>OV743719.1:67778934-72778934 GCA_928272305.1 Volucella inflata
GCTTAAGGAGATGTCTTTTAAGTTTTTCCTCTATTTTCACCCAAATTCATAGATTCCTCCGCCAATTCTAGTGAAACTCCAAATACAACGACGAGAACGGCGACGACGATGACGACGACAAAAATGGCTGGATGATAAACTTGTACCTAGTTGGCTTAAGGATATTGGATAAAAGGTTCGTATAGATGCATGAATGGCTTCTTCTTTTCAGAACGAATTATTCATTTCAACCAAATTCCACAGAAGTGGAGAGAGAGGACAAAATCATTGGAACACCCAGCGACTTGAGTTCATGAATATGGTATTGTGCAAAGAGGGCGAATGGAAATATTTAGACAAAATACAATGATCTCTTGGATTCAATTCTGGAAAAATGTTAATTTTGAGCTTCAAAAGTTATTTGCTCGTAATGCAAGAAATAGTAGAGAAAAAGAACAGAAACTCTGAAATGAATTAGATTGTTGTGCGGTGAAGGGGGAACTGCAACACGAATGATGAAGATACAGGAATAAAAACTCTAAGAGTGTCACAATATGGAAATAATGGTAAAAAAGTCTGGCGAATGTGTTCTATAAACCGTAAGTTTGAGTTGGAAGTTAATTGTGAAAATAACCAAGCTATTCGGCTTATATAGAGCGGCGTTACAAGAATACACTACAGCAGTTTGTAGGCTTTATGACCAAAATAGTAAGGACGTGCGCCAACTTCTCAGAAGAAAAAAGAAACACGAGAATCGTGAGAGTCTTGAGACTGAGATAGAAGGAAGACTGTTCCCAATTACCGCTGGGCTTGGTGAAGCCTGAGAGTCTAGTACATTTGATTTGCACGCAAATTTTGCGGGACGTTATTGACGGCTCTCGATTTGAGATGAGAAAGAGTGTTTGCACTAGGCCCCTTCTCGATCATCAGGAAATCAGTGGAGGAGTCCCATATATATATCAATCGTGGCGCGTACATCATAGTTACTACTGGGTTCACACCTACCTATGAAGCTTAAAAGCGAAATTCCGATTTGGCGCGATAGGTATTACACTTTACAATTCAATCCTACAAAAGTAATTTAAGAAGTAAGTGGCAAATAGTTAATAGCATAATAAATAAACCAACAATTCCGAAAGAACCCCCTATTTAAAGGGCTGATGACTGCAAGGTGTCTGACAAAATTGATATTACTAATGCATTTAATAACTATGCATTGACTTAGCATAATTGGCGTTATAGTTTGAAACCATGCTTGGTCCAAAAGATCTGCACCCTCTGTTCGTCTATTTGTTGCTGTGCCGAACCATTGGAAAGCAGAAGTGTTGTTTTCCCGCCCATAACATTTTTTGGGGTTTTAAAGGCCATTGGATCCTTAATTTCATCGAAATCATGTGGAGTACACAGTGAGTGCTCAAAGCGTTATGCAGTCAGTACTGGTTGAGATTGTGTTGGGTGCCAGGACACTGCGGTATAGATGGAAATGAACAAGCAGATGAACTTTCAAGAAGAGGATGGCTACTTGATAACAGTGAGTTTGCTAACACCAAACCACCCCTTTGCATTGTAAGGGGAACTATCGAGGAAAAAAGCATAAATGCTACCAACCTAAGGTGGTGAAGTCCTGAAGGCCGCCGGGTATCCAACAGTCTCTGGCCACTTCTTGAAAGTAAGTAAAAGATCTAGGGATAACTTAAGGACAATAAAAGGAATCCTGAAAAGACACTATCCCCTACTAAAACTGGCAAAAAACTCAAATTTTCAGATACGGATACTTGCAGATTATAGAGACTGTTGAGGACATTACACACACACTGTGTGAATGCGAGGCAATATCGCCTAGTCAAAGAAAACTTTTTCGAAAACATAGAGGAAATAAGACGGCGCGAACTTTAAAGGCCTTCTTAACTTTTGGAAAGAAATTCGATATTTACCAGGGAGAATGTTCAGGCTTTTGCTTTTTGAATTAGAAATTCAACTAGATCCACAGGGATCGCGATAGATCCGTTTTGATGTCTAGTGATTGTGTGATGGCATATCCATCACACCCCTGTTTTAACCTAACCTAACGTAACTATGCGTTCTTTGTTCTAAAAAATATTTCACATTTTGTAATAGATGTCCTAGCTGAAGGAGTATTTCCTGATGGCCTTAAATGTGCAGATGTTTTCCCATTGCTAAAAAACGGTTCTAACTGGAAAAAGTAGGGTTTCGTGGTCTTATGCTCAATTGTTTACGTTCTTATCTTCTAAATAGGTCGCGAAGTGTAAGGTTATATGTGAGAAGGAGTGAAATTAATTCCTTAGTTTGGTTGTCCCACAGGGCTATGTTTTAGGACCGATACTATTTTTGGTCTATATAAACTCACTGTTTGCTCTAAATTACAAAGGGTCTTTTATTAATTTTGCTGGTGATATAGGTTTCACTAACCATTTAACCAGGACCTGGATTCCGATATTAATTGGGACTCAAACTTACTGACATATTACTTTGCCGAACATCATTAAGTGATAAGCTCTGATATTAAACTTATGTTCTTCGGCTCATCTTCATCGCAAAAATTTTAAGCAAATCTTAACTTTCATGTACTTACTTTACTTTAGGTGGCGCTACAGTCCGGGGTGAACTTGGGCCTCAATCAACAAGCGTCTCCCGCTGGCTCGATTTTTTTCTCTTGGGCTCAAAGAAGCAGCGATTGATAAGAGTAATTCTTCGTTTGAACTCAGCGCTGGTGTCGTTGTCTGAATTCATAGCGGAGCCTAGGTAGACAAAGTCCTTAACTACCTTAAAGTAATACCTGTTAACGGTGATGTTCTTTTATACTTAGTCTTGCTCTCATTGACCGCTAAACACATTTTCGCCGCTTACGTCTCAATTACAAAGGCGCCACTAACATTACGCTGTTTTCTCCCGATTTTGTTAATATCGTCGGCGTATGCGAGTATGTTAGTTGGACAGTCTTTTGAAAGATAGTGCCTCTTGTGTTTGCGCGTGCGTTTTGCACTATTCTCTCAAGTATGATGCTAAAAAAAATCGCATCGCCTTGTCTAAATCCTTTTTTGTCATCAAAGGTTTCGAGATGTTTACCGGCCTTGATGGAGCAGCGTGCATTCTCCATCGTTATCCTGCACAGATGAACGAGTTTGGCAGGGATGCCTAAACTAGACATTGCTGTATATACCTCGTCTCTATAGATGTTGTTATACGCGCCCTTCAAATCAATGAATAGGTGGTGTGCATCGATCTGAAGCTCAAGAGTTTTCTCCAAGATCTGTATTAGGGTGAATATTTGGTTGACTGTGGACCTTCCTGGCCTGAAGCCATACTGAAATGGAGCTTTCAGATTGTAGACTGATACTTTTGTAGTTGGCGCAGTTCAGAGGATCGGACAAACAATGCTGAGGTTCCATTCATCGGGCATACTTTAGTCCGACTATATTTCAGAGATGAGCTGGTGTATGCTCGATACCAAGTCATCGCCTACCGCATTGAAGAGCTCGGCGGTCAGGCCGTCCGCTCCAGCAGCTTTGTTGGACATAAGCTTCGATATAGCTATCTTCACTTCATCCAGGTCGGGTGGACGGAATTGTTGGTCATCATCATCCAGGTTGAAAGGTTCATTCGTTTCGTCATCGCCGTTATAAAGTCTACATAAGTAATTTTTCAACATTCTCAGCATCGACTGCGACCCTACTACGATGTTCCCTTGTTCGTCACCCCGAATCTTATTCCTGGAGTGGCATCTCTCAATGTTTTTGACCGCATGCCTCTCATGCTTTTTCTTGTTCCTCCTGAGAAGCCGGCTCACGGAGCTCGTGAGCAGCTCTGGAAATCGGATCGTGCTTGGCTCTAAGAACTTAAGAATAGCAGAACATGGCAAACACACTATCAATTAGAGAAAGAGAAGACGAGGTTTTCATGAACTGATGTGCCAATGACAGCAACCTAAGTCTTGGAGATTACTTAAGCCACCAGCAAGTCAACGCTGGAGAGTGCCACATAAGGCTGAGGCCCATTAGTCCGTCTTCCTAAGTTTCCCCTTTATACTCAAGTGTTCAATGAAAATCATGCAACGCCTGTGATAATTTTGAACACAGTGAACAAAATACGAACATCTTCAACGGCATTAATTTGACTTAAGTGGTTGACTCTAAAATCTTCGTGGACATGGGCCTTAAATATCAGACTTTTCCATTTGGTTCGATTTTTGGACATGGTCCATTGTTCTACACGCCACGAGAGCAAATGAACGCTTCCTCGGTATAGTAGGAAAAAAGGAACGCAAAACCTTCCATAAATTAAGAAAGCACCCCTTTCTTCCGACCATATATTGCAATTAAGTTGACGCTTGCATGTTATTAACTCGTAAGCGGATGGTTAAACCAGTTTGGCCGATAATCCTGTTTGATTAAGGTTAGCCTAATATGGTAAAGATTGGGATATCGTTTACTTGGCATATTATGACGTTCAACAGCTTGCAGAAGTGATCCTTTCAAATGCCAAATACCCACAGTCATTCCAATACGCTTTCTTGAACTTCCCTTTAGAACACAGTTTGGGCCTATTGCGTTAGCTTGTTTTCATCACACCTTGCTATTCAAGAACTGAATGAAAATTAATGGTTTTTGGGTTTTTTTTTTCTGCGATGGAGATGTTCTTTTTATCAAGTTCGGAGAGCTCACGAAAAGATCTCGTAGACATTTGCAGTAGTACTCCAAATATCGTTTGTTTTGCTGTATATTCCTGCCTGTAACAGAGGCGGATTTTCTAATGGCATACTACCATTTTTCTAAACTTGTATTTAGAACTTGACGAGGACGGCAAAGGTCTGCTGGAGAGTTCAATTAGAGTAGTTGTGGAGTAGAAGAGTACCTTACAAATCGGTACGAAAATAGGCTGGGTTTCAGTAAATTGATCGTGATGTAGCCAAGTAAATGGGCAATAGAAAATGTTGCACCACCGCAAGGATGATTAGTGTCTACTATATAATTAGAAGTTTTTTGTCCAGGCTTCCAGGATGTATTCCCTTTTTCCATAATGTCCGTTCCAGGATATTGCTAATGTTTTCTTTTAAGAGCTAATAGAAGTTGTATTCGAGGCTATTGTTCTTCCCTTCTTCCTATCAGAGAAAAGTTAGGATCGAATAGGAATCTTTCTTAATACGAATGTTCGAAAGGCATTCAACAACATGCCAGATTGAACTGAATCTTAAATTTTAGAAAGTCCATGGAACAAATTGTTATGGATTGGATCGATTATTTTAACATTATTTGTAAAATTGTACGTATTAAGGGTTTGGGGTAAAATTTTAAGGAGAATTCACTCTGTTTCTGTTCTACCATCCCTTCCATTCCTTCATCTCATAAAATAATTTATTATTACATTTAAATACAAGCAAGGGGCTCTAATTTCTATTTTCCTTTATTTACAAGCACCATCATAATTTTGCGATAGTTGAACACCACGGTAGCTCTCTACTAGAGCAATCCCTAAATCATGCTAAAAAGCACATTGAACAATTTAAAATGTTACAACCTTCAGTGGATGGATACCCATCTGCATGGGAGTGCGACCCGGGTAATTATTAGAAATATTATAAGTACCCCCAGAGGGACCCTAAAAATTAACCATCCTACTCCCTACTAACGATGCAAACACTATGAAGCCTTCATACTCCATCCACTAATACTCGTAGTCCATCTGAAATTAAAGCAGTGCTTCACTAAACAACCAGACGGACATACGACCACAAAAAAAACAAAAAAACACCAAATCTCTATCCAGAACTAATTATCCGTCTCCGGCTAATTGATATTAATGAACAACATGAATTCCGGGTCCAATTGCCGTTTGATTTCCTATATTTGGTTGGTCAGATCGGATTTGAGATAAAAAATCAGAGTTGCAAAAAAAAAAAAAAAAAATTTGTAAGAAACAAACGAACGGAAACCCGATTCTCTGGAGGGTCCTAATGGGATTTTAACAAATCAGACTCTCAATTCTCCGGCAAAACCAGCCATTAGTCCGGGCGGGGGATGGAAAGCCGTTTATGCTGACTTAAAAGCAATTAATCTTCTTTCAGCAGGACGGAAACGATGGAAATGTACCTACTCCAACTTATGTGGAGATTCTGCTTTATGTTGTTGTTTTTGTTATTATTTGGTAGAACAGGCCTTGGGTTGGGCACTGAGGGTTGTAAATTAACAAATTCGAATTCAATGCTCAATAATTAAGTCGGGTGGGGGTATTCATTTTAAGCACGTGGCTTGCATTTGACAGAGGGGTGGGTCTGAGTACAAAGCTTTTGGATGATGTAGAAATTGAATTTCTACATTTTGATAATTTTATGTCAGACATAATATTGCATGCGCAAGCTTAACACCCGGCATTCGTTACAATTATACCTTAATAACAGTGTTTTCGAATTCATTTAACAAAGGAAGTTCATAATTTACATGTAGGTCATGTATATATGTAAATGTAGAGTTGAATATGAGTAGTAATCCTCTGGAAAATTTTGTGCAGTGTATGATAATTTAAAAAAATTGTCAGAATTCAAGAGAGTAAAGAGTAAATGCTTTTAAAATTTCTTTTAGAAGTGATTTATCTACACCTAAATTGCGCTAAGATTTGGCCACGCAAAATTGCACAAGTTTTTGACCCATCCTACTCAAGAAACAATTTTGAACTTTTTACTAAACGTAGGAGACTTATCACGTCTGTCTTGCCTAGATCATTTCGTTATAGAAGAAAGCTCCTAAGTGAAGATTTCTTATTTGGAAGAGATCTGAATATGTACAAAGAAGATGGGGTTTGCCTCCTCGTCCATGCAGCTTCATAGAACTTCATTGTAGACATGCCAAGCCTTCTTCTTCTTCTTCTATAAGAGCATTATTTCTAGGCGAAATGTACACCGATGTTACCTTTTTCAGGTGGAATGGGTACAGTGGTTCCAATTTATGCATACAAGAGCACTCTCCTCGAACACGCTCCACCCTCTGTCCAATAGGAATTTATCAAACGAGGAGATCGACAAATACCTAAAAAGAATGGACGAGACAATTAAACAAACTATGGACACTACAATACCGCGGTATAAACAAACGACTAACGAAGATTTGTTCCGCAATCCTACTATTGACGCACTGCACCGACAGAAAAGTAGACTTCTGACAAGACTTAAGAACTTATACAGACAGTTTACAGACAGACAAGACCCAGAGATTAGGACACTGAAGTCGTCGATTAAAAATATTCAAACATTAATCAAAGAGAATTACAGAATTGCTGTAAGTTTGTATTGGAACAACAAGGTTCGGGCTGTAAACACCAGCAACCCGAATATGTTCCCGCAAATAAATAAATTATTTCGGAGAAAAAATCAAAACGACCTTCAGTGTCTTAAAATAGCCCGGACAACTGACAACGAACGATTACTAACAATAGCAGGCATTGATACTAATGAGGCCGCTGATGATGACGACTTCTTTGTGATCGAGGATCCACAGGAGAAGGTTGAGGCTATAGGGGCGACTTTCCAGGAAGTATACAAGGCCAATGATATCATTGGCCCTAATTATGACCTGGACAATCGCGTCTTGGTGCACAACTTCTATATTCGAAATGAAATAGAGAACTGGCGATCCGAGGGCTCTGGTTTCACCCAGTTCAGCGACGAAAATATGGCAAATAATGTCATTGCCAGAGAAGGTGAGCTACCCCAGTTCATTTCGAAGGAAGAACTCCATGAGATCTTCGACACAATCAGAAGTAAGAAATCAGTGGGGACCGATGGTATTCCGAACATCGTGCTTCGACATCTTCCTCTAGAAGCGGTGGACATTTATACCACCCTGTTTAATAATGCAATGAATAATGCACATTATCCAGCGCATTGGAAAACGGCGGTGGTTCAACCTATCCCCAAAAAGGGAAAGGATATATCCAATCCGGCGAATCTCCGGTCGATAAGTCTCCTTCCGAATATCAGTAAGGTGTTCGAAAAAGTAATCAATAGAGCTCTGACTAGGTGGGTTGAGGACAAACATATAGTTCCGGATAATCAATTCGGTTTTAAGGCAGGACATGCTATCTCACATGCCGCGTCTAAACTGGTGTCCGATATCCAATGGAATAAAGCCAAAAAACAGTGTACTGGTGCCTGCCTAGTTGACTTGGAGAAGGTTCTCGACACTGTATGGTTAGAAGGTCTTTTCTACAGGCTGGCTAGTCTGGGGATCAGTAAACCACTCTTGTACATTCTTTATAATATGCTAACCAACAGACAGTTCATCGTGAAAAATGGTGATGTAACTACTGTTGGAATATTTCAAATTAAAAATGGTCTTCATTTATACAAGCGACTTGATAGGTTCACTTCCCCATACTATTGCGTACGCAGATGACTTGATAGCGTACAGAATAGGTCCAAAAATCGAACTCATTAATACTCTCTTACAGCGTGACTTCGATAAGATAAGACGATTTTGCGATGACTGGAAGTTGAAAATCAACTTTCAGAAGTCGGAAACCATTCTTTTTAGGACGCCGTTGTTTGGAGACTCTAGGGACAGCAGAAAAAATTGGCGAAAGTTCTCGATCATTGGACAACACGGACAGCCTCTTGCCTGTCGAAATGTAGTCAGATACCTTGGGATCTGGCTAGATCAGTTTCTGTATTTTAACAAAAATGTAGATGCTGCTCTAGCCAGAGCTAAAGGCGCTTTTGCCCTCACAAAGAGACTGTTTTATAGCAGCCAACTCGATGCGAGGGTAAAGATAATCTGCTACATGGCCCTTATCAGGCCCATGCTGGTATTTGGGGGTTCCGTGTGGTTCAATGTACGAGCAAGCTTAATGGAAAAGATTCGGGTGTTTGAGAGGGCTTGCCTTAGGGCTTGTCTTCGCTTGTACAGAACACCAGGGTCGGAGTACAAAATTTTTTATCCTAATGAGGTCCTTTACAACAGGGCGAACCTTATACGAGTGGACAACTTCGTAATTAAGCTGACTCGAAGGCACATTGCAAGAGCAATGGCCTCGACGAATAACCTGATATCTGGGACTTACAACCCCAATTACCTTTATCATGAGAGTGTGCGCTCTAACGGTTTCGTTCCACCGGAAGCATTCCTCTACCTCGATCAGATAGGGTTGATCCAGGATAGATCAGCGGTCCCGGTAATCTTCCATGTCGCTCGGACAGCTGGGGACAGGCGACTCAACTACAACAGAGACGTCGCACACGGCAGGGTGGATCGCCTCAGGTTCAGTAGGGCGGTGGGGAATCGCGATAAAAGGGATGTCGTTCGGCAGCACTGGCATTTCTGGTGGTGGTTGAATGATAGAGAAGATGTTTCGTCGTCGTTTCCGTCAATTACGGACCAGCCTCACTAATGAGGCGGAGCTGACCAATCTATTTGCTCTGTAAATAGCGATGGCCAGTTTACATAGGTTTAGGTTAGCATTTAAGTAATATATATATATATTAGTATATACAAGGTATAATTGTATATAATGTCTATGTGTGTGTATGTACGTATTGTATGTAGGTAAGGTAGATTAAGGTTATTTTAAGTAAGATATTAAGTTTTTATAAGAATAAAAAAATATGTCCATACGCTAAGTTTTTTATCAAAAAAATTTTTTTCTTAGCCTTAAGTTTAGAAAATAAGAAATCCTAAATAAAATGTAAATAAAGTCGAAAGACATAGATATAAGAATTTAGAGTAGCTTAGAGTGCCTGTGTAGGGCCAGTAAGTTAGTATAAGATTTTTTAGTAATTTTAAGCTAGCATTTAAGCATTTTTTGTTAGTATGTAAGAATTAATGATTAAGAAAATAAAATGCATTTAAAACTGAAACTGAACTCCAATTTATGCAAGTTCATCGGCCCTACAATTCTCTGTGTCTCGGCACCCAGCAAAGGTGATTTTTGAAATGCTCTGCCATCTCCATGAGAGATAATCGGCAGTCTATAACGAGTTTTGCAGTTGAATGTTTTGTCTAAGGCCGTCCACCAGTTTTTAGTTGAGTCTATATTGTAGAGATCATTCTATGTGGCTAGGTCATGATTGTAGAGCCATTTCCATCGACTTTTCTCTGCAATAGCCATGTTGTGCCGAGGATAGAAGTCTAGAATTAAGACTAGATCGTATATGGATGCAGTACCTCATGATATTTTCAAGAAGTACCAAGATTATATCAGAGGATCTTTGTAGCTCGGCTGGTTTTATACTGTCCGGCCCAGCAGTCTTGTGTGGTTTGAAGCTGTGTAGTGCCCAATGCAATTTGTTTATTGTGATAAGACCATCAACTTTTGCTCGGCTACAGTAATCCTGTTGAGATTGTTACTTGCCGTAAGTGAGGAGCTACCTGTAAAGTGAGTATCCTATAGCAAGTTGAGATATAATTCACTTGAGGTCATGTAAGAGCCGTCGTGTTTTTTCAAGCAACTCGGCATTTCAAGCGATGCCTAGGAGTTTTCCCTTATTTTGTCACATAAAGACCTCCATATAAAACTCAAGCCAAGCGATTCTTTGGTGTCTGATAAGAGAATCAATGTTTTTTTTTCGCGGAACGAAACGCTCCTTCCAAGTGATGAATCCCATGGTTTGTGCAAATCTCCTTTACTCTGTCAGAATGGCGAGAGACAGAGGCTTTTGACGCCGTATGATTAGTTCAATACAGTCTGTTATCAAGGAGATCACCCAAATATTGGATCATTGCCTCTTTCGTGCCCGAAAAATTAACATAAAACACGATTTATTACGATTTACAGAAAAAATTTAAGTAAGCATTTACATATATATTCGCCGTTATTTTCTAAATCTGTCTCCCAACGTTTTACAAGCTTGCGGATTCTGTTTTTATAGAAACTGCATTATATTGATTAAAAAAACATCATAAGGTAGTTTCCGGCTGCTTCAGTGGAACCAAATTTGTTTTCATGTAAGCCGTTCTGAAGAGACGGAAAGAGGTGGAAATTTAGGAGCAAGATCTAGGGAATACAGCGGGTGCTGAAGAATTTCCTATTTTAACTCCTGCTGTGTTTTCATTGTTTGGAAGGCGACATGTGGCCTGGTGTTATGAGATATGATGGAAGATGGCGCCAAAACTGGAAAAATTTCTTGAACCTTCTCTTTAAACCTGAAGAGTTGCTCACAGTACTTACTTGCCGTGAAAAAAATTGTTACGCCTGCAACTAGACCAAACAGATAATAGCACCATCATTGGATGTAAGCCAGTTTTTTCCACTGGTGTTGCTCCTTCGCCTGCTTACTTCAAGCTTCGTTTTCATTGCATGTTGATGTATAGAATCCACTTCTCGTAACTTGCTAGGACTCGAAATACCATGGAGGCGTGGACAGGCTTATTTTTTGCGACAAACAATGCGGCATCCACGTGTTGAGATTGAAAATGCAAGTTCCTTTAAATGGCATAATGCTAGCGAATAATCAATATTAAGCCTTTTAGTAATCTCCTCGCATAATGCCGTCATCAATCTTAAGGCCTTTCAGAACAGGTTTGATCATCCAAAATCAAATTACTGTTCAATACGATTTGAATTAATGCTCTGCATATTTTTTTTTGCAGTTTCAACAGCCACTCCTTTTTGAATCACGTAAAGCATTACATTGTGAATGCGTAATTTTTCGTAGTCATATTAGCATTTTTTTTTTCATAAACAATTCGAGTTAACTCAACGGGGTCGAGCAGTAAAATGACTTCTAATGCCACTGTTCATAAAATAAGCAATAATTGCGCCATACAACGATCTTTCCGCCACGTATGAACATCGGGCACAAACTTTTGCAATGGTCCAATATTTAACAAAGAAATTTCAAGGAAGGAACCGAAAATCTTTTTTTTTTTTATAAATGGTTGATTACATCTAGAGCTACCTACGCCTTATTGCGGACAGATTCTATACATAATCAAACAGACAGTACTGCTACATCCGTTCAGTACTGGTGGAAAACTAGAATGGATGCAAGGGTATCAAGAGATGGAAATTAAACAACCAGGTTACAAGTCACAACAATGTGATTTACAGGAAGTGAGAAAAATAATTAGAACATTATGTTCATGTAAGAGGGTGTGGAGTCTTATTAGTGTTGACACTTATGTTTGGTTGTATTTAAAAGCGTTAAACAACAATCCGCCGTTTGAAATTTTCAGTTCTTGGAAGACATTTTGATATAAGGTAGCACTTCTCGTCCTTTATAATTTTTTGTAAAAATCTTCTTTTTCTACATTAGGTTTTGATTCAGCCCGGAGTGGACCAGGGCTTCAATCAGCAACTCTATTTATTAAATCGCCCTCAGCTGCAGACACTCACTTTTCTGATGTTAATTTCCACTTGAGTGCACTACCTAAGACGAGTCCCTTTGGTATAAGATCGAAAATACCTACAGGACAAACCTTGACTATCAATTAATTTCCAAAAGGTCCCCGCCATGCAAATTTCAAGTCAACTAGATCATCATAAGCTACTTGCTTCGGTCCAGTCTGGTTTTCGAGCCAACCATTGCTGTCTTAAAGATTTCCTAAAGCAATGGTTAAAATTCTCGATGAATGACTCGAACTTCCTCACTATACTTTGCCTCCTTGATTTTTTGAAGGCTGTTGCCACAGTCAACCACTCAACCATTTCTAAGAAACTAAGAAGGTATTTTGGTTTTAGTGAAAGTTCGGCTCTTCTCATTGCTCATTACTTAGGTAATCGCTTTCAAAATATTGTGGTGAGAAATCCTCTTATATTGGGAATATACATGCAGGAATACCCCTGGGCTCAATACTGGGTCCAACGCTAGTCTTAACTTCTATGCGGATGATGCGCAAATATACTTATCTACAATAGACCAATTGCCTAGTTGCAGGTTGAATGAGGATCTATCCGCATGTTTGACCCAAAACCCAGCAAGGTCTCAGCTGATTTTAATATCTAAAAAACGACACGCAATCGCAGTTCGTGAAGACTTAAACCAACCTGGATTTTAAGATAAACCGCTCCCTTTCCTGTGTAAGCCACTTCGATTACAATGTGGGGCGAATTTACGGAGGTCTACACAAACTTTGGCTATTCTCTGGTTTTACTCCTGTTAATACAAGGCTGAAACTAGGAATTTTGAGCATATTAGCTGGTTTTTCGCTTATAACATACTACGTTGATCAGAAAGTTCCCGGAATAACCACCGAGTGGCGCTCCCATTGTTCCGATTTGAGTTCTGTTTTTTTGTTGAGTTGGTACATTTGCTGTCGATATTCCCTCTAAATCTTAGCATTATAGCTTGACATTTGTAAAAGTACGTAGCCAAGAGTACACCCATATCTGTGTGTGTTGGCGATTTTGCCATTACTTCCTCTCGGCTGCTGCAACGCGTTCCCCGAAGTGGTTTTTTAACTTGATTGGACAGAATGAAATCACAGGGAGCCAAATCTGGTGAATTCGGTGGCTGTTGGATGGTATTTGTTGCATTTTTCGTCCAAAAATTAAGAAAAATGATGGCACTGTGCGACGGTCTTTTGGCACCAACTTTGCTGCAACACGACGAAACCCAAATTATTAACCAAAATGTATTGGACGAATCCATAGGCAATGTTCAAGTCCTCCGCTATCTCTCTGATGGTTAATTTTCGGTTATTGACCAACATTTCGTTTACTTCATCAATGTTTTCGTCGGTTTTCGATGTCGATGGTCTGCCACTGCGTTTATCAATAAACAATAAACCGCACCAAACAGTGCATTTTTCCGGCTGCATTGGCAGCTCTTGTATTACTCGAGTTGCTCGTTGGACCAAATATGGCAGTTTTGTCTATAAACATACCAAGTCAACCAGAAATGAGCTTGGTCACCGAAGACAATTTTTCGATAAAAAAGTGGATCTTCCTCCAGCCCACTCAGATAAAAGTCGACGCTGTGGCAGGTCTTTCGGCTTCAGTTCCTCTGTATGTATTTTATAAGGGTAAAGACCAAGATCCATGGTGAAATCTTCCACCTTGTCGAGTAACACAATCAGAATTGCTGCGAACGGCGACGAATAGAAAAATCACGGTCTTCCTTAACACTGACGGATACAACAGCAATATTTGGTTCTGTTTGCAGTCTAAGCATAACGATAGGTGGCTTGGTTTCCAATAGCATGAATTTGGAGAAAAATTTGGTCACTATTGTTTGAATTCCTTGCGCAGAAGGTCGATTATGACTACCGTAAGGTAATCGAAATGCGCGGTAAACATTTTTTACAGACCACAAACTTTGATAATAAAATTCAATAAGTTTTATTCGGGTTTAGGTCTTCCCACGATTAAATGGCAACTCTAACTGAGCATGTCAGACTTTGGCACATGTCACGAATCATGCGTGCGCTGTCAAAAATAGAATACTGAATAACCAAACATCAACAAATTACTCTTTAGGTTTTTGGAGTGTCATGCTGTTCGATCCATCGAAATTGTGCTAGTGAGCATATAATATACATTTGTTTACCCTCTTTTACCACTAAGCATGTGTAGTTACAGTGACAGCCCACTGGTTGTACAGACTTTAAATACTGTCCCTTTGGTAGTATAATGTGACTTCCTCACAATTGGATATAGTATGATGTTGAAAAAGCCAACTGACAACACGTCTTCTTGTCAAAACACATCGACAATAAATCGTCGGCGTCATAACCGATATTTACGGAGCACTCGGGCACGCTGATAGTAAATGATTTAATGAGAGGTTTTTCTGAGACTCGAACTGAAGAAGCTTAATCAGTCTCTTGGGATTACAATCGTTTCTTCATAGTGTTTCTTACGAGTATATTGCTTGGCGTCTGGTGGGAAAAGATGGTCATGCCTAGCACATTATGAAACGATCTTCCCATTCTCTACATTAACATCATTTCAAACTTTTATGAAACTCTTGCTGAATGATGCATCCGTGGAGTACCTCATCGCACATTAGGGCTATGTGGAAACAATGTGACCTCTGAGCATAGGGATTAGAAGGTGATGGAAAGTAAATTGCAGTTTCTAAGTGTAGTTCTGCCTCACATTGGGAGACGTTTTGTTCTTCAGTTAGTCTCAGGCTTCGTTTGCATATGAAAAACTGAAAATAGAAATCAATCAAACAATAGATAGTTCCAAATGCTCATGTCGTAATTTTCTAAAGTTAATGAGTCTGGGAGAGTGGTTATAGGTTGTAAAATATCCTCACGAGAGTGACCTTTCTAAGTTCGGTGCGGATTGGTGGTTTTATTCTTTGATCTACCAATTCTTCATCACAGAAAGATCCTTTTCAAGTTAACTCATCTGCGTGACCGTTGTGTTCTACCAATTTGTATACAATGACCCAGCAGACCTTGCACTTATGCTAAATACAAAGGGCCTTTAACTTTTCTTTGTTACTGTTTTTCTGAAGGGTGTCTGGATGACAAGCAGCCTTACTTCAAATAACTCAAACTCTAGCCTCTTTAGGGTACTCATACTCATGTGTACCCCGTTCATTACAAAAATGGCACATTAGTCATGAATCCAATGAATCCAATACTCCTCTCATCCCCTACAGCAGGTGCGTATCGTACAAGAAATATAGCAATTCTCATTTTTCGAACAAAAGTTTCTCCTCGCCCCCAGGCAACTCAAACAAAGGGGTGAATTTTCGTTGTGATACTTGTTCAACAACATTGCCTTAACTTTCATGTGATTTCCAACTCATAAATTACCGTTAATCAATTATCCGTGAATAAGAGAATAAGATCGTTATGGCAAACCAAACTTCTACTCTGTCTGGTTACCACCTAGTCCATGCCCTCTTGGAAAATAGGGAGTACCGAACCAAGTTCTTCAAAGGATAAAACGTCATAAAGCAACTGGAATTCCCGCTAGTAACCAACCAAAGAAACAATACCCCCGGGTTATTTATCGTTGGTCTTTAAGTTAGACAGTCTGAAATGAAAGTGCCTTGGCATCGGGTGGATACTGCTGTCGCCGGCTTTTTACACCCCGTACCATATCATATCGTACTCCATCGATGTTATTCGATGTGGTATCAGCACAAAATTTAATTGGCCGCAATTTAAACAAGACCCGAAGAATTTTCGGTCGCCAAAATGATTAATTTAAAGCTTTTGACTGCATGCCGAATGGCATGTTCTTGAAACCGAGTTTTATTCGAGTTTGATTAGGGGCAGCAGCTGTTAAGCTGCCGCACTGAAAGAGGACCAATTAAAACAAAAGGTTCTTATCAATTAATTTTCTGAATAACTGGTGTGTGGATAAGTGTATGTGTATAACTTGCTAAGTGTTGAGCAAATATTTTTGCACTCAATTTAGATTTTAATCGGTTTAATGCCTCCTTTAATTCTCTGGTTAGACGGCCGCCGAGGGTGTCCCTTTTCTTATTTTTCTTCATCTCCTACCTTGTCAATGTTTAAGTCATTGGAACCATCGTGGATGAATGGAAATGATTTTATGACCAACAAAGAACTAACCGAGCATGAAACGTGAAAGTGATTTTAGCTGAAACGTGGTGTCTAATGGGGAACACATTTGTCACGGGATTGCAGCAATAAAAACGCCTTCACGATGTGGAATAGAATTCCGGAGTTTCAGTCATAAAAAACAGTCGAATGGCGTTAGAGTGTAATGTTGGGAGCAGCATTTTCCTTGTCGATAAAAATGTTTCCCCTCCTTAATACAATGATAATAGTTCTGGCGGTTTTTTTTTGTTATACATCTTTAAAAAGAGTTTAATGATAATTTGAATTTAAAAAGGAAATTGGTTGTAGGAACTGGATGATCATAATTGCATATGAAGAGGTGTCACAGTGCTTATAAATGTCACCAGTTGTATAACACGTAAGTAATACTAATCGAAAAATCGGGCGTAGCCTATCAGGCTATATGTCAGTTGCTGTCATAAAAAATATTTGTTCGAACTATTTTTACATTTTCTAGTGAAAAATGGCAGAAAACTGTAGGAAACGTCAACGCTAGACCACGAGTTCATCAAAGATAAAAATATTACGGTTAGACAGTCCGTCGTTTGAAGAGGAAATCAATGCCTTCAACCTGGCTTCAGACCAATCTGATAGTGAAGGTGATTTTGAAGAGTTCTTGATTTCTGAAAGCGAAATTTTACATTATCATGAAAGTGATCAGACTGGGATCCAAAGGAGAGTCAGATCACGCGAGACGAAGTTGGCTGCGATAGTTCTGAAGATGAAGACAACGCCCCTCTTTCGGAATTAAATTTTTACTAGTTAAAATCGTTATAAATGGTCAAAGACTCTTCCTCATTCTAGGGTAGGTACACCTCAACACAATATATCTTTAGTTACTCAGGCTTGTGCCTCGAAATTGACAGGCAAGGATGCAAAAGACTCTTTCAGCATTTGGAATGAACTATTTGAAGAAGAAATGCTTCAAAAAATGTTGACTTGTACGAAGAAGAAAATCCCCAGTTGGAAGATGAAGTTTGCCCGCCAGAATAAACCTGAACTGAAAGACATAGGTATGCCCGAACTAAAGGCTTTTGTGGGTCTTTTCCTATTTTCAGCTGTCTTAAAATCTAACCACGAACGCTCAAGTTACTTATTTGGTAGCGGTGGTACAGAGTGTGAGATGTTTAGAAGCTGCATTTTAGGAAATAGATTTGTCGTTTCGGTACTGTGTTTGCCATTCGATAATTCAGATGATCGTGTTGAAAGACAAAAAATGTTCAACAAGTTTGTCAATAATTCCCAACAACTATCCGAATTGAGCGAATGCGTCACCGTAGATGAGATGTTAGTGAAGTTTGGAGGAAGAAGTCACATGATTTCATATATGTCTAAGAAACCAGGTAAAAACGGACCCATCATACGAGCCTTATGTGACGGAAAAATATTCTATTTTTATAATGGATATGTTTCTACTGGATTGACCACACTAGATAAAAAACTTCTCGTGCCCACTTAGTGAATTCTACGGTTTACACAGCCAATTGAAGGAAGCAACCAAAATGTGACTGCTGATAACTGGGTCTCTTCTATAGAGCTCATTGATGAAACGGGAGCTTACTTATGTGGGTGCTATGAAAAAAAAATAAACGCGAAATATCTAGTCAATTTCAACCGCAAAAAAATCGAGAAATCCAGTGTACTTTGTTTGGTTTTACTATCAAGAAAACTTGTCTCCTCAATACATCACAATAACGATATTGACGATGATACTTAATGATTCTTTATTACAATGCAACCAAAGGAAGTGTTGATAAAGCTGATAAAAAATGATCCATTTATTCCAGCAGCTGCCGAACGAGAACATGACCAGTGGTGGTGTTCAACCGCATTGTAGATTTGAGCTGCATGAACGCTTACATATAATATAATATGCATCAGCCCACGATTAAAGATAGAGAAGATTTTCTAAAGTCATTAGCCCGTTCGCTAGTGCTACTCCATACGAAAGATTTCTCCGCAGTCAATTAATAAGCGAGTTACGCCTAGTGATAAAACGAGTACTAGGTGACGATATGGCCGAAGAAGGTGTCCAAAGTCATGAAACTATTCAGGGCAAACAAAGGTTATGCAGTGTAGGGCCGCTTTAATAGCACAGAATGACAGTGTACACGTATGTCGAGTGTTGCAATCCCATATGGTTGCAATGTTCTCGCCCTTTGTGCCAAAATTGCCAATGATTTATGCCAAATCGAGTAGTTTATTGGAATTTTTAATTTTTGTCTTCGGAAGTACCTATTATGTTTTTTTTTTCTGGATTCGATTTTAAGGAAAAAGTGTATAATTTATCGTACGTATGTGTAAGGTATATTTAAATGCTAAAATAAGGATCTCATATCAATTACGGTTAAAAAGTACAACTCACTGTTAATAACCGTTTTTTTTAATAATTCATAATAAAAGCTGGTAGCTCGTCTCTGTAAATGCTGTCATACGCGGCCTTAAAATCGATGAATAGGTGGTGGGTATCGATCTGAAGCTCATGAGTCTTCTCCAAGATCTGCCGTAGTGTGAATATCTGGTCGATGATGGACTTTCCTGGTCTTAAGCCACACTGATATGGACCTATCAGGTTGTTGACGAACGGCTTCAAGGAGACTGATGCCTCTGTAGTTGGCGCAGTTCAGAGGGTCTCCTTTCTTGACAATCAGACAAACAATGCTGAGGTTCCATTCATCGGGCATACTTTCGTTCGGACATATTTTACAGATAAGTTGGTGTATGCTCCTTACCAAGTCATCGCCTGCCGCTTTGAAGAGCTCGGCAGTCAGGCTTCGATAAAGCTATCTTCACTTCATTCAGTTCGGGTGGACGAAATTGTTGGTCATCATCGTCCAAGTTGAAAGGTTGATTCTGACTGACAGCGGTATTTGGTCCGTCATCGCCGTTATACAGTCTGCAGAATTGGTTCTTCCAAATCCTCAGCATCGACTGCGATTCTACTACGATGTTCCCTTGTTCGTCTCTACAGGCTTCGGTTCGGGGTTTGTTTCCGCGGCATGTTATTGTTACCTTTTGGTAAAACTTCCGAACCTCATTCCTGGAGTAGCATCTCTCAATTTCCTCGATCGCGCGCTTCTCATGCTCTTTCTTCTTCCTCCTGAGAAGCCGGTGTTCGTCTCTCCTCTTCCGCTCATAGAGCTCTTGAGCAGCTCTGGTCTTTCTAAGCAGCGCCGCGTTATATGCATCTTGCTTAGCTGCATGTGCTTGCCGGCATTCGTCATCGAACCAGGGGTTTCGTTGTGGTGGACGAGTGAAACCCAGCACATCAGAAGCGGCATCTCTGATGGCGTTTTGGCAGTGGTCTTCGATGCTTGATGCTGGCGGCATTGGACTTCTTAAGAGATTAAGAGACACTCGATCGGAAAAGGACTTGGCGATCTCTTGCGGTTGTAGCTGTCTGACGTCGAATTTTCTCACAGCATTAGTTTGTCTTGGCATAGTTTGTGATATCCGCAACCGTACCTTGGCTACAACAAGGTAATGGTCCGAGTTGATGTTGGCTCCTCGGAACGTACGGACATCCATAATACTGGAGGAGTGTCTTGCGTCAATCGCAATGTGATCAATCTGGTTGACTGTTGACTGATCAGGAGTTCTCCAAGTCCCCTTGTGTATGTCGAGATGTGGGAACCGCGTGCTATCCACGACAATGTTTCACCCCACCACAAAGTCGATTAGCCTGAATCCGTTATCGGAGGTGGTGTTGTGCAGGCTATATTTTCCGATTGTTCCACCAAAGATACCCTTTCTTCCTAGCTAGGGCATTGCTCGTAGGTCATGTAAGGGAGCTCGTAGAAGGCATCCTTGGTGTCATCATCTTTCTCCTCTGTGGGGGCATGCGCGCATATAAGTCTAATGTTGGCGAATTTAGCCTTGATGCGGATTGCTACGAGGCGCTCGCTCACATGCCGGAAGCTGAGGACTTCTTGTCTTAGTCTGCCTCCGACAACAAATCCGCATCCAAGTAAGAGCTGCTTTTGCCGTCGATAGCAATTGCCTTAGTAGACATCACAGTTTTTCATCTTCTTTTTGTCCGGCCCATCCCATCGCATTTCTTGAATGGCGGTTATGTCTGCTTTGCAGCAGTCTAGGGCATCCTCTAGTTGCTCGGCTGCACGTGGTCTATTAAGGGATTTAACATTCCACGTGCATATCCGAAGCTCATTGTCTTTAAATCGTTTGCGTGGGTTGTCAACAGTTAATCCGTCCATATCCA
Organism: Volucella inflata; assembly: GCA_928272305.1. Classification (NCBI taxonomy): domain Eukaryota; kingdom Metazoa; phylum Arthropoda; class Insecta; order Diptera; family Syrphidae; genus Volucella; species Volucella inflata. The sequence goes on from OV743719.1 coordinate 67,799,623, forward strand.
AGGCTTGTTGATGCTTCGTAACTTATGTTTTTTTTTTTAAATGGCCGGGCAGTTACCCCGGCGGCACAACCCCCAACCTGGAGGACCAGTTCCATTTTTTAATGCCCCTAGGACGAGGGGTCGGTTACACCGAAGTAACCCATCTCTTTTCCAAGACCCTGACTAAGTCCTGGAAATTCTTACCGGCCTGAGCTCTAAATATGTCGGAGTAGCCCGGATAAGGTCTTGTTTTGTTTCTCCGACACTAACCCTGGTTTATGGCGCAGGAAACTCGCCATTTGCCCCCTTCACTTCGCAATCTCCAGTGAGATTCCCAGATGGCGCCACGGGGAGGCGTGAAGTAGAGCTTATTAGCAGAGCTGCAAGATGTTCGGCTGCAGAGGCTTATTCTCGTCATTTAAGGAACCAGCACTTGTCGGAAGATGCTACTTCTACGAGGCCTTATACTAATCGTTGCCATGAGGATGACGATGGAGAATGCACGCTGCTCCATCAAGGTCGGTAAAGATCTCACCGAGACCTTTGATGTCCAGAAAGGATTTAGACAAGGCAATGCGCTGTCGTGCGATTTTTTCAACATCGTACTTGAAAGAATAGTGCAAAACTTACGAGCAAACACAAGAGGCACTATCTTTCAAAAGTCCGTCCAACTACTCGCATACGCCGACGATATTGACACAATCGGGAGAAAGCAGAGTGATGTCAGTGGCGCTTTCGCGAGTATTGAGACGGAAGCGGCGAAAATGGATTTAGCGGTCAATGAGGGCAAGACCAAGTATATGCTGTCAAGCAAAAAGGACAACCAAAACCTACGTCTCGGGCAGAACGTCACCTTAGACAGATATAACTTTGAGGTAGTTAAGGACTTTGTCTACCTAGGCTCTGCTATAAACACAGACAACGACACCAGCGCTGAGATCAAGCGAAGAATAACTCTTGCCAACCGCTGTTTCCTTGGCCTAAGAAGGCAATTGAGTAGCAAAGCCCTCTCTCGGACAACAAAAGTCACCCTTTATAAGACCCTAATAATCCCGGTCCTGCTCTATGGCGCAGAGGCATGGACATTATCAAAAATGGATGAGGGTGTTCTTGGTTGCTTCGAGAGAAAAATTCTTCGGGCGATCTTCGGTCCCGTCTGCATTGACGGTGAGTGGAGGAGGAGATATAACGACGAACTGTACGGACTGTACAGCGACATGGACCTAGCCAGAAGAGTGAGGATCCATAGACTGAGATGGCTGGGTCATGTAGAGCGCATGGACACCAATGCTCCGGTCCGAAAAGCCTTCGAATCCGCTCCCGAGTGACAGCGCAGTAGAGGAAGGCCAAGACTCAGGTGGCGCACGCAAGTGGAAGAGGACCTCAGCCAACTTAGCGTTCGAAACTGGAGGCAGCTAGCCGGGGATCGAGCTGGCCGAAGACGCTTGTTGGTTGAGGTCTACCCGAACTGTAGCGCCACTTTAGTAAGTAAGTTAGCAGCGAAACAAACTCGCTTCAGCTTAAATAGCGAAATGGACGAAAGTTAAGTATTTTTGGTTGGAAGTACTGCAGATCTCCTTCTCACAACTCAAGGTCTTATCTAGGATCTGATTTGAAATCAAGACAACTTTATCATTGCCTATACCAACTTTCAAAATACGAAATGCATCTTATATAAAAGCACAAATCATTGAATGCCAATTGGCTTCCATATAAAATAGCGCATAACAAATCGACTGCCACTATTCGGAATGCTTAACAAATATTTAACGCCTCTCTGTCAACAAAATTTATCGAAAATCTTTGGCTATGGTTGCAGTAAAAAGGGGAAAAGGAATATCGATCCTGGTTTTTTCTACAATTTTTTTCCTGACACTTGCAATGACATTATATCTTTTATTCCTAAGGAATACCTCGATTTACCATTGCACGCACTGGCATCTTTGGTAAGAGAAAATGATGTCATTTCGTTGTGACAGCAAGTAAGTCTAACTCCTCCGTAAAAACAGTGTCCCAATCCTCTTCATAAAAATATTTGCCCCCTCATTGTAAGGCACTTGAATCATATCACCAAATCTTGTTTTATGACGTTCACTTTTCCTCCATCGTAAAAAATCGAATTCAGGATTCAAATATTGTAGCAATCTGTGTTGCTTGTCTAAGGTCTTTGAGAAACTTACGGGAAATCATCTCCTAAGACACATATCACGTCATCAGCTACTTAACCCTAGCCTGTCTGGTTTAAGAGCTTACGAAAGCTGCTTCACGGCAATGGGTGATATACCCGAATAAATGAAAAAGATAATTCAACAAGGGCTTAGTGACGCTTTAATGTCTACTTGATTTCTCAAAAACCTGAGCTAGATAATCTGGTTGACTATTATTTGATCAGGGAACCTAGAGGTCCCTTGGTTTATGCTAAGGTATGGGTAATGCATGTTAGATATTTTATTATGGCGAAATGACCAAATATGCTCTTCTTTCTTGACTTTAGTTTCAGGATCTAAATCTCGGACTGAGAATATTGCTTACATGTCTTACAAGGGATTATCTTTGCCGAAGTTATCCTTATCCTCTGTGCGAGGTGGCTGCATATTTTGGTAACCTTAGCGCTGATGCTGATTATAGTTAGAGGTTCACTCAGTTGCCACAAGCTCAAGACTTCTTGTAGGCATTGATATTTTATTATCTTTTACAAACAAATATTGATTTCTGACCACAATTAAGCTTTATAAACTTAAGAATAGATACACCCAGTTTGGTAAGGAAACTTGTTAATGGCCTGTTCCAGATGAATTGGAAAACCAATTTTCCATACTAAATCATTTCAACCAGCAACACGTGTTTATATAAAAGTCATGATAACAATACCGATCTTCACGCCTGGAATAAATTATGGAGAAAAAGGATTCTTCAAGGACTTACCCAAAATTCTAATCTTCTTCCGCATTCAACACCAAAATTTTCCATTAAAATTCTCATCAAACATTCTTCTTGTTTTTTTTTTTTTTTTTTTTTTTTTTTGTTGCCTGAACTCGGAATTCTACTAAATCATCTCAACTCACTCATCGTTATACATACATAGGCATACCCACTTTTTCGTACGTCACTTAGTCATAAATCTTTTCGTTTCATTTCCCCTTCGTCGTCACAAGACGAAACCAACCCGGTATAGAAGTATCCATAAGCATAATCCGATTAAATGAGCAAAAATATCTTTGAAATGACCACAGGAAAAAGAAGAAGAAGAAGATAAGGCGAAAAACTGTTTACGACCATCATCGCCATCTTCATAGCCTTGGGAAGCCAGTCAACTCAAAATCCCGACGGTCAAAATGTCAATTAAGCACTCAATTTCTTCTGGGAAAAATCCCAAGTTTGCCTCGGTTCCTATGAGCCACCCACCAACACCCACATCGAAAAATGGAACTCATAATCTCATCAAATACATTGAGAGGTCCTTTGGTTTTGACATATTTGGTAACAACACCATAGACAGGGTATTTGCTGAAGAGTAGTAGGAATAAAAATGCAGCTGGGGGATGGCTCCTACATGAAGAGCTGGAATATAGTCATAGTATTCTAGCTGAAAGGATTATATGAGGGATTATGTTAAGGAAAACTTTTAATGATTGCGCAGTGATTGAAGACATAAGACGCAGTTTTATTGCAGAATGAATGTGTTAAAGCTGCTAAGTGAACGATAAAGTGGTGGTAGCTCGAGGTCAACAGTATGGTGCAATAGACAAGTTAAGGCCATATGGCAGACAGATTCCTGGTGTCTTGGCTGCTATATTTATACTACAATACTATGGGGTGTTTTGGATCTCTGATGAGTTGTTTGCTTTAAGATTGATTGTAACTGTTGTGAATGATAATTTCATTAATTTATATGATAACCCTTTGTAAGGCGCATTTCACGGTAATCCTCTCTTAGAAATGACAAACGCTACTGCTACTTGTGACTCAGATTTTTTTTAAAGAAAGGTAGATTCAAAATTGTAGGTAAAGGTTCAAAGAAGGGGCATATAACCCCTTCGTAGCTAGCTTTTCTGTAAAAAAATAATTCCATTCCCAGTCCCCAATAGAAGCAAAGAAAACTTGAAACGAATCTGGCTCTTAAAGTGAACACGAAGCCCTGCGAAGTACATCCTAGTAATGTTTATCGACATATAGTCTGAAAACTATACAATACGAAAAAAGCTCAAGATGATGACCTGAAAGGCTAAAGATAAAGGGAGTACGCGCAATGCAAGAATTCAGTCAAAAGAATCAGACATCAGGAAAGCGCACATCTCATAGCATAGACGGCGGTTAGGTCTATAAAAAGATACTGGCAGATAGAGACTTATGAGAAACTCGTTCCCAGTCCTAGGAGACTCAAAAATCCGTGAGCTCTTACTTACTTTTGAGTCAGATCTCGCTACAGTCAGTGGTGGAGCAAAGCACAAGCCAACATACGAGTACCTCTACTCAAGATGAGATCTACTATGTTATTCCTCTGAGTAAAAGTCAAAGGTCGGGCGGCATTGCACAGTTCGAGCTGTAACATCTTTATTTTTCATTGAGGGGCATTTAAGAATTTAAGATTTCTGTGTCGAGTTATTAACCCTACTACATAAAAATACAATTGGTACTGTACAAGTCTAAATAGTGAATTACCAGAGATAGGAACGAAAAATCTTAAAAACAAGGCGTCCCTTCATATACTCGTAGCAAAAATTAGCTTTTTTTTGTTTCAGGCCGATTTGGTTTTTTTTTCGGCTGAAATGAACTGAACTAAAACGAAGATATTAATGAATTCTTTGAGCAATTTAACAAAATATAACAGAAGTGGCGATGATAAGCGAAGTAAAGATTGGACCCACTAAACAGGAGATTTAAAAACAACAGACGAAATCATGAATATGAAAAGAAGAATAAACGATTCTGAAACGCTCTGAACACATGTCAACGCTACAAAATCTGGGTTTTCTAAACAACGTTTTCGTAGAGTCAAAAGACACGCAAAGGAAACACGAAAGTTCCTCAAACCACGATGATATTATATCGAAAAATATCCCAATCGAGTCAAATAAAAAAGATCTTGCGAATAAATTTGCAAGATAGCTGCTTTTAGATGTGAACAACACTTTACATGGGCACAAAGTCACCAGGAACAGACGATTCTCTCAAAAAGGCTGTATAGCTATTTATAAAGATTTGAGCTGTTAGAAAGGAACCAATTTGATTTAAAAAAAAAAACAGCATTTATCAACTACTAAGATATGATGCTAATCAAATAAAATTCATTCAGACTGCAACCCATAACATTATAGTTTGATTATAGATTTTAAGCATTTGATATCCTGTGCCATCAAAATATGCTCGTACTTCGGCAGCGTACATGGTGCCATTATCACGGTCTGGTCATAAAATCTCATCAACGACACCGTATACGTGCTTGGGGAAATGGCTATCAAGTCAAAACACTGCAGCAATTACAAACAAGAATTCGCAAACTTATACACCAAGCCAGACCAGGGCGGCAATATGTCCGACAACATAGGTGCAGCGAATCTAAACTACTTAATTTTTAAAAACTACATAAAATGGAGCTGGAGCGGACGGCCTGACTGCCGAACTCTTCAAAGCGGCAGGCGATGACTTGGTAAGCAGCGTACACCATCTCTTCTCTAAAACGGTCGCACGGTCGAAAGTATGCCCGATGAATCGAATCTCAGCGTTGTTTGTCCGATTCTCACGAAAGGAGACCCTCCAAACTGCGCCAATTACAGAGACATTAGTCTCCTTAACATCGCATACAAGATCTTATCCGCCGTATTGTGTGAACGCCTGAAGCCGTTCGTCAACAACTTGATAGGTCCATATCAGTGTGGCTTCAGGCCAGGAAAGTCCACCACTGACCAAATATTCACACTACGGCAGATCTTAGAGAAGACCCATGAGCTTCAGATCGATACACACCACCTATTCATCAATTTTAAGGCCGCGTATGACAGAATCTATAGAAACGAGCTATACAGAGCAATGTCTAGTTTCGGCATCTCTGCCAAACTGGTCCATTTGTGCAGGATGACGATGAAGAATGTACCCTGCTCCATCAAGGTCGGTAAAGATTTCACCAAGTCCTTTGATGTCCAGAAAGGATTTAGACAAGCCGATGCGCTGTCATGCGATTTTTTTAACATCGTACTTGAAAGAATAGTGCAAAACTCACGAGCAAACACAAGAGGCACTATCTTTCAAAAGTCCGTCCAACTACTCGCATACGCCGACGATATTGGATATTAAGGAAAGAGTAAGGAAAGTCTCAGCAGCTTTATTCTCTTGGATGACAGCAATCGGGAACAAATTATTAGGCCTTGAGCCTCGTATTGCCCATTGGCTATATGTCTCGGCCATAGGACCGATACTCACTTTCGGGGTGGTTGTCTAGTGAACGGCCTTAGACAAAGCCCAGAGAACAGCATGTCCGACCATTAGCGGAGCCATACGCTCAACTCCCTCAGCTGCAATCATAACATAACATCATGTTTTAACTGAGACGTACCAACAGTAGATAACATAAGTAACAGATAAGTAGCTGCTAGTGCAGCTTTTCGCTTTAAAGCTACTGCACAGTGGACAAACAAATCTTTTGGCCACACTAAACTTCTAAATAAACTAGGAATCTTTCGAGGAAATATCGCCTACTCCATCCCCTTACATTGGTTTGACAAAAACTTCGATGTTAGCATTTCTCGAGATACTTCTGGAAGGAGAATGCCTTCATAGACGACGAATCAATCCAATTTTACACGGATGGTGCGAATACTGATTGGGGGGTAGCGTTGGTAGCGGTGTTTTCGCTATTAAGGTTAACCTAAGCCTCTCATTCCGCCTTCCTAATCAATGTAGCGTGCTCCAGGCGGAAATTATAGCAATTAGGGAAGTCCAGTTATGGCTGAAAAAATGGATACACTCATCTTTTCCGATAGTCAAGCCGCTATCAAATCCCTGGACTCATGTTCTTTTAACTTAAAGGTAACATCGGTACACCTATCCCCACACACAAACAAGAAATAAAGCCGGATACTCTTACAAGAACAAACCTTAGGTGGACGGTCGGATTAACATGTCTAGCAACTAAACAAATCTGGCCTTAACTGGATCTGAATCGCCCTCAGAGTATGATACTTCTAAACAGGAAACATCTTAGTGCGGACATCTTAGTAGGACTTAGGCGATATAAGCAACAAAGACTCCTATGATTCTTGAGTAGAAGCGTTGTTGTATTACAACGGGCCAACAGGCTTAAGTGGTTGGGTCTTTTCTTCGAACAGCCACTCCATCATAACCTGATCTATAGCTTATGTCGTAATACTGTACATTTAAATCCTAACATGAGCTCAAAAAGTAATACCGATTTTTTTATGTAACTTTTCTTCTGCTTAATGGCCCCAAGACTTCGTAGATACTAATATTAAAATGTAAATTTAAATAAGTGTGAAATAGGAGTCGGTATAAGGTCACAGCAACGACAATTGCATTGCATTGTCTGTATTGTACGTATCTACATATGTCGCATACAGCAAATCAACATCATTCTACACCCGTAACTGTCGTAGTATATATGGTAATAAAAAGCTTCAGAAGCAACCTCAATGGCCTCTATTACTTAACATCAACAGGAAGACGATCCTGACCCAACTCTGCTACTTGCCTTTTTTAGCCATAGACAGTTCAGCTGTTGACCCTCTTTGGCATCTGGATCAAGGCAGCTCATTAAAAGAGAGAAATCCCTTAAATGCTTTAAATGCTTTAAGTCCGTTTTGCCGTTGGCGTGATTGTTAATGTTCGTCAACATATCCCTTATCGAACAATTAACAATGCCTTATAAACTGGTAGAAATGGAAGAAATAAAATGGTCAGCTCGTAAATAAGAAATTTCTAAAAAAAAGTATGTCCTTAAGCAGGGAGATCGCTTCGATCTATTACACGCGAGAAAACATCTTATTGTTCCTCCCACCATTTATATACAACCTTGCAAACCCACATGGCTGCCCATCATTTCCATGAAATCTATCCCTTGTGGCCTAGGGGTGTGCTCTACTTGGCAATTTTCAACCCTTTCAATTCAAAAACAAGGTCGTCAAACGCTGAAGGCATTTTTATTAATTTTTTCCTCCAAATGAATCTAGAATTTTGCATTTATATGCCCACCTCAATCATGGATTTAAAAAATAATGCCTCCTGTAGACTAATTCATTTAAAAATCTAGATAAACCTATCACCGATTTAGGAACGTTTATCTCCCGTAAATGAACACTTTATTACCCATAATTGTCTAAGGTCCAATTTCCCTGACTGGTTTATTAAAAAAAAAGAAGCCTAGCACAGATAATTTCAATCACAAGCTCACATTTGTTAGAACTATGAACAAAGCACCCCCGCTTACAGAATAAACATTTATAATCCCTTGATTAATAACAACAATCCTCTGACTAAACCCTAGAAAAAGGGGCAAAGCGAATCAGCTGGAATTCCTAAATCTAGTGTAAAATCATTCAAATGAACTTTTACTGCCAAAGCTATAGAGGAACTGCCTACGCTCCATACATCCTTCCACGGTGATAAGCTTTGCCGGACCTTTATGGTAATCAAATTACAATTAAATTTCAATCATACAACACATTCATTCCAGCAAGTAATATTCAGTGTTGCCATTTCCAACAGAACTATTTTAGAATGTCAAGTGAAAATTATACTCGTAGTTACCTACTCGTATTTGCTTAAACTCATGAATCCACTCATAAAAAAGAAGGATACAAGAATGAGAGAAGCCCGAGCGATTAGCAGTAACATTGCGTTTTTTGGCAACTGTACGAAACTTTCGTGATTTGAGCTATAGTTGTTCAATGGGTAGGAGCACTGCGGGTGATATTGTGTTGTGGCGTTAAAAGATTTATTAAAGTAAGTTTTCAATAGTTTTTATTCTTCAAAAATATAAATACAATCCCTTATATATACATTTTCTTTTATAATTTGCGCGTTCACATGGGATTATGTACTCTTAAAATATTTGCACATAGCGCGGGCGAAGGAAATTTAGGAAGGAAGAAAAGAGAAGTACTGATGTACGTTGGTTTTAAATGTTTGAAGGTTGTAATGGCTAGGAAATAAAGAGCTCGGCAGGGCATTCCATGAGCGAGTTGTTCAGCTTAGGAAAGTATCACGATATTTCAGGGTGCGTCCGAAAGATCATTGATGAAAATTAAAAAGAGTGTCGGAGACAAAATAGATCCCTGGGGCACACTAATAATAATTTTGTGAATATCAGACTTGAAACCATCCAAGACAACTTGAATTGAACGTTCCGAAAGGTAATTTCTATTCCATTGAAGAAGGTGGCCATCGATCCCAAATGCACGCATTTTCGACAAAAGAGCCTGATGCCAAACTCTGTCAAATGCCTTAGAAATATCAAGTGCAACTATCTTGCTTTCGCCAGATTGATGTAAACTTTTGTGCCACTTTTCGGTGAGACATGCCATCAAATCACCAGTGGACCTGTTGCTTCGAAAACCTTACTGCGGGCATTAAGAAGTTTTCGTGTTTCGAGATATTTCATGAGCTGACGATTTATCAGCGTTTCTATGACCTTGGAAAGAAGGGACGTAAGTGCAATGGGTCTGTAAGAGGAGAGAGAAGGAGATTCACCTGTTCTTAGCTGTTTTTCATCTGCTCGGAAATAGTCCTGAAGAGTAGGATTGATGGAAAAGCTTTCGCAGTGATTTTGCCAGCGTAGAAGAACACCTCTTCAGAAGAAGGGGAGATTTACCATCTGGACCAGCGGATTTGTGAGCGTAAGGATCTTTTAGTACTCTTGCTACTACACGAGTGCGAAAGTGGATTCGTCCCATTGAAGATTCGACGCACTCAAGTGTAGGCGGAGACAAAGCACAATCTGGAAGCGTTAAGCTGGCCGCAAAGTGTGCAGCTAGCAGATTGGCTTTGTCCAAAGAGCCGACAGCTGGAATGTCATTGTAAATGAGCGTTGGGATGGAGGATGAGGCAAAATTTCTTATGTTTTTGACGAACGACCAAAAATTGTAACTACATTTGGGACATTGTAGTATTTTTTGCCTCAGTTTTTGGTTGTTTATAAATTTGACACGCTTAAGTCATTCCTGGCTCGTTTGAATTTTTCCCGGTTTTCCTCCTGACAGCCTTTTCCTTTAGTCTGATACTCTTTATCCGCTGAGGGATAAAGGATCTCATTTCAAAGAGAATATTGTCTGTGATCATATCAGCAGCGGCATCCACGTCGTTATCGAGGAAACATAAAGACCAGTTTAAATTCCTTAAGAAGGTGTTAAGTCCGCTCCAATTGGATTTCTCGCATTGCCATACTGTTTTTTTTAGGAATTTTTTCTCTAACTGTGTGGTCTGTGTACGAGAATTTAGCTGATATGACACAATGGTCCGACGAGCCTAGAGGTGAGAGCAGATTAACAGTGTACTTATCAGGGTGAGAGGTTAGAAACAAGTCCAGGATGTAGGCGGTATGACTATCAACGTCTGGGATTCGCGTGGGCTCATTTACAAGCTGAGTCAAGTTGTTTTGCGCAGCGAAGATCTCAACACACCGTCTTTCGGGTGTTGTCTGTCCAGAATGTCGAAGCCACCCAGAATTGTCAGACAGCGCATCAAACTCGTTAAAGGTCGAATTGCGGTCTGGTTTAGGGCTTCTGGAAATAAAGCAGTAGTTGACAATTTGCTTACGGAGATGGAATTTTAAATACATGAAATTGAATTCTGGATTGGAACAAGGACTACATTGTGGTGGAGTTTGGTAAGCTACATCACTACGCACGTAGATGGCGAGGCCGCCGTGAGAGAAGAATAATGGCACTAGTTCGTAGCCAGGTAGCTTCAGATCAGAGTGATCAGAGAGGTGTGGGCGGGGGTCTACCTGTGTTTCACTTAGTGCCAAAACAGCTGGTCTGTATTTAGAGACGTGGACGTAGGCAGAAAAATGATTACTTTTTAGCCCGCGAATATTTCCTATGTCCACTCTGAATTTCTGAGCCATAATAAGAAAAAAAAAAAAAAACACAAACACCGACGATGCTAAGCGAGGCTGCGAAGTGACAACCTTGTCGTTGGTTTACCGAAACAGAATTTTGCTTTTTGTTGGTCCCATTTTTCGCGGTTTTGCTGACAAAGCTTCACCCAAATGTTCAAAGCAATCGCTTTCTTTTTGTAAATAGGACATTGCTTTATCCATCACATCTTTTCGTTTATTTGTTTCTTTAGTTTTGGATTGCGAATGGAGAAATATTGCATTAAATTTTGGGAAGAAATGGAATTTCATGCACTGCTTGGGATCCATTGGTGTCGCCATACGTAAACCAGCTGATACGGGATCGATGTACCATAACTACGAACATTTTTGTTCAGCATTGTTTTAATAGCTGTGGGTAATGTCAACTATGAATTTATCATGGTAGATATTGTCCCAAATGGTCGAGTTATGTAATGTTATACACCACATTTTGGCAACGCTTTCTAATGGGGAGCTTAATTTGCCGGGTCCACAACCACTTTCAGCAGCATCCGATCAAACTTCATATGTCTTCATAACAGATGACGCCTTTTCTTGGCTCAAGCCATATTCTTCAAAAAATTTAACAAAAGGACAGAGAAAATTCAACTATAGACTTAACCGTATAAGGCGTGTTGTAGAGATCGTTTTTCAAAAAATGTTTTTGCAACTAAATAAAGCGCCAATTATTAAATTGTTCTTGCTTTCTGCACAATTTCTTAATAAAGGACAATAAAAAGGAATATGCCAGACGTTCTGTAATCGTTCTGCAATGATTTTAACAACTCGCACTTGGTACCTTTGCAAGCCATCAAAGTAAATGCATCTAACTAAGAAGCAAAAACTATTCGCGAAGCATTTTGTCATTACTTCAATAATGAAGGCCAAGTTCCATGGCAATGGGATATTGTAAATTAAAAGATGTTTCTGTTTGGAAAATAGAAATAAGTTGTTATAGAAGAATACTCACCAGAGTGGTAAAGATAGCAATAATTTTTTAAGGCATTCTCAGAAAAACATCTAATGAATTCAAAAAACTGATTGCAATCATTGACTTCAAAAAAGAATGCAACGAAAACGAATGCAATCAGCATTCATTTAGCAATGAAATGATTGCATTCATTTTCTTAACATCCTATTGAATGAATTCATTTTTGAATTCATGATTTTTTACATTCTTTGCACTCTTTTGTATCTTTTGTGTTAATTTGATTTTTTTTAAGCCAATATTTGCATTTACATATGTACATACATCTACACAGTACATACAAAACATACATACATAAATATATGCAGTGCACATTTAGATGGGTCTGTTTATATATTTTAGTTCATTCACCCTGTACATTTACTCGTAAAAGGTAGTCGAAGTCTGCACTTACTACAAAAGCTGTAAGAACTAAGAGACCTTGGTGCACTAGATTATTCTTATTTGTCTTTAATATAATCAATCAAGTGAATAATGTGTACAAACTGATCTGAACGTATTGAAATAAAAGTACTTCTGAGGGCAAACACCAGTAAAAATCATCCAAAGTATTTGATTACACACGAATACATGTTTCGCGTGTGCATAAATGCAAATACTGTCAAAACGAGTATAAAAGAATGCAAAAAAATGCAACTGATTGCAAAAGAAATCATGAATTCAATAATGAATGCATTCAGTTGAATGGTAAGAAAATGAATGCAATCATTACATCGCAACAAGAATGCTGTTTGCATTCATTTTCGTTGCATTCTTTTTTGAAATCAATGAATGCAATCATTAAACTGAATTCTTCAAAGATTGCAATCAAAAAAGAGTGCATTCTTTTACAACTCTGATACTCACTGTGTGTTCATCTGGCAATGTTGTTATGCTTCCACTTGGCTTTTTATTGTTTTCCAGGAATTTGCACAAATCAAACCACCATATTTTAGGTTGGTAAATATTGCCAACACCGGCACCAGACCGAATTGTATTTATTTTGTTTTTTACATCTTCAAAAGAACATTTTTTTTTTTTTGAATTTTTTCATTATACTCAGCAGCTTTTCATTAGATTTATTTTTTATGTCGCGCAATATGTACTCTGTGCTTTTGATGTCCCAGAATGAATTCCATGAGGAAATCGGTTTCCGCGTCCATGATATCGCTGCAAAAATTCTGCTTGACTGACGCTTCCATATACACACTAGCAGTCAAAATTGAATGTGATCGCTGACTGTCACTCAATGACGAACGTTTTTGTGGTTGACTGTTAACTGACAAAAAAGAGCAGTCACACACGCCAAGAGAAATTTGAGCAAAACTGTCAAACATGATTGCTAGTACTCGTATGTACTGTACTTTAAAGAGGACTGCAGAAAGTTTTTAAGCCTTTCATTTCCATATCACTCTTTAGTTATCATTCGTTAGTTTTTTAGTATTGATCCTGGCAACGTTAAAGCATTTTAATGAACATGTACATATTTGCTGCGTCTACGCAAATGAATAGGTTTACTCGTGATCGTAACAACGCAAGCTCAGCTCTTTGGAAGAGTTAACAACAAAATGTAGATCAACCGATAGCTTCTTTTATGCTTATTCGACGTACCGTAGAATGACCTAACATTGACTGGGTTCCTAACATTGATCAAAAATCATTAAATCTTTAAACTTTCCTAACGACCCACAGTGACCAGACATTTCAATAATTTTAACACTTATTTCATCCCTGGGTATTAACATATGACACAAAAAAAACGTGTAGATGTACAATTGTCAAAATTGAAAATAACCGCCAAACCACCGACCAGTAAATTTTTTTTCTAAATTTCCGTTTCACTGCATGTTATAGTATCTGCATATGTTAAAAAAAATGTTTCCTAGTTGTATCTTAATTTCTAGATAACAATATGCCTTATTTAGAACCAAATAAACCACATAGACGGTACAAGAGTATTTCTGAAGACGTCATACGCGAAGTTATTGCAAAAATTGAACGAAAAGAGTTATCCATTACAAAAGCTGCGAGTTAATTTAATATAGCAAAGGGAACCGTAGGCCCCGCTCAGATGTGACAAAAATGACAGCCTAAGCAGCACAAATGAGTGTCAAGAAGGTCCATACAGGGCTGCCAGTGCCACAGTGTTGTTTTTTTTTTAAAGGGAACATTGATTAACAGATTTAAAAATTTACATCGCAAAAATGTCGGCTTTACAACAATTTTTAGCCCAACAGAGGAGAAATGCTTGGTTAAATCTCGGCTCATTATAAGCGAGTGGAGATTTCCATTCACAGGAGCTAATGTAAGGAATCTAGCAAAAAATTATTTAGATACTCGTAATATAGGTAGAAGTATTACTTCGTTTGGGGATTTTTATTTACCCGGCAAGAAATGGCTTCAGGGGTTCTCTCAAAAAAATAAAGCCGTGCTTACTTTGCGAGCTTGCTAAAATTTAAAAACTTCGAAGGCCAAACTTAGTAGAGATGATGTGAAGAACTATTTCAAAAATTTAAACATTACTGTTAGACAAAAACAACGACTTTATTCCTGGCAATCGAATTTTCAACTACAATGAATCTAACTTGCCAGATAACCCAGGTAATATTAAGTGTGTTTTTAAAAGGGATGTGAAATATCCTGAGCGTATTAGAGATAGTACAACATCGAGTACATCAGTTATATTCTGTGGTTCTGCTTCAGGCTTTATAAATCAGAGAAGTTTTGGGAAACATGGAAGCAAGGAGGTCCACCGAACACTCGGTATAACAGGAGTTAGTCTGCTTGGTTTAATGGAACCACTTTTTTACATTAACCAAACGTTTTGAGGGAGAAAAGGTAATTTTAGGAGATAACCTGACTAGTCACTCTGCAGTAAAAAATAATATTCGATTTGCGTTCTTTTAAACAAACTCGACTCATATTTGCCAGCCTTTACATGTGGCTTTTTACGGTCCGCTAAAAAAGGTATGGAGAAAAGTTCTAGATGAATGGAAGCAAACTAGAGGTAAGAGATCATAAAACCTGTCGAAAGAAGCATTTCCCTCTCTGTTACAAAAACTAGTGACTGAATGCGATCAAAATGATCGCTCACTGAATTTACTATACGAGTAGTTGCTGGTTTTAAGAAGAATGGAGTTTTTCCATTCAACCCAGTGGCAGTCCTGTCCAGAATGCCTACTGAAGAGGGTGAAAATACAGAGTCGGATAATATCGCAATGAATTTTTCTTCTACATACATAAAATAGAGTTATGTATGTTCTTTTTTTTCCAAATAATGATAATAATAAAGTTGTAAAATTAAAAAATAACGTAAAATTGTATCTGGTAAAAGTTGGGGCTACCGAACCCTAACATTGACTACTTACTATTTTAATCAAAACTTCTTACCGAAATATGATTATTTCTAAAAATGTAGATGTAATTAAAGAACTAAACAGTCCCCAATATATGCTTTTAACAGATAATCGTTGCAACAAACCGCTTTTTTTTTATAACGTTTCAAAACTCAAAAGTGGTCAATGTTAAGTCTACGATATTTCAGACTTTGAATTTTTTTCCACATCTGGTCAGGTTGTCGAAATTGCAACAATGGCAAACGAATTTCAGATGAATCAAGGCAAAAGTGGAGAAACATTTGGCCATTATCACTATTCTTTGAGCATATTAGCCAGATACACTACCCCACCACGTAAAACACTTATAATTGGGAACAACAAACAGCCTCTGATATCGATTGACTTGGTGTTGATGACCTCAGGAAAAAAAATCGGACATCAACATTTGGCTATGCATTTGAATTTTTCGGACTCATGAATGCAAACGACCACTTGGGAAAATCAGCTAAGTTCGTCAACAAAAGCCTGATATGGGATCACGAACTCTATGGTGTTTTCATGAGCGTGCAAAAGTTGTCGCAAAAGTATCCGACCTGACTTAAAAATGAGGGGGGTGTTTTTAAATAAATAATTTCTGCGACGGAAAATACAATCCTTCAACAGCCTAAGTTTTTAAATTGATATCGCTACGTTGCGTAGCATTTTTAATTGCCATCAAAAATGAACGTGCTCTCAGTGATTTTCATGGAAAAAATCGGTCATCGTTATGTGATTCAATACATTCATCTGAAAAGTCTTAGTTCAACTGGTATTAAAACCGATCTGGATTCTACTCTGAGGGAGTCTGCTCCTTAGTTCACAACAATAAAATATTGGGTATTGGGAAGGATGGTGCCACGTTTGCTCACAACGAAGTGCAAACAGCGTTGTGAGGATGTTTCTGTCGAGTTTTTTAAATTCGCCGTAAAGTGCCATAAGTGAAGCCCAATTGTTGTCTTCGGCGACGAATTGAGGTGCCTGCCTGGTTTTGAATAATTTTCCTCCAGGACGACAATAGAAGAAGTATACCTCATCCCGGACGAGCTTTAATTGCCTCAACCGATAAAAATATCGAAAAACTTAAAGAAATTTTGTATGATAGTCGCCATTGTACCCTGAGAGATATAGCTTATGAAATAAATATTTCCCACAGGTTTGTTTGGTCGATTTTGGCGGATGCACGACTTGAACCAAAGGGATGCTTTGATTATTTTTCGTGCATGTGCCCATCATAGACCGTTCGGCTTCTATTATCTGTTTCTCTCGGTTCTTGTTATAATTATGGCAGACGAAGCATTGAGCGACTACGAAATATATCAGCAGTTAGCAGTAATTTTTTCTAATGCTGCTTAATTCGGTTATGAATGTCTCTAACTTTAGACAATTTTTACAAGAAGTTCGATGATCTACTCAGGGTATCATATAATCAGATCTGTTGGACAAACTTTAACTTCAGCGTATTGAATATAGTGCCCATAATTCTCCTTTCATAGATTTTACCGATATACATAAGATTTTCAGTTGGCAACACTGGCACGAGCTCACATAGCAAACATGTAGGTACGAGTATAACCCCACCTGGTTTTCGATTCGCTCTAGGCAACATTTTGCCATTGTTAACTATGTCATTTGCACTCCATTTATATATACACAAGATAGAAAAGAGCCAGGGCTGTAGGTTTGTCGATTAAGGACATGGGAATTGATTAGAACAGCCATCATTGTGAATACTCCTGCCACCCACTTAATGCGATTTGCGGACTCTAGAATGTGAAGAACCATAGGAAAGGATAACCAACCCCTACCTTCATTGTTAATTAAAACTAATTTTTTGAGAAATTAATATTAAAGCGCGCACACAGAGTGTAATCGTATTGTTGTACTCGTATTTTAATTATGAGAAGCTAGTCGAATGCAGATAGGGGTAACACGTGGCAAAAAGAACGAAGAAAGAAATAAAATAAAATTGGCAAAAGAAACTAAATCATTTAATTAGTATCCCAGGGTGGAATGAGGACGAAAAGGCCTATTTCAGATGGTACTCTTCCAACATGAGGTTTGCAAGCGGAAAGCGAAGGAGTAAATCTGTCAAAAGCATTTGTGTCCGTTGAAGTTTGGCCCACTCAATGAGTAATGGGTATGCGGGTCAGAGAAAAGGCCATTGCATCGTATAATGTATCTGAATTTTTGATGGTTTCGGTGCTTTGTGCCGCTGTGTCCTGGTCCCAACTTGGGCTTCACAATAACTGTGGAAGAAGAGATTATTTTTTGGCAAAAGGATACTCTTGATTACTCTTTAATTAGGGCAGCGATGAACAGTTTTTTTTTTTTTTTTTTTGCCCTCAATTTTATTCTTATTTTGTTTTATTATTTTTTCTGTCTGCGCTTTTACTGATTCTTATTCTATTGTGTTGTGAGATTTATTTTAAATTTGACGGGCCTTCCATTGTAGTATGAGAAGATAAGTTATTTTTTCTTCTCTCGGGTAAGTATTGTAATTTAGGTTTTGTTCATTATACCATATTACTTATTCTTCTTTCTGGCTCCGCAATCCCTTGATGCTGTTACGTACTTTTTTCTCTAATTCGAGCCTGGCAGCTGTAATTTGGGGATCAATTTTTCTTAAGCCTTATTGCCGATTTTCTCTATGTGACGAAGTCACTTATTTCGAATTCAAATCAGCTGAACAGATTTGTTTTAGATAGTGCCATCTATATTAAGACATGCCCTGTACACTCGTTCGCAAATCTGGAACACGTATTGCCATAGTGAGATAAAACAGTCGATCGTTGTTGTTCAGCTTTTTTATATAGGTAGTTAAGCTACTTCTCACATATAAGCCTTTGTGACTATTCTTCTTTCTATCTGATCCAGAACTCCTATGGCCAATTGTTCCACTTGTCCTAGTTACCTCAGATGATTGGTGAATACTTTGCTGCCTCCAGTTTCGCACGCTAAGTTGGCTGAGGTCCTCTTCCGCTTGCGTGCGCCACCTGAGTCTTGGCCTTCCTCTACTGCGCTGTCCCTCGGGAGCGGATTCGAAGACTTTTCGGACCGGAGCATTGGTGTCCATGCGCTCTACATGACCCAGCCATCTCAGTCCTTGGATCTTCACATTTCTGGCTAGGTCCATGTCGCTGTACAGTCCATACAGTTCGTAGTTGTATCTCCTCCTCCACTCACCGTCAATGCAGACGGGACCGAAGATCGCCCGAAAAATTTTTCTCTCGAAGCAACCAAGAACACCCTCATCCATGCCTCTGCGCCATAGAGCAGGACCGGGATTATTAAGGTCTTATAAAGGGTTGCTTTTGTTGTCCGAGAGAGGGCTTTGCTACTCGATTGCCTTCTTAGCCCAAAGAAACAGCGGTTGCCAAGAGTTATTCTTCGCTTGATCTCAGCGCTGGTGTCGTTGTCTGCATTTATAGCAGAGCCTAGGTAGACAAAGTCCGTAACTATCCATCTGTCGAGGGTAATGTTCTACCCGAGACGTCGGTGTTGGTTGTCCATTTTGCTTGACAGCATACACTTGGTCTTGCCCTCATTGACCGCTAAACCGATTTTCGCCGCTTCCGTCTCAATACTCGCGAAAGCGCAACTGACGTCACGCTGCTTTCTCCCGATTATATCAATGTCGTCGGCGTATGCGAGTAGTTGGACAGACTTTTTAAAGATAGTGCCTCTTGTGTTTACTCGTGAGTTTTGCACTATTCTCTCAAGTACGATGTTGAAAAAATCGCATGACAGCGCATCGCCTTGTCTAAATCCATTTTGGACATCAAAGGCCCCGGTGAGATCTTTACCGACCGTGATGGGGAAGCGTGCATTCTCCATCATCATCCTGCACAGATGGACGAGTTTGGCAGGTATGCCAAAACTAGACATTGCTCTGTATAGCTCGTCTCTATAGATGCTGTCATACGCGGCCTTGAAATCGGTGAATAGGTGGTGGGTATCGATCTGAAGCTCATGGGTCTTCTCCAAGATCTGCCGTAATGTGAATATCTGGCCGATGGTGGACTTTCCTGGCCTGAAGCCATACTGATATTGACCTATCAGGTGGTCGAAGAAAAGGTTCTGGCGTTCACACAAAAACAGCAGATAAGATCTTGTATGCGATGTAAAGAAGACTGATGCCTCTGTAGTTGGCGCAGTTCAGTTGATCTCCTTTCTTGAAAATCGGACAAACAATGCTGAGGTTCCATTCATCGGGCATACTCGTACTTTCGTTCGAACATATTTTACAGATGAGTTGGTGTATGCTCCTTACCAAGTCATCGCCTGCCGCTTTGAAGAGCTCGTCAGTCAGGCCATCCGCTCCAGCAGCTTTGTTTGACTTAAGCTTCGAGTTAACTATCTTCTCTTCATCCAGGTCGGGTGGACGGAATTGTTGGTCATCATCGTCCAGGTTTAAAGGTTGATTCTGCCTGACAGCGGTATTTGGTCCGTCATCGCCGTTTTACAGTCTGCAGAAATGGTCTTTCCAAATCCTCAGCATTGACTGCGATTCTACTACGATGTTCCCTTGTTCATCTCTACAGGCTTCGGTTCGGGGTTTGTTTCCGTGGCATGTTATTTTTACCTTTTGGTAAAACTTCCGAACCTCATTTCTGGAGTAGCACCTCTCAATTTCCTTGATTGCGCGCTTCTCATGCTCTTTCTTCTTCCTCCTGAGAAGCCGGTGTTCGTCTCTCCTCTTCCGCTCATAGAGCTCATGAGCAGCTCTGGTGCTTCTAAGCAGCGCCGCTTTATATGCACATTCCTTAGCTACATGTACGTTACTTGCCGGCATTCATCATCGAACCAGGCGTTTCGTTGTGGTGGGTTTCCAATGGTCTTTAATGCTTGATGCTGGCGGCATTGGACCTCTTAAGAGATTAAGAGACACTCGATCGGAAAAGGACTTGGCCATCTCTTGCGATTGTAGCCGTCTTCGTACTTGAGAAAGATCCCGAAGAATGAACTCTCTCCTTAGTGACCCTCTGGTTTCTTTGGGTATTTAAATATTTCCAAATAGGCATTCTTTGAGATTCGAATGAATTTCTTAACCTTTTTTTTTAAATTATTGTTTACTATTCTGGTTCGAAGTTTTTGGTTTTTCTCTTGCTCAACAAAGCCGAATCAGGCACTGAGTTCAAATTCGATGAACTTATGGTATGACATGGAAGCTTCCGACAGTACTTTCCAGGAGCACTTTCTATAGCATTCCTGTTGGATGTTTTTAGGTCAGTTAATTGTTATCTTACTTTAGTAACGAATATTGGCCAAAAATCAAAATTGTTGTCAGTATAGAAACCCTCCCTCTCACAGTGCAATAGCTCAAAATATACTCTCAGCATACACATGGCAGAATTCGATAAGTACCATCTTCCTAGTTCCATAGTATTCAATAAGCTCACCTACTGCCTTCAACTCAATACTTACTAATATCCTCCGTTTGTCGCATGGCTTTAATTCATCCTGGAACCATGTTAGAGATACTTCGGGGTAGACTCACCGCTCAGGTTTCTAAAACAACACAACGAGTACTCCAAGATAAACATTAGTCCCTTCTCCTATTCAGACCTCTCATAGCCGGGGGTGGCCGTGGTGTAGTGGTACTAGCCATCGCTTCTCACTCAGACATTCAAGGTTCGAATTCTACTCATGACAAGTTTTTCATTGTGTACTTGGAACTTAGTCAAAAAAATCTGCGTGTGAACTCATAACACTGACATGTAGATTTGGCTGTTGTAGAGTTTCAAGCACAAAACAACCGTTAAAATTTACAACCTGAATTATTCCGAGTGGAGAAAAACTCTCCGTCCTATTCGGACTCCCACCCCTGGAAAGTCAATATCGAGACCAAATATACCTGAGTTTCAAAACCACTACATCACAACAACTTTCCCCTTTCTCCTCCTTCTATCTTTTCGCCCGCGCCCTGGCGACAGTAAAAGGGTTTCATAAAAAACCCCTTGAGGCGCGCGTAAATTATAAAAAAAAAAACTGCTCTTTCTGGAATTTCAACCTTCTAGCAACCCGGAGTATTCAGCGACATCCACAGTCAGAGCAGCTTCGGCTTCTTCTCTACATGCATCCCTTTGCTAGGAGACGCAAGTTCGCAGTCTGAATATCACGGAAATTATATTTTCGGACGTGATTATCAGTCTCAACCGGTCCACTAAGAGCTTTCATTTCAACACCAGCTTGTGTAAACGAGAAACGTGTGCTCGGCTGTAATAGCCCCTGCATAATGGTTTCAATCCCATACCGTATAGATTTGCCTTGAACTGCCCATTTTCAGAGAGAAATACTTCACGGCTTCGTCCTCAGCAGCAGTATGAGTTACTTGCTTTCAGCGGGCTATCTTTTTTGCATTGCGAGCTTCAATGACCCATTTCGATAGCTCGGGTCCGTACAGTAATATGAAATTAGCGACCGACGCTAGTAAACTACTTTTGGCCTCTCTGCGGCCGCCAATATTGGGCATCAGCCTAGACAGAACTACTTTGATGTAATCCTCAAAGGTAAGTCATGCGCCGATCCACATTCAGATAGTGAAGTGCCGTCATGAAGTATAGATATATTAGTAGACTTGAGTTATTACAGGTAGATCTAACCAGATGTGAAATAACGAACCGAGGTGACTATAAGTATAACTGTGTTTTCAAAGCACTTGTTAATGCCTAGAGAAACACACCAGTTCGTTCGCTGTTGCTCTTTTAAGATCATTACCAATGATCGATACATCGATCGATCGATACAGGCTGCAGAAAAATTCAGTAAATTTGAGTACTGTCAGAAAGGATACACTGTCAGTGTAGTAGAACTGATCTTCAAAGAACTACATTTTTTTACACTTTCAGTGAGGGTGGCGGCGATGACGATGGCGCGATAGTTAGCTCATTGGACTATCACGCAGCGAATCTGGGTTCGATTCCTGGCTGGATCACCAACAACTCAAATCGCCATCACCCTTTTGGCGGGTAATGGCAAAATCCCGAAAAATGGCAACATGAGCAACACAATGAGTGTCAAGAAGCTAGGCCATGGCCCATACCGAGCTGTCAGCGTCACAGTGTTTTGTTTTTTGTCAGTGAGGGTGAATTCTTATGTCAGATCTTTCCATGAAAAATGCCGGCCTACAGCTCGTTTCAGTTCGTAACCTCATTTCAATATTTATTAATTTCAATTTACTTTGCCAAAATTTCGGTAAATATCAAGCACTTCCCCACAAGGAAATCAAAGTTCTACTCTACGTATACTCGTACTTTCAACTTCCTTGCAAAACACTAGCAAACAACTTCCTCTAATCTATCAATCCATCATTGAAGCCCACCAGATTATAGTTACAAATCATTGGATATCCCATTGCCAACACTCTCATATGGTATAAATGTATTCTACCCCCATCCTCAACTGGAACTAGGGTATGTTCCAACATCCAATCATCCAAAGTTGAACAGGAAATTTACTTTCTACTCGTTGAATGCAGTGCGTCACAATTTCTCCGAAGGTACACGATTCTCCGCTGACATACTTACAAATCTAAAAATTGAAGTCCTAATCTACTGCCAAGTCCAACACTTAACCTTCTCTCCTAAGCTTCTCCTACCTTTCCATCAGATTCAATTCGAACTAGAACCATACTGACAAACTTTGTCTGATTCAATATTCAATGTCCTTGTCAGTGACATAATTTATTTGAAAATGATCGATTGCTATAGTAGAAATGTCAATAGGGATATAGCCGGATGGACGGACTCCCAGATGGACTGGGAAACACTGGTCACCAAGGAAATTGAATTTGCTGAATTCGCCATAGTTGAGGAAGGGATTACTTTCAGTTGCTGCAACAGCAAACAATTCCGCGCCGAGAGCTCTTGCCTAGTAAAGCTGCTGTTCTTCAAATGAAATTTAATATGAAATCCTGGGCCTTCACTGGCGATTCACCGAGGATTCAACGAAGAGCAACAAATAAAACAAGTAATTCAGGATAATCAATGAATGGTATTATGACACCTAAGTGGGTACTATTACGTTGCCTGGGGAATAGTAGTCATATTCGGTGCGTAGGACGAGTGAATGCCTGTTGTCAATTT
The DNA here is from genome assembly GCA_928272305.1 of Volucella inflata. Classification (NCBI taxonomy): domain Eukaryota; kingdom Metazoa; phylum Arthropoda; class Insecta; order Diptera; family Syrphidae; genus Volucella; species Volucella inflata. The sequence continues at coordinate 67,823,119 of OV743719.1, forward strand.
GATGGAGCACAGTTTGACAATATTTTCTGGGGCTATCGGACGATGTCTTTAACATTGGGAGGACATTATTTTGTGGGTACTATATGGTACTCGTACGTATGTGTGTATGATATTAAGGTTACGACAGATTGATTGCCTGTTAAGATTGCCCGGCAATGATGTGGCATCGTACGTACGAGTATTTATGATCGTTATGGAGCTCATTGTCTTTATTGAATGACTGAGAACAGTTTTATCGAAATCGAAATGACTTCTGGGTTAGAAATTTCAGTTTTGTTTTAGATTTAAAGCCTTCCACTTGACCAGGTTTACTTTAATAAAGATATTCGTATGTCATTTGAAGAACTCAAGCCATCATCCTTTGGGACTTTGGGAAATGGCCATCCGATTGAATCTAACAGCTTAATAAACAATCTCAACTGGCTGTTAAGTGCCCAGAGCAACTCAATTGGCCAATGGTTTTACCAAAGTTTAACTTATTTTTCGTATTTTTGAACAACCCTTTGGATGACCTCTGGCTATTTCAACTCTCAGCAAAACTTTATGAATCTTTCGACTTGAATTCAAATAAGCCTAAAGGCATTCCAAAAAGACCTACTCAGTATCTTTTAGAAAGGACAACGAACATTTGGAAAACATTTCAAAAACAAGTAGCTCTAAGTCAGCAGAAAATTTACACCCCCCCGAAGAGGGTAGTTCGGGGTTGGAAAACTAAAGGACATAACCAGAGATACCTTTGTTAAAAGTTCGTGTTAGCATATTTAATGAAAAGTTTGGAGTTACCGCTTGATTCATTAAATGACTGCTGCCTGTCGGGAGTGTAAGTGGGGGATTATTCTCACTTGCGGTGCACACACAATGTTAGCCAAAAGTTATTTACTGCATGATTTTGCAGGTGTTGCCAGCATTGGGGGTAGGGAAAATGTTGGAAGTTTAACCAAGTTTGTAAGTTAGACGATGCTATTAGTTAAGATATGTGATGGCTTGGCTTGGCTTGACTTGACTCGACTTGGTGCATTCAAAAGTTCTTCTTCCCATCTCTCATGGTTCAAGGATACAATGGTTCTGTTTGGTTAGCATACACGAATATAGGAGTGTGTAACAGATTGGGTGCATGGTGGATACATAAAAGTTTTTTGATTAAGAGTGTTAAATCGTGGTTAATTCGGGAATGTGTTATACCAATAGTTCCACTTAACCTGCCAGATTGAGTTATCCAGAGAATTTATCGTCTTCTCGATGAACGTAAATACCCTGATCGATGTTCATTTGAAGCTTTAATGCATGGAATCTCAGTTGAAATGAAGTGCATGTCTTGGGAAGTTGAACTCTTCAACAATTAATATAAAAAAATTTCAAGTGAACTTTAAGTGTGCTATGACACAATAAAAGTATCTTCTCACTTTATTTCTGGTATTGCATTCAGTCTGAGCCAAGCAGGAGCCTTATATACTGCTTAGACTTCGGCCTGATGCAGTCTTGGGTGGACTAAAGTACTTAGGCATGCAATGGACTTACAAAAAGGCGCTAACACCTTTGATTATTTGGGAAAAGTCCTCAATAATTGAGGTAGCTGAGCAATGAGATAAACATGAATATCCTTAGACAAATTTTCCAACAAATCAGAGGGATACATGGTTGGCTTTTATTTTTTACATGTATATGTGTTACCTGGCCAGATTTCGGTAATTTACTTAGAAATATACCTATCGATGAGATGGTCTTCGTAGGTGGAGATTTAAACGGCCACGTGCAAGAAACAAATGTCGATTATGGGGACTGCCACAGCGATAAAGGCTTTGGAACCAGAAATTCAGCTGGCGAAGATATCCTTGTAGTGTGTAGGGCTTACGGCTTAACCGTAATAAATATAATGTTTATTAAGCATCAACGACATCCTATCACCTATTGCAGAGGAGGCCACGAAACGCAAATAGATTATCACCTCTGCAAAATGTCGATGAGAAACCGTGTTAAGGACTGTAAAGTAAAACTTGCAGAATCGCTAGTAAGCCAACACCGTCTGCTCAATACAGAATTTTTCACAGCGGAACCACCGAAAACACGGCATCGTTTGGAAAGCCAAAAATCCGGTGGTATAACCTATCGAAGCAACGACTGGCTAAAGAAGCACTTCGAAATATAAACGGTATCGCATAGACACTTAGCTCGCAAGAAATGAGGAACCGCATGCACGAGGAATGCATAACACTCGCAAAGTCCCTTCTGGGGACTATATCGTGATACCATCACGTTGACAAAGAAACATGGTGGTGGAATGACGAAACCAAACGAGCTGTGGCCAACAAGAAGAATGCATTACAAGCGTGGACAAAATGCGATCGGAGTGCCGATATCGAAAAAACTCGACTGGCTCTTAAAAAGGTCGCAAAGAGAGTCCTGGCTCGAACTTGAGCGGTAGCAGCGGAATACCTGTACCAGGAGTTGGAACAAATATCCCCACGATCGGAAGATAGAGGACAAGCTATACAAGAAGTTCAAACGTTGTACAATACTAAAGTGCCAAATATTTTTAGGCTCGCTGCACAGAGGCGAAAAAATTCGATGGAAATAACCTCGCCAAAATACATCAAAAATGCTTACTAACAAATGAAAACGAGATTTGTGACCGGTGGCTTGAATACTGCAAGGAGTTGCTTAACAAACAGTTTCCACGTGATTTCGTGCCGACAGCTGGTCTATTCGAGGAGGAAATTTCGGACTTTTCAATCGAAGAAATAAGTATAGCAATCGGAAAAATGAAGCGGGGAAAGCGGCGGGACCAGACAGCATCCCATCAGAGTTTTGGTCGAAGATGGAGGGAATCGGCAGCGAATAGCTATCGAAACTTTTAAATAAATTAAAATGTGGACCAACTATACCGAATCAATGGAGAAATAGCTTCTTGGTGCCGTTATACAAAGGAAAAAGCGACACTCGAGAATGCAACAACTACCGTTCAATCAAGCTTATGTCACACACAATGAAAATCGTCGAAAGGGTCTTAAACGAACGTCTTCGGCAAATAATAAAGCTCGATAATAGCCAGTGTGGATTTGTTGAAGGAAGATCGACGGTGGACGCTATCCAAAGCCTATGAATAATAATGGAAAAGCACCGAGAATCGCCTAAGGATTTACACATAGTATTTATCGACCTCGAGAAAGCATTTGACCGAGTGCCTAGGGATCTTACATAGGCCGAGCTGAGATCTCGAAAGGTACCGGAAACGTATATTAGAAAGACATGTACGAAAACGTGAAAACTGCGGTTAACGAGAGAATTCCTAGTTAATGTCGGAGTGCACCAAGGAAGCGTCCTTAGCCCTTTCCTCTTTAACGTAAGTATTTGACTATCTTTTAAAAGACTGCAGGCGCGAAGCAAATGTTCCGTAAATTCTCTTCGCTGACGATGCAGTTATACTAAGAGGAAACTCGTATAATTAGGAAAAGGTTAATAAAAGGATAAGAAGATGTGTTACCTGGTCGTTACTACTGAATTAATTCTTTTGGAAAATAACATCGATTTGCAATAGATTTTCTTCGTTTGACGTTTGAAAGTTCTTGAACTAACTTTGGAATAATTATGCCCTTATGGTGTTGATGAATAAATTTTGCACAATTTTTTCACGAGCGATGGCACTGTGTCCAGGTCTTTACCAGCCTTGCTGGAGCAGATCACATTCTCAACAACTTTCTTCTTCACGTTCGGATGAGTCAGGAATATTAGAATTGCACCTCCTTATAGTTCATCTCTGTACATAAATGGTCTCAGGTAAATTTGATTCAATTTATAGAGCTTTTTTTTGTTGTTGTTGTTTTTTATTTACTAAATAATCTTCTGCTGCTCGAAACAATTTGGTGGGTAGATAATATGAGCTTAAATTTAGAAATGAGTATCTTACTTTTTGAAGTGCCTCCTCTGGGGCAGATAGATCCAATAGATCTGAATTGTTATAAAATAATCATTGACATGTCGATAATTTAAAGATTTCCTATTCTTGGTCAGAAGTAAAACAAAATTCACAAATTATTCACTACTACAACGTTGGGTTCCAAAAATGTTCCCATCAACACCACAAGTGGATCACTGCTATTTCAGAATTTAAGTCCCGGGAAAAAAGATCACATGGAGTCATAGTAATTGTTGTCTTCTAAGTATTTGTTTTTGAAGGCATGGTTACTGGCAGCTAGATAGATACATTCATACCTTTAAAATGAAAGAGGCAAATATTTGTTAATACACCTCCAACATTTAAGTGACCAACAATTAATTTGTTCTTATGAAAGTGATTCTTTTAGAGGTACTTTTGTCAACTTATCTTTCAAATCATTCAAAGGAATCATTCTTATTCAAATGTTGGCCATAACTACAACTACCATGGTCTATTCTTAACTTCTAATTTTTAATGATGCGTTTGAGCATTACGAGTGGAATTTGACAATTGACTAGAGTAATATTGTCCTACAATTCCTCAACTGTAGTCACCTTATCCATGTATACCTTGGACTTTACGTAGCCTGAGAGGAAAAAGTCAAGAGATGTGATAGCACACGACATAGGCCGCCAATTAAACAGTTCGAAGCGAGAAATTAACTGTTCACCAGATCGTTCTAGTTATAAAGCTAAGGTTTCACGGGATGTGTGTCAACTGGAGCTATCTTGATGAAACTGAATGTCATCAAAAACACGGGCTTCAATTTTGGGTAGTCGATTTTCATGGCATGAAATAGCGTTAAAATAACCACATACTCGATATCGTCAAAATGCTACGATTTGTCTTGGTTTCCTCAAGCGATCTGGCCGTATTATATACTCGTACTACAATATAAGGGATTCATCTGCCAAAATTGGAGAGCAGCTGCTCCTAAACGCAAGAGGACGATAAAATTTAAAGGTGATGCCAATATCAATCAGGCAATTGACACTCTCGGGCACCGACATTGTGTCTTTTGTCGCACTTTATTCCGACTTACCTTATTCGCCAGTGCTTCAAAAAATTCCCACCAGCGTTCCGCCTCTTCAAACCTAGAGCCGTAACACTGATCTTGCCTGGAATGCTCATCAGTATACTCCTTAGCATACTTTCGAACCCAGTCTACAATATTATAATTCGTTCCTAGGACGTGTAAGTTGCATATAGAATGCTTTGCTAAACTCTCTTTTTCCATGTCATTATAACCTGCAAACTTGCAAACATTTGAAATCAGTGTATATCGCGAAGTTTCCTACGCCATCGCTGTGTGAAAAAATCATAAGCGTACGAGAATCTCCATACATTTAATTGGCGGTGCTCTAAGGGGTTTGTTTGTTTCTGCTTGGTTTGGTTTGCAATTCCGCAAGCAACAGACTCATTGTGTATATTTATGTCAAAAAGCGTAATTTGCTTAAAGGGCTGCGTCCACTAATATAAAGAACAATAAAAGTATATCGCTTTTGCACAAGTCGATTCGCCATCGTGCACAGCAATTAGAGCTGTACCCATCGATTTTATGAGAGTTTTTCCAGGAAAATCTTGGCTAAAGAGCCTGACAAATGACATATATTGTGGTCGGCCCATGATAGTCCGCGTAAGGCGAAGCATAGAAATCGGCGATAGACAGCTTCAAGGCGCAAAAAGTAAGGGGACCATATCACGATTACATACCCAAGAAGTGGACGAACAAACCTATTGTACAGGGACTTGGTGGCATAGGGATCGGAGAATTCTTTAGACCATCGTTTGACATATCCGAGAGCGGAGTTAGCTTTTCTTATTACGAAATCTATTTGGACACCGAAGTCCCGCATTGAAGTAACTGCTGCTACTCTTTGATTAGATAAATAATGGGTGCGGGTTGGAAGTGCCAAACGCTTCCGAGAGTGTGAAATGGCACCATATTAAAATCACCTTGTGAAGATTGAGAGTCAGAGAGACTTGAAAGCTGTCTGTAGATTTTCATATTATCGGCATAGATAGTTATGTGGGAGTTCTTTATGACTTTGATAACATCATTAATAGTCAAGATAAAAATTAATAGACCAAGGTAGCTGCCTTGTGGAACACCTGAGCTGGCAAGAATTGGGTCAGAAAAATGGAAACAATAATGGACAAAATGGTAGCGTTCTTTAAGGTAGGAATTAATCCAAGAGGGCAGTCTTTCTTCGAAACTAATGGCATTGAGTTTGAATAGAATTAATTTGTGCGAAATTTTATCAAAGACCTTGGTGAAATCCATGGCGATTACATCAATTTTTTTCCCTTGCTCTAGGGCGCACAGTGTACCAGAGACAAACGCAATGAGGGTGGTGATCGTTGATCTTCCATTGATAAAACCATGTTGGTTAGTTGCAAATATAAAAGGTCATTCATTTTTCGATTCGAAAGTAAAGCTAAATTAAACACATGCAGCAATAAATTGTTAATGAACATTTTAATTCATTGTTAAGTTTGAACTTTGCCAAACAATATCATTCAAATGGCCGCCTCGGGAAGATATGCAGCATGTGATTCTTTTGAGGTAATTTTTACCCACTTTTTCGCACATTTCGGGCGGTATCTCGACCATAACTTGAGTAATGTCTAGAAATCGGGGATTATTCGCGTTAACATGGTCTTTTGCGTAGTCCTACAAAAAAAATCTGACGGTGTAAAGTCGCATGATCTTGGTGGCCAATTGACGTCACCAAAACGTGAAATTACGCGACCAGGAAAATTCTCACTACATAAAGCCATAATTGGTCGTGTTGTGTGTCTTGTTGGAATCACACATCGTCCAAATCATGACCTTCAATCATCGTCCAAAAAAAATCGGTTTTCATTCGAACATATCGCTCCGAATTGACTGTAACCGTCCGCCTATTGGCATCATCGAAGAAATACGGACCAATAACAACTTTTTACCATAGAGCACACAAAGCAGTCACATTGTCTGGATGCGAAGGCACCTCTTCGATTACTTGTGGGTTTTCCGAGCCCCCCTATGCGGCAATTTTGTTTGTTTATTCTACATACCCATCGAGTGAGAAATGTGCCTCATCACTGAAGAAAATGTTGTTCGAAAAATCGGTGCTTATTGTCTGTTATTCTAATACCAGAGAATCGTATCTACAGCATTGTGAACGGTCAGCAGGCTTCAATTGTTGCGTTAGTTGAACTTTATAAGGATGAAGATGCAAATCCAAATACAAAATATGCCATAGTGAGGTGTACGACACGTTCAATTGCTGCGATTGCCGGGAAATTGATAAATTTGGATTATCAGCAGCACTTGTACTTACAGCAGCAATATTTTCGACTGAGCGTGTAGTAAGATGATGCACAGGCCTAATGAAATCAGTAACGCTTCCACTCTATTCAAATTTCTTCACAATTTTTACCGATTGCTTGTGCAGTCGGTCGATTATGACGACCATAATCATCGCGTAATGCTCGAAAAGTGGCTACGCTTGAAAACTTACTTTTGTAGTAAGTTTTGACAATTTTACCGCGTTGCTCGATTTGTAAGCGACCCATTATTGTAAGTGGAATACATTCAACTTTTCCAGAGATGAGGAAAGAGCTCTTCAGACCTAGATAGCTTGGAAATACTGGTGAGGGAATGAATTAGACCATCGGCATATTTTTTTAAAACAACTGCGGGTAATCCATCAGGACCTGGGGAAAAATCGTATTTCGATTTATGTATTTTTTCTAATAACTGCGCTGAAGTAATTTCAACTGAAGACGATAATACGAGTATTTGACAACAGTGGTTCGTGGTCGTCAGATCGGTCTGAAAATAAAGAAGTTCGCAAATAGACTAGCGATGGCTGTTGAATCATTTGACGACATATAAAAAATTTGAGAGTTGATGGATAGCAATTGGAATGATAGAATTGTTTAGGGCTACGATGAGGGTAGATTGCATTTGGCTGAGATATCTTTGGTTAAGAAGTTCAGAAACTTGGCAGAAGTGATTGCAAGCTAGGAGGTAGATTTGTTGGTTGCCATAACCTGTTTCTCTTATTACAAAGTGCATGAAGTTATTTGTTATACCATAGAGGACAGGACGAAGGATTTCTGTGTCAAATAAAATGAGTAGATTGCCTAATACAGAGGAAAATCTTATCGTAGAAGATAAGAGCACAGCAGAATCTGCGGTTACGTTACTATTGTGTAGAAAACTAAAGTCAACATTTTTGAGAAGATTGCTGAGCTAAGTATTATTGGTTTTACGGGCACCGAACTTGAACAAAGTTTCTGAGAGTCCCAGGAAATAATTGTTGTCATATGACTAAATAACGAGGGCGGTGGGTGGAGACGGTCTAATTTCGAAAGAAGAAGTTCACACTAGAGAGCAACTTAGTTCACGGTGTCAGATGTATAGATCAGATCAAGTTTCTGACCCATAATGTGAGTTGGGTTTATTTAAAAAATGCCAAAGTTTATGAGACAATCTGTGACGAGGATTTTTTTTTAGAAGCTGCATTTATGGCAACTGGATGGGATTCTTCATCCGAGTAAGTCCATTGGAGATGGGGGAGATTAAAATCGCCGAGAACACTGATTTCTTCACTGGAATCTATGATTTCAAAGAGGGAATCAACCACATTAGTAGCAAGCTGATAACAGTGTATTGGCTGGAAGGGAAGACTACAGCAACAGTATATAGCAACGCTCTATATGTTACGCTAAATTCCTTCACTGGCCTTTAAACTCCTCTAAGTTGTTGCCTGCTATTATCTCTTTTTAGTTTTTCAAAAGAATATTGAAAAGCAATTTTCTGGGTCTTTACTCCAAGTTTACCCAGAAATAACAAGCTCATTCAATTTCTCATCCGATATTGAATTGAAATTTGTTTTACTTTTACTTTAGAGTCAATCTGACATCCTGATTCCTGATCATTCGCAACTGAAATGCACGAGAGGTACCTGCGAACATTTTCAATAAGCATATAAACATCCACCATCGGTTCATCAAGAAGACTTTCTAAAGACGAATCAAAAATAATTCCAAAATTTCAATTGACTGCATTCAATTTGTGGATAGATCCTTCTTGAATACCTGAATAAATAGCCAAACAAAAGGAATCCAAAAGAACATAAAAACAGAACATTCCAATGCAAAATCCGAATCACAATTACAAAAAAGAAAAAAAAAAAACGTCTTTAGTGCACAGATGAATTTGAGGTCAAAATGTAAAGTAATGAGGACGACCGCAGTGAGTCCTAGTCACCGAAGCAACGACGAAACGAATGACCTTCCTGTACATGGTACAATCTTCCAACAAGAAGTCAAATTCACCGCACAAAAAAATGACATGGTAAATCCAAGGGAGAAGAATAAGCCATTTCGCAGAAACGTTTGGAAGGATGATGTAAAAGCAATGGATCCTTCATCATCATTATCCCGTTATAAATTCAGAAGGTATGCACTGTTGAAGCTGTGGTTAAGGATATTATCCAATTATTTCTGAATGAATATAAAATGAGCTAATGACCAGGAAAAAGGTAAACAGCATTTTGAATACTTAAAATCTACCTAGATACCCATACTGTAGTATAGGTGTATCTATAATATAATACATACTAACTAAAGAATAGTACTACGGTAATGCTTACGGTAACGGCAGCTGTAGAAATTTATAATGGCCCTTGTAATGGCAGCTGGTGTGTGCTTAAGAAATTTCAGATTAATGCTTTTATTGTAAGGCATAAGGATAATAAGGACGATGAATATGGGCTCGAAGGCAATTGAGTTTCTAGTTCTTTTCTTTCCCCGACTCTTTTTTTTCCTGGTTTAAATTTTACCTTGACTAAGGGATTGAATATGAAATTTACGATTAATTTGGTCAGGGAGATACAAGGGATATAGGCCTAAGATATCAAAGAGTTTTGAGTTTTAGGTTAAATTCGAATAGCTACCCTTAAAAAGATCGTTGCAAGTATACTGAATAGAAACCGTTTTATATCAAAACAATTTTTTTCTGAGGACTTTTCGTTATCTTTTGTAGGGATCTTTCAATAAAATTTTAATAAAATTGAACAGCCAAAACGATATGAAAATCTTCTAAAACGCCAAATATCATAGTCATCAGATATACACACATACATGCATTAATCAAAGATGCATTCTACTTCAAAGGTTTATAGTTATCAACACACTAAAATAGGCACATTGCTTCCAAAAGTATAATTCGTAGCTCTCGGGAATAACAAACTGAAAGTTCAAATGGGGAGCTTCATAGGCTTCAAATAAGGATATTAAGTAGAAAAGAACCATTTTTGAGTAAGATTATCGTCTCTTCTGCATCACGAATGAGCCCTGCAGGGTCGTAATTATTATTTCTATAAAGGTTTGTAATAGTATGTTACCGAGCTCTAGTTACCGCCAATGATCCAGATGGACTGACTTCTTCAGTTCGGATGCAATATAGTCGATATGCCGAGCTTGGCATGCCATCAAAAAGTAACGAAAAAAGACATGTAGACGATGAGAAAATCAAAGCAGCGGAAAATGCCTTAAAAGATAAGAAATTCGAACCAAGGGTAACGTACAATACATATATGATTGCATACATTTTACGCCTAGATCCATGAAGTTTAACAATGCATCTGTGCAATACAAATGACATTACATGGGCCAGGACGCTGAAACCCGATGGTCACTTAAAAAAGTTCTTTGGTTTGTGATCTACTACGTTCACATTAATTTATTTTAAGAGGCTAGTCCGCACAAAGTCATGCGGGCATCGGCATTCCGTGATCGAGTTGTATGGCTTCGGAAAGAATCATGATATTTCAGATAGCAGGTGAAACTGAGCCTGAGGATGTTACGGGTAAAGGTCTGAAGGAACAATTTTGATGGATAACCAGTTGTAAAATCCACTATAAAAGTACGCACAGAAAGACACCGTTTGTCAATGGTGTCAGTTTATTGTACAATTTTGGGGCCACCTTGGAGTTTTATCGAACGGTTTGAAACCAGCAGTGGCATAAAAGAGCAGATGTGGACTGGATAATACCTTAAATATTGAGGGAAGATCAGAGAAATAAAAGTATTTCTTATATCACTCGAGAAAATATAGACCTTTTGCAGAATTTTTGCGGCAAAATGACGTCTGCTAATGGGAACAGAAGCAAGGCCTATTTGATTATGGATTTCTTGGAGGCAGCAGACTAATGCAAGAAGTGTTGAGCTTACAACCATTTAAATAAACAGACTGCTTTAAAACTTACGATCAATGCTCAAAATATGACAATTAAATCGAAAAATGAGATAGAAGTAGCGATAGGACAAGCGGCAATTTATCGGCTCCAATTGCAGCAAATCACCAGGCAATTACCTATACGTTTATGCCTAATCCCTCGTCAACTAATTGGAGCTTATGAGTAGTAATTGTGTCAATGAGCTGTCTGAAATATCATATGGCAGTTGATGCGTTAATATACATCCGACTAAGGCTACAGATCCCCTTCTTTAATAAAAATTGCAGGCAAGCGTACGTAATACATTAGGGAATGTTAAAACAGGTCACCTAAAAATCCATACTGAACAAAAAATGAAGGCAGACAATGGGAGGAAAGCTACTGCGCTGTCCCTCGGGAGCGGATTCAAAGACTTTTCGGACTATGGTGTCCATACGCTCTACATAACCCAGCCATCTCAGTCTTTGGTCTTTCACTCTTCTGGTTAGGTGGATATCACTGTACAGCCCGTATAGTTCATTGTTGTATCTCCTCCTCCACTGGACCGAAGATCGCCCGAAGAATTTTTCTCTCGAAGCAACCAAGAACACCCTCATCCATTTTTGATAGTGTCCATGCTTCTGCGCCATAGAGCAGGACCGGGATTATTAAGGTCTTATAAAGGGTTGCTTTTGTTGTCCGAGAGGGGGCTTTGCTACTCAATTGCCTTCTTAGCCCAAAGAAACAGCGTTTGGCAAGAGTTATTCTTCGCTTGATCTCAGCGCTGGTGTCGTTGTCTGTGTTTATAGCAGAGCCTAGGTAGACAAAGTCCTTAACTACCTCAAAGTTTTATCTGTCTAAAGTGACGTTCTGCCCGAGACGTCGGTGTTGGTTGTCCTTTTTGCTTGACAGCATATACTTGGTCTTGCCCTCATTGACCGCTAAATCCATTTTCGCCACTTCCGTCTCAATACTAGCGAAAGCGCCACTAACATCACGCTGCTTTCTCCCGATAATGTCAATATCGTCGGCGTATGCGAGCAGTTGGACGGACTTTTGAAAGATAGTGCCTCTTGTGTTTGCTCGTGAGTTTTGCACTATTCTTTCAAATACGATGTTGAAAAAATCGCACGACAGCGCATCGCCTTGTCTAAATCCTTTCTGGACATCAAAGGTCTCGGTGAGATCTTTACCGACCTTGATAGAGCAGCGTGCATTCCCCATCGTCATCCTGCATAGACGGACGAGTTTAGCAGGGATGCCAAAACTAGACATTGCTCTATATAGCTCGTCTCTATAGATGCTGTCATACGCGGCCTTAAAATCGATGAATAGGTGGTGCGTATCGATCTGAAGCTCATGGGTCTTCTCCGAGATCTGCCGTAGTGTGAATATCTGGTCGATAGTGGACCTATCAGGTTGTTGACGAACGGCTTCAGGCGTTCATACAATACGGCCGATAAGATCTTATATGCGATGTTAAGGAGACTGATGCCTCTGTAGTTGGCGCATTTCAGAGGTTCCATTCATCGGGTATACTTTCGTCCGACCATATTTTATAGATGAATTGGTGTATGCTCCTTACCAAGTCATCGCCTGCCGATTTGAAGAGCTTGGCAGTCAGGCCATCCGCTCCAGCAGCTTTGTCGGACTTAAGCTTCGATATAGCTATCTTCACTTCATCCAGGTTGGGTGGACGCAATTAATGGTCATCATCGTCCAGGTTGAAAGGTTGATTATGCCTGATAGATGTATTTGGTTTGTCATCGCCGTTATACAGTCTGCAGAAATGGTCTTTCGAAATCCTCAGCATCGACTGCGGCTATACTACGATGTTTCCTTGTTCGTCTCTACAGACGTCAAATCGGGGCTAGTGTCCGTGGCATGCTTTGATTACCTTTCGGTAAAACTTCCGATTCTCATTCCTGGAGTAGCATCTCTCAATTTTCTCGACCCAGCGCTTCTCATGCTCTTTCTTTTACCTACTGAGAAGTTGATGTTCGTCTCTCCTCTTCTGTTCATAGAAATCGTGAGCAACTTTAATCCTTCTATGTAGTGCCGCTTTGTATGCATTAGCTGCATATGCTTGCCGGCACCCGTAATCAAACCAAGGGTTTCATTGTGGTGGTCCAGTGAAACCCAGCACATCAGTAGAGGCATTTCTGATGGCATTTTCAATGATTAATGCTGGCGGCAGTGGAACCATTAAGGTAGAGTCGATCGAAGAAGGGATCTAACGACTTCTTGCGATTGTAGTCGTCTGACGTCGAAATTTTTCCTAGTATTAGCTTGTCTTGGCGTTGTTCGGGATATCCGCAACCGTACCTTGGCTACAACAAGGTAGTGGTCCGAGACGATCTTGGGTCTTCGGAACGTTTGGACATCCATGATACTGTTGCGCCGCTGAACTGCAAAAAACAGAACTATAAAACGAAAGAGTTTTGCAATATTTTGTGAAACTCACGAAATTCACGCAGCACGCTTGTTGTTTACCTTATTTGACAGCAGAGAAAGGTGAGTTCTGTTTGACGACCCATTCAGTGCACCGACGAACTTGTCAGCAATAGGATCAAGCAGAGGAAGGGACAAAAGAACACAGACACCTAGAAAGGTTTAACGAAGAAAAATCGGCCGTTTCCTGTGACGTAGAACTTCGCAATGAATTTCAGCGTTACAACGGCAGTAAAACAAAAGAAGCGGATAATTTAAAAGGAAGAAGTCTTTCACGGGCAGTCGACGTCAGCAACTCTCTAATACATTTATAAAAAACAAAAAAAAACAACAAAAAACAGAAAAGCAATTTTAAATTAAAAAAAGTTTAACCTCTCGGGAACTAGAGATTTTGTTGTTTTATTCGTTGTCGTGTTGCAAGACGTTGTGGGGGTCAATTGATTTATTTTTTTGTAACAATACTGAAGGGGTGTTTTGCGTCGATCGCACTGTAGACAATCTGGTTGACGGTTGATTGATCAGGAGTTATCCAAGTCCTCTTTTGAATATGAAGATGGGGGAATCGCGTGCTAGCTCCGAGAATATTTCATCACGCCGCAAAGTCGATTAGCCTGAATCCATTATCGGAGGTGGTGTCGTATCTCAATTCTTATCTCTATACCCAAATGTCAAGCGAATTCTTTTGGCCTCAAGTGATGGATGAGGATGTGGAAGACTTGTTTTATGTGCCCATGAAAGAGTTTTGGGCTCAGTGGTTTTATTTCGCTCCATTTTTTTAATGGGAAGACTAATATGTTAGTGAGAACTGGTTTTTTGTTGTTTTGTAGTCGACTACACATCTTACTTGATTTTTTTTGACTGAAAAAGAATGTCTTTCGGGAATGGCTAGGATTTGGAAACCAAATCATCCTATTTGGAAGTCAGTTCACTAGAGTTTAAACCGCGGCCACTCACAATGTAGTTTCAACTAGACGGTACCATATCCCATACAACACGACCCGTTTTAGCTTTGTTGCAGGAACAATTTCCTGGACAAGTTATTTCGTCTTTTTCGTGATGTAACCTGTCGACCAAAATCGTTTGATTTGTTGCCGTTGGATTTATTTTTGTGGGGTTATGCAAAAGATCATGTTTATGTACATGATCCGTAAACTCTTCACGCGCTTTAAAAATTAATATTCGTTAAGTTAAGGCCGAGTTATTTCCTAATATTGGTTGAAAAGACAACGGAAATAACTTTGCCGAAATCAAAGAACTCCCATGGAGGGATGTGAAAGCGTTATATCACATTCCAAATGGAAAAATCTAAGCAATATATTGTAATAAAAATTTGATCAAAATCTAAATCATAAATTCGGTTTATTAAAATTTATTTTTGAAACAACAAACTGGATGACCCCAATTGGACTGACTAAAGCCCAATTGTCTTTATGTGCTTAATACTGTATTTGTTAATTCAAGAAAAGGCTACGAAAAGTCAGTTCTAAACAGCCCCGAAGCTTCTGCTGACACTTCGTTGGCGAGAAATGAGGACTTGTTAAAACACCTAAAATCACATACAAAATCGAAAACATAACAATGGTTTGGCTTTCAGATACAAAAATTGATAGCAAGTCGTCTTAGTGGATTTTTGTATGTCGAAAAACGCCAGTTTTCACTCGAAGTAGCTTTCAATTGAAGATTTTCGCTAAACTGACAGCCACATGGATTGCATATCACTAAAAAAAATAACACGATTTCTTAATATGTTTATGTGTACATATTTGGGAAATTTATTTCATTTAAATACCGCCAAAGAAGTGATTACTTTTAACCGCATCCAAATGGATCTCAATACAGTTCACTTAATTGTCGGCCAATTCACCGCACAAGTGTAGTACACAAGTCGTTGTGGGACGAGATAGTGAGGATTGAAAAAAAAAAAAATTACTTTTCGCCTCAAAAACGGAACTGGTCACCTAGAAAAACCATTTAGCTCTGTGCGATTGCGGCCAATTATGGCGAAAAATCCCATTTCAGGGGAGCTCAATGAGTTATATGTAATTCGATGTGGTCAAAAGTTGGCTGAAAAAATCACCCGAGTTCTGACTATTATGTTTCAGAAGCTGCAGGAGTTTATGGTAGATATTACTTGTCGGTGAATTGATATGCAGATACGGTTGATTTTTATATATTTTTGGAACGTGTAATCAGTTGAGGTAAAACTGAGAATTAACCATGATGCTGCAGTTACGGAAATGTTAATCACTCAACTGGGCATGGTGGTACAATTAAACTTTTGCGGTTATTTTATGTAAACAAACTATTCCCAATAGGAAGTCAATAACGGGAAGTACCGTAAAACTGGGAAATTCTTAATTATTTCGATTTTAATTAATTGTGCATGGAGTCTGTAAATATTGTTTCCAAACATTGAAGTCCTTTTTAATTAAGTGAGCCTCAAGTCCTGTTTCACGAAGTTGTTCAGCTGTTCATCACTGCTCCAGGATATCTGGAGGTAAATGAATTCGTCGATGAGCCAAACATTCCTGGTAAAAAATTGTCAGAAAAAGCAGCACATGCCATCAACCCAGTCTCCTGCGTAGCCAAATACTCAAATGTCAAATATGATGGCCTACACTATGACGAGAACAGCACTCGCAGCTTTTACCCAGGTGGAGAATACCCAACAGCTTACCTTCGAAGAGTCCGAGCTCGCTGGAGCGTCAGGTTATATAAGGACCTAGTCTACTCCGGATTTCATCGTCATCTATGTCAGTAAACAACTCGAGGTTTACCTACTTTCCCACCCGAAATATAGAGTTTATTAATTTTGACACGCAGATGGTCTTTAAGTTATTCTTGAGAAGGCAAAGTCAAAGGCCATGAAGATGTAAAAAGCAGGAACAAATTTTAAAACGCGTATTTATATCGGCTGAACAACCAACTTACTGGCCACCTGACACAAATTAAATAATTGATTTATTTAAAATTAAGGGAATAAACAAGAAAAATTCCGAAATTAAAAGCGGCGAATACCTGTCTTCGGGCCACACCCCTGCGATTTTAACAATCAACGCTTTGGAAAACGTTTTAGAAGATCCCATTTTAAAGGTTCTCCACTGAAAACAACTAATGGAAAATGGATCGGAGAGCCAAAAGTGAAGCTGGCAAATGTTTTTAAGCTTTTTCCACCTAACATACTATGACGAATGCAAACATTGAAAACCGTCACGAAGATTGAACACCTTGCCACTGTGAGGCGGTTTAATAGAGGAACAGGAAACCAGACCAGGGAAGTGGCCAAAATTCCTCTGGTAGAGCGGAATGCTACTTGAAAACTAGGATTTAATCATGGGCTGGATTACAGCGTTATCTGTACCGTGCCAATAATCAACCTAGCTGAGGGCCCATAAATAGCTCAGTCACCAGCGGTGGATCCAGATAGCGGGCGCCCTCTGGAACTAAATAGTTTAACTTACCTCTCTCGCTTTACTCGTGGGATATATAAGGACCAAGTAAGAATTAAACAATAACAACAAAAGCAATTACCGAGTCAGATGAAAAAGCTCTACTCCGTTCCCCTCCTGTACATAGAGAAATGGGGACCGAAGATACTATCTCTGGTTATAAACATACCAAGCGATGCGAAATTGGAAAGGCGTAAAAAGACTAGAAGACACAAATGAAGAGTATTCTATTGGAGCCCGGATCAGGGACGGCATAACACTAGAAGAAGCCAGAAGAGCAATGCGAAAAGAGATCATGCATGCAAATTCACAGACTCAAGCTAAAGATAGCGACAAACCCTGCACATCCAAAATATGGCGATCTGCCGATTACTACCCGAGGAATCAACAGCATAATCAGGCCTACAAGAGTACAGATGGGGCTATAACAGCAGGGGATCCCAAGAATAAAGTGCACCCAGGCAAGGTGGGAAATACACTTTCAAACTAAACTCGCTCAGGTCCGAACAAGCTCTTGGCTAGCCACACAAGTGCAGGACCGTCAATATCAGGGATGTGCTTTCAGGACACATTAATGCAATTTAAGGTCACCATAATGTATGAAATGCATCCGGAAGAATGCCCCTCTATCTCAAACGAGCGCGCAACAAAAACTGCTATGGGCACAAAAATCCTAAATAGATTGTCAACGTACAACAAAAAACGGCACAGACAGCTCTACGGATATAGACAATAGCCTTAAGGCTGGAACATGAGAAGACATTATCTCTATGCCCAGACCATTAGATACCATCCAAACACATGAGCTGTCTTCAAATACTAGCAACTCTGCCAGCACCTCAAAATTTCATCTAAAATAGGACTAAGGTGCATCCAAGTTAATTTACAGAATGCTAAGGCTGCCATGGGCACAGCACAAGACAATATATTCATATTTAAACACGTCAACGTTACCTAGGTCAGTTCTACCTCGAAGCGGCGAAAACATAGCTGCCAACTCACCTAAAAAGTTAGCCGCCTTTCTCACAAACTGCGGCATCATAGATGAGCTTAAAATAGACGACATCACAAAAGGCCCATCTGTGACCCATTATACCACCTCCCTTAACAATCTAATCATAAGGAAAAAATACCTTATGTTTTGCTAAGTGAGGAAACCACCAAGAAATGACCTTATTACTGCAAAGATCGTAAAGAATTTGCAATAAAACAAATAAAATGAAACAATAATATATAATGAATGCCTGTTTTAGATACAGATATGTTCCACATCACTGGAGTATAGCAGAGACAGACAAACTATTAAAGTAGGAAAACTTGTCCCGAACCGTCGCGTCAGTTGCCTTAGTGCATTGTACTCGTATAAGTGGTGTAATACGAGTTGGCGCAAAATTAATCATCCTATCGGAAAATGTTATAATTTTTGCAAATGGCGTCGTATGTCAATCATATTTGACATTTGTGAACTAGACAGCTGCAGAATATAAACAGACAACCAATGAGCGCTATACTCCGAAGTCAAGCCATCCTGAATCTCAAAAACGAAGAGGACGATTTTGTGTCGAAAATCATTAAGAACGACGAGGCGCATTTCTATTTCAACGGTTACGTCAATAATAATGCACGAAGAGCCGTTGCATCCACTCAAAGCCACTGTGTGGTGTGGCGTTCACGCGGGAGGAGTGATTAGGGCGTATTTTTTTGAGGACGCAATTGGCAATACGGTAACTGTTACTGGCGGACGCTACAGGGCCGTGATAAATGACTTCTTACTGCCGGAATTGGATGAGCGGGGCTTGGTGAACATGTCGTTTCAACAAGACGGTGCAACCGCACACACAGCATGAGCCACAATCGATATTGTGAAGAAAGGGTTTCGTGGTCGTGTAATCTCCCGTTCTGGCGATTTGGCATGGCCAGCGACGACCGATTTAACCATCCCAAACTGCTTTCCTTGGGTCTACTTGAAGTCGCGGATTAATGCCAACACGTCTTAGACAACCGCAACTCTAAAGGAGAATATTCGACAGGAATGCGAACAGTTATCACCGGAAATCTTGCGGAAAGTCATGGAAAATGCGATAAAACGGGCAAAAGTGTGGATTAACACTAGTGGTAGCCACTTGGTGGATATCATCTTTTCCACTTAACAGAAAAAATTGGAAAAAAGTAATTCAAAAAACAAAATTGGATGATTAATTGTGCGCCACCTTGTAGAAAGGGCTCTTCGTTATTTTTAGATGTTGCTCAGGCCTTTGATAAGGCATACGATTTTAGAGTATAATGTTGCTACTGATCTACCTAGACAATAATTTCAATTTCTTAAATCTTATATAGCAAATACGTTCGTAAGAAAACCCTTATGGAAAAGCGTTACTAAACATAGAGAAATACAAGCATGTGTTCCACATTGGAGTATTGAAAATGTTCTAAAAGCTGCACTTCTATTTTAGATAAAACGGTAAGCGTTTCAAATATAAGCGATCGATGATAATTGAACACGAAATTCAAAATATTGTAGAAAGAGGGCAGTAAGCAAGAAACAAAGTGGCGCAACTTTGAACGAGATACCAATATTATCATTGTGGAACATCAGAAGATACCCTAAAAACAATTATGAGAAATCCCTACTTAGGTACAGTACCTGCCTTAAATGAATTAAATCATTGACGACCGGTATGACCTTATTGAAATTGCAATACTGAGGAAATGAGGATGTTGTTGCGCAATGGGAAAAATACAAACTAAATAAACTTTTTTAAGGTTGCGCTATAGTCCACGTTGGATCTATACTACCTCGAGTAGTCCATACTAGAACATAAGACACGGCACCGTGGGAGTCAGTAGCTCCACGAATTTCGGTCCAGACCTGACTTGAAGAGGTGGGCTCCCTTGTGGGAGCGTCAAGGTGGATGTATGTGGTTTAAACCTTAAACCCAGGGAAGGTGCACCTGCTGGTCTTACAGAATGTGCGGATGTAACAAGTACTGCGTGCTCAGACCCTAAGATCAGTAAGGGGTTTTAGATGATGCCCTCAAAACAGTTTCGCATTGGTTTTATCTCTAATGTTGGTAACTTATGGCAAGGCGGATACTCCATGGATGGATATTCCATGATATTAAGTCTTCAAAACGTCTTCACGTAAATCATGAGACGTTCTGTCCCTGCCTCGGGGCGAATTCATAGAATTTCCGGGCCGGAACGTTGGTTTGACTTCGCTTTACACGATCCAGCCATCTTAGTCGTTGGACATTCACTAGCTATCTAAGTCGATTTCGCTGTGCAGATCGTACAGTTCGTCGATGTATCTCGTTCTTCACTCAACCGTCTATGCAGACAGACTGAATATCACGCGTATAAATTTCCTCACGAAGCTGCACAGAGCACTCTCATTTATTTTTGATACTCTGTACCATAGAGCAGGCCTGGAATTATTAAGGTTTCATCCCTATTAAGGGCCACTTTTGCTTTTCGAGATAAAACTTTGCTAGTCAATAGCATTCTAAGCCCAGAAATGCAATGTGATTGTTATCTATCTGGGGGTTATTCTTCATTTGATCTGAGCGCTGGTGTCTTTGCCTGAACTCATAGAGAAGCCTACGTAGAAAAATCCTGAAAAAAAAATCTTCCAAGGCATCGGTGCTGGGTGTCCTTTCGGGTTGACAATACTCGCAAAAGCCCCACTGACATCCCGCACCTTTCTTCCGATGATATCGATGTCATAGGCATATGAAAGTAATTGGACGGGCTGTTGAAGTGCCTTTTGTATTGGCGCCTAAGTTTTGTATCTACTATTCTTTCAAGAATGGTATTAAAGAAATCGTGTCACAGCGCATCACCTTATATAAATCCTTTTTAGCCATCAAAAGTTTCGGTGAGTTCTTTACCGACTTAGATATGGAGTCTATTCGGCAAAGACAGTTTCAATGATATAGCCAGAGTACTGCATGTAGGTCTCGTAAAGAGCTCTTAGAATCTAGCTTTGGTGTCTTGATCTTTCTGCTCTCTCTCTCTCTGAGGACGTGCGGGTATATAAGGCTAATGTTGGCAAGTTGGATTGTTACGAGGGGCTCGTTAACATGCGGGAAACTCTTACTTCTTGCTAAATTCTGCCCCTAACAATAAATAAGCCATCGAGAACAATCGCCAAAGCACTCAGACTTAGTCAATTGGACTCCTTTTATGATTTTTCACTGAAATTTCTCAGTGATAAAGTGTCAACAGCACCAATACCAATACCACGTAGAGTACTGATCCGAGCATAGGCCGCACATTCACTGCAGTACTAATGTCCAGCGAACTTAAATGCATAGAAAAATAGTATTGCCCTGTCGACCCACCACTAAGCGGCCTGCAGTCTTTCTTGGTGAGAAAGAACTTTATTGCCCCTGACCTCTTAGGGACAATAGAAAGCATTCGTTTGGTCTGCTCGCATATAAAACACAGCTGTCAATGGAAGCCTCAATCGAGGACACAGGCAGCTTCACCGTACGTTCAGGTCCTGAGAATTCTTTTCTGAAGCTTGCCTAGTAAATTAATCGACGTTTTCATTTCTGTGATTCCATTGTGACCTGTGACCCAGACAAGTCTCAATGAATTCAGACTTTCAACTGAAAGTCAATTTCGTACTTCTTTCTCCAGGGTAACCGGTATCTTTGCATCAGTTTGGATATCAATAAAGTCAGAGTCATAGGACAGTCGAAACGCAAGTTCATCAAAACTTCAGTCCCTCTTGTACCTAAGATTAGTTATCTTTAAACGAGAGATGGCTATTAGAGGGCAGCCTATTATGTGACATAAGTCAATTATCTCCAACTTAAATTGGATTGTAGGAAAGTCGACTGGCTTGATTCATCTAGTTCTTATACTCGTAGATGTCACAATCCATCCGCGTATCAGACTTCAGGCCTCAAAAATGCTGCCTTATTGAGGAGTGGTTGCACCGAGGAAGATTCCTGCCCTCTTCTGAAGTACGATAGCCTCAGACTTTATTCGAATCCCTATTCTAAAAAGAGCCACAGGCATTTCTTATTGTCATAAACCGTATTCTAAGAACATGTTGTCAAAGTCTATATCTGTTGCGACTGCGATTTTTGTGTAACGTCTTATTGGCCTTCCTAACCATATTCTAGATATGGAAAATGGAAGACTGGGAGCATTTTTTAGAGCTAAAAAGTTAATTTCTTTGAAGCAACAGGCTTCCGTACCGTAAGGAAAGAC
This sequence comes from Volucella inflata, assembly GCA_928272305.1. Taxonomy (NCBI): domain Eukaryota; kingdom Metazoa; phylum Arthropoda; class Insecta; order Diptera; family Syrphidae; genus Volucella; species Volucella inflata. Next base: position 67,845,387 of record OV743719.1, read on the forward strand.
TACACAATTTAAACGATTATAATTCCTGGAAGACTCAAACAAAAAGTAAGCATAAATTCCTATGAATTTGACAATTTGAGTTTACAAAACGTGATCCTTTCACTCTACGCTCAATTGGTCTTTTTGTTTTGTTTTCTGATTTTTTAGAATTTGGAGCTTTGCTTTTTCTCTGATTGCGTTTCCATGGAAACGCTTCTCAGTGAAGGTATTCAAATTACCGATCAAATCAATTATTTCCTCGTTAGCAACACATCATGAATTTAATTTTCCCTAAACACATATAGAGAGAGAGAGTGATGTAAATCTACCGAAAAACTTAAAATTCTCATCCAACAAATATCATCGTCCTTGTCCTTGTGTTGTCATAATCATTACCGTCTTCATGTTTTCATGTGACAAAAACAAGCAAACATTGTAGTTTGCAGAAACTCATTATAATATTTATATTTGCTATTTTCTTATATCCTTGTATGTCTCCATGCATGAGAAGAAGAAACCTGTCAACAAGGATCATACAGACGGAAGTTGATGAGCGGCGACAGGACAAAACCCAAACAAAACTGAAAGATTAAGATTTAGAACAGCAGAAACAACAAGAGTTTTTGCTAAAGTAGGACACTTAAAACCTGATAACATGCTCTTGTAAGCTTTCGAATGGTCCACAGTCCGTTTTTATATGCTCTGTAAGAAGTTTTCTAAATTGGCTTCATCCAATCTGTATGCCATATCCGACAAAAGGGATCTGGAACGGAAGCACGAACTTTAAAACGAGCAATTGAGGAATAGAGCGACCACAAAATATTTCATGAAATACTATACAGTATTGTGAAAAAGACTGCACACTCCAGAATTATATGCGTACTAATTACTCTGTACATACTCCTAAAAAATCCAACAAAGTTAAGAAAAACTTCAGGGGTATTAAAGGCCGGTAAAATTATTTAAAAATACGTATTCCCTGGAGCCTGAACTGGCCTGCAGAGCAATGGTGCCTATCCCGAAAATTCGGTGAATAAATTCGACAAAATCTCCGAACACAGATTGAGACTTATTACCGCAATGTCATTGTAGCAAGCGCGAGGTTCACCCATCTCGATACCTACAACGGAGGTGGTGGTACTCGTATCTTCACCAATCTATAACTTCCCAGAAAGTTCACTTTGAGATCTACGAAAAGCACATCTTCAGTATTCTGGGTGTTCAAACGAACCGAGGGGCTTATTGTTTTGTTGTTTACTACCTAGTTTCGATCAAAAAGAGACGTAAATTTATCTAACATCGTAAGAACATATGTATATTGTGTGGATGATTGACGTTGAAGATTTGTGATCGGAAGAAAGCGATCAAGTGCTCTTTATCCTCTTTTATTTGTCTTGGGCTGCCAATGCCTTCTCTGAAAGTCAAGTTCAAAGCGGCCTCCTATGTACGCAATACGCCAAACTGCAACTGCCACTCCTGTAATTTTCGATGAATTCTAGTTGGTGAATGCTAAAAAACGGAGTCACACACAATGTATATTTGCCAAGGAGAATAAACGATTTTGACTGGTTTGATAACAAATGCCGGCAAACACATCTACTTAAGCAAGAGGCACGCAATTCGGCGTTGCAAAGAAATACTTAAGCTACTCACGAGCTCTATGAACATAAGAAGAGCGACGAATATCGGTTTCTCAGGAGGAAAACGAAAGAGCATGAGAAGCGCGCGGTCGAAGAAATTGAGAGATGCTACTCCAGAAATTATGTGTGGAAGTTTTACCGAAAGGTAAACAAAACATACCACGGACACAAGCCCAGAACCGAACCCAGAGACGAACAAGGGAACATCGTAGTAGAATCGCAGTCCATGCTGAGGATTTGGAAATATCATTTCTGCAGACTGTATAACGGCGATGACAAACCAAATACCGCTATCAGGCATAATCAACCTTTCAACCTCGACAATGATGACCAGTAATTGCGTCCACCCAACCTGGATGAAGTGAAGATAGCTATATCGAAGCTTAAGTCCAACAAAGCTGCTGGAGCGGACGGCCTGAGTGCCGAGCTCTTCAAAGCGGCAGGCGATGACTCGGTAGGGAGCATACACCAATTCATCTATAAAATATGGTCGGACGAAAGTATACTAGATGAATGGAACCTCTGAAATGCGCCAACTACAGAGGCATCAGTCTCCTTAACATCGCATATAAGATCTTATCCGCCGTATTGTGTGAACGCCTAAAGCCGTTCGTCAACAACCTGATAGGTCCACTATCGACCAGATATTCACACTACGGCAGATCTTGGAGAAGACCCATGAGCTTCAGATCGATACCCACCACATATTCATCGATTTTAAGGCCGCGTATGACAGCATCTATAGAGACGAGCTATATAGAGCAATGTCTAGTTTTGGCATCCCTGGCAACCTCGTCCGTCCGTGCAGGATGACAATGAAGAATGCACGCTGCTCCATCAAGGTCGGTAAAGATCTCACTGAGACCTTTGATGTCCAGAAAGGATTTAGACAAGGCGATGCGTTCTCATGCGATTTTTTCAACATTGTACTTGAAAGAATAGTGCAAAACTCACGAGCAAACACAAGAGGCACTATCTTTCAAAAGTCCGTCCAACTACTCGCATGCGCCGACGATATTGATATAATCGGGAGAAAGCAGAGTGATGTCAGTGGCGCTTTCGCGAGTATTGAGACGGGAGCGGCGAAAATGGGTTTAGCGGTCAATGAGGGCAAGACCAAGTATATGCTGCCAACCAAAATGACAGCCAACACCGACGTCTCGGGCAGAACGTCACCCTTGACAGATATAACTTTGAGGTAGTTAAGGACTTTGTCTACCTAGGCTCTGCTAGATCAAGCGAAGAATAACTCTTGCCAACCGCTGTTTCTTTGGGTTAAGAAGGCAATTGAATAGCAAAGCCCTCTCTCGGACAACAAAAGCAACCCTTTATAAGACCTTAATAATCCCGGTCCTGCTCTATGGCGAAGAGGCATGGACATTATCAAAAATGGATGAGGGTGTTTTTGGTTGCTTCGAGAGAAAAATTCTTCGGGCGATCTTCGGTCCCATCTACATTGACGGTGAGTGGAGGAGGCGATACAACGACGAACTGTATGGACTGTACAGCGACATGGACCTAGCCAGAAGAGTGAAGATTCAAAGACTGAGATGGCTGGGTCATGTAGAACGCATGAACACCAATGCTCCGGTCCGAAAAGTCTTCGAATTCGCTCCCGAGGGACAGCGCAGTAGAGGAAGGCCAAGACTCAGGTGGTTCAAGCAAGTGGAAGAGGACCTCAGTCAACTTAGCATGCGAAACTGGTGGCAGAAAGCAAAGAATCGAGCTGGCTGAGAATGCTTGTTTATTGAGGCACAGGTCCATCCCGGACTGTTGCGCCACCTAGGTGAAGTAAGATGCGGTCATACGCAACTTTCTTTGCCTAAAACCTGATGCGTTCACTCAAAACGCCAGGTTGCATTTTATTTGCATTATTGAGCACAGATATTCGCCTGTGTTTAGGCGCAGTTCAGGGGATCGATTTAGACCTTAAATATAAGTTCATGTTTACTTTGATACTGCTTTAAACATCTCGTTAGTTAAACCATATGGCTCAGCAGATTTGTTTGGCTTGAGGAAAACGGCTGTTCCGACTTGACCGTGATCAGATGGAAAAGTTGTATGTGTTCGTTAAGGTTGAATCGTTCATTCGGCCTGATGGCGAGATATTGTTGGTCATCATTGTTTAGCAGTCTGCAGAAATAATCTTTCAACCCTGATTGCTGTTCTTCTTTGAGATTTTTTTTCCCTAGCCATGTAGATTTCTATTCGGGACTCACAGCGTTTGCTTAATTTTCAAAACTCGTTCCTCTAGAAGCATTTCCCTTAGGCTCTTTCTTTTTATTTTCGGGAAGACCGTGTTCTATCTTTCATTTCTGCTCGTAGAACTAAAGAGAACCCGATCGGAAAACATGGCTCTTGTGATTGTTGTCGCTCAAAGTTGAGCTTTCTTACAATGTTTCGGTGGCTTAAGGCTTGCCTAAAACATAAAAATGGTTCAAGTCGAAATGTTTGCACTTCCAAAATATCACAAGAGATCTTTACGTCTATCGCAATATGATCTTTTAAGTTGACGGTTAGCTGATCAACAGTCAACCAGCTCTTTTTATCGCTATCAGGTTGCGGAAACCGTGTGCTGGCTGAAGTAACATCACCTTTCGCAAAATCATTAAGCCTATGTCTGTTTCCTAAGATAATGTTCTAGACGCCGTACTATCCAACGGTTTTATCTTTTCCTAGCTCGGTGTCAAAGTCTTCAAGTACGATTTTCGCGTTATATTAAGGGCGTACAAGTAGCTCGTAAGTTCTGTTAGGGGGCTCTTAATAGACCATGTTTCTTCGGTTTGTTGACAAATTTACCCTTTGTACGAATCGACATCAGATCGAGATCAGATCTGAGGCTCAAATCTTCTTCTTGCAACGAATTTGCATCCGAATAAACTCTGTCCTTGTCGCGATTTTCGTATGATACATTTCCCATAATTGATCTGATGCTTTGATCTTTTTATCTAAATCATCCTATCGCTCTTCTTGGATGGCGACTACATCTGGTTTGTACTCGTCAAGGATGTCCGCTAGTTGTTTGACTGCATGGGGTCTGTTAAAATCCGTCATTAAATCGTTCAACACTAAGTTCCCTTTTATTCGAGGCTATTGGTTGCACCGTCATATTTTTGAATCTCTTCTGTATAGGGAGGGTTAAGAGCTGTGCTTTGATGAAGGCCAGTATAATGCCTTTGGTCAAGCATGCCATTGCCATTAAGCGTACATGGGTTTGGATTTGCTCATGCTGCTTTGAACTTGAACCCTCTTTGGAGGTGAATTAGCACTTTACATCTCTTATCGCAGATAATATAAATTGCCAGGTTTTTCAATTCTATTAGCTACCCAGATTTCCCCATGTAGATCCGAAACAGATATCAATACAGTGTGAAAAAGTATCTTAAGCCCCTGAAGATTTCAGAAGTTTTGAGAAAAACGGTCTCAGTGTTGGTTTGACTAGACCTAATATTTTACCTAACTGATTTCCAATTTCAATAACCTCAACATCTTCTTGCATCACACACTGTCTAAGACAAGTCAAGAGGAAAAGGTTAGAGAGGAAATAATTCAAAAATTTTGTGTGAACGTGTTTACCATATTAAAAGCTTATAACGAGATAATCTTAATTGGGTCGGGCGTTGGTGTCGGTGTCATTAAAACACAAATCGAATGTGTGTGCCCCAGAACACACTAATCCTCTCTCACACTTTGAATAATACCCTCAAGTGTTGTTGTAATCACGTACAACTAGATAATGATTCTGCAACTGTAAGTTCTTCCCTTTTCTTTCCCTACAAAATATATCCCTATATGAAGTGGCAGTGGTGACACAAAATCGGGGACTTAGGACAAAAAGAACTTACCCTCTCCTCCCCCCCCCAAACTAAACCTAAATTAAGATCCTTTTTCTATGTTTTTGGGAAAATGACGCAGGACATGGGACACAGGATACAGGACACACTAAAAAAAAAAAAAAAAAAAAAACATTGACTGTGATATTTGAGAGAAAATCTTCCAGTCTCGTCCCAAAGGGTAGGAGGGTAAAAGGCCAGAAATGTTCAGAGCTATGCTGCTAGATTTGGATTTTTTTTTTTTTTTTCGTTAGAGAGGATAGGTTTAAGTTCTTTGATAGGACAATTGGACTCGAGGGTGAAATTTTCACACCTAAGTGAGATGGATGAGTTGCTTTTCATGGTGTTATGTGAGCTGAAACCTTAAAACACCTTGGGGATTTGCAAATTAGGCATAAGAGGGATTAGAGGCTACTTAAACTCCCCAACTGAAGTGTGTACTAAGAAAAGTAATGGGAGGTGAGAAAAAAAAATCGTTTTTGTTGTTGTTGGGTTTGTTTGTTTGTTGGTGTTTTTTTTTTTTTTTTTTTTTTTTTTTAATGTGGCGATTTTAGCTTGACCTAGGGTTCACAAATTTAAAGAGATTATGGCAAGTTTGCGGGGTTGGAGCAGTAGGAGGTCATTTGTTTCTTTTTTTGGGAGGGTGGAAAACTATCAGTAACTTTTCGCAATTAATCAACCTAGACGTGGTAATCAGGAACATTACCAGGATATGAGAAAACTTGTACGAATATACGTAAATGTAAAAAAAAAAAAACACTCAGGGGATCCACATAATTCCCACCCGAACAGTGCCTTGAAACTATTATTGGTTATTAGAGTTGGCATTCTGGGGCACAAGCAGTCATAACTGAATTAACCATTTATAAAGTTTGGCATAGCAGTTAGCATGTAGAGAGTTTCGGAGGATAGCCGCACGTTGTCATGTCATATCCGCTTGAGTTTTTGCCAGTAATTAGAAGATTGTAATCGGATAACAGTTCAGTGTCCATGTTGTTATTTTTGTTTAAATAGGGTTATTGTTCGTCGAACCAAATTTATGTTATTAAAGAATTTAACAGAAAAGCATATATGTTATAAACTCTTTTCTTATACATGTACAAGAAGATTAAATAACATTGAACCATTGATGGAAGCAAGATATCCAGCAAGATTTTGGTTCATCAGAAAATAAAACCTTTTAGGAATAGGTAGGTGTCAGGGCATATCTGAGAACAGATTAAAGCGAACTTCGAAGAAATTAACACCAACAACAGACAAAGCCGTGAACATTCGTATTTTAAAATTCGTTGTCACCTGAAAGTACGGAAAACGGTTATTGTTCAAACTTTGATATTGCAAGATATTTCCTCATTATTGACAGACGATTTCTAAGAAGTTAATACGACACAAGCTTCACACTTACTTATTATCGCAGCCCCTTTTCTAGATGTGGGTCATCCCTTTCGTTTTCACGGCTCAATAATCGGCTTCACTAAAAGCCCGGATATTTTTTTTTTTTTGGGGTTTTGCCACGCAAGGATACAAATTTAATGAAAGATGTCTGGCTTTCTACTATCAAAACATCCAAGGAACCTGTAGAAGCAATATATTTATGCTACCCAACAAAACCTGTTGGGTATTTACGATCAGAAAAAAGCTTTCTGCCAATGAAAACCTTTTGACCCGTAATGAACCAAACAACATCTCTGTCCAGTACAATCGCAGCCACCGGAGTGTATGCTTTCTGTAGGGGTCGTCCTTAAAGGGTGAATTCGGCTCAGATATTTCTACAACCTTCTTAGCAAATAGGAATCGTGGTTGGAACGATTAAATGTCCATTTTTTCTCATTCCTGATGACAGTGTATATTCTTTCCGGTGGCCGCTAAGGCCATTACACCATTTTTAGGGAGATACGTATGCACAAGTTATTCCCATTCGATTACTATGGACGACATATGGAACTAACTTAACCAACGAATTTCACGTCGAGATTCACCAACTTTTCATCGACTTTAAAGTGGCATAAGAAAGCAATCATCGTCAGGAGGTCTACATGGCGATGGCCGAATTCAGGATCCAGACAAATCTGATCCAATTGTGTCGCGTGACACTGGAAAACGCGAGGTGCAATATGCGATTTGGCAACAACTCTTCAAAGCTGTTTTAAACATGCACCGATTTTTGGCAATGAGATGAGCCGTCACATTGTCTTTAATCACGTTCTGAAGCAGGTAGTGCGTAGGGCAGGCACTATCTTAAACAGATCCGTCTTACTACTGGGGTACGTATGCGACATCAATATCATCGATCGCTCCCAGGGCTTGCTGATAGAGGCTTTCACGGCGTTTGAAAAACAGGTGAAGTTGGTAGGCCTTTTAGTGAATGAGGACACGACGAAATATACGAGGGCGGGTCAATAAGTCCGTGACTTTTGGATTAAAACACAGATTTTTTGATAAAAAAATAATTTTATTTTTCAACGTAGTCTCCCTTGAGCTCTATACACTTTGTCCAACGCTTCTCCAATTTTTTTATCCCTTCCAAAAAAAATGATTTGTCGAGGTCCTCAAAATAGGCCTTTGTTTGCGAGATGACTTCATCATTGGAGTCAAATCTTTTTCCACCAAACCATTTCTTCAGGTTTGGGAACAAGAAGTAGTCGCTCGGAGCCAAATCTGGAGAACAGGGTGGATGAGATAGCAATTCATAGCCCAATTCATGGATTTTTGCCATGGCAACTGCGTTTGCGTTTGTGGTCGACTGTGAGCAAACGCGGCACCCATCTTGCGGAAAGCTTTCTCATTCCCAAGTGATCATTCAAAATTGAAACCACTGAGCCATGCGAGATCCCTACGGCTTCCACAATCTCTCGCACTTTCAATCTTCGGTCGGCCAACACCATATCGTGAATTTTTTCGATTGTTTCGGGTGTAGAGACCTCAACTGGGCGTCCAGGACGTTCGGCATCTTCAGTGCTTGTACGGCCACAACGAAATTCAGTAAACCACGTTTTTACCATTGAAATCGATGGTGCAGAGTCCCCATAGTACGAGTATTTATCAAGCTTAGCCTTGGTCTCGGTAATGGTTTTTTTTCGCAAGAAATAATGCTTAATAAGCACACGAAATTCACTTTTTCCATTTTCTCCTCAAATTAGTGAGTAGTCTGATAAAAATAGCTGTCAAACACAAACTAACTGACGCAGCAAGTTTAAACTTTGACAGGAGTCAACTGACAGATGCCTGTTGACAGGAGCAGTGTTGCTGTTTCAGTAAAGAGGTCAGAAATTCAAAAAGTCACGGACTTATTGACCCGCCCTCGTAACATATACTGTCTACGAACAAAGAAACATTTGTCCACTGCTAAGGGCAAAATGCCATTGTTGGTAGGAACAACTTTGAGGTACGAAAGAAGTTTATCTACCTCGGAGTCAACATCAACTCCACAAATGATACCTTATTGGAGATTCGACAAAAATTCACCTTCGGAAACCACTACCACTTTTAGCCAATCTAAAGTGTGTTTTAAATGGTGTTTTAATGGTGTTTTATCTCGGAGACCAACTGCAAGCTCTATAGAACATTGATCCTGCCAGTTCTGGTTTACGGCGCCGAGTCCTGGACGATAAGCAGGAAAGGAGAGCAGATACTAACAATTTCGAGAGAAAAGCTCCTCGGCGGATACTTGGTGTGGATATATGCGTGGAAGGCTATGGAAGAGAAGATACAGCTACGAACTCTACGAGCTGTATCAAGATATGCATGTAATCGAGAAATGTAAAACTTTTTGACTACATTGAGCGAACGGACAATAATGATCCAGCGAAGAGAATTATTAATAAGGGAGAACCTCCGTTTCAATAAAATGCATTGCATCAGCGAAATGTTTTTTTAGTTTTCCGCAATTAAGAAGGCTTATACCGCTATACAATTTTACCCCTTTGTAAAGGTTTTTATTTTTTCCAGAATAAGATGAACAAACCGGAGTTTCCGAATATAATAAGAAGAGAGTTGGAAACCTTACTTCAGATTGAATCATTTGTTATGGTTGCGAGCGGAATTTTGATCATCTTCGACTTTTAACAAATTGTTAACTTCAACGAAATTCCATATCTTCAGGACTGTCTCTAATTATGTAGTTATGTTGTCCTGTTTTTTTCTTTTAATTTCCCTTTTAAACTCTGTGAGCTTGACTTTGCTCACTTTTGATTAAATATGTGAGCCCCCACGTTGGGCGCCAATTTTTTCCCAATATACACAATCTTAAGATTGAATTAATTATTATGATTTAGAAGTGCCGGGCTACCAAATCAAACTTTCAGAAAAACACAAAGCGATGAAAAAAAAACAGGGTTACAGGGTATAAAAAGCACACTGATGGGCTTGCGCGAATTATCAAAATCCCAATGAGTGGAGTATCACAGATATACTCGTATATACAAACGAAGATAAAAAGGGTAGGTGCTTTTCTGTTTCCTGCCTACTTGGAGTCGCTCTTGTCTGATCGTCGGTTGGTGGGTACTTCCCGTCACAGTTACTGCGGCGGCTGTTTGTTGTTGTCTTTAGAGGTTGTTTTCATCTTTTTTTCCGTTTTTTGTTGCTTAGTTTCACCGTTTCTTATTGTCGTTATGATTGGGCCCCCTCACAATTATCAAGGCTTCGTCCATCAATGACGTTGTCTTATAAGAAGCGGGGGTGGAGTAAATACTGGACTTATCATAAACATCATCAGATCTTTCGCCACTGATGGGTGCTATGATTTGTCCAGTAACAAGCAGCCGGTCTTAGGTCTTGTTGAGTGGCAAGAGCACCGGTAGTAAATAGCAGAACTTAAAACACGGTACCGTGGGAGTACTTGTTGAGGTAGGCCCCCTTGTGGGAGCGTCACGGTGGCTGTGGTTAAAACCTAAATCGCAGGGCTCAATACCCGGAGTGGAGTGGCTATAAGTGCTGGGTACTGAGACCCTAAGATCAGTTATAGGTTTTATGTGGGCCTCGACTCATACCAAGGGTGGATCTGTGCCCTCAATACCCTCAAGCGATGGTAAGGCGTATCCTTGTTCCAATGGATGTATGGACATCCCGTGAAATAAGTCTTCCAGACAGGTGTTCCTGCTCGCTTGTGAGGTTTTGTTTTGCTTGTTTTTCTTTATCTTTTTGTTGTGGTTTTATTGGTTTTATGACCCTTTACTAGCTATGACGGCTAAATATTCATTGAGCAAGCAGCGCAGTAGGGCTAGTTCGCACTTACACACGACACTTTCACACATTCACACACGCATTCGTCCGTGGCTCCACTACTTCAGCTGCCAGAGCAAAGGGACTCACCTCCAGAGCTCTGACAGCTTCTCCGGGCGGAACCACAAAATCACACAAGTCGATGTTTTGTGTTGTTTGTCATGTTCGTTTTGTCTGTTGAGTGACTGCTTGGGTCCATATTACATGGGACACTTTTGGGGGGATAATTGAGGGGAGCTCAACTACTGACCACCAAGTAGGGAGGAAAGCTCAGACAAAAATAAATTTAATTGGGTAGCCGCAAGTTTTCTTGTATTGTGGTGAGCTCTCGACATTGCTGGAGTGTTGACATCTCGAGCTATCAAGCGGACAGACCGTCCGTCCACCTCGCTCTATCCGACGACGTATCTAAATGGTCATCTCTGAAGCGGTAGTTAGAGAAAGGGAACTGTACCGTGGGATCCAGAGAATGGCGGGAAGAGAAGAGCGTAGACAACACACTGGGCGTGATTTGATCTGGACGCAACACATTTCTGCCATGTCACTATTTCCTTGGTAACACCAAGTTCAAGCCAGTGTCCATCCAGTTGTTCCTGCGTGGGTTCACCACCACTCTACATGCCCCTTTTTTGCCGGCATTATTATTCGAACCAGCCTCGTAGGGTATCCGAGTTGAAACAATAGTATTCATCAGTTCTATATTGAACAAACTAAAGCGACAGCAACGAATTCGACGAATGTAACTTGAAATAACTATGTATGTTATGTTCTCATCTATGTATCTATGTATGTTCTCATTGAACAGATTACTATTAAGCAATACATTTGGCATGCGTATGTTTCCCTCAAGTTATACACCTGACTACCTCAAACCAACCATTAAGCATACACAATTTCCATGTTATTCAAAGAACTCATCCGAATATCCATTTTCGATCCACGGAAGTTCCTTATCATATTCACACCCATAGGATACTCCTATCACCGGAAAAATTTAATATTCCAATGAACTATTTAAGGAGCAATTTACTCGTTATCAAAAAAGGATATCTTTCGTGACCAAAGATATTAACTGCTTCCTCTTGTCATGACTCCCAAGCGTGCGAGAATGTCATAACTGGAATCATTTTCACCACTTCGTTAGAGGAGCTGTATAATTTTTGCCAATTACTGCTGACTCTAATTGAATGAAGTACACGCAACACACCTTGATCTTTGATTAAAAGGCAAACTTCCGTATTTGAAGAAGTTATTCACATACTACCTACCTTTATATGTTATTTAAAAGCTATTTTCATGCTAACTATTCGCGTGTTGATATTTGTAGTCGTTTAGGGTTTAAGGGCGCAGTGATACTTATAAGTGCCAGTCTCGAGTAGGCCGATATGGCAATAGCATTATGTTTTATCAGAATCTAGTGAGCGTCACAATTAAGGGGTGGGTGAATTAAGGCACAGATAAGCCCTTATTGAGTGAACAGAAGATTCCACATCCCAAGCCATTTAGTTCCAAGTGGTCAACGAAAGAATCTAAATCTTCGTGTTAAGTCAAAATAGGAAAACCAGAAGTTTTTTGTAGTACTGACAGACCTTCAAACATATGTGTCTGTATTTAAAAAAGCAGGAGATGACTTAATAGACAGCATACATCAACTCATTTTTGAAATAAAGTCTGGAGACAGAATGCCTGATATAATAAATAAATAAATAAAAATGATATATGCAACGGTCAACAGGTTTCGGAAGTGTTCTCCATTCACTGTAACTATGTCTCCATTTTCGAAAAAGTACAGGCCAGTAATGCCGTCAACCCATAGTCCGCGCCATAAATTAACTTTCTTGGAGTGCATTGGTTTTTGGCGATCCAACATCCAGTTAACAATCGGCGGAGTGGTATATGGTCCAATGGTCCAAAGGCTTCGATGGTTGTGTGATTTGGTTTTTTTAGGCGATCAAATGAAGATCAACTTTTGAAATTCGCCGTAAAGTGTCTTAAGTGAAGCCCAATTGTTGACTTCAGTGACGAATTGAGGTGCCTGATTGATTTTGAACACAAAATTGCGTGGCGAGGACGCCATGACTAAAATTGCCAAAGTTTGTGAAAAAGATCAACCACATTGAATTCAGTACACGACAGTTATTACCAGCCAACATCCACACCATCAGCTGGCTCACCCTTTTATTAGGAAGTGATGCTTGTGTGTTCTAGAGGAAATGGAAAAAAACTGAAAAATTCGAAGTATTTACAAGTTTTTGTTTTTTTTTTTAATTCAGGCAACAACACCTTTGGAAACCGTCCTAGCGCGGTATAAGATGGGTATTACTCCTAAAAATACGATGCACAGAAGTTGGAAAAATGGACAGGCAAAGCTGTGAAAAGATGCATTTATAAGGATGGGATTCTAGCCGATAAGTGATCATCTGGCCGCATTCCATATTCATCAAATTTTTGACAAAATAACCTTAACATGTGCTACGCTTCCACCGAAGTCGATGTTGAAGCTAAAAGGGAGGAATTTTGCGACCTTCTGGATGGAACTCATGGAGTTTTATGTCAAAATTCGCGCCTTAAATACTTGAATCGATAAAATCGAAATCAACTTTGGCAAATAATCCAGAGGGCACAGCCCCAACGACGTAAGATTAGAAAACTGTGATCAACTATGTACTCGCAACTCACAAACGCCAATGTTCAGTGCAACAAGTATTTGACTATCATAAGGGAAACTGTTAGTGATATATCTGTACAGTGAATCTGTCCAATAACTGACTTAGGTTTAATTTTTCGTACTGAAGAAGAAATGCTTTCTTTATTTTTGTCTTGAAGAAAGTAATGTTGTAGCACAAGGTGGCATGCTAACTGTTTACCTTGAGAGATGTTGCTCCAGCTTTGTAAGACTACTGGACGAGCTCATTTGTAACACTAATTCATTAATCGGTATCAAGACAAGACGGTAAAAACTATGAACCCATTGCAAGACTACAATCTTTTCCAAACTTTACCGAGGCTCTTGTTGAAAAAAATATTTGTGTCAGCGGTAGATCAACTGTAACCAACTTATATAATACATCTACTGAAATGGCTTACATGTTATTTAATAAATCGTTCTCAATTTATAAAAATAGGATCCTAGCTTTCAAATATTTTATTAAACCACTCCCACAGGGGAGCCATTAAGGCCCACTTCTATTTTTATTACCCATAAATGGCCTATCCGCCGCCGGGGTAACTGCCCGGCTATTGAAAAAATTAAAAAGTTACGAAGTAACAACAAGCCTCGTATACGGACGAATCCGCTGTTGACAACCCATGCAAACGAATTAAGGACAACGAACTTCGGATATGCACGCGGAATATTAGGTCATTTAACAGGCTACGAGCAGCCGAACAACTAGCGGAGGACCTAGACTGAGAAAAGCAGACCTAACCGCCATCCGAGAAATGCAATGGAATGGGCTGGGCACAAAGAGTATGAAAAACTGCGATATCTACTACGGCGATTGTAAGTGACGGCAAAACCAGCGGCTATTTGGATGCAGATTTGACGTTGGAGGCAGACTTAGGCAGGAAGTCTTGAGATTCAGGCATGTGAAGGAGCGCCTCGTAGCAATCCGCATCAAGGCTACATGGGACGCGCACGCCCCCACAGAGAAGAAAGATGACGACACCAAAGATGCCTTTTATGAGCTCTTGAGCAAGACCTACCAGCAATGCCCTTGCTATAATATTAAAATTGTTGTTGGCGATTTTAATGTTAGTCTAGGGAGAGAGGGTATCTTTGGTAATATTTTCGAAAGATACAGCCTGCACGCCACCACCTCCGATAACGGATTCAGGTTGATCGACATTGCGGCGGGATGAAACATTGTCGTAGCTAACACGCGCTTCCCCCATCTCGGTCACATGGGGACTTGGAGAACTCCTGACCTAACAATCGTCAGTCAGATTGATCACATCGCTATCGACGCAAGACACTCCTCCAGTATTATGGTTGTCCAAACGTTTGGAGGAGTCAACATCGACCTCTACCTTGTTTTAGGCAAGGTACGGTTGCGGATATCCCGAACAACGCCAAGACACGCTAATACTAGGAGAAATATCGACATCAGACGACTACAATCACAAGAGCTCTTCAAATCTCTTTTTTGACCGAGTCTCCCTTAATATCTTAAGTGGTCCATGGCCGCCAGCCCTAAGCATCAAAAATTAGTAACAACACTGCCAAAATGCCTTCAGAGATGCGTATACTGATGTTCTGGGTTTCACTCGACCACCACAAGGAAACGCCTGGCTTAACGACGGGTGCCAGCAAGCACATGCGGCTAAGAAGGATGCATACAAAGCGGTGCTGCACAGAAGGAATAAAGCTGCTCACGAGCTCTATGAGCAGAAGAGGAGAGACGAAACACGGCTTCTCAGGATAGAAAAAGAAAGAGCATGAGAAGCGCGCGGTCGAGGAAATTTGGGGATGCTACTCCAGGAATGAGATTCGGAAGTTTTACCAAAAGGTAAACAAAACATACACCAGACACAAGCCCCGAACCGAAGTCTGTAGAGACGAACAAGGGAACATCGTAGCAGAGTCGCAGTCGATACTGAGGATTAGGAAATATCATTTTTGTAGACTGTATAACGGCGATGACGGACCAAATACCGCTGTCAGGCAGAATCAACCTTTCAACTTGGACGATGATGACCAATAATTCCGTCCACCCGACCTGGATCAAGTGAAGATAGCCATATCGAAGCTTAAGTCCAACAAAGCTGTTGGAGCGGATGGCCTGACTGCCGAGCTCTTCAAAGCGGCAGGCGATGACTTGGTAAGGAGCATACACCAACTCATCTGAAAAATATGGTCGGACGAAGGTATGCCCGATGAATGGAACCTCAGCATTGTTTGTCCAATTCACAAGAAAGGAGACTTTCTGAACTGCGCCAACTACAGAGGCATCGCATATAAGATCTTATCCGCTGTACTGTGCGAACGCCTGAAGCCGTTCGTCAACAACCTGATAGGTCCATATCAGTGTGGCTTCAGGCCAGGAAAGTCCAACATCGACCAGATATTCACACTACGGCAGATCTTGGAGAAGACCCATGAGCTTCAGATCGATACCCACCACCTATTCATCGATTTTAAGGCCGCGTATGACAGCATCTATAGAGACGAGCTATATAGAGCAATGTCTAGTTTTGGCATCCCTGGCAAACTCATCCGTCTGTGCAGGATGACAATGGAGAATGCACGCTGCTCCATCAAGGTCGGTAAAGATCTCACCGAGACCTTTGATGTCCAGAAGGGATTTAGACCAGGCGATGCGCTGTCATGCGATTTCTTCAACTCCATACTCGAAAGAACAGTGCAAGACTCTCGAGCAAACACAAGAGGCACAATCTTTCAAAAGTCCGTCCAATTACTCGCATACTGCGACGCTTCTGACATAATTGGAAGGAAGCAGCGTGATGTCAGTGACGCTTTTGCAAGTATTGAGGCGGAAGCGGCGAAAATGGGCTTAGTGGTCAACGAGGACAAGACCAAGTATATCTGTCAATAAAAAAGGACAATCAACATAGATTTCTCGGACACAACATCACTTTTTACCGATATAACTTTGAGTTACAATAATCAAGAAACCAATTGACTCTTGAACAACAAAAGTTACTCTACCTATATACGACCTTAATAATCCCAGTCCTGCTCTATGGCGCAGAGTCATGGACATTATCAAAAATGGACGAGGGTGCTCTTGTCTGCTTCGAGAGGAAAATTCGTCGAATGATTTTCGGTCCCGTCTGCATTGACAGTGAGTGGAAGAGGAAATACAACGACGAACTCTGTGGACTGTAGAGCGACATCCACCTAGCCAGAAGAGTGAAGATCCAACACCTGAGATCGCTGGGTCATGTAGAGCGTATGGACACCAATGATTCGGTCCGAAAAGTCTTCGCATCCGCCCCCGAGGGACAGTGCAGTATAGAAATACAGAGACTTAGGTAGCGCAAGTAAGTGGACGGAGGCCTCAGCCAAGTTATCGTGCGAAACTGGAGGCAGCCAGCACAAGATCGAGCTGGAGGCACTTGTTTACTTGTTTACTGAGGCCCTAAAGAAGGAAGAAGAAGAAGAAATGGAAATGCCTACTTTATGCAGATGATTGAAAAGATTCAAGTTAGTGGAATCAATATCCAATTCTATCGAGTTACAGTCTGATTTTAATAGTATCTGCAATTGGTATGACAAAGAAGTACTACATTTCAATATTGACAAGTTATCTGTCTTATCGTTCAAGGGTTGTAGATCCTTAAACCCCAAATCTCAGAATTTTTCTCTTGTTCGTTAGGTTTCAAGCTGAGCTTTTTAAGGCGATAGCTGAAGTCGAGAACTCAAGAAAACTGATGCAGTCATGTTGATTTTACTGGATTGGCCAAGTCAAACGGATGAATATAAATGAGGCCATCAGCGCAAAAGCGGTGTAACCCACAATTTTTGTTGGCTGCTGTTCCGATGTTACATACATTCCTCACATTACCAACTAGTGGCATAAGCCACCTTTTCGTATTCAAAAGCAAATGGAGCTGAAAAAATCGTTTTTGTACACAGCATAACATAACAAAAAAAAAATTTACCAAATTTAAAATCCCCATTCTCTCCTAATTAAATAGTTTGTGGTTACACCACTTTTGCGCTGATAGCCTCAAATAATCTGGCTAAGAGAATCTTGGAAAACTGAATTTTATTTATATAGATCGAGCACGATGCTTAGTCTTATGAACTATCAGCGAGCAGGAATTGAAGAGAATGAACTCTTGAGGTGTCTCGGATAAACACTATTCACGTGTCGGGAGCCACTTAAATGAGCAAGTAAAAGTTAATTTGCTGGAAAGTTGGAACTTTCAGTCAGTGTTGTCAGTTTTCAGTTCTTTTGAAAATGAATCTTTGAAAGTATTTTCATTTTGCCATTTCAAAAATAGGGCTCATTAAAAAGTGAGCGTTGTGTCTGTTGCTGAAAACCAACTCTTTGTTGTGGCCTCATTTTCACTGAATCTGTTTATGTTTACAAGGAAGAATAATTCCAAAAGGGTTTCCTCAGAACTGATGTACACAATGCACAAATGATGAATGATCCACCCACCGTCACTTTTTGTTGAAATTTTGTTCCAGGTAATTCCACGTCCAATAAAGATGCCTTATGGCGAAAACCCCAAAATGCGCCATTCAAAAACTATTCCTGCAACTGAGTTTCAGATTCTTCCACTTGAATTGTAACCTCCTACATAATCCGCTTGTAAAACTTTTGCTACTTCTACACAATAACTGTTCCCTTTCTCACTGCGAAAACAAACGAAAAAACTTCAGGGCGGTGCACAACTTTTCGTATCTTTTATAAATTACAAAACGTTCAAATAGCAAATTATGTTCAAATGTAAAAGGCAAAGGCACGCGCAAGATGTAAACCAAAAAACTTTCGTCAATCTATGGTTTTCCGTTTTGGCGCTTACTGAAATAAAATACTTCTCGTACCATCATTATACTATCATACTTAGACCATGGCATCCTTTGGCTGCTCTTCTCATTACAACTATTATCCTATCCCTCCGAATGGAATTCTCAAATTCAAATTTATCCATAGTGTAAAAAACTTTATAATTACGCCCGTAGATAATTATTATTATTGTTCCAGTTCTAGGGCGTCTTAGAGAAGTTTTCTCTGTGTAAGAGTATGTAGCGAATAACATTCATTTACATCGATGTCCATGCCATGGACTTGGGTAGTGTGTTGTTGGATTCCTACTCGTATAGTGCAACTTTTCCTCCAAGTTAGTTCTTGGCTTTTCCAACATTACTTAATTGAGCTTAATGTACGTACATATATACATTAAGGCGCATTCTATTCTCGCCTCCAACGAAGGCAAAACTTTTTCCCATTCATCTGTAATAGTTGGAAAATATAAAAACGCAAAAAAAAAGCATTTCAAAGAGAACAAAGTGGATGGAGGGTCGTGAATCTTTCCGCTAAAAGAGACAGGGAGAAGGAAAGGTAGAATAATGTAAAGACCATTATAAGGATGCGAAACGTTCTTAGCTTCCCTTATTCCGCTGCTATAACTTACGGAGACACGTAGTGTCGATTTTCCCGTCAATACAAATACAATAACGAATATAGGGGTATAGATGGACTGCAACCATAAGAACATACATATGTATGTTCATGCAGTTTTTTCTATCATGGTTTGTATATTGTGCGGTATCCACGGAATATCAATTAGGTAATAAATCTTTGATGAAAAGCGAATTAGATTTGTTGACTTTCAGAATTTTTATGAAACTGACAGGGATGTCGGAATTAGCCACGACACTTATCAAATCGATTCTTGGGATATTTTTTGTAAGCTGTTCAAACTATTCAAAACTGTGCTAGTGCGTGAGCTGCTTTTCCAATAAACCATCGAGGAGTTTACATTTGATTCGGCAACTCGATTCAGAAGCAGATAGCTATTCAAACTTGTTTTTGGGTATAATTGGGAGAATTTCTTCTGAAGCCTATTAGCCAAGATGCTAGTTCTCTGCTAGCTTGCATGTTTACCACCGGTCTTTGATAAAGAGATGGTAACGAAAAAAGTCGTAAATATTTAAATCCAGTGGGACAAGGTGCATTGACGAAAAAAATTCGGATTACTTCTGATAGAATCGGCAGTGTTGCCTCATCCAGCCCCTTTGCTGGACGTGACATGGCTTTGCTGGGAATATAATCAATAAAGTCTCATTTATGGTAATAAAACTGCCGTGTCCACATATTTGAAGATACCACTGTTGGACACACATTCCACTCGAATATTTAATGCTGCGACTTATGCGACGGTGAATTTTGTTTAGAGAACAATCTGTAGTAATTGAATGTGGTTTCGTTGTTTGTTTTAGACTTTCTCTGGAGTTTCAAGCGATTTGTGATAATCTGCATCAGTTACTCAATATAAGGCAACCAGACTGTTCATATTGCATTCGACGCAATGCATACCTCCAGTATTCCAAATTTTAGAACAATCCGAGGAGCAAACAATGACTTTAATTACTATCTCGTAGAAGCCAAGTTATATATGTGGATATCCTGAACACACCTTTGAAGGGAAATGAGAAATTTCAACGTCTGAAAGGTTTATTTGTAAGAAACCGCTGCCAAGCTACCACCAATGCATCATAGACGCCAGCAGTGTTCTGCGACAATTCTGGCTGATGCATTCATAGAAAAAGAAGGCATATACAGCGACGCGGCAAGTAAACTATATCAGATTGCGTGCTCTACAAGCTAAAAGGAAGGAAAGCACCAGTTTCTCAGAAGGAAGAAGAAAAGACACGAGAAGAGTGATGTCAAGGGAATACAGAGACATTGTAGCAGGAAAGATCTTAAATATATCACCTAGTGGAAAAAAAAGAAGATGTGCCTAGTGCTCGGTTCAAAGCTAGTGCTGACAATATTGAAGAAAACAGTTGTGTCCGTGTATATCCTCCTTCACTTACCGTCAATGCAGATCGTACTGGATATTACTCGAAGAATTTTCCTATTAAAGCAGCCAAGAGCATCTTAATCCATATCTGCTTCGATACTCTCGAAAGCCCCGACTTTGATGGAACAACGTGCATTTTTTATTTTTTTGGAAGCGATGACAAAACTATATACCGCTCTGTATAGTTCGTCTCTAAAGATGCTGTCATACGCGGCTTTCAAATCGATGAATAGGTGGTGGGTATCGGTCTGAAGCTAATGAGTTTTCTGTAAGATCTCCCGTAGTGTGAAAATTTGATTGATGGTGGACTTTTCTGGGTTGAAGCCACACTGATATGGACCTAACAGGTTGCTGACGAACGGCTTCTGGCGTTTACACAATACGGCGGATAAGATCTTGCATGCAATGCTTAGAAGACTGATACCTCTAATACCTGCGCTTTTCGCAGGGTCTCCTTTCTTGAGGATCAGACAAACAGTGCTAAGGTTCTATTCATCGGGCAAACTTTCGTTTGACGATATTGGTCTACATCGTTCAGAAAGAAAGGCTTATTTTGCCTGATAGCGGTATTTGTTTCGTCATTCTACAAAAATGATCTTTCCAAACCCTCAGCATTGACTGCGACTCTACAACGATGTTCCCTTATTACCTTTTGGTAAAACTTACGAATCTTATTTCTGGATCATCTCTTGATTCATTCATTCATTCTCATGCTCTTTCTTTTTTCTCCTGAGAAACTAATGTTCGTCTCTAATCTTCTGCTAATATAACCCGTGAGTAGCTTTAGTCCTTCTATGCAGCGCCACTTTGTATGCATCCTTCATAGCCTCATGTGGTTGCCAGCACCCGTCGTTAAACCAGAGGTTTCATTGTGGTGGTCAAGTGAGGCCCAGAACATCAGTATACGCATATCTCATGGCACATTGGCAGTGTTGCCACTAATTTTCGATGCTTAAT
The DNA here is from genome assembly GCA_928272305.1 of Volucella inflata. NCBI lineage: Eukaryota > Metazoa > Arthropoda > Insecta > Diptera > Syrphidae > Volucella > Volucella inflata. The sequence continues at coordinate 67,866,517 of OV743719.1, forward strand.
GCTGGTGGCAGTGGGCACCTTAAGAGATTAAGGGAGACTCGATCGAGAAACGGATTTGACAATTTCTTGCGATTGTAGTAGTCTGACGTCGAAATTTCTCCCAGTTAGCTTATCTTGACGTTGTTCGGGATATCCGCAACCGTACCTTGCATAAAACAAGATAGTGATCCGAGTCGGTGTTGGCTCCTCGGAACGTTCGGACATCCATAATACTTGAGGATTGTCTTGCGTCGATCGGAATGTGGTCAATCTGGTTGACGGTTGTTAGACCAGGAGTTCTCCAAGTCCCCATGTGAATATCGAGATGGGGGAAGCGCGTGCTAGCTACGACAATTTTTTTTTTTTTTTTTTTATAATTTACGCTCGCCTCAAGGGGTTTATGATACCCTTTTTACTGTCGCCAGGGCGCGGGCGGAAAGATAGAAGGAGGAGAAAGGTAAGTTGTTGTGATGTAGTCCTTTTGAAACTCAGGTATATTTGGTTTCGATATTGACTTTCCAGGGGTGGGAGTCCGAATAGGACGGAGAGTTTTTCTTCACTCGGAATGATTCAGGTTGTGAATTTAAACGGTTGTTTTGTGCTTGGAAACTCTACAACAGCCAAATCTACATGTCACACGCAGATTTTTCTGACTAAGTTCCAAGTACACAATGAAAAACTTGTCGTGAGTAGGATTCGAACCTTGACCGTCCGAGTGAGAAGCGATGGCTAGTACCACTACACCAAGGCCACCCCCTATTGGTTTCATCCCGCCGCAATGTCGATTAGCCTGAATTCGATATCGAAGGTGGTATCGTGCAGGCTGTATCTTCCAACAGTATTACTAAATATGCCTTGTTCATTGTTCAAGAGCTCGTAGAAGCTGTTTGTGTTGTCGTCATCTTTCTCCTATGTGGGGGCGTGCACACATATCAGACAAATGTTGGAAAATTTAGCCTTGATGCGGATTGATACGAGGTTCTCGTTCACATGCGGAAAACTCAAAATTGTTTGCCTTAGTATGTCTCCAAAAACAAATCCGCACTCAAATACGCTCTGCCTGGCCGTCAATAACAATCGCCGAAGAAGATATCGCAGTGTTCATCCTCTTTTTGTCGGGCCCATCGCATCGCATTTCTTCGATGGTGCTAATATATGCTTTGCAGCTGTTCGGGCTTCCGCTCATGGTTCGGCTAAAGGTTTCCTATTAAGTGGCATTACATTTCACGTGCATTTCAGAAGTATCCGAGGTTTGTTTTTGCTTCGTAACTTTCATCTTCTTTCCATGGCCGGGTAGTCCATTTTTCTATTACGAAGGGTCGGTTAGACCGAAGCCAGTAGCCTGTTCGGGATGAGCGCTGCCATTAGTCCATAAACGGCTTATCCGCCACCATCTCATTTCCGAGACCCCGACTTGGTCTCAGGGTCTCATTTCTTTCGGGATTTTGCTTCACCGTTGATTACATCTAGGAAAATAATCTTCTGTCATACGAAAGCATGGCTAGCCAATTGATCATCAAGTTGCATGCCCCATTGTATACCAAGGAGATACTCTAGTTTATTCAAAGGAAATAACATTTTCTCTTATTGAATCCGATTAAGCAGCAGAGCTTTATTTCGGACAACCAAAACAGTGATTTCTGAAATTTCTATTAATTGACCCAGTCTTGCTTTATGAAGCAGACGCATGGGCTTACTGAGGAAAGTATAACTGACTTGAGGGAAAGAAAGTATTTCGAGGGCTATTTTAGTCCTGTCTGCATCCCCGGAGTATTGGGGAAAGAATTTAACTAAGAACGGTACGGGCTGTTCCGCGGCATGGAATAAGCTTAAAGAAACTACGTTTCTAGGTTAAAAAGGTTGGTATAGGTAGACAAGATAAGCTCCGCTCTCCAAATTGGACAGTCTTCAAGTCTATTGCTGAACGAAAACGCAGCAGAAAAAGTTCCTTCTCAGAAGACAAAAAAGTTGAAAGGAACTTTATCTAATTTAATATTCCAAATCTTAATCGCTACCATCTCTTTAAGAAAGTGAATTTGTAAAATTAAAATAAAACTATTCTGTTAATTGCGTCTGAACGCAAAGCAACACCTTCCAGATAGATCCTTGGGTACTGTTTGAAGCCGACTGCATCGAATTGTTTCAGGATACCGAAGCCACTATGGACTTGAAATTACGTTTGATACTTGAAAGCCTAAAAACGTATAGTACCAACCGTAGCGCAGTGCTTTCTTAATTTCATCATGTCCTTCCGAATTTCCTTAATCACATTTCATTGGAATAAGTTAATCTTGCGTGTCTGACTAAACCGACAAAAAAAAAAAACAAGAAAAAGAAGAATTTTGAAAATGCAAGAAGGATAGCATTTTGCAGGATCAGATTTCACTCAACATAAATCCCAAATATCGTGGAAAATGGAAAATGGCAACTGAAAAGGATTTCGCAAGAGAATCTGATTCCGTTAATATCCTTAAGTGACACTTAACGATGAGGGTGACACAAAAACTTTCGAAAAAAGGAAGCACGACTGATGGGAAACGTTTCTTAGTCTTCCTCCTCGTTTTCGTTGGTTTTTTTGTTATTTTCCTTTCGACGTGCATTTTGGCAGGAGTAAGGACAGCAAAAACGAGAAACATAAAGGGACATACATAAGCCAGCCTCAGATTATGGTTAAGGTTTCCATGGCATTGCAAATGGAAATCCTTTCAAAAACAAGGAAACGAAAACAGGAAAAAATCTTTCAAAACGTACGAAAAAGAGACAAACTTGGGAAGAAATACTCGTCCCGAGAAGGGATGAAGATGTTTCAGCTTCGAATGTGCATTGCGAAAGGTTGGAGTAGCAAAGTGAGAAAAACTATTAAAATATCCTATTACATTTTGTGTTGAAAGGATAACGAACACCACGGTGACGATAGTGGTTCGGTTCAGATGACGCGAATTCTATTGCACACCTTCTAGGACCTTCTCTACCTTTACAGCTGCATCCATGTTAGGTAGATTTCAAAAGAAAAAAATACAAACTACTCGTAGTAAAGGCTTCTTCCACATTTCTATATTTCTACAGGATGGCACTCGTATCTGTACCATGTATATGTGCTCTTTGTGATCCCTTTGGCTAAAAGATTTCGCTACCTTGTAACGCATTTAAGTGTGCTATTCATTTCATCTACTCCTACTTCTACCCTTACTCATATTCGCAGTCCTACTTGCATTCGTGCTACTCGGTTGCAGATTTGGTGTGCGATGCTTTGTAGAGTTTTCAGGAAGAACTGATGAAAGGATTTGTTGTGCAGTATATCCGTTAGCCGTATGACTAATGACTGGGTTGAGAATCCTTGAGACGGAAGTTGCAAACTACAGATATGTATATTATACATACTCGTACTCGTACATACATACATATACATTTTTTTCTTTGCCATTTCCACCTTTGGGAATGTGAGAATTTGTTTGCAGAATTCGTTTCAAGAGTGAATCACCTCAGGTGAGTGAGCTAAATTCAGGACAGGAATTTTGAAAAGTAAATCCGTTGTGCAATCAGTCTTATGAAAGAATTTACTCTTAGAAAAGTACGAGTGCGAAAGTGATACGAATAAAATCTGAGCCGGATTTAACTACGAAACTATGGGTTACGATAGTTAAGTCATTTATAAACACTTTCGCTGAATAGATCTGGAGTAAGTGCTTAGCTCAATTACTTACACCTAAGACTTGGAGAAATTGTATTTGAAAAAAATTTCTAAGGCGCTTAATTCATGGATGAATACAACACTTCTATGATAGTAACCCGATTACTTAGAAAAAAATTCATACCTACGATTCTTTTCATCATTTTGGAGTACAGGCCTCAGGGGGCTAGGGCGTTCAAAACGGGTAAACTGGATTAAAGTGGTAGTAAAAAGCCATTTTAAGGACGTCAGGATGCTTATTCGACTGGAAAGTGGATTATACTCATATATGGTTAGGCTTAAGAGCTAAAACCAGGAAAATCTTCAAAGTCCAAGGCTACATCCCGCAACTAAACGGGTTTTTCAGGGATTCAAACCTAGACATGACTCTGCATAGTAAATGCTGTCATATGCGGCCTTAAAATCGAAGAAAAGATAGTGGGTATCGCTTTGGCCATCTTGATTTTTTCTAAGATCTGCCGGAGTGTGAAGTTGTGTCTATTGTGGTCTATTCTGGTTCGAAACCACACTGAAATGGGCCTATCAGGTTTTGACGAAGGATTCCAGACGTTTCCAGACACAATATGACGAATAAGATATTGAAGAGGTGTAAGTCCCTCTCTATAGTTGGCGCAGCTTAAGGGGTCCTCTATTTTGTGGATTGGTCTAACGATACTGAGATACAATTCATCAGGCATATGTACACTCTTTTGACCAGATTTGGGAAATAAGTTGGTGTTGGATGTACGCAAGGTCATTTCCAGCAGCTTTGCAGACCTCTGTCAGTAAGCTGTCAGGTCAAACTGGTCTCCTTCTTTCATTTTGGCCAGATGAACGATTTTAGCTGTCATCTTCTAGGTTGAATGGTTAAACCGTGCTATAGTGATATTTTGGAACACCGCAAAGACAGCATCAGATTAAAAGAGCAACCAACTTTTACAGAACGGAAGATTCTGGATTTTAATTTTATTAGAATGTGTATCCATTGAATGTTTGCACACAATGGAAGAAAGAATGTTATGGAAGAAAGAGAGGGAGATAACGACGTACACTGTCCTTTAATATTTGCAAGTTATGATGACTAGGAAATAGACAGCTCGGCATTGCAATGCAACAACGAGCTGTACGACTTAGGAATGAGTGACGATATTTCAGAGTTCGTCCGAAAAAGGGCTTAAGGGGATAGTGATGAACATTGGTGGTGAAACGGGTGTTACGCTTAAAAGTTTGAAGGAGAGAAACTGGAAATTTCAATTGAGAACTGGTAATGGAAACAGCGACAAAACTGGGTGAGTTATTAGAGATTACATCGGAGTTTGAGGGTGTCAACTGACTAAAAGGTATTAACATCATAAAAGAGTATTAAAGCACGGCTTAAAATCAAATCCAGCAAGTGCTGACATATTTTAGGAACACCTGACCAGAGGTGGGCATCATACTTCAATTTTTTCCGGATCAATGCCTCATATATTGAGCGCTGATCGGATTGCTTGAAATATTTCCTATATCGGTTAAGGAAACCTAAATATTTCGCAATATTTTTAGCGATATCAAGTATATATCACACACGCCGAGAATTGAAAGTTGTTGGTCTGCTCATAATTGATCCATGTGGCACCCAAAGATAAGCCAAACAAAGTCGAGTTTTGCATAAACTACAGCCAAGTTCGCTCCTTTATCTATTTTCCTGTTAGCATGTTGGCTTGTTGGTGGGCAAAATCGCTTCACCTTCTCTTCATGGTGATAGTGAACTAAGAATGAGCGTACTTAGTCTGATTGTATATATGTATCTAATTGGACATGCAAAAGCACAGCCTTGTGAACTCCAGCGCGCAGGACTATAGTAGATGAGGCTGATTCTGCTACCCTGATGGCTGTAATATGCGTCTCAGATATGGAGCAGATTCCCTCAGAAGATGGAGTCAACGGCGGCGTCATAAATCGAACGGCGGATCTTTATGTGAGCTTCTTCAAAATATTTGGAGCCCAGGTTCATAAAGATTCCCAGTACTAGTTCTGGAAAATTGATTGTGGCGGACAAACTCTATCATGAGCCAACGGCAGCTTACATACCACCGAAGTCGGATATGACACTTCTTTCGTCCTTGCGGATAAACTAAGGAACTGGCCCTCAAGGTTGGGGGTTTCGCGTAGGCACTGCATATGGAATGTAAGGTACCTTAACAGACCGCGTACAGCCGAACAACTCGCGGAGACCTAGACTGCCAATAAGCAGACATTACCGCAATCCAAGAACTGCGGTATGGACCAGACAATACACGGATAAAATTGAGGCATTTGTTACGAACACTGTTACAAAGAGAGAAGATAGTCCCTCTTTAGATTCGGATTCGTTATCCGGGACAGACCTAGGCAAAGAGTCCCAAGCGTCCAGCATATGAGCGAAGGCCTCGTAACTAACCACATCAAGGCCAAATTCGGGAACATCAGCCTCAGAAGAAACGAATGAAATGATCGAGGACGAGTTTTATGACCTCCTAGAGGGAACATGTGGTCAATGTCGTAGCTATGGCACCATAAATGTTCGAAGGGACCTGAATGATAAGCTGGAGAAAGAAGCCGTTTCAAATGAAGCAAAACAAGAGGCATATAAAGATGCCTTGCATCGCAGGACGAGACCTACTCGTGAGCTCTTCGAACAGAAAAGAAGAAAATGGGAAGGGAAAATAGACTTTGGATAGATGGTACGGCAGGAATGACGTTTAAAAATTCTATCAAAGAATAGAAACAACATGCTAGGACTTCAAAGTCAGAACTGAGCCAAGTATGAAAACGGAAAGCTAGTAGTAGAATCGAAGTCGGTGCTGAAAATAAGGAAAGACCACATCTGCAGACTGTATAAGGTTGACGGCGACCATAATGACGATTAAAGCAGAGAACTCCGACCTAGATGGAGTTGAGATTGCGATATCCAGACTAATGTCGCACAAAGCTGCCGCCCCAGACTGGCTCCCAGCTGAGCTGTTTTAAGCATCTGAAGATGACCCGGCTAGGAATGTGTGCCAGCTCATCTGCAAGATATGGACCTCCTTCAACTGCGCCTACAAAATCTTCTCTGCCGTAGCAGTAAGGGTAATTGAGTAGCAGCGCCCTCTCTCTCGTAAGACCAAACTCGCTTTATACAAGACTTTAATCATCTCCGTCTTGCTCTTGGCAATCAATCATTGACATTATGACATGAAAATGGATGGAACCAACTTGGAGTGCAACCCCGATGGAAGCAGCTGGCAAAAGATCTTGTAAGATGGAGCGGCATGTTGGTAGAGGCTCATGTTCACCCCGTACTGTAGCGCCACTTAAAAAGAGGTTGGCTTGCTTCGCCGCTTTTTTTTTGTAGCACATGTTTATTGATGTTCATCCATAAGAAACGGATACATCTTCTTCTTATTTTTTTTTTTATTTATTATCAGCATTTGTATTGCTTATTGCACATATTGTATTTCATCTACGTGTCTACATTGTTTTTGCGCCGTTCTAAAAGCCACTCTATATTGGATTGCCGCTTGATGTTTTTCTTTTGGCAAATATTGCATTGGCTGCTGTATAGAAGTATCTCATGTATTTTTATTGGATGCGACATTATTTCAAGTGATTGGTAGTTGTTGCAATTTTTCGTGTCGTCGTTGCCTTTATACTGTGAAAATAGAAAGCCACGTATTTGATCATTATCTGTCATTTTATTAGACAAAATCGCTAACCATTTCAACCCAAAATGCGGAATTAATTTGTTTCATACCGCTTTCACTCTGAAATTGGCACAAAAGCCGTGATCATGCGAAGAATCAATTTTGGTTCTTGATTCTTCTTTCAACAAAAATTGAGGCAGGACCTTGATCATCCCAGTCTGGCTTTGTGGCGCAGAAGCTTCAACATAGTTGTGTGCCATTTGCCTCCTATCTCTATTTATTGGAGAAGTATCTTCAACAGTGAAAAGTACGTGCGTACGCAATACAGAGAAATAGCTCTTCAGAGGAAACGCAAAACAGTAAGGGAACTTCAGCTAACTTGATACCTGGAGACAGCTTAAAAGACTTTCTGCCTTCTACCAATGATTTTTATTTCCTCTTTCGTTTCTTGGTTTCTGCGCTAAAAATTACTTCCTATGTATCACGGTGCATCGAAAATTTCTCATGCTCGGACCTTTGCTTTCAAAATAGGCTCAGTGTCAATTTGATCTAAAAATTGTTTTTTTTTTTTTATTTTTATATTGATCGAGAAGAACAGTATCTTCAATATTAATTTGAAGATACATCTGTATTGAAATACTGAAGGGCTGAGTGAACAATTTAACAACCAAAGGCTACACTTTGTTCTTGATTCTTTCGCCTTTGAACTTCCAAATCAATTTAGCAAAAAAAAGGTTTCACCATTCGACACAATTTTCACTATCAAAAAAGTCCTTTTTTCCTACAATCTAAATTGAGTTTTAACTCCTTCTTCCTATCAAAGCGTAAGTGGAAGAGAAAAAAAGTCTCGAAACTCCTTTTCAAAAACTTACCATTGAGAGTAGAACTCGAAACTGCGTGACGTAACATTTTCTGCATTTCCATTTCAATTTGTGATTTTGTTTCCTTTCATCGTTTGAATTTCATTTCTTCAGAAATACGGTGAAAAAAATATATTTTGAAGCACATCGTAGTATTCCGTTCTGAAGCTTGTCGTTCAAAGATGAAAATTGAGTGAACATTTCTTATACTTTCTGCAGAGCAAAACACGCAATATTGCTTTCTTGTTGAGGAGAATGATGTTTTTTTTGTTGGGATCTTACAATGGAGGTTTTTGTATCTCAGCACATCAACACTCCTTCGAAAAGTGTTCAGATTCTACTGAGCTCTGCACGCTCTGTGTTAGGAATTGGAAATACAATGCCACATTGACAAATGGACTGCTAACGAATGGACATTTCTACCGAATTCGAATCCATGATTATTAAGCCCATATTTCCATGTAAATTAATATTGGTTTTCTCACTACTTAGATATTTGGTAAATCTAAGAATCTAATGGGTAAATGGAATTGAAATTCTTTTCTCAGGAGAAAGTTTCACAAGAAACTGTGATTCAATCATATTAGAACACTTCAGTGAGCCTAATAAACTTGAAAGATATGTGGTTTTGTATGGATACATGCAGATGCAAATAATTTCGAAAGTAATGCCAAAAACATAGTCTTTTCATCGATCAGGGATCTCAGGACTGTGAACATCCGCAGGCTTCAAAATAATTTATATTTGAATAGTACCTACTCGTACTTTGGCTAAATAATCTTCTCTGCTAGCCCTCAAACTGAAGACACGGAAAACATCAGATCTATTGAGCATGACTTAAATTTTCTTTTTAAAGGCAGCATGAATTGGACCATTCACGCAACAGAATTTTGAGGGGTTTGAAAGTCATTTCTAGCAAGAGGCGGACAAGATGACTGTCACCCTCATGCTTTGTTCTGGCCATTTTTATTCCAAACATAAAGAGCTAAAAAATCCCTAAATCTAATGTTTTCGCCCAATCACCAGTCTTTAAGGGTCACGAAAAAGCAGAATTTAATTTAGCCTTCCCCAATCACTTCGCTATTGAATCTCAGCTTCGGCTAATTTTCTTAATGTTTTATTATTCCGTATATTCACCCCTAAGCTCCCCCTCTTTAGGCGCATCTACTTATCCTATCGATCTAAATACCACGCCTCTCGAAATTGTTGTACGACTTAACATGCCCCTTCTTCATCTGTCAATTTAAATAGATCCGTTGCCTCGTTCATCAGCCTGCACTCATAAGTCTGAGTTTTTGTAGTGACTCGCTTGAGAGAACGCCGAATTTATTTTGTTTTTTTTTTTCATTTTCTTATTTTATTTATAAATATTCGATCGCTACCTCAATAACTTTAAAAAATCTTCGTATAAAGTTCAAAAGATCTTAAAACTTTCTTAGCAAGTCTCCTATAAACTTTTTACCACGTACGAGTACAAAATACTCCTCAAAATATCAAAAACTATTAACAGTTGGGCAATACCCGAATCTGGCACCCTATGATCAACACCCAACATACCCGGGTATGTACGTGGATTTTCACACATTTTATATGAACAACGAATAGATAATGTTAGGGAATATTTATTTTCTACACTTAAGGCTAAAAAAAAACTTAGCATATGAACATTCTTTTTACTTTTTATAAAAACTTAGTCTAGCTAACCTACGTACATAATACACGCATACACACACATAGACATTATACACAATAATATACATATATTAGTATATACATTTATATATACTAAAATATACATATTTTTCTTAAATGCTAACCTAAACCCATGTAAGCTGGCCATCGCTGTTTACAGAGCAAATAGATTGCTCAGCTCTGCCTCATTAGTGAGGCTGGTCCGTAATTGACGGAAACGACGACGAAACATCTTCTCCATCATTCAACCACCACCAGAAATGCTGGTGCTGCCGAACGACATCCCTCTTATCGCGATTCCCCTACCGCCCTACTGAACCTGAGACGATCCACCCTGCCGTGTGCGACGTCTCTGTTGTAGTTGAGTCGCCTGTCTCCAGCTGTCCGAGCGACATGGAAGATTAACGGGACCGCTGATCTATCCTGGATCAACCCTATCTGGTCAAGGTAGAGGAATGCTTCCGTTGGAACGAAGCCGTTAGAGCGCACACTCTCATGATAAAGGTGATTGGGGTAGTAAGCCCCAGATATCAGGTTATTCGTCGAGGCCATTGCTCTTGCAATGTGCCTTCGAGTCAGTTTAATTACGAAGTTGTCCACTCGTATTAGGTTCGCCCTGTTGTAAAGGACCTCATTAGGATAAAATTTTTTGTACTCCGACTCTGGTGTTCTGTACAAGCGAAGACAAGCCCTAAGACAAGCCCTCTCAAACACCCGAATCTTTTCCATTAAGCTTGTTCGTACATTGAACCACACGGGACACCCAAATACCAGCATGGGCCTGATAAGGGTCATGTAGCAGATTATCTTTACCCTCGCATCGAGTTGGGTGCTATAAAACAGTCTCCTTGTGAGGGCAAAAGCGCATTTAGCTCTGGCTAGAGCAGCATCTACATTTTTATTAAAATACAGAAACTGATCTAGCCAGATCCCAAGGTATCTGACTACATTTCGACAGGCAAGAGGCTGTCCGTGTTGTCCAATGATCGAGAACTTTCGCCAATTTTTTCTGGTATCCCTAGAGGCTCCAGACAACGGCGTCCTAAAGAGAATGGTTTCCGACTTCTGAAAGTTGATTTTCAACTTCCAGTCATCGCAAAATCGTCTTATCTTATCGAAGTCACGCTGTAAGAGAGTATTAATGACCTCGATTTTTGGACCTGTTCTGTACGCTATCAAGTCATCTGCGTACACAATAGTATGGGGAAGTGAACCCATCAAGTCACTTGTATAAATGTTGAATAGGATCGGCGAATTGACCGCGCCTTGCTGAAGACCATTTTTAATTTGAAATATTCCAACAGAAGTCACATCACCATTTCTCACGATGAACTGTCTGTTGGTAAGCATATTAAAAGGAATGTACAAGAGTGGTTTACTGATTCCCAGCCTAGTCAGCTTATAGAAAAGACCTTCTAACCATACAGTGTCGAAAGCTTTCTCCAAGTCAACTAGGCAGGCACCAGTGCACTGTTTTTTGCCTTTATTCCATTGGATATAGGACACCAGTTTAGACGCAGCATGTGAGATAGCATGTTCTGCCTTAAAACCGAATTGATTATCCGGAACTATATGTTTGTCCTCAACCCACATAGTCAGAGCTCTGTTGATTACTTTTCCAAACACCTTACTGATACTCGGAAGGAGACTTATCGAGAAGCAACAGCCGCTTGCTGTGCCGTAGCCCCCCTACCTGACACCATTTGGGCGTAGGAGATTTGAGACGTAACGGCTGGAGTTTGAAACCTTACAGGTGAACGTTAGACCTAAACCTTCTGTCGCCGAGCCAGTGTTGCTTTTTTAATGTCGGCGATCTTAGGACAACCCCGATAGTTTGCGGTGTGTCCCACGTTTCCACATAACACGCACGAGAGCTGCGTCCTATCGGATGTTCCGTCCCTACCCAGAGCACACTCTTCGGAACTGTGGTTCTTTGCGCACTTCACGCATCGAGGCTGCATTTGGCAGTTCGGCGCGGCGTGCCCGAACCTCTGGCAGCGAACGCATTGTATAACGCCTTCGCTCCTTTTTAATTTCTCCCAGTGAACCACCTGGTAGTCTAGGACATTGATAGTCCTAAGACTATCCAGACGGCTTTCGGGACTGAGCTGCATCAGGAAGAACGGCAGACCTCGTTTCTCCCGCCTGGCTCTAGCTGTGGTAAATGGCTTTACCCCCACAAATTTGAGTCCTTCGCACTCCTTCTCTTTGAGCAGTGCCAGGATCTCCTCAGGATCAGAAGACGGTTCCAACCCCTTCAGCAGCATCGATTGCCGCTTTTCACACTTCGGTGTGAATGAGTAATGCTCCGTCGTCGTTTCTTTTAGGAGCTCTTTTACTTTCGCATAGCCCTCCACTGTATTACAGTGGAGATTCCCCAATCTCTTAATATTAAAGTTATTACCAATGACCAACTCACATAGGTCCTTGGTTGCATTTTCCTCTAATTTATAAGTGTTGATGGGAAATACCTTTTCCTTCTTCTTCTGCTGCTGTTGTTGTTGCTGCTGTTGCTGTTGTTGCTGCTGCTGCTGTTGTTGCTGCTGCTGCTGTTTTTGTTGTTGTTGTGGTTGCAGCTGTTGCTGTTTCTGCTACTGCTGTTGTTTAAGCTGCTGCTGTTGTTTCTGCTGCTGCTGTTTTGTTTGCTGCAGTTGTTGTTTCTGCTGCTGCTGATCTTGTTGTTGCTGTCGTTTTTGTTTCTGCTCTTTTTGTTGTTGGGAGCCCTCCACTTCTGATTGCTCCCTCTGCCTGCGTGCAGTTTGTCTTTGCTTAATTGCAAGCACTTTCTTTTTCAGCTCTTGAATGCTGCTGTTTATGTCTTTTATTTGTTCATCTTCATCTTCCTAATCAGACGCAGCTAAAGAAGCAAAGTTGTTGTTGTCCCCCACATACTGCACTTCATCAGTGATGTGCATCAACGCATCATCGGCCAACGACATCGATATCGACCAATTGTCTTACGTGTGAACACTAGGTCACTGTATTTTTCACTCTAAGAAAGCCGAACACGTTTATTCTCTGCGGAGATCCACGAACGACTGTCTGCAATGTAATCTTAGGGGAAACCAATCGTCGGGCAACAAAGACTTATAGAGAATGGAACACAAAGTATCCCCTCAATCCGCCGCGTATGTGAAAAGAAGTTACAGAAGAAGAATTAGATGCCTACATGGGAGTTCTACTCTTTGCTGGTGTTAGCCGTTCAAACTATGAGATCAAACAAAAGACCTTTGGGGAAATATTGCGCACCCACTTTAACGTGCTACCATGGTACTTCGCGGCTTTTTGGCCTTTGGAAAAAGTTTATTCGCTTTGACAATGGAAATAAGCGTACTCAAAGACTCAGATAAGATAAAGACCTTTGGTTGATGCTCAACGCAAACCTTCTCAAATGTTATGAACCTGGCAAAAACAGAATTTGATTTACTCAGTACATTCCATCCAAGCTCTCCAAATATGGATGTGATGCTGAAACATCGTATCCACTAAAAGGGATTATTAATACCGATTTAGGATCAGATAGTGTGAGAGAACATAAGCAAGGTGAAAGTGTGGTAAAACAACTTTCCTTAGAATACGAAGGGAGTGGACGAAACATCACATGTGATAACTTTTTCACAAGTTTTGACTTAGCACAGTCATTGATAAATGACTACAAATTATCTATTCTGGAGACGGTAAATAAGAAACAGAAATTCATACCACCACAATTTCTTATAGTGAAAGAAGGCATAACCCGGCAGTTCATTCCTCAGAATGAGGATTTCCTCAAAATGTCACACCATGTTCCTATGTACCAAAAAAACAAAAGGCGGTTGTATTGCTGTCAACATCTCATTATACCAAAGATGTGGTTGGAGAAACGCAAAAACCGCAAAAGATAATTGACTATAATGCTAGCAAAAGTGGGGTCAATAATATAGATAAAATGCTGGGTGAATATAGCTGCAAACGACGTATGAATCCAATGTATTTTAATATATTGGATGTAGCTGCCTTGGCCACTTACATTATATATTATAAAAAACAATCCACATCTAAGTAAAACAACTAGTAGACGTCTACCATTTCTTCTGGAACTCAGTAACCAATAAGCACAACCTGCTATTACTGCTCGTGCGGTAAATCCCAAGGTTTCACGAAATTTTCCACCAAAAATGGTTTGGAGGAGATGTAAGGCCATTACTTACCTTCAAGTTTATATCTGATGGAGAGTCTTCTGGTTCCAAACGTGATGCATCAGGAAGAATCAAACACATAGGCAATTGTTTCATGTGAGACAAACGACGTTTGTAGGGAACATTCCACCAACCATACTATTTGTTAGTAGTGTATTTAACTATTATTTAATAAAATATTTGTTTAAATAAATAATGTTTTTCTATTTTCATTTTCGCCTCGCAACAAAACAATTTATTAAAATATTTTATTTCGAATTCCTTAAACATACCCAGGTAGGTAGGTATTTACACAAAGGTTAATTTTCCTAAGTCAAATTTGTTGTTGTTTGTTCTCGATTTTCAGTAATAATAAGCCAACATGCCTACCCACTTACCATACCATAAAAATGGTAAATCCTTACATGCAAAAGTCTTCACAAAACCATCTAGTTTACATTGTTTTCCGAAAATACTGTTTCATACAAATCTTGCCGAAATTCTTCTTACTGTCGATTTTAAGTAAAAAAAAAGGTACAGTCAAATTCATTAACAACTAAAGGCCTTTAGGAAAACAATACTTCGCTCTCAAATTATTAAAAAGCATAGTCTACTCGTATCAACCTCGTTCGTTACCGACTTCAGCAGACTCGTATATCACCAACTCATGAACTCAAAACTTGAAAAGCATTGCTTTTTTCCACAATTTGTGGCATGTAGAAAATCCTATTTAGAAGCTTGGCAGTACAGTCATTTTCAGTTGTTTTTCCAATATTCGACTCCGTTAAGAAAAAATTTGGTATTCCTCAGGGCGGTCATCTTGGACCAATAATCTTTATTTTAACGAAAAGTGATCTAAAAGAAGAACCAACAGATGGTGTGGATGTTGGCTGGAAAATTCTATCATTTACTGAATTCAATGTGGTTGATCTTTTTGACAGTTGTCACACAATCTTTAGCAATTACAGTCATGGAGCCGTTTGCCACATAACTATGTATTTTTGTTATTCAGTCACATAACGAAGATTGGCGATCTGTAAAAGTAACATTTCGTAAGACTCGTGAATTTTTCGGTCAACATAATCGTTTTCGAGTTCGAAATTCGGGGAATGGTAAAACGTTTTTGACTGGTTCGGTATCGGGTCAAACTCCATATCAGCTTGCTCGGCCAGCACGTACACGCCAAAACAATACCACTGTGAGCGAAAGTTCTCCAAATCATCCAAGCACCTCAATTCGTCGCCGAAGTCAACAATTGGGCCTCACTTATGGCACTTTACGGCGAATTTTAAAAGTTGATCCTCATTTGCACGCCTGTATATTCCGAATTACAAAACAATTGAAGCCTTTTCAGAGTTTAGACCATCTACGACATCGCCGATTTCTTAACTGGATGTTGGATAGACAGGACAATTTGTCATTGAATTTAATCATTTCCGAGGAACCCATTTTTTGGATGGATGGGTACGTAAATAAACAAAATTGTCATATCTGAGGACTAGAAAAACCATACGAGATTCACGAAACACCACTTACTTACTTTAGGTGGCGCTACAGTCCGGGGTGGACCTGGGCCTCAGTCAACAAGCTTCTCCAGCTAGCTCGATCCCTGGCTAGCTGTCTCCAGTTTCGCACGCTAAGTTGGCTGAGGTCCTCTTCCACTTGCGTGCGCCACCTGAGTCTTGGCCTTCCTCTACTGCGCTGTCCCTCGGGGGCGGATTCGAAGACTTTTCGGACCGGAGCATTGGTGTCCATGCGCTCTACATGACCCAGCCATCTCAGTCTTTGGATCTTCACTCTTCTGGCTAGGTCCATGTCGCTGTACAGTCCATACAGTTCGTCGTTGTATCTCCTCCTCCACTCACCGTCAATGCAGACGGGACCGAAGATCGCCCGAAGAATTTTTCTCTCGAAGCAACCAAGAACACCCTCATCCATTTTTGATAATGTCCATGCCTCTGCGCCATAGAGCAGGACCGGGATTATTAAAGTCGAAACACCAATGCATCCCAAAAAAGTCACTGTATGGTGCGGATTATGGGTCGGCGGCATCATTGACCCGTGCTTTTGCGAAGTTTAGGCTTGAGAGACAGTTGCCGCAACGTGTTGACTGTCTATTTTTTCCCAAAATTGAATGAATTGGGTCTAGACGGTTTCTTATTTCAACAGAGTGGAGCTTCCGCCCACACAAGCCATCAATCAATCAATTTATTGCGTACGAAATTTGAATATCGCATTATTACCATTAGAGGAGAAGTTGATTGGCTTCAAAGGTCATGCGATTTGACACCCTTAGAATTCTTCCTGTGGAGTTATTTGAAAAGAAAGGTCTATGCCAATGCCAATAACCCAGCGACAATTCAGAATCTCAAATACAACAACCAAACTCAGATAGCGGCCAATAACCTACTTATCCTTCAAAAAGTCATCGATTTGACCTTTGGATAAAAAACGTGTGTCTTAATTTAATGAAAACTTCCACACTAGCTTCAGAATTGGCATTTTTTTCAGTCGTGTTGATTTAAACGGCCTTCATCAGTGCCACGTTCCATTCCTTACAGAAAGCTCTATTACATTTCCAGAAGGCTGATACCTTCTCGGTGGTTTTCGGTGTGAAATTTGTAGAATGGCATTTTTTTTATCAAGGTAGACATCCATATTTTACTTCGTTGCACAACGGATAGTGATGTCGTTTACATAAGAAAAGTCAAATCAGATTCCTTGTTCTCGTTAAAATAATTATTTCAGCTTTGAGAGGTTTGGCTGCAATGATCGTCGACCACGTCTATGGCTGCCAACTCCTCAGAGCAGACAGTACCTTAGGCATGATCCAACAGACAGTAGAGTCACATCATCTGCAAAGGCATAAGCATAGATGTCAGTACTAATAAGAATTTAAAGCAGTGGGTCAATCAAATGCATCGACAGGATGTTGTCCATCACCACTATTGCCTTTAGCCATAAAACTTGTTGTTGCTTGCTAAGTTACACATGTTGTCAGAATTAACATCAGTTCCAAGTGGAACTTTGGCCAATCGACTCTAGCTACATTTCTTGAGCGGTATCTATGGTACGGTCTTCAAATAGTGCGTTGTCCACCGCAAAGTCATCGAAGACTCTTCGGGTCAAACCGTATATATTCATGCCAGATGTGGATGTGGTTTTGCAGTTCGTATAGGCTGCTGCTATATCTCCCCGTCCAATGTGCGTCAATGGAAACGAGGCTAATAACTTCCTAATAATCTTGCGTCCAACACGACGAAAAATATCTCTCACTAAGGACTTCGGGCTTATGTAGAAATGATTTAGTACCACAGAAAGGAACATGTACGTGAAGGATGCTTCTTTAATTTGCAGTCTAAAGAGAGTCATCTTCTTGTGAACATACGATGATGAGGTCCAACTTATTGGACTAAATTTCCTGATACGAAATCAAATTATATATATAGTCTTAACCCTCCGATTAGCGAGAATGTCCCTAGGTACCTTTTGATCTTTTGAATGCTAACAAATATTTTTACACAAGTGCTAGAATTTTGATGCTTAGTGTATTCTATAAAAAAGCAATGCTGAAGCGATTAAAACTTATTTCGAAACGATGCGTGCACTTCATTTCGAGTTTTTTTCATTTTGAAGACATTTAGTACTGTTATTAGCGACAAGGTCCCTAGGGACCTGCGGGTATTATAGAGAAGAGATTATGGAAAATAAGGGAGAAGGATCTACAAAGATATATACGAAGGAATTGGGCAAGAAAATAATTTTCTTATGGTCCTTCTTCATATACCATTCTTATCTATGTCGTATGACCAATAAAATGATTAGGAGTAAATCAGTCGCACCGTCGAACCGCAAGCAGCATTGGCGCATCCGTTGATGGTTATTCTACGAAAATTATTTATTGTTTTAATTTTTTGCATTTTGTCTAAAAAAAGGGTGAGCTAACGGGACTTGCTTTGGCCTGGTCATGCATCTCGAAATTTCCCCTACCTGGTTTGGGTGCCATATGCCAAATTATTCAGAAGGTGCTATTGATGTATCCGATTTCGAAAGCCAAGTGAATGTGGAAATGAATGATGATGAGTTCGATGAAGACCACGATGATGAGATAGAAAAGCTTCGTGAAGAAGCTGCTACTGCCACTGCTGCCCATCATCAGGCTGAGGCTGATGCTGCCCATTTTATTTCCAAAAATGGCACAAAATGGTACAAAAATCCACCAACGAGTAGTCGCATTCGTCCTTATAATATTGTCGATTACACTAGAAGCAAGCCAGGGCCATTAAGAAACTTGGTTCATGATCCATTTACCATCTTTCGATCTCTTAGCACCCAAGATATGGCTCACATCATCATTCGAGAAACGAATCGCAAAGCCAAACAGATACATGACAGCTACATGGAATGAAGCAAATCTAACTAAGCAGATACAATACAAAGTGTTGACTCTAAAAGCGTTTAATGCTTTTTTGGCTACCATTTTGTATGCTGGAATCTATAAATTAAACAGCGAGCCTGCTAAAGAACTATGGGGCCCAACACATGCTTCAAAATATGAAGCCACTTTATCATATAATCGTCTCATATGTATCACAAAGTTGATTCCCTTTTATAATGGGATAACAAATCCGGAGAGCAAAACATTAACAAAACTGCAACTGCGACAATAGCAGTATTGAAGATTTGTGGTTTATGTTACAGGCTAATTTGGCAGCAGCTTACAATTTGTACGATTCGATTCCCGCGGACGAACAACTTTTTCCTTATCGAGGACGGGTACATTCCATTTAAGCCAGCCAAGAACGGGACATATTCTGCAATATGATCGATATTGCTGCATTGACCTCAGCCATAATATACGATGAAATAAATCCAGTTCAAAAATCGGACAAACGACTATTTTTTTGAAATTGTTGACGAGACAATTGGCAAATTCACATATTGAAGGACTATCCACCGAGCGTATTGCTGTTGCTGAAATAATGCGGTTAAGCTGAACACTCAGCACTTTTATATCGGTGCCAAACCTGCGCTGCTGCACTAGCTACACAGACACTTCACCTATAAATTTCTTATTTATTTTCTGTTATTTCTCTCTACAATATACATTTTCGGACTGAAAACAATTATAAGTTAATAAACAAAACAATCAGGCACAACTGTAATTTTTTTACATTTCTTGAAAAATTGCAAACAAATCCTTATAGGTCCCTACGGACTTTGTTGCTGATATAACGCTATCGAAGCTGTCGCTGATCGGACATTAATTTCATTGATGGATAGTTTAAACCGCCTTAGTACTTTCTTTCATAGGCAAGTTGTTATGGTTCATGTGCTTGCCTTCACTTTTCACGACTCTAAGCGATTCATGCGGCTTAGGCAAAGGATCTAGATATTTTATTCCGTTAATCTACTTTGGAGATCCTAATCTATTACGAATTCATCCACTGACATCTCTATTTAACATCAGCTCCAAATTCTTTGAAGCAGACATGCCGTCGATTGACATCGTGGTTAATTCAGTTTTCTTCTCCTATTTGACACTCGATCTAATGGATTTGGCAATTTAAGTCCCACTCAATCTGAGCAGTACTCAATTGCTACAAAAGGAGGTTAAATAAGCACAATTGATTCCAAGTCCAAGTTACAGCACCGGCCATGGCACGTTTCACTCCATACAGCGCCTGCCCTAATCGTACTCTACATTTGCAGTGATATCGGCAAACAAGAAATCTTTTTTCAACTTCTGAACATTCTTCAACAACTCTTAGTTTTTCCAAGTTTGCTGAACATTTTAATTAGATTCTTGTTGACACACAACAACAACACACAAGTAAGTAAAATTGACACTAATAACTAAAGTCCTTGTTCTGATTTTCATTTATTCTTTAACTGTTTGCCGCTCTCCTTCTACGATGGATATCACCATGCCATTGTTCATTGTACTAGATAGCTTTCAACATATTTAATTTCACTCAAAAAAGTGCTCGTTATGCAACTTTTAAAAGAACTCCTAGAAAAATTATAAGAATCCTTGCTACATGCACGTCGTTATCGTTATTGTCATTGCATCGGGTCGTTGTCTCATGGAATTCAAGATTTCTACAGCATCCCGTCCCCTTCCAAAGGGGTTTATAGTGTCTTGCGTCTCAAAAAATACCATTGCCCATTCCAGAGCTCATGCCATCAGCATTCTTCGACTGTTTACTTTTCGTAATGTTTGGATTCTTGTCGTTATCCTTAGAAGCCTTTTGTGATTGCAGTTTAAGACACAGAGGCAAAATGAAAAAGAGCACCGAACAAGAAACTCTGAGGGATAAAACAAAAGCCAAGAAGAGCAAAAGTAAACTACCGTAGGAATGGAATTTTATACCGCCACT
This sequence comes from Volucella inflata, assembly GCA_928272305.1. Classification (NCBI taxonomy): domain Eukaryota; kingdom Metazoa; phylum Arthropoda; class Insecta; order Diptera; family Syrphidae; genus Volucella; species Volucella inflata. The sequence continues at coordinate 67,886,902 of OV743719.1, forward strand.
TTCAGCTATTGGTCTGGTCCAGAAGAAGTCCCCTTTAAAGGTCCTGTCTGCACTTGCACTCGTCCGGTCATAAAAACACCATTCAGACTGTCACGAACTCCATACAATTGGTCAGGCTATTTTGAACTTTTTGGCCTTTTCAAATTCTCCCTCCCATCACCCTTTAACAACCGATTCATTGTTTCAATGGGTGTGGAGAGATCCTTTTTCGTGCATGACTCCAAATGAATTTGCAATGAGCGAAATCGGAATATAATAGGAACAGGATATTTTTATACGAGTATATGCATTTACGAGTACGAGAGCAGTCTGCTGACAGAGAAGTAGAACTTGGTTCAGATTTTGTAAGGAACAGGGAATGACTCTTGGGTCTTTTGCAGAGATGCTATTAGTTGAAACAATTGATAAAATTCCAGTTTAAGGGTAGAGGTGAAAAAGGAGCTTTTCGCCGTCCCAAAAGGATCATTGTTTTGCTTCTGTCCGTAGGAAAGGAGGCTGTTGTCCATCAGTGTTTTCGCCTTTTTTATTTTGTGTACAAAAGAGACTTGCTGAGTAGTTCAGATGTAAATTTGTAATTCTTTTGTCTAATAATATAAGCTTCTTGCTGCACGCTAAGGACACTGACAAGTGGGTTTTGTGTTGTTGACTTGACTTGTTACTGATAACTGGAGTATCGTTTTTGATGGAAAAGGCTCATCAGTAAGGATTATTTCACTTTCAAAGAACTTACAAGTTTGTTTTTCCAAACAAACAGAGACGTAAACTATTAAGGAAGAGAAGATTTTTTGAGCTATATCAATAGCACTGCGTAGGCTTGGGCGATTCCATGTCAATGAAAAACAATATTATGTCAATAAGACTTAGACTCTGTACATATGGGTGTCCGGTGGGAAATTTGTGTTTTAAAGCGTAAATATCGCGAACAGCCGGTCCGGGCGGGACGGCTTTACTCTCATTTGAATCTTTATGGGTGCGGATTCATTAATTAAAATGTCACAGTAGTCGGGAGAACATCGTGCATTCGCTATAGAAACTGTTAAAAGAGTGGTGATACGTACGTTATTGCGCGCGGGAAGTTTTGTTCATGCTATAATATTCCCCGATTGACTGATGGGCCAAGTGTTAATTTAATTCGTTCAAGGGTACAAAGGTTCCAACAAACTTCTTCAGCGCTAAATGCGCCACAGAACGTCGAGGACCATCGAAAACGTGAAAGTCGTGCAACGTGGCTTGGGCGAAAATCCAACAACTTCAATTCAAAAAAGAGCGTCCCCTATAGGCTTACCAAAACTACAATTAGTGAAATTTTTTATGTTTTCAACATTCAAGTGGTGCGAAGGGAATACTGCCACAACAGGGCTCCACGAAATGTGGAACAGCATGCACGAGGAATGCATAACACTCGCAAAGTCCCATCTGGGGACTATATCGAAATACCATTACGTCGGCAAAGAAACATGGTGGTGGAATGACGAAACCAAACGAGCTGTGGCCGACAAGAAGAGTGCATTCCAAGCATGGACAAAATGCGATCGGAGCGACGATATCGAAAAAGCTCGACTGGCTCTTGAATACGAGCGTCTTAAAAAGATCGCAAAGAAAGTCCTGGCTCGAACTCGAGCGGCAGAAGCGGAAAACCTATACCAGGAGTTGGAACAAATATCCTCACGATCGGCGGATAGAAGACAAGCTATCCAAGAAGTTCAAACGTCGTACGTACTAAAATGCCAAATATTTTTAAGCTCGCTACACAGAGGAGAAAAAATTCAATGGAAATATCCTCGCCAAAATACATCAAAAACGCAGACGGTCGCTTACTAACAAATGAAAAGGAAATTTGTGATCGGTGGCTTGAATACTGCAAGGAGTTGCTTAACAAACAGTTTCCACGTGATATCGTGCCGACGGCTGGTCTTTTCGAGGAGGAAGTTTCGGACTTTTCAATCGAAGAAATAAGTATAGCAATTGAAAAAATGAAGCGGGAAAAGCGGCGGGATCAGACAACATTCCATCAGAGTTTTGGTCGAAGATGGAGGGGATCGGCAGCGAATGGCTATCGAAACTTTTAAATAAATTAAAATGTGGACAACCTATGCCGAATCAATGGAGAAGTAGCTTCTTGGTTCCATTATACAAAGGAAAAGGCGACACTCGAGAATGCAACAACTACCGTTCAATCAAGCTTATGTCACACAATGAAAATCGTCGAAAGAGTCTTAAACGAACGTCTTCGGCAAATAATAAAGCTCGATAATAGCCAGTGTGGATTTGTTGAAGGAAGATCGACGGTGGACGCCATCCAAAGCCTACAAATATTAATGGAAAAGCACCGACATTCGTCTAAGGATTTACACATGGTATTTATCGACCTCGAGAAAGCATTCGATCGAGTGTCTAGGGATCTCATATGGGCCGCGCTGAGGTCTCAAAACGTACCGAAACGTATGTTAGAATAATGCAAGACATGTACGAAAACGTGAAAATTGCGGTTAAAAGCTCTGCTGGATTAACGAGAAATTTTCCAGTTAATGTCGGACCGCACCAAGGAAGCGTACTTAGCCCTTTCCTCTTTAACGTAGTATTCGACATTCTTTTAAAAGGCTGCATGCGCGAAGCAAATGTAACGCCAATTCTCTTCGCTGACGACGCAGTTATACTTAGCGATAACGTCGAAGATTTACAGAACGCCTTAGATTCATGGAGAAATGCGCTAGAGAGAAATGGGTTTAAAATAAGTCGTTCAAAGACGGAGCATTTGACGTGCCCATTTGCGCATCCGTTGCGACCTGTTCCGGATATAATGTTAGACGGAATAGTTCTTCCGAAAAGCACTATCTTTAAGTACTTCGGATCAATCGTTAACATGGAAGCGAAATGTGACGACGACGTAAACCACAGAGTGAGTGTGGGATGGATGAAATGGCGGGAAAATTCGGGAATCTTTTGCGACCGAAATTTCCACTTAAATTGAAGGGGAAACTCTACACCACAGTTGCTAGGCCAGGTCTTATTTACGGTTCATAGTGCTGGACAATGCACGAAGCGTTTAAAAACAAAATGACGGCAGCGGAAATGAAAATGTTCAGGATGTCTAGTGGAGTCACTAAACGCGATTGCATTAGATCTACACGTATAAGAGGATGTCTACATATAAAGAATTCGGTAACCGAACAGCTTGAGGCGAATAGAATAAGCTGGTATTGCCACGTTCAAAGAAGATCTGCGGAAAATCCGGTTAAAAAAGGCACTATCAACTACGGTCACTCCAACTGTAAGAAAACGAGGTCGGAAAAAGAATTCCTGGATTTCTCAGACGCCAACAACGTCTGGGGCTAACCACTGAAGCGATCCAGGACCGAGAATTATGTAGACGCGTACTGCGGTCTGCGACATTAACCAACCCCATAAGCGGAGCAGCAGCGATGCAGTAAAAATGGGAAACTCGTTACGAATAAGTTTGTATAACGAGGAAAGGGTTAATAAAAGGATAAGAAGAAGAAGAAGGGCTCCACGAACATGTAACCCACGTTTAAAAGATCAACGGCCCTTACATTGTCTAAAGGTAAATGTTTTGTGCACCTTATCGACAAATGGAATTATCGGGTCCTATTGTTTTGAAAATACCAGAGAACAGTCGATAAATGTGAACAGCGAAAATGATGCAAATATGATCACAGATTATTTTTTACCGCATTTGCGAGCACATCCACCTTACTCGTCACACACGTGGTTGCAACAAGGTGGAGCGACTCCATATACCGCTAGAACCACCATGAACTTGTAACATGAAAATTTTCTAGGAAAACTGATCAGCCGATTTGGAGACATTCCGTGGCCACCGAGGTCTCCAGATTTAACCCCTTTAGATTTTTTTTTATGGGGGTACCTTAAAAGTAAAGTTTACAATAACAATCCGAGGTCCCTGTTAGGGCTGAAGGAAATTATCGTTATTCCGGCTAGCATCTTGCAGAGTGTTGCACGAAATACGATGGACCGTTTTCAACAGTGTGTGCCATTAAATGGGCAGCATTTGGAGGATGTGGTTTTCAAAAAATAAAATCCAAATATTTCTTTTTATTCACATATGGCTCAGCAGTTGTTGCCAGACATAGGAGCGCTCTTTTTGTTGATGTAGAACTAAGAATAATACTATCATAAACACTATTACAGATGTAAATAGGTATTGGTAAACAAAAACGGGACCATAACTTGTTGTAGTCCAAAGGACTAAGATCCGGGCTTGCTAATGACCAATTTTCAATGGTTATAGAGCGAGGACCACTTTTTCTTAGCCAGATTCGGGTTGTTTTTTTGTTATAGGCCGGAACAAAGTCCTGTTGACAATTTGACGGCTTGTTTTGAAAGAAAGATTGGTTCAGCGATTTCACCAAAACATTTTTTCGTTACACTACAGCTGACTCCGTTTTCACAAAAGTGGATATCTGTGACGTCTTGATGGAATACTCCCCACCAAACCAAGCCAGGTAAAGGCTGATGCCCTTTCTGGACTCTTGGCACAGGCACCCCAGATTTTTAAGATGACCGTGCATAGACATTGTCATTTTATTTATTTAAGTTTTCTTCAGTCAGCATACAGAGTTCGACGGAACTCAGCACCAGCTTAATCAGCTAAGTTAGGTAAGGCTAAAGTGGCTGTTGAAAAAAGGTCAATTCCATAAAGACCTTTAGACCTGTTGTAATGGCACGTGAATCTGTAATCCTCATACCCACAAAACCATTTTGAGTTTTTGACAAAGAGTAGGAGACTTTTGTTGTCTGTATTGCTTAAATCCCTTAAGTCATTGTAGAAGAAGTCTCCTGAGTGGATTTTTCTTATTTGGAACAGAGCTGGACATGTATAAAGAAGGTCGAGACTGTTCTCGTCCATGCCGCTTTTTTTTTGTAAATATAGCAACCCTTCTTGCGTCTTTACATAAGTGATAGTGTCCGGTAATGATACCTATGATGACGCTGAGATGTTTTGTGTTTTGAAGGATCAAACTTGTAGAGCGATTCAGATTTAGTTTTGGCCAAATTCGTTTGGTCGTTAGACATTCTGAGCTTCAGTTTATGTTTGCGCGTAGCGATGGGTATACCGATGTTACCTTTTGAATGTATGTATGACGAGTATAGTGGTTTCAATTTTGCCAAGTTCGTCAACCCTGCAGTTCCCGGGATATTTCTTTGTCCCGGTACTCAGTAAAAGTGAACGTTGAACTGCTATGCCATCTCCATTAGATATAATCGGCAGTCTATAATGGTATTTGAGTTTAAAGGACATCAGTCCAAGGATTTGATAGCCGCGTTTCTCTTCAAAAAGGTGCCGTTGGTATAGTCAATGTTCTGTGGTAGGATTACCAGTGTGTCAACAATATAAGCGTGGCCAATATTTGTCCACCGAGAAGGCAAAAAGCTCCACCCAGTTTGGAGTTGATTTTCCTGCTCTTTATTATAAGACTGATCAATTCCTGAAATGAGTCATCTAGCTTCAGAGTTGACAGCGCCGTGGTCGTTTAGTAAGCTAACAGTCGCATTAGTCAGCAAATGCTCAGTATGTCTGTTGTATGCACCCAACCTAAATCTTGTTTGATGAGAATGATGTTGGTGAAATGCGTAGTTCACTAGACGTGATTTTTTGCATCTTCGCAGATAGCGTCTGATAGCGTCTGTTGTTCTAACGGTACGTAACCGGTCATCCCGTTCTTCTTCGACATTACCAGTATCCTCAAACAATTTAATGCCGCGATAGACATACGGCTGATTCCTAGGGGCTGCAGCGTTTTAAAGATAATCCTACACTCCGAAACCCTGTTTTCCTTATCTATCCACTCTATGTTTGAAACTAAGAAAAATTTCAATGGACACGTTTCTCCGCAACCTTGTCAAGAGCACTCTTCTCGAACACGCTCCACCCACCGTCCAAAGAAATTTGTCAAACGAGGATATCGACAAATACATAAATCGAATGGACGAGACAATTAAACAAACTATGAACACTACAATACCGCGGTATCGACGTACGACTAATGAAGGCCTGTTCCGCAATCCTACCATCGACGCACTGCACCGACAGAAAAGTAGACTTCTGTCAAGACTCAAGACCCAGAGATTAGGACACTGAAGTCGTGGATTAAAAATCTTCAAACGTTAATAAAAGAGAACTACAGAATTTCTGTAAGTTTGTACTGGAACAACAAGGTTCGGGCTGTAAACACCAGCAACCCATATATGTTCCCGCAAATAAATAAACTATTTCGGTGAAAAAATCAAAATGACCTTTAGTGTCCTAAAATAGCCCGGACATGAGACAACGAACGGTTACTAACAATAGGAGGCATTGATACAAATGAGGCCGCTGATGATGACGACTTCTTTGTGGTCGAGGATCCACAGGAGAACGTTGAGGCTATAGGGGCGACTTTCCAGGAAGTATACAAGGCCAATGATATCATTGGCCCTAATTATGACCTGGACAATCGCGTCTTAGTACACAACTTCTATATTCAAAATGAAGTAGAGAACTGGCGATCCGAGGGCTCTGGTTTCAACCGGTTCAGCGACGAAAATATGGCAAATAATGTCATTGCCAGAGAAGGTGAGCTACCCCAGTTCATTTCGAAGGAAGAACTCCATGAGATCTTCGACACAATCAGAAGTAAGAAATCAGTGGGGACCGATGGTATTCCGAACATCGTGCTTCGACTTCTCCTCTAGAAGCGGTGGACATTTATACAACCCTGTTTAATAATGAAATGAATAATGCATATTATCCAGCGCATTGGAAAACGGCCTATCTTCAAAAAGGGAAAGGATATATCCAATCCGGCGAATCTCCGGTCGATAAGTCTCCTTCCGAGTATCAGCAAGGTGTTTGGAAAAGTAATCAATAGAGCTCTGACTATGTGGGTTGAGGACAAACATATAGTTCCGGATAATCAATTCGGTTTTAAGGCAGGACATGCTATCTTACATGCCGCGTCTAAACTGGTGTCCGATATCCAATGGAATAAAGGCAAAACAACAGTGCACTGGTGCCTGCCTAGTTGACTTGGAGAGGGCTTTCGACACTGTATGGTTAGAAGGTCTTTTCTACAAGCTGGCTAGTCTGGGGATCAGTAAACCACTCTTGTACATTCTTCATAATATGCTAACCAACAGACAGTTCATCGTGAAAAATGGTTATGTGACTTCTGTTGGAATATTTCAAATTAAAAATGGTCTTCAGCAAGGCGCGGTCAATTCGCCGATCCTATTCAACATTTATACAAGTGACTTGATGGGTTCACTTCCCCATACTATTGTGTACGCAGATGACTTGATAGCGTACAGAACAGGTCCAAAAATCGAGGTCATTAATACTCTCTTACAGCGTGACTTCGATAAGATAAGACGATTTTGCGATGACTGGAAGTTGAAAATCAACTTTCAGAAGTCGGAAACCATTCTCTTTAGGACGCCGTTGTCTGGAGCCTCTAGGGATACCAGAAAAAATTGGCGAAAGTTCTCGATCATTGGACAACACGGACAGCCTCTTGCCTGTCGAAATGTAGTCAGATACCTTGGGATTTGGCTAGATCAGTTTCTGTATTTTGAGAAAAATATAGATGCTGCTCTAGCCAGAGCTAAAGGCGCTTTTGCCCTCACAAAGAGACTGTTTTATAGCCCTTATACAAAGGTATATACTAATGTATGTTTATTATTGTGTATAATGTATATGTGTGTAAATGTGTGTATTGTGTATGTAGTTAACGAATGCTTTTAGACTTATCCTTAGAGAAAGCTGGTTTTCTGCTGGGGGCTCTAGACTTAGGACTGGCATCTTTTGATAAGCACATAAATGAGTTTGAAATTAATGACACCACCTCCTATGAAGCATGAGGTGGAGCGCTTTCTCTTTGAATGTCGCGTACTAGTTGGGTTAGGCTGGAGATATTAGGCTCTGGTTTGAATGCAAATATGACTTATTTCTTTGGATTAATAAGATCTTTTTTAAGAGCAAAAACATATTATGATATTTAGATTAAAGACAAAAAGTATCTACAAACTTTAAATAATAAGATAGGTTCTAATGGACACTACCATTTTATAGGTATTCTTTGAGAGTTGAGGTAAGACCTCCAATTTTTGAAACAAACTTATAAAAAATCGATTAAGAATTCACTGCTCAAACTCTTAAATAAATAAAATCCTCAAAGTTTAATCAAAACGCAACACCTGTTCCGTAACAAGTTTACTGTTTTCCCAATCTAAAGTTATTTCTTATGATTCCATTAAAATCTACAAGCTCTTACAACTTATCGCCACATATCTATTCAATGGAAATGTAAAACTTTTCAACAATCATCATGTTAGATTCTAAACGTTTTATGGGATAACAAAATCCGGAAAGGTCCACAGACAGGACGAAATCAAATAATCTTTTTGTATTTCATTTTTGGGTAGCTCAACTGGTGTATATGGAAAAATCTCTAAATCATTTGAATAACAAAAGAGTACATCCTTTCAATTCATTGGGATAACCCTTCTGTTGAATGGGGAAAAATAATTCCACGAATCATTGGGTTAAACTCGGATTTAACCCATAAACCTATCTATCATAGAGTGAATGACCTCCTATTACCTATTAATGATTTGATTCTTTGAAATAATGCTTACATTCGAGTGATTCTGAATAAAAGGATATAATCCCGATATAAAAGAGAAGCTTATAATTCTAAAATTGTTATACAGATAAAAGGAGTTAAAGTTTTAAACAAGCTCACTCATTTCAAGGATGAATAGGAGATGCCCACAACGTAATACATTCATCGAGTGATTTATAGATACGAGTTAAAGGGTTTTTCTCTACAAATTCGTCCCATTTTTGCATGGTGATACTCTAAAATATCATTTGACAGGTGTCACATTCATGATCCAGATTACCTACCATTTGGTTAGGTATACTACAACAACGTTAACAAATCATCCAAAGTTTTCATTGAAATTCATGCTTAGTCGAGACTTAAATTATCGGCCGTTTTAATTAATTGGCGATGGCGATGGCGCGATAGTTAGCTCATTGGACTATCATGCAGACAGTCTGGGTTCGATTCCAGGCTGGGTCACCAACAATTTTTCAAATCGCCATCACCCTTTCGGCGGGCAATGGCAAACTCCCGAAAGTAAAATTAATTGCCTACGAAAAAGCTTCTAAGGAGTGCCGTTCGGACTCGGCGATAAACCGTAGGCCCCGCTCAGATGTGACAAAAAAAATGACAACATGAGCAACACAAAGAGACCTAGGCACTGATGATTATCATGCTCTTCTTATTTTTGCTGATTGGGCTCCATTTCAGTTGGAAGAATCCTCATTGATAAGGCATTTTTGGTTTGCTTTTTTATAAAGTAAACAGGCAGAAGTGTTCCAACAGTAGCAGCCATGGTTTTCCTTTTTCGAAATGATGTTGGCGAGTCGTTTGCAACCATTGTAGACCGTTCTATGTTTAGCAGTTTTTTTTTGTAATACAGTGGATCTGTGGAAAGGCACTACATGTATGACCAATAGAACGTGACGCAGTCGTCTAATTGAAGTCGAAAATCGATGTTATCGCTAGAAATGAGGCTATCAACGAGTCAACATATTCGTACAAAAACTGGGCCAATGACTTTTTCAGCGTTAACAGCAAATCATGCCGTGACTTTGAGCAGATTTAATGGCTCTCCAGACATTATTCATGGATTTTCAGGGTCCTGTATCTACATATGCAGAAATGGGCATTGTCACATACTCGTTATTATTTTTAACGCAAAACCTCCCAATTCACGGTTGAGATTCAGTTCGCGATTCACGATTAACAGCAATCAGCTAATGGACTTTCTACACTTTGTAGCCTTTCATAAAAAGTCTTCAACTTTGTCATCAAATAGAAATAATGAACGAGCGCCTCGTAGAAACCCGTATTAGGGCTAAATTTTCCAACAGAGGAGAAACGACAGCATCATGCACAGAAGACCAGTGGCAACATTACCAGACAGCCATCAGAGATGCCGCTTGTGATGAGCTAGATCTCACTTGACCACAACAACGAAACCCCTGGTTTGATGAATGAATCTTTCATCTTGGACGATGTAGATGTAGACTAACAATTCCGTCTACTTGAACTGGATAAAGTGAAGGTAGCAATATTTAAGCTTAAGTCCAAAAAATCCTTTCGAGTGGACGGCTTGGCTGCCAACCAGCGACAGGCGATGACTTGGTAAGAAGCCTACACTAATTCATCTTTAAAATATGGTCGGACAAAAGTATGCCCGATGAATGGAACCTCAGCATTGTTTGTCCGATCATCTAGAAAGGAGACCCTCTGAACTGCGCTAACTACAGAGGCATCAGTCTACAAGATCTTATCTGCCGTATTGTGTGAACGCCTGAAGCGGTTCGTCAACAACCTGAAAGCTCTATATCAGTGTGGCTTCAAGCCAGGAAAGTCCACCAACGACCAAATATTCACACTACGGCAGATCTTGGAGAAGACCCATGAGCTTCAGATCGATACCCACCACCTATTCATCGATTTTAAGACCGCGCATGACAGCATCTATAGAGACGGGCTATGCTATGGTAGAGGAGTATCTAGTTTTGGCATCCCTGCCAAACTTGTCCGTCTGTGCAGGATGACGATGGAGAATGCATGCTACTCCAACAAGGTCTGTTAACATCTCACCGAGACCTTTGATGTCAAAAAAGAAAAAACATTGCAAAACTCACGAGCAAACACAAGAGACTTAATCTTTCAAAAGTTCGTCTAATTACTCCCATGCGCCGATGATATTGACATGTCTGGAAGAAAGCAGCGTGATGTCAGTGACGCCTTTGCGAGTATTGAGACGGAAATGGCGAAAATTGGTTTAGCGGTTAACGACGGCAAGACCAAGTATATGTTGTCAAGCAAAAAGGACACTCAATATAGACGTCTCGGACAGAACATCACTTTTGACTTATATAACTTTGAGGTATAATAGTTAAGACTTTGTCTACTTAGGCTCCGCTATAAACTCAGTCAAAGACACCAGCGCTAAGATCAAAAGATGTATTACTCCTGCAAATAGCTGGTTCTAAGAAGGTTAAGAAAGCAATTGACTACAAGAACCCTCTCTTGAACAACAAAAGTTACTCTACCTATATAAGACCTTAATGATTCCAGTCCTGCTCTATGGCGCAGATGCATGGACATTATCAAAAACGGATGAGGGTGCTCTTGGCTGCTTTCAGAAGAAAATTCTTTCGAGTAATCTTCGGTCCCATCCGCATTGACGGTAAGCGGAGGAGGAGATACACCGTTGAACTATATGGCCTGTACAGCGACATCGACTTAGCCTGAAGAGTGAAGATCCAACGACTGAGAAGACTCTGCCATGTAGAGCGGATGAGCACCAATGTTTCGGACTGGATAGTATTCGCATCCGCCCCCGAGAGACAGCGCAGTAGAGGAAGACCGAGACTAAGGTGGCGCATGCAAGTGGAAGGGGTCCTCAGCCAACCCAGCGTGCGAAACTGGAGGAGCTAGCAAAAGAACGAGCTGGAGGCACTTGTTGACTGAGGCCAAGTTCAACCTCGGCCTGTAGCGCCACCTAAAGTAAAGTAAGGGAATACAAAACTTCCATGTTTAGGTGCAGCGTTGTGACATATTCAATTTTACCTTTCACTTAACTTGTTGGGGCATTTAAGTCTGATAACTCGTGGCAGAATATAACCAACTTTTCGAGTTGCTCTTCTTCACTTAAATATTTCCCATAGTCGGTGAGAAGACTTGTTAATATTTTCGTAAACTTTTTTCAACTTATTTTCTTTCAATATTTAAACGATACATAATTGCACGATGTAAGGCTTTTATGTACTGCCGATAACAATACTGCGAAAGCAGTTTAAATTCACGCAAAGAAGGAGTATTTGCTTTTATGCAGAGTGCTGCGATGTGAAAAGTTTTTTTTAGTGAAATGCTCGATCCACCAAAGTTTTGACTCGCTGTGCTTAAAATCGATTATAAACTCTTCTGCAGCTTTGAGTTCATCTGCGGGTAAACCGTCAGGTTCAGCAGCTCTGTTGGATTTAATTGATATTGCTACCCTCACTTTTTTGGCCGGCTGGACCAAGCTTTTTGATTTTATTGGCTGAGTTGAATTCGGATGTTGGGCTTCGTCGTCCAGTTTTATAATTTGCAGAAAAATATTTTCCATATTCCCAGCTCAACTAAGAAACTTATAAACAGACAACAGATGAAGGAAGATTTTTATAACCTGATCGACCCTCGTAACGACTCTTGTCGGTTTCATGCTCGAATGAAGAGACTTGAAGTAGGACGCACTAGCAGAGTTTTTGGAACTTTGACTGCAAATATTCTCTTTCGGTTTTTTAGCGATAAAACACCTTCCTGAAGCTTCTGGCTGATTTAGAATTTAGAAAAGATGTATGTCTAGCATTTACATAATCATGTCTGACGTCAAAATATGCCACCCACTTCTAACATATACTACTGTATAGAATTTTTATATATAGTATCCTTAAATAGTGCTTAAGTGCCCTTTTTTCACTTGCGATTGCTCTGGTTTCTTTACTCCAACAAATCTATCATTGTTTTCCTTACAATGACCATATCTGTCTTTTAAAAACATATTGAAATGAGCAACTCCAAACGGTCTATTGCTTAACATTCTCACAAAGTCTGTAGTAGCAAGAGACCATTCGTTTTCGTTTTCAGAGAAGTAAACTCACTCGACTTCGACTAAACCAACCCGTTCAAGTGCACACAAATACTACAATTTTGTCTTTTGGTACAAAAACTCATACCAAATGTTCGACAATACTAACCGTAATTCTCCTCTTCTTTTAAAACTCGCAAACAATTGAGATACGTGTCAATGTCAGTTATCAACCTCCTAGTATCCCATGAAACCACTCTTTCGCTTTTAAATCCAAAACCAATCGGTGAACTCCAAACAAATGAATGGCAATCGTTTTATCAGTCAATCCCCCACAGCAATCGGTGTTCAAGTTTTATTCGTTCATGGCGTGAAATATTAAAAAGATTAAAAAAGAAATAACGCTGCACCGAATTTTTTTCGTGTAAAAATAGGCAATCCTACAATGGCCTGTGAATAATTGACGTGCAGATATGTGTATTTCGCCCGTTAGGGAAAAGTGTCATATACCTGTCGAATAAACTTGTCAAAGTGGCAGAATTTTATTTTAAAAATTTTATGTGTAATAAATCAACTCGTATGCCATTTGCTAATTTGAAAACTTAGATAATCAGGACTTCGAGTACTCTTGGGTTTCATGGGTTTCGCACTGATCTACGAGGGCGCTCGAATCCACGGATCTTGGTCAAAAAACACATCTTAGTCTATGACTTTCTTCAGGTGGTTGATAGCTGGTAGAAGGGCACGATGTTTCAAATGAGAACCCAAGCGCCAATAAGTCAGACTTCACACCTTTTTGAATAATCTTTGGATTCGCCATGCGTGCCTGCATTTTTCTGTCACGCAGTTCTTTGTCTGACCGGTTGGTCACCAGATGGTACATGGAATCTTCTCCATCTTAACTTGCATTGTAATGTGCAATTACCTCAGGTTTGCCATCGATGGTTAGGTCGATAGGAAACAAACAGCGCTTGATTGTGTGGGGACGTAAGAAACTATAGTTACGCCATTATTATGGCCGAAGAGAGAAGAGTATATTTCCATTTGCCGGTTGGGTAGAAATTCTTTAGAAATATCAGGTTTATTCTTCTTGAGATTACCCAGCTTATGAAGAATTCGTCTGCTGTAATATTCCGTCAATTTCTAGCCACGTCCATCACTATTCTTGCTCCTTGATTTACCTCTCTCTTGGCACCAGTTGGTTTTCCCAAGTACATTTAGCCGTTAAGTGGGTGGGCTGCTTTAGAATCACTTGCCCACCAAATTTTTATCCCATATTCGGCGAACTTGATATTCATAACTTGGCAAAATGGACATTTGCCCCTAAAGCCGACTATCTGTCATCAACAGTGATATCTTCTGCTGGCATATAGCCGAGGGACAATCTGCTCACGAACATTTCCTATACCCTCGTCTTCTCTTGTTTATTTATTATCAAATCGAATAAACTTTGTTAGTGACTGAAACCTCTTGAGGGATATGGTCGACCGGAATACACGACGGCCATGTTCTTTGTACCAAAGCTCTAAAACCTCTAAATCTTCTTGGTCAGTTTTATACGCCCCGGCTAATAGCAACAAGCCAATGTAGGCCTCAATTTTATCGCGTTGAACCTCACCCCATTCTTTTAAAACCCTACTTCCCTCTCTGTTGGTTTCTCTCATAATTAGGCCGATCATGTCATCGGTAACAAAGTATTTGAAGCAGTCATTTATGGTGGGGGGTTTAAATTTTGGACCAGGACGTTCGCGCATAATATTACAAGCAGCGGTTTGGCTACTTTCTTTACTGTCCCACAACAAACCATAAACCTTAAAATACCTGTTGATTTGGTCACTGTTTTCGCTAGAATTTCCTTGCCACTATCACATTTTGGTGATATATCTTACGACAACCCTATGGTCTTTGAAATTTACTTACGCAGATTTTATATCTATTACTTTCCTACTTCAATTAGGTGATACCTATGCAAATAGTAAAATTGGGCCCCTAACAACTATCAAGGCTCTCTAGCTAGGAAAACCTCTCTAATAGGTCACCCCCCATTTTCATGCGCCACCTTAAATGTTGTCGTCCTCCGCTGCGCCATCTATTGAAATAAGACTCCACGACTCTATGGACGAAAGATATGCGGGCTTTTAGGCGCTTATTCCGTACTCGCCTGATTGGAACGATGTTACTTTATGCTCCGTGTAGTTGATGATTGAATCTGATCCTTTGGTCCATATAAATAACCAAAACAGGACCATAAGTCACGCACAGCCTCCTTCTCTCGAAACAGGACACAGAACAAGATCGCGATGATAAAAGTTTGCATAAGGTCAGTTTCATCTTGTGAGAGAGAACTCTATTTTACCATGTTTACCGTCAAGCCCATTTTGGCCGTTCCGCTTTAATACTCATGGACTCTTCATTGACGACTCGCTGTCTTCGTTCAATCACATTAATGTCATCCAGGTATGCAAGTTATAGTACGGTCTTAAAAAGATCGTCGTTTTTTGCTGGCCGCTGAGTTTTACACGATTCTTCCAAGGGCGATTTTAAATTAGTCACGAAGTCGACTCCGTTCAATCAATGAAAATCCTCGAAAGAGTCTTAAACGAACGTCTTCGGCAAATAATAAAGCTCGATAATAGCCAGTGTGGATTTGTTGAAGGAAGATCGACAGTGGACGCTATCCAAAGCCTACGAATAATAATGGAAAAGCACCGAGATTCGTTGAAGGATTTACACATGGTATTTATCGACCTCGAGAAAGCATTCGATCGAGTGCCTAGGGATCTCATATGGGCCGCGCTGAGGTCTCAAAACGTGCCGGAAACGTATGTTAGAATAATACAAGACATGTACGGAAACGTGAAAACTGCGGTTAAAAGCTCTGCTGGACTAACGAGAGAATTTCCAGTAAATGTCGGAGTGCATCAAGGAAGCGTACTTGGCCCTTTCCTCTTTAACGTAGTATTCGACATTCTTTTAAAAGGCTGCATGCGCGAAGCAAATGTAACGCCAATTCTCTTCGCTGACGACGCAGTTATACTCAGCGATAACGTCGAAGATTTACAGAACGCCTTAAATTCATGGAGAAATGCGCTAGAGAGAAACGGGTTTAAAATAAGTCGTTCAAAGCCGGAGCATTTGACGTGCCCGTTTGCGCATCCGTTGCGACCTGTTCCGGATATAATGTTAGACGGAATAGTTCTTCCGAAAAGCACTATCATTAAGTACTTAGGACCAATCATTAACATGGAAGCGAAATGTGACGACGACGTAAACCACAGAGTGAGTGTGGGATGGATGAAATGGCGGGAAAATTCGGGAATCTTTTGCGACCGAAAATTTCCACTTAAATTGAAGGGGAAACTCTACACCACGGTTGCTAGGCCAGCTCTTATATACGGTTCACAGTGCTGGACAATGTACGAAGCGTTTAAAAACAAAACGACGGCAGCAGAAATGAAAATGTTAAGGATGTCTAGTGGAGTCACTAAACGCGATTGCATTAGATCTACGCGTATTAGAGGAAGTCTATATATAAAGAATTCGGTAACCGAACAGCTTGAGGCGAATAGAATAAGCTGGTATTGCCACGTTCAAAGAAGATCTGCGGAAAATCCGGTTAAAAAGGCACTATCAACTACGGTCACTCCAACTGTAAGAAAACGATGTCGGAAAAAGAATTCCTGGATTTCTCAGATGGCAAATGCGCAACAACGCCTGGGGCTTACCACTGAAGCGATCCAGGACCGAGCATTATGTAGACGCGTTCTGCGATCCGCGACATAAGCCAACCCCATAAGCGGAGCAGCAGCGATGCAATAAAAATGGGAAACTCGTTACGCATAAGTTCGTATAACGAGGAAAGGGTTAATAAAAGGATAAGAAGAAGAAGAAGAAGTCGACTCCGTGGAAATCGTTCAAAGTGCTGCGTGGTACAACACATCTCATCAACGATAAAAAATGGCGAAAAATAGCACGAATTACCCGCCAGAGATAAAAGGGAAAAGAGGAAATCACGCATGAAATGGCAATTTATTCGAGCTCCGCAGGGTAAAAGACGTCTAAATAAACTTTGTAATCTGCTCAAGGAGACTCTTAAAAAGCACAAAAATTTCGTAGTAAATTTATAGGTATGTCGTAAACTAGACGGCAGGAAAAGAAAGGAATTACTCGCTTTGGAAAGCATTTAAAAGCTTCAAAAGGCCCAAAACGGCAGCGCCGAACGAATGGCCGAAGGATGATAAGGAGTAAGTGGAGCTCTTCGCGGATTATCTAGAAGAGACTTTTAAGCCCTTTGATGGGCAAACACTAGTACACTATACTAGTATATCAGAAAGGGTGTCTGATAACTTTACAATAGCAAATGCAACTCTTCCTGAATTAAGGAATATTCCAATGAAAAAATAAAAAATTCTTCGGGCGATCTTCGGTCCCGTGTGCATTGAGATGGAGACGGAGATACAACAATGAACTCTGCGGACTGTACAGCGACATCGACCTAACCAGAAGAGTGAAGATCCAAAGACTGAGATGGCTGGCACATGTAGAGCGACACCACTGCTCCGGTCCGAAAAGTCTTCGAACGCGCTCCCGAGGGACAGCGCAGTCGAGGAAGGCCAAGACTCAGGTGGCTCACGCAAGTGGAAGGGGACCTCAGCCAACTTAGCTGTTGTCTCCAGGGATCGAGCTGGCTGGAGAGGCTTGTTGTCTGAAGCCCAGGTCCACCCCGAACTGTAGCGCCACTTAAAGTAAGTAAGTTAAGTAAGTCTAATGAACTTAAAACCGAAAAAAGCTCCCGGATACGACCTGATAACCGGAGAAGTCCTTAAAATGTTGTCCTTAAAACCACTCACTAAGTTCTTACATATTATTAACGCGGCTTTTAGGCTAGCATACGTTCCGTGTCAATGGAAAGTTGCAGAAGCACCATAATTAGCTAAAACCAGGTAAACCTCCGATTGTTATAAAATCGTATAGACCGATTTCCCTCCTACAGATCCTGTCAAAAACTTTTGAGAGGATCCTGCTCAAACGTATAATGCTAATTATTGAAGACAAAAATCTTATCCCCAATCATCAGTTTCGATTTCGGATTAAGCATTCGACTATTCCCGACGTAATTGAAAGAGCCCTGGAAGGGAAAAAGATTTGCTCGAGCGTATTTCTTGACGTCTCTCCCGCCTTTGACATGGTTTGGGATTATGGCAAATTTTGCCATCGAAACTTTGCAATATACTGACTAAGTATCTTGAAAATAGAATTTTTCATGTTAGATACGCGAATGACGTATCGCAGTTTACAGATATATTGGCCGGTGTACCGCAGGGAACTGTCCTCGGTCCACTCCTGTATCTCTTACATACAAAACAATACCACAAGTCGAGGGGACTGTTTTCTCCACCTTTGCCGACGACAATTTATTGCGCCGTCTTCAATGAACTAAGCCTCTGGACCTGGCACGAAAAATTAGAAACATAGAATTTCGGTTGCGGCTCATGTAATTTACTTCGTCGCTCCATTCTGTTATAACTACATGCTCTCCAGTTCCATTTCATCTAATTGAGGAAGGACAAAGTCTGTAGTGCTCGCCGTCCACAGTAGTCGTTTGGCCCAATGTGTTTTCGAAAAAATAAGGCTCGCTGACACCGCCAGCGTAAACAGCACACTATGGAGTAACATTGAGCGGCTGTAATGGCTCTTCGCGCGTTATTTGCGGATTTTTGGTGCCGCAGAAACGATAATTTTGTATATTCGAATATATCCACTGAAATGGAAATGGACCTCGTCGCTCATGATGATCTTCGATGAAAAATTGTCTTTCTCGTGATCGGTATTCGGGATGGCTTGAGAGTAGGTTACACGCGCCTTACGGTTAAGAGCTAACAGCTGATGCACTGTGGGCACTTTCTTAGGGAACATCTTAAAGACTTTGATCAAAATTCGCTATAGAGACCGCAGATTAGTGCCCAATCGCGTGGCACGTCGTCTGCGGGAATCCCCTGCGACATCTTCAACTACAGCTGCGATATTGCCAATAGGACGGCTGATCTGAAGCCGGCCAGACCTGGCAGCATCTTGTGTTGTCCCATATTTTTCTAGGCAAGCGGCTAAACGTCGTAGTGTTTGCCCGGCAGGTGTAGGATGACCGGAAATCTGCGCTGAAATTCGCTCCTCGCCAACACCACCGAAAAATTATAATCGTAACAATTATTCCGCGTTCTTTAGGAGTATAGCGACTCATATGTTGTTGACATGCATTTTGAATCTGTTTCCTTCACAAATGTCAAAGTAGAATTGATAATTGTTGTCATTTGCAAAAACTATAGCATCTTCCGATAGGGTTATGACTTTGGTGCCACCCAGTAAGAGCAACTACAGCCTTTGAGCAGCTATATTGACGATATAACGACATCTCAATCAATTTCATTTGAGTAAGCCTCCTCATGAGAGATATTTCCAAAGGAGTCAAAGGAGTAAGTTGACAACTTACAACAATTAATCCGTAAGTCATTCCACTGAAATGAGAATCGATTTCAAAGGCAAAGGCGATTTGCTAATATTTAGCTTAAAAGTGCCACGATACATAGGTACTCTTTAGCTGACAATTTCTTTTTCTACAAACTGCTATCTTTGACAACAAAGATTTAACAAAATAGATAGCTCAGATCACCAGGATCTGATTTCGATTCGACAAAAACCGGTTGCAATCAAAAGGAATACATGCCATTCGGGTGTTAATAATTCACACTCAATTAGAGTTCCGCCGACGATATTTCATCTCTGAATGAAAGCACAATTACAAAAGCACTTCAGCAACCCCCAGCTCAACTCTGACATGAGCTGATGGACCTCCTTAACCTCATTCCAGACCGTTGGTGTTACAACAATTTGTATTGTGTTGTCAAATTACCGGAAGTTTGGTGTCATAGCTAGCTGTCATAGATTTGTGCCCTAAATGAATTCTCTCATCCACTTTCTTTCAAAGAGACAACGAAAAGTGGATCTGCTTTAAATTTGACTGTCACATCATTATCTTAAAAATTTCCATCTCGTTCGAAATTTGAAATTTTCAGCGCATTTTCCTGCTTTACCCTGAAGCGATTGTCTGTCTGTCTGTCTGCCTCTTGGTCCTCATAGCATCGTTACAACGAAACTCAAAATAAAGTCAACAACGAGCAACAGCATGCAGATATTGTATAAAAATCTTCACAATCGGATTTGGGTTATTGTTTCCAAGAAGAAGTGTGGAAGGGAGGGGGGAAATACGTAAAATAAAAGAAAAATAAGAGAAAATTGTGTTTATTTACCTTTTAGCAAAGAATCAGGAGGTGGAAGAGCGGAAGAAAATAAGAATAGAACAAACAACGAAAGACACCATTCTCTACTTTTCCGTATCAGTGCCTTAGTCTTTGATTTCGTTGTGATCTTAATCCTTTCGCCGGAAGTAGTGCTGTTGCCATTGCTGTTTCTGTTGCTGCTGCTGCTGCTGCTGCTGCTGTTGGTTGCGTCGTTGTTGTTATTGTTGTTGTTGTTGTTGTTGTTGTTACTCTTGGTGTTGCTATTTCTGTTGCAACGGCTTGTGGTTTTGCTTAAAGGAAACGCTGCCAGTCAGGTGTCGTTTTGGCATCAAATCACTGAAATAAATCTCATAAAGTGAATTCGAATCCCTGTGGCGTGCTGATTTCAATATAATAGCGCTTTTTGGTTGCGCTCCTGCTCCGGTTCCTTTTGACAGGTACTGGCATTCAAGGCAGACCAAAGTCACTCAGGACTCGGAAACTATTAGTCAGGGGAAGGAACTGTGTAAGTGCATTTGCATCGCATGTATTATTCATTTGATGAAGTTTTGCAATTTGGTTGGATTTTTCTTATTTTTTTTTTTCGTTTCTAGCTTCATTCTGAGACCCCTTGGGAGATTTATTTTTATAAATTCAAGGCTTAGATACATCTGCTGTGATTGCGGATTTAACTTCCTGCTATATGCATCCAGCGGGTGGTCTATGACATTGAGTGTTGCCAAAATTATTTAGTTATACAGCAAAAGTATCTATGAATAAGTTATTGTCAAGTGGACACGGTACTATTGATGTCAAAAAATTGCATTTCTTTAGATTTGTGGATTTTCAATAACGATGTAAAATATTCAGATGAATAAATTATGATGATCCTTGGGGCAATGGGACCCTTCTCTATTCTATTGTTGCTAAGTAAAGAACTTTAATAGTTGCCATAGCCGGAATGTAGTTTGACTAAAATGCACCACCATAAGCATTAACTGCTTCAGTTCCAAAAATTGGAGAAAATACCACACCATTAAATATTAAAATAGTTCTTAGGCGTATAGATACATACTTTGGGTGGGAGAGAAGAAATGGACAGCGATACCACCATATTAGTTTTAAAAATGAATGCCTTCGATATAATCAGGAATTGTAGAGAGCTATCATCTCATGAGCCTTGCTAGTTCTTTAACCCTAGTTTCGCGCGAACCCAGAGTGATAACCCAGCAAGGTGATAAATTTGGCCCTGCACTTTGAAGGTTGCCATGTAATTCTCGCGTATAATATTTGTTGCGTCGAACGATGTCATTTGGAAACACGAATTGTTCTTCCGAAGGCTTCCCACGAAATGTTTCGATTGGCTTGTGTTACCTGATACCAAGGTCGATAATGGATCAGGCGGTGGATGTAACTCTGGTTACTTGCTCACTTCTTTCAGACGAACTGGCTTCAACTGTGCGTAATCGTTGAGCTTCGAGTCTTTGCTCACGTTGTTCGTCAGATTCTGAGGTTCCCAACTGCTTTTTTGCAATGTTAGAAAACTCAATGAAACACTCACCAAAAAAAAATTCACCATAAGTAGATGAAAAGTATATCCGATACGTGTATTCATACACCGAATGGACTATCACTGTTGTCGATAATAATGTTTTCCAATCAATTAAAAAAAATACAAAAATTCAATAGTGAAAATCACTTATGATTTAACCCTAAGTCCGTATCCCATAAAAATTCCAGTTGCCGTTTAAAAAAATATTTGTTATTTGAATAAAAAAAGAAAAAAATGGTACCAAAACCTTTTTCACAGAATTCTGAACAAAGTTGCCAAAGACATCAGTGCTCTATCTCTTACTATTTAAGAGTCTGTAAAGGACAAACAAACAAACAAACATTGATTTTTATATGTTGAAATTATATGCTTTGTGCCATTGATGAAGCTGCGGCAGAGGCATTAGGACCGATAGAAAATTTGCCTGAACCAGGTGAAGTTGGAAATGGTGAATCAATTAAGCATGACCAAGAACCGTTGACGTCGGCTTCGAGTTTTTTCTTGCCATCAGTGGTCGAAAATGGATGAAAGAACCGGAGGCAGCAGTTTTGTCTCGTATCCAAGTTAGTAATGTTTTCAGACCTGGTGGAACTATCGGCCCTGTGACAAATTTGAAAAATGCGTCTCATCTCGCTATTTTCAATCGCATTTTCAACAACCAAGTAAAAAATGAAATGATCAAATGGACAAACGAAAAGGCCAATGATGTACATACCAAATTGAATGCGAATCGACAATCGCAACGTATTCGGCAGCCCTTGACAATGATCGAACTCCAGGCATATTTTGGAGGTTTGTTGTACATTGGAGCATTGAGAGATGGAGATGGAGACCGTCGTGTACGTTCACTATGGGATCCCGTCAAGGGACATCCAATTCTTCGAGCCGTGATGCATTGTACACGTTTTGAGGAGCTCAATTTCTTCCTTTGTTTCGACAGCCAGCACAAACATTCTCCAGCCCGTTGAAATACTTGTGAACGAATTGAATCAACGTTTGTCAACAAACTACATTCCGACTAAAAATATAACCATCGATCGAAGAGCAATATTAAGGCTTCCGTGGTCGCTGTAAATTTCGGCAATATATGCCAACCAAGCCTGCAAAATATGGACTGAAGTTCTGGTGGCTCAATGAGAGTACAACAGGATATCCACGGAAATTTTCAATATACACTGGGATATTTCCTCACTGGACGTACCCTCACAGGAGACAATTTTTTAACTTCCGTGAATTTAGCATTGAAATTGCTTGATAAAAAATAACAATCCTTGGCATAATCCTCAGAATAAAAGGGATGTGCCAAAACCATTTGTTGTCAAAAGGGCTTCTAGATAAAAATAACGAACCCATCAAAATAAATAATACAAAACAGTACCGTCTAGTTCATTCATCGATTTTTGAATTATCGCAGAGAATGGCATTGGTATCTTATGTTAGAAAACAAAATAAACAAGTTATTTTACTAACAACAGAGTACAATCTTGAAAAAGCTATTTCAGGCTGTCATAACAAGCCGAACAGGATACTGGATTACAACCGGACAAAAGGTGAATGGTAATGTTATATTTTAAACTTTATTAGATGTTGCAGCCTTAGCCCCAATCATAATTTTTCGACATTTCAATCCGCCAACAAGGAGCGATAAATTATTTAGAGACGACAAATTAATTGATCTGGCAGAGGAGCTTATGGAACTAGAATTAGATGGCCGCTCACACTCTTCGGTCCAAAATACAATTTCCAAATCTAGCTTGGATGCCCTTCGCATTATGGGAAGAAATTTCCCAGATTTTCGAGTAATTGACGAGAGACTTCCTCGTAAACAGGTACTTTATAATGTTAATCCAATATTTTTTCTGAAAGATCTTTTATTTTAAGACCAAATGTTACATTTGTCCAAGAGCATAGAACAGGAAGAGATAAACCCCATGTGATGTATGTTGAAAAAAAAACTTGCCTTCACCAATTATTCCAAAAAATTATCTGAAATCGTCTTGATGAAAAAAAGACAAAAAACGTAAAGAAAAATGAATTTCGTTCACTGAGTTTTTTTTCCCAGGTCGAAAATATGATTAAGAAAAAAGTAATAAGCATTCAAACTTGCGTTAGAGTTTTTATGAACCGCAATCCGTAAACTAGGAAGGGGTTTTCAAACTTTTTGAAATCTTAGTAAATAATAATAATTTAACCTACCAATTTAGGCGCTCTCATAGTACTGCTAATCAAGACTAGAGAGAAAATAATTTTGGAATGCATCAACGATCATTCAATATGCCCACGAAGATGATTTCACTTGATACAGAAGAAACCTACGGTCATATATTCAAAATTAGTGGGTTAAGAGTTTTTATGGAGCTAATCCAGGTTTTCTGCCCCAACGTTCGTAAATAGTAGTAGTTCTAACGTAAAATAACTTAGTTATGGAGTAGCACAAGGCTCCGTTCTTGCTCCTGTATTGTTAAGCAAGTTTACATCAGATCTATCAATATTTCCAAGCAACAATACACTAGTATGCTGACAACACTGCAATATTTACATTGCATGAGCTTAAACTTTATAAGGAAAATATATATAGGCATAAGAAATCTATTACTTGATGAAGAAAAACATGCTATCTATCGTCAGATCCCTTGCGAATAAATGATATTTTGATTAAATGGCAGCCATATGTCAAGTACCTGAGAGGTTCGTCTTGATTCAAACCCACTATTAAATTATCATATCACATTGAACAATGAACAAACCTCATATTGGCACTAGCCTTATGTTAATATAAAGTAAGCAATTTAGCTGATTGGTTGCATGGTATGAGGAAATTGCTATGAAAGCATCTTTCACCTTCCGTTGCATCACTCCAAGAGAGATCTTAACAAAAGAACAAAAGTTAAATTGGTCTTAGATAGACATAGAATACTTAAACTTAAATCGAAATTCGCAGTGAGGTGGAATGGATATGATTAATACAATGCATTTAGAGTCATTCCACGAAAGATCGCGCCAGGTTCCAAGCGACCTACCTCCGATTTGGCTCAAATTTGTGGAATTTGAGTGTAATCTTCCTACAGAATTCTATATAGACTTCATGTAATGGAACTTTAAAAATTGGGAAAAAATCAAAATACACTGTTCTTTAGAAATTTAAAAAAAAAAAACGTAACTTGGTATGCTCCGCTTATCGAAATTTAGTAAAATTCTCTTGCTGAATTCAGAAAATAAGTAACTTTCAAGGTTTCAACATTATGATTTTGTCAAGGACGAAGGATATTCCACAATGTCCATTTGATTTTAAATTTTTTCAATTAATCCTCAAAAATCAAACTCAAATTCCATAAATTTTGCTGGCCCCACGTTGGGCGCCATTCATGTTATCGAGGTTGTGTCAAAATTTAAAAGTAGTAAAAAAAGAAAAATATTTGAATGTTAAGAAAAAAAATATGGAGCTCAGTCCGTCAATGGTATGGGGGAATGGGGATATTCAAAATAATGCTCGGAAGCTCTGTGCATGCCCTGTTGGTCTTACCCCAAGTTCATGATATTAGCTCATATGAATAAAAAGTAGTAAACACAAAAATTTGTAGCATCTAATGAAAAGTAAACTCTTCATTTGGTATCAATAAAAAAAAATTTCGAACATGCAGTAGGTACTACTTTCGAAATTGATAAATCTAGCATATGCTACAATTTGACATCTGTCAAAGTGAACTGTTGTAGATAAAATGGATAAAATTGAATCGCAAGAGTCTGACATGGAAACCCACTACCTTCTAGATGATGATGAACCTAACGCACAAATAAATCGCGTAAGCTACTTTTTGCTTAGCACAAATGTGGAGCTGTTTTGCTGAAGAACGGCCAAGCACCAAATGATTATGTTGGCTGTCGGTTGATGTATCCCGATATCCTCTCCCACGCCAACCTGATGCAATTTTCCACCAAATTAATTACTATCATGTCATGCAAAATACACAGATTTTTCACCTGGAAACCTGGATCACAAACATTCGTTTTCGTAAGCGCGCCACATCTTGTTTCCCACTTTCCGGGCCTAAAAAATGTTGTGCCAACTAATCGACATTTTTTTCCGTTAATCTATACATCCCTTTAAAATTATCGATGTCATTGTCACGTCTTCTTTTATATCTACGCTGCCGTACAGTAGTATTCATAAACATAGCCATGATCACGCAAACCATTTCAATTCCTAAAACCTCAAACTGATTCCCGCCAATGTTTACGCAAATAAGACATTTTTCTTGTAGTAAACTTATTTGTAGTCTGCTTTTCACTTTACTACATCAAAAGTGTAGTATATGCTACATTTATTCATATGAAATGGCTCTAAACTAGCATGTTCGAGAAAAAGTGATAACTGTAGTGTATTAAAGACGTCTTTTTTCTTACCAACATACTACAAATGTAGTATTTACTACAAAAATTTTAGTAAATTTAGCCTTACTTCTTTTTATTCATATGAGCTATTATAAGGCTCTCGCACTGTAAAAAATAAATAAATCTCATTGCAAAAATCAGAAATAAAGCGTTTCAACCCACTATATGATGTAAAGTTAAAAGCATGTACAAGCTAGAGTAGTCATGGAGAACCACATTGTAAGCCCACGATATCTTTGAAGTTCATCATGTTTTCCAAATAAACCACAAAACAATATCAGGTAATGTCTCTGCACGAGGTAGATACTCGTACATACGTATGTACGAGCAAAAATTATGTAGAAATACTAACAAAATACCTCGTGAGATGACGATATTAGTAAATATCAATCAATATCCTATTTGCAACATTTTGGTCTTTTTTGGATTTTGAGTGCAAAACTAAAAAAGAGGAGAAATTGACAAAAGTCTTAAATACACAATAGTCTGCTCAATGTGGAATATTCTAATACACAGCTATAGTCT
Organism: Volucella inflata; assembly: GCA_928272305.1. Taxonomy (NCBI): domain Eukaryota; kingdom Metazoa; phylum Arthropoda; class Insecta; order Diptera; family Syrphidae; genus Volucella; species Volucella inflata. The sequence goes on from OV743719.1 coordinate 67,913,320, forward strand.
TTCCAAGGTTCGAACGTTTCGATGAGCCAGCATCGACGTACTTCGTGCGAACTACCGTAGAATTGTTATGAACAAATTTCAGCAATGGTTTCACGGGCTGTATGGCAAGTGGCGAGTCTTGGTAGAATAAAGTGTCATCGAAAGACGAAGAAATTATAATGCTGCACCTACAATAGGTACGAGGGCGGGTCAATAAGTCCGTGACTTTTGGATTAAAACACAGATTTTTTGATAAAAAAATAATTTTATTTTTCAACGTAGTCTCCCTTGAGCTCTATACACTTTGTCCAACGCTTCTCCAATTTTTTTATCCCTTCCAAAAAAAATGATTTGTCGAGGTCCTCAAAATAGGCCTTTGTTTGCGAGATGACTTCATCATTGGAGTCAAATCTTTTTCCACCAAGCCATTTCTTCAGGTTTGGGAACAAGAAGTAGTCGCTCGGAGCCAAATCTGGAGAATAGGGTGGATGAGGGAGCAATTCATAGCCCAATTCATGGATTTTTGCCATGGCAACTGCACATGTGTTTGTGGTCGACTGTGAGCAAACGCGGCACCCATCTTGCGGAAAGCTTTCTCATGCCCAAGTGATCATTCAAAATTGAAACCACTGAGCCATGCGAGATCCCTACGGCTTCCACAATCTCTCGCACTTTCAATCTTCGGTCGGCCAACACCATATCGTGAATTTTTTCGATTGTTTCGGGTGTAGAGACCTCAACTGGGCGTCCAGGACGTTCGGCATCTTCAGTGCTTGTACGGCCACAACGAAATTCAGTAAACCACTTTTTTACCATTGAAATCGATGGTGCAGAGTCCCCATAGTATTTATCAAGCTTAGCCTTGGTCTCGGTAATGGTTTTTTTTCGCAAGAAATAATGCTTAATAAGCACACGAAATTCACTTTTTCCATTTTCTCCTCAAATTAGTGAGTAGTCTGATAAAAATAGCTGTCAAACACAAACTAACTGACGCAGCAAGTTTAAACTTTGACAGGAGTCAACTGACAGATGCCTGTTGACAGGAGCAGTGTTGCTGTTTCAGTAAAGAGGTCAGAAATTCAAAAAGTCACGGACTTATTGACCCGCCCTCGTATATGCAGTAATCTTCGGAGAAATTTGATAAGAAGTATTCAAAGAATGACGAGATTTTGATCCTATTAATCAAAAATTGAAAGGAAAGTGTGAACGAATTTGAAGCTGAAGGTGTGTTTGCTGATATTTCTAAATTTGATTTCTCATTCTCTCTCCTATTACAACATATGTATTTGCTCCGTAGAAAGATCGATCAATCGACCATGAACTGGATCAAAGCGACACCAGAGAGCCGGAAAATAACTATAATACTCCATTAGGACCGACCTCGGGATCCTTATCAGCCGTAAGAGGCTGTTCACAGGGAGGCCTACTCTCACCCCTCTCTGGATCGTTGGTGATAGACATCCTGCTCGATGAATTAAGCAACCGAGGTTGCAATATAATTGGTAACAGACGAAATCACTGCTTGCCTGAAAAATGCCCTCAAGATAGTTCTACGATAGAGCACCGGAAAGAATGTCTCCATTAATTCAAACAAGGCTATCATACTCGTAGTTCCCTTCACTAGAAGGAGAAACTTAAACCTAAGTTTAGTTTCACTTAACGATACAACTGTTGAGTATTCTGATGAGGTGAAATATCTAGGAGCAACTGGACTAAATTGGAACTTGAACTTAAACAATAAAATAACTAAAGTAAGCAACGCTTTATGGGCCTGCCGTCGTATGTAGGAAACATGGGGGATATCTCCAAAGATCACTCACTGGATCTATACAATGATGGTGAAGCCCTTCATAACATATGCTTCGGTAGTATGGTGGAAAAAAACTACGCAAAATACCGCCATTTCTAAGCTTTAAAAGGTGCAACGTCTATTATGCCTGCGCATCTCCGGAGCCTTTCGGACTTACCAAACAGCGGCTTTAGAAGCAATAAAAGGACTAGCACCCCTACACTTATACACCCCTTAAAGCGGCTCTACGCAGCTCAGCTTGTATAGTACAAGCCAAAGAACTGGATCTCCATGACCCCACCCGAACCTAAAGATCGTTCTCTCTGAAAACCAGACGTTATCATGATTTGCGCGGTATCATACCGCCTTCAAAAGACATTATGCTTCGACAAAAGACTCTTCACATAGATTCCCAACAAAGAAGCATATATCCAACAAATAACAGAAACGGCTGGTATACGGATGGTTCTAAAATGGAAACGGGATTGGGAGCTGGAATAAACGGACTAAATACTAGCATATCAATTGCTATGGGTAAGAGTTCAAGTGTATTACAAGCTGAACTACACGACATTCAAGAATATATGGATACCCAAGCAGCTATACGTGCCCTTAGCACGTACATCATTGACTCCAAATTAGACATGTACTACTCTCAAATCCTCCAAAACTTTAGCTCAAGGAATAAGACCAAAAGGCTAACAAACTTGCCAGAAAAGGTTCAGAAACCCCCTTCAATGGACCTGAACCCTTTTGCTGCAACTCTAAAACAGCAGAAAGTCTAGCTATAAAAAGCTGGGAGCACTTAAAATGCATCTCGTATTGGGAGGAAACTCAAATTCTGAGACAGGCTAAGCCAGTCATCCTGCCCTTCAATAAAAATGCCAACAGAAGTAGGGATCCAAGCCGGCTTGATATCAGAAATCTAGTGGGGTTCCTTACAGGTTTAAGATATCAACTCGAAAAATTAGGACTAGCCTTTTAGGACTTTGTCTTAAAGAATACGAAACAGGTGAACATGTGTTATGTGAGTGCCCAGACATTAACGAAATTAGACGGACTACCTTCTTCAAGGAACTATTCGGCACCAATGAACCAACGGATTTCCTGCTGGTTGCCACCTTCATTCGGTTCTGACAAGCCAGTCTAGGTCGAAGTGCCTTGTTATCGCAACTGGGGTGTCAAAATTTAAAAAAAAAATTACAAAATACAACCGCTTATGGAAGACTGAATTAAAAGTTCATGAAGACTACTCTTTTTTATGTTAGCCACAGATGAAGTTTCGCGTGAGTGTCTTCAAAGATCTAAAAATGCCACATCTATGTCTTCCACCGAGAATACCTACGTAACTGGTATTATTTTAGAAACAAAATTTCCGAATGAAGAAACAAAATATTGTCTTTGTGAATCGTTTTCTTCCATTTCACATTCAAACTTTCAATCTTGCTGCAAATATAAGCATCTTCACATTTCTGTTTGTCACGGACAATTGTTCTAATGGCAAAGCATTTTTGTCAAAACATTGCTACGTTAGAAAAGCCTTAAATTTTCCAACATTTTCCACGATATATGTTCGAGAATTAAAAATCTATATTACAACGAAAATCGCAACATTGTGGTTTTATAGAATTATCACATACACGTAAGTATGCGTGTTCTCGTTTAGTCTGGTTATAGATACAAACACATATCGTTCGCAATCCGACTCCTCTAAAATCGTTTGGAGTCCTCTGGTTCCTCGTTTCGGGCTCATTCCAGTTCAACGCCATTAACAGTATCCTATCCAATAAATGCTACTGTACTCGTATCACGCCAAGTCTTTTGCGGATACAAGAGCATATAGAAGTAGGAAGAGATTGAAATTATTATCCTTACTGCCAGTTGCTGCGTGGAGGACTATTTATTTCGACTTTATTGCCTTGGCATGAAGGCCTCGTTTGACGTTAAGTCCAAGAATAATGGATAGCGTGTGCTCATTTTCTATTTCAGAACGTAAATTTCGCTTAGCCCAGAATCTGGTATGGTTTGTTAGTTTGGGCTTTGTGGAGTCTGCTAGATAATTGACCAATCGAAGTTGGTATCCTTTAAGTTGGCGTCGATTAATTGATGGATACGTATGATGGTAGGTTGCTACTGCAACTATTTTTGGACTCTAGCTTGTGTACTCTAATTTCGGATTTGGTTACTGAGAGATACCATATCTGGACTACACGTCAATAAGGAACGGGTTATTTTGTAGTTTGTGTAAAATGGAAAAGAGTTATCTTACACATGGAGCGTAGAATAGGGAATTAGAGAAGTACAAAAGTTCGACTTTAAAGTGTGTGGACGTATCCTTGTAAATAATTGCAATTTCTCTCAGAACACAAAACGAAGATTTGAAATGATTTCTCACAGGCAATATTGTTGTACCAGAGTCAACTCTTATGTGTAATGTAAGTATTTGTGGTGTGGTAAGGTACTATACACATAAGACGTCTTTTTACCATTTAGCCATAGAAAAGATCTCTAGCATATGATATTTTTTAAAATGAGCCTCCTTTAGCTTCATACTTAAACGGAAATTCTCAAATCAATGTGGTATCAATGGTTTCGTAAGGTGGAAGACACTCTTCAGGCGGCTTGAATGTCAGATGAGCACGGAGTACACATTAGGCGCGTATTTAAACTCAGCTTAAATCCGAGTACCCAATGGTCGATATTGAAAAAATTTAGAGCAAGATCGCTTATCAAATACTGACAAAACATGGCCACTTGATCAAAGGGCGAATGCAGAAACTAGATGACAGCTATCTAGATCAGAAAAGATTTGCCACCTTTCAATAGTTTTTCTCTAAATTCACGCATACCACGTTTTGGCAGATGACATAATGTATTTATCTTGGAGATTGTAATACCATTTGCTCATGGAAAGGGGGTACCCAAAAGAAACAGAGCTGATATTGTGGCGGGTATAGTTCTGTTGTATCCACATGGAGCTGTAGTTCACGAGCCACTTATTTGGAAAAGGCTTGAGTCTGTTTTACGATCAATTAATACAGATTCCTTGGTTGAACTAGCGTTTGACGCGATAAGAATTGATCATCTGGAAAGATCCACTTTAGAAGCAGCAGACTGCTTCACCAAAGATGAGGATACAATCGATGGAATCCCTTAGGTCAATTAACTGATCCATCCTTTTAAAAGCAAGGAAGTAACGTACAGAGACCTATTCGGGAATGCTGTTTCTATTGAAACAGAGTAAAGTCAAGCAGAGGAAGAGATGGTGATGAGAGGAGAATTATGACTATTGTGAAGAAGTGGAAAGTAGGACTCCTCGGCATGAAGAATCAAATTTAAGGAAGTTAGGCTTATCAACGTAAAGAAGAGAATGATTGTCACCTGAGATTGGTTCTTTATGTTGCTAATCACATTGGTTTCGGCGAAAGATAGGACAGAAGACTTAGACAAAACAGCGCGAGTTTCAGAGCGACATATTGGTAGTAAAATATATTAGGAAGATTGTTGCTTGGAGGAGTAGGGGAAGATGGCTGAGATACAGACAAAGAAGACAATTTAGAAACAAAAACATGTATCGTAGTCTGAAGGTGAGATACTCTTTTAGAGTGTACATAGTTCTGAGAAGCAGCAAGGTCATCGGCAACCTTTCGAGAAGTTTTATTGAAAATTTCGTGGAACCTATTGTAAAGTAACGTCAAGTAAACCCAAATTGGGGAAAGAATTGTTAGTAGAAGGAAGTGAAGGTGGTTGATTGACCGATTGATGCATTTGTGGGAAAAAATGAAGAAAATTGCTTAGTCTGGGTTGGGATGGGACTGGAAGACTTATTACCTAAGACAGAGTTTTGTTTTTTTATTTATATTCTTAATTATAGGAGATACGCATTTTGCCAAGGTTGTAGTTGGTGTTGAATGGGTTTAAAAATAACCATTCGTATCTAGTCGGTAAGTAAAGCTTGAAATTGCATTTATTTGCATTTATTTTTGTGGTGGAATGTGGGAAGTGCAGTGCATTGGCTAATGGTGATTTCATACCTCTTCTGAAGAACCTGGAAATCGACATCTGCGTAATTAGGGGTACATTTGACGAGTAGGGTGGTGAACATTTGCTTCGTTACATGAAGTCTGTCTAACTTACTTTTGTGTCAATGTGGCGTTAAATCAATTTTGTGACAAGTTTCCTTGGAGAGGCAACAGAAAGACTTGATGTTGGAGCAGCTATATCAGCAAAAGATTTTTGAATCGAAAGCCTGGTGTGAGGGTTGGCTGAACGACGACAGATAATGATGCTGAGCGAAACAAGGGTGACACGCATACCGTGATTTAGAAGAAAGTCTTCCCACTGATCCAAATTTTTTTTTCAATGTCATAATAGGTGACGAAGTGTGATGCTATGAAATAACAATAAACGAAACTCGGCTTCGCACTAAATGGTCTTTAAATAAAGCCAAACGTCAATATAGTGCTGATTTGTTTTTAGAGATGTGAGAAGAGACATCCATTCAGAGTTTGTTCCACAGCATCAGGTTAGTTGCGCCTTCTATCTGGAAATCTTGAGAGGACTGTGCATCGGTTTCCTCTTGCAGGGAGCCTGATTTGCGGCATTTGGGCGACTAGTGTAATATGTTTGAAATTTAATGACAGCGGAATCGCTTCCCAACATTCGTGTGTCCTGATGTGTACCTAATGGAATGCACAGGACAAGAAAAATGAAAAATTGTAACATCTCTATTTAAAATGGTAAGAACTCAATAAATCTGATGTTAGTACCATCACCAGTTTTACCACTACCAAGGAACATTCAGAAAAACCACTTATGATGCAATACCCCAACAAAGATACACCCAATTCGATGACGATTGCATGCAGCAAATATATAAAAACAGTGCAAAATGAAAGGATCTTATATGCCTAAGAACTGAAAAAAAGGAAAGCACCTACGCTTTAAAATAGAGCCCTTAGAAAGGTGCTAGCACAACAGTAAAGTTCGAAGGTTTGACTACAGACTAAAACGAGTATGTGAATGCACTAATGCCCCATCAAAAGTCTTGAAGACTCTTTTTTTTTCAAAACTATTGCACATCACATCTTGGTAAATTTCAGAGCCGCATATGATATCATCCATAGAGTCGGACTACACGTAGTCAGGTTCGCATCTTTGCTAAACTTGTCAGATTGTTCCGAGGGGCAATGGGGAATGCTCGCAACGAGATGCAATGTCATGTAACTTTTAACATCATACGTTAAAAAAATTGTGCAAAAATCGTAAGTCAGCGCAAAAGGTAAATTTTTCAAAAGCCTGCACAACTCTTATGACATCGACATCATTGGCAGAGCCCAGAGAGCCGTCGTTGATGTATTCGCAAGTGTTGTAACAGATGAGGCAAAAATGGGACTAGCTCTGAATGAAGGCAAAGCCGTGTATACGAGTATGCTGTGAACGAGAAAGAACAAACAATATCAACGAATTTGACCGAACTTTGTGTTTAGCACTTTGTGCAGTACGATTCTGCTATTAAATGTAATACTGACATTTAATTAGAAATCAAGTTACGAAAACGAAAAAACAGGACTCATGTTAGAGTTTAAAAATTCAAGTTCTGCTTCATGGGGCAGAAGTATGGACGCAAGCATTGGTTGATTGTCTTGAACATATCTTCTTTTAGTCAGTTCATATAACCTTGAAGGCGTTTGATGGTAAAGAATTAAGTTCGAACTACAGAAGATGGATAGTAAAATGATTCTGCTCAGGAAAATGCACATCAGCCTTTTAAGATGGCTAGGATATGTAGAGCGAATATACAGCAACGCTTTAGCGAATAAACAGCAAAGATTCTTCGGTTTCAACTCTAAGCTATAACGCTATACCGATATATACGGAATACCTCAGCTAAGGTGGCGCACATAAGTAAAAATTTACTACCAATTAACAGTTCGCAACTGCAAGCGATTAGCCTGAGACAGCAGTGGCTGGAGAAGCCCAGTTGTTGAAGACAAATGCTTCAGCGCCATAGAAGAATGGAAAATGTCCTTAACAGAAGAAGTGCTTAATGGATTAACAAGTCCAGCTTTCTGAAGTTGGTCAATATAGATTTGGGTCACTTTAGATGTTGGCTTACTTTCGAAAACATGCATCTTTGGATGGAAAGGCTTTATACATGTTTCTCTGGAGCTTGTTCAAGTTTCTTTGAATTACGAGAAAAACGCAAAACTATACTTTTCACTACTTTTTGTTACCACACTCTAAATAGGGTTTTTTTTTGTTCATCTGATTAGACGCATGGTAAATTGTATCAGCTTAATTAGAGCTTTCGGGGTAATCACTTCAAATTTTAAGTATACGGTGAAAATAAGTATACTTTTTTATTGGAAAATCGGAAAACGGGTAAAAAAGAAGTTGAAATATTGAAGAAAGAGCTACAATAGACGCTTACTTCGGAGAAGGTTTTTCAAAGAGCGAAATTGGCCGTAAAATCAACAGAAGTGAACATGTTGTTCGGAACTATTTAAAAAAATCGGGAATTCTATGGCTCTAACTGTTGGGACGAATCTGTGACAGCCGTTTCAGCATATGAATTAATTGGCATCAAGTTCGGCTTTTTTAACATCCAAAATCGGGGTATAAGCGGGAGTAAATGCCAGTAGAAGTACAGTTTGTCGCGTGATTCTCCACATTTTAAATACAGAAAACTAAAAAATAGCCACCACTTATCTCCTCACGAAACAGCGACTGTTATTCGCAAAAAATTATCAGACCTAGGATGTGCAAACAAGTGTTTCGAATTACTGGAAAATAGTTGTCTTTTCAGATAAAAAACCATTCAATTTGGACGGACCGGATGGCTACAACTTCTACTTTTATGATCTTCGAAAATAAGAATGTTTTTTGAGCTTACATCTTCTTCTTCGTATCCTTTTATTAATCCTTTCCACGTTATACGAACTTATGCGTAACGAGTTTCCCATTTTTACTGCATCGCTGCTGCTCCGCTTATGGGGTTGGCTAATGTCGCAGATCGCAAAACGCGTCTACATAATGCTCGGTCCTGGATCGCTTCAGTGGTTAGCCCTAGGCGTTGTTGCGCATTTGCCATCTGAGAAATCCAGGAATTCTTTTTCCGACCTCGTTTTCTTACAGTTGGAGTGACCGTAGTTGATAGTGCCATTTTAACCGGATTTTCAGCAGATCTTCTTTGAACGTGGCAATACCAGCTTATTCTATTCGCGTCAAGCTGTTCGGTTAGCGAATTCTTTATATGTAGACATCCTCTTATACGCGTAGATCCAATACAATCGCGTTTAGTGACTCCACTAGAAATCCTTAACATTTTCATTTCCGCTGCCGCCATTTTGTTTTTAAACGCTTCGTGCATTGCCCAGCACTATGAAACGTATATAAGAGCTGGCCTAGCAACAGTGGTGTAGAGTTTTCCCTTTAATTTAAGTGAAAATTTTCGATCGCAAAAGATTCCCAAATTTTCCCGCCATTTCATCCATCCCACACTCACTCTGTGGTTTACGTCGTCGTCACATTTCGCTTCCATGTTAATGATTAATCCTAAGTACTTAAAGCCAGTGCTTTTCGTAAGAACTATTCCGTCTAACATTATATCCGGAACAGGTGGCGCAAATGGGCACGTCAAATGCTCCGTCTTTGAACGACTTATTTTAAACCCGTTTCTCTCTAGCGCATTTCTCCATGAATTTAAGGCGTTCTGTAAATCTTCGACGTTATCGCTAAGTACAAATGCGTCGTCAGCGAAGAGAATTGGCGTAACATTTGGTTCGCGCATGCAGTCTTTTAAAAGATAGTCGAATACTACGTTAAAGAGGAAAGGGCTAAGTACGCTTCCTTGATGCACGCCGACATTAACTGGAAATTCTCCCGTTAGTCCAGCAGAGCTTTTAACCGCAGTTTTCACGTCTCCGTACATGTCTTGAATTATTCTAACATACGTTTCCGGTACGTTTTGAGACCTCAGCGCGGCCCATATGAGATCTCTAGGCACTCGATCGAATGCTTTCTCGCGGTCGATAAATACCATGTGTAAATCCTTAGACGAATCTCGGTGCTTTTCCATTATTATTCTTAGGCTTTAGATGGCGTCCACTGTCGATCTTCCTTCAACAAATCCACACTGGCTATTATCGAGCTTTATTTTTTGCCGAAGACGTTCGTTTAAGACTCTTTCGACGATTTTCATCGTATGTGACATAAGCTTGATTGAACGGTAGTTGTTGCATTCTCGAGTATCGCCTTTTCCTTTGTATAATAGAACCAAGAAGCTACTTCTCCATTGATTCGGCATAGGTTGTCCACATTTGAATTTATTTAAAAGTTTCGATAGCCATTCGCTGCCGATTCCCTTCATCTTCGACCAAAACTCTGATGGAATGCTGTCTGGTCCCGCCGTTTTCACCCTTCATTTTCCCGATTGCTATACTTATTCCTTCGATTAAAAAGTCCGAAACTTCCTCCTCGAATAGACCAGCTGTCGGCACGATATCACGTGGAAACTGTTTGTTAAGCAACTCCTTGCAGTATTCAAGCCACCGGTCACAAATTCCCTTTTCATTTGTTAATAAGCGACCGTCTGCGGACATCAAAAAGATGTATTTCGGCGAGGTTATTTCCATTGAATTTTTTCTCCTCTGTGCAGCGAGCTTAAAAATATTTGGCATTTTAGTACTGTTTGACGTTTGAACTTCTTGGATAGCTTGTCTTCTATCCGCCGATCTTGAGGATGTTTGTTCCAACTCCTGGTACAGGTTTTCCGCTTCTGCCGCTCGAGTTCGAGCCAGGACTTTCTTTGCGATCTTTTTAAGACGCTCGTATTCAAGAGCCAGTCGAACTTTTTCGATATCGTCGCTCCGATCGCATTTTGTCCACTCTTGGAATGCACTCTTCTTGTCGGCCACAGCTCGCTTGGTTTCGTCATTCCACCACCATGTTTCTTTGCCGACGTGATGGTATTTCGATATAGTCCCCAGATGGGACTTTGCGAGTGTTATGCATTCCTCGTGCATGCTGTTCCACATTTCTTGCGGGCTAAGTGAGTCTGCTATACCATTTATATTTTGAAGTACTTCTTTAGCCAGTGCGATAAATCTTGCGCTTCGTTCCTTCGATAGATTATACCACCGGATTTTTGGCTTTCCAAACGATGCCCGTGTTTTCGGTGGTTCCGCTGTGAAAAATTCTGTAATGAGCAGACGGTGTTGGCTTACTAGCGATTCTCCAAGTATTTCTTTACAGCCCTTAACACGGTTTCTCATCGACATTTTGCAGAGATGATAATCTATTTGCGTTTCGTGGCCTCCGCTGCTATAGGTGATAAGATGTCGTTGATGTTTAATAAACATTGTATTTAAGACGGTTAAGCCGTAAGCCCTACACGCTACAAGGATGTCTTCGCCAGCTAAATTTCTGGTTCCAAAGCCTTAACCACCGTGGCAGTCCTCATAATCAACATTTGTTTCTCCCACTACGAAGAGCATCTCATCGATAGGTATATTTCTAAGCAAATTACCGAACTCTGACCAAAATGTATCTTTTTCCGATTGGTCGCATCCATTTTGTGGAGCGTACGCGCTAACAATGTTCCAAGTTTCATTGTGTATGACGAGTTTAACACTCATCAAGTGGTCGCTTATTTTCAAGATACCAACGATGTTGTTTAGAAGATCCGCTGCAACAACGATTCCAACACCATTTCGTCCATTGACCGTTCCATGGTAGAACATCTTAAATGCCGTAGTTTTTAAATCAAGAAAACGCGCTTTATTTCCTGTATTACACCACTTCGTTTCCTGTACGCACAGGATTTGTAGAGTTCTGCGACGCATAATCGCTTCCAGTTCTACACTTTTTGAGGTCATCGATCCGACGTTCCAACTTGCAAACCGAAGTTAATGAAAATATTTTGGAAACTTCATTTTGCCCGCCCCCGGAATCCGTCGGGCTCTGACACAAGCACTTCTGCTTGCTCTGGGATTACCCGAGTGCGTTGCAAGCGTTGTGCCCAGCGGGGTAGTGCTATTAATTGCGATCATTTCCATGAAGTGTATCTAAAGTTTCAGTGATTTGACACTTGTATGCTCATTTCGAATTGATTGACGGTAGTCTCCAGACGTGGGAACCCACTGATTGCATGCAAACTTGTGGGAAAGTTTTAAGGTGTTAAAGTGTCACAGGCTCATTTTTGGTGTCATAGTTGCCTGTATATGATTTGAGCCTACATCATGCTAGACAAGGGGAAGGTTATGGTATAGGGAGCCATTTCGATATATGGTACCTTCGAATTGGTTTTCGTTTCCAATAAAATGACAGGGAACTCATATAAAGCCCACATGGAAAGAGAAAATATCGAGTTATTGCCGTGGCCTCCATATTCTCTGGACCTAAACATTATCGAAAACGTTTGGGGCTGGCTTACTCGCAAAGTTTATGAAGGCGGAAGACAGTTCACAAATAATTATGATCTTACATAAAGCAGCTTGGGCTGAGATCTCATTAAATTTTCTAAGGCCTTTGCCACTCCGGTGGCAGTACTAGGTACTAAAACTATCTTACCATTTTCAAATTAAATAAAGATTTAAAAATAACTGTATGCTTAGAAGTTTTTTTTACTCTCATATGCGTCTAATCAGATGAACAGAAAAAAAGTTGTTGTTTTATACTCGTAGTATTTAGAAAAAAAAATGGTAAAAAATTAACCTTTTTGTTTTCTCTCAAATCAAAAATTTACATTTTTCTAATTAATGTTTCTTCCTGGTTATTTATATCTATCAAAATATTTTATCTAGATGAAAACATTTTTGGCGCATATAATCTGATAAACTGCACTATATGTTGGTGTAGAGTACACAATCGTAGAAATCGCTGTTCGAAATGAACTACCTTTACATTAATGATTACGTTCACGCCCTTTTCGAACGTTTTTAAAAAACCTGCTTTCAGGTAAATTTTACTTAAATCAATTGTAAGTGCATGAAGTTTTAAAAATTCAGTCAGTAGAATGATATATAAATTAAAATTGTTTTATATCCGTGGTCAATCCAATCAATCAAACAACGATGCACAATCATTCATCATTTAACACTCGCAATCCATGCAAAAATAAAAAATTACACAACCTTTCTCAGAAAATTTAAATGGCGCAATATGGATTCGTGTATCGCAAATAGCAATTCGTTATAACAACCAATTTTTATGTAATCCAACATAAGGCACCACCAGCTCCTCGTCCCAATCAAAAAAAAAAATAAATAAATAAAAAAACAAAAAAAAAGGACGAATATCGTCAAGTTTGAATTGGTTTTATGTTTAAGGATTTTATTATCACTTTCAATTGGCGGGATGCATGTTGTTAGCATGCCGTTTCGCGGCATGCTATTCATTGATACGGGTACATATGGGAAACGTCAAATGAGAATATAGCACATATCGTAAAATTAAGCGCGTTGTAGCGCTAAAAAAAAAGAAACGGTTATAGCCCATCAGGATAACGATGCAAATTTGGAGACCGTGCCTGTTTTATGAAGGTAAATATGTTGAAGGACATTTTTTAGGACCCTCAATCGGCTTTTAAGTGACGTTTCTATTTATTTCGGTATCAATAGATGATTGGCTTTTTTGCTGGTCACTTAAATTTAGAAACCTCTGGATGGCATTGGGATTGAAATTTCGTGTAAAGGATTACTAATGGTTGTTTTGTATTCTTATAGCCTTACAGCATTTGAATACTGTTATTTTGAAGCTAATGGAAGCCAGACTATATATGAGTAAAGGTTAATATGGTGACGCTTTGGATATACAAATACGAAGGTTATATTTGGTTATGTGTTCTGGATGCGACAAATTTTATTCTGTAAATAATTTCATTCCAGTTTGTAACCCAAATTTCCCAGCACGTGAATTGCCGCTTAATAGGGATACAAGGCTCCAGTTGTTGTTGCAATTGGTTCTTGGAATAAGCGCTTAATGAGCGTTAAGAAACGCTGGCAACGGTATTTATTTTGATTTAAGCTGCTCAATTTTGACACCTTTGCCTAGGAGTAGCTATATGGATTCTAGCAACAAATGGAACATTTGCGCTTTATTTGCATTGCCCAGAGACCATTACGGAAACTTGGAAAACTTAAAGAGTATGACAAATTCAAGCGAAGGAAGATGAAAGTTAATCAGAAGGGACAAAGAATACAATCAGTAGGACTCTATTTTATAATTTATTTCCACAAGCCGTTTAATCAAGCAACCGAGGTTTCAAATGGCCCACAAATTATGCACGAGCTCCTGCGTAATCTGCGTGTGCGTTGTATACATATATAAACAAGCATAGTTGCGCTCGAAACAAAACACAAAAAAAAAATAAGCTAAGCACGCATACGAAGCGGTGGGGCTGCATTGAATGACTAGAGATACACACGAGTTCTATCAACAGAAGAGGGGAGACAAACACCAGCCTCTCAGGTGGAAAAAGAAGGAACATGTGAAAGAGATTGAGATTGAATTGAGAGATGCTACTCCAGGAATTAGATTCGGAAGTTTTATCAAAATTTAAAGAAAATATGCCACGGACCCACGGACCCAAGTCCCGAACCGAAGCCTGTGGAGACGAACAAGGTGTTATGATTGATTCCCGGTAACTGACACCGTTTCCCCGAATCAAAAATAACTTTGAAACCAACTGTTCCAATACTGGGTTTCCGAAACCTCCAGGTAGTGCTTTAATAGCAGCTAACCCTGGGACAAACAACGAGTTGAGCGCCACATGATTTTTCCCTTGGAATCACGAAACCTTTCCGATGAAAAAAAAAAACAAAACAAAGTCAAAATAAGAAAAATCTTCCCCCGGGAAGAAAAGAAAACAACACCACGAAAGAAACTAAAAGTTGGGGTATTTTTTTTCACAACGTTATACGAGTAATTGCTCCGTTGGGGCACGACGATTTATTTATGTTAATACAATTAGCGGAACACTCATCGGTAGAGTGACCCGCTATTTCAACAGTCCCGAACGATTAAAAAAAAGACAAACTAAGAGGTCGCGTGTCTCGTTTTTTCCCGAGAATTCTCTACGCACGCGCGGCCTACCGGAGTCTTTTTTTCTCACTACATTACAGTGCACTATTTAACTTCACAATAATTAGCTTATTGTTCCTTTGGCGGTTCTGTGCCCCTTTCTGACACAGTCTTCCTGATCCCTATCGTCCTGCTACTCCCCTCTGTCTTGCTTGTCGGTCCTTTCTTTCTCCTTATCCTCCTTATATCCCCTTTCTAACCACCAGAAAACTCACGATTTTACTTTAAAAGCTACTCTATGTAACTTTAAAATTCAAAAGGAAAAAAAATTGTTTCTGCCATTTCCACCAACCAACCCACACTCACTCACACATACATTTGACTCTAGTGGACCCAACAACGGGGTATCCAGCTACACGACTAGCAAGCTTTGCTAGTGTGTGCTCCCGTGTCCAACTAGGCCTCTCATACATTCCAATTGTTCCCACTCACACTAAACTCCTCAGTCACTGAGTTCTCTCCCGCTTCCAGTGATAACTGGGAACTCCACTGAGCGAGTTTATGAGAGTTGTGGATCCTAGCTATGCCTAGCTATGACCTAGACATCGGAAATTTCTCTCATTGCTGATCCCCGGTTAATTTTTCCCCATCGCACTAAACAAAATTGCCAATCAAAACAAACGCGAAGGAGAAAGAAAGTATGATCGAAGGTCGATGGAGTGTTGGGACAAAAGAGTAACGTTGTGTGGGTACAATCGTAACCTGATCATACCTCGATCTAGCCATTCTCTAAACCGCCGCCTCGAACAAAGCTAAGTATATGTGTCTTTGTGCTAATTTACCCCGGGTCCCTACTTACTCCGGTGGATCGGCGTTCAGATTAAGTGGGAATGGGGGACTGACCAATAGCGGGTCATTCCTTACATAATTGAGTTTTATTTCTTCTGTTTGGTTGTTTCTGTTGTGGGCCCTTCTGCCGCCTGGTATTTCGTTTTGGTTTCTGTTTTATTATCTTATTGTTATTGTTTATATTATTGTTGCTGTTTATTGTTGTTATTATTATTGATGTGGTTTATTATTATTTATTGTATTGGTGTATTGTTATTCCTATTAATGTTTTTGTGTTCCCATGTTGGAGGCTGTCTCGTAACTTGGCCGTCCGCCTACAGTCTCTGCTGCTCCCTTGGTGCTCTATCGGTGGGGTGCTGACTTTAAAGGGGTCGTTGTCCCTTCACCTATCGAACCTGACTTTTACAGCTGGTACGTCGTTGGGATTCGTTCGATTATGCTAGCTGTCCGCCTACACACCACCGTCGCTCCTCCGTTGCTCCCTCGTTGGGGATGTAGCTAAACAGGAGATCGTCATCTCTTCACCCAAGGACATTTCGAAGTTCGTATCCACATCGATTGCAGGATGTGGAACTCCTGGAGCCTTTGTGTCTAAGACTGTCGTTGGGGTATAAGCTCCAGGGATCGTCCTCCCCCACCCGTCATCATCGTGTTGGGGTGTCTGGCTTACAAGGACCGTCCGTCCCCACCCGTAGATGATTTTCAGATGCCCTGTCTGATGCAGCCCGTTGCGAGTCTCCCGTCTAGCCTACGGGCTCCGACAACGGTGATCTTGGTGGACCTCCTGTCGCACCCTGGGCTCCTGGTGGGTCGTGAGTCTCCCTAGCGTCCTTAGGGCTTCACCGACCGAACCACCTCATCCTCCTCTGAGGGTATCAATGGCCCGTAAACCTATGTGGGTCCTTTCTGTGGTCGGTGGGCCAATGGCTGATGGGACCATGGCTGCCCTTCACCTCCGCCAAAGCAAGGTCTTCCCTCTCAATAAAAAGAGGGAACGAAGGGATAAAAATAAGGACGAGGGTAAACCTTGTTGCATGAAAATTTACCGCAACAAAGGGGGAACATCGTAGTAGAGTCGCAGTCGATGCTGAGGATTTGAAAAGATCATTTCTGTAGACTGTATAACGGCGATGACGAAACAAATACCGCTGTTAGGCAGAATCAACCTTCCAACCTGGACGATGATGACCAACAATTCCGTCCACCCGACCTGGATGAAGTGAAGATAGCTATATCTAAGTTTAAGTCCAACAAAGCTGCTGAAGCGGACGGCCTGACTGCCGGGCTCTTCATAGCGGCAGGCGATCACTTGGTACGGAGCATACACCAACTCATCTGTAAAATATGGTCGGACGAAAGTATGCCCGATAAATGGAACCTCAGCATTGTTTGTCCAATTCTCAAGAAAGGAGACCCTCTGAACTGCGCCAACTACAGAGGCATCAGTCTCCTTAACATCGCATATAAGAAGCCGTTCGTCAACAACCTGATAGGTCCATATCAGTGTGGCTTCAGGCCAGGAAAGTCCACCATCGACCAAATATTCATACTACGGCTAATCTTGGATAAGACCCATAAGCTTCAGATCGATACACACCACCTATTCATCGATTTTAAGACCGCGTATGACAGCATCTATAGTGACGAGCTATATAGAGCAATGTCTAGTTTCGGCATCCCTGCCAAACTCGCCCGTCTGTGCAGGATGACGATGGAGAATGCACGCTGCTTCATCAAGGTCGGTAAAGATCTCACCGAGACCTTTTATGTCCAGAAAGGATTTAGACAAGGCGATGCGTTGTCATACGATTTTTTCAACATCGTACTTGAAAGAATAGTGCAAAACTCACGAGCAAACATAATAGGCACTATCTTTCAAAAGTCCGTCCAACTACTCGCATACGCCGACGATATTGACATAATCGGGAGAAAGCAGCGTGATGTCAGTGGGGCTTTCGCGAGTATTGAGACGGAAGCGGCGAAAATGGGTTTAGCGGTCAATAAGGGCAAGTCCAAGTATATGCTGTTAAGCAAAAAGGACAACCAACACCGACGTCTCGGGCAGAACGTCACCCTCGACAGATATAACTTTGAAGTAGTCAAAAATGGGTCAGGGTGTTCTCGGTTGCTTTGAGAGAAAAATTCTTCGGGCGATCTTCGGTCCCGTCTATTTTGACGGTGAGTGGAGGAGTAGATACAACGACGAACTGTTTGGACTGTACAGCGACATGAACCTAGCCAGAAAAATGAAGATCCAAAGACTGAGATGGCTGGGTCATGTAGAGCGCATGGACACCAATGCTCCGGTCCGAAAAGTCTTCGAATCCGCTCCCGAGGGACAGCGCAGTAGAGGAAGGCCAAGACTCAGGTGGCGCACGCAAGTGGAAGAGGATCTCAGCAAACTTAGCGTGCGAAACTGGAGGCAGCTTGCCAGGGATCGAGCTGGCTGGAGAAGCTTGTTGACTGAGGCCCAGGTCCACCCCGGACTGTAGCGCCACCTAAAGTAAGTAAGTAAGTACATATCTTCATCCCAAGTATCAGATAATTTGAGAAGTTACTCGTATTTAGTGTGTTTAGAAGTGAGTACATACTGGCACAAGGATACGATCATAACCAAGTCTGTGATATGATATACATTTTGCCTAAATTTCTATCTAGGACTTATCAAAGAATGCAAATAAGTGAAATACAGCATTTTGTTCTTTGTTGTAGTTTCATGATAATTACTGCGATAACAATCAGCAAGAGACTTTGAAATAATCGACTAGTACTCGTTTAAGAATAGTTCTATTTCATTTTCCCCTTTTTTATAGCAAAACTGAATGTTTCGTTGATAGTTTTGAACTTGTAATTGGTTAAGATCTCTCTCAAATGAGCTACCTATGATGTTGTTGTCTTGTCACGAGAGACAGAAAAAAGTCTTAAGATTCAGGTATCGTGACAGTCCGTATATAAGCTGAATTTTCTGTCACCATTCTATTATGTATGTGCGTATGACCCAACTAAGGAGAAAGATAATAGCAGTGGCACAAACAACTGTTTTCCTCTTTCTCTTTTGCTCTTCGACAAGGAATGCCTGTTGGTAAAATTGTATTACTCTTTTACTTTGAAAAAAGGACGATATCTTACGTAGCAAGGTCGAAATTGCTAGATATGACCTGCGCGAAACAAACTTCGGCAACGCACTTAGGATTACCGAATACTCCTTGTCATCCCAGGAAGCAGACGAAGTGCATAAGAAAAACTGATGGTTCCCAAACAATCGACCACTATTGACAACTAACCTTTACCAATACCTTGTCATGCAAGAAATAAATGCGCTAGCGCCGCTAACAAGAACTTGTATTGTGAGGATGTTTGACATCGGAGGGTAGTCGCAAGAAGCCAAGTAAGTTCCGGCCAACAGGCCATCAGGAATGGTGGTCAGCACCAACTAGAGACGCATCAGTCTACTCAACATTGCTCATATGATCAGGGATCTTTGTATTATCGCTTACAGTTTTTGTCAACAAACTCATTCGTCGTTATCAGTGCAGTACAGTGGAAAGTCTACCATCAGCTAAATTTCTTGAATAGGAAATCAACATCAACATCCTGGTTGTCAATTTGCTTGTTATGACAACGTATTTTGGAAATTTTTTATAAAATCATATCCGGTTTTGTCATCGTTACTAAAATACGAGGGCGGGTCAATAAGTCCGTGACTTTTGGATTAAAACACAGATTTTTTGATAAAAAAATAATTTTATTTTTCAACGTAGTCTCCCTTGAGCTCTATACACTTTGTCCAACTCTTCTCCAATTTTTTTATCCCTTCCAAAAAAAATGATTTGTCGAGGTCCTCAAAATAGGCCTTTGTTTGCGAGATGACTTCATCATTGGAGTCAAATCTTTTTCCACCAAGCCATTTCTTCAGGTTTGGGAACAAGAAGTAGTCGCTCGGAGCCAAATCTGGAGAATAGGGTGGATGAGGGAGCAATTCATAGCCCAATTCATGGTTTTTTGCCATGGCAACTGCACATGTGTTTGTGGTCGACTGTGAGCAAACGCGGCACCCATCTTGCGGAAAGCTTTCTCATGCCCAAGTGATCATTCAAAATCGAAACCACTGAGCCATGCGAGATCCCTACGGCTTCCACAATCTCTCGCACTTTCAATCTTCGGTCGGCCAACACCATATCGTGAATTTTTTCGATTGTTTCGGGTGTAGAGACCTCAACTGGGCGTCCAGGACGTTCGGCATCTTCAGTGCTTGTACGGCCACAACGAAATTCAGTAAACCACTTTTTTACCATTGAAATCGATGGTGCAGAGTCCCCATAGTATTTATCAAGCTTAGCCTTGGTCTCGGTAATGGTTTTTTTTCGCAAGAAATAATGCTTAATAAGCACACGAAATTCACTTTTTTCCATTTTCTCCTCAAATTAGTGAGTAGTCTGATAAAAATAGCTGTCAAACACAAACTAACTGACGCAGCAATTTTGACAGGAGTCAACTGACAGATGCCTGTTGACAGGAGCAGTGTTGCTGTTTCAGTAAAGAGGTCAGAAATTCAAAAAGTCACGGACTTATTGACCCGCCCTCGTATATGCTCTCATACATGGGCTATTGAAGTGCATGAGTTAATGTTAGTAAATTTAACCTCGATTCGGAATGATAGGAGGCACTCGTCCGCGTCCAACTACTGTCGACAATCAGCGAAGCTGATCTCGTATTGTACATAGTTTCCCCAGGTTTTCATCATTTTATCATTTTTGTATAGTCCATCCAATCCCATTTCTGCAGTGTGTGCTGCAGTTCATCCTGTGGTTTCACTGTTCCGTGTGCTCTGTTCCACATATATATATTCAGATTCGTAATACGCTCATCATTGTTTTATTTATTGGTAGTTCGGGACCACGGGCAGATGATGATGCAGTTTTGATTCTGATATGACTCTGGTTACGTTAATCCCATAGTGTGTTTCGAGGTATGCACATTCATTTAAAAACCAAAGATATAAAACAAGTGAACAGAACTCTTTAATTGAGCTGCAATTTCATAATGTTCGCAAGATTTGAAGACGTGTTTTCAATGTCTACGATTTAACCAAAATTGTTAGTTCTACTGAGGCCACCTCCGACTTTGCTGTAATGATTAAAACAGAAGCATAAAACGTGCGCTATCTTGTAATGCTTATGCATTCAGTCAATGTCACTTTTAAATGCTCCCTGCTTTGTTCGAAAATGTCCTTTCCAACATCCTAGATACAATAACCAACACCAAAGAGTACATCTAAGCTACTTTCGGTAAGCTGTGTACATCCATTTTTTTTTTGTTTTGTTTTAGAAATACCTCTTTATGGATTCGGTCATTACGTCTTTTGTTCAAGTTTGTCCTTACCTGGGAGTAGTTACAAAATAAATGAAGGATAAAGGAGAAAGAAGGCAAGGAATGAAGCGAAATATTCAAAGTTTTGTAATAATCAACATGTGTACTCGTAACTGCAATGGACACCTATGTCCAGGAAAGCAATATGGAAGAAGAAATAACGATTTAATTTACTAATTTAGGTTAAGTTAAGGATTCAATGCATCCCTTAAGGAGCCGTTTGTTGATAGCATATTCCGAGCAAAAACATGAGTAAAGGGTCGTTAGGAATAATGCTTTCAGGTTGGGTGCTGTAGAAATATATAGTTATCGCTGAGAGGACTCAAACAGTGTTGCAACTGTTTCTATCAGTTATATTAATTTGTACCTCCAAGTGGTAACCATCGGGAACTGGTCGACGTCCACAAGGACTAGACTTGCCAAACATATAAGCGCAAATGAGGACCAGCCGACAAAATAGCAAAACTGTAAACAGGACTGCGGATAAATTCCCCAGATAGAATCAACGGTGAAGCAAAATCCCGAAACAAAACAAATAAGACCTTATCCAGGCTACTCCAAAATATTAAGAACTTGGCTGGTAAGGATTTCCAAAACTAAGTCCGGGTCTTGGTAAATATATGGTGATGGATGAGCCCTCTATGAATCAACGGCAGCGCTCACATCCCGGAACACCCGAACGAGTTACTGGCTTCAATGTAACCTCTGTCAACGGAAATTTTTATGCAAAGCTAGGACAGGAAGGCTCGATAATAGCCAGTGTGGATTTGTTGAAGGAAGATCGACGATGGACGCTATCCAAAGCCTACGAATAATAATGGAAAAGCACCGAGATTCGTCTAAGGACTTACACATGGTATTTATAGACGGAAACGTGAAAACTGCGGTTAAAAGCTCTGCTGGACTAACGAGAGAATTTCCAGTAAATGTCGGAGTGCATCAAGGAAGCGTACTTAGCCCTTTCCTCTTTAACGTAGTATTCGACTATCTTTTAAAAGACTGCATGCACGAAGCAAATGTAACGCCAATTCTCTTCGCTGACGACGCAGTTATACCGAGCGATAACGTCGAAGATTTACAGAACGCCTTAGATTCATGGAGAAATGCGCTAGAGCGAAACGGGTTTAAAGTAAGTCGATCAAAGATGGAGCATTTGACGTGCCCATTTGCGCATCCGTTGCCACCTGTTCCGGATATAATGTTAGACGGAATAGTTCTTCCGAAAAGCACTATCTTTAAGTACTTAGGATCAATCGTTAACATGGAAGCGAAATGTGATGACGACGTAAACCACAGAGTGAGTATGGGATGGATGAAATGGCGGGAAAATTCGGGAATCTTTTGCGATCGAAAATTTCCACTTAAATTGAAGGGGAAACTCTACACCACGGTTGCTAGGCCAGCTCTTATATACTGTTCATAGTGCTGGACAATGCACGAAGCGTTTAAAAACAAAATGACTACAGCGGAAATGAAAATGTTCAGGATGTCTAGTGCAGTCACTAAACGTGATTGCATTAGATCTACGCGTATAAGAGGATGTCTACATATAAAGAATTCGGTAACCGAACAGCTTGAGGTGAATAGAATAAGCTGGTATTGCTACGTTGAAAGAAGATCTGCGGAAAATCCGGTTAAAAAGGCACTATCAACTACGGTCACTCCAACTGTAAGAAAACGAGGTCGGAAAAAGAATTCCTGGATTTCTCAGATGGCAAATGCGCAACAAGGCCTGGGGCTAACCACTGAAGCGATCCAGGACCGAGCATTATGTAGATGCGATCTGCGGTCTGTGACATTAGCCAACCCCATAAGCGGAGCAGCATCGATTCAGTAAAAATGGGAAACGCGTTACGCATAAATTCGTATAACGAGGAAAGGGTTAATAAAAGGATAAGAAGAAGAAGAAGGACAGGAGGGCATCTTGGCAATACTGTTGGGAGGTATAGCTTGCACGATACCACATCCGAAAACGGATTTAGGCTTAGCGAGCTTAGGGCGGGGCGGAACATTGTCTTTGATAGCATTCGGTCTGTGCAGAATGACCATGGAGAGTACACGCTGCTCCATCAAGATCGTTAAAAATCTTACCGAGACTTTTGACGTCAAAAAACGATTTTGACAAGGCGGTGCACCGTTATGCGATTTCATCATTCTTGAATGAATAGTGCAAAACTCACGCGCAGACCAAAGATGCACAATCTTTCAAAAGTCCCTCCAATTACTCGCATACACCAATGATATTAACGTAATAGGGAGAACTCAGCATTATGTCAGTGGTGATTTCGCGAGTACTGAGACGGAAGGGGCGAAAATAGGTTTAGTGGTTAACGAGGGCGATGCTTAGTGTATGCTGTCAAGACAAAACGACACTCAACATCGACGACTCGAAATGAACGTCACTCTCTGTACCTCCCTGAGCTTAGAAGGCAATTGACTAGCAAATCCCTTTCTCGAATAACAGAAGTGACTCCAAATAAAAGCTGTATAATAGAGGAGGCTCTATCCATCAAAAATAGATGAGGGTGCTGTTTGCTGCTTTCAGACAAAAATTATTCGAGTGATTTTCGGTGTCGTCCATATAGACCCTGAGAAAAGTAGAAAGTAAAATGCTCCGGTTCGAAAAGTCCACTCCCCGAGGGATAGCAATTAGTCTCTAATAATAATGGCATCTTTGGACGATGGAGGACTTGGAGATCAACATTCGATGTATAATTTACGGCTCCTAATTAAAGTCAAAAACTGAACTTCCAGGTTGCGCATTGTTTAAGCCAGCTTAAAATAGCCTTTCCAATAAAACAATAGACACATTAAGACCTGTGGCTAACTTATGAATTTTATCGAACAGTGTGGACTACAATACCTTCAAGCAAGTGCGGAGACGTTCTTTAAGCATTTGACCAGCTTTGGACATTATTCTCCGATTTTGGACGGATTAAGTATCTCTTAAATCGCTTGAGAAAATGGGTGTTTGCATTTTGTTTACTCAATGAAGGGCAGCATGGACTTGAAAAGCAATGCAGTTGGTGGCTCTCTAAATAATTATGCTGTAAATATGGGAATTTAATCAGCTTAATATACCTTGATGATCTATACCCGAAGATTGGGTGAAGCTTAATGAAAACAGTAAAGAGTACCGAAGACAGAATGGAGCCCTGGGGCATAAGGTCTATGCATGGTGAACTCGCACATACCACATCAAACTGAACTGTATTAAAAAAGAAGATTATGTTGTCGATTTGGTAGGATCATTGTATAAAGGTGTTTTATATTTGGAGTTGTTTCCAATGAACCAATCGATTAAATCATCGATGATTTTCGAAGAATAACTGGGCCAATGGCCGGAATTTCAGTTTGGATATTATGATTGAGATCCTGAGTAGTCACTGGGCTATTGGCATTAACCTTACTCATTATATAACCCCACAGAAAGAAGTCTAAAGGTGTCAAATCGCATGACCTTGGAGGCCAATCAACTTCTCTTCTGACCGAAATAATGCGATCTTCAAATTTCGTACGCAATAAATTGATTGATTAATGGTTTGGCGTGTGGGCGGTAGGACCATTCTGTTAGAACCAGAGATCATCCAGAACCAATTCATTCAATTTTGGAAAAAATAGCCGGTCAACATGTTGCGGCAACTGTCTCTCCAGCCTAAACTTCGCATAAGCACGGGCCAATGATGCCGCCGACCCATAATCCGCACCATACAGTGACTCTTTTGGGATGCATTGGTGCTTCGTGAATCACGTATGGGTTTTCCGATCTCCAGAAACGATAATTTAGTTTATTAATGTACCCATCCATCTTAAATTATCTTCTTTGGGAAAAATTAAATTCGATAACAAATTCTCCTGGCGATCCAAAATCCAGTTAACAAATCGGCGACGTCGTAGATGGTCCAAAAGCTTCAATTGATGTGTAGTTTCGTTTTTATAGGCGTGCAAATAAAGATCAACTTATAAAATTTGCCGTAAAGGGCCATACATGAGGCGACGGACTGAGGTGACTGGCTGGTTTTTGACACTTTCGATTACAATTGTGATTTTTTGGCGTGTACGTGCTGACCGAGCATGCCGATATGGAGTTTGATCCGATACCGAACCAGTATCTTCAACAAGCTTCACCATTGCACGAATACCGAATTCACAAGGGCGATAATGTTTACAGAAAAATTCACGAATCTTACGAAAAGTTTTTTTTTTTTACAGATAGCCTATTTTTGTAATAAGTTTGAATAACAAAAATGCATTGCTGCGTGGTAAACGACTCTATACAAATATCAACCGCACTGAATTCAGTAAATGACAGTAATTGGCGGCCAACATCCTCACCACATGGCTCACTCTCTATAGGCTAGTGATCTATTGGCTCATCCTTTATCATGTAAGGTTGTACTGTAGGTGGAGATAGGGCAAGACCTGAAGTAGTTCAGCTGGTCGCGAACTTTGCAGCATATGGATTGGCTTTATCCAAAGAGGTAAAAGTTGAAACGTGCGTCGGTGTATATGAGCTTCGGGATAGAGATTGGAAATTGAGGCAGAATTCTTTATGTTTACCATCAATTTTTACTAGCCCAGGAGCACTTATAGGGGCCATACACTACCCAAACATTTTTGTGTTTGTGCAAATATACCTTTGCCATACACTTCACATACTATCTGCAAGAAACCTCAGTTTGTATCATTTTTTCATCTAGGAAACAACCTAAAGGCGACCGTAGAAGATGACAGATACAGCTTGCGCGGCATTATTAAGTATTTTTTGCTAACTACAGGATAATTTTCAAAAACTTTGGTTTTTGGAAGGACTATTCCGGGTCTTGTAAGTAAGTATTTGATATTCGTACTAAGATTTTGCAAATTGACCTCGTGCCTGGTACTTCCATAAGGTGCAGTTTAAATGCATTAAACAGTTCTTATTGAAGAAAAGGAAATTGAAATATGTTTTGAAATAATGCTAGTATATTAAGTTGCGGCATGGATTTCATCCCAAAGGATACTGAAACTATTTTTCCTATAACCTGGGATACCGGCATATTTCCTGGTCTTAATTCGTATTATTTACTAACAAAAGTGAATCTGATATAAGGTTAAAGGAAGCTATCAACGTCTGTAGTAAGGATAGTCTATCTTTTTAACAGTGAAGCGGGAGCTCTCATATTTTTTAATAGTCCACTATCACCAAAACATCACTAAGTAGTGATGGTAATAAATGAGGATCTGATCCTCTAAATATTTAAGTTAGTTGATCGGAAGGTTAACATATTATCAGCTTAATAATACTAAGTGTATAGATAATTCTTATAATCTAAAAGCAAATGTTACGTATGTGAGTACCTAGGATTTCCGATTGCACGACCGCACGCTCTTGGTTCATTATTTTTCTTGTGCGAATATCGCTCTTGTTTATTGCTACTCCGCTGAGCTTAGAACGCAATTGAGCGGTAAAGTCCTCTTTGAACAACTAAGAATAATTCATGCAAGACCCTGATTTCCTCAGTCTTGCTCTTAAGCACAGACCCTTGAACACTGAATTATGTGGATGCAACTGCACTTGGGCTTTTTGAGAGAAAAACAATACTGCAAGTATTATAATTATCCATACCATTATTGGAAAAATATGGTATTTAGACGGTAAATTGAACGCGCTATAAAGCAACGACCTCGTCAGAAAAACTCGTATAACCCAGCTTAGTACTACTCGTAATTTCACCTCGAAAACATAGACATCAGCTCCAGTTTTCGACTGCAATACAGTGGGCTATGAAGTAGATTTAGTTTAAAACAAACCATTTAGGCGAGTAACATGCTACAGTGCTCTTTTTATCAATAAAAAAACTCACTGGTTACCGCTTATCTTATTAATGTTATCTTGTTACAGCGGTGGTGCGCGATGGTTAGTTCATTGGACTATCACGCAGAGGGTCCGTGGTTCGAACCCCGGCATCACCAACAACTTTTCGAATCGTCATCACGCTTTCGGCGGGCAATGGCAAACTCCCGAAAGTATAGTTGGCAAGAAGCTAGGTAATGGCCCATACCGGGCTGCCAGCGCCACAGTGTTATTTGTATTTTTTACAGCATTAAATTGTTCATATTGTTTCTTGTATATTTGTAGGTTTGAAGAGTTCATCTTTTGCGTGCTCTAGGAACAGCCATTTTTGCTTCTTTTTGCAGCATTTATAAACAAAGTCAATATCTACTTTATTACTGTCTCCAACACACTTTCAAGTCGTCCCTTATCGATATTTGTGCCCCACCAAAACGTTTCATGGAATTGAGTTTTGTAGTTCTTAATTTTTGACCGATATCTTGCACACGCCTTGTGCGCTTTGTTCTTACTCTTGGTTAACAGTATTCCTGATCGATTATTGCAAATTTATCACCCCAATACGGCAGTACACTACCAGTTTGCCAACAAAGTTATCCAGCTGACATAACTAAAACATGTTAAGGTCGAGTTTGACTTTGTCATCCGATCCAGCACTATTGTGCCGTCTAAAAATTATAAAAGGTCTTTTCTTAAGAGCTTCAAAACTTTAAATAACAATACAAGACCGAAATATTGTTGGATTGAATTTTTTATTGTTATAATCTGGTAGATAATTTCATGACATTTAGTTTTTAAATATAATTTTCGGCATATACTCGCCGCGGTCCATTTGATCAGTCCAATTTTTCACCACTACCAATGCTTCAAGAGTTGCTGGTTTGTCGGCATAAACCAATGACTTAACATAGCCCCATAAAGAACGAGGGGGCCAGTTAACAGGACCACTTCTGGAAATAAAGTTGACACCAAATTGATCATGAAATAAATTAATGGTTAAGCGCGCTGTATGGTAAGTTGCGGCATCTTGTTGGAACCAAATGTCGTCGATGTTTAGCTGATTAATTTTTGGAAACAAACAATTTTTCACATAGTCGAAGGACAAAGGCCAACAAGTTGGGAATGGCGACGAGTCGACATTTCGGCGCCTTCTTCAACAGTTCGCGCTTCAGCAGCAATATTCTCTTCTGTGCGCACATTTTTTTGTCTTGTTGATGGTTTTGAATCGAGAAGAGTAAAATAAGTGCGAAAACGATCAATAACTGCACGAATTTCTTTGTCACTAGAACGATTATGTTGACCGTAAAATTTACGAAATGCTCTATGAAACTACACGATCAGATTTATTTTTTAAAAGTAAATTTCCACAATTTGGAAGCCTTGTCAAGCGTTGAATAATTCCTGATAAATTGCCAAACCTTATTGGACAGAAATATCAACATAGTTTGACATTGACAGCTGTCCAACCATAGACAACAACCATCTAAACTTCTTAGAAAAACACCTTATATTTGAAGTAAAATGAATTGTGAGTCATGTTAGACCACGAAAAAAGCCAAAAGAGCAACAAAAGATCCGTAACTATCGAAACTATTTACTGCTTCCTTCACATAAATTATTTCCTTTTTTATTATATTTCAAAATTGTTGGTTATATCGCTGAAAGGTCTACTTCTATGATAGTTCTATTTGACATTTTTTTGTACCTTTATATAATTTTCATTTTCCTCAAGATACGCCACACTACACTGACTGCTCCCAAATAGGTATCTATGTATTTACATGCACATATCATATCTAAAGAAAAATTTACTATCGAAGGCAATTCAAGATAATAAGATATCAATCAAAGATTTACGTATCTCATGATATATTTGAGACAAAAAAAAAAATATTTAAATTGAATAATCCGAATTGCTGCACCCCTACGTTACGTGTTCAGGTGTGTCAAAGTTACAAAGCCACAAATCATCAATCCGAATTGCTTCAGGCACTCTCCTGTCTGTCCCACAGATCTCATGACAGCCAAAGTGATCAAATGGCAATGGGAGAGAGTACTGGGTGGCCTACAATATAACCCAAAATGCCACCTTTGCGTGCCTTTAACTGCGTGCCATTAGCATTAAATTTGCTTTACATGCCTAATATGCGGCCAATTTCACGCGATAAGCGATAAAGCGCGAGTAATTTTTCACTGAAACGCGCTTCAATAAATATTGACACGCAGACAAAACAGACGTCGACGCCCGACGCCCGATGCCCGACACCCCTTGCAGCGTTATTCGTGATAGACAAAAAGGCAAAAATTCGGACGGACAGAATGAGGAAAACAAAAAAAAAGAAAGAAAAAAACACTTCATTCATTCATTTATCAGTGAGTGAAAGAAAATACCCCTTGGGGACCAATCCGAAATTGAATTTATTTTTATTTCACGCACGCAATGGTACGCGTCATTGCGAAAGCGTTCGATGGAAAACGCTCAACAAAACACTCAAATAGACTGAGTGGGCGGGAGATTTGTTTTTGGTGCTTTTTGCAGTACCTAGCAGTGACTGGCACTTGTAGGGTAGTAAGTCGCCTAGGCGGGCTTGTACTACAACTTGTGTATCCGGGATAGGGGCGAATGGAAATGAAAAAGTTATTGTCCTGAGGGGATGATGCGGATAGCAGCAGACGGATTGCTTGGGGACTTGTGAGTATTTATCGTAACGCCATTTTGGTTATATTTATGTTAACACATTCTTTATCGGTTGGCATTACGGAAATGAATTTACGTGTGATTAAGGCTAACCACCCCTGCATAGTGGGACGTGTTTACCTACATATCTTGTATCAGGACATTCCAATACATCCCCTAGGTATGAATAAGAAAAATGACTAGAACACTGCACTTAGGCGGTGTGAATGTCATGTCAATAAATGAATTAGATTCGAATTTCCATTATTGGATTCAATAAATAATATTGTCATTCAGCATGTGGCAGGGTGGGATTCAGAAAAGGAATGCTTCTGTTGAACTGAACATCTGCAGAAGGCCTTTTTTCAGATTCCAGACTGTGGGAAGAATATAAATCTTTT
This sequence comes from Volucella inflata, assembly GCA_928272305.1. Taxonomy (NCBI): domain Eukaryota; kingdom Metazoa; phylum Arthropoda; class Insecta; order Diptera; family Syrphidae; genus Volucella; species Volucella inflata. The sequence goes on from OV743719.1 coordinate 67,943,241, forward strand.
GCTTGTCAAAGTACGAGCATGAATGTGATTTTATATTGTAAGTTCTGATTTCGGGATCTTGTTAGTTTCATTTGGACTTGGTGTTAGGTCCTGCAGATCCTAAACATTTTCTGACAAAGGACAGGGAGCTTCAGTCCACTTCGGTAATTAAAACGCATGAACGGGCCATCTTACGCCAAAACCTTGTTTGTTCGCACAGCGCCATTCAAGGTGAAACTTTTCTGCATTCAAACCTTCTACATAGTGCCTTCATTATCAAACATTTCACCACTTCCTTTCAACAAAGGGTGTTTCAGATGTAAATGGGTAAACTGTTACTCTGACTTGAGATCGACTGTGCATATCTTACATCGTCATGGTAGCCGAAGGGGTACTGGTTTCGTCTAAGTTGGCTTAGTTTTCGAAACCCATAAGCAAGCTTTATATACAAATACTCGTATAATAATGTTCTAATAGTATGTCCTAAACTTCAAGCAGATATAACGCTATTGAAGGAATGTGGTAGCATGAGCCGCGAAAAGGAGGAAAAAAAACCGTGAATGTACGTATACTACTACATACAGCAAAGCCAGGATTCATAAGCAAAGATAAACGCGAGAAGTCTTGAGGCTCTGGCTGAATGCACTGTGGGTATCCCCATCTAGTCCAAATTCTCCAACATCTGGTATGCGCTCATGTCCTTGCAGAAGAAAAAGACAATGAAACCAGAAAAATGTCAACCAACATCTTACCAAAATTCTATGGACAATGTGTCTACATGGTCATGAAACAGTCAACAAAGTAAATCATTTTGTGATCGACGCAGAGTGAAGCACCCTGAATGTACTGCAGTATTATGTCCGAACATTTTCAGCAATCTATGTACGAGTATACTTGGAGCTTTCTCTAATCGCTATGAAATCTACTGATATCCCAGACATTCTACTATAAGGGAATGAAGAGTGTCCCCATTCATATACCAAGTTCGAATCAAACAGCCATCAGAGCATAATGCTTAAACCTCATCAAATCAGTTTTTCACTGCTTCACGAACTACAAGATCTCTCCATAAGAACGAAATAAAATTTTGGAGAGTGCCTGGTTATAAGGTTATTGACGGAAATGAGATAACCAAGGAAGTAGCTAGAAACGATTCGATTGAGTCTTTAACCCCCCAAAAGTCGTTCTGCAATATCTCGAACTTAGCAATAAATAGTTTGGAAAACAAAGTGCGTATATCCCATTGGGATTACTATCAAACCCTTTGACAAATAAATCTGAAGAATCCCTTCAACTTTAAAAGGGCGCTGATGTCTTTGATATCATCCATATAAAATTGTTCTTGTTCAGGAAACCGAATGTCGTCTTTTCATGGAACAACTGACTTCACTTGCTCACCTCAAGTCGGTTGAGTTCTCCATCTACTTGCCCGAGTCACCTAATATGAAGTATTCCTCTACTGCGTTGTCTTGCTGGGTACACTGCGGGCCGGAGCATTGGCCGTCTGATATGCAGTTTTCAAATTTCCATCTCGTACAATTATTGAATATTCTATTCCAAAGCCCGTCAATATATAAAAAAGACCGAATATTCATTCAAGGATTTTTGATTATCTCTTCATCCGCTTCGATAGCGTGTTTGAGCTCCGTAAAGTGATACTGGGATGATCAAGGACTTACATAGATTCTCCTTAGTTTTTCTGAATAGGGCCTTACAACTCAATTGCTTTCTTAGCCCAAAGAAACAGTGAAAGACAAGAGTGATTCTTCGTCCTATTTTTGCCATGGTAGACAACTTTCTTCAGTACCTCGGAGTTCGAGCTGTCTACTGTGACGTTTTGTCCAATTCATCTATCTCGTACTTTCTTGTTCCTTCTCGTTGACAGCATATACTTACTTTTGGCCTCATTTACGGCCAAAAACATTTTGACACATGATCACCCCGGTGACAACACGGTGTATTTTTTTTATCATGGAATATCATAACAACATCCGCGTTTTACAGATTGTGCCTTCGGCGTTCGTTTGTGAATTTTCCCAATTCCTTCTAGTATGCTTTTGTGGAAGTCACATGACAACCCGTTTTTGTGTTTAAAAGCTCTTTTGGCATCAAATGTCTCAATTAAATTATCACCCCGGTCTGGGTGAAGCAGCGAGCGTTCTCAATCGTTCTTTTGCACAGATGGACGAGCTCAGCAGAAATGACAAATTTCATCTAATTACTAATTGTGAGTATCCTCAAGAAAGGAGAACCTCTGAGCTGCGCCAACTACAGAGGGATCAGTCTTCTTAACACCGCGTATAAGATTTTATCCGCCATACTGTGTGAACGCCCGAAGCCGTTCGTCAACAACCTGATACGTCCATATTAGTGTGGCTTCAGGCAAGTCCACCATCGACCAAATATTCACAATACGGCAGATCTTGAAGCAGAAGACTCATGAGCTTCAGATCTATACACACCACCTATTTATCGATTTTAAGGCCGCGTATGACAGCATCAATGGAGGCAAGCTATACAGAGCAATGTCTAGTTTTGGAATCCCTGCCAAACTCGTCCGTCAGTGCAGGATGACGATGAAGAATGCACGCTGCTCCATCATGGTCGGTAAACATTTTACCGAGACTTTTGATGTCAAAAATGGATTCAGACAAGGCAATGTGCTGGAAAATTCTTCGAGGGATTCCCGGTTCCGTCTGCATTTACGGTGAGTGGAGGAGGAGATACAGCGACATCGACCTTGCCAAAAGAGTTAAGATCCATCGACATGGACTTCTTGACTTTCTTCCAGGATCTGCTGGTGTATGAAGATTTAATAGATCGTGCCATACAGGTTGTTGACAAGGGCGTTAAAATTTTTCCACAAGTTGGCAGAAAGATTCTTGTACGCGATGTTTAAGAGACTGATGCATGTAAACACTGAGTAACAAAAAAGTGAGTGATAATTTCGAGTGATTTTAAAAGAATCGGTAGACCTTAGAAATAAGACATTAGTTGAGGAAAATAGGCAAAATCTTCATTAATTATGATTTGACATTATTTAAATTGTTTTGATCTAAAGTCAATCCCCGTTCATTTAATAATCAAAGGAAAACTCCCCAAACAGCTATCAAAGCGTTAGTTCGACGGGGCATAGCTTGGACAAGGTTTGTTACGATGGTGTCGTCCAAATTATCCCACTGATGGGCAGATCGCATTCTTACCTTTCTCCTAAGCAGGTCCCAAACGTATTCAATAGGATTCATGTCCGGGTTCATTGCAGGCCAATCCATCACGCCGATTTCCACTTCTTGCAAGTACTCGGTAACGCGCCTGGTAACGTGTGGTCTAGCATTATCCTGCATCAGGAAGAAGTTTTCCCTTATAAATGGTGCGAATGGAACCACATATTCCTCAAGGATGTTGCTCATGTAATAGCTCGAGTTCACCGTTCTTTACACGATGCATAGCTCGGCTCTTCCAATCAGGGAAATTCCTGCCCACACCATGACAGAACCTTACAAGAAATTATCCCGCTGGGCAAGAGTAACCGAAGAGTATCATTCACCTGATCCTCTCCACACTCTGTTACGTCTACTTGGTGAGTGCAGACAAAATCTGGACTCATCAGTAAAAAGAACTCTACCCCAGTCGGCTTCGGTCCAATCCTGGTGAAGACGAGTAAATTCCATTCGACATCGCTGTGCTGTACTATGAGCATCGGTATACGAGCAGGTCATCTTGCTTTTAGGCCACTTTTCACTAATCACCACTTCAACGTTGGAGCTGTCCCTCCCGGAGTCTATGAGACAGCTGAAATGATGATGTTTAACAACGATGACTTTGAAGCATCAAATATCGATCGTGTCTTGCAGAAGTTGCTCTGGGGCGACCTGAGCCTTGACGCCGGATGTAGGAGTTGATCTCCCTGTACCTTGTTCTTCTTCTGGGGACAACAATGTCCCTCCCATCTCTTCGCTGCACCGCCGCTTTGTACGCTGGCCCATAGCTTCAGCGCTTGCTGGCGTTCTTCGACAAACTTGTCTTCGGCACTTTAAACTTGTGGTAGCCATTGTTGCAAGATTTCGGGATACGCGTTCTACGAAATTCTGGTGATTTCATGCGATTGTAGATTTTTACGTGATACCTCCTCAACAGGGGTGGTGCTTCGTAAATCCGTACTTGCACCTTGGCTGCACTGCAACAATATGGTGATCTGTGTCAAGTTAGCTGTCCAGAACATTCATGATTCGGAAACCGACATGTCTGTTCGTTCATATTAATTTGTGCTAACTGTAGTGATGTTTCGATGAGCCGAAAACAAATAAGCCTGTAGGCAGACTTCGTGGCAATAAAATCGCTTAGCACGATCTCAATGTCATACTTTGAACACTGCTCATATGTATGTATTGTCGATGAGTCCGTAAAATTGTTCTTTAATGGCGTTGTCCTTCCACAAAATGAATCCATTTCAATCTAAAGCCATTATTCGTAGTTGGCACATCATGTCTGTTTGAAAGGTTTGTGAGCGAGTTTAAAGCCCAAATTTAACCTGTAAAATATGAAAGCAATATTTAATATATTCGCGATAAAGGAAGTTAAAATTGCTAAGCTTCTTTAAGATAGCATCAGCTAGATATTTCAATACTCATGTGTTTTAAGCTGTGTTGTCATATTTGACATTTTTTCGACACTTATGTATGTTCAGTATCGTTTGACAAATCATTATGAAAGAACTTACACTAGGGAAATGCTTCTGTATCACTGAAATTCATTTTGAAACTCTGCCTTAACTACGCAAATTGTACAGAAGATTGCGTGTTTTGTTTGATCTCGATAGTTGATTGACTGAGCTTGCTTATAAAAAACACTCGACATTACTCAAAACGTACAAAAATCTCTAGCCGCTCTAAATGATGGTATGACGGAAGATATAGAATTGCCAACTTACTGTCGATCGCAACCGTTTGCCGTCCACTTGTTGGCTTTTGTCCTAGAGGCACAATGTAGCATTTTAAATAAAAACGCATTCACTAGAACGTATCTCTCGCTTCTTTGCAACTCTTAATCGTTCGGACACACACCGCTTGTTTTTCTTCTAATTGCCGATGATTTTCGTTTCTAAATCTATGAGCTGTTAGAACAAAGGATTAAAGATATTGCCCATCGTAAAGTTTCGCTCTGTATTTTCGTATGGAGTAGTTTGACCCTTCAAAACTAATTTACCATACTTGACGTTCTGGTATTCCCTGTAAATTTGGCTATTTATGGGATTAAGTGTTGAGGTGAGCTAATCACCATACCATCGGCCGTGGTATCCATGCAAATGTGGTTCACTATTTGGCTTAAACGAGTTCTCCGCTCGAAGCATCTCTCATCGGCCAACTCTGTTCCACTCTGCCACTTATTGGAGCCACCAAATTATCGCATGCCCCTCTCTCTATCCAAAAAATGCAAATCGAGCAACACAGATAGTGGAGAGAACTATTGCCCCATCAACTTCTTACTGAAAGCTGTATGAACTATTTTACCGGTTAGGGGAAACAGCAGTTGTAGTTGATGGAACTTTAGTAAGCTCAACTTCTGATTTCGGATGTGAGGGACAGAATAAATGCCATGTCAGCACGTAGTGTCCCCCACGTTATGGCTCTATCTGCTGAGTTGATCTCACCTAAAGTCAGCAGACTGTCTTTTAATTCCGTTACTAATGTGTCCCTCAGCAATGTTTTAGGTGTTTAAGCTGTAGCACCTACTTATTCCTTTCTTCATTGAGCGATAGAGCATCCTTACACCACACCTATCTTTTGCTATTCAAGCCTTAAAGATATCCCTGTAAACCATCGCACAGGTTATTTTGTTTGATGTACTTACTCCTCAAGTCGAGGGGAGGTCAAATCCTTTTGAATTTGGCAGATCCTGGGGAAGATAATGGCATCAATGTTCCAGTTAGGTGGTATTAAATGAGCAACTCGCACATAATATCTACGAAGAAGATTGAATCGGCGATAATATTCAAGTATTGTAGTGCAGATAACGGATGAATTGAACAAAACGACGAAGCTGTAGTAGTAGTAGACTACTATATGTATCTCTGCAAGATAACCTTTTTGTGTCAGGAGTCCATTTAGTATGGCAATGAGGATTCCGCACTCTATTTGAACTGATGACATGGAGAGGTGATACTTCTTGTCAGAAAGCTGACCTTCTAAAATCGGTTTACATAAATATTCAATACACGAAGAGTGACAGGCATAGACAAACCAATAATCAATGCTGGGGAGAGTTCAAAGTTCAGTCAATATTAAATAGAGTAGATTTGCATCTATTAATTCATTAGGTAGTCGTATCTGTGTAAACAAATTTCATTACTCTGTTTGAGAGTATTCTATTCATGTCGATAAACTTAAAGATAGTAGGTAATATAGCGTCTACGAGTATATTTGCCCAGTAGTCATTTATCTATAGAAAATCCACTGATATCTGCCATGTAGGTCAATGATGAATAATGCAACTGTTTACAGCCCTTGGACCGGAAATAACATCAATATGTGTTTTGTTTTGTATACATATATGAAATTCTTCGTTTATTTACAAAGTGCAAAGCTCATAGATTGAATGATGAACGATGGAGGAAATTCCCATTCCTATTCCGCAAGCATTGCACAAGTAAAAGTAATGCAAACAAATGAAACTGTGTGATATAACATAAATTGAAATAGCTACGATATGGTAGATAGTTAATCAAAAGTCATCAGAAAGTTTCCACTCTTATGAACAGTATAAGGTCACTACTATTAATCGGTAGGACAGTTGACAGATGTGGAGTTAATCTTCATGCAACAAGCTTCACCATAGCACGCTAAAACTTCACTTTGGGCAAAACCCCATCGATTACTTCCATCAGAGTTTGTACCCAAATGCAAGGACACAATAGATTTGACAATAACAATCAATGTTGATAAGGACGCCTTTTGATGGCCTTTCAAGACAATAGATGCACTTGTATAAAGAACTGATAGGTAAACCAATAATTAGGTTTGAGTATCTGGGATTGAGCTGTACGCCAATAAACAGGCCAATTGTTATTGACGAATTTGTGGTTTTGTGATTGGTAGAACTAACCATTGTAGCTCACTTTGACTAGTAACCGAAAACTAGTCCTTGTAGATGATATTATTGAGTTGTCCACACCTCAAGTTCTACTTTGGAAACATCAATTATCTGCAGAGATCTGCATCCTGTAGCAAAGGATACTAATACTATTCCTTACATAGCCTTTAGACATACATATATGTCCGATTATATAACGTTGCCGTATGGATGTGTTCTATTCAATCCTTATGGCTTTGTCAGTTTTATGAAAGCTTTTCTCTGAAACTACCACCCTATTTCATATTATCCTTCAATAGATACTCAATTATCCATCTTATACCTAAAATACATGACTCCTCTTCAACGGCTCGGTTTTCCTGTAAAAGTTGATTCCATTGGGTGGCATTTGTTAAAATGGGGTTGTCATTGAACCTCTCTTACTAGGCCTTTCTATGACATTTTCCATGATTTTCATTGGAACTTCTGGTGATAGGTTTTCCACTTCTAGACGAACGTTCTCCTTGAGGTCTGCCACAATTTGTGGTTTATTCACATAAGCCCGTGACTTCAAATAACTTCATAGAAAGAGTTCTACGGCGGTCAAATCGAGAAATATAACGAGACAGGGTATATCCCCAAAATGCAATATTAGACGATATTCCATGCTTTAATATGTCGATTGTGGCTTGTGCAGTATGCGCCGTTGGTACATACTGCTGTAACTACATATCCTCCAGTCTAAATTTATTCAATTGAGGAATTAAAAATTCATTGATTATGGCTTTATAGCGCTCGCCATCCACAGTGACCATTTTGCCAGGGTCGTTCTTTAAAAACAATGGTCCAAATGGTCTGTTTAGGGTAAACAGCACCCCAGACAATGACTTTAAGTGGATGATATGACCCTTCGTGCGTTGCTCGTTGCTCGTGTTTATTTTTTAAACCAAATTGCACACTTCGTTTTTGAGATTCAGCACAACGTGAGCGCGATTAGACGCTATTCACGGTCACCACTGAACTTTGTAAGAAAACATCTGCTTTTGTTAAATGTATGGCACTTTTGGATAGGATCAGAAAATATTACCCAGTATAATGAAAATTGGGGGTCCCTTGGGTCTAGCGGAAATGCAAGTTATCGGTAACAGAACCAACTATCACTAGAAGAATCCCGCGTTGAAAACAAGCAAAAATAAAGCTTTTTTTACGTTCATTCATCTACGCCATGAAGCAAAACTGAGATAATGAGCTTCGTAAACAGAGTCTCTTAGGTGTTTCTTGAAAAAAGTCTTATTACCACGTTGGCTTCTTAAGTCAAAGAAACAGCGATTGCCAGGTATAACAGAGCTAATACTCGAACAATAAGTTGAAGCAAGTTAGAACAGCGTTTGCGATGCTCTGTCCAATTTGTCCTACACTGCGACCTTGTGGTCTATTGTGCTCTCTACTTAAACATTGGAGAGGTTTGCTCCCTCTCCCAGAACCCACTCACAGCTTAATTCTCCAGGAATTTTGTTGGAGTGTTCATGCTCTGCCTTTGGCCTTCGCAAGGAAAACCTACTCAAAGCACGGCATCCAACCAGTTTCTTTAATGAACCTGAGAATGAGCAGTGGATCCGTGGTTGGTAAATCCTTTTCTTGAATTTCGTGTTTTCCCAAATATTTAAACCTTTTTTGGTTCAGTGCCCCGCGAGATTCTAGTATGTGCTCTGGAGTTTCCGTGGAATCATTGCAGAACCTGCAGAGACCTTCATCTGATATCCCTATTTTCCTTAGGTGTTCCCTGAGTTTGCAAGAATTTTTCGGCTTGTCTCAGACCTTGGAGATCACTAAAGGTTCTAGTCCTTTTCTCCATTTCCGATTTACTGAATTCTTCGGGTAGGGTGTGTTCCCCTATCCCGCAGACTGGTTCACCAATAATGCCTACATGGCCTGGTATCCAGCAGACAGATACTCTATTTTTCTTGCCCAATTTGTTGAAACTTTGTCGGCATTCCTATACAAGTTCGGATTTGGATTTAATGCCGTCGATTCGTCGACAGCATACAAAGGATGTCCAAGGAGAAACTGACAGGGTGAGGTTAATTTCATGGACCCAATCTGCATAAGAATAACACTGAACTGGTTCAAAAGTGAGGCACATTAGATTCCGATAGCTTTGTGAATCATTCCATCAAAAAAGTCAACAATGTCTACGATACATAGTGTGGTACGCAATGTCCGTATTAGCTCCTATTGTTTATCCGGGAAGAAATAGTGATATCTCAAAAGTGTTTCTCAGATAACAATTCAAAAATACGATGCTACGGGTTGCTTTATTCACTTTATATATGAGGCAGCGAATCGTGTAGGGAATATGGAGTTTGTACGTGAATCGGTAAGTCAAGACCCCGATAAATTGATTCCGTCTCGTTCTGAAGAGCTGGACATTTCGAGCGTCCTCTTTTTGTTTTTTGCCTACTCGACTACACCTCCGTAAAAAATTGTATTGAGCCAAAATGGGCCATACAATGCCCCATCAGTGTATCTTTTATTAAATCTCAAATATTAACAATAGTAAGCCTCAACGTGAGAATGGCAGTAATCGCCGAAAAAAGTTGGGGGATGTATTTGTTTGAGAATGCTTGACAAGGTAGCCAACATTTCAGCCATTTTAGAGGCGCGGTTGCTGTTTGACAATCAACTGAATAAGTCGATTTGAGTACTTTTAAAATTATGGACGAGTTCAACGCAGGGTTTGGTGACTCTGCACCGTCATTTTCTCCCGTAAAAGTGTGAGTAGCGAAACTCAAACGTGCCCGTTTTGGAAGAGCCAAAAAATGCAAGCTCGGACAATACTCGTAATATCGGGAGACTGCTTTTTGTTCTATATAGGTAGTTTGGGTTAGGCCAGAACCTTCCAGTGGTGGTCCACGGTAACTGCATGAGCAATCCTAATTCTAGTAGACCTGATTACATTCTACCATTGCGGCCACAATCGATCATTTGATCACACTTCTGCAGATTCTTGGGAATGAAATGTTTTTTAAATGTTTTTTTTTATTTTATTCACTATAGTTCCCTTTTAGCTTAGCTTATTCCAGCGATTTTCCAACTTCTTGATCCCGTCCGAAAAGTAATTTTCCGGAAGGTCTGCAAAATACTCCTCCGTGGCGTCGATGTTTTCCTCGCGGCAGCTGAATTTTTTTATTGATGAGCCATCTTTTGAGGTTTGGGAAGAAATAATAGTCAGAGGGAGCCAAATCGGGCGAATACGGTGGATGCGACAGCAATTGGAGCCGTAAGTCATTGATTTTAGCCGTGATTACGATGCTCTTATGCGCCGGCGCGTTGTCTTGCAAACACAAACTTCATGTGAGGCCGTTTTGCAGCGATTTCGGCCTTTAGTAGCTCCAATAATGCACAGTTATACTTGTTGTTGATGGTTTTTCCTTTTTCGAGGTAGTCCACGAAGAATATGCCATGACAACCCCAAAAAACCGACGCCATAACCTTTCCGACCCATTGCCGGGCACTCATTCTGTTCTCTGGTGTGGAATAGTGGATCCAGGTTTCATCAACAGTTACCAATCGACGCCAAAAGTCCGCCCGATTCCGCATCAGCAAGTCCAAACACTCTTTCGAAGTGCTCTCGAATCCGTGTTTTTTGGTCAGGAGTGAGCATGCGCGGCACCCAGCGGCAGTATAACTTTTTCATATGCAGAATATTGCCCAAAATATGGCCTGTGCGCTCAGTACTTATCTTTCTGGTATCTGCTAGCTCGCACACCTTCACTTTCCGGTCAGCCAACACCATTTCATGTATTTTTTTAAACATTGTCCTCTGTAACCACATCGGAGGGCCTGCCACTGCGGACTTGATCGATAGTGGAGTTGCGGCCACCACGAAGATCTCGAAACCAAATCTGACGGGCACTAGCCCCATAATATTTATCCAACTTTTCTTTTGATCCATCGCCATTTTGCTTCTCAAAAAATAATGTTTTATGAGAGAACGAAAATCGTTTTTCTCCATACTCAACATGATGGCAAACACGCAAACAACAATCAGCTGTCAAAACAAAACTAAAGACACTATCGCACTGAAATTTGGCATGTCTGCTTATATATGTAAGGATTTCAAGCCACCATAACCTTTTTTGCAGTAGCGATGCATTCTGGCGGTCAAGGAGGTTACTTTTCACCCCATCTAGTAAGTATATGCAAACAACAAGAAGGAACGCACAATATTGACGAATTGGACAGAACGTCAAAGTCGACAGCTGCTTTTCTTCACTCTATTTATTCAGATCAATCTTAAAAATCGTTGTTGCTTTGTACTAAGAAGACAATTGGATAGTTAAATCCCTTCCAGAATAACAAAGGAGATTTTGTAAGACCTTGATCATGCATGAGTCCTTCTTTATGGAGCTGAAAACATGGATTATGTCGAAAGCTGATAAAAATACCTTCGGTCGTTTCGAGAGGAAAATGTTTTAAAATATAATCGGTCCTATTTGCGTTGATGGGTTTGAAAGAAAGATTCTAAACTATGCCAGAGACACCGGTCAAGTCAGAAAACTGAGCATCAGTTGCCTGAGATGGCTAGGACATGTAGAGCGAATGGACACCGAATGTTCAAATAAACCGGAGAGATAACGCACCCGAGAAAGACCTCAGGAAAAAGGGGGCCTTAACCGACTTTGTATTTTGCAACTGGAGGCAGTTCGCTAAAATGACTTAAAAGTCCTTACGAAGATACTCGTATTCGAGCAGAGCTAGTTATTTCAGAGACTTGTTTTTAGTATGTGACACACAAGAAATTTATTTTAAAACCCAATAAGTTTGGAAATATAGTATTTTATTTAAAATATAAAAAATTAATGTTTACCATATAAAATTTGGATACATAATAATTGAACGAGCGAAATACTTCACTTTTTATTTAATTAGAAATAAATGCTTTCCTTTTTCTTAGAAATTATTTTCAGTCAAAGTTTTCTTAATAGATGAATGAATAACTTCATATGCAAACTGTGTAATTAGTCGAAAGTTTGAGGTGAGATTTTTCACAGCTCTTCATTATACACAAGAAAAAGTATTTGTTCTGTGTTCAGAAAGTGTCCAAAGTTGAATTTAAAATAAAGTTTTTATGATTACTAGCTGGTTTCATGCCTGGTGTGGCAGATAATTTCTTAAATTCTTTTATACGGAACTTACAGTATGTTTGATTCACTTTCATGAAATGTTGATGGAGATTAATGTGAAAAATATTTCGTTTCATTCGCTACCTTGTCATGGGTGAAAGGCTTGAATGTCGAAGATCTGACCAAAAAGGCTGGTGAAACAATGAACTAATTGCCACGGGCATCTAAGTGAATTGTTAAATGGCTTTGTATCATGGAACTCAAGCCATAAAATGTTAAAGTGGATCTCCGCAAAGGGATAATCTACACATGGATTCTAAAGGCCCTAACCGACATAAGAATACTTAAAGAAAGCCCTGAAGATTTATGCAATGACCCAAACAAATTAAAATTATTTAAATGCAATACGAGTAACACTTGCAGCTCTTTCTACTAAACGTTCGGTAGATTAAACTAGAGCAAGGAAGAAGTAACCTGAACGGCTCAGCCTGTTTATCTTTCTTCAAAATAGACAGGAGTTTGGTTAGATTGAAAAACGACTTGCCCTGAGAAATCAAAAAAAATCGATTGCGTTCTAGATAACCATACTCTGAAGTATTCCTATTATGGAAGACACTAGTAGTAAATGTTTCACTCTTCCAGCAACGAGAAACAAAAACACCAACTGAATCAGATCAAGATTCCTGAACTAAAACTACTGATGATCTCTACGACGAAGCAAATATGGAATATATGATGCTTTAGGCAGCAAACTATTGTAAGCCATGGGAGTCTGTTCTCAAAATCACCTCCCTGGGAACTACGATTTTGGAGTTCTTTTTGGAATACTTTTGAAGGAAACATTCGAAACACCCATCGACAAATAAAAGACAATTACCCGTACATGTGTGTTGGATATTCGTTTACTGAGCAGCTAATACTAATTTTTGATGAATCTATTTCATCAACATTAAAAAGACATCGTTGCCGAACAGAATTCACACATCCATATCTAGTTAAACGTCTCAATGACATGAACAAATATCGCCAAACACTGGCACGGCAATATAATACTGTTTCCAGCATACTCATATACAACGAAGGCTCTGATGTTGTGAACTTTTCAGCAGAAGAAAAACTTCTGAAGTGAAGTTTACCAAACTTGTATGGGTCTTTTCTGTCTTTCTAACTTCACTTGTCAAAAATGCACGATAATTCACCAATCACAACACAAACTAAGCCACTATTGTCCTAAAGATTCGCCCAGGCGATAAACAATTGACGTTGCACCAAGACTTCTGGGGTATTATCTACCATACATCTGCAAAACAAAAAATCACTCGATTGAATCAAATCCAATTTACTTCAACACCTGTCGCAATTAATCAATATAAAGGCACTTAATTTCAAATAAACAACAACATGTTTGATTGTCATATCTAGAGCGGCCTATTAATCAAAACAACGAAGCAAATGTCAAACTTTTGCTAAGGATGGTTACAAGTTCTTTGACGGCAGCAACATTTCTTTTGACCTTCAAACACGAAGTCCGTTGTAGTGAGATGCGCAATTTCAATATCCTGCTGCATGCAGTCGTCCGCAGATTCAACGTTTGTATTTTAGGGTAGGGTGACCATTCGCCAATATTTGAATAACAATTTTTTTCAAACTCACTATCTTGTATCTAAAATTCATTTTTAAATACGAAAAAATACTCCAATAATGTTGGTGTTTCTGGTATGAGTGAATATTTAAATAATTTTATATTGCATAAATTAATTTCTGGACAAAAACATCTTTTACAGACTCGATAACTTGCATACTAATTTATATCCGAAGATCTACCACTAGGGGTCAAGTTTGGATTTATTGATTTCAAGGTACTACTTTACTCACACGACCTTGTTTAGTGGTTAACAGATCACATACACTCCCCAAATTAACATCTTTAAGAGCAGGAAGCCAGTAATAGAGAAGTGTCATCGCCCATTTAAGTCGTTGGACAAATAAAATATCTCGACGTTCTCATCTTAAGCATTCTGAATATGCGACCTCATGTAAGGGAGAAAACTCTTCAACGGTTCTTGATGTTGCTGTAAAGGCCTACCCCTGCTACGCTTCCCAAAAAATTAGATACCAGGAACTTGAGGATTGAAAGTTACAGCTGCAATGAGCTACTGTTTTCAGCTGTCGACTGTCTATGTTCTCTCGTATACTCGTATTTTCATGGTATTTGATATTAGCTTCATTACTCGCTTTAACGAGAGCAGACAACGTTTAATTTTGGTGACCTTAAATTCCACCAATTCCAATTTCCTATATACGAGGGCGGGTCAATAAGTCCGTGACTTTTTGAATTTCTAACCTCTTTACTGAAACAGCAACACTGCTCCTGTCAACAGGCATCTGTCAGTTGACTCCTGTCAAAATTTAAACTTGATGCGTCAGTTAGTTTGTGTTTGACAGCTATTTTTATCAGACTACTCACTAATTTGAGGAGAAAATGGAAAAAAGTGAATTTCGTGTGCTTATTAAGCATTATTTCTTGCGAAAAAAAACCATTACCGAGACCAAGGCTAAGCTTGATAAATACTCGTACTATGGGGACTCTGCACCATCGATTTCAATGGTAAAAAAGTGGTTTACTGAATTTCGTTGTGGCCGTACAAGCACTGAAGATGCCGAACGTCCTGGACGCCCAGTTGAGGTCTCTACACCCGAAACAATCGAAAAAATTCACGATATGGTGTTGGCCGACCGAAGATTGAAAGTGCGAGAGATTGTGGAAGCCGTAGGGATCTCGCATGGCTCAGTGGTTTCAATTTTGAATGATCACTTGGGCATGAGAAAGCTTTCCGCAAGATGGGTGCCGCGTTTGCTCACAGTCGACCACAAACGCAAACGCAGTTGCCATGGCAAAAATCCATGAATTGGGCTATGAATTGCTATCTCATCCACCCTGTTCTCCAGATTTGGCTCCGAGCGACTACTTCTTGTTCCCAAACCTGAAGAAATGGCTTGGTGGAAAAAGATTTGACTCCAATGATGAAGTCATCTCGCAAACAAAGGCCTATTTTGAGGACCTCGACAAATCATTTTTTTTGGAAGGGATAAAAAAATTGGAGAAGCGTTGGACAAAGTGTATAGAGCTCAAGGGAGATTACGTTGAAAAATAAAATTATTTTTTTATCAAAAAATCTGTGTTTTAATCCAAAAGTCACGGACTTATTGACCCGCCCTCGTAGTTGTACTGTTAACAACGGAATTTGATGAGCTTAACATAAGCTGCCGCTCTCGTTCTACAACCGAAGAGCTGAGACGTGAGCAAAGGAACATATTGAATAAGAAGTAGGAGACAAGAAATCATTAATGAAGATTAGGAATAGTTTCGGAGATAAAACGGAGACTTGAACGATCCAAAAAAACTTGAATTTTATATTCCGAAAAGTAATTTCAGTCCATTGATGAAGAGAGTTATTGATCCAAAATGCACATATTTTTAAGACAAGATTCTAATGCCAATCTCAGTCAAATACCTTAAAAATATCAAGTGCAACTATCTTGCTTGTATCAGATTGTGATGTAAGTTTTAGTTCCGCTTTTCGGTGAGACATGCCAGTAACAATCAATCCTGTTTCAAGACATTTCATGAACTGACGAGTTATTATTTATGGATTTGAAAAGAATAAATGTAAGTGCAATCAGCTACAGACCGTAGAAATAGAGAAAAGAAGATTCGCCTTATTTTCGGGACGGGCTTCAAAAAAGCTGTTTCCATCTGTTAGAAAAGAGTCTTTATCAGAGTTTTGCCAGCATGGAAGAACTCTTTTAAAAAAAAAAGGAAGATATATCTGCCATCTGGACAAACGGATTTGTGAGTTTCAAAAACTTGAAGCGAAAGTGGATTCGTCCCAGCAAAGATTCGTCGCATTGGCCTGAGAATGGATTCTTGGGGGCTTGTGCGCTAAAATTAAAATAAAATAACAGGATATATGAAAAAATTTAGAATTTATAGTCACTTTATCACAGGAAAGACCTAAGTATCATCAGAAACCTTTAAAAATGCTTGAAGTCTGATTATAGAAAATTTAAAAGTCTTTCTTTGCAGGGTCCTAGGACACGAAAGTAAGGTTAGACAATAAGTAGAGTGGGATTGGGATAATCTTTGCTTTTTTTCATTGAAAAGACAACTTTTCATTTTTGGCAATTAGGTTGTTTGTCTTGTTTTTTTTATAACATTCAATGCTCCTCCTTCTATCGAACGTTTTTAAGTTACTTCTTTCTTTGCCTATTTCTTGCAACACTCATAATCTAACGCACAGGACGCACATTAAAGGACTTTAACTTTGTTGCTTACCGCTATCTCTTTATTAACCCCCCCCCCCCCCCCCCCCATTATTTTTTATTTGTAATACTGAGCAGCTTTTCTACAGTGGCTTAGGGCAAATTTACTACCCCGAGCTAGTATCTTTTCTTATTTTAATTGCATTAGTTTATTACCTCTACTAACGGTGACACTTTTCGACGGTTTTCTTTTGTTTGTTCACGAAGAATCTATCGGCAAGAGTTGGTACTAACTTGCTAGTTATTCAGCTGATATCACCCATCCATAGGACTTTTTAATGATGCTGTCTAATAAAAAGCGGAGGCAGAGCGACACTGGACTTATCAAAAACATCTTCAGACCTTTATGCCACTATAGCTTGCTACGATTTGTCCAGCTAGAAGTTGCCAGTCATATATCTTGTTGAGTGGCTTAAAAAACAGTAACATCGGAGTCAGGAGCCCTTGGATTTCGGTCCGAGCCTGACTCTAAGAGGAAATCACTTTTCTGGAAGCTTCACGATGGCTATGGTTTAAATCTAAAATGTAGAAAGGGCTTACCGTTTGGTCATACCCGATGTAGGGTTGCAATCAAGTACTGGATGCTGAGACCATAAGATCAGTAAAAGGTTTTAGATCGGCATTGACTCACTTCAACGGTGGTGCCCTCAAAATAGGTCCCGAATTCGTATTAAAGCATTTCCTTGCTCCCGTGGATGTATGGGCATCCCGTGAAATAAAATCAAGACAGGCTTTTACAAACAATATTTGAGACGTTCACACATCGATTTTGCACTAACAAGATTTTTTTTCCTCGCCCAGGTAATATAGTATACCACATTCACATGGGCTCACATCGGGAGCGAACAGAGGTATGAACCTGAACATGGAATTCAGGTAGTCCCACTAGATGTTATTGCACCCTAGGCTTGTATTAGGTGTTAATATACTTTTCATGATGTCGTAGTCGTATTATCTATAAAGTGGATACGCATTTTTTTTTTAAGAACAAGTCGAACATGATTTGAAAAGCATCTTAATCGAATGTAGGTCATATTAGCTGGGATTAAAATCGTTGTTTACTCGTATTTAGGTATGACACAAGGCACCCATCCTAATTGTCAGTATGAGATATAAAATAGCAAATGAAACTATTTTAACCTATTAACCCCCATTGCCTGGCCTGTTGGGGCTTCTTCACTTGATTTTCCAATTCAGGACAACTTTATTGAATGCAAAATAAGTAAGTACCTCGACGTGGGAGTCCTAAGACGAAATGTCAACAACAGAATGAATGTCGTCGCTATTGCTTTCGGTCCTTCGCATAAATTATTAAAATCTGTATGGCGTTATGGTCCCTTACTTAAGGACTTACAATATTTAAACAAGAGCCAATGTCTTGTTGATAATTCTCGGACATTGTATATGTACATACGAGTCCTAGATCGGCTCTAAGGACTTTTCCGAAAACGTTATAGTGATGTGCTCTTGGATATTTCAGTGCTGTTGAAATTAAAACAGACAACCGTCTCATGGACGGTTTCACAGACGGACGAACGGTCACGTTATTTGATAAGACACGCTATAAATATCTATATTTTGTATCGATTTAAAAGAATGCAAAAGAGGTATTAAGCTCGTTTCGGGTTAGTTTTCCGGCCTATGTGGGGTCGCTCTCTAGCTGGGGTTTCCTTCCGTGGAGGAGGTAGACCGTTCCTCGTCGTCCTTTCGTTGAAGGTTGTATTTTTTTTTTGCTTTTGCCTAGTTGTACGTTTTAGTTTTGTTTCTCGTCCTCGGGTTCGCTTTCGTTGTAGTTTTGTTATTCGTGATCTCGTTCGTGTTACTTTTTGATTTTGTTTCTTTTTCTTTTCCCTGTTGTATGGTGTTTGGTTTCGTTGTTGTTTCCTTTTATTTATTCCCTTTTTTTCCTTCGGTTCTTGCCACCGCGCTTTTTGGTCATCGCTGCCACTCACACACATATGAAGTTATGCCAATTGAGCTATTAGAGCAAGGAGTTTCAACATGCTCTCCTCGAATCTCCAGCTAATCACACTTGTCGACTTGTCGACTTGGGGCATCTAGGGCTACCGGACAGTCCATCCAGAGAGTCTACAGGCCGCCCGCCTGTCTTTATCCTTGGGGTACCAAGATTCACCTCTGGAACATTTAATGTGTCATTCCAGAGCCTAATAGAATCAGAATTCCGACTTCAGGGTACAACTTGACATAACTGAACAACGGATTTCCCCTAATAGTAGAGCTACTAATTTCGTTCGGAAAACCACAGTTCTGACTAACCGGTTCAAAAGATCTTTTAGGTCGAAGTGCCTTATTTCGTAATTGAATCGAAATATAAAAACCAATTGAAAAAATAATCCGACGTACGAGTACCATCGTTAGAAACACTTCATTAACTATTCCAGATGTCAACCAAAAACATCCTCTCTGCCTTCTATTTTTATTTTCATAAATTTACTAAGCCATATTTCCTGACTCATAATAAAAGTTTCTTTTTAATTATGTTAGAATAGAATACAGTTTTGTTTACGAGTAGAAAATTGTTAGAAAGTTGGCACCCCCATTTGCATAATTGTGTTTTCATTTTCACTATAAACAACTTTAAATAAACTTTTAACACCCCAGTGTTGTGATTTTCAGTTTCTGGATTACGTGCTTATTTCGTGTTATCCTTTTGCAAGTGTTGATCCTGAAACATGTCTAATAAACGTTTGCATTCATCGAGTAACTAATTAATGGGTAGAGTTGATGTGCGCGTTGTTGTGCTATTCATATATGTATTTACTGACTAAGTGTCCATTAATCAAATCAGAATTTTCCCGATTGATGGGTTCTACTCTCTGACATATCCTGTATCATCAGAATAATTATTTCTAATTACACAGTGAATGGTTTGCAGTCGGATGTTATGAATGCTTGTTGGTTTCGAGTGGATGATGTGGTGAAGTGGAGCATTCTGCATATTAATATTTACAATAATCGATTCAATGGAAACACGGTCTAGATAGTTGTTTGAAGAGCAAAAAAACTTCGATTTTATGCAAACAGGGATAAGTAAATGTGGATAGCCAAGATCAACAGAGGGAGATTCATTACAATTGAGACAACCATAAATTTCAAAATGTATCGAATCAGCAATAATTATATTAACAACACATATCAGCCAGTTCTAGTATGATATCTGAATCTGATTTGAGAAAATTCAAAAGAAGAAGCACAGGCAAGAGTACCTGTCCGGAGTAATGAAAAGAGATGTCAAACGCTGGGGGGAAAAAATTGATCGCAAGTCATATTGACTGATGATGAAGGACATTCTTTGCACGATTTAAACTAGATATCGCACATTACTAGATGTTGTAATAGAACATAACTGCGATAGTCGACACAGATTGCAGGGTTAAAAGCGTTAACATGCCACAGGCCGGTGATGCGACAATTGACTAAGATAATTTTTAATTTCTTCCTGCTGGAACAGGGCGCTTAGACAAAGTCGTATTATATTGAACTCCTTGTGTTTTCTTTTTGCTGACATTGCTAGAATCATGAGTAATGTTTTAGTGATAAAGTGCCTGCAGTACCAGCACCCAGCACTTATTCGTGGGCTAACTGCAGTCTGAAATGACCGTAGCTAAGACACTCACTGATATAGTGATTACTTACTTACTTTAGGTGGCGCTACAGCCCGCGGTGGACCTGGGCCTCAGTCAACAAGCTTCTCCAGCCAGCTCGATCCCTGGCTAGCTGCCTCCAGTTTCGCTGAGGTCCTCTTCCACTTGCGTGCGCCACCTGAGCCTTGGCCTTCCTCTACTGCGCTGTCCCTCGGGGGCGGATTCGAAGACTTTTCGGACCGGAGCATTGGTGTCCATGCGATCTACATGACCCAGCCATCTCAGTCTTTGGATCTTCACTCTTCTGGTTAGGTCCATGTCGCTGTACAGTCCATACAGTTCGTCGTTGTATCTCCTCCTCCACTCACCCTTAATGCAGACGGAATCAAAGATCGCCCGAAGAATTTTTCTCTCGAAGCAACCAAGAACACCCTCATCCATTTTTGATAATGTCCATGCCTCTGCGCCATAGAGCAGGACCGGGATTATTAAAGTCTTATAAAGGGTGACTTTTGTTGTCCGGGAAAGGGCTTTGGTACTTAATTGCCTTCTTAACCCAAAGAAACAGCGGTTGGCAAGAGTTATTCTTCGCTTGATCTCAGCGCTGGTGTCGTTGTCTATATTTATAGCGGAGCCTAGGTAGACAAAGTCCTTAACTACCTCAAAGTTATATCTGTCGAGGGTGACAGCATATACCTGGTCTTGCCCTCATTGACCGCTAAACTCATTTTCACCGCTTCCTTCTCAATACTCACGAAAACGCCACTGACATCACGCTGCTTTCCCCCGATTATGTCAATATCGTCGGCGTATGCGAGTAGTTTGACGGACTTTTGAAAGATAGTGCCTCTTGTGTTTGCTCGTGAGTTTTGCACTATTCTTTCAAGTACGATGTTGAAAAAATCGCACATAGTGAATAGTGATGTCATTATCATTCTTACAGAAAGCGTCGTAGGATTTTGTATTACTTACTTACGCAAAGGTAAGTCTTCCCTACTGTGGAATTGAAGGATAGCCGCTGAAAGCCTTTTAAGAGTATTGAAAGCAGTTGCTTCAGTTCCTAATTCAAATTCAGTCGTTAAGAAACTTCCATCTGAATCTTATCTATTAACTTAGAATCAAACAAGTTTCAGTAAATTCAGCCTTCCAACAGTTTTCAGAGAACACTTGCATTCTCAAACTACGAGTATGTGAAAGTGTTGAGAGAAGAGAGTGCAGCTTGGCCTTACACCAAAATAGTCGGAAGCTGAAGTCTTCTCAATAACATACTTAGCTTGCTATTTGCATTAGGTATATCTCCTTTTGGAATACAGATACAAGTTTCTTTAAGAGGAGGGCACCCTAACATTGTAGTGCGGATAATATTGGACATACGATTATTTATGCAGAGATAGCACTACTTATCCTAATACGTCCAGCCCATCTGGTACTGCAGAAATTGTAGCCGCAAATATGGTTTACAACGAGGGCTTGGTCAGAATATTGGCAGTTGTAAATTTGAGGTAGATAAGGACTTCATCTACCTTATTTCAGTCAGCAAAGACGTAAATGCAGAAATAAGAAAAAATCACGACGAAGTTGCAGAGGACCACCGAATCTGAGAAATTATAACCGGCTTGGAGTGCGACACTGAGTGCAGCTGCTAGTCTTGCTCTGGTGCCAACTTTAACACTGCAAATCTGTCAACAGTATTTTTTTACGAGAAACTGCTCTGAAAAACTTGAGACACCGCGGCAGGGAGAGCTGAAGGCCGTCGTATCACAGGTCAAGTCTCTTTATGAAGTAGAAGCCTGCCAACTTGTGTACGATCGATCTCAAAACAGCTGACTAGACTAGAACTTTGATTGGGCCAGCAGTGAAAAAATTCAGGTTTTTAGCAAAGTGTTCCAGTTGTGGCTCCTAGTAACTCCATGAGTAAGCGCATACAAAGGGAAGCTTAAATGCAAACGGCATGTCCGGACAGTAGTAATCCACTGGTCTACGTAGTCAAAGCGGTCACAGCCCTATCCGGAACAGATTAAAAATATGTGACGAACCTCGGTTGTAAATGGATTCACCCTTAACGAAACTTGAAAGCTTTTAAGGGACTAAGACGCTCGGATCTGCATGTGGAATATTCGAACGTGTACAAGTCAAGTGTAGCCGAGCAACTGGCAGAAGCACTTGAATACTATCATGCAGATATCACTGCCATCCAGAAAGCCCAATGGGATCGGCCGGACGTAACTAATGGGTGATTCCGCGCTTGGTTTTAAATTGGCAGAAAACAAAAACAGGAAAATTGTAAAAGTGAGACCAATTTTGTGTCACTTTTTCGTTCATATTGGTTAGTATCTCGCTAATAACATGTGTCTAAAAGCGTCAAACCGCATGATCCAGCAGGCGAATTAACTGGTCCAAAATGGGAGATAAATTGCTAACTTAACACATTTCTCAGCATTGTCCATCGATACGTGTGCTATGTGGCATGTAGCGCTCTCTTGCTGGAACCACATATCGACCACGTACAGCTCGTGCATTTTGGGTAAAAAAAAAGTTCGAAATCATTGAACGATAGCGGGCGTCATTTGTAGTAACGTTGTTGCCACGGTCATCTTCGAGGCAATACAGGACCATAAACCGCCCCAAACAGTGCAGTTTTTCGGGTGCATTCGCAGGTCTTGTATTGCATGAGGTTGCCCATAAGACCAAATACGGCAGTTTTGTTTATTAACATACTCATTCAACCAGAAGTGAGCTTGTCGCTGATCATTCGGCTGTATTTTGTAAGGTTTTAGACAAAGAGCCTTATCGAGACAATCCTAATTGCTGCACATAGTGATGAATGGACAAATCACTATATTCAATAACACTGGCGGATACAGCAGCAATAGTTTTCTCTGTACCCAATCTTCACATACGGGTAGGTGGGATGATTTCCAATGGCTTGAATTGCTTGCTTCATAGGTCGATTATGGCGACCGCGAAAAATATTTTTCACAGAGCATGAATTTTGGTTACAAAATGCGCTTATTTGGATGCGGTTGTGCTATATGCTACAGATTTAGGCAATCCGCATCAAAGCTTTGTTCGCTTGCATAAGCCTTATATGGCCCCATGCCCCTTCGAAAGATAGGGACGACGCGAGCTCCTCGACATGACATTCGAGCAATGTTCGAAGTAAGATATCCTACAAAGTGATTTTAAGACCAGGAAAGGAGAACATATAAGATAGGACAGTCGGTAATAATAGTTTTTCATTTTCATTTTATATGCATTTTTATTTAATTAATTCAATAACTCTTACATGCTATACAAAAAAACGCTTAAAAATTAGCTTAATTAACTTAAAATTATCTTATTCTTACTGACCGGCCCCATGCGGACACTGTAAAATAAACCTAACAATTAAATTTTGATTAATTAATTGATTTGATTTTGATATTATTAAAACTAAGAAAATAATTGTTACAAAAACTAAGTCTTCTTCTTCTTATCCTTTTATTAACCCTTTCCTCGTTATACGAACTTATGCGTAACGAGTTTCCCATTTTTACTGCATCGCTGCTGCTCCGCTTATGGGGTTGGCTAATGTCGCAGACCGCAGAACGCGTCTACATATGCTCGGTCCTGGATCGCTTCAGTGGTTAGCCCCAGGCGTTGTTGCGCATTTGCCATCTGAGAAATCCAGGAATTCTTTTTCCGACCTCGTTTTCTTACAGTTGGAGTGACCGTAGTTGATAGTGCCTTTTTAACCGGATTTTCCGCAGATCTTCTTTGAACGTGGCAATACCAGCTTATTCTATTCACCTCAAGCTGTTCGGTTACCGAATTCTTTATATGTAGACATCCTCTTATACGCGTAGATCTAATGCAATCACGTTTAGTGACTGCACTAGACATCCTGAACATTTTCATTTCCGCTGTCGTTATTTTGTTTTTAAACGCTTCGTACATTGTCCAGCACTGTGAACCGTATATAAGAGCTGGTCTAACAACCGTGGTGTAGAGTTTCCCCTTTAATTTAAGTGGAAATTTTCGGTCGCAAAAGATTCCCGAATTTTCCCGTCATTTCATCCATCCCACACTCACTCTGTGGTTTACGTCGTCGTCACATTTCGCTTCCATGTTAACCCGTTTCTCTCTAGTGCATTTCTCCATGAATCTAAGGCGTTCTGTAAATCTTCGACGCTATCGCTAAGTATAACTGCGTCGTCAGCGAAGAGAATTGGCGTTATATTTGTTTCGCGCATGCAATCTTTTGAAAGATAGATAGTCGAAACATACGTTTCCGGTACGTTTTGAGACCTCAGCGCGGCCCATATGAGATCCCTAGGCACTCGATCGAATGCTTTCTCGAGGTCGATAAATACCATTTGTAAGTTCTTAAACGAATCTCGGTGCTTTTCCATTATTATTCGTAGGCTTTGGATAGCGTCCACTGTCGATCTTCCTTCAACAAATCCACACTGGCTATTATCGAGTTTCATTATTTGCCGAAGACGTTCGTTTAAGACTCTTTCGACGCTTTTCATTGTGTGTGACATAAGCTTGATTGAACGGTAGTTGTTGCATTCTCGAGTGTCACCTTTTCCTTTGTATAATGGAACCAAGAAGCTACTTCTCCATTGATTCGGCATAGGTTGTCCACATTTTAATTTATTTAACAGTTTCGATAGCCAAACGCTGCCGATCCCCTCCATCTTCGACCAAAACTCTGATGGAATGCTGTCTGGTCCCGCCGCTTTCCCCCGCTTCATTTTTCCGATTGCTATACTTATTCCTTCGATTAAAAAGTTCGAAACTTCCTCCTCGAATAGACCAGCTGTCGGGACGATATCACGTGGAAACTGTTTGTTAAGCAACTCCTTGCAGTATTCAAGCCACCGGTCACAAATTTTCCTTTCATTGGTTAGTAAGCGACCGTCTGCGTTTTTGATGTATTTCGGCGAGGTTATTTCCATTGAATTTTTTCACCTCTGTGCAGCGAGCCTAAAAATATTTGGCATTTTAGTATTGTACGACGTTGTATATATAGCTTGATAGCTTGTCTTCTATCTGCCGATCGTGAGGATATTTGATCCAACTACTGGTACAGGTTTTCCGCTTCTGCCGCTCGAGTTCGAGCCAGGACTTTCTTTGCGATCTTTTTAAGACAAAAACTTAGTAAAGTGACTGTTTTTATCTTATTTTAAAACTTAAAACTAAAACTTGAAAACTACCTTAACATTATTCTTAATTTACTTAGGCTACATAAGCTACTTAAAATTATCTTATTATCTAGGTATTTTTTATATATATATATACATATTTATTTTTTCCTTAAAACTATCCTAATCTGGAGGAATTCGACGACGTCGATTCCGCTCCTTCAACAAGCCACTAAAATTGTTGGTGCTGCCGAGCTACATCCCTCATGTCGCGTTTCCCTACCGCCCTACTGAACCGGAGACGCTCCGCACTGCCATGTGCGACGTCTCTTTCGTAGTTATATCGCCTCTCCGCAGCTGTTCGAGCGACGTGGAAGATTAGCGGCACCGCTAATCTATCCTGAATCAGACCTTTCATGTCGAGGTAGAGAAACGCTTCTGGAGGAATAAAGCCATCAAAGCGAACTCTCTCGTGATACATATAATTGGGGTTTTAAGCCTCAGAGATCAGGTTATTCGACGAGGTGATTGCTCTTGCAATGTGCCTTCGAGTCAACTTAATAACAAAATTGTCTACTCTTATTAGGTAAGCCCTATTGTACAAGACTTCATTGCGGTAGAATTTTATGCACTTAGACTCAGACTCAGACTCTGGTGTTCTGTATAAGCGAAGACAAGCCCTAAGGCAAGCCCTCTCAAACATCCGAATCTTTTCCAAAAGACTTGCTCTCACGTTGAACCACAAGGGACAACCAAATACAAGCATAAGCCGGATAAGGGCCATGTAGCAGATCACCTTTACCCTCCCATCGAGTGGCCTGCTTTAAAACAGTCTCTTTGTGAGGGCAAAAGCGCCTTTAGCTATGGCTAGAGTAGCATCTACAGTTTTGTTAAAATACAGATATTGATCTAAGCAGATCGCAAGGTATCAAGGACTACATTTCGACAAGCAAGAGGTTGCCCGTGTTGTCCCCCGATCTGAAACTTTCGCCAATTCTTTCTGGTATCCGCAGAGGCCCCTAGAAAGTTTATCTTCAACTTTCAGTCGTCGCAATATTGTGTAATTTTATCGAAGTCACGTTGCAAAAGAATGTTTATAACCTCAATCTTTGGACCTGATCTGTACGCGATTAAGTCGTCTGCGTACGCTATGGCATGGTGCAGTGAACCTATCAGACCTTGTTGCAGACCGTCTATCTGTGAGCATATTGAAAAGAATATACAGCAGTGGCTTACTTATGCCCAGTCTGTTTAACTTCTACAAGAGTCCCTCTAACCATACGGTATCGAAAGCCTTCTCCAAGTCAATCAGGCAGGCACCCGTGCACTGTTTCTTGGCTTTGTTCTATTGGATATTAGAAACCAGCTTAGACGCGGCATGAATGACATCATGCCCCACCTTGAAACCGAATTGATTATCCGGAACTATATTTTTGTCCTCAACCCACTTGGTAAGGACTCTATTGATGACTTTTTCGAAAACCTTACTGATGTTTGGAAGGAGACTGATCGACCGGAGATTCGCGGATTGGAGGTGTCTTTATCCCTTTTGAGGATGGGATGTACCACCGCAGTTTTCCAATGCGCTGGATAATGTGCATTATTCATTGCATTGTTAAACAGGATGGTGTAAATGTCCACCGCTTTTGGTGGGAGATGTCGAAGCACAATGTTCGGTATTCCATCGGTTCCCACAGATTTCTTGCTTCTTATTGTGTCGAAGATCGTTTGAAGTTCTTCCTTCGAGATGAACGGGGGTAGTTCCCTTTCATTGGCGATGACATTATTTGCAATATTCTCGTCACTGAACTGGGTGAAACCCGTGTACTCGACTCGCCAGTTCACTATTTCATTTCGAAGGTAGAAATTGTGCACAAGGACTCGATTTTCCAGGTCGTGGTTCGGACCAATGATATCATTTGTCTTGTACACTTCCTGGAAAGTCGCTCCTATAGCCTCGACCTTCTCCTGCGGATCTTCGATCACAAAGAAGTTGTCATCATCAACAGCTTCATTTGGATCTATGCCTGCTGTTGAGAGTATGCGTTCGTTGTCAGTCGTTCGGGTGATTTTTAGACATGAAAGGTCGTTTTGATCTTTCCTCCGAAATATTTTATTTATTTGCGGGAACATATGGGCCGCGCTGAGGTCTCAAAACGTACCGGAAACGTATGTTTCGACTATCTATCTTTCAAAAGATTGCATGCGCGAAACAAATATAACGCCAATTCTCTTCGCTGACGACGCAGTTATAATTAGCGATAACGTCGAAGATTTACAGAACGCCTTAGATTCATGGGGAAATGCGCTAGAGAGAAACGGGTTTAAAATAAGTCGATCAAAGACGGAGCATTCGACGTGCCCATTTGCGCATCCGTTGCGACCTGTTCCGGATATAATGTTAGACGAAATAGTTCTTCCGAAAAGCACTATCTTTAAGTACTTAGGATCAATCGTTAGCATGGAAGCGAAATGTGACGACGACGTAAACCACAGAGTGAGTGTGGGATGGATGAAATGGCGGGAAATTCCGGAATCTTTTGCGACCGAAAATTTCCACTTAAATTGAAGAGGAAACTCTACACCACGATTGCTAGGCCAGCTCTTATATACGGTTCATAGTGCTGTACAATGTACGAAGCGTTTAAAAACAAAATGACGGCAGCGGAAATGAAAATGTTAAAGATGTCTAGTGGAGTCACTAAACGCGATTGCATTAACTCTACGCGTATAAGAGCAAGTCTACATATAAAGAATTCGGTAACCGAACAGCTTGAGGCGAATAGAATAAGTTGGTATTGCCACGTTCAAAGAAGATCTGCGAAAAATCCGGTTAAAAAGGCACTATCAACCACGGTCACTCCAACTGTAAGAAAACGAGGTCGGAAAAAGAATTCCTGGATTTCTCAGATGGCAAATGCGCAACAACGCCTAGGGCTAACCACTGAAGCGATCCAGGACCGAGCATTATGTAGACGCGTTCTGCGGTCTGCGACATTAGCCAACATACGAGGGACCTCTTTACTGAAACAGCAACACTGCTCCTGTCAACAGGCATCTGTCAGTTGACTCCTGTCAAAATTTGAACTTGCTGCGTCAGTTAGTTTGTGTTTGACAGCTATTTTTATCAGACTACTCACTAATTTGAGGAGAAAATGGAAAAAAGTGAATTTCGTGTGCTTATTAAGCATTATTTCTTGCGAAAAAAAACCATTACCAAGACCAAGGCTAAGCTTGATAAATACTCGTACTATGGGGACTCTGCACCATCGATTTCAATGGTAAAAAAGTGGTTTACTGAATTTCGTTGTGGCCGTACAAGCACTGAAGATGCCGAACGTCCTGGACGCCCAGTTGAGGTCTCTACACCCGAAACAATCGAAAAAATTCACGATATGGTGTTGGCCGACCGAAGATTGAAAGTGCGAGAGATTGTGGAAGCCGTAGGGATCTCGCATGGCTCAGTGGTTTCAATTTTGAATGATCACTTGGGCATGAGAAAGCTTTCCGCAAAATGGGTGCCGCGTTTGCTCACAGTCGACCACAAACGCAATCGTGTAACAACATCACAGGAAGGTTTGGCGTTGTTTAATCGCAATATGGAGGAGTTTTTGCGCCGTTTTGTAACCGTGAACGAAACATGGATCCATCACAACACACCAGAGAACAAACAACAGTCAAAACAGTGGGTTTCTAAGGGTGAATCGGCGCCAAAGAAGGCCAAGGTGGGTTTGTCAGCCAATAAAGTTATGGCGACTGGTTTTTGGGATGCACGCGGGATAATCCACATTGACTACCTTCAAAAGGGAAGAACAATCAATGGGGAATATTATGCCAACTTATTGGACCGACTCAATGACGATTTGAAAAAAAAACGACCTCATTTGGCCAAGAAAAAAGTTATTTTCCATCAAGACAATGCAAGGGTGCACACATGTGCAGTTGCCATGGCAAAAATCCATGAATTGGGCTATGAATTGCTCCCTCATCCACCCTATTCTCCAGATTTGGCTCCGAGCGACTACTTCTTGCTCCCAAACCTGAAGAAATGGCTTGGTGGAAAAAGATTTGACTCCAATGATGAAGTCATCTCGCAAACAAAGGCCTATTTTGAGGACCTCGACAAATCATTTTTTTTGGAAGGGATAAAAAAATTGGAGAAGCGTTGGACAAAGTGTAAAGAGCTCAAGGGAGACTACGTTGAAAAATAAAATTATTTTTTTATCAAAAAATCTGTGTTTTAATCTAAAAGTCACGGACTTATTGACCCGCCCTCGTATTGATGAATTACCGACAGAGTTAATCGAAGTTGCTGAAAACGACTTTATTGAGACCGCACCAACTCATTTCTAAGATCTGATAAGAAGAATGTATGCCTGATGAATGAAATCACAGTATCATAGTATGCCTGTCCACAAAAGAAGAAACGATATTAACTGCACCAACTACAGATATATAGGTGTCCTCAACATTGCATAAGCTGTTTCTCTGAGATAAGAAGGCGATCGAGTAGTCGGGCTCTATCCTGAAAAACGTAGGTGACTATATAAGATGGGATTTTAGAAGAAAGTTCAACGAAGTTCACGGTGCCCTATGGCATCTATCTGGGCGGAAAACTGAACATAAGTCGCTTAGAATAAGTACTACATAAAGAACGAAAAAGAACAAGTAGTTCGTACAGTTGTTACAGGAAAGAAACTCAACCGAGTACGTAGCTGGAAGCAGTTAGCTTAAGACTGGGCTAAGTCGAGAGGCGCTCGTTCACCCCAAACTGTAATGCCACCTAAGTAAGGTGGAAAGCCATTCAATATCAACCGATCAGTAAAGTGCTAACTTCCGTGTAGCCGGAATTCCAAGGCGTAGTATTCTCTCATTTGATGCTGTAATTCTGTCGACTTTTTTTTCGAAGACTAATCCTCTTACACAACTTAATTTATCATACGTTCATACATACATAATCCGATCCTCTTTCACCGTAATGTGTTGAAATTTCTCCTGCTTACTGTCCACCTTTCTTTCACGAACTTTCTTTTGCTATTGTCTTGACTCAGTTCCATGTATGTCCCTCTGTTTCCAAGATAGATTCAAGTGTCCTGTTCCATGATGTTTTGGGTCTTCCTCTCCTATTTCCCCTGAATCTCTCGCCGCCTTAATTTTTTTGACTTGCCTGTCTGCTTCCATCCTTATAAGGTGTCCAAACCATCTTAACTTTTTGTTTTCCATTATTTCTTTGGCTGATTCTACTTTTAAACCATTTCGGTGGCATATTTCAACTCCATTGCTTGGATGTTTGTAGTATGTCTATCTGTTAGGACCCAGTTTTTTATATTTTTCTCCAAATTTTTCTCCAAGTTACCGAAGAGTATGATATCATCGGCGAAGGTGCCAGCATATAGTTTTCTTTGGTTGAAGATGTTTATATCCCACCAGAAACCTCATCAAATATTTATACTCTAACTTATTGCTTCATCCATTGCACATATGAACAGCAAAGGGCTTAATTTGCTACCCGATCTCACTCTTCCTCTGGTTTCGAAGTCCTCTTTATGATGTTCCATGTTCTTACTTTGTCGTATGTCTCTTCGTATATGCTTTGTCACCTAGATTTCTCGTTAGAGTATATCTTTATTTTTCACCAGATAATTCTCAATAATTTGTTGTACTGTAAAAGTGTATGTGTTATGTGGACATAATAAACTGGAGTTTTCCTTCCACGATTCCTCTCACTCTTTATTCTAGTATCGTCTTATAGACCTTGAGGCCAATTTAAAGTAGCGCCCCAAAAGGTAAGTTAAAACAGGGGTGTGCCATAATATGTCATACAAATACTGGGCACCAAAACGGCCGATCGCGATCCCTGAGGGACCAGTTGAATTTATATTCAAAGGGCAAAAACCTAAGCAAACTCCCTGGTAAAACATACAATTCCCTTGTTAAAGCCCAGAATGCTTTTGAATTCCGTGCCGTCTAGCTATTTCCTTTAGATTTCCGGAAAAGTGTTTTCCTAAGAATATCCTTTGGCTACCCGATATTGCCTCGCCTTCACACATTCCTCAACCGCTTGCATTTTTCCTCGATATTACCCCTTACTATGCAAAGGGGTGGTTTGATGTTGGCAACCTCACTATTATCGAATAGCTCTCCTCTCCTCTTCTTGCAAGCTTATCCGCTTGTGCATTTCCCTCTATACCGCAATGTCCTGCCACCCAGCACATTCTCACCCAGTTCTGACTGCAGAATGCTTTGAGCATTGTCAGGCTTGATGTTGGTCGATTCCATTGCCTTAAGTGCAGCCCTGGCTGTGTATGTAGATAATGATATCTCTTCTGGATACAGATCTCATCTGCGTACAGATCTTATTAGCTCAAGCTGCCTTAGGACATCCAGAACCTCCGATTGGAGAACAGTATTTGCGTTCGCTCTGAGAAGAGGCATGTGTGAAGATACCAATTTCATACCTCCCTTTCCGGATATATTACAATATATCATACAGAATGTCGAAGTCGACCATGAAAGGAATTTCATCCGTTAAAATTGGATTGCCTGGCAGAACCTAGGCAGGATCGTGCAGTGTCCGAAGTTACTGCTCTTGAAGTGACCCAAACTATTGAGTCATATCGCACTGTTGCCAGCAAGTTTTTTTTAAAATCCAGCGGTGTTAAGTGCAGAAAGGTGTCCAATGCTGTCGTAGGCGTGGTACGGAGTACACGTGTAATGGCTATGAAAGCCGTTCTTTGAACAGCCGCTAATTTTCCGTAAGCGGTTTGCTTGTTTGTTGCTTTCCACCATGCTGATGCGCCATATGTAAGTATGGGTCTTACCATCACCGCACCATAACAGATTTTAAAGCATCAAATTGTTCCTACCGTTGTTTTGCATATAAAACGATCATTATATGCCCTTTTGATTCTTCCCGCTACTTTAAGATTCCAATTCAGTTTTTTATTCAGAATAACACCCAGATACTACGCGCGATCTGAGCGGGACAGATCCACTCGGTTGAGTTTTAGGAGTTTGATTTGGGATATCTTTCTAATAAAAAGGACAAGTTCCTCTTCAGAAGGGTTGGCATTGAGATCACAGCTGTTTGCCCAAATGCTGATCATCTTCAAGGCAACCTTCATAATCTCGCTTGAAATATTTTTAACTTTTGCAGGCACTATCATGACCGCGTCTTCTACGTTGCCGTGACACTTATACCCAATGTATTAAGCTTTTTAAGGATGTCATTGATAACCTAATTCTCCTTTAGTTACTACAATTTTTTGTGTCTCCGTTCTTGTAGATAGGTCAGATGAAGATGATTTCGTATTTACTATTTCTTCCACACTAGGTTTAGGATTCCTCAAAACTCGGATATACCTTTTTCACCCATCCTTTTTATTCAGCAAGGTTGATCCCATATGTACTAACACTCCATAAATATGAGAATTTGAGAATTCGGTTACTGAATAATGTTGAGTTAATTAAAAGTTATCCCTAAAAGCCAATCTTCGCATTTTCGTTTCACACCTCACGCCCAAACACAAATTCATGACATTTTCAGGCATGCTTGAATGTCTGCCATCAAATCTATTTCTATTTATCTATCTATTTTGAACTATCCATCAAAATATCTTCAGAAAATAGAACAGAAACCCTTCACAACCTACTCGTATCCGAATTCAAAGGAAATTACTACAGTGACCTAACCATATGTATACTACTCGTATATGTGTGCCTGTGTGTAGATTCACAATTCAAATGTTAAATGTTGGTGTTTCATTTGTTCCCAACCCATATGTTCAGAGAACAGGAAATTGATTGCTGCCGAATTTGCAGATGCCGGATGTAATAATGCAACCTCGTCGTCGCAAATGCCACACGAAATATTCATACACAGTCAGTGGCTGGCAATATACTCGTACATATGTTACTATCTGCTAGGCTGGTGTGAGTAGAAAATAACATTGGAATTTTCTATCTCCTGATCCTGATCTCCTCGAAAATTCCGTAGAAACATCCCCGGATTTCTTCTTTCTAATACTCGTTTATCGGCTACAACTACAATAACAAAAACAGAAAAAAAGAATGAAACCCAGAATCGTAGCTACGCTGAACAGAATCATGAATTTAGGATGTGAAACAGGAAAAATAAAAGACCCCGGTGTGCTGCGCGCACGAATGACAGGAATTTGTATCTTAAAATCGAATTCTGTACAAAGAGCACCCAACTGTCACCATCAGGCATGGTAATAACCTCGAATATTCCTAAGCAAAAGGCACTTGGCCATCAAAATGTTTTACTGGCTGTAGGACTATGACCATAAATGGCAATTCGCTACAACATGTAGATACGAGTACTTCTCCATGACAATGGTAGCCTTTCCTGCACTCTGTCTGTGCGGTGCCTTGGAAGGCGGCTTTTTGTAGGCAGCAGACATCATAAATGGTGAAGCCATTTGCCATTGTTCGCCTTTGGATAGAGGATAGTGATGCTAGTATTGCTGGTCAGGGTATTTCCATTTACATGTGGTATTTTATAAAGTAATTTTGGGAATTGGTAGTTCCTAGTCGTTGCGGTGTCATATTGGTCTAAATTGCACGGCATGCTTTGGTCCTTTAATAAGAATGAGACAGTTTAGTTAGTGTACGAGAGTATTCGATTAAACTTTTTGAAGTTTAGTGGCTATTTCCAATTCAAAATGATGGTACAGAAAAGTCTTTTTAATGACAAAGTAGTTTGTTTTATAGAAAACGCTTCCATAATTGAGGTAACAATTTTCTGATTTGAAATTACTGCGATCGTGACAACAACTACGAGTATAAAAGCATACTTCTAATTTTGTAAGCACAGCTGTATTCGTGGGGAAAATTTAAAATTAAGTGTGTGGGTGTAATTCCGTATATATATTTAGGTTTGCCTACGTCTGCTGTACGGTGCAATATTACTTTCACGGCACTCTGCCTTCTTTTTGTCGTTCAAGTTTCGCAGTTCTTTTAAGATGGCCGTCGTTAACTAGCCGACTTTACACAATTTTGTCTCTGAGGAAGTCAAAATGAAGTGAAGTCATCTGCATCCTCCTTCTGTTTAAAATATAATGGAGAGATTAGGAGGATTCTAATTCGAATTTTTGTGAAAGCATCATCTGCTGGTCCGAAAAACACGGCACGAAAGCGATTTATCTAAATCGCACCCAACATTGATCAGCCCTGTTGTTTCTCTAGTATAAGTGGTGACGAGTTCGACGATTTTTGAGATGAAGCGATGCTGTCCATCTCATCTACATATTACAGCAATCTATGGCGATTATATCTGACACTTAAGGTTAAGTCCATTTCATTTACAGTCCACACAGTTCTTGCTTAAATCTCCTACTCTACTATTCGTCGTAGATCGTTTAAATCAACTTTTTCTCCAAATGGCCAAGCGCCTGGCAACTCAATGAGTTTTGGTGTGATTCTTACATATTATGTGTCCTTTATCATTGACCTCATGAATTTCGTTTTTAGCCAGACTCATCCTCGATCTGCTTGAATATTTGAAAATACCTTACAAAATCCTCGCTGTTTACTGGACGATCTGTGAGAGTTTTTATTTCGTAGAATTCGCGAAATTTCGGTCAACATAGTCGCCCTAGTGAGTCCCGAATTCGAGCATTGGTCAAGTGTTTTGAAGAAATTGGTTAGAACTGGGTCAAACTCCATATCAGCATGCTCGGCCAGCACGTACACGCCAAAACATCACCACTGTGAGCGAAAGTGTTTAAAACCAGCCAAATACCTCAATTCGTCGGCGAAATGAATAATTAAGCTTCACTTATGGCATTTTACGGCGACGCCGATTTGTCGTTGTGCTGGATGTTGGAACACCAAAACAAGTTGTCATCGATTTCGATCTTTTCCGATGAAGCCCATTTTTGGATGGATGGGTACGTAAATAAACAAATTTGTCATTTCTGGGGACCAGAAAAAAGGCGAATCTTCTTCTTTCTTCTCTTACAGACCCATTGCACTTACGTCCCTTCTTTCCAAGGTCATGGAAACGCTGATAAATCGTCAGCTCATAAAATATCTCGAAACATGAAAACTTCTTAATGACTGGAAGGACGGTTTTTGTAGCAACAGATCGAACAGTGATTTAATAGCACGTCTCACCGAAAAGTGCAACCAAAGTTTACATAAATCTGGCGAAAGCAAAATACTCGCAGTTGCACTTGATATTGACTGAGTTTGGCATCAGGCTCTTTTGTCGAAATTGCGTGCATTTGGGATCGACGACTCACTCCTTCAATGGATTAGAAATTACCTTTATGAACGTTTAATTCAAGTTGTCTTGGATGGTTTGAAGTCTGATATTCACAATATATTTAATTGCTAGTGTGCCCCAGGGTTCTGTTTTGTCTCCGACACTCTTTTCAATTCTCATCAATGATCTCTTGTCTGCTACTTCTAATCTAATATATTCCTCCGCTTTGCTTCTCACATTCGTTTCCGAACTCGCGCTCTTCTGCTGTAGATCGGGAACGGCAGGGTATGTTAAGCTCATTAAATCCCGATATATACAGCATAACCAATTGGGGAACTACGAGTATCAAGAGAGTGGAATTTGATGCTTCCACAATAAAATGCTGTCTGCTGTCGCTAACCCGAAATTTAAATACGCAGCAATAATTAACGAATGGCACTTGCATCGTCGAAACCGAAAACTTTGCATTCTCAGTATGTTTGTCAACGACAACTTACGTTGGAATGGACACATATTCGAAGTCGCCGAAAAAGGTTTCCTTAAGCGGTGCAAGAAATATTTCACGAGGCTTTCTTTACTTACTTAACAAGCTTCTCCAGCTAGCTCGATCCCTGGCTAGCTGTCTCCAGTTTCGCACGCTAAGTTGGCTGAGGTCCTCTTCCACTTGCGTGCGCCACCTGAGTCTTGGCCTTCCTCTACTGCGCTGTCTCTCGGGGGCGGATTCGAAGACTTTTCGGACCGGAGCATTGGTGTCCATGCGCTCTACATGACCCAGCCATCTCAGTCTTTGGATCTTCACTCTTCTGGCTAGGTCCATGTCGCTGTACAGTCCATACAGTTCGTCGTTGTATCTCCTCCTCCACTCACCGTCAATGCAGACGGGACCGAAGATCGCCCGAAGAATTTTTCTCTCGAAGCAACCAAGAACACCCTCACCCATTTTTGATAATGTCCATGCCTCTGCGCCATAGAGCAGGACCGGGATTATTAAAGTCTTATAAAGGGTGACTTTTGTTGTCCGAGAGAGGGCTTTGCTACTCAATTGCCTTCTTAACCCAAAGAAACAGCGGTTGGCAAGAGTTATTCTTCGCTTGATCTCAGCGCTGGTGTCGTTGTCTGTATTTATAGCGGAGCCTAAGTAGACAAAGTCCTTAACTACCTCAAAGTTATATCTATCGAGGGTGACGTTCTGTCCCAGACGTCGGTGTTGGTTGTCCTTTTTGCTTGACTGCATATACTTGGTCTTGCCCTCATTGACCGCTAAACCCATTTTCGCCGCTTCCGTCTCAATACTCGCGAAAGCGCCACTAACATCACGCTGCTTTCTTCCGATTATGTCAATATCGTCGGCGTATGCGAGTAGTTGGACGGACTTTTGAAAGATAGTGCCTCTTGGGTTTGCTCGTGAGTTTAGCACTATTCTTTCAAATACGATGTTGAAAAAATCGCATGACAGCGCATCGCCTTGTCTAAATCCTTTCTGGACATCAAAGGTCTCGGTGAGATCTTTACCGACCTTGATGGAGCAGCGTGCATTCTCCATCGTCATCCTGCACAGACGGACGAGTTTGGCAGGGATGCCAAAACTAGACTATGCTCTATATAGCTCGTCTCTATAGATGCTGTCATACGCGGCCTTAAAGTCGATGAACAGGTGGTGGGTATCGATCTGAAGCTCATGGGTCTTCTCCAAGATCTGCCGTAGTGTGAATATCTGGTCGATGGTGGACTTTCCTGGCCTAAAGCCACACTGATATGGACCTATCAGGTTGTTGACGAACGGCTTCAGGCGTTCACACAATACGGCAGATAAGATCTTGTAAGCGATGTTAACCAATCTCCTTTCTTGAGAATTGGACAAACAATGCTGAGGTTCCATTCATCGGGCATACTTTCGTCCGACCATATTATACAGATGAGTTGGTGTATGCTCCTTACCAAGTCATCGCCTGCCGCTTTGAAGACCCCGGCAGCCAAGCCGTTGAGCAGCTTTGTTGGACTTCAGTTTAGATATTGCTATCTTCACTTTATCCAGGTAGGGTGGACGAAGTAGTTGGTGTACATCGTCCAGGTTGAGAGGTTCATTCTGCCCGACAGCGATATTTGTTTCGTCATCGCCTTTATACGGTCTACAGAAATGATCTTTCCAAATCCTCAGCATCGACTGCGATTCTACTACGATGTTCCCTTGTTCATCTCTACAGGCTTCAGTTCGTGGTTTGTTTCCGCGGCATGTTATTTTTACCTTTTGGTAAAACTTCCGAACCTCATTCCTGGAGTAGCATCTCTCAATTTCCTCGATCGCGCGCTTCTCATGCTCTTTCTTCTTCCTCCTGAGAAGCCGGTGCTCGTCTCTCCTCTTCCGCTCATAGAGCTCATGAGCAGCTCTGGTCTTTCTAAGCAGCGCCGCGTTATATGCATCTTGCTTAGCTGCATGTGCTTGCCGGCATTCTTCATCGAACCAGGGGTTTCGTTGTGGTGGACGAGTGAAACCCAGCACATCAGAAGCGGCATCTCTGATGGCGTTTTGGCAGTGTTTCCAATGGTCTTCGATGCTTGATGCTGGCAGCATTGGACTTCTTAAGAGATTAAGAGACACTCGATCGGAGAAGGACTTGGCGATCTCTTGCGATTGTAGCCGTCTGACGTCGAATTTTCTCACAGCATTAGTTTGTCTTGGCGTAGTTTGGGATATCCGCAGCCATACCTTGGCTACAACAAGTTAATGATCCGAG
Organism: Volucella inflata; assembly: GCA_928272305.1. NCBI lineage: Eukaryota > Metazoa > Arthropoda > Insecta > Diptera > Syrphidae > Volucella > Volucella inflata. The sequence goes on from OV743719.1 coordinate 67,981,434, forward strand.
TTAATATTGGCTCCTTGGAACCTTCAAACATTCACTTCACTTAAGGAGCGTCCTGCGTCTATCGTAATATTGGGCATGCGCGCATATAAGGCTGCTGTGGATTGCTATGGGGCGCTGGCTCACATGCCGGAAGCTCAGGACTTCTTGTCTTAGTCTGCACCCGACAACAAATTGGCATCCAAATAAGCGCTGCTTTTGATGTCGATAGCAATTGCCGTAGTAGATGTCGCAGTTTTTCATCTTCTTTTTGTCCGGCCCATCCCATCGCATTTCTTGGATGGCGGTTATGTCTGCTTTGCAGCAGTCTAGGCCCTCCGCTAGTTGCTCGGCTCACGAGGCTTTCACCCGCCCAAAATCGGAGTATAATGCTTATATCTGGGCAAGTGCTCCTTAGACTTCTTTGCATCTACTAGATACGGTTCAAGGCCGTGCATTTTTTTCCAGAATTATATAAATTGTGTCCGAACAATGTCCGGTTTTAACAGGATGGAAATGTTGGATTTGACACCTTTAGACTTCTTACAGTGGGGCTATTTGAAGAGTAATGTCAATCCCAATAGCCCAGCGACAATTCAGGATCTCAAACATAACATCTTAACTGAGATTGCTGCCACTGACCCACTTATTCTTCGAAAATTTTTTCGGATGGTCACTTGAAACAGAAGCCGTGGTGGTCACATGGACGATGTTGTGATCCATTTATAATTGCCATAGACCGAATTTTATTAATCAATAAAGTTTTACATGGATTTCACAAGTGTGTGTAATTTAATGAAAACTTTCACACTTTTACTATCTTACCCAGCTCCTCTCTGGGCACTACGACTCATATCAGCATACGTGTCACCCAGATACGAATATTGCCTTGAGGTGGAGAATACCATATAGCACACTTTCTTCATTTGCGCAAGTTGGCATCAGCAACGGCAGGTAATAGAGGACCACCTGGGCCAGATTATCATGCCCGAAAACAACGCTAACACGATGTTAATTGCGTAGTGAACAATTACAATGCCCAGTTGGTAATCATCGAAAAAAAGGGAGGATCAGGTGGTGGACGGGCCTGTGCCTTCTCACGCGTTGACTACTCAGAGCTGCTAACTGAATATCAAATGGGAGGTCTAAATAGAGGCCCATTTATAAGAGAAAAAGGTTCTTTACCGTGGTTTTTATTGTGAATGGCTTTTAGATCGAGAGGCAAGCTTTCTCAACCTTGTCGCTGGGCATAAAAACCCGCATAGTGGTTTTACTCTAAAGTAATGCTTACGCTGTTCCAGGGTGGATCAAAAGCATGCTTCGGAAGGGAGTATTAGTGAGTATCAGATTATTTCGAACCAATCATTGCGCGAGTTTCCCACTATTGGAAGTACTTTCAGACCTCTTTCCTGCCATATCACTTCGAATGATTTTGACGTCAACATTAGATATATTTTCAAATTTCTTGAACCAAAGATATCTTACCCAAGGCTGCGGCAAATGGGAAATCTTAATCCAACACACCATGGTTGCTTTTTCGGTACCAATTACTTAAGTCTATTTCCTCCTTCCTATATACTCTCCATTCCATCTCACTTCTTTGAGATATCTGCCTAGGATTCTTATATTCTACGGAAACGTTAAGCTTACACCTTTTTCGTATAACATGAGCATTCAAGAGTAATATCTAGCTCCTAAGACTGCTTTGCCGAAAAACATTATTCTTGTACTGCCCAAATTTGAAAGAAAATGACCAGGTTTGAATATCTGCTTCAGAAACTGTGAATGCTGGTTTCGAGACTGCTTTCAGGTCTGGGTTTCAAACAGTTAAGAACATTCCTTTCCACTTTTACATCACAATGCAAAACTAGGACTATGAGGGTCCTATATAGGATCGTTTTATTTTTCGTCGAAAGGCCTTATTACACATTTGCCTTCTTAGGACGAATAAATACCAAGGCCAGAGTAACTGTTCGTCAGATAACAGAATCAAAACATTGCGGCCGAGATGTAGGTTCTATCAAAGTCACAGCTGTCAATTGTGACCATCTGTCAGACTCTTTGATGTCATAAGTCCCTTCTTATCAACAGGATATCTTTAATTAATAGTGTCCTCATTCACAGCTAAACTCATCGCAATACTATATGATCGATTTGGTATAGAGTGTAGACGATGTTTTTTTTTTCTGTGGAAATTGGTCATGTAAATGACATAATATGGTATGTAATCCTCATTATTATATTATCGGTATTCTTTCTCGGAAGTGACAGTCTGGAAAGCTGTGAAATATTCATCTACGGCCCTTTCAACTTCTTAATTGTATGCGAAGTGTTTCCTAGGAATAAATTTCTTCAAGTCTGAGATAGCCAGGAGGAGAATTGTGGGTTTTGTGGAGCAAATCGTGCCCAAAATCTCGCCAACGCACCCTTGTATACAGGTTCATTGAACAATAATGAAAGATGATTTTTTGCTTCTTCAAGCCAAGTCTCTTCTCGCAAATTTTGGTATCTAGCTGCTCAAACAGGTTGGAGGAATATTCGCTTGAGGCTTTTGTTTGCCTCGAAACAGTAAAATTTTTACATGATCGGGCAGTTTAATCAACGCCTCACACGAAAGCACCAAGCCTGAATATTACGGTGTCAAAAACCCACTTCATCAGCCGCCATCATCTTTATTTCAGCTCTCTAAAAATCGTATTTGACCTCAGTTTCCGCTTAGCTAGCAATTGAAAATAATAAGTTGTAAAAAATCCTCGTTAATCACATTCAAAAGCAGATTATAATGATTAACCTTTGATTTTTATGACAACTGAGTCAATGGATTTACTTAATTCTATTCCAAGAACTCGCAGGTGAATACGAGTATTTTGCTATTTTTCTGTAATATAGAGCGTTTTAGATGTCAAAATGAAAGAGAAATCCATAGATTTTACTTTTCCTGTTCAAATCCCGGATTACCTAAGCATATCACGTTTTTCGTTTATTCAACCAAAGTTGAATCAATACGATTATAGTTGAAATCATTGAGAATAGTAAATAATTTCACATTTATCTCTAATGTGGGGCATTTATTGGAGTTTTATGTTTTAAATCCTAGTCAAAAGTGTGCCAAACGAGTCGGAATTGTAAGTATCTATTAATTGTTTATAACATAAGCCAACCAAAATTATATTGATTGCATCAATAATCAGATTAAAAAAAATAAATATATTTAAATTCCAACTAAACACTTAAAGATACAAAAAAAAAACATATCAGATGGAAAAAAAAATTTGTACAATCCGTGCAACCACTAAGGGGCAATAAAAATATAATTAAAATAATTAAAAGCTGGCAATAAAAGTAATAAAAATTTGACGATGCAAAGTATTCATTTATAGATACCGAATGTGTCGCCAAAATAATGCCATAAATCAGAACCTTCTATTTGTTTGGCGATTAATTAATTTTTTGTTATCCAATTTAGCCGGGCACAGTTGGTAAACGTCGGTGTATATTAATTTTATCCCTAAACATGACCGATAATCAGCCAGGAAAATTCAATTAATATCCAATGGGCCATTTGCAGTGAATAATTTACTTCAATTAAAGTAGATGTCACACGTATGTACAATTTTCTCCATTGCATTTTGTTCATGTACGTGTATACGAGTATTAATATCTAAATATGGATTTTATTATTATTTTGGAGTTTATTTTTATTTTTTTTATTGTCAACTCAATGTATAAATGACTGTTAACTCGAAAATTACGAGATTTAACGAGGTTGCATTTAGATATTATTGGTGTCACGTTCACTATGGAGAAATGGCATTATAACATATAATCGCCGTGTTCCTGATAGTGAATTAAGCCAAATTGCATTAAATGACCTTCTGGTTTTATGCCGCCTACACTGTCCTGTTGGGTTAAATGGTTCAAATTGATCATTTGAATATTTTGAATATTTTTTATTGAATTTATTATTAATTCTGGTTTTTGGTAGAAATGAAAGATATTTAACATAAATAGACAGATTTTATTTATTGTTTTAATTTTGTCAACGTTTTAAATAAATTCAAGCAACTTACTGTATTCTTATTCCGGAATTCAATGATTAAAGGATAGAGAACAGGTGGCAAAAGGATCTCCTACTCTTTATTTGCTCTGTATAAGAGTTAACGGCCAGTTAGTTTTTAAAGCTCTCTTAGTAAGTGCTTGAAACAAATCATAAAGAATTGAAGTGCATCTTTCATCGACAACAGCGAAAATTTTCCTTCAGAGTAATTTGTTGGTTCCGAGGAGCCAACATCGACTCGGACCATTACCTTGTTGTAGCCAAGGTACGGTTGCGGATATCCCAAACTACGCCAAGACAAACTAATGCTGTGAGAAAATTCGACGTCAGACGGCTACAATAGCAAGAGATAGCTAAGTCCTTTTTCGATCGAGTGTCTCTTAAGAGGTCCAATGCCGCCGGCATCAAGCATCGAAGACTATTGGAAACACTGCCAAAACGCCATCAGGGTGCCGCTTCTGATGTGCAGGGTTTCACTCGTCCACCACAACGAAACCCCTGGTTCGATGATGAATGCCGGCAAGCAAATGCAGCTTAACAAGATGCATATAAAGCGGCGCTGCAAAGGAGGGCCGGGGCTGCTCATGAGCTCTATGAGCGGAAGAGGAGAGACGAACACCGGCTTCTCAGGAGGAAGAAGAAAGAGCATGAGAAGCGCGCGATCGAGAAAATTGAGAGATGCCACTCCTGGAATGAGGTTCGGAAGTTTTACCAAAAGGTAAAATTAACATGCCACGGAAACAAAACCCGAACCGAAGCCTGTAGACATGAACAAGGAAACATCGTAGTAGAATCGCAGACAATGCTGAGGATTTGGAAAGATCATTTCTACAGACTGTATAACGGCGATGACGGACCAAATACCGCTGTCAGGCAGAATCAACCTTTCAACTTGGACGATGATGACCAACAATTCCGTCCACCCGACCTGGATGAAGTGAAGATAGCTATATCCAAGCTTAAGTCCAACAAAGCTGCTGGAGCGGATGGCCTGACTGCCGAGCTCTTCAAAGCGGCAGGCGATGACTTGGTAAGAAGCATACACCAACTCATCTGCCCGATGAATGGAAACTCAGCGTTGTTTGCCCAATTCTCAAGAAGGAGACCCTCTGAACTGCGCCAAATACAGAGGCATCAGTCTTCTTAACATCGCACATAAGATCTTATCCGCCGTATTGTGTGAACGCCTGAAGCCGTTCGCCAACAACCTGATAGGTCCATATCAGTGTGGCTTTGGGCCAGGAAAGTCCACCATCGACCAGATATTCACACTACGGCAGATCTTGGAGAAGACCCATGAGCTTCAGATCGATACCCACCACCTATTCATCGATTTTAAGTCCGCGTATGACAGCATATATAGAGACGAGCTATATAGAGCAATGTCTAGTTTTGGCATCCCTGCCACTCTCGTCAGTCTGTGCAGGATGACGATGGAGAATGCACGCTGCTCCATCAAGGTCGGTAGAGATCTCACCGAGACCTTTGATGTCCAGAAAGGGTTTAGACAAGGCGATGCGCTGTCATGCGATTTTTTCAACATCGTACTTGAGAGAACAGTGCAAAACTCACGAGCAAACACAAGAGGCACAATCTTTCATAAGTCCGTCCAAATACTCGCATACGCCGACGATATTGGCATAATCGGGAGAAAACAGCGTGATGTCAGTGGCGCTTTCGCGAGTATTGAGACGGAAGCGGCCAAAATGGGTTTAGCGGTCAATGAGGGCAAGACAAGTGTATGCTGTCAAGCGAAAAGGACAACCAACACCGATGTCTCGGACAGAACGTCACCCTAGACAGATATAAATTTGAGGTAGTTAAGGACTTTGTCTACCTAGGCTCTGCTATAAATACAGACAACGACACCAGCGCTGAGATCAAGCGAAGAATAACTCTTGCCAACCGCTGTTTCTTTGGGCTAAGAAGGCAATTGAGTAGCAAAGCCCTCTCTCGGACAACAAAAGTCACCCTTTATGCTCCGGTCCGAAAAGTCTTCGAATCCGCCCCCGAGGGACAGCGCAGTAGAGGAAGGTCAAGACTCAGGTGGCGCACGCAAATGGAAGAGGACCTCAGCCAACTTAGCATGCGAAACTGGAGGCAGCTAACCAGGGATCGAGCTAGCTGGAGAAGCTTGTTGACGGAGGCCCGGTCCACCCCGGACTGTAGCGCCACCTTAAGTAAGTAAGTAAGTCGAATAAGTACTGGTATGGTAATTTTCGACGTAAAAAAAGCATTCGATGTTGTTTGGCAAAAGTACTTGATACATAAGCTACTGAGTTTTAGTTTTTTTTAACATATTTCGATTGTCTATACCTTTGAAAATAACATTCTTAAATTTCAGGAGCATATTTCAAATAGATTTTGAGTTTTTGAGTTACAGCCATCTGAAGAGCCGCTCATCTGTTCGAAAATTGCTTTAGTTAAGGGACGGTGTCTGAGTTATTTTTTGGGCTCAAGGAAAATCATTATAAAGGAATTCTGGTTTCTATTATTGACCTTGAGGTTTTGAGAAACACAATATATGAAAAGCTTAATAGGTTAGGTGTATCGTATACGTGGCTGTCAGTAACATGAAATCAGTAACTTCAGCTTTAAACGTGTTTTTCTCGAAACTACATCTTTCAAATTTGCTCCAGGTATAATTCGAAGAAAAATCATCTGATCGATTTGGTTCTTGGTGCAGCTTCTTTTGTATATGTTTTTCATACCATGAATCTCCAGTTTTTGGATCGAATAAACAAGTTACTTTGGCAGGTCAGAAATTAAAGCTTTTTTTTTTTTAAAAAAAAACTCCGCCATTTTGCTAATTTTCAATTTTTTTTCGCTCAAGGGTCATAGTTCCCGTACCGTGCACCTTCAAGTTTAAAAAACTTTTACATTTTATGTGGTTTCAGACACTGTGAAGGTCGGTATCACTCCAGCAGTGGGGGGACTTTTTTTTCGAGCCTTGGGAAATTGCGAATAACTAGCTATATTTCCAATTTTTTAGTCCACAAATTTTATCATAAATTTATTATGTATCCACAAATATATTCTCAAAATATTAAGACATTACATAGAGTAGTTTTCTTTTTAAAAATTCCCAAAAATTCCCAAAAATCCCTTATCTTCAAACCGTCACATAAGTGATGCCCCTTAATTTTAAGACTCAAGCTATCGTTTTTACTGGAAAAAAGCTTATTTACTTCCAACAACAACTTTCTTATTAGCGGTAGTCATGTTGAGTGAAAGTTGAAGGCAAAGTGTCTTGGCATATACTTGGATAAACGCTTAACATTCAGTCTTCATATTTAATAATTTACCAGAAAAGTTAATATCACAATAAGGGTTCTACACACATTTATACGCAGGAATTCAAGGTTAAACGACGCCAATAAGTTATGCATTTTCAAAGCTATTTTCCAATCAATTATGTTCTATGGATGTCCTGTCTGGGGTATGTGCGCAAAAAATCATCTGATTGAACTTCAACAATGCAAAATAAATTGTTAAAAATGATACAAAATCTGCCCTGATTTTTTTTTAACTGACGAACTACATAAAATGGCGGATATTAAAATTTAAATTAACTGTACCATCAAAATAACATCTCTTGCTTATCATCATTTCGACTTACTTATCTATTAATTAATTTAATTATTTATTAATTTATTTATTTGTAGATTTGTTTATTTATTTATAAGTTTGCTTTTTCATTTATTTATTTATTTATTTAGTAAATTGATCTCGAACCTGGTAGTTTGGATCCAAACACCCTCGACTGGAGTATTATTGCCCATCAGCTCGATATGACTGAGCCAATAAAGTAGACGGATTTTTGCCTTTCGTACTATGTTCATACCTTTGCTCAGCTCATGGAGTTCGCCTATTGTGTCTTCTTCTCCATACGCCCTACTCACAGAAAGGACTAAATATTCGACGAAAAATTTTTCTTTCAAAAGAGCCTAAAACTTGTTTCACTTATCGTCCAACTTTTGGCTGCGTGAAGCAGTACTGGCAAGATTAACTATTTTTAGGAGTTTTAATTCGAGTTTTTTCGACAGACCGAAGTACAAGCGGTTGCCTTGCGTTACTTTTTGTCGAATCTCCACTAGGATGTTGTATGAGGAGTTAGAATTCGGCCGGAGGTAGGTAAACTCCTTGACCATCTCAAAGATGTAGCTGTCGATATTTGTTGTTTCGATGTTGTTTCCTAGGTGATGTGCGATGGAAGGATTTTTCATCACGAGTTTTCCAGTGTTGTGCGACACATCCGGATAAGTTTTCCCGAGATTCCAACTTCAGCTATGGCATCATATAGCTTAGTGCGATGGATGCTTTGAAGTCGATTAAGAGGTGGTGTGTTACGATTTGGAACTCGTTGGTGTCTTCCAGGATCTGTCTTAATATAAAAATTCGGTCTGATGGAGATTTGCCGGGCCCAAGGGCCCACTGGTCTTGACCGATTTGTGCAGTGCAGTATGGTTTCAATCGTTCACACAATACACTGATTAGGATTTTATAGGTGACATAATGTAGGGATATGCCTCGATAGTTTTTATAGGACATAGGATCACACTTCTTTTAGATGGGACAAAAATAACTGTCCTGTCTTCGAATATGCTTTCGTCCTTAAAGGCGTTGCAAACGATCTGATGTATACTCATTGTCAAAGCATTCCCTCCGGCTTTGAAGAGCTCAGATGGCAAGCCATCAGAACCAGCGGCTTGTTTGTTTTCCAATTTTTGTACCGACTTTTTCTTAGCTGAGCGAGAGACCTAATTCTTTGGCTGGAGATGCGTTCTCTTTTTGCCGTATCACTCTCTCTTGGTAAAATATCCATTAAGCAACTGCTAGAAGTGTTGCTTAAATAGATCCATGATTCTCTGTTGGTCAGTGACAAGACCAAGTGCTTGGAGACCCGTTTTAAAGTCATTGGCTAGGTTGTTGGCCTTTTTAAAATAGCTCCTGGTACCTTTTCAAAAGCTCTTTCCTCCTTCGCAGTAATCGTTCCTCCTTCCTTCTGCTGGACCTATACCCATCCCACGCTGCTCTGGTAATGCGTTTTTCTGTATAACTCATCTGCTGCCCCTTTTATTTTGCACATATTCTTCATCATTTTTTTTCTGGATTGGTTGGTAGCCTAAGGTGTTTACGGCCAATTTCTTGATGGAAGTGCAGCAATATGCACATGTTGTTGACGTCTGTGTTACGCATTGGCATATTGGAGAGTTTTTCGTTTAGGAGTTCTCCGTAGTATTTGGCAATTTTCGGTTGCGTAGGCATCCAATGTTGAATATCTTTTTTAGATGCTATTGCAGCTTTCTGAATCGTGCTGCTACCAGGTCAGAGTCGACGTTTGCCTTTCTGAATTTTCTACCATCCAGGAAAGTGACGGCTGTCAATAAACACGTTGCCTATTGCTACATATCAATATTTTACTAGCCTTGGCAAGCTTTCGTGTCTTGGGGGCAATATTTACCGACCGCCTTGCCAAACATATTTTCCTTACCGATTTTGGCATTGAAATCCCCGAGTACTATGTTACAATGTTAACATCGTACTTCGGACAGGCTCCATCCATCACCATCTCCTTCAGCATCGTCGGTAGTGGCGTGAGCACAACTGAAGCTGGTGTTATAGAATCTTGCATTGACGTGGATCAACGCCAGGTGATCATTAGTGTCATAAATGTCAAAATCTGTTCTTATTATGTTTACAATAATTTTATGTTTCTTACAAAATATCATGCATAGAAGCATTGAAAGTGGAGACTCGACAATGTCGAAAACACAATCGTACGAGTGATACAAAAAGTTTAAAGCGGGACATACTGTGGTTGATGATTTACCTTGTTCCGGTCGTTCATCCATCAGTGCGACAGACGTAAGCCTCGAAACGGTAATAAAATTCATCGCAGATCGTCGTGTGAGCATCAGGACGATAGCAGCCGATCTTAGTGTCTCGTTGGGATCGGTACAGTGCGTTATGTATGATGTTTTGGGAATAAGTCTTGTTGGATAAACAGACTCACATTGATATTGCTAAAGATATATTTCATTGGGCTAATATGTTATCGATGGCACCGGTACTGATGACGGAACATGGGTCTTTGAATATGACATCGAAACCAGCCAACACTCATCGGAGTGGTGCTTCTCAGATGAGCCAAAACCCAGAACACCACGACAGAGTCGATCCAAAATCATGGTTTTGCTGGCCATTTTCTTTGATTGCCGTGGTGTAGTTCACTCACAAAAAATGAAAAGTGTTACGTAAGCGTATTAAAGCATTTGAAGAAAATTTTCAGCGCAAGAGGCCAGAATTATGGAGAAACGACTCGACGCATATCTCATCTTGATCAAAAGCAACGTTTAGGAAAATTGCACCTATGGGGCACACTATGCTAGCTGAATCGCGAATATGAAAATCCCTAGTAAGAGCAAAGTGTACCAATTTTGTGGATTTCAGAATTTCAAGTCTTCGAATATCGGTATAATATTATGATTACTGACCGAGTATAGAGCCAGTAACGAAAGGATTGGCATTTGTATATCCTGTATTCGGGTGCCAGGGTGAACGGAGATCGATGCGAGCAGGAATCTGAGTTCTCCGCCTAGAGTCACGTTGATGATGGAGATATTGCCGACATGTGGCTCTATCAGTCGAATGCCCAGTGCGAATTGTGACCTGGCACATCTATGCATGATTTGACTGCCGTCCACAGATTCGGCATTTCTATGGGTACCAATACCATCAGCGATCGTTTGCAACAACCGCGCTGATTGACCTATGTGCTGTCGATAACAGCGTCAGAGATAGTCCGAATGGCGCATTATTTGGTCAGTTGCTTTATCCATCGAATGAGCGACTTAAGTCTGACACTTGTAAGCGGCCACTTTTATAAGTACATGTGCGTGACTGATCTCAGAATTGTGAGATATTCTTGTCGAACTTCACGAGATTTTTGACTGGCGTCCTCCTTCAAGCCATGATAGAACCGATGGCTGCCAGGCTTGTTCCGTAAGTATAATCCTTTTATTGAGGTAACACGACTCAGTGTTACGTACACTAGTTGAGCTCTCGCATTTTTTTCGACACTAGACTTTTTTAAATTCCTTTTGATGCGAACATTCTTCTGATTTGCTTTTTCCATAATTTTGCACAGCTCCAAATATGTCGGAGTAGCCCAGATAAGGGCAACGCGTATATCAGTGTTTCAGTGTTTAAAGTCGTTAAGCGCCCTCGCTTCAAATTGCTTAAGCTAGTCTGGGGTTTGAACTCATGAGCATCACTGCAAGAAATTTTCTATTGTGCAATGAAACCATCTTAATTTCCATAGTTACTGGCACCAAAATCTTTGTTGATTTCCGGCTGAAGTAAGAACTCGTAGGTTAGTTTCCAATATAATCTCTAAGGGTAGTGCGTCACACTGAACGAGTCCGAAGATACATTGAATTGAAGCATTTGCACTGTTGAATGGTCATTTCGCCACCCCAATACATCTCCTATTCTCAAGTCAACATTATTTCCTTTCTAATCTCGTTGCCAGGCTGTTTTATTGCCTCATTTCTTAACACATAGGTATTGTTATTACGCAGGCCATTTTATTTTCTTCAATAATAGTATTCAGCTTCAGGTTTCCTTCTCACTTAATTTGAGAATTCAAGTTTATTTTGGTTACTTCCAAGAAACTGGTACTATTGGTTCTTTTTTTGATATTGTTATCCCAGTAGAGCATGTACTTCCTTTAAATAACTCTGAGTTGCCACAAACTTCCTCATAGCTAATCAAAAATTGTGCAAGTCAAAGACAAATAAAAGATGAAATTTTACAGTAAATTCAAGGAATGTTAGCAAAAGATACGGAAGGACTTTAAGTGGTAATCCTAAGAAGTTGAAAATTATCACGTCTATAAAGGACGAAGTTGTCAGTTGGCAGTGAATAAGATCCAAGGTATTAATAGGCCGATGATGGAAATACGATTTTGTTTATCTTTTTTAGAAAAAAAAAAGACTAAAACTTGTGGTGGATGATGTATAAATCTGTTTTGTTTAACTTAAAACACTCACAGATAAGAAATGTAGAACAGATAAGTTTTCGTTATGTATCCTAAGAGTCAAAGATACTGTTTTGAGTTGTTGTCAGAAAAATTATAATCCTCTTAAATGAATTGTAAATTGAGGGAACACTTATATCTTCCATTTAAACAGAATTTTGTTCATGCCACTTATTGTTGTTAATCCGAGGATAAGAGTGTAAAACCATTTTCTTGGCTTAAGGACAAAGTACCAAGCTAACAAGTTAAGACGCATCTAAAATTTGGCAAATGCCTGCATTCGTCAGTTAAGCATTTACTGCATGAAGATCGACATTCAATACCTACCACAAAAGCCTCAGTGGACTCAATTGGTAGTAACTTGGCTTCTATATTTAACGGTTCGGTGTTCAATTCCATAAATGAAGTCCCTATCCAGTGAGAAATACAATAGATGAATTCAAAGTAAAAATGAGAATATCTTCGGCTAAACAATAAGAAATTGACAACACCAAACGTGAACAGACCAAAAAAAAAGGGAGAACCAGCAGCTGTTTAGATATTTTAAGGTTTACGAGTACAATAGAGCTGGTCAGCTTGTGGGTTATCAAACTGTAAGCTAACACAATTTTCGTCAGATATATTCCCAGTACCTTCAATTACATGAATTTTGGTAACCAACTTGCACCAGCTGTCTGTCCCTATACGATAATTATGTAGTGCTGAAGGACAGTGGAAAAATTGTCAAAAAGATAATTAAAAATGGAACAGGAGCCGTTCCACTAGAAGTGTTAATCTGCATTTCAGAGGACATTATCTCTGTCGTTTTAGATGCGAACCCAAACTAACGATTTCCATAATACGAGTATTTATGTTATAAAGCTTGGTTTCTTCACTAATCAAGGAATGAAAGGATTCTCTCAAATGCATTGAGGGTGTTATTTTGACATTCTCCTCAAAATCTTTATGTTGCACATTTAAAGCCATTTTAAGTCAAAAAAAAAACGATCTCTGGTACAACTCGCGCTGACAATACTACGTATGTGTAAGTTCTTCTCAATAACTCTAACCCTAGCCTCATAAACTTGCGCTTAGACGCAATAGCACTAAAAAGCTAACTAAAATAAGAAGAAATAGACTCATTAGTACTGAGTTCGGCCGGTATATAAAACATGAAAGAACCACGAAACAACGAAATACCTTCCCTGACATTTGCTTTGTGAATATAGGATTAGTACGCACTGATGTAGTGAGGGCTATATCCTCGAATCGAGGCCGGATTTCGTTTACGGCAGTTTCATGATTGGCGTAGGGATATCTAACATGTCATTCCCCTGCGATAATATCATGACTTCCTCGCAATTGCGCGTCTTCTTGAGTGTCCCTCCACAGCATTGTTCCTGCCAGTATAATATAGTCTTGTGATAGTGGATCTCGGTTCATTGAATGTGGGTATGCGCGTATCTTGCTTCTCCAAAAACGTGTTATGTTTATCACCGAAGCAATAGTCCGAACCAATCTCTTCTATGTAGAAAAATGCGCGTGGTCGATGCGCACCACCTGTTCGACGCACACTTTGATAATTTTGTAATGGCCAACATTTTGAGCTCGAAGATCCTCACTTGCTGATATGCACTTCTTATCCTTTTCTTGCAGTCATATGCTTGGGTCTGACCTCAGAAAAAAATTTCCATTTAGTCATTGACTTTTGCCACTTCATTGCCTCATTGGCCACGTTCTAAGCGATAGGAATCCAGCGCCAATTATCCAAATCGGTCAGGTCTAAAATTTCGCTAAAACGGAATGCAACGAATTGACGGTGACGACGATGATCAAAGTGCAACCAAGACAATTCTGTGCTGAAATCTGACTAAAACGTTTGATTTGAAATCTTGATCAAGTGTATTGCAACAAGACTCTTAACTAAATGTGCCCCAAGCACTGCAGCCTGAAGCTGCAATCTTGGCACGGACATCATTTTTAATGCAGCGACTCTAGTCTTGCGTCCAAGCGGCATACATTCCATAAAGTTTCCGTCGGACACCTTTAATAACTCACCGCGGCATATCCGTCTTTACCCACATTAACGAATATGTGTAGTTCGTCCAATCGTAGATTTGAAATAGCACCTCGATATTTTCATTGATGCCACTTCTGGGAATAGTCGAAGCCACATCAACAACTTTTCGAATTGACTGTCATGAATCTCTTCATCCTATGAGCAACCACAACTCCACGTCTCCTGAAATATGATCTAACGGGTCAAAGATGGTTATTAGGAGTCCTAGCACCTCCCTCTTAGTAGATCTTCTGTTTCCCAATAAACCTCATGCTTTTGGTAACATACGAGTATGAATATTTGTAAGTTGAAGCAGTCATTCGAGGTGGACCACCACGTTCCTCGTACATTTTCTTTTGTAATTTGCGGGTCTATCTTAAAACTTCGTGACTTAACTGATGGCGTTTTAATAGCATTTAAAACTCTCTGGGAATTTGATACCCAGTTACGCATATGAAATCCCCCTCTGGAGTGCACATACTGGACTTCCCTCGCTAGCTTTATAGCCTTCTTTTCGGTGTCCACACTGTCAAGCATGTCATCTATATATTGACTTCCTAAAATGTATTAAGCTGCACGGTGATATAGTTCACGAATCTCTTCCGCTTTTGTGTTTTTTGCATATTCTACGCAACTCGGAGAGCAGGATGCTAAAAGGTTAACACCATCATCTCGTACATGCAGAGTTCGTGAGACTCTGGCTCGATCTAGAGAGTGTATCCTCACCTGGTGATACGTTTCGGCGATGTCTTCTCCGATTGCTACGCGCCTTTGCCGAAATCTCCGAATTGTCAATATCATTGATGTCACTTGGTTTCAGTAGCATGGTGTTTAAGGAAACGCTATCGGCCTTCGCAGCCGCGTCCCACACAAGACGAAGCTTTCCCGGCTTATTTGGACTAGTAACCAGAAACGCTGGTAAATACCAACTTTAATCTCATCTTGCCGTAATTTTCTAGCAAGTCTTTTATTTTATGTAATCATCAATTTTAGATTGCAAGGCCCGGGCCAGATCAGGGGGTCTAAGCATTCTTGCGTGTAAACATTTTGCTCTACGTCGAGCCATGGGAAAACTATTGGGATGTTGGATTTTTTAAGCTTTCCATAAAAGGTTTTCGGTCCTTTTTTGTCAGTTTTCGTAGCTGTTCGCAAGCATATTCTTCATCCTTTGACATATTGGTAAGTTCACTCTAAATCTCGCTACCGGTATTTTCGACGCAGATGTAAGTTTTAACAGTTTCGAGCAGTTCGGAATTTGCTGCAGCGTCGCAATCGCAGATATGAAAGGCCCTAACTTCCTTACATGATCTGTCGTTCATTGATTCAGTCCTATAAGGACATTTGGCTCGGCGTTAGTGTTTGACCTTATGGGAAGTCCAACAAGGTATTCGCGTTTGGTTCACATCGTGAACGGCAGATCCCATGGCCGAATCTTTTGCTGATATTTCCAAATCGACAAGCATAGAATCGTCTTCATACCGATGGACATTCGACGTCCACTGCTGACGAAGATTCTGATGGATGACTTTTAGGTTTAAACTTGTAATGAAGTCTTCATTAATAAGTGTCACTGACGATCCATCAGAGAGAAAGGCAAATATTCAAATCTGCAGCCCATTTTCGCACAACGTCACTGGAAGCACACGAAAAAAAGTCCGATCATAATCTTGGCAGTTTGTGTTGCAAGTTTTCCTTGAAGGTCCCTTATCAGCTAGTGGCCTCTTATGCAAACTAGGGAGGTGAAGAAGATGGCAGTCATCAATCCCGCATATGGATTAAGCGCACGTTTGACGGTAACGTTACTTGGGACATCCTTTAAGGTAGAAGACGAAAAGGTGATTTTGTGCATTCCCCGCAATGTGGCTAACAGACCAGGGAGCTTGAAAACTACTATAATTCTTGTTCATGTTCTGGATTCCACAAATGGTTCACTTAGCCAGATGCTTGAAGGCGAAATCGACGTTGGTTTCGGGGTGACTCCCTTATCTGCGACCACAGGCTGCCTTTAATCAGTTCTGGCCTTTCATATGCAACGTTGATATAATTTAAGGCACACAAGTGGAGTGCAACAACAAATTCTTTCCGGGGAGAACCCTCCAAAGGCCATCGAAGACAAATATAGTTTTCTTGGTCGGAGGATCTACAAAGAGCAGTAGTCTGTTCATAACTAGCCGCTCATAAAGTCAATGATTCGAAGCATATTGCGATTTCTCTGTAGATTAAAGTCTAAGCAGGAGGTCATTAAAGGCCGGTATAATTGTGGTGTATTTACTTAAACGTCCACTTCTACAGTTGCAAGTAGCTACGACATTAACAACATTAACACAACAATCAGACGTAGAATTATTCTTGCCAGTCCTTTTTTCTTTGAGCTTATGAAACTATGCGCTGCGTGAATTTCGATGCAGATTTTCAGGTCGTCCAACATCAACTGTGCAAACATTAGGACGATTAGCCGCTCACCTATAAGATTATGAGATAACACAAGATGCTGCCATTTCTAGCGGCCCTGGAGCAGCCGTTCTGCTGAGAATATCTCAGCTGTGGTTGAAAATGTCGCAGATGACCATGGAGTATCGGCAAGATGACGAGGCTCCTTTCCATCTCTATCCTTGTGCGAATAAGCAAAATTATCTTTCCTGGGGCACCGAGAATCCGCGTATAACCCACGAAGAGCCATTACATCCGCACTACACTGCATGGTGTGCTGTTTCCCCGGAAGGCGTCATGAGGCCCTATTTTTTCGTACACGCCGCGGGCCAAGTGACTACTATGGACGGCGAGCGCAACAGAGCCATGCTCAACGTCTTTCTCCGTCCTCAATTGTATGAATTAGGACTGGAGAACATGTGGTTTCAACAGAATGAAGCAACGGCGCATACTGCTCGAGCCATAATCGGAATTCTGAGGGCTGTATTTCCGTGTCGCCTAATCTCCCGTTTTGGTGATTTCCACTGACCAGCAAGGTCGCCTTACTAAACTATTCCAGACTTTTTACTGTGGTGTTTTTTGAAGTCGCGAGTGAATGTCAATAAGCCTCAGACTTTCGAAGACCTTAAAGAGAATATCCGTCAAGAATGCGAGGACCTATCGCCGGAAGTTCTAGCAAGAGAGATGGAAACTGCCATAAGCCGGGCCCGAATGGACATCAATTCCGGCCACTTAATAAAAAAGAGTCAAATAAACATAATCCAACAGCAGAACTAAAGTTTTGCATTCGTAAAAAAAATTACAAGAGCATCAGGTGACAACTTTTGCGCCACCTTGTAAATCAAACTTTTTCTAAGATTTCTCTTTGCATCAAATCAAATCTAACAAAAACGTACATACGAACAAGACCTGTCCCTCTATAGTCAAAGTAATCCTAACCTTTTGAACAACGATTCATTTATCCTTTAGTGTCCTGTTAAACAAAGGACATATTGTAGTGCACAAGCAAATAAAAGTAAATCTCTTGAAAATTGTTAAAATAGATTCGAAGTATGTGTATATTTGGTAAGTGCAAACTTCTATTGAAATCTTCAACAACTTTGACCTATTAGCAGGAATCTTCCATAGTTCGAATGTGCAGACTGCATTCGATACATCTAGTACACACACACACACATCTGCTTTTGTTCCGACTACGAGTAGACTTAACACTTCACTCTCGTGAAAACTATGCACTCAACGTTTACTGCTTTAGAATTTCAATGCATCCATACGAGAACGACAAGAGTATCACACAGATTCGGAAGCAGCTTAAGGTATTACAAGACAACTTTTTAATGATACACTGAGTATGCAAGAAGTAGTTCAAAGTGTTTGCTGCGAAAACAAGAATGCACTTAGGGGGATTTAAGTGTGTTTCCTGATTTAAAGATGTAAGCTAGCCATGCGTACTGAGATGGAGTGCAAGGTCAATCAAAGACAATTCTGTTTATGTACAGACAATTCAAGCATCACTAAAGTGATGGCGTGTGCTCGTAAAACAATGCAACTTATGTCTGTTTCTGACACAAAAAAAAAAAATTGTTTATGGATTGTTTTTTGAAAATGTTCTACCACTCAAAAATGTAAACAGTTATTCATAAACATAAAAAATAAATATAATTAAAAACCATTTGAACTTACCCACGGGGTAATTAATATAATGAATTCTCCTCGTTTTATTATGTATTCGTTTATGTTACTTTTGTTTTTTTTTTTTTTTGTTCAGACTTCAACATCCGCTGAAAAAATACTCCACACTTCAGACTGGCCGGCGGATAATTTTCTGGTTAATTAATTAATTCAACGAAATTCACTTGAGTGTGCATGGAAAGGCAAGTGTTTATTTTTTAAATCATACTTATAGCAACAAACATTTCAACAAAAAAAAAAAAAAAAAAATTCGAGTCCGGTCAAACAAAAAGAAAGAAAAACATCATTACAATTTTCGGTAGATTTACCAGCCACTCGTTAAGAATTTTTTTTTTTACCCGGAAGCATATTTAAAAAAGAAAAATTCAAAAACAAATAACAGCATTCGATTAATATATGTTTGTTTTTAAATAATATATTTCTAAAATAAATATTGCTGTTCGCTTATTAACTGATTTATGGGCGGATATTTGTTGCAAAAAAGAAAATTTTATCTTCAATTTAAATTTATTTTAACTTGAATAATTTAATTAATTTATTTTATACAATATTATTCAAAAAGATGTTTAATTTAATTAAATTAAAAATAAATTATGCATTTATAAATTTTATATTTATAATCAGAACATTAAAATTGTCTTTAAAATAGCTTGCATTGAATATCTTTCAGACAATATGCATATCGATATGGCTATCTACGTTGATTTCAATCCATGTGGCGATCCCATTGTTCCGATTTGAATTAGGTTTTTTTTTTTTGTTAAGTTGGTACATCTATTGTTGATACTCCCACTAAATCTAAGCGTCAGAGCTTGACATTTGCAAAAGTTACGTTGTCAGGAGTACATCTATCTTTGTGTGTGTTGACGATTTTTTAAAATTTGCAACAACGAACTTGTATTAAATTTTGTGTACGAGTAAAAAACAGATTTAATGGTGCGCAAACATTGGAAGTGTTGGAAAAGTGTTTCGGCAATGATTCTATAAAGAATTCGGTCGCTTACTAGTGGCACGAGCGGTTCAAAAGGGGTCGTGAGTCAATCGAAGATGATGAACGCAGTGGCAGATCATCGACGTCGAAAACCGAGGAAAACATTGATGAAGTAAAAGAAATGTTGGTCAATAAGCAACATACAGTAAATAACGAGTATTATTTGGGCGCTATGAGACGTTTGCGTCGAAAGAGACCAGAATTATGGGCAGAAAACTCGTGGATTTTGCACCATGATAACGCACCGTCGCACAGTGCCATCATTGTTCGTAATTTTTTGACGAAAAATGCAACAAATACCATCCAACAGCCACCGAATTCACCTGATTTGGGTCCCTGTGACTTCTTTCTGTTGAATCGAGTTAAGAAACCTCTACTGGGAACGCATTTCAGCAGCCGAAAGGAAGTAATGGAAAAATCGTAGGAAGCACTGATAGACAACGAAAACCGAAAACCGAATATATAGGTAAAAAATGTTTCGAGGATTGGATCAAGCGCTGGCATAAGTGTGTTGTAGTCGTTGGGGACTACTTTGAAGGGGACAATATAGATTTAGATGAATAAACTTGTATTTTTAATTTTCTGAATAAATTCTGCGAACTTTTTGAGACATGCTTGGGCATCAGTTCCATTCGCATTCATTCAAGATTACATGAAAATTTGAATGTCAAAAAATTTGGTCGCGTTGGATACCGCTTGATTTGACAATCGCTCAAAAAACAAGGATATGTCCATACGTGCCAAGAAATGTTGAAAAAATGCAATCAAAAGAAGTCTATAAGATCGTGACAGCCGATGAAGCGTGGATTTTTCCATATGAACTCGAAACTAAAGAACAATCGACTGTATGCGTCGTTTAAGGCAAGCCAAAACGAACAAACGTTTTTCGTCCGCAAGTACTTCGAAGCAGATGGTCACCGGTTTTTTCGGAATATTTGGACATGTCGCAAACGTGTGATTAGAGTAACGCAGAACGGTCAATTTTGAATGATACCCCACCATTTGTTTGCCAAAAATGGAAAAATGAAGGAAACCGATCGCAGAAGACAAGTCATTCTCCACCACGATAATGCAAGTTCTCACTCATTTATGCGCATTCGAAACGGGACTTCGAATTGATGGATCATCGGCCGTAGAGTTTTGATTTGACACCCAAAGATTTTTTATTATCGCAGATCAAAAAATATATCCGATCTTAAAGTTTTTCGGCATCTGAGGAAACTGTTCATGCGTTCAAATCACATGATTTGGAAAGAAGTGTTTCGAAAATTGGTTCAAACGCATTCAAAACTGTATTGCTTTCCATGGAAAATATTTTGAAAAACAATAAATCCGTTTCCGATTGTTTAGTTTTACTTGCCTATTTCAAAATTTAAGTAGCAACCTTCGTATAAAAATCATTTAAATTTCATCGCATTTGTAGTCGAATGTCTTTCAAGGCTTGTCCAAAGTTAATCGCCGTATCTCTGACACCAGAACTCCGGCCGCTACGATAATTTAACTGATCAATCAATTCTGTCTACGAGTATTTTTCACAGGTAATACTTAAAAACCGGTTCCATCACAATAGAAACACACATTTATCTGTTTAACAGGGTTATATACAGTTTTTGTTTTTTAAGAGTGTTTAAGCGGCTTGCGGTGAATTGAAACGTATGCCTCTGCACAGGTAAGTCTTGTATCACTGATTAAAGGTCAACTAGTGATAGAAGAAATCGGGCAGATAACATATCGGGCACTTCTACTAGAAGACTTCACCGCAGGAACAATAAACATAAGCTTTTTAACAAAAGCGTCCACACCTTTGATCAGCTAGGGCAATTTGATGCCTACATTCCTTTAGAAGCACTACGATGGATTTACAGCCAAGATCTCAAGAGAGCATCATGATTGTTTGCGGATCCTGTAGGAGGGAGGAAAAAAAACGGATCCCAAATCCTCGGCTATTGGCCGAGCAACTTGTACTCGGATCCTTTGCCCAATTTTCTGTTCGATCAAATCTGGCCCGCTAGACTTCTAGTTAGGTAAGATATAATCTTCTATCCGCATGGAAAAGGAAACCACTTCAGACATAACCAACAGCCTCGGATACGGATGGATATTATGTGGACCAGCCCAGCAACCGTATTAAGGACGACCAATTTTAACTTTGCACACGAAATTTTAGTTGCCATAATTTGTTGAGACTGCTTTAAAGCAGATAAAAAAGTTCAATAGAATGGCCCTGCTGGCGACTGCTACAAAAAAACTAAACTTACTTGGATGTACTCGTATCTAGATTTGATATTTCAAAACGAATAAGGCAAGAACCCTTAGTTTATTTCCCCCTGGACGGGCCCTCAGTGGTCCATTTGAGGAATCGGAAGAAAGGGAATGGAACGCCATCTTGAAGCATTTTACCGCAAAACATGGAATGTATATCATCACTTCAAGCGCTGCTCGTGCGCTCCATAAGCACAAAAGAAAAGAAGACGACATATAGAAAGAAAAGAAAGAAAGAGCCTGATAAGGGGAATAGAGAATTCATTACAGAAATGATGTTTGAAAATATTATCAGCGAATAAAATGAGGCTACACAGTCTGAATACGCACAACTAGTTGGAAAGTCGCAGTCGTTCGGACTGAAAAGCATAGACAATTTCTTCAGACTACAAATCCGCTGGTCTGCTGGGCTGCCTGCTGAGCTATCTAAGGCGACTGAATATGACTGTTTGGAAACAGGCAGCAGCGGATCTGTGAGATATGGTTAGAGAAAAGCATACCAGAAGCAGTAACCCCAATATTTCTTGTCCGATCCACATGGTCTCCTTCACGCTTATTATAGGGAAATATTTTCAAACTTATCAGGTTGCAAAGAATGACGATGAGAAACCGTGTTAAGGACTGTAAAGTAATACTTGGAGAATCGCTAGTAGGCCAACACCGTCTACTCATTACAGAATTTTTCACAGCGGAACCACCGAAAACACGGGCATCGTTTGGAAAGCCAAAAATCCGGTGGTATAATCTATCGAAGGAACGAAGCGCAAGATTTATCGCACTGGCTAAAGAAGTACTTCACAATATAAACGGTATCGCAGACTCACTTAGCCCGCAAGAAATGTGGAACAGCATGCACGAGGAATGCATAACACTCGCAAAGTCCCATCTGGGGACTATATCGGGATACCATCACGTCGGCAAAGAAACATGGTGGTGGAATGACGAAACCAAACGAGCTGTGGCCGACAAGAAGAGTGCATTCCAAGCGTGGACAAAATGCGATCGGAGCGACGATATCGAAAAAGCTCGACTGGCTCTTGAATACGAGCGTCTTAAAAAGATCGCAAAGAAAGTCCTGGCTCGGACTCGAGCGGCAGAAGCGGAAAACCTGTACCCGGAGTTGAAACAAATATCCTCACGATCGGCAGATAGAAGACAAGCTATCCAAGAAGTTCAAACGCCGTACAATACTAAAATGCCAAATATTTTTAAGCTCGCTGCACAGAGGAGAAAAAATTCAATGGAAATAACCTCGCCGAAATACATCAAAAACGCAGACGGTCGCTTACTAACAAATGAAAAGGAAATTTGTGACCGGTGGCTTGAATACTGCAAGAAGTTGCTTAACAAACAGTTTCCACGTGATATCGTGCCGACAGCTGGTCTATTCGAGGAGGAAGTTTCGGACTTTTCAATCGAAGAAATAAGTATAGCAATTGGAAAAATGAAGCGGGGGAAAGCGGCGGAACCAGACAGCATTCCATCAGAGTTTTGGTCGAAGATGAAGGGAATCGGCAGCGTTTGGCTATCGAAACTTTTAAATAAATTCAAATGTGGACAACCTATGCCGAATCAATGGAGAAGTAGCTTCTTGGTTCTATTATACAAAGGAAAAGGCGACACTCGAGAATGCAACAACTACCGTTCAATCAAGCTTATGTCACACACAATGAAAATCGTCGAAAGAGTCTTAAACGAACGTCTTCGGCCAATAATAAAGCTCGATAATAGCCAGTGTGGATTTGTTGAAGGAAGATCGACGGTGGACGCTATCCAAAGCCTACGAATAATAATGGAAAAGCACCGAGATTCGTTGAAGGATTTACACATGGTATTTATCGACCTCGAGAAAGCATTTGATCGAGTGCCTAGGGATCTTACATAGGCCGAGCTGAGGTCTCGAAAGGTACCAGAAACGTATATTAGAAACAAATGTACGAAAACGTGAAAACTGCGGTTCACGAGAGATTTTCCAGTTAATGTCGGACCGCACCAAGGAAGCGTACTTAGCCCTTTCCTCCTTAACGTAGTATTCGACTATCTTTTAAAAGACTGCATGCGCTAAGCAAATGTAACGCCAATTCTCTTCGCTGACGACGCAGTTATACTTAGCGATAACGCCGAAGATTTGCAGATCGCCTTAAATTCATGGAAAAATGCGCTAGAGAGAAACGGGTTTAAAGTAAGTCGTTCAAAGACGGAGCATTTGACGTGCCCATTTGCGCATCCGTTGCGACCTGTTCCGGATATAATGTTAGACGGAATAGTTCTTCCGAAAAGCACTATCTTTAAGTACTTAGGATCAATCGTTAACATGGAAGCGAAATGTGACGACGACGTAAACCACAGAGTGAGTGTGGGATGGATGAAATGGCGGGAAAATTCAGGAATCTTTTGCGACCGAAAATTTTCACTTAAATTGAAGGGGAAACTCTACACCACGGTTGCTAGGCCAGCTCTTATATACTGTTCATAGTGCTGGACAATGCACGAAGCGTTTAAAAACAAAATAACTACAGCGGAAATGAAAATGTTCAGGATGTCTAGTGGAGTCACTAAACGTGATTGCATTAGATCTACGCGTACAAGAGGATGTCTACATATAATGAATTCGGTAACCGAACAGCTTGAGGCGAATAGAATAAGCTGGTATTGCCACGTTCAAAGAAGATCTGCGGAAAATCCGGTTAAAAAGGCACTATCAACTACGGTCACTCCAACTGTAAGAAAACGAGGTCGGAAAAAGAATTCCTGGATTTCTCAGATGGCAAATGCGCAACAACGCCTGGGGCTTACCCCTGAAGCGATCCAGGACCGAGCATTATGTAGACGTGTTCTGCGGTCTGCGACATTAGCCAACCCCATAAGCGGAGCAGCAGCGATGCAGTAAAAATGGGAAACTCGTTACGCATAAGTTCGTATAACGAGGAAAGGGTTAATAAAAGGATAAGAAGAAGAAGAAGAATTTGGATAATTTTAATTTTTCCTTGAAAGTCGGTAATAAAATAGCCGAGGCCCTTTATGTCAGGAATTGTTTCATACATGGCTATCCGCTTTCATATGGTCTTTTTAACATCAATCCTAAAAAAATCGTGAAAAACTCATTGTCTTACAAAAACATAGAGAGCCGCTAATGAGAGAGAGCCGCTAAAAGTAGTTCTGACACCAAACGAAGATGCACACCATCAACCGCTTGGACAGAACGTCATCATAAGCAGTTTTAACTTCGAGGTCGCTAAGGACAACTACCTTAGCTCCACAGTAACAAACTGCAAACCGTGATTTCTTTGTGTACAGAAGGCAAATTTGCTCTCTTTAATTTAATTTAAATTGTACAGACGTTAGTAGTCCCCTTCTTGCACGATCGCTCAAGACCTAATAAAGGCGTGTCGAGAGAAAAATACTGTGTGTGATATTCGGACTGACAAGGAGTGAAGAAAGCACTGTACGAGCTATACAACCAAGCTCCGAGATCAAAAAATTCAAGAAGTACCAATTCGAGTATGAGCATGAAGGGTATCGCAGCCTTCTAGTTGAACAACTGGAGAGCATACGCGAACAATTTGGCAACATTTTAGAGACATAGTATTATTTTTGCCCTGGTTTCTGGTTTAAAGTTTAGAAACGACTAATGGTCATTTCTGGCTCCTGGCCAGATACTGATCATTGTGGGTGTCAACAATTTTTCTTCCTTTTACTAAGCTATGATGAGAACCAACAATCAAGTTTGTGATTGACTATGTTTTGGAAAAAGAAGAAACTTATGTTGAATTTGTTTCTTTAGTGTCATGTAGTAAGTAAACAATCGAACCATTTAATGAGCTTGTTAAGAACTCGAAATGAATTATTACACAAAATCAGTGACACTTTGACTAAATCATCCATAAGATGTCACTTTGTTTACGTGACAAAGACTACTTGCCATTGGATAAGTAAGCACAAACCCGAAAACAACATAGTTTTCGGTTCAAACACAATGTATCTTTAAAGGCAACCAGCCCAGCCCCACGATTTGATATCTTTTAAATAAATCATTTGACCACCACACTTGGAAAAGGACAAATTATCTGTCTTTTAGCTTGCCAAGCGGCTTAGCACATTTGCACTTGTATGGCTGATAAAACTTTAACCAGTCTAAGGATATACACCCACATATTCAGGATTAATGGACCCTTTTCAGTGTGATTTAAATTTATTGCCTTCATGTCCTTTCTTGGGGTCTGACTGTATTTTTTCTTTAAATTGCCAATCAGTTATCATGATTGAGCTGTTAGCATCTTGTATCCTTTTTAGAGTGAGGAAGACTGAGTAATTGAATGCACGGACATACGAAGCATGTTGGTATATGAAGAAATGATGAAGTTATAGCCAAAGGAAAAGGGATATATAAAATCTATTCCATTCTTAGGGGTAATTCATAGTTGGGATAGAAAATATCATCAAGGCGTCATGTAGGTGAATGTTCGCATTAACTTGGAGAATGTGGAAACAGATTTTAATTTTGGGAAAGTAAACCATTTACTCTTTGTGAGTGGTTCGATATTATACACAATGATTTAACCTAATTGCTTTAATTGGTTATTTAAATAAAGGTCTGTTTAGTTTATTCTACGATGTACAAAGTTTTTCGTAGGATATCTGCGTGATTTTGAGCTCTTTATCTATGTTACCAAAGATTTAATGTAGCTGCGGTTTCAGCTCGTTTCCTGAATCAATATGTAATCTCTCTGAGAAGGAAATTGGTAGCTTTGTCCGTTCTTAACGTAATATAATTTTTTTTTTCACCTATTTGAGTCCTTGTGTAAATTTTTTTAAAGCGCTTTAAAGTGCTAGTTCATCCCTTTAGTTGCATAACAGTGCCTTATCAGTTCTCTTTGTTGGTAAAAATTTGGTGAGCCTAAAAAGAACAATTTACGATATTTGAAATCTGCTTGATGCCAATCTATACACATATTGGAGGGACAAAGATACACCAAAAACAGAAAGCCTCTACTTTTAGCAAAATATTAACGAATTTTCAGGCAATAAAGAGCTGATTGGGAACATTTCTCATGTCGATCACGAATAAGTCAATTCCGAGTTTCAGTATAAGACATAGTGGGTAAAGCACCCTCAGTCGGTGGAGGCATGGATCATTTGGCACACAACTAGGCCATCGAAGAACCTTTCAGTAAATGATCCTTATACCTCCCAGTCTGCAGAGGCCTCTGAAATATTGGTCAACTATTCTACAGATAGTCAAATTCATGTCCTTTCAACTCCACTTAATAGAGACGAAAGCGATATTACTCGTATTTCTTCAGATTTATCTAGAGTCTTTAAGAAAGTGTTTTATCAATTGATCATTTTTGCATCATTCACCATATGGGTCTGATGCGATATAATTAAAATGGATATCTTCTTTATACGAAAACAGTAATAAAAGCATTAGATCAGCTCTCCATACTCTTTTTTTTTTTGCTACTTCTGATATTCCACAAGGCTTCCAACTAGGTCCCCTTTCTTTTCATCTGAACCAAACACTATCTTCAGAGAATATTTAAACCCTCCCCATATCTCAAACTTAAATCTGTATTTTTTTTAAATCAATTGATTAGGGAATATCGTATTTTATAAATCGCGGACAATGTGGCATGTTGCCTCATCCTTTAAGCAGTAAATTTATCGGCACAATGTTCCAAAAAATCAGGTGCACCAGCAAGAATATTTGGTACGTTTTGGGCACCTGATCACAAAGCAGCTTATCAAGTGGCAAGCTTTAAAATTTTCCACCTATTCCAAGAATCCAAAATCTTTCTTTTTGCATGTAGTGCACTATTCTAAAACAAACTATTTAATTGAGCCTCCGTCCAAACAAATAAGTAAGTATTCGATCATCCCGTTCAACAATCCAAGTTGTCTCATACACTGGAAACATATCTTTCTTATAAATTTAATAAAATAACTCGAAGGATTCGTGATCGAATTATAATCCTTTCATTTATCCGAGTGCAAGGAATATCTTTCTTAAACTTGGCTTTCCATTGAAGTGTTTTTAACAGATAGGCGTGGTGGTCTGGTTTGAGACTAATATGGTAAAAAAATTAAAAAAAGGTACTCATACGCCTCCGATCACGACAATAAAAGCAACAGTAATTGAATAGTCTAGTAAACTCAAGGAATGATGCATCAAGTATTTAGTTTAACAAAATCAATCGGCTAATCACCAGAGGGGGTCCATTGTCTTTAAAAATCAAGAAAACAATCACGAAACAGAGCCAATTCATACAGATGAGTTTCAGGCACAGGTGGCCTGATCGATTATTGGTTATACTCCGTTAAGATATATTCTGTATAGTGAACATGAAAGACTGAAGCTCTCGAATAACAACGTCCAAAGATCACCGACTTCGGCCTTTCAAAATTCTTCGATCACCATTCGGAAATAATCGTCTGGGTCTGAAAATTCCTAGAAAAAAGACCACCAACAATTTCGTTCTACGGAAAGTATCGTAATACGAACGCTTACCTTGAAACTTTTACAAAGAACCGATGGAATCACCATCGTGGCGCTCGAATATTTAAAAGAATATTTACAAAAACTTGCACTTAGTTCAACGATATGGTTCAAATATTTCCACAAAAAATCCAGGTTTCCTCAAAATAAAATGACTAAGGACAGAGAAAAGTTAAAGGCTAGAAACACGAGCTGCAAACTAAGCTCAGATTAACCGCCTCGAAATTAACTTGCAAAAAGCTTAAAAAAATGATCAAGTTGTACCGAAAGTAATGTTCAAAGACATAAATGTATATTAAATAGGAGCCAAACCGTTTCTATCCACTATTCTTCTGATAGTCGACGAAAAACTAAAACGAGTAATTGTATGAAATGAGAAAACAACTAATGACCTAGGAGCGATAAGGCGAACGCTTAAACATTTACTAAATACCTCTACCCTAAACACAATTAAAGGCCCAAGTTCAATTGAAAAAACGATGAACAAAGGGTTGAATGAGACAAAAACTTTTGGTCATATACAATAAGTGAAATGTCTTGCATCTACAAAATACAAAAGTATTTGTTTCAAAGATTATGGCCATCTCTCATATTATCGCATTGTGGAAAGAAGGCACATCATTCAAGAGCATCAATTAAGATTCGGGTGACCCCATGAATTGAACAAATACATCATCTAATAGAGCTAACCAAAATTTTAACCCAAGATTCGAGTATATTGGTATGGTATTTTGCAAGCATTTCATCTGATAAAAGTTCAATCACCACAAGGTAGCGTGCTTGGCCCAGTTCTGTATTCAACAGGCATTTCCATGGAGGCATTCACATCAATTAGGACATTTTTTAAAATCAGTTCAGGGCACTTTAAAATCAAAATGAAATACATATCCACTTTTAACTGTGAATTGAGTGAAGATTCCCCAAGCAGAGGAAGCGAAATATGTACTTGTATCTTCTTCTACATCTTGTCAGACATCTCGCTTGGAAAACACGTTTTCAACACATAAAAGGCTTTCTTAGAAAATCATGACTAGTTGGTGAAGTATATTCAAGAAAGTTGGTTCAAATACAACCTTTTCGAAGAATAGACACCAACACCCTTATTTGTCTCTTTGAAAACTTCATCAAAGGTACTCAGGAACTTAGTGCTCAATAACGACCAGCTACAATCTTTATCAATTAGTGGTGGTTTATATACTTAGCCAAAATACAACACTGTTTTCACATATCATGAGTATTTTCTTCATTTGCAATGAATTTGCAGAAAAATTAAACATTTGATATGTAAGGCCAAAACCTTTAGCATTTAACAACATTCAATTACTGTAATTTACTTTTTAATTTCATTTACGCGCTAAAAGGCTTGTTAAGATACATGTAATCTCTAATTAACTAATTTAATTGTTTTATCTTCCCTCGGTCCTCAGAAGACAAGTTCTCGACACATAAGAGCGTATGCGAATTATCTAGAAGACATGATTTGCCAAGGCATTATGATAAGTAATCAAAATAATTCAATATCCACCGTTCTACAGATGTCTTTCAGAGTTTAGTACAACGACCATTGCCCTGGAAGGAAAAATTGCACACGCTACTAATAGCTTACAGGGCGGGCGAAGGTGATGCTTTTAAAATAGGTGCGAGCTCTCTTAGCGTACGTTACATGGACGATATGGACGAGATTTATGGATCCTCGCATTCTTGACGGAAATTCTCTTTGAGGCCTTCAAAATTCTGCGACTTGTCGACATAGACTCGTGGCTTAAAAAAAAAAACCCACAAATAGAAGAATGGAACAGTTAAATTAGGCGATCTTACCGGCCAGTGCAAACCGACAAAACAAAATATAAGGCGACCCGGAAATTCGGCCCTGAGAATTTCGATTGTGGCTCGTGCAGTATACACCGATGCTCCATCCTGTTGAAACCACATGTTCTCCAGTCCCAATTCATGCAATTGAGAAAGGAGAAAGTCGTTGAGCATGGATCATACTCGTAACCCTGATGACGCCTCCAGCACAAACAGCACACCATGCAGTACCTTGAGCGGATGTAATGGCTCCTTGTGGGTTATACGCGGATTTTCGGTGCCTCAGAATCGATTATTTTGTTTATTCAGATATCCACATGGGCGGATGAAGAGTTGTTGCCCTCGTGGTCGAGCGTATTTTACACGCGCTTGGCGGAACATTTTACAGTCTTTCACCAAAATTCTCTGTAAAGACAGCCGATTGATGCTTCATTGCATGGCATGTCATCTGGTTGATAATCCGGGTCCTCTGCGACATCTTCAACAACAGCTGCGATGCTCTAAGAAGAATGGCTGCTCCGGGGTGGCCAGACCTGGCAGCATCACGTGTTGTCCCATACTCTTCTATTCGAGCGGCTAAACGTCGTAGTGTTTGCTCAGTTTGGTGTCAGATAAACGGGAATTATGCGCCGAAATTCACACTGTGCCAACACCACCGACGAATTATTCTGCAAAAAGATCGTAACAGATACTCCGCGTCCTTTAGGAGCATAGCGATTCATGTCTAGTTGACGTGCAATTTGTATCTGTTAACTGCACAAATGTCAAAGTAGAATTGACATTTGTCGGCATTTTCAATATAGCACCTTCCGATAGGGTGATGACTTTAGCGCTACCTAGAACTTGGCTTTTCTAACTGTATTAATCCTACACTATACAGTAGCATTGGGATGTTAGTTATTCAATTGCTTTCTTAGTTCAGAGAAACAGTAAGTGGTAAGCCTTAATGTTCGTTAAGTTTTTAATGAAATATCAATTTTGGAGTTTATAGCGAAGCTGTTGTAGGCAAAATCCTTTACTAACTAGTTACATTTGGCTAGTATATTTGGCTGTCTTTTGTTAGGTCTGATTCACTTATTCTATGTATTCTGTTCCGTCGCCCGTCCAACCAAACACCAAATTTGCCTCGCTGTTTTTCCCCATGGACTATGTTCACTCATATGAAGGTAGCTTGTTATAAACTGAATGACTACTTATGAATATCCGCCTAGCTTGTTTGGCATTACGTTTAGGTATGTATATAATTGCCAAGAAAATAGACATTTGCTCATTAGGCCCAGTGATAGCCGGTCAAACTTTCTTCTGTTACAAAATACCGTTAATAACTTCAATACAAATAATGTGAGTACAACGGTTGAGGCTACAATGTTCTGTACGTGCTTGTTGTGGAGATTTTGTTTTGCCTGTGACATCATAGAGCAAGTATAGGCATCTGCGTGGAATTGTTGCGAATTAGCGTTGTGTAGAAGTACGCGCTTAAGAAAGCTGACATCAAAAGGAATTTAAAAAACCTTAAAAGTCTAATGCCGAAAAAAATGCTAGAGCTCAACTAGTCTACGTACACTGAGTCATGTTACCTCAATAGAGGGACTATACTTACTGAACAAGCGTGGCGATCATCGGTTCTATCATGGCTTAAGGGAGGACGCCAGTCAAAAATCTCGCGCAGTTCAACAAGAATAATCTTAAAATTGTGAGATTAGTCACGCACATGTACGTATAATAGTGGCCGGTCACAAGTGTCAGAATTAAGTCGCTCATTCGACGGATATAGCTTCTGATCAAATAATGCGCCATTCGGACTATCTCAGACGCTGTGTCGATTTTAGGCTTCGGGTTCCTAGTTCTCGACAGCACATCGGTCAATCAGCGCGATTGTGGCAAACGATCTACTGGTGGCGTTGGTATCCATAGAGATGCCGAATCTGTGACCGACAGTCAAATCGTGTGTTGATATGCCAGGTCAGCATTCTCATTGGGCTGATAGAGCCACATGTCGGCAATATCTCCATAATCAACGTGACTCTGGGCGGAGAACTGAGATTCCTGGTGGCTCGATACTCTGTCAGTTTTCATAATATTATACCGATATTCGAAGATTTGATGCACGTACCCCTCATTCTCACGGTAGACTCTTATATTAATGCCGACAGTACTGAATGACTTCATGCTCACGCAATTTGGTATGACGCCCGTGATGCCCGTACCAACATCGATATGACTTTCACTAGACACTTGGATTCGATACAGTGTGAGGTGTACAATACTTGTGTTACTTTAGCTACCGCAGACCCTTGCTATATGCAACAAACTTGTGTCTATTTTGTTACCATACTATTCTGTATAACCATTAAATTAAAGATATTGACAATCAAATTATATATAAATACGAAACATTTGTTATGGAATATAAACTTCGACGCGTCCTACCCGAGCAATTGTCTCATATTTTAAGTTCATACCTAGATAACCGACTCTTCCGTGTCAGACACGGAAACGAATATTCCAATTTTAAGACAATAAAGGCGGGGGTGCCGCAAGGAAGTGTACTTGGCCCTCTGCTATATTTGCTTTTTACCAGCGACATACCGCAAACGGACGATGCTGTGCTAGCCACATTTGCTGATGACACTGCCATTTTGGCAACAGCCAAAACCGTCGAAGAAGCAACTTCTAAGTTACAACGCGTCCTTACACTGATTAATAATTGGACAAAGACTTGGCGAATCGCACTTAATGAAAACAAGTCACAGCAAGCACACTTCACGAAGAAACATGAAGAGCTTGATATAAAGTATAGAGAAATGCACTGGCTTCTTGGAAATTACTATATTCCAAGTCCAGACTCGAAAAGTGGTAAAACCACTGGACTGGTCTGGACATATGGTATACAGCTTTGGGGTTGTACCAAAACTAGTAACGTTAACATCTTACAGACATTCCAAAACAAAGTTCTCGGAGGGTTCGTTAATGCACCGTGGTACATTGGAAACGATTATATCCACAAAGACCTAGGAGTCGAAAACATTGTAAACGAAATTAAAATGTTTGCGCGAAAACACTAAAACCGACTACAAGGACATACGAATATTTCTGTTCAACAGATCCCTGATGAGATCTGTTGTAATTGCGCCGTCTGAAAAGAACTAAGACTCTTGATCTATCGCGGTGACCAGCGGCGCTTAATTTTTAAGTTAATTAGGAAACTTCAATGGAAAATCGCGTGCAGAATATCTTACTAAAGTAAAATAAAACGCGAAGGAAGTCTACGGTGGGGACCTTGACTGTGCCTTTATATTTTTTGACCTTGTCTTAATGTTTTTCCACGTGTCCGTCACTGTTTCGCTATTGGTTGATTTATCGGTTGCTAAAATAGATCGTTAATTGAAATTTTTATTTCTCAAAGGCTTCTTTTTCCCACCATTCATTATCTAATCGACTCCTATCCGAGTCTGTCATCCATTCGATGGGCTTAATTAACAACGAATATTTAAGACAGTTTAAGACACACTTTTTCGCCGTCCGTCATGGGACTTCTCAACCTAGTCCTTACCAACAGAGTTCTAACACTTTGCCCAAACCATCGCAATCGAAAACCTATGTGAGTTGGATTTCCGCGATCTAGGACGATACACTGGCTGAGAGAACTAGAGCATCCCTGTATCTTCGCTTGGTCACTATTTTCACTCAAAGAGGAGAGAAACAGTTAAACAGTTAAAACAATTAAAGCCCAAGATGAAAGAAAAAAAAATCTCTCTTCTCAAAAATGCACAAAAACAGGTACAAGCGATCATTAAAGTCGATTGCATTTCAGTGGCAGTGGGAGAGGATGTGTCACCGATTGTGTTTTGAAACCTAATCGCGCTTCTTAAGTAAATCCCCTTATGTTTGTTTAGAACCACTATTTGCATATTTTCCTCATATGCGAAACATATTACATTTCCCGTTTTGGAGATTAGTCCAAAAAAAAATACATTAGAGTAATCAAGCATAAATTACAGCACGTATGCATTATCCTTAGATGAAATGTATTTAAACTCCTTTTTCATCATTGTAATATCAAATTATCCTAAAGCTAAGACGGTTACGAATTCTAATACGATTTTCATAAATATTTAATCACATCCCACACACCATCTGTCGCCAGATACATTTATTCTGATTCTGTTTCGACTTAAGCTCCATTATACTCATTCACTCCCTACACTCTACATTTTGTATTCTGTACTTTGTACTCTGTATCTCTGAAACCTGTAACTTTTTTGCACGTATCTGTAGTTTATCCTTGGTAAAAGTCGCAATAATCTGCATGCCATGCGGAGGAGAACACCATCAAAAGATCGTAATTATGATAAAGGCATTGTTGGCCTTATTTTAATGGAACCGATTAATAGCATGTCAAGTGATTTAGTAAATAAATATCAGCACTGTGAAAAATTAACTTAATTACGAGTATTGCAAAAGATAACAGCCACATTGGGGCAGACATTCAAGTTTTATCTGCCTTTTGAATCTTCAATTTTACGGATTTCAAATTGAGTGTAAATAGGCAGGTGATATTCCTATCTAGCTCGTTGAAGTGTATTGAGTTATGAGAACTTCAGGTGTTATATTGTTTTCATAAACAGTCAACACATAATTGAAAGTGGATTTTCTAATCTAATTCAGTTAACAGAATAATACTGACAAGTTTTTTTTTTAATAGAAAACCCTATATCTTAGGAATGAAATTGATATAAAAAAAAACGGTCACATTAAGAACCCAATGGCGAGCAGGAAACTCTGCTATCAATTCGTCTCGTTTGAGGTTCATAATGTACATAACATTTAAGTAGGTGCCGAATCCGCCTGGAAAATTCTCGGTTTCGTCTCAGTTTATTCTTAGTTCAGTCCATCTGCTCTGAAATCACTTTCCGTCTCTTGAACTCTTTCAAATTATTTTAAGGAAATGTGATCCTTTGGCATTCAGGTACTCTTAACTATGTACGAGTATTTATGCCTTGGTTTGCAATTATCAAACCAACAATAGTTAGCAGAGTCATTTGACGTCGATAACCAAGTGGTTGGATTAGACTTCTTGACTCTTCCCAAAATACATATCTTTGTCAAAAGAGATATAACGGGATACCTACTTATACATACATATACCCCGATTCGTACTTGGGTTTCAACCAACAAACTTTTCCATCTAACTCCATTTTTTGTCAGTTACCTCTCCGCGCTACAAGTAAGTCGAAGCCCCTTTTACCTACCGTGTGCTATCTACTCTCTTGGGGCTTGACTCAAAGACTCTTTAGATCGGTGCTAGGGTGGCCATTAGCTTCGTGGCTAAGTTTTCTCTACAATTTCTCATCAATATAATGGGCAGTATTTTTTTCTCTAAACGTTTTTGGCATAGAACAAAACCAGGATGATGAGGGTTTGTCCTTCAGGAGAAACTTCCCTTATTGAATTAACTCTTGAATCTAACAACATCTGGCACGCTCAATTCTGCGTTCTTAGGTGACGCACTGTGCAGCCAAATGAAATTAAGTTGTGAACTATCTCGAAGTTATAATTATCAATGGTAACGTTCTGGCCAAGTGATCGCTGATGTACTTTCTCTTCTGATGATAGAATATACCTTGCTTACCACTGTTTTATTGACAGCGCAGAGTTTTCGTCTAATCATATTTTGAAGGAATCAATCTGAGCAATGTTAAAAAAATTAAGTGACAACTCGTCACCTTGCCTAACACCTATCTTCAGATTGAAGTGATCGGCTTTTTCAATGGCGATATCGTCGGTGCTGGGATGGCAACGATTAGTATAAGGCCTCGTAGAAGTAGCATCTTCCGACAGGTGCTGGTTCCCTAAATGAGCCTCTGCCTCCGAACATCTTGCAGCTCTGCTAATAAGCCCTACTTCACGCCTCCCCGTGGCGCCATCTGGGAATCTCATTAGAAATTGCGAAGTGAAAGGGGCAAATGGCGAGTTTCCTGCGCCATAAATCAGGGTTAGTGTCGGAACAACAAAACAAGACCTTATGCGGGCTACTCCGACATATTTGGAACTCAGGCCGGTGAGGATTTCCAGGACTAAGTCAGGGTCTTGGAAAAGAGATGGTGGCGGACGAACCCTATATGGGCCAACGGCAGCGCTCACATCCCGGAACGGGCTACTGGCTTCGGTGTAACCCCCCGTCCTAGGGGCATTAAAAATGGAACTGGTCCTCCAGGTTGGGGGTTGTGCCGGAAGGAAGTTACGAAGCATCAACAAGCCTCGGATATGGATGGATCTACTGTTGACAACCCACGCAAACGATTTAAGGACAATGAGCTTCGGATATGCACGTGGAATGTTAGATCCCTTAATAACCCACGTGCAGTCAAGCAACTAGCGGAGGCCCTAGACTGCTGCAAAGCAGGCCGGACAAAAAGAATATGAAAAACTGCGATATCTATTACGGCAATTGTTATCGACGGCAAAAGCAGCGCTTATTCGGATGCGGATTTGTTGTCGGAGGCAGAATTAGACAAGAAGTCCTCAACTTCCAGCATGTAAGCGAGCACCTCGTAGCAATCCGCATCAAGGCTAAATTCGCCAACATTAGCCTTATATGCGCGCATGCCCCCACAGAGGAGAAAGATGACGACACCAAGGATGCCTTCTACGAGCTCCTTAACAAGACCTACGAGCAATGCCCTAGCTATGACATTAAAATTGTCCTCGGTGATTTCAATGCAAAGCTAGGAAGAGAGGGTATCCTTGCTGGAACAATCGGAAAATATAGCCTGCACAACACCACCTCCGATAACGGATTCAGGCTAATTGACTTTGCGGCGGGGCGAAACATTGTCGTGGCTAGCACACGGTTCCCATATCTCGACATACACAAGGGGACTTGGAGAACCCCTGATCAATCAATAGTCAACCAGATTGATCACATTGCGATCGACGCAAGACACTTCTCCAGTATTATGGATGTCCGTACGTTTCACACTATCTTTCAAAAGTCCGTCCAACTGCTCGCATACGCCGACGATATTGACATAATCGAGAGAAAGCAGCGTGATGTCAATGGCGCTTTCGCGAGTATTGAGACAGAAGCGGCGAAAATGGGTTTAGCGGTCAATGAGGGCAAGACCAAGTATATGCTGTCA
The DNA here is from genome assembly GCA_928272305.1 of Volucella inflata. Classification (NCBI taxonomy): domain Eukaryota; kingdom Metazoa; phylum Arthropoda; class Insecta; order Diptera; family Syrphidae; genus Volucella; species Volucella inflata. The sequence goes on from OV743719.1 coordinate 68,018,368, forward strand.
AGCAAAAAGGACAACCAACACCGAAATCTCGGACAGAACGTCACCCTCGACAGATATAACTTTGAGGTAGTTAAGGACTTTGTCTACCTAGGCTCCGATATAAATACAGACAACGACACCAGCGCTGAGATCAAGCAAAGAATAACTCTTGCCAACCGCTGTTTCTTTGGGCTAAGAAGGCAATTGAGTAGCAAAGCCCTCTCTCGGACAACAAAAGTCACCCTTTATAAGACTTTAATAATCCCGGTCCTGCTCTATGGCGCAGAGGCATGGACATTATCAAAAATGGATGAGGGTGTTCTTGGTTGCTTCGAGAGAAAAATTCTTCGGGCGATCCTCGGTCCCGTCTGCATTGACGGTGAGTGGAGGAGGAGATACAACGACGAACTGTATGGACTGCACAGCGACATGGACCTAGCAAGATGAGTGAAGATCCAAAGACTGAGATGGCTGGGTCATGTAAAGTGCATGGACACCAATTTTCCGGTCCGAAAAGTCATCGAATCCGCCCCCGAGGGACAGCGCAGTAGAGGAAGACTCAGGTGGCGCACGCAAGTGGAAGAGGACCTCAGCCTTCTTAGAGTGCGAAACTGGAGACAGCTAGCCAGGGATCGAGCTGGCTGGAGAAGCTTGTTGACTGATCCGGTCCACCCCGGACTATAGCGCCACCTGAAGTAAAGTAAGACGTTCTGGCCAAGTGATCGCTGATGTACTTGCTCTTCTGATGAAAGAATATACTTTGCTTTCCACTGATTTATTGACAGCGCAAAGTTTTCGTCTAATCATATTTTGGAGGAATCATTCTAGCGCAATGTTAAAAAATCATCACCTTGCCTAACACCTATCTTAAGATTGAAGCCATCGGCTTTTTCAATGGCGATCTCGTCGGTGCTGATAGAACTTTCCATAGTTATCATTCACAACCTGACAAGTTCCTCTGGAATGTCGAAACTAAACACAGAGTTGTACAACTTGCCCTTATAACATACAGGATGTCTATCTGAAATGTCAGGACTTTGATGTGGTGTGAACATTTGATCTGATCTGGCTATCTTCTGGCTAGATAAGCTGTTCCATGTTCTTAAACAGGGCATCTTCAATTTATTTCAATAGCTCAGTAGACAGTCTGTCCATTTCAGCAGCTTTATCAAACTATAGTCTCGATGTTGCTAACTTTTTTTAAGACAAAGGGAAGAAATTCTCTGTCATCATAGGTTAATAGTTCATTCAGCTATCGGCGTCAATTGCGACTGCTACCGATGTCCATGTTTATCTTTGCAGTTTTCAATTGTGGCTTTGTAGTTCGATGTGTTCCTTTTATTATCTGACGAAGATGTCTCTGGAGTAGAACCTTACGTTTTACTTCGTGCCTAAGTTAATCGTCTAAGAAGAGCCTTTTTTCGGCTACACTTTGAAACTAGTCACATCAAATTCTCTATAAGAATATTGTCATTAATTTTAAAAATTGTGGCAGTCTTTTTTAATTGCAGATTTTCGACGCCGAGCTTTGGTGGTCTTACCGGACTCTTTTATGCCTGTGATATCTCAAATCATTTCCTGGCTCCAACAAGGAAATTATTCCGATCGATGTTGGTGCCCCCGAAAGTTTGAAAACTCATCAACAATGTCGATTGCAATTATGATCAATTTGGTTGGAAGTTGAGCCTAGCCCTTGAGAGATGTTCAGTTCCGAAAGCCAACTGCTAGTTAATAAAAGGTTGGGCCTGTTACAAATTCCTAACACTTGAATCTACCGTCAAATATCAACGACCTCGCCATACTGAAAGTATTGTTTCTTCTCAGTTTACTGAAATTAAGAAACGTTAGGCGCGATAAGTATTGTAGTTAAATTGATGACCGCATGAGAACTCGGTGCCAATCCCGAGCCGTCATTGGCATTCGAAACACAGTGTCTTCCAAACGGAAGGAAACAGAGCCAGCAGAGTTAATGAGAATAAGATCAGTATACGTGTACTTAGTCAAGTCATTAATACTGGTATACAACTGAACTCACTCATTACGAATGCAACACTGGACGCATCCATTTCGTATTGATTGCGATTTGACAGTTGATATTTATGTCGTGTCGTAAAAAATTTTTGACATTAATTGCTTGCAATCATGGAATGGAGTGACATCGAAAATCGTATTGTTGTAGTTGGCCTACTAAAATGCAACATGGAAATAGGCGATATCTTAAGAACATTGCATCACTCGCAATTTTGTGTATCGTGCTGTGAAGTTGTTTGAGGATACTGGTGGAGTACGAGACCGTCAAAGATTCGGCCGTCCGTGAGAACTCTAAAAGCGATCAAAGCCGTGAAGAAACGAATCGACCGAAAACTGCGGCGAAAACAGAAAATCTTGTTGGGGGAAATGCAAATTTCGTAAAAATCCATTTCTCGAACTATCAACTACACAACTGTGGCTCAAACACAACATTCCGGACTTCATATCAACGGATGATTGGCCAGCTGGTAGTCCAGACCTCAAGCCGTTGGATTACAAGTTTTAGTCCGTATAAGAGGGCATGGCTTGCTCTACTCGACACTCAAATATTGAGTCGTTGAAGCGAGCCCTTGTCCATGCAGTGGACAATATCCCCATGCATGAAGTGTGTCTCGTAATCGATGAGTGGCCACATCGTCTTCAGTCGTGCTGGAAGGCAAATGGAAGTCATTTCGAATAAGTTGTTCTAAGACTTGTAGCCATTGAATAACCCAATAAAAACAACAACAACAATTGTGTAAAAATTAATTCGTTTTCATTTGGCGCTAGTTTTTCTGTGTACCAGTACTTATGTCTTGACTAGATATTGTAGAGATATTTCCACCAACATCCATAATCAAACTGCATTCGAGGCCTTGCAGTTCATTAATATCAATCATGATGTATTTAGAATCAACTGCGCACTTTTAACCAAAACGGGAGATTACAGGAAGCGCTTCCTTCACATCATTTATCATGGCCCTATAGCGTTCGCCAGTAACAGTGACCGTATTGTCGATGGCGTCCTCAATAAAATACGGCCCAATCACTCCTCCCGCGTGAACGCCAACGCCGCACAACACAGTGGCTTTGGGTAATGGCTCTTCGTGCATCACACTCGGATTTTCAGTGCCCCAGAAACGAAGATTTTACTTATTGACGTGACGGCTTAAGTATGCGCCACGTCGCTCACGATGATTTTCGACACAAAATCGTCCTCTTCGTTGTTGAGGTTGAGGATGGCTGTTTAATTCACAAATATCAAATATGAATGATGTATGATGCCATTTGCAAGAATTATAACATCTTCCGATTGGATGATTAATTTTGCGCCACCTTGTACGAGTACAAGTCAAAGGATGCGCTTCATATGTACCAATGGTAACAGGTATTGCAAGACCGAAGGAAATTTCTCGGATAAAGTTGTGTTTAACATTTGGAGGGAATAGAGCCACACTATAAGAAATTTTTCTCAACTGAAAGAGCTCAAGTTAAGGCCTTTACCTAATCGAATCTACAATATCAGCCCAGGTGCATCCCACATCAATTTTTTTCTCTATTTCGATGCAGTCCGGCCAATACAGATCATGTGTTAGTCTTGCCGATATCTCTCTAAGTGCATAACGAAGACTCGACTTAATTCACCAAACTCGAATATAACTAAAAAAAAGGCAAATTAAAGACTCGCAAAAAGAAAGCATCCTCCAACATCTAAAAAAAGTGTTGAAAAGATTCACTCTACACAGATTTCACTCACAGTCTTCCTCTGACTTTTCCTCTTTAAGAGTAATGCTGATTTAAAAGCCTGACACACTTCCAGCACAACCTTATATGTTATGTTGTATAAATGGGGTAAATCCAAACCCGTGGATATCCTGGAGGGACAATGCTCTGAGACTTTTGGTACGTTGCAAACAACGTTTCTCGCCATACCATAGTGGTGCGCCGAGTCGAACGAGTATTCGTATTTCCATTTAAATTCAAAGTTAACACCGCGACAACTTGACATCGAAAATCTATTGCTCTGGGACTTTGACGTGAGCTTAGCCCACACGTTTGGTGGTAATGCAGCCGCTTGTGCTACTGCCTGGCCGTGTGCAATTAAAAATATAAACTCTAAGGTTAGCTGGAAATTGAAATGGGAATCGACAGTCTCGGTGATATGATTATTTACTCAAGAATTTAGTAGGTGAAGGTTGGAAACGAGGAATAAATTTGCATTACAAGAATTTATTGTTGAGAACTGCTTAACAAGAAATTTACTCTTTATTTAAGGGTTATAGACGAGGGCTGCCAAGTAAACAACGTTTCGTAGTAAGTCGACAGTTGACGGAGAATCTTGAGCATTGTCTGAGGTAAAAAATGTGAAAAGTAAATCTAAGCAAGCTTGTAGTAGGAAAGGTATTGTTCCTTTATACAGATGCACGCATCCAAAAGCTTCTTACACTCCACGAAGCTCAGATAAGAACTACATGCCTAGCTATATAAAATATTTAATGCTCTCAATGTTGTACTGTAATGTGATGAATTTTTATGGATTCAGTATAACTTTGATTGACTAGCTTGCACAATAGTATTGTACAATTGGATGAATTCGTGATTTAGAAGTTCAATTAACAAGGTCAACTTCAATTAAGTACATATAAGTTAGCTAACATAATTCTTCGTGAATATTCAGATAGAGTCAGTCAAGAAACCTACTTAGATTATATGCAACTGAAATGTAGAAGTTTAAAAAGTGCCTAGTGTTAAACGATGGAAGAACTGTTACTGAAGTGTTACTGTTCCGAGGTCCATGTATAGTTGGATTTCTGTTGATTGAATAGCTACTTCTTAAAAAAAATAAATAAATTAGTATTTGAGCGGAAGTTTCTTAAGATCGTTTAAAGCAAGAAACTGTTTTCGAGACGTATCTTTCTCCAAATCTATCTAACGACATGCTTTTGAATGACAAGCAAATGTTCGATTTTATGTTATGAGTTGCGCGATTGCACATAGTAAGCAACTTCTAGAACAAAAATTGCCTTATATGGTACACAATGATAGGTTGAATATCGAGTTTTTTTAAAAAAAAAAACGAAAAATAGCGTAGGCCCAAGAACTGAACCTTGCGGAACCCCAAATTGGATGTCTATAACAATTTTCTATCGTAACAACTTGTTTCCGATTGTTTAGATAGGAATGGAACTAATTGAGAATTAAAGAAACTGCACTTGTGAAAAACTCATTGAATGCGTCAGATTTTTCTTGAGAATCAAATATCACCAAATTTAAATAAAAAATACTATTTGTTAATTTAGAAGGAGGCCCAGATTTATTTAAGAGATCGTTGACTATCTTTCATTCTTTTTTTATAAATATTATTTCTTGCCACGGTAAAATTTGTTAACATACCAACTTTGCTTGGTGGTTGGGTGCTGTAAAAATAGGGTAGGCACTGAGAGAAGTCAACCCGGCAATATGCAGTGTTGCAAATTTTTCTAAATATCACTTGTTCTTGTAACACCTCCACGTGATAACCGTTGGGTAGTGGTGAATGTCCATCCGGACTGGACTTACTCAATTTATAAGCGCGAGTGCTGACCAACATACCAAAGCTGTAGCACAACAAACATGACAGTGGTTGAATTCCGCCAAGCACATGCGGCTAAGCAAGATGCATATAAAGAATAGGAGGACTAGAGCTGCTCATGAGCTCTATGAGTAGAAGAGGAGAGAGGAACACTGGCTTCTCAGGAGGAAAAAGAAAGACCACGAGAAGCGCGCGCAGGAATGAGATTAGGAAGTTTCATCAAAAGGTAAAAAAAAACATGCCACAGACAAAACGCCGAACGCCTGTAGAGACGAAAAAGCGAACATCGTAATACTCGTAGAGTCGCAGTCAATGCTGAGATTTTGGAAAAATTATTTCTGTAGACTTTCAAAAGTCCGTCCAATTACTCGCATACGCCGATGATATTGACATAATCGGAAAACAGCATCGTGATGTCAGTGGCGCTTTTGCGAGTATTGAGGCGGAAGCGTCGAATATAGGTTTCGCGGTCAACAGACCAAATATATACTGTCAAGCGATAAGGATACTGAACACCGATGTCTCGGACAGAACGTCACCGTCGGCAGGTATAACTTTGAGGTAGTTAAGGACTTTGTCTACCTAGGCTCTGCTATGAATTTAGACAACGACACCAGCCCTGAGATCAAACGAAGGATAACTCTTGCCAATCGCTGATTCTTTGGGCTAAGAAGGCAATCGACTAGCAAAGCTCTCTCTTGAACAACAAATGTTACACTATGTAAGACCTTAATAATCCTAGTCCTGCTCTATGGCGCAGAGGCATGGACATTATCAAAAATGGATAAGGGTGGTCTTGGCTGCTTTGAAATTAAATTTTTCGAGTGATTTTCGGTCCCGTCTGCATTGACGGTGAGTGGAGGAGGAGATACAACGACAAACTGCATGGACTGTACAGCGACATCGACAGTAGAGGAAAACTACGACTCAAGTGATGCACGCAAGTAGAAGTAAGTACAACAGTAAGTGATTCCTCTTAGGTAAGCAGAGTTAAGGAGAGGATATTAGACAACGAACTCTATTAACATTGACCTGATCAGAAAAGTGAAACATGACTAGGACAAGCCTCTAGTTCGAAGAGTCCTTGGCACCATCCCGGTGGGATGACAAAGAAGATAAAGACTTCGCTTTGGTGAGACGTGCAAGTGGAGATGGACCGCAACCAAGTTGAAAAGCACAAAGGAAGACAAATAAACACAGACTGCGTTTTGGTCCACCTTTGACTGCAACGCCAACTAAGTAAATTAGTAACCAGATGTTGAGGGCAAACCAGATTACCAAGAAATTAAATCGCCGATGAAATTGCTAGGCAAGCATGAAATTAGAGATTTTTATAACACGAACACACGTTAGGTTTGCCTGCGAACTCGGTTAGATCTTCGCTCATGCGGGTATTAGTGATTAGTGATGCTGGTGTTTCTTAACGTCTTTTAGAGGTCAAAGGGTGTCGCTTAACAGGAAGACTGCAGATTTCTTAGTAACTCAGTATGCTAAGCAGAAGTGATGTAATATTCTGCCAATGTGGAACTAATCACGGCAACGCAAAGCACATTTGTGAATATCCGATGTACACTCGGCTATAGGTATTCTGACTGACTTACTCATCTTTCTTCGGAAGGTAGCATACAAGGAGTACAATGGGCCGGTTTTTTGTCTGTCTTTTTCGGCGATTGAGCTATTATGTCTTCTCTCCCAAAGCCCCTCAATGCAAAGCATACAAAAAAAATCGTTTAAGGAATGTTTTGTTCAAAATAACAAATGTCATCTTCATTTCTAATAAAAGAATAGAATTGAGAGTCTCCCCAATGTTTCTTGAGTTGGCTTCGTACTCAATTGTAGTCATAAGCCAAATATTTAGTGATTAGACAGTTTAATTCTACTATCGATCTCTGGCGAGGTGAACAAATTACTAGCAATCTTCAAGCCAAATCTGCATACGGTAGTAGTACGTTCCTACCAGTTGACAGCATATGCTGGTCATTACACTCATTTAGGAATTAGCAATTAGCTCTGTTTCGATATTAGCAAAAGCATCAGTATCAGTAACGACTGCACGTAGTTGCAAAGTTTGTAGAGAATCTGCCTCTGATTTAATCATTTTTCAACAAATGAGTAAGCCTTCCTTCATTATGGAATATAAATCCATTTCAAGGACTGCCTCGACTGTCTTGGCAGTAGGCCATCGTTTTTCAATAGATTTTCAATTGTTTCGTATTTCAGAAAAAGCTTGACCAATATTGTTCTTAAGTGCCTAAATCTTTTGTCGATTGTTCGCATAGCATCGGTCTTTAATGGCACCCTATCAAAAGACAGTATTATGACGTGAAATCGCAGCTCTGACTGACTAAAAGATTATGGAATAAAGTACACAATAAATCGAACGTTGAAGGATGACTTGTGTAGCACGGATCCCTATCTAGCTGGAACAGTAGCTTGCCCAAGTCCAAATCTTCACTTTCTGTCAATAAAAAATCGGTAACCATGCCTTGGTAGCGTTTCCCATTGACTGTTACTTTTCTTTGTCGTCTTGGAAGTGAAATGTGCCATTAATGCCGCCACACCGAAAACCACACCAAACAGTCACACGGATGCATTCTTCTCTACGACTATATGTGGATTTTCCGGGCCGCGCAGATGGAAGTGCGCTACATCTGGAAAAATTATTTTTTGAGCAAGATTATCATCAATTTCGAGATGCTCTTAAGCCCTAACAGAGAAGCGATAACAAAGTGGTTGGTCAATTTGCTTCAATTTCTGAGTCAAATTGAAGGCGAGTAGTTCGGAATATTTTTGCAAAATTCTCTGCAGGCTAGTGCGAATGATGTTCATTGACTGAGATCTTTGGCGTGTTAAGGTTCTCTCGCTTAGGTGTACACCTTCGCCAACAACTCCAGTATTCTCTATTCAGCGCACAGGACGAACATGCGGTAGTTTCTTTACAAACTTGCATACACCAACTGCATAAGGTGTATCATTACAACCGAATTTTTTTTTTCGAGATTCGCACTGTTTCGCCAACACGGCTTCCATTTTTGAAGTAACTTGTCAATATTTCCCAACATCCATTCATTTCGTACTGCGAAAATATAATTTTGAGTTTCTGTAAATTTTTTGAGCGCGTAAGAGCTGTCATACGAGTATACCAAAACAAAAAAAAAACGCCCATACTTTATTTGGAATAGACATATCCTCTGGCAAAAAATTCACATCTCCACATTAGACGACAGAAGTGTTTATTCGTGGTTTCCTCAGCTCAACTTGCTTTAAAAATCTTATTTTTCATAAAAATACATAAACAGTGTGGCAAATAATATCCTGGACTGGCTTTAGAAAACATAATTAAAACACAACTTCTGTTTATTGTTGGGTTTTTATTCGAAATATTCTCTTTTCGATTCAAAACCGCTTTTGCTGTGATTCAAAAGTGAGTCAAATACCTGCTCTAGCTCATTTTGCGGAATAGCCCTCAGTGCCCGTGTGAAAGTTGCTTGAATTATCGAAATGTCATCAGAGAGCATTCTTCCTTAATTTGGTGTGGGCTAACGCCCACATTTATTTGGCTTAATACAAGCTTAAACTAACTTAGAAAAACTAGGACTTTAAAACTAACAACAGGTGAAGGTTATGAAGTAAGAGAATGGTGAAGGAGATCGAGTACCCAGGTTAAAATCAAAAAGGGGGAGGTGTGAGTTGACCTTACGGAGCATGCGGGAGATTGGTTCGTTCGAACAATAAAAGGTGCGATGGGTTGGAATATAGAAGAGACCAGGACAGCGTAAATTACGGGGGTTAGTGTTGAAGAATTTTAAAGGGCAGCACAATCCACAGAACCAGAGAGCACTCGATGAATGAAGAGAAAGTCAGCTACATTACTGCGTTTTTCGAGGGTATGCAGGTTAAGTAGTCTGAGGCGGTCACAATATGGAGGTAAGTTAAAGGGGTCATCCCAGGGTAGTCCGCGATGGGCAAATCGAGGAAATCGACATTGAATGTTCTCGATACGGGATATGTGAACTCGCTGGCATATTCGAGAATGGTAAATTCTTCAATTTCAATTTCAGGAACAAAGAGAAGTAGCACGGTGCACAATCCGTGGTTGAGTTAACACACACACTTGATTTTGAGCCAAAAATTAAAAAAACAATAAGTCCTGTATTATCATGCAACATAGACCAAATTTTTGGATTGCAATATTTGGGTCGAATGCGACAGATTGTGGTCATCGAACGATTCAAAACTTCAAGATAATATGCGGCAGTAACTGTTTCGCCAGTTGGAATGAATGTTTTGTGAATAATTCCTTTGCTACCGAAGAATGTGATGAGCATTGTCTTCATTTTTCAAGGAACTTTTCGTGTTTTTTTAGCTTGTGGTGGAATTTTTGACTTAAATTCCGCACTTTAACCCTTGGTTTCCATATTGAAAACACCCGTTACACCCGTCGCAATGACGTCTCTGAAATGCCAGACTCTCATCAATTTTTGACGATCATTCAGTGTGCACAGACCTTTGTGTTGCTCAAATCCTTCTGAACAATGGGTCCAATAGCCAATTTTTGGATGGTTAAGGCCACTTCTATTATCATTTCAGGCGTCCAAACTAAAATCGGCCTTCCTGTGAGTTTGCGATCCTTCAGCGTCTCTCTCTTCAGCCGTCCAAAAAAACATTTATGCCACTGTTCCAGTTAAATAATAATCACGGTATACTTGCTGCATTAATTGAAATATTTTTAATGCATTTTTAACAAGTTTTGCGTGAAATTCAATGACCCCTCTTTGTTCCATATATATTTCAATGAAAAGGTATTCTGGAAAAATATTTTTTATAATTCTTAAATGTCAACCAAATGTCATCAAATTTCGACAGATAGAAGAGAAAGATTTAAAATTTAAGATAAATAGATGGCGCTCATGGGTGCTGAGGTATGGCTTATGTCCGGGATATTATTTGCCACACTGTGAAGTTTTCATAACAATGCATATGCATGTGTGCATTTGGTTGATGATATTTTAAATTGCCACAACACATTCCAATATCTGTACTTAGCTGTTTGAACATAGGGAAATACAGCACTGAATTGCATCCTCTACTTGTAACTCAGTTCCTTAGGTTTCAATCTACGAATACATTTCATATATATAGCTGTACGGGTATTTCCAATATAATTATGTACTCCAGTCATTCAAACTTACACTTCTGCTAAGATTCAACTTGCAAGTATAATTTCCCACCCATTTGAGTTGCCTCAGTTCTTGGTAGAGAATTTCTTATTGGGGTTCTTCGTCCCCTTCTCATCCATCCAGGGTACTGAATATAATTGCATGAACAGTCTACCAAAATGAACTAACACTCAGCTCAGCCGGCGTCGTTAACGCCGCCTTTACACTAAATGTAGAGATTCACAGTCATAGGTAAATCAGGCCAACCAGGTAATAACGAAACTTTGTAATTAAAATCGTAAATAATTGGCAACTTACCGTTAACGGAATTAATTACATATATTACGCTGTTAGCTGGCAAAAGTTGTATTTCACTCTAAGGCAACTGAAGTAGGGTTCTCGCTGATTTTCCGACTATGAAGAAAAGGACATACTCGTATGTACGTGTATATAGGAACGTTCTTGAGCTGAGCTCTGTACTCGTACTAAACAGCGTTCAGAGTTAAGAGGGCAAGGAAAATGCAAATCCTTGGCTTCACACTTCATTCGGATTAAATGTACTTTTAGCTGAAGACAAGTGTTACACATTAAGTTGATGCATCAACTTCAGTGTGCGAAGTTCTCCAGAGAAAACCGAGTACTTTTGGATTTTCAAAAGAACCGATTCCATGTCATGATGCAAGTCGATGCCAATCGACTGTACATATCAAGTGCAATCGAGTGAAATCTTAAAACAAATCATGTGACAGATTTTTGTGTAATTGAAATTCACTGAACACCATACACATTACTATAAACTTCAATCAACGTCTGCTCTACACGTTGATTGCTTCAGAGGTGTTTAACCCATCTGATTCGAATCACTGCCTTACTCTAGAGATCTTGCTTCATTTATCCTGATTAAACGCTTGAGGTATTCAAATATCAAACCATCTACAAACTTTTATTTGCACTACAAGTTGAAGCATCATCATACATACATACGAGTACACATCTTTTGTACCATCTAGTTAACTCAGATGCGTACGAAGTATATGAGTACTTTATGCTTAGAGTACAGGTACCTAAAATCATGAGAAGACGTATCTCAGCAAATTAACTTTCATGTTTCGTTTATTTAATTAACTGCGATTCTACGGATATGAAGTTTTTGAATACCCATCCCCAATGCTAGACAATTAACATATCTTCATTGGGTATCTAAAGGCATTTAAACATTTAGAGAGTGTGAGCTATGTGTGAATACTTATATAAGCCATGCCTTCCAGCATTTGTTGACTGTATTTTGTCTGTCAGAAGTTTAAGTTTAGTTGACGTCTTTGAAAATTCGAAGAAACTTTTATTTAATCAGTTTACGGATGAGTTGTGTTCACTTTTCTGCTAGTTTTGTCGCCAAATTTTTGGGGAAAATGCTTCAGAGATTTTTTTTCTATCGGGACAGTTCATTATAGGCAATCAGTTAGTCCATTATTCTCTTTTAAAATTTCTTCGAAATAAATTTACAAGTCTCATGAAAAATAAAGTAAAAAAATAAGACGCACCATCAGTCTTTAAATAGGTTGAAGTATTGAAATCTGTTGCTGGGCACTACCAAGGAATTTCCTAAGTGATTTTACATGATACCACTGTATTAGCTGGGTCCAGAAACAGGTTTCAAGTAACTCAACAGTTTGACTACGGGGTTCGAAGTAAGTTGAAAGTGGTGAGGAGGTTTCAGCAAGGACTCGTCATCTGTTTGAAAGCAAGAAGAAAAGCCCAACGCTCAAGGGAAAGCCTGGATTTCAATCAGAAACTAATCATCTCCAAGCAAGCGAGGAGATCCTTAAAAAGGGCCATTAAGGACAGCGAATATACGAGCTTCTAAAAGCTACTAGACGAAGCCGATATAAGCCCTTGGCGAACCGCCTACAGGATCGTCATGACAAAAATCAAAACACATAGAGCACCTCAACTAACATGCCTGCAAATGCTGGAAATTATTGTTAAGACACTGTTTCCAGAACAATTACCGAATCGTTACCGAGTCATAAAATCCACAGATGAAGAGATTCCACCCGGCGATGGGGTCGATGGCGACACGGAACAAAGGAGCATTGTGCAGTGGTCACATAAGACATCAGAAATGCTTTCGATTCGGTAGAATGGACGTACCAAACTATATCCTCAAGATCACTTCTACCTACTTTAGGAACAGAAACCTGAGCTACGACACAGACGAGGGCACTAAGCTCTACAACGTTACAGCAGGTGTGCCACAGGGATCCGTCTTTGGCCCCTTGATGTTGAATATTATGTGTCATGGTGTCCTTAGGTTCCCAAAGCCCCCAAACAAAAGATAATAGACTTTGCGGATGATATAGCCATCGTAACCGTGGCCAAACACATCTCTCGAGTCAAATGTTGGCTAGAGACAACAAGCCTGAATTTAGCCGACCATAAAACAGAAGCAGTTCTTTTCAACAGCGGCAAGACCATTGAATACATGCATGTACGCGTAGGAGATCAGGTAATAAAATCAATGCCGGCATTAAAATATCTAGGCGTTATGATTGATAATAGGCTCAGCTTTAAGGCTCACCTAGACTACGTTAGGAAAAAGGCATCGATCATTCAATCCTCCCTGGCAAAATTAATGCCAAACATCGGAAGACCCAGGTGCAGCTGCAGGTCATTATTATTGAAAGCAGTTAGCTTAGTCAGAAAGATTTCACAAATCTATAGACTAATCGCTTTGAGAGGAATCTGCGCTTTTCGGACCACTTCGGGCGTCTTAGTTGGTATGATGTCCATTGATGTAATGGCCGAGGAAATGAAACGCGTATATATGAGGATACGTTCTGGTCCACCTAACAGATCTGATCTGACTGAGGAAAACAATATTGCCTGAAACAAAAGATCTAGGCAAGAGAAAAACCGCCAACCAACCTTGTGAAATAAGAAAGGTTTGCGGGGAGAGTGACAACAATCGAAAATTTAGCAGCAAAGCGATTACGCGCAAATACGAGACAGCCAGACAGACAGACACAAAACCGTACATGCATAAAGGTCAACTACGTGCAACATACACAGACCCACAGCTCTCCCTTTCTTTTCTCCTGACGTACGTATGTATACAGACTTACATCAACACATCCTATTCTGACTTCTCCCCGCATATAACATAAATATTTACAAACCCTCACATACAAATCCACCAAGATTTCTAGCCAAAGGCTAATTTGCTCCCCCTCGAAGTTATGTCTTACGGCGGCGGCTCCATGGGGAAAGACAGAGATGATGTTTCCTTGCGGAGGTAAGGTTTAGTGAGTAGGAATCTCACACTGGCACCTTCACTGTGTGCTGACATGCTGTTTCCCCCCTTAACCAAATAAAAAAAAAAAAACGATCTTGCAAAATCTTGAACAACCGTAAGGCCAGCTTGTGAAAGGAAATAGTCAACCTGACCAGGTGGAGCCCTGAAGGCTCAGGATCCGGTTTCGTTAATCAGTGGGCTCATATATTTTGTACCGTCAAAGTTAAAGGCCTATGGAAAGTTCTTAAGCTTAAGACTATAACGCTTAGATACGCAGAGAAAAACTGGGGATAGAAAGTTTTTTCACTGTCTTAGGCTTCCAGATCCTAACATCAATGTAACTAAGCCCGAACGAAATTACGGGCCATGGGACTGACTTTATTAAATTAAAAATATTCCATTTGACAGTTCCATTAAATAGTCCAGATAAACGTTCCTATTAAGTGTCACAGCATGTATCGTCATTACATATACAAACAGACAAGTACTAGTCATAGCATCTACCTACAAAAGTTGCAAAGCTATTGGCTCCAGTCTTTTGGCGTCGCAAATGGAAGCGGAAAAGAAGTCTGCTTATTGCTTGCGACAGCTAATGCGAGGCAAAATTTGTATGATCAACCAACGTAGTGAGTACCTTTTTTACTTCCTTACAACGAATGAGCAAAGGAGTGAGCTTACTGCTTCTCAATATGCTACCTTACGCATTGCGATTGCTGACCATCAGCATGCCGAGCCACCAATATCCAGGAGGTCGGTGATCCGATTTGTTCGGGTTGCTAAACCAGTGCCGGTGGTTAACAGTAAATCAATGCGATTGTAACGCAAATATAGTACTGACCGTTTATTTGTGTCTTTTTCGGAGAAGGATACTTGAGTGATTCCTTTTCCGGCTGATTTCTGTACATCCCAATTACTTTGAGGACTTACAACAGTTGTGTTCTTGCCGATTGTCTGTGTTTTTTTAACAACCGTGTCGCTTGACATTAGATGTGTCCTTCGTCTGAGATTCGATCTGTTTGTGAGCATATTGAACGGGTATTACGAATGTGAGTCATTATTTTAGCCCGCCAACTATATAAATGTATTCATTTCCGTAATGTCTCCATGGACACTGTGCCTATCCCTGTGGAATTGTAGCATATTTTTCATCTAATCAAAAGTTAATCTGTTGAATCAGCCACGGGATCCTACTCTATCTAGAACCTTAACTTTGACACGCAACTTAAAGGCGAAATCCTTAATTTGAATCAAAATAGTGCATTTGGCTACCAAAGACAGAACGTTTGGTAGGAAAACTTCACCAGCACTGAAGATCGGGGCTGCACACTTCCCGAATGCACTTCTCTTCTCACTTCCTACTCCTAAGAGGTGCCTTTTTCTTTGGCAACGACGAGTATCTACGACTCAACGCCTTAGATTATTGCTGAGAAATTGCTCTTTTTCAAAACTAAACGAAATGTTGGTTAAGTAGCTATTGTAAAAAGTATTTCAATTGGAAAAATGCAACAGTCTTCCCTTCGTGCAATATTTCAGAAAAATAAAAAAAATAAAAAAAATAACTATTTATATGATAGGACATGATTCGAATGCAGATATGAATGCTGTCATACCTTTAAGTGACTCTTTAATGCAGTAACTGCATGTGACATCCGTGGAAAATTCCATAAGCGCTGGCTTCAATTAATTAACTCTCATTTAGCATGTCAGGCAAATTATTAATGAAAATTATAAATCACAGGCTGTTTAAAGCTTAATACCATTTGAAACACATACTAAGGGTGGTTTTGGAGTAAAATTCCAATTTGACACCGAACAATGCCGCTTAACTAAACACAAACTTGCACCGACAAAAACAAGCGCTTTAGGGGCATTCACCAGTCATCCCTGTCCTTATACCTTGTCCCCCATCATACCACTTTCGGCTGCTAAGCCTCTAAATACTGAATGGTTAGGAAGAAATTAATTTTGAATTTATTACCCCGTGATCAGAGAACTAATTGTATGAATAATTCATAAGGTTGATGCAGATACGCGCTACATATGTTCCAACGAGTTAGGGTATCGTGTTCCTCGACAGACCGATGGGTTAGTCTGTTTGTACCTCTGCAATTCGGCGGCGATGTCCAGTAATTAAATATTAAATTAATACATCTACCACCATCAAGCTAAATATGTAGGTTGACGTACATGTAAGTGCTGTGTCTGCAGGTACATTCTGCACCACACTAAATACTGCATTTGCTGACATTTGGCAGCCATTTCAATTTAATATTCGGTGTTCTTTTGTGGCCATAGGGCTGAGTTCTATGTTGACAATGCTTAGATTGCAGTTTCCGGATGCAAGGTTGTGTCCACCCCAGAGGAGTAGCCGATTAGGATTCTGCTGTTTTAGTCAATAATTAACTGAACGACATTATGCAGCATGTTTTGTTTTGAATCATAATCGCAAGCTACGAGTAGCACAGTAGTTGACATTAAATGGAAAATATTAATTTTGATGCGAAAAAGGAGTCCCGAAAATCATGCACGGGTATGTGGGTTAATTTGAGCTGTTGCGGTGTTTGTTTGAAAATTGATGACTAGCAGCTGGTATTGCACTTATATTTTCTAAGCATTATTCTAGGTAACGGAGTGTCCTCTGAAGTGGCGCCTTTCGAATACACTGATACATATTCTTGATATACTACATTAAGGAGGTGAGATCGGTGTATATAGATGTCACTACTCAGCTACTGCAGGTTTGTTTACGACCACAAATCTCCAGAGAACTTAACCTAGATATCGACAACACTTGTGCTTTAAAATCTTGAATTAGTTCTGCAAAATGTGTAGCTTTAGTTTCCTTGCGCTCGCTGCATATATCTTTAGAATTTCTACGTCATAGACTTAGACCAAAATATATATCAGCCAAGGGACTTACTTACCTCTTTCTAGACTTATTATTGGCCCGGGTCTACCCCGGACAACTTTATTTAACTTATTAACAAGCAAAAACTTAAACCTAGGCTTAAAAACTAACAAAAACAGTCTTAACCTAATGGGGCGGGGGAGAAAATTAGTCGGCGGAGATGTTATGCGCGTGACATATTTAGGTCGAAAACTGGTTCGAAGTGACCGTAATTGGTGCGGTGAGTTTGGATAAGGGAGTGAATAAAATATTTTGTGTTATCCCCGGGCATTTGATGTTTCCAGTCAATGACTGGTGTATAAAAAGTACATCAGCGACTTCACGACACTTTTTTAGGGTATGTATGCCAATTAGTTTTAACCTATTTTCATAGGGAGGTAATCCATATGGATCGGACCAAGGTAGACCACGAAGTGCAAATCGGATAAACCTGCGTTGGACTGCTTCGATTCTTTGAATGTGGATTTGCTTATAGGGTGACCAAATTTGGCTGCAATATTCTAGAAGAGGCCTTACAAAAGTAATGTACAGGGACCTTGTAACGTAGGGGTTGGAAAAATCTTTTCACTAGCGTTTGATAAAGCCAAGTGCAGAGTTAGCTTTATTTATAATGCTGTCAATATGTGAGTCGAAATTCAATTCCCTGTCATATATTAGATTATTACATTATCCCTCCTTACTTCTGTAATGGAGGGAATAGGCTCATCGCAGATAAAGTAGTTTCTTTGAGGCGGAGGAAGACGTTTACGGGAATACGTTATCGCTTGGCATTTGCTGACATTAAGCTTCAAAAAATTTTGCCTGCACCATACCGAAAACTTATTTAAGTCATCTTGCAACCAATGGGAGTCAGAAGGCATTGTTATGACTTTGGAAATTCCCATGTCGTCAGCGAAAATAGAAAGATCAGAATTCGTTAAAATGTGATTTATGTCGTTAACCGTTAGGATAAAGATGATTGGTCCAAGGTGACTACCCTGAGGGACACCAGATGTTGCTTTGATGGCGTCGGATATTGAGGATCTGAAGATGACTCTGTATTCTCGGTCTTCTAAATAGGATTTGATCCATGCCACAAACGGAGAGGAAAACCCAAGTTTTGTTAGTTTGAAAATGATAAGTTGCGTCCTAGATACGAACTCCGTTAGGTTAGTTATAGTGGATTTACCTTCATGAAACCGTGCTGGTTTGTACAGATAGATGGCCTACAGTACGGACGCAATTGTTGATAGACTATGCTTTCGAACAGTTTGGGTATGGAAGAGAGTTTTGATATGGGTCTATAATTATCGACTTCAGCCTTGCTTCCTTTTTTATGAACAGGAAAAGTACCTGTAGAAACAGACAAGTTAAACAGGGCAGCGAAGGGAGGACCGAGATGGCTTAGACACCAAAGATGTTGTTATATTAAACGAAATGGATGACGTCTCTGGACAGTTTCTCATATAGCTAAAGTAACTAGGATCGGGTTCGGGTGTTTGCCTACAAAAGGATTTGTTAAAATAGCAGGCAAAGAAATTAGCAATGGCTTTTGGGTCGGCAGAAGATTCACTAAGAAATTTGGGGGTAGATGGGTAACCGTCTGACTTTCTTTTGGTATTAACAAACTCGTAGAAGCATTTGGGGTCCGAGACTAAGCTAAATTGCATGCGGTAAAGGTACTCAAGGTAAAGAGATTCACAAGGTCCAGAAAAACGATTGTATACAAAACGATAATTAGTGAAGTCGGAATCAGATCGAGTTCTTAAGAATTTGTGCCACAGCTTGTTTCTTTTATTGCGGAGAGAGCGCAACTGCTTGTTAAACTAATGAGGAGCGGACGTGCGGTCTTTACGGGGGGAATATGGAACCGATTGGGCAAAGCAGGAGAAAATTAACGAATAGAAAGTTGATAGGGCAAGATCAATGTTTGTTGTTTCAGCAATAAAATCAAAGTTAATGTTGCTGATAAGGCTTTTAAGTTTGTTAAAGTCGGCTCTTCTAAAATTAAATGAAAATGAATTTTCCGAATCGACATGTGATGCCGTTTTCATAAGAGTATATAATTGACAAGGGCGGTCTAGGGTGGAAAGAAGATGATCACTCCTATAAACGACACAGTTATCCGAATCGGAGGTGAAGACTAGGTCGAGTTGTCTGTTCATTATATTGGGTATTCCACTAATCTGAAATAGAGTTGAGTTTGTTAGGCAGTCCACCATCAATATTTCTATTTCAGATGACGAATTAAGAGAGACAAGTCGTCGAAAGGCGCCCACTTCAGGTGAGGGAGGTTGAAATCGCCTACTATAATAATACTATCTTCAGGTTGTGCTTCATCGGTCAAAAAATCCACTGCGTGAACTACAGGTCGTTAAGACTCAATTGGTTGAGATGGGTGAATGTAACAACAAAGTATGTAAAGGCAGCGTTTGGGAAGTGTAATGCTGGCACAAACTAACTCAAAATTGTCGGTATGAGGAATGTCAACAGGAGTTGTATGAAAACAGTTTCTGATTGCTAGTAAAACCCCTCGTCCATAGGGATTATCAGCTCTTTCAAATCCTTCTTTTCGAAAAACGTTGAATTTAGGGGGAAAGAGCTCATGATCTTTAATGTCAGAAATTAAATTTGGAAGCTTTTGAGATAGACGGCGGAGATTTTAGTGCGCAGACCTCTTACGTTTTGGTAGTAAATGGACAGGCATTGTGGACTAGAGGATACAGAATTCAGTTGGTTAGGAACTATAATAGTTTTTAAAGTTTGAACGGGTTCTTTGTAAGTGGGAAAGACGTTTGGAATTGACATGCGAAGACAGCGTGGAAAGATCTTTTGAACTTTGTCGGAAGAGATGTCGAAGCTCTCATGGTAACGAATGAAAATTTGCATCAATTCCTCTGGCTTTATTGGAAGCCCTTCTCATTGAATTGAAACCATAATATTGGTTTTGGTTATGCCATCAATGCAACCAGAGTTGGGTTTGTCGTGCAAATAGGCAAGGTAGAGCCGAACATTTTCATAAATACGGCGGTCTCCCAAACGAGATACTTTTGCCACTAACAAAATTCTGCAAGTACAGGAATAAGGGAGGGATGATTAGATGTTGATGTTGATTTTGGTTTAATTTGGTCGCCATTAAGGAATGTTACATGAGGATGTTTCGGTAACAATTCTAGCAATAGCACACTATTGGATGTTTTGAGATCAATTTCGAACAAGGTTTTGGCTGACCAACAAAATAAGAACCTTTAGCAAAGAAGAGATTTTCTCCTCTTAAATTTTATACCTCCAGTAAGTTCCATGTTGTGTCTTGTCTCTCTTTCTCTTTCTCTCTTTGACGCACTAGGTAATATACTGATCAAGTGTCAACGAATCCAGTCAGTACATGTATAGACAGCGAACAGTGCACACCATAAAATAAAGCCATAATATAGTATTCAGAGTATTAACGCGTTTTATTTAAATAAACCTACATACATACATATACGATACAACAAGTGGCGACGAGGATAAAACAAACGAAAACACAAAATGTGTTGATTGTGCTGAAGTGAATAGTGAAGAATACTCGTACAATGGCCACGCCAACTCAGCGAATAATAGTACAATCGCTGCAAACTCCGTTTTCTATTGAACCATACGAGAAAAATATTAAATAAAGTCGCTGGGTAGATAGATTTGAGACAGCTATCACATTATTTCAACATCCAGCAGGAAAAAAAAGTGCAATTACTTTTGCACTACATGGGGAGTGAAGCTTATAATGTGTTGTGTGACAAAACGGCACCAGAGAAACCATCCACCAAGTCGTATGAAGAAATTATCGCAACGTTAACGGCATTTTACGACCCAGCTCCAAATGAGATTTTGGTAAACTACCGTTTTCACCTCAGGAAGCAACGAGAAGAAGAGACGTGTGAAGAATGTCTGAATGCATTGAGGCCCTTATCAAGCGATTGCAATTTTGATGCTTACCTACAAGCAGTTCGTATTTGGCTTAAAAAATCAACGCATACAAAATGGACTATTGGAAAATATCATGTACATACGAGAGTGAACAGACGTGTTGATTTCCCGCTCCGATAATTTTCTCATTGTAACTATAGTTAAATCGTTAATATACAAACCCCTAAGTGCGCAAAGATATTAAGCTTGCTATTTCTGCTCGAATGAAACGTATTCAATTATCAAATAACAAGTGGCGCGAACACCAGTCTAAATTATAAACAAAAACTACATCTTGAACTCGTGCAACTAATAGTGCGCTCTTCCGCTTTCCCCTCATTTCCAATTTTTTCATCTCACTCGCGAGCATAATGCCGAAAACGCGCGGTCAAGTCAAAGAGTTGCAGTCAACACTAAAGGCCCAAGCCCATAGAATCCGTCGAAAATCGTATTTGACGGATTGCAAAGAGGTGCCCAATGAATACGTACGTTGCGTCCGAAATCCATCCACATGGAACACAAAAGAGAACTCGAATGAATTTCCATGGAAACATCTGTCAGACGCACAAAAAGTTAAAAGTTGACCAATTTCATCCGAAGTAATGCATTCCACTTGTGGGCCGCATTTGCTGTTTCTCTTCCTCTCATTAGGGCTTATGAGTTGTCAAATTTTTGACATGACGCAACGTACGCAACGTATTCTATGGGCTTGGGCCTTAACTCAAAAGCAAAATTCAACACCAACATCTAAGCAATGTTCAACACCAATATCATTGCCATCTGCAGCTGCTAATGGAGAACCTATCCTCACCACGAAAGCCTCTCAAGTGCGTGTTCTCCCAAATATGGAACAGAGACTCTCCTTACTGACCGATGAAATCGTAGATCAAATATCTGTGGAAATGAAAAATCTACGAAGTGACATCCTTCAGCGCATTGACTTAATTGAAGAAAAGCTTGAAACGCACTTAGATGATAAACAATTTCTGTCAGGGGAAGTAGCTGCCTTGCAAAAGAGATGTGATGAGCACGAGCTAAGGGAAATAGCAGCTGATGCCATTCTGTTTGGGATCCAACAGCTAGCCGATGAAATCTACCTTTAACCACCTTTGCTGCACCATCGACTGCATGCCACCCACGCTATAATGTATTTTTCGATCCGGGCAGCGAAACAGAAATAATGACAATAATAACAATATACAGCATGATGCTTCGATCATCTTAAAATACAACACTCCCCACGAGAGAAATGCCGTACTAAGATCAGTCACTCTCTTTTGCAAAAACATGAAGAGACAATTGTGCCTCGATGACGTTGGCATTGCCTCCACTAATGAAAACAGTAACATCCACCTCCGCGGTAGCCTAACAACGAAGAATCAACGAAGAAAACAGCTATTCTCTGTTTATACCCGCTATGGTTCCGTTTTTGTTAAAGAGAGTGCAGATGGAGCAAACATACGTATTGAGAACGATGAAATTATTAACACTCACCCTAATTATGCAACTCGTATGCCCAGTCGTATTTTCTTTCGCATGTAGAGTCGCATCAGAATCAAATTCATATTGCCCGACTCGTATGCGTTGCATATCATTGCAGTTATGCAAATGTCAAACCATACATATCACAAATAAGCTTAGTAGTGAACACAAAAGTAAAAGTTTTCGGTTGAAACAATCAATTATAATGAATTCGGAAGAATTATTTTTTAGTGATGAAGAAGATGAAGTGGTTAAAAATTTGGCAGCAATGCGAAGAACAATTCGGGATAATTCAAATCCAATGGAGTTACCGAATTCGTTGCAAGTATATTTTCAAATGTTGTGTATGTACAAAACTAATTAAAATTCGCTTTTCCTATTCCATTTTGTAGTTTTTTAAAATCATTTAGGCTGTCTAAGGAGGCATTTAGATGTTTATTGGAGGAAATTAATCCTTTTATAAAAAGTTGTGTGCATTCGACGTCAGTACCATCTGTTTTAATGTTGGCTGCTTTTTTACGATTCTTTGCTGAAGGCAGTTATCAAACGGGCATTGGGAATACACGAATACACCTTGGGGATCTTTTAGCCAACGTTTTCCATAATCCTTAAGGAACTCTTAGATATATTTGAGGAACAAATTAGCCCGAGATGGATTACGTTTACTATGACGCCAGAAGAAAAGGAAGAAGCGAAACTGGCTTTCTACGTAAAGACAGGTTTTTCTGGAGTAATAGGGTGTGTCGATGGCACCCACATTCGAATTGTCACTCCAGATAAAGAAAGGCAGCACCTTTATTTCAACAGGAAAGGTTATCACAGCATTAACGCTATGCTAGTAAGTTGAAATATTTAATTTGTGATTTTAAATTTAAATTTGTGGTTGCTTTTTTTGCAAGGTATGTGACCACAAGATACGAATCCGTTTTGTTGATGCGAGGTATCCTGGGTCTTGCCATGACTCCTTTGTATGGACACAAAGTAATTTAAGGCAGCACTTGCAACAGAGATATGACGATGGGGAAAGAAACAGTTGGTTATTAGGTAAGTCAAGTTCATAAAACTGGTTAGTATTATGTAAAATTAAATTTATATTCGTTCTTCTTGGAGATTCTACTTTTAACAATGTACAGACAAGGAATATCATTGAAAGAGTCATTGGCGTTTTGAAAAATAGATTCAGATGTATTTTAGGTGCAAGGTAATTACATTACACACCAAAGAAAACTACCCAATTTAAAAATACTGGTTGTACTCTTCACAACATATGTATTAAATTCAAAGTTCAGGCCAACATTGAATATGTCGCTGTTGAACAAGATCACACTGATTTGAATAAGTCTACCGACGATGTTGGAAATGCTATTTCAATTCGCAATAACGTCATGTATTCAATTATAAGCGAATAATCAAATAAAACTTATACACCAAATTTTAAAAAATTAATTCAACATTTCATTTATTACAAATTATGCTTAGAATTATGGTTAAATAATAAATAAACTTAATCTAACAGATTTACGAACATTTTTCCCTTCAATTCATTTTGTGTAAGCAATCTTTCTAATTTGCGTGCTTTGAGTGCCAATATGTCTTTTCTGAAGGCTTTTTTATCTTTGATATTTTCTTTTAAGAGTTCCAATCTTTCCTCTTTTAATTTTGACATTTTTGCTCCTTCAGGATGTCTGCCTGTATGTTTGTCTGGTCTCTTAAAAGTTTCATCCTCAGCTCCCATGTCCGCTTTTCTTTTGAGAAGTTGTTTCCGGGGTGGTACTGGTCGCATATAGGTGAGACAATTGTCTATTGTTGATCCTGAAGGCTTGTCCGGAGTGCTATTTTCTTGATCGGCTCTTTCCATTTCTTCTGTGAGGGGTAGCATGCCAATGCCAATTGAGTGTCCTCTTGGATTGATAAGTTCTTGCAGGTGAAGAAGGCCAGCAATACACTCCTCAAAAGGGCTTAGCACATAGTTTTTATGTGGACCACCTCCAGTCCCTTTTAGCTGTTCGTTATTTTGTTTCAGCTTTTGCTTTATGGCGTATTTTTGGTCATTCCAAACCTGAAAATAAACACGAACAAAATACATATGTATTACAAAATTTGCATACGCACATATCGTGCTACCTACTTTGAGCCATCTCGAGTTGGTGGTCCAAAACTATTTAGTTTCGTAGCAAGAGTGTTTCAAAAATTATTTGTATCGGTTTTATATATACCACTCTTGCCATGACCCCTAGCGACATAATAACAATATACGAGTATGGTCGTATCCGAGTGTCGTATCCGAGTTGCATAATTGGGGTGACTATTGCAGCGAGGAACCACGGACAAGTAAATGATACAACTGACCCATGATGCGCGTATTATTATATAGTACTCTTATACTAAATTTATTATCTCTTTTACTTAAGAGTATATTGATTGAATCTTTTCTTTACCCAAATATTTTATTTATATCATTTTCTCATTCCTTTTGCTTGCTTCTATCAGTAATTGTACTCCAATATGGTTGATGTAAATGCAGGGATTGTCGGTTCCATAGCTAGTGGTAGTAGTGGTGGAATTCTGCACGCGATGGTTAATGTACTTAGTGGTCGAAGAAATGGTTTTAAAATATCTCATATAAATGCACAGTCCCTGTGTCCAAAACATGATGAGTTAAGAGATGTCTTTGAGAAGTCGAATGTAGATGCAGTCTGTGTATCAGAAACTTGGTTTTCACCAGGGATAAAAGATAAAGTTGGTGGAGGGGCCGCACCTTACCTTAGAGATGGTATTAGTTATGAGAGAAGGTATTATACACCTGTTGGTTCTGCTATTGACTATGTGTTTGCAGAAATTATCGGTGGTGACAGCAAACTGCTTTTGGGAGTAGTCTACGACCCAACAACTATGTGGATTTTTTACCATTGTATGCTTTACTCGAAGAAATGTCCATTCATGCGGCTAATGTTATTATTTGTGGTGACCTTAATAGCAATTTCATCACTGACAGGCATTTATGCGAAAACATGATTTGCTATGATCTGCATCCTGTAAATACGAGGGCGGGTCAATAAGTCCGTGACTTTTGGATTAAAACACAGATTTTTTGATAAAAAAATAATTTTATTTTTCAACGTAGTCTCCCTTGAGCTCTATACACTTTGTCCAACGCTTCTCCAATTTTGTTATCCCTTCCAAAAAAAATGATTTGTCGACGTCCTCAAAATACGAGGGCGGGTCAATAAATCCGTGACTTTTCGAATTTCTGACCTCTTTACTGAAACAGCAACACTGCTCCTGTCAACAGGCATCTGTCAGTTGACTCCTGTCAAAATTTAAACTTGCTGCGTCAGTTAGTTTGTGTTTGACAGCTATTTTTATCAGACTACTCACTAATTTGAGGAGAAAATGGAAAAAAGTGAATTTCGTGTGCTTATTAAGCATTATTTCTTGCGAAAAAAAACCATTACCGAGACCAAGGCTAAGCTTGATATATACTATGGGGACTCTGCACCATCGATTTCAATGGAAAAAAAAGTGGTTTACTGAATTTCGTTGTGGCCGTACAAGCACTGAAGATGCCGAACGTCCTGGACGCCCAGTTGAGGTCTCTACACCCGAAACAATCGAAAAAATTCACGATATGGTGTTGGCCGACCGAAGATTGAAAGTGCGAGAGATTGTGGAAGCCGTAGGGATCTCGCATGGCTCAGTGGTTTCAATTTTGAATGATCACTTGGGCATGAGAAAGCTTTCCGCAAGATGGGTGCCGCGTTTGCTCACAGTCGACCACAAACGCAATCGTGTAACAACATCACAGGAAGGTTTGGCGTTGTTTAATCGCAATATGGAGGAGTTTTTTGCGCCGTTTTGTAACCGTGGACGAAACATGGATCCATCACAACACAACAGAGAACAAACAACAGTCAAAACAGTGGGTTTCTAAGGCTGAATCGGCGCCAAAGAAGGCCAAGGTGGGTTTGTCAGCCAATAAAGTTATGGCGACTGTTTTTTGGGATGCACGCGGGATAATCCACATTGACTACCTTCAAAAGGGAAGAACAATCAATGGGGAATATTATGCCAACTTATTGGACCGATTCAATGACGATTTGAAAAAAAAACGACCTCATTTGGCCAAGAAAAAAGTTCTTTTTCACCAAGACAATGCAAGGGTGCACACATGTGCAGTTGCCATGGCAAAATTCCATGAATTGGGCTATGAATTGCTCCCTCATCCACCCTATTCTCCAGATTTGGCTCCGAGCGACTACTTCTTGTTCCCAAACCTGAAGAAATGGCTTGGTGGAAAAAGATTTGACTCCAATGATGAAGTCATCTCGCAAACAAAGGCCTATTTTGAGGACCTCGACAAATCATTTTTTTTGGAAGGGATAAAAAATTGGAGAAGCGTTGGACAAAGTGTAAAGAGCTCAAGGGAGACTACGTTGAAAAATAAAATTATTTTTTTATCAAAAAATCTGTGTTTTAATCCAAAAGTCACGGACTTATTGACCCGCCCTCGTATAATACAAAAGCAACTGAGTGAACATTTAAGCCGTAACAACTTGTCCAATCTGGTTTTCGTGTTAAACATAGCTGCACTACTGCTTTGCTTACGGTCATAGATGACATAAGGTCAAATTTAGATGATGGTCATATTACGTTCTTAGTCCTCTTAGATTTTTCGAAGGCTTTCGATACGGTCGTCCACACAGTCCTGTGTCATAAACTACAACACTACTTTAACGGCTCAATGAAATATCAATGAAATCTCTGGTGTCATTAGGCATTCGTCGATGCATATCTACGCTGATGGCGTACAATTATCAAAGTTGTGCCCTTGGCATTATCAAAGACTGTGTCTGTAGAATAAATGAAGACCTCAAACTGATTTCAGATTGGTCAATGACAAACGGTTTGACCCTGAATCCAGTTAAATGCAACTGTCTAGTGATATCTAAGAAAACTTTAGATTTAACATATTTCCCACCCATTAAGGCAAATGGCTTGTCAATAAATTTTTTCAATTCCTCAAAGAACTTAGGCGTGGTGTTCAACAGAACGCTTACATGGAACGATCATATTAATGTCATAGTTGGTAGGACATACGGCGTTCTCCGTACTTTACGGACAGCACATCAATTTACTCCCTTGAACACACGCCTATTACTTGCAAAGTCCTTGGAAATTCCAGTTCTCATTTATGGTTGTGAAATCTTTTATAATTGTGATGCTACCAGCAAAAGAAAGTTACAGGTAGCATTTAATAGCATCATTCGTTACATATATGGTCTGAGGAAGTATGATCACTTTACCCATTTATCTAAAAATCTACTGAGCATGACTTTCGAAAACTACATCAAGTTTCGGACGCTGGTTCTTTTTTTCAATATTTTGAAAACACGTTAGCCATCGTATTTGTTTAATAAGCTCCGATTTTCAATATCAAATAGATCTTGTTTAATTCTGCCGCGGTTCTCTTGCCTATTCCAAAGGAATTAAGACCTCGAGTGTTAGATGAATTACACTCTGCACATTTTCTAATGACCATAATGAAAACGCTTGCCAGAGGATATTGTTTGTGGAAGAACATGGATCGTGATATCGAAGATATGGTGATGAATTGTGCAGATTGTCAGCGGACGCGACCAGACTCGAAAAGCACAAATCCTAAACATTGCTGGGAGAAGCCGGAAAAGCGGTTTGAACGCTTACATGCCGATTTAGCTGGACCATTTATGGGTACTTACTTTTTAATTTTTATTGACGCATTTACAAAATGGACGGAAGTTCACATCATACCCAATTTGATAACAGAAACAACTATTAAAAAGTGTAGAGAATTTTTTAGTACATTCGGTTTGCCATCGGTGTTTGTCAGTGATTGGGGACCACAATTTATGGCGGAAAATTTTCAACAGTTTCTTCAAAACAATAAGATCCAACAAAAACAAGGCGCTCCATACCACCCATAAACCAACGGACAAGCAGAACGTTATGTCCAAACATTTAAAAACAAATTAGAGACAATAAAATGCAACAAACATGAAATTGGCCAACAACTTTCAAACATCTTATTTGCTTACAGGCGCGCAATACACCCAAGCACCGGAAAATCATCACCAATGCTCATGTTTGGACGCCAAATTAAATCAAGACTAGATTTGATGATGCCAATATGAAGAAAATAAGCAGCGGCTAGACGCCAATTCAAACACTAAATTTGCGCTAAACGAAAGGGTTGGATGGCAACGATTAGTATAAGGCCTCGTAAAAGTAGCATCTTCCGCCAGGTGCTGGTTCTTTAAATGACGAGAATGAGCCTCTGCAGCCGAACATCTTGCAGCTCTGCTAATAAGCCCTACTTCACGCCTCCCCGTGGTGCCATCTGGGAGTCTCACTAGAGATTGCGAAGTGAAGGGGCAAATGGCGAGTTTCCTGCGCCATAAATCAGGGTTAGTGTCGAAAAACCAAAAAACACCGGGCTACTCCGACAAATTTGGAACTCAGGCCGGTAAGGATTTCCAGGCGGACGAGCCCTATAAGGGCCAACGGCAGCGCTCACATCCCGGAACGGGTTACTGGCTTCGGTGTAACCGACCCCTCGTCATAGGGGCACTCAAAATGGAACTGGTCCTCCAGGTTGGGGGTTGTGCCGCCGGGGTAACTGCCCGGCCATATAAAAAGAATTAAGTTACGAAGCATCAACAAGCGTCGGATATGGACGGATCTACTGTTGACAACCCACGCAAACAATTTAAGGACAATGAGCTTCGGATATGCACGTGGAATGTTAGATCCCTTAATAGACCACGTGCAGCCGAGCAACTAGCGGAGGCCCTAGACTGCTGCATAACCGCCATTCAAGAAATGCGATGGGATGGGCCGGACAAAATGAATATGAAAAACTGCTACATCCATTACGGCAATTGCTATCGACGGCAAAAACAGCACTTATTTGGATGCGGATTTGTTGTCGGAGGCAGACTAAGACAAGAAGTCCTCAGCTTCCGGCATGTAAGGGAGCGCCTCGTAGCAATCCTCATCAAGGCTAAATTCGCCAACATAAGCCTCATATGCGCGCATGCCCCCACAGAGGAGAAAGATGACGACACCAAGGATACCTTCTACGAGCACCTTAACAAAACCTACGAGCAATGCCCTAGCTATGACATTAAAATTGTCCTCGGTGATTTTAATGCAAAGCTAGGAAGAGAGGGTATCTTTGGTGGAACAATCGGAAAATATAGCCTGCACAACACCACCTCCGATAACGGATTCAGGCTAATCTACTTTGCGGCGGGGCGAAACATTGTTGTGGCTAGCACGCGGTTCCCACATCTCGACATACACAAGGGGACTTGGAGAACTCCTGATCAATCAACAGTCAACCAAATTGATCACATTGCGATTGACGCAAGATACTCCTCCGTCGACGTCAGACGGCTACAATAGCAAGAGATCGCCAAGTCCTTTTCGATCGAGTGTCTGTCCGCCGAAACAAACCCCGAACCGAAGCCTGTAGAGATGAACAAGGGAACATCGTAGTAGAATAGCAGTCGATGCTGAGGATTTGGAAAGACCATTTCTGCAGACTGTATAACGGCGATGGCGGACCAAATACCGCTGTCAGGCAGAATCAACCTTTCAACCTGGACGATGATGACCAACAATTAAGTCCACCCGACCTGGATGAAGTGAAGATAGCTATATCGAAGCTTAAGTCCAACAAAGCTGCTGGAGCGGATGACCTGACTGCCGAGCTCTTCAAATCGGCAGGCGATGACTTGGTAAGGAGCATACACCATCTCATCTGTAAAATATGGTCGGACGAAAGTATGCCCGATGAATGGAACCTCAGCTTTGTTTGTTCGATTCTCAAGAAAGGAGACCCTCTGAACTGCGGCAACTATGGAGGCATCAGTCTCCTTAACATCGCATATAAGATCTTATCCGCCGTATTGTGTGAACGCCTGAAGCCGTTTGTCAACAACCTGATCAGTGTGCCTTCACGCCAGGAAAGTCCACCATCGACCAGATATTCACACTACGGCAGATCTTGGAGAAGACCCATGAGCTTCAGATCGATACACACCACCTATTCATCGATTTTAAGGCCGCGTATGACTAGTTTCGGCATCCCTGCCAAACTCGTCCGTCTGTGCAGGATGACGATGGAGAATGCACGCTGGTCCATCAAGGTCGGTAAAGATCTCACCGAGACCTTTAATGTACAGAAAGGATTTAGGTAAAGCGATGCGCTCTCATGAAGCTTGTTGACTGAGGCCCAGGTCCACCCCGGACTGTAGCGCCACCTTAAGTAAGTAAGTAAGATTTGATGGTGCCATCTGAAGAAAATAAGCAGCGGCTAGACGCTAATTCAAACACTAACTTTGCGCTAAACGAAGGGGTTGCCGACCGAGATTGCTTATCTGAGGTAAAATGGCGTTTCGGCGAAGTGGTGGAAATTGTGGGGCAATTGCATTACATGGTGAAACTAAACGATGGACGGACTTGGAAGAGACACCTGGACCAGATGAGAAAAGTCGGGGATAAAGTAAAACCAAAAATACGAATTATATGTAACAAAGAAGTTGATAATGGCGACGACTATGCAGGAGACACATTAGATAAAGCGCAACGATTAACTATCACACCGGAGATTGAAAACAAAGTACCATCTCAAGAATCGACAGGGGTTGCAGGCGATCCAGGTAAGAGAGGTGATGAGGAGCCGGCGGTGTTCAGACGGTCAGAGAGAGTTTGGAATAGACCTGACAGATGGAATTATATTAGGGGCTTTTCTGATCGAGTCATCCAAAACCTTTCGTAAAGTTTTAATCCCCCTTTATCGAGTACAGAAAATAAGTAGCGACGTTTAAGAGCGGGGCTATCAGATGCTTCTTCGGACAAATACAATGAAACCTCTGTTTTGACTTGACTGTCGCCAAGCGCATGCATCAAAGAGGGATAAACATCGATGAGAGCTGCTTTGGAGTTATTAAGAAAAGAGAAGTGGAAGAAAGTCAGTTTCTAAAAAATTAAAAGATTGAACTAGAGAATTGATCGATCGAGGACTTGGAGGCGCTTTTTTGGAGAAATAATGTTCAGAAAATCTTGCCAGGAACATATACATATGCCAAACAGATGCATAGAAACATAAAGATGGGAAAGTAATTGTAGAGTCATAGATGATTCTGAAAATTTAGAAGGATTACTTCAGCGGACCTTAAAGCAGAACATAGCATTCTATTGTAGCTGGGCGATCCTACAAGTGAAAGGTTAGTACAGAGATATCTATTTAGTGGAAATATCGTAAAATATGGTCGAATTTAAGTAAGCCCAGTGAATTGAATCCTAGGATTATTTGCCCGATCCCTTGGATGGGAAACCCTGGCTTATTTTGGAGAATCAAGTCTCCTTAACATCCCGTAAAAGATTTCGAAATAATTGTGCGAAGCTCGTATGATAATGTCAAGTCTGTACAACCGCGACATTGAAACCTTTCACTCAAGTTTTTGCGGCCATTGAAGTAGAAATGGAAAGGATGGGTTTAGTGGAAAACAAGACAAAAATAAAGATAAACACCCAAAACTAACGACACATAGCGAGCCCATTCATAGCCAGAGGTATAAACCCGTAAAATCCATCTTTCTCATTGGGTTATTTAGACAATAACACCAACTAGAGATTGAGCGGACGAAATGCTATAGGTTTCCACAAGAAAAATTATCTTCTAGCATTTTTCGGTCTCGGACCTTCCGGCTATAGAGGATATGTGTCAGAGGTACACTGATGTAGATCCGCTTAGAACGAATGAATCTGATAAGCGAATGAATTCAACGTAGTGAAAAGGTAAACGGTTTTGCCTTTTCCTTAAATGTTTTCAGTTTGGCGGTTCACCAGCAACAATTCGCTGGACCACTGTTTTGTGTGCTGTACGTAAATGTTCTTTAATCGACGGATAGTTGGAGACTAAAGAGATGATATCTTTGGCCAGAGAAAAAGAAGTGCCGGCCTACCCTACCACATTTAACCATGTGTCATATATTTTGGTTGACAAGAGTGATGACTCAGACCAATATGTGCGGCATTACTTCGGGAATAGCGTGTGGAATGTTGGCGTCGAGCTTGTCGAAAGTGGTTGGTTGTAAGGGTAGACTAAGGACTTGATGTAGCCCCCGAAAAAATATCTGATTGGTTTTAAATCGTATGATCGCGGCAGCCATGATGAACGCTCGCCGTGAGATGACGTAGTCGTCAAATTTCTCCTTCACAACTTCGAGCGTTACGTCGCTTGTATGGCATATACCGCTGTCTTGTTGGAACCACAGCTCGCATATATCGATTTGGTCGAGCTCTGACTACAGAAAGTTGATAAACATCGCTCTTTACCTAAGCCCATTGACAGTAACGGTGTCTCCTTCCTGATTTCGAAAGAAATAAGGTACGATGATGCCGCCATGTCATAAACCACACCAAATAGTCAATATTTGTAGATGAATTGATCCTTAGCCAAGCACTTATGGATGGTATTTGCTCCAATAATGGCGATTTTCCCGGTTGACAAAGCCGCTGAGTCAAAAATGGGACTTATCCGAGAAAATGATTTATTGGTCTTTATCCGGATCTCCAGCCAACATTTCCAATGTCCAATTAGCGATCTCACAGGCTTTGGTATGGTCGTATGGCTTCAATTCTTGGGCCAGGACACTCTTATATAGATGTAGGACCAAGTTCATCTGGAAAATTAGCCATGTTGACTCTCTGACGATGACCAATAATCGGTACCGAATCGACATTTCTGGATCTTCTTCGATACTGGCCGCTACGGCGTATGTGCTTTCTTCATTTCGCACCAATGTTTGTCTGTTGGCAACTTAAGATCTATTGTAAAAGAGTTGAAACTTTTCCACAGTGCGACGAATTACCTGAACACTGAAGCCATGATGATCGACCGACCTCACATGCGATTAGCATCTGGATACGGGTTAGTGTGAAGATGACTTGATTCGTCTTAGGATTGTGACTGGTCTCAATTCTTTATTTCGCCTGTCTATTCTACCATCTTCATTTTTGTAAAAATGGCAACTTGATATTTTTACGATATCACGGACTGCACCATTGTAAAACCGCCAAAATGTGTAGTATAAAACGCTTTTCTACAATATTTTGATTGATTCGAAAAGTGTCATTCACTGCCAGCAAAATGCCTTACTGAGAGTTCAATCGGAAACACAACTGAATGAAAACTTGTACTGCTGTCTCTTGGGATCACTTGGGCCAAATTTGAAACACAAAACTCTTGTAGCAAGCTATTGCTAAGCAACATAAGTTGATATTCTTTGCAAGTTTTTTGGCCAATTATACGGTTTAAAATAGCTTTTTCTTCTGATAAATCTATGTTGCTTCAGAAAGGGTATCGGGGGAAACCAAACGTCCACCATATGCAGATAAGTCTGTATAATCCGAAGGGTGCATCCCTTCCAAAAAGTCCCGTTCGCAACTGAGTAGTTTAAATTCAAGCCAGCTCGACTTTCAGTACGCATCTTTGGACACCTTAATCCGACGCAGAGCAGAGTCTTGAAAAAAGAGGCTGGAAAAGGTTTACAAATGATAGCCTATGCAGTAATTGGGTCAGGGCTAATTGTCGAATTACTATAGCCATCCAGAGGAAACTGGGCAGATCTGATAACACGTTATATGCAAATCGAATGCCTTTCTATATGTAATGTCAAGATATCAATTCCAATTTGAATTCATTTATTAAATTCTACCAAAACGATCGCCGAATTTCTTTACAATTTAAAAAGTCAAATTGACTTAGATTTACAAGTAAACCCAACACTTAATACTTTCTAAAGAAATTCTGCCTGCACTAGGTGCTAAAATAATTCCAAAACACCAGTCTTCAATTCAAAAGCATTAAACATTCAATTCTTGGATTTTTCAAAACCACTTTTCGTTCCGTTTTTCTATCAGCATCAACCTTTCGTGGCCTGGTACAGTTGGTAAACCTCCGCAGGCTGCTTGTCATTCCTATGAATATATGTACATACACATGTATATGGTCGTGCCGCACAATGTTCGAGTTTCCCCAAAAACGCCAGCGATGACGACAACGACAACGACAACGACGAAACGATTCCGATTTTCGCGACAGCGTTTTAAATAGAAAACCAATTTGCATAAACTGAGAGCGGATTCATTTGAATGTTACACAGAAGGGTGGGATCTTTGTTTTTTTTGTTCTTCTCTGAATACACCTCCAGGTAGGATGGGATCCAGCTCTGGCTAGAATGCTGGTGTCGATATTCAGAGAAAAAAAAAAAAAAAAAAAAAGTTTCCCTTCTCCCATTATTTATTCATGCACAGGGCACTATTGAATCGGATCCAGGGTACAAAAATAAAAAATATTCGGCACAATATTATGCGTTGCAAGGAATTCGGTTTTTTCTTCTTTTTTTTTTGTTTTTGGTGTGAAAATGCTACAGGGGATGTTTTTTAATGAGCTCGTTGACATCCCCGAAAGTGAAACTTTAAATACGTCTACAGTTTGGGAGGCTTTATTCGGTGGAAGAGGGGGGTATCTATGATATTAAAGTAAACCACTTTACTCGTTTTCTCACTCACAAATGAAGTTCATGCTCTGTCAGATGTATTAGGCTAATTGAATTTGATGATGGTATACCGAGTATCTACCACCTTTTACTCACTTCTGACTGAATCTCTACTTTCAACCCCAATGCTGATAAAGCTCCTAGGATATGCAAAAGATCTACACCCCAAGTATTCGAAAGCAGTAATTTTCGTAAGTAACAAGTTTCACACACGTTTGCTACAATTGACATAGCAGGGGGGGTTGCCATGGTTCTTGTACCAGGCAGGGGCATAAGGTAAGGGTCTGAATTGGGTTAGAGTCCTTAAACGTTTATCATTTCGACGTTTGGAAGATTCAATTGTGCGGATACACGCATACACTTTAATTCATCTAGAAGAGTTGTAAAATTTAATGGAGCTTCTTTGCTCGTATCATTTTTGGTTTTTCCCAATTTTTGGCTCCCCTCTCAATCATCCCTTGTATTGAATGGATTGGGAGAAGAAGCAAGAACGTCTATTTAACGAGAAATGGTGACAAATTTAAGGTTTTGGCCGGGAAAAGCCAACCTGAAACCTTTTACAGTGATTAAATTGGATAGCGGTAAAAGCCATGAATGGAAGATAGCTACCGAAAATTAATTGCAGGATATATAAAGGTACAAGATTGTAATTGCAGATGCTACTAAGATTCACACACATGGTGAGTTAGGGTGGTGACACAAAGAAAATATGCTGAGCTAACTCAGTTCGTATTAAATTTAACAAATTTAATTTGGAAGTGACGAAGTGATGTCTGATTACGGAAGTCGGATGGCAGGGGATGAATGTGTTTGTAATGTAATTGGGGTGAGAATTATTGCCTAGCTCCGTAGAGGCTGCTTTTGATTTTTTTGGGAAATCGAAATTATCTCATTGATTCATTGAGTATAGAAGTAAATGGAAAAAATCAGGCTTTGTAGGAATATCTTGTTGCAAGTCTTTAAATGTTGGCGTTTAAGCGTTCTTAATCCTCAAAGTAAATATGCATAATTCATTAAATAAGTACATCTGGGCTTAAAGTCCATTGTAAATCCCAGTAAATAGATTACTGTATGGTATTGTGTGCCAATGTAATTAGACTTCTCATGTGTTTACTGTGAAAGCAAGTGGATCAAAGCGATTACTCATTGCTCTAAAACCAGTATTAGCTACAGATTAAGATGTCGAGCTACTTATCTATCGCAAGTATCTTGGGATCTTGCCAAAATTATGTTTGCATGCAGTAATTGGTATACTTTTTCTGGTAAAATTGTTTTTCCAGATCGGCCTTTCAATTAACTTACTTTCTCACTTTAGGTGGCGCCACAGTCCGGGGTAGACCTGGGACTCAGTCAACAAGCGTCTCCAGCCAGAACGATCTTTTGCTAGCTGCCTCCAGTTTCGCACGCTAAGTTGGCTGAGGTCGTCTTCCACTTGCGTGCGCCACCTGAGTCTTGGCCTTCCTCTACTGCGCTGTCCCTCGGGGGCGGATTCGAAGACTTTTCGGACTGAAGAGTTGTTTGTTATCTGCTCTACATGACCCAACCATCTCAGTCGTTGGATCTTTACTCTTCTGGTCAATATCGCTGTACAGTCCGTATAGTTCGTCGTTGTATCCCTTCTCCACCTAACGTCAATGCAGATAGGATAGAGGATTACTCGAAGAATTTTTCTCTCAAAACAAACAAGAGCACACTCATCCGTTTTTGATAATGTCCATACCTCTGCGCCATAGAGAAGGACTGAAATTATAGAGTGACTTTTCTTGTTCGGGAAGACGGCTTTACTAGTCAATTGCCTTCTTAACCCAAAGAAACAGCGGTTGGCAGGAGTTATTCTTCGTTTGATCTCAGCGCTGGTGTCGTTGTTTGAATTCATAGCGGAGCCTAGGTAGGCAAAGTCCTTAACCACCTCAAAGTTATGCCTGTCGACAGTGACGTTCCGTCCGAGACGTCGGTGTTCAGTGTCATTTTTGCTTGACAGCATACACTTGGTCTTGCCCTCATTGATCGCTTTTCCCATTTTCACCACTTTCTTCTCAGTACTCCAAAAATCGTCACTGACATCACGCTGCTTTCTTTCGATTATGTCAATTTCATCGACGTATTAGAAGTAATTTTTGACAATAAGATCTTTAGTGGTCTTGATGGAACGGTATACATTCTCCATCGTTATCCTGCACGGACGGATGAGTTGCGCAGGATGTCAAAACTAGACAATGCTCTGTATAGATGCTGTCGTATGCGGCCTTAAAATCGATAAATAGGAGGTGTGTATCGATCTGAAGCTCGTGAGTTTTCTGTAAGATCTGCCGTAGTGTAATGGTATTTGGTTGATAGTGAACTTTCCTGGCGTGAGGCCACATAGATGCGGACCTCTCGAGTTGTTGACTAACACACACAGCAATTGTCATTGCTAGGTCTTGTTCAAAAGCACATGGAAGATACCTGTGGTGTCGTCATCTTTCTCTCTGCAAGGCCATGCGCGCATATCAGGCTTATGTTGTCGAACGAGGCACTTATTCAATTTGCCTAAGTCTGCCTCCAACAACAAATCCGTACCCAAATAGGTGCTGCTTTTGCCGTCGATAACAATCGCCGTAATACATGTCGCAGTTTTTCATCCTCTTTTTGTCCGGTCCATTCCATTGCATTTCTTCGATATCGATTATGAACTGATTTGCAGCAGTTCAGCTGCACGTGGCCTGTTAAGGGACCTTACATTCCACGAGGCATATCCGAAGCTCGATGTCCTTAAATCGCTTTCATGGGTTGTTAACAGTAGATCCATTCGTATCCGAGGCTTGTTTATGTTTCGGGTCTGTTAATATTTTTCCATGACCGGGAAGTTACCCTGGCGGTACAACCCCCAACCTGGAGGGTCAGTTCCACTTTTGATACCCCTACGACGAAGGGTTGGTTAGACCGAAAGTCAGTAACCCGTTCTGGGATGTGAGTGGTGCTATTGATTCATTAAGGGCTCTTCCGCCACCATCTCTTTTCGAAGACCCTGACTTAGCCTCGGAAGTCCTTATTGGCCTGAACTTCAAGTATATCGGAGTAGCCTGGATAAGGTCTCATTTGATTCGGGATTGTTCCCATCATTATTTCTATCTGGATAATTCATCCGCTGTCCCGCTTATAGTACTGCTTTTAAGTTTAGCAGGTCTAGTCCGTGTGGACATTGACCAGTACCCTACGGTTACCACGTGGAGGCAATACAAGTACAATTGATGTGTAGAAGATAGTTGCAACACTATCGCCAGGTTGACATCTCTCAGTGACTTCCCTATTTCCACGACACCAACCGTTGCAATCAACTGGAATGACATTTTGTCTCTGCAGCAAACAAAAGAAGATATTGCGCTAATCTACCATGATTACGCAGTCTAGAATTACTTTAAAGTTTAAGAAGACTGTTTCCAAGGTTTTAACTGCAGCTGAGCATACAGTGAGTTTTTTGGGACTCATTGTCTTATTTTGTGAATCTCGTTAGGGTTTTTCGGTTCCCAAAACGACAACTTTATTTATTTACGTAGGTTCCCCCCTACCAAAAATCGGCTTCATCTGAAAAGACCAATTTCGATGACAAATTTTTCTGGCAATCCAACATACAGTTGACTTATCGGCGTCGTGGATGGACCAAAGGAATCAATTATTGTGTAATTTGGATTCGGATAATTTTGAGGCGTGCAAATGCGGATCAACTTTTAAAATTCCCCCTAAAGTGCCATAAATGAAGCCCGAATCGGGGTGCGTGGCTGGTTTTTTTATTTTGCTACAACTTCAACACACTAAGTCCAGCGTTTCTCTATCAATTATCCATGCCGGAAGTAAGAGCCTGGAAGACCGTGAAAATATTCATTAACGGCGCTCTCAACTTCTTCATTGGAAACGAAGTGCTTCCCAGAAACGAATTTCTTCAATTTTGGGAACAGATGGAAGTCCGAGGGTACCAAATCGGGATAAAAGGGGGGATAGCCGAGAAAATCGTACCCTAAATCCCTCCGTTTTCTCATCCCCGATGCACCGTTGTGTATAAGTGCATTGCCCGGATGAAAGATGTTTTTCTCTTCTTCAAACCAGGTCTTTTTTCTCAAATTCTGGCATCTAGATGGTCAAGGAGGTTTGGAGTAATATTCGCCTGTAATTGTTTCGCCTTTCCTCCAGGTAAACAATTAACAGGATCCCTTTCGCATCCAAAAACACGCTGGCCATGACCTTTCTGGTAAATCCGATCGACTTCGCTTCTTTGCCGCTGAGCCACCGGCTTCCAAACACTGCTTCGTTTGCTGTTTCGTTTCTGGTATGTAGTGGTGAACCTATGGCGAAAATTGCCGCACAAAATCGGTCGAATACTTATTGGATAGGTCCAAGGATTACTGATTTGATCGGTATTCAGCAAGTGCCGTACCCATCTTGCGCAGAGCTTTTGCATCCTTAAGTTTTTGTTCAAGATGTTTCACATCCTTTCATCCGATATCAGCACAGTCTTAGCTATCCCACTCACATTCACTCACCTATCGTTCAACAGGACATGATGAACTTTTTCGATGGTTTTGGTTGCCTTAGTCTGAGGCTTGCTGGCGTATAATTTGTATAAGTCTGGAGGTGTCAAATCTAAAGATCTGCATTGCCAGTCAATTTCGCCGTTTCTTGACAGCACACGTCTAAAGAACTTTCGTTGCAGTAACTGCATTGTTTGATTTGCAGTGTGCGCACCGTCTTGTTGAAACCACTAAACGTCCAGACCTTTTTCAAACATTTGTGAGCAGACATAATGAGCCAGAATCTAAAGAACAAATGGCCAATAGATGGTTTTGGCGCAAACACCGGCCCAAACAATCACTTTTTGGTCATGCAATGGTGTTTTATGGATCATATGGGTTCTCCGTTTCCAAAATGCGGCAGTTTCGCTTGTTAACCGCTCCAAAGAGTTCGAAATGGGCCCCGTCCGTCACAAAAATTTGCTTCCAAAAATCAGGTTCAGTGTCAACCATTCTGTTTGGCCGTATTCCAAGCGACGTGGACGATCTGTCGACAATATTCTTTGAGTCAATTGCACTTTATATAACGATACGACACATGTGGGTTGTCGGCAATAATCTCACTTACTGCTTCAACGTCTTGGGCATTGATGAACGGCATGTCGACGATCTCCCACTGAATAAAAGCAAAGCGATGGATAGTGTTGTCAAATGGTACTTGTCGGCCACGATATTTTCGACGATATGCACATTGAGTCAATACAACTCAATGACTATTTTCAATGTACAGTGTCACTATTTCGGCGCCTGGTTTTTCGTTGTGAAGCGATTCATGGTTAAAATTGAAGATTTCGGTATTTCCTACTTTTCGCTCTAATTCTGGGTTCCACAAACGTACTGGCGAATCAAGAGTGGATTTTTTCTATTCAGCTCTATACTCATTTATGTATTTATGTATACGTCTGTGAAGTATTATCGATTAGAGAACATAATAAGAGGACGGACTATGTCCATAACATCAGTCTTTATTTTGTTTTTTTTTTTATTTCGATACCATCCACCTACGCAAATGTAAATTTATTTAATTTATTTAATTTACCTTTTTCATTACCCTAAATTTCTCAACTTGTAGACGTTTTTTTCTAGTTCACAAACCATGAATTATACCCGAAATGGCCTTGAAATGAAAAAGGTTTTCAGCCACTTTTCCTCTGTTGTGTAATTTTTAATTTCATTTTCAACTTGAAATACCTCATCCAGCCTTGTAGACAGATGTCCTTAATACCTTCCTTAAATTGGGTTTACCATGAATGGACTGCTGTGAAATTACTGGTGGTAAACGTGTTGACATGAACAAGTCATCTCATAAGCACTTACGATACAAACAACTAGCATGAGTACCTACCTGCATCGTAATGAATAAAATGACGGACCTTCGGTATCGTAAAGGAACCTTTTAACGATGTCACCGCCATTGCTGAAAATAAAGTTCCGCAAATTTAACTTTAAATAAGCAGCACAACGAGAATTGGGTGGGTTAAAAATGGTCAAAAGCCAGCCCAAACTGTGGCCATTCTTGAAGCTCATTGCTCAGATCGCAGTTTTATCACCCGACTATTATTTACGAGTACAACCCAGGTTATGTGCTTTTCTTTTTCTGTATTTTCTGCTTGTTTTGCTGGGAAATATTTCAACAAGAGGAAAAATGAAATTTAAAAGGTGGAAAATGTGCTGTTTTTTGGGGGGGGCTTACAATCTTCTGATGTCGCAGCAAAACCTATCATCTTTTTCGGAGAATACTGATTTCGTAATTTATTAAAAATGAATTTGTGAATACGATCAAGAGATATGACATTTACGGATAAAATAATTTGTTTCCGAAAATTCAGTAATTATGAGCAAAAGACAAGATTGTTGCTGCGTAAACTGGAACCCTAAAGCTTCTGATATTGTGGGTGGTTGTGGAAAAAAATCGGTAAGCCGTGGAACTGAAGATCGAAATTGTTTTATCAGGATCAACATGACAATGACATTATATGACAATATGTCCCACGGACTGGTTGTTTGACGTATTTTGATAAGTAATCATGTCAGTTCTGTTATCATTGGATTCCAAGGAGCTGTTTGCCTCGGTTACGTGGTCCTAATCTAGATGCCTTAAGAAATTTCCCAATAACCATATCAACAGGTGCACATCTAAAGCCATCTTTAATTTGATGAAAAATTGCGCTGAAAAGTTGCGCTCTAAATATGCTGACATTTTGGTGAAATGGGCATCAATCCCGCTGGGTGTTTGAGAAGGCGGGTAAAGATATTTTTGGTCGTTTTGAAGTCAAAATACTCCGAGTCATTTTTGGTCCCGATGGAGTTGACGAACTTCGGAGGAGAAAAAGATTTTAAAACGAACTCTACGAGCTGTACAATTATGTACATTGACCTGGTCAGATACGTTCAATAGTTGCCTAAGAAGACTTGAACATGTAGAGCGAATTAACTATAACCCGAAGAGGTCTATTATTCGAGGTCCTAGATCCAAGTCCCCACCAGATTGTAGCACCAAGTAAGTTAATAAGTGACGTCAAATATCTGGAATTAATTTTTGGCGTCTAAGTTAACAAGGACAATCTCAATTTTGTGCTTAGAACAGAGCTCGTAACAGAATACTTTGGCTAAATCATCCATTTGGGGCGTAAGCCCATATTAGGGTTATATTAGCGAATTCAGCTTTGATTTGGATTGTATACAGGTATTCGTTCGATGCCTGTGGTCAAGATTTCCTGCTTGAGCCATTTTTTTATGAAAAATCCTAAGCCCAATAAAGAAGGGTTTTCAATAGCAAAACCACACATGGTCGATGCTGTGTCGGGCAGGTGACCTGAAACCAACTGCTAACGTGGTGGGTTAGATACTGCCAGAATCCAACTAAGGCGGTTGAAGTACTGCCGGCGGCATGCGTGCGTTATTATCTCTCTATTTCTACAATCTAGATAGATGCCAAGAAACCTTATATGACCTAAGATGGGAATGGTTTGAAATCTACTTGCACTACCTCAGTCGTCCGTGGATCTCCGGAGAGAATAAACGTGTTCGGCTTTCTTAAAGTGAAAAAAAAGCAGTGACCTAGTGTTTACACCAAAGAGAATTGGTCGATATTTTGGTATTAGACTCGGTAGCCTAGCAGTTAGCGGCGCCGATCATCTAATTGTGGGATACGAGTTCGATCCCTGGAAAGACTTGACACTTTTTTTTTTTTTTTTTTTTTTTTAATTAGTGTAAAATAAAAACATAAAAAAAAGTCTCTAATAAAAGAAAAATCACGCGATGGATGGTGGAGAGCGCTCCGCTCTTCCCATAACGGGAGTTGCGAAAAGCAACAATGCTGTTGCCGGTGCCGTGGCGAAAGCTATCCTGAGGAGGAGGAGGTCAAGAACCACTCCTAATTCAATCAAAATGAAAATGGTCGCAGCCTTGGCAACACAAACAACACAACTACGCAAGAAAAAATCAGATGATGCGTTGATGCACATCGCTGATGAAGAGG
Organism: Volucella inflata; assembly: GCA_928272305.1. Taxonomy (NCBI): domain Eukaryota; kingdom Metazoa; phylum Arthropoda; class Insecta; order Diptera; family Syrphidae; genus Volucella; species Volucella inflata. Next base: position 68,061,326 of record OV743719.1, read on the forward strand.
AGTATGTGGGGGGCAACAACAACTTTGCCTCTTTAGCTGCGTCCGAATCGGAAGATGAGGATGAGCAAATAAAAGATATAACCAGCAGCATTCAAGAGCTGAAAAAGAAAGTGCTTGCAATAAAGCAGAGACAAACTGCACGCAGGCAGAGGGAGCAATCCGAAGTGAAGAGCTCCCAACAACAAAAAGAGCAGAAACAACAACTGCAGCAACAACAAGATCAGCAGCAGCAGAAACAACTACTGCTGCAAACAAAACAACAGCAGCAGAAACAACAGCAACAGCTGCAATCAAAACAACAAAAAAAACAGCAGCAGCAGCAACAACAGCACCAGCAACAACAACAACAACAGCAGAAGAAGAAGGAAAAGGTACCTCCTATCAACACTTATAAATTAGAGGTAAATGCAACCAAGGACCTATGTAAGTTGGTCATTGGTAATAACTTTAATATTAAAAGATTGGGGAACGATCGCCATGCCATCCACTGTAATACAGTGGAGGGCTATGCGAAAGTAATAGAGCTCCTAAAAGAAACGACGACGGAGCATTATTCATTCACACCGAAGTGTGAAAAGCGGCAATCGATGCTGCTGAAAGGGTTGGAACCGTCTTCTGATCCTGAGGAGATCCTGGCACTGCTCAAAGAGAAGGAGTGCGAAGGACTCAAATTTGTGGGGGTAAAGCCATTTACCACAGCTAGAGCCAGACGGGAGAAACGGGGTCTGCCGTTTTTCCTGGTGCAGCTCAGTCCCGAAAGCCGTCTGGATAGTCTAAGGAGCATCAATGTCCTAGACTACCAGGTGGTTCACTGGGAGAAATTAAAAAGGAGCGAAGGCGTTATACAATGCGTTCGCTGCCAGATGTTCGGGCACGCCGCGTCGAACTGCCAAATGCAGCCTCGATGCGTGAAGTGCGCAAAGAACCACAGTTCCGAGGAGTGTGCTCTGGGTAGGGACGGAGCATCCGATAGGACGCAGCTCTCGTGCGTGTTATGTGGAAACGTGGGACACACCGCAAACTATCGGGGTTGTCCTAAGTTCGCCGACATTAAAAAAGCAAAACTGGCTCGGCAACAGAAGGTGGAGGTCAAACGTTCACCTGTTAGGCTTCAAACACCAGCCGTCACGTCCCAAATCTCCTACGCCCAAATGGTGTCAGGTAGAGGGGCTACGGCACAGCAAGCGGCTGTTGCTTCTCCGGCGCCAATGCCGAGAGAAGAAGCGGCACCTAACATACTGGCCATCTTGCTCGCAATCCAAGGGCAGATGGCTCAGCTGCAACAGCAGGTGCAAGAACAGGCCAAGCGGGTGGACCAGATCTACGCCCTGCTGCCGGGTCTAACGCAACACATGTCGTAATGGGTACGCACATGGTGGAACAGACTTTGAAGGTCCTTGCGGTGAATGTTAATTCACTGATTAGGATCGAACGAAGAGCCGCGATGTTTAAATTGCTACAAGACCAAACTCCTGATGTGCTTTTCGCTAGCGAAACCAAGCTAACCGATGAGCACGAACTGGAGTACAATAATTATATTGTTAAAAGAAGAAACCGGCCTAACTCCCAACGTGGAGGCGGTGTCGCGATCTTCATTAAAGAAGGCATAGAATTCCACAGAGTGTACAAGGGAGTGTTACGCAGGTTCCGGGTGTTAGAGGCAGTCGTCATTTACATCCCGCTCCGCAGTGGAAAGCGGCTGTACTTGGCCTCTGTTTATGCATCTGGGGCTTCACAATCCACCTTATTCATTACAGAGCTCGACACACTTTTTCGACTTCTGAGGCTGGAATCGGGGGAGAATTATTTTATAATCGGCGGGGACTTCAACGCTAGACACAGAGATTGGGGAAATAATTTGCCAAATACTAGAGGGAACCTACTACTCGATTGGTGGGGTCAGCACGATGCCATGTATAGACTCGGTCTTAAAGCGACGGATAACCCGTCGTTTCCCAGAGGCGGGTCTTATTTGGATCTATTACTGTATGACGAACGTATACGACTGACAGGTACGAATTTACAAACGCTTAACTGTCTGCGCACATTCGTGTATGACAGCGACCATTGCGGTTTTAGCACCGAAATCACAGTTCCCAACGAAATTGCGGAATTGGGGGAGTTTGTCCAAAGATACTCTTACAACTACAGTAAGACTCGATGGACACGCTTCTCCGCAACCTTGACAAGAGCACTCTCCTCGAACACGCTCCACCCACCGTCCAATAGGAATTTATCAAACGAGGAGATCGATAAGTACCTTAAACGAATGGACGAGACAATAAAACAAACTATGGACACTACAATACCGCGGTATAAGCAAACGACTAACGAAGATCTGTTCCGCAATCCTACTATTGACGCACTGCACCGACAGAAAAGTAGACTTCTGACAAGACTAAAAAACTTATACAGACAGTTTACAGACAGACAAGACCCAGAGATTAGGACACTGAAGTCGTCGATTAAAAATATTCAAACGTTAATTAAAGAGAATTACAGAATTGCTGTAAGTTTGTATTGGAACAACAAGGTTCGGGCTGTAAACACCAGCAACCCGAATATGTTCCCGCAAATAAATAAACTATTTCGGAGAAAAAATCAAAACGACCTTCAGTGTCTTAAAATAGCCCGGACTACTGACAACGAACGGTTACTAACAATTGCAGGCATTGATACAAATGAGGCGGCTGATGATGACGACTTCTTTGTGATCGAGGATCCACAGGAGAAGGTTGAGGCCATAGGGGCGACTTTCCAGGAAGTATACAAGGCCAATGATATCATTGGCCCTAATTATGACCTGGACAATCGTGTCTTGGTGCACAACTTTTATATTCGAAATGAAGTAGAGAACTGGCGATCTGAGGGCTCTGGTTTCACCCACTTCAGCGACGAAAATATGGCAAATAATGTCATTGCTAGAGAAGGTGGCCTACCCCCGTTCATTTCGAAGGAAGAACTCCATGAGATCTTCGACACAATCAGAAGTAAGAAATCAGTGGGGACCGATGGTATTCCGAACATCGTGCTTCGACATCTTCCTCTAGAAGCGGTGGACATTTATACCACCCTGTTTAATAATGCAATGAATAATGCACATTATCCAGCGCATTGGAAAACGGCGGTGGTTCAACCTATCCCCAAAAAGGGAAAGGATATATCCAATCCGGCGAATCTCCGGTCGATAAGTCTCCTTCCGAATATCAGTAAGGTGTTCGAAAAAGTAATCAATAGAGCTCTGACTAGGTGGGTTGAGGACAAACATATAGTTCCGGATAATCAATTCGGTTTTAAGGCAGGACATGCTATCTCACATGCCGCGTCTAAACTGGTGTCCGATATCCAATGGAATAAAGGCAAAAAACAGTGCACTGGTGCCTGCCTAGTTGACTTGGAGAAGGCTTTCGACACTGTATGGTTAGAAGGTCTTTTCTACAAGCTGGCTAGTCTGGGGATCAGTAAACCACTCTTGTACATTCTTTATAATATGCTAACCAACAGACAGTTCATCGTGAAAAATGGTGATGTGACTTCTGTTGGAATATTTCAAATTAAAAATGGTCTTCAGCAAGGCGCGGTCAATTCGCCGATCCTATTCAACATTTATACAAGCGACTTGATAGGTTCACTTCCCCATACTATTGCGTACGCAGACGACTTGATAGCGTACAGAACAGGTCCAAAAATCGAGGTCATAAATAGTCTCTTACAGCGTGACTTCGATAAGATAAGACGATTTTGCGATGACTGGAAGTTGAAAATCAACTTTCAGAAGTCGGAAACCATTCTCTTTAGGACGCCGTTGTCTGGAGCCTCTAGGGATACCAGAAAAAATTGGCGAAAGTTCTCGATCATTGGACAACACGGACAGCCTCTTGCCTGTCGAAATGTAGTCAGATACCTTGGGATTTGGCTAGATCAGTTTCTGTATTTTAAAAAAAATGTAGATGCTGCTCTGGCCAGAGCTAAAGGCGCTTTTGCCCTCACAAAGAGACTGTTTTATAGCAGCCAACTCGATGCGAGGGTAAAGATAATCTGCTACATGGCCCTTATCAGGCCCATGCTGGTATTTGGGTGTCCCGTGTGGTTCAATGTACGAGCAAGCTTAATGGAAAAGATTCGGGTGTTTGAGAGGGCTTGCCTTAGGGCTTGTCTTCGCTTGTACAGAACACCAGAGTCGGAATACAAAAAATTTTATCCTAACGAGGTCCTTTACAACAGGGCGAACCTAATACGAGTGGACAACTTCGTAATTAAGCTGACTCGAAGGCATATTGCAAGAGCAATGACCTCGACGAATAACCTGATATCAGGGGCGTACTACCCCAATCACCTTTATCATGAGAGTGTGCGCTCTAACGGCTTCGTTCCACCGGAAGCATTCCTCTACCTTGATCAGATAGGGTTGATCCAGGATAGATCAGCAGTCCCGTTAATCTTCCATGTCGCTCGGACAGCTGGGGACAGGCGACTCAACTACAACAGAGACGTCGCACGCGGCAGGGTGGATCGTCTCAGGTTCAGTAGGGCGGTGGGGAATCGCGATAAGAGGGATGTCGTTCGGCAGCACCAGCATTTCTGGTGGTTGAATGATGGGGAAGATGTTTCGTCGTCGTTTCCGTCAATTACGGACCAGCCTCACTAGGCAGAGCTGACCAATCTATTTGCTTTGTAAATAGCGATGGCCAGCTTACATAGGTTTAGGTTAGCATTTAAGTAATATATATATATATTAGTATATACGAAGGTATATACTAATGTATGTATATAATTGTGCATAACGTCTATATGTGTGTATGTACGTATTGTATGTAGGTTAGGTAGATTAAGGTTTATTTTAAGTTAGATATTAAGTTTTTATAAAAAGTAAAAAATATTGTCCATATGCTAAGTTTTTTGATAGCAATTTTTTCTTAGCCTTAAGTATAGAAAATAAGTAATCATAAATACAATGTAAATTAAGTCGAAAGACATAGAAATACGAATTTAGAGTAGCTTAGAGTGCCTGTGTAGGGCCAGTAAGTTAGTATTAGATTGTTTAGTAATTGTAAGCTAGCATTTAAGCATTTTTTGTTAGTAAGTAAGAATTAGTGATTAAGAAAATAAAATGCATTTAAAACTAACTAAAACTAAACTTGCACTACCTCCCCATGGGGGTCCGCTCTAACTGAATGAGTTAATCTTTACAGGCTTTAATGCGAGGTTATCCTCGGTCAGTAGCAGTATGCTGGTCAACGCCCTCATAAGGCCCACAACTCTATACGGAAGAGATTGAAAAGGTACGAGTATAACAAACGAGTTGTGGCCTCGGATACAAATGAATTCTTTGTTGCAAAAGTCTAAAAGACAAGGAACTTCTGATCAGCTTAGGGAATGTTCAGACCCTGAACAGGTCACGTGAAAGCCTATTAATTAGCATAGACCATTGACAGCTATCATGCAAATATCACTGCCGTCCAAGAAGTCTGATGAAATGGACCGGATATATGGCCGATGAAAACCCTTTGATATGTAAAAGGTGTTTTTTTAGCTGCATGAAATGTTTCGATGGTTGTTGTCTATGGTTTGACAGCTGTCAATGACAAATTGTCTTATCATTTCGGTTCAGTAAAATTTTGGCAATTTTTCATGAACTATTTAGCGCCAGAACAACGCTTCCGAATTGTGGAAATTTACTTTAAAAAAAAAAAAAATCTATTCGTATAGCCCATAGAGCAATTCGTCAATTTTACGGTCAACATAATTGGCCTACTGAGCAAGCAATTCATGCAGTTTTTTGATTGCACTAATTTTACTCTTCTCGATTCAAAACCATCAACAAGATAAAGAAATGTGCGTGCCGAAGAGAATATTGCTGCTGTAGCGCCAAATATTGAAGAAAACGCCGAAATGTCGTTACGGTGAATGGCGAGTGAAATCGAGCCATACTGACTGATATTTTGTTTCCGAAAATTAATCAACTAAACACCGACGATATTTGGTTCCATCAAGAAGGCGCAACTTGCCATACAGCGCTCTTAACTATCAATTTATTGCCAAATCAATTTGGTATCAACTTTATTTCCAGAAGTTGCCCTCTTAACTGGCCCCCTCGTTCGTGCGACTTAACGCCTCTCGATTACTTTTTATGAGGCTTTATTAAGTCATTGGCTTACGCCGACAAACCAGCAACTCTTGAAGCATTGGAAGTCAATATTCTACATATCCACCATTGACGCCATGCGGCCAGATTTATTAGAAGAAGTGGTGAAAAATTGGACTGATCGAATGGACCATGTAACTCGTAGCTGCGGCGAGCATATACCGGAAATCATATTTAAAAAAGAAATAACATGAAATTTTCTGCCAGATTATATTAATAAAAAATTCATTCCAGCAATATTTCTGTCTTGTATTATTATTTAAAGTTCCCAAGCTCTTAAAAAAGACCCTGCATATAGCTATTATTATGATTTTTCTTATTTGGATGCAGATGCGACTTTTGTAGGACAGTTTGGACTTAGGCTTAATGACTTTGCGGCTGCAAGAAGTTGCAATCGCAGTAGATCCACATGATCTTGCCGGAGCGCGTTATCCGAGGTCTCTTAACGACTTTTATGCCGCAAGAATCAAGTGTTATCGCTGTCAAAATGCTATCAAACCATCATTAAGAAACTTTAAAAAAGGGCATTGCAGCGAAGAACGAGAGCCGTTCGTGAGCTCTACTAGTGGAACAGACGGAAAGAACATCGGTTTACCCAGAATCAGAGAAAAGAGCACGAGAAGTGCGCGATAGAAGATATTGAGAGGTGGTTCTCCAGGAAGTTTCCCGAAAGGTAAAATAAAGTTTCAAGGCAAGAAGAACCATATCTGTAAAGATGAAGAAGGAATGCTTGTGGTAAATAGAATCACAATCAATACATGAGAATATAGGAAAGCTTTTTTTACGAACTTTATAAAGTCAAAGAAGCCCAACACCCTGCCAACAGGCAGAAGGAAGAACAGAACTTTAATCCGAGACGATGACAGCCTTAACATCCATCCATTTGTAAAGAAATAGGAATAGCATCAGCTGGACCTTATAACCTATAGGCTGACTCATGCAATCTTCCTGGAGAGCTTACACAAACTTATTCGTCGAATCTGTTCAGAAAAGTGTATGGTTGATGAATGGAAAGTGTATCTTGTGATGTCATGTGACTTCTTCATACTTGAAGGAATTTTGTGGAACACACAAGTGAACACTGTAGGCAAAATCATACATCGATGATATCAACATAATTGGTGGCACCGGTGATAATGCAGCTTTCACTAGTATTGAGACAAAAAATGTGGTTAGAGCGGTAAACGAGGGCAAAACAACGCTTTCAACAGCCCTAAGCAGGGCCACACAACATCGATGAATTGGACAGATCTCCACATGCGACAGCTGCAAACATAAACCAAAGAACTGATCTGGCTAATCGCTATTTTTTTCGGCTAAGGAGGCTTTCTTTATAACACCATGATCATCTCAGTTCTCGAGAACAAATCCTTTGGTCGTTTGCGCTGACGGGATTTGTAGAAGAGGAAGAAAGTAAGGAGGACCTAAAAATCTCAAATGAGACTATCACTGGATATTTCTCTGACATCTCTGTTGACTCCGACAGGCGTGACAAAATGTGAAATGTCTGTAGTTACTTCAACACCTTGCCTTTTTTTTTTAACCCAAGCTTAAGACCTGGCGAATATTTTCGGCAAGAATCAAGCCACATGCCTCCCAGGAGAGTATGTTTTTAAGCAACTTATATTTTTTTACATAAAATTGTAAAATCTTTAAGTGGCAAATGAATTGTTTTTATCTTCAAGAAACCGTTACGAGTTATAAAACCAACTTTTCACGACAAGCTGTCTTCGAAAATCGCAGAAATAATTCATGTTCTTTTGATTGGAAAGAGTTTTAGTCGTCCCAGATTATTAACGAAACTCCAAAAGGACATTCTTCGAGTAACATTACAGCAAGAGAAGAAATATATTTTGTAACGATTTACTACAAGGTCAATAAGTTTGTTCAACTTAAATTACATTTTCGTTTCAAGTTTCTCTTAAGGTCGTTAAATGAAAGAAAAAAAAATGTTTGCAACGGGATAGACGAATACCTTTCGCCTTCGATGCTAGACTTCAAAGGATAATGGGTTTTTTGACTTAACATTTGTAATGAAAAGTATTTTTACTTTGCTTTAGATCATTCGCAGTAAGTGTACATATGTACATAAGTGGGTATGCGTAGGATGTGGAAAACACATTCTGGTATAATGTGTTCCATTTGAAGTATGTTTGATGAGGTTTTGACGTTCAAGTAATTCTAGGTAGTCATCCTTTTTTTGGGCAAAGCTGTCTCTGAATTGTGTATTTTAAATTGTCTGAGGTCGCCTGAAATAGTGAGATTTACTTCAAATTTTGTGTTGTTGTTGTTTGCTTTGATTGAGATGGAATCTTTGAAATGTATTAAAGGTTACGTACATACACGTGCCTTTAGATCAGATGGGAGTGCATTGTGACAGAACTATGAGAGTGTAGGAGAGTGCAAGCCAAAAAAACTTCTTGGTTGAGTTGTCAAAGTCGATTATCTTCTCTGAAGTGGTAATTGGCTAGAGATACCATTCGAATGCATGCCAACACATGGCCATCAGAAGTGCGCCACAGGTTCTTCCTGTTCTTCGCTCCTGCAGCATCGGCAGAAATCGTTGCGTGGAATATTAGAACCATCACTGCAGATGAAAAAAGACTGACTGAGGTCAACCTTAAAGTCAATTTCAATAAAGGTAGATTGGAGCAGGTTCTGGTTCAGCAGGCGTAGCCTGGTATGTCCAATCGATTTTTCTATCACTGAGCACTTCTTAGTTTGAAGCAAAGTTTGTAGAGTCAACGTGAAAGACGTTTTCGCCGCTTCCGTCTCAATACTTAAGCGAGCGCCACTGACATCAGGCTGCTTTCCTCCGATTGTATTTGCTCGTGGCTTGTACACTATTCTTTCAAGTATTATGCTGAAGAAATCGCATGACAATCCTTCTCTGGATTGAACAGCATGCATTTTTCATCGTCATCCTGCACAGACGAACGAGTTTGGCAGGGATGCCAAAACTAGACATTGCTCTGTATATCTCGTCTCAATAGACGCTGTCATATGTGGCCTTAAAATCGATAAATAGGTGGTGTCCCCATGGGTTTTCTCCAAGATCTGCCGTGGAAGATGGTGGATTTTCCCGGCCTGAACCCAAATTGATATCGACAAATCAGGTTGTTGAGGATTTGCTTGAGGCAAATTAGGAAGACTGATACCTCTGTAGTTGGCGCAATTCAGAGGGCTTTCTTTCTTGAGGATCGAAGAAACAATGCTGAGCTTCCATTCATCGGGCGGCTGAGTTGGTGTATGCTCCTTACCAAGTCATCGCCTGCCGTTTTGAAGTCCAAATTTCATTCCTAGAGTAGCATCTCAAAATTGCCTCAACTACGCGCTTCTCACCCCCCTTTCTTTTCCTCCTGTGAAGCCGGTCTCCGTCTCTCCTATCCTGCTGGTATTCAAACTAGTGCCTTCATTGTGGTGGTCGAGGCCCCGCACATCACAACCGGGATCTCTGATGGCTTTTTGGCAGTGTTGCGACTGGTCTTCGATACTTAACCCTACAAACTATACCTTCTTTTTTTTACTTAATTGTATACGGGGTTCCTGTACACCCCATTAAGTTTAACATAAAAATGTGAATAACTAAAAACAGCTTCATTGGAATTAAAAAAAAAAAAAAGTCTCAGAAGTCTATACTCCGTAAATTATTTGTGGTTCTGAAGTAAACATAACAAACAAAGTGTATGTAAAATGTAAAAAACTTTGATTTTCAAAATATTGTCAGTATAATTTTACAGTTGCATTTTGGCTATATACTCGCAACTTTTGCATACTCCCGTTCGATATTGTGGGCAAACATGCCTTTGGCAAGTCCTGCAGATCGTTTTAGACTTTTTGTCATTCGCCCTTGGGCACAAAAAGCATCTCCCTTGCTTTGCTATATCCTCCTAGTTCTCAGGATCTTCCGCGTCTCCATCCCTAAGGACTTTTTCAATATTTGTCCGCAAGTGGCCATTTATTTTTTGTTGTAATCTCGTTTGCATATATGGTTTTGCCAAGGACAAACCTAAATTATGCAGATAAGTGCTTTTGTTATTTTTTTTTTTGTTCTTAAAGACGTTCCCGAATATGTACAAAACCATCAAATTGATGTCTGCCTGATCAAGCATACCTTAAAAATATCTTAGAGGCCATCTGCGTGTTTTTCTTGCGACAGAATAATTATGTAAAAGTTGATCAAAAGTGTCAACACCTCCTTTTGTACTGTTGTAAAAATTTATTATTTCAGTTTTTTTTTGTTTCGACGTCAACTTCCTTATCCTTATGCAGTGAAAAAACCAGCAGCACTCCTTTTCCTTTTTTCGGTGTGAAGGAAACTATAGTAATTTTGTCCTTGAAAGCGAATTGCGAAGAGAGTGCTCCTTTTTTTCTATTGGGTAAGAAAAATGGCGGGCGGCACTTCCACTTTATTTTTTCTCAATGCTCCAACAACAATAAGATTATGTTCGTTAAACATTGTGTCGACTAACTGTATAGATGTGAACCAATTGTCCATAGTCAAGTTTCTGCCAGTTCCATGAATACTCGTACTTTCACTTATTTTGTGAACCAACTGAAGCGGTCTGAAATCATTAGAATTTCGAACTTCCTTTCCAATGTACGGAATCGCAGAAACCATATAATACGTTCGAGAATCACACATTATTATGATTTTGAAACCATACTTGTCAGGCTTTGATGGTATATAAATTCTAAAAGGACAATTTCCTTTAAATCCTAATAGCTGTTCGTCTATTGTGCAGTACTCATGTGGCGTATAATACTTTAAGCAATTAGAAGAAAATATTTCCCAAATGTATCTTACTGGAGAAAGTTTTTCTGCACGATTTCTAGTAGTTCTGCCATCAAACCTTATACAATTGATGAGGAATTCAAACCTTTTCTGTCCAATAATTGCTTGAAAGATCGGTGAACATTTTATAGACCACATATCACGTGTGTCCCTTCGGGCCTGTTTTTGAACCCCAGCAATATACAGCAAACCTATGACTGCACGAATTTCATCTGAATTTGTATCACCGTTGAAGATATTGAAGCAGATGTGGCAGCTAACTTTTCTCTTCGATTAACTATTTCGATGCTTGTGTTGAGAACTATGGTTTCTATTATTGGGTAATTAAAAAAGAGGTTTCAGGATTCAATCTCAATTGTTACCAATTTTGCAGCCTCTTTGCAACCCGGAAATTTTCGGATGATGTTTCTTGCTGCGGTTCGACCACTTGATGATGGGGGCTGTGTGGTCCAACAAAAATCTTTCTTTCCCAACAAAACTCCTAAGTCATGAATATTCGCTGGGGTCTCCTCATCTCACAGTCATTGGAAGAGATCACGTCATCCTATTCAGAGTCTGGCTCGATGTGATCTATGACGGCTTTACCATCTTCCTCCATATCACTCTCCTTTTCGCCTTCAAAAAGAAGTTGTGTTATTTCATCATCACTGATATTTTGGCACATTTTACCTAAAAAAAAAATACATTTCACTAAAAAAAATACTTTCATCAATATATACGAGGTGTGATCAAAAAATAAGGTGACTTTTCATTTTTAAAAAAATATATTTATTTAATCATCCAAATTTATTTTATCCCCTTCAAAATAATCCCCCTCTGATACAATGCACTTGTGCCAGCACTTTTTCCAGTCGTCAAAGCACTTCTGAAACGCACTTTTTGGTATTTCCTTGAGCTCCTCCAACGATGCAGCCTTGATCTCCTCAATCGTTGCAAATCTTCGTCCTTTCATGGGCATTTTCAACTTTGGAAAGAGAAAAAAGTCGCAGGGGGCCAAGTCTGGTGAATACGGTGGCTGAGGCATGATAGAAGTACTATTTTTAACATGTCTTGGGCAATGTTCATGCGATGCTGCTTTTGATCAAAATTAAGCAATTTTGGAACGAATTTCTATGACACACGTTTCATACCCAAAACATCCGTTAAAATTGATTGACTTGAGCCAAACGATAAGCCAAGATCATCCGCTATTTCCCTTATTGTGATTCGACAATTTTTCAACACAATTTCTTTAACTTTTTTAACATTTTCGTCTGTTTTTGACGTGCTAGGTCGTCTGGAGCGAGGTTCATCATTAACATTTTCTCGGCCCTCTTAGAATAATTTATACGAGTACCACTTATAAACATTTTTTTTTGCTTAAAGTTGACTGTCCGTACGCTACTGTCAACATTTCAAGAGTTTCTGAGCACTTAATACCATTTTTTACGCAAAAATTAATACAAACTCTCTGCTCCATTACTTTTAACCACAAAAAATCGCCTAGTAAACAAAACACATCCAACTTTTATGCCTCTCACATAAAAACAACAACTGCTATATGGTTAAAACTATAAACACATGATCGTGACAAGTGAACCAACACAACAACAAAAAAATTTTGAGTTAGAGTGTACTGAGCGCGCGAAATTTAAAAAGTCACCTTACTTTTTGATCACACCTCGTACGTTGTGTCAGCGAACCCAACAGCCTCGTTATTTTCAGTTCGAACAGTGAAAATGTACAAAACAACTTTGATATATGAAGTCACAATGGAAAAAATAAAAGTCACGCCACTCACTAAAAAAAAGGGCTTTTCTAAGAAAAAATAAAAGGGTTTTTTTTCTGTAGTGGGGCTCCCACGCACCCTGTATCAGTTGTAGGGTTAATGCTGGTAAAGTGGACCTGTTGCGAGTTTAGAAGAGACTCGATCGGAAAATCCTGCCTTTGCGCTGTTTGGGATATCCGCAATCGTCCCTTGACAAGATAATGATCCAAATTGATATTGGCTCCTCGGAACGTTCGGACATCCACTTTACTGGAGAAGCGTCTTGCATCTATCGCAATGTGATCAATCTGGTTGAGGGTTGATTGATGAGTAGTTCTCTAAGTCCCCTTGTGAATATCGAGATTGGGAAACCGCTACGACAATGTTTCGTCCCGTCGCACAGAGTTCCACGTAGTATATACTCGTATTAAGTGGTAAAAAATATTTTTTCGACTATTTCGTGTAATTTTTATGAATTAAATATATTGTAGTAGAAAACTTGTATTTTTAATACTTTATTTACGTTTTGTGACTATTTTATAGGTGAAGAAAATAAAAAAATTAAAAATATATATTTCATTGATATTTTTTTATTAACTATTTATATATTTTTTGTAAATTGTTTATAACTCATTCATTATCATTCCTCTTGTTATGGAATAAGTCTTCAGATTCGAAGATTTTAAAAGATTCTGTAATTGAATTCAGGAATGAATTCATTCCGGAGGAGGTGATGGGACAGTAGGGCCAACAAACAAGGCCATAATTTCTGCGGAAATATTGGCTGTTGGTTTCTTCAGTACTTCTCTAAAACTATTTAATAATGGATCCGAAGTAATCGTGAATAGTGAATCCGAAGGATCCGTAAACTTCGAATAAACAATTAGATGTTAAGTCTATTAAGGATTGTAAATTTATCACAGCACTGACCTCCGTAACCTCAATACTGCTTTCATTGATCTGGCATGCTACTTTGGTTTGTTTGGTAGGATGGATAAATATAATGACCGGTTCTTTCTGTCCGTTTTCTTATTAACTTGTATGAATGAACTGTCATTTTACAGTCAACATATTGTGCTTATGCTTCTAAAGCAGTGAATTGGCGTTGTTCAGGATCTTTCTTTCTTTCTAGTTACAAGGGTAGCTCTATCGCTGCAAACATCATTCATGATACGAGAAATAGATCTTTGACCTGATAGTCGCTTGGTTTGTTCAGCCGCAAACAAGATTTCGGATTCTGAATCAGAAGATATTATTTCTTAGATGCGGCGTTATTTTGTCTTTACAGAAGCCGCAATAAAGGCCTACCAGCAACACGTGAAGTGGATGGAACATCGTCGTGGATTTCCAAAGAATATTCTTTAGCCTTGTACAATTGGAAATTTTCCTCTAAGGCTGATGTCAGAGTCGCCGCGATAAGCGATGCGATAATATTGGGCGGCAGTGTGCGAGAAAGTTCTGCATGCATATTTAAAGGTAAATCGATTAAAGTCGTCAGAGTGCAGGCGCAGCGAGAAGACAGTCAAAGCGAAAAATAAAAAGAATTGCGAGAGAGCGATTCTGAATCGCTTTATCGCATGATAACGATTTGGTGACACGTGTGTTTGATGCGTGGATTATTTACAGTTTGTTTCAAAATGATACATATTTTTATGCATTTGCTCTCAAGTGCAATTGAACTGTCACAGTGACCAAATGTAAAAATGAGCAAGAAACTTGATCTAAACGTTGAGGATTTAATTTCTGAAATTTTTAAGCGTTTGGTATTGTGGGACCAAAAATCAAAAAATTACCACAACCGACTGGTTGTTGAAAAAAATTGAAAGGAAATTGAAGAAACTTTGCAAAAACCAAGTAAGTTTTGTACTTTTTTATATTTGTGGATATTTAATATTATAGCCTATGTGTACATATAAAACTGCAAAAAGCATCTCGAACTAGTTGTCCTGTTCTTAAGTTAATAGGATGAAATGCCTCTTCACTTCCATTATTTTCAATGCCTGTGTGTGTGTGTCGATGGACATTGGGACTACCTTCAAGGTCAATAATTGTGTTATGAAGAATACAAATAGCCATTACTATAAGATCAACGAAATCAGGATCCGTTTCAATTGGCTTCCAAAGCAAACCACATTTGGAAGTCATTATTCCAAAAGCACGTTCAATACATTTGCGCGCTCGAGAGAGTCGGCTGTTGAAATTCTCTTTTTCAGCATTAATAGTGCGGCTTGAGTATGGCCTCAAAAGCATGTCCAATAGTGGATAAGCTTCATCGCCTACAAAAACATGGGGCATTTTAATATTTGTTCCAGGCAAATTAGTATCTGTCGATAAAGCTGCAATGCATTAAATGTTCCACCATCACTTTGTTTGCCATATCCTCCAACTTCAATAGCAATAAATTTACTATTAGCATCAGCTACTTCTTGAAGAACCACTGAGAAAAATGTTTTGTAATTGTAAAACATTGATCCTGAATGAGGTGGACACTGAATGCGAATGTGTTTCCCATGAAAAGCGCCAGCACAATTTGGAAAGTTCCACAATTTCCAAAATTCGTCAGCTATCTGACTAATCATTTCTTTTGTAGGCTGTGGCATATGCTTTGGCTGCAACTCCTCCCAAAGTGCTGTGACAATAACAGAGACTGTAGTCCTTTCTTTTTTAAATAAATATGCCAATGATGCAAACGAAGCCCCCGTTGCTAAATACCTGCAATAAGTTAATTTTTTTTATCAACTTTCAGAGGACTGTTTAAAAAAAAAGTGAAAAAATCTTCGGGATCAGTTTCGAAATGAATATAAAAAGAGGCCGATAGAAAAGTCAGGAGATTGTTGACCTGATGCTGATCATGCAGGCAATCATTTGGCAATTTGGAAGCCGGCTGCTCCAATAGTAGTTTAAGAATTCCAGAGTTTGAAGATTCGCAAGACACTGCGTTGGCGCAAAACTTGGCTGATTTATGTAACTCCGATGAAGAAGAGTCTTTTACTCGAAAAAAGAAAAAAAAAGTGCCGTCTCAACAACTAAATTATTGGTAAAGAAAGTCAGTGTACCAAAGGCTGACGATGACTTATTTTTTTTTTGAGAGCCTTCTGCCATATATGAAAAATATGGATATGCGAAAAAAACTTCTTTGCGGAATGGAAATTCAAAAGATTGTTTTCTCTCATTTTGATGAGGGTAATACAGATGATGCAGCCCCCAAAATAACTAAATATAAATACACACTATAATACATGTAAAGTAATAAATATAAATAAATGTGTACAAAACAAACCTCAAAGTTATTATCAGTTTTTCACAAGGCGTTATGGGGTTTTCTCCAAAATATAGTCAAAATAATTTACTGATATTCGGGTGTATTTAAAAAAATTTTCTGGGAACTGCCCAGTTAAATTCGTATACAATGTATGAAATTCGCCTTCCAAACGGTTTTGATTGAGTGGATGGATCCCGTTTGTTTTTTTCATCACAACATTTAACACTGCTGCTGAATCAAACAATTCTTCATCCGAATCCATTACGACTACGACTGTGACTGAGACTAAAATCAGAACACTCGCAATGTTTCACTCTTTGCTGAAAGCCTTCACTGTGACATGTCATCTCTTTGCAGCGAATATTATCGCTTCTCGCATCGCATCGCTTATCGCGGCCACTCTGACATCAGCCTAAGCAAGAGTCACTTATTTTCAAAAAGCGATCTAGCCGTCTATCAGCACTATTCCACTTTATCTTCATCTTTGAAGAAACCCTGGAAACATTTCTGCGTATTTAATTTTTTTTTCAGATTCAGTGCACTCTATATTCTATATTGAATATATTTTTTCGACTATTTCATCGACGATATTATTTTTCGAAACGGCTTTCCAAATCTTAAAAAACTCCCACTTCGTTATGCAATTCGGTTGCCCTACACAATAAAGCATTACTTTTTTTGCGCACGCTTGCGCGCTCTGGTTTTTGCACAGTTTATAACTAGGAAGTCAAGCTTTATATTAAAAAAAATTTACCCAGGTCAAGGTGGGGCTCATAGTTAAAAGTCTGTGCAAAAAAAAAATGGTTCAAAAAAACGTTACAACTTTAAAATTGAAAACCTTTTTAAGAAAAACAGGTAAATTGACTTCCAAAACTTATTAAAATTATCTATTTACTCTGATTATTTGAATCCATAACAATTTAGTCTGATTTTAAACACAAAAGAGTTAAAAATGAATTAAACTAAGCTGATCACTAATTGTGCACTTGACGTTTGATTTAAAACACTCCACTTTCACTTGCTGTAAAATCATTTTCACGCGTTTAAACAAAGAGAAAATATTTTGTATTTATCTATCAGTTATTCTTTATTTAAACTGCATTAGGAAATACTCTCAATTTGGTCATGCATTTTTTTAATTTTGTCCACTTATTGGAGTGAAATAGAACAGTGTGCGCCGCAAAGTCGATTAGCCTGGAGTCATTATCGAAGATGGTGTCGTGCAGGCTTTTCCTTCCGACAGAACTGCCAAAGATGCCCTCTCATCTCAGCTTTGCATTCAATTCGCCGAGAATAATTTTAATGTCATAACTAGGCCATTGCTCGTATGTCTTGTTTAAGAACTCATAGAGGGCACATTTAGCCTTGCTGCGGTTTGTTACGAGGCGCTCGTCCACATGACGAAACTGAGGACTGCCTGCAACAACAATTCTGCATCCAATTAAGTGCTGCTTTTGGCGTCGATAACAATCGCCGTAGTAGATGTCGGATTTTGTTCACTCGTTTTGTCCGGTCCATTACATCTTGGATAGCAGTGATGTTTGCTCCTCTAGCCTTCGTTAGGCATCGGGCTGCACGTGGAATGTTAGGTCTCTTTATAGGCCATATCCGAAACTCATTGTCCTTAATTCGTTTTCATGGGTTGTAAAAAGAAGATCCGTCCGTATCCGAGGTTTGTTTCTGCTTCGTTACATTCATTTTTTTTCAATGGCCTGCCAGTTACCTCGGCAGCCCAACCCCCAGCCTGAAGAGCCAGTTCCATTTTTAATACTCCTTGGATTAGGCGTCCGTTAAGCCGAAGCCAGTAAGCCGTTAGGGGACATAAGCGCTGCGGTTGGTCTATAAAGTGCTCATGCGGCAACATTTGTTTTCCAACACCCTGACTAAGTCTCAGAAATCCTTACAGTCTTAAGCTCGCAATATGTTGGTCTCTATGAGTTGCCTGGATAATGTCCCATTTGGTCCGAGGTTTTACTTCACCGTTGGACCGTTGGACCGTTGGACCGTACTTGTTATTACGAGTAGTACTGTAGTGATTATACCAAGTTTGTGTCCACTTCAGTAATGCAATTCATTAAATAACTGTAAAACGTATTACGAGAGAAACATAACATAAAAATCCCTTTTCTGCTTACAAAAAAACCGCCACGTCACCAAAAGCGCCTATCACGCGATAATTTAATCTGATTTTTACTTGAATCCAGACCATTTAGAGCATGATAATCTGAAACTTTCCAATAACGTAACAAACTGCTGACATTCATACAATAGTACCAAACCAACCTGTTGCTCTACATGCTCTGTTGTAGATTATAAAGATAAACTTTCAGTGCACGTAAGTCCTAAGTTGAAAACATTCACAAATGCAAATGCAACATACGGATAGAGGGATAGTCTGTTATGTAATTTATTTCAATCAACTCCATGGCCTCAATATATCACATTCAACAATATATCATCCCTTAAATATGCGGAAAAGTTGTTTGCGTGCGTGTATCTGAGATTTAACACAGTTACGTAGAAACCCAGTAGTGCTTTGCGGTTTACTATTGCCTTTATTTTGTTGACGGAAATCCACTTAACTAGGTGTCGTTGAACCGTACTTGCGGATAAGTCTTCTTTGGTTTCATAGCAAACAATCTCGGTCCTTTTGAGTACCTACCTTAGCTTTCGTTCATACGCGTAAAAAATGTGTTTATTCTCAAAGAATCCCTATAAAGTGGTGGGTAACCTTCTTATGGCAGTCAAGTCTGTAGTTTGAATAAATAATTTCCTTTGGTACTTGAGTCCGTAGGCGGAAAAGTTCAACGTCAATTGTAGAAAGGGCTTCCCATCCACTATTCGCATTGCTTTAATACTTGAGCTTTGAAGTTGCAGTTCATTGGCCTGACGTCTAATAGTTTCATTCTGAGGCAAACATGATTCCATGTACTCAGTTAACTTTTGATATGAGACGGGAAGCTCGTTTTCTAATGAATGTCGGTTATAAAGAAGAAGATACAGAGATATTTAACGAAACCAGCGTTATCTTCTGAAGCACTATGGAAACAACTTTTAATGCATTATATTTCCACAGACTTGTAGACCGTAATTTATGTACTTTGTCGAAGTAGGACAAACAACTGAACTGGATATCTGGATATGGAAAATAGGAATAGTAAACAGCTTCGACGGGAGTAAAAACACAAATAATTGAACAAACCAAAGCCATTGTCTTTCAATCAGCGATTTCAAACTTCACTAATTGCCAATCAACGATTCTGTGATGTTTTTCCAAAAGAATAATATCTCTGACATAAAATTCTGTAGCTTCAAAGATCTCTTCGTACTGTAATAATCTTTGAATGCAAAGTGCCTTGCCTTACATATGCTTACGAACTCAACTTGTAATTTCGGTAGTAAGTCAATTCTCTTGAAGAGATGTTCGCCAATGAACTCGAACTTAAAACACAAAAAAGATTGTCGACATCGTGGGAATAACACCACACAAAATAGACACAAAATATCGAAATCAATCAATCATTCGATTCAAATACAAAACTTGAAAATACCAATTTTAAGTAGCACCATCCATCACCGGGAATCATTAGGAAGCAGTGCTTGATGTCTTTGGTTGAAATCTTCCAGAAAATCTTAAACTGTCAGACAAGCACTTCACTTTAGTTTTTGCGATTTGTTGTTACGAGGTGTAGCGGCTTTCTTGAATTTGTCCCATGAGAAATCTTTATCGTTGTGAAGGCTTACGTTAGACGGGGTCTTATTAGGAACGCACAAATCTCAGGCTTTCGAGGCGATCAACAATTTAAGAAATTTTTAAGAAAAAGATGAAATGACATTGGCCAAACTGACCAAAAACCAGAAGAAAGGTACTCCACGGATAAAATGAAGTCCTGACACTACGTACACAATATAATTTGGGTAAGCTTGGGAAACTTTCCACTGAGACTTGGGAAGCGATGTCATCTCAGCTTCGGAACCGAACAACACTTCGTGAATTCAAACTTCTTACTGCTTTGAGAGAACCATTTAATTCTATTTTGATCCTAATAGCGGCGTTCACATTGTATGACAAATCCTTCGACCGGGCCTTTCGACTTCGTCGGATAGACGAAAATGTAGTAGGTCGTACAGCGTAAACGCTCTTATGACGGTCGATCCGATCGGTCGTATAGAAGTTCAACTTTTTCAACTTTTTCGCTTGGTAGGACGACATATTTTTGTGTGTCGTTGTCGAACGACTTCAGAGCAGTTTTCATTTTTGTTTATGATTTCAACGAGTGAACATCGACGCGGAAGAAAGGAAATTGTGTCCATTTCAGATAAAAACTGTTTTTTTTTCTCTATTTCTCTTCTTTCTCCAATATTTTATCCATCGCCCTTCCATGTTCATGCTTCGAAATTGCCCTCACGAATAAAGTCTGACGACCATATGAACGCAAGGCAGTTTTTGGTCGTCAGAACCGGTAGAGGAATTTTTCGTATAATGTGAATGCCGCTATTGGTGGAGCTATAGAGTCAGATACATTGCAGCTCATCATCATCATCATTACATAGTATAAAACAAAGTCGCTTTCCGTGTCTGTCTGTTTGGCCGCTAACTCCTCCTAAACCACACAATGGATTTTGAAGCGGTCTTCATCATCATTTAGATAGTTGTTCACGAAAGGTTTATATATACAATAAAACCTAATATTACAATATGTTTTTTGTAAGCAAAAAAAAAAATTTTTTTGATACCAAGTTGCCGAAAAATAAATTTACATTGCTTGCGTGGGCTAAAATTAAGTACTTAAAAGCGCCTGCTGCTTGCAAGTTGCAATTGGAAATTGTGAAAGTGGGCCGGCGTACACTAGAATATTTTTACCACGGGATACAACGCTGTACAACGTTGTCACATAAACACTGTTGAGTACGAAAAACGTGGACATGTCCATCTGATTGTTTCGACATCGCTGATTAGAAGGATATTGGGGCTGTCATCATCGAACCCACAGATTATAAATGTGGTCACTTCGGCTTCGGGAATGGAGATCTTAGATGCAAGTGCCTTCATATAAATAACGTACTCTAGTCAGGTTTCGCCCGGTCTAATTCGTTGGTGTTTCAGCTGTCGATAAACAGCTCGATGCGTGACTTGCCGCGCAAATGTTTCGATAAGAACAGCTTTCAATTGCTCATAGTCGGCGACGCGCAAAGTGCTGAGGAATTCTTTGGCGGTTTCCCAAGACAAATTTCATCCGGCGTGAAACCCCGTCTTACCGCGTATTGTTCGAACTCTTAAAAACATTTACGGATGTCGTAGAAACTATTTCTTGTAAATGCATCCAGGGCATTCTCCAGATGGTTAAAATTGACTCCATTATGAATGGAGCTGCCGAACGACTGGGGTAGAGATTCGCTGCTTTCCAATTTGCGGATTTGTTCTTGAAGCAGTAGAATATCGCGTCGCATGCGTAGAAGGCTCAGCTGCGCCTCCAAGTGTTCTGCCTCCTCGTGGGTAGCCATTGCAATCGGATTTTGAACGACTGGATTTCCTGCATTGGTCTGGTCATCAGGGACATCAGCGTTGGCAGACGACTCCCAATGGGACAACACGTTGACGGAAGCTACTATTTGCAGTTCATCGAGCTCATTAAGGTATTTGTTTGCCTTTATTATAGCGTTTTGTCATGTGACCGATATTGTATCACTCTGGAACGAGTATAGGCAAAACATGGCCGAAGATATACAAAGTCAACGACGCCAAGAGTTAATAAGTGTGTTTTTTTGTAAGCGTATGTACGCTTAAATTTCAATTTGTATGTAAAGTACACTAACAATAAATCCTGTATCCGCTTCAGTTACCCTTCATATTTATAGCCGCTTGTGAAATAAGCGCAGATAAAAATAATGCTTCCAAACCATCTTCTTCTTCTTCTTATCCTTTTATTAACCATTTTCTCGTTATACGAACTTATGCGTAACGAGTTTCCCATTTTTACTGCATCGCTGCTGCTCCGCTTATGGGGATGGCTAATGTCGTAGACCGCAGAACGCGTCTACATAATGCTCGGTCCTGGATCGCTTCAGGGGTTAGCCCCAGGCGTTGTTGCACATTTGCCATCTGAGAAATCCAGGAATTCTTTTTCCGACCTCGTTTTCTTACAGTTGGAGTGACCGTAGTTGATAGTGCCTTTTTAACCGGATTTTCCGCAGATCTTTTTTGAACGTAGCAATACCAGCTTATTCTATTCGCCTCAAGCTGTTCGGTTACCGAATTCTTTATATGTAGACTTCCTCTTATACGCGTAGATCTAATACAATCGCGTTTAGTGACTCCACTAGACATCCTTAACAATTTCATTTCCGCTGCCGTCATTTTGTTTTTAAACGCTTCGTACATTGTCCAGCAATATGAACCGTATATAAGAGCTGGTCTAACAACCGTGGTGTAGAGTTTCCCCTTCAATCTAAGCGGAAATTTTCGGTCGCAAAAGATTCCCGAATTTCCCGCCATTTCATCCATCCCGCACTCACTCTGTGGTTTACGTCGTCGTCACATTTCGCTTCCGTGCTAACGATTGATCCTAAGTACTTAAAGATAGTGCTTTTCGGAAGAACTATTTCGTCTAACATTATATCCGGAACAGGTCGCAACGGATGCGCAAATGGGCACGTCAAATGCTCCGTCTTTGAACAACTTATGTTAAACCCGTTTCTCTCTAGCGCATTTCTCCATGAATCTAAGGCGTTCTGTAAATCTTCGACGTTATCGCTAAGTATAACTGCGTCGTCAGCGAAGGGAATTGGCGTTACATTAGCTTCGCGCATGCAGTCTTTTGAAAGATAGTCGAATACTACGTTAAAGAGGAAAGGGCTAAGTACACTTCCTTGGTGCAGTCCGACATAAACTGGAAATTCTCTCGTTAGTCCAGCAGAGTTTTTAACCGCAGTTTTCACGTTTCCGTACATGTCTTGTATTATTCTAACATACGTTTCCGGTACGTTTTGAGACCTCAGCGCGGCATATATGAGATCCCTAGGCACTCGATCGAATGCTTTCTCGAGGTCGATAAATACCATGTGTAAATCCTTAGACGAATCTCGGTGCTTTTCCATTATTATTCGTAGGCTTTGGATAGCGTCCACCGTCGATCTTCCTTCAACAAATCCACACTGGCTATTATCGAGCTTTATTCGTTTAAGACTCTTTCGACGATTTTCATCGTGTTTGACATCAGCTTGATTGAACGGTAGTTGTTACATTCTCGAGTGTCGCCTTTTCCTTTGTATAATGGAACCAAGAAGCTACTTCTCCATTGATTCGGCATAGGTTGTCCACATTTGATTTTATTTAAAAGTTTCGATAGCCATTCGCTGCCGATTCCCTCCATCTTCGACCAAAACTCTGATGGAATGCTGTCTGGTCCCGCCGCTTTCCCCCGCTTCATTTTTCCAATTGCTATACTTATTTCTTCGATTGAAAAGTCCGAAACTTCCTCCTCGAATAGACCAGCTGTCGGCACGATATCACGTGGAAACTGTTTGTTAAGCAACTCCTTGCAGTATTCAAGCCACCGGTCACAAATTTTCTTTGCATTTGTTAGTAAGCGACCGTCTGCATTTTTGATCTATTACGGCGAGGTTATTTCCATCGAATTTTCTCCTCTGTGCAGCGAGCTTAAAAATATTTGGCATTTTAGTACTGTACGACGTTTGAACTTCTTGGATAGCTTGTCTTCTAGCCACCGATCGTGAGGATATTTGTTCCAACTACTGGTACAGGTTTTCCGCTGCTGCCGCTCGAGTTCAAGCCAGGACTTTCTTTGCGGTCTTCCAAACCATATTTTTCGTTTCGGATGAACATTTCGCCAATTTTTTTTTTTTTTTTCAAAACAAGCGACAAATGAGCCGCCACTAAACGCGTTAAAGATGCACGTGCTATCAAGTTTTTATGATGAACTCTTAAGCGGGGATGATCGTTTTCTGTGCACTTATAATTTAAGCGTATATACGCTAACAAAAAAACACACCTAATGTGAGACTATGTCCAACATGATGAAAACATTTTTGACGAAGCTTGGGTAGAATTGAATAAGGTACCGTAGAATAACCTAAGAGATATGCGGTTTCATAAAGTTTTAGTTATATATAAAAGAAGCTGATTATTATGTGAATTTACCGTCATCTGTACTTTGACCGTTGGGTTCCTGACTTTGACTGGTTGGTCAATGTTAGGAGCTGGTATAAATACATGGGTCCTTAACATTGACTACCAGCCAGTATATTTAATTTTTTTTTTTAAATTTCCTGGTTCATTTTCACTGCATGTTGTAGTATCTGCATAAGTCATTAAATGTTTCCTAGTTGTATTTTAATTTCTAGATAACAATATGCCTCCTAAAGAACCAAATAAACCACGTAGGCGGTACAAGAGTGTTTCTGAAGACGTCATACGCGGAGCTAGTGCAAAAATTGAACGAAAAGAGTTGTCCATTTCAAAAGCTTCGGGCTAATTTAATATAGCAAAGGGAACATTGATTAACAGATTTAAAAATTTGCATCGTAAAAATGTCGACTCTACAACAATTTTTAGCCCAATAGAGCAGAAATGCTTGGTTGGATCTCGGCTCATTATATGTAAGCGATTGGAGATTTCCACTAACAGGAGCTAATGTGAGGAATCTAGCAAAGAATTATTTGGATAATATAGGGAGAAATGTTACTTCGTTTGGAGATTTTTATTTACCCGGAAAGAAATGGCTTCAGGGGTTCTTTCAGCAAAACAAAGCCGTGCTTACATTGCGAGCTTGCTAAAATTTAAAAACTTCGAAGGCCAAACTTAGTAGAGATGATGTGAAGAACTATTTCAAAAATTTAAAGACTACTGTTAGTCAAAAACAACGACTTTATTCCTGGCAATCGAATTTTCAACTACGATGAAACTAACTTGCCAGATGACCCAGGTAATATTAAGTGTGTTTTTAAAAGATATGTGAAATATCCTGAGCGTATTAGAGATAGTACAACATCGAGTACATCAGTTATGTTTTGTGATTTGCTTCGGGCTTTATGATACCACCCTATGTGGTTTATAAATCAGAGAACTTTTGGGAAGCATGGATGCAAGGAGGTCCACCGAATACTCGGTATAACAGGAGTAAGCTTGCTTGGTTTTATGGAACAATATTTACAGATTGGTTCACAAACCACTTTATTACATTAACCAGACGATTTGAGGGTGAAAAGGTAATTTTAGCAGATAACCTGGCTAGTCACTTTTCTTTGCGGTTAAAAAATAACATTCGATTTGCGTTCTTTTTAACAAACTCGACTCATATTTGCCAGCCTTTAAATGAGGAGTTTTACGGTCCGCTAAAAAAGGAATGGAGAAAAGTTCTAGATGATTGGAAGCAAACTAGAGGTAAGAGATCACAAAACCGGTCGAAAGAAGCATTTCCCTCTCTGTTACAAAAACTCCTGACTGAATGGGTTTATCAAAATGGTCGCTCACTGAATTTAGTTGCTGATTTTAAGAAGTGTGGAGTTTTTCCTTTCAACCCAGAGGCAGTCCTGCCCAGAATGCCTACTGAACAGGTTGAAAATTCAGAGTCGGATAATATCGCAATGAATGATTCTTCCGCTGTTATTTCAATGTTGAATGAAGTGAATTATGGGAAGGTAACCTATCCATTAATGTTAGGTCATTCTACGGTACGTCAGATTACAAAAAATGGTCAACCACGGCTGCATAGCGGCTTACTCAATCATGCCTGTTGCTCCACCATGCGCACTGATGAATTTTCCTGCCTCTGATAATCATATCGCGGGTTGGACTCTCAAAGCCATCTTCCATCTTTGGTACACCACGCACTGCAACTTCGATATACGCAATTGACTTTGGACCTTTGGACATGCATATTAATCTTCCGTTCCGATTTCAGCTAGGAAAAAAATCTTGCTGGGTCTTCAAAACCAATTTAGGATTAGATGCTGCTGTCTTTCTGATGGTCGTTAGAATTCAATTCTCGTTAGAAAAATTGTAAAGATATACGCAAAATGGTTTGCATAGAATGAGTGGAGAGCCTTTGTTTGCTTGTATCCTATGTTAGGGCTTCCAATTTAGTTGGGTTTCATATGGACATAACTGCAGACTTACCACATTGCCAGCCGACCAAATGAATGCGTTTCGACGTCTGTAAGACACAGCACCTTTCCTTCTGTCCCTTAGTAGGAAACACCGCAAGCTTCTTACTTGTGTCGTGATGGGTCGTAACATAATGTTTTTACCCAGCACTTCAGCCATAACTGAAACAATATTCAGCTGTGCTTGCTGTGAATGCTAAAACGACATCTGCATTTGTTAATGTTCTTTCCTACATTCGCATAAGGATGCAGGTACTCGGGGGTGACATGGTCCCTTCCAAAACCTTTCCATTTTGCACCTTCCTGTGAGTGAGAGTGTTTTACAATTTCGATTGATAGTTCAAGTAAAATATGCTTCTTGTCGGTCAACACTCATATTTCCAGCTTGTGACACCTTAACTTCATGTCAAGATCTCATTGTTTTGTTATATAGCTCAATCAAATAATAAAACATGATTGTAGTCTCTGGCTGTTTGAATCTATAAGTTCCCAAACCGATCCTCTAAGCATGCTTCTTCAACCTCAGCGAACATTTAATTGCCGGTCTTGTGTTTTCAGAAATAAATTTTCAAAGCCGCCTCAATTTTTCCATTGCCTGAGGAGGACCATTATATTAAAGACACATGTGAAGAGTAAACCCATGAATTGGATTGAATAAAACTCAAGCTCACCCTTGTAGTAGCAAAAAAGATCAACCGAAATCTGTAATCCTTGCTGAAGATGTTTCCTTTAATTTTCAAGACGCACTGTCCTAGATAAAACAGCTTCGAAAAACCATTCACGAAAATCGTTAGTCAATCAAAATTCCTTTGTCATTGTACGAGTGTTCTTCCTTACAACTGACATTTCGGTCACTCGATTTCATCGAAAGTCCTTTGCTTCCACGTGGAGATTATTTCTCAAACAACGACCTTTCCTCTGTGAGTTTTCCAACTTTCCAAAACTTTTCAGTATTCCAGATGGACTGAACCTTTCGGAGTTTCCAGAAAGAGAGTGACATTGCTTTCATGGAAGTGAATACCCCTTCACCGAAATATGCAGTTTTTAACCCAATTCTCAACACTGCGCATGACGGAAAGCTCTTCCAATACAAGTTTCCACCTGGAATAAGGCCTCAATCCAGACTTTTGGTCTGTCTTGTAATGTTTTCTATAAAACGTTTTCCAATACAATCATCTAAAAGGGGGATTTGTCTTTAGGTCATTTCAAAAACATGCGTTTTGTATAGGTATACCCTAGGGCAATGTTGTTCTGGTTTAACCATAAAGCAAAAAGTGAAAAACGTAAAGAGAAACAGAGAAATAAAAGAAAACAAAACCAAAAAATAAAGGGCGACTTGTTCATGTTCTATGTCATTATCGCCCTGTTTGTCGGGCGTGTTGGGAAACTACTAAACTTTAATAAGGTTCATGTGTATACATAAAGGCGGTTGCCTGAACTTAAAGGTTATGTGGGGCAGGATGGTGTTTGTTTTTGTTTTTGTTTTTGTTATTCTTTGTTTGTGAAAGAATTTATTGGAGGCATTCAATATTGCGCTCGATTTACAGGGAATTATTCTCAAATTTATAAATATTTAAGGAAAGTTAATTTTGAGAAATAAAAATAAGAAAGGGAAAAGAGAGCTTTGAAGCTTCTCAGGCAGTTACACTTCGCATATAACGCCCTTTAGCATGGGTATCCCATCCCTCTTTCTAAATTATAGGTTTCAATAAGTGGCCAAATTTTATGAAGACACAAACATCGATACGTAGATTTCTACTCCTACGTCTACGGTGTGGGTCTAAGTCTTTTGACTAAGAATTGAGTTACCAACTTCAGTTGCAGACGAGTGATAGGGAGAAAGCAGTCGCACTGGGGGGTTTCTTCTTTATTAGCATTTCGGCAGAAGAATCTCACTGATCAAAAGTGGCATCTGTCGACTGTAGTCGGTTATAGCCACTTGATGCACATTTCCTTTTGGAGCTGCTTGAACCTATACCAAGACAGACCTGAATGCAGTTTCATGTTTGTCGGGACCCTGAATAATAGATGGCATCATAGGAACCCTGAACAAGCCAACGACCGACGACATTGTCCCAGCGACTGGAATCGTACCAGATCGATCAGATAGAACCTTTGTCCATGAATATAAGTGAATGTCTCATAACAATTCCCATGTCATTAAAGACTTTACAGAGAATAAAGATGATGAATTTTATGACTTCCTAAGCCAAACATATGCTGAGTGCCAACTTATGCCAAATTGGGACAGAAGATCCTTAAGTAAGACTATGTAAGGAAGCTGGTTTATAAACTACACTTCTACACACTACTTTTACCTGTTTAGGTTCTACATCCACGCCAATAAATAATTTTCGTCTGTGATGGCTAAATCGTGTCAAGCGAATGTGCACGACTGCTACTGCCCAAGAGTATTCAGGTCTAACCCCAGCACAGCAGAGGATGACCGCCACTACGTTTGTTCACGTTTGTAATTCGCTTAAGGACTACATGCGCCAACATTCACCCCATGATCATACGAAAGTCAAGGCCGACGATACCAAGCAATGTTTCTATGAACTATTTAACAAGAAGAGGATGACCGTAAAATCGTACTATGCCAGGATAGAATGGCCGCCATCTTTGGTAGGATAGGACATGACACTATGTTAAGCAAATGAACTTAAGCTATATCACTATAGCAGGCATACAGTAACGAATATAGTCCCAGATATTCGGCCTTACACCGAATACATCGCGTGAAATTTAAGACTCCAAAGCATAACGCAATCTGCTGTCGGTAAAATGAAATTTGAACCCAGTGAACTCACAAAACATATTGTAGCGGGCTTCGAGCGTTCTAAGAAATACTTGTTCTGAGCTCAATACATAAGGCATTTATCGAAATGGGAATTCAATGTACATATCTGTTGAGTTGTACCCAAGACCTCTTTGCATTTGCTATATAAAAACTAAACTTGCCAGTAGCGGTCGGCCGTAGTCCAGAAATTCTCTACTCATCAATTGTGCGTATAATACCTCCACGTGGTAACCTTCGGATACTGCTCAGTATCCATCCGAACTCGACTTGCCAAACTTATAAGCGCTAGTGCTGACCAGGAGATCAAAGTAGCAACCTGTACGATATATTCTTACACTTGCTGGAGTGGACGGCCAGAATGCTGAGCTCCTCAAAATAGCAGACGATGACTTGGTAAGGAGCATACACCAACTCATCTATAAAATATGGTCGGACGAAAGTATGCCCGATGAATGGAACACCAGCATTGTTGATTCTCAAGAAAGGAGGCCTTCTGAACTGCCCCTGATATAGAGGCATCAGTCTTCTAAACATCGCATTCAAAATCTTATCTGTCATGTTATGTCAACGCCTGAAGCAAATCGTCAACAACCTGATCAGAAGATATGAGTGTGTTTTCGGGCCCGAAAGGTCCACATTCCACCAAATATTCACACTACTCCAGATCTTGGAGAACATCCTTGAGCTTCAGATCGATACACAATACCTTTTCATCGATTTTAAGGCCGCGGATGACTGTATCTACGGAGACGAGTTATACAGGGCGGTATCTAATCTCGTCATCGCCTCCGAATCCATCTGTCTGTGCGGAATGACGATGAAGAATGCGCGCTGGTCAGGTAAGGCCTTACCTAGATCATTGATGTCAAAATACGAAAACGCTTTTATGGGATGTCTTCAAATCAAACATGGAAGAATAGTGCAAAACTCACGCGCCAACATAAGAGGCACAATCTTTTAAAAGTCCGTCGAATGATTTCAGTGGCACTTTTGCAAATATTGAAACGGAATAATTTGTCCATGGTTTCGTCTGAAATTCATAATGCCATAAAATTTCGTAGGAAACTCTATTCGAACTGGAAGCGAAATTCAACAAATCTGAATTAGGTAATCTTCTGTCGAGCAAGTAATTTCTCAACTTCTATCACGAGACTCTCTAAGATATTTTTTATCTAGGTTGGGAACGGACCAAAATCCCAAAAAGCTCTAGAGCAACTTACGCGCAGTTGGTGTTTGTAAGAACCATGCTGTCGACGTCTTACCTGATCTTGATGATCTTAATGATGCTTTCTTATCCACCTCACTAGAAAGTAAAACTTCTCTACCCAACCTTCAACATTTTTCTGAAACATCCACAGTTTTTGAAGTTGATGTCATTAATACCATCATTTCCGTCTAGTTGGAGGCTGGCTTAAGTAATTCCTGTCCCGAAAAAACCTCAATCGTCTTTCGCTGCAGACTTTCGACCAATCAGTTTTCTTTGCCTTTCAAAAGTTTTGGAAAAAGTCCTTGCCAAGCAGATGTCAAGTCATCTAGATCATCATAAGCTACTTGCTTCGGTCCAGTTTGGTTTTCGAGCCAACCATAGTTGTTTTACAGCTATGGTTAAAATTCTCGATGACATAAGGATCAGCTTTGACTCGGACTTCCTCACTATGCTTTGCCTCCTTGACTTTTTGAAAGCTTTTGACACCGTCAACCACTCAATCCTTTCTGAGAAACTAAGAAGGTATTTTGGTTTTAGTGAAAGTTCGGCAAGTCTAATAACTAATTACTTAAGTAATCGCTGTCAAAGGGTTGTGGTTGGTGAAAAATCCTTTCGTATTAGGGATATACATACAGGAGTACCACAGGGCTCAATACTGGGCCCAATAGTGTTTTGCATATTTATAAATTACCTCCCCAAAGTTTGCTCTAACGTTGGTCTTCAATTCCATAGGTATGCGGATGATGCGCAGATATACTTATCTAGACTGATTGGTCTAGTTGAGGATCTTGTTGGCAGGTTGAATGAAGACCTATCCGCAATCTACCAATGGTTTTAAGATAAACATCCTGTGTAAGCCACATCAATTTTATTGTGGGTCGAATTTACGAAGGTCTACGCAAACTTGGGTGCTCTCTAGTTTTACTCCTGTTAATATAGCACGAGGCTGAGTCTTGTTAAAACCTTACTTGTTCCGTATATTGAATATTCATCAGCAGTGTACTGCAAACACGATTCCCTATCTCAGCATGAAGTTACTGTGGCATTAAGTGATATGGTAAGGTTTGTGTATGGGCTTCGTCGACACGACCATATATCCAATTATCATACAAATATCCTTGGTTGTACGCTGCAACAGTTCTTGCTTGTTAGGTGCTATATCTTCATGCACAAAATAATTCAGAACAAGTCGCCAATATACCTTTTTGAAAAACTTCAGTTCACCCGTTCGCCTAGAATATACAGCATTATAACTCCCTCCTCGAACTATTTGAACTCCTTGCGCCTTTTCTTCGTCTTTGCCACCAATTTAAAAATGCTATTTTGGAGCAGATTCTATAAAAATGTAACAGCAGACTATTTTTTGTTCTTTACTACTTTACTATTCCCCTCCTTTACACTATCCCTCCTTTTGTATCTCTTTCCTGATTATTGTATTGCTTATTCTTTGTTAAGAATAAATATTAAACTAAATCTTGTATATTGTCCATAATTTTAAGTACTATAAAAGACTAGGTCTTATTTGTACATCCTTAATTGAATAACTTAAATTGAATTGAATTGAATTGAATGGGAGAAAATGGGTTTAGCGGTCAACGAAGGCAAGACTAAATGTATTGTGTCAAGCAAAAAGGAGACTTAACACCCCCGTCTCGGATAGAAAGTCACGTTCGACAGATATAACTTTGAGATAGTTAAGGACCTTGCCATCTAGGTTCCGCTATAAACTCAGACAACGACACCAATGCTAAGATGGAACGGATAGTAACTCTTGTCAATCGCTATTTCTTTTGACTAAGAAGGCAATTGACTCTATTTGATCCTTGATCCTATACTTTATTTTTCAAATATTTTCCTAAGTCCATTCATCTCAGGTTCGCAGCTTGTGAGGACCTTCGATTCAATTCCATAAGTAGTTGGCTTAATGTGTATCTTTTTAGTCTGGATTATTGGCAGCACTTAATAGCTTACGACCTATTATGTACAAAACCTTATTGCTAATTCAAGTATTTTATTTCTAGTTTGAATATATATGTATGTATATAGTATTGTTTGATATAATAAGTATAAGATTGGTAAAAGTGTTAATCTTCTATAACAGTAGTAGTGTGGTCTGGTTAATAGGTAAGCCGACAAAACTATGGTCAAATATGACGATTTTTGGCGGAGATAGTTTTTGAACGTAGAACGTAGAAATCTGTCGTAGAGTATAGACACAGCATGTCCAAATATATCAAATGCAGAAATAACACTAAAATATGTTCCTAAATGTTGAGAGCTAAGAATTATCGAGAACTACAAGAGCTTCTTGATTTCCATTCAGCTTGCCACAAGTTTTACACAAAAAATGCTTTCAAGTGGACATATGAACGATATCCATAGATTCAATGGATTCGGTTTCATATTGTTAAACATAGAGATTCAATTTTGTTAATAATAGTTTCCACCACCTCAAGACGCATCCCTGCAAATCTTTTAAATCCTGTGGCACTGACATGATTGACAGATTCTCAATAACCGTTCTTTGTTGTACCTCAATCGATATTTCTTTGAATTTCATACGTACAAGTACAAATAAGAAGAAAAGAAATTTATATACAATGCAACTGAAGAGATTCTCGGAAAATTTGGCTAAAGGATTAAAAGATATCATTTTAAATTCTCAATTTAAAATTCGTATTCAGAAGTTGAATATTTAATTTGGTACGAAGTGTGGTATATAATCTTTTTTGCTGGAGGAAAGTTTAACAGTATCGTGATTGCTGGATAGTGAGAATAAATTGAAGATTAAATCCTCGTAGAAGATAATATTCTGACAAACATATATTTATACAAGAATTTATACTTATACTGTCCTTAAAAAAGTCAGAATTCAGTGCAATCGGGCAGGAAGACATACTGCAGGGATGTAATTTCAAAACATTATCGGTATGAAAAATCAGCGCTTGTTTCTTTACTCATTAACGTACGTTCTAGTATCTCCTGTTGTCGAAATACAAGTTGAATTTATTTGTATGCAAATTCTTAATTCTTGGCTTTGATGCTTTCATGAAAAGATTAGGATTGGGGGAGGAAGCAGCATGAGGTAATTTCAGAAAAATTAAGTCAACACATACCTAGTACCAGTACCATGGGAGTCATGGCCCACAGATTTCGGTCCGAGCCTTATTTGTTAAAGGTCGGCCCACAACAGTTTCTAAGTTGGTTTTACTCGATGTAAAGTTGCAAAATTTAGTGAATGGTCTGTCTGGCATCATACCAGAGCTGAAACCAGCGTCAAACGTATCCTGACCCCCATGGATGTGTGGGCACCCCGTGAATTGAAGTCTCCCACAGACACGAATTAACGTTAAAACCAGAGACAGTTTCTCGGATAATAGCGCTCTTCAAAGATCCAATACTTTGATGTTAAATACTGCAAGCCATAGTCTCCAGAGTGGACCAAAGTCTGTAGTATCATTAGTGGAAATAATGTTCGGAACGTGTTTTTAAGCCGCATCAATCTGCCTTATGAGCTGAAGCTGAATCTTCTATTTTAAGCTTACAGAATACAAAAATACTTGATGAGGCGCCGACATCGAGAAAATGGTGTCCCATGGCGGACAGTTAATCTCAGGATTGGTAAATTTGAAATAAAAAATTCGGCACCTTCAAAAAAAAGGTCAATTACGTGATATTGTACCACAATTTGCCAAAACTAAAAAAAACAATGGTGGATGTATGAAAAAAAAAGTTTAAAAATCAGTTTGAGTTTGTGTTTTGAATTTTTCGATAAGTCGCCAATTGAAAACAATTTAACTTTTTTCTACTTCGTAAATGGGCCAACGATAGCAACGATTAGTATAAGGCCTCGTAGAAGTAGCATCTTCCGACAGGTGCTGGTTCCTTAAATGACGAGAATGAGCCTCTGCAGCCGAACATTTTGCAGCTCTGCTAATAAGTCCTACTTCACGCCTCCCCGTGGCGCCATCTGGGGATCTCACTAGAGGTTGCGAAGTGAAGGGGGCAAATGGCAAGTTTCCTGCGCCATTAACCAGGATTAGTGTCGGAAAAAACAAAACAAGATCTTATCCGGGCTACTCCGACGTATTTGGAGCTCAGGCCGGAAAGGATTTCCAGGACTTAGTCAGGGTCTTGGAAAAGAGATGGTGGCGGACGAGCCCTATAAGGGCCAACGGCAGCGCTCACATCCCGGATCCGGTTACTGGCTTCGGTATAACCGACCCCTCGTCCTAGGGGCACTCAAAATGGAACTGGTCCTCCAGGTTGGGGGTTGTGCCGCCGGGGTAACTGAGCGGCCATTTAAAAAAAAAACTAAGTTACGAAGCATCAACAAGCCTCGGATATGGACGGATCTACTGTTGACAACCCACGCAAACGATTTAAGGACAATGAGCTTCGGATATGCACGTGGAATGTTAGATCCCTTAATAGACCACGTGCAGCCGAGCAACTAGCGGAGGCCCTAGACTGCTGCAAAGCAGACATAACCGCCATCCAAGAAATGCGATGGGATGGGCCGGACAAAAAGAAGATGAAAAACTGCGACATCTACTACGGCAATTGCTATCGACGGCAAAAGCAGCGCTTATTTGGATGCGAATTTGTTGTCGGAGGCAGACTAAGACAAGAAGTCCTCAGCTTCCGGCATGTGAGCGAGCGCCTCGTAGCAATCCGCATCAAGGCTAAATTCGCCAACATAAGCCTCATATGCGCGCATGCCCCCACAGAGGAGAAAGATGACGATACCAAGGATGCCTTCTACGAGCTCCTCAACAAGACCTACGAGCAATGCCCTAGCTATGACATTAAAATTGTCCTCGGTGATTTTAATGCAAAGCTACGAAGAGAGGGTATCTTTGGTGGAACAATCGGAAAATATAGCCTGCACAACACCACCTCCGATAACGGATTCAGGCTAATCGACTTTGCGGCGGGGCGAAACATTGTCATGGCTAGCACGCGGTTCCCACATCTCAACATACACAAGGGGACTTGGAGAACTCCTGATCAATCAACAGTCAACCAGATTGATCACATTGCGATCGACGCAAGACACTCCTCCAGCATTATGGATGTCCGTACGTTCCGAGGAGCCAACATCGACTCGGACCATTACCTTGTTGTAGCCAAGGTACGGTTGCGGATATCCCAAACTACGCCAAGACAAACTAATGCTGTGAGAAAATTCGACGTCAGACGGCTACAATCGCAAGAGATCGCCTACTCCTTTTCCGATCGAGTGTTTCTTAATCTCTTAAGAGGTCCAATGCCGCCAGCATCAAGCATCGAAGACCATTGGAAACACTGCCAAAACGCCATCAGAGATGCCGCTTCTGATGTGCTGGGTTTCACTCGTCCACCACAACGAAACCCCTGGTTTGATGATGAATGCCGGCAAGCAAATGCAGCTTAACAAGATGCATATAAAGCGGCGCTGCATAGAAGGGCCGGGGCTGCTCATGAGCTCTATGAGCGGAAGAGGATAGACGAACACCGGCTTCTCAGGAGGAAGAAGAAAGAGCATGAGAAGCGCGCGATCGAGGAAATTGAGAGATGCTACTCCAGGAATGAGGTTCTGAAGTTTTGCCAAAAGGTAATAATAACATGCCACGGAAACAAACCCCGAAACGAAGCCTGTAGAGATGAACAAGGGAACATCTTAGTAGAATCGCAGTCGATGCTGAGGATTTGGAAGAACCATTTCTGCAGACTGTATAACGGCGATGACGGACCAGATACCACTGTCAGTCAGAATCAACCTTTCAACCTGGACGATGATGACCAACAATTCCGTCCACCCGACCTGGATGAAGTGAAGATAGCTATATCGAAGCTTAAGTCCAACAAAGCTGCTGGAGCGGACGATTTGACTGCGGCAGGCGATGACTTAGTAAGAAGCATACACCAACTCATCTTTAAAATATGGTCGGACGATAGTATGCCCGGTGAATGGAACCTCAGCATTGTTTGTCCGATTCTCAAGAAAGGAGACCATCTGAACTGCGCCAACTACAGAGGCATCAGTCTCCTTAACATCGCATATAAGATCTTATCCGCCGTATTGTGTGAAGGCCTGAAGCCGTTTGTCAACAACCTGATAGGTCCATATCAGTGTGGCTTTAGGCCAGGAAAGTCCACCATCGACCAGATATTCACACTACGGCAGATCTTGGAGAAGACCCATGAGCTTCAGATCGATACCCACCACCTATTCATCGATTTTAAGGCCGCGTATGACAGCATCTACAGAGACGAGCTATATAGAGCAATGTCTAGTTTTGGCATCCCTGCCAAACTCGTCCGCCTGTGCAGGTTGACGATGGAGAATGCATGCTGCTCTATCAAGATTGGTAAAGATCTCACCGAGACCTTTGATGTCCAGAAAGGATTTAGACAAGGCGATGCGCTGTCATGCGATTTTTTCAAAATCGTTCTTGAAAGAATAGTGCAAAACTCACGAGCAAACACAAGAGGCACTATCTTTCAAAAGTCCGTCCAACTACTTGCATACGTCAAGCAAAAAGGACAACCAACACCGACGTCTCGGATAGAACGTCACCCTCGACAGATATAAATTTGAGGTAGTTAAGGATTTTGTCTACCTAGGCTCCGCTATAAATACAGACAACGACACCAGCGCTGAGATCAAGCGAAGAATAACTCTTGCCAACTGCTGTTTCTTTGGGTTAAGGAGGCAATTGAGTAGCAAAACCCTCTCTCGGACAACAAAAGTCACCCTTTATAAGACTTTAATAATCCCGGTCCTGCTCTATGGCGCAGAGGCATGGACATTATCAAAAATGGATGAGGGTGTTCTTGGTTGCTTCGAGGGAAAAATTCTTCGGGCGATCTTCGGTCCCGTCTGCATTGACGGTGAGTGGAGGAGGAGATATAACGACGAACTGTATGGACTGTACAGCGACATGGATCTAGCCAGAAGAGTGAAGATCCAAAGACTGAGATGGCTTGGTCATGTAGAGCGCATGGACACCAATGCTCCGTTCCGAAAAGTCTTCGAATCCGCCCCCGAGGGACAGCGCAGTAGAGGAAGGCCAAGACTCAGGTGGCGCACGCAAGTTGAAGAGGACCTCAGCCAACTTAGCGTGCGAAACTGGAGGCAGCTAGCCGGGGATCGAGCTGGCTGGAGAAGCTTGTTGACTGAGGCCAGGTCCACCCCGTACTGTAGCGCCACCTAAAGTAAGTAAATGGGCCAATAATAAAGTAAAACGCACAAAAACACGATAATTCATTTCCACTTTATTAGAATGATCCGTCTGCAACTGATCATCTTCTTCGCATATTTCTTCTGTTTACCTCTTTGCCTGCCAGGGCTGCCACAACTCGGCCATCCTGACCTGCAATTGTTCCGATTTTGCCAGGAATTTTCGCATACTTTCGTTATCCTATATGGATATATTCCAACCCTGCTCTCATAATTCTTTATTATAACATAATCACCTTCATTATATCTTCTATTGATTATAAAGCGATCCTTCAGCTCTTTATTACCTGTCTGTTTGTCATTTATTTTATGTGCTGCCTTGGCTCTAAGCTGCGTTAAATTCCTTTCTTTTCTTTATTTATTTTCTTGTCCCATATCTTTTAAATGCTCTTTTCAAAAATCTACTACAATCCCTCTTTGTCCGATCTCGAATAACAACTCACTTGGGGTCTCCCCAGTACTTCTGTGAGCAGTGTTATTCAACGAGAACTCTATCTCCGGTAAGCCCCCAGTGAGAGATGAATTTAAACCCGCATTTGTCATTGGACCTAAGCTTCTGTTGTCCCTTTCGACTCTCCCATTAGCTTGAGGAGCACCAGTTGCAATCTTTATGTAACGTACATTGTTTTCTTCAAGAAAATGCTCGAACTCATTTGAGGTAAACGCAGTACCCCGATCGGATATCAGCGTTCTAGGGCGATTATAAAAACTAAAATAAGATCGCAAGCAAGCTAAGACTTCTCTCGAACTAGTAGATCTAGTGCCGTAGAGCTTCACGTATTTAGTAAAGCCATCTATTATCAAGAAAACATACTTCATAAACAGCACTGGACCGAAGTGATCCATGTGAACAGTTTCAAAGGGTTTATCCCCTTTCGGAATACTATGCAGTAATCCCTTGTGCTTTCCAAATTTTAGTGAAAATGCGATATATTTAAGACAGTTTGGTTTGTTATACGATCCATGACCTTCGTTTTCATTCTCGGGAACCAAAATGTCTTTAACATCACTCCTACTACTTTGTCTGGACCCATGTGACCCATTTCATCGTAATGCAAACGAATAACATTCTCCTCCATTGCCCTAGGTACATAAAATAAATCCATTTTCCGATATAGTACTAGATCATTCCGCATCTAGTAGACACTTCTTTCTTCTTTTTCTAACTGTTTCTTAATTTTATTCACGACATCATCTTTATATTGCCTAATTGATAGGTTTTGCTCGAAAGTATTTGCTTCTAGGACCAAAATGTTTGAGGTGCGACTCAAAGCGTCTACATGCTGCATTTTAGTACCACCTCGGTGTTCGAGTATGTAGTCAAAATTCTGTAATTCTAACGCCCACCGTGCTATTCTCGGGTTGATTTTTTTTTTTATTTAGCGTTAATGTCAAAGAGTTACAATCGGTTACGATCCTGAATTTAAGTCCATGCAAATACATTCTAAATCTTCTAAGTCAAAGCCAAAGTTTCTAACTCGAAACTATGGTATTTCGATTCATGTTCTCTCGTTCTCTTGGAAAAAATGAGATTGGGTGATGCTTTCCATCTTTTTTCTTTTGCATGAGTATGGCCCGAAAACCTAAAGAGCTAGCGTCACAATGAAGTTCGGTTTCGTCCTTAGGATTATATATCGCTAATATATGTGCTTCCACCAAGCTCTGCTTCAAACGCTCAAAACAGTGAAGCTCCTCCTTGCCAAACCAAAATGTGGCATTCTTTTTAATAAGCTTGTATAAAGGTTAGGCAATTAGTGAAAATCCTTCTAAAAATCTCCTAAAGTAAGAGCACAAACCTAAAAAGCTGTGGGGTACAATGGAAGGGCTTTTCACTACTTAACATTAACTTCGTCGTACATACTCGTATCATTTCATGCACCTCAGGACGACTGCGGTTCAAGTAACATTCATTTGACAATATAATACATTAAACTTGTCTCTATCCTTAAAGTGTGTATCTTTATTCATTATACACTCTTTTCCTTCATCTAGCTCTAACACATGGGCTGAAAAGTCCGTGCTGTTTTATAGTAAAACACAAAATTTTTGCAAAATTCACTCGCCTTCGAGGGCGATACATTGATTGAAAAGATTTTTCAATCTTTCGATACCAGTTTTGTAGTACGATTTCGGTTTAACCTCAAAATAGGCCTCTGTTTCGGCGATTACTTCTTCCTCGGTCTTAAATCTCTTTCCAGCGAGTACTGTTTTGAGGTCTGCGAACAGGAAATAGTCACTGGGGGTCAAATCAGGAGAATACGTGGGTGGGGAAGCAATTCGTAGCCGAATTCATTCAATTTTGCCATCGTTTTCATCGACTTGTGACACGGTGCATTGTCTTGATGAAACAGCACTTTCTTTTTCTTCAAATGCGCCCAACAACGCAATGTAATAGTCGCTGTTGATAGTTTGCCCCGTTTGGGGATAGTCGATGAAAATTATTCCATGTGCATCCCAAAATATGGATGCCATAACCTTGCGAGCCGACTGTTGAGTTTTTGGTCGTTTTGGACGAGGTTCGTCGCCTGCTCGCCACTCAGCTGACTGCCGACTTGCCTCTGGTGTGAAGTGATGGAGCCAAGTTTCATCCATTGGCACATAACGACGCAAAAAGTCGGCTTTATTGCGGTTGAACAGCTTTAAATACTCCTTTGAATCATCAACACGTTGTTGTTTTTGGTCGACTGTGAGCAAACGCGGCACCCACTTTGAACAGAGCTTTCGCATGTCCAAATATTCGTGTATTATATATCCAACACGCTCTTTCGATATCTTCAGAGCCTCAGCTATCTCGATCAACTTCACTTTACGATCATTCGTAGTCATTTTGTGGACTTTTTTGATGTTTTCATCTGAAACAGCCTCTTTTGGACGTCCACTGCGTGCATCATCTTCGGTGCTTGTATGACCACTTTTAAATTTTTCAATCCACTTGCGAATGGTTCGTTCGGCTATTGCAGATTCCGGATAACACTTATCAAGCCATTTTTTTGCATCGGCTGCATTTTTTCCCATCAAAAGGCAATGATAAATCAACACACGAAATTACTTCACTCACAAAGCTATATCTCGAGAACTAATCGTCCGACAGCTGTCAAATTTATAAACGTATCTTTTGAAGGTTGGTACTAACTGATAATGGTATGGATTTAATTCAAGTGGTGCGCTCTTTCTTATATTCATTAATTTCTGACATTTCGTTTTCTTTCGCGATCCCACTTCTGAGAAACTATGTGCGCTAATAATAAAGTTAAACGCACAAAAACACGATTTCTTCTCATATTTCTCCTCTTTACCACTTTGCCTGCCAGGGCTGCCACATTCGGGATATTGCATCACATCTTCAATAAGTTGATTGTTTCTTTTTCTGGATGGTATGTAAGTCCACCCTTCTGGAACCACATCTCTTCCACATTCATGCCATTCAATCGAGGAACGATTAAGTCATTCATCATGGCTGCCCGTAACCCCGTAACACGCTATTTGGCTTCAATGTAAACAAAAATTAGCAGTAGTCTACAGACCGCACCAAACTAAGCATTTTTGTGGATGCAACGGCGTTTCGATAATCCGATGTGACAGTTTTGCCTATTGTTAGGCCAATTGTATCAAAATTGTATCAAAGCTGATCAAAATTTATGGTGTGAGATTGTAAGTGCATCGAAATTTCATAAATACGCCGACAATACGGTCACTCAAAAACTTATTCACTTCATCAATCTGAGATTCCGGATTTCGATCTGTTCTTTCATTGCATAGTTCCACTACCATATCCTTTATAAAATTAAACAAGTTTAACTGTAGTGCAAACATCAGCATTAAAATTTAGTATCGAGGTACAAAATAACAATTTTCAAGTAGTTATCTCGAACATCAAAGCTAATACCATTATCACGCCGTCTGTACAAACCATCTCAATTAACTGTTTCACGTTTAACTTCATTAAAATCTTCCTAAAACTTTTGTACATATACCATCTCGTTTACAGTCAGAATTTCGACTAAGTGCACCACATAGTCCATGTATCATATTGCAAAACATTCATGTAATTTAGGGTGTTCTCGAATATCTGAAATTTCGGCACATACCAATACTATTCCAAAACCAACAAATCCAACTACGAGGATTATATCATTTTCAAATAAAATGGCTAAAATGTGTGCATGTGGCAAACCCCTTTTTTGAAATTCCATTCTTAATAGACATATAATTGATTGCATCCAACAAATATGTTTCGCTACAATTGAATGAATTAATTCTATTAATTTAGCCTTGAGCACATGCAATTAAAAACAAAAAAAAAAACAGTGTGGCGCTGGCAGCCCGGTATAGGCCATGGCCTAGCTTCTTGACACTCTTTTGTGTTGCTCATGTTGTCAATTTTAATCACATCTGAGTGAACGGCACTACTTAGAAGCTTTTTAATAGGCAATTTT
This sequence comes from Volucella inflata, assembly GCA_928272305.1. NCBI lineage: Eukaryota > Metazoa > Arthropoda > Insecta > Diptera > Syrphidae > Volucella > Volucella inflata. The sequence goes on from OV743719.1 coordinate 68,103,068, forward strand.
ACTTTCGCGAGTTTGCCATTGCCCGCCGAAAGGGTGATGGCGACTTGAAAAATTGTTGGTGACCCAGCCAGGAATCGAACCCAGACTGTCTGCGTGATAGTCCAATGAGCTAACTATCGTGCCATCGCCATCGCCTCACATGCAATTACTTCTGTTTAGTTTTGATCTATTGGGGCCAATTAAGATTGCAGGATCTTCTTATCCTTTTATTAACCCTTTCCTCGTTATACGAACTTATGCATAACGAGTTTCCCATTTTTACTGCATCGCTGCTGCTCCGTTTATGGGGTTGGCTAATGTCGTAGACCGCAGAACGCGTCTACATAATGCTTGGTCCTGGATCGCTTCAGTGGTTAACCCCAGACGTTGTTGCGCATTTGCCATCTGAGAAATCCAGGAATTCTTTTTCCGACCTCGTTTTCTTACAGTTGGAGTGACCGTAGTTGATAGTGCCTTTTTGACCGGATTTTCCGCAGATATTCTTTGAACGTGGCAATACCAGCTTATTCTATTCGCGTCAAGCTGTTCGGTTACCGAATTCTTTATATGTAGACTTCCTATTATACGCGTAGATCTAATGCAATCGCGTTTAGTGACTCCACTAGACATCCTTAACATTTTCATTTCCGCTGCCGTCATTTTGTTTTTAAACGCTTCATACATTGTCCAGCACTGTGAACCGTATATAAGAGCTAGTCTAACAACCGTGGTGTAGAGTTACCCCTTTGATTTAAGTGGAAATTTTCGGTCGCAAAAGATTCCCGAATTTTCCCGCCATTTCATCCATCCCACACTCACTCTGTGGTTTACGTCGTCGTCACATTTCGCTTCCATGTTAACGATTGATCCTAAGTACTTAAAGATAGTGCTTTTCGGAAGAACTATTCCGTCTAACATTATATCCGGAACAGGTCGCACCGGATGTGCAAATGGGCACGTCAAATGCTCCGTCTTTGAACGACTTATTTTGAACCCGTTTCTCTCTAGCGCATTTCTCCATGAATCTAAGGCGTTCTGTAAATCTTCGACGTTATCGCTAAGTATAACTGCGTCATCAGCGAAGAGAATTGGCGTTACATTTGCTTCGCGCATGCAGTCTTTTAAAAGATAGTCGAATACTACGTTAAAGAGGAAAGGGCTAAGTACGCTTCCTTGATGCACTCCGACATTAACTGAAAATTCTCTCGTTAGTCCAGCAGAGCTTTTAACCGCAGTTTTCACGTTTCCGTACATGTCTTGTATTATTCTAACATACGTTTCCGGTACATTTTGAGACCTCAGCGCGGCCCATATGAGATCCCTAGGCACTCGATCGAATGCTTTCTCGAGGTCGATAAATACCATGTGTAAATCCTTAGACGAATCTCGGTGCTTTTCCATTATTATTCGTAGGCTTTGGAAAGCGTCCACCGTCGATCTTCCTTCAAAAAATCCACACTGGCTATTATCGAGCTTTATTATTTGCCGAAGACGTTCGTTTAAGACTCTTTCGACGATTTTCATTGTGTGTGACATGAGCTTGATTGAACGGTAGTTGTTGCATTCTCGAGTGTCGCCTTTTCCTTTGTATATTGGAACCAAGAAGCTACTTCTCCATTGATTCGGCATGGGTTGTCCACATTTTAATTTATTTAAAAGTTTCGATAGCCAAACGCTGCCGATCCCCTCCATCTTCGACCAAAACTCTGATGGAATGCCGTCTGGTCCCGCCGCTTTCGCCCGCTTCATTTTTCCAATTGCTATACTTATTTCTTCGATTGAAAAGTCCGAAACTTCCTCCTCGAAAAGACCAGCTGTCGGGACGATATCACGTGGAAACTGTTTGTTAAGCAACTCCTTGCAGTATTCAAGCCACCGGTCACAAATTTCCTTTTCATTTGTTAATAAGCGACCGTCTGCGTTTTTAATGTATTTCGGCGAGGTTATTTCCATTGAATTTTTTCTCCTCTGTGCAGCGAGCTTAAAAATATTTGGCATTTTAGTACTGTACGACGTGCAGGATATTTGAACTAATAAAAAACATTTCCGAAAATGTTGTATAATGGACAGCGGGTCGATATCATTTTGATACAAATTTCTTGGAGAACTTTTGGTGAAACAAGTCCTTTTCACTTTACAATATCATAATCAGTCAAATTATTATGCAATCCTGACCTGAGAAGAGACTGACTTTGTCTTATGAAATAAGGTTTGATACCTTTAGTAGGAACGTATCTTAATATCCCCAATCCACTGCAAAAATATTTTCTATGAACGATGTTAAAGGCTTAGAAGTGAAATCTAGTAGCATTATATACCCGAATTAATTTTATCTCTGGACTATCTCGCAGCGGATATATTTGATAGATACTGAAACAAATCACCTTGTTGTTCTCTGTCGAAACAGAGCACTCACACAAAGAACTAATCCTTTGAAGTTCTTTTTAGTGTAATCTTTCAATCTTTCGAGGAGGATGTACTCGGACTTCAGTGATAGAGATAGACAGTGGCAGTACACACCACATCAACGCCGAATACCTACAGCCTGATGTAATTTCTTTTGCAGCAGGCATCAAAAGATTTTGGATAACTTTTGCCCAGCACATTTAAATGGCTGGTAAAAGCATATTGTCCTCGTCACGACGAATGTGAGCAGCCTGCAGTCCTTCGTGATGAGGGACGGAAGCTAGAAAAAGCCGATTTAATTTTTTTTCTGCTGCACCTCTGCACAGCCAGGAAGTCGTGAGATAAGATCCAACAGGAATTATAACTACATTATCGGTAACTGTTGAGTGCGCTAAGCAGTGAATAGATCAACATGCATCAAGGCGGTGGAAAGTTGTGTTCTCAGGCTGAGTTAAAAACAAACAGAATGTTTAATGGCCTCATATATCTCCACAACATCTCGGCGTGTTATCTTATTCAGGTCATTAGCAGCTTCTTGAAAAGGGATTTCAGCTTCGTTGATTTTACCCTTTTGTTGAGGGTACCCTTTAGGTTCCGAACAGCTTTCTTCTGAGCTTGGGAAAACCCTTGCCGAGCTCATCCTTAAATTTTATCCAGTTCGTTTTCAGTGAATTCTCCCTCCTAAACAAGGTCGAGATTTTGCTATGTATGTATCCTTGATTTGACAAGTAGTCTCAGTCAGTAATCTCTCTATCATACCTGTTACCTAACGACCTAACGTTCGATTACTTGCTGTCTTACTCTGGTTACAACAGATAGCTCAAAGCCAACATTGTTTACAATAAGGTCATACGATAGCATGAAATTCAGGAGATGATCGCCCCAAAGAGTAATCTAAACATTCGTATCGCAGCATACACAGTGTGGCAAATAATATCCCGGACTGGCTCTAGAAAACATGATTTCTGTTTATTTTCTGGTGTTTTTATTCGAGATATTCTCTTTTCGATTCAATACACTGTTCTAGTACATTTTGCGGAATCCAGTGCCCGTGTCGAAGCTTCTTAAATGGTCGAAATCTCGTCAAAAAAGCAGCATCTTTTCGTCGCACTGCATGAAATCAGGTGAATACCATAAATAATTAAACATTTACACTTCATTTCGATCTAAAAATTGACGAACAATAGTTACTATGTGACTCGGGGCACTATCGCGTAACAAAGACCAATGTTTTTGATCGCAATATTCGGGTGGAGTACAATGGATTCTTACGTAATTTTTGCATCATTTCAGGCGTCCGAACTGAAGTTGGCTTTCCTGCTTCTCTCTGGCGCTCAAAAAACGTTAAAGGTACTCGAAAACAACTATTCTAGTCAAACAATCATAAACCATCGGTACACTTGTTACATCAGTCGGAGTGCTTCTGGTGCATTTTTACCAATTAAATGTCCGCTTCTTTGGTCCATATGAGACTTTCAACATCAAATGAAAATGTGTTCTAGAAAAATTATTTTAGAATTTCTAAATGTCATTCAAATGCCATGAATACTAGACAAAGGTTTAAGCTGAACAAGAAGATGGCTCTCCTGGTTACTAAAAAGTGGCCCGTGTCCATGATATTATTTGCCATACTGTCTAAATATTTGCAAATATTGCACTTGACATAGAAGTTTTCCGAGTTTCCTTTAATACTCGTATTTTGCTTGTTTTTTTCATTTCAATTGCTTTTGATGTCTTAGCATGCAATATGAACCCAAGGTATGCAATTGATCCTTGAAATTGGCATATATTTTTTCTTTCGTTCTTTGTGACCTAGAAATGCCAACATTGCTGCATAAACACATTGATTCCAATGTTTTAAATTTGTACAGCCACAGGAGAAGCCTTCAACTTAAAGTAACGCGCCGCATCGTTTTAAATCCCTTTCACACCTTAAAGTGCCTCTCCGAAAAGAGTGCATTTTTTTTATACAAAGCCGCATAAATAAATCAGCATCTCATTTTAAGTCATGAAATTAATTCAGCACCAAGGGTGAGCTCGATTTTTTGAAAATGAAAAAAAAAGAAGGAAAACCACCCTCAGTTCAACTCAATGCAAAACAATTCAACTACACTCACTTTTGAAGAAAGAATTTTACAATTCAATCGAATGCAAACGAAAGGATATGCTCTGCTTTTCCACCTCTAACCATCAGCCCTCTAACATCCTTAAGTTCAGATGCCAATTGCTCGTGAATTATTTATCAAATTCTCACAGCTCTGCCACTAACGCACACAAACACTTGCACTGGCAAATCTGCACATAGTAAGAAAGAAAACTGCGTTAGATACCTACTTCTCAAGGTAAAGTTGACATAAATTTTTGCGAAAATTCTCTACTGGGGATGTCCTTCTCGCGTACCTACTGGTTCCATCCCATTCAGGTACATTTATGTGCCCCATTCAATTGCCGCCTGGTGTCCTTGGACGTCTTGCGTTTTGTTTTCTATTTGCGCTTTAATTCGAGTCATTTTGCACTCATGAATGCTAGAACGAGTGACTGGGTTACCCTCTTCCTATCCGTAAAGCCGTTGGTTTTAGTGTTATACTCGTATAATGTTACCGATGTTTCTTGACAGCAACCGTAGAAAAAATCGCTCGAACTCAAATACGTCTTGTACTGCTGACTGACAAAGTTGTGAGTTAGTGTGATGCAGTTCCTATACAAGTATCCTTGAGCTTCAATTGTGATTCAAATACAATAGCCAACAGGGGGGCTGGAAGAACCAGGATTCTAAGAAATACACCACTATCTACTTTACCGTGTGATGAGAGAATTTAACGTTCAAGTTTAACGAGTTCGTAACGCAGGTTACTCTGTTGTGTGACGAGAGCCAACTCCTTAAGACACGCGAACTCAAAGTGGATCTGCTTGGTTACAAAAGTTCTCGTTGAACTTAATTTATCCTAAATGTAGCTCACAGTTTCTCCGGTCTATTTTAGTTTTGGTTCTGTTCTTTTTTTTTCCTACGAATTTGCATTTAAAGGTTAAATTCCACAACTCTAAGAATTTTATCCATTTCTTGGTAACACATGCTTGCGGTTCCCTACTTTTGAAGTGAAAACTTACAGATGAAACTCTAGGGTGAAGTGAGTTGGATTAAAGCGAACCTAAAATTTGCACTTCACTGTTTAGTCTCTGTTGAGTCCCTGAAGGTTGGGTTTTTGCTCGAAGATGATGATTGTTGTGGTTTCGAAATGCAGAAAATAAAACAGAAATATTTAAAGAATTGGAAAAACTCCCTTTAAGGTTTGAAAACCAAAAACTATTACAGTCTTCGAATGATTTAAGATACCGAAATGAAGACGACAATTTAGCTGTACTAAAGAAAATTTTCAATTCTTCAATTGCGCTACTCTACGTTGCAAAACGAGGTGCCGGCATCGAAAATTCATTCAAATGATGCCGTAAGAGAAGATAACCCTTGTTACTGTCTAAATTTGCCATCAAGTCGTCTGTTCAATGTCTGAGAAGGTATTCTACAACAAGGTGTCAGTATCTAAAATTTACTCGAATGATGTCATAAGAAAAGATAACCCTTGTTACTCTTTCAAATTGCCATTACGATGTCTGTTCAACGTCTGAGAATTATAAAATATGAAAAAATAATTTTCAATTAAACTCACGAATCTCTGAGACCACTTTTTGCCACCATTCCGTAGTCTGTTCAGTAGGTAACTCCAATATAGAGACGACATTGATATAATTAGCGGAACATGGCGAGGTGGAAATGGAGCTTTTGCTACTAAAGGGTGACCAAAAATAATGATAGTAACCAATGGCATTCAGCTGTCAACTAATCAGTAAGGTTTCCCAATTCATCATGCATCATTTTACGCTTACCGAACGTGAGGAAATTACAAAAAAATATTCCGGCTCCGTTTAAATAGGCAACGTGAATTTCGTCGGTGAAGACCGGTCTTCACATGGCTACTGTGTGGAGGGATTTCATCGCACCGTGGAAAAGTTTGGGCGAAAGTATACTCGTTTGGATCTTACGCCACCAAACAGACAGAGATTGCTGCGAAATGTAGAAAACATACCCGTCGTGGCGGCCAGTATCGAAAAAGAGCCAGAAATGTCGATTCGAAGCCGATCAGCTGAACTGAGAATCGCCATAGAGTCAACCAGGCTTATTTTGCGATTTGGACCTGCATTCATATAAAATTGTATTGACGCAAGAATTGAAGCCGAATGATTATAGACAACGCCATGATTTCGCTAGTTGGGTGCTGGAAATGTTGACCGAAGATCCGGATTTTAGCCAAAAAACCATCTTCTCGGGCGAGGCCAATTTTTGCCTCAGCGGCTATGTGAACTAGCCAAATTTCCGTTATTGGAGCGATCACAATCCTGAAGTCTTCGGCCAGGCTTCAATGCATTCACAAAGATCGATTGTTTGATGTGGTTTATTGGTTTATGGCATGGTGGCACTATCGGACCTTATTTTTTTCAAAATGAAGAAGGAGACACCCTTACCTAGGTATTAAGCGATGTTAACCGACTTTCTGTAGTCAGAGCTCGACGACATCGATATATCCGAGCTGTGGTTCTAACAAGATCCACATGTCATACCAGCGTTGCAACGCCTGAAACTGTGAAGGATAAGTTAGGCGACTTGGTCATCTCACGGTGAGAGTTTATCAATTGGCCTCCGCGATCATGCGATTTGACACCTCGATACCAACATTCGATAAGCTATTTTCGGAATAATGCGGTTCATTTTAGTACGAGTCACCAAAAATTAGACCGGCACCGCTTGGAGTACAGCCAGCGAGGCCGAGGTGGCCATTTGAATAATAAGCTATACGATACATGATGGCATGAACGTACGAGTAGCTTCAAAATAAAGACAGAACCAATTTCATATCTCACACCGTTGTTATCGAAATAGGCACTTGCAACTTTCCAGTAAAAAAGCTAACATTTACCTCGACCTCGCTATTTACTCTGACAACGACACATGCGCAGAAATTATACGAAGAATTACTCTTGGAAATTGCTGATTTTTTTTTGCATAAGAGGAGTAGTACAGCCCTGTTTCGAGCAACCAAAAAGACACTGATCATCTTAGTTCTGCTTTACGGCGCATAAGAAGGATGAAAATGCTCTTGGTTGCTTTGATAGAAATAGTTTTTAGCCACATTTACATAAATGAAGAATCGAGGAGACATTTCAAGTAGGTCCACAGTGATCCAACTCCATTGGAAATGTTTGGATACTCGGGTTAGATCAGCTTGAACGCAAATACCACCGGTCCGGCCTGGAAACTTTTCGACTCCTACTCAGTGGGACAACCCATTAGAAGATGACCTCAGCTTAGCATGTGCAAAGAAGTAGAAGGATACCTAATTCAACTTTGTGTTCGAAGCAGGAGGTATATTCTGTATTCTCCTTTCCATTTGGACATTCCGTTCATAGCGTGGAGTCTTGCACCCAAATCTATGGTGCCGAGAGCGAACAATAACTGTGTAAGGTTACTACACTTGCTTGGTTGTCCATGATCCCATGACGCAAGTTGCCATATGGTTCCATCTGCTATTTGTAGGTGTATTCCATCTGGCTAATCATGTCCTTGCCAATGGTGCTCCCTTTACCTCTTTTACAATTTTATCGAAGAGAATCGTGCGACCTGCATTAGCGATGTCTCCTTGCTAAAGTACTATAAGTGGGCCATAAAGCGCAGCTTGCTATCAAACATAATTTCTAGATACTTCAGAAGCTCATTATTCAGTTCTCAGTTCAGTTCTTCAGTCATACGACTGATTACAAGGGCAGCCTCAGACTTATAGTTGGCTAGTTCCAACCAAATGAATCGTGCGCCAAATGAATCTCTGTTTTATCTGCACTCTTCTGGCTGGGTCGATGTCGTTGTACAGTTCATACAGTTTCTTCGTTGTATTATATCTCCTCCTCCACTCATCGTTAATCTAGACGGGAACGAAAATCACTAAATGAATTCTCCTTTTAAATCTTCCAAGAGCACCCTTATCCTCTTGTGGTTGAACGTGAGTTTTGCACCATTCTTTTAAGAATGCTGTTGAAGAAATTGGATGATAGTGCATCGCCTTGTCTAAATCCTCTTAAGGGATTAAGAGAGACACGATCGGAAAAGGATTTGGCTATCTCTTGCGATTGTACCCTTCTGATGTCGAAATTCCTAACAATATTAGTTTGTCTAGGCGTTGTTCAAAATATACACAACCCTACTTTAGCTACAACAAGGTAATGGTTCGAATCGATGTTGCCTCCTCGAAACGTTTGGACATATTGTACATAACACGGAGGATCTTGCATCGATCGCAATGTGGTAAATCTGGTTGACTATTCGATCGGGAGTTCCCCAAATCCCTTATATATGCCGAGATGGGCGAACCGCGTGCTGGCTTCGACAATATTTCGCCCCGCCGCGAAATCAATTAACCTGAATCTGATATCGGAGGTAGTGTCGTGCAGGCCTGGGCATTGCTCGAAGGTCTTATTCAAGAGCTCAGAGAAGCTATCTTTAGCGTCGTCATCTTTTTCATGAGGCTAATGTTGCCAAATTCAGTCTTAATGCTTATCAATATGAGGCGCTCGTGTAAATGTTTTTGCTAGGTCAGCGTCCAGAAACAAATCCGCATCCAAATAGGCGCGGCTTCTGCTGTTTATAGCAATCGCTATAGTGGATGTTGAAATGTAACTTCTAAGGATTTCCGGCATCACATCTCCGAAATTATATGACCTCGGATTGAAATCACCTAAATTCGCACTCTATCCAGTTTATAAACACAAATGTGTGTAACAACACTAGAGAAGCCTCATCCCGCTAATACTACTCCAAAGACTTACGGCCGCAGGACTCCGTAAGTTTGTTCGGGTAGCTGTGTCAAGAGAGTATCCAAAGTCTTTGCAACTGAGACGTGATAGCGTCCGCTCGTCGTATTAAGACGGTACGTACCACTATCCCTATGGACAGTGTTACTGCTTTAAAGCCCCAAAATTTAATATTTCCCTGCCTGAGCTCTAAGTATATGGGAGTAGCCCGTACAGCTCATGGTCGGGATGTCGAACTTTCACTTATTTGGAAGAGTTTTGCGTAACAAAGTCCCAAGAATGTAGAAGTGTTGAGATGAATTTCGAATTACGGGACAACTTTGTCGTTTCAAACATTTGTACGTCTTCTATTTAGGGTGGTAGTTCGCCTGCTGACGTATTATATATTAGTTATGAACCAATTCAGGATTGAGCACTGTGCTATTACAGAGAAAGTCAATTACCAGCATTAGGAAGGTTTTGCTTAAGACTTGGATTGAAGTAAATCGTAATCGAGCATTTTATCAATCACAAGCGATGTAGCTCAATAGAAGCAGAGCTATCGAAATCCAACTCTAGAAATCAATTGAAAAACCTTTGTTCCGAGAAAAGTAAAGAACCAATTCTACGTAAATTGAAATTTTATTTCAGAAATTCTGCAAATAAATTTCCCACATGAAAAACGGATGACGGCACAAAAGCAAAAAGGATTCAAAGAATGAGATTGTATATCTCATTCCCACACCATTCAGATTTCATTTGACTTCGTGGAAACACTTTAAATACCTCACTAGAGGTGTATTAAAGTTTGTCGAGATGAATTCTTTGAAATCTGCACGTCTCTTAAATTTAAACTTTTCTTGCTGATGGAACCTACCGGCCATTGCCATAAAAACATTCTCTACTTTTGTTTATTTGAATTCAAATACGCAACATTAAATATCATGGACACCATCAAGCATCACCATGTGGGCTACAAGGTAAGGTTGGCTCCTAGTGTTTTTTTTTTAATTTTTTTATGAAGGATTAAATATGAGGAAGAATTTACTTGGCTCTACCTTTACTACTCTCTGTTCTAGTTGGAAGAACAATGGAAGGTGATGAAATGTGATGATGTTGCTTGCTGTCGTGAAAGATACTACAGCTAAGTTAAGATTCAAGTATCAACCAGCAGGGAGTGGTTCCGTAGAATCACAGGAAATGCCACAACAAGAGCTCGGTTGGTGTTCAAATAATTCAACTAAAGAAGAGCTTTTGTCACACAGGGCAGGAAGGAAGGTCATAAGCACCTGCTGATAGAATGAGAAATGCTATCGGATTGTCTGACAACTTGGTGAGTTGTCGTTGTTCTTTAAAATGATTTGTGGAATGGATCTCTTAAATTGAGAGATGATAGGAGTTGCCTACTTGAAACTAGAAAATAACGATTCAATTTGAATTCCAAATTACCAAATTGCATTTCTAGAAGTACCACAAAATATTTATTTTCTAATCAGAAAACAAAATAGAAATTAATTGGCAAAACGGTAACGTCTTGTTGATTTTGGAATTTTAAGTTTTGAATAGGGAATATGACTCTCGAGCCGATCGTTCTCTGTTCATTAGTTTGGCAATTCAGTTGTGTAAATTTTTTTTTTAAATTATTTTCTAATCTTCTGAGTGGTTAAATTTAGATTAGTTAGGTGACCGATTTAATCGAACTAAAGCTTTCAGATACTATTGGAACAAGGGGAAAACCGGGAGTTTCAACAGCATTATCTTGGTCTGAAGTGGGTATTTCTCATAATTTAGAAAATGAGTTCCATACAGAATAAGGTATTACCTTTCAACATGCTGCCGATTTTATGAGAGTTAAGTGCAAGTTTGTTAATTTCTAGAAATCATTACCGAAACTCTGGTCAGAGGTCATAATTTTAACAGCGCTTACCCCAATTTTCGGTCGTAATAATCCTCACACCGGACAGGCTGTGCATGCTATTGTGGATAAATTCGAGTCAACCAATTTACTATTGAATATTCTTGTATCAGTGAGACTGCACAGCGATCTAAGTAGAGAAAATATCGCATCCACAAATGTTTCAGTTCAAAATGAGCTAAATCAGTCGATTCCACGCGGTTCACAGGAATCGGGAATCTCTCATTCCACATTGTGGCGAATTTCGAGTAAGGATATTGGCCTACACATCTACAAGATAAAACTCACTTAAGAACTGAAACCTCTTGATCATTTAAAATGTTGAAAGTTTGAAGAAAATACTTTCCTCCTTGTTGGAATTGGATATTCATCTTCAGCGATGAAGCTCTGTGAAAAGGCAAGATATGGATTACTGGACGGCAACAAACCCACATGTGCCTCAAGAGACTTCATTGCAGTCACAAAAACTGACCATGTGGTTTGGGTTTTATGCCGAAGGTTTGGTTGAAGTGCTTTTTTCATCGATGAATTATTTATCCTCTTCGCTGAAAAAGTGTGGACTGTGGACTCAGATTTTCGTTCTCTTCTAAATGTTTTGATGTACTTTTTTTTATTGTATTATTATTGGAGTCCAAAGACAACGTATTAGTTGTCTTAAAAACACAGAGCCTCAAATTGTCTCTTATTATTTTGGCGCATTTTTTTGGAAGTGAAATACAACGATGTCGCGTCAGAAGGCTTCTATCTTTGGTAAGTCAAAAACTTAAGTTAAATACTCGATTTTTTATTCAAAATTTAATTAAATGTGAAGTGGACGTTATTAAGTTAACTTCAGTTTTCAAGAGTTATTTTCATCTAAACACTGGGTACACATACGTGTACTTTGTGTATTTGCACAAGAAAAAGCTTTCACCACCAAATTTCGCTAAGTCCACCTATGTGTATTTCGGATGTTTCGACATATAAAAATGTCAACTGTATTACTAGATTTTTTTATATCTTCAACTCAATTTGTAACTCAAAAACTTCAATCTGAGTTCATAGATCTTACCAAAAAACTCACAGATGCAGAACTGGAAAATTTTTTCAACGACAGTGATGCAGACCCCATGATAACGATGATGACTATCTTGAATGCATACTAAATGAAGCATTTAAAGATGAAGCTGCAGAAGATGATGCTGTCCAAAGTCAGGATATCAACGATATTGAAGAAACTTTGGAGGCATCACTTAGAAATGCAGTAATAGAAACACCGGCTGCGGAGCTTGAAAATGATCCTGAACGACAGAGAACTATGAAATGGCTTGAAAAAGGGTAAAACAAGAACAAAAAAAGAGATGTTCTTCATCAGTTTTGTTTTTTTACTAAAAGATTTCTGCTCCGAGATATTGATCAAGATCAATTAATGCCCAATGACAACACGCCCGAAAGCATTTTATACAAATTCTTTCAATACTTTGATATACCTTTCTGAGAAGAAGCAGCGCGCGTAACAAACGGTTCTGCTCTTCCAAACCGTGATCATCGTCCCCTAGGCACATCAACGGACGAAATTATACTCGTACATTTGACCGGAATTCATATCTTGATGGGTTGCTTAGGATTCGCACAGTTGCAAATGTACCGGCCAAATGAATTTCGGGTGTCGAAAATAGCTGAGTGCATGAGGAGAAATCGCTTTCGTGAGCTTCGAAGGTTTTTACGATTTGCCGACAGCAAAAGCTGTTGATCCTGTGCTTGAAAAGTGTTTGACCTTGCCGATTCCATACCACGCCGCAGTAGTTGAGCAAATGATTCCTGTTTTTGGACGATGCGGCTTTCTTCAATACATCCCCGCAAAGCCACATCCACTGGGCTTGAAAAAATGCGACAGCGCATCGCCTTGTCTAAATCCTTTCTGGACATCAAAGGTCTCGGTGAGATCTTTACCGACCTTGATGGAGCAACGTGCATTCTCCATCGTCATCCTGCACAGACGGACGAGTTTGGCAGGGATGTCAAAACTAGACATTTCTCTGTATAGCTCGTCTCTATAGATGCTGTCATACGTGGCATTAAAATCGATGAATAGGTGGTGGGTATCGATCTGAAGCTCATGGGTCTTCTCCAAGATCTCTCGTAGTGTGAATATTTGGTCGATGGTGGACTTTCCTGGCCTGAAGCCACACTGATATGGACCTATCAGGTTGTTGACGAACGGCTTCAGGCATTCACACAATGTGGCGGATAAGATCTTATATGCGATGTTAAGGAGACTGATGCCTCTGTAGTTGGCGCAGTTCAGAGGGTCTCCTTTCTTGAGAATCGGACAAACATTGCTGAGGTTCCATTCACCGGTCATACTTTCGTCCGACCATATTTTATAGATTAGTTGGCCATCCGCTCCAGCAGCTTTGTCGGACTAAAGCTTCGATATAGCTATCTTCACTTCATCCAGGTCGGGTGGACGGAATTGTTGGTCATCATCGTCCAAGTTTAAAGGTTGATTCTGCCTAACAGCGGTATTTGTTTCGTCATCGCCGCTATACAGTCTGCAGAAATGATCTTTCCAAATCCTCAGCATCTACTACGATTCTACTACGATGTTCCCTTGTTCATCTCTACAGGCTTCGGTTCGGGGTTTGTTTCCGCGGCATGTTATTATTACCTTTTGGTAAAACTTCAGAACCTCATTCCTGGAGTAGCATCTCTCAATTTCCTCGATCGCGCGCTTCTCATGCTCTGTCTTCTTCCTCCTTAGAAGCCGGTGCTCGTCTCTCCTCTTCCGAGGAGCAGCTCTGGTCTTTCTAAGCAGCGCCGCGTTATATGCATCTTGCTTAGCTGCATGTGCTTGCCGACATTCATCATTGAACCAGGGGTTTCGTTGTGGTGGACGAGTGAAACCCAGCACATCAGAAGCGGCATCTCTGATGGCGTTTTGGCAGTTTTTCCAGTGGTCTTCGATTCTTGATGCTGGTCTTGATTGGACCTCTTAAGAGATTAAGAGACACTCGATCGGAAAAGGACTTGGCGATCTCTTGAGATTGTAGCCGTCTGACGTTGAATTTTCTCACAGCATTAGTTTGTCTTGTCGTAGTTTGGGATATCCGCAACCGTACCTTGGCTACAACAAGGTAATGGTCCGAGTCGATGTTTGCTCCTCGCAACGTAAGGACATTCATAATGCTGAAGGAGTGTCTTGCGTCGATCGCAATGTGATCAATCTGGTTGACTGTTGATTGATCAGGAGTTCTCCAAGTCCCCTTGTGTATGTCGAGATGTGGGAACCGCGTGCTAGCCACGACAATGTTTCGCCCCGCCGCAAAGTCGATTAGCCTGAATCCGTTATCGGAGGTGGTGTTGTGCAGGCTATATTTTCCGATTGTTCCACCAAAGATACCCTCTCTTCCTAGCTTTGCATTAAAATCACCGAGGACAATTTAAATGTCATAGCTAGGGCATTGCTCGTAGGTCTTGTTAAGGAGCTCGAAGAAGGCATCCTGGGTGTCGTCATCTTTCTCCTCTGTGGGGGCATGCGCGCATATCAGGCTAATGTTGGCGAATTTAGCCTTAATGCGGATTGCTACGAGGCGCTCGCTCACATGCCGGAAGCTGAGGACTTCTTGTCTTAGTCTGCCTCCGATGACAAATCCGTATCCAAATTAGCGCTGCTTTTGCCGTCGATAGCAATTGCCGTAGTAGATGTCGCAGTTTTTCATCTTCTTTTTGTCCGGCCCATCTCATCGCATTTCTTGGATGGCGGTTATGTCTGCTTTGTAGCAGTCTAGGGCCTCCGCTAGTTGCTCGGCTGCACGTGATCTATTAAGGGATCTAACATTCCACGTGCATATCCGAAGCTCATTGTCCTTAAATCGTTTGCGTGGGTTGTCAACAGTAGATCCGTCCATATCCGAGGCTTGTTGATGCTTCGTAACTTAATTTTTTTTTTAATGGCCGGGCTGTTACCCCGGCAGCACAACCCCCAACCTGGAGGACCAGTTCCATTTTTAATGCCTCTAGGACGAGAGGTCGGTTACACCGAAGCCAGTAACCCGTTCCGGGATGTGAGCGCTGCCGTTTTCCCATATAGGGCTCGTCTGCCACCATCTCTTTTCCAAGATCCTGACTAAGTCCTGGAAATCCTTTCCGGCCTGCGCTCTAAATATGCCGGAGTAGCCCGGATAAGGTCTTGTTTGGTTTTTCCGACACTAATCCTGGTTAATGGCGCAGGAAACTTGCCATTTGCCCTATTCACTTCGCAACCTCTAGTGAGATTCCCAGATGGCGCCACGGGGAGGCGTGAAGTAGGACTTATTGGCAGAGCTGCAAGATGTTCGGCTGCAGAGGCTCATTCTCGTCATTTAAGGAACCAGCACCTGTCGGAAGATGCTACTTCTACGAGGCTTTATACTAATCGTTGCCATCTACAACTAGCATTTACTAGCTTTTATTGACGAGTGCCGCTCTCTTTACGTTGCGGTCGGAAACTTTTCAGACAACCCTCTTAAGTATGCACTCCTGAAAATTTTTCAGAAAAATTTCCAGTCAATCGTTCTCGTCCTAAATGGGTTAAGAAATGATTAAAAAAAAATAGCCTGACAGATATAAATATACTCGTATTTTGGATAGTAAAAAATTTAATTAAAAATGTAACTGAAATGAAATTATTCATTTTACACCATACATATACGTATGCCTTTCGGTCCCTAGAACTACAACATTCAACTTGACATAGATTCCCCTGAAATGAAAACATTCTTAAAGTCCTTTCAGCACTTACAACATATCTAATGGAAAGTCTTCTGCATGACTCATTTAGAATCCGCCCTTTTCCTAAACTAATTCCATTAACTGAACTGATTCTTCAAAAAATAGGACAAAAAGTACCAGCTCATTCCGGTTTTAAAAGGCATTTCTGATGATTTAAGCGCTTCTAATAATTTGAAATCACATTAATCAACGATTTGTATCCAGCGTCGACCGTTAATCTTCAAGTGAAACAAGATAAAATTATTCCCCAAACAAGTACCTACATAGCACAAACACCCTAACGACAATAAACTTTTCAATTAATCATAAGGTTTATCGACAGGATAAGCTGCCGCCATCAATGTTATAAAATTCAAGACGACACAGAAATTTTAACGACAGCAAAACTTTACTTCTGGTCGTCGAAAACCTTCAAAAATTTTACTCCTACACAGCACTGACACTTGTTCCTTCCATCGACATGCTTTTGTTGTAATCCTCTTGTTAAGAGTGCTTTGTAAAATTTTCAACACTATACAACCACCATCTACTATACAACTGAAACTAATTTCCAAAATCGTTGCTGGTATTTATTATTCATGGGAAATTACATTTTCCAAAACAAAAAAAATAATAACAACCCCGATTCTAACCAAAATACGAGTATGTATGTCCGTATAAGAGGCGCAACAGTCTTACTAAATACATTCTCATCAGGAAACCGCTACCAATTTCAGGTGGTTGGTTGAAATTCGTTCCGGGAATAACTCTTATACGAATACCTTTCAAAACATTGCGTAAACAATAATAAATAATGGAATTGTATCTCAGAGACATAAAGTGTTTTGAAAGGGAAACTTTTAAATCATTGGCGATGGAAAGGTGGGAAGGGAGGCGATTTAATCTCGACTATCTAAAATGAAATTGCGACTTTGTCTGTGTGTGAATGAAAATACGAGTAGTATCGAAACTTTAATGCCCCTATCCGTATGGATCACAAACTTAAGACAATCTTTACCATTACACCGTCATCACCAGCGCGCCGCCGGTCGTGTCGTAGTAACGTACTCGTACCTAGTTGAAAATCTCAGACTCGGAAACAAAATGAAACTTTTGTTTGAGCAAGTTTTCTACATCGAGTTACACTCGTAGATCAGCGGAATCGGTAGATACAACACGCAAAGAATAGGGATGAAAAAGTTTAACAAAACAGAATTAACGGATTGCTGCCTTTGTGGGCTTAGTCAAGTGAAAACTGAGTAGAAAATTACCGGTAAAAGTATTTAAAATTGGGACAACCTCGTTGCTACTACGCGTTATTGTGTTAATTAGATTGGTTCACGGGTATTTGTAAAGCAGTCACTGTTCCTTGTTCCTGCTTCTTCTTGAGTTTTGTCTTCTTTGTCTGATTATTTGTTGAATTTTGTAAAATATTTAATTGCATGCTGAAAGTTATTGGAATATTATTTTGTATTCAAATCGTAGACCGTCGTTCTGAAGATAGAGATTTTTCTACTGGCCAAACCTTTTTCAGAGACTTCTGATTTGTCAGCCGATTTGTACTGACTTTAGATTGCTATTTCATAAACAAATGCCAGAACACACTTACGAATCGTGGTTAACTTTGGAAGACTGACGGTGTGGTACGGTAATTTAATGGTCAATTGAAGTAGCTTTCATGCTCCATTTAGAAATATTCATTTGCAGAAACGTCTTACAGTGTGCAGCAAGGAATCCTATGCTGATGAAAACGTTAATTAGCCGATTAGCCATTCGGAGACAAAGATACATATTCATGAACTTTCTAAAAGTTCTTGCGGGAATATCATGCTTACAGATCGAACTCATGCAAATATTGAATCCGCATGGCTATCATGTGCATCGTACTTTCAGTGAGTGAGCCACAAACTACATAATATTACTCTGAAGCCCCTTTCTTACCACATTAACATACACAGTGTGGCAAATAATATCCCGGACTGGCTCTAGAAAACAATTAAAACTCGACTTCTATTTATTGTTCGGTGTTTTTATTCGAAATATACTCGCACTTGTTACAGCGATTTGGTAGTGATTCAAATGCCTGCTCAAGCCCATTATGCAAAACTGCCTTCAGTGGCCTTTTCGAAACTGCTTGAATGGTCGCAATGTCGTCAAAGGATAACCCTTCTAACTTAAATTTCAATTTCGGAAACAAAGAGAATTCGTAAGCTAGGTGCCCATCAGGTGAATACTGCGGATGATTTAACACACACACCCTAGCTTTCGAGCCAAAAATTGACGAACAATGAGTGCTGTGTGACTCGGGGCATTACCGTGCAACAGTCACCAATTTTCGAATGGTTCGAACAGTCTCTTTGTTGATGATTAAAGCCTTTTCCATCTTTCTCAGGGCATCTTTGTGGTCTTCTGCAACAAAATCATGTACTTTCTGAATCGTTTCAAAACTAAAATTGGCCTTTCTCCAACGTCTTTCTGTCGCTCAAAAAACGTTTATGCCACTCAAAAACAACTGCTCTACTCAAACAATCATCACGGTGCACTTGTTGCAATCGAAATCAGTCTGTTGCATTTTGTCAGGTTTTGCGTGAAATTTAAAGAACGCTCTTTCTTGCATGTTTAAATTTTAACATCAAGTAAGAAGGTGTTCTGTAAAAATAATTTCTAATGGCTTTTTCAATAAGGACTTGACAACTTTTTTTTTTAAATAAAATGCAAACCATTTGAGATATTTCAAAAACTTTACTATCGGCTTGAAGTACATTAAAAATATTTATGAATGGAACTCGACTTCGTTCTTATGGTCACCGCGGGCACTTTTGCAGCGGTTGATTCGTTGGACTCAATTTTTAACGACTCGGCCACTAATTTCGGCCGAAACCGCCGCTATTTCGCGTTCAATGTTGGCTCTGAGCTTTTCCAACGTCGTCGGCTTGTTGGCATAAACCAATGACTTAACGTAGCTCCAGAGAAAAAAGTAAAGCGGCGTTAAATCGCATGAACGAGGCGGCCAATCGACTGGCCCATTTCTTGAGATAACAAGCTCGCCTTCTTCTTCTTATCCTTTTATTAACCCTTTCCTCGTTATACGAACTTATGCGTAACGAGTTTCCTATTTTTACTGCATCGCTGCTGCTGCGCTTATGGGGTTGGCTAATGTCGCAGACCGCAGAACGCGTCTACATAATGCTCGGTCGCGGATCGCTTCAGTGGTTAGCCCCAGGCGTTGTTGCGCATTTGCCATCTGAGAAATCCAGGAATTCTTTTTCCGACCTCGTTTTCTTACAGTTGGAGTGACCGTAGTTGATAGTGCCTTTTTAACTGGATTTTCCGCAGATCTTCTTTGAACGTGGCAATATCAACTTATTCTATTCGCCTCAAGCTGTTCGGTTACCGAACGAGCGATAACAAGCTCGCCATACTTACTCTTCAATAAATCGATTGTAACGAGTGCTGTGTGGCTTGTGGCACAATCCTGTTGAAACCACATGTCGCCAAAGTCCATATCTTCCAATTTGGGCCAAAAATTATCGGTGATCATGGCGCGATAATGCTGACCATTCACAGTAACGTGATGAATTGACTGATTTGGATCGTTTGCTACGGACGCCTGAACGGGAGCGATATTTTCGACACTTTGACCAACCCGTTTTCTCACTGACACGGCAACATCACACAACGAATATGTAGACTCAAATTTTTGCACTAAACTTGTTATTGCCTGTCTACTAGGGCGAGAATTACGACTGAAAATTGGAATTAACGCTCTTAAAGTTGCAGTTACCGACTCCGAATTTCGGTAGAAAATTTTAATAATTTGCAGACGCTGCTCGTTCGTTTACTTTACCATGATGGAAATGTTGATTTTACTGAATAAATTGACAGTGACAGTTTGATGATTAGTGAAAGAGTGCGTCCACAAATTAAATTCAAAGTTGTCAAGTCCCTATTGGAAAACCCGATATAATTGTTAAATGTCAACCAAATGTCATTAAGATTTGACAGATAGAAGAGAAAGATTCACGCTTTAAAACAAGCGAGTAGATGGCGCTATTAGTTGCTGAAGAATGGCTTTTTTTCGGGATATTATTTGCCACACTGCGTAATTTGTTCTAAGATGAGGTGATATCCTAAACCTGTAAGGAACCGCACTAGGTTCCTGATATCACGCCGGCTTAGATCGCTACGAGATGCATTTTGAGTGCTCCCAGTAATTTATGGCTAGATTTACTGCTGTTTTAAAGTGCTACAAAAGTGTTCAGGTCCAATGAAGGGAGTTTCTGAACCCTTTCTGGCAAGTTTGTCAGCCTTTTGGTCTTATTCCTCGAGCTGAGTTTGTGGAGGGCTATAAAGCAGTACATGGCTAGTTTGGAGCCAATGATGTCCGAGCTTAGGGCACGTATAGGTTTCTTGGCTATCCGTGCATTCTTGAATAGCAATTGAAATGCTAGTATTTGGTCCGTCCCACGGGAGTGGGAGCTGGTCCCGTTTCCATTTTAGAACCATCCGTATACCACTTTTAGCCGTTTTGGTAATTTGGTGGATTATTGCTGACTCATGCTTCTTTGTCGGGAATCTCCGTAGAGAGTCTTTTGTCGAAGCATAATGTTTTTTGAAGGCGGTCTGTTACCGCGCAAATCATGTCAAGTTTTGGTATTTCTGAGAGCAAGATCTTTAGGTCCGGGTGGTCGCAGAGATCTAGCTCTTTGTTTTATACCATACTTGCTGAGCTGCAAGTCACTTTGTTGAAAAAAATGTGGAAGGGCGCTAGTCCTATTATTGCTTCTATAGTAGATGTGGGGCAGGTCCAAAAGGCTCCGGAAATGCATAGACATGCCCAGACATGCTTGACGCTGTACTCTTTTGATCTTTAGGATGGCGATTTTTTACGTGGCTTTAGTCTATCATACTACAGAAGCATATGTCATGATGAGCCTTTTGAGTGATCTTTGGAGAGATCCCCCATGTACTTACATACACGCGACGGCAGACCCACAAAGCACTAGTAGCTTTAGTTATCTTGTTCTTTAAATTGGAGTTGGTATTCAGCCTTTTATCAAGGATTACTCCCAGATATTTCCCCTCTTCAAAGTACTCAACGATAGTGTAGTTAAGTGAAACTAAACCTCTGTTTAAGTTTCTTCTTTTCCTTGGTGCACCAGTCTAGTACTATCTTACAGCACCAGGATAAACTCGAGAGCGAAGGCTCAGTTGGCTGTCCATTGGACATGTCAATATTGAAGAACCCTGCAAAGTGAACTTGAAGTAAGGTGTTCAGGGTTTATTCGCGGTCACGTGTGGTGGTGCCATCCGATTTGACTTGCAAACCTATGCAGTTAGAGGGCTCTATGGAGTCGTACTTTTACCATGGTACGTACCGTTCTACCATAGTTTGCCTTACTCTACCGCTGTTTTTAAAAGAGGAGAGCATTATGTCATTGAGCAGGGATTGTGGCTTATCAGCATTCGCTGTTGACGGCAACAGGTCAGGTTTGACAGCTAAGTATTCCCGACATGTTCTACAGTTCGTAAATCTCTTATCATATAGTACTGGCGCTTGTTCAGAATTGCATCTTATCCTGGACATAATATGCGCATATAGTGTGATCTGATCGGAAACCTGCCAGTCTTCTACAATGTATTGTAGAAAAGGAGTCCAGAGAGTGAATTCTAAGTCTTCCACTCTTATAGAGTTTCTAAAAGTTTCTTTAGTATAAATATGTTTTTACTATAAAGAAATTCTGAGAGTGACTAACCTCTTTTGTTTGTATCCCATACCGATGTGGAAGGCACTTTTTCAGTGTCTCCAGCACAGTACGATGCTGTGCATACAGATTTATGAATTACTTGGCGTTCGATAAAAACCACAATCATATTCTTTAACCGGCGTTAAAGTAGGTCAAAGTGAGACCCATATTTTCCTTCGTAACTCGGCTTGTTGATACGCCTTTTCAGTCCTCATTCCTGTCTCGTGGTGACGAGTTTGAATTCATTGGATTTGTTGTTTGCATAAGCTTATTGCTCGCTATTTTTTCTTCTTTTTACTATAAGATTAGCAATCTTCCCGCAAACCAAAAAAATTTTAATCTTCCCAGGTACGAGCCAAATTTTGTTGGAAAGCAACAAAACGGATTCTGTTAGTCGCATCACACTGATATCGTAGTTTTGTATTGTTTGATATTCTATCATAAAAAGACTGAGTCCGGCACAGTGTCTACAAACTATCCGTGTTACGAAAATCAGCGTTCTTCGGGGAATATTTCATGCGCTTGGAGCGACTTATGATCCACATAATCAGTCTTTTGAACGCACAATGCGCTATACTATCAAAACATTTGAAACTGAATTTAATTAATTAGATAAAACGTGACTAAATGGACCTCATCTGGTACGCAGTAAAGGAAATACAGCGGCAGTAGCGGAATGTGATCGTGATGACCGTGATAAATCCATTCGGCGTCGTTCTCAATAGCTCGGCTTGTCGTATGCAACAACTTGGCGTATTTTACGCGAAGAACTTGGCTTATGAGCGTGAAAAATTCAGTTCATGTATGAAATAAAGTTAGTCGACCTTCTGAATCGATTACATTTCAATAGTTGGGCTCTTGAAAAGCTCCAAGATGATCCACTGTTTTCCCTTTCTGATGTAACGTTTACTTTGAAAAGCAAAATAACCATATTTAAGGTGCAGAGACCTGATACCCACACCCGATTTATCAGCTGATTATATCTTCGGATCATATGTCTTCAAAACTGAGGAATGAAGATCTGTTTGCTGCCTAAAATTTAAGGCCGTAATCTCGACGACATTTGGTTCTACCAATAAGGCGCCACTTGCCAGGCAGCTGGTGAAAGTATGCCGATTCGGTGAACAGATAATTTCACCAGTAAATTAGCCGTCTAGATCATGTGCAATGCACCTCCAGACTTCTTCTTTTTGGGGCTACGTAAAGTCAGAAGTCTACATAGGAAAGATGGCTACAATTGAGAAATTGGAGGTCAACACTAATCGTGTCATTGTTTGACTCGTAATGCTGGAATGAGTCATCGAACGGAATAGTTCTTCCGAAAAGCACTATCTTTAAGTACTTAGGATCAATCGTTAACATGGAAGCGAAATGTGACGACGACGTAAACCACAGAGTGAGTGTGGGATGGATGAAATGGCGGGAAAATTCGGGAATCTTTTGCGACCGAAAATTTCCACTTAAATTAAAGGGGAAACTCTACACCACGGTTGTTAGACCAGCTCTTATATACGGTTCACAGTGCTGGACAATGTTTGAAGCGTTTAAAAACAAAATGAAGGCAGCGGAAATGAAAATGTTAAGGATGTCTAGTGGAGTCACTAAACGCGATTGTATTGGATCTACGCGTATAAGAGGAAGTCTTTATATAAAGAATTCGGTAACCGAACAGCTTGAGGCGAATAGAATAAGTTGGTATTGCCACGTTCAAAGAAGATCTGCGGAAAATCCGGTTAAAAAGGCACTAACAACTACGGTCACTCCAACTGTAAGAAAACGAGGTCGGAAAAAGAATTCCTGAATTTCTCAGATGGCAAATGCGCAACAACGCCTGGGGCTAACCACTGAAGCGATCCAGGACCAAGCATTATGTAGACGCGTTCTGCGGTCTGCGACATAAGCCAACCCCATAAGCGGAGCGGCAGCGATGCAGTAAAAATGGGAAACTCGTTACGCATAAGTTCGTATAACGAGGAAAGGATTAATAAAAGGATAAGAAGAAGAAGCTGGAATGAGTCATCGAAAGTTGGAACTTCAAAATGGATCATGTTAGCCGCATGGCCACCTAATCGCCCTGTATTCCGGTAAATTAGAGTGTTTCAAAATTGTTCTCCTCTTTGTGGCACAATCTTAAAAATACGTATTAACTCTATTATTCGCGCGTTAATGTTATTCATTTTCAATTGCTTGGCTGTTAGATTATCTTATTTAGTTATCATAGTCCTTCTTTCAATAGTGGGGGGCTTAGTGTCCTTAGAACTGATACGAATATAAGCGAAGTTCCCCATGGTTGCCAGGCAATCAAACTTTAAATTGGCTTCGAGTGTATGTTCGACTTTTAATTTAACCAATAGGTCGTCGGGTATTCCTGTCAACATACTGCTTAAAAATAGTGATATCTACAAAACATCTCCATGATCCACACCAAGCCTTTAGATACTAATTAAAATTAATACACCAAAAACTCCAGCAAAACAAAATACCAAACAACCACATCCAAATCCAAAACAAAAAGTTCATAAAAATAAGCCAAAGGAAAGGGGCAACATCCACAGCAAACTGCTGCTTTAACTTTGGCCCAACTTTTCCCATGTATTTCTAACCGAAAAATCACTTTTACAATGTTTCAGTAAGTTGGTTTGAAATTTTTCGAATTTGTCAAGTTTGATCCTTAAAAATCTCATCCACAAATTTATTCAATGCGAGGAAAAGTTAAATTTTGATTATGCCCTCTGATGCGCATGGCATAGCCTTGACTATTGCTGAAGTCTCTTGTGTTGAAATTGAATTGTGGCCTCGCATATGCTGGCATTAAGACAACTTGCCTTCCCAGCCCTTTTACGTACATATATGAATGTATGATATGTTAGTTCAGGATATAAGATACATTTTCCATCATCATCAATTGTGCGATTCTGGAAGCAATTATGCAATTTTTCGTAATCCTCGGCAATAGTGCAAAACTTCTCCATCATAGTGCTGGTAGTGGCCAAAATCTATTTGAAATAGTTTTTTTCTAAAAACTACGAGTGTCCTGGAGTTTCTAATTTTCATAACCAGAAGCTGGGGATATTTTTGCAAATAAAAGTCCGCATGCCCTAACGGGATACATGCCAGTAAAAGGAGAATGTGGAATTGGATATTGAAAAGTCTATAAGCAGCGAAGAGGAGTTGAGTGTTTGTCGGTATTGCCAGTTGGAATACTTTTGAATAACTCTCTCTCTCTACCTCTGATTCGGACTTGGTCTGGGTTTGGTTCTGAATTTGAATCTGGGTCTCGGTCTGGATTTCAAACAGAGATTCGGTTCAAAGGAATTTGCACATTTTGGATAATTGAAAAAGTTACTTGGATGCTTTGCAATTGTTTGCTTATGGGTCCTTTGTTTCGAATCCTACGAGTATGTGCTGGGGTAGCGGCATGTACAAATTCGATTTGTTGAGATGGATCTTTGTCTGGAAAGGCCAAATACGAAAAAGTTCGACAAGTTGTTTTCGTTGTAAGAAGGGGTTTTTATGTAAGCAAAAGTTGATGCTGATACTACTACTGATACTGGCACTGGTACTGCTGCTGGGCCACTGAATACATGTTAAGGATAAAGTTGTTCTTAAGGCTTCCAAAATGAAGTGATTTGAAATTGAATACATGGTCATATAGTCATGTATAATTTAATTATGAGGCTGGGAAGTTTTTTTAGGAGCACTGTATTTTCTTTCATTTTTTGACTAAGCAGAAGTTGAGATAATGTGATGTAATACGATGTTTGTATGAACTCTGAGGTAGATGGTTGCAGTACAAATGGTTACGGGCGCTGTTGAATAAGAGATCATGGTTTGGGCAAATAGAATATTCCTTAATGCTCTACAACTGCTAAATTTTACTCAAACTTGGTTGGAACAAAAACATGCATACCAATGTTCAAATATACTGACTTTGTTTGCAGAACGAAGTGTATTTTTAATGGTTCCGCAAACTAGTTATTTATTTTTGGAAAGAAAGAGAAAATTAGTGTATTTTTACTGACCGATGCATCCATGTTGATGCAGTTACCGAAGCACAGCATACATAATTTATCGTATGGAGATTTCAGAGGTTACGTCACTGAGTTTGTATCAAGGATATTTAATTTTTTTAAGCTAAGATACATAGCTATACATATTTCCCTTTCTCTGTATCGTTATTACATCGGATGCTACATATTTCTCATGTACAATATATATGCACTGATACTGCGCCGCCTGAACGGTTCACTAAATTTACGGACCTTAGAACCGTTTCCACATATATTTTAAAGAAAACCACCTTCAGATCTGCACTTCCTCGATGAAGGCAACTTTCTTGATGAATCAATCTAAGAATCATGGATGCAAAAGGAACTCATCTATGACTTTGGATGTTTTGGGAGCTTCACACTACTATATGATAAGCAAGTGAGTAAGAAATTGAGCAACCAACTAAGCGCTTTCCAACAGATTCGCTTAGGAGATAACTGGCTAAAAATAACTGTCGCAGTCTGCATGTCAGAGTATAGGAACATAGCATTTTAAATTATGTAGATCATTCTCATTCCATGGTGAAATTCAGATATGTAGCCACTAAGTAAGGAAACTAGCAAGTCACTTAAGACTAATTTAGAGGGAGACTGGAAGCTTACAAATTCGAAACAATATGAAACACTGAGTCGAAACCAGAGATCCTATGTGACATTCTTGAACCTCTTTCTCAAGGTAACCTCATCAGAACTAGCTCCTATTAAGATGATAGTGAGCTGAATAACACAACACGCCGTATCTGGTACATCTCATCGTTTGTAGTGATATAGAGGTTACCAAACATGCTGTTGCTTCATTTAATGTCTTTAAGCCACCCGGAACGGAAAGCATATACCCAGTTATGCTACATAGAGGCATAGACGAGCTGCTTGTAGCTCTGAAGAAAGTGCGCTGCCAGCCTGAGGCTGCCCTAAACCATGGCGAACAGTGCAAGTAGCTTTTATATCTAACAAGCTAAACTTTCTTTATAAGGTTGGACATTCTTATTGAAATTAAAAGTGCAACTTTTGACGGCAAGTGTAACTCGGCCAGACAACACGTCGTAGATAATTCATTAGTTTTGTGGACTGGACCAAACCCATGTTGGTGAATAGATTTTCTGTATGCGAATGCTGACTGTGGCCATTATATGAAAGGGGGGTAAAAGGAGTAGTAAACGTGTATTAACCATAAGGGAATGTAGTGTCTCCACTGATATGGTGTATATATGTGCTGACTCACTGCCTAAAGCTCTGACGTCTATGCTTAGGCGTACTCAGATGATAAGGCTGAACTGCTCTAAAACGCAGGTAGCGCTAAACGTAAGTGACGATTAGTGCATTCGAAATAGGCTTTCAGTCAACTCACTTGAAACTGAGGTTGTTTTCATTAGAAGAAAGAGAAAAATTACTGGTCTAACTCATCTAGTGCTAAGGCATCACCATCCAAGTTTCCAACGTTTTCTATATAAGCATTTAGGTATCATCCGGGATAACAAACTTCTATGTTCTAAAACAAACCAAGGCGCGGTCGGCCTTCTGGCTAGACATAGGGCCTGTTACTGTGGATGATCTTTTGGATATTCAAGGTAATATCCAAATAATAAGCCATTAATCGCATGTGTCACAGAATTGGATTTGGATTTCTCCCCGTGCTATTGATGTGATGAGAGGCATTGTCAGAGTCATTTTCCGAGCAGTTAAGCTTAATGAACTGTCTTGACTGCTTTTTGACTAATCTTATGAAAATTCCATTTGATGCCATGAGACCAAAACATTCGCTTAATCCAGGAATATTTTAGAACAGAATCTGAGCAAAAAAAGGATTAAAGTCGGGTTTTCTCATATAAGTTCAAAGCATCCAAATAAAGAAAGCTGTTGTCTTCTTAGATAAAGACAACGTTCGATTTCACTCCTTGTTACTAAAACTTGCGCCTGTATTCCAAGCACAGACAAACCCAATCTTGGTGAACTACTTTCACTACTTCTATGCCATCTATAGATAGAAAGGCTTCTCTTAAAAAAGTCCAAATGCTGACATTACTGAGTTTTTTTGGGTCTCAGGTTACAATAGGATGAATTGAATCGAAATGCTAAACTGTATCTCCAGGAGCACGAGGGTGTCTTCTGGTACTTCTATGATGAATACAATCCTATATCAGTGTCACATATACTACGGGCAACAAAGTGCAATAATCAGTAGGACAGTCGGTGATAACTTTTTCTCCAGACTCAACGCCGTCAGATAAAACAGAAAACTCAACCTAGTCGATGACAGTAAAAACCTCGATCCACCTAATTAGACGAAGTAAAGACAGCAATTTGTGAGCTTTAATCAAACAAAGCATCTAGATCTGATGACTTACCGGTCGAGGTATTCAAAGCTGATTACAATGACTTTGTATTGAACATTTTATTTATGAAATCTGGCCATGTCCGATAAATGAAGTCCCAGCATCATTTGCTTGATACACAAAACAGAAGATTCCTCAACTGTACCAACTATAAAGATATTAGACTCTGCAACATCACATACATTGTATGAACGTCGGAAACCTTTCAGCAACCGCTATTAGTGTGGGTTTAGACCAAAAACGGGCGGTTTCGGACCAGAAAAGTTCACATCGATCAAATTCGCACTCAGGTAGATGTTGAAGAAATGTAAGACGTCAAAATCGATACCCATCATAACTTTACACAGGATTTATAGAGTCGACCAATATAGAGGCAAGTCTAGTTTTGGCATCCCAGTAAAGCTCGTCCGTCTGCGTGGAATGAAAAGTCTCGCTGCTCCGTCAAAGTCGATATCAAGTCAACCTAACCGATACCTTTGATGTCAAAAAAGCTTTTAGACAACGTGAAGTGATGTCATGTGACTTCTTTGACTTTTGAAAGAATGATGCGGAACTCAGAAAAGAACACCGTACAATCTTTCAAAAGTCTATGCAACTAGTAGCAAACTGCCTTTCACCGCTAATATTGAAACAAAAGCTGTCAAATTAAGGGCAAAACTAAGTATGTGCTGTCAACAAGAAGGGGAAAACAACATCGACGAATTGGATAGAACGTCAGCTATACCACTTCGAGGCAGTGAGAGACTTTCAGACCCTTTCGGAACTTCCCAACAGCTGCTATTGAAGCAATAATACAATAGGACTGATGCCCCAACACTTGTTTATTAGTAAAATAGCTAAACGCAGCTCAGCAAGTATGGTACAAGCCAATGAAATAGATTGCCAAGACCACCCGGATCTAAAAATCCTACTTCTTCAAATACCAGCACTTTACATGATCAGCACGGTAACAGACCGCCTTCAAAAAACTCTATGCTTCGACAAAGGATTCTCCACGAAGATTCACAGCAAAGAAGCATGGGCCAGGAATAACCCACCAAATAGCCAAAACGGCATAAAATTGTATACGGATGTTTCTTAAATGAAAACGGGATGGGAGCTGGAATATCCGGACCAAACTCAAACCTATCAATTGCTATGGGACAAAGTAAAAGTGTATTTCAAGCTGAATTGTACGCAATTCAAGAATGCCCCAACCTTATCTATTGTACAACTCTGTTATCAAAGGCGCGATAGTCGAGTAGCTTTAAGTGCCTTTAGCTCGCACATTTTTGACTCCAAATTAGTCATGCATAGCTTTAAAACCCTCAAAAAAATCAGCTCAAAGAACAAGACCAAACTATGGTCGGTTCTTGGGCATGAGGGTATTGATGGCAATATAAAAGCCTGACAAACTGACCAGAAAAGGATCAGAGACCCCTTTGAACGGTCCTGAACCCTTTTGCTACACCTCTAAAACAGCAGTAAATCTAGCCATAAAATGCTGGGAGCACTCAAAAGCATCTCGTACTGGGGAGAGACTCCAGGTCTAGGAAGAACCCAACCTACCCTTAAATAGAAATACAGCGCGGCCTTCAACGGAATCAGACGGAATACCTTTCTCAGGGAACGATTCGACTTCACTAAACTGAAGAATTCCCCTGCTGGTAGTGTAACTGAAGGTAGAAAGTCTACTAGCCAGT
Organism: Volucella inflata; assembly: GCA_928272305.1. Classification (NCBI taxonomy): domain Eukaryota; kingdom Metazoa; phylum Arthropoda; class Insecta; order Diptera; family Syrphidae; genus Volucella; species Volucella inflata. The sequence continues at coordinate 68,132,744 of OV743719.1, forward strand.
TCTGACAAAACCGGTACAAAAGATGTTTTTAGATCAATGCCTTACTATCGCAATTGGCGAGTCAGAAATTAAAAAAAAAAAACCTGAGGAACTTGGCCTTCCTCCTAATTAATTAAAACCATGAATCACTCTTGCCAATCGATGTTCCTTTGTGCTTAAATCGTAATTGAGTAGCGAGGCCCTATGTAGAAAACTAAAAATTTTATTTTAGACATTGATTACCCTAGTCCTGGTTTATGGGGCTGAAGCGTAGTCTTTATCAACAGTCTTTTCAAGAGAAAAATCCTTCAAAAAACATTCGGTCCCGATGATCGTCAGATGCCTGAAATGGATAGGATATATACAATAGAGAACACCAATGACCCGACCAGCAAAAACTTATTTATATTTTAACTCGAAGCTACAACATCTTTAAAGGAAGGCATCTTACGTTGCGCACACCTATAGTATTGTTCTTCTCCTCGTTTGAAGTTCTTTCAAAATTGTAATATCTGAGTTTTCTTCAATTACCAATTGTCGAAAGCGGAAATTCCAAGTTCAATATGTTTTGTCATTTATTTCTAATAGTCGAGGCTTTTGCAATTCGCGCGGGTAATTATTAATTTGTTGGAATTAATGTACACTCATTTATTTCCGTCAGAAGATGTTTATTAAACTTCCCCTTATTTCCCATAGTCCAGCTGGTTCTTGCCCTTATCTTCCTCTTCGATTCCTCTCTCTCCCTCTTCCATCCAAAAGTCTCGTTTCTGGTCGTCACAGAAAGTTTGCTGACCTTACAGATGTAGCCGTACTGTCATATTTCTAAGCAGCCGGTCTGTGGCCACCTAGGCGCCAAACCTTATTAATTAAAACAGCAACATCTTCGGAAGGTAGAAGCTAACACATAATTCCGAAATAACAAATCCAATGGGATTGCAACAAGAGGAAATTAATGGGATTCAGGACCACGGAAAGTCGTATTATCTCTTTCTTTGGCCGATATCACTCTGTGGGGGTTGTAATAGTGCGAAGTGTTATGCCCAAAACACATGAGCAGTATTTTGTGTGCAGTGAAATTAAAATGCACATGTTTAAATTCGCGAAGCTACATATAAATGCTGCACGCAGCGCTATTCTGCAACACATCTCTATTTCTTATTCGCTGCAATCGACAGTGTCACACATAAGTGACAGTAGCTATAAAATGACAGCAACCGATGCGATTGACTTCAAAAAATATCTGCACATCTGTTTGACGGGCAGATCTGCCAGTAGTACTGCAAGTAGATTTTCTGCATATGTGTTTTGGGCATTAGATTATTAGATGCCGTCAGCTGTATCTCAGAAAACCTAAGTTTAAGAATGTCAAAGTTTTCGACCAAAAAGTGGTCAATTTCAATTCTCTGCGAGTCTAACCTTTTTGGTTTTGCTCGACAGTATTGTATATGAGCGCTCCCATTTATTTGACTCCTGATTGCCCTTGAATTCCCCACGCGTAATCTTTTTGGTCTTTCTTCACCCTTCATTGTAGTGATGTTTTTTACACATTTAGGTCTCCTTTTTTGTTGTAGGAAAGTCATTAGATTCAAAATTCAATTACTTTATTGGTCTCCGCGTAAGAATAGAAATGAACACAAAAAAAAACAGAAATACAATATTTCATGTCACATATGGACCACAAATCACCGAGAGAATAGGGAACCCTTTCAAGATGTAATAAAACTGAAACAAAGGACGAAATCGAATTCAACATAAAAGGTGATATTATCGGTTGTGACCGTCTATTCCTTTCATCTCAACCCCCAAACTTTGATCTGTATATTATTATCTTCGAAAGTCGTCATCAAAATAATAGCAAAAGTTACTACCTACCATGGAAAGAACGCGATGATACTCGTACATTTACTGAAATAAGAAACTCCTTTCAATCCTTTGCCCTCCTTTGCCACATTATGTCTTGCCTACGCATAGAATCACGACAATAAAAACGACTGCTTAAAAACAGGGAGTGGGAAGGTGTATACTAAGAAAACAAAAAAAAAAATGTTTTATCTCATGAGAGTGTGGAGAAAATGAAAGAATCTTTAAACCTTAGACAAGGTACCTAGAGTTGTAAGTACCTTCCCTGAAAGAGGTTCAACATGAAGCCAAACATGCTTCGTTTTCGTGTCACATCCCTTGTCTTGTTTTAGAATTCACAACAATCTCCTGCTTACTTTGATGTTTTGTCAGTCTTCAGGGTTCCGTTCCAAGTTCTATCGACAGTTTTCGGGCGGATAGAAAGGATCTGGGCTGCTTTTTGTCCCAGTTGTTTGGTTATTTTTGTCACATGACGAGTAATGGTACTGAATATACTGAACGCGTTGATGATAAAAAAGAAAGGAAACAAAAAATAATAGTAAAAGTACTGATATACTCGTACCTGTATGTATATGTACATACGAGTATCTACCGCGTTAGCGTTGTGGGACTCGGTTCGTTTACTCTTGATAGTGTTGTTCGGCTTATCTAAGATGAATTCTTTGAACTAAATAATGAAGTCGCTGAGTATATCCCTTTGATGGAGTGTTCATTGCCTTTGTGTTCTTTTCAATTTCACTGATACAATATTTTTACAATTTTACTCTTCTAAGGAAAATTGTGATTTCAAATTGCAATAAGTTGGTTTGGGTTTGACTTTTAGGATCCAATATATCCACAGCAGTGTAAATAATGATAATGGGACTAAATGGTTTTTTGTTTAGCTTACTCATGCATTCTTAGTAATATGCTCGTCGAAGGCACCTGAGTTTTTCGATTTGCTGGCCGTCAATTTGCCATTGAGCGGCTGAGTGCTTAAAATGCTTGTGGCCCTTTTAGATACAGTTCTTGTACCCTGTCTCACAGCAGACAAACGTCATCAGCATAGTCAAGCTCTTTAAGGGCCTAGTTTCCTCCACTACTATCACTATCCCCGTCGTACTCCGCTGCAAACTTTTAATTCATCGAACACCTTACCGCTGTAAATAAGGGTCATTTAGTTCCTGTAGAGCGCTAGACCGGACTCCTATCGAGCTATTGAGAGCTTTCTCGAAATCGATGAAAAACGAATGTAAGAGGGATATTAACTTGATGCATTGTTCAAAAGCGGTTCACAGGGTATTGATGTGGTTACTATTGTATAATAGCTTCATTCTAACCGACCCCATGGCCTCGGGTTATATATAATAAAATGAAACTGGCCCTCCAGTTGGTGGGTTGAGCCGCCGGGGAAACCGTCGGGCCATGGAAAATATATAAAAGTTGCGAAACACACCTCGGATTTTGATGGATCTACTGTTGGTAAGCAATGCAAAGGAAATAAGGACAACGAACTTCAGATCTGCAGGTGGAATGTTAGTTTATGTGCAGCGTAACAACTAGGAGAGGCCCTAGACTGCTGTAAAGAGAACATTCTGCCATCCAAGGAATTTGATGCGATGGGACAGAGAGAGGATGAAAAATTGGATGCGGATTTGTTGTTGAAGGCTGACTAAGGCAGGAAGTCTCGAGTTTCTGGTATGTGAATGAGTACCTTGTATCAATCTGTATTAAGGGTAAATTTGCCAACATTGGCCTTATACGCGCGCACACCCCCACAGAGAAGCAAGATAAAGGCTCAAACGACTGTTTCTACAAGCTACTGAACAAAACTTACATACGAGCAATGTCCTCGCTATGAGATTAAAACTGTCCTCTGCGATTTGGTAGCACTGTCGGGAGATATAGCTTGTTCGACACCACCTCCGATAGCGGTTTCAAGCTTATCGACTTTGCAGCAGGACGAAACATTGTCGTAGCTAGCACGCGGTTCTGACATCTCGTTATTCACAAGGGGAATTGGAGAACTGCTTATCGATCAACCGTAAACCAGATTGACCACATTGAGAACATCAATCAACAGCGCAAGACAAGCTAATGCTGTAGGAATTTCGATGTCACGCGGCTACAATCGTGGAACCGTACCTTTGTTAATCTCTCAAGAGATTAAGCCACCATCAAGTATCAAAGACTAGTGACAACACTTCTGATGTCCTGGGTTTGACTCGTCCACCACAGCGAAACCCCTACTTTGATGATTAATGCCAGCAAGCACATGTCGCTAAGCAAGATGCATATAAAGTGGCGCTGCTTAGAAGGGTCAGAGCTACTCAAGATCTCTGTAAGTAGAAGAGGAGAGACGAACACCGGCTTCTCGGAAGGAAAAAGAAAGAGCATGAGATTTATTATCATAAATTTTGGTATGTCCATCAGTGCTTTCTGCGATTTTTCCATTACTTCCTCTCGGTTGCTGAAACGCGTTCTTCGTAGTGGTTTATTAACTCGATTGAACAGAAAGAAGTCACATGGAGCCAAATCAGGTGAATTCGGTGGCTGTTGGATGGTATTTGTTGCAGTCTTCGTCAAAAAATTATGAATAATTAGGGCACTGTGCGGCGGTGCGTTATCATGGTGCAAAATCCACGAGTTTTCTGTCCACAATTCTGGTCACTTTCAGCGAATTGTTTAACGCAAACATCTCAGAACGCCCAAATAATTATCTTTGTTTACTGTCTGGCCTTCTGGCGAAAATTCATGATGCACTACACCGTTGTAATCCATGAAAACCGTGAGCATTGCCTTCTTTTTTGACTGAAAACGACGTGTTTTTTTGGTCTAGGCTCATTTGGTGAACGCCATTCACTTGCCTGATGCCTGGATTGCGGGTCGTACTCATAGGCCCACGTCTCGTCTCCAGTAATGATCCTTTTGATGAATGTGGGATCGGATTCAGCCTCGCAAATAATCTCTTTTGCGACGTCAACACGGTCTCTTTTTTGCATGAAATTAAGGTCTTTTGGGCCCGACTTTGCTGCTACACGACGGAAACCCAAATCATTGACCAAAATGTCTTGGACGGATCCATAGGCAATGTTCAAGTCCTCCGCTATCTCTCTGAAGTTGTGCCACTGCGTTCATAATCTTCGATTAACTCTCGACCACTTTTAAACCGCTCGTGCCACCGGCAAACGACCGTTTTCTTTAGAGAATCGTTTCCAAAAACACTTTTCCAACATTTCCAATGTTCGCGCACCATTAAATCCTTTTTTTACGCAAAACTTTAGACAAGTTCGTTGTTGCAAATTTAAATACATTTTTAAAATTGTAAAAACTCACCAACACACACAGAGATAGATATACTCTTAGATTTAGAGGGAATATCAACAACAGATGTACCAACTTAATAAAAAAAACCAGAACTCAAATCGGAACAATGGGAGCGCCACGGGGGGGTTATTCCGGGAACTTTTTGATCAATGTGGTTTGACGTCCAGCAAATAGGATACTAAACACCGAAGTCTCGAACAGAACGTCTCACTCTACAACTCCGGTCGGAAAAGTCTCCGAATCTGCCTCCGAAAGACAGCGCAGTTATGCGAAACTGTAGGCAGCTAGCAAAGGATTGACCTAACTGGATACGCTTGTTGACTGATGCTCAGGGCCACCCCGGATTGTAGCGCTACCTAGAGTAAGCAAAATAAGGATGCTTTCCCAATTGCTGGCTGTATTAATCTGAATCTAGTGCAATAAACTTTCTAGTAGAAACCTTGGAACATTTTTCCCAAATCAAAAAGCGGTTGTGTTGGAGCATTCTCTTTTCCAACTTAAAACGTCATTGCGGAACTATAAGATCGGCGCAATTTTTGTTGAATTTCGAGCCCCACAACATCCCTTATCTGGAATGTTTTTAATTCATGTATCTTTCTTGAAAACCTTTTGGAATAAATCACTCCTCACCTTATTTCGTTATGACAAACCATTCCCTACAAGTATTAAGGATCAGCAACGCTCAACGCAACAAACTCAAATGAACGCCTGATAAAAATGGAAAGGAAAAAATCGAAAAATAAATTTCACTGTGTAAACAAAGGAAATCCCTTCGTGTACAATGTGCAAGATGTTTATCATGCCAATCCATTTACCAGCCGTTTCCAGAACACCTTGAATTCTTGTTACCAACCAGGGGCAAGACACAGCCGCCACCGCCACGGCCGTCGTCGTCGTAAGGAATTCCAATAGCACACACCGCAAAGCAAAGATATGTGCAAGAGATTTTTAGACGGGAAAATGCCTTCAGAATATTAATCACACGTTACACTACATCAACTTTGAGAGAGGGTTAGTGCTTGTTACCAACTCCATCTACTACGTTCTCATAAAAAAAAAAACCTTACTACCTACCGGATACTGAATTCCACACAACGGAAACCAAATACCCTACTGAATCGACCATTACCACAACTTGTAACAAAAAGGGTGAACACTGTCGTTATTTTCGTTTCGAGGTGTTGCGTTCGTTGTTTAAACTTTTATGAGCCCTCCAAAGGATATAAATTTTCTTAAATCAATTATCCGTGAATGAAGAAATGGTCTTGCCACAAAGGAAAATTATTTTCTTGGAAAACTTGGAATGTTAAACGTTTTGCTTAGAGTATTCCAAGTAAAGTCGACACAAGGCGACAACCCAATGGGACAGCAGTAATCATGTTCGTGTCCTGGAAGAATCCTTTGCTTTGCGGTCTTTACAGAAACATTATCACGATTTTTGTAATTTTCCTATTTATGACAAAGCAACAAAATATCCGGTTTCATTAGCAAGAAAAAAGCACAAGAACTATGGAATTCTTTGGATCAGTTCTTCCTTTTCAAGAAAATTGAATACTCGTACTTTATCTAATTTCACGTCAATTCCAAGTGATTCCATCAACTTTCGACGCAGCAAAGAAAATATAAAAATTGTCTTCTTTGTGATTCTTATGGTTTTGTGTGCAGCTTTTATGGTATACTAATGTCCTGGTCGTTTTAAATCTTCAATCAATACGAAATCCTGGAACTTATTGTATCCGATAAATAAAAACTGCGAGTTGAAAATGCAGGGCTAAATATTGTTTTCTCATATTCATGAAATTCGAATCAAGGTTTCGGGTTTTTATGTTTTTTGTTTCTCGAATTGTGCGATGGTTTCTTGTGTACCCCAAGGCACCGAAGTCGGAAATAAAAAATACAGTGCCGGTCATTTTTGATGAATTATTTAATATTCATTGCAATTCCATATCGAATCATGTAAATAATAGAACTACGCGAGCGAAGTGGATCGAGGTTCGCAGATTTAAAGACATTTTAACAACTCGTGCGCTTTCTCTGTGTCCTGAATAGTGAACTGGACAGAAGGCTATGCAATAAAAATAAAAATGAATTAATTCGACCGCTATAGTCGGCCAGAGTATAAGCAACAAAGTCAAAATACAATGGAATTGAACTTCTTCGACATATTCAGAGCTCAGCTCATATGAGAATTTTTCAACATCTGGCCAGGGTATTGAAATAGACTTTGTAACAGAGAAGTTTCAAGTGAACCAATGGTTGGGTTCTGGTATTTTCCTCTGAAAGCTATGTCCCTCTAGGTTGTGCCGTCGGCTTTGAAGCAAACACAGTCCGGATATGGATGAATTTACTATTGACTACAGCGACAAATAAAAACGGACTATGACTTTCGGTTATGTACTTGGAGTATTCGGAAACTTAACGTCCACAATGCACCTGAAAAGTTGTTCGCATATCTAAACTGTTATGAAATGGATATGACTGCCATCAATTAAAAAAACAATGACAAATTGTAACACCTTGTATGGTTTATTCATAGAAAACAAACGCATCACCTACTTGGTTGTGAAGGACTTGGGAAAGAAGTCTGATTAGAAACCGCATCTAGTAGAAATTCCTCAACCTAAGTCGTCACAGATGCCTCGACTATACATACGGCCGATGTCATAAGTCTTAAAGTTTTCTTCAAGCTACTTTTATAAAAGACACAGCCTACATGGCAACAGCTCTAAAAATAGACCCAGACTACTCGATGCCACCACCACAAATAGCACACGTATCCATCACAATATCTAAAAATGAAACTGAATGTCACATGATCTAAAAGCCGTCAACAGGATTGTTGGTGACATTATCAGCAAGCATTTAGAGAAACTGCATCATACCAACGCCGTGAAATTCCTAGTGCCAAGCACATGCAGCAAAAAAGGAGGCTTAGGCAAGAAGACGGGAGAGACAAAGGCTTTTTCGAAAGAACAGAAGGGTACCTTCAATGCCCATGGATAAAATGGTAAAAGAAATTGCCAAGGACATACATTTCGAACAGAAGCATCAGAAGGTGAGGATTATTACGTAGAAGAGTCCTAGTCAGTTCTCCAGGAAAATAACATTTTTAAGCTGTTTATCAGGGATGACTACCAATATTTCAATTTCGAATCATATGAACGATTTAAAGTGAACTGTGGCCAAGCACATTTCACAGCAAAATGGCCAAGAAGATGTCTTCATGGGGATATTATGCCAATCGTTTACGAGACTGCAGCAGCAGAAAGGCTACTTGCCGAATTATTTAAAGCAACAAATCCATCCTTACTCCGATGAAAGATTTTTTTTCATAAATATAATCTCGGCATACAGCATACCATGTCAATTCCGACGATTATAGAAAGATTAGGTAGTCTTCTTAACTCTGTAGCAACTGAGACATCAAATCTAAGCCGACCGCCTGTTTATTGATTTTGAGGCCACGTAACAGATAAAGAATACAGGGGTAATGAAAAAATTAGGAGACATTTTTGTTTTAAAATACGCGGGCTCTTGATTATGTCAAATATTTTTCTTTAGGTTGGTAGTACTGTCACTAACATTTGTGTCAAATTTACTTTCAAATTCTGTATTTATTCAATAGCAACTCACGTTTTTTGTGAAAGTAAATTTAGCGATTTTAACAATGTTTGATACTGTTTAGCAAAGAAATTGTATTGAACTTTGTTTGGGGGATAAAATTTCTGCTGCAGAAATGTTGAGATTGTTGCAGAAGGCCTTCGGACACCAGCCCATGTCACAAAAAAAAATCTTAAAAAATCGAACAAACAATTTCATGGAGGTAGAGAAAGCGTTAAAGACAAAGATCGCCCTGGACGGCCAGCAACATCAACTGAATGCATGCGACACCGGAGCCTCGATCTTCCTCTATTGTGATGTCCCTCGGGGGCGGATTTGACGACTTTTCGGACCGGAGCGGTGTTATCCACTCTACATGGCCCAGTCATCTCAGTCATTGGATCTTCATTTTTCTGGGTAGGTCGATGCCACTGTACACTACGCCCAGTTCGTCGTTGGGTCTCCTCCTCCACTCACTGTTCTACGGGAATAAAAATCACTCGACGAATTTTCCTTTCAAAGCAGCCAAGAGCACTCTCATCTATTTTCGACATTAGCGTTGCCCTTGCGTCATAGAGGAGAACTGGGATTATTGAAGTCTTATATAGGGCGAATTCCGATGTTCCAAGGAGGACTTTGCTACTCAATTCCCTTCTTATCCCAAACAATCAGCGGTTGGCAAGAGTTATTCTTCGTTTGATCAGCGCATCCTTGGCTTAATTCTTTTATTGACATCAATTGTCTCACTGAGATCTTTACATGGAACAACGTGCATTCCCCATTAAAATAAGCACAGACGGACGAGTTTGGCAGGGACGCCAAAATACGGCCTTAAAATCGATCGATAAATAAATAGTGTGCATCGATCTGCTCATAGGTTTTCTCCATGATCTGCCGTAGTGTAAATATTTGGCCGAATGTTTACTTTCCGGTCTTGCAGCCATAGTGATGTGGACCTATCAGTTTAGTAACGATCGGCATTAGATATTCATAAACTACATCAGTTATGATCTTATGTGCGATGTTAAGAAGACTGATGCCTCTATAGCTGGAGCAGTTTCTTGAGCAATGGATAAACAATGCTAAGGTTCCATTCATCGGACATATTTTCGTCCGACCATGTTTATGGATGAGTTGGAGTATGCTTCTTAGCAAGTCATCGCCTGCCGCTTTAAAGAGCTCGGCAGTCAGGTTGTCCGGTCCAGCAGCTTTGCTGGACTTCAGCTTAGATATTGCTTTCTTCACTTCATCCAGGTCCGGTAAACATAATTCTTGATCTACATCGTCCAGGTTGAAAGGCTTATTCTGCCTGATAGCGGTATTCGTTTCGTCATCGCCGTTATAGGGTCTACTTTCTCCGCATCGACGGCGAATCTACTACGATGTTTCCGACGCATGTTATTTTTACTTTTTGATAAGGCTTCCGAATCTCATTCCTAAATTTGCGTCTCTCAATTTCCTCGACCGAACACTTCTCAGACTCTTTCTTTTTCCTCCTGAGGAGCCTGTATTCGTTTCTCCTCTTCTGCTCATAGAGCTCGTCAGCAGCTCTAGTCTTTCCTTACAGCGCCGCCGGTTGGTGTGCGTCTTGCTAAGCTGCATGTGCTTGCCGGCATTCGTCATCAAACTAGGGGTTTCGTTGTGGTGGTCGAGTGAAACCCCGCACACCAGCATCCCCGATGGGTTTTTGATAGTGTTGCTTCTGGTCTTCGATGCTGGATGCTGGCGCATTAGGAAATTAATAGGAACTCGGTCGGAAAAGTATTTGGCGATCTCTTGCGATTGTAGCCTTTCAACTTCGTCACAACATTAGCTTGTCTTTGTGATGTTGGGTACATTCGCAACCGCACCTTGGCTACAAAAAGGCAATGGTCCAAGTCAATATTTAGCCCTCGGAATGTTTAGACATCCATAATACTGGAGGAGTGCCTTGCGTCGATCGCAATGTGGTCAATCTGGTTGGACGGTTGACTCATCAGAAGTTCTCCAAGTCCTTACGACTTTGAATATATTCCTACTCTTACTCAAAGAGATTATATAGGTAGTAAAATCAATCCATAAAATCCATGAAAACAGCAATTGTCAGAAGAATACCATGTCTTTCATTCATTGGATGTTTGCATTCACTCAGTGGATATTCAGACGGGCATTTGCATGGTGGTAAGAACTTTCCTCACAATCTTCATTCGAAAATCTCTTATCAAATTCTTTATTCAATTTCACGAATAAGAAAAATCACTTGCTTTTCCAAGCCATCCGAATATCTTTCCTTTCATTGGTATTCCGACACTCTGTCACTTTATTTGTGACAGGGTATTCGCCGTCAGGCATTTTCAATTTTCACCTGCTTCAAAGTTCCACTTTGAAAAACCCTCAACAACAACAAAACTACGTTTTCTACTTCTATCTGTAGTATTGACTGCTCCGTGTTCAATTGCAGATAGAGTTTCTCAATTCAACTAAAGGATAACTAGTGATATTTTCCGTCGCTTGGTATCCTGACAAAATGTAAGCGCCCTGTCCTGGATATGGAAGTCTAAATTTAACTAGCAATTCACTATCCTCTTGTTGCAGAAAACGAGGGTGAACCATTTGCAGCACTTTTGAGGGTTTTTTTTTTGGGAAAATTCAAATGTACGGGTAACAACGGAAATGTGTCAACGTACTCGCATTCGTCCTTGTTGAGGGTGGGAAAAGAGGTTGGGGATTAGCACGTAACTGGGTGTTTGGTGTAAGGTAGGTGTTAATAGAAGAGACGAATACTTGTCGTAGTTGAAAATTGTGTTCCCCCTTAAATATGCAGAGCAGCAGCAGTGATGCATAGAGGATGTGCTGCCTTTTTTCGGGGTGCCAAAGTGCATATTCTGTCGATGGAGCAGCAGATTTTGTGTGCCATCAAGAGGTTTAGTCGCTGAAAATCCTGTGATAATGTTAGAGATGCTCTTATAAGGCATACGCTTAGTATGCACGAATATGATGGCGTCAACTAAAAAGGGCTATGATTCATTAAACTAAGGAGCAGCGCTGTGAAGTGGTGTGAATTTTTAAGCAAACATTAAAAAAAAACTACAAGAAGCATGTATATTCCTCTAACAAGTAAAGTGAATACTGAAGGAATTCTGAATTCGATTTCTTAAGAAGAACGGCATAGAATGTAAGGTTGATGATGTTATGGCGTTCAAATTGGTCGCAGGGCTAATGCTCATTTCAGCACCGAAAGAGTATGATATCATGGACACCTTGCAGGATTCCAGAGTATATACTTGTATATAAGTGTAAAAAGAAGACCACCTTACAGTAAGTGAATGTAAACGTACTATAGGACAGATAACTTGATCATTCGTTAGCAAGATGCTGACTTTAACTTAGCGCTTAAGGTGAATTTTAGTGTCCAAAAAATGGAATTTTTAGCAAGACCAAAGCCTGTAAGGCATATAACTGAGAACACATTTATTGCCACAAATCATCCTTTGAATTCCTCCTCGGCATCTTTTCGCTCAAGTAGACACCTAACATGTCAGAGCTAGCGAAGGATGGTCACCTACCTTTTCTTTTAATAATAAGCGCATGCTGAAGTTGTTATTAGCACCCTTAAAATGATTGTACAAGGCGATAGAAAGTCAGGGAGAGAAGGAAAAATAGGTATCGATGTACGTTGGTTTTGAATGTTTGAAGGTTATAATGGAGAAGGAAATAAAGCGCTCCGCAAGAATCACGATATTTCAGAGCACATATAGAAGGTGTACTAATGAGCATTCATAGCGAGATGGATTTAACGCATCGAGGTTTGAATGGCGAAATGCTACTGGCAATTTTCGTGAAGTACTGGTGTTGAAAGCTTAGAACAAGGTGGGTCAGGAGACATAAGGCCGTCGTTCGACGCATTGACTGTTTGAAATCCCATCACCTATAAGTTTAATAGCACGGCCTTAAATCGAATCTAGTTTCAGTTTTAGGCAAATGAATGCCTTATTTATTGAAGCTAGATCAGAGGGCTGAAATATTGAACTTCATTTCGCAGAATTTTTGACAACATCGAATATGTGGTCATCCCATCGTAGGCTGTCATTGACACACATGTGTACCTAGAATGGAAATGTTTTCAGTTTCGATGATGCAAGTTATATTCATGGATAAAGGCTGTGTATTTAAATTTCACTTAAGGGACAGCAGATAGCATTAAATCTCACTTTGTTGATAGTCCCCAATTGGTTATGAATATTGGAATTTAATGAGCTAAACCTACACCGCCGTTCTTGTTCTGCAGCCGAGGAGCAGGGATGTGAATTCAGAAACGAATATGAAAACTTATGCGTTCTGTCGTCAGCAAAGGAATATCTTGGATTAGAAGTAGCGGACAAAAGGTCATGAATGAGGATAAGAGTATCGGATGCAGAAAGAAGTCCTGGAGCACACCAGTTTTATATTGTGAGTATCAGACAATAAACTATCGAAAACAATTTGAAAGGTTCTTACTAATCCATTGAAGAAGAGAGTTATCAATCTCACATGTACACCTTTTCAACAAAAAAGGGTCTGATGCCAAACTCTGTCAAATGCCATAGAAACATCAAGTGCAACTATCTTGCTTTCGTCAGATTAATGCACGCCTTGTTTCCGCTTTTCGGGGAGACATGCCATCACCTGTAGACCATTTTGACGGCCATTAAGAACAGAAGGAACGATAATGTAGACCCATTACACTTAGAAGTAGAAAGAAGAAGATTCGCCTTTTTTTTAAGAAGGAAGGGCTGGACAAATTCTGTCTTCTATTTGCGCGCCAAAAAGTCCTAAAGAGTAGGATTGGTTAAAAAGCTTTCTCAGCATAGAAAAACACCTCTTCAGAAGAAGGGGAGACATACAATCTTGACCAGCGGATTTTTAAGTGTTGAGATCTTAAAGTATTCTTGCTACTATACAGATGCGAGCGCGGATTTGACCCATTCAAGACATTCAAAGAAAGTGTTGAGCTGGACCTAAAATGTGCAGAAAGCAGATTGGCTTTGTCCAAATAGCTGACAGTTGGAATGTGCGTTGATGAATGAGCGATGCGATGGAAGATAAGGATTAATTTCTAAAATTTTTGAAGGACAACCAATTATTTATACTACCTTTGGGACATTGTACAGGATCATTCATTTCGTAGTTTCAAGTTGGTAAAGCTGGCATTTGACACCTGCCAAACTCAGCTGTCATTTCAAGTATCATAATATTAGTTGAATGTTTGCCATTTACAATAATGGATCGCTTACAGATCGAACAACGCGTTAAAATTATTAAAACTTACTTCAAAGTGGTGATTCAAGCGTAGCCACTTTTCGCCCATAAGGCGATGATTATAGTCGTCATATTCCACCGACTACGCAAGCAATCGGTAAAATTGTGAAGAAATTTTGAAGAGAGTGGAAGCGTTACTGATGTCGTAAGGCCTGTGCATCATCGTAATGTACGCTCTGTCGAAAATATTGCTGCTGTAAGTGCAAGTGTTGCTGACGATCCGAGTTTATCGATTTCCCGGCGTTCGCAGCAATTGAACATGTCGAACAACTCACTATGGCGTATTTTGCATTTGGATTTGCATCTCCATCCTTTTAAAGTTCAACTTACGCATTAATTGAACCCTGCTGACCAATCACAATGCCGTAGATACGCTTCTTGGGTGTTAGAACAACAGACAGTAAACACCGATTTTTCGAACAACATTTTCTTCAGTGATGAGGCCCATTTCTCACTCGGTGGGTATGTAAGCAAACAAAATTGCCACAAATGGAGCTCAGGAAACCCACAAGTGATCGAAAAGGTGCCGTTGCATCCAGGCAAAGTAACTGTTTGGTGTGCTCTAGAGTCGAAAGGTGTCATTGGTCCGTATTTCTTCGAAGATGCCAATGGGTGGACTGTTACAGTCAATTCAGAGTGATATGGTCGAATGATAACCAATTTTTTTTGGCCGGCGATTGAAATCATGACTTGGACGATATGTGGTTCGAACAAGACTAGGCAACAACACGACCAATTATGGCTTTATTGCGTGAGAAGTTTCCTGGTCTCGTAATTTCACTTTTTGGCAACGTCAATTGGCCACCAAGATCATGCGATTTGACACAGTTAGATTTTTTTCTGTGGTGCTACGCAAAAGACAGTGTTTATGTGAATAATCCCCCAACTCTAGATGCATTAAAAACCAACATTACTCAAGTTATAGCCGAGATATCGCCCGAAATGTGTGAAAAAGTGGTTAAAAGTTACCTCAAAAGAATCGCATGCTACGAATCTTTTCGAGGTAACCATTTGAATGATATTGTTTTCCACACTTAATGGCAAAGTCCAAACTTTATAATGAATTAAAATTTTCATCAAAAATGTATCGCTGTGTGTGTTTTATTTAGCTTTAATTTCGATATCGAAAAATGAATGACCTTTTAGTATTCCTTGGTCGTATAGAGGTCGTATAGAGGTCGTATTCACACGCTTAAGAAAGACGTTCCTGTCATTCCTGGCTCGTTTCAATTTTATTCGGTTTTCCCCTATCGAATTGGTCTTGAAGGATCGAATAAACAGTTCTCTACTACCTCCTTAAAGCTCGAGTCCTGCCACATAACAATAGGTCCACTTGTTGCTGCAGTGATCTGAGATTTAATATATCTATACCACCTTCTCCTACTCAGCTCGCAGAGTATTGACCCCAAACGATTCTTATGAATGCTCCAAGTCCATCTTTTGTTTTCCCTTTTTAATTTAAAGTATCCTTTCGCCTTCCTCTTTAATATTAAATCTTATTTAAGGATAAAGATACTAATACTTCAATTTAAATGCCAATACAAGGCAATTTCATTTTACCACAATAAAGGCTAATGCCTTTCATCAAAATCCGTACATGCACACATACTCGTACTCATACAACACACACGTTTCTAAGGATTTCGATCACATGAAGGAGCAAGACTCCTTAAATTCGTCTTGCAAAGCCCATTTAGTTTTAATCCCTTGTAACCTGTTGAAAATTTCCCATAAAATTAAAATATTGTCGCTTTGAGCTTCGAAGAAAATGGAAACTTACCACCGAAAAGGAGAGTCCTTTACCGATTCCTGCAGATAGATAGATAACAGAAATCTTTTTGAAATCCATTCTTAGGGCAAGATTTAATTTTCGAAAATTATACGACAGACTAGGTGGTCATCAAAGTTTTGGTGACGTTAGTAAATTCCTAAAGGAGTCTTCAATTTATGTTTAAGCAACGAGTATTTGTAGCTAGCTCTCACCACAGTTGTGCAGTATTTTATGCACGTTGAGTATAATTACGATAAATGGAGTCATTTGCTGGTTGAATAATTTATTAGAGGAGCTTATACTTAACAGGAGTTGGTTGAAAGGAGTAGGTATAAGGTACGGGTGACATTGGTCGTTAGCAGTGAGTTTAGTCATACCCAAGGGTATGAGATAATTGATTAAATTGAGTGTGAATTGCAGTACTTGCAATATTATCCCACAAAGGGCTTTAAAACGTACTTCTGTAAGGAATTTCGAGAGACTTAGTATAGTTTGGTGTTGGTTACAGGAAAACTAGGACAAGAGTATTTATTTGTAAGAAGATGTGAATATTTGAAAGCAGGAAACGAGAAATTGGTTTCCCTTTTCTTTGTGACTACATAACGAGTGGTTTCTTTGAAACAAAAACATGAAATATTTCTGATGTATATTCTTGTAACCAGTTTTGAATAACAAATGTGTGATCCGTGCGACGAAAAGATCTCTCGAAGTAGCTCAACATGTGAGATAAGTTTCTAGAAACCTTAAACTCAAAGTGGACACCCTTGTATCCAAACGAAATGGATGGTACCGTCCAAGGACTCCTTTAGAGACCACAGACACCCTCTAATTCAGTTTGAATGATGCTCACTCCCGTCAATTAGCAAACCGGAATTATCAGAAGTTTGAGTGGCCCCCCATATAATACAAGTTTTTAGTCTCAAGCAGGCAATAGTTTCCTGCCTCCTATTCATCCTAGAGGCAAGGAAAAATCGGACTGGTGGACATCAGAAGACCGACGAGCTATGACGAGGTAACAAAAATCTCTGAAGCAACATGGCTAAAAAAAACCCACTTACAGATCCTTTCTGTTTGAAAAATCCGATGGTTCTTAGACCACCCACAGTGAAGAATTATTACTTAACTTGCTACTGGATACCTCGTTTCCAGGTAGTTCCCTGTTCATGGCCAGTGAAAACCTTTAACATTAGAGAACATGAGGTGCAATGTGCAGTTTGCAAACATGCACCGGAGTTTGGCAAAGAGATGCGCTGTCATATGATTTCATCAATTTCCTGAACCAGATAGTCCGCAGGACACTTGTCGATACGGAAGACACTATATTCAATAGATCTTTAGAACTACCGGGGTACGTGAACGATATCGATATCATCGGCTGCCCCAGCGTGCGTAATAGAGGATTTCTCGGCGATTGGCGACGTTGGTAGACCTTGTAGTAAATGAGAATACGACAAAATGCATGCTATTAACAAATAAAAAGACTTTTGTCCACCGCTTAGGACAAAATGATACTATTATTACGAATAACGTGGAAATAGTTAAGGAGTTGATCTGCCCCCGGAGTCAACATCAACTCCACGAATGACCTCTTAGTGGAGATCCAAAGAAGAATTACCCTTAGAAACCGCTGCTACTTCGGCTGAGTAAACAAATAGGTTCAGAGCTCCTATCTAAGAAGACCAAGTCCAAGCTCTATAAAGCATTGATCCTGCCAGTTCTCCTTTACATCATCGAGTGCTGGACGATAACGAGCAAAAGAGAGCAAATACTGAACTCTTTCGAGAGAAAAATTCTTGGCGGATATTTGGTCCCATGCGTGAGGAGGGCGTATGGAGAAGAACATACAACCGCGAGCCGTACTAAAAAATGCATGTAGTTCAAAAAGCTTAAAATCCTCGACTACATTGGCTCGGCTACATCGAATTAATAGAAAATAATGCTCTTGGCCACGAGTTTTAGATGATAAGGAAGGGCGAACCTTAGAGGTTAAGCTATCATGAGTGCCAGAGTGCTTGGTCTGGACAACTGAAAGCGACGTGCCCAGGATGGCAGAGGAATAGATGCCTTCATTGTCTCAGACAAAGACTCTTCACGGGTCGGGAATCTGTGAGTGAAGTAAAACAACCTTAAAAGAACTGCTGCAGCTGTAACTAAGATTGATGATTTGATAACAAGGAACAAGCTGCTTTGGGCTTCAAACCAGTCTACCATGACGGACTATATTTTTGCCCACCTACATAGCTGCTTACATAAGAGAATATCATTAGGACCTATGTAGAAATGTCATATATAGAAATTAATGTAGTCATATGTTCCCACGTTCTCTCAAAAAACCTCATATCTATACGCATATTATCCTTCTCTAGAACGGCCTATTTATAATTATATACGATCTAGAAATGATCCACGACTATTGTCTTTGGCTCAACATTCCTATGTTTAGCAAAGTCGGTGTAAATAGCTCCACATTCGCTGCCTTACCACTTCAAATAATCCCCTCATTATAGAGTATACAATGGTTCGCATGTACTACAAGTATGGTATGTCGAGTTTCTCACAATGTTTGACTGCATTTATCGTTTCCCCCGTTTGCAGAAATGAAAAGTGAACTGACCCTTTCCATGTCCAGTCCATAAACATTTCTAGGTGAAGACATGTTTTTGGGTGGTTTGTTTTGGTTTTTCTTAGGCATCCAATCACTTCTTTTTAAGTGCCGCTACAGTCCGGGGGCCTCAACTAGCAAGCCTCTCCAGTTGACACGGTCTTTCACAAGCTGCTTTCATCGGTACTGTACTCCAATTTGGTTAAGTACATCCTTTATCAATAATGTCAATGTCTCCGCGCCATAGAGTAAGACGGAGATGATTAAAGTCTTGCGAGAGAGGGCTCTGCTACTCAACTGCCTTCTGAGCCCGAAAAAACAGCGGTTGGCAAGAGTTTTTCTAATTGTGACACTCCAGTCAAGTAATCGGTGTTAGGAGTTATTTTTCGACCACAGCATACACCGGGTTTTTACCTCATTTACAGTGAGACCAATTGTAGTAGCTTTCGCTTCGATAGCTGCGAATACCTCATGGGGCAGCGAGTATTCCCCATTGTCATCCTTCACAACCTGACGATTTTGGCAGGAATGCCAGCACAGAACATGGTATTATACAGCACGTCCGTGTGCATGCTGTCAAATGCTACTTTAAAGTCGACAAACAGGTGGTAGGTGTTGATCTGGAATTCTATGGTATTTTCCAAGACCTGTCGTAATGTGAATATTTGATCGATGGCTGACTTCATTGGCCTGAAACCACCCTGATATAGACCTTTAATCCTGCTCATGATAGGTTTCAGAAGTTTTTGTACACGTTATTCAGGAGTTTGATTCCTGTAAAGTTGGCGTAGTCGAAGGGATCTCTTATTTTGTGGATTGGGAGAAGGATGTTAAGGTTCCCCTCATCGGGCATGCTTTCTTCTGACCATATCACAAGATGAGCTGGTGCATATTCCCAACCAAACCAGGTCATGTTCAGCTCCCTTAAATAGCTTAGCTGTAAACGTCGCTGTTATATAGTCTGCAGAAGTGTTCTTTCCATATTTTCAGTAGCGACTGGTTTCCACTTTTGTCCCTGCATTCTTCTATTTTGATTTTGTAGCCCTGGCATGTTCTTTTTATTACTTAAAATAATTTTCAAACGTCATTCTTGCCGTACCATGTCTCAATTTCCTCAACCTCTAGCTCCTCATGCTCTTTCTTTTTTCTTCTAAGAATTCTCTGTTCTTCCCTTATTTTCTGTTCGTAAAGCTTACGAGATGCTCTTGTCAGAGCAGCCTTGTATGCCTCTTGCTTGGCTGCATGCATCTCCCTATATTCGTCATTGAGCCAGAGGTTTCTTTGTAGTGGCGCTTTGAAAATAATTACATTAGATGCTGTTTATCTGATAGCTCGTTCACAGCATTCCGATGGGTATTCTATGAATTGTATAGGGGGTCCCGGTTTTTGAGCAAAAAAAGATTTTAGATTATACGGTGCAAAAAGGATTCATTTTGGTGTCTTAAGTTGAACGATGCACAGATTTCTAAGTGGAGTAGGTTTTGTTCCTTATTTAGTACATGGAGCATTCACTTTTTGAGTTTTTTTTACTTCTTCAATGCGATTCTTAGTTCATTCAGAGCTTTTCCCTCGGAATAATGCTTGTCATTGACGTTGACATTATTTGCCATTCAATTTTGTGACACTAGAGTTCGCACATTGCGAGTTCTCAACGTCAATCAAATTAGCTTGAAAGTAGAAATCGTGCAAAAGGTGCTACTTTTCACGTTTCGTAGTAAGAGGCAAAGACATCATTCCTAGAGAGTAACTCCTGTGGCCTCTACGATCTCCTATTTTTTGGCGTAGCTTCCCAAAATTAGGTACATAAGGAGTTTAGTCTTTGAGCAACTTAAAAATGGGTCGTCATTAACGTCTCGAATCGCTTTCCACGAGGTATTAACTTAAGTCGTGGGAATAGGAATAGTCACAAGGAGCCATTTCAGGTGAATTCAGAGCTTGCGGAAGCCCTCTGACCCATGTCTCGTCACCGATTATGATGCCATAGATAACAATTTAGTCCAGAAAGGCATTTCTTTAGCGACATCAATGCGATACTGTTTCTGCAACAAATTCAAATTCGTCGAATGCCCAAACCATGGTGCCGTAGGCTACCGTTAATATTTTCACGCTTCCGCACACGATATTTTGTTACAAACACAAAATTTCAGCCAAACTCTTTGCTCAACTGAATTTGACATTGCGAAATGTCACACAAAACAACACACACTGACTTATTTACAAAGCTATTACAGAAAAACTCCCGACAAATGGCGCGCAAACACATATTTGAGCGCCAGAAGACAGATGTACCAACCTAAAAGAAGAAAATCGTTTGACAGTTTCTCAAGCGCGGTTTGTTTGAATAGGAAATTCCGAGTACATTTTTTATGTCGGTCTATAAATGTCAAACTAATACCAGCTATCTTTCCCAAGGTGATTTATTTAACAATTCAGAGCGGAAAACAACTCGTACGAGCAGACAACACACCAAGGTGACAGTGCTTGTACTCATTTCTTCGACAACTTCTCTACTTACGTTGGTTCCGTCATTAGTCTCTAGAGACGCATCAAACTGACTCATGACTCATACTGTGTTCAGCCGAAGTGAAATGTGGTATGAAAACGTCCTATGATTTAAGTGAAACTTTTTAATACGATTGTTGACTCACTTGTGAAGATTAAGATGAATTGGTTTTTTCCTGTCAGTTAAAGTGAAGTTTTCTGCCATGCTGCTACGAGTATAATCATGAATGTGAGGTATGCCAACGACATACATCGAGAAATCTTATATCCGAACATATTTCCATTTTTATTTGTCATGTTTTAAATTCGCCTGGAAAAATTGTTTTAATGAATTTTTAAATTTCGTATCCCCATTCCGATCTGGCAGCACTTCACACAACAGTCAGAAAATTGAAAAGATAAAATAAAAAAACAAAACAAAATATCTCCGTATCAAAAGTCATCAAAATTGTTGTCGTCGCATTGTCAAGCGGGTATCAGAATTGTGATATTCACAAGTTTCTGTCGACATAATGACATTCCATGAAAATTTAAAGGATGCCATACAGTCCTTACTTGAATGAGGCTCTACCGCAGGACTCATCGGTTATAATTCATTTTATTTTGGCATTTGTAATTTCGAAAAGTCTGCAGTTACATCATCCATACAATGCTGAGTGCAGTTAATGGTCACTACTTGGAAGGCAATCACAATTCATTGCAGCGGAAAATCATAAAACGTTTCTCGGGGAAATTCCACACTTTACCCGAAACATGAACTGGAACTTTGTTCATACCAAACAGATGTACTACGACTACGTGTACGTATGTATCCATAGAGGTGTCTATCCCCGGAATATTTTATTCAACCAGAAACACGTCAGATAGAATAAAAATACGAAATTCGCATGAAATGTTGATTATGACCACATAGCCATACGCACCGCAATCACGCTGAGGACAGTAGGACAACCGACAATACCCTGCATCTACTCGTACACATACCATAGAGCATTCAACTGTGAGCGGAAAACGGAACTGATCACCTTGAAAACCACTGAATCACTCACTTCTGGTCAAGCTGATAATAAAAAGTCATTTTGATTCGTTCAGTAGGTTTAAATGTTGTCCAACTGAATGCAATCATTGCCAACGCTGTATGTGGCCACATCTGACGGCGACCGGTAGGTGGGTGAATGCATTCACTCTTGAATGACCTTTAAGCGGGTGCTCTAAAGGTACCTAGTTGGTAGTAAGTGAGTGGAAGTTGCTGTTGCAGTTCACGTTTTATGCACACTTGCCCAAGGACAACTTGGAGGGGGAATATGAAATGGAATTCGAATTCCTTTTTCTGGATTTAATTGTATAAATGTATTGAAAACGAACGAACGGAAGCGCCTGAAGGGAGAAATTGTTTTATACTCGACGATATGATTTCGTAGCAGTGATGTGCAGGAGCCATATCGTCAGTACATACATACAACATACAACAGCGACCATGAGTTGGAATCATGGCCAATTATTCATTTGGTCATGATAAAAATTGTCGACAATTGAAGGAGATTTTTAAAGTACTGAATATACACTCTTGTGGCTGAAACTCACCTTTAGAGAGGAGGAAAAAATGGATTTAATTAAGAGGACAGATGGTCCTTTCGGTGTTTTACTTTTTGAGAGCAACAAATCCTTTTCATTTGAACAAGTAGCCGGTGTGTGTGGATACTTTAAATAATTCTGTGAGCTTCAAAATATTTCTATCAATTTGTATACACTTCTTAGCTTTCAATGACTCCCTGTGTCTTGTATTAATTACAGATGCAACAGTATACTCCATGTGCATGTGAGAATTTGGTCAAGACCTTTATGTTGGTTTGTTCCTATGTATGTTAGCAGAATGAACTGCTTCAAGAACTTTTACTTGCAAACACAATCGGAAGCTCGCTAATTGCTTCGGATAATAATGGATTCAGTATGGACGCACCCTGTATCCAAATAAAGGAAACTGATCTTTACATCTTTTGTTCAATCATCGAAGTATCAAAGGAAGGTCTTGAGTTGTAGGCATTAAGAAAACTTCTGAAGACGTTTGGCATACAGGCCATATTCGCCAGCAAACGAGTAAACTTCTATGACGGCCACGCTTCAGACAGCTTCTAGAGAGGCAATGACAAAACCTATGATCAATGCCCCAAATATGACGTCAGACGATCTTAACCCATTTGCGCCTAAATACAAACTATTGTAAACATTTTGGATGGCAACGATTAGTATAAGGCCTCGTAGACGTAGCATCTTCCGACAGGTGCTAAGCCTCGGCAGCCGAACATTTTGCAACTCTGCCAATAAGCCCTACTTCACGCCTCCCAGTGGCGCCATCTGGGAATCTCACTAGAGATTGCGATGTGAAGGGCGCAAATGGCGAGTTTCCTGCGCCATAAATCAGGATTAGTGTCGGAAAAACAAAACAAGACCTTATCCGGGCTACCCTGACATATTTGGAGCTCAGGCCGGTAAGGTTTTCCAGGACTTAGTCAGGGTCTTAGAAAAGAGATGGTGGCGGACGAGCCCTATATGGGCCAACGGCAGCGCTCACATTCCGGAACGGGTTACTGACTTCGATGTTACCGACCCCTCGTCCTAGGGGCATTAAAAATGGAACTGGTCCTCCAGGTTGGGGGTTGTGCTGCCGGGGTAACAGCCCGGCCATTTAAAAAAACATTAAGTTACGAAGCATCAACAAGCCTCGGATATGAACGGATTTATTGTTGACAACCCACACAAACGATTTAAGGACAATGAGCTTCGAATATGCACGTGGATTGTTAGATCCCTTAATAGACTACATGCAGCCGATCAACTAGCGGAGGCCCTAGACTGCTGCAAAATAGACATAACCGCCAGTCAAGAAATGCGATGGGATGGGCTGGACAAAAAGAAAATGAAAAACTGCGATATATACGAGTACTACCGCAAAAGCAGCGCTTATTTGGATGCGGATTTGTTGTCGGGGGCAGACTAAGACAAGAAGTCCTCAGCTTCCGGCATGTGAGCGAGCGCCTCGTAGCACTCCGCATCAAGGCTAAATTCGCCAACATTAGCCTGATATGCGCGCATGCCCCCACAGAGGAGAAAGATGACGACACCAAGAATTCCTTCTTCGAGCTCCTTAACAAGACCTACGAGCAATGCCCTAGCTATGACATTAAAATTGTCCTCGGTGATTTTAATGCAATGCTAGGAAGAGAGGGTATTTTTGGTGAAACAATCGGAAAATATAGCCTGCACAACACCACCTCCGATAACGGATTCAGGCTAATCGACTTTGCGGCGGGGCGAAACATTGTCATGGCTAGCACGCGGTTCCCACATCTCGACATACACAAGGGGACTTGGAGAACTCCTGATCAATCAACAGTCAACCAGATTGGTCACATTGCGATCGACGCAAGACACTCCTCCAGCATTATGGATGTCCGTACGTTCCGAGGAGCCAACATCGACTCGGACCATTACCTTGTTGTAGCCAAGGTATGGTTGCGGATATCCCAAACTACGCCAAGACAAACTAATGCTGTGAGAAAATTCGACGACAGACGGCTACAATCGCAAGAGATCGCCAAGTCCTTGTCCGATCGAGTGTCTCTAAATCTCTTAAGAGGTCCAATACCGCCAGCATCAAGCATCGAAGACTATTGGAAACACTGCCAAAACGCCATCAGGGTGCCGCCTCTGATGTGCAGGGTTTCACTCGTCCACCACAACGAAACCCCTGGTTCGATGATGAATGCCGGCAAGCAAATGCAGCTAAACAAGATGCATATAAAGCGGCGCTGCATAGAAGGACCGGGGCTGCTCATGAGCTCTATGAGCGGAAGAGGATAGACGAACACCGGCTTCTCAGGAGGAAGAAGAAAGAGCATGAGAAGCGCGCGATCGAGGAAATTGAGAGATGCTACTCAAGGAATGATTTTCGGAAGTCTTACCAAAAGGTAAAAGTAACATGCCACGGAAACAAACCCCGAAACGAAGCCTGTAGAGATGAACAAGGGAACATCGTAGTAGAATCGCAGTCGATGCTGAAGATTTGGAAGAACCATTTCTTCAGACTGTATAACGGCGATGACGGACCAGATACCGCTGTCAGTCAGAATCAACCTACCAACCTGGACGATGATGACCAACAATTCCGTCCACCCGACCTGGATGAAGTGAAGATAGCCATATCTAAGCTTAAGGCCAACAAAGCTGCTGGAGCGGACAGCCTGCCTGCCGAGCTCTTCAAAGCGGCAGGTGATGAATTGGTAAGGAGCATACACCAACTCATCTATAAAATATGGTCGGACGATAGTATGCCCGGTGAATCGAACCTCAGCATTGTTTGTCCGATTCTCAAGAAAGGAGACCCTCTGAACTGCGCCAACTACTCCTTAACATCGCATATTAGATCTTATATGCCGTATTGTGTGAACGCCTGAAGCTGTTCGTCAACAACCTGATAGGTCCATATCAGTATGGCTTCAGGCCAGGAAAGTCCACCATCGACCAGATATTCACACTACGGCAGATCTTGGAGAAGACCCATGATCGATACCCACCACCTATACCCACCACCAATTCATCGATTTTAAGGCCGCGTATGACAGCATCTATAGAGACGAGCTATGCAGAGCAATGTCTAGTTTTGGCATTCCTGCCAAACTCGTCCGTCTGTGCAGGATGACGATGGAGAATGCATGCTGCTCCATCAAGGTCGGTAAAGATCTCACCGAGACCTTTGATGTCCAGATAGGATTTAGACAAGGCGATGCGCTGTCATGCGATTTTATCACCATCGTACTTGAATGAATAGTACAAAACTCACGACCAAACACTAGAGGCACTATCTTTCAAAAGTGCGTCCAACTACTCGCATACGCCGACGATATTGACATAGTTGGGAGAAAGCAGCGTGATGTCAATGGCGCTTTCACGAGTATTGAGACGGAAGCCGCGAAAACGGATTTGGCGGTCAATGAAGGCAAGACCAAGTATATGTTGTCAAGCAAAATGGACAACCAACACCGACGTCTCGGGTAGAACGTCATCCTCGACAGATAGATAGTTACGGACTTCGTCTACCTAGGCTCTGCTATAAATACAGACAACGACACCATGGCTGAGATCAAGCGAAGAAGAACTCTTGCCAACCACTGTTTCTTTGGGCTAAGAAGGCCCTCTCTCGGACAACAAAAGTCACCCTTCATAAGACCTTAATAATCCCGGTCCTGCTCTATGGCGCAGAGGTATTGCCCAGAGGACGTTATCAAAAATGTATGTATGGTTGCTTGGAGAGAAAAATTCGTTGGGCGATCTTTGGATCTTTGCATTGACGGTGAATGGAGGAGGAGATACAACCATGAACTTTACGGACTTTACAGAGACATGACTGGGTCATGTAGAGCGTATGGACACCAATGCTTCGGTTCGAAAAATTTTCGAATCCGCTCCTGAGGGACAGCGCAGTAGAGGAAGCCAGGGATCGAGCTGGCTGGAGAAGCTTGTTGACTAAGGCCTTAATCCTTTTCCGATGCATAAGGTTTTCATCTTTTACATTGCCAGCGTGCTTTCATGTGGCATTTGACGCATCGCAGCTGGTATGGCAGTTTCTGAGGGAAGTGTCCAACACCATCTAAATTCGTATTTGGCACTGAAGAGGAAGGTTTACGACACACGTCTTACATCGTGTTTTTGAGATACGCGGCTCAAGTAAAACCAAGTGATTCTTCGGCAAAACTGATTTATTTATTTTTCGCGACCAGAACATGAAGACGCCAAGCATTAGCTAAAGCCAAATCGAACATGTAGGTAAAAAGTACCCACCTCCATTTCTTTGCTCGTATAGCTTATCTATATACTGACTGATCCTGATCACCTTGATCGACTAGTTATAGTCGTTATAGTTTTGAAAAATAAAAGGGATGTCTATGTCTACCTTTGTTTGTTTGGCAAAGCTCCATCTTTTAACCTTGCCCAGAAGGGGAACAAACGCTGTTATCAAGCCAGCGCACAAATAAAATTTTATTAGCTGAATCGAATCGATGGTGATATTCTGCTCTGTTTTTCTTCTTCGTCTCTTTGACAGATAGTAGTGGACATTTGTCCTATTTTCCCTCACAGTGCTAGCTGCACGATAACCAGCTTCACGTAGGTCTCGCAGCAGAGCGCTACTGGTGAAGAAGTTGTCAAAATACACCTTATGCTCATTGGGAACGGCATTTACTTTTTTCAATAAATTCTACACTACTTTTGATCTCAAAAGATCAATACTGGTTTATGCTGCTGGTTTACCACAGTATACATCGAAAGAGTAACAATAACCATCTGCACTTACAATCATCCAGTTTTTGTATCCAAATCTCACTGACTTACCTCTTATAAACTGCCTAGCTGGATGACTTCCCAAATACTTTTCATAGATGCATCTATCGATAGAAGAAATTTCTTGATCAGCAAGTCAGAAAGTGGTCGTATTCTAAACATTTTATCGGCGGATCCGGCAGCAGAAATACAGGACTTTCTTTATTTCCGTGAATCGATTTCTAGACATTGCTTTTGAAATAATGTTAACATTGTTTATGCATCTGGGGCTTCACAATCCACCTTATTCATTACAGAGCTCGACACACTTTTTCGACTTCTGAGGCTGGAATCGGGGGAGAATTATTTTATAATCGGCGGGGACTTCAACGCTAGACACAGAGATTGGGGAAATAATTTGCCAAATACTAGAGGGAACCTACTACTCGATTGGTGGGGTCAGCACGATGCCATGTATAATGTCTTAAAGCGTCGTTTCCCAGAGGCGGGTCTTATTTGGATCTATTACTGTACGACGAACGTATACGACTGACAGGTACGAATTTACAAACGCTTAACTGTCTGCGCACATTCGTGTATGACAGCGACCACTGCGGTCTTAGTACCGAAATAACTGTTCCGAACGAAAATGCGGAATTGGATGAGTTGGTTCAAAGGCATTCCTACAACTACAGTAGAGTGCGTTGGACACTTTTCTCCAGGACATTGACTAGAGCACTCTCCTCGAATTCGCTCTATCCACCGGCCAACAGAAATCTGTCAAACGAGGAGATTAACAGGTATCTAAAACTAATGGACGAGACAATTAAACGGACTATGGAAAAAACAATACCTCGCTATCAATACACTGACAACGAAGACTTGTTCCGCAATTCAACTATAGATGCACTGCATCGACACAAAAGTAGACTACTGTCCAGATTGAAGGCCTTGTACAGACAGTTTACTGACAGACATAGCCCGGAGATTATGACATTGAAGTCGTCGATCAAAAACCTCCAAACATTAATAAAAGAAAATTACAGGTTTTCTGTAAGTTTGGATTGGAACAATAAAATTCGGGCTGTAAGCACCAGCAACCCGAATACGTTCCCACAAATAAATAAAATATTTCGGAGGAAAGATCAAGACGACCTTTCATGTCTAAAAATTGCCCGAACGACTGACAACGAACGCATACTCTCAACAGCAGGCATCCAAATGAAGCTGTTGATGATGACAACTTCTTTGTGATCGAAGATCCCCAAGAGAAGGTAGAGGCTATAGGAGCAACTTTTCAGGAAGTAAACAAGACAAATGATATCATTGGTCCGAACCACGACCTGGAAAATCGAGCCCTTGTGCACAATTTCTACCTTCGAAATGAAATAGTGAACTGGCGAATCGAGAACTCGGGTTTCACCCAGTTCAGTGACGAGAACATGGCTAATAATGTCATCGCCAATGAAAGGGAACAACCCCCGTTCATTTCGAAGGAAGAGCTTCAAACGATCTTCGACACAATAAGAAGTAAGAAATCAGTGGGAACCGATGGAATACCGAACATTGTGCTTCGACATCTCCCACTAGAAGCGGTGGACATTTATACCACACATTATCCAGCGCATTGGGAAACTGCGGTGGTACATCCCATCCCCAAAAGGGATAAAGACACCTCCAATTCGGCGAATCTCCGGTCGATCAATCTCCTTCCAAACATCAGTAAGGTTTTCGAAAAAGTCATCAATAGAGTCCTGACTAAGTGGGTTGAGGACAAAAATATAGTTCCGGATAATCAATTCGGTTTCAAGGTGGGGCATGATGTCATTCATGCCGCGTCTAAGCTGGTTTCTGATATCCAATAGAACAAAGCCAGGAAACAGTGCACGGGTGCCTGCCTGATTGATTTGGAGAAGGCTTTCGATACCGTATGGTAAGAGGGGCTCTTCTATAAGTTGAACAGACTGGGCATAAGTAAGCCACTGCTGTATATTCTTTTCAATATGCTCACAGATAGACAGTTCATCGTGAAAAATGGCGATGTGACTTCTACTGGTACATTCAACATTAAAAACGGTCTGCAACAAGGTGCGGTCAATTCGCCAATCCTTTTCAACATTTACACAAGTGATCTGATAGGTTCACTTCACCATGCCATAGCGTACGCAGACGACTTAATCACGTACAGATCAGGTCCAAAGATTGAGGTTATAAACATTCTTTAACAACGTGACTTCGATAAAATTAAACAATATTGCGACGACTGGAAGTTGAAGATCAACTTTCTGGGGGCCTCTGCGGATACCAGAAAGAATTGGCGAAAGTTTCAGATCGTGGGACAACACGAGCAACCACTTGCTTGTCGAAATGTAGTCAGATACCTTGCGTTCTGGTTAGATCAATATCTGTATTTTAACAAAACTGTAGATGCTGCTCTAGCCAGAGCTAAAGGCGCTTTTGCCCTCACAAAGAGACTGTTTTATAACAGGCAAATCGATGCGAGGGTAAAGATAATCTGCTACATGGCCCTTATCAGGCCCATGCTGGTATTTGGGTGTCCCGTGTGGTTCAATGTACGAGCAAGCTTAATGGAAAAGATTCGGGTGTTTGAGAGGGCTTGCCTTAGGGCTTGTCTTCACTTGTACAGAACACCAGAGTCGGAGTACAAAAAATTTTATTCTAATGAGGTCCTTTACAACAGGGCGAACCTAATACGAGTGGACAACTTCGTAATTGAGCTGACTCGAAGGCACATTGCAAGAGCAATGGCCTCGACGAATAACCTGATATCCGGGGCTTACTACACCAATTACATTTATCATGAGAGTGTGCGCTCTAACGGCTTCGTTCCACCGGAAGCATTCCTCTACTTTGATCAGATAGGGTTGATCCAGGATAGGTCAGCGATCCCGTTAATCTTCCATGTCGCTCGGACAGCTGGGGACAGGCGACTCAACTACAACAGAGACGTCGCACACGGCAGGGTGGATCGTCTCAGGTTCAGTAGGGCGGTGGGGAATCGCGATAAAAGGGATGTCGTTCGGCAGCACCAGCATTTCTGGTGGTTGAATGATGGGGAAGATGTTTCGTCGTCGTTTCCGTCAATTACAGACCAGCCTCACTAATGAGGCAGAGCTGACCAATCTATTTGCTCTGTAAATAGCAATGGCCAGCTTACATATGTAGGTTAGGTAGATTAAGGTTTATTTTAAGTTAGATATTAAGCTTTTATAAAAATAAAAAATAATGTCCATATGCTAAGTTTTTTGTTAGTAATTCTTTTTTTAGCCTAAGTACAGAAAATAAATATATATTAATAAAATGTAAATAAAGTCGAAAGACATAGATATAAGAATTTAGAGTAGCTTAGAGTGCCTGTGCAGGGCCAGTAAGTTAGTATAAGATTGTTTAGTAATTGTAAGCTAGCATTTAAGCATTTTTTGTTAGTAAGTAAGAATTAGTGATTAAGAAAATAAAATGCATTTAAAACTAAAACTAACTAATGTTAGCATTGCAGTCTTCATCGAGAGACCAGTACAATCGTTCTCGAGGAAGTGAGTGATATCCAGTCAGGAGTAGAATTCCAAAAAAAGTTTTGAGGTCATCAACAGTTACTTAAAACTCATAGTTTTTATGTTGTGCAGCATATAACTTTGTGCTCACGACGATCACGTCAAAAACCTCCTTATCAAAAAACTTTTCAAAATAGTTGACTGCCGTTTGGTCTTTGAGCTTGTTTTCAACATTTGCCTTTCGATTCTAAACATTATTCTCCGTTGATGGCAAGTCAAAGTAGGAACCGTCACATTTACGGCAACGTGGTTCCTCGGTGTTCATCATCACAACTATCCCATTCATCGTCATTCCTGAACTCAAACACTTCAACTCAACTCCCTGGGATATCACGCGGAAGTATGTTTTGCTCCACATCATCGTCCCTCTTTCACACAATATTTATAGAATCTACTAATTACGAGTAACCTTCTGCAGAGAAGCCATTAAGACCTTGCACAAGCTTCATCGATTCAAATCGACTGAAAATTCGACTCAGAAAAAAGGTCTTCTCCCGTTCTTTCCACGAGATCGGAAATACCACCGATTAAAACCAATTTGATAATCAAACAGAAAAAGTATTTAAAAATACTCTAAGGTTCGTTTAATCACCATTATCGGACTCAAAGCACACACATTTTTTTTTTTAATAACTTCAAACCTTTCATGTAGATTCAATTAAAACTCTTCAACGAAAATGTTAAACAAAAACAGTAAGCTAATTACTCTCAAAGTAGCGGACATCCTACTCGTACTTCTGGGATTAAATTTTCATTTCGCTTGCTTAGGTTTCCCGTCGTCGGTAGGTATGTTTTGTTAACGTTTTTAATCGTGGAACAAGCAGTCAAAAGCAAACTCTTCATTTGCGGTATGAGTCTTAGTATTGGAAGGGTATATACCCTCGTTGTATTGCTATTCAAAGCAACCCTTCCTGATACTCGTAAGTTATACCAAGCTTTGCAGGGCTCTTTTGCTTTTCGTCCGTTGTTAATGATACGAAGCTGTTGTAAAATTGAAAAGTTAACGAGATTTATGCAAATTGCCGGACACATATCCGCGTTTTATGTTGCCGGATAGGCTCATTTATAAAAGCAAATATTTTTTTAAAGGCTTAACACTACACACGTGTGGGAGTTATAAGCTGTTCAGCTTATTGTCGGTAATGAGGAAACGGATGTTTGTGCATTTCGATGGGGTGCTTTTGAAAATACATTTGTTTTCATTCATTCATCCATTGTACTCGTACAGTGTTTGCAGCATTTTCCTGAAATTCAAATCAGTTTGAGAATTTTAATACAGGAAATTGCTGGTACATATTGTATATTCAAATAACACCGAAGGACATTTTCAGCCTAAGTATGGAATCCTTATGAAAAATTTAACCATTTGGAATTTTCAAATTTGAAACTATCATACCGGTGGGTAGTATGTCTAATTTAGTAACAACATTCGTTTTGTTGTCTTTTTTCGTCGTATGGATGTGTGAAATTGATTGCTCACGGTAATCATTTAATATTGGCATATGGGAATGCTCGTACAACTTGCATAATGGCATAGTTTTGCCTGATTCTGCACACGATATTGCTCCACCTTGTGCAACAATCTGTCGCTATTTCTTTTGCCAAGATTCTCCTCTATCGTCCCAGATTATGCCTTTATTGGTCATTTTGTTGATATGCCATACATGGCGATCAGATTTCATTTAATCGAATATTTTGTAGTTGAAAAGGCTCAACTCCACAATAGACGCTCCGAATTCGATTGAGGGAGGTGGTATGCAAAATTGTTCGTACGTGAAGTCGTATCTTTGCAGCATCAAATGCGGAAAAATGGTGACGTGATGCACAGTAAGCAATCAGATAGGAATAAGGACGAGTCCATAGTTGAAAACTATACAAAACGAAAAGGTAACAAGGTTTGCGAAACCAAGAGGAGGCTATAGATTTATATAAAGATGATACAGCACCATTCAGAAATTCTGTTGGGATAGGATAGGTATAAGCAAGATACAAAGTATGCTACGGCAACTGATACAGAGGACAGAAGCAGCTATTTATTGTAAGTCGTCTTAGAGGATGCAACAGACGATGCTACCAGAGAAAGTTTTAGAGCTCATTGGCAAACCTAGAAAGTTAAATTGTTAAAGATAATTATAACGTTAAAGTTGAATAAGAGAAAAATTATATGATGATCGGGCACGAAAAAATCAAGCTCCCCGACCTGACTTATTGAATCGATAGGGAACGTGCACTGATACATTTCAATTCCCAGCAGTAGTTTTCCCGCTTCTTATGAAATAAAACCCCTTAACAGCGGTAAAGAAGACCACAGCCCCTTAATGGCTTACAAAATGGTAAAATCTGTGTTGTGTTAAGCCCTGATACAGGTTGTCAACGATCTGACTGGCCACTTTCAGTGTTGTCTAAAGCAACAACTCGCCAAGTTTACAGCTGATTCTAGAAAAAAACCAAACGAAGTCCAGATCGCTCATTCTTACTTACTCACGTTACAGTTTGGAGTAAACCTTAGCCTTAGCAAAAAAGCCTCTCTAGTTAGCTCAGTCTTTAGGTAACTGCCTCCATTTGCACCCTTCATTTTGGTAGACATCCCCTTTTAACTGTGCGCGCCACTTAAGATAAGGTCTTCCTTTCTGAGACATCCCTGCGGATTGGATTCGAAGACCCCCATATGACCTTGCCTAGTAGTCGTTGGATTGTAACTCTGCTGGATAAGTCGATGTCACTGTACAGTCCATACCTACAGTTCGTCATTATATCTCCTCCTCCACTCGCCGTCAATGCAGACGGGACCGAAAATCACTCGAAGAATTTTCCTCTCGAAGCAGCCAAGAGCACCCTCATCCATTTTTCATAATGTCCATGCCTCTGCGCCATAGAGCAGAACTGGGATTATTAAGATCTTATATAGGGTAACTTCTATTATTCAAGAGATGGTTTTGCCAGTGAATTGCCTTATAAGCCCAGAAGCAGCGATTGAAAAGAGCTATTCTTCGTTTGATCTCAGCTCTGGTATCGTTGTCTGCGGAATTCATAGCGGAGCCCTTAGGACAACGTCCTTAACTACCTTAAAGTTATACTTGTCGAGAGTGACGCCCGAGACGTCGGTGTTGGTTGTCCTCATTGACAGCTAAACCCATTTTCGCCGCTTCCGTCTCAATACTCGCGAAAGTGCCACTGACATCAGGCTGCTTTCTTCCAATAATGTCAATATCGTCGGCGTATGCGAGTAATTGGACGGACTTCTTAAAGATTGTGCCTTTTGTGTTTGGATTGAGTGTTGCACTATTCTTTCAAGTATGATGTTGCAGAAATCGCATGATAGCGCATCGCCGTGTATTTTTTGACAGGAAAGATCTCGGTAAGATTTTTATGGATCAACGTCCATTCTCCATTGTCATCCTGCACAGACGGACAAGATTGGAAGGTCTGCAGGAATGCTCATTTCAAATCCCTAACATCGACTGCAACTCTACTGCAAAGTTTCGTTGTTCGTTACAGACTTCGGTAAGTGCTTTGTGTCCATGGTAAAACTTCTAAATTTCATTTCTAGAGTAGCATCTCTTAATTTTCTCTACTGCGCACTCTCATGCTTTTTCTTTTTCCTCCTGAGAAGCATGTGTTCGTCTCTCTTGTTCTACTCATAGATCTCGTACACAACTCTAGGCCTTTATTGTAGCGCCGCTTTGTATGCTTCTTTCTTAATTGCATGTGCTTACCGGCATTCGTCATCAAAACAGGGGTTTCGTTGTGTTGGTCAAGTAAATCGGCATCTCTAATTGCTTTTGACAGTGTTGCTATTGGTCTGTAGTATTAACTTGCCTTCGGGCTGTTCGAGATATACGCAACTGTACCTTGGCTAC
The DNA here is from genome assembly GCA_928272305.1 of Volucella inflata. Lineage (NCBI taxonomy): Eukaryota > Metazoa > Arthropoda > Insecta > Diptera > Syrphidae > Volucella > Volucella inflata. Next base: position 68,167,388 of record OV743719.1, read on the forward strand.
AACAAGGTAATAGTTCGAGTCGAAAATACTGGAGGAGTATCTTGCTTCTTAAGATGTGCGAACGGCACGCTAGCTACGACAATGTTTCGCCCCGCTGTGCCGCTCAGTTTTTCTTTAATCCGTTATGGGAAGTGGTGTCATGCAGGCTATACCTTCTGGCAGTCCTACCAAAGATAATTCAGTATCATTATTGCTCTTAGGTCTTTTGCAAGAGTTTGAAGAAGCTATCTTTGGTTGAGCCGTGCACGCATAAAAGGCTTATCTTGGCAAATTTAGCCTTGATGCGGATTGCCACGAGGCGCTCGTTCTCTTACAATTCATGCCTTAGTCGACCTCCGGCATCAAATCCGCCTCAAAATAGGCGCTGCTTCTGCCGTCGCGGTTTTGAATCCTCTGTTGTCCGGCCCATCCCATCGTATTTATTGGATGGCGGTAAGAACTGGTTTCCAGCAGTCTAGGGCCTCCGCTAGTTCTTCGGAAACAAGTTTTCTATCAGGGACTTTACATTCCACGTGCTTGTCCGATGCTCGTTGTCCTTACTTCGTTTGCAGGCTTGTTGCTGACTCGAAACGTTCGGGATGTGAGCGCTTCCGTTGTTTCTTTAAGGACTCATTCGCCACCATCTCTTTGCTAACAACCGACTTAGCTTCGGAAATCATTACTGGGATGAAATGTAGATATGTCGGAATAGCCCGAATAGGGTATTGTATGTTCCCGAATTTTACTACATCGCTGATTCCTCCTGGGGAACTTATCCGCTCTCCCGTTTATAGTGCTGATAGTTTTCTCTGCTGATTAGAACTCGCGCCAATAAGTTTGGCAAGTTAAGTCTGGATGGATGTCGATCAGTACAATTAATATATAAAAACCGTTGCAATACCTTGTGTCGATGAGTTGACACCTCTCTACCTACCCTATTTCTACAGCACCCAACCATCAGTTTTCGAAACGCTTATGATTTTATCCAGCAGCTTCGATCCAGATGATAGGGATACTATTCTTGTTTTGTTTCTTTCAACAGTAAAACATTTTGTACGCTTTCATTTACAAGATTAGGTAGCAGACTCTGTGAAGAAGGAGTTCCTGACAGTAGTGCATTCGCATGCGATCGGTTCCATAATGCCCTATATTCGTACTACGAGTATCTATGTATATCCGTTTCATTCGTGGGATACTTGTATGCGTATTTATTTATTTTTATATTGAACAATTTATTTTGAACCCTAGTTACTGGCCCTACATACATACAAGCAACAGTAAATTAAATTAAAAAATCTGAAAGCAAGAGATAATAAAGAGTTTGAACTTCTTTCTGTGCACTTCTTCCTCAACAATGTCAGAACAAAGTTCATCGTCCTCCTATGAATTTCAAAAATCCGCATAATTTCTTACTCGACATCGTAAATACGAGTATATCCCATGTTTAAGGTGAACAACTTAATCAAGTCCTTAGACCTCTCTCTTCTCAGAAAACATTTTAACTCTTCAGTTTCAGCAGTAAGTGTTCCATTTTTACACAGAACACACAAAAGGGCAAAGTAGGCACTTTGTAAGACTTTTCAGAAAACCTAAAAACCCTCTTAAGTTTCCCAGCTTTATTCCATCTTTACTTTGTAAAACTGCGATCATGCAATTTCCTTAAGTTCACATCCAAAATTCCCATAAATTATTGTGTGCTCCATTCATGAGTGGTGTTATCGTCCTTTTATTCTTCGAACTAGAACATACATTCACCACCCCATAGGTTTGTCTAAAATCGTACACTGCCGCTGCCACCGTGCGCCGCCACTATCAAATTTCTCCCATAATCGATTCATATCTGGAAAAATGAAAATTCCTTGAACCTATGCCAACATGTATGCATTCGATGGTGTATACTCGGATACTAATACAACTTTACACAGAGAGGATATCCTGTCGACTCAATAACAAGTACGAAAAAATTCAATTTCTTTTTCCTCTCCACAGGATGAAAAAAAAAACCCGGATCCTTCGAAAAACTACAACGAAAAAAAGAAAAAAAAAAGAAAGAAGAACACAATCAAAGTAGGGGTTTAGGGAGATTCCCTTAGGATAAACGAAGTAAACTAGGAAACTATCCACAGTAAACCCACCGACACGACGACCCTCCATTCTGACCAAAAGAATTGAAAATCTTGGAGAAAATTATCACCAGGCTACAGAAGCGTATGATAATTTTCGGGATTTCCCATGAAATCGATTACTGGGCACTGCATACTACGAGTATACACTGACTTTAGATACAGCTTTAGCTTCATCTAAAACTACCAGTGCAAGGAAGTATGCAAGGGATGTGCACTCTTGTTTGCCGGAGACTGAAATTATTGCCACATGAAAGAAAAGATATAAATTTCCATGTCGGGTGAAAAGTTTTGTTCTTACATGGGCAATTGGTCTTGCACTTCTGTGTGCATTATCCTGGTTGAGGATTTAGATAGCTTGTGCAAGGCAAATTTACATAGATTAATGACTTTGGGGGGTAAATTAAAGCCAGTGGCCGCAGAAGATGCAGAAATACTGCGGATCCGGCAGCAAATAAGATGGATACAGTGAACGTAGAATCAACAAATTTTCCTTTTAATGGTGCTTGCTAAGTGTCCTTGAATGTTGCATGGAAATTAATTTAGCACAATTTTATTTCCGGAATAGATTGAAGGTTTTCTTTTTTGTCCTTTTTTTTATACAAGGACTGCAATGAATGAATTGAGGTTCGAACGGTTGAATAAGAGCGAAATGATTTTGATGTATGCAATTTGAGTTGAAGTTGGCGATAAGGAAGAAATCTATGACAAATGGTAACCGCAAAAGTTAATGTAGTGTGAGTTGTTCATTGTATTCCAGAATAATTTTAAGGATTGATTTAACTGCAAGGACTTGAGGGTACTTAGTTACTTAAACTCTTGCCGATAGCTGGACTCGGTATGATCCAGCTGTGCTGCTTGTTGACCTGATAGTACTTCTTCTTCTTCTTATCCTTTTATTAACCCTTTCCTCGTTATACGAACTTATGCGTAACGAGTTTCCCATTTTTACTGCATCGCTGCTGCTCCGCTTTTGGGTTGGCTAATGTCGCAGACCGCAGAACACGTCTACATACTGCTCGGTCCTGGATCGCTTCAGTGGTTAGCCCCAGGCGTTGTTGCGCATTTGCCATCTGAGAAATCCAGGAATTCTTTTTCCGACCTCGTTTTCTTAGAGTTGGAGTGACCGTAGTTGATAGTGCCTTTTTGACCGGATTTTCCGCAGATCTTCTTTGAACGTGGCAATACCAGCTTATTCTATTCGCGTCAAGCTGTTCGGTTACCGAATTCTTTATATGTAGACTTCCTATTATATGCGTAGATCTAATGCAATAGCGTTTAGTGACTCCACTAGACATCCTTAACATTTTCATTTTCGCTGCCGTCATTTTGTTTTTAAACGCTTCGTACATTGTCCAGCACTGTGAACCGTATATAAGAGCTGGTCTAACAACCGTGGTGTAGAGTTTCTCCTTCAATCTAAGCGGAAATTTTCGGTCGCAAAAGATTCCCGAATTTTCCCGCCATTTCATCCATCCCACACTCACTCTGTGGTTTACGTCGTAGTCACATTTCGCTTCCATGTTAACGATTGATCCTAAGTACTTAAAGATAGTGCTTTTCGGAAGAACTATTCCGTCTAACATTATATCCGGAACAGGTCGCAACGGATGCGCAAATGGGCACGTCAAATGCTCCGTCTTTGAACGACTTATTTTAAACCCGTTTCTCTCTAGCGCATTTCTCCATGAATCTAAGGCGTTCTGTAAATCTTCGACGTTAGCGCTAATTATAACTGCGTCGTCAGCGAAGAGAATTGGCGTTACATTTGCTTAGCGCATGCAGTCTTTTAAAAGATAGTCGAATACTACGTTAAAGAGGAAAGGGCTAAGTACGCTTCCTTGATGCACTTCGACATCAACTGGAAATTCTCTCGTTAGTCCGGCAGAGCTTTTAACCGTAATTTTCACGTTTCCATACATGTCTTGTATTATTCTAACATACGAGTACGTTTCCGGTACGTTTTGAGACCTCAGCGCGGCCCATATGAGATCCCTAGGCACTCGATCGAATGCTTTCTCGAGGTCGATAAATACCATGTGTAAATTCTCAGACGAATCTCGGTGCTTTTCCATTATTATTCGTAGGCTTTGGATGACGTCCACCGTCGATCTTCCTTCAACAAATCCACACTGGCTATTATCGAGCTTTATTATTTGCCGAAGACGTTCGTTTAAGACTCTTTGGACGATTTTCATTGTGTGTGACATAAGCTTGATTGAACGGTAGTTGTTGCATTCTCGAGTTTCGCCTTTTCCTTTGTTTAATGGAACCAAGATTCGGCATAGGTTGTCCACATTTGAATTTATTTAAAAGTTTCGATAGCCAAACGCTGCCGATCCTTTCCATCTTCGACCAAAACTCTGATGGAATGCTGTCTGGTCCCGCCGCTTTCCCCCGCTTCATTTTTCCAATTGCTATACTTATTTCTTCGATTGAAAAGTCCGAAACTTCCTCCTCGAATAGACCAGCTGTCGGCACGATATCACGTGTAAACTGTTTGTTAAGCATCTCCTTGCAGTATTCAAGCCACCGGTCACAAATCTCCGTTTCATTTGTTAGTAAGCGACCGTCTGCGTTTTTGATGTATTTCGGCGAGGTTATTTCCATTGAATTTTTTCTCCTCTGTGCAGCGAGCTTAAAAATATTTGGCATTTTAGTATTGTACGACGTTTTAACTTCTTGGATAGATTGTCTTCTATCTGCCGATCGTGAGGTTATTTGTTCCAACTACTGGTACAGCTTTTCCGCGTCTGCCGCTCGAGTTCGAGTCAGGACTTTCTTTGCGATCTTTTTAAGACGCTCGTATTCAAGAGCCAGTCGAGCTTTTTCGATATCGTCGCTCCGATCGCATTTTGTCCACGCTTGGAATGCACTCATTCTTGTCGGCCACAGCTCGTTTGGTTTCGTCATTCCACCACCATGTTTCTTTGCCGACGTGATGATATTTCGATATAGTACCCAGATGCATGATGATGTTCCACATTTCTTGCGAGCTAAGTGAGTCTGCGATACCATTTATATTTTGAACTACTTCTTTAGCCAGTGCGATAAATCTTGCGCTTCGTTCCTTCGATAGACTATACTACCGGATTTTTGGCTTTCCAAACGATGCCCGTGTTTTCGGTGGTTCCGCCGTGAAAAATTCTGTAATGAGCAGACGGTGTTGGCTTACTAGCGATTCTCCAAGTATTACTTTACCGTCCTTAACACGGTTTCTCATCGACATTTTGCAGAGGTGATAATCTATTTGTGTTTCGTGGCCTGCGCTGCTATAGGTGATAAGATGTCGTTGATGTTTAATAAACATTGTATTTAAGACGGTTAAGCCGTAAGCCCTACATCCTACAAGGATGTCGTCGCCAGCTGAATTTCTGGTTCCAAAGCCTTTACCGCCGTGGCAGTCCTCATAATCAACATTTGTTTCTCCGACGTGGCCATTTAAATCTCCGCCTACGAAGATCATCTCATCGATAGGTATATTTCTAAGCAAATTACCGAACTCTGACCAAAATGTATCTTTTTCCGATTGGTCGCATCCATTTTGTGGGGCGTACGCGCTAACAATGTTCCACGTTTAATTGTGTATGACGAGTTTAACACATAAGCTTATTTTGAAGATAGCAACGATGTTGTTTAGAAGATCCGCTGCAACAACGATTCCAACACCGTTTTGTCCATTGACCGTTCCATGGTAGAACATCTTAAATGCCTTAGTTTTTAAATCTAGAAAACGCGCTTTATTTCCTGTATTACACCACTTCGTTTCCTTTACGCACAGGATTAGTAGAGTTCTGCAACGCATAATCGCTCACAGTTCTAAACTTTTTGAGGTCATCGATCCGACGTTCCGACTTGCAAACCGAAGTTAATGAAAATATTTTGGAAAGTTCATTTTGCCCGCCCCCGGAATCCGTCGGGCTCTGACACAAGCACTTCTGCTTGCTCTGGGATCACCCGAGTGCGTTGCAATCGTGGTGCCCAGCGGGGTAGTGCTATTAATTGCGATCATTTCCATGAAGTGTATCTAAAGTTTGAGTGGTTTGACACTTGTATGCTCATTTCGAATTGATTGACTGTTCTTTTACCACACCGGTAGTCTCCAGACGTGGGAACCCACTGATTGCATACAAACTTGTGGGAAAGTTTTAAGGTGTTAAAGTGTCACAGGCTCATTTTTGGTGTCATAGTTGCCTGTATATGATTGGTGTCCCATTTAGTCGCCTCTTACGACAAGCTGGGACGCACTGCGGCACTATTCTTTATCCGATGCCGCACGGATCGTTATCAGGTTTTAAGACAAAAATTAAAGGGGAGAGGTCTTAAACTTGAAATAAATGTGGGCGAAACCAAGTTCATGTTGTCAACATATGAAGATCCATTGTCTGATCCATTTCAGTTTTTTCCCAATTTAATAAAATGGAGCCTACCGCAGTTTCTTGTGGGAAGTCATCGGAAGAACGTGCTTTCTTTAATGAAAACCGAATTACTAACTACTTTACTGCCACTTCAAAGCGGAAAGGAAATTGAGATGGAAGGAACAAGAAAGCCAAATCGCCACTACCCTTGCAAGAGGGACGCAGGCTCAGCCCACAACACAAAACCATATTCTGGGTGTACGAGTACATTACAGTCGTGAGATTAAGTCCAAATTTCAAACACTGGATTTTGAAGAAAGCCAATCAATCAAAGCCATTCAAATCTCTACACGGAAGACTTTGATTTTGATCTGGCCAAACAATCAGAAGAGGCCCACGACTCCTACTAATCACATATGTATGTATCGGGTCTTCCAATAGGGACTTGACAACTTTGAATTTAATCTGTGAACGCACTCTTTCACTAATCATCAAACTGTCACTGTCAATTAATTCAGTAAACTCAACATTTTCATTATGGTAAAGTACACGAACAAGCAACTTTTGCAAATTATAAAAATTCGGGTCGGTGACTGCAACTTTAAGAGCGTTAATTCCAATTTTCGGCTCGCTGTAGTAGACAGGCAATAACAAGTTTAGTGCAAAAATTTGAAACTACATATTCGTTGTGTGATGTTGCCGTGACAGTGAGAAAACGGGTTGGTCGAAGTGTCGAAAATATCGCTCCCGTTCAGGCGTCCGTAGCAAACGATCTAAATCAGTCAATTCGTCACGTTACTGTGAATGGTCAGCATTATCGCGCCATGATCACCGATAATTTTTGGCCCAAATTGGAAGATATGGACTTTGGCGACATGTGGTTTCAACAGGATTGTGCCACACAGCACTCGTTACAATCGATTTATTGAAGAGTAAGTATGGCGAGCTTGTTATCGCTCGTTCGGTAACCGAACAGCTTGAGGCGAATAGAATAAGTTGGTATTGCCACGTTCAAAGAAGATCTGCGGAAAATCCAGTTAAAAAGGCACTATCAACTACGGTCACTCCAACTGTAAGAAAACGAGGTCGGAAAAAGAATTCCTGGATTTCTCAGATGGCAAATGCGCAACAACGCCTGGGGCTAACCACTGAAGCGATCCAGGACCGAGCATTATGTAGACGCGTTCTGCGGTGCAGCAGCGATGCAGTAAAAATGGGAAACTCGTTACGCATAAGTTCGTATAACGAGGAAAGGGTTAATAAAAGGATAAGAAGAAGAAGGCGAGCTTGTTATCTCAAGAAATGGGCCAGTCGATTGGCCGCCTCGTTCATGCGATTTAACGCCGCTTTACTTTTTTCTCTGGAGCTACGTTAAGTCATTGGTTTATGCCAACAAGCCGACGACGTTGGAAGAGCTCAGAGCCAACATTGGACGCGAAATAGCGGGTGTTTCGGCCGAAATGTGTGGCCGAGTCATTGAAAATTGAGTCCATCGAATCGACCCCTGCAAACGTGCCCGCGGTGGCCATATAAACGAAATCGAGTTCCATTCATAAATGTTTTTAATGTACTTCAAGCCGATAATAAAGTTTTTGAAATATCTCAAATGGTTTGCGTTTTATTTAAAAAAAAATTGTCAAGTCCTTATTGGAAACCCCTTTACAACATAACCCAAATGTCGTCAAATGCGTCCTACGAAAAGAGGATTAAAGAGTGCGGCACATAACATGCGCATTTCTACAGAAAATATATGCAGCAAACTAAGACAAGACATTTTGAGATTCCGGCAATCAAACAAACGTATTTCAACATACACCCACGCTTCCACAGAGAAATATCTTTAGAGAGTGTGTTTCTACAACCTCTTCTGCAATGCATACAAGTAATGCCTTAAGTATTACGTTGAAGTCATTTAAGGTGATTTAAACGATTTACTAAGAAAGGAATATATTTTTGGTAGTAAAGTTGCGTATCTTCCGTGATACCACGTCTGAAACCTAACTTGATTTTGTTACAGGGCAGAATAACACTGTAGCTAGCACATTCTCTCCACCTCAATGTCACTAGGCGAATTTTGCGGTCGAAAAACAAGCCTCTTTAGCTAGCATGATGTCATACCAAATGCTTCCAGTGCCACACTTTAAGTTAAGTGAGGTTGCTCCTTGTAATTGTGGAACCAAGATAAAAGAAGTCCTCAACAACCTCGAAGCTATAATTTTTAATCCTGACGTTCTGGCCAGGCCTTGCAGATGTGCTTCTTTTTTTGGTGACAACATGTTCATTGTTTTGCTGACGTTTGTTTTATGTCCCGATACTCCAGTGTGCTTCATCCATGGGTCGCTGTGTTCATCCAAACACTTCAATTTCATCAATATCAAAGAAGTGACATGTTGAATTGAATCGCCATGGGCACGCAGATATCATTTCATCAAGGATGACACAAATGTACTAAACGGATGTTGACGCCTTTACTTACTTAACGAATTCGAACCAGCTGACTTCCTCATTCCCTTGAAGAGAGCAATCCAAATTTTGTGAGGATGGACTTAGATCCCAATTGTAACGAAGCAAATGCCAACAACGCTTTGAATGCTCTAGAACAAAGTATTGTTAGGAATGACTTGATAGAGAGTATAACTACAGCATCTACACAAGTGCAACGTTCAACATAGAAGATACAATTCACAAGAGCTAGAAACAGGCCTCTTCAAATCTGGGTAGTGAATTTTGAGATACTTTAGCATTAAAAGTGGAAATAGAGCAGAGAAGAATATTATTGGCTCATGAATGCCAAGCGGGGCCTCAGTCAACAAGCGTCTCCAGCCAGCTCGATCCTTCGCTACCTGGCTCCAGTTTTGCGTGCTAAGTTGGCTAAGGTCCCCTTCCACTTGCGTCCGCCACCAGAGTCTCGGTCTTCCTCTACTACGCTGTCCCTTGGGGGCATATTCGAAGGCTTTCAGGACTCAGCCATTTCAGTTTTCGGATCTTCACTCTTCTGGCGATGTCGCTGTCTAGTCTGTACAGTTCGTCTTTGTATCCCCTCTCGAACCAGCCAAGAGCGCCCTAATCTATTTTTGATAATGTCTGTGTCTCTGCGTCAGGACTGAAATTATTAAGTCATATGAGAAGGTTTACTTTGTCGTTTCGAGAGAGGGCTTTGCTAGTCCTTGACATAACGCTTCTTCTTCAACTATGTCAATATGCGAGTCGGCATATGCGAGTAATTGCACGGACTTTCGAGAAATTGTGCGTCTTGTGCTTGCGGGTGAGTTCTGCACTAATCTCTCGAGTATGATGTTGAAGAAAACGCATGACAGAGCATCGACATCAAAAACCTCGGTGAGATCTTTGCTGACCTTGATGGAGTAGCGTGTTTTCTTCATCGTCATCCTGCATAGACGGAGGAGTTTGGCAGGGATGCCAGAACTAGACATTGCTCTGTATAACTAGTCTGGGTAGATGCTATCATACGCGGCCTTGTACTCGATGAATAGGTGGTATATGTCGATGTGAACGTCATGGCTTTTCTCCAAGATCTGCAACGTTTATATTTGATCGATGCTGGCATTTCCTTTATTTTATAATTAGCGCGCGCTCAAGGGGTTATTAGTACCTTTAACATGATTTCACACAGTATCGGCGATGGAAAGTTAGGGAGGAAAGAAAGAGAGATACCGATGTACGTTGGTCTTGAATGTTTGGAGGTTATAATGACTAGGAAATAAGGAGCGCGGCAGGACTTTTCATATGCGAGCTTATCGGCTTAGGAAAAAACACGATATTTGAGGGTACGTCCGAAAGTGGACTTGAGCGTGTACTGATGAGCATTCATAGCGAGACGGGTGTTACGGTTGGAGTTGGAGTTCTCTGAGGAGAACTGGTGGCGAAAATAGCGATAGAACAGGGTGAGACAGGAGACATTACGGAGGTGGTCGAGGGTGTCAATCGACTGCGTAATATTGGCATCACCTATACGTTTTATCGCACGGTTTTGAATCTTATCTAGCAAGTGCAAAGAAGTCTTGGGAATACTTGGCCCGATGTGAGCATTGTACTCTAATTTTGGGCGGATTAAAACCTTGTATATTAAAGCCAGATCAGAGGGGCTGAAATATCTCTTACATCGCTTGAGGAAACCTAGACATTTTGCTGCATTTTTGGCGACTTCGAATATGTGGCCATTCCAACGTTAGTTAGTTAGTTGTCATTCACACACATACCGAGAATGGAAAGTTTTTGGGTTTTAATGATGCAAGTGCCATTCATGGATAATGGCTGAGTATTTGAATTTCGCTTAAGCGACAGCAGACAACTCTGTTGATAGGTCCCCAATTTGTTATGGTATTTATATCGGAATTTAATGAGCTTAACATACGCTGCCGTTCCCGTTCTACAGCCGAAGAACAGGGACGTGAGTCCGGAAAAGAATGTGAAAAGCAGAGAGTTCTGCCGTCAGCAAAGGAGTAAATTAGATTAGAAGTAGCAGACAAGGGACCAATAATGAAAATTAAAAAGAGTGTCGGAGACAGTACGGACAGTACTGGGGCACACCAGCATTTATAATGTAAATATCAGACTTGAAACCATCCACGACAGCTTGAATTGAACATTCCGAAAGGAAATTTCTAATCCATTGAAGAAGAGAGTCATCGATCACAAAAGCACGCATTTTCGACAAAAGAGCCTGATGCCAAACTCTGTCAAATGCAATGATATAGACCTCTCAGATTGATGACAAAGGGTTTCAGCCCTTTACTCAAAACAGCAGACAGGATCTTGTATACGATGTTAAGAAGACTGATGCCTCTATAGCTGTTCAGAGGGTCTCCTTTCTTCAGCATCGGGCAAACAATGTAGGGGTTCCATTCATGGGGCATACTTTCGTCCGACCATATTTTACAGATGAGTTGGTGTATGCTTCTTACTAAGTCATCGCCTGCCGCAGTCAAATCGTCCGTTCCAGCAGCTTTGTTGGACTTCAGCTTAGATATTGTTATCTTAACTTCAATAAGGTCGGGTAAACGGAACTGTTGGTCTACATCGTTTAGGTTGAAAGGTTTATTCTGCCTGACAGCGGTATTTATTTCGTCGTGGCCGTTATACAGTCTACTAATATGCTCTTTCCTAATCTCCAGCATCGATTGGAACTCTAGTAGTACAGGCCTCGGTTCGGGGTTTGTGTCCGTGGCATGTTTTTTTTTTAACTTTTGATAAAGCATCCGAATTCCACTCATGGAATAACATCTCTCGATTTCCTCGACCGCGCACTCATGCTCTTTCTTCTTCTTCCTGTGAAGGTGGTATTAATCTTTTCTCTTCTGCTCTTAGATCTCGGCAGCAGCTCTAGTCTTTCTTTGAAACGACGCAATGCCTGCTTTTTGCTTAGTTGCATGTGCCTGGCGGTATTTGTCATCAAACCAACGGTTTCGTTGTGGTCAAGTAAAACCCAGCACATCAGAGCAACATCTCAAATGGCTTTCTGGCACTGTTGCCATTAGTCTTCGATGCTGGCTGCAAGGGATATCTTAAGAAATTAAAGAAGGGAGACTCGATCGGAGAAGGATTTGGCGATCTCTTGCGATTGTAGCAGTCTGATGTCCAAATTCCCCACAATATTAGTTTGTTCGCGATATCCGCATCCGTACCTTAGCTACAACGAGGTAGTGGTCCGAGTCGATGCTGACTCCTTGGAACGTTCGGACATCCATAATACTGAAGGAGTGTCTTGAGTCGATTAGAATGTGATCAGTCTGGTTGACGGTTGATTGATCAGGAGTTCTCCAAGTCCCCTTGTGTATATCGAAATGTGGGAACCTGTGCTAGCTACGACAATTTTTCGATGTAAGAGGTGGTGTCGTGCAGGCTATACTATCCAACAATACTACCAAATATGCGCTCTTTTTCTAGCTTTGTATTACAATCGCCAAAGAAGTTTTGAATGTCATAGCTAGGGCATTGCTCGTAGGTCGTAGCTTGTAGAACCTATCCTTGGTGCCGTCATCTTTCTCTCTGTGGGGGATGCGCGCATATAAGGCTAATGATGACAAATCTAGTCGAGAGACGGATTGCACATGAAGAAAACTGCCGTTGAGTGCTCCTGTTGGTCCATTAAGGGCTCTTCCGCCACCATCCCTTTTCCAAGACCCTGAATTAGTCTCAAAAATGCTTATCGACTTGGGCTCCAAAAATGTCAGAGTAGCATTTATTACACCATATTTTCGAAGCGATTCGGTTTGCCACATGTAAGAAGGCATCACAGAAAAAAACAGGTGTAGCTCGTCCAGGCATAATTTATTCATCTCCTATTCCTTCTACAGTTTGTATCTGTGAGAAGAAGCCTTTTAAGACGATACTCGTAAAGAGCGTTTCCCACAATTTGCCATGAAAAGGGTGCAGAAGTGTTTATGTTGAAAATTGCTATTTTATATTTTTCCTACCCATACACTGCAATTTGGCAACTAAAATTCCACCCCTTTGCAACAATTTGTTCATATTATATGAGCCCCGAAGCCTGCATAATACTAAAGCAATTATATGCCAATGCCCAAGGAGCACAAGTGCGAGCATGAGCATGACTATGTGCAAGTGAATAATTGACACGATAACTGACTCCACTTATCGCAATTAAATGGGAAATACTCGTATAAATTAAAATACCCTCTAGGACTGTCGCACAGTGTCACCATGTCTTTGATACCATACTATGAATTGATAAAGATCCCAGTAGTGTTCTACAAAACAATAGGCCAGGAAGTTCTGGAGCCTGATCCTAGACAACGTCTTCAGTCTAAGCTCTTAAGAATTCTATTCTATATCAGCGTTCTTAATTACAACATCCAATGGGGTTTCCAAATTGTGCTCTTCATTAAAGCTGTAAAGAGTTTTTCACTGATCGAAGTAACAGCAGTGGCACCTCTTGTGGCCTTTGGATTTGTTGGTAATTTTAAACAGATGATATTGCATCTTAATAAATTGGCACTTAGAAAGATTTTGAAGGAAATGGAGAACATCTATCCAATGACGACGCAATTGCAAAGGGACTTTCACTTGCGTGATTATCTGATGACGCTTAAGCCAGTGATGATGTTTTTTGCGGGACTCTGCATTTTTAACACGATTTATTTTGGCTTGTATCCATTATTTCAGTCAATCTGGTTAATGATTTCTGTTGGTGCAAAATTTGACTACCCTCTTGGTTTTCCCATGTGGCATCCATACGATCCCGCATCGAGTTGGTTTCTTTACTTTCTGACATATTTCCTTCAAGCATCGGCGGCAACTTTTACCGGAATAAGTATTCTCACTGCAGATCTGTTTCTTGTACTGTCGATAACTCAGCTTTGCATGCATTTTGACTATATATCGCAATCTCTAAGGGAATACAAGCCAACGTCTCGCAAAGTAAATCTCATGTTTCTACGTGCGATTGTCGTCCATCATATAAAGTGTTTGGAGTAAGTATTAGTTGTTTAGAATGTGAGTCTTGATTGGCCTTTGTATATTTCTTTCAGATTGAGTGATTCTGTTGATATGGTGTTTAGCTTTTCCCTTCTGCTGAATTTCTTTTCGTCGTCTGGAACACTTTGTTTTGTAGGTTTTCAAGTCATATCAGGCTCAACCCAAGAACTTGGCCGGTATATTGTGTTGCTTGTAACATCCTTGGCACAGGTCTGGATGATATGTGTCTATGGCAACAAACTTATTGATGCGGTTAGTACATATATTTCTATTAAAACCCTAATTAACAACTGTTTTGTTTCAGAGCTTAGCAGTTGGTGAAGCAGCATTTGGGCAACCATGGTATGATTGCGATTTATGTTACCAGAAAATGTTGGCTTTGTTGATATGTCGAAGTCAGAAATCGGCAGCGATTCATGTGCCAACTTTTCCTCCAATTTCCCTGGAGACATTCATGAAGGTAACTAGACTTTGTCGTCTGGTATTATGGATGTTTAACTAGAAAACTTTACCGTTTCAGGTGATTAGCATGTCATATCAGTTCTTCGCCGTACTGCAGTCAACAAATGACAATTAGTAGGCTGAATAGACACAAGCCTGGCAGTTGAAGTCGATTGTCACGTCAAAAGTTATAAACGCATATCACTTGCACTTACTCGTACATCGTGAGCTCACTACTAAATTGCACTTTCAAAGCACTTACAGCAAAGTTATGTTATCAAAACTTTAAATAAATATTTTACCTTGGATACTTTGAACTTTGATAGAACGTTAGATAAGTAGCAGAAAAGTGAGAAAACATTTTCTCATGCTATTCTCCTCCTTTTTAACTTAACTTGAGTTTGTTAACTTTAGGCAAACGCCTATTTTTCTTGGGAACCGGTTTACAATAGTGTAAGGACGCAGAATATTGCAATTGTTTTAGTTTCTTTTTATGTCCAGAAGAGACATACCTATATATGTGTGTGTGTGTGCATACTAGAGCAAGGATATTCCCAAATATTTAATATATTTACGAGTACTAACTCAATTATCTTGAACTTCTAATGCTTGCAATATGATATCCACTGGACATTCAATACATCGTTCTGCTATATAACAATCGTGTTTGTGACGATGTAGTTGCCCCACTCTTGCTGGCACTGCTCTCATGTTTGAGATATTACTTAATGGATGAGACCAAAAGCAAGTTCCCATTTTTAAAGTTAATTTGTGAACGAGACATGGGAGAGCTCCAATTATAAACTGAAGACACATATAATACCAAAACTCTCAGTGTTCCTACAATCAGAGATATATTGCCCGCCGAAAGGGTGATGGCGATTTGAAAAAATTGTTGGTGACCCAGCTAGGAATCGAACCCAGACTCTCTGCATGATAGTCCAATGAGCTAACTACCGCGCCATCGGCATCGCGTTAAAAGACAGCTCGTCGGAGCTCCTGAATACACAACATACTTCTCCAGATCGCAGAGCAGAGAATTTTCTTCGAATTCGCTCTATTCATCGTCCAAAGAAAGGTCGACGAGAAGACCGAAAGGTATCTAGAATTAGTGGATGAAGTTAAGCTAAAAACGGAAAAAATGGTAAACACATTGACAACGAATACTTATAGCGCAAGGCAACTATAGTACTGACGAACCGCACCGACATAAAAGCAGACAACAGTCAAAACCTAAAACCTTGTACAGACTGTTTGCTCACAGACATATGTAGCCAGGAGAACTGTAGGAACAATTTAAGGCCTAAAACCTGCTTTGATGTATTGACTATATACGGTGCTGGTGAGACCCATATGGACCACCATATGGCGCACTAGCATGGTGGAAAGCAACTAATAGGAAAACGATCTACGGAAAATTAGCGGCTGTTCACAGAACGGCTATCAGAGCCATTACAGGTGCGCCCAGTACAACCCACACGGCAGCATTGGGCACCTTCCTGCAACTAACGGCATTGAACCGGCTTTACACTTTAAGAGCTTTGACAATTTGACACTTTAAGGGCAATAGCTGCGGACGCGATACGATCCTAGCGGAGCTACTGCCAAGCAGTACTATTTTAGCGGATGAAAACCCTTCCTTAATCAACTTCGACATTCCGTATGATATAACATATCCCGAGAGGAAGGACTGGCAAGAAAATGCAGTAATCAGGCGAAATGAAATTGCAATTTTCACAGATGACTCAAAAACAGAGAAATGAACAGGTTCCAGTACCTTTTCGGAAGATCCAGAACTAGGAGTGTCCATAAGATTACCGGACACTCGTAGTGTCTTCCAATCAGAGGTTTTGGCTGTACTCAAGGCGGCTGAGCGGATATAAATGAGATCGGTATCCGATAGAGATATGGCTATCTACATCGACAGCCAGACCGCTCTTAAGGCAATCAAATCAACCGACATCAGCTCTGATACAGTCGGGGACTGTCGCATAATGCTCAAAGCAGTAAGAGGTACTGTCGAGGAAAATATCATAAAGACTGTCAACATAAGGTGGTCGAATCTGGAAGTACACAGGGCATTCACAGCCACTCTGCAGCCACTTCTACATCGTAAAAGATCTAGCACGCTGATCAAACTGAACAGGAATAAGCTAAGGACAATAATAGGACTCCTAACAGGGCACTGTCTCCTGCTGAAACACGCAAAGAGACTCAAAATGACAGATACGGGCATTTGTAGATTCCGCGGCGATCTGCAACCGGTTGAGGACATAACACACATACTGTGTGAATGTGAGGCAACATCGCGTAGCTGAATGAAATTCTTAGGAGATTGGGTATTTAGGTGCTTGCTCTTTGAAGTTTAATTCAACTGGTCCCACAGGAATCGAGATGGGCCCGTTTTGGTGCATAGTGATGTTTCATTTGACACACTCTATTCAACCTAACTCCAATCGTTATTCGAACCCTTCGGATACCTAGCGTTGAGTCTCTAGACCTCCTAATGGAAGTTGTGGACATTAACACCACACTGCAAATTTGAAATCAGCCGTTGTGCATCCGATTCCTAAGAAGGATAAAGACACGTCCAATCCGGCGAATCTTCAGTTTTTAAGTCTCTTACCAAAGGTGATCGATAGAGTTCTGACTTAGCCGATTAAGGACAAAAATATAGTTCCAGATCCAATATCCAGTTGAACAAAAACAAGAAACAATACACGGGTGCCTGCTTAATTGACTTGGTGAAGGCTTTTGATGTTGTAGCCTGTAGGGACTCGTCTTCAAGCTGAATAGGCTAGGCATAAGTAAAGCAATGGTGTACTTTTTTTTTTGGTGCCGTTAATTCACCAATTATATTTAATATCTACACAAGCGATTTTGTGAGATCATATCACGATGCCATAGTGAAGGCAAACGACTTGATTGCCTACAGATCAGGTCCAAAATATGCTTCTGCAACATGGCTTCGATAAGAATAAACGACATTGCGGTGACAAGAAGTTGGAGATCAGAGTTTAGAAGTCGAAAACCATTCTTTTAATATAGTTTTGTCTGGGGCCTCTGTGGAGGTGAAATTTTTGAATCATTTGGCAACATTGGGAGTCACTTGCTTGTCGAAATGTAGTCAGATGCCTTGTTATCTTTCTAGATCACTGTTTGTTTTTTAACAAATATGTAGATGTTGCCATGGCCCGGGAAAAATGTGCTTTCACTCTTACAAACAAGCCATTTTATAGTAACCAGATCGATCCGAAGGTGAAGATAATCTGTTAAATGGTCGCTATCCAGACTAGGCTTGTATTTGGATGTTCCATGTGGTTCAAAGTGAAAGAAAGTTAAATGAAAAAGATTCGGCTGCTTGAGAGGCTTGTACAGAAGACAGGAGTTGGAGTACATAAAAACCTTTCCTACTGAAGTCTTAAAAGAGCAAACCTAATAAGAGCAGACAATTTAGTTATTAAATTGACTCGATGGCACATTTTAAAAGCAATGATCACGACGAACAATATCACCTCATCTACGGGCGGTCATTTCCTATTATTTACTCTTCACCGAATCTCCAGTAGGATGTCATTCGTGTAGTTTGTGGTTGCTCGAGTGAAAAATACCACAATAAATAGTTTTAAGTAATTGTTTGGAACAGACAATTTTAAGAAAAAAAAAATTAAAGGTGCTTTGGGAATACATATATCCCTAAGGACTCTGTATGGCTTGCAAATGACATTCTATAATCATTTTGAGTCCAAGATGTTTAAACTTGTCCACTTTCCTAATCAAAAAGCAATTATCACTGCAATTAAGACTGCCACAGAAGGTTGGAAGTAGTTGACTTGAAACACAATTGAAGTCTGCTAATCCATTACCTTTTCCATTCTGTCGCAGTCCGAATTCATACTCATTGTGGTAGCTAAATGAAAAAAAAAACAATATTTTGGTCATTGTACTCAGTGAACCAGATTCTTAAAGTCCGAAGGCACTGTGAGAGGTATACGAACAGCCAACATTATTTGCAAAAGCCGTAGGTCAACTCCTAAAAATGAAAACAGTGTATTTATATAAATAAGAAATAAAATGGGCCCTAACACAGAATCTTGAGGAATACCCAAATTAAATGAACGCATCTCGGGTCTCACAATTTCCACTCTTTGAGATCCACGAAACCCAGCGCTTTTCTTTTATCCAACACATAAATAAAATGCTTGACAAGCTATATGTATATGGTTTTTGGGATACGAGTATCAACAAAAACTCCCATGATATACCGTTGGTAATAACTTTTTTAAAATATTTGCTAAAGGTCGGCAGGAGTGAAATATTCCAATAGTTTTCCATAGCGTCTGCACAACCTTTTTTAAACAGCGGAATTAGGTAAGCGCACTTGAGCGCCTCGGGAAAGTTTCTTGAGAAAATACTGCGGCTGAAAATTACCGTTAGCACATCAACCACAAATCATGAAATGCATTTTAAACGTATATTTGAAATACCATCAAACCCACATGAGTTCGCGTTTTTTAGGGATCCACTTGCTTTGCAGTGATAGGCTCGAAGGCACAATTAATTCCTTGTGAGTGGTCACCGCAGCTTCCTAATTTGATACATCGAGTCCATCTTCTTTGGACTGTTTTTGCTGGTTGAATGCATTAGCAATGCATTAGCAATGTCAAGTTGGTCAGAAAGTTCACAGTTGTTCACGCAAATTCGGGGGTCTTAGTCTTTTATTGCATTTTGTCACGGGTTCTGTAGAGCAGCAGTTTGAAACGAGTATAAGCCTAGTTTGGCAAACAATAAACATATCATAGGAGGCAGAAGCAGCACTTTTCATGTAACCATCGTCACAAGACTCATAAAGTAGAAGATTGTTCGTCTTTGGTTTTTGGGGGCCATTTCCTTCCCTGCGACTGGTACTTTTACTTCGAAAAGTGTTTGCCAACAGACCTACCATTGAGTGATCAGTGCTTTGCAAGTCATGTGTGCACCTTTCGCAGATGTTCAATTGGAAGTTTGCAAATCGCCCATAAGTATGATTCAAACACATACCCGCAGCCAACCTTGTATGTTCATTAAGGAACCCAGCTTAACAATGGAATGCCAAAAGAGTCAAGTAAATTCGCTGGCAATGTTTCCTGGGGTCAGTTCAATTTCTGATGATTCTATCCATCCTCGAGCTCGGCCAAACTGATTGGCTTGTTAGCGCCGACTAAGGACTTGACGTACCTCCAGAGAAAATAATCGACTGGTGTCAAATCGTATGATCGCACTGGTCAATTGATGAATTCTCCTTCAGAACTTTGAGTGTTGCGTCGCTTGTATGGCATGTAGCGCGGTCTTGTTAGAACCACACAATAATATTTTTTAATAATTTCCGCACGTTTAGCAAGCGTAAAACGATCCATGATGAAATGACAAACCTTACTGAATATTTGATGGATGTCATTGGTAAATTTGACAGCCGCTGAAACATAACAATTGGAAAAACTTTTATTGCTATCTGTTCACCCTTTACAGAAGATTACAGCTTAAACGTCTTAACTGACTAAAACTGACGCAAGATTCATACAGTTAGTACTTAAGTTAAACTATTTCAGAAAGCAGATACAAGTTCATTCATACATCATGTTCCTGTTATTTTAATAAATTATTTTCTGTCTAAGAGGGGACTATCTTCTATGGCCGATTAAATTAAGAACACAACTTAAAGCAGTGACAACAACTACATGAAGAAACAAGAAATGTTCTGGGTAGTGCTGGTTTATCCTAACAAGTTAAGTTATTAAATTTCCAGGAAGTCAACAGTAATCAAACAAGAGTATGTCCAGTGAAAACTCATGTTAACAAAGCAACAGATGGAATTGTACTCCCAAACAAAAAAACAAATGACATAAGTACAAGCATGTCCTAGATATAGGACATTCTATACCTAGCTACCAATGAAAGTGCAAACAAATCGAAAACAAGGACATTGTGACTGAAAAGAAATGGTTCCTTGCTTACCTTACGATAGGAGGAAAGCATAGTTGTGCAAGTCGTAATAATTCATATATCTCTCTTTCTCTAAGATATTTTCAGAGTTCTGTATCTATCACCGGACAAATGAAAGCAATTTTAAACCTTTTATTTGTGAATTACAGTAAATTTCTTTTGGAACAGACTGTCAATGTTCTGGGGAAAGAATGCCATTAGCACTTACTTCAGTGAAAAGTTTAAAAGCAGTTGCTACTGCATTGGTGCTGCTTCCATTACAATATGAATTGAGTATTATGGTAGTAAAGATTTGCATTTCCTTCCTTAACCCCTTTAAGCCATACAAGTTGTCACCACATGTGGTGTTAAGATGGTACGATGAAAGGTGTCTCCTTATCTCCTTCTTATTGTAATGATTCTCCAAGTTGTAACTGGGGGATATTAAGACACTAAATTCAAATCAAGAAACTTCTTCTTCTCTACAGTAGCTGAAGGCAAACCGAATCCCAAGTAGAAAGTGAAAACCAAAAACCAAAAACCAAAAACCATTTGACATACAAATCCAAATACCGGAAATGAAAAGGTCCAAGAAATTAGGCAGATAGTCCGAATTGGGTTTGCTCTTTGTAAGTGAGAAATTCATATTCAACCGGGCACTTAAGTTCGAATTTCTTGTAGAGACTTTGAATCTCGAGCAGGTACATCTGAATATCTGGTTACGAACGTTAAGAAGGATATGCAAATTAGGATTGGGTTTGGGTAAAATTTATTCAGTGGCTTTGCGATAACAGGACAAATTAAAGGTGTTACAAAGTATCTGTATAGAGTTACTTAAAGATTCTCTAAATGCCACAGATAATTTTCAGTTCATGCTCTGGAAAGTGTAAATGATATGCAAGTGAATTGAGCAGTTTTCCTCTACATAAATTCGAAAGTGCCGAAGACCTTTCAATATACGGCAACTATCAAGAGTGAAATTCAATTTATGTGCTCTGTATCTAGGTAATATCCTACAAAAATCATAAGTTTCCAAGGCAACAATTATGCATCTCGTTGCATTCGAAAATATTGTCAAGAGCTCATATGAAATCTTTCTTTCGACCAAGGAATCGCAGCATAATTTGGGTATTCAGTGCAGACTGAGTTGAAAACAGCGATTATATCCTACGTGATTAAGAAATAATGAACAGAATTCGAATCTTTGGCGTACCGGAAGAGAAGAGAATAAGCGAAATATCGACGGATGTTGGTTTTGAATGCCTGCAGACTATGATCATAACGAAGCTAGGAAGGGTAACCTCTAAGCGATTTGTATGGCCTTGCAAAGAATTGCAATATTTCTGAGTACGTCCAATGGTGAATTTAAGGAAAACCTAATGAGCATTGTTACTACTGTTGAAGGTTTGAAGGGTGGAATATTACTGAAAATTTCCCTCGAGCACAGCTACAGAACAAAGCAAACCAGCAGGCATTACGATGGTGGAAGCAGGTATCATTTTACTGAGAGATATTGGCGTATACTATAAGTTTAAGCAAACGTATTGAAATCCTATCCAGGAAGTCCATTTATGCCTCCGTGACTAGAGTAGACTTTGTTCTCGAATCATATAATGCAAAGCTGTTCTTAGATTGACTACAGAAACCCAGACCCCTCGTGATATTTTTTTGCGGCTTCGAATATGTAGTCTTCCCTTGTATACTGTCGTTGACACAAGTAGCGAGTCTTCAGTTACGACAATACAAGTGCCATTCATTGAAAAAATATCGTGAATACGAAGAAGCAAACAAGAGATCATTAATGAAAATTTAAAAATCCTCTTGATAACAGAACGGAACTCTGAGGCATGTAGGTCAATTAATGTGAGTCTGATGTCAAAAGCTGAAAAATGCCATACAGATATTTTTATGATATCCAGCTCAATATTGCCTAAGACCTAAAAGCCAGCAAAGAAGTAATTTCCAAGACTTCTCATTATTTTCTCAGAATGGACAAACAGTCTCTTAGTAAGTGACGGAGAAATTCACACACTTTTTGGTCGCTGCCGCTTCTGAGTAAATAATTATGGCGTAGCCGTAAGTTTTTGTCAGCTCTCTCGTCGTCTGGGATTTTTTACTACTCACTTTGGGATAGTAGTAGAATTGCAAGCCAATTCACCACATCGGATTTGGAGTCATTTATAAATATCCGACTAAGTCCCCTTTCTCCCAAATACTTCTGCTAACACTAGCAGTGATAAAATTTGTTTTGATCTTTGAGGCAGGTAGATCCAAGCCCCTATGTCCAGGAGGTTGTCAATACCTTAAAGGATTTTGACATGACATATTTATAGTACAAGAAAGTTTGTTATCCTCATACTTATCGTAGTTGCAAAAATAGACGGACGTATTTTTGCGAATTAGATGAGTCCGACAAGCTGGTTTCCTTCAGTTTTCAGAGCAATGGGCTACTTTCAGGGCACCAATCTCGATCACGTGTATTAAATCAAACGTGCATCTTAACAGAGGAAAGGCAACACGACACCCAGCTGGAAATTCCTTTTAGTCCACCAAAATTTAAATTACTCTCATAACTACTGAATCGTCTGCAGCCCAGCACTCACACTAACTTGTCGAGTATGCCTTCAACTCTGCTCACCACATTTTAAAAGCGCAATTTCGCAAAATCGTCTGCATTACTTCAGATCTGGCATCATCGGCAGAGGATGCATACACAAAGCCTTTTAAACATGAAGAAAATTCATCCGAACGGGATTCCTTTATTCTCTTTGCCTCGATCTGTAATAAGAGTTCCAGTCTTCCTCCAAATTAGTTGAAGGCGATTTGTTTAGAAGTTATCAGATCTCCTTTTGTTGTCGTTGTAAAACCGGGCGATCTGAAGTAACCTCTTTTGGCCGGATATTTTGGTAAAAGGAATACGAGTATTTTACCTTCTTTTACCTTTTGTTCAGTTGTTTCTTTTAAAATTTCTCGCTTTCAAGAAGGTAGAGACACCCCATCCGACTTCGAATTTAATATACGGGTACTGCAGCTATAAGTCATTACGTTTCAACCATCGGAAACAAAACAACTGCAAAAATGGGCGCACCACCTTTTAACACAAACTTTTGGAAGTTAAATAATCTTTTAATCAACAGATACTGTGTGGTTCATTTCTTAGACGATTCACAGCCTGCGACTAAAAGTGGATCCTTGACGATACTATTAAGATGCAGCAACTTTTTGAGCCTTCCAGTGGACTTGACAAGGCAGAACTACATTATTCGTTTATGCAGTTTATGCACACGCTGCATGTGCAGCGAGCAGAATTGGGATATGATAAGAATTTGGTCTGATAAGAACAAAACTCAATTAGCCCTATCTGTCGATATATGGAAATTGATATTATTTAACGGGATGGTCTTTCGCAAGCTGCATACAGTTGTGCAGACGAGGTTGACTGAAGCCCCTTTGATTTGTGTGTAACATATAAGATGAGATCATCCTTCTGGGTTGAAGTCCGAAACGTTCCCGGCCGATTCGCTGGTATCCACGTGTTTTTCTAAAAGGTCAGCATCGTTGAACAACCCGTACTGTTCGCTCTTGAAACCAAACGGAAACTACCGGAAAAAAGCACTTTTATCCGCTTTAGTCGCAGTGCAGAACCAAAATGATCAAGGTCTTATATAGGTATACAGAAAGTTTGTTTCTCTGCTATTCAGCTGCAAGAAATTAACGATTAGCAAGAGTGACTCTTTGCATGTTTTCGCACCGACGCACATCGATGTCAGAGTTTATATGGGAGCCGAGGTAGAGAAAAGCCCTTAGCTGTTGTTGACTTACTTAAGGTGGCGCTACAGTCCGGGATGGACCTGGGCCTCAGTCAACAAGCTTCTCCAGCCAGCTCGATCCCTGGCTAGCTGTCTCCAGTTTCGCACGCTAAGTTGGCTGAGGTCCTCTTCCACTTGCGTGCGCCACCTGAGTCTTGGCCTTCCTCTACTGCGCTGTCCCTCGAGAGCGGATTCGAAGACTTTTCGGACCGGAGCATTGGTGTCGATGCGCTCTACATGACCCAGCCATCTCAGTCTTTGGATCCTCACTCTTCTGGCTAGGTCCATGAAGCTGTACAGTCCGTACAGTTCGTCGTTGTATCTCCTCCTCCACTCACCGTCAACGCAGACGGGACCGGAGATCGCCCGAAGAATTTTTCTCTCGAAGCAACCAAGAACACCCTCATCCATTTTTGATAATGTCCATGCCTCTGCGCCATAGAGCAGGACCGGAATTATTAAGGTCTTATAAAGGGTGACTTTGTGCCAAAGAAACAGCGGTTGGCAAGAGTTATTCTTCGCTTGATCTCAGCGCTGGTGTCGTTGTCTGTATTTATAGCAGAGCCTAGGTAGACAAAGTCCTTAACTACCTCAAAGTTATATCTGTCGAGGGTGACGTTCTGCCCGAGACGTCGGTGTTGGTTGTCCTTTTGGCTTGACAGCATATACTTGGTCTTGCCCTCATTGACCGCTAAACCCATTTTCGCCGCTTCCGTCTCAATACTCGCAAAAACGCCACTGACATCACGCTGCTTTCTCCTGATTATGTCAATATCGTCGGCGTATGCGAGTAGTTGGACGGACTTTTGAAAGATAGTGCCTCTTGTGTTTGCTCGTGAATTTTGCACTATTCTTTCTTACGGTGTTGGTGGTGGTCTCGGTGAGATCTTTACCGACCTTGATGGAGCAGCGTGCATTCTCCATCGTCATCCTGCACAGACGGACGAGTTTGGCAGGGATGTCAAAACTATACATTGCTCTATATAGCTCGTCTCCATAGATGCTGTCATACGCGGCCTTAAAATCGATTCGATCATGGGTCTTCTCCAAGATCTGCCGTAGTGTGAATATCTGGTTGATGGTGGACTTTCATGGCCTGAAGCCATACTGATATGGACCTATCAGGTTATTGACGAACGGCTTCAGGCGTTCACACAATACGGCGGATAAGATCTTATATGCGATGTTAAGGAGACTGATGCCTCTGTAGTTGGCGCAGTTCAGAGGGTCTCCTTTCTTGAGAATCGGACAAATAATGCTGAGGTTCCATTCACCGGGCATACTATCGTCCGCCCATATTTTATAGATGAGTTGGCCACCCGCTCCAGCAGCTTTGTTGGACTTAAGCTTCGATATAGCTATCTTCACTTCATCCAGGTCGGGTGGACGGAATTGTTGGTCATCATCGTCCAAGTTTAAAGGTTGATTCTGCCTGACAGCGTTATTTGGTCAGTCATCGCCGTTATACGGTCTGCAGAAATGGTTCTTCCAAATCCTCAGCATCGACTGCGATTCTACTACGATGTTCCCTTGTTCATCTCTACAGGCTTCGGTTCGAGGTTTGTTTCCGCGGCATGTTATTTTTACCTTTTGGTAAGACTTCCGAAAATCATTCCTTGAGTAGCATCTCTCAATTTCCTCGATCGCGCGCTTCTCATCCTTTTTCTTCTTCCTCCTGAGAAGCCGGTGTTCGTCTCTCCTCTTCCGCTTATAGAGCTCATGAGCAGCTCTGGTCTTTCTAAGCAGCGCCGCGTTATATGCATCTTGCTTAGCTGCATGTGCTTGCCGGCATTCATCATCGAACCAGGGGTTTCGTTGTGGTGGACGAGTGAAACCCAGCACATCAGAAGCGGCATCTCTGATGGCGTTTTGGCAGTGTTTCCAATGGTCTTCGATGCTTGATGCTGGCGGCATTGGACCTCTTAAGAGATTAAGAGACACTCGATCGGAGAAGGACTTGGCGATCTCTTGCGATTGTAGCCGTCTGACGTCGAATTTTCTCACAGCACTAGTTTGTCTTGGCGTAGTTTGGGATATCCGCAACCGTACCTTGGCTACAACAAGGTAATGGTCCGAGTCGATGTTGGCTCCTCGGAACGTACGGACATCCATAATGCTGGAGGAGTGTCTTGCGTCGATCGCAATGTGATCAATCTGGTTGACTGTTGATTGATCAGGAGTTCTCCAAGTCCCCTTGTGTATGTCGAGATGTGGGAACCGCGTGCTAGCCACGACAATGTTTCGCTCCGCCGCAAAGTCGATTAGCCTGAATCCGTTATCGGAGGTCTTGTTGTGCAGGCTATATTTTCCGATTGTTCCACCAAAGAAACCCTCTCTTCCTAGCTTTGCATTGAAATCACCGAGGACAAATTTAATGTCATAGCCAGGGCATTGCTCGTAGGTCTTGTTAAGGTGCTCGTAGAAGGCATCCTTGGTGTCGTCATCTTTCTCCTCTGTGGGGGCATGCGCATGAGGCTTATGTTGGCGAATTTAGCCTTGATGCGGATTGCTACGAGGCGCTCGCTCACATGCCGGAAGCTGAGGACTTCTTGTCTAAATCTGCCTCCGACAATAAATCCGCATCCACATAAGCGCTGCTTTTGCCGTCGACAGCAATTGCCGTAGTAGATGTCGCAGTTTTTCATCTTCTTTTTGTAAAGCTCATTGTCCTTAAATCGTTTACGTGGGTTGTCAACAGTAGATCCGTCCATACCCGAGGCTTGTTGATGCTTCGTAACTTCCCTTTTTTTAAATGGCCGGGCAGTTGCCCCGGAGGCACAACCCCAAACCTGGAGGACCAGTTCCATTTTTAATGCCCCTAGGACGAGGGGTCAGTTACACCGAAGCCAGTAACCCGTTCCGGGATGTGAGCGCTGCCGTTGGCCCATATAGGGGCCACCATCTCTTTTCCAAGACCCTGACTAAGTCCTGGAAAACCTTACCGGCCAGAGCTCTAAATATGTCGGTGAAGCCCGGATAAGGTCTTGTTTTGTTTTTCCGACATTAATGCTGATTTATGGCGCAGGAAACTCGCCATTTACCTCCTACACTTCGCAATCTCTAGTGAGATTCCCAGATGGCGCCACGAGGAGGCGTGAAGTAGGGCTTACTAGCAGAGCTGCAAGATGTTCGACTGCAGAGACTCAGCACCTGTCGGAAGATGCTACTTCTACGAGGCCTTATACTAATCGTTGCTGTTGTTGACTATCGTGACATTTTATCCTTAGTATGTAGATGTAGCGTGTTGCTCTTTGCCCCTTTCCTTCGTTTACAACGGTCACAAAAATGTACCATTGGCAGCTCGTTGCGCTTGACATGTTAATGTTGTCTGCGTACTTTACTCGTAAGTATCTGAAAAGACATTCGACAGAAAATGCCTCTGTTGTTGACTTCTTTTAAGAATGATAAAGAAAAAATTACGTGGCAGCTCATCGCCTCGCCTA
The DNA here is from genome assembly GCA_928272305.1 of Volucella inflata. Taxonomy (NCBI): domain Eukaryota; kingdom Metazoa; phylum Arthropoda; class Insecta; order Diptera; family Syrphidae; genus Volucella; species Volucella inflata. Next base: position 68,194,960 of record OV743719.1, read on the forward strand.
GGTCCTTTTCTGACATCGAAGGTTGTAATTTAACGGCCTTGATGGAACAGCATGCATTTTCCATGGTCATCGTGCGTAATCGAGTGACCTTGATAGAAATACCAAAACTAGACATGACTTTGCATAGTTCATCTCAATAGATGCCGTCATATGCGTGGTAAAGTCTATTGATATGAGACTTCAGGGTTCTTTCCAAGATTTTTGTGGCCTAAGGCCACATTGATGAGGGATCTTAGGTATTCACATAATACGGATGACAGAACTTTATATTATATGTGATATAATGATCACGTAAAATAGGTAGGTCAGGGCGATGTGGAATATAGTTGGAGTTCATCATTTCTCTTCTTATTTTGAAAATCACACTTACGAGGGCGGGTCAATAAGTCCGTGACTTTTTGATTAAAACACAGATTTTTTGATAAAAAAATAATTTTGTTTTTCAACGTAGTCTCCCTTGAGCTCTATACACTTTGTCCAACGCTTCTTCAATTTGTTTATCCCTTCAAACGCAAACGCGGCACCCATCTTGCGGAAAGCTTTCTCATGCCCAAGTGATCATACAAAATTGAAACCACTGAGCCATGCGAGATCCCTACGGCTTCCACAATCTCTCGCACTTTCAATCTTCGGTCGGCCAACACCATATCGTGAATTTTTTCGATTGTTTCGGGTGTAGAGACCTCAACTGAGCGTCCAGGACGTTCGGCATCTTCAGTGCTTGTACGGCCACAACGAAATTCAGTAAACCACTTTTTTACCATTGAAATCGATGGTGCAGAGTCCCCATAGTATTTATCAAGCTTAGCCTTGGTCTCGGTAATGGTTTTTTTTCGCAAGAAATAATGCTTAATAAGCACACGAAATTCACTTTTTTCCATTTTCTCCTCAAATTAGTGAGTAGTCTGATAAAAATAGCTGTCAAACACAAACTAACTGACGCAGCAAGTTTAAATTTTGACAGGAGTCAACTGACAGATGCCTGTTGACAGGAGCAGTGTTGCTGTTTCAGTAAAGAGGTCAGAAATTCAAAAAGTCACGGACTTATTGACCCGCCCTCGTATCATTGAAAGCGGCTGACGATTCAGAAGTAAGACCTCTCTTGCAAGTTGTAGTCGAACTGACTATAAATCAACCTATACTGCGAAGATTGTGCTTTCGTGACATAACCACAGTAAGTTGAACGACCTACACCATCCAATATCTTTTCAATCACGTTTCACATAGCGGGACTGATGTCTAGTTGAATCTGTACTCTTTTTCTACACTCAACCGCCATTTCTTCCCACTTTTTGACGAGGTTGCACCTTAAAGTGATCATCGACTTGAGGACCATATTGGGGAGTCTTCCTTCGTCCATTTTTAACAGCTTCAATATATATTCGAAGTGGATGTTCAATGTATCTAAGAATGACGGTGGCATAGAAGTTTCCAGGTGAACCATGTAATGGTTGAACAGAAAAATTCTTATCTTAGAAACTGCTTCACAACAACGAACTGCCAGTAACCCTACACCTGAGCACTATAAAACATAATGGAGGGAGCAGTGGCACGACATATCTGTATCTTTGCGCTATGGTCCACAATCCTACTCTCCATGCAACGTCCCCAGACTGAAGAAATAGCTCTTTTCGCCTCACATAATTTCGTTATAAAATGCTAATTAAAGATAAGATTAGGACAGGCCACGACATCGAGGTACTTGTACTCTCGCACAATTTCAAAATTCTGACCTTTGTAAGTCCACCTTTCGTTTCTCGAATATCTACCACCTCCATCCCTGAAGATCATCATTTTTGATTTTCCAAAATTCACAGTCAGATTCCAACGATCACAGGAGCGTTCTAGCCTAATTAATCATCCGCTGCATTCCCACAACTGAGTCCGCTAGAAAAACTATGTCATCAGCAAAAATGAGGACTGGTATCCGCAGACCTCCGAACTCGATTCCCCCTCCAATTTTCTCCGAAATGTGATTTATAAACAAAATAAAGAGCAAAGTACTCAGCACACATCCTTGCCTGACTCCCATTTGCTTTTCAAAAACCTTCGGCGTAAATTTTCCGTCCCAAACATATGACTCATTGTTTTCATAAATTGCAGCAGATTCACAACTTTACTTGAGATTCCCAAGGAATACACTTTTTAGAACAATGAAGTCGAAGGAAACTCGAAAATCTACAAATAATGCATATAGTTTCTTTTTTTCGGTTTTAAAGCTATCGGCAATGTGGAATAGAGTGAATATCTGTTCTACAGTATGCTGTAATTGTTTATCCACTTTGTAGCCTTTTAAAAATAAGTGTGCTGAATAACTTCACTGAAGTATTCAAAAATGAAATGCCGCGATAATTCTCACGCACCTTTTTTATGCAACTGGTAAATAATGGCTTTTTGAAACTGGCTGGTACGTGTGAAGTTTCAAAAATTCTATATTCTTTTGTTAGTGCAGACAGGAACTCGGATGTTTAGTTTATATAGAATTCCTAAGGAATCCTGTCATCTCCTGGAGCTTTTCCCACTTTTGTACTCTCTAAAACAGTCCGTAATTCCAAATCTGTAAACGGAGAATCTAGCAGATCGTCTAGGAAAAGTGGCGCGGTATACTGTAGCTCTAGCAAAGTAGCTTTGTTGGTCTTTGGCATGGAAATAGCTGTCCTGACTTGGTCTGGTAGAGGGCAATATTGACTGTTTTCGTTAATTTTCATTTCCTCTGTCGATGGAATGATGTTCATCAACGCCGCTTTAGAGTCTGCATAAATAATCTTTCCTGATTCTCAGCATCGACAGTGCTTCTACTACGAGAGTTCCTTTCTTGCAGATTCATGTTCGGGCTTTACAGCTATGAAATGTTCTTCTTCTGAATTCTCGTTTTTTTTTCTAATAAGCCTATATTTTCGTCCTTGTTCCATTAGCGTTCCCCTTATGAAAAAAACTGTGACTCTCGGTTGTTTATAAAAGAGTCTATTGCCTTAACTCGATCTCTACTCGGTTCACGTTCATATCCGAAGATCGTTATCCTTTAATCGTTTGTCAAGAAGTTTATCAATAGCGAATTCATTATTATCCGACGTTATTAGGTAGTCCTTGTATCCCTTCCTAATAGGATTGTTAGCCCTCTGACAACGTAGACGACTATAATTCTATTGGTTTGGCACATACTGGTTTTGAAAAAAGTTACTTATGCTAATACCACTGACCACCGCGAAAGCAGGACATTGCGAATTTTATTGTTGAAGTTTCCCTCCTTGTTTGATTCTCCACAAAAATAATGTCACTACCTAATATCAAGTATCTTGTTACACTTTCCAAGTACAACTTATTACAATTTCAAATAATTTTATTATAAAGTGAAAGTTCCCTTCAGCAAAGTGTTTAACACTTTTCTGCCATATTAAACTCACCGTCCGTGTTCCAATAACAAAGTAATTTTTCAACTCATTTCAGTTTGAGAACAAAAGGTTAAAAAAGAAAACAACTTTCCACTTGAAATGCATAATCGGATAAAGGATATCCCCGTGGTGAGAAATGATGTAATGAAATCTCTGGCAAATTCCCATTTAATTATGAAATATTGGCGAATTTTGTATGCACAGCACACCATTAATATGTTAAAACCTGGTATCTTATTGCAACGTTAAAACAAAAAAACAAAAAAACAAAAAAAAAACTCTCCAACTTCAAAGTCAATAGGGAGAGCATCATAAAGCTACCGGAGTGGAATCCTGTCAAAGGATGCATGTTTACTATGAACATTTTAACAAGTCCTGTCTGTAATTACCAGTAAATACCATATGCGAATACGAGATGATACAAACACGAGTATGTGATTTTTTAACTTCAAATTTGTAACAATAAATCGAGAGGTAAATATTTTAAAACCTTAATACCTGAGGTGATGAGATGTTTACGTTGCAACAAAATGCGTATTTCGTATTTTGAAATATACCTATTTGTTTTCAATTTCTGTACAAAAACCACAAATATTTTGCTTTCATTTGTACATAGATACTGATGCTTTGATAGTAGCATTACAAACAAAAATTAATTTGTTGAAGCACAGAAACAAACCGAGTATGTGTACACAATAAATAAAATAAAAATGCATTTACCACCTGTAGTAATTAATTAACGAAATTCTTAAACAGACAAGAATCACCACCACTAGAACTGTGTAAATACAATAGGTATCCGTAAAACTGCACTCGGTATGCGAATTCAATTTCCCTGCTCCATCTGTCAATTGAAGAATTTATGTTCAAATTTCATCTATCGGTGATCAATCATTTTCAGATTTATGCTCCCGACAAGGGTCCTTTTGAACATTTGAACATTGAAATGGATAATATGAGACAGTGCTCTTGAGCAATAAGGGTACCCCAGTAAGTGTGTACTCGACCATGTCAACAGAATCCGAATACAAGACTTTTGGGGGTTGCATTGAATCCGGTTGTATGGATGTGTACGAGTATGAGGTACGAGTATATGGTGGCAAGGATTTTGCACAAAATTGAACATTATTCTCTGCATTATATGTCATCTTGTCTAAATGTCATCTATAAATCTAAGAGCTGTCAGTGTACACGAGAATAATGAAGGCCAAAAGAAATGAAAAGAAAAAAAAAACAACACAATCGCTGTGCCCGTCGTCGAAGTCGGGTCAGGAATGAAATTCCTTTTTCAATATTAAAATAAAAAATTTGCGAATGTGCTGCATATCAGTATGAGTTTACCGTCAATCCGATATCAGGATCGTTTCGATTTTTTATTCTCTTGTTTATATGTTTTCCATGAAATACGTGATGTCTATCGGACATCAACTTATCAACTTATTTTCCAAGGACATAAGTACCTATGAATCCTTTATTCTAGGCGAATTTTATTGTCGTTCTATCAGCAACATAATAATCAGAATGTTTTTTTCGAAATTTATCACCTATCTGAGTTGGATTCATATCCTTGGATAGGCTCATCATATGAATGGTGGTATTAACGTCGCAAATGTGACTAAGCGAAGTCTGCCAAATATAAAGCGCGAATGACATAAAATATTTAGGAACTACGTCGAGCAATCTTAAATAGTTATTGAGAACTAAAAGTTGGTCCATCATTATGACCCTGAAATCAAGCAGAATATCATCCAGTGGAAAACGAAGGCTGCAACCTTTAGATTCCCCCATTGCCTCGAAAAACCATGGTCCCTCTGTTTTGGGATTCAAAGGATATTTTGTTACTTGAGTATACAAAGAAAGATAAAAGTATAAATGCAGCATCTTACATAACAGATTTTCACAATTTGATGAAAGAAATCCAAGAAGAAGGTTTAGGGTAAAGATGAAATCGCCCTCAGGTACATTCTTTTTTGTTTTTAGGAAAACCCACAGCTTTACTCGGCGCGTGTTTCCCAGGTTGAAGTGAAAGAATGTGACCACCCAGACTTTATTCGCTTTAATTTTACTTGACTTTGACCTAGAAGTAGTTTTTTTTTTTAAATTATTGGCGGGCAGTCAAGGGATTTTTCGTATCCTTCAAAGGTTGGTACGATGGTTGGATGCTTTAGAACTACGGTAGATCTTGATTCGTGGTAACCTGACGATAACCCGAGGTGCAACTGTCTCTTCTCGTCAATTGTACTTATTTTATTGGAGGTATCAAGTGGTAACCATTCGGTTCCAGATATCCTGACCAAAGGCAAGCTATTGTTGTGAGGAATTTTGACAACAGATGGCTACAATCACAGGGGATAGTCAAATTGTTTTCCGATAGAGTTTTTCTTAATCTCTTAAGAGGTCAACTGTCGCCATCTAGCATCGGAAACCAGTGGCATAGAAAACTAGAGTACTCAAGAGGTCTTTCAGCTAAAAAGGAGAAACGTACACCGGCTTTTCAGGAGGAAAACGAAAGTGGATGAGAAATGTGCGATCGGGTAAATTAAAAGACCTACTCCAGGAATGAGATTCGGAAGTTTTGCCAAAAGATAAAAGGCACATACCCTGAACCGAAGCCTATAGAGGCGAAAAAGGGAACATCGGTATCAGACGGTATAACGGCCCTCCTTAGTATCGTCGGTGTTTCTGTTTTTTGTGTTTGTTTGTGATTATGGCTCGTGAATTCAGAGTGGATGTAGCCAATAAACAACGGTTAAAAAGTAATAAATATTCGGCGTACATCCACGTCTGCAAACATAGGCCAGCTGTTTTGGCACTTAGTGAAATACAGGTAGAACACCTGGCTACGAACTAGTGCCATTATTCTTTTCTCACCGCCGCCTCGCCATCTACGTGCGTAGCGATGTAGCTTACCAAACTCCTCCTGTTCCAATCCGGAATTCAATTTCATGTGGTTAAAAATCCATCTTCGTAATTATCCACTACTGCTTTGTTTTCAGAAGCCCCAAACTGGAAAGCAATTTAACCTTTAACGAGTTTGATGCTCTGTCTGACTCCATACAATGAGTTGTATACCTGTGTCAATATACACAATTCTAGGACACAATTGAAGGACGGTGTGTTGAGGTCTTTGCTGCGGAAAATTACTTGACCCAGCTTGTAAATGAGCCAACGCGAATACCAGACGTTGATATTCATACTTTCAACACCCTGGACCTGTTTCTCACTTCTCACCCTGATAAGTTCATCGCTGATGTGTTCCCCCTCTAGGCTCGTCGGACCATTGTATCATATCAGTTAAATTCTGGCACATTGTATGGTCAAAAAAAGATTCTTAAAATGACCATATGACAATACGAGAAAACCAATTGGAGCGGACTTAACACCTTCTTTAGGAATTTTAACTGGTCGTTATGTTTCCTCGATAACGACATGGATGCGGCTCCTGATATGATCACAGACACTATTCTCTTTGGAATAAGATCCTTTATTCTTTACCGGATTAAAAGTATTAGACCAAAGGATAAAGCGTGGTACGACTCGAGCTCTAAATAGGCTGTAAGGGTGAGAGAAATGTTTTGTCGGTCCTATAAGACCAAACCGACAGAGGAAAACTGAAAACAAGCCAGGAATGACTGCAACGCCTTTCTAAAGTGTGTGAAATTTTTACTTGACCGACAACTAAGGCAAAAAATACTACAATGTCCCAAAGATAGTAGAAACTTTTGGCCGTTCTGCCCCATCCTCCATTTTTGGACAAAGCCAATCTGCTGCGTCCAGCTTGAAACTTCCAGATTGTGGCAAAACTACTGCGTAAGCTTTTTCTTCAATCCTATAATTTAGGACTTGTTCCGAACGGATGGAAAACAGCATTTGTCCAGCCACGAAACACAAAAAGTTCTTAATGACCGACAATATGGTCCATTGGTAATGGCATGTCTCCCCGAAAAGCGAAGACAAAGCATACATCTATCTGACGAAAACAAGATAGTTGCACTTGATATTTCTAAGTTATTTAACAAAATTTGGCATCAAGCTCTTTTGTCGAAAATGCGTGCAATTGGGATAGACGACTCTCTTCTTCGATGGCTTAGAAATTACCTTACCAAATGTTCAACTCAAGAAGTCCTGGATGGTTTCATGCCTGATATTCACAAATTCAATGCTGGTGTGCCCCAGGGCTCCATTCTGTCTCCGACACTCCTTTCATCAATGAGCTCTTGTCTTCTACTTCTTATCCAGTATAAATATTTCTTTGCTGACGGCAGTACTCTCTACTTTTCATATTCGTTCCCGGACTCACGTCCCTGCTCTTCGGCTGAAGAACGCGAAAAGCAGCGTATATTAAGCTTATTAAATTCCGATATAAACAGCATAACGAAGAGTGGAATTTAATGCATCCGAAACACAAAGCTGTCTGCTGTCGCTAAAGCGAAATTGAAAAACCCAGCCATTATCCATGAATGGCACTTGCATCGTCGAAATCGAAAAACTCTATTCTCGGTATATGTGTCAATGACAACTCACATTGGAATGACCACATCATCGTAGTCGCAAAAAATGCTGCCAAATGTCTAGGTTTCAAGCGATGTAAGAAATATTTCAGCCCCTCTGATCTGGCTTCAATATATTAGGCTTTCACCCGCCTAAAACTGGAGTACAATGCTCACATCTGGTCAGGTGCGCCTTAGACTTCTTTGCACCTACTAGATAGGATTCAAAACCGTGCGATAAAGCTTATAGGTGATGCTAATATTACCTAGTCGATTGACACCCTTCATCTTTTTCTATTGCTTTTTTCACCACTAGTGCTCCATTGAATTTTCCAGTAGCATTCCACCCCTTCAAACCTCTTACTGTAACACCCGTCTCGGTATAAATGCTCATCAGTATACACCCTCAAACCCACTTTCGGTTGTACCCTGAAATACCGTGACTCTTTCCTAAGCCGAACAACTCGCATATGGAAAACCCTGCGGACCCCTTATTCCCAGTCATTAAAACCTTCAAACATTCAAGACCAACGTACATCGGTATTTCTCTTTCTTTCCTCCCACATTTTCCATCGGCTGCGCTGTGTACAGTCATGCTAATAATAGAGTGCTGATAACCTCTTGAACGCGCGCTTTATTATAAAAATTGAAATAATAACCGCTGTCGGGCAGAATGAACATTTCACCTGGACGATGCCGATGAATGGAACTTAAGTATTATTTGTCCGTTCCTCATTGACGATTCGGATAAAAAGTCATCTTTGATAGATATAACTAAGAGGTTGTTAAGAAATATGCTTACGTAGGTCCCGCTATCAATTCAGACAACGAGACCAGAGCTCTGAGATCAAACAAAGAATAACTCTTGCCAATCGCTGATTCTTTGGACTAAGAAGGAAATTAACTAGCAAAGCGCTCTTTCTAACAACAAAAGTTACCCTATATAAGCGGAAGGACACCAATGCTCCGGCCCGAAAAATCTTTGAAACTGAAGGCAGATAGCAAAAGATCGAGCTAGCTGGAGACACTTGTTGACTGAGGCCCAGGTTTACTCCAGACTGGAGCGTCATCTTAAGTATCTAAGTAAGTTTTGGTCGAATTCGAGTTTCACACGCTTATTGCAATCACTTCTGGTTCGTTGGCATTTTTTTCCCTTATCGGTTCCCTAACTCTGACAGGCCATTACAGCTCGAGTCGTACCATGCCTTGTTTTTAGCTTGAAACACTTGGGGTCATGACTATTAACGTCTGGTATAAGCATGGACTCAATTACAAGTTGAGTCAAGTACCGTCCAGAGTGCAAAACTATAACATTGCTCAAGTTCACCAAATACTTATAGCTAATCATCGAACTACGACACGTTCATGTCCAAAGAACGAATTTGTCAAAAATTGAATCAAGCTGAAGGCATAAAAAAGTTACTTACCGCTTAAAACAAACTCATGGCACATCTTCAGCTCCGGTTAGTTACTTTCGTTTCTTAGATAAACCACTACACATACTCTTGAAATAAAAACTCAAAAGCAAAGGCTGCTCATTTGGCTGGGAAACGGGTGGCGGACTGTTTTTGCGATACTCATAATGTTGTCTTAACTGATTATTTTCAAAAAGGAAAAGCGTTACAGAAGCATACTACGCATCATTACGTAATAAGCTTAAGGGAGAAATTGTGGAAAAACGACCACATTAGCGAGAAAAAAATGTTTTTTCATGAAAACAATACTCCGTCTCACACCCCAGCGGTTGCCGACGCAAATATCTACGAATTAAGATTTAAACTGCCTTACCACCCTTCTTATTCGCCAGATTAAGCCCGAGAGACTTTTTCGATTCCTACGCTCAGAGGACTGAGATTTTCTAGCTTAACGATGACGTCACCTTCGTAAACAACCATTTTGCAAAAAAATAGATGCTATGTACTAATTAGACGGGTTGAAAAGATAGGCCTTTTAGCCTATGCAGAAAAACAAAATATATTAATTTGTCAGACATATCTCCAACAACCGTAGATGCAGTGGAATCTCAACCGACATTGCATAAAGGCGAAGACTATGGATTTTTTTGGCGGCTTTTGACGAACCCTTTGTTGGTACAGTGTTGGGTTACTTCTTTGAGCGTTCGGGGGTTTATCTCACCTTTGACGAATTTTTTTATTAGTTATTCTTAAATAATGCACATGGTGACAGGAGTATAGGTCATCTAGATCATGACAAAAATGGTGCAGATGAAATGATGATAATTGGACGGCGATGAAGATTGTTAAATACAACTGTAAATTATGCGAAAGCTCAACAACTAGAATAGATGAACATCCAAATGGGTGCTTACAATATAACATGATAAAAATGGAACTCTAATTCCTCAAAAGTAAGACCTCTTTTACAAAGGTTGCAGCTAACGCTTTGGTCTAGAATAAACAAATCTTCCAGCATTCGTCTTATATAAGCTTAAGCCATTCAATATGATATGAAGTTCGTCATTTTGACGTCTCATCTGCCTACTTGAATGGTGAAGGAAGGGGAGAGAAATAAGGAGGGATCCTACAATGTAGATGATGGCTGTCAATTTTATTTCATTGTTTACCATGTAACAATGCATTTTTGTTATTCAATCTTAATTACAAAAACGGGCATTCTGTAAAAGTACCATTTTGTAAAATTGGAGAATTTTTCGGTCAACATATCGCCCTAGTGAGTTCGAGGTTTGTACAATGGTGGAGCGTTTTGAAGAAACTTCGGGATCGGGTCAAACTCTATATCAGCAGGCTCGTACATACTGTATGTGCTACGTCAAACCGTCGCCACTGTGAGAAAAAGCCTTCAAAACCAGCTAGACACTTCAATTTGTCGCCAAAGTCAACAATTGTGCCGCACTTATGGCACTTTACCGTGAATTTTAAAAGTTGGTCTTCATTTTCACTCATAAAAAATCCAAAATACACAAAAATTTAAGCCTTTGAACCATCTACGTAGTTACCCATTCGTTAACTGGGTATTGGATCGTCAGGACAATTTGTCAAAAAATTTGATATTTTCCGATCAAGCCCATTTTTGGGTGGATGGATACGTAAATTAACAAAATTGTAATTTCTCGGGACCGGAGAACGCATACGAGGTTTACGAAAAACAAATGCGTCCCGAAAAAATCACTTTATAGTGCGGATTATGGGTTGGCGGCATCATTGGCCCGTACTTTTCCGAAGATGCGGGAGATAGTTACAGTGAATGGAGAACGTAACCACAACATCTTGACTGGCCGTTTTTTCCCAAAATTTAACGAATTGAGTCCAGACGATCTCTGATTCCAACAGGATGGTGCCACAGCTCACACAAGCCAACAATCAATTAACTGCGTACGAAGATTGAAGATGCAGTTTCCAGGGACATGCAGTTCAACACCTCTGGACTTCTTTCTGTGTGCTTATATGAAGAGTAAGGATCTAGAACATAACACCCAAACTGAAAATGCGGCAACTGACCCACTTATTCTTCAAGAAGTCATCGATAATTTTGACCCTTGGATGGTTGCTTATTACAGAAGCCGTGGTGGTTGCATGAACTGCGTTGTTTTTTGTTTATGATTGCCAAAGACCGGACTTCATTAATCAATAAAATTCTATATTGAATTATTAAACAACAGCTGTTGGCTCACCATTTATATGGAGCAGCCCGGGAGTTTTGAAGACAATTCTAGCGGCAAAATAGGTTTTAGAGTTAAGAAGAGCTATCTACGGGCTGAAACAAGTCGGCCGTGAGTTGAATTGTAAATTGAACGAAACAGCAAAGGCTCTCGGATTCAAAAGTTACTCTTTTGTCTCGTATATATATGTCAACGATCTTATGCTTGCGTATTCAAACAAAAGCCAGTTAGAGCATGCAACTAGTTTGGCTTTAAATATCTTTGATATAGGTCCAATCGAGTTTTTTTTGGGTATAGACATTGAACGAGCCTGATCGGGCAACTATATCGTGAAAGTCCCGAAAGCAGCAGTCAGTGGCGTTCAGCAGTGCCGAGGATGAGTACAAGCATTTTGAGCAGGCGGTTTATTTGGTATTTGGATACACTGCATCTGGATATTGAAGTGCACATTTTCCTAAGTTTTCCATACGAGCTCCGAGGTCAGTGTTGAGGAAGGTGGTATTTGAAATTGAATAAGTTTTATGTAAAGGGTGTCATTCTACTTTGCTTTGATTTTCAAAACGAAAGAAGAACATATCACAGAACGAAAAGTAACTTATCAGGACTTTACAGTGATTACCCTGGACTATAATACGCTAATTTCCCTTTGTCCTTGATAAAATATGGTCCGATGACTCCAGTATCCCACATATCACACCAAACTGTGCATTTTTCGAGATGCAACGGTGGCTTTTCGTTAATCCCATGTAGATTATCTTCGTTGCAAATGTAACGATTTTTCTTACTGATATACCCATTTAGCCAAATCCAATTCTTAAACGAACTAAATCTTTCAAGTCTACTAGACAAGATCTTTTCACGAACTAAGCTGTTGCGAACGACGACGAATTGATAAATTTAAATTTTCTTCAAGACTCTCCTGAACTGATGCAATATGCTCTCAGTACTCACTCGTCTTATGCGTCTCGGTGCAACTGCATCTTCCAAAGAAAATATTGTGCGAAAACGGTCAACAATACGGCGAATAGAGGTCTAGGATAGTCGATTATATCGACTGTAATATGGTGCAAATGCTCTATAAATTTGGCTCACAAACCCATTATCTTGAAATCAAATTTCTAAAATTTTGTAACGTTGTTCCAACTTGTACTCGTATCTGACAACTGTCAGAATATGGGTGACTCAATAGAACCCCTTTAAACTGGACCTGTTCCCAGCTATTTTGCTCTGTTCCGAAATATGTAAGATGGAGCTTTTGTCAATCTTCATTGATGACAACACATACGTACAACTCAAAACCCCAAAGAAAGAAGTCTGGCGCTGTCAGATCTGGCGAACTGGCTGACCAGCAGCCAGAATTGGAGATCACCACAGGCCAGGAACTGTGGTGATTCAAAATCTTTATCGCTGCCTGAGCAGTGTTTGCAGTTTCTTTGTCCTACTGGAATCAAATGTGCTCGATTCTCAACTCAGCAACTTGTGGCCTGCAATGGATACAGTGGTGGAGTCCTCAAAAAAAAAAGAGCCAATCACTTTTTCACTGCATATGCCACACTATACGAGTATATTCACTTTAAGGGGATACACGGGCTCTTCGTACATTTTATGTAGATTCTACTTGCTCCAGAAATACAAATTTGATTAATTCACACAACCACTTAGCAGCAGCACGGGGCAGACATTTATTGCTACATCTATACATAAACGTTAAAACATAATGATATCTGATGCCATTTGCAAAAACTGTGGCTCATTCACAGTACAACATTACTTTTGCCCCAAATTGTAAGGTATTAATTGGCAACACTGTTTTCAGTGACAGCTGATTTGACAGTTCTTAATTGTTTTTCATGAATAGGCTCACGTCATCTCATTGGGTATTACTTTAATTGTATTGTGCTTATGATCGTCCATCAGTGTCATTAGTTCCAGAAACTTTAGTTTACAAGGTGGCGCAAAATTAATCATTCTATCAGAAAATGTTATAATTTTTGCAAATGGCATCTTACGCCAATTATATTTGACATATATATATTTGGAATTTTTTTACCAATAATCGGTTGGTGGTGTTAGCGCGGCGTGAATTTGGACGTCGATTTCCTTATCGTGTAGCTCCATCTGGGCAAACATTCCGACGCTAAGCTTCTCGACTCGAACAGACTAGAACAACGGGAGACCATGCAGAACGTGGCCGTCATCAGACTAGTCGTTCGGTCGAGAATATCGAATATCGAGAAAGACGACTGGCCACAAAATTGGGCATCACCAGACGGACCCTACAGCGAATTTTAGTGAAAGACTTACACATGTTCCCGTACAGAGTGCAAATAGTGCATCAGTTAATGCCTCCTGACCGTCAGTCGCGTGTCAAGCCATCCTTAATCTCAACAACGAAGAGGACGATTTTGTGTCGAAAATCATCATGAGCGACGAGGCGCATTTCCACTTAAGCGGTTACGTCAGTAAGCAAAATCTTCATTTCTGGAGCACTCGAAATCCCCGTTTGATGCACGAAAAGCCATTACATCCACTCAAAGCCACCGTGTAGTGCGGCGTTCAAGCGGGAGGAATGATTGGGCCGTATTTTTTGAGGACGCCATCGGCAATACGGTCACTGTTACTGGTGAACGCTACAGGGCCATGATAAATGACTTCTTACTACCAGAATTGGATGAGCGGGGCTCGCTGAACATGTAGTTTCAACATGACGGTACAACCGCACACACAGCACGAGCCATAATGGATATTGTGTGCTTAACGAATAAGCTGTTAATGGTGTACAGTGTTTTGTTGATGATGTTCCAAATGTGTCATTGGTCTTCAAAAATGATCAAAGTCGAAATGTTGGAGTCAACGGTGAGCGGTACAAAAACATTATTACTAGCTTGTTCGTGCCTCAATTGGAAGGTATTCATGTTGTTAATAGGACGACGCCATTAGTAACTCAGCGCGTTACAATTAACTAACTGAAAGACACATTGACGAACATATGCTAAATCGATATTTTTTTGAAAAATGTCAGGAAAGCGTAACTAAACGCATATGTATGAATTAACCTTTCTATATCTATTGCCTATTGTCGGTTGTAGTATTTTATGGTGCCAACGTGCGTTTCTTGTTCACTGCCGAAAAGTAGTGCAGTATTATCATCCTAAGTTTTATCTGACATCGAAGACACCGAATTCCTCTTTGTTTTCGCAAACGATTTTTCGTGTTTTCTGTCGCCACATGATCACGAATAAACAGCCACCTGCACAACTTATTGGCATGAGTACCGCTCCACTGCTTGTGACTTTAAGACCAAGCTCCTGTATGTTCCTCTTCTTGTCTATCCATCATTCAATTTAATGCATTCCAACACATTCCTACCTCGTGAATATTTTTTATTGTATTCGCATAGATTTCAACACAATCCTTGACTTACCTGGCATTCGCTTCATTTCCGGTTGAAAATAATGCGTATACGAGTATGTGCATGGAAGAAATATCCAGCTAAGAGAAAGTTGAAAACCTCGATGCAGTGATGTTGGAAAACAAAGCAGTCCCGTATCAGCCAAAAAGGTTACTCTATATTCAACCACTTTTACACCGGAATTCTCACGGAACTGCGGTGCCAACATTTTTCAATGCATTCGCACACAGCTTTACTCGAACACTGGGCATAATAGCCCAAGGCCACAACGACCGACAACGACGATGACGGCACACCAAGCTCAATACCGAAAACCACTCCGGACTTTTGAGTGCTTGGAGCGGATGTTACACGCGCGGAACAGTTCAGGGATTACGTAACACGGGGACAAACACAGATGAAGGAGTACTGAGGGAGCAAAGTTTTATGGTTTATGCTTTTCACTCATGCGGAATTTCAAGACAATGAATTTGGATATGAATGAAGGCGCTGAGTTATGCAGTCACTGCATGCAGATATCATGTACTCTGCTTCGGTGACGACGGCATGGTATGATTTGATTTAAATCACTAAGGAGGTTAGGTATTACGGAAACGTTTAGAAAAAGATCGTTTTGTTCTTCAAATTGATGACTCTACAGGGTGATTGTTATTTATATGAAAAAGCTCAAGTTGGCGTATTTAATAGAGAATGAAAAGAGTTGGTTCCCATGGAAATAACAGGATATTGAACGAATTGGAGGACGTAAGAGGAATCAGAGGATAAAACTCTTCTGGAAAAGGACCAGTGACTTATAGAATGTTATAGTCTTATAGTCATCAAGCCATTATGTTGTTATGTTATTGTGGAACCGATTAAAATCAAGAAGAAAAACCGAAATATATATGTAAGCTGAACAAAACTATGCATCTATATGTCCTTGTGGTAGTCCATACAATTTTGATTGTAACAAGATCTACAGAGAACATAACATATATGCAAAACGCATTTGATTAAACGAGCTGCCATTCATAATCCTTATTCGAGTGGGTGAACCTAAGTTGCTCATTACATCAAAGTGGGCCTCGCATTCATATCATGCTAAAAATTGGCCCACTTCTGAGGACAATAAATGAGCTTCTACTTGCTGCGTTCCTAGCAGAAATTAGTCAAATACGGAGTTCCACAGGGATCCGTATCGGTACCAGTACTTTTTGTTCTGTATTCAAACGAATTACTTTGAGACTTCACAAACAATATTCCCTTCGCCTGCGCAGATGTCATAGCCTTTGTTGTTCCGCTTGGATATTTGCATACACTCACGTCGATAATGGAAAGTGAGATTGCTTATACAATTAAATGGTGTCATCATATGAGACTCATCAACCAACCACTAAGGACACTTCATCATCAACCAACTATCGAGACAGTTGAAAGTTTGAATTTCTTGGAATGTTAATCGATAGTCATCATATTTGACAAAAAAATATTAATAACCTAGTTTGTCGCACCACGAACTTACTTCGCATCGAGTGCTCTAAAGTTATGCTTGCTTGGAGTAATATTTCAACTTTACATAAACTGAAATCTCAAAGGTTGCCAAATGCGGCCCAAAGATATTGGGTCTATAACTTCGTGCGGTTTGCTAAGAGATGGCGTAACTTGTATTATTCCATTGGAACATGCGTTGGAAAGCTACTGTCATTGTACGTCATTTCAGTATGTGTCTCATTCATTTGAAGCGTAAACAACAATAATTTTTTTCACCCAAATATGTCGAACTTTGTGCCTGAAAAAGTGTTTTTGCGGGAAGTTCTTTTTCATTACTTTAATATTAAGAAAACTGCTGCTGAAAGTCATCGTATTTTGGTGGAAGCTTATGGTGAACATGCGCTAGCTGAGCGAATGTGCCAAAAGTGGTTTGCACGATTTAAAAGTGCTGATTTTGGCTTGGAAGACGATGAACGTCCTGGGCAGCCAAAAAAGTTTGAAGATGAAGAACTGGAAGCATTACTCTATCAAGATTGTTGCCAAACACAAGAAGAGCTCGCAGAATCTTAGGGTGTCACTCAAGCAGCCATTTCAAAACATTTAAAAGCAGCTGGATATATTCAAAAGCAAGGAAATTGGGTTCCACCTGAACGAAAGCCGAGAGACGTCGAAAGGCGGTTTTGTATGTCCGAAATGCTGCTGGAACGCCACAAAGGAAGTCATTTTTGCCCGGAATATGCGACCAGACACGAGGCAATAATTTTCCATCATGACAACACTCGGCCCCACGTTGCTATTCCGGTTAAGAACTATTTGGAATACAGTGGATGGGAAGTCTTACCCCACTCGCCTTATAGCCCAGACCTTGCCCCTTCTGACTACCATTTGTTCCGGTCGATGCAGAACGCCCTCACTGAAATACGGTTCACATCAGAGCAGAATATCGAAAATTGGCTTGATTCATTCTTGGCTGCCAAGCCGGCGCAGTTTCTTTGGGATGGGATCCACAAATTGCCAGAAAGATGGGGAAAGTCATAGCTTCAGATGGGCAATACTTTGAATAATACTATTGTACATGTTTTTCTTAAATAAACGTTCAAATTTTGAAAAAAAAACCGCACGAATTAAGTTATTAACCCAATACATCAGATACATCTAATGAAACAATTCCAAACTTCTCGACGTTCACAGTCAAGGATAAGCCTTCTATTGGTTTATTTATAAAAAAGGATGCCAAAAACAAACACTGTTCAATATTGTTGCTTTATTGAAAAGTGTAACTATTCCGACTAATTCATTCAAATGAATGTCTCTACGGCCTGGCAGTAGTCCATCCTGTCAAACCAATTGTTCAAAACTTTTTTTTCGATGGTTTCGGCCTCTTTTTCACGAATAGCTTTACCAACATTGTTCTTAAGTACCTGAATCTTCTCCGAATTGTTCACATACCATCAATATAAGACAAAGTCCAACGGCGTCAAATCGCAGATCCGTGGTAGCCGAGCAATATCACCGAAACCACTGACTAAACGATTATCGATCTTAGTGTGCATTAAATCGATTGTTGAACGACTTGTGTTGCACTGCACTATACTGTCAAGTCAAAGTGTTCAATATCTGACTGAAAAGATTCTTCCATAGTCTGTTGTTTTGGAAGAAAAATAAGCAAATAATGCCGCCCTCCAAAAACCACACCAAACCGCCCCAAATATGGTAATTTTTCTTTTTTACGTTACG
Organism: Volucella inflata; assembly: GCA_928272305.1. Lineage (NCBI taxonomy): Eukaryota > Metazoa > Arthropoda > Insecta > Diptera > Syrphidae > Volucella > Volucella inflata. The sequence continues at coordinate 68,213,101 of OV743719.1, forward strand.
CCGAGATGGAAATGCCCTTCATCTGAAAAGATGAATTTTTGAGCCAAATTGTCGGCAATTTCGAGCTGTTCTAAGGCCCAGAAAGTAGGCGATTGAAAACCGGCTGGTCATTATGGTTCAATTCCAAAGCGATTTGGACCTTGTAAGCGAATAATCAGAGATTTTTATGCAAACTTTCCCCCAGACTAGTGCGACTGATGGTCAAGTGCTAAGATCTTTGTTGAGGTTCTTGGATTTCGGCGCACACTTTCGACAATAGCTGAAATATTTCATGTTGAACGCAAAGGATGAAAACGGGAATACATTTGGTAATCAATCAGCAAACCAGACTCACAAAATTTTTTTACAAACTTGTGTAGACCAGCTGCTTTGTTGGATTATGCCGACCGAAATATCTTCGCCTTGTTTCGGCGATACAGATGATAGATCTAGATAGATTTCCAGATTGTACCATGAAATGTCTGTTAAAATTTCTTGATCGCATATGAGCTGTGAATGAGCTGTGAGTGCTGTCGTACAACGGGAAAGATTGCTGGTTATTGGCGTTGTGACGGAATACTACATTTTTGGAAGGCACTTAAGTGTGCTGGGGCGATTCCATTCCTTTTTGTTGTTTAAGATACTCGTACTTATAATTCAGTCAAACAGTGATGAGTAATTTTTAGATCAAAGCCATCAGCGGAACACAGATTCAATTTTTTTAAAGCGACCAAATACATGGCCATCGCAGGTGATGGATGCGAGTCTTGTAGGGTCATTGATCAGAAATGTTGACTAATGCTCAGCCATCACAGATTCGTAATTATCTAATCGAGGATTGTAACTAAGGACATCCACGTTAAAATTACTAAGAATGACGAGATTTTTCACTTTGCATTGTTTTTTTTATGAAAACCGAGAACTCATCCAGAAACAATGGATGGGACATATACTGAACTCTGTACACATCCACGATGTTGAAAATTTCACCACAATCATTGCAGGTGATTTCTATGACATCCGCATTGCTCAAACTACAGAACTTCGGCGCGAGAGGTCCTCCCATTCTTCACGGATATTCTCGATAAGCGCTTCAAGAGTCTGGGAATTATTGACATAGACTCGTGACTTCAAAAAACCTTACAAAAAGCAGTTAGGGGTGGTTAAATCAGGCAATCATGACGATTAGGGATTAGACGGAATTTCGGTTGTGGCTCATGCAGTAAGAACCGTTGTTTCATCCTGTTGGAAGCACAATTCATGCAATTTAGAAAGTCGTTGAACATTGTGCTGTAGCGCTCACCGTCCACAGCAGTCGTTTGCCCAGCCGCGTTTTCGAGAAAATAAGGCACGACGACAGCTTCAGCGTAAACAGAACACCACGCAGTAACTTTGAGCAGATGTTATAGCTCTTCGTGGGATATACGCGGATTTTCGGTGCCCCAGAGGCAATAATTTTGCTTATTCACATAGGTACCCACAGAGATGGAAATGGGCCTCGTCGCTCATGATGATTTTTGATGAAAAGTTGTCTCCCTCGTGATCGAGATTGTGGATGGATTGAGCGTAGGTTTTACGCGCTGGCGGTCAGCAGCTAACAACTGATGCACTGTCAGCAACATCTTACAGTCTTTTACTAAAATTCTCTGTAAAGACCACCGATCGATGCCCAATTGCGTGGCACGTCATCTGTTTGATACTCCGGGATCCTCGTGTTGTCCCATACTCTTCCAGGCGAGCGGCTAGTAGTAGTGTTTGCCCAGTTGGTGTCGGACGACCGGGAAATCTGCGCCGAAATTAACGCTGTGCCAACACCACCGACGAATTATTCTGCAAAGAAATCGTAACAATTATTCCGCGTTCTTTAGGAGGATAGCGATTCATGTCTTGTTGACGTATTATGTATCTGTTTACTTCACTAAAGTCAAAGTAGAATTGACATTTTCCGGTATTTGCAAAAATAATAGCACCTTCCGATAGAGTAGAGCTTCCACCTACCCATATACGTAGAGTGCGTGCAGAGAATAATATTGCTGCTGTATCAGCCAGTTTTAATGAAGACAGTGATTTGTCCATACGTTGCCGTTCGCAGAAATTCGAATTGTCTCGACAAGGAGGAAGATTTGACGCAAGGATCTTGCTCTAAACCTTACAAAATACAGTTTGCGCAAGAACTGAAGCCGAAGGACCTGCCATAGCGTCAAATTTTTCGTGAATGGCCTTTAGAAAAGCTCTAGGAAGATCCGTTTCTTAACCAAAAATTGCCTTGAGCGTCGAGGCTAATTCCTGTTAATGAACAACATTATGTTATGGGCAACCTCAGGCAATACAAACACTGCCAGTGCACCTGGTCTGTTTACGGTCGGGTGGAATCATTGGCGCGTATTTTATTCAAAGATGACCGTGACAACAATGTTACCGTCAATGGCGGTATCCTTAAATGATTGTAGACCCAAAATGCTAATTTTTTTTGGCCCAAAATACACTAGCGAAACTTGGTCGACAAGTGGTTAAAACAAGAAGGAGCTACATGCCACACAGCAAGCGAATCAGTTGACTAATTGAGAAATGAGTTCGTAGAAGAGTTTATCTCTCGTTTTGGACCAGTGAATTGGTCAGCTGGATCGTGCGATTTGACGCTTTTCGACTATTCTTTGTGGGGATACGTCAAATCACTCATCTATGCCGATAAACCAGCGTCAGTTGCGGCCTTGGAAAACAACATTGCACGTGCTTTTAGCGACATACCAGACAATATACAGTGAAACGCTTAAGTAAACTGACAGAACGCATTGTGAAAAGGGCACGTAATGTGAAAACGAGGTCGGACACATAGGACAATAACATCTGCGTCGGCCTTGTTTCAAACTTACAACATTTCAATTTCAAAACCTCCTTCGAATTGTTGTCACCCACAATTAGGTAAATAATTGACCCCGTGTTGGTTAATTAATTTTAATCAAATTTAATTACGTCAAACGAATAGATTTCAAAATATTTAATCACCGGAAATGGGTAAAATGTTTTCGGCCCCATCAACCACCTCAAAATTCAACTCATATAAATGTCAGCAATTTATTTTCTACGCACGACGAGCTCTGAGGCAATAGAAAGGCCATAAATTACACCGAAACCAGGCAACAAGGAGTCAAACATATTTTATTCGCCAAAAGTCAAAGTATTGCATAACTGTTAGAGCGTGGACCATGAAATACAAAAATGTATACATGGCTGCATATCCTGATTTGTACATACACATAGACCGGTGTAGTGAGTTAGCAATGTGACCATATGAGTTCATATACAAAGTTCTGTATTCATGTAAAGGGTGATTCTTTTAGAGGTACTTTTTCCAGTGGGGATTTCAAAAGAAAATAATGCATGCGTTGTGTCAGACTGATATAATTCTTTTATTTAATATTGTTTGCCATTTTATCAGAAATATTTTATCTTGGCACAACGTCTTCAATTATTCAGCTGTATTACGAAAATCAGCTATCTACGACAAATTTGTTTCGTGTGCTTAAGGCAATTCATGGTCCACATAATCGGCCTACCGAACGCTATACCATCGAAAAGGTTGAAATCACAATAAAATTATTGAAACACGCAAAAAAATAGACCACATAGACTAGAAAATATAGCGGTAGCGGAGTGTACGTGATGACCGTGAAGAATCGATTCGGTGCCGTTTTCAAAAGCTTGACTTGTGATGTGCAAGAACTTGCCCTATTTCATCCCGAGGATCTTGGTTTAGGAGAATACAAAATCCGATTCGTGCAACAACTGAAGCTGAGCGACCTTCCGAATCGTCTACATTTCAGTCGTTGGTCTCTTCAAAAGCTTCAAGACGATGCACTCTTTTTCAACGATGAGGTCGATTTTTGGCTTAATGACTACTTAAATAAGTAACATAACCGAACCCCATAATGGGGTACGGAGGAACACAATAAATTTTGGAAGTCGAAGTCTGGCAGAGCTCTGTGGGGACTGCGGAGCAGCTGAACCAATTTATCGTTAACACTTGCCAGTATATGATATAAGAAAAAGTGTTTCGAACTTCCGATGCACACATGCTTTATGAAGAGTACAGTATATATTAACTAAAAGTATCGATAAACCCAAATTTACATTGGTAGCTTGTGTAAGGTTTTTCCATATATTGGAGAGTATTCCAAATGCACACTCTACAGACCTTCTATCGCGATAAGACCTGTAGTTTAATATCCATTTTTTGTCGGACTAAACTTTACCGCTGAAAGGCCTCATTTTCTTTATGAGAGTACAAAAGCTTCATCACCAATGAACATGTAGGACATTTTTGAACTTACAGTATCTGAGAGAGGTTGGCCCTTTGGAATGTTTTTCATGAAAATTTAAAACGAAACGAGCCGACGACTTAGAAGCATGACCAGACAGTCCCCATATCTTTCTTCTCCTTGAGTTGCTGTAATGAATTCATTTTTCATCACCCCTCACGATGCGATGAAGAAAACCCTTCCTTTTTAGCCGTTGGAGCAGTTGTTCACAGGCGAAAAAACCACGCAAAACATCCCTGGTTTCAAATCATAAGGAATGTAAGTTCCTTGCTTTTGAATCATTCCCAACGCATGCAATCGCTTGGAAATAGCTTAGCGGGTAGCGCCTAATGCTGAAGCAAGCTCTCCTTACATTTGGCACAGATCTCCATCGAGCAATGCCTCCTACTCAGCATCTTCGAAGGATTTTGACCTTTCATTACGCGGACTGTCGTCAACATCGACCAGCACTTACTGCTGGAGCCACCTATTGACAAACAGAGAACCTAGTTGAACACCTAATACAAAAAAGCGCAAACGCGACATAGAATCAACTTCCACTGATTTTAAATATGAACCAATTCCTTCAAGTCTACCTTGTCTTCCAGAGATAGATCCGGAAAGAGACACACAAATCTAGAGACATACCAAATATTCCACATGGATCCAATGCTATGTATCAAACATCTACCAAGAACTTAAATCAATGTCCGAGTTGATTCGAACACCAACTCCTACTCAAACACCGAACAGGTGTGTCCAATATCCATTATCTCCAGGCCCCTCGTCTTCCACAAATTCGGATAGCCAGATCGATGTACGTCAGAAGCCAGTATGAACATTTGATCAATAAACGGATGTACCCAATAACGTCGTTTGTTTTTGTGAGTTACGCAAACATTAAACCTTCATTACAGAACGGCAGAGGTGTACAACAGATTTAATCGAGTCCATCATGAAACCACCACATACTCGTATGTGCATTGAATTATTTTGTGCATAGGGCTTAAATTGCACAACTGAATCAACTTTAGCGCCATTCTGCCATTGCCTACTAGACCTTGCGTTAGCGAGACAAAGGATGTATCCTACCTGAATGATTGAAACGCTGCGTTGGTAAGACATCAGTATCAATGGAACTCTCATTCTTCAGATTTTTGATAAACAAGCCAACCTCTTTTATCAAGGCTTCACCCATTGTCTTCTAAATTGTCTAATAAAAAGCAGGTAGCAATACTGGGCTTATCGATAACTTCTTCAAAATTTAACCCCACGGAAGGTTGCTTCGATTTTATAAGTAACAATCTACTGGTCATAGGTCCTGTTGAGTCGGAAGACCATCGGTGGGCCATACTAGACATACGGTACTGTAGGAGTCCGACTCTGACTTGAATGGGTAAATCCTTTATAGAGTCGTCACGGTGGCTATGGTTTAAGCCGAAAACACAGTAAAGTGAACCTGCTGGCCACATCTGATGTAAAGTTGCAATAAGTACAGGGTGCCGTGTCAGTAATAGGTAGGTTTTATATCGGCCTTAACCCATACCAAGGGCGGCATCTGTGCTGGGACCTGTATAAAACGAATTAATGGAGAGCGAGGTCAAGGCTTACACTTACTCCCAAGAATGGATGAGCATCCCGTGAAATCGAGTCCAAGGTAAGACACAGGGTTTCATGCAAAACATTAGAGATTGTCTGCCCTTAATTGGCCAATCAGTCTTTTTACCTTATGAACTTTAGTAACTGAGAAAACTTTTCTACGGAATTACAGTATCTAACATTTTATAAAGTTAAAATAATTCGGAACGGATACTTCTTTCATACATCTATTCCAAGCAATGGTACTATATACGAAATCACCCAAATTAGTCCATTCCACGCCGTTTAAAGGGATTGAAAATGTCTCAATCCACATTATGGTGAGCTTTGCATAAAGATTTTAGCCTACACTCTCACAAGATCAAATTAAGTCAAACTTCTCCAATTGGGCTCTTCAAGTGTTTGAAGAAAATCCTAAATTTCATCTTCAGCGAAGAAGCCCATTTTTGTGCTTCAAGATATCACATTCTATCCACATGAAGTGATGGAGATCATGAAGATGATAGCCATGTTGCGGTCAATGTGGTCCACTGTCCTGCCCTGTTGAAATACTATTTTTAGCCGAGATCGGATTGACTTAACATCGGTGATATATAGTTCCAACAAGATGTTGCCACATAGAACGTAGCTGATCAAAGATTTTATCTTTTTTAACCCTACATAGCTAAGGTTGTTGATTAAGCTAATAATAAGCTAATTATTCGTCGATTCGACGACCTGTACTAAAACACATTGTTTGCAATTTTCTATAATGCACATAATTTTACTTTTATTCTCTAAAGCATTACGAAAGTGTTCTGTAATTAAAAAAAACTTAACTTTTACTAACTAAATTTATATCTTTTATCATTAAGAAGTCTTTTTACAATATTTTCCAGTCTAAAATGTGTTTTAACGAAATTAAAAAAAAAAATAATAGTAAAATAAACAATTATTTCGTCTTTGCTAAAATAAAAATAGCAATAACGTATTGAAAAAAATAGAGGAACTAATTTTTCTTTGCGCAAGATCCGCAGAAGTCAACTCGATGTTCACCACAAATTCCAATACTACATTTTGAGCAAACAGTCTTTGTCATCCGCCTTTTTTTATAAGAACACTCACCACACATTTTTCTTTTAGAACTATGTGTCCTTGTAGATGGTCCTGGTTCATCTTGACTAGTGATAGACTGATCGACACATTGTTCTTTAGGAGTAATACGAGTACCTTAAATGTTAGAGATTGTGTCCATAAGTCTTTTATTCATAGTTTGTATTTCTGCAGGTTTTCTTAACCAAGGCTCTAAAAGTTGCGAGTGTAACTTTTTCATATAATTTCGTCTTGATAATATTCTTGTTTCCAATATAGAATTATTGTGGCAGTAAATGATGTACCGATGGCGATGGCGTGATAGTTAGCTCATCGGACTATCACGCAGAGAGTCTGGGTTCGATTCCAGCCTGGGTCACCAACAATTTTTCAAATCGCCATCACCCTTTCGGCGGGCAATGGCAAACTCCCGAAAGTAAAATTGCCTACGAAAGAGCTTCTAAGGAGTGCCGTTCGGACTCGGCGATAAACCGTAGGCCCCGCTCAGATGTGACAAAAATGACAACGTGAGCAACACAAATGAGTGTCAAGAAGCTAGGCCATGGCCCATAACGGGCTGCCAGCGCCACAGTGTTTTTTTTTTTTTTTTATTGATGTACCAGGAGTTGGAACAAATATTTTCACGATCGGCAGATAGAAGACAAGCTATACAAGAAGTTCAAACGTCGTACAATACTAAAGTGCCAAATATTTTTAAGCTCGCTGCACAGAGGAGACAAAATTCAATGGAAATAACCTCGCCGAAATACATCAAAAACGCAGACGGTCGTTTACTAACAAATGAGAAGGAAATTTGTGACCGGTGGCTTGAATACTGCAAGGAGTTGCTTAACAAACAGTTTCCACGTGATATCGTGCCGACAGCTGGTCTATTCGAGGAGGAAGTTTCGGACTTTTTAATCGAAGAAATAAGTATAGCAATTGGAAAAATGAAGCGGGGGAAAGCGGCGGGACCAGACAGCATTCCATCAGAGTTTTGGTCGAAGATGGAGGGGATCGGCAGCGTTTGGCTATCGAAACTTTTAAATAAATTCAAATGTGGACAACCTATGCCGAATCAATGGAGAAGCAGCTTCTTGGTTCCATTATACAAAGGAAAAGGCGACACTCGAGAATGCAACAACTACCGTTCAATCAAGCTTATGTCACACACATGAAAATCGTCGAAAGAGTCTTAAACGAACGTCTTCGGCAAATAATAAAGCTCGATAATAGCCAGTGTGGATTTGTTAAAGGAAGATCGACGGTGGACGCTTTCCAAAGCCTACGAATAATAATGGAAAAGCACCGAGATTCGTCTAAGGATTTACACATGGTATTTATCGACCTCGAGAAAGCATTCGATCGAGTGCCTAGGGATCTCATATGGGCCGCGCTGAGGTCTCAAAATGTACCGGAAACGTATGTTAGAATAATACAAGACATGTACGGAAACGTGAAAACTGCGGTTAAAAGCTCTGCTGGACTAACGAGAGAATTTCCAGTTAATGTCGGAGTGCATCAAGGAAGCGTACTTAGCCCTTTCCTCTTTAACGTAGTATTCGACTATCCTTTAAAAGACTGCATGCGCGAAGCAAATGTAACGCCAATTTTCTTCGCTGACGACGCAGTTATAACTAGCGATAACGTCGAAGATTTACAGAACGCCTTAGATTCATGAAAAAATGCGCTAGAGAGAAACGGGTTTAAAATAAGTCGATCAAAGACGGAGCATTTGACGTGCCCATTCGCGCATCCGTTGCGACCTGTTTCGGATATACTGTTATACGGAATAGTTCTTACGAAAAGCACTATCTTTAAGTACTTAGGATCAATCGTTAACATTGAGGCGAAATGTGACAACGACGTAAATCACAGAGTGAGTGTGGGATGGATGAAATGGCGGGAAAATTCGGGAATCTTTTGCGACCGAAAATTTCCACTTAAATCAAAGGGGTAACTCTACACCACGGTTGTTAGACTAGCTCTTATATACGGTTCACAGTGCTGGACAAAATGACGGCAGCGGAAATGAAAATGTTAAGGATGTCTAGTGGAGTCACTAAACGCGATTGCATTAGATCTACGCGTATAATAGGAAGTCTACATATAAAGAATTCGGTAACCGAACAGCTTGACGCGAATAGAATAAACTGGTATTGCCACGTTCAAAGAAGATCTGCGGAAAATCCGGTTAAAAAGGCACTATCAACTACGGTCACTCCAACTGTAAGAAAACGAGGTCGGAAAAAGAATTCCTGGATTTCTCAGATGGCAAATGCGCAACAACGCCTGGGGCTAACCACTGAAGCGATCCAGGACCGAGCAGTATGTAGACGTGTTCTGCGGTCTGCGAAATTAGCCAACCCCAAAAGCGGAGCATTAGCGATGCAGTAAAAATGGTAAACTCGTTACGCATAAGTTCGTATAACGAGGAAAGGGTTAATAAAAGGATAAGAAGAAGAAGAAGAAGTGGCAGTAAATGATGTAACTGTTAATTCATGCTATATTTATCATGCCGTAAAAAAAACACACTGGTCACCGATTAGTTTTTCAGCTACATGTCATGCCAGGTGAAAAGTAACCTCCTTGACCGCCAGAATGTGTTGCTACTGCAAAAAAGATTATGGTGCCTTGAAGTCCGTTCATATTAAGGCAGACATGCTAAATTTCAGTCCGATACTGTCTTTAGTTTTGTTTTGACAGCTGATTGTTGTTGACGTGTTGGTAGAAGTTGAGTATAAGGTAGAAACGATTTTCCTTCTCTCCTATAACATTATATTTTGAGAGGAAAAACGGCGAAGGACACAAAAGAAAAGTTGGATAAATATTATGGGGCTAATGCTCCGTCAGATTACACCCTTGGTTTCGAGAGTTTCGTGGTGGCCGCAACTCCACTACCGATCAAGTCCGCAGCGACAGACCCTCCGATGCGGTTACAGAGGACAATGTCAAAAAAATACATGAAATGGTGTTGTCTGACCGGAAAGTGAAGGTGCGCGAGCTAGCAGATACCACAAACATTAGTACTGAGCGCACACGCCATATTTTGGGCAATATTCTGCATATGAAAAAGTTATCCTGCCGCTGGGTGCCGCGCATGCTCATTCCTGACCAAAAACACGAACGCGGGAGCATTTCGACAGAGTGTTTGGACTTGCTGATGCGGAATCGGGCGGACTTTTGGCGTTGATTGGTAACTGTTGACTACCTCGAAAAAGGAAAAACCATCAACAGCGAGTATTACTGTGCATTATTGGAGCGATTGATGGCCGAAATCGCTGCAAAACAGCCTCAAATGAAGCGGAAAAAAATTTTGCTTTTGCAAGACAATGCGCCGGCGCATAAGAGCATCGCAACCACGGCTAAAATCAATGACTTACGGCTCCAATTGCTGTCGCATCCACCGTATTCGCCCGATTTGGCTCCCTCGCACTATTATCTCTTGCCAAACCTCAAAAGATGGCTCATCAATAAAAAATTCAGCTCACGCGAGGAAATCATCGACGCCACGGAGGAGTATTTTGCAGACCTGCCGGAAAATTACTTTTCGGACGTGATCAAGATATTGGAAAATCACTGGAATATGTGTATCAATCTAAAAGGGGACTATATTGAATAAAATAAAAATAAAAAATTCCCAAGGAGGTTACTTTTCACCCCATCTAGTAGTCGAACACATTTGATCAAAGGTATCGACTCCACCCTTGGTAGCGTTATAAAATTCGATCATATTTGGCTCGTTGGATTCTACTGACACCGTTCCATCTTCATCACAAGAAGATAATAGATAAACTATCTTTGATGGTTGATAGAAGAGGATCTGATTGCTGGCGATGTAATCTTAACATTTTGTCATCGAAACGAAAGCATCGCAACAAAAATTTAAATCTATCCTTGCTAATACAAGCTATATAACTTAATCCCGACCACTTTGTATCAAATAGTTCATCGCAATTTAGATGGTTGTCTTTTAGGCCCGCCGATAATATCAGAACACCCATAAATGCTTTGATTTCTTCTGTTGTGGAATAAAACTGCTCTGGTTCAAGTTCAAAAGATAAGTGAAGTGTATTTCATTTTACAAATTAACAAAAAGGAATTAAAGAAAAAAAGGCGGGCAAAAAAGCGGGAAAAAAACTAAATGTCGCAAAAGGCAGAAGAGAATGATAAAAAACGTGTGGTGCCAAATCTCGTCAACTTTGATATCGTTGATATCGTTTCGTAGTTTTGCTTTTTATCTGATATCTCAACGTTTGTCCACTTTACAATCTCTTCCGATATTTCATTTGTCACAAATTTTTCAAACAGCAATAATGGGTCAATAATGCCCCTGCAAGATCTAGTAGGGCCTCTTGCAATACGCACGATATTTATAGCTGCCTGGCGTTTGACCTTTAGCTGTAGACCATACATGACGATTTTTACCACGGATATTTCCTTGCGTTTAGTATAACATATGTGGTGAACTCGAATGAGAGCTGGGTAATTCAATCTCCACGTCTATATCGGATGGATCGTATTGTGTATCGCTTTCCACATCACCCCCTTCCAAATTGTCCACTTCTTCACTTTCAGAACAATCGCCAACATCGCTCAAATCGTCGTCAGCAAGTAATAACTTAACAATTTCCGAAACTGTGCTTATGAAAACCTACAAAAAAAAAAACACGGCATTCAACATCACCAAAACTACCACAAAAGCTAAGTATTCGTCGAAACGAGTAAAAAAATAAATAAAAATAGAAATACTCTTTTTGCCTGTTGGAAACAATCGTCTTTCGGAAGAGCGCATCGGTGACTGAGTTAATTTTTGAATACACGTTACCATGTGCCCGTGTTAGCGAGAGACGGTAAGATAACGAATGCGACGTCGTCGAATCGACGAACATTAACCTTCTAGGGTTTGATTCCTGGCTGGGTCACCAACAATTTTTCAAATCGCCATCACCCTTGTGGCGGGCAATGGCAAACAATGGCCGTTCGGACTCGGCGATAAGCCGTAGGCCCCGCTCAGATGTGACAAAAATTGAAACATGAGCAACACTAATGAATGTTAAGAAGCTAGGCCATGGCCCATGCCGGGCTGCCAGCGCCATAGTGTTTTCTTTTTTAAGGAGCTACGTTAAGTCGTTGCTATATGCAAACCACCAAACCAAACATCGATAGTGGAGGTCAGGAACAATATCGAACGCGAGATTGTAATCGTTTCGGTCTATATGTGTGGAAGAGCGCTGATGAAGTGGCTCCAAAAACTCGATCATTGCAATCGTAATCGCTGTGATTATATGCACGAGATCGAGTTCCATACTTAAATTTAACCTGTGTATCTCAATTATCATGTGTTTTATTGAAGTTCAGAATTGTTATGTTCTTATTGGAAAACCCTTTAAAAAAATCCATACGGTCACACTAGTTGTGCGTTAGCTAGTTGTCGAAGGTTGAATGTCAAAATGCCACTCCTATGGGAAGCTGTGCTCATTTACTCAATAACAAAACAAAATCTACGCTGCAGGTCATTAATCAGATATCTACTGCACGACTAAGAGCATATATTGGCTTCAAATTTTTACAGACAAAACGCGGACATAATGTTACGACTACTACCTATGTACTCATATATGTCAGCTCAACATGGGTAGGAATATCAATATATGCTGTAAATTCAGCTCATTTGGGATCAACATAAATCAATTAGTCACATTGACAGCCAATAAATTGTCAAGGTGCGCCAATAAAAGCCGTTGAGTGCTACAAGTTGAGTGATTGCGAATGGTTTGAGTTTGACCATGGGGAAGTCACAATTTCATACTAATTAATAGATTTTCCGGGAAAATCCTTGAAAGTACAAACTCCTACATCTACAATAATATGTGTAGTACTTAGGGCATATGGTATGTCCCATAACTCAATGTAATTTCAATATTCCCCAAAACCATAAGAATCGTCTGCAACTAAACTTCTGTCTGAAAAGTTACCAGCAAACTTTGAAAATAAATTTCTCCTGTAACACCCGTCTAAGCCTGGGACACATTAAATTACTAAAAGCATTGCAGCTTAAAAACCGACAAGTGAGTTTTACTGCTGAAAAATGTGTCCTTTATCCTTCATCTAAAAGAGATGGAAAAAAAAATTCCATTAGCCGATTCTGCGCCTTATCTACCCGGATAATCTTGTGCTTTATCCGAGCTACAAATTCAATTTTTTTGTTGGCGAAAGCTTTATCATGATAAGGAACAAAGTCATAATGAATGAAAGTAGAATGACAAATAGAGGAATTCAATAGAAAGGGAATGGTTTTGTTTTGTTTAGAGATACTTTAGAGGTGCTTTATCATTACTATCGAGCAGGACAATGACCCGGAAACTCGAATAAAATTCCAACACTGCAGGATTTTATAGGCAGCATGGCAGTATTGCGGGTTACTCTTTTGTGTGTTTTTCAGCCGAACGTTTTATTACTCGTATAAAGGTATGACTTCCGTCTGCGTATTGAGTTGGCAGGGAAATTGGTTAAAAAAAGATAGCTAATGTGCATTGCTTAAAGTACTTAGAGGGATGGGAGTTGACTGATTTTGGAGTGTCTGCTAGTGGACTAGTGGAGTAAGTAAGAATTCCGTTTTCAAACTCAAAAGTTAAGAAGTATGTTTTCATACCTAAGTCTTCCACAAACTGTAGTTTAGGTGTCACAGGCACAGTCAACAAGCGTGCTCCATTGTTGATGCACTATAAATTTACTGAGGTCCTCTTCCACTTATGTGCACCACCAGAGTCTCGGTCTTTCTCTACAAAGCTGTCCCTCGGGGACGGATTCGTAGACTTTTCAGACCGGAGTCGCTAACGTCTTAATACCCGATTATGTCAATATCATCTGCGTATACGAGCAGATGTCAGTGGCATGTTTTTTTTCTCTTTCAGTAAAACTTCCGAATCTTATTCCTGGAGTAATATCTCTTAATTTCCTCGAAAGCGCACTTCTCATGCTCTTTCTTCTTCCTCCTGAGAAGCCGGTGTTTGTCTCTCCTCTTCCGTCCATAGAGTTCATGGTCCTTCTATGCAGCGCCGCCTTATATGCATCTTGTTTAGCTGCATGTGCTTGCCGGCATTCATCATCGAACCAGGAGTTTCGTTGTGGTGGACGGGTGAAACACAATACATCAGAAGCGGCACCCTGATGGCGTTTTTGTAGTGTTTCCAATAGTCTTCGATGCTCCACAATACTGGAGGAGTGTCTTGCGTCGATCGCAATGTGATCAATCTGGTTGACTGTTGATTGATCAGGAGTTCTCCAAGTCCCCTTGTGTATATCGAGATGTGGGAATTGCGTGCTAGCTGGGAAAAGGTTTCGCCCCGCCGAAAAGTCGATAAGTCTGAATCCGGTATCAGAGGTGGTGTTTTCACCGAGGACAATTTTACTGTCATAGCTAGGGCATTGCTCGTAGGTCTTGTTAAGAATCTTGTAGAAGACATCCTTGGTGTCGTCATCTTTCTCCTCTGTCGGGGCATGCGCGCATATAAGGCTAATGTTGGCGAATTTAGCCTTGATGCGGATTACTACGAGGCGTTCGTTCTCATGCCGGAACCTCAAGACTTCTTGCCTAAGTCTGCCTCCAACAATTAATTCACATTCAAATAGGCACTGCTTGTGCCGTGGTTAGCAATCGCCATATAGGAGTTTTTCATCCTCTTTTTGCACGGCCCAATTCATTGAATTTCTTGGATGGCGGTAATATCTAATTTGAAGGACTCTAGGGCCTCCGCTCTTTGTTCGGCAGCAAGTGGCCTATTTACGGTTACTAACATTTCGCGTGTCAAAAGTAGATGCATCCATTTCCGAGGCTTGGTGTTGCTTCGTTACTTTCACCTTTTTTCGATGGGCAAGCAGTTTCGCCGCCGATGGTACAACCCCCAATCTGGAGGGCCAGTTCCACTTTTCATACCTCTAGGACGAGAAGTCTGTTAAATTGAAGGCAGTAACCAGTTGAAGAATGTAAGCGGTACCTTTGGACCACTATACGATCATTAGTCACCATCTCTTTCTCAAGACGCTGATTTGGTTTCGGAAATCTTTACCGGCGTGAGCCCAAATATATCGGAGAAGCCGGGATTAGGTTTCATTTGGTCCAGGACCAAATCACCGTCGACTCCATCTGGGGAATTCATCCGCTGGCCCGTTTGTAGCGCTCGCGCGTATAAGTCTATCAAGTCGAGTCCGGTTGTACATCGTGGTAAGGTTATTTGATAAGAGAAGTTATATGAAGTATCTCAATCTGAGTGGTCCCTAAGACATTACATCAATTTACTTATTAGCTTAGGTTTGAGAGGCATATTGTATTCGCGGACGATGCGGCTTGTATTAGCGGCTCAGGCAGTCCTAAATTTTTATTCAGATGGAATTATTGAGCCAATACTTTCGACCCATAGTTAGACCCAAAGTGTACTTTTAGTTAAATGAAAAGTACTGTTTTACGAGGAATTTCACGTAGTACGAACAAATAATTAATAGCTGCCTTATTTCCTATGGCAATGACTGTGCGCATATATGCTTTCGTAAGTCTACATTTGCCTCTACGAACTTGTCGACAGAACCTTCTAAGAATGCCATACATATTATGTGAAATTCTTTCTTAGAGATTTGAATTTCACGTGAGGCAAAAGAGGCATTTTACATGGTACAGCTTCCACCAATAGATCATATGCGAGGACGAACATATTGTCAAATTGATAATTTTAGGCAACACCCGCTACCTACCTGATTCTTGATCAACAAACTGTCTACAAAATTGATCATACTGTGATCGCCGCAGTACTCTGCTCTAGTGTTTAAGTTGTGTGAATGTTGATAGCAGCTAACAACGACTTAGAAGCCAACATACGAGTGCAAGCATTCACCACAGCCGAAGCACCCAGTCGATGTCTTAGAAAAGTGTTAAAATATCAATGAAAATCCGGAATTTCACCTAAAAATAATACGAAAATACGAGTATGTACCAAGACTATGAAGGCATCCCTGCGAAACTCAATCGAATATGCAGGATGGCTGCGAAGAATGCACGTCAGTGATCACTGAGTCCTTCAATGTCAGAAAATGACTCTAAACACAAGTTATCATTAAATTTGTTCAACACCGTCCTTTACAATTTTTTGCGAAAATTGCAAGTCAACTGCAGATCCAAAGATGAAATGTCGGGGTAGGCAGCTACAGCTTTGCAGTAGTGAAGGACTTTATCTGCCTTGTGTCCGCTATTAACTCTTGGAAATCTTGCGCAAAATCACGCTTCCTAATCCCTGATTTTTTGAGCTTAGAAGGCAATCGACTAATGAAGACTTTTGCCAAGCAACCAAATCCACTTTGTACACGACTTCCTTAATATCTGTTCTTCTGTACGGCTTAGAAGGTTGAATATTGACATAAGCGGATGTATATACCCCCAGTAATGTGACAAAATTATGTTTCGTATGATTTTCACTCCCATTTATATCAATGAAGAATGGAAGAGGCATTCCAACAAGGAAATGTACGGGGTGTACAGCGATGTTAATCCTCTCGATCACCCCAAAAAGATTTCGGCTCTAGAGGTACATCATGACAGACGATAACCTCAGTTTCGCACGAGTGAAAGCATACCTTAGCTACCTTGGTATGAACAACTGGAGGTAGCTGTGAAAGACCGGCTTGGCTAAACAGTCATGTTCGTCGAGGCATTTTCATCTTAAACGGTGTTCACACTTAAGTTTGAAACGACTACATATGACAATACGAATGTCATTTGAACGAGCAATTCTTGCATATCAGTTTGACAAAAAGTGTCATCATGTTTTCTCATCATCCGTCAAGGTGAAAGTCGTTTCCACTAACTACTTACCGTCCAGACCAATATGCACAAAGTATTCATCAATTGAGGGAAAGTTATCGCGCACTTCCAAGTACCAAGCAACCCCCACCACCCTCACACAGTTACTCTTTATACAATCAACCACTTAACAACACAATAAATCTTGTCAACCGCGCAAGAAAAAGTTGTAAAATTAACACATCTTGTTATTTGCACAGCATTTGGCCTATTGTTAACACAAAATATTGCCACAACCAACGAAAGAAAAAAAAAAGGACCATCAACAGGTAGGACATTCAGTGTTGCCAAAATGTCTGCTTTTATCTTAATCACCGCGAAAATGCTTAATGTGCCCTAAAATTACCATAATGTCGTCCTTTTTTGTCATTAACAAACGATTCCAACGAAATACGTCGCCCATTATACGATTGCAAGATATTTAGGAAGGCTCCTTTCTTCTCTAGATCCCTAGCTAAGGTCCAAAATTTAGCACAAAAGCCACAAAGCCACCGTACAATGAATAACAGACGAAGGCAAAAGAACTTGTTCTTGAAAGTGGAGAGAGTGCCTCCAACCCCAATCACCATCATCACCTCTGTCACCGCCATCGTCATTATCTTTTCTTGTCGTCCCTAAAGTATTTAACAAAACAAGAAAGAAAAAAGCACACACTGAACAAATGCACAAGGACTCGGGTGTATTCAAGTTTGAAGAATTCATTTGAATATTTTAGGGGTGCCACTTGGGTACTTGGCAATGACATCAGCCAGCGTCTCGAAGAAAGAGTAGAATTTACAAGGAAGAAAAGACTCGGAGGTAGGTGCTATTGAAGTGTATGCAGGACTTTGACATTGACTGTGGTATTCATATGCCCGGCTTATACTCATATATACGAATTAGACATTAGGCATTTTAAGAAGCCGTGTTTACGGCACACAATCCATTCTGAAAGAATTGAGGATCTGGGAATCGCGGTTTTACCGTATTCAAGGCAGAAAACGTGCCAAACGTTTTCATTGGGGAGCTGAATTTTCAGGCGTAGTATTGAGATGCACGCTGGGAAACCGTGGATATTTCTACCACGCCATTTAACAATACGATGAAATATACTCATTCTCTAACACCTTATGAAATATTAGTTTTCCCCAAAAAGGATTAAGTTAGGGCTAACCCTGAAAGTCTTCGGGCAATTAATTTACTTCCCAACATTTGCAAGGTATTCAGGAGGCAAGTTAATACCGCTCTGTTAAAATGGTTTGAAAATAATAGAAAGGGGTGTTTTCTAAGCCAGTACTACTCGTAACTTTGGTTTTGAACAAGACACATGAAATTTAATAAAATGGCCATCTATTTGTGCTCAATCGAAAGAATTAATTTAAATGTTGGTATATACCCACCACGGCTGAATCTGATGAATGTCATCCGAGATACAGAGTTTTCGACCACCTTTCCAAGCATTTGTGGGCGCATGTTTTCAACAATACGAATAATATTGACTTCCGATTGTTGTTGTTTTGTCAACGTAGACAAGCGACTTTACGTATTCACAAAGTAAATAATCAAGATGTGTCAAATCATAACATCTTGTAGGTCAATTTAAGGGTCCATTACCATAAAGGTGAGTTTTTCGTTTGCTAGGTGGCACGTCGCTCCATCCTTTTGAAAGCACATCTCTTCCAAATTCAATCGGGGAACGAAAAAGTCATCAATGATGGCTTCAATTAAAAAAAAAAGTGTGGGTCGACGACTCCCAAAGCCCACAGATCGCACCAAACTGTGAAATTCTTCAGGATGTGACGGCGACATGTCATGTAGATTATCTTCGCTGCAAATGCGACAATTTTGTTTATTGAAATACCCGTGCAACCAAAAATGAGCCTTATCACTTAACATAAATTGACAATAAAACAGCTGATCCAATGCCAACTTATTTTGCGCCTTTTCACCGACATTTCGACGCAAACAATGGTTATTTGGCTCCAATTCTTGAGCGAGCTGAATCTTGTAAGCCTTTAACCCAAGATCCTTTTGTAAAATTTTCCACGAAGTTGACGGAGGAAGACCAAGCTGTTGTGAATGACGTCGAATTGATAAATGTTAATCTTCTTTAACACTTTCCTGAGCGGATGCAATATTATCTCGGTACGCACTCTTCTAATGCATCTCAGTACCACTGTATCTTCCAAAGAAAATACTGTGCGAAAACGGTCAACAATCTGGTGAATAGCGGTCTCAGATAGTCGATTATGTCGACTTTAACATAGTGCAAGTGGTCTATAAGATGCACAGAACTACAATTTTGGAACCGAATTTCAAAAATTTGTAACTTTATTGAAGTTTGTGTGTTAGAGAAAATTGAATAAAAATGACACTGACAGTTTGCAATCTGACAATTGATTTGACAAATAAAAATGTCTGAAGTTAGCACACCCGACAGTCTGTCGTCGAGGTATGATACTTTTTGATGTTCCCTTTCGATACAGAACAATACTAGATACTTTCGGATCTGGCTCAATCATTTGTATTTTTCTAAATTGATGCTGGTTTAGCTGGAGCCAATAGGGTCTGTGTCACAGCGGTAAACTCTCATCGGAATAGACGAGTGATTTAACGTATCCCAAAAAAAATATTCTAAAAGCGTCAATTCGCATGATCCAGATTTCCAAGTAGTCAATTAACGAAATTCTAAGTGCTGCGAAACGCGCCGAATGGGTAAATCACGGTCTTCATTAACACTGGCAGATACAGCAGCAATATTTTTGTCTGTATGCACACTAAGTACTATATACAGGTAGATGGCTTAGTGTTCAATAACATGAAATTGGTGCGAAATTTTGAAACTATGGCTTGAATTGCTTTCCCATTAGGTTGATTATAAAGACCATAAAATGGTATAAGTGGGCTAAAAACATTTTTTTACGGAGGATGAATTTTGAAAATTACTTACTTTAGGTGGCGCTATAGTCCAGGGTGGACCTGGGCGTCAATCAACGAGCGTCTCCAGGTAGCTCGATCTTGTGCTAGCTGCCTCCAGTTTCGCTAAGTTGGATGAAGTCCCCTTTCACTTGCGTGCGCCACCTGAGTATCGGTCTTCCTCTACAGTCCATACAGTGTGTCGTTGTATCTCCTCCTCCAATCACCGTCAAATCAGACGGGACCGAAAATCACTTGGAGAATTTTCGTCTCGGAGCAGCCAAGAGCAACCTCATCGATTTTTGATAATATCGATGCCTCTGTACCATAGAGCAAGACTGGGATTATTACGGCCTTATATAGGGTAACTTTTGTTGCTCGAGAGAGCGCTTTGCTAGTCAATCGCCTTCTTAGTCCAAAGAAACATTGGTTAGCAAGAGTTATTCTTCCTTTGGTCTCAGCGCTGATGTCGTTGTCTGAATAGCGGAGCCTAGGTAGACAAAGTCTTTATCTACCTCAAAGTTATACCTATTAAGGGTGCGTTCTGTCCGAGACGTCGATGTTCAGTGTCCTTTTTGCTTGACAGCATATACTTAGTCTTTCCCTCATTGACCGCCAAACCCATTTTCGCCGCTTCCGTCTCAATACTTGCAAAGGCACCATTGACATCACTTTTGACAGATTGTAATTCTTGTGTTTGTGCATGAATTTTGTACTATTCTTTCTAGTATGAAGTTAAAGAAATCGCATGACAGCCCATCGCCTTGTCTAAATCCCTTTTAGCTTCCGGCGTTGACACAATACGGCAGATAAGATCTTGTACGCGATGTTAAGAAAACTGATGGCACAGTTCAGCTGGTCTCCGTTCTTAAGGATCGAACAAATAATGCTGAGGTTCCATTCATCGGGCATACTTTCGTCCGACCATATTTTACAGATGAGTTGGTGTATGCTCCTTACCAAGTCATCGCCTGCCGCTTTGAAGAGCTCCGCGGTCAGGCCGTCCACTCCAGCAGCTTTGTTACACTTCTGCTTAGATACTGCTACGAGTATCTTCACTTCATCCAAGTCGGGTGAACGGAATTATTGGTCATCATCATCCAGATTGAAAGATTTAATGCAGTAAGTTGTGAGCGTTTTTCAGATATAAATCGCTCCTTGATGAAATGGAAATGCTAACTGAGCTGTTTAACTTTGATGCATATCACGAATCACGCGAAAGCTGCCAAAAATAGAATACTGAAAAAGCAAAGGGCAAAAAAATTATCCGGTATTTACCTCGTGTACCGAAGTACAGAGAATAGAGTCACAATGGAACTATTCGCTTCCGCTGAATCGATTGCTTGTAACAACTCATCGACTTCGGATGTCTTAGAAAGAAATGTTGACAGGCTACCCTTGATTAGAGAGTTCCTTGAGTAACTCATTCCTCCAAGTTCTCAGCTAGAATTATGTTAGATATAGGTTTTCCCAAAGACGCTTGATTCATCTACACTAAAGGGGCACCATCGAACCAATACAAAATGAATATAAGTTTTAAGCAACGTATTGATCTCAAGTTGATATGTAGCCACATCGTGCGTACAACCCTTGTTGTCACATCAATTTATGAATTCCATCTTCTGTCCCGGTCGTTTTTTTTATTTTTACGAAAGAAGGCCTGGTGTAACCACCAGCGTACAGAGGACCCCATGCAATGCTTTTTGTGAACATAAGGCTGTCTTTTATTTTATATAAATGTACGGAAATGTAGACTTACGTTTTGTTTGCCACTTTTACCCAGTATACTTCCCGGAACCGCTCTTTCGTTGGAGATCAAAAACTGCAGTGTGAGCTCATCAGAATCAGATACTAGTATTTTAACCATAAGGAATTGGGAAATCACGAACCGAGGGCTTCCACTTGGCATCTCCATCTCACTCGGTTGATTGCAGTTATCTTCACACTGTTCCAAGTGAGGTTGAGTTTTCATAGTTCCTGGAGTACCGATCGTCTCCATGTGTTCTTGGGACGGCCTCTGGATCTTTTGCTTTGAGGGTTCCACTCTAACGCCATTCTGGTAATGCTGTCGGCTTTTTTCTTGATGGTATGTCCGATCCTTTTCCATTTGCGTCTCTTAATCTGTATCGTAATTGGTTTCTCTCTTGTCATTTCCACCAGATCCACGTTCCTGATGATGTTTGGCCAGAATATGCGACATATAATACGAAGACATTGGTTGATGAATACCTGAAATCTCATAATGTTGTTTGAAATCAACCAGGTTTCGCTGCCATATATCAGTACTGACTTCAAACATGAGTTAAATATTCTGAGCTTCGTGTTTCTGGATATCTGGAAACTCCTCCATACATAGTAGGTTGTAACTGGCCGAATGCTGCTCTGGCTTTTCAAAGTCTGTTATCAACGTCTGCTTTTGTGCCGCCGTCTGTTGTTATTATACTACCTAGATAGCAGAACCTATCCTCATATTCGACAGGGTTTCCTTCGTTGGTAATGTCTCCTCTGTTGCAGGTGTTGATCCTTATGGCCTTAGTCTTCTGGATATGTATCTCCAATCCGGCGCGTCGTGCTAATCTTGCAAGGTGTTCTTATTTAGCTTGGATGTCACTGAGCCTGTGTGATAGAAGGCAAATATCGTCCGTGTTGTCGTGTCCTCGAGTTGTCGTGTGAGACTCCAAGTTATTCCACGTCTCTGCGCGCAGACTTCCCTCATAATTTCATCCAGGATAATTGTGAACAGTTGAGGTGAGAGTGGGCATCCTTTCGAAAATGCCGATGACAATCCGATTAGGACCAATCATATACAGGCAACTATGACACCAAAAATGAGCCTGTGACACTTTAACACCTTAAAACTTTCCACAAGTTTGTATGCAATCAGTGGGTTCCCACGTCTGGAGACTACCGGTGGGGTTAAAGAACAGTCAATCAATTCGAAATGAGCATACAAGTGTCAAACCACTCAAACTTTAAACTTCATGGAAATGATCGCAATTAATAGCACTACCCCGCTGGGCACCACGGTTGCAACGCACTCGGGTGATCCCAGAGCAAGCAGAAATGCTTGTGTCAGAGCCCGACGGATTCCGGGGGCGGGCAAAATGAAATTTCCAAAATATTTTCATAAACTTCGGTTTGCAAGTTGGAACGTCGGATCGATGACCTCAAAAAGTTTAGAACTGGAAGCGATTATGCGTCGCAGAACTCTACAAATCCTGTGCGTACAGGAAACGAAGTGGTGTAATACAGGAAATAAAGCGCGTTTTCTAGATTTAAAAACTAAGGCATTTAAGATGTTCTACCATGGAACGGTCAATGGACGAAACGGTGTTGGAATCGTTGTTGCAGCGGATCTTCTAAACAACATCGTTGGTATCTTGAAAATAAGCGTTCGCTTATGTGTTAAACTCGTCATACACAATTAAACGTGGAACATTGTTAGCGCGTACGCCCCACAAAATGGATGCGACCAATCGGAAAAAGATACATTTTGGTCAGAGTTCGGTAATTTGCTTAGAAATATACCTATCGATGAGATGCTCTTCGTAGGCGGAGATTTAAATGGCCACGTGGGAGAAACAAATGTTGATTATGAGGACTGCCACGGCGGTAAAGGCTTTGGAACCAGAAATTCAGCTGGCGACGACATCCTTGTAGGATGTAGGGCTTACGGCTTAACCGTCTTAAATACAATGTTTATTAAACATCAACGACATCTTATCACCTATAGCAGCGTAGGCCACGAAACGCAAATAGATTATCACCTCTGCAAAATGTCGATGAGAAACCGTGTTAAGGACTGTAAAGTAATACTTGGAAAATCGCTAGTAAGCCAACACCGTCTGCTCATTACAGAATCGTTTGGAAAGCCAAAAATCCGGTGGTATAATTTATCGAAGGAACGAGGCGCAAGATTTATCGCACTGGCTAAAGAAGTACTTCAAAATATAAATGGTATAGCAGACTCACTTAGCCCGCAAGAAATGTGGAACAGCATGCACGAGGAATGCATAACACTCGCAAAGTCCCATCTGGGGACTATATCGAAATACCATCACGTCGGCAAAGAAACATGGTGGTGGAATGACGAAACCAAACGAGCTGTGGCCGACAAGAAGAGTGCATTCCAAGCGTGGACAAAATGCGATCGGAGCGACGATATCGAAAAAGCTCGACTGGCTCTTGAATACGAGCGTACCAGTAGTTGGAACAGATAACCTCACGATCGGCAGATAGAAGACAATCTATCCAAGAAGTTAAAACGTCGTACAATACTAAAATGCCAAATATTTTTAAGCTCGCTGCACAGAGGAGAAAAAATTCAATGGAAATAACCTCGCCGAAATACATCAAAAACGTAGACTGTCGCTTACTAGCAAATGAAAAGAAAATTTGTGACCGGTGGTTTGAATACTGCAAGGAGTTGCTTAACAAACAGTTTCCACGTAATATCGTGCCGACAGCTGGTCTATTCGAGGAGGAAGTTTCGGACTTTTCAATCGAAGAAATAAGTATAGCAATTGGAAAAATGAAGCGGGGGAAAGCGGCGGGACCAGACAGCATTCCATCAGAGTTTTGGTCGAAGATGGAGGGAATCGGCAGCGAATGGCTATCGAAACTTTTAAATAAATTCAAATGTGGACAACCTATGCCGAATCAATGGAGAAGTAGCTTCTTGGTTCCATTATACAAAGGAAAAGGCGACACTCGAGAATGCAACAACTACCGTTCAATCAAGCTTATGTCACACACATGAAAATCGTCGAAAGAGTCTTAAAAGAACGTCTTCGGCAAATAATAAAGCTCGATAATAGCCAGTGTGGATTTGTTAAAAAAAGATCGACAGTGGACGCCATCCAAAGCCTAAGAATACTAATGGAAAAGCACACAGATTCGTTGAAGGATTTACACATGGTATTTATCGACCTCGAGAAAGCATTCGATCGAGTGCCTAGGGATCTCATATGGGCCGCGCTGAGGTCTCAAAACGTACCGGAAACGTATGTTAGAATAATTCAAGACATGTACGGAAACGTGAAAACTGCGGTTAAAAGCTCTGCTGGACTTACGAGAGAATTTCCAGTTAATGTCGGAGTGCATCAAGGAAGCCTTCTTAGCCCTTTCCTCTTTAACGTAGTATTCGACTATCTTTTAAAAGACTGCATGCGCGAAGCAAATGTAACGCCAATTCTCTTCGCTGACGACGCAGTTATAATTAGTGATAGCGTCGAAGTTTTACAGAACGCCTTAGATTCATGGAAAAATGCGCTACAGAGAAACGGGTTTAAAATAAGTCGTTCAAAGACGGAGCATTTGACGTGCCCATTTGCGCATCCGTTGCGACCTGTTCCGGATATAATGTTGGACGGAATAGTTCTTCCGAAAAGCACTATATTTAAGTACTTAGGATCAATCGTTAACATGGAAGCGAAATGTGACAACGACGTAAACCACAGAGTGAGTGTGGGATGGATGAAATGGCGGGGAAATTCGGGAATCTTTTGCGACCGCAATTTTCCACTTAAATTAAAGGGGTAATTCTACACCACGGTTGTTAGACCAGCTCTTATATACGGTTCACAGTGCTGGACAATGTACGAAGCGTTTAAAAACAAAATGACGGCAGCGGAAATGAAAATGTTAAGGATGTCTAGTGGAGTCACTAAACGCGATTACATTAGATCTACGCGTATAAGAGGAAGTCTACATATAAAGCTTGAGGCGAATAGAATAAATAAGTATTGCCACGTTCAAAGATCTGCGGAAAATCCGGTTAAAAAGGCACTATCAACTACGGTCACTCCAACTGTAAGAAAACGAGGTCGGAAAAAGAATTCCTGGATTTCTCAGATGGCAAATGCGCAACAACGTCTGGGGTTAACCACTGAAGCGATCCAGGACCGAGCTTTATGTAGACGCGTTCTGCGGTCTGCGACATTAGCCAACCCCATAAGCGGAGCAGCAGCGATGCAGAAAAATGGGAAACTCGTTACGCATAAGTTCGTATAACGAGGAAAGGGTTAATAAAAGGATAAGAAGAAGAAGAAGAAGCCGATTAGAACCAAGCCGCACGAAACAGATAATTAAGTTTCTCAACATGTTTTGCACTAAAAGCTATTGCTGAACTAAGAGGGTGACGGAATTTCCTTTGTATTGTAACAACAGATTGTTGCGAAACGTAATAAACGATAAATCGATAATTTAATTCAATATCAAATCTTTCTTCTTCTTTTTTTTTAATATTTAAAACATAGCTGGGTTCAAGCCCAGTTGAACAATCGAATTGCTGCCGCGTTGTGAATTCTCTCGGGGTATTTACTCGCTACAAATCCCAAGTGACAAATCTCTATCCAGAGTTTTTAACCACCCGCTCGTGGTTTGGTTTTCGTTGTTTTCCTTTGGTTTTAGATTTTTTTTTTTGGTTTTGTAAAACACACGGAGAAGAAAACAGCAACACGGATTCCAATCTACAATAAACATAGTCATACATTGTGTATATGGTTTCATGGCCAATAAAGCACGTAGCTGACATGACATCTGTATCAATGTCATCAATATTTGCGAAGAAATAATCACGAAACATTATCCTGTAACTTTGGGTGTTAATGCAATGTGAGTTCCCACTTCACTTTAGGTACGATGTTGTCACCAGAGTGAAGACTACTCCAAGTGAGAGTTTTATTGAATCGACATTGAACCTCGTCATTAAAGGAAATTTTCCGATAAAGGAAGGATCGACATTGGCTGAGTAAGAGCCCAATCCGTTGCAATACATTACGGAGATGGGCTAAGATTTTCAAAAACATGTTCCACACTGTGATCGGAAGAGGGTCATCGCGGGCTATAAAACTTTTAAATGAACTTTCAAAAATAGAAGACAGACCAAAAAGTGGTCGTCCACGCGTCGCTCGAACGAGTGCGAAAGTTAAAGCTGTGCGTGAATGAATTCGCAGAAATCATCTTCGAAAATAAAAGATAATGTCCAGAGAATTGAATATATCCGCTAGGTCCATGTCAAGGCTTATCCGAGATTATCTCCATAAGAGAGCCTATCGTCGACCAACCGGACATCTCTTAACTCCCAAAGTGAAAAAAATTAGACTCGACACTGTTACAGTGGCACGCGGTTAATGGACATAAAAATATTTTATTTACTGATGAAAACAATTCCATAGAAGAGGTTTATAAGAAACAGAATGACAAAGTTTGTGCAACGTCATCTAAAGAAGCAAAAAAAGTTGTTCCGAGGGTTCAGCGCGGACACCATCCCGCTTCTTTAATGGTTTGGTGGAAGGTATCGCATCAGAATGTCACATCACTGCCTTTGTGAAAAAGGTGTGAAAATAGGGATACAAATGTACCAGGAGACAGTTCTCAAAGGTGTTGTCAAGGGCTTAATAAATACCCTTTTCAACGGGGAAAGATGGGTCTTCCAACAAGACTCTGCTCCGGCACAAAAAGCCAAAATGACGCAAGAGTGGCTTAGATGCAATATTCCGGATTCTGTCGCTACTGTAGATTGGCCATCAGGAAGTCCAGATTTAAATCCGCTGGACTACATTTTATGGTCAGAGCTGGAGAGCATGGCCTCCAATGAAATTTTGACAGCCTTAGGGCAGCTTCAATAACAGCAGCGTCGTCGATTCCCATGGAGACAGTGCGTGCCGCTATAGAACAATGGCCAAAACGTTTAAAAGCCTGCATCAAAGCTAAAGACGGCCATTTTGTGTTAACTTTTTTTTTATTTATTCTAAACTAATGTAAGAAATAAATTTCATTGTAAGAGATTTACTTGACTTTTTTTATTGCACTTTGAAATGTAACAGAACCTCTGGCTAGACAAGGTATAGTGAAGATGGACAATTATAATACACCCAATGGATATTAAGCCAATGGCAGAAATGTTAGCCCTTATGCCGGTTTGTTTTTATTGGCTCTTCTGTGTAATCCCAGGTCTAAAGTACGAGGGCGGGTCAATAAGTCCGTGACTTTTTGAATTTCTGACCTCTTTACTGAAACAGCAACACTGCTCCTGTCAACAGGCATCTGTCAGTTGACTCCTGTCAAAATTTAAACTTGCTGCGTCAGTTAGTTTGTGTTTGACAGCTATTTTTATCAGACTTCTCACTAATTTGAGGAGAAAATGGAAAAAAGTGAATTTCGTGTGCTTATTAAGCATTATTTCTTGCGAAAAAAAACCATTACCGAGACCAAGGCTAAGCTTGATAAATACTATGGGGACTCTGCACCATCGATTTCAATGGTAAAAAAGTGGTTTACTGAATTTGGTTGTGGCCGTACAAGCACTGAAGATGCCGAACGTCCTGGACGCCCAGGTGAGGTCTCTACACCCGAAACAATCGAAAAAATTCACGATATGGTGTTGGCCGACCGAAGATTGAAAGTGCGGGAGATTGTGGAAGCCGTAGGGATCTCGCATGGCTCAGTGGTTTCAATTTTGAATGATCACTTGGGCATGAGAAAGCTTTCCGCAAGATGGGTGCCGCGTTTGCTCACAGTCGACCACAAACGCAATCGTGTAACAACTTCACAGGAAGGTTTGGCGTTGTTTAATCGCAATATGGAGGAGTTTTTGAGTATTGGCAATTCGTGGGTTCATTCAATTCTGTACTCACGAAAAACAGCATATCTTTCGAAACAAGAAAACTTCTATTTGGAACCCCCTGTGTATAGGGTATATTTATCACCACGACTTCCTACAGAAGGCCCACAATAATATGAAAAAGGAGCTCCTATAACGTAGTTTATTTTCCAAAATCTGGACCAGAACCATCGTTTACAAATGCAAGCAAACTTTAATAGGCTTTCCATTCCGTTGGCAGAATCGTAAACTGTCAGGTTGAATGATTGTTTCAAGCCAAAGGGAATTTCTAAGCGTCAGAGATTTCTTGAAGACCGGATAAGTCAAAAACACGTTGTTGCGAAAATATGAAAGCGGTCTTGTGGAGGTCCAAGTTGCAGGAATTTTGACTTCCCGAAGAATATATATATATTTTTATTGGGTATATAACTTAATTCGTGCGGTTTTTTTTTCAAAATTTGAACGTTAATTTAAGAAAAAACATGTACAATAGTTTTATTCAAAGTATTGCCCATCTGAAGCTATGACTTTTCCCATCTTTCTGGCAATTTGTGGATCCCATCCCAAAGAAACTGCGCCGGCTTGGCAGCCAAGAATGAATCAAGCCAATTTTTGATATTCTGCTCTGATGTGAACCGTATTTCAGTGAGGGCGTTCTGCATCGACCGGAACAAATGGTAGTCAGAAGGGGCAAGGTCTGGGTTATAAGGCGGGTGGGGTAAGACTTCCCATCCACTGTTTTCCAAATAGTTCTTAACCGGAATAGCAACGTGGGGCCGAGCGTTGTCATGATGGAAAATAATTGCCTCGTGTCTGGTCGCATATTCCGGGCGTTTTTCGGCTACTGCTTTCTTCAAATGGATTAATTGTGTTCGGGAGCGTTGTCCATTGATGGTTTCACCCGGTTTTAGCAGCTCATAATACAGCACACCCATCTGATCCCACCAAATACAGAGCATTACCTTCGCGCCATGGATATTCGGCTTTGCCGTTGATTTGGCTGGTTAGCCGGGTTTCACATATGATTTTTTGCACTTGTGGTTGTCGTAATGGATCCATTTTTCATTACCAGTAACAGTTCGATGCAAAAATAACTTCCTTTTGTGGCGTTCCAGCAGCATTTCGGACATACAAAACCGCCGTTCGACGTCTCTCGGCTTGCGTTCAGGTGGAACCCAATTTCCTTGCTTTTGAATATATCCAGCTGCTTTTAAACGTTTTGAAATGGCTGCTTGTGTGACACCCTAAGATTCTGCGAGCTCTTGTGTTTGGCAACAATCTTCAAAGAGTAATGCTTCCAGTTCTTCATCTTCAAACTTTTTTGGCTGCCCAGGACGTTCATAGTGTTCCAAGACAAAATCACCACTTTAAAATCGTGGAAACCACTTTTGGCACGTTCGCTCAGCTAGCGCATGTTCACCATAAACTTCTACCAAAATACGATGACTTTCAGCAGCAGTTTTCTTCATATTAAAGTAATGAAAAAGAACTCCCCGGAAAAACACTTTTTCAGGCACAAAGTTCGACATATTTGAGTGAAAAAAAATTATTGTTGCTTACGTTTCAAATGAATGAGACACATACTGAAATGACGTACAATGATAGTAGCTTTCCAATGCATATTCCAATGGAATAATATAAGTTACGCCATCTCTTAGCAAACCGCACGAGTTAAGTTATAGACCCAATAATTTTAAATTCATTTTTATTTCTTCTTTCATTATAAGCTTACATACTAGACACAAATGCTTAAATCTAATTTCACAATGACTCTTACTTATTCTAGCTTACTGGCTCTTACCGAACTCTCTAAACTTCACACTATCAATAAACTTTGCCTTTCGGCCTTAAAACTATCTTACGACTAATGGTCTTATTTATCAATAAGTGAGAAATATTTCTAAGAAAAGAGTTTTGGAAAAAGCTTAGATACCTTATCATTTTTTTTATTTTTTGTATAAAACTAAAAACTTAACCTACCTAAGCTACTTATTCAAACTTACATAGAATCAGGGTGGTGAACACTCGAAGACTTTCTCTCCGGGTAGTCACCATCTCGATTGCGATTTCGGGCGCCTGGCAATCCTCAACATCGTGCACAAGCACCGCCCCGATTAATTGATGCCATGAAGCATCAATCACTTTTTAGAAATACCGTCCTATGTTGACGAGCCCGGCGTTTCCACGAAGTCCCCCTAACTATCCTTAATCTTACTTAAAACTAGGAGAAGTGTGTCACCTCAGTAACGTACCGACCTAGGAAAGCATGACCAGCCTCCCTACTTCCTTAAGCCAGCAGAATTCGATGAACTGTTTTTCGGCATCGACCCGATCCCTTTCCGCAATCGCGGTTCTAAACCGGAGGAGCTCCTGAGCATTAGCGACATACCCGTCGTAGATGAGCCGCTTGTCCTTCGCACCGCAGTGGCGGTGGTATATTACCAGAATACCATCCCTACTTTGTACTAAATCTTTAGCATCTATATGAAGAAAAGCCTCCGGCGAGATAAAGTCCGATATAGGTGAGCTCTCGTCGTACATTTCTTCGGGCTAATAACCCCGAAACATCAGGCGTTTGTTGCTGGTCATTACCCTTGCAACGTACCTTCGAATCACCTTAATCAGGAAATTGTCAATCCTATTCAGATGCATCGTAAAGGGCTTTGTTGGGATAGTATTTCTTGTACTCCGATTCTGGTGTTCTATTCAAACCCAGACAGGTCCTAAGACACTGCCTTTCAAACACCCGAATCTTTTCCATCTGAGACGGCGTTATATTAAACCACACAGGGCAACCGTACGCGACGACTGGTATGATTAGGGCCACATAGCATACGACTTTCACCCTGAAAACAAGTTGATTGCTGTAAAACAGCCTTCTTGTCAGGGCTAAAGCCTTCTTGGCCTCAGCTAGTCAAACATCTTTATGTTTGTCAAAATATAGATATTTATCGAGCCAGATACCAAGGTATCTAACTACGCTTCTCGCCGCTAATGGCATCCCGTGTTATCCAACGATGGCCAAATTTCGCCAGTTATGTCTGGTATCCCTAAAAGCCCATCTCAATGGAGCCATAAACAAGATTTTTTTCTGACTTTTGGAAATTGATTTACAACCTGGAGAAGAGCATTGATAACTTCGATTTTTCGACCTGATCTGTACGCCACTAAATCGTCTGCGTACGCTATAGAGTGACTGAGGGAACCTACTACATCACTTGTGTAAATGTTAAACAGGATCGAAGAAATTACCGCCCCCTGTTGTAAGCTGTTTTTAATATCAAAAACTTTGCTCGAAGTGACGTTGCAACATTTGGCAATGAACTTCTTTCCCATAAGCATGTTATAAATCCTATATAGCAGACGTTTCGCCATACCTCTCCGAGTCAACTTATAGAATAGCTCCTCTAGTCGAAAGCCATCTGAAAGTCAACCAAATAGGCACCCGTACACTGGTTCTTACAGTTATTCCATTGTATGTCGAAGATCAGCTCTGACGCAGCATGAACAGTGTCATGCTTTGCCCCAAAACCAAACTGATCTTCCGGAACTATATTATTTTCCTCAACCCACCTTACCCGAAGAATATCTCTGAACATCACATGGAAAAGGGACCATGTACTGCATTTAACCAAGTGCTATACTGACTGCACAGTACGCATCTACTACTTGCCGTTGCAGCCTCGATCACTCGAAGCATTCTTCTCTCGAAAGGCGCAGAGTAGAACTTTTCTGCGCCATAAAAAAAAAGGACTAGAATGATCAATGCACCGCTATTTTGATCACCAGAGAGAGGGTGCTGTTCTGCCACTAACGTAGTCAAGTAGTTTTGTCAAGTTTTTCTAGTCTCGGACGATCTCAAGTTCGATGTTAAAGGAATCGCACGACAGGTGATTACCTTGATAGAAGCCTTTTTTATATCTAAAGTCTGGGTTGAACCACTACAAACTTTCACTAAGCAGCAAGCTTTTATCATCATCGTTTTCTGCCGTAACGAGTAAATCTGATCGATATTGTTCTTTTAGGCTCGAAATCACGCTGTTCAGGACCAGTCAGTCTGTTAAAAAACGTTTCCCACTAACACATCGTCAACAAAGACGATCTTCTATGGTCTGTCGATAAGGCAGATGACTTCATAACTGACACACAGTCTCCTTTCTTCATGATGGGGCATGAACTCGCTTGGCATGCTTTCGTGCACGGACATTATTTTTTGTATACGAACCAAAAGCCTTGCTTGAATAAAGTCTTAATATTGCCTCCCTGACTTCGTAGAGATCGGATGGGTGAAATTGTTGAACGTCATTCTCTGTGACAACAAAGTATTGATCGCTCAAGAGATGCTCTGTTCCGTAATCGTAGCACTGCTATTTCTCCGTTTACATCTGATTGTTTCTATCATCCAACAACTTGTTTCGCAGTGATGGTCGAGCGAAATCTACCACATCAGAGGCGCCATCTCTTGTTGGTTGTTGGCAGCGGAAATTGAGCGTTTTCCTTTGACTGTGACTTTCCGACGCCGGTCTTCGTCGAAGTATTTCCTCTTCTTAGAGGCATTAGGAGCATCCGCACTTGCCTAGAACAATTTTATCATCATGTTTGGTGTCATGTTGTTTCCTCTCCATAGGGCCATTCGGCCATGAAGCGCTCGGTCAAATGCCTTAGATCCTAAGACTTCTGAAATCTGCTTGTAATGACAAGATGGACAGAAGTCGTCGCTGCCCGTTTATTATCAACATTCCTCCAACCACTTTATTTCATTCCACTCTTGGATGGGGAGTTTATTTGCACCATAGCATCCTCGAACTCAAAAAGCTGTTCGGCTATACCGAATCTCTTAAGTGAACGAATAAAGCACGTCCAATGCTGAGACATACGGTTGGGTTTGAACTATATTTTGTTTTACCACTGCTAGGGAGGTGACCCTTGCACATAAGAAGCTGACTGCACTCAAGATTATGAATGCTGCCTTGGAAATGAAAAAAAATTGTTGCCATGTTAAAATATGGTACATGAACTCCAAAGGCAATGAATTTCCTTTGAACAAGGCCAACCCATCCTTGCTGTGTACAAATATGCAAATAATGTCTGACTAAAAAAAAAGCCAACATCCATTAAGAAGCCTGTTTAAGGTCGAACTTTTTGTTTACAGGCCTTGACCAAAATATTTTCTATTGAAAATAAAACGAAGACCACCTTTAAACGATCCATGTCCATGCAAATGACAACCATTAATAAATCCTAACCAAACAAACAGAATTTCATTAAAAAATCATTTTTATCTCACAAAACCTTCTCAAAATACTCCCTTTTCATCCATTTGATGGGTCCTGCCTTACATTCCCCTCCCTAAAACCAATACAAGAGAAAAACCTCCAAAGATACGAGTACCACTGCCTTCTATTGTCAGAAAGGATGATATCTATCTTGTTAACATTTGCAATCGAAATCTGCGTGAAATCAAGGACTCTGCCCAAGTTTTTTTTTTTTTGTGTATTTTGGGCCAATTTTTCTAGTTCAGGGGGATGACATGAATCGGACTACTGTCTAGACAGTGAAATACAACGAATTTCAAAGACCTGCGCGACTTTTTTCACGCAAAAAGGAGTTTTCTAGTTTTTTTTCTCCTGGTTTGGTGGCACTTCAAATTCAGATCACATTTTGAAGCGGATTGACTTCAAGACGAATGTTCCTAATTTCGGAAAATTAATGCGATTAATTTATACAGAAAGACATCGGGGGTTTCAGTGGTAGATGATTCACCAGATCACGCTGTAGGCGTGTGACAATGGTTCAACTCAAGTCCACAAGATTCCAATTAATCGAAATCAAACAACATAATCGCGGCACCCATGAAATTTAATGAAAACACCATCTGCTGGAGATATTAAAGTCGGCGCTATCAAATCGATTTATTTCGAATGGGTGGGAGGTAAAATGAGATTGACTATATCCTTGTGCTATGCCGTATGGATTTGGGGGAGGATTATTAGTTTGCGGCTAGGATTTGCATGCTGTGGTAGGATATACGTATGTTTGTACGATTGGGGCTGTTTGTTTTTTCTCCAATAACTTGGTATAGGAGTTTAACAAGCCCAATGTGGTTAGATGGTTGCGTTGAAGTTGGTCAAATTGCGAAGTGAAAAGTGGTTTAGAGCGCGATCTCTAGCAATATTCACTGAAGTATGAAAAGTGGTTATGTGGATGGTGATATCTATCTATCGATGGCTACGAGGGAAAATAATATAATTTTCTCATTTGATTGACTTTGAGCAACGAGGTTTCCATAATGTGTTAAGATTGAATCCCGACAACTATCACAGTTGCCCCGAATCAAAAATAACTTTGGAACCAACTGTTCCAACACTGGGTTCGTTCACACGCCAGGTAGCGCTTTAATGGCAGCTAAACCTGGGAAACAAAATCTACACGTAGTTGAGCGCCACGTGATTTTGCCCTTGGAATCACGAAACCAAAACGAAAGAAAGAAAATAATACCGAACGGAAAACAAAGAAATGAAAATCTTCCCCGAAAAGAAACACGACAAAAAAGTAAAACACCGGGTATCTCAAGACGTTATAACGGCTCCGTTGGAGCACGACGATTTATAGAAAAATAAAGAAATGAATTTAACAGCACACTCGTTGCTAGAGTGACCCGCTATTTAAACATTCCCGAACGATTCAAACGGGTCGCGTGTCTCGTCTTTTCCCAAGAATTTTCCACGCACGCACGGCCTAACGGAGTCTTATTTTTCTTTTCAATTAAAGAAAAAAACGATTTTCTTTTTTTTCACTACACTACACTATACTTAGCTGAATTTCTATCTCCTGGCGGTTCTGCACCTTCCCTCTCCGTCCTGCTATTCCTTTTTCTATCCCGATCCACTTTCTTTCTCCTTATAATCCTATCCCCTTCGATACGCTAGAACCACAAAACTCGCGATTTAACTTGGAATCTACTCTACTTTTTTTTTATACCTTTCAGACACTGGAATTACATTGAAAATTGCGAGAAGCAATGTTTCTCTCATTGCTGATCCCCGGTTAATTTTCCCCCATCGAACTAAAAAAAATTGCAAAACAACAACAAACGCGAAGGAGAAAGAAAGTATGATCAAAGGTCAATGGAGTGTTGGGACGAAGGAGGAAGGTTGTGTGAGTATAATCCTAATCTGATTATACCCCGGTCTAGCCATTCTCTAAACCGCCGCCCCAAACAAAGCTAAGTATATGTGCCTCTGTGTTAAAATACCCCGGGTCACTACTTACTCCGATGGATCGGCGTTCAGATTTGGGGGGGGTGGGGGGACTGACCAATAGCGGGTCATTCCTTACAATTACGTATTTTATTTTGTTTTCTTTAGTTTTAGTTTTCGTTTATTCAATGTTGTGGGCCATTCTGCCCGCCTGGTACTTTGTTGTGATTTTTGTTTTGTTATTATTGTATAGTTTGTGTTTATGTTATTGTTGTGGTTTGTTGTTGTTATTATTCATAGTTGTTTTTATATTTTTATCGTTGTTATTATCTATGTTTATGTTTGTGTACTCCCTCGTTGGAGGCTGCCTCGTAGCTTGGGCGTCCGCCTACAGCTTCTGCTGCTCCCTTGGTGCTCTATCGGTGGGGTGCTGGCTTCAAAAGGATCGTCGTCCCTTCACCCATCGAACCGAACTTTTAAAGTTAAAACGACGTTGGGATGTGTCTATATACTGGCCGTCCGCCTGCAAACCACCGTCGCTCCTCCGTGGCTCCCTCGTTGGGGGTGTAGCTATAAAAGAGATCGTCATCTCTTTCCCCTTAGACATATCTGCATCCACATCAATTGCGTGATGTGATGCCGGTAATACTAAAGCCGTGTCTTCGTGGCTTTCGTTGGGGTGTACGCTCCAGGGATCGTCCTCCCCCACCCGTCATCATCGTGTTGGGGTGTCCGGCTATAAAGGACAGGCCGTCCCCACCCGTCGATGACTTTCAGATGTCCTGTCTGATGCAGCCCGTTGCGAGTCTCCGACCGAAACACCTCGTCCTCCTCTGAGGATAACCGCCCGTAAACCTATGTGGTTCCTTTCCGAGGTCTGTGGTCGGTGGGCCAATGACTGATGGGAATATGGCTGCCCTCCACCTCCGCCAGAGCTCGATCTTTCCACTCAACGAAAAGAGGGAACGAAGGGAGGAGAACAAGGAAGAGGGTAAACCTTGTTGCGGGAAAATTTACCGCAACAAATGGAAATGGATGTTGTGTCATTTTTGGGCAGATCTCAACCCCTGCTCAGTGGGTTTTGCCACAGAAATGGAGCCTTACATATCGTCTTTCAACAGAGCTAAAGTCGCAGTTGTTCTTATATTTTGTGGCAGGAGATCTTTTCCTCTCTTGACATCCATTTCCTGTTATTCTCGTTTGTACTTTCAAGTAATCTCTTCAATTCGTACAGCCACAAAACTTGTGTTTTGTGCCCTCTGTTAATAGATACAATTTTTTATTTTCGGAAACAGATTACATTTTGGTGCTTTTTTTTTATTTGAATATGTAAGCTGGGAAATCGATGCGTTCAGACAACCACATGCTTAGTTGTTTATCAAAACCATTGATTGTTGCCTGTAAAAAAATTATTTTGTATGGAAGCCAACGAACGAAATGTCTTCAAGACATCCGTTCTTTCAATTTACATACTTATCAAACGGTTGAATTAAAAGTCTTTTCTCAAATATATCTTCTTCTGCCATGGCCTTGGTACTGGGTAATGAAATATTCTGATATTTCCACAGAAGACATACAACATATCTCTCATCCAAAAACACATTTTTCTATTACAGAACTTGGACTGCTCTCTCCAAAGAGAAATATGGCTCTTTTCTCACCTACGTGCGTAGTGATGTAGCTTACCAAACTCCACCACAATGTAGTCCTTGTTCCAATCCGGAATTCAATTTCATGTGGTTAAAATTCCATCTCCGTAAGCAAGTTATCCACTACTGCTTTACTTACAGAAGCCCCAAACTGGACAGCAATTCAACCTTTATCGATTTTGATGCGCTGTCTGACTCCATACAAAGAATTGTATCCTTGTATCCTCATACTGAAATCGTTATTACGGGCGATTTCAATATACACAAT
Organism: Volucella inflata; assembly: GCA_928272305.1. Lineage (NCBI taxonomy): Eukaryota > Metazoa > Arthropoda > Insecta > Diptera > Syrphidae > Volucella > Volucella inflata. The sequence goes on from OV743719.1 coordinate 68,250,517, forward strand.
TCTGGGTGGCTTCGACATTCTGAACAGACAACACCCGACAGAAGGTGTGTTGAGATCTTCGCTGCGGAAAACAACTTCACCCAGACTATCATACCGCCAACACCCTGGACTTGTTTCTAACCACTCACCCCGAGAAGTACACTGTTGATGTACTCTCACCTCTAGGCTCGTCAGACCATTGTATCATATCAGCTAAATTCGCGTACATTGATCACATAGTTAGAGAAAAAATTCCTAAAAGAACAGTATGGCAATATGAGAAAGCCAATAGGAGCGAACTTAACACCTTCTTTAGGAATTTTAACTGGTCGTTATGTTTCCCCGATAACGACGTGGATGCCGGTGCTGATATGATCACAGACACTATTCTCTTTGGAATGAGATCCTTTATCCCTCACTGAATAAATAGTATCAGGCCAAAGGAAAAGTCGTGGTACGACTCGAGCTGTAAAGAGGCAGTCAGGTTGAGAGAATTGTTTTTTCGGTTCCATAAGACCAACCCGACAGAAAAAACCGGAAAAAATTTAAACAAGCCAGGAATGACTGCAACGCCTTTCTTCAACTATACGACCAAAAAATGAGGCGAAAAATACTAAAATGTCCCAAAGGTAGTAAAAATATTTGGTCGTTTGTCAAAAACATTAGAAATTCTGCCTCATCTTCCATCATTTACAATGACATTCCAGCTGTCACCTCTTTGGACAACGCCAATCTTCTTGCTCAACGCTTCCGGATTGTGCTTTGTCCCCACCTACAATTGAGTGCGTCGAATCTTCAATGGGACGAATCCACTTTCGCACTCGTGTAGTAGCAAGGGTACTTCAGGATCTTAACATTCACAAATCCGCTGGTCCAGATGGTATATCTCCCCTTCTTGTGAAGAGGTGTTTCTCAACGCTGGCAAAACCACTGCTAAGCTTTTCCATCAATCCTACTCTTTAGGACTCTTTCCGAGCAGATGGAAAACAGCATTTGTCCAGCTCGTGCCTAAAAAAGGTGAATCTTCTGCTCTCTTCTCTTACAGACCCATTGCACTTACGTCCCTTCTTTCCAAGGTCATGGAAACGCTAATAAATCGTCAGCTCATGAAATATCTCGAAACACGAAAACTTCCTTAGGACTGGCAGTACGGTTTTCGTACCAACAGGCCCACTCATGAATCTGGCAAAAGCAAGATAGTTGCACTTGAGATTTCTAAGGCATTTGACAAAGTTTGGCATCAGGCTCTTTTGTCGAAAATGCGTGCATTTGGGATCGACGACTCCCTTCTTCAATGGATTAGAAATTACCTTTCGGAACGTTCAATTCGATGTAAGCAAGAGATCGAGCTAAATCGAGCTGGAGACGCTTTTTGATTGAGGCCCACGTCCACCCCGGACTGTAGCGCCACCTAAAGAAAAGTAAAGGTAAGTTTCATGAACATTAGATTTCACCTCGTTATGCTTATCACAAATATAAATATTAATTTCGGCTGCGTCCAATACCAGTTGAAGCCGCCCCGAGAAGCTTCCATCCTTATTTGGTTTGAATAGCTGCCCGCTAAAAGAACATTGCCTCTCAAATCATCAACGGTACGTCCAGACTCCAATGCTATTGGCATATTAGAAATTGATTTAGCATTCCAAAAACAATATACAAAAGCGTAGATCCCTGTCCCGCCAGTAAGCATCCTGTAGTCTTTCTTTTTGAGGGACAGCAGAAAAGTCGCGGACTTCTTAGAGTTGTGTAGAAGGATTCATGCTTTGTACAGGCCACTTGTCAGGGTCCCAGAAGCTCTTCAGCACATCCCAAATTGACGCGCGTCAGTTTTGGTGGTCTGAAAATCTTAAAAGCCGCCTTACAATTCAAAGGCTTACTACATGCAGGCTTTCGTTTCCATATCGTAGCCTCTTGCTCAAATTTAAATGTTGCCTAATTTAGCTAGCTCCAGAAATTGATTAACACAGTGCTTACACTACGCATCTTTCAAACTGTCATTGCCAGTTTTCAGATTCGAAGCGACAGAGTAGCGAAAGCGGATTCCTTAAAGATCTGCTAGTCTCGTCTCCTTCGACTTTTCTGCGTTTTCTTGGAAGTGGGTTTTTTTTGACGACATCCAAGTTTGACCCAGCAACAGTTTTAGCATAATCTGGAGCCTGAGGAAAGGCATCCCCAGACTTGTATTTCAGATTTCAGCGGCGATGTCACCGCATCGACAGGCTTTCGTCAGCCAGAACGACTATTTTTGCTTATTACGGCAGCGGCCATATCTGACCATCATAAAGGGTGTTTTTTAAGGGCTTGAAAGCTTTAAATAATAATACAAGACAAAAATGTTGTTGGAATGAATTTTTATTATTATAAACTGGTAGACACTTTCATGGCATTTATTTTTTAAATATGATTTCCGGCATATGCCCACCGCGGCTACGAGCTACATGGTCCATTTGATCAGTCCAATTTTTCATTACTTTTTCCAATAAATCTGGCCGCATGGTGTCAGTGGTGGCTTGAATATTGAACTCCAATGCTCCAAAAGTTGCCGGTTTATCAGCATAAACCAATGACTTAACATAGCCCCATAAAAAGTAATCAAGAGGCGTTAAGCGAACGAGGGGGCCAGTTAACCGGACCACTTCTGGAAATAAAGTTGGCACCAGATTGATTTTGCAATAAATTGATGGTTAAGTACGCTGTATGCCAAGTTGAGTCGTCTTGTTGGAACCAAATGTCGTCGATGTTTAGCTGATTCGAAAGAAATACGAGCAAGCACCGATGATACCGCCAGCGTGTAAACCGCACCAAACACTCAATTTTAATGGGTGTAACGGTGATTCGTTAAAAGCTCGATGATTGTTCGCTGCATATACGGCAATTTTGCTTGTTGACGAAGCCATTTAACCAGAAATGAGCTTCATCGGTAGACACAATTCTTCAATAAAAATGGTCATCTTCGGCCAGTTTCAAAATAGCCCAATCTTTTGTCTTTAATTCTTGCACGAGCTGTATTAGCTGCACGTAAGCGACGAATCGAAATTTCGGCGTCTTCTTCAACACTTCGCGCTACAGCAGCAATATTCTCTTCGGTACGCTTATTTCATTATCTTGTTGATGGTTTTGAATCGACAAGAGTAAAATTAGTGCGAAAACAATCAATAACTGCACGAATCGCTTGATCACTAAGCTGATTATGTTGATCGTAAAATTGACAAAGTGCTCTATGAACTTCACGAACAGATTTATTTTTTTCAAAGTAAATTTCCACAATTTGAAAGCGTTATTCTGGCGTTAAACGATTCACACTGAACAGAAATGTCAACACAGTTTGACATTGACAGCTGTCAAACCACAGACAACATCTTCTCATCCAGCTAAAAATAACACCTTTTACTTGGGTAAAACAACCGATGATTTTGCTTTAGAGAGGAAATGCCAAAACCATTCTTCCTCTGAGACGTGTTTCTTTACTTTGTGACCAGCAGAAGAGTTTGACTTGCCGTCTCTTTACGCCGAATGTTTGCCGCAATCTTAATTTTATTTAGCTGGCCCTTAGATGGTTATCTTTCAGAGTATGCCTTTTCTGAAGGTAGTTCGATCTTTTCGGTTTCTTAGGTCAATCCCGTCACCATTTACGTCAGCGCCTACACTAGCGGGGATAAAGCCTTTGGTCAGGTTGTCGCTTTGAGTCTTTAAGGGTCACCTCCACACTTTTGATATTTATACGTGAACTGGGTATAGCGGAGTCCGGTCATCTCGTTATATTCTATCCTTCGTTCAGCTTTAGTTATTTTTGAAGGATTCTCAGTGTCCTCTAGGACAATTTTGAGAGCGAGTTCATAAGTTCCTTATTGTTCCATAGTTCTCTATGCCTTAAGAGCAGCTTAGGCCGTAGTTGTCATTACACTAACCTTATTTATTTGCTTAAACTTTCACTTGCACTATAAGTCTTGCTAGCAGTCATGCTCTTCCTGGCGTAGCCTCCAAAGACGCTTCTTAGTTCTGTAGTCTACAGCTCAAACGATTTTGACATAGAAAAGCAGGGTATATAGCTACCCGAACACATTTTTTGTGCACTCCGACAAAGACTATTTCCAAAATTAGGCATTTTACAAGGGCGCTTGGGTGAACTCCTTTTCGAAAAGAGCGAGCTTAATTTCTAATCCAAACCCTGCAGGCTTGTCAATCCCTAAATAACAATAAGGTTTCTATGACAGACCATAGGAGCATTAAATTCCTTCTCGGATTCGATATTTTTGAAGAGGAGGAATCTCAAGATTATGGCGGCTGGGCGTGAGCCTAGTAACACAACACACATATATAACATACAATAATGCTACAGCTGCTAGCGACTTTGAACAGAATCTTAATTTGCGGTACTGACATACGAAAAGAAGACCACAAGCATGCCGAGCATTGTTTGTTACTTGCTTCGTGCTGAAGATTATAGAGAAAGTAACCGAGAACATGAAGTCACAAAACTGCTGCCGAATGCATCATCTGTCTAGGATACATCATGACTGAAAATGCGGAAGATCCTACGGGAATACGCTTCTATGTTTAGTGGATGAAGCTAAGGGCACTCTCGACAAGAATTAGTACTCACTGGGGGTTTTCATCCATATTTGGCGTGCTTTTGACGGCAAAAATATATTGCTCGGCTAAACAAGAATCACTAGTTTCATGACCATTTTACATGCATGATAATGATGCCACCAGAATGCATATTACACCGATACAAAATCAATTTACCTGTGCGCAGGAAAGATTTCGGCCAGAATCCAAGTCACCAAAGAGATGTACTCTTGCCGGATCTTGAAGCATGGCTGCAAACAGCTAGTGTCTTTCTGAAGGACGACAACCCTCGATTTCACTGTCTTCGAAGCAAAGTAAATGCAATCCCGATCTGTATTGTGAGAAATGCTAAAGTCTATCTGAACACACTCGTGACCTCCAAGGTAGCCCGAAAGTGCAAAACTCCGGCGACCACAGTCGGGACATTCATTTAAAAGCATTTGCAGCTAAGAATTGGATCAGAAAAATATAAATCGCTGACAAGCTGGGCTCACAAGATATTTGGGTCTTCAATTAGGGTTTTCATTGACGGTTGGGTTTTATAAACATCCTGCAAAAACTGTACGGATTACGTTCGCTTCTAGCTGCCTAAGCTTCAGCACGGAAGGCCATCATCATTCACCTGATAAAATTTTAATATCAACTTTTACAAGCATTTCCTGTTTTAGATAAACGAAAATCTTTAACCTCAAAGTGCCAAGCAAAACATCTTCATTATTAACAAACGACTTCTAGCGACAACCACATAAATAACCGATATACAAGCAAACAATCTATACTCATCATCATAGACCGACCCATTCCCTTCGGCGAACTATTCATCCACCTTATATGCTGGAGAAGGAACAATGCTATATTGAATCGAGACTGCTCGAGATAGAGATTTACCTATGTTTTACTGGTCCTCTAGTTTACTAGTGTTTTCAATGGAATGGCTGCCAGAATGCGGTGGTGTATCTACATACAGTGTATACCGGAACTGTTCATTCACTCAACTACGAATACCATGTCACTGAGTGACCAAGGAAGCGCCCTCAAGAAGACCATTCGCATACTTTATTCGATAAAAGCCGAAGGGAGTGAGGTATGTTGGAGAGGCAACCAATCTCCCATCGAATTCTTAACAATAATGTCATGGTCAGAAACAGCAGCAGGACCTAGAGCATGGACCTGGAGCCAGGATCTAAGTCCTGTCTGTATCACCCTCTATTTAGAATGGTCGTTGTTTATGCAAAAGGATAACAATGCAGTTGCCTTCGAAAAGTTCGAACTCATTCAAGTTCGATTCGGTTTGTCAAGTTGTCAAGGAGTAGAAAAGCAGTAGCATACAGTCAAACCGGTCATTGTAAATAAGAGATGATGAATTATTGCTTTATCCTTGGGGACTATTTGTCTTATGTTGCACCAGAAGTACGATGTAGACGTAGGACTGAAAAGAGAATTTAGTTGGAACTGGAATAAGTGATGCTGCATCAGCAAGCAAAGAAACAAAACACATGTGGTTGAGGACCTGTATTCATAGGAGTACATGTATTTGGGAACTGGTATGGTGGTCCTGAAAATGGTTTTCTTTATCAATAACTTGGTGAGGTAACAAGGCATTGGTTCCTTTTGTGCTGGTAAAATCAAATATGCAGGATAGATACTTTATGCAAACTGTCTTTGACATCTGACCATTCAAAAGAATTCAATGTCATGACAATGCGGTCTTTTATTGAAAATGAAGTGACCTACTCATGTGTATCTAATGAAACTACAAAACCATTTGATATGGTACGGAGACTTTTTGAAGTCGATATTGCAACATAAAGCACATTATTGATTGATTGTTAAAACGAGACGATGTTAGGTACTCGTAAGACACAACTGCATTTGATGAGGAAAGAACGAAGAATTCTTGTTACCTGCGAAAGATCCTGTGAAAAACATTGATGATATTCTACTGGGTGAGGGCTGGCTTAGTCGTCGATAATAGCTTGACTGTATGGCATATTTGGTCAATTACCTCATAGAAACTAACGTGCTTTAGAAAATGAATGCTGACTCTACACTTTAAGAAGAAAAGACAAATGTGAGCTAAAAGAAAATCAAGAGGTCTTGCTAGAATTACGAGTAGAACCTATCGACGAAATGACGTGAATTTTGAATTTAAAACCACGATGATTACGAACGTGAGAAATGCTAACGCAAGCAAATTGTTAACAAACGGGAGAGTGCGGATCGGCTCGGTATATATTTCCGAACACGAGTTAGAACTCTGTTAACCTTTAAGCTCCAACGTGCATTTTCTGTATCGTTAATACCGACGTGAGGCGTGAGAGGCAGTGAATATATTATAAAGTGTTTTTTAAAGAAAGTGATGATTTAAATATCTGTCTTTGCATTATAACGAAAATTAAAGTGTTTTAAGACAAATGAAGTACAAAAAGAAAATATATATAAGACTACAATAATATTTGGCTTGAATTTTGGTTAAAAATCCAAAAGAATACTCGTATTTCTCTTACAATGACAAAAAATAGTTTTTGTTACAAACGACTGATATAACATTTTTTTGATTTAGGTGGCACTACAGTCTGGGGCTGGACCTGGGCCTCAGTCAACAAGCTTCTCCAGTCAGCTCGATCCCTGCTTAGCTGCCTCCAGTTTCACATGCTAAGTTGGCTGAGGTCCCCTTCCACTTGCGTGCGCCACCTAAGTCTTGGCCTTCCTCTACTGCGCTGTCTCTCGGGGGCGGAATCGAAGACTTTTCGGACCGGAGCAATGGTGTCCATGCGCTCTACATGACTCAGCCACCTCAGTCTTTGGATCATCACTCTTCTGGCTAGGTCCATGTCGCTGTACAGTCCATACAGTTCGTCGTTGTATCTTCTCCTCCACTCACCGTCAATGCAGACGGGACCAAAGATCGCCCGAAGAATTTTTCTCTCGAAGCAACCAAGAACACCCTCATCCATTTTTGATAATGTCCATGCCTCTCTGCCATAGAGCAGGCATACTTTCGTCCGACCATATTTTACAGATGAGATGGTGTATGCTCCTTACCAAGTCATCGCCTGCCGCTTTGAAGAGCTCGGCAGTCAGGCCATCCGCTCCAGCAGCTTTGTTGGACTTAAGCTTCGATATGGCTGTCTTCACTTCATCCAGGTCGGGTGGACGGAATTGTTGGTCATCATCGTCCAGATTGAAATGTTGAGTCTGCCTGACAGCGGTATTTGGCCCATCATCGCCGTTAAACAGTCTGCAGAAATGATCTTTCCAAATCCTCAGCATCGACTGCGATTCTACCACGATGTTCCCTTGTTCATCTCCACAGGCTTCGGTTCGGGGTTTGTTTCCGCGGCATGCTATTTTTACCTTTTGGTGAAACTTCCGAACCTCATTCCTGGAGTAGCATCTCTCAATTTCCTCGATCGTGCGCTTCTCATGCTCTTTCTTCTTCCTCCTGAGAAGCCGGTGTTCGTCTCTCCTCTTCCGCTCATAGAGCTCATGAGCAGCTCTGGTGTTTTTTTGCATTGCCGCTTGCGTGCTTTTTGCTTAGCTGCATTTGCTTGCCGGCATTCATCATCGAACCAGGGGTTTCGTTGTGGTGGACAAGTAAAACCCTGCACATCAGAAGCGGCATCTCTGATGGCGTTTTGGCAGTGTTTCCAGTGGTCTTCAATGCTTGATGCTGGCGGCATTTTACCTCTTAAGAGATTAAGAGACACTCGATCGGAAAAGGACTTGGTGATCTCTTGCGATTGTAGCCGTTTAGTTCTATCTAAATTCTTTTGAGTTTAGGTTGACATGAAACACAAGTCTTTCGGGTCTTGACTTTCTCGGCTTCATCTTCAGATCTCTCTGGCTTATCAGAACCAAGTACCTGCTCTTGCCAAACTCATCCTGAGTTCATGGGGCAACCTTAGATTACAAAATCTTCGCTTCGTATGCTTTTATAAGCTAATTTTTTTCATAAAGGGTCCTCTATAAGTTTGTGTTCCCACATATACATCATGTAGAAGATGAGAATTGAAGGAACTTATATCCAAAATCCGATACAAAATTGTCATAGGCCAGCGTCTTGATCGGCGGCTGCAAGTGTATATACAGTCCGTTTGATAAGATTGTATACGGCAAAACTCGTTTATGAAAACCGGTTTGGAAGTGGCATTTGCATAAGCAGATAAAAAAATACTTCTTCAGAGACGGAAGTTTTTTAAAATGAGTGTCGCTTTTGCATCACGTTATGAAGCAGTATTCTTGTGCACGCATCCAAAAGGACCGAAAATGTCATACGGAGCAGCTGCTAAATACATGAAAAAGTCAAAAGCATTTGTTAGCAAGTGGGTGCACCGTTATTCTTAAGATAAAAATGTGGATGAATTGCCGGATCGTGGGTCTACGCCAAAAACAACAAAAAAGCAGGACAAAATGATTCTACGCGTGTTTGAAAAAAATCCTCTTTTATCGTTACGTGGAGGACAAGGGATTTTACGTAAAAGGGGTCTAAATGTGTGTTGTGATGCGATACGAAGACGTTTACTAGCCAATAATGTAAAATTTGGAAGCATAATAAAGAAAACACTACTGTCAAAGAAACACGTAGAACAACGACTCAGTTGAGCCAAGGAGAATTTGGACAGAAATTGGAACAACGTTATTTTTGCGGATGAAGCTTCTTTTTGGGCATCATCTCCTATCACTCATACCTGGTGTACACAATCCAATAAATTAATGCAACGGACCGTCAAGCACCCGGCAAAGGTGCACGTTTGGGGATGCTTCTCAAAACAAGGATTTAGCAATTTGTTCATGTTTGCAAATAACTTAAACGCACCCAAGATGGTCAAAATTTATAAGAAGGCTTTAATACCATCTGCCTAAAGGTGGTTTATAAGAAGGAATGAGAATTGGCTACTGTAAGAAGATAATGACCCGAAACATCGCAGTCGTTTGTGCAGTGCGTGGAAACAAGAAAATAACGTCGATGTTTTAGATTGGCAGTCGCTGGATGCAAATCCCATTGAAAATGTTTGGGCATTCATGAAGCTAAAGTTCCAAGGAAAGAAGATCTCGACGGTCAAACAATTATCACGAAAAATGCGAGTTTTATGGAGATCTTGATTATGCTATAGGATTAGTAGAAAGCATACCTCGAAAACTCCAAGCAATTATTGATAATGGAGGAGAGTGGACCACATATTAATTGAAAAGCATTAAAGTAAATAAACAAAATAAACCAGTACAATTGATTTTTTTTTTATTATTATAAGTCCTTCTTTAATTTTTGTCGTGTACGATGTTATCAAACAGACTGTATGTAAGCGTAAGTTGAGCTCCCTATCACACAAAATGCAGTCGTGATGGGATTGAGGGGAGGAGATAGGTGGGTTGTTGAGAAGGTAGAATCGGAGAGGAGATTCTTGAAAAGGTAGTCGATTGGCATATGGTGACATTAAGTTAAAAAAGGAAGGAGTGATGGAGCGAGGAAATGGTTTTGAGAAATTTTGCATCGTCGTCATGAAGGGAGACAGACGAGTGTTTGATGATCCTGTCGAGATTGTTTATGGTTGACATAGAAAGAAGAGGACCTAGAAGGCCGCCTTGTGAAATCCCAGCGGTGGCCAAAAATGAAACCGAATGGGCTGATCTAAGCCGAATACTGTTATAACGATTTTCCAGTTATGGAAAGCCAAGAGCAGACGATTTCAAGAGTACTAAAAGCTGGGAGATTTTATCGAAGACCTTGCTAAAATCGGTTGCAATAACATCGACTTCATTACCATTCCATACGGCTAGGTTAGTGCACTTACAAGGCTGAGTAGCAATATCGGAGGCCTAAAGTACACTAAAAGACTCATTCTTGCTAAAATTAGGAGTCTATACTCATATATGCAGTAGAGATATGGTCAAATGCCCAAATATTAAATCTGACATGAGGGGCATCTAATTTGACCACCGCTTTAAAGCATTGATAGAAGGCTCCCTGATTGATAATGCGTGCATTAGGATTGGAAACTTCTTCGAAAATGACGAAGATGTAATAGTCACCGTCAATTCGTATTTTTGTTTTTCTTCTTTTGCTCGGAGCATTGAAATCGCTAAAACAATAAAGAGGGCCTTTAATGTCAATCTTACGTACAAACAGCTCAGCTCAAATTGGAAGGGGTTCAAACAAATAAAGGAGGGTAAATAGACAAGGGTCCGGGAGTATTACGATTTAGTCAAAGATATTCATTAAAGAGCAGTCCTTTCATCTGAAGACATTTTCATCGAGCAACGCCATGTGAAGTGTGTTAATTCTGATGTTGAATTGAATAAGGCAATGTACAGCAAAAATTTCTGAAAAAAAAGCGAAATGATAGGGATGATCCAGATGAGAAGGTAGACGGGAAGTCACAAACAGATTTTAGGATATTTTTCTCAATCTTCTCTGAAGACATTATGTATGCTTTGCAAAATACACGATGTAAATGGGTGCTCTTTCGTCACTCTGCACTTGCAATGAGTCCTATTTAATATTACTTGTTCTAACGGGCCATGATCTTTAATTGGGGTTACTAACCACTGTTAAAGTGGATAAGCAGAGTTTCCTTGGAAATACTGGTCTTCATCAATATTGAAATCACCTAAAAGGAATGTTTAGCTCATGTTATGAACAAAAACTTTTGTAAACAATATCAGACTGACCTGAACTAATTTCTTTATTTATCCTGGACTTCTTAACATGCAGTGCAGAGTGGATAGAGCCTGCCCCATCCATTTTATTTTATGATTACATACAACATGAAGTAGGATGGATCGATTGATGTAGGAGTTATGTGAAATAAATGGGGTTTGTATTGGTATATGTGAACTATCAATTGATCCAATAATTCATAAAGTTGACAACCACACGAATAATCGTATTTGTGATTTCAAAATAATCAAAACACGTCCATGCCTCGAAATCGAATATTATTCAGATAATACGCGGACGTTCTGGCGGCTTCCTCTGTGGTGGGCCATCTCTTCCAGGGTAAAATTTCTACCAGGCCCATATTTTTATTTCTCATACATACATACATACATTTCACAACATTTTTTTTTTTTTTTTCTATTATCACTCCACTTGGGAGCATAGGGCTTCCACTTGGCATCTCCATCTCAATCGGTTCGTTGCAGTTATCTTTACATCTGTTCCAAGTGTGGTTGAGTTTTCCTTGTTCCAGGAGTATCGATCGTCTCCAGGTGTTCTTGGGACGGCCTCTGGATCTTTTGCCTTGAGGGTTCCACTCTAACGCCATTCTGGTAATGCAGTCGGCTTTTTTTCCTGATGGTACGTCCGATCCATTTCCATTTGGCGTCTCTTGATCTGTTTCGCAATTGGTTTCTCTCTTGTCATTTCCACCAGATCCACGTTCCTGAAAATGTTTGTATAGAATATTCGACATATAGTACGGAGACATTTGTTGATGAATACCTGAAGTTTTTGTATGATATTGTTGGAACTCAACCAGGTTTCGCTGCCATATATCAGTACTAACTTGACACTTGAGTTTAATATTCTGAGCTTCGTGTTTCTGGAAATCTGGGAACTCCTTCATATAGGTCCTAATTGGCCGAATGCTGCTCTTGCTTTTCGAAGTCTGTTATCAACGTCTGCTTCTGCGCCGCCGTTTATTGTCACTATATTTCCTAGATAGCAGAAGCTATCTACATATTCGACAGGGTTTCCTTCGATGGTAATGTCTCCTATGTTGCAAGTGTTGATACTCATGGCCTTAGTCTTTTGGATATTTATGTCCAATCCGGCGCATCGTAGTAATCTTTCGAGCTCTTCTAATTTAGCTTGGATGTCACTGAGCTTATGTGATAGAAGAGTTGTCGTGTGAGATTCCAAGTTATTCCACGTTTCTGCGCGCAGACTTCCCTCATAATTTCATCCAGGACAATTGTGAGCAGTTGAAGTGAGAGTGAGCATCCTTGCTTTACTCCTGTATTTGTAGTGAAAGAGTCACTGATGATTCCATTATGTAGTACCGCGTGATCCGAATCTTCGTATATTGCTCTGATTTTGTTAATTATTTTTCTGGGGTAGTCCTCCTTACTTAGTGCTCACCATATTACAACTCTTTTGATGGTGTCAAAGGCCTTTTGGAAATTTATGAGGTGTACGCCGTTCTATAGACTGCTCAACTGTTATGCGCAGAGTATTGACTTTGTCTACGCAGCTGCTATGTGGACGGAAGCCAGCCTGTTTATGTCGTAGATGGTCGCAAGTATCTTGTATATGGAGTTAAGTAGAGTTAATCCTCTCCAGTTGCTGCATTCTTTCAGGTCGCCCTACTTTGGTAACTTCACGATTATGCCTTTCTTCCAAGATGAGGGTAGTCTTTCTTCTTCCCGTGTCTTTCCGATGTGAGGGTATAGAAGTTCTGCTGATGTTCTGCTGTCAGCGCGTAGCAATTCGGCTGTGATACCATCCTCGGCCGCTGCTTTGTTACACTTCATTTTCATTATAGCCTCCTTTATCTCATTTGCACTGGGTGCTTCACACGATATGCTTAAGTTGTTGTCTGTGTGGCTATTTGTTTCATCTTCATATCTTAATTTGTTGTTGTCATCTACGGTACATAACAACATAAGTTTTCAAAAACTATCGGAGTGGCGCAAAAAGGTTGCTTCTGCAACTGTTAACCCGTCCCGAATTTCTGATGTATTCTCACGTATAGTTATTCTTTCTTTAGCAAGTCAACTCAGTTATGATTTGACCTGCCAAGCTACTGGTATCCTAGTCATTATAACCAACGTACATCGGTTACTCTATTTTTTCCCCATCTAACTTCCCTTCACACCAATTACATAAAAAAAAAAGTGATCCCTTATAATTCCTGCACCTTTCTCCTCTATATAGTAGAAGAAGTAAGGCCTTTGCTTGAAGATTTAAGTCCTGCTACAAGGTATCACAAGTCTTTCGATCAGATGCTATCATTAAACATACGAGTATAACGAAATAGTCTCAGAGAAATAAGAGCGATTTTTATCTCAGTTTCTAATGAAACTACTTGCAAGATAGCAGTTGCATGTCTTCTACTTTGTATTTCCACGTGAGCCGATGTAACATTCGATATTAGAGGTCATTGCATCCTTGCTTTTGCACGTTTGTCAAAACGTTCAACAGCGGTTCCAGCCCTGTGGAATGATTTTTTATCGAAATTTAAAGCCCTACCAACAACTAGGAATGTCTGTAAGGCCGACTCACCATGACAACTTTTATTTCTTTCGTAATAGGATACATTTTGTCCTGAATTGTACTTCAAACAAAATGATTGTATAGATATCTTGAAATTCATGAATATAAATATAAAATCCTGGTAAATGCGACTCCTACTTTAGGCGAAATCCAAGATTTATCTCTTCCAAGAAATCCTTGAAAACAATTCAATTGTTTACTGTTGAAGTATTTGTTTTTCATTGATACAACTTTTCTTGCGACAACCTACGAGTATACAATCCGTTTGTCTCGATGTAACAGACTTCCATGGAAAGCCGTCATTAAAATATTCCGCAACTTATTGTCCTTCCATAACCATTAAGACTGATAAATTGAAACGAGTTCGCTCGTTATGGATGAAAATCGTAGCCCTCAAACAACATGTTGCATAAACGAGCACTTGTCATAATGAATTCAATTTGATATTTTCTTTCCATCACTAGACCAAGAAAACAATTCTACAAAGAGCTATGACTAGAGTAGTAGTACCGTCTCCGACAAAAAATTACATAACTCACAGCTCCAGATGTGGTCGACAACTTCATTGAAAAGTTCAAATACCCCAAGTCTAATCCAAATCCTGAGCACTGCCGTCAGCGAAGAGACGGATTTGATCCCTTTTTAATTCGATTTAGCTGATGAACTTATTTTGCTTTGCCCCAAACTTTTTTCATTGAAAGCAACAAAGTCCACATCTGGCTAAATGATCAACCTTTGGACGTAGCCTTTGCCACCGGTGGTGGGTGGTGGTGATTAAATTCTACGACAGAAGAGTATAGCGCCTAGAGAATAGTAAACTACATACCACGGTATCTGTTAACTACAGTAGTCTATGTCCTGGAGGTCCATTCGTAAACAGGACAACGTTGACACCATCGTGCAGTGTGGTGTTGTATCTGTTCAGCAACAGTGCCTCAGAGACAGCCCTGTCTTAACGCCAACCAAAGAGCAATGTTGTCATTGGTGTGTTAGTAATGCACACTCAATTAAAGAGGCAGCCGTCATGAAATTAGATTATTTTATCTGTGTGAGTGCACAGTTTGACACCTCGAGGTAGACTGAAGAAATTACATTCATTGGTGCGTTTGACGAATGACGGTTGCATGCTTGTCACAGTTTCACGGCGTCAAATGGATAGATGCCTTCTAGTTGGAATGAGATTTATTTTCCTTTCTATTGAAGGATGTTTCTTTGCTGGAGGTTCTACCAAATGTTAATTTAATGCATGGCAGGAAGGAGAGTGGTGGTGCAACACTGGTGATATACAACTGCCGCTGAAGTATTCCAGGAATATGAATCAATCGAGTTCTGAACTGCTTTCCGTTCGTTTTTTTTTAACAAGTACTAAGTTCTGCTCCAGTCACCAACTAGTCTTCAGTTGGAATCACGGCAGTTCCCCTAAGTTATTAATGAACTCACAGAGAGGTCTCCAACTAACCTAATCGTTTGGATCACAAGCTGTGAACTTGGCGTCAATTTGAGTAATATTGAATCAAAATATCGTATCACTTAGTTTCCACGTCTTAAAAACCAACCATTTACTCTATCTAAAGAAGTGTATCCTTGACACTAAGAGCAACTGGAAAGTAAACGTAGAACACGGGGTAAGTGGTCCTTTTTGGAATAGGTGAGGACTTCCGCCTTAAGTAGTCGTCTTTAGGTACACTATCGTAATTCCTCTTATTCCCACCTATGGGTCGCTCGTGTGGTGACTTGAATTAAGCAAATCCTAATGTACAACATCACAAAACCAAGCTGAGACCAATGAAAAGCTGGTATTGGAACCAAAGGGGTGCTACGTATAAACTCTCAACGAGTCAAACCATTTACTGTATCTGGACCAGACAAAACACCAATGTTCCCCACAAGAATGATCCTGTACTCTCAATTAAATTATCGTGTGTGGCGATCTTAATCTCACTCAATCAGCTTTCTCGAGTACGTGAAATCTCTCGACTTTTATCCAATAAACACGTCAATATCTACTCACTTTACTCATTCGATTCAGTTTTTGTATATAAACGAAAAGGTTCTTTAATTATCGTACAAATTCGATATTAGTTAGCAATAAGAGTTGCTTGCCTTTTTAGCAAACATCTCCCGATAAAAAAAAGATTCATCATACCCCAGTGGGTAACGTCAGACATTCTGCAGCTAATAAAAAAGCGCTATGGTGCTTACAAGAGCTGGAACAAATTTAGAATCAGTGAATTCTTTGATACCTATAGATATAGCTCACTTTGAAAAACCAAAGCTATTAAGCGGACCTTCTTAAATACCAACTGAATGTGGCAACAACGATTTAAGGACAATGAGCTTCGGATATGCACGTGAAATGTTAGATCCCTTAATAGACCACGTGCAGCTGAGCAACTAGCGGAGGCCCTAGACTGCTGCAAAGCAGACATAACCGCCATCCAAGAAATGCGATGGGATGGGCCGGACAAAAAGAAGATGAAAAACTGCGACATCTACTACGGCGATTGCTATCGACGGCAAAAGCAGCGCTTATTTGGATGCGGATTTGTTGTCGGAGGCAGACTAAGACAAGAAGTCCTCAGCTTCCGGCATGTGAGCGAGCGCCTCGTAGTAATCCGCATCAAGGCTAGGTTCGCCAACATAAGCCGCATTATCGCGCATGCCCCCACAGAGGAGAAAGATGACGACACCAAGGATGCCTTCTACGAGCTCCTTAACAAGACCTACGAGCAATGCCCTAGCTATGACATTAAAATTGTCCTCGGTGATTTTAATGCAAAGCTAGGAAGAGAGGGTATCTTTGGTGGAACAATCGGAAAATATAGCCTGCACAACACCACCTCCGATAACGGATTCAGGTTAATCGACTTTGCGGCGGGGCGAAACATTGTCATGGCTAGCACGCGGTTCCCACATCTCGACATACACAAGGGGACTTGGAGAACTCCTGATCAATCAACAGTCAACCAGATTGATCACATTGCGATCGACGCAAGACACTCCTCCAGCATTATGGATGTCCGTACGTTCCGAGGAGCCAACATCGACTCGGACCATTACCTTGTTGTAGTCAAGGTACGGTTGCGGATATCCCAAACTACGCCAAGACAAACCAATGCTGTGAGAAAATTCGACGTCAGACGGCTACAATCGCAAGAGATCGCCAAGTCCTTTTCCGATCGAGTGTCTCTTAATCTCTTAAGAGGTCTAATGCCGCCAGCATCAAGCATCGAAGCAAGATGCATATAACGCGGCGCTGCTTAGAAAGACCAGAGCCGCTCATGAGCTCTATGAGCGGAAGAGAAGAGACGAGCACCGGCTTCTCAGGGGGAAGAAGAAAGAGCATGAGAAGCGCGCGATCGAGGAAATTGAGAGATGCTACTCCAGGAATGAGGTTCGGAAGTTTTACCAAAAGGTAAAAATAACATGCCGCGGAACAAACCCCGAACCGAAGCCTGTAGAGATGAACAAGGGAACATCGTAGTAGAATCGCAGACGATGCTGAGGATTTGGAAAGATCATTTCTGCAGACTGTATAACGGCGATGACGGACCAAATACCGCTGTCAGGCAGAATCAACCTTTCAACCTGGACGATGATGACCAACAATTCCGTCCACCCGACCTGGATGAAGTGAAGATAGCCATATCGAAGCTTAAGTCCAACAAAGCTGCTGGAGCGGATGGCCTGACTGCCGAGCTCTTCAAAGCGGCAGGCGATGACACGGTAAGGAGCATACACCAACTCATCTGTAAAATATGGTCGGACGAAAGTATGCCCGATGAATGGAAGCTCAGCATTGTTTGTCCAACTCTCAAGAAAGGAGACCCTCTGAACTGCGCCAACTACAGAGGCATCAGTCTCCTTAACATAGCATATAAGATCTTATCCGCCGTATTGTGTGAACGCCTGAAGCCGTTCGTCAACAACCTGATAGGTCCATATCAGTGTGGCTTCAGGACAGGAAAGTCCACCATCGACCAGATATTCACACTACGGCAGATCTTTTAGAAGACCCATGAGCTTCAGATCGATACCCACCACCTATTCATCGACTTTAAGGCCGCGTATGACAGCATCTATAGAGACGAGCTATATAGAGCAATGTCTAGTTTTGGCATCCCTGCCAAACTCGTCCGTCTGTGCAGGATGACGATGGAGAATGCACGCTGCTCCATCAAGGTCGGTAAAGATCTCACCGAGACCTTTGATGTCCAGAGAGGATTTGGACAAGGCGATGCGCTGTCATGCGATTTTTTCAACATCTTACTTGAAAGAATAGTGCAAAACTCACGAGCAAACACAAGAGGCATTATCTTTCAAAAGTCCGTCCAACTACTCGCATACGCCGACGATATTGACATAATCAGGAGAAAGCAGCGTGATGTCAGTGGCGTTTTTGCGAGTATTGAGACGGAAGCGGCGAAAATGGGTTTAGCGGTCAATGAGGGCAAGACCAAGTATATGCTGTCAAGCAAAAAGGACAACCAACACCGACGTCTCGGGCAGAACGTCACCCTCGACAGATATAATTTTGAGGTAGTTAAGGACTTTGTCTACCTAGGCTCTGCTATAAATACAGACAACGACACCAGCGCTGAGATCAAGCGAAGAATAACTCTTGCCAACCGCTGTTTCTTTGGATTAAGAAGGCAATTGAGTAGCAAAGCCCTCTCTCGGACAACAAAAGCAACCCTTTATAAGACCTTAATAATGCCGGTCCTGCTCTATGACGCAGAGGCATGGACATTATCAAAAATGGATGAGGGTGTTCTTGGTTGCTTCGAGAGAAAAACTCTTCGGGCGATCTTCGGTCCCGTCTGCATTGACGGTGAGTGGAGGAGGAGATACAACGACGAACTGTATGGACTGTACAGCGACATGGACCTAGCCAGAAGAGTGAAGATCCAAAGACTGAGATGGCTGGGTCATGTAGTGCGCATGAACACCAATGCTGCGGTCCGAAAAGTCTTCGAATCCGCCCCCGAGGGACAGCGCAGTAGAGGAAGGCCAAGACTCAGGTGGCGCACGCAAGTGGAAGAGGACCTCAGCCAACTTAGCGTGCCAAACTGGAGGCAGCTAGCCAGGGATCGAGCTGGCTGAAGAAGCTTGTTGACTGAGGCCCAGGTCCACCCCGGACTGTAGCGCCACCTAAAGTAAGTAAGTAATCCGCTCTCAGTAGGATGTGACTGTTTCGGTTCGACACCGGATAATACGGAACTGTAGTACTTTAATTTGAATAGAATTCGTCAGGAAGATTTTGTGGAAGCAGTTCTACCGATCAAGTCAAAGCTTTGAGAGTGGACGAAGTCTATTTAAATTTTTTTAAACTTCTGCTTCCATATATAATTTCGTAAGGAGACAATAGTCATCCCTGTTTCCAAGAATGGGAATACAGACCATCCTTCCATTCCATCTGCTTGCAACTGCAAAAGTATATCGCAGTTAACAATCCAATTTGTGCAAGCCAATCTGGCTTCCTCCCAAATTATAGTTGCAAGACTGCCTCACTGTTAGTTGTTCAGCAAATCAGAAAGAAAATGGGTGCAAACCTAATAACTGTTTTAGTCCATCTCGGCCTATCTAAAGCATACGAAACTTCAGATTATCATATTCTTTGTTCAAAACATCGAAGGAAATTCAATGTCCCACTGTCTGCTTCGACTCTCATTCTGTCTTACCTAGAAGGGAGGCAGCAAAGAGTTGTAGTTGGTGAACAGTCTTTGACTTACCTGCCAATCAAGTATGGAGTACCTTAGGGCTCGATCCTTGGACCAATACTTTTTTCCCTTTATGTGAATGAGTTGCCTAACCCTCTCATGTCATTTGTTGCCTACAGGCAAAATTGTACTAAAGTGCTTATACGAGTATGTCCCGTTTTTTAACTTTTTTGACTTGCGGTTTTTTGCAACATGCAGACTTATATTTTGTGCAAGCTATCAGCTTATTGTTTTTGTGTTAGCTGCGCACGTGTTCATTAAGTAGCCGTTCTCCCTTGAGTGAAAGCGTCATAATTTTTTCGCGGTAAAAGGCTTTAAACAAAAAGTGTGCTGTAAAACTAAAACAAATATTTTATTTCAAAACTAAGTGAACAGGAGCAGGAAAAAACAGAAAATTTTGTAATCATCACCACAATCAACAAATATTGCAAAGTGTAATTGATAACGGCGAAAATGTGGAAGGTGGTCTGATTGAGGAATTAACAGAAGCGACGGAAAAAATTGATTTGCAAAGTTTGAGATGGAGAAGTGCGGAGCTAATGGTATGTGATACCCGTTGGAAGGCTGAAGTGCGTAGTAACGAGGTAAAACAACCAATCGAATATTTCACCCAGTTCTTCGCAGATAAAGTCTGGCGGATGATTTGTGATGAAACAAACCTTTATGCGGTACAAACTGATGGAGTAGAATTAAAATGCAGTGTGTCTAAAATAAAGAGATACTCGTATGTTGGTATATTACTATATCTTGCTGTTATAAGAGTTTGTAACGTTTGAAATATTTATTACACCTTCATCTGAACAGGGTTATAACTATTAGGGTGTGTGCTCAGTTCTTACGCACTAAACCCAGAGTCCTTTACGTTCATTGAGGAAAACAAACAAAAGAAAAAGAGGAGAATACCCTACTATGCACCCTCTGATCTTAAAGGACTCTACTACCTACTACCTTTCCTTCACCCTTATGACCTCCAAGCACAGGCATCTCGAAAGGCCAGTCCGGGCAAAGAGTAGTAGGGGGTTAGGCCAATTCGCAGCGGCAGGCATGCTAGTTTATGCTCCGTCCTAAGCTCGTCGGAATGGGGGGGGGGGGGATCTTGCTGCTAATAGTGGCCAACCGCAGTTACATATTCTTCATGCCTGGCTCCAGTTGGTATTTGAGCGAATTTTGAAAAAAAAAAAAAAAGAATTAGGAATCCGAATTTGTCCTTCGCCGCCACCGACCTAGATAGTTTCTATATTGGAAAAAATCAAATAAAATACTTCCCAAACCCTAGCAGAGAAGTAAGAGAGTAGAGAGCCGGATGAAATGCTCTCTTACAGAATTAACCCACCCCTTAGTGTCTAGCATAGTAAAGCTAAGACACTCCTTGGTAATTGCATGATCCGTTAGTTTGTTTAGCAATTACCCCTTTTTATATAAACCTATATCCTTACATCTTGCTCCATTGCTGCCCAACAGATCTTTTCACGCCCCAAACATTCAAGCTTTTAGCTAGACGTTCTTAATGTCTACTTCTGCATTTCAAAAAGGTAAGTAGCTGTCATCTCTAGGAACCTTCCCTCAATAGGATCTATTCACTAGCGCTCATCAGGATGCACATACAAATTTAGAAAAAACCAAGGATAATTAAAAAAAAATAAAAATTTCGACAGACTCTCTTTTCAAAAACAAACTGAAATCCTTCTGTCAGCTAAAGATCGATGTGGAGAAACAAAGAACACAAAACGTTTGGTAGTATTATAAGGGATGTATTCATTCATAGTTGTACAATTTGTTCCAATAATATGAGAGGGGGATAGGGGTAAAAACAATAAAGAAAGGAAAGGCCCCAAAAATCAATACAAACTTAGGCTATAATATAAATTTCACGAAAGACAATATATAGGTATAAAAAGGTTATTTTTCAATTCATAAAAAGAAAATAATTTACTTCATACATTCATATTAATACAAAAAAAAAATGTAGCTTATTGTAATTTTTGGTAATTTATCGATAAGCCACGATCCTGTATTAAGGTAGGCATTTAACATGGTTTCATTATACAAAATCCTCCTTTATTAGCGATTTTTTTTCTAGAATATGCCTCCGAAATGTAAAACTTCGACGCTAAAAAAAAAAAAAAATTTAATTAACTTTTCCCAAAAAAAGTATAAAAAAAGCATTCGCCTTGTAGCAGCCGAATTTAATGTTGGCAAAACTCAGGCAGCTGAAATCTTGTTAAGGAAGACAGATCTTTTGAGACAATGGGAATCAAATTCGACCGCAACTCATCTTAAACGGCGATTTATTTCAACAGAAGGAAGTCGTATAGATAAAATTGTATTTGAATGGTTCTGAGTGGCTCGAAATAAGGGGATTCCAATTTCTGGGACCGTTATTCGACAAAAGGCAACAGATGTTTCAAGGTCTTTGAGAGTCACCGATTTTAAAGCATCTGCCAGCTGGCTGGATAAATTTTGGAAGCGACACTGTGTAACGTATAAAAGCATAAGGGCGAAGCTGCAGATGTAGATCTCGGGGACGTTAAATCATTCTTCGAAAAGCTACATACAATTACAACAGGCTATGATCATGACTGTATTAACAACGCAGATGAGACAGGTCTCTTTTTTTAGAGCTCTACAGACAAAAACAATGACTCTGAAAGGACAAAAGTGCACAGGAGGAAAACTACGAGTATCAAAAGAAAGGCTGACCGTTTTGCAGCGTGCCAATATGGCAGGAGCCAAAGAAAAGCTGCTGGCCATCGGTAAATCTTTTCGCTCAAGAGCGTTTCGCGGCCTCAAACATGACCACCTGCCAGTAGAATGGAAACACAACAAAAAAGCATGGATGACGCAGGAGATAATGATAGAGTGGCTTCGTTCTTTCGACAAGAAAATGAAACTTCAGAAGAAGAAAATTCTGCTTTTTCTGGATAATGCTGCTTCTCATCCAAAAGACCTAGAACTGGCAAATATAAAAGTTATTTATCTTTCGCCTAACACAACATCCATTTGCCAGCCTTTGGATCAGAGTGTGATAAGGAATTTCAAGTTTCATTACCGATCGCTGATTCTGAAAATTAATCTTAACGCATATGGAGAGCTCAGATTCCACCAATGCACTATTAAAGACTGTGAACGTTCTAGACGCTATTTATTTCATTAATAATGCCTGGCAGCAAGTAACACCGACAACAATAAAAAACTGCTTTAAAAGTGCTGGGTTTGGACCAAATATGCCTTTGGAATAGGACGAATTCAAACCGGAAGATGATATGTCGTTAGTAGATCTAAGAGCAATTTCCAAGCTTTTTCATGAATGGAGATTGGACGGTGAACCGGAAGATTGTGTGCGTATTGATGACGACTTGGATGTTGAAGATGATGTTTCCGGAATAGTCGGTAGTGTTCCAGATATTACTGAAATTGAGAGGAAGAAGATCACAATCAACTAGAGGGAAACATTAATTCCTACCACGAAGCGCACACTTCTATTGAACACTTAACAATTTTTGCGGAAAAAAAAATTATGGTGAAGCTGTAGAACTTCTGATTAATTTACAAACACGCTTTCCAAATAATTCATTTTTTTCTAAAACCAAGCAAACGAAAATTCAAACTTTTTTTTTTAAGAAGTAGTGTGCTACTACAATACTATTGTGTTTATTTCATTTATTTGTTTGTTTGTTTATTTCCTTTTGTTTTGTTTTTAGAATTAATAAATATTTATTGCTTGTTTTGAAAATTGAGCTTATTTTTACTATTTTCCCTTTAACGGACAACTCCCTTAGGCGGACAAAACCTTGTGCACCGTCGCTGTCCGCCTAAGGAAGATTTCACTGTATCGTATTTTTGATTATTTTAAAATACTTCTCTTTGCGAAGATGTCCTTTATCCGAGCTATGGGCCCAACTCCATGCTTCGAAAAATATCCCGAGATCTAAATATTGCCTTCTCTGTATTTAATTGTCTTGTTGGAGTATTTTATGTCAAGTTCCTTAGGAACTAGGCGACGAATAAAACATTTTTCAGAATGGGAAAGATTTTATTTTTGAACTAACCATTCCAAAGTACATTTGCATAGTCTCAATTGCGGTGCAAACAGTATTATTTGCAAAACATTTCTTTTTCTCTAAAACGGCAATCTTCCAATCCCAATGTTCGTCTTATAGTTCTAGCACTTACATACCCATTCAAACTCTTTGAAAAACTGAATTTGTCGGAATCTATACTTTTTTCGAACTGCAAGACGATGGCTTTTCGAAGTCTTCATCTTTTCTTTCAGAACATAGCCTTTAGATATAATGGAAGAACGTATTGTACAATAGTTTTAAACTTGATAAGCCATCTTATATATGACGGTGATGCTTCACGTTGGCTCCTATAGAGGGTTTGTAGACATATATTGTAGAACATAGAATTTGTTTTACTTTTATTGATTTGTGTAAAAGAAATTCAAGTACAGTACATGGAAAGCCCTATTTGGCAATTCAAATTGAAGAGCTTAAAAAACATTGCGAGACTGTAAGGTACAAGAAACACGCAAACCAGAAAAAAAAACGAGAAACTATACTTTCAACACCACACTAAGAGGTGATCGCCCTATACCATAACTACAATAGTTACATAGGTGTGTATTTTTACGTCTATTTGGTGGTAGTTGAGGACAAGTTAAAAATAATCCAGTGGAGCAATTGGACGAATTTATTTCGTATAAGCTGCTAAGCCCCGATTTCTTCATTCAAGAGGTATGAATTACGAAGAACCTAACCCTCATGAATATCATTTAACCGATAAGATACGAGGGCGGGTCAATAAGTCTGTGACTTTTGGATTAAAACACAGATTTTTTGATAAAAAAATAATTTTATTTTTCAACGTAGTCTCCCTTGAGCTCTATACACTTTGTCCAACGCTTCTCCAATTTTTTTATCCCTTCCAAAAAAAATGATTTGTCGAGGTCCTCAAAATAGGCCTTTGTTTGCGAGATGACTTCATCTTTGGAGTAGTCGCTCGGAGCCAAATCTGGAGAATAGGGTGGATGCGGGAGCAATTCATAGCCCAATTCATGGATTTTTGCCATGGCAACTGCACATGTGTTTGTGGTCGACTGTGAGCAAACGCGGCACCCATCTTGCGGAAAGCTTTCTCATGCCCAAGTGATCATTCAAAATTGAAACCACTGAGCCATGCGAGATCCCTACGGCTTCCACAATCTCTCGCACTTTCAATCTTCGGTCGGCCAACACCATATCGTGAATTTTTTCGATTGTTTCGGGTGTAGAGACCTCAACTGGGCGTCCAGGACGTTCGGCATCTTCAGTGCTTGTACGGCCATAAAGAAATTCAGTAAACCACTTTTTTACCATTAAAATCGATGGTGCAGAGTCCCCATAGTATTTATCAAGCTTAGCCTTGGTCTCGGTAATGGTTTTTTTTCGCGAGAAATAATGCTTAATAAGCACACGAAATTCACTTTTTTCCATTTCCTCCTCAAATTAGTGAGTAGTCTGATAAAAATAGCTGTCAAACACAAACTAACTGACGCAGCAAGTTTAAATTTTGACAGGAGTCAACTGACAGATGCCTGTTGACAGGAGCAGTGTTGCTGTTTCAGTAAAGAGGTCAGAAATTCAAAAAGTCACGGACTTATTGACCCGCCCTCGTAATAACATTTAGAAGAAAACAACCCATTCCACTTTGATCATTAGCAATATTACCATTCTTTCAATCAATAGGATACGATCTGATCAAACTTTCTTTATTACAATAGATCGTGGAGTATACCTACTGGGGAAACCACGTTAAAAAAAATGCGCCAAGTACATTACCTCATAGGTGGTGAGGAAATGTGTGCATACGAGTATTATGTAAAATATGAATTTTCTAATGATTAAAACCGCGATATCTCACGAATGATGAGTCGTTAGAGAAAAAGTGACTGGATCATTTTGGTAGAGAATTGTAGGATCTACAACTTTTGTTTAACCTATTTTCACGATAAAACTTACCGTTTTCGAGAAAAATGAAAAAAACCTTAATTATGTACTTTTGACCTTGAATACAATTTTTTGCAGAAATAGGATCGAAGGGGATTTTTGACATTTCATTTATATTGATGTATTTAACGTCTCTGCAAATTTTCAGCTCTATGCGAATTTTGGCTAAGTCAAATGTCTATTTTGACTGGACTACTAGGTTCTTGTAGTCGCTCAGAATGCTAGATCGTATTTCGCCGCATTTTTTCTCTTCGCAAAATGGTTGTTGCCAAAATTGATCATAGATTTGGGCAGTACTACACACGTACAGGTATATGTACATGAACCTACAAATACACTAGCGGGCCGTTTCCCACAAGTTCCGACCTATAGAATGGCATAGACGCCGCATTTCAAATTGACATCCATAGCAAATGCTTTGTCTAGAACACGTTTTGAGAAAATTAAAAAATATTTTCATCTCAACAATAACTCTGTTCAGCCTCAAAAAGGGCAACCTGGGCATGAAAAGTTATACAAAGTTCACCCATTGCTAGATTTTATAAAAACAAAATTCAACGAGAAAAATTCCAAATTGCATATAAAGGTTTATTTTCTGTTCAAATATGCACGAAAAATTTAATATTAATTTATATATTTTTATTAGGTCAACAATGTTTGAAGCAAAATCTGCCAAATAAGCCTCACAAATGGGGATTCAAAATGTTCACTAGACCTGGTGTATCTGGCATTATTTATGATTTTACCCTTTATTTTGGAGAAGGAACATGCAAATCCTTTGGCTTGGGAATTTCATCCGACATTTTTTTAGACTTGGCGTCCAATATTCCTTAGAACCAAAATTTCAAATTATTTTTTGACAATTGGTTCACTTCAATAAGCTTGGTACCGTTGGTACAATCCGAAGCAATCGATTGAAAAATTGTGCCCTAAGCAGTGAGAAGGAGCTTCAAAAACGCGGACGTCGGTCAAGCGATTCCAAATATGAATCAACGCATAATTTGATTGCTTGTCATTGGTATAACAATTAGAGTGTGCAACTGCTATCTAACTATGCAGGTAAAAACCCCATGAGTGAGTGCAAGAAATTTATATATATATTGTACATACCACGTCCAGGCATAGTCGATAGCTACAACAAGCATATGGGAGGAGTTGATCTTGCTGACATGCTACTAGAATTATACAAAATTAACCACCGCACAAATAAATGGTACATGCGCATAGTAACTGGTGCATAAATTCTTGTGTATTCAATAGTTCGTTGTTGCATCGAAGAGACCTCTAAAATACAAACGCCTATAAAGTAAAGCATGCGCCGCTAATAAATTTTCAATTGGATATTGCTAACGAGCTTTTGAACGCATCTCAAATAGTTTTACCAAGGAAAAGAGGTCGCCCATCATCACTTCTTTCAACCATTGACTCAGCTTCATCATCACCATCTTAACCGTCGGCTCCTTCAGCACCAACACTTTCGACTGCCTGTGAATCAAGCTCCTCTAAAAGACCATATATTGTATAGCCTGCAAAATCAGTACGATTTGACAATCTTGGTCATTGGGTAGAATGGGGGGCAAAGCGCCGTTGCCGGCTATATCATACTAGTTTGTAACTAACAAACTAGGACATCAAGGACTTTGAATTTTTACTGAGTTTATTTTTGAAACAAGACTAACACATATTGATCTTTAAAAAATTTTTAGACCCACTCAATTTTATTATGACATGAAAGGGCTAAGATTGTCAAGCCTTAGTCGATTCATATGTTTCAATATGACATCCAGAGAAACAAAGTCTGAAATAATAAACATCTGCAGCCAATCTCAGATTGGTCGTATGACAATAACTTACGTGTCAGTGCCCTGAAGTCTACGGCTATTGTAATATGCAGAAACAAGTTAGATATATCTCAACTCCCTCCAATTCAACTATCATAAGACTCCATAAAATCTCTCGACTCTGTTAAAAATCTGGGTTTGATACAACATAGGACTTTAACTTGGTCAACTCATATCAGTTAGGTGTACGGGGGACTTCGTGCCTTATGGGTTACTCACAACCATCTCCATGAGGGTGAAGCTCTTACAGGCTTTTGCCTATCTTACTTTATTGCTCCTGAGATGTTCTGGTATCCGGACTATGACTCTAGAAGAAAACTTAACGTTGTATACAATAGTATTGGTCTACTTATAGTATATTTAATCTTAAAAGATTTGATTATGTCTCCTCATATACAAACAAATAAACGGTTGCACTTTCGATAACAAAAAAAAAAAAAAAACGGTGGCGCTGGCAGCTTCTTGACACTCGTTTGTGTTGCTCATGTTGTCATTTTTGTCACATTTAAGAGGGTCCTACGGTTTATTGCCGAGTCCGAAGGGCACTCCTTAGAAGCTTTTTCGTGAGCAATTTTACTTTCGGGAGTTTGCCATTGCCCGTCGAAAGGGTGATGGTGATTTGGAAAATTCTTGGTGACCCAGCCAGGAGTCAAACCCAGACTCTCTGCGTGATAGTCCAATAAGCTAACTATCGCGCAATCGCCTTTCGGTAACATGCTTGAATATAAAACGTTACGCTTTCTACACAAAATTATTCAAACGTGCTTAGCCTTGACTACCTTACCATCAACAACGAAGGAATCTTTATTGACAGTCGGGCTCCCATCAAAGCACTCCACTTACTTACTCGGTTCTCTAAACTAGTTGAACAGTGCAAGAAAATTATATCGAAGGAAAGCTACAGTAACATAGATGGCAATTCGAGAGAGCCGACCCCGCACTGGCCTTATGTGTAGCACATTGTGAAAATTCCAAATACTGCCTTGAGCCGACCAGATTTCTGGGTTTTAAGGGAGACTGACACCACTGCAGTTGGCGAAGAAGGCTTGTTTTCTCACTTCCAAACCGGGCAAACGATGTTAGTTTCTATTTATTACTCATACTTTTCTCCGATCAAGACAGAAGATGCTTTGGCAATGTTTTTTAAATAAGAAATCATGGAAAGTCTAAATCTAGCACGTCCTAATCTACATAACCTTAATTATCATATTCACATTAGACCCATGTAGAGCTGAAAAATTTTATGGGAAAAATTAGGCTCACAGATCCCAAAGGGTCACATAGACGTGAGTTAGTTAACGCCTTTTTCTGTTGTAGTTATTGAAATTTACTACACGTACATTGTCTTGAGAAGAAGTGTAAAAAAAAAGGATACGCGCTGAACTAAAGCACTTTCACACGTTACACCACTATGTTTGTTAATCGAAAAAACATTTCATGCCACGCTCCATGTTGAAGGCCTATGTACGAGTATTGGTTGCGTGTCAATTTATGGTAAACACACCTGATACCTTATTGCCTCGTTCTTCTTGTTACTGTTGTTGTTCATTTCTCTACTTCCTGACACTTTTCAAATGCGTTCCCTATGGGGCAAGGACTCGTATTCACCGTGTCTGTCGTATACCACAGAACCATTCCTTGTTATTCCATTTTGTTTTTTGTTTTTTTTTTTTTTGATTTACACTTGACACGGGTACTTTGGTACTCCGATACCCCAACTGAGACGGTAACCATTGTTGGTCCCTTATTCCAAAAAAAGGAAAGGACTAAACGAAGAACAGAGCCAGGACACCGAACTTTAGCGTTGAATTTATATCGTAGGTTTATCAATGCCGAAGCATGAGCTCACGTGCGTCTTATAGATTTTTGTTACATTCTTCTCGTTTTACCAACAAAGTGTGAGACACAACGACAACTACGAGTAAGAGGAGGGAAATGAATTTCAGTATAAATATAAAAAAAAAATTCTTTCTCTCGATGTGGTATTTTTGTCATCGAGGATAATACTTCAGGATTAAGCAAAGAACAATATACAGATACAAATAACAACGTACGAGCAGCGCACAAACAGACTGGGTAAGCTGCTTAGGACTTGGAATGATCCTTTAAATGACTTCCCAAGAAGGACAATACGAGTACAACCGTGTCGAAGGAAGGAACTTTGAATTGAATTTCTGCAAAAGCAGAGGCACGTTCTTGATTTATCGTTATGGGTGCATTCGAGTGCTTATTCGTTGGTTTTTTTTTTTTCCTTTCGTAGTCAGTAGTAGTAGATTTTTGTTATTTCGTTGCCAACAATTACATCCTTTTCACGATGCGATGTTTTATAGATGTTTACCGTGAAATTGAAGTACGTGCTGCGTAGCGAAATAAAAGTTTTGCACTTGCAATTCGCGCCCGATTGTATAGAGGATGAGGCTCGTTATGTTATTTTTTCTTTTTTTTTTTTCTCAGTTTTTTGCTTTTTTATTCCTTTGGATCGTTGATGTTTGTTTTATGTATGCCAAATAGCAAGGTTGTGTCTACCAGAATTTAGGGTACTCTCTTAATTGAAGCTGTCAATGGGAGAATTCCAGACGTATTATTTTTTCCACAGCATTCTTAAAGAACAGAATATCTACGTGCGGCTATTTATAGGTCATAAGTGTACAACCAGGCTAAGGTATTTCGAGATACCTTTAGCTCTTTTTTTATCACTTTGGCTTGCACCAACATTTTCAGTTATAAAGAGTTTTCTTGGATAAAAACACTAACGTTCATACATTTTATCTCATCCTATTCCATCTTAAAATTTTACGCAATGCTTGCTGGACAATGCTGAAAGGAAGACCTACCTAAATCTACTTTAAAACTACTAGCGCGTTCGGTTAATATGTTGCTTCCATTTGCAGCAGAATTTCGCGAAAGTGGGTAGCACATAACCAGAATACCTTCCGACATCTCCAGAAACTAAGAGCCATTCTTCTGTTCTTCGTAGGTTGCCTACAGGCGGCGTGAAAAGGTATTAACTAGGAAAGTTGCAATTGGAAGAGACCGGTAGAATCTTCTCCGAAATCTCTTTCACAACTCCTCTACCACCAGCATCAAGTAGCGAAAACCAATGGCATCGCTGCCAACGTGCCAACAGACACACTGGAAATAATGTGCTGGGTTTCATCGGACCACAACCAAAAATGTTTTGATGTCGAATACTGGCAAGCACATTCAGCTAAACAGGAAGCACATAAAATGGCACTACAGCTTATGCTGTCAACAAAGAGGGTCAAACAACATCGACGATTTGGATATCGCATCACAGTCGGCAGCTTTCAGTCTTGTCAATCGCTGTTGCTTAGGGCTAAGAAGGCAATTGAGTAGTAAGGTCTTATACTGAAAAACAGGAGAGACTAGACCTTGTCAACCCTGTCGCTTGGGCTCATCTTTTGAAATCGGATCAAGATATCCTCATTTGTTTGAGGACAAAAATAGTTCAGTCCCATTTACGTTGACGGGCTTTGGAGGAGAAGATTAAGCGACGAACTATTTATTCTGTGCTACATCATTAACCTAGTCTGAAAATCTCACAGCAGTCGCTTAAGATACCTAGAATATGTAACGTTAATGGACACCAATGATCCGAAAGAGCTTCACTTTTGGTGTACGCACAATAAGAAGGAGGCCGAGACTGCGCCCTACTCCGTAGTAACTGATGTCCAGGCTAATTCAAAATAAGGCGAAATAAACCTGGGATATAGGTCGATAGTGTAAGACCCATCTAGCATGGAATCATGTGGGTCATTTGGTACATATTCTCTACTAAATTATCACTCGAGTTTCTAAATAACTTTTCGGGTTAAAACGTCGAAGGAGAGCCCCTTGTTGTTTTTCGGTTTTTTAGTTTCCGAAATCCTATTCTCGGGTAAGGCTCCTGTTTTAATTGGCTAACGTTTTCACGTAACGTACTACCCCTCTTACCCTATGTCCGTTTAGAACCTTCTGGAAGTGCTGATTAATTTTAATTGTATCGAGTTCTCGAAGAGTCCGATGTCACCAGCATCGAAATTTAAAAAGCAGTGACATTTAGAGAAGCTGATTACACAAAAGAGATGAAATATGCAGAATCATGCATTGTTTTGACATAACTGCCTAGCTAATTTGACTATGCAAGATGATGTTACCAAATCTTCACCGCTCCCTGAAGATCAGTAATGACAAAATCGGTATATTCAATGTGAAAAAAGAATCTGGACAAGATGATGCGCTTATCTTAACTAATAGCATCATTTGGGATAGAATTAACAGTTTCTTACAAGTTTACTCCAGAAGTACCACCTTTCAAAAGTCTATATGCAGGCAACATTGACAAAATAGAACGAACACAACGAGCCCTCAGTGCTGCAAACTGTTCTTGGAGCTCAATGAAATAAAAATAAGTATATAGGTGCTTTGTTTCCATTAACAATAAGAAGAACACAACATCGATGCCAAGAACAAAACGCCACGTTGGGCAGCCACAACATTAAGACAGTAAGGGACTTCATCTTCCTCAGCTCTGCTATCAACTTTGACAACATACAAACCATGGATATGCCAGCATCTACATATAAACACCACGGAAATTAGGTAACGAATCACTCTTTATAATCGCTGCTTCTTAGAAATAAGACATTACTCAAGATATTGGCCACCCCAGTACTACTTTAAAGCGAATAAGCTTGAACACTGACAAAAGCGGGCAGAAATGCTCAAGGGCGCTTTGAGGGAAAAGTTAATCTTTCCAAATTGAGGAGCCATTTCAACAGCGAACTGGCTACAGAGAATTGCCAGCTTTTTCAGAAAAGATAGGGTAACCTGGCTTAAATAGCTATCACACCCTTAGTGCATAAACAACAAAAGTTTTCGGCTCAAACTCAGGTGGACAACCCAGTAGAGGACGATAAGAGGGAAGGAACATCGGTCAACTTCGTGTGCGCAACTAGAAGCAAATGGCAAAAGGCCGTCCAAGCTCGAGAGGCATATTTTTGAAGACCTGGTTCACTCTGGACTGTAACTTCATCTAATTAATAAGTAGTTTTTGGTTAAAAGGGCTACTGTCTTTCGCTTCTGAACGCAGCATACTAATGCTTTGCATCTTGGATATAGGTTCTTCAATACCTCTTTTTACGGCATGGCTTCTTCCATTAGCGATTCCATACATTCAGAGAGACTTGTGTTTTTTTTTTTTTTTTTTTTTTTTTGTCTCGCTACCTCACAATTCTTGGCCTTGCAACTTGTAGCGTAAATTCCGCAATATCGACTACCATTCACAAAGGGTTGACACTGTCATTTTTGAGGAATAGACAGCTTATTACTGGGTAGTACGATTTGATATGTAGTTATGTTAAAGGTCCTCTTCCAATGCTTGGAAAGCTACACCTTAACTGTTCTTCATAAGCTTAGGAAGCCTTCTTCCCTTTTAGGAAATGCTCGCTCATTTATTTTTTGTTTGACCTGTTCTTCGACTTTTGATCTTAGTAATAATGGTCTGGTTATCATGTAGAAGTCGGGGATTTGGCACTCTATCTCTCTAATTGTGGCTTCGACTGCAAAGATTAGGTTGATGATGGAGCCGTATCTCGCTTTCTTAATGATTTTTAAATTGGTTTCACAAACCGCAATGGTTTTTCAAATTGAAATATTTCAATATGTGCGTGTCGTGTAACAAAGTGCATCCATGTACCTTTTCTGCTCATCAAACAGTGTCGCGCTTGGTGAGTGAACATGTGCACGTATTTGGCCTGGGTTAGTAAGAAATTTTCTCCTGTGGTCTCCGGGACTGCAAGTAGGTAATGTAATTTATGTAATTTTTTTTTGTTTATTTAGTTTTTTGTGCTTAGTGTCAAAATGAATATAGGCGACGGAAGTATTGAGAGATTGCTGCAGCAAGATACTCGCATGTCTAATTAGGAGGATGTGACTGATGTTTTCACGCTGTATGAAGACTGTGAATCCGACTCTGAAATTGAGGTTGATGACAAAGTAGCTGCAACAAAATACAGTTCCTTTAAAGTCAAATCAGCAGGTGCAGTATCTTCAGAGATCTCGCGTCATGGGAGTGATTCTTCAGATGATAATATTCCCCTTTCACGTTTGCTGTCTGGAGGTAGGTCCAAAGGGAAAAATTTTGTTGATGCTAATCGCCTTCGCTTGGCATCTACACCGAATATTTCTCGTACAAGAGCACCGCAACATAATATCATACAACAAACGCCAGGTGTAAACCCGTTTTTTCATTACATACTTACTAGATCCTCGACGCCATTGGATATTTGGAGACTTTTATTTACAGATCAGATGCTACAGAAAACAGTGCTACGTATTAATGAAAAATTAAGAAAAATCAGACCAAAATATAAGAAGCAGACTTGTGTTCAAGACTTTGACCTAATAGAGCTAAAAGCTTTTATTGAACTTTTGTTTAATACAGCAATAATTAAAGAAAATTTCGAGCATTGCACAACATGGTATAGTACTGACGGCACCGGGGGAGAAATTTACCTTTGAAGTATTAGTAAAAATAGACTGGAGGTTCTAATGAATACTATACGATTTGACGATGCCGAGACTAGAGAACAGCAACGTGAATTTGACTTGTCTGCTCCTATTTCTGAACTTTTCAATTGTTTTGTAGAAAAACTGTCAAGAAGTTAGACCGATTGGAACTTGTGCCTGAATGCTGGTGCCTTTTCGCGGTCGATGTAAACTCAAAATGTATATATAAAAAATAAACCAGCAAAATATGGTCTAACAGTTATGTGCACCACAGGTGCAAAGAATGGTTATCTTCCCAATGCCGACATTTATCTGATGGAAAAGATTTGACTGAAGAAGTAAAGAGACTGCAAAAACCAGCTCAGCCAGTTCTAAGCCTTTTCCCCCCAATTGAAGGAACTAATAGCAACGTAACCACTGATAATTGGTTTTTATCAATAGAATTGCTCAATATCTTAAAAGAAAAACGCCTCACTTTTGTGGGCACTTTGAAAAAGAACAAACATCCTTAGTTTTACCAATAATATCAGCTTGTCAATGTAAAGAAGTGGTCATGGTTTTGAGTCACATCAAACTGCGAGTGTAGACAAAAGAACTAAGAAACCTGGAGTTGATCTACTTTATCAAAGATGCTCAAACTAATTCACTTCCCTTCGTTCACAAAGGTAGCCTTTGACTATATTTCACAGATTGTTGGATATATCTGCATCAAATGCTTACGTCATGAGTTTGAGCAATCAAACTCAAAAGACTGAAAGCCGACTCAAATTTATAAAAACAATTGGCAGAACAGCTTACAAGGCCGCACATAGAACCTCGTGTAAAAAATTATTACCCTCAGAGGGATATTGAGAACTCTATTCGCCGTGTTCTACAAATAAGTGAAGATTCAGTAAGCTTACCGAGTGTAGAAAAGCTTGAAATATGAAAAACAAACTCCAGTTGTGATCCAAAAAATAAACGCAAGACAGTTTACGTATGTTTCATGTGCAAAAAACCAATTTGCTTAAAGTGTGCTTGCAAAATTTGCGGTACCTGCCGCGAAAAATTGTTAATTTTTGGTGGGCCTCAATTTTGTTGAGGTTTCTTTTTATGTTCGCTACGGTTTATCGCCCCTCTCAGATGTGACAAAAATGACAACATGAGCAACACAAATGAGTGTCAAGAAGCTAGGCCATGGCTTATACCGGGCTGCCAGCACCACACAGTTTTTATTTTTATTTCATTCTTTGTTTTCTTAGTATATAAGAATTAATACCAAGAATTCGAAATTTAAGTTGCTACTGCAAAAAAAACTCATTGTATGAGAGTAGTCATTTTCTCTTCTAATATGTGAAGTTTTAAGGTTAATTACAGAATGTTACTTTAATTTATGTTATTTTAGTCTTTAAAATAATGCTTAAAGGTATTGCCAACAATATTATTGAATTTTTGTTTTTTTTACCGGAAATTACGAAATAATGGTTAAGGGAATGTATCGAAAGTATCGAAAATTTCCAGAAATTTGTTGCATTCCTATTGCATTCACTGTCGGGTAGGTGAAGTTTCCTGCTATTATTTATTATTTCACAGATCTGTAGTGATGAGGAATGAAACCAGAAAGTTCGCAAAGACAATCTAGACCATCAAGTGTGGAAGTTTTGTTTTTTTTCCCCCTCGGCGAGGGCAGCTGAAAATCTTCCATCAGACACTATGAGGATCACGGGCGCGTGCTCATAGTAGTGTGAGATTCTTACTCACTAAAATCACCCCCTTCGATAGTTAAATTTGATACCGCAACTAAGTAAGACTTATCAAGCAGCTTTTTCATCACAATATAATCTCGTTTGGTAGGTGGCTATCCATCGAAAGATCCTACATGTTCCGCTTTTTTAACCGGATTTAACCGGATCTTATGTTTTCTTGCGAAGTTCCTTGCTTCATCTTCGACGGAAGTAACTCCAAGGTCACGATGCAGGTCATCACATATTTCTTATAAACCACGGTGCATGTTCTCGTTGGACTTTATTTTAAAAAGTTTGTAAAATACTAATACTTGTTTTCTTGGTACAACTCCAGAGTTGTATACCATAAGTCCACACCGGTTTTAGCACCTGTTTACCAAAAAGCAGCTTCTTTTCTACGCTTTGCTTGAAATATTTACCAAGTAGCCAGTACATTTCTCTATGTTTAGATTATAGTTCATTACGTTTCTTTGTTACGTGCGTCTTCCATTTGAGCTTTGCATCGAGTGTCATGCCCAAATATTTAGCCTCATTAGCAAACGGAATACAGACCGAATTTATGTGGATGGGCAGATGACTTATTTTTCTGTCTCGGTCTCGTTTAGAGCGATTCGCCAGATCTTTGTCCAGTCATATACCCTATTTAGAGCGCTTTGCAGTTTCGCCATTGATTCTTCTATTGTTTCTCCGACAGCTAATATGGTAGTGTCGTCGTCCCCTCGTCCCCTCGTCCCCTCGACTTGTTGTATATCTCTTGCACATAAGAGATACAGGAGTGGACCGAGCACACTTCCCTGTGGTACAGCGGCCAATATACGAGGGCGGGTCAGTAAGTCCGTGACTTTTGGATTAAAACACAGAATTTTTTGATAAAAAAATAATTTTATTTTTCAACGTAGTCTCCCTTGAGCTCTATACACTTTGTCCAACGCTTCTCCAATTTTTTTATCCCTTCCAAAAAAAATGATTTGTCGAGGTCCTCAAAATAGGCCTTTGTTTGCGAGATGACTTCATCATTGGAGTCAAATCTTTTTCCACCAAGCCATTTCTTCAGGTTTGGAAACAAGAAGTAGTCGCTCGGAGCCAAATCTGGAGAATAGGGTGGATGAGGGAGCAATTCATAGCCCAATTCATGGATTTTTGCCATGGCAACTGCACATGTGTTTGTGGTCGACTGAGCAAACGCGGCACCCATCTTGCGGAAAGCTTTCTCATGCCCAAGTGATCATTCAAAATTGAAACCACTGAGCCATGCGAGATCCCTACGGCTTCCACAATCTCTTGCACTTTCAATCTTCGGTCGGCCAACACCATATCGTGAATTTTTTCGATTGTTTCGGGTGTAGAGACCTCAACTGGGCGTCCAGGACGTTCGGCATCTTCAGTGCTTGTACGGCCACAACGAAATTCAGTAAACCACTTTTTTACCATTGAAATCGATGGTGCAGAGTCCCCATAGTATTTATCAAGCTTAGCCTTGGTCTCGGTAATGGTTTTTTTTCGCAAGAAATAATGCTTAATAAGCACACGAAATTCACTTTTTTCCATTTTCTCCTCAAATTAGTGAGTAGTCTGATAAAAATAGCTGTCAAACACAAACTAACTGACGCAGCAAGTTTAAATTTTGACAGGAGTCAACTGACAGATGCCTGTTGACAGGAGCAGTGTTGCTGTTTCAGTATAGAGGTCAGAAATTCAAAAAGTCACGGACTTATTGACCCGCCCTCGTATCTTTAAACTGCGATACGCCCTTTCCATATCTAGCACGAAAAATTCTATTTTCAAGAAACTTAGTCAATATGTTGCAAAGTTTTGATGGCAACATTTTCCGCAATTTTAACTTTAAACCTTCGTGCCAAACCTTATCAAAGGCTTGTTCGACGTCAAGAAATACGGTTGAGCAAATCTTTTTCTCTTCCAGAACCTTTTCAATTACGTCGGGAATTCTATGCACCTGGTGAACCAAACTGTTGGTTGGGAATAAGATTTTTGTCTTCAGTAATTGGCATTAAACGTTTGAGCAGGATCTTCTCAAACATTTTTGACAGTATCGGAAAGAGAGAGAGAGTACTAGTGTTTACCATCAAATAGCTTAAAAGTTTCGTTTAGATCTCCGCTTTCTCCTTATCCTCCTTCGCCCATTAGTTGTTATCCACTTTAAGTGGTGGTGCTGGGGTTTTGGGCCTTTTGAAGCCTTTAAATGCTTTCCAAAGCGAGTAATTCGTTTCTTTTCCTGCCGTCAAGTTAACGACATACGTATTTACTACGCAATTTTTGTAGTTTTTTAGAGTCTCCTTGAGCAGATTACAAAGTTTATTAAGACGTCTTTTATCTTGCGGAGCTCGAGTAAATTGCCATTTCATGCGTGCTTTCCTCTTTTCCCTTACCATTTCTTTTATATCTGGCGGTTAATTTGTGCTATTTTTCGCCGTTTCTTGTCGTTGATGAGGAGTCAACTTCGATTTCAAGTTCAAGTGGTGATCTTATTGATACGTTTAATTCCACGTTATCTTCGATTTCTTTCCTGAATCCTTCCCAATTGGTATTTCTTCCAGTTAGTCGAAGCGGTACTAGTTTGGAAGTGAAGAAAATGTTCTATAAAATTTAACTTATTCGCCAAAACTTCAGTTAATTTGATGGCGTATTCTTGTCCACATGACTAGACTGCTATTTCGCACAATACGAGTATTCAATCATTTTTAGACATTTAA
The DNA here is from genome assembly GCA_928272305.1 of Volucella inflata. Lineage (NCBI taxonomy): Eukaryota > Metazoa > Arthropoda > Insecta > Diptera > Syrphidae > Volucella > Volucella inflata. The sequence continues at coordinate 68,288,778 of OV743719.1, forward strand.
CCTTCACCTCTAAGCAAAAACGTATTCGAAATAAAAAAAAAAACGTTTTCCCTTTTGCTGGAAAAGCAATTTTGAATTGATTTCAGTTTGCGGAAACAGCTGCAATTGAGCTGCGACATCATTTTTAATAAACTCTCATTGCCATTCAATCGCAAACGAACGTTATCAGCTTAACAGATGGACTGTCAATCAAAGCAAAAATAAAAAAAAAATTTATTTCCCTCTGAATTTCCACTGAATTTCCCACCAGGATTTCGGAAAAAAATGCCATTTGACAGAAATAATACAAAACCAGTGAAATGAAGAAATCGAAACAATTGAAGTTATTTAAGGAGAGGTTGGTATTTATAAGATAAACATATTATCGAGCCGGATGAAGCCATTTGAAATTGGCATATAGGATAAAATCTATTAGCTTTTGTATTAAGCCACCTAAAAGTTACAATAGCCTTTCGAACATAAAGCCAATAAGTAGAGCCCGAGGCTACTATATTATCTAAAACACCTGAAGACACATTCATATTACTCGCGAGTTTGAAGTTTGAGTTAGATGTACACTTACCATGGATTTAATACTGTATGTGCAAGAGTCTTTGGACTGTTCGGCAACTAGAAAACACGTCAGAACTAGCGGGATAGTTTATGCTTAAGAAATCAAGAAAACATCCCCGAAAATGGTACATGTTTACAAGATATACACGCTTTCTTCTTCTTAGCCGTTTTTAGTAATATCCTATTCCCTCCTTAATGAGCCGGATCATGATACGACTACCAGCATATCATAGGAGGAATACCAGAATCGCTTACAAAAGATAAGCTTAGATAGGGCAGGAATTACTGGTTAACCCTGTTATTGATTGCTTTTCCACCCCGAAAAAAGGTTTTCGAAGAAAACTCCAATACCCTCCCGCTTAAAGTTAAAGTTTCTGAGATTTTTTAAACTATAGCGTTGGACTCCATTTGCATGACCCAGCCATTTCAATGGTTGGACTTTCACTCTTCTGAATAAGTCGCTGTCGTTGTGAAGCTCGTACAGGTCGTCGTTGTATCTCCCCCTTCACTGGGGGACTGTTGATCGAGAGAAGGCTCAAAGCACAAAGAAGCAGAGATTGGTAATAGTTACTCGTATTTTTAGTTTGATTTTAGTGCTAATGTCGTTGCCTGAATTTATTGCGGAACTTACATAGACAAGATCCTTACTCCCGATTATGTCAAACTAAGGGACGTACAAGTATATGAGTAATTGGATCGATTGTGAACTTTTCTGTCCGGAACCAAATTGATATCGACCACTGAAGTGGTTGATATTTGGCTTCAGGGGTTCACACAATACAGCAGATAGGATCTTGTAAACGGTGTTAAGAAGCCTGAAGCCTCTATACTTGTCGCATTCCTTTCTTAAGATTTTATTAATCGGGTATACTTGCGTTCTGCCATATTTTACTGATGCGGTGGTGTATGCTCCCTACCAAGTCTTCGCCTGCAGTGAGGCCGACCACCATCGCCAATATACAGTGTACAGTCTACAGTCTACAGACCACAGCATCAACTGCGACTGTACTATGGTGTTCCCTCTTGAGGCTTCGGTTCGGGGTCTGTATCTGTTGCATGTTTTTTTTTACCTTTCGGGGAGACTCGTTCGGAAGAGGATGTAGCGATTTCTTGCAATTGTAGCGAAGTGTGGGATATCTGCAATCGTCAAAATAAAATTAAGTAGGAAATGCCTCGCTCAAATGATAGAAAGCACAGGCCCGCTGTCGATTGGGTGACACCTCAGAGAGAAGCTGTTAGAGTTATGGAAGTGAGTCCCTTTGTTCTGGCATTAAATTAGTTGAACCCCGTATGAATAGATGAGTGTGGGTGTGAGCGTTGTCAGCTGGTGGTGGCAACTAGCTGGAATGCGCTGCATTAGTATTTCTTGGCAAATTTAATTACTCAGAAGTCAACGCAACGCTGATTAGCAGGTTTTTCTTTTGGTCTTATTCCTGATGAGGTATCATTTTCAAAGTTAATACGAGGGCTGATGCTGTCTATCGTGGCATTTTGTCTGATAAGTCAATGTAGTGTGATGAAAGCATTTTCTTTGTTTCTCCCTCATTCGCAGATCCATTCATTCGTTTTCGCCGCTCCTTCTCCATTACTTGTAAGCGCCCTTGCTTTCGAAAAACGACATCAACATCGTGAGCATATACAAGTAGTTGTTGAGAATTTTAGAAATTATGTCTTCAGTGTTTGCTCACAAATTCTACAATTTTCTTAAAGAACGCTCATAACAGAACATTGCTGGAAAGTGTTTGAAGACTTCTTCCGCTGCCGTTCGGTAAAGCAACCTTGATGCGGCCATTTTTACTCGCATCCATCACAATCTCAAAATTAAAGGTCCATCAAGATGGTAACTAAGTTCGATAACATTGCATTCGCTTTGAATGTCAACTTTTTTTAGTTTGACTACGAGTAGTAAGTCGTCAATGACAAGTGACTACAGAATGGATCTTTAGTGTACAACCATTGGCTTCTTCAACAGTAATAGATGTCTCGCAGAATGCAGTCGCTTATTTCAATACTTTTTCGATTTTCTTGGCTATCTTCTTTTTTAAGTGGCGCTGCAGTCTGGGGTGGACCTGGGCCTCAGTCAACAAGCGTCTCCAGCCAGCTCGATTCCTGGCTGGCTACCTCCAGTTTCGCGCGCTAAGTTGGCTGAGGTCCTCTTCCACTTGCATGCGCCACCTGAGTCTTGGCCTTACTCTACTGCGCTGTCACTCGGGAGCGGATTCGAAGACTTTTCGGGCCGGAGCTTTGATGTTCGTACGCTCTACATGACCCAGCCATCTCAATCGTTGGATCCTCACTCTTCTTGCTAGGTCGATGTCGCTGTACAGACCGTAGAGTTCGTCGTTGTATCTCTTCCTCCACTCACTGTCAATGCAAATGGGACCGAAGATTGCCCGAAGAATTTTTCTCTCGAAGCAACCAAGAACACCCTTATCCATTTTTAATAATGTCCATGCCTCTGCGCCATAGAGCAGAACCGGGATTATTAAGGTCTTATAAAGTGTGACTTTTGTTGTCCAGGAAAGGGCTTTGCTACTCAATTGCCTTCTTAGCCCAAAGAAACAGCGGTTGGCAAGAGTTACGCTTCATTTGATCTCAGCGCTGGTGTCGTTGTCTGTATTTATAGCAGAGCCTAGGTAGACAAAGTCCTTAACTACCTCAAAGTTATTTCTGTCGAGGGTGACGTTCTGCCCGAGACGTCAGTGTTGGTTGTCCTTTTTGCTTAACGGCATATACTTGGTCTTGCCCTCGCTGACCGTTAAACCCATTTTCGCCTCTTCCGTTTCAATACTCGCGAAAGCGCCACTGACATCACGCTGTTTTCTCCCGATTATGTCAATATCGTCGGCGTATATGAGTAATTGGACGGACTAGTGCCTCTTGTGTTTGCTCGTGAGTTTTGCACTATTCTTTCAAGTACGATGTTGAAAAAATCGCATGATTTTGCATCGCCTTGTCTAAATCCTTTTGGACATCAAAGGTCTCGATTAGACCTGTACCGACCTTGATGGAGCAGCGTGCATTCTCCATCGTCATCCTGCACAGACGGACGAGTTTGGCAGGGATGCCAAAACTAGACATTGCTCTGTATAGCTCGTCTCTATAGATGCTGTCATAAGCGGTCGTAAAATCGATAAATAGGTGTTTTGTATCGATCTGAAGCTGATGGGTCTTCTCCAAGATCTGCCGTAGTGTGAATATTTGGTCGATGGTGGACTTTCCTGGCCTGAAGCCACACTGATATGGACCTATCATGTTGTTGACAAACGGCTTCAGGCGTTCACACAATATGGCAGATAAGATCTTGTATGCAATGTTAAGGAGACTGATGCCTCTGTAGTTGGCGCAACTCAGAGGGTCTCCTTTTTGGAGAAAGGCTATGGCTATGAATAAGCCAAATATATCTTGTACCTTAGTTGTTAAGTGAAACAACCTCTCACCTGAATATGTCACTTCTGCTTTTGTCGTGTCGGGTTGTGTCGGCTGAATTCGGGCTTCTTTACCTGACTCTACTCTAGGCACACTCCCCATAATATTCATGTCACGGGGGGCGCTTTCAAAGTCATGTTTGGCTAAAAATAAAATGGTCACTGGTACAACACGCTCTTGTTGTTGTTGACATTCCGTTTGGCGTAATAGCTTCAGAAAATGTATTCGAAACTGCATGGATGGGTGCAAAACCGATCTGGAGGACTATTCCCCTAGATATCACTTCTCGTTAAAAAAAACTCTCGTTTGTTTGCAAAGGGTAGAGATACACAATCGATGGAAAGCAGCAGGTATTTGCATCTGTAGCGATAGCCAACCTGTCCTCAAAGCTTTAAGGAACCCTCTTACGATTTCCAAACTTATTCGGGCATGCAATATCTAACTGAACGCTGTCAAAATGCTAAGTTTACTCAACTTGGTAAAAAGAAGGTGAACTTGGAAGAGAAGAGTAAGAATTACCCTTAATAAGACTACGACGGCCACTGACGTATTATACTGACATATTATATGAGTAGAAGCATATCTGCAGCTACATGACTCTCTGAATTGCCTACAGACTAAAGAAATCCTCTCCACTGAACAAACTTTGCTGACCTCCGCTCTTAATACTTTGAGGTAGCTCATGTTAAACCTACTCAACATGCGGACAAATCATAAATTTGTCAAGAGAAATAATTTTTATTCATCGCATTTTGAAATAAATTATCTTTTCACCAAATAGATACGAGTTTCATTATATGGATTTCATAAATTAACTGTTGCCGCATGTGCTTGTCTTCTTTTTTCATACCTATAAGTTTGTAAGTACAAAAGGAAACATCCTTAGCGGTTATTTCATGGTCTTACACAATTTTATACAAAAGCTTGAATTCTAAAGGATACTTTAGAAAGTATCTATAGCAAACCCTGTAAACAATTCGTTCATGTCTGCAATTGACTACCACATCTCGAGGGTTATTCACCTATCATCGTCCTTTGGGGGTCAGTTTCCAGTCTGTTGATTTTGATTCGATTGTGAATGACCGATGTGTTCATTCGCAGATACTTGTACATTTATATAGCTGACGATTATATTAACTACCCCAGGGAATATAGACTAATACGATTAATGGATGTCCACCTACATACCGAAATCACCAAGGTAAGCGAGATGAGAAAGTGGTTTCTAGTTGAGTGGCTCTAGTATAAGTTACGCCGCAAACCGATGGCAACCAGGGGATGCTATATATGAGAGGGCATATCGTATTTGGCTAAGAGGTGGGATGATTTTTACGAAAGTTTCATTTGTAAGGAACCTAGGACATATTCTGCGATTTAATCGAGTCTTCTTCAAGACTTGGAAATCTTGCTGCATTAATAAATAAATTTGTGTTAACAAAATGCGATTTGTTGTATTACAATATTTATGCCAACATTAACCCCTTTACTTACTTTTTCAAAAAAATACAGAAACGCAGTAAATTTAAATTACAAAGTGAGCCCTTAATATGCCGGTGACATGATATCTTCTTGCAAAAAGCAATGAACTTTCAACCAACTGCTCTGTCGCAAAAATGTTCTGAAACTATACTTCATTCTTCAATATCGATTATTAAATTCCTTAGATAAGCGAGGCGAGGGTTTTTTGATCGCTAATCTTGTTTACTTCTTTAAGTCCCAGAATAAACCAAATCTCGTCGAAGCAGATGGCCCCAACAAACATCAATATAATCAATACATCCTGCCCCAGTTGATCAGACAATATGTAACCAATTGCTAAGCCGTAGCTAAATTCTCCAGTTGCGGATTGATGTCTCACTGTGGCACTATTATTATGAATAGGGTGGCTCATGGGACACTGCTCGATTAATATCACCGAACAATACAAAACACCCATAACCTTGCTGCTTCAAACCTTCACTGTCATTGTAAATCGGGAAAAGTCGGGGCCTTCAACATCTTTCCTTAGTACTCCATTTCGGTAGACTTTACAAATATTATCGGCTATCCCGTTCTCCGGCAACATCAGCTGGATCACTGCACGTAATTCTCCGTCCTACAGCCGTGTGCTTTATCATTTGCCTTAACAAAGTCGAAGCCTCTGCGCTATAGAGCAGAACAATGATGATAGGTGTCTTGTATGAAGCATTTTTGGTCTTAGGAGAGAGGGTCGTGTTACTCAATTGCTACTTCATAAACATCAACTGAAAAGAGTGATTCCGATGACATTGCTAGTTGGAACTGCGAGTCCAAAGTATATGAACTCTTTCCTAATCATCTAGCTTGACTTAGTAAAAGAGTTTCAGTAATATTCAACAAGAGCAAGGCTTCCCACGCCAGTAAGGCCGCCACTGAAGAAGGTAGGTGAGGATAAGGGAAGTGTTGAAAAAATCGGCATTGGCATGTACATGCTATTTCTCCCAGATGACGAAATCTGCTACATCACCAGCTTATCCAAAATCTCCCCTCAGACAAATATACCGTTACTATCTGCAGCACACCTACAACATACTTAAAAATATGAACTGTGTGAAGAGCGAGCATAAAGCTCAGAAGAACCGAATTCAGAAACAGTCCTCATCGGACTGCATTCCTCACTGGCTGAAAACTTCTAGGGGCGCATGCAACAAACCAGTGCCTTACCGAGGACAATAAGTCTATAAGCTGCGGGGACATATGATTATGGAAATTCCTACTTCAACGACCTCTCAGAGCCATCTGCTACGTCATTTACATCTCTTTTCAAATTCGCGGATGCACTAAGACGGTTCAGATCGGCTCAAGAACTTAATGACAATGAATGCTAGACAGAAAGCGCAAATCAATAAAAGGAATAGGAACATTATAATGAGTCTACACAAACCTTGGTGTGATGAGGTAAAGAGTGACTTCGGCTTCGGATGCCTCATCAACCCGCTAACTAACTCAACCTTATATATATGAAGTCCTTTACTACTTTATGCCAATGGTGACGTTCTGACCAAATCCTCCATTGTACGCATCCTTTTCTGATGACGTTATTTACTTTGAGGCACATTTGCCGGCACATCGATTTTGGCCGCCTCCGCCTTAATACTCATGAAATCTTCAGTAACGGTAAGCTGTTTTCAATATTATCACGTACACGACGCCAGTAATTGTGCGGGCTTAAAATTATGGATTGTTGGAAATGATAAAAAATGTAATGTAGCTTCAAAGAAATGAGTTTTAAGGGATTAAGTCGCACTAGCTGAGCGGCAAATTGAAAAGACCATTTCTGGGGAAAAGACCAATATGTCGACTAAAGCACGCACTATGTGATGTGAAAATATTGAAACCACTTGTCCTCCAAGCCTTCCAGTTTCAATTAACATCATAAAAGTATTTATCATGGACCGATAGCGTTCTCGATTGGCTTTAGCCGACTATCCGGCATCATCTCGAAAGAAGTACGAGCAAATCCCATCAAACAGTAATTATTTTCGAATATAATAGCTCTGTAAAAATGAAACCGGAATTTGCCCATAGATGGCCCTAGCTGTAAATGTATTTATTACCGAACTCCGTCACGGGCTTCTTTTCCTTGTTGACATCTGGTTAACATCAACTCACAACAGTACAAGTTTTATGCAACAGCATAGTATGTAAAGACGTTGAAAATGTCGAATATCGTGTCTAAAAAGTTCATTTTGTCCAAGCAAAAGCTGAGATTGCTCTTGGTAAATCATAGTGCTATAAGTGGTTTAAAAACTCAGAACTGGCGATTTCGACGTGGGAAATGAAAAACGTGAAAGATCATAGGAGAATTTGAAGATAGGAAATTGCAAGCTTTGCTGGATACTCGTAAGTATGACGGTCAGACAACTAAATCAATAAAATGTGACACGAGAAGCCGTTCCATATGTATGAAGCCATGGAAAAGATCCAAAAGATAGGTCCCAAATCAGCTAAATGCAAGACTGCAGTTTAAGTGAAAAAGAAATTGCGAAATGCTGCACACTAGATGCAAACAAAACGACATTTCTACATCGAATTATGACTGGCGATGAAATACTCGTATATCGGGATATATCGGGTTTTCCAATAGGGACTTGACAACTTTGAATTTAATTTGTGAACGCACTCTTGCCCTAATCATGAAACTGTCACTGTCAATTTGTTCAGTAAACTCAACATTTGCATCATGGTAAAGTACACGAACGAGCAACGTCTGCAAATTATAAAAATTTTCTACCGAAATTCGGAGTCGGTGACTGCAACTTTAAGAGGGTTTATTCCAATTTTCGGTCGTAATTCTCGCCCGTGTAGACAAGCAATAACAAGTTTAGCGCCAAGATTTGAGTCTACATATTCGTTGTGTGATGTTGCCGTGCCAGTGAAACAACGGGTTGGTCGAAGTGTCGAAAATATCGCTGCCGTTCAGGCGTCCGTAGCAAACGATTCAAATCAGTCAATTCCACGGGCTTCTCAAGAATTGGGCATCACTCAGACCACATTATGGCCCGGATTTGAAGATATGGACTTGGACGACAGGTGGTTTCAACAGTATGGTGCCACAAGCCACACAGCACACGTTACAATCGATTTATTGTAGAGTAAGTATGTATGGTGAGTGTGTTATATCAAGAAATGGGCCATTCGATTGGCCGCCTCATTCGTGCGATTTAACGCCGCTTGACTATTATCTGTGGGGCAACGTTAAGTCATTGGTTTATGCCAACAAGCCGACGACATTGGAAGAGCTCAGAGCCAACATTGAAGGCGAAATAGCGGCCGTTTTGGCCGAAATGTGTGGCCGAGTCGAAAAATTGGGTCCAACGAATCAACCGCTGCAAAAGTGCCCGCGGTGGCCATATGAACCAAGTCGAGTTCCATTCATAAATGTTGTACTTCAAGCCGATAATAAAGTTTTTGAAATATCTCAAATGGTTTGCGTTTAATTTAAAAAAAAGTTGTCAGTCCTTATTGGAAAACCCTTTATTTCAAGCGAACAATCGACATCGACTGCAAGGCCAAACCACTATGGACGCAAGACAATGCTCCCCAAACAATTTTTTTTTATTTTATAAATCGAGCGGATACAAATATTTTATGTACCCTCTAAATGTTTTCATATGGCGCTGGCGAAGGAAACTTAGGGAGGGAGAAAAGAGTGGTACCGATAGACGTTGGTCTTGAATGTTTGGAGGTTATAATGGCTAGGAAATAAAGAGCTCGGCAGGGTATCCATGAGTGAGTTGTTCGGCTTAGGAATAAAAGTAAATAATGCTGTCGTAGGCAAAGGAATATATTGAATAAGAAGTAGCAGACAAGAAAACATTGATGAAAATTAAAAAGAGTGCTGGAGAGAGAACAGAGTCCTGGGACACACCAGCATTTATTTTGTTAATATCAGAATTGAAACCATCCAATACAATTTGAATTGAACGTTCCGAAAGGTAGTTTCTAATCCATTGAATAAGAGAGTCGTCGGTCCCAATTGCGCGCACTTTCGACAATTGCGCCAAACTCTGTCAAATGCCTTAGAAATATTAACCGCAACTATCTACCTGCAGCCAGATTGACCTGCGCTTTAGTTCCACTTTTCGGTGAGACATGCCATCAAATCATGTGCGGACCTGTTACTACAAAAACCGTACTACCGGTCATAAGGAAGTTTTCTTCCTTCGAGATATTTCATGAGCTGACAGTTTATCAGCGTTTCCATGACCTTGGAAAGAAGGGACTTACATGTAATGGGTTTGTAAGAGAGAAGAGGATTCTCCTTTTGGACAAATGCTGTTTTCCATCTGCTCGGAAAGAGTAGGATTGATGGAAAAGCTTACGCAGTGGTTTTGCCAGCGTAAAGGAACATACCTTATGAAGTAGGAGAGGTATACCATCTGGACCAGGCGATTTGTGAATGTTAAGATCTATACGTACTCTTTCTAAAACACGAGTGCGAAAACGGATTTGTCCCATTAAAACAAAGATTTGATGCACTCATGTGCAGGCGAAGACATAGCACAATCTGGAAGTATTGAGTCGACCGAAAAATGTGTAGTAAACAGATTAGCTTTGTCCAAAAACTGGCCAAGGAAACGATTGAGACTTTTAGTTGGGAAAAACTTTGCCATGCGTCTTAGTCACTACACTTCGTTCCGTCCGAAATTGGTTCATTTCGTTAGCTTTGGTGAAGCGCAAACTTCTTCCTCATTAAATTGTCGATAATTTGAAATACAAAGATGACATCTGTCAAAAGATGACATGCGTGAGTTCAAAGAATTTCTATTGTAAAATTGAATCTAGTGAAGAACCCATTCCTTCTTATTTGGCTTCAAGAAACTTAGAAATTTTACAGCATTTTTGGCTACGTCGAATATGTGGTAAAGATTGTGAAGAAGGAGTTACTGAGGATTCATCTATAAGCACGAACATAATAATAGCAGCAGGTATTCCTTTTCATTAGAATTTCATATCAAAAATCTCCAATTGCTCTGACGGTTTTTCTTTGAAATTGCGCATCACTATGTGGAAGAGGACTCCTATTTTGTTGTTTCCAACCAACTTTCACTACGTCCAATACAAAGCAAACTCTCACCCTAGATACACCATGCAAAGTGAAATCTCTTAGCTGGTTTTCCATAGAAAAAAACGTCCCTAAAACAATTCGCACTGCCCAAAACTCCTGAATGCTGTCCCAGTAGTCCATTCATGCGTATCGGCACCTTCAACCTCCAGAAATGGTCATGCCGATGATTTTTCTATTTTCTCCAAAAATAAAGTAAGAAAAAAAACAAATAAATTTTGTGTTTGTCCATTTCCGTTCCGCAATGATCCGCACACTTGCGGGCTGGAAAGTGCGGGGATTTCATTTTTATACCCTGGAGAGAAGTACTCGTAGGTACCTTCACACTCATACGACTTTCCCATCAAGGAATGAGGGAACATTTGTTACATTCTACATTTAGAGTGCCAGCAATGGAAGCGTTCGGAAAGGCTCGTCTGTCTATATAAATAGTACGAATAGCAATGTTTAGGGAGATGACCTTTTTTTATTCTTGATTTTACTTTTTTTTTACTTTCATGTTTGATTGTATCTATGGACGGGATTGTATCAATATTTGCTTTGGCAATATTTGCGAAACATTACTCTTGACTTAGCGCGTTTCGTTATATTGGCCGCAGATTAGGCATGCAAAGTGAATTTGATGTCAAGGACGAATATCTTTGATGCCTTGGGTGTTGTGTTTCAACACATAATATTTCTCCAGGGGTCGTTGTCGCAATAAAATCAGGAAAATTTGTATTTTTTTGCAAATGAAATATGACACGGTGTTGAATAATGATATTCGAAGAGGACTTTGGTCATAGGTTTGAGGGTGAATTTGAAATTTGAAAAGGAGATGGGCGTACATACAAAAACATTTTAAACAGGACTTTATACGAATGTTTTTGAACCAGCCCCTCATAGGACAATTCTATATGGAAGATATAAAAAATGGTACAAACCAGTTATTAGCATCGGATAATAATGGATTCACTGTTGACGATTAAAGGACAATGACTCTTGGATCTGCTCGTGAAATATTCGGACCTTTAACATCCCAGCAGTAAACAGAGCCCTTAACTGCTTTTGCTCGTATGCAGATATCACTGTTCCTGGAAGAGCTATGGGATGGGCCGAGCAAAACGTGGATAAAAAACTTGGATATATACTATGGTGATACTATTTATTTACAAGGAACGGAAAAAGGGGTTTCTCGAGTGCAGATTTGTCATAAGCAAAACGTTTCGTGGACTCTGGTACAACAACAACCTAAGCAAACTATATATATAACCTAACAATAGCCATGGAAATCATGAAGACCCTTTTCGGTGACAGGTCCGAAATCTTGAGCACAGCTTCTTTGCATTGCTACAAGACAGACAACGTCTAAGTGGCTTTCAACGTGACATGCTTAGTTCGTAGAAGTTTGTTATCTAGGATGACATCCAAACACCCAGCTCCTTTAGTGAATTGGATGGTGATGCTTTTAGATGAGGGAGGCTAGACAGCTTCCTCCTTTTCGTCAAGATTGAATGGTAGACTTTTTCTTGTGCATTAATCATCCATCACCTCTATGGCTGCCTACGCTTTGGAGCAGGGTTGACACGATTGAACGGACAGTAAAGCTACATCATCCGCATATGCTTGTGCATAACCATTAAGACAATTAGAGACAGACCAGTAGAGTCAGAATGTCGCCTTGCTGGCAACCATGGCCTAGCTTCTTGAAACCCATTTGTGTTGCTCATGTTCTTATTTTTGTCACATCTGAGCGGGGCCTACGGTTTATCGCCGTGTCCGAACGGCACTCCTCAGAAGCTTTTTCACAGGCAATTTTACTTTCGGGAGTTGACGATTTAAAAAATTGTTGGTGACCCAATTGGAAATCGAACCCAGACTCTCTGCGTGATAGCCCAATGAGCTAACTATCGCGCCATCGCCCTGTCAAAAATACCCTCAATAACAATGAAGATGTCCAGAGCGTATTCCTTCTTATCGAGTGCACCTTTAACTCTGCCTTCCTCGCAAGACTTTCCGCGTTGGTTAGCGTGTTGCATCGTAAACAAAGGATGCTTTCGTCAGGTAACTTTGCGCACATGGATCTCAACCATTCCTTCAATACTCTTTAACATGAAGAAAGTCGGTCTTATAGGCCTGAAGCTCTTGATGAACATATAGTCCTTCTTCTCAATTTTCAGTATAGAGGCCATTCTCACTGCTCGTCAGGGTTTCAGTATACATATCTGTGCCAGACTAGCAGTGCCTGTTCTCTTCAAATGTAGCAGCGGCAAATCTATACCTTTTTGGAACATCGGTGCCTGATTACTTAAGACATCAAGGGAAGAAAAATCATATTGAAAGGATCATTAGCAGCAGATTGTGAGCTGGTTCTGATTAGAAAGTGAGCCTTAAGCTTGAATGAGTGGTCTTTAGTAAAGGTGCCATGAGATTTTTTGAGTCATTCCAGCATTTTTTATTTTTGTCTTTTGAAGACTTTGACCAGCCCACTTGATTAACCAAGAGTTTCTTTCTTTTCACAAAAGATTTCAGTCTTCCTCCAAATTAGTCTATAGTGACCTATTTAGAAATTTTCTCGTGCCTTTACGAAGACACTGCAGATCTTAGTTCCATCAAGGAATGGACGATTGCTTTCTAGCTGGACATGCCATTTCGAAACACTTGAAGGTACCGTTTATGCTCTAAACAACTTCCTCTAACTTTTGTTTAGAATATTTTGTCCTGAACTTAGACTTATCGAGCTCTTCCTTTAATTGTGTCCTGTTGGTTTTATGTGGGTTCCCCACTTTCCCAGATAGGAGCAGGGATAACACCGTGCTAGAGTTTGGTGTGCTACATCAATGCACATGTGTGTAAATGGTGAGGGCGCGGTGAGAAAAGATTATTTGCACTGAAATAAGGCTTACTTTCTGATGATCAGTCATTTAACAGTGCAAATCCTTCATGTCGTGCAAATGTCGAAAACTGCAGGAGTTGCCTCTGTTCACCTTTTTTTTCCATTTTTTTTAAATGAGGACTCAAAAGCATCAAAAGCCTAATGGTCAGTGTGAGACTTTAACCGCACTAAGAACATGTCCTCAACGTCCGGACGGGAAGCTTCTACTAGAACTACCGTTAGGTGTTTCGTCAGAAGGGTGTCCTGAACAAAGGCTCAAAGCATTCGTCTTGTCGCCACTCTCAAGTTTGTGGAGAAGTTACACCTCGCTGGAAACGCTCAATCTCCCGGCGGCATTCTATAGCTCTCAGCTCTATCATCAACGCCATTGAGTCCTCAAAAGCCTGCCATTTCCGGGGGCTGCTTAAAATACTGGGGACCAGGTTTATCGTTGAAGCTGGTTCCCCGATCGCTTCGTTAATAGACCTCCTGATGTGTTCGAATATCGGGCACGAGAAAAGAACATGCTCTGCATCCTCTATTGTTCTCTTACAGTTTGGGCAGTGAGGATCATCTTCAATGCCGAAGCGATGGAGATAGTTTATAAAGCAGCCATGTCCACTGAAGGCGTGCGTGGGGTAGTAGCTTACCTTTCCATGCCTCCTCTGCAGCCATTAATCGACGTTGGGGATTAGTACATACGTCCATCTACCATTTTGGTAACGGCTCCATCTTCTTTGCCATGCACAAATTGTATTACACCAAGCATCGACTTTTGGCAGGTTGTCCCGTCGCATCTTTTGCAGCTCTTCCGCGATCAGTTTGATCGGTGGCATGCCGGCCAGGATGCATGCAGCGTCATCGGAGAGCGTAAGAGCGCTTAGCCATTGCCGATGCCCAGGTGGGAGCCGCGTACAAAATCACTGAGTTGGAGACCCTTGTAAGCAGTCTTTGCTTATTAGACCGAATGCGCGATGTATTTGCCATTATAGCTGCGACGGAGCACAATGACACAACGGATTAGGCACAAACCTTATGCCAAAGGCCGGTGTCAGAGCTGAGGGGGTGACCGAGGTTGCAAGATTTATCTGTTTGATGTCATTGATTTCTGTTTTGCTACCAGGTATACAGAACAGAAGTTTGATTCCGAATCTGCACAGAAGCTGATAAAACATCACTTAACCACTATATCTCCTGTTAAAGCTTAAAAAAATACCCTTCCGTAGTGAGGAAATTGCACACTGCGCGTTGACATTGACATTGAGGGTATATTTCGATAATACTGGTTATGATTCCAAGCGCTTTGCTATACAGAAATATCGATCAACCTACTATACATATACGGGATCAAAGCGATACTTAAATGCAAGATAATTACTACCTCATAAGGAGCGACTTCAGTATTAGTGTCAGCCGTAAAGGACTAACGGCAGGGAGGCGTACTAAAGCTCCTCCTGTGTTTTTTTTTCCTTTTTGTCATAGATGACCAGGGCCCATCACAACATGTGCTTATGTAGTTTGATCGCTTACGTCATAGGTGTTGTAGAGTGGCAAGACCACCGGTAGTCCATACCAGGACTTTAAGCATGGTACCGTAGGAGTTAGGAGCCCGACAATCCAGGCTTAACTTGTGGAGGTAGGCCCCTCTGTAGGAGCGTCACGGTGGCAGCTTGCACCTGCTGGTCTCACTCGATCTAGAAGTGCAATAAGTACTGGGTGCTGAGACTTTGAAATCTGTAAGAGGTTTCATACCAAGGGTGGAACTGTGCCCTCAACACAGATCCGAATTGGTATCAAAGTAATTGACGGAGAGCGATGGCAATGCTTATCCCTGCTCCCTGGAAATCTAGACATAAAATTCCGGGAACACTCAAAAGCATCTCTTACTGGGGGGAGACTCCAGGTCTAAGACAGGCCAAACAGATAGAGGTCATATTACCATTCAACAAAAAAGTCTCCGCTCTGTAAACAGTTCAATGATTTCGACATTCTTACTTTCTTATTGTTAAACGATGTGGCTTACTCGGGTTTGAATGGATAGCCATTGGACAGAGTGACATATTCCAAGATCTAAACTAGTCATGTCTTTATGCATTCTGCCAATCTACACCTAACCAGCCCTTGCCGGAGCGAGGCATAAATGTACTCAATGCATGATACAGAAAGCCCTAAATGCACTCAACAATCACACCTTGAAAAGGATGCAGCTGAGGAATGCTAAAAGTCGTGCCCCAATGCTGTCTCTCTCTTAACCGAAATAAAAAGTTCCAGGTTACTGTCTTCACTTCACTTCATTTACTGAAACATTCAGCGCAATTCAACAAAAAATGATTCACGTAAATCTGTTTGTTTATCCGCAGGCGCTTTTATTAATTACGTGAGCATTTCATTAAAATTTATAAGACCTTATAAGTTACGAGGATTTTCGGCATACCACTCAGGGAATTCTCATAGTTAGAGGAATCTCCAAACACAAAACACTTTACTTGGCATCACACCCAACTGGGAAGCAACTGACTCTGGCTGCCTGCATTAGCTAATTACAATTCAAGTCAGGTGGGACAAAAAACAAAGAAGAACACCATGCTCTACATCACTCAAACCTTCTCTCCATGGTCCTTATTCCAACAGCTAACACTTTCATTATATCTAACCCAAATGATTGGAACACAAGGCACCCAGGAAGTAAGAAGTAAAACAAAACTGTTACCAACTTTGAAACCAACTTGAAGATTACCTTAATTCCCATGGTATCCATTTGGAGGAGAAAGTTCAACCATGGCTAAGGCAGAAATACTAGTACAGACGGAACCTGACCTTTCTGATGCTAACCCAATTGACTTCGAAACGAAGGTAGCAATAGCCTGAAAGTTCTTAAGTAATGAATTTCTTATTTTTCATATCTGTGAACGATTGCTCTTTCAAGGATTTCAGCCTTCCAGAACAATAAAAAAGTTATACATCTCTAATATTTGGATTGGAGAAGGTGTTGTTTCTTTTTGAAGAAATACAAGATTAAATAAATCTGTCAGGTTGTGGCACTTGAGCACAAATTGATAGTGTATTTGGGTGACCATTGTTATGTACGGCGATAATTTAATTTCTTTTATATATAGCGAACAAGAAGAAGAAAAAGGATCAATGAAAGGCCTACGTACACATTTATAATTCAGTGATTGGTGGCGGTTGATTATCGTCTCTAAATGGGATTTAGTTTTCCTAAGGAATGGAATTCCCGAAAGGAAAGAGAACACAAATGGAGATTTTGAAAGCATTTGTCAGATACTAAGACTTGCAGAAGTTTTTAACCTTCTTAGTTTACTCGTGCTGCAGTCCAAACTTGGAGTTAGAATTGATGATATTTTGGGCCGGAGCTTCAGTGCACATTTGCTCAATATGGCTTAGTCATCTGACCCAGTTCTCTGCCGCCAGACCTTATAACTACGTCGTCATCCAAATCGAATGCTAGCAGTAAACGTTGGATTCGTAAGTGTCTGACATTTCCCTCGCAATAGCCAAGTGCTCCTTTATCCGTTTTCGAAGAGAACCATACGGCAGAACCGCGGTGATAAGATTTGAGTATAAAGCCACTTTGGCCTTTACCATGGATGGCTTGTTTAGTCCAAAGAAACACTAGTTGGCAATAGTAACTTCGCCTCTGGCTTCTACGCTGATGTCGTTGCTTCTTGTAACTATGGAGCCCAGGGAGACGAAATTCTTAACAATGAGTAGCTTGCAGTTATAGCCAGTAATGATTCTGGCAAATATCAGTGGTGTGCGAACTTTTCTAACGCGTGCTCCTAACGCGTGTACTTTGATTTGTTGACCGTTTCGCCTTAGGAAAACTGTTTTGACGTCTGGCTATGTTCGCCTAATAACATCATGTCATCTAGGAACGCAAGATAAACAAGTGTGAACTTAAAACAGGTTGTGTCTCTTTCAACTGGTTGTTCTGTCTGACAGCGTTGATTAGACCATCATCTCCGTCATACAGTCTACAGAAGTAGTCTTTCCATATTGTCAGCAATAATTTACAACTCATCTTGTTGAAGTGACATGTTCGTGATTCATGCAGATCAGTGATCCTGCCTTTAGAGAAATTGTTTAATTCCGGCAACTGTCAAAGCTGCCTTGCTTTTACAAATTTGAAGAGTTTCCCCCTACTCTTGCTCTACTCTCCATAAGGGGTAGGCTAACGGGTTAGTTTCTACTGCGGCAATCATCTTCCTAATTCAGGGGTCCTGATCCGCTTCTGAGATCCCAGCCAACTCTGGGACTCCTCGCGAAAGCATGTCGAGAGCTACACGCTCTTTGCCCTTCCGGTGGATTATCTGAAAATCAAACTGCCCCCCGACTTGGTCTGCCTTGAGGTTGCTTAGCCACAACAGCGGATAATGATCAGTCACGACCGTAAACCGAACCCCTTCGATGTATGGTCGTAACTTCTCAATCACCCACAGCACAGCCAAGCAATCCCCTTTCTGTGGTAGAGTAGTTCCTCTCGCTTCTCTGAAGAGACCTACTGAGATAACAGATAACCTTCTCATGTCCGTTTGAACATGTCATGAGTGCCGTAACTAAATATTCCTTCGCCTTCTTAAAACTTTCCTCACACTCATCCGTCCATATAAATTTTCTATTTTTCTTTAACAAGTCTGTTAAAGGCTTAATTAAAGCGGCGGAGTTTGGTACGAAACGTCTGTACCAAGAGACTGTCCCTATAAAACCCCTAATTTCCATCACACTTTTAGGTGCGGGAATCCCAACCATGGTATCTACTTTCTTTGGATCTGCATGTAGCCCATTCCTATCTACTACATAACCTAAATATTTTAGGGACGGCCTACAAAAGTTACATTTTTCCCTACTAACTCTTAACCCAACCTCACACCATCGTTTAAAGACCTCCTGCAGTATCTTAAGGTGTTGGTTGAATGTATTTGTGACGATAATAATATCGTCCAGGTACACAAATACGTGTGGCTCTAGATCAGCACCTAAGATGCTGTTCATAAATCTCTGCCACGTAGCAGGCGCATTGTGTAACCAGGCATTAGGCATTCTCTTAAACTGGAAAAGGCTTCTATTCGGTTCCGTGAAGGCTGTGAGTGGGCGCGATCTCTCCTCCATTGGAATCTGCCAGTAGGCCGACTTAATATCTAATGACTTCAAATATTTGGCGTCCCTAAGCTTATCCAATGTTGTTGATATAAATGGCAATAGATAAGCATCCCCATCTTTTACCCTATTTATTTTCCTAAGGTCGATGGAGAAACTAAATGACCCATCTTTTTTCTTGATCAGGACTTTTGGAGATGCCCACGAACTGTGGGATTTCTCGATAACTTCTGCATCCAGCATCTCCTTTAGCCCCTTATAAATGTGTTTCTGCATCGCAGGCGACAGTGGGTAATATCGCTGTCTTATAGGTTCTGCCGACGTCCTGGTCTTATGCTCTACCAAATAAGTACACCCCAATCCCTCGGGCATCGACTTAAAAACACCGTCGACCAAACCTTCCAACTGCCCCGCTTGGGATGGCAGGAGTTGTTGGTCTAAGGGTTGCGGAAAACTGTGCCACAAAGGGCTACAGAACCGCCATTGATTGAAGGTTTCGTGATTCCTCAAAGATCACGTGGTGCCTAACAGTCTTGTATTTGGTTTTCCCAGGCTTAGCGGCCGTCAAAGCGCTACCTGGAGGTTAAACGAACCCACATCTGGAATTAGTGAAAATTCAAAAGTTATTTTTGTTTCTAAGCAGCTTTGACAGATATGGTAATTTCGCCTGATTCAATAAAACAGTAATTCAATTGGAACACTGTACAGGCTAGCTTTAAGTTTTTGGTTGGTAATAAGCTTAATAAATATGTCAGGGGTATACCCGAGCCAATAATAATCACGATTGTGGTCCCAGGTTAAGACTTTGCAGTAAACAAATGACAATTAGGTTACATCTGTATATTTTTCTCTACTTGCAGTATATCTTAGCAGTTTCACTACCCCAATTATTGAGCTGTAATATGAGAAAACCGATGCCAATTTGTAAAACATCAGTAGCTACTTGACATTTTTGCGCTTCAATACGCCAGAAGGCAATCGCGCTTAAAGCACCACACTCACCATTTCAATAATGAATTTACTTAAGAGATATATTGGATATTTTTGACGTCCTTATAAAGAAAATATTTTATAACTCCTTTTAATCTTGATGCCTTCAGATGCATTTAACCTAAATGATGACATGAACAAAGAGAAATCGCACTTTGCCAAATCAGCTGAATACTGCGGATGATTTAACATAAATTGACGAACAATGATTGCTGTTGGACTCGATGCATTATTGTGCAATAGAGACCAACTTTTTGGATCGCGATATTCGGGTCGAATATGAGAGATTCTGGTCATCACACTCTTCAAGATAATATGCGGCAATAACTGTTTCACCAGTTGGTTCGAATTCAGCAACAAAATCACATACTTTTTGGATCATTTCAGGCTTCCAAACTGAAATCGGCCTTCCAGCGTATCTTTCATACTCCATACTCCATTTAATGACAGCTCTTTGTTCCATGTTAAAATTTCAACATCAAATGAAAAGGTGTCCCGAAAAAAAAATCCTTATATTTGTTATATTTCCGCCAAATATCATGAAATTTTGACAGATAGTAGAAAAAGATTCAAGCTTTAAGACACAAATAAATGGTGCTCTTGGTTGCTGAGATATGGTTCGTATCCGGGATATTATTTGCCACACTGTGTATGTCAGAGCTTGCTTTAAAAGTTGGACTTTGTACAGTGCCTAAATTTATTCCATTTTAAGCTTCGGAATTCTCCAGTTATTCCTATACTTCACTTCTGCTTACTTTCTTAAATATATCTCAGGTTCACCTTAAGAAATAACTACCAGTATGTTTCATATAATTAATCAAGACGATATCCTTCCACGAAATTTGGCCACGTTACTCCATGAGTGTCCCCGAACTTCCACTGTCCCAGCGGATTCAATTTCTTGTGTTACCCTGCTTTTATTGCACAAGTAAGGCATGTGATTGCCTTTCACCACTGCAGTGCACTGTACCGAAAAAACTAGCAAGCGGCTTACATTCTGGCTTTCAGACTGCACGCCACCGATGCACGTATAGCTTAGAAATTCTCGTTCACTAAGGTGGTGAATTTCTCTTTCCGTCTTTGCAAATTTCATTGTTTTCCTTCAGCGATTTTGGCGATTGAATATTGGTTGTTGTACGAAATTTTCTTGATTGTCCCGCAATCTTGAAAAAATTTACTAGTTTCCCCATGTTTCAACGTTACATTTCGTGTGATTATTCAAAAATTGTATGGTTATCTCTCCTTACCTCTCCAAATTTTTTTCCGACTTCTTACCCTGACTATTAGATATTTATTATAAAGAGTGTACAGTGCGCTTAAACTTTTAATAAAAGATTAAGAGAAGACGGACAATAAATTTGCAGTTTCGGCAGCGGTATTCTGTTACGTATTATACAAAGAGCGCTGCGGTATAAGGCACAAAACACCAATAATTACTACCTTTCACAAGTGAAGAAATTACTTAAGGTTTTTTAAAAGAATCAGGAAACAAAAAACAGTGTGGTAAATAATATCCCGGACACGAGCAATATCTCAACAATGTTTGACATTTAACAATTATAAAAATTATTTTTCCAGAACACCTTTCATTTGGTTTTGCAATTTAAAAATGAAAGAGCGGTCATTAAATTCAATGCAAATCTTGCTAGAAATGTATCAGAAACATTCCCTTTGATGCAGCAACTGTCTACCGTGATGAATATTTAAAACAGTTGATTTCGAATGGCAAAGATGTTTTCTGGGTGGTAGAGAGACGCTGGAGAGTGAGAAATACATAGAAAGGCACATTTCGGCTCAGACTCTAAAAAGTATGTGATTTTGTTGCGGAATTCGAAGAGTTTGATGAAAAAGGATCTTCATATTCCAGCCGAATATCGCGATCCAAAAAGTTGGTCTCTATTGAACGATAATGCACCGAATGACACGACACTCATTGTTCATCAATAAAATCAAGTGGGACTTCTAATTTGAAATTACGGTTTATCACGGAATCCTTAAAAGCTTTTTTATAAGCAATTTTACTTTCGGGAGATTGTCATTTCCCTACGAAAGGGTGATGACGATTCGAAAAATTGCAGGGATCGAACCACGGACCCTCTGCGTGATATTCCAATGAGCTAACCATCGCGCCATCGCCACCACCAGCGGCAATCTGCATTGAAGCCTTTTGCTGACATATTGAGGTTTTGGACCAACTGAATTTTTTAGTGGAACATTTTTATATATTTGCACAAACTGTGGTGTAATATAGAGCACTTGCTCCCTTACAAACTGATAGAATCACGAATTAACTCAAGGTTATTGATCAAATTCGTCCCCCAGACTTGGGCTGATTCAGTTTTTACGCCAATGTCTTTCAACTTACAAATGAATTTACTGATGATGGGATCACAGTGCGCTTTATTCATGTTATATAAACGCGCTATGGTTATAGAATTTAGCGCTTCCAAGAAGCTGCTGAATTCTCAATAATTTACTCGCTCCACGCAGGACTGTAAGGTTCACGCAGTGAGCCAACCAACTAGAAACTTTCTTTCGTACTGTAATGCCTGCGAATATGAGTTTTGTTACAATTCACATCGAGGCACCTACAAATTGAATGGGCCTTAAATACCATCATGCCACCATTGACGAAATAGGCGATGCTACCTTTGAATGTGTCTACGTGCTCCTCGACAAAATCTACAAGCAATACCCTAAGCATGATGTCTAAATCTTTTAGATAGAATTCAAAAACAAATTTTGAAAGTATGTAGCCCTGGTAGTATAGCTATCACGAAACCACGCCTGGAAATTTACTTAGGCTAACTAACTTGACTGCGAACTATGTGAGATTACCTCACCTATTTATTCACAACGGAACAGGTAATCAATTGATAAGACAATGAACAAATTTAATGATCTTGCGAATGAGAAAGGCACTTTATTGCAGATATACAACATTTCAAACGAAGTTCATCTATAGATATCGTAGACGCCACAAGGCCGGAGAAATGCCGTGAAGAAATTTAACATTAGAAAGTAAAAGTTATCATAAGCCCCCTCAATCTTTTACCTAGGTTTTTATAAGCGCTGCTCTAAACGCTGACAATTATTGCCAAAATGCCACAACTGATGTTATGTGTTTTAGTCGACAACGCTAGCCTCTAAGTTGATGAAGGTAACAGATCAGCGTATACAGTAAGGAGAAGGAATTACGGTTGGTGCTGAGAATATTTAAGGACCATATGAGCCAAAATGATCCATTTAACTTGGATGATGAAAGCCACGATTTTCGTCCAGCTAACTAAAAATATCAAGGATGCTGGACCGCAAAGCCTTCCTGCCAAATTATTGGAGAGATGAAAGCATGGCATATGTATGAATAGACACCTCAGACTCTTTGTAATCGATATTATCCACCACAAACAGTGCTGTTTTAGGTCTGAATAGTCCACAATTGTCAAAATATTCACAATACGATGGATCATTAAGCAACGTCCTTCGAAGAACAAATCGATGCTAACGACCCTTTCTATCTATTGGAGAGATGAAAGCATGGCATATGTATGAATAGACACCTCAGACTCTTTGTAATCGATATTATCCACCACAAACAGTGCTGTTTTAGGTCTGAATAGTCCACAATTGTCAAAATATTCACAATACGACGGATCATTAAGCAACGTCCTTCGAAGTACAAATCCGTGCTAACAACCCTTCAATAGATTTCGAAGCCCCAAAAGCCATAGGGATAAACTACCTATATATGGAGTTAAGACCAGTTTTGACCAATAATTCCTGCCAAATTCTGAGCATACAAAAAAAAAAGCACAGCGGCCCAAGAAAATTTTTAAGATACCCATCTTATCGATCGGAATCGCTGAAACTACAAAGAGAAACTGTATATCGCTTTGATTTCGCATGAATACAAACTGGGATAGAGTATGTATGTGTATAGAGTCCACCAATAGCTCTTCATTCGTGTTACGCATAAATAACCGTCACACTGATTTGGGCAGCTTTAAATAGAATGCAAGTCAAAAGTCGATATGGAATTCCTGAAAATATCTGCATCTGCATTAATTATAGAATATTCGTACACCATCCATGCGGTTCATAATACATAGTCGTAAACCGTTGCTGCTACTAACCACATCAGCCTCAGTAACAGCAATCGATACTGGCGTTAACATAATTGGACGTCAGAATTAACGATGAGATGAGGCTGTGAGTTTAAAATGAGCTTACGCCCTAGCCCTACGAGTATCGATACCTAAAATTATTTCCTTACTCTGAGATTATCCTAGATGATGGGTTTCTGGTACCCGTTGAACTATCCATGCCACAGCGTTTAATTTAAAATCCCACAACCATCGGTAATTGTTATAATCTTACTGGTCGCGTCCCATTCTTAACCCTCGGCCTTCATTAGCTTCATCGCTCACCTGATAGGACGGTAGCACATTATGTATGCACCATACACCATGCACCAAAAACACCAGGGTGGTAAATGCTATTTAATCCCTGTCAAGGACGAATCGTTTAATAAAACCTCACAACCAATTATGCTAAGTCAGAGAGCGCAGGGTGGCGTATACCACGGAGTACTCGTCTATATGTATAACAAAATGGCATGCTCAAACGGTATTCTGGAGGATGCAGTTAATTAAGGCGAATAACTTTAAATCTTTTTGGTAACAGTACTCTGATAGAGGAAGTAGTACGTACAAGGTGAACACGAACCTAAATGAGGGTGTAATTAGCCGCCACAGTGATTAAACGTTGCAAGTGCGCATTTTCCTTCAGAATTTGCATGCTATCAAGAAATACAGCCCCACCAACCGGTCTGGTATTCGTATCCGCATCCAATGTGTAATTTCTTCTTTTTTTTTTTTGTAATTCTACTATTGCGGCTTCCGTAGTTAAATTTATGGATACACAGTGGTAGAAAGGACATTTTCACATGAATACTCGTACATGCCACCCCTTAGAAGTACCTTCTTACACAGAACTACCCAAGCTTAACAACCTCAAGACGTCGTTATTAGTGTGTGTGCGAGTAAGTGGGCCCTTAATGGCTCAATGAAGCATGAGACCTATGATATCACATGTAATCCTATCTCAAGAATATCGCAGACATCGACGATGTACATAAGTGTAGATTACATTACTGTCAAAGGGTTCCAGACCAACAGTTTGCAACCTGCTTGAACTGATTTAAAATATAATCATCGCTTCCACTTGAAACACTCATGAGTTGAAAAATATTCACTCATACTACTCGTATAATCGAGTTAAAAAATTACTTTCAGCGTGTTGGAATGAGATTTCATGAAAAGTGGTGCTGTAAGGTCGTTTACATTTGAATATGAGATATCCTTTCGAAGTTGTAATTGGATTCTTGGAAAAGTTGTCTTGTCTATGCATGCAAGTGTTTAAAAAATTGCTTGCAACTCAAGCGACTTGGAGGAGTAAGTCTTTGAGACTAGCATATCTTCTCAGGTTACTGACTTTCGATGTCAAGATATGGTGGTAGAATTGTACCTATACATGCTAAAGAAAAAATCCAGAATGTAAAGATGAAACATTAATGAAGCACAAAGTTCTTATAAAGGGAAAAGAAGCCGAAGAAAAAGTTAAAATCAATGCAATGCATATATTTGAGGGTGGCCCTTGACAGTTTTTTTTTTTCGGCATCATAATCTCCTTTGAACTCTATACAATTCGTACAAAGTTTCCCTCATTCCGTAATCTTGTTTTTGTTTGAGTGATGTTTTCATCGTTGGAGCCGACCCATTTATTGGGATTTGGTAGTTCATGAAATGATACCATGGCGATTGCCCGTGTCATTTGATACTTCTTCGCCAAATGCCCTCTTTTTTGCTCCAACCCATCGTTGGACCCGTCCAATAAGTTAGTGTAAATTCCGTAGTCTTTT
Source organism: Volucella inflata (assembly GCA_928272305.1). NCBI lineage: Eukaryota > Metazoa > Arthropoda > Insecta > Diptera > Syrphidae > Volucella > Volucella inflata. Next base: position 68,314,227 of record OV743719.1, read on the forward strand.
TCTATGTAAGGTTATTATTGATTATACCATGTTTGTAGGTAGAATCACCTTCCCGCCGGATAAATCTAAAGTTTCAACTTCTGCTTGGTCTCCAAGGTGTTGTGGTAACTCCAAGCCTTATGGAAGGTTATGAAATGGCGTAACAAAGCGTTCTGATTGCCATTGACTAACGCCTAGCGCTTCAATGTTTTCACAAGAAACTCACATTCTTCTATTTTCACTTTCATTTATAGATTGTTTGCTTTGAATGGCTATCACACACAAACTTAATGATGCAAATTACTGAAACGAAGGAATTTGTAACCCAGAGCAGTGTTGGACTCTAACCGCACTAAAATCACCCCCCTAACCATGAGCGATTATCGAAAAATCGACAAATGATATTAATTTCAGTTTGAAAAGGAGAAATCGCTTTTGGTAAAGGAACTTCAATTTGTATACAAATTCTCGTAGTTTTCACACCAATGCGTTAGACTTTGTTCTTCTCAATCCTCGAACATTGGATTGTAAATCTTAAATATTCTCTATTGCACCTGCAGTCGCTGGTTCTGACGAAAAGCGTTCTGTTTTATTACCTCTGTCACTAGGTCAATCTGCATTTATACATTCGTTTTTTTGATACAACCCAAATAGCTGGATACCATGCGCGCAGATAGGCCTTAATATCTGATTTTACAAAAAATTTAATTTTATTCTCCGTTGACATTTCTGATTTACGTCTCAATGACCAATACAGTTTCCTATATCTTATACAAGGTGGCGCAAAAATTAATCATCCCATCGGAAAATGTTATAATTTTGCAATTGGCGTCGTACGTCAATTATATTTGACATTTGTGAACTATACAGCTGTAGTATAGAAATAGACAAGTAATGGAGCGCTATATTCCGCAAGAGCGTGGAATAATTGTGTCGAGAATTTTGAGCAATAATCGGTCGGCTCTGTTAGCGCAGCGTGAATTTCGACGTGAATTTCCTAATCGTGTCGCGCCAACTGTTCAAACATTCCGACGCTTAGCTACTCGACTCGAACAGACTGAAATGAGACCATGCAAGGCCTGGCCGCCACCAGACTGGTCGTTCGGTCAAGAATACCACGGCTGTGGCTGCCGATGTCGCTGAGAAGGAAGAAACATCAACCAGACGACGGGCCACGTAATTGGGCGTCACCAGACAGACGATACAGCGAATTTTAGTGAAAATCCTACACATGTTCCCGTACAAAGTGCAAACAGTGCATCAGTTAATGCCTCCTCACCGTCAGTCGCATGTAAGCTAATAACGAAGAGGAAAATTTTGTGTCGAAAATCATCATGAGCGAAGAGGCGCATTTCCACCTAAGCGGTTACGTCAATAAGCAAAATCTTCGTTTCTGTGACACTGAAAATCCGTGTGTGATGCACGAAGAGCCATTACATCTTCTCAAAGCCACTGTGTGGTGCGGCATTTACGCGGGAGGAATATTTGGATAGCAATACGGTCACTGTTACTGTTACTGAAGACTGACTTTTTACTGCCGGAATCGGATGAGCGCGACTTGGTGAACATGTGGTTTCAAGAACACGTTGCAACCGCACATACAGCACGAGCCACAATGGATATTCTAAGAAAGAAAGTGTTTCCTGGTCGCGTTATCTCCCAACAGGCCTCAGACAATCAATAAGGAGAATATTCGACAGGAATGGGAGCAGTTATCACCGGAAATCTTGCTGAAAGTCATGGAAATGCGATAAAATGGGCACACTGGCGGCAGCCACTTAGCGGAAGGAAATTGTAAAGATCCAAATAAAGATTTCCATCACTAAAAGTAATTTTTTTTTATTTAGTAAAAAAGTAATCCAAAAAAGTAATAATTTCGCGCCACCTTGTATTTACCTTCTAATAGAGGAGTACCCTGAATTTTCCATTCAAACAAACCGCGCTTGAGAAACTGTCAAACGATTTTCCTATTTTAGGTTCGCACATCTGTCATCAAACACATGTTTGAGCGCCATTTACCGGGAGTTTTTTGCGTTAAAGTTTTGTAAATATCTGTAACGTCTGGAAAACTATGCTTTTAAAAGATATCCTATCTTGTAGAATTAATGTAATTTTAATCTAAATACAAATACAAATACAAATAAGTCAGTGTTTGTTATGTTGTACGATGTCAAATTCAGTTGAGCAAAGAGTTTACCCGATATTTGGTATTCCTAACAAAACAACATGTGCAGAAGCGTTGAAAATGGTAAGTGTAATAATAATAAAATGAAGTAAATGGTGCTTATCTGGCACAAAATTCGACATTTTCAAGGCGGCAAAATGTTTTTATATAATCACATTACAAATTCAAACTAATATCGTGAGAAAATTGAGCGGCTACAATCGCAAAAGATCGCCAAATACTTTCCTGATCGAGTATTTTTTAATCTCTTAAGAGGTCTTCTGCCAGCAGTATCAAGTATCGAAGACCAGTGGCAATATGGTCAATCCGAGTTTAGTTTCTGATGTTCAACCACAACGGAAGTAATGGTTTCACGACGAGTGTCGGCAAGAATTTACATTCAGCTTAGCAGGATGCATGCAAAGCAGCGCTAAATGAGGGGCTAAAATCGCTCATGAGCTCTACGAACGAAGAGGAGAAACATAAGAATGCCGAGGATTTGGAAAGGGCAGAATGGACTTTTCAACGTGGACGATGTACACCAACAATTCCGTCCACCCGACATGGATGAAGCGAAGAAGCAATATCTAGGTTGATGTCCAACAAAGCTGCTGGAGCGGACGGCCTAACTGTCGAGTTCTTCAAAGTGGCAGACGATGACTTGATATCGAGCATACTCATCTCTAAAATATGGTCGGACAAAAGTATGCCCGATGAACGGAAGCTCAGCATTCTTTGTCCGATCCTCAAGAAAGGAGACCCTCTGAACTGCAGCAACTACAGAGACATCAGGTATGTTTCACTAGCTTTTTAACTAAATGTTCGAAATTAAAAAGTGTTGCAAAATATTCAGCAAGAAAAGAAAAAAAACCAAAGAAAAGCACTTGTAAATTAAGAACTTTGTTTTAAGGTACAATACAATTAAATATTAATTACTGGGTGTGATCTTGCACCTTCGACGAATGTAAATTGACTGTCTCATTGCCTAGGCTTTTATTCCATTGCATTATGCATACAATATGCTAACACTTGCATTCGGCTTCGGTCCCAACTACCGTTTTCCGTTAATATGACAATCACTGATATCGGTCGCAACTACCACTATTTGGGATCGACAACCGATGATGCACACAATTTGCGTCAAGGGCACCTTTGCGCAGTTGGGACACAGCAATATACCACTTATCGGGAGCGACCGATGTCGATGTTGACTTCTTTGTGATGTTGGATTCATTCCTTGTAAAGCAAGTGCAAATTTCGTAAATTTCGGTCGCAACTACCGCTATTTCGGAGCGACCGTTTTTGATAGTCGCTTGGAGTTTGTGGTGCGAGTGATGGCGCAAAAAAATCAAAGGGTGTATAGGGTAATGGTTGCTTGGTTTTTTTTTTGTTTTGACCAAAGACAATGAGTTGCGAGTAGCAACAGGGTTTTTATGAGAGCAGGAACAGCCATCGACCAAATATTCACACTACCGCAGATCTAGGAGAAAGCCCATGCGGTTCAGAATGATTCACACCACCTATTTATTCACACGCCAACACAAGAGGCACAATCTTTCAAAAGTCCGACCAATTACTTGCAGACACTGTTTTTATAGCGGATGGACATCAACGCTCCGGTTCGATAAATCTTCGAATCCACCTCCAAGGGACCACACAGTAGAGGATTGATTTGATTTCATTGATCTTCTTTCTCAAGATCGAAAGGAACCACCAGTTATGAGCATACAAACAAGAATCTCATCGCTTCGTACGTTTTGAAAATCCATTTTAAATATTTTCCTTTAAATTTAAAATTAGACTCGTTTCCCTCGAGTCCTTTTTCTCCTTCTTTCCTGTTACTCCATTAAGGAACTGAAATGGTAGACGGAACAAAACAAAAACACTGTTCATTAGTTTATTTAGAAATCGAAAACCCATGATTCTTTATACGAGCACCTATACGTAGAAGGATGGGTTTATATCCTAGAAACTCATCCATTTGCTTTCGCATTGGCTTACCGAAAACGAATGCTTTTTAGCATTTCTTTTTAATGCAGCACTATTTATGCAACTTGAAACCATCAGTTTACTTTGTACACAGTGCAGCTGCTATTGGAACCCACTTGTGGTTGTATGTTGGATTTTTGCTGTCCAGGACTAACCTGTCCGGGGATAAGTGAAATTAAAACCTCATCGTTAAGTTAGAAACCTTAGAACAAGGTGTGTTGCATGACCAGTGTTTGTTCATTGCAATTAAACAGATGCCCTACTAGAGGGTAGAATTCATGTATGCATTTTACCTGGTGCTTAGGGTGAATGAAAAAGGATAAAACTCCAAGGACTTGGTGAACACCACCTCGTCTTGAATGAGTTTAAAAAGGTTATGGTCATCCCTCGACATGGTAAATGCAATATATGTACATCGAAACCGGGATAGCTGTTGGATTAAAAGAGAACCCTTTTGTGGTGTGGTTGTGAGTGGTTTGTTTTGTTACCTGGAGTTTTTCTCTGACCTTTGACTTTGGTGAAGTTCGATCTTCACTACAGCACAAGAGTTATGGGCTGGTTGTGTAGGACTGCTAGGATTATAGAAAATCTTTAAGCATTTCAAGGAGTATGAACAAGAATATTCACTAAAGTGTTTGTGGATTAATGAAATTTATTTTGATTTTCCTATTTATAATAGAATGATGTCGATGAAAGGATAACTTTATTTTCTATTCATTATATTTAAGGGCAACTGTCAGTGAGTGATGCATAGATTGATTGATTGGAAAACTACATTTGTGAAGCTCTCAGGTGCCAAAGCATTGCACAGATGTGGAGTTACGTTAAAAGGCTGCAATTGTCGATAGTCTGCGGGGCACTTTCATTCTTCATAGAGATTTCTCTTTTTTTGTAATCATCAGAGAAAAAAAAAATTTCTTCCTTTAGATACAACGATGTGGCGATTTCAGTGTTTTTTCTCATAATAAGATAAAACCACAAGTTGAATTCCTTTCCAGTGGGTTCTACTCAACATAGCTATTCGCCACACAATCTCGTCGCAGGTAACAGCATGCCCCCTGTTCAAGTAGACTTGAATGGCAAGTATGTGGTCGACTAGTTACTTAATACTTCCATAGGGCTCACAATCACATACAGATGATGAATACCAGCTAATAATTTGGAAGTGTAACGAATCCAGTGTTATTGGCCAAGGTAAACGATTAAGCGATGATGATTTTCGGGTCTGCACGTGAAATATTTGGACGCTTAACGGGAGCGAATCGGTGACTTCTATACAAAACCAAAGCAGCGTTAAATCGGGCACGAATTTGTTATACGCACCAATTTCTCTAAAATTAGCCTAAATGCGCCAATGCCCTCATAAAAAACAAGCACGATGTCCCCAAAGCATATTTCTACGATCTTCTGGACGAAATATGTAAGCCATGTCTTAAGTATGCCATAAAGAGACAAATTTATGGTTGTGCAATCGACCTAAGATATGCCTTAAGTAGTTAGAATAACTTCCGAGCAGTCATCTTTGACTCGAATATTTTACGAATACAGGTCTACCAAGCGAAGATGAACTGCTACGAGGAAATTTAAGGCAGAAAAACTGCAATCGCAAGAGACCGCCAGAGTTTTTGGCAAAAGCGTATCACGAAATCTCTCAACAACTCTTATGCCACCAGCATGCTATACCGAGAACCAGTACCAAAGCTCACGACGCGCAATTAGCCATGCTGCAACAGATGTGCTGGGTTTTACCCGGCCACCACCCACAAATCACCCAATTGATGCAAGGCAGTGGAGTAAGATCTGGCTGTAGGTGAGAATAAATGGAATATCATCTTGGCTAATGACACTAACAGTTGTCCTTCTTCAAACTAGGCATCCTCATCCTCACTTACTTCCTTTAATTGGCACTACAGTCCGGTGTGGACCTGGGCCTCCGGCCAGTTCGATCTTTGGCTAGCTGCCTCCAGTTTTTCACTCTAAGTTTGTTAAAGTCGCCTTCCACTTGTGTGCGCTATATGAGTCTCGGTGTTCCTTTACTGTGCTGTCCCTCGACAACGGAGCGTTGGTGTCCCTCCGCTCTGTATGACCTAGTTTTTGGATTTCCTCATAGAGCTTACTACATTCTTCTCGTTTGACTTTTTTTTGGAAGTACTCGTATTCCACTTGATTACACAGATGACTTCTGTTTAGTGAAGTTGTTACATGTTGCGAGCATCGTATTTTGAGTAAGATCGCTTAGATAATTTCTCTGCATGATATGGGGTTCTGTGCGGGTTTGCAACAAGCAGTTCAACATTAAATTTCCTAAGGCAGTATACTCGCATTTCATCTGAAATTTTATAGCAGCAATTACAAAATAATTTATTGATCTGTTAAGCACTTTATACTTTCGCTTTCACTAGCTTTCCAACTTCAGTATCATTCATGAACACCTCATCTAACACCGCTAACACTAACGTCAGCAGACATTTAATTAGCATTCGGCTAACTATGATAGAATAAACTCATACAGGTTGAGCACTGTTGGAGATATCTTCCTTTGTTCAACTCAATCTTATGCATATCTTGCAGTTTTTACAATGGAGCCGATAAAAAAATACTTCGTGGTTAAAAAGTCATCCCAACAGCCCACTCAAGACCTCCAATAAATTCATGACCTTACACAGGTACGAAAACATCTAAAACCAATTGATAACATCTCCTCTACTTTACACTCCTCCACCTTACACCGAGTACACAACTTTCCAGTTTACGACATCACTTAAAGTTTGAAAAGACTAAAAATTACCGACAGAGATCACCAAATTTATTTCCACTTCCCCGTTTTGACTTTCACATCCCCATGACACCCTGTTCCAAGTCAAGGAAATACCGTGAATCCACCATCTTTAACACCGTCATGTCGTACGGGGATATCCTTATTTCATTAAGAGATATTCCCACATTCCTGTGAAACTCAAAGTAACCATGAAACGTTAGAGCCTTTACAACATCCCTTTCCTAGATCCCTAGGTTTCCGTCATACTACTACATAAGTCCCGATCCCTATTGTCCCCGCGCTTCCTGTATAAAAAACTTTAGTTTTTTGCAAGAAATTAGTGTGCTATAAATTTGTGCATGTGATCCTTGAAAACATTAGTTGCAAACGAAGGTTGGCGTGTGTATCCTAGTGCCTGCGAAGCATGAGATGCACCATCAACTTTGATCCCACTCTTGAAGAAATTATCATAAGTGCCATGTTGGGCACAAACACAAACACAAACACAAATACCGTTATGAGAAGTTAAAGTTGAACAGCAGCAAGGATATCCAATCGAGTAATGTTTGAAAAGAAATTTCTTCGTACGTATAAAAGTTTCCATTTTCATCGACAAAGATGCGGGCAATGCCAGAGATTGCATCTCGTCGTCGTCGGTGATGTCCTTGGTCAGGTTTTCCTTGTGCCTCTTGTGTTTGTGCGAAAGGGACAATATGCATGCCTACTCGTATCTAATTTCAAGCGAAGAAGATGATATTTTATTTTATGTATCTTTTGCCTTCAAGGACTATTTAGTTCAATAGGATGCTTGTTTCTAAGTTGTTGCCTCTCCTAATTTCTCCAAGGATTTACTGCCAATACTACTATAAAACACAAAAAGTTTGTTCCGGAACTATTTTCAAATTACAAAAAGAAAACTCTACAATAAAACGACAACTGTAACGGAGACGAAGATGATGGGATTGTTAGGAAGAACAATGTCCATAATTAATTTGAAAAGAATATCAAGTAGCCGAGTCCTTGTAGAGGACGAGCGTCGTGCTTTTACCTACCTCTGTCCTTCGAGATTGCACTCTCTTTTATTCAGTTTTTTTTTTTCGTTGCAACTAAATCCGAATCATCTTCTCTTGGGAATATCCAGACAGAGTCCTTGGGGAAGATTTTGTTGTCCTTGTCCTCAGCAAAAAAAAACTGAGGATGAGCATGTATGAATTTGGAAAAATAAATTCCTACGTACATACGAGTATATGTGTAGTCGTACATGTGCTTGTCCTTTTATTTGTGCAATCAACAGACTACAAATTGATTTAATCCAAAATATATCAAGACGACGATACTTTGTCGAAGCTTACCCTGGTGTAAGTTCTGCCAGACTCCATTGAGAGGAGTGAGCCTCGGTCTGAAGTTGAATTTATAAATTTGTCTTGCTGATGCTGCTCTGTTCTAAGCATGAAATTGTTTTTTTTTTTTTTTTTTTTTTAGTGTAGTACTTGGTGCTGGGAAAGGAGACTTTTTGAAAATCCTTAAAATGAGTCTCTTAGACTTTGTATCTCAGGATTTTCCTTTTTTTATCGACTATAAGAATAACACTTGTCGTTATTGTTGTAGATTCGTTACTTAATACATATTGAAGGCGTACTTCCGAGAAAGTGTAAGCTACCGTCGTTCCTAGAAAAATGATTGTTAATTCTGAAAAATACCCAATCTTATCACCTCCTTTGCTTCGAAATGGACGTTAACACTTCATTAAAAGTTGACGAAGGCTTTGACCTTTCCTCTGTCCATTCTCAAGCAAACAATAGAATTAACAAAATTGCCCGCCGACTGTCTTTAACTTACGTCTTAATTACCTACTGCGATGCAATGCAATTAAGTTCAGTTCGCGCAAAATATAATCACCTGAACTACAACAACGTATCCATTTACTGTCCTCCGCGATGCAAGCTAGAAACGAATGACTTTAAAGGTATCTTTGATTCACTCAGACAAAATTTTATAATTGGTGGTGACTTTAATTCGAAACATGCCTTCTGGGGCTCAAGATGTAATACAACGAGAGGCAGACAACTCTATGAAGCTGGTATGCAATCTGGGTTGACTTTTTCTCGACAGGAAAACCAACATATTGTCCCTCGAATATAACAAAGACATCTAATCTTGTAGACTTCTTTTCCACAAAGGGAGTAGCCAAAATTTCTAGAAACATCAAGGAAAGTTATTATCTCTCTTCAGATCACTCACCAGTCATTTTGACACTAAGCATACTCTTAGTTAAGAAAGAAGTGGCGCCTAGATTAACTAACAAAAAAAAAATAACCGGGACGGTTTTAGAAACTACTTCAATATCGCTAAAAACACAACGAAATAAAAGACAAAGTCGACAGATTTATCAAATTCCTACAAAACGCTGCCTATAACCACACTCCCACTAGGCAAAGAGGAAGCAAAAGATCGCAATAATCCCGTGTACTCCCCAGCATAAAACATACTTGAACCAATTATGCAACAAATTGAAAGAAGCAATACGACATTACAAAAATCGGGATATCTCTGCATATCTCAATGGTCTGACTGCCGAAAGAAGTTGAAATTACTCCCTCTGGAAAGCCATGAAATGAATCAAAAAGTCTCAAATGAAATTTCCTCCCATTAGAAAAAATAATGGCGAATGGGTAAAAGGAGATAAATAGAAGGCGGATTTATTTGCCGAAGACCTAGAAGGAACGTTTAAACCTTTTGATAAACAGGCGTTAGCAGGAGATTCTAGCTATATAATTACGGAACCGGATAACTTAAGAATAAAACAAATGTCGCTGATTATGATTTAATAACTAGTCAAATTCTCAAGGATCAAACTGATCAAACTGCTCCAATTTATAAATGCCGCGCTAAGATTATTAAACGTTCCAAGCCAATGAAAATTTCCGAAGTTATAATGGTCCCGAAACCAAGCAAATCTCTAAACGAAAAAAAGTCCTACAGACCTATATCGCTTCTGCCAATAATATCTAAAATATTTAAAAAAAACTCCAATTGAAGCGCTTGCAAGCGATCATTTAAGAGAGGCGTCTAATTCCTGAGCATCATCTCGGTTTAAGAACTAAGCACTCCACAATTAACCAGGTTAATAGAATTACGAATGAAATTTAGAAAATCTTAGAGGGGAAAAAGATATGTTCCACCGTTCTCCTTGACGTGTCTCAAGCTTCGATAAGGTCTGGCACGAAGGCTTGAATTTTAAGCTAAGTCAGATTCTTCCGAGAGAGCTTCATACAATTCTGTAATCGTACCTTGAAAACAGAATTTTTCGTGTTAAACATGGCACCGAATACTCGGAATTTAAAGATACCGCTGCTGGAGTTCCGCAAGGAAGTGTACTTGGCCCGGTATTATTTTTACTCTATACTCGAAACATACCGGAAGAATCAGGTGCCATAGTAGCCACGTTCGCGGACGACACGATGATACTAGCTACAGATACTTCAGTTCGAGTTAGCTAAAATCGGCTTTGGATAAAACCTACGATTGGACAAGATATGGCGAATTGTTCTCAACGAGACCAAATCTACTCATGTTAATTTTACTTAACGGAAAATAAACAACCTTCTCATTTTCATTAACTCCGAAGCAAAGCATGATATCTAGGAATGACATTAGATTTAAAACTGAATTGGAAGCCGCATGTTTAAAAGGAACGTGATGAACTTGAACTTGAAAATAAAATTAGACAAATGTATTGGCTACCTGGAAGGCACTCCAAACTAAGCATACATAACAAACTGATTATCTATAAGCAAGTGCTTAAACCTGTATGGACGTACGGTATACAACTTTGCGGTTGTACTACACCAAGCAACCAAAATATTCTCCAAACCTTTCAAAACAAAGTTTTGAGCAGGGCCACCAAGTTTGATCTAAAATACTATAATTTTCTTATTCAACTTATCAGGAATTATAAAACAACTTTAAATTCTTTCAAAGCAACAATTAGTAGGAGTCAGAAATGAACACAGAGTACTTGTCATTCAATACATTATAACTAACAAAAAAAACTTTATTGGTGCTTCAGCCCGATGCAAGGCGGGGTCGGAACAATACTCGTATTTTCAAAATCAAATTTTTTTGCTCCGAATCGGATCAATTAACAAAGATGAAAAAAAATGTTTATCCTAAGGATTTACTCCGATCGGAACTTTTCATAAGAGATCATTAAATTTTTTTTCCTGCCCAGGTAAAATTTTTTGCTCCCATTTTTTTTTTCTATTATATCCAAATTGATTTAAAAGGGAACAAAATGGAGTGGTATTGTTGCGGTAAATTTTCCCGCAACAAGGTTTACCCTCTTCCTTGTTCTTCTCCATTCGTTCCCTCTTTTCGTTGAGTGGGAAGACCGAGCTCTGGCGGAGGTGGAGGGCAGCCATGGTCCCATTAGCCATTGGCCCACCGACCACAGACCTCGGAAAGGACCCACATAGGTTTACGGGCGGTTATCCTCAGAGGAGGACGAGGTGGTTCGGTCGGTGAAGCCCTAAGGACGGTAGTGAGACTCACGACGAACCAGGAGCCCAGGGTGCGACAGGAGGTCCACCAAGATCACCGTTGTCGGAGCCCGTAGGCTAGACGGGAGACTAGCAACGGGCAGCATCAGACAGGACGTCTGAAAGTCATCGACGGGTGGGGACGGACGGTTCTTGTAAGCCAGACACCCCAACACGATGAAGACGGGTGGGGGAGGACGATCCCTGGAGCTTACACCCCAACGACAGCCTTAGACACAAAGGCTCTAGGAGTTCCACATCCTACAATCGATGTGGAGACAAACGGCATCGCATCTCGAAATCGATGTGGATGCAGAAAATGTTTAAGGGGGAAGAGATGACGATCTCTTTTATAGCTACACCCCCAACGAGGGAGCTACGGAGGAGCGACGATGGTGTGTAGGCGGACAGCCAGCATAATCGAACACATCCCAACGACGCACCAGCTGTAAGAGTCAGGTTCGATGGGTGAAGGGACGACGACTCCTTTGAAGCCAGCACCCCACCGATGGAGCACCAAGGGAGCAGCAGAGGCTGTAGGCGGACGGCCGAGTTACGAGACAGCCTCCAACGTGGGAATATAAAAACATTAATAAAAATAACAATAACCAAGAACAATAAACCACATCAAATATAAACAATAACAACAACATAATAAAAACAAAACCATAACGAAATACCAGGCGGGCAGAATGGCCCACAACATAAACGAAAACAAAAACCGAAGAAGTAAAATACATAATTATGTAAGGAATGACCCGCTATTGGTCAGTCCCCCCATTCCCCCCAAATCTGAACGCCGATCCACCGGAGTAAGTAGGGACCCGGGGTATATTTACACAGAGGCACATATACTTAGCTTTGTTTGGGGCGGCGGTTTAGAGAATGGCTAAACCGGGGTATAATCAGATTAGGATTATACTCACACAACCTTCCTCCTTCGTCCCAACACTCCATTGACCTTCGATCATACTTTCTTTCTCCTTCGCGGTTGTTGTTGTTTTGCAATTTTGTTTAGTTCGATGGGGAAAAATTTACCGAGGATCAGCAATGAAAGAAACATTGCTTCTCGCAATTTTTTATTGACTTCCAATGTCTAGGGCAATAGCTAGGCATAGCTAGGATCCACAAGCTCTCATAAACTCGCTCAGTGGAGTTCCCAGTTATCACTGGAAGCGGGAGAGAACTCAGTGTCTGAGGAGTTTAGAATGAGAGTGAACAATTGGAAACAATTGGAATGTGTGAGGGGCCTAGTTGGACACGGGAGCACACACTAGCAAAGTTTGGTAGTTGTGTAGCTGGAAACCCCGTTGAGCCAAATGAATGTGTGTGTGAGTGAGTGTGAGAATGCGTGTGAGAATCTGTCGAGAGCTTGGGGAAAGGAAAAGATCTGGAAGTCACTTTTGTGACGACCAGCAAATACAGAGGGTCTTAGAAAGGTTTTTTTTTGATTGTGCGATTTTGGTCGAATTGCGAGACGCAATTTTTATTTTTAAGAAAAGGAAAAAAGTAATTTAGAGTCGCGAGTTTTTTTGTGAACGGAAGAAAAAAAACAGGAAGGGTAAAAGGAGAAAGAACAGGACTCGTTGGTGGGATTGGATAGCAGGTGTAGCAGGACAAAGGATTAGAGGAACTGTGTCAGAAAGGGGCACAGAATCGCCAAACAGAAACTAAAGCTAAGTATAGTGCAGTGTAGTATATAGAATCGATTTTTTCTATAGTGATAAGTGAGACTCCGGTGGGCCGCGCGTGCGAGAAATCTCGAGAAGTAGACGAGACAAGCGACCCCCGTTAATTTTTTTGTTGAACGTTCGGGACTGTGGAAATAGCGGGTCACTCTATCGGCGAGTGTTCCGTTAATTTCTTTTTTATGCAATAAATCGTCGAGCTCCAACGGAGCCTTATAACGTTTTAAAACATTGTTTTTTTCTTCTTTTTTTTTTCGTCGTGTTTCTTCTCGGGGAAGATTTTTTTTTTTTTTGTTCTATTTTTTTCTCGTACTCCTCTTTAGTTCGGTTTCGTGATTTATACCGAAAATCACGTGGCGCTCAACGACTTTTAAATTTTGTTTCCCAGGTTTAGCTGCCATTAACGCGCTACCTGGAGGTTCTGGGAACCCACATCTGGAATTAGTGCGGATTCCAGAAAGTTATTTTTGATTCGGGGCAACTGTGATTGTTGCCGGGGATCAATCTTAACAGTATTTCGGATAGATATCTTCAAGCCCTAGTTTTAAGAGAAATCGTGAATGGCCCATAGTATATCAGAAACAGTGATATCCACAGAGACTTCGGAAAAGATACTGTCGAGGACGAAATAAAGAACTTTGCACACAAACTCCGTATTCGTCTTCATGGTCATTGTAATAATAAAATACTCCAAATTCTGGACGAGACAAACTTAGTGCGTCGATTACAAAGAATGAGACTATTCGATCTGGCGCGATAAGGCCTATCCGCATATAATAGCGGTACTAGCAGGTGCTTTTGCTGCAAAGCTACTTACCCCACACGTTATTTGAAACGGGAACTACTTGATAAGGTAACTTAGTTGAAGTCGTTAAGAAGGGAGGCGTGTTTTTAGTGAGTAAGAATCTCACACTACTATGAGCAACGGGTTCATGTGTCTATGAAGATTTTCACACCTACCCACCAAAAAAAAAAAAACCTTTCCGCTCATAAGGCGATGATTATAGTCATCATATTCCACCGACTACGCAAGCAATCGGTAAAATTGTGAAGAAATTTTGAAGAGAGTGGAAGCGTTACTGATGTCGTAAGGCCTGTGCATCATCGTAATGCACGCTCAGTCGAAAATATTGCTGCTGTAAGTGCAAGTGTTGCTGATGATCCGAGTTTATCGATTTCCCGGCGTTCGCAGCAATTGAAAATGTCGAACAACTCACTATGGCGTATTTTGCATTTGGATTTGCATCTCCATCCTTATAAAGTTCAACTTACGCATTAATTGAACCCTGCTGACCATTCACAACGCCGTAGATACACTTCTTTAGTGTTGGAACAACAGATAATAAACACAGATTTTTCGAACAACATTTTCTTCAGTGATGAGGCATATTTCTCACTCGGTGGGTATGCAAACAAATAAAATTGCCGCATATGGGGCTCAGAAAACCTACAAGTGATCAAAGAGGTGCCGTTGCATCTAGACAAAGTGACTGTTTGGTGTGTTCTATGGTCGAAAGGTGTCATTGGTCCGTTTTTCTTCGAAGATGCCAATGGGCGGACGGTTACAGTCAATTCGGAGTGATATGGTCGAATGATAACCGATTTTTTTTTGCCGGCAATTGAAGATAATGACTTGGACGATGTGTGGTTCTAACAAGACCGGGCAACAAGCCACACAACACGAGCAATTATGGCTTTATTGCGTGAGAAGTTTCCTGGTCGCGTAATTTCACGTTTTGGCGACGTCAATTGGCCACCAAGATCATGCGATTTGACACAGTTCGATTTTTTTCTGTGGTGCTACGCAAAAGACCGTGCTTACACAAATAATCGCCGAACTCTAGACGCATTAAAAGCCAACATTACTCATGTTATGGCCTGAGATACCGCCCGAAATGTGCGAAATGGTGGTTAAAAATTACTTCAAAAGAATCGCATGATGCGAATCTTCCCGAGGCGACCATTTGATTGGTATTGGAATTAAAATTTTAATCAAAAATGTATCGCTATGTGTGTTTTATTTAGCTTTACTTTCGAAATCGAAAAATGAATGACCCTTTACATGCACCCGGATTTGTTCCGCATTGGCGACAGCTCCTTCCTTCACGTAATGTCCTGCCCTCTTGCCCATATGGCATCACTGCTTAGCCAGTGGGTAATCAATTACCCATCATACTCGCCGAATACGGACCTGCCTTTTCCTTATTCGCTTAGTAGAACACCACCATTTATAGAGTGCGTTTCAGTGAAATGTAAGCTTTTCAACGATGTGTGATGAAGGTCCTGCGAAGCATTCCGGAAAAAAATGTCTCTGCGGACTTTCGAAGTCCTCGCGCTCGTTAAAAATCTGCATAGATGGAGCAAAGCACAAGCTATGTTGAAAATTGAATGAAAAGTTTTGTCCTAACTTCTTTTCTTTTTTTAATTTCCCTAGCTCTTGCATTCAGTTGACGATACAATAGATCCCCATACCATTTAGAAAGGTCGATCAATCAAGTTGTGTTTCGTTTAAAAGTTTTTCAAAAAAAAAAACATCTGCCCATAGTATAAAGCTCACTCTGTATAAAGAGTTTACGAATAAATTCTCTGCCTGAGTACGCTATTCCGGCAAGAGTAAAAGATAAATGGAATTCAAACTTCCGCAGTTTGCTGCACTTTTCTTTACCCAACTCCTTGCCCTTTTCTACCATGAGCAGGCAAAACATGAAAGAAATTTTTTAAGGCTCTTTAAACTCTGCCATTTATTCAAATGAACATCACACATGGCACATTAAAAAGTAGACAATTCCAATAAATGAATAAAAATAGATTTGCACCCTTCGAATCTTTGATTTTACATTCATAACAGGCGATACAAAGTATTGTCAGAGGCAGACAAAGCATCTCATCTCAACTCATCTCATCGTCATGCATAAGTTATTCAAATTTTTGAATAATACTTTGCACCTCATTTTTGGTATCTCACTTTCCAATCCAATCTCTGAAAAGTTTCCTTCACACAGAGGGGAACCCACTTTGTGAGAAATCCTGTCTATCCGACATGCAGAAAAACGCGTCCTGAAACGAAGATGACTTTCGAAGACATTTTACACTTCAACGCCATTTAGAAAAAAATTTAACAAAGAAAGCAAAAAATAAGGACGACTTGTTTGCACACCTTAGGGTTGTAAAAGTATCCCTTTCGAGTACAAAAAGGGTGCCACCGAAAGAACACAGTTTGAGTTGAGGGATGTTGAAAAGTTACTCGTTTTTGTGAATCCATACTCTTACTCGTACTCGTACTGGTACTCGTATGTGGAATGGAATTATCATGTTCTGTATTCGGCTACGACTACGTGGTAAAAGTTGAATTTAAGAAAAATCTGTTGACGGAATTTTGACTTTCACAAAAAAATCTCGGAATACTACTTTTTTGCGAGTGAAAAATCTTAAAAAGCTGTTTAAAACAGTTTGAGTTGAAACTAAATTTTCAAGGACATGTGACGTTATTTTGAAAAGTTCGAATACCAGTTTGACTTATTTGTACGCAGAAAACCATGCTGCTTAAGCAGTTCTTAATTAACTTGGTGTCAAAGGACCCGGGAAATCAGAGATTCACTTTTTCAGGAATTGAGTTATAAAGAACTTATGCATATTCAACGCATTGGTAACGGCTTTCTTATCACGTAATAAAGAACTTGCTGTGAGGGAGACAGGAGCCTCGGATAACAACATCCCCTTTCTATCAAAGAGCAGTTGAATGACCACCTTCTCGAAACATGATGTCTCAACATTGTATATCTTGACTTTGGTGTCATTCTCTACGATACGACAGCTACCGACTTTTGGCTTGTAAATATCAAGTCAACCGTGACAAATAGCGAAACCTGACAATCCCCTCATAATCGAACCACCAACGAAATCGGGCGCGTGCTAATAGATGCAAGACGTGCATTCAGCAAACGTCGACTCTGATCGGACCTTAGCCCGACTGGAGTAGCAGGAACCTGCTGAGAGAAGCCAAAACAATCCACACTGTGCATTTACCATTCATAAACACCAACAATCTGTGGAACCAGTAACGCGACATTATCAAAAAGGTGGATGAAACCACCGAACGCAACTAGTCATCACCAAAAAAGAGCCCTTGGCATAATGATGACTAGGCGCGACTAAAAAGGTAACAAACGATAATGCCCACCTACAGACGCTAGAAATATCCTCCCAGCTCTATGATATTTTAAAGTCTACCAGTAGGTACAATATCTGGATGTCAGCTTTAAGCCTGAAACACAGGCTAGTTAAAACAACGAAACTGACGCAAGGCTAATAAGGCTATTAGGTGGGGTGAAAAGTAACCTCCTTGACCGCCAGAATGCGCTGCTACTGCACAAAAGGTTGTGGTGCCTTAAAGTCCGTTCATATTTAGGCAGACATGCCAAATTTCAGTGCGATACTGTCTTTAGTTTTGTTTTGACAGCTGATTGTTGTTGACGTGTTTGGCATCATGCTCAGTATGGACAAAAACGATTTTCGTTCTCTCATAAAACATTATTTTTTGAGAGGCAAAACGGCGAAGGAAACAAAAGAAAAGTTGGATAAACATTATGAGGCTAATGCTCCGTCAGATTACACCGTCAAATATTGGTTTCGAGAGTTTCATGGTGGCCGCAACTCCACTACCGATCAAGTCCGCAGCGGCAGGCGCTCCGATGCGGTTACAGAGGACAATGTCAAAAAAATACATGAAATGGTGTTGGCTGACCGGAAAGTCAAGGTGCGCAAGCTAGCAGATACCACAAAGATTAGTACTGAGCACACATGCCATATTTTGGGCAATATTCTGCATATGAAAAAGTTATCCTGCCGCTGGGTGCCGCGCATGCTCACTCCTGACCAAAAACACGATCGCGAGAGTACTTCCAAAGAGTTTTTAGACTTGCTGATGCGGAATCGGGCTGACTTTTGGCGTCGATTGGTAACTGTTGATGAAACCTTAATCCACTATAACACACTACGCAGAGGGAGGCTCAATAGGTCGGAAAGGTTATGGCGTCAGTTTTCTGGGATTGTCATGGCATACTCTTCGTGGACTACCTCGAAAAAGGAAAAACCATCAACAGCGACTATTACTGTGCATTATTGGAGTAATTGAAGGCCGAAATCGCTGCAAGACGGGCTCTCATGAAGTGGAAAAAAATTTTGTTTTTCAAGACAATGCGCCGGCGCATAAGAGCATCGCAACCACGGCTAAAATCAATGACTTACGGCTCCAATTGCTGTCGCATTCACCGTATTCGCCCGATTTGGCTCCCTCGGACTATTATCTCTTCCCAAACCTCAAAAGATGGCTCATCAATAAAATATTCAGCTCACGCGAGGTAGTCATCGACGCCACGGAGGAGTATTTTACAGACCTTCCGGAAAATTACTTTTCGGACGTGATCAAGAAGTTGGAAAGCTGGAATAAGTGTATCAAGTAAAAAAGGGAACTGTATTGGATAAAAAAAAAACATCATCTCTTTTTCAAACATGAGGCTAAAGCTTTAGAAGGGTCCAAATCCCAAATCACCAAGTAGTAATGGCCAGATGAAAAACGTACACGATGACGCCATCTTCAAGGAAGGCTTATTCCAGCCTAGAATCGCAGATGAGATCCTATCCAACGTATTGTGTTAACCTTTTAGCCCTTCTGAAACATGCTAATTGAAAACAACAAGTGCACGTTCCGTAACTAGGGCTGATCAATTTCAAGTCGCATCTAATAACATTCTATGCCATGAACGATAACAGAATTCGGGATTATAGCTAAATTTATGGAGCTGTGAAATGTGTTATTTGGAAACAATTCCTCTGAACTACTCCAAATGTATTTGCATACCGGATTTTAGCAAGGATATGCACTACCTCGTGATACCCTCTATGTAGAGTTGGAACAGATAGTATGCCAAGGAGATTTCACTGTAAACAAAGAAGTTCTGCTAAGCCAAAGACTCTCAGCATATCCGTGTTCGACGTCTCTATCAAATAGCTCCATTCTCATATTGAATCGGCTGCTATAAACATAACCAGTGTTGCAACTGTGCCTGCACATTGGGTCCCCGCCCAATTATCAAGGCTTCTTCCATCAATGACGTTATCTAATAAAAAGCAGGTGTAGAGTAAAACTGGACTTGTCATAAACATCATCAGACCTTTCGCCACTGATGGTTGCTACTCGTATAATTTGTCCAGTTACAAGCTGCCGGAAATAGGTCTTGTTGAGTGGCAAGACCACCGGTAGTTCATATCAGGACTTAAAACACGGTACCGTGAGAGTTAGGAGCCCCCCGGACTTCGGTCTGGGCCTTACTTGCTGAGGTAGGCTCCTTGTAGGGGCGCACGGTGGCTGTGGGTCAAAAATAAAACCCAGGGAGAGTGACCCTGCTGAGCTCATACCGGGAGTGAAATGGCTATAAGTGGTAAGTACAGAGACTCTAAGATCAGTGAAATGTTTTGGATAGGCCTCGACTCATACCAAGGGTGGAGCTGTGCCCTCAACACAGTTCCGCATTGGTATTATCATAATGTACTCGTAGGTTAGCGTATCCTTGCCGCCATGGGTCTATGGGCATCCCGAGAAATTAAGTCCTTCAGACAGGTGTTCACAAAAATCACAAGATGTTCTGTGCCTGCACATCAATTGTGCCTATTTTATCTCCAAGTGGTAATCGTCGATGTCCATCTGGACTTTGTAGGAGCACTGTAAACGGGACAGAGAATGAATTTCCCATATGAAATCAACTCTGAAGAAAATGAGACATCTGAGACTTTATACGGGCTACTCCGACATATTTTAAACTGAGGCCGGTAAGAATTTTCGAGACTTAGTTAGGGTCATGGAAAAGGGATGGCGGCGGATGTTGTTCTGACCAAAGGGAGCGCTCACATCGACAAGCCTCGAATACGAATGGATCTATTGTTCATAGCCCGTGCAAGCGAATCAAGGTCAAAAACCTTCGGATATGCACGTGGAATGCTAGGTCCCTTAACAGACCACATGCAGCCAAAATACTAGCAAAGGCCCTCACAAAATACCATGGGATGGGCTGGAGAAAAATAGGATGAAAACCTGTAACGTCCACTACGGTGATTGTTATCGACGGCAAAAGCAACGTCTGTTTGGATTCGGATTTATTATTGGAGGCAGACTTAAGCAATAAGTCTTGAGTTTCCATATCAAGGCTAAATTTGCCAACATTAGTCCCCAAAAGAGAAAAATGATGACGACACCAAGGTATTGAATAAGATCTATGAGCAATGCCCTAGCTATAACAACTTGTCCTCGGCGATTTAAATGCAACGCTACAATAGGAAGAGAGGACACCTTGGGTAATCCTGTCGGAAATTATAGCATGCACCTCCGATAACGGATTCAAGCTAACCGTCTTAGCAGCGGGGCCATACATTATCGTAGCTAACAGGCGGTTGCCACAACTCGGTATTCACAAGGGGATTTGGAATATTATAGATGTCCGAACTTTCGAAGGAGCCTTGTTACAGTTTAGGATTGCGGATATCCCCAACAGCGCCAAGACAAGCTAGTGCTCTGAGGAATTTCGACGTCAGATAAGAGATCGCCAAATCTTTTTCCGATCGAGTCCTCCTTATTCTCTTAAGAGATCCCTTGCCGCGCGTTTGAGAAATTTGGGTGATACTACTCCACGAATGATATGTGGTAGCAAAAGGTAAAAAAAAATATGCTACCAACACAAACCCCGAACGCTTGTAGAGTCGCAGTCGATGCTGAGGATTTGGAAAGAGCATTTCTGTAGGCTGTATAACGGCGATGACGAAGCAAATACTGCTCTCAAGCAGAATGAATCCTTCAACCTGGACGACAAAGACCAACAATTCCGTCCACCCGACCTGGATGAAGTGAGGATAGCAATATCTTAGCTGAAGTCCAACAAAGCTGCTGGAGCGGACGACCTGGCTGCCGAGCTCTTCAAAGCGGCAGGCGACGACTTTGCAAGAAGCTTCATGCCAGGAAAGTCCCATATTTATCAAATATTCAGACTACGGCAGGTCTTGGAGAAATGCCATGAACTTAAGATCGATACACACCACCTATTCAGACTAGCTATACAGAGGTATGTATAGTTTTGGTATTCCTGCCAAACTCGTCCGTCTGTGCAGGATGACGATGGAGAATGCACGCTGCTTCATCTACGTCGGTTAAAATCTCACCGGGACCTTTGATCTCAAAAACGGATTCCGACAAGGCGATGAGCTCTCAGAGGACCTCAGCCAGCTAAGCATTTAAAAATGAAGGCAGCTAGCAAAGGATCGTGCTGGCTAGGGGCGCTTGTTGACTGAGACCCAAGTCCACCCCGAACTGTACCGCCACCTTAAGTAAGTAAGTAAGTTAAATCATCGCATTTTTTCTTTGTAAGCATTCAGTCAATGGAACTCCCCGTTTCCACTTGCCATGTGTTGGATTTTGATAGCCAGAACCCTAGCAATTATTTCCATGCCCATAATAGTCAGTTATAAGGTCAACCACAGGTCTCGCTGTGGGCGATTTTAACGCTAACTTGCTTGTATCACAAAATACAAAAATTCAAAAAGTTTAGAACCAAGCAAGCCACACTTGGATTACTATCCCGGATACATTTACTAAGCTGTTTAGGGCCTGGTCTAATTGTGATTTTATATTCCGTCACCAAGGAGATCGACGTCGAAACCTCTCGAAACCTCTTACCGTGTCCTGCAAACGACAAAATATTAAAAAAAAAAAAGTAACTTTTACAACTTGACGCTGAAATTTCTACTATTAAACATCAATATCTTCCCAATACGAATGCCTCTAAGCTAATTTTTGTTCCAGGTGAAAGAAAACATCATCTTAAATCCATACTTCAACAGCTAGAGATTTCCAGAATTTTTTTTTGAAATCCTTGCAAAGTTCCATATCCGATGCGGTTAGAATTTCATCCCGAATGGCTTCAAGTGATGTACCTACATATGTATCTCCCCGGTGTATCTAAATCCATCTTAACTTACAGTTCAAATCGTCTTGAAAACCAATAAAACAAAAACCTGCTACTTCATGTTGAAATGTCTCTTCTCTAGCTGCAGGGTAACTTTTTGTGGGTTCAACGATGAAACGGAATTCGTTTCTTTTTGAAATAAAACTTTGACAATTTTGAAAGTTTTTTTTTTATTTTTTTCGGTGACATTCCACCTGACAGACAACATAAGTACCTACAACGGCAAATGCACCCATTTCGTGCTCAAGAAGTGCAATAAATTTTCGATACAATCGCAATGACAAGATGATTTGTTGAGATACTCGTACTCTCTCTTCAGCAAAAGAAGAATAACTTGTGGTTGGAAGTCTAGAAAAACTCACTCCAACTCATGTTGGTTAGTTTTGAAGTGCGGTCGGTGCGGTGTCTCCTAAATCGATGGAAACTTTTCCAATTTAAATTTTCAAATCAATTTCGTGCACCTGAGTTGGGAGTGCATCGGTGGCTAGTGTGCAGAAAAAAATTGAAAAAAACCGAAAAAAAGGAAAAAAAAATTTGCATGAGAGCTGTTGAAACTATCACTATCGCTATCATCATCATCATCATCATGATCATGATTGCAATGGTGCATTTGGTAAATTGTATTTGAAAAACAGTGTCTGATAGGACTTAAGAGAGCTCTTTCGAAGTGTTCTTAAAATTAAACGACCTATTCAAGTTTTTCAATTTGGGATTAAAATGTTGTTCGTGAGAGGACCACTATGATTGGTTTGTATTTGTTTTGAGTCATATTAGATGAATTCAGGAAATTATATTGTCAACTGCTATCCCCAGTGATGTATAGAACTGTATGAGCGAAGAATATCTATAAGACCTTCGAAATTGGTTGAATATCGATTTTGAATCTCAATTCCTCGCATACTTTGCGCACAAATGCGCACATACTCGTACTTCAGAGATACTTTATACCTACATAGGTAATTTCCCTTCGTGTGGATAAAGAAAAATCGTCATATATTTGGTTTGAAACATCGAAGCCAATGCCATTGCTGAGGCGCACAAAATTTTCCAAAAGTAATCCTTTCAACTGAAATCTCCTTACGACGAGGGATTTGTTTGATCACCAAAGTTCTACCATCATTTGCAATCTGTTGATAGGTCCTCCTAACCAAGGTGGCTACAATACATCCGTATACGAATACAACCATAATATCCGACGCAAACTTCCACGGTTCATAATCCTGGGTTATTTGTCGTTTGCTTCTTTAACATCATCGTCATCCTCACCATCGTCATCAACGTTGCGGCTGACAAAATCACCAGAAACACACAATATGGAGGTGAACCTATCCCGATTACCTGTGATCCTGGTACCGGTATATAAATTGTCTTGTGGGAAGAGAGGTTATACTACAGGCATACCACCACACAGCTTAATCCGAGTCATTGAATCCGATATTCAAATGTTGTGCAACTTTGGGGAATTATTACCTACAATAGCACAGTTGGAATAATGCCTAAGGGAAGTACAGAGTCAACCGCAAGGACACGAAATCTTAACGGCATTCATTTGTTGTATTTCGATTGAGTTGCTTTCAATGGTGTACTGGTATTTGTGGTGATTCTTTTCGGAAATTCATTTTGAAAATTCCAAATTGACTTCGTTACCATGGCGGCTTTGTGGTTCTTCCATTTTAATGGGCAGCTTCATTCTCCACATCAACTTCTTCCATTCATCATTTATAATGGTTTCTTTTTATTTTATTCATTTTCGTTAAGAGATTTTTAAAAGAAATACATATATATTCAGTAACAATGCGGAATTAAGTAAAATAATGGCGGTTGTTGAGCGTAATGAAATGTGGAATCAATTCAATACGTTCAGAAGGAGACCATAAGACTTGAATCCATGTTGGAGTGTGCCTTCATTATTGATAATGGGTATTCGAATTTTACTCGTATTGAATTCTGTGAATCTTTAAGTGGAACTCTCGAAATAACAGGTAAATATCGCCTTGTGGCGAGCATAATTCTTAATGATTCATTTCATTCAGTTGGGCCTCAACCAACATGCCACTTCAGGAGGAATGCCTGTTTTGTAGTCTCCCTCTTTTACTAATAGATACGAGGGCGGGTCAATATGTCCGTGACTTTTTGAATTTCTGACCTCTTTACTGAAACAGCAACACTGCTCCTGTCAACAGGCATCTGTCAGTTGACTCCTGTCAAAATGTAAACTTGCTGCGTCAGTTAGTTTGTGTTTGACAGCTATTTTTATCAGACTACTCACTTATTTGAGGAGAAAATGGAAAAAAGTGAATTTCGTGTGTTTTTCTTGCGAAAAAAAACCATTACCGAGACCAAGGCTAAGCTTGATAAATACTATGGGGACTCTGCACCATCGATTTCAATGGTAAAAAAGTGGTTTACTGAATTTCGTTGTGGCCGTACAAGCACTGAAGATGCCGAACGTCCTGGACGCCCAGTTGAGGTCTCTACACCCGAAACAATCGAAAAAAATCACGATATGGTGTTGGCCGACCGAAGATTGAAAGTGCGAGAGATTGTGGAAGCCGTAGGGATCTCGCATGGCTCAGTGGTTTCAATTTTGAATGATCACTTGGGCATGAGAAAGCTTTCCGCAAGATGGGTACCGCGTTTGCTCACAGTCGACCACAAACGCAATCGTGTAACAACTTCACAGGAAGGTTTGGCGTTGTTTAATCGCAATATGGAGGAGTTTTTGCGCCGTTTTGTAACCGTGGACGAAACATGGATCCATCACAACACACCAGAGAACAAACAACAGTCAAAACAGTGGGTTTCTAAGGGTGAATCGGCGCCAAAGAAGGCCAAGGTGGGTTTGTCAGCCAATAAAGTTATGGCGACTGTTTTTTGGGATGCACGCGGGATAATCCACATTGACTACCTTCAAAAGGGAAGAACAATCAATGGGGAATATTATGCCAACTTATTGGACCGATTCAATGACGATTTGAAAAAAAACGACCTCATTTGGCCAAGAAAAAAGTTCTTTTCCACCAAGACAATGCAAGGGTGCACACATGTGCAATTGCCATGGCAAAAATCCATGAATTGGGCTATGAATTGCTCCCTCATCCACCCTATTCTCCAGATTTGGCTCCGAGCGACTACTTCTTGTTCCCAAACCTGAAGAAATGGCTTGGTGGAAAAAGATTTGACTCCAATGATGAAGTCATCTCGCAAACAAAGGCCTATTTTGAGGACCTCGACAAATCATTTTTTTTGGAAGGGATAAAAAAATTGGAGAAGCGTTGGACAAATTGTATAGAGCTCAAGGGAGACTACGTTGAAAAATAAAATTATTTTTTTATCAAAAAATCTGTGTTTTAATCCAAAAGTCACGGACTTATTGACCCGCCCTCGTACAAATACTTTGCGAACTCTGCGGTATGGAGATGATTTTGGCACGAATAATTGCTTCGAGCTCATCAATGGTCTGCTGCTTGCTGGCGTACACTTTGCCTTTCAAATAACTCCCCAAAAAAAGAAGTCCGGAGGGGTCAAATCTGGAAATCTGGGGTGCCAATCAATGTCGCCATTTTTTGACAGCACACGACCAGGGTAACTGCATTGTCTGATTTGCAGTGTGACATGGTGCACTGTCTTGTTGAAATCAGTAACCATTCACAGATTTGTGGGCAGACATAATGAGCCAACATCCACTGATATCGATTCTCATCGACTGCTTCGTCTTATCTGAAGAATAATGATGGTTTTGGCACAAACGCCGACCAAAATAGTCACTTTTTGGTCCTCCGTTCCCAAAATTGGCCAATTTTGCTTGTTACCGGCGCCAGAGAGTTTGAAATGGGCCCCGTCAGTCATCAAAATTTGCTTCCAAAAAGCAGGTCCATCATTCGAGCGACTGTTTGACCGTATTCCAACTGACGTAGATGGTCTTTCGGCAACATTCCTTGTGTCAATTGCACTTTATATGGAAAAAAGGCACATCATCCTTAAAAATGCACCGCAAGGTGGTTCCACTGACGCCGATACGACACATGTGGGTTCTCGGCAACACTCTCTCTTACCGCTTCAACCAGTTCATTGAAACGTCTTTGGCGTTGATGAACGGCATGTCGACGATCTACCACTGCCCCGTGCTCATCAAAATTCGGCACCAAACGACGAATAGTGTAGTAGTCAGGCGGTGCTTGTTGGCTACGATGTTTTCGACGATCCTTGAGTTATCACAAATAAAATACTTTTTTCAATGTACGTTTTAAAAACATGTCTGCTCAAGTCAATCGGTTGATAAATGTCAAAGTAATTCAATGCTTATATACCGACATAGCAGCTGGCGCACCCTGTATGTCCATCTCATTTATAGAAAGCCAATGAATTCTGATTCTCCAGCTAAGTCCACATCATTCATATAAACCATGCCTTTCGTCACTATCCATCGATACAGTCAGAATCGGGGATCACTCAAAACTATCATGGCCTTTCCATCATTTGGGAAGAGTTGTACTTCGAAGGATCTCCAAGATAGTGTCATTCTTACGTATAACTGCCAAACCTAGGTAGACAGTATAACAAAAAAATCGCCTTTCAGTGCATCACCTTGACTTTTTTTTTAACACGATAGGTCTCGGTAAGGTGGTCTTTACAAGACGGAAAGTACACTTATAAATATCAATCGATGTGTTAACAGTCGTTCATAGACCTCCGTGGAGTTTAGACGTGTTCGGCTTTGGTTTGAGTAGTATTCAATCCAAATAAATAACTATACAAACAATATCTAACATATTGTTCACAGGGCTCCAATTATCCCAAGTGATAGAGTGCGCTATTGACAAGCCAAGGTTGTGGGTTCGAATCCGGGCCCCAGCTAGTGTTCTTTTTTTTTTTTTTTTTTGTGCATTTTTAAAATAAAATAATTAAAAGTGAGTAAACAACATCACGTGATGGATTGTGGAAAGCGGTCCGCTAGGCCTATAGCTCGATCGGCTGAAAAATCAGGCGAGGCATCGAGTGGTTCTAGCCAAACAGCAGCATTGGCAGAACCAAAGACGAAGAGAAGGAGAAAGCTTAGGCCAAATTCTAAGTTGGTACAACGTCCCTCGCTTCCAAATTCTGCTGAAACGTTGCCTGATGGAGTGAGGGAATCATCAACGGCAGCAAATATATGTCCCGGGCAAGTTACAAAAGACTACCCATATGTCTCAGATGATGGTGAAAGTCCCAATCTGAGAGATAACAGCTTCGCTTCTTTGGCGTCATCCGAATCTGAAGATGAAGACGGGGAAATAGAGGCTATAAATAGTAGCATCAAAGTGCTGGAACAAAAAATATCTGCCATTAAAGAAAGGCAAATGGTAAGAAGGAAGAGGGAAAGCCAAGAGCAATCCCAACAGCAACAGCACACGCAGCTAGCCCAAAAGCAGGCCCAACAACAACACCAAACAAATACAATTACACAAGTTCTTAAACAACACCAACAAAAACTTAAGAACCACCTGCAAAAACAACAAGAGCAGCCACAACAACGGCTACAGCAAAAGCAGCAGCAGCCACAACAAAAACAGCAGCAGCAGAAACAACAACTGCAGCAAAAAAAAGCAGCAGCAGCAGAAACAGCGACAGCAGCAAAAACAACAGCAGCAGCAGCAACAACAGCAGCAACAGCAACAACAACAACAACATCAGCAGCAGCAGCAGCAGAAGAAGAAGGAGAAAGTGCCCCCCTATCAACACCTACAAACTTGAGGTAAATGCAACCAAGGACCTGTGTAAGTTGGTCATTGGTAATAATTTTAACATTAAGAGATTGGGGAACGATCGCCATGCCATCCACTGTAATACAGTGGAGGGCTATGCGAAAGTGAAAGAGCTCCTAAAAGAAACGACGACGGAGCACTTCTCATTCACACCGAAGTGTGAAAAGCGGCAATCGATGCTGCTGAAGGGGTTGGAACCGTCTTCTGATCCTGAGGAGATCCTGGCACTGCTCAAAGAGAAGGAGTGCGAAGGACTCAAATTTTTGGGGGTAAAGCCATTTACCACAGCTAGAGCCAGACGGGAGAAACGGGGTCTGCCGTTCTTCCTGGTGCAGCTCAGTCCCGAAAGCCGTCTGGATAGTCTAAGGAGTATCAATGTCCTAGACTACCAGGTGGTTCACTGGGAAAAATTAAAAAGGAGCGAAGGCGTTATACAATGCGTTCGCTGCCAGAGGTTCGGGAACGCCGCGTCGAACTGCCAAATGCAGCCTCGATGCGTGAAGTGCGCAAAAAACCACAGTTCCGAGGAGTGTGCTCTGGGTAGGGACGGAGCATCCGATAGGACGCAGCTCTCGTGCGTGTTATGTGGGAACGTGGGACACACCGCAAACTATCGGGGTTGTCGTAAGTTCGCCGACATTAAAATAGCAAAACTGGCTCGGCAACAGAAGGTGGAGGTCAAACGTTCACCTGTGAAGTTTCAAACACTAGCCGTCACGTCCCAAATTTCCTACGCCCAAATGGTGTCAGGCAGGGGGGCTACGGCACAGCAAGCGACTGTTGCTTCTCCGGTGCCAATGCCGAGAACAACAGAAGCTGCACCTAACATGCTGGCCATCTTGCTCGCAATCCAAGGGCAGATGGCTCAGCTGCAACAGCAGGTGCAAGAACAGGCCAAGCGGGTGGACCAGATCTACGCACTGCTGCCGGGCCTAACGCAACACATGTCGTAATGGGTACGCACATGGTGGAGCAAACTTTGAAGGTCCTTGCGGTGAATGTTAATTCACTGATCAGGATCGAACGAAGAGCCGCGATGTTTAAATTGCTACAAGACCAAACTCCTGATGTGCTTTTCGTTAGCGAAACCAAGCTAACCGATAAGCACAAACTGGAGTACAATAATTATATTGTTAAAAGAAGAAACCGGCCCAGATCCAAACGTGGAGGCGATGTCGCGATTTTTATTAAAGAAGGTATAAAATTTCACAGAGTGTACAAGAGAGTGTTACGCAGGTTCCGGGTGTTGGAGGCAGTCGTCATTTACATCCCGCTCCGCAGCGGAAAGCGGCTGTACTTGGCCTCTGTTTATGCATCCGGGGCTTCACAATCCACCTTATTCATTACAGAGCTCAACACACTTCTTCGACTTCTGAGGCTGGAATCGGGGGAGAATTATTTTATAATCGGCGGGGACTTCAACGCTAGACACAGAGATTGGGGAAATAATTTGCCAAATAAAAGAGGGAACCTACTACTCGATTGGTGGGGTCAGCACGATGCCATGTATAGACTCGGTCTTAAAGCGACGGATAACCCGTCGTTTCCCAGAGGCGGGTCTTATTTGGATCTATTAGTGTACGACGAACGTATACGACTGACAGGTACGAATTTACGACTTGATAGGTTCACTTCCCCATACTATTGCGTACGCAGACGACTTGATAGCGTACAGAACAGGTCCAAAAATTGAGGTCATTAATACTCTCTTAGAGCGTGACTTCGATAAGATAAGACGATTTTGCGATGACTGGAAGTTGAAAATCAACTTTCAGAAGTCGGAAACCATTCTTTTTAGGACGCCGTTGTCTGGAGCCTCTAGGGATACCAGAAAAAATTGGCGAAAGTTCTCGATCATAGGACAACACGGACAGCCTCTTGCCTGTCGAAATGTAGTCAGAGCTAAAGGCGCTTTTGCCCTCACAAAGAGACTGTTTTATAGCAGCCAACTCGATGCGAGGGTAAAGATAATCTGCTACATGGCCCTTATCAGGCCCATGCTGGTATTTGGGTGTCCCGTGTGGTTCAATGTACGAGCAAGCTTAATGGAAAAGATTCGGGTGTTTGAGAGGGCTTGCCTTAGGGCTTGTCTTCGCTTGTACAGAACACCAGAGTCGGAGTACAAAAAATTGTATCCTAATGAGGTCCTATACAACAGGGCGAACCTAACACGAGTGGACAACTTCGTAATTAAGCTGACTCGAAGGCACATTGCAAGAGCAATGGCCTCGACGAATAACCTGATATCTGGGGCTTACTACCCCAATCACCTTTATCATGAGAGTGTGCGTTCTAATGGCTTCGTTCCACCGGAAGCATTCCTCTACCTTGATCAAAAAGGGTTGATCCAGGATAGATCAGCGATCCCGTTAATCTTCCATGTCGCTCGGACAGCTGGGGACAGGCGAATCAACTACAACAGAGACGTCGCACACGGCAGGGTGGATCGTCAGTCAGGTTCAGTAGGGCGGTGGGGAATCGCGATAAGAGGGATGTTGTTCGGCAGCACCAGCATTTATGGTGGTTGAATGATAGGGAAGATGTTTCGTCGTCGTTTCCGTCAATTTCGGACCAGCCTCACTAATGAGGCAGAGCTGACCAATCTATTTGCTCTGTAAATAGCGATGGCCAGCTTACATAGGTTTAGGTTAGCATTTAAGAAATATATATATATATTAGTATATACCTTTGTATATACTAATATATGTATATTATTGTGTATAATGTCTATGTGTTTATATGTGTGTATTGTGTATGTAAGTTAGCTAGACTAAGGTTTATTTTAAGTTAGATATTAAGTTTTTATAAGAATAAAAAAATATGTCCATACGCTAAGTTTTTTATCAAAAAAATCTTTTTCTTAGCCTTAAGTTTAGAAAATAAGAAATCCTAAATAAAATGTAAATAAAGTCGAAAGACATAGATAGAATTTAGAGTAGCTTAGAGTGCTTTTGTAGGGCAAGTAAGTTAGTATAAGATTGTTTAGTAATTTTAAGCTAGCATTTAAGCATTTTTTGTTAGTATGTAAGAATTCATGATTAAGAAAATAAAATGCATTTAAAACTAAACTAAACTAACTATCGATGTGTTAACGAATGGTTTTAGTAGAAAAGACTGATGGGTCTATAGTTTGCGCACACTTAAAGGTCGAGAATCAGACATATATTCCTTTGCATGTCTTTCCGACAATAATTGGAGATAACTTTCTGGTACATGCTATTCGAAAAATTGTCTCCCACGACCTTAAACAGTTTTTTTAGACTGACGTGATGGGTGGTTTAATGGTTAATGGTAAATGGTTCATTCGTATCTTCACCACTGACTAGGGATCTGCCACTTGGCTGCTTTGTTCGTCCAAGCAGTTTTTTATTCATACTTTCTTTACCTATCATATTCTTTGTACCATAACATACGTTAAAAGGACAATGACTTACGGATGTGCAGGTAGAATGTTCGCACTTTTAACAGACCACGTGCTACCGAACCGTGAACAGAGGCCTTTCACTAGTATCATGCAGATATAACTGTCATCCAGGAAGTGCGATGGGATGGGTCGGACAAAAGGAAGACGAATAACTGTGATAAGTATACTTCTATATTATTACTACAGACTTAGACAAAAAGTCTTGAGCTTCTAACATTTGAACATCCGTCCTATGATAATTAGCATCAGGGCTAAATTCGCTAACGTAAGCGTAATATGTGTCCATGCCCCTACGGAACACAAACACGACGTCACCAAAAGATGTTTCTACGAGCTCTTCGGCAAGACATATGTATATGCAACCTCCGAAGTATGGCAAGTAGACAGCAGTTGATAATCCCAACCTACGTGACACCACTTCTGGCAACGAAATATCACTAAAGTAAGTACACGGTTTCCTCAACTCAAAATGTACAATCCAATATCCTGATGAAACGTTTAATGAAAATGATTACATAACAATAGCCTCTGATCTACTGGACATCCAAATTTCCTGGCAACCAATATTTACTTGGATCTCCACATTTTTGCATCCAAGATGCTTATTAACTGCGAATTTCCCAAACGGCACAATTAAGATGAACTCCTGTGAAAAGATATAACGCAAACACAAGAGATCACCAGAATCTTCTCTGAACGTGTATCCCGACATTTCCTAACAACTCCCATGCGGCCAGCATCATGCTGCAGCGAAGAACGAGAGGCACTCTCCAAGCAGAAGAGTCAGAAATAATATCGACTTCTCCAGAAGAAGAAAAAATGTCATCAGAATCACAGAAACAAAGATATTTATAGATTGTACTCCAGGAATAACATACGGAAATCTGATACACAGGTAAAAAAGAATGTGTCACAGCACGAAAACTTATATAAAAGCCCGAAGAGGAAACCTTTTTATATATTCGAAGAAAACTACACAGTGTGGCAAATAATATCACGGACTGGTTCTAGGGAACATAAATAAAGCACTATTTCTGTCTATTTTTCGGTGTTTTTATTTAAAATATTCTCCTCCCGATTCAATACACTTTTTACAGCGATTCAAATGCCTGTTCTAACTCATTTTGCGGAATAACATTTAGTGCCCTTGTCGAAGCTGCTTGAATTGTCGGAATGTCATCAAAGATCATCCTGAATCACAATAATATTCGGCAGTAACTGCTTCACTATTTGGAATGAATTCTGCAACAAAATCACGTACTTTCTGGATCATTTCTGGCGCCCGAGACAAAATTAATCTTCAGCGTTTCTCTACCGCCCAAAAAACATTCAAGCCACGGTTCACTTTTTGCATCAATCGGAATGTTTCTACGCATTTTTACAAAGTTTTGAGTGGAATTTAATGGCCGCTTTTTGTTTCATGTTAAAATTTCAACATAAATTGAAAAGGTGATCTGGAAAAATAATTTTTATAATCGTAAAATGTCAACCAAGGCTTTAAAATGGGTGCTCGGACAAACAGATGTCGCTCTTGATTGCTGAGATATGGCTCGTGTCTGAGATCTTATTTGCAGCACTGTTTAATTATCCAGATTGTGTAACGACGAAGAAGCCGCCTAACTTCATAGACGATCTTACATAGACGATAATAGCCAAAACTTTCGTCCACATGACCAAGTTGAAACCAAAGAAATCAGCTGGACCTGACCACTTGTTGGCCGTGGTATCCAAAGCTACTAGAAGTTACTTTGCCGAGTGCATACACCAACTCATTTCTCAAATCTGATTAGAAGAGTGTATGCCGGATAAATCGTTTGTATCATTAGGGCGGCTCACAAAAAGGGAAACCCTTTCAACTACACCAAATATAGAGATATTATTCTCCTTAATATCGGATAGGAAATCTTACTGGAAAACTCAAAAAGTCCAAATCGATGTCCACCATCTTTTCATCCGCATATGACAGAATTTATAGAAACGAGCTGTGGAATCTAGTTCGTCTGTCTGTACTATTAAGAGCAATCGGTGCTATGTATAAGTCGGTAACGAGACCTTCGATTTCCAAAAAGATTTATGACGCGCTGCCATGTGACTTCTGTTACATCATGCTTGAAAGAATTGTACTCAGCTCAAGAGCGAACATCGGAGGCCAATCTTTCATAATCCTGTGCAACTATTAGCTTATACCGATGATATCGACATATTTGGAAGAACACAGCGTGTTATCACAGTTAGCTAATATTTAAACAAAAATTGCCACATTGAATTTAGCGGTATATGAGGGTGAAACTAAATACATGATGTCATCAAGAAAAAATGTAAAACACCGAAGATATTGTACCGAACGGCAATAACAT
The DNA here is from genome assembly GCA_928272305.1 of Volucella inflata. Taxonomy (NCBI): domain Eukaryota; kingdom Metazoa; phylum Arthropoda; class Insecta; order Diptera; family Syrphidae; genus Volucella; species Volucella inflata. Next base: position 68,347,879 of record OV743719.1, read on the forward strand.
TGTCTGCTATAAGTTCTGCTAACAACACTTTAGCATAAATAAAACCCTCAGCAATCGCTGTTTAAACTAAGGGCAATTGAAAAGTATCCCGACTAGCTAATGAGACTCCACATAAGACTTTGATTATTCCAGCAACAAACAACAGAAACTCAATTGAAAGTGGATGCAGATATTCTCAGTCGTTTCGAAAAGTAATCGGTCCCGTTACGGTCCTGTTTACGGGAGTTTTCTGACCCGTCAACGTAACCTAGGGGATAGCGGAAAACATACATAACCACTTACACAAATAAACACCCGAAAAGTGGCCGCACAACAAGCCTTTAAGGAACAAATTACTACCTCAGTCATTGCTACCTCATTTATTTTTATCGAAATTAGTATTTCAGAAGTCTTATTGGTTTGGCCTATTTCACAACGCCTCGGCCAATGACCTTCAGTTTCCCATTTCTATTATAGTAAGTACAATGATACCTTGAAGTGTATGACAATACTGTGTACAATAATTATTCACTGTGTCATTCCCTTATCCTTATCCAATAGACTGACAAAGTCCAGAAACAGCGTCTAATGTTGGTTTTGCTTTTGTGAGTCAATGAACTGCACAGAGGACTTTAAAATATGCGCTGAAATTGTACAGTCTGATTGTATCCTTATTTCCGTTCCGGATTTCGGTCCGTATAAAATTGCCTTAAGAAGAGAAAGACTTATATTAATTTACAAATATGCTCAGACATTTTCTTCGAATTATCATTCAAACAAACAAGCAAGGCAATCTCACATTCAAGTCAAGTTGCAAACTCAGGACAAAATTATTTCTATTGACAATCTTAAATTAAATTAAACACTTTGCATCTGGAACATAATTGATAATCGCTTAATTAAGTTTGAATTAATTTACCAAAGTCGTTAGGAATTTAAAATCAATCCACAAAATGGGTAAGATAAGATATCCGTACAACTCATTCAAATCATCATAACTACTGGCTGAAGTTTCACTTGAGCTAATGGAATACGTAAAGGTACTCGTACTTATGTGTAGTATTTGGGTACTTCATTGATAATTCCATTATCTGGTGGAGCAATTTATTCCCATTTCCTTGGCTCATGTTATGTCGTTAAATTTTAATTGAAACTGGAGTTGAATTGTAGAAGTACTCGTAGGAAAATATTGTAGATACCGTATTAAAACATTCCCTCTTTGGGGAAAATAATTTGTCAACAAGAAATAGTCAGAATCCTTGTCCTCGACATGCAAATATTTCAGAGAACTGTTAGGCTGGTTGTGAGAGCTCTCTGTAAAAAATTTTTTTTAACTTAAAGATGCATAGACGAGGAAGAGAAGAAAACTATTATTCACGTTTTCTATGAACTAGCTTATCATGCAGTCACATATTTGAACAACAGGTGTCGTTTTAAAATTCGGTTCAATTCAATTTGTCCAAAACTCTCGCATCTAGCACCCCGAAAACCCACGAAAAATAGTAGAGCAACTTCTTCATCCACAAAGAATGACAGTTCGTTGCAATTTTTGGGCTGGTGGTGTACTGGACCACATCTTTTTCGTAAATGATGCTCGTGCTCGGACTGCGTTTCCGAAAAATATTGGCTGAGTTTATTCAGCTCAAAATTTTCAGCTATTAACATGGACGACGTTTATATACAGCAGGACTATGCCACACGTTACAGAGCTTATGAAAAAGTAGCTCCACTGCGAAATAAATTTGCCGGACTTTTGATGCATCTAAATGGAGGCCTTAAGTGGCTGCCGAGATCGTGCGATTTAACACCGACATCGCAACCAAGACTTGCAATATTATAGGAGAGAGGAGTTAATTTGTTTTGGGGGAAATTTTAAGAAGAGTGGAGAATGCTTAGCTTTAAGTGAGTTAAGCCTTAGACTGTTACGTGATGACCAGTTAACTATTAAAGACAGTCTTCGTTGATTCTGGATATTGCGTTTTCGACCATTTCAATGGGAAAGCTCAGATACAGCTGGACATCGTTAACGCAGATATGAAAGGTAACGAGAATGGGACAACACACTGGGTAAGTCATAGATAAATAAAGAGAACAATAGTGGACCAAGAATGGATCCTTGGGGAAGACCATGATTAACAGGAGGGAAATAGGATAATTTACTGTTATAAAAAACAACTTTTGTGCGGTTTGTCTTCCCTTTCCATATACTGTTTAATTTTGGTGATAAGAACTGTTTCAATGGCTTTGGAAAGGAAAGGAAGGTTAGCAATAGGTCCAAGGAAAGGAAATTACATTTTTTAGCTATGGGATAATCTTAGTTTTTTCCCAGTGAGTGAGGTAAGTTGAGGTCATTTTAATTGTGTTAAAGATGTGGGTGATGTAATGAAGTAAGAGGGGAGGCAGTTTTTTTTAGATGTCCAGACAAATGAACTCTAGACCTACCGAATTGCTCTTAATAGCAAAACGAACCCTAAATAGTCAGAGAACAGGTATCATTTCTGTCGTTCTGCTTCAGCATTTGTGGTATGTAACATGGCATCCCGGTTTCTTCTCCGGTTTAGTTCATCTAGGTCAAGAGTCTTGTCGAAAATGAGTGTGGTCTTATTAGTGAGTCCAATAGTATGCATTTCAATGCAGAGAAATTTCGAGGATCTGTTGGTCTTGAATTTACTGGTGGCTCTATGTATATCTGCGCATCTATATCGTTTCCATCTTACGTATAGAGCCCTATAAATTCAGGCAGTCGTACCTCGTAATTTGCAAGGCTTTGGCTATTGCCGCCTCAGAGATCTTTGGAGTCGATTTTACGAAGCAGTTGCTTATGTCATCATGAATGCCTTTACATTTTTTTTCTTTTTGATTTAACACATCGCCGTTAAAGACTTTATCTGCTATTTATTCAGTCAACCAAACCAACAGCGCTGAGATCAAGAAGAATTACTCTTGTCAACTCTTGTAGCAAAGCCCTCTTTCGACCAACAAAAGTGACCCTGTATCAGTCTTTCATAATCCCAGTCATGCTCTGTATGGAAGCATGGTATTTACCAAAAATATAGAGGGTGTTTTTTTAAGAGCTTGAGAACTTTAAATAATAATACAGGACAAAAATACTCGTATTATTGGAATGAATTTTTTATTACTATAATCTGGTAGAGAATTTCATTTGTTTATTCTTCAAATATGATTTCCGGCCTATGCCCGCCGTGACTACGAGTTATATGGTCCATTCGATCAGTCCAATTTTTCACTACTTTTTCCAATAAATCTTGCCGTATGGCGTCAATGGTGGATTGAATATTGGCTTCCACTACTTCAAGAGTTGCTGGTTTGTCGGTATAAACCAATGACCTAACATAGCCCCATAAAAAGTTATCGAGAGGCTCTAAGTCGCATGAACGAGGGGGCCAGTTAACAGGACCTCTTCTGGAAATAAAGTTGACTCCAAATTGATTTTGCCATAAATTGATGGTGAAGCGCGCTGTATGGCAAGTTGCGCCGTCTTGCTGGAACCAAATGTCGCCGATGTTTAGCTGATTAATTTTTGGAAACAAACAAATTTCCACGTAGTCGAAGGACAAATATTCTCTTCGGTACGCACATTTCTGTGTCTTGTTGATGGTTTTGAAATGAAAAGAGTAAAATTAGTGCGAAAACAATCAATAACTGCACGAATCGCTTGATCACAAAGCCGATTATGTTGAACGTAAAATTGGCGAAGTGCTCTATGAACTTCTCGAACAGATTTATTTTTTTCAAAGTAAATTTCCACAATTTGGAAGCGTTATTCTGGCGTTAAACGATTCACACTGAACAGAAATGTCAACACAGTTTGACATTGACAGCTGTCAAACCATAGACAACAACCATCGATCATCAACTTCTCAAGCAGCTAAAAAAACACCTTTTATAGGGATGCTTTTGGCTTCTTTTAGAGGAGAATTCTTCTGGTGTTCTCGTCTGCATAGACGGTGAGTGGTAGACGAGGTACAGCGGCAGAAAGTGACAGCTATAGATCGTGCTGGGTGAAGACGATTATTGATTGAGGCACAGATCTAACATTAATAAATAAATAATAATTTGTTGATAAAACACCAATACATTGTTGTTGAAAGCAGTTTTTTGTTCGATTTAGATATATTTGGAATTCAGATTTTTGACGAACCCGGGGTCATCATTTTTGACGAAAATAAGTATGTTTGTGCTATGTCAGAAGGGTAGATGGTTTATTAATCAAATCATACATATAACGTATTTGTATAGTTTCTGAATGAAAAACCAATGCTTTGGTGTACAGATCTATTTAAGCAACTTTATTGCAGCATCGGATTTCCATGGTCCTTATTTCGAAATAGTAAGAAAAATAGTAAAACACCAGTGAATTCGTCACCGTAATCGTGCAATTTGACGCCGTTCGCAATTAAAGCGAATACATTATTAGTGGGATATAGCCTCAAATGTTCAGGAAAAGATTCCAAAATAAGATTTACAGAATGCTGTATCCCCGAAATCGTGCTTACGATAATGTCATGAACTCTATATATTCCGATAACTTCTGTTGCAGACCGTCGTAGTTCGAGCCGAGAATACTCATCTGAACTACGCAGTTCTGTTTTTGTTTGGCCTCCGGTAGTTCTGAAGAACACCAAAGTTGTAAGGCCATCACTCTCATGGATTAAGCTCAAATAAGTTGAAATCTTCTACATGTATATACAGTTTGGAACAGAGTAACTAATGTGAGAAGTACTAGAAACCTGTATATTACCTATTTTCACAATATAACATCGATTCATTGATTGACATCTTTTCCATCTGATTTTCAATGCACTATCACTCTTTATAACCCACAACTATCGAAAGATGGAAATTCTATTAGCTTCTAACGATACAACTGCAGCATAGTTGGATACTGAATTTCGCAATTTTTACTAATCCGTTTCACAGAATCGCATGTGTTTATGTCTGGACTTGTTGTTTTCAGTGAGAAAGAAATATCAGTTAACTGCAGACTCGGGGGAAGCAAACCAGCCATCATGTAGTCAGGCTGGTTATTTCGGAATTCATTCAGCGTATTGAGACAACTAATGGAGGTATTCCCTGCCTATAAATAGCCGCTTCAACTGGTTAGTGCGACACAGAGTGCAATTTTATACAATATAATAAAATGCGTTAAATCGCGTTAAGACTTCAGTGCTACTCGTTTGTAAGACATCTCCCTCTTTGGGCGATAAATATCTGAATGATGAGATAATCATGACTTATCACTTTTACTTAAAAACTAAATATTCCAAGAGAATCTACAACTAGCTATAGTTTCCCACTTAGATTCGGGCTTCAGTAGAGAAAACACAGGGAGCAGTGAATGCAAAATCTGGAGAACTACGAGTGTATGAAATGGACGTCTATTTCTGCATGAAATTTAGTTAGTGTCGGAGTAACACATATGCAACCCACAAAGGAGTTATCTTCATTACCAGTATATTTTTGTGGTGCTCATGTTGCACTGAATTTTTAATCTATTCTAGTATACTATGAACTATCAATCTCTTATACTTCCGAGATGCGATCGATAAAAGTGATCGATGTACATACATATGTATAAACCTAAGTTTATACATAGAAGTGAGAAGAACTGAGTAAAAGCAGGCACATTTAGTAGAGCCGTGGGCATGCATAGACTGCACCAAATCACATGCAGAAGCGAACTTAGGCTGATAAGCTGTTCAAGTGGGCGAAAATCATTAAAGTAAGCCAACGTTTCCTACACCCTACGATGGCCCAAAAGTTCTCTGGCTTCAATTGATGACCATTCGATCCCGATTTAAGGCATTTTCTATCACACTTGTCAGAATTTCCGGCGATAGGTCATCGCATTCTTGACAGATATTCTCTTTAAGGGCTTCAAAAGATCGAGGCTTACAGACATAGACTCGTGGATTCAAAAACCCCCAAAAAAAGAAGACTGGAATGTTTAGTTCAGGCGATCTTGGCGGCCAGTGTGCCACATGTTCTCAAGTCCCGATTCAACAAATTGAGGAAGGGGAAAGTCGTTGGACATGACTCCGTAACGGCTGCCGTCCACAGTAGTCGTTTTCGAAAAATTAGGCCCGATGAAGACTCCAGCATAAATATCACACCATGCAGTAACTTTAAGCAGGTGTAATCGATCTTCTTGGGTTAGATTTTCGGTGCCCCAAACGTATAGGGAACATCTTACAGTCTTTCACCAAAATTCTCTGTAAAGACCACCGATTAATTAATGGCGGGGTTCCACTTGCGTGGAACGTTGTCTGATCGATACTCCGGGGTCCTCTGCGACATCTTTAACTACAGCTGCGATACTCTCAGCCGAACCGTTGCTCCTGGGCAACTATCCCAAAGATTTAAATGGCCAACTCGTTATAAGCTTGTTAGTGCTGCTTGGCTTTTCAAAGCTATTTGGTCGAAATAACCAGTGCGGGTCCATTTCAATTTCTGTCTGACCACATAGATAGAAAAAGAACCCTAGAAGGAAGGTGTGCCAATACGAGTACAAGGAATGCAATTAAAGCGAACATTACGCCTAAGAATTTCAACTAGTCGTGATGTTTCAATGATAACGACCTGGATGCCGCTGCTAATATGATCACAGACACTATTGTCTTTGGTATTATATCCTTTACTCCCCATCGGATTAAGAGTATTACACTAAAAGAAAAGGCGTGTTACGACTTAAGCACCTAAGAGACCATCAGGGTTGGAGAAAGAATTTGTCTGTCCTACAAGAGCAACCCGACAGAAGAATACCCAAAATACAATACTTCAAACAAGTCAGGAAGGACTGCGACACCTTCCTTAAGGCTGTGGAATTTCAGTATGACCAAAAATAGAACCAAAATGTCCCAAGATAGTAAGAATTGTTTGTCGTACGTCAAAAATATTGTAAATTCTGCTTCATCTGCTCCATCCCAACGCTCATTTATAAAGAGATTCCAGTCGTCACTCCCAAATTGTGCCTTGTCTTCGTCTACACTAGAGTGCGTATTAGAACTCTTTCTTTAGGATTATCTTCGAGCAGATAGGAAACGGCATTTGTCCAGCTTGTCCATAAAAAAAGGCGAATCATATACTCTATCTTCCTATAGACCCATTGCACTTACTTTCTTTTTTTCCATGGGCATGGAATTGCTAATAAGCCATCAGCTCATAAAATATCTAGAAGCACGAACGGCCACTGGTGACTTAATGGCATGTCTCACTGAAAAGTGTAACCAAAGCTTACATCAATCTGGCGAAAGCAAGGTAATTACACTTAATATTTCTATGGCATTCGCGATCAGGCTCTTTTGGGATCGACGACGTTCTTCTTCAATGGACTAGTAATTTACGAGTACTTTCGAAAAGTTTAATTTAAGTTGTCTTGTATGGTTTCAAAACCGACATTTATACAATAAATTCTGGTCTGCCCCAGGGCTCCGTTCTGTATCTGACACTTTTATCTTCATTAATGATCTCTTGTCTGCTACTTCTAATCCCCTATATTCCTTGACTGACGACAGTAAAACTCTGCTTTTCATATTCGTTCCCAGACTCACGTTTTTGCTCTTCGCCTGTAGAACTAGAACGGCCGCGTATGTAAAGCTCATACAATTCCGTTATTCATAACCAATTAGGGAACTATCAACAGGGTGGGGATAATTGCTGTGTGCTGTCGCTAAAGTGAAATTTAAATACGCAGCCATTAACCATGACTGATACTTGCATCGTCGAAACTGAAAAACTTTTCATTTTCGGCACGTGTGTCAATGAGAACTTGCGTTGGAATGACCACATATTCAAAGTTGCCAAAAATGCTGCGAAATGTCTAGGTTTCCTTAAGCGATGGAAGAAATATTTCATCCGCTCTGATCAGGCCTCAATGTATTTGGCCTTCATCCGCCTGAAATTGGAGCACAATGCTCACATCTGATCAGGTGCTCCAAGGTTTCTTTGCACTTAAATTTATTCAAATTCAAATATTACACAGTCGATCGATGCACAGCCTCGAACACCTACGTAATGTCTTCTGCCCCACCTTGTTCTATCACCACCAGTGCGTCACCAAGCACTATAACATTCCGCCCCATCAAACATCCAAACATAACACTCGTGTCACTATGAATGCTCATTAGTACACCTTCAAGCCTACTTTCGGATGCACTTTGAATTATCGTGATTCTTTCCTAGGCCGAATAACTCGAGCTGCCCGAAGAGCTCTTTATTTCTAGTCACTATAACCTTAAAATACTCGTGTTCAAAACAAAAGTACATTGGTATCTCACTTTCTTTCCTCTCTAAGTCCCTAAACATCGCCCGCGCTATGTGCAAACTTTTTAAGGCTGCTTATAATGCCCTAAAGTGTGCGCTTTTTACAAGAAAAAAAACAAAGCTAGTTCGGGTATTCCCCATGGCTTAATTCTTGGACCTTTCTTGTTTTTAATTTATATAACTGAGCTTCCAAACTCCAAAGAACTATTCACTTCAAATGTATGCTGATGATGCTTCATTATTATCTATCTAAAAGGTGTCCCACGATTCACGCAAAATTTGAAAAAATGGAAAGATACCAATGTGACAGCTGACATTTCTGTTAGTAAAAATGGAGCGCTATACGAAAGAACAACGCATTTTTATTGTTGAGCAGTATTTTAAAAATAATGAAAGTTTGTCAGCTACAGTCGAACGAAAACATCATCAGTGATGAAGCTCATTTCCATCTTGATGGCTTCGTTAATCGTCAAAATTGTCGCATTTTGGGTGTTTGGTGCGGATTTTGGGCAATATCGGACCATTTTTCTTCGAAATAGCAGCTGGTGTGGCAGTAACATTGGATGGTGTTCGTTATCGTGAGTGACATTATAACCCAGTTTTTAGAGCCTAAATTATATGATATGGGTGTGACCAACATGTGGTTTCAACAAGGCGGTGCTACATGCCATACAGCCAGAGAAAAAAATCAATTACTGCATGAGTCATTTGCTAGTCGGGAATCGGCCGTTTTAGCGATCAGAATTGGCCATCCAGATCTTGTGATTTAAAGACATTTGACTTTTTTCTTTGTGATTTTTGTAAGTCAAAGGTCTATGCAAACAAGCCCACTACCACCAACGCCTTGAAAGAGGAAATTGGGAGGGGTACTGTTATTTTTGGCACATCTGAGCAGGGCCTACGGTTTATCGCGGAATCCGAACGGCACTCCTTAGAAGCTTTTTCATAGGCAATTTTACTTTCAGGAGTTCGGACCGAACCACAGACCCTCTGCGTGATAGTCCAATTAGCTAACCATCACACCATCGCCAACACCTGTACTGTTATCACTGTGGCGAAAATTAAAAATATGAACTTCCTTTTAAGCCTATAACTAGATTATACGATTTAATTACAATATCTTAACATGAGTAATAATACAAATGTACAATAATAAAATATAAAAAAGTAAAGATTAGTCACATTAATGAAAAAGGATATAAAAAATGCCTTATTCCACAGACTATAAATAATATATAGAAAACGTTATTTTCATCTATTACAAAAATGTCCTTTAAAATAAAGAGAGCAGTTGATCGTAAATTAATCATGCAACACATCCCAAATATGATGTTAATGATCCGGCAATTTGTATTGTGTTTTAAATCTTGTTCTGAATCATAATTTTGCAAAATGAAAACAAACTGAATCACTCAGTGCATCGACGAACGCAGATATCAGAGCGATCGATTTCAACATCTTCTGAAATTCTGGTCCACTCCAATCTGTTGTGTATCCAGCACGCGTCGTAGTTTAATCGGAATTAGGAATTCCCTGATTAGGCGCTTGGGTATTGCCACTATCGTTCGTTTATCTCCATCAAAGTGTATAAAACTTCGGCTCATTTAGAAAATACCCTAAGTTCTGTTTGTTTGCTTCCACAGTCAAGTTTCGATTTCAAAAATGTTCTTTGGACTCATAGTCGTTTGCGTCACTATTACCATGGCATATGCACGTCCACCAGTAACAGATAGAACCGATGTCGAATTTATATTACTTGACCACTCAGAGTTTCCAGCTATAGTCGATAGTTATTTCTATACAGTTTTCACTCCAGAGGAACTGGCGGGAGCTAACAATTCAACTATTAAGGTAAGAGTCTAATGATTTATGAAACATTACCAATAAATGTATGAGAATTGACATACCTGTTTTTTTCCAAATAGGAATCCGATGATGGGAAAGATATTGAAAGTCTGAAATCATGAACAACTTATACAACTCATTAAAGCTCTCCAAGAAGCTACTTAAAGGCTGTGTTATTTACTAATTTAAAATAAATATTTATATGAAGAATGCATAACTTAATGTTTTTTTATTGCCTCAACAATTCATGAGCAAACCATAAATCGACGCGTATTAGACCTGCAAACATACATAGATAAAGCTAGGTAAGGTTAATGCCCGTTGAAAACAAGAAATCCACTTGAGTCTTTTGACCGAGTGTGATGTACTCGTAACATGGGTCCTACTCTTGCAAACAATTAAATCGTTTGATAAAGTGTGGGAGTCTGTTAAGGCCCATACTGTTTAGATCGCTTAAGTTCTTCTTCTTCTTATTCTTATCCTTTTATTAACCCTTTCCTCGTTATACGAACTTATGCGTAACGAGTTTACCATTTTTACTGCATCGCTGCTGCTCCGCTTATGGGCTCGATCCTGGATCGCTTCAGTGGTTAGCCCCAGGCGTTGTTGCGCATTTGCCATCTGAGAAATCCAGGAATTCTTTTTCCGACCTCGTTTTCTTACAGTTGGAGTGACCGTAGTTGATAGTGCCTTTTTAACCGGATTTTCCGCAGATCTTCTTTGAACGTGGCAATACCAGCTTATTCTATTCGCCTCAAGCTGTTCGGTTACCGAATTCTTTCTATGTAGACTTCCTCTTATACGCGTAGATCTAATGCAATCGCGTTTAGTGACTCCACTAGACATCCTTAACATTTTCATTTTCGCTGCCGTCATTTTGTTTTTAAACGCTTCATACATTGTCCAGCACTATGAACCGTTTATAAGAGCTGGTCTAACAACCGTGGTGTAGAGTTTCCCCTTTAATTTAAGTGGAAATTTTCGGTCGCAAAAGATTCCCGAATTTTCCCGCCATTTCATCCATCCCACACTCACTCTGTGGTTTACGTCGTCGTCACATTTCGCTTCCATGTTAACGATTGATCCTAAGTACTTAAAGATAGTGCTTTTCGGAAGAACTATTCCGTCTAACATTATATCCGGAACAGGTCGCAACGGATGCGCAAATGGGCACGTCAAATGCTCCGTCTTTGCACGACTTATTTTAAACCCGATCTGCAAATCTTCGACGTTATCGCTTAGTATAACTGCGTCGTCAGCGAAGAGAATTGGCGTTACATTTGCTTAGCGCATGCAGTCTTTTAAAATATAGTCGAATACGAGTACTACGTTAAAGAGGAAAGGGCTAAGTGCGCTTCCTTGATGCACTCCGACATTAACTGGAAATTCTCTCGTTAGTCCGGCAGAGCTTTTAACCGCAGTTTTCACGTTTCCGTACATGTCTTGTATTATTCTAACATACGTTTCCGGTACGTTTTGAGACCTCAGCGCGGCCCATATGAGATCCCTAGGCACTCTATCGAATGCTTTCTCGAGGTCGATAAACACCATGTGTAAATCCTTAGACGAATCTCGGTGCTTTTCCATTATTATTCATAGGCTTTGGAAAGCGTCCACCGTCGATCTTCCTTCAACAAATCCACACTGGCTATTATCGAGCTTTATTATTTGCCGAAGATGTTCGTTTAAGACTCTTTCAACGATTTTCATTGTGTGTGACATAAGCTTGATTCAACGGTAGTTGTTGCATTCTCGAGTGTCGCCTTTTCCTTTGTATAATGGATCGATGTACTCGTATATTAGATCGCTAAAGTTATTCTAGAAAAAGGCTCTTTTTTGGCTGTCAATGAGACAGTGTCTGGTGATGACTCCTATCACAGCGCTGAGATGTTTTCTGTTTTGAAAGATTAAACTCCTAGAGCGATTTCGATCAAATTTTGGCCAGATTTGTTTGACCCCTTAACATGTTTGGCCTAACAATTCCCTAGAATATATTTCTGTGCCGGCGTAGATGAAAGTTGAACTGCTCTGCCATCACCATGAGATGTGATCGGCAGTCAAGGGCGGTTTTAGAATTTTGTGAAATTGAGTGTGGCAATTACATTTTACTTCGGCCGGAACAGGGCTTTCTTCATTGCCAAGACTTAAGCCTGGAATAACTGGTGTTCTTCTATGTCGAAGAGACTAACTTGGAAGAAGATGTCTCGCACTCCTTGTGTTGATGTCGCTTTCAATGAAACATGCTTTAAATAAAGAAGTGTACCAAGCCTAAAAAGTGCAAAGTGCAACATTTTGCCAAAAGTAGTGCGAAGCGTCCGATAAAGGAAGATGAATAGCGGCAACCGATAATGTGCGAAGCGGACAACATTGAAAAGGCAGTTTCAGCCATTCGGGTGAATTGTTCCGTCCTCGCTGTAAAAGCTGTACCATATCTCTAAATTCGTACTTTTAAAAATAAGATTAGTTTGAAATATGACTGCGGCAAGAATAAGATACACCTAAAAATTTAACGGCATTTCGGCGATAAATTATTGAAATATTGAAGCTTTCGTAAAGCACTTTCTGATATTTTCAAAACCTTGCAAAACACATGTTCTTTGATAAAATATTGCAATTTGATGGGGAAAAATACCGTTGAAACTCAAGAATTGTTGTAAGGAGTCCGCTCCGTGGAAAGCAAACGCAATTGATGTTGAACGCTCTAAGTGCCCAAATAAGGCTGTTAAGCCGGAAAACATTAAAGAGTCTACAAAATCACTTTTAACAACCATAAGTGAAAGTGCCTGAGATAGATGACATAGTGGGAATATCAAAAGATTACGCACACCATATTTTACACCAACCAAAACAAAAGCTCATCGGGAAAAAGTATAGCTCCAATGAAGAGGTGATCGTCGAACTCGAAGCATATTTTGAAGAGTTAGATGAATCATTGTTCCAAAAAGAGGGAGCAGGTCAAAATTTTGTCTTTGTTTTTCTATCGACTTTCGAAATCACCTGTTATAGCCTGAGAATACTCTGCGATTTTCGGTGTTTAGAACACATAAGTAACGTTAAGCGCAAGCTACACTCAAAAGGGACACGTGACTTGCTTCAAATAGAAAGCGTTTCACATCAGTCAAAAATATGATGAAGCGGACGAAGCAAAACAGCTGAGATATATCAGATCAACAGGCGACTAGTGCCTGACATTAAGAGAAATTTTTTTTATTTGTAAATTCATCACAAAAACAATGTAATTTTAACGATGATAATCTAAGTTAAGTCTGAGTTCACCAGTGTTTGCATCGAATGGAGCCAGGCTGCCCACATATATTAATCTATCAAATTGACAACTATCCTGCAGATCAATGTAAAATAATGTAACACATAATTCAAAAAATCTTGGCGCTAACTAAGAATACCAACTTCTTTTTAGAAAATTGACTTTTTTCATTAACATCCTCTTCCTTAATAGTGATACATCCTTTCAAACGCTTCTCTATCTTTTCCATACCTGTTTTGTATAACAATTTGTTTTTGCTCTCAAAATAAGCCACAGTTTCGGCAATCACTTATCCATTTGAGCCAGATTTCTTTCCCTAGAGCACCTTTTTGAGGTCTGCAAAATGTCAGTAGTCTCTGGGGGCAATCATTTTCATCGACTTATGACAGCACTTTTTTGTCTTGGTAAAACAGGAATTTTGTAAGGCCATTTTATTTTATTTCTATACTCTATTAATCCAATAATGCCGAATGTTATATTTGCTATTAGTAGTTTTAGTTTCCCCAAGAAAGCCCATTGATCAAAATACTATGCGCGTCCCAAAAAATTGATGCCATGACTTTGTCAGTCGACTTTTACGTTTTTGGATGGCTTCCACCAGGTGCTTTACGACCTTTCAAAAATATTTTGTGGACTTTTTAAATGTTTTCCGGAACAATAATAGTTAAGTTCCCTGGTGCAGACTCTCTGTAACGCTTACCAAAACACTTTCGGGCGTCAACAGTATTTTTCCCCATCAAAAAAACAATGTCTGAATAAACATTAACACAACGAAATTCTTCTTTATCCATTGTTTTGTGAATAGGTGAATAGAAATGACACGAAGTTTTGACACATATCGTTTGAAGTTTACGTCTACAGTGGTGCCAACTATCCGTCGTATCTGCTACTTATTTAGTAATGTGTAAGACGTGCAGCAACCGATGTATTAAATATATGCAAAAATACTGGTTAATGTTTGGAATCAAAATACTGAGAAAGTATCACACCGGGCAACAGTGGGTGTCGTGGCAACTAGTGCATTGACAGAAAATGTGTGTTTCTTGAAGTTCTTAACTTGGTAAGTGAAGGAAGACTATTTTAAAGCAACAAGCTTGAATAGACTATAAAAATCGTTTGTTACTCGGGCTCAAAAACGGCTAATTTCTCTGATTTCATTCGTGTTGCTATTGCAGTTATCCTTTTTGAGATTTATTGGGATATGTGTCATTTTAAAACTGGGATTCCGTATGTGCATGCCTTTTGTTTTACTTGCACTGATAACCAAGCCTTTGTGACGTCGCACGATTTGACGAATCCTTCTTGCATTATAGAATTCGTAGTGAACCGTTCACACAACAATCGCCGCAGGTATCTTTATCAAAAAAAAAAGGGAATACTCTTTATAAACAGAAACAACTCATTCGCACTCAGGATAAAAGGAATCGGACCCAGATTCGATCCCTGAGGGAATCCATATTTAACCTCTTTCACATCACGGAACACATTTTTTATTTGAACGCACAGTAGCATCCATATAATCCCTTAGTCAATCCGACTAGAAGGTTGGAATAGTTCAGAGTATCGAAAGTTTTACTAAAGTTCATGAACAGTTATAGAATATGAAGGCTTCTGTTTACTCAATCATCAATCTGCTAGAAGTTTTCTGGTACTTTTGATCTTTTGGAACCAATACTTCAAAGTGAGTCCAAACTTCAAAGAGAGCGGACGTGTTTTACAAAGTGTCGTGGGGTGCGCGCTTTTTCTAAGAACTTAAAAAAATTGATAAGAAAATATTTCGCTTTTAATATATAGTATAACAAAAGGAATTGTCATACATGTAAAGAAAAAATAGAACGCAGTGATGTTTTTTTCATTCTTCTTATGTGAATATACACGTTACAGACATGGAATATATGAACGCAAACAATATTAACTATAGATGTAATAAGTGCACTGTTCTGCGTAGAAAATCTCTACAGGAGCAGCCCAGAGAAGCGTTAAATGTAACTCCAGTCGGCGTTAAACAACAACCGTCACACTCGGAGAGACTTAAAAAAAACAGCAGTTACAACTAAAGAACAGCAACAGCCACGACATCACCAACAACATAGTGCAGAAAGAAAGCAAGCAGCAGCGATAGGAATACCACACCCAAAAGCACCAGGACATCAAGCTGTTACATGTGCCCAGAAGCAAAACAGCAAGATGACTGAAAGCGAGCAACAGCCTGAATCTCAATCAGTGACTGAGCCCATGAGTCAACAACGACTGCAGCAGCAACAACAACAGCGGAACAACAGTCCTATAACGATGCAGCTTCTCTACGAGGAAATTCTTCGTTTAAAAAAAAATAAACATAGATTTTCTAAACACTGTCCAGGAACGAAAAGAAGAAAACAAAACTCTCAGACTAAAGGTCATTAACCTTAAGAGCAAATTAAACTGGAGGGAGCAGAAGCTGATGGAGAATGTCATTGAAATCGTTGGCGTACCAAACGCTTATAACAATAATGCTGAGGAATGCGTGCAAACAATTTTCGGTGTGCACTAAACATCTCTGTCACTCCTGATGAGATCCAAAAAATCTACGTAAAGCGCATAGAAAAAAGGAATTCGTCAAGTGAATTGAAGCGTACGCACAATAATATTATATGCGTGCATCTCTCATCGCTAAATGTCAAACAGAGAATTATGAAAAGCAAACAAAATGGAAAAAAGAAGCTGAACTCCTCGTTATTTACTGATGATAGTAAAAGAAATATTTTTATCAACGATAAAAAATTCAAATACTTATGGTTTAATAATTGTAACATTCTGTTGAGAAAGGATGTAAATGGTGATAAGATCTTTTGATGACTTAAATGCAATTATTTAATAATTTCGAATCAAACTTTTACGAAATGTTTTTTAATATGAATGAAAATTTTTATCTTATAAACAACGACCTTACCATTCAAGCTACAAGTAGCAATACTGATAGTCTATTTTCTTTTACTAATAGCAAAACTGTTTACATAATTCATCAAAATATTAGAAGCTTACGGCAAAATTTCGATTTATTAGTAAGTAACCTAGAATAATAAGAGGATGGCAACGTTTAGTATACGGCCTCGTAGAAGTAGCATCTTCCGACAGGTGCTGGTTCCTTAAATGACGAGAATGAGCCTCTGCAGCCGAACATCTTGCAGCTCTGCTAATAAGTCCTACTTCACGCCTCCCCGTGGCGCCATCTGGGAATCTCACTAGAGGTTGCGAAGTGAAGAGGGCAAATGGCGAGTTTCCTGCGCCATTAACCAGGATTAGTATCGGAGAAACAAAACAAGACCTTATCCGGGCTACTCCGACATATTTGGAGCTCAGGCCGGAAAGGATTTCCAGGACTTAGTCAGGGTCTTGGAAAAGAGATGGTGGCGGACGAGCCCTATAAGGGCCAACGGCAGCGCTCACATCCCGGAACGGGTTACTGGCTTCGGTGTAACCGACCCCTCGTCCTAGGGGCACTCAAAATGGAAATGGTCCTCCAGGTTGGGGGTTGTGCCGCCGGGGTAACTGCCCGGCCATTTAAAAAAAGATTAAGTTACGAAGCATCAACAAGCCTCGGATATGGATGGACCTACTGTTGACAACCCACGCAAACGATTTAAGGACAATCAGCTTCGGATATGCACGCGGAATGTTAGATCCCTTAATAGACCACGTGCAGCCGAGCAACTAGCGGCGGCCCTAGACTGCTGCAAAGCAGACATAACCGCCATCCAAGAAATGCGATGGGATGGGCCGGACAAAAAGAAGATGAAAAACTGCAACATCTACTACGGCAATTACTATCGACGGCAAAAGCAGCGCTTATTTGGATGTGGATTTGTTGTCGGAGGCAGACTAAGACAAGAAGTCCTCAGCTTCCGGCATGTGAGCGAGCGCCTCGTAGCAATCCGCATCAAGGCTAAATTCGCCAACATTAGTCTTATATGCACGCTTGCTCCCACAGAGGAGAAAGATGACGACACCAAGGATGCCTTCTACGAGCTCCTTAACAAGACCTACGAGCAATGCCCTAGCTATGACATTAAAATTGTCCTCGGTGATTTTAATGCAAAGCTAGGAAGAGAGGGTATCTTTGGTGGAACAATCGGAAAATATAGCCAGACAACACCACCTCCGATAACGGATTCAGGCTAATCGACTTTGCGGCGGGGCGAAACATTGTCATGGCTAGCACGCGGTTCCCACATCTCGACATACACAAGGGGACTTGGAGAACTCCTGATCAATCAACCGTCAACCAGATTGATCACATTGCGATCGACGCAAGACACTCCTCCAGCATTATGAATGTCCGTACGTTCCGAGGAGCCAACATCGACTCGGACCATTACCTTGTTATAGCCAAGGTACGGTTGCGGATATCCCAAACTACGCCAAGACAAACTAACGCTGTGAGAAAATTCGACGTCAGACGGCTACAATCGCAAGAGATCGCCAAGTCCTTTTCCGATCGAGTGTCTCTTAATCTCTTAAGAGGACCAATGCCGCCAGCATCAAGCATCGAAGACCATTGGAAACACTGCCAAAACACCATCAGAGATGCCGCTTCTGATGTGCTGGGTTTCACTCGTCCACCACAACGAAACCCCTGGTTCGATGATGAATGCCGGCAAGCACATGCAGCTAAGCAAGATGCATATAACGCGGCGCTGCTTAGAAAGACCAGAGCTGCTCATGAGCTCTATGAGCGGAAGAGCAGAGACGAGCACCGGCTTCTCAGGAGGAAGAGGAAAGAGCATGAGAAGCGCGCGATCGAGGAAATTGAGAGATGCTTCTCCAGGAATGAGGTTCGGAAGTTTTAACAAAAGGTAAAAATAACATGCCGCGGAAACAAACCCCGAACCGAAGCCTGTAGAGATGAACACGGGAACATCGTGGTAGAATCGCAGCCGATGCTGAGGATTTGGAAGAACCATTTCTGCAGACTGTATAACGGCGATGACGGACCAAATACCGCTGTCAGGCAGAATCAACCTTTCAACCTGGACGATGATGACCAACAATTCCGTCCACCCGACCTGGATGAAGTGAAGATAGCTATATCGAAGCTTAAGTCCAACAAAGCTGCTGGAGCGGATGGCCTGACTGCCGAGCTCTTCAAAACGGCAGGCAATGACTTGGTAAGGAGCATACACCAACTCATCTATAAAATATGGTCCGACAAAAGTATGCTCGATGAATGGAACCTCAGCATTGTTTGTCCAATTCTCAAGAAAGGAGACCCTCTGAACTGCGCCAACTACAGAGGCATCAGTCTCCTTAACATCGCATATAAGATTTTATCTGCCGTATTGTGTGAACACCTGAAGCCGTTCGTCAACAACCTGATAGGTCCATATCAGTGTGGCTTCAGGCCAGGAAAGTCCACCATCGACCAGATATTCACACTACGGCAGATCTTGGAGAAGAGCCATGAGCTTCAGATCGATACACACCACCTATTCATCGATTTTTATATAGAGCAATGTCTAGTTTTGGCATCCCTGCCAAACTCGTCCGTCTGTGCAGGATGACGATGAAGAATGCACGCTGCTCCATCAAGGTCGGTAAAGATCTCACCGCGACCTTTGATGTCCAGAAAGGATTTAGACAAGGCGCTGTCGTGCGATTTTTTCAACATCGTACTTGAAAGAATAGTGCAAAACTCACGAGCAAACACAAGAGGCACTATCTTTCAAAAGTCCGTCCAACTATTCGCATACGCCGACGATATTGACATAATCGGGAGAAAGCAGCGTGATGTCAGTGGCGCTTTCGCGAGTATTGAGACGGAAGCGGCGAAAATGGGCTTAGCGGTCAATGAGGGCAAGACCAAGTATATGCTGTCAAGCAAAAAGGACAACCAACACCGACGTCTCGGGCAGAACGTCACCCTCGACAGATATAACTTTGAGGTAGTTAAGGACTTTGTCTACCTAGGCTCCGCTATAAATACAGACAACGACACCAGCGCTGAGATCAAGCGAAAAATAACTCTTGCCAACCTCTGTTTCTTTGGGTTAAGAAGGCAATTGAGTAGCAAAGCCCTCTCTCGGACAACAAAAGTCACCCTTTATAAGACCTTAATAATCCCGGTCCTGCTCTATGGCGCAGAGGCATGGACATTATCAAAAATGGATAAGGGTGTTCTTGGTTGCTTCGAGAGAAAAATTCTTCGGGCGATCTTCGGTCCCGTCTGCATTGACGGTGAGTGTAGGAGGAGATACAACGACGAACTGTATAGGCTGTACAGCGACTTGGACCTAGCCAGAAGAGTGAAGATCCAAAGACTGAGATGACTGGGTCATGTAGAGCGCATATACACCAATGCTCCGGTCCGAAAAGTCTTCGAATCCGCCCCCGAGTGACAGCGCAGTAGAGGAAGGCCAAGACTCAGGTGGCGCACGCAAGTGGAAGAGGACCTCAGCCAACTAAGCGTGCGAAACTGGAGGCAGCTAGCCAGGGATCGAGCTGGCTGGAGAAGCTTGTTGACTGAGGCCCAGGTCCACCCCGGACTGTAGCGCCACCTAAAGTAAGTAAGTAACCTAGAATCCTTTAAGAACTTGCCTGAAATTATTTTTGTGTCTGAAATTTGAATTTATTCTTACGAGGTGTATGTATACTATACCTGGTTATAAGTTCTTTGCAAATGCCAATGACTCGTATTCTGCAGGGGGAGTTGGAATTTTTATACGAGATTTGTACGATTTGGATGAATGTGACGTGAAGCGCTATAATTTTTTGAGTGCAGACATTATAAAAATATCTATTAACGTAGGAAATAAAGATTTTACTTTAGTTTGTGTGTACAGATTTAATTCACAGTCAGTTCATGTGATTCTAGACGAATTTCAAACTTTTTTATGTGATGAAAAATCGATTGACCTTGTTGTTTTAGGCGATTTCAATCTGGATTTGCTAAACGCTATTCCTGTGTTAGATTTATACTCGTATCTTGCGCTTATGGCAGAGCATGGTTTAACCTCTTAAATGAATGATATTACTAGACCAATTGCAGGTACTTGCATTGACCATGTATTTGCTCGTTTTTTGAGAATTAGTCCTAATGCTTACATTGGTATCAACCTCGATCTTCAAATATCTGATCATTGTATGACTGGTGTAATTTTTAATGGTTTGGAAAGTAGAAAAGAAAAAAAGCATAATTTTCCAAGAAAGTTGAATAAAATTTACTACGAGCTGCTGAATAATTTACTGCGTTTCGAAAATTGCGAAGAGGTGTATACCCAAGATAATGTATCTACGGCTGTTAATTTATTTTTGACGATATGAAATAATTATATAAGCTCAGTTAGCTATGTCATTATCCATAAAAAGACAGATTTCAGGCTAAAGCCTTGGATTAGCTGGTTACTGCTTAGGAAAATTAGGCAAAGACACAAATTACGGAAAAAGTGCCTTAAACATCCACAGAACGCTAGTCTAAAGCGTCGCTATTAGCGTATGTGTCGAATAATAAATAATGAAGGACGAAATTGCCGCGATGATTGCTATCACAATCAGATAAGGGCTGCGCTAGGGAATCTTAAACAAGAATGGAAAGTGATCAATAAAATTATGAATCGAAGTGTAACCAAGCAAAATAATTCTGTTGTCTTAAAAAATGGAAATATTAATGTTTCAGAACCCACAGAAATAGCAAACGAATTTAACAAATACTTTGCTTCAATTGGGCAACATTCTTTTCAAACAAATAATTTTAACATTTGCAATTATTGTTATCCCGAATCCAGGCTTACAGATATTAGTTTTGAAAGGGATAGCTTCTTTTTCGAACCAATTTCTGGGGTTGAGATTTTGAGTACCATCCACTACTTAAATAGTTCCAACTCCTGTGGCAGCGATAGTATTTCCAATGTTATGGTTAAAAGTATTTCCCTCAATATTGTTGATATTTTGGAGCATATTTTCAATTTGAATATCCTGTCCGGATGTTTTCCTGAAATTTTAAAATGTGCTATTGTTATTCCCCTCTTTAAAAAAGGAAGCAAACATGAAAAAAGCAACTATAGACCAATTTCACTGCTGTCTTCTATCAGTAAAGTTTTTGAGAAATGCGTAAGGAAAAGAGTCTTAGAGTATCTGAACAAAATAAAATTCTTCAGTCTAATGCAATTTGGGTTTAGAGCTGGGCTCTCTACTGAAGACGCCCTTTTAGATTTTTGCTCCATTATACAGAAAGGTTTAGATGAAAAAAGGTCTTGTGCTGGACTTTTTGTTGATATAACAAAAGCGTTTGATATGGTTGACCATAATATTATTCTAAACAAGCTATGTAATATAGGTTTTCGTGGTTCGATACATAGTTGGTTTATGTCCTACCTAAAACACAGAAAACAAAAAGTGAAAATCGAATCCAGCCTAAGTAACTTTATGGTTATCAACCTTGGTGTCCCTCAGGGCTCGGTCCTTGGACCTATATTATTTCTAATATATGTCAACTCCTTGTTTACCAAGCCATTTGTAGGAAAAGTCAGGGCTTTTGCAGATGACCTTGGGATCGCATATGATTCCGCCAATCCCTTAAACTTTGTGGCTGATATAAACCATGATGTTGAATTGCTAAGACTTTGGTTCACGGAGCATAAGCTAATAGTAAGCGATAAGACAAAACTTATGTTTTTCAGTCTTACCACGCACGAGTCTCCAGATATTGAGGTCGTATTCCATGCTTCTAAATGTGCAAGGTTTAACATGTTTCACATTCCATCTTCTGTCCAATGCTCTAAAATAAATAAATAAATAAAAAATACTGAGCGGTCGATGAGGGAGTTCTTGCATATGAAACTTTGGAATCTTTTCATTATTATTTCTTCCATATATTCCTCATGACGTGAATTTTTATATCAAAATTTGAGTTCCCAGTTACCAAAAACAGATGCGACAATACTAAATATTACAATACATTCATGAATTAATGATATCGTCTGTGTCGAGAATTAATGAACACATTGATTGGTTAATGTACAAATTTCAGTTGCAAAGTTTGTTGACATCTGTAGTCAATATTTAGCTCTTGCCTTCCCAATCTTAAATTTTTTAATTGCAATATTTTGTGAGAATCAACCCTTACTTAGTTAAATTGGTTTTTTATAAAAACTTGATTTTTTTGTGGTTACCTACCGCTTTATTTACTTTTTTTTTCTACAAGTTTTTATACGCTGACTTGTATTTTTTTCATTTAATCTGTCGGCATTACTCGTATACTCATATATTAGGCGAATAAACGTTAAATACACAGTGTGGCAAAAAATACTTTGGACACGAACATACAATTTAAATCCTGAATCTTTCTTAATTATCTGTCAAAATTTCTTGACATTTGGTAGACATGTACCAATTGAAATTTGTGTTGAAATTTTATCATGATACAAAGAGAGATCATGTAATTCTACACAAAACTTGGAAAGAAACATTCCGATTGATGCAAAATGACGATTGTGTGAGTAGGAGTATTATTTTCGAGTTGCATAAGCCTTTTTGGCGCAGCAGAGAGAAGGCCAGTTCAGTTCGGACGCCTAATACCTATAACCCAAAAAGTACGTGATTCTGGTGAAATAGTTACTGCCTAACAGTGTCTTGAAGTTTTGAAGAGTTTGATGGCCAATTAGATTCGAATATCGCGATCTAAAAAGTATCTCTTTTGCAGGATAGTCCACCGAATCACACAGCACTCATTGTTCAACCTGATTTGGCAACGTGCGACTTCTCTTTGTTCCCGAAATTGAAATTCAAGCTGAAAGGAGAATTTCTGACGACATTCCCACCATTCAAGCAGCACAGCAGCGACAGGGGCACTAAAGGCAAATGCGCAAAATAAACTAGAGCAGGCACTTGTATTGAATCGGGTGGAACACTGAAAAATAAACAGAAATAGTGTTTTAATCATGTTTTCTGGAGCCAGTCCGGGATATTATTTGCTACACTGTATATGCACATACATTGAAGCCAGATCAGTTGATGCTTAAAATTGAATGGACAGTTTTTTGGCAGATAGTATTGTGTTTTCGAAGATATGAATACTATTCGTTAAGCGTTTATATCGAAATTTAATTAACTCATCATACAGTTGCGTTCTCTCGTGATTTCTCGGACGAATATGAAAGGGCGAAGTGCTGTTGTCAGCAAGGAATGTTCCAATGTATCTATATAGTCCCGTAGGGATTGACACCTTAGCTGGTATCTAATATAGTGAAAATCTGCATCTGACGTCGTTCTACAAAATGTAATCGTCGCTCATGTACTCGTACACAATTAAAACTACTAAGCCGCCCTACTCCACAAGCTTTGCAAGATATTGCATACAATTACGTAACAGACCTGTCCTCAAACTAATTCAGCCTTGAATAGGGTCCGATAGCTCTAAGAGCATCGAACTAAAGTAAGTTAAGTGAATCACCCCGCCCAATGTATCATACATACCTAAAAATGACGCGAAGCAACGTTTTAAAAACTGCTTCCACTAAACATATCGTATCATGTCAGAAAGTGACATTAACAATAATAAACAGCGCATATAAGAGTCTGTATTTATCTGTAGTATCTATTCAAATTCAGACCGGTTTCTAGGTGGTCGCCTACCATAGCAGTTTGTGTTTTTTTTTATTATCATTTATTAAGAATTTTGTTGGAGAAACAACACCAACAAATTATCATGAAACGGTTAGTAATCATCTTCTTTGCAATCCATTCCATTTCTGGGTTAACAGCTATATATCTGTATACTCGTACTTTAAAACCAGTAATGCAAATTAATTAAGTGTACAACTTGCACGATATTTCTCATTTGAATTACTATCAAGAATCTACGTATGTAGATTTACATTTGCAGTGTGGGATATTAAGAGTATAAATGCTACCTTTCCTCAGAGTCAGAATCTTAGTTACTTATCACTGTTAATTGCAATAGGATCGGTTTTCAAAAACAAAAAAAAACAAAAAAAAACAAAATGGCTTCAAAAATGTTCTTTCTGTTTGTTTTGGTAACTTTGGTAGCTTTGTCTTATGGAGTTCCAGTCAATCATCCCGACCAAAGGGATACACAGGAGAGAAAACCAATTTCTGAAATTATTGATGAATTTTTGAGAAATCTTCCTGAGGAAGCTAAAGTGGTAAAGTGTCGTATTTAATTTATTTTTTTTGTTAACGAACTTGTCTAAATAAATTGTTGGTTTGTATTTTTAGCTAAATGGAGCGGCAGAATCTGTTTCCGAACGAAAGACACGCCAGGCTGGTTGCGAAACTATTCGAGATAGCAATGGGAAAGTCATCGGAACGAGGTGTTACTAGGAATTTATATTTACTTGTGGAGCCGAAAATTTCATTGAGATTTGTGTAAAAATTATTTTGTGATATAAAATAGTTCCCTGGGACTAAAGATTACTTTTTTATTAAATAACCGAGGTGGAGTATTCAGTTGGGGATTAAAGTCATAATTAGTTCAAAATGTTAATGTCAACATCCCTAAGGTGTATGGAATAACTAATAGGTGGGTTGTTCAGTCTGATGGGGTTGTAAACGACTAAACAAGGAATTTTGAATACAGAGCTGCTACTTGTATTTACAACTAAAAATCTTCAACAATAGTACTATTAGTAAGCACAACATACAGCTACTAGTACTGTGATCTTGGCACTTCGCCGGAAATGGCAATCCAAAAGATTGTAAACGAACGCTCTGCATCCTAAAATAGAGCAAGTGACAATTGTTCTACAAGCCGTTGAGCCTTATGCAGAAAACCTGTATTTTACGATGCAGACTTAAATATGGGCAAATTATTTGATGGTGGCGTTTGGCTATCAAACAAAGGCAACTAAAGGTTACAAAAGTGCGCTTTAACATGCGATTACTCAACACGATGACAACATCGGGGATGTAATGGATTTATGTAACTTTGATGGCCACATTTGAACTACATTTAAACACAGACGGCTAGCTTGCGGCTTTGATTGTTCTTTAAGTCATCTACAACAAACGTTCGTGGTCTTTGTTTTCATTTGACCAGCTACATCAACAAGTTTTGGATTCCTAATAATAACACCGATAAGCCTCATGACCTCAAGGTATGCTATGGATAGGAATTCGCTTCCGTCGAATCAGGATTAATTCAGGAGATAGAAGAAGCAACTTGTGGTAGTACCTTCAGACGATAGTGAAATGGATCTGGATGCAGAAAAATTATACGCCGCAACATGTTCTTGGCCACACATTGAGAATTGAAGTAAAAACGAGAGAGATTTAAGATAGCCGCTATAAAGACACCCAAAAAGAGTTCGGCTGTTGGAATTTTTTTGCTTTCTTCTCATTAGAGAAACTTTTCGTGACGAGCAAAGAAAACGAATGATCATCAAACCACCGATGTAAGGCAATAAAATGGAGAGACGAAACTGAATTAGGTTGATATAATAGCTTTTACAATTATTCTGGAAAGCATTGCAGGTTATCTGAAATTCACACACGATGTCGTATAAGCAGACTTCTGTACCTAGTTTTCCTAAATCAGCTTTACTTACCATCTCACAGTATAGGTACAGTTCGTCCTGTTTGTTCCTTAACAACTTCGAAGAAGCATAAAACAGCGTAAAACAAAATTTCATCTGGAATGCTTTGCATATAGTAGAAGAGGTATCCCTAAGAAACTCAGGAATTATCTACCGATGTAGGTTTTGGATATCGATTCTATGTTTTTCTATTTTTTACTCGTATTGACCACTGAACACATCTTTTGCGCTTTAGGTTTAATGGATGCAAGCCGTCTAGTGACATCTGTATAGTGGGAGCCTAACTAACTTCTTTCTGTCATGACCATATTGGCAGCTAATCCAAGTAGTGTTACGATGGTGTCATTATATACCTTTGTGAGACAGTGTATATTATCTTCTTTACACAAACAGACATGACTTGGATCCCAAATCTTGACAAGTTTGCGGTCTATTAATTAATGACATCATCTTGGTCGGATAGACGGAGTTGTTGTCGTTCAATGTCCATTTGTTTTGCAATGATGGTGGCCCTACTTTAACGTTTCTTTTGTTGTTTTCGTATGCCTCCACTTGACAGGGATTCTTTCGATAAAATGTTGAGGACCAGCACTATAGCGATTAACTAATCTGCGCAAACCCTTTCGCATTATCCGATTCTGGTCATATCCAGAGGGTGTGACCATTTTTACCAACGACAAAACAACGGCTTGGCGGTCTCTGTGTATAAGGACAAAGAGCAAAGATTTTTCCATTTAAAATGCCTGGCAATGCTAGCAACGATGGTAGGTAGTAGCGGAAACCAACTATGATGTCGTTCATCGTGAGGTATAACCACATAGAATACATACCCACAACCACATCGGAGAAACTATTTGAGCGTGTTAGAAAATAGGAGACAACAAAGCACCAGGACAGCATGAAATGACAATTCCGGTCCAGATATTCGATTTAAAAGGCTGATTAGTTTGCAATACAGAATACACTTAAAAATGTGAAATGCAATCGTGTGGCGTCGAATTGCACATTCTCTGTAGCCAATCCAGTGGTCCTTTTGCCGATGTACTTTTATGTTGTCGTTGTATCAAATCTGCAGTAAGTCAATGGTTTAATCCGCAAAATGGTATGTTTCCGTATAAAGCAGAATGTTGACCATAACTCAGGTATCATCATTAACATAATTAAGTGAAGATCAAACCATACAGTGCACTTTGTGGGCGATACAGTTGTAAAACAAAAATATCGACAAGTGCATGCAGCGAAACACGGGGAATTCCACGTGGGGCTTCAAACACGACACGACAGCTGCTCACGACCTCTTTGAGTTAAGTAGACGGAATAAGCAGCAGACCGGTCGTTATTATGGAAAGATACTTCTACAGAAATGATATAAAAAAAATTGTAGTAAAATGTGATAAGAGCTTTCCCAAGACACAAATAGACAATAATTTCTTTCGCTGAATAGCGGTTTCAAACTACAAACTCATAAGACGGCAGAAGCAGACGGACTACCTGCCAGTGAAGCAAATAAGTATTGCAATATTCTTACCAAATAAAACCACTTATACCTAAACTAACAGACTCGCGCTTCCCATGGAACCGCCATTAAGCATTACTTCCCAGCGGTAGACTGACAAATTTAGATTTCTCTACAAGATTCGCTTATTTTATCTGTTCGACTTATGTTTTCGCTCTAACCATCTGAATTCGCTGAGTATGCACACATATACAGTGTGGCAAATAATATTACAGACTGGCTCTAGAAATTATAAATTAAACACAATAACTGTTTATTGATTGGTGTCCTTATTCGACATATTTTCCTTCAAATTTAACCCTAGATTCATAAACTATATTCATTGTTACATCATTCATAAACATAGGTAATCTTGGTTGATTTTCGGAGTTCACTGAAACACATGGCAAAGTATCACTTAAAGTGGCATCAATATTCCTTTTTAAGCATCGCCTCAAAGTTGGTACTTCACGACGACGACGCAACCAGGGCTCTATTAATTTCTGTGATATTTCCTTTACAAATGCTCGCCTTGTCAAGGGTTTTGGTTTATTACGGCTGCTATTATGTACGTGGATGACAAAAGAGTTTACTATAGACATATTTAGTATTCCAAAGAAGTAGCGTAGTTGCCATCTTTGTGTCTTCCTACTGCAAGACATATTATGACACATTTGGTCAAATGTATCTACTGCGCCCTTAGTAGAATTGTAAAATTCTATGATATCTGGCTTACCAGACGGTGCCAAATTTCTATTTCCGTGAGTTGTGGAAAGCAGAAGAACGTTTTTATTTTTTTTGGCTTGAAAGATACTAATGTAGATTTTCCATCGAAACAAAGCATTGAAGATCCTGTCTGTCTTGGATGCAAAAGTTGTGGAGGGATCTCTCGCTTGTTAGACCGAATTGTACCAATAGCTCTTTTGCTAATGGCACTGACGTGAACCAGTTATCCATGGTCACATTACGATTACTACCTCGCAGAGTTTCCATAAGTTTCTTGCCGAAAAAATATGCCAATGGTTCTCCGTTCGAATTTGTGCCCTTTCCCATATATGATATCGCATCTATCATATAGTTTGTCTTCGAATCACAAATGATTACTGTTTTTATTCCATATTTGTCAGGTTTTGATGGTATATATATTCGAAATGGACAACGTCCACGAAATCTCAGTAGCTGTTCATCCACAGTCACAAATGAACCGGGCTTGTAACTGTCTCGACATACAGCAATAAACATTTCCCATATTTCCCTTACTGGCGCAAACTTATCAAACTTATCAACAGCTTTTCGATCTTCTCGGGTCGTTTTATCATCGAATCTTAAACAGTTCAGTAAAAAATCGAACTAATCTTTGGACATAACTGAATTGTATTTAGTTCCACTTTCGGTTCGATCAAACAGCTCTGCGCTTGTGAGACGGTTATTTCTTTTTTTTGCTGTTAATAAAAGCAATCATATCAAGGCATTTATTTCTTCAGTACAAGTATCACTAACTGTAGCTGTTTTATCCATGAAATTTTCTCTTATAGTAGAGACCTCTGTATTGGTGTGAAATACAATGATATTCACTATCGAATCAGAAGCAAACAATTTGAATTGGTCTCGTGGATTTATTGCATTTTTAGACCACTTGTGACCGTTCTTGCCTCTCAGATTGTTAATTGATGGGATAATTATTTGAGCTGCTGGTTGTATTGAACTCACCTGTTCCAATAGAGGCTGCTCACTATCTGATGAATCGGAGGAATTGATACAACGGCGGCGGCGACAATGATTTGACGTTTGAAGAGGTTCGTCATCAGAATTACTTGAATCATCTGTAGGTCGTTCCCTTTCAGTCTCTAAATTTAAAATTAGCAAAGCGATCTACCAGCGATCTATAACGAATGCTGGGACCTGGGCCTCAGTCAACAAGCTTCTCCAGCCAGCTCGATCCCTGGCTAGCTGCCTCCAGTTTCGCACGCTAAGTTGACTGAGGTCCTCTTCCACTTGCGTGCGCCACCTGAGTCTTGGCCTTCCTCTACTGCGCTGTCCCTCGGGGGCGGATTCAAAGACTTTTCGGACCGGAGCATTGGTGTCCATGCGCCATCTCAGTCTTTGTATCTTCACTCTTCTGGCTAGGTCCATGTCGCTGTACAGTCCATACAGTTCGTTGTTGTATCTCCTCCTCCACTCACCGTCAATGCAGACGGGACCGAAGATCGCCCGAAGAATTTTTCTCTCGAAGCAACCAAGAACACCCTCATCCATTTTTGATAATGTCCATGCCTCTGCGCCATAGAGCAGGACCGGGATTATTAAAGTCTTATAAAGGTTGACTTTTGTTGTCCGAGAGAGGGCTTTGCTACTCAATCGCCTTCTTAACCCAAAGAAACAGCGGTTGGCAAGAGTTATTTTTCGATTGATCTCAGCGCTGGTGTCGTTGTCTGTATTTATAGCGGAGCCTAGGTAGACAAAGTCCTTAACTACCTCAAAGTTATATCTGTCGAGGGTGACGTTCTGTCCGAGAAGCCGGTGTTGGTTGTCCTTTTTGCTTGACAGCATATACTTGGTCTTGCCCTCACTGACCGCTAAACCCATTTTCGCCGCTTCCGTCTCAATACTCGCGAAAGCGCCACTGACATCACGCTGCTTTCTGCCGATTATGTCAATATCGTCGGCGTATGCGAGTAGTTGGACGGACTTTTGAAAGATAGTGCCTCTTGTGTTTGCTCGTGAGTTTCGCACTATTCTTTCAAGTACGATGTTGAAAAAATCGCATGACAACGCATCGCCTTGTCTAAATCCTTTCTGGACATCAAAGGTCTCGGTGAGATCTTTACCGACCTTGATGGAGCAGCGTGCATTCTCCATCGTCATCCTGCACAGACGGACGAGTTTGGCAGGGATGCCAAAACTAGACTATGCTCTATATAGCTCGTCTCTATAGATGCTGTCATACGCGGCCTTAAAATCGATGAATAGATGGTGGGTATCGATCTGAAGCTCATGGGTCTTCTCCAAGATCTGCCGTAGTGTGAATATCTGGTCGATGGTGGACTTTCGTGGCCTGAAGCCACACTGATATGGACCTATCAGGTTATTGACGAACGGCTTCAGGCGATCACACAATACGGCGGATAAGATCTTATATGCGATGTTAAGGAGACTGATGCCTCTGTAGTTGGCGCAGTTCAGAGGGTCTCCTTTCTTGAGAATTGGACAAACAATGCTGAGGCTTCATTCATCGGGCATACTTTCGTCCGACCATATTTTACAGATGAGTTGGTGTATGCTCCTTACCAAGTCCTCGCCTGCCGCTTTTAAGAGCTCGGCAGTCAGGCCATCCGCTCCAGCAGCTTTGTTGGACTTAAGCTTCGATATGGCTATCTTCACTTCATCCAGGTCGGGTGGACGGAATTGTTGGTCATCATCGTCCAGGTTGAAAGGTTGATTCTGCCTGACAGCGGTATTTGGTCCGTCATCGCCGTTATACAGTCTGCAGAAATGATCTTTCCAAATCCTCAGCATCGACTGCGATTCTACTACGATGTTCCCTTATTCATCTCTACAGGCTTCGGTTCGGGGTTTGTTTCCGCGGCATGTTATTTTTACCTTTTGGTAAAACTTCCGAACCTCATTCCTGGAGTAGCATCTCTCAATTTCCTCGATCGCGCGCTTCTCATGTTCTTTCTTTTTCCTCCTGAGAAGCCGGTGCTCGTCTCTCCTCTTCCGCTCATAGAGCTCATGAGCAGCTCTGGCCTTTCTAAGCAGCGCCGCGTTATATGCATCTTGCTTTGCTGTATGTGCTTGCCGGCACTCATCATCGAAACAGGGGTTTCGTTGTGGTGGACGAGTGAAATCCAGCACATCAGAAGCTGCATCTCTGATGGCGTTTTGGCAGTGTTTCCAATGGTCTTCGATGCTTGATGCTGGCGGCATTGGTCCTCTTAAGAGATTAAGAGACACTCGATCGGAAAAGGACTTGGCGATCTCTTGCGATTGTAGCCGTCTGACGTCGAATTTTCTCACAGCGTTAATGCAACCGTACCTTGGCTATAACAAGGTAATGGTCCGAGTCGATGTTGGCTCCTCGGAACGTACGGACATCCATAATACTGGAGGAATATCTTGCGTTGATCGCAATGTGATCAATCTGGTTGACTGTTGATTGATCAGGAGTTCTCCAAGTCCCCTTGTGTATGTCGAGATGTGGGAACCGTGTGCTAGCCACGACAACGTTTCGCCCCGCCGCAAAGTCGATTAGCCTGAATCCGTTATCGGAAGTGGTGTTGTGCAGGCTATATTTTTCTTCCTAGCTTTGCATTTAAACCACCGAGGACATTTTTAATGTCATAGCTAGGGCATTGCTCGTAGGTCTTGTTAAGGAGCTCGTGGAAGGCATCCTTGGTGTCGTCATCTTTCTCCTCTGTGGGGGCATGCGCGCATGGACTGAGGACTTCTTGTCTTAGTCTGCCTCCGACAACAAATCCGCATCCAAATAAGCGCTGCTTTTGCCGTCGATAGCAATTGCCGTAGTAGATGTTGCAGTTTTTCATCTTCTTTTTGTCCGGCCCATCCCATCGCATTTCTTGGATGGCGGTTATGTCTGCTTTGCAGCAGTCTAGGGCCTCCGCTAGTTGCTCGGCTGCACGTGGTCTATTAAGGGATCTAACATTCCACGTACATATCCGAAGCTGATTGTCCTTAAATCGTTTGCGTGGGTTGTCAACAGTAGATCCGTCCATATCCGAGGCTTGTTGATGCTTCGTAGCTTAATTTTTTTTTAAATGGCCGGGCAGTTACCCCGGCAGCACAACCCCCAACCTGGAGGAACATTTCCATTTTGAGTGCCCCTAGGACGAGGGGTCGGTTACACCGAAGCCAGTAACCCGTTCCGGGATGTGAGCGCTGCCGTTGGCCCTTATAGGGCTCGTCCGCCACCATCTCTTTTCCAAGACCCTGACTAAGTCCTGGAAAGCCTTTCCGGCCTGAGCTCCAAATATGTCGGAGTAGCCCGGATAAGGTCTTGTTTTGTTTTTCCGTCACTAATCCTGGTTAATGGCGCAGGAAACTCGCCATTTGCCCTCTTCACTTCGCAACCTCTAGTGAGATTCCCAGATGGCGCCACGGGGAGGCGTGAAGTAGGACTTATTAGCAGAGCTGCAAGATGTTCGGCTGCAGAGGCTCATTCTCGTCATTTAAGGAACCAGCACCTGTCGGAAGATGCTACTTCTACGAGGCCTTATACTAATCGTTGCCATCCAGTATATATAGTCCTTTCTATGAAATTTCCGCACATTCAATTCAGTTTATAAGGTAAATATAAAACACGCAACTATGAAAAATTGTTACACTGTTCATAAACATACGTACCTCATACCCCTTGCACGTAAAATATCGAAAACAAAACAAAACTAAACGTCTATGCACCAACGAAACTTGCGCGACACTAAGCTCTCTCTGTTTCAGGAAGGTACTGAGATGCACGTGTTTATAACTCTTTCACACCGCATGCTATGATTGATTAATCAACTGAGCGGGCCTGTGAGACCCATGTTTGTAAATCTAGGGTTAATATGCTTGTAACAGCGATTCAATTTGCTGTTTTAGCTCATTTTGCGGAATTGCAACTTCAATTTCAATTTTATGAACTAAGATAGGTCGCACGGTGCCAAATCAGGTGAATACGGTGGGTGATTTAACACACGCACTTTATTTCGAGCCAGAAATTGACGAACAGTGAGTGCTGTGTGTCTCGGTGCTTTAGTGTGCAAGAGAGACCAACTTTTTGGATCTCGATATTCTTGTCGAATACGATAGATTCTGGCCATCAAACACTTCCAAATTTCACGATAATATACGCCAGTAACTGTTTCACCAGTTGGAATGGATTCTGCAACAAAATCACTTAATTTTTGAATCATTTCAGGCATGTGTTAATCAGCGCTTCGACAAGTGCATGCAGCGAAATCCACTAAAAAAACAACTGTTCTCCTCATCGAAATATTTCTGTTGCATTTTTACCAAGTTTTGCGTGAAAATTAAATGAACGCTCCTTGTTCCATGATGGAATTTCAACACTGGATAAATAATTTCTATAATTGTAGAATGTCAACCAAATGTCAAGTAATTTTGACAGATAGTGGAGTCAAACTTTAAAATACATGTTCGCACAAATATATGGCACCGTTAAGTGCTGAGTTATGGCTCGTGTCCGGGATATGATTTGCAACACTGTGAAAGTCTAAGTCCTAGCTTTGAAGCAAGTACCCATATTCAACCATATTTACGGGAGTAAGCTTCTTAACCTACGGCTCGTATCATCGATAGGGATAAAAACACGTTCGCTGCACTCTCCGAGACAGCTTGGAATGTAACTTGTTAGATAGTAATTGCAGTTTTCAATAATCTCTATAATGTTTAACAAAATTGAATGCTTTCCAACCCTAACTAATATCGCTTCGCGAACTTATTTAGCGAGTTTAAGATCTTACCTTTCGAACTGTGTAAATACAAGTAGTCCAAATTGATACTTGCCATAATATAGCATACTTGCATATAACATAATTGTATCTAGAATCATGCTGTTGCTTCTACTGGACCAGCAGCGCAACAATTTAGTTCGTAGAGAGTACTTGGTTGTACTAAATGCATAAATAAAACGGCAAGGGCATATTCGGGAAATATCAGTATACTGGCGTACGACGGCATATGGCTCACAACTACCTACGGAAGAGATGAAATGATGTGAAGAACCAATTAATGGCCAGGGATATAAATAGATACACTGTTGGCAAAACTTGCAAATGTTTTAAGGGCGCCCACTTTCGGATCTGTACTTGCAATTTTCGGAAAGTCACCACCCAAAGTGTAGCCGAAAAATTAGTGGAGAATATTAGCTGCTTTTATGCTGATAAAAGTGCCATATAGAAAGAGCGATGGGATGAGCCGAAAGAAGGGTAAAAAACTGTGAAATATACTATTCCGATTGCTTCATAAAAAAGCTCTCATCTGTCATACTATATTATTCAAATATCTGAAAGATTTTTTCAACGGGCTTTCATTCCAAAAAAGTCTGCAATCGACCAAATTTTCACACTTCAGCGCAGACTTTGGAAAACCTCAAGATGTTAAATCAAAATCCATCGTCTTTTCTACAGCTTAAGTAATCCATATGACTATATGTAAAGAGACGAGCTAAATAGAACAACTCCGTCGTCTTGATGCAATGCCAAGTGACTTGTTTGACTTAAAACTTGAACGAATTGTGCAGATTTCACATCCCAACACCCCATTCAAGAGGGGCCCTCAATTGACTTGGAACGTCCAACTGTCATATCTTCTGTACTTCTAACACACTCAAATCAGCCCAAGGCATACGATGAAATTCATAAACTTCATTACATTCTTTCGCCAATTACTTTATGAAAAAAATTGTTTATTTTTTAATTCAACAGAAATTAAATGAAATTATCTGTTCCCGAACTAAGGGCTCTCAGTTACTTCCTCCAGCATTTTTGTTTTGCATTGCCTTCTCCATTAATTGATTCTTAAAATATTAAAACAAAACAAATAATCAATTATATTTTAAATTAATTAAATGGAAAAACATAAATTGTACTTACGAACATATCTTGCATTTTCTTGAAGTCAAACTGCTCTAATAGTTTATGTTCACCCAAATGATTCTTAAGGATATCTTGTAAGCCTCCAAAATCAGAGGAGAAACTGCCAAAAGGGCTTCCATTTTCAGGATTTTGCAATGGAGCTGCAGTTATGCTCACGATGAGTAATAGGAAAATTAAAAATTTTGGATTCATTTTTATAAAGAAGTGCTTCTCAACTAACCACAGGCAAACTTAATAAGATGTTTCAAGTTACACAGAATCGTCTGCTTTATATAGTTCATCATGAGATGAAAGCCGCTTTCTTATCATAGATAGGGTTTCCCAATTGACTAAGGGAGGGTCAGAGACTAAATTGGTTACAACTGATTAAGAGGCTTATCTTTTAGTAGCTTATCTCTGTCCAATATGCATATATTGACAGCATTTTCGTTTTTGCTAATTTCCAGTTATGAGTCTTAAATAAAGCACTGACGTGGCCGAAAGAATGCACTTTTAAAATATAAATACATAGAAAGGTGCTGGGAAGGGGCAATAGCAAATCAGCTAAATTCATAATCAAATAATACTTACGAGTACATAGGTACAGCGAATAATAATTAAATGCCAATTTCTTCATTTCAGTTCAAGTGTTTCACGTTACAGAACTGATTAATATAAGTTTAGCTATTTTTGTGCAATATAAAGTTTATTTTTGAGTTCCGAGCGACAACAGACTGCCGCAATTCATTGCCTTACTTGTTGTAATCTCATCATATTCTAATGAGGCGCATAAATATCTAGTGACACTTACCGAAGTTTGTATGCGTGTTCAGAGTTCCACATCTGAAGGGAAGGATGAAAACAGAATCGTGCCATTATCTTGTGGATGTTGAGAGACAATTCTGTGGCCACAAGCTTTAACCGCTTAAGTTGAAAAACCCTATATCTGTTGGACATCTGGAGACTCTTTCGAAGTAACTTGTTACGTAGAATCTGAATCCTGGGTCCTGATTGGAACACCAGGTCAAAAGATGTTTAAGTTAAAGCACCCAATTTTTTTTTTCTTGGCTGCTTGTGAAGTTATGTAGAGGATACACAAAATTTTTTAGATAAATTTCGACCTATCTCCCATCCCGATGTCTCAAAAGAACCCACGATACAGATTCTATGTAGCAAATTACTTAGAAATAGTCTCCAGATGTCCAACAGTACTTATGACCATTTTAACCTGAACAGTAAAACCTTGTTAACTTGTGTTACATTTCATAATAGAATTGGTGTTTGTCATCACTGGGCGCTTATATGAGCACATGACTTCCATCAACCACCATTACTACACCCGGAATAGAAGACTTTTGGAAAAAGTTTGCTTTAGCTTCCCTCTATATCCATTTGGAGCAAAGAATGTTTTCTACCGATTCTTACACCTCGGACAGCACTAGCGAACAAGTGTGTTGCGCAATGTTGACGTTAAAGTCTTTTCCAACGTCGTGCTGATAGCTGCCTTCCGCGAAAAGCGTAAACAGTCAGCCAACTTTTCTTTGGTGGAAATTGAGCCTTGTCTTTTTCTTTGGCTGAACGAATGCTTCATTTCCATAAGCACGTATTGGAACGCAATTTTGTTAAGGCGAAAGTTGCGCTGAAATGAAAAACTGAGCTTAGACCAGTGGAAATACATTTTTTGTATTAAACTTACTCTTTGTCGTTCACTTGCAAAATATCAGCTGCACTGCATCGCGAAACCCTTCGCCCACCAGTGTCATTATCACTATCTTAATCTAAATAGACAATCATTTCCATTTTTTTTTTTTTTTCATTTAATTTGTTTAATTCTTAAAGTTTCTTTTAAAATTCAAACTTCCATAACGATATTTCTTCCGCAGTAAGTGTCAGAAGTGTCAGTAAATTAAATTATACCTCCGGACTAAACAATACGAAAAAATATATCGATCGATATATCTTTCCGCGCGGAATCAACAATAGGACCCATAATAAATATATAAAAGTGTACGTGGATTGCACAAAAGTAGTAAGTTCGTGCAATAGCTTATGAAATCTTTCAATCTGATAGATTACTCGATAAAAAAAACTTTCCATTTGAATTAAAATAAAATGTGAATTCATCGGTTTATGCAAAATAGTGCTGAATTAACTTACACGTGAGAATTGTCAATTCTTTTCTCAAGATTTAGAAAGTGAAAGGGCACAAGGCTGAAATACGAGTATGTTTGAAAAACGAATTTGTCAACTTGAATCTTAAGTGCGTCCAAATTAATAAAATTGATTAAAAAACTTGGCCACAATACAGATTTTCTGTATCTAAACACCCAAACCCATAGAACCCGTCGCGTGCGTTGCGATTACAGTTCAAAAAATCGTATTTGACGGATTGCAGAGAGTGCCCAATGAATACGTACGTTGCGTCTGAAATCCATCTGAAACATACTATGGGTGCTTTCAAGAATTCAGCCTGCTGCGCTGCAGCCGCAGCCCTTCTGCAAATTTTTTTTACGTTTTCTCCAAATATTCTCTCGTCTGCAGCTTAATACTTGAACAGTCGGCTGCGCTGAACTGAAATATTCACAGCTAACTTCTGTCAAAATAAACGAAAGATGTCATTAAAATTAATATTATTAAAATTTGCCTTAGAGCTTTTGTCTCTATCTCGAAACAAAAGCCAACATTAGAGAAACTACCATATTTGTTTAAGTTGTTTATGTTGTGCAGCCAGAAAAAATTGCTGCAGGAAATGCGCAGCGCTGCCGTAACTATCTGAATATTTGAAAGCAAGGATGCACGATGCCGCCTTTAAGTCTGAATATTTGAACAGTCAGCTGCCCTATCTGTGCAGCCGGCTGAATTCTTGAAAGCACCCTATTTGAAACACAAAAGAGCACTCGAATAAATTTCCATGAAAACATCTGTCAGACGCACCGAAAGTTAAAAGTTGACCAATATCATCCGAAGTGATGCATTCCACTTGTGGGCCGCATTTTCTGTCTCTCTTCCTATCATTAGAGCTTATGAGTTGTCAATTTTTTGACATGACGCAACGTACGCAACGGATTCTATGGCCTTGTGCCTTAAAGTATGAGCCAACAGATGCTGTGGATGTTGACTGTCATTTACTGAATTCAATCTGGTTGATCTTTTTGAAAGATGTCCTACAATCGTTTAAGCGAAGAACACAATGTGAAACTGCGTCTGCGCCTGCTGCTTATGTCATTGATTTTGAAGCGACTCATGCGGTTCAAGCAAACACAATACGATTGGGGAATAAATTTGCGAATTTACTTCACAACCATGGTTATTGAAAAAGTTGTATTTCAGCTTAATGTTGTGAAGTTTTACTTTTTGGAAACAACAAAATTGCTCAACGAAAAACAGATACGTGTGGTGGATATGATCCTTATATGAAGAAAGATATCAATGTGGTTATTTCGCAACCACTTCTTCCTCACATTTTTGTAATGTGGACTTGCCAAATTACGTAATATTTCCTTTTCTCTGTCTGCCTCAATTAATTTTTCCGTATTCATTGTGTACTTTCTTCGGGATCCACAAGACAAATGTGATAAGCCGTTCAAAAAAGAATGTCTACTTCATAACAATACGTCAATAAACGTCAAAAAATTTGAAGTCGATTCAATACGACTCACGGACTGGATTTTTTTTTTGACGTTTACGGGCGAGGAATGAAGCGGGGAGGTGACATGTTACGTGAATCCAGATTTTCAGAATTTTTGAAATTCTTGGATTCTTTTTGACATTTGGAAATGTCAATCAGTGTCACTCGACATAAGGGTGGAAAGAAATTGTGTGTGAAAGAAAACTTGTTGCGTATTAGGTTTGTATTTGGTTATTTTATTTTTCTTTTTAATACATTTTATTTGTTTGTACTCATTGCTAAATTTTTTTAACAAATTCACGAACAATAAAATACAGAAACACCCAAACCAATCACCACTGATAACTGATATGTCAAAATGAGTCCGCGGAAGTGTTCAGATAGGATTTATAGTCTGAACACGGAAACGTCAAAAAAAAAACCAGTCCGTGAGTCGTGTGTGAATAGGGTCAGATGCACATTGTCGGCCTTCTTATGGGTTCCCATATAAGTTAACAGTATGACAGTTCTCCGATTCGGCAACAGACGAAGACGCGGATTCACATTGTGTTCGTCGCTTAAGTCGTTTACCACGCAAAAATGCATTTTTATTATTCAATCTTATTACGAAAGTGAACAATCTGTAAAAGTAATATTTCGTAAAATTCGAAAATTTTTCGGTCAACATACTCGCCCAGGTGAATCCGGAATTCATGCAATAATGAAGCGTTTTGAAGAAACTGGTTCGGTATCGGGTTAAACTTCATTACAGCATACACGGCCAAACATCACCACTGTAAGCGAAAGTGCTCAAAACTAGCTCGTCGCAGAAGTCAACAATTGGGCCTCACTTATGGCACTTCAGGGCGAATTTTAAAAGTTGATCTTCATTAGCACGCCTATTAAATCCAAATCATACAACAATTGAAGCCTTTGGACCATCTACGACGTTGCCGATTTGTTAACTGAATGTTGGATCGTCAGGAAAATTTGTCATCTTATTAAATCTTTTCCGATGAAGCCCATCTTTGCATTAATTGGTACGTAAATAAACAAAATTGTCATTTCTGGAGACCGGGATACTGATACAAGATTCACAAAAAACCAATGTACCCCAAAAAAGTCATTGAATGGTGCGGATTATGCGTTGGCGGCATCATTGGCCCGTACTTTTTCGAAGAATAGGCCGGAGAGATAGTTACAGTTAAAGTAAAACGTTACCGAAACATGTTGCCCGACTATTTTTCTTTACAAAATTGAATGAATTAGGTCTGGACGATCTCTAGTTTCAACAGGATGGTGCCCCGCCGACACAAACCATCAATCATTCACTTCATTCCGAACGAAATGTGTAAAATCGAATTATTTTTGTTAGAGTAGATGTTGATTGGCTTTCAAAGTCATGCGATGACACCTTTTGATCAAATCCAAAGGTTTTAATGAAAACTTCCACACTAGCTGTTGATTCACCCTTTAGTTTATTTTAAAAGTGGTTCAATAAAATTTAACAAACCTAAAAAGCGTGTTCGCTCCGTTTT
Organism: Volucella inflata; assembly: GCA_928272305.1. Lineage (NCBI taxonomy): Eukaryota > Metazoa > Arthropoda > Insecta > Diptera > Syrphidae > Volucella > Volucella inflata. Next base: position 68,388,013 of record OV743719.1, read on the forward strand.
GCACACGCACTTGAATTGGGATGTTCTCTGTTCAGGTTGGTAGATATGCACAATGTCATAACTGCCAAATATTCGGAGAAGAACTTCCGCATTAAAACTTACCGCGCTATAGTGCATGTGCTGGCTTCCACAAAACTGCTGAGTGCGAGCATACATTTTCTTCCAAATATGCTAATTGCAGTGGCACCCTCAAAGCCTTGAGAGAAAAGCCATCCGATAGAATGAATCATTCACGATCGCATCCCGTTTTTCTGTCAACTCAAAAAGTTTGTTCTCATACACAACAAAATACCCAACAAAAACCGGTTTTGCTAAATTCGTTGACAGATGTTCCTCCACTGCCCCAACGTCACTCCAGCATGAGACAAGATGAAGATACTAATCAGCAAAACAATGTATTGGAGATAACAAGTATTGTGCAGAGTACTTTATCTGTCGAAAACAACAGTATGTCGGGCAACAATGTTAACAATTTATTTACGATTGAAGAACTCAATTCATTAGTCCTGGAAATGTTTACTATTATAATTTAAATTTCTGTAAAACGAAGTTGAATCAATTGTAATCGCACTAAGGGACTAAGGGACTCAGTTTTTATATTCTAATGACAAGTACTAGGTGGCACAAAATTCATCAAACTATCGGAAGATGCTATAATTTTTGCAAATGGCGGCAAATGTCAATTCAATTTACATATATCATCAGTATAATCAATTTATTATTAACGTAACCGCTTAAGTGGAAATACGCCTAGTCGCTCATGATGATTTTCGACAAAAAATCATCCTCTTCGTTGTTAAGATTGAGGATGGCATGACGGTAATTCACTCGGCACTGACGGTCAGGAGCCATTAAGTGATGCACTGTTTGCACTTTGTATTTGAACATGTGTAAGTCTTCCGTCTGATGATGCCTAATTGCTTGGCCCGTCATCTGGTTTATGTTTCTTCGTTCTCAGCGACATTGGCAGCCACAGCCGCGATATTCGACACCGTACCGGCTGTGTGGCCACGTCCTGCATGATCTCATGTGTCTCCAGCCTGTTCGAGTCGAGTAGCTAAGCGTCAGAATGTTTGCCCATTTGGAGCGACACGATTAGGTAATCGAAGTCGAAATTCACTCTTGGCTAACACCACCGACCGATTATGGTAAAAAAAATCGACACAATTATACCACGCTCTTGCAGAGTACAGCGCTCCATTGCTTGTCTGTTTGTATACTGCAGCTGTCTAGTTCACAAATGTCAAATATGATTGACGTATGACGCCATTTGCAAAAATTATAACATATTCCGATAGGATGATTAATTTTGCGCCACCTTGTATATATATACATTCAAAATCGGTTATAACGACGACTGACGAATTTGGTCGTAATAAGCGATAGTCGCCGTTAAAAGATGCTCATCTGGTAGCAGTAACTCATCAGACGAACATAGGAGTTCATTTTCAACAGATGCAGCATGTCGAATCCAGTGATTTAAGGGCCATTTATCCTCCTTCTCAAAATCGTCTCTTGCCTGAGCATTGTTCAATCCCGAATGCATAAAACAGTTTGTAATGGTTGAATTAGTGACCCTTGCCCAAGCTTTTGAAATGAGTAAATTCGTTTCCACTTGATTTGTTTCGCGTTAATGTTCAATATTTTTAATAAGCTGTAGCACTTGAAGCTTTCTCTAAATGGCTTTAAGGGATTTTACAATTACTTGTTTCAATGGTTGAAGCACCGAGGTAGGGGTGGGTGGAAGGAATTCAAGTCATACGAGTAATAAGATCGCATGTAAATTTCCAAAAATGTAAGATATCATCCAGGCCTTCTTATCGCTCTCATATTCTACTGGTTTCTTGATTAACCCACAACTTTTCCTTTATTGTACCAGTCATATTTGCTCCTACCACTACTACCTACAGTCATTCGATCCTTAGCTATTTTGCCTCGTCTCCTTTAAATTTCAGCGTATTGGTTGATGTCATTTTAAAATATAGATCGCTCTCATCAAAATTAAAGGTATTTTCATCTATATAGTTTCTCCAAAGTTAGGGCCAAACAACGTGCGACCAATTGTGTTTTGCACTTTTGGCCTCTCCTATTGTTTTTCCATCAACAATTATATGACGGTGACGAAAGCTCTGAATCCATACTAACGAACACGCGTAATCGTTTTTACCCTTCCCCTTGGCAAAGTCATTTGCTTTAGCCTGCAAGATGGGACCACTGATGGGTATACCGGAACTTCTCTGTGTCTTAAACCATATTGGCAGAGCCTTTTCAACCTGAACTCAACAATGAACTCTTTACTTTTTCAACAGTACGTTTTACTTCCTCAAATTGTTTTTTTTTTTAATTATTTCCTTATCTTTTAAAATTGTGGATATAATGGAGTGTGAAACGGAATACTCTTTGGCAAGATCTTTATTTTGCTCTCCAACTTCCAGTCTAAAAAAGATACCTCATTTCAATATTTTTCGTTTCTGACCTATTTTCCAACACATGCGAACCAGAGAGTATTAAACTTCTAAGACCACCCGTCACACAGAACAATTTGTACGAGTATTAAGTAATTTTCCAACCCATTTCCATTTTTCAAATGTGGAATAGTTAAACCTTGTAAGACGTTTGTATAAAGTTCTCGATTCATAAGCTAGTTCTGCTTTGGCATGATGAAGAACTTGATTATTTTCAAGGTCCTTTAAAGCATCAATATTGTTCTCCAGTCTTAATCGTCACCAATACCCTTACAAAAGACAAGGACGACGCCACCAAAGAATGTTTGTACGAGCTCCTGGATAGGCCATATAAGGACTTAGCTAACGCCACGATAAGAGAAGACGGCATTTTTGGTAAGCAAGCACAATACCATGTCTGGCAATGAACTTAAACATATTGACTTGGCGGAATGAAATATCGTTACCGCAAGCCCACACTTTTGTCATCTTGATATTGAGGTACAAAAGGGGACATGGCACTCTCCAGATCATGAAACGCTTAATCGATATTGCAATCGACATAAAGTATCCCTTTAGTATTTTGGAGCAACCTTTGGCAAGGGTCACCACATTGTTGCAGCCAAGGTGTGAATGCCGATTTCCCGAGCGCAATAACAATGAAAAACTACTGTGAGAAGACAAAACCGAGAAAAGCTGCATTTACAATTTGTTGGCAGAATTCTCGTAATAACTTCTGTACTACCAGCATCAAATACCCAAGACCGAGCGGATGAGCGAGATTTTCCTGAAGAAAAAAACGAGGACGAGAAGCCCACGCTCTACCTAGTCAAGTCATAAGTACTGGTACACAACTGAACTCACTCATTACGAATGCAATACTGAGCGCATCCATTTCGTATTGATTGCGATTTGACAGTTGATATTTATGCTTCATTGTGAAGTAAAAAGTTTTTGACATTAAATGCTTACAATCATGGAATGGTGCGACACCGAAAATCGTATTGTTGTAATTGGCCTACTTAAATGCAACATGGAAAAAGGCGATATCTTTAAGACGTTGCGACCGCTTGTAATCACTCGCAATTTTGAGTACCGTCCTGTGAAGTTGTTTGAGGATGCTGGTAAGGTACGAGACCGTCGAAGATCCGGCCGTCCGCGCACCTTGAGAATTCCGAAAGCGATCAATGCCGTGAAGAAATGAATCAACCGAAAACCGCTGGGAAAACAGAAAATCATGTCGCGGGAAACACAAATTTCGCAAAAATCCATGTCTCGTATTACGAGGGCGGGTCAATAAGTCCGTGACTTTTTGAATTTCTGACCTCTTTACTGAAACAGCAACACTGCTCCTGTCAACAGGCATCTGTCAGTTGACTCCTGTCAAAATTTAAACTTGCTGCGTCAGTTAGTTTGTGTTTGACAGCTATTTTTATCAGACTACTCACTAATTTGAGGAGAAAATGGAAAAAAGTGAATTTCGTGTGCTTATTAAGCATTATTTCTTGCGAAAAAAAACCATTACCGAGACCAAGGCTAAGCTTGATAAATACTATGGGGACTCTGCACCATCGATTTTAATGGTAAAAAAGTGGTTTACTGAATTTCTTTATGGCCGTACAAGCACTGAAGATGCCGAACGTCCTGGACGCCCAGTTGAGGTCTCTACACCCGAAACAATCGAAAAAATTCACGATATGGTGTTGGCCGACCGAAGATTGAAAGTGCGAGAGATTGTGGAAGCCGTAGGGATCTCGCATGGCTCAGTGGTTTCAATTTTGAATGATCACTTGGGCATGAGAAAGCTTTCCGCAAGATGGGTGCCGCGTTTGCTCACAGTCGACCACAAACGCAATCGTGTAACAACTTCACAAGAAGGTTTGGCGTTGTTTAATCGCAATATGGAGGAGTTTTTGCGCCGTTTTGTAACCGTGGACGAAACATGGATCCATCACAACACACCAGAGAACAAACAACAGTCAAAACATTGGGTTTCTAAGGGTGAATCGGCGCCAAAGAAGGCCAAGGTGGGTTTGTCAGCCAATAAAGTTATGGCGACTGTTTTTTGGGATGCACGCGGGATAATCCACATTGACTACCTTCAAAAGGGAAGAACAATCAATGGGGAATATTATGCCAACTTATTGGACCGATTCAATGACGATTTGAAAAAAAAAACGACCTCATTTGGCCAAGAAAAAAGTTCTTTTCCACCAAGACAATGCAAGGGTGCACACATGTGCAGTTGCCATGGCAAAAATCCATGAATTGGGCTATGAATTGCTCCCTCATTCAACCTATTCTCCAGATTTGGCTCCGAGCGACTACTTCTTGTTCCCAAACCTGAAGAAATGGCTTGGTGGAAAAAGATTTGACTCCAATGATGAAGTCATCTCGCAAACAAAGGCCTATTTTGAGGACCTCGACAAATCATTTTTTTTGGAAGGGATAAAAAAATTGGAGAAGCGTTGGACAAAGTGTATAGAGCTCAAGGGAGACTACGTTGAAAAATAAAATTATTTTTTTATCAAAAAATCTGTGTTTTAATCCAAAAGTCACGGACTTATTGACCCGCCCTCGTATCAAAGAATATTAAGGACTCAGCGCGTACAAACGACACACTGGACACCTGCTCACGGCCGCATTGAAGGAAAAACGCAAGCGAAGATCGAAAGAGTTACTCAGCCGGTATGCGAAGAACCCTCACAGACAAATTCTGTTTACTGACGAGAAAATCTTCACCGTAGAAGAATCGTTCAATAAGCAGAACGATCGTGTGTATGCTCGTCAATCCAGAGAAGCATCCCAACTCATCCCGATGGTTCAAAGAGGCCACCATCTCGCGTCATTGTATGGTGGGGAGTGTGCTACGATGGCGTTACCAAGCTCCATTCTTGCGAGAAAGGAGTAAAACCATCAGCCGAAGTATATCAATCAACCGTCTTGGAACCCATTGTGAAAAGTCTCTCAACCAATCAATATTCAACAACAAGCCATGGACTTTCCAGCAATACTCTGCTCCAGTTCACAAAGCAAAAACAACTCAACTATGGCTCAAAAACAACGCTCCGGACTTCATATCAACGGATAATTGGCTAGCTGGTAGTCCAGCCCTCAACCCGTAGGATTACAAGTTTTAGTCCGTATTAGGGCATGGTTTGCTCTACTCGACACTCAAATATTAAGTTGTTGAAGCGAGCCCTTGTCAGTGCAGTTGACAATTTCCCCATGCATGAAGTGCGTCTCGCAATCGATGAGTGGCCACATCGTCTTAAGTCGTGCTGGAAGGAAAATGGAAGTCATTTCGAAGAAGTTCTTCTAAGATTTCTAGCCATTGAATAACCCAATAAGAGCCAAAAAATTGTTTAAATATTAATTCGTTTTCATTTGGCGCTGATTTGTCTGTGTACCAGTATTTAAGACTTGACTAGGTAAGATGTTTTGGATTTTGTACTCCAGAAAAAACGTAGAGGTAGAGGCAAAGAAGGAAGCCTTTTAGTAGAGTCATAGTCAGAACAAAGGATACGGAAAAACTTTATCTGCAGACGAAACCATAGACCATTCAACTAAGATGACGATAGCCAAAACTTCTGTGCACCTGACCAAAACGAACTACTCGTAACAATAGAAATATGTGAACTGATATTAAACAAAGCTGCTGGACTTTACGGCCTACTAGTCGGTGGTGGAAATGATTTTGTTGAGAAGATACACCAACTCATTTTTCAAATCTGGTCAGAAGAATTTATGGTTCGTGAACCAAATTCTACTTCGTTTTCCTGATCAACATTGCGTACAAGATCTTATCCGCCATATTGTGTGAACTACTGAAACAGTTTCTCAACAAGCTTATCCTTTGGGAGCCAATTGTGGCGTTGGAGTTTAATAAAAACACTCTTGCTCCTATTGTGTGAATACATTATTTAAAGATTTCAGATATTTCTGTTACTCACCGCAGTTTGTACTTCCACAATCGCTCACTTCAAAGGTTGGACTTCAAAAAAAAAAACCTTTTGTAATGGCGCGAAGAACTCTGAAGAGTGCAAACTACGGCGAGCAAGGGATAGCCATACAGTTTTAGATTATCGAATTTCTACTAGGTGGCGTTTGTAACAAGCTCTGTTCGTGTTGTATATTCTTAGGCCGTTCTTCGACATCCCCACCCCCGTGAATCAGCCCGATTCACTTTCTAAGTTAAGAACGGTCAATTTAGTGACCGGACGACGTAATACTCCAGATTAAGTTTGAACGTCAACGCGCCTCACCACACCATCTACACCTCGATAAACTGCTACCACTCTTCCTCGGCACCACTGTTTTCTTGGCATGTTCGCGTCACAGATGAATACCAGATCTCCTTCCTTCGCCGGCTCTGTCATTTTGCACCATTTCGCTCGGCGCGTCACGGTCGGCAAGTATTCCGAGATCCAGCGCTTCCAGAATCTGTCTCGGAGCTGTCGGGCAATTCGCCACTGCTTCTTCAGGCTACACAACTTCTCAAACAGCTCACTTCCAGCAGGCGTTTGGGCGGTGTTTGCCGTTCCCAAAAGGAAGTGATTCGGCGTAAGCGGCTCTTCCTGATCGGCGGAAATGGGTAAATGCGTCAAGGGTCGTGAATTAACCACATTTTCTGCTTCAGTAATTAAACATTGCATCGTATATTCACGAGGGGAAACTTCCTTCGGTGTGTGTCTTAGTACCTTCTTTAAGTACTGAACCATGCGTTCCCATACTCCTCCTTCCGATGGATTGTTGGGACAGTTGAAGACCCATTCAACTCCTCTGGCTGACAACTCATCCTGGATACGGCCACAGTCAAATACTTCGTTGAAACGCTTTGCCTGTTGATCTGCACCAACAAAATTTTTCCCATTGTCGCTGCGGATCCGGGTGGGTACTCCTCGGCGGTTAATGAAGTTGCGGATGGTAAGAATACATGCATCAGTTGACAGGTCATAAGCAATTTCCAAATGAATGGCACGAACAGTAAGGCACGTAAACAATGCCACCCACCTTTTCTCTACTCGACGACCAATAGTGACTGTGAGCGGCCCAAAATAATCGAGGCCGGTGTAGGTAAATGGTCTCACATACGGAGTCAAACGATCCTCTGGTAAGGGTCCCATCAATGGCGGGACCGGTTTAGCTCTTTCTAGTCGGCACGAGCAACATCTGGAGATGATCTTCCGTAGAACTTGTCGAAGGCGTGGGATCCAATACAGGCGGCGAATGGCGCAGATAGTAGCCTCCACGTTTTGATGTTTCATCTCCGTATGGTAATAGGCCACGACCAGTTCAGTGAACCTATGATAAGGAGACAGTATTATCGGATATCTTGAGTCATACGGGAGCCAGCCAGCTGCTACAATCCGACCACCGACACGTAAGATGTCTTCCTGATCGACGTACGGCAATAAACTGTGTAAGGAACTTCCTTTCGCCAGGCATTGGCCATTTTTTATCTGCTTGATTTCGGCTGCGTATGTTTCAGATTGTGATTGCCGGCATAGCACAACTTCAGCTGCATGGAGTTCTTCTACTGTCAAACCCTTGACATTATTGGTTAGTTTGCGTAGACGCCGAACGTATCGTATGACATATGCCATCGATCTTTTAAGTCTTAAAAGAGAGGAGAAGTTGGAAAATTTAATGAAGTTATAACTTACGGTAAGTAGACTGAATTTCGGGCGAAGTTCCTCATTTTCTTCGTCATGACTGGTGTTGACATGTTCAGTCGGCCACATGTTTTCATTTTCTTTTAAGAAATTCGGTCCGGTCAACCATCTTGATGAAGGGCTGAAGTTGATATTGGACTTCAATCGAGTTGCTTCATCAGCTACGTTTTCTTGGGTAGGTAACCATCTCCACTGGTTGCCACACATCGGTTGAGGCAAGAATTTCAGCTATCCTGTGTGCTACAAAGGGTTTATAGCGTCGGTTTGACGAGCTGATCCACTTAATCACTGTTTTGGAGTCCGTCCAAAGTATATAACGGTTGATTTGTAAGCTGACGTGTTCTTCGCTGACCATTTTCATCAAGCGAGTTCCAAGAACAGCAGCTTGGAGTTCAAGGCGTGGAATAGTCGTTGGTTTCAGCGGTGCGCATTTGGTTTTAGCCCAAACGAATGTGACAGCTACTTTCCCATCCAGGCTTTCAGATCTCCAGTACGCTACTGCGGCGAATGCTTCCTCCCTCGCATCGACGAAGATATGAAGCTGGAGCTGCTTCGGCAGAGCGTTAAAGAAGTAATAGCGTGGGATCTGAATTTCGAGTACTTTTCACACCACTTATCGCAAGCTGCATTTATATTGTTAGGTATTAGCAATCGCACACCTCCAAACTTCACGCATCAGTAATTTTGCACCGATCAAAAAATTCGCCAGGAATCCAAGTGGATCGAAGACCGACATTACGACGCTCAGAAGCTCTCTCTTACTGGGACGTCTGTCTCCGACTAAAATAGCTCTATCAACTCGATGAAACTTCAACCGATATCCAAATGTGTCACTCAAAGGTTGCCAAAACATACCGAGCACCTTTTCCGTCGCCAGACTCCCTTCCATAGTCGCCTCCTTTGGTACCGAGATCATTCGTGTTTCTGATTCATTCTCCAAAGCACTCATTACCTTTGGCGAATTTGAACCAAGGCCTCGCAGTTCAAATCCGGCTTTTGAGTGTATCTCACGAACTTGTTTTGATATTGCTATGGCTTCATCAACTGACTTGAAGCTGTCCACGAAGTCATCAACGTAATGGTGTTGTAAAATAGATTTCACAGCTCTGGCTTTGTTTTCTTGATGCTCCATGGCATTAGTATTTTAAACATGTTGGGCCGCGCATGGTGAACAAGCAGCCCCAAATGTCATAACTAGCATCTCGTAAACATCAGGTTGAACATCCTCATTGCCATTACGCCAAAGAAATCTCTATGAGCTCCTATCCTCGGGCCGAATGAGTACTTGGTGAAACATTTCACGTATGTCTCCACACACGGCGATTGCTCCCACTCGAAAGTTTGACAGCACTGATAACATCGGTTGGTATTGCTGTGGACCGTTTAACAAACAAGAGTTTAGTGAAATCCCACCAACTGTAGCGGCGGCATCAAACACCAGGCGAATTTTACCCGGTTTGTTAGGATTCACGACGGCAAAATGCGGAAGGTACCAGGTCCTAGGTCCTATTATATTGGCTTCTGCTGGCTGCAGTTTCCGGGCATAACCTTTGGTGACGTAGGTTTTGATGATTTCGTTGTAGGCGGCTGCAAACTTATCATCCTGTTTGATCTTGCGTTCAATACCAGTGAGTCTTTTCTTTGCCATAGCATAGGAATCAGGTAGCTCAATATTATCGCGCTTCCAAAGAAGGCCGGTTTGAAATCTTCCGTTGAATGTGATCGTAGTTGACTGCAGTATATCACGGGCACGTACATCTGGTTCAGATTCAACCACTGGTGCTGGCCGCACTCCGAAGTTTTCCGTGTTGAAGTAATCTGCTACCAAATCGTGAAGAGCAACTTCACTTGGTGTCTTTGATGGCATTTGTCCTTTTGTTGGACCAAATACTACCCATCCTAACTCTGTATGGGCAGCATATGGTCCTCCCTTTTGAAGCCGAATTGTCTCGCTTGGTAAGCCCAGGTAACAGTGGTCTAGACCAATGAGTATCTGAGGTGTAATGTTAGTATATGGAAGGGCTGGCAACCAATTAAGGCTTCTAGTATCTGCACGTAAGTCACTCTCATTCAGGCTTTGAATAGGCAGGCGAAGGTCGGAGACTCCATAGACATTTCGAAGCGCATGTTTCCTTTTCATATTTACACCACTGATGTGAATGTTGACCACTGTTGTAGGTTCTTCAGCTGCTCTTCCTCCAAGCCATTGGAGATTTAGACTGCGTTGGGGGCCAATCAGACCAAGTTCTTCGATGAGCCTATTATCAATCATTGTTATTGAAGAACCTTCGTCCATAAATGCGTATGTGTCTATTCGCCTAGTGGGTCCATATAAAGTTACAGGCAGAACTCGGAAAAGCAACTTGTTCTTAACTGGACTAGCTGTACAACTTGATACTGCTTCTCCCCTTACATTATCTTCATATTGTTGTTGCGATCTACTGCTGAATGGTGGTCTCAGCTCGTGTAACAATTGGTGGTGACTCCTTTGGAATCCGTCAACACCACAAGGTTTTCGTCGACGACGGCAGTTCCGGAGAGCATGTCCCACTTCCAGACATGTGAAACATAATCTACAACTTTTGGCTTGAGCCCATCTTTTGCTAACACTGTTTTCCAAAAATTGTTTACATTCAGCTGTTCTATGACGGCCTTGACAGATTGGACATTTGAGTACATCTGTTGGTCTCCTCTCGGTTGTATAAAGAACTGAACGGCGGCTGGTAGTACTTTTGGTATCTTGTACGACTGAAATTAAATTAGCAGTTTCGCTTAGCCAATTGCTGAAGTCGACTATTGTTGGATACGGGTGTATCCGTTTTCCATATCCAGCCCATCCAATCCTTTGGCTCATTGGAAGTTTAGAGGTAAGCTCTTTCAACAGAGTGGGGTGGGCTATGTGATGTTGACCATTGATGGAAGATAAAAACACAGCCAAGTCCTTGACCGTCATTGCAAACGGGATCAACTTTTCCAAAGAAGATTCGCTAATCGGATTTATTTTGGCGACTAGTTGGAGCTGGCTGTCTATTAATTATTCGGGCCGTCCGAAACTGGCGCGAAGTTGTTCCATCACAAGGTTCACATTGTCGGCATGAATCATCATACACCTCACTACGTTTCTTGCATCACCCTTCAGAGATTTTTGTAGGCGCATATTGTTCTCCAACTTACTTACAACTTACAACTTACAACTACGCAGTTGACTCGGCAATGCTGTTGAAAATATAGGCCAGTCTTCTGGAGCACCACTGAATTCAGGTAGATCTTGTAGCTTCCGAGGTGCTACGAATTGCTGTGATGTACTGCTATGGTTTCCAGTAGAATTCGGAGCAGTTTATGGCGTGTGAGGCTGTGGAGAAGTCCCTGGACAAGGTGATGATTCCATTCTAAAATTGACTGGAACACCGGTAAATGTGACATGATGATTAGCGGCATTTGGTAATGAACAGCTTATATTTGATGGAGGTATTAACGGATTGGATTAGTGTAGTCTGCCGTTGACTGAGGGGATGTCGTTGGTATGGGTAAAGTTGGAATCGACTGTACAACTGCAGAGTAAACGGGTTGCATTGCTCCTCTTTGCATTGCTTCTTTCAAAAACTGACACTGTAAATCCCGTTCACTCAGCTTCAGTTGAGTATTTTTCAGTTCTATTTCGAAGGCGTTGAGTTTTCTCTGCAATTCCTCGATGACACTTTTTTGTTGGTCTGCGGTGACGATGGCGATTTTCGAAAGGGTTACGGTGGTATTAGCATCGGCTGCAACTGTTGGAACAACCTGACGAGAATTACGTGTGGATGTGGCGGCATGGGCATCTACTGCTGGCACAATTTGTGAAGGAGCGCCCGTTGATGCGGCGACATGGGCATCTGATGGGGCGACACTTCTTTACATATTCACGTTGGCGTCAATTTCTTCTGAAGAATTAAGTCGAGGGCTTCTTCTCGGCGGGGTGCGTTTCATATCAACCAGAAGATACCACGATGGCAAGAAGATTACCTTTTTTTTCTTTTTAAAATGGCGGCAATCCAACACAATTTGCGTCCACGGCAAAGGAACTTCAAAATTGCGAAATAAAACGCTATCCTTTGGGAGCCGATTGTGGCGTTGGAGTTTAATAAAAACACACTTGCTCCTATTGTGTGAATATTTTATTTCTAAAGAAGAATACATTATTTAAAGTTTTCAGATATTTCCGTTACTCACCGCAGTTTGTACTTCCACAATCGCTCACTTCAAAGGTTGGACTTCAAAAAAAAAAACCTTTTGTAATGGCGCGAAGAACTCTGAAGAGTGCAAACTACGGCGAGCAAGGGACAGCCATAAAGTTTTAGATTATCGAATTTCTACTAGGTGGCGTTTGTAACAAGCTCTGTTCGTGCTGTATTTTCTAAGGCCGTTCTTCGACAAGCTGATTGGCCCCTGTTTTACGTGGCTTTATTCCAGAAAAGTCCGCAATCGACCAAATTTTCATACTCGGGCATACTTTGCCTCAAGATGTTGAATAGGGATCCATTATCTTAACATCAAGTTTTAGGCCGCATATGATAGTATTTTTAAGAGACGGGCTAAGTAGCTCAATCCACTTGGAATGTCTAACTGTCGTATTTTCTGCACGCCTAACACACTCAGACCAATCCAAGGCATACGAAGAAATAAATAGACGTTGTTGCCGTTTTTGTGCCAAGTACGAGTATTTTATAAAAAAATGTTTATTTCTAAATTCAACAGAAATTACATAAAATTTAGTAAAACAATCTGTACACAAGCATATGTGTTCCCGAACTTAGACCTAATAGGTACTGTCTTCAAGATCTCTCATTTCCATTGCCTTGTGCTTTAATTTTAAAACAAAAATTAAAAAGAAAAATAAAAAAGAGTACATTACTTACCATGAGAAGTTTTTTTTTAAATTCTTCGAAATATTTGTTACAATTAGGTACATTTCTAGTGAATTCTTCGGAAGAACGGTCATCATTTTGAGGACTTGGCAATGGAGCTGCAGTTATGCTTACGATGAGTAATAGGAAAATTAAAAATTTTGTAATTTTCATTTTTATAAAGAAGTGCTTTTCAACTTTGCACAGACAGACTAAATAAGATGTTGTAAGTTACACGGTGCCGACTGCTTTATATAGTGCATCATAAGATAGATGAAAGCCACTTTCTTATCATACGAAGGGCTTTCAATTGACTGGGAGAGGGTCAGAGATAAGATTTGTTACACACTAGAATTCTGGGAATTGGTTCAGAAGCTAATCGCTTAGTAGATTACCTCTTTTAAAAGGGGCTGACGTGAAATAAGAATAATAATATTTAAAACCCAAACTAGCCATCATCGTCGTAATCGACAGACTCATAGAGCCTATAAAGGTAAATGCTGCAGTTCACATAAAATCAGCTGCATCTGACGTACTGGAGATCCGAATAGGACTCAGTTAGGCAACTTATCTGGGTGGTCATTTGAGACGCCTACTTAGCACCATGTTATTGTTGGGCTATGCAAACCACCATTTAACTTTGACTGAATCTAGCAGGACACTCGATTTTTAATTGATTTACCCTTTCTGCTGCTCAAGTCTAGTTGGGCTAGTAATGTAACTATGAAGTTTGTAGTGTAAAAGTTATTACCCTACCTTTTAATCGTGATCACTCATGCAAGTCAAAATGCCGAGGGTATGCTTGACAAGTTGCATTATATCGGCGCACGTCTGAGGGCACACAACCCTATATGACTAACTTACTTTACTTTATATGGCGCTTCAGTCCAGGGTGAACCTAGGCCTCAGTCAACGAGCGTCTCCAGTCAACCCGGTCCTTTGCTACCTCCTCCTATTTCGCACGCTAGGCTGACTAAGGTCCCCGTCAACTTGCGACGGGACCGAAGATTACTCGAATAATTTTACTGTCAAAGCAACCAAAAAGCACCCTCATCCATTTTTGATAATATCAGCAGGACTGGGTTTTTAAGGTCATGATACAGCCTTGGTAAACAAATTTTGTAACTTCCTGAAAGTTATATCTGTAGGGAGTGGCATTCTGTTTGAGATGACGGTGTTGGATGTCTTTTTTGATTGGTATCATATAACATGGACTTGCCCTCGTTGACCGTCAAGCCCATTTTCATTTGTATCAATCATTTTTGATTACATCAATATGCGATATTGAAAAAACCCAAATCGACCTTATAGTGCAATAAGTTGCCGTCAGACAGCGAAATGCCGGAAGTTTCGAACGTCTGTTTTGCATATTTTCGAAACGACGTATGTACTCGTATAAGATCGTATTGATTCAAGACCGAAAGCCAAATAATCGATGTGTACGTCGAACTTTCGTTGATTCGGCTCCGTTTAAGACAGACGAAGATCCTGTCTTCACCGTCAAATCATTCTCGTTGACGAAGCGCATTTTCGGTAACATTCATTCATTCTCAGTGAATAGTTCCTTGTGATAGCGCTTCGAAACCAGTCGTTATTTTGTTATTTATGCTGTTCTCTTGCAAATCCACATCCAGTAAGCGCTACCTGTATCTTTTTAGCAATCGCAGTAGTAGATTTTTTGGTTATTCATAGATTTCCATAGATTTTCGTTAGAACGTTTTCTGTGCCTCAAGGAAATTTACACACAGGTGCAACGTCCTACGTGATAGGTCGGATCTTTAGTCTCCCCGAGATTATGAGAGCCGCCGTTGGCATATTTGAAGTTCATGCATTACCATACGTTAATATTTTATATTGCAACATTTTGTAAAACCCAAGCATTGACCACGATAAAATGATTTTTCTATAAAATTCCACATTGACACGAATCATTAGATTCATTTACAAATGTATTATTTCTTCAACCTGATTGACTTGGCACCATTTAGTAAGATAAACTTCCTGTAAAACCTTTTTCTTCTATCAGTCACTAGGTGGCAGTACATATTTTATCACTAAATTTGGCATCACTTAGTTAATTGACAATCAACTGACAGCTTGTAATCAGGGGAAGGTATATTTTGCCAAAAAAATCTCCATTGCCTTCTTACCGCTGAAAACCTGAAAATTCAATCGACAAAATAAATTAAAATCTCACTTCAAGTGATGAATTGTTAAGAAGCAAAATACTTTTAACATACAGTAAGAACCGTAAATCAGTTTCAAATCCCATTTGACCAGTAAAACATGTCAAAAAGTAAGAAAAAATCACGCCCCGAACTAGATTCCGGTTCAGAAGATGCCGCATCAGGTGAGTCTGATTCAGATAGCTCAGCTAGCAATTCCTCGTCGGGCTCAACATCGTCGTCATCATCATCCGGCAATGAAAAGAAATCACGCAGAAAGTCATCGAAACTTAAAAAATCGAAAAGTAAACAGATCAAAGACAGAAAGAGGAAGAAACGTAAACAAGAAAGTTCCGACTCGGATTCGGATGATTCTTCATCGTCGTCGTCGTCGTCTTCGTCGAGCAATGGAAAGCATGCCAAAAAGAAGAGGCGTTCCAGTCATACCGATGTAGAGGAAAAGAAAGTGAGGCGAAGAAACTCGGAGGAGTTTGAAAAAGAGACCAGACGATCTGATGGGCCGAGGAGGTCAGGTTCTGTGGATCGCGGCAGTGATGGAGGGAATTTCTCGAAATGGGATAGCCCCGGGAGAGGAGAGGGAAGACGCGGTGGATACCACAATGATCGTAATTTTAATCGGAGGGGAGGTGGTAATTGGAACAACCGCGGCTGGAACAACGGCTGGCGGAATAATCGCGATAACGGGTATCGTGGATTCGGTGGTGATTGGGGCAGACGGGACAATGGTCCATCGTTTCGAGGTGGACGACAGCAGGATGGAAGATGGCGAAACGATCGCAACAATGAGAGGGGATGGAATGATGACAGAGGACGGGATGACGATAGGGGACGTTACGATGATCGAGGGCGTAATGATGATAGGAATCGTTACGACGACAGAGGACGCAACGATGACAGAGGGCGTAATGACGACAGAGGACGAAATGATGATCGAGGACGAAATGATGACCGAGGGCGAAATGACGATCGGGTGCGTCAGGAATACAGAGATCGAAAGCCATTCGATAGAGAAGACGACAGAGAAAGGAGAGGCGGTGGCGAACGCAGTGACTCGCATCGGGACAGAGAAAGGGATTTTGACAAAGACCGCGAAGACGAGAGACGGTAAGTTCTACACATTATACTCTGATTCTTAGTGAATCTATAATTTCACTCTCATTCCAGACGAAGCCGAAGTCGCAGTCCGAGACGACCGCGCAACTTTCCTCGTCGCAATAACGATGATAATGGCGAGGAATATGAATGGGGTGGTCGACGAGATGAATCTCGTGTCAAAAAAGAAGACCAGAGCCCCGCAGAGAAGGAAAAACCAAACTTTGCATTGAGTGGTAAGCTGACAGAAGACACCAACACAGTAAACGGCGTTGTAGTCAAATACGCTGAACCCCTAGAGGCGCGTAAACCCAAACGACGATGGCGGCTATACCCATTCAAGGGCGAGAAAGCCCTTCCCACACTACACATTCATCGTCAAAGCTGTTTCTTAATTGGACGTGACCGTAAAGTCTGCGATTTAGCTGTTGACCATCCCTCATGCTCAAAGCAGCATGCAGCACTACAGTATCGCCTTGTTCCATTCGAACGCGAAGACGGTTCATCTGGTCGGCGCGTTCGACCGTACATCATTGACTTGGAATCGGCAAATGGCACATTCTTGAACAGCAAAAAGATCGATCCCAAGCGATACGTAGAACTGATTGAGAAGGATGTCCTCAAATTCGGTTTCAGCTCAAGGGAATACGTTCTCTTGCATGAAAACAGCAAGGAAGACGAAGACGACGACGACGTTAAGCAGGAGGACGAAGGTCTTCATGTTAAGGAAGAGCCCGAGTAGAACTTAAGCGCTTATTCTGTAGTGTGTGTTAAAACTTTTAAATGATTTTTCTTTCCATTTCTCCCCATTGATGTTGAGAAAATAAACAAGAACTCTTTTTTCTTTTCGATTTTTAGAAAAGTATCTCGAAACGTGTTCTTATTCTCTTTTCCCTATTGATAGGGAATCGAGACTTTCTTCTCACTGTTTTTTTTTTTGTTCACCTTAAACTAGCTCTCTGAATATTTGTTGGTATCGTGGTAGATTGTGTTTACTACTGATCTCTGAGGAGAAGACTTCCACAATGGTATTGTGGGCTTCATATTAAGAGAGCGTTTAGTATATCGTTATTGGGTCTGCTGAACTACTTTACAAGATACGCTATTTCCAGTTATTCCGATCAAGCAACTGAGTTATGTGGATATCTCGATCCTTTAAATGGGGTTCGACCTTACTTGTCTCAAATCTGCGTGCTGTGCTTTGCAATTGCTGGAGCTTAAATTCACTTCTTCGCACCACTGGGGCCCTGATTTGATGATTATTCGGGCCGGCGCTGTGGAGTGTTGAATCCCTAGACGCCAGACTAAGCCGATGTCACTGTACAGCCCGTACAGTTCGTGATTAGATCTTCCACGTTCTCCATCCTCCATTCCACGTTAATACAGACGGGACCAAAAATAACATGCAGCAATTTCCTCTGGAAATGGCCAAGGGATTCTTCATCCGTTTTCAATAATATCCATATCTCTGCGCAAGAGAGATCGACGGGGATGATTAAGGCCTGTTTAAAGTCAGTTTGATCTTGCGAGGGAGGGCTCTGCTTTTCAATTGCCTTCTGAGTCATAAGAGACAGCGGTTTACAAATGTTATTCTACGTCTTATTTCCTCGCTGATGGCGCTATGGTTAGCTTATTGGACTATTACGCAGAGGGTCCGTGGTTCGATCCCCGGCATCGCCAACAATTTTTCGAATCGTCATCACCCTTTCGGCGGGCAATTGCAAACTCCCGATAGTAAAATTGCCTACGAAAAAGCTTCTAAGGAGTGACGTTTGGATTCGGTAATTAACCGTGCGTAGGCCCCACTCATATGTGACAAAAATGACAACATGAGCAACACAAATGAGTGTCAAGAAGCCAGGCCATGGCCCATACCTCGAAGTTATAGTTGCCAATTGTGATACTATAGCCAAGTTGTCGATGTTGGGAGTCCCTTTCTGATGACAGTATATACTTGGTTTTTGCCTCATTTACCGTAAGACCAATCCCAGCAGCTTCCGCTTCGATAACTGCGAATGCGTAATTGACGTCTCACTGTCTTCGCCAATAACATCGATGTCACCTGTGTACACAAACAAGAAAACTTGTAGAATATCGTTCCCTCTCTATTGGCCAGTGAATTTTGTACCATTCTTGTTAAAGCGATGTTGAAAAAGTCACGCGACAGCGCGTCGTCTTTTACCATTCTTATGTTCTTTCCTTTTTTTGTGCTTGAAGAGCTCACAGGCAGCTCTCGTCGTGCGATGCAGAGCCGCTTTGTATGCTTTTGTTTGGCTGCATGCGCCGTCCCACAAACGTCATCGAACCAGGGGTTACTTTGTGGTGTGACCTAAGTCGATTTTCGGATGGGGTGTCATGGAAGTACTGTTTCCCAATGACGCGCTTAAAATCGTCTTCTTTGCCCAGCTTAGTATTCAGGTCTTTTAGAACAATTTCGGTGACATAGCTTACTCATTGAGCATATGTTCTGTCTAGGAGGTCATAGAACTCATCTGATGAGGCTGATGTTTCTGAACTTCGTCTTGATGCGAATTTTCACGAGGCGTTCACTTACATGACGGAAGCTTAGGACTCTTTGCCTAAGTTTGCCCCGGATAACAAATTCGTATACAATCCAAATACGCGTCTTGTTCTCTTTTTGTAGCAGTCGCCGTAGTAGATGTATTCGTTTTTCATTTTGTCCGTTAGTCCTTTGTCTGGTCATCCCATCGCAGTTCTTGGATTGCGGTAATATCTACTTTATAGGGGACTAGGGCCTTCGCCAGTTGTTCGGCTACACGCGGTCTGTTAAGGAACCTTATATTTCAGGTTTCAGAGCCGAAATTCGTAGTACTCTTTGGGTTCCTTGGGGTCGTAAACATTGTGTCCATCCGTTTTCGAGGCGTGTTTGTTTTTAAATCAGTTTTGTTTTCCACGGTTGGAAAGTTAACCCTATCCCAACCTGGAGGGGAATCAAGCTTCGCCTGATGAAATTTGCTCTCGTATGGTATACGATGGACTTATTACATTTATTGCTGATGAAACCAATTGCGTTGCTGAGCAGACGATTACGAATATCAACATATCTTGAAGAAATGAAAATGTTCTTTTGATTGATGATTTGGGTGGGTTTGGTACGTTTTGGTTGTATGAAGCAATACTGGGAAACAAAAAAGTATACAGGTTAGTATATGGCACTACATAGTTCGATTATGTCAAGGAATCCTTTTCAAGTTTTATTCTCTATGTTACATTTTGAAAATGACCAAACAGCATATCTAAACAATCGACTTTGACAAATTGAAAAACTAACTGACATCCCCCAGTGCAATTTCAAAGCTCTGCTAAGATGAAACCCTAGTACCATGGAGAGACTGTCTCAGGGGCTTCTAAAGGAAGGCAGACAACTTTTATGCCCGCTATGAGTTAGCGCAGCATTTCTTGCAACAAAAGTCCGTGTTGTTCGCACAAGTTCTTTCCGCAAAGTTGATGAGTGGCAAAGTTGTTCCTCGTGAATACGATGACGGAATCGTTGTTTTGAAATGAAAGAATATCAAAGATGTGCTTATACTTGTTTCGAAGCGACGAACACCATATCCCTCCATAAGCTCCAATCGACATGAAGCCCCAGGACCAAGACGAAATACACAAAGATTGTCAACAAATCCTCGCTTCGAAAGGGAATAAATTGGTATCGGAAACTAGCGATTGAGGTGTTACCAGGAGTTTTAGTTGTAAAAGTTTGGGTAGCTTACAAAAATGCAAAATTTACCGCAAAATATGCAAATGCATGTTAAGAGAAAAGCTAGTGCCTGAGCTTCTACGTACGAGTAATCCCACAGTTTCATCTCAATCAGAACAAATCCAAAAATTCATCGATGGTTTAACGATTTCGGAAAAAAATTCTTGGATTTCCTATTGTTGTTGCCCGATGCTCGTTTCTACCTGCAATTATTTTGCGCTGAAGCCCTCAAAAGTATTACTTTTTTCATTGTACGCACTTTTCATCATACCAGGATTCTCAGCATACCTCTTTAATGATGTCGCGGACTAGTTTCAACTTCCAAACTTATAGATTACAAAACGGATAGATTAAATTTGCAGCTACGCCGATGCCAGAAAGAAAGTAACCAACGACTTTTTATTTCAAACAGACGTCAAGTCAATGTCACATTTAACAGTGTTGCCAGCTATGGAACTCTTTCAATGTTGCCGCCACAGGGATTGCCCCTAGATATGCACTAATGGTAACGCGCCGGGAAATGCACACGTCGACCTGATTTCGTGCTCTTTGTAGAAAACAGGGGACCTGATGTAAATGATGATGTTTTAGAAGCTGTCTCCAAAGGTGTAGCTGATGAAAATTTATTTGGGTATGATTCTTTAACATTCGATAATGGTAATGATGTACTTTTAGCTGAATCGTTTTTGTCCAGAAAAGCAGCTTTCAAACGATCCACGGACACGTTGACTGATCGTTGATACATCTTTAATTTAAAAAAACTTTTGTACTCGCTGTATTACCTCGAAAGCAGCTTCGTACGGAGGTTCCAGGGGCGAGTGAACTCGATCCATGCGTACGAAAACATGCTTACAGGTCTGAAGATCAGGTTGTACGAAAATATCCTTCATGCCGTGACAAGATGTATTATTTGATTTTAACGACTGCATGTGACTACGGAATTTTTTGATAAAATCCGTCTCGTTTGCAGCAGATTTCTTGCGATGAAGGAACTCTCCCGGAATTCGCAGATATCACTCGTCTGATAACATTGCCGCTTTCAGTGCCAACGCTCGATCAAACCATTTGATTCATCAACTCCTCAAACACAGCTGCCTCGAATTGACGACCTCGATCGCTTGTTATATGAAATGGAACACCGAAAAGCGGTATCCAACCACTAATTGAGGCCTGAGCAACCGCCTACGCACTGATGCCTTATATCGGTATTGCTGTCGGCCATCTCGAGAACCGATCTACACAAGTCAAGCAGTAACGATTGCCTCTGGAGACAGGCAATGGACCGATAATTCTATATTTATATGGTCAAAACGACGGTCTATTGGTCCGTAGTCACCTAGCTCTGATCTGTTATGCCGTTGAACTTTGTTGCGCTGATAAGGCACGCAAGTGCGCACATATTGAGCTATATCCTCCGCCATCAAAGGCCATACAAATCGTTGTGAATTCAGCTTGTGGCCTGGATGCGCCAACTCGTGCAACTTTTGGATAAATTGGCAACGGAGCGTTTGCGGAACAAAGGTTCGAATCCTATCCTCGGACGAATCACAGTATAAAACTAGTGTTGAATTCGGAATAGTAATGCGTTTATTAAGCTTAAGCGATGATTTATCGGATTTTAACTGAGCCTTGAGCTCACGATCTTGATTCTGCTGCGTTGCTATGACTTCGAAGTCTAAAATGCTAACGGCATTGATGCGAGAGAGCAGATCTGTGTTGAATATTCGTGGAAAACTGGCTTATGTAATCCAGTTGGCTAGCTCTTCTTGGTGGCGTTTTTTCCAATTTTTGCGAAAAGGCGAAAATCAATGGCTTATGATCACTAGAGATAGTGAATTGCCTCCCCTCCAGCATGAACTGGAAGCTCACGATCATACGTAGAATAATTCTGCCGTGCAGGGTTAAGCTTTTTCGAATAAAAACCTAGAGGTTGTAGGATTCCCTTTATTAGTTGCTGGACGACGGCACACACTGCACTGTTAGAAGCATAGACGGTTACTGACAGAGGTGCATCAGGAGAGAGGTATAACGTGGCATTCGCGAGTTCATTCTTGCACGCTTCGAAAGCTTCAATCGTTTCCACTGTCCACTCGATTGGCGTAGAATCATTTTTTACGTTGCCTTTCATCAAAGTCTGGAGCTTGATTTGGTTAATAGTAGCATTGGGCAAAAATGGCCGATAAAAGTTAACCTTTCCAAGAAACTTTTTTAGCTCCCTCGCCATCCCCGGTTGGGGAAAACTACGCACAGCGCCCACTTTATCCTGTAATGGTTGAAGTCCTTGAGCATTAATCTTATGGCCAAGGAAAGTAACTTCCGTTTGTCCAAATTGGCATTTGCGGGCATTGATCGTCAAGTTGTAATCGCGAAGTCGTTCAAAAACTGCTCTTAAATGTTGTTCGTGCTCTTTTTCACTTGTAGATGCTACGCAGATATCGTCGATATACGCAAATACGACGCTGAGGCCTTTCAGCGCATTATTGATGTACCGCTGGAACGTTTGCGCGGCATTTCGCAACCCAAAAGTCACATGGGAGAACTCATACAATCCGAAAGGTGTCGTAATTGTGGTCTTTGGGACATCGCTGGGTTCAACCGGTATCTGATGATAAGCGCGCTGTAGGTCTATTACCGAGAAGATGCTTTTGCCGAAGAGTATATGCGTAACATCATGCAAAAATGGTATTGGGTACCGATCAGGGACTGTCTTGGCGTTTAATGCCCTGTAATGACTACAGGGCCTCCACTCCCCACTCGCTTTTTGCACCATATGCAGATGACTTGCCCAGTTGCTACTCGAGGGCCTGCAAATACCGTGTGCCATTAAAAATTAGAATTCTTTTTTGGCAGCTTCAAGCTTTTCTCCTGCCAACCTACGAGGTCGTGCAAACGCCGCTGATCCATTGGTCACAATGGTGTGCGTAACTCTCGAAACCACCGGATTCATATCGTGATTAAGAGTTGTGAATTGGTTAAATTCCCGTAAAAGCTGGGTGAATTTGTTATTGGTTGCATAAGACAGAATTCTCACAGCCGCAGTTGGAATTGAGTCCCTTTCGCTTGAAGCATAGTTTTACTATCGCGCAAGACCTCTCTCTTGACATCCATCAATAAATCAAATCGCCGCAGAAAATCCGAGCCAATTATTGGTGTTGATACATCAGCTACAATAAACGTCCATTCAAAGATTCGTCTTAAGCTAAATGACAATTTAAGGCGGCGTTCACCATACATTTGAATTGTTGAACCATTTGCTGCAAGCAACTTTATACTTGTATTGTGATCGCTCTTATCTTTTGGCCTTGGTGGTAATACTGAAACGTCAGCTCCAGTGTCGATTAAAAATTTATAATTTGTGCCCTCGTCACGTATTGTGAGACGCAAAATGCGACTGGTGTCTTCAGGTCCACTGGGCGAGGGGCCAGAAGTGCTGTCTAGTTTTTTGTATCACAAGTGAAGCTGCAAGGTTTACGACACTTGTGTGCATCCTTGTCGAATCTACCATGATACCAACATACGCTTGCTGTTGCATCACCATTGTAACGTGGGCGCCGATTTTTCATAGAAAGACTAACCGAACGTATGCAAATAAGTTCATTTATTCGTTCATTCAACCGTGACATGCGAACGGAGAATCCATTTACATTATCGCCAGCAGATGTATTACTTGAAGAAGCTATCGCAAACTGTCCTACGCCGCCGACTTCCAATATCTTGTCAGCCAATTTCGCTAATCTTTGCAAATCGTCATCCGAAGCTTGTAATATAGCTGGACTAAGGAGAGATTTTCCAGTTAATGTCGGACTGCACCAAGGAAGCGTACTTAGCCCTTTCCTCTTTAACGTAGTATTCGACTATCTTCTAAAAGACTGCATGCGCGAAGCAAATGTAACGCCAATTCTCTTCGCTGACGACGCAGTTATACTTAGCGATAACGTCGCAGATTTACAGAACGCCTTAGTTTCATGGAGAAATGCGCTAGAGAGAAACGGGTTTAAAATAAGTCGTTCAAAGATGGAGCATTTGACGTGCCCATTCGCGCATCCTTTGCGACCTGTTCCGGATATAAAGTTAGACGGAATAGTTCTTCCGAAAAGCACTATCTTTAAGTACTTAGGATCAATCGTCAACATGGAAGCGAAATGTGACGACGACGTAAACCACAGAGTGAGTGTGGGGTGGATAAAATGGTGGGAAAATTCGGGAATCTTTTGCGACCGAAAATTTCCGCT
Source organism: Volucella inflata (assembly GCA_928272305.1). Classification (NCBI taxonomy): domain Eukaryota; kingdom Metazoa; phylum Arthropoda; class Insecta; order Diptera; family Syrphidae; genus Volucella; species Volucella inflata. Next base: position 68,412,246 of record OV743719.1, read on the forward strand.
TAGATTGAAGGAGAAACTCTACACCACGGTTGTTAGACCGGCCCTTATGTACGGTTCACGGTGCTGGACAATGTACGAAGCGTTTAAAACCAAAATGAAGGCAGCGGAAATGGAAATGTTAAGGATGTCTAGTGGAGTCACTAAACGCGATTGCATTAACTCTACGCGTATAAGAGCAAGTCTACATATAAAGAATTCGGTAACCGAACAGCTTGAGGCGAATAGAATAAGCTGGTATTGCCACGTTCAAAGAAGATCTGCGGAAAATCCGGTTAAAAAGTCATTATCAACTACGGTCACTCCAACTGTAAGAAAACGAGGTCGGAAAAAGAATTCCTGGATTTCTCAGATGGCAAATGCGCAACAACGCCTGGGGCTAACCACTGAAGCGATCCAGGACCGAGCATTATGTAGACGCGTTCTGCGGTCTGCGACATTAGCCAACCCCATAAGCGGAGCAGCTTATGGATGGCAACGATTAGTATAAGGCCTCGTAGAAGTAGCATCTTCTGACAGGTGCTGGATCCTTAAATGACGAGAATGAGCCTCTGCAGCCGAACATCTTGCAGCTCTGCTAATAAGCCCTACTTCACGCCTCCACGTGGCGCCATCTGGGAATCTCACTAGAGATTGCGAAGTGAAGGGGGCAAATGGCGAGTTTCCTGTGTCGTGTCGGAGAAACAAAACAAGACCTTATCCGGGCTACTCCGACATATTTGGAGCTCAGGCCGGTAAGGATTTCCAGGACTTAGTCAGGGTCTTGGAAAAGAGATGGCGGCGGACGAGCCCTATATGGGCCAACGGCAGCGCTCACATCCCGGAACGGGTTACTGGCTTCGGTGTAACCGACCCTTCATCCTAGGGGCATTAAAAATGGAACTGGTCCTCCAGGTTGGGGATTGTGCCGCCGGGGTAACTGCCCGGCCATTTAAAAAAAATGAAGTTACGAAGCATCAACAAGCCTCGGATATGGACGGATCTACTGTTGACAACCCACGCAAACGATCGAAAGGGCAAATAGCGAAGGCCCTAGACTGCTGCAAAGCAGACATAACCGCCATTCAAGAAATGCGATGGGATGGGCCGGACAAAAGGAAGATGAAAAACTGCGATATCTACTACGGCAATTGCTATCGACGGCAAAAGCAGCGCTTATTTGGATGCGGATTTGTTGTCGGAGGCAGACTAAGACAAGAAGTCCTCAGCTTCCGGCATGTGAGCGAGCGCCTCGGAGCAATCCGCATCAAGGCTAAATTCGCCAACATTAGCCTCATATGCACGCATGCCCCCACAGAGGAGAAAGATGACGACACCAAGGATGCCTTCTACAAGCTCCTTAACAGGACCTACGAGGAATGCCCTAGCTATGACATTAAAATTGTCCTCGGTGATTTTAATGCAAAGCTAGGAAGAGAGGGTATCTTTGGTGGAACAATCGGAAAATATAGCCACCACCTCCGATAACGGATTCAGGCTAATCGACTTTGCGGCGGGGCGAAACATTGTCGTGGCTAGCACGCGGTTCCCACATCTCGACATACACAAGGGGACTTGGAGAACTCCTGATCAACCAGATTGATCACATTGCTATCGACGCAAGACACTCCTCCAGTATTATGGATGTCCGTACGTTCCGAGGAGCCAACATCGACTCGGACCATTACCTTGTTGTAGCCAAGGTACGGTTGCGGATATCCCAAACTACGCCAAGACAAACTAACGCTGTGAGAAAATTCGACGTCAGACGGCTACAATCGCAAGAGATCGCCAAGTCCTTTTCCGATCGAGTGTCTCTTAATCTCTTAAGAGGTCCAATGCCGCCAGCATCAAGCATCGAAGACCATTGGAAACACTGCCAAAACGCCATCAGAGATGCCGCTTCTGATGAGCTGGGTTTCACTCGTCCACCACAACGAAACCCCTGGTTCGATGATGAATGCCGGCAAGCACATGCAGCTAAGCAAGATGCATATAACGCGGCGCTGCTTAGAAAGACCAGAGCTGCTCATGAGCTCTATGAGCGGAAGACGAGAGACGAGCACCGGCTTCTCAGGAGGAAGAAGAAAGAGCATGAGAAGCGCACGATCGAGGAAATTGAGAGATGCTACTCCAGGAATGAGGTTCGGAAGTTTTACCAAAAGGTAAAAATAACATGCCGCGGAAACAAACCCCGAACCGAAGCCTGTAGAGATGAACAAGGGAACATCGTAGTAGAATCGCAGCCGATGCTGAGGATGCTGAGAAGAACCATTTCTGCAGACTGTATAAAGGTGATGACGGACCAAATACCGCTGTCAGGCAGAACCAACCTTTCAACTTGGACGATTATGTCCAACAATTCCGTCCACCCGACCTGGATGAAGTGAAGATATCTATATCGAAGCATAAGTCCAACAAAGCTGCTGGAGCGGATGGCCTGACTGCTGAGCTTACACCAACTCATCTGTAGAATATGGTCGGACGAAAGTTTGCTCTATGAATGGAACCTCAGCATTGTTTGTCCGATTCTCAAGAAAGGAGACCCCTGAACTGCGCCATCAGTCTCCTTAACATCGCATATAAGATCTTATCTGCCGTATTGTGTGATCGCCTGATGCCGTTCGTCAATAACCTGATAGGTCCATATCAGTGTGGCTTCAGGCCAGGAAAGTCCACCATCGACCAGATATTCACACTACGGCAGATCTTGGATAAGACCCATGAGCTTCAGATCGATACCCACCACCTATTCATCGATTTTAAGGCCGCGTATGACAGCATCTACAGAGACGAGCTATACAGAGCAATGTCTAGTTTTAGCATCCCTGCCAAACTCGTCCGTCTGTGCAGGATGACGATGGAGAATGCACGCTGCTCCATCAAGGTCGGTAAAGATCTCATCGAGACCTTTGATGTCCAGAAAGGATTTAGACAAGGCGATGCGCTGTCATGCGATTTTTTCAACATCGTACTTGAAAGAATAGTGCAAAACTCACGAGCAAACACAAGAGGCACTATCGTTCGAAAGTCCATCCATCTACTCATATACGCCGACGATATTGACATATTCGGGAGAAAGCAGCGTGATGTCAGTGGCGCTTTCGCGAGTATTGAGACGGAAGCGGCGAAAATGGGTTTAGCGGTCAATGAGGGCAAGACCAAGTATATGCTGTCAAGCAAAAAGGACAACCAACACCGACGTCTCGGGCAGAACGTCACCTTAGACAGATATAACTTTGAGGTAGTTAAGGACTTTGTCTACCTGGGCTCTGCTATAAATACAGACAACGACACCAGCGCTGAGATCAAGCGAAGAATAACTCTTGCCAACCGCTGTTTCTTTGGGCTAAGAAGGCAATTGGCTAGCAAGGCCCTCTCTTGGACAACAAAAGTCACCCTTTATAAGACCTTAATAATCCCGGTCCTGCTCTATGACGAAGAGGCATAGGCATTATCAAAAATGGATGAGGGTGTTCTTGTTTGCTTCGAGAGAATTTTTTTGGGCGATCTTCGGTCCCATCTGCATTGACGGTGAGTGGAGGAGGAGATACAACGACGAACTACGGACCTAGCCAGAAGAGTGAGGATCCAAAGACTGAGATGGCTGGGCCATGTAGAGCCCATGGACACCAATGCTCCGGTCCGAAAAGTCTCGAATCCGCTCCCGAGGGACGGCGCAGTAGAGAAAGGCCAAGACTCAGGTGGCGCACGCAAGTAGAAGAGGACCTCAGCCAACTTAGCGTGCGAAACTGGAGACAGCTAGCCAGGGATCGAGCTGGCTGGAGAAGCTTGTTGACTGAGGCCCAGGTCCACCCCGGACTGTAGCGCTACCTAAAGTAAGTATAAGCGGAGCAGCAGCGATGCAGTAAAAATGGGAAACCCGCTACGCATAAGTTCGTATAACGAGGAAAGGGTTAATAAAAGGTTAAAAAGAAGAAGAAGCCTGTGATATAGCTCGTGCATGTGGCGGTAGTCGCTGAAGCACAGTGACTTGAGAAAATCATCACTGACCCTGTCTTTTGCTAAAGCACTTAGCTCGTTCAGCAACTGAGTTGGTCGGCGATCGCCCAGATCAATGTTGGAGAGTAACTTCTGGATTTTTTTTTGTTCACTTTCACAGAAACGTTGTATTATGCTTCGTTTAAGGTGTTCGTACTTGTCGCTGGGTGGTGGATTTAATACCGCATCAGTTATCTGCGAAATGATGTTTGATTCAATGGCTGCGACGACGGTGTGAAATTTTGTGAGGTCAGCTGTAACACCTGCAATGCAAAATTGTGCTTCGACCTGGGCAAACCAAATTTCTGGTCTCTCTGCTTAAAATGGTGGTATTTTAACTGGAACTCTTTTTACCTGTATCTCTGCCGGCGGATTTATTGTCCCTTGCTTGTTTGCTCTAGCAACACTTGCAGCATCTGCTCCTATCTCTTCGTTTACAGACATGATTTGAGCCGTATCAGTGCCGTTTGTAGAGACTCACAGGATCAATATTGTTGTGTTCTTTTTAAATATGTCTGGGTCACCACTATTGCAATGAAGTATGCGAATCTTATTATAAATATCCACTCTTTATTTTGACTTAATATGTATACCAAACTCATAGATTACACGACTGATAGATTACAAAACGGATGTATTAAATTAGCAGCTACGCCGATGCCAGAAAGAAAGTAACCAACGACTTTTTATTTCAAACAGACGTCAAGTCAATGTCACATTTAACAGTGTTGCCAGCTATGGAACTCTTTCAATGTTGCCGCCACAAAGTCTTCCTTACCGACTTTGATATTTAAATCTCCGATTATGATTTTGACATCATACATCGAACAGGCTCTGTGAGGAATTCCTTGATGAAATCTTGAGTTTCGTGGGTGCATATTATTTTGGAATTATCGATTGATCACATACAGACAATCGTGCATTATTTTTTATTTGATCTTCATAACTTATCTTTACTTGTTTTTAGTATTTCTGTAAAGCACTTGGGTCATAAGCCAACAGACAAGACCGTCCGAATAAAGCGAATCTTTTATATTGCACTTCTTCGAGAAAATTGTTATAGATGTCATCAATATGATATATAAGGCCAACATTTTAAGACAACTATATCATTGTGGTACTTCTGCAGACGTTAGTCAGTTGGACACTTTCATATACCGTTGCACTAGTGTATTTTCGTAAGATTACGAAACGAAAATCTTGTTTTTTTGTTTCATTTTATTTCACTATCCTTCTCTTTTGCACTCATTTGAATCTCTAGAAACATGCGCCGTGTAATGGCGGACTTATAAATTGATCGGAAGCGGCCCTTAGACACAAAGCATAGTGATAACTCCTTTTTGTTCAATAAACTTGCTACAATACTTGTAATTGCAAAAATGTGGTCGAACGTAGAGAAACCAACCTGGAAGCCAGCTTGAAATCGGCTTAGCCAATGGTTAATGCATGCCAAGCACTTGAAAACTCTTTGAAAATTTTATTATACTTGTTTTTAAAAACGTCTTACTAACTTAGAATCGTAGTACAATGGACTCGCGATAGTCCGACACCCTCGGTAGTCCGACGCCGAATGAGTCACCAATGGTGGCTATATTTTCACTGGGTAGGGTTTCCTGTCTCGACAGGACTGACCAATCTTAAGTTGCGTCAAATTTGTTTATCGTGTTTATCGTGTGTGATTGAGTCTTGTATACATATGTGACAGTGCAAATATTTTAGTTTGAGATATTTGAGTCAAGTGATGTATGATGGCGAGCACAAGTGGAAACAAACGTAAGCATAAAACATTAACTATTTCTGAAAAGTGGGATATTATTAAGAGGTATGACCGTGGCGAAACTCCTACAGTAATTTCTCAAGTTTTTGGCATAGGCCGACCAACTGTTTATGACATTGTAAAATCTAGAGAAAAAATTGAAAACTTTATAAAATCTGCTGAGGACGATTCCAAAAGAAAAACATTTAAAATGTGTGGATTTGCCCAAGTTGAAGAAGCTCTTCATGCTTGGTTTCGACAAGAAAGAAAAAGACATGCCCCAATTTCTGGGAATATTTTAAAGGAGAAGGCAACATTTTTTTATCATGAAATAACGAAAAAAGACGATTTTCGTGCCAGCGACGGCTGGTTTGAAAATTTCAAAAAGCGGCATGGCATTCGCTTCTTACATATGAGCGGAGAGAAATTATCTGCCGATGATACAGAGGTTGATAAGTTTATAACGCGCCTAAATGTTAAAATCAAGGAACTAGGCCTAACGCCTGAACAAGTTTATAATGCCGGTGAAACAGACCTCAATTGGAGGCAGCTTCCAACAAAAACATTTGTTACGAGGGACGAACAAAATGTTTCTGGAAGGAAACTTTTAAAAGAAAGAATCACTTTTATGGTGTGTTCAAATGGCGCTGGGAGTCATAAGTTAAAACTGCTAGCTGTGGGTAAAAGCAAGAACCCTAGGGCATTCAAAAACACGAAGATTGGAACTCTTTCGGTGGTTTATATGAATCAAAGCAGAGCTTGGGTGACCAAAGAAATCTTCCTTGAATGGTTTCGCAACCATTTTGTTAACGAAGTAAAACAACACTTGAAGACTAAGAATTTAACATTGAAGGCTCTTTTGTTGTTAGATAATGCCCCTGGGTATCCGAACTCAGATGAATTAAAAGCTAAAACGGCTGATGGTTACATAGAGGTTATGTATTTGCCAAAAAATACAGCTGCTCTGATTCAGCCAATGGATCAAAATGTTATTAAGACATTAAAGGCACATTATAAAAAACGCCTACTTATGGACATCGTTACCCAATCTGACGCAGACATCACGTCACTTTTAAAACATTTCAACATTAAGGATGCCATTCTTAATGCAGCTTTTGCGTGGAACCAAGTCCAGCCTTTAACTCTAATAAAATCGTGGAAAAATGTCTGGCCAAATAATCCTCTCCTCCAAAACGACGGAAATGAAAGGGAAGACAACTCGCAAGATGCCAACCATGTAGTGGAAGAAATAATTTCACTTTTCAATGATAATAACGTTCAAGAAGGATCATTTGAAGAATTAATCAGATGGGCCTTAGACGACAACCTGGGTGCTGATCAAACAGATGAAGAGCTTCTACAAGAACTGATGTCTACACAAGACGACCCAATTGAAGATGCAGTGGAGAAGAAGTACGTGATCAGCTGTGACGAAGCTATGTCGGCTGCCAACACTTTGATACGCTGGTGCGAGGAACGTGAACATGACCCCAACAACGTTTTAATGTTGAAAGACATTCAAGAAAAAGCCATTACCGAATGTAATAGTAAAAAGAAGCAGAAGACTATCACGGATTATTTCCATGTTTAGATTATGTAGGTCTTAGTATGTACAATCTTTCCGAGTCATACATACAGTATGTATTTTTAATGCAATAAAACTGTCAATCTCGAACAATTGAAGAATGAGTTATGTAATTATTTGTAATCCTTGATAAGTATGTAGGCCTGCAACATTATTTTCAAAATTTATACATACAGTGAGTTTAAAGCAACATTTGGTAATCCGACACCCCCACTGTCGGATTATCAAGAGTCAACTGTAATTGTGTTCAATTATGCAAATTTTGTGCAGAACTAACTAAGTCGAACTGTATTACCCTTGTGTTCATAAACGTCACGATATTGTCATAATTTTGCAGATGAGTAAGACATTGCAATCCTGGCTACTTTTGTGACTTTTGAAATGCAAAAATGCAAGAACTTTTACAATAATATTTGGCAAAAGCAAATCAATTATTGAATAATGATTGTTTTTTTTTATTTTTTTTTCATTGACATGACGTTTTTGAATGCAACACATAAAAGACTATTGTACCTATTGTACATGGTGGTCAGAGAATTAAAAAACCGACCTTTTTGTTAGTTTTGTTTTTGATTATTTTATTATTTTAAATGGCATTTAAAAAAAATACTCTTTATTTTAAAATCTCGTTACAAAAAGCTTATTTATTCATTTGAATTGTAATCCTAACGATAATATTAACAAACAAAAATTAATAGAAAACGAAAATAGTTCAGAAAAAGGCTGGTCAGAGAATTAGAAACGAAAAGATAAAAACTAATTTTAAAAATAAATAATTAAAAACATAAATAAAAAAACTCAATATTTGGTTGGAAAACCCTTGTTCTGCATAACTGCATCAAGTTTTCGGGGCATACTTTCCACTTAAGCCCGACATCTTGAAGAAGGTATGCTCTCCCATATTTCTTGAATATGTTGGAAAAGATCTAACGCATTTTTAGATTTCACATGTTTAAGTCCTTTTTCCACATCTGCCCATAAATTCTCAATGGGGTTTAAATCGGGGCTTTGCGCTGGCCAGTCTAAAATGTTAATTTTTTCCTCCATAAGCCATTCTTTCACAACTTTTGCGGTGTGTTTAGGGTCATTATCGTGCTGGAAAATGTACGAAACTTGCATGTTTTCGAAGCAGTAGGGCTCCATTGATTCTTTAAGTATATCTTTGTACATAAACCGATCCATAATGCTTTGTATACGAACTAAACAACCCACACCATACCAAGAAAATGCACCCCAAATTTTAACATTGCCTCCCCCATGCTTAACCGTTTTAATTGTGTACGAGTATCTGTGATTAAGTGCCTGGTTGGGGGGGCGTCTTATGTATACTTTTCCATCTGATACCATCAAATTGAATTTCGATTCATCACTCCACAGGACTTTTTTCAAAAATGCAATAGGTTGATTGGCATGCAATTTTACAAAGTCTAATCGTCTTTTAAGATTACCGGCTGACACATACGGTTTTCTTTGCGCAATGCACACACGAATGCAATTTTCAAGCAGTCGTCGCCGTTTGGTTCTGGCTGATATTTCTTGGCTGATTTGCGGCCCAACGACTTTTTTAATACTTGCAGAAGTCAAGAAGGGATCAGCTTTCGAAGCTCGAGTAATCGATCTGTCCTCACTTGCTATTGTTTTTCTGCCTATTTTTTTTCTCTTGGGATTTTCATAGCTGCCTGTTCTCTTAAAAGTGTGCACAGCTCCAAAAACCATCTTCTTAGAGCAGCCAAATCTTTTTTGCAATTGCTTCCATTGATTCCTTCCTATCTCTCCAAGCTTCTACCAAAAGTTTCCGCAAATCTGGGGTTCACGACTTCTTTTTGCCCATTTTATTATCTATTATTAATTATGTTATTTTCCTCATTTTATTTAACAACACAAAAGTCAACTTACAACAAGTAGCTGCTGAGAAAGGAATATTTCATTAATCGTTTCTAATTCTTTGTCCACACACGTTCATCAACTCTCACAATAATATATGAAATGGTAACTGTGTACCCCTTGTAACCCGTTATGGGCATCTGTACTTTAAGACCTGATAAGCGGTAAACAAAAACACAATACTTATTTATTACAGTGACCTGCAAAAAAGCATAATTTTTGCCGATCATTTCTAATTCTCTGACCACCACTGTACATACTCAGATATGTCTGTACAGTGAATGCGTTCATAAACTTACGAGAATAGATCTGCGATTTTTAGAAATGCTGACGTTTATAAACTCACCCTGCGCTTGAGAAAATCATTCAACATATTTCCACTTACTGTTAGTTATTTATCATCTTTAGATCTACGTTTGCTCACTGGCGATTATTAGCGCGTTAAGTTACTGTGAATAGTTAATTGTCGATTAACCGTCGACAACCACAATAGGGGCTTTAATCTTTGAAGCACTTGATCACATGTTTTTATGAGTGCAAGAGTAACGAACTCGCAGCTTCAGTAAGAATGACTCTTTTATTCTGCTTTGGGCCTCCGATATCATGTCTGTCTCTTAAGTTCACTTACAGTTTTTGATGATTTATCGCATATCTGCTGTAGGGGAGTGTTAAAGCATGCTCTGAAGGACTTTGAGAAAAACTTTGAGAAACAATTGAATGCCCTGCAATTCCAAAGTAGGGGGCCTAAGACAGACCCCTGTGGCAAGTTTCCAGTAATTTCAAACAGTCTAACTACAATGTCATAAAGGAGGATTGTATTTGAGAAAAAGCTCATTATCATTTTACAGGGACACTTTGGTATTTCAATCGAAAAAGCAAGTTCATAATCTGTGCCAAGTCATTAACGATTCAAACGCGTTCGTTACGTCCGTGGTTAAATTGGTCCAGTATTTCTTGATGCTTCCCATCTAGTGCTTGCCCTGTATAATGTCGCGAGTTAGTCATTATTGCGCTTATTTCTTTGGCTAATAGCTACGTCGACAAGTCCATCAGAAATCATATTTAAGCTCTCGATAGTAGTACTAGGTGGTTGCATCAGTGAGCCATTTATTTTCAATAAGGTTTCTGTATTGCTCACCATGAATCCCTGGCTGTTTTCAAAAACGTCACTTGATCGTCATTTTATTCGTCAATTTGATCGTCATTGCAGCCGTAAAGGGTTGCGAACGTCAAACAGCAAATGTTATTTGCTACCGTTAATCTCTGTCATCTGCATCATGCAAACGTGTATTTGACGTTTTCAAACAACAAACAACAAAAACATCACCGGGTGATGGAGTTCAATAAAAATAATCACCTCTATTGCGATAGTCGTTTTTATTGAATGACAAATGTCACTTATAGAAATCGGTATTGTGATAGTTATTATGATGTCGTTTTACTTGTCGTTAAGTGGAACGTATTTTCTTATCGACAAATGTCACTCGTCGGTATTGTAATTCTCGATTAAGTTCAAATAACGGACGAGCAATACGATACTTTTTGGCGATGAAATTTTTTCAAATGACAGACTGTGTATTCAAATAAAATGTAAGTTTTTTAATTTTTTCCTTTTGTTAATTAGTTTTTAATTACAATAATTGTTATTTACCAAAGGCCGAAGATAACAAAGTGGGAGCAGTTTGCACTGTTAGTGCAATCAATGGAAAGAAGTCATGGATTAGCAACCAACTTCCGGAGAGGAGTTTCGCCAACAAGAAGCAGATGGGAGTAACTGAAGGAGGACCTTTTAGGCAAAAATATCAAATATGGAATTAAATTGAAATAAAGATTATTTATTTTGCTAAAATATTTTCAAGTTTCTAATAATCTATTTCTTATACTCGTGTTTATGGCTTTTTGATTATTTTCTTCGTTTGCCAGATCTGGAATTGATGAACTTTCCAAGATTAGAGGTTCTATCGGTGGCTCAGTTTTGTTGTGCAGAGCTAGCACCAAGAAGACATCGGAATCGGCTTTTAAGAACACCAATTTTTCTTTCAATAATATTCCTGGATTTGGAATGTCGGTGGTTGAAATCACTCTGACCACTTCCTTCTTGAGCTGATCTGAATGGTGTTATCAGGAATGGTTCCAGGGGATAGCCAACAGCACCTGAAAGTTCGACAAATGTGTTTTTGTAGACAAATACTTAACTTAGCTAGAAACCAAGAATTTCGTTCCCTGCTGTCAAAATTTCTTTGTAAGATGCTTCGAAGTTCCGAAGTATTCCAATTGAATGAGTTCATGACTGGCTCCGGGATGCCTGGCATCTACATATCTGATACGCACTTTATGGTCACAAACCTTAAATGAGTTTCATATTTAGAAAATGTGAAATGAATGAAATTTTTAAAATATATCATACTTACAAACATAGCGTTTAAGCTATAAAAGCCTTTCCTGTTGTAGTAAAGGTGTTGTTCCTATTTTTTTGGAGCTTGAATTTTGATGTGGCTACCGTCGACACATCCAATTATTCCTGGAATTCTAGATTTTTGATAAAAAAAAAAACTTCGCTTCATTTTTTTCCTCATCTAAATAGGATGCATTTATCCAACGAGGATAAACAAATGCTTCCATAAGCCCATGCATCTCTTTTGAAATGATACTCATTGTTGGTTGAACAATACCCAAATTAAAATCATTGCCACACTTCTGATAGCGTTCTGATCAACGAAAAATCGTAATGTAGCTGTAAGCTTTAGTATTGGCGTTACTGATAGCACGCTTCGTTTTTTTTTTCAATTTTGTTTTCAAGATCTTTTGATAAATAAAGAAATGCATCTTTATTCAACCTAAGGTACATCACGAATCTGTAAATGTAACAAATTGGAATCTGGCAAATCCAAGGGATTGGACTTCGGTCTTAATCTTCTCCTTTCTCTTATTAATTTAATTTTTTCCTCTTCTTCCTTCTCATTTTCATTATTAATATTATTTACCACAAAAAATGCAATACTATTCATTATTTAATATTCACAATTCACAAATTCACAAGCTTTAAATTTGAAACATCGAGTAAATTTCTTTCAAATGTCAAGCTGTATTTTTCTGTTGTTTATGTGGAATGCATGTGGATCGAAAACGTCTGTCGTATAAGTATTGTAATACCAACATTTGAACGCCTAAAAATGACTCGACAGAAAAAGTGAGAAGTGTCGTTCAATATACTTGAAATAGGGGTAAAAAATTTATTTAAAAGCAATAATATGAACGATTTTTTGTAATGTGCTTACTGTTCACGAGATTATCTGAGTAATGCAATTCAGTCATATATGAATTTCTGGCTGCTTCTTTGCACCGCATATGACGTTTATAAACATCTGCCCTGCAAATACTGCATTATCGAACATGCTGCAAATGCAGCGTAATTTTTAATGTCGTTTTCGAGCAAATGACTTTCGCAGGTTGCATTTATGAACATTTTTTAAAAGCAATTTTATGCAGATGCTGTAGAAAGTCCTGAGACTGGTGACTAACGTATCCCTAAAGAAAATAATCAAGAGGAGGTTAATTTACCGGTCCATTTAGCGAAATTATAAGTTTATCGAATGATTCCTTTAATAGCTCGATTTTTTCGTTTACTGTACGGTACGTAGTGCCATCATGCTGGAACCATAGCTTTTCCACATTCATGCCATTCAATCGGCGAACGAAAAAGTCATTAATCATTGCGCTATAGCGAAGTATACTCTTGACCTTAACAAGCTTAATTGACTCCATCAGCCCACAGACAGCATAAAGTGTTTTATTTTTTTGTTGGAACGGCGTTTCAGTAATCGCGTGTAAATTATCTTCGCTCCAAATACGAAAATGTTGGTTATTGGCATACCCATTGAGTCAAAATGAGCCACAGCGCTGAACACAATTTTTCGATAATACAGAGCATCCAATGGCAGTTGATTTTGGGCCTATTCACCAAAATTTCAACGCAGGCGATGGTCAAATGAGCTAGATTTTGAAGGCCAACCAACGACGGACAAAGACTAAACTGTTGTGAAACACGTCAATAAATTTGAATCTTCTTCAACACTTTTCTGAACGGATGCGAGATTCCCTTCCCTTCGTATGTCGGGTGTAATATGATACAAGTGCTATATAAGTTTGGCGCATAAAGCCGAATTTCTAAAATTTGATTACGTTGTTGAAGTGTGTATGTCAGACACAACTGAATAAAAATGACTCTGACAGTTTGCAATCTGACATTTGTTTTGACAGATATAACAAAGTAAGTGGAAAATGCTGTTTGAAAATGCTCAACAATACGCCAAATAGCGGTCTCAGATGATCGATTATGGTGGGTCTCATATGGTGCTTTATAAGTTTAGCACATAAAACCATAATTTTTAAACCAAATTTCTAAAACTTGCCAACGTTGCTACCAATAAAATTGCAAAGACTAATGACGTACTCGTATCTTTACGTTCTAGCAAGACCTCTTGCGTGATGTTTCCATTTTCTCCAAGCCGATTCGGCTTATTACTTAAAGTAGAGACGAATGCAAGAGCAGGTCCCGCCTTTATTCTCCGAATCATGTCGGCATTCGAAAAATCCTCGATCTTCTTATAAATAATCGCATCCGTGCGCTTTGGTTTTAATTATCTGTTGCCCGCATTTTCCTGGCTACGTTGCATAGACCGACTTTTCTTCTTGATTGGGTTTCGGCTATATCTTTACCCACTTGCTTTGCGTGTTTGCTACCGCCGGTGTTTATCTGTTTTCTTATTTTGCTAATCGGCGATTTCCGATGCCGTCTCTAGAAAAATGGATTCAATGTCCGTTTTGACGATTGGCTTATCCTTTTAAATAGAAATAAGATCGTCGGTTTTCCCTCCGAGTTGTAGCATTTTTATTGCAGCCGTGATCAGCGACAGCTGGTTTTTTCGCATCAGTTCTTACAGAAGTCGCGTTTGAATGCGAGGGAATATTATCTCGCCTTAATGAAAGGGCAAGCCTCGTTCTAAATGGATCCGAAACCGCATCCATGTCGTTGGCGAATTTTCGTGTCATTCAAGCTTACCAATGATGAAGCAGGTATCATAAGTATAATAATTCTCGTTTCTTGAAAAAGAAGTCTTGCCCTGCTCGAAATGAGGTGCAGTTCCTAGCGCGGGTTTTAGAAGCCGCTCTAAAACTGTTCGTTATCTCATAAAAGGTTTAAGGTTTAATTCACTCTTTTCTGCTAAGAATCTTGCCACTAAGAGATCCCTTATGTGTATGACGAAGGGGTACTACTATTTTTTACTCGTAAGTAAAATAAAGTGGAATTCATCTAATGTCAGAATCTAAATTATGGCCTGTGATAGCCATTGAATCTCAATGTCCACCGGCTTTCGAGTATCCCTGAACACATAACTACAAAAGTCTGTTTAGAGCTAGAAAATGTTTTATATCGTGCTCTTACGATTTTTCCTAAAAAAAAAAAAATGGTAAAAATAATGAAACACGTATTATTTACATGCTTCTCTTAAAATCTATAGTTTTGACCATCCTTCATTAACGTAATGAACTGACTTCCACTTTGGTTGAGAACAACTTGAAACTGCTTCGACTGATGTGGCTTCGTGACTAAATGAGGCAAGCTCTCTGCCACTATCTTCTGTTTCATTTTCTTGATTTGGACTTAGCTCTTCAGTAAAGGCGCAATTGAGACTTGACTGTGACTTGCTGGAAACAGACACTTAAATAGGGAAATAAGTTAAACTTAGCTGGCTGGTGTGGCAAGTCATGATAATCACCTTTGGACACACTGTCTCCATCTCCGGACTCTTCGAACGACATGTTTGTTATGCCCACTATGAGCGAATCTCAAATAAGAAGGACAATTTTAAAGAAAGAAAAAAAGACAAACCAACCTTCGTAGTCCTTGGCATGTTTCAGATTCAGGATCTCGACTTTCATTGACATCAATTCATTTAGACATCTCTGAAACGTGGGTCTTTCTTCCGGTTCATGGCTCCAGCACTGCATCATCAATTTGTACCTTAAAATAAGAAAGGATAAAGACTCCAATTTTGAAATGGCTAAACAAAAATATTCTTACAATCGATTGGGACATTCCTGAGGTTGTTGCAGTCTTCCTCCTTCCTTAACAAAATTTAGAACTTCTAAATTACTCTGCGCCGGATAGGGTTGCTGACCAAGGCTTAAGATTTCCCAAAGGAGTACCCCAAAAGACCATATATCCGATTGAGAGGTGAAAACACCATCTACTAGGCATTCTGGAGCCATCCAACGAACCGGAAGCAAGCCCTCTCCCTCCTTGCGATAATAATCGCTTTTGTAGATATCCCGAGCTAAACCAAAATCTCCTATTTTCACAACTCGATACTGTGGATCGATTGAGGAAACTAAGCAATTTCGGCATGCAAGATCGCGATGAAGGAAATGTAAGTCCTCCAGGTATCTACAGCCTGTGCAGACGTCTAAGCACATGCCAATCAAATCGAGTAAAGACAGCGTTCCAAGTTTGCTCTGCAAGATTAGAACTTAAGCAACCTTCATACGTTTAAATTCAGGTTATGATATGGCTTACCAAATTAGGACGAGCTTGTCGAAGATAAGTCTGCAAATCACCACCTTCCATCAGCTCCATGATAATACAAATCGAATCCAAATCAAAGCATACACCAATCAGCTTAACAATGTTCTCATGCTTAAAATGGCTCATTAAATGAGCTTCCTGTAGAAGTTCAGTCTTCTCCTGTTCACTGGCGCCCTTCCGTAGGGTCTACAAATAAACCAAAGTCATAGGAACTTCTACATATAGAGGACGTAATACGTACCTTTATAGCGACCCGATCCTGTACTCCTTGTTCAGAGTACGTGACCATCCCTTCGTATACCTCCCCGAAGGCTCCACTGCCCAGAAATTTGTGCATGGTTATCTGACCACGACTTATCTGCGGCAGAAGAGCTATATCGCCATCGGTTAAGGGCTTTCCAGTGTACAGCATGCTACTTGTTTGTGAAAAATTTCGACTTCTCGCCACCTGCTGTAAGGTGGCGACGTCCAGTCCCCATATACTTGGACGCGACTCGTAAAGGAGTTTCTTCGCATGCTTTCGACGACCATGAACTACAGATGGATGATACTATCTTACAGTGAACTAACTCTTCATCACCACGTCACAATTTTACTCACCATATCGAATCAGGATGATCATGCTGACGCAAGTCGAGACAATGGTTATGGGTGCTATTATGGCAAAGACTAACATTTCACGCTTTCGTGGCAGAACAAATGGTTCCGCAATTACTTCACTGTCAATGCTGTAGGGTCCCCAGCCGAGGGCATTTCTTGCACGACCTCTAAACATAAGCAATCTCATGGTGTGCAATTCTGTTATGATACAGCTGGTGTCGGTTCCATTACAATACGGAATCCACTTATCCTGGATAGGTTCGATTTCCTCAGCCCAAGGCAGTTGTCCCATGCGAGCCAAGGTCTTGTTTCTAACTGCGTGTTCTTCAACTAGAGGGTAGTAGTGTGATCTTCGAACTCGTCTTACTTGACTAGATTGCAAAGCTTCTAAACTATATTCTAAAATTGGAGCACCATTATTACGAGATGGTTCCCAGAAAATTTTGAAAACTTCTCCCTTAATGTGCTCAATCAGTGGCTGACCAGGAGCACTTGGACGATCGCTGAGCGTTTCAAACGTGAATCGATTGTCCGGTGGCCACACGTATGGAATCAAGGAATTGGAGTAGAACAGTTTTAATTGAAAAGTGTACTTTGTCTTGGGCTCTAAAGATTCTATAACTCGGGCATGAGAGTCGGCCGTGATGTTCATACTGACTGGATCGTCTATGTCAAGCGGGGAGTAGAGTAGAAATGCAAAAGTTATGTTTGCTGAGGAGTTCCAGCTCAGGGTCAAACTGTATGCTGTCGAATCGACAAAAGCTAGTCCCTCTGGCTCAGGAAAGGTGTCAAATTGATAGAAGTCACTGGAGTTGAAAGCCGTTTCAGTTGAGAAGGCTTTTATCCAAACCCAGTATGTATGATCTGGTCGTAAACTGGGAAGTAAGAATGAATTCCATTTCTCATCGTTTTCTGGGATGACTTTTTGATGGCGATAGATTACCCCACTCGTGGGGTGCTCTGTCTTCCAATGGATCTCGTACCAAACTTTGTCGTTGTTCAAAGCTTTTGGTTGCATCCATTCTACTAGGCCATCCCTAGGACTTACAGCCGCGACTGTGATATTTCGCGGTGCAGACGGTGCCCCAGGAGCTGTACCTAGAATGATTCCTGGACCGGGAACCTGCGGAATCCCGAGTAAATCTGCATAGTAATTACTGATCTGCAATTGCAGGTTGTACTTAGTAAATGCCTTTAAGCCAGTAATATTCAATTGGGTTTCGAACGAATGCAACTCTCTAACAACGTCCTGGTCGTTTTCGTCTTCCTTCACCAGTATCGTATACTTAAGTCCTGGTATCTTGAAACCACATCCCGGTGGTGAAAAAATTTTCGGAAATCTTAAATCCAAACTGTTTGTGGTTGAGTTTATGAGCTGTGGAACTAGCAAATTGGTTTCGACAAGAGGTTCCTCTTCATAGTCAGGCAATAAGCATTTTCGTTCTGGATATGGCTGCAGACTTAATGATGAAATTTTGATAATTTCCGCTGTAGTAACCATGTACTCCAGGGATAACTTAGGACGATCATAAGCTCGTATTGAGGTGTTTTTCAGTGCATACACAAATCCATTATCCCAGGCAAGTTGTAAGTTTTCCGAATCCTTGCCAACTCTGCCGATTTCACAGGTTTCTTTCTGAAGATCGAATATACAAATCGTTTCATGTTCGTCCACGAGGATCACCGACTCACTGTCATTTTCGAAGGAGGCTGGATACATTTCCTGAAATCTTGCATTCATTCCCAAGTTAATTTCTATTTCACCCAATTTTTTTAGATTCCAACCGCTTAGGGTTCCGTTCAACTCGAGCCAAATTAAGGACTGACTCATTGGAAGAATGATTAGGTCCTTGATCGACTTAGGATTCGAGATAAGAAGTTTAGTACGAACTACACCTTCATCGAATTGGTTCAGGTCCAAAGAATGTATGGTACTTCCACCACCTTGGTCCGCCTGAGCCCAGTAAACGATGCGGAATAACCAATCCACGGTCAAAGCTTGAACTTCTGACTCCAGCAGACTCAAAATACTTTTGTTCGAATCTGTGTAGGATATCAATTGTCCTTCTTCATTTATCCAAATAACCATGTTTTCTTCTCGTATAGCAGCTAGGTGTCTTGTAGAACTGTTGGTCATCTCGAAGATTTGTGTGCTATTCAAGTCCATATCTAGATATCCAATATAGTCCTTAGTTGCCACTAGGACCTTGGGAACTGATTGAAATTCTGATTTCACGGTGATCTCAATCTTTTCCGAAAGAGCTCCTCCAGCTCCTGAAGTGAAAGCCTGAACTTGAAACGAATATGTGGCATTCTCTTCCAAATTCCAGAAGATCGTCTCAAGATATGTGGACGTTTGAGCGACACCGAAATCTTCTCCTCTTTGACAGCTGATATTATAGAAAACAACTGGACCATTAGGCACCTTAGGCGAATCCCAGCGTACTACTGCTGAAATATTTTGCCCTCCTTGGAGTGGATGGAAGATACGATTTATGAATGCTCTAAGTCGTCGGGGCTCTGATGGAGCTGCAGTTGGTGAGTGGATTTCGACAGTCGTTGTTGGGCCATTACTCCATGGAGAATTGCTCGTTATCCAAACTCGAAAAGGAGAGTATGGTGCTAAATTTGTCCTGGGATAGTGAACTGATGTTTCAGATGTGTCTAGAAAAACTTTGTCTCCAATTCTTAGGGAGTAGGTGATGTTATAGCCAGCATTTGTGTGTACCGGCTCCCAAATAATATCGAAATTGTCCCAGAGTCCAACGACTTTTAAAGTCGAACTATCAACAGCATCAGGAATAATGTGATAGATATCTTCTTGTTGTTGTGTTGGTTCGACTACTGTGACTCCATGTATTTCTTTTTCCAGGCTAACGAGCGCTTGATGTTCGCCCTTTTCGTTGGCAAAGACTAGAGAAGTTGTGTTTGTGGCCCAAATAAGTCGTCCAGGTGAATAGAAAAACCAATTCGTTATCGGAAACCCTTCTAGTTGCAACATTTGAAGGTCCTTGTCAGTTGGTGATACATGGGCCATTGGCGAGCTAAAAAGAAAAGCATCATGATCCGATTGTGTTATCCAGAAAACTCGTTCACTTTTCGAGTCCAAAGCGGGACCAATCAGATCCTCTTCTGAAAATAAACCAGTTCTATGGTAAGTCCTGCATAACTTGCCATTTAAAAGGCAGGCTTTAATACGTAGTCCTGTGCAGTAGTAGATATATCCATTTTCAGGATCCAACTGAATATGTTTCGCTTCCAGGAAAGGCAAGAGCTCTCGTTCAGTACCATCCAAATTGACTCTAATAGCAATACCTTTCGCTGAGTCTGTAAAGTATAACTTTTTACCCTTCCAGTCGTAGGCGACTTCATGTGCTGTTGGTTCCCCAAGAAAGGATGTCTCTTCTGACATATCCCACTTGCTGAGATGAGAGTCTTTGGTAATGAAAATACTCCTATTGATCCAAGTCGCACTGTTGATTGATCCATTAACTAACGTTTCTAATTCACCTGCCGCTTCGTTTGAACGAAGCAATCCCTGTTCGGTGGGCCAAAGTAGATGTCGATCCTCCGAAAACTCCCATGTCGTAGACTTAAACCAGTCAGTCCATGTGCCTTCAACTCCATTGGGTATGAGAGCTCTCACTCGGAACCAATATTCCGTGTTTGATTTAAGTTTCTCAATGGTAAATAACTCTGATTTGATGTCTCGAATTGTTGTACTATCTTCACCTTCCCTCAGCTCTAATTCATAATTCCATTCGTTCCAGGCTCCTGGACCTTGAAAAAATCCCTTTCCGGGCTTCTTCCAGGAGAGTGTTGCCTTATCAGCGGTTAGCAATGCTTGCAACTCCCTTGGTGGTTTATTAGGTTCCGGCTTTGGCTGGGCAGATGAATGGAACATTTTCAAAATAGCACAACTATCATATAAGGCTGTTACAGAGAAATTGCTGTAGATATCCTTTCCTTCAGTCCAATATGGGATAAACTTGCTGTTAACTATATCCACAACCGTTTCCGATGATACTTGTATGTCCTCATTAAAGGAAACGCCACCATCGTATGAAATTTGGAGAAATTTCTGGTCAGACTTGGAAAATGTAGTAAGGAGAAATCTTCCAATATCCACGGTAAAGGTTGTAAGATTGGCTTTCCGGAAAATTAATTTCCAACTACCGTCATTTAAATCCATTCGAAATATTCCAGATTCCGAAGTTATCCAAAAGAGATAACCATTTAGGCCATCAGCGTAGAGTTTGAGAGGCTTCTCCTTCAGATCTTCCAGGATAAGGTGAATACCATTGCCTGTCAAGGTCGATTGAGCTATGACCCATGTTGATGTCTTGAGAAAAAATTAAAGTCATTACATGGTTTTTGAAAGAACTACTTTACCATACATTGTCTACAAGTTCTCCAAGGATGTACAAATAGGAATACAACCAGTCTACAGATAGTTGCGAAGGCTTGTAGTTTTTAAAAGACTTCGGAGACAAGATTGCATCGCGTTCTGCTTCATTGTGCATATTGATCCTGCTCAGGATGAAGCAAGTTTCTGTTTATGGAAATATATTTTAAACTGACAATTCTCTTCTTACCTGTAAATGTGTCCACTCTCATCAGAGACGAAAAATGTTTCATGCTCAATCAAAATGTCGAAACCACGAATCGGAAGATCACTCTTATAGAGTTCTTTAGCGGTAGATCCATCAGTCGATATATTTAGAAGAGTTACTAAATTCTCTCCAGTCACCACAAATGTCGGATTGACAACCACCCCTGGAAGGCTGGCTGTCGATGCCACTATCACAGCGGCTGGTCCTTTACCGAATGAGTTAAGCATTGATATTTCAATCTCGTAGCTCTTCTGTGGCTCAAGGTGGTGAAGAATGGTATAATTATCGGATCCGTCAGCAGTCTACAAAGAAAATGTTTTGTTTTATAATAATTAATACAGACTTTAATTTGGCAAAGGAAAATTAGCAAAGACGGGGATAACCGATATACGTTGGTTTTGAATGTATGCGGGTTATAATGGAAAGAAAATAAAAAGCTCCACAAGAGATTTACTCATAACAAGCGATCTGTATGGCTTAGGAAAGAATCATGATATTTCAGAGTGCGTCCGGAAGTGAGCTACAGCTAAGCAAAGCGGGTGATGGCTGAGTACTAAAATTTCTTTTTAACGACATCTTTGTATTTCAAAAGAAATAAACTGTGTTCTGTGGGTGTTTCCCCAATTAGTAACACTCTCATCCTTTAGGAATGAAAACCAGAGAGTTCGGACGTCGGTAAAGGAATATACTGAACTAGAAGTTCTTCAAAAAGAGTGCTGGACAGAGAATAAAGCCCTGGGGCACACCAACATTTATTTTGTGGATGTCAAACATAGAATCAACATGAAGCGTAGTTTCTCATCCATTAAGAAAGAGATTCATAGATCTCAATTGATTGATGCTTAATTCCATCAAATGCATTAACAAATCAAGAACAACTATCTTGCATTTACCAGATTGTGATGATTCCACATTTTATTGAAAAATGACATCTACTAGCTTACACCAGTGGACCTGTTGCTTTAGGAGAAAATTGACGTCGAACACTAATACGATTGATACGAACAGTGCCAAAAATACGAGCAACTTATATTATGATGTCACCAAAGGGGATGCGGAAATCACCAAGGCATATTGTTCAGAACCCTCACAACAAAAGGGATTTCCAATATCTACAACGGCACCATGCCGACGGCGAACAACACATCATATCACCAGGCAACGGTGCCTGACACCGTACACAGAAGGGGCCAGACGAGAGCCGTCTACGATTGTCAAAAAAACCTTCCTTAGAGCAATCATCTGAAGATTAACGGTACCTGCGACCGAAAAATAGAAATCATCAGAGATGATCATATGCATGCAAGTACATATCGTATGTGCACTACCCGAAGACCACACCCCATTCCATAGTGCGCTGGATAGCGGTGGCTACGACCGAGATGTCATGTCGATGAGCTTCGCACACATAAGAGCCGATACGATGACAAGGACTTCGTTTTACCTTCACTTCGTTTGCGTTCATCAACCAGTGCGGTTATCCTATGTTAAATACAGTCCACAAATAAATTTAAATGTATCAAAGTGTTTTATGACTATTCTTTTTTTCTTTGAGCTATCTGAACATATACTCGTATCAGCCGCTTCGGCCCTAGGTGTGAACGTTTTTTAAACAGTGATGGTTAAGGAAGAACCCGAATTAGATCAGCAGAAGTTGTTGAACTACTTAAGTTTGTGTAGCTGGCCCTGGGCCCCCGCCCCATTATCACGGCTTCGCCCATCTATGACGTTGTCTAATAAAAAGCGGGGCAGAGTAAATACTGGACTTATCATAAACATTATCAGACCCTTCCCCTCTGATGGTTGCTATGATTTGTCCAGTAACAAGCTGCCGGTCATAGGTCTTGTTGAGTGGCAAGACCACCGGTAGCCCATTCTAGGACTTAAAACACGGTACCGTGGCAGTTAGGAGCCCCCCGGACTTCGGTCTGGGCCTAACTTGTTGAGGTAGGCCCCCTTGTGGGAGCGTCACGGTGGCTGTGGTTTAAACCTAAATCGCAGGGAGGGTGACCCTGCTAGGGCTCAATACCCGGAGTGGAGTGGCTATAAGTGCTGGGTGCTGAGACCCTAAGATCAGTAAGAGGTTTTAGGTGGACCTCGACTCATACCAAGGGTGGATTTGTGCTCTCAACACATTTCCGCATTGGTATTAATTTGTTAAGTAGCGATGTTAAATAAGCGATGGCAAGGCGTACCCTTGCTCCCATGGATGTATGGGCATCCCGTGAGTTTAAGTCTCCACGGCAGGTACTCACGATAAACACATGTGACAACTGTAGCTGGCCCTATAAGTGGTGTTACAGGGTCCGATCCTTCAAGTTTAATGCAAAACTAGGAAGAGCGGGCATCTTT
Organism: Volucella inflata; assembly: GCA_928272305.1. Classification (NCBI taxonomy): domain Eukaryota; kingdom Metazoa; phylum Arthropoda; class Insecta; order Diptera; family Syrphidae; genus Volucella; species Volucella inflata. The sequence continues at coordinate 68,435,600 of OV743719.1, forward strand.
GATAGTACTGTCGGAAGGTATAGTTTGTACGACACCAGCTCCGATGATGAATTTAGGTTTATCGACGGGGCAAATCACTTAGAGAACTCTTGGTCAATCAACCATCAATCAGATTGACCACATTGAGATGGTAACAAGTCACTCCTTCAATTAAATAGATGTCCGAAAGGTCCGAGAAGCAAACATAGACCCAGATAATTACCTTGTTTTAGCCAAAGTCCGGTGGTTGATTTCCCAAACATTGGAAGGGCAAGCTAATACTGTGAGAAATTTCAACGTCGGACAGCTTCAGTGGCAAGAGATCGCCAAGTCCTTTTCTGATCGAGTCTTCCTTAATCTTATATGAGGTCTTCTACTTCTACTATCAAGTATCAAGTTTTTTGGGAACACTACCAAAAAGTCATCAGAAATGCCGACTCTGATACAAACTCGGAATCGAAGTCTGTAGAAGTGAACAGGGGAACATCGTAGTTAAGTTGTAGCCAATGCTGAGCATTTCTATACCAACCGACCTAAAGTAAAGATGGCCATATCTAAGTTTAACTCTAACAAACCTGCTGGAGTGGACGGCCTGACAACCGAGCTCTTCAAGGCGGGAGGCGATGACTTGATAAGGAGCATACACCAACTCATCTCTAAAATATGATCGGACGAAGTATGCCCGATGAATGAAACCTTAGCATTGTTTGCCGATCCTCATGAAAGGAGACACTCTGAACTATGCCAACTGCAGAGGCATCAGTCCTTTTAGCATCGCATACAAGATCTTATCTGCCGTTTTGTGTGAACGCCTGAAGCCCTTCTTCAACAACCTGATAGATCCATACCAGTGTGGCTTCAGGCCAGGAAAGTCCACCATCGACTAAATAGTCACACTTCGGAAGATCTTGGAGAAAACTCTTGAGCTCCAGATCTATACACACCAACTATTTATCGATTGTAAGACCTCGAATGACAGCATCTATAGAAACGAGCTGTATAGAACAATGTCTAGTTTTGGCATGCCTCTCAAAATCATCCGTCTGTGCAAGATGACAATGGATAATGCACCGAGACCTTTGATGTCCAGAAAGGATTTAGACAAAGCGATGCGCTGTCATGCGATTTCTTCAACATCTTACTTGAAACGATATTCCAAAACTCATGAGCAAACACAAGAGGCACAATCTTTCAAAAGTCCGTTCAATTACTCGCATACGCCGATGAAATTGACATGATTGGAAGAAAGCAGCGAGATGTCATTGGCGTTTTTGCGAGTATTGAGCCAGAAGCATGGGTTTAGCGGTCAGCGAGAGCTAAATCAAGTATATGCTCTCAAGCAAAAAGAACACTCAACACCGACGCCTGTAGTAGTTAAGGACTTTGTCTACCTAGGCTTCGCTATCAATTCAGCGCAAAGATCGAACGAAAATTTACTCTTGCCAATCGCAGCTTCTTTGGGCTAAAAAGGCAACTGACTAGCAAAGCCTTCTATCGAACAACAAAAGCTTCCCTATATATGACCCTTATGATTCCAGTCCTATTCTATAGTGCAGAGCCTGTGATTGGTCCCGTTTGCATTGACGGTGAGTGGAGGAGGAGATACAATCACGAAATGTATAGACTGTACAGCGACATCGATCTAGCCAGAAGAGTGAAGATCCAATGACTGATAGACACCAATGATGGATAGCCTACGAATTCGTCCCTGAGGGACTGCGCAGTATGGGAAGACCAAGACTCAGTTGGCGCACGTAAGTGGAAGGGGACCTCAGTCAACTTAGTGTGCAAAACTAAAGCTCGAGCTGACTGGAGACACTTGTTGACTGAGGTCCAGGTCCACCCCGGACCATTAATTAATCGCCTTTCTAAGGAACAAAAAAAAGTAATTGGTAGCATTTGGTTTGAAGTATCTTAGTATCTTACGCCTAGTTTAATGTTGAAATATTTAAAGAAAGATATCGAATCTTCCGAAGTTAAGTTGCTACAAAATGTGTAATCACTAATATTTACTCCTTATGAATTAATTGGGGAATCACATCATCGATCTTATCTCATATCTCAACTGATTTATAAATTATTTGAACAAATGCGATATGCATTGTAGCAAAAATTTGTTGACTTAATACAGTGCATTGACCAAGTGCAACCCACACATGGCAAAAGATAATAAACCCAGACGTTTCCCTATCGGACCGGCAATTAAAAAGTTATAGGATTCACCTGAAAAAGTAAAAATAAATACGAGTAGTATCAGCATTTTTTACATTGGGGATTCCCTATGTCATCTACTCAAGTGTTACTCATTACCGATAAACAATAAATAATCTTATCTGAAAGTTGTATCACAATTTTAATTAAGTAAGGTTAGGGTAGGTTGCGTATACTCGTGTTTAAGTCCATTACGATTAGGGTTGAATATACAAAAGACATAGTTCTCAGCTTCTTAAACTAGAGCTATATTGTAATCTATTGTATGGTTATTATGCTCCACTATGGACCTAAGAGCTCCTGCTGAAGAGCAAGAAGATTTATCAATTAATTTCCACAGATATAATAGATGTTGCATGCATTGTGCTCGATCGTTCGAGAACAACCCATACTCACATTTGGAGGTACTACATTCAAGGGTAAACCAGGACCTTATTCCTAGGAAGCTCCCTTTGGTTTCGCGTGCCTTTTACTGTGCACGGATTGCATGTTGAATTGCCTTAATGGGTTCAAGTCAAACACTATTTGGGAACGTATCTGTGCGCTCAGTTAGCATCCAATTAAACTTACATCCAATTGATAAGGAGGCACTGCATATACTACAACTAAAAGCAGGGCTCATGTGGTGAGTGTTTCATACAAAAACACTGTGTCCGCTTCTGATAATGCCCTGCAACTCTCAATCTACATCTTGAATCTAAAGGAGCAAAGAGTGACAATTTGTTTAATATTGTCGACAAAGCAATCTGCAAGCGGAAATTCAGATTGAACTGGAGTGCTGTGAAGAATGGTTTTTGACATTTTTACATCTTTTGAAGAAAAGCGCAGGCTGCCCTTTTTGAGCTACTATTTCAGGCGTTTAGATCTCTATCTTCATCGCAGGGTATTGGTAACTAAGGCATAGGATTTATCGAGGCGTATTAAGAGATTCGACATTCTATTATTTAACAGTAACTCTGCGCTTGCAAGTTGGGAACAACAACGCAGTGGGATGAATCAATACAGTTTCGATTTTCCGAATACTGAGGATATGCCCAGAGATGTTGTAGTCAATCTTGTACCGGAGTTACTTTGATCAATTTGGTCATTATGTGGCCAGATCACAGTTCTTCATTCTTCTTTTGTCCGGTACATCAAGACATTTCTTGAATAAAAGTGATATCCACGTTTAGCGCTCTAAAACCGACCCTTACCATATCGTTTAAAAAAACAAAACAAAAAAACACTGTGGCGCTGGCAGCCCGGTATGGGCCATGGCCTAGCTGCTTGACACTCATTTGTGTTGCTCATGTTTTAATTTTTGTCACATCTGAGCGGGGCCTACGGTTTATCGCCGAGTCCGAACGGCACTCCTTACAAGCTTTTTCGTAGGCAACTTTTAACTTTCGGGAGTTTGCCATTGCCCGCCGAAAGGATGATGGCGATTTGAAAAATTAATGGTGACCCAGCCAGGAATCGAACCCAGACTGTCTGCGTGATAGTCCTATGAGCTAACTATCGCGCCATCGCCTACCATATCGTTTGGTGTATTTTAAATTCGATTTTCTCCTAATCAGCCTCTGCAATCCCATTGACTTTACTAAGGATAATATCTGCACTAAAACTCAATGAATCGCCATTTGCGACCTTAAATCGAATGTCCGAGGGCCGATGGTCCCAATAATCTAAGTGCAAGGATGGAGAGAAATAGGTATGCAGAAGACTGTGCTATGAATTGGACACAATTAATCTCAAAGAGGAGGACAGTGCCTTATATGAAAATTTATATGGAAATCGGCTAAATTGATAAGAAAAAAACAAGAAAACAAACACTGTGGTGCTAACAGCCCGGTATAAGCCATGGCCTAGCTTCTTGACACTCATTTGTGTTGCTCATGTTGTCATTTTTGTCACATCTGAGCGGGGTCTACGATTTGGTCGCCGAATCCGAGAAAATGTTGGCGATGCCGGGGACCAAACCACGGACCCTCTGCGTGATAGTCCAATGAGCTAACCATCGCGCTATCGCCACCTGTGTGTTCGTAAAAAAAAAACCAAAACAAAAATTGCAAATATCTTTCACTCGCAAGGGATTCACTGAAACCAAAGAATTCTGCAGTTTAAGATCACAAAAGTTAACTAAGAAAACTCTAGGATATATTTCTTACCCAGATCAACCTTAAGTTTTCCCAGCTGCTTTTACAAAAATGAATTCGAAGAAACATCCACTATTCTGTGGAGAACGTCTAAGATTTATTTTCTGGAGTCAGAGGCTGTCAGTTAAATTGGAAGTGTTAAATGTTTATTGTTGCATCAACGAATTCCTGTAATGGCTAGGAATCACACCTGATTGATCTTAACAGCTTGTCTACATTTCCATATCAACAGCATGTCAACAGTTGCAGATATACAATAATCCTGATATCATGAAAGATACAAAGATAAAAACCCCCGGTATTACAATAGTTCTCAGTATTGATAAGGGGTATCAATAACTTTTCTTAAAACTGCTATCCATACAGGTATAAATATCTTGTTACAATCGCCAGTATTTAATGAATCGCTAAATAGCCTTCAACAGTTAAACATTTATTCGCTTAGTTTAGTTGACAACCTTTTTATAAAAAAAAAATGACGCTTAAATCCATAATTTTATTATCTCTTGTTGCAGTTGCTCTTGGAGCCTACACCTTTAAACCAAGAGTAACGACTGCAATTCCACTTCGTTTAAAGGCAGCCCCAACTGTATTGGTATTTTCATTGAAACAGATATTTTTTATGAATTGATATTTTATTTATGAATTTTTCTTTTTAGAAACATAAACCTATTCCGATTCTAACTCGTCAAATTCGATCACCTGAAGGCAGTTCAGTCGGTGTAAACGTCTATCACAATGACAAGACGGGTACTAGTGGTACTGTCAATGCCAATAAAAATATCTGGAGCAGCTCAGATGTTAAGACAAGTGTTGATGCTAGTGCAAGTGCTTCCAAGAACTTCGATCATGGTAATGCAAATGCTAATGTCGGCATCAACTTATCCCACAAATGGTAAAAGTTACGAAGTTTACAAAAAACATATTAAATTCAAGTAAATAAAAAAAATCAAACCATAATATACTGTATAATCAATAAATAAACTTAACAAAATTGTCTATGTATTTGCTTTAAAAGATTGAAAAAAAAGAAGATCGGATTCTAGTCGTAAAAGAACATAAGCCCGCCACCTCCATCCTGACTTTGAATAAGTTACTTACTTACTTACTTAAGTGGTGCTATAATTCAGGGTGAACGTGGGCTTCCACCAACAAGCCCCTACGCCTACTACCTCCAGTGGCGGACTTCATATTGGTTGAGACCCCCTAAGAGTTGGGTGCACTTTCTTATTCACTCAACATGGCCTAGTCATCTCAGACGTTGGATCTATAGATGCCTGATTAAACTGATTTTGCCGAAGAGCCCATACCGTGGTCAAATCTTCTCGTCGTTTCCGCTTCAAAACTGTAGCGAAAATTACACGCAGAATCCTTCTCTCATGAAACCTAAGTGCTTTTTCATCTTTCACAGAGGTAGACCGGGAAGATAAAGGTCTTGTATAGAGCCAGTTTAGTCTTGCAATTTTCAATACTGGACTCCGGTGTCTTTCTAGTGCGATATTTAAATAGCCATTTGACAGTCCATCGCATTGTTTAAAACCTTTTATGACATTTTAGGTCTCGCTTGATTCATTTCTGATCTTGATGGAGCAATCATCTTTCACAATCTAATGAGCTTGATAGGATTGATGTAAAAACTTGACATAGCGTTGTATTGCTTCTTCCTATTCAGACTACTATATGCAGCTTTAAAATCGACAAACGTTTCCTTTTCTGCCTCCAACCGATTTTCCATGACTGGTTTCAAACACTGCCATATTACCGCAGATGCTTAGGAAACTTAGGAGCTGTCAAAAGATAATCCTTTCTTGTGAATCGGACAAACAATGCTGTCATTCTTCTGGCACGATTTCCTTTGACCACATCTTCTAGATAAGAAGATGCTTGTTTCCAATCAAGTTATCTTCAGCAGTGTCATGTTTGGACTACATCGATCGAAAGATCGTTTGCGTTGTCAAACATCGTCGTTATAAAGTCTACAGAAATACGAGTAGTTTTTTATGTCCTCAGCACCGACTGCCTTACTACTATTTGTCCATGTTCATCTTCCTAGGCTTCCATTTAATCTGTGTAAGCCCGGCATGTTCATTTTTTTTTTTTTCTGATTAAAGACTTTCTCGTGATTTTATTTTTTTCTTTCCGAGAAGCCAGTGTGGTACTTTTCTTGTTTTCTAGTAAATTTCTCATTCTTCCATGTAGTTTGTTTGGCTGCATGTACCTGTTATAAATTCATCGTTAAACAGGAGGATTTTCTTTTTTGAAGGCGCTTTATGTTCTATGGGTAGTGTATGAAGGCTTAGATTTAAAGATAGTTAAGGAAACCGTTGAGAAAATTAATCAGCTCCTTGCAAATACACTTCTTCAGAGTTGATATTGGCTTATCGGAAAGCTCAGGCATCAAACCTTCAGGTTTTGACAATCGATTAGAGGATAAATAAGCGGATGAAGACTTAAACCAGATTCTGTCCTGTCTAGTAGGATTGTGAGTTGGGCAATCATGGTCATGACATAGATCCCAGAAAACTACCCAATAAAGCAGACCTTTATCTTATCCTAAAGATACATCTATTCCAATTTGTATTCACAATAAGATAAACAATAAAGCCTTAATTTCGGGAACTGGGCTTCGATCGACGCGTTAAAAATATTGCCAAGATTGCCAAACAATTAGTACTTATAGTGAAGTATTTTTGATCCATGTCCAAATCATGACTTATTTGGTATAGCATCAATTGTAAAGGACAGAAACTCTAGGTGGTCAAGCTGAAGCTTTCGAGCAATTTCTTGGCCATCATTCGGGAAATCCCTGGACTACTTCCTATGACAAGCGATGCCGGCTGGTATCAAGGCCATGTCAAACTAATCGCTTGCGCCGACCAGAGAACTCTTGAGCTCTATAAAAAAGCCATAAGTGACTTAGGCGAAAATTGGCCAGCTTCTTGGCTCAGGGACGTGGTCCCTAGCAGATCTAGCTGACTTCAAACTTGAACAAATGAGCCCTTCCCTCGTGATAACCTATAAAGCATGATACATGAAGGCAAAAGCTGACTTCATCATAGAAAATGACGCTAACGCGCATCACACGGTATAGGGCAGCACCAAAAAACAATTGAGGATAGTAAGGCATCGCCCCTTAGAAAAAATCGTCCTCCGCAAGTCCTCCGATGCCTAGCTGCTTGGAATAAAGCGAAGGCTTTTGGACGACCTCAAGTGATGAATCACTCAACATGCTACTGGATACACAGTTAACACAGCTATTTGCCTTAAACCAAATTCGAAGTTAACAAATAAACTTTTTGGGACATAGAATCATCCCAGCGAACTGTAGGGCCGACAAACTTATCAAAATTGGAACCACTATACCCATTCTACCTGAAAAAAGGTAACTTTAGCTAGATGCTAATAGAAGAACAACAATTCTAGCCAAAACTGGATCTGAATAGCTCTAAGAGTTGGATCCTTCAAACCAGAAAACATTTCAACGCCATTATAGGTGTTATCACTGGACACTGTTTATTAGGTAAACATGCAAAAAGGGTTTGGCGTGTTTACAAAAGACTTTTGTAGTAGCTGCATGGACGAGAAGGAAGGAAAGATAATCCCACACCTTCTTTGTATATATTCAGCTCTCTCTCAAAAAAGAAAACTCCACTTAGAAGCCTTCTTCTACAATGACTTAAGTGGTTGAAGCAAACGTCAGAAGTCTACTTCGATTTGTCAAAAGCTCAAGATGGTTTCCTGAGTAGAGTGATCACAGTGGATTGGTATTTTTCCAACAGCCGAATAATATCCCTACCGAATAATTTAATAATCGCCCAAAACAAGGCTCGTGTGCATTGCTGCCATGAAATATTGAAAAAATTCAACCGCAGTGCTTCGAAAGACGTCTATAAAATCGTGGCAGATGGAGAATCATGGATCTACTATATACATACTCGTATAAACCCCAAACTAAACAACGATCGCCTGTATGGGTCTTCCAAGGTGACTCAAATTCAACAATAGTTGTTCGCGCACGGGGCAACTCTAAGTAAATGGTCGCCTGTTTTTTCGGAATAATTGGACATGTTACCACCGTGCCATTAGAGCAACGTAGAATGGTCGATTCCGAATAGTACACCATTACTTGTTTGTCAGAAGTGTCCCGAAAAATTAATGAAACCAATCGGAGAAGACAAATCATTCTCCACCACGGCAATGCAAGCTCATACATTTTGAGCATTTGAGCTTCTTCTTCTTCTTCTTATCCTTTTATTAACCCTTTCCTCGTTATACGAACTTATGCGTAACGAGTTTCCCATTTTTACTGCATCGCTGCTGCTCCGCTTATGGGGTTGGCTAATGTCGCAGACCGCAGAACGCGTCTACATAATGCTCGGTCCTGGATCGCTTCAGTGGTTAACCCCAGCCGTTGTTGCGCATTTGCCATCTGAGAAATCAAGGAATTCTTTTTCCGACCTCGTTTTCTTACAGTTGGAGTGACCGTAGTTGATAGTGCCTTTTTAACCGGATTTTCCGGAGATCTTCTTTGAACGTGGCAATACCAGCTTATTCTATTCGCCTCAAGCTGTTCGGTCACCGAATTCTTTACATGTAGACTTCCTCCTATACGCGTAGATCTAATGCAATCGCGTTTAGTGACTCCATTAGACATCTTTAACATTTTCATTTCCGCTGCCGTCATTTTGTTTTTAAACGCTTCGTACATTGTCCAGCACTGTGAACCGTATATAAGAGCTGGTTTAACAACCGTGGTGTAGAGTTTCCCCTTTAATTTAAGTGGAAATTTTCGGTCGCAAAAGATTCCCGAATTTTCCCGCCATTTCATCCATCCCACACTCACTTTGTGGTTTACGTCGTCGTCACATTTCGCTTCCATGTTAACGATTGATCCTAAGTACTTAAATATAGTGCTTTTCGGAAGAACTATTCCGTCTAACATTATATCCGGAACAGGTCGCAACGGATGCGCAAATGGGCACGTCAAATGCACCGTCTTTGAACGACTTATTTTAAACCCGTTTCTCTCTAGCGCATTTCTCCATGAATCTAAGGCGTTCTGTAAATCTTCGACGATATCGCTAAGTATAACTGCGTCGTCAGCGAAGAGAATTGGCGTTACATTTGCTTCGCGCATGCAGTCTTTTAAAAGATAGTCGAATACTACGTTAAAGAGGAAAGGGCTAAGTACGCTTCCTTGATGCACTCCGACATTAACTGGAAATTGTCTTGTTAGTCCAGCAGAGCTTTTAAACGCAGTTTTCACGTTTCCGTTCAAGTCTTGTATTATTCTAACATACGTTTCCGTTTCCGGTAGGCACTCGATCGAATGCTTTCTCGAGGTCGATAAATACCATGTGTAAATCCTTAGATGAATCTCGGTGCTTTTCCATTATTATTCGTAGGCTTTGGATAGCGTCCACCGTCGATCTTCCTTCAACAAATCCACACTGGCTATTATCGAGCTTTATTATTTGCCGAAGACGTTCGTTTAAAACTCTTTCGACGATTTTCATTGTGTGTGACATAAGCTTGATTGAACGGTAGTTGTTGCATTCTCGAGTGTCGCCTTTTCCTTTGTATAATGGAACCAAGAAGCTACTTCTCCATTGATTCGGAATGGGTTGTCCACATTTTAATTTATTTAAAAGTTTCGATAGCCAAACGCTGCCGATCCCCTCCATCTTCGACCAAAACGCTGATGGAATGCTATCTGGTCCCGCCGCTTTCCCCCGCTTCATTTTTCCAATTGCTATACTTATTTTTTCGATTGAAAAGTCCGAAACTTCCTCCTCGAATAGACCAGCTGTCGGCACGATATCACGTGGAAACTGTTTGTTAAGCAACTCCTTGCAGTATTCAAGCCACCGGTCACAAATTTCCTTTTCATTTGTTAGTAAGCGACCGTCTGCGTTTTTGATGTATTTCGGCGAGGTTATTTCCATTGAATTTTTTCTCCTCTGTGCAGCGAGCTTAAAAATATTTGGCATTTTAGTACTGTACGACGTTTGAACTTCCTGGATAGCTTGTCTTCTATCCGCCGATCGTGAGGATATTTGTTCCAACTCCTGGTACAGGTTTTCCGCTTCTGCCGCTCGAGTTCGAGCCAGGACTTTCTTTGCGATCTTTTTAAGACGCTCGTATTCAAGAGCCAGTCGAGCTTTTTCGATATCGTCGCTCCGATCGCATTTTGTCCACGCTTGGAATGCACTCTTCTTGTCGGCCACAGCTCGTTTGGTTTCGTCATTCCACCACCATGTTTCTTTGCCGACGTGATGGTATTTCGATATAGTCCCCAGATGGGACTGACTTTGCGAGTGTTATGCATTCCTCGTGCATGCTGTTCCACATTTCTTGCGGGCTAAGTTAGTCTGCGATACCGTTTATATTGTGAAGTACTTCTTTAGCCAGTGCGATAAATCTTGCGCTTCGTTCCTTCGATAGATTTGAGCATTTAAACAAAACATCGCATTGATGGATCATCCGCCGTACAGTCCTGATTTGGCACCAATGATTTCTTCTTATTCTCCCAGATCAAAAAAAAAAAAAAAAAACAATAATAATGCGCAGTCAACGTTTTTCGACAGCTGAAGAAGCGATAGAGGGGTTCAAATTATATGTTTTTAAGTTACCAAAATCGGAGTGGAAAATTGGTTCAAACGCATGCAAAAGTACATTGATCTTCATGGAGAATATTTGGAAAAACAATAAAACCATTTTCGACTAAAATATTTGTTTTTATTTGTCTATTTCAAAACATAAGTGGCAACCTTCGTATACTATTAGCGTCGCAGCCGAAATTACAAATTCCAGCTTTGCATTGTTTTATTGGGTCTACAGAAAACATCTTTTATAACAGTAGTAGCAGCTTACGCAGGAAGCTTACGAACAAATAATATGGATCAACCTGCTTTTACGAGTAATAATTTTTGTTTTTATAAAAATTCGAAAATGCATTAGTTGGTCTTCACAAGATACGAGTACACAGAAGCCTTAGTCGTATTCTGATTTGATTTTCTATTGTGAAACAATAGGTTGAACGCAAATATTGGAATGCTTTTCTCTTAAGCAAAGATAACCTTTCTCTTCAAAAATCGCCCCTTGAAGTACAAGTAAATCAGCAGAGATAAGAAAAACGAGAATTTTGAAGTGCTCTAGTCGCTATAAATAGCTTGCCCACTTCACACAGCTCATTATTAATCTCGGCTTAGCTTAGATCAGTTCCACAACCCTGTTTTAGTGTTAAAATACATAAATATTCGTAATAACGGAAATGAGGGTTGTAATTCTTCTCGGTTTTGTGGCACTTGCTCTTGGAGTCCCCACTCTCAGACCCAAAGTAACAACTGTAATTCCAATTGACTTGGAACCAACTCCACGATTCGAAGTAGAATGGATTGTAAAAATGTAATTATCTGCAATTATGTGAGAAATTTCAATTTTTTTCTTCTTCCAGGATGAGGACCCTATTCCACATCGTAAAACGCTTTTACCTTATCAGCCAAGCATTATTAGATCTCCTTCTGCGAATTGAATTATCAGGAAAAGATCACATGTACAGCCAAGTATAGGAATTCAATCAAAATTATTCGAACACTTATGCGACTTTGACTATAATAAATAAAAAGAATGTAAAAATTAACAAGACTTCTTTGGAGATTGTAATAATATTCGAAAAACGTAAGATAAGGAGCTGTGCGGATCCTTTGAATGGGATTGTTCCCCCGACTAGTGAAAACCTGACAAACGACAATGGAGTCAATTATATCTGGCCAACGTCAATCTGGAGTGTCAACAAGGAATGAGCAAGGAAAGTTTTACATGGAGATCTCTGATAGTACTTACAACCGGTAGTCTCTTTAGCGAACTTGGTGAATAACGTCAGATTGATTATTTGCTATCTTACACTCGTAAAAAAAGTTGACGAATATTGTCGATAGTCAGGGTTGACGGTAGTATAAAATCCAGGAGATCAGTGTCGCTATCAGTTACATAGCATTGCGTCATACATATGATAAGTCCCATTTTCCTGAAATCACACTTTCAACGAGTTCGGCTACTGCCTGCCACCACCAAGGTGGTAATAACGAATAATGGGGAAAAAAAGCTCAGCCGGTGAAGGGTAGGAACGCGAATACATGAGAGCATAAGTCCCTCACCATAGGTTATCACTACAGACTCCCACTCTTACCACCACGCTGGTGACTGCTGGGTGCCTAGTACCTCGACTAGAGATGAGGCAACCAATCCCTGTAGAAAGTTGTTGGTGGATGGTGATGAGAGGGGGCGGAGGGGGTTTCTTTATTAGTCACTTCTCCTTGCTCCAAGCGCAGCGGATGAATTCTCCAGATGGAGGTGGCGCGTTCCAATCAGACAGAACAAGCTATTCCTATGAGCTACCACGTAGAAGCGACCTAGTTATGGTCTGGCCCTAGCCTGCATCCGGAGCACTTTCTTCATCATCATCCTAATATGTGCTCACGCTCCTACCGACGAAGACTATGACCCTTTCAAGGAGGAGTTTTATATTCTTCTGAACAGAGCCCCTCCAGAGTACGACATAAAAATCATGCTCAGGTAATTCAAAGTCAAAATCGAGAAGGAAAACATTTTTGACGGATTGGTTGGTAAGCTACACGAAACGACAACAGACAACGCTTCCGACTCATTTACTTCGGGGCATCCCGTAACACGGTGATGAGTAGCACTAGGTTTCCAAGGCTAAGGATCCACAAAGCAACCTGGCGCTTTTCAGATGGTTGAACCGCCATCCAAATCGAATGTTTTCTAATTGATAGGAGGCATGCAGCTAGCATTTAAAACGTGCACACATAACGAAGGAGCAAACGTAGACTCTGACTATTATCTTGTTGCGGCTAAATTCATAGCTCAGCTGCCTAATGAGAAGAAGCTGTGAACCGCTCAAAAAAGAAACTCAGTGTTGGATGTCTACAGAGAGTGGGGAGTGCTGTGTATTCTTCTGCCATAAACACTAACATAATGCGGAACCAGTATCGCGACATCATTAACGAGGTAGCCGAGCCCACAATAGGTCACCAGCCACCCCAGAAAGAGACCTTGGAGTGATGATGAGGGTGTTAACCGGAAAGTGGCGACAGTGTAAATGATGATAGCTGAAGTCGATTTCACCGACCTTAAAGCCGCCTATAAAATCATTCATCGTAAGGTGCTCTACATGTCGATGGCCGATTTCGGGATCACGGAAAAACTGAATCAAATGTGTTGCATGGTACTACCTATAGAAGACACGGGGTGCAATGTGTGGGTTTGGGAATAGCCCTTCCAAACTGTTTAAGCATGCACTGGATTCCGTTAGGAGATGCGCTATCATGTGATTTCTTCAATCTTGTTCTGGAGTAGATAGTGTGCAAAGCAGGTGTCAACACGGAAGGCAATATCTTTAACAGATCTGTCCAACTACTGGTGTTCACGGATGATATCGATATCATCGGCCGCTCCTAGCGTGACGTTATAGAGACTTTCACTCCTATTGAAGAACAGGCGCGGTTGGTAGGCCTTTTAGTGAACGAGGACAAGGCAAAATACATGCTATCAATAAACAATGAAGCATCTATCCATCGCTTAGGACAAAATGCCGCTTTTGACAGCCAAAACTTCAAGGTAGTTAAGAAGTTTATCTACCTCGGAGTCAACATCAACTCCACGAATGAAACCTTTGTAGAGGTCCTACAAAGAAATACCCTGGGAAGCCGCTGCTACTTCAGTTTGACTAAACAAATGAGACCAGTACTCCTATTTCGGAGAACCAAGTGCAAGCTTTATGCAGTTCTGCCAGTTCTGCTTTATGGCGCCAAATTCTGAACCACTCCTTTGGTGGATATTTGGCCTCATGTTCGAGGAGTTTTGCGAACTCAGAACGAGCTACACCAAGATGCTTATGTAGTCCAAAAAGCTAAAACTCGTCAACTACAATACATTGGCTCGGCAACATCGAGCTAATGGACAATAATGCTCCAGCCAAGAAAATCTTAAATTTCCAGGCTTGGAATTCGAAATGACAAGGAAGGAGGAATTTATAAAACTAAGATCGAATGTAACGACACAGGTTATACCACACAGGCCTAGCTTTCATTATCAATTAAAAAACTTACCATTTCACTCGAATAATTATCGTCGGAATCCACCATCTTCACTTTGATTTTATATCCCTCCAATGGACCATTGATTAAGTTTCCTTGTTGCCAAAATACTGCTATTTTACTATCGTCCAGCGTCACAGCTTTTATGATTTCAGGAGCCAACGATGGTGACCCATAAGGCATCGTTTGCATTACTTCCGATTGCGACGAATACACAAAATTCGTGTGCTCAGTGTTGACTATCATGGCCACTCGAAACTAAAAATGTAAAAATTCGTGATTTATTTTTCTTATATCTCTGCTTATAGCGAAGACCTACCTGATATTTGGTAAATGGTTGTAGCTTTCCTATGACGCACGTGTAGTTATCGACCCAACGAAAATTTGATGAGTAACGCCACTTTAAAGGACTACCTTTGTAGCTCCATTGTAAAACAAGTCTTTGTGGCATGTACCTCTTTTGAACAATGGGCCACGACAATGTCAAAGAAGTACCATCTGCAGTGGCATTGAGCAGCATAAGTGGAGTTTTGAAATCCTTCTCTTGCTTGAGATGATTTATGATCCCATTTACAGCTTCGTTGCAACCGGCTATGCATGCTACGTCACAGGGTGGTAGGCTACTTTGCCACCTCTCATCAAACTAAACATTGAAATGAATGATGAACAAATCGTAGATATTTCAATAAGCGGCCAACTTACACAAACTTGTTTACAAGTGGAGAGTGTTGAATTTTTCCATTTATTACAGCCCTTGGAGCACTGAAACGAAAGAAAGTAAAGGAAATTATACGAGTAGGTACTAGCAAATGTGCGGATTTAACTGTGATCAATATTGATGACCAAAGGTAGCTCAAGGCACGGCTAGTATGAAATTTTAAAAAAAATCGATTTTATTTCTAACCCCTGATAGCGAAGTCCTTGTATTCACCTCGAAAATGAAAATTTTGTGATGTTCTTACTTTTTAAGGTGTCCCTACTGTTTTTGGCAGTCTCCTGGTTTTCTTTTCTACGTCAGTGATAGTTTGCTGCATCAGCACGTCTTATTTTTTCCATCCATTCAATTTTCTTCTGACCCCAACATTTGGCCAACTGGGCTTAGCATGTCAGTTCTTCATCGCAGAAGGCGTGTGGAATGGAATATTGCGTGCTCTGTATCTTCCTCTCGATTTGGGCAGTCTGGGCAAAAATGTGAGTTATCGTGCTTGAAGCGGTGTAGATATTTTCAATACCCAATGTGACCAGATAGGAACTGCGTAAGATGGTAGTTACAATTTCCATGGCTTCGGTTTATCCAAACGTCTATGATTGGTATAAATTTCTGGGTCCATCTGTCCTTCGTAGTGGTGTTCCACCGAGTTTGCCACTTGGTCGCTGAAGTCATTTTTTCTTCTTCCTTGATCATCTTGTCGACTGTGTCCTCTTCGTTACTAGATGTCCTCCTATTATAGACTCTTTGCATCTTGCTCGCAAGAATATCGATGGGAATCATCCCGGGTATAACAACAGCTACTCCGTCCGACATCGTTCTACGGCCGCTGATTACCCTTAATGCGTTAAGGCGATATGTTGATAGCAACTTGCTCCTTGCTTCCTTTGTCGCTAGAAGCTTCACCCAGACTGGGGCACCACATAACAGGACTGAGTTTACTTCTTTGGATATTATAATTCTTCTAGCATATTAGGGTCCTCCGATGTTTGGCAGTATCCTAGAGAGTGCTGCTTGGAGCTTTGACGCCTTTTTGCCTGAATAATCGATGTGCGGCATACAGCTTAGTCTATTGTGCAAAATTACTCCTAGGTTTTTTTATAGAGTCTTTTGATCTAATGGTTTGGCTTCCTACCCTAATGTCCACATATTCCATATTTTTCCGACTAGTTATTAGAACAGCTTTCGTATTATGATCTGCTAGTTCTAGGCCGGCGGTTATTAGCCCTGATGAGGGTAATTGCGGCATTCGTAGTTGACTCTATCTCGCAAATATTCTCTGTAGCAGTAACAACGGCGATGTCGTCTGCGAAACCAATTGTTTTTATATCTAGTGGCAGTGTCAATTACAGGATTCGTCGTACATGATATTTCAGAGTAGGGGCCCCAGCACCCACCCTTGTGGGACTCATGCGTATATTGTATATTACTTTTACCCTTCGTCGGTTTTATAACTCTAGTGACTAGTGACCTTCTTATAAACGACCAGTTTGCTGTGTTAAAAGCATTTTTAATGTCTAGTGTAACTACTTCACAGTATTCCTACGTTGCTCAGCGCCTTCTTTCTCCCTTTATAGCTTAGGCTGCTATATCTACTACCGCTTTTATGGCGTCGACAGTGGAGCGCGATTTTTTGAATCCAAACTGTTGATCTGATAATGCTCCCTTTTCCTTTGCCACAGTGAGCAATCAATTATATATGATCGGTCCAAGTATTTTACCAAGTGTGTCCAGTGAACATATTGGGCGATATGATGATGGTTCTCCAGGTGGTTTGATTTCTTTTGGTAAGAGTACCAAATGTTGCAGTTTCCACTCTTCTGGGAAAACCCCGTTCCCATACTATGAACCTCCAGTCTTCCGATCAAATAATAAATGTAATTTTGGCAGACAAAAACCATCAAATTTTCGTCCGCAATTTGAAACTTTTTTTAAAAAACTCCGCCATTTTGTTAAATTTCAATTTTTATTTTTGTTCGAGGGTCATAGTACGGGCAATTTCTTCTAGTTTAATAAAGTTCGAGGTTTTTTTTGACTTCAGGCACTGTGAAGATCGCTATTACTGCAGCAGTGGAAGGCGGTGTTTTTTTTTAAGCCTTGGGAGATGGCGAATAACTCACTGAATTTTAAATTTTTTGGTCCAAAAATGTTATCATGTATTTATTATATATCCACATATATATTCTTAGAGCATTAAGATATTCCATGCAGTAGCTATCTTTAGAAAAATTTTCAAAAATCACATCCTTCTTTGTGATTCCAACAATTTCATAAGAGTAAATAGTAGCGACTGAATTGAGCTACGACAATTTTATTATGTTTAACATTCCTTAATGATGTCAATACTAATACAATTTAAAATCAATTTAAAATACAGTCACTTAGTAAACACGCTTCGAATTATTCGTGCCATAACTTTGAAAAGTTGTATTTGATGCGTTTAATGCTGGTAAGTTGAAATTAATTTCCAATTAAATGTGTTGGAAATTATGGCCTTCTATGATACGAGTACGTTGCTGTAGCATATGTGTAGAAAAATTATGTCTATCAATCTGTTAGAATTTATAAGTGGCCGTATTCCATCTACGGGACTAACAATTTTAAATTGCTGGTATTCATGTTTATAAGTGATTTTTTTGAAATGTAATTTATGAGATTAGAAAAAAGTGAATATTTAATAGTGCTGTCGCTACTGGATTGATTACAACGATCAGATCGCATATGAATTAGCAATCAAACTGATCTGAAAGATAATGAGCTGCCTTACAGGAATGCCAGCAGATTCTATTAGGGAAACTTCTATCTTTGAGTTTTGATATAGACTTTTACCTTAAAAATAGTAGTGTTAAAAAAGTTCTAAAGAGCCTGTCTGTGAACGAAAACCAAATTTATCTTCTAACACTAGGTGCAATCTAAAGTAAGCCGTTTCTTCAAAACCGATTTATTTTATTGAAAACAGATCCATTCAGTTAATCTGTACATTACAGCAATTTGCAGGATTTGAAATCGTGTCAAATACGTTATAAGTGAGTGTGACGGTATTTTTTTTTTTGTAAAAAGCAGTAAAAGACAACAGAAGACTTTGTTGGTATGGTTACGATAACCGGGCAGAACTTCAAGAAAGTCCTGATCAAGCTTATACGTATTAAAAATGCCGCGCTTAGATTATTATACGTTCCAATGCAATGAAAAGTGACCGAGGGTTCCATACAATGGTTTGAAACCAGGAAAACCTCCAAATGGCAAAAAATTGTACAGACCGACATCGCTATCGCCGATAGTATTTTTTTTTTTTTTTTTATTCAGGCATGAAAGTTTCTAAGCAATTTGTATAAATTATCTGCGAAGCCTTAACGGCTTTTCTGCAGAAGGTTGTTTTTCAAAAGTTTGAACTAAAATGAATTCATTTATTTTAAATTTAATCTTGTGAATTTAAAAGAAAATTTTTAATAATTTTTTTTCTGTTTTTAAATTTACAATATTTTTAAGATCAGCAGGTAATTCATTTAATATTGTGGGAACGCTATATATGAGCTGCCTTTTACCATAGTTATTGTAGTTCAAGGGCACTTGTAACATACCCGTAGTACGTCTTCTGGTGTTAATGTCATGTTCGATTGACCTTTGAAAGCGGATGTCACTATAGTATTCCAGTACCAAAGTCATCTTGAAGATATTTTGCACCTCAAGTACCTTTCGTCAGGAACATTTCAGCAGTTTATTAGCCTCAATGCAAAATTTTGGAGTTTTTGCAGCTTCTCGATATGTGTTTTGGAGGCGTTAGGCCAGGCCAGTATTCCATACCTTAATTTGGATTCAATCAAGGCGTAGTATACCAGCTCTAAAATTTGTGGTGTTGCATGATTTCTTAGATGCACCAATGCAAATGAAGCCTTCCTTAAATCAGAGCGTATCTTGTTAATTTGCTTGTCCCAGATGAAGTGGCTATCAATGATGACTCCTAGGTATTTATAGCTTTCTACGACGTCAATTAAGTGTTTGTTTGATTTAGGGCAGGCATCATTTTGAAAAAAACACTCGCTCCTGCGTAGCTTTATGATGTGAACTTCGGATGTGCATCATCTTTGTTTTCGCCGCGTTGATTACTAAGCCATTGTCGTGACACCATTTGACTGCATTGTTAAACTCTGCCTGCATTAGTCTTGTTGCCGTCTCAAGAGACCTGTGGCGTACAACTATCGTGGTGTCATCAGCGTAAGCAAATGGAATTCTATTTTTAAAAGTTCGAAAAAGTTCATTTGTGTACAAAATGAAAAGAATTGGATTCAGTTTCGACCCTTGAGGAACTCCATATTGTATATACTCCTTTTCACTATAAACGTCCTTGATTTTTACACGAAAGGCCCTGGTGAATAGATAATCCCTTAGCCAGTCCGCCATCACTCCTCGTATACCCATCCGTTCAAGTGCTTCCAGTAGCTTTGCATGGTTTAGTGTATCAAATGCTTTACTAAAATCCATAAACATAACCAGAATGTGATGACTTTTATTAAGGGATTCATTGACACAATTCGCAAACTCTCCAAGCAATTGTCCAGTACTATTTTGCTTCTGGAAACCGTACTGATTTTGGTGGATAAGGGAGTGGTTTTCAATAAAGCTAATTAGTCTGCTTCTAATTACATCTTCTAGACACTTTTCCATGACTGGCAGTATCGATATCGGTCTATAATTGGCGATTTCACTTTGAACACCTCCTTTGTAAACAGGTCTAACCACAGCAGTTTTCAGTTTTTTTCGGAATTTTGCCCTGCATCAGACTGAGGTTAATAAATTTACATAAGAGAGGAGCAAAAATATCTGCGTGTTTTTTAATATCTACCGGCCGTATGCCGTCGATTCCGGGGGATTTATTTTCGTCGAGGAAATTAATTATGCTGCGCACCTCTGCGATATTGGATTCTCTAGCAAAAATTGAGTTGGCTACGAAGGTATTCGCATGATACGATGTGATTGCGTTACACTGATGAATTATTTGGAGAGTCTGTTCCGAGAAAAGTTTAGCACATTCATTAGAAAGGCTGATCATACTTTTTTCCGATGAGGAGTTCTTAACAAGCATTCGATTTCTGTGCTTTTATTTCTCTGTTGATCTTGTTTCTGAAATTTTTATATTCAGTTTCGTACGTTCTGCTAAGCCTATTATTCTTCCACCTCCTGTAAAGCTCGTCTCTTCGTTTACATTTTTCAGCTAGACTTGGGGACATTCAGGGATTTTTTATGTATTTACTCTTTAGTGTTCTAGTATTCGTTGATTTTTTATATACAGCTTTTAACTTACAAGCTAAATTTTCAAACAGGGTAACTGCATCGCATTCATTTAATACATCATTCCAATCTACTTCACAAATGAGTTCATTTAATTTTTCTATACAGATGTAGGACGTACTCATCGATTTTTCTCTGTCAACTGTCAGTCCATTTGTGGAAAACATGATTGGGTAATGATCGGTTATAACGCTTTCAATTACAAAGGAATTTATTTGGTTGTCTGCTCTTCTAACTAAAATGTGATCTGTAACTGGCTTAGTCCCTCTTTTGAGATCTATCCTTGTATATTCCTTGATAACATTCATCAGTCCCAACGACGCTAACATCTCTAAATAATCCTTGACATAGTTTGAGTTCAAGTCACGGATATTGATATTCATATCACCCATCACAATTATTTCATCCTTTGAAAGACTATTGTTAAACTGCCTACAACCGGTTACTGTGGAAAGACGTTTGATTCCTGATCAACAATTTGGCTTCTGAACATAGCATTTCACAATTGACGGGGTTTCTGGAATAACAAATGGAATAGAGAAAACCTTAGAGGAGAGAAGCTAAGTTTTAGCGATTTTCTGCATGTCTCTTAAGCGTTCGACATGGTACAGCATGAAGACCTGAAATTTATGATACTACAGGTTCTTCCAAAACAATTACATACATATATGAGATTTTATGATCTTAAATTACAGAAAGACTCTTCCGTGCTTAACCCGGATAGGAATACTCTGAATTTAGGGAAATCGCTGCCGGAGTACCACAAGGAAGTGTTCTTGGTCTGGTCTTGTTCTTACTTTGCGCTCAAGATATACGGCAAGAAGAGGGTGCTTTTGTAGATATGTTCGCGGACGATACGGCTATATTAACAACAGATAAATTAGTCAAGTTAGCAACTGTAGGGCTCCAACGAGCCTTAGACAAAATTTGCGAGTGGACAAAGATTTGTCGAATTGCTCTCAATGTAACCAAATCAACCCATGTTAACTTTACTTACAAAAAGCTAACAAACTACCCATTTTCATTAACTCGGTACAAATACCGTATGCGAACGAAGCAAAGTACTCGTATCTAGGAATGACACTAGATGGAAAACTCAAATAGAAGTCACACATAAAAAAAAACGCGACGAGCATGAAAATAAATTCAGAAAAATGTATTGGCTTCTTGGAAGATATTCCAAATTATGCATGAATAACAAACTTCTTTTGTACAAGAAAGTATTTAAACGTCTTTGGACGTATGGTATACAACTTTGGTTTTGTACTAAACGAAGCAATGTAGATGTCTTACAATCTTTTCACAGCAAAATGCTGAGAATCATAGTATATCAGAAAAAGCGATATCCACAGAGACAATGGAGTAACTACCGTCGATGACAAAATAACGAACTGCCTCGATATATACTTCATATATATACCTATACTTCAGATTCTGTACGAGACAGACCTTGTGTGCCGACTACAAGGAACGAAACCGTTCGATTTAGTGCAATAAGACCAGGCGCATTTAGTTGCGGGCCATAGCAGGTGCTTTTGCTAGAAAGCTACCTGCAAAAAGTGAATATTTTTGAAACTAAAACTCGTTGATAAGGAAACCTGGTCGTAGTTAACCAGTAGAAGGGAGGTGTTGTTTAGTGAGTAAGAATCTCACACTACAGTGAGCTACGGGCACACCGTGTCTATGAAGATTTTTCACCTACCTACCTTAAAAAAAATTAATTAATAAATAACTGGCGTAGCATTACGGTTTTGTCCGTTTTTCCAAAAAATAATGGCAACTATCATTCTCGAACGGACCTTCGTAGTGGTCGGTCTTCTATCGTTCACATTAACACCCGGCGTATAATTCTTGAATAGTCAACCGAGTTCACATCACGGCTATACCTTATGTTCGTTGACTTTGAAAAGGCCTTTGACCGAGTCAACGGTGAAAGTTTCTAGAAATCTTTAGATAGTAGAGGAATTCCCCCAAAGATTGTTGCTGTTAAAAAGGAGTTATATCAGTCTGCAAGATGGTTCGTTCTTCATAATGGATAGCTTTCCGACTCTTTCGAAGTGAGACAGGGAGTGAGACAAGAGGATGTTCTGTTGCCGATCCTATTTTAACTGGCGATAGACGATGCACTGACTGACGCCGTTGGTACATCTGAGAGACATGGTATCCAATGGAGACCACTTGAGAGGCTTAGCCACCTGGACTATGCCATGATATCTGTTTCCTGGCTAGTACCAACGGCGGAATGAACGAGATGTTTCAATCACTGCAAGTGAAAAGAGGTATGGCTGATCTTAGAATCAATTGCAACAAGACCAAAATAATGCACACTGGCCAGTCAGCACATCAGCGCATTATTCTGAGCCAGGCGCTCATTGGGCAGGTCAAACAATTTAACTGTCTAGGCAGCTTTGTATCGTCCGATGGAGGATCTGATCTGGATGTTAATAGCAGAATTAGTAAAACCCACAGCGCCTTTGGAATGTTGTCCTCAATATGGAACTCCAGTCAAATTTTTCTACGCACCAAGCTCAGGCTCTTCGAATCCAATGTCAAATCCATACTGCTGTATGCCTGTGAAACCCGCAAAGTCTCTACCTCCATTTCGAAAAGGTTGCAGGCATGCGCAAACCACTGCCAATGGTACATTCTTAAGATCCGAGGGCCGCAATTTATATGGAACAATGAATTATCGCATATATCGGATCAAAAGTTGTTGAATGGTGAAATAAGGCAGCGGGCAACGAGTTGAGGAGACCAAATGACAACATCGCAAAGCAGTCCTTCTAATGGAATACTCAAGGTACATGGCGGGTTGGTAGACCAGAAACAACATGAAAATCAACAGTATTGGTCGAAGTAACAAGACAGCGTGAAACATTGCCACAGCTGAAGTATCTAGATGCAGATCGAGAAGGATGAAAAAAATTTGTCCCACCAGGGATTGAAGGATTCATATACACATATAAACTCTTCCTTGACAATTCTGGGAATTCGTCTAAAATTACTCGGAAAGTATCGTAAACCAAATTAAACTTTCATAGGTGGGTTTGAGTGTTACGTTGCACGTGAAATTGGTAAAGATAAAATGCTAAACATTTCTGCAATTCACGTTAATATGAATAAATATCAAACGCCTGTTTTAAAGCACTGAAATAGTTGACAAGATATCAGCATATTCAAGCCTTTCCTACTCACATGTTATGATGAACAATACTCGTATTTCAAACCCTCAGCGAAATAATTTATATTTCCACCTTCTGGAAGAGCTGTTAAAAATCTTCTTCAATTAAAACTTGTAAAGTTCTATTAAGTTATTTAGCAGTTATTCTACGTATCTTACAATTGAAAACACTAAACCACGATAAGTGAAAGTATCTAAAGGTCGTATGGTACAATTGCTATTTCCAGTCATTAAGTTTATTGACTGCAGTACTTACTTGAAATCAAATTCTCAATTGTCCGACGCGTCATTACCTCAATTCATTCGCATTGTTGCACATCCGGCTAACAGAAAATCTATGCGAATAAATTGTGTTTGCCATATCTGATATCACTTTCAATCAACTTTTTATTTTGTTAATTTTGTAATCGAATCAAGGCGAATGCACTGTTTGGTATAGTTCCTTTGTGACTAAATCATTCCCGGTATCGAATGTCGTGAGAAAATGCAGTTTGTTCTTTGTATTCTTTTAACTATTCCTTAATGTCATTCTTGTACTTAAACCTGATTAAAAAGGTTAAGGAAATGAAGAATGTTATAAGAAGCTTACCAATTCCTTGTAACTTTGACATCCGACTGTTTGAATCTGTCCATAGTATTGGTCCTGAAAAGAAAACAAAAAAAAGAGATTTTAATTTGAAATTCTTATTTGATTTTGATACAGCTTAGAGGACTGTAAAGAACAAAAAAATGAAAGGTCCTTCGACCGTGACAGGACTCGAACCTGCAATCTTCGGATTCGAAGTCCGACGCCTTATCCATTAGGCCACACGGTCCTTGTACAGCATCCTTTCCATTTCAAAATATAAACCAACATCATCCCTTGAAAAAATCAATAACCATGTTGATATGATGAGCCGGGAACTCACCCTTTCAACCCCATTTTTGATGGAGAGTGAAAAACGATGTTCTAATTACATGACAACGAAGAAAGGAGGCTTCCAACTTACAAACATTCCAAGGGGAAATAATATTAACTTAGAGCATGATTCTACATAATATATTTAGGAAAAGATACCGATGAAATACTCGTACATTCGTGGTTTCAAATATTTTCATAAAAAAGACGATGCTTTCCTTTGAAACAGCAAAATTTGCACAGGTTTTCAGAGCAAATTCAAGCTTCTTTGGCAGGAAATCAATACGGACTACCAATCTCTCTATCTAGATACATACACATATATAAAACGGCGAAAATATACACCCATTTATTTCGTACAAAAATAGTCACAAAGACTAGCCGCAAGACATTTGTGCAACTATTGCTATAGATGAGTTTTCATGAAAATCTTTTCAAATTTATCTAAAACCTATTCACTGCTGGTTAACCTAAATAAAGTAAACAATCCAATATGTGTCCCAATCACATATCTTTTTTAGTAAAACGGACGAAAGTTATGTCTACTATTTCCAAATATAAACAGCAAGGAAAATTTTCGGAAATGAAACCAAAGTTTATGACAGTTCAGCTCATTTCTACGACTGCCAATTTAGAGATTCCATAGGTTAGTCCATATATGTTATCATTTAAATCTGATGCTTCTCGGAGAACTAGAAACAACCCTTTTATGCTCTCTGGAATCGCTAAATCCTCGAATTGTTTACATGATTGCCAATGATAAATATAAAAAACTTGCCTAAGAGCCGATACATCATACATATTTTGCGGTAAGGAGACACCACAACAATTTGCATTAGGCATTTTAATACCCAGTCATCCATGCCGGGCTGTCTTAGATTTCCTGTTGAAACGTCTCATCCGTTTTTGAATGGTGTAAACGCGACCGAAATTACCGGAAAAAATTTCCTCTCGAAGCCCCCGGGTGCATTTACATCCACCTTCATCTGCATAGTTAAATTAGCTTGGCACGGATGCCAAGATTTGCCTTAATGTGGAAATTTGATTTATTTTGAACTTTCCTGGCCACAAAACCTCACTGATAGGGGCCTGTCAGAAGGTTTACGAAAAGTCTTAAGCACTCGCCTAATACGGCAGACTTCTTCTTCTTTTAGTGGCGCTACAGTCCGGGGTGGACCTGGGCCTCAGTCAACAAGCGTCGTCACCCAGCTCGATCCCAGTTTCGCACGTTAAGTTGGCTGAGGTCCCCTTCCACTTGCGTTCGCCGCCTGAGTCTTGGCCTTCCTCTAATGCGCTGTCCCTCGGGAGCGAATTTGAAGACTTTCTGGACCGGAGCATTGATGTCCATACGCTCTACATGACCCAGCCATCTCAATCTTTGGATCTTCACTCTTCTGGTTAGGTCGATGTCGCTGTACAGTCCGTAGACTTCATTTTTGTACAATATCTCCTCTTCCTTTCTCTTTCAATGCCGACGGGACCGAAGTTCCCCCAAGAATTTTTCTCTTGAAGCAACCAAGAACACCCTCATACATTTTTGATAATCATCACTTGCTTGTCGTAACATCTCGGCAGGTAAGCCAGCGTCCTCAGCAGGTTTGTAAGGCTTAAGCTTGGAAATTGGTGCCCTAAATTCATCTTTGTGAAAAGTACGGATATGGTATATGTCTTAATTCAGGTTTCACTCTTCAACCTTCTGGCTACGAAAGCAGAGTCGATGTTAGCTGCTCGGTAGTCTCGGACATCAAACACACTGGAGGAGTGCCTTGCGTCGATCACAATTTTATCAATGTGGTTAACCGTTTGTTGATCAGGAGTCACTCAGATTCGATATTAAGGTGGGATAATCATATTCTGGGTATAGTCACATAGAAATCAATTAGCACTATCAGGCATTCGCTTACATATCTGAAGTTTAAGGTTTGTTCCCTCAACCCTCATCGCCGAATCCACATCCAAATAAATGCGCGACTGCTATTCCTATCATTCTCACAGTTTCTCATCCATTTTGTCTGACCGATCTCATACTTTTCTTGGATGTCTGTCTTGTAGCAATCGAAGAAATCTGCTAATATTCAGCTGCACGCGGTGTGTAAAGGACTCGAATATCCAAAACGCGTTGTCTTTTAATCACTTGGCAGGGTCGTTAACAGTGAATCCGTTACTATCCAAACCTTTTAACTACGAGTAGTTTGTCAGATTTTTGTTATTTCTTCGGTATAGGTTTGTGAGTCATATGATGTTGTAGGCCAGTATGATGGTCCTAGTATAGGATGCATGAGTGAGGAATTATTCATTTCTTTTCTACGCATGCACTACGCTGCGATTAGTGAGTCCTTTTGCCTCATTCAATTCATTCATCATACAATAGACCAGGCAAAACAACGATATGCTTGCTGATACAAAGATCACAATATACCGGAACGGTGTCGTTGTTAATAGCGCATCTGTGTTTTAAGATGCCACAGTATGAAACGTGATATGAAGGCCCAGGAGCAACTCTCATTACGCCAAATTCAGTCCCAGTACCTTAATTTGGGTAATTTTGCCAGCAGCATTCAGTTGCTGTAGTCATAAGCTGCTGAAATCTTCAAGCTGTGAATAAAGGCGGAACAAAAGCAAGAATTGACAAAGCAGCCAAATTAGAAACAATCACAAAATTTGTAGGCACCTCCACTGAGTCGAAATTAACGGCTTATGCATGTCCCACTCTAATGCGCAGGTATTCACTTGCAGTGGGAATTGATTTTGTAATGAAAAGTGGAAAGGATAACTACTCATTTGCCCAAAGCCTTAGATATACGAGTATTATTCCGACCACTATTTGCAAAATACAAGGGACAGAATAATTGTTAAGGAAAACAAGTTGATCTCAAATCCGGCAGGAAAGACTTTTTACTATCATCTGAACTAAGCATTATGTCATTGCTTACCACATAAATATCTTAGGCATAAAATTAACCTCTGAGGTGAAGGTGAGCTTTAAGAGCTATAACAACACTAAGGGACTATATAAAGGCAAGGCGTCACGAAAAATGTAACGTGCCAATGACGCTTAGTTTGCACCTTAATCGATGTGAACACTTATGTGTTGAAAGGAATCGACGGATAGGGGGAGCAAGGGATCGGGGGATTATGTTAAATGCGCAGCGGTATGAACGATAAAACCAGGATGCAAAAATATAGCGAGAATCAGAAGAGAAATCAGAGTTTTATTCTGACTGCAACAAAGACGTGTATGAGGTCCATTCCTTTTCGACGTCATATCTAATTTTTAGTCAAGGAAATGACGGTAAATTTAAACGATTTATTTATAATTAAAAGATAGTATAATGGCTTGCTAGAGAACTTCTTTTGTGCACATGGGCTTAAACCAATAAGACGCTTCAACATCAGTCGATTGCTAGATACCTTCAGTTTTTAACAATCAAATTGGGATGATTTCAAACCCCCGAGATCTGCTATGGTTTGAAACTTTTCTCAACTATCTCGCTGATATAATTGTTCTGATTAAGCCGATTTCATATCTCTCCTGGGTTAATATTGTTATCTGTGTACGGAATTCGATGAGTATATTTTCAACCACCAGTATAGATTCAATGTCGATACAGAAAGCGTGATAGACTAACGTATACTATAAAAAGTTCATTTTTAGTCTGAATTAAGTCAACTATCTTATGAGCAATTGAGAAAGATTGCTCACACGTTAATATCACAACACCGATCTAAAGTTTAATTTACCCAAAAGCTCTGGTTTTTCTTCATTCAATAAATAGTCTGCACTACTAGTACAATTTTTATCAATAAAAGGAATTTTGTTGATGGTAAAATTGTGCTAATTATCGAACAAAAATAGCTGGACTTCGACACCAGCCGGAAAAGATCAGAGCTGCACAACGATCGCTCAAATTCAACGATCACTGTGAAATCAACTCTAAAGTGGCTTCCGTATCGGTACTATTTCTACTCATCTGGTTGTTTGTAATAGCCAATATCTTGGTAATATTTATGTAAGGGGGCTTCAACAGGACAGCCTACGACAATAATGTGGACATCTTGGTATAAGACACATTCCCCTCCGTTTTAAGTAATGATGTGCGAGTTTTCTGCACCAGATAACGATCGCATCTCTAAGACAATGGTAGATTGAAGAACTACGAGTATGTAAGCTTATATTAACAAGTTCGTCGTTGTTACTCCTCCTCCACTCTGTATAGACAGATGGAACAGAAAATCACCCGAAAAATGTTCTTCTCCAAGAGCACCCTCATTCAAGAAAAAATTTGAAAAAATCACATGACAACGCATCGCCTTGTCTACATCCTCTGTTATCATCAAAGCTCGCGGTCAAATCTTAACCGATCTTGATGCAGCAGAGTGCATTCCCCACCGTCATCCTGCACAGACGGACTAATTTGGCAGAAATACCAAAACTAGACATTGCTCTGTATAGCTCGCCTCTAAAATTGCTATCTTAAGCGGCCTTAAATTTAATGAGTAGGTGGTGTGTATCGATTTAAAGATCACGGCTTTTATCCGAGAACCTGGCCTAAGGTCTCACTGATGTGGGTCAAACATGTTGTTCACGAACGGCTTCAGGTGTTTGCACAATACGACAGATAAGATATTGTAGGCGATGTTAAAAACACTGCTCAGAGGGTGTTCTTTCTTGAGGATCGGACATTAATTCGTCGGGCATAATTTCTCCGACTATATTCTATAAATGTGTTGGTGTATGCTCCAAGGCTATTTGCTCCAGCAGCATTGTGTAACTTAAGCTTAGACATGGCTATCTTCACTTCATCCTGGTTGGGTGGACGAAAATGTTAGTCTTCATCGTCTAGGTTAAAAGGTTCATTCTACCCCACAACGGTATTTCGTTCGTCATTACCATTGCTCCAAATCCTCAGAATCGACTGCAAATATACTACGATGTTCTCTTATTCGTCTTTAGAGGCTTCGGGTTCGGGATTTGTGTAGTAGTAACTGTTAATTTCGGACTCGATCGGAATAAAATTTGGGGATCTTTTGCGATTGTAGCCGTCAAACACCAAAATTCCTAGCATTAGTAGCTTGATTTTGTTCTGTTCAGGATATTTTCAACTATACTTTGGTTACAGTAAGGCAATGGTCCGAGTCAATTGTGGCTTCGTTCGGACATCCATAATACTGAAGGAGTGTCTTCCGCCGATCGCAATGTGATCAATTTGGTTGACGGTTGATTAATCAGGAGTTTTCCATGTGCCCTTGTTTCGACAATTTTTCGTCGATTAACCTGAGACGGTGTTGTCAAGGATATACCTTCCTTCTTCCTTTCTTTGTATTAAAATCTCCGAGGACAATTTTCTTAATCGTAGATCTTAATTAAGAGCTACGAGTAGGTTCTAGGTAACGTGGAATTTTTACGGATTTAGAGTGCTGAAGCTAGTATCCCTTAAGTTCTAAACGAGTGATCTTTCGCCGACATATTCGTACTACTAGTTAGACTAGCTGCTCTTCTTCATTTGCATCCATGCCGAATTCTTGGTTATTGCTTTTGGAGAAGCTGCAGGGATAAGGAAGAGTATGAATTCTGATTAGTATCTCTTTATACACCTGCGTGCCTATGGAGCCACCTGAAATTCATATCATTTTCTCAGTAGCTCCAATCTGACGTTGACTCGTCATAGTTTCCTGTTTATGTGTATGATATGACATAAAGCAGCCGCCTATTTAATACCCGGCTTGATGTGGCACATGTTCTTTTAACTTATTTGAAATTCGAATCCAAAGAGTCCATTGGTGAAACGTTGTTTACGTACATCTTTATCCCAATGACGGGCGACCATAAACAATGAAAAATCAACTTCACTTTATTGAGTTCTCAAATTTATGAAAATCAAGTGATGATCGTTCCTGGTAAGCCGGGTGGTCTTTATGTCATGGGGAAATCATGTGTTACTCGTAAATCAAGTATCGCGTCACGCTATTATGCCCGTAATGTGTACATATATACGCTTTTGATTAATCATTTCATCTGTATTTGACCTTAGAGTTTTATTAATTATTCGGCGAAATAAATTTTAATGAAGGACGCAGAAAAAACTATCTAATCATATAATTTGTCATTTGACTGTAGTATTTGTAGTGATCATTATTTAGAGGCATATATGGTGTACGTAAGAACATAAAACCTACGATTAAGCTGAACATAAAAACCCAGTAGGATGACAATGAGTTCATTTAAAAGATACAGGTGACCTTAATAAGAATTATTATTATGAAGTACTGAGTTATTTTCTGTAGAGGTTTTAGGTCCAGCAATTTCATAAAAAATCACTACAAGGTTGAAGAGGGGATCTTTTTCAGGAAACTTCGAAGACAAGCAGATCAATTAATTCAATTAGCCGCATTACTAAATTGTTGGTTCCAATTCATGAAGCAATACATAAACAAGTATCCACAAGAGTGGTGTTAGAACTCCACCTTATGGTGTTCCTTGTTTGGTTATGATTTTACGAGGGTTGTCTGAAAAGTTTCCGACCAAACAATGAAACAAGACATTTTTTCTCAATTTTTATTTTTTATTTTTCTACATAGTCTCCTTGTAAATCTACACACTTCTCCCATCTCTCTAACCGGTCCAAATAGTACTTGGCGTTCTTCTCTGCAAAATAATTGTTCACGAAGGTGATTGTCTCCTCATTTGACGAAAATCTCTGTCCTCCGAGCGCAGTTTTTATATGAGGGAACAAAAATAAGTCGCTTAGGGCTAGATTTGTGAATAAGGCGGATGGTCAAGCAGTTAAAACCGTAATTGATGGATTTTCGCCATGGAAACCGCTAAGATGTGAGACGGCGCCTTATCTTGGTGAAACAGGATTTTCTTTTTCTGCAAATGTGCCCGTTTTTCCACAATTTCTGCTTTCAGCTTGGCAAGTAATGATGCGTAGTATGCTCCTGTAATGGCTTTTACTTTTTGAAGATAATCGATTAAGGTGACTCCTTTACTATTCCAAAAAACAGTCGCCATCACTTTCCCAGCCGAAAAACAGTTTTTGCTTTTTTTGGAGCCGGCTCGCCCTTTGCAGTCCACTGTTTTGACTGAATTTTTGCTTCGGGCGTATAATGGTGTATCCAAGTTACATCTACAGTAATTAATCGGCGCCAAAACTCGGATTTATTGCGCCTAAACTGCGTCAACAGAGCGTTGGAAATGTTCATTCGAACACGTTTTTGGTCCAATGTAAGCAAACGCGGCACCCAATGCGCGGACAGCTTTCTCATGCCTAAATCTTGATTCTTTGGACATTTTCATAATCCTCTACTATCTCTAATTCGGCGGTGGTCTAACACCATTTGGTGAACTTTAGCAATGTTATCATCAGTGGTTGCAGCTTTTGGACGTCCCGAACGTTCATCATCTCCCAAGCTCTTACGGCCACGCTTAAATTCAGCTGCCCAAAATTTCACTGTGGTAAATGATGGTGCAGAGTCCCTATATACAGAGTCCAACTCATTTTTGATTTGCGTAGGCGTATTGCCTTTCAATAACAAGAATTGATTAACAGCTCGATACTAAATTTTTTCCATTTTCACAAAAAACCCTCACATCGACTCACTCAAACGACTGTCAACTAAAAACGGCGCGTGCAAAATGACTGAAACTTTGGTAAGTAACCGCGAAAAGATGCACAACTGGCATTCACTAGCTTTTATTGACGAGCGCCGCTACCTTTACGTTGCGGTCGGAAACTTTTCAGACAACTCTCGTACATTGATCTAATTTGTGGTTTCCGCCAGCTTTTATGTCGAAGAGAGTTGTTAAGGCCAAGTTCTGCAAAGTTATTTAAGACGTTAAATTCTCATCAAATTAGCTAAATTCATACCAATTTAGGCAGACGAAGTACATTCGAGGGACTTTTTTTTATCGAAGCAAGTACCCCTTTTAGAAAAATCCATGTTTATACACCAAGGCAGAGAAATGGGACGATCAATTGTATAATGAGAGGGATTTTGGCACTCGAAGAATGACAAGCTGGGGCGATAAAAAATAAACTGCGCTCGAAAAGAGTTTTTCATTGAATAATCTCTGGAGTATGGTACACACTATCATTTTTCAACTAACATTCTTGCTTGAATGATGGAAAAATGACAGTGTGTGGCTTGAAATGACGGAGCATGCTACATTACCTGGGCTACACAAACGAAGTAAATAGTAGAATTTTATCACAGCGTTAGTTTTTTGTTTGACGCATGCGTATTCAGAACAATTAACTCATTTCTCTAAGAATATTTTTGTTCTTGTTTCATTCATTTTACGTCCGCACCTAAGGAAGATAAGCCCAACAATAAACAGGAAAAATTGACAAGATTTTCTAAGGTACTTCGTGGAATGAAAGTGTGTAGTGTAGCCTAGACTGAAATGATGAGGACTGAGAATCTGAGAATGTCAGTTGAAAAATGATAGTGTGTTCCATACTTTAATGCGGTGGCATTGTTTATATTTAAAAGTGGCGAAGCATAAAAAGATAAATTCCCTGACTATCTCGAAGTTAACATATGCCTGTCCATTGTGACGATCTGTCCAAATCATTAACGATGTGTATCCGTTTTGCACCTACTTTATTTTTCCCGCGTCTACTGTCTACTGGGCGATGGCGATGGCACGATAGTTAGCTCATTGGACTATCACGCAGTCTGGGTTCGATTCCTGGCTGGGTCACCAACAGTTTTTCAAATCGCCATCACCCTTTCGGCGGGCAATGGCAAACTCCCGAAAGTAAAATTTGCTTACGAAAAAGCTTTTAAGGCACTCCTTCGGAATCGGCGATAAACCGTAGGCCCCGCTCAGATGTGACTAAAAATAACAACATGAGCAACACAAATGAGTGTCAAGAAGCTAGGCCATTGCCCATATCGGGCTGCCAGCGCCACAGTGTTTTTTTTTTTGTTTTTTTTTTTCTACTGTCCGAACCACGTTCGCCTCTTATGTGTATTATCACTCAAACCGATTGATGGGATCTGTTGATAATATCTTATCAGCTGCAGCGGTAGGTATTGTAGTTGAACAAACTTCTGAAGTATTTCGCCTGTAAATTTCGCACAATAATGTCAAGTACGATGTTTGACAAATCGACGCCTTTTCAGACGCCCTTTCACATATCGAACGTTTTGCTAAAAGAGTTACAGCGCTCTGTTATATACATATTAGGTTGTGGGTTATGAAGACTTGGAATGCGAAGGTGGTCCTTTTCCAATATCTGCATAATTTTGGTCGATAGTGAACGTTGAAGGCGACTTTTTATTAAGAATTTAGCATTCAGGGCAGCATAACTCCTCTTAAAGCACACAAATTTGATAGGTTCAGTAGTTATTTCGCTTGATGAATGGCATCCAAAATTTAATGGGGGACTAAGTCAAGATTTTTGTAAGACTTGACGTTGTATACTAGACCACGATTCATGTCACATTTAAGTTACCTGTTTAAACACCGAATAGTTCGACTTGGAAGCCACTTGAGCAACGGCCACTCACCAAGATTGAGAAAAAGTGAGGTAGTTGGCAGAAAGTTTTTCAAATTTACTGCAAAAACGGTGCTCTAGGGGAGTAGAGAGTGATCTTACTTCAGCGGACATACAATACTGAGGTTTTAATCATTCAGAATTCTTTCGTTCGACTATATTTATAGGTTGTCGGAGCCTTATCTTGTGGGAGTAGACCCCACCACCTTGAACAGTTCGACAATAGGCTTCCATTTGCACTTAGTTAACTTTGTAAATTGTTTTCAGTTTCTGGTAAGTTCCAAACGCATTTCACGCAGTAGGTGGTGCTTGTGCTTGCCATACAGAAATAAGATTTAGTAGAAGAAGAGAAAAGTGCTCTCCATTTTTGTGGTTTTGACTGTCAACCCTTAGCTGAAGAAGGTTATGTTATAGGAATATAGATAAGTTTCCGCTATTTTCTATCAAAACTGCCTTTTTTAAATGTTTTATTGGAAGTATTGTGCCGATAGACGTTGGACGTCGATTTTGCACATGTGCAATGCTGTTTGCCAGGCATACGAGTAAATGAAAGTGTTTTTTGCATCGTATAGTCACTGGTGATGGAAGATAGATCCACTGCGATAACACCAAAACGAGCACCACGTGGTCATGCTTCAACATCAACAGCCAAGCCGAATATTGATGGAAAAAAGCTCATGTTTTCAACATTTGGTGAGATTAGCTTAGTATCGTGTGTTATGAGTTGCTCTAACCGAACGAAGCTATTACTGAGATCTGTACGTGATACAATTAATAGGATTGAGCGGAGCACTCAAGAAAAAATGATAATGCCTTTTGCCTTTTATTGCGGCGCCGGTCAAAACCTACCTAGAAATACTTTACTGGAAAGTCCTACTCCACCTGCCGTATTCACAGGACATTGTCCCTTCCGATTATCATTTATTCCGATTGATGGCACGTGGCCTGTCTAAGCAGCACTTCACATCATATGAAGATACCAAAATTTGGGTCGGTTTGTGGATAGCCTCAAAAGATGAAACGTTCTTCCAACGCGGTATAAGTATGTTGTCAAAAAGATAGGAAAAAG
This sequence comes from Volucella inflata, assembly GCA_928272305.1. NCBI lineage: Eukaryota > Metazoa > Arthropoda > Insecta > Diptera > Syrphidae > Volucella > Volucella inflata. The sequence continues at coordinate 68,470,695 of OV743719.1, forward strand.
TAGTGGCTACAGGTTCTTAAATAATATTTTCTCAACATCCACAGGATGGATGAACGAATCTTCCTCCAATAATGGTTTCAATTTCGTGTTTCATACATTTTCGGCCTTCCGCTACGTTCTTCGTCTCCATCGTCAAACTCACCCTTTTTAAACTTTTGAAACCACTAACGACCGATAATGGCAATGATTAGTATTAGGCATCGTAGAAGTAGCATCGTCCGACAGGTGCTGGTTACTTAAATAACGAGAAAAGAGCCTCTGTAGCCGAATATCAATGATGAATGCCGGCAAGCACATGCAGCTAAGAAAGATGCATATTAAGTGGCGCTGCATAGAAGGACCAGAGCTGCTCACCAGCTCTATGAGCAAAAGAGGAGAACACCGGCTTCTCAGGAGGAAGAAGAAAGAGCATGAGAAGCGCGTGGTCGAGGAAATTGAGAGATGCTACTCCAGAAATGAGGCTCGGAAGTTTTACCCAAAGGTAAAAATAAGATGCCACAAACCCCGAACATGCAGAGATGAACAAGGGAACATTGTGGTAGAATCGCAGTCAATGCTGGGGATTTGGAAAGACCATTTCTGCAGACTGTATAACGGCGATGACAGACCAAATACCGCTGTCAGGCAGAATCAACTTTTCAACTTGGACGATGATGATCAACAATTCCGTCCACCCGACCTGGATGAAGTGAAGATAGCTATATCGAAGCTTAAGTCCAACAAAACTGCTGGAGCGGACGGCCTGACTGCCGAGCTCTTCAAAGCTGCAGGCGATGACTTGGTAAGGAGCATACACCAATTCATCTGTAAAATATGGTCGGACGAAAGTATGCCCGATGAATGGAATCTCAGCATCTCTCTGAACTGTGCCAACTACAGAGGTATCAGTCTCCTTAACATCGCATACAAGATCTTAGCTGCCGTATTGTGTGAACACCTGAAGCCGTTCGTCAACAACCTGATAGATCCATATGTGTGGCTTCAGGCCAGGAAAGTCCACCATCGACCAAATATTCACACTACGGCAGATCTTGGGAAAGACCCATGAGCTTCAGATCAATACACACCACCTATTCATGCGATTCAAAGCCACGTATGACAGCATCTATAGAGACGAGCTACACAGAGCAATGTATAGTTTCGGCATCCTTGCCAAACTCGTCTGTCTGTGCAGGATGACAATGGAAAATGCAAGGTCGGTAAAAATCTCACCGAGATCTTTGATGTCCAGAAAGGATTTAGACAAGGCGATGCGCTCTCATGCGATTTTTTAACATCGTACTTGAGAGAATAGTGCAAAACGCACGAGCAAACACAAGAGGCAATGTCTTTCAAAAGTCCGTCCAACTACTCACATATGCCAATGAGGTCAATGAGGACAAGACCAAGTATATGCTGTCAAGCAAAAAGGACAACCAACACCGACGTCTCGGGCAGAACATCACCCTCGACGGATATTACTTTGAGGTAGTTAAGGACTTTGCCTACCTAGGCTCTGCCTAGACAACGACACCAGCGCTGAGATCAAGCGAAGAATAATTTATGCCAACGGCTGTTTCCTTTGGGCTAAGAAGGCACTTGAGTAGCAAAGCCCTCTCTCGGACAATAAAAGTTACCCTTTGTAAGACCTTAATAGTCCCGGTTCTGCTCTATGGCGCAGAGGCGTGGACATTATCAAAAATGGATGAGGGTGTACTTGGTTGCTTCGAGAGAAAAATTCTTCGGGCGATCTTCGGTCCCGTCTGCATTGACGGTGAGTGGAGTAGGAGTTACAACGACGAACTGTTTGGAATTTACAGCAACATCGACCTAACCAGAAGAATGATGATCCAAAGACTGAGATGCCTGGGTCATGTAGAGCATATGGACACCAATGCTCCGGTCCGGAAAGTCTTAGAATCTGCTCCCGAGGGACAGCGCCGTAGAGGAAGGCCAAGACTCAGGCAGCGCACGTATGTGGAAGGGGCCCTCAGCCAACTTAGCGTATGAAACTGGAGGCAGCTAGCTAGGGATCGAGCTGGCTGGAGACGCTTGTTGACTGACGCCCAGGTCAACCCCGGACTGTAGCGCCACTTAAAGAAGAACGACAACTTCTCTCACTTAAAACAGTCTAACCAAATGCTTCCACCAGCAATCCTTCAAATTAAAGAAGTAAAGTAAAGATATGGTGTTGATAGATGCCCAACCTTAGGATATGACGTTTTACGAAATTTAAACCATAACTAACTAACTTACGGCCGAAACTTATTTGTAGTCCTACAAAAATCTATCTGGAACACAAATTTAGATAAATGAATTTATTTTAAGTTAAGTACTCGTATATTTAGGAATACAAAAACTTCGCAGTTCATTGTGAAATTCTGACGTCAAATCATTAAGTAGTCTTAATTATCCGATCCTCTGTATACTATCTACAGGCAACTCTATCATATGTACAACAGTTTACAAAAGAGCTAGCGATTTGCCAAAACACAGGTCACAAGAAACGATTGGATCACTTTGCTTAGCCTACATTCGGTTGCCTTCCAGCCATCTACGAGTACATAGTCTCTATATTGTAGCTCAGCTAAACAATTTACATCCAAAACTATTGTCCGAAAGACTTAATTCAATTAAAGTCGCTTTATGATGGAGAACACAAAGCATGACAAAGTAACAAGCAACACAATGTGCCTTGTATTCTGTCGTGTGTACGAATAAGCTATTTCGAGCAAAATACCCCACGACCGACATCATGACAAGCTTCAGAGTACAAGCACGAGAATATCTTAGATACCATATGTTAGATACATTCTGGACTTGTGCTCCGCTGTCACCCGTGTTCTTAATATATTCTACTCGTTACTATCAGTGCCGCGGCTGTACCAAGTAACAAGCAATTATACAATACTCGTACATTCCAACAAACTGGAAGGCGACAGCATGAAAGAAACAATATCAAAAATAATAATAAGAAAAAAAAACCGCTCTAACGATGATTTGTAGATACAAGTACAAACGGGTATTTGTAGTACCTACTAAGTTGTTATAGTGCAAACACGACTAGGTACCAGTATTTTATAAAAGATGATCGAAACGCGCCGCTCAAAGTGCAAAGTCATTAGAACTCGAAGTCAGAATAATTAAATATCGAATTTATTCAAATAGACAACTACGAGTAGGTACTATCGCCTGAGGTGTTTTTATCTCAGATACAAGCGATTATTCATCTTCTTGGAATGCACAAATAGGCATTTTAAATAACAACAACAACAAAAATAATAGGAACGACGAACTTTTCAACTGATGATACGAGTAACGTTTACTTACCTCCTTTGCGCATTTATCTAAGCAATTGGCGATGATCTCATCGTATCCATTCCGATCATTCAACCAAGAATCCAAAGCTTGAGATGTATCCGTAGTTGTATTCGTATTTTGGTCCACCCCCAATACCGTAAGCGAACACAAATTAATAACAATCAACGATATTGCGAAGAAATTGCGTGATATGAGTATAAACACTGAACCGTTGTTCCTGAAGATCGGCTTGGTGATCATAAAGTCGATCAAACGACGACGCATAGCTAAATTGTGTGGTGATTTAAATTTTAAGCCAGTTTAGGAGACTTCACTAACCTCGGTCTGGTTGTTTTAAACAAGATTTGACACAAATTCCAAAGTGATCTTCACTGATCTTCAGGGAGTTTCAGTGATCGTTAATGATCATAATGGTAAGGAATTTGTGTTGAAACTATCATGGATCACTTGATAATCACATTTTGCTAACGTTGGCACTTTGAATGATACACGATTCTCTTCTTCTTTTTTTTTTTCGATTTAAGACACACACGTAAGTTTGGAATTGTATATCAAGAAACCGGCTACTTAAAAGATCGTGCTTAGAAAAACAATACACACGAGTGGCAATTATGAATATAAATTTAAAAAATCTAATTGACTGTCTGGTTGACTGACAATATTGAAGACAAACAACTGAACCTGAAGCTCGTAAGATACAAGATATCAACCACGTCCGCCTATAATGTACGGTGGTCGGATCGCAACTGATTTCAATTTCAATTTCAATTTGCTGGAGCATGGATATGGTAATCGTGCAAGTCAAGTTTTTATTTTTTCAATGAAAAGAAACCTCAACGTCGTTGTTGTTTTCGTAGTTTTAGTCGTTTTCGTCGGTTTCACTATCGTCGTCGTTGACATCAGACATAGCCAACACCGTCGCCGTCAAGTGGAACTTGTATGGAATGGATGGAGGAAGATACTTGCACGGATACGGATGAGCAAACACGGTAACGACTATGTAATACAGCATGTCATAGGGGGAGGTACATACATACTCGTATTATGATGATGACGTTGGAAATTCTCACCACATGTGTTGATCACTGCAACTAGATACTATAATTCCATTGAGTCAGAGGTTTTTAATATTTTACGATATTCCCCTGAGTCTTGGTGACTTAAGGTCTACTTGTAAACCATTTCCAATGGCTGACTTTGACTTTGAACGAAAGCGGAAATCTGATCACTTGAACTAAGAGGAGGCACTTAACTTCAGAAATGCTTTGTGGTTTTCATTCATAAAAATGCGTTTTTACGGGAGGACTTTGTTTGGCTTTTTTTCATGTAGTCCTTCGGATGTTTTCGATTGAGTGATTTTCATTTCATGTGCTGAATCTAAGTTCTGTTGTGGACTTGATCACATGACTTATTTGCATTGTTTGCTGCTTTTTGTCTCCTCCTTCCTTTGAGGTAGTTAGATTTTTTGGAAATCTCGTTTGTCCAGTTTTTTTTTTTTTTTTATATTTTCGAACTGCATTTGTACGTAGTACTTTTATCGGTTTAACTACCTTCGTTTGTGAAAGTCTGTACTCTGATACTTAGCTGCAGATCGTAAAGATTCATATTGTAACACTGGTTATGCTGGCATGGAATCAATTTCTTAGTATCCTCCCGCTTACCTGGGTACCTTTTTGAGGTCAATAACTTGTTATGGCTGTTGATGCGCACAGGTAGAGACAGTGGCTTATTTGCGTACTGTCTGTGAAAATCAATTCATTAATCGGCTCTCACGATCGGTGAGTTCGGTTTTGAGGCTTAATCGATACATATATATTGTATGTATGTATATATTTACTCACAGGGTAACCATTAGGTTGTCAGATGGCAAAGGCGGAGCAGGATTGTCCATATCTGTGCCCTTTTGTACAGATTTCACTTTGCAGTACCAGTTTCAAACGCGAAATTGAAATGCTGATGACGATGGTTTCAGGTTTTGTAATCCTCTGATTCTTAACTCGTTAGATGCGTAACATTCATACTTGCATATAATTTATGACTCTCTTGCCGAACGGTAGATTCAAATGGTAGTTGCAATCTTTAATAATTTTTGAAAATTCTGTAATATTGGTGTTTAGAAGAAAGACTTGGCCAACCCATATAGAAATTCATCCTTATCATAAGTTTTACCGTTTTTTTGCTCCGCTGTCGGATGAAGTTATTCTTTGGTCACAAAAGTCCACATTGAGTAAGTAAGATAAGAAATTCTATGAATCTTGGTGGGATCCAAGAACCCACAAAGTAAAATTTGATCGCGCAATGTCTGTTATGGATTAATGTACCTACCACTGGCAAAGTCAGCCAAATTTGCCATTCTATAGACCGCTAGTGAATCTAATAGTATGTTGACTTACTCTAAGTGGCGCTATAGTCCGGGGTGGACCTGGGCCTCAGTCAATAAGTTTCTCCAGTCAGTTCGATCCCTGGCTAGCTGCCTCCAGCTTCGCACGCTAAGTTGGCTGAGGTCGTCTTCCACTTGCGTGTGCCACCTGAGTCTTGGCCTTCCTCTACTGCGCTGTCCCTCAGGGGCGGATTCATAGACCGCTCATCATGACTCTGGCATCACAGTCGTTGTATCTTCACTCTTCTAGGTTGATGTCGCTGTACAGGCCATACAGTTCGTCCGACGAGTTCGACTGGACCGAAAATCACTTGAAGACTTTTCCTCTTAAGGCAGACAATAGCGCTCTCATCCATTTTTGATAATGTCCATGCTTCTGGACTGGGATTACTAAGGTCTTATATAGGGTAACTTTTGTTGCTGGAGAGAGGGTCCATTTCTTGAATGGCGGTTATGTCTGCTTTGCAGCAGTCTAGGGCCTCCGCTAGTTATTCGGCTACACGGGGCCTGTTAAAAAACCTAACGTTCCACTTGCATATCCGAAGTGTTGTCCTTAAATCGTTTGCGTGGGTTGTCAACAGTAGATCCGTCCAACTTCGTAGCTTAAATTTTTTTTAAATGGCCGGGCAGCTACCCCGGTGGCATAACCTCCAACCTGGAGGACCAGTTCCATTTTTTTATGCCCCTATATAAGGCTCGTCCGCCACAATCTCCTTTCCAAGGCCATGACTAAGTTCTGGAAATCCTTACCGGCCTGAGCTCCAAGTATGTCGGAGTAGCCCGGATAAGGTCCTGTTTTGTTTTTCCGACACTAATCCTGATTTATGACGCAGGAAACTCGCCATTTGTCCCCCTCAATCTCCAGTGAGATTCCCAGATGGCGCCACGGGGAGGCGTGAAGTAGGGCTTATTAGCAGAGCTGCGAGATGTTCGGCTGCAGAGGCTAATTCTCGTTATTTAAAGAACCAGCACCTGTCGGAAGGTACTACTTATACGAGACCTTATACTAATCATTGCCATCCAATACTACGTTGACACCGACCCGAATTCAATATTTCGAAATGAAATTTTGGGATTTCATTTCACCATTTACATTGAACGAAAAACATTTATATGACAGCTGCTTCCTTCCCACTTCCTCCTTTTTTTATACTTTTTTAGGTTGAGGCACATAGTCGTTAGTGATTGTAAATATTGGAACAGCTGACTTCTCTCAACAGCTGAATGACGTGCGGAATAATAAAAAAGATTTGTTCGATTTGACAACATTCTAAATGCAGAGACGAAATGCAGCATTTCGCTGAAATTTAACATTTCGAAATTCTGGAAATTGAATGGAGCTGAAATGTTGAATTTGTCCTAAATGCTGAATTTCGGGTCGGTTTAAACGTACCGTAAATTGTTTTTCCATTTGAATCATGTATTATAATTATGTTTTATTCGCTCTATTCATTGAAACTTGGCAAGAACCCAAGTATCTTTGGAATTTTGGAACGTATTTCCCAACGATCTTCAGTTGAACATAACAAAACCAACTGATTTGTCCGACCTTATCTTTCTTATTTACTCGATCATAAAATCGTTCATTTGGAAGCTACCAATAAAATATGAAGTTGATTTCGGATAACTGAAAGTTTGTCGTCTAGCCTGGTAGACATAGTTTTGAGGAACATCCATTTAAAGTTTTACGTATAAGATTAAGGAAAATTATTGTTAACCCACCCTCAAGTTATAGTATGCTGTATAATTGACCTTCCAAATGAACATTATTTTGTTCTTGCACCTTTCACGTTAAAGAAGAAGATAAAAAGCAAATATTTAAGGCTTCCTTGCCCACGATAATCCACCCTTTTGCGATAGTCGAGGGAAAGATACTCTGCGGAATAGCCGATTTTTTAATATATTTCGGCGAATGGTTCCTTCCGAGTTTATATTTTGTTTGGCAGTTTTTTTTGCTTCTCTTTGCAACGCTTGTGATCTAAAAGCGCCTACACACGGGGCAATTTCGGACGCAATCCCCGATTGCAACTTGCAACTAACAGGAAAATTACCTCGTGTGGAAAGTAGTTGAGCTTCCACCAAACCAGATCAGCAGATTGGCTCGGCTATCTCTTAATTTCTGTTCTCCCTTCCATGGCTTCCTAAAAATTGTGCAGTGTGTAGGCGAATTCCCACAATTTCAGCTTAGAATTCGTTGAATAAAGATTTGTGGCAGGTAGAATTACAACATGTTTGAAAATGAAATGAAAATTTGGATGCAAGTAATTCATATCTTTTGTTTTTCTATAACAGCAACATGACTACCTAGTTGTAGGTACGAAATCCTAGATTGGATCGCCAACAATTTATTCCTACTGAAACGTCGTAGAAATTGTGTGTTCAAATTGCCTCGTGTGTAGGGGTCTTAACTGCTGCACCTAGGCCAGGATTAAAAGTTTTGCCTACTGATCCTTACCGTCAACCATCCTTTTATTTCTATACGGTCATCCCTTGTTTTTTTTTCCAAGTTTGGTGTCCTCAGCTTCAGTAATTAATAAAGTAGCGTTGCGCAAACCCAACGAGCTCTGACCTCAATATGTACTTCTTTTCGCCCCTCAATTACTCTTCTGTTGTGCAAAAGCAGTGGCCGGGGGAAGAGTACTCATATTGATATCTATTAATTTCTATGATTCCGTGCTTTCACAATGCCCGCCTTTGATGCATGTGCCGCTGCTATGCGTGACTACATGTATGAATATTCATCTGAACATTTTTGTATTTTTTTGAAAAAACTAATTTCTATGTCACCAGCATTTGTTCTTTTGCTTTCTTCTTAGACTTCTCATATACTAGTATATCCAACCTTTCATTTGTACATTGTGCAATGTACGAGGGCGGGTCAATAAGTCCGTGACTTTTTGAATTTCTGACCTCTTTACTGAAACAGCAACACTGCTCCTGTCAACAGGCATCTGTCAGTTGAATCCTGTCAAAATTTAAACTTGCTGCGTCAGTTAGTTTGTGTTTGACAGCTATTTTTATCAGACTACTCACTAATTTGAGGTGAAAATGGAAAAAAGTGAATTTCGTGTGCTTATTAAGCATTATTTCTTGCGAAAAAAAACCATTACCGAGACCAAGGCTAAGCTTGATAAATACTATGTGGACTCTGCACCATCGATTTCAATGGTAAAAAAGTGGTTTTCTGAATTTCGTTGTGGCCGTACAAGCACTGAAGATGCCGAACGTCCTGGACGCCCAGTTGAGGTCTCTACACCCGAAACAATCGAAAAAATTCACGATATGGTGTTGGCCGACCGAAGATTGAAAGTGCGAGAGATTGTGGAAGCCGTAGGGATCTCGCATGGCTCAGTGGTTTCAATTTTGAATGATCACTTGGGCATGAGAAAGCTTTCCGCAAGATGGGTGCCGCGTTTGCTCACAGTCGACCACAAACACATGTGCAGTTGCTATGGCAAAAATCCATGAATTGGGCTATGAATTGCTCCTTCATCCACCCTATTCTCCAGATTTAGCTCCGAGCGACTACTTCTTGTTCCCAAACCTGAAGAAATGGCTTGGTGGAAAAAGATTTGACTCCAATGATGAAGTCACCTCGCAAACAAAGGCCTATTTTGAGGACCTCGACAAATCATTTTTTTTGGAAGGGATAAAAAAATTGGAGAAGCGTTGGACAAAGTGTATAGAGCTCAAGGGAGACTACGTTGAAAAATAAAATTATTTTTTTATCAAAAAATCTGTGTTTTAATCCAAAAGTCACGGACTTATTGACCCGCCCTCGTAAATATAAACTGGTCGTGGTAGAAAATTGTGGAAACTATCTATGGAAAGGTTATAATGCTGCTCTAATCGTGTCTTACAAATGTAAGAATCACTCACCGCTTTCTTAGGGATGAACATTTCTGGAATTGGTGACGATATGATGACTCCTTATAATTTGTAACCATTTTCTACAATTTCGTTCTGGAGTACCTATATTTAGTTATTTTGGTGGCTCTCAAATGAAATAACCAGCAAATGTCACAAAAGCGACCGCCTTTTACACGATCTAGAGACACGTAAAATTATCGATCGGCTGCGAACTCAATTAAATACCGTTCAATAGTGAGGTTTGTTTTTAAATCAAAAGGATTTAGAATTTACGTTACTTCATACAGATTGTGGTACTCAAATGTACAAGCCGTGATGACAGGGTAAATTGAATACATATTTCCATCGATAAATTAATTTTTTGCCATCCTGCTGAAACCACATACGAGTATCTTCCACATTCACGCAATTCAATCGGGGAGAGAAAATGTCATAAATCATGGATATATAGCGAATAACCCCGACCGGCTTCAGGTGTTTCGATGAAACCCTATGAAGCCCATAGACCGTACCCAAATGTACCTTTTTTTAAATGATGTTACGGCATTTTGATAATCTCAAGTGACTAAGCTTCGCTCCAAATACGACAATCTTAGTTATTGACATACCCATTAAGCCGAAAAGAGCCACATCGCTGAGCATAATTTTTCAATAAAACATCAGATCCAATGACAGTTGATTTTGGGCCCATTCACCGAAATTTCGACACAAACTATTGTCATTTGGCTTCAATTCTTCCACAAGTTGGAATTTGTCAGCCTCCAAACCCAGACCTTTCGTAAAATTGTCCATTTAGTGGACGGACAAGGAGCAAGCTGTTACAAACGACGTCGAGTCGATACAGTTGGATCCTTTTTAACACTCTCTATTCGATATTCTCTTTAGTACACACTCTTATGCATCTTGGTGCCATTGCATCTTCCACAGAAGATGTTGGCAGAAAAGATTCCACAATACGGCAAATAGCGGTGTCAAATGGCAAAATATGATGCAAAAACTACTGAATAAAACTGATACCGACAGCTTGCAATCTGACAATTGGTTTGACAGATATAAATGTCCGGGTTGAAAGGAAATACCCGCCCGATGTCTTGAGCTCTCAATGGTAAATGACACTTTTGAATCTATCATGTATCATGCGCGCCTTTTTAAATGTCAAAACGGTAGTTCTGTTCGATTGAGAGAACCCAAGTTATGGCGATTAAAATTATTGAATATGAACTGTTTTATTTGAAATTCATTATTTAACATGAGAATTAAAATCTTAGGTTGTCGTGCTTTAAAAGGGAAAGCAGTTCCGAATTGTTCTCGTAGATCGGTTTCGGAGCCTTCCGTGAACATTTTGGGTACAGGCAAGGATTTTTTACTTTCGTGAAGCGCTGATCGTAATGACAGTCTTTTAGACTTTAAGATTCTTTAGGTAAAAACCAATAAATTGGGCGGTCGCGGGTCTGGTTTTCGATTCACTGTTTTTTCGCCTTGTCATTATGTAAACAGTAGAGAAGACCTACCATTTTCGTAGACTCCAACCAGATGAGTAAGTAACTATTCACATGCTAATTTTTCACTTTCGAAGGTTATTAATAATTTATTCAAAGGATGGTGTTAAATTCTTCACCATAATCGAATGCGGTAAAAGCACGAGCACTGATTTCTTAAGGACTCGTGGACATATTGACAATATTTTAAATAACAGTCAAATATTGGAAATTTTAAACCAGAAAAGTACACCTTATACATAATAAGTTTCCATATTACGGCAGGTCTAGGAAGAAACCCAAGAATCTTTGCCAAACTCATTAACAAGCCCGACACTTACAATGTCAGAAAGGGACTTTAGTCTGCTCGGCGATGAACATATGAATATGACACTTGACACAATGTTAAAAATGCATCAAGCTGTCATTGAGGTGTTTGCAATTATTGAATCAGAACCGGCAAAGATAAGTTTAGCGATATAAACTCCTTGTTACCAACAACAGAAAAACAACAGTCAAAGTAGACAGCTTCAACTTGAGTTAAAAAGGGACATTATGGACCTCGCCTCCCCTTTCGACTCCAACAACTTTCCACCATTATGGAAATCATGCTAAATGTTGCTGTCACTGATCGCTGTTGCTTTTGCGCAATTTGAGACAGCCTGTTCCATCTTGAACTGGAGCATCATCCAAGTATAATGTACTGAAATTTTTGTTATATATTCCAATAAAGAGGGTTGCATTGTTAGAAGAATTTGTTTTGATTAGACGTGTTTAGCATTCTTTGCTTTTTTCTTCAAAAAAGGTGTCAGAACGACAGAGGCGCAACAGAGGAATCGGCTATAAGAGCTGGCACTTGTCAGTGTTGGCTTACACGCTTTCGTTCAGAAAAGACAGATCACGCTGATGCTGTTCGCCTTGAACGTCCACCCACCACATATGGCGATGAAATCTTGGCTGCAGTTAGCTTTGACAGGCATTTGACGACACGGGGGATCGCTCAGCGGTTTAACATCGCCCATACAACCGTTTCACGGGAACTGAAAAGGCTTCGAATGTTGAAAAAGGTGGATGTTTGGGTTCCTCATGAACTCAGTGAAAGAAACATTATTGATACTCGTATAATGGTCTATGAGTCTTTGTTGAGATGGAACTCACTTGAGGCTTTCCTGAAAAGAGTGGGTTGTTTACAGCAACATTCGGCGTAAGAGATCATGGTGCGCTCCTGGTGAAACACCGCAATTGGTCGGTAAGCAAGATTTGCATCCCAAAAAGTTCACGTTGAGAATTGGGTGGGACTGGAGAGATGTCCTTTACTTCGAGTTGCTTCTACGCAATCATACATTAAATGCCATTAAATATTGCTCTTAGCTCGATATTTTGAAGTAGGCAGGGGAAGAAAAATTCTTCATTTGACTGGGAAGCTATGCAGCATCCACCGTACTTTGCAGGCCTTGCGCCTTCGGATTATCATCTGCTCCGCTCTCTCCAAACCGATTTGGACAGAAGTCAATTCAATTCCGAAGAAGAGATCAAAACGTACTGAGATCCATAAGTCTGGTAATTTTTTAAAAAAAGAATCATTTTGTCTCTTCCAGAAATGGAAGGAAGTAATAGACCATGGTGAAAAATATCTGATGGATTTAATACGAGTATAAGCTTTTATACCAAAAATATGTGTTCAACTTTAACCCTAAAAAAAACACGAAGATCTTATTGAGCAACCTAGTAGTAAACTGCCTGACTTATAATGCAGTTACGGTGGAAGCTGCTTGCTTTCCTTTTTCAATTAATTTAAATTGAATTTTTAAATTGCTTCGAAATTCTTGTGCTGATTTAAAAACATGAAAACTAAGAGTATGTTCAGTATTCGCAGGTGTGTGGGCTTCTTTTGCTAATCAATCGCTGGGGCCTATTCGCCGAAGCCCGGTCGTAATATTTCGAACATTACCAGGCTCTCCTTTTTCAGGTCTGCTTAGGATTAATTGAAGTCTGATAGTACTTACTGTAGTGTGATCAGTCGGGGTGCACTTATAGGAAAATGGAAATCACAATATGTTCAAACTTCATCACATCTTCATCCCTTATTCGTAGTTTGGTCTTTGGATAGAAATTGTTTAAATAAAATTATATTTTTATTTGTTGATTAAAATCCTTATATGGAGAGTACACAAATATATAATAATCAACAACAATAGCAGCGTCTCACATAAACAATTCTCCCACAACGAGTGAGAATTCTAACATACCGACAGCGTCTTCCTCTAAATGCCACTGAAGTCCCGTCATTCCTTCTATCTTCAGTCTAAAAATCCAAAAAATATTATCCAAATGTAAAAGCAAATACATTTTCACTTACAGCAAGAGTTAGTTTTTCTGAAATTGGTTGATCACTAAAGACTACACCGGCATCTTCAGGAACAATGTTGGCGGCCTGTAATCTGAAATTTGAATTTTTTGAGAATTCTCCAGATGGATGCCCACAGACTAAAGCAACTAATGATGACATAAAAATAATTTTGAACATTTTTACGATGCTCGTAAAACAAATCGTCTAATCGGTATCTTGATTCAAACTACAGATAAAGATTTCCAGCTAAACCTGTTTAACGTATGGATTATCAGGCATAACAATAGATACAATCAAATTGGCATGTCTGGTGCAGCGATTCTCAGGGCGTCTCGCCCTCCCTTCCCGAAACCTTGGAAAAACATTTAATTAATAACACCAGATTCATTGTGATAGTTATCGGCTTACAATGTTTCTAACCGCTTAGGTACGCTTTTGATAGAGCACTTATGGGGATACATTTGTTATTGTGATGTCATTCTGAACGGTATAATATAATTATAAACATATTGCATGATTTGTAAATAGTTTTCAAACCCATACTATAGCCTTTGCTTGTGAGAGTAATAAGCAAAGGCAGTAGTTGGACCTCATGCAATATTGTGAAAGTGGCACTCGTATTTATTGTAACGCTTGTGCTGAGAATATATTAGTTTTTAAAAAAAAAAAGTAGAAATGGGCTCCAGAATGTTAATATTAGTCTCTTGTTCAAGAACAATCATTTCATATGGAAAAATCACAGTAAGTAGATATCTAACTTAATGTAACGTTATGGACCAGTCAGGAATCGTGAAAGGTAAAACTGGAACCCGCTGTACTTATCCATTTCTATACCTACCTTAAGGAGGTGTCAATTCCCTTTTCTAAAGAAAAAGTCTTGTTACTTCGTCATTCGGTTATAGGCTTCCCTTTCACTAATTATACCTTATTTTGACCATTTTCTTAGAATGGCATCTTCAGTTGCATTTTAAAGTTTGATCAGTTGGCCGTTTTGTCCGACTTTAGTGGTTTTACCTTCTGGTGAAACTTTCGAAAATTGTTCCTCAAGCACCACCTTTTTTTGTGCCATCATGCACTTCACATGATTTTACTTTACTTTGTTTGTAGAGTTCACGAAGCGAGATATTTTGCTGCATTTACCACCACGCGCCACCACTTTGAGTATAAAACCTACCACTTTAGGTACGCTCTTTTAAATGTTTTCTTGACATTGATGTTATTGATGCAGGTTGTCTAGGTAGGTTAGGGGATAAGCGATCTTTGAAGAGATTTGGAGAGGTTGGTATGTTGTGATTTCAGATGTTTATTCTCAAGTCTGTTCCACATATCTCTGCATTGCTGCCTGCGATATCTAATATTAATATTGGCAACTGGATTTTCAGACATTCATTATTTTAAAGGAGTACCTAGTGGCATTGGCAACATGATCAATTTGGTTACCTTTTTAATGATTATTTGCCTTTAATTACAATAGATGATCGGCTGCATGTGGCAACGCTCAGAATCTTGTTAGGTTTTTCTATAACAGTATGATGGAGTATGGCATGATAAAGAATTTAATCTTATACAGAATCGCCCGAAGAATTTTTCTTTCGAAGCAACCAAGAACACCCTCATCCAGTTTTGATAATGTCCACGCCTCTGCGCCATAGAGCAGGACCGGGATTATTAAAGTCTTATAAAGGATGACATTTGTTGTCCGAGAGGGAACTTTGCTAGTCAATTGCCTTCTTAACCCAAAGAAACAGCGGTTGGCAAGAGTTATTCTTCGCTTGATCTCAGCGCTGGTGTCGTTGTCTGTATTTATAGCGGAGCCTAGGTAGACAAAGTCCTTAACTACCTCAAAGTTATATCTGTCGAGGGTGACGTTCTATCCGAGACGTCGGTGTTGGTTGTCCTTTTTGCTTGACAGCATATACTTGGACTTGGCCTCATTGACCGCTAAACCCATTTTCGCCGCTTCCGTCTCAATACTCGCGAAAGCGCCACTGACATCACGCTGCTTTCCCCCGATTATGTCAATATCGTCGGCGCTTCCGAGTAACTGGACGGATTTTTGAAAGATTGTGGCACTTATGTTGGCGCATGAGTCTTGCACTATTCTTTCAAGTACGATGTTGAAAACATCGCATGACAGCGCATCGCCTTGTCTAAATCCTTCCTGGACATCAAAGGTCTCGGTGAGATCTTTACCGACCTTGATGGAGCAGCGTGCATTCTCCATCGTCATCCTGCACAGACGGACGAGTTTGGCAGGGATGCCAAAACTAGACATTGCTCTATATAGCACGTCTCTATAGATGCTGTCATACGCGGCCTTGGGTCTTCTCCAAGATCTGCCGTAGTGTGAATATCTGGTCGATGGTGGACTTTCCTGGCCTGAAGCCACACTGATATGGACATATCAGGTTGTTGAAAAACGGCTTCAGGCGTTCACACAATACGGCGGATAAGATCTTATATGCGATGTTAAGGAGACTGATGCCTCTGTAGTTGGCGCAGTTCAGAGGGTCTCCTTTCTTGAGAAATGGACAAACAATGCTGAAGTTCCATTTATCGGGCATACTTTCGTCCGACCATATTTTACAGATGAGTTGGTGTATGCTCCTTACCAAGTCATCGCCTGCCGCTTTGAAGAGCTCGGCAGTCAGGCCATCCGCTCCAGCAGCTTTGTTGAACTTAAGCTTCGATATGGCTATCTTCACTTCACTTCACCAGGTCGGGTGGACGGAATTGTTGGTCATCATCGTCCAGGTTGAAAGGTTGATTCTGCCTGACAGCGGTATTTGGTCTGTCATCGCCGTTATACAGTCTGCAGAAATGATCTTTCCAAATCCTCAGCATCGACTGCGATTCTACTACGATGTTCCATTGCTCATCTCTACAGGCTTTGGTTCGGGGTTTGTTTCCGTGGCATGTTATTTTTACCTTCTGGTAAAACTTCCGAACCTCATTCCTGGAGTAGCATCTCTCAATTTCCTCGATCGCGCGCTTCTCATGCTCTTTCTTCTTCCTCCTGAGAAGCCGGTATTCGTCTCTCCTCTTCCGCTCATAGAGCTCATGAGCAGCTTTGGTCTTTCTAAGCAGCGCCGCGTTATATGCATCTTGCTTAGCTGCATGTGCTTGCCGGCATTCATCATCGAACCAGGGGTTTCGTTGTGGTGGACGAGTGAAACCCAGCTCATCAGAAGCGGCATCTCTGATGGCGTTTTGGCAGTGTTTCCAATGGTCTTAGATGCTTGATGCTGGCGGCATTGGACCTCTTAAGAGATTAAGAGACACTCGATCGGAAAAGGACTTGGCGATCTCTTGCGATTGTAGCCGTCTGACGTCGAATTTTCTCACAGCGTTAGTTTGTCTTGGCGTAGTTTGGGATATCCGCAACCGTACCTTGGCTACAACAAGGTAATGGTCCGAGTCGATGTTGGCTCCTCGGAACGTACGGACATCCATAATACTGGAGGAGTGTCTTGCGTCGATAGCAATGTGATCAATCTGGTTGATCAGGAGTTCTCCAAGTCCCCTTGTGTATGTCGAGATGTGTGAACCGCGTGCTAGCCACGACAATGCTTCGCCCCGCCGCAAAGTCGATTAGCCTGAATCCGTTATCGGAGGTGGGGCTTTGCAGCAGTCTAGGGCCTCCGCTAATTGCTCGTCTATTAAGGGATCTAACATTCCACGTGCATATCCGAAGCTCATTGTCCTTAAATCGTTTGCGTGGGTTGTCAACAGTAGATCCGTCCATATCCGAGGCTTGTTGATGCTTCGTAACTTATGCTTTTTTAAATGGCCGGGCAATTACCACGGCAGCACAACCCCCAACCTGGAGGACCAGTTCCATTTTTTTATGTCCCTAGGACGAGGTGTCGGTTACACCGAAGCCAGTAACCCGTTCCGGGATGTGAGCGCTGCCGTTGGCCCTTATAGGGCTCGTCCGCCAACATCTCTTTTCCAAGACCCTGACTAAGTCCTGGAAATCCTTTCCGGCCTGAGCTCCAAATATGTCGGAGTAGCCCGGATAAGGTCTTGTTTTGTTTCTCCGATACTAATCCTGGTTAATGGCGCAGGAAACTCGCCATTTGCCCTCTTCACTTCGCAACCTCTAGTGAGATTCCCAGATGGCGCCACGGGGAGGCGTGAAGTAGGACTTATTAGCAGAGCTGCAAGATGTTCGGCTGCAGAGGCTCATTCTCGTCATTTAAGGAACCAGCACCTGTCGGAAGATGCTACTTCTACGAGGCCTTATACTAATCGTTGCCATCGTTGACTGAAAAATTACCGCAGAAAAAAAAGCGGACAGTCTTACGTTTTAAAAAAGCTTAGCGATAGTCGTTGGTCTTGTCGAGCCGAGGCTACGAAAGCAACTGTCGATGGTTATTCTGAAATCGAAGGACCTCTAACCAGCATATCTTCTGAAAAGAGCAAAAAGACATCGTGTGGAATGAAAAATCGCACCTTTTGCAAAAGATGAGTTGTCTGGAAACCGCTCTATTTTTTATCTATTGGACCGACATCTTGGAGCGATTCAATGCTACAAACAAGACATTGCAGGACCCGAAAATGATTCTTGCATCTACAATGCGTGCATCAGAATCATTCGTTGAATCCAAAAAAGACGATTTTGATAAATACGGAGAAGCAGCTAAAGAAATATGTCATTCTGACCAATATGTACAATCACGTAACAGAACAAAAAATGTGAGGTCGAAAGAGAAATTCAGTGAGTATCCGGTTTGATCCCAGTGATCGATCAGCTATGTGTTTCTCTTACTGAAAGATTGCATGCACACGAAGCTGTCCGTTCGAGATGGATGCTGCAAATTTGCACGCTGCGGCAGAGGCATTGGTGAAACTGTACAAAGATGGTTTTGAGCCTAGTCTTGATAATGAGTTGGTTCAGTTTGTATCTTTGATCGACTTATACAAGAAGGATTATATAAAAGACCAAACTATCGAGCTATTTTACTACCGCATTCTTGAAGATCAAAATTTCAGAGCTACATTCCCAAACTTTGAAATTGCACTGAGAATGTATTTGGTTTTGGTGATGTCTATTTGCACTGGAGAGCGCTCATTTTCAAAAATGAAAATCATAAAAAATAGGCTTCGAACTATGATGGGACAAAGCTATCCCTACTCAGCATTACTCCAGGAACGAAATTATAGCGAAATCATAAAGGATCTTTTGTCGAAAAAAGCTCGCAAGGTTCCATTTCATATAATTCTTGCTTTTAGGGAGAGGGAAATATAAGTAGAAAAACTATTTATCTTTTATAAGTCTACCCAATCTGTATTGCTTTTCGTTTTTGGAAAGACTTTCGACAGCCTATACGGAAAGAGTCTTAAACGAACGTCTTCGGCAAATAATAAAGTTCGATAATAGCCAGTGTGGATTTGTTGAAAGAAGATCGACGGTGGACGCTATCCAAAGCCTACGAATACTAATGGAAAAGCACCGAGATTCGTCTAGGGATCTACACATGGTATTTATCGACCTCGAGAAAGCATTCGATCGAGTGCCTAGGGATCTCATATGGGCCGCGCTGAGGTCTCAAAACGTACCGGAAACGTATGTTAGAATAATACAAGACATGTACGGAAACGTGAAAACTGCGGTTAAAAGCTCTGCTGGACTAACGAGAGAATTTCCAGTTAATGTCGTAGTGCATCAAGGAAGCGTACTTAGCCCTTTCCTCTTTAACGTAGTATTCGACTATCTTTTAAAAGACTGCATGCGCGAAGCGAATGTAACGCCAATTCTCTTCGCTGACGACGCAGTTATACTTAGCGATAACGTCGCAGATTTACAGAACGCCTTAGTTTCATGGAGAAATACGCTAGAGAGAAACGGGTTTAAAATAAGTCGTTCAAAGACGGAGCATTTGACGTGCCCATTTGCGCATCCGTTGGAACCTGTTCCGGATATAATGTTAGACGGAATAGTTCTTCCGAAAAGCACTATCTTTAAGTACTTAGGATCAATCGTTAACATGGAAGCGAAATGTGACGACGACGTAAACCACAGAGTGAGTGTGGGATGGATGAAATGGCGGGAAAATTCGGGAATCTTTTGCGACCGAAAATTTCCACTTAAATTAAACGGGAAACTCTACACCACGGTTGTTAGACCAGCTCTTATATACGGTTCACAGTGCTGGACAATGTACGAAGCGTTTAAAAACAAAATGACGGCAGCGGAAATGAAAATGTTAAGGATGTCTAGTGGAGTCACTAAACGCGATTGCATTAGATCTACGCGTATAAGAGGAAGTCTACATATAAAGAATTCGGTAACCGAACAGCTTGAGGCGAATAGAATAAGCTGGTATTGCCACGTTCAAAGAAGATCTGCGGAAAATCCGGTTAAAAAGGCACTATCAACTACGGTCACTCCAACTGTAAGAAAACGAGGTCGGAAAAAGAATTCCTGGATTTCTCAGATGGCAAATGCGCAACAACGTCTGGGGTTAACCACTGAAGCGATCCAGGACCGAGCATTATGTAGACGCGTTCTGCGGTCTGCGACATTAGCCAACCCCATAAGCGGAGCAGCAGCGGTGCAGTAAAAATGGGAAACTCGTTACGCATAAGTTCCTATAACGAGGAAAGGGTTAATAAAGGGATAAGAAGAAGATACGGAAAGGTATACCAGTATATAAGTCACTATTCTTAGGGGTACCAATGGTGGAGACAAATATTAAGACTTGTAAAACTGCAATGTGTCAGAGGACTTGGAAGTTCTTAGTTGAACACGAAAAGGATGCATTCTTCTCTTCACACTCGTCCGTAGTAAATAGTAAAATCAGTAAAATCTGAAGAACCAATGTTTTTACGACAAATACCAAGCTGAGACCGTTTCGATCAAATGTAGCAACAGTGCTACAACACCGATACCATCACAACAATAACACGCCAAAAAGAGCCAAGAACGAATATTTGTCAAAATATGGAAAAGGAAGTGGGTATCCTAAAGGCACATGGAAGAATCCATTTCTTTGGGAATAATTTAGAGGGAACTCAATCACTTTACACAATAGGTCCACTAAATCTGAATAGATTAACCGAATTTTCAACATCCCGAGATTTCAGTTACTTAGATCTCTAGATAATGACAAGTGTTTATTTATACGTGGCCACCCGATCAGTTCCTAGGTACTTCTTTCCGAATTTCTCATTTTAATTGCCTTCTCTTTTAATTTTAAAACAAATATTTAAATCAATTGTACTTATACTAAATTAATAAGAAATATAAAAAAGAGTCCACTACTTACCAAAATATTTTGAGTTCTGTTCGTACTTTTTAGCTTGGTTTCTCATAACTCTCTCCCATTCAGATTCTATTTTAGGGAATGGAGTTGCGGATATGCTTACGATGAGGAATAGGAAAATTAGTAATTTTGTTAATTTCATTTCTATAAAGAAGTACTTTTTAACTTTCCACAGACAGACTAAATAAGATGTTCCAACTTAAACTGAACCTACTGCTTTATATAGTGCATCATAAACAAGATGAAAGCCGCTTTCTTATCATACGTAGGGTCTTAAATTGCCCGGAAGAGGGCCAGAGATAAGATTTGTTGCACACTAGAATTCTAGGAATTGGTTCAGAGGCTAATCTTTTAGTAGCTTATCTCCATCCAGTACCCATATATTGACAGTATTCTCGTTCTTGCTTATTATTCAGTTTTGAGTCTTAAATAAAGCCCTAATGTGATTGAAAGAATGAACTTGTAAAATAAAAATACATAAAAAGTTGTGGGGTTGGGTCAATAGCAAATGGGAGTCAGCTAGCCAATTTACCCTGCATTTGAGGCATCCTACTACGTACCATGTTATTGTTACACTATGCAAACCACCATTCAAAATTGACTGAATACTGCAGAACACTCGGACTTAGCTTGAATCACCCTTTCTGCTACCCGAATTCAGCCCTCTGTTTTGGGTTCAAAAGAAATTGTGGAGGAAGAGCCCTTAATGGACAAATGGCAGCATTCACATCCCAGAATAGGCTACTGGCTTTCGGTCTAACCGACTCCTCGTCCTAGGGGTATCAAAAATGGAACTAGGCCTCCAGGTAGTGCCGCCGGGGTAACTACCCGGCCATGGAAAAATATAAAAGTTCCGAAGCAACAACAAGCCTCAGATAGGGGTGGACCTACTGTTGACAACCCATGCAAACGATTTAATGACAACGAACTTCGGATGTACACGCAGAATCTCAGGTCCCTTAACAGTCCACGTGCGACCGGACAACTAGCGGAGGCCCTGGACAAAGCAAACATTACTGCTATCCAAGAAATGTGCTGAAATGGGCCGTAAAAACTGTGATACCTACTACGGCGATTGTTACCGACCGCAAAGGCAACGCCTCTTTGGATGCGGATTTGTTGTTGTAGGCAGACTTAAGCAAGAAGTTTTGAGTTTCCGGGGTCTGAACGAGCTCTTCGTAGCAATCCGCATCAAGGTTAAATGTTCCAATATTAGCCTAATATACCCGCACGCAACCACAGAAGAGAAAGAAGACGACAGGTTCTATGAGCTCTTAAACAAGACCTACGGGCAATGCCCTGGCTATGACATTGAAATTGTAGTCGGCGATTTGAATGCAAAGCTAAGAAGGGTGGGCATCTTTGGTAGTACTATACTTACGGAATATATAGCATCCCCGACTAATTCAGGCTTATCAACTTAGGAATGAAACATTGTCATAGCTAGCACGCGGGTTCCCCATCTCGATATTCACAAAGGGACTTGGAGATCTTCATATCATCCACCGTCAACCAGATCGAGGCAAGACACCCCTCCATTATTATGGATGTCCGAAGGTTCCGAGTAGCCAACATCGGCTCGGATCATTATGGCTACAATCGCAAGATATCGCCACATCCTTTTCCGATCGAGTCTCTCTTTATCTCTTCAAAGATCCCTTGCCGCTAACATCTAGCGTCGAGCTCTATGAGTAGAAGCGGAGTGACGAACACCGGCTTCTTAAAAAGAAAGAGCATGAGAAGCGCACGTTCGAGGAAATCGAGAGACGCTACTCCAGGAATGGGATTAGGAAGTCTTACCAATAGGTAAAAAAAACAAGTCACGGCCACAAGCCCTGAACGGCAGCCTCTAGAGGCGAACAAGAAAATATCGTAGTGGAATCGCAGTCGATTCTGAGAATTGGGAAAGAGCATTTCTGTAGACTGTATATCGGTGATGACGAAACAAATACCTCTGTCAGGCAGAACGAACCTTTCATCCTGGACGATGTAAACCAACACTTCCGTCCACCCGCCCTGGATGAAGTGAAAATAGCAATATCTAAGCTGACGTCCAACAAAGCTGCTAGAGTGGACGGCCTGACTACCGAGCTCTTCACGGCGGAAGGCGATGACTTGGTAAGGAGCATACACCAACTCACTCTAAAATTTGGTCGGACAAAAATATGCCCGATGAATGGAACCTCAGCATTGTTTATCCGATCCTCAAGACGGCATTTTCGGTCCCGTCTGCGTCTGCATTGACGGTTAGTGGAGGAGGATATACAATTACGAACTGTATGGTCTGTACAGCGACATCGACCTAGCTAGAAGAGTATAGATCCAAAGACTGAGATGCCTGGCTCATGATGAGTGGAAAGACACCAATGATTGATGGTCGGAAAAGTCTTTGAATCTGATAAGATAATTTGAATTTCCAATATCCCGAGATTTTAGTAACTTAGGTCTCTAGACAATGACCAGTGTAAGGAAGAGGTCCAAAAGTTGAGGTCTTTAACTCGCTTTCGAACAAATTAGGCGATTTTGCGAAGTCTTGGGATCTGTTTAGACCAATATCTATATTTTAACAAAAATTTACATGCCGCTCTGGCCAGAGCCAAAGGTGCTTTTTCCCATTCTAAGAGATTGCTTTAAAGCAGCCAAAAGTAAAAGTTATTTGCACATGGCCCTCATCCAACCCATGTTGCTATATGGCTGTCCCGTGTGGTTTAATGTGAGAGCAAGATTAATGAAAAAAGATTCTAATGTTTTAAAGGGCTTGCTTTAAGGTTTCTCTTCACCGTTACAGACAACAAGAATCGAAATACATAAAATTCTATCCCAATGAGGTCCTATACAATACAGCGAATCTTAAAACAGTTGAAAAACTTGGACATGGCACGTGTTACACGTCTCAGGTTTTGTAGGGCGGTTTCAAAACGTGATGAAAAAGATGTTGTTCTGGAACATCAACATTCGATTTGCTGATGGAGTGAAAAAGATCCAATTCGGGGTTAGCGTAGTCAGAAGGCAAAGTAAGGCATATATTCCTTTCTATGTTTAGCAAATGGTCGACTTACGAGTACATAGGTTAGGGTAGTTTTAAGGTATTTAAGATTAGCCACTTCAAATCTGCTAACAATGGGTTTAGGTTAGACTGTATAAGTAGGCTAAGTAGTTTAAGGTTTAGTACAACTTAGCATAGGTAGTTAGTTTAACTATTTTAAGTCAGATGTAAAAGTTTTATATACTTGCAAATACAAAAAAAACTGCTCATTTAGCAAGATTTCTTGAATTACTTGATATTTTCTTTGTTTAACTAGATGTAAATGAATAATAATTATTATTTAAAATGACAGATTAGACATCGGAAGACAAAGAATAAGAATATACGAGTAGTTTAGCTTAGAGCGCCCACTTAGAGGACAAGTAAGTTAGAATATGGCAATTAAGTTATTTAAGCTAGGATTTAAGGATTTTTTCCATTAGCATGTAAGAATAGTAAAATTCAGAAGAATAAATTAAAATGCACTAAAAAAAAACAAAGAAAAGTGTTCCTTTTGGTTTGAAATAAGTTCATTAACACGTAGCTACTCGTACATTATTGGACAGCCATTCAGTCATATTTCTCGCACTCCTAAAACACCCAACCCGTTGCAAGGCATTTGTCAAAATTCACAGACTTCGTTGCTATTCCTGTGGCAGTTATTTGAAAAAATAAAATATTTCTCAAATTTACTAAGTCAATCCATACACAAACATGTGTGTTCCCAAACTTACAGCACTTAGATACTTCCTTCAAAATTTCTTCCATAATTGTTGTTGCCGTCTTTATAACTTGTTTCTTAAAATATTAAAACAAAAATTCAAATCAATTATATTAAATATTAATTTGAAAAACAAAAATTGTACCTTTGAGGATCCTCCGCAGATCTTTTAAGGTGTTTTCCTGTTCAAAGCTTAAACGACGAAAAGTGTTATGATTTTCAGGATTTTGCAATGAAGCTGCAGATATGGTTACGATGAGAAAAAGGAAAATTCGTAGTTTTGGACTCATTTTAAAAAAACAAGTGCTTTACAACTTTCAACCGACAGACAGACCAAATATGATGTTCTAACTAAAACGGAATAATTTTCTTCTTTATATAGTGCATCATAAGATGAAGCCTGGTTTCTTATCATAAGTGGAGTATTCCAATGGACTTAGAGAGGGTCAGAGATAAGATTGGTTATACGAGTACTTACGAGGTACTGTTTTAAAGGCTAATCTTTTGGTAGCTTATCTCCATCCACTACGCATATATCGACGTGATCAAAAGAAGGCACTTTTAAAATATAATTACGTAGAAAGTTGCTGAGTTAGGTCGATAGCAAAAGGGCTAAATTCATTCACGAAGTTTCAAATAATGTTTTCAGCGAATAAAACTTAAATACTGATTTCTTTATTGCAGAGGATATGTTTCACTCGAAAAACTTAGGGAAGAGTCGAGAGCTTCCGGCATGTGAGCAAGCTCCTCATGACAATCAGCATTTTACCTTAATTCGCTAGCAAAAGTCTACTGCCGTCCATGTCCTTTGGACAAAGACGTCGCCACCAAAGAGCTCCTGGACAAGCCATTTAAGCAATAGCTAACGCCAGGATAAGAAAGGAGGGCATTTTTGGTAGAACAGTGGGTAAGCCTAGAACAACATTATTTCGAGCAATACACTTAAGCATATTGACTTGGCGGAACGACATATACGAGTAGTTACAGCAAGCCCACAATTTCGCCATGTTTCCAATAGGGACTTGACAACTTCGAATTTAATTTGTGAAAGCACCCTTTCACTTATCATGAAACTATCACTGTTAATTTATTCAGTAAACTCAACATTTTCATCATGGTAAAGTACACGAATGAACAACGTCTGCAAATTATTAAAATTTTCTACCGAAATTCGGAGTCGGTAACTGCAATAATTCTCTGTCGTAATTCTCGCAATAACAAGTTTAGTGCAAAAATTTGAGTCTACATATTCGTTGTGTGATGTTGCCGTATCAGTGAGACAACGGGTTGGTCGAAGTGTCGAAAATATCGCTGCCGTTCAGGCATCCGTAGCATACCATCCAAATCAGTCAATTCCACGGCGTTCTCAAGAATTGGGCATCGCTTAGACCACATTA
Organism: Volucella inflata; assembly: GCA_928272305.1. NCBI lineage: Eukaryota > Metazoa > Arthropoda > Insecta > Diptera > Syrphidae > Volucella > Volucella inflata. The sequence goes on from OV743719.1 coordinate 68,496,484, forward strand.
TGGCGTATTTTGCGTAAGAATCTTCGTTTACACCCATAAAAGGTCAAGCTGACTCAAGACTTGAAGCCGATGGATCATTTGAAGCGACGTATGTTCTCCGATTGGGTTCTGAAGAAGATGCGCCAAGATGGTGAATTTTATCGCAAAATCATCTTCAGTGACGAAGCTCATTTTGGGCTCAATGGGTTCGTCAATAAGCAAAATATGCGTTATTGGTCGGGTGAAAATCCACATGTGCTTCATGAATTACTACTTCATCCACAAAAAATAACTGTTTGGTGCGGTTTGCATGCGGCGGCGTTAATAGACCATATTTTTTCGTCGACGATAACGATCGTCACATTACTGTGAATGGTCAGCGTTATCGCGCCATGATCACCGATTAGTTTTGTCCCGTATTGGAAGATATGGAATTGGACGACATGTGGTTTCAACAGGATGGCGCCACAAGCCACACAGCACAAGTCACAATCGATTTATTGAAGAGTAAGTTTGGTGAGCATGTTATCTCAAGAAATGGGCCAGTCGATTGGCCGCCTCGTTCGTGCGATTTAACGCACGAATTCCATTCAAAAATGTTTTGATTATGCTTCAAACCGATAATAAAGTTTTTAAAATATCTCAAATGATTTGTGTTTCACTTAAAAAAAAAAATTTGTCAAGTCCTTATTGGAAAACCCTTTACGAATAGGAAGGATGGCAGTCCAGTCTCCGGACCATGAAGCACTAAGTCAAATCGAGATTTTAATCGACATAAAGTATCCCTTTAGTATTTTAAAGCCTGAGCAGCTAACATTGGCAATGATCACTACATTGTTGCAGCCAAGGTGTGAATGCCGATTTCCCAAGAGCAACAACAAAGAAAAACTACAATTTGTTGTCAGAACTTTTGTCAAAGCCGTATTCAGAAATCTCTTAATAACTTCTGTGCCGCCAGCATCAACGCAATAAGAGTAGTGAGCTCCATGAGTAGATGGAGACTCTATCTGCGGACTGTATAATGGTGACGAAAATCAAAATTCCGACATCAGGCGGAATAGACCATTCTCTTTACCTGGCCAAAAAGAAATATCGAATATGTAAGCTGATATTTCACAAAGCTGCTAGACCCTACGGCCTATTTGCCGAAGTATTAAAAGTTGTTGGAAATGATTTGGTGGAGAAGATGAAACAACTCATTTTTCAGATCTGGTGAAACAAATTTATGCCTGGTGAACGGAATCTTACTTAGTTTGCCTGATCAACGAGAAAGAGCATCCACGGTACCAAGTCAATAGTAGAGGTATAAGACTCCTCAACATTGCGTACAAGATCTTATCGGTCAAATGGTGTGAGCTCCTGCAACAACTTTTCAACGAGTTGATTGGCCGCTGTTTTACGTGGCTTCATTCCAGGAAAGTCCGCAATCGACAAAATTTTCACGCTCGGGCATACTTTGGAAAACCTCAAGATGTTAAATCGGCATCCATCATCTTTTCATTAAGTTTTAGGCAGTAGACAGTATTTTAAGCGACGAGCTAAACAGGACAATCGGCTTGCAATGTCACACTGTCGTATTTTCTGGCAGTCCAAGACATGCCACGAAATTCATTGACATTTTTTTTACCGTTTTTGTGCCATTTATTTTATAAAAAAAAATTTATTTCCAGATTCAACAGAAATTACATAAAATTTAGTAAAACAATTTGCACACAAGCATGTGTGTTCCCGAACTAAGACCTATAAGGTACTGCCTTCACAATTTCTCATTTCCATTGCCTTCCGCTTTAATTGAAGAATAGTAATTAAAATCAATTCAACATATACTAAATTAATAAGAAAAATAAAAGAGAGTATACGACTTACCACGGGATTTTACGAGTAGTTTTTGTCGGGTTTGTTCGTCGAATTCATTACGTCTGTTGAAAATAGGTTTATGCCTATTTTCGACAGAAAAGTCCTAATAATAAAAATTATGTTTACGATAAGTATTAGGAAAATTATCAATTTTAAAATCATTTTTATAAACAAGTTCTTTTCAACTTTCCACAGACAGACTTAATAAGATGCTGTATGTTACACGGAATCTACTGCTTTATATAGTGCATCATAAGATAGATGAAAGCCGCTTTCTTATCATACGTAGGTCTTTTAATTTGCTGGGAGAGGGCCAGAGATAAGATTTGTTACACACTAGAATTCTTAGAACTGGTTCAGAGACAAATCTTTTAGTAGACAAATCTTATCTCCATCCAGTACCCGTATATTGACAGCATTCTCGTTCTTGCTCATTTTCAGTTATGAGTCATATATAATGCATTTTTAAGATATGAATACGTAGAAAGTTGCGGAATTGGGCCAATAGCAAATGGACTGATTTCATTCACATAATACTTTCATATTTTTATATAGTTCATCAGCTGATGAAGAAAAAATGTGTTGGCAGTTTAAAGTGCTAGAGGGTCGCGTCAGCAACAGTAGACATCTGCGTTGATGCAGTTCGTCAATAATTGCATTGCAGAATATGCCTTCATAAGCGATGTGTCGATACCAAGATTTCGCAATGTCCACCGTTTATTGATCTCGTTTATTCGTCACATATAACGATTGAAAGTAACTTACGCCTGATGGCAATTACGAGTCCTTCCATAAAACCGGACATAATGCGTTTCATTTCTTGTCTTAACATTACCTAGTACTAATCCAAGGAATCCTTAAGCAGTCTTTTTTAGGATTCAACACAGAGATCCTAGCCACTTCAGTACACTTCTTAAGGTATTTCATAAGAATGGACATATTTTTTTATCATCCATAAGCTACAAAATGAGTAATTCCGCCCTATGATAGTCTCATTCAATCGAACCAAGGCGTTCCTGCACAGAATACCACCTTGATCAAAAATACAGGTTTATTCACCTAAATCTATATTGTCCCCTTCAAAGTAATCCCCATCAACTGCAACACACTTAAGCCAGCGCTTGATCCAATCCTCGAAACATTTTTTATATTCGCTTTACTGTATGTCCATCAGTGCTTCCTGCGATTTTTCCTACGCTTTCCCCGTAGTGGTTTTTTAACTCGATTGAACAGAAAGAAGTCACAGGAAGCCAAATCAGGTGAATTCGGTGTCTGTTGGATGGTATTTGTTGCATTTTTCGTCAAAAAATTATGAAATCCACGAGTTTCTGGTCTCTTTCGGCGAATTGCTTCACGCAAACGTCTCATAACGCTCAAATAATACTCTTTGTTTACTGTCTGGCCTTCCGCCAAAAATTAATGATGCACTACACCGTTGTAATCCATGAAAACCGTGAGTATTGCCTTTCATCATCTTCGATTGACTCACGACCACTTTTGAACCGCTCGTTTTTTTTTTTTAGAGAATCGTTGCCGAAACACTTTTCCAACATTTACAACGTTCGCGCATCATTAAATCCGTTTTTTACGCAAAATTTAATACAAGTTTTTTGTTGCAAATTTAAATTAATTTCTAAAATTGTAAAAAATCGCCAACACACGCAGAGCTAGATGTAGTCTTGGTAGATTTAGAGAGAATATCAACAACAGATGTACCAATTTAACAAAAAAAAAAAAACAGAACTAAAATCGGAACAATGGGAGCGCCACACGGTGGTTATTCCGGGAACTTTTTGAGGTGGTATAGCCTTTTAAAGTTGCAAGTAGATCTTGAAATTTAGCCAACTGCGTGGGTTCGTAACAACAAACCATGGTTGTCAAACCTTAACAGTCTAATTGTCTCAATCTAAACTCAGTCATGGACCTCCGAACATCTCTAGTGGAGATGGCGGAGCTGTTTAACATTCACCTTTGCTGGGTGCCGGCACATGGAGACTTCTTCTTATCCTTTTATTAACCCTTTCCTCGTTATACGAACTTATGCGTAACGAGTTTCCCATTTTTACTGCATCGCTGCTGCTCCGCTTATGGGGTTGGCTAATGTCGCAGACCGCAGAACGCGTCTACATAATGCTCGGTCCTGGATCGCTTCGGTGGTTAGCCCCAGGCGTTGTTGCGCATTTGCCATCTGAGAAATCCAGGAATTCTTTTTCCGACCTCGTCTTCTTACAGTTGGAGTGACCGTAGTTGATAGTGCCTTTTTAACCGGATTTTCCGGAGATCTTCTTTGAACGTGGCAATACCAGCTTATTCTATTCGCCTCAAGCTGTTCGGTTACAGAATTCTTTATATGTAGACTTCCTCTTATATGCGTAGATCTAACGCAATCGCGTTTAGTGACTCCACTAGACATCTTTAACATTTTCATTTCCGCTGCCGTCATTTTGTTTTTAAACGTTTCGTACATTGTCCAGCACTGTGAACCGTATATAAGAGCTGGTCTAACAACCGTGGTGTAGAGTTTTCCCTTTAATTTAAGTGGAAATTTTCGGTCGCAAAAGATTCCCGAATTTTCCCACCATTTCATCCACCCCACACTCACTCTGTGGTTTACGTCGTCGTCACATTTCGCTTCCATGTTAACGATTGATCCTAAGTACTTAAAGATAGTGCTTTTCGGAACAGGTCGCAACGGATGCGCAAATGGGCACGTCAAATGCTCCGTCTTTGAACGACTTATCTTAAACCCGTTTCTCTCTAGCGCATTTTTCCATGAGTCTAAGGCGTTCTGCAAATCTTCGACGTTATCGCTAAGTTTAACTGCGTCGTCAGCGAAGAGAATTGGCGTTACATTTGCTTCGCACATGCAGTCTTTTAAAAGATAGTCGAATACTACGTTAAAGAGGAAAGGGCTAAGTACGCTTCCTTGATGCACTCCGACATTAACTGGAAATTCTCTCGTTAGTCCAGCAGAGCTTTTAAATGTCTTGTATTATTCTAACATACGTTTCCGGTACGTTTTGAGACCTCAGCGCGGCCCATATGAGATCCCTAGGCACTCGATCGAATGCTTTCTCCAGGTCGATAAATACCATGTGTAAATCCTTAGACGAATCTCGGTGCTTTTCCATTATTATTCGTAGGCTTTGGATAGCGTCTATTATCTACTGGCTATTATCGAGCTTTATTATTTGCCGAAGACGTTCGTTTAAGACTCTTTCGACGATTTTCATTGTGTGTGACATCAGCTTGATTGAACGGTAGTTGTTGCATTCTCGAGTGTCGCCTTTTCCTTTGTATAATGGAGCCAAGAAGCTACTTCTCCATTGATTCGGCATAGGTTGTCCACATTTTAATTTATTTAAAGGTTTCGATAGCCAAACGCTGCCGATCCCCTCCATCTTCGACCAAAACTCTGATGGAATGCTGTCTGGTCCCGCCGCTTTCCCCCGCTTCATTTTTCCAATTGCTATACTTATTTCTTCGATTGAAAAGTCCGAAACTTCCTCCTCGAATAGACCAGCTGTCGGCACGATATCACGTGGAAACTGTTTGTTAAGCAACTCCTTGCAGTATTCAAGCCACCGGTCACAAATTTCCTTTTCATTTGTTAGTAAGCGACCGTCTGCGTTTTTGATGTATTTCGGCGAGGTTATTTCCATTGAATTTTTTCTCCTCTGTGCAGCGAGCTTAAAAATATTTGGCATTTTAGTGTTGTACGACGTTTGAACTTCTTGGATAGCTTGTCTTCTATCCGCCGATCGTGAGGATATTTGTTCCAACTACTGGTACAGGTTTTCCGCTTCTGCCGCTCGAGTTCGAGCTAGGACTTTCTTTGCGATCTTTTTAAGACGCTCGTATTCAAGAGCCAGTCGAGCTTTTTCGATATCGTCGCTCCGATCGCATTTTGTCCACGCTTGGAATGCACTCTTCTTGTCGGCCACAGCTCGTTTGGTTTCATCATTCCACCACCATATTTCTTTGCCGACGTGATGGTATTTCGATATAGTCCCCAGATGGGACTTTGCGAGTGTTATGCATTCCTCGTGCATGCTGTTCCACATTTCTTGCGGGCTAATTGAGTCTGCTATACCATTTATATTTTGAAGTACTTCTTTAGCCACTGCGATAAATCTTGCGCTTCGTTCCTTCGATAGACTATACTACCGGATTTTTGGCTTTCCAAACGATGCCCGTGTTTTCGGTGGTTCCGCTGTGAAAAATTCTGTAATGAGCAGACGGTGTTGGCTTACTAACGATTCTCTAAGTATTACTTTACAGTCCTTAAAACGGTTTCTCATCGACATTTAGCAGAGGTGATAATCTATTTGCGTTTCGTGGCCTCCGCTGCTATAGGTGATAAGATGTCGTTGATGTTTAATAAACATTGTATTTAAGAGCCCTACACGCTACAAGGATGTCTTCGCCAGCTGAATTTCTGGTTCCAAAGCCTTTACCGCCGTGGAAGTCCTCATAATCAACATTTGTTTCTCCGACGTGGCCATTTAAATCTCCGCCTACGAAGAGCATCTCATCGATAGGTATATTTCTAAGCAAATTACCGAACTCAAAATGTATCTTTTTCCGATTGGTCGCATCCATTTAGTGGAGCATACGCGCTAACAATGTTCCAAGTTTCATTTTGTATGACGAGTTTAACACTCATCAAGCGGTCGCTTATTTTCAAGATACCAACGATGTTGTTTAGAAGATCCGCTGCAACAACGATTCCAACACCGTTTCGTCCGTTGACCGTTCCATAGTAGAACATCTTAAATGCCTTAGTTCTTAAATCTAGAAAACGAGCTTTATTTCCTGTATTACACCACTTCGTTTCCTGTACGCACAGGATTTGTAGAGTTCTGCGACGCATAATCGCTTCCAGTTCTAAACTTTTTGAGGTCATCGATCCGACGTTCCAACTTGCAAACCGAAGTTTAGGAAAATATTTTTGAATGGAGACATTCCAGGGAATTTTTGGGCCGACGAACTTGCCAAAATTGGAACCACTATCCTATCACACCTGAAAAGGAAATCGTCTCAACTTCTAATGGTAATCCAAGTATGTAAATACTTTTTTAGAAAATTTTTATTAAACATAGATAAAACTTTTGAAAATAAAACATTTATCTACATCTCATAATAACGACAGTTCGTCTTGTTCGGTTGTTCCTTATGGCAACATATCTGCAGACAACGACTCTCCTCTTTGCTCGTAGACCCTGTGGCTTCGCTTCGTCCGCCAAAAGTTCGGCCTAAAACATTAATTAAAACAAAAAAATGTGTTACTTAATATTGTTAAATTTATTTTAAATATATATATCATATGTAGCAGATGAACAATTCCACTTACGGCAATTTCTTGAAGTGACTCTGGAGGCTGATCCAATTCAACAATTTGTTGATCTTCAGTTGCACCAACATCAAGTTTAACATCTAAATATTGTTGTACATCACTGGGTAAGTTTTCACTTTCAATAACTTTCACAAAAGTGGCAGCTCCATCAGATAATTGAGATGCGACACTAACTGCTACTAGCAGTAGAACAACAAATAAATTGGCGCTCATATTACACTTATAGATACAAACAGCTTCCGATTAATAGAGAGAGATATGCGAGTTATTAAGCGGCTTACGAACATATGATTTACCTTTGCTGCTGGTGGTTGCTTTATATTGAAAAGCTGTTTTCTTATCAGAAATTGGGATTTTCCTGCGATGCGTTGTTGTCGTAAACCATCTTGAGAAAAAGTACCGCGGAACCTATTGAAATAATTTTGCATCACCTTTGGATGAAATAAAATTCTAAGTAAAATAAACAAAGCCAAAAAAAATTAATTGATGGAGATAAGCCGAGGGAAAACCCAGAGCAGGAGTATTTGCTTGCACTTTGTGAAAGTGGCATTTTCGAAAAAAAAAAAAATTTATTGTTTGGAACATTTACGCGAATATGGTATCAAAGTGATTTTCATAACATCATTAGACACTTAAAAAGGACCAATTGCGACCAGTCGAAAAACACCGAAATCCCCTGTAATTTCCTTTGTTTTTCAGATGCCTAAGTTGCTCCCTGTTGGAAATAATTACGAAAGTTTCACAAACAATTCTCCGCAATATTTGTTTCAGAGCTCGATAGCTTACGGCGGACAATAGCATTAATATACACACATTGGCCGGTAATAATGCGGTTGCAAAAGAGGTGAAATCTTTCGGAAGTTGCGGCCCTTGAAAACTACGCTAAACTTTGAGTATCGTATCGTGGCGGTATAGCCGATCGTAAAAATTCCAGCCGAAAAGACATTCACCCCTATTCTCAAATCCGCCCGGTGGAATAGTCCACCCAAATCGAAAATTTGCTATTCCGAAATCCGTTCGATGTGAATCGTCCGAATGTCGATAATGTGAATTGAGATTCACTGCATTCTTAAATCCGATCGAATCGAATCACTCCATACAAACAGATCCGCATCAAAATCGTTGCGGATTCGTATAAGTTGAGTAGTTTGCTAGTAAGGATGTAAGTTATTTTTGTTGTGATAAGCATTATTTAACATATGAAATTGTAGGAAGAAAACTACAAACAGGGAACAATTTAGAGTGCTTGTCGATGAAGTGAAGAAAAATCCCGACATCCCCTGAAGAAGTCAGAGATTTTTGAGAAAATTTGCGACGAAACTTAAACGAGCTAGGTCCTCCAATAAGGGAAGTGATGGAATGGAAGACGGTTATTCCAATATTGCTCGATTATTTATCGTATATTAAAATTTCCATCCAAATTAGGTTTGGAGTGACCATAAATCCCACCTAAAAATGAAGCTTAGCCAGAACAAAAGGGAATTGAGTGCAACAGGAGGTGGGCCAAATAAACGTATTTGCTTCACACCTAATGAGGAAGATGTGATACAGCTAGTAATGTTGAACGAGTCGGTTGAGGGCATATACAACGACTTATTATTTGGTCTTCCAAATGAAGCTATATTTGCCCCTCCGGTTGAGACACCAGACACAAGTATAATCAAAAAAGTGAGCAATACTATCCATTATTGTTATTAAAGAAGAATTTGAAACGAAAACTTAAATTTTAATGTTTGTATTTCAAATCAAATTTCTTCAATCAAACGTCAAATCGTGGAACAGCTGATTTCGAAAAAGAGAGAAGTGATGTCGATAATATAGTGCATCCGGCGGATTCAATGATAGCACGAATTCGTTCACGTGAATCGAACGAGTGAAAGGAATCTCCGATCCGCCGGATTTGAGAATAGGGTTATTTAAATTGAATTAGAATTGCTTCGCCAGTGAGCAAAGAACGGTCATAGACGAAGTTTTTTTTACTCAGTAGAAAATTGAAAACCATTGAAGATTTGTTTAACAAACAGTACGTTTCCAGATTTCAAAGTTTTTGGGATCACCGAGCACCATTTCAGCGAAAAAGATCTCAAAACAAACCTGAGCGAAAGTTCATCAAACGGATATTTTAGAGAAAGTTGAGCTCTTCAACAAAATACTGTTCGAAGATTACACTTTTAAACGAGACTCCGCTCCAACTCAGAAGCCAAAAACGACTCGAACATGACTTAAAACCCAGGCTCGGATCTTCATTTCAAAGGAAGATTGGCCATTTGGTAGCTCAAACTCCAATCCATTAGACAATCAACTATTATTCGTTCTGAATACTATGGCTTAAATTACCCGACATCCAAGCATTGAGTCTTTGAAACGCGCCCTTGTCTGAACATGTGAAAAGTTTTCAATGCATGAGGTGGGTGCTGCAATCGATGACTGCCCATCTCTGTGCATCTTTTGACAGTTACTTACTGAAGTTTCAGTCATTTTGGACGCGCAGTTTTTAGTTGACAGTCGTTTGAGTGAGTCAATGTGAGTATTTTTTGTGAAAATGGAAAAAATTGAGTATCGAGCTGTTATAAAATTCTAAATTTAAACGTGGCCGTAAGAGCTTGGGAGATGATGAACATTCGGGACGTCCAAAAACTGCAACCACTGACGATAACATTGCTAAAGTTTACCAAATGGTGTTAGACGACCGCCGAATTAAAGTGAGAGAGATAGTACAGGTTATGAAAATGTCCAAAGAACGTGTTTGTTACATATTAAATCAAGATTTAGGCATGAGTAAGCTGTCCGCGCCTTGGGTGTCGCACTTGCTTACGTTAGACCAAAAACGTGTTCGAATGAACATTTCCAACGCTCTGTTGACGCAGTTTAGGCGCAATAAATCCGAGTTTTGGCGCCGATCAATTACTGTATATAAAACTTGGATACACCATTATACGCCCGAAACAAAAATTCAGTCAAAACAGTGGACTGCAAAGGGCGAGTCAGCTCCAAAAAAAAGCAAAAACTGTTTTTCGGCTGGGGAAGTGATGGCGACTGTTTTTTGGGATAGTAAAGGAGTTATCTTAATCGATTATCTTCAAAAAGGAAAAATAATTACAGGAGCATTACTTGCCAAGCTGAAGGCAGAAACTTCGGAAAAACGGGCACATTTGCAGAAAAAGAAAATCCTGTTTCACCAAGACAACGCGCCGTCTCACACCTCAGCGGTTGCCATGGCGAAAATCCATGAATTACGGTTTGAGCTGCTTGACCATCCGCCTTATTCACAGATCTAGCCCCAAGTGCCCCAAACGTTTTACGAAATGCAAAATCAACGAAAAGTGCTTCCGAGAAACCAACAGAATAAGAAAAACATTTTCATCTTTCTGACAGATGAGCTCCTGGAAATTTGGAATGCTGTCTACCCCAGAGCAACGAATGTATGCAATAGGTAAAAAGTAATGACGTTAAGTTAGATTCAACTTCTCCTTTTTTATTTTTTGAAACATGAAACGTGTGTATAATTATATTAAGTGGTTCATATTCCTCTGAGTTGCACCTGCGCCGCTTGTGTGGTAAGTGAATTCCCAGGCCTCCAAACTAATCTCCAAACTACCCCATCACCTTCTAATACAGGCCGGGAGTTTCTTTCTAGCCTATTCTTCGAATCTCAGCTGAAACCTGAGGCTCATTTTGTTCAATATGGCAGCACTCTCTGATTTTCTCAGCCTCAAGCCTGCACACCATCGATTTGTTAATGTAAAGACGTTCGCGTCTATCTTTTATAAGATTACGTTTTGTCATACCCGGTGACATTTGTAATATTTTTATTTTCGCTACTATAAGGTTTCCTTCATATTTTTTGTACATCGTCCAATATTGCGATCCGTTCAGCGGCAAGATTTGGCCAAATATTGCTATATTTCCGAATCATAAACGCCACCCTACACTGACTCAACTCATTTCTACTAATTGTCAAGAGTTGAGTTTTCTGGCTTGGAAAAATGTCAAAGCAGATATTTGGTCTTAGTACAAGATCATATTAACCGCCATGGGACGAAATGATATAGTGTTATCGATTGTGTCGAATTTCCAGCGCATTTTCAGAGTATGTGATGCTTGTTTCACCTTTCGGTAGCTGTTGCAATACTCGTGTCGGCTTTGCCCTTATACTGCGAAAAAATAAGGCTCTTCCTCCACTGGTTAAATATCTGTTCACCGCTCATCATTTTGTTGAATTATTAGCCCTTTGTATCCAAGATTTCCGATTATAACCTACACTTCTTCAAAGTGTGAGTTTTTCCGTATATTCCACGTTGTACATCTTCTATTTCTTGTCGCCTGATCATATATATGTTATGGAGGCTTGTTAGGATACCTTTTTTAATTCCCGATAGAATGACTCATTGCTTACGTATCTGCTTAAGCTACCATTGTTTTTCTCCTCTCTGCAACGTATATAGACTAACGTAAGACGCACATCATATTATAGACTTCGCCATTTAGCTGTACATAGTCCACGCCTTCCCTTTTCGTTGAAGTTATTCCAAATTATTGTAGTTAGCAAGTGCTTCGTCTATGCTTATAGCACGCTGTAGCCGTTCCACCGCTGGAGTATATAATTAAATGCCGTTCTAACTCAATAAAAGGCAACCAGTACGCCTGTTCGGTGGTTCAATATGTCTCAATGTATACCCATATTTGTCACATGATGCGTTCGTACCATTCCCCTTTCATCTGTGTAGTGCTACTATATATGTTCATACGCACAGGTATGGATTTTTAACCGACATTGTTGAAGATGCTTGTGAAAAATTTGTTGGAAATCACAGAGCAGCACCATCGAAATCGTAATAAAAATGTTAAATTCATCCGCATTGAATTGAGCCCCCTTCTGAAACTAATCAGAGCAGGGGAGGCTTTTATTACGGTCTCTTTGGAACCTTTCCACTAGTCCCCAGCACTTGATGTCGTTTAAGAGTTAGGTGGTTTGAAAGAGGTTGAATGATGAAATTTGCTAGCTAACATTAAAGTCGTAGTAGTACTCGAGATACTGGTACTTCCGAGACCTTGTAAGCCTTCTTTGGTAGTGCCGTCTGTCTCCTACGTTGAGCCATGCACACATATTAGCTTAAAGATCTTAAGCGTAAGGACTTATCTCAAATCGGACGACTCGAGCGTCAACCACAGACGTCAATATTGAATCAATTTCTCATTGAAATTGACAATTCTCGTGTTTTTTCGTTTCCACATTGGCCACATTGGAGAGAAATGCAATTTGTGACCAAAGGTGAGTCAGCAAACGACACAATTTCGGTGTCGAATCTTAGTTGTGATATGTCGCCAGTTAATGAAGGCACAGAATCGTCATCAAATTGACAATTTCAACGTTTGGCTGAAACTTCAACCTCATCTGTTCCCGCTTTGAATGATGGCGCTGCCAAATGCAAACGAAAACAATCAAATAATTCTTTTCAAGCACAATCGGCTACACGGTTGACGATTTTCACTTTTTTTAAATTGCATCAATCGATATTTTGGTTGACGTTGACAAAATTTACGCTTTTAAGTCCATCGTGTAAATCTGGTAGAAAATTTATTTACGCTTCTGTCAAAACTACATCAATCGGGCGTAAAACTATTGACGCTAGATTTACGCTTTTCGTCAATCGTCTAATCCTAGCTTTGCATTCCACCAATCTGAAATCCAGACAAAAACATTCACGTGTTTCGAGTATAAATTAAAAAAGTAGTCCGCAATTAAATGTCAAAATTGACATTTTCTCAAGTTCCCTGGAAAATGTTGTGCCACCCTACTTCCACACGGCTGTATAATTCTTCTAAATTTTTGGCGGGGATTCGACGACTTCCAAGCCTCTGTGTGAGATGCTGCCGTAAGTGCTCTATGGGAATTGACGAATTCTATTTATTTTTTTAATTGTTGGTTATTTAAACAAGATTACTCAATATTATTTTACAAGATAATTCAACATATGTACAAGGGAATGAATTTTAATTACAACGATACGTGGTAAGTGTGGCGGCAACAGAAAAGAAGTGTCAGATCTCAACGAGGTTAAGTTCGTCGGCATATAGTGAAGGGAAACAGTAATCTAGCTTCTAGCCACTCGCTTGAACGATGATTGTGTTCAGACACAACATGAATGATGTCAGGAGATTGTAGTGGCCAGTCCAAAACTTCAATCCCAGGACTTTTGAGCCACAAGAAAGTTACTCTGGTCGTATTTTTCGGATCAATGTCATATCCGAAGATGATGTCTTAACAATTTTCTGCCCATTTCTGAAGACTCTCATTTAATCTATTGTCTAAAATACCCATGTAGTCTTGTGCAGTCTTCTTCCAACAATCCTCTGATAAAGTCCAAATCCTTGAGTGGTCATACAGCACCAGAGCATCACGCTTCCTCCTCCGAATTTCACTGTCTCTTTCACAGAGTTTCTGAGACGGTCGCCTGTCCATTCCCGAAAGTACTCGTATAAGCCAAAATAATTGATTTTTTTTCATCGGAGAATATGACTTTTCCCAGTTTTATTCGGTGAATACTTTGTATTTTTAAGCGAAAAATCGGCAAAGTTTCCTGTGACCCGCTGTTAGCTATGGCTTCTTTACTGTAGTCCGCACTTTTCTTAAAATTCTGTGCACATTTTCCGCGCTAAAAGACAAGTTATTGTTTTGAAAAAGAGACTTTTGCATTGAAACAGTATGTTTTCCTGTCCTGTAATTATTGCTCGTACAATTTTCCTTTAGAAAGTAATTGAAAGCAATGGCTTTGGTCAAGACTTCATCCCTTTTACGCAATCAAGTTTGAATTCTTCACATTAATAATTTTCATATTTCATTTTAAAAAAAATCATAATTATCGCACTTTTTCAAATCTATCTATCTATCAAATCATTTTTTCTTTTTGTGAACACAATTGATTCTGTTTTGTTCTTGGAACAAAAAATACTTTTGAAAGTCAAAGATGAATAAAACAAACATATCTATCGAATAAAAGCTTCTCACATTGCATAAGATTCAATTTCGCTTATTACTGCTATTCCCCCCTAGATACCACTGCATGAATTCGCCGCGTAAAATTTATTTCTTATGACACAAGACCACACAGTCCATCTCGTTCTACCACAAGCGCACAATACGCACCATCCATACATGCATCCCACAATTTACTGACACTTGACATGATGACGGCGAAAATATCGCTAAAATGGCACCAGTTCATTTTTACTCTCTCTCTCGGTTCTGATAAACCTGTCAAAATCTAACTAAACTCAATCGAAGAACAACAATACACACACACGTAGTGACAGTAGATACAGCTCTCGCATTATCATTACCACACCACACATTAGAGAAATATAGAAACATATAGTACGCAAAACTCTAAACAGAAAACATAAATATAGTTAAAGGGAAGAGCCACACACCACCAGGGAGACCATCTAGACCAGACAGTGACAGTATAGTGACAGTAGTGAATATAGTGTAGTGTATCTAAAAGAAACGATATTGTGCAGCAAACGAATACACCCAACATCACCATCAAAAGAGAGAGTGGAGCTCTAAATCTAAATATCTGACAGATTGCCCAAGTGCGCGACACAACGACAATCAAACATTGCGAAGTTTGTTTTCTCACCCAAGTTTAACATTACCTATTATTTGTTCTCTCGTCGTCGTGACCGTCATTTACCCACAAAGCAGACAGAAAAAAAAAAATTAGAAAAACAATTATACACACCTCCCAGAACATAATTTTCCACCACTATCATACTACCACTACTATCATCGTCGCCAGTAGCACTACCACGAATAACAACAAAATCCAAGTCGAAAGCGAACCCTTCCTCGCATATACTTTGCTTTGGATTGCTGTGAACAATTTTTCGGTTTCTCCTCCTTGTGTTCGCGACTGAAATTATCTATTTGTCGGCCAATTGGTATCTTCTTTTCTCCTTTCTTCAACTTCACTTCGGATTTTCAAGCTCCCGATATTTTGTCTGACAAATTTGTCCCAATCTCCTCCCCCCCCCACCGAAAAAAATAGAAAATTTGGATAAAAAATCAAACGTCACTCTAAATCGTAATACCCTGCAGTGAAGTGTCAAAGTGATTTCGTAAAAATTGAAAGGGGTACAATTTTTTTTTAAAGAAAATAGTGCGCAGAGTGAAAATGCGTTTTACGGGCCCAACCATGTTGCCGCTGCAAATGTGATGTGCTATAATGTGATGATGAGTACGATTGCGATTTCGATTGTTCGTCAGATTGAGATGATGAATGGTAATTTGACAGCTGGCACATCGTCAAATGTCAAAATTGTGTTCTTTCTCCTCCCAAACCACGGTATATAGTTTTTGATTCTCGTTTATCTTCCCTTCATTTCGGTTCAGTTACTTGTTCGGTTATTTTGTTCGTAAAAAATCGGCATAAGAAGAAAAATATAAAATAAAATCCAACACAACTGTCAAAAGTGACAGTTGGCGGGATTAACTACCAAATTAACAAGTAAAGTGAAGTAAGGTATATGGTAAATAATATTTATGAACTCGAGTTTCTGCAATTTGAATTTGTTTTTAATTTGATTGTTCTTTTCTTCTTTCTGCTGGCCCTACTGTGTGTGTGGAATAAAGAGGAATAATGACAAATCGCGCGCGCGTTTGTGTATGTGTGATATGAGCATTCTCGGTTAAAGGAGTTTAGTGTAATCGGAGTTTTATAAGCGACAGCTTATTATATTGACAGTGCGGTGTAACCATCACCCTAAATGGAGGATCGACCGTAAGTTTTAAAGCAAGTGCCGAAGCGGTTAAACAATACCTACCAACAACAACATAACACGGAATATCGACAACAAAAACAACAACAAGATAACACGGAATATCGACAACAACAACAAAAACAACAACAGCAACAATTATAACTTAATTTTCAACTCTAAAACTGCCAAGGTTAGTACCTAGTTAGGTTTTTTTTTTTTTTTTACTCGCATGATAGAAATTGGACGGTTGCTCTTGTCGCACAAACAGAATCGGGCGGAAAATTACTTAATTGATTGACAGGGGAGTGTTGGTTTTCGCCTTCGCACCACTCGCATTTAAGCTGACGTCTTTCGTTTTGACAGTTTTTTGAGGAGGTCGAAACTTGGTTTTTTTTTTTTTCAAAAATTTCATTTCGATTTGGGATGGAACTATGACATAGGACGTGTCTGTCACGTAACTGACCTCTTTGCTGCTATTGCCTTGGTTTGATCGTTTTACGTTGCTCGCCGCCTCGCATTATCAAGTGAATTGATTGCTTGTGACAAACAAACAACAAGTAATGTGGTGATAAATCATTTTTTTTTTTTTTTTTTTATTATTCATATTTCTATTCCAACCGCGGCACGATCGGTGAAGGAGGAGAGATATTCGTAATAGGAAATGTATGAGGCAGCATTGCCAGGCGTAGTGTGGTTCATGGGCGGACAGCATCAATGGGCCATACTTCTTCGAAACGATTTTTTTGTTTCCAAAAAGCTGTGAAATGGTCTTCGGTACAATTGGATAGTAAGCCGGCGAAAATATTGTGTTCAGATATGGACCTTGGTCTGGACTGAAGATAGTTTGATTTGATGTCGCTGAGATTATTTTCTATGGAGGTATTTGAGTATATTTCCTTGGTGGAGTTGAAAATTATGTTGCATTCCACAACGAGGAGTGCAGAATCCAAAGGGTCAGTTTTTGTTAAACTCGCATGGGATTCTATCCGACTGTTCTTCATTCTAGCTTTATCAATGGCTTATGTAATTTCTTCAATTGAAAACGGCATATTCAGAAATTCATTGATAATGAGTGGAGCCGCCTATTATAATGGTGGTGAGCGCCAACAACAACGCTTCTCAGATACCCAAATCAAAAACTTTTGTTTGGTCGAATCTAAGTCTTAAATTATTCTTTGGCGGATATATGCAAAAATTGAGTAACATATTCGATGAATGTAATCAAACTGAGACTTTAATTAACTTTGGTCATTTTAGACTAGTTTTGCTAGAAGCCTTTGTTGCCTTATAAGCGGTAGTATTTTTTTTAATCTAGTACTCACTTCAGACACTTATACAATATCTGTCAAACTTTTGTCACATTTCAAACTGTTAAGGTCCATTCACAGCCAGCGAACTTGCGACCGTGCGAACTGCGACCAAGTGAATTTTACCACACTTAATAAACCCAAAATCATCATGCTCCAAATCATGATTAATAAGCTGCAACAGTATTGGCGTATGTGGAACCTGCAAGTTAATACCAGCAAATCCAAAGTCTTGATTTTTCGAAACGGCTGGGGGCGCCAAGCAAGGGATGAAAAATGGACATGGCAGAACATGGAACTGAATGTAGTCAAGGAATACAAATACTTCGGAGTTCTGATCACCTCGCAGGCTTTCTTTAAAAAACGTTCCACATGCCAAGAATTGAATCCACAGTTCGCACGACCAAACAGGTCGCGCGTGTTTAACCTCAAGTCGTTTGTTTATTTCTCAATCAGCTGTAATCGGCAGTCGCACACTTTTACAACCAAAAAAATGCGGCTGTGAAAGAAACGTCAAAATTTGCGAAAACTGCATCGATTCGCAGGTCGCAGTTTGCTGGCTGTGAATGGACCTTTTTTGTCATTTTTAAACTGAATCTTGGTTCTGTTCGCCAAACTTATAGAGAACTTGCATCATATTACAGCCGAGATGATCTACCATCTGAAACCATTGTTGACCGTTTCTGCACAACATTTTCTTTGAAAGGTGCAGTGGCACCGAGACGCATAATAAGAGTGCGTACTGAAGAAACTTTATTGCATCCGTTCAGGAGGGTGTCAAGAAGATACAAATTTATCGATTCGACGTCGTTAACAATAGCTTGGTCTTTGTCTCTTAAATTCGTGAAAAATTTTACAAAAAAAATCTGAAGGCTTACAAGATTTAGCTGTTGCAAGAAATGAAGCCGAATGACCATCGTTTGCGTTAAAATTTCAGTGCGTGGGCCCAAAATCAACTGGCAGTGGATGCGTTGTTTTATCAAAAATTGCGTTTAGCAATGTGGCTCATTTTTCGCTCAATTTTCTCAGCAAAAATGTACAGTTTGGTGCAGTCTAAGGGGTCCTCAGGTCATTGGACATTTTTTTTTTTCAAAAATGAAGCTAACACGCTGATTATGATTAAGTGCATTTACTATAGAGCCATGATTAATGGCTTTTTCATTTACCGATTGAATGGCATGAATTTGGAAGAGATGTGGTTTCAGCAGGAAATGCAAACATGTCAACTTATTGAAGGAAATATTCGATTAACGCATAACTTTGCGTATTAGAACTATATATTGGCCTCAAAGACCTTGCGATTTGACAACTTTTGATTATTTCGTTTTGAGATTCGTAAAGTCGCAAGTCTATGCTAACGAACTTACAACATTCGACACATTGAAAGCCAACATTGATCGTGTTATTAAGGACATACGGCTACAAAGGCTTGAAAACGTGGTCGAAAACTTTGTCTTTAGGGTAATATTGATCAGATCAAGCCGTGGCGAGCATATGCCCGAAGTTGTGTTCAAAAATTATTTGCAGAACTTGCTATTCATTTAAATGCATAATTTTTGTTTAAAATCAAAGTTAGTACTCGCTTAAAAAAACACTGTTGGCCTCAAGTATAGGAATAAATTTAAACAGCAAACTTCGAGTGACACATGATCCGAGAAAGTCTTTTTCTAAGAAGAGGCTCGAATGGCCCGAGATAAGAAAGATATTCAATTACGGAGCATGCTTCTGCACGTATGAAAATGTACTATCCGCTTTGTCGGTATCGGTGCTGGTGACTAAAGTTTAAATAGATTAGGACTATGAACAAGTCATTGTTATATGCTTTTACATCGAGAACGTACGATTCTTACACTCTTAAAAAAATGACTGTCTGCTCTACGACAACCTCGCCTACATACAGCGGATTAAATTGCAGGTATGTACTTCAATTCATAATTTTAAATTAATTTTTCTAAAAGGGACCAAATTAACGTGGCATGAACACGCTGCATTATTTACCCACATTTTAATTTACGTCTGATACATATAATTCAGATTCAAATCAATTAACAAAATCTACTATAGATACACATCCGAAATAAATTGCTTTACTTGTTTTGCGTTGGTAACCACGTTAATATATTTTGAATGTATTTATCGTCGTTTTTACGGGATTGTAAATAGTTAATTTCCCAGCCAATTGTACAATTATATATTCATACATTCAACCCACTAAAAGATTTAAAGTCCGCTCATAGCATTATTTAATGCCAGGGATATGCATTTCCAAGTTTTAACACCTTTCCGTTTGAATAGTTTTTCAAAGTTACTTTTAGTGACCAGGAAGCGAAATAGACACCCAAGTACCTAACAACATGCACTGGATTCTATTGATGACTCTCTAATCATAAAATCTTAATTTTAATCGTTTTTAAAAATTATAATAACCATTTATCTTACTCGTATATTCGCGTGTACGCTAGTGGCGATAATACTATTGATTTTGACTTTCAAATACGAGTACTTGTATGAGTACTAACGTGATGGGGCAACGTTGGTTTATGTTTTTTTGTTTTGCAATCTAGTCATACGGATACAATCTGATCAACATATAAATTAATTTAAATTAGAATCCATAAAAAAAATGCTGTTAATTATGTTAAGTGTGGAACCTTCGTAACGAAGGTGGGTATGTCATTATGGCAGTTCAATAATGCACAGGTACTTGGTGGGAAAAAAATTGCAAGCCTAATAAATGTTCGCCAGAGTTTTGTTGCATTGTTTAAATTAACTAGAACTTAGATACTCTTTCAACCTGGTTGTATAGGTAGTTTCTCCAGAACACTATACAAAAATCCAAAAATTCTTCGAGTGGGACTGCTGTATCTGTGTCCATTGGGCTTAATTTCAGTCGACTTAATCACAGTCGAGTTGATTTGAGTTTTAGATATCTGCTTCGATTACATTTGTTTGAATGATTCAAGGTTAATGCGACAATCGGGTGTAGATTTTTAGCTCCAAGCCTAGAAATGATACTCCATCTGAGTATCCATCATGGTGTTCTCTTCTCTATACTTGAAGGTTCCTGTCTTGTGTTGATTAGCTTTTGGCATATCAATACTAGTGGGTGAATTTGTAGTCCGTGTTAATCACGAACCTTTAGACAGTTTGCTCATACAGTATATATATAAGAAGTGTCTTTCAGTATAGATCACTTTACAGCCTTCCTGCTGTCACTTTTAACACTTATGATCTACATTGTTTGAAAAATTATCATGACTAAACTTGCAACAGAAAAACGCCTCGGTACCCTTAAAACCTACCTTGCAAAGAATTATTGATTATCGAAGGTAACAAATCGCAATCCAATGTCTGAGATCACTATTTGCCGTATTGTGGATATATTTCGTGCCAGATGATGCCAAGGCAGCAGTGCGTTAACGGAATGAACCTGTATGGGACCGGCTGTGATCGCAACAGTTTGGCTTTTGTCCATACACTATGTGAACAATTTTGTCAAAAGATCTTCGCACAAACCTGTGTACAATCCTGATGTTACAGAAATAAAAGGCACGAGGCTATAATTATCGATAGAAGCTTGATAATTGGGCTTTAGTGCCTCTTGACCTAGACCCATTTTTTTTTATTGAAAAATAGTCCTCGTATTTAGTAGCGAAGCCGTTTCTTTTATGAGGTAAATTAATGATATTCTTTTAAAACTGTGACGCTATGTATTTATTACCGCTGACTTACTGAGAAATCGATTTAACGACAGCATTATATAGTGAATTGGCCACCGAAATCGCTCGATTTGAAGCTACCCGATTACTTTTTGCAAATAAAAGGTAAGCCAACACCTAGAGTGGGAGTTTTCATTAAATGAAACACACATTTTATTGTAACAAAGTTCGGGTTATGGCAATTATGAATGGAACACAACATCGTTCACGTAACCATCACGGTTTCTGTTGCAAGCGACCATCCTAAGGTCAAAATTACCGATGACTTTTTGAGCAAAAAGTGGGTCAATGGCCGCAATTTCAGTTTGCTATTGGCATAGACCTTACTATTTAAATAACTCCACAGGAAGAAGTCTAAAGGTGTTAAATCGCCTCACCTTGGAGGCTAATCAACTTTCTTTTCGTACACAAAAAATTAATTGATTGATGGCTTGTGTGGGTGGTAGCACCATCCTGCTGAAATCAGATATCGTCCAGACAGAGTTCATCAAATAGCCGGTAAAGATGTTCTCCATTCACTGTAACGATCTCTTCAGCCTCAGCTTCGAAAAAGTACTGGCCAATGATACCGCTAACTCATAATCAGCACCATATGAGTTTTCTGGCCCCCAGAAACGAAAATTTTGTTTGCTTACGTACCCATCCATCCAAAAATGGGCTTCATCGGAAAAGATCGAATTCGACAAACCGGCGACGTCGTAGATGGTCCAAATGCGTCAATTCTTGTGTAATTTGGATTTTATAGGCGTGCAAATGGAGATCAACTTTCAAAATTCACCGTAAAGTGTCATAAGTGAGGCTCAGTTGTTGATTTCGGCGACTCAGTGTGTGACAGTAAATGACAGCCAACATCCACACCATCTGTTGGCTCACGCTTTAGTTGATATGTGCTGGTAAAACTCAAATTATTCAGGTATTGAAAGCCAATGATCAGCGCGTTATATTTAATGTAAAGTTAAAGTTAGACTCAAAATTAGACTGATAATAGTGCGATTTGCCAAAATCAGCCATAGAAGCCATGTGCCGGAGGTTGTGTTCAATCCAACTTCTGTACCATTCTTCAAAATGAATAAGGATTTATGATTCAAAACCGATTCGTGCCATTATGGAATTTCATACATGGACTCTAACGTCTTATCTTGAATATCGCTTGAATTTAGAAATAAAGCTGCTCTTTAACTTTTATAACATGGTTGTCCTGTTTCACGATATCTGCTCTCTAATTTCAATGAATTTTGTTAGCCTCAAACACAGCTACGTAAACAAGCAGAATTACCACATTTGAAGCGAGAAAAGATGCCGTTGCATGCAGAAAAATATGCCTTTTATGCGGATTGTACGTTGTAGCATTATTGGCTCTTATTTTTTTTTTTTTTTAAATAGTCCGCATCATAAGTTACGAAGTTGAACAACTACTCAACCCCATACTTACAACGACAACGAAAAACACGATCTGGTTACACTCCGTGAACGCTGCCTTGAGTACGCTTTGTACAAAGCAGCTGTGATGGACATACACAGTGTGGCATATAATATCCCGGACTGGACCTACAAAACATAATTATAACACGATTTCTGTTTAACTTTCGGTTCTTCAATTCGAAATAATCTCCTCCCGATTCAAAACACTTGTTCGGTTCAATAGTGGTTCAAATGCCTGGTCTAGCCCATTTTACAGAATTGCCTCCAGTGCCCGGTCAAAGCTGCTTAAATGGTTGGAATGTCGTCAAACATGACATTCGGATTCGGGCTATCAACCGCTTCAAAACTTCAAGATAATATGCGGCAGTAAATATTGCACGAGGTGGAAAAAATTCAGCAACAAAATCAGGTACTTTTTGGATCAATTTAGGGGTCCGAACTGAAATTGGCCTTCCTATATTTTTGCCATTCTCCGGCGTCTTTAGTTTACGTATTTATGCCGATTTAAGCCCTGAAGAAAGCCTGAAGCCTTTGAAAATGAAAATGAGGGGGAACTTTCTCGAATTGATCTTGGAACATGAACTTGCTTAAGGCGTTAGTCGGTTCTAAGCTTCCGGCCAAATTGAACTATCATTTCTTCCAAATTCCGGAAGAAAATCTTTTTTTTTGTTTTTTTTGGAAAAGAGTACGAGAATCGGAGTGAAAAGTAAAAACAGTACTAAGTACCTGAACTCTTATGCGATCACAGACAGAATACTCACATACGTAGATAATGCTCCGCGGTGTTGTCATCACCCCCACAGTTGTTAAGCAAAGTCGTAGTTCCTATTGTTTTTCGCTGACCTCTTAAAACATCGGAAAGCATTCATTTAGTCAGCCTTTCTTCTTCTTTTTTCACTCTTGCCTAGCAAGTTCATCGGTGATCTCTTTTGATCTCACTGTGACCATGAGAAGTCTTGAATTATTGGACTGACATGGGAGTCGTGCGGAGATCTAGTAATGCCTTATGCGCAGCCTTCTGCATCAATTATTTACAATGAACGAGTATGAACGAGCCAGCTACGCATCTTAGATCTTTTTTGGAGCTTTCTATGAAGACCCGACTGGAACCTTTCCTAGTTCAGATTGTGACATAAAACCATTTTTGGGCAAAGCAGTTTTCGCAGTTACTGAAGTGCTACTGTTATTGCATCCATAAACCCTTGTCTAGTGCACTAATTATTCACCCCTATGACTGCTTGCGATTAAGGGCAATTGAGGGGAATCAATGCCTCAGTGTACGAGTATTAACTGCAAGACTGATTGCCGGTAATTTGTTCACAAAAGTTGCCATTCAATTTGTTGTCTGTCAACTTATAGACACAGATTTGGGGACATTGTCTTTTGCCATTCTGTGAGGGTGGACATTTAAACCATATGCTACATACTTTGTCGAAATTGCCATTGGTGCCAATGGTTGTCATTCGTTTTTTAGGTTAAGAGCAAAAAGAACCAATTATTTCTTATATCCTCTTACAAAGACGCCCTAAAGGTCTGTTCCACCTCTCCAATTCAAGTCAAAGTATTTATGCTTGGGAGAAAAAAAAAAATTATAATAATTTCACCAACAACTGACATGGTAACACTGTCTCCATATCAACTCGTTGTCATTGTTTGTGTTGCCTTCGCAGCAGTTTGTCACTGCCTCCATGGCCTTGGACAACCTTATTTGCTTTATTTATTTGGATTCTAGCTAATTTGGTTGTTTTGCTAATTCATTTTCGTTTTATGTGATTTTTTTTTTTTTTTTTTTTTTCAATAAGAATACTCGTTACTCGTGCTTCCATCTCAGTCATCTATCCTTTAATCGGTAAATCTTCAATATATACGTAAAGTGATGCATTTCTAAAGAAGATACGAGTATTATTCACTCAAAACATCAAGATTTAACCTCTAAAACTTTGCTTTTGTATTTTTTTTGTTATAATTCCCAAAACTCATTAACAAATCTGAGGAGGAGTGAGAGAGGAGAAAAAAAAATATAAGAATTTTGCTGACAAGTCACCATCAATCTGTTTAACAGCAATACAGGCAAAATTCCACAAAAAAAAAAATAGGAAGAAATTACCAACAACAAATGAGAAAAACACATCACTTGATCATCTCTCGGTATATTCAATTTGCTTTTTTGGGTATCCGTATCTTTCGTCTTTCGTTTGCTTTGGCCTGATAGTGTGTTATGTGCGCTTTGTGTGATCTGTGTATGCTTTAATGAAAAAAACATGACGTAGGTCATGAGAAAATACCCCAAAGTTATACCAAAACAGAGGCAAGTTAGAGACACAATAAAACAGAGACTAAAACGCATACAATGGCACAAACACTCATAAACCCGACCTCACAATACATATTATGTATGACGATGGCAACGACGAGTCAGGAATACGAGTACAGTACAGTGTCTAATGCGATGTCTTTGTTGAATCCAAATTTATATAGATACAAGTACTTCCAGCCTTGAATCGAATTAATTTTTTATGAGGCCCTACATTCAAATGTATTGTACTCGTAGAAACATCCCTCATACTCCCGCCCACCGTACCCCCTTTGTTTCACCTTGAATGACTGTCTATGATTGGGGGAGAAACCAAATGTAAAATCTCATTAACACTACTTAGTTCTGCTTCTGCATAAACCTTCCCCTCTGTAACTGGGAATTCCATCGACCAAATTCATTCAAATACGAATGTATCGAAACGAACACTATATGTACGAGTATTCCTCAAATCAATAAAGAATCGAAAATTCGTATATTCGAGATACTCCATACACTATTAGTCTTATATATATTTTTTGTATTTTAAAAGACTCTAGGTTCGATTAAAGTACGAGTATCTACAATAAAACACTTTCGTGAGTCGGCGGCGGTTGGTAGGGTGGCAGGGTGGCAGGGTAGCATTCGGCATAATCACTATGAAGGTGCAGATGAAGCTGGTTGTTGGTGTTAAAGACAAAATCCACCAGAAACATCCGAAAGAGTATGGATCAATAGCAGCACCAGCACAGAACAAACCGATTGCGACGCGACGACGAGAGCGATATCTCACACTGGAGTGATATCGTCTAATTTAGATGAAGAGAATGAGAGGCAACACCATGACAATAGCAATGACAACTTTATAATGAAAATAAAAATAAAAATATACATACATACATACCTACAATAAATACAAATAATATTTTCAATTCCACTTTGCTGCTTCCATAAATGTTTGCTTGATCGGCTTGTCTGTTCGGCTAGTGTTCTCGTATCTGTACGAGTGAGTATCTGTGTTTTGCGCTTTTGTCTGTATTTGATTGTCGCAGAGCAAATATGCGCACAGTACGACGCCTTAACACTTGACCAAATGGTTTCTTGATAGGGTAGGTCTGGTTTCGGTTTACAGATACATTCAGTGTTTAATTGAGCACTACCGCATAATTCGCGTTGAATATATCTTTTTTGATTTTTGTTTTCCAATTTGTTTTCTTTGTTTCCTTTTCCTTTTTGTTTTTTTTCGTGTTGTTATTCGTTATTGTGGCGAGTAATTGATGTTTTTTTCTTTCTTAGGTTCTAATGAGATGACTTGATAGTTTGTTTTCCTTTTTATTTATTTATTTTATTTTTTTTTTTAATTGTTCATTCATATTCGTATTCTGGCGAAACTTTCCTCGTGCTAGTCGCTTCTTCAGTTGTCGCAATAACATATTTTTGTCGCGAGTTATTACATAATAGAGGGCTGATCAGTTAAGGGGAGTGGCAGCTGATTAATTTTCAATTATTTATTCTGTTTGTATGACAGTTTGGGGGATTGTCAATGGATCATTATATCATTATGACAGATTCAAAACAAAACCATTATAGGAAAACTACCAATACCTCATTGTACTCTAGTAATGGGCAGTACCATCTTTGCATTCCAAGCTGAGATACATGCAATAGAGCCTTAACAGATCTGCCACCAACAAGCACATTTACTCGTATATTGTCTCCGACAGCAAAGCTGCCCCACACGCTTTTGAGGTGATCTCAAAAATTGTCTAGGATTGCATTATACTTTTCCTAACACTAGACAATACTGACAAAGTCCATTTAATTTGAGTTTCAGGTCATAGAAATCATGGAAATTCTTAGACCCAGTCTAAAAATAGGACACATTCCAATAGTTGGTCATCAATAACATCGTTAAAACCTTTCATACAATGGGTATAAGTGTCACGTCATATGCAGATGACGGCTTCCATAGCCATTACTGGTGCGATCTGTACCACCCCTACGGCAGTACTGGATACCTTTCTGCACCTAACACCTTTGATTTACAGATCAAAAAACATACTGGCAACAGTGCGATACGAATCACTAATTTACAGGGATAATTTGCACAAGGGATTTTGTGTACCCTTAAAATGTTTGCACAGAGCGTGGAGGAAGGAAATTTAGGGAGCGAGAAAAGAGAGGTACCGATGTACGTTGGTTTTAAATGTTTGAATATTGTAATGGCGAGGAAAAAAGGGCTCGGCAGGGCTTTCCATAAGCGATTTGTTCGGCTTAGGTTAGAATTACGATATTTCAGGGTACGTCCGAGAGTGGGCATTTATAGCGGGACGGGTATTACGGTCGGAGGTTTGGAGGGGCGGAATGCTAATGGCAATTTCTGTGGAGAACTGGTGGCGAAAATAGCGATAAAAGAAGGCGAGACAGGAGTCATTACGTCGGTGGTCGAGGGTGGTAATCGACTGTGTAATATTGACTTCACCATCACCTTGAACGACTTCGACATTCCGTATGACATAATATATCCGGAGAGGGAGGACTGGCAAGAAAATGCAGTTATCAGGCCAAATGGAATTGCGATTTTTATAGATGGTATCATCTCAAAAGACTCAGAACAAAGAGTGTATATAAGACTACCGGACACAAGTAGTTTCTTATAATCAGAGTTTCTGGCTGTCCTCAGGGCGGCTGAGCTAACGCAGATGACATCCGTATACGGAGAAGATATCGCTATCTGCATCGACAGCCATGACGCCCTTAAGGCAAAGGAATCGACTAATATCAACTCTGATACAGCATTATGCAATCAGAACCGGGTGAGACTGTGCTGGAGTCTGTGGTATAGAGGGAAATGAACAAGCGGATGAGTTTGCAAGAAGAGGAGGGCTACTCGATAAAAGTGAGGTTGCCAACATCAAACCACCCTTCTGCATAGTTAAAGGCACTATCGAAGAAAAAACCATAAAGACTGCTAGCTTATGGCCACTTCTTGAGAGTATAAGATAGATCGAGGGAGCTTAGTACAATAATAGAAATAATGAAATCCTGCTAAGACAGGCCAAGAGACTCAAATTGTCAGATACGGGCTTTTGTAGGTTCTGCGGTGATCTGCAAGTGGTTGAGGACATAAAACGCATACTGTTTGAATGTGTAGCAATATCGCGTAGTCGAGGGAAATTCTTAGGAAAATACTTTCTTGAAAATATAGGGGAAACAAACGGTGCGGATTTCAAAAGCCTTCTTGGCTTCTGCAAAGAAATTGGGTGTGTTCCCAGGGAGATTGTTAAGGTTTTTGCCCTTTGAAGTTAAATTCAACTGGTCCCACAGGGATACCCCTGTTTAACCTAACCTAACCTATCCTAGGGGTAAGATGCACGTAATCATCCGATTTTAAGCCGATCAGTGCAGAGTCAAGAAAACACCTTATAATTGTGGGTATAGTACAAGACAGTAACTGTCGAAGCAGAGGATATCCTTTGATACTGTAACCGCTTAGGCAGAACACATCTGTAGCAGAAGATATCACTGTCAGTTACGAGGGCGGGTCAATAAGTCCGTGACTTTTTGAATTTCTGACCTCTTTACTGAAACAGCAACACTGCTCCTGTCAACAGGCATCTGAAAAGTGAATTTCGTCTGCTTATTAAGCATTATTTCTTGCGAAAAAAAACCATTACCGAGACCAAGGCTAAGCTTGATAAATACTATGGGGACTCTGCACCATCGATTTCAATGGTAAAAAAGTGGTTTACTGAATTTCGTTGTGGCCTTACAAGCACTGAAGATGCCGAATGTCCTGGACGCCCAGTTGAGGTCTCTACACCCGAAACAATCGAAAAAATTCACGATATGGTGTTGGCCGACCGAAGATAGAAAGTGCGAGAGATTGTGGAAGCCGTAGGGATCTCGCATGGCTCAGTGGTTTCAATTTTGAATGATCACTTGGGCATGAGAAAGCTTTCCGCAAGATGGGTGCCGCGTTTGCTCACAGTCGACCACAAACGCAATCGTGTAACAACTTCACAGGAAGGTTTGGCGTTGTTTAATCGCAATATGGAGGAGTTTTTGCGCCGTTTTGTAACCGTGGACGAAACATGGATCCATCACAACACACCAGAGAACAAACAACAGTCAAAACAGTGGGTTTCTAAGGGTGAATCGGCGCCAAAGAAGGCCAAGGTGGGTTTGTCAGCCAATAAAGTTATGGCGAATGTTTTTTGGGATGCACGCGGGATAATCCACATTGACTACCTTCAAAAGGGAAGAACAATCAATGGGGAATATTATGCCAACTTATTGGACCGATTCAATGACGATTTGGAAAAAAAACGACCTCATTTGGCCAAGAAAAAAGTTCTTTTCCACCAAGACAATGCAAGGGTGCACACATGTGCAGTTGCCATGGCAAAAATCCATGAATTGGGCTATGAATTGCTCCCTCATCCACCCTATTCTCCAGATTTGGCTCCGAGCGACTACTTCTTGTTCCCAAACCTGAAGAAATGGCTTGGTGGAAAAAGATTTGACTCCAATGATGAAGTCATCTCGCAAACAAAGGCCTATTTTGAGGACCTCGACAAATCATTTTTTTTGGAAGGGATAAAAAAATTGGAGAAGCGTTGGACAAAGTGTATAGAGCTCAAGGGAGACTACGTCGAAAAATAAAATTATTTTTTTATCAAAAAATCTGTGTTTTAATCCAAAAGTCACGGACTTATTGACCCGCCCTCGTATCTCAGGGAAATAGCCAAATTTATTGAAATCTTAAGTAGCATGAGCTTTAATTTAAGAAAATCACTTAGGCCTTATACGGCCGTATGGACGAGTATATGGGAACATAATCGCACTTTCTCGATCGAATTGGTATTCATGTGTATAGTCCGTCTTTTGGTTTTCTTTTTCAAAGAAACGACCGAGGATATCTTCATATGCTTTCGATAGAATGCATGCTTCAGCAATATATAGTAGGACTAGCATATGCATTCTTAGCACAAAGACACAGAGATTAGCAATAGTGATTCTACATCGTACTCCTGGAACCCATTTGAGAGTCTAAGTAGAGCCTTCTTGCATGATTGCTTATTAGACGGTATCCATCGATGGATGACAACTATGAAAGCGCTGAGATGCGTCCTATTTTGATAGGTCAAACTTGAGTGATTGAGATCTAGTTCTGAACTGATTTGTTTGGTCGCTAGCCATTTTGATCCAATAGTCCATCTAAGGTTTGTCCTACTACTACCATTCAGCTTTGTAATTAGTTAGAGCATAGCGATTGATATACCGAGGATACATATTGCAGGTGGGATAGGTAGAGTGGTTCTCATTTTGTCGACTTTGTCGGCCCTTTAGTTTCCTGAAATGTCACTGTGACCCTGCGCCTTACAAAGGTGGCTGTTGAACTGCTCTTGAATCTGTTTTAGAATTTTGTGATATTGAATTCATGGTTTTGATATCTTTTGCAGAAATAAAATTTTGCATTAGCCAGGACAAGGTTTCAGAAGAAGTTTTGGTTAAGCTCATTTAAGAAAGCATCCATGACTTTTCATCCATGAAGCATCTTCCTCCGGAAAAATCTAGAAGGATGCCTTTTCAAACTAATGTTATGACGTAATATTCTCTGGCAGGACTTCTAGTATATGCTATATAAGCATGGCCAAATAGTTTATTTGTCCACTGCGTATCCGTTTGTACTTAAAAATCAAGTGCCTCGAATGGTGAAGTACGTATTCCATTGGACTTTGCTCAGTTTGCTGCAGTCGCTGCATTGTCTAAGGCCGTCCATCAGACTACCCCCTTTAAGTGATTATCCATTTTATAACCGATATGTATAGCCTTATTGCAAGGTTGAAGGCCGTATTTGTGTGTTTTTGGAAGAGAATAAAGATTTCTTCTAGAGAAGGATTCCATTTCAGTTTTCCGCCAAAAATAAGACCAAAATATTCAACATTCCACAGGTATCCTCGCACTTAGCGTATATATTAACTGAGTTGTGCGCTGAAAGGGGCATTAAAACAATTCAAAAGTCGTGATGAGTCAAGCATGGCTGGAAAAGACCGCTCAGCATTTCATTTCGAACATAAATTAAGTGGGTTTTCCAATAAGGACTTGACAACTTTTTTTTAAATAAAATGCAAACCATTTGAGATATTTCAAAAACTCTATTATCGTCTTGAAGTACAATCAAAACATTTAAAACGGTCTATTCGTTGGACCCAATTTTCAACGACTCGGCCACACATTTCAGCCGAAACGGCCGCTATTTCGCGTTCAATGTTGGCTCTGAGCTCTTCCAACGTCGTCGGCTTATTGACATAAACCAATGACTTAATGTAGCCCATTTCTTGAGATAACACGCTCACCATACTTACTCTTCAATAAATCGATTGTAACGTGTGCTGTGTGGCTTGTGGCACCATCCTGTTGAAACCACATGTTGTCCAATTCCATATCTTCCAATTCGGGCCAAAACTAATCGGTGATCATGGCGCGATAACGCTGACTCTTCACAGTAAGCGATGCCCAATTCTTGAGAACGCTGTGGAATTGACTGATTTAGATCGTTTGCTACGGACGCCTGAACGGCAGCGATATTTTCGACACTTCGACCAACCCGTCGTCTCACTGACACGGCAACATCACACAACGAATATGTAGACTAACATTTTTGCACTAAACTTGTTATTGCCTGTCTACTAGGGCGAGAATTACGACCGAAAATTGGAATTAACGCTCCTAAAGTTGCAGTCTCCGACTCCGAATTTCGGTGGAAATTTTTTATAATTTGCAGACGTTGCTCGTTCGTGTACTTTACCATGATGAAAATTTTGAGTTTACTGAATACATTAACAGTGACAGTTTGATGATTAGTGAAAGAGTAGGTTCAGGATCAGTATTGTAACGAAATTTTACAAAACTTGATATATTCATACGAGAGAAGATTGTGTACTAAAATAAGAGACTTTGAAGACTGTCACGCTTTTCGTTCACCTGAAAAGGTAAATTAAAGAGTCTTTCAAATGTACTGCAACCCCTAAAATAGAACACGAATCTTTACAAGTAATCACGGTAGGAAATATACGTGATTTCCTTGCTATTTCAGCCAATTATTTCCCACTTAAATCCGCGCCCGAAAAGAGTGTCTCCAGAAATATACTTAAATCACATGCGCATCTAGTTTTAATACTGACGGGGATTTGAATGCAAAACAAATCTACGAGGGGTCAATATGCAGCTCTCAGTAAGGCAGAATGTTCAATGAAGCGGGTATTGAAGAAATGTTGATTTCCGTCAATTGAAACTGATGGCCAGTATAGCTAACTTACCACATAAATTGTGTCGATTTCTTCGTTTGAAAGAAATATCTTTAAGTTGCATAAAATATGATGAGGGTTTTGGTATTTTACTCTGATCAATCTCCAGCCATTTCGGCAATGAGTGTAACTTTAATTAAAACAAGAACCAGACAAAGAACTGGCAACAAAGTCGTGCTCGACAACATAAAACACGTTTGAATAACCTGTGTTATCTGCTGAGAGAGACTATTAAGAAATTGAAAAACTGCGCAGTTGACACGTATCTTGTAAGCTTGACAGCAAAACGGGAATCGGATTATTCGTTCTGAAAAGCACTAAAAGGTACTAAAAGACATACAGCATCTGCGTCACCAATTAACAAAAATAAAAACAACCCAGCGAATATCTTCGCTAAAATAGACGTGAAACGTTAACGGACCTTGACCCTGAAACAGAGGAATTAAAACCATCAAAAGTTACGACTTCAACCGAAGAAATCCTTAAAATTCTGCCTCGAAAAGCATTAACTCAGCTTCTTAATATAATAAACGCCGCTCTGATTTTAGAATACGATCCAAATCAATGGAAAGTCGCTGAGATCATAATGGTTCTAAAACCAGAAAAATTTCCAAATGATAAGAAGTCCTATAGAACGATTTAAATTTTGCCAACTCTATCGAAAATCTTTGAGAGGATAATTCTAAGACGTATTCTGCCAATTATTGGCGGAACAAATCTTTTCATCAGTTTGGGTCCAGGAGTAAGCATTCAATTATTAATCAGGTGCATAGAACCACCGACGTAATTGAGAAAGCTTTGGATGACAAAAAGATTTGCTCAAGTGTATTCCTTGATGTATCGCAAGGTTGTGATAAGGTATGGCATGTCTTGCTACTGAGCTTTTATAATATTCTGACAAGTATCTCGAGAATAGAATTTTTTGTGTCTGACTCGGAAACGAAGAATCGCAATTTAAAGGGATTTAATATGGCGTACCGCAGGGAAAAGTTCTCGGCCTACTTCTGTATTGCCTATATACCCGTGACATACTCCAAGAAGTGCTGACTCTTAAGGGTACGTTTGCGAATGGCACTGCTACGCAAGCAGCATTTAAAACGATTGAAGAAAGAACAGTGAAAGTCCAAACCGATCTCGATTAAGTATGTAAACGGAAAAGGCCTTTCGGAAAGCCCACAATAACACCAAATCTGTTAACGTAAATTATATTTACGGAAAAACGAGTCGGATGCTCGGTCTGTATTCCATTTATAAATGAGGCTTAATACCTTGGACTGAGGCTCAACGGAAAGTTAAGGTGAAAATCGCAGATTGAAAAAACAAAAAAACATAGAACTCGAAGACCTGTGGGATACAACTCTGTACTCGTATCAAAAACACGAGTTGCAATATTTTACAAAATTTTGAAAATAAAGTCCAAGCACCGTGATACATAAGATATGACGAATTGTTATTATTTTTTTTTATATTTTGGACTCACTAATTGCGAAAATACAGAACTTCGACCAAGAAGATCTTTTATATTGGTTTGTCGGAACTGTGTTTAGACTAGTTGGTCTTCTACCTTCTTAATGAAGGCGAATCGCTTAGTTCAGTGGTATCGAATTATTCGCTAAAGAAGGTATTCCATCTTATTCCGTTTAGGGCTGGACAGTCCCATAAGATGCTTTCAGCTGTTTCGTCTTCTTCAAGACAAAGTCGGCACTCTGCAGAGTCGATTGGTCCTATTTTTGTTGAGGTGATATCTTAAACTGTGATGTCCTGTTAGGTACCCCATTAGGTTTATGAAATCATGCGGGTTTAGATTCATACATCTGTTGGCATTTTTGTTGAAGGACAGGAAGGTTCGTTTGGCCTGTGTTTGACCCGGAGTTTCCTTCCAATACGAGATGCATTTTGAGTGCTCCCAGTATTTTATGGCTAGACCTACTGCTGTTTTAGAGGCACAGAAAAGGGTTCAGGGGGTTTGAGAACCTTTTCTGGCCAGTTTGTCGGCCTTTTTATTGCCATCAATACCCTCATGCCCAGCAACCCACCATAGATTGATTTTGTTGTTGGAGGTTTTTGAAGCAGTACATGACTGATTTGGAGTCAATAATGTGTGAGCTAAGGGCATTTATAGCTGCTTGACTAACCGTAAATATATGGATGTTGTCGCCTTTGATACCAGAGTTGTAGATCATTCTTAAATGGCGTGTAGTTCAGCTTGGAATACACTAGGACTCTTACGCATAGCAATTGATATGCTAGTATTTGATCCGTGCATTCCAGCTCCCACTCCCGTTTCCATTTTAGAACCATCCGTGTACCACTTTAGACCGTTTTGTCTATTTGGCTGGTAATGGCTGACCTGTGCTTCTTTGCTGGGAATCACCGTGGAGAATCTTTTGTCGAAGCATAATGTTTTTTGAAGGTGGTCTACTACCTATAGTATATCTCAGAGTAGGATCTTTATGTTCGGGTGGTCGCAAAGATTTGGTCGTTGGGGTTATACCATACTTCCTGAGCCCCGTAAAGCCACTTCGCTGATAAACAAGTGTTAGTCCCATTATTGATTCGGTTGCTTAATTTATTGAGCAGCTCTCTAGGCTTATTGCTTGGTTTTGGGCTAAATACTATGTTTACCTCCCTGCAAGTACGTAGTATGCAGCCCCAGTTGAAGCTGAACCTAAATAAGCCAATCTAAAAGACGAACTATACCGACACCTTGGAACTTGCTACTGTCGAAGACGAAACATATATTAACAATATATATCTCCAAAAGACCAAACCTTTGGACCTAGAACATGAAGAAACTCTTATTGGAAGGCCACCTGCGAAACGAGTCTGGTTTATGATAAAAAATTGCTGATAAGTTGGAATTCAGTTGCAGTGCGATTAACATCCCTCGGGAAAGTATCTATCGAAAAATTTTCACCTGTCCTCATCGGGTGTGAAGGAGTAGCTACTTAGGTATGGCTCAAAACACTATAAGCGTGTAATTTAGATTTTTAAAATATGTTCATCAGTTAATTTTGGATTTGGAAAAAAAATTTAAATGTTCAATCACTCGTGGATGTACAGAGCGCCATCCTGTGAACAGTATATGGGAGTGCCTTCATATTTCATTGATTGATTGGAAGCCATTTTCGAAGTCCTAGGGTTATAAGCGAAGTTAAAATGTATTGCATCTGTTTAATCCAATTCTAGAGAAGTCAATACTGCTGTTTGTCTAAAACATGCCCCTTGGAAGCTATAATAGAAAATGTATCCTTACAAAAATTGAACACTTAACCATAAATCCCTTTCATGGAACCTCTAATAAATGTGTTATCAAATTTGAGGATAAGGTAATCGATCGATGTATAATTTCCACTACCAAAAGAAAAGTATCCAGAAGAACCTAATCATTCCAACAACGCGTATTTATACTCCGAATAGTATTGACCGCTATGAATTGGTATGTACGTATATATTGACATGTAATCATACAATCAAATACTAAATCTTTCAATAAAATCCATAATGCTTCGAAATTCCGAAATCATCTGCTTGTGGCGTGGAGTGTACAAGTTCTATGAATGATTGATAATCTAAAAATGGGCACTGACCTTGATATGTGAATGTCGTTAATGTCCCTATTAACAACGATATAGTTTGAACGAATAAAAAATTGGTCTATCATTATCAACAACTACAGTATTATGCGGTGTAATTAGAGATGTAAAAAAAAAAACAACAAACACAAAAAGGCCTTGAGGTATTTTAGTTTGTTCTACTGTAACTTGAAATGTATTGAACATTTTTTTAACGACAGTAAGCGCCATCTATAATTTTGATTTCCATAAGAAATTGTTCATTACTACAAGGTCATTTTAATTAACTGTATCATTCTTGAAAAAATTACACAAAGAAGAAGAGGTTCGTAGACCTCTCATAGACCAATAGATACTGCGAAGAAATAAATCATTAACTTAAGGATGCGCCTGTTTACGAGAATGAGTTAAAATTCAAATTATAAGTTTTTAAGATTGAAAAAAAAGCTATAATCTCTTAAAAATATGCTTTAGCAGGTTACGGGATTAGTGCGTTATATGGCGTTTTGTTGAAATGAATTTTACAACCCGGAAGCATTTTATCACAAGTCAGTAGAATACCCGTCGAAGCGGTATCTTCTACTTATCAGTTGTTCACTTGTAGGTAAATAAACAAATAAAACACGTAACGCAATGCACCGAATTGCGTCAGTTGTTAAATTGCTCAGGTGAAGGTAAAAAGTGCAGACGAAATTAAATCATATTCACACCAAGTGAGGTGGTCATTAATTTTTTGTTTTTATTTTCTTAAATTGAAATAAACATTAAGATGTGATGATATTTTGTTTTTCTCAAGTCTTAGTCGGGTATGTGTCATTTAATTTTAATCAATATTCATTTTTGTATATTGATCTAATGGTGTATTCTTTACTACTTGTGTTCGTACCACCCCAACGTCCTGCTTACGAATCATAATTAAGTTTTTAACAACATTTTTCAATTAGAAATAATTTCAATTTAGTCTGTATCCTTTGAAAATTCTTCTTCCAGTTTTTACTCTAGATATGTACATGAATTTATGAGAATCACGAAGAAGGAAGTTTCTCAATTTAATTTTTTTGGTGATTTTCCCGATAGAGCAAATCGTTTCGTTTTAAAAATACAAAAACTTAAATAAAAAATTATGAAATTGCTGGAAATATGTAGAGTTTTCAAAAATAACTTTTTCTACAAGGTGGTTCTAATGAGTTTAAGATGCTGATGTTAATAGAAAGCATTTCGTAATTCTCAAGCTGAGTTCTATTTGATAATTGATTTTTATTTAACATCACTAAATTGATCAGTAGTTCGGTCTCAATTCCCGTAAAACCTTCGCCAGGTATTGTTTTCAAGTAAATTTTTTGTGATTATTGGGAGCAAAGTGAGTCTTGATCCTGGTTCGCGTGTACACCAGAATTATTTCGATATATTGGTCCTTAGGACAGAAAATGAAGACCGTTAGGTTCGTAGTGTTAATTCCATTAGCTCTACATGCCCTAGTCATCTCAGGGTAATAATGCGCTCGTAGAGCTTGCAAATGAAACAAACATTTCCCAAATGGTCTTGTATTCAAAACTACCAAGGATATCTTTATCCATTTTAGCTAACGGCCATGCTTCTGCAGTACATGTACTCGTAGATTAGAACTGCAATGATTATTGTCTCATACAGAATCTTCTTAGTGTTTCGCGACTCAACTGGCTTATTAAGACAACAGAACTGCCTTAATTTTTGATGAGGTTTACGAGTTAATACTGTAGCCGATTGGTCGCCGACAGTATGATTTTCTTTTTGTTGACTGCATATTTATTTGGCTTTGCGCTTATGAGGTGCGTTTTAAATTTATAGAACACCTTCCATTTCTGGTGAAGAACAACAATGTGTTGATAATATTGACCCGCCATTATTCAAATATTTTGAAGATAGTAAAGTAATGAGTCTTTCGAACAAAAATTAAAGAAACAAAATCCTTTTTTGTTAAAAATTAATTTACTTAAATAATAAATATTTTAATTACGATAAATAAATAAATATAAATATTTTTAAGTCAAACTAATATTTTATCTTGTGTTCCCACATAATTTAAGTTTTATCGATTTATTGGAGCTCCTTGGGCCCTGATCAAATAAAAATTATTTTATTTATGGAACGAATTAAAGTTCTTAATATTAATTCGATTTTGTCCCATTGAATAAGGGTAGTCTGTTTTAGCTCCTCTAGTGTCTGAAACGGACTGTTTTTTTCCGTAAATTCCAGGAATTAATAACCCCAAGGATTCTCAATCTTCACATCTGCAGAATAAGCTGGTCAATCCATTACATCAAAGCAATGTTTCTCAAACCATTAAACCACTTCATTGTCCCAGCACTCGTGTAGACTCGAGCATTATCTTGCTGAAAAATCCAGCGTCTTTCACGATTTTGTTTCGGAAATGGTAAAAGACTCGCTTCAAGAACATGGGTATGAGTAAATTGCCAATCTAAGCATTCCATGGACGAAAGCGCTCCCTATTTCATAACTAAGTTCTGAGGATCTTTTCTTGAATCTTGCCAATATGACTTAAATCCATCCAGACTATCCAAATTCGATTTTTTATTCATCCGAGGAAAAGACCTAAGTCACGAAAGGAAATGAAAATAAATATCGCCAGATACTAGACTAAAATCCTTGGCCATATTTATATTCTGGCATATTCCAGCCTGGCTAACAGAATGTAGGGTGCATACATTCTATAGTGGCCTTTAGAATAAAGGAGCTACTCTGTAAGGTTCTCCAAGCTGTACTTTTTAAAATTCCTATAGCTGACAGGCTCGCCAAAGCACTGCAACTCTTATTGCAATTATAGCTACTAGAAGAATTTCCCTTTCATCTCTCTCAGGGAGCTGCCTTTTTCTTCCAGATCTTTTTATGCTTTCAAATCCGCTAGCTTAGAAAAATATAGCGCAGTGATGAAACGTTTGTCAGGTGTCTTATAAATTTTAAACGCACCTTTTAAGCCAAACTATGCGTTATTTCTGTTTTAGTACTTGTAAATGATGTAAATCAATACTCAATAGCTCGTTCTGTCATTAGTGTATGAAAGACTTCTGAAACAGTTTACCTTGCGAGTTTTGGGCATTTTCCACAAGTATCCTGTGCATAAAAGTCACATTGCAACTCATAATTTTGGCTAAATCTTTTTTGACTTCGGAACAGCGAGTTTCTTTATAACCATTCTGCACAGCCAGTCTTGGTCTGCCTTATATTAGGTTGTAACATAAGATTGTTGAACATATGTTTATTGTTATTTAGTTTGCACGCAATACAAAACTTTGATCGTCAAATTAATTAGATACCTTCAAAGGACAACACTTCTGTCCGCCTCTCAATCATCTTTTTGATGCCATTGCTAAAGAAGTTGTTTGGCTTTGACGAAAAAACAACCCTAAGAACTTTGTATATGAGACCGAGAGAGACCAAGTTTTTTCCAAACGAAGTTTGCAGACTTTGGGAAAAGTGGAAATCTAAAGGTGCTAAATTTGGGAAGCATGTAGTCCTAGCTGTTTGAGGGCAAACGTTATGCTGATCGAATAGAACATCTCTATATTTTTTCTTAAATCTACCCTAATCGCTTCTAAGTCTATTTTACCCGGGAACGGTAAAAAAAATTAAGGCACACCAAATTTGCTTTCTAATGAAGATTGCCTGTATTAGAGGAATTGCTCTAGCAATGTGTCTTCGAGTCAACTTAATAACAAAATTGTCCACCCTAGCTAGGACCCTATTAAGATAAAATTTTATATAATCGGGTCATGGTTCGGTTCTGTATAAGCGAAGGCAAGTCCTTAAGCAAGCCCTCTCAACCACCCGAATCCTTGCCAAAAGACTTCTTCTTACATTAAACCTCACGGGACAGCCAAATACAGGCATAGAGCGGATAAGGTTCATGTGGCAGATCATCTTCACCCTCCCACAGAGTTGCCTGCTATAAAACAATCTCTTTGTAAAGGCAAAGTGCCTCTGGCTCTGCCCAGAGCTACATCTATATGCTCGTTAAAATACATACCACATATTGATCCAACCAGATCTCAAGGTATCTGACTACATTCCAACAAGCAGGTGGCTGCCCATGTGTCTCAAGTTGAAAATCTTTCTCCAATTTGTGCTGGTTTCGGCAGAGTTCAGACAAGGGCGTCCTAAAAACAATGGTTTTCGACTTCTGAAAGTTGATCTTCAACTTCCAGTCATGGCAAGCAACATCGCTGAATTTTATCGATGTCACGTTGCAAATGTATGTTAATGACTTCAATCATTGGTGCAGTGAACCTTTCTGATTATTTGTGTAACTGCTGAGTAAGATCGGCGAATAAGCCGTTTTTAATGTGAAATGTTTCAGTAGGGATCACATCGCCATTCTTCACGATGAACTGTCTACATGTGAACAAGTGGAAAACAGTATACAGCAGTGGTTTGCTGATTCCTAGTCTGTTCAGCTTTGTTCCATTGGATATCAAAAATCAGTTTAAGCACGTCATGAATAACATTACACCCCGCTTACTTACTGCGTTTTTGAAAACCATATTGATATTTGGAAGAAGACTGATCAACCGGAGATACGCCAGATTGGAAGCATCTTTATCCCTTTAGGGGATGAGTTGTTCGAATGCAGTTTTCAAAAACGCTGTATAATGGGATATGTCGAAGCACAATGTTCGATTTTCCACTTACAAGCTGCCGGTCATAGGTCTTGTTGAGTAGTAGTAGGACTGCCAGTAGTCCATACCGTAATATACGGTGGAAGTCAGGAGCTCGCCGGATTTCGGTTCGTGCCTGACTTGTTGAGGTAGCCCCCTTGTGGGAGGGTCACGATAACTGTGGCTTAAACCTAAAACGCAGGTGCACCCTGCACATGCTGATCCCACTCGATGTGGAATTGCAACAAGTACTTGATTCTAACACCCTAAGATCAGTAAGAGGTTTTAGATTGGCCTCGACTCATACCAAGGGTGGAACCTGTGCCCTAGATACGGGTACCAAATTGGTATCAAAGAGATTGACGGCGAGCGATGGCAAGGCGTATCCTTGCTCCTATGGATGTATGGGAATGCCGTGAAACATAGACAGCTGTTCACGTAAACCATGAGAATGTGAAGCGTCTGCAAAAGAATGTTAGTCTTGTCAACAGTATAGTTTTCTGTCGGTGCAGTGCGTTAATACGAGTAGTTGCTTTGCGGAAAAAGTCTTCGTTGTCATTGTGACGAGGCATGGTTTTGTGCATTGTTTGTTTTCTTAATTCGTCCATTAGTTACCTACCAATTTGTAGTTTAACAGATTTCTGCTGAGGCGAGTGCTTTCGTCAGTTTTGTGGAGATTATAACGCAGAATAGAACGAGACAATAGCTCAAAATGGACTATTCCCTCAGCATTACTCCATACATACGGGTGAAGTCCATCTCAGGGATGTTTTTCTGGTCTGACTTCTAGACAAAGCGATTGGTGGCGACGACATTTTTCATCTCAGGTTACGATCTAGTTCCAAAACGGCTTTTGATTGTAATTCGGCAAAAGCGCAGTGCAAGCGTTTTTGTTTTTTTCTGAAGATTATTTCGCGATACGTGGTAGGGTGGTTCCTAATTTTATGGCATTTTTCATTTTTTATAAGAATTGGCTTACGCTGATTTGTGGTGAGACTTCTTTCGACAGTGGACTTCCAGAGCTCATCGTTTAGCTCTTCATTCTTTAGGTCAAAATTCCCATTTCTAAACCTTGGGAAACAACGCTTGGATTCGCTGAGAACACCTTCCTTCTGTTAGACGTAAGCCATCTTGTACTAATCATTTTGGCCTCTAAGAGGATCGCTGATATTAGCTTTCATCTGACGCAAGAGAAACTGGAAAGGTTGTTGACATAATCTATGATCTCACTTATAATTTGAACTCGAATGTCTGATGCTTCCAACTTTAAATTTTTTTAAACTCAGGCTTTATTTGATCTAAATTCGGACGAAGAAGTGTTGATATTTTGAGGAGTATGGGACAATACCGGTTACTTTTCTCTAACGTTTCCGGTTTAGTTGCAAAAATAACTTTTTATTGAACAGACGTCAATATTCAATAATAGCCTTCATAAAACCCTATTTTTGTCACAGTTGTCGTAATAATTGAAATTTACATAACTGCAATCCTGGCTATAAAATACGGCTTCTCTCAAAATATCTGATTCAATCATCGTCATTTACTTGGGACACTAATTCAGATTTAACGTTTTAATTAGGTATTTAAGTTTTTAACGTTTAACCTACGAAATATACTAAGATTTTGTATTATTTTAACTACATACCATTGACGTCAGTATTGTCTAATTATGTGGCTAAGCATGTTAGACTTGATTGAGCGGTTTACTTTCATCTCAATAATGTTCTAATTGGTTTGTTTCAAACAATTTGTTTCAGCATTTTGCTGAATCATTGTCAAAATTTCGGGCTAAAGTGTGCAGGAAATTCGATGCCCTTTTTGGCATTTTTGATATTCGATTTTTATAGTTCAAACGTTATAAATAAATTACAGAGATTTTCCAGATATTTTGATTGATTAAGGCTATTACCATGTTGCATTCACGCAAGAAAATCTTGTGGAGGAAGTTTGTTGTCGGAATATATTGACGGGGCTTTGACAGATTAAGTTTCTGTCAATCACTGGAGAAGTTCAATGGGGTCAGCTAAAATATTTGTAAAATATATACGCTTTCATGAAGGCCAGAGTTGCAGGTGCTAACGTTGTCGGTTTGTTTCGTTCACTACAGCGAAATTTTGGATCTAAATAATAATGCCGCCAAGCACATACGACAAAACAGTAAGCATACACATCAATGCTCTGTATAAAAGAATCAAAGTCTAAAGGCAGTGTAAACAAGAAAGACATTTCTGCAGACAAACGTCAAACCCAATAACTAGATCAAAAGTGGTAAAAAAATACCAAATTTTGGGTGAGATGCTGAATTATTCTGCACCGGCCTTCCTGGTTCATAGCAAATACTTGGTCTTGCAAAAGCGCCACTTACATCACGCTGCTTTCATTCGATTATGTCAATATCATCGGCGTATGAAATTGGTCGGACTTCTGAAAAATTGTGTTTCGCATGAGAACGCATCACCTTGTCTAAATCCTTTTTTGACATCAACAGTCTCTTCGAGATCTTTACCGATCTTGATGGAGCAGCATGCATTTTCCATCGTCATCCAGTGCAGACGGACGAGTTTGGCAGGGATGCCAAAACTACACATAGCTCTGTATAACTTGCCAACATAAATGCTGTCATATACGGCCTCGGAATCGATGAATAGGTGCTCATGGGTTTTCTCCAAGATCTGCCATAGTATGAATGTTTAGTCGATGGTGAACTTTCCTGGCCTGAAGCCACACTGACATGGTTCACTCGGATTGTTGACAAGGGGCTTCAGACGTTCAAACATAAGATCTTGTATGGGATGTTAAGAAGACGGATGCCTCTTTAGTTGGGGCAGTTCAGAGGGTCTTCTTTCTTGAGAATCGGATAAACAATGCGTTCCAGCAGATTAACTCTTTGTTATGGCTATTATCACTTCATCCAAGTCGAATGGAGGGAATTGTTCGTTAACTATGCATCGCCCAGATTAAAAGATTCGTTGTGCCTGAGAGTAGTATTTGATTCGTTATCGCCGCTATAAAGGCAACAGAAATGCTGTTTTCCCAATCTCATTATTGGAGTTGCATCTCTCAATTTGCTCGACTGTGCTCTTCTCAGTCTCTTTTTTTCCTCCTAAGAAGCCGGTGTTGGTCTTTTCTCTCCTGATCGTTGAGCTAGTGATCAGCTCCAATCCTATGCAGCGCCGCTTTGTATCTTACTTAGCTGAATGTACTTGCCGGCATTCGTCCTTAAACCAGGGGTTTCGCTGATGGCTTTTTGGAATAATTGACGCTGGTCTTTGTAAAACTCTTACCAATCGCTGCTTCTTTGGGCTAAGAAGGAAATTGACTGGCATAGCCTTGTCCTAATAATCCCGCTCCTCCCTATGGTGCAGAGGCATGAACGTTATCAAAAATGGTTGAGGATGCCTGCTTTAAAAGGAAAATTCTTCGAGTGATGTTCGGTTCCATCTGCACTGACGGTGAGGGGAGGAGGACATACAATGGCGAACTGTACAGACTAAACAGCCACATCAACCTAGCCAACTAAAAAGGATTTAAGATCCAAGGACTGAGATGTCTGTGTCCAGTCCAAAAAGTGTTTGAATCCGCCCCTGAGGGACAGCGCCCTACAGGAAAACTGATACTCAGGTGGCGAACGCAAGTGGGAGGGGACCTCATCCAACTTAGCGTGCGAAAATGGGGGCAGCTAGCGAATGAACGAGCTGGCTGGAGACGCTTGTTGGCTGAGGACAACTTTAGAAACTTCTCTGAATTTGCTGCAATTATATTGCGTTCCGCTCTAAGTTCTGTTACCCTCCACGCGTTTCTGACAATGAAAGACCAATACTTAGTCGTATTTGCTTCCACCTCAATTTGAATTGAGAAGCCCTAAAGGGTGCATCCAACCCATAGCTATCTTCCTTTTTGGTGTCTTCAGTTCCTCATTCATGCTCTTCAATCATCACATTCTTTGAGTAAATTCATGAATTGCAAACAAATTGGAGAGTCCTTCGCTGATTGAACCAATATTTGGTTCCGAAATCACTTAAAATAAATAAGCAACTTTGGTAATTCGGAATTACCAATCTTTCATGGGCCTTTCATGGCTAAGGTTACTAGTGATGTAAGTAATCAGCATATGTGACTGACTATATTCAAAGGACAAGTTACGAGTAAAACCATGAATTTCAAGCATCCTAAGTTTAATGTTACGATGCGTCATTTTGTTCTTAATTGCCTTCTGGCAGCATAAGTGGTTCACAAGGAACCTTAACAATTCTTGTCACAGC
This sequence comes from Volucella inflata, assembly GCA_928272305.1. NCBI lineage: Eukaryota > Metazoa > Arthropoda > Insecta > Diptera > Syrphidae > Volucella > Volucella inflata. The sequence continues at coordinate 68,540,982 of OV743719.1, forward strand.
CGTTTGTAAAAAAAAAAAATTTCTCCGTCCACTTTATTAGGCAAACTTCATTGACAGCTTGACAACTACAATAGTTATCACCTACAGCTACACCTCATCTTATGACTGACCTACATCTATCTATCTCAAAATCACACATTCCAATTGAAGTACTTTAAGAAGTAATTTTACCACGCTTAGACAAGCTTAAGTAATGACTTCCAGATAATTTCTTTTCTCATTTACAGTGAAACCTATAAAAAAATTTTGACAGCCAAAACGAAGTAGATACAACAAAAAATAAAAAAACAACAACAAAATCCAAAAGTAGTTCAAGAATTGGCTAAAAATAGCCAAACTTAAACGAATCGTAGTAATAAAAAAAAAAAAAGAATCTTTACCGACGAAATACTTGTATCTTCGAATGAAAGAGGCAATCTTCTCTAACTATCTACCTATGTTCGTAACTTCGACGATCATAATGGTCATGATGGTCATGATGATCATGAAGTGGGTGTGCGATTGCTTGCTCTTTTACAATAACTTCAGGGCAGCACAAGTTTCATTCATCAAAATCCGATTAGGCCAAGCCCAAGAACCAAGAACATCTACGACAAGATCAAGAAGAATCTTCAGTGGTGAAGAAGTTTTCGCAGGAAAAATTGCGGCACTACTTTTAGTCAGTTTTTTGTTTTTTTTTTTCGTTCTTGTCGTTACTATTGCGAAACGGCCTTATGGCAAACTTATCCGTACTCGCACTCGAACTCGAACTTGTACTTGTACTCGTATCTATTGTTCTATTGGGCTTACCTTCTGAGTCTTGAGCTAAACCAGCTTGGGAGCTTGTGTTATTCAGACTCATTTATTGTGGTTTAATGCTCATCTCAAGCACTTAGGTAAGTGATTTCTTAAAAAATTGTGGCGTTTACAGGCAAGTTGTGTCTTTCGTAGAAAGTTCCCAGAAAACGAATAAAATCAGACCGACTCGACTATTCTGCAGCACAGTTGTATAGTACTTCACTTCTTGGCTCCATGGACGACCCGAGAGATCCCATCGATATGCGAATGAACACAGGAAACAATATTTTAATGATCGACGGAGAATAGTGTGTAAGTTCTCGTAGAGTACTGATTTGTGGATTTTGGTTTTTTTTTTTTTTGGAAAATAGTTCAAAAATTGCCTATGGGCCATTGGCCTCCACGGCAGGCAGTAACCGGCTTACTGGCTAGAGCCCCTGGGCTTCTTCAAAGATTTTCAATTTGATTATTTAGTTTCTGTGAGTTTGGATTTGGTTTGTTTTTTTTTCACAGAAATCGAATGGGATTATGGGACACGTCGGTGGAGGAGGAGGAGATGAAGAAGGAATCCCAGTCATGTCGGTCGCTGTGGTCAAAGTTAAAATTGAAGTTTCTGCTTGACTTGTTTTCTGATACCTACTTATTCCGATCAGTGGTGCTGGGAAGCTCTGGAACTTTGGCGGTATTCTGTGTTTAAATTGGGTTTTATGGTTTGTGGGTGTTTGCATTGGAATTCGTAGAACTGACCTTAACTTGTAGCTTGTGGTTCCGGGGTTTCTTTTTATCAATTAACTTATGAAAGAACTGCCGCAGGTCAATGAATTTAGAAGTAATGGCGCCGTTTATGAATCCGAATATGTGTGTACTTTCTACTTCAATGTTGGTTTTTTTTTCTTTTTTTTTCTTTCTTTGTTTGTTTTGCTGGTGTTGTGAGAAAATGTTTGTTGATACGAGTTGTTGCTACGAGTATATCACTTGGAGCTGTTTGGCATTTGTTGCTGTTGTACTGGTAGTTCGGTTCTAGCTTTTGGGGACACTAGACATTTGACAGATACATATAACTGGTTTAAGTTATTATCGGCAGAGATTTGGAATTTCTTTAATTACGAGAATATTGTAATAACCTGGCCTTTCAAATCTTTGTCTTCTTAAGGTGCATTCTGAGAATGATAAATTACGTCCAAAGCTTATGTCTATTGAGTGTCATTTCTGTTTTATCTCAACTTAAAACCGATAATTTTCATGGAATTTTCTAAATACGGATCTCCCTAGCGGTTCTGCTGGAGGCGTTAATTTGACTACTTGGTGTGTATCTTTCCCCAGACTGTAGTATGAAATCGAGAAAATGATTGCATCTCTGTGTATCAGCTGCGTAGTATACGGAGTCCTGGAAACACTGTATTCAATGAGTTCGGTAGTAATACCAAATCTTATGTGGCCCCTTTTTTGAATGCCAACGTTACTTGCTGAAGCCCGCTCCCACAATTGATCTCCATAGTGTTTGCATGCTGCGTGATTTAAACTGTTGTAACTGGCAACCTTCCTAATTTGGATAGTCAGGGAGGTGATAGCGGCATCTTTAAAGTGCGTGTCCACTTGAGAGCACTTTCGCTAGAAAAAACTCTCGGGAGTAACTCTCGAGTAGCTTTCCATATGAGAGTAAAATTTGTGTGATTTACTATCGCGAGTTGATTACGAGATTTCTGAGAGTAAATTTGCGGATAGTATACTCGTAACCGTGTCCATTTCACTTGAATTATAACTTGAGAGTAGTCATCATGATAAGCGGAAAGTTCCAGCCGCAGTTGTTATTGATAGTGCTCTGAAAAGATGAAATATAGTAAATGTAAAAAAACAAAAACGTGCTGGGTTAAAACATGGGTAAATCGTCGATATCAATTTGGGGCGGGATATAATCTAACAAGGGAGCTCCAAATCGAACATCCTCAACAATATAGGAATTTTTGACGGTTGTCAAGCAGTCAAGTGGAGTATATATTACGATCTGTTGGACCGATCATTTTTAAGAGGGATACCAAATTCAGAAAGGCCATTCCAGCTTCCTTATTATTGCATTTTTTTTATTTCTATCCCGAAATTCCGGAAGAAATGAATTCCACAGAATTTCCTCGGACCCATATCTCTCTATTAATTGAAAGGTTTTTTTCGCTGTTCCACATTGAAGCCATGCTCGCTACTAGCTACTCTCAGAATACGAACTTTGTTTGAAAAGTGCGAGTTGTAAACCAACTCTCTGCGAATTGCTCTCAGGTCCGTGTCCACTTACGAAATTTTTCTCGAGAGTGGCTTGAGAGCTACTCGCCGAAATTTTACTCTCAAGCGGACAAGCACCTTTATAAGTGTGCCCCTCTAGTCCACTTTGACGTTTCGAGGTTTTCAAAGAGGTGTGATTCTTTGCCACATCCAAGCTTCCTCCACCACTGGCTTTGTTTTCCTCGATGAATTTAACCACTTCATTCGGTTTCCATCCAATGGAACTGCAGTCTTTATTGGTGTTATCACCGATTTCAATTCAGCATTGTGCGCAGAAAAATTTATCAACAGCGGAAGTACCAGAAACTTTATTCCTTTTGGCCCTGTTTGGAAGAGAAGAAGCGGGTGCAGTTTCAGATCTAAGAATTAAATCGGTTTCAATAGGTGTCGGCAGAGGAGTAAGACTTCTAGCACTTGCCCTTTCGACAACACTTGCTGTCTTTTTCCGCTATGGGTTTGTCTCTCGTGTTCTTCTTCTATATCCCATGCCAAATCAGGTGAGTACGACGGATGAATTAACACACACATTTGACTTCGAGCCAAAAATCGACGAACAATGAGTGCTGTGTGACTCGGTGCGTAATTGTGTAACACATACCAAAGTTGGCCAGATCCTTATGAAAAATAGTTTGAATAGTCTATTTGTTGATGTTTTAGGCTTCCTTCATCATTCTCAGTGAGGCATTGTGGTTTTCTGCACAATGCAACGAAATCACATACTTTTTGGATCGTTGTCATCTTTCAACATCTTTCTGCCACCCAAAAACGTTTATTCATCTCCCACACCCAAATGTCATTACATTTTGGCATATATTAGAGAAAGATTCAAGCTTTAAAACGCATGTTCGGACAGAAAGATGGCGATCTTGGTTGCTGAGATGTAGTTCGCGTCCGGCATATTATTAGGCACACTGTGTTTATTGGTTTTAAATGTTTGTACGTTTTAATGTCTAGGAAAATAAATAGTTCGGCAGCGTATTTCATAAGCGAGTTCCAGGGTTTAGAAGAAACGGTAAAGTGAAATGAGTGATAGGCGTACTGGTGAAAGAAGCATTTCATTCATGATATGACTCCTAAGAATGGTCTGTTTAGGCTGCAGGGCGGCTTCTCTTAGCATGCCTGCTCCAGAGCATAGATGAATTTCGCTACCCTAGTATTCATGCCATGGGCTGTAGCATCAAAGTCATCTTCCGTTTAGAAAGAAATGGCATTTGGTACAACACACACTGGAGTTTATGGTTTTATAGAAATGACATCTGATGCAATGACACTAAAACTCGTGTTGCAGAAAAAGAAATCATCCTTCTCTTTGCTGGAGCATGGTTTTGGCCAATATCTGAGTCAGAAAAGGAATGCAGTCGGATTTTTACGGATGGCTACAGAATTGATCTAGAATGCGACGCTGGTGGCGTTTGTGTTGTACCTATCCTTTAAGCTGAAAAATTCAAAATACTGGTGGCAACGCAGTCGGTAAAAAGGGCGTAGCCAAGCTGCACTTTAAAGCGTCGCAGCTTCTAACAATATCACTGAAATGTAGACTAAATTCACGGTGTCTTGCTTGGGTACTAGACAATAAGGAGATCACAGAAAAGAAAATTCGTTTATGAACCAGCCTGGCAAGTCTCAGGGAAATCCTTTTTAAAAACCGAATATCATTAGGATTGGATGCATCCTCGGTTAGAGTTTCTTTTGGCACATGCAAGAAGTATAATAGACTTTCTGTTTGTCTGTGTGCTCTTTTTCAACTGAGCTGTCCTTTACGCGGCTTTTTTAAGGATTGAATGCATGTCTTTCTTTAATTTGGTATATAGAGGGTGAGCCAATAGTTAGTGTGGATATTGGGTGTCACTTACTGTCATTTACTGAGTTGAATGTGGTTGATCTTTTTGTCAGACGTCATAATATCTTTGAAAATTTTTGTCATGAATTCATTTACCATGCTACAACACGTTTTTGTTATTCAATCTTAATACGGTAATGGGCGTTCTGTATTAGTAGCATTTCGTAACATTCGTGAATTTTTCAGTCAACATAATCGCCCTAGTGAGTACGGTATTCGTGCAATGGTGAAGGGTTTTGAATAAAATGCTTCGGCATCGGGTCAAATTCCATATCATCATCATCATCGTACACGCCAAAACAGTGGTGACACTGTGAGCGAAATCAGCCAGGCACTTTAATTCGTCGCTGAAGTCAACAACTGGGCCTCACTTATGGCACTTTTGGGCAAACAATTCAGCCTTTGACCATCTACAACGTCGCCGATTTGTCAAATGGATGTTGGATCGCCAGGACAATTTGTCATCGAATTTGATCTTTTCCGATGAAAACCATTTTTTGATGGATGGGTGCGTAAATAAACAAAATTGTCATTTCTGGAGACCGGAAAACCCACACGAGATTCACGAAAAACAAATGCGTCGCAAAAAAATCACTGTATGGTGCGGATTATGGATTGGCGGCATCATTGGCCAGTACTTTTTCGAATATCAGGCTGGTGAGAGAGTTACAGTGAATGGAGAACGTTACCGCAACATGTTGGTAATGAATTGGATCTGGACGATTTTATGTAAGTTTCAACAGTATGGTGCTACCACCCACACAAGCCGTCAATCAATTTATTGCGTACCGAATTTGAAGATCGCCTACAGCAGCGGAGGCCACGAAACGCAAATAGATTATCACCTCTGCAAGATGTCGATGAGAAACCGTGTAAAGGACTGTAAAGTAATACTTGGAGAATCGCTAGTAAGCCAAAACCGTCTGCTCATTACAGAATTTTTCACAGCGGAACCACCGAAAACACGGGCATCGTTAGGAAAGCCAAAAATCCGGTAGTATAGTCTATCGAAGGAACGAAGCGCAAGATTTATCGCACTGGCTAAAGAAGTACTTCAAAATATAAATGGTATAGCAGACTCACTTAGCCCGCAAGAAATGTGGAACAGCATGCACGAGGAATGCATAACACCCGCAGAGTCCCATCTGGGGACTATATCGAAATACCATCACGTCGGCAAAGAAACATGGTGGTGGAATGACGAAACCAAACGAGCTGTGGCCGACAAGAAGAGTGCATTCCAAGCGTGGACAAAATGCGATCGGAGCGACGATATCGAAAAAGCTCGACTGGCTCTTGAATACGAGCGTCTTAAAAAGATCGCAAAGAAAATCCTGGCTCGAACTCGAACGGCAGAAGCGGAAAACCTGTACCAGGAGCTGGAACAAATATCCTCACGATCGGCGGATAGAAGACAAGCTATCCAAGAAGTTCAAACGTCGTACAGTACTAAATATTTTTAAGCTCGCTGCACAGAGGAGAAAAAATTCAATGGAAATAACATCGCCGAAATACACCAACAACGCAGACGGTCGCTTACTAACAAATGAAACGGAAATTTGTGATCGGTGGCTTGAATACTGCAAGGAGTTGCTTAACAAACAGTTTCCACGTGATATCGTGCCGACAGCTGGTCTATTCGAGGAGGAAGTTTCGGACTTTTCAATCGAAGAAATAAGTATAGCAATTGGAAAAATGAAGCGGGGGAAAGCGGCGGGACCAGACAGCATTCCATCAGAGTTTTGGTCGAAGATGGAGGGGATCGGCAGCGTTTGGCTATCGAAACTTTTAAATAAATTAAAATGTGGACAGCCTATGCCGAATCAATGGAGAAGTAGCTTCTTGGTTCCATTATACAAAGGAAAAGGCGACACTCGAGAATGCAACAACTACCGTTCAATCAAACCTATGTCACGCACAATGAAAATCGTCGAAAGAGTCTTAAACGAACGTCTTCGGCAAATAATGAAGCTCGATAATAGCCAGTGTGGAAAAATGGAAAAATGCGCTAGAGAGTAAAATAAGTCGTTCAAAGACGGAGCATTTGACGTGCCCATTTGCGCATCCTTTGCGACCTGTTCCGGACATAATGTCAGACGGAATAGTTCTTCCGAAAAGCACTATGTTTAAGTACTTAGGATCAATCGTTAACATGGAAGCGAAATGTGACGACGACGTAAACCACAGAGTGAGTGTGGGGTGGATGAAATGGCGGGAAAATTCGGGAATCTTTTGCGACCGAAAATTTCCACTTAAATTAAAGGGGAAACTCTACACCACGGTTGTTAGATCAGCTGTTATGTACGGTTCTTAGTGCTGGACAATGTACGAAGCGTTCAAAAACAAAATGACGGCAGCGGAAATGAAAATGTAAAGGATGTCTAGTGGAGTCACAAAACGCGATTGCATTAGATTTACGCGTATAAGAGGAAGTCTACATATAAAGAATTCTACATATAAACGAACAGCTTGAGGCGAATAGAATAAGCTGGTATTGCTACGTTCAAAAAAGATCTGAGGAAAATCCGGTTAAAAAGGCACTATCGACTACGGTCACTCCAACTGTAAGAAAACGAGGTCGGAAAAAGAATTCCTATATTTCTCAGATGGCAAATGCGCAACAACGCCTGGGGCTAACCACTGAATCGATCCACGAGCGAGCATTATGTAGACGCGTTCTGCGGTCTGCGACATTAGCCAACCCCATAAGCGGAGCAGCGATGCAGTAAAAATGGGAAACTCGCTACGCATAAGTTCGTATAACGAGGAAAGGGTTAATAAAAGGATAAGAAGAAGAAGAGAGGAGAAGTTCACTGGCCTCCAAGGTCATACGATTTGACACCTTTAGACTTCTTCCTGTGGGGTTATTTGAAGAGTGAGATCTATGCCAATAACATAGCGACAATTCAGGATCTCAGACATAACATCCAAACTGAAATAGCATCCATTGACTCACTTATTCTTCAAAAAGTCATCGGTAATTCTGGCTTTCGAATGGTCGCATACAACAGAAGCCGTGATGGACACATGAACGATGGTTTATTCCATTAATAATTGCCATAGACCGGATTTTATCAGTCAATAAAATTCTAGCATTGATTTCGCAATAAATTTAATGAAAATGTCCACACTAGCTGTTAGCTCACCCTTTACATATGTGAGCTCTGGTTTCAGAAAACTGCAGTATGGGCAATGTTTTGGAAGATGGAGCTTGCGACCAGAGAGACTTTTTTGCTGACAGTCAGAACAATTGTTTCCTTTGGAGATTTAAGGTATTTACCGATATTTAAACTCAGAACCTCTTGCTTAGTAGCTAACGAACTTACACACTGCTTTCGTCTTCTTCTACAAGCCTAGATACTCGTAAGTTATCGCTGTTTGTTGGTAATTCTTGAAGTGTATTGCAGTGATAACATTTAAGAAGTAATTAAAATTTGAGTAATCTGGTGCAAATATTCTAGAACCAAAAGAGATAAGAAACCTCTGTAACTTCTCTTTCAATTGAAGAAACACCTCATGCTTTGCAAATGAACGTACAGAAACTTACATCTACAGAATCAGTACGTTTTCTTTATAAGCACAAACGTTTTATGGAGTTTTGAACATAAGGTAGTAACAATAACGGTGACAAGTAATAAGAAAGTGCGTGACCACTTACGCTTGAAGACAATTTTAGATGATAAAACGCGGAACTGGCATTTTTAATGATAGTTTTGCATGCAAAGGCAAAAGGCACTAACCAAAATTCCAGTGCTCAGTATCGCTGTGTTGGTGAAAAGTACACATCAAATGGAATGGAAAACTTCACAGATAAAATATTTTTTTATGATATTTGACTTCGGTACAACATAATTGATCACCTTCAAAACATTGACATTTGTCTTGTTGTTGGTTGGCCTTGTTTAAAGTCTATTTGAAGTACTGTGTATCATGGTTACTTGTTTGAGTTGTATAGGTACAAAGTGCGTGACTTGAAATTGAAAAGCTCTTCCTATCATAAATATTAAATGCAGTAAAGCATAGCAATTATCGTTTCCAATTTAAATAAAAAAAACTGGTCTTAGTTTTATTTAAATATTTCAATCGATTCAATGTCATTCCATCAAGATGTCTTAACTCCTAGAGGAAAGAAAAAAATCCTTACACTCACCACCTACTAATAAATAATATTTGTTGCCCCTTTATCGGAAAATCAAGGATCCCATCAATGACTTTGTGAAGAAAGCTGGAAATTTTCTAAGAAAATTCTTGAATCCATGTCTAAATGTGTATTCGTTTGAGTATTTGTTGTTTTGTGACTTTGCTCGTTGGTTCTGTGAATGTCGTCCTCCCTATAACAGAAGCCTTCAATAAGAAATTCATTTAATTGAAAAGCACACACATGCGACCACCTGTTGGGTTAATTCGCGATGTGGGATTTGTCGGATTCGTTGCAGCAACACGATATCACAAACACAATTACTATCATTTGTTATTTTGAATGGCTGGATCTGATTAACCTCTGGTGCGCCTGCAAAGGACACTCTCACAGTTTGATGGCAAAATTAACAATCTATTTTATTTCAATCAGGCCATGGCGTGACCTCTTCCAGAATTGCTCACCAAACTGATGGGCTCTGTTATTTCAATTTCAAGTTGTGTCTAGGAAATAAAATTTAAACAGAAGGACATGATAGGAGGACTGAATGAAGGGCTGTCGATGAGGAGATACGAGTAACAAGAACACAGGTTTCTTATGTGGGCTTTAGGTGATCCGCATATGAACTCATATGTGTATGTAGTCGTATGTTATTCTTGACAATAACCGATCACGAGGAGAGGGATTGGTAGACCGTAATTTGTCTTATTAATAACATAAGCTATGATTGGCGAATCAGAATCAGAATTGTTTTTAAGTAGTCTCCTTAAATCACTTCACAGTTTACTACCCAGAGTGACAGAGTTGGTAGTTGTGACGGTGTCCAATTTATCTGTAGATAAGTGTGGGCTTTAGTTTTTTTTTTGTGAGACGGCTATTTTTGTCCTTTCGGTTTCATATTATCCAGGGACATGATTACCCATAAATGTCAATGTAGTTGGTGATGCTATTGTAACGGGTGAGGCGTGTGTAAATTTCAAAATGGGATTTCTAAAGAATTCTCGGCTATAAACTGTAAAAGATATCTCTGCGTGGGTATTATCTGTGGTACTGTCTGGTGTGTTGTTTGAGATAAAGGCATGCAGACAATGGCTGTAATGGGAGATGATAGATAAAGAGAACAGAGATTAATTCAAGCTTTGTAGCAACAGGTGAATTACAAGAGAAGCAAATTGAAAGTGGCTGTGACGCGGGTTGAAATATCTCAGAGGAATTTAATAAATGAATTGCACTTAAGTGAGAGTTTAATGTAGTAAAACCAATCAACGAAGATATCTCATTCAATCCTTTGGAGACGTCAGATTTGCAGCAACTATTTAACTTCATGGAGAAAGACTGGAATCTTTACAGATTGAATCAAAACGAGTACGCGTATCTAATTCAGATTTCGAAACTCAGTACAATTCAGTAGGTTTAACACTCACTTTTCAGATAACCTTAGCAAAATAATCGCACAGTCAGTCCTATCACAGAAAATGCAAATGATGAAGGCATCAAATTACCTAGCCACACCGATAGTGTGCATCCGTATGCTGCAGACAAGTGTACGCATTTCACTTGTATCTCTTAAAGGAATCTTCACAACTAGCCTTGCACTAGCACACATACAGACCTTTATACCGAAGATCAGAAAATTGACTTCAAGTTCGTCAAAGGATTGAAATCAAAATGTCTGATGGCTCGACTAAATAAGGGTATCTGCAAGGCTTCGCCCTGTCTTCACTACTATGTTGCATGGTGGTTTAGTCGCTACTCCACGTTCTCAATAGTTCTAAAATCTAGGCTCAATCAAATACAGATAAGAGATCTGCATGAATGCTAAAAAAGTTACCCATGAACCGTACTCATTCAATTCACAGACAGTGAGGAATGGAATATGGATGCAACCAGGTCTCTTAACTTACAGGATTCATACAACCCATGATTCAGACTCATCATAACTCACCACTCATAGCATTCTTTATTTTGGGTATCTGTGAAGGCTGTACTGGAAAACGACGGTACAAATGAGACATGCAATAAGGGGGGGGGAAAGCGCATTCGAATCATTCGGGTTACTCGAGTTATTGCACAGATGATTTTGGAATACATCACTATTGCAGGTTGGATTCTTTTGTGCGTTTTGGGTTTTTTTTTTTTTTAAATTAACAGGTATACGTGAATTTTAGTGAATTTTCGTGAATTTTCGAACAAGCGTCCACAGTTCTCATTACTTGGAAACACAATTCTTTGTTATACGAGTATTCAACCCTTGTGAGTACTGTGACTGTGGAATGTGAGTTAGCCTACCCATGAGAGGAGTGAGTATGAATTTTGATAGCACAACTACTCACAACGCAACTTTTTTACCCGCACTCATTCAGACATATTCACAGGTCTCATTGTACAATGTGTAATGAGAAGTATCCATGAATAAAGTTGTGCATCCATTGCGTGAATGTATCTATGCAGATGTTTGATACATATTATGCTGCTGTATTAGTGAATGTTTGCAGGTTGACCTAAGAGTGATCCGCAATTGTTCCTGCATGAAGCTTTCCATAGCTCGCTTGATTAAAATCCCTCCCCTTGATATTCATATCATAGCCCTCATCCTAAGAGCCATTCTCTGTTCCCTTTTTCCTAGGAAAGGAATGTTGTGGGATTTCGATAAGTTGGACTATTGTATTGTAGACTATTGCTATTGTAAACTATTTTCAGTAAAATGAATATGCAAGAAGTACGAGAGACAGAAATTTCACACTTGTCAATAAGGCAAGGTGCCACAAGAAAGTTGTGACAGTTGACACCAAATGTGATGTTAACTTTGACAAAGATGAGTTTGACCTTCTCAAAGCTATTTTTTTAAATATTGTTCCGACTTAAGTGCTTAGTCGTTTTTAGTTTGTAAGAGCACAAAAAACGATTTAGGGAATTGCGTTTTCTTTGCTCTGCATCGATATTCGGATGTCTAATAAGGAGAGAGTACGAGAAAATCGCTACCGAATTACTGTGGCAAAAAATCTATTCATAACTGGTAGTTCTCGACCGCCAGTGCGAGCTACCACTAAATCTTGTACAAAAAAAAAGGCATGCTGCTCCCAAATACGAAAACTTCTCAGAGGGGAGCGTTAGTGTCCATTCGCTCTACATGATCCCCTCATTTCGAGGGTTGAATCTTCAATCTTCTGGCTAAATCGATTTCGTTGAATCTCCTCCTCCTCCACTCACCGTCTACGTAGACCGGACTGAAAATTTTCCTCCAAAAGCAGCCAAGTACACCCTCATCCATTGTTGATGATGTCCATGTCGTATATGGAGTCACTTTTGTTGGTCGAGAGAGGAGTTTGCTAGTCAATTTCCTTCTTAGCCCAAAGAAGCAGCGATTGACAAGATTTATTCTTCGTTTGATCTCAGCGCTGGTGTTCTTGTCAGAATTTATAGCTGACCTTAGGTAAAAGAAATCCTTAACAACCTCAATGTTACATCTGTCCGTGACTTCGGTGTTTTGTTCTTCCATGTATCCGTTTCAATGCTCGCCTTAGCGCAACTCAATCTCACTGTAAGTCTTCCGATTATGGCAGTATCATCGGCGTGTGCGAGTTATGGCTTGTGAGTTTTGCACTATTCTTTCAAGTATGATGTTTATGAAATCGCATGACAGCGCATCGCCTTGTATAAATCCTTTTTTGACATCAACGATCCCGGTGAGACCTTTACTGATCTTAGTAGACTAGCGTTCAATGTTCACCATCATCCTGGACACGCGAACGAGTTTGGAAGCTAGACAAAACAGACAAAACTAAACATTGCTCTGTATAGCTTGTCTTCATAGATGCTGTCATACGCGACCTTGAAATCGATGAATACTTGGGCTTTCTCCAAGATCTGCTGTAGTGTGAATATTTGGACGATGGGTGACTTTCTCGGCTTGAAGCCACGCTGATATGGACCTATTAGGTTGTTGACGAATGGCTTCATGCGATCACACAATACGGCATCTTGTAAAATCTTGTAAGCGATGTTAAGAAGACTGATGCCTCAATAGCTGGCGCAGATCAGAAGGTTAGGGTAGGCGTAAGTGGCTAAAAAGTGGAAAAAACCAACCCACTTAGGCCTATTGGCCAAAAGGTTTACTTGCCCGCTGTGAAGTCGCTTTAATGCGAGTAGCTGCATTGGCAACTACTTGTCTGCTATAAATGTTGAGGGGTGTAAGGTGAAACAGAGTGCCCAGAGCTGCGGAAGGAGTAGTGCGTAGGGCTCCGCTTATGCTCAGATATGCTGTTCTTTGGACTTTACTTAGCTTCCTGCAGTTTACTGCTTTGTCTAAGGCAGTCCACCACACAACCACCCCGAAGGTGAGTATCGGTCTTATGACCGAGATATATAGCCAATGGGTGATGCGAGGTTGGAGGCCCCATTTGTTACCGATGGCTTTTTTGCAAGAGAATAAAGCTACTGAGGCAACAGGAAGGCTGACTCCAGCAGCTTTTTTGGACTTAAGCTTAGATATGGCTGTTCTTACTTCACACAAGTCGCCTGGACGGAATTGTTGGTCTACATCGTCCACGTCGAAAAGTTCGTTCTGCCGGACAGCGGTATTTAGTTTGCCAACGTCGTTATACGGTCTACAGAAATGTTCTTTCCTGATCCTTAGAATCGACTACGATTCTACTACGATGTTTCGTTGTGTATCTCCACAGGCTTCGGCATGGGGTTGTATTTGTATTGTTTGGCCGAATTCCGCGTTATAACGACAGCTTGTCATGTGAAACACTACATCTTGCAACTTTATTCGCAGCCCTAAGTTAGGGGTGTTTTGGCCAGCCCAAGGCTCACTAAATACACCCCTGGTTTGTGCTTCCGATAGCTTTCTCGAATTGAAATAAGGCAGTACCAAAATAGGATTTGAATGAACATAGTTGGATCCAAGTATCGTTCATCTATCCTTTGGTATTCATTTGGCCGATTTTTCAATTTCCATGGCCAAGTAGATGTGAGGGATATCAGTAGACTCTGCTCTTTTAACAGAATTTGGAAAAATCGTACAAGGATATAGTCAACGTGCAATATCTTGTTTTTATTGAGAGCGTTGCAATATCTGTTATGTAATGATTCAAAGTGGAGAACTTTATATTGCTTTCAATTATGCAACAGCGTCGTGAAGTGTAAGTGGTTACGAAGTGCCTTGAGCCCTCATCCGATATCGGCAATATTATGCCGCCAGGCCTTCGTCTTATGATCAGCTCTTTAATAGCATATTTCCGATGTGAAACTATACTGAATTACCGTGGTTCTCGTACGTTTTCGTTCCTCCTACTCACATCATATTACGTTATATAAATTTGGAGTGAAAAATGCTCTTCGATCTTTGAGTTAGTGCCTGCTGATAGCAGCGTATGGTTCCTTTGCCATTGACCCGCATACCTCTGGTGTTCGATTGCTAAATAATTTTTCTACAGATTTCAGTGGTTGTACACAGTCTTGCCACTGATTGTTTTTGTTTCAAGGTTTAGGTACTTACAGTACGAACCTGTTTGCTTGTTTATTTCTTTAGTAACTTCTGGGACTGTATACTGACTTGAATAAGGCTCCTTTAGTCTGCTTCTTCAGGTGAAAATATTGTCCATAGCACCACCAGATAGTGGTTTTACTAGTGGCTTATTCCTTCTTGATTTCTTATTTGTTGTAGAAAGGTACTTTCCCCAAGGGGTCGTCCATTCCTTTATCCTGTTTATGTAATTCTTAATGAATTCAAAGAAGCTTGGCTTGCTATTACATGCCTTCGTAATGTTGTGTTGTTGTTGTGTGATAGTATCTGCAACACTCAGTCAGTAGTATGAAACAATAACCCCATCAACTTTGTAGATAAGAGGGAAGGTACAACAGAAACGCCTTCTTGTGATATGTGGCAAACTGTAGTAAACAACTTTTGTTTTTTCTTAAAGTCAGTTTCAGTTTCATTTCTGATAGTTCACGACCAAGGAGTTAATTTTCTTATTGAAAAATGTTTACTCGCCTAAGCTTCCGTATGTTGCTGATTCCCATTTGCAAGGATATTCCGACATAAAAAAAATCCTCTTTTCCACCGATAGGCATGTTTTGATAGATCCATTCTTTAGAATATTCCGAAGATGAATCACTTTTCCTAATTTAATTGCTTATTACAGTTTTCTTTTTCTGTTTATTCGAATGTCTGCCTACCACCACACCCTCGTATTTTATTTTTCGTTCTTTTAACGGCGCCCCAAATACTCGTACATTATGTGTCATTGGTTGAGGAAATAGCAACCCCGAAAACAACAATAACACTGCAACACAATACCATGCCAAAGTTTATACATACTCGTATGTACAATATATGGAAAGAGACTTTGGTAAAAGATGTGCCTAATCGTATCTATAGATATACTTCCCGATGTTTGTGCTTTTTTTTTGTTTAGGCCTGCGAATGTATTCGCAAATTTCAAGGCCTTCTCTTATCAGTCAGAGCTTTTTTTTATTGTCTTTTGGTTATATGATTGGTAGTCCAATTGATGTAGATGGAAGAAAACATAGAAGAACGCGATTAGAAGTAGAATAGAACGGCAAAGGCGATATGAAAAAGTGGTACATACTCCTCGTACTCGTACATACCTAAGCGCCATGGAACGCCACAACTTATAGTCTCGATACTATGTTCATAGTTCGGGTATTTATGTACATATGTAAGCTTTCTAATTTATTTATGCGTCGCAACCTAGATATTTGCTGGAAATTAGGTCGAGGGTAAAGCACCAAAGAAATAAAAGAAAAAAGGAAAACAAACAATTCTACGAGTATTTTCTTTTTTTTTGGTGGTTGGAAACATTTTTTTTTCTAACAAATTCTTTACCCAGGGTTGGCTTTGGTTGAATTTCTGGTCGCTAACAGAGTTAAAGTTGACGTAGATGGCATTGATTAATACTTAGCGTCAAAGTGTAGGGGGTAATTATGCTTATAGCGACACGAAACCTTATACAGCCAGAGTTTAATTGAGAAAAGTTAGGAGGCATTCTGGGACTCATACATAGATTAGCAGTTTTGGAATTTTCAACCGATAAGGTTGTTAATTGATGCGAGATGTTTAGATATTGTTGTGAAGTTGATTTTACGAAAATAGAACTAATTATATGGAGTTATAAAATAAAACTGCTTTGCTTTTCGTTCGGAGTTTCACCTGAAAATTGTGCGCTGGCG
Source organism: Volucella inflata (assembly GCA_928272305.1). NCBI lineage: Eukaryota > Metazoa > Arthropoda > Insecta > Diptera > Syrphidae > Volucella > Volucella inflata. Next base: position 68,557,208 of record OV743719.1, read on the forward strand.
TCAGATTAAAACATCGAGGGTTGTAAAGTACATACGATGATGTATGGTTGTTATTATGGAAAGCTTTTTTCGACCAATTACGACATTTAATAAACAATTAATTCGTAAAGCTTTAAACGCAACTTCAAATATATTCTCGACTGTATTTGATGAACCGAATTCTGACGTTCCGAATTTGCGCCACTATTTTTGGCATTTGATGCCTAAGATCACTTTAATATTGGCTATCCAAGCCTTAATAATTAGCAATTTAAAAGCTTATACCATCGACATAACATAGTCCCACAAGAAGTAACAGAGTTATGTCAACTCGTTGGTCCATACAATTTTGTTGATGAATCGAGTTCCCAATAAACTGATGTTTTCATAAGGAAGGTAGCCGTAACCTTTTCTGACCACATATTGTTTGGATCAATGTCTTCCACTTTTAGGTGGCGCTACAGTCCGGGGTGGACCTGGGCCTCAGTCAACAAGCTTCTCCAGCCAGCTCGATCCCTGGCTAGCTGCCTCCAGTTTCGCACGCTAAGTTGGCTGAGGTCCTCTTCCACTTGCGTGCGCCACCTGAGTCTTGGCCTTCCTGTGTTGCGCTGTCCCTCGGGGGCGGATTCGAAGACCTTTCGGACCGCAGCATCGGTGTCCATGCGATCTACATGACCCAGCCATCTCAGTCTCTGGATCTTCACTCTTCTTGCTAGGTCCATGTCGCTGTACAGTCCGTACTGTGCGTCGTTGTATCTCCTCCTCCACTCACCGTCAATGTAGACGGGACCGAAGGTCGCCCGAAGAATTTTTCTCTCGGAGCAACCAAGAACACCCTCATCCATTTTTGATAATATCCATGCCTCTGCGCTAAAGAGCAGGACCGGGATAATTAAGGTCTTATAAAGGGTGACTTTTGTTGTCCGAGAGAGGGCTTTGCTACTCAATTGCCTTCTTAACCCAAAGAAACAGCGGTTGGTAAGAGTTATTCTTCGCTTGATCTCAGCGCTGGTGTCGTTGTCTGTGTTTATAGCAGAGCCTAGGTAGACAAAGTCCTCAAAGTTATATCTGTCGAGAGTGACGTTCTGCCCAAGACGTCTGTGTTGGTTGTCCTTTTTGCTTGACAGCATATACTTGGTCTTGCCCTCATTGACCGCTAAACCCATTTTCGCCGCTTCCGTCTCAATACTCGCGAAAGCGCCACTGCCATCACGCTTGCTTTCTCCCGATTATGTCAATATCGTCGGCGTATGCGAGTAGTTGGACGGACTTTTGAAAGATAGTGCCTCTTGTGTTTGCTCGTGAGTTTTGCACTATTCTTTCAAGAATGATGTTGAAGAAATCGCATGACAGCGCATCGCCTTGTCTAAATCCTTTCTGGATATCAAAGGTCTCGGTGAGATCTTTACCGAACTTGATGGAGCAGCGTGCATTTTCCATCGTCATCCTCCACAGAGGGACTTGTTTGGCAGGTATGCCAAAACTAGACATTGCTCTATATAGCTCGTCTCTATAGATGCTGTCATACGCGGCCTTAAAATCGATGAATAGGTGGTGGGTATCGATCTGAAGCTCATGGGTCTTCTCCAAGATCTGCCGTAGTGTGAATATCTGGTCGATGGTGGACTTTCCTCAGGTTGTTGACGAACGGTAGTTGTAGTTGGCGCAGTTCAGAGGGTCTCCTTTCTTGAGAATCGGTCAAACAATGCTGAGGTTCCATTCATCGGGCATACTTTCGTCCAACCATATTTTACAGCTGAGTTGGTGTATGCTCCTTACCAAGCCATCGCCGGTTGCTTTGAAGAGCTCGGCAGTCAGGCCATCCGCTCCAGCAGCTTTGTTTGACTTAAGCTTCGATATAGCTATCTTCACTTCATCCAGGTCGGGTGGACGGAATTGTTGGTCATCATCGTCCAAGTTGAAAGGTTGATTCTGTCTGACAGCGGTATTTGGTCCGTCATCGCCGTTATACAGTCTGCAGAAATGGTTCTTCCAAATCCTCAGCATCGACTGCGATTCTATTACGATGTTCCCTTGTTCATCTCTACAGGCTTCGGTTCGGGGTTTGTTTCCGTGGCATTTTTATTTTTACCTTTTGGTAAAACTTCCGAACCTCATTCCTGGAGTAGTGTCTCTCAATTTCCTCGATCGCGCGCTTCTCATGCTCTTTCTTCTTCCTCCTGAGAAGCCTGTGTTCGTCTCTCCTCTTCCGCTCATAGAGCTCATGAGCAGCTCTAGTCTTTTTTTGCAGTGCCGCATTGCGTGCTTTTTGCTTAGCTGCATGTGCTTGCCGGCATTCATCATCGGACCAGGGGTTTCGTTGTGGTGGACGAGTGAAACCCACCACATCAGAAGCGGCATCTCTGATGGCGTTTTGGCAGTGTTTCCAGCTGTCTTCGATGCTTGATGCTGGCGGCATTGGACCTCTTAAGAGATTAAGAGACACTCGCTCGGAAAAGGACTGACGTCGAATTTTCTCACAGCATTGGCTTGTCTTGGCGTAGTTTGGGGTATCCGCAACCGTACCTTGGCTACAACAAGGTAATGGTCCGAGTCGATGTTGGCTCCTTGGAACGTACGGACATCCATAATACTGGAGGAGTGTCTTGCTTCGATCGCAATGTGATCAATCTGGTTGACTGTTGATTGATCACGAGTTCTCCAAGTCCCCTTGTGTATGTAGAGATGTGGGAACCGCATGCTAGCCACCACAATGTTTCGCCCCGCCGCAAAGTCGATTAGCGTGAATCCGTTATCGGAGATTGTGTTATGCAGGCTATATTTTCCGATTTCCGACCAATGTCTTCCATATTGTCGAAGAATTATTCAAAACTGGTTACTGTCTAGTAACCTAGCCTATTGACCGTAGCGCGGGCTCCGGCCTCATTCGGATGTGCCTCTTTCGAGAAATATCAATTTAGCTTTTTCAAAATCCGTTGAGCCTAACGATTTCTCGACTAAAATATGGGTATCCTTCAAGCCGCAAAACTACTTACAGGCCATTGTCTCGTGGCTTTAGTTCGTACCAAAATGCGCTTCTCACACCTCAACACCCATTAAGAGACTTAGCTACACCCTAAACAACTAACCATCGGCCAGATCGATAACTTTCCGAGAAGCGCCCCCCAAATTGTGGCATGGATCAAATCCTAAAGATTGAGAATCAGAGAAACAACGTCATCTTCAGATCCTCAATATCTGACCCAATAAAAAAAAACAAAAAAAACTGGTGTCCCTCAGGGCAGTCATCTTGGACCAATCTTCTTTATACTAATTTTTTAACGATATAAATCGCGTTTTAACTAATTCTAATCTTTTTATTTTCGCTGATGACATGTGGCTTACCAAAATCTTTTCATTGCCTTCTGGCTCGTATCGTAGCCCGCTTAAATTCCAGAACACCTATGTTGTCAACTTAGACAATAAGACGCATATAAAGCTGTGCTCTATCTAAGCACGAAAACTCTTCGTAAGCTCTACGATCAAGAAAATGCAAAATAGAGCAATGCTACTGCAGAAATGCCGATGCAAGAGAATCGTTTGTCTGATCCACAACAAAAAATATCGTGTCGACTGCACCATTAAGGTTAGTTGTTAGTGAATTAGATGCGACAGACTGTCATGTTACATTGTAGTTATCGTCCTAGAATGAGTCGTGCCAACTCTTTTGGCGACAGAAGCTGTTAAGTTCGCATAATAACTTGCGTATGCGGCGGGTGACATTCATGTGATTGAGTGTATTGTAGCGAAAGTGGCACCAAATGGGCCTGATGATAAATGAGGTCAAAACAAAGTCCATGCTGTCATTAAAAAGGGGCTCACAGTACAGACGGCTTGACCGAAACATCACTAATGATAGTGGTTCCGTTTATTTTAAAATCAAAATTAATCTAGTAAATTGCCTTTTCTTTGGCTCGTTACAAACGCACTCTCATCAGACCTGATCTGACATCAAAGGTAATATTCCTTCAGCTAAATTTTCAAACTAAAAACCATTTAAATGGCTACAATATAATCCTATTTGAGTGATCCTTTTATTTTTCTTCGATTTCCAGCTGAGCTTTAGACCCGCCACATACTCGTCGGAATTGCTTTAGTGACTTCGAACAGTCATATAGTATTTATAGTATATCTTAAGCATTTTGGCACGATATCTCATCTTAGAGATGCTGGGAGTTAAGTTCGCTGGTTTGATGAAACGGCAATGGATAGATTTAGTCATAATCCTTTCCTTCTAGTCCTAGTGTTGAACTATTACGAGTTGTCGAAGGGGCGGACTCCTCATTTTTTCTAAATCTGGCGAAACGTAAAGAACTCATTCCGGATTTAGCAAGTTGCTTTTTCGATAGAAAATCTTGCACGACATTAAGCAATGAACATTATAGCGTGCTTCAGGTTTGTCTTAGAAACCTCCATACAAGATCTTTGGGATCTCACTTAAGCATGTCTTCCAAAAAATGTCCCTTTTTTCTAGCTTGGTGTTAAAATTACTTAAAATGATTTTAACAACATACTTTGGGTTTTGCTCATAGGAACTGGGATATATATGTTCGCGGAAAGGGGGGATAAGGTGTGAAAATACAAATACACATTTTTTTCTTTTTCAATAGAAATATTCATCTGCTATCCTTATTCATTTTTCAGATCTTTGTTGGTGTATACCTTCGAAGAAAAAAACTTTTCTCTTTGTGCGAAAAATAGACTGAAACCACGTCCTTCACTTCTTCGTCGCTTGAAAATTTCTTCCCACGAAGTTCTTTTTTTCATCTCTGGGAATAAATAATAATCGCTGCGAGCCAGCTCAGGACTGTAGGGTGGGTGATATAGAATATCGGAACCCACCTTATGCAGAGTAGCTAACGCAATACGAATGGACACCTTTTGTCAATTTTCCTCTTCTTTTTTCCCCGATGGCTTCCTTTAACTGCTCCAGGATTGCAGCGTTGTATTCTCCGGTTGTAGAAACGCCTTTTTTCTTTATAATCGATTAATAGGACTCCTTGTGAGTCCCAAAGAACTTTCGCCATGATCTTTCCGGCCGACTATGACACTTTAAACTTCTTGGGTGGTGGTGTGCCTTTTTTTGTGCCACTGCATGGAGCCCTGTTTATACTCAGATTCATAATGATGAACCTACGTTTCATCCTCAGTAAAAATTTGACTCTAAACACCATCCTCGTCTTCACTATAGAGATCCAAACACGCGCGAGCATTTTCGGCACCTATCTTGCGGTGACCTCAGTCATGCCAAGATGATCGTAAAGAATTAAAAAAAAAATTGTATCGGATACTCCAATCATTTAGGCGAGCTATTCCAATATTAATTTTTCAACTTTTTGAATTAATTCCTGAATGGTTACGTCATTTGGTCGTCCTGGCCGTGGATCGTCTTCAAGTGAGTCCTTGCCTTGTTAAAGGAGACTGTGCCACTTGTAAATCACGCTCTTATCCGGCAAGAGTCCCCATTAACGGATTTCATCTCTTGTGGTATGGTTTGAAAATATCTTTTGCGTGGTAGTATATATCACAGCCACCACCCTTTTGTCCGGTACATCCCATTGTATTTCATGTTCAGTTCACATGCATGGCCGAAAGTCCTCGGTTGGCCTTGTTTTTATTTATTCTACATGATGGAGAGTTAATCAAGTGGACGAGATCCCTCAGAGCATGCTATCAGTAGCCCATTACTGGGATTTAAGCGCTCTTATTAGATTGACTTCTTCGTCAACATCTTTATTAAGACAGAAATAATATTTAGCAGAAATACATTTGTATGGCTTGGGCTCCAATTATGTCGAAGAAGAAGCTCAAATTTGATCACTGAATCTGTCTCTCCCATCGCCGTAGACTCATTCGAAACGACCATGTAGTCCTTTGTCTGGTCCTGTGCATACTACAGCGTTCTGGCAGCCACTTTTATTGATTCCCGTCCTCATATCTCAATCTGGGTCTAGGACCAACTACAGTAGCTGTTTTTGGTTTCCAAATCAACATGATCTTATGAAGTCATTCAATACTACTCCGGACTTCCACAATCTTTTCAGAGATCTATGGATCTCCTCCGTATCACCTGTTTTGAACCAAAGCATCTTAAACCTCTGAACCTTTGAAGATAATTAATTTTTTTAACAAAAACTTGACACATGTCTAAATCGTAAATCCGAAATAGCAACACCGTTTTGTGGAATTGTTTCGGTTTTTTTTTTCAATCACGGAAAACTATCGACCTTCTGAATCCGAATATTTTCGTAGCCCTTAAGGGTTACCAACGTTAAATTAACCGCCATACCCTCAGCTTCAAAATGAGTGTTAATTTGATTTAAAGCAAATTAGTGAGTCAAAACTGAGGAATGATCTCAAACAACAAATTCAGAATTGTTGGTGACCTCGGTACGATATAATTTCTTTGTTGTTATTTGTGACGTTGCGTCTGATTTGGTACACAAAACCTGTGAGTCATTGTTTTTTGAATAATGCGTCTTGTTAAGTGATGATTTCATTAACGTAACTCGTTTTTTGTTTATGTATTTAGGAATTTCCATAAACCGAATTAATTGTTTAGTTAACGATTTCCAATTTAATGTTATTCGAATTGGTTAATGCTCAGAAGGGTGCTTTCAAAAATTCGGTCCTCAATAAGAGAAGGTAGGAGGGTTGTGTTTAGGACTGCAAGGTTAACATTTATAATGGGACCTTAAGTTGTCATTGGATGTTTCTACCTTCTACTCACTACAAATATTTAATATGCGGCAGCTGACTGACTAATCATTTTGGAAGGATGGAGGACAAAGTTCCGCTGTATGTAACATACGAGTAAATCGATATACGTTAAGTAACCCTAGAAAGTGAAAAGAGTATTATTTTTTCAATCTTGGGCTAAACCTAAATGCGCAATTAGATATATTGCGTTGGTATCTACTAACTCGCATTAGAGTTTTCATTATAATCTTGTGTGACTCTAGAAGAATAAAGGATCTTGCGTTGCCAAGGGTTTGTCAGGGCCTATTCTAGCATAGTTTGGTGCCATCAAATCCGCGGCACAAGTTAACCTGATTTCAAGCCATCAAATGTAGGTTGGAATGCTTGATTTTTGACTGCGATTGGGCTTGAATGCTGAATCCAGAGCCGTATAGCTTTTACACATAAACTTAATAATTCATTTTGTAATTTAAGTACACTGTTTCGGTCTATTTAACTTCTGATCAAAAAGTACCCGGAATTTCCCATTCAAACAAACCGCACTTAAGATATTGTCAAAAGCCTTTTTTTTAGGTTGGTACATCTGTCATCTGGCGCTCAAATATATGTCAAATGTCAAATTGAGTTGGGCAAAGAGTTTGTCTGTTGTATTTCTAACCAAATATCATGTACGGAAGCGTTGAAAATATTAACGGTACTCTACGGGAACTCGACAATTTGGAAAACAGTATCGTACCAATGGTACAAAGAGTTTAAAGCGACCCGTAGTGTGGTTGATAACGGCTATGACGGACCAAATACCACTGTCAGGCAGAATCAACCTTTCAACTTGGACGATGATGACCAACAATTCCGTCCACCCGACCTGGATGAAGTGAAGATAGCTATATTGAAGCTTAAGTCAAACAAAGCTGCTGGAGCGGATGGCCTGACTGCCGAGCTCTTCAAAGCAACCGGCGATGGCTTGGTAAGGAGCATACACCAACTCATCTGTAAAATATGGTTGGACGAAAGTATGCCCGATGAATGGAACCTCAGCATTGTTTGACCGATTCTCAAGAAAGGAGACCCTCTGAACTGCGCCAACTACAGAGGCATCAGTCTCCTTAACATCGCATATAAGATCTTATCCGCCGTATTGTGTGAACGCCTGAAGCCGTTCGTCAACAACCTGATATGTCCATATCAGTGTGGCTTCAGGCCAGGAAAGTCCACCATCGGCCAGATATTCACACTACGGCAGATCTTGGAGAAGACCCATGTGCTTCAGATCGATACCCACCACCTATTCATCGATTTTAAGGCCGCGTATGACAGCATCTATAGAGATGACCTATACAGAGCAATGTATAGTTTTGGCATCCCTGCCAAACTCGTCCGTCTGTGCAGGATGACGATGGAGAATGCACGCTGTTCCATCAAGGTCGGTAAAGATCTCACCGAGACCTTTGATATCCAGAAAGGATTTAGACAAGGCGATGCGCTGTCATGCGATTTCTTCAACATCATTCTTGAAAGAATAGTGCAAAACTCACGAGCAAACACAAGAGGCACTGTCTTTCAAAAGTCCGTCCAACTACTCGCATACGCCGACGATATTGACATAATCGGGAGAAAGCAGCGTGATGTCAGTGGCGCTTTCGCGAGTATTGAGACGGAAGCGGCGAAAATGGGTTTAGCGGTCAATGAGGGCAAGACCAAGTATATGCTGTCAAGCAAAAAGGACAACCAAGACCGACGTCTCGGACAGAACGTCACCCTCGACAGATATAACTTTGAGGTAGTTAAGGACTTTGTCTCCGCTATAAATACAGACAACGACACCAGCGCTGAGATCAAGCGAAGAATGACTCTTGCCAACCGCTGTGTCTTTGGGTTAAGAAGGCAATTGAGTAGCAAAGCCCTCTCTCGGACAACAAAAGTCACCCTTTATAAGACTTTAATAATCCCGGTCCTGCTCTATGGCGCAGAGGCATGGACATTATCAAAAATGGATGAGGGTGGTTGCTTCGAGAGAAAAATTCTTCGGGCGATCTTCAGTCTCGTCTGCATTGACGGTGAGTGGGGGAGGTGATACAACGACGAACTGTATGAACTGTACAGCGACATGGACTTAGTCAGAAGAGTGAAGATCCAAAGATTGAGATGGCTGGGTCATGTAGAGCGCATGGACACCAATGCTCCGGTCCGAAAAGTCTTCTAATCCGCCCCCGGGGGACAGCGCAGTAGAGGAAGGCCAAGACTCAGGTGGCGCACGCAAGTGGAAGAGGACCTCAGCCAACTTAGCGTGCGAAACTGGAGGCAGCTAGCCAGGGATCGAGCTGGCTGGAGAAGCTTGTTGACTGAGGCCCAGGTCCACCTCGGACTGTAGCGCCACCTAAAGTAAGTAAGTACTGTGGTTGATGATTTGCCTCGTCCCGGTCGTCCGTCAACCAGTACGACTGACATAAACATCCCAAAAGTTAAGAAAATTTTCCTCGCAGATTGTCGTGTGAGATAGTCAGGGAGATTGCAGCCGATCTTGGTGGTTCGTCTCGATCGGCAGAGAGCGTTATGCACGAGTTAAGGCATGGCTTGTGCAGACAGTGTTGGATTTGTTGCAGAATGATGTCGACAATTCAATGCTTTCTTTGGGCCAAAATGTTATCGATGGCACCAATGACGAGACACTGGTGTATGAATATGACATCGTAACTAAGCAACAATCATCGGAATGGCGCTTCTCAGAAAAGCCACTACAGTGTTGATTCAAAATCAAGGCTTTATTAGTGAGACGATACAGTAGATATCGCAGAAGCATCTGCATGTGATTCCAAAATCGGCCTATAAAAAGGTATATGCTGTATAATACCAAATTTTCTCTAAGCCGATGTTTACTTCTATGATAAGGACTTTAATTAACTATAGTTTCTTTCAGAAACACATTTCACACAAACAGCATTTTTCTGGAAACCTAAAGCCTGCATCCGAGCAGCACTCTTGTTGTAACATCAGGTCTGATCACAGGTGTCCTCATGGAGCACTACATGATTATAAAATTCCTAAGTATGCGAGAGTTGAATTTTCCGGAATATTTGTTACTTATACCATCATCAAGTACAGGCGATACAATTAGACCCAGAAAATAGTGAATTAATACAGTGTACAAACTCGATAAATAAACTTAAGGTAGTGATAACCAGATGGACTTATTTCAATAGCTTTTTGTACAATTGTCTTTGTCTGTATTATCTGTATTTGTATCTGTTCTCCAACCACTATATTCACCAAAATCGATTTGTCTGATTTGTCACTCCCCAACAACCAGCAACAACGAACTCCTTTCCATTCATGTCTGCACTGAATTTACATCCAAGAGCTGTATCTTCAAAGGCCCTCTATTGATATCTTCACTATCACAATCATTCTCCCCTCTAACACAACATTTACCAGACAATGAAGAACATCTCTTTAAGCAAACTGAGATAATGCAGCTTGGGTCTGCAGAGTGTAAAATCTTCTTTTATTGAGGATCGAATAGAGTACGGCTTAAAACTCAACTGTCTGCCAAACAACTTTAAAAAAAATTGCGCAAGATTGGTGTTTTGAGCTGAACAGCTCTTCAATTCCAATCCAGACGAATGAAACAACTTTTTCTTGAAATTCTTACCCACCTTACCAAAGTTTTAAATTTGTGCATCACAACATCTATTTCTTCTCAATTTTGGACAGCTGCTAAGTTCTTGCTTATTCCAAAGAAACCAAATCCAAGCTCTCCCTCTAATTTCAGATCGAACATCGTCCTACCCTGTATCTTTAAGATTCTTAAGGAGGACACATCTCATATAATAATTTGTTGAATCCTCCACAATCTATTTTAGAGTCAACTTAAGCTGCTCAATGGTTTGGTTAACTAATTCGAGGGAATAAGGCAACATTTTGGTAGAAACAACGTAGCTCTTCTCGTTGGATTTATCGAAGGCCTTCGATACGGCTTATTATCAAGTGCTCAATTGAATTTTCAAAAAGCTCTTCGGACATAGTGAGAGAGCTGTGAAATGAATCGATAGTTTTCTATCGCAAAAGGTAGTTTTCAATTGAAGCTGTTCTTCCCTAAAAACAATCGCACAAGGGATACCGCAGGGATCAGTACTGGGACCAATACTACTTTGTATTTTTATAAACGATCACCTATCAAAATGATCACACATCTCTGTTCACCTCTGTTTTGACGATGTTCAGCCTCAGTGAATCGATGAGGAACACAAATAAATATACAATAGATTAGATGCGTTGCAATTTTAAAGCACGTTGAAAGTTGGCTTCGCATTAGCTTTTACAGCTGTACAGCGTAAAACATTTTGTGCTTCTGAAAGTTAATTTAAATAAAACACATTTATGAGATAGATTTTGATCAATATATTGCTTAGATTTTACTATTACGAGTGGAATACAACATTATGCAAGTGTCCAGTACGCGAGTTCTTGCAGGACTTAGTTCTGACATGAAAATTGTTGATGATTTTTCGACTTATATCGGGCAATAATTCGTCCATAACTCGACGAATATTCTATTTCAAAGCGTCAGCAGTTTACGGATTGTTTGCAAAAACACAATCTTCTGCAAAGCGCCACAAAAATATATTCAACGGCGACAAATCATACAATCCTGGTGGCCAGTTCACATTACCATAACCCGAAATAGCTCGTCCAGGAGATTTTTTATGCAATAAGGCCAAAACGAGTCGTGTTGTGTGAGATGTGGCACTGTCTTGTTGAAGCTACTTCTCTTCCATATCCATATCTTCGATTTAAGATCGAAAAAAATCCGGTAAACATTGTGCTGTAGCGATGAAAGTTGAAGACGAAAGTTACGCTTTTCTCAATTTCGAAGAAGTATGGATCAATGTCACCACCAGACCGAATTGCACACCATACAGTGACTTTCTGTGGATGCAATGGTCTTTCGTATACACCGAGTAAAAAATAAGCCCCATGGCTGAAGAAAATGTTGTGTAAAAATTAGTCTTCCAAACGCTGAAGTTGCTGCGCCCAATCTTCGTATGTTCTACTCATTCCTTGGTCAGATTGCTTTAATTCAAGGGTGAGTTGTCCTTTATAAAAGTGTAGATGAATTTCCAAATGCATAAATATGCTATAATGTGCCGTAATACAAACTCAAATGCGCTGGATTTGAATCTTCTCTAACCCTTTTACTTGCTGCAGCCGTATTTTCTGTAGAGTGGACATTTCAATGATGGATAGACCTTAAGACATCTAAAACATAGCCAGTCCCTTCTCTCTTTTTAGAGGTTTGCCTCTAATACGCTCTGATTGACGATTATGTCGACCATAATCTGCTCGCAATGTTCGAAACGTACCTACTACTGAATCACTATTTCTGTAATAATTCAATTTTAACTGGTTCAGTGATTATAAAACGATCCATATCGTAAAATGGGAAACGTTAAACTAAACATATTTAGTCTCGGATGTCAGTTCCTTTTGGCTAATGTAATTGAAACAGGGATCTTAAGTCTGGCCCACGTATTGGATGATTCCTTATATTGCAATATCTCCGCATTAATAGGCAATGCCGTCATATTTGCTCAATAAATTAAGCTCTACTCATTTCTCCAGAACTATTGTTTATAATTACTTTCCGTTTCTTACAGCACAAGAACTGCTCGTCATAGATATGGCTCTGAAGACGAATTAATGTTAGCAAACTCTTTCAGGTTTATTTGGTCCTGATTACTGTTTATGCAAGAGCAAGAAAATCCAGTCATTGTCAAGTCTAGGTATAGGTATATAGGAAAACTACTTCTACTGATTGTTAAATTGCTGAAAAAAATCCAAATCTAAGTGAATAGAACCTCCGAATCACCGTCCGATTCACAAGAAATAAAAACCCCTTTAAATTGCTCCAAAAATATTAGGCCTTAAAATCAGGCTCTCTTTATGCAGGATAAAAACATTAGAAAACAGAGAAACTCTACACAAAAAGACTAGACATATGATGTCACATGATTTAGACGGCCTGGTCCAAAGAGTGTAATTAATTATTCATCTAATCTGCCTCGAAATAAGTCATGATTTCAGGGGGTGTGTAGCAAGTGAAGCCGTCTTGTTGGTACCAAATTTTGTGGAGATCACGGGCTTCAATTTCAGGCAGTAAATATTTGGTCATATAAAAAGTCTCCGCTGTTTTTTGAGTTTTTTATCAATAGATGGTGTTGGTGTCCATTTATCTGGAAACACTAATCTGATTGTCAAACGAACACAAGATGACATGTCGGCTATATTTTTTGTGAAGACAGCTGTGTTGCTTGTGTTAAAAGTCATACTGATTTGAATATGAAGGAAATATCTGAAAAAATACTATGTAAAAGATGCTCCTCGTACTCGTCGGCCTGTCAATGAAAAAGTCAATGGTATTTTGCAACTGATGGAGCAAGACCGGCACGGAAGCTGTCTAGAGATAGCGGAGGCACCAAACATAAACCATATGACAGTTCGGAATCATCTTAAACGAGCAGGCTACTCAAAGAAGCTTGATCATGGCCAAAGGCCGGTGACCGCCCACAAACGACTTCAAAGCCTGGATTGACGGCAAACAAGGTTTTGTTGAGTGTTTTGTGGGATCGGACGGAAATTTTTTGTTATGAGCTGCAAGAACGTGGCGAAACGGTCAATTCGATCCTCTACTGTGCACAACTCGACCGTTTGAATGGAACTGTCAAGAAAGAGCGACCAGAAATGGTCAACAGAAAGGAATTGACGGAGCTTGGTTGGGAAGTTTTGACGCATCGACCGTATAGCCCGGACCTTGCACCCTCTGATTACCATTTGTTTCGGTCTTTGCAAAACTCTCTTGACCCTAAAAAATTGGCCGACCGAAGAGCCGCTGAAAATCACTTGGCCAAGTTTATCACTAATAAACCACAGAAGTTCTACACCGATGGACTTATGAAGCTACCCGGAATATGGCAAAAGGGCATAGATAATAATGGCCAATATGTACTTGATTGAAATTGATTTTGAATAAATCAATCAATCGAATTTTATATGACCTGATATAATAGCTTAACTCACATTGGGTGTCGTACCCCAGTTAAAGTGGATTCCAACTGAATTTGGGTGGACTACTGCAAACGATCGCACTAATGGGTACGTTTATCGGTTGATTTTCGGGTCGGTCTCATAGGGTAATATCAAGCCGCGGCAAAATAAAGATTCCATTTCGACATGTTGTAACTACGTAGATCTTGGTTTACATCATAACAGCCCTCTAAGTCTGGTGACTATCTCCTTCAACTTAAAGACGCAACCCAAGATTATCATAAAGTACATTTGGTTTGGCTTCTCTGAGAAATACTATCTTATGCTAAGAAAAGTAAACATAGCTTCAAGATTTTTCTTCTCCGGATACGCTGATTATTTTCGGATAATCTTGAGTGCACACAGCCCTCTCAAAAATTGTCAGAATCCATAAACACGGTATAATGGCTGCTCACTACCAAAAAAACAACATTAAGAACAGGAAACACTCGTCTGCTGATCTTTGTGCGTGCGATATGCCAGTGTTTCTTTTTTGTAATTTCGGTATAAGTAAGACCTCTTTATCTGGCCTTTTTACCTTATCACATTCCGACAAATATAATCTTATCTAATCCCTGTTTGGTATGTTAGTAATCTACAAGGTCTTCCTCGTCAGGGTATTCGCTTGGATATTTACTTTTCGATTTCGCAAAAGCAAAACTAAAATCAAAATCACCAAATCGCTACCCCAATTCCAGTGTCTTGAACTCTTCTTTCTATCCCTCTCATGGTCAATTTTCACCCCATCTAACACCCCGAACTGAAAAAAAAAAAAAAAGAACAAAAAAAAGAAGGAAACTTGGCCTTGAGAATAAAAGTTCACCAGCCGTCCAATATCTATTTTTAACCCCTCTCCGAAAAAAAAACAGAAAAAAAATGCAAAAATGAATATTAAATAAAGCTAATCACACGAACAACAAAACACATCGAACAACACAATTTCAAACGCAAAAGCGGAGAAAAAAACCCCAAATTTCATTTCGAAGAGAATTTTAAGAGGACAGCACTGACAAAAATTTGGCAAAAATATTATAAATGATTTAAAACGAAGCAGAAATTAATAATTACAATAAAGAAGAATTGAATAAAATGGCAACAACAAAAAAACCAAAAAAAAAAAAGAAAGAAAAAAAATAACAATAATAACAACGAAGTAATAATAAAAACGAATACCATAAAATCGTTTGGCCTTTATGTTTCAACGCTTCATATTTACCGCCCTCTGATGCTGCCCCCACTTGGAGCACTACACCACCCCAAAGCCCACCAACCCATCCACAACACTATAGTCTCAGGGCCATGTAGTGTACTAAACACTATACTACAACGTGCAGGAGCACCATTTCTTTTAGTGCCTTTGTGCGATGTGTTAACACAAAGTTTTAATTCAATATTTTGTCAGCAACAAACAACAAAAAAAAAAAACAGAACAAAAAACGAAAAAAAAGTTGAGAAAAAGGAACGTATTTATCATTTCTGTTGTTGTTGTTATTTTTCGGTTTCTATGTACATATTGTACACACACACACATACACATTATGTTGTGTGGCCTAAAAATGTTCGGTTACGCACTCTGTAATTGCGTGAGTGTGTAGGGATGTTTTTTCGTCGTTGCGTCGCACTTTATTCTAATACTACCCCACGCATACATCTGGGCAATTTTGTGTACTTAAAGTTGGTGGTATTCGTATCCGAACACGCTGTTTGTATGCGACAATATAAAGCAAACATAAACACGAAGAAGATTAAGAAAAATGGAAAGAATAAGAGAAAACAACAATTGCACACACAGGCACAGCTATCATTTGGATTCAAGGACGCGTAAAACATCACCAGCCGTTTTATAGCCTTCATTTCGGGTTCCATTATATCGGTCTATTCTTCTTTTCCATTCGATTCACTCTCTTTCGCTTTTTTTGGTGTTTTTTTTTGGGTTGTTTCTCTTAAGTAGAAAGCTTTCGTTGTTTTTTTTTTCGTTGGTTGCTTTTGGCAACCTTTTCGTGCTTTGATTGTGGCCTTATCAGCTGTAGCGCTCGCATTTTAAGATTTGTTGTTTACCTAGTTGTTTGGTTATTTGGCTCTTTTTGTGTGTCTTTTCGCTCTTTTATGGACCATTTTTCCAAATTGATTTTCGTTTCGTTTTGTTCTCGTTTTCTTTACGGTTTGGTGGATCCAACCAAGGCGGACAGATGTTAGCTAGTATGTAGAATGTCATGCTTATGAACTTTGATTGTGGTAATCGAACGATAGCCATATGAAACGGCGGCGATATTGTTTTTCATTTTCAGATAACCCTTCTTCTCCTTCTCCTTCTCCTTCTCCTTCTCCTTTTTGAATTAATGTCGATTTTCATACACTTGTCTGTGTCATGCCATCTGTTAAAGCATTGCGTACGCAATGGCTTTTGGCTAAGATTTCAATTTTCGGACGACCACTTAGATTGGGTTCTGATTCGTTAAGACCATCCTTGATAACGAGAGAGAAGAGCAACCAAATTTCAAATTCCTTTAAGCCGAGCAAAAGTTCTTGCGATACAAATTGGACATTCTTCGAAACTGCGAGATATCCCCCCGTAACTGAAAAATGCTTTCCCCTCTACTCCACCAGAGCACTACTCACAAAAAAAAGTATTAGGTAAACTACTGATCCCAAAAGCTCGTGGTTCCTTATGTCGTATTTCGCACTCAGCGATAGGATAAATAGGTTCAAAAGTAAACTGAGGAACATCACCTTGTTCTACCAACCTATGCCGACGACAAGGTTAAGAATAACTTTTTCAGCCAACTAGCCGCCGCCAGGGTAACTGCCCGGCCATTTAAAAAAAAATTAAGTTACGAAGCATCAACAAGCCTCGGATATGGACGGATCTACTGTTGACAACCCACGCAATCGATTTAAGGACAATGAGCTTCGGATATGCACGTGCAATGTTAGGTCCCTTAATAGACCACGTGCAACCGAACAACTAGCGGAGGCCCTAGACGGCTGCAAAGCAGACATAACCGCCATTCAAGAAATGCGATGGGATGGGCCGGACAAAAGGAAGATGAAAAACTGCGATATCTACTACGGCAATTGCTATCGACGGCAAAAGCAGCGCTTATTTGGATGCGGATTTGTTGTCGGAGGCAGACTAAGACAAGAAGTCCTGAGCTTCCGGCATGTGAGCGAGGGCCTCGGAGCAATCCGCATCAGGGCTAAATTCACCAACATTAGCCTCATATGCGCGAATGCCCCCACAGAGGAGAAAGAAGACGACACCAAGGATGCCTTCTACGAGCGCCTTAACAAGATCTACGAGCAATGCCCTAGCTACGAGTAGCTATGCTATGACATTGCTATGCTAGCTATGACATTAAAATTGTCCTCGGTGATTTTAATGTAAAGCTAGGAAGAGAGGGTATCTTTGGCGGAACAATCGGAAAATGTAGCCTGCACAACACCACCTCCGATAACGGATTCAGGCTAATCGACTTTGCGGCGGGGCGAAACATTGTCGTGGCTACCACGCGGTTCCCACATCTCGACATACACAAGGGGACTTGGAGAACTCCTGATCAATGAACAGTCAACCAGATTGATCACATTGCGATCGACGCAAGACACTCCTTCTCTAGTATTATGGATGTCCGTACGTTCCGAGGAGCCAACATCGACTCGGACCATTACCTTGTACGGTACCTTGCCAAGGTACGATTGCGGATATCCCTAATGCTGTGAGAAAATTCGACGTCAGACGGCTACCATGGCAAGAGATCGCCAAGTCATTTTCCAATCGAGTGTCTCTTAATCTCTTAAGAGGCGGCATCAAGCATCGAAGACCATTGGAAACACTGCCAAAACGCAATCAGAGATGCCGCTTCTGATGTGCTGGGTTTCACTCGTCCACCACAACGAAACCTCTGATTCGATGATGAATGCCGGCAAGCACATGCAGCTAAGCAAGATGCATATAATGCGGCGCTGCTTAGAAAGACCAGGAGGAAGAAGAAAGAGCATGACTAGCGCGCGATCGAGGAAATTGAGTGATGCTATTATAAAACGTAAAAATAACATGCCACGGAAACAATGCTGAGGATTTGGAAAGACCATTTCTGCAGACTATATAACGGTGATGACGGACCAAATACCGCTGTCAGACAGAATCAACCTTTCAACTTGGACGATGATGACCAACAATTCCGTCCACCCGACCTGGATGAAGTGAAGATAGCTATATCGAAGCATAAGTCCAACAAAGGTGCTCGAACGGATGGCCTGGCTGCTGAGCTCTCCAAAGCGGCAGGCGATGCCTTGGTAAGGAACATACACCAACTCATCTGTAAAATATGGTTGGACGAAAGTATGCCCGATGAATGGAACCTCAGCATTGTTTGACCGATTCTCAAGAAAGGAGACCCTCTGAACTGCGCCAACTACAGAGGCATCAGTCTCCTTAACATCGCATATAAGATCTTTTCCGCCGTATTGTGTGAACGCCTGAAGCCGTTCGTCAACAAGCTGATAGATCCATGTCAGTGTGGTTTCAGGCCAGGGAACTCCACCATCGACCAATTATTCACACTACGGCAGATCTTGGAGAAGACCCATGAGCTTCAGATCGATACACACCACCTATTCATCGATTTTTAAGCCGCGTATGACAGCACCTGTCAAACTCGTCCGTCTGTGCAGGATGACGATGGAGAATGCACGCTGCTCCATCAAGGTTGGTAAAGATCTCACCGAGACCTTTTATGTCAAGAAAGGACAAGGCGAAGCGCTGTCATGCGATTTTTTCACTTTGTCTACCTAGACAACGACACCAGCGCTGAGATCAAGCGAAGAATAACTCTTGCCAACCGCTGTTTCTTTGGGCTAAGAAGGCAATTGGCTAGCAAGGCCCTCTCTTGGACAACAAAATTCACCCTTTATAAGACCTTAATAATCCCGGTCCTGCTCTATGGCGCAGAGGCATGGACATTATCAAAAATGGATGAGGGTGTACTTGGTTGCTTCGAGAGAAAAATTCTTCGGGCGATCTTCGGTCCCGTCTGCATTGACGGTGAGTGGAGTAGGAGATGCAACGACGGACTGTTTGAACTGTACAGCGACATCGACCTAATCAGAAGAGTGATGATCCAAAGACTGAGATGCCTGGGTCATGTAGAGCATATTGACACCAATGCTCCGGTCCGAAAAGTCTTCGAATCCGCTCCCGAGGGACAGCGCCGTGGAGGAAGGCCAAGAGTCAAGCAGCGCACGCATGTGGAAGGGGCCGTCAGCCAACTTAGCGTATGAAACTGGAGCGCAAGATCGAGCTAGCTGGAGACGCTTGTTGACTAAGGCCCAGGTCCACCCCGGACTGTAGCGCCACTTAAAGTAAAGTAATCCCTCGCTACCAATTCAACAAATAATGGGGTCCTGATCGTTATGGGCGATATCCTGAGATGGTAAGGTACAATAACCCATGATTAAAGCACGTGATAGGGCCACACAGCCTAGGGTCATCGGAAATGACAACAAATCGTGAGAGGTTTGTTAATTTTCATAACGTTAACCGCCAGATAATAGTCAAAGCACAACGACTGTCACAAAATCAGTTCAGTCTCAACTAATAGAATCCGATCGATCATATAGCGATCAGTCAATACTTTAGAAATTCTATCGATCACCATACCGTAGAGGCTCAAGCAATCAGCAGCGCTACTCCTCCAAACAACGACGTTTATTGGAAGGCTACGGATGGCAGTGGCGTACATATAAAGTTATTTCAAAATGAATACGGCACTAAAGGCTCTACGCGTTTTCGTACTCAGTAGTCAAAATAATACGTCAACCTTGTCCGACAATAAGTCGAGTCATACTTCACAGTATAATCTCGGAAAAAAGTGACACAGATCTGGATATAGAGATAGACAGAAGAGGCAATGAAACAAACCATTTGGTATGATGACTAAAATCTTGAATATCACTTAAACGGAGGTGAGACTGTTTTGGCCCAAAATAAAATCCGTGCTGATGCATGGGTAAAGCACATAGATGTTCACTTACACTGTCATAACGAAGCTACAAGTTTTCATAAAAAGATATCTACGTAACATCCTGATCTGAGTAGGATCTTCTGGCGCAGCCATATGTATACCTAACTATCAACTTTATGTTATTATGGCCTAGGAACTTATAGACATCTAAATATTAAGGAGAAAATGGCAGAGTTGGTCACACTTAAAGGCGCGAAGAAAGTTCTTTCTTTTAGCCAATCATCAAGATGAGTGGGCCGTCCAGGGTAGACGTGAAGGAAAACAGTTCCGGGAGAATCATGAACATTGGGATTTAACTTAAGTAAATTGCAGAACTCCGATCACAATGATTTGGGGGCGTTGTGGATGCCCTATGCTCTACAAGGGATGCGAAGAACTAAACAATGGTGTCCCCAAACCCTTAAAGCTGAAGCCCATACTACATTCTACAGACCCTGCAAGACTTTTCGTTGGTCTTTTCAAAACCTTCGAATCAGCTTCGTAGATAAGAACAAAGTTGGTTAATGTCTGCGGATTGTTTCAAAAAGTTAACTTATATGCCGAAAATGCAAGACCGTTGCTTAGGTATGGTGCTCACAAAAGAAAAAAACGCTTCTTCTTTCTGTAGCAATTTATTTTTGTTTGTTATTGGACAGAAAAGTCGGCTGTGTCCCATCTTGTTGCAAACTCTGCAACTCATCCCAAGTGAATTCGTGTCTTCCTCAACTGTTTTGCGCTACTTAAGCATCATTGACTGAGTGTGATTGAGTAGGGTGTGATCAATTTATTGCCACTTTCTTCTCCGTATAGTTATGTCTGTTGGTTACATCTTCCTTCGAGTTCGAATCATTGCATTAAAGATCTCACGCAAAAGCCTCCCTGTTTGATGTCGAAGATTGGTGCTTAATAATTGTTAGTCCTTTGTAGAGTAACATCTGTATCCGAACTTGAAATAGACAAATATTTTTCACAGCGGTTGTTGGATGATGATACATATAGCCCTTCTTTCACCATTGCTTGCAGTTCTTTCAGCTTGTACAGTGTGGTTACCCAGTACTTGGCTTAACGTGTAGATCTCTAGGCTGGTACAATCTTCCTGAATTTTCAGTTTTATGCCAATTGACATAATGACGTGACTCAACATTCTCAACTTGTTAGTGTTCAATGAAATTATCTTGCGCAGTCTTTCTCAACTTTCTTGACTTCAAAGCAGGATGGGCGCATAAATGTTTGCGTACTGCGATTTTTCGGCAACCCCTTTGCTACTGACAAATACGGTACTAAGACAAATCGAAGCTACCGCTCTGACTATAATGTCCGCCCCACATTTATTTCAAACTTTAACGAAGCATACGGTAGTTGATTTAACTGGCGATCAGAAGTAATTTTTTAAGGGCGCGCTCTAAAGCAGATTTTTGCCACAAATTACTAGTGCGCTTCCCTTGGTGGTGTTAACGAACAGTTTGTCATTGTCATTTCCGTTTCGGATCCCATCAGCCCTCATTGCATGTCTGAACGTCATATTATTTCCGTCCACTTTCACCACCAATTTGTAGGCAAAAGTAAAAAGAAAATACACAAATCATAAAAAAAAAAAATATAAGAAAGCACCCTGTGCAAAACTAAAGTTTTCGAACATTCAGTCAACGACATCTATTAGCAAAACTAATAATATTCGGACCACCTGATCAGGTTATTGACCCGAAGTTCACTTTGATATTAATAGAAGCAGAGTGCAGTTTTTCTCTCTTCTCCTCGTTTACCAAATAAAGATAACATCGCTGTCAAAACAAGTGTTTCTTTTTGCGCCCACCTCCTACTACAAATTTAACCTTACAACGATTACAGCTTCACCATTGTTTACTATGTTTTTGACGACACTGAACTAATTATCAAAGTCTTTAGTCGTCATTGTCCTACACTATATGGCTCTCCAAGATAGGCTGTTCTGTGTTTTTTTTAGGAAGACAGTGACCCTACTTCCGATCTACGAACGCTACCGGCTGCTTTTCTACAGTTCAGTCAGACAGTTTTTTCAGTCGCTGAATTGAAAAAACCAAAGTTCGCCCCTAAAATGCCCCACTGTGTCTGTGGCTATTAGCGTCAGTCGATCTTAAGGTTGCTACTACAGCCTAATATTTGTACTGTTTTGTGGGGCAGGAGACTCGTCATTTCGCATCTCCGACTTCGTGATTCCCAGACGTCTAGTAGGTGTACCTATCACTGCTACGAGTTTTAAGCTGCAGAGACATTTTGTGTTGTATTTTATGATTCTCTGCCGCAGCCCTGATTTGTTACTTTGACCACTGCTCGACTAGCGAATTATCCCGTCCTAAGTTCTATCTATACGAGTATTTTTCAACTTTTTACTTAATTTGTTCAACAGTTTTATTCTTTTTGTATCAACATCTTTTTTTTTCTATTTTCAGCAAGGACATACTATAGTACCTACCTGAAGTACTATAGAGCAACCAGACCAAACTATTACAAAAAAAAAAGTCTCGAAAGGCTACAATCAAGTACATTTTTCTATCAATTTAGAATAAAACGGAAACAAACTTGTGTTTCCCTGTCATCGAATACAAGAGCACCTTGCAGCCTTCTTTTTAGAAAAATACAAATAAAAGCAAAAGAAATAAAATAATTTTTTTTTAACTAATAATCACACGGAAAACAATACCTCTATCAAGATGAATCAACATGGTAAGAACCAGAAAATTATCATCTTAAAACCGCTGAAGCAAAATCGATTGCCAAATCAAATAATCAGCGCGATAAAATGTGAGAATAAGTCTGATGGCAATGTGAATCGTGTTATAATGACTGCTACCCCCACTGCATCGACAACGATGCTGGTAGCTTCCCCAAGTACATCGATGCTGCCGCGGCAGCTAATCGTAACGCAGACAGGTGTTGCCACTACAGAAATGCCACACATTCTGACGGGTACAACACCAAGTTCAGTGACAACGTTGGCAATGTTGACACCACCAGCGGCTACAGCTAGTGACACGGCGATATCGCCGGTGCTTTCGACCAACTCATCATCGACCGTATCGGATGTGGAGACTTCCACGGATGTGATGGCTAACGTTTCGGACTCATCGGACAATCAAGGCGATGATAAATTGTTAAAGTGAGTAATTTTTATTTTTAATTTTTTTTTATTACGCATACTTTGATAAATATAGAGAATCAGAAATTTGTAAGGCTGGGGGATATGGGGTTATGGAAACATGGTCGTGGACGGGGTTGTGTTCTCCCATAAATTGAATTTTATTGAAATTTAGGAAGCCCTGAAGAACGCTTTACCGCCCAAACAATCTCTACCTTTAAGTGGTCACTATGTTTTCTAAATAACGACATGGATGCCGCTGCTGATATGATGCCAGACACTGTTATCTTTGGAATAAGATCCTTTATAACTCATCGAATTTAGAATATCAGATCAAAAGAAAAGGTCAGAGACAACAGAATAGAGTTTAAACAAGCCAGGAATGACATGTATCTTAAGTGTGAAATTTAAATATGACCAAAAACTGGGGCAAAAAATACTACAACGCTAATTTATAATGACATTCAAATTATCAGCTTCCAGATTACGCCTTGTCTCCGCCTTCACTTAAGTGCTTTGTATGTTCTGAAGTTTGTAGCACCAAGAGCACCGGCTGATGCCGATTGGCAAAACCACTGGGCATGCTTTTCCATCAATTCTATCTTTAAGGACCCTTCCCGAGCAGATAGGAAACAAGGCCCTTCCCTTCCTACTTCAGATCCATTGCATTTACGACCCTTCTTTCTAAAGTCACGCAAACGCTTGAAATATCTCGAAATACGAAAACTTCTCAATGTCCTGTAGAGTGGTTTTTATAGCAACCGATCTACTGGTGATTTGATGGCATGTCTCATCGAAAACTGGAACCATAGCTTACATAAACGAAAATGCATTCATTTGAGATCGAAGAGTCTCTTTTTCAATGGATCAGCAATTACCTTTCGGACAGTTCAAATCAAGTTGTCTTCGAGGGTTTCAAAAAATAAATGCTGGTGTACCTCAGGGCTCCGTTCTGTCTCCGACACTCTTCTTAATCTTTGTTTATGATCTCTTCTCTGCTAAAGCTAATCCAATTTATTCCTTTGGTGACGGCAGTACTCTCGGCTTTTCATATTCATTCCTGGACGTCCCTACTCTTCGGCTAAAGAACGCGAATGGTGGTGTATGCTAAACTCAAGTTTTCAATTAGAGCTATTAAACAGTCATCAGCAATGCTGATTTGATATGGGTGACTTTATATCATCCTTCAAACTACTTTTCCTGATCAGAGTCGGCTCTCAGCAAGCTCCTACCACAAAGGCTGCGAGTAGGCCTTGTAATACAATTTGTCTGCCACAGGTTGTAGTGAAGAATTAGGCCTTAAGTAATAACAAAAATAATAATCCAATGTAATGTGTATAAAACTTTTTTGCGCTTACATCCTTTTTCCAAGTTGTAACGTGTCTACCAGCATGGAACATCCTGCAAGATTGCGCTTCAAAATTTGTTGGACAGAATTTACCGGCATTTTCTTCATTGAAGGAACATTATGCAATGCGGCCAAAACGACACAGCTGAGACTAATATGTATCATAATTCCGGTGGTAAACAGGAGTTTGCCCGAACGATGGTGCATGCTAGTCGACTTTCTGTTACACAACTCTAACGTCTAAACTCTGCACTAAAAGTTTTCCCGCCCACTGATATTCATATTAGGGGCTGAACTCTCAAAGCCATCTTCACTGCAAAGACCAATTGGCGCGTGCTCGTCTTTTGACTCTGGTCTTATGGCATGCTGACTAATGTAATAACACAAGAACTCCTGTTGTTGCGAAAGTACAGCATCGAAGTAATCGGGACTTAAGGGAAGGCCCCAAAGGCCCCAATTTAGGACATGCAGTCTTTTTGAAGGAGGAGAACGCGAGACTTCACTTTTTGTTAAGAAAACTTGCGCCTGTCTTCTAGTTATTTGCAAATCTGATGCCAATGAACCTCATTCCCTGCTCTACCGCTCGGTAGTTGTTACCATTTTTCGTGTCGTAAAGAAAACGATCCCTTTCTTACTTACCTCCAGTTTTGCACGTTTAGTTGGCTGAGGATCCCTTTCATCCGTTTGACCCACGGTATTTCTATTCTGCGCATTTCCTCGAAACACCTCGAAGACTCTTCAGACCGGAGCGTTGGTGTGCATCCGCCTTACAGGACCCCGCCATCTCAGTCACTGGCTTTTTAATCTCCTGGCTAGGTCGATGTCGCTGTACAGTCCATACAGTTCGTCATTGTACCGCTTAAGGCAGCCAATAGCACTGACAAAATAAGAGGCATCATGCTGTTTTCTTCCGAATTGGACAGACTTTTGAAAAATTGTACCGCCCCCATTCGTTCAAGAATAATATTTAAGAAATCGCATGGGTTTTCTCCAGCATCTGGCGTAGTGTGAATATTTGGTCGACGGTGGACTTTTCTGGCATGAAGCCACACTGTTATGGACCAATCACGTTGTTAAAGAACGGCTTCAGACGTTCACACATAAGATTCTGCAGATGATATTTAGAAGACTGATGCCTCTGTGGTTCACGCAGTTCAGAGGGTCTTCTTTTTTGAGGATCAGACAAAAAATGCTGAGGTTCCATTCATCGGGCATACTTTCGTCGGACCATATTTTACAGAGGAGTTGGTGTATGCTCCTTACCAAGTCATCGCCTGCCGCTTTGAAGAGCTTCGCAGTCAGTTCACCCGCACTAGCTGCCTCGTTGGACTTAAGCTTAAATATTGATATCTTCACTTCATTGAGGTGAACGGAATCGTTCGTCTTAACAGGCTTCTGTTTGGGGTTTGTGTCAGTGGCATGTGTTCTTACCGTTTAGTAAATCTTCTGAATCTTGTTGCTGTAGTAGCAAACCTAAAATTGCTAACCGCGCGCCTCTGATGCTCCTTCTTTGTCTTCTTTTTCCTGTCGGTGTTCGTCTTTCTCCTTCTTCTCATAGAGTTAGTAAGCAGCTCTAGTTCTATGCAGCGCTGCTACATATGTATGCATCTTGCAAATCTCTTTTCCTAGCTTTGCGTTAAAACCGTGGAGGACAATTTTAATGTAATAGCTAAGGCATTGCTTGCAGATCTTGTTCAAGAGCCCGTAGAAGCTATCTTTGGTCTCGTCATCTTTCTACTCTGTGGTGGTATATAAGGCTTATCTAAACAAATTTAGCCTTGACACGGATTGCTATGAAGTGTTCACATGCCGAAAAATTAAGACTTCTTGCCTTAATCTGCCGGCGATAACGCGATAGTTAGCTCATTGGACTATCGCGCATAGAGTCTGGATTCGATTCGAATTGACAACATGAGCAACACAAATGAGTGTCAGGAAGTAGGCCATAGCCCATACTGGGCTGCCGGCACCAGAGTGTTTTTTTTGTTGTTTGCCTTAATCTGGCTCTAACGACAAATCCCCATCCAAATACGCGCTGATTTTACCGTCGTTTGTTTGTGCTTCGTAATTTTCGTTTTTTTTCCATAGCCTTACGGCACACCATTTTTGTTACCCATGGGACTAGGGGTCGGTTAGGCCGAAGCCAATAACCCGTTTGGGGGTGTGCACATTGCCGTTGGTTCATTAAGGGCTCATCCATAGCCTCGGAACTCTTTACCGGCCTGAGTTTCAAGTTTGTCGGAGTAGCACAAACTTTTCTTTGTTCCGGGATTTCTTTGGATGTAATTGAAAACCTGCAAATTGATATCGAATGTTTCCC
This sequence comes from Volucella inflata, assembly GCA_928272305.1. NCBI lineage: Eukaryota > Metazoa > Arthropoda > Insecta > Diptera > Syrphidae > Volucella > Volucella inflata. The sequence continues at coordinate 68,583,751 of OV743719.1, forward strand.
GCGAATCAGTAGCGCTGTACTGAAAAAAAAAACAAAAACAGTTTGGTAGTCCTTAGGACAGGTGTATGAGTATGTCTACTCCTGTCTTTTAGCATCGGTCAGTGGTAAATGTCATCGCTTTACGTTTTCAAGGCAGATATGGTGTTGGATATTTAAAATCCAAATTGTGATCAATTTTGGTTAGAGACAGTCTCTAAGTTTGATGAAATCAGTTTATTCTGTAAGATGGCATAATCTATGAATTGTCACCCAGTCGCAACGCTTAGCTAGTCGTCACTTGCTTACCGACGATGTCAATTAGGAAGAGGTGAGGCACTCCTGATACTACCACGAGGAGGTTAACCCTTTTATTGTTCAATTTCTCCAATCCTTCTACCGTCCTGCACACTATTACTTTTGGTATTACCATCGAAAAATATAGGTATTATGTTGAAATACTCTAAAGAACTTATGAGGATCTCACAAGTTCATAGCAACCGTAGTTGCCTTAACACTTTATTTTCCTTCCAGTTACGCGTGGTTCCTTGGCTATCGTTGTGTCCAACAGCAAGCCTATCTAGAGAGCCTATCGATTCCTATGAGCTCGTTTTTTCTAACCTTTTCCGCTTTTCGAATAATGCTTCCTTAATCGATTGCTTACACATTGTTCGATTTGTTCGTTTGCTATGTGATTGAAAATAAAAAATAAAAAATTATTATTCTCATGCATACATACATATATAAAAAAGGGGCTAATGAGCCCTTTTAACCCCCAACTTTTGAGTTCCAGGTGTATAAATCACATGCACTCTACGAAAGGCAAATAACATTTATTTATAAATTATGAACAAGACAATTCCTAGGTATAAGATACTTATGGAGTCGCATTTAAAACGTAGAATAAGTTGTATTGTCCCACTTTATTGTCGATGTTCCTTGTCAAAAAAGGACGGTAGTGAATAGGAGGGAAGGAATCTCAACGAAAACAAAGACACTTTTCCGCACCGACGTGGTAAAGGTATCTTAAATATTTACACTCAATTGTCATTTATTCTAGAGCGTTGAGCAGAATATAATTCTGCCTTTAGCCCCCTTTCACCTGTTTTTTATTTTTTTTGTTTAACGAAAAACCTTATCGCGAAAGATACACGAGATCACTTGTGCATACAAAAACACCGTGTACACAAAACCAAGTAGATTCTGTCGGTTTGCCCTTCCTCACCTTCTATTTGACAGTAAATAATTACGCACTTTGGGGGTAATAATAATCTCTTCAATTCTTTCTCCTCCCTTGCCCTTTGAATAAGGATAAAAAAAAAACAGACAACAATAACAGAGGGTGGAAACTGTTTGACAGTTGTCTAAGAAAAGGATACATACATATGTACATACTCGTATATACAGAAAAGTTCTTTGAAGAAGTTCGAGACGCAAAAAGACGACAATTTTTTTTTTTTTCGGTTATCGTGTAAATGCCAAAGTTTAAGGACCAACAAGGTCGGTCGTTCGGTCCAATATAGTATTTAGAGGAGAATTCTTGTCCGAGTTGATGGTTTAACAACCGTCGGTGTGTCGTGAGAAAATCTATAAAATCAGTGATAATTAATAGTTTATTTACACCACAGATGATTGAGTCTTTCTGTTTACATGTTTGCTTTTCATTCTTTCAAAAAAAAAAAATAATAATAAAATCCAACGATTGGGGGATGTTTTTAAGAGAAACCAAGGGAAGGGTAGTTTAAGAGAAACCACGTACGGAGTACGAATGTATTACAAAGTTTCTTCTCTGTAGTCTGTACTCTCACTTTCACTGTAATTTCAGTTACAATTTTCAACAATGTACTCCTGTCTGTCTGACAACTTTGTTGCTGAGTTTTTAGTTTTTTTTTTCTTTTTGTATTCATTCACCCTCCGTTGCTGGGCGGTATCAAAAAGCTTATAAAGCTTTTTTCATTTCCCCTTGCCAAGAGAGTTTGAACATTGGGAGAGCAATGCGTGGGAAAGGAATAAATTCTTGTTGCCTCTCTAACATAAAATACGCACCATGGCCTACACTTTACGCAGAACTTACTTGGTACTGTGCGTGCGAGAGAAAGTTCTGTTCCGGTTGAGGGGGGTTGGGTAGACCTATATCCGGCCGGAGAATGGTGTCGCGATGGGCCTGGAAATGATAAAAATAAGGCAAGGTCAGTGTTTTTGGGTTTTATACTCGTACTTTACTACACCGAGGCTGTATGTTGGTACTATGTATGACTAACTCCTTCTCCTCTCCCAATCGCAATAGTACTCATTCTTATCGTAATTGAGTGGACTCTCTTGAGTGGAATTCAAATTTAATTGAATAAAATGGTGTGTTGGGCTTTTTATTTATTATTATTAATTTTTTTTCTTTTGTATTTATTCGAGTCTATAAGAGAAGAACGGCTGGTTTCGTTGTGTTTACGCGTAGGCGATTGTGAAGATACGCTTTTCGCCTAAACCCCTACCCGTGTGTCACTGGGCCTAGGACCACTCTTAGTTCCTCCCTTGAGTTGAATTGCGTTTCCCTTATGTATTCGTACCAACACAGTGTGCGTAGCAGTATAGAAATTGATAAGGAAAAGGAAGCGGAAAAAGGAAAGATGGAACAAAAAGTAGAGGAGGTTTTTAATTTGATTCCAGTGTTTCAAGGACTTTTCCTTTTTTTTTTGTTTTTTTTTTTTGGTTTTTTTGGTTTTCCTCCTGGCAGATGGGTGTTGTGAGAATTTTGAGAATCATAAGAATTGAAGTGTATTTTGTGCTCCTGTTTCTTTTTCACCTTAGTCTTTTCCCTTTAAACTACAAACCTTAGTTCTCATGTGAGTCGGAAGATGGGGGCATTCGTAGGAAACAGGAAATTTAACTTGAACTTTCTGTTAATTAGTATTCAGCTTGTGTAAATTGTAAGCAAGTTTTTCTTCCTTAAAGTTGGCCTCAGCAATCTCTTTTGCCAAAAAGGGTGGTTGGGTAGTAGTAAAATAATAACTGTGGCAGGACTATTAATTTTGCTGTTTAAACAGAACACAGAATGGGCTCTTGGTTCGAGTGCAATTATCTAAATATCTTTAAAGTGTAGATGAGCTGTCGAAATACATAAATTGTGTTTTATTGTTGAAGAGGGTTTGCTATAAAAGCAGATTTTTTATTTTGTTTTTGTCTTTTGTGGAGTTCCCTTGCAGTTTTGTGGCTGTTTGTTGTCGGTTGTTAACTGAAGTCTTATGGGGGTATATCAAAGATGTAATGACCTCGAATTAAGTGAAGTGAAATGACACAGAAACTGTTTTGAATTTTAAGCAAAACAAAGTCCATTTTAACATGGTACAAGGAAATGAATTGGCCAGGGGGAGGAAACCGATTGGCGACATTTTCCCAAATTGTATTGCCATGATCCCCGCACGAAATCAAAAACTCTGATAATCCTATTTCATTTTTTAAATTGTGATGGTATTGGTATAGGACTATGAAAACTTTATGCTAGATGCTGACTTGAATCTAATATTTGGTAAATATGTGAGAACTCTTGTCCGTATCCGGATCTTAAGTCTGAAACAGAGATTTATCTCAACATAGTACGTAATATGGTCTATTATACAGTAGGATATACCGAGGACTAAGTCGTAGTAGTGAAGTATAAACACCCTAGAGACGTTTGCCATAAGATATAGGCTGCCCTAGAGATGGGAAACAACTGGTGTATCTGAAATCTGAGCCTTGACCAGATCTCACTTTACGGTGCAGAAATTGTGTATTCCAACTCCAAGTTTTAATATAGTGATTGCAAGTCAAAAAGCATGGAACTACTGGCTGGCGAAGGCATATTGGGCCCACACACTAGAATTTTACAATCGAAGGGAAAGTTGCAGTGTATTTCAAGCGAAAATACACGCCATTTAGGTGTGCGCAAATCTCATCCGCAATAAGAGAATGAAGAGTGTCTCCATCCATACTGACAATCCAGCAAACATTAAACCGTTAGGCTCACACACCTAGTTGACTTGAAATCAGTCATGCACTGCTTCAATACACTACAAGATCTCTCCCATAAGAACAAACTAAAACCTTTGTCAATGCCTGGTCATAAATATGCTTTTGGAAATGAAATAGTCGACGAACTGGTTAGAAACGGTTCAGTTGATCCTTTCATCGGCCCTGTGCTACTCTGTAACATCCCGAATTCAGCTATAAACTTAGCTGGTCAGGACTTAGTCAAACTTAAAGAGCCAGCAAACTTACAGTTGGAGTGACCGTAGTTGATAGTGCCTTTTTAACCGGATTTTCCGCAGATCTTCTTTGAACGTGGCAATACCAGCTTATTCTATCCGCCTCAAGCTGTTCGGTTACCGAATTCTTTATATGAAGACTTCCTCTTATACGCGTAGATCTAATGCAATCGCGTCTAGGGACTCCACTAGACATCCTTAACATTTTCATTTCCGCTGCCGTCATTTTATTTTTAAACGCTTCGTACATTGTCCAGCACTGTGAACCGTATATAAGAGCTGGTCTAAGAACCGTGGTGTAGAGTTTCCCCTTTAACTCAAGTGGAAATTTTCGGTCGCAAAAAATTCCCGAATTTTCCCGCCATTTCATCCACCCCACACTCCATGTTAACGATTGATCCTAAGTACTTAAAGATAGTGCTTTTCGGAAGAACTATTCCGTCCAACATTATGTCCGGAACAGGTCGCAACGGATGCGCCAATGGGCACGTCAAATGCTCCGTCTTTGAACGACTTAATTTAAACCCGTTTCTCTCTAGCGCATTTTTCCGATTGCTATACTTATTTTTTCGATTGAAAAGTCCGAAACTTCCTCCTCGAATAGACCAGCTGTCGGCACGATATCACGTGGAAACTGTTTGTTAAGCAACTCCTTGAAGTATTCAAGCCACCATTGAACTTAAAAGGGACGACATCAGAAGACTGATTGGATTTTTAGCCAAACATTGTCATCTTCAATGGTATCTACACAAAATTGGTCTTACTTAAGACACTGAATGTTGTCTTTATCGAGTTTTGTATCGTGGCAATAGCTTAGCAAGTACATTTGTTCGAGAAGGGCGTTGTAGTGTTTTGAACATTGACAATATTCGTACTGCCAAATTAGAATTATATATTATAGAGACTACGACGTTAGGAAGTAGATTATGAAAAAAAACGTTGAACTTGATGTTAACTAACTGGGGTCCAACACTGAATTCTTGTGGTACTTCATCAAAATCGCTGTTCTGCTAAAAGCAACACTGGTTTCCATCAAGTGAATTATAAACACTTTTTCAATTTTATTTAAAAACCAAGCTAAATTGTAGATCTAGCTTTTTGTCTTGTATCCATGTGCGTGTAAATGTACAAGTATCTACTTTTTGAAAATGTTCTTAATTTTTATATGACGCGAATTATTTGATGTTGAAATTAAATACTTCCCGTCTTACGAACTTTGGTTGTGACTTAGACATGCCAAAATTGTTGCCATGTCAATCTATTGAACGTAATACATCAAAGTACAATACATACACGTATGATCGTGGATAGGTACATATGCATGAATGTATCTGTATGTAAAGTATCCCATTACGAGCGCTTTAAATTGTTGAGAACGTCATTGGAATGTATTACGCTGTGATGTCGTCAAATAATAGGTTGACTGAAATAATCGAAATAGTGATGTCAGTGTTGACATCTGGCATCGATCATAGATAATATTTATTCCAGAACAATTCTGAAATATTAAATCTTCGGGTGACAAAATTATTGACTGAGGCATCGTTTGTTTAGCTAATTTTTTTTTTTTAATTCCTTATATGCAATTTCTTTGAGTGATTCGTGGAAGTCGTAAAGATAGAAGTGATGCGGTATCTCACTTTGCTTTTTTTGATTAAAATACGGGAGTCATTTCGGTTCTTGATTGATCAATACATGGAAACGCAATTTGAAAATGTTGATGGTAACCCGGTTAAGGCCACATTAGTGATTATCATTAGGGCTGCGTCAAAGCCATGATTTTCCGACAGAGTGTTGCTTTAGAACTAGCCTCTTTGTTGGGAATTCTCTTAAGCTCTCGAATGCAGTGTTTCTCTTCTTCTAAAAATGAAACTTAATCTCATTACAAAGTCTATGAGTGAATACTCATACGCCGCGCCGGTACGAAGCTTCTGAAATATCATCGGGCAGATGTTCCATAGCCCAAATTGGACCAATACAAAGCCTGATTATTCCTGCTCTAAAAGTCCATCGATTAAACCATTTCGAGTAGTCGTAGTTTTGAGTCGGATTTGAGATTACTAAATACTTCATTTTTGTTGGTATTGTGGTAATTCCCGTCTTTATTTCTATTGAAGGTACGTCCTGTCTATATATGTCTGTATATATTTTCATCGTCTTCGCCGTTTAGTAGTATCTAGGGGTGAACCGACTGTGTGTCTACCGTGGCGTTCATTTGACCATCTTTGCAGACTCTGGTTCAGTTCAGCTCACTTGCGGTATCTTTATTTTACTTTTTGATAAAAGATTCATAAAGATTCATCGGTAATTCGTTAACTCGCGTTTTTCGAACAATTTTCGCCCCAATCCTCGTCTCGCCTTACCTGCATTTTCGCATGACTGGTATATATGTTTGCAGTGGTTCTGGGAAACCTTCATCTGAGGTAAATTTGCGATAGCCCACAGTAGGGCATCAATCAATTAATATTACGAGTAATTGCAATTAATCAATTAATTAAAAAAATTAATTTGATATGAGATTGATTTTTATATTTTAATTACAATTGAATTGTTAATTGTTAATTTTTAATCGAATTCGCAATTAAAATTTTGTACACATGTCTTCTCTCTTTTTAACAAGTAGGTAAGTATTTAGTACTAGCTGATCCACCTCGGCTTCAGACTCGAAAGTGGAAGAGGAAATTTCAAAAACCTCCACACAATCCAAAGCGCAATTATTAGCGCTTACATTTTTTGCTGAAGAAAGTGAAGAGTTACCTATTTTTTTTATTGTAGATACATAGAGATCAAAAATGTTTCTTTAAACATAATACATCTTTACCATCCTCTGGATCTGTAGAAAGAATTTTTTCCTATGCAACTATGCTCAACTTGTCGAAATCACATATATTATCAGACCAGATGTTTGAACAGCGAGGAGTGTTAAAAAAAAATTAAAATTTTATGAGATACAAAGAGAAATATTATTGAACTAAGTGAAACTAATAATTTTTAAATATGAAAATGTGATTTTACTATTTTTTTGCAATTTTGTGATTTTAATTGTCAATTTTAATTGCTATAAACGATTTAATTCAATTGTTGAAACCATAATTAATAATTACATTAATTTTTAACTGTCTACCCCTGAAAGAGATTGTTACCAGTTGCTCGGCTAGAAAGGTTTTTTGTGAGGTGATTCGTTACAAAAACAGACAATGACCGACATTGTCAATCTCATGGACAGTTTTTGGTTTGACTTGGCAGTTCCTAATGTTTAGCTGTGAATGCATAGCTACGCTTGAGGATTCCTACTACTTTCGACAAGAAAGTACACCCAGTAGCTCAGACAGTATACAGCCACAAAGGCAGAGTGTAAATTTGAGATGGTATAAGTAGCTTTCTTGAACAACGAAAAATGCCACGGACTGTAAAACATCAAGCCTTCAATTAAAGCGGATAGTTACTTTGAAAGAAAAATTCTTCTTCAATTTGCTGGCTTATCTTCTTCCCAGATGAGATCATCATTGCTCTATTTAATTAGGTTTTGCTAAGCATTTTTAATAAACGTTTAAAACAACTTTGTCATTGCATCTAGTTTCGTATTCTTTAGACTAAGTGGCCAGATTTGAGATGCATTGAAGCCATCTAGTATAGATACAATTGAACCAGGAAAGTTCCAGTTGGATCCTATAAATCTATAATATTTTGGCTTAGTATACTGAAAGAAAAGGTGTTCCTGACATCTTAAATCTGCACTACTAGCATCGTCTATGTGAAGGGCTTTAGAATACAGCTGTCTTCTTTGTACTAGGACTATAGAGGTTGACAATGTATAACATACCTATTTATTTCCTAGTGAGATCTGCTTCTGATTATGTTACAAAACTAAGTAAAAGATTTAGATTTAGGGAAATTTGTCTCGAGAAAAGATTCTTCGAGACATTCCTAGAAGAGAACGATTTTCTGAAGTATTTACCGCCCATCCAAATCACTTTATTTTAGCAAAACCCTAGTGGGAGCACCTTTTCTGTGCTCGCCAATGTTTGAGCTATCCGGAATACCCGTCGGCTTCTATCTCAGCATTCCGCCATTGGAAATTTTAGAAGCATTTAAGGTAAAAATGCCATTTCCAAGAAGTTGATCATGTTTTATGTATACAAAAAATCGTTGCATTGATTTTAAAAAGCTTAACAATTGAAATCGGCTTTCCAAAATAAACAATCCCACTTATTCAAAATTTGTCGTGGAGATATCTTAGTAAGAGGAACTCTTTCCTAGTCATTTTGATCTTCAAACATTTAAATCCAGCGTACATACTAGGTGGGGTGAAAAGTAACCTCCTTGACCGCCAGAATGCGCTGCCACTGCAAAAAAGGTTAAGGTGCCTTGAAATCCGTTCATATTTAGGCAGACTGCCAAGTTTCAGTGCGAAACTGTCTTTAGTTTTGTTTTGACAGCTGATTGTTGTTGACGTGTTTGGCATCATGTTGAGTATGGACAAAAACGATTTTCGTTCTCTCATAAAACAGTTTGAGAGGCAAAACGGCGAAGGAAACAAAAGAAAAGTTGGATAAATATTATGGGATTAATGCTCCGTCAAATATTGGTTTCGAGAGTTTCGTGGTGGCCGCAACTCCACCGTTCAAGTCCACAGCTGCAGGCCCTCCGATGCGGTTACAGAGGACAATGTCAAAAAAATACATGAAATGGTGTTGGCTGACCGGAAAGTGAAGGTGCGCGAGGAAGCAGATACCACAAAGATTAGTGCTGAGCGCACACGCAATATTTTGGGCAATATTCTGCATATGAAAAAGTTATCCTGCCAGTTGGTGCAGCGCACCAAAACACGAACGCAAGAAAGAGTGTTTGGACTTGCTGATGCGGAATCGGGCGGACTTTTGGCGTCGATTGGTAACTGTTGATGAAACCTCGATCCACTATTACATACCAGAGAACAGAATGAGTGCCCGGCAATGGACTGAAGCCGGCGCGAGTGCTCCGAAGCGGCCGAGGGAGGCTCAATGGGTCGGAAAGGTTATGGCGTCGGTTTTTTGGGATTGTCATGGCATACTCTTCATGGACTACCTCGAAAAAGGAAAAAAAAACCATCACCAGCGAGTATTGCTGTGCATTATTGGAGCGATTGAACGCCGAAATCGCTGCAAAACGGCCTCACATGAAGCGAAGAAAAATTTTGTTTTTGCAAGACAACGCGCCGGCGTATAAGAGCATCGAAACCACGGCTAAAATCAATGACTTATGGCTCCAATTGCTGTCGCATCCACCGTATTCGCCCGATTTGGCTCCCTCGCACCATTATCTCTTGCCAAATTTCAAAAGATGGCTCATCAATAAAAAATTCAGCTCACGCGAGGAAATAATCGACGCAACGGAGGAGTATTTTGCAGACCTTCCGGAAAATTACTTTTCACATGGGATCAAGAAGTTGGAAAACCGCTGGAATAAGTGTATCAAGCTAAATTTATTGAATAAAATAAAAAAAAACATTTAAAACATTTTTTTTTTTTCATTCCCAAGGAGGTTACTTTCCATCCCACCTAGTACATACCGCTCGTCCTTTCCTCCTTAATTTTACTTTATCCGCACTGTGTGCAAAAATTGAAAATCTATTCAAAATCCCTTAATCGTGCGCAGATTATTACAAATGTTACTGACGTTGAGAATGGAATCTTGCCTCTGGCGAAAGATCAGCTGGGAATATTGCTTTGAAGTTTTGTCAGCAACTTAAATTTGTCTGTCTGAGAACCTTCAAACAGCTCTCCATTGAACTCTGCATACAGCTTGGATCGCAATATCTACAGGGTTTAAAAGCTTTCCCAAAAGGGTATTGGAAATACATGGAATTGATCAAGCACTTTATCGATAAACATTTCCATTTACAAAGTTTTGAAAAATTAGCTGAATTGCCGCATTTGGGGCTTCGAAAATACAAGAATAATAGTTGAAAAGCCATTTGTCCTCAACGGAGGAATTTTGAAAATGAAGCAGGCGTTGCTGTTAGCCTTAACAGATTCCGTAATCGAACCTTGAAAAATGAAGTTTTATGACCGGGTATGGATGTGGCTGATGTTAATATCCAACAAGAGGGCGTTACGCACCACTCAATTGTAAATAATATTACTCTTTAGCCAGATAGGTTTTCTGGCTGAAAAATGGGTAAAAATTGGCTCTCGAGCTCATGTGATTTGACACGATGTTACTTCTTTCTTTGGGACACTATGAAAGTAGAGCTTTATACCAATACCTCCAGCCAAATCCAGCATCCATGCTGTTATCAATCACATAAGGTCGGAAATTTGTAGAAATGTGATGAACGATCGAAAGAACCGAGATATGTAGAAGAGGTCATGGCAGTCACTTGGCTAATATTTTTTTTTTAGTATTCATAACAACCCCTTACTCAGGGACATCTTGAATTCAAGACCTTAAATGTTGGTACTGGATGAGAAAGAGATTAGCTTGCATATCTCTCTATCATATGTGTGACTGATGTTTAATCAATATTGATATTTTTGTCTGTTTTATAATCCTTATCTACACCTCACTTTTATGGTGTACACTAAATTTCTTCAATTAAACTATTATATCTCCCTTAAAAAGATACCATTTGTCTTAATATACATTTTTCGACTGTCTCTTAGATAAAAGCAATTGTCAAATTTAAAAATACCAACTGTATATACTCCACTTGAATATAAATAAATTCCAACAACAAATTAACCATAAAAAAAAAATTTCTGAAACTGCGAAAAAACTAAACAAAAACCAATAAAAATAGAAACAGATATAAATTGAGATACAAAATGAGAACAAAAGAAAAAACAAAAACAAAAACGAAATCGTCACCCGAAAAAATTTTAATGAATAATTCAATTGTACGAATAGATCACCGCAAAGCACTTGGTAAAAATGGTTCGTAGGTACATCTCAGTGAGAAATCCTTCAAATTGTAGGCTTCAAAGAGTGCTCCGATTATGTGTAGGAATATGTCAAAATTGGCCAAAAATTCAATAAAATATTACAAATAATTTTCAACTGCAAATAAGAGCTATGATGTTTTTATTTTTTGTAATATATTTAAATATATATATTTTTAAACAAATCATCGCCCTCGGATTGTGATGTATTCCGCAGTGACTGAACTCATAAATTATCCAACAGAAGTCGAGTCGGTTTTTGGATACAAGATACTCGTATCCATAGAAAGCGGATATCAAGTGAGCTTTTTCGTAAGCTTTGTCTCCCAAAAAAAAAAAAAAAAAAAGCAGAAAAGAAGAGAAGAAAAGCAAAAAATTATCAAAAAACTGAAATGGTCGTAGTAATGGTATGTAGTACCGCTCCAAGTTCCAATTCCAATTCCAAATGCCCAACTCACACTTGTAGTAACACACTTGTGGATTGCGATGCTTTGATCTACTATATACTGGCGTCACGTCGTAATAGCTCTGTGCTCGTTGAACTACTATTCGTACAACACTGCCCTATCATAGAGAGTTGAGTTAAAGTGAATTAATTTTGCTTATTAAACGTTCCAAGCTCATACAAAGTATCTTTTACGACATGACGACGGCGACGACGACGACGACTACGAATAGAATGGGTGGTGCGGTGGCACCCTCCAATCAGATACAATGTTGTTAAGTTTGCTATTCTTCGACTTTTGATACTCTCTCTTCGGCAGCGGTCTTGGTATATTTACTCGTGTGCTAGCTGGTGTTCGTTTGAGAAGAGCAAGAAAATGGGAAATCAGCTTTTTTGTCGAGTGTTTTTTTTGTTTTTTTTTTATATAACTTATATACATTTTATTGGATTGCCTTCTTTTGATAACCTGCTAAGCAAAACTTTTGACAACAAAAACAGAGAGTAACAGAGCACCGAAGAGCGTAAAGTACAACTCTGAACTCTACTCTGAGTACCTTAAGGCCGAGAGTGCGGGCCAAAGTTAGTAATACAAGTGGTCGGGCGGGTGTACTACAGATACATTTTTTTTACGAATTTTTATATTTTTTTTTTTATTTTTCTGCTTCGTGTACGAGTGTATTTCTTGGCTTTCGTATTTCGATTCTTTTTCAACAGAGCAATCACCAGCAACAACAACAGTAAAAAGCAACAAAAATCAAATAATTTCGTCGACGACACTCCGCCAATCATTCGAAGCCGCTTTTCGACTCAGTATACAAATTGAAATTCTGCGGATAACTGCCGCAAGGAACTAACGTCGGTTCGTCGGTCCGTGTTTTTTCGGGACTTGTGTTATAAATTTGTGTTTAGTTCGGATTTTTTCTAATTATTTTTCTTTTCAATCTTCTTCGATATTTTACACAGTGTTTAAGAGGTTAGAAAGAAAAAACAAATAAATAAACAAAAAATTAAAATACAATAAAAAAGTATCTATTGGATATTTATTTTGAAAATAGACCGGATGATGAATTTTTCGTAGATTTTCTATGGTTTTTTTATGCGATTTTTTTTTTTAAATTATTTTTCACCTGCTCCGCTTTTATTTTTTCGACGGCTTTTTTTTTTTTTTTTTTTTTTTTTTCTATATTTTGTTACGGGACAGCCTCTGCAGAGACACGCGGTGCGGTATGGTGTGGTAAAGTTGTGATACCACAGTGCGGTCGGTTAGAATATGTTGTCAATCTATTTCTGATATTTATTTTTTTTCTTCATCTAAAAGAGAGAGGAAGAGAGTAATTTTTTTTTGCCGAATTTTGTTTGCTGTTGTGTTGTGTTTTTTTTTCTTCTGGAGAGTTGTATTCAGTTGTGGACGTCGTGGATATCATATTTTTTTTGTTGACGTTGTGCATTTTTGTTTTGACATATACACAAAGCAAAATCATAAAAATTTAGGCAAACAAAAAAGACAAAAAAAAAAGTGTATACTCAAAGGTCGTACTCTCAGATATCACAACCTCATGTGCGCTGTGATAAGATTTTTGTTTCACTGTAATTCATATGAGATATCAAGGACTTTCCGATTTCTTTTTTTTTCGACCACCACCAACATGAAAGGAAGTTAATTTTGTCGAGAGCAAAAATTTGGATATCAAAATATCATCAGTAATGTGCAAAAGTTCATCAGCATTCCTAAATCAACGATTTTGTGCTTCGTTTTTTTTTTTTTTTTTTTTTTCCTCTTTATCGAAGTAAAGGAGAAGAAAACAAATTCAAAAATAGCAGTTAATTGCAAAATAGAAGTCGATTGAACCAATTTGCTTTTATAAAGGAAAAATTTGCACGAAGATGTCGCGTTAAAACGCAAAACACATCGTGGGTTTAGTTTTTATTATTTTATTTCTTTCGGTTCAGTTTCATTGGCTTTGCTTGAACGCGCGCGGTTTCTTAGCGTAATTTTGTCGTCGCCACGCGTTTTTTTTCCCCCTCTTTCTCTATGATACTTTTGGTTAATTTATTATAATTTTTTCCCTCTTTCTTTCTGTGGATTGTTTTTTTGTATAACCCCCCCTCAACAAAAAAAAAACAACATACTCCAATAGATAATATTGGAAATAATACTTCTACTACTTTTTTCGGTTTAATTTTTTCTTCGTTTAGTTTTTCGCGCGCTTTATAAAAAATAAGATAAGAAGTAAATAAAAAATACAATATTTATAAATATAAAATATTTTTTTATTTATAAAAAGAAAATAAATACGTGCTCAACAAGATACAAATTCGAGCAACAAAAATGAAAAATAAAATCAAATGTGTTCCAAACTTTTTTTTTTGAATTTGTTTGCCGGAAGAATTCAAAAATAGTTCTCTTTGTCATATTTAGAGTATTTGAAAATATTTTTAAAAAAATTTTACCAAACGGTTTTCAAGTGTTTTTAAAACGTACAACAAATAAATACAAAAAAAATAATAAAACAGTACAAAAAGCATTTATTTATATTTACAAAATCAAAACAACTACTACAACCGGTTTCAATCGATTACTGCAAAAGTGTTATTTTTAACCAAAAGTGTAGATAGAAAAAATTATTGTTTACATCCATGTAAGATATATAATTCATATGTACCAGCACCAAGAATACCTAGAAAAATCAATAGATAAATATTGAATCCTATGTGCTGTAAAAATAATTATATTTCAAAGAAAATAAATCTGTTTTCATAAATGTCAAGTCGTCTATATAATCTATATACAATACATAAATCAACATGAAGCTGAATGTGCAAATTTTAAACAAATTTCTAAGTAATCAACTAAAAGTCTAAGTAAAATGGGTACATATATACGAGTAAATTAAAAAAGAAATATACTACGTATATGTAAAAAAAATAAAATCAAATTTTTTGTGTAACAGAAAATAAATGTTAAATGTTAGTGATAGTGTTAAATATATAAAGTAAATTTATTAAAATGTTTACAAGCATTTAAAAAGCCTGTTTATCCGACAAAAATTGTTTAAAAAAAAAAGTCCCCCCTACCAAACAAAATTGAAAGTGTACAAAAATGTATTATTTGAAGAAGAAGTCCTTCGGTATACTGCGCTGAGTATCTTACAGTGCTCAATCTTTGTTTAATCAACGAAAAAGAGTTTCAAACTATAACTTTGATCTCGGTGTTAAGTTTTTTATTACAAAAAAAATAATTCGTATATATATATATAAAAAAGAAGAAAATATATATTTATACAAAAAATTGGATAAGTGTAGTGAAATTTATATATACAAATTTAGTCCTTTTTTTAAATAAGTGCAATTAGTTAAAGTGAAGACAAAGGTGTATTTTGTATCTTTGGGAATTTTTTTATTTTTATTTTTGGTTTTAACAACAACCATCTGGAGTTACACGTTCATCAAAAAGGGATTTTTCGGTGAAATTTTGGGATATCTCCGACGAATGTTTTAAAGTCAATACACAGAAATAAATCTGACTTGAACTTAAGGTGGATTGGCTTGTTTTCTACTATTATAGAAATAATAGATTTTTTTTTCAACCAACTGAAACTGAAATACATACGAGTAGTAGTAGGACAAGGTAAAATATAATTCTCATCTTGTTTTAAAAACTGACTAACATAAGATAATGAAGAAGGAGACGAATTGCAAGATTCATTAATTTTTGTTGTATCTACAGACTTGATCAGAAGTACTAAGCGCAGTAAAATCTAGTTGATTAGTAAACAAAGAGAAGAACATTCGAGAGATATTTCTGGATTCAATTGAAATGTATGAAAACCGCTTATGACAGGGATATCTTGGTCGTGTTTTTGGGCTTAATATTGGCTCGTTCGCTTTTCTGTAAAAACCGTCAGTATAAAAACACTTACATCATTTATGTCCGTTTGCATTTATCGTCTTTTTTCAACGGAACACCAGAACAGATATACTCCTTTAAGAATTTTTTTTCCCTCCTCTAAGTGTTCAAAATCCCGTCCTGTATTTCAGCCTGTCACTTGCGATTACTAAATTTTGGAAAAGGTGCTCGGTATGGGACAAAGGGGGTATATAGCCCTGTTTCGAGGTTTACTTTGACGTGCATTTCTTCGCGACTCTCAGATTCTATTCCTGTAATGAGTGAAGAGAAAGCCACCTCCAGACCTATTTCTACAACAGGACTTCGATTTCTATAAGGTTCTTTTCTAGAACCCTAAAGACAGACTTCAGTCTAGAAGAACTACTACCTGTGCTGGTTTTGGCGCTTGTTTAATCCGGCCATCGTGCCCGCCATAATCCGTATAGAGATAGTAACACAAGATTTGAACCTCTTTGCCTTGTTCTGATCGGAAGAAAGTGAGAGCTGAGTGAGTCAGCAGTGAGAGCTTAAATGGTTTCAGTGGGTGTCACATCCACGATGTTGATATTTCATATTTCTATCGCTTCTGGAATTGTAAGAGTTTTTCCATTCGCCCTTTTGATATCACTTGCCGAATTTTTGTGCTATGCTTTTGTATCTTGTTTACTTATCTTCAACGGGCCCTTAGACGTCAGACCTTTAGAGTTCTGACGACGGAAAATGTCGTTTAAAAAAACACTGTTCTAAACCACTTTCCTGTTGAGGAACCACGACTGCACTCTCACTACTGGCGTACCAGCGGAGCAGAATCCAATGAGGGTCGTCTCTACACTGTTCAACCAGTTGAAATCTACACATCTGTGGCAATTTGACATCTCACACGGGTTTCTTCCATGACCTCAGGACTTTTGACTCTACGAATGGCTAGGTCAGGTGTAGGTGAACGTTGTCAGTATATGAATAAACCGCGGCATAGATTTTTCGATGACTAGAAGGTGCAGTTGAGAATTTAAGCTTTTCAGGAAGACAGAGAGCAGTCGTAGCTGTAATATCTTGCTTTTGATTATCGATAACCTCTTTTCATCTTCCTTTTGGCGTATTTTCAGCCGAAATGTTGGCATCTTCTTAAAAACACTTCAAATTTGCTTCTAAATTCTGTCATAATTGGCTATGACTATGCCTATGCTTCGGTTTCTTTGTCTTGCTATGGGATACTTTCACTGCCAAAGAGTTTGCTCATCAGTATCTTAGGCTAGTTTTCTCTATTTTTCGATTCCGCCGATATTCAACTCGATAGCTCGTCACATTACCAGATAAATTCAAAGTTTTCGATACTCTTTGCTAGTTAATTCGTCTTTTATCTCATGAGTGTACAAGAGAATGGTGTTTATGATTAATGGGTCTACTTTTCGGTACTTTACTATCTTCAAAGAAAATATTAATTCTTTTAATATACCCAACTTGTCATGTTCCTCTTCCTTTCAATGCATAGTATCTACAAGCTGTGCGGGAAGTGATTAACAACCAGTTTTCTATATTTTATGAAATCAAATTTGCGAAAGATAAACGTTTGTGTTGTTTTATCGTCTCATTAGGTGAAAATAATTCTTCAGAATGACAATTGTCATAGTACAGAGTAACCTTTATAGCCAGGTAATGCTACTCTACAGATCTCTGAGTATTGAGGCCTCTATTGTAAATTGAATTATATAGTCCTTTATGAAGTTGGAATAGCTATAGAGCTACCTTTAATCGACACCCTTAATAGTCACTTAACCAGACCCTGTCCGGGTCACTATTCAGTTCTTTAAGTTGGCGTGATATTGAACAGCAGAAAGGGAATGTATGCTCGTCTTAATAAATGAGCAATTTTACTGGTAACAGCGGTGCGTTCATCGACTTTTATCCATTAGGCCAAACAGTGATCAAAGAGCAAACATTTGTCCCTCCCAAATGTGCACAAAATGATCAGGTGAACAACATAGTGAGTATTAGATAAGATTGCCCTAAATCATGTAGTCAGCATTGGGCAAAGCAACTGTTCTATTGTCCCATTTGGATTCACAAAAGAAACTCCTTCTTTCAGCAAACGGCGCATTATTGGTCTGAAGATTTTTGGTATCTGCAGTAGTACATTGCCAACACTTGAGACTGTATTTCTAAGTATCTAAGTTAATAGCACTTCCTGGGTATCATGAATTGGGCTCTAAAATTGAAAGTTCTTGGAATCAATTCGAATGCAAGTATCCATATATCGAAAGAATCAAATTACTATCACTCCTGCGTCAGATCATGAAGTCAATATAGAACAGCATCATTGTTGTCGGTTCACATGATTCGCTTCTTAGAAAATTCTCCTTCTCCGAATGTACATATCTGATTCGCCTACGTTTTCCTTTGAAAAACGAAGTGATACCGATTGCCTCATCTCCTTTGAATAAGTGTTTTTATTACTGCGAGTGTTCTGCATCGACTTGACACTAGCTGTACCAGAAGATTTACATTTTCCTTTTATATGACAATTTTAGTTGTACAGATGAAAGAACAAGTGATTTCCATTGTCCGGAAAGACTTTGTATCTATTGCTAGGCACATGTACTTTTTGGAACATGCGAAGAAAAAAACCAACTGACAATTTTCCACTGAGAGTTAGATATTCAAAAGTGTTTGAGGTGAAATTTGTTGCAGAGGGAATTTGAATTTGAATTTGAAAATTTGAACGGGTTTGAGCTGTGCTACCACCTCTGTTGGAGTCTTTGAATTAAGCTTGTCCAAGAAATTTGCCCATAAATATCTGAGCAAAAGATTAATTGTTTAAAGTGTTTCTAAAGTATCCTCTTTCTACCCAACCACCAAAAATTCATGTTGTGTGGTGCGTCCTTAATATAAAAAATCACAGACTGAACTAAATTACATTACAAGTACTAAATCTGGTGATGGCAATCACGGCCAAACTGATACAATATCAAGAAACCAGTAATATTTAATGCGTCATTATTGATAAACAAAATTTCGAGATTGTAGACATTTTAAAGTACTGCAACAGAAATGAAGTTCAGAAGTTTTAGCAGTAGGTAGAAAGAATATGCCCGAAATTTAAACTCTGAACTTTCGATGAAGTCAGGTAAATCTACTCCTTTCATTGTCGATATATAGTGAGAGAAAGCACGGTCATCATCGCATCAAATCTATTTTAGTCCAAGGAAACAGCGTTTGGGAAGAATAATTTTTTGTTAGATCTCTACGTTTATGCCATAGTTTGTACTTATAGCCTAGTCTATGTGTCATTACGGAGTAGTATGACAGAGATGTCAGAGCTAGACGTAGTCATAAATATGTAGGTCATCTCCATAAATGTTCTAACATGCGCCCTGAAAATCAATTAGCAGGTGGTGAATATCGATTTGAAATTCCCGAGCTTATTAATCGAGTAGAGATTTTCTCTTTTCGAGAATGGTGCAACAAGATGGTTTTCGAATTGAGTTTTTACCAAGACCATGCCTGCTGCTTTAAACAATTCGGCAGGTAGCTCAACTTCTAAAGCCTTTTGTTTTTGGTATTTTGGTTCAGTTGTAGCCTTCCAGACGTTCTTCACACATTTTGGTAGATTTTCCAACAGCACCTCTCCGTTGTCTCGATCGAACGTTCCTCCACTTCTCTCTAACTAGCTCATGTTCCTTTTGTCATCTTTAATCATAGATGTCGCGATCGTTCCTTGTAGCGCCCCCTAGCATATCTCTTACTTAGTAGTATACCCTATACATCGCGAAGTCTAGCATATCAGACGTGAGTTCTGTTATGAAAATGTCACCGCTGATCTTCTACAATTGTTTCAGTCTGTATAGCTTTTCACCTCAAAAGGTTTTGAAAATTCGACGAAGGAAAGAGGCACCATCATCTCTATCTCAAAAGGTTTTCGAGATTCGATCAATATATTTGGGCAGTTAATTCAATGATCCAACCTCAAACTTGGAGGGACTGATTCTTCATTGAATATTATCAAAAGCAAACTTCTTTATGAAAAGAGTCACTCCAATTTTTCAATACATTTTTGATGGTTTCGGCCTCTATTTTACGAACAGTTTGACCAATAGTATTTTTGACCGCTTAAATCGTCTGTGGATTGTTCCCATAGCATCCCACAAAAAATTTGAGCTCCGTGGCAACTAAGCAACACCAAAAAAATGACTGATTGTTAACGACTGTTAAACTTAGGCTAATGAGTTATTCCATCTTCCTGGAACCACAGTTTGTCCAAGTCCAAATCATCAATTTGGTTATTAAGGCTCTCCACTGATTGTAACGTCTTGGATGAAAAATGGCCCTATGGTGCAGCATGTATTGGCTTCTGTATGAATATGAATACCGAGCCTAAAATACGCCAATTTTTCTTGGATACGTAATCTATTCACCGAGATGGAAGTGCGCCTTATCTGAAAAGATGACTATACGAGCAAAATTGTTATCAATTTAGAGCTGCTCTAAAGCCCAAAAGAAGAACCGATGTCACAGCGGGGGGATATTCATTTACTTCAGATCTTGAGTCAATTGAAGCTTTGAACCTCAGGGGTTTAGCCGCACACTTTTGATTACAGCTGCAACATCCTCCGTTGGGTGCACAGAAGGAACACTGCAATATGTTCGGTAATCAACCATCAAATCAGTCATACAAACTTCCTTCTCGAACTTGCTTATACCAGCTGAAGTTGGAGCATTTTTTAGACCGAGAGTTCTTTACAAAATTGGCACCGTTTCGGCAACACAGCATCCATTTTGGAAGTAACTTTGCAATATTTCTGTTAATTTTCTTTTTGTGCATAAGAGTTGCCAGTGTCAAAATAACATATAATTCAAAAAGATACCAACAGATGGCCCATCCCCTATAAGCGCTTTCGTTGATTCAACGAATGCTTTGACCTATAATGCGAGTATGCCGGTGTATATCAAGTGAGGCTGTCGTTGGATCTGCTTCTGATGTTATCTTAGAAGCTTCTCCGCCAAGACGCATTGTGTTTTGCCTGATTCTGAAACATGCACTTGAGTTCACCCCGCGGAGTATTTATCTACATGGCCGTGGTGAAACCGAACATACTGCAGCATATTGGTGATAGTTATCTTTAGCGACTTCCCTCTCCGTTTCTCAACTTGGTCTTAGGACCTGCTCCGACAAAGTCAATTCGATTTATGATGGGAAATTTTCGAATATCGTGGTTCCCCAGTATAAATTGTATTTCCATTTTCTGATGCCTTTGATTTACCACACCATGACTAATCATTAACCAAACACAATTTTTATTTTATCTATGCCGCCATTAAAAAAAGGAAAAAAAAAATATTGCGACACTGCCAAATACTTATGATCAAGGCTGTAGTTTTTTTTTTGTTTTTTGTTTTTTGCTTCATGAAATCAAGAAGAGAAAATCTTAAAATTTGCAAAAGATAAAAGCCAATAGATTACCAATTTTCTGGCATATAGAATTTAATTAGTGTCAGGTGAGAAACGAGTTTTTGGTGTTTTTTTTTTGTTTCTCTCTGTTAATTCAAGTACGTCCGCCCCTTTATCTTCATTTTTTATTAAGAAATTACTCATCTTTTTTTTTTGTAATTTTTTTCTTCTTCATTAATATCTTCTGTTAGTCTTCTTTTTTTGTCTTACATCGAAAAATAAAATTCCCATAAAGTGAGGCTCCTTACGCAATACTTTCATCAATGTGTCTTCAGAAAAAAAAAATCGGAAACCCTACAAAGGATCGAAATAAGGAAAACTCATTCGCTCTTATACAAATATTTTTATTTTTTTTTTAAATCAAAGAATATACTATATACAATATACCCGTACATAGTTAAAAGTTTAATACTGAATTAATTAAATATTTATGTCAACTAGATTCGTTTCTTCATATTATTTCTATTTTTATTGATCGATTCAATGTTTTATTATTGATTTTAAAAATATCTTTCGGTTAAAAGGTTTTTTATTGTCCAACTATGCACTAAAGTTGATGTTCAAGCATATTACTTTGTTGAAATTGTTTTTCCTATTTTTGCAAATTAACCAGAAATGATAATTAGGCCGTTATAAGTTGCTTACTGGTATTGTAAAACTATCACGAGCGACAGATGTCTATATACAAAAAATAGCTTAAAATAGAATTAACACGGGATTTGCACATTAATTTGTTTTATAGAACTAGTTTGGTTCACATCGCACCTAACTGTATCGAAATTAGGGTTTTAAGAAACCAGCAATGAGAAAAAGATACCACGCATCTGCAATATTTTCTTAAATATCTTTTAGAATCGAATTGTCGTATATATCTCTAGTTATTTGAATTTTTTTCTGTTAATGCTCAAAAATCTCACTACCTTGGCTTACAACTAACATTCAAAATCAATGACTCCCAGCACCACACGCTTATTCTGTACAAAGTCACCCGTCTTTCGGTTTTCATACCAAAAACCAAGCACCTTTACTTCCATTCTCTACTTGAATGCCAAGCTTGGTTGCAAGATGTCTTAATTAACGATGTCTCATAGCAATAACCTGCTTGTTGGGTTACTCATCTGTCGCTCCAATTAAATGATCATTTAGGTATTACTACAGTCACCGACAAGTCTGGAGGCGATAGCGATCGCTTTAATGACTTTACTTTGGCAACGACTTTAATTCTAGTTGCCAGTTGAATACATCTATAAAATTATGCAAGCTCTCTGATGGCCCTTCACCTTTTCTATAGTTCATCTCATCTGTGGAATATGATGCTTCAGAAGGAGATGACTTTGAATTAGCTCTATGTAGGTGAAGATGCCATCTAAAGATATATCAGTGTGATACATTAATATAGTTGACTGCTTAAAAAAATTGTATCTTCTAGATCTTGATGGACTCATGATTGCCATCGAAAGACAACCCTTTCAGGATCCATCCTGGTGCTTTCTTGATATGGGAACGAAATCATTGGTGCAGTTATATATTTGCTTGTGCCCTTGGGCTGATTTTTGAAGCTACTAAATTGGTAACAATCCAAGGGGGTACATCTAAATGGTGCCCCCTCATATTGATGCCAGTGTTGATCATGGCCTTTCCCTTGTCATAGTATCTATCACCGAATTCGTATTAAAACTAAGCCTGAAAGGTGACAGCAGACAGCTACAGTCGTAATTGATGAGAATAGAGATGAGAAATAATATTTTTTATCTCAATGCCAAAATCTGACGAATATTTGCTCTGCAACGTCTTGAATATCCTCCAAGTCATCTCCTTCTCCATGTCTACTTAGGAAGACTCATCTACCTAGTTTGATAATGGACTTGTCACCGTAAGATGTTGCCAATCCACTGCCACTTTTCTTCCCTATTTCGCCGTCTATTGGTTTTTGGTTGTTTTTCATGTGAAATTAATTTTTTTTATAAACATTTTGACTTTAATATGGTGATGGCGATGGCGCGATGGTTAGCTCGTTGGACTATGAGACAGAGGGTTCGTGGTTCGATCTCCGTCATCGTCAACATGAGCAACACAAATGAATGTCAAGTAGCTAGGCCATGGCCTTGAATATCCTTGAGATTCTGAGAAGAAAACTTTTGAAACATGTCTTGCAGCCTTCTTCTGCCAGTTTGAATTATTTTGTGGGTATTTTTCGGCACAATTTCCACGTTTATTCTGGACAGTATCAGCTATAGTTTGACGAATTTATTTCATATTCCATTCGATATCGCCATCGTCTGGGACCATATTTTCTAGATACAGAATGCTGTTTACTTTTTCGATCGGCTGTTTTGCAGCCAACTATCACGGGGATCTACGCAGCTAATCCTCACCTGGATTACCTGGCTAACATCTAAAAGAATGATAAGTAAACAATGACTGTTTTCACGTTGAGTTTCAGATGTGCCAAGCCACAGCGAATACGCCCTCTAAATCCTCAGTCTAGGATGGAATGTGCATACTAACGCGGAAGAATTTATGATTTTGCAATTCAAAATCGATCACTACACTAGTGTACACAAATATGCGTCTTCATTGATATTGAGGAAGTGCTCTTTGACTCAGATTTTGAAGCCATCTACACAAGCAACTAACTCAGAAATAAAGCGTCTTAATCAATGCCTGTGATCTGAACCTTTGCTCGAGGTTCCGGATAATACTCGTAATTAGAGGATTGCTAGTTCCGATGCTATGTTGCATTCTGGCCGGGTCTCTCTTCAGTTCTGCCGTCCACATTGACGGATAAAAAAATTATATTGCTGTACTGTCTGTCGGATCGTCTTTCACGACAGCTTGCTATAAAACGCTGCAATTTCGCAAGCATATTCCAGGATTCGTAGAGGAATCGGTGTATTTCATTGATTGACAATAGAGTACCACTTGTTCGTGCGCACCGCACGTTCTGCCGCCAAAAGGAAGACTTATTGTTTTGTAAATCTTAGAGAAAATGAGAGAAATCAGACACCTTTGGAGAAGAGCTTTTCACCTTTATGAAATACTTTCTAGATGCGTTCAAAATTGCTGATGTTTTTCAATATATTTGAAAATTTATCGACAGTCGTAGGAATGCAAGATTTCTGATGTGTACTGTCTAACCACAGATGGGAAAGGTTCTTAAAGCCAATATATAAATGTGCATTCCTGGCTGACTCAAAGGCTTACTACGAGTCCAGAGCTACACATAAAGCGTACTTGAAAATAGCAATATTCCGCATTACCCATCTAAAATGTAAGTCTAAAACTAGCTTTAAATACTGTCGCCTTCAAACTTAGTGCAACCAATCAATACTCGTTTCAACATCACCCTCGATGCGTCTTTATCGAAAATTAACATCTTATCAACAGCGTAACTAATATCCTTGGCGCAAAGTGGAAATACGAAATTCAGTTAGCCACTTCTACGAGTACGTTACTCTATTCGTTTTAGGCGGGAAACGTTTAATAGCGTCATTTCGTTCAAAGTACATCATTAGTACAATACACCCCCGACAAGCTCATTAAAAACATTTGCCAATAGCAATATATATTGCACTAATGCCTGTCTAATTTTTTTCAAGTAAAACAAAAATAAAAACTTATTCGAACAGAAAACAATTGAAGTATTCGCACAAAGTAGCATGTGTAGGCTACCTGACAATGTTATTGTATCTTAAATAATTTGAGCGGGCTTTATCAGTTAAATGACAACACGAACTTAGCACACTTCCATAGATTGACTAATTGACTGACGTACTATATTCGTAAATAAGTTGCACGGAATACGCAATTTCAGTTTGCAAACTCTGAGAAAACATTGAAAAATCGAAAACTTTTAAAACATTTCATTAGTTAGTGTGGACAACTTTTAGTCAAGTTTCAAACCAGTATGATTTAATGGTACCTTGATATCTCACTGCTTTGTATAGGGACTTTAACTCCAATAACAACTCCTACAGCGTTACCTAGATGGGGGTATCGAAACTAAGATATTTTCAATTAATTCTTCATTAGGTAAAACTACTTCCGATTTCCAAGAAGTTCTACCTCTGTTCTAACCAAAAATATCTCAAGTAAATTAAGTTAGGTCAAGATACGAGTAGCTTTGGTGATTTTTCCTTACTCTGGTGAGTAGTGCTCATAATAACATGCCAAAGTTGGTGTATGGATAGCCTTTGAATGGCATGAAAATTTTCACTGCACTTATCTACTCGTACGATGTAGCGTGACAATTATCCAACAATTAATTATTCATGAATAAAAATAAGTGAATAAGGAGCAAGCCTTTTGCTGAAATTTGATTTACGACAGCTGGTTTTCACCTTTCAACAAAAAGAACTGATTTTGAGTTTTCTCGCCTAATACCATGAATTTGTAATTTTTCTTTAATTGATATAGACAGTGTCCTAAACAGAGAGATAAGGTACCTCAGATACAGGCACTTTGAAGAGTTTTTTTTTTTATGGATATGCGTTCGAATGACGTTTGTGGTTGTTAAATGGAAACAAAAAAAAAATTAGAACTGATGTACCACTGTTGGATCGTTGGAACTGTCAACCTTAACAGATGTGTCAAACCTGCGTTACATTAAATTTCCCAATTTCTAAAGATTATCAGCCCTGACATCTCTAATGGATTTGTGTGCTGTGTCAATCTACTTAGTCTTTTTGGGAATAATCTCGGCTTTGCAAACTATCTAGATCTTTAAAGGTAACCTTAGTGTCCAAAACATGTTATTCAGGCATGTAAAAGGCATTTTCCAAACACTCGATGGTTGCTTTCCTATTGTAGTAAAGGCCTTAAACAGTTTGGAAACAGATGCTATGAATTTGGTGCCTTGTTTTTCAGTAGGCAGACGCATCTCTTTTAAGAGTGTTCTTGAAGTACGGGACTACAAAGTTACTTTAATTGATTATTCAAAGCAAGCCACATTGGATAAATAACGCCAAATTAATAACTATTTATTACAAACTGTTCAACAACATTCTGATCAGCCAAAAGAATTTAGATAAAGTAAAAACTAAGTGGTCGCTTCGAATTCGTCAATGTACTCTTAGATACGGGACTTCAATACATTGGCCACGCAATATGCACAAACAATCAATATGGGCATCGTATTCTTAAAAGATAAACGATACTAGACGTAGCTAGAAATATGGACCGAGTGGAAATAATTTAGTAGTTTTAGAAGCATCTTTAACTCTGCTTGGTTTGTATTGATTTTGAACAAATATTTCTTGCAACAATGTTAGCAGTTAAGGTAAAAAACACATTTAGTCTCGGATTGAGTGCCAGATTTGCAGGTCTTCTTCTAGACGAAGAAATTAAGTCCTGCTAAGACAAAAAGTGAATCTGCAATAGCGAATGCCGGGTCAATATCATACAAGGTGGCGCAAAATTGGAAATCTTTACCTGGACCTTTACAAAGATTTTCTGGTAAGTGGAAAAGATGATATCCGCCAAGTGGCTACCGTCAGTGTTGATACACATTTTTGCCCGTTTTATCGCATTTTCCATCACTTTCCCCAAGATTTCCGGTGATTACTGTTCACATTTCTGTCGTTTATTCTCCTTAAGGGCTGCGATTGTCTGAGGCTTGTTAGCATAAACACACGACTTCAAGTAGCCCCAAAGAAAGTAGTTTGCGATGGTTAAATCGGACGAACTTGCTGGCCATGCTAAATCACCGAAACGGGAGATTACGGGACCAGGAAACGCTTCCTTCACAATATCCATTGTGACTCGTGCTGTGTGCTGTTGTACAGTTTTGTTGAAACCACATGTTCACATAGCACCGGTCATCCAATTCCGGCAGCAAAAAGTCGTTTATCATGGCTATGTAGCATTCGCCAATAACAGCGACCATATTGCCGATAGCGTCCTCAAAAAAAAAAACGGCCAATCACTCCTTCCGCATGATTGCCGCACCACACAGTGGCTTTGAGCGAATATAATGGCTCTTCGTGAATCACACGCGGATTTTCAGTGCCCCAGAAACGAAGATTTTGCTTTTTGACGCAACCGCTTAAGTGGAAATGCGCCTCGTCACTCATGATGATTTTCGACACAAAATCGTCCTCTTCGTTGTTGAAATTGAGGATAGCTTGACAGCGGAGTATAGCGCTCCATTGCTTGTTTGTATACTGCAGCTGTCTAGTTCACAAATGCCAAACATGATTGACCTACGAAGTCATTTGCAAAAATTATAACATCTTCCGATAGGATGATTAACTTTGCGCCAGTTCCATCGTTCGAACAGATGACTTAGGAAAGGAACTAGTTGGGTGTACTCCTTTTATAGTACCATCAACAGAGATTTCTCCGTTTTTCGTAGAATAAAGAGCTAGCGCTTCAGTGAAAGTGTCCATCACATCAGCGCCGAGAGAAGGCCGATTATTCACAGAGGTGGTATCCTGAGTGAAGTATGCCTGCCCTATTGTACGACATCTTAAGATTATTTGTTCAATCGCACAAATGAGTTCTTCGATCATAAATCTCGGAAAAGTCCTCATAGATAGGAACTTATAATCTTACAAGAACAACCAGTGCAATCTAACTTAGTCCTATAAAGTGGTAGTTGTACAAGAACAGGCAATTTATGCTAATGCACTGCATCCCAGTTCATTGTACCTTTATGTATAAAAGGTCTGTAGAAAGTTGCATACTTAACACAGCAGAGCAATAAACGGCCGGGAGTCTTTAGTCTTTAACTATGAATACACATTAAAGGTATGGTCCGTCTTTTTCAGTTGGAAATCAGACAGAAATTATAAGTTTCGAGGCTAATATATATGGGACTGAGCCAAGAATAATCTTAATGACGACAGAGACATTGTTAATATGCCAGACGTCCTCGGTATTTCTTCTGCAAGTGAAAATTGCAGAATAGATTGCATTCTGTCTTGTCTTTGGGTATGAAGATACACCATCCAGTAGATATTTTTATAATTATTAGATGTTACGTCAACTCAGACATCTTAAAAAGCCTTAGAATATGGTAAATATTGGTCTCATTTAATGGCCTACACTGGATACATAGAGTACTTTGATCTAAAGGTCCTATCGTAATGAGAATTCTCTTCGCTTTCCCCATCTTCCACTATTTATCTTCGCATTTCATGTTCTAATTGTTTTCATTAGCAGTTCTTTCGATACGAAACATCTAAGAGGAGACCTAGCTCTACAATCAGAAGGCCTTGTCGTCACTCTTGATTATAGATTTTCCTTCAACCACCAATTTTCTACAATTAAATCTGCAGTATTTTCAAGTTGCAATACAAAATGTATCCGGAATTGGGGGATGGGAAGAGCCATCAGTATTTCAGTTGTTTCCTCATTCGATTTGTTGAAACCGCTTACCTTTCAATAGTTTTGCCGTGTCAAAAAGCATTTCTGTAGAGTTCCCAAAACCTTAACATAAAGCCAACTGAGGAGGTTAATACAAAGGAATATTCATTAGATGATGACACAACTGTCCCTGTATTCTTGGTAACCTAGAGATGTCTGAATATGTTAGAGATATTTTCTGAAGAAAGCGAAAGCGAATGCTTGGTTATTATACACCTTTTGAAACCGATATATGAAAATACTCGTGTCGACTTTCTTTGTGTTCCTATTTCTATAGGAAAAATACTCTGCAAAGTTTACCGCGCAAATACCTACCTAATCTGCTGGAAGTGACTTGATTCTGACTTTGAGTTTAATGCAATGCGAAATTCCTTGACAATGCCACACGACAAGACACTTCTGACCCCCAATCAGACATTTCCACTGATAAGATGCCTCAGCACCTCAAACTCATTCATTCATCCAAAATCTTAGTCTCAAATTTGACTCTATTATACAACAACTTAGAAATTGCCTCATAATCCAGATACTAAAAGAAAAAAAAAAAAAAATAAGAAGATAACCTCGTCATCGCTAAATACGTCTCAGCACCCACTATGCCTATTTAGTCGTAACTCTGAACTAAAAAAAAATACAAAAACAACACTTACTGCTTAATTCGTTGGGCACAAAGTCATTTATATAATCTAATCTCTACTAAGAAACAGCAATTCTTAATCGCCTGGGGCAACACTAAAATCGAGTCTACAAAAAATGTTCGAGTACGAGTATCTTATCAATTTCAAATTGTACGCATAACTTTATATTAGTTTCAGATGGTTTACTCAATTGAGAAGGCGGTAAGTGGATGCACTTAAAGATACTCATACAATGCCCGTTGCACTTGACAATGGTGCACTTAACCATATAGGGCTGTTAGGCTACTTCCCATTGTAACGAGTCTACAATGATTTAAGGGCTTGCATACAATGTATTTGGAAACCTTTTGAAACTAGATTCTAGTCGTTTGCTAAGCTGTTGTGTAAATATTTGCCGGTTCCATTCTGTAGCAAACTATCTTATCACCATTTAATGCATACATTGTTGCAAATGTCAATAATGTAGATTATCAGTACATCAAATAAATGGGGAAACAAACAAAACGAAGAAAAACTTAATTGATTATTTGACCGATGACGAGAGACAGTGCTGGAAGAAAAGTGATTACATACGAGTAGAAGCTGTATGCAAGCAGATGGAGCACAGAGATACTATAAAATCTCAAAACGTTCGATTGTGAGAAAATTAGAAAATTAAATTGAAACAAACTTTTGAATTGAGGAAATGTACCAATGAAAAGGTCTCACAATACCATGCTTACCATGCGAGTACTTATCTCTGGAAATGCGCTCAGCTTTTGCACCAAGACGTGACCCCAAGATGATAAGAAGATCATGTGCATAGTTAACACTTTGATCTCAACAATTCATTCATTTCTCATAAAGATAATCTGAATTGTGAATTTCTTTGCCATATGACTTACGAGTATTTCAAACGAAATTTCCCTTGAGAAGAAAAATTAAAGGTCCAATATCTGATCCTTGTGGGATTACATCTTCAAATTAATGTCTCTGATGCTCGTGACTCAAAGCTTTTCTAAAAAAAAAAACAATTCTGTCGCTCTCTCGTAAGTTTTATCGGATACTTGAATAAAGTGTGCTGCACCATTCATTCGAATTGAGATCGTGAAAGTTCGAGTATTCGGCTTACGAAGCTAGTTAGGTCGACACCGTCACTTTGTTTCTGACAGATAATTGCTCACGATCACAATGCGTACTTGGTGTTTCGTAACTCACCACTGTTATACAAATCAGAGGCAGTGTTCCTGACCATTTCTATGGGAGAACTCAAATCAATGCGATTCAAGCAAACGTCTATTTAGCCAAAAGAGCTACCTTATGCTAGCAAAGTTCATCAGCAATGAATTTCCTTGTTATGACAGCATACTCGTACAGTGATTGGCCCGCGCTCAATTCTTAGGGCTTCAGCAATTGAAGATATATTCTAATGAAAAGCAGGACCAGAGCAATACTGGACTTATCTATAACATCTTCAGAATTTGACATCACTGAAGTGTATTACAAGCTACCGGTCATAGGTCTTGCTGTACAGATCAAGACTTAACCCACGGTACCGTGTAAGTCAGGAGCCTCCAGATTTCGGCTCGAATCTGACTTGAAGAGGTAGGCACATTTGTGGTTGTTGCTTAAACCTAAAAGGCAGGAATGGTTTTGCAGTTGGTGCTAACCCAATGTAGAAATGCAAAAAGTATTGGATGCTGTGACTTTAAAATCAGCAAGAGGTTTTGGGTTGGTCTGGATCTATACCAAGATGATGGCGATGACAACGGGTATGCTTGCTCCCATGGATGTACTGGCATTTTATGAAATTAAGTTCCTCTACACAGGTGTTAACGTAAAGAACATACACTTTGTATCGATGTAGATAGTAGTATCAGTCTACTGTATCGCGTTCGTTGTAGCTTTATAAATACTTAATTTTCAAAATATGGATATATTCGTCCACTATCTCATGGAAAGAGATTTTTGTCAAGAGACAATGTGCTTGTTGACAGATCCTCCTTAGTCTTATTGCAATCTGGGAAGTCAGGTTTCTGTCAACTATCTTATCCTACATGGGAGTTTCAAATGTTTCAAAAAGGAAGAAAGTCTAAATTTTCCGCATGGACATCTACCAGATAAGCACAGCCTTTGTATGTTTTGTGTACAAATGACATTTGCTCCGATAAGTGAAGTGCATGATACTCGCTGGAGACTCCACCTAACATAAAACTATTTCCAAATTTCTCGCCCGATTAAAACAGGTAAACATACGTACTGTCTGGTCGAAGGTCGTAATTATGAGTCTTTTGCTTCCGTCGCCTAGCCATTTCAGGCAACTGATTGTCACTTTTCTGACTAGGTCGATATCGTCTTACAGCTCGTATTGTTCGCCGTCGAATATTCTCTTCCAAATCCCCTCAACGCAAAAAATCAAAGAATTTTTCTGCCGAGATGGCTTCCTCTTCCGAGTTCTTCCTCAGTTGGTCATACACTTTGGAATGACATTCGAAAATTAGGAATCGGGAAGCAAGAAGCTAGACTAAACTAAATCGAAAATTTTTGTCAAACCCAATTTGCAATGCTCTAGCAGTTATCCATTCATTCGAGGATGCTTCTTTACCGATTGACAGGTCTTTTGTATTTATTAGGGTAGATGAATTGAACGTGGTAGGACATAGTTTTCTCTCTGTTAAGTCCAATGCTGTAGGTGTCGAAGAGACAAATCCGATTTTTGTTAAAGCGGTCTTGCCGTTACTATTACCGTTTATAACTCATACTGTCTTTATGACCGGCATCTTTCTCATCGAATGGAAATTAGCAAAAATAATTCCAATACCTAAGAACTAAATTCAGACTAATCTCCATCTTACCTTTTTTAATTATTAATTAATTATTACCTTATTCAAAATAACTTGCTGCCATAAGTACATTCGGGCTTCCGGGCTTAACGAAGCTGTAGAACTGCTTTGCTGAACGTCATAGAAAATATAAGAGACCAATTAAATAGGAACAACATTACTTTTCTGGTACTCTTATACTTCTCCAAAGCTTTTAATATGGTTAATCACTCTCTTCTGCTCAGCAAATTAAGACGCTTTTTCTCAATTTCCTCCAATGCTGTTGAACTAAGTGAACGAAAACAGGCCATGTCACTTGATGGCAACCTTTGCGGTTTTCTTCTCTTCACGCAAGGAGTTCCCCAAGGCTTTATTCTAGGGCTTCTATTGTTCTCCATGTATATTAACAATATTGTTTCTGTCATACTAAGCTCATCTCATCATATCTATGCCGATAATGTACAAATTTATCAAAGCTGTTCCTTGGGCCTAATTGAAAATTGCGTCAATTGCGTGTTTTAAATGAGGATCTGGAACTCAAAAGCGGCCTAATACTTTATCCAACAAAGTGTAAGTGTTTAGCTAATTCTAAAAAAAAGTTAGATCTACCTTGTTTTCCTCACCTAATGCTAAACGACTGTATAATTGAATTTGTTGAGTCTTCGAAAAATCTAGGTCTTGTTTTGAGTAAAACCCTTACATGGAACAACCACATTAATACATAAGTAGGGAAAACTTAGGTATTCTACGAACCTTATTTGCTGCTCAAAAGTGTATTCCTCTTGGAACAAGACTGCTAGTTGCTAAAACGTTAGTTATTCCTGTACTTATCCACGGATGTGAAATTTTTTATGGATGTGATACCGGGAGTAAAAGGCGACTTCAAGTGGCTTTCAATACTACTGTTCGATACGTATACGGTTAAAAAACACAAAATCGCGTTTCACATCTTGCAAAACACCTAGTTAACATGTTCATTTGTAACTATATAAAATTTCAAACAGTCATACTTCTTTTTAACATAATCTTAAGTAGACAACCTGCATATCTTTTTGAACAAATCCAGTTTCCGGCATCTAACAGATCTTCTTGTCTGGTTCTTCCGCGTTTTTCTTATCTTATATCCGTAAGACAGTTTTTTGTTGCTGCTATCCGTCTTTGGAATGCACTTCCACGTAACGACGATTTAAAAACGATTTTCGAAATTTTCTTAAAGATAAAAGTTCTGTCCCGACTGAAGAAAGGTTGATTTCTATCAAGCTTATTCGCATTTTTTTCGGATAGTCAGGCCGCTACTAAATCCCTAGACTCAGTCCCACAAATTTGTAAAACCGCCCTTAACTGCCGATCGGAGCAGTTCAATATTTACCTTTGAGGATGTTGGGCTACCCAATTTGACAGAATCGGAACGACTCTCCTTATCCTCCTTGAAAAGGGCATCATCGGTATACTCGTACCAATTGGTACGAGCAAACTAAAACTGGATGCTATTAGAAGAGCAAGCGTTCGGTGGACTGTTGGGTTAACAAACAAATCTGCACCTGGACAGTGTAATCTCTTTAAAAAGAAGCATCTTAGTAAGATTGGTTCTGTAGGTTGGTTTTTCTAACGTCTACTGCTACCTAACCTATAAAGAGGTTGCGGAGGTAGCATTCTTCAGAGGGGACCTCTTCAGAACCAGATCTTCAAAATGAATTGTTGTATGATCTCCACAAAGTCACTTCTAACTGGTTTGAGGCAAGCCATCGGGCTCAGAAACTTTGTTGGATTTAAGTAGAGATTTCGCTATCTTCACTCGTTTTGGACAAGTTAATGTCATTATATATCAAATACCGGTCGTTTGTATAGTTGACGCAGTTTTGAAGGTCTGATGACAGTGATGTCTATTTAATTATCTTCTTGATGATCAGGAAAAAATAAATATATATAGCAGCAGCACTACGAAGTTATGCGAAACTTCCCTGCCCCCTTCTCTGTTTCGACATCCTGGATAAGTGCTCCATTCTGTCTTAGAGTTTATACAATTTGAATGTTTTCCCATTTTTGTCCAGAATATGAATAGAATAGTGTAACGTTTCAGAGAAATCTGTGAAGTCCTACAAATATTGTTCAGAAACAAATAACTTTGCCGTGAATTGTATGCTTCACTGCAGAATATCACAAAAACTGTCCTTGGACTTTGGAAGTCTGCAATCCGTTTCAACTGTCACCAGAACAGCTGTGAAAAGTCACTTGAAAGCCAGTTGGAATGGCTACCGCATCGAAGATATCGAATTTTTCCACATTTTCCCCACAAGTCAAAGAGCATTTTTTCTCGAATGAATAACAATTTTCAAAAGTCGTTCTCATCTTTCATTACTCATGACAGTTTTCGGACAACAAACAACGCAGAGAAACCACGGAGGAAAAAGAAAAACAAAAACCAAAAGAACAAACTGCGAAAAGAAAAGAAATAACAAAACGTCTATATCCTCAAGACATACTCGTAGCTGACTGATAGACATCTCGTATCTCGTATCGTTTAGTTCAGGACGTACCTAATTTCTGTTCTTCCCACCTGAATCATTTCACGATCTCATTGGTGTCTTTTGATTTTCTTTTAGTGGAATGAACAAAAAAAAATAAAATTTTTTTTCTTAATTGAAAGATAAATAAAATTCAACTGATTTCGATGAGACATCTTTTTGTCGGCATTCTAACCTCGAATATCGGCACCGGCCGGTTACGGTGGCACTGGCAATATTGTGGTTCATTCGTCAGCTTGGGGCGTTGGAATATTCATTCCTTCGAACTCGTACTTGGCGGCATCAGCAACAGCCCCAACACTAGCATAATACTCGTAAATACAGATACACTTCAGTCATGCTAATTACGTGTGCAAAAAGCTCAACAAAACAAAAACACATTTCGAGCGTGAGCAACTCACTAGAAGATTATCTATAAGCTCTGGCTATCTCGGGAGAAGGCAGAAGCATTCAAACTTGGCACACATAGTTTTGACGAGAACTATTTTCAGCTAAAAGAATGAACAAAAGACAAAAAAGTAAGCAAAAGATACAGTGTGCAAAAAATCTTCGGCGCTTGTGTTGGATCATTTTTTGATAATTTATTTTTTTATTTTTCTTTTTTGTGGTGGGTGTCGTCAGTTTTTAGAGAATTTCCCTCCCTGGTCCGTTGGTATTTGTAGAATGGTCGGTTTGAATGAATTGATTGTTTAATTGAAAATAGTCTTGTGATGAGTTTTTCTTTTGTTTGAATGACGTCGGGAAGATAAATAAATACGGCCACAATTGAGAAGCGAAATTAATGGGGCAAGTGTTTTGACTTCTGTATGTAGTATCAGCACCTCGTCATAAGTGTCACTTTCGAATTAGAAGACGCCTTTCGGATTTGCCAGGATTGATGAGGTGAGGACATCTGTGTAAGATACGAAAATCCAACTAGTGGTTATCAGTTATGGTAGATCGACAAAGCTTCCTAGGTACGATAGGGCTCAACAAGAAATAAGTGCCAAATGAGGCATTCTACCGACTCAATGTCAGAGCCTGGAATCTGCACTTAATATAGTCGGTGTTTACTACCGTAAACAAGCACCATCTATCAATCATCCCGAGATGATATTAGAGATACCAAGTGAAGTGGCCTGTATTTTATAATCCGGTGTGAAGCTGGCCGCAACCAATAGATCCCTCTTAATGGCATGATCCTTTCATCAAACCTTAACGCAACTTAAAGTGCCCGTACCAACAAGTTAAATAACCTAGCACTAGACACACTGGTCCATGACATACTCGTAGATAAAGCATAAGACTGTGAAAGCAAAGCTCTCTGCACATCCATGGAGATGGAAGGTGCTTTTGCCAACGTGAAATTTAGATCGATGGCAAATTTCATCCTTAGAGGAGGTACAAATCCAAAGACTACCAGACGGATTTGAAACATTCAGACGATACCTTTGTTATCGTCAGAGGCAGCCATGCAATGACCATCGGTAAACTCCGACAAGGTGCTGTGACAAGTACCTGCATTTGTCTGCAATTGGTGCAAAAACAAGCAACACAACAATTTCTTCGACAAGACATCTAGAGTTCAGTCTTGCTCACATGGGAGGAATGAACACAATTGTCAGACGTGTTGGGACCTCGAATCCGACTTCCATTATGAATATGGATGCCACCATCTCTCTAACTACCTTATCGGAACATGTATGTATGCATTCTACTAGAAAACGACAGGAATGATTGTCAATAACTGCACCCTCGGGTAGTCAATCGTAATTCAGAGCACTAAATGGCTGCTTGTACTCTTAGATAGTCATAAAACTCTCATTAACCAAACCACCCTCAACAAAGTCTCACTAGTATGAGTAGTATGGCATGAATAATGGCAATAAAAAGGCGGATCTCCAGGCCAAATCCTAGTTTAGCAGAACTATCCTCGGATCTGCCTTAGTCCTTAGTCACAACGACTTAGAACAGAAAATGTAATATTTTTGCCAGGAATACTCAGACTCAAATAGTGGAGCAGTTTCCCTGAAGTATACATGTTTACAGATTGGGAATATGAATCATCATCACTAGCGCATGTAGGTTTTGTTGTGGAACTCAGGAGTTTTTGGAGCAGTTAGTGTAACCAACTGCCCGACAATGGCATGTAGACAGGCAACATTTCGAAACAAATTTATTCTCGATAAACATGATCTGAAGGATATTTCCCGTATGATCAATTTCCTGGAAATATCATATTACACAACTGACGCGAAAGAAAGCGCATTAAATCAGAGGACCCATTGGCCTTCCCTGGTAATGGGTGATTTTTTAAACACTTGGTTTTTATTTGCCAAAAAAAAACAGTAAAACTGCAAAAGTGTACAAACTTTTTATTTGAATTGATAAATCAATGCTTGCCATCTACGTTTTGAAGATTATTTCATCTAAATGTTGACCACGATTGTGCTTAAAGTCGTCTATACAGAGAGTCTAATTTTTCGAGTATATTGGCCGGTGTCTTGGTAATAACAAGTGTAATGTTGCATTCCAAAGCTGCAATTGACGCTGACGTATCTCCATTAAAAAATAGTCTAAAGTCGTGTTAAATCGCATGTTCCAGTCGGCTAACTCAACGTTCCAAATCGAGAGATAAATTGCTCACTGAACTCTTTTCTCAAAGCGCTTTCTTGCTGGGACCACTTGCCGACCAGGTTCAGCTTGTGCATTTTGGGCTAAAAGAATTTCGATATCATTGAACGAAAATGGGCGCTATTCACAGTAACGCTATTCTCACAGTAATTTTTGATAAATACAGGCCAATGACTCCGCCGGACTAAACAGTGCATTTTTCCAATTGCATAGGCAAATCTTATATTGCCTGAGGTTGCTCATCGGAATACGATGTTTTGTTTATGAAAATTCAACCAGAAATGAACTTAGTCACTAAAGACAATTTTTTGATAAACGAGCGAATCTTTCTCCAGCTTTTCTAAGGCCCACTCATCGAGAGTAACACAATCCCAATCACGGTCTTCATTGACACTGGCGGATACAGCAACAATATTTTCCCCTGAACACACTCTACGCTTACGGGTAGATGGCTTGATGTCCAATACCGTGAAATTGGTGCGAAATTTGGCCACTATGACTTGAATTGCTTGCTCAGTAGGTCAATTATAACGACAGTAGAATGGTCGAGGTGCACACAGAGCACGAGTCACGTTGTTCGGGTAAAATATTTCTATGACGAAATGGCAATGCTAACCGAACAAGTTTGCCTTTGACACATGTCACGAATCACCCGTGAAGAATAGAACACTGAAAACTAAGCAACAAAATTACGAGTGTCACCCGGTATTACCATTTGTGCTCAAGTATAGATTTTCCGAACAGAACTGTTTGTGTCATTGACATTCAGATTTCCTAGGTGAAGTGAGGGAGGTTGGTGCCCTTATACTCGTAGTTGGCACTGTTTGAGTGATTCCTTCCTATAAACGAAGCAAACCTGTCTATATCTGATGAACAATCGGACATATCTATTTTTTTACGGTCTTAGCTCTAATTCCTTTGGAAATATGTAAGTTGTACCATGCTTTCTACCAAGGCATCTCTGCCTTTTAAAACTCGTCAAATACACTGTTCGAGCCTGCACGCTGTTCTACTTAGATCTAAACATTGCTTTCTTAGAAGGTTACAGGCTTGCTCTGTCTAACAGTGGAATTCGGATCAGCTCCGCAACTATCTCCAGATCTAGTTCCTTATTTCAGCATCGAATGTGACTAATACTAGATTTCGGTGCTCATACTCGTATCATTGAGTCTCTTAGTCTCTTTCTGCAAGGGTCTGATGGTTAGCCCGCAGTCGTTCGACGTTCTTTTTTTTTTACAAAAGAACTTAACACTCAAGTGGGTATGAAAACACTTACAATGCCTCAGCATGTGTTAAGTTTTTTGGAAAATTAGACAGAGAGAGAGAAACATTTTTGGGGTTAACCTACTCGTAACTCTATTCAACTTAATCTTCTTACAGCATTTCTACCTTGTGACGTCTACAAGTATACCGTCCGCTCGATATATTTGGGCATCTATAATACTGAATGAATAAATGTTTTGCATTAATCGCAAGGGTGAGGTGAGAAAACCGTTTGGCGTCTATATTGACTATGGTGGTGACTAACTAAAAGAACGTCGTTGTCCGTTTTTGGAACTGCACTATGGTCAATAGTTTCGCTATCACATCGAGTCCAACCGCGGAGAGATCACAGATGTTTTATCGGATTTTTATATCCACGTGCAGATAAGTTACCTACACTTTCGGAAAGCTACTTTTTGGCTTCCACACCTTCAGTCTCAAGTTTTGCTCAATAGTTTTTACATCAACGCGGTAATTGGAAAACATACTTTCGACAAACGATGAATTGTCTGCTCTGTCGCCACCATTGACAGATCGATTTTTAAAGAAGTGTCCCATTTTCCAGTCCCATTTGAAACTCTATTTTGAAGATTATCCTATTGCGGATGGCGTTCCATTCAGCAAAAATGTATGTTTCCTTCCTGGGTGCACATGTCATTAGTTCTTTGACAAGTACCTATGTCAACCGTTTAAAAGTGGGCAGCTGCATTAAAACGTTGTCGGACGTTCCTCGAAAATGACCCACGTGAAGGACTGCTAAAAACCGCAACCACACCCGAAATCATCGAAAAGTGCATGACATCGCGTAGGGCTATGGGCAACTGTAGTTGAGTGGTATAGCTGGGGCTGTGGGGATATCGAAAGTAAGGGTGTGAAGTTGCTGGATGCCGGTCAAATGCAAATACGCAAATGATTTTCGGACTGATTCAATATGGATCGGATTGACTTTCTGTGGCGAATTCTAACCAGGAATGGGACATCGGTCTTCCACTACACGCCAGAAACGAAACAACAAACGAAGCAGTGGGTGAAAGCCGGTGGTTCAGCACCAAAGAAAGCGAAGTTGATCGCAGTTGCGAAAGGGATCTTGTCAATTGTTTACTTTGAAAAAGGCAGAACAATAAAAGGCGAATTTTAATCCAACCTTCTTGAGCAGCTGGATGTTAAAATTCGCGAGAAGATGCCTAGCCTGAAGAAAAAATTACCAGAATAATGCACCTGTACAAAAGGCTGCGTTGGCGATGGGGAAACAACAGGCCACCAGCCTATTCTACCGGTTTGGTACCCTTAGACTTCTATCTGTTCCCAAACTTGAAGAAATGTGATCCTGGGAAGCGCTTCGCGTCCAATAAAAAAGTTGAGAGGGCCGTGGATGAATATTTTCACAGTCTTCTAGACTCTCATTTGGAGAAGGAATACTGATTTTAGAGAAACCCTGGACCAAGTGTGCTGAAGTGGAGATTATGTAGTAAAATAAAATAATTTTTTAACTGAAAATCGCAGTCTTTCATCGTCAGGCTGAGAACTTTTCACTTTACCCTCATATGTGCATGAAAATCACAGTGAGAACTATGTACTCTGTCAAAGTACATTCGACTTTCGGGAGCCATCAAAAGGCAGCAGGTTACACTATTAGCTTGGAAACTGATCCCTGAAAACCTGGAATTCTAAGCAGCTATAACCGTCTTTATTTAGTAGGCTTTGGTTGAAATACATTTTTTCGAAGACTACCTTCGGGGAACACATCATTTGTTTAAATTTGACAGCAAACACTAGCCGCCTTAG
Source organism: Volucella inflata (assembly GCA_928272305.1). NCBI lineage: Eukaryota > Metazoa > Arthropoda > Insecta > Diptera > Syrphidae > Volucella > Volucella inflata. The sequence continues at coordinate 68,623,655 of OV743719.1, forward strand.
ATGGCAGGCAGTGGTCTAGTCTAGTACTTTGAGTTGCTTCTTCACCTAAGACTGAAGCAAGCTTGGGATAATATTGAAGCATCAGGCCGTGACTGGTCCTGATAAAATTGAGAAACTTCACATTGTGATGCTCTACAATCGAAGAGATATCACTTTATTCTAAAGCCGAGTCAATGCCCCCAGTCTTTTCTGGGATGCTTAAGAATTTGAGTCAAAACCGACAAGTTTCTGTACATGCAAAAACTTAAAAATAAAAACACGAGACGTTTGCTCACATAGATGATATTCGTGTGTACCTGAGGTATCTCAGGCTATTTAAACATGCATCATGTATTGGTTAACCTATTTTCGTTGTTACATGTGATCCGTCTAAGGCATGTAGGTTTGTAGAAGGACTATTATCTGCACGCATGGTGGTAATTTTTAATTACATCCTTTAGGGGCTATCTACCACTGACGTGGCACAGCGCTACCTGCGGGTGCCAAACGCATGGTAATCATAATGTTTCGTCAATGTCATCACATTCCATTATGGTTTTCAATTAAAAGTACTTGGTGTCTTCTTTTGTCAAGACGGTGGTTTTACAGAAAATTACTTATACTTCTGCCTGTTTCCACATAAAATATACATGATAGTCCTAGGATCTGTAAGTGCTCCTCAACCGAGATAATTATGCAGAATTATACCTATATTATCTAAGGCTGTCATTTCCCAAGCTCAAACGATTCTCTTCACTTTCAGATATTATGTTCAAGCTCTTACACGATGTAGAGCAAATGTAACGACTTAATTGTATTGTGTTGCCTTTTGTGAATAGTTCTCTCTTAAATGTTAAACGATTTCAATTTCGAATTTTAAAATTAAAAACCGTCCGCCCATCGTGAAAGTGAGATTTCGTTCCAATTTTAAATTAAACTTCGCCAATCATTTACATTCGTCATAGTTCATTAGACATTGAGGTGATACCTCAAGATTCCTTCACCTTGATGGTTTGCATCGATATAGTTGGTGTCTGTTTTGTTTTCCTCTTTTTTTTTGCGTCAACAATTAAGAGTGAGCATCACCAAGTAAAGCAATTAGAGGCGCAAACAAATTAAATTTTCGTTGGAAATTTGCCCGCGCAAAAAAACCCAAAAAAAAAAACGAAACAAATCAGTGAATGAAGCAAGACTAGACGAAAGTATCTGATTTTTTTTGTTGCTGCCAAAAAGATACAAGTATATTGGGGTATTTTTTGTTTTGGTTTTGGGAAACAATTTAAGCACCGGTGTCCTGGTATTGTGTAGATTTTTATGAACAGAAAAACCAAATGGTGATCTTAATTGAATTAGTTGTTCCTGACATCTCTTGCAGGGATCCTTCTTCTTGTTTCTTAGAATTACGTGAACTTAAATAGAAAAAAAAAAAATGTCTACACAATTTGCTGACAGGTGAGTTGTACAATATTTTTGGTTAAAACATAAAAGTTTTGCACAATGTTAAGACTCTAATTAACAGGCTTGTGAAGATTGTTTTATTGAAATGAGAATCAAATAAACACAAAGCCCTCGGAATAGAAAATCAAATCAAAATCACTTTCAGCAATAAAAAAAAAATCTCACACCTCTGAGATATTTGCTAATCAAAAGTAGTCGTTTTTGTGATTGTGATTTTAAGTCCGCTAAGTCACGAACATGTCAGTTCTTAAGTCCTCCCCCCATTTCATTTGAAGACTTCTTCGCCTTGAAAACCGACTGAACTGGAGCAGAGTGATGGAAGTTTCTAGCTCAATTGCTAATTCTCTTTTGTCTTTTGTGTTTGAAGTCACTGACACCCACATTATTTGCTTGAAATCGGCGTCCACTAAAATTATTTCGTTGGATTCCAACGTTTTCCTCTATAATCTTCAGCTATTCAGAAGCAAGTCCCAATCCTTCTATTGGCTTTGCTCGTACATCCCATTAAACCTGGTTCTTTCTCTACTATGTTACTGTAGGTTCTGACTATTGTCATGATGGTAATAGAGAGTAAGCTGATCTCTAGATCTTACCAGCCAAAGAAATATTTCTTCATATTTCTGTTGACCTAACAAAACTTGATACATTTTAACTTGCTAGCCGAGGTAATTTTTGCAATAAACGTTGCCATTTCCATGCATTTTTGATGGTAAATTATCACGTGAATAGTCGTCGGAATGATGGCTTTGGTTTACCTTACTTTAGATGACCAATAAGTCCGTAGTGGAACTTGCTTTAAACACACAACTAGATTAGGTCGCTAAGTAGTGGAGTCTTTCTTCATTAAATCTCTAAATCTTGCCTTTACGGCATCTATTTAGGAATATTTAGGAAAAAGGTAATCAGAAGAACTGTGCCAAACTAACGAGGTCTGAACATGATATAGAAATCTATTAGGCATTCATAACAATATGCAACCGAGAAGTGAGGAAGACTCAACATAGGACCTGGCCACAAAAGTGAATCTCCGCGACTGCGGCAATTTGTGTCCAAAACACCCCGAATTTCCAGAGAAAGAATTGGTAGATATGCCTTTGAATACTCACTTTATTGTGTATATTTCACGACTAAAGAAAATCTATATATCAGCGCCTTGCTGCTTTGAAACCAACAAACCATCAGGACTCTATAGTACTTTGCTTTCCTGTACAATTACAAAACGTTTTTCAGCATGTCAGAGACCTTCTGTTATGCATTCTAAAAGTCTGCTTAGCGCTCCGTCTAATACTCAATTCCTGGAATAAGGTCAACGAAGTTAACAAATGGCGATGTCCTCATCAAGTGCCATCCCATCTCATTCGAAGAAGACCGTGTAATTGCCATCATGCCTTCCAAAAAGGAAAATCAGTTAAAATACACCCTCAATCAAGAACTATATTATAGTGGCGTTCCTTGACATCAAGGGAGTTGTCTTCAAGAAAGGGGTATACATGACTCTGACAGCATTTGATCCTAGAGTCATCTCTTAAAGTAAGAAACCACAAAGAGGAACACGCCAAAGGTATGTTAGAAGCTTTTTATAAGCTGATTAATCTTTTAGAGGACGCGCGGTATGTTGTGGTACATTACACCGTCGATGTCACTTCCTATGGTTCTGGAAAAAACTCTGAGCTTACACACATACTCGTACCTTATTGTATTCCAGGCTTAGGTTTCCGCAGACTAGCAGTGATTAACCATTATAAATTCAGAAGTAATTAGAGACTGAAGAGATGTTAAGCAAGATTACATAATGTTTGGGTCCAAGGTATCTTAGTTACTGGCGAACTTTTAATATTTGCATCCCTAGCGATAAGGCCGATTGATATTTTCAAGGCTCCAATATTTTTGTCTCCTTTAAGACCAGTCAGAGGGGGATTGATCGATAGAACTGTGAGACTTATTCATCTCTATTAATATGGCCAAATCTCCATCCTGAACGAATAAAAAACCTATTCCATCTCGAGGTAAGACATCTCAAAACTCCCAAATATAATCACAAGTCACTATGTCATTGGAACCCACCATCAGTCATTGAACATTCCTCACAATGATTTCTATAGGAGCTGCAGAAATGGAGCAAAAGATGAATTTGAAGCTCACTCCCCTTACAACTGTCCTGCCTTGGTCTGCGTTGGAATGCATTCCCTATACGGTTATCGACTCCGAAATCGAAATGCTCTCTGAAGATCAGATGAAGATCGGTTCAAAAGTTGAACGATGTTTCCTCCAAGAGATCCATCTTTCCCCTGCCTCTAAAATGTTTTTGACACTATATACGGGGTATGGTATACTCTATGTTTGCTGGGATCCCTTGTATCGTGTTAATAGCGTGGACAGTTGCCCTACTTAAATTGCTTTGATACTAGGGTACATGCATGCTATATGGTATGGTGATACACGCTTTAGCTGGCTTAAACCCCCGCTGATCGTCAATCACAGCCCTAAACTTGAATGGGAAATAATCCCAATCTCCTACTCTTCAAATCATCCTGGAGATCAGTACCAATTTGAACTCATCGTGAAGGCTTGGTGGGCGTGAGGCCCACCCTACACCTCCGCCAATCTTTGAGTCATGTCGTCCTGCGGTCAACAAAGACAATTGCAAAATCCTGCGATTACACAGCCACCTCCCACAAGAGGCCCCAACTAAACAACTCAGCCTGTAACCGAAGTTGAACAGGCTCCTTACTCCTATGGACCCAGAATTGGGCCTCTTGTCGGGCTACTCTATAGATCTTATATCCTGGTTTGCCGCTAATGGGGTTAAAAAAAATGTAGCTGCTCAAATGTAAACATCAGTTACTCTAATCCGATGGCGTTTTACGTAAGACCAGGTTTGTTCTTCCTTTTCTTTCTTTGTTTCTCAAGAGTTGCTCGATGATCTTTTTTAAGAAAAGCCGACACAAGTTTTACACTCCACTCATAAGTTGATGTTTTTTCTGTAGATTTAGAAATACGGTCTACTATCGGCTCACCACAAACCTTACCTAAAATTTACCCAAAGATTCTATTATAATGAACATTTTTTGATCTTCGACTATCACTGTGCGTGAGACACTAAAAAAAACACAAAAAACTGCTGCTTCTACATCCCTTATGTGTTCAATGCTTTGAAGATACTATTTTTGACAGTAAATGACTACTCGTATATACTGGCTGCAAGTATCGAACATTCCGGCGAGGTCCTAAAACCTAATATCTTCTAATTTCCAGGGATCTCAATTTAACTGTCATGGATATGGCGTAATTTCATTATTAATTATGTACAGTATGACCCCAAATAGTAGTCCTTTACTTTATCCTCTCTTAAGTAAATTGCAAGAGCCCGGGGGAAAAAAGCCAAAAACATACGCAATCTTGTAAGAAATATGATGAACATTGCTTTTCCGAAATCGGTTTAGTTATTTCCAAGAACATTCGGGACAAACATACGCTTTCACGTACAACAGTAAATCTCGTCTTCATGCAATAGTTATGAGTTATCATCTGAAATATACACGTTTCCGATTAAACTTCATCTTTCTTGAATTCGCCAAATCTCATTCCCTCATTACCAGACAAATCATGTTGGGAGAGAGGGATTGTCGACAAACCTTACACCAAACGCGTCACCTTTAAACGGGTCATACGATGGTTCTCCTTGCAAAACAACTGACGTCAATTACTTTAAGATACAAACACCACATACGAAGTCGAATTTAATCAGTGCCATCAATAACCAAGTTTACGGTTATGATTCACATAAACTAACGGACACGAAAAATGTATCTCAACTTTGAGATTTAAATGTGTTTTTTAACCCCAGAGGAGATGTCAATGCAATTTTAACAATCGAGGATGAGCATGGCGTGTCATATTCGGTTCGAATGTCTGTCATAAAAGCAAGAACAGAACAAAAGCAATATCAGAAATGAGAAAGGAAAAAACACGACATATCCAGATCCCAAGTTATTTTATCAACCTCTTGAATGTGGTTTTCGGATTAAGTGTAGTTAGCTTTGACGTGGTCTTGTCCCAGGTTCATGTCGTGTCCATGTGGCTTTGCTTTGATTAACCTTTGACTAGAAGTTGTTACGGACAGATTTGTGGTGCAACCTCAAAAGGCAATTAATTTGCCCTCTATCATGCCATGCAGATATTGTGGCCTGTCGTGCCGTGTGCTACATTTTTTTGTTGATTCGAAATCAAATTGCAGCCATAAGTGCAACAGTTGTTGGGTAATTTTGTTTAACATGCCTCTTAGTCCATTAGACGGATTAGCAAGACACAATTCAAAAGACAGAGATAAGTATCAGATACTGTTGTTAATGGGCAATGTATTGTGTGCATTTAAAGGACAATGTCATGTTTACTATGTCTGGGAATGTTTAATAAAAGACTTTAGCGGGCCTTGAATATTTGGCTACTTTTCAAAGGAGGCTATGAGCTTAAAACACCTTGAGTAGTCTTGACATAAGTTTTTGTATCTAGAAGTGCAAACAATGTTTAGGCGTGTTCATGTCTCAAATGGTGAATTCAAAGACTTCCTATCGGAACCAGTTAATGTTAATATTTTTGACTACAATCTTTTGTATTTAAGGTCTATATTTTCAATGAAACCCGCGAAAATCTTGCACAATATACAAGTTCGGTATTTGGTGGGAAATTTTTTATTTATACTGTTCCAAGTTTTGACATCAAATGTAGACATAACGCGGATAGATTTCGACTTAACTTTGATTCTAACTCCCTGCGACTCCGAGTATGCGTAATGGTATCAATTGATGATGTCCTTTTTAAAGTTGATCACCGGTCTGCTTGTTAGCACAGTTTTCTGGAATGTTTGCCAGCAAAGGTACCTGTCAATATATTCATGCTGTAAACGAGTAAATAAGGCCTACAACTGCAAATGTTCCATACAGATGTTATTGGCTGATTAGTTTGCGAGAGCTTGAGTAATCTGGCGAATGTTTCGATTCAGTTGTCCTTTACAACAAGGAAGGACTGCACAATATTGCGATCCTGGGTACTCGAGTGATATTCGCTATCGTTTACTTACTTAATTAATAAGCTCCCGATCCGTGAGGAGGTATGCCTGATACATGGTAGTTTTCCCCTTTATTCTATCCTGATCATATTGTTTCTAACTGTCGCGGTCCGGTCTTCCTTGTCGCTTTGAATGTAAGGTCTCGGATTCGAAGATTCTCTTTGCTGGTCCATTTTTGTCCATTCGCTCAATGTGGCAACATAATTAAAATGCCGTCATTTGGCATTCTGGATCACATCCATATCAATGCTCTAAGAGCATACATTTCGTCTTCTAAGCTAGGGGTTTTGAGCCTATTTGTTTCGCCCATCCGAAGTAGCAGGTCATTCCTAAAGAAGTCTCTCGAGTTTACGGGCTCAGTTGTAAATACGTTACGTGAATTTCGTCTGTATTATGTAGGCAATTCGCCGCACAGTGGAAAGGTTAGAGCGCGAGTACACTCTTTTGGATCTTAAGCAACCAACCAGACAGAGGTTGGTACGAAATGAAGAAATCATCGAAGAATACCCTGAAATGTCGATAAGGCGCCCATTAGCACCGGAGATACGGATTTTGCCCAATCTTCTCGAACGAGACCCATTTTTGGGTCAGCGGCTATGTCAAAAATTTGTCGACTTCGTCATCTCGGCGAGCGTTCATAAATTGGCCTTCGCCATCATGAGATTGGACACCACTCGATAATTTTCTCTGAGGCTACGCCAAGTACTTAGTCTACGCTAACAAGCCAACCCCTTTGGACGAGTTCGAGGCTTACTCGATATTGCTGGAATAACTCCTCACATATTTAACCGAGTCATCAAAAGTTAGACCGATCCGTTGAAGCACTGCCAGCGAACCCGAGGCGGCCATTTGAATGGTGTGCTGTTCCACAGATAATGGCATGAATCTGGCTTCAGTGCGATTTTAACGTCATATTTTGGATATCGCTCGTACGAGTACTAGGTTGGGTGAAAAGTAACCTCCTTGGGAATGAAAAAAAAAAAATTTTTAATGTTTTTTTTATTTTTTTCTCTATATTCCCTTTTTAGCTTGATACACTTAATACAGCGATTTTCCAACTTCTTGATCCCGTCCGAAAAGTAATTTTCCGGAAGGTCTGCAAAATACTCCTCCGTGGCGTCGATGATTTCCTCGCGTGAGCTAAATTTTTTATTGATGAGCCATCTTTTGAGGTTTGGGAAGAGATAATAGTCCGAGGGAGCCAAATCGGGCGAATACGGTGGATGCGACAGCAATTGGAGCCGTAAGTTATTGATTTTAGCCGTGGTTGCGATGCTCTTATGCGCCTGCGCATTGTTTTGCATGTGAGGCCGTTTTGCAGCGATTTCGGCGTTCAATCGCTCCAATAATGCACAGCAATACTCGCTGGTGATGGTGTTATTTTTTCCTTTTTCGTGGTATTCCACGAAGAGTATGCCATGACAATCTCAGAAAACCGACGCCATAACCTTTCCCACCCATTGAGCCTCCCTCGGCCGCTCCGGAGCACTCGCGCCGGCTTCAGTCCATTGCCGGGCACTCATTCTGTTCTCTGGTATGTAATAGTGGATCCAGGTTTCATCAACAGTTACCAATCGACGCCAAAAGTCCGCCCGATTCCGCATCAGCAAGTCCAAACACTCTTTCGAAGTGCTCTCGCGTTCGTGTTTTTGGTAGGGAGTGAGCATGCGCGGCACCCAGCGGCAGGATATCTTTTTCATATGTAGAATATTGCCCAAAATATGGCATGTGTGCTCAGTACTAATCTTTGTGGTATCTGCTAGCTCGCGCACCTTAACTTTCCGGTCAGCCAACACCATTTCATGTGTATTTTTGACATTGTCCTCTGAAACCGTGGTGGAGTTGCGGCCACCAAGAAACTCTCGAAACCAATATTTGACGGTTTAATCAAGGAGGGTAGTTTTCACACGACCTAGTATATCTTGTCATGGAAACATTCTTTGTTGGCGTCGTATTTGTCTTCCGTAGGAGCAGGCTTATGCCAGCGAACTCACGTGTCGAAAACTCAGGATTTCTTGACTAAGTCTGACGCATGTGGCAGATCCGCACCCGAATAAACGCTGTTTTTTTCCCTGAAGTAATCACCGTAGCATGTATCGTTTTTTATCGTTCTTATGTCTGGATGGCAATGATATCTGAAGGTGACCTGTCAAGGATCCGAACAATTCACGTGCAAATCCGAAGGTATTTGTCCTTTAAACGTTTGTAAGGGTCGTCAACAATAAGCTCATTTATATCCGAGGCTGTCAGCTGGTTCTTCACTTTAGTTATCTTTTCCGCATAGAGTTGTTTACACTTTGACGGCCTAGGCTGGTATATTGCTACTGGCCGAATGTGCCTTTGCCATTTTAGCCTACATGAGTAAGGGCTTACTTTCGCAGTTACCAGGGACCACTATGGAGAGGTAAAACAATTTCTTCCGTATGAATTGCACTGGCCAAATCCAAATTGTATGTCAGTTTCCCGAATCAATTCTCCAATTGTGCAAATACTTTTCGTATTTTTCCTAAAGGAGCTCGAATAACTATTTTGTCTAGGAATTATCTTTTGTGTCTTTATTGGGTGAGACCTATTCCCATTTTTTTATATCTCTCCTTTCAACTCGTTCTTCGTTTGAATCTCCAACGTATCCATCTAATAAAGGTGTGTCTTCTACATTGAACAGCTTTTGTTGACGTATGTAAATTCTTCTTACGTCAAACGGCCCTTATCAATGTAGATTGATCTGGATAACCTAATTTTAGTAGTACTACTGCATTAGCACTCCAAAAAGTTCATCTAACGTTTTTGTTCACTTCCGTGTAGCATTCACTTTAGACAACCTCAAAGTTGTTTTCTTCATTATTCCGATGGACGCCTTTCATTTCACTTAACCTTCACTTAAAACTTCGAAAAAACCAAAATCCAAGTTAAACTAGAACCTTAGATCACAATCGGCCGATTTCCAGTTAACACCGCTTCTTACCTAAAACAAAAACTAACCTCAAAGATAGTTTATGAATTCAAAACTCGTCTTTAAAAAGATCTAATCTATAAACAAAAAAAAAACACCAGTACTTTGTTGCTTCCGAAATCGAAATAGCCGATCCATTCAGTTTGAATAAACACCGCCCGATTCATACTGCGATCGCTTACGCTTGTGCATAAAGTCGATCTGATCCCATCGGTAGTCCGAGTAAGTGACGTTTCAACATAATTACGATCTCCATGTGTTTAGATCTGACCTATAATTTCAAGATTACAAGTCAGTCGTCATTCGAATGATTACGCACATGGGTCGTACTGTCAGTGATTTTGATTTGGATTACCCACTTCCAGCCTAGAAGTGTTCCTTTATTGTCTGCGTGTCCATCGTGATTTTGAACAAACAACACAAGAAATTCTTGAACTTTGTTTGTTTAAACTTTTTTACCTTTCTTTCGTTTTTTTTTTTTTGGTTTATTTGTGGTTTATTGATGTTTTAGGTCTAAATAGAATATCAACAAAATCAGCAGAAATCCACCCTGCCAGACTGTGTGTTTGTGTGAACGAAAATGAGTTCATTCAAGGAGACAAGGGTTTGACACTTCACTCAATGAACTGGTCAGTATTGACGGTTTTTTGCTAATGTCATTGGAATTTGACGCCTTTGGACAATAAAAATCTGCAGTCGTAGTTGCTGCTGTTGTTGTTTTCTTATTTTTTTTTTTTATTTTTTTTTTATTATTTGTTTTGACACAATATTTTGTATCTTTTCAAAGTTTGCGATATTTTGGAGATTTTTTATTTATTTATTTTTTTAATAACTTTCGTCTAAATTTAGTATCTGATTCAATCGGTTTTATGTACTCAGCAGATTACGTATAATTAGCTTTCGATCGTAATGGGGAATTCACGTTTTAGTTCATAAATTTAGCAGAGAGGACAATTTCCGAGAATCGCACAAATGTTGTAAAGCGTGCTAAATACGTACTTACAGATTCTGGTATCTTAAGTAGCTTGGAGAGATTGAATGGCTTTGTCTTGAAATACAGTTAAGAGTCAAAGTTTCCGTACTACATAAATAAGATCGTAAATTGAAGTGGACCTTGGAAACTTGCGAGTTCTGAGGGTATTGAGGTGTGAATTACGCAAAGATAAGAGGAGCATTCGTATCTAATCACAATGCTAATTGTCGATGTCTGATTAAGTGGTGACGTTTCTATAAAATATGTTTTTCATTCAATGAAGCATAAAAGTGAGAAATACTTTGGTGCTTTATGTCATAAAGATAAAATATTATTTTTCTTAGTTTTTTGTGCGAAAGATACTACAGATTCGCTTTCACTGGATGAACATATCCACCTTTAACCTAAATCTATGCCAAGAACATAAGCAATTGCTACCTAAGTTTTCAGTCACTACCGCTGCCAAATATTATCATCGCAAGCAATGACTGAGCGTACTATGGGTGTTTTTCTAGAGATATGGAAACTTTTTTCAATAACTTTAAGCACATGGCTCCCTGGCGGTTTTTGATGACCAAACTTTCGCTCTATTTTTATGCTGCTACCTTGAGCAATTGGGGCGCTGAGTACTGTTTCACAAGACCAACATAGTTGGCATCTTAGCCTTATGCATGTAACCCCACAAGAAGTAATCGAGTGTCGTCAAGCTCCATGTTTTTGAAGAGTCAAATTCAATAGTCAATTCACGAACTTCTACCCAAGCGCTCGTCTCGTGGTTTTAGATTCTGCATTAGCTGGATTTTTTCGTCAAATACTGGACGGCCGAATAATCAACTTTGGATCTTCCGGCACGTCCTTCAAATTATTTCTTTATGGATTTGAATTGATCGATGTAACTCCTTTATAACGATGTAGGTTCTAATGTAAACACAACGACCATTCTGTTTGGAATGACATCCATCTTCTCTTGCTGAAGTGTAGTAAAAACACAAAAATAATAGAAGAAAGCTCATGAGCTCTAAGAAGCCTGTCAGAATGAGAGAAATATTTTTTCGATCCTTCAATACCAACCCGAAAGTCTGCAATACTTTTCCAACTAAAAACTGACGCAACAAATAGTATATCCAAAAGGCAGTAGAAATTATTTGCCGTTCATTCCAATGGTCATTTGCAATTAAACTCTAGCTGTTTGCACTTTTTGAAAGACTAACATTTTTATTGCGTACTTTTCAAAAGTGTGTCATGTCACCACTGGTAGTAGAGGGCATCGATCATAACACGGAAACCAATTCATCTTAGCACTCATCCTGTAACAAAAAAACAAAAAAAACACTGTGGCGCTGGCAGCCCGGTGTGGGCCATGGTCTAGCTTCTTGACACTCATTTGTGTTGCTCATGTTATCATTATTGTCACATCTGAGCGGGGCCTACGGTTTATCGCCGAATCCGAATGACACTCCTTAGAAGCTTTTTCATAGGCAATATCAGTTTCGGCAGTTTGAAATTGCCCGCGGTGATGACGATTTAAAAAATTGTTATTGACCCAACAGGAATCGAACCCAGACTCTATGCGTGATAGTCCAATGAGCTAACTATCGCGCCATCGCCATCCTGTAACAAGTGTGCTTAAAACTTTTGGTTCTAATGGTATATTTCCCTTCTTCTGAAGTTGTTTTCTTTTGTACTTTTTTTGTAGGTCCCTTTGAAATATCTAGAGACACAAAAACTTCTTAACGAATGCACTCCGGTTTTAGCCTCAAGTAATGATTCGATAAAAGATCTCGCCGAAAAGTGAGGCCATAGTCACCAATTTAGAGAAGCAGAATAATTGCACTAAATATGTCAAAGTCATTGTGTAAAATTTGTGCATTTGGGACCAACAATATCTTCATCAACCTACCCTGAATACTCTTTCTGAATGTTTATTTAAAAATATTTTGGAAGGCTTGATATTCAACAAAATAAATCGTGGTGTGCCCCAGGTTTCCGTTTTGCCTCCGACACTATTTTTAATTTTCTTTAATGGTCTCTGTCATTTATATTGGGTTGCTGACGACAGGCGCCTCTCTGTCTCTTTTTACCATTTATACTCCAGCGTGTGTAAAGTTCATTTAACCCTGTTATGACCAGGATAACTTACAACATTGCATTGATGGCATAACCAAAATCAATATTATACGAGTAGTTTCGATACAACGAGAAGGTCTTTCCATCAAGCCAGAGGAATTGATGTAAATTTTCGTTCGCTGCCATGAATATTTCGACATCTTTTCCGCCAAAATTTTAATAACTATTACAGTTCCTAACAAATTGAATTCTGTATCCTCCAGTCCAAAATGCATGTGCACTTACTACCAGAATGTAAGAGGTATGCGCTCTGAAACCCCCACCGAATATCTGAATTCGCAAAAGCTTCCTTATGACCTAATTGTTCTGACTGAAAAATTCTTGTTGATATTCCTCACACTGGAAACTTTGTGTTAGTATGTGTCAACAAAACACTCCCCAAACGCTGCCCATCTCAATCAATTGAGCCTTCACGCAGTGGATTTTTTTCACCACTGATGCACAATCTGAAGATAGTATTCTACAATAGTAGAGAATTTCAATCTTTCTCACCTGAAATGTTCACCTTCCGACGATTCGTCTCATTTTGGCTCTCCTATTTCGTCCTCTGAAATAGAAATATTGATGGTGGACTGCCTAACCGACTCTAGTTTATATCAGATTAGTGGAATACCTAATACAATGAACAGACAAGTCGACCTTGTCCCATCTGATTCCGATAACTTAACGATAAAAGTTTTACCAGCAACATTAAAGTTGACTTTCTTGCTGAGATAACTAACATTGATCTTGCCCTATCAACTTTCTATTCGTTAATTTTCTTCTGCCTTACCTAATCGGTTCCATATTCCTTCCGAAAGGTCTGCATGTCAGCTCCTCTTTGATATAAGTAGGAGTTGTGCTTTATTCGTAATAACAGAAAGAAGCTGTGGCACAAAGAACTCGATCTGATTCCGACTGTAGTAACTATTGATTTGTTTACAATCGTTTTTATAAACATTGTGACTCTCTTTATTTTAAGTACATCTACCGCATGAAATTGAGCTTAGTCTCGGACCCTTAACGCTTCTACCAATCAGATGGCTACCCATCCTGCCTCAAATTTCTTAGTGAATTTTTTGCCGACCTAAAAAGAAAAACCATTGCATATATATTTGCCGTCATTTAAACAAATTCTAAAAAAAAATACTTGAATCCGATTCTAGTTACTTTAGCTGAATGAGATACTGTTTAGAGACGTCATCCATCTCGCTAAATATAACAACATCTTTGGTATCTGAAAACATTACCAAAGTTGAATATGATTATTCGTCCAGCGCTGATAGCCTTCCGACTATTGTAACAAAGACTGAGAATACAGTCATCTTTTTATCTTCAATATCCGACCCCATTTAAGCAATATCTGGTGTTCCTCAGGGCAGTCACCCTGGACCAATCATCTTTATCCTAACGATTAACGATATAAATCATCGTAATAGCGCAAACTCCAAACTCTCCCTAAAAATTTGCACCCAACGGAACTTCCAACATTTTTTAAGCGCCCTTAAGAATTAATTCTAGTTGACAGTTCTCACAGTCAATGTAAAGATATCTTTAAAATAATTCGTATAAATGTGGGTGGTAATATCTGTTCCATAAGCTCGATGAATGCACTTTACTTTCTGTTCATTAAATCAGACATTGCGGCTCGCCTGAAATTAGCCTTTTTTTTTTAAAGAAAGCGATATCCATTTTGAGCACTTTTTTATAGCGAAATTTCTTCAAAATCTTCTTTATTCAAAAGTTTTCAAAATAGACAAAGCTAGAGTTTATAACGCGTTCTCATGAACATTGAGTTTCATACTTTCATACTTTGTTTTGCTCTGACTGGCTGCTAAATCTTTCTTTGTCTTTACTGGTTTAATACTTAAAAATGCAGTTAAAACCAATTGTTGCATTCTTAAAACGATGCTGAGATTCTATCCATCAAGGAAAGTATTTTTAAACCAATTCCTGGATGTTAGTCATCTGCTCCTGCCACGAAATGCTCGTTTGGCAGATCAATTAGTCCAGCAGACGTGTCTTACCTTGCATTGGATATTCCCAGTTTTATTTTGATTAGTTGATATATGTACGAGTATCTAGACAAAAACATGGCAGTGGTGCAACTTTCTACTAACCGTTCGAAGTAAGATACATAAAGATGACTTCCGTCGATCGGAAAATTATCAATTTGGTTGAATTATCAGTGTTCCTTTGTAAATAGATATTGAAATTGGGAGCCCGTATGCAAGCTACCCGTATACTGATATTACTCTATTGATTCTCTGTTCCTTTTGACATATAACTTTGGTTGCATGATTACCAAGATGCCAGCGGTCTGTGATCATGGATATACATAGCTCTGGCTATATCTCAATCTACTTAATAGTTGTGTCGTTCTTACTTTGTTGTGACTTGGCCACATTCTTCTTATTAAGGGTCAGTTTGTTAGTTTTTGGCAGCTTTGCTGGTCAGCATGGGAAAATGTTAGAAGGTATACGTATGTTGCTTCCGACTGCTCCTAGCAGAATGTTGACTGTTTCTAATAGAGAGTCATCACAGGCTAAATACACCTTCATCTGCCATTTCATTACCTTCTACCTCCTATGTCACTGTGTCCGCCCTGGAGCCCAGACGATAGTTACATTAGATTAGAAGCACCAAGGAAATTGTGCTACAATTGACGTTGTCTTACTAATTCTGAAAATGTAGAAGCTGGATGAATATCATCAATTCCAGTGTAGATAGTTTCTTCTTCCACCACACAGTGTCTTCTTCCTTCTCTTTAATGTCAGAAAACGCACTTAAGTTTGTAATTACAATTGACAGTACTCGTATAATGTTCTCCCACTTCTGTAACAGGAGTAACATTATTTCTCATTTTGGCAATTGGGGGAATATAGGTATGTGCGACAAAGTACTTTCATTTTTCCATATAATTATGCTCCTTCTTACCCAGGTCCTGTGTCTAAAACTTGAAAATCTCGATAATTATGTAATAAATGCATAATTAAGGATAACCCTTTATTTTCTTCTTGCCATTTTCCACAGATTCCTTTCATTTTGCCATACTGTAACGTAAGGGTTTACACTTCCCTAAATTCAGTCTTAGATACTTATACTTTGCTCCATGAGAGGATAATGAATTATTGTCGCCCTCATAAACTTCTGTTTAAAAATTCCCTCGAAGGGACTCCTCTTCATTCCAAGTTCTTAATTTTTGTTCCTTTTTAAAATTCTTACAAAATCGTGTCGTGCCTGTAAGGATTCTTACATTGATGAACGTATTGCTAAGGACCTACCACCGATATTGACTTTAAAACATTCGTCTCCAAATGCATTTTTCAGAAACAACAAATAAATTAAAACTAAATAAATATTTTACCATAACCATGAACTGTATAAACTTAATTTTAACAAAAAAGTAAATAAATATAAAAAAATATATTGTGTGTGGAAAAAGTGAATAAAAAAAATGTTTCCAATGGAATTATCGGAAAGTTTTCATAATGAATACATCGAATTTTTGTCCTGGAAATCCCAGTAGTGATAATTCAATTCATAACAAATCCGACAACGTCCATGAGAGTGACATTGGTGGTTGTGATTCTCAAAAATTGCTAACATCACATTCAAGTGCTGATGATTTATTTGATGAAGTGAATGCATGTCAAGAGCAACAACAACAGGAACAGCAACAATCCGGTGAAGGCTATTTTTCAGATTCAGAATTTATGCCAAACATTCCGTATTATCCAGAGAGTGATATTGGTGATGATATTGGTAACATTGACGACGACGATATAGATGAGGATTATTTGAATCGTCCAATTAAGGAGGAGCACAATATGACAGCAGCTACAGAATCACGTTTATTAGATCCATCTGCATATGGGCATACGCATCCGCATTCGCATCCACATTCACTGTTACATTCATACCCGCATTCGCATCAACATCCACTTCAACCTGGAGCACCTTTGAATGCGTATAATTACCCAGCGGAAATGTCATTTCGACCGCCATCCTTATCAATGTTACAATACACGTATAATTATCCAACACCAGGAAGACCAGTTATGGGACCACCATCGGCAGCATATCAAAGTGCTACCGTTCCTGGATCGGGTTACCCACCGAATTTTTGGTATAACAACAGTGCCAGTGGATTTTACCCACAACCTGCATCAGCTTCAGTGTCACATTTACATGGTCGGCATATGGGACATTATCCGCCTGCACCGCCGGGACATTATAGTGGACATCCGCATCATATGCATCCGGGGGCTGTTTTCGGTGGCCATCACGACCAAATGGTGGATATGTTACATCTATCTAACAGGTACGTTTAGTCATACTCGTAGTATTATGTATTCTGGACTCTTACCGAATTGATTTCCTATTTTTGTTTGAGATTTGTTACGAAGACGTACAGCTCATGAGAGTTGTCCTGTTGTTCTCGATTATAATTAGGTTTCAAGGGGAAAATCACGGATTTACTAGGATATTTCTAGCCTAACAGGAAGATTATTATTGCATTCGAATTTGTCTACCTTTAAACCTTTTTGTGTGTTTGGTCACCTGAAAACCAGGTGCTCAAGACTTGGATTGGAGTGAATTACTTCTATATTAAGCTTCAGAACACCAGTTAAATACGCCCTAAATTTTTAGAATGTTTTTTAATTTACACATTGTGATCGTTTTATGACGCAGAAATCATATACTTAGATGGTACTCGTAACACAGTCCGGAATGGATCAAGGTCTCTGCTTACATATCCCTATATCTAGAGCGATCTCTAAGTAGCTGCCTCCAGTTTTGCACACGAAGTTGGCTGATGTCGCCTTTCACTTTTGTGCGCCACCATGGTCGTCTTTTACTACTTTTTCAATTTGTGATTGGAGTGAAATCCTTCCCGATCGGGGTGTTGGTGTCCATGCCTCCGAGATGACCAAGCTTTTTAAACTGGGTTATCCGAGCTTTTCCGCTTTGCTGTGCAGTTCACTGTTGAAACGTCCCTTCGATTCTACACTGATGCCAACGACAATTCTTGAAATTTTCATCCTCGGTCGTCAGTGTTCAAGCTTTTGCCTTGTTAGGTCGGAGTAATGTGATTAGTGACTTATATAAAGTCGTCGTAGTTGCTCGAGAGAAGACTCAAGTTCTACTTCTACGCCCGAAGAAGTAGCGATTATCCAGAGTGACTCTCGCTGTCGGAGATGTTGGCGGAGTTTGGCAAGATGAAATTTCTTACTGCTTGAATTCTGCACCAGCCTTTCATGACGTTCATCTTAGGCGTTGATGTTTTCTGTCCCTTTTCGTGACCGCCTGAACTAAGCTTTTTCTTGATTGATTGATTACTAATCAAGTATTTGCCACTTTGACTTCAATAGTCATTAACACTCCATTGAGAGTTCGCTGTGCGCTTCCTATTCTGTCAACGAAGAAAAGCGCTTTCTTTAACTTCATAATGCACATAATGCCAAAACTGGACATAGCTCTGTATAGTTCGTCTCTTTATATGCCCGTGTGTGCTCCTAGATTTTCCGCAAAATCCGCACGTAATGTAACAATTCTTTTTTTTATAGACTTTCCTGACCATATTGAAAGAGGCCAGCCAAGCTATTGTTGGTGGGCCTAAAATGGTCGTATAACACGCAGGAGGATTCTTTATAGATTGAGAATAGACAATGCTACGGTTCTATTTCTCGGGCATACTTACGTCGACCCAAACTTTGTAGATAAGTTGATGTATACTCTGTTTCCAATCATTTGCGCCGTAGCTTTGTTAGGTTTAAATTTGGAGACTGCTTTCTTCATCTTGGTTCTTTACTTACTTCAGGTGATGCTACAGGCCGAGGTGGTCCCGGGCCTCAATCAACAAGCGTCTGCAGCCACCTCGATCTTTTGTCCCCAGTTTCTTACGCTAAGCTGTATGAGATACCCTTCCACTTGATTGCGACACCTGAGTCTTGGTCTTGCTTTACTGCGCGGACTGAAGCGTTGGTGTCCATCCGCTCTTCATGACCCAGTCATCTCAGTCGTTGGATCTTCACCCCTCTGCCTAGGTCGATGGCGCTGAACAGTTCGTATAGTTCGTCGTTGTGTCTTCTCCTTCACGTACAGTCAATGCAGACGGGACCGAAGATTTATTGAAGAATTTTTCTTTCAACAAAACCAAGAGCACCCTCATCCATTTTGAGTGTCTTTCTTGCTTGACAGCATATACTGGTACTTGGTCTTGCCCTTGTTGACAGCAAAACTCATTTTCGCTGCTTCCGCCTCAATACTCGCGCAAGCGCCACTGACATTACGGTGCTTTCATACAATTATGTCAATATGTCGGCGTATGCGAGTAGTTGGACGGACTTTTGAAAGATATTGCCTCTTGTGTTTGCTCGTGAGTTTTGCACTATGCTTTCAAGTGCGATGTTGAAAAAATCGCATGGCAGCGCATCGCCTTTTCTCAATCCTTTCTGGACATCAAAGGTCTCGGTGAGATCTTTACCTAACTTGATGAAGTAGCCTGCATTCTATACCGTCATCCTGCACAGACGGACTTGTTTGGCAGGGATGTTAAAACAAGACATTGCTCTGTATAGCTCGTCTCAATAGATGCTGTCATACGCTACTAAAAAATCAATGAATAGGTGGTGTGTATCGATCTGAAGCTCATAAATTTTCTCCAAGATCTGCCGTAGTGTGAATATTTGGTCTGGCCTGACGCCACGCTGATATGAAGCCAGATTGTTGAAGAACGGTTTCAGACGTTCGCACATAAGATCTTGTAAGCGGTTTTAAGAAGACTGATGCCTCTGTAGTTTGCGCAGTTTAGAGGATCTCCTTTCTTGAGGATGGGACACACAATGCTGAGATTCTATTCATCGGGCATATTTTCATCCGATCAAATTTTACAGATTAGTCTGTGTATGCTCCTAAGCATGTCTCCGCCTGCCGCTTTTGATAAACTCAGCAGTCAGGCCATCCGCTCGGTGGATGAAAATGTTGCCTGTCTTCGTACAGGTTGAATGATGTTTATCATTAAGACAACCATGTCCCAATTCATGGCAAAGTTTTCCTATTTGCTTTAGTCCACACTAGATACGACTACACCAGATGCTTACGACTGTTGATAACATATTTTTATTGCACTGACAAATTGTCAAAGTCCCTTTCTAATTTTGGTCACCACCACCCAAGGTCTTACAATCTGGTAAGCTTATCCAATCTTAGAATTTTCACTTCACAGCCTTATATAACGTTGTAGATGTTTGGGCTTGTTGTGCTTGTGGATTGTAAGAACTCTTATATATAGGCCAGTTGTCTGGGCAATTAACAGAATGCAGGTAAAGGCCCATCAATACCGCACACTAGTGCCATCATTCTATTCTCATCGCGCAATAGAATTGCTTATCAAATTCAATTACAATAGTCATCCGCCAAAATTTGCTTTTGTCTGCGCCACAACTTTCCGAGTGCACAACTTTCTATGCATGCTTCTCTAATCCTTTCTGGAATGTCAATTTATTAAATAGATTGACACTAAACTAGTATTCCAGAGTCCTCTTTATAAAATACGGAGAAATGCTCATCCAACCGCAGGAGTACTCCTTTCTTGAACAACCAGATACTATCCCTAGGGGTTTCTCGATTCCGTTTTGTTTTCTTTCTTTTCCTCAAGTTTTTCTTTGTTTCCCGTCGAAAGTTTTGAAATGCCTTCAGGTATCATATTTTGTTTTCCTTCTTTTCTGGACGTTTTTTTTTTATGTCAGATCTCCCTGTCCATTTGGTCCATTTTCGTGCTCGTTTCCCTCTAGGTTTCCCACTTTAAATGGCTTCCCACAAAGCGACAGAAATTATTTTTAAACGCATGATGTAGAGATGATTATTTAAATAGAAAAAATAAGCAAGAAAACAAGAAAACAACAAGAACACAAGGCGGGTCAGAAATAAGCGGATAGGAGAAATGAAAATTGAAAATCAAGAGAAGAGACAACAACAGGTGTTAGAAGCGACATCGAACAGAACGGCCAACTTTTCGTGGTATTGTCTTGTTTGCCTTCTATTACTTTATTGTTGTTGTACGAATGTGTATGTTGGTATTTGTTTTTTTAAATTTATTTCTGACCACTAGGACGTGTTTTTTGACAAATGACACTAAACTAATTGAAAGCTTCATTTTGTTGTTTTTCTTTTCTCTCAGTTTTCTGTTGCTTTTTTTATGACTGTTGGTTTGTTTTCTTGTTTTTTTTTTTTTGTATTTAAGAGCTGGTTTAGGAGGTTTTATTTTTTTTTCGATTGTGGGGTGTGTTCACAGAGTCAACGAAGATGGAAATGACGCTTGGAAGAAGTGGTCAAAAATGTAGTTCGAGTATTGGCGGTAATTTAATTCGATCGGTATCTAGTGAAGTCAGAGAATTGGTATGTTGCTATTTAAAGTGTTACTCATCATGGGTTTGGTGGCCTAGTGGGGGAACATTTAATATCTATTTGGATTTATTTGCAAAAATCCGTTTAATTGGTTTCGAATCTTGTTTTGGATTAATGATCCAAGACACATTAAAGGATCGAGGTCAGAAGAGAAGGGCAAATGTCTTATTGAGAATTGGAGAAAATAGACGCGTGCCGGGTGGTTTATGAATCTTGTTTTTTTTTCTGGTTTTTACAAAACTTTGATGACGAAATCTTATAAAAAAATAATTGTCTTTTATGTTAAGGTCCATTCACCAGGTACACTTCTCCCCAATCATGTCTTAGAAAAGAACTGAGAAGTGAGCTCACATCTTCTGCTGCCTATGGAAAGGAAATCTTGACCCTCAATGTTGAATGTTTTTTTTCTGATTGGTGGAGAAATTTGACATGTCCCCACTGTCACCACCAAAATGTCAGTCATACAAAGCGATTTGACGACATATCTACCCTCATCACAAGACGAGAATCTTGTGAAAACCTTCCTTAGTTCAAGTTTTGTGGAAGCACATATCAGGGTGATGTTGGCAGACTTAGTCTTGGTGAGAGTAATTAGAAATCGTTTCTCCATACGCCGAAAGTCTAGACTTTTTGATTATTCTTCTCTTCTTTGATGCGGTCCACTTAAAATATCTTACAGCCATTTGGCCTTATTTTTTTCGTTGACTCTTCCATACCTTCTTGCTGCCTGTGGCATCTGCTTATTTTTCAGCCTCAAATGACCTATTCAAGGCCCGAATTCTGAGTATATTTAGAGTAGAATTATGAGTAATGGTGTCCTTTTTTCGTTTTACAGGCCTTTTTGTTTGCTTGAAAATAGTAGAAGTATTACGTGACCCTGTTAACCTCAAGCACATTTAGTGCCGAATTTCTCGGAACACTTGGCACAGGAAAGCTGTCAGTCAAAAGTCTTAAGGTACATTTGCCACCATTTCTATTACAATTCTTGTTGCAATCCAACTTGCAAACTTGTTGAAGAAGCCCAGGCTGTTGACACCATACATATTGTCCAACAGGGCACGGTTATAAGTGTGAAAAATTTAGTAAGTTTGGTTGGTCAAGACCATTGGCGTAATTGATGTGGGATCAATCCAGCTTTGATTAGGAATATGAAAGACTAAGAAGAGTTTGAAATCAAACAGTTTCTTCTGGAGTTTTGTGACAAATTGACTAACGACAAACGAAATAAAATCAATAGATTAATTGAAGTCAATTCTTCTTCTTCTTTAGGTGGCGCTACAGTCCGGGGTGGACCTGCAACAAGCTTCTCCAGCCACCTTGATCCCTGGCTAGCTGCCTCCAGTTTCGCACGCTTAGTTGGCTGAGGTCCTCTTTCACTTGCGTGCGCCACCTGAGTCTTGGCCTTCCTCTACTGCGCTGTCCCTCGGGGGCGGATTCGAAGACTTTTCGGACCGGAGTATTGGTGTCCATGCGCTCTACATGACCCAGCCATCTCAGTCTTTGGATCTTCACTCTTCTGGCTAGGTCCATGTCCCTGTACAGTCCATACAGTTCGTCGTTGTATCTCCTCCTCCACTCACCGTCAATGCAGAACGGACCGAAGATCGCCCGAAGAATTTTTCTCTCGAAGCAACCAAGAACACCCTCATCCAGTTTTGATAATGTCCATGCCTCTGCGCCATAGAGCAGGACCGGGATTATAAAGGGTGACTTATAAAGGGTGACTTTTGTTGTCCGAGAGAGGGCTTCGCTACTCAATTGCCTTCTTAGCCCAAAGAAACAGCGGTTGACAAGAGTTATTCTTCGCTTGATCTCAGCGCTGGTGTCGTTGTCTGTATTTATAGCGGAGCCTAGGTAGACAAAGTCCTTAACTACCTCAAAGTTATATCTGTCGAGGGTGACTTTCTGTCCGAGACGTCGGTGTTGGTTGTCCTTTTTGCTTGACAGCATATACTTGGTCTTGCCCTCATTGACCACTTAACCCATTTTCGCCGCTTCCGTCTCAATACTCGCGAAAGCGCCACTGACATCACGCTGCTTTCTCCCGATTATGTCAATATCGTCGGCGTATGCGAGTAGTTAGACGGACTTTTGAAAGATAGTGCCTCTTGTGTTTGCTCGTGAGTTTTGCACTATTCTTTCAAGTACGATGTTGAAAAAATCGCATGAGAGCGCATCGCCTTGTCTAAATCCTTTCTGGTCATCAAAGGTCTCGGTGAGATCTTTACCGACCTTGATGGAGCAGCGTGCATTCTCCATCGTCATCCTGCACAGACGGACGAGTTTGGCAGGGATGCCAAAACTAGACATTGCTCTATATAGCTCGTCTCTATAGATGCTGTCATACGCGGCCTTAAAATCGATGAATAGATGGTGGGTATCGATCTGAAGCTCATGGGTCTTCCCCAAGATCTGCCGTAGTGTGAATATCTGGTCGATTGTGGACTTTCCTGGCCTGAAGCCACACTGATATGGACCAGGTTGTTAACGAACGGCTTCAGGCGTTCACACAATACGGCGGATAAGATCTTATATGCGATGTTAAGGAGACTGATGCCTCTGTAGTTGGCGCAGTTCAGAGGGTCTCCTTTCTTGAGAATCGGACAAACAATGCTGAGGTTCCATTCATCGGGCATACTTTCGTCCGACCATATTTTACAGATGAGTTGGTGTATGCTCCTTACCAAGTCATCGCCTGCCGCTTTGAAGAGCTCGGCAGTCAGGCCATCCGCTCCAGCAGCTTTGTTGGACTTAAGCTTCGATATGGCTATCTTCACTTCATCCAGGTCGGGTGGACGGAATTGTTGATCATCATCGTCCAGGTTGAAAGGTTGATTCTGCCTGACAGCGGTATTTGGTCCGTCATCGCCGTTATACAGTCTGCAGAAATGATCTTTCCAAATCCTCAGCATCGACTGCGATTCTACTACGATGTTCCCTTGTTCATCTCTACAGACTTCGGTTCGGGGTTTGTTTCCGCGGCATGTTATTTTTACCTGTTGGTAAAACTTCCGAACCTTATTCCTGGAGTAGCATCTCTCAATTTCCTCGATCGCGCGCTTCTCATGCTCTTTCTTCTTCCTCCTGAGAAGCCGGTGCTCGTCTCTCCTCTTCCGCTCATAGAGCTCATGAGCAGCTCTGGTCTTTCTAAGCAGCGCCGCGTTATATGAATCTTGCTTAGCTGCATGTGCTTGCCGACATTCATCATTGAACCAGGGGATTCGTTGTGGTGGACGAGTGAAACCCAGAACATCAGAAGCGGCATCTCTGATGGCGTTTTGGCAGTGTTTCCAATGGTCTTCGATGCTTGATGCTGGCGGCATTGGACCTCTTAAGAGATTAAGAGACACTCGATCGGAAAAGGACTTGGCGATCTCTTGCGATTGTAGTTGTCTGAAGTCGAATTTTCTCACAGCATTAGTTTGTCTCGGCGTAGTTTGGGATATCCGCACCCGTACCTTGGCTACAACAAGGTAATGGTCCGAGTCGATGTTGGCTCCTCGGAACGTACGGACATCCATAATACTAGAGAAGGAGTGTCTTGCGTCGATCGCAATGTGATCAATCTGGTTGACTGTTGATTGATCAGGAGTTCTCCAAGTCCCCTTGTGTATGCCGAGATGTGGGAACCGCGTGCTAGCCATGATAATGTTTCGTCCTGCCGCAAAGTCGATTAGCCTGAATCCGTTATCGGAGGTGGTGTTGTGCAGGCTATATTTTCCGATTGTTCCACCAAAGATACCCTCTCTTCCTAGCTTTGCATTAAAATCACCGAGGACAATTTTAATGTCATAGCTAGGGCATTGCTCGTAGGTCTTGTTGAGGAGCTCGTAGAAGTCATCCTTGGTGTCGTCATCTTTCTCCTCTGTGGGGGCATGCGCGCATATAAGGCTTATGTTGGCGAATTTAGCCTTGATGCGGATTGCTACGAGACGCTCGCTCACATGCCGGAAGCTGAGGCCTTCTCGTCTTAGTCTGCCTCCGACAACAAACCCGCATCCAAATAAGCGCTGCTTTTGCCGTCGATAGCAATTGCTGTAGTAGATGTCGCAGTTTTTCATCTTCTTTTTGTCCGGCCCATCCCATCGCATTTCTTGGATGGCGGTTATGTCTGCTTTGCAGCAGTCTAGGGCCTCCGCTAGTTGCTCGGCTCCACGTGGTCTATTAAGGTATCTAACATTCCACGTGCATATCCGAAGCTCATTGTCCTTAGTCAATTGAAGTCAATTAGTCTGTTATTAAATCGTGCCCATTTAGAAATTCTGATGGGACTCTTATAAGGAGAACAGCTGAGGCTTTTTTAATTGTAAACATTGCCAATAAACGTAAACCCTGACATAGCTGGCTTTTCAAACAAAAGAAAGTTGTAATTTTTCACCAAAATTTGACGCCTGTATGGGGAATGGATTAGTCCAACTTCGCAAGATTTTTACCACTATAAATCCCTTGGACCTTCATTCCTGTCTTTATCGACATTTGGCAGCATATTTAACCTTAGGGATGTCATCTCTCGATCCACAGTAAACATGTTTAAATAGCAACTCCTTACCGACAAATACTCCGTCGAAAGAGCAAAAATTTTAAATTTTCGTTACGAGTATGCCTGTCAATGACGTTATTAAGTCCACATTCTCAAGGTCGCCAGGAAGGCTTTAACTTTACCTCACCCCGTCTAATCTGGTTTCAATATACAAACTCAAGACAATGTCTATATCTGATAAGGTACTCCTAAGACCTCTCGGTATTCGCTGTTTAGTAATGAAAACCTTGTGATAAAATTCATGAATGACACCAGGGCTGATTCTGTTTTATCTCAGTTTGCCCTACGAGTACTTTAAAGATATTGCTTGCACCCATGACATCCTTCTCACTGTTAATGCTTTTTAGTTTTCTTTCAGCTACTTTTTTGGACATGCTCTGCAAAAATCGCTTATGGAATGCCCACCCAAACTGTTTAGTCATTATAACCTTCATACATTCAAAACCAACACACATCGGTATTTCTCTTTTTCTTGTCTTTCTAATTTGTCTTGACTCGCGTTGTGTGCAAACATTTTATTGTGATCTCTTGAACGCACCCTAGTGATAAAAAAGCAGTTCACACTTATGTAAGTTCACAAGTAAGTTGCCTAGATCAATAATCGATAACTTCGTGCCACTGGTCTTCTTCTTGCCTTCCAGCACTAAATGTCTGCATAATCCAATTTTGTTGCTTCTAAGTAATCTCGAAGGTATTCTATTACAGGTTATTTTGTGGGTTGAAGTAATTTTTTAACATTACTTCGGGCTTACGAGGGAAGCAATTTACAGGGCCATTAACCGAAATTATGGTTCCATCGAATGTTTCCTTCAATAAGTGGATTGTTTCGTTTGCTGTATGGCACAAAACGTCATCCTTCTGAAACCACACCTGGATGGTTTCAAGTCTGATATTCACAAAATAAATGCTGATGTGCCCCAGGGCCCTGTTCTGTCTCCGACACTCTTTTTGATTTTTATCAATGATCTCTTGTTTGCCACTTCTAATCTTATATATTCCTTCGCTGACCACAGCACTCTTTGCTTCTCATATTCATTTCCGAACTCACGGCCCTGCTCTTTGGCAGTAGAAAGGGAACGGTAGCATATGTTAAGCTCACTGAATTCCGATATAAACAGCATAACCAATTGGGGAACTATCAACAGAGAGGAATTTAATGCTTCCAAAACACTATGCTCTCTGCTGTCGCTAAAGCGAAATTCAAATACCCAGCCATTATCCATGAATGGCACTGGCATCGTCGAAACCGAAAAACTTTCCATTCTCGGTATTTGTGTCAATGACAACCTACGTTGGAATGACCACATTCTCCAAGTCGCCAAAAATTCAGCGAAATGTCCAGGTTTCCTTAAGCGATGTAAGAAATTGTTCACCACCCTGATCTGGCTTCAATATACAAGGCTTTCATCCAACCAAAACTGGAGTACAATGCTCACATCTGGTCAGGTGCTCCTACGACTTCTTTGCACCTACTAGATAGGATTCAAAACCGTGCGTTAAAACTTATAGGCGATGCCAATATTACACAGTCGATTGACACCCTCGACCACCGGCGTAATGGCTGCTTCCTCACCTTGTTTCATCGCTATCTTTGCCACCAGTTCTCCGCCCCTCCAAACCTTCAACCGTAATACCCGTCTGGCTATGAATGCTCATCAGTACACCCTCAAGCCCACTTTCGGACGTACCCTGAAATATCGTGATTCTTTCCTAAGCCGAATGACTCGCTTATGGAATGCCCTGCCGAGCTCTGTATTTCCTAGCCATTGCAATATGCAAACGTTTAAGACCAATGTACATCGGTACCTCTCTTTTCTCCCTCCCTAAATTTCCTTCGCCCGCACTATGTGCAAACATTTTAAGCGTACAAAAATCCCTTGTGCGCGCGCCAATTATAACAAAAAAAAAACAAACCTCTTCCACATTCATGCCATTCAATCGAGTAATGAAAAAGCCATTGATCATGGCTCTATAGGGAATACACAACCGCAACACGCTGGTTAGCTTCATTTTTGAAAGAAAATATCCTATGAACTTAGGAGACCTCAGACCGCACCAAACTGTGCATTTTTCGACATGAAATGACGTTTCGATAATCTGGTGAGACATTTGACTTATTGGCATTTGGCTTATGGGTCTGTTTACTTTCAAACCAAGCACCAAATCATCATGTGGAAGGAATTGCTGTTGTGAACGATGTCGAATCGATAAATTTCAATCTTCTTCGAACGGATGGAATGTTCTCTTCAGTTCACACTCTCTTATGCCGCTGCATCTTCCAAAGAAAATGTGTGAAAATGGTCAATTATACGGCGAATAGCGGTCGAAGATAGTCAATTATGTCGGATGTTATTGGTGAACTATCCATTTTTGGATCCGAATTGGTTCGTATGATGTATTATCACATTTTACAATGCCTGCATAGGGGTTTTAATTGCAATACGAGGACGAAAGGTGGCAGAACTTCTGCAATGTTAATGGAAATTTTTAAATATGGCAAGACATGTTGCTGAGGTGAATCTTTATCACTTAGAAGTGGTGATAGTCTCAAACCATGCGACACCACATTTGGCTTACAATCAGAATCATCATTAACCTTGTCACATGAGCTTTCTTTTCCTCCTCATACCTCCGACAAGAACTTATGTTGCCACTAGATTTAAGAAAACCTGTCCTCCAATGATTGCAAATGCCATCCTCTCGTCCTTATTTCATTAGTTATCGTGTTGCTTATGTAAAATAACACTATTAGAGTTGAGAAACTTGGTGCCATAACACCGATAAAAATCAACGAAAGAACAAATTGCCAGCTCCTTCACTTCATACTCAATACACACCCCAATCGAAACCACTTCAGACAACCTATCAGAGATTAATAATCCAATAGAACTGAAGTACCACATAATCAGAAAAAAGAAACCGAAAAAGAAAAGAAGAACGCGAAAGAACATCATGACCAAGGAAGGCTTCACAAGACAACCAGAAATGCTTCGAAAAGGAAAGGAAACAAAGAGGAGGAAGAAAAAACCAAAATAAAAACTCACAACAACCTCTCAAGGATATTACGAGTATATCTCTTCTTCTCCATCACTCATCCATCGTTTTACACCATTTTTTTTTGTTTGTTCTCTCCTTCAATTGTATTCTTCTACTCGTATGTACATAACGTACACTCGAGGAAATTTTTCTAATAAATAAAAAAAAAGAAAACAAAAACAACAAGGACTTCATCCTTGAAAAGGCTTTTCCATATTGATAACTCCCAACAAACGTATGCTACAGAAACAAAGCAAAAACAAAAAAAAAAAATTGGAAAAGCAGAAAAGATTCAATTTGATAATGCCAAGACAATAAGGACTTCCCGATACCGTTTCTCCGGTTCCCGTGCTCCCGAAACTCTCTGTGCGTCTTCTGGTTTATATGGCAACCGGAATGGTATTAAACCTTATTAAATGATACTTTTGAAGTCTCGAAAAGCTTTACTGTTTTTTGGGAATATTTTTCCCAAAAAAAAGTAATGGATTCTCTCTCATACATATTTTATAATGTTTATATATTTTGAAATGCAAATTTAATATCTTAACCCACTCATCTAAAAAAACAAAGCAATAGTCGATTGAATCTGTATTTGTGTGAAATCTTATGTTATTGGCCACTGTCCACAAATCCTCGCCACCGCAGAGTCCTTGGAAAAACATTTCTATTTCTATTTAAGGAATAACTTTGTCGGTCTTTCCGCTTAATCAGGATGAATCCTTGTAAATTAAGTTGACAAAAGGCTCGAAAATAATAAAACGTTCATAAAACACAAATCTTTTTCAATAAGGCTTTAAATAATGTCGAATATCGGCTTAGTCTTTGGTCTACTTCAGTTCTTATTTTATCAGATTTATTGTTAAAATTATCAATTGGGGCTATGAATGCCTGAAGTTTGTTCACGGACTTTATAAGTATGCTGACGAGCGATTATTTTATTTGTTTTGGAAGCCTTATAGCGAGTGATTGTTTTGCTGTTGGTTTTTAAGTTTTCTATTTCTGACAGCACACACGTGATTCGTGACATGTTTCATAGTTAAACATGCTCAGTAAGGATTGCCATTTCACATGGAAAGATCCACACCCGAGACTCACGAATTATTGAATCCTATTCTCAAAACTCGTGCTCTGTGAAAAATGTTTTTCGCGCATCTCAACCATTCTACTGTCGTCACAATTGACCTACTGAGCAAGCAATTCAAGCCATAGGCACAAAATTTCGCACCAATTTCACGCTATTGGACATTAAGCTACCTACCCGCATCCGTAGAGCGCGCACAGAGGAGAACATTGCCGCTGTATTTGCCAGTGTCAATTAAGACCTTGATTTGTCTATTTGCCGCCGTTCGCCGCAATTGGTATTGTGCTACCCGATTGCTTGGTAGATTTTACGCATAGATCTTGGTCTAAAACCTAACAAAATACAGCTAGCACAAGAACTGCAGCCGAAAGACTGCCACAGCGTTGAATTTTCGGTGAGTGGGCCTTAGAAGATTTGAAGGAATATTCGCCTTACTATGGAAAAATTGTTTCACCATGATTTTATGTCCTAGCACAACATATCAATATGAGCTATTGTATCATCCGAAGCTTTGAACTGCACGAGAAGTAAGAATATAAATATCAAGGTCCGAAATTGCTCTCTTGAGGGATCCCACCATGAATGTCTGAAATTTAATAGAAATAGAAATTGGCCCCGAAATAACTGCCACAATCTGGACTTGCGCAGTTCTGCAATCAACATTTTGTTGCTGTATACGAGCAGCAAAATGAACTAGAGGCACAAATTCGCCGCAACGTCAACTTATTTTCCCTATCATTCTGTACTACCGCTATCATCAAAAGCAATGACATAACTCACGGGGTACTGTTATGCAATTAGGATTGGACTTATCATAAGCTACGAAGCTAGTTCTGCTAAGTGCAACTCATTCGCTTTAACGGGGGTCTCAGCAAGTGCGGTAATTTTTTCTCTACACTCTGAACGAAACATAGGCCAGGGAAAGCTGTTTAGAGTCGTAATGATGTCCTCGCCAAATGTTATCGAATGCCAGGAAAAACTCCTTCAGATCGATTGTTCCTTGATGGAACGAAGAGGAAAAGACAGCACCGATTTCTTACCGCCTAAAACCACCCCCACGTGAACATGCCGATTTGTGTGTTGCCTTAGCTTATTAAATGCATGTCGATTTGAGGTTCTAATCTTATGTCTTAGGACTAATACAACGGTGCACATCGATGCACTCAGTAGGCTATTTTCTTTATTTTGAAACATGCAAGCACCAAGATATGTTTGTTATTATCAAGGGTAAACTACTTTTTAAATTGATCGCGTAATGCAAACCTCTCGTCTTCGTATCCTGGACAATGAAAATAAACGTGTCCTAGGATTGGGGAAATGACAAGAACGCTCATACTGTCATGTGAAATAGATCAAAATGACTCAATGACGACTCTCAGTGCGCTAATCTTTGCTTCACTTAACCAAATATAGGACCGGCAACTTCCTCTGGCATTTTTGCTGTAACCACAACGGCAATGTTATTAGCAAATACGATAATTGACACTTCGTTAGAGATTCCATATCTCTAGACGTAAAATTCAGCGAACATAATATTCCCCAGTAGTATGCCACACAACGAGCTTATGTCATACCACCCGTACCTTCGTACGGTCTAACTTCAGAGTCATAGTAGAAGATTCTATTAGAGAAATAGTTCGTTTTCATTTGATTAAGATAGTGTGGTATTTCACATCGATATCCCCTGTGGATGTCATACCGATCTTAGTTTTCTGACACACCAAAACTAGTATCTATCACGCGGATTAAGACACCCAGTGTACATGCGCCTTTACATTAAGTTGACCGGCATCGATCCAGGTATACATATGTCAGCGGTTGGCAGCTCTTATAAGAAACTTCACAATCAGCCTGGAACTGGTACACGGAACTCTATTCTGGCATCAGGGTGGCTTTAATACAAAAAATCTAAAACTAATGACTGCACGTTAATTAAGAGCTTTAACCCAATCAATCTCACTTCTTGCATGCTTAGGAGCACAGTCTATCCAAGATGCAATATGCCTACCAATACTAAAAATTAAGCAGAGCAGGCCTTCAAAATCTGTCAGAACTGAGAGAGTATTCGACAAAAGAGGGTTCGGGTGGACATTTCCATTGACATGAGGGTGCTATCAGCAATTCTGCTGTTGACTGCATGTGTTCACCATTTAGACAACACGACATGGACGAATTACTAGTTTTGCAGATAAGAGAAAGTCTGACTATGAGTAATGTACGATAAAATGGCCCGTCTGCAAGACGGCATCTTGGCTGCACTGTTAAGATTTATATTAGCCGACGAACTAGCCTAGCGGTCTTCCTGGTTCTACACTGCTGACTGATATGAATCATCAAAAGGTTATAAGCATCGCCATCCGTTTGTCAAATCAATCAATACGTTACGTCGAAAACTACCAATGTCCTATCGGTTTTTTTGGCATTCAAAAGGCAAGATATGAGGCTTGACAATAGGTAGGGTCCTTTGGACCTGCACGACTGTGATAAGACACAGTCTGACGAAAATACGACTCTGCTAAACCACTTTTGCTTAAAATAAGCAGAATTCGAGGATCGGTCTGTCTCTGCTATAAACGCATCTATAAATCTCTTTCTGAAGTATTCTTTGGTAAAACATGCGCCAAAGTTCTGATAATTTTGCGCACTAACCGTCTTTTCTGGGCTTATAAAAAAGGGTCTTTGTTACTGATCAAGGATGCAACGCTGTTTTTTTTTTTTTTTTAAGAGCAAGACGCAGGATTTCATTGCTTTCTAGGAAAACTTGCGCCCGTGTTCCTAAATTTGATACACGCCATCCTGATGACATCCTGATGACATCCTAAGGAGCAAAGTATCCAAGCTGGCCTGACTTTACCGTCTCAAATTTGCCGAGGTAGTTCTAGAATGAAATACTTCTCTGAGAGCAGTCCAGATGTTAAATTCACTGGCGTTGTATTCGGTCACGGGTCACAATTCGTTCATGGAAAAAGATTAACTTCTTAGGCAAGGCTGAGAAAACAGTTTTTCAGAATCGAAAACTGCCTGAAGAATCCATTGATAAATGATTTTCGTATGGACAGTGTTTCAGATACCTCTCTAGGGGCATTCTAAACGGACGAATGGTTCTCTAAAAGGTAATCGAATTTCTTTCTGTTGCACAGTACGAAGAAATGTAGACTGATATGAGAAAATACACTTTTGCTAAACACTTAAATGAGCTAAACATAAATGATGCAACATTTTGGGATGCTCTCTGTAAAGATGATGGGGATATTGCAGAGCACTACATGTCTAAATGTCTTGCCTATACTCGCATCAATCTGCAAGAACTTGTCGCTGATGCAGTGCATGCTGGTTCTTAATGTTCTTTATCACTGAAACGCTTACCTATCGCTAAGAAACCTTGGTAGGTACAATAAGCACCATGAACTAGTGTTTTTTGAGTGCTCTGTTACGCTGAAAAAAAGAGAATATGTTCCTAATGACCAAACAGTTATGAATAAAAATCTTTTGCACTAAAAACACCTTCCACTATTGGACGCCCTTACTGTGTCTGATTGTATATGATTCTAAATATTGCAAGCCTTGACCTTCGTTAGATAATTTTGCTTTTTTTCCATAAATCGTTGCCTTTACCTGTGTCATTTAAAGCAATTCATATCCGAAAGCACACAGCACAACATTTTGCAAAGCAAAAAAATACAGCCTTCAATTTATGTATGATACTCGTCCCTTAGAATGTATTTGAGATACACAGAAAAAATAAAAAACAAACATATTCATACTTGAATACTTGTTGCTTAAATTGTATTTCCAAAGTCGAGACATCATTAATATTTATATAGAGATATGGAATTCTAATAATCGAATGGTTACGATTTGTTGGTTTATTAACCATCTTATGAATATTTAGACTAGCAACTATTTTGCATGGTGATAACCATTAAATAAGCGATTCACGGATATCTGTGAGAAAATATTCAAATATCCGACAACTGCTGAAAGAATGTCTCATTCTATTATCCAAAGTTCGTAGTCGATATGAATTTTATTACCACTATCTCATGACGCATGCAAACTTCTTTATTAGCCATTATCCGTGGACTTTTAAATTCCAAATTTTCTGTCACGGATGCAGTTTTATATTTAGAAATAAAAATAAATTAAAAAAAAAAAAAAAAAATACACCTGAGTCTAGTATTAAATTTACTTTTCCTTAATCAGCTGAAAGGAATTTGAAAACAGGCCGTTAAATCCGTCAAGATTGTTATTGTATTTTAAAATGAAAATATTTTAAAATTCATTGGAAACGCCCACTTAAGATGGCTTAAGACAGACAAGACTTTAACAACGCCACCAAAAATAAGATGGACAACTGTGAAAAAGAGATTTCTCATTTTCCAAAAATTTCCTTCTAATATTTTATTGTATAAATATTTTATTTTTTATTTTTTTGAAGATAAATGACTTTTAAAAAAAAATAAAATTTAATAGTGAGGTATTTTTAAAATGTTTTTGTTTTTGTTTTTGTTTTTTTTTTAAAATTTGTTGTAGGGCCTCTTGCCGTCTGGTCATGGCCAAATGTAAGACAAAGATATATATTTTTTAAATTTTTTTATATTTTATTTTAATGATCTTTTTAGTCATGAGTTATTTTTTATTAATTGTTGTGCTATGGTTGGAAAGATAAAACTTCCACCGCCTTGCGGTAAGTTATTTATATGTGACGGACTATAATTTTTAACTACTCAAACAAGATGAAACTAAAGACCGGACGACTATGTTGATTTTTAGTTTTGCATTTAAGATCTATTTTTAGATTTATTCAAAATTAGAAAAATTGTAAATGGATTATTTTAAGTATCTGAGGAGGGTGACTAGAATGGCAAAGTGATGTGATGAGGATTAAATTAGATACGGATGTTATTAACAGGTGAATGGTTATTCAAAAATTTTCATGGGTTTCAAGGCGAAATTTATTGGATCTGGAAGCAGTGCCGCACTAGGAAAAGCAACAGTCTAAGCACATCTATTTTTTATTTATTAAAGCTGATTCGATTTGATGGAAAATATAACTTCTTCCCGACTTTAACTACATGATTTTCTCCAGCAGTAAGAAAAGCCCCAGTCATATGCCTGATACAAACCAATGGGGCTGAACTAAGTAGAGCTGGCGATGGATTCATTTTCAAACCAAGCCGCATTACTCGGTTTACCAATTCGAATCTTCTTATTGGAGATGTGTAAACTATATTATATGAGGTGTGCGTTACCTTTCGAGGTGGACCTCTGCTTAAACAAACTGAAATGCTACGCAAATCGGTTCCAGTCGCTTCTTCACATTCTTTTACTTCGTTACCCCTCTGAGATGGATTTGAGGATTTTCCGGGTCGGGCCGGTGGTATTCATTCGTTTAAACGACCTTGCCATTGGAGTCGATAAATTCCAGTCCTTTTGGCGAGGTCAGTGTCATTCTCCACATTGTGTATTCAGACAGGACCAACATTATTTCGATGAACTTTTTTTTCTCGAAGCACCCTAGGTCATTCGCGTCGACTTTAGGTAAAGCCAATAAATCTACGCCATATACTTCAGAAGGCCTTAAACATTTTCTTTTTTTTCTTGCCGTGAGGTTTATTTATTTGTCAGTTGTCTTCTATTGCCAAAGAAACTTCGACTGACAAGAGCGATTCTATATGCAGGTTAGTTGAAGTAGTAGTAGTTTTTTTTTTTCACGTGTTGACTTAGTAGAACACAGTTCAGAAAGAATAGGAAATCGGCAAACGATGTTGGGATTTTATTCACCGAGCCTGACACTAGTACCTCATAGGTAAGGTGGTGTGGTGGCAGTTTCCCTGCATCATTCATTCTCTTTCTAATGCTAATGTTACACCTGTTCTTCTTGGTAAATGTACAACTCTCCTCCTTTCTCGCAGCACTGACACTTTTTGTCGATCTAGGTGTTCCATATAAGAAATCAGGCCATTCCCAGACTATCAAATGAGTCGTTTCTTCTACTACACCGAAAGTATCGCTGTTTGTATTCTACGCTTGATGCTTGTACTATCGAACTTTTTAAAAGGTTTCGGGAGACTCGACCAGAAAAGACTTCGAAGTCAGTTGTTGTATTGCTTCTTTATTGTCTTTCAACAAATTTTACATGGCACTAAGGTAGCGATCTAAGTCGATGTTGACTCCTGGGAACATTCGACAAAATACGATTACGTATGGAATACTAAATCTATGCAGTCGATTTTTCATTAGGCTGAATATCAACACATCCTCTGTGAGGTGTGCCTCGTCACCGCATCTGGGTAAGAGGGCTACTTTCGAGAAGTGTAAAGGAGCTTTTGAAGTTCGACGCCTCGGAGACTTAGAATACTATTTACATCTTATGCATCGGCAGTGTAGTAGAACTCGTTTACTTATTTACTTTCTTACTTTAGGTGGCGCTACAGTCCGGGGTGGACCTGGGCCTCAGTAAACAAGCTTCTCCAGCCAGCTCGATCCCTGGCTAGCTGCCTCCAGTTTCGCACGCTAAGTTGACTGAGGTCCTCTTCCACTTGCGTGCGCCACCTGAGTCTTGGCCTTCCTCTACTGCGCTGTCCCCCGGGAGCGGATTCGAAGACTTTTCGGACCGGAGCATTGGTGTCCATGCCCTCTACATGACCCAGCCATCTCAGTCTTTGGATCTTCACTCTTCGGGGATAGGTCCATGTCGCTGTACAGTCCATACAGTTCGTCGTTGTATCTCCTCCTCCACTCACCGTCAATGCAAACGGGACCGAAGACCGCCCGAAAAAATTTTCTCTCGAAGCAACTAAGAACACCCTCATCCAATTTTGATAATGTCCGTGCCTCAGCGCCATAGAGCAGCACCGGGATTATTAAGGGCTTATAAAGGGTGACTTTTGTTGTCCGAGAGAGGGCTTTGCTACTCAATTGCCTTCTTAACCCAAAGAAACAGCGGTTGGCAAGAGTTATTCTTCGCTTGATCTCAGCGCTGGTGTCGTTGTCTGTATTTATAGCGGAGCCTAGGTAGACAAAGTCCTTAAGCACTTCAAAGTTATATCTGTCGAGGGTGACGTTCTGTCCGAGACGTCGGTGTTGGTTGTCCTTTTTGCTTGACAGCATATACTTGGTCTTGCCCTCATTGACCGCTAAACCCATTTCCGCCACTTCCGTCTCAATACTCGCGGAAGCGCCACTGACATCACGCTGCTTTCCCTCGATTATGTTAATATCGTCGGCGCTTCCGAGTAATTGGACGGACTTTTGAAAGATTGTGGCACTTATGTTGGCGCATGAGTCTTGCACTTTTCTTTCAAGTACGATGTTGAAAAAATCGCATGACAGCGCATCGCCTTGTCTAAATCCTTTCTGGACATCAAAGGTCTCGGTGAGATCTTTACCGACCTTGATGGAGCAGCGTGCATTGTCCACCGTCATCCTGCACAGACGGACGAGTTTGACAGGGATGCCAAAACTAGACATTACTCTATATAGCTCGTCTCTATAGATGCTGTCATACGCGGCCTTAAAATCGATGAATTATAGGTGGCGGGTATCGATCTGAAGCTCATGGGCCTTCTCCAAGATCTGCCGTAGTGTGAATATCTGGGAGATGGTGGACTTTCCTGGCCTGAAGCCACCATGGGTGGACGGAATTGTTGGTCATCATCGTCCAGGTTGAATGGTTGATTCGGTTGATTCTGCCTGACAGCGGTATTTAGTTCGTCGTCGCCGTTATACAGTCTGCAGAAATGTTCTTTCCAAATCCTCAGCATCGACTGCGATTCTACTACGATGTTCCCTTGTTCATCTCTACAGGCTTCGGTTCGGGGTTTGTTTCCGCGGCATGTATTTTTACCTTTTGGTAAAACTTCCGAACCTCATTCCTGGAGTAGCATCTCTCAATTTCCTTGATCGCGCGCTTCTCATGCTCTTTCTTCTTCCTCCTGAGAAGCCGGTGTTCGTCTCTCCTCTTCCGCTCATAGACCTCATGAGCAGCTCTGGTCTTTCTATGCAGCGCCGCGTTATATGCATCTTGCTTAGCTGCATGTGCTTGCCGGCATTCATCATTGAACCAGGGGTTTCGTTGTGGTGGACGAGTGAAACCCAGCACATCAGAAGCGGCATCTCTGATGGCGTTTTGGCAGTGTTTCCAATGGTCTTCGACGCTTGATGCTGGCGGCATTGGACCTCTTAAGAGATTAAGAGGCACTCGATCGGAAAAGGACTTGGCGATCTCTTGCGATTGTAGCCGTCTGACGTCGAATTTTCTCACAGCATTAGTTTGTCTTGGCGTAGTTTGGGATATCCGCAACTGTACCTTGGCAAGGTACCGTACAATGGTCGGTCCGAGTCGATGTTGGCTCCTCGAAACGTACGGACACCCATAATACTGGAGGAGTGTCTTGCGTCTATCGCAATGTGATCAATCTGGTTGACTGTTGATTGATCAGGAGTTCTCCAAGTCCCCTTGTGTATGTCGAGATGTGGGAACCGCGTGCTAGACACGACAATGTTTCGCCCCGCCGCAAAGTTGGCGTTATCGGAGGTGGTGTTGTGCAGGCTATATTTTCCGATTGTTCCACCAAAGATACCCTCTCTTCCTAGCTTTGCATTAAAATCACCGAGGACAATTTTAATGTCATAGCTAGGGCATTGCTCGTAGGTCTTGTTAAGGAGCTCGAAGAAGGCATCCTGGGTGTCGTCATCTTTCTCCTCTGTGGGGGCATGCGCGCATATGAGGCTAATGTTGGCGAATTTAGCCTTGATGCGGATTGCTACGAGGCGCTCGACATGACGGAAGCTGAGGACTTCTTGTCTAAGTCTGCCTCCGACAACAAATCCGCATCCAAATAAGCGCTGCTTTTGCCGTCGATAGCAATTGCCGTAGTAGATGTCGCAGTTTTTCATCTTCTTTTTGTCCGGCCCATCCCATCGCATTTCTTGGATGGCGGTTATGTCTGCTTTGCAGCAGTCTAGGGCCTCCGCTAGTTGCTCGGCTGCACGTGGTCTATTAAGGGATCTAACATTCCGCGTGCATATCCGAAGCTCATTGTCCTTAAATCGTTTGCGTGGGTTGTCAACAGTAGATCCGTCCATATCTGAGGCTTGTTGATGCTTCGTAACTTATGTTTTTTTAAATGGCCGGGCAATTACCCCGGCGGCACAACCCCCAACCTGGAGGACCAGTTCCATTTTCAATGCCCCTAAGACGTGAGGTCGGTTACACCGAAGCCAGTAACCCGTTCCGGGATGTGAGCGCTGCCGTTAGCCCTTATAGGGCTCGTCCGCCACCATCTGTTTTCCAAGACCCTGACTAAGTCCTGGAAATACTTTCCGGCCTGAGCTCCAAATATGTCGGAGTAGCCCGGATAAAGTCTTGTTTTGTTTTCCCGACACTAATCCTGGTTTATGGCGCAGGAAACTCGCCATTACCATTTGGCTTAGGCAGAAATTTGCTAGAGGAAGCTTTGAGGGGAATTTTTTATGAACCTTATGGCTCCCTGTGTCCTCGGTTTGTCTGTCATTCAGTAGAACATGTTATAGGCTGCTTACTGACGTCTTGAAGGAGCACTATGCTTTAAATGCACTCGGCAGGAGTGATTCAATATCCGGCGATGTCTTCTGCGACTGTGATAACGATGTTGCTGAGTTATACTTCTGTGGCTATCTTGCATACGTTTTCATCAAATGCAGGTACTCGGGGCTGATTTAGCAAGTGCTGGTACTGTAGACACTTAATCGCTAAAGCGCTTACTCATTTTTCTACGAAGGACTTAGAAATTTTAGTGAAACCATAAACCATCTGTGTGTCCTGTTTCGACAGACATAGAATACCGATGCAACTCTGGTGGACCTATGGCTAGATCTGCATATAACGTCACCATCCAAAACATCAGCAATGCGCTCGGTTTTAAGCCAGTGTATGCAGCAAATTCAAATCAGGGAAGGTTGCGGAGGTCTTAATATTCGTACCAGTCAACTTCAGAGACTGTTTTCTAAACATGGCTGGCTATGTCGAAATGTATACTGATATTTGTAATCATTAGATACTCCGGAGAGAGCGTGTAAGCGACTTATTCCTATATCCTTATAGCCAAGCCTTGTGCTGACCTGATCTGGTGCAACATCAAGTCTGCAGTAGACCTCGATTTGTTATGCACACCTGCATCTGTCTATTTCCACGTTTTTTTGTTTCACTTATATAGTAGGTTCGCTTTCCAAAAATTAAGTATTCCGTTCCGTCCCAAATCTTATTTCTTATTTTCTTCAAAACGGAACGCTTTCTGCTAGGTCAAATGTTAACTGAATTTGTATAATAATTGAACCTACGAGTAAGTGGTGAGTGTTTATTTTGTGAAAAATTTCCCCAGAATTCAAGCTTGACACTGAAGAAATAAAATATTAATATTCCCACCAACACAGTTGACAATCAAAAGATA
Organism: Volucella inflata; assembly: GCA_928272305.1. Classification (NCBI taxonomy): domain Eukaryota; kingdom Metazoa; phylum Arthropoda; class Insecta; order Diptera; family Syrphidae; genus Volucella; species Volucella inflata. The sequence continues at coordinate 68,663,694 of OV743719.1, forward strand.
TTTCAAAATATTTGTCCGACCCTCAACTGTCGACCTGTAAATTTAGAAACAATTGAAGCTTTGTCACCAATTGTCCACCCAAAGGTCGTTCAATTTTGATGAATGACTTCGTTCTGATTCCAAAAATAGAATTTTCAAATCACCTTTTTTCAAAAACTAAAAAGAAATAAACAAAATCAATCTCAAGTCAAAAGTACACAAAGAAGCCTAAAAAATAAATAAAACAAAATTGCCAAAAGTTATCGGTCTTTTAAAGCTCTAGGTGTCACAAGTTCTCAGCGACAAAAAGCAAATAAAAAAAAATCACAATTCATTGTCATTCAATTTTTGTTACCTTTTCTTTAAAAAAAAAAAAATTAATTAAAACAAAATGTAGACTGTAGACGACTGTAAAAGAAAGCAAAAAATGAAAATTACAACAAAAAAAACAAAGGAAAAAACAGAAATAAAAGAACAACAATTGAAGCAATCAATATGCGCAGTAGAAGTGGAAGATAATTTACTTGTTTATGATTAAGTGAATCTATTTACTGGTTAATTATTTTTTTTTTTTATATTTTTTCCTCCATTCTGTTTCGTTTTGTTTAAATACATGTGGGTATCTTAATTCACGAACACAGTGATGCAGAGTTGTACACATGGAAGAACTGACGACGACACAGATACACGGACTACGCACGCAATGTTGATATTTTACCGAGTTTTGTGTATATTATATGTTTCTTGGAGTATTTCTTCTTTTTTTTCTACTCTCCGGGTCCCGCACCACTTTAGTTTTTTTTTTAAAACTCTCTTAGCGACGACCTTGACCAGCTCAATACACAATACCACCACACAAAAAAAAACAGAAAAAACAGAAAAAACCAACAAAAAAGAAACAACAACTGAATGGGGGGAAAAAGTATCTAAACGATTAAAAATAAACTTAAACGAAAAACTAAATGCACGCTTCGGGTGAATGTGTTATTGTGGATCGCTTAAAAACCTCCAAAAAAATATACTCCCCTTAACTTATTTGTTTCCATTCGTGTACGTGTGTGTGCCTTTCTCTCTGGCTGTATTTGTGGATTAGCTGATGAAATATAAATGATGATTAAGGCGTCCAAGGGATCTCTATTCTCTATGCGTTGCGTGAAAAGAACCGAATTACGAGTATTTCTCAAATTTTCTTCGAAATAAATTTTTATAATATTTAGAATTGTGTGATAGTTTCGGTATCTGCGGCAGTTGCTGTAAAAGTTTGAACTCTCGCCCTTAAGCCAAGGCCTACTGGTTGGGGGTTAAAGTTTGAAATGTCACCAACACTACAAAAATAAGAAGAAGAAACTGGAAAGAGTGGTAAATAATAGTATTTCCTAGTTTCTAACTTCCTTACGAACGAACCTATTTAGTTTTAGGCTTCCCCTTTGTCGGGTTTTCGTTGTCAAAACTGTTGTCGACTGTGGTTTGATGGTGGATAAGGGCAGATTACTGTTTTTCTATTTTTTTTTTGTTTTTTTGTTTTTAATTTTTCGTGCAAACGGGGGCGAACGAAGGTCGATGACATTATCCACAACCACGACCGACTAGATATAATTGCTCACACCAAAACATCAAAAATTATGTGGAGGAAGAAAATATATATTTTTAGAGCTTTGTATGGTAGTAAAATGTTGGTATCTGTGTGGTCGGATGATTGTTGTATTGGTATATAGTTTTTGGTTTTTGGGGTCACCGATAATTAGATACGAAGCGAAGGACGAATTAGTTTTTCTTTCATTTGTTTTGGTATTTCTTTTCGGTGATTACGTTACTATTATGGTACTCAGTAAAATCTCCAGCAATTGGTTTTGGTTTTGCGTCTAAATTTGAGAATTCCAATCATCTTGTTGATGAATAGCGAAGAATAAAGTAATCCAAGCGGCTTTTTTGATGCCGGAGTTCTTTGAAAGAATGGATACTTCCTCGAATTCTCAAAAGGGGAAGAGTCACAAGGACAATAGAAATAGAATTAGAACCCGTTTTCGTACAACTATTGATCTCTGACTTTCAATCATTCTATCTGGGATACTGTTTTTCTTTCGCTCCCAGACGAAAAATTGGCCTTTTGTCCCTTATTTCATTATTTCTCCGCCTTCAGTAGAAGATTGAGTAAACGCTTAACACCAGCATCTAAAATGATAAATTATTCCAAGCAGAGTTTGTTGCGACTCAAAACTTGCCTCAACAGAGCGAAAGTACCTACATATATCGCCACCGACAGCCAACCTGTCCTCAAAACATAGCCTAGATACTCACAAAAATACGGTATAGTACTGTGTCATGCATGTCTAGCACATTTAGTTAGTAAAAGCGCGGTGCCCCAGTCGACCTTCTGGATAATCGTGCCTTTACCAGTATTCACTCACAGGAATCACATTTATTAATGGAAGGCCTAAGCGAAGAAGTAAACATTTCTATCGGAGTTGCGATTGAATTTTCTATGATCCCACGTCGGACGGAAAAAAGACTCGGTTAACGCAGCTTTGTCACTGTATTTAAAAAGGGTGCACTTTAGTCCGATCTGTGTGATTCCGTTTCATCCCGAAAGCATTCTTGGCTTTGTACGAAAATTCTGGGCACTCTGCTTCCAATCTTGTAGACCAAGCTTTCGGCATCTGCGAGGGTTCTTATGTTAAGCATTTCGGAGTAGTCTTCGTGCCTTGTCCTTGTCCTTTTAAATCACTAACACATCTTGTCTTTCTCTAATTACTATCTTCTAACACAAGATGTAAGGAGTCTAATTGCGAGCTACTGCAACTAGACCTTAAAGACCTTTTGTACCAGTTTGTCAGAACTGTGGTAGGTTTTCTACCTTTCGAATGAAGTTAGTAACTCTACCAGCAGGGGTGTCGCTTAGTTCAGTGGTGTCGAGTTATTCCCTAAAGAAGGTATTCCGTCTGACTCAGTTAAGGGCTGGACAGTCACGAAAACTGTGTTCAGCGTCAAGACAAATTCGACAAGACGGAGAGTCGACTAGTCTATTTTGTTGAGGTGATACCTTAATCCGTGATGTCCTATAAGGTACCCTACATCTATTGGCATTTTAATTGAAGGGGCGGAAGCCTCGTTTGGCCTGTCTTAGACCTGGAGTATCCTCCCAATATGAGATGCATTACGAGTGCTACCAGCTATTTATAGTTAAATTGACTGTCCTTTTGGGGATGCGGCGAAACCCACAATAGCTTGGTCTTCCTTCTTAATTCATTGAGCTAAGTTTTTGAAAGGTTTTGAAGCAGTACATGACTGACTTGGAGTCAAAGGTGTGCGAGCTAAGGGCATTTAAAGCTGTTTGACTACCCGCGAATATATGGATGTTTGCGCCTTCGATACTAAAGTTGTAGATGAGGTTGCCGTATTCTTGAATGCCGTGTAGGTCGGCTTGGAATACACTACGACTCTTGTTTTTGTTTGGCCGCGTATATCAACTCTCACTCCCGTTTCAATTTTAGAATCATTCGTATACCACTTTATGCCATTTTGGCTGTTTGGTGGGTTGTTGCTGATCCATGATTCTATGCTGGGAATCTCAGTGACGAATCCTTTGTTTCTTAAAGGCGGTCTGTTACCTTGCAGATCATGTCAAATTCTGGTATTTTAGAGAGCAAGATCTTTAGGTCCGGGTGGTCGGAAAGATCTAGCTCTTGGCTTTGTACCATACTTGCTGCGTAAAGGCACTATGGTGATAAATTTATGTTAGAGCCTATTATTGCTTCTATAGCAGCTGTGGGTTAGGTCTGAAAGGCTCCGAAAATGCCCAGACATGCCTGACGCTGCACTATTTTGAGCTTTGAGATACGGTGGTTTTAGTCCACCATACAGAAGCATATGTGATGATGCCCCTGACCATCATTGCTTAGATCCAATGAGTGATCTTTGGGGACACATCGGGATGTGCTTCGAAAGCGTGTAAAAGCGATCCCGAAAACATTTGCTTCATCACTTCTAAAATAATTGAAAAGCAAAAGAGTCTAGCTAGCCACGGATGCATCCGCAATACAGAAGAAGGTGGGACAAATATTTGACGACGAGTTTTTCTTTAAGAAAATTCAATATCCCTTATCGCGCAGTACTCGGCTCAATTCTATAAAACTTGCACAATCAAGATTTTTAAGAGCATTTTACTTAACTTTGTTGCCGTCCGGGGTGGACTTGGGCCTCAGTCAACAAACGTCTCCAGCCAGTACGATCCTTTGCTAGCTGCCTCCAGTTTCGCACGCTGAGCTGGCTGAGCCTTCCACTTACGTGCGTCACCAAAGATTTTTCAGACCGTTGGTGCCCTTCTGCCTTACATGATCCAGCCATCTCAGTCGTTGGATCTCCACTCTTCCAGCTAACTCGATGTCGCTGTACAGTCCATTCAGCTCGTTGTATTTCCTCCTCTACTCACCGTTAATGCAGATGGGACCGAAGGTCACTCGAAGAATTTTTCTCTCAAAGCAACCAAGAGCACCCTTATCCATTTTCGAAAATGTCTATGCCCCTGCCCCATAGAGCAGGACCGGGATTATAAAGGTCTTATATAGGGTAACTTTTTTTGAGAGGGCTTTACTAGTTGATTGCCTTTTTAGCCCAAAGAAACAGCGATTGGCAAGAGTAATTCTTCGTTTGACCTTATCGCTGGTGTCGTTTTTTGAAGTAGGTAGTCCAAGTCCTTTACTACCTCAAAGTTATATCTGTCGAAGGTGACGTTCAATCCGAGACGTCGGTGTCCTTTTTACTTGACAGCTTATACTTGGTCTTGCTCCCGTTGAGCGCTAAACTCTTTTCGCCGCTGAACATTTGCGAAAGCGCCACTAACATCACGCTACTTCCTTCGTATTATGTCAATGTCATCGTCGCTTACGAGCAATTGGGCGAACTTTTGAAAGATGCTGCCTTTTGTGTTGGCGCTTGAATTTTGCGCTATTCTTTCAAGGATGATATTGAAGAAATCGCATAAGAGTGCATTGCCCTGTCTAAATCGTGTTTTGACATCAAAGGTCTCGGTGATTTTTCCAGCGTCATCCTGCACAGACGGACAAGTTTGCAGGGACCCCAAAACTAGACATTGCTCTTTATAGCTCGTCTCTATAGATCCTGCGCTCTTAAAATCGCTGAATAGGTGGTGTGTTTTGATCTGAAACTCATGACTTTGCTCCAAGATCTGCCGATGTGTGAATATTTGGTCGATGGTGGACTTTCCATACTGATATCTATGGACCTATCAGGTTGTTGACGAACGGCTTCAAGCGTTATACAATACGGCAGATGAGATCTTGTGTGGGATGTTCAGAAGACTGATGCCTCTGTAGTTGCCGCATGTCACTCTTTCGAAAAACAAGTTTTTTTCGTTTCTTTGTCAATTGTTCATCTCCATCGGAAAGCTTCTAAAGTGTCATTCGTAAAGTTGAGATGGTATTTTGGCGCCTACTATCAGCTTTACTTAGTATCAATCCGGCCTATTTTTTTTATGTGATATCAGGTTCAGAGCAGGGTTTCTGAATGCCGAAACCTGCATTGGGATTGTCTGTATTCTCTAAGACAGTAACAGGTGGGGTTCGTTTGAGTTTAACTGCAGACTCCAAGATATCCAGGAATATGGCAAATGAAACGAATACCTCCCGACGTCTCCAAAAAATTCAATAAACTAATGTAACCCATTGTACGAGGGCGGGTCAATAAGTCCGTGACTTTTGGATTAAAACACAGATTTTTTGATAAAAAAATAATTTTATTTTTCAACGTAGTCTCCCTTGAGCTCTATACACTTTGTCCAACGCTTCTCCAATTTTTTTATCCCTTCCAAAAAAAATGATTTGTCGAGGTCCTCAAAATAGGCCTTTGTTTGCGAGATGACTTCATCATTGGAGTCAAATCTTTTTCCACCAAGCCATTTCTTCAGGTTTGGGAACAAGAAGTAGTCGCTCGGAGCCAAATCTGGAGAATAGGGTGGATGAGGGAGCAATTCATAGCCCAATTCATGGATTTTTGCCATGGCAACTGCACATGCGTTTGTGGTCGACTGTGAGCAAACGCGGCACCTATCTTGCGGAAAGCTTTCTCATGCCCAAGTGATCATTCAAAATTGAAACCACTGAGCCATGCGAGATCCCTACGGCTTCCACAATCTCTCGCACTTTCAATCTTCGGTCGGCCAACACCATATCGTGAATTTTGCCGTATGAATTGTCTTTACCAGGACTGTTGTACACATTCAAAATGCCAGACACGTAGTTCCGCGTGTTTTACACGATCATGCGTCCTTCAATAGGCACTTATATGCCCAAGTTTCCTTTATTATTACAAACAGTCTTAATTCCGGTATTGAAACGGGCTCACAATTCTTTAGAAATAGACTTGTGGAACGTCTTCGGCAAATAATAAAGCTCGATAATAGCCAGTGTGGATTTGTTGAAGGAAGATCGACGGTGGACGCTATCCAAAGCCTACGAAAAATAATGGAAAAGCACCGAGATTCGTCTAAGGACTTACACATGGTATTTATCGACCTCGAGAAAGCATTCGATCGAGTGCCTAGGGATCTCATATGGGCCGCGCTGAGGTCTCAAAACGTGCCGGAAACGTATGTTAGAATAATACAAGACATGTACGGAAACGTTAAAACTGCGGTTAGAAGCTCTGCCGGACTAACGAGAGAATTTGCAGTTAATGTCGGAGTTCATCAAGGAAGCGTGCTTAGCCCTTTCCTCTTTAACGTAGTATTCGACTGTCTTTTAAAAGACTGCATGCGCGAAGCAAATGTAACGCCAATTCTCTTCGCTGACGACGCAGTTTTACTTAGCGATAACGTCGAAGATTTACAGAACGCCTTAGATTCATGGAGAAATGCGCTAGAGAGAAACGGGTTTAAAATAAGTCGTTCAAAGACGGAGCATTTGACGTGCCCATTTGCGCATCCGTTGCGACCTGTTCCGGACATAATGTTGGACGGAATAGTTCTTCCGAAAAGCACTATCTTTAAGTACTTAGGATCAATCTTTAACATGGAAGCGAAATGTGACGACGACCTTAACCACAGAGTGAGTGTGGGGTGCATGAAATGGCGGGAAAATTCGGGAATCTTTTGCGACCGAAAATTTCCACTTAAATTAAAGGGAAATTATAAAACCAGCTCTTATATACGGTTCACAGTGCTGGACAATGTCCGAAGCATTTAAAAACAAAATGACGGCAGCGGAAATGAAAATGTTAAGGATGTCTAGTGGAGTCACTAAACGCGATTGCATTAGATCTACGCGTATAAGAGGAAGTCTACATATAAAGAATTCGGTAACCGAACAGCTTGAGGCGAATAGAATAAGCTGGTATTGCCACGTTCAAAGAAGATCTGCGGAAAATCCGGTTAAAAAGGCACTATTAACTACGATCACTCCAACTGTAAGAAAACGAGGTCGGAAAAAGAATTCCTGGATTTCTCAGATGGCAAATGCGCAACAACGCCTGGGGCTAACTACTGAAGCGATCCAGGATCGAGTAGTACGTAGACGCGTTCTGCGGTCTGCGACATTAGCCAACCCCATAAGCGGAGCAGCAGCGATGCAGTTAAAAATGGGAAACTCGTTACGCATAAGTTCGTATAACGAGGAAAGGGTTAATAAAATAATAAGAAGAAGAAGACTTGTGGAAATAGTCTTTAATATTTAAAGGATGAGAGACTGCTGTGCTTCTTCTATTAGTTTGCACAACCTGCTTCTGCGTCGGCATTATTTCCATTTGATGTTCTTATTTGGCAGAGAATGTATTTATATCTGCACATTGCATCACCTTTTTCATTTCTTATCATCATACAACGACCATCCTCTGTGTAGTGGGCGTACAATCTGTAGTCTTTCCTTACGAAAACTTCCATATGATATGGTAATACTTGGCCCCCGTGTCTCACTTAGTCGTTCGTTTCATTTATTGTAAACATATCTCATTCATTTACTTAATGCTCACTATAACTATAAAACAACCCGAAATCCCTGGTACCGTTTGTCGCGGTCGAATATTGGATTGGAAGACAGCTGTTTTTTTTTCCCGCCACATTTACTAGAGAAGAAACCCGCTGAATAGCGCACTTGTTTGTTCGAATTCTTAATATTGAAATAAGATTCGCCTTCCTTAGCTGACCTTGAATATTCTAATGTCTGGGGTAATTGAATAACACGTTCACAAAGTCGATGGTGCATAGTAAGCAGACAGACAATTTGTCGTTTTTTTTTCTAATGTACTCAAAGACACATTGCTTCGCTTGCATATACTCGTACGAGTATTACTCGTCTGTCTGTCTAGTGTCAAGCAGTCTACTGCAAGAATCAGTTACCAGTCTAGGGCTTAAAGTTTAACTGCCACACACAGACTGCGTCATGCAATTTATTTATGTCATCATCATCATCATCATCATAATCATCATCATTATGAAAATAAAACAAAACATCAATCAGATGTCCAGTCAGCTCTCTTCAGAGACACCCAGTAATCTCATATTTCCACTTAAACTATACCCCCTCGATACCTACTGTTTCCGGTTACCCCTATATCTATAGATACAGTCGACGTTACTCCGCCAAGATGAGATACTAGTACAATAGACGATTAAATTTCATTTGTCACTGTCAAGTTTGGGGGTGTTAAATTAGAACGACAACGACAAGTATCCGTTGTTGTATCGCGCGTTAGATTATTGGGATAGGTAACTGAGGCAGCTTTCTAGACGGATCACCTTCTTGTCTTCGGAGTGTCGTCGTCATAATCCTCCACCTCCACTGACATTGTCATTATCATCGTTATACTCGTAGTAGATGTCATGCCCAAGTTGTTTGCTTCTCTCTACGGATACTTTAGTGCGCTTTGTTTAAAAAAAAAAAAAAAAAAAAAAAAAAAACAATTCCATTAAGTCATCGTAGATGAATTGAAAGATAGGCAATCGTATATTCTACTATGGTACAAGTGCACTTATGTATCTTATTTTTGATGGACAATATTTATCGCATTGGGGTATGCCGATTTATTTTTCTTCTTTTAATTTAAGTACAGCGTTGAGGTTGTTAATTATGTGCAGTCGGCAAGTTGTCTTAAATTTCCGTCTAGACTTTGTTTATGATTTTATTTTTTTTATTTTTTGCTTTGCAAATGGGAGAGTAGATACTTTAGTGTATACACTTGGATTTGTCTACGGCAAACGTGGAGCTGTGTGAAAAAGATATATTTTTCGCGGGAAAGATTGGGGGTGCTCAAGTTAATGCAACAGCAGGGAAATGAATAAATTTCGATGATCTATTAGGTTTGATACTTGACTGAAGTGCTCATATTGCGAAGCTAAAATGCAACTGACAACAGTTAGTGTCTGTTTCAAATGTATTTCCGCATAACTTAGTTTTTTTTTTGAAAAGTAAAATAAGTTATTTACAAATTTGCTTTGGTTTTGAGTGGAAAAATTGTTTGCCAATTGGTTTATTGTTAAAATGGGCTCCTTCTACATTTTTCACACGTTGAAGATACATTTTCGGCAAATCACTTATCGGGCTCCAGACTTTCTAATTTTCTAATAATTATTATTGTTGGATCCATCAAAATTGTATGGTCAACTAAACCACATATCCTTCTTATTACGAGTACTTGTTCTACCTAGCACCAATCATCAGCTTTAAACTGCTTACAGACGGCCGATAACTTGATTTTCATGACAGTAATCGCCACTACGATTTCGATGCCAATATGCTTTTTCCAAATTCAAAGATTATTGTAAAAATATATTGTCGCATGAATTCTCGGTCAATTCTAGGTCAACAATACTTCTCGACGTGGCATATCGCCTTTGGGCTCCTAAATTAGGAGTAATTTGAATCTGTGGGAGATACACACTATCTAGGACTAGAAGAAAACGTTGTGATAGGCAAGTACGACTTTGGGGTAATAAGAGACTTCATCTCTTTCGGTTTTGCCGTCAACTCCGATAACTAATCACAACAGCGTGGAATCATACGAAAAATCACTGTTGCTAATCACTAATTGTTTACGTTTAGAAGGCAATTGAGCAGTTAAGTTCTCTCTCGAGCAACCAAGCCGGCTTTATGGGGAGTCATGATCATCTCAGGCGCTGTAGATGGAACAGCGCCTTGAGAGAAAAGATCTGTACGGGCTACCCAGCGATGAACTTAAATGCGTGGACAGAAGCATGTTGTCTCGAAGTTTTTTCGACGCGAACCTAGTAATTAACTACCTCATCTTAGGAAGCGCACACAAGTGGAAAGCGACTTCAAGCAACTTCGCGTGCGCAACTGGGGTTAACTGGCCTACCACGGACTGTAACCTTAAGCAAGCTGCTAAGTTGTCAGAGGTCCGCTTCTACTTGCGTGCGCCATCTAGTTCTCAGTATTCTTCTACAAGTATGTGGGGTGAAAAGTAACCTCCTTGACCGCCAGAATGCGCTATTACTGCAAAAAAGGTTATGGTGCCTTGAAGTCCGTTCATATTTAGGCAGACTGCCACGTTTCAGTGCGAAACTGTCTTTAGTTTTGTTTTGACAGCTGATTGTTGTTGACGTGCTTGGCATCATGTTGAGAATGGACAAAAACGGTTTTCGTTCTCTCATAAAACATTATTTTTTGAGAGGCAAAACGGCAAAGGAAACAAAAGAAAAGTTTGATAAAAATTATGGGGCTAATGCTCCCTCAGATTACACGGTCAAATATTGGTTTCGTGGTGGCCTCAACTCCACTACCCATCAAGTCCGCAGCGGCAGGCCCTCCGATGCGGTTACATAGGACAATTTCAAAAAAATACATGAAATGGGGTTGGCTAACCGGAAAGTGAAGGTGCGTGAGCTAGCAGATACCACAAAGATTAGTACTGAGCACACACGCCATATATTGGGCAATATTCTGCATATGAAAAAGTTATCCTGCCGCTGGGTGTCACGCATGCTCACTCCTGACCAAAAACACGAACGCGAGAGCACTTCGAAAGAGTGTTTGGACTTGCTGATGCGAAATCGGGCGGACTTTTGGTATCGATTGGTAACTGTTGATGAAACCTGGATCCACTATTATACACCAGAGAACAGAATGAGTGCCCGGCAATGGACTGAAGCCGGCACGAGTGCTCCGGAGCGGCCGAGAAATGCTCAATGGGTCGGAAAGGTTATGGCTTCGGTTTTCTGGGAATGTCATAACATACTCTTCGTGGACTACCTCGAAAAAGGAAAAACCACCAACAGCGAGTATTACTGTGCGTTATTTGAGCGATTGAAGGCCGAAATCGCTGCAAAACGGCCTCACATGAAGCGAAGAAAAATTTTGTTTTTGCAAGACAATGCGCCGGCGCATAAGAGCATCGCAGCCACGGCTAAAATCAATAACTTACGGCTCCAATTGCTGTCGCATCCACCGTATTCGTCCGATTTGGCTCCCTCGGACTATTATCTCATCCCAAACCTCAAAAGATGGCTCATCAATAAAAAATTTAGCTCACGAGGAAATCATCGACGCCACGGAGGAGTTGGAAAATCGCTGGAATAAGTGTATCAAGCTAAAAGGGAACTTTATTGAATAAAATAAAAAAATATTTAAAAATATTTTAAGAAAATATATTTTTTCATTCCCAAGGAGGTTACTTTTCACCCCACCTAGTAGCCTGCCCCCGGGGTCAGTTGCGAAGACTTTTCGGAACGAAGCGTTGGTGTCTATCTGTTCCACATGACCCAGCCTTCGCAGTGGTTGAACCTTTATTCTGGCTAAGTCGATGTCGCTGTACAGTCTGTACAGTTCGTCGCTGTATCTCCTCCACTTACCGTCAATGCAGACTGGACCGAAGATCACTCTCAGAATTTTTCTCTCAAAGCAGCCAATAGCGCCCTTATAACAAGTTGTAGTCCTCTGCGCCATAGAGCTGGACTGGGACTGAGATAGGGTAATTTTTGTTGTTCTAGAGAGGGCCTTGCTAGTCAATGGGAAATCTGAGCCCCGAGAAGCAGAGATTGGCAAGAGTTATTCTTGGTTTGATCCCAGCACTGGTGTCGTTGTTTGAATTTATAACCGAGCCCAAGTAGACAAAGTCCTTAACTACCTCAAAGTTATACTTGTCGAGGGTGACGTTTTGCTCGAAACGTCGGTGTTGGATATTCGTTCTCTTAAGAGCATGTAATTGGTTTTAAACCGTTTGCTGTTAAACCCATTGTCAGAGTGCAACCCGATAGTGATTGATTTGTGCATCTCTGTTGGACTCCGCTGTAGACTTTAAGTTCCCCCAATAATTTACAGCATTGGGCATTACTATTGCTTCTCTCTAGGTTAGCGCTTAGCTCTCGCGGATGGAAAAGGCATACAAGCAAAACTGATGGCCTTAGAAAGCATCTTTATTTGAAGAATGCTTTCTTTAAATCTATGAACAAAAGATATAGCGGACATCTGCACTCGACGCATTGTTTAATTACGATAGGACTGGATTGAGGATGCCGAACATATCAATACCTAAAGCCGGTCTGTTTTTTTGTTCGCACCAAGACTATGGTCTGAATATTCGGCTAATTAATTGAAATACACAGCCGTACAACCGCAGTCCATTAGATTAGCCCTCGCAGACCGTAATTTTCCGCTTTCTTTCTTCGGGAAACAGCTCTGATGCCAAATTTTCTTGTAAAACTACTGCTGATATAGTTGTGCCCGGAATTGCGTCTCCGCCAACTGCCCTGAAATTAATTTGTTTTCGCTTGATGGGGCTTTGATAGGTGCGGTAATCTCGGCATTATCAGGTGGTCAGGTGGGAATGCGAATATTGGTTACTGCGTCGGATCTCCCATTAAAATATTTTAACTCTTCTGCGAAATGCTCTCTATCTAGTGAGATAGTTCACTTTCAAAGTTAATGAATAGCCACGTACTGTTGCATTTATTTGATACTTTTTCAATTCATGTGCGTCTGGGCTTATGAGTATCTCGATTTACATTACACTGTATTCGTTAAACGCTTGGTCTGCCTCCAATTAACTGCTTTGAGTATAGCTGTACATATTTTTCAACAGTTGCGACTTGCTGGCTAAATCTGGAAACTCGCCAACCTCCCAAATAATTCATTATCGTTGAATCTTCCTGAACACACGAAGATGTGTCAGTTTCCCAAGAGGAGGAGTTTTTCCATGTACTTTTCGAAAACGATTCTTTGTAACAAGGCTCAGGTTCATCGGTTAGTTAATTTTCCCGATCCCATCGTCCACGTCCCAAGAAAAGCTGAGACGTTTCCATGCGCATAGTATCCTGAGTTCTTTGTGGCACCATCAAATTAGATTTGATTGAGGGATTCTAACTCTAGCATCGAGTGCAGCCTTACTGTCTACGTAGATGACGTTCTCCATATCTGATATCATTACTAGTCGTTAGGAGGTCTTAAGGACATCTAAGCCTTTTTTTTTCTTTACGCAAATGGTTTTAATTCAAATAGTAAACACGCTTTAAGCTAAGAAAAGGCTTCTTAGTAGTTCAATATGAACGCGCTGTTTCTTACTTGAGGTTGCGTCAGTAGATGTAGTAATAGGCACGCGCCGCTTATTTTTCTAGGGTTTTTGGCTTACTGAAGGCTCTCAATATGTAAGCATTGGTCATTGAATATAGCAAGTGCTTCCTAACTGAGTGAAGTCCCTTTTTTCTCCATTTCCGCCCTCTGACAGTTGAAAAGACCAATGCAGGCTTTCCGATTTATTTTGTGAGTATTTACATTCCAGTTCATTTTAAATCTATTAATGGCAGTGCATTACTCTCAGGCTTAGGTTGTTCGAAAATAGGAATCTTGTATTGCTTCTAATTGTAAAAAGAACATGCTTTAGTTCAACTTCAGGTACTTCCAATACATTTCTTAAAACTTTCTCTGATCGATTAAAACAACGCCAGTGTCGATTCCAGTAATCGAATCGGGTTCGATGTAAGAAGAACTCCTTCTGTCCATCACCAATATGTTGGACGTCCTGAGATATCAAAATTAATGCAAAAGTCGGGTGGCCAGAGGCATTGCCAAATCTGCCTACTCAACGTTTATTTTTCGATTGGTTATGTCAGGAATGTACTACACCTATGGCTTTCCCCTAGTCGTTGGATACAATATTTTTTAATAGCCCACTGTTTTCTTTAATTTTTCTTCTTTGGATCAGTGTTTTCTTTGCAACTAAGCTCCCCAATAAAATAAAATTCATTATTTTTATTATTAGGTATTTGAAAAGAAAACACATATTCCCACATATCTTCACGTCTCGGTGGAAACACCTCGTCAGCAATTTCATCGTCTTGATCGAATTGTGTCACAAGAGAAAGACACTACAAAAAAGCACCAACAACATCACAAGAAGAACGTCAGAAGAAAAAAACAAAAAAAATCACAGTAAGACAAATGATCTGCAAACAAATCACGTAACCGCTGAGAACTGTACGATTGGGGGAAAAACAAATCGTGAAATCGATTTCTTACGCCAAACTATCTTCATTTTTTCTAGAAAACTTGTCTGCAACAAAACTGACCGATGAGTACAGTTTCCCAGCCCCACAGAACTCCAAAGGGTAACTCGATGTAGAACTTTGACATGATCTCTCATCTAGACGACAACGCCACAAAGACAGATTGACAGACGGACAGATGACAATGCCTAGGGAATGAGTTGATTTCAATTCGAGAGGCACTGACCGAACTTAATCATTCGGTCAGTGAGTCTGTGGTGTTGTCGATTGATGACGACATTTGCATAATCCCGCCATAAATCGCGCATTTCGAATTCATTGAGCAGACAGACTCGAGCGGGAATTGATGACGATGACGTCATCATTCCGTAGGCTGTTTTAGTTTCAGAACCTAACAGCGATCAATAAAAATCTCATCTTACCATGGACAAGGGGAAGTACGGTGGAGACCGAAGGGAGGAACCTGATATCGCCAGAGGCAGAGAAACTTAATTATATGCGTGCCAGCTTCTCTTGTTTTTTTTTTTTTTGTTTCTTTTGGTTTGTTCAACGTAAAATGCTAAAGAAGATGGTAAAAGAGGGAGGAGGAGAAAAGTTAACATTGAATATTCAGTGTCTACCTACTATTTATTTCGTTTCGCTTTTGAACTGAAAGATGGTAATGATGGGGGGTATCCACTTGACGACACGGTATTTATCTGGCTTAAGTATTGTTAATCGATTTGTGTTTGTTGAGCAGGTGATTAGCTCACCGGCTATCAAAGTCCTTCGAGAGATTGTTATACACACTTTTTTTTTTTTGTACGTCTGAGAAATTTTGTGGGCTTGATTTGCATTTGAATTTGTTGAATTCGTCTTTTGCAATACCACACTTTGTTGCAGGCAATACGATTTTTTTTTAATTTTATTTTCTGCTACTTTAATTTATAATTTTAAGTGAATTTTTAAGCAAACTGCATTTCAGAATAAATTAATAATAAAAAATTGTATTTGCTAATTCTTTTTTTTCTTTTTCTTTTTAGGTAAGTTTGGAAAACAACTGACCAATTGTTGTAAGTTACTCGATTTCATTATGCACTAGAATGCGTGTACACCAAATTTAATTGTTAAGAATGGAATAGACACAGTCACTGTGTCGAATGTGTTGATCAATTTGGGATATGGGACTTCATGCATGTAAAGCAATTAATGTTACTCAAATGACCAAACAACTTCGAAAACTCTATGCAGAATAAAAACTGATTACTTTCTAATTTTTGGTTAATATTTCATTTAACAGCTGCTACTGTGATGCCTCACATTCTGTCTCGAAACGTTCGGATTCATTTATCTTTCAAACCTATTTTCAAACCGAATGCTCCAGCCTGATAATCTGATACACACAGTGTGGCAAATAATATTGTAGACACGAACCATACCGCAGCAACCAAGTGCGCCATATATTTGTCCGAACATGTGTTTCAGAGCCTGAATCCGTCTCTACTATCTGTCAAAATTTCATGACATTTAGTCAACATTTAGTTGACATTTATCAATTATAAAAATTTTTGAAATTTTAAGTTGGAAAAAAGAGTGGTCATTAAATTCCACGCAAAACTTGGGAAAGATGCATCAGAAACATTCCTATTGATGCAAGAAGTGAACCGTGATGTTTGTTTAAATGGAAAAGCTGTTTGAAGTGTCTTAAATGTGTTTTGAGCGCCAGAGAGACTTTAAAGGATGACAAACACTCGGGAATGCCAATTTGAGTTCAGAATGATGAAGGCTTTAAATATCAACAAGAGACTATTTTAACCACTACTAAAGAGGATTTTGGCAAAAAAGTCTGTCCAAAATTTGTCCCACACACATTGAATTTGTTGCAATTGATCAAAAAATGGCAAGAGTCTGTCAAAGTAAGTGGTGATTAAACATGATGTTTACAGTAAGTGCCCGACATCAAGCGTCAAAGTGCGGCATGGAAGTCAAAAAATTCACCAGAACCTAAAAACCCGGAAAATTCCTTCAAAAATGATGAATATATTTTCATATTATTCGATAGAAAGGGAACTATCCATAAGAATTTCGTTTTAACTGTTCAGATAGTTACTGTCGATATGATCTTGAAGTTTTAATGCGTTTGATGGCCAGAATCCATCGCAATCCAAAAAGTTGGTCTCTATTGCACGATAATGGACTCGGTACACACAGCACTGATGGTTCGTCAATTTTAGACTTGAAATCAAGTGCGTGTTGTAAATCATCCGGCGTATTCATCTGATTTGGCACTGTGCAGCTTCGTTTTGCTCCCGAAATTTAAGTTGAAAGGATGCTTTTTGTGACAGCATTCTGAATGGTCGAAAGCAGCTTCGACACGGGCACGAGCACTGATGTCTGATGCATCTCAGTAGCTCCATATATTGTTTATTATTTTTCCGAAGACACGTTTCGGTTTTTGAGATTTTTCATTCTCGATGGGTCGTCACGAAAATGTGAAACAGATACTTTTTTCACATTTTTTTCGTGTGAATTTAAAGTTAACCGTGCTAAGTGCTTGACAATGTTTGATATTAAAGGATGTTCTTTTATTTGTTATGTCTAGAAATCAGTTTAACTCTGAAATCGTACTGTTATTTAGACGTTTGCGTGCTTGCCTATAAGGAGCGTTCAATGATAATACCTGTGATAGCGCTGAGATGCTTTGGTCGCAAGACATTGTAAATCAACATTCCGAATATCCTTTGTAGATATCAGGTTTTTCTTAACCCACGACAGGTCAACCTTAATCGACAAAATTTTCGCCCGGTATACACTTTGCGAAAAGTGGACTTACGGAGGCTGTATGATATGTGTTAGGCAAGAAACCGCATTAAAAAAAAAATTTTATTTACTTCTCAATATTGTCTCCTTTCAGCTCGACACATTTAGTCCAGCGATATTCTAACCTTTTCTCCAACTTCGCAAAATAGGCCTCTGTTTCGGCAATGATTTCCTCGTGTGACGAGAATCGTCTTCCGCCAAGCCATTTTTTCATGTTTGGAAACAAAAAGAAAACACATGGAACCAAATCTGAAGAATAGGGTGGACGAGGCAGCAATTCTTAGCGTAATTCGACCAGTTTTGCTGCGGCGATTGCGGACGAGTGAGCAGGTGCGTTGTCATGGTGAAAAAGGGTTTTTTTTTGCCAAGTAAGCTTTTTTTTTTTAAATTAATTCTGCATTGAATCTGTCCAATAATTCAGCATAGTACTGCCCCGTGATTGTCCTTCCTTTGTTTAAATAGTTGGTGAAGATTATGCCTAGTGAATCCCAAAAAACAGTAGCCATGACTTTTCCAGCCGATGGAACCGTTTTCGCCTTCTTTGGAGCAGTTTCGCCAGGTGAAATCCACTAATTTGACGGTTCTTTCATTTCTGGCGTGTAGTGATGGATCCATGTTTCGTCATCAGTCACGAAACGACGTAAAAACTCTTTCGAAATGCGGTTAAACATGTCCAAACAGTGCTCCGAAGTTGCCATGCGATTTCGTTTTTGCTCCACTGTTAGCAAACGTGGCACCTATCTGATAGCTGATAGCTTTCTCACGCCCAATTTTTCGTGCAGGATATTTTCTAAGCATTCAATTAAGAGGCGCACAATGTCAGCAATCTATCTGACCTTCAACCGACGATCTGCTAACACGATATCATGGATTTTACTAAACATATCATCCGTAGTCACCCCAATCGGAAGGCCTGGGCGCTCATCTGATGGTAGTCATCGAAAGTGCATGGTCCTTATAAACGGCATGCAACTTCACTTTGATTTCCTTACACGTCTTCCCATCCAAAAAAAAGAAATCGAATCACTGATCGATATTGCTCTTTCTGCATGATTGCATAAACACGAACTTGATGACTTTCAACAGCTGTCAAAACAAAACTACTCGATACTGTCTGAAATTTTGACAGTCATCGTTGTAAAAATGGCGCTATATGATCAGTGGTGCCATCAGTCCGTAAACACGAATACTTATCATACAGCCCTCGTAGGTAAGGCTTATCTGGGAAAACCCTGCCATTATTGAAATAGCCTTACGTTTTCGATAAAATTTCTTAAATCAAAAACCGACAGTAACGAATCTGTAAATCAAATAAAACAACATTTTATGGAATTGACAATGGCCCAAATAACAACAATATGGTTTTTTTCGGAAAGAAATGAAATGAATCTACAAACTTATTAGATACTCTCCCACTTGATGAACTCTAGGTACGAATTATATTTGTATCTCATCATTAAAATGACCAAATACGAGAAGTACATGTTTAACGATGATTGTAATTACGGCAGATACTTTTCCATTTCCAAGAATTAGCCATCTTACGAGTACCTTCGGCAGATTTCTGATTTTCTCATTTTTTTTCTTTTTAACTTTCCGAGTAATAAATCGAAGCAAAGAAAACTGAGTTCAATGTGCGTAGAATACACAGAGTTTTCCTTATTTTATTTATTTTGAAGAAAATTTATATTTTTAGCATGTCACACATTTTTTGAGACAAAAATATAATTTGATAGGTGTATATATTTTCTGTGGTTTTTTTCTATAATATTCTATTTTCTTAAAGATACAAATTTATAGAGAACATTAAAAACAAATCTTTACGATGACACAATTAGTTTTGTTTTCATATTAATTAAAATAAAAGCGAGATCCACAGATTGACATAATTATACTAGAACAAGGTAGAAAAATATGTCTAATAAAACTATTTGAATTAATTAATTTAAAATAGTTTGGTGCTGAAAGACGAGATTCTGTGACGTGTCAGTCGTAAAATAGATCATAAGTTCTTGCTTAATTTGCTTACGAAAAAAATTTTAATCATTAAACTATCTGTTTTGTATTTTGGATTGGGCAAACTTTTTAAATAAATCCGCCGAATTCATTGGGAAGCACAATTTTGTTAAGACACGGTGAGCAATTTCTTTATAAATGCATTTTTTGTGTATTTCACCTTTAAATGTATACAGAGAGGTCTAAGGTATATTGTATTTGGTGAGACCTTGACCTGAGCATTGACCACGATTCAAGGGAAATAATTTCTATGAATGCAATCGATCACCATATCATCGAGGTCGACATAACATACATAGATGAGCAATCCTATTCATCCGCCTATCGTGGTACGCATTGTGACCTAAACGATTTATTCTGCCACAAAATCAATTTACTTTTATTA
Source organism: Volucella inflata (assembly GCA_928272305.1). Taxonomy (NCBI): domain Eukaryota; kingdom Metazoa; phylum Arthropoda; class Insecta; order Diptera; family Syrphidae; genus Volucella; species Volucella inflata. The sequence goes on from OV743719.1 coordinate 68,683,337, forward strand.
CAATAAGCGCGCGTTCAAGAGCTTATTCCACATAGCGCGGGCAATGGAATGTTGGGAAGAAAAGGGATGTACCAATATATTGATACCGGCCATTTTGGTGGGTTACTTGTAGTTAAAATATGAGGGTTGCCTGAAAAGTTTCCGACCGAACAATGATACAAGACATTTTTTCTCAAAATTTGTTTTTATTTTTCTACATAGTCTCCTTATAACCCTACACACTTCTCCCAGCGATGCTCCCATCTCACTAACCCGTCTAAATAGTACTTGGCGTTTTTCTCTGCAAAATAATTGTTCACGAAGGTGATTGCCTCCTCATTTGGCGAAAATCTCTGTCCTCCGAGCGCAGTTTTTAGATGAGGGAACAAAACGAAGTCGCTTGAGGCTATATCTGGTGAATAAGGCGGATGGTCAAGCAGTTCAAACCGTTATTCATAGATTTCCGACATGGCAACCACTGAGGTGAAACAAGATTTTCTTTTTCTGCAAATGTGGCCGTTTTTCCGTAATGATGCGTAGTATGGTCCTGTAATTGTTTTTCCTTTTTGAAGATAATCGGTTAAGATAACTCCTTTACTATCCCAAAAAACAGTTGCCATCACTTTCCCAGCCGAAAAAAACAGTTTTTGCTTTTTTTGGAGCCAGCTCGCACTTTGCGATCCACTGCTTTGACTTAATTTTTGTTTCGGGCGTATAATGGTGTATCCAAGTTTCATCTACAGTAATTATTCGGCGCCAAAACTCGGATTTATTACGCCTAAACGGTGCCAACAGAGCGTTGGAAATTTCATTCGAACGTGTTTTTGGCAAACGCGGCACCCAACGCGCGGACAGCTTTCTCATGCCTAAATCTTGATTTAATATGTACGAGTAACAAACACGTTCTTTGGACATTTTCATATTTCTACTATCTCTCTCACTTTAATTCGATGGTCGTCTAACACCATTTGGTGAACTTTAGCAATGTTATGTCAATCGTTGCAGTTTTTGGACGTCCCAAATGTTCATCAACTCCCAAGCTCTAACGGCCACGTTTAAATTCAGCTGCCCAAAATTTCACTGTTGTAAATGATGGTGCAGAGTCCCCATATACAGAGTCCAACTCATTTTTGATTTGCGTAGGCGTATTGCCTTTCAAAAGCAAGAATTTAATAACAGCTCGATGCTCAATTTTTTCCATTTTCACAAAAAACCCTCACATCGACTCACTCAAACGACTGTAAACTAAAAACTGCGCGTCGAAAATGACTGAAACTTCGGTAAGTAACTGTCAAAAGATGCACAACTAGCATTCACTAGCTTTTTGTGACGAGTGCCGCTATCTTTACGTTGCAGTCGGAAACTTTTCAGACAACCCTCGTAGCGAAACAAGCGTAGCGTAGCGTAGAAACAAGTCCATGGTATTGACTATCAATGCCTAGTATTCACGTAGGCTCATTTACAATCTGGGTCAAGTTCTTTTCCCCAGCGAGTGTCCAAAATGTCGAAGCCACCAATATTTTTGAATATTGAAATCGCCGTGTTAACGATTTCACTAGATATAATTCGATTTCAAGGATATAATCCGTTGTATGGAATCAGGCAGCGCATTAAACTCTTTGAATATTGAATTGCTGTCCAGGTTGGGGCAACGTAAACAAAGCAGTAGTGGATAATTTGTTGACGGAGATGGAATTTTAACCAATGAACTTGAATTCCAGATTTGAACAAGTACTGCGTTGTGGTGAAGTTTGGTAGTCTACATCACTACGCATGTAAGTGGTGAGACCACGATGAGTAAAGATAATAGGAACTAGTTCGTAGTCGGGTAAATTGAGATCAGTGTGATCTGAGAGGTATTTGACAGGTATCTGCCTATGCTGCACTGAGGGTCAAAACAGCTGGCCTCTATTTATAGACAGAAATGAACACAGCAAAGTGATTACTTTTTATCCCTCATAAATGGATAAGTCCAGCTTGGATTCCTGAGTCATAATTATAAACGATCGCCGACGATGCTTAGCAAGGAAGTGAAGTGGCTTTAAATTTTTTTCATTGGTTTAACGACACATGAGCCTTAACGAACTTGAGGCATACTCTGTGTTAAATACTTTGGATTTCTTTTGCCTCTCTTTTCTGAGTTCATAACTTAGTGATTCCGATGTTGGCAGTCCCTCATCTGGTACTTTTTTTTTTTTTTTAATTCTGAGACAATTAAGATGTGTTTTGGAAGAGTTCAATTGGATTGGCAGACTTTGTTCGCCCAACTCCTCTTAAAGCATAAAGTTGTTGGTACCCAGCGAAGACTACTTATCTGATGATTGAGACATACTCTTCAGGTAACCCGACAGAGTTCTGAACAACAAAACACAGCGATGATAATATCGGTCGTGCTGGCGAAATAATTCATCAAATACGCCCTTATAATACGAAAAAGGTTTTAATCAGACTCTAGGAACTTTGAAGAGAATCTTCATAACTAACTTTGCACTGACACACATACCGAATCCCTAGAAGAACAGAATAGCCCTTGTATGCTAAGTGGCATCCTTTTATTGACAAGAACCTTCTTTGAAATAGCTACAATGTTAAATCGAAAACCTTGAAGACGTTGTCGACTCTCTGGCAGTGTAAGAGAACTTAGTGTAAACCATTGTGCCACTGTCACTGAGGAGGATCCCATAAATCCCCACGGATGTGATAAGACCAATTATGGATCGGTTATCTGGGGGAACAAGAACAACAACAATTCGTAGCCAATGCTGATACCACACTTGTGCATCTCCCTGCCGTTAACGACTGTTTCAGTGCTTTTCATATAATATGCAGTGTAATTATGGTAACCATGACCGCTTTTTGTTTTGGTCTCACGGACATGCCGTTTGACACAATGGCACCAGAACCCGTGTCGCTGCAAAAAATACGAAACGGACCTTCATTGTGCCCGAAAATAAGGATAAGGAAATGAATAAAGCAAACGGACGGCTCTAAAAGCGATCTAAGATGCGATGCTGGTTTGTTTTTTAGAAGACGACATCGTTAGATGTCTTCGTTAAGAAGAATTAAGTCTGTCTTCCAAGAGGAAATATCCACATTCCTGATGGCAGTGCACTTCGAGTATATGGTGAAGAATCGGTGATCTGTAACAATGAACCCTCTTACCACTTCGGTGAGCAGTGAGTTTTTGTACTTTCAGTAAGCGCTTACTAATTTTTGTACTAAGGACTAAGAATACTAGCGAGTAGTTATTTTTTAAATGCGCTGATGTGTCGCTTCTACTCCTATCTCATCAGATTACAATCCTGTTCATATTGAAGAAGTAGCGTGATCTCTGAGTACTTACTATAGTCTATCGTACAACAAAACGTTTCCGTGTAATTTCTGTTCGACTCGGTATCCCAAACAAATTTTAGGTCAGAACACTTTTTTTCACACACCTACCCCTCGAATGCAACAAAAACAACAGATCCACAGTGTCACGTTCAGCTCGACAAAAAAGAGCCTCTGATGCCAGCGGCCCGTTGACAAAATTAAATTATCACTTCTTGCCAGTGTTTAATTGTGCATTCATTCGGGAGAAAATCACGTTTATAGCACGCAGTTAATTTTTCTACGAATACATCCATGTGTACTGATATACGAGTATTGACGCTCTACAAAGAAGAATCAGAATGGATTTAATTATGCTTTAAAATTAATCCAGTTCAAGTTTTTATTTTCACGATACTACTCGCTCGTACAGCAACGGCAGCAACGTTGTTGTGGGAGATACCTACTCTTGGAACATCATTTCGCTCAAATTGTTTACGAAGTGGACAGCTGCATGCAGTTTCCACTACTTTCTGTGCAATCAATTCTGCAAAAGGCATTTATTGTATTACTTTGTGTGATTCCATGGAATATTAAAAACGGAAATAAAAAGGCGGATGCAATATATATGGATATGTTCATGCAAATGAGATGTTTCTGTTGCAAGGAGGTGTTCTGTACAAGAGGAACTTAATGAACATTTTAATTTTCATCGGAATTCGTTGAATGCCCGTGGTTTTATATTTCATCTGATTCATCGGATTCGTAAAGTCAAATTGTGAAGATTTGAGTAGAAGTCTCAGCAATACATGCGGATTGTTATTGAAAGGACTGAAGTGTTGCAATGACTTGTAAAAACTCATATTTTCGGTAAGAAATACAAAGTACATGACTAACACAAAACAGTTGTGAAGAAATCTTGCAGAGTTGTTCTGAGTTGAGTGCTTGGTTACTTACTTAGTAAGGTAACGCTATTGTTTTATCTTAGCCTGTGCCTCAACTGAAAACCCTTTCCAGCTAGCATGATCACTGCCCAACTGTATTCATTGTCCAACTTCTGGTTGGTTAAAGTCTCCTATGGACGAAGAGTCCTCAGTCACCTCTGTCTGCTATGCTCTTCAGACGGATTAGAATCGAAAACTCTTTAGGACAAAGCTGTGGTGTCCATTTGGTCCAACCATTTTCGACATTGGATCCTTAGACTTTTAACTAGACCGTTGTCAGTGTACAGCCCATACAAATGGCACTGAAATCACACGGAGTATTCTTTCTGTCGAAACGCGAAAGGTATTCTTTATCCGCAGGTTTAACCCTCTTCGCCATATGGCGGAAGTGGGCGGTTAAGGACCTTCTTTAAAGCTAGTTTACGAGAGAATTTTCGTTATTCAGGAGGCAAGAGCCCAAGGAAACTGCGATTGGCAAGAGAGACTTTTCGTTTTATTTCTACTTAGGCGATGTTGGCAAAATTGATAGCGGAGACAAGTTCCCGACTGTGGCTTTCAGTCCAATTTGTCGAATTTGTATGTCTTTTCTTGTTAATAGCAAGAGTTCTGCCATTATATATAATTGACATCATCAGAAGACGCTATTAGTAGTTCTACCTCCGGTGCTCAATTTTGAAAGCACCACACACAAGAAACGGTTCTTGATATCAAAAGTCCCAGTTAAGTCGTTGCCGACTTACGATGTAGTTAACGTTCTTCATCGTCATTGTTATTATTTCCACCGCCTGACGGTCTGTAAGAATGTGGTCGATTGTGGATTTTCTTAGCGTGAAACCACACCGATTGGGCCCAATCAGATTCTTGTGGAAAGGTTTTAGATATTCGCACAATATGGCAGTTAATATCTCGTTCGCACTAATGTGGAAACTTATGCCCCAAGAGTTTACGCAGTTGAGGGTGTCTTCTCTTTTATGAATCAGGTACGACTTGAAAATTCTACTCCTCTTACCAGATCTAAGAAATGAGTTGGTGAATGCTCTCAACAAAGTCACTTCTAGCGGCTTTGCAACCTCGGCCCTTATGAATATTCTATTCCGCTTGACGGCAGAATGGTGTCCTTTATCGCCGTTATACAGTCTGTACAATAAGTTTTTCAAAATTCTCAGCGACGACTGTAACTCTACAACAAGGTTTCCTTCTCCACTTCCATACGGGTCTTGCTGCCTTGGCAGAATTTTTTACTGTTGCTAAAAGTTCATTAAGATGTTCCTGTTGATGTCGATATTCTTCCCTCTTTTGCTTCTAGGGCTCACGAACAGCTCTCGTTCTTCATTGTAGTGCCGCTTTATATGCTTCTTGTTAAGCTACCGATAAATTCGTTGCCAGGCGTAGTTTCATAGTACAAGCCTACATCCTACAAATCCTTGGATAACAGAAACTTGTTGTGCGGTCTTCAAAGGACCGTTCCTACCATTATGTGTGGTATAGTAAATCATTCATTGCCGCGCTGGCAGTGCTTCAAGCGGTCGGTGTAATTTTTGATGACTCTGTCCAATATCCTTTCCTTCCTTTAAGCGGCGCTACAGTCCGGGTGGACCTGGGCCTCAGTCAACAAGCTTCTCCAGCCAGCTCGATTCCTGGCTAGCTGCCTCCAGTTTCGCACGGTAAGTTGGCTGAAGTCCTCTTCCACCTGAGTTTTGGCCTTCCTCTACTGCGCTGTCCCTCGGGAGCGAATTCGAAGACTTTTCGGACTGGAGTATTGGTGTCCATGCGCCCTACATGACCCAGCCATCTCAGTCTTTGGATCATCACTCTTCTGGCTAGGGCCATGTCGCTGTACAGTCCGTACAGTGCGTCGTTGTATCTCCTCCTCCACTCACCGTCAATGTAGACGGGACCGAAGATCGCCCGAACAATTTTTCTCTCGGAGCAACCAAGAACACCCTCATCCATTTTTGATAATATCCATGCCTCTGCGCTTAAGAGCAGGACCGGGATTATTAAGGTCTTATAAAGGGTGACTTTTGTTGTTCAAGAGAGGGCTTTGCTACTCAATTGCCTTCTTAACCCAAAGAAACAGAGGTTGGCAAGAGTTATTCTTCGCTTGATCTCAGCGCTGGTGTCGTTGTCTGTGTTTGTAGCAGAGCCTAGGTAGACAAAGTCCTTAACTACCTCAAAGTTATATCTGTCGATGGTGACGTTCTTCCCGAGACGTCGGTGTATGTTGTCCTTTTTGCTTGACAGCAAATACTTGGTCTTGCTCTCATTGACCGCTAAACCCATTTTCGCCGCTTCCGTCTCAATACTTGCCACTGACATCACGCTGCTTTCTCCCGAATTTGTCAATATCGTCGGCGTATGCGAGTAGTTGTCCAATATGTGTGGCGTTATTCCGGCAAAAACCACCCCAAGCTCATCCAAAGTTATTGGCTTATTAGCGTAGACTAAGGATTTGGCGTATCCTCAGAGCAAATAATCGAGTGGAATCAAATCGCATGATCGCTGCGGCCAAGTAAAATGACCAAGTCGTCGAATTTCTCCTTCACAACTTCGTAGGAACAGCAGCTTGGACGTATCGATGTTGTCGAGCTCTGACTACAGAAAGTCGGTTTATCGCTCTATACCTGGATTGAGGATTACGGTGTCTCCTTCCTAATTTTGAAAGAAATAAGGTCCGATGAATAAACCGCACCAAACAATCAATCAATCTTTGTGCAATGATGCTTGGGCAAATACTTGTGGAGTATGTTCGCTCTAGTAATGGCAATTTTACTTGCTGACATACCCGCTGATCCAAAAACGTGACTCGTTCGAGTAGATAATTTTTTGGCCAAAATCTGGATCTCCGGCCAACATTTTCAGCGCCCAATTAACGAACTCACGGCTTTGTCTGCGGTCGAATCTTGCATCACACAATCTTATACGGATGTAGGCCCAAATCCAACCGCAAAATAAGCCGGATTAACTCTCTGGTGATGCTAAATTTGGCTGAGCGACGTCGAATAGACATTTCTGTCTTCTTTGATACTGGCCGCTACGGCGGCTATGTTTTCTGTATTTTGCACCAATCTCTGTCTGATTGGTGGCTAAAGATCCAAAAGAGTGTATTCACTCTCAAATTTTTCCACCGTGCACACTGAAGCCATAATGTCGACCGACTTCACTGGGCCGAAATTTCGATATCTTTTAATAATTTCCGCACGTTCAACAAGCGTAAAACGATGCATAGGAATGGCGGAAAATCCGGTTAAAAAGACACTATCAACTACGGTCACTCCAACTGTAAGAAAACGAGGTCGGAAAAAGAATTCCTGGATTTCTCAGATGGCAAATGCGCAACAACGCCTGGGACTAACCACTGAAGCGATCCAGGACCGAGCATTATGTAGACGCGTTCTGCGGTCTGCGACATTAGCGAGTTAGGGAAACTCGTTACGCATAAGTTCGTATAACGAGGAAAGGGTTAGTAAAAGGATAAGAAGAAGAAGGAATGGCGAACCTTACTGAATATTTGGACAGCTAGATCACATTGGTAACTTTGACAGCTGCTGAACATAACAATTAGAAAAACTATCGTTACAATTTGGTCACCCTTTAGTAAAAAAGGGTTGTTTTTGTTAGAAAGTGTTTGTGATCCTCATTGTGTCCATGGAAGATTTTTCATACTTACCTCTTTCACTTGCACCAGGACTAATAGTCTACTGTGAATCAATTAGGTTAGCTGTTGATCTGAATTTACGAATCTCATGCTGGTTTGAAGCAAAGATTCATTTGCATTGAAGTTCATAAAATCACACATAACGCTCCCAAAAATCTCGGGAATGCATGATTGCCTTGCTGTCGGTCAATATTTGCTAGTATCCTCTTTATGTTCTTATGGATATGGACAATACAATACGAGTAAAAGCACTTGTCTAGATGCGAGAAGCAAGCCTATACACGCATGTGGATATGAAGCACGATCTTTTAAGAAATAATTGTTTCTTCTTTAAAATACTGACAATAATTGAAAAGTAAGTTATTAATAGATTAACCATTTTTCAAAATCTCCTAATTGTATCTATTACACGAATTTTACGCACATTTACCTTCACGAAGAAGATGAATTTCTTCTTAGAGAAAAAAAGAAAAATTAAATTCCCGCCATAATTTAGCCTACACTACCCCCAGGTAATCTGCCCTCTCTAAAGTCTTTCAAAAAAAAAAAAAAAAAACAATTAACAAATACAATTTATGGTATTTACAAATTCAATAACGAAATTTATATCAACCCCACCTAATAGGATTTTTGCTTTGTGCAAAATTACCGAAATCTACAAAACAAAAAGCGAAACCAACGAAGTAAAAGAAATCGAAGTAAATAAACAAAAAAAAATTCATTTGTTTAACTTTGGCGATTCTTTCGCTCTCCACTGTATTTTTCGCATAAACAAAAATTGTTTGTACAAATTATCAAGCCAACAAAAAAAAAAACCAAAAAAAAATGCGAAAGAAAAAACTTTAGAACTTTATTACAGAGAGGGTAAAAAGCTAAACAAAAATTTAGAAAAAAGAAAGAATGAACTTTTTTTTGCACAAACAATGGAGGAAAGGGGAAAAGATAAAAATAAAAAATAAAAAAATTGGCAAACTTAGTATAGTACAAGGTCGAAACTCAGGCGGCTCGGCTATGGATACTCGTAGTGTGGCTAAAAAAGCCTCATCAAGACCACCTACTAACTTGCCGGGGTATGGAACAAAAGGGGACTAGTCAAATGTGTTTATCTATCACGCGGTGATATATGATTAAATGCAGATATTATTAGCAGATACGTGGTATTGATATAGAATGAGATCCGCATTTGCTTATCTGTCTCGCGCACTCTACTCGTAGTTGACTTCGTCAATTTTGGGGGTTAATTCAGTCACTCAGACGTATGTGGAATATTTTTTATTTTATTTTTTGTTTCTACCATTTCATTTAATCTTTTTTTTTAGTTTGTTAGATTTTCGCGAAGGTTATATTCGACCTTTCTATATGTTTATTTATTTTTTTTTGGAATATCTCTGATAGTGTGCGGTTCTATGTCGTCATCGGTATTTCTGAAACTAAAATGCGGAAGATTTGAGCTGGCTAAGATATCAGAAATCATCGATGTAGGTCATTAATGTGGTATTTTTGGTGTCGATTGATAAACCGTATCGAATTCATTTAATCCGTCACATGAAGACCCCAAATATTGTTGTTTTGTACTTTATATGGAAGCAGTTCTTTAGCACTCTAGCACATACTAATATTAAAACCAAAATTCTTCCTTATGTCTGATTGGGAAAGTGTATTTCTTGCTTGTCATCATTCTATCGTGATTTTCAATCATCCTATCCCCGTAGAAATAGGTAAGGCTCTAAGAGGTGTCAACCTGGCAATATCCACTGCTTCAATTGTTTCTATACATCGGTTTTGCTTATTTTACCTCGAAGTGGTAACCATCGAGTACTGGTCGCAAGTGCTGAACAGCAAAAAAAAATAGCAGCACTATAAACGGGACAACGGATGAATTCCCCAGATGGAATCAACGGAAACCATCCCGAAACAAATGAGACCTTATCCGGGCTACTCCGACATATTTGAAGCTCAGCCCGGTAAGGATATCCGAGATTAAAGAAGGGTCTTGGGAAAGAGGTGGTGGCGGATGAGTCCTTAATGAACCTCGCCCTAGAAATATCTAAAATGCAATTCGCCCTCCAAGTTGACGGTTGTGCCTTCGGAATAAATGCCCGACCATGAAAAAAAAGACGAAAGTTACGTAGCAGAAACAAGCCTCGGATATGCAAGAATATGCACGTGGAATGCTAGGTTCCTTAATTGGCCACTTGCGGCCAAACAACTAGTAAAGTTTCTAGACTGCTGCAAAGCTGAAATAACAGCCAGACTTGAAATGCGATGGGATGGGCTGGACAAAAAAGAGGTTGAAAACTGCGACATCTTCTACGGCACCTGTTATCGACAGGAAAGCAGCGTCTATTTGGTTGCAAATTCGTTTTTAGAAGCATACTTATGTTAGGCAAGAAGTCTTGAGTTTCCAGCGTGTAAACGAGCACCTCTTAGTAATCCATATCAAGGCTAAATTTGTCAACATTAGCCTTATATGCGCGTACGCCCCACAGAGGAGAAAGATGGCGACTCCAAAGACAGTTTCTATGAGCAATGCCCTAGCTATCAACTTGAAATTGTCCTCGGTGATTTTGATGCAAAGCTTGAAAGGACGGGCATCTATGGTAGTACTGTCGGAAGGTATAGCCTGAACGATATTCTGATAACGGCTAATCGACTTTGCGTCGGGAGGAAACATTGTCGTAACTAGCACGCTGTTCCCACATCTTAATATTTACAAGGGGACTTTAAGAACTCCTGATCGATCAACCGTCAACCAGATTGACCACATTGCGATCGACGTAAGACACTCCTCCGGTATGATGGATGTCCGAACGTTTTTATGACGAAGAGATCGCCAAATCCTCTTCCGATCGAGTCTCTCTTAATCTTTTAAGAGGTCAACTGCCTCCAGCATCAATCATCGAAGACCAGTGGCAACACTGCCAAAAACCATCAAAGATGCCGCTTTTGATGTGCTTGTCGATTACCACAACGAAACAACTGATTTGATGAAGAGTGCCTGGAATCACATGCATCTAAGCAAGATGCATACAAATTGGCGCTGTGTAGAAGGACTAAAGTTGCTTACGAGCTTTAGTTGGAGCAGTCGGAGTTCCATTGTTGTTGTGTTATTTGTCACGCCCGTATTGCAAACGATAAAAGATACTCCAACTGCAGTCTGTTAAATTTCAGTGCAAATTATGCGAGAATCTCTTCGTTGTCAATATTTATTCGTTTACAGGCTTGGATGCGATCTTTGTAGCCTCAACATACTCCTATTATTTTAATCCCTCGACCGCATGTTCCAGCATCACTTGCCGACATTAGTCGTTGAACCAAGAGTTTCAATGCAGTGAACAAGAGAAACATTATACATCGACAGCCTCAACCCTGTTAACTTTTTGGCAATGCCGCATCTGGTCTTCATAATCCTTTTAGAGACTCGGAGACACACAATCGGACAATTTGTTTTAAATTTCTTTTTAATGTTCATCAGGCGCCGATGTAGACATCTCCTGGGATATTCAGAATGTCACAATAGTAATCTTGCCATAAGAAGGTACAAGCCAAATTGATCTTATTCATTACCCAAGTTGCTCAATGTGCTCTATGTTTATTGTGGCATTTGCCTTGCACTCTTTCTGTGTAGTCGAATAAAATATCAGCAGCTTGTTGGTTATTCTCCCGCAAATACATTATAAAATGGATTCCCTGCTATGGATTCTTTTTCCCGAACTTTAACTGTATTCAATAGCTTTTCCAGGAAAATGAACGCGGCCAAGGTCTTCGCGATAAACGACTATAATGGAATCAACTTGTTGCCACACTCAATGATTATTCCACCATAAAGCTGAGATAAAATGAGATTACATCTCTGGTTGGTCAGAGTTGTAATTTGTGCCTTTCTTCACTTTGAGGTTGAGTTCTGTTGTGCTCAGATCGTTCGTATCTACATCACGATAAAGCGTAAAACTTCTTTACTCAGAGATTGCAATAGTTATTATCCAGTGTAACTTCTAGTGCTAGCCACTTCTCAAGTTCTTCTTCAAAGCAAAACCAGATCAAGACTAAGCACGTTATAACCACAACAACACAGTTGCCCAATTTTCACGAGCCTTGTTTAGATAAGACACTTCTTAAAATATTGCCTGTTAAGATATTTCTACGAGCTGATTTGGATAGACTGGATTGTCAGTCTTTTATGCAGTTCAGATACTCAACTGAAGACTCAGGACCATAGCCCACATTTCAGTCGATGCGCTTAAGTCATCTGGCTCATCTCCTATTTTGCTAAAGGGAACTCCAGGCGACTTAAGCTCGATCGAGTCCCCAGATTTAAAGGTTTAATTCTTGATTTCCTTAAAAATCGTAAGATGCTTTTTGAGGTAAGCTGAACGCTATCGAATTCTGTTGATCTATTACTTTAACCACGAGAAGAACTCACATACCTCTTCGACTACCACATTTCGTTGGATTTCCTTCTTTGGGGCAACTTTGGTAAAGGCTTGTGTTTCCTACGCTTTCTTTGTAAGTGACTATAGGACCTCCGCTGAATTGCTGAGTGCGGATTTGAAAAATCTATGCCGGAATGCGGCCGAATCCAACTACCTTGTCTCTCATCAGGGCAAAGAAAAAGATGCTAATGCGGATATTTGTTCCTATGTGAAGCTCCTACGAAGTTAGGAAATTTCCGTGAAGCCCTCTTATCAGAGGTGGCTTGAAGCTTTACCAACCTGCGGGTTCCTAAGTAGTACTATAAACGGTCCTGCTATCTTAAAATTTTAAGACCACTCGACAATGGCTTTGTGGTGAACCTAAAGAACAAAACGACATTTTAGTGCGTCACATTATTACATCAACCGTGACCTCCCATGGCGATTTTTGAGTTCAAGACCACATTATGCGACACTTGTTAATCGAAAGTCGATATCAATTAAAATGACAGATTTATTATGACTTAATGATTAAGAACTCAATACCTGAACTGATAATGGCCTTCACAGTGTGATATGTTGCATAATTGACTAAACGACCAAGATATTTCTAACTAAGCTGACAATATCTTGTTTATATTTTAATTTATTAATTCTAAGCACTTCCACAGTTCGTTATTAAATACGCCATTTCCATCGAATCGCACTTTGAAAACTGTATTCCAATGATACGATACGACATTCGTATATGCGTCTATTTCGTTGATTCTTCTCTGTAGGTTCTGTAAATCATCTTTTAACGATTTTTTGATTTTGTTTTTGAGAAATTTACATATCTAGGTAATAAATAATTTTCACCAGTCATTTATCAAGATTTATATTCGATTGAAAACACCATAACTCTGCTCTGCAGGTGGCCAAAAATTTAGTAGTACACCATCACCGCGAATGTAAGCCATTCATTGCAGGTGGCCCAGATACAAAGTCGATCCGTGGGAAATTGTCAAAAAGAAATAAAAATACCACTGTAATTATAGTAAATAAATAAATCTGATAAAGAACTACATAATTAGAAATTTAATTGCAATACATTTAAGAATAAATAATTAAAAAAGAAACCTACAACAAATATATCAAATGTATCTCAAAGCCGATCGGAGATATAAAGTTGTTGAAAGCTCCTTGTAAATATAGTAGTTTGTGAATTTCAAATTATGAATTTTTCTGACTGTGCTAAATGCCCGTGAGTCTTTAGTAATTAGCGCTTCTTGATTAACAAATTTTAAACATAAATTAACATAACGTGAAAGATAGTTTTTTTTTTTTTTTTTTTTGTGTAGGAATTATGTGAAATTAAAAAAAAAAAAGAAAAGAGGAACTAACAACAGTCATTGAATAATAAATAGCAGATTAGTTGATTTGTACTGAAAACTTGTTCTATAATCGGGCCGGTATTGTTTCGAAATTGACAGATTGTCTATGTACGTGACAAAATATATGAATCGCTGGTTTATGAGTTTTGAAAAATTAATTTCTATTTTCTTCCTATTCAATTTAGAAATGGTTTATTTGATTCGTAATCAGCTTGTATAATACGACAGCGTCTGGGCGTATCATTTGGGAGAAATTCGTTAATTATTTTGAAATCCAATGATTAAAATGACCTCTATCGACCTCTAGGTCCTCAATAATCTATTAGTTGCATTCTAGCATTATGAAGTGGCCTGTAAGATACAGATTAAAATGGACAGCAGCATGCATCTTTCGCCAAATGGACATCAGTATTTTTGTTTCTTCTTTCGCTTTTTTAGACACGACATTCGCATTTGTCCTGCAACTCTAGATATTTCCAGCGGCAGCTCGGTTCACAGCACATTTGGTCTCTGTTAGTGGTTTTCCATTTTAAAATGAATAACCTAATCGCTCAAAGATATTTTGAAAATCGCGATTGAGTGGCGAATGAGAAACCTACCATGAGCTACGTGTACTTTACTGTCGGCAAACTCGGATATCTGAGTTAGCAATTCGAATATCCATCGATTGTACCTTGCTTGCATGGAGCATTGTATTTAGGAAGATTCGAAAGATTGCACCTGTGTCCAACCACTCTATCGAAGATTTGACGAAATCTTCATGCATAAATTGAAGTTGCTCTCGATTCTCGTTTTTGTTCAGCATCAAGGCCCATCTTTGGTTGAATGCAAGCAAACTTTGGAATGAATTCAAAGCCATTCATACACTGGTGGGATCATCGTTAAATTTTTATGACATCACACGCCACAATTTATTTGGAGTAATGAACCTATGAAATGGCCTGCAAGAGCGTGTGACTGTGAAGTCGTTACACTATACCGATAAACCAGAGACGAGAGACATTTTTGGAAGCCAACATTCGGTTCACTATTGACGATATAAAGGCTGTTTGAAAATGTGGGTTATAATATGTAAACAAATTTATATTCTTTCAATCAGTTCATACTTAAGCTAGCTGTGTGTCAAGTTTCGTTGCAGTAGTTCCCATAATTTTTGTTTGAATAAATCTGCTTCTATCTAAAAAAAAATGCAGAAAACAGAAGTCAGAGCCGTGAATCAATATTTTGTCACAATGTATTCGACGCCAAGTTAAATGAAGGAAGACTTTGATAACACATTGGGGGAACCTGCGTCGTCGTATATCATAGTAAAAAAGTGGACAGCTTTGCTTTATATTTAAAATTACGAATTAGGATTGAAAAAAAGTTTCAGCAAGATGGGTGCTGCTTCTTTTCACCGAAGAAAAAAATTCAATCGGGTTGAAATTTCAAGATAGAATGTGGTGTTATTTCGTAGACATACTAGCGATTTTTTGAGAAGACTTATAACCAATGATGAAACCCGGATTTACCACTATATTCCTGAAACAAAAGAACAATCGAAACAATGGAAACATAGCAGTTCTCCTCCGATGAAGAAAGCCAAGACATATGCATCGGCCGAAAAAGTGATGGCGTCAGTGTTCTGGGATTACAAGAAAATAAGTTCTATTGATTACCTTCCAAAAAAACAAACTGTTGCAGGTCAAAACTATACTAATCTGTTAGGTAAATTAGATATAAAAATTCACGAAAAAAGATCAGGTTTGGCCAAAATGAAAATTCTTTTTGCACCGGCGCACAACTTTTTTGTTGCCATGGCTAGGCTTCGTGAACTCAAATTTGGAGTACTTAATCACCCACCTTGTTCTCCTGATTTAGCATCATCAGACTCTTGTACACGAAGAGGTGATAACTGATCCCTGGAATATAGATGGAATAAGTGTATTAAAATAATAGGGGATCATGTCGTTATCAATATTTCAATGTTTTATTGGACATGCCGATAACTTTTCAAATAGCCCTCGTATAGCCCCAACTGCTCGAAAATTACTAGAAAAATTGGCTTTGAAAATGCGCCAGCCGGAGTAGTTATATAGGTATATACGAAATCATAATTAACCACTTATGACGTCAAATTATCTTTTCAATAAACCCATGGCCATCATCATGATTTTTTAATACACATCTTAATATGCTACCCAGGCGGGCACTGTTTCCCCACACTAGTGAAGTAGTCCCGCGACGAATAGAAATACTCGTGTCAGAGGCCAAGAGTTTCCGGGGCGAGAAATCAGTGGAATGGTGACTTAAGAGAAAATGTCGCATATTAGAAGCCGGATGTCGGTACAGTGACAGGCAAAAATATCGAGTTAGAAAACTAGAAAACGTATATCATCAATTTTTTGTAAAATCGATATAATGTAGCAAATGCTGCACTTAAGTACGTTTTGCAGCAATAGATACCATACCTAAATAAATTACCATCTTCCAACAAAAACAGAAAGTGAAAAATTATTTGGATTGTCAAAAGACAAGCCTTTCGAGCATGCACTTAGTACACCAGTAATAGCTTAATTCAGAGGGTGTGACTCGACTGTGACTAGTGAATCAGTATAAAGAACGAACCAGGGACGTGCAGTTAAGCCGGATCTAACAAACCCCCCAATAAAATTATGAGAGACGATAAAAAGCGCCACCATTGCCAGTGAGATTGCAAGCAATTGAGTGTTTATGGCAAAATGATTTCGTCTTGTTTTAATTGTATCTTGACAGTGGTAATAAAAAGAAGATTAGGTTTACAATAAGCCGCTTTTTGTGATTAGAATTCAATTGGACTGCGTAAAAAATATTTGAAAACCTGAGAAATGCGATAAACAGATGTAAAATTGCAAGTTTTCATCGCTAGCAGTCGTTTGTATGCATTCATACGTTCTGCCATAAACACTTCCATGTAATTGATCCCTAGTAGTTGATCGTACCGCGTCGCCGCGAGATACGAATACGCCTAGGCATAATAGCAGCAAAATAGTGAAAAAACACGGCAACGTTTCAGAAGATCTGCATACCGCCTTCGTCGATTTATAACATTTTTCAAAGTTCTCATAAATCTAATATGGACGGCCCAAAGATCTCAAAATGTATCCCAGACGTACAAGTACATAACAAGATACCCAATGTACCGCACGGCAGTGTTAAACCTGCAATGCTTTTTAATGTCGTGCAGGATTTTGAAGTTGAATGTTAACTAGTACAGAACGACTCACCTCTTTTTAGCCAATGAAAGCGCTTTTATAAGCAATATTGCCTTTCAGGGAGCTTTCTTGTCGTTTTTCTTAACCCATAAACCCAACTCTTGATATATAGTATACTGGTATTAAAAATAAGTCACCCTATCGAAGTTCGAAAAAATTAAATACTTAGGCTTAACCATCAATGATATTTCGATGTCGCACGAAGCTTTAGTGTAAGAAGTAGGCTCATTTTCGGAAGTCTTCAGATAACGTACTGATAGTGGAGAATCTTGAAACTGAAGTGTAGCTGCCTTTTGAGCAAATATCTTAACAAAAATTCATCAAAAAAGCAATATAGACTCTATTCTAGCCGAGGTTCAAAGACGTTAACATTTTTGGCCCACATATCTTACTGATCCTAGAATGATAGATTGATACTCAGGTCGCAAATTTGGCAGAGTCTAGCCGTAAAAATACCTATTTTTGTGGCGGAAAACAGCAGTAACGTCACTTATTTCTTTGACACGTAACATGCAATCAGGTCCTGGGGAAACCACGTTTGAAATTCACAGCTCGAAATGCCTTAGGTGATTTTCGAAATTCCGTTCGGATAGATTTCCATTATAGATAAAATATAAACCAGGAAGACAGTTGGATGTTAATGAAGAAATGCTAAGTTATATTAGATGTGAACTCCAAGTTAAATCTTCACCAGACAACTGCGTTAGATCGCTTTCAAAGGCTTAGTCTTAAAAGATAAAGAGAATCGTTTTGCACCTTTAAATTAGTAGAGATGAAAAGGGTTGCCTATGGTTACAGAGAGAAGACTACGTCATTAACATCAAGTATACTCTGTAGTTGGGGAAACTGTTAGGTTCAGGTGTATTATTAGTATTTAAGGCATCGACATCCATATTTGCCCAACAGAAAGAATGTACATTTTCATTACGCTAAGAGCTTGTCATTTGTGAATCGCAAAAGATAATAGCAGAGTTGGTTTGGCAAATTTTACCCCAGCCACCATATTTAACAGATATTGTACTTGTTTCGACATTTACAAAACTTTCTTGATGGAAATGAGTACCTACAATTTAAGGATGTCCCAATGTCAGCGAGGATTTTTTCCCCAACGGAAACTTACATTTTAACCGTCTGCTCTGTAAAGGCCTGCACTGATAGTTGGGTTTCTTCTTCCTCTTCTTTACCTTTTTACTTTTAAGTGAGATCGACTCTCCTTGAACATAGTCTCCAGATCCTTTGGTCCTGAGTTTTCGATTGATCTATTTGGTGTCTTCGCAGTTCATCTGTGATGATGACCAGATAATTCCGCAGCAAAAACGACGTCTTCTGCATACAATATAGGTATATGCCACGCCAATGGCATATGTACTTTCTTGATCAGATAGCCCATCACTAAATTGAAGAGAAATTGACTTATTTGTGGTAATGGGCCAGTTTGCAGCTAGGTTCTACATTACTTGTAGGAGTGTTGCCGACAACGCGTACCTATTGCTTTGCTTAAAAGTAACCAATGTCCATACTCGACCTTAGTATATTTCGTTTCCTTTATGGCAATTGTGGATTTTTGACAGATTTTTAGTTTTTTGAAGATGTCGTTTTCGATCAGCACTTTTCCTATATTTTCAAAAAACTTATCTGTAGCTTCGTCCTTAGCTGTAGCGACCTTTCTTTTCTCCAGGGTCTTCGTTTTTTACGTTCTTGGTGGACTTCCTCCATTTTTGTATCTTGTCATATTTTGAACACGTTTTTCTTCTCCTTAAGTACATTTTTTACATTCTCATTCCACCACCCAGGGCTTTCTCTTGTGCTAATTACATCCTTTGAAATACCATTCTGTCTTACACCTCAGCTTTGCAGTGTTCTTTACAATATTCACTATAGATTTCTGCCTTCATCCCCGTCGCATTGCAATTTTCAATGTTGAGAAATCAGCGTATCGCTGAGAAACCGGCAGCTCATCACAAATTTGGAAACACGAAAACTTCTCAATGACCGGCAGTACGGTTTTCGTAGCAACATGTTTACTGGTGATTTGATAGCATGTCTTACCGAAAAGTGAAACCAAAGCATGCATCAATGTGGCGAAGCAAGCAAGTTGCACTTAATATTTCCAAGGCATTTGTCAGAAAGGCATGCATCTGAGACCTCTTCTTAATGGATTGGTTATTACCATTCGGAACGTTCAATTCAAGTTGAGTTGGATGCCTGAAACAATCCAGGGTATTTCCATTATCTCCGACAATCTTCTAATATGAACAGCATAAATAAAAAAGAAACCACAGCAGAGTGGAATGTAATGCATCCAAAACTCAACCCTGTCTGCTGTCATTAAAGTGACATTCAAACACCCAGCCATTATTTATGAATAGCACTTGCATCTTTGAAATCTAAAAAGTTTTCTTTTTCTGCATGTGACCACATATTCGATGTCTTCAAAAATGCAGCAAAATCTAAAGGTTTTCTTAAGCAATGTAAAATATATTTAACTTCCTCTGATCTCGCCTCAGTGTACAAGGTACTCGTATTCATCCGCCTAAAATTGTCAGGTGCTAGATAGGATCCAAAACTGTGCTAAAGAACTCATAAGTAATGCCAATGTTACCTAGTTAATTTTCACTCTCCAACACAGGCGTAATGACTCCCGTCGCACCCTTTCCTTTCGCTATTTTCACCACCAGTACTGCCCCGAAATTGCCAATAGTTTTGCTCCCATTCAGACCTTCAACCGTAACACCTGTGTTGGTATGAATGTTCATAAGTATGCCGTGAAGCGCACTTTTGGAAGAACTCTGAAATATTGGGATTATTTCCTAAGCCGTACAATTCACTTATGGAGTGCTCTGCCACACTTTTTATTTCTTAGCCTTAATAACTTCCATACACTTAAGACCAACGCACATCGGTACCTTTCTTTTTACCTTCCCTAAATTCCTTTCGCCCGCGTTGTGTGTAAACATTTTGAGAGTACGCAAACTCCTTCA
This sequence comes from Volucella inflata, assembly GCA_928272305.1. Taxonomy (NCBI): domain Eukaryota; kingdom Metazoa; phylum Arthropoda; class Insecta; order Diptera; family Syrphidae; genus Volucella; species Volucella inflata. The sequence goes on from OV743719.1 coordinate 68,703,226, forward strand.
AGCGCGAGTCCAAAAAAAAAAGTGTTCCTTTAGAGTAAACAAGACGTTCGTTGGGGGTAAGTGTGTGCTTCACCATTCATTGCCTCGCTGACATTAAAACAATAAAGTCAACGTGAGTTCCAGTTGTTACACTTTTGTGTTAAACAAGGTGTTCAGGTTTTTTCTTAAAACGGTGTTAACAATAGCAAGGTTATGCGAGGTCTTTGCTCTGTGATTTCATGTTGCCGTATCCTAGGCCGCCATGAACTTCCTATAACATGCTGCTGCCTTAGCCAATATGACCATTCAAGTCTTTTGTTTCACCCGGTGGTTTTGATTGATCATCAAAGTCTTGCCAAAAATCCACATTCTTTTGGTCAGAGCAACTTATAGTGCATAGGCTGATGTTCAGGAGCTTTGATTTTTCATTGCAATTTTAATTGAGGGGTTGGTAGGTAATTATTTCCGTACCGCATCCTGTAAGGAAACTCTGGTCCGATTCTAAAAGATATTTTGATTAGCAGATGTTTAACCTTGTCAGGTTGAACGTCACTTCGGATGAACGCTCTAAAATTATCTATTATTATAGTTTGAGCATAGACATGGCCACACTGAATAGGAGGAAAATATAGCGACTTTTTGTTATTATTGATGTTCGGATAGTTCTTATATCGGGTTTTCCAATAGGGACTTGACAACTTTGAATTTGATTTGTGAACGCACTCTTTCAATAATCATCAAACTGTCACTGTCAACATTTTCATCATGGTAAAGTACACGAATGAGCAACGTCTGCAAATTATTAAAATTTTCTACCGAAATTCGGAGTCGGTGACTGCAACTTTAAGAGCGTTAATTCCAATTTTCGGTCGTAATTCTCGCAATAACAAGTTTAGTGCAAAAATTTGAGTCTTCATATTCGTTGTGTGATGTTACCGTGTCAGTGAAACAACGGGTTGGTCGAAGTGTCGAAATATCGCTGCCGTTCAGGCGTCCGTAGCAAACGATCCATATCAGTCAATTCCACGGCGCTCTCAAGAATTGGACATCGCTCAGACCACATTATGGCGTATTTTGCGTAAGGATCTTGGTTTACACCCATACCAAGATGGTGAATTTCATCGCAAAGTCATCTTCCGTGACGAAGCTCATTTTTGGCGCAATGGGTTCGTCAATAAGCAAAATATGCGTTATTGGTCGGGTGAAAATCCACATGTGCTTCATGAATTGGTTATTTCATCCACAAAAAATAATTGTTTGGTGCGGTTTGCATGCCGGCGGCGTTATTGGGCCATATTTTTTCGTCGACGATAACGATCGTCACGTTACTGTGAATGGTCAGCGTTATCGCGCCATGATCACCGATTATCTTTGGCCCGAATTGGAAGATATGGACTTGGACGACATGTGGTTTCAACAGGATGGTGCCACAAGCCACATTGAAGAGTAAGTATGGCTATCTCAAGAAATGGGCCAGTCGACTGGCCGCGTCGTTCGTGCGATTAAACCCCGCTTGACTATTTTATGTGGGGCTACGATAAGTCATTGGTTTATGCCAACAAGCCGACGACCTTGGAACAGCTCATAGCCAACATTGAACCCGAAATAGCGGCTGTTTCGGCCGAAATGTGTGGCCGTGTCGTTAATAATTGGATCCAATGAATCGACCGCTGCAAACGTGTCCGCGGTGGCCATATGAACGAAGTCGAGTTCCATTCATAAATGTTTTAATTGTACTTCAAGCCGATAGTAAAGTTTTTGAAATATCTCAAACGGTTTCCGTTTTATTTAAAAAATAAGTTGTCAAGTCCTTATTGGAAAACCCATTAGTTTCTATTTTGTTCTGATAAAATGTCTTTTCTGTTTGTTTTTTAATAACGAGTTACTAATTCTTTTTCATGTTACTTTTTCTTTCAGGTAAGTCCAGGCTTTGAAATATTTTTAAGCAATAATCGTGAGTATTAAGCTGTTTTATGTATCAAACCGCGATGAGGTTAAAAGTACCGTAATAAGTTTGTGGAACTTAAAAACCTTGAAAGGTAAATTTCCTTATTGCTCTTTGAGATAACTGACGAAAACTGTATCCCCCAACAAATAATTGATTTATTAATCTCAAATGTTCAAAGTCCTTCGCTACAATTTACCTGTCATTGCTGAACCCCCAATTCCGTCCTCAACAAAAGAAACTCACGTCACTGTCAACTTTTCCACTCTCTTTCTTTACCTACCTATGATTTTCTGTAATTTTCTTTTTTCTTTCAAGGCTTTCTAATTTTGGACTTACCTCAAATCCTAAAACAAAACATGACACAAGCTAAAAGGAACACAAAAATTCAATTTACAATCTATCCGCTCATAGGGAGAGTATGTAGGTATATTCGTAGTTATCCCTTAAATACGATCACAGGCAAATCAATTAACTCGAAGGGAGTATTCCTTCTTATTTAACAGTTTAATTAAAAGCTTGATATAGCAGCTTGTATTCGTATCTTTAACCACTACACAGACTTATCTAATCGTACAGGGTTCTGTGATACTCGTATTTTCTGTTGGGGGTTTTACTATAAACGAGTAACAGTAATTTAACTAACCTAGCAACCGAACGTACGTTCCAGCCCCAGCTGCCTAATAAAAATGAATAAAATTCTATGCAACATCAAAATTCCATTTCACATGTCGATCTGCGTGCTTAGTGCTTCCATTTTGGCCTCTCCTTCTGCTGTCACTTCGTATCGTATGCCCCTAAACCCTTCTTCGAGGAGTACATATTAAAGATTTAATAATTAGGCCCTGACTATGTAAACCACCCCCTTGATAACCAGCTTCATAAGCTCCCGCATATCCTTACATACGGATATATCAAAAGCAAGAATTCTATCATCCATTTCCCAGAAAAACGAAACGAAAATGTAGGTGCCGAACAACGAAAGGGGGTGGTGAAGAAGTGGAGGGTGCTGCTGGGAAACGACGAAATGCGAAAGACACAAAAAATTGCCTTTTAATGCGTTTTTTTTTTTTAGGCTCGATGTTCTTTTTTTTCCTCCACTTTTTCCTTCTTCAGAAGGGGGCTGGCGATGAAAGGAACATAGCCAAGTGGTTAGAATAAAAAAAATAAAAATAAAAAAACAGAACCAGTGGGCATGGTAAATGCAAAATAATAAACAAAATCCTCGCAAAGCGCGGCGTCTCCATGATAATTGAGAGGAGACAACGAACAAATGAACATTGTGAGGGAAGAAAGTGAAAGTATCCATCCATCCAAACATTCAAACATCCAAAAATCCATTCACATACATACATAGGCAGTCGTGTCTGTCGTGTCCTTGAATTTCAAGTACCACGCATAAACATGAACTCAACACAAGGGTTTTCGGGGTTAAGGGAGTTCTGAGAGGCATTGCGACCCACCTCCAATGGCATTTTGTGCTTAAAGCTCTTGTCATGGTATTTCTGTAGCTCCATGAGTGAATGTTTACATTATGTACAAATCTCAGGGCCAACAGAGCCGTCGTCGTCGTCGTCGTTTTCCTTTTTTCGGTGTCAGATTGTTTTTGTATTCTAGTTGTTTTTTTTTTTGTTTTTGGATGAAAGTTTGTCCTTGGATGTGATTATTCCCAGTCCGGTAAACCGCCCTTCGTTCAAAGGAAGACCGAACAAAGGAAAACACTGGAAAAGTACTGATTTATGAAAGGGCCATGTCAGACGCATAAATAAACTTGTGTAGTAAATAATATGACTGTTCTCTTTTTTAAGAGACTGAAGAGAGCAGAACTCTCTTTGTTAGATCGGTGGAAAATATATCGGTGTTCTGACTTGAACTGATTATATAATGTACAGTTCATGGCCATGGTAAGACGACGTCGTAGTGTCGTCTTGGAACCTAAATATATCCGCACCCTATGAGCTTTTGATTTTCAATTACTTCTATATACTTTTCGCTTTGTTTTTGGGTTTCTTCTTTTCTATACTGCGATTACTTGAGAAGGGAAAGTGAAGGTTTGGGAAGTAATTGCGTAGGAAAGTAATAAGTGCAAAGAGTGATTCCACTTTAAGGATTAAAAAATTAATTCAAGAATCACAGAAAGCCTCTTGGATACAAGGGAGCCAAAGTCAAATCAATTCTGTGCGTAAAGGGGTGAGTGTTCGGAAATGAGAAGCAGATTTTTTTAAAAATTCAAAAAAGGTTCATGCACAATTCATGATTGCCTCGCAACAGATGAGAATCTAAAGTGATATGCCTCCAATTATCTTTCTCATTTGATATGTCTCCTTGATTTGTCTCCCACCGTCGTACTAGATCATCGTGGGATGCACTGGAAGGAACACAAGAGATTCATTAATGCTGAACTTGCTGCATAAGGAAATTACGTTTGAATATCCCTGTTGGCGCTGGACAAACTTGATACCAAATCACTTACTCCCTAAATCATGCCCTTATCTCGTCCTCTTCTACAGTAAGCTAAGGGATAAGCGCAAGCAATGCAAGAAGTAAAATAGGTCCACCATAGGTTCTAGTATAGTTTCTGAGAAATATCAGTAATTTAAGTTAATCCTTGAGGACCCTGGTGGCTAGGTACTGATAAAAAATCTTAAATCTGTGCAACTACCCTGCCTTCTGCATTTCTTCGATTAACTTGTGGTTCCTAGGAATCATATAGTCTCTCTGACACGAATGATCTTAGGATTTCGTTCAGAATAAGTTACTGTTTGATAAGATGTGTGTGCCGCAGCGCCGTCTTGATAAAACCAGAGCACACCCACGTTAAATGGTTAAGTCATCATTTCGAGATACTGTGTTTGTTGTAGATGTCTTAAGGCCTATCCATCATTGAAATGCAAGTCTTCCAGAAAATACATCTGCTGTAAGTGAAAGTGTTGAAGAAATTACAAATCGATCGGTTTCCTGGCGAGCACAGCATTTGGGCTTGTCTTACAGTCTTACAGCAGTGGGTGGAAGACCGTTGTTCAGAGCCAAAGAAATCAAATCGATCGCATCTGGCAGAAAGGACATGGCCAGCGTGCTTTGGGATGCGAAAGGGATCCTATTAATTGACAATTACAGGCGAAAATTACTCCAACCTTCTTGGCTAGCTGGTTATTAAAATTCTTTAGAAGAGGCCTTGCTTGCACACGAAAAAAATCATCTTTCACAAGGACAAAGCACCTGTACACAAGGATGCGTTGGCGATTGGTAAACTGCGGGATTTGAAATACAATTTGTTAGGGCAACCCCCATATTCTCCTGATTACACTAAGGGTGCCATAGTGTTCCATCTGTTCCTAAGGTTGAAGAAATTCGTTTCTGGGAACCTCTTCGCATCCAATGAAAAATTTGAGAGTTGATGAATACTTTCACAAATTTTCAGACTCACTTCCGGGAAGGAATACTGATGTTAGAAAAACGTTGTACAAAGTGTGTTGAAATCAAGGGAGATTATGTGGAAAAATGAAATCATTTTGTAACTGAAAATCATGGTCTTTACTTGTCAGACCAAATTCTTTTCACATTACCCTCGTACACTCTAGCACAGTCCAACTGACTGAACAATTGAAGCCAGCAGCTGACCATGAAATGTGTAGAAAATGCGCCGATTGGCTGCTCTAATATCAGCGTTTGGATGGCCAACTTCCACACAACATTTTTTTCACCAATGAGGTCTACTTTTCACTCGGTGGCTAAGTTAACAAACGAAATTGTCCACCTTTGACTGTCGAAAGACTATTGCATCCACGAAAAGTCACTGTATGGTGTGTAATTTGGTTTGGTGTTGTCGTTGCTCGATACGTTGGTCTTAAATGGAAGATATGGATGTGAAAGACATGTGGAATCAAGACGACGATGCCACATCTTACACAACAAGACCTGGTTTGGCTTTACTGCCAGATAAAATTCCCTAACGATCACGTTTCGGTGATGTGAACTGGTCACCAAGATCGTGTGATTTATCGACGTTGGATTACTTTTTGTGAGGCTTTAGAAAAGAGCGTGTTTGTTCACGCAATTCGCAAACTGTTGAGGCTTTGAAAACAAACACTAGTCAAATTATGGCCGAGCTATTGCCCGATATGTGTCGAAAAGTCATCGAAAATTACCATGTCAGAATGAAGTCCTGCAAGAACTCCCGTAGAGGATAGACCCTTGAATGATTTTATATTCCATTCATAATAGCAAGAACCAAACAATATATGAAAATAAAAATTCTACCAAAATTCGAACCATTAATTGGTATTATTTAAATTTGCTTTCGGAACAACAAAATGGATGGCATGTCCGATATTTCTTGATCCGCGTCTGAACCATTTCTTCAAACCGATTAACTACTGCGAGAGTTTCGGTTTCAAAATGGCCATTATGTAATCAAAGGTCTTGCGAAATGTCATTTTCATAAATGTTGCTCGGTACTGCTGCACTACCTTTTGAGAGGTTTTGCCTCCGGTATTCGCTTGTAAGATCCACACGATTTCTTCAGAGCATGACGTTATATACATATGTAAGTCACATGACACCGCATCATGTGAGAACTGACGAACTTGGCGGAAATACCAAACCTAGACATTGCTCTTAATACGAGTTTGCATGGAGTTCTTTTCTATTTATGCTGTCATAGGCAGTCTTAAAGTCGACGAAAAGCTGCTGATATCGATTTCACGGTCTTGAGTTGTTTCCAGGATCTGATGCAGTTTGAAAATTTAACTCAATTGGCCTGAAACCATACAGATAGAGACCAATCAAGTTGTCCACGAAACATTCCGGGCGCACAATATCGCAGATAAGATCTTGTTAGCATTGTTAAGAAGACTAATATCCACCCTTACAGTTGGTGCGGTTGAGCGGTCTCATTTTTGTTGGATCTGCAAATTATGCTGAAATTTTATTCATCAGGCATACACTTTTCTGAACAGATCTGAGAAATATAGTACATTCTCCACAAAGTCAAAGTATGTCGGGTGGATGGAAATTTTGGCTATCGGCGTCTGAGTTGAATGGTCTATTCTTCTTTGTTTTGTTAGGCACTGTCACTGGTGTCGGTAATTGGTGCTGGTGGCACAAGAGTTGTTAAGAGATTTCAGGATATGCGTTCGGCAAAGATTCTACGTTATACTATTGGAAGGTTCAGGCCTCTAGAACAGTATTAACAGCATTTCGTCAATCGCAAAATAGATAATCTGGTTTAGAGTTTCATGATTCGACGACAGCATAGATTAGAATACCTTATAGAATGACATATCGTCCCGCCGCCAAGTCATTAGACCATTGTCATGCTTACCAACTGCCTAAGATGTTATTATTTGGTGTCGTTGTCCTTGTCTTCTATAATGGCTCAAATAAGGCCTATATTAGAGAATTTAACTTTAATGCGGATAGTCATTAGACATTCGACCAAGTTTGCCACATATATTGGGTCTATAACTTAATTCGTGCGGTTGTAGAGATGGCGTAACTTGTATTTTTCCATTGGAACATGCGTTGGAAAGCTACTGTCATTGTACGTCATTTCAGTATATGTCATTCATTTGAAGCGTAAACAACAATAATTTTTTTTCACTCAAATATGTCGAACTTTGTGCCTGAAAAAATGTTTTTGCGGGGAGTTCTTCTTCATTACTTTAATATGAAAAGAACTGCTGCCGAAAGTCATCGTATTTTGGTGGAAGTTTATGGTGAATATGCGCTAGCTGAGCGAACGTGCCAAAAGTGGTTTGCACGATTTAAAAGTGGTGATTTTGGCTTGGAAGACGATGAACGTCCTGGGCAGCCAAAAAAATTTTGAAGATGAAGAACTGGAAGCATTACTCTATGAAGATTGTTGCCAAACACAAGAAGAGCTCGCAGAATCTTTGGGTGTCACTCAAGCAGCCATTTCAAAACGTTTAAAAGCAGCTGGAGCCGAGCGACGTCGAAAGGCGGTTTTGCATGTCAGAAATGCTGCTGGAACTCCCCAAAAGGAAGCCATTTTTGCATCGGATTGTTACTGGTGATAAAAAATGGATCTATTACGACAACCCCAAGCGCAAAAAATCATATGTGAAGCCCGGCCAACCAGCCAAATCAACGGCAAAGCCGAATATCCATGACGCGAAGGTAATGCTCTGTATTTGGTGGGATCAGATGGGTGTGCTGTATTATGAGCTGCTAAAACCGGGTGAAACCATCAATGGACAACGCTACCAAACACAATTAATCCGTTTGTAGAGAGCAGTAGCCGAAAAACGCCTGGAATATGCGACCAGACACGAGGCAATAATTTTCCATCATGACAACGCTCGGCCCCACGTTGCTATTCCGGTTAAGAACTATTTGGATGGGAAGTCTTACCCCACCCGCCTTATAGCCCAGACCTTGCCCCTTCTGACTACCATTTGTTCCGGTCGATGCAAAACGCCCTCACTGAAATACGGTTCACATCAGAGCAGAATATCAAAAATTGGCTTGATTCATTCTTGGCTGCCAAGCCGGCGCAGTTCTTTTGAGATGGGATCCACAAATTGCCAGAAAGATGGGAAAAAGTCATAGCTTCAGATGGGCAATACTTTGAATAAAACTATTGTACATGTTTTTCTTAAATAAACGTTCAAATTTTGAAAAAAAAAAACCGCACGAATTAAGTTATATACCCAATAGTATAACAAATCCAAACCCAAATAAGCGCTGTTTGTGTTCGGTATAACAGTCACCGTAACAGGTGTCACATTTTTTCAACCTCCAATTGCTCGGATCATTCCATCGAATACCTGGATGGCGGTGATACTTGCATAATGGCCATCAAGGGCTGCACGTGGCTTGTAAAGTGTTTAAACATTCTTCCTGTAGATCCGAAGATCTACAGTAATAAGTACGTTTCCAACGTACAAACACCAATCAGGAGGGCCAGGTCCTTGGTTGTTCCCTATGACCTGCTGGAAACTAGCCAGTTCGCGAATGCTTACGCTGCCGTTGGCCCATCAAAGCCTTCTTCTCTACCATCCCTTCTTTTCAGGATTATGTTTCAGTCTTGTTCAATCTCCTTATTGACATATATGTCGAAGAAGCTCAAATTAGGTTTCGGCCGGTCTAGCTGTGAACATCACCAATGATTTTATCGAGGCAAATTCCTCCGCTGGACATTCTACCTCTGAAGACTTAGCGTTTATTTATTTAATTAAAAATATGGACGATACAGATTGTACGTGGTTCTACCAGTATGGCGTTGCGTGTCATTCAGCCTCTGCAACTATTGACTTACTGAAGACTGGATACAACAGCAACAAAATACTACAAAATGGGATACTACGATGAATTGTCCACCGAGATCGTGCGATTTTGTTCTTTTCGAACTATGCAATCCTTTGATGTATGCTGGCTTTGACTGCTTTGAAGTTCATATTCATGCCTCAAAATTGGATCGACAGAATGCGCTTCGTCAAAAAGAGCTGGAGTACTCAAAAGTCCTTGTGGATGAACTCTCAAGGGTTTTGAATAATTTCGTGAAATTGTCATTCAAATGATCGAGTTCGGTCGTAGTCTCGAATTGCCCAGCTCGACTTTGTCTCGTCTTATGTAGAAAAATTCAATAGTTTTTTGTTGGCCTTTTTAAAAAATGTTTCCACTATAAAAACAAAGCGAAGGTGGGAACACTGTACTCGAAAAACATGTTAAAAAGGAGACATTTCATAATTTTCTTCCTCATAAACTCAGTTTCACCATAGTTATTCTTACTCCCACCGCACATTTACAATACATACTCGTTCGTAAGCATACATATATTAAGACCTGTTTATGATGTTAATACGGAAAAAGGACGATGTCGATGTCCCAGTTTATATTTGTATATGTACTCGTATATATACGAGGATATGTTGTTTCTTATTTCGTCTTTGGTTTCCTCCTTTTTGGAATCTATTGATTCGTTTATGTGCGTCTTTTTGTGGTGATTTCCTGTGACAGAAGTAGGAAAGGCATGCGGTAGCGGAAACAGGAAACAAGGTCATGTGCGTAACTACGTAGTACTCATACGTGTACACGTATGTTTAACGATTGAAGTGCTATAGCTGGCTGTTTTTTTTTACATCTTTTGCTCTGTTTTTCTCTGGATTTTTACTTTTCTTTTGTATGTGTATAGACATCATCAATCAAAAAAAGGAAAAAAAAAGAAAAAACGAAAATTTGTTTCCCCTTTTGATTGAATTTGCAACAGTGGAGACCGTAATCGGATAAGGGAATATAAAATATTGCAAATGTAAATTAATAAATTGAATATCCTCTATAAGTGCAAAGAGGAAAAGGTTAATGTTGGTTTGATGAAGGAAATTATTCAAAGTCTTGCTTAACCTTTGCCCTTCAAAATAAACCTTCAGATAAATGTAGAGAGATTGGTACCATGTTCAAACATTGTCTTACTTATGGAGAAGCATTGTAACGAAATTCTTTGCCATGAGCTATGAGCGACATTTCTAAATATTTTTGCTTAGAACCAGATTCTGGCTGAGTAACAGCCTGTATTTTGGTTATTATTTCACAAGAACACGAGATTCTGAAGTACGTAGATCGAAGGGCTAGGTTTGTAGCACGGGTCTCAGAAATTAAAACTTAAAGGGGATCGAAATCACGACCTACAAAAGCCATGAACTCCTTAAGATGGATCTTAGAAACCAGTGTTATCCCACTGGTTTTATTATAAGATATACGGTAAGAGTTAGTTGATAATCAGGATAACAGATCCGGCTCTTAGGTCTTCCTGGGAATCCCTAAAAGCTAGCATTTGATTCAGCTTGCGTAGAAATATGTATATCCATACTGAGGAACCTATTCGTATATCGGCTCGGAGCTTAGAGACAATATTCGTGATCGCGAAAACTTCTGTGTTCGACTTGAGGACATCGTGTCAGATCGCAAAGAACTGTTCCCCAAACCTGGTTGACAAAAAATGCTGATCGGAACAACTGATTCTTACTTAGTTGACGCTACAGTTGGTTGTAAACTTAGGCCTCAGCCAACAAGCCCCTCCAGTTAGCCTGGTCTTTATCTTATTCCAAGCCGGTTAAGATTTTCTTCTACTTGTGTCTTCGATGAGGTCCTCGTATGTTTCGTTGTTGGGTGCTTCCTTCCACAAGTCCGTCACCACAAATGGGACCGAATATATTCCGAAGGATGTTTCTCTCGAACCGAAAATAGTCCATGCATCAGTGCCATAAAACATGATGTAGGTCTGGGATGATTAAGGTCTTATATTGAGTCTCCTTAGTGTGTTCGGTATAGGTCCTTACCTATTGCGTTTTTAGACCAAAAAAATAGCAATAGGCAGAGTGATTCCTCGTTTTATTTCTGCTGAGGTGTTGTTGGCAGAATTTATAGCAGATCTAAGGTAGACAAGGTGCCTCACTACCTCAAAATAATAGCTGTCGACAGTGGCGTTTTGTCAAATTCGTCGATAATTTATGATAGCAAATAGTTGCCCTCATTTTCCGCGATACCTTATTTGGCAGCTTTTGTTTCAATAGTAGAGAACGTACCGGCAACAGTCCACAATATTCTTCCAATAATGTCGATAGCATTGGCAGATTTTTAAAAGTTTGTGAATCCGGTGTTCGCACAATATTTTAAGTATGATGTTTAAGGAAGTCGCATGGCAAAGCATCCTCCTGTCAAAAACCTTTTTTGACATCAAAGGTCTTGATTATGTCCTTACCGACACTGATGACTCTGTAAAGACAGAGGAGCATAGCAGGGAAGCCAAAACTAGACACCGGTCATTATAGCGCGTCTCTATGTATGCTGATATATGCAGCCCTAATATCGATAAAGAAAATGGTACGTATCGATATGTACTTTTTGAGACTGGAGTACAGAATCTCAATATCTTCGATTGCGTGCTCTTTTTTCTTCGTCTTGAGATGCTGATGTTAGTTCCGGCTCTTCTGCTCGTGGCAGCTCTCGTTTTCCTTGCAGTGCCGCTTTTTACACTTTTTGTTTAGCTGCATTTGCTTGTCGGCATTCTTTATCAAAGCAGTGATTTATTGGTGGTGGTTGTTCGAAAACCAACACATTAACGGCGTCGCCTCTGATAGCATTTTGCTCTTAAGAAGGTGGTGATCAAACCAATATTGGCTGCCAGGAAACTTAGGACGGTTAGTATATAAAGGGTCTTCCAATATGGACTTCCAAACTTTGACAGTTGATAGCGGCCATATTATTGAAGCCAGATCTGTCAAATTGGCTTTCATTTATTCAGTTTGTTTTGCCAAATCACCATGAATAGACATTGCGTTCACCAACACGTAGAAATGATAAAATTGTTTTATCAAAATGGGTGTTCTGTACGGGCAACGATCCAGGCGTTCGCCATAATTGTTCTCAAAGAGGACTATTTGAGTCCACTAGTTCAATAAACGATAAACCAACGCCCCTACGTCAACGAAACGCAACATCTGCCGTAAACATCGCCGATGTCCGTGAGTGTGTGCAGGAGAATCCGAGACAGTCAGTTTCGCGTCGCACAAGAACACGGTCTTTCGGAGGCCATAACTTGGCGAATTTTGCAACTTGACTTTTGCCTGCACCACAGGAGCTGAAGGTAAACGACCATAGACAATGACGCGTGTTCGCTGAGTTGGTTCTGAAGCAGTTAGAAACAGACCATAATTTTCATCAAATTGTGTGGATTGGTGTGAATTTTGGGTTCGCGGCGTCATCGGTTCATATTTCTTTGAGAACTACCTTGGGCAGGCCATCACCGTCAATGGCGAGCGCTATAGGATGATGCCTGTGGACACCAAAGACAGGTGGTTTCAACATTACGGCACTACGTGCGACACAGCTCACGCCACATTAGAAATTCTGCACGAACGATTCCAGGGCATGGTCATCTCACGTGGAGGTGATGTGACCTGGCCACCGAGATCATGCAATTTGACCCCGTTAGACTTTTTCTTGTGGGGCTTTCTGAAGTCCTAGGTCTATGCGAATAAGCCACACACCACAGCGGCCCTCAAAGCCAAGATAACACATGCCTTATCCTCCGTTCCAGGCTTATGTTGGGACGTTCATGATGCATCTGGCAAATCTACATTTTAATAAGCGTTGTTTCTTTTTCCTGTAGCGATCACCATAGTATATGTCATGGATTTTTTTTATCCTCCCTATGTCTTGCCTATTCGATCTTAGTTATATCAGCATGGTACAAGTCAAGGGCCTCAGCTTATTGCCCAGCTGCACTTGGCCTGTTCAGGATTTAAACGTGCTGATCCCAAAGATGTTGTTCTTTAAACATTTTCAAGGGTCGTTAACAGTGAATCTATCATATTTATATTTGAGACCACTTGTTGATTTGTCACATCATTAAATCTGTTCCGTATAGGATTGTGACCCTTGTGACAGCGTATATCAGTATATTGCTACTGGCCGAACATGCCTTTGTCATTTAAGCCAGGACTGCCACAGGGAGGTGAAGCTTGCATTTCGCTACGAACGTTATTGTTGCGCTACTGGCCTTATCTAGGTTGTAAGAGAGTCAACAGTTTTCCGATCAATCGCCGCGCAGATCCTCAACTATTCATCCTGGAGCGAAAAGGTACAAAGGCCAGGACAAGGCCTAACAAGAAAAATTGCTGGAGAAATAAGCAAGTTTGGAAAATCCGAACTCCATACAGTGGATGCAAAATATCATACGGAACGCATGCTGCCAATTTATGCGCAGTCAAGACGACTGACAGCCATTTTAATGTAAAATAGATAAAGAGATATAGCGTTGCAAAGGCAAGTATTATGACTGAAAACATATGGTTTTGATAAGTATGGATAGATTGGCCTGGAAACACTCGAGACTAAAACTCAATAGAGAATCTTTGGGCTACAATTCAACAGGCAGCTCTTATGGATCAAAAGTCAGGAAACAGTGCCCAGTACAACTTTCGTAACTTTAAACAAAAATGCTTGTGCTTAAGTTTTATTAAAAATTGTGTGCTGTACAGAAAGATTAGAGATCTCCACAATAGTAACCAAAAATCCGACAAGAGCACCGAAATGATTAGTTTAAAGAGAATTCTTTAAGTTTGTCCTTCCACTTCATTCTACCTCTTAGAGTCCTATAGGTCACCCTGTTCCACCATGTTATCGCTCCTTAAGAATTTCTTCAATTAATAAAACAAAATGTGATTCGAATAAGAATCAAAAAATAAAATCCTCATAGGTCCTTCCATAACCACTCTTTTTGTTTTTTGAATCCAGGAACAACCCCTCTTCAAATCGAAACCTCTTTAAACTTCCCTCTACATTCACTAAGTAGGATAAAAGCACTCGGGTTGCCTTGACTGTTTCAACATATATTTCTCATTTTCAATGACAAAGGATCAAGGACCAACCAATTTTCGATATTTAACAAGTAATTTGACTTCTCTTCCCTTTCCTTTTCATTTATTTTTTATTTTTTTCTTGTTAATAAAAAATAAGGAAGTTTCGGCAAAGGGAAAAGAAATAGAAAAAAAAAACAACCAGAAATCCCTTAGTACGAGTATGATAAAATTTTTTCATCAAAGAGAAGAAGGAAGTGAAATAACGTCAAAAGTTTATGTGTACGTTGTGCGTTACGCTTTAACTAACCCATTCCACCCAATTTGTGTTGACTCGAAATCAAAATCAGACATCACAGCCATCACAGCCATCACAATCGACATTTCTTTTCGGACACGAACACAAAATGAAATTGGAAAAGCCTCAGAATGTAGGAAGAGGAGGAGGAGGAGGAGGAGGCGAATTAGAATTACGAACTCGGTGAATAGAGATTTTCTACTTTTTTGTTTACTTTCATTGGTTTTTTGCTTCTCCTTGTTTTTCGTCATTCTGTGGTTATTGATGACGCAATTGAATTATTAATTATTTTGCTGTTTTTCTTCTTTTTCATTTTCTGTGCTCTCTTCTTTTCCTTTTTTTTTGGAGGGTTTTACTCTCTATTTTCATACATAATGATGTGTTCATTTAGTTCCTTAAAAAGCTTTCTGTACTTATGTTTAGCTTGGTAGGGTATATAGGGTTCCATGATAATTTATTAATGGCTACAAGGTCAATGCATAAAATGTCAACTAAAGAATCAACCTGGTGTAGTGTGACAAAGGGAAGCGGGAAGCGGGAAGTATGTTTTACGTGAATCCTTTTGGCTTGGAATCGTCAAAAAATTTAATGTGATGAAGGCTTTGGATTTGAGTCCTCGCTTTCGAGGTAATTCTACCTAAATACTCAACAACCATTTAAGGCTGACCTTCGTGGGACTTTCTACTAAGGTATCTTCGTTAATAGATAAACCACCTTTCACTTCTCTTTTACAGGAGTCTTCTTAGTTCATTAATTTAAATCAAAGCTTCGCGCAGATACCGACGATATTCCAACACATACAGGCAGGAGTTTTGCCAAATTTCCCATAGATACATAGAGCGTTCCTTTAAAACATTGAAAGATGATTTTGGCTATTTGAACACCTCTCTTCTGAGCATCTAAGACGTGGATCCACTCGGTGATATCTACTGTACAGAATCTATATCAATAGGAGCGACGGGTACAGCAACGAAACGCCTTTCGAAATGGAGATTCATTGTCAGTTAAAAACTTAAGGAACGAATTCTGAGCTTGAATCATGTAAGCGAATGCCTTCGCCAACTTAAGCCCCATTAACGCCATCGCTCCGACAGATAAGACGACCGTTCTCAGCACGTAGGAGCTACAAACAAACCCTAGGAGCAATGCGCTTAATAACGAAGGCATCTCCGGAAAGTACAGTCTCCACCACATTACCTCTGATAACGGCCACAGGCTGACTGATTTTGCAGCGGAGGTATGATATATAAATACATCCAGCAGACATCTTACTGCATCCACGATACGGATGCGGGTATCCCTAATAAGCTAGCGAACCAATGTGAGGAAGTGTAACATCGGAAGGTTACAATCGCGGGAGACCATCAGAGCCTTTTCAAATTGAGTTTCGCGTAACCTATCGGAGTGTGCGAAGCCTTCATAAACGAACGTAGTATACCAGTCGTATCATTATCAAATATCAATTAGTTAGGCCGCTTCTGATGTTGGGTTACAGCAAATTTCAGCAAGCAAACGAGCAAATCTATAAAACCAGAGAGGCTTACATGTTTAACTAGAAGAAAATAAGGGAAGAACATAGCCTCCAGGAAAGAAGATATAAAGAACATAAAATTCGCTCGACCGAGGTCTTAGCGTGGTGCTATCAGAAGAATTAAGTTTGAAAGTCTTCCCAAAAAATCAAAGGAACATGCAAAAGTCAGTAAGCCTGAAGAGTAATCTGGAAGGATGAAGTACAAATCCCTCCGCAGAACCAAAGTCGGTGCTGAGAATCTGCAAAGATTATTTTTGCAAACTCTAAGCAACAAAATCTCACCGACAGATGAAATAAACCACTTAAACTGTTCTAATGCAGCTTAAAACAGAGCCAAACTAACCTTTGCCGATAAGAGCCTGCCGATTTCTTCCCATGATTACAACTATTGACTTTCCGGCAATCTAGAAAGGCTTTCGGCAGGACATGTCGCCTCCACCGAGGAGGTTTCTCTGAATTTATTGTACATGAATACATATATGGGGCTAATTATATCTTTTATGTTAGTTGTTTTATGGGGAAAAGCGGGGGAAAGCGGCGGGACCAGACAGCATTCCATCAGAGTTTTGGTCGAAGATGGAGGGGATCGGCAGCGTTTGGCTATCGAAACTTTTAAATAAACTAAAATGTGGACAACCTATGCCGAATCAATGGAGAAGTAGCTTCTTGTTTCCATTATACAAAGGAAAAGGCGACACTCGAGAAGGCAACAACTACCGTTCAATCAAGCTTATGTCACACACAATGAAAATCGTCGAAAGAGTCTTAAACGAACGTCTTCGGCAAATAATAAAGCTCGATCATAGCCAGTGTGGATTTGTTGAAGGAAGATCGACGTTGGACGCTATCCAAAGCCTACGAATAATAAGGGAAAAGCACTGAAATTCGTCTAAGGATTTACACATGGTATTTATCGACCTCGAGAAAGCATTCGATCGAGTGCCTAGGGATCTCATATGGGCCGCGCTGAGGTCTCAAAACGTACCGGAAACGTCTGTTAGAATAATACAAGACATGTACGGAAACGTGAAAACTGCGGTTAAAAGCTCTGCTGGACTAACGAGAGAATTTTCAGTTAATGTTGGAGTACATCAAGGAAGCGTACTTAGCCCTTTCCTCTTTAACGTAGTATTCGACTGTCTTTTAAAAGACTGCATGCGCGAAGCAAATGTAACGCCAATTCTCTTCGCTGACGACGCAGTTTTACTTAGCGATAACGTCGAAGATTTACAGAACGCCTTAGATTCATGGAGAAATGCGCTAGAGAGAAACGGGTTTAAAATAAGTCGTTCAAAGACGGAGCATTTGACGTGCCCATTTGCGCATCCGTTGCGACCTGTTCCGGACATAATGTTAGACGGAATAGTTCTTCTGAAAAGCACTATTTTTAAGTACTTAGGATCAATCGTTAACATGTGGAAGGGATGAAATGGCGGGTAAATTCGGAAATATTTTGCTACCGAAAATTTCCACTTAAATTAAAGGGGAAACTCTACACCACGGTTTTTAGACCAGCTCTTATATACGGTTCACAGTGCTGGACAATGTCCGAAGCATTTAAAAACAAAATGACGGCAGCGGAAATGAAAATGTTAAGGATGTCTAGTGGAGTCACTAAACGCGATTGCATTAGATCTACACGTATAAGAGGAAGTCTACATATAAAGAATTCGGTAACCGAACAGCTTGAGGCGAATAGAATAAACTGGTATTGCCACGTTCAAAGAAGATCTGCGGAAAATCCGGTTAAAAAGGCACTATCAACTGCGGTCACTTCAACTGTAAGAAAACGAGGTCGGAAGAAGAATTCCTGGATTTCTCAGATGGCAAATGCGCAACAACGCCTGGGGCTAACCACTGAAGCGATCCAGGACCGAGCATAATGTAGACGCGTTCTGCGGTCTGCGACATTAGCCAACCCTATAAGCGGAGCAGCAGCGATGCAGTAAAAATGGGAAACTCGTTACGCATAAGTTCGTATAACGAGGAAAGGGTTAATAAAAGGATAAGAAGAAGAAGGGGAAAAGTGTCACGAAAAAACCTCAGTGCTGCTATTATCAGACTCCAGGATCTGCTCTTGACACTTTTCTGGACCCTCCCACGACTTTTCAGCTAAATCGAGAACGCAACGCATTGGGAACGGCTTGTCTAGATCCAAGGTCAAAATGGGATCAAGGGAAATTTAATCCCCGCTAAACTTGTTGGGACCGCTCAAACGAGAGTTTTCCAACACCCGTACGTGCATAAGGTTTGCCTGCGTCCTCAGTTGGGGCTTTTGTTGGCATTTGAGTTTTCGTCCTACAGAAGAAGTGAATGCTTCTCGTCGCTTCTAAAAGATCAGTGGCTCTCCTGCTATCCTTAACGTTTTTATTCAGGAGCAAAAGCAAAAACGAGAGTGAAAGTGATAGCGAACTAGCTGCGAGGACTGCAACGGACACTGATTTTTGAGACCCCTAGGTGAATTTAAGTATTTTTCAACCATGGGCTTACTTAAATGATGTTCATAGCTTCGTTGTAGTTATGCGTTTCTCGCTATAAAAAGTAAATATTTTTTACTATTTTTAGCGACTGTTGCTTTATTGAAAATAGTTAACCTTCCAGCCGGCTTGGCAGTACGCCATCCTGTCAACCCAAATTTTCCATACATTTTCGACGGTTTCGGTCCTTATTTCACGAATAGCTTGACAAATATTGTCGTCGTCTACCGGCAGCAAATCGCATATCCGTGGCGTCTTATCTTGCTGGAACCATAGCTCGCCCAAGTCCAAACCCTCAAATCAGTTATCAGAAGCGCTCTCCATTGACTGTAACGATTCTTCCGCTGTCGGCTTGGAAGAAAAATGTGCAAATAATGCCATCACTCCAAAAGGCACACTAAATTTTCACGCGTTAAGGATGCATTGGCTTCTGTATGACTACGAGTGGATTTTCCCAGCCCCAAAAACGGCAATTTTGCTTGTTAAAGTAGCAGCTTAGTGAAATCCGCGGCATCTGAAAAGATGTTTTTTTAGCAGAATTGTCGTCAATTCCAAGTTGCTCTATAGATAAATAGAAAAGCAAGAATGAAGCGAGTGGTCATTATTATTCAATTTCTGCGTCAATTGGACCTTCAAAGCGAATAATCTGAGTTCTTTGTGAAAAATTCCTTTCAAGTTATGGCGACTGATATACAGCGCGTTGAGGTTCTCGGGTTTAGGCACACACTTTCGGCCAGAGTTGCAATATTTTCCGTTAAGTGCACAGAACCAATCTCACGAACTTGCGTACACAAGCTGTAGTATTTCAACCAAACTCGGACTGTTTCGACAACACAGCATCAACTTTGGAGCAATTTTGCAATGTTTCCCAATGTTGTGCAAGCGTAAATTGATGCATTTCGTAGCCCAAAAATATAATACTGAGTATCTTTTAAATTTTTGAGCGCAGTTTCAAAAGAACATATGATTCGAAAATAAACCGACAGATGGTCCATCCTTTGGCACCTTCCAAATTGATATTTCTGATTCTGTGTTTTCTTGTACATTACTCACGCATTCATTGTAGATATGTACTTCTAAAATAATGTTACAAAAATTAAAAAATCTAAACACTATTGAAGTCCCTGTGGAAGAGCATACAGATAGTAGAATGCTACTGGATATGATAGGAATAAACACACCTTTCCATATGTCCTTTCCCTTGTGTTTTGTTTGTGACTTTTATTCTTAAAAGAAAACACATGTTTACATAGGAAAGTATTTAAGTATTTGTATCGCAGTGACGTTGTTTTCACATAAAAAAAAATGTTTACCATCATTTGTGGTGTCCTCATCTCCGGTTTTCTCTTCATTATGGATGTTTTCATGGTTGTTATTCGTGTTCCGGAATTGAAGTTGAAAACTTTTCACATCAATGTCTTTTATCAAAAAAAAATCAGCCATCTAATTGTTTTCGAAAAAGTGGATGGATACGGTTAAAAAATGGAAAACTTTTCAAATATGGATAACTTTTATCACATGAGGGGAAATACCGAAATCATGTGGCCTCATTAGAATGTTATTCGTTCGGATGTGACTACAGATATTATTTCCACAACATAATAATGTTTGTGGCCAAAAATAAATTCCTCGCATATGGTTGAAACTTTATTTTGTTTCCACGGAAAAAAAGTTAATTTTAAAAATAAGTTGTATAACTGTGAGTGTGATGTTACCAAGAAACCATGTTAAGTAGATTTTTTTTGGAAATTCCTGGTAATAGGTGGACTCCTGGCAACGTATTTTTAATCAAAACATCGTAGTCTGCAACAGTTTCTTGGTTCTGGTTTTACTAAAAATTGTTATTGTCTTATATGTGGTCGGTACATGTAGCCTAGACTACTTTTCATACATGATTTGTGTCTTATTTTAGAATATTTACAAAAGATGTCATTTGCGTACTTGTAACTTATTAGTTCATCTAATGGCCATGAACCATTCTAATGTCGTTCACCTAAAAGGTCCTTTTCTAAGTGACAACTTAACCGTTAAATGGAGTTTTGTCGTTCTTTGGCTGTTTTCCAGAGATCGAAACTAATTTAAACACTCGCTGCCTTCGATTGAAGGACGACTGATTGTAAAAGTGCCTCTTGAAAATTTGCCATTCCGAATTACTTAAAATGAAGTGTTCATCGATTATCAATTTCATTCAAAACTAAGTGCAAGCTCTAAAGTACCATGACAGGAAGCACAACTAGAGCGTGAAATTTTCTAAAGATTTTGAAATTGCTATTACACAATGAACTTGCTCTTTGTTCATTTTGGCTTTTTTTTATTTGAGTAGCAACCATGTAGGCAATAATGGGTGACCAGATAGCAATGATAGTTGTTCCAATTGTAATGTTTTGACATCCAGCTGTCAAAATATTCAGCATGGTTTGCCATTTCATCGTGCATCACTTTACGCTTGCCAAACGTGCGGAAATTATTGGAAAATGTTATCGAAATTCCGACTCAGTTGTAAGTAGGCAACGTGAATTTCGTCGTGAAGTCGGTCATTATGGCTTCAGTGTGCAGGCAATTCGTCGCATTGTGGAAAGAGCATAAGTACACTCTGTCGGATCTTAAGCCACCAACCGGACAGAGATTGGTGCGAAATGAAGAAAACATAGCCATAATCGAAGAAAACCCAGAAATGTCGATTCGGCGTAAATCAGCTGGTTTGGCCATCGCCATTGAGTCAACCAGGCTTATTTTGCGATTTGGGTCTACATCTTTATAAGATTGTACTGGCGCGAGAATTGTAGCCGAACGACTACAGACAACGCCATGAGTTCGCTAGTTGGGCGCTGGAAATGTTGGCCGATGATCCGGATTTTGACCAAAAAATCATCTTCTCGGATGAGGCCCATTTTTGGCTCAGTGACTATGGCAGCAAGAAAAATTGGGGTTATTTAAGTAAACACAATCCACAAGTGTTCGGCCAAGCATAAATGCATCCGCAAAAATTGACTGTTTAGTGCCATGACTCTGACTAATGAGACACACTTATCGTCAATGGTCTCACTTATAAAGCGATGTTATCCGAATTTCTGTGTTCAGGGCTCCACGAAATCGATATATCCGAGTTGTGGTTCCAATAAGCCAGCGCTATATGCCAAACAAGTGACGCAACACTAGAAGTTATAAAGGAGAAATCGACTGGCGACTGGGTCATTTCACGGCGAGCTTTCAATAATTGTGGGTGGCCGTGGCCCGATTATTTTCTCCTAGTCTACGCAAGCAAGCCAACCACTTTGGATGAGCGCGAGGCCAACCTTCGACATGCCACTGCCGGAATAATGGAAAATTATTAACTATTAGGCAGGCAAAGAGCTCGACTAACAGTGGCATACACTATTCTAGTATAATCGAAGAGTTACAGGACAAATTAAAAGGCTTTCCGTATAACAATTACAACAAGCACCACAGGTTTGATTGCCTTGAATGATTTCAACCTAAGACTAGAGCAATAGAAAATCTTTAAATGCGCTATTGATATGTATTGACTAAAATATGACTTCATGCTAATAGATCTTCCAATGGAGCAAACTGTTGTCATGACTGTTAAGTAATTCGCGCATTTCAACATTCCAGGAATGGTCAAACCACCGTCAGCCTTATAAATTTCATTGCGATTAACGCAAAACTTTTCTCTGGCATAATGATACTTTGCACAGTTTAAACAGAAATCACTTAGTCGGACCAACATCTTGTTGTACAATAGATCGAGTGCCGCTTACAGTCTTGAGAGCTCCTATCCCATCAGCATCAAGCACTAAAAACTAGTGGCGATTCTAACAAAATGAAACGTCTGATAAGTTTTCCTTGAGCCCCACATTAAAACCCCTAATTCGACCAAGAACCCCGGCAAGGGATGCGTGCAAGTTACGGACACCAACGACGGGATGAACTCGAACATTTCAGCAGAAGTCAGGAGCAGCATGAGAAGCACGCACTCGTAAGGACTACGATATTGCATAGAAAATGTACGAAAAATAACAACCGATAATTCCTCCCAAACTATGTGGACAGCATGAAGCCATACCCAGATCAGAAAAAGCTGCTGAAATTGAGGGCCCACCGGCAAGCTATATAAGATAGCTGATCATGACATGGGAACATACTTGCACTGCCTTCCCAATTTCAAAGAAGAAAGCCCCTCTAATTGCACCAACTTTCTACTTGACTTAGAGAGCAATTAAATCCTTTCTTCAACAACATGATAAAGTCCATGGGTTTAGACGAAAAGGTCAATCTCTGACCAAACTTTCGCTATATGGAGGATAAACACCTTAATAGAGTGATCTTTTACACTGACATCCCCGCATCTTCTAATTGTGCAGGATGGCAATTTAGAGTGCATGAAACTTGAGTATTACTTCAAATGCGGCAAAGAAGAATTTATCAATCCATACCCTACTCGAAGGCAATATCAATTCAGGCAGATATGTGTTACTTTGAAGTTTTATTTTTCTACGCTTCATTATGACGATACCAAATCAGACGAAGAACCAGGTCATAGAACTCGAATCCCTTTTCAAACAAAATCCAGGGACTTATTCTCAGAGTCTTTTATGAGTCGCAAATTATAATGGGGCCAGCCCAGCGAAAGACACATCAAGATCTGGGTCTGACTCGCAATTCTTAGAGTCTTAGAGTAAAAGTAGGTTTCCTGTGTTACAGTTTCTTAAAGAAAGAAAGTTAAGGGCTCATTGCAAAGGAACTACAGGGTTTTCTTTTCATGAAATAAATATAACAGAATCATTTCGTTGACCTCCTTACAAGATTTGTTCTTAAGCTTTCGAAAAATTCAATCTGGTTGTCTGAAAAGATGATCTTTTCCAATGTTTAATGGCAAATAACGAGTATGTCGAGAGTTGCATATAGGTTAAGTTGTGAGTCTGAAACTTCAGAGTTTTTTTTGATTTTGATTTAATTTTTGAGCCTGAATGGCCCTCGAACATAAAAGAGAAGACATCCACGTTGTTTGTGATCCACAAAAAAGACCAAATAAATGGAATTCCAGTTCATTTCAAAGTGCAGGTCTAAAAGTGACTCTTCTACATATCGCACTTCTGTATGAAAGGAATCCAATCTAATTGAATTTAACACCCTTCAGACCTGTTACATTTATGATGACTAGCAACTATTCTTGGGGTGTATTCTTTTTCGTCTCTCTATCAACTCGAAGCTGAAGCTTGAGAATATCTTCTTAAACGCTTTCCTCCAAAATTCAACATCACACGTTTTCATTTATCTTTGTCCACTTGACGACTTCATTTGCTCCATCTCCCCGAATCACTCGCACGCTACTCAACAAAGTGGGGTTTTGGACAATCTTTCATTCGCCCACTTCCTCCGAATTTGTTTTGTTTTTTTTTTTCTGATTTGTAACATAAACATCATTTAAGTGAGCCGCTCAAGCAAATTGATTGCCCATTCCGTCAAATATAAGAAAGAAAAAAACAAAAATTACTCAACACAAGCGATTGATAGAAATCCTTTGACATTTCTTCAAATGATTTCATGGTGAATGTTATATTTTTTCCAAGAATTCCTAGGGTATTTCCCTCCTTGATAATGGAGTCCTTTCAAATCACCTACTATTTTCTATTCAACTTACACTTGCAGCTGAATGCTCCTGCTGTGTGTAGATGTTTTCGAAGTCTCAACATTCGGGCGCAGCACGTGCCGTCGTTCAGTAATTCGTCCTCTTTGATACCAGGGACGATCTCCTGCAGTGCTCCAGAAATAATCGACCAAAACCAAATGTGGCCTGTGGTCTATCAGAATACCAAAAAATATATATATATAAATAAATAAATGAGTAAATAAAAATTGAATCTTTGTCGACTTTAGTTTAATGAAATGGAAATTGGGAAATTACGGGCTTGCTGATGTACTTAAATAAAATGTACAAATATGAGAGGCACATTTTCTGGCCTTAAAATAGGATGAGATGGGGGTTGTCTTAGTCAACAAGGGAATGGGAGTTTGTACGTAAAATTTTAATTTTATTCCTACGCACTTAAAATAGAACTACAAAAGCCGTTAATGAAGTGGAAGGGTTCATTTATATAAAAGCCAAAAGCTGGTACGGACTAAGAAAAGCCCATAAATCTTGATTACTTACTCGTAATGCGAAGAGCGTCGGAGATAAAACACCTGGAATACGATTTTGTCACCAACAATTCCAAGAGAGGTTTTATTTGAAAGAAAATCAAACCGATGTTGAATTATGTTGTTGGAATGAACATTGTTGAAATTATTGGAAATTGGTCGGTTTTTATTTGTAGTACGAACAGGGCAGACCTTTATTTTTATTTTTGGTTTCTTGAACCCACATCCCTGTGTTGAAAATAACAATAGTTTCTTCGATGACGGTTGAATAATGAGTGTCAGATGGTGGCACTTCTCTAAAGTGAGAAGGCTTGCCGTCGCAATATCATGATTCAGGGTTTTCACAGATGTAGTAGCTCCCTCGCCCTTAATTAAGGCACCAACCTGACTTGCATGTTTCTTAAGCGCTCAGATCTTCTAGGAGTGACGTATTCGGCTGCCTAGTCTCCTTAGCTTATTGCACACCGAGGCTCTCCACTGATACAGAGTCATTAGTAGAAACCCATGACTGTGATCCACAAATTAAAACGTAGAATCTGGTAACGAGCTATTTAAAAAGGTTAAATTACTATCGACTGCAATATTTGTCATCCTCTCAGGTGACTGGCCTACAAAGCGACCCCCCAGCAGATTTTGGTGTCTTCTACAGTTGCCACCGTTCACTTTCGCAAGGTACATCTTTCGACTAAGGTTTCTTAACACCTCTTTAGGCATCCACTTTACCTTCTTCAAGTACTGATGAACAAATACCCATTGATGCGGACATATATCCGATTTCTTTTCGATGCATTCTTCCACGCAACTTTTCTGCCGGTGATACCCCAGTGCTGTCCGATGTCGATAGATATGTTGCCAAGAATATAACCAGGACGCCATCACTCTGCGAGGTAATTCCTGAAACAACTTGGCCAGTGACGTCTTAAAATTGTGATCCATCCATTCCGCCGCACCGTTGGACTCCGGTTTGAAAGAAGCAGACGTAAGACGCTGTTTCGAGTTCATCGTACCGAAATTTCCGAACTCTTTCGAAACGAATTGGTGGCCATTGTCCGTCATCAATGTTTCGATACACGCTCCAATGCAGAAAATGTGCCTAAATAGTTATCCAAGAAGTAGTCAAAGACATCTTCACAACGACCAGGAATTTCGAGTTGGGGTCGACTACAACCATTCACATGCTCCTCTTAAAAGGTCAAGCAAAATCGACGTGTACTCGTTCCCAAACTTCTGCAGTTGTAGGCAAGCTGGAATACTCCCACGGCGAATGTTTATTTGATAAGCCCTACACTCCGTCACTGTTTTGTAAATCCGAACTGTTATTGGAAGCCCTAAGCGAGAACGAAGACAGTTCTTTTCTTGGCCAGGCTCAGATCATACAAAGAAATGTGTAGCAAGTTAGCTCGCAATCCTATTGTAATTCCAAGCAAAAAAGACTGACCGACACTCTGTAGGTAAACCAGTCTCACCCAATTTCGAGGTTTTCTTGAAGAATTAGAGTTTATTCACAGGAACTGCAACCGTTGATGGTTGTAGCTCTTTCCTCAGCCTCAATTGGTTGGAGCACCTGTTTCATTGGAAAATCGTTGCCAAGAAAATTCATCGACAGGTGCAGTATCTGAAGATTTCCTCCTCCTTGCTCTATTCGAGGCAAAGAAAATGATGCAGAGCTCGATAAGTAATCTGCGATAATACCGAGTCTCTCAATCTAAGAATTACCTACTGTAACCACAATGGGCAATCTCAAATAGATCAAACAGCATTAAACACGAAATCACTACAACATCCCAACAACACTGTATCCATTGACACATTTCATTCCGAAATTTCAATTTTACAAAACCGTCAATACACCAATATTTCTTTGGCATCTGGCATCTGCCATTACCCAACAACCACCAACTGGCAGACTCCACGTGACAACCACTAACCACGCCAACCATCCCCTGGTGGCTTTCAGTAGAATGCGCCTTCCAGAAAGACAAACACTCGCCTACACAGAAACTGTCTCATTATGACACAAATGAACAATAACAACAAGGACGATAGGGTGGATTTATTGCGCTCAACTGCGTCTGTCAATCCTGGCACTTCTATTTCTTCTATACCAACCAACTTCCACCACAGGGTGGTAGTGGTGGCAGCAACAATATTCAAAATATGTATTCTGTATCCCATTTACTGTTCTGTTGCAGTTCCAACAATGTATCTGGAGTGGTTTTGTGTAACACATTACAATGTGCAAACAAATATAATCCACCCTCGAGTCTACACGTAGCCAAGGAGTGTCTGCACTGCCACTCATTGTTGAGAGTGTTTTTTTTCTTGTTTTCCATTGATGGGTTTTGTGTCAGGGTGGTTGATAGGGGAGAGTGGGGGTTTACCTAAATTTAAACGGGCTGTGGTTGCGGGTGTCATGAATGCCAACAGCAACATTGTGTTAGGTAAATCGGAAAAGTGGGTTACGGGGTTAATATTAAAATTCAAAGAGAAATTTTACGGACAGGTTGTGGCGATGATGTATGAGTAAATGTACATAGATGTAGATACTATTGGGGTTGTTGGGGTAGGTGTTAGATTCCCGTCAACCTCGAGGTGGTGATACTTGAATATTGCAATTTAGATGGGAAGGTGTAAATTGGTATTTAATGAAGTGCAATATGATGTAAATTCAGTAGGCGTCACGATGTGGCAAATGACCTGGGATGTGTATGTTTCGTAAGTTCTACTAGCTATTCAAAGGATGAACTATGATATTCGGTTAATTTTGGGGGAAAGTTTCATTTTATTATCCGCAAAATTGAGTTAGCTGATTTAAGTGGTTCACCGAGAACCAAGTTACATGAAAGTGTTTTTAGGTAATTGAATTAGGAGACCGTCTACTGGCTTGCTTGGTCATCACCTTGCCTCCCAGTGGTGGTTCTCGGTAACATCATGAATAACTTGTTATGTTTACCGGCTAAAACGAGTAGCATAATTCCATACCTTAAGTCTCACAAACTAGTACGGAAGGTACAACAAACAGGTGTCGAATCGTCTAAAAGCTTCGGAAAATAATGGCTTCAGTTTTGTCGACGATGGCAATAGACTACAGGAAAATGATCTTTGGATCCGTACGTGGAAGTTTCAGGTTCAGTCGAAAAACTTATAAAGATTCTCCCTGACTGCAAAGCAGATATAACCGTCATTCATGAAATGTATTTGCTTAACTACGGATTTGGCGCCATAAAAAGACCTAGGAAACAAGCTTCAGGTTTGTAGACAAACGCCTGATGAGGATATTAATAAAGTTTAAATTCGTCAGCATAAGACTTATAAACACCCACACCCACGTATGAGGACGAGAGGAATTTGCGAGCTCTATTACTTGAAAGAAAGGTCATAGCTAAACTACTCAGAAGAAAGTGTCTTGAATCGACATCTCCTGCTAGAAAACAGTCTTGCAGATCGCCTGTTTCTAAGTGGAATAAAATTCTGCAGCCACTACGTAAAGAACGATCACTCAACACTGATTCCTCTACAGCTAGAAACAAAGAATATGAAAAGCTTACTCTGATTTAGAAAAAATATCGAAATTTTCGAGAGAAAACAGCAGGCTAGTCTATATCCTCAAAACCAGGTTGAAATCGCTCACAAAATCTGATGTCACCAACACCAAGTCGATGAAGGCTCTGTCTTATGCTTGATACTCACTTGCCAGATAACCCAATCAGTACTGAAGTAACAAAGGTGCCATAAACTATAAACCAGCTCCTGATAACTCTGAAGAGAATCCTTACTTCTATTCTGACACTGGTATACATGGCGAAATTCTGACATTCAGTGAAAGTAGCCTTATTACCAAAAATCGGGGTTCAAGACCCCACTTGCTACAAAGCGCAGCCCTTGAAGTGCTCCACGTCTAGACAGTAGAAAAGAGTTTTCACCCAGTTTTCTGTACGAGAAGGAAGGATAAAGAGGACTGGCTCAGTTAGTGCTTACAGGGACCACTATTTGATACTACAAAAAATCGAAGTATTTGGATACCGTCGTAGGTAATAAATTCGTATTGACAAATTTGTTATTTCAAAAGGCTATAATGCTTCGTCTGGAACACATGGCGCATGTCACTGAGAACTATCCTTTAGATCTGTACTTCTATATCAATCTAGTTATAATACATTTTTGGCGGTGGAAAAATCGTTTACGCAAATGCGTAATTGCTGCCGTTACTAGACTCTAAAAGAAGGTTTGTTTCGTTTCTTTTACACGTGCGTCTTCCATTTGAGCTCGCATCGAGTGTCATGCCGAAATATTTGGCCTCATTAGCAAACAAACCGAATTTATGTGGATGGGCAGGTGACTTATTTTTCTTTAAGTAAAGTTTAGTTGCACAGATTTGGTCTCGTTGAGAGCGACTCGCCAGATCTTTGTTCAGTTATATACCTTATTACGAGCGCTTTGCAGTATCGCCGTTGATTCTTCTATTGTTTTTCCGACAGCTATAATGGCAGTGTCGTCGGCAAAGGTGGTAAGAACAGTCCCCTCGGCTTGTAGTATATCTCTTGTATATACAATAAGATATACAGGAGTGGTCCGAGCACACTTCCCTGCGGTACACAGGCCAATATATCTTTAAACTGCGATACGTCATTTCCATATCAAACATGAAAAATTCTATTTTCAGTATACTTAGGCAATATGTTGCAATGTCGATGGCAAAATTTGCCGTAATTTTGACTTTAAACCTTCGTGCCAAACCTTGTCAAAGGCTTGTGAGACGACAAGAAATACGCTTGATCAAATCTTTTTCTCTTCCAGAGCTTTTCCGATTATTCTGTCATAAAAGCCGCGTTAATAATATGTAAAACCTTATTGAGTGCTTTTAAAGGCAGCATTTTAAGGACTTCTTCGGTTATCAGATCGCATCCGGGAGCTTTTAATTTAGAAAGAGTTGCGTTTGCTATTGTAAAGTTTTCAGACAAGTTTTCTGATATACTAGTATAGTGTACTAGTGTTTGCCCATCAAACGGCGTAAAAGTTTCTTCTGGATAATCCGCGATCCTCCGTATCCGTATTCTCCTTCGCCCATCGTTGTTATCCATTTTAATTAGTGGCGCTTGGGTTTTGGGGCTTTTGAAGCCTTGAAATGCTTTCCAAAGCGAATAACTGATTTTTTTTCCTGCCGCCAAGCTTTCGACATACGTATTTACTACGCAATTTTTGTGGTTTTTTAGAATCTCCTTGAGCAGATTACAAAGTTTATTTAGACGTCTTTTTTCCTGCGGAGCTCGAGTGAATTGCAATTTCTTGCTTGCTTTCCTCTTTTCCCTTACCATTTCGTTTATCTCTGGCGGGTACTTTGTGCTATTTTTCGTCGTTTTTTGTCGTTGATGAGGTGTATTGTTCCACGCAGCACATTGAAAGATTTCCACGAAGGAGTCAGCTTCGATTCCAAGTTCAAGCAGTGATCTTATTGAAACGTTTAATTCCAGGTTATCTTCGATTTCCTCCCTGAATCCTTCCCAATTGGTATTTCTTCCAGTTAGTCGAAGCGGCACTTGTCTTTTAATGAGCGTGTCACTCATTGTGAGTATGATAGGAGAATGGTCAAAAGACCATTACATCAATTTTTATGTAATTGCTGTAGATTCCTTTAAAAACGAAAAAAATCGACAAGATTGGGTATCTGTCGGCCAATAAGTCGGTTTACGTGTCGAATGGAAGTCATAGCTGTGTTCCAATCCAGCTTCATAGACCAATTTACCTTTTTGGGAAACACGTCTGGAGCCCCAAAAAGTGTGTGCATTAAATTCACTGCCAATTATAATAACAGATCCAAGCGAAACAAATATTTCTTGATAATATATTTTGAGACCTTGGATCGCGGAAGGAAGCAAATGGATGAAATTGTAAAGGAATTGCGTTCGGTTTCTACACGTACGGCAATTAGTTGCACTGGTTCGAGTTCTATTTTTATATCTTCGTTATGCTCGATCGTCTCTTTGATATATAAGGAGGTCCGCCTCTAGCATTGCTGTAAAAGTTATGATAACACCGCGGAACATGACCCTTGTAAATGTCCAGCTTACTTTCGCATCAGGCTGCATGCATTCAACACCGACATTGCGAGTGCTCTGTTTCAAAGAAAAATTTAGAAAAAAAAAAAACAAAAACAAAAAAAACCAAACCTCACATACACAGTGTGGAAAATAATATCCCGGACTGGCTCTGGAAAAAATAATTAAAATGCGATTTGTATTTATTTGTCGGTGTTCTTATTCGAAGTATTCTGCTCCCGATTCAATACACTTGTAACAGGGATTCAATAGTGATTCAAATGCCTGCTCTAGCTCATTTTGGCGAATTGCCTCTAGCGCCGTTCGATTGCTTGATTAGTCGGATTGTTGCCAAAAAACGTTTATGCCAATCGAGAACAACTATATTACAGACACATTGATCACGGTACGCTTGTTGCACCAATCGGAATATTTCGGATGCTTTTTTACTAAGGTTTGTGTGGAATGATCGCCCTTTGTTCCATGTTAAAACTTCAATATCATATTTAAAAGTGTTCTGGAAAAATAATTTTTATAATTGTTAGATGTCAGCCAAATGTCATGAAATTTTGAAAGACAGTAGAGACAGATTCAAACTTTGAAATGCATGTTTGGACAAATAGATGGCGCTCTTGGTTCCTAAGATATGGCTCGTGTCCGGGATATTATTTACCACACTGTGTATGTTGCTCTTATATTCATAAATGTTGATCATAGGCCAACAAGTGTATTTTCTTTCGAAACCACTATCTGCATAAGAAGTTCCTTCATTTTTTCAACACCCAACACATTATAAATGTGAAAATTCTGCTTTGGTAATTTCGAAGACCTCATTTTGGACTATAAATATAGAATCTTTCACAGACATCGTTAGAAATCCATATCGTTCTATCAACAAGTTGAGCAATCTACAGCTTAAGCTTAACCGTTGTTATACAACAGTTATTACCACAAACTCTTCTTTAGAACATCATCACTACTTTGTGTGTTAATCACATGTATACCTGAATACAGCCTCTTATCAATCTGTTATTCTATTTGTAGTCTTAATTGTCGTTCAAGTTCAGCGTAAGTCTTAAAACTCTTGACCCACATGAATTGAGCATTCTTCTTATCGCACTCCTAACTTGTACCCCCTCGCTCGGTGGCAGAAGTAAATCAGAAAACTCATACTTTGTCGCGAGAAATCTATCTCCTTTCATTTGACCTTATAGAGTCTTTTAGGGCAATGTTAAGGCTTGTGTTCTGCCATTAGGCATGCAACCCAAATTAGTTTATTATTACGAGTCCGTCTAGAGAACGTGATTATTGTTCACTTTACTTCATAAAAACTATGTAAAATTATGGAGTAACGTCAGTTATTAAGACGTGACTAGTCGGCATTTATTTGTTTCGAAAAAAAATTATCCGTCTCAGCTATGTCATGTCAATCGTTTAATCTTTATCTGACGGGAAAGTGTCAATTAGATTAAAAGTCATCATAATCAACGTGTTGCTATCGAAAAAAAATATTCGCCGCTATCGTTTTACGTATTTCAGTCGGCGGCGACTTATCCCCGACCTTGGTTACAGAGGCGAAAGCTCGAAAATGTTTTACCGGCAAACACTTGTGTGAATAAAAAACACCTTAACCATGTTTTAGTTGTGCTCTCTCTGCACATCGAGACATCACATTTTTTCAGATAAAGCTACCGATACACAACAACCAAATCCTATAGATACAGATACAAATAATTTTACTGCACTGGAATGCTTAAATAAAAACATAAAAACACCCCATCGCTCGTACTGGGCACTGTAATTTTTGCAAAAAGGTGAAACAAAATTAATGAATAAACAAACAACTTTTCAATAATGTATCTGTTGTGCTGCGTAACAAGTGGCCAAAGCGGAGGGTAGTGGGTAGTTTGCTGTCTAGCCGGTCAGCCCTTATCGGTGTAAAATGAGAATAAATTGCGCGCCTATCTCGAGTTAAAATTAAAGCTGCAGTCATACTCATATATTCGTATCGCACTATCTATCGTTCTTGTTACAAAGTCATTTATGACACCAAAGGGCTGTGTTTAAGTTGTTTTTGTTTTTTACTGTACAACCTATATGCATGTATGTAATAAATATAACAAAACACATTCGATAACAAAGACAGTAGAGTTGAAAAATATTACAACACCCAAACATGACAGTCCCGTCAAGCGGAAGGCAAACATCACAATCGCTACAAAAAACTAAAACTACCACTGTAGTTGTGGCCATAGTGTTTATGTCTGCTACTCGCTAAACGAACAAAACTAACAAAAACTACAGCAACACCTCCTAGAGAAGCTTACAAAGTAGCACTATCTGTTTATTTTAATTTTATCGATGTTTATTCAACTTGAAGTATTTAAACGTTCGAGTTGAGTTCTATTTCTTTTTTCCTTTTAAACAAATTTTTTTTTTATTTTTATTTTTTTTATTTTTTGTTAAAGCTTGCTTCATTGTGTACCTATGGTTCCAAAGGTGTGATGTGAGGAAAATTAACGCGCAATTACAATGAAGTTACAATGACGAACGCTTTTAGAGAGATAAAAGGCTAAGCGTTTGGCATTGAGAAGGTCAGGTTCATGACAGTGACTATGATTTTGAATTTGACTTTCATTTTTTTTTGTTGTGTGTGTGTTTTTTTTTATAACTGTTACCTATGAAATTTTGGGAGTGGGAAGGGGTTATGTAAAGTGGCCGGGAAAATAAGAGGCAGTAGATGAAGACAATGGGTGTAATAAAAGTTCTGAGGTTAAAATTAGATCATCAAACAAAATTAGCTTTGTTGGGTTTCTACCGGGTTCTAAAGCCCTTATAGCTGTGATACAATTCTGATTTGCAAAGGAAAATCTGTTAGTTCTTCAAGAAATGAAGAACTGCAAGTTGGTCTTCCAAAATTAGCAACAGGCTAGTTCAGTAATAGCTGAGAACAGTCTACGAAATGTAACAATCTTTCCGCGTGAAGTTCGAATTAGACCTGGGTCTCAACTTACAGGCCCTCTAGTAGCCTGATCCTTAGCTTAATACCTCTAGTCGGACACTCCAAGTCGGTCGGGGTCCCCTGTTCCCTGTACGCGGTCCGTAAGGCGGAGTCTTCTTCTCCTGCATAATCTCCTCTCAGGTTACACAAGACTCTAGGGGCAGGGGCGTTGATGTCCATTGCCTCTACAAAAAAAAAAAAAAAAAAACACTGTGGCGCTGGCAGCCCGGTATGGGCCATGGCCTAGCTTCTTGACACTCATTTGTGTTGCTCATGTTCTCATTTTTGTCACATCTGATCGGGGCCTACGGTTTATCGCCGAGTCCGAACGGCACTACATGAAGCTTTTTCGTAGGCAATTTTACTTTCGGGAGTTTGCCATTGCCCGCCGAAAGGGTGACGGCGATTTGAAAAATTGTTGGTTACCCAGCCAGGAATCGAACCCAGAATCTCTGCGTGATAGTCCAATGAGCTAACTATCGTGCCATCGCCATCGCCATCGCCTCTACTTACTTTACTTTAAGTGGCGCTACAGTCCGGGGTGGACCTGGGTCCCAGTCAACAAGCTCTACCTTGCCTCTACGTATCCTGAATATCTCAGGCGATATCGACGCGCAATTGTCTGGGTAGATTAATATTGCCATACAGTTCGTACAGTTCGTCGTTCAACCTTCTCCTCGAAAGCATGTCAAAGTAAACAAAGCCGAATATCTTTGGAAGAATTTTTTGTCTTTTTCGTCAAAGCGACCGAAGGTATCGATAGACTCTATGCTTTAGGGGCATAAAGTAGGGCTGATATAATCAAAGTCTTATATACAACGTGGCCCATTATGTTGGATCCTATCCGACAGTGCCTTCTAAATTTAAAAAGGCGTCAAATGCTAATTCAATTTGGACATTTCTGAAGCAAACAGAGTTTGAATTAGTGTAAATAAGCACTGGAACGCTATAGGTACCCCTGAAAAATGCGGAATAATCGTCACGATAACTTTGACGAACATTTCGTCACTGACTTAAGCACCACGTGCATTTGGTGCCGCACTATCAAGCCCTGGAAGCTAGTGTACTTCTCGTTTCTTCAAAATATCGCTGTTGAGGCTGAATATGTCGTGGAAACATCGACCAAACGACGTGGCACGCAATTTGCTATTTCACGCACGACTCGGCAATGCATTTTTCGTGAATTGAAGATATTTCCTTATAAAGTACAGGCGGTGGATACGTGAACATACAGAATGTCTGGCTCAGCCGCCCAGCCACGAAAATCCACGAGAAATGAAGAAGAACCATAAGATCTACTCAAAGTCACTGCATTGAACCATTTTTTTTTATTTTTTTGGAACAGCGCGGGCGAAACCATCACTGAGATTGGCAAGAGTTGGATGATTTGGGAGTGGAGGACATGGGGTTCCAGCAGGATGGATCCACGGCGCACACTGCACAAGCCGCAGCCGACATTTTACAGCATCCCGGTTTTCTTCTAATATCGTTATGAGCATTTTGTCATTTTGCATCGGTCCGCAAGATCAGCCAATTTGACCTGCCTTAGGCTTCTTTCTACGAGTATGTCACGTGTTTCACAAACAAAATTTTCTTTTTTTTGTGCGTTTGATTAAATTTTTAGTTTGTAGTAATAGGTGTCCAACACCTCTCTCTATATCGGGGGCAAACCATGAGATGAAGGTATCTCTGTATCATCTTTCATGGGTATGTATCACAGTTTGGTATATGTTCAGACTTTAAAAGTCTTATTTAAGCAAATGTATTCGACCAAGCACCGAACCTTGGGGGACACCTGTTTGAAAATATACCGCATTGGCGACACAACTTTTGATTTGTACTTAAGAACACCAAGCGCCTGCCTTACCAATTGAACGATTACTCTTGATATGGTTGCATATCCCTAGTACCTACTTGGTACGATGCTAGAAAATTCCCATGACAGCGGGTTGCCTTGCGTTTTTTTAATTTTTTGACAGTATGAGTAAAGAGCTGTGTTAAGCTAGTTTCGACCTCGATGGAGCAGCGAGCGTTCTCCATCGTCATTCTGCACAGACTGTCGAGTTTTGTTGGGATACCATGATATCACATGACCGTACATAACTCGGCATTATAAATACTATAACATGCGTCCTCGAAGCCGACGAAAAAATTGTGGGTATTGATTTGGACTTCAAGAGTTTTATCCAAAATCTGGAGATAAGAGGATGTCTCCTTCTTTATAGACGGGCACACGATGCTAAGATTTCATTCTTAAGGCATATACTCTTCTGAGATATGAGGAATAAGTTGGTGTATGCCCTCCACAAAGGTGGCCGTTAACTATCCATACCCGATTTAATCAGGAGGATGAAAGTTTTGACTATGGTCGTCTTATTGAATGGTCGACAGTCAGATTTCGATGGGATTGATGGGTCTGCAGCAGAAGTTTTTTTCCATATACCTAGCGCTCTACTATAAGCTTTCCTTTTACATCTCTTTAGGTCCTATTGCCTTGACACGTTCTTTTTTCTTGCTGGTAAAACTTCCGCACGTTGTTCGTGGGGGTGATACTCTCAATACCCAACCTAATTCTGGGGCGTATGACAAGTTTGCATAAGAAAAAACTCAGTTTTTGACATAGTAGACGTCACAATTTTGAATTTATCTTTTTCTCTGTCTGGATGACGTTGATATTTAGACGATAGCACTCTAGGGCGTTCTTTTGGCAGGAAATCAGCAGCCGTAACAACGAAGGTGATGGTGCAGTGGGGCGCAGTATCTTAGCACTAAAGGTTCGCACTTATTGCCACAATCTGTTATCAAAAAAATGGTGAGCCTTTGTTTTGATGAGGTCAGAACCCCTTTAACAACATTTTACATTTTTAGCACTCACTTCTGTTTTAGGTTTTACTCAGCACTTTTCCTAAGTTCTCATTTTTATATCGAACAGCCAAGAGTTTTTCTATTTTCGACTAACTGCCATCGTTTGGCTGGTACCTAACGTCTTCAACTGTCCCACATTTTGATAAAGAAGAACTGGCACGACGTGGTACCTACAAGGTAAATTTCTAATTAATTTATGTATCCAACGTCGACATCATCGTCTTTTTGACTACTTACCATCGGTCTGTCATATTCAGTTATTTCGATTTTCTTTTTTTGGTGAGTCACAATGTATAGTGCTCCTGCGTCATTGCCATGTGACGTGAAATATAGTATTCGTACCTGGGATTTATTTTTGAAACAAATCGGCAAGAGTATGCTTTGCCATGTCCTTCCAGGTAAATAGATCTTGGGGGCGAAGTTTTTCCTGTCACTTCAGCTTCTGTTGACTCAATACAACACATGACGGAAGTATGTGACAGATCAAACCTATGACAAATTCCGTTGAATTCGTATCTATTTGTGTCTTAATGTGTCCAATGGCTGGTGTCAATGACCAAATGACTAAAACAAATTGCCCCCAAAAGCTTTGTTGGTCAGATCATTTCGATTTAAAATGCGCCAAAAGCACAAATCTAGTTGTATGTGTGGCACAACTCACACCCGATAGACGTCATTTAAACATAAAAAAAACTTGCCTAGGTACCAACCATACTAGAACCCGTAGCGTCAACGAATTAAAAAAGAAAATTGGCAAAGAATCATAAATCCGAATAATGTTTGAAGCAATAAATTCTTCTCTAGCTACCACTTGTCGTTTTTGCCAATAGTTGGGGTTTTAAGAGCAAAAGGAAGACGTCAGTCTTGATATTTCGGGGAAGTGATTTTGCATAAATGAGGACAAAACTTCACTCCTTCAGTTGTCATGGGCATGATTTAAATGTTAATTCCAAATTCCAAAGAACAATGCAATAGGTGGGTTTGGTATAACCGAACAAAAAAAACATAACAAAATTAACAACAACAAATTATGAATATTTTAAGAAGGCAATGATGATTCTGACAATGTCGCAGCTGTCAAGACATTATACTTTTTTATAACTTTACCTTGGAATTAGATGGAATGTCTAGCATTTTGAATGAATTAATGAGACTGACGTTGGCATTTAAGGTATCCGGTGTGGGAGTTGTAAGTTAGATTGTTGACTATGGCATGAGTAATGGGAACATTTTTGGGGTAGGTCTAGCTTCAAGGTTTGTCCTACGCTCTTGTATTCTTTGATTATACATTAGATTAATCAGCTTGAAACTATGTAAATTGGCAATCGGCTACTAAGGCAAATACTACTTCAAGCCGGGGTTAAAACAGTATTTAGTGGTAACTGTTATATTTTTCGAAATATGACAGTCAACAATAATTTATGCAAGACTTTGTTCCTCCAACAGGCTTTAAATTTGGAACTTTACAATTTTTTCTGTTAAGTGGAAAAGATGTTATCCGTCAAGTGGCTGACTTCAGTGTTGATACACATTTGTGCCCGTTTTATCGTATTTTCCATGACTTTCCGCAAGATTTCCGCTGATAACCGTTCGCAGTCCTGTCGAATATTCTCCTTAAGGGCTGCGATTGTCTGAGGCTTATTGGCATAAACCCGCGACGAAGTCGTTTATCGTGGCCCTGTAGCGTTCGCCAGTAACAGTGACCGTATTGCCGATGGCGTCCTCAAAAAAAAAATACGGCCTAATCACTACTAATCACTACCCGCGTGAACCCAGCACTACACAGTGTCTTTGAGTGGATGTAATGACTCTTCGTGCATCACACACGGATTTTCAGTGCTGTAATAATTTTCCATTCTTACAGAGTCCTTTCTTATCTTGTCAGATACTAGGTTAAGATAACAGCATCAGTGTTGTTGAGGGTCTGAACTACGGTTGAGCGTTTCAAGTTTGCCTTAAAAGTTGGCGTTTCCTGTAAATCTTTATACATATGTTTACTTACTTACTTACTTAAGGTGGCACTACAGTCCGGGGTGGACCTGGGCCTCAGTCAACAAGCTTCTCCAGCCAGCTCGATCCCTGGCTAGCTGCCTCCGGTTTCGCACGCTAAGTTGGCTGAGTTCCTCTTCCACTTGCGTGCGCCACCTGAGTCTTAGCCTTCCTCTACTGCGCTGTCCGTCGGAAGCGGATTCGAAGACTTTTCGGACCGGAGCATTGGTGTTCATGCGCTCTACATGACCCAGCCATCTCAGTCTTTGGATCTTCACTCTTCTGGCTAGGTCCATGTCGCTGTACAGTCCATACAGATCGTCATTGTATCTCCTCCTCCACTCACCGTCAATGCAGACGGGACCAAGAACACCCTCATCCATATTTGATAATGTCCATGCCTCTGCGCCATAGAGCAGGACCGGGATTATTAAGGTCTTATAAAGGGTGACTTTTGTTGTTCGAGAGAGGGCTTTGCTACTCAATTGCCTTCTTAACCCAAAGAAACAGCGGTTGGCAAGAGTTATTCTTCGCTTGATCTCAGCGCTGGTGTCGTTGTCTGTATCTATAGCAGAGCCTAGGTAGACAAGGTCCTTAACTACCTCAAAGTTATATCTGTCGAGGGTGACGTTCTGACCGAGACGTCGGTGTTGGTTGTCCTTTTTGCATGACAGCATATACTCGGTCTTGCCCTCTTGTGTTTGCTCGTGAGTTTTGCACTATTCTTTCAAGTACGGTGTTGAAAAAATCGCATGACAGCGCATCGCCTTGTCTAAATCCTTTCTGGACATCAAAGGTCTCGGTTAGATCTTTACCGACCTTGATGGAGCAGCGTGCATTCTCATTCGTCATCCTGCACAGACGGACGAGTTTGACAGGGATGCCAAAACTAGACATTGCTCTGTATAGCTTGTCTCTATAGATGCTGTCATACGCGGCTTAAAAATCGATGAGTAGGTGGTGTGTATCGAACTGAAGCTCATGGGTCTTCTCCAAGATCTGCCGTAGTGTGAATATCTGGTCGATGGTGGACTTTCCTGGCCTGAAGCCACACTGATATGGACCTATCAGGTTGTTGACGAACGGCTTCAGGTATTCACACAATACGGCGGATAAGATCTTATATGCGATGTTAAGGAGACTGATGCCTCTGTAGTTGGCGCAGTTCAGAGGGTCTCCTTTCTTGAGAATCGGACAAACAATGCTGAGTTTCCATTCATCGGGCATACTTTCGTCCGACCATATTTTACAGATGAGTTGGTGTATGCTCCTTACCAAGTCATCGCCTTCCGCTTTGATGAGCTCGGTAGTCAGGCCATCCACCCCAGCAGCTTTGTTTGACTTAAGCTTCGATATAGCTATCTTCACTTCATCCAGTTTGGGTGGACGGAAATGTTTGTCATCATCGTCCAAGTTGAAAGGTTGATTCTGCCTGACAGCGGTATTTGGTCCTTCATCGCCGTTATACAGTCTGCAGAAATGGTCTTTCCAAATCCTTTATAGGTTTATAGAATCAATAAATTGATATCCCAGTATGCGCTCAAGCATCAATAGGGCAGACAGGACTATTGTGGAGATGACCTTGTGCAACATCAAGAATATTTTTAAGACATGGAAAACATCCTCGATCGACCCTACCACGTATTTGTGCATTTGAAGGGCGCACACCAAAGGATATCTATAGAAAAAGCTCGCTGTTCCCATATGGTCGATAAAAATTTTCCCGGGAACTCTGATATTGTCTCAAACTGAATCAGAGACAACGTTTTGTACAAAAAAAAAAAAAAAAAAATGCGAATGTCAAAGACATTATCGGGGGAACACAGCGAAAGGTTCGTGCGAGGCATTTACAAATATTGAAGATGGATTCAGCTAGGCAACGACGACACCACATGAAAGATAACTCGATGGGTAATTAGAACAGTCCTCTTTTAGCCATAAAAAAAGGCGCTATTTAAAATAACTTTATCAAAATGGATAAGGAATCGCTTCGTCATTGAACGTCTTCAGCGTTAAACAGTCTACTCAAGCGATTTTTCTAAATTCTTAACACCCACTATGACTCTTTAATTACGTTCCCTCTTCATGCTCCTCTTCGATATTTGTGAAGTTCTTTTTACTTTTGGCAGACATCATTTAGTCTCGACGTACAATACATTTGTTTCTTAATTGTTCTGATGTTTGGGGCATTTTTATTTGCCCCATGACTACACAGTAGTGATATGAGTTGCTTAAGATGCTCTCCGGTCGAAACGTCTACATTGTGCTTTGTCGAAAACGTGTGTATGGACTGAAGTTCACCCAGCTGTGTTCGGGCTGGTTCGAGTGTTCATTTTCATTTGTGTAATCAGTATTAGCAACTTCAGAATGTTGGTGGTGGTTATCTACGGCAAGTCCCCTTTAGCGATTTGAACCGCGACTTCAGACTTGCTATCGGTAGTGACTTTAATGGTCGTGTATTGGCTTCCAAATCGGCAGTATACGAGTAGCAATCAATGTCAACCACGCTTGAAAAACATACAAATATCACCTAATATGAGTGGTTGTTTAGAATAAGTACAACAATAGGTTTGTTAAAAAATGAATTCTTCAAATAGAATCAAAACTGTGAAACGAAAATACTGGTACTTGGAATTATGAGAATCACAAAGAAGGAATCCCTTTTCTGAAACTTGTGCGTAATCTTCTTTTTTTCTCATTTCTGCCCAGAATTTTGAATCATTTCAACTCAGACTCAGCTCAATTATACAAGTACAATAAGTGGTACTCACTTTCGAATGACAGATTATGAAGATAAACCCATCAGGCAGCTTAAAAGGCAATCAAATCAACTATTGACTAAAATTGATTTGTTTTCGCAGTCAAACTTCTATCGCCATGTACGAGTATGTATGTCCATAGAAGGCAGATTTATTGAAACTCAAGACGTAGGTCTTTGACAGGTTGCAAACGCCGCCGTCACGACATTAACTGACTGAATGGATTCGCGTCAATTTTCATTCATTAACATCCATCTCTGCAGTCATTCAGATTGTGCGTGCTTTCCTTGCTCTCTCCTCTGCGCTGCCGTTTTTGTATCTTCTTTATTTTTCTTTATTTTTCTTTTATGAATTATTAATGTTATGTTTTGCTTATCTGTTTTACACCCGAAGACAACAAGAGTTATTTCTTCTTATTTGTGAAGATTAGTGAATGTATGTTTCCGTATCTTGTTTGTTTTTATATTTTTTTATAATCATCTGCGTAAAAATATTGTAATTAAGATGACTGGTCTATGAAAATCATATTCGAAAATTCGTTATCTAGAATAATTATCTATTTTTTTTGGCATTTGTTTGTTCTTTTTTTTTAATCATATTTTAATTAGCGAAATATTTTCTGATAGTTTTTGTTGTGAGAGAGTACGTTCTGGCTCTTCGGGCAGGGGAAACCGCGCTGTCTCTGAATGTTGGTCGGCAAAACTTGTTCAACAAGAAAATCTGGATTTCAAACCAAGTTCAATTTTGGTATTATCTGTTAAAAATTATTCTTAATTCTTATTCTCTTTGTCGATTTCTTTTTGAGAAGTTATTAAACAATTTTTTTTTTATACAAAAAAAGAGGAAACCGAATCGAATTTTATTGCGGATTTTGGTGATCTGCCATTCGAATGTTTTGAAATTGTTGACACCGACTTTCGCAAAGTTGATAGAATTCATTTATTTACCTTAAATGACTGCGTCGATCGAAACTGGTCGGTTTATTTTTCTAATATAATAGCAGAGTAGATGGAATGATATTAGAGACCAGTCTCCCATTTTTCTGAGAAATTCTTTGCTATTGAAGCAATGATATGTTGTTGCTGTGGTGCTATTGCAACCGTTGATACTGTTACTGCTGTTAATTGAATAGGTATGGATTGGTTGGAATTAATTTTTGCACTTGGTGGGCTGTTTGTCGGGCTTAGTTCCCTTGCCAACCAAGGCGTCCTATAGGTGACATACTTGACAACACCAAATTCAAAAAATAACTCGAGGTATTAATGGGCTTAATGGGCCTATAATGCTCTCGATGAGGAACCTTCTCATTTATTTCAGAAAATTTTCAAGTTATGTGAGCAGTGTGACAATCCAATACTGGTATATGTGCATAGCTGCTCGAGATCTTACCAGGACGGTTCTACACGATGACTTGAGCTAAAAAAAATTGTGAAATGCCTTGGGCAAGTTGCTCTTTTAATCATCGACAACGTACGAGTAGTTATGACGCAAATTCTAAACGAAAACGTTTTAAAAGTTGAATTCAACGCTGTCTCCGGGTACGATCAAAGCTTTGTGATGCATTTCGGCAAACTTATCTTTAGAGGTAATGTCAGCTGATGCAAAGACAATAAGACAAACTGGCTTTGAGACACCAGTTTTGACACAAGCAACTGTTACTGTTCCAATACAAGTCAATGACGGCAATCTCTTTACCAGTTGAGTAAATTAAACTAAACCGAGAAGTCACAAGACTATGCTATTCCAACAACAGATCCCAACAAAGTGTCTAGGGGAGATCACGTAAATAAAATCTTGCGATCAACCAGTTTTTTTGGATTATGAGTAATCCCATTATTTAATAACATGATTTTGATTGCGGAGAAGATAACGTAAAGTTTTGACAAATCGCCTCAAAACCGCAAGTGATCGAAAGCGGGAATCGAATGAGCGGTTTGGTGTGGTGCAAATATTGTTTGTCGATAAGTCGTTGCCTTGGTGGGGCTATAAATATTTTTATGTGATTTATTGTTTAAGAATAAAAGTGATCAATGTTTTTCTTTGTTGTTATTATCGTTTTTCAACCTATACGAATATGGTTTCGTTATTCATCTGTAGAATCTTCTGTACTGGTTTACAATCCGGAGTAACTGGTAGAAATGATTTAACTACGTTTTGATGGATTTGTTGATCAGTGACAACATCTTTCAGAATGAGGATGATGACATGAAAAATGGCAGTAATAAGCAGTATGCAATTTCTTATAATTTTTCGTCTTGTTGGATTTTGTAAACAAAATACGGATCTAGCCGGTTAGTGTAAACAATGAGAGATTCATTCAGGTAGCACTAGTTCAGGTACAGTTCTCATTGCGATTTGGCTAACCAGTGTTTGATATAAAGTGGAAGTGCATAGTAATGGTGATGTTGTCCAACGAGTAAGACGTTTTTTTTTTGTTTTTTTTTTTTTCAAATTTATAGGCATTTTTGTAGTGGATCGGTAGGATTAACTCTCAGATATCAACGATGTGCTAATTCAAAAAAATTTAAACTTTCCATAGTGGGATTAGTGTAATTTCAAGTGTACGAGTACATACACATACAAATGTTTTTGTAAAATGTTCCTCAATTTGTACTTGCTTTTGTTGAATAATTTGCGAATTAAGTACTAACTGTAATGTCACGATCGCACGTAACACGAAATACATAGTGTTGACATATGATCATCAATTCATTCAGTACGAGGGTTGTTTGTTGTTTGACTGAGATCGAATTTTTATTGTTAAACAAACTATAGTCTGAAATTATTTTTATGGGATTAATGAACTTATAAAATTCTTGTAAATACCTTACACACACAAGTCATTTCTTTGCCTTTGAGGTTCTGGTGGACTCTTTTTATGACCAGTGAATCCATTCCTATTCGAGGCCATAAGTTGGTTTGTCACAACTATTTGATCTCTTTTGTATTGATTTTTGAACTCTATGCCGGCGTAGGTTGCTGTAACAGTTTACTCATGCAGTTACCAAAGACCATCACTACGAACTTGATTACTGCACTGCTGGCCCAATCCATGTCATAGCACAGTCGGCAGTTTCCCAATCAATACAGACATACAGATATGAGCCACTCTAACGTGTTTGGAACTGTGTTCAATAAGGATTTGTCAAGACTCGCCAGGTTGTTGAAACAGAGATGGTATCGGATGTACCCTCATTGGGTTGACGGCGGCTCTTATATTTATGAAATAATTTAGTGTACGAAAATTTAACAACAAGATCAGTAGCATCGACTTCAAGGAGCAATTCCAAAGTACTGGTTCTAATGAGAATGCAGGCACGGACATGAGGCAGAATAAGTCAAGGGCGATTCTATGA
The DNA here is from genome assembly GCA_928272305.1 of Volucella inflata. Classification (NCBI taxonomy): domain Eukaryota; kingdom Metazoa; phylum Arthropoda; class Insecta; order Diptera; family Syrphidae; genus Volucella; species Volucella inflata. The sequence goes on from OV743719.1 coordinate 68,747,922, forward strand.
GCAAAGGAAATAAAATAAAAAAAACACATCGAAAACGGCTGGAGGGACCAAGGCCAAAGCGTTGATTGTGAAGCTTGGGATCAAGATCTTGCTGGGACTATAGTGCGATATTACTTTGTAGGTTACTTGTTTTTCAAAATTAGAGCAAACAAAGACCTTGTCTTGGATAGCGTACAAAAGTCAAAACAGTAAATAGCCAGAAGGCAATCAAGCTGGCTATTTAGGTCAAATGGAACAGATCTGTTTAAAATAGAAAGGGTCGTCTAAAGTTGACATCCTGATATAGACAAACACTAGACTCTCACAGACAGAAAAAAAATCCTTACAATAGCCTCGATCAAGACTAAAAACAAATAAAGAACGGAATAATGTCATATCAGCCTATTGAAATACTAAGTCCTGCTCAATTTGCTCATTCTTGTTCTCTATTATTATTCTTGTGCAAAACTTTAAAAAATAGCAGCCTGAAAGCAATGTACAAAAAGCAAATTCAAATCTGTTATCACCTGGTATGTAGTATATCCCAGGAGTTCTTCTTAATCTTCTATCCTTCACTCAGTCTATTCCCAAAGGTCTAGGCTATGACGCGGCTTACAAAGTCTACATTTATGCAGGGTATTGATCTGAGGCTCAAAATTTAGGTTAAACCGACGGGGGGTACCATTAGAACATTGAGAACAAAAACAAAAAAAACAAAAACACTGTGACACTGGTAGCCCAGTATGGGCCATGGTCTGGCTTCTTGACACTCATTTGTGTTGCTTATGTTGTAATTTTTGTCACATCTGAGCGGGGCCTACAGTTTATCACCGAGTCCGAACGGCACTCCTTAGAAGCTTTTTCGTAGGCTTACTTTCGGGAATTTGCCATTTTCCACCGAAAGGGTGATGACGATTCGTAATATTGTTGTCGATCCCGGGGATCGAACCACGGACCCTCTGCATGATAGTCCAATTTGCTAACCATCGCGCCATCGCCACCATAAAAGAAATAATCATGTAAAAACCGTAGTAGCAGATTGTGGTCTGATCTGATAATCAAGACAGACTTTTCGTCTGTCTACTCACAGGAAGATTCTATTTAAATTGAAGCATGCAAATTCTATTTGCGAGAAGCGGGCCAAATCGACGGGTAGTATTGTAGATTGACGGCCGAGATTTAATTCATAAATAAAGCTTTTTCTTTGTCAGTCATCAGTTCCATAAGCAAACAAAATTCCACTCAACGCTGTTGGGTATTTCCAAGATGCTTTATAAAAACTCCACTACCTTGCTTTTATTGTAACACGTTCAACACTTGAATCAGTCTTTGTTACAGATATACGTGGTCTTGGGAAAAACTCGCACTAAATTCTCGTCAAACTGTAAGAACAGTATACCACCTATCTTATAAGTCCGAATCATCTTGTGAAAAAAGCATCACCGTCCTTTTCCCAATGAAGCGAGTATCTAGATAACAACTATGTAGTGCAACAAACCTCTCACGAAATAATGTTGCTTTTACTGAAACTAAAATAAAAGACTTTCCCTAGTATCCATGCCTCTGCTATAGGCGCAAAAATGGAACTCCTTTTCATTGATATTTATGTCATAACCTCTAAGCTATCTTCCGTTTTAAAATGGGTTGGGGTACAATATGCACCCTTTCACGCGAATCATCTGTTTTTTTCTGGTCTGATGCCGTCTAATGGAATGACAGGAGAGCTCCTGTTGCTGCAAAAGTACTTTGTCGGCGGTAATGACCGATCTACCACAAATTTCGATGACAATTTACTCTATTCTGAAGAATTGACTGTTGAGCAAATAACAATATCTTCATCTTTTCGAATATGTAAGCTGCGACTAAGGCTTTGCTGAAATCCTCTCACCACGTCCATGTTAGTTGGTGAATGCAACTCTTCTTTGCTCTCAGTCGGAAGACTACATTTACAGAATCTTGTATGGGTCCCACACACACCCTTGTATATTTCAAGGTAGGGTTTCTCAAAATGCGATTCTTCGTAAGAACTGTCTGCGTCCTCGATTAGGGTTTTAATTGGGAGTTGGACTTTGTGCAAGCAAAACTGCAAGGCATTCCTCCCCAGTATTCCGACAAATGAACCGAATGCTTCCCAATGTTTCTAAAAAATCAGATCTATTCCTGCTGGTCCGCAGTATGATGGACTGTGGATTCACCTAAGTCTGCTGCCATGAGAGTCATCGCCACACCGCGGTTTTTTCGGGGCTTGTAATTTGATGTCACTCAAAAGAATGAGAATCACCAAGAAGGCATAATTTTAAATTTCACAAAATATGGATTTTTTGTTATTTTTATTTGATAACTACTTTTGAAGATACTAGAGCTTTTACCTAAAGCAACAAAATTTGCGAAATATTTAAATTCTCAAGATGGAATACACCTGATAAAGTTTTAGAACTGTTTTCCTTAAAAAAATTTATGTATTTGCTATTGAGTGCTTCTGTTCAAATTGTTAATTTTTTTATTATTTTTTTAATTTTCTTTTGTAGCGGTCGAGAAGCCAGAAATCGTGCTGAAAAAAATCGTCGCGACAAATTGAATGGATCAATTCAGGAGCTCTCCACAATGGTGCCACATGTGGCGGAATCACCACGTCGTGTCGATAAAACTGCAGTTTTACGATTTTCCGCACACGGTCTCAGAGTTCATTATGGTAGAATTTGAAATTTTATTTTCTAACTGTTTACTTGAATTTTTATATATTTTTATTTATTTTTTGATTTTGAATAGTTTTTGGACAAGCGATAAAGAAACCACCTGCTGCGAAGCCACAATTAACGGAATCCCTTATGAGGCTGCTCGACAGCTTTCACATAACCGTAACGTGCCAAGGACAAATTGTGCTAATATCGGCTAGTGTCGAACAGCATTTGGGCCATTGTCAGGTAAGTTAATTTATTTTTCTCTTTTTTTTCCCCCAAAAATTGTGTCTTAATTAATAAAATTCTGAAATTAGAGAATTCAGAATGACTGGTCATTTGCATTTCTACTGAAACAAAACGGCCATCATCTCAAGGAATACGTATTTAAAATCTGTTTCGTTAAAAATTTCGTCAGAAATTATTCTAATCAAATTATTTATGAGGCAACTATGTCAATTTTTTTTGAGAATGCAAATCCATCGTTGACCGAGATTATTGAATCCAATAAATTGACGATAGATGGCCAAGTAATGCTACTTACTGGCTTCTAGTTTGTTTTATAAAAAAAAAAAAAACAGAAAAACAAGTTCTGTCGTAGGTTTTTGCATAGAGATAGTTGTTGCAAGGGTTTTGTTTGACTATCTTAACTATAGGATGCTTAGTATCTGATAACAATAGATCTGTCTATTCGAGTTACAAATGACGGAGATTAAAATCTCAACTGCCACCATTTAAAAGTTTAATTTCCAAATTAAATTGACTTTCAACATGCAACCATTAAATCCCTTAAACCACAAACCTGTGTTAATCCCTGCATTCGAATTTAATATCTACTCGTATCTTCACCGCCCACCTTATGAAGTGCACTCTGATACAGATATTCGTAAGGATACACATAAGCAAGAGTATTTCAATGGGAATAGTGGATATAGAAAGAGGTACACTGGTGCCCGAAGAACTCAACCATAACCGCAACATTTGCTAAAATTAATTTTATTGTGAAACCCTTAATTGCATTTGAAAGTCAAGCAAAGGAAAACATTTTCATACAACTGACTTCGTAGACACTGAGAGCGAAATGAAATTAAACGAACAAGTAGCTAGGAACTTGGGTACTTCAGGACTTACGAGTAAATGTGTAGCTGTGGGAAGATACCTTTCTAAAGTAATGGAATTATACTCGAAAAGGTTTCCAGTTTTGTTTGTTTTTCATAAAAATAAATTCTACAACCAATTAGTACTTGTATGGGTACTAGATGGTTTCAATTTGATTTTATTTTCTGTACGTGGATATCATTTTGTAAAATGTTGTAAATTGATGATGAAGATTAGCTTTTCTCAGAAATCACTATCAAAATTTTAACGAAGGCGAAGTACATGACTACGTAGTGAGACATTCGTAGAAAGATGAGTGTACCCTTAAGTGGTAGCCTGCGGACAGTGCCAGCTCTCACCACGGCAAGTACCTGTATCGTGATGCAAGCGAAGGCGGATGACTTTTTGTCACTTGTTCCCAGTACATATAAGGACATAGGAAAAGGCTTTACGACGCCAGTAAAAAGTTTACAAGATTTCCTTCCTTGAGACAATAGGCAACGGCTTACCTTTTGGCGGCGTCATGCTCATATGAAACTCAACTGTTAATGGAAACCCAAACCGAGGACACACGTAGTTCCAACGCAGTTTTGATTTCTAGGTAGTTTTTCTCAAAGTCTTTCCCATTGTGCCCTGGAACCTAAGCAAGTTCTAGTTTCACTGCTTTTAAACAAGCCTTGCATACTTGTTCTAGCTTGGATGTTGTTTGAGGGCCCGGCAATACCTCAAGCGGAGATTGGCCAACCCTTTATACGCCAATACCTTGGCCAGGCCGCCAATTCCTCAGCTTCTGCTTGAAAAAATCTAAAATGTCAAATGTAGATTGGCTCTATAGATCCCCCTATCACACATAATGCTATCTTATGCTGCGCTAAGTTTCTATGCAACTGTAAGATGAATGTAACATCTACCTGGGGAGATCTTGCTTAGAGGAATTTCCCTTGCAATAATAAAGGCCAATGCTTGTCCGAGATCTTTGTTGTCTTACAAATCCCTGCCTAACGAGTGAGGACTAGTTTCTCCCTGAGACACTGCGAAACATTGCTATCCATTCGCTGAATATGGCCGGGACACCGTAGTCGTCGATTTTGGACTTTCTTGGTCTCATCCATATCTTGATATAGGTCAGAGCTCGGGTTTTTTTTCTCCTCGATTCGCCCTCCTTGCATACGAGATCATATATTTGGCGAAGTATTTTCCTATAGAAGATATAACATATCTGCACTCTACTGATTACCGTCCAGTAGTCGGCTTCATACATCGGTATACACTTGGTCTTTCGAGCTAAGATTTTTGATCCCATTTGTATCGGTGATGTCCCAGGATAAGCCTCTACCAAGTGTCCCCTAAATCTCTACTGAAGTTTGTGAAGTTGAAGGTTATTCCGAGATAGGTAGACTGCTTAACCTTTTCAAAGATACTATTGTCAACAATGACGTGTTGTCCTGTACTTTAAGCACATACTTCTTTCTTTGTTGGGAATATGTACTTGGTTTTGGTCGTTGCGCCCGTTATTCGATTGTCGTAATTGCCTCGTTGACGTCGCGCTGTGAGAAGCGGATAATAGGGATGCCGTCTGCGTTAGTATCGGTCCTCCCAGACTATCTGTAACAACAACTTACTTACTAATCAGACTGGCAACTCTTGGAGGGTCAAAGCTATAGCGTTGCATCCGTTACGGTCCCGGGCGTGCTGTTTGCAGTTGGAGAGACCAAGCTACCTTATATCCACAATCGCCTAATCCTTAAACCGGAGGTTCGCTCTTCCTTTTTTTCTCGAACCTGGCTTAGATTCGAAGACGCTTTTAGCTCGATGTGCCCGAGCCAATGAAGTCGACGGATTTTTTCCTTCCGTTCTATGTCCATATCTTTGTACAGCTCATATAGTCCGTGGTTGTGTCTTCTTCTCCATACGGCCTCTTCACATACAGGACCAAATATTTGACGAAGGATTTTTCTTTCGAAAGAGCTCGAAACTTGTAACACTGTACGTAAAGCAGGACTGGCAAGATAAACGCTTTGTAGAGCATGATTTTGTTTCTTTGCATTAGGAGTTTCGACTGACCGACTTCTCGTCGTCGCATCTCCACCATGATATCATTCGTAGAGTTAACTTTTGCCCCGAGGTAGGTACACTTCTTGACTACCTTAAAGTTGTAGCTGTCGATAGTTACATTTCGTTGTAGGTGATGTGCGACGGAACGATATTTAGTTCACAGAATATACGAGTATTTAGGTTTTTCTTTACTCACTTTAAGACTAACTCGTTTAGCCGTTTGATCATATCAATATTATCCTCTTATCTCAGAAGCTGGACGGACTTGGAGAGAATAGTACCTTCCGTGTTGACTATTGCTCGTTGTACTATCTGCTGAAGTATTAAATTGAAGAAGTCACATGACAGCGCGTGTTCTTGCCGAGATGCGGTTTAGTGTTAAGTGTTACAGCACTAGAATGAAGAAATCCGAAATCCGGTACATGCTTGGAATAGCTCGGAGAAGGCGCTTAAGGTGTGGATTTTTTGTCACTTTTTTCTCGTACGCATTCATTATGTTATCACCATCACTTTCGGTGGTAGCTACAGTGGTATTGGCTTCGATGATGTGTCGATACAAATACCACAGATTGTCGGCATTTGTGGATAACAAAAGACAAGCAGAAAGTCTTTCGCTCAGTTTCTTTCTATGGGCCCCGATTAATACAGTCGTGTTAATAAGGCTCCCAACGTTAAATATCTTTTCCTATGCGGTTGAAGCTTTTTCATCTTTAAATTTGTCTTCACAAAGAATGTGGCCAGAGTGGACCTTGTGCTCTTTATGATCGTACTACGATTACCGATTAGCCAGAGGCTTATATCTCTTGTCGTCTCGTAGTGTTTTTGTCACACCCGTAATAAATGTCGCAATATTTTTGATTTCATCATATCCGATCCTCTATTCATCGTATCTCCTTCTTACATAGATGACCTATAGTTCTGAGTGAACCTTAGCCCATTTGGAGTTAAAAGAGAATTGCAATTCATGTGTAGTAACAAATAGAAAACAGTGCATCTACAATAGAAAGCGTCTGCCGGTGATACTTTAAGAAAGAACTAACACCAATTGCTATACCCAACTTGATGGTAAGGCTGAACTTACCTTCAAAGCTAAGGAAATCTTATTGTATATAGAGAATAGTTCTTACAAAGAGCTCCTTAACAGATAAACTGCTCTTATGGTGGCATCGACCCGTGAAAGAATAAAATACGTTCTAGCAAATAACTGAGGCTGGTAAAGTCTTTATCTTCCCTATAAAACACAAGAGAATCAAGCCGCTAATTCAATCTTTTTCATATTAGGACCCACCAGAAAATAAGAGCAACTGCATGTGGTTTGAATGAAATCCACTATTTCCAGGTAGATATGTACACATGTACATAAGTCCAAAAAAAACTAAAGCCCCCCTCACTTCAGAGCTACCTTAAATTAAAATGAATAAAGTTGGAGTTCGTAACAGCATAAAAAGATACTTAAAGTGGCGTAATTTAATTGAAATTTAAAATTATCAATCTCTTGTGAAATCCACACTCATCCCGAAGTGCGCATTCAACCGATGACACTACTCACCATGTCCACACATTATATCAAATTAGTTGGCAATCAGAGCCAATTGTTTGGAACGCGCACAGAGAATTCTAGATACATACTCGTACACAGCCAATCTTATTAATGTTCGCAATAATCATGCCCGTACAGCTAGCTGTCCTGTCCGGCAACTTTGTTTCAAATGAACAAATCCAAACAATATTTCCCGGTATCGCGTAATTGCTTTTCTATTTAAAAATTGTTTCCCTCATAAATTTTGTGCATTTATTGCGCGCCATATATTCGCATCCATACGAACATGTGTGCATTTCTGTTGCCTTTCATCGCTGGCAAATATGAGACTATTCATCTGTCGATTGGTCTTTTGGGCCACTAATTGAACGGATGGTCATACCAAGGCGGTCCAATTGAATTCATCTGGCTTTCTTGTCTGTCCCGAAAATCCTGCCATCGCAGTTAAAAGCCAAATACTTATAGACATACGCACAGTCGTAGCACAAGCAGTCGACCAGATGTCCGCATTTGAAAACGTTTTACTCGTATCTACTCGTACGTCTCAACCACAGTTGATTCAAATGTGCTGTGCACAGTGCAGTGGAAGCATGTTTCCGCAAATAATCCATAATTTCATTTGTTTACATAAAACCCGAGCCAGACAGTGCGGCGAGGCTGTAGGGGTTGTAGAAATACCCCCAGAGTTGGTCGGTTGCGGCAAATACGTGACAACCGGTCAAAATCACGGCCAACATGCGTTCGTGCCTTCGTGTCACTTCGGTGTATGCGGCAATGGCTCTATAGCCGCATGAATATAGTATATTGCCAATGTAATGCGAATATCAAACCATCTGTATCCTTGAACAATTGCCCAGAGTTTGCGAGTGCAGTTTATGCATTGTATCTGTGGGATCTATCGAACAGGCTGCACTTTCACCATCCCCATGGGTATTATCATTAGCAAACCACAGGCTAGGCACGTTGCAATTATTGTTGCCCGTGATTTTTAGATTTTATATTGTATGAGTTGCAAGCACTTGTTGATATATGATAATTAAGTTTCGAGCAACGAGAAACGAGAAACTTACTAGCTAATCAACAGTTTACATAAGTGTTGAATAGTGATTTACTGACATTTGTCTGTTATTTTCTTCTTTTTTTTTCTTTTTTTTTGACTGCAGACTGATTTGTATGGACAGAATATCATGAACATCACGCACCCGGAAGATCAAGCAATGCTAAGACGCCAATTGTATCCAACGGATTTAGACAACTTATTGGATATTAAGCCAGAAGATGAGTCCGGTGAACCAAGATCCAGAACGCAGGAGGAAGAGGATCTCATCGATAGCCGATTAAAGGCGGATACCAGGAGTTTTACTGTCAGGTAAGTGCACTTGCAGCTATTGTCTCTATCCCAACTCTTGTCTTTTCCTTTCAACTTCTTCTAGTGTTTTTTATTTCGGTCAGAAAAGGGCATTCACAGAAAATACTAGTCTAGTGCACTTTTTCCAAATTTATTTCTTCTGCAGGAAAATAAATAAGCGCTTCTCTACTGAGAGCATAGGTCGAACCTTCAAAGAGAAAATCCTGTGAAGGAACTCATATCGAACTCATAGGAAGCGCCGCAGGATTTGGTGTTACATACTCGTATAATATGTTTCTTGAGAAAGCGTAGTACCCTGTAGGGACACTTTTAGTTAGTTTTTCCTACTGACGAATAGAAGGAATGCCGCTGATTCTGAGAAGAAAGCCGCAAGCTTTTGTTTTATTTTTCTTCAATATGGAGAGTCGTGCCGCCAATGGTTGTTGTCACAGTGCTGATGGCGTCACCTTAGACTGAAAACACCCCGCAACCCGAATATATCTTTTTGTCTCGTCTGCTTAGTGTGTGTTGACTAGTAAAAATCAATGGATTGTTGTCTGACTCAACAATAAAAGACGTCCTGTCCGCTCCGGTGTGTTTTCAGCCTTACTCTTTGGAATCTGATAATTTACAATACATCTGCAGCATTCAGTGTCCTTTTATTTTGGGGCCGCAGTTTTGCGGCAATACAGACGCAGATGCTTCACCCATTTCAGCGGTTGTTCACAATTTAGTTCAATGACCTCAGCATTGCGTGTGCCTCCGCTTGTTATCCCCGAAGATGTCAACACCTCATGCTGGTTCGTGAAGGTTTAACTTCATTTTGTTGTTTGATTTCATTCTGGCCAAAGGTACTTGTGAATGCCTGTTAAGAAGGCCTTCACAATAGGATTTGGGTCAAGGGACATACAGACCTTGCACCGTGGATAATAAACCTCAAAAATCTGTATCTTTTTGGCCCTGAAGCAATGTGCACCCGCTCTTGATGGATCATTTTCACCACTATGGAGGTATTTCTACATATGGATGTGTTGATGATCTAGTAGCTATCAGAATGAAGCTTTTTGAACGGCATCTTTGACTGGTTTCAAAGTCATTCTTTCAATAAACCCTCTTGCATAGGGGAGAAAACTGAGCAGACGCTGTGCATCTCAATACGAGTAGCACAACTATACATTTCTCTAATGACGTTAATTAGTCAAAACACCCAGTACGCTATAAGCCGGTCATCGTTCAGACCTGTAGTTGTACATGAGCCATGGAAACCTACTTCATGGCACCGCTTGTGACTTGAATCGTAGCTCTACGTATCTCGAACTTTCTTGAAATAAATATGATCCACTTGGTATCCAACTGCATTCCGGACACCTGCTAAGAAATTTGAGAAGAAAAATTCGAAGTCAAATAAGATGAACCGCGACTAGCGACCTTAAATTTGTAAGGAAATCCGAGGAGAAGAAAAATTTAACAAAATTAAGAAAATTTCTGATTTCTAGTAAGCAGTACCGAGTTCCAGTTTGTGTAACTTTTTTTTTCAGAACTACTACTCGTGCTACCAATAGTTCCTCGGTTCTTTCCTCTTCTAGACCTAGAAAGAGTAATTTTAAAGCAAAACTTGCATCAAAATGATTCGTTGTGTCTGGGGATACGATTCTGTTTTTCAGAAGTCCGACAGTTGATTCACTGATCGTACTAAAATTGTGAATCAAAAAAAATTATTCGAACCGCTCTATTGTGAGCCACATGTCACGCATGCGTAGAAAATATTTTCATGTTTCCTGCCTGTTTTGCTTTGCATTCCAGCCCTAAACAATGAACATGCTCGGACAGAGCAGCAATTTTTACGTTGACTTTTCCTTGAGTGATTATTTTTATCTATGGTAAGCTAGGACAATCATCAGCCTTTAAGCTGCCAGCTATATGCACCTCAGGCTTCTTCGATCAAGTTGACAGAAATTATTCGGGAAGGAAGCGGCCAATCAGATTGTTGACGAAGGATTTTGAGACGTGCACACAATATGGCAGATTTGATCTGTTATGCGATGTTGAGAGGACTTATACCTCTATAGTTGGCGCAGTTGAAAGGGTCGCGGTTTTGTGAACCTGGCAAACACTCTTCCTTTTCAGCAGTTTTCAATACCTCGGCGAAGAAGCCGTCAGGTTCAGATGCTTTCTTTGATTTCAGCTAACTTTATTGCTAACTATACTTCATTCCGGTCGGGTCAACGGAAGTTTTGACTATCACTGTCTAAGTGGAATGGCCTATTCTGCCTATCGACAGGATATTGGGATCCTTCGCCCTAATACAGTCCACAGAAATTGTTTTCATATTCTCAGTACCCATTGCGATTTTTCTACAAGGCTTCCTTCTTTATCTCTACAGATGTCTGTACGGGATTTCTTGCCTCTACTCGTTCTTTTTACCTGTTTAAAAAATTTCGTATGTTACTCCTGGCGTACAACATCTCAATATTTTTGATCCCGTCCCCTCTTAGAGCTCTCGAGCGCTTTTATCCCTTCGCTGCAACGCTGCTTTTTGTTTAGCTGCATGTACTTCCGGCATTCTTCTTCAAACCTGAGATTTCTCGGTGGTGGTTGGGCGAGATAGCACATAGGCAGCGATGCCACTGGTCTTCGGTACTTGATGCTAGCGGTGTAGATCTTGTTAAAAGATTTCTGGATAGGCGTTCTTAGACGATTCTAAGATAGCTGTCTATTGCGGACGTCCAGACTACTGGAAGCATGCCTTACGTCTATTGCGAAGTGATCAATTTGATGTAGCATTTCATGATTTGGAGACCGTCATGTTCCTTTGTGTGTATTAAGAAGTGATGTTTTGCCCCGCCGTAAAGTTGAGAAGGCTGGGTACTTTGCCATGAGTGGTGTCGTGTAGACTATCTCCACCATTTGTCCTATCAAAGATATCCCCCTTTCCTATCTTGGCGTTACGATTTTAACATCGTAGAAACATTATTTGGCGTCGTCATCCTTGTCTGTCGTAGAAGCAAAGGGGCATGTATTTTGCAACTGACCGAACCCTCCCTTGCCATTTTATCCTGCATAAGTAAGAGTTTGTAGTTTCTGGAAACCACTACATGGAGGTAAGGCAAGCACTTCGCTCCGAAATTGATTGCTGCACCGCAAGCTGAATTCAAGTTATAGGAAAGTAAACAGTTTCCCGATTAATCCTCCTGTGCTGGTGCACTGCTAGTCTTTATATATTATATCTGCCTCTTGATAAACCTTTTAATCAGTGGTGCAGAATTGGTAAACAAGTTAATCTTATTGACGTGCTTCTTTTCATTTCTTTGTTCACTTCAAAAATTCAACATAAACTTTTCTCCTATTGATTGCTAGTTCTTCCGATAAATCCACAGCAAAGTGCAAATCCTTGCACGTCTCTGCAGTCTCGTAAAAACGAACAATAAGAAAATCCTTCCTTCAAGTCGTAAAACAACACTGTGGGATCAATCTTCGCCCTTCTTTTCTATAAACTCTACTCCACTACTCTACTTACATCAGCTATTCACTTAACCCTACTACAACGTCAGTATTTGAATTTACAGGAAAGGAAAAATAAAAAGACAAACACACTGTAATCCCTCTTTCTGTTCTTTGCTTTTCATTTTAACAGATTAGCACGAGCTGGTCCTCGTTCGGAACCCACTAACTATGAAGTCGTTCGCATCGATGGCAGTTTTCGACGTTCAGACTCAGCGCCACGTGGTGTAAAGTCTAGTAATTTTCCATCGGGACTGCAACTGATACGACGGGCAAGAGGACGAGACGACAGCATACCCCTGCACAATATTAGCGGAAATGATATTGTAAGTTACTTTTAATTTAAAAACAAATACACAAGGACATGTCTTAGTTGTACTCTGTAATTGGTATTTGTTTTAATTTTGTAGGTTCTTGTTGCCATGGCACGATTGATACGTCCACCGAAGCTCAATAGTCGCCTGCTGGAGGCGAATTCATTTGAGTACCGTACTCGTCATCTTATCGATGGTCGCATCATTGACTGTGATCAGAGAATTGGTCTAGTTGCTGGCTACATGAAGAGCGAAGTATCTGGATTGAATCCATTCACATTTATGCATCAAGACGATGTCAGATGGGTCATTGTGGCACTTAGACAGAGTAATTTGGAGTGAAAAATATTAATCACCTTATCCAGTAGTAACCGTTTTTTTTTGTATTTTCAGTGTACGATAGCAAAAGTGATTATGGTGAGTCTTGCTACCGACTACTCACACGCAACAATCGTTTCATCTATCTTCAAACAAAAGGCTACCTTGAGATTGACAAAGATACAAATAAAGTTCACTCATTCGTCTGTATCAATACCCTGGTGAGTGAGACGGAAGGTCGTCGTCGTGTCCAAGAGATGAAAAAGAGATTTTCTCTCATCATCAATACACAAATCCCCGCTTCGTCAGCTATCGATATGCCAGCATCGGAGAACCCACAGCAATTGGAGAAGGCAGTGCTCTGTCTTATACAAAATTTACAAAAAAACGGTGAAGACGAAGATGCAGATGCGGATACGGATGCGGATGCTTCGACATCTACGGCCCATCAAGATTACCAAGAGACCATCAGCGATTCCGCCCAAATACCAAATATTAAGAGTCCCATAGCAAGGGCAGCGTCTAGTTGTTCGATACGGTCAACGAAAACACCACCACTTGCTCTTATTCCACCCGAAGCGTCTGCTGTCAAATCTTCAATATCAAAGAGTGTGGATGTTGTTGCGAAAAATATTCGCAGCGGTCAAAGTGTACATAGTCCGCAATCGAATTGGACACCATCTCCAATCTCACCGGCAGCAAGTCGTGATGAAAATTCAAATGATTCGACGAGCACAAATAGCTCTGGTACACAGAATAGACCATCGGTTTTACAAAGAAATAGCAGCGGTATCACGAGGATTGAGGAACCACCGATCAAAATCAAAGAAGAATTCTTTCACAGTCCACAAGGTCGTGTGCCTCCACTGCCGAACAGCAGTTGCAATTGTTACTATGAAGTGGGGGGACCTCGAAGTGATTGCATCTCTTGTCAAGAATTTGCAATTATGGCCTCACCACCGCCCACTGCTGAAGTACCTGTCATCAGAAATGACTATCGTTCGGGTAGTTCGTCAGTTTTAAAACGAACTCATTCGGGGATATCATCAGATAGTAGAATTTCACCGTCCGACCAACAAGGATTAGGCACCGAAGAAACGGCAAAAAGAAGAATAATATGCCATGAGGCGGCTGGTAGAGGTAAACAATTTAACCAAATCCATTAAGTGGCAATTTTAAAAGCAAATGTTTTGTAGAAATACATCAGGCGATCTCGAATTCCTTTCAACAAATCGATCGTTCTCTGCATGACATAGAGAATGTGACAACCGAACTAAGGGGTCAGTGCAATGATTTCACCGTACCAAATACAAACCAGCAGCTGGATGAGATTTTCGTAAGTATCTCATTTATGTATATTACCTTTTTTTTTATTTATACTGACGATCAAATATTTGTTTTGTGACTTAAGGAGGAACATCAAGAGCAAAAGAAAATGCTTGTGAATATAAAAAGCGAATATGAGGCCCACCTGCAGAGTAGTACATTCATCGAATCACCAATCGATGAGCAAACACTTAATCCTGCCGATGAACACTTTACTCAAAAGAATGATCTTAAGCCTAGATAGGATACTAACTCAACTGGAGACCTCAACTTAGCGGCACCATAAAAAAAAAATAAAAATAAAAAAAATGCGCGAGAGAGATACCTTTTTAACCTTTTTTTGTTTGTTTTATTTTTTTTTTTTTGATATATTCGTATAACCAGATCACTGACCATATATTCATTGGAATCAAATGATCACACTCCAGCGATATAGAGCTCGAAACAGAGAAATTTAAGAGAAGAAAGCGAGAGTACACTTAGTAGAGAAAATTTTAGTAAATCCGTTTAGAGTTTAGAAAAAAAAAACACATAAAAAAAAATAAAAAATTAAAAAATACTTTTTTGTTAAGTTTGTAACTTCGTCCTTGTTGTTCAATCTGTTATCAGTGTAAAAAAAAAAAATCATTGTTTATATATTCTTTGTAATTATTTTTGTATTTTGTTTTAAATATTAATTTTGTAATTTTCTTTTATTTTTTTTTGTTTTTGTTTCTTAACAAATAAGCATACCTACATACACGATGTTAACATTTACATACATAAATGAAAATCAATTTTATTATTTTCCTTTCTATAATTTTTTGGTCGGGCTTGTTAGGTCTTTTATACCACTTTTAACCTTTTTTTTTTGTTTTAGAGAAAAAAAAAAACATGGAAAACACAAGCGAGTGGTGGATATTTGTTATACTATTTATCACACTCTAAAAGAAAAGAAAATGAAAAAAAACGAAACGAAAAATACTCGCAGTCGTAAAATAGTAAAAAAAAAAACAAACACCGCGCGCGCCATGTAATCAAATGAAAAGTCCTTTTATCTACTACTCGTATCTATAAAAAAATAAAAAAATTAAAATTCACATTCACTTTGTAAAACTACACACTAGCACTACAACACACCCAAACACAAACACAAACACAAACACAAACACAAACAATACCAAACCTCACACATCCCCACAGAATCAGAATATTGATAACAGAATGTACCGCTAATTAAATAAACCGATTTAATTATATTAATTACTTCCTTTAAGACCTCTGTTTAAATATACATATACAATATACTTAACTACAACGTTTGTATCTAAGAAAAAGAAAAAAACAAAAATATTTACTACAACATTTGCGAAGTTAAAGGAAAAGTGATATAAGACTGTTCAAGAATAAAATTTTAAAAATAAAAACAAAACAACAAAAAAAAACAAATAAATAACTAAACAAACAAAAAAAAACATAGAAAATCATTTATTCTTAAGAGTAACATAGAAAACAAAAGAAACAATTTTTAATTTTACATTTTTGTCATGCTGAAAATAATAATAAAACAAATAAAACAACAAAAACAAAATTACAATTACTACAATAAGTACCTACCTACTAGGATAATGTTTGTAATTATTATTTTTAATTGAAAAAAAAAAAAACAAAAACAACAACTAAAACAAAACAACACTACCAGAGTATAGTTAGTTAATGGAAACAAGAGTATAGGTATACGTATACATCTATATATATATAAAAAAAAAATAAAAATAAAAAAAAAACAAATATATACAACAAGTTGTAAGCTACTAAAAACAATTATAATTGTAATTATTCTATATATGCGTATGTGGTAAGAAAACAAGAGTAAAACAAAAAATAAAAAAAAAAAATTTTCAACCGTAAAATTGTTTAACAAAAATAATTCTTTTCATTAAGAATGATATGTGTAAAACATTAGCATGTTACCACAAAAACCAACAGAAAACAAAAATAAACCAACAACAACCAAACAATAACAACAGAAATTTGAAATAAAATGAAAAATGGAAAATTATTTAAAAAATGACAACGCATGTTCATTTAGTCGTACTTGTTGTATCCCCTTACCGATATGACTCCACATTCCGGAGTCGAATTAAAATTCTAGATAAACAAATCATCCTAACCTACTTGCTTACTTAATTTAGGTGACATAACAGTCCGGGGTGGACCTGGGCATCAGACAACAGCTCGATCTTTTGCTAGCTGCCTCCAGTTTCGCACACTAAGGCCCTTATTGCGTTGGTTGATCGTCGATCAAGTCGATTGTCGATTGTCGATTCGACTGATTTCATGTTTAGTATTGTGTAACTCAATCGACAAAGGATTCTATTATTGTGAATAAAAACCATTAAAGTGACTATTGTGAATATTATGTGTTTTGACAGTTGTTTGCTTATTTATTCATTGCCGTAATATTTTTCAAAAAAACAAACTTAATAAAATGAGCTCCATCGAATTGCTTAAGTTATTCAGATGATTTTTTTGTTTAATAGCCAGATGCCTCAAACC
This sequence comes from Volucella inflata, assembly GCA_928272305.1. NCBI lineage: Eukaryota > Metazoa > Arthropoda > Insecta > Diptera > Syrphidae > Volucella > Volucella inflata. The sequence continues at coordinate 68,764,617 of OV743719.1, forward strand.
CTTTAGAACTGGAGAAAAGGGTGTAAGTATTTCGTTCGAAAAATCACATACACACATACTCGTACATTAATTCAATTTATCTTCGGCAGTTTCGTAAGATATTTCCGTTTGTCTAAATAGAAACTAAGCAGAAGTCAAGTGTAAGAAACTATTCTATTCCAAATATTTTGAAACTGAATGTGTTGTATTGGTCACTTGCTTCGCCCTAAATTCAAATTATTGTTGTTTTTACATAAACTTCAAGTTTTTTTTTATAAAAATCCTTACATTTAAATTTATTTTTCTACTACCCACAGAGCAACGATCAGGAAATTTCGACTGACTAAAAACAGCAGCCTAAGTTGGCTGAGGTCCCCTTCCACTTGCGTGCTTCACCTGAATCTCGGTCATCCTCTACTACGCTGTCCCTCCGGGGCGGATTAGAATAATTATAATAGTAATTCAGACCGGGGCGTTGGCGTCCATCCGCTCTACATGACCCAGCAATCTCCATCGTTGGCTCGGTCGATATCGCTGTACAGTTCGTATAGTTCCACGTTTTATCTCCTCCAATCGAAGAATTTTCCTCTCGCGAGTTGACAATCTCGGCGAATCTTTCTTTATTCGGTATTAAGGGCTGACCAGAATGCGAATCTGAAGCTTGAATCTGTATCTAGTATCCAACTGTCAAAAGTTGAAAACTCGTACATGTATAGCCGTAAACGCCAACATTGTGTTACGCATTGTGCGTATCTGTATAAATCTGGGTGCTATTCAACTTCGAGATACAAATTCTCGATTGACGTTTCTTTGTTTGTATGCATTGTTTGGACTTTCCTCACTTTGGTTTGAGAATCTAACAGAATTGACATGAAAAAATTTATTGAAGCGGTGCGAAATGAACAATGCTTGTGGAATTTGGCAAATCCAAATTATAAAAACGTTCCGAGTAAAGTGGACGGACCCAGCCCCTATGTTTCCTCTTTTTCATAAATTTTATCGACAAATAGGATCGGCATCAGATAAAGAATAGTGCCACAGTGCGTCCCAGCTTGTAAGAGGCGACTAAATGGGACACCAATCATATACAGGCAACTATGACACCAAAAATGAGCCTGTGACACTTTAACACCTTAAAACTTTCCCACAAGTTTGTATGCAATCAGTGGGTTCCCACGTCTGGAGACTACCGGTGGGGTAAAAGAACAGTCAATCAATTCGAAATGAGCATACAAGTGTCAAACGACTCAAACTTTAGATACACTTCATGGAAATGATCGCAATTAATAGCACTACCCCGCTGGGCACCACGATTACAACGCACTCGGGTGATCCCAGAGCAAGCAGAAGTGCTTGTGTCAGAGCCCGACGGATTCCGGGGGCGGGCAAAATGAAGTTTCCAAAATATTTTCCTAAACTTCGGCTTGCAAGTTGGAACGTCGGATCGATGACCTCAAAACGTTTAGAACTGGAAGCGATTATGCGTCGCAGAACTCTACAAATCCTGTGCGTACAGGAAATAAAGCGCGTTTTCTAGATTTAAAAACTAAGGCATTTCAGATGTTCTACCATGGAACGGTCAATGGACGAAACGGTGTTGGAATCGTTGTTGCAGCGAATCTTCTAAACAATATCGTTGGTATTTTAAAAATAAGCGACCGCTTGATGAGTGTTTAACTCATCATACACAATGAAACGTGGAACATTGTTAGCGCGTACGCCCCACAAAATGGATGCGACCAATCGGAAAAAGATACATTTTGGTCAGAGTTCGGTAATTTGCTTAGAAATATACCTATCGATGAGATGCTCTTCGTAGGCGGAGATTTAAATGGCCACGTCGGAGAAACAAATGTTGATTATGAGGACTGCCACGGCGGTAAAGGCTTTGGAACCAGAAATTCAGCTGGCGAAGACATCCTTGTAGCGTGTAGGGCTTACGGCTTAACCATCTTAAATACAATGTTTATTAAACATCAATGACATCTTATCACCTATAGCAGCGGAGGCCACGAAACGCATATAGATTATCGCCTCTGCAAAATGTCGATGAGAAACCGTGTTAAGAACTGTAAAGTAATACTTGGAGAATCGCTAGTAAGCCAACACCGTCTGCTCATTACAGAATTTTTCACAGCGGAACCACCGAAAACACGGGCATCGTTTGGAAAGCCAAAAATCCGGTGGTATAATCTATCGAAGGAACGAAGCGCAAGATTTATCGCACTGGCTAAAGAAGTACTTCACAATATAAACGGTATCGCAGACTCACTTAGCCCGCAAGAAATGTGGAACAGCATGCACGAGGAATGCATAACACTCGCAAAGTCCCATCTGGGGACTATATCGAAATACCATTACGTCGGCAAAGAAACATGGTGGTGGAATGACGAAACCAAACGAGCTGTGGCCGACAAGAAGAGTGCATTCCAAGCGTGGACAAAATGCGATCGGAGCGACGATATCGGAAAAGCTCGACTGGCTCTTGAATACGAGCGTCTTAAAAAGATCGCAAAGAAAGTCCTGGCTCGAACTCAAGCGGCAAAAGTGGAAAACCTGTACCAAGAGTTGGAACAAATATCCTCACGATCGGCAGATAGAAGACAAGCTATTCAAGAAGTTCAAACGTCGTACAGTACTAAATATTTTTAAGCTCGCTGCACAGAGGAGAAAAAATTCAATGGAAATAACCTCGCCGAAATACATCAAAAACGCAGACGGTCGCTTACTAACAAATGAAAAGGAAATGTGACCGGTGGCTTGAATACTGCAAGGAGTTGCTTAACAAACAGTTTCCATGTGATATCGTGCCGACAGCTGGTCTATTCGAGGAGGAAGTTTCGGACTTTTCAATCGAAGAAATAAGTATAGCAATTGGAAAAATGAAGCGGGGGAAAGCGGCGGGACCAGACAGCATTCCATCAGAGTTTTGGTCGAAGATGGAGGGGATCGGCAGCGTTTGGCTATCGAAACCTTTAAATAAATTAAAATGTGGACAACCTATGCCGAATCAATGGAGAAGTAGCTTCTTGGTTCCATTATACAAAGGAAAAGGCGACACTCGAGAATGCAACAACTACCGTTCAATCAAGCTTATGTCACACACGATGAAAATCATCCAAAGAGTCTTAAAGGAACGTCTTCGGCAAATAATAAAGTTCGATAATAGCCAGTGTGGATTTGTTGAAGGAAGATCGACGGTGGACGCTATCCAAAGCCTACGAATAATAATGGAAAAGCACCGAGATTCGTCTAAGGATTTACACATGGTATTTATCGACCTGGAGAAAGCATTCGATCGAGTGCCTAGGGATCTCATATGGGCCGCGCTGAGGTCTCAAAACGTACCGGAAACGTCTGTTAGAATAATACAAGACATTTAAAAGCTCTGCTGGACTAACGAGAGAATTTCCAGTTAATGTTGGAGTACATCAAGGAAGCGTACTTAGCCCTTTCCTCTTTAACGTAGTATTCGACTATCTTTTAAAAGACTGCATGCGCGAAGCAAATGTAACGCCAATTCTCTTCGCTGACGACGCAGTTAGATTTACAGAACGCCTTAGATTCATGGAGAAATGCGCTAGAGAGGAACGGGTTTAAAATAAGTCGTTCAAAGACGGAGCATTTGACGTGCCCATTTGCGCATCCGTTGCGACCTGTTCCGGATATAATGTTAGACGGAATAGTTCTTCCGAAAAGCACTATCGTTAAGTACCTAGGATCAATCGTTAACAGGGAAGCGAAATGTGACGACAACGTAAACCACTGAGTGAGTGTGGGAGGGATGAAAGGGCGGGAATATTTTGCTACCGAAAATTTCCACTTAAATTAAAGGGGAAACTCTACACCACGGTTTTTAGACCAGCTCTTATATACGGTTCACAGTGCTGGACAATGTCCGAAGCATTTAAAAACAAAATGACGGCAGCGAAAATGAAAATGTTAAGGATGTCTAGTGGAGTCACTAAACGCGATTGCATTAGATCTACGCGTATAAGAGGAAGTCTACGTATAAAGAATTCGGTAACCGAACAGCTTGAGGCGAATAGAATAAGCTGGTATTGCCACGTTCAAAGAAGATCTGCGGAAAATCCGGTTAAAAAGGCACTATCAACTACGGTCACTCCAACTGTAAGAAAACGAGGTCGGATAAAGAATTCCTGGATTTCTCAGATGGCAAATGCGCAACAACGCCTGGGGCTAACCACTGAAGCGATCCAGGATGGAGCAGTATGTAGACGCGTTCTGCGGTCTGCGACATTAGCCAACCCCATAAGCGGAGCAGCAGCGATGCAGTAAAAATGGGAAACTCGTTACGCATAAGTTCGTATAACGAGGAAAGGGTTAATAAAAGGATAAGAAGAAATAGGAGAAATAAAGTATACTTATTATGAATGTGATTTGTTGATTTTTCTTCATTTCGTTTTTTTCACAAGTACAGTCAAAATCGCTTACAACGACATCGGTTATAACGACCAAATTCTTAGGTCCGGGCTGAGTTCCATTATAATCTCATTGAACAACAAATCGTTTATAACGACATCGCTTACAACGACATATCGCTTAAAACGACCGTATTTTCCCTTTTTTTTTTTGAAATAAAATATTGGTTACAACGATTAGCAGCTGTTGGTGCGACTGCAGTTTTTTTCTAAAACGGTAAGCTACATATTTATCTGTAGATGCAATGTATCTGTGTACATAGAATATCGGATAACTTACAGCTTACCGCTTGTTGACATATTATTCTTTTTGTTTTGCGTTTATTATTGGTTTTGAGTTTGTTCAATACTAGGTGGGAGAATTACTTAGTGCAAATTTTTCCGTGTGACGAATGGTCGTAGGACTTTAATTTTATTCAGTTCGCACACACACACACACACGCACATCCACAATTTTAAAGGATAAGGAAAAAATTTTTAAAAAAATTTGAGGGAGCAAAAACTTGCCGTAAACAATTAAAAAGTTTATTCCACACTGAGGTTGAAAAGGCTCTGCTAATATGGTTTAAGACAGAGAAGTTCCGGTATACCCATCAGTGGGCCCATTTTGCAAGCTAAAGCAAATGACTTCGGCACGGAGATGGGGAAGAACGACTTTCCGTGTTCGTCAGCATGGATACAGCGTTTTCGTCAACGTCGTTGAATTGTAGTAGGTGAGGCTAAAAGTGTTCCTAAAGGTGCAGTAGACAATTGGTGGCAGGTTGTTTGGCCCGAACTTCGGGCAAACTATACAGATGAAAATATCTTTAATGTTGATGAAATCGGTCTATTTTTTAAAATGACACCAACCAATACGCTAAAATTTAAAGGCGAAAAATGTTTTGGAGGCAAAATGGTTAAGGATCGAACTACTGTACTGGTAGGAGCAAATATGACTGGTACAATAAAGGAGAAGCTTCTTGTTGTTAATAGATCAAGAAAGCCAAGATGCTTTAAGAATGTGAAAAAGCTTCCAGTAGAATATGAGAGCAATAAGAAAGCCTGGATGATATCTTCAATTTTTGAAAAATACCTGCGAAACTGGAACCGCCGACTAAAAAAGGAGAATAAAAAGATCTTATTACTCGCCGATAATTGTCCTGCACATCCAGCAGTGGAAGGCTTGTAAGCCATACGACTTGAATTCCTTCCACCAAATACTACCTCGTTGCTCCAACCAATGGACCAAGTTATTATAAGATCCCTTAAAGCCTATTACAAAAAGCTTCAAGTGCTAGAGCTGATTGAAAATATTGAACATCGATGCGACACAAATTTACTGGAAGCGATTTTACTCATTTCAAAAGCTTGGGAAATGGTTAGAGAAGATTTTGAGGAAGAGGATGAATGGCCCTTAAATCAATGGCTTCAAAATGCTATATCTGTTGAAAATGCACCCCCGTGTTCGTTTGATGAGTTACTGCAAGTTGATGAGAACCTTTTAACGACCGCCTATTTGACTGATGAAGAAATCGTTGATTTTGTGCAAAATGATAAACTGAGTTCAATATTTTCCCGATCAAAACATAAAAAACATTTTTTTTTAAATTTTATTTCAGATAAAGGATTTGTTCAGCCAACAATCAAAGATACTCTGAATTCTGTACGCACTTTAAGAACATTCTTTTTATTAAATGATCTTGGTGGCAACAATTTTACCGAAAATCTAATATTAATGGAAAAAATAATTGAAAAAAAGTTTATAAAAACAAAAACCAAGCAGTTAGATATTTCCACTTTTTTTTTATAAATAGTAAATGTATATTTGTAAATATATACTCGTAGGTGTCTCAAGAATAAATAAATAAATAAAAAAAAATATCTCTACTTGAAAACAGATTAATTTGCAAACAAACCTTGATATCGGTTACAGCGACCTATCGCTTATAACGACCAAATTCGTCAGTCTCTTGAAGGTCGTTATAACCGATTTTGACTGTACTTCTCACAAGTAAGCACACAATTGACTGACAGATACAGATTCGATGAGCGTCACCATTCTGTTCGATGTAGCTGCAAGCCGTGTATCTGCGTTTGACAGCGATTCAAGATACGAGATTCAGATTCACATTCTGGTTAGCGAGTTTGTTGATTCGTCTGAAATCTATGTCCGGTCTTACATGGTGACTTTTGAGTCATTTTATTTCTTCTTGCGCTTTAAACACATACGAGTCGCTCTCTTAACAAAAGATTTGAATTTTTCCCTGATTCCATTGACCAAAAAATTTCTTCCGTTTTTTTTTTGCGAACCACCCTTAATGAAGAACGAATAAAAATAAAGCGTTATAGAAAAACAACGAACAAGGAGAGAAGAAAAGTCAAAAAGAGTCATTGAAATTTTGCCCGACGACTTACAAGATTGGTGATTTTCTATCTCGTCTTCTTTCTCTTTTGCACTTGTGTGAGTCGTGACTCAAAAGTCTCCGTGTAATACCGGACATTGCTGCCACGACGAAAAAACAGAAAACTGACAGGAACTCTAATCCAAATGTCAGTAAAATTTAAAATTCGTTGTCTGTTTTGAATGTTTTGTGACTTATAGTAGCGAAATGAAGAGTAGCGTTGATTTATTTTTCGAAGACGAATATCAATATGAAAGAAGCACACAAATGTATAGAATAAGGAGAAATATAAGGGACAATTCTAATCCTTATAGTTTCTTCATCTTCGGACATCATTTCATCCCTCGCTGAGTTGCTTGTGTACGCACCAAAAAATGGCCCACTAGGATTAGCAGCATGCTGAAGACTAAGTAAGGAATCGATACCTTGTTCTAATGGAGCCAAAGACAACCGCCAGTGGCAACGGGATCTTTTTGGTTCTTGACGATCTTTTTTTTTAGTTTCAGTTAATAATCTAACCAAGCTACAAAATAACTTGTAGCACTGAAGTAATTGAAAACTACCTTATGACACTGTTTTCCTTCACGCATTAGAGGCCCCGGAGTCAATTGCGCACCGCTTCCAAAAATCAGTGCTGGTTTTTTTGTCCTTTGGCAATTTCTGGGTTTTGCTAAACGACCTCCTCCAGCTTGTTAAATTGATTAATCGTTTATTATTTGTTTACTTATGTTGTTGCTTTATTTTATATATATATTACTATCTGTCCATAGAGGTTTCCATCTTTTCAAATTCGCCAACCGTGTGACACAAATTTTTTGTTCGCTTAAATTTGACATTTAAAGCGAACGAAAACCGTAATTTAATGAAATTACATTCGCCAGTATTTTGACATTTAAGGCGAATGCACATTCGAGATTCGCGAACCATAATACCTCGAGTAATTGGACTGACTTTTGAAAGATTCTGCCTTTTCTATTTGCGCGTGAGTTTAAGTTTCTTTTAAGTTTGATGTTGAAGAAATCGTATGACAGCACATCGCCATGTCTAAATCCTTTTTGACAACAAAGGTCTCGGTGAGATCTTTACCTACCTTGATGGAGCAGCGTTCATTCTCCATCGTCATCCTGTAAGGATGCCAAAACTAGACATGGCTGTCTATAGCTCTTCTCTTTAGATGCTGTCATACCCGACCTTAATATCTGAAGCTCCAATCTGGTTGACAGTTGATTGATCAGGAGTTCTCCAAGTCCCCTTGTGAATATCGAGATGAGGGAACCGCGTGCTGGTTACGACAATGTTTCCACCCGCCGCAAAGTCAATTAGCCTGAATGGACAGTACTACCAAAATGCCCTCTCTTCTTAGCTTTGCATTAAAATCGCCAATGATACTCGTAATTCCCTACTTCGAAGCTAGACTCGTCTTTTGTGGCATATTTATCGAAATCGTCAATGTTGAGTCTCCGTTCTCCCTGACAACATGTAACATACTTTGTTGTTTCCTCTTTTACTGACAACTCCATTTATAATTGGTATGAGAAATTCATTTTTGATGTGAAAAAACTAAACCTCATGGTTTAGCAGATGACGAAGCTACCGACCTTTCAATTTACTTCAATACCTTAACTATGGTTCTTAAGCTGTTCAGCTTTCACAACACAATAGAAGCTCGATTATTAATCCGTGTAAATTCCTCTGATCCTCAAGACAGGAGTTTCTCTTTGCTGCGCTAACTATAGAGGCATCGGTCTTCTTAACATCGCTTACAATATCTTATCTGCCGTATTGTGTGAACGCTCGAAGCCGTAATTGGCCTGATAGGCCCACATGAGCGTGGCCTCAAGCCAGGAAAGTCCATAATCGACCAAATATTCACGGCAGATCTTGGAGAAAACCCATAAGCTTCAGATCGATACACACCACCTATTCATCGAGTTCAAGGTCGCGTCTGATAGCTATACGACACGAGCTATACACCGAGATTTTTGTTGTTAAAAAAGGTTTTAGACATGGCGATGCGCTTTTATCAACTCAGACAACGACACCAGCGCTAAGATCAACTCTATGGCGAAGAGGCATGGACATTACCAATAATAGATGTGGGTGGTCTTGGTTGCTTTGAGAGAATAATTCTTCAAGTGATCTCAGGTGCGGCTGCATTGATGATGAGGAGAGGAGGAGGACGAGTTGTACGGACTGTAGGTATAGCGACACCGACCTAGCTAGAAGGGTAAAGATCCAACGACTGAGATAACTGGGTAATGTAGAGCGGATAGACTCCAACGCTCCGGCCACAAAAGTTGAAGGGGACCTCAGTCAGCTTAGCGTGCGAAACTGGAGGTAGGTATCAAAGTATCTAACTATCTGGAGAAGCAATTAGTAATTCGTAGGCTTAGAGCAACTTATGGTCCACATAATAGGCCAACCGAACCCGCAATTCCCTATTCAATCGAAAAACTTAAAACTTAATTTTAATTACTGGAAAATACGCTACCAAATAGACCAAAAATAATGAAAATAATATAGCAGTCGTAGCGGAGATGTTATTGATAACCTTAATGGGACGATTCGGAGCCGTACTCAACAGCTTGGCTTGTCGTATAGAACAATTTGTCGTATTTTATGTGAGGATTTTCATTTAAAAGTATTCAAAATTCAAATTGTGCATGAAATGAAGCCGGCCGACCTCCAAGGCCGACGACCTTGAAAAGCTTCAAGAAATCCACTGTTTTCGAACACAATTTTCTTTAGCGATGTGGCCCATTTTTGGCTCAAAGGCTACCCTCAATGAGCAAACTAGCAGTATGTGAGGTGTGGAGTAGTCCAAACAGGTTCAAGAGCTGCCATTTCATTCAGACAAAATAACGGTTTAGTGTAGTTTATGAGCTGGTGAAATCATCCACTGCGCCGCTTTCTGGACATTTGTTTTCGCCACAAATGTGCTGATAAAAATGCAGCGAACATGTTCTTCACTGCGTTTAAGTAGTTGGAGAAATTCACTCCTGAACAAATGATAATTCAAGCGAGACCGACATGCCTTAGAAATCAGTACGTTTATAGTAGAACACTTGCAATGCAAATAAACAAAAACCCTTGCAGTGCACAAATCCGACAAAATATGTGTAACATTAAGATCTGATTCGAATGCCAGCGGAACTCGTAAATTAAAGCTTGTTTACATTGGAAAATATACAAACCCTAGACCGTTCGGTCAGTGATGTTGTGAAATTGTGATGTTTCCTTTAACAATCAGACGCTTGGATAAGTCAGTGCATAATTTAAAACGAATTTGTGGCTTCGGTGAATCTAAAATCCTCCTGCAGAACGTTATGTTGCTACTGAAAAACGGGCCATTGCGCCCTTATAAAGATTCATTACGAACTGCAGACAGATAAATTTTTGTGCAGTATCTGCCACTTAACGTGACTTCTCTGGTGCAGTCAATGGATCAGGACGCCATAGAGGCATTGAAAAGATATTTTCCATAAACATTGTTACGATCAGGTGAATTCAATAATTTATCAAGCAGATCTTTCCTCGTATGTTTTCGAACGCATTCATTGTGGGCCAGATTTGACATCTCTGTTTCAAGCACATACATATGTACGTCAAACCGATCTGTCATCCGAAACTGAATGTATTTAGTTTAAGGCTTGCCATTTTACATTATGTAGAAGTGACCATTGTATCATCATTGGTCCATTTTTTTTTTTTCGAAAAAGAGAAAGTTGTAAGCATCCCCCTCAATTGTCATCGCTATAGTCAAGGGGTAACCGAATATTTTTGGCTTCACAACAGAACTCGTTTTGGCTTTATTGCAAGAAAAATTTCTGGGACGAGTTATTTTGCGTTTGGGTAGTGTGAACTGACCACCAAGATCGTGTGATTTACCGCTGTTGGATTTATTTTTTTTGCAAAAGATCGTGTTTATGGACACAATCCGCAAACTCTCAACATTTTGAAAACGTTTATTCGTCAAGTAATAGCCGAGTTATTGCCCGATACGTGTGGCAACGTCATCGAAAGCTACCTTGTCAGAATCAAGTTCTGCAAGAGCCCGCGTGGAGCATATTTGAACGATGTTATATTCCATTCATAGTGGCATGGTCTAAGCAATATATTGGAATAAAGATTTGATCGAAATCTAAATCACAATTTCGGAAGCACAAAATGGATGATCCTGTGTTTTTGACTACCCGCTTCGCGACGTACTTTTCCCGTGGTACTTTAAATGGGGTTAATGACAACATTAGCAGACAAAATCGTCGAAATCAATGACTATACCCAAATATCTTAGTGATGGACAGCAGCAACATCACCCCAAAAATAATTCCATGGAACAACAAGTTAAACCATCACGTCAGCTCTTTAACATAAAAGCATCGTTACTTCGTCACGCAGTCGTTCCCGAATAACAAGACGACCACAATCAGTTCATCACGCTACTTCTAATAAATCCTATATTGAACTATGCTGCTATTACAGCAGATATGACGTCGCAGCCCACCTAAATTTCTGTCGCAATTAAAGGTAAACAACAGATGAAAACATTGAAACCGCCGCCCCTTCATCATCGACACAAATTGCAATTTCAATTTCTAGTTGGCAAGGGCTCTGACGTATCTATCATACTGCCACTGCGAAATCAGTCAGATCTACCTTTGGAGAAAACTTGCATGCTTAATCTTCGACTCAGATGCCCACTCCAATGGCATTTTATTATTACAGACGTTGCCCAACCAATTCTTGGAACTGTCTAAACCCTCATCTTTAGTTTCAACAATTGAAGAAAGTTCATATCCATGACCTGAAACCATGCTATTGCAAACTTTTTTAGCTCTGTGGCAAGGTGCAGAGTCGTCCTGAAAAATACGGTCGATGTCTACTGAACACAATATACCGATCGAAGGGTCCAAAAATGTCTTCACTATTTTAATGTATCCATCATAATATAAGGCTATTTGACTGCAACAGTAAGAACTAATGCCTGCTCAAGCCATAAAACTAAGCAGGAAATTGTTTCAAGAGACAGTGTTTTCTTCAAATCTGCATTTATTCTTCGGCGCACGTTGATAGGTTTTGATTTAATTTGGACTCATTTAAAAACTATCCTTTTCCAGTAATCTTTGGCCCAATATTCACATTCTTTTGCAAATCGCATCCGTTGACAACTTAAATCGCTTTTGCTGTAACAGTTGAAAACGCTCCATTGAGTCTCTGCCTGAGACACTGCAGTTTTCCATCATCTGCAATTCTGGGCACGTTGCTTCCAGTTATCGAGCCGTGACGGATGCCAGAGGGCTTGGTCTTTAAAACGCTGGTTTGACCTTACTTGTCGTCTCGAACCGGGGGACTGGGAATCGAAGATCTTCTTAGCTGGAGCATTATTGTCCGTTCGCTCGATGTGGCCGAGCCAATGTAATCAACATGTTTTGGCTTTTCTGAGTACGTCTACATCTTGATACAGCTCATAGATTTTGCGGTTGTATCTGCTTCTCCATTTGCCCTCTTCGCAAATAGGACTAAAAATCTGTCGAAGAATTTTTCTTTCAAAGAAGCCCAGAAGCTCTCGTGCGCCGCTTTTAAATCGATGAAGAGTTGGTGCTTGCCTTAGTTTTAAAATTTGATCTAGCTTGAACTTTCATAGCTTATAAATACACTGATAGGGACCAATCAGACTGGTGACAAATGATCTTCAGTGTTTACGTAATAGGGCGGTTAGGATTTTAGATGCTATGTAGAGGAGATTAATTCGCCTGTAGTCGGAGCAGTTCTTTGGATCTTCCTTCAAACAAAGCATATGTAGATTCAACAAGTCAAGTCTCCTTTCGTTTATTTAGATTTTATACATGAGATTGGTGTCCTGACCTCATTTTGGTGAGGTGCACGGAAGTGTTATCTGTCTTCGTCTAGATGATGGTTCAATCTGGTTGACTGTGGGTTGACTGTGGGAAAATGTTAGTCATCACCATTAAACAATTCACAGAAATAGTAATTCAAAATTTCCAGCATCAGTGGTGGATCTACTATGAGGTTTTCTACTCCATCATCGAATGTAAAGTACCTGCGGTATCACTGCCGAAGTGCAATCAGAGAGGCAGTCTCTGATGTACTAGATTTGTCGCGGTGTTTAGGGAAACTCGATCGGAAAGGGCGTTCCGTTGGACTTCCTTCCTGGCCTTGGATTGTTATGGTTCACGGCATCCGTATTTTGGCTACAAAACGATAATGGTCCGGAACATTCGGATATTTAATAACTTGCGTCGATGGTAATTTAACGATCAATTTCGTCCCCAGTTTCATGTTTAGGAGGCACACTGACCCTTTAATGAATATTTATGTATTTGCCACAAACTGTGCCCGATTTCGTAAGTGATGTGGTGGAGACTTTCCGACAATATTTCCAGAGATACCAGAAATACTCTCCATTAAAACGGCCAAGAAGGATTTTTACGTCATATATAGGGCATTGCTCTAAGGTTTTTTCCAGGTGCTCGTAGAGATAATGGATCCTACTTCTCTGTCGAAGCGAGGGCGTTAACGAGGCTTGTTGGCGGAGCAAGTTCACGCAGCCCTTGCACTTTTCGGATTGCGGTTATGTCTTTTATGTAGTAGTCTATCTATTAAGAGTTCGAACATTCCAAATGCAGATCCAAATCCAACAATCGTTTCCCAGGGACGTTGAAGTGAATACGTTGTTACCTGTTTTCTGGTTCGTCACATTTTATTTCTTTCCTCTTTAAGGTAAGACGAGTCTAACTGTACAAACTTGACTGTTAGGTTGTTGGCTTAATGCATTTTAAGTGAAAGCTTGCATTTTCCAAATGAATTGCCGTGCATGTGTCATCTGGAGTACGTAGCGAGTCTCTTGTGTTCACCTTTATGCTGTTTAACAATTTAACGCCTACTGAGGACGGTAGTAGGACTTTTTCCAAATCCTTGCCTCTCGTTTCGACCAACACTGAAAAAAAAGAAGAAGTTTTGATGCCTGCCTGTAAACTAAAAGGATTACAGTTTTCATTGACTTACAGTTTTTTTTTTTTAAACTGTAACTACCGATGCTGTCATTGTTTGCCACGCCGCCAAGTTGACAACAAAATTATTCAATTCTCGTTTGATTACTTGAGTGTATAGATGGCGCCAACGTCGAGAAAGAGAATGAAAATATTTCCGCTTCCACCTTTTGGCTAGAGCAAAAATGTATTTCCCCAAATCCCCGATGACATTTTCTAAAATAACAAATTTCAGTAAACTATCGCAAAAACAGAACATTTACGAACACATTTTTCATATAAATCCCCATCGCATGCACTGCATAAATACTGAACACCTCACAGCTGACATGTGTCAAAGTATCACCAAAAACAATGACAAAACGAATGAAGGAAAAAGAGAGAAAGAAAATAGAAGCAAAATATGGATTTGATGTACCCCCGAAAGGCGACAGCCAACACCGTTTCAGTTTCGTGAGAGCATCGCCAACCAGCAGATGCCGGTTGGTAAAATTTGTCGATTCGGCTGCGTAGCATTCGTCGCGCCTCCTTCCCCTTTTTCAATAAATTTTTACTCCGTCGATTTGTCATTTGTGTACACTTTGAAATAATAACAACAACAAAACCGGTATCCACCAGAGTTTGTATATAAATCCGAAGTTTTGCATTGCAAATTCATAAATTTTGTTTTTCGCTTTTTTTTGGAAATTTTTTTGTCGATTTTGAAGTGCTTTTCAACTCTGACACCAATTCTACGGTGTGGCACTTGGTTCTGACTTTGGAGTCAGCGGATTGTTGTTGTTTTTTGGGTTTTCACCACGCGTGCCGTTGCATGGGATGGGTAGAGGTCGATAAACAAATGCAAGTACATCAGTAATTACAACGAAGCAAAACAAACGAGGAATGATTTACAAGTGTAAAGTAGATAACAGTGGGAGTGATGTCCACCCCTGTTAGGCAGAAACAGCAACAAAAGATACAAGTGTAAACGAATTTGTGTTTCAAGTCAGTTTCCTTTCCGTTTCGCTGTCCCCCACGGTGGGCTCCGCGCAACGGACGAGCCCTTTTTGCTGCTGCTGCTGCTACTGCTGCCGCACACTGTCATCGTTGTTATTGTTGGTGGAACTGGGTGGTAGATAACCAACGTACGTTCCAATAAATTCCGGAACTCGACGTTGACGGTTGTAAAAGGAAAACGCGCGCATTCATCGCACTACCAAATCAATCTAATTTAGGTAAACATATCCTCCACTACTCGTCTGTGTGTGCGTGTAGATATTTATCTATACGTTACTCACCATAGTGCTCATTGTTCACATCTAGTAACTCGGTCGCGCGTTCTGACATTTGCATCGACTCGTTGGAATTGCAAGTTTCTGTTGGAGTAATGTCCTTGCCCGGTCGTAAACCGCAAACCAATTTTCCACAAAATTGTTCGTGTACTGTCATTTGGGATTAGCAAGGACACCCGCGTGAGAAGGGGATACAATTCATTTGACTTGCACTGTGAGGTGAATTTTGTGTTGGTGGCTATGGTGGTGTTGTAATAGAAAAACCGATGAGGATAGTCGCAGAAA
Source organism: Volucella inflata (assembly GCA_928272305.1). NCBI lineage: Eukaryota > Metazoa > Arthropoda > Insecta > Diptera > Syrphidae > Volucella > Volucella inflata. The sequence goes on from OV743719.1 coordinate 68,779,985, forward strand.
AGTGAATGCAAATACGAGAGTATCAACGATACGACTCCTCGAAACAGTGTTTACGCAACGATTGAGTGAAAAATTCGTCTCATATCAACCGTGCTTAAGGACTTTGTTCTATTATCTGACATTTAATTCTGATTTTATAAGAGCCTTCGAGATTTACACATTTTCGACGATATTTCACAGAAATTTCTATTTTTCCTTAAAGTTTTGCCGAGAAACGAAAAATATCCTTGAAGTGTGGTGAATATCTAATGTAATCCAATTGAAATCAAAAGGAAAAAAAAGCTACCCTTCAGAAAAGGGTGGTAGATAGATAGGGAGAGAAGGAATCCCCAACTGCATGGAGTTACTATTTTCATGCATTCGGTGTCGGAATTGCCCCCAGAAAGTTTTGTATCCATTTTCGCGTGCCACATTTACTAGGGAGAGTGTCTCTTGTATTTGATGGTCTTGGTATTCTTGTGTCCTGTGTCCTTTAATGGAAGAAAGTGAAATTGTCAACTCACTCAGTTGTTGCCATTGTTCATGAGAAGAATTTTTTGTTTCCTGTTTTTCTTATTTTTGCAGTGATTATCCTTGTTAGAGAGTGTTTTCCTTTTTTCACCACATCGTGGTGAGTTTTCTTTTCTCACGTTTTTCAGTGTTTTTTTTTTCTTCTATTTTGGTCTAGTGTACGTGTGTGGGGGTGTATCTGGTAGAAAAAAAGGAAAAGTGTGGTGAATAAAATAAAGTAAAGAGAAAAATTCAAAGCATATCGCAAGTGTGTATGCATATTTTGGTCTGTGCTGTGAATTCGTATTTTTTATTTATTTTTTTGCCTCATCAACTGTTAGAGCAGAGAATGTAATCGTGCCACAAGATTTGGATTAAATTCGTTACTAAATTGTTGCAGCAAAAGCCAGGGATAACAGTCATCTATGTGAGGAGGGAATGGTAAGTACGTCAATTCATGGGAAAGTTTTTTACATTTTTACTTTAATCGTGAGAAATTTCTGCATGTCATCGTTTAAATTGAATAGTCAAATGGAGTTCAATAAGTTGCACTGCGTATCTGTGTATTTATGGTGTCTATTCTACGTATTTACTCCCTAACTTGTACAGTATCTATTGAGTTTAACCTGCATAATGATTTTACAACCGTCTCACAACTCTTGAGCAATTTCAAAGTTCGAATTTTGTTGTCTGATTCATTTAAAGTGCTTAGCGCTGCTGCCATAAGTGAGTCAGCCAATTGTATCGTGTTATTAACATAAATTTCCAGATTTCTAGATTTGGATGGCAAATGTATATTGTAGATGTCAGGTTAGACTGGCGGTCTTTAGATGGATAGGTACTCGTAGTATCAAGCGAGACGTTACTTACTATCGCAACATTTAATTGTTGAGAATTTTAGGCAATGATTTCATTAGTGAACTGAAATTAAGATAGAATGATGCAATAACTTTTTTGTTATGTTTTTGATTTTTTATTTATTTTTTCAGAAATTTACCTTTGGGGGAACCTCTAGAGTTTGACCGAGATTAACTTGAACAGATTTTTATTTTTTTTCTTCTAAATTCGAGGAATGCATTTGCCGGTGTTGTACGAGTAAAACTGGAAAGACAGGGGATAGTAGCAGATTGAAATATGTGGTTTGCTTATGCGATATGAGACTCAAGTCTCTGATGGGAGAGAGAAAGGAGAGAAATCGGGAAAAAATAATTTTCCTGGAGTCTTAAGGAAGAAATAAACAACTCTTGGCCCATTATGCGTTTACTGCAAATTTTAAAACAACTCTGTGTTACGGAGATTTGTTTTTGAAGACTAAAAAGATAGAAAACATATTAGCGATTAGAGATTTGAAACCGGAAAGGAATGCAGACCCGTTGAATTCGAGATGTGAGATCAGAATTGACGTGGATACCATAAGAGATCTAAGTTAGACCCGTAGTTTAGGAAAATGCGGGGAGAAAGTAACACAACTTTACTTGGTATCCTCGGTGTTTATATTTTTTTTTTATTTGTTGCATACAATGGCAAGCAATTCGGAGTTCACTAAGCAAATAAATGGGGGCTAAGAATTTATCGCTTGTCTTAACTTCTTCAGAGAGTATGCTGGGATCGCATAGATCGGTTTCGCTCTATTTCAACATTTCAGTTTCACCTGGAGGGCTTGGCGGATATATGGTTTTAAAAGGCTAGTTTGCCTATCGTTTTATTGCTAGAAATTGCTCTGTTTTTTGGCCGCCTTGATCGTGCAAAGTAACACATTTAGAATCTTCTCTTTGCGCCCAAAACTGCCGTCTATGTCTGAAGTTTTTTTTTTTTTTTTATAATTTACGCCCGCCTCAAGGGGTTTATACCCTTTTACTGTCGCCAGGGCGCGGGCGGAAAGATAGAAGGAGGGGAGAAAGGAAAGTTGTTGTGATGTAGTGGTTTGAAAACTCAGGTGTGTTTAGTTTCGATATTGACTTTCCAGGGGTGGGAGTCCGAATAGGACGGAGAGTTTTTCTTCACTCGGATTGTCAGGTTGTGAATTTTAACGGTTGTTTTGTGCTTGAAACTCTACAACAGCCAAATCTACATGTCAGTGTTATGCCTTCACACGCAGATTTTTCTGACTAAGTTCCAAGTACACAATGAAAAACTTGTCATGAGTAGGATTCGAACCTTGAATGTCCGAGTGAGAAGCGATGGCTAGTACCACTACACTCCGGCCACCCCCATTGACCATTAAATTGAATTGGAAGTTTATAATCAGTCATATCCAGATGTACATAGCCATAATGTTTTTCATAACGTTTCCATTAATTGTCGGTTTTAAAGCTCTGGCATCCCTAGGCACGATCGATAATTCCTGCATTGTTAAGGGGCTTTCAGTCTCAATCAACTCAAAGAAGAGTTTCTTCTCTTTACGAGAAGGAACAATAAAGCTGTTCTGAATCATCTTGTGCTCAAATTCATTCCCGTTCGTTTCTCTAACGAAGCTGTGTATTTGGCTACTAGCCTGGGTGATAAACTTCTTTGGACTCAATATGGCACTTCGCCGTCGCCCTTCAGACTGTGTAAAGAGTTTTCGGCAGGACTTGGGGCTTTCACCGATGATTGTCCTCTGGTTCATAACTGCTGCAATAGAAGTTATTATATCCTATGCGTTGGTTGTTGGTGGAACAATCTTTCATGATAATAAGTCATTGCTGCTTTACCACACTTCCAAGAACTAGTTGGCCTTGGTTTAGATAGGTGCAATGATGAATCTCCCTCCCCTTGATATATGTGATGTGCGAAATAATAGGGACTCTTCTACGCCAATGATTTAAAAGCTTCCAATTTCTCTCAACGTTGAGAGAAGAAAAAAAAAACTAACAGGATCTTAAGCTTTGGTGTTTGTAAATCAAAGTGCCATTCTCTATACCCAAATTTTGATCATGCATTCCAAATTGTGTCGTTAGTGCGGTCGGTTTTGGCTGTAAAAAATAATAAGGACACCTGTGAGAATAACCGTTTAATAATTAATTCATTGTTTTTAGTTTTACGTTTTTGAATGGAATAGGTAAGATTAGAGTTTATTTTCACGGAACATTATAAAACTTAGGATTTTAATAGAAATTGGGATAAAAAAGGGGTCGAAAACAGCATTGTAGCGCTGAGGAGAGGAAGCAGATTAAGAATCTCCATAACAACAGTATGACTTACCGAAAAATTGCTGAAATTTTTAACTGTTCAAAGACAATGGTGGAAAATGCCTTAAAGTGCCAAATTCGGGGACAGAAACTCGCGGGCGAAAAACTAAAATGTCTCCCTCTCTCAAAAAAAGGATATTGCGCTATATAAAAAGAAGCCCTTTGCGTCATCTACCGCATTGAAAAAAGAATTTAGCCTGGATGTCGACACCTCTTTTATACGCAGGATGCATATAGCGAACAATCTGAAAACAAGAAGCGCGAGGAAAGTACCGCTGCTGTCGAAAAAGAATGTTGATAAAAGGTTGCTTTTTGGAGAGGAACATTCCAGCTGGCCTGAAAGCAAATGGCGCATTATCCCTTGGACTGATGAGACCAAAGTTAATTTATTTAACTCAGATCGCTGCAGTTCGCAAGTGCCTAGACCGCCCAAAACCGCATACTGCAACAAATACACAATCAAGACGGTCAAACATGGTGGGGGCTGCATCATGGTATGGGGGTGTTTTTCTTACCAAGGTTTAGGTCCCATTCACAGAATAGAGGGCAATATGACTGCAGTGTGGTACGTCGAAATACTAAGGAATATCATCCTACCCTATGCGGAGGATAATATGCCTCTTCGATGGGTGTTCCAACAGGATAATGATCCTAAACACTCATCGATGCGTGCAAAAGAATGGTTTTTAGAAAACAACCTTAATGGTTTAAGCTGGCCTTCTCAATCGCCAGACTTAAACCCAATTGAAGACCTGTGGCGAGAGGTCAATGTGGCATTAAGGGGCGTAAAAGCGTCCAATAATAATGATTTGTGGACATTCCTTAAGGCTGCGTGGGAAGCTATTCCACCAAGTACTTGCCAGAAGCTCGTAGATTCGATGCCGCGACATTGCTTGGCTGTTATAAAAAACAAGGGCTATTCAACGAAATACTGAAGTATGTATGTGATAAAATAATTCGTTTCTTATCTTATAAAATTAATTTTGTTGTTTCAGTTTACATTCGATAAAAATGTAACTTCAAGAACTGGGAGTTATCCTCATTTTTTGCACAGGATTTTTTTAAGAGGATTTTTCTTTTCTTTTTCCATTTTATGTATGAATTTTAGGCCATTTTATGTATATATTTATTATTTGACATTGGGACCAAATAATAAAATATTATAACGTTTCATGAAAACCAAGAGGTTCTCAGTTTTTTTTGCATTTTCAAATATTCCAATGGCTGTCCCTATTATTTTGCACATCACTGTACATTTGTACATATAAAATTGGCTGCACTATCAAAGTCATTTTCCTTTTGAAAAGAATAGGTCTTGGTACAAGGCGCAGTGGAGTTTTGATAACCTTTTGCAATGACATCCTCCTGTTGCCAAAAAATACGAAATCGACTTTCTCTATGTTCAGGAGTGGTTTTGGACCGAACTACTCGTAGATAGAGTCAAGAGTCTGTAGGTAGTCGAGTCTGTAGAAATGGTTCCAAAACGTAGGAGATATGCCAAATTTTAAGGGCAATTGCTCCACTCTTTTGTCAAACAAAGAGATGTGAGGCAAAGATCTGCATTTAGCGGGAGCCTATTGGAGATAAAAGCGTTGCTCAATTCTATCGCGACTTTCAATCTAATTCGTGAATGCAAGTCATCATTGAACGAGGTTGGTAGGCTGAACTCATTGGTTCTGAAATGGACCCCAGGCCGCAATAGCTTCAGGGGAAATGATATCGCTATGGACATGCAAGGAGAAGGTAAGATCAGAGAAAATTTTGAGAGACCGAACCTTTAAGCATTTCTGTATATGACATGATTGTTCAGCTAATGTACTTCCAGAGCAACAAATGCTTTTCGACATCTCTAACAGTCCAGCGCCATAAAAGGAACATTCAAGGAGGTACAATTGATTAGTTTTTTCTCTAATTGCTCTATCATAGATATTTGTTCAGAAATTCTATTCAAAAATAGAGCTGTGGTATAATTTCAAACTTTTGCATCGCATTTCCTAAACTTTATTGAGGTGAAAAACACTCCAGTGTTCCAAAATTAAAAAGACTTTGATCGCTCGTCAAAGTTATACAAAACAACATTATAGCTGTTTGTTTTTTATACGGTTTGCTGTTGTGCACATTTTAGCTATCTCAACGCATAGTATGTACAGAACAGTACCATTATCAGTACCAGTACTTCAAAGGATTTTTTTTTCGAGTAATGGAAAATAAAATAGAAATTACAGGCAAATTGCACTACGCCCCTTATTCCTGAAGTCATGCAAACGATGATTAACCATCACCTCATAACCAATTTCGAAAAAAAAACTTTTAAATGAACAACAGTACGGTTTTCAGTACTACGAACCGAACTGCGGAACCAGAGCATTTAACAAAGTTTGGCATTTGGCTCTGTTGGGACATTTAATTCATCCACGCCTTATTTTATGACCGATTTGCAAATTCCATCAAAATTGCCGAGAGCACTGTCAATGCTGTTGAGCCCAAGCTATATTCTGCCCATCAGACTTCGAAACCCATTCTCGCAGCATTTTTCGCCTTGCATCTTGTACATGAAAATTTCATCTTCTGTACTGTTCGCTTCGTTCGGTATGTTTGCCATTACCAAGCTAGAAATTAGGATACTCTTCAGAGTTGCTATCCGCTGGTAGGTACCATTTTGGATTCGTAAAAACGTTAGATATTTGATCTTAGAATAACTATTGAAGGTAAGGTCTTTGGTAATCTATCGGACGTCCATCGATGAAGATATTGCGCAGATATTGCATTGCGATTATGTTTTTTCATTATCATTAACACTGTACGGTGTATTTGTATAGTATGTATGTATGAGTCATTAGTTTCACCACCCAACAGCTGCTGCAGATTTTTTGTGTCTTTATACAGATGAACCAGAAAGTTCTGATCGTCGCTCATCATTTTTTCTGAAAAAAAATTTAGGGATGGTGTTCCAGTGTGCCTGGTCGTTCCACATTAATTTATTTTTGTTTCGCTAATTTCGGCTTTTGTAAATTCCGCGATTTCTTGTTTTTAAGCAGGCGTTTCTGTTCATCTGCTATATTTTTCAGCGATTGAATCTCCTGTGAACTGCTTTTTCTTTGGCTGAAGAAAGAAGTTGAATAATAACGATCTAAAACGCTGATCGACCAATTGGCAGAGGCGAGCGCAGCTGTATTTTTGGTCGTTGGGCTTTTGAGAAAGAGATATAACAATTAACTCTACAGCGATGTACAATGAATGTGGATAAATTTAAGGCATTATTCAACAAGTCGTCAAAAAAATGACAGAAAACTGGAAAAGATTTCGGCGAAACAACATAATCTTCGATGATTGTAGGAGTCAAGACGTTTTTGAATGCGCTTGGTGAAGATGGCCTTGGCCTCTTTTATTCGTTCAACTTGTCTGACGATGACAGAAAGAAGATCGCCCCCGCGAAGAAATCTTTCAATGAACATTGCTTGCGAAAAGAAAAACCAAACATATGAGCCCTTTAAATTTTCCGGGAGAAACCAGTCAAGGAGGCTACCATTCGTGTCAAATCTTAATCTGTTGGCAACAATTTGTGAATTTTTGTCTTTGTAGTAGGCATACACTATAAGAGGCTACCGGAGAAGTGCAGCAATACGTCGTGCAGTTGAAGTCGCTCGCAAGCAAACAAAACAAATCCAGTGTCTAACAACCAGTTCTAGTGTAACACAGATGGCATTCACACAACATTATCAACAAAGTTATTCAACAGATACCGTGATCGAAATGCGTTGAAGAAAGGTAACAATTATCATAGCAACAATAATTTTAGAATTAGCAATTATGCAAATCAAACAAAAAAGTTATAGCAGTAAACTTTCAAAATCTGTTTAATGTATTTCTTCTAATTTACATGATGCAAATATTTGAAAACTTTTTTTGTCTATTTATTGGGTCACTCAATGATTACAAATTGTAGATCAACTCATTCAAAATAGCCTCCATTTCCATTAACGGCGAAGTCGGTGTGGTCACTCAGCGATTAAAGTACGCAGCTCATGCATTAGAAACTCTTTCGCTGCTCAGGCAAGGGCACGCTTCATAAATTCAGTACTTGGATGTCGAGAAGTGCAACTCATAGTTTCCAGAATACATCATACCTAGTTTGTGGTCTAATGGATTGAGGTCTTGACTCTAAATGGGCAATCATCCATGTAAACGAAGTGGTTTTTGAGCCATGTTTGAGTCGTTTCTGCCTTATGAGTTGAAGCGAAATCTTGTTCTCGGTGACCCCATCGTGAGCGACTCCCCAATAAACAAACACAGAAGCTGAGTTAAGGCCAGATTGAACTCTCGGTGCAAGCTTAGACGTATGCCGTGATTGATGCACTTTATCGTACTGTTTGTTGACCGATTCTTCAACGATGAAAATTTTCTCGCCATTAAAAAGAATTCGATTTCGGCTAAGTCACAAATCACGTATTAAGATGCGCGACGTGCCGTCCTTACTGGTCTTCATCTCCCTATTTCGACGAATTCGATTCTCCACAAAGTTTCGCGTGATTTTCAGTAGCTTCAACACATTGAAAATTTTGCCTTTTTTAGAAGCATTTTTGCGGCCAATTACGGTAAAATGATTTTCGAGCGAACCCCATTCCATGATTTTAAACAACTGATACCAAAAACCTTCACGAAAGTGGAAACCTTGCATAAATGTCAAATAGCCGTGAAGTTGGAGTGGGTGCGTTCATTGGATGTTGTGATTGGATGTGTTCATTTCGTGTACTAAAACATTTACTAGTACAGGGTGACCCAACAGATGGTGTAGATGTTGGCTGTCAATCACTGTCATTTACTGAACTCAATATGGTTGATCTTTTTGCAGATGTCATACAATCTTTGGCAATTTTAGTCATGGACTCATTTACCACGCAATAGCGCATTTTTGTTATTCAATCTTATAACGAAAGTGGGCAATCTTTGTAAGTAACATTTCGAAGAATTCGTGAATTTTTTAGTCAACATAATCACCCTGTGAGTCCGGAATTCAGGGAATGATGAGGAGTTTTGAAGCAATTGGTTTGGTATAAGCATGCTCGGCCAGCACGTACACGTCAAAATATCACCACCGTGAGCGAAAGTTTCCAAAACCAGCCAGGCACAGGCTCCTTAATTCGCTGCCGCGGTCAACAACAATTGGGCACATTATGGCGAATTCTAAAAGTTGGTCTTCATTTGACTGCCTATAAAATCCAAACAACAGAGCATTTGATTTTATTGGACCGTCAACGAGGTCAACGATTTATTGACTGGATATTGGATCGCCAGGACAATTTGGCACCGAATTTGATTTTTTCCGATGAAGCTCATTGTCATTTCTGGGGACCGGAAAAACCACTGCATCCCAAAAATGTCACTGTTTGGTGGATTATAGGTTGGTGGTATTGTCGGCCAGCATTTTTTCGAAGATGAGGCTGGAGAGGCAGTTACAGTGAATGGGGAACGTTACCGCATCATATTGACCAGCTGTTTTTCCCAAAAATTTAATGAATTGGGTCTGGACGTTTTATAGTTTCAACAGGATGGTGCTACGCCTCCAGAAGCCATCAATCAACCAATTTACGAGTATTGCGTACGATATTTGAAGATCGCATTTTTTCGGCTAGAGGAGAAGTTGATTAGCCGGCAAGGTCGTGCAGTTTGACACTTTTAGCCTTCTTTCTGTGAGGTTATTAGTGTAGGACTCAGGATCTCAAACATAACATCCGAATTAAAATTGCGGCCATTGACCTACACATTTTTTAAAAAGTCATCGATAACTTTGACCTTTCGGATGGTCGCTTGCAACAGAAATGGTGTTGGTCACATTTTCCATTTATAATTGCAATAGATCGACCATTTTAAATCAATAAAATTCTACACTAGCTGTTAGCTCATTGTGATGAAGTCGATGGTGATGGCTGATATTCAGTTAAAGAGACGAATTCCACAGATTGTAATTTTATGAGGGTTGCACTATGTTTCTACCTAAATAAAATTTTTACTTCAATGATTTTTATGCAGCACGTTAAAGGAATACCGTACAAGTATGTCCGAAGGAAGTGAAGTGGTGGTCAGAGTGACAATAAGTAACGAAATCCCAGTCCAATTGGACAGAGCCAGCACTTGTCCGAAATATCTTTTTCTTTTAAACAATTTGATATAGGCAAGCTCTGGGATTAGTTTCGTCATGGTACATACAGTCCTTCGTAATAGAACTTAGCTCTGCATAGTTTAATACAACCCTTATGGAACTTTGCTTTTTTTAAAATTACTTTCCTGAGTGAATGAATGGTGAAATAAAACTGAACAATTCCCTTTCTCTATTTTTTCAACCTGCTGCATCTACAGATATAAAATACGTTCTACGAGTAGGTCTATCCTCTGGGTAATGTGCAAATAAGTGTACCTTGTTGTACCTAATATAAATAATCACGAGAAGATACAACGATGTCAACGTGCTCTACATCAACAAACCCAAGAACGTTGACTTGCCTAGAATATAAACACTGTGAATGTTTCCTATAGTTGAAGCCTCCGTTTCATCCAGTTCAATGCATTCGATTTATAGAAAGTTTACTTTTCTGTGAATTGTAAATTGATGGCCATAACCCATTACCATTCATTCAATTTAAAACTCCATTACCTTGCCCACTTCCAAGTAAGATGTCGACGCATGAACTTACTTACGAGCGTTTGCTGGAATCCCCGTAGTATGCATGTGCTGACTAAGTAAGTAACTAGAATTAGATAAGGCAGCAGTAACCTCATGTTTGATGTCTGTACGCGCATTTGATTCGCATTTACTATATAATTGGCACAGCATACTTGGTGGCATGTATATACGCATTTAATTTTTGAACAATTTTTTGTTGTTTGGTTTTTATCTACTTTTTACACTTAACCAATACAAAATTATTGTACTTTAGAAGGAGGACGTACGACGGAATTGAATCAACAATGGCATCAACCGTTGGCATGGAAGATGCCCTATTTCAGCTACTTCAGGGTACCTTATCGGCACCTCTCACACCACGGAAGAGGTTCTGGCTACAGAAAATTCGGCGAAATTATACAAAAAGGACATTCTTTAGCATCAAAGCATATCTTACGCTAATGCACGTCTGAAAATGGGCGCTATAATATTCACAAAGGAACATGATCAAGTTACACCTAGACACCGCAACAACAGAAAAGGAAGTCGGAAGTTTAACTGAACCGGATAGACACTCTGGCCGATCTGTTAAGACAGCAAGGCATGATTTGGCATACACCAAGTTATTTCCACGATTTTCACGAATAAAAGTGTACGAATTTAACCTATTTTTTGTCAGATCTTTAAACTGCCTTAATTGTGCCACCTATAGAAATATTAGTATTGGGTAAAATATGTTCCCTGTCGTGTTGACTGTACGTTTGAGATCAGTCGGCAGCAATCAAATCAGCCCATATATGTTTAGGCCTGAGTCAACCAAATTGTCGCTCTAGGGTATGTCTTAGAGAAACCCTAGAGAAGACCGAACCGATTCTCAGCATCTCAAGCAATTTCAAGGCCGCATAGGACATCACCTATGGGGACGAATCTTACCAACCATTTCTAGTTTTAGCATTCCTGCCATAAGATTGTTCAGAATGGCAATAAAGAATGCCCTACGGGGGCTCGACAAATTCGTAAACACAAGCGTACTAGTACGATACAAAGAGTTTACAGCGGGCCATACTGTGGTTGATAATTTACCCCGTCCCGGTCGTCCATCCACCAGTGTGACTGACGTAAACATCGAAAAAGTTAAGGAAATTGGCCTCACTTATCGTCGTGTGAACATCAGGGAGAGGGCAGCCGATCTTGGTCTCACATTTGGATCGGTGTAGAAAGTTATGTTTTGGGCATCAGCCGAGTTGAAGCGCGGCTTATGCTGAGAGTTGCAGAATTTGTTGCATCGCATTTCTGCAGCAATCATCGGAATGCCGCTTCTCAGACGAGCCAAATCCCAAAAACCACGACAGAGGCGATACAGAATCAAGGCTTTGTTGTTCGTTTTCTTTGGTTTCCGTAGTGTGGTGCACTCCAAATTTCTTCCGCCGGGCCAGACAAACAATAAGAGGCCAGAATTGTGGAGAAACAACAACGAAAACGCACCGTCTCACAAAACTCATCTTGAACGTTAGTATTTGGTCAAAACCAACGTTCATAACGTTTCCTAATCGGCATGGCTCCTTGTGATTTTTTCCACATCGGGGAAAGCGTTTTGAAAAGGAAAATTCGCAGAAATAGCTGAAAGCCATTCGAAAATCGGCCTATGAAAAGTGTTTCGGAGTACCAGAAGGTACTTCACAGTGAATCCCTGCTGAAAAATGCAGCGAAACAAGGGTATAAGTCGGCGCAATGACTATGAGAAATGCTCTGCAGAAAAGAAGATTTTTGGGATAAATAAACTCGTCCTGTGTGCAGGATGCGATTGAAGAGAATTCGACCGAAAATTCAACAATAAAATATGTGTGCTTGTGTGGTGAAAAATAGCAGGGATGTATTTGTAGGTAATAATCCTCTCAAAGACCTCATCAAATCTCTTGATCCACTTAAAACACTTAAGAAAACAATCTCGTTACTCCTTAAAACTCTAAAAATAGAAGCCTTCACTTCCACTGCAGCTGTGCCCTTAATTTAAGCCGAAACTCGTGGAAAACAGGTTTGTGTTTCTTTTTTTTTAAATTTTTTGAGTAATTTCGCAACAAATCGACTTCGTCTTATTTTGCCAATTATCCCGGCCATTAAATAGCTCTTCAAAAAGGAAATTACCTTCAACTTTTCGCTCGAACAATATTGGCGCTGCAAATTTGCTACGCCAAGAGTGGTCTGACCCCGAAAAGTCGAAACTAGAAAATCACCATTAGCACCACCACCTTCACCACCCATGCAATCACAAACTGAATCAAAGCCACCGTCATCATCATCATCATTATCAACATCATTGCCATCAACAACTTTTCTACACTGTGTAACTGCATTGTAACCAGCCTTCGCCGCAAAATTTCGGAACCGAGTTAAAAAACTTATTTAACCTTTGCCAAGTTGCTCTATAGTATGAACCACTGGGCCACCCCGCTAACTCACGCCCTTAAATAGAAGGAAATCCCATAAAATCATAAAGCTCGTGTACACATGCATACACGAGTAGGATTGCAATAAATTCTCAAAGGTTGGAAGCCTAGAAGGAAGTGAAAATAAAAACAATTTTTAAAGGTTGGGGTAAGGTAGGGGTTTGCACACTGCAAACAACCCTTGTACCTGTCACCACCGCCGCCATACCAACGAACACCATCGCCACTGCCACTGCCACTCATTGCACTAAACTCGTGTATATGCACCTTGCACACCATTGGCAAAAGGGCATTGTGACGTTTATGACAAAAACATTACATCATCGGTACGTAAACAGCTGTAATATAAATACATACTCGTACGTATGTATGAGCCCGTGTGAAACGTCGGTCGTTTGGACCCTATTTTGCTGAAACCCACTCACTAACAGACCTATGCACACACTCGTATGTATGTAGGCCCCTTCATCGTTAAGATGAAAACCTTGTGTTTTAGTGATTTTTTGAGTTTACTGTTTTTTTTTAACTATTTTTCTGCGTTGCTTTTGTGCAAAATTATGTTTGAAACAAAAAGTAGAAGAAAAAGGGGAAAAAAATGAACGTTCTTGGCAAACTTCTAACCACGGATGCGAGAAATTCTAAAGCGACGCGCGGATGGAGGACACCTTGCAGTTGCCTACGAATTGGGTGGAGTAGGATAGGGGTAGTTAGTACAACGAACAAAACGGAATTCTCATTGTGCCCGGCACACAAAAATAAAGAAAGAAAAAGAAAGGGTAGCGCAACCCCTTTTTGATTCTGCTTGAGTTGGATTCGAATTACAGCAGCAGCAACAGCGGCGATAAGCTATACGAGTAGCAGTGGCAGCATTGCTAGCAGTAGCATTTAAATGAGTCTCAAGGGGGTGACTTAAGTACAGTGGCACACAAATTCATATGTGCAATGTAAACAGAAGAAAACCGATGATGAAAGAAAAGGGATGGCGGCTGGCAGACGGCAGCAGCATACTTTAGCATTTCTCGCGAATTAAAATGTGCGACTCTCGAAAATAGGCAAAAGGGATTCGAATTTTTATTCATCTGGCGTTATTGTTTCTTTTTTTGTGTTTTTTTTTTTTTTTTTTTTTTTTTTGCAATTTAAACATGCTAAGTCTAGAGGCTGAAGCTACAGCTTGCTGACTTTCTTAATTAGGACAACAAAAGCCAGGCTACACAGAAGGGGTGAATTACTATTTCTAATTTGGATTCTCTGTTATACAACGAAGGATAGAGGGTAGAGACCTCGACAATAAACTCATTCTGGTTTCGGAAAGGGCGGAAAACCAAATTGATTGTGATCTTCTTTTGTTGTATGGCTGAGGCACAATGACTTACAAACATGGAAAGTAGCTTATCTAGGGCGTACCATTGTACACCAATTCCAACCAAATTTGAAGCAGTGAAATTTCCGGTTCGCAGAGCTGCGTAGCCACAAAGATTTTGGTAAGTTTATGGATGAAAATGGGTTATGAAGAGCCCCCTGGTTCGCAGTAATTTATCCTGTTTGTATAAATACAGGATGTTTTTGGCTCTTACAAATTCGTGAAGTCAGGTACTAGAATCTAGAGATTCTGTTGCCCGCTATCAACAGTAACACATCACAGAGTATGCTGATCATTGTCATTTATACTCCAGGTGCAGTCATATACTTTAGGGCTTGATATTTATCAAGATAGTTCAAGGCATGGCTTTTGGCTCCCAACGTGTCGGTCCAATTTTGAACTACTCTTACGGCATTTAGAATCCTATCTCACCAATAATGCTCTAATCGCTATCAACATATACCGCAGCTCTGGCTTCTTCTACAATGACGTTGTCTAATAAAAAGCGGAAGCAGAGAAAAACTGGACTTTTCAATAACATCTTCAGATTTTAAGCCACTGAAGGTTGCTATGATTTGTCCAGTTACGAGTCATAGATCTTGTTGAGTGGCAAGACCACCGGTAGTCCATACCAGGATTTAAAAAATGGTACTGTGGGAGTCAGTTGGCCCCCGGATTTCGGTTCGCGCCTGAATTGAAGTGGTAGGCCCCCTTGTGGGAGCGTCGCACCTGTGTGTCTCACCTGAGTTGCAACAAGTACTGGGTGCTGAGATCCTAAGATGAGTGAGAGTTGAGATGAGATAGGCCTCGACACAAATCAAGGGTGGAACTGTGCCCTCAACACAGTTCGGAATCGGTGTCAAAGTAATTGACGGAGAGTGATTGCATCGCGTATGCTTTCTCCCATGGATGTATGTGCATCCTGTAAAATTAAGTCTTCACGACAGGTATTTACGTAAATCACGAGACGTTATACTGCAGCTCGACAAGAACAAATCCAGTGGCCACAAATTATAAGACCTCGGTGGCCCATTTTCGGGTTTTAACATTTAATGATCATATCGTTGAAGCTGCTATAAATTTTGCACATAGCAAAGCCTGTTTATCTCAATGGTAAGACCACGTCTTCCTTGCTTATAATTTCTTAGGATTTCGTTAATCTAGTATTCAAGAAGGAATACTACTTATTAACAGTCTGGGATGGATCTGGGACCTAATCCAGGTTTCTCTAAGGCCAGAGGTATGGTTATGCAGGCCCCTCTTCGCTAATACCCGTGAGAGATGAGTTCTTCCTTTAAAGCGTTTTCACTCGGTGATGGATGCGCAGACTCTCTGGTTTGGTTCGTCTGGTCTGCTCTACATGACCTAGCCATCAAAGCCGCTACTTTAAGCTATTTTAATTCCACCACACAATTCTTGGTTTAGCCTTTCTTCCACTCTTCGTAGGACCGTAGATCGCAATCGTTTCCTGATACTTTTTTGATATGTCTCGGCAGTATCGAGAAGGACTTTGGCAGTCAATATCATAGACAGCACTTTTGTGCTTTTCCGAGAGAGGATGCTGCTACACAATTGCTTTCTGAGTCCATTACAACAGCGATTGAGATGAGTTACCTACTCTTCGATAGATCTTTACGCCGATGTGGTTGTTAATTATTACTTCAGAGACTAGACAAAGTTCTCGATTAGCTCGTAGCTATACCTGTCTATTCTAACATGTTGTATGAGTCGTCGATGTTGAGTGTTACTTCGTTTTTCCCACTTTTACCGCCATGCCATCGGGCAGATTTCGCTAAAATGCTTGCAAATATCCTACATATAGCTTAGGACGATTTTACCATATCATGCTTAGAACACGAAACATATGTCTTGTCTTACTCCCGTGGCCTTCCTTTTGCATAACGACGTGCGCGCATATAACGCTAATGTTGACGAATTTGGCGCCGACTCAGATTGCCGCATGATGATCGTTTACATACCTGAAAATTTGGACCCCTTGATCTGCCCCTATTGACAAATCAGCTCCTTTGTTTTTCGGTAGCAATCATCTTACAACTGGTCACACTCTATCCATACTGTCGCACTTTTTGGATGATAGTAAGATCTTCTTTATAGCAGAGTTGTTGATTAGACGAGCAGCTCACAACCTGGATATTGCGCCTTCTCTTAAGGACCAATTTGATTTCTTCTGTCACAATCTCTAGTTCAGAAATTTGACAGCTTGTCTTAAAGCCCCTTACAGATTGGTTATTTGAATATGTCAAGGTAGACTTGAGAGAGGATTTCCAGGGCAAAAAGCTGATTGCAGGCAACTGATTCCATTTATTGAGTTCTTACGCTATTCTTCTGTCGTATTTACTGACAACAAACGTTGTTAGCTACAACTAAGACCACCAGTTGGTCAAAATCATCACATTGGGTTCGATGACAATCTCTTTTCCGTAGGCCAAGGCAAAACATGCCTTGCCAGTCTTAACGCAGTTTCAACAAGTCTTGCTGTATATCCTTGGATTCTAAGATGCTTGCCTCATTTGTTAAGCCAGATCCCTCGACGTTTAAATCATGCTTGGCTCCTAATTATGCCTTAAGTTAAACTGCGCTCAAGAACACCATTGCGATCCACAAGCAGATTATCTTTTGTTCCTAAAGATACCTGTTATTGTCCCAGTGTTACCGGCATAAAGACGTGTGGCGAGCAATGTTATATGCTTCAAAGATTCTTCTTCGTTCTGTTCGGATCGTAAAGTCGCACTAAAGAAAGCTGCTTATTTCCGTAGGACCATGTCGAAGGTGTCTATACTGATGCAAGCGTGATTGTAAAGTTTTTGCTCTTTAATCACTAAAGAATGGCACTATCTTTCAAATAAAGCAAACAGTAGGTGTAAGTACTTTTATTTTTCCATCATCCCTCGACTCAATTTGAAAAGTAACCACCAGTACCTGGAGGCTTTCATCCAGCAAACAATGGCGCAGCGCCGTTCATTCATGTACCTTAGTTTCAGCATTGTGAAACATACAAAAGGCTTCTCCAAAGAATCGACCAGCAGAAATACGAGTACAATGCCTCTACTTAGGATATTGTCGACAACAACACACGTGTTTCCTTTGTGCTTTCACTCACTTCCTTTGTCCAAGCCCGATATCAGTATCACAGCTCCATTCAGATTCTGTGGCGCTTACTCCGACGCATTTACTTCAAACATCCTCTCTTCACAGTTCTTTCTCTTATCGACAATGGAGCATGGAAACAAACAAAAAAATCCCACCTATCGCCGGACCCGATTTCAAAACAGACAAAAGGAGCAAAAACCAGCCGATTCCAGTTCCCATTGGCACTGGCAGATGTCAGCCTTTTCCCTTGATGACATTCACACAACATCTCCCTTAGTAGTCCCACAGCTATGTCCTCCCTCATGGAGACATGGATTCCCTCCTCATGTGAAGTGTATCAAGTCAGCTCCAGAGTTGGTAGTGCCTCTGCAGATGAAATGCTATTATGATCTTAAGAAAAAATGATTTACGACCTTTCTGCCACCAGGCTTCATTCATGAACCGGTTCCATTCTTGGCTTGTTCTATGGAGGCTTAGATAATAATGATGGTGACTCCAATAATCACGGTGACAACGACGCCAACGACATCGACAATGACCATGATGACGACGATAAAGATGTTGATGACGATGTTAATGATGATTGAATAAATCTGCCGACCCATGGTGTTCAATGTGTGTGAGAGTATCTTTTGCGAAACAATGATTCACCCTTGTGATCAAGATGCAGAGTGCGGGCCCTCATCATCCAGTGAGTGGTAACCTGATCTCAGTTTCAAGTAATTGGTCTTTGGCCTTTTGTCTGCGTCCAATCAGTTAGTTCACTTCATTTTAACCAAAAGAGAAGATAAAATGAAAAATGAAAAATGAAAAATAAAAAAAAGCAAAAATGAAACCATAAACGATCAAAATAAACAAAAGATAATTGCGTGCCAGATATGGTCTATTCAACAGAGGCCAATAGAACCGTTCAAGTCATTCATGGCGGACAAAAACCGGAAAAAAAGGCGAGCGGTTGATTTGAGTTCGCTTTTCTTGGGCCGGCTGTTCCTATTTATTCGATGATTGTGTCGTGATGTGTTGATTCAATGGAGATATTTTCTCATTTTGGTTTGAAATACACACAAAACGGTAAACGAAGTGAGAATATAGTTACTAAATGCGACGACAAACGCAGTTAATTGTCAAAAAATACTGCTGACATTTCAGTAGATGATAATTTAGAACTACAGGGTGTGCTAGATTAAAATGTGTGATCTGATTCTGTGGGAACTTTTGATTGCCTCCATAAGTACTCGTATGTGCTGTACAGACCTTTATACATGCGATAAACTCCAAGACCATGCCACGACCGGTAGAAAAGTCTTAGGTACTTTTCACTAAGATTTTGGTTTAGTCTTGCAGCTTTTGGGTCTCTATATCAACATCAGCATAACTCTGATCGAGAGCTTCTTACAATATATCTGCCACCTGTTGTGCCAGTTGGTGTCATTGTGATTAAGAAGCATTTGAACTCACCAAATCATAGAGAATTATCACATTAGCCAGCTGGATCCCTTGTTACCCACATCCGGTGTAAGTAGTCTTTAAAAAAAATCCAGCAGAAGCTTTGCTGACACTGAGTATGTATCTTCATTGCCTCTGAAATGGTTTATCTTTGTTTTTGATGCCAATTGCCAATTCTTTGGACAATGCCAATCTGTTTTCTGTGCACTGTACAGCTAGTTAAATGTTTTCAGATTGTCATGTGTCCGCCTAAGACGCGTGGGATCAACAATGAAATAAATCGGCCTCAAGATATTATAAAATGCCCAAATTCAGTCTTGTTTTCCTACGTTGGGAAAACCTGTGTGTACGTCTTTTCGCCAATCCCACTCTTGAAGACTCTTTTGGAGTCTGAGTGATGAGAAGGAACATCATTTGTCCCGCTTGGTCTTAAAAAGGCGAATCTTCCTCATCAGCTCATAAAATATCTCGAAATACGAAAATTTTTTAATGACTGGCAGTTCAGCAATTTCACAGTAACAGATCCACTAGTGATTTGAAAGCATGTCGCCATTATCTGTCGAAAGCAAGATAGTTCGAGATCAGAGACTGAGAATTTGGAACGTTTCAAATACACAGTTTGGCAAATAATATCTCAACAACCAAGAGCGCCATCTATTTATTCGAACATGCGTTTTAAAGCTTCAATCTTTCTCTGCTATCTGTCAAAATTTCATGACATTTGGTTGACATGTAGCAAATATAAAAATTATTTTTCCAGCACACCTTTTCATTTGATGTTAAAATTGTATAAAGACTTGGTAAAAATGCATCAGAAACATTCCGATTGATGCCACAAGTGTACCGTGATAACTGTTTGAGTATAACAGTTGTTCGAGCATCAGAAACGTTTTTTTGACGGCAGAGAGACGCTGAAGAATGATAAACACACAGGCGGGCCAACTTCCGTCAGTTCGGACATCTGGAATGATCCAAAAAGTACGTGACTCTGTTGTAGAAGACCATAATGTGTAACAAAGAATTATTGAACAGGCCTGAAATATGAACAAAGAGACATTTCGAACCATTGTTCACAAGGATTTGGACAAAACAAAAGTTGGTGCAAAATTTGTTCCACACAAATTGAATGGTGATCAAAAGTTGATAAAAGTATGACATTCCAGAGACGTCATTATGATTTTAAATCCAGAAACTAAGCATCAAAGTGCGAAAAGGAAGGCAAAAAACTCACCACGAGCTCAAAAAGCACGAAAAGTTCCCTCAAAATGCAGGCAAACGCATTATATTCTTCGATAGAAATGGAATTATGCACAAAGCATTCGTCTCAACTGGTGAAATACTTACTGCCGCATAATATACGATTTGATGTTTTGAAGCATTTGATGGCCAGAATCCATCTTATTCAACCTGAATACCGCGATCCAAAAAGTTAGTCTCTGCCCGCATTTTTCGTAAATTTTTGGCTCGAAATTAAGTGTGTGTGTGTGTTTTAAGTCATTTGCCGTATTCGCATGATTTGGCACACTGCGACTCCTCTTTGTTTCCAAAATTGAAATTCAAGTTGAAAAGGTGTTTTTTTGACGACATTCCGACCATTCAAGCAGCTTCAACTTAGGCACTGGAGCCAGTTCAGCAAAATGAGCTAGACCAGGCATTTGAAGCACTATTAAATCGCTGCAACAAGTGTACCGATTTGGGAGGATAATATTTCGAATAAAAACACCGAGAAGTAAACAGAAATCGTGGATATTATTTGCCACACTGTGAAAGTTGTTTTGGAGGGTTTTAAATTTGATTTCAAAATAAATGCTGCTGTGCCTCAGGGTAGCGTTCTTTTGCCGGCATTTTTTTTTAAATTTTCAATTAATCTCTTTTCTTCAACTTCTTTACCAGTACCTATAAGAGTATCCTTTTGCTGACCAAGGTAGTTTCTGGTTTTTTGTATTTGTTCCTAAGGTCACATCTGCCTTCGGCCATTTAACAGAAATGAAAAAGCATATGTTAAGCTCATTTAATGTCTATATTGTCTTTGCAGCCGTCAAAAAAACAATTATCCGTGAATGGCACTTGCATACTCGGTTTGTGAATTAATGACAACATACATACGTTAGAATGACCAATTCGATCTGGCCAAAAATGCAAAATTTCTAGATCTCTTCAAGCGACATAGGAAATACTACTCGTACATCCCTTCTGATCTAGCCTCAATATACGCGTACAACATTTATTCGTCCAAAATTGGCCAGGTGCAACTTAGATCTTTCTGCACATGCTAAGTTGAATTCAAAATTATCCAATAAGACTTGTAGGTGATACCAATTTAACACTGATGGTTGAGACCATTGCACTCAATTGTAATCATATCCTATCGTATCGACCAACAGCGGCACCGGATTCGATATGGACAACTTTGTGTTAGAGCAGGTCAGAAACTGGTTTATGCCTTAAAACACTTGAAAATGCCATGTACAGTACATCATGCGGTGGAATTACTTAACCCAATCTGCGGTTTTATTGTAGACCTTTGTCCTGAAAAGGTCGGAATAGTTAAAGAAAACATGGCAAGCGATGTATTTTTGGGTAAAAAATCCAATCATGGAGGAATGTACCACAGGTTAGGTGCAATCAACGAATTTTTTTTTTTTCCTAGGAAGCCATTTCAACTTTAGTACCTAACAAAATTATTTTTATAAAAAAATCATTTAAGTGAACTTACTTACTTACTTACTTTAGGTGGCGCTACAGTCCGGGGTGGGCCTGGGCCTCAGTCAACAAGCTTCTCCAGCCAGCTCGATCCCTGGCTAGCTGCCTCCAGTTTCGCACGCTAAGTTGGCTGAGGTCCTCTTCCACTTGCGTGCGCCACCTGAGTCTTGGCCTTCCTCTACTGCGCTGTCCCTCGGGGGCGGATTCGAAGACTTTTCGGACCGGAGCATTGGTGTCCATGCGCTCTACATGACCCAGCCATCTCAGTCTTTGGATCTTCACTCTTCTGGCTAGGTCCATGTCGCTGTACAGTCCATACAGTTCGTCGTTGTATCTCCTCCTCCACTCACCGTCAATGCAGGCGGGACAGAAGATCGCCCGAAGAATTTTTCTCTCGAAGTATCCAAGGTTACCCTCATCCTTTTTTGATAATCTCCACGCCTCTGCGCCATAGAGCAGGACCGGGATTATAAAGGGTGACTTATAAAGGGTGACTTTTGTTGTCCGAGAGAGGGCTTTGCTACTCAATTGCCTTCTTAGCCCAAAGAAACAGCGGTTGGAAAGAGTTATTCTTCGCTTGATCTCAGCGCTGGTGTCGTTGTCTGTATTTATAGCAGAGCCTAGGTAGACAAAGTCCTTAACTACCTAAAAGTTATATCTGTTGAGGGTGACGTTCTGTTCTGTTGGTCGTGGACGTCGGTGTTGGTTGTCCTTTTTGCTTGACAGCATATACTTGGTCTTGCCGACATTGACCGTTAAACCCATTTTCGCCGTTTCCGTCTCAATACTCGCGAAAGCGCCACTGACATCACGCTGCTTTCTTCCGATTATGTCAATATCGTCGGCGTATGCGAGTAGTTGGACGGACTATTGAAAGATAGTGCCTCTTGTGTTTGCTCGTGGGTTTTGCACTATTCTTTCAAGTACGATGTTGAAAAAATCGCATGACAGCGCATCGCCTTGTCTAAATACTTTCTGGACATCAATGGTCTCGGTGAGATCTTTACCGACCTTGATGGAGCAGCGTGCATTCTCCATCGTCATCCTGCACAGACGGACGAGTTTGTTGCATTTTTTTTCAGTTCGATGATTCCTCACAGGATAGTCAGTTTACTATTTCGTTGAAATATGAGTAAACGCTTTCATAAGTAATAAAGTGTTTATAACATCAGCACCTATTACATCCGTACCAAGTAACTGCAGGAGCGTAAGCCAAACACTCATGGAGACACTCGACGTCATTTTCATATTCACAATAAGCGTCGCAAAATGTTGTACACACTTAGGTACTTGATGAAAGCGTAGTGCCTCTACACAACATGAGTAAGTAATCGAAAGAAGTTCCTACTAAAAGAGTTGAAGATGATCTGTTACAAACTTTAGAAAGTATTCGTTGAGTTTGCTGGCCATCTGCAGTTAGCTCATGGAAGCTAAAGCTTACACAATGATTGTTGAAGATATCATTTTGGTGTCATTTTCAAGTATAATAAACGACCTTTTACTATCCTTAAATCTGGCAAAAAAATGTGGCTGGTATGGTTTTTTTGATACATCCTTCCTAGCTCTATTTTGCATATTATCATCAATGTGCGATTGCGTTGCACTTCCGCACACCAAGATTCCATACCTGAACCCGAATTGTATAATTGTGTGATAGAAGTTTCTGGACGCGGACGCAAGTTGATTACTTATTTGAGTTGAATGGATGTAAGATCTTCTAAGTTGATTACTGTGATTCCCAATGAAAGTGACCGTCCATGGTTATGCCTAGATATTCGTAAGAACCAAAAAGCTCAATAATCAATATTCTCTTTTGCAGCTGTATTTCCGCACTTACGATTATTTATCCTAAGAACCCTTTGGGATTTGGTGTATCTTTGGCGCGGATATGCATGACTTTAGTTTTTTTTAATTATTGATAAACTACCCATTATCACGTCACCATTTGCTTGCCTTTTTGATCTCGTCTTGCATTATTTTCGTATCTTCTTTTGACGGCACTAAAAACACTTTAGAAGTTCATTACTGTACAATGAAAAAAAAAGAGGGCCGAGCTTAGACCCCTGAGGGACCCCATTTTGAATGTGGTGTTTATCACTGCATCTGTCATTGATTTTGACATGCAACATCCGCGAAGGAAGGTAGTCTCTTATTCAGTTTACTTATCTTCCTCCAACATCTTTTTACAAGTTCAACATTTGGTGTTTTTTGGTCGAGCATATCAAAGGTTCTTATTAAGTCTAAAAACATCAGCAGAATATGGTGACGCCTGATTAATCAGACTGCTTAATTAATCAAATTGACAAATTTTCCCAAAAGTTGGTTGGTACTTTTCCATTTCCCTTTTGAAAGCCAAACTGATTCTCGATGATTAACTAATGTTTAGAGATGAAGCTCAATGGTTGGCAGTTTGTGATGACTCTACAACCATTTCTTTGAGGTTTTTTTGTTTTTTTTCGGAACTGCCGTAGGTAATGTTGGGCTTTGTATTGGCGAAAAGATGTCAGCATTTGTTTTTACCTTCTCCCTTTTGGTGTCTATACTCGTACAAAGTATGTCTATCAAATTTTTTACTTAAATAAATTTCACATCTGAGAAGAATTTTGAGTCACGAATCGCAGTGTTTTAGTGGGGTGATGTTACTGTGCTGTAAGTGTGGGTTTTTTTTTTGGAAAAAATTTGGCAAATTTATTAGATAATTCCGTTAAAGTCATGGACGCACCTCTTTTCGTAATCATGTTATCCAAAGAGGGCTTTCTACGTCCTAATACCTCGTTTATTAACACTCAAGTTTTTGTTTTGTAGTATTGGTTTTTCTTAATTTGTTTATTTACCTGATTACGCGTGTGTTTTTGTATTAAGTATTACCTGTTTCATTTTTATAATTGTCGTGAACTCAAGGAAGATGAGAGACACCAGATTACAAGGTTGCGAAAAAATTGTCACCCGATATGATTTGGTTCTGCTTTTAGACTACTCGTATGTTTATTTAATGTCTTAAATTTTGTTCCAATAAGTCAATAAAATGATATCGGCCAAGTGGCCGCCGCCGCGCAGAATCTATGACCATTCGGGGCTGATGCCATATTCTATCACTCTTGTGAGGACTTCCAGCGATGGGTGCTCACATTGTTGACAGATATTCTCTTGAGGGCTTCAAGAGTCTGAAGCTTGTTGACATAGACTTGCGACTTCAAAAAAACCCCACAAAAAGAACTCTGGAACGGTTAAATCAGGCGATCTTGCCGGGCAGTGAAAATCGCCAAAACGATAGATTACGCGACCCGGAAATGCAGCGCTCAGAATTTTGGTTGTGGCTCGTGCAGTATGTGCCGCTGCTCCATCCTGTTGGAACCACATGTTCTCAAGTCCCAATCCATCCAATTGAAGAAAATGAAAGTCGTTGAGCATGAATGTGTACCGCTCGCCGTCCACTGTGGTCGTTTACCCCGCTGCGTTTTCGGAAAAATAAGGTCTGATGACGCTTTCAGCGTAAACAGCACACCATGCAGTGACTTTAAGCGAGTGTAAAAGCTCTTCGTGGATTATACGCGGATTTTCGGTGCCCCAGAAGCGATAATTTTGCTCATTCACAAATCCACAGATAATGGGGTTCGTCACTCATGATAATTGTCGATGAAGAGTTATCTCCCTCGTGGTCGAGATTCAGGATGGCTTGAGTGTTGGTTATACGCCAAAATTCTGTAAAATCTTTTGTCGCGCCAACACCACCGACGAATTGTTCCGTAATAATATCATAACAATTATTCCGCGTTCTTTGGGAGTGTAGTGATTTATGTCTTGTTGACTTGTAATTGTATTTGACATTGGCCGCCATTTGCACAAATTATAGCAGCTTCCAAAAGGGTGATGACTTTTGTGCCACATAGTACTTTGGCCTTAAATTTTTGCAAGCTATAATAACTAGGAAATTAAGAGATCGGCAGGGCGTTCCACAAGCGATTTTTTGGGCTTAGGAAAGAATGACGATATTTCAAAATTAACTTGTGGATAAACGTATTCTGACGAGTATTTATAGGGATACGGGTCCTATGATTGAATGTTTGAAGAGTGGAGTGCTACTGGCGATTTTGATAAAGCACTCGTGATGAAAATATCTGTAAAACAAGGTGAGAAGGGAGACATTACGTCAGTGTTTAAAGATATCAATTGACTGTATAATATTGGCCTATGACCTATGAGTTGTATCGCACGGTCACGAATCCTATCTAACAAGCGCAAAGAAGTCTTATGGGCATTGTTATGGAATGTGGTAATGTAACCCAATTTTGAGTGAGTGAATGCTATATATATTGAGACCATGTCAGTGAGGCTGAATTACTTTTAACATCGTTTCAGGAATCTAGACATTTCACAGCACTTTTGGAGACATTGAACATAGTAAGTTTTGACACACAAACTGAGAGTGGAAAGTTGTTTCTGTATCGACGATTCAACTGCCATTTATGGATAATAGGTGTTTCGCTCTAACGACGGGAGACCGCATTAAGTTTCGCCCTTAATATTGGAATTAAATCCTGTTCCCGTTCTACAGCCGGAAGTTGGATCGTGAAGCGATCATTGATCATTTCCTTAAAACTAGAGCAATGCCAAACCCTGTCAAATGTCTGAGAAATTTAAAGCTTAGCTATCTTTCTATGGGCAGATTGACGTAAACTTTGGTTCCACGTTTTGGTGCGACCCCCTATCAAATCACCAGTGTACCCATTGCTGTAAAAACCGCACTGCCGGTCATTGAGAAGTTGTCATTTTTCGAGTCATTTCATAAGCTGAGTGCCTACCAGCGTTTCCACGACCTTGGATAGAAGGGTACTAACAGAATGGGTCTGTAGGAAGAAAGAGCAGAGGATCAGTTCTTTTTAAGGCTCTATCCCATCAGCTCAAAAAGAGTCCTTAAGCATAGGATTGCTGAAAAATCTTACGCAAAGTTCTAAAAGGTGCGAGAACACATCTAGACCAGAAGGGGTAAGGTCTGTGTAGTAAACTTGAACACCTGTCGCAGTGGACCTTATTTCACAGGATGTCCATACAACTATAGGAGCAAGGATACGCTCTGCTATCTCTTTTCGTCAATTTCAGTTCAAAATCCTTGCTGAGGACAAAGGTTTAACCCTTGGCATGAGTCGAAGCCCATCTTAAACTGATCTTAAGGCCTCAGCAATCACTATTTTGCAACTCTACATCGGGTGAGACCAGCAGGTGCGCCCTTCCACCTTCCAGCGTTTTAGGCTTAAACCACAGCCACCGCGATGTCCCTTAACGTGGGCCTACCTCTTTTTGTCAGACCTGGGCTGAAATCCGGGGGGTTCTTAATCCCACAGTACCGTGTTTCAAGTCCACTCAACAAGTTCTATGACCGGGAGCTTGTAATTAAACAAATCGTAGCAACCTGCAGTGGTGATAAGGTCGGAGTTTTGATCTTCCCCCGATTTTTATTAGGCAACATAATTGATTCGCGAAGCCTTGATAATTAAGCAGGGGCCCCAGAAGAAGGGGAGATTGAATTTGTGTACATAAGATCTAAAAGTATCTTTGCTTTTTCTTGAGTGCGAAAGTCAATTTGTCTCATTGAAGATTCGAAGCGCCTAAGGCTGAGACATGAAAATCCAAAAACTTTTTAATGACTGCAAAGTGCGCGGAAAACAGGTTGCTCTTGTCCAAAGAACATTGACAGCTAGAATGCCTCTATCAGCATTCAGCGTTTGTGTGAATAACGAAGCAGAATTCATTATTTTTTTGACGAATAACCAACATTGTTTTACTAATTTGGGGACATTGCACATTTGTCTCAGTTTTTGGTCGTATCACATGTCTTAGAACAAGTTTGCAGTCATTTCTGGCTTGTTTGCAGTGATTTCGGTTTTCCTTTTGAACGGTTGGTCTTGTAAATGTTTCTTTAACTTTGTCATCCATCTTAAAGCTCGAGTCGTACTACGCGATTTCTTTTGGTTTTATGCTAAAATAACTTTTATTATCATCTCGGGTAGAGGACATCTCTTTTCTTACACATATAACCAGTTCAAAATTAACTTCTCATGTTCCATCTGACAATGAACAGTTAACCAAAGGAAATAACTTTCCGGCTGTATCTTGGAGTCGCTCCTCGTACTCCCATTTCCATGGCCAATTTGAGCGATGCATGTTTGCAAAGTGTTATCTTTTGCCTCGCCTCGTTCTTGTTGTCTAATCTGTTACATCTCTCCACACTCGAAAAAGTATTATCTCATAGTACACGTGCTTATGCTTAAGTTGGAAAACTCATCGCTTCTGTATGACACGAGAACGAGCTTTGATTTACTTTTCCATTTTCCATTTTACTAGAATTCCGAATCTACCCCCTCAAGTTGTAAGTGAAATTTTAATTAAGCCCAAAGAAGATTTCACTTTTGCGGGCTGCAGAGAGATTACCTCAACCAAAGAAGCTCTAGTCGTCATCGTTTTATTGCCGACAAACCAATCTATCATTTGAATTTTTCGGAATTAAATTGTCAGAAAAGCAAAAACCAAAACGAAAAGGAGAATGAAAAAAATAATCCACAAATCTACGTAGTCACAAGCCTAGATGAACTTTTCCCCAAATAACGCCTTTTGACCTTTAACGCTGGCATACTCTTATTGCCACACCGAAAATGTTGTTTGAACCAAACGATGACGATGAAGCCGCCCGGCATTGAACAATTTCACTCAATGTACGAGAGGATACACGTGTGCCAGTATCTGCGAATGCACATTTCTCTGTACCTGTGTGACTTTATAGTACACACTAAGGGAGATGGATGTTTTCTTGTTATCCCTGGAGGGTTGCCCATACCCATCCACCCTTTATTTGGGCGTTCCATGTGGGTTTCATGTGTTGCCTTTGGTCAGGTGAACTTTTAAGGTTACACGAAATGTCCTTGTCTTTCATTGTTTTACAACAGCTTTGACAGCAGGACGATTCTGTGGATTGGAATGGGTTGCCATAACTTTGCAGATGTCCCTAAAAGGGTGCCAAATAAAAATTTGTAAGCACATGACGAAGGAAACAACAAAAGGAAAAAAAAAAACATTACGAGGAGATTTCCCGATACAATGCCATACAGAGCACAAAAACTGTAGTTTGGTAAAGGTCAGTAAGTTTGCACACGTATCCATCTCTTCATATCTCAGTTTGTGCAGCTCAGATGACAAATTTAATGAAATTCCAAGATGCCCACCATGCTTCTTTTTAATCGCAGGCGCAAATTAGTCTAATTGATTCAAAAATATTAACTTTCGCTTTTTTTTATGAAGTTTAAGCAGGCACAGCTTGCCACAGCAAATACTTCTTCGAAATCTTTCAGAAAAAAAAAAAAAAAAAGAATTGCTATGCTAATCTGTGCTAAGAGACTACTCTAATAAGCGTAACTTGCCATTTAGCTCTTTTGACAAATTGTATCTAAATCATTTGTTGGCGGAATGTGTGGATTTGTGTGTTTTTGTTTTCAATGCTTATCCACGAGGTTTTAATTTTAAGTCGTAAACAGAAGCTGTCTCTCAGAGGCACTGAAGTATGGAAGCGGATTAAAGCGTAAAATGAGGCAAGATGAAATGAGATCAGGCACAATTCAAGTAAACTAGTGATAGTTGTCTTGAATTTGGGCCTTAAATTGGTCTCACGTCATCCGGAAGGGGCTAATTACTTTGAAATTCATATTGAGCAAGAAATCGTCATGTGCAATACATGTGTATTTGCTTTCTTAAATAGCAAAAAATAAATTAGTATAGCAAAGAAGCAGACATGAAAGCACTAGGCATCACAAATTCATACAAATGGCTGAACAAATTTTGAGATACTAAAAGGGGTTTTTTAAGCTGCATGAGAAGTTTCGATGGTTGTTGTCTATGGTTTGACAGCTGTCAATGTCTAACTGTGTTGACTTTTCTGTTCAGTAAGGTCTGACAATTCATCATGAATCGTGACGCCAGAACAACGCTTCTAAATTGTGGAAATTTACTTTGGAAAAAATAAATATGTTCGTGAAGCTCATAACACACTTCGCAAATTTTAAGGTCAACATAATCGGCCTAGCTAGCAAGCAATTCGTGCAGTTATTAATCGTTTTCGCGAAGATAATCCTCAAGCTGTTAACAAATCATCATTATTTCCATTAAAATTGACTGTTTGGAGCGGTTTACAATCTGGCGGCATCATCGGTCCTTATTTCTTTCGAAATGAAGAAGGAGCTGCCGTTACGGTGAATGACGAGTGCTATCGAGCCATGCTGACTGAAGTTTTGTTTGCCACTTTTCCAAACTTGTAAGAAATCCGTGCTCCAGGATGGTGATGTATTGAATGGCATTCATGCTACCCACCACTTTAACGCATTCACCAACCTCTTCCATGCACATGCATCCCCGAATCATAAGATTTCTTCCTCCAAATTTTAATGTTGGTTTGATGTGGTGATCGCTGATTGGCTCACCTGGCTTTTTCCAGATACATTGACGACCATCGGACCCAAGACGGTTTATTTTCGTTTCATCGGACCAAATTACCCTTGCCCAGCTATTAACACAAATATCCTTACATTTTTTGGCAAATTGTAGCCTACATTTCTTTTGGCGGTCAGTCAATGGGGGCTTTTTAATTTTAGCGCGTCCATGAAAACCGTTTCTGCGAAAAATTTCTCGTACAGCTTCAGTTGTTACATTAATCCCATCTTTTTTGTATAATACCTTATTAATCTGGACCACATTTTCATATGCTCCATATTTAATCTGCCGCACAATACGCCTTTGTATATTTAAGTTTAAAATTGGTTTCTTTCCAGGCTTATGCTTTTCAGCGTCAGACTTCGAATTTTTGCGTATTTTGGATACAACTCCCACTGAAATTCCAAGTTTTACCGAGAAATTTCTCGATGAGTTGTCTTCGAAATGATTAGCCTTTCTTCTTCCTTAATTTTCGAGATACCAAGTTCTTTCATCTATCATCAAATTTAAAACAATTAAAATGCCTGTTTAAACTGAAATTTAAATTTAGCTTATAGGATTCTTATTTTAATACTTTAAATGTTTTTATTTTTTATAATAAAAACAAAGAAAACTCCACACTTGGCCAAGCTTTGTACTCACAATATGCAACTGCAACAGTGTCAACAAATTGATCATAAGAACTAAGAACTTTTGCAAATTCTCAAAAAATAACAGTGCATTTTCGTTTGCTTTCGCTGTGCTGATTCATAATCACTCCATTTATTTTGAGTGAAAATTAAACAACTCTAACTGTTAAGCTTGAAGAGTTACAACTAAAAATTATACTTTGCGCTGAACATGTGATCAAAAAGTTGAGTGACTGTATGCCCTCATAACCACTTTGCTTATCCAGTTACCGAAGATGTGACTTCTTAATTATGTGATAAATTTTTGCACTATGTTGGCTATGTTATCACCGTAAAACGTAAAAGCTTACTATTTTCAACATCTAAGAATAAAGGACTTAAAATTCCACCTTGCGGCACGCTACTACTCGTACATTTGATGCTATTTTTTTCTCAGCTAGAAAAACGAATTTTCAAAGGCAGGCATGGCACATTTGGAGGAGTTCCAATGAGTGGAGGAGCCAGAACTGAAGATATCTCGAAAAAAGCAGCAGCATGGGGACTTCACGAGATTATTCATTTTTTGGGAACAGTTCTGTTGATACGAGGGCGGGTCAATAAGTCCGTGACTTTTGGATTAAAACACAGATTTTTTGATAAAGAAATAATTTTATTTTTCAACGTAGTCTCCCTTGAGCTCTATACACTTTGTCCAACGCTTCTCCAATTTTTTTATCCCTTCCAAAAAAAATGATTTGTCGAGGTCCTCAAAATAGGCCTTTGTTTGCGAGATGACTTCATCATTGGAGTCAAATCTTTTTCCACCAAGCCATTTCTTCAGGTTTGGGAACAAGAAGTAGTCGCTCGGAGCCAAATCTGGAGAATAGGGTGGATGAGGGAGCAATTCATAGCCCAATTCATGGATTTTTGCCATGGCAACTGCACATGCGTTTGTGGTCGACTGTGAGCAAACGCGGCACCTATCTTGCGGAAAGCTTTCTCATGCCCAAGTGATCATTCAAAATTGAAACCACTGAGCCATGCGAGATCCCTACGGCTTCCACAATCTCTCGCACTTTCAATCTTCGGTCGGCCAACACCATATCGTGAATTTTTTCGATTGTTTCGGGTGTAGAGACCTCAACTGGGCGTCCAGGACGCTCGGCATCTTCAGTGCTTGTACGGCCACAACGAAATTCAGTAAACCACTTTTTTACCATTGAAATCGATGGTGCAGAGTCCTCATAGTATTTATCAAGCTTAGCCTTGGTCTCGGTAATGGTTTTTTTTCGCAAGAAATAATGCTTAATAAGCACACGAAATTCACTTTTTTCCATTTTCTCCTCAAATTAGTGAGTAGTCTGATAAAAATAGCTGTCAAACACAAACTAACTGACGCAGCAAGTTTGAATTTTGACAGGAGTCAACTGACAGATGCCTGTTGACAGGAGCAGTGTTGCTGTTTCAGTAAAGAGGTCAGAAATTCAAAAAGTCATGGACTTATTGACCCGCCCTCGTATTAGTAGTCTAGCAGCTGTTTTTTCCAAAGTAGCGTAAGACGAAGTTGAAAATTTTTGTATTAAGAAGAGACTTTCAGTCAATCCTCTTAAACCTGAGGTTGTTCTCGTTACTAAAGGGAAAAAGCCAGCATATCTGGTGCTTGACGGAAACAAAGTTTTTCTAAAACTAAACATGCTGCGTTAAAAAACCTCTAAGGTGTTATCGGTTTTTTGGCAGTTTTAAGGAGTCTTAAGCAAGCAAGGCTCTTGTCACCCAAATGGGTGATGCAAGGGCATCTACATAACAAGGTGAAATGAGCATTCACCAATATACATATGTTACTGTAATTTTTACCAGGCTGCACAGAACGGTTTTGCTGTCAGCATGGGGGATTGTGAAAAATCGGCAAAAAATAGCGAAATACCATATGTTATTTACGTCTTTAACGACAGCCAAGCTATTCTTATCCCGGCTGAATCCTCTCAATGCAATTTGAGAATGCAATACTTCTCTAAACACGGTTACAAGGCTGATTTCCAATGTTTTGTTTGGGTTTCAGATAAAAATAGGAAAGTGAAAAGTTAGATCGTAAAATAGCGCAGCTAAGCTTGCGAGAAAATGCAAATGCCAGCATATATTAGGTCTTCTTACTATAAGAATATGCGTATCTTCTAGCGGACATTTGTCAATCAATTCACCTATCGTCTAGTACTATGCGAGTATACGAGAGCTCGTGGTTTTTGAAGTCATAGTAAAGTCACAATCGGTGCATAGCATATGGAGAAGAATTGTCTGTGGACGAAGAAGCCCAAAGACTTTCGTCCAACTTATCAAAATTAAGTAAGGGTATAAATGTCTTAGCTGAAATCCAAAGCAGCTGGATCTGATGGTTTACTGGCCGATCTGGCCAGAAGAGTGCATGCCCGATCTCAATATCATTTGTCCGATCCACAAAAGAAAAGAAGGAGAATTAGTCTTCTCAACATCACATACAAGATCTCATCTGCTGTATTGTTTATTTTGGCTAGGAATTCAACAATCGACTAAATTTTCACACTCCGGAAAAAACCCAAGAAATCCAAATCGATACCCAGCATCTCTTCAACGATTTTAAAGCAGCGTATGACAGCATTTAGAGAGGCGAGCTTTATGTATAGAGCCATTCCTGTCAATTCGATATTCTATCAAATTCGTTAACGACTTAACCGAAGCCTTGATGTCGCGCTGTCTTGTGATTTCTTTAGCATCATACTTGAAAGAATTGTGCGGAAGCGTACACTGAAGGCACAATCTTTCAAAAGTATGTGAAGCTACCTTTAAGTTGCCTAAATGGGTTTTAGCAGTAAATGAGGGCAAAACTTAATTCATGTTGTCAACTGCGAAGGAAATTGTCTACCTTGGCTCTGCTATAAATTCTGCCAACAACACCTTAGCAGAAATAAAACAAAGAATCACTCTTGCCAGTGGCTGTTTCTTTGAGTAGTTAGACCATATCCCGAAATACTATAAAGAATCTGGAGAGATCCTAGTCCTACCTTATGGCGCTGAAGCCCATATCATCAGTAGTTTCGAGAGTAAAATCCTTTCAAAATATTCGGCCTAGTTTGGGCTGTAGAGAAAAAAAATTCAACGACGAACTATCAGTGTTTTTGAATCCAATCTAGAGGGATAGCTCAGTAAGCCTTAGTTGGCGCACAAAAGTAAATGGACCGCTCAATCGACTCAGAGTGTGCAACTGGAGGCAGTTAGCTGAAAACCGGCCTAACTGGAGAGTTTTGTAAGTGGTGACCAAGGCTCACGAAGTAAGTAAATGTGATTATTGACCTCTCTACCAAAAAGAAAAATTATTTGCTTAAACGGCAGTGACTTAATCTTCCTCCTAGCTAGTCCCCACAGCTTTTCTGGGTTCTTTACGAAGTCGATACGCAAGATGTATGCCTATTGCACGAGGACCGAGGTGTTTTTTAAAATTTGCGCCCACAAATGTGTAATCTTCACAGATACAAGCAGTCAGCATTATGATATTCCTAAGCATACCACGTTTGTACTAAGCTACATTTCTGCTTTCATTAATAGCCCTCTCCTTGGGATTGCCAAGTGTACCACCGTGTGGCGCTCCCATTGTTCCGATTTGAGTTCTGTTTTTTTTTTGGTTAAGTTGGTACATCTGTTGTTGATATTCCCTCTAAATCTTAGCGTCATAGCTTGACATTTGCAAAAGTTACGTAGCCAAGAGTACATCTATCTCTGTGTGTGTTGGCGATTTTTTACAATTTCAAAAATGAATTTAAATCTGCAACAACGAACTTGTATTCAATTTTGCGTAAAAAAACGGATTTAATGGTGGGCGAATGTTGGAAATATTGGAAAAGTATTTCGGCAACGATTCTCTTAAGAAAACGGTCGTTTACCAGTGGCACGAGCGATGCAAAAGTGGTCGCGACATCGAAAACCGACGAAAACTTTGTTGAAGTAAAAGAAATGTTGGTCAATAACCGCAAACTTACCATCAGAGAGATAGCAGATGACTTGAACATTGCCTACGGATCCGTCCAAGACATTTTGGTTAATGTTTTGGGTTTCCGTCGTGTAGCAGCAAAGTTGGTGCCAAAAGACCTCAATTTCATGCAAAAAAGAGACCGTGTTGACGTCGCAAAAGAGATGATTTGCGAGGCTGAATCCGATCTCACATTCATCCAAAGGATCATTACTGGAAACGAGACGTGGGTTTATGAGTACGACACGCAATCCATATATCAGGCAAGTGAAATGGCGTTCACCAAATGAGCCGAAACCAAAAAAACCACGTCGTTTTCAGTCAAAATAGAAGGCAATGCTCACGGTTTTCATGGATTCCAACGGTGTAGTGCATCATGAATTTTTGCCAGAAGGCCACACAGTAAACAAAGAGTATTATTTGGACATTATGAGGCGTTTACGTGGAGCAATTCGCCGAAAGAGACCAGAATTGTTGGCAGAAAACTCGGGGATTTTGAACCATGATAACGCACCGTCGCACAGTGTCATCATTATTCGTAATTTTTTGACGAAAAATGCAACAAATACCATCCAACAGCCACCGAATTCACCTGATTTGGCTCCCTGTGACTTCTTTCTGTTCAATCGAGTTAAAAAACCACTACGGGGAACGCGTTTCAGGTGCCGAGAGGAAGTAATGAAAAAATCGCCGGAAGCACTGATAGATATACCGAAAACCGAATATAAAAAATGTTTCGAGGTTTGGATCAAGCGCTGGCATAAGTGTGTTGCAGTCGGTGGGGATTACTTTGAAGGAGACAATATAGATTTAGATGAACTTTTATTTTTAATTATCTGAATAAATTCCGGGAACTTTTTGATCAAGGTGGTATTCTACTTCGCGGGTCTGTTTGACAATATTTACATATTCTCCGAGCCAATCTCTGGAGCTCTTCTTAAGGTTTTAGCTCTGCACTGTTTATTCTGCCCACGCACTAGATCAGTCGCCTCTGATCCTGTTTGTCGTATCTTCTGCGAGCTGGTGTCATTCCTTATTTCATAGAGAAACTTGTTCTTTTTTGACAATTTGCCGTCCTGTCAAGGTCACCCAGAGTACATCCTGTGCATTTTATTTGCAGGAGCAGAATATGAAAAAAAGAAGACTGAACATACTATAGACAGCATGATTCTGTGTCATATCGAGGGACGTCGATATCGGAAACATCCAAGAAAGTGCTGCTTGCATAAGTGATGCTTTCTAGATGCTTATTAGACTTGGGCCTTAAAGCGCAGGCTGTTGTCAATTATCTTAGAGACTTTTCTGGTCTGGTTCTCTGGTTGCCAACTCGAAAATAGACATACTCCACAGTCATGCGGCCTGTAGAACAGCCTCTTATGTCTGATCCTGGCAAAAGTTGTATTCGTGCCGTACTCAATCTTTTGGGTGTACTTGGCTACGGTGACCACGTCGTCGGTGAATCCGATCACTCTGAATAGTGCCCTGTTTTGAAATTAAGGTCTGCTACAAAATGGCTAATTCAGGCAGGTGCCAGAATCTGTTTGTTGGCTTAATGTGAATTCTGTAACTTTCGGAACATTGTCGACTTAAAGTGTGAAATCTTCTGGCAAGTTGTTGGCATTATACTCTGAAAACACATCAGCTCCGACCACGACTGTGTCGGAAACTCTTGTTTCCTTTTAAACGCGAAGTTTTGTCTCCTTTTAAGTAGTTCTAACGTTGCCACTAGATCATAGTACAATATTCACCACCACTCGTCAACGTGTTCACCTGCCATACTACCAAGCTATTGGAGGTAATAGATAACACCACCATAACAGCTGGTGAGTGGGATTTAAATTTGTGCATCAAGAGTATTACTCCACCCTGAGCACCTCTCCCTTACTTGTTTGAAAACGACGCCACATGTCTTCTTTTCTACGATTTTTTTTGGGAAATGCGTCTAAACGTTAATGGAATACATTAACTAAATTAAAAAAGAGAAAAAAAACAAACAAGACAGTTAAGAAATGCCGACTGTAGGTCTCGGCATTAAAAGCATCCCAACACTAAGTCCAAAGTCGCACAAAAGAGATTTCGACACAATTCTCTGCCCTAAACCGTCTAATGTGAGTCATTCCTATGCCCACCACAAATCCATTATCCATTGTCTAAAGTGCGTAACGCAAAACTTTTCGGCTGGCCTCACATTTTGGCCAAATCCAGAATACAAACTAAATCTATCGTCTCCTTTTTTATCCATTCGTTTTCTTGGCAGTACCATTATCGAATCACCCCTGACTCAACTCCCGGATAAGATGACTCAGTTTAAGAACTGTGCCAGTCGGAAGACGGTCCCTTTATTCTCATCAGTTTTTAGTCATGATTAGGTCAGCAGTAGTGAATCTATTGCCGAAAATATTCGAAAAAAACTGAAAAAGCACCCCAAAGAAGATGAATACGAGTACTCGTATATGGATATGGATATTGGATATGTGAAGAGAAATTCTATCATAAGATTATCGTTACCCGATTTAGGATAGAAACTCACCAAGTATCCTCTGCGTATGCTATGTTGCTATGCTATACTCCGATTTATCTCAACGACTCAAACTGTTGCAGTGTATTCGTATGGCGGTACATGTGTTTATCTCGCAATTAATTTTCTTGCAATTTTGCAGATATTCCTCTAAAGATACGACAGATACAATATATATATAGTACACATGGTAGAGGAAATCGCGGCAAAGAGATTGAGGGTGTTGACAGAGTCGGGTTTAGCGGGGGGCGGCGAAAAAAGGACATAAATCTCGGGTGGGCGGAAAGTATTTGCAGGCGATATCTCAAGGGTTCTTGCTTTGTTGCTGGGGTTTTGTTTGCAGTTCTCTCTTACTATGTCCTTGATTTGGCTTATTCTCATCAGCATTTTTCCCTTTTTTTTTTGTTGTTGTTTAAATCCTTCACAAACACACATTCCACACACACACAAATACAATGGAAAAAAGGAGATAAGGAGAAAGTGGAAAAGTGATATGATGGTGAGCCTTTGAATTTTAATGAAACGCAAATTGATGAGTAACACGATAATGACAACGATAAAATCTGATTATGAAAATTTACTTTTTTAATAAATTTTTATCAACAAATTACTCGTGGTAGTGGATGAGTGGCTTGTTTATGTAGAAGAGGCTGCGTCAATACTTTTTTTTCTCTTTTTTTAGTCAGCCTTCTTTTGCAGATGATATTTGTCGGCAGATAAAGTTAATGATACAGCGTATGTAGGAAGAACATTTTATTAGATAAGCCATTTGGGAAAGATACTTTGTTTATGTTTAACCATTTCAGATATAGCTGACGTTATTTACTTATAGTACTTCGTTGTTTTCTTTCGAGAGCTTAATGTTTATTTCACAAGTGTTATGTCGTAAAATATCTATTTTTTATGTCGATTTTAAAAAAAGATTGCGTGTAGTGTACCTACTTCTTAATAGATCCGGTGAATATTACAGCTCGTTGTTGGTGGGTATGAAGTTTATTTCAGTGGTATCCTGGTCAATATCGATGTATAATACACTATTACCATTACCATAACACAAACCAGAGCTACACACATGTAGATTTATAGTTTTATTTTAGACTAGAAGAACGATAGTTGAATTGAGGGTGGTCTTAATGTGATACACTAAGGCTGGTATC
Source organism: Volucella inflata (assembly GCA_928272305.1). NCBI lineage: Eukaryota > Metazoa > Arthropoda > Insecta > Diptera > Syrphidae > Volucella > Volucella inflata. The sequence goes on from OV743719.1 coordinate 68,818,127, forward strand.
ACATGTCGCCGTTATAACTGGCCGCAGTAGTATCCAGGGTAGAAGGACCAAGGCGACCTGTGCACTCCACGAGCAAAGGAATAGTGAATAACGTTGGGTTTACCGGGGAAAAAGATAGAGGATGGCAAGCAAGTGATTGAAGATAGGGCTAGGTACTACTCTTAGAACAACATTCGGAGTTAAAAGAACCCGAAGTTACATGAAATAGTTTGAGTGTGAAATGTAGGTGGTGCTCTCTCGGTAGTTCCAAATTAGTATACCGAATGTGTCGCGAAGCAAGTTGCCGCAGTCAACGGAACACGTCTGCATCAAGTATTCATGTTGGCTGAGTCCTTCAGAGGCTGTGCAGGATGCCATGCAGATTTGTTAATCAATTTAGTGGAAGCGCACCAAAATGCACAAGCCAACAGAACCCGCACCGAAACCAGTGGAAATGAGTGGACTTTAGATTTCTGCTCAGCAAAGCAAAATTCAATCTTTAGCTAGTAGGAGTGTCTAAACTGACAAAAGCATTCTGCAGAGCTATTTTAGGAAACTGGAGACGAATTAGTAGACAATGTATGCGAATTTATTTTTAATACTTGGTTAGAGGACAGTATACCTAAGGAATAGAATCTTAGCATCGTTTGTCCAATTCACAACGCAGGAACTCTAAACGACGCCATTTATAAATGCTTGAGCCTCCGTAATATTGTATGGAAGATCCTGTTTATAGTTTTGTATAAGCACCTTAAACCATTTGTCATGACTAAGTTGGCTTTGATCAGTGCGGTTTTAGGCTGCACAATAGAGACAAATATTCTTATTGAGGCAGATTGTGATACGATTGTCGGTAAGGAGGCGAATGGCAAAGAACGTGCGATGTTCTAGTTATTCGTTGAAACGCAGAGATTTTTGATGAATTTGTTATATCGTATTTCTGGAGTGGTAACTGCCAAACAATTTTACTCTGATGCGGCAAGACTGTTGCAAACAAAGTTCAGGTTTCTCCTTCTGTTTGTTCTTGTAAAAAAATCGTTGTGATGTATACGAGTACCAATGGCATTGTGTCCTGTAATTATGTTTATAAATAAGAAAATGTATCTCTCCCTGAGGTCTCTTGAATCGAAAGTGAAATGAGTATTAGTAGTTGTGCTGACTGGCATTCTTATCGGTTGACAATAACTCCTGACATATCACTTAAGTGGCTAGTTACTATTTTTTTTTTGGAAATCCAAGTCTGTGTCCCGCAACTAAATATATAGGTAGTGTGTTGTTCAGCCATTAAGTTGAAGGCAGGGCATTCTCTAACTAGTAAAATATCTGATCTTTGTTTAACCAGTACATTGAAATATGAGCCTAACAGTGATTTTATAAATATTTAAGATTTCAGATTGGAAAACGTTGTAGTATGAAGGAAGGCTAAAAGATCGTTTGTCTTACATCTGTCTCTGACTATTAAAATGGACTTTCTGCGAAAGGCTATTGGAAACAATTTTACTGCGACATAATAACTAATTTATTTATTGCAAAATACGATAAAATGCTGCACTATTATGTGACTTTTTCGTTATCTTATTTCATAAAATTGTACGAACGTCATGAGAAAAGACAAAGTATTGTAAAAGACTGTACGAATTCTTGAACACGGTGGTGTCATTTATTTATTTGAAATTGAAGCGACACAAATTAGTGATTCAAGGAAAAGAAGAAAATGTCACAATTAATGGTTATTACTTTGAGGTTCTTTAGAAACTCATTATAAGACGCTAATCGTTCAAATTTTGCTTATAGTTCAAAAGCATTGAGATCAGCCAAGGTAAATGCAGATATCCTCGCCGTACGCGTAATACGAGCTTTGGAGGAGGAGATACGAGTATAAGAGCGACATTGGACATTGTCCCAAAAGTGCTCATCAGTCACCCGATATCTCTTCGTCCCAAAGTGTGTTCTGTTTCGTTTGCACATGCAGTTCAAAGGAGGGAAAACTAAACGAGCTAGATAGTGACATCAAACCTTGAATATGAATTTGTTTCAAGAACTGTTCGATGCACTATCATGCTTAAATCTTATAAAGAGGATGAATGCAGCAAATTCACGTTACCCTGCAGAGATGAAAAAGGTAAAGAGCTAGAGTAAAAAGTATTATCGGATATCTTTGGCCCATGACTATCGTGGCGCTTCCCATCCCTTAGATCCTCTGACCCCACTTGGACCAGGGAGTGTCAGCAATCAAAATTGCTCTAATGCTTTCTTCAACCCATCTCCACGGCATAAATTTTGTTCTGCTTGTCGTGATACGGTCTTACGCAATAGGTTTCTCTATGATGAGCAAATATCTATTTAGGAAAATCTGAAGCTTTCGAGGGACTTCGATGGTTACTTTCTATGAACCAATACAGAAAATCTTACGGTACATCGTAGTTAAACACATTGAGCTTGGTGTTGTTTGCGGTATATTTTCCAGTGCGAATTTGTTTTAGCTCAAAATTCAGCTTCAAGCTAAGATCCGTGTGTGTTTGTTGAGGCTGTTGATATTATAAGCGCTCATCGATCTGAAACCAGATATAACTTATAGTAGACACGAGTCCTCCGCCTAGGTTACGAAAATATTTTTTTACAGATGATCCCTGTATTAATTCAGGGCAACATCTAAGGGACCGTCAAACTGTTTTTGAATTAAACTTCCATTATTGCTTTGCACTGTATTAGGGTGAAATTTTTATATAAGGTTTCATCGTTTATGTACAGTAATAAGTATGATATATTGTTATCGTTGTCGATAGAATTATCACGTTCGTAAATTTGATAACGATCCGCACAGATAGCGAAGATTGCTACAGAAAACTGTATGTTTCTTTCTTTGTTGTAGCCTACTGGATCACAGCTTTCTTTATGGCGGCAGAAGATAACCGAACTACGAGAATAAGTGGAAGAGGGTTCTTTGCCAAATCTTCGACGTGTTTGGCTGTTTAAGCGTTTCTCTTAACTAATCAAACCAACATCCATCGAAAAGAGCTTTTTTATGGGACTGATGTGATCAGAAAAGGTCGGATCCCAGTTCGATACAGTTTATATCGGTTACTGCCACGTACATGTATGTATATTGGGTGTGTGTCGTTTGGTTTGACCTTGTATTGCGAATAGATTCCCTAGGCTTGGTTCAGTAGATAGTAGAGTCGTTTTCGAAGGCTCAGCAGCTTCATGCATCCGAACATTTGGCTTATATTTAGATGGTTGGTCAGCGTTCTTTTTTTGGTTTGGGATATGTGCTTCCGCTAGAACCTTAGGTTAGGTTAGGTTAAACAACACTTGGCACCAAAATGGGCCCATCGCGATCCCCTGTGGGTCCAGTTGAAAACAACTCCAATTGGCAAAAACCTAAACAGTCTCCCTATTAAAACACCTTAATTCTCTACAAAAGCCAAGAAGGCCTTTGAAATCCGTGCCGTCTAATTCCTCTAAATTTTCAAAGAAATATTTTCCTAATCACACAGTATGTGTGTTATGTCCTCAACCGCTTGTAGATCCCCGCAGAATCTACAAGTGTCTGTATTTGGCAGTTTTAGGATCTTTGTATGTTTCAGCAGTAGACAGTGTCCTGTCAGTATTCCTATTAGCATCGTAAGCTTATCCCTATTTAGCTTAATAAGCTTCCTAGATCTGTTACCGTCGGGAAGTGGCCATAGAGCATTTGATACCCTATGTCCTTTCAGATTCGACCACCTTGTGCTGGCAGCCTTTATGGTCTTTTCTTCAATAGTGCCGCTTACCGTTCAGAGGGGTGGTTTGACATCAGCAACCTCACTATTGTCGAGTAGCCCTCCTCTTCTTGCAAGCTCGTCTGCTTGTTCATTTCCTTCTATACCGCAGTATACTGGCACCCAGCACAGTCTCACCCGGTTCTGAATGCATAATGCTTTGAGCATTGTGCGACAGCCCCTGACTGTGTCAGAGTTGATGTTGGTTGACTCCATTGCCTTAAGAGCGGCCTAGTTGTCGATGTAGATAGCGATAGCTCTACCGGATACCGATCTCATCTGCACTACCAGTGTCCGGTAGCCTTATGGACACTCTTAGTTTCGGAAACTCCGAGAAGATACCGGAACCTGTTCCTTCCTCTGTCTTCTAGCCATCTGTGAAAGCTGCAATTTCGTTTGGTTTTATCACTGCATTTTCTTGCTGGTCCTTCCTCTCCGGATATATTATATCAAACGGAATGCCAAAATCGATTAAGGAAGGGATTTCATCCGTTTGAATAGTTTTGCCTGGCAGTAGCTCCTCCAGGATCTTGCCGTGTCCGAAGCTACTGCTTTTGAAAAGACCCAGATTAGTGAGTCGAATAGCACTGCCAGCAAGTTTTTTTTATCTGTAAATTCGCTAGAGCCTTAGTCAATCCTAAAAAAGTGCGCTAACCCATGAGCATCGAGAACATAGAGCCCTATGCTATGCGTGATATTGCCTCTGATGAGCTTGATTTCCCTCGGCTGATGTAACGAAACGAAAACACTCACACTCGTGCCATTTTAATGGACCGAAATTGTTCGCTTCCTTGAAGAGAAAATAAAATAATTAACGATATGAACTTCCGATTTTGAGAACTTGAAGAAAACATTTTTGCAGACCATTTAATGACGAAAGTGATCCGAATTCAGCAACCAACGCTTTATGAGCCGTCGCATGTGTGGAAGTACATGGATCTGGATCTACACATTGATAGTAAGACCCATCTTAGTATATGCTTCTGTAGTATGGTGGACTTAAATCAAGCAAAAAACAGCCATTTATAAGTTTAAAAAAGTGCAACGTCTAACATGCCTGGGCATCTCCAGAGTCTTTCGGACCAACCTAAAAGCTGCTATAGAAACAATAAAAGGACTAACACCCCTATACTTACGCATCAGTAAAGTGGTTCTACGTAGCTCAGCTACGAGTAGTATGGTACAAGCCAAAGAACTGGATCTTCACGACCACCCAGACCTTAAGATCCTACTCTCTGACATACCAGAACTAGACATGATCTGCGCGGTACGGATGATTCTAAAATGGAAACGGGAGTGGAAGCTGGAATACACAGACAAAATACTAACATATCATTTGCTATGGGTAAGAGTCCTAGTGTAGCCGAAATGCACGCCATTCAAGTGCAGCTATAAAAGCCCTTAGCCCGCACATCATTGACTCCAAATCAGTCATGTAGTGCTTCAAAACCCTCCAAAAACTAGGCTCACGGAACAAGTCCAAACTATGGTAAGTTCCTGAGCATGAGGCCAAACGAGTCATCCTACCCTTTAACGAAAATGCCAACAGATGTTTGAACCTAAATCGGCATGATATCAGTACTAGTAGGCTTACAGGATACCTCGGTTTAAGATACATATCACCTCAGAAAAATAGAACTTGCTGACTCTCCGGAATGCCGACTCTGTCCGGAAGAAATCGAACCAGCTAAACCATTTAATGTGAATGCCCAGGCCTCAACGGAATCAGACGGAATACCTTATTCAGGGAACAACTCGACATCCCTGAAGTAAGGGATGCCACTGCTGCTTCTATATCGCTACTGACGAGTTCGAAATAAAAAAAAATGAAGTTAACCGATTTCAGTTGCATAATAGAGTGAAGCATTCAATTTGGACAATGTAAACTGAACCATACTCAAAATCAAGTTGAACGACGAATTTAAAATTATGCAAAGTTTGATTAAAGGGAAACGAAAGTGTTCCTGATGAATAGAACTTTATTATTGTTTCCCCAGTTCTCAAGAAAGTACACTTTACCCGCGCTTGTCATACAAGTATGGGTCTCCTTGATATCATCTAAAAGATATGTTCCTTGTAAGCACCTAAGGCATTCTTTTCTTTTAACAACTCACAGAAAACTGTGGCTCAAGGACAGGAAAGTCCACCAAACGAGGATTCTACGATGGATTTCGGAGCAGCAATACGAGGCAATGTAGAATTTTGATCTCCTTGCCGACTGGGGAATATCACTTGCCAAACGCAGATTCCTTGCGTAAAAACGCAACTGAGTAGTGATGCCCTGTCGTGAATGCATAACATGGTCATTACTATTCCATTCCTGCTCTATGACGAAGAATCATAGACCAAAGCTGTTAACAATGAAGAATGCTTCGGGTCTGCATAGACAGTAATCGCATGAGAAGATATACTTAAGAGCTGTAGAGCGACATCGATTTCGACAGAAGATTTCGAGTACAAGAGGAGAATCTTTGAGTTCATCCGGGAAAAACGTTAAAGAAACACTTCAGGATATGTGACACACACAGGTAGAAACCAATCTGAGTACTTAACTAGAAGTAGGTTGCTTATGATGGAGATGGGTGATCTAGTGGAAGCCCAGCTTCACTCTGACTGTCTCACATCTGAAGTAATAATGTTATGTGGACACATTTCTGTACAGAACCCATTCCGAAGGTGGCAATTGTGCCTCTTCTTCACCTTTTCAAATGGCAAAAAAACTAAGATATCGGTTTTTAAGAAAGCATATCCCTTTGCTTATCAAAGTAATATTTTATATCCTTCCTCTGAATATGCTGTTGCAGAAGAAGTTTGTGCCAATATTTCCACAAACACCACAATCTTTTTCCGCTCCCAAGTCGTCCCTTAGGAGACCGATTTGTTGATCATTTTAAACTTTTTCCTTTTATCCCTAAATCTCGACAATCCATTTTCTTCGCAAAGCCAAAGAGCGTCAAGCTTAACCCCGCTTTGACAAAGAAACAAAAGTAAAGCAGAAAACTTTTACAAAATTTGTCAAGTGTGCCTTTAAAAAGAAGTATTAAAACCCTTTTCCCCTACTTCACTCTTTTAACTCATTTGTTGTTGAAGGGAACTCAAATAAATTTACCGTTCGTTTAAATGGCTTTTTAACTTAAAAAACAAAAATCGCGTTAAGAAAAGTTTCAGAGGCAAGGCTTTTCTGTTTGACACATTTCCTGTTGACCCAAAAGTTTCTGGGACCAACATCAGCACCAGCACCAGCACAAGCACTCAGAACTTCACCACCTTCACCTTCTATCAAACTGCGATGCATAACTTTTTTCTACAGGTGTCGTGGTTGGATGCCTTAAAATTCCAACCTGCACACGACCACATTCCCGATGGTGGCGGTGGTTTGTTCTTTTTCTTTTTTTTAATTTTTCCCCTACTTGCGTTATGTCACTGTCGGAGATAATTTATCTTTTGATGTAATGGGTATCCGTATCTGCCACGAGCTGCAAGGTGGTCTGTGGTCTTCTTAAAGACTCAGCTAGCGCATCGTTGCGTTTAATCGGATAATTTAACGCAGTCCAAGAGATTTGAAATAGTATCTCAGACTTGGTTGCATCCGTCATTTGATACTAGAGATGCGGTCACGTATGAGAGGTTCTTTGTCGAATGTGGTTACATCAAAATCTATCTCCCACCATTTTGCTGACCATAAATCAATTAGTTACATTTGAAATTGCAATTTGTTAAACTGAAGACGGCCTAAGGTGCCATTAATGAACCGAGTTCGGATTGGCGTGAGTCGGAAGGCAAGTTGCTTGTTTATGAAGAATACATTTTTGAACGCATGTCTGCTTAAATCATCAATCACTTATGCTGGCGGGCGAACGGGCTTTTTCAATTTTTCATTAAATTTTCGTCATGTATTTGTGAACGGAATTCGGCAAGCCGGGGAATATAATTGTTGTCTCTGTTGCTGTTTTCATCCCCAGAGGTTAAGTCATAAACGGTTTGGATATTAACGATTCATAATGACAGCTATGTATATACGATGATTAATTTTTAACAAAACAAAAGCACATTATTGTGCTCCGTGATGGGACAGAGTAATCTAGTTAACTGTATACGAGTATAATTCATCTTAGCTCATTGTGGGGTCAATGAGGCCGAAATTTAACCCTGTTTTTGTTGTCATCGATTCTGATCTGAGAAGAGACCAAACATCATTGCCATCATCTTAAAGTTACAACGAGTTGGTTAGAGCTAGAACCATAGGAAGTTCTTTTGTTATATTTGTCGTAGATACCTCTCCGTAAAGCAGATACAGCTTTTTGTTTGTTAACATGATGCAATATCATTTTGCTGATTATATAGACCCCTGTCGGCTCAAGATATTTTCTTCACATTCAATGAACTTATATATATATGTACTTACCTATGGCTTAAGCATCTTTCGAATTTCAGCACAAGCCTAACTGTGATCGTTTTGCTGGTGCAAGACGCCCGAGGCTCGATGACCTTTGACTACCTTATCGAAGAATCTGGCCATCGTAGTGGTAATCTTTGTCTTCTTTGTTATGCTAGAGGGATTATTCTGCCTACTCTATCTATTTTGCCAAAGATGTTCCCTTTCCCATGGATTGATCGCTGCAATTAACCAAATTTCCTTATCTGCTGCCGACAATAACTAACACTTAATGACCTGCTTTATATGGTTGCTTTCTCATGACAGTCAGTAAAGTGTCTTCCGGACTCAGATACTGCATTCTCATACTTTTTTACATAGCGGGTACTGCGAACTGCTGTATGAAGTGGAGCCGTGAATTTCCCATTAGTAATACAATTCATTCAGGATATATAGCCAAGCTGTCTCCTATCAGAATATTGCGCCATCCATTCAGAAAATAGAGCCTTTTCATTGGGGCTCTGATGCTCCTCAACACGTTTGGTTTATTCTAAGTTGATACTCTAGCATTGCTTAAGAATTCAAAGTTTTCACTAGGCATTGGATCTTTGGACATGGTTTGCTATGTGCCACTTATTCCGCTGTAAAGCACAGAAAATCCTAGATGAAATCGACGATTGGTCCGCCAGAAATGAACTTTCAGTCAGTCCTATAAAAACTGGGATTGTTCTCTTTAGGAGAAGGGACGAGTTGACAGGTTGACAAATTTAGTGCTTTAAGGTATCTCGTTTCGATTCTCCAATGGAACTTTGTATCCTGGGTAACAGACGCCATTGGACTAAACATGAAACGTCGAAAACCTCTTCGATGCTGTCGGCCTGTCGGTGTTAAGAAACTTTTGGCAGGACATGAAGTTTTTCACTGAAGAGGGTCCTTTGGACTTACATGGTACTAATAATGCCAATTATATCATTTGTGTCGGTTGTCTGTTGCACGGATGGCTCCAAAACTAATTAATAATGGGGAGCTTATGTCTTTCTAGAGGAGACAACATTAGATTTCACTGCTCATTAGGAAAACTTGCCTCTATCTACTGAACCCAGATATACATAATCTTGAGCCTGATGAACCCTTCAAGCTAGTTCGAGAACGCAAGGCTTCCTGAACGTGGTCTATTGACTGAATTCACGGAGCCTTTTATTTTTGTTAGCGGTCACAATGCTGATTAACTTAGAAGGAGAGTTTTTCAGAACCCGAACCTACGTTAGGACTGGCTGCACCCTCTTGCTTTAATTGACAGTTAGGTTTCATATGAACATACAAAAACTGGAGTTGGCATGATCAAACGAATGCATCCCAATATTTCTTAAAGGTCAGCGGCTTTCTGCTGTCCCTCAGTGGAAAAGATTGCAGAATGTTTCCTGCCGTTGACTGAGCATTTTATTGTGTTGGGGCGTGAGATTTGCTTTTAAGGTGATTGCGACACTGCAGTGATAGGTGCTGGTAATGTAGGGACTTTATCAATGAAGCGCTTACCTATATCTCTTTTCCGAGTGCTCTTTCCGACTGAAAAGCAGGACCGAAAGAAGGTCGAATTCATATAATTGGCTTCTTTTCTTCCGTTAAAGAACTTGCAGATTTATTGGAATTTTGAAATATAAATCAATTATGTAGTTGGAACTGGGGAAAATGTTGAAGCCAAGGTGTTTACTTACCTTTTAAACTGTAAACGGCACCTTAGGGACTTTCTTTTCGAAAGAATCAGTGGTGTTTCTTTCAATCAAACATACAGTGTTTGAGAGATCGTTTGATAGGATCTTCACATCGGCGGACATCATGAATTAAGAAAACAAAAGAACGGTCAATTCGGTGTTGTACCAAATGTGTGCTGCCATATTCGCCGTCCTGCATGTCAAATACATCGGCAAATTCGTGGATTGGTTCCTCTGCCATCGCTCGTTGCTCCGGATTCAGCTCGGCTGTGCTACTTGATGGCAAAGATATAGCAGCATTTTCCTGTGACAACTTGGTGAAAGCAGTTATCGGTACGCTAACAATCCGATCGATTGTCCTTGCTTTAGTTTGATGCTCTTATTTCCCACATTTAAGATTCATTCACAAGATTGAAACCATATTGCCTTTCGGCTCAACGAGCATCTTTCCCACGACGTAGTTCTGGTACCGATTTTTAGAGTCCGGCTCCATCAAACAGTCCTGCCAGATTGATCGTAAGAACAACCTCTCCATACACCTTCGCCGTCGCTCCTGTTGCTGTTTTCAGACAGTAGCTACTGGTATTGTGTAGCTTTTAATCATGAGCGATATCCCTTCTTATAATGGAGGCAGTGGCACCGGTGTCAATGGTAGCCACACACTTATTCTAACCAATGTGGGCTTTCACTGTAAGACTCTTGTTATTTCGTTTTGTTTGGGAGACTTGGATTTTGATCATGGGGGCGTCAATTCCAGAAACCAACTTCTGCCCCTCGAAGTTGGTCCTTACACGTTTTCCGTCGATTGACTTGATGTTGTGCTGCTTGGAAAATAGATGTTTTGTCCCTATATTTCCGTCCATGCTTGTTCTGTCCTCCGATAAAATTCCCGTATATGATCTTGTCTTGTATCCATAGCTCAACAAGCCCACTGTTAAGCAAAGTCGGTGGATATGGCCATCGTACGATCCCAACATTATAGAGAATGTACAACATATTCGCAATCACGACAGCGCTGCTAACTCTGAAGGTGGATGACTCACTTGGGGAGTTGATCAGTCTTATGCTAGGGGCAAGATAATCAACTTTAAACTGAATTGGTCTCTTGTTAAAAGATGTGTTAGCCGATGCACGTCGAAAGGCTTTCTCTGGAAGTAATCAACGAACTTCTGTTATATGTGGAAGCGGGAGGTAGCATGGTGGTTGCATATGCGTGGACCGGATTGTTGTGGATTGGGAATTACCCCAATAAAACTGATCTTGTACTGTTTTCTAAGAAATATTGGTCTTCTCTGACACAGCAAAATATCTGGATCTATTGTAATTTTCAACAGGAAAATACGAAAGAGTAAAGAAATCCTTAGTAGCTTTATTCTCTTGCAAAAAATTCATCGAAAACGAATGGGGCCTCCAACCTCGTATTGCCAATTGACTATACGTTTCACTTTCAAGACCCATACTTACCTTCGGAGTGGTTGTATGGTGCACGGTCTTAGACAAAGCTGTCAACTGCGTGAAGCTAAGCAAAGTTCAAAGCACAGCATGTCTGCGGGTAAGCGGAGCTCTACGCACAACTCCCCCCGCTGCATTGTATGTTTTGTTCTATTTCACTTGATACCCCCGATATTTTCAGCAGATAAGTAGCTACTTACGCATCCATTCGCCTTAAAGCAACTTCGAAATGGGTATATGAACTTTTTGGCCACGCTAAAGGTTCTTAATACACTACGAACTCTACAAGAAAACATTGACTACACTATGCCCCACCTCCTCCTCTAAATGTTTCTGAGAAGAAAATGCCTTCATGGACGACGAATTAATCCATTTTTAAACGGATGGTTCATAGAGCAAAGAACATTTTCTGCCTTCCAATCACTGTATCATGTTCCAGGGAGAAATTCTGACAATCAGAGAAGCCCTTACGAAAAAAGTGATGTTTGCAATGGATGTCCGCACCTTTTCTGATAGTCAGGTCGTTATCAGATACCTGGACTCACGTTCGTTTAACTCAGAAACCGACAAAACTACCGATAATCTCTCATGGAGATAGAAGAACATTTCAACATTCATCTTTGCTGGGTGCCGGGACATAGAGATATTCCAGAGAACTGAAGGGTCAATGAACTTTCCGAAATTGAAACCAGAATGACCAATCTACCTCAAAAGGTAGCATCGGTATACCAATCGCTTAGTGCGATCAAGCACTAAAGCTGGATGCTAGTAGACTCTGGTCAAAGCTGGATCTGAATCGCTCTAAGAGTGTGATCATTAAAAAATAGAAGATATTTCAGGGCTACCATAGGTGGCGCAGTTTTATACGTAAGACTTACAAAGAGCTTAATGAAAAAGTTCGAGAATATCGTCTGGTTTTGGCTGTTCGAACAGACGTCATCTTCCATCATGATAACGCCAGGCCACATGTTGCCAGACAAATGCTGTAGCAACTGAAGGATTTAAAATGGGACATACAGGCGCTTCCACCGTATTGCCCATACCATGCTTCAGATCTTCACATTTTCATCTGTTTAGGTGCACCAAAGCTGCTGGAGCGGATGGCCTGACTGCCGAGCTCTTCAAAGCGGCAGGCGATGACAAGGTAAGGAGCATACACCAACTCATCTGTAAAATATCGTCGGACGAAAGTATGCCCGATGAATGGAACCTCAGCATTGTTTGTCCAATTCTCAAGAAAGGAGACCCTCTGAACTGCGCCAATTACAGAGGCATCAGTCTCCTTAACATCGCATATAAGATCTTATCCACCATATTGTGTGAACGTCTGAAGCCGTTCATCAACAACCCGATAGGTCCATATCAGTGTGGCTTCAGGCCAGGAAAGTCCACTATCGACCAGATATTCACACTACGGCAGATCTTGGAGAAGACCCATGAGCTTCAGATCGATACCCACACCTATTCATCGATTTTAAAGCCGCGTATGACAGCATCTATAGAGACGAGCTATATAGAGCAATGTCTAGTTTTGGCATCCCTGCCAATCTCGTCCGTCTGTGCAGGATGACGATGGAGAATGCACGCTGCTCCATCAAGGTCGGTAAAGATCTCACCGAGACCTTTGATGTCCAGAAAGGATTTAGACAAGGCGATGCGCTGTCATGCGATTGTTTCAACACCATACTTGAAAGAACAGTGCAAAATTCACGAGCAACTACTCGCATACGCCGACGATATTGACATAATCGGGAGAAAGCAGCGTGATGTCAGTGGCGCTTTCGCGAGTATTGAGACGGAAGCAGCGAAAATGGGTTTAGCGGTCAATGAGGGCAAGACCAAGTATATGCTGTCATGCAAAAAGGACAACCAACACCGACGTCTCGGACAGAACGTCTTGAGGTAGTTAAGGACTTTGTCTACCTAGGCTCCGCTATAAATACAGACAACGACACCAGCGCTGAGATCAAGCGAAGAATAACTCTTGCCAACCGCTGTTTCTTTGGGCTAAGAAGGCAATTGAGTAGCAAAGCCCTCTCTCGGACAACAAAAGTCACCCTTTATAAGACTTTAATAATCCCGGTCCTGCTCTATGGCGCAGAGGCATGGACATTATCAAAAATGGATGAGGGTGTTCTTGGTTGCTTCGAGAGATAAATTCTTCGGGCGATCTTCGGTCCCGTCTGCATTGACGGTGAGTGGAGGAGAAGATACAACGACGAACTCTATGGACTGTACAGCGACATGGACCTAGCCAGAAGAGTGAAGATCCAAAGACTGAGATGGCTGGGTCATGTAGAGCGCATGGACACCAATGCTCCGGTCCGAAAAGTCTTCGAATCCGCTCCCGAGGGACAGCGCAGTAGAGGAAGGCCAAGACTCAGGTGACACACGCAAGTGGAAGAGTACCTCAGCCAACTTAGCGTGCGAAACTGGAGGCAGCTAGCCAGGGATCGAGCTGGCTGGAGAAGCTTGTTGACTGAGGCCCAGGTCCACCCCGGAAGGTAGCGCCACCTAAAGTAAGTAAGTAAGGTGCTTTCGGAATAGTTTAAGTGGGGAGTTAGAAATGCTTTGTTCTTTCGCTACGCAGATTCCAAGAATAATAACCCTTTAACTGGAAATAAAAGGAAACGAGTTCATAAGTGGTTCTTTCTGGTTTTTCACAGCAAAGCAAGACCCCATTGTTGTAGATATTTTAGGAGTTTAACTGATATGTCTGGATTAACCCCATGATATCCAGCGTTAAAATAATATAGGCGTAGTTGACCAGTGTAAATTCAGTGGTCCTAGTGTTACAATTCCTACAAAAAACTATCAACAGGGTATGAATGGGGCAATTGATTTTCCTTTTTCTTTTTGTAGTGATTGTTTAGTCTGTTACTTGATTACTTGCATAAATAAGGAGTGACTACCCTAGCCATAGCGCACTTATGCAACATCTTCTATTATTAGCTCTTACTTTCGTTTCATATTCTCGTACAGATCCTCCGTAATTCACTTAAAATCAAAGCCTGTCCGTCAACAACATACTTCAGAGTTTACACTTTGTAAAGCTAGGGAACGTGGATTGTCCAATATGCCGTACGAAAGATGGGCATATGTATGTGATGTAGATCTTTCATTCAGGAAGCACATTAATGTAAACATTTCAATTTGCTTACAGTCACCGTTGTCCAGAAAAGCGTCTTGAATCATTTCCGCATCACTATGTCTCGCCGACGCGCTCCCCATCAATATCGTTCAATTCGAAAATAACGAGTTGGCTGTATAAAAACCTTTGGATACACCAATTATACGTTCCACCAACACATGGACTAGTTCTTTTCATCTTTACGAGTACATAGGCGAGTATACGTATTCACTGAAACAGATGCGTATGCGGTCGTAATTCGTATCTAGGAAGCGTATATTTTCAATCACTTTCTCACTAGAATCGAGAACACTTGAAGCATTCAACACGCATTTCCAATTACTGAATATCACTTGTATCTCACTTCAGTCCAATCGGTTGAGGCAATTGTATTACGACACGAACTTGTAACTATAGTGGCTGTGTTTTAGTAGAATACGGTCTATCGTCCCGGTGAGAACCTCGGTGTATCCGTGAGTGTACAGTTTTGCCGTCATCTCAGACAGCTGCCGGCTGGTTCAGTTTGGTTCCGGTAAATTTAATTGCCACACTTTATTCTGTTTTGTACTCGACTTCCATAGCAGATACCGGAGCACTATGCTAGTTGCAGGAGATTACCCTTTTAAGATGTACAAATGCAGATGTGTGAGTACATAGTATGAGTGTATCTGCAGCATCATTGCACTAGGCGCACGTTTGTTTTCATCAGTAAAGTGAACCGGGAAATGCTAAAAATAGTTCTCAAGTGTGGAAAGTGTGGAAAACTGCTGTGTTTTAGAACAGATACAGCATTCGCAGATGAATTTCTAAACAATACCACCTACAGAGTCAAGTCAAGAGTTTGGCTATTGAGGTGGCTTCCTTGCTTTATACAGGAAGGTGTCTCGACTCAACCAAATCAAACTTCGACGAGGAAACAATTGTAAACAATTCTTACGGATGCATGGATACTTTGTAGTTGGTGTTTGAGACTGTGTAATATGGTCTGAATATGTGTGTGTAGCGAGTTCAAGGCTGTTGAGAATTCGTTACATAAGCCTTGATTGTATTCATTGAGGCGTACACGGTTGTACTTCGGTGATTTAAGTATTCACCTGGAAAATCTGCTAATTAATTGATTGATTGATTGATTGATGGATGAATGTATTGGCCATGTATCCTGGATTATGATGTAAGCATTGGTAATAGGAATCAGGGATTCCATAGCAGTAGCTGTTATAAGTACTCGTATGTGATTGTAATTATTGTTTTCTCGTATTGTTGTATAATTTCGATAGATAATTGGGTAGAATTGTTGGGTTAAAAACTCGAACATAACCATGTGGTTGGCAGTGCTATCAACTAGGACAATTCAAGAAGACAGATTATGGTCGATTAAGACTGAGAAAGTCAAGTACCTGTTTTTATGAATACTTGGATACTGGGTTGTTTTCGAAACTCAACGAAAGTTCTGATAAACTTAAACATACGAGTGTGTTGCTATGTCGTGATATATGTATATACTGTACGATGATAACTGAACCAATTGTCACAGTGTTCATAGCGTCCCGCTGGCTGCCATAAATAATGGGATGAATAAAGTTCATTATTTAGCCGGTATTCAGAACTAAATATGCCAATTTTGCAAAGTGATAAACAAGGTTTGAACTGCGACACTTATACAGTAGGATACTAATCTCAGTATTAAGTATTAGGTTAGTCGTCAGCCAACGCCCCATTCTAGCAAAGACTTTGGTTGGACCCTCACTAGACGGACAGGGTTCTCTATAGCTGAATCGTTTATATAGGTGGGGGTTATCCGATGGTGGAAGCGATGGCGCAATGGTTAGCTCATTGGACTATCAAGCAGAGGGTCCATGGTTCGATCCCCAGTATCGCCAACAATTTTTCGAATCGTCATCACCCTTTCGGCGGGCTTCCGACTTCCGAAAGTAAAATTGCCTACGAAAAAGTTTCTAAGGAGTGCCGTTCGGATTCGGCGATAAACCGTAGGCCCCCGCTCAGATGTGATAAAAATGACAACATGAGCAACACAAATGAGTGTCAAGAAGCTAGACCATGGCCCATACTGGGCTGCCAGCACCACAGACATACAGCCTGCAGTTTGTCATATCAAAAATTTTGGGATGTGCGGAGATTGGCTCCGCTTTTTTACCCAAAATCGGAACTCGCACTCTCAGACCTTTTTAGATTGGGCGTTGGAAACCCTTTTTTAAATGTGTCAGAGCTGAAGTATCCTTTGTTACTTAGCGCTCAAACTAGATCCACATTATGGTACAGTTTATATCATCTTCTCCACCAGGAGCCTGTGGGTCGAGTATATGTAAATGCCAGAGCAAGGGTTTTTGGATAGCAAAGTAGTGACTTGATATGGTATATTTTCACTACATCACACTAGATATCGAAATATCATAACATGTCTGTAATATTTTAATTCCGATTAGGACCATCGAAGTCAGCCATCGTCTTAAAGAATTCCGGACTTCAAATAACACTGCGAAGAGTAGGATTTTCTGCTTTGTTTTGCTGCGTCTAAGCTTCCCAAGGTGACAATATTTCCTTTAAATTCAGGAGCGGTCTCATGTTCAGTTCTTAAACCAGCTTTCTTATAAAAACTTATCGAGTTTGAACTTGTGTGGGTGGTTTTTCCTCAGTATTTTCCTTGCTGGCATAGGAACAATAACATCGGGTCAGCTTCTTCTTCTTCTTCTTATCCTTTTATTAACCCTTTCCTCGTTGTAAGAACTTATGCGTAACGAGTTTCCCATTTTTACTGCATCGCTGCTGCTCCGCTTATGGGGTTGGCTAATGTCGAAGACCGTAGAATGCGTCTACATACTGCTCGGTCCTGGATCGCTTCAGTGGTAAGCCCCGGGCATCGTTGCGCATTTGTCATCTGATAAATCCAGGAATTCTTTTTCCGACCTCGTTTTCTTACAGTTGGAGTGACCGTAGTTGATAGTGCCTTTTTAACAGGATTTTCCGCAGATCTTCTTTGAACGTGGCAATACCAGCTTACTAAAAAACTTAATAAAAATGGCTTAGAAGCATTCCGATTGATACAACAAGTGTGCCGTGATGATTGTTTGAGTAGAAAAGTTGTTTTCGAGTGGAATAAACATTTTTTTGGCTGCAGATATGACAAACACACTGGCGGAAACCCAATTTTAGTTTGGACGTCTGAAATGATCCAAGAATTTCAGAATTTATTTCAACTGGTAAAATAGTCACTTCCGCATATTATCTTGGAATTTTGAAGCGTTCGACGGCCAGAATCTATCACAACACTGAAAAATAAACAGAAATCGTGTTTTAATTATTTTTTCTAGAGCCAGTCCGGGATATTATTTGCCACACTGTGTGGTAGCTTATACTGCTAAATCTGTAGGGTATGGTGGATGAAGGAGCAGTTCGTAGCCTAATTCGAAAAACACGTGTGTTCTTGGACATTGTCTTGTTGGAAGAGCATTTTCGTTCTTGCAAAATGCTGTCATTTTTACTTTAAATCATCGAAAACCCACTCCACCTTGGCTTTCCTCAGCTGTTCACCTATTCAGAAATACGCAGTGTTTTGACTGCTTCTTGGCCTCCAGTGTTTTGTGTTGTATCCGTAGTGTATCACTCGGCCGGATTGCGGTTGAGCAACGCCAATCAGTCGTTTACAGACGAAATTAACTTTTTAACATAGTTGCCAAAATTCCAGCAATTGTCTGCCTGCAATGGCTGCCACAGCAACTGGTAAACGGAAACTGTGTTAATATTCAAGTTTTAAGGCAGACAATTCTTAAAGTCACAGACTTATCGATCCTCTCTCGTATATCTAAATTTACACTTCAATTAGACATTTTACTCATCGGCTACCGAAATCAATTTAATTTTTGTAATTGTCTAAACCAGTGTCAATTACCCCATAATGTAAACATTCAGATAAAACGATCTTAATTGAATAACCAGTTGAAAGTCATGGATTTCACAGTGTTGTGAGAAAATCTGTCCTCACATTAGCGCTAATAACCAATTACCCTTTCAATGTACAGCTTTCCCACAACACAATTTATCTCAAAACTATTATGTGAACATCTAACTTAGAGTTATGTCATTAAAACGTTTGAAAGTGTATAAAGAGGCAGACCACGTGAAATGTTATACGCATGCACTGACAATGGCACTGGAGCTGCCACCGCCACTCATATAAATACTCATCCGGGTTATGCAATCACATCATCTTCACGATACTTACGGCAATGCTACAGTTTCAAATTTCCATCATTCTTTTATCTTTCCATCTGCTCTCTGTCCATCTGTACGTTTGATATGCACTCAGTCCGAGGACAGCTAATGTCACGATTCCAAACATGGAAACAAGGAAGTCTTTGTCCGTCATGGCAAGTTCAGGCCATATTTTGTTCTTACGCTACATTTGTATCTAAAACTGAATTCTGATAATATTGTAAATCGCAGTAATACGAGTATGGTAGATAAAATAGAAAAAAGAAAATCATTTGTGATAATTACGAGTAAGTAGTCAATGCCAATTCTGATAAAAATCCGTGTGACCAAAGTAAAGTTTATAAATTTATTTTTGAATATAAAATTGTTCAATGGAAGTCTTTTTGAAGGCAACCAAGACATCTAGCAAGAGTTTTCCAATGCCTTTTTTCAACTAAGTTTCCCTTAACTTCTCGAGAAACCGATACCGCCAGCATCAAGCGTAGGAAATCAGTGGCATTACTATCAAAGAGCAATAAGAAAGGCCGTCTAAAATGTGTACCAATAACAAGGGAAACCCTCGGTTCAGTAAGAAATTTAGATGCGAAAACACCAAGAGGAGCTCGTGAGCTCCACAAGCACGGAAAGATCTTGAGTCCCCAGAAGAAATAAAGAAAGAGCCCGAGAAGCGCTTTATCGAGGACCTAGAGATGTGCTATTAGGAGAATGAAGTTCGAAAGTTTTACAAAAAAATAAAGAGAAACCAAAGTCGGCGGAGATAAGGTCAGGACAGCAATTTTCAACCCGAACTCGATGAATTAACTCTTGAACTGTTTAAGACAGCAGATGGCGAAATATATCCGAATAGATCCTCATCACTGTTCGTTCGGTCCTTAAGAAGGAAATTCCCCCGAAATGCGCCAACTACAGGCGAAAAAGAATAACATTGCAAACAATATCTTGTCTGTCGTGCCCGTTCCTAAGACCAATTGTCAATAGTCTAATCGGCCAATGGAATTTTAGACCACAAAAGTCCACCACAACTCAAAATTCACATTACAATATATTTTGGAAGAAACTCGAGAGTTCCAAATCCATACACACTATCTTGAGTTCGGAGCAGCATATGACAAGGTCTATGGAGATGAAGTATTCAAAGCTATGTCTAGTTTTGCCATCCCTGCTTGCTTTATTCGACAGTGTTGACAAAATCGAAAGCTTGATTATCAGAAAAAGACTTAAACAAGGCGATGCGTTGTCATGTAATTTTTTCAACATTGCCCTTGAGGGAATTGTGCGAAAATCGAAAGTCTCGAGGAACATTTTTCGAAAAGTCTGTTCAGCTTCTCGAACACGTAGATAACATTGGTGTGATGAGAAGACTCCAGTGAGCTGTCCATTAATCATTTGAGTCAATTGAAGCAAATATTGGTTGAATGGTGAACCAAGGAAAGCAAGGTACAAGGTGGCGCAGAAGTTGCCACAATTTTTTTTTTCTACTAAGTCGAGAGGCGATGGCGATGGCGCGATAGTTAGTTCATTGGACTACCACGCAGATAGTTTGGGTTAGATTCCTGGCTGGGTCACCAACAATTTTTCAAATTGCCATCACCCTTTCGGCGGGCAATGGCAAACTCCCGAAAGAAAAATCGCCTACAAAAAAGCTTCTAAGAAGTACCATTCGGATTCGGCGATAAACCGTAGGCCCCGCTTAGATGTGATAGAAATGACAACATGAGCAACACAAATGAGTGTCAGGAAGCTAGGTCATTGCCCCTACCGGGCTGCCAGCGACTCAGTGTTTTTTTTTGTTTTTTTAAGTTGAGAAGATTATATGGGCTAAGTGGCCACCGCCATAATTTATGAGCATTCGGTCCCGATTTGGGGCATTTTCCATTTCCCAGGACTTCCAGTGATAGGTCCTCGCATTCTTAACGGATATTTTCTTTTCTTTTCTTCTTCAAGAGTCTGAGGCTTGTTGACATAGGCTCGTGACTTCAAAAACATCCCGCAAAAAGAAACCTGGCACGGTTAAATCAGGCGATCTTGCCGGCCAGATTTGCAATCGCCTAAACGATAGATTAGGCGACCCGGAAATGCAGCCCTCAGAATTTCGGTTGCGGCTCGTGTAGTATGCGCCGTTGCTCCATCATGTTGGAATCACATATTCTCCAGTCCCAATTCAACCAATTGAAGATGGAGAAAGTCATTGAGCATGACTCTGTATCGCTCGTCGACCACAAAAATCGTTTGGCCTCCGCGGTTTTCGAAAAAATAAGTCCCAATGATGCCGCCAGAGTAAGCAGCACACCATGCAGTAACTTTTAGCGGATAAAATGGTTCTTTATGGGTTCGTGGGTTATACGCGGATTTTCGGTGCTCCAGAAGCGATAATTTTGCTTATTCAAATACTCACAGATATGAAAATGGGCCTCGTCGCTCATGATGATTTTTGATTGACAAAGTGTCTCCCCCTTTGGTCGAGTTTCAGGATGGCTTAAGCATTGGTTACACGCGCTTGGCGGTCAACTGCTAACAGCCGATGCACTATCTGTACTTTGTAAGGGAAGATCTTATAGTGTTTCACCAAAATTATGTGTAAAGATGGCAAATTGATATCCAATTGCATGGCACGTCGTCTGGTCCATACTCCAGGGTCCCCGGCGACATCCTCATCCACAGCTTCCAGCAGTTCCCAGCAGAACGGCTGCTCCCGGATCGCCCAGACCTGGTAGCATAAATTGGTGTCCCATATTCTTTTAGACGAGCGGCTAAACGTCGTAGTGTTTGCCCAGATGCCCATCTGCGCCGAAATTGTCGTTCCGCCAACACTACCTCGTTCTTAAGGGGTATAGCGATTCATGTCCTGTTGATGGAATTTTGTATCTGTTTACTTCACAAATGTCAAAGTAGAATTGTCATTTGTCCCCCTTTGCAAAAATTATGGCATCTTCCAACAGGGTGATGCGTTACCTAGAATATGCTGTTAACACGGACTGACACACATCATTGATGCCTAGGACCAAACGTCACGGTAGACTACGACTTTGAAGTTGTAGGGCATTTTCTTTACCTTTCTATCAACTATAACAACGACACTAGTGTGGAAGAATCACTCTTGGTAAAGCTTAGAAAGCAGTCAAGTGGTAAAACCTTTTCTCGAGTAACCAAAAAGATGACTGATCATTCCAGTCCTTCCTTACTGTGTAGAAGCAGTACCCATTTACGAAATAGAGCAAACGTCTCAACGGCAAATAGTACTTAGACACGAAGAAGATATCCATGCTTGTAGATTAGATCCATATTCATTAAGAAACCAAATTCAATTCCAAACGAAACAAAAAGAAGAAGAAAAAAAACTCAGTTGGTCACACCGATCCCGACTCTTCCGAATGCGCTTCCCAAATAGTCATTGACGACAACAGGCGCGGTAATTTCCGTTGGCGCCTGATATTAAAAGTAAATAAAAAATTCGAGTACTTCACTATTATCTCGACAGAAAAAGAAGAAAATACATTTTTTTGAAAATCATACGACTGATGGCGTATCTAGTGCATTTTGTTTAGTTATGGTATCTTTGTGTAGACGATGATTAATGTCGCCAAAAATAACGTTCACACATTCTCAATGCAACAAGGAGCTCTTATGGCTGGGTATTATTCTGTCGGATATTTATTTTTTTTTTCAACCAATCGACCACCACCACTGCTGTTGGTCTTGGTATTGCTTCTGTTTCTCCTGCCTACCACTCCAAGTGCGGACAACGAAAATAGATTTATTCCTTTGTTCAAGAGCCATCCGTATCTATACATTTTCAAACGTCTGATATGACTCTTGGAATTTGAATTTCATTCGACACGTGCTCTGGTCTTAAAGATACTTAAATTCCGACTTGGACTGGTGGTGTGGATACAAACGTATGGGTAAGGTACCCAATGATAAAGGTGATGATGGTGTTGGGTCTTCGTTTTAGAACTCCTCCTGCTGGGTGAAATTTATTTAAAAAAAAAAAACAAAACGAAATAAAATTCCAACTTAATGCATACGAATGATGACGATGATATCATTCCTGACAGTAAAAATTCATTTCCAAGATACTCGTACACAACAACATCATACTGATAGCCCGCCTGCACACTCTCGCTTCGTATTGAAGTACGAGTATCTCTGTATGGTTGTGAGTTCTGTGCTCTGTTTTAGTCTCGTGGGAGTTTCTGGGCAGATTTCGTTTCAAGTTCTATTTCATCTGTGTGAGATACATTTTTAGCACAGCCTTTCTAAGTTTAATTGTAGAGCAGGCTTTGTATTGCCTAAGTACGTGTTTGTACGATGAAATTAAAGTTCTCCTTCGAGGGAGAAGAGAAGAGATTGTTGAGGGAAATTGCTGACAATTTGTTTTGTAATATTGGTGACGGTTTTCGTTTTTGTGTTTTTTTTTTTGTTTTTAAGTGGATACTGTCTACTTCTAGTAGGAAGTTGTAAATTAGGTAGCGTGCACGGAAGAAATTAAAGTTTAACAGACTTAATGGTGGGGGCAAAGCACGAAGGGTCGAGATATTTGTAACAAAAATATAAAAGTTGTTTATGGAATGATTTTACGAGCAATGCCACTCAAGTCCCATTGAGGAGGCGGCATTTCTGTCATTCTTTTTCAAATTCAACTTGACAAGTGCTCGTATCTAACTAACTTACATAAAGTGGAAACAGCTTCTCCTACTTAAACTTAATTTACGACTCTGTATTGGGTTTTAATAAAAATCGAGGTATGTGCCTTAATGTACCTATGACCAAACTTTTCTGTTGCCATGCAGACTGGTGCCTGTAATCAAATAGGAGGAGGAAGCACTGGGACTGACTAAAGATGGTCTAATCCTCACACTATCTATTCCAAAGTTATGGTAAAGTCTTAAGAGAAATCATTGACTTAAAAATAAGCCATTGAGGTGCAAAGATAAGTGCCTTTCATTTTTGGGGTAAAATTTATAACTCTGTAGTAGTAAAGGAGGTATTTGAGCCGTAATCATGCTTTAGGGCATATCTGATGAAGACTGATTCCTCTAAAACATTGCCTCCCCTGTTAAGCGAAACAATATGGTTCGGAACTACAGATGCTGTTGTACATATCCCTGATCCTTCTTTACTTTTCGCAGTCAAGTACGATATAAGGGTACTTTGTAGAATTCTATGGCTTCAATTGGAAAAGTTTGGTGTGGGTCACAGGATCCTCACCCCTTCGAATGGTGGTGAGATTTTGGGAGACTTTTAACCGATTTTACCGGTTTTCTGTGAATTGCCTGGAAACCGAGCTCAGGCTCGGTGTTAACAACTGACTTAACAGCTATGATTAAGCGAATACCGTAAGATTTTCCGATGGATAGATGTACCCCAAAAAATCGAACTATATTGAGATATACTTCTACTTGCGCGCAGATATATCGTCCTATGCTGTGCCATTACCCGAAGTTGTATGGGCCGGAGATGTAGTGTTCATTCACTCAAGTTAGCGAAGTCTTTCTTAGGTAGTTCATGGTTGAATGTGCTCCTTTTCTCCCCATCAATACAAATGGGCCAAATACCACACGCAGTGTCTTTATCTCGAAGCAGAAAAGCGTTTCTTCATCCGTTTCCGGATGATAAGAGTCATGTGTGTATATGGTCTTACAAGAGATTGCTCTGATACATACTAATTAATTACCACGCCTTGTCCAACAACTTTTTCAAGATCAAAGATCTTAGTTTATTCACTATCAATCTAGTTGAGACATCTTGTCATCCTGCAACCCCTGACGACCTTGGCAGAGATGTCAAAATTGGACATAGCAGTCCGCCTGCGCCAACAGCTTTATTAGATTTTCATTAACTAGGTCAGGAAGGCGGAATTCTCTCTCATCTTGGTCTTGAGTAAATTTTTTCATTCCACCAGACAGTGGTATTTTTGCTATTATCGCTGTTATGTGGTGGTTTTTCCCATAATCTTGGTATCAACTGCAAATTTTCTACTAGTTGGTTACATTCATCTTTGTATGATTCCATTCTGAATTTGTAGCCCTGACATGCTCGTTTTATTCTCTGATAAAACTTCCGATGACCATTCTTATAGTAACTTTCCTCTATTTTCTCTATGGCGGGTTTCTAGTGTTCTCTCTTTGTCTTTCCGAGAAGCCTGTGCTTTTCCCTTCTTTTCTGTTTTTAGAGCTCATGAGTGATTCTCGTCCATCCTTGGGGTTCCACAAGGTTCAGAATTTGGTGCTTTTCTTTCCATTCTGCTTCGATGCTTAAGGAAAAGCACTCCATTTGCCTATGAATATGATAGAGCGCTCGTTATTTGTCATCAGTCGGTAGGTCATGGTAATGGAAGATGAGTTTTACGAAGTCCAAAAATAGTGCCAGGATAGTGGGCTTTAATCTTCTCTTCTTCTTATCCTTTTATTAACCCTTTCCTCATTACACAAACTTATGCGTAGAGAGTTTCCCATTTTTACTGCATCGCTGCTGCTCCGCTTATGGGGTTGGCTAATGTCGCAGGCCGCAGAACGCGTGTTCAAAGTGCTCGGTTCTGGATCGCTTCAGTGGTTAGCCCCAGACGTTGTTGGGCATTTGGCATCTGAGAAATATAGGAATTCTTTTTCCGACCTCGTTTTCTTGCAGTTGGAGTGACCGTAGTTGATAGTGCCTTTTTAACCGGATTTTCCGCAGATCTTCTTTGAACGTGGCAATACCAACTTATTCTATTTGCCTCAAGCTGTTCGGTTACCGAATTCTTTATATGTAGACTTCCTCCTATACGCGTAGATCTAATGCAATCGCGTTTAGTGACTCCACTAGACATCCTTAACATTTTCATTTCCGCTGCCGTCATTTTGTTTTTAAACGCTTCGTACATTGTCCAGCACTGTGAACCGTATATAAGAGCTGGTCTAACAACCGTGGTGTAGAGTTTCCCCTTTAATTTAAGTGGAAATTTTCGGTCGCAAAAGATTCCCGAATTTTCCCGCCATTTCATCCATCCCACGGTCACTCTGTGGTTTACGTCGTCGCTACATTTCGCTTCCGTGTTAACGATTGATCCCAAGTACTTAAAGATAGTGCTTTTCGGAAGAGCTATTCTGTCTAACATTATATCAGGAACAGGTCGCAACGGATGCGCAAATGGGCACGTCAAATGCTCCGTCTTTGAACGACTTATTTTAAACCCGTTTCTCTCTAGCGTATTTTTCCATGAGTCTAAGGCGTTCTGTAAATCTTCGACGTTATCGCTCGGTATAACTGCGTCGTCAGCGAAGAGAATTGGCGTTATGTTTGTTCCGCGCATGCAGTCTTTTAAAAGATAGTCGAATAATACGTTAAAAAGTAAAGGGCCAAGTACGCTCTCTTGGTGCACTCCGACATTAACTGCAAATTCTCTCGGTAGTCCAGCAGAGCTTCTAACCGCAGTTTTAATGTTTCCGTACATGTCTTGTATTATTCTAAGATACGTTTCCGGTACCTTTTAAGACTTCAGCGCGGCCCATATGAGGTCCCTAGGCACTTGATCGAATGGTTTCTCGAGGTCAATAAATACCATGTGTAAGTCCTTAGACGAATCTCGGTGCTTTTCCATTATTATTCGTAGGCTTTGGATAGCGTCCACTGTCGATCTTCCTTCAACAAATCCACACTGGCTATTATCGAGCTTTATTAATTGCCGAAGACCTTCGCTTAAGACTATTTCGACGATTTTCATTGTGTGTGACATCAGCTTGATTGAACGGTAGTTGTTGCATTCTCGAGTGTCGCCTTTTCCTTTGTATAATGGAACCAAGATGCTACTTCTCCATTGATTCGGCATAGCTTGTCCACATTTTAGTTTATCTATAAGTTTCGATAGCCATTCGCTGCCGATTCCCACCAAAATATCTGTTAACATTATTCTTATTGACAACCATTTTATGTTACAGTAGATGCTCATAGAAGTGCAGAAAGTATTGTGTCTGCAAGCAGACCCTAACTCGAAACCGCAGTCAATCGATTCGGCCTCCATGTCAAGAGTTGGCCACATCTGGAACGTCTCTGTAGCCTATTTGGTGAAAAGACTTGGCTATATTTCTAGATAAGATTGTATGGATGTAGGATCTTAAGACAATTGACTACAAGTGCAACTCTCACTGATTAATCATCATGAAAAATCATCCTCAATAACGAGACCTAGTTTTGGGGTAACTACTCGTACTTTGTTAGAAGCAAAATTGCCACAATTGGTCAAGCGATCAGCCGAAAGTGTATTCGAAACAAGCAACTGTTTGGTGTCACTTGGCCATATGTTCATACTGGAGGTGTCGCTGGGCCATCGAAAAATTTTACCCCCTGAAAACCAATAAAAAAATACAGTATAGTAAAAATAGAACTTGAAAAATTAACAAAAAAAATCAATTTTTATTTTTAACAGATTTTTTTAATTTTTTCAGAAATCATTGTTTTTCCAACATTTTCTTTATTCTTCCAGTATGTTGACAGCTTTTTTGGTGGCCCTTAACTGTTTTTTGACCAGCGACCAATATCTTTCAATTGGCCTAAGTTCTGGCGAATTCTGAGGATTGGCCTCTTTGGGCACCACCGAAACGTTGTTTATCTCATACCAATCCATCGCTCTTTTTCCATAGTAACATGATGCAAGATCAGGCCAAAATAAGCGGGAGTTCTTGATGATTGTTGTAAAAAGGCCTTAAGCGCTTCTGAAGGCGCCATTTATTGAAACAGTTGAGATGCAAGTTTGGCTTCTGAGCCCGCAAAAACAAATTGCTTGCCAAACAAGGAACTTTTTTTTTGGAAATTTCGCTTTAGGTTGGGTTTGAAACTTTGCTTCAACATTTCCTCTAACTTTGGCGGTATAGAATGCCTGCCCCGGAAGCTGATTGAAATCAGCAAAAACATACGATTCATCGTTCATTACATTGCATGAAAATTTGGTCAACAAATTTGATTGCAAAAGTTTTGCCCGTCGTTTCGCATTCAAATTTTTTTTTGGCGTTCCGATCTGGAACCCTTTGGGCTTTGTATCTTTTCAAGCCCGTATTTGTCTTCACTTTATGAACTAAACAATTTGAACATTCTGCTTTTTTTGGCCAAATTACGTACAGAAATATTCGGATTTTTTTCAAGAAGGCTCAAAATTTTTATTGACCTCTTTTGGGTTCATAAAACCGGCTTCTCGACCAGACCCCTCTTTTCTTTCAACTGACACGTTCTCTCTATAATTCTTAATGGCAGTAGCAACTGTTTTCCTATTAACTTTTAGTTCTTATCCGATTTTTATATACGTCCATTCTGGGTCCATTTTGGAAGTAAATTCGAAATGAGAGTGGGTAAATTGGTATAGTCTAGAAAATGGAAACTTAAGACGACTTGGAGGCGAAGATTCGACGTAAAATTGCTAGAATATCGATCGGATAATGCGAAAGTCACGGAAAATGGTATTTATCGCCACTGAGATACTTCCTGGAACAGAAAATCATTGGTTAGATATTCAAAAGTGTCTAAAAACGGCGGCATCATGGAATGTGTCTCTAGTTACTTCAACGTTTGACATTATGAAATGAAATCTTCTAGATAACCAACACGAGCAATTGAGGACATCAGACAAAATAAGTGAGAGCTCGTGTTTTTAAAGTACCCTTCAAATGCAGAGGTGGCACAGTTCTCATTTAAAACTTTCTCTTTCAACAGCTCTTTGTGTATACGTGCTGAATGAAGGAACCGTTTAAATTTGGGTCTGGGTAAAGGTTCCAAATACTCATTCTCAGAGAAGTTTTTTTTGTGTCACTAGCATGTGTGGGTTGGCTAGGTAATTTAATTGAAAAACTTTTCAAATCGTTGACTTTTGTTGGACAATTTTTGACAGAGCGCAGAATCTCCATCTACAGCATCCTCAAAAGAAACAAGCACGAGGGGTTTCGTTTAAAACTTTCATGAGGGACGGCAAGTTTAGCTTTTGACACCCCCAAACACTCGTGTTATCCAAAGAAAGTAACTTTTTCTCCAAAATTCAAACGACTAAAGGGTATCTAAACTGTTCATTCAAGGGTTTTATGACATTTCTTCGATTTAACCCTTTAAGGGCAATTAACTTCGATTACAGGAAAAAACTGACTAATTCGCTAGCAAATTGAAATAAAAATCTGATCTGTAGGATTAAATGTTTTGCTGTCCAAGTTACGGGTAGGAGTAAGTATCTAAGAGATTTATTGTCCACATAGAATGTGAGGTGGTGCTATGAACTTTTATAGCTCGAAGGTAAGCACCAGGAAAAAGGTAATACCGAATGCCAGAGCCTCTTGGATCAAGTAAAAATAATTTTATTACTTCTTGGCACGTTCTCTGCCAGAGGTAGATTACTGTGGCTTGAGCATAAATACCGATAGATATAATGTGTGTGTACAAGCATTTAGTGGGGAAGTGAGAGAAAAAGATTTTTATTGATATAGTTTCCTGTACGTTTTTTTGTTGTTGTGCTATTTTTTTATGACTCGTACGAGTACATGCCAAAGCTTGGGCCGTAAGCATAAACTTAATAAAGGAGAACTGTCTTACGAGGTATTTTATGTAAACATTTAATTGTAAGGAATTAGGTTAGGGAGTGTACGAGTACAGACCTGAATCAGCTTCAGTCTGGAATGAGGATAGGATACTTAATCCTTAAAAGTAACTAAAAATTGGTTTTAGGGATTTTGAGGTCCACTTTATGATTGGAAATTGATTTGGAAAGAGTTATGAGCATAGTCATAGATAAACCATTCATCGAGCCATGCAGAAATAATTGTTTGGGTATTTCCTTTGGCACTACCAGCGGTGATTGTCCAGGAGCCAAAGTCTTCTTTGTGCAAATTAGAGAGTCTGCTATAGTCAATTTTAGTGTGTCGAAGTTCGGCTAGCTAGGAAAAAACGCGACGCAACGTGAGCAAATTTGCATATTCACCTTATTCCGTCTACATTTGTCTTTCAGAGAGGTTATGAAAAAGAGTTCAGAAGGTCGGTGAAGAGGTTGTTAACGAGCTGGGGATGCAAGGTGTCCATTGCCCTTCTTTGTTTTGTCTTGGGGTTGTAAGCTCGACTTAGACTTCTTTTTCGTTCTGCGGCATTTTTCTAACATTTTAGTTAGATGTCTAGAATGAGACCTAGATACCACGTTGTGGGGATTGGTACTTAAGTTTTGAAATCTGACAACACTAGTGTGAATTGCCATAGTAAATTGACATTTTTAAGGGCAATCGTATTCAAAATGTTTCGTCATACGAGTGCTATTTGTGTTGTGTACAGATGTCTGAAGTCTTCATCTTAGTCAAAAAATGGAACTAAAGCGTACAATTTCCAAGCGATGATTTTTTATGACTTTCGAGGTGGATAAAACAAACAACCGTGTGCTAATCAATTCGCCTCGACTTTGGTAATAAAACACCATCTCGAGCCATCGTGCTACGATGGTTTTCCGGATTCAATCATGGTCGTACTGCACTACAGGACGAATTTCGTAAGGGTCGTCCAAAATCGATTGTTGTGCCAGAAAAAATCAATGCTGTGCGTGAACTGTTGCAAGATCATCATTTGACATATTGTGGGATTGAGCTCTGCTTGGATATTAGTTCCACTCGCATACATTTAATATTGCGTGAACATTTGGCCGTCCAAAAAGATTTGTTCGGATTGGATACCACATGATTTGATAATAGCGGATTTGTACGACAAATCCTTCGACTGGGTCGGACGACCAAAAACTGCCTTGCGTTCACATTGTCTTACACGATTGTCAGACTTCATTCGTGAGGGTAATTTCGAAGCAAGAACATGGAAAGGCGATAGATAAAATATTGGAGAATGAAGAGAAATAGAGAAAAACAAACACTTTTTACCTGAAATGGACATAATTTAGTTTTTTCCGCGCCGATGCTCACTCGTTGACATCATAAACGAAAATGAAAAATGCTCTGAAGTCGTTCGACAAGTGTTCACATTAGTCAAAAACATTAGAAATTCTGCCTCATCCTCCATCCCAACGCTCACTTAAAATGACATTCCAGCTGTCAGCTCTTTGGACAAAAGACAATCTGCTTGCTGCACACTTTGCGGACAGCTCAACGCTTCCAGATTGTGCTTTGTCTCCGCCTACCATCGAGTGCATCGCATATTCAATGGGACGAATCCACTTTCGCACTCGTGTAGCAGCAAGAGTACTTAAAGATCTTAACGCTCACAAATCCGCTGGTCCAGATGGTATAACTCCCCTCCTTCTGAAGAGGTGTTCTTCTACGCTGGCAAAACCACTGCGTAAGCTTTTCCATCAATCGTACTCTTCAGGACTCTTTCCGAGTAGATGGAAAACAGCATTTGTCCAGCCCGTCCCTAAAAAAAGGCGAATCTTCTTCTCTCTCCTCTTACAGACCCATTGCACTTACGTCACTCCTTTGAAATATCTCGAAGCACGAAAAATGACCGGCAGTACGGTTTTCGTAGCAACAGGTCATGTGGTCATGTCTCACCGAAAAGTGGAATCAAAGTTTACGTCAAATTGGCGAAAGCAAAGTAGTTGCACTTGATATTTCTAAGGCATTTGACAGAGTTTGGCATCAGGCTCTTTTGTCGAAAATGCGTGCATTTGGGATCGACGACTCTCTTCTTCAATAGATTAGAAATTACCTTTCGGAACGTTCAATTCAAGTTGTCTTGGATGGTTTCAAGTCTGATATTCACAAAATAAATGCTAGTGTGGCCCAGGGCTCCGTTCTGTCTCCAACACTCTTTTTAATTTTCTCCCTTTTTAACTTCTAATCCAATTTACTCCTTTGCTGACGACAGTACTCTCTGCTTTTCATATTCGTTCCCGAAATCCCGTTCCTGCTCCTCGGCTGTAGAACGGGAATGGCAGCGTATGTTAGGCTCATTAAATTCCGATATTAACAGCATAACCAATTGGAGAACTACCAACAGAGTGTAATTTAATGCTTCCAAAACACAATGCTATCTGCTGTCGCTTAAGCGACCCAGCCATTATCCATGAATGGCACTTGCTTCGTTGAAACCGAAAAACTTTCCATTCTCGGTATGTATGTCATTAACAACTTACGTTGGAATGACAAGATATTCGAAGTCGCCAAAAATGCTGCGAAATGTCTAGATTTCCTAAAGCGATGTAAGAAATATTTCACCCCCTCTGATCTGGCTTCAATATATAAGGCTTTCATCCGCCCAAAACTGGAGTACAATGCTCACATCTGGTCAGGTGCTCCCAAGACTTATTTTCGCCTACTAGATAGGATTCAAAACCGTGCGATAAAACTAATAGGTGATGCTAATATTACACAGTCGATTGACACCCTCGACCCCCAACGTAATATCTCCTGTCTCACCCTGTTTTATCGCTATTTTCACCACCAGTGCTACTCTGAAATTGCCAGTAGCATTCCGCCCCTTCAAACCTCCAACCGTAACACCCGTCTCGCTATGAATGCTCATCAGTACACCCTCAAACCCACTTTCGAACGCACCCTGAAATATCGTGATACTTTCTTAAGCCGAACAACTCGCTCATGGAATGCCCTGCCGAGCTCTTTATTTCCTAGCCATTACAACCTTCAAATATTTAAAACCAAAGTACATCGGTACCTCTCTTTTTCCCTTCCCTAAATTCCTTTCGCCCGCGCTATGTGCAAACATTTTAAGGGTACATAATCCCTTGTGCGCGCGCAAATTATAAAAAAAAAACACAACAACAACATGTCTTCCGACCAAGCGCAAAAGTTAAACTTCCATACAATCGATCGGATCACAGTCGTGAGAGCGTTCACACTGTACGACCTAGTACATATCTGTATATTTCGACGAAGTTGAAAGACCCGGTCGAACGATTTGTCGTACAATGTGAACGTCGCTTATCGCACATCGACATCGCTCGTGTCGATTCGTGCCAAGAAATATTGAAAGAATTCAACCGCACCGCTTCAAAAATTGTCTATAAAATCGTGACGGGCGATGAATCCCATGAAGGCGAACTACAATCGACTTTCATCCAATCCAACAAAAGTTGTTCGCGCGCGAAGCACTTCGAAGCAAATGGTCTCCTGTTTTTTTCCGGAACTATTGGACATCGTGCCATTAGGGCAGCGTAGAATGGTAGAACACTTGTTCGCTAGAAGTGTTCAAAAAAATTAGATTAACCAATCACAGAAGCCGAATCACGACAGTTCAAGCTCTCACCCATTTTTGAGTGTTCAAAACATCGAATTGATGGGTAATCCGCCGTATAGTCCTGATTTGGAAACCAATAAGCTTTTCTTATAAAAAATTCAAAAAAAAAATGCGAGATCAACATTCTCCGATACCTTAAAAAGTGGTTGATACTTTCAAATCACATGTTTTGGAGGTACCATAATTGGAATGGAAAAGATGCTTCGAAAAATTCCAGCAGATGCTGCATGTATAAACAGGGAGTATGCCTAAACTAACCGTATGTACAATATAATATAGACTGTCAGTCAGTATCTGTAAGTGTTTGCCCGTTGATGAATAGTTTCCACAAGATAATCCACCGATATCTGCTTTATAAGAAGAAAACCAGACAAAGGAAGATCCCAAAGCGGTGCATGCAAATTTAAGAGAATTAAGGTTGATCAAACTAGAGAGTCCTTCATATCTTGATTTTTTAAGGATCATATGAGGAACTATGACAGTATAGTGCTCCCTCAATGGACTCGTTTAAGGAAATCAGAGGAGAGACAGCAGTTGAGCCTTCTTTGAAGAATTCTTAAATCGAAAGATGACAGAGTAACAAGTCTAGTTCAGTAACTGTGTAATATAGTTGAGAAAGATACCCCTGAGGCCTTAAAATTCATTCTGTAGTAGGGGAGGATGAATTGAACCTCAGCTTTGTTTGTCCGATTCTCAAGAAAGGAGACCCTCTGAACTGCGCCAACTATATAATCATCAGTCTCCTTAACATCGCATACAAGGTCTTATCTGCCATTCGTGAACAACCTGATAGGTCCACATCACTGTGGCTTCAGGCCAGGAAGATCCCCCATCGACCAAATATTAACACTACGACAGATCTTGGAGAACACCCATGAGCTTCAGATCGATACACACCACCTATTCATCGATTTTAAGGCCGCGTATGACAGCATCTATAGAGACGAGCTATACAGAGCAATGTCTAGTTTCTGCATCCATTCCAAACTTCCAAACGTCCGTCTGTGCAGAATGACGATGAAGAATGCACGCTGCTCCACCGAGGTCGGCAAAAACCTCACCGAGACCTTTGATGTCCAGAAAGGATTTAGACCAGGCGATGAAAGAGTAGTGCAAAACTCACGAGCAAACACAATAGACACTATCTTTCAAAAGTCCGTCCAACTACTCGCATACGCCGACGATATTGATATAATCGGGAGAAAGCAGCGTGATATCAGTGGCGCTTTCGCAAGTATTGAGACGGAAGCAGCGAAAATGGGTTTAGAGGTCAATGAGGGCAAGACCAAGTAAATATATGCTGTCAAGCAAAAAGGACAATCAACTCCGACGTCTCGGGCACAACGTCACCCTCGACAGATATAACTTTGAGGTAGTTAAGGACTTTGTCTACCTAGGCTCCGCTATAAATACAGACAACGACACCAGCGCTGAGATCAAGCGAAGAATAGCTCTTGCCAACCGCTGTTTCTTTGGGCTAAGAAGGCAATTGAGTAGCAAAGCCCTCTCTCGGACAACAAAAGTCACCCTTTATAAGTCACCCTTTATAATCCCGGTCCTGCTCTATGGCGCAGAGGCGTGGACATTATCAAAAAAGGATGAGGGTAATCTTGGTTACTTCGAGAGAAAAATTCTTCGGGCGATCTTCGGTCCCGCCTGCATTGACGGTGAGTGGAGGAGGAGATACAACAATGAACTCTACGGACTGTACAGCGACATCGACCTAACTAGAACATAGCATATAGACACCAATGCTCCGGTCCGAAAAGTCTTCGAATCCGCTCCCGAGGGACAGCGCAGTAGAGGAAGGCCAAGACTCAGGTGGCGCACGCAAGTGGAAGGGGACCTCGGCTAACTTAGCCTGCGAAACTAGAGGTAGCTAGCCATGGATCGAGCTGGCTGAAGACGCTTGTTGACTGAGTGGACCCCGGACTGTAAAGGCATTTAAAGAAGAAGTATTGGAAGAAATATACCAACGAGTCCTGGCTTAACAAAGTTCCATCAACCCATTCGGAGATCCCAGTGTTGTTGAACTGTTTTTCTCTATGGTATGGTCATCTACGGCGAATGTCTCCTTATCGGAGGCTTTAAGCTGCCTTTTTAAGAATGATTGTGTAGGTTCAAATACTTTGTGAGTTCTTTTTGATGGAAGCCGGTGTTCGTCAACCTTTTGAGGATAAGTCATATCCGATAGAGAGATTTATATTAACAAATTTCTTGTCCACTTTATGTGTTCCCCTTCTAAGCGATATTACATTGAAATGCATTTGTTGGAGCTCTTCTTGCAGAGAATGGATAAGCCATGAGCTGTCGGAAGTGTCTTTCCATTGCAAAACTCTTGAGTTAGATCCTTTTTAGATATTACTTTCGTGTTAATTAATTTCATGCATCGTAGACTAAAATTAAAAGAGCAGCTGGATCTGTCGTTTTCAAACAACCTTACGGATTGAACCAGAACCCGTTTTATATTATAACTCACGACTAACCATTAGCTCAATCCCTCCCTTCGGGGGAAGTAATTAATAACTTGATTTTGCGTCTCTAGATGCTATGCCGTAAGGTTCCGATTTGAGTGCAATTACTTTTTTTTTTATGTAAATTTGGAACTAATGGCTGACTGAAAATGACTAATGACTGATACAAAACACATTTTCAGCTTTCCGAATTCAGATTAATGTACTTTTAACCTTCTGCCATACGACAAATGTTTAAAGGAAAGCTAAGATACACATTTCCGTCAGCTGTATCCATTGCTCCATAAAGTAATCTGCAATTATCTTTTCCCGTTGAATTCGAAAAAAAAAAACAAAGTTATTTATACTCCCTGATTCATTGGCAAACACCGTTTTATCCAGACATCCATTGAGAGAATCAAATAAACCAGCCACTGGGTGCAGGGTGGCTAACGGCTGGCCATGGTTGGCGATCTCATGCCAACGCACTGGGTCATTCCAATGAACGTAATTACATTTCGACTAAGGCAAATACATTTGTTTGTTTTGATATAAAAAAAAAAAACAAATAAAAATCCCACGACATGAATTCATCTATCTTCTCTGAATTTATCTTTTTTTCGTTTGTTTTTTTTCGTTTTCTTTTGATTTCTCTTTGCTGTCGAGGAGTCATCCAGTCACATCGTATGACTGAACTGAACAGAGTGGCAATGGTACTGTTGTGTCCGATAGATATGACATGAGACTGCTACTTGGGTTGCTTGTTGAAGTCTCGTAGTCCCCAAAGTCCCTTGGTATCTACTGCTCCAACCGACTCCTACCTCACGTACGAGTAATAGTAAAATATGCAAATTGGAAAGAGAATCTGATTCCATGTATCTAGAGCTGGAGCGGATTTCATTGAGCAGCACAACGCACGTAGTCAACGTATGTAGTTAGATAGACAGTGCAACCGTGATGAAGACTGCGAACTAGTCAAATAAAAAAAATTAAAGAAACAACAGAAACAATTGCAAAGGAGCCTCGAGTCTCCTCCAAGTGTCGCGGAATGCACTCTAGATTACAATTTCATTTGGTGAACGCATAAATAAAGATGTCATTCTTATTCTTGACAATTGGATTGAAGTTGTTGGATTTGTCTATTGTTTTTATTTCTTTTGGACAATTTCTAAAGAATTTCTTTTAGGCTTAACCATGTGACAGTCTTTAGGAATCTATGTTGGCGCCTTCGAACTGCAAGCTATTCTTAATTGGGTACTACATACTTGGAATGAATTTACTTGGCGTGGGAACTGAGTGATTTAGGTATAAACACTTGCACATGGCGAATGTCATTTCATAAACAGTGCTGATTGCAGGAGTTGATAGTAATGTGATTGATTTTAGTTTCAGTTCATTGGCTGGGCGAAAATGAAGAACTGTGAACCTACATCATGCAGGAATCCCAGGAATTTCCCAAAACGTGTTTTCATTTTGATGTAGCTATTGCCGATTTCTATCATCAAACTGAAAAACTTAAACATAGAGGT
The DNA here is from genome assembly GCA_928272305.1 of Volucella inflata. Classification (NCBI taxonomy): domain Eukaryota; kingdom Metazoa; phylum Arthropoda; class Insecta; order Diptera; family Syrphidae; genus Volucella; species Volucella inflata. Next base: position 68,854,941 of record OV743719.1, read on the forward strand.
TGAAGGATGTAGGGAGTGACATGGGTATGTTATTCATGTGCCTACGTTGCCAGCATTCACCAAGAAAGTAGTCTGTGTTGTCGTTGTCACAACTAACGTCGCATGAAGTCATGTTACGTAGGGCAACTGTGACTTTTTGTAGCGACATGGTTGTGTTCGGTCTAAATTAAATTGTAAAATGAAATCTTGTTCCTTAGCCAGTTCAGGTGCTAAAGTACCGCTTCTGAGAGGTGGCTAACATATTTTTCGCCGATTGATTCTTCGCAACGTTATTATTACAGGACGAAAAAATTGCGTCTCCTTCCTTTCTGACATTATCACTTGTCACTGTGAGTTCTTGCGCCGTTTTGTAACCGTGGACGAAACATGGATCCATCACAACACACCAGAGAACAAACAACAGTCAAAACAGTGGGTTTCTAAGGGTGAATCGGCGCCAAAAAAGGCCAAGGTGGGTTTGTCAGCCAATAAAGTTATGGCGACTGTTTTTTGGGATGCACGCGGGATAATCCACATTGACTACCTTCAAAAGGGAAGAACAATCAATGGGGAATATTATGCCAACTTATTGGACCGATTCAATGACGATTTAAAAAAAAAACGACCTCATTTGGCCAAGAAAAAAGTTCTTTTCCACCAAGACAATGCAAGGGTGCACACATGTGCAGTTGCCATGGCAAAAATCCATGAATTGGGCTATGAATTGCTCCCTCATCCACCCTATTCTCCAGATTTGGCTCCGAGCGACTACTTCTTGTTCCCAAACCTGAAGAAATGGCTTGGTGGAAAAAGATTTGACTCCAATGATGAAGTCATCTCGCAAACAAAGGCCTATTTTGAGGACCTCGACAAATCATTTTTTTTGGAAGGGATAAAAAAATTGGAGAAGCGTTGGACAAAGTGTATAGAGCTCAAGGGAGACTACGTTGAAAAATAAAATTATTTTTTTATCAAAAAATCTGTGTTTTAATCCAAAAGTCACGAACTTATTGACCCGCCCTCGTATCACCGTAACCATAGCTTTTTCAAAACTATGACCTGTATTTCATTGAAATATGTCCGAGTGACTCGAGTGATATTCGAGTGATATTCCTCCACTGCACGTCATCCTTCTGAGGACCTCTTGTTAGATATCCGAGGACACTTGTCGATCGCGTCAGATGTGTCTTGTGTCAAGCGTGAAAGCCTGCCGTGGAGACTTAAGTTCGAGGGATGCCCATACATCCATAGGAGCAAAGATACACCTTGCCATCGCAACTTCAATTAGAGATTACACCAATGCGGAACTGTATTGAGGGCACTGCTCCACCCTTGGTACGAGTCGAGGCCTACCTAAATCCTCTTACTGATCTTAGGGTCTCAGTACCCAGAACTTTCAGCAGCTCCACTGCGGGTATTGAGGTTTGAATCACAGCCACCGTGATGCTCCCACAAGGGGCCCACCTTCACAAGTTAGGCCCGGACCGAAGTCCGGGGAGCTCCTAACTCCCACAGTACAGTGTTTTAAGTCCAGATATGGACTACCGGTGGTCTTGCCGCTCAACAAGACCTATGACCGGCAGCTTGTTACTGGACAAAACATAGCAAATATCAGTGGCGAAAGGCCTGTATGTTTATGATAAGTCCAGATTTACTCTACTTCCGCTTTTTATTAGACAACGTCATTGATGGAAGTAGCCTTGATAATTGGGCGAGGGCCCTGTCGATCGGGTCAGCAAAAGATACCCCGCCTAGCTGGCTAGCTGCTGACTTATTAAATTTTCTCAACCTCGAGTGTATCTCTAGTTCTCCATTGCAGCGCCGCTCTAAGAACATATGCTTTGTGTTTCTCTGATGTGCTTGCGAATGCCTCGGTTTTCGCAGTGTTAATTGAAGGAACATGCTTTTAGAGGTGGCACGTTTGATAGCTTGTTGGCTTTGCTTTGCCAATGGCATTCTGAACAGGATATTGACATCGCAAGATGTCAAGCAAGGTTAGTAGAGATGAAATATTGTAATAGTATCTATTCTTCTTAAAACTGTTGTACATCCATAAGTACAAGAGGCTCGACTTGGTCGCTAAATACATGGTATCGCGCGGCCTATATTAACCGACTGTGCTACCAAATATGCTCTCCTTAGCCAGAGCTTAAATCATCTAGTATATCTTGTTGAGAAACCCATAGAAATAGTCCTTAGTGCCATTGTTCTACAACTTTGTTTGGCCGCACATTATGCTGATTTTAGCGAGTTTTTGATGCGTATAGATACGAGGCTTTGTTCAAGTGCCAGAAACTTGAGGTTTCTTGATTGGTGGAAAACTCGCATCCAAATAGCCCACTGCTTGTCTTGTCCTGTCTGTTACTGTCTTCGTTCTGAATTTTGATCGCAAGTTGTTTGGCTTGACATTTAACATACAGTGCCGAAAATTGTTTGCCTGTTGCAAGTGACATGGATCGTCAGAGAAGCTCTGAAAGAGGACAATCAGAGCAAGTGGCTATGTGTAGGGTTCTTCCTCTGTTCCTTTATCGAACGAAAGCAGAACTCTTTCAGGATATCTAAAAGACCTTAGATTGTCATTCGACTTCGTCTCTAAAATAATGCCATAAAGTTGGTTAACATACTCGTACTCCAAGCTTCAACATATTCGTGTCAGTAGTGGTTTTTGGAAGCAGGTCTATCAAAATAACAATACCGAGGCAAATACTAACTACAGTCATGTGCATGGGTCAGGAAATATACCAAGGGCACCTGCTAAGATTATTAAAAGAAAAGGGTCGCGATACCATCGTATTACAGACCTCATTAATTGGCATTGACCATGCCTGGAAATAGTGTTCCCTAGACTAATTGCGAAAGGACAAATCGAAGCACTCGCCCGGGATTGGGAAACTAATGTAAATCTTCGTCTAAATCCCCCATCACTACCTCACAGTCGGATTCACGACTACTCGTATCTCATCAAGTATTAGCATTCCACATATCACAACCCTTCTCGTAATCCTCTGAATAACATGCACTTTCCAACCCAAAAACCTTAAGCTTCACTAATTAATGGTTCAATTGAAATCCCTCGTCGTTTCTATTACGAGCAACGGCAACTGTCGCGGTTAAATGACCAACCTCTAACCCTAATCTAATCGTACCAAATCTAATAATACACCACCGCATCTTTAAACGGCCAAACCACCATGTGTTAGCTAGCCACAGTTTGACCCCTCTCACGACATACGGACGAGCATTCCAATTTATAGCCGTCGTAGTTCGTATTGTCGACCGCCAAAGTGGTCACGACTCAAAGTAAATAGCAAATCACATCGATCAATGACCCACCCCGCGCCATCATGACTACAATTGGTGTATGCATTACCGTGAAAGCAAAACGCGAGTTTGTAGTCAACTAATAGCCTGGGACGGGAACCAGGGCTGCAACTGTGACTGAAACTGTGATTGTGTCTTCGACTGCGACTCACTGCCGCCCAGTTTGAACTGACATAATGTACAGACCAACGTCAAACTGAACCGTAATCAAATATACCCCCCATTCGGTTGTTGCCGGTGTAAACTGATTAATTGCCATGCACAACGGAACTAAGGAAGTAATTCGCCACCGAGGCCTACAACCATTCAAGCCCATGCCAGTCTTGCGTTCTTTATTTGGTAAATGCATGCATCGGAACGTTTACAATAGTAAGCCAAGGGGGAGAAAGAAGCGACTTCCAAAGTTATGAGCAGCAAAGCAAACCACTGGAAAGAAGTGCGTTTTGCAACAGAAGGTGACGTTTGCCAAATCCAATGACGTCAACGTCAGTATACCATGTCAAATCGATTTTTTTTATTTTTTTTCTCAGTTTTCCTGTTTTCCATTGTCCTGGGCTGTCATTGAGCGACATCTAGGCCAGAAGCCCACCTTGACAGCGGCACAGATACGAGTACGTACAGGGTTCTTTTCTCCTTCGAGCTGTGCGCCCGGGCCTATTGTATTCGTATGTCAAGAGCTCCTCGATGACATGACGCGTGCCATCATAACGTAACCACTAGAATATAACATATTCTCGGCAAATAAAACAAAAACAAAAATTGCGAAGAGGGGAACAAAAAACTCTGTTCACGCTTTGATATGTCAATCACGTTTCTGTGGGCGATTATGGGTTCTGTTTAGCTGAATGTCGACAAGACAACTGTATACTCGCCGTTCGTATACGTTCGCTTAATTACTTTTTAATCGATTGAGTGATTAAACAAAACGGGGTGACATTAAACATGTACTGGTTGATTAGACTACACCGCTTTCCGGTTAGTGGCAGTGTGCTTTTTTTCCCCCTACACCATATTTGACTACTGAACGGGATGAGGCGGATTGGGGAAGTACTTTTCAATTTAAATTAATCGATTTTTTTTCTGGCACACAAGCAACTAGAAAGACAGGGATTGGGAGAATTTTCCACGGTTCATTGGACGCATACGACGTGCGAATGGAGTAGAGTCTGAACCATTTAGCCCATTCCGATTCCGATTCCAAGAATAGATGCAGAGTGACGCCAGCGGTTCACTCTAGCAAGTAAAATTAACAAAAGATTTTCAAAGTTATATAGCTGAAAATGGATTGGAACAATGGTCCTCTACTGGCTTTGTCAACCACGCCTTTGTAATATCCGTACCACCGCATGTGGATGGATCCGGTTTGTTTGCGCCTTTCAGAAAGTAAGATGTCTGCATGTGAAGATGGTATTGTCTGTACATTTCATTTCATTTCCATTGCAGATGACTTGACTTCGCACGTCTATCTTCGTGAATGCTAATTTTATCTTCGGTAGACTTTTGACTTTTGAACGAAAATGCTACTTACTCCGCCGAGTCAAGATGTTTTGTTATGTCTGTGTATTACATACCAAGTTGAAGTTCCAAATCGTGTGGCATTGTAAACTCTATTGAGTAAGTAAGAAAACCTTTAGATAAATCTAGATTCTTTAGAGAGAATTCCAGTCCCCAAACACAACAGAAATTTCATCCACAAGTCATCAGAAATGCCACATTTGTGTTATTGATTTTAAGTCAGCGCAACAAGAAAAGCCCTGGTACGATGAACGAAGCAAGGGAAATGCATCCAAGCAAGAACAATATAAAGCTGCACTGTATTGAAGGACGAAAAAAACACAGGCATCTCGAAAAGAAAAGAAGAGGACAGATTTTAGCAAGGCTACAAAGCCAGCAAAGATGGGCAAGGACTGGCATTCGATGCCATGAAGGGACTACTTCTGTATTACAGTGATAAATGGCCAAAACATCGGTGATATGCAGAATGAATTGTTCGCTCTGACCGAAGACGATAGAGAATTCCGTCCTCCTGACCTAGACGGTGGCAATATCCATGCTATAGTTCAATTAAGTTCCTGTTTCTGTCCTGTTCTGTTTAAAGCATGAACCACCCTATCTGTAAGATATGGTCAAAGGAAAACATGGATTCTCAGCATCCTTTATCCGATCAACAAGAAAAAAGATCCATTTGACGGCGCCTTAACTTCGCCTATAAGATCTTATCTGCCTTATGGTATGAGCTTAACAAATGGTTATGGTTTCATTCCGAAAAAGAAAGCCCTGCATCGCATTACCAGAGGTCTCAGAAGGACCCAGGAATTCTCGATCGATACTCACCATCTTTGTCGACTTTAAAGCCTTATAGAACAGCGCGCCTGACACGTTGTCATCAGAAAAAACCGCCGCTACATTGTCTACATTGGCATTGACGTGTCTTCATTGTCACGTCAGTGCAGATTATTAGAGACTTATTGTAACACTTCTGCGGAGGTTTTTCTTTACAGCTCTTTACAGCTCATATGACGTCGTCATATGCAATCTTAAAATCAATGAATAGGTGATGTGTATTGATATCGTATTCTTGGGTCTTCTCCAAGATTTGCCGTAGAGTAAAAATCTGGTCGATGGTGGATTTACTACAGGGTGGCGCATAAGAAACGTTAAGATTGAATTATTGAATCCTTTTTTTTTTTAGATTTAATTTTGAAAAACTTGGGAAATTTATGATGGAAAGATTCAGCACAGAACAAAGAACCAAAGTGGTTCAATTTTATTTTGAAAGTCGACATTCAATTATTTCTTTCATGTTTGAAATGCGCCCAGTGCTCCAACAATTTACCGATTGGTCCAGCGTTTTCAGCAACAAGGGGCTGTCTGTGGTCTTTCGTGTGCCGGAATACCGGGTACAGCTTAAAATGATGTGAACATTGCTCGGATACAATCAAGTATTGAGGAAAACCCCGAAACCTCTCAGCAGTTGGTTATGTCTATGCGGTCTTTGCACAGAATTTTAAGGCAGTTACACCCTTTTCCATATAAGATTCAATTGGTTCATGATGCTCGGCGTTTTCACGACTTGTTCTGAGAGAACAACGAGTTTATTCACAAACTCATAATAAGCGATGAGGCCCATTTTCACCTCAGAATAAAAGAATTTGCAGAATATGGGACATCGAAAATCCAAAAATAATTATTGAACATCAAATGCACCCACTTAGATGCACGGTATGGTGTGGAGGAATAACCTCAGAAAGAATCATTGGACCATATTTTTTTTTCGAAAACGACGAACCAGTTGCGGTTAATGTGGACGGCTTCCTATACCGGGCAATGATTGAAAATTTTGTAAGGCAAGAGGTAGAGATCAATTCAGAATTGTGGTTCCAACAAGATGGAGCCACAGCCCACACAGCTCACACAGCTCGTTCAACTATGGCTCTCCTGAGGGAAATTTTTCGTGATCGGATAATATCGCGTTTTTCTGATTTTAACTGCTTAAGATTTTTTTCTTTAGGGCTACCTTAAAAGTATGGTGTATGCCAATAAGCCAATAACTATACAACAGCTTAAGGCTAATATCCGAGAAGAAGTGAGGGCGCTGGGACCTGAAATTCTAAGAAAAGTAATGGAAGATGCTCTGGAAAGAACACGTCATCTCGAAGCAAAGAGAAAAATTATCTTTAAAACATATTGTGAACATATTTCCAAATCATAATCCAAATTTTAATAAATGCCAAGATTAAATAAAATCAGAAAGAAAAATGTTTTTCATGAAATAAATCTTAACCTTTCTTATGCCCCACCCTGTACATCTAAAATCGATGTTTAGGATGTTGATGATCGATTCAAGACGTTTAAGAATACGGCAGCAACGATTTTGCATGCGATGTTTAAAAGGCGTATGCTGTAGTTGGCGCAGATCAGGGGTCTTCTTCTTCAGAATCGGACGGATACCGGATACGATGCTAAGATTCCATTCACCGGACATACATCTTCTGACAAATTTTTAACAGTCCAATGAGCTAGTGGATGTGCGTTGCCAGATCGTTTCTCAATTTAAATTAGCTCGGTGGCTGAACAGACGTTTTAGAGCATTTTTTATATTTAAATTTAAATAAAATTGTTTTCACTATATCTGGGTTATGTGAACGGTCTTCGTCTGGATTGAATAGTGTACTCTTCCCGTCTTTTTCGTCGGGTCACCTTCCGTAAGAGTGGTTCCTCTGATTTTAGCGCGGTCTTAACTTTGATTTTTTTATAAATCATTGTTACCCTGATACGTCTGTTTTACTTTCTGATAAGATTTCGAACCTCATTGCCTAGAGTAACATCTCTTCTTTCTGCTCGTGTGCAGTGTTGCACGAATGCCTTCTTTTCGCATTCATCATTAACATCTGATGGCCTCTTGCGGTTTTGCCAATAGTCCTCAGCACTTGATGTTGTTGAAGCGCTATGATGAAGATGTTGAGGAAAATACGATTAGCAAAGTCTTTGGCGCACTCTTGCGATTGTATTCGTTCTTACCAATGCTACAACTGCTCACAATATTTTCCTGGGGCTGCATAGCCTTTGATCCGAGATTGTTGTTGCTTTCACAACAATTAGTTCTCCTTCGCATAGGATTGTGAGGCTTAAGGCGACGAATTTGTCTCACGATCTTATTGTCGTGTCAGAGGAACTTCTTGTCAAGACGACTGAAACGCACATTACAGCTGATTAGATCAAAAAGACATGTTTCCACTTTTCATCTCGAAAGATCCCCAATATTCGTGTATCTTACCAGTCACTTAAATGCTTCTGTGGCAAGAAACAAAAAACACTGTGGCGCTGGCAGCCCGGTATGGGCCATGCCCTAGCTTCTTGACTCTCATATGTGTTGCTCATGTTGTCATTTTTGTCACATTTGAGCGGGGCCTACGGCTTATCGCCGAGTTCGAACGGCACTCCTTAGAAGCTTTCTCGTTTTACTTTCGGTAGCTTGCCATTGCCCGCCGAAAGGGTGATGGCGATTTGAAAAATTGTTGGTGACCCAGCCAGGAATCGAACCCATACTCTCTGCGTGATAGTTCAATGAGCTAACTATTGCGCCATCGCCATCGCCTTCAAGTGAATTGTCTAAAATGAAGAACAAGACAAGAAATTATGGTCCGTTCGTGTTCAGCAATACTTGTAACAATATTGCATATTGGGGGTTTTGTTTGCAGTAACAGACTCAATATTGTTAGTTATTGTTGAAGAGGACTACAATTTATCGATTCGCCTTCATCCAGAGGGCTTAACCGTTGTCCATCCACTGTTTTCAATATTCTGCATAAAGATCTCTTGATCTCAACCTCAGGGCTTGTAAGATCCAATTGGCGCAAGAGATAAAGTCGCGTGACCGTTTATTGGGTCAGGTTGTTAGTGATACCGAAGAAAGCAGGTGGATGCTGCATTGGCACGCAATATTTTCAATTTCGATTCATAATTTACGTTTTTACTGCTGCTTAAACCAACATCCCCAAACTGCCTTTTACGCTTCGGCTAATTTCCTTTTTATATGCTCGTTGACCAAGATATTTATATTCCTGCACAATCTCAAGATATTTCCTTCGAACTTCTACATTTTATTCTGGGGGTATAGAGGTATGCCTCCACTGTCTCTGAATATCATTATCGTTGACTTCGATAAGTTTACTGTCAAATACCAAGTTTTACAATAATTGTTCAGCCAGTTGATCATTAGGTCCATAGTGTTAACCAAATCTGCGAGGAAAATGATACTCGTATCATCTGCCAACAAAGGGCTCAATATGGTCATCATCTTGACTCCTACCAAGAAAACTTAGTATTTTTATTTTTCTTTTATGAAAATGCAACTTTGTTGTGAAAAATTGGTTACACGTGAATATTGCCCTTATTTAGCTACAACTTTTTCCCATCTTTCTAGTAGAGCTCGAATACCATTACCGTAAAAGTGTTCATCTTTTGAATCTATCCACGAATCAAGTAATTTTTTGATGTTCTGATACGAGTATGAGCGGAACTGCTGATCAGCCAGACCATGTGGCATTGAATGAAACAAGCAATAATCGGACGGCGCAATATCTGGGCAATATGTCTGGGGGATAGAACTTCCCATTTAAGCGTTTCCAGGTAGGTTTTGATGAGATTGGCAACGTGTGCCCGGGCGTTGTTATGCTATAGAATCACTTTTGCGTGCCTCTGCTCGTATTGTGGCCGTTTTCTACGCAGTGGTCGACTCAATCGTTTTAATTTAAGTCGATACCGTTCCCCAGCAATGTCTTCGTTGGGTTTCAGCAGTTCATAATAAATAACAATGACCTCGTCGCACCAAATACATAGAATATTCGGTCAAGCCAAAGACGTAGAAGCATGACCGGGCAGTCTCCATGACTTTCTTTGAGTTGCTATGATGAATCCATTTTTCATCACCCGTCACGATGCGATGAAGGAAACCCTTCCTTTTTTGCCGTTGGAGCAGTGTTCACAGACAAAAAAAACGATGCTCAGCGTCTATTAGCTTCGAATCATAAGGAATCCAAGTTCCTTGTTTTTGAATCTTTCCCAACGCATGTGATACCTTGGAAATATCTTGGCGGGTAACTCCTAATGCTGAAACATGCGTTTGGTACGGATCCTCATCGAGCAATGCCCCCAATTCAGCGTCTTCCAGGGATTTTGGCCTTCCTTCACGTGGACGTTCGTCAACATCGAAATCACCGTCTTTGAAGCGACGGAACCAATCGAGGCACGATCGTTCACTTAGAGCAGTATCTCCGTAAACTTTTTGGAGCTCTTGATGCGCTTCATCCGTCGTTTCCTTCGAATGAATGAAGAAAATCAACACTTCCCGCAAATGACAATTATTTGGCACAAAATAAGACTTTTTCACACAACCAAAAGTATATGACGCTAAAACAAAATCACTTATGTGTCAAAACGGTTTCCTTACCATATATCTAAGCTTGGTTTATGACTTTTTGGATATGTCAAAATCGACCAGCACTTACTGCTGGAGCCATCTATTGACAAGCAGCGAGAACTTAGTAATAAGCCGTACTAGAGGTCGTGAAGGTCGGGAGGTCCAAACTTGAACGTACTGGATTATTGTTTATGGCATGCAACTCTTTATAGAAACTAAAAACAAACCTTAAGACATCATTAATAAACGCAACAAAAAAAAAAAAATGTCCATGAAAACCATTGATGCTGCTGTCTGTAAAACCAATGCTTAGTACTATCCGTATTTGACCATGGATAACAAGGTTTTCCCTGCCTTAGCCCATCAAAATAAATGCCAATAGATCCCTGGCCCTGCCTATTTGTCCTATTTAAAAAAAATCGATAGTTTTCCAAAAGATAGACTAGAAATTCTGTTTTTTTTTATAGAAAATTTCCATAAATATTGAAATTGTTAAAATTTCAAAAATTTCCATTCATTTAAAATTCCATAGAAACCTTCCCATTCACATGAATGACAATTGATTCATAACTATCAATCAATTAATGCCACCCCTATCAAATAATTAATTTACGAATCAAATAATATCCTTCTTGACACACCATTCCTTTTATCGGATTTTTCAATTCGATTATGTACGAATGTGAACTCTTCCCCAACCTCGATACGCAGTTGCGTGCCACATTTACTCGTAACTCGTAAACTACAATATTTGAAACATCGTCCACATTGATGTGTGTCCCACATGCTGGTCTAATTATCGACCCTTAATTCATATTAAACTCCAACCGTAATTGGAATTTTATTTCTGGAAATTCTGGAAATTCAAATTTCAAATTTGACCTATTCCACCCCGAGATAATGACCAATTTATTCATACCAGTTCGGAGCGTCTAATTAAATGAAAATCACATGCTGCACAGCACCTTCTTACACGGTACTACTGACTTTGAATCATTTGCATGTCATTATTCAGTCAACAACAAAAAAAAACAGAAAATATCGAAAAAATTTAATAACAAGCGGAGGTCTCTGAAAAAAAAACGCGCGCGCGCTCATAAATTCGTGTTCGGGTTAGATAAACATGTTTTCACATTTCCAAAGAGCACCGCGCTGAAAGTCGGAAGGAATAATCAAAAAAATGTCTTGAGATACGTATCTACGCGTGAAATGCCCAATTAAAATTCCGATTTAGGGCTTTCGGGTAGACCTATGCATAAACGGTTACAGCTACACACCTCCAAATTAAGTTGTACAGAAATTTTATCTTGGAAGGGAGCCGCAAAAAGAAAAGTGTTTTTTTTACTTTCTTTCTCACCTTTGTTTGTTGGAGGGGGGATTGGAGGCAAGATAACCACGAGCTAAGAAAAATATAGCCATCGGTTGCGGTGACCTACCCACATCTGAAAATTACCTCGAAATTATTTTTTCTTCTTTTCATCGTTCTTGCGTCTACCCACTACTGATTTGAAGTTTCGTTTTCGAATACAGTCGGTTTGGAAAGAAATGGCACAGTAGAAATTGACCATTTCAGAAGTGTGATTGACATGATCTTATGGTACCTCGGCTCGGATTGTTGCAGTGAACGGACGTGTTTTTCTTTTTTGTTTCGTAAGGTCGACGCTAAGTCTGGTCTGGTAAAGGAATTCTTATCAGTTTTGTGATGAATGGTCATTAATTGGTTTTCTATCAGCTAATTTTACTTAAGAACTAGACTTCATTCATATGGCCACCGCGGACACGTTTGCAGCCGTCGATTCGTTGGACCCAGTTTTCAACGACTCGGCCACACATTTCGGCCGAAACAGCCGCTATTTCGCTATCAATGTTGGCTCTGAGCTCTTCCGACGTCGTCGGCTTGTTGGCATAGACCTCTGATTTAAGGTAGCTCCAAAGAAAATAGTCAAGCGGCGTTAAATCGCATGAACGAGGCGGCCAATCGACTGGCCCATTTCTTGAGATACGCTCACCATACTTACTCTTTAATAAATCGATTGTAACGTGTGCTGTGTTGCTTGTGGCATCATCATGTTGAAACCACATGTCGTCTAAGTCCATATCTTCCAATACGACTTCGACTAACCCGTTGTCTCACTGACACGGCAACATCACATAACTTATATGTAGACTCAATTTTTTGCACTAAACTTGTTATTGCAGTTGCAGTCACCGACTCTGAATTTCGGTAGAAAATTTTTATAATTTGCAGACGTTGCTCGTTCGTGTACCTTACCATGATGAAAATGTTGAGTTTAGTTGGGTTTAAATTGACAGGGACAGTTTGATAAATAGTGAAAGAATGTGCTCACAAATTAAATTCAAAGTTGTCAAGTTCCTATTGGAAAACCCGGTATAGACAGATTTATCCATTTTTGATAAAGTCCATACTGGATCGGATCGGCGACCTGTATAAAATGTTTTACGTTGTTCGAAAGAGGACTTTACTAGCCAATAGCTATCTTGGCGCAAAGAAGCTATCTGTCTGTCACGCCGTTGATGCTGCGTGTTTTTATTTGTTGACAGCATATTTTCTTTCAATGACCGATCCCTCCCGTGATTCAGTAATCGCAGATGCTCTATTGACAGCTTGCTGTGTTTCCAGATTCTTAGCACCGACTGTAGTAGTTCTACGAGTAATATTAAGTTTTTTTTTTCCATCATTTGAAGAATTCTATTAGAGCCTTACAGCTTTGACATAGTCGTTTAAATTTTATTGTAAAAAATTTGAAACTCATTCCTCTGATAGCACTTGTCTGTAGCGCTGCTCGTTCCATAGAGGCAGCCCCTCTGATTGCCGATTGGGGCTGATGTTCTTCTACGTTTGATGCTTTTGATTTTTAAACTTCACGAAAGGTTAAAGAAAAGGCTTGGCTTTAGGTTGTTACGGATTTTCCCATCACTATCTTGATTATTACAAAATAATGGTCTGAGTTATGTGCTCAGAACACTTGAACTTACAAAACACTATAGGAGCGCCTTGTGTCGATTGCAACATGATCAATTTTGTAAGCGGTTTGTTGTTCAAGCCTGTATTGGGTCTATAACTTAATTCGTGCGGTTTGCTAAGAGATGGCGTAACTTGTATTATTCCATTGGAACATGCGTTGGAAAGCTACTGTCATTGTACGTCATTTCAGTATATGTCATTCATTTGAAGCGTAAACAACAATAATCTTTTTTCACTCAAATATGTCGAACTTTGTGCCTGAAAAAGTGTTTTTGCGAGGAGTTCTTCTTCATTACTTTAATATGAAGAAAACTGCTGCCGAAAGTCTCGTATTTTGGTGAAGTTTACGGTGAACATGCGCTAGCTGAGCGAACGTGCCAAAAGTGGTTTGCACGATTTAAAAGTGGTGATTTTGGCTTGGAAGACGATGAACGTCCTGGGCAGCCAAAACAGTTTGAAGATGAAGAACTGGAAGCATTACTCTATCAAGATTGTTGCCAAACACAAGAAGAGCTCGCAGAATCTTAGGGTGTCACTCAAGCAGTTATTTCAAAACGTTTAAAAGCAGCTGGATATATTCAAAAGCAAGGAAATTGGGTTCCACCTGAACTCAAGCTGAGAGACGTCGAAAGGCGGTTTTGTATGTCCGAAATGCTGCTGGAACGCACCAAAAGGAAGTCATTTTTGCATCGAATTGTTACTGGTGATGAAAAATGGATCCATTACGACAACCCCAAGTGCAAAAAATCATATGTGAAACCCGGCCAATCAGCCAAATCAACGGCAAAGCCGAATATCCGTGACGCGAAGGTAATGCTCTGTATTTGGTGGGATCAGATGGGTGTACTGTATTATGAGCTGCTAAAACCGGGTGAAACCATCAATGGACAACGCTGCCGAACACAATTAATCCGTTTGAAGAGAGCAGTAGCCGAAAAACGTCCGGAATATGCGACCAGACACGAGACAATAATTTTCCATCATGACAACGCTCGGCCCCACGTTGCTATTCCAGTTAAGAACTATTTGGAAAACAGTGGATTGGTAGTCTTACCCCACCCGCCTTATAGCCCAGACCTTCCGGTCGATGCAGAACGCCCTTACTGAAATACGGTTGACATCAGAGCAGAATATCAAAAATTGGCTTGATTCATTCTCGGCAGCCAAGCCGGCGCAGTTCTTTTAGAATGGGATCCACAAATTGCCAGAAAGATGGGAAAAACTCATAGCTTCAGATGGGCAATACTTTGAATAATACTATTGTACATGTTTTTCTTAAATAAACGTTCAAATTTTGAAGAAAAAAACCGCACGAATTAAGTTATATACCCAATATTCGTTTTCTGATTTCGTAGAGCAATACTAGGCTATTGCTCGTAGGTTTTGTCGAGAAGCTCATTAAAGCAATATTTTATTGATCTCTCTTCTCCTTTAGTCGGGGAGTTTGTAAGGCTTATACTTGCGAATTAGGCGTTTAATCATATAGTCACCAGGCGTTTGTTTATACCTGAATCTCAAGAACTATTTCCTCAGTCATTCTCTAAGAACAAAAGCTGTAACTAATGTTTTTTACGTTCCTAGTAGAAAAACATTGCAGTTTTCCATTCCATTTTTGTTCGATTCATCCCAATGCTTTTTTGAACGTTGATTTGCTTTGCTGTGGGGTAGTCGAGGATTTCTGTTTGTTGTTCGGACACATTCGGTCTTTTTAGGATCCGCACATTTCATTTGAGATGCAGCCATTTTCCAGGGTTGATTGCCTCCTTAACTGGCGTTCATGCCTGTGCGCCATAGAGCAGGACTGGATTGAGTATGTTATTTTTCGCGGTTTCTTGATAAAAAAAGCTGACGAGCTGATTGCTGTATATTACAATGTTCTGTTTAGACAGAACCCAGACAGTCTGGGTTCAATTCCTGGCTGGGTCACCAACAATTTTTCAAATCGCCATCACCCTTTCGGCGAGCAATGGCAAACTCCCGAAAGTAAAATTGCCTACGAAAAAGCTTCTAAGGAGTGCCGTTCGGACTCGGCGATAAACCGTAGGCCCCGCTCAGATGTGACTAGAATGACAACATGAGCAACACAAATGAGTGTCAAGAAGCTAGGCCATGGCGCATACCGGGCTGCCAGCGCCACAGTGTTTTTTTTTGTTTGTTTAGTTCTTCGATGTTATGTTCCTTCTTGTTGTAAGCATATATTTGGTTTTGCCTCACTTACTGCTTAACCTCAGTACATGTAGCGGATTATCACCACCTTATCTAAACCCGTTTTCAACATCGTTGAAATTAATTCCGGAATGCTCTTTATTGCCATTCTGAAAAGTTTCAGTCTGAAAAAGTTTGTCAGGGATACCAAGACTAGACATGGCTCCGTTTAGCTCGTCTCTTTGGACACTGCCATATACTCGTAATTCCTTGAAATTGATAATAAAGTGGTCAATACAGATCTAGACTTTGGGGTTTTTTTCTGCGATCTACCCTATAGTTAAAATGTTCCCAACACTCGTTTTATCGGTCCTTAATCGCACTGATAGGGACCATTTAGATCGTAGAAAGTATTGTTTCAGGCATTTAGACACACAAGGGCTTGTCGTGATGTTGCGGATGCCGATCCTTGAATTGAGATGATGTATGCTCTTTGTTAAATTCCCTTTTGCTGTCCTGAATAGCATGGCAGCTGAACTGTTCGGTCTGTCAACTTATTTAGTTTGAATGTTGCTATCTTGACTTAAGTTTTTACTGATACATTGGCTTTAAATGCTATAAAATGATCAGTGCAGAATATTGTTTCCATATTCTTAGAGCCCTCGAAAGTCCCTGACTTTAACTTCACTACTAAATTTTTTCTATTTTTTTTTTTTTAAATGGCATCTGCTCGAGTCTTTTTGCCTAAAGGTGAAATTTTCGAACATTCTCCCTGCTTCTCATACTCTTTGTTTTTTCCACCTCTTTCGCACGTAGGCCATATGGACTCTTCCCTTTCTAAGAACTACTTCTTCGATGCCGACTTGTTTTTCTCCAGCCAGACGTTTATTTGGGGTGGTCAGATGAAAGACTATACATAGCAGTTGTGGCGACTCGGAGTTGTAAAGAGGTTGGTGGATATGCGATCGGCATCTGCCAGTTTGTTGCTACAGAATGCCAATATTTTGGCATTCGAGGGGTGCTTGTCTGTATCCATATAGTGGACGATATTCAAAATTCTGGAAAAGTACCTAGAGAGTGTGGTAGGCTGTTCTGTGATCGACTGAGAGCCAAGTTTTCTTCCGAATTTTGGTGTTTAATACCACGTACCAGTCATATTTCTCCGCTTTACGTCCTCCTTCTGATTTACAGTCATTTTTGATTGACCCAACAGTATTCGTATATTGCTCCTATTTTTTCCTGATCTACACCTCCGCTTATAAGTAAGTTGAACAAGACCAGTACCTGGCGGCTACCGCTAGGAAAGAGTAATTGATGTTTAAACGTAGTTAAAGCAATGAAATCGGCAAGTTCATGCCATTCATAACCAAGCCTTATAGAATTAAATACCGAACCAAGGGTTTTTGATGTAAATCATTTGTAATGTAAATAAGTGTTGCTACTATGTTGTTCAGTCGGTTCATGGACAAAAATACGAGTATCATAGGCTCTACTTACTCATCCCTTTAATTTGCATAAGTTTTTGAGGTAAGGAAGATGACGCGATCTCATTGACAACGTTTTCACATCAAAAGGGCCGGCCCTAAACAATTCATACTCGAGTAAATAAAACTACACAATGAACTGAGACTTTATAGCACTGTGAGATCATTATTTTCATAATTCATAGGGGCGCTTACCTGTCTCCAGACCAATATACTGCTGAACACATTGATATATTGAAGTAGCACAAAATCACAGAAATGTTTGCCATCTTCGAAAGAGTTCAACATTGTGCTGCCTTTATAACATTTTAGCACTAAGTAACCTAATCTGTCAGTTTTAATAACTAGTTCTACAGTTACACCAGAAACATGAGTCTTGTAACAACATGCAAGATATTGACGACCTTACTTAGAACCCAATTGAATGCTAATGGTAATGGCTTACTGCTTCATCGAGGTTCTTTGGTCTTGCCCTCCTAATCTTATTATACAGATTATCATTGGGCAAATACATTTCGATATATGTGAACCCTTTCTATTTGTTTTAAGCAGAGAATTTTCAACGTGTCGCTTATTTTACTAACCACACTGTCCCATTTTTAACTAAGAATCACTCTCACGTAACTATAAAGTACACTCACTCAATCTACGACGTGACCCACTTACCGAAATCGCAATAATTGTGTGAACTTTTACTCCTTCATTCAACCAGCCATCCACGGACACTTCTTATACCATTTGGTTCGAAAATAGTGTTTTACAGTAGGAGTTAGAAAACCCCCTACACACGTTCAACAGCACATACTCGTATGTATGTACTTCTTTGTATCCCATATGTTTTCGTCGATTAATTTGTGAAAGCATTTAATTTTGAATGACTAGGAAAGCCGTTTATGGCGAATTAATGATTCAGCATTGAAGATTCGAATACTCTTCGCCTACCATTTTAAACGCCCACATTTTTCACATAATTTGTTTGAATAATAAGAAACGTAATCACTTTTCACAGTTCGATTCGTCTTAATGAATAAAGTGACAACTTTCGCACTTTTTTTTTTGATATTTCAAAAGTTTCCACTCCAAAATTCTAAAAATGTTGGCTTGTGTTGAAGGTTGACAGGAAATGATGTCATTATTCTTTACACTTTGATTCATTGGTATTGTACGAGGGTGGACCAATAAATACCTTTTTGTAAAGACAGGTGGCGTTGCTGTGAAAAATTGGCATTGCCAGAGAGTACTAAACTGTCTGAAACGTCGTCGTACAATATTTAAGTTTAATTCATCGGTTAGCTTAGACATATCAAATAACTTTTGCCGCTGTAAACGCGATGTTTCAAAAATAATTTCTCTTTTTCAATTGTCTTACGGACTCCGGTCTTTTCCAATGAATTGATATTGCAGATAATTGCACTGTTTCAGCGAGCAATCACTCTCCTAGATCATGACCACCCATCTTATTTCGTAGACGTTTTCGGCAAGTAACTCAAAACTCTATAAAGGGCCTTGAATTTCTTTAGATAATTCCCCTGCTACTTTTTAAACAAACATTTTTAATTGTTCCCCACAATCTGTTTCATTTTTGCACCAACAAATTACTCATCATCTGCATCCTTGTTTGTGTAACTTAAACTAACGCGTAATCAGTAACATGAGAGATAAGCTGTGGCACAGTTTTCTGAGATCACGCAGCGATCTAGATTTTCATAACTACCACATCTTACATCCAATTCTCTGAATTTTGTGAATCACTTCTTTAGCCAGTTGTTTGCTTATTATTCCGAAGACTCCGATCAGCTTTATTTCTCCTACGGTGGACATGACTCCAGATTTTGTCAAAGAAAAAATCAAAACCAACTTAAGTAGGATTACTCTCGTGTTCAGACAGTCTGCGCGCCTTTTGTTTTAACAAAATTTGGAAATTGCTAGCAACGATGTCTTATAGATCTTTTCAGCTCTCCGTATCACAGAGTATTTTTCCTAACTCTTGGAGTAGTGCACACATAACACTTCTCTATAGAAAATGTGGAAAAGGCGATTCTTATCTGAGTTTATAAATCAATCGTCGCCATTTACTTTTCAAAGATTATTTCATGTTAGTATTGACCACGACTATGTTTAGAGTGGTCCATATGGAGAATTCAATTTCGAGTCACTCTTCCGGCATATTGGCATGTATCTCGCTAATAACACTTCTAATGTTTTCTCCCTTGGGTGCAATTGACTCTGACGTATCCCCATAAACTATAGTCTAAAGGCGTTAAATCATATAATTGTTCAAAACGAGGATAAATCGCTCACTGAACTCATTTCTCAATAGATCTATCGATTTGCGTGCTGTGTGGCATGTACCGCCGTCTTGCTGGAAAGACATGTCGACTAGGTTCAGCTCGTGCATCTTACGCAAAAAAAGTTTGAATTCTTGTTTGACTTTAACACATGTCACAGCGTTAGCTGTCAAAAAAGAACACTGGGAAACCAAACAGCACCCGGTATAATAGTTAAACTTTTAATAAAACTTCGCATAAGTAGTCTAAAGCTAAGGATCTTGGTTTTCAATTAGATTTCTTTATGTAGATTACTTCTTTCTGAAAACAAAAAGACACTACAGTGTTCTCTTTCGGTCAACAGTATCTAAACCCATAAAGGCACCTTCCTGCATACCCCAAGGAACCCATCTTAGCTCCTTTTTATTCATCCTGACAGTTGACGAAGTTACGAAACATACGAGTACATTCGAAAACGTTTTACAACTTTACCTCGAACCTACTGCTCGTGAATGCGTGAGTTAGGTGTTATCTGTGACAATGAACTGAACTTGGGTGTCCACAAAGATGACTCCATAAGGCAGTCCAAGTCTGCGGTTGGTTTCGTCAAGCGGTGGTCTAAGGAATTTTCCAATCAACTATTTGTTACTAAATTCAAATATACATATAACACTTGTACGGCCTCTTATGGAATATGGCAATTAAGCCGCCTAGTCACCCTTTTAAAGCACTTATATATATATTGCTCGTAGAATCTGTACAGAGAAGGCTTATCCGTTTCGTGTGACGGGGTCCATCAAGACTGATGGTTTCAACCCTCTACGAAATCTTAGATCCTCATTGAAGAAATAATATCGGGTGTTCCAATAGGGGATTGACAACTTTGAATTTAAATTATGAACGCACTCTTTCTCTAATTATCAAACTGTCACTGTCAATTTAAACCCAACTAAACTCAACATTTTCATCATGGTAAGGTACACGAACGAGCAACGTCTGCAAATTATAAAAATTTTCTACCGAAATTCGGAGTCGGTGACTGCAACTTTAAGAGCGTTAATTCCAATTTTTGGTCGTAATTCATTTTTGGCTTAATAGGCTCGTCAATAAGCAAAATATGCGTTATTGGTCGGGTGAAAATCCACATGTGCTTCATGAATCATCACTTCATCCACGAAAAATAACTGTTTGGTGCGGTTTGCATTCCGGCGGCGTTATTGGGCCATATTTTTTCGTCGACGATAACGATTGTCACTTTACTGTGAATGGTCAGCGTTATCGTGCCATGATCACCGATTATTTTTGGCCCGAATTGGAAGATATGGACTTGGACGACATGTGGTTTCAACAGGATAGTGCCACAAGCCACACAGCACACGTTACAATCGATTTATTGAAGACTAAGTATAGTGAGCGTGTTAACTCAAGAAATGGGCCAGTCGATTGGCCACCCCGTTCGTGCGATTAAACGTCCCTTGACTATTTTCTGTGGGGCTACGTTAAGTCATTGGTTTATACCAACAAGCCGACGACGTTGGAAGAGCTCAGAACGCGAAATAGCAGTCGTTTCGGCCGAAATATGTGGCCGAGTCGTTGAAAATTGGGTCCAAAGAATCGACCGCTGCAAACGTGCCCGCGATGGTCATATGAACGAAGCCGAGTTCGATTCATAAATGTTTTGATTGTACTTCAAGCCGATAATAAAGTTTTTGAAATATCTCAAATGGTTTGCCTTTTATTTAAAAAAAAAAGTTGTGAAGTTCTTATTGGAAACCCTTTAGATACCATGAACCCTTGTTCAGAATTCAACTTATATTTGACCTCCACTCTAGTAAGCTCTTCCTCAAGACTGTTCCTTTTTCTTCCTATGCCTTACGTCTAATACTTCCACCCCATAGCACTTAGGTAAATAAAGCTGTCCAGGGTTGCTCCGGGTCCATTTTCTAAAAGTTGCAAAGAGAAAAAGAAATATCAATCGGTAATTCGATTTTTATATTTTGATGCAAAAACGTACGAAGCGAAGTTGGATGCTGTCTATAGGAAACCTTCATCATCTACATTAGTATGACGACCATAAGATGTTGGTTCAATGGATTTAAAGGTGGCCGTACATCTGTGTTTAAGGTAGACCGACCAGACCGCCACAAGGGTATACGGCTGTCAACTTTGAAGCAGTGTTTAGAGCGTAGAAGCTTTTGCGTGGAGTCGTCACCCTTGATGAAACCTATTAGCCACTATTATACGCCAGACATCAATCGTTGATCATAACCATGAACTTTTCAAGGCGAATCTGCTTCGAAGAAGACAAATGCAGTCCCATTTGGTTTAAAAACTCTTCGTTACGCTCTTTTGCGATTTGAAGGCGTTCATCCTTAACGAGTTTTTTTTAAGAAAGAAAGCACGTTCACGGAGCAGTGCTTGAGTGAATTATTGAAGCGATTTGATAAGCAATTGACAGAAACCACACACCAGCTGATTTATCCGGAATCTTTCTTGGCTTGAATGATGGATGCATCCGTCGTTCTCTCCCGCTTTGGCTATGGGCGTCTCGTTTTCGTTCTCCTACATCACAAAAAAAAAAGGAAAACTTCAGCTCGTACTGTAAAGACATTGGCCAGGTAGAATAATGATATCGAGAAAAGAAGGAATGTTGGGGAAAGTGTTTCGTCCTGAAGGATATTTACAACAAACAAAAAACACTGTGGCGCTGGCAGCCCGATATGGGCCATGGCCTAGCCTATTGACACTCATTTGTATTGCTCATGCTGTTATTTTTGTCACATCTTAGCTGGGCCTACGGTTTATCGCCGAATCCGAACGGCATACCTAGAAGCTTTTTCGTAGGCAATTTTACTTTCGGGAGTTTGCCATTGCCCGCCGAAAGGGTGATGACGATTCGAAAAATTGTTGGCGATGCCGGGGATCGAACCACGGACCCTCTGCGTGATAGTCCAATGAGCTAACCATCGCGCCATCGCAAGGATATTGCGTTGAAAAATAACACGAGTGTTCATCGATCCACCATTTTAATTCATTAATTAAACAGAAAATTTCAATACTTATATCATGGTTGTTCAATGATCGTCAATGAACTTCATTCGTAACATCACATTCCCGGCCCTTTTGTTTCAGATGTAAAATCGGTGTTCTCTAGGAAGAAGATTAAGAGATCTAAGATCGCTTGTTAACAATAGCTGAGGCTGATGCTTATCTTTTGAAGGTGGATTGTTCGAGGATCCTTAACATCTGAGCTTCGGGTATAAAAATAATTAAACCACAGACTGGTCTTGAGGAATGTATAAGACTTTTAAATCATGTTGCAAGATACCTCTAGCCTCTACGCAACATCAGGGTGGTAAGAAGTTCTGAGTTCATATAAGTCTATTTCATTTTCTTGCAGAAACCAAGGTATCGATCTTATTACAGAGTTGAATAATACATTTTTGCATGTTAATCCACTAAACAACTGAAGCATATGATTGTCATTGTCCCGGTGAGAACTCTGCTGATTTACCAAAAGCAATCTGACAGCACAATTGCTGGACTTCATTAAAAGAGAGAAAGACCATCACAAGCGACTTTTCAAAGCGTCCCTCAATGTCAATTAAAAAGCGCAATTCACTAGTCGATGTTTCTTCATTTCGTTTTGAAGTCAATCTCTCATGATCACGAACTTGAGACATTATTTTAGTGGTCTCTTTATAAATGGTCATTCATTTCGTAGTTTCAAGTTGGTATCGCTGACATTTGACATCTGCTAAACTCAGCTATCATTTGAAGTGTCATGATATTAGTTGAATGTTTGCCATTTGCAATAATGGATCGCTTACAAATCGAACAAAGCATTAAAATTATTAAAACTTACTACAAAAGTGGTGATTCAAACGTAGCCACTTTTCGGCCATTACGCGATGATTATGTTCGTCATAATCGACCGACAACGCAAGCAATCATCGGTGAAATTGCTAAGAAATTTGAAGAGATTGTAAGCGTTTCTGATGTCGTAAGGTCTGTGCATCATCGTTATGCACGCTCAGTCGAAAATATTGCTGCTGTAAGTGCGAGTATTTCCCGGCGTTCGCAGCAATTAAACATGTCGTACACCTCACTATGGCGTATTTTCCATTTGGATTTGCATCTCCATCATAATAAAGTTCAACATATGCAACAATTGAACCCTGCTGACCATTGACAACGCCGTAAATACGCTTCTTGGGTGTTGGAACAACATACAATAGACACAGATTTTTCTAACAACATTTTCTTCACTGATAAGGCTCATTTCTTACTCGGTGGGTATGCAAACAAACAAAATTGCCGCATATGGGGCTCAGAAAAGCCGCAAGTGATAGAAGAGGTGCCGTTGCATCCAGACAAAGTGACTGTTTGGTGTGCACTATGGTCGAAAAGTGTCATTGGTCCGTATTTCTTCGAAGATGTCAATGGGCGGACGGTTACAGTCAATAGAGATGAGATGTCTGAGTTCCCCCGATTGCAATACCCCTGGATAGTGAGGGTATTTATCGCCTTTTCTAAAGAAAGAGCAAAACGGTAGCTGCACCTAGATGTCTGCACTCCTGCGGAGTAAAATTCTTTTGAGTGGGATGCTAAGAATCAAGCATTTCAGACGTAATTTTAACATCAGCGACCTCTGAGCTAATATCTGTATCTAGACAGTGGATATTGATAAATAATTCTAAATACCAACTGTCTTTATTCTCAGGTCGAATATCAGGATGCTCAGGGATGTCAATTCGGCTCCCAGCAAGATCGACTTATCCCATTTTAAGATTTTGCAAGCTACTAGCACCTTGTGATCTTTGTAGGTTCGTCGCTTTTTCAGCAGCAGGAAGACAGTTTGAAAATTAAAATCTTTAAGGTACTATGAGCTTTAAAACGCTGTATGCTACTGACCTAACAAGACTAAGGACTGTGACCATATGCAGGTAAACTAAACAACACCCCAATCGCCAATAAAACGGAGATAAGCTTCTTCCAAATTGGCCCTGTGGGTGTGATTTTCCTTTGGCTTTCAGAGATCATATTCATTACGACCATCAAATTATCGACCAAAGGAAATTGTCCTGGAAAAGCATTAAATTTTCATTCTGGTGTCAGACCATTCGTTCCCAAGGAACAACTCATAAAAAATCATCGTCACAAGAATTTATGAACCATGGATGCAGAAACTGAGAAATATGTATTCCACATTCGACCACCAAACGCTGGATCTCCTGACTACGAACCATTTATTATCTTCAGGCAGCACTTGTTCCCGTTTCTGCTCCTCTACTGTCCCAACAATCTGCAACATTCATTTTATGACTCCCCTGAGTCACTTCCATTGCAAAGCGGTCACTGATGCACACTGTTGGAGGCATTGTCATTTCTAATGAAAAACCGCACAGCGTGTGCAATAGCGCTCCAAGAATTGACCTTAAACTCTATGAATCCATCCTATCCTACCCTAGTGTTCCATATATTCCGGATGGATTCGTTGTTATTCGCAACCCTCAGCTCATATATAGTACGAGTAAGCGAGGGGTTGAATTATTTTTGGCTTGCACCCAACCAATTCTGACACAAATTTGGTGACGCTTTCAAAGTGGTACTTTTGGCCTTGTTCGACTTTGACGCAAAACTCTTGATAAATTGACGACTTAATTGCCTAGTGCCTGCCTACCGATGTGAGTTGCCGTGTTGCTCCACATGTCTGCCTCACTTATATAGACAAAGTTATATGATTTGAAATATACTCCCACAGATGGAAATGAACATTCTTTTCCATGGATGGGACATCTGCCAAGAAGTGTGAAAAATTGTTATCCTCCAGCGGCCTTTATTTAACTGGAAGCAATGCTGCACACAGAAGTCCATGGAATCATCTACGCCTTTCGCTTGCTGGATTCCGAGTAGGATGGGTATACAGTTTCATGTTTGTTTACTCGCGATGTACCCTAAGCACGTACATATACTCCCATGGAAAATGGGTTTATTTTTTTTATTTTTTTTTATTTGGAAAAAAAGAAAGAAAAGAAATAGGCACTACGGCGGATTCACATTTGCATTTGATGACTGCGCCAGAAAAGTAATGAAATTGAAAGATAAACTGCACAATCGATAACACTGGTGCCAGGACTCATCTTTTATTTATTCAATAATGACGATAATGGTACATTCTGTATGAGCGATGTAAGCGATGTGAGAAATTATTTTAAAGTAGAAATAAAGGTTTCGTGCATGAGACGTGGCAGTGTGTAATTTAGTTTGCCATAGAGTCTGATGATGTCATTTAAATAGTATCGATTTGGATGGCATGAGTGCATGACGTAAGATAAACAAATGCGAACAAGAAAAACAATAACAGAGAAGCCCTTTAGATGACATCACTTTGGCCTTGACGTTTAGAACACTTTCCTACCAAAAGGTTTTTTCAGTTCTGATTGAGTTTCCCTGTCGATGGTCGCCTGGATGACGTTTCATTTCGTTCAATTTTGACTCAGCTTTTGTTACATTTCAAACCATATATGGACATGGACGTCGACAAGTGGGTGCCAGCCTACCATCAGAATAATATTCAAAACAAATCGTTGCTTATTCCGATACTGCAAGCCCTACATCTTGTTGAGTAATTTGTAAGACCTTCTAATCTCACAATGTTTTGAGTATAAAGGCTTCCTTCCCTTTGTATCTTCTTTCACGAAAAAACAGTCTCCCGAAGTCAGTTGTCATATGTGCACCCGTATACGTATGCTGTAGAAAGGTAGTCGTCGAGTCGATTTTGGAAGGTGCAAGTAGGTCATTTGCTCTTTTATTTCTTTTTCTTCGGTGTGCTTGTCATTAACAGTCTGGCTGGTCTATTAATGATCATTTTTAGTTAGTCTTACGCCGTGGAGTTATCTTAGGAATTGTCGGGTATTGCGCTCTTCTGAGTTTATCTTTTTCTGGGCATCGTAGCCGCTGTCACCCGGCCTATAAATCAGACGTTTTGTTTTATCTTAGTAGAGATTTGACATTGAAGCGGCCGTATTTGCTGTCAACGCTTTCCAGATAACCTCAAAAATTTTATGGAATTGCAATAAATGGCCTAGCTAGGAGGCTTGGTCACTGAGGTTATGATCATAATGATCGTGAATGAATTTGTGACAAAAGGTTCGCCCTTAACATACTGGTTAAGCCTACTCTGTGGGCTTCCAATTATCTCCATAAAAAGCTACAGAATCAACTGACTTAAAACCAATTAACTACATTATTGGACAGAATCTAAAAATAACAGGCAAGCCAAGAACTTTTTGCCAAACACTTCCCATAAAAGAACAAAGCAAGTCCTGTAGCTTTCTAGGTGTCAGATACACGCACTCACTAACTCGATTCCTAACTGCAGGGTCAAGAAGAACGTTTCATGACTATGGGAGTAGTAGAATACACCTGTTGAAAGTGCTACTATGCTGCTTGTATGCTGCTGTATCTGCCTAATCAGAACACGCCCTCATCCTCTAGGTAAGCCATACCTTGTGGCAGAACATATCTGTGCAAGCTCACAATGATATAGTCGAATTTATTGAAAATTCCCATGCTTTTTGAGCTTGGACTATAGAAATTTATACTGGGCCTATCCTGGCTGCAGTGAAAAGGGTACAAGGTTCCTCCCCCCCACCCCTTCAATCGATATATAAATCTTTATTCTTCTTTACGGAAGTCAGTGTTGGATAATAAGCAAAAAGTGGAGCCTTAATGCGTTCCTTCGAAGGACAATTACTTCATCATATACTAAGTCGAGTGTACAACAAGGATGAATAGAGGAAAAAGCACAACTGGTACAGGGTACATGTCATACACGAAAACCGTTTGGACTTGGCCACATCTAACCAATATTTGACAGGGATCCAGCCAAGAGAATTTTCGAGTCCCAGCTCTTCTGTCCGAAAGCAAACCGAGTTTTTGGTTCAGCGATTAACTATTACAATGTCAGATGGTTGGTGTGGTAAACTGGAAACAGCCTGCTTGTGATTGAGAATAATACAACGCCACTGCACTGAGTCAGTGACGTTAAACAGGTCAGGGGCAAGTTAAGAACGTAAAACCACTTCTGGAAACATATCCACAATTTGGAAAATTAAGGAACTCTAAACGATTTTCTGCTGTCCCTGTCCTAATAACAGCATTTACAGGGATCAAAGTGCCCAAATATTTGATGACAGTAACAAAGATTTGCTGCTAAAAAATCGTTGATGATGGTACTGAAACCTTTGTCGAAAAAGGGCTTAACCTGGTTTGTTGATCAACATAGTTATTATGTGTATATGTCAGATATCTGTTCAATAGTACACCTGAGGTGTCACACTGAAGTCCTCAGCGTAATCTACTATTTACTTAATTACCTTCTTGTGGCGCAAAATTAATCATCCAATTTTGTTTTTGAGTTACTTTTTTACTAAATAAAAAAAAATGATTTTGAGTGATGGAAATTATGTGGACCTTTACAATTTTTTCTATTAAGTGGAAAAGATGGTATCCGCCAAGTGGTTGCCGCCAGTGTTGATACACATTTGTGCCCGTTTTATCGAATTTTCCATGACATTCCGCAAGATTTCCGGTGATAATTGTTCGCATTTCTGTCAAATTTTCTTCTTAAGGGCTGCGATTTTTGAGGCTTGTTGGCATAAACCCGCGACTTCAACTAGCCCCAAAGAAAAAATTCTGAGATGGTTAAATAATACGATCTTGCAGGTAATGCCAAATCGCCAAAACGGAAGATTACGCGACCAGGAAACGCTTCCTTCACAATATCCATTGTGGCTCTTGCTGTGTGTGCGGTTCCACCGTCTTGTTGAAACCACGTGTTCACAAAGCCCCGCTCATCCAAATCCGGCAGTAAGAAGTCGTTTATCATGGCCCTGTAGCATTCACCAGTAACAGTGACCATATTGCCAATGACAGCCTAAAAAAAGTACGGCCCAATCACTCCTCCCGCGTGAACGCCGCACCATGCAGTGGCTTTGAGTGGATGTAATAGCTCTTCGTGCGTCACGCGCGGATTTTCAGTGCCCCAGAAACGAAGAATTTGCTTATTGACATAACCGCTTAAGTGAAAATGCGTCTCGTCGCTCATGATGATTTTCTACACAAAATCGTCCTCTTCGTTGTTGAGATTGAGGATGGCTTGAGTGCAGAGTATAGTGCTCTATTGCTTGTCTGTTTGTATATAGCAGCTGTCTAGTTCACAAATGTCAAATATATGACATAGGATGATTAATTATTAATTAACCTTTCGGAAAGAAAAAGAAGGAACACGATAAAACGAACATGTCAGGGCTACAAAGCCAGAATGGAAGCCAGAAAGACCAATATGGACAAGTAGTAGTAGACTCGCAAACGGTGTTGAAATGAATGCTGTACCATGGCGGTGTTAGTCAGGTAAATTGAACCATTCATCCTTGACGTAGACAACGGAGAACTCCTTCCTTCTGACTTAGACGAAGTTAAAATCTAATAAAGGTGATCAATTCACCGGGACCTTCAATGCCACGAAAGGTTTTTGACAAGGCGATGCGCTGTTTTCGTGCAAAATTCACTGGCCAACAGAAGAGGCACGATATTTGAAAAGTCCGCATATATACTTGCGTATACGAATGATATTGATATGATTGGACGGACACAGCTATAGGTCAATGAAGATTTGTGAGTATTCATTCGGAAGGGGCCAAAATCGACCTGGCGGTATTCAACGGCAAAGTAAAGCATATGCTGTCACCAGGAAAGAACTGGCATAATCATTGGCTTAGCTTGAATGTGCCTATTGGAAGTTGAAACTTAAACGACTTCGTATTCCGAGGCTTCGCAGTTCCAAGCATCACCGACATTAGCCCAGCGATCAAAAGCAGAATTTTTCTTTTTCTAATCGCTATGCCTTGACGAAGGCAATTGGCTCTTTCGTAAGAACCAACTGCAACTTCACAAGACTTTTATGATTTCGGTTTTGTCTTGGACTTTGCCAGAAGCTGTAGAAAAAGCTCTTGGTCGTTTCGAATTAAAGATACTGCGTGTGAACGATCCCGTTTGTGTTTAAGGAGAATAGAGAAGGAGATGCAGCCGATCTGTACGGGCTATACAGCGACTTCGGTCTAAATAGATCCAGGTCTGCGGATCCAGCGTCTGAGATCAGTGAGCTATTTTGACTGAATAATATACATAGCACACAACACTGGAGACACACAGGGAATGGTGAAAGTTGAACGTCGGCAGTGGCACTAATTTGCCACGATCGTTGATGATCCCTCAACCTCTCGACAATTCCTTTGCGAAGCACATGTGGCATCGACATCAAGAAATCGTCAGAAATGCCGCAACGTATGAACTGGGTTTCATTCATACTTGATAAGGACTACAAACAAGCGCATGTAGTAAAACAACTAGCCTTGGTGACCTACTTAGAGGGCTCAGGGTGGCTCGTACCCTTCACAAGCTAAAGAAGATCGAACATCATTTACTAATATGGAAAACAAGTAGCCCATGAGAGGCATACGATCAAGAAAATGAAGACATACTATTCCAAGGAGAAGTTACGAGCAAAGTACTCTCACAGTTAATGCTGGGGATATGACAAAACCACCCTCTACAGTCAATAGACAGTAGGAGGTGACCTCAAATAGAGAACAACAACTCACTTCCAAAAGTTGGAAAAAAGCATGACTTTTGAATATAACTCCAGCATGGTTCATCTGATTCTCAACAAAGGTGCACGTCCGTGGCAGCGCCTGATAGAATTTATAAACGATCTGAATGTCCCCTATGAGTGCTGTCATAAGCCCAGAAGAAAGAAGATATAGGTATCATGTCAAAGAGAAGGGGCAAATCACCAACGATTGAGACAAAACCGGGCCAGATTTATCGTCAAACCATCGATGACAATATTTGTATTGATGTACGATGGTGTACGATTGTGTATGGTGGCTTGAATTTTGAGAAAGCTCAAAGAAAATGTGATCGGCCAAGATCCAAACTGTGTTTGTGCAGTTCCCACTTTGAAGCATCTTATTTGCCTCTGTTGACGGGTCCGCTTCCTCGGCTGTAACAAGATAGTCTTACAAGTTCGAATCTAACGAGTAAGAAACATATTGAATTGGTTCTGTTTTGCCCTTCTCTAATCTGCAGAAGAGAGCATTTCTGTCATTATTGGGTAGGTGGCGGTACAGAACAGAAAATTTTTTCAAGCAAAACGTTCAGTAAAAGGTTGGACAATTTTTATTCAAGTAGCAGGAACAGCTTTTCTCATTTTTTTTAAATATCTTTCTACCGGACTGTATGATAGTTTTTATGTTCGTTAACAATTTTCTTTATTTTTCTTATTAGCGAATACATACATACGTAGATACTTAGAAAACTTAGGATATATGTAGGTGATTTTGATATTCCACTCAAGTTAGCTATTTAAGAAGAGTTAAAATAGAAGGTTTTGTAATTATGTCGAATAGCTGTCAGAGAGCATCTTGTGAAAGCAATTCTTCAGCAACTAGAAACCAGTGAACTTCATCATTAGTCAGCCTTTATTCATTTTTCGACCAAGGCTATTGTTTGTTTTGTTCAGTCCCATTCCCAGCTCTCTTGCCTAGTAAGCTTTGTTGAACTCCATTAGATACCCACCTACTTGCCACCCTACTTTCATTGGCTTTGTGATTTGAGCACAAACCAAAAATAGGATTGGACAATTGCCCAAAAGTTTGTTGTTCAATGTATCCTCATATGCCTGTGTCTGAAGTTGAATTATAAAAATCTAAACCAAAATCGAAGCCGAAATCCTTTGTCTGGATTATTTTCAAATCCGAACCTGATGAGGGTCCATTCTTTGCATTGCTACCTGATCCCTAATCAATAAAACGCACCCTCATACACCAACATACTATAACCGACTCCCCACAACACTAATCCAGAACTTTTTTCTCTTTCTCTTTTGTCATTCTAGAAATCCATCTTCTGCAGGAGACCAACCGAACAATGTTCTACTATGAGATATCCATCGAACGGAAAATGTTGCCCCACTGTAATCGCCTCAAATTCACCAAAAGGATTTGATAGGGAAAAATAATAAAAAAAAAAATAAAAAAAAAAACTAAACAGAACTTCGCGCAACAAAAGCGAATTACAAAACAAATCACAACCGAAACGAAAACGAAAGTTTATAGAACGAGAGAGAAAAGTTTAATAAAACAAGCAAAACGGAAACAAAGACGATACCAAAAAATTTCTTCCCCCTCCTCCCATTCATCGTAATCCTCCTGCTTTATTCGAAAATGCTTCTAATCAGTGCTTTAGCTTTGGGTCTGGTCGAGACGACTAGTCCTAATATCGCGGGAAGTAGCACTCATATTGGTGGTTTCAATGTTGCCAATGGTGGAGGCGGTGGTGGAGGTATAGCGGAAACTGTGATAGGATCAATACCTACATCGGCGCATTCTTCGGGCACATCAATTGCACATGCAACTTCAAATGGTGGCGGTGGCGGATCAACGATACCATGGGACAATAATGGAACCTTACGATCGGCCGGTCCCGGTGACTGGTCCATTGAACAATGTCTCATATGGCAACGACCTCATCATTTATATTTTCAATTGGGCAATGCGT
Source organism: Volucella inflata (assembly GCA_928272305.1). Taxonomy (NCBI): domain Eukaryota; kingdom Metazoa; phylum Arthropoda; class Insecta; order Diptera; family Syrphidae; genus Volucella; species Volucella inflata. The sequence continues at coordinate 68,886,669 of OV743719.1, forward strand.
TTTTCTTTATCGCCTTTTTGGCGCCACATGGACCGTTCGGGATGTTGTGGCTGCGATCCGTCATGGTAGTTGGATGTGTACTGATGGCAATGTATGGATGGCTGATTGAATGTACACCGGATGTGGTGCTGTGGTCCGGACTATTTCTAAGTGTAAATCTAATTTATCTGATAGTGCTGTTGTGTCGACTGCGACCGGTACGGTTCGAAAAAGAGATCGAAGCGGTAAGTTACTAAAAACGTGTTATAAAATTTTATTTTTGTTTGATTTTGCATTATAATAGCATGTCTACCATGGACTTTATTCACTTAATTGGAAAATGTCTTTTTTATTTAAAATTCTCAGGACTACTCATGTTGGAAATGAAATTTCCATCGACAATTCTCAGGAGTCCATACTTGGGCCGATTCTACTTTTTCTATTCGCAATTGAGTCATGGAGGCACTCTTACTTCGTGTAAGCGATTAAGACGCGATATTTCAGAAGCTCACCTCTTTATGATTCCGTGTAAGAGTCAATCTGTTATAAGTACGAATAGTAATGGCTGGGTGTGGGTCTGACTCACTGTTATAGTTTGAATCATTGTTCAGTTCCACTTCGGGGTTAAAAATTAACATTGCACTAAGAGGGTGTTTCAACAACTCGTTTAGCTATGTGCTACAATGCAAAGTGGCAACCTGACGAAACGGACTCTTATTTTCAGCAAATATGTTTGGATTATCGGCACAAAATTATGACTAGTGACCTAGTCATTGCACGATTTTGGTGTCCAATGGGGAGTCCATTTCTTGAAATGTTTTTAGGCAAATCGTGTTTTCAATAAAGCCATGTTTTAATTGGCAGTGTGGGAAAGAGAACTATTTTATTTAAGTAATTTACGACGAATTTTTAAAAGTTGCTGTTTAATTGTTCTTTGCGCTGCTCTTTTTGGTCAGAAGTAACCTTTTATACGTAGTGGCGTTCTACCCGGAACTTCTGTTTTGAATAGTATGCCTTTTCATATACAACAGTAACTACGTTCTCGTTTAGTTGACCATTCATCGGCTTACGTCAAAACTGTTAGTGAAATCTTCACGAACGTTGATCGACCTTTTTCTGTTGGGAGTAAATTTGGTTACTGAAATGAGGCATTGCTACATGTAAAGGGTGTATTTTTAAGAGCTTGAATACTTTAAATAATAATACAAGACAAAAATATTGTTGGAATGAATTTCTTGTTATTATAATCTGGTAGATAATTTCATGACATTTAGTTTTTAAAGATAGTTTCCGGTATACTCGTATGTCCACCGACGCTACGAGTTACATGGTCCATTCGATCAGTCCAATTTTTCACTACTTTTTCCAATAAATCTGACCGTATGGCATCAATGATGGCTTGATTATTGGCTTTCAATGCTTCGAGAGCTACTGGTTTGTCGGCATAAACCAATGACTTAACATAAAAAGTAATAGAGAGGCGTTTTGTCGCACGAACGAGGGGGCCAGTTAACAGGAACACTTCTGGAAATAAAGTTGACACCAAATTGTTTTTGCAAAAATGCGACGTGAACGATGGTCATTTGGCTTTAGTTCTGGCACGAGCTGTATTTTAAAGGCACGTAAGCCAAGATCCATACGAACAATTTTCCACATAGTCGAAGGACAAAGGCCAACAAGTTGAGAACGGCGACGAATCGACATTTCGGCGTCTTCTTCCACACATCACGCTACAGCAGCAATATTCTCATCGGTACGCACATTACTTTGTCTTGTTGATGGTTTTGAATCGAGAAGAGTAAAATTATTGCGAAAACGATCAATAACTGCACGAATTGCTTGCTCACTAGACTGATTATGCTGACCGTAAAATGGGCGAAGTGCTCTATGAACTTCACGAACAGATTTAATTTTTGCAAAGTGAATTTCCACAATTTGGAAGCGTTGTTCTGGCGTTAAACGATTCATGATGATTTGTCAAACCTTACTGAACAGAAGTGTCAACACAGTTTTACATTAACAGCTGTCAAACCATAGACAACAACCATCGAAACTTCTCATTCAGCTAAAAAACACTTTTTATTTGGTTTGTGAAAATACTTGTTAAGTTTCTCGAACGCCGCGTAGTTTATAGGGCACTCGCAATATCTGCTAGACATTGTGTTTTGAATTGCGCTTAAGTTCCCTCTCAGCTAAACTCCAGTATGAGGATTCCTCCTAAACTATCATTCTTCACGTTTGCTCTGCCTGGCCTGCTCGTTAGCCTGTTTGCGTATATGGATTCCATACCTTGCGACATGGAATACTTCGCGATGGGATTATGTTAACGATGTTATATGTGAACAAGTCACTGTTAATTCGTCTTTCCTACTTGAAAGAGGTGTATACGATCCTAGTCCGTAATTGGCTAGGTTCGTCGTTTGATACGCAGTTCGGCCAGAAGACCCACACTCCTATAGTTGCACGGTTTGAAGCTTCCTTTTGACAGTGTTTCTCACTTTTCCGGATTAATCCTCTCTAACGCGATCTTAACATTACTGCAAGATCTACAAGAGCGTGAAAGTATTGTCTGTTGTCGTTTATCTTTGGACCAAAAACCACATAAATAAGACTCAACCAAGATGTTGGCAAAAGTTAAACAAAGGGTTACCATATAGTAATGAGAGTTTTTCCAATTTTTATGTTTCAGCAGCTGTCAAAGTTACCAATGACATCCAGTTGTCAAACTGTTCAGGAAGTTTTGCCATTGTTTTACGCTGACTAAACTCGCGGAAATTAAAAAAAAAAAAAATTATCCAAATTCCGGGTCAGTTGCAGTGTGCAGGCAATTCGTCGCACCGTGGAAAAGTTTAAACGTAAGTACACTCTTTTAGATCTTAAGCCACCAACTAGACAGATATTGGTGCGAAGTGAAGAAAAGATATCCACAGTAGCGGCTGGTTTCAAAGAACCAGACCCAGAAATGTCGATTCGGCACCGATCAGCTGAATTGGACATCGCCAGGGAGTCAATCCGTTTTATTTTGCAGTTGTATTTGGGCCTACATCCGTAAAAGATTGTGTTGACGCAAAAATTGAAGCCGGACGACCATAAGCAACGCCGGGAGTTCGGTAATTGAGTGAGAGATTGGGTGAGAGATTGGCCGGAGATCTGGATTTTGGCCAAAGAATAATCATTTCAAACGAGGCCCATTTTTAGCTTAACGGCTATGTCAAGAAGCAGCAAAGATTGACTGTTTGGTGCGATTTATGCCATGCCGGCATTATCGGACCTTATTTCATTCGATCTGAGGAAGGAGACGGCGTAACCGTCAATGGCATCAGGTATAGAGCGATGTTAACCGACTTTCTGTGAACAGAGCTCGAAAACATCGATATATCAGAGCTATGGTTTCAACAAGACGACGCTACATGCCGTACAAGCGACGCAACTCTCGAAGTTGTGAAGGAGAAATTTGGCCATGGGATCCTGCGATTATTTTCTCTGAGGCTACGTCAAGTCCTTAGTCTACGCTAACATGGCACTGACTTCACTTTGGACGAGCTCGAGGCCAACATTCGACACGCTATTACCGGAATAACACCGCACGTATTGAATCGAGTCATTAAGAATTGGACCGACCGCTTGAAGCTCTGTCAGCGAAGCCGAGGCGGCCATTTGAATGTTCTGCTATTCCACACATAATGGCAAGAACGTAGCTGCAAAATAATGCTAGCATCAATTTTATATCTCACACTGTTGTTGTTTTATTTATTTTTTTTTCCTATCGTTTATTATATGGTCACCATATATAGTCTTGTAGGGGATGCAAGGGACCTTTACATCCATGACTGATCAAAATTAATGAGAATCGGATTAGCAATGCTTTGGTTCGTTCTATGTATTCGACTATTCTTCTAAAATGAGTGCTTCTGCTTGAAAAAGGTAGGCATCAGTTGAGGCTTTGTTCCAGTTACTATATGAAAGGCCACTATTATCCGCTTGTAAGACAGGGAGTTACTAAGTCAAAACCTGGTAATCTCGTATTTAAGTTCAAATCCATTTAAGAGGGTTATGTTGTAAGCTGACAGTGCTTTCCGATAGCTATAGCAGAGATGCCTTCCGTTTCTTTTGTAGCTTTGGCTTAAATTTCCATAAGGTAGCTAAACATCAGAAGATTGATATTTTCAAATTTTATCCTAAAAGTAATTGCAATGAGGCGTTCTTTAAAATGGCGAAAATCCTTTTTCCTTTTCATACTTCTTCGATGGCAGTTGCATTAGGTTTGCAGCAGTCTAAGGACTCCGCTCTTTGTTTTGTTGCAGGCTGTCTTAAGTTACCCTTAATGGCAATCGAAACAACCAAGTCGACAATTTACATCCTTTCTCTTAGTAACGTAGATTTTGAAGTGTAGTCCGTGGTGGTAAAAATTGTGCTTCAAAGATAGAGGCGTCGACCGCAAAGCAGGTTTGCGAACTAAGTATTTGACAATTTTTTCCATGCTCTTGGTATATGAGAAGTCATCCTAGCTGATTTTCATTATAGAGCTATGTCATTCTGATTTTGATGAAAAGAATTGATGTTTCGCGTAGATTGCTTTTGGCAGTTTTCCCTAAATGAAATCATATTTCAGCTCCAGCTAAAGGTCATAACTTGATACCGTGCTGGGTAACAACATTTATTGTTATTCGACTCTAAGATGAACGGGTTTACATTCACAAACAAACACTCTACCTACAACTTTGCTCATAATTAAGTTAATAACTGATGATAATGCAAAATATGGGTCCTAGTACCCTTTCTTGTGGCACATTGCTTCGTCAAATTGGAAGAATCTTTTTCTGAAATAGTGGGAGTAACCACTGAAATTGGGCTTGAGCAACTTTTAGATTTTGCACCAAGAAAATGCACCTCCCTCTCAAAAATCGATTCTTGTGTTTTGTTTGACTAAAAACGCTACCAATCGGGCAAACTGCCTGTTCTCCAAATATAGTATGTCACTTTAAGATTTTTCCAGTTTTCGAACATCAAATTACCACTTACTGGAACCCGTTTTGAGTCGATTCAAGACACAAAAGAAAATTCGCTAAAAGAACTGAAGGTAGAGTACGGATTATGACCATAAAATATGTATGGATGACTAAATGGTTCGTTGGAAAAAATGGAGCCAATTTCGAAGAAGCCAGAATAAATTTTGATGATTACTTGATTTATGTTGTTTTTATTGACTCAGGCCCTGTTATATTTTGACAGAATGTACTCGTATGTCACATAGTCAAAATGGAATAATTGTAGTGCAAAGTTCACAAGTCATCGTTGACATACAATATGTCAAGTGTCAGCACGAATGTCAACAACTTAAATTGATGTCTACTTATCATCAAACATTTCTTTGCTCTTATTTAATGTCATCTGAAAGTTTTGCTGTCAAACTATGTACATATGTCAACGTAGAGTACAGAGACTTAATCACTTCATTTCATTGCGAATGTTCAAGTCAAGTGTCAACAAAGATGACATTTTAATACTGAAAGTGACATTTACACCATTAAGTCAAACAACCTTATCTTGCTGCAGTCATGCATTAGGAACTTGTCATCTACCTCGATGCATGAAACTACAACAAATATTCAATACGCCCCGCTGAGAGTGAGAAAAAAAATGTCCCAATATCAAAAGCCACCACGACTACGACTTCGAATACGTTCCGAGAGGAATTTGCATATTTTATGAGATACTTTCGCACATGAATGGCATTCCCTGTCGAGCGAAGTATACTCGTATATAGCACGAGAGTATGTATAGCTAAACCCAATAGAGTGTAAATGCTGAAGACACAATTCCAAGTAGCGAAAGGAGATATCCCTAAGAAGTTCAATAGGGAATGTTCACGGAGGGCATTACTCATCTATATCTTCCTCTTAATAGTTGTGTTAGGAGAACAGGACACAATTTCGAAGCAATTTTCTAGAGTGTACTTATGTCGGAGGATAAAAACAAAAAACTTGGCATGACTAACCAAACAATGGAAATATTTACCCGTTTGTCGAATTCATTACAAATCAAGGATATATGTAAGTGCTTACGACATGGGTTCTGCTCATAAAACTTAACGAAAACAATGTAGGCCTTACCATACAACCCCGTGGAATACCACAAATAAACCATTGTTCTTAATTCCTGCATGTACGAGTATGTAAACACTCCAAAAGTCAACCAAAAAACAAAGACCTCGCGCTTAATCCGTTCAAAGTTTTAGTGCAAATAGCATGACAATCGAAGTACCAACTGTGACAAAAGGGTACATAAAATCCGGAGGAAAGAAAAGATAATTAACAGAAAAAAACAATCGAAAACAATAGATGAATGGATGAGGGAGTACGGAGTATGTCACCGCCTCTGTCTTCCTCTAAAACAAATATCCCAGTGATGACAACAAAGTAAAAAAAAAAAAGGAAGATAGAATAATGTCAGAAATGACAAATACCCAGAGTGGATAACACGATAATGGCCATTTCCATTTTGTTTTCTGAATTGAGCGAGAAACAATAGCGAAAAATATTTTCCTCACAATTGTCACACAGAATGACTGCATCTCTATTGTGTCGGTTGGTGACAACGGAAAATGTATTTTCAAAAGATTTGTTTTCATCAGTTGAAAATGAAATTCACAGATCCAATAACGAGACGAGGATAAAGAGGAGCAGATCGTGTGGGATATGATGGCTCAGTGGAGCCATTAAAACAGGCTTACCAGGGCAAAAAGTGTTTGTGGTTATAGTTCTTCTACCAACACACAATTACATGAGTGATTTATGTGTCAGTGTGAGTAGGAAACTCGCATACCTCATTGAGGGTGATGATACATGTAGTCATACGTGGGTGCTTCAGGTAGAGAAAAAGTCATTAAGAATTTTTTTTTTTTTTTACAAAAATCTTTCCTTTAATGTAGAGTCTAGACAGTTTACGTAGAATCGGTTCGAAGAGCGCTTATTTACACATGACTTGGTGGCTTCAAGGTGACTGCCTAATCGATCCGTGTCAAAGAGGGTAACGCAACGGAGCGTTGTTCAAAAAGAAATGAGTTGTGGTGTTCGCATATTTTTTTTGTTTTGTTTTGTGAAAAATGTTTTAAATTAAAGGAACAGGGATGAGTTTAACACAACGAAACCCAGCCGCTAAAAATTAACATAATGGTTCTGGCATTCATCGATTTTTACTGACAGCTTTCTCCTCTTCTTGTAGAGAATGGGTATGGGGATCACTAATACTACTTGATTCCTGTGAACTCTTATAGGATATATGGCGTTAAATCTGCGGAGCATCTTGTTCTGATTTCTCAGCGCTCTTTCTCCAACTCATCCAAGGTCCTTGATTTCTTCGGAACTGTTGTGCATCACGTCTTCTGTCTATGTTGTCTTAGGAAAGGGGCCTTATTGCATGGTGTACCTCGTGGTGGAGTTATTATCGTGCCTGAACAGTGTGACAACCTCAATGCTTTGAGGAAATTCGACGTCAGACAGCTACAATCGGAAGAGATCGCCAAGTCCTTTTCCGATCGAGTGTGTCTTAATCTCTTGAGAGCTCCACTACCGCCAGCATCAAGCATCGAAGACCACTGAAACACTGCCAAAACGCCATCAGAGATGCCGCTTCTGATGTGCTGGGTTTCATTCGTCCACCACAACGAAACCCCTGGTTAGAAGATGAATGCCGGCAAGGATATGGAGCTAAACAAGATACATATAAAGCGGCGCTGCATAGAAGGAGCTGCTCATGAGCTCTATGAGCGGAAGAGGAGACACGAACACCGGCCTCTCAGGAGGAAGAAGAAAGAGCATGAAAAGCGCGCGATCGAGGAAATTTAGGGATGCTACTCCAGGAATGAGGTTCGGAAAATTTTACCAGAAGTTAAAAATAACATGCCACGGAAACAAACCCCGAACCGAAGCCTGTAGAAATGAACAAGGGAACATCGTAGTAGAATCGCAGTCGATGTTGAGGATTTGGAAAGACCATTTCTGCAGACTGTATAACGGCGATGACGGACCAAATACTGCTGTCAGGCAGAATCAACCTTTCAACTTGGACGATGATGACCAACAATTCCGTCCACCCGACCTGGATGAAGTGAAGATAGCCATATCGAAGCTTTAGTCCAACAAAGCTGCTGGAGCGGATGGCCTGACTGCCGAGCTCTTCAAAGCGGCAGGCGATGACTTGGTACGGAGCATACACCAACTCATTTGTAAAATATCGTCGGACGAAAGTATGCCCGAAGAATGGAACCTCAGCATTGTTTGTCCGATTCTCAAGAAAGGAGACCATCTGAACTGCGCCAACTACAGAGGCATCAGTCTCCGTAACATCGCATATAATATCTTATCTGCCGTATTGTGTAAACGCCTGAAGCCGTTCGTCAACAACCTGATATGTCCATATCAGTGTGGCTTCAGGCCAGGAAAGTCCACCATCGATCAAATATTAACACTACGGCTAATCTTGGAGAAGACCCATGAGCTTCAGATCGATACACACCACCTATTCATCGATTTTAAGACCGCGTATGACAGCATCTATAGAGACGAGCTATATAGAGCAATGTCTAGTTTCGGCATCCCTGCCAAACTCGTCCGTCTGTGCAGGATGACGATGGAGAATGCACGCTGCTTCATCAAGGTCGGTAGAGATCTCACCGAGACCTTTGATGTCCAGAAAGGATTTAGACAAGGCGATGCGCTGTCATGCGATATTTTCAACATCGTACTTGAAAGAATAGTGCAAAACTCACGAGCAAACGCAAGAGGCACTATCTTTCAAAAAGTCCGTCCAACTACTCGCATACGCCGACGATATTGGCATAATCGGGAGAAAGCAGCGTGATGTCAGTGGCGCTTTCGCGAGTATTGAGACGGAAGCGGCGAAAATGGGTTTAGCGGTAAATTAGGGCAAGACCAAGTATATGCTGTCAAGCAAAAAAGACAACCAACACCGATGTCTCGGACAGAACGTCTTGAGGTAGTCAAGGACTTTGTCTACCTAGGCTCTGCTATAAATACAGACAACGACACCAGCGCTGAGATCAAGCGAAGAATAACTCTTGCCAACCGCTGTTTCTTTGGTTTAAGAAGGCACTTGAGTAGCACAGCCCTCTCTCGGACAACAAAAGTCACCCTTTATAAAACCTTAATAATCCCAGTCCTGCTCTATGGCGCAGAGGCATGGACATTATCAAAAATGGATGTGGGTGTTCTTGGTTGCTTCGAGAGAAATTCTTCGGGCGATCTTCGGTCCCGTCTGCATTGACGGTGAGTGGAGGAGGAGATACAACGACGAACTGTACGGACTGTATAGCGACAAGGACCTAGCCAGAAGAGTGAAGATTCAAAGACTGAGATGGCTGGGTCATGTAGAGCATATGGACACCAATGCACCGGTCCGAAAAGTCTTCGAATCCGCTCCCGAGGGACAGCGCAGTAGAGGAAGCCCAAGACTCAGGTGGTGCACGCAAGTGGAAGGGGACCTCAGCCAACTTAGCGTGCGAAACTGGAGGCAGTTAGCCAGGGTTGGAGCTGGCTGGAGAAGCTTGTTGACTGAGGCCCAGGACCACCCCGGACTGTAGCGCTACTTAAAGTAAGTAAGTAACAGTGTAGCGAGGTCATACCTACTTCTATACTGCTGTCTTGTATAGTTTGTGTACAGTAGAGGAGACAAAGTTTTCGTTTTTGTTTGGCGAGCGGTCCTCATCACGATTCAACCCGTGAAAAAATGAGAGAGTCTTAAGTTGTGGTTATATGCTGCTCTAAGTGCCTACTTAGCCGAGCAGGTTTTTTCGCATAATCTGATCGTTGTCCGGATCTTGAGGCGTCCAAGTCCCCGAACAAGATAAGGATCCCTTGAACAAGACATTTTCACAGGGAGTAGCTTTCTGTAGAGACGACTAAACCTTCCACCTTTATGTTCGGATGTGTACTTCATCAATAGAAAGGAACTTGTCGTTTTATCCTGGAATCTCATTCGCATTAGTTGCTTCAGGCGATACGAATGGAGACCCAAATGTTTGAATCTCTATGACTTAGTGTTCTAACTCACTGAATACTGAGTTAGACTTCTAGAAAATGGGATTTATCATATGCTACGATGCTCAGAACATTTTTTGGAGAAGAACCGTGAAATGACCTTTCAGCCAATCCTTCAAAAACGGCAGTTGTTATCTTCATGAGTGATGGAAGCTGACTGTTTTGACTCATCTAGTGATTAAGTTCATTCCAATTCGTGTCTCCAATAAAGCCAAGTAATCGGATTTGATCTTGGACTAAGCTTTTTTGAATTAAATGTGTCATATCAAGGCTCTGTCGGGTTTGATACACTAAAATGAGTCTTCTCACCATCCGAGGAGTCTTTTAGATAGACAAGGTCTGTGGTAGAGCCAATTACATCTACTGCTTCGGTTGTTTGCAGGAGAAAGTTTATACGAATATAAGTCAGTGCCGGAGTCACTAAAAAAAATGTCCGCGCTTTCCACAGCACTCTGGCTCTGCTCTAGACGCACTGGTGAATCTCCTCCCCCTTGATACCTGAAGTTTTGAAAGCTCTGCACGTCGTATGTCTTGACACTGGTCCTATGGACATGTACACTGATGTCTTGACACCACAATCTCTGTTGTTGAAAAAATATGAAATCTTCTTTCCCTACCTTCCAAGGGGAGTTGCATGCAATTCTGTAGAATCAGTAAATAGGACTGAATCTTCTCATGAATTCCAAGCTTTGCAAGACTCCATTAAAAGTATTTGAAATACTGAGTTCACTAAGTCCTATTTGGGTTCATGGGATCACGAGACGTTTCTAAAATATCATCGGGTGTCCTGATGTCCCTTAGTAAAAGAACAGCCGACTTTTTTCATTCAACGTGACGGGGCACTGGCGGAGCACTAAGCTTTTGCTGAGCACCTGAGCATGCTCACTTTCTCTGTAAGTATCCGGGCTACGCTCGTATCAGGCTCGAGGTACTCGACATAGATGTGGTGGTCTCTGTCACCGTACCCACATAATTAAGAAAACCCTTGCTTATGTTTCTACAAAAGAAATTTAAGTAAAACGAATATACAAGGGGAAGACTATTTCTTTGGCTGAATGTTCTGTTGCCACAGAAACAATAGCATGCAACTCTCTAAACGTGTTAATTAATTTTCGTTTATTTGCTAGGTTGATACTTGCGTCACCAACGTAAAGTAAAGATAGCTCATTCCTAAAAACGATACCAAGAAAAGTATTCCTCCTAACAAGGATAACTTTGTCAGACCCTTTACTTCCGCTTTCACCCTCGCCAATATTCGCCAATAATGGCATTGGAGAAGAAAGTTTGGTCTTCATAGTTTCTTATTGCTGTTTTATTTTTTCACACCCAAACACACATGCACACCGAGTACCATTGTATGTATACAAGTATAGGTATCTTGTCCAGGATTAAAATACACAGGTATGGCGGGTAAACTTGTGTGCTGTCTCCGAACCAGCTTCGAGGTTGTTAATGTCAAAAGCAATGAACCCACCCACCGTCTGTCACACTGCATAACCGATAGATGTATAGGAATATACACATACATATATGTATATACGAGTGCATAGTGGTGAATTCACTTGGTAGATTCATAAATAAAAAATGAAAAAAGGAGAAAAAAAAACCAACCCCTAGCCCCATTTAGCAAACAAGTGGGGTGGGGTTGTGAGAATAAAACAACTTTCAAAGAGGAATGTCTTCAGCGAACCGAAGTAAATTAAACTTTGTTCCATTGCCGTGTCCTATCCATGCGTGTGCCTGGCTGTTCGCTTTTATTTCATAAATTTTTCTCTCTCTGTCTGTAGTTTGAGGTGGGTGAAGTAGATGGGGTTGATGGGCAACCCCGCTAGTGTATTATCTCGAGATTTTCTCCCATTAAACAAGAAAGTAACGGGTTTCGTTGTTCAAAACCGAATCCTTACAGGACCTTAGAAATAGAAATGTCTCGTGGGGTAGTTGGATTGGGCATCATTGGTAGACCAACTCCAAAAATCACGGTAAAGCGACACTGCCCTAGTCGTCCTCAGTCGTTGTTTTGTTGCTCGTCATCGTCATCATAGTCGCCTTCGTATGGCAGGGGCACGTTTCAAATTTTCCTGTTTCCCGATACCGGTGCTCTCGTTGTCTGCTTCTTATTTTTCGTTTTCCATTTCCCGGCTACTTGCCTATGACTTTGTGCAATGAATTTTAATTTTGTGTTTTTCCTTTTTTTTTTGTTTCTTCTTTCTTCGCTCATTGTTGCAAAATGCAATTTAATTTGTTGATTGTAGAAGTTTTTGTTTTCGCTTGCTTGCTCCCTGTTTTTCCCTTCTTTTTTTTCTAGCCCACAGTTTTCCCTGGAAAGTGGCAGCAACATGGGTAAAAGGGTTACTTTGACTACGGCTTCAACTAAACTCTAGGGGTGGTTTGCTTATGGAGCTGTGCTGACTTCGAGGGATGATTTTGATCAATGAATAGTCGGGTGGTGGTGGTGGACATTTTAGTGGCAGCGAGAAGCTGTAGTAGTTGCATTATAGTAGTTTAACTAGTTTGTTGTTTTGTTTTTCAATTTACTCTCAGGCGTACTTAATTGGAAAATGTTGGCTTCTTGTTGACTGTTTATAAGTTTGTGGAACACATAAGAAGAGAAAACACATTTATTTAGCTTTGGATCCGCCATGGTTCAGAAGATTTAGGGCTTCCTTTACAGACCTCATATTCAAACCAGCTTTTTCATTCGTTACTCCCATGGAAACTGCCTGCTAGAGAGTGAGGAACATGCCGAACTGTGTAGGTGTACCTAATGAATTTTGTAATGGTAGTAGAAGGCACAAATCCCAGGTCTTAGGGGTATGAAGGTATATTTGTGAACCAGAGGAACTGCCTTTATCAATCAATGTCACGACTGCAGTCGCCCATGTTAAGTGAAAGTCACGTCCAGCATGGGATACTACTATCCGAAAACAAAAAAAAATAATGAGGCGCAAGCAAAAATCTGACGACTCCCTCACTTTTGAAAAATTAGTTCTAAAAAAGCCATTTGCAGCCCAGACAGGCAAGCGAATATGGTGAATATTAATGAGTGTCAGCAGCAGAACGTTGAGTATTGGCTGCATTGGTTGATGGATTCATGGCAGTTACTAGGTGTAAATCAGTACTGGGAATATGCTTCCAACCTTGCAAGAAAAGTCGAAAAGTTCTTGCAATGTGATATTACGAGTAAATGCTCCTGTTACACTGTTTCTCAAAAGAAAATTGTCAGCAAATTGAACCCCCTGTGTAAACATAAATAGTGGCACGTACATTGAGGTTTTGAGTTTTTCTTTTAATGTGTTCCAGCCTCAGCAAGACAGCTAGCTTCTCATGCCTGGCTCTCTGAATTCATGCCCTATGTAGGTAACCCGTGTACCCCGATATCATAAGAGTGTGTTACCAGCATTTTCGTTGACTCTCTATTTCTATCGACCGGGCGGATAATCAAAAGGACTTACCTGTGAAGTTGGTGTTCGAAAGCATAAGCAACACTGTTTCTCGAAGGATCTGCGTGTAAACCTTGGTTGAATAAAAACAAAAGAACGGGATGAAGGTGGGAACAAAGCTTTTTATATGTGTAGATACTGAGGCCCTTTGCAAACCAAGATGTTGTTTATTGCACTCTGCAGGCTATAACCCAGAATACTGTGAGTGTATTCAGATAAATAATCAAATTGTTATTGGAAGCCACTGTAAGATTTCTTCGACTTTCTGAGTTGTGAAAACAAGGAATTGTACATCCTTTGTAAAGGAAAGGGCACGGACAGAAAATACCAAAGATTTTTCTAAAATTCTCAGCCTTGCAGCTCAAATAGATCCACTACTCCACACTAACGAGTGTTAGGCTAATTGTTGGAGAATGTTGGAAGAGCAATGGCACAAGAATTGATCCTTGTGGCACTCCAGAGTTCTAAGTGACGGGAAGTGTTTTTTCGCCGACCGATACGACTTGATTGTTTTCAATTAGGTTTGAGAGAATCAAGTTAGCTGCAGAGTTACTGAAATGGAAATTACTCTTTAATTTTGTAAAAAGAAGTGCTGCCAGTGTCGAATGCTTTTGAAAAGTCTAGCAGCCTTCTCAGATCATCTGTTGTTTTCAAAACAGCAGAAACACAACATGAAACCAGAAACTGTTTTCGAAGACTTTGCATTAAAGAGGAAGAATAGGAAGTTGAAGGATTTTTTACTATCGCTACGACCTTAGCAACCTGCCAAATAGGACGAAAAGAGGATTTGATGAGTATTGTGTTGAAAATATACGTAAGAGTGTGAAGAATGTTCTGCAAAATTATTTAAATAGTGTGTGGATGTATTTTTTCAGGGCAGGCAGTCTTAGACTTTATTCGGAAAGAGCTCATCTAATGTCGTTTTCATCTACTCCAGTGAAGTGAAAGCAAGAATGGTGTGGGAGAGAAACAACTGTACTGGGTTCGCAAACGTCAGGCAAGGCGTATTAAACTTATATTTTCAGGCGCCCCACACGAAGCACTCGGAAATTTTTCCACGAGTTTTTCGCTGGTAGGATTTCATCAAATCGCTTTAAAGACATTCGCTTCTTAGCTTGCCTTATTGTCATAGAAACACTGATTCTCAAAGTCCGGGAGCCTGCATGAAACACTGGTAGTCGGAATCTGTTTCATCGTCAATAAGTCAGGATACTTTGTTTTATAGCTTCTTGTATTTCAGGTGTAAACCATATGACAGTGTTTTTTGCCATCAATTTAGATCTTATCGGAACATGTGAGCTAAGAAGATGACTTATAGCATTTTTAAAGAAATTTATTTGATTTTCAGCAAAAGTCTTGAAATGAACTTTGTCCATTTACAGGTAACAGGACCAGTCTGTCCCAATAGAATTAAGTTTATTCTCCTAAAATCCTTAGAAGGGTGAGACAACAGATGGTGTGGATGTTGGCTATTGAGACTCCGGACTCGTGCAATGGTGAAGAGTTTTGAAGAAATTGATTCGGTATCGAAGCAAGCTCCATATCAGTATGCTTGGCCAACACATACACGCCAAAACATCACCACTGTGAGCGAAACTGTTCAAGACCAGCCAGGTACCTCAATTCGTCGCCGAAGTCAACAATTAGGCTTTTTAATGGCACTTTAGGGCGAATTTTAAAAGTTGATCTTCATTTGCATGCCTGTAAAATCCAAATAACACAATAATTGAAGCCTTTGGCCCATCTACGAGGTCGCCGATTTGTTAACTGGATGGTGGATCGCCAGAACAATTTGTCATCGAATTTGATCTTTCCGTTGAAGCCCATTTTTGGATGGATGGGTATGTAAATAAACAAAATTGTCTTTTCTGGGGAGCGAAAAACCCAAACGAGATTCACGATAAACCAATGCAACCAAAAAAAAAACTGACTGTATGGTGCGAATTATGAATTGGGAGAGACAGTTACAGAAATGAAAAACGATACCGCAACATGTTGACCGGCTATTACATTCAAAAATGGAATGTGAATTTTGTCTGGATGATTTCTGGTTTCAACAGGATGGTGCTACCTCCTACACAAACTATCAATCAAACAATTTGCTGTACGAAATTTAAAGATCGCATTATTTCGGTTAGAAGAGAAGTTGATAAGCCTTAAAGGTCATTCGATTTTACATCTTTAAACTTTTTTCCAGTGGTGTTTTTTGGAAAGTAGGGTTTATGCCAATAACCAAAATTTAGGAAAATCCGCACCGAAAAAGCGGCCATTGACCCACTTATTCTTCAAAAAGTCATCGATAATTTTGACCTCTGAATGGTCGCTTGCAACAGAAGCCATGGTGGTCACATAAACTGAACTTAAAACATCATTAAAATTTTACTTCGATTTGCGTGTTCCATTAAATGAAAATTTCCACACTAGCTGTTGCCTCATGCTTTACTTTACAAACATGACTTGCTGTCTAGCCCAAACAGCACATTGTTTTGAGAAGCCAGACGCTGACAATTGAGTATAAAGGATGATGTTTGTGGAGTTTCTTGTAATAGAAGGTCAAACAGGGTTGATGAAATACTCGAGAAATGCGTTAATTTGGCATTATTGATAGACCCTAGACCAAGACTATTAATTTTGTTTGTATTTAACAAAGAAGAATTTCCAAGCAAGTCACAATTAAAGATTTCGCATGAGATGGTTTCAGTGTAGAGGGGTCATAAATCTCCTAGGAATGTGTAAAGTTCAGATAGATCCACACTTTTATCAAAGCGGTACGCTACACCGAACAAATATTTGCTTGATACGTTATAAGTTATCTCAGCAAAGCAATAATCAATTTATGCAAACACAACATTAATGCAGTCGCGGGTGTCAATACATCAGATCTACACAACTTGGAACCCTTCATATCGTACACATCATTGGGAATATCCGGTTGAAAACAGTTTCAGTTACTCACCCCATCAAAACACATCATAAAATTCCTAGATATTAGGAAGAAAAAAAGTGGAATTGAGCTTAAGCCATCCCAATGTACATAGAAGTCAATCCGCAATACAAGTTTGTGTCATTACGCCCCTACAGAAGAAAGATTAAATTATCAAAACATGTCTGTCTATACGTTTCTCTAAACTATTCAACTTGAATACCATTAAGAACACTATCTCTAGTGCATCGGACTTTATTTCGCATCTACAACGAAGCTCCTGATCCCGGAAAGTATATGCGGCTAGGTCGAGAAGAAATTTTGTGGAATTTACCGATGAATGTGTGAAAGAACCTCTGTAACCGAATATTTTGCGCTTGCACTGGTAAACCTTATTCGACACCTCTTTGCGACAATATCTAAGAACTCTTTTGAGGAACCGCGCTAACATTTCATCCCATGAAACAGACAAAATATCGGTTCGCGGTGAGCCAGTATGGATTTCTCAAAAACGCACTTAAACGAGAAGACTTGGACGAACAATTTGCTGCCAACAATGTTTCATGTATTCTGTAGGAGATTAGGACTCTAACAAAAACCTAGTTCATTGTACTAGGTGTCGCAAAAGTCATCAACCTATCGGAAGATCCTATAATTTTTGCAAATGGAGGCAAATGTCAATCCTACTTTGACATCTGTGGAGTAAAAAGAAACAAAATACAAGTCAACCAGACATTTTTCGGTGTTATTGCCGAATCGTTAATTTCGGCGCAGATTTCCCGGTCGTCCGACTGGGTAAACACTACGGCGTTACGCCGCTCGCCTAGAAGAATATGAGACAACACGTGATGCCGCCAGCTTTGGCCGACCGCGGAGCAATCGTTTTACTGAGAATAAGGCAGCTTTGTATGAAGATGGCGCAGAGGACCGCGGAGTATCGACTAGACCACGTGCCACGCATTTGGACATCAATCGGCGGTCTTTACAGATAGTTTTGGTGAAAAACTGTAAGATGTTCCCTTACATAGTGTAGACGGTGCATCAACTGTTAGCTGTTGACCGCCAAACGCGGGTTACCTATGCTCAGGCAATCCCGAATCTCGACCTAGAGGGAGACAACTTTTCATAAAAAATCATCATGAGCGACGAGGCTTATTTCCATCTCTGTGGATATAGGAATAAGCAATCTGCATTGAAATCTGCATATAACCCCCTCGAAGAGCCATTACACCTGCTCACGATTACTGCATGATATGCTGTTTACGCTGCAGGATTCATTGGGACTTATTTTTTTGAAAACGCCGCGGGCCAAACGACTACTGTGGACTGTGAGCGCTTTGACTCTCATGCTCAACGACTTTCTTCTTTATCAATTGGGTGAATTGGGACTGGAAAATATGTGATTCCAACAGAATGGAGCACCATCGCATATTGCAAGAGCCATAACCGAAATCTGAGGAGTGCTATTCCCAGTCGCCTGATCTCTCGTTTTGGCGATTTGCTTTGGCCGGCAAGAATGCCTAATTTAAAAGCTCCAGACTTCTTTTTGTGGGGTTGTTAGATTACTCCTTTCATACCGTGCTTTCTGCGTATTTTAGTTAATCGTTATAATTCTTTATTTTTATAGTTAAAGGCCCGCTGTGTAACCAAAGGCTGCGACCTTTACACCGTTGAACACCGTTTCTTTTTCTTCCCGGTTGCAATGATCTAGGTCTATGACTGACTTGAGTTTGTCTAGTCTACCTTTGATCTTGTCATTGGGTTTATTAGTTACCATGCTAAAATTGTCCAGGGTGTCCCACTCGATATTGATATCTTCTGTGTTTAGAACTTGCTCCTTGTCTAAGGTATTCATCATTAGAACTTTGATTTTCGCATTGTTGGCTCGAGTGAGGCTCTCGCCGAGATAAATGCCTGGAAGAACTTACTTTTTATAAATTAATATGTCGCTTTGTTTTATATCATTGAAAGGAATTTCTATTACTTGCTGAGATCGGGGTTCCAGCCTTATTGTTCGACTGGTGTCCCTGTTTCTTTCTACTTTATTTTTTATTATTGATTTTTTGTTTGTACTAGTATCTGCCTCAGTCTTTACTGCTAAGCTCTCTGTTGACTTAGTCTTACTATTGTATGCTGGGAGATTATTATTATTCTCCTTGGTCCTAACTGATAAGTGCTCGTTCGACTTAGTCTTACTGTTGGCCAGGAGTTTTTTCTTATTCTCCTCGGTCCTAACTGCTAAGTTTCTCTTAGTCTTACTGTACTGCCAGTAGTTTTTTCTTTCTTACCTCGGTGTTTGTTCCGTTACAAGCGGTTGATTTAATATTAGGGTATCGATTCCCATTGAGACTGCATGTGTTCCACACCGATACCTAATTGGCGGTCGGGGTTAATTGTGGAATCGACAAAGTTCGTATGGCCAAGCGTTGCTCTGTTGCTTCTAGTGTTGATCAATCTGCTGTTATTGGATATACCTTGCCTTGACTATGCTGATTTCAGAGCCTGTGTCAAGCAAGAACGTTGCGGAATATTTGTCCGAGGGACTAAATTTTACTCGTATCACTGGCTCTTTATATTCAGGACAGAATGATACGAGGGTAATTAATTTAACTAGTGAATGTCGGCTTGGGTCTGCACTCGGGATAGATTTTCGACTGCATCTTCCCGAGTCGTCCCGTTTCCCATGTTGGTTCCGTTTAGGAATTGCTGATTACTATAATGGCTGATGCCTAGTTGTCTAACTTCGTGGGGAGCGTTTTGTGAAGTTGTTTGACCGGTGTCAGGAGTGTTTCTACGAAAGGGGTTTCGTTTGGGCAAAACTCCTATGTCTATCAGACGTGTCCTGCATACGCAGAAAGCACGGTACGAAAGGCGTAATCTAACAGGGTTGTTTGAATTCGCGAGTCTACCATATATTAACAAGCCTCAGATTCGTGAAGCCTTCAAATGGAATATCCGTCAAGAATGAGAGGACGACCTATCGCAAGAAGTTCTACGAAGAGTAACGAAACGAATGGTCATCAATTCTGGCGGAGTTCACTTAGACGATATCATTTTCTCGACTCAATAAAGATATTAAATAACCATAATCCAGAAGCAAAACCAAAAAATGACTGCCAAAGAACATCGGGTGACAACTCTTGCACCACTTTATACTACTTGTATGCTCCTTTTACGGTAAGCAATATACAGTCTTTCCTTCAATCATCTTATCTGCAGTTATGCCCACATGAAACCAAACTATTAGTGCAATCACTAATCGAGAGCACGGTCAGTTTTTACATATATTTGTGTCTTTGCATGGCCTCTAAGGTTTTCCAGCGAACTCATGGTATGGTAACCATTGTGACTTGGAACTTTTAGATTACCCTTCAAGGATCAGCCGGAAGAATCATAGCTGTCCAACCCACATGGGTGATGTGTCTCATGTCTTGCGAGACTTCTTAATGCTATCTATCTGAGCACTTACGAGTATGTGCACTTATTGTCGATCAGATCTACTTCATATTGATCTGGAGTCTCACTATTCTGCTGTTTTTCGGTCCTTGTAGCTAGTGCAGGTATGTGTTAATTTCTTGCCACCTTTAACACAATCTTCAATTCCTTTCTCTGTCCAGTTCAATACAGTAATTTGTGACTTATCGTTCCCCAGGTACTCTGGCTTTCAACGATTTTTTATGTTTGAGGCGTTGTCAGTTTTCCAACTGAAATTCGAATTCCTGGCGCACTATCCCAAACCCAATCGGTGATGTAAGATACTTTGTGGTTCCTTGAAATTAGATTAGATTGTCCCTTCCTTCACAAGTTTTGACACTGCTCCATCTTAAATACGAGTTAATTGATTTTCCATGTTACACAAACCAAAGTGGGCTAATGGAACCTCGGGCATCTACGTGACTTTTTGTTTACAAAATTCCCATCTCCCCCACCCCTCATTGTTTGAAAAGTCTTCATTTTGAATATAGTCCATTGTGGGTTGAAATTTATCTCAACTCTCCCCCAGATACTTCGCTTTTGTTCGTACTTCAGCTTCAAAAAATCATAAAACTCAAGAATGACTCTTTACGCGAAGCATATGCAAATATTTGCCACTTAATTCCCTCCTAGAGGGAATACTACCCCTCCATCGCCACCTCTAAAGGGGTGGAAATGTATTTTTCCGTATTTTTTTTGTATTACGAACCTAATTACACGTCTTAAGACGCAATTGAGGCAAAATAAATACACAAACTTTCAGATACAAGTTTATGTTGGCTTTAATTCCGTGAAGACGCTCATATGAATAATTGAGTAATTCGCCATTTCTTCACCACCCACTCTAGAGCTAAAACCAAACAAACATAAGTACTACGTGTGCCATCCCTCAGACAAACTGGTGAAGGCCTAAGCCAAATAGGCTCACAAAATATGCAAGAATAAAAAAAAGGAAGAAAAATGGAGAAAGGATGAAGGATATGAATATAAGCAAATAAGCAAGAGTAAGTAGATCCTTGAAATGGTGTACGACTTAGGAATATTCTCGTATCATACAATAAAACTTGGAAGCGAGATGGAAGCAGCATCCGAATTATGGCAGATTGTTGTTGGTGTGCTTATAAACATTACCTCGGGCGGGGATGGATTTCAGTTATGTGTCCTTAAATGTATCTTCACATTTACTGTGCCATGAAGATTAAGCAATATTCATAACGGATATGACACACTTGTAGCCGTTGTGCCAAAGTTTCAATGATTCATTCCAAAAACGAGCTTATGCTCGAAAAGTCTTTAAGAAGTATACGAGTATATCTATGAGATCTTTTCTGGCATTTGATGATATATTTCCTGGCAGTGGGGAATTCTATGTAGGCAGTATTGGATACGATTTAGCCGCTATCTAGTCCTAAGAATTGCTTCAGTAAATTTGGCCGACGCTGGCATTTGTTAAGAAAGTCGGACATCAATTAATCGACTTTACGCTATCAAACAGGTACGCTTAAGAGATTTTCGTCGGGAAACCAACTGGATAAACAGTTTAAGGAAGTTTAGATTTCCAACACAAAAGGTAGAAGAAACTGTTTGGAATCTGAACGGTGCAATCACCATAACATGTCCAGCTAGGAAACAATCTTGGATATCGGTCGTGCTATTGTGAAACGCAGATTTGCAGCAACTACGTAAAACACCTAGACAACTTCTAAACAAGTCACTTAATGCTAATTTGGAGAAAGGTTGAAGTCTCTACAGGTGAAAGCTCTGTAGCTCTGATGTGGCTTCCTTTGATGGCTTTACGTCGACTGGGAGTGTTGGCATTTATTCAGATATGCTAAGGTAAGACCACAAACTCTGAAGAGAATTCGCCCTTCTTGTCCAGCAGTGGCATACATACCGAGACTCTGGCGAACAGTTAGAGTGTCCTTAATACAAAATATCAGAAAATACAATAAACGCTTGCCAAGCATTGCAGACTTGTCATTCTGACGCCCTTCATGTTCAAAATCATAAAAAGAATGGTCCTAATCCGTGTGTACAAAACCGCTTTTCAAATGCATCCTCTGTCCAAGATGCAGCATGCTTGCCGACGCGGAAGATCCTGCGAGAGTGCACTTAAAAATTTCGTCAAAGATTCCTTGGATAAGACAACTGTTGATAACATGTATAACTCGGCAAAATTACATTCTGCAATCGAGTCACTAGTTGTGTGGATAAAGCAATGCTTGTGAATGGAACCCTGATTGCGGATGCTGAAAGTAGCCAATAAGTGATGGTAATGGAATAAAGTCCTGTCCCCTCCCCACAAGTATGGTGCATTTAGGACGACTCACTACTCAACACTTTTAATAGTTCTGACGTCTACGCCCAGGCATATGTAAATTAAGTAGCTATAGTGGTTGTTTGCAGTACGGCGTAGAGAGCTCCAGACATGATCGACTGATGTACTAGAAATGCGCTTTCATTCAGTGTGTGTGAGATATCATCGAAATTTTTTAATTCATTTGAAAGCCTATCGATGCCATTATGTATGTCAGGCTGAATTAGACTGATGGCATGGGCTATGTTGTCTTTGAGGGTCGCTATAGTTTTTGGCTTGTTCGCATAGACCTGCGACTTCAAATCGCACGATCTCGGTGGCAAGTTTACATCACCTCCACTTGAGATGACCATTCCCTCGAATCGCTCGTGCAGAATTTCTAATGTGGCGTGAGTTGTGTAGTAATGCCGTCCAGTTGAAATCACATGTTGCTGGTATCCATATCATCCAATTTAGGCCAAAAGAAGTTGGTAATCATCGACCTTAAATCGCTCACCATTGGAGGTGATGGCCTGGTCAACGTCGTACTCAAAGAAATATGGACCGCCAGCCCATAATCCGCAGCAAACAGTGGCTTCCCGAAATGTTATCGTCCCAAATTCGGCAATCTTGTTAGTTGACGTACCCATTCATAAAGAAATTGGCCTCATACCCGAAGATGATTTTTCAATGAAAATGATGGTCAGTTTCCAACTGCTCCAGGGCCCATTTAGAGAACAAACTTCGTTGTATTGTATATGGTCGTTTACCTTCAACTACTGAGTCAGTTGAATTTTGTACGGGTGCAGGCCCAAGTCATGACGCAATATTATAAGACCAATTACATAGTATTCATCGCTTGTCCAGTGGAACAAAAATCCTTCACTGCTGCGTTTACTAAACTCCCAAGAGGTGTCTGTCTCGGCTGCACGGAAGCTGTCGCTCTAGACGCTGATCTGGCTCTTCTTGATATTCATATTATGGACTGCACTCTCAAAGCTGTTGAAACATGAACTGTGGTTACCTTGAACGCTGACTATCTTTTGAATCTTGTCTTACGGACGGAGTTCTTGTTGCTGAGAAAGTATGAAATTGGCTTTCTCTGTTTCCAGGACTAACTTCGGCCAGGGGAGCAATGGAGTCGGGACTTCATCGGTAAGTCCAAAATCGATTACAGATGCTGTCTTGTTGTCTTTCTGATGTACAACAATATTAGCTTTCACTTCTCGTTCAGAAAACTTCCGTCGTTGATTAGGCTGCGCTTTAAAGCCCGATGAATCCTTCCACGACAACCAAGTTAGTAGTGAGAATGCAAGACATCACTGATGGCAATCGGAAGGCTAATTTCACTGAGACTTGTTTGGGTCCCAGGTCACAATGGAATCAAAGGAACTTGTTAGGCAAGGCTCAGAGATAAGTTTGGATTTACGTTGACAGTTGGGTTGAATATGAGGATAACTGCAGATGGCATTATTCTTCAGTGTGACGGCAGATATTTCTAATACTTCCCGGTACCGCTGCGAGGTCGACGGCCTTCTTGCTGTCCTTTAATTATTTACTTACTTAGGTGACGCTACAGTTCGGGTGAACCTGAGCCTCAACTCACAAACCTCGTCACTTAGTCCGTGTCTCCAGTGGCACATTCCACATAGTTCAGGTCTTTTTTTACTTATGCGCATCACCTAAGGTGGATCTTACCTATTTGAAGATCCGAAGACTTTGCGGAGCGGAGCATTGGTGTCCATTCTTTGTTCATGTTATCCCAGGCGACTGATGCGCAATTTTGTGAATATGTTTCTGTTTAGATCGTATAGTTCGCCGGTGAATCATCTCCAATGCCCACATAACTTGCTTCTTTAAATGTTGTCAAATCGGGCGTTAAGTCGTTGAAGAGATGGTGGGTATTGATCTGGGCTTCTTGAGTTTGTTCCAGGATCTGCTGAATTGTGAAAAGTTAGTCGATTGTAGTCCTGGCCTAAGACCATATCGAAAGA
Organism: Volucella inflata; assembly: GCA_928272305.1. Classification (NCBI taxonomy): domain Eukaryota; kingdom Metazoa; phylum Arthropoda; class Insecta; order Diptera; family Syrphidae; genus Volucella; species Volucella inflata. The sequence continues at coordinate 68,910,833 of OV743719.1, forward strand.
ACCCAGCAAGGCTGTAGACAAATGGCTGAGGAACTTATAGCACTGTTGTTGGCGGAAATGAGGGGCTCTCCTATTTTGTGGGCCCGTCACGCTTATCGATATTCCATCCATCAGGAATAAGGTTTTTTTAACCAGATTTGAGAGATAAAGTGATATATGTTCCCTACAACCTTTTGCCCTTAAGTTGTCAGGTCCGGCTGATTTGTTTGATTTAAGCTTAGATGTTGCTTAATTTTGGTCAGCCCGTCTTATCATCGTCTTAGTTGAAAAGTCTCTCCTGCCAAACGGCCGGATATTAGGTTTTTTCGCTGTTATATGGTCTGCAAATAGAGTTTTTCCATATTTTCAGCACCAACTGGGACTCTACTTGTACTTTAAGGTTTTATTCCTTCTTCATCTCTTCTCTTCTTCTGTATTGGTCTTCTTGCTTTGACAGGTTTTTTTTTACCTGTTGGTAAATCCTCCGGATATTCGGTGTACTTTCCGGAATCCTTCATCAAACCATGAATTTCTTAGTTCTGGTCAGGTGAAACTCAGTACACCAGTTACGGCATCTCTGATGGTGCGTTGGCAGCGATACCACTGCTCTACGTTAGTTGATGCTGGGAGCATATGAGTTGTTGATAAATTTTGGGATTCGCTTTCGGCGAACACTCTGGCAGTCTCTTGCGAAGGCAGCCCTTATACCTGATACGAGTATCTTCCCATAGTAGTCCTTCCTTCCTTCATGTGGTACTAGAAGCGAAGTTGGTCTGTGTCTACATCTTAGATCTTTTGTTTGGAAAGAATGATATTTTTTCTGTTTGGTTTTTTAGTGTTCTAGTTTTGACAGCTCACACGTGATTCATGACATGTGTCAGAGTCAAACATCCTCAGTTAGCAGACTTACACCCGAACAACGCTTATAAATTACTGAATTTTTTTTATTAAAATTCGTTATCTGTGAAAAATGTTTTTCGGGCTTTTCGACCATTTTAAGGTCGTCATAATCGACCCACTAAGTAAGCAGTTCAAGCAATTCAAGTGACAAAATTTCGCACCAATTTCATGCTATTGGATATCAAGCTTGAAGAGGATAAAATTGCTAACATTAGTGAAGACCGTGATTTGTCCATTCGTCTCCGTTCGCAGCAATTAAGATTGTGTTACTCGACTACGTGGAAGATTTTTCGCAAAGATCTTGACCTAAAACCTTACAAAATACAGCTTGTGCAAGAACTGAAGCCGAACGACGAGCTCCGAATTTTCGATGACTGGGGCAAAGAAAAACTGGAGGAAGATCGAAAAATCGTCTTCAGCGACGAAGTTCATTCCTGCCAATGTACCCGAAAAAATGCACTGATCGGTGCGGTATATAGTTCAGTGGAATCATTGGCTCGTATTATTTCAGAGACAACCGTGAGAACAACGTAACATTCAATGGCGCCCGCTACTGTTCAATAATTTCGAACTTTTTTTTTTCCCAAAATACACGAGCGATACATGTCACACAGAAATGCGAATCGATGGACCAGTTGAGGAAGTGACTTGAAAATGCACTTAAACCGTATTCCTGCTCAAGATTAACATGAGACAAGCTTTTAAGATTAAATGGCAAGCATTGATTCATCAAGTCAAATTGTCTATGTGCAAAATACTGCGTGCAAGCTTCTTAAATTTAGCAGATTTCAAGGTCTATAAACGTATCCTTATCGTACGGAAGGAACCAACTAAAGCGAATCTGATTAAAGCTAATGTTCTAGGGGAAGTCAAATAGTTTTAAACTTTTGAAGTGTATCAAAATCAACCTCCGAAAGTTGTATTCCTTTTCATGATACCAAGTGGAATTCAATAGCTCTCGGCGCTTTGCAACTTCACTCCAAAGTGTTATAAAGTTTTCACTTTGACCAACGTTATACCCTTCAGAATTCCGGTGTACAATAAAATTGCAAGGATAAATACTGCCAACAACACGAATAAAACCGAACACTGAACACCCTTTCCAACCGAATTTAGGTCGAAGAATATTCTCCCAAGTAGAAGACATTACTTAGATTTGGAAACCCATAATATCCAACAGATAAACCCTCCTCAATGTGCTGAAATATGTAAAACAAACAAAAAAAACGTTCAATGAAGTATTCGCCTTTTCACACTGTGACGTATGAGTGCTTTTGTTTGAAATTTCACTCAGAGGAGCTCGTGCACTCACACTCTATGTCCCTAGCTGAGTATGAAATATGGTCTGGTTTGGTTGTAATCGTATTCGTTCGTCTTCCCGTCCTGGGACTCGTGTAACGGTGTAAGTCTGCTTTGATGTACTTTTCCAAGGACGCCTTAAGTGCGAGCAGTACTTAGTTGCATTTCATTTCATTGTTGGCAAACAATTTTATTACCCCGAAAATGCATTCGACTCCGGAAGTACATAAGTCCCTTGAAACTGCTGCATCTACTGGTACTTTGGTGGTGGTACTGATTCTGGCACTGCTCCTCATTGGACCACCCAGATGTCCAACAATGAGCGCACTCCTTTTTATAGTACTCCCAGCACTGTAGGATAGAGTTTCGAATTTCAATGAAGAACATGTGGATGGGATGTGTGGTAAAGTGACTGAGAATATAGTTTTATGCAAACAAGAGGGATGATGGTGGTGATATTGATACACAATTGACTTTCGTACTCTTAAGCAAGATTGCACTTTTATTTCATTTTTTATTTTCGGCGAAAGATAGATGGAAGTACTTTCGAAAGTCGCTTGTCATAAATTTTATCGATTCTTATCCGGAAAGTACTTTGGCTTTTAAGTTTGGCTAAGAGTATGTAAGCAGGTTACGGCTGACACAAGCAAGTTATTGAAGTGGAATATTGAGTGCAAAGTGAAAAAAGTTTTTTTTTTATGTAATTCCGAGGAAAACCATTTGAAAGGGCAGTAAATGTTCCTATTGTTGGTTGTCAATGTTACATCTACATCGATGAAGTAAAGTTAGTTTATTTAAGTGTCGGCTACTGTGCCTGCGTGAGTTGAGTTTTGGCCGGAATAAAGCCGATCCCACTTGTGGTCAAAGTACAACTTATTGTCCCATAAAAGGATCTGACCCTTCACGTTGGGAGTTGTGTTTTTTAGCTCACTGTTGCGAAGCAGCCAAAAAGACGGATATACTGAATCCCCACATGAAACATGAACAGACTGCATGCGGCGGGAAACTGCTGTGGGAATTGGACAAAATAATGCGAAAAAACTGCGACATACATACTATGGTGATTGCTACAGAGAAAACGAACAGCGTCTACTTGGATGGGGATTTCTAAAAAACGACATATTTATGCAATGTAGCCCGAGCTGTTGACATATCAACGAATGCAACAAGAGCTCAATTCACCAATATCAGCTTGATAGGCTCTTAAACTCCCACAGATCAAAACGACGATGCTATCAAAGAACGTTTCTGCGAGCTTGTTTGGTCTTTTGATCATAATCATGTTGCGATTGACCAAGATGTCCAAGCCTTCAGAGTGGCGAACATATACTTGGACTACTACCGCGTTGCGGGCCGGAAGAAATATTGGAAGGAGTCTTAGCGTTGAACGGCAGCAAATGCGATAAACCGTAAGGGTCTTTGTCGGCAGCGTATCCCTCAATCTCTGTACATGACTTATGCAATCAGCATGAAGTGGAGAAAAACCAGTAACACTGATGTCAAGAAACCATCAGGAGAAATCGCAACTGATATGCTAAATTTTACCCGACCGCCTCCATGAATCCCATGATTTGATAAACAATGCTGGCTTTTGGGACGAAAGGCCTAGTTGCCGAGTTATCTAAGGCAGCAAGAGATGACTCGTTAAGTCCACAATCAAATATTAATACTACGCCAGATCCTTGAAGAAACTCAGAAGTTCAAATCGATACGCACTTACCACCTCTTCACCGATTTTAAGGTAGCATCTGAAAGTATCTATATAGACGAACTAGGCAGAGAGAGTGATGTGCTGTCATGTCATGTGCAAGTCAACAGTAGAGGCATGACTCACCGACTTATCACTGGTGCGCTTGTAAGTATCGGAACAAAAACAACAAGAACAGGTTCAGTAGTGAATGCGGTCAACAAGAAGGGACATACGACATTGACAAATCGACGATGAACGCCGTCGGCATTGAGTAAAAAAAACATCTACTGTTTCTGCCGAGCCAGGATAGATAAAAAACTAATTCCAAGTCGCAACCGCAAATGGTGGGATTCTGGCCAAACCTTTGGTAGTGTGTGTCCTTTTTTGATGACAGCATGTTTTGCCATCATTGATCGTTCGAGAAATTCTGTTGCTTCCGACGCGTGCATGAGTTATAGTGTAAAGTTCCAAACGATTGTGCCTCATGGCATTACAAACGATGTTAAGAAGACTTATTCCTCTACGGTTGACTCAAAATGGTCCCCTTATGGATTCCATCCATCGGGCATGTTTTCCTCTGACCATATCTAACAGATGAGATGATGCAGTCAGTCCGTCCAGCAAAATTTTACTTTCGTAACGTCGTCTAAGATAGGAGGACCAAATTCTCTGTCTTTTCATACTTTCATGACCATCCGTGACTCTACTACCAGTTGTCATTGCTATCTTTGAAGACTTTCATTCTGGCTTTGTAGCCCGGGCATGTTCCTTTCATTCTCTGATAAAACTTTCGAATGTCCTTTCTGCGGTAACATCCCTCCATTTCCTCGATCGCACGTTGCTTGTGCTCTTTGCTTTTACCTTCTTATCTGCTCGTAGAGCTCACGAAAACCTCTTGTGTCACGATATAGCGCAGCTTCATATGCTCTTTTTTATTTGACCTTAATACGTATTATTATGAGGCGTTGGCTTACAAGCTTTTGTCTTGCTGCCCTTTCTCGAGTAGAACATCCACATTCACTTCCTGGATTACGTTGGTACATCTTTTATAGCAGTCTGGGGCCTCCAAAGGTCGTTCGGCAGCACGTAGGCTGTCAATTGTTCTGAACCGCCTAGTGCCAAGGGTCTCGCAGAGGCCTATTCAGATTTCGTGCCCAACCACGTAACGCTATTCCTTTCTGTGTACCAAGAACAAATTTTTCTTTCCCTTTTACAATTTTTATTGAGCAATCAAAAAGCGTCAATTCATTGTCCTTTTTCCGTGTCATACGCTATCGCAATTTTTTACAATAGTCGAAGGTCTCCTGCTTTATTTTTCCTGAGCTGATGTCGTCGAACAACAGGGAAATGGGTTATCTATGAGCAATCACAAGTACGAGATAAGTGAAGCTCCTTAAATGTAACCCCATGGACACCGTAATGTCTAATCTTACGACTGACGTTTGAACTCTCGATTTTCCAGTCTAAGCACACCATTCTTAGGAGGCGCCTAGCACTGGGTAGATACATCTCATGTAAACCCCGATAGCACCCCTGTCAGTGGCAAACTGTTAAGTTGTTTACAAAACACAGATCACTCGTAAAACCGTGCCCAGATCCCTTTTGACACCTCTCGCATTAAGTTGCGTCTCTTCCAGACCAGTTGCAGGTAAACGAATTGTTGTACTACCTTTCCATCATTCACATTCCTTGGCTTATTTACACCTTCTACAGCATAAAAGTAACAAAAACAAAAAAATCCATATTTGCCTCGTGCTAATGACTGAAACGTGACTTTTGTGATTTCCTCAAATTCGCGCATCTGTCACGCTATCCACATCCATCAAAAGCACTTTGAACTCATAAGAGCAATTCGACAGGTGTTCCCTTCCTACACAAAGTGCCACACTTATCCCATCATTTAGATGAGACCGATAAAAGTCCTTCGAATCGAATTACCCTAGAAAACGATATACGAACACAGCTTCTAAACGTTCGGATACTACCAGTGACAATGTCATCCTAGAACCCTAAACATGACTTGTAGATACCATTGTGTCATCGTCCATCGTACTTGTATGACAGCCGTAGCATGAGTGTCATCCACTGATACCATCGCGCGATTAAAAAGTGAAGAACGTCTCGCAAGTGTGGACGGGAACGTGACACATTGGCTCCGATTCGATTATATAAATTTTCCTGAAATTGAATTCGAGGATATGACAATTTAATTATGCCCCCCAGGCGTCACCCATTCCAGGTGCTGAGCGACGGAAGTCCCAACACAAAGTCGTGAGATTTGTTCGTTTGTTTTTTCCCCTTCAAACGAGGAATAGTTCCTGCCCATGGTTCAGGACGAGTCCTCGTAGTTCGTCCTACAGGTTTTTCTGTATTTATTTTTTTGTTCTATTGATTCTACTCGTACCTTGTCGAGGATTCAAATCCAGTGCTGATGCTGAATCCTGTAGATGCACTTTGTGGTTAGAATTTGAATTTTCGTTTTATTCTCATTTCGAATTGCAGTACCCAAAAGAAGCCGAAACGAAAGGCAAGAGCCTTCAAACGGTTTCACACTGTTGAGCAAGATGACGGGGATACTCGTACAAAGAAGCCTTAAGCGATTTTTCACGAGATATTTTCAACTCCGGCTGTGTGCTACGTGCTACGTGCTGTGTGCGCTCCGGTGTTCCTTCCTTGGCGGAGCGGAAAATCACAACAACAATGTTAGCAGTGCTACTGTACACGGTTGGGTAGTCTCAAATCCGAGTGCTCTGTATGCACAAACTCATGTGTACGTACTTCACGTACGAGAGCACATGGACGGAAGATTCTCGTCCTTTTCTTGTTTTGATTTTTCCCTTATGCATTTTTATTTTGTAATTTATAAAAGCCAACAAATTTTTTGAAGTTTTCCTTCTGTTTTTGGGGCACAAACTGTTGCCGGCTTTTCAGAGCGACAGCTCGAAATTGTATCTAAGGTTAGCAGCCAAAATGTATGCTACGAATATGTAATGGAATTCATTCTAGCAGAAAGTTTTTTCGTTAAGGCGGTTGTGCTTTACCATTGAATGCACTTATTCCTAAATGTATGCCGCACCGTTGTAATGAGAATTGTTTGGATGATCTATACAGTAGTGTCGTCGTGGAAGTGAACTTTTCATTCGAGATTTGTGCAATTTTAAGTAACAGGTTGTAGAAGTGTTTGCATTCAGATGAGATTTTACTCATGGACCACGAATAAGTAGCTACTTGTCGTCAAATGGAATAACAGTTTTTTTAAGACTAACTACGTGTCGTCTTTTTGTTCACACTCGCTGGAAAATAGCTTTAAAGGAGAGGTTTTTGAAGCAGGAACGTCCTGAAGACGACAAGGGCTAATATCAATTTTTCAGTTGGCAGTTGACTTAACAAGAAAAAAACGGAATTTGTCTTCGACAATTAGGTTCGTTTTGGCCCCCCTGTCGAACTTCGGAGGGAACTGGAGCTTCGTCTTATATGTTAAGGAAGAGAGTTGCAGCAATATAAAATGGTGAACTTAAGAAAGTTTTTTGTGGCGTTATATTAAGGCAGGCAGCGATAAATCGAACTGTAGCGCCACCTTAAATATATTGAAAACCTATTAAGATCATCTTGAACCCGTGGAGAGTCAGAAAAGTTGGACATTTTTCTGTAGATTCTCATATTATCCGCATAAGAAAGCATCATTAATAGCCAGAATGAGAATTAGTGAGCCCAAGTGTCTGCCTTGTGGGACACCCGAAGTTCTTTTAGCAAGAACCAAAATGGACTAGGTAATAGCGTTCTTCCAGGTGGGATCTTTTCCATGATATCAGTTTTAAAACCAAGCCCATTGGATTTGAATACAATTAACTTGTGTGCCGGGCACTACCAATAAGCTCAACAAAGTTGGTTGTTGCCGATCTTATTTTAAATCCATGTTGGGTCATTGCAAATATTTGCCCAAAAAACACATTCATCAAATGATGCTTTGAAAGATCTAAGAAATACAGAACACCTGGCTTTTCTGACGGAACAGAGCACTCAGACAAAAAACTAGTCCATTGTCCTCCTTCTAAGTTCCTATCAATTGAATCTTTCACTCTTTGAAAGGAAGGTGAGTAAGAAGTTTAGTGTAAAAGGGGCTACACTACCAGCATCTACCATAATAGCGCCGAGTAGTTGATCGTTTGCCGGACATTCGTAGAGATAGTGTAGAGTGGTGTCTTCATCACTTTCACAGTATTCGTCGAAGTATATTGTATTACTAAGACCAAGCACATTTAAATGCTTAGCAAAAGTGTAGTCACGACACCAGTAAGCAGGAGTATTTCCTACTGAGGGCCAGAAGAAAGGCTGATGACCTCTTAGAGACATCGGGGAGTATTTGTCTGCCGCCGACCTGGAGAGGCATCCCATCTGCAGTTTTGCTCATATGAAACTCAACTTTTTGTAGAAATCGAGGATATGACCGAGGGCATATGCAGACCTCTCCTCTGTGCTCTTCTATCCAGTTCTTCGGCGACTTTATTTTCTGGAATTCCACTGTGACCTGGGACCCTGACAATACTTCTAGCCTTCCGACTGTATTCAGTGAAGTCTTGCATTCTCGAACTATCTTGGAAGTCATAAAAAGGATCAGTAAGACTCTAAGCCTAGCTTGGCGATCTCTACCGAGGCAAACTCCCCCCCCCCCCCCCTTATTTTAATTACTCACTTACTTTAGATGGCGCTACAGTCCGGGGTGCACCTGGGTCTCAGTCAACAATCGTCACTAGTCAGGCCAGCTTCATCTATTTTGCTTAATATAGCTCGTTGCCATCAGAATTGGCTATATGTCTGCCAATTATATAATTATATAAGGTAGAACCATGTTTTACTAATCTAAAATTGTTGAAAAACATCTGCAGGGCATTCTAAATCGGTCTTGAATCCATTTCTGGCTCAGATTGTCACCATAACCAGTCTTGGACACAGGATATGTCGATTTCGTATTTTTTCACCAACAAGAACTCTTGTGCCATTGCATTGTATCAAACGGGGTGTTCATAAGACCAAAGTCATAAGACTGTCGGTCATCAAAGCTGCAGTTCGTGTTGCACCAAACGTCACTTTTTTTTAAGGAGTGCAGCCCATGATATGAATATTTAGATGAGGGAGATTTATTAATGCGTCTTAAGCCAGCCAGGCGTCAGCCCCGAGGCAGCAAAAGCAGCAATAATGCATTTTTGTTAGAGTTTGCTTCAGCAGAAACCGACTTGTAGCTATGTATCCATACCTTTTTCAATGTCTTGCCGACAGGTCTTTTGCACTGCTAGGAGGACGATGACGCCTAAGAGGCTTTCGACTTAACATCTTAAGAAGTTTGTTACCCACGATGACACCCAAATACTTAGCTTCTTTGAAGAATTAAGTGCTGATAATTTTAAGCACAAAATCAGTTTCTCGTAAAGGGAGCAACCTCAATTTTGAGAGGATTGACTGAAAGTCCATTTCTAGTGCAGTAATAGTGGATACCTACGTCTAGTGGTGCCTGCTTTTTGGATCAGGCAGTCACCTTACACGATCCAGTATCCAACAGTCAATGCACCTACACCATTAACGTATGCTTCACCATTCACGTCAGAATTATTGATAGCGTTGAGCAGTGAAGAGAGAAGGTTGTCTTGTGAGCAACAATCGCTTACCTTAACCATCCCATATAAGTCATAATCAGCATCAGCAATCAGTGTCCTTTACATAAGCATTCCCCTTATCCACAAAACTATTGATTCGTCTACGCCGTCGTGCCTGGATGAGTTACACATCTCGTCAAAAGCGGCGTTGTCGAAGGTACCCTAAATGTGGATGAAAATACCCAGCTCGTATTATTTCTCGTCGAGAACGCCTTCAATTCTGCCTATCAAATTTTGAAGCGCACTCTCGCAAGATCCTCCACGTTGGTAAGTATTTTTTATAGCAGACAAAGGATGCATCGGTATGCATAGATACTCGTATCTAGAAATCTCTCCATGCTCTTCAACATGAAGTAAGTCAGATTAATTAATCTGAAGCTCTTGATGACCGTGTAGTCATCTTCCCAGTTTGCGGTATAAAGGCTACTCTTACTTTTCGTCAAGATTTTGGGATGTATTATACAGATAGCAGTACCAAGATGGCATGGAACATTTTTTTTTGGAACTTCCATCAGCTTTTATTGGTTCTAGGCAACTTTAAAGGACGCAGCAGCGTATTCTGATAGCCACATCCGTCAGAATAACCTGTAATAGATGCCAGTAACGCGCGTTTTGTTACATAATTCAATCAAAATTACTATGGAAGGAGCTAGTTGTGGGCAGATTCTGATTAGGTTACCCACATTCGACTCAGTGTAAGTGCCATCAGTTTTCTGAACATTTCCAGACTATGGTATTGGCTTCTTTATATTTCGTTTAGGCATGCTACTGCATATGTTATGCGTGCTTTGTGTACACCCGTAAGTACTACCAGTAATGTACAGTCCTTTTGATAAGATCGTATACGGCAAAACTTGTTTATGAAAACCGGTTTGGAAGTGGCATTTGCATTAGCAGATAAAAAAATACTTCTTCTAGGATGCTTTGAATAAAAAAATTTAAAGAGTAGTATTAAAATCAGTGTCGCGTTTGCATCACGTAGCAGTATTCTTGTGCATGCATCCAAAACGACCGAAAATGTCATACGGAGCAGCTGCTAAATACATGAAAAAGTCAAAAGCATTTGTTAGCAAGTGGGTGCACCGTTATTCCCAAGTTAAAAATGTGAATGATTTGCCGGATCGTGGGTCCACGCCAAAAACAACAAAAAAGCAGGAAAAAATGATTCTACGCGTGTTTGAAAAAATCCTCTTCTATCGTTACGTGGAGGACAAGGGATTTTACGTAAAAGGGGTCTAAATGTGTGTCGTGATACGATACGAAGACGTTTACTAGCCAATAATGTAAAATTTCGAAGCACAATAAAGAAACCACTACTGTTAAAAAAACACGTAGAAAAACGACTCAGTTGGGCCAAGGAGAATTTGGACAGAGATTGAAACAACGTTATTTGTTCGAATGAAGCTTCTTTTTGGGCATGGTCTCCTATGACTCATACCTGGTGTACACAATGTACACACAAGAAAATGACGTCGATGTTTTAGATTGGCCATCACAGTCGCCGGATGCAAATCCCATTGAAAATGTTTGGACCTTCATGAAGCTAAAGCTCCAAGGAAAGAAGATCTCGACGGTCAAACAATTATCACGAATAATACGAGTTTTATGGAGATCTTTGTCTCAAGATTATCCTATAAGATTAGTAGAAAGCATGCTCCGAAGACTCCAAGCAATTATTTGATAATTGAGGAGAGTGGACAACATATTAATTGAAAAGCACTCAAGTAAATAAAGAAAATAAACCAGTACAATTGATTTTTTTTTATTATTATAAGTTCTTCTTTAATTTTTGCCGTATACGATCTTATCAAACGGACTGTATGCGATTTCTGAACTTAAAAATCTCTACAATGCACTGTTTAAGTCTAAACAGCAATAGTATGCAACCTTCGTGGGAGGTAGAATGTGCCCGTATGACAGATAAATACCCACCACCAGTTAAATACTTTTCTCTGCCAAATCAATTTTATATGTCTCATGTCGGCGATCATTTAAAATGCCTTTGGCAAACTCATGCCAAATCAATATCCTTGAGTCAATATTTAATTTAAAAATTTCCTTTTTTCCTTCACCATCCTTCCATCTACCACCTGGAACGGATTCTCCTTCTCCGGCCGGGTACCATGACGACAAACTTAACTCCGGCTTATGGTCTCTGTGTATTTATTTCGAAAAGCAATTTATTTTCTTTCCTCAAAACGACAAGAACAAAAAAACAAGAATAAACGCACAACTTTTAGAGCTTTTACCAAGCGACAACCTACTTTCAACGTTTATTGGCATACCCACCCAGGCACTGCTTGTGTATCCTGGCAATGCATTTGCTATTGGAAAAGATCCATTGGAGTCATTGGATCGGGTTTTTTTTCCAAAAGGGAGGACGAAATGAAAAATGACAAAAATAAGAGAAAAAAAAAATCAAATCAAAGGACAAGCAACCGCATCCAGCAGCAGCAGCAGATACCGTTAAATGGTATTGCGCGAATAGAGTGTCGTCTACCATACTTAAAAAGAACACTCAGAGGCTGACAAATGCGGTCGTACACCTGAAGGAACGTACAAGCGACTACATGGTAAGACTGCAACAGTGTCTCCAAGGACGCAGGATATCACCACAATCGAAAACTGGTGTACGGAGTGTGGCCATTGTTTTTTTTTTTCATATCGAGTTCTACCTTCCCTTTCTCAGTTGCTGCCATTTGATATCCTGACGCTGCTGCTGTTGAAATGATAATAAATAGTCCAACAACCGCGAATTGATTATTTCAATTTCTCTTCTTTATTCTCCTCCCTTTCGTTTCGATTTTCGTCTTCCCGTCGAATTTAAGTTTGCAGGAAATTTCTTTTGTAAGTTTTTTCACACCGCCATTCATTGAACCGACGAAAAAGTGGATTCAAGGACATCCACGACAACAGGAAGCACTTAGCGTAAATTACATTGCCGTTCCAAGCGTAATGTTAGACTAAATAGTTTTTTGCTGTCACTTCTGTTGCTGTTGTTTCTTTTCATCCGCTTTCCGTCTATGTCCTTATTTTGTCCATCTGTATGGGTAGATAAACGAGGAATAGGATTGCGAGTTAGTGTCGCATTTATTGTCCTCTATCTCCGTGGCCATCACAATCAATAAATTTTTATTTCACTTTTTTTTTTTTTTTTGCTTAAACGGGTGGTGGTGGACATTGTCCTTTCTCCAACATTTGTTTGGACCGAATTCACTTGACAAAGTGGCACTGCCAAAAAAGGACAAGCTATCGATTTTGCTTGGTCCTTTTTTACTTTGTTCTTTGTACGGAGACATTGGCCTGGTCATTACTCATTGTACGCTTGGTTAGGTTTTATGATTGAGCAGAGAGGATATACCCAAAACAAAGTTAAATTCATGGAATGAGGTGGAGTTGGGGGATTGTTATAATACTTACCGGCATTAGGATACCTTCTGGGCTTATGGAGGACCTGAAAGGAGAGTTGTAGTTGGAGGTGGATTTGAAGGTCCCTTTTACGAGAACTTCCTTTGTTTGATTAATTTTTTGTCTACTTGCTATAAAAATACAATTTGAGGGAGTACATGCATACAAGCACACATAGCCATGCATATATGACAGGACTCAGTTTGATAGACATTTAAGCAATGAAAGTGGGTGGGGCAGGCGATAATATTATGTCGGTGACCTACTTAGCACTCACATTGGCGTGAAAATTAAAATGCTTTTGATGTTTCTGGATGGTGGATGACAAGGGGTGTGCCCGCTTCTTTATAATGCGTGACCCAATTTGTTTTAGTTAGACAGGCAGTATTTTCGTCCTAAATCCAAATTTGGATATGCTTATATATACATACATATATTTGCACAATTAAGTGTATCAACAGAGTTGGGGGAATAATTAGTTTAGTAAGACGGAACAGTAATTCACAGTTGCAAGGAGCTGTTTGACTCTTATTTATGGACCATAGAGCGTAGGGCATCCACAAAGGAAGATTTCCGTGTCGACATTCTTGATTTACAAAAAAAATAAAATGCCAATGTGTAACCAAGGAAGGCAGTCTACTCTTAAAACGGGACTGCCTTGGACTTTTGCCCGAAATGCAAGTTTATTCTAAGTTGACTGAGGTCCTCTTCCACTGAGGACTTTTCCAACCGTAGCGTTGGTGTAGCTCTACATGATTCAGGCATCTTGGACCTTCACTCTTCTAGCTAAATCGATGTCACTGTACAGTGAACAGTCTATACAGTTCGTCGTTGTATGTCTTCCTTCACTCATTGTCAATACAGACCGCATCGAAAACCACTCGAAGAATTTTCCTCTCAAACCAGCCCAGATAAACACATTATCACTCTTGTTTTTCCAGAGAGGGCTTTGCTAGTCAATCTCAGTTTATAGTGGTGCCTAGGCAGACAAAGTCCCTAACTGCCTCATAGTTATATCTATCGAAAATAGCTTGACTTTGCCCATACCAATACGCGTATCGAAATGGCAAATCGGCAAAATCAACTCTGCTAAACTGGCGGCAGAGGTATAATGCTCCTTCAGTAGTAAGGAAGTTGCAATCTGCCCAACAGCTGCTATAGAAGTATAATAGGACTTACGCCCCTACACTTATACATCAGCAAAGTGGCTCTCCCCAGCTCAGCTAGCATGGTACAAGCCAAAGAACTGGATCTTCACTACCAGTTGGACTTAAAGACCTAAAGATCTGAAATACCAGAACTCGACATGATCTGCGCGGCAAAAGACCGCCCTTAAAAGATTTTATCCTTCGACAAAGGATTCTGCACGGAGATTCACAGCAAAGAAGCAATGGTCAGCAATAACCCACCGAATAGCCAAAACGGTATAAAGTGGTATCGAATGGTTCTAATATGGAAACCGTGGTTGGGGCTGGAATACACGGACCAAATACTAGCATATAAATTGTTATGCGTAAGAGTATGTATTATGTACAATATTATGTATTCCAAGCTGAACTACACGCCACTCAAGAATGCGCCAACTTGATATACAACTCTGGTATCAGAGGCCAAACAACCATTTATTCCCGGATAGTCAAACAGCCATAAATATCCTTAGCTCGCACATTATTGACTCCAAATCAGTCACGTAGTGCTTCAAAAACCTCCAAAAACTTGGAGGAACAGCACCTTACTATGGTGGGTTCCTGAGCATTAGGGAATTTATGAAAATGAAAAGGCCGACGAACTGGAGAGAAAAGGATCAGAGCCCCCTTTCAATAGACCAGAACCCTTTTGCTGCTTTTTTAAAACACCTGAGAGGAGACTCCTGGTCTAAGACAGGGCAAACGAGCTATTCTACCCTTAAAAAAAAAAATGTCAATAGATGTAGAGTCTAAACATCATGGTTTAAGGTATCGCGTCAACATATTAGTACAAGTCGACTCTCCGGAGTGCCGGCTTTTTATTGGAAGACAAAACTGGTGAACACATCATCTTATATGACCGCCTAGCTCTCAACGGAATCAGACGGCATACCTTCTTCAGCGAACAAGTCGACTCCACTGAATTAAAGGATTCTCCTGCTGGTAGAGTTATTAACTTCATTCAAAAAGTAGAAAACCTACTAGCCTAAACAAAAATCTGACAAACCGGCCTTATAATTACAATTGGCAAATCATAAATTTAACAAAAACATTATCTGTCGAGAGGGACGTGACATTCTCTTCGAGATGTCGGTGTTGAGTGTCCTTTTTGCTTGACAGCATATACTTGGTTTTGCTCTCGTTGACCGATAAACCCATTTTCGCCGCTTCCATCTCAATACTTGCAAAAGCGCCACTGACATCACGCTGCTTTCTCCCGATTATGCCAATATCGTCGGCGTATGCGAGTAGTTGGACGGACTTTTAAAAGATTGTGCCTCTTGTGTTTGCTCGTGAGTTTTGCACTATTCTTTCAAGTGTGATGTTGAAAAAATCGCATGACATCAAAGGTCTTGGTAAGGCTAGTACGACTAGTACGGGACGTAGCCCCATCTTGCCCATGGCCAAATTCTCAATTTCTGGCTATAAAAATCGGTTATTCTCGTGCCTCGATAACGCTTCCCATTGATTGTAACATTTTCTTTTATTATTGTCTTGGAAGGGCCAATAATGCCACAACTTCAGAAACCACACCGAACAGTTTGACTTCTCTATGCCTACGAATGGATTTTCCGAGCCCGAAAAACAGAAACTTTGCTTGTTTACATAGCCGAAGAGATAAAAGGATGAATTGAGTAAGTTGTCGTCAAATTTCGAGCTGCTGTAAGGCCAAAACAGAGTCCATTGGACCTTTTTAGCGAATACTACAAAATCTTTATGCCAAATTCTCCTCAAGATTGGGCGACTATTTTTCAGTTGCTGATATAAACATTTTCCATTTACCGTACAGGAGAAAACGGGAATAATTTTGGTTATCAATTAGCAAAGCAATCTCATGAGCTTTGCTTTTATCCTTAGAGGAGGACGAGGAGGTTCGGTCGATGAAGCCCTAAGGATGGTAGGGAGACTCACGGCAAACCAGGTGCCCAGGTAAAAAGGCGGAATCGCAATGGCCGCATAAAACTGAAAGTCGTCGACCAGTGAGGATAGATGGTCTTTTCAAACCGGACACGGCAACACGATGATAAGGGGTGCGGGAGGATGATCCCTGGATCTTACACTCCAACAAAAGCCAAGTACAGTAAAGGCTTGAGGAATTGCAAATCACGCAACCGATTTAGGTACACATGTACATACCCATCCCACCATTGATGTGGATGCAACTAGCTCGATAGCTAGCGGAGGCAAAGCGATCGATGGGTGAAGAAATGATGATCTCTGGGATGGTTATAATTCCAACGAGTTAGGAACGGAGAAGCAACAGTGGTGTGCAGGCGGATGGCCAACATAATCGAACACACCCCAACGACGTATTAACTTTAATGTTCGGTTCGATGGGTGGGAAAGGACGACGACAGCATTCTCCGATGGAGCACTAGGATAGCAGCAGAGGCTGCCTCCAAAGTTGGAAAATAGAAGCATAAAAATAACAAACAACAACAATAACATCAATAAAAAAAAAAACAGGCAAAGACCAAGCGGGCAAAAGGACTACAACAATAAACAAACACAACACGTAGCAAATACAAATTGTAGGTAATGACCCGCTATGTGCTAAGTGCCTATTCCCCCAAATCCGAACGTCGATCCACCGCACTGGTACCTAACTTTGTTCGTGGCGGCGATCTACAGGATAGCTAGATTGGGGTATAATAAAGTATATGATTATACCCACACAACCTTCCTCCTTCGTCCCAACATTTGTTTTGATTTGCAAATTTGATTAATTCGATGGGGGCATCAGAAAATAGAGAAACATTGCAAGGAAGGACTAAGGCATATAAGAGTAACATAACAAAAAAGAAAACTATGCCAGAAAGGGCATAGCACCGTCTGGGACAAGGTCAAGTAAAGGGAAAATAGTGCAGTGTAGTTTTTTTCCTATTGTAAAAATAAAGATTCCGATAGGTCGCGCGTGCGTTATAATCTCGAGAAAAGGTGAGACACGCGACCCGTAGTCGATTGTTTTGTTTGTTATCGGGACTCTTTAAGTGGCGCCTCACTCTAACGACGAGTGTTCCACTATTTAATCGTAATAAATCGTTCAGCCCCAACGGAGCCATTGTAACGTTAGGGAAACCCCGCCGTTTATTTCTTTTTGTTTTTATTTTTTTTTCAAATTCAAGAATAGCTTAGTCATTACTTGGGGTAAAATTTCTGAATGAAATTTCAGTTTTATGGGCCTCATTTCATTCATTTCTGTTGACAGAAAACAAAAGCATCAAGACTGGGATGATTAACAGAGTCCTTTGTTTTTTTTTACAACGGCCCTGATCTTTATTATCCAAGTTCTTGTTTCTTATAGCAAGTCAACGATTATACAATAATATGGATTGAATAGCACTCGTAATCGTTTATTACACTCGTAATGTATAAGATGTCGTGCGCTGGTCTGTCATTAACAATTCGTTAAATCTCTCCCAGTATGATTCAAGAGAAATTCCTGTAACCAATTGATCTACTCCCTTCCACCATGGCCTATGTATTAATTGACAATCAAAAGTCAAATGTCACATGTGAATGATGAAAAGCGACTCTCCGCGCATCATCCAGTTGAATTGAATCCTTCTACTCGTAATTTCGAAATTCATTCAATCAATCGAGAATTCCTTTCATCACATCTTCAGAGATTCACTCGATCGATTTAATTTGAATTTTTCATAATGAAATTCCAAGCGAATTTGTCTCATCTGTCATGAGAGTCATTATATTCCCGGTCTTAACGATGGAATATAGCATAAATACCCTTACTGACAGGCGACATGTGTCCTCCTTTTATGTACATGAAGGTCAGGAAATGTTTTCATGGCGCCAGACGTAATCAATGTTATTTAAGAACATCCAAGTCTTACACATCCAGTTAGAGCTATGTTTGTCAAATTTAAAGAGACTCCCGAAGACAACAAAGTTGGCAGTTATCATGGTTTGACATTTTAAATGAATCATGATGCGGTCATGGTAAGATGGAGGTTCTTTTTGATTTAAGAAAAACCGGCATGTAGGGTGCTCTCTCGAATAAGTTTTCAAATCACTAAGCTTGCACTTATTGGCTTCAAAAGTTTTAGTTTCTATTTTTCCTAGGTCAGGGGTTATCACAACAATCAGAAATTAAAATCAATTTATTTACGTTTTTTTCCAAATCGTTAAAATGCAAAAATTTTTAATATTTCCAGGGCCACAAATCTCTGATTATTTTAATTATTGTCGATTTTTTTGTTGTTTTTTTTTTTTTGCAAATTATATAAGTAAACCGAATCAACAAACACGTAACATGGTAGTTTTTGCGTTCTACTTATCTGTAACTGAATTCGTTTATACAAATGAACTAAACTGTAATCAGGGGTTTTGTTTTCGAGTTGCACGTGTTTTGAAATGAATAGATGTACGAGTACATAGTATGATATTTGAATTTGACGTTCTTCACAATGGAATGGAATGAATGCGGGCTAAGTGAATTTAAATTAGTTGCAGATACAATACGTCAGTTTTTGAATGTTTACCATGGATATCTCGCAAATGAATTTTTCATGACAATTAGGTAGTAAGGTACTCGTAGTAGTTAAAGCTAACGAAGTGTACCTGTAATTATTGCAAAACATTACGTTTTGTGTTCCAGGCCGTTGTTGAATAACCTTTCAGTGGTATGGACGTAAATTTGCAATTCATATTTCATTGAATATAGCTAGTATATTACTAAAGGAAATTTTGGGATATACTCGTTCACAAAGAGAGTATTTCGGTGGTGATGATCGATCATAGGCGAAAACCTGATTAGCGAGAAACACTCCTTAGTCCTTCTTCTTATCCTTTTATTAACCCTTTCCTCGTTATACGAATTTATGCGTAACGAGTTTCCCATTTTTACTGCATCGCTGCTGCTCCGCTTATGGGGTTGGTTAATGTCGCAGACCTCAGAACGCGTCTACATAATGCTCGGTCCTGGATCGCTTCAGTGGTTAGCCCCAGGCGTTGTTGCGCATTTGCCATCTGAGAAATAGGGGAATTCTTTTTCCGACCTCGTTTTCTTACAGTTGGAGTGACCGTAGTTGATAGTGCCTTTTTAACCGGATTTTCCGCAGATCTTCTTTGAACGTGGCAATACCAACTTATTCTATTCGCCTCAAGCTGTTCGGTTACCGAATTCTTTATATGTAGACTTCCTCTTATAAGCGTAGATCTAATGCAATCGCGTTTAGTGACTCCACTAGACATCCTTAACATTTTCATTTCCGCTGCCGTCATTTTGTTTTTAAACGCTTCGTACATTGTCCAGCACTGTGAACCGTATATAAGAGCTGGTCTTACAACCGTGGTGTAGAGTTTCCCCTTTAATTTAAGTGGAAATTTTCGGTCGCAAAAGATTCCCGAATTTTCGCGCCATTTCATCCACCCCACACTCACTCTGTGGTTTACGTCGTCGTCACATTTCGCTTCCATGTTAACGATTGATCCTAAGTACTTAAAGATAGTGCTTTTCGGAAGAACTATTCCGTCTAACATTATATCAGGAACAGGTCGCAACGGATGCGCAAATGGGCACGTCAAATGCTCCGTCTTTGAACGACTTATTTTAAACCCGTTTCTCTCTAGCGCATTTCTCCATGAATCTAAGGCGTTCTGTAAATCTTCGACGTTATCGCTAAGTATAACTGCGTCGTCAGCGAAGTGAATTGGCGGTACATTTGCTTCGCGCATGCAGTCTTTTAAAAGATAGTCGAATACTACGTTAAAGAGGAAAGGGCTAAGTACGCTTCCTTGATGCACTCCGACATTAACTGCAAATTCTCTCGTTAGTCCAGCAGAGCTTTTAACCGCAGTTTTCACGTTTCCGTACATGTCTTGTATTATTCTAACAGACGTTTCCGGTACGTTTTGAGTCCTCAGCGCGGCCCATATGAGATCCCTAGGCGCTCGATCGAATGCTTTCTCGAGGTCGATAAATACCATGTGTAAGTCCTTAGACGAATCTCGGTGCTTTTCCATTATTATTCGTAGGCTTTGGATAGCGTCCACCGTCGATCTTCCTTCAACAAATCCACACTGGCTATTATCGAGCTTTATTATTTGCCGAAGACGTTCGTTTAAACTCTTTCGACGATTTTCATTGTGTGTGACATAAGCTTGATTGAACGGTAGTTGTTGCATTCTCGAGTGTCGCCTTTTCCTTTGTATAATGGAACCAAGAAGCTACTTCTCCATTGATTCGGCATAGGTTGTCCACATTTTAATTTATTTAAAAGTTTCGATAGCCAAACGCTGCCGATCCCCTCCATCTTCGACCAAAACTCTGATGGAATGCTGTCTGGTCCCGTCGCTTTCCCCCGCTTCATTTTTCCAATTGCTTTACTTATTTCTTCGATTGAAAAGTCCGAAACTTCCTCCTCGAATAGACCAGCTGTCGGCACGATATCACGTGGAAACTGTTTGTTAAGCAACTCCTTGCAGCATTCAAGCCACCGGTCACAAATTTCCTTTTCATTTGTTAATAAGCGACCGTCTGCGTTTTTGATGTACTCGTATTTCGGCGAGGTTATTTCCATTGAATTTTTTCTCCGCTGTGCAGCGAGCTTAAAAATACTTGGCATTTTGGTACTGTACGACGTTTGAACTTCTTGGTTAGCTTGTCTTCTATCCGCCGATCGTGAGGATATTTGTTCCAACTCCTGGTACAGGTTTTCCGCTTCTGCCGCTCGAGTTCGAGCCAGGACTCTCTTTGCGATCTTTTTAAGACGCTCGTATTCAAGAGCCAGTCGAGCTTTTTCGATATCGTCGCTCCGATCGCATTTTGTCCACGCTTGGAATGCACTCTTCTTGTCGGCCACAGCTCGTTTGGTTTCGTCATTCCACCACCATGTTTCTTTGCCGACGTAATGGTATTTCGATATAGTCCCCAGATGGGATTTTGAGAGTGTTATGCATTCCTCGTGCATGCTGTTCCACATTTCTTGCGGGCTAAGTAAGTCTGCGATACCGTTTATTTTGTGAAGTACTTCTTTAGCCAGTGCGATAAATCTTGCGCTTCGTTCCTTCGATAGATTATACCACCGGATTTTTGGCTTTCCAAACGATGCCCGTGTTTTCGGTGGTTCCGCTGTGAAAAATTCTGTAATGAGCAGACGGTGTTGGCTTACTAGCGATTCTCCAAGTATTGCTTTACAGTCCTTAACACGGTTTCTCATCGACATTTTGCAGCGGTGATAATCTATTTGAGTTTCGTGACCTCCGCTGCTATAGGTGATAAGATGTCGTTGATGTTTAATAAACATTGTATTTAAGACGGTTAAGCCGTAAGCCCTGCACGCTGCAAGGATGTCTTCGCCAGCTGAATTTCTGGTTCCAAAGCCTTTACCGGCGTGGCAGTCCTCATAATCAACATTTGTTTCTCCGACGTGGCATTTTAAATCTCCGCCTACGAAGAGCATCTCATCGATAGGTATATTTCTAAGCAAATTACCGAACTCTGACCAAAAGGTATCTTTTTCCGATTGGTCGCATCCATTTTGTGGGGCGTACGCGCTAACAATGTTCCACGTTTCATTGTGTATGATGAGTTAAACACTCATCAAGCGGTCGCTTATTTTCAAGATACTAACGATGTTGTTTAGAAGATCCGCTGCAACAACGATTCCAACACCGTTTCGTCCATTGACCGTTCCATGGTAGAACATCTTAAATGCCTTAGTTTTTAAATCTAGAAAACACCACTTCGTTTCCTGTACGCACAGGATTTGTAGAGTTCTGCGACGCATAATCGCTTCCAGTTCTAAACTTTTTGAGGTCATCGATCCGACGTTCCAACTTGCAAACCGAAGTTTATGAAAATATTTTGGAAACTTCATTTTGCCCGCCCCCGGAATCCGTCGGGCTCTGACACAAGCACTTCTGCTTGCTCTGGGATCACCCGAGTGCGTTGCAATCGTGGTGCCCAGCGGGGTAGTGCTATTAATTGCGATCATTTTCATGAAGTTAAAAGTTTGAGTGGTTTGACACTTGTATGCTCATTTCGAATTGATTGACTGTTCTTTTACCCCACCGGTAGTCTCCAGACGTGGGAACCCACTGATTGCATTCAAACTTGTGGGAAAGTTTTAAGGTGTTAAAGTGTCACAGGCTCATTTTTGGTGTCATAGTTGCCTGTATATGATTGGTGTCCCATTTAGTCGCCTCTTACGACAAGCTGGGACGCACTGCGGCACTACTCTTTATCCGATGCCGCACGAACAAAACACTCCTTAGTCCTTGTTTCTTAAAAACTCCACTTCTCCACTACAATGGCTCTACAACTCTACATAATTCAAGTAAGACGCTGGAGTAAAGATGAAAGCCACTAGAATATGTCAAATGTTTCTATAGAAGCTAATGCCACTTATCATCCCACACCAAAGCTTACAGCGAGGAGAAACGAAAAACTCTTACCACATTCTGCACATGATTGTTATTTACAACAAGCCTGTTACATCCAATTTAAGGTATTTGGGTCGTTAAATCGAGTAGTGTTAGTAAGTATTGTACGATTAGAGGGACATCAACCTGACGAAGCTCTTTAACTATGACAACACATTAATCGTGCTTATGCGCATGTGGTAGCCCGATGGTACTGGTGTCGTCCAACTTGATTTGACTTTCCAATCATGAGTAGAAAATGGAAAATCCTTGAATGTGTAATCACAGGATCTTAGAGGCCAGTTCACAGGACCATTACACGAAATTATGCGCTTAGCAAATGTTTCCCGCAATAAATTGATGGTGTCGCGCGCCGTTCGGCATGTTGCGCCATCTTATTGAAACTATAGCTTTGTCACGTCAATGCTGTTCAACTGAGGAACAAAGAAGTCAGAAATGGTGTTTCTAAAGCGCTCTGCACTGAAAGTAACATTCTCTTCGTCATCCTCCTTAAAAAAATATGGGCCGTTGATTCCACCAGCCCAGAAAGCATGCCAAACAGTGAGTATTGATGATTGTAAGCGTGTTTCGACAAAGGCTTCTGGGTTTTCTCCACTCCAAATTCGGCAATTTTGCTTGTTTACATATTCATTTAACCAAAAATGGGCCTTGTCGAAGAACAAAACTTAGAGTTGGAAATGAGGATCAAGCTGAATCATGTTTTCGGCCTATTCACCGACCATACGACGCGTATAATAGTCACGCGGTTTCAACTCTTGCACAAGCTGGATCTTATAAGCTTTTAAGCCAAGATCTTTCCGTAAAATCTTCCACAAAGTGATTGCACATAGCTCCAATTGTTGTGCACGATGGCGAATCGACTCATTCGGATTCTTCTCAAATGGCGCTCCACAACGGCAATAACGCCTTCTGTTCGGTCTGTTTGTCGTCTTTTGGGATGCGTATTATCCTCTAGAGTATATAGGTACATGGTGCGAAAACGATTCGTCGTGTTCCGAATAACTTGCTAAGATGGACGATTATGTCGATCGTAAAATAGACGTAGCGCGATAAGTTTGGCGAACCGAACCATGGACAGAACACGCGTTGTTCTGTCGTAAATCTATTTATCGTAAAACGGCATAACGTATTGTACTTACCACAAATCAACTGTCATCTGTCAAATTGACAATCTGTAGAAACAGTGTTGCCAGTTTAAAAACCAAACCTCTAAAAAATACACCCTTTGTATTGCCGCCGAGTCATTTCTTTAGGTTTGGAAAAAGGAAATAGGCACAGAATGTGGTGGGTGGATGCGTAAGTAGTTTCCGCAAATAATGCAGTTTTACCATGGATTGATGGAAAAACATTTTCCTCTCAAATGCCAAATGTCATCGTTTTTTCTTCAAGTCGTCACTGAGCTAGTCGCAGAAGTTGGCATAATGTACGTTTGTTGATGGTTTTTCTTTTTTGAAGGTAATCGATTTGGTATACGAGTATGCCTCATGTTCCGCAGAAAACTGTCACCATAACTTTCTCGGCCAAAAGGCAAACTTTGGTGGATGAGTTTTTAATAGGGTGGTGGCAGTTGTCATATCGACTTCTAAATATCCTTCCCGTTTTGCCCTAGGGTCTACAAAGAGCATGACCACTCTAGATTGGTGGCTAATCGGTTAATTCCGGAATTCGTGCAATGGTGAAGTGTCTTAAAGAAATTGGTTTGGTATCGGATCAAAGTCCATATTAGCACAAAGCCAAAAATCACCACTGTGCGTAAAAGTGTTTAAAATCAGACAGGCACCTCAATTCCTCGCCGAAGCCAACAATTGGGTCTCATTTATGGCAATCATTTGCACGCCTATAAAATCCAAATTACACAACAATTGGAGCCTCTGGCCCATCTACGAGGTCATCGAATTGTTAACTGGATCTTGGATGGCCGGCTAATTCGTCAACGAACTAGATCTTTTCCTACGAAGCCCATTTTTGGATGGATGGGTACGTAGATATACAAAAAATTGTCGTTTCTGGGGACCGAAAAACCCATACGAGATTCATGAAAAACCAATGCGTACCAAAAAAGTCATTGTATGGTGAGGATTATGGGTTGGCGACATCATTGGAATGGAGAACTTTACCGCAACATGTTGACCAGCTAATACATTCAAAAATTGAATGAACTTTGCCTGTACGATCTCTAGTTTCAACGGGATGGTGCTACCGCCAACACAAGCCATCAATCAAACAATTTGTAAGGGAGAATATGATTGGCCTCCAAGGTTATGCGATTTGACACCTTTAAACTATTTTCCCGTGGGGTCATTTGAAGAGTAAAGCTTATGGCAATAACCCAGCGAAAATTCAGTATTTCAAACATAACAGCCAAACTGAAATTGCGGCCATCGACCCACATGTTTCCTAAAAAGTCATCGATAATTTTGACCCTCGGATGGTCGCTTGCAACAAAAGCCATTGTGGTCACATAAACGTCGTTGTGTTTCATCCATAATTGCCATAGACCGAACTTTGTTAATCAATAGAACTCTTCATTGATTTGTGTGTTTAATTTAATGAAAACTTCTACACTAAGTGTTGGCTCACAACTTACTTCTTACGCCAAATACAAAACTTGGAAAATATATTATACATATTCATAGTTAGAGATAGAACTTATAAATAAGATTAGCAATATATCATATAATAACAAAATTCTGTCTTTTTGTTTCAGGTAAGTCTTTTACTTCAAAATAAATTCGGAAAAAGTTGTAAGTATACAAACTATCTACAATAATGCGATATATTTCATGGGTGTTTAAGAACGTGCTAGCTCCTTTTCCAAAATGCTTACTGTAGCAAAGGTCATCTCAGCATGTAAATACTCTTGGATATGTTTATTTATTGTGAGCACGAAAGACTATAGAATCTTGCAACACAATAAAATAAGCAGCCTGATTCCGTTGCCTTAGGAGATGGACTACCACTAAGCCGCCTGAAACCGACTTTAATCTGAAAGACAAACATGAAAAAACAAGGCGTTCTAGAAAAATATTTTTTGTAATTGTTAAATGTCGATCAAATGTCATGAAATATTGACGGAGATAGTGGAGAAAGAATGAAGCTTAAAAACGCATGTTCGGACAAAAATATGGCGCTTTTGGTTGCTGTCCAGAGTATTATTTGCCACACTGTGTATAGTCTAATTTGTACACACTTTGTTAAGTTAATCATTGAAAACTAGGAAATAATACGACTAAATCACAGAGTTCTTCAAATTTACGACCACTTCCGTACCACTGATAGCCAACTGATAGCCAACTGTCCCGAGGTACGAAATCTTATTAATTATGGTCTGTACGGTTCTCATGACACAAAGCCACTGGTAATTAAGTGTAACTTAAGTCTGCACTAATCTGGTGCAGTCATACTTTTTTTGAAAATACGTACATATATACCACCGTGATCAAAAAGTGATCAAAAGTTACCGGAATTTATTCAGAAAATTAAAAATACAAGTTTATTCATCTAAATCCATATTGCAGCACACTTATGCCAGCACTTTATCCAATCCTCGAAACACTTTTTATATTTGGTTTTCGGTATGTCCATCAGTGCTTCCTGCGATTTTTCCTACGCTTTCCCCGTAGTGGTTTTTTAACTCGATTGAACAGAAAGAAGTCACAGGGAGCCAAATCAGGTGAATTCGGTGTCTGTTGGATGGTATTTGTTGCATTTTTCGTCAAAAAATTATGAAATCCACGAGTTTCTGGTCTCTTTCGGCGAATTGCTTCACGCAAACGTCTCATAACGGCCAAATAATACTCTTTGTTTACTATCTGGCCTTCTGGCAAAAATTCATGATGCACTTCACCTTTGTAATCCATGAAAACCGTGAGCATTGCCTTCTTTTTTGTCTGAAAGCGACGTGTTTCTTTTGGTCTCGGCTCATTTGGTGAACGCCATTTCACTTGCCTGATATCTGGATTGCGTGTCGTACTCATAAACCCACGTCTCGTTTCCAGTAATGATCCTTTTGATGAATGCGGGATCGGATTCAGCCTCGCAAATCATCTCTTTTGCGACGTCAACACGGTCTCTTTTTTGCATGAAATTTAGGTCTTTTGGCACCAACTTTGCTGCTACACGATGGAAACCCGAATCATTAACCAAAATGTCTTGGACGGATCCATAGGCAATTTTCAAGTCCTCCACTATCTCTCTGATGGTTAATTTGCGGTTATTGACCAACATTTCTTTTACTTCATCAATTTTCGTCGGTTTTCGATGTCTTCGACGGACTCACGACCACTTTTGAACCGCTCGTGCCACTGGTAGAGAATCGTTTCCGAAACACTTTCCACCATTTTCAACGTTCGCGCACCATTAAATCCGTTTTTTACGCAAAATTTAATACAAGTTCGTTGTTGCAAATTTAAATTCCTTTTCAAAATTGTAAAAAATCGCCAACACACACAGAGATAGATGTACTATTGGCTACGTAACTTTTCCAAATGTCAAGCTATGACGCTAAGATTTAGAGGGAATATGAGTGTTGGACCCATAAAATTCTGAAATTAACAGCGGAATTGATGTTTTTTTAACTACATATTGCTGTCAGCTGTAGTAAAAGCGAGATTCAAACACCGTCCCTTATACATAACAGCCACTAGCATCGTCGAAACCGAAAAGCCTTTTGTCCTCGCGATGTGTGTCAATGATAAAGTACATACTGTGTGTCGCCAAAAATGCTACAATGTATTATATATATAGATTTTCCTCAAGTGATGTACAAAATACATTTTCTTGTCTGGCACCAGTTTGCCAGGCTTTTATTCACACAAAATTAGAATATGATGGTCACATCTGCGCTTGCTAGATAAGTTTCCAAAATGAAACTCAACAGTGACACCAATATTGCAACACTGATCTATGTATGTCCTTTTAAAACTCTTTCAATCAAATGGAACGCTATACTTCTAAAGAACGCGGAATATACTTCACGATATTTTTGATGAACAAATCGTCAGGGATTTCGGCGCAACGTGAACTTTGTGACCGTTTTCATGCCCACTTGTTTAATAATAATAATAATAATTGGAACAATTCAGGACCAAGCATGTCCTGGAAGTCCTTGTTCCTGTCGTTCGGCCGAAAATATCACTGCCGTGGCTAAAGATGTCATAGAGGCTCCATCGACATCGACTAGACGACGCACGTTCCATGCAATTTGATATTCCACGGACGTCTCTTTGGCGCATTTTGGTGAGAAATTTAAAGATGTTTCTTTACAAATTACGGACAGTCCATCAGCTGATGGGTGTTGACCATGAATAGGGATCAACCTACACTCACGCCCTACTGAATCGTAACAGCGAAGTGGACGATTGTGCGTCAAATATAATCATGCTTAACGTATCTGCCTTAGTGTGAACAAACCAAATTTGCGGTTCGGGGGCATTGAAAATCCACTCAAATTTACTGCATAGTGTGCCGTGTATGCTCTAGGAATCATTAATTCACTTTTTTTTACGAACGGCGTCACTATGAATGGTGAACGCTAAAAACCCATGATAAATGCATTTTGCATTGCTTAATTGATAGAATTGAGATTGGAGGACATGTGGTTTCAGCAGATCAAAATATCCTCGCATACAGCACGAATCTCATCTAACATTCTAAAGCAAGCTTTTGCTTGTCGTCTCATATCGCGTTTTGGCGATTCGCACTTCCCAACAAGATCACTGCCTTAGACTTCTTTCTATGGGTTAACTGGAAGTCACGGGTTTATTTGTTTTAAATGTACGTATCTACGTTTTTATCTCGTATTCCAAAGATAAAGCCTATGGAAATGGATTCATACATTATGGCCCACCTTGCAGTTAAACGCAGCACCAATATTTTAAAAAGTAGTTTAATCTACCTCCGATAAGTTAACGCGTTTCCATTGAAGTTTGATCGGAGTTGCGATGCAAATAAAGCAAATAAATAAAAGTCACAATCGGCGAACAACAGCCGTACGTTAAAATTGGAACAATAATTTCAATTTGACTTTAACTGGGAGATATTTTTTGACAATAACAACTCAGGAGGTTACCCAAGGTTAATTTGCCGTCGAAGCAATACAGAGATCTTTGCCTTTGAAACATCATCATCGTCAATGTATATATGATGACGACAATGTGATAACACAGTGAGAAAGTCATTGATAAATATGGGAAAGAATAGTGGACTGAGAATAGAGCCTTGGGAAACACCACTATTAATCGAACAGAAGGAGAATAATTTATTTTAACAAAGAGCAACTTGTTTTCCGGCAATCAAATTAGACAAAATCAGTATAGAGGATGTACCAAGACAATCAAAATTCGTAATAAGTTTATCACAGACATGATCTGACCTAAAGCAGTCAAACCCTTTAGAAAAGTCCAGAAAATTTAAAGCAGTTATTAGCATCAATTGCCTATCTAATAATTATCAGAAAACTTTGAAAGAGCTAAGATGCAGATGTTTCCAGATTTTCAATATACTCCTTGATTTGGTGGCTCAGGATTTTTTCAAAAGCTTTAGACAAGAATGCAAGGGGAGGATAGGTCTAAAGTCAAAGGAATTACCTTTGTTTAGGGATTGAAATAATTTTTGTTTTGTCTTCCAGTCAGTAGAGTAAGCTGAGATCATTATAAATGTATTGATGAAGTGGGTGATGTGAGGGGATGTAAGAGGAAGCAATATTTTTTAAGAAGTCCTAATGAATTCTGTCAGAGCTTACAGATTAGCCCTTTGCTCAACCAACGCTATAGTTTGGTCTTATTGGAAACCAATTTTGAGCTTAAAACCAAAAGTAATTATGAGGCTTCCTGATACTAGTCCTAATAGGAACTTGTTTATTAAAAAAAATCAAAAAGTATTAAGAAAGTCCACTTGTCTGTTGACATCAGACTTTAAAAATAATAGTACGCCAATTGCACAAGGGACAATGTATACAAAAACAATTTTCCTGGAAGGACTATGAATAACATTTGTTAGGTATACAATAGGTTTCGACAGCTTCGGCCGAACCAAATTTTTTTCCATTCAAAACGTTCTGAGTGAACCGAAGCGGATGAAAATTTAAAGGACCAAGGCCTGGGGATTACGGTGGGTAATGAAGGATTTCCCATTTGAACTCCTTCAGTTTTTGCAGCGTCTGTCAGCCGAGACATGTGGCCTGACTTTATCACGATGGAAGATGGCTACTTTTCGATTAGCCAAAACCGAACGATTTTCTTGTACTTTTTCATTAAGCTTACAGAGTTGCTCACAGTACTTTTTCGCCGTGATTGTTTTGCCAGTTTTGCTTTAAATATTACCAAACAGATAATAGTAGATTCATTGAATGCAATTCACCTTCTGTCACGGTTTCTGCACCTTCACCTGCTTGATTATCGTCTCCTGTTACGACGAGATCCAAAAAGGCTAGTTTTCATGGCGTCTAAGCAGAGATATGGCCATGGAGACGGTGTCAAACAATGCCACACCAACGTGTCGAACTTTGAAGTTAATCCAAGTCTTCTTAAATGCTGACGAATTGTCAATACTCGTATTAAGCCTCTCAGCAATCTACTTAGTTGAAATCTTCGGATTATTTTTCACTTAGACCAGCACAATGTCATCATCAGTCTCAGAAGGCCGCCCAGAACGGGATTGATCGTCCAACGTCGTTTGTTCGTTCTTCATTTCAGATTTTTTTTTTTAGCACACAACTTGATTAAACTCAACGGGGTCTCGCGATAAAATGACTTCTGATACCACGACC
The DNA here is from genome assembly GCA_928272305.1 of Volucella inflata. NCBI lineage: Eukaryota > Metazoa > Arthropoda > Insecta > Diptera > Syrphidae > Volucella > Volucella inflata. The sequence goes on from OV743719.1 coordinate 68,941,118, forward strand.
TACCCATTGGTGTACAACAAGTCCATAAAACAAACAAGAGTTGTAATGATTCAACAATAATTCGAATGATCCAATGTATGTCATTGTCGAGATCATAATACAAAAACATTGGGGCAGGTTATTGACTTTTCACAAAGCCTACAACATTTATTAAAAATACGTCAAGAAAGGGAGAAATGCGGATAGGTTTAATGAGTGGGTTCAACGGAATTACGATGACCATCGTTGGCTTGGCTACTTGATGGATTCCGCGCCAATACCACTATCAAGTCGATTTTTTACTTCTTTGGAAGAATGAAGGTGCTGTTTGGAAAGTCGATGTTGCATCAATCGAAACAAGTCGTAATCAGAAGGAGTCAATTGGACGACTCTTGTCATGATGAGAAATAGCTGATGCGTGTCCTTGGGCATATTCCAATCGGTTTCGCTTCAATGCTCTATCCAATTCCATCAGTTGTTGACAGAAGCCATCACCAGTAATCGCTTTAGCAGATTTTAGCAGTTCATAGTACATTCCCTTCTGGTCTCACCAAATACACAGGATAACCTTCCTTCCGTGGATATTGATATGGCCTGTGTCTACCCATAATTTTTTGCGCTTAGGATTGTCAAAGTAGATCCACTTTTCATTGCCAGTGCAAAAAACCTTTTCGTTTCTGTCGATTAAGCAAAGCTTCTGAATTGTTTTACGCCTTTAAAATGTGAGAAGCTTGGTTTGACTTGCATTTTTCAGTGTCTTCCCGAATTTAACTTTATCCGACTTATGGGTTCTCCCACCCTGTAATTTAAAAATCAACTTTCATCTGTCAATAGACTGCCAATATATTGACGAAATAGAGGGGAGTGAATTTTTCTGTGACAAGTTTAAAGTATCTCTTGTTGTGCCATGTACGAAACAATAAATCAAAACCCGAGACCAACAAGCAGTCGAAATAATGATTTTATCTAGGCGAATCGGTGCGAACATGGGTCTCGCAGCCAGGGTCAACCATTACCAGCAAATATTTCACTTTTTGGATAGGTTCAACATCTTTTGGCTAAATTGCATGAATTGGGCTTAGAATTTTTCCCTCATCCGCTATATTAATCGTATATAACCCCCTTTGACTATTTTCCATCTCTAAACATGGAGAAATGACTCAGCAGAAACAGATTTGACTCCAACTAGGAAATCATCACTCGAACAAATGCTATGATAAGAAATACGAAGTACTATTTTCTACTGTAAAAACTTTGTTATGTGGGGTTACTGTTCTATCATGCGTATGGAATACGATCTCGTTCATGATCACCGCGAGCACATTTCCAGCGATCGATTCTCTGGAGGCAATTTTCACCACTCCTCAAAACATATCGGCCAGAGCATTGTCAATTTCGCATTCGATATTGTTCCTGAGCTCCTCTAATGTTGTTGGCTTGTTGGCATTGCCAAACTCCTACAATAGACCATTGACACTTACTTGTCGGAACCACAAATCACTGATGTCAAGTTTATTATTTTCTGATCAAAAATAGTCTTCCAAAATGGCACGCCATTGTCCGTGACTACAATAATTTTCATCGACGAAAATTTTTTTAAAGATCCACTGAAGTGTCTTGAAGCACGTGTGGCTTCGTGGCCGTTTGTTTGTTGCTAATTCAAATTTTCGTTATTTCGTTGATCGCTCTCAATCCCAAAATGAGCTTCATCACTGAGGATGATTTTTCAGTTACTTCAAACTTTTCCAGACCCCAATCGGGGTGTAAGTTTGTTCTTCTAAGATGTAGGCCAAGATCTTTACCTAATATCGTCACAATATGGATTGAAAGTTTCGTATTTCCTGTAAACTGCTTGGAAACGACTGACTTGGCTCATTTTGATCTGAATATGATCTGAATATGATCTGCTATATTTTCAGTACTTCGACCGGTTGTCTAAGATGTTAAATCTAATTTATCTACTATTTCGCGCACAGCCTGTCTGGTGGAGTAAACGCTCTTAAAGTTGCTACCACCGACTCAGAATTTTGGTAGTAATTTTAAATAATTTCCCAACATTGCTTCTTCGTGAGTTTTACCATAAAAACAAGAAAAATGAGAACCTTGACTGATGGTTTATAAAAAAAAGGATGTGTTACGACCACAACATTTCCCGTAGAATATAGTAAATGTCTTTTGCTCTTCGGGTAGGAAACTGAAATTGAAATTCAAGAGAATATCTCGGATTCGTGAGAAATATGACTTCCCAAAGAGGAACGCTGCATTCTGTAGCTGCAAATGTAACTTGTGCGTCAGATAAAATAAAATGCAAAGAAGTAAATTGTTTTGAAATAAATTTTTCAGTATTAATTATTTTTCCTTATATCTTTTTAGTCTAATAATTCTTTTCTCTCTTTTTTTTTTTTTAAATATTTTCTTTCGTTTTTTTGTTTTTCTATTATTTGCTTTTGCTTTCTCTACAAAATTCTTAAATCGAACACAATTTCGTAATACTTTGTTTTTTCACAACTTACAGAACTAAAGTTTTAAATATTTTCAACAGTCAAAAGCAAATTTAAAAATTCCTACTTCGTAATTCCATGTTTTTCTTTTCTAACACACACATATCAACACATATGATATGTTTTACATAAATTTTGCCTAATAATCTTCACTATAAATACACAAACAACAAACAAACTAAAGTTGCAAAATCAAATTCATACTAAACAATACTTTTTCATACATGCGATTGAATAAATACTAAAAAAAAAAAAAATTAAATTAAATGAAGTTTTTATTTTGTGGGATGAAATTTTTAGTTTTTATTAAATTTAGAATTTTTTGGGTGATTTTGTTTTGTTTTTTTTTTGCTTTTTTTTTATATATATAAATAAAGATGAAGGATGAATTTTGTTTGTTTAAATTTTAGAATTAAAATTATATTTAAAATTATAAAGTCTGTTTGCATATTCATAAACGTTGTTTGGATCAGGATCTTTAATCGGACCCCTGTTGTTGTTTTGTTTTTGTTTCCATATTTGGATATATTTTTTTTTTTATGTTCGGCTTTTTGTCCAGTTTCCTGCTTTCATAATGATATTCGCCGCGTAAATATCACAGTCAGTATCGAAAATGTTTAGTTTCATTGGGTTTTTTTTTTGTAATCAATTTGATTTGTAATTTATACAATTTGGTTTCATATCCATTTTCTTTTAGTATATTCTCCTTTTATCAGTCAAAAACAATATTCTATGTTTTTTTCTATGTTTTTCTATGTTTGTTTTTAGTAGGCGGGGGATAAAGTCCTTTTAAATTTTTGTTCAGAGATTATTTCTACCCATCTTATGGGGTTCAATTTTAATTGTACTTAACTTAACCTACACTTATTTTCGATGCCAAATAATGTAGATGCAAGAAAGTACAAACGAGTGCTGTTAAATTACCCATCGCTACTGTCATGTGAATGCGACGGAATGCTTTATGTATTCCTTGATAATGTGGGCATTTAACTAAGTCTCCCTGTTCTAATTGACCGATTTCTTGACCACTTCCAACGGTTATTTCAAACTTGTGTTTTTCACGCATTAAGCGTAGTAGAGGTGGTGCTAGATAAAGACGTACTGTCACTTCAATAATAGCACAAACAGTTAAGGCTATAACTTGTACGTATGACGAAAATTCCCAACGTCCGGCTATCACTTTTATAAAGAGTATAAGTGTGCAGATACTAAGCATTGAGTTCATTGCAAAGTATTTGGGGAACAAAATCTGTTGGCATAGACCAAAAGTGTGACGTGGCAGTGCGAAATATAGAGATAGTCCTGAAAGTACAAAAAAAAAAATAGAAATTCGAAAGTTAGTTATGCTGAATTCTTTTTTCTTTGTTTTTTTTTTAAAAAAAAAAAAACACATTTCTATGTTTTATTTCTTACCTGAAACAAAGGTCATCCAAATTTGAGCGCCAAAATGTGTGGCAAACGCACCGAGATACGCCACCAATGCCAATCCACTACGTTTCTTATTGGAATGCAATGCAGCTTCCTCGTTCTCAAGCAGATTAGGCCACACAGCCAGCAATACAAATGATAAAATGCCAACGGCTATGACATGAGCGGGCTGTGTTGATTTACTTAAAACTCTGCAAAGACAAAGACATAGAAATTACTCGTTAGTTCTTTTTTTTTTTAATTTCTTAACTATACAAATGTTTAAAAAAAATTCATTCAAGTGACCCTGTCGTTTCTTGTAATTCTCTACATCAATCGGTCGTGCTTACATATGCATGTGATCAAGTTGCCACCCAGACTGCAATACAAATAATAAAAAAACGAAAATTATTTGAATGCTTTCGCACTGCATGTTCGGGCTTTCCGTCACAAAATGGCCTACGTGCGAAAACGCACTCACCTCCTATTTAATGCGAAGTTGAGCGAAAATTCAGAAATCGAAAAGCAAGACAAAAATACTTCAATTCAGGGAGAACATGAACATGAATCAAAGAAGTTAGACTACAACATTTAAACAAAGAAGCAAAAACATAAATTTGCACAAAAGATATAATAATAATAAAATTATAGTAGCATGATAATTTGTTTTTTTTCTTCTTTACTTTTGTGACAAAACTCTGTAAAGATTGATCTTAAATGATTTACGATTGAAACTCCAGATGTGAAGGGTTGTGAGTATCACATTTAGAGAATTATGTTCCATAAAATGTCAGAAAGAACTTCACTGACAAGCTACACAAGGCCAACATATTTGCAGTTTTAGTAAGGTCATAAATTGTATCCTAAACTATTTTTAAGCGGTTTTAAATAAAAAAAATCTACATAAATTGCCTGAAACTATGCCACGCTTTCTTCATGAGATAAAATTAGCATTTCATTATCAATTTGAAAAAAAATATGCAAAATAAATAAAAAACACAAAAGTTTCTTATAAAATGTAAACCTGTGGGTATTGCCAATCAATCGCTATCTGGACCTGTATCTTTCAGCTGTGGTTATTACAATCATAACCACGAATTGATGAAATAATTTTGTGGTTGAATAAATCTAATCAATCGTTAGATTACTAGAATTTTATTTCATAGATATTTGAGGGGAAAAATCGATTATAAAATGATCTCAATAGTCACAGGGTGTGAAGTAATCATCAGTCACTACATATACATATGTATATCTATCATGTTTTCACGTCCGCCAATTAGTATCTTTTTTTTTCAATTAGATACACATATATAAGTTCATGTACCGTAAATTGTTTAATAAATTTCGCTTCAACTCCCCACTCAGGTAGACAGAATGACCTACCGCCTATACATATTTAAGTGAAAACAATTCAATTAGCACACAATTAAATTCAATTAAAAATAACAAAAAAATATATATAAACGTCCGCTTCACATATAAATCATGCTTAAGAACTAAGTTTTAATTAAAATTTATACGATGACGAGGAGAGGAGAAAAATAAATAAACATGACGTACACAATTATGTTCAAATATCTAATGTTCCGATTAAATGCATGCATGCAAATTGGAGTCAGGTATTTATAAACAAGATTTTTATCAAAAATTATATAGTCATTACGAAATCGATACAGTTGTTGATGATCATCATTTATTATTCCATTACTTTTGGGAGTCATTTAAGTCATGTATCTTTTACTATGTATAAGGTGCAGCACCCCGAGGACATTGCTTTTACTTTGATTAATTCGAAACAATTTTAGTTAAAATCTTTCGTGACTGTTGTAGTATTTGATTGGTTGTCATTTATCTTCGGTCCTTTTGTAAAAAGGAAAACCCGAATAGTAAGAGAATGGGAAGAATAGGAAAACATTAACATACATGTTCAACTTAATTTGGCTGTCGTTGACAAATTTTTTGTTTATTCTTTGATTTGTCAATGTTTTGTTTCCAAAATTATCGGGGTCTTGTGCACCTTGGATTGATTTGGTCATATTCATAGTTCAAATACTTTCAGTTTTATAAATTTTTGCTCTGACCACGCCCACTAGAAGGGGGCGTTTAATGCGATTTTTATTCATCTTTAAATCCCACTTCGAAAGTATTACTTTTTTTGTTTTTATTTTTTTTCTTAAATGTGCTTTCTATAATTCGTCTTTGCCCATTTACTTAATTGTTGAAAGCATTTCTTTCCTGCATTCCAAAAGCTTATTCACTACGTTCACATGGTACATTTAATCTCCATTAAAGTGTGTCAATCATGCAATCTGTTTTCCTTCCACTCTTTACTGTATGACTGTAAAAGTATCGTACATCTTGCCTGTGCGTTATTATTGAGAGCTAAAGATCGCAAGCTTATGGAAATGGAGTGTAAAAAAAACCCACACTATTATCACTTATAGTGTCAGTATGCAGCTGTGTGAACTTAAGGTGCATACATCTGGTAATGCACTCTTTATGGATACCTACAGGCGTAAGATGTAATTACAGTCATTTTGTACTTTGATAAACATACCCAAGGGTAAGACGTGTAATAGCATGTACTTATCTGAGATATTTAAGTTGGAAACTGTTTACTCTCATCTTTTAATTCGCTTTCTTCTCTTACACGTTTCCTCATGTACAAATGCGATTTTTTTTTTTGCATTTCCTTAAATCATGAATTGAATGCCGACTGTTTACGTAAAACTTCTCACTCTATATATATCTGATTGAAAATAAAAAATTGACGTAGCACAATATACAAAAGATTTTTGACAAATTGGAACGGAAAATTCCTAAAATAGGACTTTGTAGATCATTGAACTCCAAGTCGAGCTATTTTTAACCGAATTGTTGGCAAAATATACAATTCACGAGTATTAGTAAAAAAAAAACCAATGAATTTACGTTTTTTGGGAACTTTATCTTCGCTTTTATTTAGAGAAGCTTAAAAGTCTTAAAGTCTGAGGTACCGGAAGGATCCCGTCTTGGGCCTAACATGTATTTTTTCTGTTTAATTCTAATTTTTTATAGTCTAATTGATTTTGTTCCAATATTATTTAAATATTCTGTAGAGTACCATAAGGTTCTGAAATTGGTCCTGAACTAGTTCTCTCAATTAATTAACTCAAAAAACGACAAATTCCGACACCAAAATTGCCAAGTAGATACGCCGGATGTGCTTGTTATTTCCTCTAGAAAATTAATAGCCTTTTTTGAGAGAAAAAAAAAATACATTTTTAGATAAACTTCTTAAGTATGTGCATACGTTTTGACATTTTCATTTTTAATTGAAAGAAGAAAAAAACCAAATATACGGCAAAGTTCTACTTTATCTTTAATTTTTTTCACTTAACAAATTACCCATCGACTTGTACATACTCGTGCCTGGTATCTTTTAAATGTCATAGTCGTATACGAGTAAATGTTATGTATCTATCATTCCACAAATGCATTTCGAACATTTTATTAATTACTACGTAACATGAAAAGCTCATTCCACTTGCATCGATACCAGTACAAGAAAGATACCAACACTCGAGCAGGAACATAAAATGGTAATATAAAATTAAGTCACATTGTGATTGAAATATATTGTATTTGTGTTTATTGGTGCGTAATGTCGTACATTAGATACTTCAGTAAAACTATACAAGTACGTTCGTATTTGCTTCAGTGAATGATATAGCAATTTTTGTATCTTTTCTTTGAGATAGTTAATGAATATGTTACGAGTATTTCGTGTTTCGGAGGCTGTGAAAAGAATCTACGAAAATAGCATCAATCACATGATGAACTATGTATCAAATTTCAGTAGACAGTTCACGTGAATTTCAAATTTACTGAGTAAATTTTGGTTAAATCCAAAAAAGAAGCAACTAATCATAATTAGCAGCCAACAAAGGGTGTTAAATTCCGGCACTTGCTGAAAAATTGAATACAAATAAGAGAACGCCGTTCAATGACAAATCTAACGCCAGAGTCTTATCATTCTTATCAGTTATGCCTCAATAATAACTTTAATATGTCAAATTTCTGGGGATGGTGGGTAAACCAGAAAGACCCACTTATACCTCATTAAAAATCAAATCACATGACAGTCGGATACAAGTACGAATTTATAATAATAACAAATGTATTCATATGACTTTGGTCATGACGTCTACCCCAAAGTAAAGGTCTTAAAAACACATCTGCAGTTTTTTAGCTTTTGATATCTGAATTACGCCTGCTCGTGTCTAATCATCTTATCATCTTTTCCCTCGAAAGCTTATCAACAATAATAAAATTACGTTAGTCGTACTGTATGTGTAGCAATAGTCTAATATGTATCCACAAAAAAAAAACCTTCACTTTAAAAAAAAAAGAAAAGTGAAATAAAGATACTTTCAGGGTGAACGTGAGAATTGGCATGGTTTCTATATTTTTATATTTTATTCTATCCAACAAGGGTTTGATGGTCTTCTCTGATAATTTTTCTTTTATATTTTTCTTTTTTGTTTGCACCATAATAGAACGGAAATGGTCACATAAGTCAGGTTTGTCCGATGAGATATTTTAATTAATTGTGAAATTTTGAAAAAATAAAAAAATAAGAGTACAATCGCGTGCTACAAATTAAAAAAAAAACTCGCCTGTCACGATTATCGCGATTATTTACTAGAACAGTAGATAGGTAAAATATGTTAAGTATCTCGAACAGCATGTGATCTGTCGTGCTGCTGTGTGTATATAATTAGCATTTTAATTTAGGAAAATTACTGGTAAACCGAGGCGCTTATAAAAAGTTGTTGTTTTTTTTTTATTTTCATTTTATTTTTTTTAATTATTTCGTTGATGGATTTGAATTATGTTTAAGAGAATTATTGGTAGTTTGAGAGAAGTAATAGATAGGTGTAGAGTAGTTATTGGGGGCTTGTCTGTAACACATGTGTTAGAAATCTCGGCTATTATGAGCTCTTAATTAAAATAAAATTAATTCTCTTGGAGTTTTCAATTGATTTTTCTAGTTCAAACCAAAGAGTCAAGGTTGGAAAAAATTTGTTCATATTATCACATTGAACAAGATCAGGTCGTAAATGATCATCAATCATTTACCAGTTCTACGAGAAGTGTAGGTCCCCAAAAGGAATGCAAAAAAAAAAATATCCATGTTTAACCTATGTATATTTAAATCATGCACGATCGGCAAAATACCAACCAAAGTGCTTTTGAAATGTTTCTTGTCAGAGGAAAGACAACAAGACAACGGCCCTTCTGAAGCATGCCATTCACAAAGATCCCCATGACCTTTTCTTAATTTTGTTTTCATTTTTTCTTTTTCTGTTTTGAGAAACTCAAATCTTTCCTCGATCATTTTCGTTGGCACATAAATTATACAATCTCTCTGTTATTTTTAGCATGGTATACGACTATCTATCTTTTTTTTCATACTCAGTTTTTATTTCGTCTGGCACTTTACATAATTTATTGGTTTTTAATTTCTATATCGATCGCAAGATGATCGTGCGGCTTATCTTGGATTTTATCTTGAACTAAAAATATCCATAACTGGATTTATTTGTACTCGTAAGTTATTTTAAGAACGTGTACAAAATACTCGTTATTTTCAGTTGGCAAAACAGTCTTTGTACCTTGAATGGTGATCGTAGCTAAAACAACTGATGAAACGTTCATTTATAATACTTATGAACTTGACCATAATCGTATCGTTTAAATTATTTTAACGACCTAACATTCACCCTAGACCAGAGGTCTAATTTCGATTGATAAGACCAATTTATAAAATTCAATAGGATTGCTGAAGCTACTCGTTTGTGGATCCATTCGATTTGAATGTGTTATGTGACAAAATAAAATGTATGGTCTAGGGGCAAAATATCGGGTGATTTTGCAGTCACTTTGAATACGGTTAATTTTACTTTGCGTCACATTCATTATTCCTCCCACTGTGCAGTATGTTTTATTATTATTATTTTTTTTTTTTTCGGAAAAATATTGGCACAAGAATTGAGAAAACAATTTCATAACTCACGTCACTACAAGTCAGCAGACATCCCCAATGAAAAAGGAAAAAAAAAAAAAAATTCTGAATTTAATTTTAGGACTGTAAGATACTATTTTTCTATGAAACAAAGCGAAGACGTTTACCAAAAATGGTTTGGATTGTAACTATTTATTCCAAGAAAAATTGAGGCAGGTTCTATAAAGAAAGAAGAAGTTCAAGAAAATGGAGAGAAATATCGGAGCAGATGCCAAACAGAAAGAGAACCAGACAAAAGACCGGAAAGAGTTTTGGTCGTATAAGTTGGGTTGAGTAACCACCATCAGTAACCACAAAGAGATGTTATGGACTTGTTTTCTTTGTAATATGTTTGCAGCATAATGTCCTTGAGTTTGAAAGAATTTTTTTTCGTCGTCAAAGTACTAAAAGGAGGGAAACAAAAAAAGCGCTATTCCCCTTGAACGAAACAGAATTGTCACTTGAATCTACAGAAATAAGAAAAGAAAAAATATCTAATTTTAATTTGTATCTTTACCTGTATGTTTTGGTTGCTTGAACTTTATAGGCAAAATGATTTGCTTCATAAATGACTTTCTTAGTCAACTGTGTGAATACAGCTAAAATATCTCCTTGATATGTATGCTTTAAAGGTACTGGTACAGATGATGCTGTTGTAGATGATGTTGTGGTATTTGAAGATTGATTTTGAGATTCGGAATTTTCAATGGCCCGATTACCTAGCATAGCTGCCATTGGGCATGCACTACGACTTGCTTTTCTACTGCTACTTGGCCTAAATCCTGTATCTGAATCAACTAAAGATTCATCCGAAGATGATGATGATGATGATGATGAGGAGACAGAGTCTTCATCCTTGTCTTGATGGATTAATTTATTTGAATTATCACAAACACATGGATTTTCAAAGTCAATTTTTGGATTTAAACATCCACCACACATTTTACAATTTGTACAACTGTTATTATTGTTATTTAAACTCATTTTAGCAGCTGCACGTTTTCTAAGCGTTTTTTCAACTGATTTACCCAGCTTACGCGGCATACCATTTTTTAATAATTCTTCAATTTGTGAACTCATATCTAATTGCTGTTGTTGGCACATTTTGTATTGTTTTACTTTTACTTTTATTTCAAATTTAGAAAATTATCACGCTTTTGATTAGCTATGTAGATTTGTTATCTTTTTGGTTTAAATGTTCGATCACGCACTATCGGTCGGTACATACGATTAACGTGTATCTAAAAATTATATTTTTATTTTTAAAATCACTATTTCAATCGAGATATACGTTTGGTGATTTATAAATACTAGATGTCTTGATTTTGTTTCCTCTTTTTTTTTTCCACCGGAGAGTGTGCCGAAAATTCGTTACACAAAATTTAGTCAAAGAAAAATTTTTTTATAATTTTGACGATCGCTTTATACCGACGGATTAAATTGAGCCGTCGTCGTTTTCGTCGTGAAGTGAACTTATAGCATGAACGATATGAAGCCTGTTGAAAACTTTTATAGGATTTAATTTTCAATTTTTGTTCTCTTATTTTCGTTTGCGGTTTCAATGGGTTTTTCTCTTTTTCAATGTGGTTCTCTTTTTTCAGCGAAGGTGCTCTTTCGAGTATTTTGCGAACGGCATGCGCTTGGGAACTCCATGCGCTGTAGATCGGTCTGGGGGAACTTTCATGTATTTCATTAGAAATGATCGGTTTTTGGTTGGTAGGCAAGAAATATTGACGTAGTTTTTAATATCGTACGTCATCGAGCCTCGTGTTTACTTACGAGTACCATCTACAATGTGTACAGTCAGTCTCAAAAGTCAACATACTGTCCTGCATTGTGCTAGATCACCGTTATTAAGATTCAAAACAAGATAAAGCCACTTCTGCATAATAATTCAAGAAAAATAAATCAATAACTTCAATTCTCAAAAGTCTACATACATTTAAGTGAGGAGTAAAAAAAAATTTAATCAAAAAAATATTTCATATTTTGCTGGTGCACCGTTTGACTGCTTTAAGACTTCCAGTCCATATGGACAGGACGGGGATAATCAAACCCCAAGCGATTGAAAGAGCAGTTTTTAAAGACCCTTGACCGGTAGTTTAGAATTAATAAACCCTACGTTCAACGTAATCGTAGATATATAACCTTCAATCCCGCTTTTTAGATCTGGAGATTGCGAAGGTTAATCAAGTTGTTTGACACTCTAAACGTTGTCCTGGTATAGTACGAGGGCGGGTCAATAAGTCCGTGACTTTTGGATTAAAACACAGATTTTTTGATAAAAAAATAATTTTATTTTTCAACGTAGTCTCCCTTGAGCTCTATACACTTTGTCCAACGCTTCTCCAATTTTTTTATCCCTTCCAAAAAAAATGATTTGTCGAGGTTCTCAAAATAGGCCTTTGTTTGCGAGATGACTTCATCATTGGAGTCAAATCTTTTTCCACCAAGCCATTTCTTCAGGTTTGGGAACAAGAAGTAGTCACTCGGAGCCAAATCTGGTGAATAGGGTGGATGAGGGAGCAATTCATAGCCCAATTCATGGATTTTTGCCATGGCAACTGCACATGCGTTTGTGGTCGACTGTGAGCAAACGCGGCACCCATCTTGCGGAAAGCTTTCTCATGCCCAAGTGATAATTCAAAATTGAAACCACTGAGCCATGCGAGATCCCTACGGCTTCCACAATCTCTCGCACTTTCAATCTTCGGTCGGCCAACACCATATCGTGAATTTTTTCGATTGTTTCGGGTGTAGAGACCTCAACTGGGCGTCCAGGACGTTCGGCATCTTCAGTGCTTGTACGGCCACAACGAAATTCAGTAAACCACTTTTTTACCATTGAAATCGATGGTGCAGAGTCCCCATAGTATTTATCAAGCTTAGCCTTGGTCTCGGTAATGGTTTTTTTTCGCAAGAAATAATGCTTAATAAGCACACGAAATTCACTTTTTTCCATTTTCTCCTCAAATTAGTGAATAGTCTGATAAAAATAGCTGTCAAACACAAACTAACTGACGCAGCAAGTTTAAATTTTGACAGGAGTCAACTGACAGATGCCTGTTGACAGGAGCAGTGTTGCTGTTTCAGTAAAGAGGTCAGAAATTCAAAAAGTCACGGACTTATTGACCCGCCCTATCCAACTTTTTTAAACCCTAATGACTCAGCAGCGAAATTCAAGAAATTCGAATTATTCCACAAAATATTCAGATATTGATACCGATCTATATTACCTTCTAAAAAAAACAAGTCTTCCGACACACGAAGCTGCCATTGTCCATCAAAACATTACATGTTCGCCATGGTGCTTGAGGGTTGTAGCATGGTTTTTTGCTTCAATTTCCTTGTTGGCATTTCGTTTTCAAAAATCGTAATCTTTGGCTTGCGCTTTTGACGATTAGCTACATTTATTCAAATTTTTTTATTAAATTCTTCTTCTTCATGTTCGCCATGGTGCTTGAGGGTTGTAGCATGGTTTTTTTCTTCAATTTCCTTGTTAGCATTTTGTTTTCTAAAAATCGTAATCTTTGGCTTGCGCTTTTGACGATTAGCTACATTTATTCAAATTTTTTTATTAAATTCTTCTGACCGTAAAACCCTACTTTTGAGTGAACTTATTTGCCGGTGGTATTCGCAATGTATTCCGCCAATGTTGGAGCACTAATTCGTGGATTAGAGGTTACCTTTCGAATGATAGTTCGTATACCGCCATTACTTAGTCAGAACGAGCTTTATTCGAAACATTTCCTCTGTTTTTATAATATTTTACCATGCCTGAACAGTTGCACGACTTTTATCCACAATTTTTTCAAATTGCACCACAACTTTTACTGCCAAATCTTAGTTTTATGATATACTGACTCTCTATTTTCACAAACTTCCACGGTACTCGCTTGGATTCCAGCTGTATCTAGACTTTCGCAACTTGAAGTTTTTGATTTTTTTTCTTGAATTTCGGATACAAATATCGAGTACTCGTTCGAAAATGCGACCTTAAACAAACAGAGTCCGCACAACACTGCATACTCAAGGGTAGTTTTTGTGTAAAAGTTTGATAAAACGTGCGCAAATCGAACTAGCTCAAGGAGATATTGATGCTTGCGGGTTTGAATACAAACGAGTGGGAGTATACTGGGTATGATGATTTGCAAACACCGGTTGTTGGCTCGAACTTTTTTAAATGATCGTGAGTATTGAAAAATGCTTACAAACTGTTGGCTTGGTTGCGAGTATTCGAACAAACCACTACCTGCTGCTTTGAAATTAATACAGATTACGATCATGTTAGATAGGTATACTCGTGGGTTGTTGTAGATCACAAGTCACATGATTCCCAAGTATAGAGCGAGAAAATTCAATCGAATAAAATTTAAATCGATGTTCGAACACGTTCGAATATACTCATTTTAATCTCTGATATGAAAGTAACTTTTTCTTTTTGTTTAAATCATAATTTGTACAATAACCATTTAGTGAAAATTTAGAAAACAAAAGACGTGAAGAATGTGAAGTACTGCCTTGATTATAGAATTTCTTTATAAATAACGTTTGCGGCTGACTTTTGTACACAAAATATGAACAAATTTGAGCGCGAAAAAGCTTCGTGTAGCTAAGCCCTCAACGTTGAATGTCTGACCTTGTGATTTGTTTATAGTAATTGAAAATGACAATTTTTTTGGAAACTGCAGTTTTTGAATTGGAACGGAAGATCTAATGGTATCAATGCAATCCGGGGAATAAACACGGTTTCTCCAGTTGCACATCCGGTCAGAATATTGCACTCTATAGTAAAAGTTTTTAGACGTTTAACCTCGAGACGTGTATCGTTGCACAATTTAGGTGGATTAAGGTTTCGCAATAAAATAACAGGACCCCTTTCTTTTAAGACCAATTTATATGGGGGCTATACAGAAGGTTGCACCTCTTCATGGTCCAGCACTGTGTCTACAGAGTAGTATGTTTGCGCCTGAGTATTAATTTTACAGATAATCAAGTCGCTCACTTTACCTATTTGATTGTTGGTAGGTGACAAAATAGCTCTCTCCTTGAACCAAGTTATAGTCTTAGAACTTATATTATTAATTCTGTATAAACGTTGACTTATTCGTGAAGATCGTTTGTTTTTGATTATCTAGATTGTTTTGTGACATCTGTCCATTTCCTATTTTAAGCAACAACTCTGAAAAATCCCGGTATTCGTGTGCTGACAATGACACTCTCATATTTGTTTTAAGTTCTAATCTATCCACAAACGGCCAGAGAAAAAATCTTTTCAATGAAGCATTGGTTTCATCAGCACGTGTCCCTCTTGCTACCAATGGTAAGATTTGCCAAAAGTCACCAGAGAATAATATCGTGCATCCACCCATGGATGAATCCGTACTGCGCAAATTGAAAACTTGTTCTATATAGTAGCTTCGTCCCAAGCCAGTCACATACTACTTTTCCAGTACAACTTTGTTTTGAAGTGCAACAAACAGTGCTTGTGTCCTCAGTAGGAATTGTTAGTGGCATTTTGAATGTCGCATGAGCGGTTCGGCTTCCTTCCGAAAGTGTAACTTTCAAGAAGCAAATTAAAAAGATATGTTTTTCCTGTACCTCCAGGAGCACCAAGAAAATATAACTTTCCTTCGTTTCTGTCAATTGATGTTAGTAACACATCTTATAGGAAGTTTCTCTTGCGTAATCGGCGTTAGTTAATTCGGGGTTCGTTATATTGGTAGGCATCGGCAGTCCAAAATCTGAAATGGATTAGCCCGAAAGTTCTTCTACTACCTTATTCAATTCCAACAACGTTTCGTCAAAAAATTTTAATCATATTGGACATAATCTGACATTAACTCTTGCTGTCGTCGATTTAGTATATCTTCGGCGATATTTTGCTCATACATCTTCCAGAGAGATACAATATCGGTCACTTGATAGAATGCTATAAAAAAGGCAAACAAATACGAGTACCTTAATGGCCTCGATGAACTGCAAATATCGAGTTTTCCAATAGGGACTTGACAACTTTGAATTTAATTTATGAACGCACTTTTTCACTCATCATCAAACTGTCACTGTCAATTTATTCAGTAAACTCAGCATTTCCATCATGGTAAAGTACACGAACGAGCAACGTCTGCAAATTATAAAAATTTTCTACCGAAAATCGGAGTAGGTGACTACAATTTTAAGAGCGTTAATTCCAATTTTCGGTCGTAGTTCTCGCCCTAGTAGACAGGCAATAACAAGTTTAGTGGAAAAATTTGAGTCTACATATTCGTTGTGTAATGTTGCCGTGTCAGTGAGACAACGGGTTGGTCAAAGTGTCGAAAATATCGCTGCCGTTCTGGCGTTCGTAGCAAACGATCCAAATCAGTCAATTCCACGGCGTTCTCAAGAATTGGGCATTGCTCAGACCACATTATGGCGTATTTTGCTTAAGGATCTTGGTTTACACCCATACACGATCAAGCTGACTCAAGAATTCAAGCCGATGGACCATTTGAAGCGACGTACGTACTCCGATTGGGTTCTGGAGAAGATGCGCCAAGATGGTGAATTTCATTTCATCGCAAAATTATCTTAAGAAATGTGCCAGTCGATTGGCCGCCTCGTTCGTGCGATTTAACGCTGCTTGATTACTTCCTGTGGGGCTACGTTAAGTCATTGGGTTATGCCAAAAAGCCGATGACGTTGGAAGAGCTCAGAGCCAACATTAAACGCGAAATAGCGGTCGTTTCGGCCGAAATATGTGGCCGAGTCGTTGAAAATCGGGTCCAACGAATCGACCGCTGCAAACATGCCCGCGGTGGCCATATGAACGAAGTCGAGTTCCATTCATATATGTTTTGATTGTACTTCAAGCCGATAGTAAATTTTTTGAAATATCTCAAATGGTTTGCGTTTTATTTAAAAAAAAAAGGTCAAGTCCTTATTGGAAAACCCTTTAGTAGCTTCCTTTAATGTGTTGTCCCATTAAGAGTCGTCTTCCAAGAGACCCATCGCTTTGCATGCTGCTTTAAAAGTATTGCTAGTTACTTCTTGTATGATGGGCCCTTTACAATGTGAAGTAGCATTCTCAAGTGAACACTGTTGTTGGGATGAACTACATATATAGACCCTCCCAAGTGCATCAGTTTTTTGTTTAACTTCAGCGAAACCTTCAACTGGAGTCCCTTGTTTCCTCCGTTGAAAGGTTTTGAACCGGCCTAATTTTGTTCACTAACCATATCGGCAGATGGACTTGTGGCATCCCACGTTTCTGCCATTCAACAATCTACATGTGGAAATGTTGTATGCCTGATAGAAATCATCTAGTATGCGCTGGTCCATTTACCCCAACTGAACCTACTGTAAAGCGCCTACACACGGGCCAATTTCAGACACAGTTTTTGTACCTATAAATTAAGCACTAAAAACTGGGTTATCATGTCACGATAACGAACACCATTAATTGTTACTGCCTGACTAGCCGCATTTTCGAAGGAGAATGGTCCGTTAATGCCTCCAGCCCAAAATCCGCAAAAAACAGTCGCGCGTCGATGCATTTGTTTCTCAACAATTACTCGTGGGTTTTCTGAACCCCAAATGTGACAATTTTGACGATTAACGAAGCCATCAAGATGAAAATGAGCTTCATCAGTGATGATGATTTTGTTCGACAGTATCTGACAAGCTTTCAATATTTTTAAAATTTTTCTCAACAATCAAAATGCGCTGTTCTTTCGTATAGCGCTCTATCTTTTTTTTTCAGTTAAAAAATCATATAAAATGGGTTTAAAGGGTCAATTACGGACTTAGGATACTAAAAACCATTCCATGTAATACCGCTACTCACGACAAAGCGATTGATATACTATATCGTTGAGGTATCGTTACGTATCTACTCCCTACTCGCGGACAAACAGGAAAATGTCTCCTCTTTTATAGATGAAGGGAAGAGATAAAAATGAAATAATCTATAAACTTTTCAGGGGTGTATGTAGACTTTTGTAACTCACTGTCAAGCCAATACACTAAATTTATCAATACTCATATGCAATCAGGTTATGTTGCCCTTTTGATGTTTTGATTGTATCGCTTTCAATGGTTTATCAATTAACGTTATCACACTGTTTCGTGTGAAGTAAAAATTGTCGTACTTTTGCATTTTCATCATGATTCGGTTGGATTTAGGTAGAATTTTAATGGGAAAGGGTGTTGGACGACGTGCACATTGTAAGGTGTCCATTCAATTACGGGGGACAATTCAATCAAGATTATTGCGAATTTTATTGATACACCTCTGATTGGGTTTTATTTTTTTGTGTTTTTTATTTTTATGAGCGCCATGCAAGTAGCGTGTGAGTTATCGATCTGTTGTTGTCGCAGCAGTATGACTAATTAAGTAATGTCGTGTTTTGTTTGGAGTTATCAATTGTAGTAGGACTTAGACTTTAATCAAAGGATAATTGACCCTGATAAGAAAGAGGCTTGTCATTGACCAAAACCATGTGTCAAATCAACGTGAATATGTTTCGTCTTGACAATTTGGTGAGTTATGACACATATGTATATTTGATGGTTTAGTCATAAATTATCTACAAATTTGGGTCTACGAGTGGTCATGGATTTCTTTGATACATGACTCAATTCGAGGGAAGTCGTTTTAGGTAAACCGTGAAACAATTTTTTTGTTTTTATTCTTATGATGCAAGTGCCGCCTACGGGGTTATTTAATGGCGAAATGTGGCATTTAGATAGCTTTAGTCGTGCACGTATTTTTGTAAAGATACATCTTGTGATGGATGATTTCAAGAAGGCGGTAAAATTATTTGAGCTAATTTATTCTACATGCTGAGTGAGGTATATTTTTGTATTTACTCGGTGCATATTCATGGCATCACAATTTCTATGTATAAGGCAATTTCTCTGGTATAATGTAAGGTGACACCTACAGCCAAACTAGCAGAAAAGTATTAGATAAGCTTTTCCTAGAAATTTATTGCCCAAGCTAATATTAATTATTTTAACAGATTGTTTAAACTGAATCATGAGTTGCTAATAGCCCAAAGGCAGGTCTAGTATATTTGAAGTGGTTAAGTGCCAACGAGATGACTCTGTGCTCCAGGGTGGACTTAGATCTACTAAACCATGAAAACTGACGTGCTAGTTTCTCATATTCTCATATGACAACACATCACCTTGTCTTAACTATTTTGAAATCAAAGGTCTTCGTAAAATTGCTTGACGGAGCAGCGCGAGATTTGCATCATTTTTGAGTGTGATATGGCTTTGAATAACCCGTCCTTTAGATATGGTTTTCTGTTTTTTTTTAAGTTTTTTTAAGGGACCTGGGGTAGTGTGAAAAGTGCATTATGCAGCACTTACTAGTCATAAAACCGTCATGATACGGGCCACTTATGAAGTTGACAAATTTATTTAAAGAAGTTTACACAGTCGTTCAGAAGACTGATGCCTCTACGAGTATGCTGAAACAGTTAAAAAGATCTCCTTACCAATAGGCAAACAATTTCTTTTTCTGTCGGATCAGAGCACTCAAATGAAGAACTTGTCATTTGTACGCGCCGTATATTCCTTTTACTCAAATGTTTCGGTCATTCGAGGAAAGATATACATTTTCTTTTTTTTTTAATATTAACATTAATATGTATGGGTGTAAATGCACTACTACAAATGAGCTCATAACGTCCCGAAAAACTGTGCAAACTACAAAATTAAAAAATAGGCTTGTTGTCTATAATATAGTAGTTATAGTCTGACCGAGGGAATTGTTTTTTTTTTTTTTTTTTTCAAAAATAAAGAAATTACAGTGTTTTAAACTTAAGTATGCAATTAAAAAAAAATAGTTTTAAACAATTAATAAAAAATTGTCAAAGTAAAAAATTAAAAAGAATCTTCCGTCAGTCTATAGAGAAAAAAATTGACGAAGTTATCATGCTGACATTGTCTGAAAACATAGTGTCAAGAAAAATGTGTTTAAAGTTTCTAGTAGGTACAACGTGAACTTACGGCTAGTCTCCCATTCCAGCTTCGTACTGTACTCCTTATTCCTATTGTACTTTCGTCCTTTTGATCTTCGACTTCACAGATGGTCCTATAAATGACCTTGTTTTCTAAGAAACCCAGGTTTTGTGAACAAAAAAAAAAAAAACTAAAACTTCGGTATCGACGGGGTCGCCAGCTAGCCGTCTCAACCCGTTGTCCGATCATATTTATTGTTATAACTTTGCAATGGAAAGGAATACGCCTAAAATATTGTTTTGAGGCCTTAAAGCATGAACATTCTCAGCTTACTAAGCTAGTTCGGGTCTAAGGTTTCGGTGGGATCATGGGAAATGAAATCACCTATGAACATGCTGGGAAAACCTCACAGAAGAGGTTTTTATGACCAAAACCTAATGCGGACTGCCTGCGTCCTCTGCTGGGGCTTTTATTTTTAGTTGTCATGAGTCTGCATTAGCGGACCTAACGATTTCATCTCTTGACAGCTCACCGACTTTATTATCAGCCCTTAAGTGAAAGCTATGGCTACGAAAATTGAAAATTTAAGCTACATTATTGCTTACTAGAAAAGAGTTTTTTTTGGCCCTCTTCGAAAACCTAAGGGAAATACTAGGCTAGGTCTTACTTAAAGCACCAAATAGTTCGACATCTTGCCTTAGACATGAGATCTGCACAAAAGATGTGTGGACACTGAGATCTAGTGCTGTAACAAAGAGTCTTCTATAACCTTAGTGAGTGTTTGATAAAGTCTGCCACTTTACCCCAACTTTTTACCTTACCTTATCTGAACGACACATACTCGTATCTCTAAGCAGCATACCTTATATAGTTTTATCCCCGGCTCCAGAGCAAACCCAGGTTTATTCTATGTAGCTTTTGCAAATTACAGCAAACAAAAGACACATAAATCAGAATGGGTTCCACTAGCGCGTAGTTATTACTAAAACATCATTGCGTCGTAGCGCCTTCGTACAGTGTGTCATACTGTGATGACACCTGCGATCGTTCAGTTTAAAGATCTTGCGTTATTTTTACGTCTTGAGGTAAAACATCCAGGAGATGATAATTCAAAACCTTTCAAGAGAATCTTCATTTTTAATTCGTAATTTAGATAGCAAGTTTATAATTTTCAAAAATTTGGTAAAGCACAAGTCAGTTGCTTCCCGTCAACGAACGAGAGTTGTTCATATATAACAGATATAATTGTTGCTAAAACAAAAATAAGTATCAAATTGTCGAATTAATTAACAATAAAATTTGAGAAGGCACCAAAAGAATCAACAAAACAGCTTCTAACTACATAACAACATTTAAGTTACAGAGAAGATTAATAAAAAACTCATTAGATCCAATCGTAAAAAAATTCTGACACCTCTGCATAAAAACACGAAATTATTGCAGTAACGTCATAGCAGTATATTTATTGCACAGAAGCTCACCACTTATGACACCATCAATATAAAGGAAGAACTGGTATCCGCGGACTTAGCGAACCCCCATCATATTCAACAAAACAGTCAGTATTTGATCTTCTCAATAAAAGCTATTCGTTTTTTATTATGTATAACTACACAGTTACAATGAATTATTTCTTGATAAGGACCAAAACCATCTCAAGAAAGAGTTAAACCAACTCAGAACTTTACCCAACTTGGCCTGAAAAAAAAACACTTAAATCAACGCTTTCTTCGCAAGGCCGATTTTTACCACCGTTCCATAGCAAATACTCGTAAGTCGGCAAAAAACAAAGTTTGGTTAGAAGTTGAAGACGAAAGAGGACAATAATCTCAATGTTTGCAAGCCAGACGAGCTGGCCTTTAATAGAATAAAACGTGATTTAACTAAACAAGTATTCAAGTCGAGTGCCAGCAATTGCCTTTTGGCAGATGCTTCAAACGAAGCAGTCGATGCGCCACTACAATAATTTTACTTCATTCGGCTAGAACGGGGTCCAGAGTGAGTGAGAGTCGCAAAAGCAAGAAAATTATTAGGGACTACATGCTCTTATTGCTAAAGAAAAATCTACAAAGTACATATGGTCGAATGTGAATCGAGACACGAACACATGGAGTCAGAAAAACAAAAAAAAAAATCCGTCAAATTGGCTGTCAGTCTATTGAGTCTGTTTTGCCAAATCACCATGGACGGATATAGCGTTCAACAACACGTGCAAATGATGAAATTGTTTTATCAAAATGGGTGTTCTGTTCGGGCAACGTTCCGCGCGCTTCGCCTATTTTAAGGTCGCTTAATGATCCTACCGAGAGGACTATTCGCAGTAAGGTGGATAAATTTCAGTCCACTGGTTTAGTAAACGATTAACCAACACCCGTACGTCGAGGAAACGCAAGATATGCCGAATACCTCGCCGCTATCCGTAAGAGTGTGCAGGAAAATCCGAGGCAGTCGCACACATGAACTCGGCCTTTCGCAAACAACAACTTGGCGAATTTTGCGTCGTGACTTGGGCCTGCAACTGTACAAAATTAAACTGACCCAGGACCTGAAGGTAAACGACCATAGACAACGACATGTGTTCGCTGAATGGGCTCTGGAGCAGTTGGAAACTGATCGAATTTTTCATCGAAAAATCATCTTCGCGATGAGGCCCATTTCTTCATGAATGGGTAGGTGAACAAACGAAATTGTAACATTTGGGACGACACCAATCCATATCAGATCCAAGAGCGTCCAATGCATCCCGAAAAAGTCACTGTCTGGTGTGGATTTTGGACTGGCGGCGTCATCCGTCCATATTTCTTTGAGAACATCGTTTGCCAAACCATCACCGTCAACGGCGAACGCACCGAAATCTTGCGATTTGACCCCGTAAGAATTTTTCTTGTGGTGTTTTCTAAAGTCGTAGGTCTATGCGAACAAGCCACGCACCACAGCGGCCCTCAAAGCCAACATAACCCATGGCATCGGTCAAATTCAGCCTGATTTATGCGCCAGAGTCATCGGCATCAACAGACCTTTCAACCGAATAAAAAATTTCGATGATATTTCACACACACTTTGTTTTATTTAAATTTAAAAATAGGAAGCGCTTAATGAAAGACCGTTTATTAACTCAAACGAATACTATGAACAATTCGCAAAAATTTACAAAAACACGAGAAGTAAAAAGGAGGAATAAAAAATTGTTCAGAATACCTTCAACAAAAGGATCACTACTAAATCAATTCACCGGTCCAAAACGAGAGATAAATTGCTCACCGAAGTCATTTCTCAACTGGTCCATCGATTCGCAGCACGTGTGGGAAGAAGCGCCATCTTGTTGGAACCACATGCCGAACAGGTTCAGCTCGTGCTTCTTCGACAAAAAAAAAGTTCGAAATCATTCAACGATGTCGGGCGTCTCACTGTCGTCTTTGGAAAAATGCGGGACAATGATTCCGTCGGACTATAAACAGTGCATTTTTCCGGATGAATTGGCAACTCTTTTATTGCCTGAGGTTGCTCGTCCGTAAAGAGACAATTTTTTCATATAAAAAAAGAAGATCTTCCCCCAGCTTTTCTAAGGCCCACACACCAAAAATTCGACGCTGTGGCAGGGCGTTCGGCTTCGGTTTTCTAATTTGCCAAATGCTGCTTATTTGGGCTGAGAAGGCAATTGACTATACTCTGTCGAACATAGATTGGCAGTACACGTCTTAAGCTTTTTCAAAATCAGTGGCGTGCCATATTTTTGCACCATCGTACCTATAAATTCCAAGAAACCCTCATTGGACTATTACGCAGAGAGTCTGGGTTCGATTCCTGGCTGGGTAACCAACAATTTTTCAAATCGCCATCACCCTTTCGGCGGGCAATGGCAAACTCCCGAAAGTAAAATTGCCTACGAGAAAGCTTCTATGGAGTGCCGTTCGGACTCGGCGATAAACCGTAGGTCCCGCTCAGATGTGACAAAAATGACGACACGAGCAACACAAATGAGTGTCAAGAAGCTAGGCCATGTCCCATACCGGGCTACCAGATCAACAGTGTTTGTTTTGTTTTAGATTAAGAAGTAGAAGAAATGCTCTCCAAAAGGCTATGACTATACCTAGAAATAATTAATATAGCTGGCAGATAATTGGGAGCAAAAACCAACTTTTTACTAAGTGTTTAAATGGGAAATCAAAATATTATCGTACTAACCTCTATCAAACTCGAAAAAAATGACGTATGAGAATTCATTTTTAAAAAATTTAGCAATCGCGAGAATACATTATATGGAGTGCCCTAGGGATCGAAAATCGGGATCTCGCTTTTTAAATTTATATGCTCTTATAATTAATGCGCGCTCAAGTGGTAATTAGCGCCATTAAAATGTTTGCACCCAGCGCGGGCAAGGGAAACTTAAGGAGAAAAAAAAAGAGAGGATCCGATGTACGTTGGTCTTAAATGTTTGCGAGTTGCAATGACTAGGTAATGATTGAAGATTCGACGGTTTCAAGTGAAGACGGAGTTGAAGCACAATCTGAAAGTGTTGAGCTAGCCGCAAAGTGTGCTGTAAGAAAATTGGTCTTTCCAAAGAACTGTAATTTCATTATAAATAAGCATTTTAATGGAGGATGAGGCGAAATTTTTAATGTGTTTAACGAACGACCAACAATTTTTACTACCTTTGGGACATTGTATTATATGTTGCCTTAGTCAGGAACGAATAAACATTTCTCCAACCATGAGAGCTTCGTAATAGCTCGAGTCGTACCACTCTTATTCCGATGAGGGATAAAAGATCTCATTCCAAAGAGTGTTGTAATCATATCAACAGTAGCGGCATCGGAAGATAAATAACGATCAATTAAAATTCGCTTCAAATGGCTTTGTCGTATCAACATACGGTTTTTTCTGAATCTTTTCTCTAACTGTGTTTATACAAGAAATAAGCTGATATGGGACGGTACATCTACCTCCTATTTATCAGGGTGAGAAATTTAAAAAAAAACCCATGCTGTTGGCTGGGACATATTGTTTTTCGCAGCGAAGATCTCATTCAGACTTGTGTTTATTGAAATCGTTTGTCATAACGTGAATGTTTGCCATCTCCATCTCGAGTTATTACAAACATCAAACAACGATGCCGAGTTTATGAATTTTTATCCATTCTTCAGCAGAGTACAGAATATGCGTACGCAGATGATATGGCAATCGTTTTCGGTCATAATCTTACAAAGACAGGAAGTTTTATACCATCACACCTTGATGTCACGATCATGACCTCATCATAAATGCAAAGAAAAAAATGAAATCCGACTTCAAGCAGGTGATAAATGCGAAATTACCGGATGTCGGATTTTGCACAGTCGACTATTTAACCAGTATCCTCAAATAACTTCACGGTACGATACACAAAGTTTCGTGTAATTTTCAATGACTGCAACATCCGAACGTAGCTGCATTTTTGGAGGTCAATTACGAAAGCGTATTTTCGAGTCAGCCTCATTCCATGATTGCAAAGAACTGACATCACTTGTCAAATAACCGCTAAGTAAATGTGTTCTTGAGAATGAATGTGTACTAAAACATTTGCCAGTACTAGGTACAATAGACCATGTCCCAACGTATAGTAAATTATAATTTTCAATGCAGCTACTACACGAAGTCTAAATATGGCTAATTTCCCATAAAAGAAGCAAGATTTTGCCATGTTCACATGGTTCCTTGTCACCATCTGGTAAATAACTAGCGAGTCCAAGTGTCGCTGTTGATTTGCAAAGTATAGAAATGACAACTTTGACCTGTTGGTTGGTAATTTCCGGTAGGCCAGAAGAGTATACGATGAGTTCTTGAAGTCCACCGTCGTAAGAAACATGGTTCCATGAGGATAACAGTTGCCCTTAAATATCTAGGACCATCTGTACAAATTTATAATAGTGCAGTTGGGAAAAATAGTGCGGCCTCCTTGTTTTCCAGATTAAGCGCCTTCAGAGATGTGTAAATGACAATATTTCAGGATTCCAATTCATTTTTCAATATGGCTATCTTTTGCCTTGATAATGGCACCAAGTTTAGCATGAACATGAATGGTGTCGACCTTGCAGCGAAAGTCAGTTGCCTGAACCTTGACCTCAACGGCCAAGAAAACTAGTGAAGTGTGACTTTCTAAGGACACTGGAACCCATACTGTTACGAAAGGTGGTTTTTACGATCTGGTTCGCTCAAATTTTCGTATCTCTCCATTAATCAAACCCGATAGTTTTGTGCACCGAATGTTAAGGTTTAGTACAGTTGTACGGTACAGGCAGCTCTTTTTCCACATTCCTTGCGGAACAATAGAGTCTTATATGCCATATTGAGCAGAGATGTCGCTCTGTGGCTCTTACAGGGCATGAAATATAGATTAGATTTCTACCATGCATCCATCTATGCATATTCGGTTGATATTATGTGCTTCAAATAACTCACTTAGTAGTCCATCAGAACCAATAATCTGGTTACTTTTTAGACTGCCATTTGTTATGTCAATATCTGTTCGACTGAGGAAGAGACTTATTCATTGTCGATCATGCCACAGTTTTTTGAGTCTGTTAATTATGGAAAACAAGTGTTTCAAGTTCTAATTTGATTTTAATTTTATGTTGGAGCTATTTGCCCAACGAAATTACAAAAGTTTTGTATGCATGCAGGACCAAAGTTGTAAAAGACTGAGCTGCTAATTCAACACAGAGATCTTATTGCCATTTCTGGGGGGAAAGGACAACGGCAGCATAGGATTCAACAGTAGTTTTTTACTGGTAATCGAATATCACATGATGAAAGCGACTCGAAAGCAGCGCAGTGTTTGAGTCGAGAAAATTTTCCTACTAGCCGTCATAATTGAAGCCAGTAATCACCAGAGCTCTCCAACCTTTTTGACTACATCCCGTAAGGAACCGGTCCCTAGATGCACCAAACATTTGGTAATAGTAAGTTAAACATTTAAAAAGCATCGTTTTGGGTCAAATAAGGCAACAAGAACCCTTAATAAAGCATTCCGCAGATGCGTTTTCCAGGCTTACTAAACATCTCAGCGGTGACTAATGCAGAAAATGAGAGAAACTGAAGTGTTTCCTGGGAAAAACGGGTAAATATTTGTCAAACCGTCTTAAAAGTCCAGAAGGTGACAACTGGAGCTGTCTTAGAGCATATTTACTATGTCTCACTGCTTCAATCACATGAACCTCCGATGATTTAACATTGCCACGAGTTAATATCTCTACTTCACCTGCTGTTCGTAAAATGAAAAAGTTTAAGAGAGAAACTGGTTTCTATAATTAAGGCTACCTATGGCTGATGGTGGTACCAAGCAATAAACTGAGATTTCTTCGATCCGTGATCATTATGCATGTTTGTAAGTCCGAACCGTGTATTGAACGATCGGCGACGAAGGAGAAAGTAGAAGATGATTAGTCAAGTCTTACGCGCAGAACTTGCTGAAGTCCTACCCTCCATGAGGAATAAGAAGGTCTATGTACATATGTTAGTAAAGAAAGTGAGACATCTTATATGATGTTGTTAGGTATTTACGGCTTAGAACTCTCAGTCCATGTTATCTGATAAGGACACTAATTCGCTCATCATATTCTACGTTGACTTACATCTGATGACACATCGCTACCTAAAATGTTTTCTGTAAGAAAAGAGATATCTGCAGATCAGTAATTCATCTAAATACCAACAGGAAGCATGTCAGTTTCTATCTATAGTATGGATCTCAATGTAAAATGATGCCTTTTGAATAAAATATAAATTTTTTCATGGTTCTTAATCGATTCAGCCAACATCCATCATTTATTTATGATGGACATGTTCACTAAGCAATAACTACGCGTATCATCATCTTTCCAGGTCATACCTGCATCCCATTCCAAATTGAACAATCTGCCAGGCAAAAACTAGTTCCAAACTCATTAGACTTTAATTTATTTTGATTTGACGTTCCCATTGATATCTTAACAACAAAACATAAAAATTACGCTTTCACGAGAGCTATAAAAACGAAACCAACATCAAGTATACCTATAACATCTCTCTTTCGTGCCACAAAGCCATTTATAGCTTGATAACCTTTTCTCCTTCGAGTCTTATCTGTCACATGAGCTCAAATCTCAATTCTGACATTTGACAAATTACAAAGTCCCAAGAGCATTCGTATTTGGCAAAAGTAGAAATGCCTCCTCAATTCATTTGTTATGGTCATTGCCAGCATCCTCTACTGTTGCCATTAACAATGGGCTTCCCCTTCATCGGACTTCAACTTGACATTGCCATTTGCTATTCGAAATTCTTGTGACGTTTGGCAAAGCCAAAAAGAGAAATACGCCTCTCTTTTCGGCGAAGAATAGTCAACAAAAAAAAAAAAATAAAAAATTGTTTGAAACCAGCTATGGAAACAGAGATTGAATCACCCAAAACCGTAGCCAAAATCTAAGTCTATTTCCTATGCCATTGGCCATCAAACAGTGAGTCACCCACTGTTAGATCGTCAAATTAGTTTGTGGGTATATTGTTTCAAAATCTTAGAATTATTATAATTTTATGGGAATGTCGATCTGTTGGTGAATTTTTTGGGCACTCCAATAGGAATGCCAAAATTCTGCGTAATTATGTGGCGCTACGGACTAAGTTGCACGTTATGCTTTCGCTTGATTCAAAGGAAAACAATGTGCGCAACCGATTTCTTATTTCCTGTAGATTCAGATAGTTTCTTATCGAAAACAATAATTTTGGGACTTTTTTGGTAGACGGAGGTAGATACCAAGAAAATGTTTTATACGAGGAATAGCATACTGTCCACAGTATAATTTCATAACCGCAATTAAATTTATGTGACACTAATGATTTATTTATTTCCGAAAGGTTGGCGCCCACATACATACATATCTTAGAACTCAGAAAATTTATTTTGGTCACGGAACTCTTGAAAATCGACTAAAAACAATCTTCGGACAAACTTGTCTATTTGTCCGTTTGTCTGTAAATCTAAAATCGAAAGATTGCATTATAGAAAACCTATATACACTCAAACTACATCCGTAATTAAAAATTACGAGTATACTCAATAAATGCGAAACAGAGGAAACAGTCAGCGGTTTTTTTTTTTTGGGTCAACTTCAAATTAACCTGCTCAAAGAAATTGTGAAATGTCCTCCAGGGAATTTGAGGTGTTTGGGCAATATTGTATGGTGATGCAGGCTTTAGTCATTGCCACCTACCACTTGACTACATCCTGTATAATTAACTTTCAACCAGGTTGGCCAGATTGCGATCGACACGAATACTCGTTCAGTACGAGTATTATGAATAATTGGACTTTCCGAGGTAGCGCCTATCACCCTTTATGGCTTTGATGATTCTGTTTCTGACATATACGAGTATTGTATTGTGAGTTCCAATTTAGTTTTGTGTTAAGAACTACTTCTGGATATTTAATTTCACTGGACAACTTGTATATCGTTGTATCGTTCAGAGAGATCTGTTCACGACTTAGCTTTCTTCTACGACTGAAGTGAGTTAGTGCAGGTTTTCCGGTGTTAATTCTCTCCAATCGTGCACTACTTTTAAGACATCTCCTTTGAATTTGTACCTTACACGATGACAACAGAGTCATCTGCGTAACCCATTGTTTGTAGCTAAAATATTCTAACTTGACTACTAAATCGTCGATGACAAGTGTTCACAGTAGGGGTGAAAGAGCACCTTGTTTTGGACAGTCTTTGGCTGCAGTTATTGATGTCTCATTTCGCGTCTTTTGGGCAACGTTCTCATCTCACCCGGGTTAGGTGATCAATACCTCGGAGTTCTATGGCTTCGCTATCGAGGAAAGCACATAATGCCACCTTTTTTCGTTGGTAGTCGTCTTTTATAAGGTGCCCTTTTTGTAGGCCTCTTGATTTAGGTGCAGAGCCTAACTTTCAACTAAGTATTCTCTAATATGAACAACTATGTAGACAATCATATTTAGTAGGATCTAAGCCTGGCCTTTTTGAATTGAAGCTGCTGCTGTTGTTGTCTTGAATGTACTTTTTAAAGATGTACAATTGACGGAAGTTTTTCTTGGTTTTCCCAATTCTTTCTCAAGTTTTTCTCGATGATTTTTTTTAGCCCTGAGCTGAGAAGACTTTGGCTTTATTTAAAAAATTTTTGACAGTGGTAGTGAAGTATGTTAAAATTGTGGCACCTAACATTGCAGCCATTTTTTAACTGGCCGGGGAGATAAAAGTTTCAATGCAATCGGAATTCGCAAGGTTCGTCTCAGAAACTGATGAACTCGAAATGACCTGCGCAGCAGAAGACCGGGGTAATAAAAGTTTTATGTTCAGCACACTTTTCCGATGTCGGCAAGCATCAGACTTTTTGAATCCAACATCATACCTTCAGGGTAAGAAGTGGAATACGGACGGATCCAAAATGAAAACCGGAAATCAGGCATCCATGCTCCAAATATAAACGAATGGGGAAACATCTCAGCTTCCTTCAGGCTGAGATTCATGCCATCCAAGAATGTGCAAGCACAATTCTTGAAAATTGAATGAAAATCACCTCATCACGGATAGACAAGTAGCATCAATGAAGGTCGAACGTATTTGACTACAAATCGGTACTACATTGCTGCAATACTCTTCAAGACTTATCTATCGTAGAAGAGACGAGGGCATGATCTGGTAGGTACCTATTTCCAATGGTATTGAAAGAAATGAAAAGCGGATGATCTGGCTAGAAGGGGTTCAGTTGATTTGTTCAATTGCCCAGACTTTTTCTGTGGCATCCCATATTAAGAGTGTGTCTATCATATTAGAAGAATATAGCGGGCTTCCGACAGGCTAAAAGTGCTATGAAACTCTTTCAAAATGAGTTCAAATCATGTCTCAACTTCTAAGGAACATATCAAAAGGCCATTCAGATATAACTTACACAATTTCAGTATTATTAATTAGGAAACTGAATGTCGAGTTTGTATGGAATGCAAAGAAACCGCAGAACCCATACTGTTGAAACTTGATCAATAATAAGACGAAGAAAAAAACCCGTAAGGACAGACAGACAATCAATAATTATGACACAGATACCGCTATCAACCATAAGTATTCACAGTTTTATGAAATATTTATCGTGCAATACGATGGCGAAGATTCCCATCTCTCGGTTTGACTAAAGCTCACGCCGAATTTCGAATTCTTACACCAACTTATGTATTTATTCGATTAAGCGGAAAGAATAGTATCCAAAGTCCTTTGGCCGATCATTTGCATATAATGTCCCGTATACCATTCGAATGGCTAAAATCATTTTCTTAAAAGAAAATCTAAAAAAGAAAGTCTGTTCACTAACAGATATTCATACTGCGGCCAACCTTAGAAAAGATCCGGGGTCATCATCTTTGGAAAACTATATATACCCCAGACCTCAATACCAGAAGCACAGCACTACTAAAGTTTGCACAAGTGCTAACATTCCCGTGCAGTAAATGGGACCAAATCGTGGTATGTTTATCCTGTCAATGAAGATTGCCACAAAACTCGGACGATTCATACAGAATCTGACAATATGGAAATATAAATTCAATGGTTAGTATTGGCATCGTTGCTTCCGCCCGAACCTTCAAATCAGCACCAGAACAACGACGCATTGGAGAAAGATGTATCTTTCGTACACAAGTACGAAACTAACTTGCCGGTCATATATGGAACGAGCTTGAGAAGTCCACTTCTAGTTCTACCTCCAATTTATATCTTTTTTCCAAACCACTCTGTCTTCTGGAGAGACATTCGTTTTCTTCAATCCTACTCTTGAGGACTCTCTCTGAGTAAACAAAATACAGCATTTTACCCGCTTTTTGTAGCTGCAGGTTCACTGGTGGTGTGCCACAGGGCTCCGTCGTGTCTCCGACATTCTTTATTTAATTTAAACAAAAGATTTCCTCCTTGCTACTTTTCTTCCAGCGTGTTCTTCTTTTTGACGACGTAATCTCTGTTTTTTATATTCGATTGCGGACTCAGGTCTTTGTTTTTCGACTGTTGAACAAAACACAAAAGTTTGCTCTGTGTTTGCTGTCGTTAAAGGAAATTCAAACACCTAGCCACTATCCATGAACGTCACTTGCATCGTCGATATCGAAAAACTTTCGACTCACAGTTTGGGTATCAATGACAATCTATAACAAATGCTCCGAGATGTCAAGATTTTGTCAGGCGATGTAGGTAAGTAGTACTTTACCCCTTCTGATATGGCGCTGTGACCTGATGCAATTATCCGCCCGTTATTGAACAACAAAGCCCGCATCTGGTCAAGTATTCTCATGGTTAAGATTCAAAATGTGCGATAGAGCTAATAAGAGATGCTACTATTGCAAGATCAATTGGTATCTTAAAACTCCTACCTTAACTTACTCTATCGCTATTCCCCCAATCGAAATTGCCTGTTTAGATCGCCCCTTTAGATCCCCAATCTTGTCATCCGTTTCGTTGTGAATGCTTAGGCCATTTTTTTAGTTAAGCTGAAATATCGTTATTCTTTCGTAAGTCGGACATCTCTCATATGAAATGCCCTGCAAAGCTCTTTGTTTTCTAATCATGATAAGCCGCAAACATTCAAAACCAACGTCCACCGGTACCTCTATTTCTTTTTTCCCTAGCTTGCTTTCACACACAGCAATTATACTCGTATAAAAAACATTCTGATATTGCAAATGGGAGCCAAAACTATTTGAAAAATCTTGTATTTTCGACCACCTTTTCTAACATTATGCATCGGTCCCGTATGCCTAGACTTTATCATCGTAGTCTTGAATCGTAAATAAATCTTGTACTTCCTGATACGGCCTTCTAAGGTCAAAGACTTGTGATGAGCATCGGTACTCCCGATCCTGATTAGAAAAGTATCTTTATGGATTCTTTTCGAGCTTATCTGGTTGAAGGTGGACCTACCAGGCCTTAAACCTATCCGATTGTTTATATAGGGTGTAAAGCGCTCATTTAATTCCGCTTAATAATTCCTGCCTACATTGGAGTATGGCGGACGATGCGAAGTTGTTGTTTGGAATATAGTTTGTCTCCATATGTAGCATACTGGCCTTTTGTTTGGTTTCTTGGTCGGGTGGACAAAGTGGTTGTAGATCATAATTCAGAAGAACCTCCATATGAACTACATCGAGCGTTAGTTTTTTTTCCGAGAAGCTGATGATGCTTCTGCCTTCCCGGCTCATGAAGTTCGAGATAACATTTCGTATTGAGGTGAAGTGTCGCCTTGTATGTCTCTTCTTTTGCTCTCGTCATACCCAGTCTATAAGATAATTACCAGTAACGTTCTCTAATATGCTGAGTCTGGCTGAAATGTATACTCGAACCTAACCCTTGAAAACTTGGTGAAGTTCATTCATACGCATTTTCTAGGCAAATTGCACTCAGTCAGTAGGTGAGCTTCTAAGATAGAGTTGAAGTTTACGTCAGAGGCAGAGCTTTTTCCGGCATCTGTTTACGTCTTCGAAGTCTTGAGATAAATTACCGAAGGAAAATCTTGATTCCTGCGGTGGTATGGACAAGGATTCTCTCTGATCATCTAGATTCCCTGACAGACCCATTTCTCATAATTGCATAGCCGACTTTGCAAACGCCACAACAAGAAAGTATTGAGTTGCTTCTACTGGTTTTTGTAGAGGCGCTGAACCCGATGCACTCAATAAATATGCTTACTAGGGGACTGCCTACAAATAATTAATCAAGAAAATAAATTCACATTCAACCCTGGACTGATTTCCCCTTCCCACGTTTTATTCACAGTATAATTATCGTCACCTTTGAGCAAAGTGCGCTTACTATAAACGCCGCCGTATAAATTTGCATGCGATTATTTGTTTTCATTTGATTATTATTTAAGTTCCTGGTGCATGCAGCTCGTGTGATTCTTATCATTTTCGCATCTGTTCTTTCCGGTTTCGAAATAAGAAAAATCTCTATTCAAACTGATGCACGCTTCTTGTACGAGTATGATATAGCATTTGTTGGGACAATAACCAGCTACATAATTGTACACCGGAGAACCCGGATTCAAAATTAAATTTCACAATATCTATTTTCGGATTATAGATACATACTAATAAGGGAAGTGTGAATGACATTTGTAGCATAGTCCACAAGGTCAGTAGACCATTGAGTTCCAAACGAGTTATGGAACTCGCGAATACGAATTTATTTAATTCCCATTTAGCTGCTATTATATCTCCCATTATATCATATAAATTAGACAGAAAAAAAAAATAGGTTGCGTAATATTAAACATTGTTTGAAGAATTTTTTTTGTTTTTTGAGGGGTAAATCCGCAAAAAAACACCGCCTTGGATACAAATGTATCTATAACCAAGTAATCATTTCAAATTAAAGAACAATTTGTTAAGTCATCATTATTTTTGGCTGGCAGGCGTCTTAAATTAAATTAAATTTCCATTATCACGATTCAACTGCTAACTCATTGTCATTTCGATCCCGAGTTTGAATCTTCCTTCTGATTTTCAGTAACTGGAATTTGTGAAATTCAATTAACGGTATTTGTTAACATCGAAAATTATGATACGATCGGCTCTAAGCGCCATGTATGAATTGAGAGATATTCGAATGTGTTAACTCTGACTTGCTACTTTCATTCATAAATCATATTGAGTCTTTGAATGTGTCAGAGAAATGTGAATTAAAATTTGATGAATCATGAGATTTTGCGTTTCTATTATACTCGTATCTGAGGTGAAGGCATGATTTGGACTTTGGATCGTCGAAATTCAGAATTTCTAAGGCTTCTGAGGCCCGCGGGCGTAGTTGTTTCAGTCAAAAACGATTTCATTACTCAACATTTTAGTCACTACATGATCGGGCTGTGCTTGATAAAATTCATGAATCTGCACCGTAGATGAGGGCTGGTACCATCAATGACTTAATAGTGTTCCAAGCCCATTAAAACTAAGTTTGGCAAGAACTATTCCACTGGGAAGCCTAGGTAGGGAAATACCTTGACTACCTGCAAGTTACATATTTTGTGATGTTTTGTCCGGTGTTGTGTCCTTTCTCGATAACTTTGTTCTTCTTTCGTTTACCATCAGATCCATCTTCGAGGCTTCACAAGCAAGTCGTTGTGCTATTAGGTCTATGTTAACCCTATCACCAAGTAGTTGTTTAGGCTTCTCAAAACCTTTGCCCTTGAATGATAGTGTATTACGCGCACAGAAGCGTTTTTTTGACTATAGGGCTTCCTCTATTCAGACTTGAGCATATAATGCCGGGGTTTCTCTTTTCAGACTTGAGCATATAATGCCGAGGTTTCTATTCTTCAGCATTCATGGTCAAACTATAGGTTTCGAAGTGATTTTCGTGCGAAACATATCATAACAGAAGCAGCATAAAGAAAACAAGACATCGACCCATGTAGTTGTCCAAGTCAACTGCAGCCCCGCGTAATGTTCGGAAATTCATAAAACTGTAGACTCTATCCGGTTGATGGCACATTTATCAGAAATGCCATTTATAAATGGCAGATCCACGTGCTTGCTACGATGATATCATATTTCGTGCCGAGGCGATGTCTATAATCCTGAATCCATTGTCAAAAGTGGCTGTCGCTCGTATATCTACCGATTTATCGAGTGTGCTTCCAGCGACGTCTTTCTTTCTGCTTAGGACATCGAGCATATGTGTGTATATCTTACCGAGGATTTTCCAAAAACAGTCCTTGGTGCTATTCTGTTCTCTCTTCATTACTTAGGCATATGCTACGCTAATATTTGCAATTTAGTCTTGATGTGTATTGTCACGATATGGCCCAGACAACACGGGCTCGACGACTTACCCGTTTGGTGTAGATAAGAGCAATGTTCGTGAATACAGCCCCAGATCGCGGATGCTGATTGCGCCAAGAAGGGTTTTGCTAAGGATCGCGTCCTATCTCCACTGACGTATGTTGGTCTTATCACTGAATAACTTCGTAACATCTTCGCTAAGGCACATGCAGATGATATAGCTTTACAATCTGTCACATCCTAGCGACTGTAAAGCGTAGGTAGCCCTAGATGCGTTCCATTATTCTATTGAACTTAATAAAAATTGGCTTTTAGATAATTCTTCTATGAATGAGGCTTGCCATCGAAAAGGGCTCTATTCTACTAGAACATAACCAATATGTCTGATGCAATGAGCTGATGGATTGTAATAATCTGACTTCAAAGATTGGCCCATATCGGTTGCATGGGCCTTTTCCTACAGCCCTTGACTCTACTGTATTAAAACTAATAGATCTGCCTTCCTTTGAAGTTCATATCATCGGCTGCATTCTCAAACCCATCTGCCTTTTGAAAATAATTGAAAAAAGTTTATGGTGCGACAAGCACTCGAGTTCTGATGACTCTTGCCTTCTGGGCATAAAGAAACTCTTCTTGGATACCAGCAATCAGGTATTCAGAACTAATTTCGGCTGGAATCTTAGCCAGAAAAGGATTGTTGTCGGATCCTTATAAGTAGATATAAAATTTGTCTAGAACTTAGCGCTGCTGTCTTTTTGTAGTACGACAATGTTAAGTTTCCTTCTCCCTAGGATCCTGGCAGACTAAACGAATTTCTAATAGGTCGGTGAGTTTCTCGCTGTCACTTATTATAAAAGACTGTAGACTGCTTACTAGCGTCACAACAGAACATCACTCTTCTGCTAAGAATTTACGTTTATTAGACAGAAGAGACAACAGCATATTTCTTGTGAAGATCACGACAAGCGATGTATGGCTGCAAGTACTCGGCGCTGAAGACACTGCACTGCTGTTTGCTAGTCTTTTTACGCACGAGTGGAAAATTTCAGTAAAAGGAGGGTACAAAGGGTATATAGGCTTGTTCAATGTCATAGTGTTCAATGAGTGCTCTGACGACCAATCCAAATTCAAATAGGCATTATCAATCACCATAACAGTTTAAGAAGTTTTGCATCCTGTTTTTGTTCGGCCGATTTCTTTACGAATACTCTAGAACCGAAGATTACCATTCAGCTGCATATGGTATGAAATGGGTTTGGGTATTTTTGGTGCATAGCCAAAAGCTTTGCAGTCCTCAGCAGAATACATTTTTAAATTCGATACTCGCTATTTGTGTCGCCAAAACTTGTACATATTGTTGTATATATTGTGGGCAGAAAGTATCTCGACCACAAAGTACTTGAATTGGAGAGCCAGATCCTTCAGTATCACCCATAAAATGGGTGACCTCATTTTGAGTACTTCCTGTTCGTGAATCGTTCAGTACAATATCCTAAATACCTCCGTAATCACCTATGCATATTGAGATAGCACAGAGACCAGCTTCCTCAAATGTGTTTTCTGTATGCGCCGCTCCCGCTGTAGTCATTGCCAATCTAACAAGATTGCTATGATATATATTTGGTAGCATGAAGTGTTTAGTTTGAGTGGACTTGTTCGCAGCCGTACTATGTAGTCCACTGATGCTACACCGAAATTAGCACTTGTGCTAATGGCAGTGCCTCTGATGCCTTTCAAGAGACATTGTGTTAAGTTCTGTGGAATTATACTGCTTCCTGTATTGTTCACCTTCATTTCGAAAAGGAATACGGCAAGTCCATGTCATTGTTGTTTATTAATTTTAATTTAAAATTTTCCTCTGTACAGGCTTCTTTCTTTCGAAATTTGGTCGAGTTTTACTTTATGGCGCTGCCTCTTACAAGTACATCGTAGATTTAGTCAGCATATATATCATAACCTTTTGAACAGATATTCATTGAACACAGTATGCACGTTATTCACTGTTTGGGTTTTCTCGGATTCCTCCAAAAAGAATATTGACGTTTCCCTGATCTATGAAACCCATATGAAATGGGGATCATATACAAAATAAAGAGGTTTTAAGGACTATCACTCTTATCATCCATCTGAAAAGTCGAGAGGCGGATCCGTCTTATACATTAAAAAGTCGAATATACTGAAGACCTTAAAATAGAGCACGGATTCACAAGTAATCAAGGTACACGCAAAAAATAGACAATTTCCTTACCATTTCAGTTATTTACTCTCTACCAAGATCCGCGCTCGAAAAGACTGTATTCTAAAACATATTTAAATCGCCCGCATCTAATTTGATTACTGCCGATGATTTTAATGCAAAACACACCTTCTAGGCCTCAAGATGCATCTTACAGAAAGACTGCTCTTTGAGGCTGCCATGGAGCGCGATTATGATTGTCATTCTGTGTCGGACATTCTGGCCGACTGAAACCACAAAAATAATATCTGCTAACAGAGACAGAACGTCTTATGATTTGCGTGAACACCTGTCTGGAAGATTTAATTTGATTGGATGCCCATACATCCATGGAAGCATGGATACGCCTTGCCATCACTTATTTGCTACTTAACAGAATAATACCAATGCGGAACTGTGTTGCACAGATCAACCTTTGGTATGAGTCGAGGCCTACCTAAACCTCTTACTGATCTTAGGGTCTCAGTACCCAGCACTTATAGCCACTCCACTCCGGGTTAGGCCCGGACCGAAGTCCGGGAGGCTCCTAAATCCCACGGTACGGTGTTTTAAGTCCTGGTATGGACTTCCGGTGGTCTTGCCACTCAATAAGACCTTTGACCGGCAGCTTGTTACTGGACAAATCATAGCAACCATCAGGGGGGAAAGGTCTGATGATGTTTATGATAAGTCCAGTATTTACTCCACCACCGTTTCTTATTAGACAACGTCATTGATGGACGATGTCTTGATAATTGTACGGGGGTCCTGCTAAGAGAGGCAATTAAAAACTTCAAAAACTATGCAGTAGACACCTGTTATCAAAAATTGAATTGAATTATGTATTCGCTTTGGAAAGCATTAAAAGGTACCAAATGACCTACAACCCTAAACAAGCGAGATAAGGAGAAAACGGAGTTATTCCCTTCTCATCTGGAAGAAGGCCCTTCGATGGTCAATATATCACTAAATTAGAAAGAACATCAGACAATCACACGATCACAAATGCAACCCTACCGAAATTTATCACTGAAATAAGAAAATTGGAACGACAGAAAAATAATTAACGCCGCACTGGAAAAATGTGGAGGTCATAATGGTCCGCAAACCAGGAAAACCTCCTAATGACAAGAATTCTTATAGACCGATTTCGATTCTCCCAATTTTATCGAAAACCTTTGAGAGGATAATTTAAAGTCGTATACTGCCAATTTTCGACAGAAAAAATCATATCCCTTATCACCGGCTTGGGTTCAGAAGTAAGCATCCCACTATTGATCAGGTGCAGAGAGTCACCGACGTAGTCGATAAAGCTTTTAAAAAAACAGAGAT
Organism: Volucella inflata; assembly: GCA_928272305.1. Classification (NCBI taxonomy): domain Eukaryota; kingdom Metazoa; phylum Arthropoda; class Insecta; order Diptera; family Syrphidae; genus Volucella; species Volucella inflata. The sequence goes on from OV743719.1 coordinate 68,980,348, forward strand.
TTGCTCAAGCGTATTCCTTGATGCATGAAGGCTTGAAATTTAAATTACGTCAGGTCTTGCCACTGACTTATTATTACGAACTGACAAAGTATCTTGAGAATGGAATGGAATGGAAAAACGAAATATCGCAATTTAAATAGATCTCAGTCGGCGTACCGCAGGGAAATGCTCTCGGCCCACTACTGTATCTCCTATATACCCGCGATATACTACAAGAAGAGGAGACCGTCCCAGCTGCATTTACCTATGAAACTGCCATATTAGCAGTAGGTAAAACGTTTGCAGAAACTACGGTGAAACTGAAAGCCGCCCTCGATAAAGTATATGAATGGAAAAGGGTTAGGCGGATAGCCCTCAATGAGACCAAATCTGTTCATACAAATTCTACATACGGAACAATGAGTCGATTGCCTGTCTCTATGAAGTCAGTTTGTATTCATTTTGCAAACAAGGCCAAATACCTCGAAATGACACTCAACGTAAAACTAAAATGGAAATCGCACATTTAAAAAAAAACGCAAGGAACTTAAGAACAAATACAAAGAAATGGATTGGTTGCTTGGTAAAGATTCCAAGCTGAGTATCGATAGCAAACTGCTCTTATGCAAGCAAATTCTAAGGTCGGTGTGGATCTATTGTATACAATTTTGGGGTTGTAGCAAGAAGACGAATGCTAATATTTTACAAACTATTGAAAATAAAGAGCAATGAGAAATGGACTGTCTGAGACGAAACTAAAATCTTGGCTAGAAATCAGAAAATCCGACTGAACAGGCATATTAAATTAACAATGCAGTCCTGGAAATTTTGGTCGAGAGGAGCCTGTTTCGCGGTCTCCAATGGACCTTATCTTTGGATCTACCTCGATGAAATGAAAACGTGTTGAAAAGCGAATCATGCAAGAATTTTCATTGGAAAGTCACCTGCCAAACGATTTTATTTTATAATAAAAAAAAAACCTGCCAAATTGTGTGACAAATCATTTAAAAAGTTGTCGGTACTTTTTTGACAGAATGTGCTCTAATTTACAAAAATAGTTTCGAAAGATTTTAGCACGTAGACCTTTTACTGTGAGACACGTAAACGTGTTATTTCGCAGCGAAAATAATTAGATTGACCACCTAGATCGTTCGATATGACATTGTCACTTGAACCCCCATTTTCCGCGAAGAGAAAAACTTATTTTAAGGAAAACCCTTTGTTCACAATAACATCATCATTCCGAATAGTTATTAATTGACTCTGATTTCATAAAAAATCACTCATTTGGTTTTTTCAAAACCATTATGTATATTTTAATTGTAAATCTTATTTTGATTAAAATGAATTACATATTAATTTAGATATTAATGTTGACACTTATTTGCTACGCCTTGGATTAAACTCTTATTTATCATTTCTTTCATTCAAAAATATGTGTTTTCGCATCGTTCTCTAACCTCGAACAGATATTTAGATATTTCTAAATGTCTCAGTATTTTTAGAAAAAAAAAAAAAAATACAATCCGTTTCAACCCAATGCAATAAATTGTTTTAAAATTAGTCACATTGACGTAGGATTGTTTTCTCATATTTTCTAAAAACAAAAACAAAAACAAAATACAAAAAATAAAATTAAATAAAATCACAGACTGAAATTAAGTTGGCCATAAATAATGAACCTACGGAATTCAAATTATTCTCGCGATGCGAAAACGGATGCAATTTTTTCATATTTTCGAAAACTCATTTGCAAGAACTATTGAGCAGCTTTGGGCTACACAAACAATGTTAACACTTCAAATTGTCACTTAAGATTCCATTGAGTAATCGTGTAAATCGATAATCGATTTGAAACTTAAGCGTTTGAATAAACAACTTGTAGTTGGAAAATTAAATGATATAAAAATCACGAGACACAAACATTCAGATGTCTCTGTGTGACTAATTTACGAGTTCGTAGAGCATTGATAACATGTTTCTACTTCATAATAATATCAATTGACTGGGAATGCCTGCATTAGGAGGTATTTTACTAAAACAGGCAAATTTGAAGAAAGAGAAAAAACCATGCAAAATAAAAAAAAACCTGAAGGGTACGTGGTCTTGTGGTTTCATGGAAAAGCGAAAAATATAAATTACAATACATGTGCAGCGTTGGTGGGATTGCATTACCAAGATCGCTGTTCTTCACACCGATTTATGATTTCCATAAAGAAATACGAGTATGTCCAAGTGGCTAGATGCAAACGTTCATTTAGTCACGTGCGCCAAGAAAATCAATAAATAGAAAACGAAAAAGTACTATACTAAGTAGGGAACCCGGAGGTGTACCTGATTACTGCAAGTTTTTCATTTTCAATACCACAGTAAGCATCTAGTGGTATTCAGAACAATTTGATGGCTCTCTTTCAATTTGAATTTCATCGTAGATTGTATATACAATACTTGTACATTCATCGCTCCATGGATACTTGTATCTAATGCACGTCATTAATAAAATTATATTTCTAGCTATGTTCGGCTATGTCTTACAAAATATTGCCACACTTCGTTCAACAGACACTTTAACACGTAAGGTGAGCTTTGGCCGCATTACAATAATATCTACTGAGTCAACCTGCAGTAAGTAGGTGTGACTGGGTCAGATAAGTAAACATTCGTACAAAAGTACGGCATCATTGAAATGAACGTACATGCTCTTCTAATAAAAGAAAAACTGAAAAGATACACTGTTCGGCAAAGCACTTTTCGTTCTCTACTAATATTGGTGCAGATTTCGCTTAAACAATCCAGAGAGTTTAAGATTCTTTCATTCGAAGTTAAGCAAATTCTCACTCAGAAATTGTTGAGTTTGTTCAAACCTCGCCGAAATACGAGTACATCAAAAACGCAGACGGTCGTTTACTAACAAATGAAAAGGATATTTGTGATCGGTGGTTTGAATACTGCAAGGAGTTGCTTAACAAACAGTTTCCACGTGATATCGTGCCGACAGCTGGTCTATTCGAGGAGGAAGTTTCGGACTTTTCAATCGAAGAAATAAGTATAACAATCGGAAAAATGAAGCGAGGGAAAGCGGCGGGACCAGATAGCATTCCATCAGAGTTCTGGTCGGAGATGGAGGGGATCGGCAGCGTTTGGCTATCGAAACTTTTAAATAAATTAAAATGTGGACAACCTATGCCGAATCAATGGAGAAGTAGCTTCTTGGTTCCATTATACAAAGGAAAAGGCGACACTCGAGAATGCAACAACTACCGTTCAATTAAGCTTATGTCACACACAATGAAAATCGTCGAAAGAGTCTTAAACGAACGTCTTCGGCAAATAATAAAGCTCGATCATAGCCAGTGTGGATTTGTTGAAGAAAGATCGACGTTGGACGCTATCCAAAGCCTACGAATAATAATGGAAAAGCACCGAGATTCGTCTAAGGATTTACACATGGTATTTATCGACCTCGAGAAAGCATTCGATCGAGTGCTTAGGGATCTCATATGGGTCGCGCTGAGGTCTCAAAACGTACCGGAAACGTTTGTTAGAATAATACAAGACATGTACGGAAACGTGAAAACTGCGGTTAAAAGCTCTGCTGGACTAACGAGAGAATTTCCAGTTAATGTTGGAGTACATCAAGGAAGCGTACTTAGCCCTTTCCTCTTTAACGTAGTATTCGACTATCTTTTAAAAGACTGCATGCGCGAAGCAAATGTAACGCCAATTCTCTTCGCTGACGACGCAGTTATACTTAGCGATAACGTCGAAGATTTACAGAACTCCTTAGATTCATGGAGAAATGCGCTAGAGAGAAACGGGTTTAAAATAAGTCGTTCAAAGACGGAGCATTTGACGTGCCCATTTGCGCATCCGTTGCGACCTGTTCCGGATATAATGTTAGACGGAATAGTTCTTCCGAAAAGCACTATCTTTAAGTACTTAGGATCAATCGTTAACATGGAAGCGAAATGTGACGATGACGTAAACCACAGAGTGAGTGTGGGATGGATGAAATGGCGGGAAAATTCGGGAATCTTTTGCGACCGAAAATTTCCACTTAAATTAAAGGGGAAACTCTACACCACGGTTGTTAGACCAGCTCTTATATACGGTTCACAGTGCTGGACAATGTACGAAGCGTTTAAAAACAAAATGACGGCAGCGGAAATGAAAATGTTAAGGATGTCTAGTGGAGTCACTTAACGCGATTGCATTAGATCTACGCGTATAAGAGGAAGTCTACATATAAAGAATTCGGTAACCGAACAGCTTGAGGCGAATAGAATAGATAGATAAGTTGGTATTGCCACGTTCAAAGAAGATCTGCGGAAAATCCGGTTAAAAAGGCACTATCAACTACGGTCACTCCAACTGTAAGAAAACGAGGTCGGAAAAAGAATTCCTGGATTTCTCAGATGGCAAATGCGAAACAACGCCTGGGGCTAACCACTGAAGCGATCCAGGACCGAGCATTATGTAGACGCGTTCTGCGGTCTGCGACATTAGCCAACCCCATAAGCGGAGCAGCAGCGATGCAGTAAAAATGGGAAACTCGTTACGCATAAGTTCGTATAACGAGGAAAGGGTTAATAAAAGGATAAGAAGAAGTTCAAACATTTAAATAACTGAGACAAAAAAAACAGCTGAGAATATTGCTGCTGTAGCTCGAAGTGTGGCGGAGAACCTATGGTATGTTGGTCAATTCTTTGTAAATCTCACGAATTGCAATACTCTTCTAAATTGTGCATAAACACTTGTATTATACAGCCTACAAGGCTTTATTCACGCAGGAACTTAAACTTGTCGACCATCAATATCGTCTTACATAACTTTGCCAATTCGGTTCCAAAAATTCATGGAATTGATCGAGAATTCAAGCGAACAACGACGCAAATTTTATAGAAGAGGCAGCATAAGATTTTATCTCTTCAAAAGAAGAACCCGGCGTGGTTATTAACCTATCGAATTGAAATGCTAGACACCTGGTGCTACGTTTGAAAACCATGGCTCTTTTGTGTTAAATAGTTGTTGGTCGAATCATTTCTTGAAATAGTGATTGAAGTTGGCCGACGAGATTATGCGAATTAACACCTTGCGACTTCATTGTTTGGGGTCGTCTAATAGAAGAGGCTTATTCCAAAGCTCGCCACTCTCATTCCAAAAGCAAAATCCATTCTTTTATCGAAGAAGTATTTATGGACAAATGTGATTTTTGGGAGGTCGTTAATCAGACACTATTTTCTATTATTGATGACGACCCTTTAGCTATCTTTTTGATAACTTCGTCTTGGAGAACCCTTATAAATTAGAACACACTACTCCGCCGGGCAATTCCTTCACGTATCGGAAGAGTGATCCTGAGCAAATATGATAGAAACATTCGTATCAGAGCTCGTAGATCAAACTGCAAATTTTACGGAAGTCAGAGTAAGCGAAGCACATTCTAGCCAAATCATGGTCAGCAATCGGAATTCTGGATATGGCTCGTGAATTCGTTCAATAAACCACTGCAAGGACAGCTTTCTTATTACTTTATACTCGTTCGAAGGCAAAGGTGACACGTAAAATTAAACAATTAGCGATTCGTAATGCTTATGTCACACGAGTAGACTATAACAATATACGAGAGAGTTCTTGACTGTCGAAGTCAGGACAATGATGACTTCAGAGAATCTGCATATCGCCTTCATCGACTTGGAAAGAGCATTACATCGAGTTTACAGAAATAGAGAGCATATATGGATAGCTCTAAGATTTCCAAATTTACCAGAAACGTTGTTATACTAGGTGGGTTGACCGCCAGAATGCGTTGCTACTGCAAAAAAGGTTATGGTGCCTTGAAGTCCGTTCATATTTAGGCAGACATGCCAAATTTCAGTGCGATAGTGTCTTTAGTTTTGTTTTGACAGCTGATTACTGTTGATGTATTTGGCATCATGTTGACATACTCAACAAAAAAAAAATTCGTTCTGTTATAAAACATTTTTTTTTTGAGAGGCAAAACGGCGAAGGAAACAAAAGAAAAGTTGGATAAATATTATGGGGCTAATGCTCCGTCAGATTACACCATCCAATATTGGTTTCGAGAGTTTCGTGGTGGCCGCAACTCCACTACCGATCAAGTCCGATGCGGTTACAGAGGACAATGCCAAAAAAAACATGAAATGGTATTGGCTGACCGGAAAGTGAAGTTGCGCAAGCTAGCAAATATTACTAAGATTAGTACTGAACGCACACGCCATATTTTGGGCAATATTCTGGCGCTGGGTGCCGCGCATGCCCACCCCTGACTAAAAACACGAACGCAAGAGCACTTCGAAAGAGTGTTTTTTAACTTGCTGATGCGTCGATTGGTAACTGTTGATGAAACCTGGATCCACTACTACACACCAGAGAACAGAATGAGTGCCCGGGATTGTCATGGATACTCCTCGTGGACTACCTCGAAAATGGAAAAACCATCAACAGCGAGTATAACTGTGCATTATTGGAGCGATTGAAGGCCGAAATCGCTGCAAAACGGCCTCACATGAAGCGAAAAAAAATTTTGTTTCTGCAAGACAATGAGCCGGCGCATAAGAGCATCGCAACCACGGCTAAAATCAATGACTTACGGCTCCAATTGCTGTCGCATCCACCTTATTCACCCAAACCTCAAGAGATGGCTCATCAATAAAAAATTCATCTCACGCGAGGAAATCATCGACGCCACGGAAAAGTATTTTGCAGACCTTCCAGAAAAAGTTACTTTTCGGACGCGATCAAGAAGTTGGAAAATCGCTGGAATGAGTGTATCAAGCTAAAAGGGGATTGGGATGTGTTGAATAAAATAAAAAAAACATTTTAAAAAAAATTTTGTTCATTCCCAAGGAGGTTACTTTTCACCCTACCTAGTATATGAATGATATGCGATAAGTTCGATGATTTGTAGTAAGGCAAGTTTGGAGTGGTTCTAGATGCACCTTGACCAGTTGCTATCCCGAAGTTATACCACTGGAATAGCGTGCAACAGCGTGTAATCTTCACAAATCATTTGGATCTGAGAAGTAGTAACAACTTAGGGGTCGCGTTCTGATGCATTACAAGTTACAAAGGAGCTGCGGAAATCCTGGTGAGGCATACCAGTTCTCGAGCATGCTGTTTATTTTCAAATGACACTGTATTCCTAGCATACTCTTCTAGATGTCTCAGAGAGCCGAATATTGCCATCCCCTTCGACGTCCGAGTGTCCCGGAAACCAACATAATGTAATTCTGTGCTGCTTATCTATTTCATTAGTTAAAGGAAGACGTCTTGTAGCGGGAGTAGAATGTCATGTTCTAGATTTAGGTCTTTCTATTGCTGATAGTTTCTTAGTAGATCATAGAGCAAAATCTGGAAATGTTCTTAAAGCCCCAGTGATAACTTTGCATAAGAAGGTCTTTTCCGTGGATACATTGATGCTACGACAGAGCTTGCGTTAAGCTGTGTCCAATGCTTTCTGACCTCAATGTGTCTTAATTGATCCGTTCGGTTCGAAGAGAGCTCGTGGTCTTCAATTTTGCTGATAGTGGAGTGGATTTTTACTTAAGCTGATCGGCAGACAAAATTAAGTTTGTCTTTATGAAGTAGATCGGCAGGCACATATGGATCATTCACTTGCTATTGGGTTTTTTGAAATAGATGTCTTTGTCCTCGTTTATTTGTATCTGAGCGTGTTACGAGTATATACATATTCATATGCCAAATGTTTGCGTGCGTTTTTTATTGACACTTAACGTCACATTTTGCTTTATTACTTCAAAAAAGCTAACGGTAGAAAAATATCATCGATAATGCCACAACTGGTTTCTATGGTGGTGATTTTTATGTGGAATGCGCTTATCACTTCTGCAGGCCTTCGGAGACTGACGACAATATAATCAGAGATTCGGTGTAAGCAAATAAGCATTCAACGGTTTAGGGGCTCGCTATCCCATTGATGGCCATTTAGAATTGCCAGGGTACCGCATGAGTTGAAAGAAATTCATCTAACGAAGCATCTGTTATCACCAAATGCGAGGAAAACGATCCATTCTTGATGCGTATGATCCCCGGCGACGTAAAATGGATTGTCTAAAACAATGTTAACCAAAAACAAGGTGTCAATCATCAAAAAGGCAGACATCCACTAGAATAGGGTGATGCTGGCAATCTGCTACGATTGGACCTATCTTCTATGGGCTGCATCCAAAAAACAAAACGTTTAATTCCAATGTCTGCTGTGAGCAGTGATGTCATCGTATAGAAACTTTGGCCACTCGGCGAAAACTGTTGCACCTTGGTTGGGATGTGTTGCCAATCCTCAGCCCATGTCTTACATGCAGAACAATTCAGAACTCATCATGGCCTTTTTACTTTAAAATATTGTACAAGGACAGATAAAAACCTTCAACTAAAGCCACTCCACAACATGATGTTTTTCTCTAAAATTTGTTTTAATTACGTTTATGATATTTAAGTCTGTTTGGAAGCCAACAGCAACTTTAAGGGACAGTAAATTTCAATATTCTTTCGTTTCTCTTTTCGATTTCTCCCTGCAGGGATGCTCCGAAGGACTAAATGCAACAAAAAAACAAATGAAAATCACTAAATATTCATCAGAGAAGTCTATTGCAGTCAAGACCGCTGCTTCACTTTGACACAAAATTCATTTCAATTACAATTGTGTGGTCAACATTGACTTGTACCAACCTATTGTCCTGGAGTGACAACAAAGCAACAACCCTCAACAATAGATATCCTGTGGCTAAATATGGTTAAGGTGTATTCAATATGAACACCAACCTGACCAGGAGTGTACAATTTTTATAACCAGACATTGCCGTTGATTGTGCACTTGTTACTTGTATGTATTTGCGGTTGTAGCATGAGCTTCAGTTCAGACACTGGATGTCAGAATACAAACAACAAAATGTAAAAATTGTCTTCGGTTTCGTTTTTTTTTTCAGGTGACAATGAGTGTCAAATGTCAATTAGTTAGTCGTAGGTGAAGTCACAAAAAACAAACAAAAAAACAAGACAAAACATCCACCTCTGTAGATTCGTTCGTGAGATACTCTCGCATGTGCATGTTTGTACGTACACTTGTGTTATCAATTTGGCGTAAATATTGATCGCGGACTTACCCTTGGGAAAGTCCTTCATTATATATCACCCGTCCAGCAACACAGATGTCGATGTCGTAAAAACCCTAGCGAACAAGTTGAATGTTCAGTTTAATTTATTTGCAGTTAAGAAAGCACATCACCAAGTCTGTCCTTTGCTTTTTCTATTACAAATGTGTCCTGTTTTTCCAGCTGTTCGGTTTGGGTATGTTCAGACCTAGTGGAAGGTACCGTTGTAAATTGAATTGACATAAATTCTGGTTTTTGTGCTCTTAATAGTGTTAAGAGGGGAACTTTCAATCGATTGCATTATTCTATGTTAAGTTAGATGGCGCCCAATGTGGGGACCAACTTACGGTGGGAACTATTTTTGTTTTAATTTGACATTTAAAAGATTCTAATTAGAAATCTGCTATTGTGACATTTAATCTAAGGACTCTTTTGCCTAACACATGCCTCATCAATTTGTTGTCTATGTTTTCATTGCCTCACGCTATAAGGACTTCTTTCATCTTTCGAAAATCACTCGGTATTCATGGTGATTTTTAAGAGCTTTCTATAGAATATTCCATCCACTGTCTTAGGTGTCAGTCTGAGTCGAAAAGCCTGCTGACATTCATGCGACAGCTCAGTCGAAGAAGATTCATGACATTCAAGGGGCATAGTACTCTGGGATAGCTTACGGTATCAAGACAAAGTTGAGGAAAGTTGAGGCTTGCTGCCGGAAGAGACACACAAAGGCACGAAGATATTATGAAAGCCGTTGAATCCACAATGATATACAGTGCTTACAGAAACTAAGAAGAAGGACTTCCGTGTGTGCTGCAGATGAGGACAAGCCGTGTTATTGCTCAAATTTAAAGAAGAATCCACAATACTTTCCAAAAAAAATCAAAACGCAAAAGGATTGATAGCATGGCTTGACAATGTGGCTTGAATGCCACAAGCTTAATCGGTAGATAAACATTATTGAAAAACAAATAAAATGCGAGTAAAACGTATGATGAAGAGAAGCTTTTATCAAAGGAGCACGTCTGCTCACGACACAAAGCTTAAAGTCTTTCAGTTCGAAAACAGCTTCATAAAAGAATCGTCACCAAATAGTCAAGACATGGTCACAGAGGAGAAAGAATTCCTGAAAAGGCAAAAATGTTAGTTGATACGTATCTTAAGTTTTATGATGTAGGAAGACGAAGCAGTTCAAACATTTCTATACATGAAGCCTGGCCGATGACATCTATCCCCTTCAACATGTCCGTTTGTACTCATTTTAATAGATGCTGGGGATAGTTGTTAAGCTGCTGACAGCATTATTCGTGAGAGACTGGTCCAGTATACCGATAGAAACTTTGGTGTCTTAGAAAAGGTTCGGCTTCAGGAAAATAATGAAACTTCATTGAATGTGTCAACAATAGTACTGGGCTCTAGTGACTCTCGTTATCAAAAACTCCTTTAACTTGACACCAATACCACAAAACGTCACGACAAAATCCAACTTCGAACTCCCACAGGGGTGAGTTTAAAGGCCTGTCCTATTAAGTACGATATAAATCGCCAAATGCGCAAACCTAGAAGAGTGGTTGTACTATTGTATATTTGCATATCTCGATGACATGGCAGTAGAAGTTATCTCCAAAATCATCGAGAAAGTAATGCAGCGCTGCAATGGCATTATCAGTGTGTGGAGGTTCATCAAGCTTGAAATAGGTAGACCACAAGACAAAGGCTCTACTTATAAATAGTCGGAAGTATATTGAATGCCTGTCTGTATAGGTTGACACAATTTTGAATCAATGCTTCACATGCCGTTAAATCACAGGCTAGACTTTTGTTGCCCTTGAAGTGCAAAATCGAAAAGCGAAAAGACCAGTCGCACAGTCATCTTGGCAAACATTGGAATACCAAGTCTGCTTGCTTATGAGAAAGATAAACTCTGTAAGGTCTGATGGCATTCTCTATGTACACAATCAGCATAAAATTCTGGAAAATGTCTATTTATCGGAGCGCGTTAGCACACAAATTTGCAAAATGTAGACCACGAGTTTCTCCACCAGACAAATTAATTCGCGTCTACAAATCTTGAATCTATTTATTCAGCTTTTAAGAGAACACAGATACTTGAGAGAAAAATATGGTTCTATCTTTACCAATGATTTTGCAAAAACTAAACTTAAATCATTTTGTCATGTGCCAGATACTTGAAATTGAACACCTTGCATTTAATGGATGTATCTATATCCTACGATACATTGATCACAGGCCACCCTCGGATTTTGGCGCGCCGCTGCTTGTTCGAACTGTAGACAGTGAGAAATATTTCTTTGAATTATGCGTTTACAGAGAGTTTCCTCACAATTTGCATTACAGGCAACGAACCGGACTGTAAACATAAGGCCTGTGATGGAGGACATATTATTAATAGTGCACTGCAGGCAAGACAACTGATTTCAGCATGGTGAGGTAGTGCTGAGACAAAGTCCTTTATCCGAGGTCAATGAAGTTATAAGTTATTGGAATTCCAGTGAACTCATGTGTATTGAAGCGTCCACGATTTTCAGGAAATCAAACAAACATCGAATGATTTTTTAGAACGCCCAGTCTGCAATTTGAAGTTGTAGTGGCAAAGCCCAATCATTTGCATTCTTATGTAAGGGGAGGTCCCCGGTTCGGTTATGGTTACAACAAGTTATGTGCATTTCTGGCTGATTTCGAGAATAATGGCTAAAAACTAGCTCAAACTCGATGGGTTTCGAATCATCTTGAAAACAAGTCTTCATTTGCTAAGACCTTCCTCATTCGATTTAGGTAAAGCCAACATCTTAGAGACTCAGTTTGTCGATTTTATTTCAGCACTGGGGAAAGCGTTTGCGATTGTTCACTTAGTTGTTCCAATCATGTATGCCTATGAGTATGTGAGCAGTGGTATTTCTCTATCGTCTCCAGCGTAAGACAATAAGTTAAGAAGAGATTCCAAAACTAGTTATGGTACAGTAAATCCCACTGCTATATACTTACTTGTACTCGTAGTATGCGGCCTTTAAATCGATGACATAGTGCAAAAATGGCTGATATCTCCTAAGCACCGTTCTAGACCATCACTAGTTAACCAAGCAGTGGGGACTCACTTTACATTCACATAGGTCTTTAGCTCCAACTTGTGAGCATTTTGATACGGAAAAATGTTGAACAGGGATTAGAATTAGCTTAGATACCAACTAAGCCAGACAATAGAAACCACTCCACTACGCTGTCATAAGACCGACTCTTCGTCATTGAACTAGGATTTGCAGAAGCAGAACTCTTGAAATTTTGGCCATATCAAATGAAAGTCCATCAACATTACGACGGTTAGCCTGTAATCAGATCCTGATGTTCTGTACGGATGTGACTCTGAAATACCCAAGATGCTAGTTTTTATCCAGGGCAGGCCTGGGTATCAGCCAACAAGCGTCTCCAGCCAGCTGCCCAAGTTTCGCACACTAAGTTGGCTGAGGTCCCCTTCCGCTTGCGGGCTCCAGTCGAGTCGGGGTCTTCCTCCACTACGCTGTCCCCTACGAAGCCAGATTGCAAGACTTTTTGGACTGAACGTAGATGTCCATCCGCTCTGCATGACCCAGCCGACGGGACCGAAAATTACCCGAAGAATTTTTTTCTCAAATCAGCAAAGAGCACCCTCATCTCTCATCGAAGTCCAGCGACATTGCTCCGAAGTATCCCACACGGAAGTTTAAGTATTGTACTAAACCAAATCAAAGAACAGCTGTTGCGAAAGACGGGGGTTTTCAATCTATTGAAATTCAACCTACAGCTTAAAACCTGTTATATAAGGCATTGGCTAGCTCCTTGCTCCTTTAAAATTAGTGTCCTCTTTTCGAGATTGTACGAGTATGTTCTTCGACAATCCTTGAAGTTCTTCCTCTTTCCAACTCCAGTACTTTCATAATAAAATCTGCATGCATCCTTAGGGTATCTAAAAAGAATGTAGGAACTCGGGTTCCTAAACGCAGAACATAATTCGGTGTAGATGTTAGAAATCAAAAATCTCACTTCAGAAAGTATCTAAAGAGTTTTCCTAATTCCGCGAAACAGCAATGACCCCATAATTGGGCTCCCTCTTTGGTTTTTGACAACTCACACGTGATTCGTGACAGGTGTCATAGCCAAGCAATTATTGAATTTTATTGTCAAAATTCGTGCTTTGTGAAAAATGTTTTTCGTTACGGTCGTCATAATCGACCTACTAAGCAAGCAATTTAAGCCATAGTGATCAAATTTCCCACCTATTTCACGCTTATGGACGTATGCGTATGCTGCTGTATGTGTTAATGAATGAGTGTTAATGAAGACCGTGATTTGTCCGTTCTTCTCCGAAATTGTGTTACTAGATTATGTGGATTGGTCTTAAACCTTACAAAATACAGCTCGTCGAAGAACTGAAGCCGAGCGATCTGCCACAGCGTGGAATTTTCAGTGAGTGAGCCTAAGCAAGGCTTGAGAAAGAACTGCTCTTTCATCGAAAAATTGTCTCCAGCAACGAAGCTCATTTCTAGTTGAATGTATGTTGATGTGGAACCTCAGGCAATATAAAAGCTTCCAATGCACCCGGAAAAATGCACTGTTTGGTGTGGTTTATGGTCCGGCGGAATCATGGGCTCGTATTTTTTCAAATACTACCGTGAGAAGAACGTGGCGCCAGCTATCGTTCAATGATTTCGAACTTCTTTTTTTGCGCTAGATGCACGAGCTGAACCTGGTCGACATGTCGTTCCAGCAAGACGCCGCCACATGTCACACATCACGCGAATCGATGAACCAATTGAGAAATGAGTTCGGTGAGCAATTTATCTCTCGTTTTGGACCGGTGAATTGCCCGACTACATGGTGCGATTTGACGCCTTTAGACTAGTTTAATGAGAATACGTCTAATCGCTCACATATGCCGATAAGCTAGTGTCAATTGCAGCCTTTAAAAAGTAACACAAAATTTGACTCTCCGTATGGACCGTTTAAAACGTATTCGTGGTCAACATTTACATTAAATAATCCTTAAAAACTAAATGGTTTGCATTGATTTATCCATTCAAATAAAAATTTTATACACTTTTGCAATTTTTGACAATTAGGAACCAATAGCAAATTCAATCACCCATTACTCATTGTCGATGCATCGTCCTCTAATTGTTGAAATAGCTCTTTTGGCTGCAACTAATTTACATTCTATGTGTTTCGCACTGTTTAATTGCCATGTCTGAATATTTTTAAACCTTCACTGCGAGAGTATCTTCCACCATCATTCCTAGTAATCATCATCTTGAATTTCGCTAAATTCACCGTCAAGTTCAAGATATCGTTCACAGTAGTTTTGAAGACGATTCATAGTAGACTGTATCTCTCCTACTGTCTTCGACAGAAATATTATATCGTCTGCAAACTTTAGTGCTTGTATCAGCACATCACCAAACTCCAACTCTTCTCCTATTTCTCCTAGTATATCGTTTACAGAAAAAGATGAAGAGTATCTTATGAGTGATGAGATAGAAGAAATAAGTGATTCGCGCTAGAATGGTGGAATTCTCTTATACTCTTGGAAAGTCGGTGGAAATAGTTGACAATTCAGGGTAAATAAAAATGGATTGCTGCAAGAACGAACAACGTGTTGAACCAAATTCTTTAAAACAAAAATAATAAAGGTTTTGTCAGCAGCACAGTTGACAAATTTAACTTCACCAACTGTGAAGAGATTAATTTACAAATTTACGAGTAACAAGACTTCATCAATTAGTGATCTTAGACATTCTGGCCTTCTTTCAACAAGTCGTTCAACACAAAACATCAAAGCAGTTCGTGAGCTCTCACAAATTGAGTGCCATTGAATTAAGATCTGAAGCCGAAGACAATTCGTTGAGTGGTTTCCGAAACAACAGCAAGTGAATGCTAATTTTGCAAACAAAATGCTCTTCACTTCTTCATTTTTATCTTGATGTCATTTTTAATCGTCAGAATCAAATCATCAGTCAAACAAATGCATCCATAATATGTCACTGTTTGGTGCGAATTTAGCCCTAAATTTAGACCATCGAACAATTCTTCTTTGAAAAAGTTAGTGGCACTCCCTATTGCGACTTTTCTTGTGCCCAAATTGAAAGATGTGGATGTGAGTGACAAGTGGTTTCAACATGACGCTGTCGCATGTTATGCAGCCCAAGAAACAATTCAATTACTACATGAGTCATTTCCTGTTTTGGTGATCAAAATCGTCCGCCCAAATCTTGCTACTCGTATTTAACGCCGCCGTTGGAATTTTTTCTTTGGGGTTTTTTTGAATCAATAAAAAATTACAATTTTTAATTGAAAACCGGTGTTTTCTATCAAAATTATTTCTTGTGTGAAGTTTGAGACACATACGTACTTTCTTTCTAAGTCCATGGCTGAGTAATCTTCACCTCGAGAAATATCTCGAGAAACTGGTGATTTAGATGCACATCACGTCGAAAACTGGAACCATAATCCACACTTATCTGGCATCAGCGGTGTAGTTGCTTTGAATACAATATTTCAAAGGCAATTGCTCGAATTTGTCAACAAGTATGAATTTGGGACGTTTTTTCTGGCCTCAATAACTTAAATGGGCAATGGCTTTGTTTTGTCACCAACCCTTTTTGACTTACTAACTCGCGTACAGTCACAATACTCTCTTTACATTTGGTCGCGCTGGCACTGTGGAGTGAATAAGTTGATTCAAAATAAATCACTAAACGCCCGCTTATCGAGGCCATTTAAGCGGTCGGTAAATTGGGGTTTACCTACGTTGGAATAATGAATGATAGTCCTGGGGCAGTGAACTTAAATGAAACACTACTAATCGTTGCTTATACTTATCTTTTTCCATGATTAAGAAGTAGACAATCTGAAAATCAACGATCTATCTGTTTCAGTCTTCCAGCCTGACTTGTTCTCACTATCCAAATGCAAGGATCTTTTAAAAAAATTAAAACAAAATAAACCAAACTCATTTTGTGAACATTCCTACTAGATATGGAATACGTTTTCATTCATGTGTCTACCTCGTTTAGCTTCGAAGTAGCGCTACCTGTCAAACCAATTCCAAGACCTTGTTCTTGTCTCTATCTTACGAATGGTTCAGACGATAAGGACTTGATAAAATTGATCTTTTACGGCACTATACCAAAAAACTCTATCTAAGGCGGATGATGACACAATTACCGATTGTTTATTGGGCTATGTGTCATGGCACGCCATAGTGTTGAAACCAAATATCGTCCAAGTTCATGTCTTCAATTTCACGCTACTAAATTCGGTGATCATGGATCAGTAGCGCTAACCGTTGACCGAAATGGTGTATGCAGCAGCTTGACTCATGATGCTACCACTCCAAAAACCGCACAAACTATCATTCCCTGCAGATGGATTGACTTCTTGACAACCAAGTGCGAGTTTTCCGATCCCCAAATAAAAAAGCGCCGCGTTAGAAAAAAATAAATTGCTGGTCAATCAACGTCAAATTCGTGCTGCTGTAAAGCCCAAACTGAGGGGCGAAAGCGATGGCATTCTTATTAAAATTACCAGGGTTGTTGTGATAAAATGTAAATAAATTTATATTCGTTCAATTAATTAATATTTAAGGTAGTTGTGTACCAAGTTTCGTTACAGTTGGTGGCATAATTATTTTCTACGATTTTCTGTATGATTTTCTGAAATTTTTAAAAAAATGGAGAAAACTGAAATCAGAGCCGTGATTCAATATTTTGTCAAAAGGAAAACCTATAACGCCTTCGTATTCCATTAAAAAGTGAGCCGCTTTGCTTAAACATGGCAGAGAGAGCGTTGACGATGATCCGAGGAGCTGTAGGCCATTGACATCCACCACTTCAGAAAACACCGATAAAATGCATAAAATAATTTTAGAAGAGCGAAGATTGATAGTGCGGAGTGTAAGTGATACTATAGGGATCTCAACTGAGTAGGTATTCCATATTTTAACTGTCGAATTAGGATTAGAAAATATGCAGCAAGATTGGTGCTGCGATAATCAACCGAAGAATAAAAATTCACTTGGGATAATCTGGTGTTATTTCAAAGGGAGAAGATTTATAACCACTGATGAAACCTGGATTCATCTCTATATTCCTGAAACAAAAGAACAATTAAAGCAATTGAAACTTAGCATTCCTCCTCCGCCAAATAAAGCCAAGACATGTGCATCGGCCGAAAAAGAGATGGTGCCAGTGCCCAGGGTTTGCAATGGAATTATTTTTATTGATTAGCTTAGAGCAAGCTGTTACAGGTCAATACTATGCTAATCTGTTAGCTAAATTAGCTCTAAAAGTTCGCGACAAAATACAAAGGTTGGCCAAAAAAAACACACTTTTTCACTAGAATAATGCGCTGGGACACAAGTCATTTGTTGCAATGGCTTAGCTCCATGATCACCGTTTTTAAGTACTCAACCACCCACTGTTCGCCTAATTTGGCACCAACGTTTACCTATTACCTAATTTGAAAAAAAAAAAAAACACTTGGCTGGATGGAAATTTTCGACCAACAAAGAGGTGATAGCTGAGACATTTCTGTTTTTTTTAGGCGTTGGGGGAATCGGCATATAATGAAGGTATAGAAGCCCTGAAATAAGGGGAGAGTATGTAGAAAAAGAATAAGGAAACGTTATTTTCAATGTTTTATTGGTCAAGCCGAGAACTTTTCACACTGACCTCGACGTTGCACTTTGTAAGGTAACAATCCAAAATCTTTGTGCAAAATTCTCATCAGGCCGGTGCGTAAAATGTTGAGTTGTTGAGAACGATGGCGAGTCCATATCCTTGAGTCGTACACTTTCGACCACAGCAGCCACATTCTTGTCGGTACGTACCGTACGACGACGAGAACCGTGAGTTATGTCCGCAAGCAAGCCAATCTTACGAACTTTTGGCACAACTTTGCATACAGCAGGCGCGGTGGGAGTTTCATTTCAGCCAAAAAATTGTCTTCAGTAGATACACACTGTTTGGGCAACACAGCTCTAATTTTTCAAGCGTAAGGCAAAGTATGATATTGCCTGACAGTCAACGTTTTGAGCGAAAAAGAGCTGTCAGTGACAAAATAACAAACTTGTATCCTGGCCACCGTTATAATGGTCTCACAAAATTAGAGTGCAATGCTTACATCTGGTTAGCACCATTGAAACTCATTTTTACTTGTTTTAAAGGTGAAATTCATTGTTCTAGAGAGTGTTAACCTGCCAATTGGCATCGTCTACTATCGAAGCAATGTCTCCTAGCTGTTCAACAACACAACTGCCAGAAGAAATTTATCAATTGCTCTCAGAGTTCTGCCATCGACTAAAAATTCAGTCATCGACGGGAGTCTACATAAAATGTTTTCACTGGAACCAACATATCTGGATTGGTTTGTTGGTTTGATATCTTCTTTTTTCTATGATTTCAGTATGAACCTCACCTCAGATAAGACTCTGTAAATCTCTTCTACCAACGAGACTCAGATTCAGAGAACCATGAAGGCGTTGAACCATCATGGAAGTGATCATATAGTTAACAAATTTTTCAGTTTAAATTGAATGTCAACACAAAAGCAAGTTCTCCATCATGTTATCCTTCTTTTCGCAGTGTATTCGTAATGGACGGTCATTCAGTAACGAATTTATCGAGGCCTTCAGTGTCAAAAAAGGTTTGAGGCAGAGCGACGCGTTGTCATGTGGCTTTTTCAACATCGCTTTAGAGAGAATCGTGCAAAATTCACTGACCAATAGATGGGAAACGATATTCTACAAGTATTCCCAATTGCTTGCGTGCAAAGATGATATCGACGTTATTGTACACGCTGTACAGCGGCATCGGCTTGGTTCGGCGTCTACGGTTTCAACGCCAAAATTGATTGGGCCATGTAGAGCGAATGTAAACTACATCTTCGACCCGAATAATCTTCAAATCTGAGACCCGGGGACTACGTAGCAGAGGACGGCCGATTCTACGAAAGGGAATCTCAACCAACTTGGAGTGCATGCTGATGGAAAAGCTAGCTTGTTGGTTGAGGCCCAGGTTTACCGCGGACTGAAGCGTCACTTAAGAAGAAGAATGGTCATTAAGATTGTGTAAATCTGCATTTAGAAAAATACAGTCTGATGGTAGCGCTATATAAACGCAATTGGCATCTACTCCGCCCGTATAGCTTCGACAAAAACTAGCCCAAACTTGGAGTTCAACATTTTAACCGTCCCTTGTCTATATAGAATCGCTTTATTATGTCCGTGGTTTTCAAAACTACTACTACCTCCAGTGTCACCATCGTGCTCATTCCCTTGTTTGTGGAGATTTTTTGCAATACATATTAAACCACAAAAGTGAGTCCCTTACACTCCCACGCCTCTACCTTTACATAAGCTTTTACAGGCGGTATCAGAAGAGCTTGATAGTGTTTGCATTTGTCATCGCTAGACTCTGTGTGCTTCTCCTTCATGTCTGACCTGCACGTCTTCTATAAGTTTCATATGTACATCTGCTCTAGGTGCCAGTGCCCGTCTATTGTACTTCATGAAATGAAAACTCACTCAATTGG
The DNA here is from genome assembly GCA_928272305.1 of Volucella inflata. Classification (NCBI taxonomy): domain Eukaryota; kingdom Metazoa; phylum Arthropoda; class Insecta; order Diptera; family Syrphidae; genus Volucella; species Volucella inflata. The sequence continues at coordinate 69,000,042 of OV743719.1, forward strand.
CTTTTATCTCCATTAAACTGGTTTCGCCTAGTTGAAAATAAGGCGCAGTTCCTCAATTGACTAAATGATCTAAAAACTAACACTAGTGTGACAAAGTAACTGTGAAACTGATATCGCTGTTTACCTTTGCTGAAGTGATTTTACTGCCTTTTGACGTCAATCTATGGGAAATTTACAACAAAAGCTTTAATTTACTTCAAATTTGCAATCACACTTTTATGTCAGAAGATCAAGTGGCCTCTAGAGGTTCTTTTAATAAGCTGATATATGGTGTTTGAATCCTAACAAAACAAAAACAAAACGGCCTTCATAGAGGACACGAGTTATACAGATTTCGACGAACCCCTAAACTTTCACATGAATTCCTCCGGACAATTGCTGATAAACTACAATAGATAAACGAGATATTTAAACGAGTCTAGATCTATTTAAAGTATCTCTTAAGTGATTTAGAAGTTTCATGTGATAACTGCATTTGCGTTGTACGCATCAACATACACCCATAAGTACTATCGTGTGCAAATAATAATTTGTCAGGACAAATTTCCAATTATCTCAATCGCAAATTGGTTTCACTCTCATTGTACTTGACCTGGCCACCTATCTAGAGAAGCAAAAACACAGACAACAATTGCCACACCCGTCTTCTTGTTCACTGTGAAAAGTGCAGCAATTCTCTAATCGAATTGAGTTCATCACAAATCCCCCGCAGTACTATCACAAGCACTGAGAGTCCTATGCTCCCGAGGTGATACGTGACCAAACGCCATGCTGTCCATTTACACCCTCTATCCCGACCAACCCTTGGACACAGCCTACAAGACTTGCTATCATATTCGCAAGACTTGGACTTAATACGAATATGCATTCAGGCTTTTGAAATGATTTTGTTCTCTCACTGATTATTTGCACATTCCTCTCAATTGAGCGAACAACGACAATTGCAACCCCATTTCAGGCCTCTTTCAGTCCTCCCCTAATTCCGGGTGATAATAATCCAAACCAACCGTGACGGACGCTCTGTAGAATTGTAGCACTCGATTGTAGTGCTTCATGTTTCCTCTGCCGCTGGCATAAAGCGGATTTAATTTATTTTTTGCACTCATGAGTACGAGTGGCTTTCAAAGTTTCGCATGTGTCATTCGGACAGTGCGATGATAAACTGAGAATACACATGCCGGCTCGGATTCGTGTGTTTGACTCCCCGATTAAGTCGTATCTTTCACCAACTATACAACGGCCTACGGGTGAAGAAAAATTATTTCAACAGGGAAGGGTTGTAAATTTGCATTTTTTTTTTCTGTTTAATTGTAAGGAGTCCCCTACGACTACGAATACAGTGGCAGTCGAAGTATCGAAAGAATTTATGTCGAAACCACAAGGATATGGGTCACTAGGATTGCATGTTGATTGCAACTACTCGTATAATGAATTGAGGTCGGTAATCGCTGACCATCCAAAGCTATGGGCTTTAATCCTTTTTAGCAATTTTATCACCCCTTTGTGGAGTAATTTATGCAAAGTTACTGCAACCAGAAGTCATAGCTCAAGGTGGTGACAGAAAGGCTACTAAATGAATTCCCCGATGAGTGGTAATTTTTTCCCTTCCCACTTTCGTTTTCTTCAGGACCGAATCGCGGTTAAATGTGTTAATATTCTGAAACCCTCAACCCTCGATGACTTTTTACTGCCCACTCGATGTGGTCTTGTTGTGATTTTTCTGGTGGTTCCAATGTGAGTAGAACAATTCTAATGGGACTTTTTTAGTCTCAAAAATTCCAGGACCATCATCATCATACTCGTAATTATCATTCACACTTGTGGTAAAGGTAAAGGCAAAAACAAAGACAAATGGTAATGATACCACAATGAAGGGGTTATTTAAAACACCCGAAAGTGTTGGCTCTCAACGTGATCGTTTGTGAATCATGATCGCGGACATTAGGATTAGTTTTGTTAATTAATAACAAAAGTGTATTAGTCATAGTCTGGACGTCATCTATTGCTCGATGAGAGCAGTCTGATCGGGGAACTTACGAGTATCTTTGAAGAGGACTCAATTAAAGACGTTTGTGATGTTAGAAACCAACAATTTATAATTAATTTCCGGAGATTGGTGATATCTCGTCATGACTCTAATATCAAGGTCGAAGAAGATAGTTAGTACGATAACTACTCGTATATGTGTGGTAAACACGTAGTTTTTGTTAGGACGCCGGTCCCTTCTACTGAGAAAGATTAGATTTTTTGTAAAAGTCGAAACGTGTTCGTTTGGAGTCCCTGCAACCTGGAGATTTGTGAGAGTTTCGTTGGTGCTTACAAAAGTGGTGCTCAGTTACCAGAAGAGTTTCAATTAAATACTATTTTAGAACACAATTAGTTCTAACGCAGATTTAGGTTTTACAAAATTCCTCTCCCAAGCTTTGCCTAGCATGTTGATTGGCTCATTCAATTTGGATCTAAAATACAGACAAGACTCAGTGAACTCAGTCGCAAATCCTTGCATCGGCTTGTAAATGGTAAAAAATTACCAAATTTTAAGTGCATCCCGTCTATCGCCACTGGCTAAATCAATCTCTTCACTCTCTTCCTCAACTCTTAACAAATCAAGTCTGATTATGCCACTTGGGTGCGAACCGCAGTGCCTGAAGCCTGAAGTCATTGTCCTCATTCCGAATTCGCCACTTTCGATATTTGTACTTTCAAAAATTCTATTCGAAGATGCTTTCAAATCCCTAAATCCAGGTCATCATTCAGACTGGCCTCAACTTAGCGTTATTTTCTACAGACTACACTGGTCTTATAATTTTAGTTGGCTTAATGTCATGTATCGTAAATTATATGCTAAATCCATCCATTCAACTGGCCGATATTCGGTCCATAAATTAGGCAGAGTGCTAGATCTAAGTAACTGAACACTAATCGTCTTTCTGCTAGAACCACACCTATTCCACATTTTTAGCATTCAATCGGGGAACAAAAAAGTTATAAATCAGAGCTCTGTAGCAAGTACCCTTGGTCCGGTGACTCCAATCAGTCCACCGACCTTTCCAAATGCGACAATTCTGTATATCAACATACCCATTGAACCAAAAAAGCAATTATTTCAATAGCAACGGATCCAATGCCAGTTGATTTAAGACCTATTTTGCTCGAGCAAAAAACCAAGATCTTTGCGTAAAATTTCCATAAAGTGTACGCATTTCTTCTGCGTCAATACTACAAAAATACGCCGAAAACCGGTCTCAGATAGTCGATTATGTCGGACAGGTAGCAGTGAATCGTTCGATCCTCAGATCGCGTACACAACTCTATTGCAGAAGTCGTGTTTTGCAGAAGCATTGAATTGAATTGAATTGAATTGAATTTCTTTCAATATGCAGATGCTGCATATATTTTCAAATTTGGAAGTGTTTTTTGTGAAGCCCTTCCTGCCTGTTCTGATATAATATGTACTTTGTGACAAAGTCGCCGTAATATCGGGCACGCAAGCTTAATAGCCTTGTGAGCAACTATTTATGCATACATTATTGATTTATTCAGATCCAGTCACTATTTATGAGTCATATGCGATCAGTATTTTGTGCAACTCTTTATGTAGTCTTTTGTATTCGAAAGCACATCAATATGTGACCCAAAGATTCCGTCGTTATATACTAGTAAGTGTAAAATTTGGTTTCGAAACAGAATTGATCGCGCCAATCTTTCAGTGGCACCTAAGACAAAGGCTAATTTTTCCACTTATAAAATTTGTTTTTTTAGCTGCATGAGAAGTTTCGATGGTCGTTGTCTACGGTTTGACAGCTGTCAATGTCAAACTGTGTTGACATTTCTGTTCAGTAAGGTTTGGCAATTTATTATGAATCATTGATTGCCAGAACAACGCTTCCAAATTGTGGAAATTTACTTTGAAAAAAATAAATCTGTTCGTGAAGTTCATAGAGCACTTCGTCAATTTTACGGTCAACATCATCGGCCTAGTGAGCAAGCAATTCGTGCAGTTATTGATCATTTTCGCTCTAAATTTACTCTTCTCAATTCAAAACCGTCAACAAGACAAAGAAAAGTGCGTACCGAAGAGAATGTTGCCGCTGTAGCACGAAGTGTTGAAGAAAACGCCGAAATGATGATTCTTCGCCGTTCTCAACTTGTTGGCCTTTGTCCTTCGACTATGTGGAAAATTTTTCAGAAAGGATCTTGGCACATCATCGTTCACGTCGCATTTTTGCAAAATCAATTTGGTGTCAACTTTATTTCCAGAAGTGGTCCTGTTAACTGGCCCCTGAAGGCCCCTCAGGCGACTTAACGCCTCTTGATTATTTTTTATGGAGCTGTGTTAAGTCATTGGCTTATGCCGACAAACCAGCAACTCTTGAAGCATTGGAAGTCAATAGTCGAGCCATCATTGACGCCACATGGCCAGATTTGTTGGAAAAAGTAATAAGAAATTGGACGGATCGAATGGACAATGTATCTCGTAGCCGCGGCGCGCACATGCCGGAAATCATATCTAAAAAATAAATGCCAGTAATTTATCTATCAGATTGTAATAATAATAATTCCAACAATATTTCTGTCTTGTATTATTATTTAAAGTTCTCAAGCTATTAAAAAAACACCCTCTATAAGGAGCCGCTATCCTTTTAAAGTCGATGAAAAGCAGGTATTATGGTGACTTGAACTAAATACTCTCTCCTATAATTTGCTCAGTGGGTATTGTGTGATGAAATGCTTGCATCTTCCATCTTAATTTTTAATTTGCTGTTGGCAAAAATCCTTCCAGTTTTATCATTGAATGAGTTAAATCCAAAAGTAAAGGTGTTCATTGAAATTTACTTTCATTCACTGGGATACTTCCGTTACCTGTTTTCCTTTTTACAAAATACGAGTAAGTATCTCAATCACAACTGGACGTTCTCATACCCCTAACAATCCTCCAAAGATGTTGGATGATAACAACACACAACATTCGAAAAACTTTTGCTAATTTAGATGAATGACACCAATTCCTTTACAGCTAATCCGACTCAAATGACACGACTCTTCCATTACCTTTGAAATGGGAACCTCCTTGGAACTTCCTCTTTACGCAAACAAGTTTTCAAAATTAAATTTAATTGGTGATTTGTTTTTATTTTTTCTAAATAAATATTTTCACGTCTGGTTAGTTTGTAATTAAATGAATTTTTTCGCTAATTTCAGTATTTTTTTTATTTATTATCTGTTTAAAATTTTTCTTGATCATTATATTTTTAATGAATTCCTTTTTTTAAAAAAACGAAGAGGTATATCAAATCATTAAGTTTTTTTTTTGTTGGTTATAATTTATTAAGACATTTATAACTATAATTAAAGAAATTATTTAATTGGATATATTATGGAGTTTCCCTGTGTTTTGCAAGTTTTTTTTTTAATCAAGGATGAACCTGAGTCGCAATATTTAGGTTGAACAAACGAAAAAAGTCGACGATCACGCAAAGTCCGTCTGGCATGCATTGGAAAATTGTTCACTGCTCCGACAAGGGCCCGTTGTAAAGCGTCAATATTTGGATGTCGAATAGTGCAAACCATAGTCTCCAGAACGGACCATAGTTTGTAGCTGTAGCTCCACTGATGGCCAATCGTCAGTGGAAATAATGTTCGAAACGATGTCTTTGTGCCATGTTTGAGGCGTATTTTTCCGATGAGCTGGAATGGAGGGGCTTCACAAACTTCTTTAAAATGGCCATTTAATCCATTATGCCAAAGTTTTGACACCTTTCGAACTCACACCCAGCCACTGCGGAAGCTGTATGGTGGCCACGTTGAACTTTTGAAACAAGTTCACACAGATGCCATAATGACAGACCATACACTCTATCAGCCTATTTTTATCCTAAGTGGAGTGGTACTTCATTACTACTTTGGGTTCATATCCCAGACTGGACCCTTTTAAACGATACACAGTTTGTCAATTCTAAACCCAAAAATTGCTGGTCTCGATTCCTCCCACTTTCGCAAGTCTGGACGTTAAACGTAGTCCTTCTCCCGAAATTAGATTAACCTATCACACTAATAAGATCTTATTGAACCATAAGTCTGATATGGTGTTTACTGAAGCTAGGAAAAGATTCATACATATACATTAGAGGCTATCTTAACAGAAATTTATCTCTGCCTCCTTTATCTTCGCAACTACTATCGGCTACATCAGCGGCGGAATGCACATACCCCACAGAAGCTATAGAAGCCTTCCTTAGTCTAACGAAACTCCATCTCTTTATAAAAAATATGGTCAGACATAGTCTACATAGATCACAGATCACATTAATCTTCTGTCTGAAATCATTGAGTTTGACATGATCTAAGACCTAAAACTCTCTGCTTCGGCAGTAAGTTCAATATGAGACCCAGGCCGAGATGGACGGAACTTAAACTTGAACATGGAAAGAGCTTAAGTTCAGATTGAAAATGGACATTGCCTCCGGATCAGTCTAGCACTGCTTTAATATACTCGTACTACACGACATCGCCTATAAGAATAAGTGAAACTATGGTGGGTGGTTAATAAAGGTTCTGTCGAAAATGATGTAGTCGGCGAACTGGCTAGAAAAGGTTCGGCTGATTCCTTCATCTGCTGTGAATTTACACAACAATAAAGAATTGGCAGAACAAAATGTGTATATTCCTTTGGCAAAACATCCTAGAGCCTCGGAAGGCTAAAGAGCCAAAAAAAATCTCAAGAATCCCTAGAACTTTAAAGAACACAGATTGGATTTATACTAAACACTGCTTCTTTCGATTCACCTACACAAAATAGGTCTTACCCAGGAAACTGAATCCCGTGTTTGCATGGAAGACTATCTTCTGAAAGCATTTCTGGTGTGATCTCCAGCAGATAGGTTCTCAATTTCATCAAAAGAGTTGAGCCTCTGAGCTGGGACTGAGGGGAGACTTGATCGTGAAAATATACCAAAGACTAGATGGATCACCTCCTATCAGGGAACATTGAAAGTTGCTTTAGATGGAAATTGCTTCTAAGCAACCGGTTTTATAAATTGATGTCGAAATAACCGAAAAAATATTTACTGATGGCAAGCAGTCGGGGCGTGTCGGACATTCTTTAAAGCAAATGCGTCGCAATTCTGTAACTTAAGCGATTTTATTCAATGAAATAATTGAAGAACCTAAGGCTTATTGACTGACATAGACTCGTGACTTAATCAAACCCTCACAAAAAGTCTAGAGAGTCTAAATCAAGCGACCTTGCCGGTCAGTCCAGTCGCCAAAACGAGAGATCAGGCGACCCGGAGATCCAGCCCTCAGAATTTTGGTTGTAGCTCGTTTAGTATGCGCCGTCGTCCCTCCTGTTGAAAACACATGTTCTCCAGTCCCAATTTAAAGCGAAAGTCGTTGAGAATGGCTTTGTAGCGCTCGCCGTCCACGGTATTCATTGGGCCCGCGGCTTTTTCGAAAAAATAAGGTCCGATGACGTCTCTAGTGTAAACAGCACACTATGCAGTAACTTTGAACGGGTGTAATGGCTCTTCGTATAATACGCGGATTTTCAGTGGCCCAGAAGCGGTAATTTTGCTTATTCACATATCCACACAGATGGAAATAGACATCGTCGCTCCTGAAGGTTCAATGAAAAGTTCTCTCCATCGTGGTCGAGATTCAGGATGGCTTGAGCATTGTTGACCGACGCGCTTGTCGCCGATCGATCCCCAATTGCGTGGCACATCATCCGGTCGACACTTCAGGGTCTTAGGCGACATCTTTTACCATATCTGCGATATTCTCAGCAAAACGGCTGTTTCGGGACCGGCCAGACCTGTTAGCATCTCATGTTGTCCCATACTCTTCTAGGCGAGCGGCTAAACGTCCTAGTATTTGCCCAGTTTTTGTCGGATGACCGGGAATCGTAACAATTATTCCGAGTTCTTTAGGAGTATAGCGATTCACGTTTTGTTGACTTATATTTCTGTTTACCTCACAAATGTCAAAGTAGAATTGACATTTGCCGGCATGTGCAAAAATTATAGCATCTTCCGATAGGATGCTGACTCTTGCGCCACCTAGTATAAGGCAAAGGTCACACGAAAAATTGCAGCGACCACTGTGTGATGAAACTAATGTCACATGCATACTATTAAAATGTAGGAGTGAGTTGGGGAAGTCAGTGCTACTTCATCTCTTTTTCTGAAGTTGATCATTTGTGTTGATCGTTCAAGATGAAGCACATTCCACAAAAGTGTAGATGTCTTACAGGTTTCTTGAGGTTCCTTAAAATGAATGTATTTTTTGACTGGTGCTGACTAATAGTTGTTTTATAGAGTCCCAGTGTGTGGCCAGTTGATCACCGTCGTAGTTTCCTGGGGAATCCGAGTGTCCAGGAACCCAGCAAGATGTGACTTTTTTAGTTTCAGTAAGAGATAGCCGGTGGTGTGCAAACACTTTTCACTTGGTGGTATTTAAAGTTAGAAATCTGATCACTGCTTGACTGTCTTTGTATCAGGTTATTGTCGAACAAGGCTGTGCTCTAGTGCTCAAACTTCGGCTCGGAAGATTGTATAGTGTATTCGTATGAGGAAAGACTGAAGGAAATGTAAATGCAAATAAATGTCCTCTGGACCCCTGTCCCAAGGCACTCCTCGATGAGAACGGTAGGGTGGTATTCACCATAGGTGAGATGAGGCAATGTACCTTGGTTCTTCTTGTGAGCAATGCAGTTGTATGTCTTAGTAAAAATCGTTTTCAATGCTGTCTGAAGAATCTTACAAAGTATCTGTATCAATTCACTGAGACCGACGTCATCTGTGTTAGCAAGCATGCTAAAACCCTTCTCCTCTTATTTGCCCTTTTAAGACTAGGCTCCATTATAATTGGGAGATTCACCATCTTGGGGTGTTTTCCTATCTGATATCTTTTTCGCAGATCGTCGACCGAAGGTTGTATTTATGACTCTTTGTTAAGAGTGAAGTGATCCAACTTCCGACAGAGACATTTATGTTCATGCTTGAGAAGTTTGGAGGTGTAAACGTTGTTAAAAACTGTCTGGATACCAAAAACGCAGCGACGACATTGTATACTCATGGTACTTAGATTCTTCGGGGTTAAATGCACAGCGAAAATAACCGGAGAATTCGTAGTTAAAAGCAGAATTTACTAAGGCGGTATCAGGCTAAAATAAATGATCCGTAGAGTGGAAGAGAAGTCCGTCATTTTAACCCACCCCGCCAGCAGCGGCCAAGAAGACCAAGATAGAAAATGTATGAGTTAGCTCCATAATATCGTCAAAAAGAAGTGACACAACGACAATTCAAGTTAACGATTGATCGTACCTTGACATTCACAGATAATAATAGCGCCTAGCAGGCGAAATTGTTAGTCAAAAATTTCCAGTGACAATTTTGAAATTGATAAAAACCAATCCCAGACAGTTCGATGGCCAAAAACAAACAAAAAGTGTTGTTTATCTTGACTCACTCTTGTGTACATACCTATTATTATTGACCACGTATGGGCATGGAAATAAAGCAGCAATGTTTGTTCCGAAATTGTGAAATAAATAATAAATATTGCGATAGAAGGAAGTGAGTGCTATTTTGATAAGCTTAACAAAATCGAGCAGCCGAATAGAAAACACCAAACAAGATTAAGTCGTTTAGTCGATAGTTTCAATCATAGGTTACAAATAGAACAGAGAATATATTGTTCAACATAAAAGGAGAAGAAGTTGCTATATGTAGCTTCCAGTTTACTGCGACATTCTGCGAACTAATTATAAAGAATACGATAGCACAGCGATCTCAATGACGACAACGACTTTTGGCGATAGTAAAATTTCGACGCAATTGTGACACCTGAAAAATTCCGCAAATTGTCGAATTGTTATCTCAAACACTAGTCTACCGTGGCGGCGCGATTTTATGACATACAATGCAACTATCTACAAATCAAAGGTCGCCTTGTGACACAGTATATTCAACTAGCTTAAGTTATACAAATATTTCCAAATATAATGTTGATGTAGTCCCAACTGGTTTATTAAGTAATTTTCGTTTTATTTTTGGCTACTCAACGGCCGCAAATACTTTCGGCGGCGCAAAAAAAAAATACTGGTGGACTGATAAAAAATGAAAATTATGGGAATTACTGTCATCGGATATTGTGATGAGCATTTTTGTCCTACGCCTGAACCATGATAATAATAAAAAGCCGCCAGTTAAGTATTGAACATTATTAAAGGCAAAACTTATGATTTTTATTTATGAACTGAAAGTTGAAAATCTCTTATGAGATGTCTGTTTTACCCACATACGAGTATCATTGGATGAGTCGTTGAGTTAATTTCAACGTCTGTTGTACAAAAGAGGTACAGAAGGTAAAGACGTGAATATGTACGTGGGTTTGGTATTTCATCGCGGATATGACATTTTGGAATCTTAAGCCTTAGAAGTGTTAATTCTACTTTAAAAACGACGAAAAGAGATAACAAATATTACCGCTACCGTTGCACACTGTATTCATACTTTAAGTTACATTTCTTCGTTTACAACCTCCTCATACTGAGGTTTGTACTTAATCTCATTGCTGTTGGGGTGCTTTAAGTTGCTTCTTACAAATGTACATACACTCGTAGTGGGATCAAGTATATATTCGTATGAAAACACTGTGTACAGTAAGACCTGCAAGTCAAATTATATTGGGAGAGTCCGATTGCAACTCCAGAGCAACAATTCGTTCAATTTGCTTCAAAAGGTATGAGTAAGTTGAGTCATAGAGTTAAATTGGAGATTCATGAGAATGTCATATAAATATGATATTATCATTTTTCTTTTCTCTTCTCCGTTGTGAACCAATCCACCTCAAAACAATAGAAATGCAAATAGTGCATTTAAATATTCCCACACACAAGAGACACCTGATATTGCAATAGTCGGAGATCACTGCACTATTCCAGAACGTGCAGGAGACACAAACAATATGTCAGCAATTTATCAAGGTATAAATACAGGTGAATCGGATCACAACGGATGGTTCATATTTTGGTTGTTAGATCGGTTAGTCTAAAGCTCCGCGAGTATAAATAAGTTCTACAATAGTAATAAAGTTGTATTAAAGTTTTGAAAGAAATAAAAATTGTGTTTTTTTTCGATTCCCACAATCTCCATTCCATTTCTGGCGCAGTCGGTAGGATAGCTGGCGGTATATAAAAGAAAATCAGATTTTTTTTTTATTTAATTCGTTTTAACGATTAACCGCTTAGAACAAAACATAGGATCGCGAACAAGTGGATTGTCGCGCAGTGAGATTAAAGGGAAAACAAAACAAATATAAACTTACAGAGAATAAAAGTTACATTTAAATCTTTAAATCAAAAAGTGCATAAAACGAGAAAATCAATTAAACCATCACATCGCAAGCAAGAGAATTGTTGCATAGTGAAAAACAGAAATCAAAGTTGCCAAAACACAAAGTTTTTTTTTCTCTCTCATATTTTATCGTGAACGAGTGGATCGAAAAAAAAAAAAACCACGCAATCCCCATAAATTCCCAAAAGAAGAAATAAAACTGAAAAGTGCGTGCTACTACATAAAAACATTAGAATCCATGCAGCATCCAGAAACCAGTCATCAAACACCACCAAGGAAATAACCAGAATCCAGTATCATCAATAAACTACATCAACGGCAGTCAGTCAATTGTTACTAAGTAGTCTATTCGGTAAGGAATTTTACAATATTGATAGTTACCATTTTTTATTTTTTTTTTTTTTGTTTATCTCTCTCTCTATTATATATTTTAAATCTTATTATAAATCTTTATTAATCCTCCTGTAAATTCTTATGTCCACCTTTGAAGACCAGATAGGAAACCTGAGAGAACAATCACGACAACTTTCAGATTTAGTCTCCAATTTCCTTCCAACAAATAACGATATGGCACAACCAACCGTGCTCTCCCTACCAATTGACCCTTTGAAATATTTGTCCAAACTACCCGAATTCAGCGGTGATTTTCGAGACCTACAAAACTTCGTGGATCTCATCGATAAAATATACCCGCTTTTACTAAAATATGATGAATTGTCTCAGAGTATTTTCTCTGATACAATCAAATCGAGGTTAAGAGGAAGGGCGCGTGAAGTTATTGAAATAAATAATCACACGACAAAATGGTCGGAAATGAAAGATATACTTATTAATAATTTCGGAGATCGCTTAACTTTAGAAGAGTTATTTGATGAACTTAGGGCTATAAAATTCAGATCACACTCTGTCGAGTTCTATAACGATATTAAATCGATCCTTAGGCGACTCAACGTCAAAACGAAACAAATTATGAATGATGAGAGCGCTAAAGCGAACATTTTGCAAAACAAACTGTCAGCTTTAGCAATATTTAAAAACAAAATCCCTGAACCAATGCGTTCGCTTCTCTATTGCCGAAACCCGGATAGCCTTGAAGCGGCTATAAACATTCTACATGAATCCGGGTACGCATATTATAACCCATACGGAAATCCCGAAAAAAATTCTCAAAATAGTTCTAGAAACAACAACAACCGCCAAAATAGCAACAACAACAACAATAGTAATACCAGTAATAATAGAAAATATAATAACAACAATAGGAACTATAAATCGAATAAATATGACAAAACCAGACAAAACTATCCCAACCAACAAACAAATAACCAATATCAACAACCATATCATTCAAACGACAATTGCTCACAACCCGCTCAGACACATAGACAGGTAGCCACCGATAATGTATACCCCTCAACTTCTCAGGGACTCGTGAATAACCAATCACATAATTACCCACCTCCAGAACCAATGGATATAAACACAGCTCAACTTACTACCAAAACACAAGAAGCCGAGCCACAAAATTTTCAATCCGAAGCCTCTCGCAGCGGTTACCATATATAATTATCAATGGTAACATAAGGCCCTTAAAGTTTATTGTAGATACAGGCGCCACCCATTCCATAGTCAACCCTAACCTTTGCTCACCCAATCTCATCACAAAATTAAAAAAAAGTGTACCTCTTAAAACAATTGGCCAAGTAGTTTATATCAACCAGAAAGCAGTTATACCTTTATTCAAGGAACTAGGTGATAGTAAATTTAGAATAGAAATGTTTGTTCATCACTTTCACGATGACTTTGATGGACTAATTGGGAATGATGTCCTCATTCCATTAGGGTGCAAAATTGATTTTGCAACCCACGTCCTCAGTATCGGGACGAAAAACATAGGTCTAAATTATGATTCCAATCGAACTACTAGAAGCTACAAGATCAATAGAAATGAAACCATAGAACTTCCGATTCCAGTCTTGCAACGAGAAGGACTTGCTTACCTGCATGAGCAGAAGTCTGCAGAAGGTAAGGTAGTTGTAAAGGAAGGAATTTACGAAGTGGAAGACTACAAAATAAGAACAAAAGTACAAAAATGCGAAGATGCATTTGCTGGACCCGAAACCATTAAATTTGAACCCCTAGAAACGGAAAAGATTACGTTTGAAAATTTCAATATAATTGAAGTAAAAGAAACAAAACCACTAGTCGAACAACTTCGAACTAACCATTTAAGCCCTCTGGAAAGGGAGGGATTGCTTAGAATTATAAAACAATTTTCTGACATATTCTATAATGAAAACTCCGATCTAGCTTTTACAAACATTATAAAACACAAAATACGAACAACTAACGATCTTCCTATATACTCGAAATCTTACCGATACCCCTTCATCCACAAGAAGGAGGTAGAAAACCAAATCCAAGACATGTTGGATAAAAACATCATCAGACATAGCAGTTCACCTTATTCGGCACCAGTATGGATTGTTCCGAAAAAAAGGGACGCGAGCGGAGAAACAAAGTGGAGGTTAGTCATCGATTATCGGAATCTAAATCTGGTAACCATCGATGACAAGTTTCCAATCCCAAATATCGAGGAGATACTGGGAAAACTGGGAACAAGCCAATACTTCACAACGTTAGACTTAGCCAAAGGCTTTCATCAAATTGAAATTGATGAAAAGGACATTCATAAAACTGCATTCAGTGTCGAAGATGGACACTATGAGTTTTTGCGAATGCCTTTTGGTTTAAAAACGGCTCCCGCAACGTTCCAACGACTTATGAACTACGTACTAAAGGACTATATTAATAAGATTTGCTTGGTATATATGGATGACATCATTATTTTCTCTTCCTCTCTAGAAGAACACTTAGATTCTTTGAAAAAGATTTTTCAAAGACTCAAAGACGTAAATCTGATGATTCAGCTAGACAAATCCGAATTTCTAAAGAGGGAAACAGAGTTCTTGGGTCATATTGTGACATTGGAAGGAATAAAACCCAATCCATCTAAAATAGAGTGCGTCAAAAAATTTCCTATTCCTAAAAATCCCAAGGAAATTAAGCAATTTTTAGGCTTAACGGGCTACTATAGGAGATTTATACAAGACTACTCTAGAATTGCAAAACCCATGACTGTGTTCCTCAAAAAAGATCAAAAGGTTAATGTACTAGATCCAAATTACATCCAAAGTTTTGAAACCCTAAAACGCCTCTTAATAACCGAACCAATTTTGAAATACCCAAATTTTGAAAAACAATTTACTCTGACCACAGATGCGAGTCAATTCGCTCTAGGCGCTGTTTTGTCCCAGGAAGGTCATCCTATATCTTACGCTAGCCGTACACTAAACGACCACGAACAACACTATAGTACTATCGAAAAAGAACTTCTAGCTATAGTTTGGGCGACAAAATATTTCCGCCCATACCTCTTCGGCAGAAAATTCATAATTGAAACAGACCACAGACCCCTTCAATGGCTTTTTTCTATAAAAGAGCCAAACTCAAAATTAGTAAGATGGCGCTTAAGATTATCCGAATTTGATTACGAAATCAAATACAAAAAGGGGACACAGAATGGCAACGCAGATGCTCTTTCCCGCATCGAAATTAATTTCACTGATACGAATCCCGAGAATGAAATATTCAATTTCCCCATTAGCAAATCCCCTCTTAACGTCTTTAAAACCCAGATATCGATCCTGAAATCAGTATCGGGTTCCTTGCGAATTAAACAAACTAAAATTTTCAATAAATCCAGAAAAATTATTAATCTCAAAATGTTAGACACTGAGACAGCAATAACTCTTTTAAAGTCCCACTTTAATCCAAAATGTTTAAACGCTATATATATAAACGACATAGAATTTTTAAAAATACTAGAGAACACCTTTAAAGCACACTTTGCAGAAGGAGGTTTGAAAGTCATTAGAACGGAAAACATACTAATGGACATTACAAACGAGGAAGAACTAGTCGAAACCATACAACAGGAACACCTCCGGAACAATCATAGAGGAATTATTGAAGTGTATGAAGAACTCAAACTAAAATATTATCACCCTAAACTTAAACAAAGAATAGCCCAATTTATTAATAACTGCGACATATGCAACATCGAGAAATATGAAAGAAAGCCCGTGAAACAGAAATTCCAACTAACCGAAACACCCTCAGCCCCAAATCAAGTGATACACGCAGACGTATTTTACACATTAGAAAGACAACTTTTCGTAACTTTCATAGATAAATTTAGCAAATTCGCCCAAGCTGTCCGAATAATTGCACGTACGTGGACTGAACTTAAAAGGGCAATTCTGACATTCCTTTCTGCAGTAGGACCAATAAATAAAATTGTCGTTGACAATGAGTTAGGATTCAAAGCACTCCCATTCAAAGAATTTCTACAGGACCAAAATATAGAAATTCATTATATTTCAAACAACAATCATTCATCCAATGCAGACATAGAAAGGCTCCACAACACAATCAACGAACACCTTCGTCTTTTAAGACATGATTCGAGTTCGGAAATTGATACGGTCGAGGAAAAAATTCTTAAGGTAATAAACTTCTATAACAATAGTATACACTCTACAACTAACAGAAAACCTATCGATTTTAAAAACGGGACCATAACAAACGACGAATATGAATCCATTAAAGAAAAAATTCTAAAGAAAAAACAGCTAGCCATAGATAAACTCAATAAAGATAGGGAAGAGATAGAAATAGAACTGGGAACTAATTTTATTAAGGACGAACGCGGGGGAAAAAACCATTCAAAATTTAGGAAACTCGAAACCGAAAAACTAGATGAAAACCATGTCACCGATAAACGAACAGGTCTAAAGTATTACAAATCCCATGTTAAACGAAAAAAGAAATTTCAAAATAACAACTCCTCATCGATTAATACTTAGATCCCCACTTAATAAACAACATAACCTATTTTACAGATGGACCCTTCAACCATAATCTTACCTCTGTTCCTCTTGACAACACCACACATAACAAACGGACAATCACTGGAAATTCACGACTTCGACCACAATAACGGTTTTATGACCATAAAAAAGGACGAAATCGACATCATCAAAAATTTTAAGAAAGTCCTCCATATTATAAATATTACAGAAATTGAAAATGCTAAAGACCATATCTTAGAAAACATACAGATGGTCGAAAGAAATATACGTACCACTAACCCAATGTTAAACACAGCGTTACACAACTTTAGGCTTTTAGAACAAAAAATATCAAACCTTAAACCCCATTCAAAAGAAAAACGAGCTTTAATTAACCTTTTAGGCACAGGGCTAAAATATTTAGCAGGCACAATGGATGCCAATGACGAGTTAGAGATTAAGACAAAACTAAACGCTCTTATTTCAAATAACAAAGCGTTATCGACAGAGAATAATAAACAAATATATCTTAATAACCAACTATCAGAACGAATAAAAAACATAACTAATCACATCCGATCGCAACAAAACAATATCACCCAATTTCTTAATGAATTAAATAAACAAACCGGTGGAGATTTTCATAAATTACAAAACGAGATAGATTACATTCAAGAAATCTATCAAATTAATTTTGACATTAACTTATTCAGGAACCATCTCGACGACATAGAACAAGTCATATTGACTAGCAAACTAGGTATACTGACTAGAAATATTTTGACAGAACAAGAAATAACACTGACAAACGGTCTGAAAAGTTTAAAGGACATAAGAATAGTAGTATTATTCGAGCATGACCTTATAGTAATTGTTTTGTTAATACCAGAGTATTCTGATATGACATATTCAACCATTGTTGTAGAACCAATGCCAAACAGAGATAATAAGTCAATTATGTTAAAAGAAAACACATTTATAATAGATGAAATAAACAATATATACAATCTAAATGTAAAAGATAATTTAAAGAAAAATTTAGAGAAAGTGGATGACAACTGTATTTCAAACATAATCAATTTTACTAAAGCTTACTGCCCCTTGCAAAGTTCCACAACACCTCTTGTTAAAGAAATTATTTCAGGAATCATTGTAACGAAAAATCTTCCTAAAACAAACATTAAACATAACTGTAATAAATTAAAAATCGATGTTATGGGAAATAAACTTATTAAATTTGAAAATTGTAATCTGTATATTAACGATAAAATATATCAAAACTCTTTCTTTAAAATAAAAGATAGTATTATACTTCCGTACTTTATAACTCAAGTGAGAGAAAATAAGACAATAAACATTATAAAATTAGAAGAACTACACATTCAAAACATACAGAACAACAGAAAACATATTGAAGAAATGATTATTGAAAATAAGAAATCAAATGTTATTAATTTTGTAAAATACCCAATAATTGTAATTATCATTGTATTAGTTTTCATAAAAAAGAACATATGCCCTAGAAGAAATAAGAAAATTAATTTTGTAACTTCGTCGGAGCCTCAGACTAACGGTGGGGGAGTTAAATTGGAGATTCATGAGAATGTCATATAAATATGATATTATCATTTTTCTTTTCTCTTCTCCGTTGTGAACCAATCCACCTCAAAACAATAGAAATGCAAATAGTGCATTTAAATATTCCCACACACAAGAGACACCTGATATTGCAATAGTCGGAGATCACTGCACTATTCCAGAACGTGCAGGAGACACAAACAATATGTCAGCAATTTATCAAGGTATAAATACAGGTGAATCGGATCACAACGGATGGTTCATATTTTGGTTGTTAGATCGGTTAGTCTAAAGCTCCGCGAGTATAAATAAGTTCTACAATAGTAATAAAGTTGTATTAAAGTTTTGAAAGAAATAAAAATTGTGTTTTTTTCGATTCCCACAATCTCCATTCCATTTCTTCATAGCTCAATGTCGACTTAAAAGCAACATGTAATGGGCTTTGATTTACAATCACCTACTCTTCCTGTGGGCTCCATATATAACCTGAACTTTGAAAGGTTAAATGAAAAATCTTTATCTTTACTTTGGTATCATTGAAATCCTCCATAGAGATGTTTCTAGCAAATCAGCGGCGGCACTCATTGGCTTCTTGCAATACAATCTGGAGGGGTTACTCTTCTATTGCTTAATTATGTCAATTGGAAACCCAATTAAAAAAAAACATACACCATGGGGACGGCGTCTTTCGGCTATAGTTGAAATAAGTCCGCAGTCTTAGCAATCCACATGCAGCCGAACAAGTAGCGGATGAGTTATCCCGACCAAAGAAATAAGCAAAAACTGTGATATAAACTAAGGTGAGCGCAGAATGAGCACCTATTTTAGATTTTTACTTTATCGTTAAATAAAGACTTAGATATGGAGTCTTGATCTATAAGCAAACTCCTGATTACAATCTAAATCAAACCACCAACATTAGCCTGATATCAGTCAAGTGCGTACAAAGGATAGTTTGTTGATCAGACATATTAGCACTGTCAAAAGCATGGCGTTAGCGTCCTTCTCGGTGATTTATAGGATAAGTTATGAGGGAGGGAAGCATCTTCAGCGGCAGCTGCAGTGCCTTTGAAAGTTTAGTTATGCTTAGACTATTCGACTCGGCGAAGTGTTATAGATAGCACACATTTTCCAAACACCAGCATCCATTCCAAAGATATGGCTTCCACGAAATCAAGGAAACGTCCCTCCACACCTAGTCAGAGCACTATCTTTTTGAAGGTGAACCGTGGTTTGGTTCAAAGTGCGGTGTGCAGGATATGGGAGGAAGATAGTCTTCTAAAAAGAGCTAATGAACCAAGAGAAGCCGCTCAATCGAGGTCATTAATAAGTGAAGGCGAGCGAATTATTCAATACGGATAATAATGGAACAATTTCATCTTCTTGACCTCAACGAAGTGAAGTCTTAGACAATTAATCTGCCGCGGTAGTCAAGGCAGTGCGTGTAATATAACTTTGTGAAGAGCATGCACCGAATAGGTCCTAAAATATAGTCAGACATATACTGTATGCTTGGTCACAAAGAAAGAAGTCAAGTCAAGCTGTAGAGGCATCAGTCTTTTTAAAATAGTCTACAAGATCTTATCTGCTCTTCTATGTAGTCGCTAAAAATGTTCTAATAAAAAATCCTCCTATCTCAAATCGACATCTAACGACATCAATACAATTATACAAAACCATGTCCAGGCTTGGCTTTCTGCTTCCTGAGAGGCAATACAATAGAATCCAAGAATGTGGTGCGAAACTAGGGGCATAATCATCAAAAGAATATACAACTACTTGGTATGTAGATGGCACAGACTTAATCGGCAGGACACATACTGTTTATGAATCATTTGAGATTGGCGGTAAACAAGGTAAAATGAAGTCTATCTTGTCATAAAGAAACATTGGTACAACTTCGAGGTATCAAGGCTCCGATGTTAATACTATATAAACATCAGAAAATCCTCAGAAAATCGTTGAATAACAAAAGTCTTATTCAGACAACTTAAATAGCCGTCTCTAAATCATAGGTCGGCCCAATCTTTTTCTTTATGTCACTGAGGCGTGGACAAAAAAGGATATTAAGACGCTTGGGAGATTCGTTAAAAAAGTGCTTCAAGTGATGTGCTTCGACACAGAGTGAGAAGAAGAACTTTTTGGTTTATAGAACACCATCGATTTTTTATAAAAACAGGCCGAATTCCTCGGCTTAGATGGTTGGGACATGCAAAGAGGATGCATCCCAGCATTCCAATTCGAAATCCATTACCAAGCAACAATTGCAGGAAGGGAAAACGACATCACTTGCATAAAGTGGGGCCGCAGGGCTAGCTTGAGAACCCTGCTGATTGAGGCCCAGCTCCTCTTTAGGCAGTAGCGTTACGTTAGTAATTAAGCAGGAATGTTTATGTTCCTGTCCTTTTATTACATTTCGTCTAGACATTTCGTAGCCGTCATGGTTCTTGTTGCAATCGATTGATAGTTTCGTAGGTTGGTATTTGGGTCTTCGATACTATGTATCGACATATGTCGACACATGGTCGATATACCACCTTGATCAAAAAGCTCCCGGAATTTATTCAGAAAATTAAAAATACCAGTTTATTCATCTTAATCTATATTGTCCCCTTCGAAGTAATCTTCATCGACTGCAGCACACTTATGCCAGCGCTTGTTCCAATCCTCGAAACATTTTTTATATTCGGTTTTCGGTATGTCCATCAGTGCTTCCTGCGATTTTTCCATTACTTCCTCTCGGCTGCTGAAACGCGATCCCCGTAGTGGTTTTTTAACTCGATTGAACAGGGAGCCAAATCAGGTGAATTCGATGGCTGTTGAATGGTATTTGTTTTTCGTCAAAAAATTACGAGTAATGATGGCACTATGCGACGGTGCGATATCATGGTGCAAAATCCACGAGTTTTCTGCCCACAATTCTGGTCTCGTTCGGAGAATTGCTTCACGCAAATGTCTCATAACGCCCAAATAATATTCGTTGTTTACTGTCTGGCCTTCCGGCAAAAATGCATGATGCACTACACCGTTGTTATCCATGAAAACCGTGAGCATTGTCTTCTTTTTTGACTGAAAACGACGTGTTTCTTTTGGTCTCGGCTCATTTTGTGAACGCCATTCACCTGCCTGATGTCTGGATTGCGTGTCGTACTCATAAACCCACGTCTCGTCTCCAGTTATGATCCTTTTGATGAATGTGGGATCAGATTCAGGCTCGCAAATCATCTCTTTTGCGACGTCAACACGGTCTCTTTTTTCCATGCAATTGAGGACTTTTGGCACCAACTTTGCTGCTACACGACGGAAACTCAAATCATTGACCAAAATGTCTTGGACGGATCCATAGGCAATGTTCAAGTCCTACGCTAGCTCTCTGATGGTTAATTTGCTGTTATTGACCAACATTTCTTTTATTTCATCAATGTTTTCGTCGGTTTTCGATGTCGATAGTCTGCCACTGCGTTCATCATCTTCGATTGACTCACGACCACTTTTGAACCGCTCGTGCCACTGGTAAACCACCGGTTTCTTTAGAGAATCGTTGCCGAAACACTTTTCCAACATTTCCAATGTTCGAGCACCATTAAATCCGTTTTTTTACGCAAATTTTAATACAAGTTCGTGGTTGCAAATTTAAATTCATTTCTAAAATTGTAAAAAAATCGCCAACACACACAGAGATAGATGTACTATTGGCAACGTAACTTTTGCAAATGTCAAGCTATGGGGCTAAGATTCAGAGGGAATATCAACAACAGATGTACCAACTTAACAAAAAAAACAGAACTCAAATCGGAACAATGGGAGCGCTGCACGGTGGTTATTCCGAAAACGTTTTGGTCAAGGTGGTACTACTATAAATGCATTTTGGACTGCCTTAGACGATGATGATAACGTAAACAATGTCGCTATTTCCAGAACGCAAATATACACATATTGTACATACATATTTCCATGTAGTGAGCCTGAAACTTACTTAAGTTTCATTGACCTAAACTGCCATGGCTTAACAGCATTAAAATTTCGAATTTTGGTTATTACGGAGATTCAAAAAAGTTTCAGAAGGCCCGGTGAATTTCAGTAATACTTTGTACCATTAGCGCCTAAATTGCATTGCATTGAAATTCTTATAATATTCCTTCTGCTGATGGGGATGTTTTTGTTGTTTAAACCTTTTAAACAAAAAGCATTGAAACTTTGCTTGCTTTTATCTTATATGCCTTTCCATATTCAAATTACATATACTCGGCATTATAGCGCTATTCTACTTTATTACAATCCTTACGACCATTTCTTGTAATATCATGACCCTTGAATTACCACAAGTTCCATAAGTTCGATCTTGTTCCATGAGCTGCAGTAATCATTCAGCTTATTGATTTCAAGTTGTAGGGATGATGAGCACGCTTCTAGCACGATATCATCAGCAAGCAGAAAAAGCTAAGTCCTGGCTAATCTTACTTACTAACTAATCTTATCGAACTTATCTTACTTGATTTATTTTCTTTCTGTTTTTTTGGTAGGTATGTCTCAAAATACCTGAGCAAACAATAGTAGTGATTCAGATCCGGAATTGTTGCAAATATGATATTTCTATAACCTGTGTCAAGAGCGTGCTCATAGTTTTAAAAACAAATTTATACTTTATATTTGGCAACTTTCTAGCTAAAAGTTATTTAAGACCTACGAGTAATTTGAGTTGACTGCCACTCGCCTTAAAACACGACTTGAGACGCATTGACCAATCACCAATTGCAATACGAACCTGATTCATCGGAAAGTTGTCGACAACGCGAACAGGGGCTTGCTTCAAAGACTCAATATTGCGGTAATGAGTAGAGCACGCCATTTCTTTCTAAAACGGACCGCAACTTGTAATCCAAAGGGTTGAGGTCCGGACCATCAGTTGGACACACATCATGCTGTGGTATGAAGTCGGGTACATTTTTCAGCCGTTTTTGAGTGGTTTTCGCCTTGTGGGCGACTTGTTTGCGAATATTGTTCGGCTTAGCGGGTTAACGATGCCATCCACAGTAATGTTATGGTAAGTCTTGACTCCTTATTCACAAAAATTTTGGTTGGTTAGGGCATCGTAGCTCCCTCCTTACCATAGCATTGCATTTGCAGGGTAGTGGCCTCTTTCAATGCTTGGAAATGTTGTGAAGTTTCTTTTGTTGTCCGAGCGTACCTTCGATTATTTTGTTTATTAAAATTTTTTTCGATGTCTGTGAGCATTTTCGGCATACCGCCTTAAGAGAGCTTTTAATGTTTGCTTACGTTTTTGCTTCAATGCGACTATTAGCAGGTGTTCAGTGTGTCTTTTGTAGACACTAAGTCTCAAGTCGTTCTTGATGATGCGAGATATGAATTTTTGCGAAATGTTCATTTACCGTGACAAGATCTTCTGCTTTCTCAGTAGCTTTCATCTGATTTCAGCCCGCCCAGGTTTTGATGGCTCCCGGAATACTCACAGTGGTGTTCGGCTGTATCCTTAACGGCCACGTACTCCACCAGTATGGTCCAATAATTTAATAATACGATAAGCAAGTCACTCCATTCTATGAAAGCAACTTCTTTTCCGCAACAGAGAAGTATGATAGCAACGGATTAAATAACGGTTAACATAAAAAGAGTGCAGTTTATACTTTATTTAAAATGGTTGTAATAAAAATGTTTAGATGTGCATCGTAATCCTTAAATATAAATCAAATTGTATTAATAACTTTTGACAAACGTTTAATCAGTATCTTTTCCTTTTTTTCTACTTTCAGGTGAGTAAATAAAAATCCGAAATCAAATTGTAAGTTCAACACATTTCGTGCCTCTCTTTTCTGACTTTAAAGATTTACAAATTCAAATCTAAAAAAATTATTTAATACAAATTCGAGTATCTAAGTATCGAGTATCTTTGACGACCTGGACAGACTTCTCTAGCTTATCGAAATTGCGATATGTTCTTATAGACCGATCAAATGATTTATCTATAATTTTTTATCATAAAACCCATGTAATCGAATTTAGTGGCACATGCCGTATGTACGAGTTTATCTTACGCACAAAAAGATAAGTTAATTGTGTCCAGATACAGAACCAATCACGATTGAAGACTAGAAGGAGCGCTATCTTGTCGGGGAAATTTTTATGTAGCGCCTTATCGCCATGGTGGGTATTAAGTTTCTAATTAATTAAAAGTATTTCCCTATAAATAAAAATAAGAAAGCAATTTGTTTTGCGTCAGTTTGGCATAAGCAAAGTCGACACGACACGTGAGATAAATTTTTAACTCATAATATCAATAAAAATAAATCTACGGCTTTAAATCATCTATAAATTAATTCCTTTTAATGTGATCAGTTAAATAGTAATCGATTTTTTTTTTAAAAAAAAGCAGATATTTATATATACCGGAAATTGTTTATTTTTTTGTTTGATATATCGCTACAATTTATTTTGTAATGATCTTATTTATGGTGTAATTTAGGTTGGATCGGTTTGAAATTATTTGACTATTTTCTGGGAGTCAAATACTCGTCCTTTGAGAGGCAGATACCATATTTATATTTAATCTTTATAAAAGTAAAAAGAATCACTACGAAAAGAAATTTTTAAAACAATTTGATGGAATATCATAGATATCTTTGGTGTCAAGAAATCATCACAATCCAGCCAAAACCGGGAAGTTATCTTCTCCTGTCTTCTGGCTAAATTTCTGGACCATAAGACTGTTTTACAAGCCGCTTTATTTTGGATAAACCCGTCAGTAAAGTCGATTTAGTTACTGGTCACTGTCACTTCATTACTTCTGCCAACATTGCTACGCTCAGGAATATTTACTGGCATCCATTGTCAGAGATAGTACCAAAGAAGGTTTACCAAACTAGTAGAGATTACCTGTGAGCTATGTCCCAAATACCACGTAGAAATCCTGTTGGTCGCAGTACCAAAATAGCAGAGAATATTGCGAAATCACATCCGAAAACGAACTAATTGATTTTTTAAGAAGACGTAACAGTAATACACATGTGTTTCTAGTAAAAAGTGGGCCGTCTATTACACTGTTCAATATTTCTTATGAATGTTGCTTTATTGAAACTTTGAACTTTGCTTTATTATGTAATATTATTTCATTTAAATGACTGCCTTCTGTTAACCCAATTTGTCAATATATTTTCAATGGTTTCGGCTCGTATTTCGCGAATAGCTTGACCAATATTGTTCTTGTGTGCCTGAATCGTCTCTGGATTGTTCGAATAGTGGCCTGCTTTGACATTGCTTAAATCACCATATCGACTGATTACACGATTATTGAATTTAGACTCTTCTCAAATTCTGGCCCTAAAGTTGGTTATCATGACTTAGTAGCTCTATCATTTGGCTGTGACGTTTCTTCCATTAACTGCCTTCCTGCAACCACACTAAAAAGTCGCACGTTTAGAATGCATTCCGAGCCCCAAAAATGTCAACTTTGCTTGGATACGTAACCGGCGAGATGGAAATGGGCCTCGTCAGAAAAGATGATTTTTTAACCAAAATTCGCCATCATGAGTTGTCCTAAAGCCCAAACAGAGAAGCTATAACGCAGAGAGTGGTCATTTTACTTCAATTCCTGAGTCAATTGTAAGCGTATAAACTAAGATCTTTATGCAAAATTCTCCCGTGGCTAGTGCGACTGATGTTCAGTTGCTAAGATTTTTGGCAAGGATTGACAACACTGCCTTGCACTACGCCGGCTTAAATTTCATTGAACGTGTTTCCGTGCAAAATACGAAAAAGCCGCTTCTCGAGATGCGATTTAAGCCGCATATGTGGCGGCTTCTATAAGGTCAATGAAGCAAGTCTGACGCGTTGAAAAAAAAAAAAACTCTGGCGCTGGCAGCCCGGTATGGGCCATGGCCTAGCTTCTTGACACTCATTTTGTGTTGCTCATGTTTTCATTTTTGTCACATCTGAGCGGGGCCTACGGTTTATCGCCGAGTCCGAACGGCACTCTTTAGAAGCTTTTTCGTAGGCAATTTTAATTTCGGGAGTTTGCCCGCCAAAAGGCGATAGCAAATTTTGAAAAATTGTTGGTGACCCAGCCAGGAATCGAACCCAGACTGTCTGCGTGATAGTCCAATGAGCTAACTATCGGGCCATCGCCATCGTCTGACGCATTGCACTCAATATAAAATGAACAGAAATTGCTTTGTACTTGAATATTCACAGTATGGTAAATAATATCCCGGACTGTCAGCTGAAAATATAGTTAAAACACGATTACTCTTTATTTTTCGGTGTTTTGATTCAAAATATTCGCTTCCCGATTCAATACACTTCAAATGCCTGCTCTAGCTCATTTTGCGGAATTCCCTTCAGTCCGCGTGTCGAAGCTGCTTGAATTGTCGGAATGTCGTTAAAAAAGCATCCTTTCCAAGCGAAGAACTTTTCAGAGTATGCAATGAAATACAAGACCGAAAGTTGCCGGGGCCGTCGGTATATCGAATCCGGAGGGAAAACTCAACCGGAAATTGTAAAAAAATACAACGAAAGCAACAGAGCGCAAGGCACGATTGAAGGAAATTTGGAGTGAAGGCACTAAAAAACTCTGCGCTATAGTAATGCTGGATGCGCAAAACGCGTTCGATTCGACGAACTGGCAACGTATTATGCATTGTCTCCATCGAATGCGTGTACCGGTGTATTTATTAAAAACCATCTCGAGTTATTTCACAAACAGGGTTTTCTACGATTCCGACGACGAAATCAAGAAGTACTTAATAACCGGCGGTGTACCACAAGGATCGATCTTGGGTCCTCTGCTATGAAACGTGGTGTACGACAATATCCTACCTCTACCAATCACACAGAAAGTATCAATCATCGCTTTTGCAGATGGTCGCAGTCGTGTTCGTTGCCAAATTCCTCGAATAAAAGAACTCTTGTGTAATGAGATCGTAAAAACCATAAAGTGCTGGCTGCTCGGGGCCAGATTGCAGCTTACGTTTAACTTATCAGTAGTCGAAAAGTACGCGAGACGACTAGTCTTAGAGTCGAAGAGTACGATATCATTTCACGACCATTTATTAAATACTCAAGGGGGTGAGTGATTCTCGTTTGAAATACAAGCACAACTTGGAAAATGTTTGTGAAAGGTCATCAAAAGCTGTCGGTGCACTGTCAAGGATCATGAGCAATGTCGGAGGGCGAATTGACTCCTACCAGCGCGGGTCGGTAGCTCCATACAATTGAACGGCGCACAGATATAGTAAAATACAGCTGAATTAAAATCCTACCCATGCGGATATAAGTTCGTTTACCGCCTGTGCGCTTTATGAGTCGGAAGCGCATTTCGAACGGTTTCCTACGATGCCATACTCATCGTGTCTTCAATGCCACCCATCGACATCCTTGCATCTACTTGTGCAATCATTACAAAATGCGGAATCCAAAAAGCAGAAAAAATTACAACTAAAGAGATGGGTGAACCAAGAACGGAACCTTAGAGCACATCAGCATTTATTTTGTGGATGTCAGACCTCAACCCAGCCAACTTTAATTGAAAGTTTAAAAAAATAGCTGCTATCGATTGAAGAAATGATTCGTAGATCCCAAATACACTCATTTTTGCGCAAAAGACCCAAAATCTGTCTTGCTTTCCCCCGATTGGTGTAGATTTTGGTTCCTCTTAAAGCTCTTTGAAATTTAAATGTTTGTTTTTAATATAATAAAAATATCAAGGAAACACCTCTTAAAGTTTTTGACACTTTTTCCGGAAGACTGTAATTTTCAATAAAAAATAAATCTTATCGACATAATCTGGCTTATCTATATCGTACGATGTTTTTGACGAATATATTGTACATACTCGCACATACACCCTGCGTCAGTTGATTAAGGCTAACATTTTTGAAAACTATTTTAATGTGCCATAGAGTGTTCGAAAGAATGTTTGACTAAACCTCCCACAGAGAAATCTTTCAAATCGGTTCAGCATTCCTGAAAGTCGTTCGATATTTATGTTCAGTTTGACAAATCATCATGAATTTGAAGAATTTACCAAAAGAACGTTTCAACATCGGTATAGCTGATTACGTATTTATTTTTGTCTCTTAATCAACCAACTGAACTCTCTGTTCGTTATTCTTATGTTGTTGTTGTTTCAAAATCCGAAATCATCAATGCGGCGTCGGTCGTTCGCAACAAAATGTCGAATGTAATTTGTCAACAGACGTTAAGATCCAGCTGGTGCACAAAATAAAACCTCGTAATTCTGTTATGGAACGGTAGTCGGATACCGAGAAATTATGTCGCTTGCCGAGACTTCTTAATGAGATTCCAAATGAAATCGCAATTCCCGGAATGGGACGAATACAGAAGAGACTAATGAAATAGAATTTCATCCACAAGAGGGACTGGTGGGATTGCTCTTGTGTTGTGCTGTTAGTGGTCATCAGACAATTGATCAGTCATCGGTTCTTTGAGAATATCGATCACATTGGTCCGGCTAATATTTAGTCCCAGCAGAATGGCTTTACATGGCGTACTGGCTACAAAACCACTGACTTACTGAAGACTCGATTCAAGGGGAACATTATGAAACGAGCCACTGAATTGGCCACCGAGATCACTCGGTTACTTTCAGTGGGGGTATGTACATATGCTGCTTAAACAATTGATTGAAAGCGCTATTCTTGAGTTATATGAAAGTCGAATGCTTCGAAGCGTCTGCGCGGAGCCTTGTTTTCAAATCTCTCCTTTCTGTAGCCCATGAGTGTACAATATACTTATTTGCTTAGTTGAGGAAGTTCAGCGCTACAGTGATGGACTATTTTTTTTTTACCTTAGCTCAATCTATCTATCATCCGATCACCTAGCCAAAGTGGTATACGAATGTTTGTGAGATTTCGATGGTTTATTACCGAACAAATTCCTGTGACCGTTCTGTGCGCTCAACGCCTTAATCCGAGAACCCTTACGCTCTAAAAGTTTTAGCAACATCAGTCCAGCAAGCCTGAGGAGAATTTTACCCATAGATCTCAAATACTTGGCCTACAAGGTCCAATTGACTCAGTAATTGAAGTAAAATGACCACCGGTTGCGTATCGCTTCTCTGTTTGGGCTGTAGGGCCGCTCATGATTGACAATTTTGCTCAAAAAATCATCTTTTCATATGAGGCCCATTTCTATCTCGATGGCTACGTAAACAAGCAAATTGCCGTAGTTGAGTCTCGCAGGTAGTAATAGAGAAGCCACATCCTGAACGTGTGGTGTGGTTTTTTGAGTGGTCACATTATTGGCCCATTTTTCTCTCAAATCGAAAATGGAAGAAACAATGGCGAGCGTTACCGATGCATGATTATCGGTCTCTTATGGCCATAAACCGAGAACTTTGACTTGGGCGAGATTTAGTTCTAGCAAGTTAGGACTGCTTGCCGCGTAAGCCGTTCAACATTCGATGCATTGCACACTAAGTTCAATAATTATGTAGAATTAGTCGTCTGAGTTAGGTTACTTGGCCACCATAGAGCTGCGGTTTGACGATGTTGGTTATATTGCTACGTTGCTACACAAATAATCCAGAAACGATTTAGGAACTCAAGAACAATATTGGTCAAGCTACTTGTGAAATATGAATCGAAACCATAGAAAATGTATTGAAAATTTGGTTTGGACAGGATGGCCCATTTTTAAGCCAGCCGAGGCTATCATTTATATCATTATTTATGGAAGACTTACTCTTTTCAATACAGCAACAATCATTGAAAAATATTGAACAGTGTATTTTTATAGCTTATGAAAAAGACAACAACAAATGGCCTACCTTTCAATCTACGCCTGCCGTGTGACTGTTTTACTTCTTTACCATGCCAGGGAATGAAATGTTTAGTGGGACTTTTGCTCCAGGCTCAATTAAAAAATCGAACTCAGAAGATCTTTTCCCAAAACTGTAGATGCAAGTGTGACAACTTTGGTGTCTTTCGAGTTCATATGATCTCTCCTTTCCTCAGACATCTAGCTGAGGTTTCACATTCGATTTAGAATGATTCTCCTGATTCCATACATTTTGATTCCTCTTATCTTTCTATAGCTGCAATGATCTTGCACATCGTCCCGAAAACGGAGTCATTTTCTCATCAACTGAGTAACTACCAACATTTGAAAGAATGTCGAGGTTGCGGAAGCTAGTTACATCAGTAATTCCAGAGAGCAGTCGTTATAGGTTTTGGTTAAATAAAGTGAATATTTAGCACCGCGTATATAATACATACGAGTATATCACGAAGTACTGAAATATAGAGTTCCACATAGTGTACGAGTGTACTATCGGGTAAAGTGCTTAAGATTTAAATCAGATTCAGTCAGAAATGTTTTGGAAGGCTTGGCCTTCTATTCAAGCGACGTTGAGTGTAAGTATATTTTTCTTTCAACTTCAAATCGATTAGGATTGATATAGTGGTAATAATTCGGACTACAACAAGTTTGATTGTCAACTGCCTTGTTTTTCAACAAATCACGTGTATCTGTGTTACTGTTATCTGTGTTCCTTAGCCAAATCTTGTGCCATTCAACCATTTATTGTCACCTGATTCAAGTCTTGTCACATGTGTCGTCTTAATCAGTGCTTTGTTTGGGATTTCTTGTTATTTGCGTGACGTTTGCCAGTTGCTCGAAAGGAAATCGTACTCGTTAATCAAAAATAATTTATAACATTTCATAATGTAAGGTTTGGAATGATTGAACTTTGTTTCTTATTCGTCATAGGCGACTTGGGAGTAAGTAAAATACTTTCGATATCACTACTATACGTCACAGATGAAGGAAAGTCGTAAGAAAAAAAAAAACACTTTGAAGGTTTTGATTGATTTTTGTTTACAGTCGTGAGATTGTCTACCCGTCTAATGTATATGATTGATGAATTATTCGTATTCAAGCCGATTTAGCCAGGTGACCCATAATATAGTACACAAACAGACGTAAACAATATCCTGATAAGCTACTTTTACAATGACTTTTCACTAACCCATGAAGATGGTTAATATGCGTTACTCCAGGAAGACCACAACCAATATTTTCAGATCCCACTGTCGTTCTGTTTCATTTAACGAGATAGGTTTCAAAGTTATCCAGCTCGTCTCAGATCGTTGAGAATCTTTTCGATCCTCCTGCTTACATAGAATGCGGTGTCACTGTTAGCCGGGGTGACACTTTCTAAAGATAGAAAAATGTCGCTTTTTTCAACCCCGTGAATCGTGAAAGGTAACTGACTTGGGGGCGTCTGTTCTTAACCCTTGCTCGCCTACTATCTGGTGAATATCCATAAAATTATGCAAAAATTTATGGCCAGCGTGGCATGATAGCTAATAGCCGAGGGGCCAACTTCGACTCGGACCACTACCTTGTTGTAGTCAAGGTACGGTTGAGGATATCCCGAACAACGCCAAGACAAGCTAATATTGTGATGAATTTCGACATCAGACGGCTATAATCGCAAGAGATCGCCAATTCTTTTTCCGATCGAGTCTCCCTTAATCTCTTAAGAGGTCCCTTGACGCCAGCATCAAACATTGAAGACTCAACCAACAAGCGAAGCCCAGCTAGCTCGTTCTGGTGCTAGCTGCCTCCAATTTCGCACGCTAAGTAGACTGAATTCCTTTCCACTTGCGTGCGCCACATGACTCGCTGTCTTCTTCCTCTACTCCGCTGTCCCTTTAGGGTCGATTCGCAGATTTTTCGGAGCGGAGCATTGGTGGTCATCTGCTCTACACATTAAACCTGCAGAAATCTGGTTAAGTCGATGTTGCTGTATAGTCCACTTCGCAATGCAGCCAAGATCACTCTCATCCATTTTTGCTTCTGCGCTATAGAACACGACAGACATTATTACAATTACTCTTCAATAGCCTTCTTAGCTCAAAGAAGCAGCGGTTGGCAAAAGTTATTCCTCGTTTACTCTCAGCACTGGTGTCGTTGTCTGAATTGATAGACAAAGCCCTTTACTACCTCACAGTTATATCTGTCAACGGTGACATTCTGTCCAAGACGTCGGTATTGAGTGTCCATTTTGCTTGACAGCACATACTTGGTCTTACCCTTGTTGACCACTAAACCCGTTTTTGCCGCTTTCGTCCCAGTATTTGCAAAAGTGTCTCTGACAGCACACTGCTTTCTTCCGATTATGTCAATATCATCGGCGTATGCGAGTTATTGGACGGACTTTTGAAAGATTTGTTTGAGCGTGAGTCTTGAACTATTCTTTCAAGAATGATGTAGAAGAAAGCGCATGATAGCGTATCGCCTTGCCTTAATCTTTTTTTGACATCAAAGGTCTCCGTGAAATCTATACATTCTTCATCGTCATCCTGCAAAAAAAAGGCGACCTTAGACCTTAAAAGCGATGATTAGCTCGTGTGTAAAGATCTGAAGTTCAAGAGTTCTCTCTCTGCCGTAGTGTGATTATTTGATCGGTAGTGGACTTTCCTGGCCTGAACCCACACTGATATAAACTTATCAAGTTGTTGACGAACGGCTTCAGGCGTTTACTCAATACTTTGTTAAGGAGACGAATGTCTCTGTAATTGACGTAATTCAGAGGGTGTTCTTTCTTGAGGATCGGACACATATAATGCTGAGGTTCCATTCATCGGGCATACTTTCATCCGGCCATGTTTTAGAGATGAGTGGGTGTATGCTCTTTACCAAGTCAGCGCTTGACGCTATGTAAGGTCGGAAGTCTGTAAGTCTGCTCTTGGGGCTTTTGTTGGACTTAAGCTATAAGCTACAGTTATCTGTTGGTCTACATCGTCTATGTTGAAAAACTCATTCTGCCTGACAGCTGTACGCTCTCCCCAAATTTTCTGCAACCGTACTACGACTTTCCCTTGTTTATCTCTACAGGCTTTGTTATGGGGTTGGTTTCCGTGGCATGGTTTTGTTACCTTTTGATAAAACTTCCGAATGTCATTCCTAGAGAATTTCTCAATTTACTTGCCCGGGCGTTTCTTATACTCCTTCTAGAGACGACGATTTTCTCTTTTCTTAACTGCATGCGCTTGCAGCTCGTCGTCAAACCAGTTAGAACTTCCTTGTCGTAGTCGAGTGAAATCCAGCACATTAAAAGCGACATCTCTGATGGCTTTTTGGCAATGTCTTCGGTACTTAATCCAAATTATGAGAAACTCGATCGGAAAAGAATTTGGCGATCTTTTGCGATTGTAGCCGTCTGATATCGAAGTTCCGCACAGCTTTAGCTTGTCTTTGCACTGTTTGGGATATCGGCAATCATACCTTGCCCTAAACAATGTAATGATCCGTGTCGATGTTAGTCGAAACGTTCGGACATCCATAATACTGAAAAAGTATCTCGCGTGGAGGAACAGTTCCATTTTTGATACCCCTGCCAGTGACCCCTTCGTGTCCAATAAGGGCTCATCTGCCACCATCTCTATTCCAAGACCTCGACTTGCAAAACCTTACCGGCCCGAGCTCCAAATATGTCGGCGTAGCCTGAATAACGTCTTATTTCTTCCAGGATTTTGCTTCACCATTGACTCCAACTGGGGAATTCATCCCCTGTCCGGTTTATAGTGCTGCTATTTTTGTTTGCTGATTAGTACTCACGCTTTTGAGTTTACCGAGTCGAGTCTAGAGGGACATCGACCAGCACCCGGTGGTTACCACTTGGAGGTAATATAAGCAGAATCGATGTGCAGAAAATAGTTTCAACACTGTATATCGCCAGGTTGACATCTCCAAGCAATTACCCTATTTCTACAGTACCCACTCATCAACAAAGTTAAAATTAAAATTAATGTGCATAACTTTAAAGGCGTCAGCTCATGCTACTCGTACGATAGGGTTGCATAAGTACTTAGCGCTATTTCTTTTTTCCTTCGAAGGAAATATGCCTTTTTGTTCCTTGTCTTTAACAAGCCTTCAATAAATTCTTTGCCCTAAACCTTTTATTTGGAAAATAAATCTCCACTTTGAGTTTCATTGTAGTTTTCCTACATTCAAGACCAGTGCCTAATGATCCTCTTGCCCCACAGCAGTAAAGTACCAGGTAAAGTAATGTATTACACAATTGGAAAGTGCCATCGATTTTACACGATGGAAACAAATTTGAATGCCGTTATAAACATTAAAAACAAAACCCATTAATTTCTTTTATGCCGTTCCGTAGATACATACGTCATATTATACATTATGAGCCACCTTATTCTTGGTGGTCTTTTGTTCTTTTTTCGCCTCTTGGTGTTTCCGACTGCCAAAAAGATCACATCTTCCACTTCACCACAATTGACGTCAGTTGCTAGCATCTGCATCCGTTTACACCATCTTACCGTTGGCATATTCAATTTTATGTTTTTCCCCCAACCCCTTCAAAAGTCGTAATAGTTTTTTTTTTCTCAAAAGTTCATTAGAAAACACTCTCCGGCTCAGAATGCAGAATCAGCTACAATGAGTCCGCTATTTCCTCATTTGAAATTCCGAGCCCGACTTTGTACTGTGATTCCCACAATTTATCTTCCCACACTGTCGTCTTAGCACACCACTAGCTCAGTTCAGCCCAGACCATGACCTAGGCTTACAATCAGTCATCACTTTTTGCTTCTCTTTTATTCATGCCGTAATGTTTACTCATAATACATTAGTGTTGAAACCTCAAGCCCACCCATTAGTGGCGCTACATTACTCATTCAAGTCACACCTCAGATTTAAGCCACAATTTGCATTCGGCGTCAAGACTC
Organism: Volucella inflata; assembly: GCA_928272305.1. NCBI lineage: Eukaryota > Metazoa > Arthropoda > Insecta > Diptera > Syrphidae > Volucella > Volucella inflata. The sequence goes on from OV743719.1 coordinate 69,034,617, forward strand.
TCAGGACATTCCTCCCATAGCGCCATGCCAAAAGAAATCACCACACTTTACAAATTCTACGTTAAACTACTCGCAAAATCACCGCTAGTAGCAATATCTTCTGTCATTCCCATCAGCGTCATACGAATACTTCGCGTAGCGCCGGACGTCACCCAGAGGGTCTCCGATCACCAATAAAGACGTAAGCATTCGTAAGAGATTCCCACAGATTCTAATGCATGAATGAAACAAATGTGGTGTCGTTTCATTGAGACTTCAATAGTGGTAGTGTCGTGAGCCATATTTCATGTCGTTTACGTTACATGACTAAGAGATAGAGCCAATTTCTGGTGCTCTTTTAAGTCAGCAGTGATTTTATTTTGTCAGCATTTCGAGTCCCGCGTTATTTCGAGTAAGTAAGTAAGAGCAAGAGCGAGATCAGTTCGAGTAAAATAATTGGCATTAAGAGAATTCGGATTTTGGCGAGTAGGTAGATATACATCAACAGCAGCGCTGTCGTGGCTTTAGTTGGCGTACGTGACTAACTCACTATCGTTGATGTCTACGCTTCCAAGCGGGTCGTTTTTCCCATTTTTCTAGGTTGCCCGCGCTGCTGTTGTCGTTGCCGTTGCGCGAATTGGGTGCCACTTTGCAAATCGCGTTTTGTCGTTTTCTTTTTTACTCGTATTCTGCTTTAAGTGGCAATAAAATGAAAGTAGGTAGATAATGGAAAACACCACGAAACCGAGCGTCCGGCCGAGAGCAGACCTGATGTTCGCTCATGGTACTGCACACTGCATTGAGGCATGCTCAGGTCAAGCTTTAAATGTCAATTTAGGTTGATCATTGCTTAACCAACCCCACCGTGCTTATTGTCTATGTTATTTCCACATACTCGTACCTATAGAGAGCTAGCCGAGGTGTGATAAATACATATGATGACAACTTTGACGCGTTTCCCTTTTCTGTCAGATGTGTATACTATGTATATCTGTGGTGATCTACCATCGCCCATTGTTTGCCTTAAGTATCAAAGAAGCCATAAAAGTTTCATTTATGTCTCTGGTAATAGCTCATCTCGTACAGATCACTTCCAAATGTGCGAAGATCAAATCAGACATCGGTAAATTGTAATAAAATCGAGGCCGATTTTGCAACTTAATAAAGCACGAGTAGGTATATACATATATCGCCATTCGCCACATTGTATTGCAATCCTACTCGCATTCAGACTGTATCTATAGGTGTTTGTGATGATCATCATGTAACGATCGTGCTTAACATGTGGTTGGAAGTCGTTTTGTTGCAATTAATTAGCCGAAAGTGGAGCGTGAATGAAGAGATTTAATCATTTTCTTGGTGACACAATAGGTACCTTCGCTTCAAGTGGTAGAGTACGATTGGTCATACGAATGGCAGGGAGTTCTTTGCCAGATAAATTTACTATCGGCGGGGTTATTGACATTTAAATCAAGCTGTCTACTTGTATTTACACTGAAATACATATAACTTGTACAATAATCTGTATGGTGATCGATTATAGCAGACGTCACTGGTTTTGGGGGTAAAAAATTCATTAGGTATCGTTGGCTGGTTTTGTTGATTTATGTGATTTGCGCGAGTGCGATCAACAGTCAACTGATTATGTGATCAACATGATCGAGGGAAGCTTATGGATCACAAGTCGCCATATGATCGAAGATCAAAATAAAAATATTTTTGTTTTTTTCCCCCAATGATTGACTGAGGTGAGAAAAAATATTCTTACTCACACTTAAGTGAGGGAAAATATTTTCCATTGACATAAAAGAAATTTTTTGTATCTAAACACGGATGCCAATCATAGAGTGTGGTTTCACTGAAAATAGTTTCTATTGGAAGTAGGTGTTGTGAATGGTGATAATTACTACGAAGGAGGCGGAGAAAAATGTTTGCTTTTTGCCTCTGATGAAGACATACAGCCGAGCATTTTTTTTTTGTTTTCAAAGGCGAAGGCCAGAAAGATAATGCGACTAATATACGTTTTTGAAGGGGAGAACCGGAAGTGTCTATTTATGTGCGATTTCCAATTTTTCCAATTTAAAATCACATTGTCTACTATTTTGTAGTCGTACTTTATGAATAAGTAGAAACTCTTCGTATTAGTTACTCATTACGCTTTACCGCGGTCATTTTGAGAATGATGTCGCTACTATTCCCCTCCAATTGCTGCGATCTTCAGCCAAGTAACTCCAAATACAGACTCTTCAGCTTTGTTGCACCGTATAACACTCGAGGACTCTTCGGGCTGAGGAGTTAATTCCATTTGATCTACGTCCTGGCCATCTTACACGACGGATGAGCCCATTTCTAATTGGTGCATATCGCTGCACGCCTCGTAAAGTTCCTTGTAATATCTTCTTCTTTAAATCTGAGCCAAGATGATTTGACGAACAAGGTCTAAAATGACTAAAAATATTTGTTCCGCATTCATATATACAGTAGGGATGAGATGATGAATGTCTCTTGACTCAGCCTTATTAGATTTAAATTGGATATGTTAAATCTCGGCAATGGGCAATCGTCTCTCAGGTATTTCGCGGTGCCGACGAATTCACCCAACCATTCTAAGGTAGGTTCTTAAGCTGTCACACTGAATGAACTTTCATTTTTGACGGTGTTCAGCTGTCTGAAAAGCGTAAAGGAAAAGAGGGGTATTTCCGACTTCTCTCAAAATCATTGTCAACGATCTAAGCATCCTCTGTTCTAACAGTCGCCATGGCTCGTTAGAAAGCTTCTGTTCTGGATCACCAACGTCGACTATTACAACCCGAAAATATCCGCTGACCACGGCTGCCTTTTGCGTATCTTGGGGAAGGTTTTATCTATGAACTGTACTGTTTTCGTGCTGGCGGCAACCGATCCAGTTTTAGAGGAAATCTTGTCTGCGTCGGTTGATAGTCGCATAGCAAAAATTTCCGTCAGTGTAGTTATTTTTAGGATTTCTTCCGCTCAGCGGCTGTAACCTTCCCTTATTCTTCACAGTTCACACCATAGTTCCTCATTGTTCCGCAGATCCTACCTAATATAGTTGCTTCCTTTCCCGTGAAGGAGTTTCGGCGGCAATTTGAGAACTACCTAGGCAGTCTTTTTGAAATTATTGTTGCCTTATAGAAGGTTGATAAGAATCGGATGCTTTGTTATCCGACCTGTTTCCATGGACAGAATCCCTAAAACAGGCGTTAAGGTAAACTACAAGGCACTATCTAAAATTAAGTTTGCTCGCTCTATCCCATGGTCTACTTGTTTTCCTCCACGCCTTTCTTCGCGAAGTGTGCTTGATTTTGAGCGAACTAGGACCCCTTGTCGACTTCTATTTGTACTTGCATCCATAGGGATACTCATAATGGGTGGTGTGAATAAAAACTGAGTGTGAAAGTTCCCTCAGCATTTTGGAGGGAACACTCCATCTAGTGTGAATAAAAATTTATTTCGTTAAGTTTAATGAAACCCCTCCACTCACATATTTTGACAGCTAAGTGTTATCTTATTTTATGTGTGAATAAAGATGGAATGTATTGAGATATCACTTGAAGAAGTTGAGTGTGCATAGGAGGTGACTTCAAGAGAGAAAAAAGTGAAAAAGGTTAAAATAATCTAAAATACTGGAAATGAAGGAAATTTCATCCACAGATTCGCTTTTGCACACATAGCACAACACACTTGCCAAACAGTTTTCGATACAGTGGTTCTATGAATCCCAATGTCCTCGCCAACACCAACTTGGAAACCCGGGTCACCAATGTATCAAAGGAATATTATCATCTTCTCCATTCTTGGTATGGCACCACCACTGGTTTCTACAGGAATATCGGAAAGGAACTGATTACTTAACCATTCCATGTTGCGAAACTCGAACCTGTACAGGTTCTTGAAATTATCCCCTGTGTCCCCAAAACGCCGTGAATTATACTGCTTTGTTTTTCTCGTTTCTATATTTAAAATCATTACTGAAAATTAATAGTTCGTCTGCGTCCACTTTTGCTGAATAAATTTCAAGAGTGTTAACAAATAGATTTGACAGCTCTACAGCCAAGTTTTCAAATGTCAGCTTGAGGGTAAGAACCTACTTTGAGGAAATTTTTTATTCACACCAAATTGAGTGTTTCCTTTAGCGAAAACACTCGACTCATGTCTTTTCATTCGGAGCGTTCTCTCAGTTTTTATTCACACCACCCAATAGACTTATTCACTCTAAGATTAGATGTCGAATAGCACAAAATACCAGGATCCTCGTCGTTAGCTCCTGACAATGGATCCGATGAGTTCACATGAAGTTGTAGTTGCATCGGTTCTAACTTAGTCGTGACTTCTGGGTTGGATCCTACTGAGACAATTGCTATAACCTCGTTTTTACTAACTTTATTTCCCGTAGTGAATAATGTGTACGCTGCAAGCCTTCACGATCGAGCTCCTCGAGCTCTTTTTTCTTCGTAGCCCTCTTAACTCGAATATGCTGTTCGATCTTGGTTCGGTCTTGGGTTGAGTGACTTAAATTCAAATGCACCTGTCCTGGTTGTTGTGGTTCTTGTATTGATTTGTCGTTCATTTTGTTGGTCCCATGAGTAAGGAAAAATGACATCTTTTCGTCTATTCACCATCTGGGTACAAGAAAAGGGAACTGAGTTCAAACTAGTGGTCCCCAAGGATCTGAATTTGTCACCACCGACTGAGTTAACTTTCAGTCATATAGGGGTTTACGCGCATCTTGACATGGTAGGCCTGGCTGTTTAATATGATTGCCGATCATTTAGAATCATACACGAAACTGTTCAACTCCGAAGAACTCGATGTGGTTGATCTTGACTTTGACAGATAGCAGCAGAGAATAGGCAAAAGCAAAACCGTCTACAACATCTCTTAGGAGTTTACCCGTACAAAAATTTAAAAGCATTTAACGTTCCTACTAAAAAAAAAAACGAGGTAATCGCTTCACAGAGCAAGACGAATACCAGTTTCATCAAAAACGATATTAACACAAAAGTAGAGGGTCTATGGTAGATATGAAGTTAGGCGGATAGTCCTTCATATGCTGTCTGACATATGCCCATAAGAATCGGAGGATGCGTACACTGGATAAACCAGTGTGAATCCTCCTTTTTTTAATTCAACAATATACATTAAAAATCAAGATCGCTGAAGTTAATATAAACATCACAGATTTACGTCATCTGTGCCCAAAAGTCAGTAGGGTTAGCTCCCGAACGATGCTATCCTATATCCGTAAACTTGCCTAGTGTTTGTAAAACAGTTTGGGGTAATAAATTTTGTTTACTGTTTCTGTAAGCTAACACAACTGATAAGAGACTTTTAAGGTCATTTCGACCCTCGAGAAACATCAAATCTATAAAATATTGCATTCAGTAGGCTTTATGATACCTGGTTCAGAGAAAAACAGGAGTTTACCTATAGAAATAAGGCTGTTTGGATTTTTCAACCAGAAGAACTTGCTTTTGAAAGCACATTTTGTTTCTGTGCCGAACACAGTTGCCCTGTAGTCTTCTTGTATACATACGAGTAACTTGAGTATTTTTCTTCCAATAGATCCAAAATTAGGTCTGCCTTTCTATCTATGGTCTAGCATTTGCCCCCCTAGCCATCGACTTGCAATTATGTATAAAAGTGTTTGCGAATGGAAAATTTTTGTCAACATATCAGCATGAAAAAAATCATAATGAAACTGTATCATGTAGTTTTACGACATGCATAGATAGGAAGGTCTTGAAGATTTCTCACTTTATTATTTTATTTTAATAGCATTGAAATTGTATCTCTGCCTCGTGTCGTGCCATATCAATAATATTAGACCCTCTATCTGATTGCATGGAATTTTTCCATCGGCACACATTCCCCTAATTCACATTACGGAAGAATTTTGGCAACCAGCTCCAATCATCACTTATATCAGTTTCCGATTTGTATTGTTGCCAGATACACTATCTTTCTTTTTATTGTTACTACATTTACTCGTAGTAGAGGTTGTTACTATAAATATTTGTTATTCTTAGGAGCGGTCTTAAATAATCACCGTCGCGAGGCTGATCAAATGGTTTATTATCGCCTAGTAACTTGAAGCCGAAATGTATCTCAAATTGATGTATAGTAAGGCACAAGTGAATCGTGAGTAATGTGACTATGAAAGTATACCGCAGTCACATGTGAGAATATTACATCGAGTTGTTATTCGGTTTGGAATTCGGTAATCCAATGACAAAACAGTAGTGAGTTTTGTTTTTAACTGGAGATTTTAATCGAATTGTTAATGAAATTGAGATGGAGACTCTTGAATATATGGAGATCAAAAAGATTAAAGTAAAGTTTCAAGATAATCGCCGCTTAGGTCAATGTCCATGGTTTACACCCGAAATTCGCCTATTTATGCATGAGCGCATTCATTTCTACGCAAGTTGAAAGCGTTATAAGTTAATCATATTCGTATATCTGCAACAACTACATATATCGTGCTATGCAACAGGTCACCTAAAAAAAAAAAAATACTGTGGCGCTGGCAGCCCGGTGTGGGCCATGGTATAGCTTCTTGACACTCATTTGTGTTGCTCATATTGTCATTTTTGTCACATCTGAGCGGGGCCTACGGTTTATCGCCGAATACGAACGGCACTGCTTAGAAGCTTTTTCATAGGCAATTTTATTTTGATGACTTTGATTCGAAAAATTGTTGGTGATGCCGAGGATCGAACCACGGACACTCTGTGTGATAGTTCAGGCAATAGATCACTTACTCTAGAGAAATAGCCGTCAAATTGGAATACGTGGAAACATTGAAAATATTGATTCCAAAATATTGTAACACAAGCTACGAGTATGTTACACTCCATTTTCTTCACATAAATGTTGTTCTTATGAATCCCATTGATTTGAACTTTCTTGACAGTGCTTTTGAGTTTTCTTGTATAGATGATACTGAAATGGTTGCTTGTTTGTTGTCGGTCAAATCAAACGCTGTTGGTTTTGAAGAAACCCATTCCAAACTATTTTCAAAACAGTTAGTTAGGAAAGGTCATAGCTGTACAAAGACCATAATTAAAGTTGTAGACGACATCAGGAAGGCGTTGGACGAAGACAAAGTATGTTTTCTAGTAATTTTGGATTTCTCGAAAGCAGTGTTCGACATAGTTTACCACACTAACATCTGTAACAAACTGTTGACATTGTTTGGTTCTCCGAACTCAGCTACAAATACCATATAATCTTACCTAAAACTTAGAAAGCAAACTATCTCAGTTGGCCAAAAATCGTCTGACTCTATGTACAATACTTGAGGAGTTCCACAGGGCTCCATCCTGGGACCTCTTCTATTCTCTCTTTACGTAAATGATATTCCCACTTTCGTAACCTCATATATTCAAATGTATGATGATGACGTTTAGCTCTATCGAAGTTGCCCTCTTGGTATGATAGATGACTATGCAATTACTTTAAACAATGACTTGGAGAATAAAACTGACTTTTTTCTAAACTAAATTTATTGTCATTTTTTTAAGAAAAATTACTTAATCCCTCCTACTTCCCAGACGCCATCTCTGGATGTCATACCACTTCACCGCTTTCAAAAATCGCCTCTTCCACTCTTTGTACTAGTTCTCTGTTATGGATGCGAAATTCGAGGGCAAGGTAATAAGTTCTTGGCCTGACAATGCAGGACTGCGGTTTTCAGTTAAAAAATTATTTTATTTTTCTACATAATCTTTCTTGGCTTCAACACACTTGGTGCAGCGTTTCTCTAACATCTGTATTCCTTCCCGGAAGTGAAAGTCTGAAAGGCTGTGAAGAACGGTATCTACGGCCCTCTCAATTTACTCATTGGATGCGAAGTGTTTTCCAGAAACAATTTTTTTCAAGTTTGGGAATAGATGGAAGTCTGATGGTGCCAAATCGGGAGAATATGGGGGAAGGCCAGGCAAATCGTACCCCAAATCCCGCAGTATTCCCATCGCAAACGCGCCCTTGTGAGCAGCTGCATTCTTCTTCTTCTTCTTCTTATCCTTTTATTAACCCTTTCCTCGTTATACGAACTTATGCGTAACGAGTTTCCCATTTTTACTGCATCGCTGCTGCTCCGCTTATGGGGTTGGCTAATGTCGCAGACCGCAGAACGCGTCTACATAATGCTCGGTCCTGGATCGCTTCAGTGGTTAACCCCAGACGTTGTTGCGCATTTGCCATCTGAGAAATCCAGGAATTCTTTTGCCGACCTCGTTTTCTTACAGTTGGAGTGACCGTAGTTGATAGTGCCTTTTTAACCGGATTTTCCGCAGATCTTCTTTGAACGTGGCAATACCAACTTATTCTATTCGCCTCAAGCCGTTCGGTTACCGAATTCTTTATATGTAGACTTCCTCTTATACGCGTAGATCTAATGCAATCGCGTTTAGTGACTCCACTAGACATCCTTAACATTTTCATTTCCGCTGCCGTCATTTTGTTTTTAAACGCTTCGTACATTGTCCAGCACTGTGAACCGTATATAAGAGCTGGTCTAACAACCGTGGTGTAGAGTTTCCCCTTTAATTTAAGTGGAAATTTTCGGTCGCAAAAGATTCCCGAATGTTCCCGCCATTTCATCCATCCCACACTCACTCTGTGGTTTACGTCGTCATCACATTTCGCTTCCATGTTAACGATTGATCCTAAGTACTTAAAGATAGTGTCTAACATTATATCCGGAACAGGTCGCAAGGGATGCGCAAATGGGCACGTCAAATGCTCCGTCTTTGAACGAATTATTTTAAACCCGTTTCTCTCTAGCGCATTTCTCCATGAATCTAAGGCGTTCTGTAAATCTTCGACGTTATCGCTAAGTATAACTGCGTCGTCAGCGAAGAGAATTGGCGTTATGTTTGTTCCGCGCATGCAGTCTTTTAAAAGATAGTCGAATACTACGTTAAAGAGGAAAGGGCCAAGTACGCTTCCTTGGTGCACTCCGACATAAACTGGAAATTCTCTCGTTGGTCCAGCAGAGCTTTTAACCGCAGTTTTCACGTTTCCGTACATGTCTTGTATTATTCTAACATACGTCTCCGGTACGTTTTGAGACCTCAGCGCGGCCCATATGAGATCCCTAGGCACTCGATCGAATGCTTTCTCGAGGTCGATAAATACCATGTGTAAATCCTTAGACGAATCTCGGTGCTTTTCCATTATTATTCGTAGGCTTTGGATAGCGTCCACCGTCGATCTTCCTTCAACAAATCCACACTGGCTATTATCGAGCTTTATTATGTGCCGAAGACGTTCGTTTAAGACTCTTTCGACGATTTTCATTGTGTGTGACATAAGCTTGATTGAACGGTAGTTGTTGCATTCTCTAGTGTCGCCTTTTCCTTTGTATAATGGAACCAAGAAGCTACTTCTTCATTGACTCGGCATAGGCTGTCCACATTTTAATTTATTTAAAAGTTTCGATAGCCAAACGCTGCCGATCCCCTCCATCTTCGACCAAAACTCTGATGGAATGCTGTCTGGTCCCGTCGCTTTCCCCCGCTTCATTTTTCCAATTGCTATACTTATTTCTTCGATTGAAAAGTCCGAAACTTCCTCCTCGAATAGACCAGCTGTCGGCACGATATCACGTGGAAACTGTTTGTTAAGCAACTCCTTGCAACATTCAAGCCACCGGTCACAAATTTCCTTTTCATTTGTTAATAAGCGACCGTCTTCGTTTTTGATGTACTCGTATTTCGGCGAGGTTATTTCCATTGAATTTTTTCTCCTCTGTGCAGCGAGCTTAAAAATATTTGGCATTTTAGTACTGTACGACGTTTGAACTTCTTGGATAGCTTGTCTTCTATCCGCCGATCGTGAGGATATTTGTTCCAACTCCTGATACAGGTTTTCCGCTTCTGCCGCTCGAGTTCGAGCCAGGACTTTCTTTGCGATCTTTTTAAGACGCTCGTATTCAGGAGCCAGTCGAGCTTTTTCGATACCGTCGCTCCGATCGCATTTTGTCCACGCTTGGAATGCACTCTTCTTGTCGGCCACAGCTCGTTTGGTTTCGTCATTCCACCACCATGTTTCTTTGCCGACGTAATGGTATTTCGATATAGTCCCCAGATGGGACTTTGCGAGTGTTATGCATTCCTCGTGCATGCTGTTCCACATTTCTTGCGAGCTAAGTGAGTCTGCTATACCATTTATATTTTTAAGTACTTCTTTAGCCAGTGCGATAAATCTTGCGCTTCGTTCCTTCGATAGATTATACCACCGGATTTTTGGCTTTCCAAACGATGCCCGTGCTTTCGGTGGTTCCGCTGTAAAAAATTCTGTAATGAGCAGACGGTGTTGGCTTACTAGCGATTCTCCAAGTATTACTTTATAGTCCTTAACACGGTTTCTCATCGACATTTTGCAGAGGTGATAATCTATTTGCGTTTCGTGGCCTCCTCTGCTATAGGTGATGAGATGTCGTTGATGTTTAATAAACATTGTATTTAAGACGGTTAAGCCGTACGAACTACATGCTACAAGGATGTCTTCGCCAGCTGAATTTCTGGTTCCAAAGCCTTTACCGCCGTGGCAGTCCTCATAATCAACATTTGTTTCTCCGACGTGGCCATTTAAATCTCCGCCTACGAAGAGCATCTCATCGATAGGTATATTTCTAAGCAAATTACCGAACTCTGACCAAAATGTATCTTTTTCCGATTGGTCGCATCCATTTTGTGGAGCGTACGCGCTAACAATGTTCCACGTTTCATTGTGTATGACGAGTTTAACACTCATCAAGCGGTCGCTTATTTTCAAGATACCAACGATGTTGTTTAGAAGATCCGCTGCAACAACGATTCCAACACCGTTTCGTCCATTGACCGTTCCATGGTAGAACATCTTAAATGCCTTAGTTTTTAAATCTAGAAAACGCGCTTTATTTCCTGTATTACACCACTTCGTTTCCTGTACGCACAGGATTTGTAGAGTTCTGCGACGCATAATCGCTTCCAGTTCTAAACTTTTTGAGGTCATCGATCCGACGTTCCAACTTGCAAACCGAAGTTTATGAAAATATTTTGGAAACTTCATTTTGCCCGCCCCAGGAATCCGTCGGGCTCTGACACAAGCACTTCTGCTTGCTCTGGGATCACCCGAGTGCGTTGCAATCGTGGTGCCCAGCGGGGTAGTGCTATTAATTGCGATCATTTCCATGAAGTTTTAAGTTTGAGTGGTTTGACACTTGTATGCTCATTTCGAATTGATTGACTGTTCTTTTACCCCACCGGTAGTCTCCAGACGTGGGAACCCACTGATTGCATACAAACTTGTGGGAAAGTTTTAAGGTGTTAAAGTGTCACAGGCTCATTTCCGGTGTCATAGTTGCCTGTATATGATTGGTGTCCCATTTAGTCGCCTCTTACGACAAGCTGGGACGCACTGCGGCACTATTCTTTATCCGATGCCGCACGAATGCATTGTCCTGGTGAAAAATAATTTTTTTCTTTAAGCCAGGCATCTTCTGGTGAATTTCGAAACCAGCTGGCTTAGAAGGTTGCAGTAATATTCGCCTCGAATTGTTCTTCAAGGTAATCAACAGGCGTATAGTGGTGGACCTATGTCTCATCCGTGGTGAGAAATCGCTGCACAAAGGCGGTCAAATCTCTATTCAATCGGTCCAAAGATTGCTGCGAAAATCGTTTGCACATTTGCTTTTGATCACCATTCAGCAAATGCGGCACTCATTTTGTGCAGAGCTTTCGCATCCCTAAGTTTTGTGCAAGATATTTCGCACCCTTTCTTCCGGTATCCCAACAGCCTCGACTATCTAACTTTCACTTTTTTGATGGTTTCGAGTGTGGTTGCGGTTTGTGGCCGTTCTTCACATGGCTCATCTTCGAGGGACGTGCGACCAATTTTATATTCAACTGATCACTTTTTAACGGTTGACATGGAAGGGGCACAGTTCCCGTAAAATTTTGTAAACTTTGGATGAATATCCTTAGAGGATAATCCATATAAAACGAAGAATTTTATGATTCTGACAAATCATTCACCCTCGCTACTCATGCCTAACATCCGAGCGACAATTGATGTGTGTATATTTGTCTGTTGAACTCCTTACCACAGCATGTCCGAAAGTCTTGTGGCACTGATATGTTCAGGAATTAACTTAAGTTCTTCTTCATGAACAATAACACTTAACTTTTTGATTTTTTTTCTCTGTGTTCTCATACTTAGAAAATTGCACAATTTTACTTATAGAGATATACATAACTAGCTGATATTATAATTACGAATATAAATAACTATTATTTCTCAGTAATGAAATTATTAGCTGGAATCTGAACATATTGAATATATTGAAGCTTCACTAGTTTATAAGATAATTTTATGTCTTCATGTGATTGCAACATAAAAACTAAGCTAAACACCGGCTCTAGGTCATAAATTCATTTTTGTAGACACTAAACCTTTTATAGTCCTCGAATAGCATATAACTATGAAGCAAGTATTATTGTCAAGAGTCTTTCCTAGCATCTAACGAATATTTATGTACTTCATATTCTCAAATTTGAATGCAAGATCCATCCGCCTGGATCAAATCTAGCAGCCCTGACGACGAATAGTTTCACCGAAAATGTTGTCATTATAAAAATCCCATCCGAGATAAGTCTGGCATTTATTAAAACAGCCCCATAAAGAGCTAATTATTGTAGATCGTAAACTAATTAAGGTTTTTTGCAAATCACTTTTAAACATCTCATGTTATGACTGACATGTGATTGTAATGACTCTATGACGGTGTTTCGGAATCAAAGCAATTTGTCTCCATTTTCGTTAGAGACTGGTGCACGTATTTCTGCAGAACCTGCTGTATCTTTTGCTTTGGAATAAATATATGATACAAAACTGTTTTGACTTATAAAAATCGAAAGCTCCTGAAAAACAACTGTTGGCTACTTTAACGACTTATTTACAAAATTTCTTGTGAACAATAATACGTTTATATTGCACATATAGTCATTCAAAATTTACTGAGAGCGCAACACATTTATTTCACGAAGTGAGAACTAAAAATTTGTTTATAGCAAAGTGTTTCTTAGAAATCCTCACGGGGTATGTCTGGTTGACATTGTCGTAAAATGTGTTTATTCGTGGGGACTCAGGTTCATCTAAGCTAACCAAATGGAATGTATTCGTTTGGGGCTCGACTTATGAACTGTTCAATACTTACGGTCATTGCCAACTGTTTCCAAAGGCACCCATTTCAGTTGATCAAAGCTTCCTTGTACCTATACAAGTAACCTAATGGGAGGTCTTTCTCGACGTTTTCCGTCCGATTATAGTATGAATCGGAAACTTTTCTAGCCGATAAATTGATATCGGTTGATTCTATGTCCCTTACCCATCTTCGGCGACCAATGTCGAAACTACTTACCGAGAAGATGATGATATACAGCTCGTTCGCTGTTATATCTTCTGCCAAAGCTTATGAGACAAAAGACAACCCGAAGAATCTTGTTATCAACACGATTAACGTGTCATTTCTGAGCCGAATGGACATAAAAGTCTCGATCTCTCTCAATGCTAAATTCCTCCGCCTGAACTCGAATTTAACTTCTCGGATCATTGCGCTTATTCTTCACTACCATTTCAAATGAAAAAAGTTAAGTTGCTGCTGTAGACGATGCACTAGGGAAGAACTTTCTAAACGACAATTTTATTGGTTTAGCAAATCACTTTGCAAATAAACTAGTCACCAATATTGAAAACACTATACACGTTTGTAATCCGAAGTCCTATTTCGGTTCATCAGGTAGCGTCCAACATTCAATGTTATTCTGTGAAATCGCATCGAAAGAAATTTTTCAGCCGATTAATGCGTTAAAGGAAGACAAGTCAGCGGATGAAGATGCTAAAAGGCCAAGAGATTTAAAGCTTAACCCAGGAGCAAAGCCAGCCAGTATGAGTTTTGAGCAGTCAAGCTGCTGCTCTAAAAATATCTGTTTTTCGTCCTATATATAAAGACGGGAAAAATGACCAAATCGGAAACTTCCGACCGATTTCAATGCTTTCGGCAACGGATAAGATTTTAGAAGAAACCGTTGGCAAAAGGGTGATTGAATACCTTGAAAAATGTAAAATCATGACGAGCAATCAATTTGGTTTTAGAACAAATTAAAGTATAAATCGGCTAATTGGAGACTTTGCAAATAAAATAAACGCAAGTCAAAAAAAAATCAACACAAACAATCAAGGCAGTTGGAACAAAAAGGCATACGAGGAGGGCTACTACGATGGTTGGAGGATAACTTGAATAGCCGAAGAATTAAAGTAAAAATAGCCTTAGCCACGTAAATTGTTCAAACTATGGTATACCGCAAGGTTACACACTCAGTCCTCTACTTTTTTTTTATATCTATGTGAATGATATGCTATTAGAATGCAGGAAAAGCACTGTGTTTGCCAACGCAAATGATACGTTTGTTTGTCCCCACAACTAGTTTCAGCCTGAATTTAAGCAAGAAAAACAAATGTAGTCGAGTCTTGGCGGATGGCAACAAAACCGCAGTAGGATGTGGCTTTACGGCCTTTCTGAAACAAGAAAACGTAAGATTTCGCTCCTCGTTAGGAAAACTTGCGCATCCTTTAGCAATTCTGATGGCAGTGAAATTATATATATTGTGAAAAAATGGTGAAAGCCGTGGAGTTATCTGCATATGTAGCCAGGCCAAGCTGCGATTAAACCCTTGCTGGCGTCTTTTCGACTTCCAGATCAATTTAAGGTTGCACGTATTTACTGAACGCAGTCTAAAGGCTGTATTCACTGAAGACACAGTAGGATACAAAAATTAGGTCATTAAATCGCTAATAGGTGAGACTCAGAGGAAAATTTTTCAGGATGCACTGAATCGGTTAGGGCTAATGAGTATAACTGAATATGGCATGAATCTCCAAGATACCGATGACCCAAACAAATGCTTTTCAGTTGAAAAAAAATTCCGACGGCTTACCGACGTGATGGAGCGTAACGCTTTTGTTAATTAGCTAAATGTGCTTGTTACATCACAACTTCCTCCGATGCATGCTAGGAGAGCAGCACTGCGCTACAATATTTCTATGAGTGGCGAAAAGTTCTGCTTCTGGTATTGGCTTGCAAATTCCCAAGTATGCTCGATTGATCTTTTACACTGAATGTGAAGACCAGCCTTAACTGAGTAGCGAGTATTTTGCATGGTTATTCCGCACGATTTTTACGGGAATGCCAAAACTAGATATGGCCCTTCTTCTGTGATACGCGGTCTAAATATCGTTGAACTGAGTATCAGTCAACATTTTTTTGTGGTTTTTCCAGAGACCTTCTAAATTGTTGGTCTACTTTTGAAAATCACATAGATAAGAGTCATTCAAATCATTGTCAAGTGATTTCAGATGTTCACTCATTGCCTCAAGTGAGGCAAAAACTTGTAGGCCATGCTAAGAAGGCTGATGTATTTAGTGGATCTATTTTGGGTTGATCAAACAATAATACGGCTTTTCGGTCTTGGAAATGAGTTGGAGGACGCTCTAAGCCAAATCATATCCTACTACCTTAAATTACTATCTACTGCTATTGCTATCTTTTCTGCATGTTGATTAGGACATCGTGCACAACTGGAGGCGGCTAATGTCACATAAATCTGGCTAGAGACGTTTATTGGTTGAGGCCCAAGTCTTCTGTAGCCCCGGGGAAAGTAAATAAGTGATTAGGAAAGTCTTGGCTTTCAGCACTCAATTCAAAGGGCTTTGTTTAGTTCTCAACAAAATATGGGTCGCACCTACCGTTTGATAGCCTTAGGATCGACTGTGTTCCTCCTGCTAAATTTTATTTATATATTCGCTCAATGTGTTTGTGAACTTGCGTAATTGCCGTTTTTGGAGTGATACCTAGCACAATTTCAGCACCTAACACAGGATGTAAATGTGTTGATGATAGGATGAGAGATACGCATTTTGTCAAAGGTTTTAGTGGTAGAAAGTAGGACTTTCCTATTTTGGCGTTGAAATCACCTAAAACAATTGTAATTACGTCACCTATCAGGATGATGTTGACATTTTCGCTTCTTGCCACACCCTATTTTTTCTCTGTTGCGTAAATCTGTTGTAAATGTCAGAACTTAACATCGCCCTTTGGGTCGTTGAGATTGATCACTCCACAGTTGTTGGTAAAATATGTTGTAAAGCAAGTCTAGATACTTTTCCGAATATTCGGGTGCACATAATTTGTTCAAAATCCATTCATTCCGTGCGTAAGTGCGAGTCCGTTCTTCTTTGTGGCTTCCCAGGAAGAATTCTCAGATGACCGCATAAGTAGGTTCACACAACCTGCAACTTATGATGTCTGATACTTTCTAAAGCCCATTTGCTAGAAGGGACTACATGGATGTATCGTAAAAAGCAAACCATTTCGACTCTATGAGCGCCACCTGTTTCTATCTCTATTTCAGCGTCCTTTCTAGTTCTTTAAATCGGCATAGACCTCAACACGTTCGCTAAAGAAGTGCCATCACGACTGCTAAGTTAATTGAACTATTTCATCCGCCTTGCGTCCTTTTTGCTGACGGCTAATCATTTCCGACCGGATATTAAAATGCTGCTTTTTTTTGTCCACTTTAACTCGCTTTCAAATGTACTGAAGGTACATGGGACCGGTGGCTACCACGAGGAGGTAAAGTAGCCTCGATTGAAGTTAATTTAAACTCGAGCTCAAACTAATCATTTGACGGACCTATACCTACCGTCTATACCTATGCATACATTCAATCTTGTCTGGATTACCATGACATAGAAAACTAAGAGTTCGAACAGACCATATCTATTAGTGCATAAAACCTTCCAAGGAACATGAATTTGTACATAACCTGCCCCTTACTGCCCTCCTACTAACCTTACCTACGAGTATGTTCAGATATGTACATACTACATGGGTGTCTGGAGTTGAAATTCGATTCTTTTGCTGAAGGTGTGTTTCCAAAGAAGATGCCCATAAATCTTCATTTGCCAAATGTCTCAGACAACCATCACTATCCTCTTTTAGCATAATCCGTGATTTTGTATTGCAAATGATCAATCACCAACCCAAAATAGCCCCACCCTCTTAAAGATATGTATCCTGCACCACCTTATCGCCTGCAGAGCTTTATCGAGATCACCATCTTAAAAAAGAATCAAAACCCGACTAACCTTCGAAGAATTTGTGAAAGGTCAAATTCTGATTTTGAAGTTGTCCAGCTTCTCCAGAGCCACGACTGCATGCGCATCGAACTCCAAGGTGCGTTCTTTGGTCACAACGAAAGAGTGTTTCTCAGCGAAATGGGATCCCTGAACAGATGTTGTCACTTAGTAACACAGTTCGCTGCGCTTGCCATGCGAATAGCTCATTATGTACGTACGTACATGCGTATGTATGTCCAGCTTAGTTTCACGTGCTCAGGCAGAGGCCGACAGACAAAAAGACAAAAAGCACTTAATGACACAAAAAAAAAGTGCTGAGACCTGTTGAATTAATTGTCAATGTCCAAATGTGGTGCGCTGTCTGATCAACATCAGCGATAGGCTGGTTGGCTGACTTTTCGATTAGTCTGTCAACATGACAGGTTTATCAGCTTTTTCATTTTTCAACTTCTTCCACATTCTGATCGAATACAGGCGAGTTTTATTGCAAAGAGAAGCAGAAAACGGAAACCTAAGGAAAAGAAGCACACAAAAGTCAGCTGGAAAATGACTTGTCGCATTTTGTGGGTGTGTTCGTTGACACTGTACAAACAGTGCTCCTCACCGAGCCTGTAATTACTCAGATACTGATTATTTTAGCGGTAGCGTGTGGACTTTTACCGCACTCGTGTATTGTTTTGTGAGATACTACAATATATAGCAGAATCGACGCGGAACAATGACGCGTTGTTTGCTAATTTTATGGTAAAATTACTGCCTTCGTTTACTGAACCCTGTAATCGTTCAGTTATGACTCGCTGTCATATTGCTGTGTTATGACATACATATACAGATATGTCGGCCAGGAATATGCCAGTGGGTAGTACTGGACCAAACAGGAAGTGCTTTTGTATCTTAGTCACTGTTAAAGAGTTAATTTGTGTGTAAAACTTAATTTGGAGGTCATCTATTTATAGACGTGTGGCAATAATTCAGTAAATCTTTCTTCCTTAAATTTACCAAATAAATTGGTCTCGAAACGGTACTTAAAGAGTGCGTCATAAACGGAATTTATATTGATATCACCATTGTTTTGGTACTTGTATCACCATGTTTGGCAAACACGGAAATGAAGTTACGAAATCACTTTTTCAATTAATTGAGATTTAAGGGGGCGCGATCTTTCTAAACAGCAAAAGGCAAACACTATCCATGAAGTGGATGTGCATGGTTTCGATATGAACGTGAATTGTGAATTCAAAAGATTAAAACCTACACAGATACAAGCTTACACAAACAGATGCACGTTTCTCATGGAAAACTACTTATCTATACAGCAAAAAAGTAATCAAGTTGATCACGTTTTCAAATCAAAAGACTCAAAGGTTGAATGTTGTGTTGATGCTCCATCGGTTCTCATCACAAGTTCAAGTTGAAAACATCATTACCTGCTGCAGAGATGAGTCCTAAAGCAAATTTTCGCTACACAAAGCAATTTTGATTAAAAATCACAAATAAGCGGAACGCTTAGACTCGTTATCTTGAAATGCTGTTGCAATCACCATTAACTTTTAATACAGTTAGTGAGTCCGAAGTCTGAAAGAAAACAAAACAATTTAGATCTTTGCTTAGTGTTTACTTAAATACATATAATCCAATATACAGGGTTACAAAACTTACGACGTAAACATTGCAACCAGATCAAGTGATCGTTACCTGTTTTCAATGTTTCTCGCATAAACAACTTTAACTCTACCTACATATCTCTCCCACGTGTTTGCATTACTACAACACAGCTTGTGGAGCTGGTTAACTTTGCGGACCTCTGGACCGGTCTATTTTGGATCATTTTGCTACTGAGGTTAAGAGTTTGCTGATGTTTTTATATTTGATTGATCCAATTGTTCTTCAGAGTCTTTTTTTAACTTCTGATCAAACTTGAGCTATTATTACATTCTTCGCCGGATTTGACGATTTCCTTCTTTAATTGCTCGGCATCGTAAGTGCGGTCTCATAGTTGTTTTCCTCGGAACAGAGCACTCAATGGAACTAGTTCATTGTCCTCCTTGCTTGTTCCTTTTATTAAAATTTCTCAGTCTTGCGAAACAGGATCAGAATCAGCAGCAGCCTGATGGTAGCGTAACTGCCATGAAATAACGCCAAGTGCAATAAGGCCAACCTTTAAAAATTGGCCTTATTTCGCTATCCAAAAGTGTAATAAAGCCAACTTTCCACAATTGGTGCTATTTCACTTTGACCAAGTGCAATAACGCCAACAAAATTTGAGTAATAAAACCAAGTTGGCCTTATTTCACATTGCTAAAGGTCAATAAGACCAACTTAAAACAAAACTATTGCAGCTGGTGGCGTGAAATAAGGCCGAACGATTTCTTTAATGCAAAGTGAAATAAGGCCGAATGAACTAATCAACTGACAAGTCAACCAATTATAACCAAAAGCCAGTTACTAGGAAGTTATAGGCGCCTGCCTGACAGTTGTCGACATACCCTTAGCTGAGCGACAAAGTCGCGTGATCGGCTAAACTTTGTGGAGAAAAGGGTGAAATTCTAAGCGCTCGCTTATTTCACTTGGCGTTATTTCACGGCACCGCAAGCGTAGACCAAACACTTACAGAAAAAGTGCTCCACGGTGTCGTCATCACTTTCACAACAACCATTGGCAGAGGATGCTGTCCCACTAATGCCCAGTACACTTTAAAGCTTGGCAAGAGCGTTGTTCTCCGTCACGATGTCAATAACCATCCCGCAGGCTTTCCTATTCAAGAACAGCTACTCGTAGAAAGCCGCCGACCTCTTAAAGACCTCGGGAAGGATTTGGTTGTTCTGCCGGCATTAGCCAATTTGGCCTACCGACTGGGTTTGTTACAGAGGTAGTAGTGACAGTCACAGCTTGTCTATCGCTAGAGGTGCTAATATTCTTTGCTGTCACCAGAATATATATCTTCATATGGAAGAGGCAAATTTTTCTGACGCGAAGTGAAATCTAACATTTTTGTCCTCAAGACAGACGCTTGCGCCCGATCCTAAATCGAGTTTGTAGCGACCCGTGATGTCCCCACTACACTACTCTTTTAGTTTAGATTCCGGCTAAAACCAGTCCTGATCGCAGGAAATGTCGAATTCGTTGTTTCTAGCAACAGGAGTGTCATTGCAGTAGACAGTCCATATGTCCATAAGAAGGCAGTCCCAGTATGTGTTGTAACAAACACCGCTTCTCAATGATATTCACCAATGCATCGCGACCAGAACCAGACCAGACAATGTTCGTAAAAGATTCAATAACAAACCGCCATAAAGGATACATCAGGTCTTATAATACTTGTGTTGATCCCGGGGAAGCTTCTTGGCTCTAGACTATGATGTTTGATCTATCCTTATTTTTTTTTTAGAACAACCTCAGTTTTGAGAAGATTTACGGATAATCCACTTTTAGCACTAAAATCTAGTGTTGAGTGGACAGTCACTAGACACGATCCAAAATACAGTACAACTACATCATCTGGATGTGCTTGAGCACACCTGTTGGTAAGTGATTCGACCAACTCATATCGGTCGCTGGCAACATTCGGAATCGGCGTCGTTTTCACCAGCATTGCCTAGATCCACAAAGTAATAATTGTGTTGTCTCGCCAAGTTGCTTATGTCTTTGAAAGTTATTTGTCGAAAGCACCCTCAATGCCTTTGTAAATTCCCAGAGCGTATTCCTTCTTATGAAGTACGCTTTCGACTCTGCCTCCCAGATTTTGAAGCGCACTCTCGCATGATTTTACGTGTTGGTAAGCATGCTGCATCTTAGACAGAGGTTGCATTCGCAAAGCAGTGTTGCGCGCATGGAGGTCAACCCTTCTGTCCATCTCTTCAGTGTAAAGAAAGTTAAACTTGTTCATTTGAAGTCGTGTAGTCATCTTTTTTCGATTTCGGTGCAAGGGCTACTCTCACTGATCGCCAGTGTTTCGGTATATATGCTAGTGCCAGGCTAGCTGTTAAGAATCTCTTCAGAGCTACCAGCAGCTGGGCTACATCTTTTTTTAACCTAACTAAGCCATCGGGAACACAGGCGACTTAAAGCCATAAAAGGAAGCAGCAACATACACCACATCCGAGGAGAGATACCAGCTACGGCGAGTTGTTTAATTTAGCTCACTTGCATCTTGTTAATAAGAGCTCGTTGTGAGCTGGTTCTGCACAGACTTTAAGTCTCTAGTGCTCTGAAGCGACTTCTGCGTTTTCTTCATTATTTACATAGTCGCTGCACGGTTATGGGAAGGAATGCACTCAGGTTAGAACAGTTTCGTTTATTTTTTTCTGTGTGAGCATTAGAAGACTCGCTGGCATCTCCTTAAAACATGTCCAGTTTGTTTTTTTTCATAAATTCCTCCTTTTCAACGAGGTCGACACCTTGCATCCGATTCCAGATTCGATTTCCCTGTGGTCTTACTTAAAGAAATCCGATCGTTTTTTCCAGACTTATCTTACCTCCTGGATGGCTTAAAGTGGGTTAATAACTATCTTACATAGAGGACAGATAATAGGATGAAAAAGCTGTCACATCCATTGTTCCTGTATACAGTCCGTTTGATAAGATCGGATACGGCAAAACTCGTTTATTAAAAACATTAGCAGATAAAAAAGTACTTCTGCTAAGATGCTTTGAATAAAAAAATTTGATCGTGGGTCCACGCCAAAAACAACAAAAAAGCAGGACAAAATGATTCTACGCGTGTTTGAAAAAATCCTCTTCTATCGTTACGTGGAGGGCAAGGGATTTTACGTAAAAGGGGTCTAAATGTGTGTCGTGATACGATACGAAGACGTTTACTAGCCAATAATGTAAAATTTCGAAGCACAATAAAGAAACCACTACTGTTAAAAAAAAACACGTAGAAAAACGACTCAGTTGGGCCAAGGAGAATTTGGACAGAGATTGGAACAACGTTATTTGTTCGAATGAAGCTTCTTTTTGGGCATGGTCTCCTATGACTCATACCTGGTGTACACAATCCAATAAATTAATCCAGCGGACCGTCAAACACCCGGCAAAGGTGCACGTTTGGGGATGTTTCTCAAAACAAGGATTTGGCAATTTGTTCATATTTACAAATAACTTAAACGCACCCACCATGGTCAAAATTTATAAGAAGGCTTTATTTCCATCTGCCCAAAGGTGGTTTAAAAGAAGGAATGAGAATTGGTTACTGCAAGAAGATAATGACCTGAAACATCGCAGTCGTTTGTGCAGTGCGTGGAAACAAGAAAATGACGTCGATGTTTTAGATTGGCCATCATAGTCGCCGGATGCAAATCCCATTGAAAATGTTTGGGCATTCATGAAGCTAAAGCTCCAAGGAAAGAAGATCTCGACAGTCAAACAATTATCACGAAAAATACGAGTTTTATGGAGATCTTTGTCTCAAGATTATGCTATAAGATTAGTAGAAAGCATGCCTCGAAGACTCTAAGCAATTATTGATAATGGAGGAGAGTGGACAACATATTAATTGAAAAGCTTTCAAGTAAATAAACAAAATAAACCAGTACAATTGATTTTTTGTTTATTATTTTAAGTTCTTCTTTAATTTTTGTCGTGTACGATGTTATCAAACAGACTGTACATGTTATGTAAAAGTTTGTATTTAACACAAAAAGCCTTCTACATAGAGAAGCGGTGTCAGATTTGGAATGTTGAAGATTGATCTCAAAATTAATCTTTTGCCTGCACTCATTTGAAAATAAAGTGCAAAATTTGTTCTGCCGAGGTGCAGGTACGACCACCACTGCGCTGCATACACAGTGTGTCGAATAACAGCCCGGACACGAGCCATATCTCAGTAACCAAAAGCGCCATCTATTTGGCAACACATGTGTTTTAAAGTTTGTATCTTTCTCTACTGGCGGTTGATGGCCAGAATCCACCGTATTCGACCCGTGGCTCATTTGCCGGTTGGTGCACGAACTTCAATTATTTTGAAAAAAAAACTATAGGCCAATAGTTGACATTTTTGCTAACTCATCGGAAAAATTCATCCGAAACGAAGAAAGTATGATTTGGAAGCACTGTTTTATATCCGCTTAATAGATAGCGGGGATAGATTGACTTGGCGCTATGTAATTGTTGTAATTAACATTCAAATTTCTTTTTAAGCGGATAGCGGATTCGTAAAAAACACGACTTCTGTTGCACGATAATGCACCGTGTCACACAGCACGCATTGTTTGTCGATTTTTGGCTCGAATTCGAGTGTGTGTATTAAATAATCCGCCTTATTCACCTGATTTGGCAACGTGCTGGTTGTCTTTGTTCCCAAAAGTGAAATTGTAGTTGAAGAGGTGTTTTGACGACATTCCGACTATTCACCAGCTTCGACAAGGGCACTGGAGCCAATTCAGCAATATGAGTTAGATCGGGCATTTGAGTCACTATTGAGTCGCTGTAGCAAGTGTATTGAATCTGGAGGAGAATGTTTCGGATAAAAACAGCGAATGGTGTTTTAATTATGATTTCTAGAGGCAGTCTAGGATATTATTTGCCACACTGTGTGTATTAAAGTTAAGTGAGCTACTTACATGTTGAACAAACCGATACACATTTTCTTGCGATATGTGTAATGTCGTCATTGCGATATTTTTGGCGATCAACGACTGGGTCTTAATATTTAAGTTGAATGCGCTTTCCCACAACAACTTAGTCTTAAAGATGTTAGGAGTTGGATTATCGGTCTAAGATTTTCTGATTTGTAGCTCTTACATCGTTGACTTTCAAAACGCTTAGCGATTTGGTTTTTATCTGTTCAATCGTGCCGAACCGGCTCAATGCTTTTTCTACTTTCTTTGAATTGTTTGTACCAATTGTTAACATTTTTTTGTGACATGGCCTAGTTACTGAAATTTCTCAACGTTTCTGCAGCTGAAATTTCAAGATTGAATGCAATTCAGACATCTTAAAAATCGGTAAAATCACTTTTTGTGTTCACAAAACACATGCGTAGGTTAGGCTACTAGGTTAGAGTGGCTGTTGGAAAAGGACCAACCCACTTAGGCTTGGGTATGGAGGAGGTATGGGATTGTCTCCTCCTCTTACTAGTCCATGCAGCTTCTACAAAAGTCGTTTGGCATTCTTTACCTAGAAGAATGTGTCAAGTGATAAGACCGATGATGGCGCTGAGGTGCTTTCTGTTTTGAAGGATCAAACTCTTAGAGCGATTCAGATCCAGTTTTGGCCAAATCTGTTTGGTCGCTAGACATGTTGACGCAGCAGTCCACATAAGGTTTCTTCTATTTCTAGTTTGTCCACTGGGAAAGTTACTTTGAGGCGAACAGCTTCATTAGCATCTACTTGTCTGATGAAAATGTCGAGGGGTTACAAGTGAAACAGAACATCCAGAACAGCGGAAGGAGTTGTGCGTAGGACTCCGCTTACATGCTGACATGCTGTTCTTTGAACTTTGCTTAGTTTCATGCAGTTGACTCCTTTTTTTAAAGTCATCCACCATACAACCACCATGTAGGTGAGTATCGATCTCATAGCGATCTCGAAACATACGAGTATAGCCAATGGGCAATACGAGGTTGGAGGCCCCACTTGTTCCCGATAGATCTTTTGAAAAAGAATAAAACTACTGAGGCTTCTATATCCTTCTAGAATTTAAGGTTTCCAGCTTAGTTTCCTGTCGAAAATTGGACCCAGATATTCATCTGTGTCAGAGAAGCCTAAGCTGATAAAGTTGATTGTAGGAAAGTCTAAAATCGGAATTTTGTATTTCCTGGAGAAGAGGACAAGATCGGCTTAATGGGGGTTTATTCCCAATCCACAACGATCCGGCATTCGTATTGGCGTATTTATATACTGTATATAGGAGCTCTTTAGTTGTATAAAGATGTTTTTTCGAGACGGATATAGCAACGCCATCCGCATATGTTACCACCCGCTTCCAGGCACCACTAAGTTCCATAGAAGGGGTGAGAGGAAACCGCCTTGCGGCTTGCATCTGCTGATACATCCTTTAACAGAGAACCCAAACACATTCGTAACTATTGAACAAATGCAGATTTTGACATGAAATTTGACTCAGATGTCAATGACAGTACTACCAACCGAAACAAAAATTTTACTAGAATCGAAGAGCCTTTTTCTCCTTCCTCTGGAGAGGCGAAAGTTTATCCTGTTTGCTCGTTAAACCCAAGTTCCACTCTCGCTATTCTATGAAACACCGGCTTATAGTCTGAGTGCTTGAATTCTATATCCAACCAGGTTTCGTAGTCGAGATCGGGTGAAACCGAAAACACTAGGAACGGGTTTTTGGACGTTTCTTTGGCATCAGTACCACATCTGGATTTAAAGGCATTGGAGACCTTTTCCCACAGGATATACATAAAATCTCTCCGCAGTAGTTTACTGTTTTTATGTTTTCTAAGATAAAGTTGTCTGCAACTAGGCTGTGATCCGAGCCTATAGTAGTTGGGAAAGTTGGGCAATCTTAAGTACTCCAGGAGCGCCTTTCGTAGATCACTGCCTCTTGTTTCGGGGTACCACGAAATTCCTTGTGATTATGGAGGTCTGAAAAACTGTGACGTTACTAATGTGTTAATAGTCTAAGTCCGTTTCCAGATATGTTGTTGTATAGCCACTGCACTCAGATTGTTCTACCAGGGATGTCCACGTTTCCGATTTTAAGACCATTCGAAACGATTCCAACGTCATTTTTGGGCTACCTACCTGGTTTTGTCGAGCAACTCGCTCGTTCTGTCTTTGGAAACATTGTCTTTTCTTTTTTTATTTGTAATGCGGGATGGTTCAATTAAACTCAAAATCCTTACCCTCGTTAGCGTAGTGCATATGCCTACTTGTTCATCTAACTTTAATTCTCCACTCCTACTGAAATTCATGTAGAGCAGTGACAGTGATTGTTCGAATGCGAGTTCGAGATCCGAACATTCCGTATACAGATCTGAAGGTTATTGGCCTTTTTTTTGTTATTTTGCCAGATTGAAGCCATTTGAGTCCATTTGTTATTAATTGGTTGTTGAACCCGCAATGGCAGCCTTACATATCAAGAAGACGTCATTCAATGTAGTGTGGAATGACAACACTGTAGGAATTGGGATTTTAAGTTAAGAGGCAAACACATGCAACAATGACGTAACATGCCTTGTTGTCGAGGGTCCCCTTTTCCATTATCAAGATTGGGATTCTTTTTTAATTACTAGAAAGCATCTCCTCTAAAATGAGAAAAAAATCTTATAGGCACTCTGTTAAAATTAAAAACTAACACGTGCTGCACATCTTTTTTCACATGCCTCTCAACTTAAAAGCAGCAATTTTCAGAGGGTGGAGCAAATTGCAGAGCCAGTCTCCCAGTGACTCCCGTTGCATAATTGTAATCCCTTATCGTTTAATCAAAACATGGTTCCAGTACAATTTTCAATTTTGATTATAATTGTTTTGTGCAGCTGCACGCACCACTCTGTTGCATTCGCTGAAATTAAGAACACTGCACTGCACTTTCACCCGGCACCCCATCCAATCTCAATTTTTTGTTAAGCTAAGCATTTACCGCCCCATATATGGCTCGCTAGTGGCACGTTCAGCGTGTCCAATGGTTAGAACTGTAAAATATAATGACATACAGCAGCATAAATGACCCCCTTTAGCCAAACTAAAGGCGGCCGCCTTTTTCGACAGACATGCTGAAGGGTGATACGACATCGGAGTGGTACTCGTATGTTCTCTTCTTATTCTCGGCCCATAATCGGCAGCTCATACATAATTCCTCTGGTACAAGTTATCAATTTGTGACCGACTCCGGATGGATGGCATTAAAAGTCAAAATTAGCAGCCCAACAAATTGGGAATCATGTTCCCCATTCCTGGCGGCACTGTTGTCGTTATTGCTATTGAACTCACTTTGGAAATTAATCATTTTGCCACTTGAATGCAACATGGATGGTGGTGTTCCATCTGCCATCGTCGCCTTAGTGATGGTTGGCTAGTGGATACTCTTTTTTTATGGGAACGTAGTGGCGAATTGAAGCGGATCACGGATGAGTGGCGCATAATTAAAGCAGACGCCTTGCATTTTATAGCTCTGGCACGCATAAGGAATGCATACCATGCCATGCCCCGCTATTGCATATGGAAATCTCTTTTTTGTGCGGTCTTTTGGCTGCATCAAGTTTACCTTTTAGTTGTATGTGACGCGACGAGGTGGTATTTATAGAAAGCCTCGTTCTCATCTCGACGACGGCGGACGGTTATTTTCGAGCGTGTTGCTGTGGCTTAATGACATTTCGAATGGGAAATCATTGTGACACCTACGTCTTGAAGTTGATAGGCACTTGCTAGCCGGAGCAGGTTAACTGATTACACTTGGCATGTGGTGACAGTGGCGTCGCGTTGTCGGTAAAGACAAAACACACACGCAATCGTTAGGTGAGTTCTTTTTTTTTTAAATTTTTTTTAAGGATATGCACCTTAAATGAAAATGAAATTGTCGTTAAGGACTTAAGAGTAGGAGAACTGTATTTACCATTAAGGTAACTGTCTAGGGATTAAATGGGGATAGTCTTCCTGGAACGTGTTTAGTTTTTATAGCTCGCCAGATACGGATCCAATATGAGGATAGACATGCCCACAGAAGGTTTGAAGCTAACCGGATTATGTTATCCTCAGAAGTGCATTAAAACCAGGGTGTGCTTGCCATTCGTGCTATTTCAAATTAAGATATAAAGGTTGTGCCATTAGTGTTTGCAAATGTGTAGGTAAGCACTTAAACGGATTTGCATATTTTTCAAAGTCGATGAACTTATTCGCCGGGATAAAGAGAGGCTAGACTAAAGAATCACAACCAGCACCGCGTTATTTGAATTTTTTGTTTTCATAATTTAACATAACATATCGAACCATGATGTCGTGGTTTGCTGTTCCCTGAGTTTTTCGTATTTAAAAGCTTTTACTCCTCTATCGTCATACATATTTAACGCAAAAGATATTGGCTCCTGTTGCAAAAGATAAATTGCATATTCGCACTTTTTCTTCCACAGAGAAGTAGTCTGACTAATTCGGACATACAAAATACTACAGCTGTCTTTTGCGTGGATTGGAAAGTGATCAGTCTACTCGGCGGTTTCTTGATCACAAGGAACAACTTTATGGATGGTGAAGTCTTGTTTCCACGGAATCATGCGTTCGGTTAGATGTCTGAAGTCTAGACTTCTTCCCCAAGTATGTGAACGAACTTTTAAAGATTGTATCTCCTGTGTTGGCGCGTGAGTTTTGAAACTTTGTTTCAAAAGGAGAAGTTAAATAAATGCTTGCCATCTAAATCCTCTTTTGAGGTCAACGGCCCCGGGAGATCTTTACCGACCTTGATGGTGTATTCTCCATCGTCATCCTACACAGATGGACGAGTTTGGCAAGTATGCCTCTGTATAATTCGCCCCTATGATGCTGTCACACGCGGCCTTAAAATCGATGAATAGGTAGTCTGTATCGACCTGAAGCTCATAGGTTGTCTCCAAGATTCGCCGTAGTGTAAAAACATGGTCAATGTTGGACTTTCCTGGCCTAAAGCCGACTTCAGATGTTCATCCAACACGATAGATAAGATGGGGTGTTAAGAAAACTTTGGCTCTGTAGCTGGCGTGGAAACGCATATTTTCGTCTGACCGTATTTTACAGATGCTCATCGCGTGCCGCTTTAAGGGAGCTCGACAATCAGGCCGTCCGCTTCAGAGGGTTTGTTGCCTGCCAGCATCGACTGGCACTCTACTGCGAAATTCCTTTGTTTATCTCTACAGGCTTGGGTTTAGAGTTTGTTACTGTGGCATGTTTTTTTTTATCTTTTGGTTAAACAGACAACTAGGTAATGGTTCGAGTCGATGTTAGCTTTTCGATATGTTCAGACATCCGTATGTGGAAACTGCGTGCTAGCTACGGCAATGTTTCGCTCCGCTGCAAAGTCGATTAGACTAAGTCCATTATCAGAGGTGGTGTCGGGCTGTCTATACTTTCCGACAGTACAACTAAAGGTGCCGTCTTTTCCTAGCCTTGCATTTAAATTGCCGATTAGGCATTGTTTGTAGGTCTTGTTCAAGAGCTTAATGAAGCTATCTTTGGTGTCGTCATTTTTCTCCTCAATGGGGGCGTGTGCGCATGTAAGGCTAATCTTGGCAAATTTAGCCTTGGTTTGGATTGCTACAAGGCGCTCTTTTACATGCCGGAAACTCAAGACTTTTTACCTAAGTCTGCCTTGACCAAATCAGCATCCCAATAAGCGGAGCTTTTGCCATCGGTAACAATCGCCGTATTCGAGGCTTGTGTGTAAGTTTTGTATATTTTCCGTGGACGTGAAGTTCCAGTATTGACCGAAATCATTAACACGTTCTGAGATGTTTGCGTCTAAAGACTCATCCACCACCATCTCTCTTCCAAAACTCTGACTTAGTCTCGGATATCCGTATCGTCCTGATCTCCAAATATGTCGGAGTAGCCCGGATAAGGTCTCGTTTGTTTTGTTCCGGGATTTTACTTCACCATTGATTACATTTGGATTATTCATCCAGTGTGAGAAAGTTTAACCGCAGATGGCTTTAATCACAAGAGACCACTATCTATTGTAAACGAGGAGGCTTATCGTGTGATACAGCATGAAATGGCGGCGATTGAAATGCCAGTATGTCTTGCAGAGGAAAATAGACAAACACGAACTTATCCGAAGGAAAAGAAAGAACCTCAAAATAAGGTTCAGAAACTAAATAAAAAAATATGTATTAAATAAAACCCGAACCAGAGTCTACAGAAAAGGTCAAGGGTTGAGAGAATTTGAAAATATCACTTCTCTGGACTGTAAAATGAAGACGAAGACTTCGACGTCTATTGTTCACGCGATCAAAACAAATCGACATTCGGACTCAAATCCAAAAACAAATGTTTAGAAGCCGACTCCTTAGCCACTGAGCAGTTTGAAGCTGTTGATTTGGGTAGAAGCAAACTCATCTGTAAAATTTGATTTGGAGAAACGCATGCCCATCGACAACTTCCTGTTTATTTAAATCTGATGTAAAAATATATTTCTTTATATCCGCAAGCTTGATTTGGACGTTTAAATTTAAACTTGAATTCAAAAATATCTTTCAACGCCCACTGATTGTTATGCAAGATAAGAAAATCAATAAAAATGCTAAAAAATGTTGTAGAACTAATAAAATTCTAAAATTTATTCTAATGGCCTTTTGATAATTCGAACAGCCGGCCAAGACGGAACCAATTTCGCATATCAGAGGGTGCGCCCTTTATTTTGTCCAAAGCCAACAAATCGCTTATTTTATTTTTAAACTTTTTTATGTAGCTATAAATTGTTGTAACACATTTCTTGCAGTTCCTTCCTGCTAATAGCTTTGGTATTTGTGTAACTTTCTATAAAAGAAACGAATACGTTGAGTTCTGACTTGAAGTTATTTAAGTGATAAAAAGTTGAGTAATCTGGAATTTGCGGAATGTATTTGTTTTGTGGCAGTATCTCCATGTAAACTTAGCTGTATATGACAGGACTGTAATTTTTACTTTTAAATGAAAAACGTTCGTTCGGCTTTTGGATTATGTTTACTTGATGTCTTCAATTTTTTTCCAATAAATCGAGTGGCCGCTACCAGATTTGTTGACCATGTGGCATTTTCCGTCACGCTTCCGACGATAGGTCCTCGCATTCTTGACGGATATTCTCTTTAATGCATTCAAGAGTCTAAGGCTTGTTTTCATAGACTCGTGACTTCAAAAAACTCCTCAAAAAGGACCGGTCATCTTACCGGCCAGTGTTAATCGCCAAAACGAGAGATTAGACGACCTGGAAATCCAGCCTTCAGTATTTCGGTTGTGGCTCGTGCAGTTTACACCGTTGCTCCACCCTGTTAAAACCACATATCACATGTTCTCCAGTCCCAATTCATCCAATTGAAGAAGGAGAAAGTCGCTGAGCTTGGCTCTGTAGCACTCGCCGTCCACAGTAGTCGTTTGGCCCCCGGCGTTTTCGAAAAAATAAGGTCCGATGGCGCCTTCAGCGTATCCAGCACACCATGTAGTAACTTTGAGCGGGTGAAATAGATCTTCGTGGGTTATACGTGGATTTTCAGTGCCCCAGAAGCGATAATTTTGCGTATTTACATATCCACAGAGATGGAAATGGGCCTCTTTGCTCATGATAATTTTCGATGAACAGTTGTCTCCGGCTTAACGCCGTGGTGTTTGCCTAGTTAGTGTCGTACGACCGGGAATCATAAGAATTATTCCTCGTTCTTTAGGAGTATAGCGATTCGTGTCTTGTTGACGTTTATTTTGTATCTGTTTACTTCACAAATGTCAAAGTCGAATTGACATTTGCCGACATTTGCAAAAATTATAACATCTTCCGATTGGGTGATGACTTTTGCGCCACCTTATATAAGGAACACAAATCCTCGTAAAAGTATCTACAGACCGAGAGGAAAATTTCTGGGGAACTTACAGCTCTTCCATGAATCTAAAAGATGAGCTCCCATATACATATTTCTGCTAAGTTTTCTTAATCTACATACAGTGAAAACACAACTGAGAACGTTTCAGATTTGGAGTCCGAGAAAGAATTGAAATGAGAAAATACGACCTTGACTTTTTATCTAAAATATGCTTCTCTTTAAATGATAGTTCCTTATCAATTAACATGTTAAAATGATTTTGGTCAGTGCACTGCGACTGATAATTACAAAGCGTATCCTATCGGATTGTTTATGCGTATACGAGTACACTGAAATTCCTGACTTTTTCTCCAAGTCTTCTGCCACTGCTTTAGCATCTTGGCGGGTGGAATCTTTCTTTTTGTCTACAAAGCGAACTGATCTCGTCTTTGCTGCTTGACGCTTGCAACTCTGCAATTCCGCTTCTTATTTTGATGTACATATGCGCCTGTGAGCATTGTTCCTCGAACTATGATGATCTCAGCACAACAGAGCCGGAACCTTTGATAGTTTTTGGCAACGATGACACTGGTTTAGTATTGGGTTAAATATGAAGGCGGAGATTCTTAAATTGAACTAAAACACAGAAAAATGTTTTAAATATCCATGAAATCAGCAGATAATTTTACAGCCCTAATGTTTGAATATGAGATCGGTCATGTGGCCCCCGCAGCAGGCTGAAACAAGGCGTGATCTGGAAGTCCAATTTTCACACACTCTTCGGTTTAAATCAGCTTGTATTTCGGCAATGACGCGCCGAATGTTGTTGTTGTTTTTAGTGCTCATATGTTTTTGGGTCATCGACATGGACATGCAACTTTACATATCCCAAGAGAAAATAATTTAATGGCATCAAATCACTCGCTAGTTAACATGTCAATTTCGTGAAATGAAACGTCTGAAATTGAAATCCGAACTCGGACGCTTCAAAGATCAGTCATCGACATTACCCAAATTGTGAATACGAAAATCCAAGACGCCAGAACGGCAAAGAAGTACTATGAAAATTGTACATCCAATGGCTTTTGCAAAGTTCTGTACTGCTAGGATCAAGTGCAAAACACGACAATTTGTTTCACAGTAAGATGAAAACAACTTGCCAAGGACACAAGGACAAAAATACCAAGTGTTGAAAATTTTGAATTATTATTGTGTTGTCAAAGTCATTGCGTTTTTGTTTTTTGCAATATATAGTTTTAGCCGCGTTTATTTGTATCTGAGTGTGACATATATGTCAAATATTTCGGGTTCTTTTTTTTGACACCTAACCTCAAAACAAAAAAAAAAATTGTCGCTATTCGGTCAAGTTTTGCGCTTGCAATATTGTGACCCGAACGTGAAGAATTTTTGAAGAGCATATGGCAAAATAAGGCAAGAGGAAGCAAGAGTTGACCTGGGCCTCAGTCAACAAGCTTCTCCAGCCAGCTCGATCCCTGGCTAGCTGCCTCCAGTTTCGCACGCTAAGTTGGCTGAGGTCTTCTTCCACTTGCGTGCGCCACCTGAGTCTTGGCCTTCCTCAACTGCGCTGTCCCTCGGGAGCGGATTCGAAGACTTTTCGGACCGGAGCATTGGTGTCCAAGCGCTCTACATGACCCAGCCATCTCAGTCTTTGGATCTTCACTCTTCTGGCTAGGTCCATACAGATCGTCGTTGTATCTCCTCCTCCACTCACCGTCAATGCAGACGGGACCGAAGATCGCTCGAAGAATTTTTCTCTCGAAGCAACCAAGGACACCCTCATTCATTTTTGATAATGTCCATGCCTCTGCGCCATAGAGCAGGACCGGGATTATTAAAGTCTTATAAAGGGTGACTTTTGTTGTCACTGCCTTCTACAAGCTGCTTAACAAGACCTACGGGCAATGCCCTAGCTATGACATTAAAATTGTCCTCGCTGATTTGAATGCAAAGCTAGGAAGAGAGGGTATCTTTAGTGGAACAATCGGAAAATATAGCCTTCACAACACCACCTCCGATAACGGATTCATGCTAATCGACTTTGCGGCGGGGCGAAACATTGTCGTGGCTAGCACGCGGTTCCCACATCTCGACATACACAAGGGGACTTGGAGAACTCCTGATCAATCAACAGTCAACCAGATTGATCACATTGCGATCGACGCAAGACACTCCTCTAGTATTATGGATGTCCGTACGTTCCGAGGAGCCAACATCGACTCGGACCATTACCTTGTTGTAGCCAAGGTACGGTTGCAGATATCCCAAACTACGCCAAGACAAACTAATGCTGTGAGAAAATTCTACGTCAAACGGCTAAAATCGCAAGAGATCGCCAAGTCCTTTTCCGATCGAGTGTCTCTTAATCCCTTCAGAGGTCCAATACCGCCAGCATCAAGCATCGAAGACCATTGGAAACACTTCCAAAACGCCATCAGAGATGCCGCTTCTGATGTGCTGGGTTTAACTCGTCCACCACAACGAAACCCCTGGTTCGATGATGAATGCCAGCAAGCACATGCAGCTAAGCAAGATTGCAGAGGGATATACAACAACAAAAAATATGGACTGCAAGGCGACGTCGATCTTGTCAGATTGCCTGGACTTTATTTGGCTCAATGAAGATGACATGCTGAGTGAATGAATACCGCAGTTCATGCCAGTTTGTTCGAATCTAAGCCAAGACCGAGATTTCGGTAACGCGCCCAAATGTAAAGTGACTTTAGTTGTAAATTCTAAATTTGGATATATGGAGAAATATGGAGATAAGGGAGAAGCTCACTACCAAGGTTATATTCTAAATTGAAAGTAACCGAAAGGTCGACGGGAGTTTGTTCCACCATAGACGTTCCTCGTTCAAATTCTAAAACTGATTGTTGGTAAACGTCTTCATTATTAATGAGCTAAAACCAAAAAAAAAAAATACAAAAAAATCACATCGGACATGTAGTGACACATACTCGAAGTCATGTCATTAGGACGACTCGTGCAACATAAATAAGGCCTTTTAATTAAGAACAGGACAGCTCTGGTGATTTTTTTTCAAAGACATTTGCATATACGTGGACATATACCCTTGAACTGAAGATATTTAGTCGAAATTGAGTCAACGCCTTAAGAATAAATAAGAATGCAAATTGATCATATGATCTACTCGTATTAAATTAAAGTGGTGAGTAACAAAAACCCCAAATTTGGATCACTTTTGCATGATCTCTACGTCATTACATGCCATTAAAAGTAGTCTCCTCCGTAATACCATATCCCAAAAACTTGTCAACAACATTCTAAACAGGTTACAAATGATGATCATTCTACAGTTAAAAGTTTCTTCTTTTTTTTTTTAGTTTTCAATGTATAATTCAACTTGAATTGCAAGGTCTTTCGCCTGATACACCTTAAGCCTTTGAAGTGTAAAGTCTTCTTTAGCTTTTTATAGAAATGCAAATTGCATTGTGACATCTGGATGTCATTGTCTTGATAGTTTTCGTAATGAAAATCGTAGGCACGAGTATCTGTCAATGTCAGTCACGTGTGGTTAGTAGAATTAGCAATGCACCGTGTTGGTCGGTTTGGTTATCTAATTGAATAAGTGACTTCTGCTGCATAAATTAAAACTCACAGTCACATTTTGATTCGTTTAGATTGAAACGAATACAATTGCTCATTAAGTCGCTTTATTTGCAGATTGTTAAAATGAATAACTTAATGGTTCAGACTTTGATTTGAATATTTTCCTGAGAGGACATTACATTTAAGTATATCCATAAACCTTCAGCAAATATTCATCTTAATGATCCAATTCGAATGTAGAATTGAATTCAATTAACTAAATGTTCTTGCTGAACGAGTTAGATGAGAGGCCATTTGGTTTTCTGGAAGGGTGATATCTTGCAAAACATTGACAACCGGTTGATGACCCATTTAAGATTTGAAATACATTCAGCCATCAAAGTGTGACTGAAAACTAGTTGCTGGCAGTATTTTTTCGCTGTCACTAGTCACCAATGTCTGGCGTGCTTATATCTAATTTTAGCCAAGTTTCCGGTTTTCAACAATCCAAAAACCAAAATTGGAATTCAAATAAACAGATATTTGCTTAGTTCTGCTTTATCTACGAGTATAGTAGCGCCGATCGTTGTCTATCAAATAACGATCAAACAAGTAGTTGATAGTCTAGTTTCCATTTGAATTTAAATAGTCGGAATACTTGTTCAATAAAAAATGGTACCCAAACGACAGAAGTATGGAAAGGCGTTGAAAGTTAAAACAAAGTGGTATTCAACCCAACATGGTTCTACTTTCCATATGCCACCAACAAAAGCAATATGATTACACAGAATTAACTTACAACCCTCCAATGTAGTCAATTTCTTCTCAATTTCGCAGACTTATTCAAACAGTCAAGAGTTTGCTGCGTGGTGCACTTTATCAACACAGTGTTTGCACTCTGCGTCCTTCAGACTGTTTTAATTGACAGCTTTTAGAACGCGTATTACGGCAGTAAATTTCAATATTAACTTACGGCTTGGGTATATGCTAATGGGTGACCAAATAAGAACGATAGATGAAAAAATTAAATAAACGAACAACAGTGTGAAATATAAAATTGGCTTTATTTTAAAGTTCCATGCATGCCATTATATGTGCCATAGACATCATTCAAATGGCCCCCTCAGCTTCGCTTGTAGTGCTTCAAGCGGTCGGTCCATTTTTTGATGACTCAGTGCAATTTGTGCGGCGTTATACCACCAATACCGTGTCAAATGTTGTCGTTGAGCTCGTCCGAAGCTCCAGATAAAATAAAAGAGTGGTGCAAAATCGCATGATCGTGGCGGCTAATTGATGAACGCTCGCCGTGAGATGACCCAGTTTCAAATTACTCCTTCTCCTGTGTTGCGCTGAGCCAAAAATGAACCTCGTCCAAGAAGATAATTTTTTGGCCAAAATCCGGATTTCCGGCCAGCATTTCCAATGCCCAATTAGCGAACTCGCAGCATGGTTTACGATCCTCCGGTACAATTAATACGGATATAGGCCCTAATCCAACAGCAATATAAGCCGGGTTGACTCTCTGACAATGCCCAATTCAGCTGATTAGCGCTGAATCAACATTTCTGGGTCTTCTTCAATGCTGGCCGCTACGGCGGCTATGTTTTCTTTATTTCGCGCCAATCTCTATTTGATTGGTGGTCCAAAAGAGTTTACTCAAGCTCAAACTTTTCCACGACGAATTGTCTGCACACTGAAGCCACGAAACACACGCTGTATATTTACAACTCAGCCAGACTTTCGTTTTTAATAATTTCCGCACGTTTGGCAAGCGTAAAACGATGCATAAGGAAATTGCATACCTTACTGGATATCTTGGCAGCTGGATGTCATTAGTAATTTTTACGACTGCTGAAACTAAGTAATTGCAAAACCTATCAGGTCGCCCTCTAGAAGAAATAATGAGAATTTCGGGTATTTCAGGTCTAGGATAACTTACAAATATAAATGTTCACTTGCAAAATCCGATAGAAAGTTATATGCGATCATTTTACTTTACATTCAATAGCAGCGGCCCTAAAACCGAACCTTTAGCTCCCCGTTTGACTTATTTTCATTCGACAGTTAGGATCATTGCAAGGGGATATCTTTGATAAAGAACAAGATGGGAGTACGAGAAAGCCAGTTTGAGCGGACTTAATACCTTCTTTATGAATTTTAAACTGGTCATTATATTTCCTCGATAAAGACTATGATGTCGCTGCTGATATGATCACAGATACTATTCTCTTTGGAATGAGATCTTTTATCCCTCACCGGATAAAGAGTATCAGACCAACGGAAAAGGCGTGATACGACTCGGGCTGTAAAGAAACTGTGACGGTGAGAGAAATGTGTTTTCCGGTTCTATACGACCAATCTGACAGAGGAAAACTGGAAACAATTCAAACGAGCCAGGAATGACTGCATCGCCCTTCTTTAGGGGAAAAAATACTGCAATGCCCCAAAGATATTCAACATTTTTGGTTGTTCATCAAAAACATTAGAAATTCTCCTTCATCCTCCACGCAGGCGTTCATTTATAATGACATTCCAGCTGCCAGGTTTTTGAACAAAGTCCATCGGATTGCTGCCAAAGTGTGCAAAGCCCAACACTTCCAGATTGTGCGTTGTCTCAGCCTACACAACTCTTCAATGCAAGAGTACTTAAGCCTAGAATGGTAAACATACTTGTTAACTCTTTATTAGTAAACTTCGCCTGTGAGATGACTTTTATAAAATCCGCACATTTTCCCGTCAAAATACAAAAAAATATTAAAACAGAAAGAAACCCGTATTTTTTATTATTTATTGTGCACAAAGCTCGTTCAACACTCAACTGAGGTGGCACGAGCGCACGCTTTGATACGAGTAAGCGATTGAGAAATATCGCAACAAAAATTTTTCGCCTCACGCACAGGCGATGTTTACCATTTTAGGGTTAAAGATCTTAACATTCACAAATCCACTGGTCCAGATGATATATCTCCCGTTCCCTTGACACTGGCAAAACCATTGCTTAAGCTTTACGTTCAATCCAACTCTTTAGGACTCTTTCCGAGCAGATAGAAAACAGCATTTGTCCAGCCCGTCCCTAAAAAAAGCGAATCTTCTTCACTTCCCACTTAAGGATCCATTGCGCGAAAGCAAGATAGTTGCACTTGATATTTCGAAGGCATTTGACAGAGTTTGACATCAGGCTTTTTTGTCGAAAATGCGGATCAACGACTCTCTTTTTCAATGGATTAGAAATTCCCTTTCGGAACGTTCGATTCAAGTTGCCTTGGATGGTTTCATGTCTGATTTTCACAAGATAAATGCTAGTGGGCTCCGTTCTGTCTCAGACACTCTTTTAATCTTTATCAATAATCTCTTCTTATCCAGTATATTCCTTTGCTGATGACAGTGCTCTCTGCTGTTCATAATCGTTCACGGACTCACGTCCCTGCTCTTCGGCTGTTGAACGGGAATTGTAGCGTATGATAAGCTTAAATACATCCAAAACGCAATGCAAATCCATCCAGCCATTATCCATAAATGGCACTTGCTTCGTCGAAATCGAAACTATGGAATGACCACTTTTTCGAAGTAGTAAAAAATACTGTGAAATGTCTAGGATTCCGTTGGTATCTTGAAAATAAGCGACCGCTTGATGAGTGTTAAACTCGTCATACACAATGAAACGTGGAACATTGTTAGCGCGTACGCTCCACAAAATGGATGCGACCAATCGGAAAAAGATACATTTTGGTCGGAGTTCGGTAATTTGCTTAGAAATATACCTATCGATGAGATGCTCTTCGTAGGCGGAGATTTAAATGGCCACGTCGGAGAAACAAATGTTGATTATGAGGACTGCCACGGCGGTAAAGGCTTTGGAACCAGAAATTCAGCTGGCGAAGACATCCTTGTAGCGTGTAGGGCGTACGGCTTAACCGTCTTAAATACAATGTTTATTAAATATCAACGACATCTCATCACCTATAGCAGCGGAGGCCACGAAACGCAAATAGATTATCACCGCTGCAAAATGTCGATGAGAAACCGTGTTAAGGACTGTAAAGCAATACT
Source organism: Volucella inflata (assembly GCA_928272305.1). Classification (NCBI taxonomy): domain Eukaryota; kingdom Metazoa; phylum Arthropoda; class Insecta; order Diptera; family Syrphidae; genus Volucella; species Volucella inflata. The sequence goes on from OV743719.1 coordinate 69,073,844, forward strand.
TGGAGAATCGCTAGTAAGCCAACACCGTCTGCTCATTACAGAATTTTTCACAGCGGAACCACCGAAAACACGGGCATCGTTTGGAAAGCCAAAAATCCGGTGGTATAATCTATCGAAGGAACGAAGCGCAAGATTTATCGCACTGGCTAAAGAAGTACTTCAAAATATAAATGGTATCGCAGACTCACTTAGCCCGCAAGAAATGAGGAACAGCATGCACGAGGAATGCATAACACTCGCAAAGTCCCATCTGGAGACTATATCGAAATACCATCACGTCGGCAAAGAAACATGGTGGTGGAATGACGAAACCAAACGAGCTGTGGCCGACAAGAACAGTGCATTCCAAGCGTGGGCAAAATGCGATCGGAGCGACGATATCGAAAAAGCTCGACTGGCTCTTGAATACGAGCGTCTTAAAAAGATCGCAAAGAAAGTCCTGGCTCGAACTCGAGCGGCAGCAGCGGAAAACCTGTACCAGGAATTGGAACAAATATCCTCACGATCGGCAGATAGAAGACAAGCTATTCAAGAAGTTCAAACGTCGTACAGTACTAAAATGCCAAATATTTTTAAGCTCGCTGCACAGAGGCGAAAAAATTCAATGGAAATAACCTCGCCGAAATACATTAAAAACGCAGACGGTCGTTTACTAACAAATGAAAAGGAAATTTGTGACCGGTGGCTTGAATGCTGCAAAGAGTTGCTTAACAAACAGTTTCAACGTGATATCGTGCCGACAGCTGGTCTATTCGAGGAGGAAGTTTCGGACTTTTCAATCGAAGAAATAAGTATAGCAATTGGAAAAATGAAGCGGGGGAAAGCGACGGGACCAGACAGCATTCCATCAGAGTTTTGGTCGAAGATGGAGGGGATCGGCAGCGTTTGGCTATCGAAACCTTTAAATAAATTAAAATGTGGACAACCTATGCCGAATCAATGGAGAAGTAGCTTCTTGGTTCCATTATACAAAGGAAAAGGCGACACTCGAGAATGCAACAACTACCGTTCAATTAAGCTTATGTCACACACAATGAAAATCGTCGAAAGAGTCTTAAACGAACGTCTTCGGCAAATAATAAAGCTCGATCATAGCCAGTGTGGATTTGTTGAAGAAAGATCGACGTTGGACGCTATCCAAAGCCTACGAATAATAATGGAAAAGCACCGAGATTCGTCTAAGGATTTACACATGGTATTTATCGACCTCGAGAAAGCATTCGATCGAGTGCCTAGGGATCTCATATGGGCCGCGCTGAGGTCTCAAAACGTACCGGAAACGTTTGTTAGAATAATACAAGACATGTACGGAAACGTGAAAACTGCGGTTAAAAGCTCTGCTGGACTAACGAGAGAATTTCCAGTTAATGTCGGAGTGCATCAAGGAAGCGTACTTAGCCCTTTCCTCTTTAACGTATTATTCGACTATCTTTTAAAAGACTGCATGCGCGAAGTAAATGTAACGCCAATTCTCTTCGCTGACGACGCAGTTATACTTAGCGATAACGTCGAAGATTTACAGAACGCCTTAGATTCATGGAGAAATGCGCTAGAGAGAAACGGGTTTAAAATAAGTCGTTCAAAGACGGAGCATTTGACGTGCCCATTTGCGCATCCGTTGCGACCTGTTCCTGATATAATGTTAGACGGAATAGTTCTTCCGAAAAGCACTATCTTTAAGTACTTAGGATCAATCGTTAACATGGAAGCGAAATGTGATGACGACGTAAACCACAGAGTGAGTGTGGGATGGATGAAATGGCGGGAAAATTCGGGAATCTTTTGCGACCGAAAATTTCCACTTAAATTAAAGGGGAAACTCTACACCACGGTTGTTAGACCAGCTCTTATATACGGTTCACAGTGCTGGACAATGTACGAAGCGTTTAAAAACAAAATGACGGCAGCGGAAATGAAAATGTTAAGGATGTCTAGTGGAGTCACTAAACGCGATTGCATTAAATCTACGCGTATAAGAGGAAGTCTACATATAAAGAATTCGGTAACCGAACAGCTTGAGGCGAATAGAATTAGTTGGTATTGCCACGTTCAAAGAAGATCTGCGGAAAATCCGGTTAAAAAGGCACTATCAACTACGGTCACTCCAACTGTAAGAAAACGAGGTCGGAAAAAGAATTCCTGGATTTCTCAGATGGCAAATGCGCAACAACGTCTGGGGTTAACCACTAAAGCGATCCAGGACCGAGCATTATGTAGACGCGTTCTGCGGTCTGCGACATTAGCCAACCCCATAAGCGGAGCAGCAGCGATGCAGTAAAAATGGGAAACTCGTTACGCATAAGTTCGTATAACGAGGAAAGGGTTAATAAAAGGATAAGAAGAAGAAGTCTAGGATTCCGTAAGCGATGCAAGAAATTTTTCACCCCCCTAAAATGGCTTCAATATACAAGACTTTCATCCGCCCAAAACTGGAGTACAATACTCACATCTGGTCAGGTGCTCCTAAGACTTCTTTGTACCTACTAGATGAGATTCAGCCTCAAGCCCACTTTCCGATGTACCCGATTCTTTCCAAAGCCGAACAACCCGGTTATGGAAAGCCCTGCTGAGCTCTTTATTCCCTAGTCATTATAACCTCCAGACATTCAAAACCAACGTACATCGGTACCTCTCTTTCTATCCTCATTTTAAGCGTGCTAATAACCGTTTGAACGGGCGCTTATTATAAAAAAAAAGTTAACGTTGCTGACACCTCATTTCAAAAGTTTGCCTTCATTTAAACATTTGGTGTAAGCCTCTAATTTTTCATATGTATAATATAACAGTTAGTCAAATGCTATTTGATAAAAAGTCAGAACTTTGTGTCAATTGATTTAAAAATTGTGGTGGGACCGATTTTAAGTGCCAAGAGAAGATTCGTCTGCGAGTGTGCAACCATCAACCATGAGTTGATTCCAGTGTTATTGCTGCTATTGCAAAACACTCCTCGACAAATTCTCAAAAAATATAAATAAGGTTTGATTAGAATCGTAGATACTGTAGGACAAAGATTTGTTATTCCAACAATCATCCAACAATGATCTAAAATTTATTTCTCAGTGGGCCGCGAATGCGAATACAACTTCCAAGAGAACACGTCTTGTTTGTTTCAATGTGTTTACACATTTGTCAATTTAATGTGTTTTCAACGAAAAAAAAAATATAAAAAGCAACTATGACCCTGAACCTGACCTCAATTAAATAAAGAATTCAACTGAATCAATCAGATAGCGAATCAAGCATTCAAGTGCGCAGTTTTTCTCCTCAGATTAACTCCCACAATAATGTTCAGCGTCGGCGGCAATGAGTCTATTCTATTCAACGCAAAATTGTGCCGACAATAGGACAAGAATACGGCTAATAAGACCAAACCCGATGGAGCAACTTAATTGCAAACTTTCGGTTTCAATTTGTTCATTTCCACTACCTCCGAGGATCCAATGAACTCCTACATTCGACTTGATTGTCTGATTCGAGTCACGTATACCCAAAATCTGTGTCAAGTTTTATACAGTCTGTTGAATTTTGCTATTCGTCCAGCAATCTGGTTCTTTCTTCTAATTACTTTATATCGTATTCAAATAAAAACCAAATAAAACAACTCCATGACTCATTACCATATTCAAAAAATTCATTCATATCCCCAAACATCAATTATAATCCGGATTTTAGCCATCTGGCAGTACTCTAGCGGATTGTGAGAAATCAAAACTAAACTGTTATGCAGATCTCAAGGTTTGAAATACGCGAAAAATCCTATATACATACATGTACGGGTATGCTAGTCATAAATCTTGAAATCTTTGATTCACTTGCGTCACTTACGTACGAGTAGATACTCGAAAACAAATTTTTTGCATGTTGATGACTTGTTAATGGCTCAACCTTCAAACGGTATACGAGTGAGTACCAGCCAAGAGGCCCTAAAACATTACTAACCCTAATCCGTCACGATCCTAAGTGTTGTAATCACGCACCAATCAAGGAACCGACGAAAATGTGTGCGAATCGCTTCAGTATTCGAATACCAAATTCTCCCCCCGATTAAATTCACTGTCATAATTCAGTGCTTAGTGTGCCCTCCGTCGGATTTTAGCGGGGTCGACATGTCAAACTAATCTACTCAATTGTACGCGATAACAAGTTGACATTAATCAAATCGCAGGCAAGCAAGTTCAACGCCACAACCAGAAACCTAGCAACTTGCTTGATAGTACATAGTATACTCTGCCATCTACCCACGTGGTTATAGTATTTATGATATTTGCCGCAAGAAGGCGCGTTAACTGTGTTTTTGACATGTTGCCAAAGTCACAAGACTGCGCGTTAAGGCGGATTGGATTGTAATGACGGTGACGATGGAGATGGCGATGGCGATGTAGTGTGGTTGTGTTAACATTGGAATAATTTTCCCGTCCCCATAAAATTTGTTGACATGTTTACGATGTCAAATTTGCTACGCAAATCGCTCATACTCGTAGTTCGTAAACAATTGTTCACGACATTAACGGTACTTGTATCTGTGAGACGTATTTTTATCAATCGTTGATTGATGAAAACTCAACACCACTACGATAGGAAAAAATGTGACAGCAGCCAGCTATCGAGTCGTAAAAGTCCAGAGTACATACACATGTTTGGAATTGGTATCGCGCACATGGTAAAAAGTTGTGAGTGTGACGCACGCTTACGTTGCGTCAAGTGTGACACACCTCCCATTAGTGTGTTGTCGTAGTCACACTACTCGAGGTGTTAACTTAACGCACAAGCTGACTTCAACTCGCCGCCGCCTGATATCTTTTCTGTATCATACGAGTATATACGTCCATTAGTTCCGAAATTTTGATTTTTATCTCTCATTTGACTCGGCCAGTTGGATACTAAATGTGTTGCCAAGGGAAACTCAAATGGAATTCCTGAATGAAAGATAAACTTTTCTCCTAAGCGATTATCTTGATCTTTGTTCAAATGTTAAGGCTATCACCAGGGAGGTAAAAGATATTTGATTTCAAGGTATTTTCGATATTTTGGTCGTCGGCCAGAAATTTGTAAAATTGTTTTGCCAGAGAGTCGCATTCATAAATCTGTGTGATGCGTTAAGTATTTGGTGATATTTTTACCGATCTGTCAAAAGTATCTGATGAATGATTTGGCAGCTGGTGTGTAATAATAATCACATGCTTAGCAGTACAGTAGAATCAACTTACGAGTAAATGTGACGAAGGACAAACAACTTGGCTCGAAAACTAAGGTGTCTACCTGACTGGTTTATGGGTTTCTTGTGTTTGCATGACCGTTGGGGTAAAAGAAAAGCAAACAGATTAATAGAAACGACTAAACCTTTGCCGATCATGATCAAAAGAGATGTGATATGTGAGCCAGACGTCGTATCTCTTTAACTGCGCAGAAAGCTCAAAGGGATATTCCTCCTATTACGACACATCGGTGGGCGAATATGGCAGCTGCAAGAATGTATTGAGTATTCAGCGCCATCTTGCCGATTTTCTATGACACTCACTTCTCCGTTCTTATTTCTTGAAATGATATTCAACAAGCGACTTACATACTAACTTTGGTGGGAAGCGTAGTGATGCTAAGCCTGGAAATTAAACAACATGCATCCCTAGCTACCACGATCTCTTGTCAGCACGCGAAGTTAATAAGGGTCTCATCCCACTTACCATAATAACGTCATTTGCTGCGCCATCCCAAGGGGATAGCTCGAAGACTCTTTGAGCGGGTGATGTGACATCTTTTCCTCAAACACGGTATATTTCTCTTGAAACGCAAAATCTGTTTTTATCTATTTTCGGCAAGGTACTCGTATAAAGCGTCTGTACCAAAGGCAGGACCAGAATCATAACGGTCTTGTATAAAGTAAGTTTGGTCCTATAAGGTTGACATCCGTCACTCAATTGACTTCTGAACCCAAATAAACAGCGATTTGCAAGAGTAATTCTATTATATGTATCTACGTCTGATTTCTGCGCTGGTCATGTTCCTGTTTATAACTGTGGAGCCAAGGTAGACGAAGTCCTTTGCACCGTTATAATTTAGAAGGTGTGCGTCCTTCTATACTTCCTTTTACTCTCCTTTACCTTAAGACCCATTTTTGCCGCCTCAATACTCTCAAAAGGTTTATTGATGGAGGTAGTCGCAAACTTCGACTCTTTGGCATCTACACATCAACTCCTATTCTCACCTATATTTGTTAAAGTCTGGGAGCCTTATTGAAGGCTCCTTTTGCTGAAGGCACTCTGCCTACTCTATCCAAAGATTAGCGAGGGAATTTACGCACTATGAGTCTTCTGCTTCATCGGTATACGAAATCGCTCCCCCGCTGTCCGGCTCTTATCAAACTAAATTTCTTGTACACACCACTCAGTAGAGCTATTGAAAAGAGGCTTTAAGAGAGATCTCTTGTTGTGTCGGGACGCTGTTGCAAAAAAATCCTGAATAGGCTAACGCTGGCCCTCAAAACTTCATTACCTCAGCATTTTCCATCGCCTGGTACGACTTTAACTCATACTTTTTCCGGAGCTCATACAAACATTCTTTGGTGGCGTCATTCTTGTATTCCGTAGGGGCATGGACGCATATTAAGCTTATGTTAGCGAACGAAGACTTGATGCGGATTGTCATAAAATGCTCAGTCACCTGTAAGAAGCTCATAATTTCTAAGTCTAATAAGGCTAATCCGCATCCGAATAAGCTTTGCTTCTTTTCCTTTTAGCAATCAATATAAAAAAAGTCTGACCCATTCTATCGCACTCCCTGGATGGCCGTGATAACAGAATGGTAACATTCAAGGGCCTGTTCTAAGTGCTTAGCTACATGTAACCTGTTAAGGGTCCGAACATTCCACGTGCGGATCCGAAGGTGTTGTTCTTTAAACGTTTGCAAGGGCCCACAACAGTGAATCCATTTATATCCGAAGACATTAGTTGGTTCATTTTTTTCATTTTCAATGCATTTTTATTATATCAATTCATTAATTCTTACTTGCTATACAAAAAAACGCTTAAAAACTAGCTTAATTAACTTACAATTTATCTTAATTCTAACTTACTGGCCCCATGCGGACACTCTAAGTTAAACCTAACAATTAAATATGTCTTTCGACGTACGAACATTATTTTATTATATTATTCAATACTAAATATACTTAAAACTAAGAAAACAATTTTATTATTTCAAAAAAAAAAACTTAGTAAATGGATTTTTGTTTATATATAAAACTTAAGACTAAGCATAAAAACTAATCTACAAACTACTTAGTCTACTTATACTAATTTTTGTTTTGTAAATATATACAAAAATTTTTTTTTTTTTGAAGAGTACAAAGAAATTGTTACCCATCTCGATTATTTTTTTTTTTAATTAATTTTTTTTTATTTTTTTTTTTTATTTTTTTTTTATTTTTTTATTTTTTTTTTATTTTTATTTTTTTCCTCTTATTTCTAACTTAAACCTACCTAAAGCTATGTAAGTCGGCCACGGCTAAAGGATTAGACTGACCCACTCTGCTCCCTAATGAAGCTACTCTGTACTAGAGGAATTCGACGATGGAGCTTCCTCCTCTCCCATAAGCCACCAAAATTGTTGGTGCTGCCGAGCAACATCCCTCATGTCGCGACTCCCTACCGCCCTACTAAACCGGAGACGCTCCGCACTGCCGTGTGCGACGTCTCTGTCGTAGTTGAGTCGCCTGTCCGCAGCTGTTCGAGCGACGTGGAAGATTAACGGCACCGCTAATCTGTCCTGGATCAGACCTTTCATATCGAGGTAGAGGAACGCTTCTGGAGGAATAAAGCCATCAAAGCGAACTCTCTCATGATACAAATAATTAGGGTAGTAAGCCCCGGAGATCAGGTTGTTCGACGAGGTCATTGCTCTTGCAACGTGCCTTCGAGTCAACTTAATAACAAAATTGTCCACTCGTATTAGGTTCGCCCTATTGTACAAGACCTCATTAGGATAGAATTTTATGTACTCAGACTCTGGTGTTCTGTACAAGCGAAGACAAGCCCTGAGGCAAGCCCTCTCAAACACCCGAATCTTTTCCAAAAGACTTGCTCTCACGTTGAACCACACGGGACAACCAAATGTAAGCATAGGCCGAATAAGGGCCATGTAGCAGATCACCTTTACCCTCGCATCGAGTTGTCTGCTATAAAACAGTCTCTTTGTAAGGGCAAAAGCACCTCTGGCTCTGGCCAGAGCAACATCTATATGTTTGTTAAAATACAGATATTGATCTAGCCAGATCCCAAGGTATCTGACTTCATTTCGGCAAACAAGTGGCTGCCCGTGTTGTCCAACGATCTGAAACTTACGCCAATTCTTTCTGGTATCCGCAGAGGCCTCAAACAAAGGCGTCCTAAACAGAATGGTTTCCGACTTCTGAAAGTTGATCTTCAACTTCCAGTCGTCGCAATATTGTTTAATTTTATCGAAGTCACGTTGCAAAAGAATGTTTATAACCTCAATCTTTGGACCTGATCTGTATGCAATTAAGTCGTCTGCGTACGCTATGGCATGGTGAAGTGAACCTATCAGATCACTTGTGTAAATGTTGAAAAGGATTGGCGAATTGACCGCACCTTGTTGCAGACCGTTTTTAATGTTGAATGTACCAGTAGAAGTCACATCGCCATTTTTCACGATGAACTGTCTATCTGTGAGCATATTGAAAAGAATATACAGCAGTGGTTTACTAATGCCCAGTCTGTTCAACTTGTAGAAGAGTCCCTCTAACCATACGGTATCGAAAGCCTTCTCCAAATCAATCAGGCAGGCACCCGTGCACTGTTTCTTGGCTTTGTTCCATTGGATATCAGAAACCAGTTTAGACGCGGCGTGAATGACATCATGCCCCGCCTTGAAACCGAATTGATTATCCGGAACTATATTTCTGTCCTCAACCCACTTAGTCAGGACTCTATTGATAACTTTTTCGAAAACCTTACTGATATTTGGAAGGAGACTGATCGACCGGAGATTCGCCGGATTGGAGGTGTCTTTATCCCTTTTGGGGATGGGATGTACCACCGCAGTTTTCCAATGCGCTGGATAATGTGCATTATTCATTGCATTGTTAAACAGGGTGGTATAAATGTCCACCGCTTCTAGTGGGAGATGTCGAAGCACAATGTTCGGTATTCCATCTGTTCCCACTGATTTCTTACTTCTAATTGTATCGAAGATCGTTAGAAGCTCTTCCTTCGAAATGAACGGGGGTTGCTCCCTTTCATTGGCGATGACATTATTTGCCATATTCTCGTCACTGAACTGGGTGAAACCCGAGTTCTCGATTCGCCAGTTCACTATTTCATTTCGAAGGTAGAAATTGTGGACAAGGACTCGATTTTCCAGGTCGTGGTTGGGACCAATGATGTCATTTGTCTTGTACACTTCCTGGAAAGTCGCTCCTATAGCCTCTACCTTCTCTTGCGGATCTTCGATCACAAAGAAGTTGTCATCATCAACAGCTTCATTTGGATCTATGCCTGCTGTTGAGAGTATGCGTTCGTTGTCAGTCGTTCGGGCGATTTTTAGACATGAAAGGTCATTTTGATCTTTCCTCCGAAATATTTTATTTATTTGCGGGAACATATTCGGGTTGCTGGTGTTTACAGCCTGAATTTTGTTGTTCCAATACAAACTTACAGAAGACCTGTAATTTTCTTTTATTAATATTTGGAGGTTTTTGATCGACGACTTTAATGTCAAAATCTCCGGGTTGTGTCTGTCAGTAAACTGTCTGTACAAGGTCTTCAGTCTTGAAAGTAGTCTACTTTTATGTCGGTGCAGTGCGTCTATAGTTGAATTGCGGAACAAGTCTTCGTTGTCAGTGTATTGATACCGAGGTATCGTTTTGTCCATTGTTCGTTTAATTGTCTCGTCCATTAGTTTTAGATACCTGTCAATCTCCTCGTTTGACAGATTTCTGTTGGACGGTGGATAAAGCGAATTCGAGGAGAGTGCTCTAGTCAGTGTCCTGGAGAAGTGTGTCCAACGCACTCTACTATAGTTGTAGGGATGCCTTTGAACATACTCATCCAATTCCGCATTTTCGTTCGGAACGGTTATTTCGGTACTAAGACCGCAATGGTCACTGTCATATACAAAAGTCCGAAGACAGTTTACAGTTTGTTGGTTCGTACCTGTCACTTGTATTCGTGTGTCGAACAACAGGAGATCCAAATAGGAGCCATGTCTAGGAAACGACGGACTATCCGTCGCCTTTATGCCGAGTCTATACATCACACTGTGTTGACCCCACCAATTGAATAGTAGGTTCCCTCTAGTGTTTGGTGTATTATTTCCCCAATCGCTGTGTTTGGCGTTGAAATCTCCGCCGATAATGAAATAGTTTTCCTCCAATTCCAGTCTCAGGAATCGAAAAAGTGTCTCGAGCTCTGAGATGAATTGGGTGGATTGAGTAGCCTTAGGCGCATAAACTGACACCATGTATAACCGCTTTCCACTACGGAGAGGGATATACATGATGCATGCTTCTAGCACCTGAAACCTGCGTACTTCACGACTGTATATTCTTTTAAAACGTATACCTTTTCTTACGAAGATTGCAACGCCTCCTCCTTGTATGGAGTTGGGTCGATTTCTTCGCATGATTTTATACCTTCTGTGCCTCATTTTGTGTCTTTTGGTGAGCTTAGTTTCGCTAACCAAAAGCACATCAGGGGCTTGGTCTTTAAGCAACTTAAACAGTGTGTCTCTTCGCTCAATCCTAATCAGTGAATTAACATTCACTGCAAGGACCTTCAGGGTTTGCTCCGCCATGTACGTACCCATTACGACTGAAGGTGCGTTAGGCTCGGCAGCAGCGCGTATATTTGATCTACCCGCGTAGCTTGCTCGGTAATTTGACGTTGCAGCTGAGCCATCTGCCCCTGGATAGAGAGCAAGATAGCTAGCATGTCATTTGCCGGTTCCGGTGCTCTAGGCGCTGGGGCCTGAGAAGCAACCTTCGCTTGCTGTGCCGTATTTCCCCTACCTGCCGCCATTTGGGCGTAGGTAACCTTGGGAGTAACGGCTGGTGTTTGTGGTAGAACAGGTGGCCGCTTAACTTCCACCTTTTGCTGTCGAGCCAGATTTACTCTTTTTATGTATTGGAACTTGGGACAACCCCGATAGTTTGCGGTGTGTCCCGTGTTCTTACATAAAACACAAGAGAGTTGGCTTTTTTCTGACGCTCCATCCCTACCTAGAGCGCATTCTTCAGACTTGTGGTTCTTACCGCACTTAACGCATCGAGGCTGCATTTCGCAGTTCGACGCGGCGTGCCCGAACCTTTGGCAGCGAACACATTGCAAAATGTTTTCGTGCCTTTTTACTTTTTCCCAGTGAACCACCTGGTAGTCTAGGACATTGATACTCCTAAGACTATCCAGACGGCTTTCGGGACTGAGCTGAACCAGGAAGAACGGTAGCTTCCGTTTCTCCCTTTTGGCTCTGGCTGTGACGAACGGCTTAACCCCCACGAATTTAAGACCGTCGCACTCTTTCCCTTTGAGCAGTGCAAGGAGCTCCTCCGGATTAGTAGACGGTTCTAACCCCCTCAGCAGCATAGTTTGCAGCTTTTCCCCCTTCGGGGTGAAGGAGAAGAACTCCGTCGTCGAATCCCTTAATAGGTTTTTAATTTTATTATAGCGCTCCACTGTATTACAGTGGATCGCATGCCTATCTACACTAAGCCTCTTAACAAAAAAGTTTGAGCCAATGGCCGACTTACATAATTCGATCGTGTCCTTGAGTTCCATCTTGAACGTATTTATGGGTGGAACCCTTTGTTTCTGCTGCTGCTGCGGTTTCTGCTGCTGCTGCGGTTTTTGTTGCTGTTGTTTCTGCTGTTGCTGTTGTTGTTGTTTCTGCTGCTGCTGTTGTTGTTGTTTCTGCTGCTGCTGCTGCTGCTGTTGTTGTTGTTGTTGTTGTTGCTTGTTTTTATTTGCCTGTGTGTGTTTTTTTGGCTCTGCCTTAGGCTGCTGCTTTTTATTTGGGCTTTCTTGATGTTCCCGTGGCTTTGTCTGTTCGACATCTTGCTGCTGCTGTTGGGCAGGCTGGCTTTCTCTCACCCTTCTTGCCATTTGTTTTTCCTTAATGGCAAGAACTCTTCGCTGCAGCTCTTTAATGCTGTTGTTTAGAGCATTGACTTCGTCCTCTTCGTCTTCTGACTCCGAGGCTGCAAGCGATGCGAATGTATTGTCGCCGCCCATGTAGTGGCCTTCACCACCGTCTGACACATATGGAAAGTCGTCATTGTCAGCAACTTCCCTCTTTCTACTTTGTTCTGCTGCCCTTGCCGATGTTGTTGGCACCTCTTCCTTCGCTCTACCGGGCAGCTTTTCGGTAGACGTTGAAAGGGAAGGGCGCTTTACCAGGTTAGGAGTTGGTTTTGCTTTCCTCCTCCGTTTGGTTATTGCCTCTGGATGTGCCGCTATTACGGCTTGGTCATCGGATGACATTACGTCATCTACCGGTCCCGCTATTGGAATAGCGGACCGCTCTTTTTGGCTCATCGTCCGATCGTACTTTGGTTGTTTGGTCTTGTTTCTGTTTTAATTTTAAAAATAAAAACTACTAAAAGTTTTCGGGAATCGAACTCACGACCCCTGATTTAATTGTTCGACGGCACTACCACCTGGTCTACCGAAACACTTGTCACTATCTGCTCTATTTGTTTATTTCAATTTTTACTATTTTTGTTTTTACTTTTACGAGTAGCCGAAACACGTTTATTCCTCGTGGAGGTCTATGAACGACTGACATTAGTTGGTTCGTCACACTAATAATCGCTTTCGTGTAGAATTGTGAACCCTATGACGTCGTACGCCAGTATTTTGCTCCTGGCCGAGTACGCCGCCGTTGCAATTTAAGCCTGAATGAGTAAATGTTTACTCGTGCAGTTACCAGGGACCACCAAGGGAAGGTAAGACAACCTAACCCAGAATACATGTTGGATAGTCAACAGTTTCCCGATCGTCTGTTGCGCAGAGGAAAAGAAAATTTTAAAAGAATTTGTGCCGTTGACATATTTGCATTCATTGTCTAAAAATGTTCTTACAATCTGGAGGCTAGCGGAAATGCTAGGTTTTCGAACATAAATTGAAGAAATACTCTTGCATAGGTACATCTATACTCTTCAACTGTGAACTCATAGTATGGCGTCAGCTTCAGAAGAAACCTTCTTCTTTGAAAGATAATAAAAAGGCCAAAAACGTAATTTGCTGTCGTAAAATACTTTTTGATTTATAGCCAAAAAACACAAAATACTTGTATCTGGGAAAGTACAAAATATGTCAGAGTGCTTCAGTGGTAACCTAAGATGACCAATATAAGACGTCATATACAGTGCAGTTCTTGTTTTGTTAAACTGTTACTTCACCTTTCCCAAAAGCAGAAGATCGTGTCAAAGTTGAGTAATGGGAAACAAGATCGTCATGTAGGCATAAACTTGTAACTTGTCCCGGTTATACTGCCGTAATTACCCAGCTGCACAACTGCCCCAATAATATAAAAATAATTGTTGACTCAGAATGTCGTGTCTGTCGTGTGAAAAGATTCATCGAAACGAATGGCGTCACATCAACCTGACCACCGCAAAGACCCCTCGTCTTAATGAATATGGTGAGTTCCAATATCGGTCTTCTGCGGATTCCCGGCTTTATTCGTATATGTCAGTTTATTCCACCTGATTCATCATCCAAACCGCTGTACACCTCTCTTTCAACGACTTTTCCAACCGCATTGGAGCTTCTCGCTGAGGCCACTTGGCCCCAAACGTGTTAAAGTAGGCAAATATTCCCATTGCTATATTGCTTTCCTAAATCCCCGTTATGTGGGGAATTATTGTTCGCAACAAAAGGTGATTCGGGTGATCGTCTCGTCTTTCTTTGATGAGATTGATAAATGAGTAAGAGGACGAGAACTTAATTTGGAGAGTTTCTATCCGAAGTTTGTACGGCATCAATTAATTAGCCGACACTCATTTCACTGAGCAGACAAGCCGCTTCGACATCTCGGTTGTAAAAGAACTCTGCTTCAATCTGCTATTAAGCGCCCACGAGATAGGGCCCAAGATGGTTGATACAAATTATTATGTGTATTATGTTAATAATTCTAATAAATGTTTAGGGAACTCGCAAATCGAAAAATTGGGCAAGCGAGGACACCAAACTGCTGGTGACGATTCTGCTAGCTATGGAGCCAAGTTTTTTGGCGGGAAAAAAGAAGAAATCTGATCTGTGGGGAAAAGTTTTGGCGGATATTTTAAGAATTTCCCCGATTTTCCCTCACGACAAAGAAGATATTAAAAAAAAAAATTTGGACTTGATGGTGTCTTACAAACGAATTAAAAAACTTACGTCAAAGAGAATTCTCTACATTTATGAACGACGATGCTAGCGCTGCTTTATTGCTGCAATAGTGCAATTAATTTTGCGTTCATAAAGGTTTTCTGAAAGTGCTGCTGACAATTATGAACTCAGCGTTCACTTTTTTCATGGCTGCACGCTGGAGTATTCAGAATCGAATTCCTTTATCACAAACAATTTGTGCTGACCTAACACCGTGATATGTTTCTCTTTACTCTCGTACTATTGGGTAGGCATAGCGCTGCATTAATTCTGTTGCCCCAACGAAGTAAGAAGAACGGTGTCGACTGGTGAATAAAACGTGTTCTTTATAGCTTTCGGGTCGAAAACGGACATAAAGCTGAAGACCTCGTATTAAGTTGACTTAATTTTCCACATTCAAAACGCAAGTGATCTAGCATGTGTTGCACCGCAAGGAAATCTCAACTAGCTCGTCCTAATTACAAAAGCTAGCGACATAATTATCAGTCCTATCAATCAGAAAATGTTTTAGAAAACTGTTAGGCCTCCACAAAAACCTTTAGGAATCTACACTTGGCTTGATATCTTTAAGTCGCTTCAAAGGACAATTGCATTTTATGCACTTATTTTATAAGGTTGGTTCAAATCCAGTTCCTTGAGCGATACTGGATTTTGAGGTATTCCTTTCACAAACGCGGCAGTGTCAAATACCAATCAAAATGCACCAAGTACCACGTCTTCGGATTATTTTTTCGAATTTATTCTTGTATCGTCCTTATTGCACTCCCCTTCTCTACGTAGGTCATCGACCAGGACTCATTAAGTATCTACTAAGTAATGTTCAATAATATCATTTGCTGCCCAAAGACCAGATTTCGCTGTATACCACTGAAACATAGCAACGCATTTCAGAGTAGTTATCCTCGTTGACTTCTTAACCGTTGTACTACGTTGGTGTAGAAAACTACATTTTTATTTTTGGTTTCTAGATTATCTTAAAACCCGCCAAAATACATCCCTGGACTTTTGTGACTTTTATTTTTTATGATTAATGTACTAGAATCGAATGCTTTAATTATTCTTCACATAGATTTAACCCTCATTTTTCTAAACTTCAATTTAACAGCCATGGTGTAGATCACCCATCACTACATCACCTATATACTGGTGAAATTTGGAAGACAACTGTCAACGTTTTTTGAATTTTGTTGGTTATAACTGGACGTAAAACAATTTCAGCGGACGTTGTCCATAATTCTAGTTTTTTTTTGTCATTTTCGTAATAGTTTTTTTTTTTTTTAATAAGATAAATGGCCGGGCCTAGATATTTGTCAGATGAATTGAAGTGGCATTGAATATGGAGAGCGAAAATGATGAAGGCTTTTTATCTGGCAGTGGAAGTGATAATAATAACAACAAAGAGATGAAGAGTTTTCTGACCATGAGACTACATCTGATTCTGAAAACATATCTCCTCGTCAAAATATTGATTCCATGTGTGTTTGAAGCCCCACCCCACTTCAAGAAATAACAGGGCGCAATGCAGCTTCGAATGTGTTGAGATTGAGGCCGGGTAAGTACCACCAGTGCTGCTTTATCGCGAGTAACAAACAACTGTGATAGATGTCTTCTAATTGTTTTTCCACCAAATATTGAGAAAATAATACTGGATAACACTAATAAACATGAAGAAGTGGAAGCAAATTTGCTTCATGGATATTTTGGAGTTTTGTTGTTGGCCGGTGTTTACAAGTAAATTAATTGTGTATACACAGTTGCTTTACAATAGCAATTTTTTTATTATTTCACAGGTCAAAGAATCAAGCCATTTCTGAGCTCCTTGATAGCTCATGATGGCCGTCCCATTTTTAGAGAAATAATGTCAAAGCAGACTTTTGAATATTTAACAAAAATTATTCGCTTCGACGACACGGTTAGCCAACGTCAATGCAACTCTCAGGACAAATTTGCCACTATTTGACATCTATGGGATCGATAGAGTGAAGTACTTCCGCTATTTCTTAATCTGTCGGAGTGTGTTATAGTAGATGAGCAGCTATGCGGCTTCCATGGACACTACTCATTTAGACAATATATGCCTAGCACACCAGAGAGGTATGATCTAAAGTTTTGGCTTCTTGTATGCTCCGAAACGTGTTATGTATGAAAAATTCAACCCCCATCTCGGAAAAGCTGCAGGAGCTGTTCCAGAAAAAATTCAAGGGCAACGGGTTGTTTTGGACTTAGTTCAAGGATTGAGCCGTCATAACGTGACCATGGATAATTTTTTTCTCTTTCAACGAGCTTAGTCAAAGACTGTTTGAAAAAAAAAATTGACAATAGTTGAAACTATGCGCAAGAATAAACGCAGCATTCCACCCAAGCTATTGTTGTGCAAAAAGGCCCCCCTCTATCAAACAACATTTGCGTTTACCCATAACACAACTCTGGTATCATATGTAGGAAGGAAAGACGAATGCACTGTACTTCAGGTCACATTTCACAGTTCAGTCTAAATAGGAATAAATCCAAAAAAAATTGCCGGAGATTGTATCATACTACTCGTATAATCGCACTAAACGTGGTGCCGACACTGTAGACAAAATAATAACAGGGTATAGCTGCAAGAG
Source organism: Volucella inflata (assembly GCA_928272305.1). NCBI lineage: Eukaryota > Metazoa > Arthropoda > Insecta > Diptera > Syrphidae > Volucella > Volucella inflata. The sequence continues at coordinate 69,090,831 of OV743719.1, forward strand.
AAAAGACAATAGGTGGCCGATGGTGGTTTTTAGCAATATGATCGACATTTCGACTTTGAATTCCTTCATCATTCACAAGCAGTAAGATATGTATTTCTCAAATATCATAATTCTTTAGGGTGTATCCCAATTGGCCAGAAAGGCAGAAGAATGCTAAGCGTAGAATATTTTTACGTAATTTGGGGCTAGCTCTTGCTCAAACTTACATATCGAAAAGAAAAAGACGTCCGCGAACAAAGTCTTCTCTGTCACCATCTAGCAGCTTCCTTTCAGGTTTATCAGTAAATTATTCCCTAAAAAACACCACCTCTGAAAATGGACCAGCTCGGAAGCGATCTAAAATTCTAGAACAGAATTCGAAGTTAAAATAGATATGACAACGAGTTGGTTTTTCTCAAAAGACAATTTGCAAAGCCCATCCCTGCCGAAATATTTGCATTAGCTGCATAGCATTATTGTAACTGTTTTAATAATAAATCGTTAAAAATAAAGAAAAAAACAGTAGGTCTAGAATCTACACCTCAAGATGAGATTGTGATTTTTTTTCGAACGTAAAACTATGGTTAAGACGAAGATACTCGATATCTGCAGTGGAAATACCTAATTTTGACTGAGTGCCAGCTATTACTGATAATGATAAGGGTACAGCCGCACCCAATGATTGCACCTTAGATTGAAGTCGAACTGTACACTATCTCCCATACACGCTGATGTTTGATGTTCCTTTATCAATGTGCCATCCATCCGCGCCGATTCGAGCTCAATTAACCTTTTTAGGTAATTGCATCTCGACATCGTATCTTTTCTTATAAAATGACTCATATCCTTTTGTTGTTCTAGGCAGATATTTTGAAAAACACAAATCGTATCAAATTCGCATCTGATAAACAAGCTTTGTTTGTTTTCTCCTCTGATATACGATCTCTTTCCTGAATTCCTGACCATTAAGATAGGCGTGGATCAACGCTCAATATCTGATTTCCTAAGACATTTTCCTTCATGAAATAAAAATATACAATACTCGTAAATGCGCAATTTAATTTTTGTCGTCCTGACAGACATTCAATGTGACATGAGCCAATTGTTAAAAATTTCACAACATTTCGAAAAAAAATATATTATTTTAATAAATGCTTTTAGTTGTTGTTGAAGTTGTTTATGCAGTAAGTCTTGTCATATAGTGAGTCAATACGTATCATAAAGATTTGTTTTTTTTTATTTGTGTCTAAGATAAGCTAACTTGAATGACTCGTTTGTGTTAAGTTCTAACTGTCGGAATGGAATGATATAATTCATATGTATGTACCTGACCAAAACTTTGACACAGTGGCGCTTGGTTTCTTGGAATTCGATTTTATTTAAATAAGGCTCACCTTTGATTGTTGGCAGTCTGATTCATAACGAAGAGATAGTTATGACTCTTATAATGCAGAATAGAATTAGATAAGGATTAGAAGCCTCTTTTCTATATCATGTAAAGTATTTCAACTCGCAGAATCCTATGATACCCGTCTTCAAATCCACTCCAATATATCGAAAGAGTTTTGCTTTGGTTTTTCTCCAATACATTGCAGAATTTAGTAGATCTACGGGCATCCTATGGTATAGAGTCATTGATTAGTTAAACTTAGTTAAATTGTGCCCATACAATGCCAGGATTTTTCCGGAAACCTAAAAACAAATAAGGAACGATTGAAACCAAGTGAGTCACATCCATTTTCATTTTATTCGTTTGAAATTGTTCGTTTTCCGTTTGTATTTGTGAGTCAAGTGACTTGCGATCTACAAAAACAATCCACGAGTATGGCTATCCAACATGATCGTAATCTATACCGACCCTCTATATTCATTTCCAAAACGATTCATGAGTTTAGCAGCAGGTAGTGGCTTGTTTGAATACCCTATTAGTAGATGCTTTAATTTTTGCAAATGTCCGCAAATGTCAATTCTACTTTGACATTTGTAAAGTAAACAGATACAGAATACACGTCGACAAGAAATGAATCGCTATACTCCTAAAGAACGCGGAATAATTGTTACGATTTTTTTGCGGAGTAATTCGTCGGTGGTGTTGGCGCAGCGTGAATTTCAGGTCGTCCGACACAAACTGGGCAAACACTTTGACGTTTAACCGCTCGCCTAGAAGAATATGGGACGACACGAGATGATGGCATGTCTGCCAGACTATAAGATGCTCACAAAGTGCAGACAGTGCATCATCTACTAGGTGTTGACCACCAAGCGCGTGTAACCTACGCTCAAACCATCCTGAAACTCGACCATGAGGGACACAACTTTACATCGAAAATTATCATGAGTGACGAGGCTCATTTCCATCTCTGTGGATATGTTTTTCCACATATCGCTTCTCTGGGGCGTACAACCCACAAAGAGCCATTACACCCGCTCAAAGTTACTGCATGGTGTGCGGCTTACGCTGGAGGCGCCATCGCCACTGGCCAGACGACTTCTGTGTACGGCGAGCGCTACAGAGCCATGCCTAATCTCTTGTTCTGGCGATTTGCACCGGCCGGCAAGGTCGCCTGATTTGACAGACTTTTTGGTGTGGGGTTTCTTAAAATCACGAGTCTATGTCAATAAACTTCAGACTCTTGAAGCTTTCAAAGGGAATATCCGTCACGAATGCGAGGACCTGTAGCTGGAAGTCCTGGCAAGAGTGATGGAAAATGCCATAAATCAGGCCCGAATGGTCATCAATTCTGGTGGCGGCCACTTAGACGATATCATTTTCTCGACTTAATGAAAGAGAGACATCAAATAATCATAATCCCAAAGCAGAACCACATGTTTTCATTCGTACAAAACACTACAGCCAAATAATATCGGATGACAACTTTTGCACCACCTTGTATATACTCGCAAACGAGTCGAATGTTTGCAAATGATCAATTTTTTCCCCGCTGTTTGGTTGGTATTCGTTTTGTGCTTTGATTCACAATTAATCAAACTACGTAAACAGAAACTGCCCTTGGGTATGCAGTGGTGTGTGGACTCTATTTGTTTGAGGTCGCTTTTTTCGACCTAAATATGAAGAGGTGATGTGATATTCAGAAATTATTATTGAGATCTTCTTTATCACAGTTACTTCAACTTGGAAGCCCTTGCATCTACTCTTTATTCCAAAGGAGCGATTAATCCGAAGATTTTGTCGCCCATGTTGATGTCTGTTTCAGAATGAGTTGAAAGCTAGTTCCTCTAACTTGATGAACGATTTGTTGGTCCATTTACGCCAGGCGGATAGACAATCTAAGTCGGAGCCTAACTTCCGCTTTATCATTACGACCCTTGCAGTACAGATCTGGGACAAAGTTTAAAATAAGAAGGAGGTTTAGTCCTGAATAGGATTGATTCGATACCAGGAGAGTACAGATATTAGTACTTCTCAGTTCTATGAAGATGGTCATCACGCTCGAATATAAAATTCAGACAGGATGAACAGATAACGAAGGCCTTATGTCCGAATTTGTCCAGATATCCTCTGAACACACTATGACCGGTTAGTTACTTTGTGATGTAGAAACTCTTTTCTTCAGCTATTCTTTCCATCTAAGCTTCTATGGCGGGGATAAGTACTTTGGTGGTATTTTCTCGTCGGTGATGCCACTTACTTACTTACTTTAGGTGGCGCTACAGTCCGGGGTGGACCTGGGCCTCAGTCAACAAGCTTCTCCAGCTAGCTCGATCCCTGGCTAGCTGTCTCCAGTTTCGCACGCTAAGTTAGCTGGTCCTCTTCCACCTGCGTGCGCCACCTGAGTCTTGGCCTTCCTCTACTGCGCTGTCCTGTCGGGAGTGGATTCGAAGACTTTTCGGACCGGACAATGGGTGTCCATTCGCTCTACATGACCCAGCCATCTCAGTCTTTGGATCTACACTCTTCTGGCTAGGTCCATGTCGCTGTACAGTCCATACAGTTCGTCGTTGTATCTCCTCCTCCACTCACTGTCAATGCAGACGGGACCGAAGATCGCCCGAAGAATTTTTCTCTCGTAGCAACCAAGAACATCCTCATCCATTTTTGATAATGTCCATGCCTCTGCGCCATAGAGCAGGACCGGGATTATTAAAGTCTTATAAAGGGTGACTTTTGTTGTCCGAGAGAGGGCTTTGCTACTCAATTGCCTTCTTAACCCAAAGAAACAGCGGTTGGCAAGAGTTATTCTTCGCTTGATCTCAGCGCTGGTGTCGTTATCTGTATTTATAGCGGAGCCTAGGTAGACAAAGTCCTTAACTACCTCAAAGTTATATCTGTCGAGGGTGACGTTCTGTCCGAGACGTCGGTGTTGGTTGTCCTTTTTGCTTGACAGCATATACTTGGTCTTGCCCTCATTGACCGCTAAACCCATTTTCGCTTCTTCCGTCTCAATACTCGCGAAAGCGCCACTGACATCACGCTGCTTTCTCCCGATTATGTCAATATCGTCGGCGTATGCGAGTAGTTGGACGGACTTTTGAAAGATAGTGCCTCTTGTGTTTGCTCGTGAGTTTTGCACTATTCTTTCAAGTACGATGTTGAAAAAATCGCATGACAGCGCATCGCCTTGTCTAAATCCTTTCTGGACATCAAAGGTCTCGGTGAGATCTTTACCGACCTTGATGGAGCAGCGTGCATTCTCCATCGTCATCCTGCACAGACGGACGAGTTTGGCAGGGATGCCAAAACTAGACATTGCTCTATATAGCCCGTCTCTATAGATGCTGTCATACGCGGACTTAAAATCGATGAATAGGTGGTGGGTATCGATCTGAAGCTCATGGGTCTCCTCCAAGATCTGCCGTAGTGTGAATATCTGGTCGATGGTGGACTTTCCTGGCCTGAAGCCACACTGATATGGACCTATCATGAGTTGGTGTATGCTCCTTACCAAGTTATCGCCTGCCGCTTTGAAGAGCTCGCCAGTCAGGCCATCCGCTCCAGCAGCTTTGTTGGACTTAAGCTTCGATATGGCTATCTTCACTTCATCCAGGTCGGGTGGACGGAATTGTTGGTCATCATCGTCCAGGTTGAAAGGTTGATTCTGCCTGACAGCGGTATTTGGTCCGTCATCGCCGTTATACAGTCTGCAGAAATGATCTTTTCAAATCCTCAGCATCGACTGCGATTCTACAACGATGTTCCCTTGTTCATCTCTACAGGCTTCGGTTCGGGGTTTGTTTCCGCGGCATGTTATTTTTACCTTTTGGTAAAACTTCCGAACCTCATTCCTGGAGTAGCATCTCTCAATTTCCTCGATCGCGCGCTTCTCATGCTCTTTCTTCTTCCTCCTGAGAAGCCGGTGCTCGTCTCTCCTCTTCCGCTCATAGAGCTCATGAGCAGCTCTGGTCTTTCTAAGCAGCGCCGCGTTTTATGCATCTTGCTTAGCTGCATGTGCCTGCCGGCATTCATCATCGAACCAGGGGTTTCGTTGTGGTGGACGAGTGAAACAAGCGGCATCTCTGATGGCGTTTTGGCAGTGTTTCCAATGGTCTTCGATGCTTGATGCTGGCGGCATTGGACCTCTTAAGAGATTAAGAGACACTCGATCGGAGAAGGATTTGGCGATCTCTTGCGATTGTAGCCGTCTGACGTCGAATTTTCTCACAGCATTAGTTTGTCTTGGCGTAGTTTGGGATATCCGCAACCGTACCTTGGCTACAACAAGGTAATGGTCCGAGTCGATGTTGGCTCCTCGGAACGTACGGACATCCATAATGCTGGAGGAGTGTCTTGCGTCGATCGCAATGTGATCAATCTGGTTGACTGTTGATTGATCAGGAGTTCTCCAAGTCCCCTTGTGTATGTCGAGATGTGGGAACCGCGTGCTAGCCACGACAATGTTTCGCCCCGCCGCAAAGTCGATTAGCCTGAATCCGTTATCGGAGGTGGTGTTGTACAGGCTATATTTTCCGATTGCTCCACCAAAGATACCTTCTCTTCCTAGCTTTGCATTAAAATCACCGAGGACAATTTTAATGTCATAGCTAGGGCATTGCTCGTAGGTCTTGTTGAGGAGTTCGTAGAAGGCATCCTTGGTGTCGTCATCTTTCTCCTCTGTGGGGGCATGCGCGCATATGAGGCTTATGTTGGCGAATTTAGCCTTGATGCGGATTGCTACGAGGCGCTCGCTCACATGCCGGAAGCTGAGGACTTCTCGTCTTAGTCTGCCTCCGACAACAAATCCGCATCCAAATAAGCGCTGCTTTTGCCGTCGATAGCAATTGCCGTAGTAGATGTCGCAGTTTTTCATCTTCTTTTTGCCCGGCCCATCCCATCGCATTTCTTGGATGGCGGTTATGTCTGCTTTGCAGCAGTCTAGGGCCTCCGCTAGTTTCTCGGCTGCACGTGGTCTATTAAGGGATCTAACATTCCACGTGCATATCCGAAGCTCATTGTCCTTAAATCGTTTGCGTGGGTTGTCAACAGTAGATCCGTCCATATCCGAGGCTTGTTGATGCTTCGTAACTTAATCTTTTTTAAATGGCCGGGCAGTTACCCCGGCGGCACAACCCCCAACCTGGAGGACCAGTTCCACTTTGAGTGCCCCTAGGACGAGGGTTCGGTTAAACCGAAGCCAGTAACCCGTTCCGAGATGTGAGCGCTGCCGTTGGCCCTTATAGGGCTCGTCCGCCACCATCTCTTTTCCAGGACCCTGACTAAGTCCTGGAAATCCTTTCCGGCCTGAGCTCCAAATATGTCGGAGTAGCCCGGATAAGGTCTTGTTTTGTTTTTCCGACACTAATCCTGGTTAATGGCGCAGGAAACTCGCCATTTGCCCCCTTCACTTCGCAACCTCTAGTGAGATTCCCAGATGGCGCCACGGGGAGGCGTGAAGTAGGATACGGTTTCTTCGGACACGCAGTGCTTAGATGGTTATGTCACCTTGTAAGGACTTACAACATCGCGGCTTTGCAATTTTACGGCTTCAACCTAGAGAGATAATGCAGTAGAGGACGATCTCATCTTCGAACGCTTACACGAAGTTGGGCTATTAAAACCAGCTGGTAAAAAACTATAGCCTGTCCACCCAAAACTGTAGTGTCATCTAAGCAGGTAAATAAGTGAGTTGAAAGTACTCGCCAATCTAAATCTATATAGAGGCATACTCAGGATGTAGTACTTTTTGAGAAAGGAAACGACTCTGCCTTACAATTAGAAACAAAGACACACCACTTAGCATTCATCTGAATATTTTAAACTCCGCTTCTTCGCTTTTGGTATCGGGCATTTACAGGTTTTCTCGCTAACTCGGCTCTAAAAGTGTCATCCATCCTGTTTGCGTAATCAGAGATGACATCGTTGATTGGTCTATTCTACTTACCATATTGCACTGAAGGATATATCCTCAACTATCACTTTATCTGGCTGCTTAGCTTCGTCGTCGAGAAAGTCACTATTGGCCTGAAAAGACCTTCGTCGACTTGAAAAGACTTCACAAAAGCGCTCCATGTGTTGTCGTACCTGCGGTAACTAAGTAGTATACTATCTCTATATATAAAAATCAATGTTTGTTTGTTTGTCCGTTATAGACTCTTAAATGGTAAGAGATAGAGAACTGATGTCTTTGGCAACTTTGTTCAAAGTTCTGTGAAAAAGGTTTTGATACTTTTTTTTTCTTTTTATATCATGCAAAACTTTATAAATAGTCACAATTATATTGATCGGATGATCGGACACATGATTGATAAGTTACAATCAAAAATGTTTATTTTTTGATCTATTTTTTGCAAAAATTAAGAAGTAATGTGGGGAAAAATTGTTGGAAATATTGAAAGCTATAATTTTTGTTTTTAAGCACGAATGACGAGATATAGAGCAAAAGTAATCGAAATCTTCTATTTAGTGTATTTAAAACTTGATCTAAATATCAAAAAGAATAAATCGTTTCATATTTTATGATTTTCTTACAGTTTTTCCACATTAACCCTAGACCCGTATCTCGGGCACTCAGTGCCCAAAGCGGAGTTCAATTCAAATTCTAATACATATATATCTTATACAGGACCATGTCAAATAGACCCACACAAACATAGATAATAGTATTTTGGATTATAAAAATGTTTTCTTGAGAAGTTTGATTTGTTATTACAATTATAACAAGACTGCAAAAACAATGACACGAAAACCATATCTCGGGCACTGAGTGCCCAGAGTCGAATTTGTATGGTCATAATTGCTTTCAATATGATATCGTCACTGCGATGACATAAAAAGGGTATGAGTAGTTTCCGGTCGCGAGTGGGATAACCCGATTAGTAATTACAATAAATACAAAGAATCCTAGACAAGCAGCTCCACTGATTGAAATTGAAGATTGAGTAAAGGGATTCATTTCACATCAGAAGTTCGAGTGGCGAGTTAGCGAGTTAGTGAGTTAGTGCAAATAACAAATATTTTTTTAATCGGCAACTGCAATGTTTGTGGGATACGGGTCTAGGGTCAAATCATAAGTGCTTTGTTCTGCTTTTCAATATTGAATTTTTGTATGTTTTTAATTAATTGGAAAACATTATTGTTGACAACAGTGATAGTCCATTCGGTGTGTGAATACACGTATCGGATATACTTTTCATCTACTTTTGGTGCATAATTTTGGTGAGTTTTTCACGGAGTTTTCCTACATTGCAAAGCAAAAAAGCAGTTGCGAACCTCAGAATCTGACGAAGAACGTGAGCAAAGACTCGAAGCTCAATGATTACGTACAGTTGAAGTCCGTTCGTCTGAAAAAGCGAGCGACGCCAGCAAGGACTTGAAGTTCAATGTCTGAAACAAGCGAGCGACGTGAGCAAAGACTCGAAGCTCAACGATTACGCACAGCTCGGTCTAGACGAACACTGAATGATCCATGGATGCCATTATTGGAGCTGGCTGCATTCCATTATGAACAAATTATGATCACAATCTTCATCCGAGTGTTGTTTGCATGCATTGTAAATCACTCAAATTTAAGAGTGAAACACCTGGAATGTGCTGCGCAGCTGGGAAATTTAAATTGCCAGAGTTACATCCACCGCCTGATCCATTATTGACATTGGTATCAGGTAATACAAATCGAAGCATTTTTTGGGAAACACTCGGAAGTACAATGCGTATTTCCAAATGACATCGTTCGGCGCAACAAATATTCCACACGAGAATTACATGCCAACCTTCAAAGTGCAGGGCCAAATTTATCACCATGCTGGGTCATTACTACCACTTCCAGACGCAGATCACAAATTTCTTCAGATTTATTTCATGTGGTAACACAAATGAACAAATCGATCAGCGTTGTCGATTCAATAGGGACGCGATATTATTCTCCATCGTAGAAATGGTAAGGTCCAACAAGTCCCAGAAACGCATCGCTTATACGACGGACTGCAATATCCACTTCTATATTGGCAAGGAGAGGATGGGTATCATTTCGGAATCCTCTAACAGATGCAAAAACGAATAAGAAAATCAGCGCTATGAACTACTACTACTATTCGGCTAATGGTACTTGACAACGCTGATAATAACATCCCGAAATGTCGTCAATTGTTCCACTAATATATTTTTCGATATGTATGCGAAAATCGAAACAGAACGACTTCTTCACGTTCGTTTGAATCAAACTAAGCTGTGCTCAGAAGAGTACAACCATTTACGCAATGCAGTCGTTAATGATGGCAACGTCAATCAATTCACTTGATTTACCCGGCATGCCTCGGCACGTTTTAACATTGAAAATTGGCGTGCCTATCATTTTGCTTCGAAACATTAATCCGCCCCGACTTTGCAACGGTACCAGGCTCTCAGTGAAAAATATGATGTCCAATATTTTGAACGGAAAATTCAAAGGAGAAGATGTACTATTGCCTCACATTCCAATGATTCCAACAGATTTACCATTCGAATTCAAACGTTTGCTGTTTCCGGTGCGGCTCGCCTATGCAATGGCTATCAACAAGGCACAAGGACAATCTTACAAGTGTGCTGCCTGAATTTAGAAAGTCCGTGTTTCTCTCATGGGCAACTATATGTGGCCTGTTCACGCGTCGGAAAACCTTCTGAATTATTCGTTGATGCACCAGACGAAAAAAAAAAAAAATATTGTGTTCTTATACAGGGTATGCTGACTTTTTTTAAATTTGATTTTTTTAATATGCGTAGCAACGCGCCCCGGGCACAGTTAGTATATGATATTTATTACGGCTCATCGACACTGTTCACTAAGTGTCTCAGTTTCTATCTGACATCACCGGATTTTTTGGGTGGGAATAATCTATCAGAGTGTACGACTACTATGTAGGAATAGGCACTCCATCTCATAAAGAATCTATATCCAATAATCATTGTATCTACTTGGTTAAAGAAATTTTTCATAAAATAAAAAAAACTTTTTTTATCTTTGCAGGTGTACGAATCTCTGTTCAAGCCGCTTCGTGTGTCGAGACATCAGTTTAGGAAAATTTTAAATTGCATGAAACTGATACGATCGCTCAAGTATCAGGAGGTATATGCCCAAGAGAAAGTGACTAAGGTCGACAGTCTATCACTAGTATTAGCCGGAAAGTAAGTACAACATCTTTGTAGTATAGTATACCAACCCCCAAACGATTGCAACCATATCTGAGATCATCAAAAAAAAAAAATAATTATTTACTTATCCCCATCAGTCCATGGCAACGATAAACGAATATGATTACGCCCGCGAATTGGAATAATTTATCGCTTCCCCCATTAACGTCTAATTGCTTGTACCTTCAGCCGTTCTCATGTGTAAAGTAAAGTAAACAAAAATGATAAATAAAAAAATCGCACGCTCTGTTTGTTCGACAAGAAATTATCGCACTCGTAGATCTTGTAGAATTTGTAAAATTTTCCGAAATGATTATCGAAACGAATCTAAACAAACACTAAGTGGTTCCTATCTGGGTCAATAACACAACAAGCATCCATATGGCATCACCGTAACATACTATAGTCACTTGTATGCATAGCTACGAATTCCCATAGATACTTCGCACTTGTTTTGGTATGTTGTCATGGGGGTATTGGTTTAGTTTATCTTTTGTTTGGATGACAATGCATTTATTTCGCCAAGTCTATTGGTGTCTGTTGTAGATCGTTGTTAGAAAGGGGTTGAAAAAATCGGGGCGATATACTCGTACAAGCAAATACGAATAGGTACGAGTATGTGCTCAAGGTGCTCTTGTAATGAAATCATTCGCCAATTTAACCCGTCTGAACTTTGTTTATTAAAGACTCGAATATTTGAAGACATGGCCACTTTGGGAGTTCATTTACTTTTTGTTTTTTTACCCCAACTTGATTGTTGAGCGACGAGATTCGACGTGTATCCGAACCAAATATGTACGCGCCTTTTTGTTACATTTACACTATTTACTTAGTTTTTTTTTTTTTCAAATCTGTATCACTCGCCAATTTGATATCAATCGAGTTCGCTTAGTAGGTTTTATTTCAACTGTTAATTTGTGAGGAATTCAAATGCAAACAAGGATGTTGTCTGGGTCCATGGTCCAGCCACATTTCTGAGGTAGAAAACGCCATTGTCTGTGTCTTTAAGATTGACCCTTTGGAATCTGAATAATTTGTAACCTTCACGAGGACTTGCAAATTTTATTTTTGTTCAAAAATTTCGATAAAATTGTTATTTGCGAATTACATTTGAAGTGTACATGTTTTTAGCAATTGTGCTCCTAATGATACTCATGTGACCTGCTACTGGAATTGCGTCGCTATTCTCAAGAGTACAGAGTAACAAGGTTTACCTTTGTTACACCTATAAGTACTCTCGTATATAAGTTTTTGGCATTGACTTTAATCTCCCGTCCTTCCTCTATGAAATCCGTATCTGTGTCGCATCACATTCGACACGATGACTCCTACAAAGATGACAGGAGTTTTGATTTGGATAATGGACAATGTAGATATTTGCTACATGTTCGACTGATTTGTAATTTGTTATCTTTAAGCCTCTTCAACTAACTACTGTATTAAGATTTGCCGGCAAAGTTAACAAATATTTGCTTATTATAGTGAGATCACCAGAGAAAAGAACGATAGTCGTTCCAGACTCGTTAAACTGCTGCTTAAATTGGCAAGTCTGCGCGACAAAACAAAGCAACGAACTCTCTACTCTGCCTTGATGTACTCCAATTTTAATTTTAATTCTCTAGTAACGCCAGCCGTGTATCAAGCATTCGTTTAAACATTGTCGAACTCTTGAAAAATCATAGAGCCATCCTTCTTCCTAAAGACTTTCGTATCGTTACCGTGCGTACCAATATTTTACATATTTAAGACCCCATAATGCTCCCGTTAAAATGGTGGCAACCCCTGATATCGAGGGAGCTTCTAACAACATTCAAATCCCTTCGAACTCTAATTTTTGTTCAAGAAAATAGCTCTGTCCACATCTTGGTTCACTTCATTCTATACAAGCAGTAGCTGTGGCTTTGCTCTTTATCAGGCCGCATCTTTAGTCAAGGCGGATGTCAACGAACACCGCTGTAAACTATCTTAAACGTACGTCTTAATAAATTTCGCATATCATTCCAATGTACGTACTCGTACCATTTGAAACCTTAGCGCCATCTAAAACCTCTTGAAACTCTATCGAACTTTTCATTGCATTATTGTCTTTCAAAACTCTCTCGTATGAGATATTAATTTTATCGGTTCCTGGTTGTTACGATGCCATTTTTGAATCCATCAAAGCATCCGATCGGTTAACCTCTTCAACTGTCGGCCATACATTTGAGGCATTTTACCAGCTCGACTACAGACTCTTGGTTCGTACTTAACTCTTCGCTTACGATGGAATAATTCTTAGTTAACTATCTCAATTGAGTACTCTTTCTATATATTGTTAAAGATCAAACAACTTTCTGGCAACAGTGCGATACGACTCACTAATTTGGGTCTCTTCAAGAGCAGTAACTTCGGATACGGCGCGATCCTAGCTACTGCCAAACAATTTTCGCAGAAGACCCAGAGTTAAGATTGTCTATAAGAGTAGCGGACGCAAGCAGTGTCTTCCAATTGGATATTCTGGATCTCCTCAAGACGGCTGAACTAATACAGATGAAATCGGTATCCGGATAAGGTATCGCTATCTACATCGACACCTAGACCACTCTTAAGGCAATGGAATTGACTAACATCAAATCTGATACAGTCAGGGGCTGTCGCACAATACTCAAAGCATTATGCATTCAGAACCGGGTGAGACTGTGCTGTGAGACTGCGGTAAAGAGGGAAATGAACAAGCGGATGAGGTCGCAAGAAGAGGAGCCCCTCTGCATAGTAAGGGCACTATCGAGAAAAAGACCATAGAGACTGCCAACCTAAGGTGGTCGAATCTTAAAGGGTATTGAGTATCGAAGGGTCTATGGCCACTTCTTGATTGTAAAAGATCTAAGGAGTAAATACAATTACACAGGGATAAGCTTAGGACAATAATAGGAATCCTGACCAGACACTGTCCCTTACTGAAATACGCAAAGAGACTCAAATTTGTTAGGAACGGACATTTGTAGATTCTTCGGCTATCTGCAAGTGGTTGAGGACATAACACACATACTGTGTGAATGCCCGCTTAGTCTTCTCTTCTCTGATATTGCTCAGAGCTGACCTCTCTGTTTTATTAAATTTTGTCACTTTATTTACCCTCCTTATGACTATTTTGGGTCCATTTTCTTTGGTTCCCCAAAAAAACCTAAATTCACCCAAGATTGCCTTAGAAAATGGCCAATTTTGAATGTTCTCTCTTTTAATTATCCGAAACTTTGTGGCCATAGGAGGTCGTCTTCTATTAAAGGTTTCGTCATGCAGACCAAAGAAGTCCTTTTATAGATTATCGGAGTTAAAAGTTTTCACATATTCTAAATTTAGATCTATCTTCGGCACAACGAGTACGACTTATGAGTCACAACTCGAAAGAACCGATATTGAAGGCCATGCAATGCATTTGGCTTACATGCTAACTCCAAACACCTTCGACCTACTTCTTTACATAATCGGCCTCTTGTGAAGCCAAATACGACTCTGTTTTACCAAATCGTTAGAGGATTTCATTCTAAGGTCTGCAGTGTATTTTTCTACTCCTAAGGACATCACTATGTAGACCTCTTCTTGGTGAAAATCTGCATGTCTCGAGTAAAACCGACAGCGCGTTGGAAGTCATCGAGGCGCCATATTTCGGCCAGAAGTGTTTGCTTTTCAAAATGAGGATTTGAATCAATTGTGGATTGTCTACATAAAAACGATCTGAATCTGATGGGTACTCCACAAAAAAACTGTCTGATGATATGTCCAAAGCGGCCGATAACAGAATTATCTAATTTAGCGCGCAAAAAATAGATTTTTTGATAGGCTGTGTGGCATGACACGCCATCGTGCTGAAACCAAAAACTTTCAACTTCATGTCTTCAATTGTAGCCCACCAAACTCACATTTTACCGAAATGGCGTTTCCACCAGCATTTTCGAGATAAAATGGGCCAATGAGGCCTATTACTCCAAAATCTGCACCAAACTGTCACGACCTGTGGATGCATTGGCCTATCGACACGTCACGGTCACTTACTGGTTTTCCGCTCCCCAGGTGCGACAACCTTGTTTGTTGAAATAGCCCCTGAGATGACAGGACGACTCATCAGAAAGAACGATTTTTGGGCCAAATTCAACTTGCAATTTGAGCTGCAATTTAAACTGCTGAGTCAATTAGACTTTATAAGGATATTTTTGGAAAATCAGACTGAGTTGTTGAGATCTATGGCGAGTCGATGATGCTGGATTGAACCGACGGAAAGATGCGTTCACGCGGAGTCCTGCATCTATTGGGATCAACCATACCCTTAATGCTCTTCAGCTTGTGTCTGTACATTAATAGCGCATTTTAGAGCTCCAATTGGATGCCAATTGGCTATGTATTCGTATTGCTGGAACAATGTTTTGCTCCAAAGCATCAATCGTAACTGGTTTATCGACATAAACCAATAATAAACAAAAAAATAGGCCAATAAGATTTAATCGGACGATATTTATGGTCAAATGCCGGGTCCATTTCTTAATAACCTTCCCAGTATGTAGTGGGAAGTAAGTTGGATCCCACAATGATAGAGCCAGCATCCAAATGGAAAGTAAAAAGCCGTACCATGTTCCACCATTGATCGTGTCTGCTTCGGATATTGAAAGCAACATGGTCAATGTGTGTTGGGGAAAGTTGGTTGTATGTTTCTTAATTTGTCCCTAATCTGTTAACGGATTTGAGGTATTCTAATGGTGATACTTCTTAACTCCTATATCTACGTTACGTTACGTTTATTTTATTTATTATTACCCCTACACAGTTAACGTTGTCTACCATTATATTGAAATCGTCCATCACGATAATTGGTCGTTGCATTCGAGGCCCTTATTTACATTCAGTATGAGGAGCTCTTACCAATTTAGAACTAAGTTGTTGCCCTAAGTTGATAGCCAATGGTCGTCATCAATGCGACCATTCGTATCTATAGCAAACATTTTATTTCAGAAGTGAATTCGTTTTCCGGTTGCGGTTGGCAGACCAAAGACCTATTCTAACCCTCGTCAGACTTTTGGTGTGGAAGTGGTTAAAGCCATCATGGCACCTAGTTAATGCATGCAGTGTGTCTATGTCTAAAACAAGGACCAAAAAACATAGAAACGGGTCATTGGTGGATTTACGAGATCCCGGAAATTAGATTGGCATGTCATCATGCGCGAACAACATAGAAGCGGTCCCGAATTGCCGAAATATACGAGTATATCGAGAGGTACGGAGCCAGTTGAAGGTAGCGATCAAGCAAGCGACAATATTTTAGGGGCTTCTGTGACCAACTTAATGAAGATGTACGAGGTAGGGCATACAACATTGTCCCAAAAAGACTAAAAGGTCCCCGAATGCAATCGCCTATGTGTCCGATGGTTCTTCGTAAAATAGTGAAAACTCTTTTCCCTCGGCACAAAAATGGGATGCTCTTCAACCAAAATGAGAGCGATAGTCAACCAACCCCAACAATTACAAACAAAGAACTTATCAGAGTATGCGATAAAATACATGACCGAAATGCACCGGGGCCGGTATACCGAATCTAGTGCTAAAGACTGCTGCGCAAACTCGACCGCGAATATTTGTAGAAATGTACAACCCGTGCCTCCTAGAGGGCACTTTTCCAGAGCCCTAGAAGCCACAGCGACTAGTACTGCTGCCGCTTTGTATACTCGACACTATGGGAAAAATCCTCGAACGAGTAACATATAATAGACTTGAGTCTGCAATCAGTACTGTTTTCGTAAGTCGCAATCAACAATAGATGCTATCAACGCGGTAATAAGTAGAGCCCAAACCGCAATGAAAGGAAAATGTTGGAGAGGAGGCACTAAAAAATACTGCACTGCTGTAAAGCTGGATGTGCAAAACGCCTTTAATTCGTCGAATTGGCATTGTCTCCGTCGAATGCGTGTACCGGTGTATTTATTAAAAACCATTCCGAGTTTATTCACAGACAGGGTCCTTTTCCATGATTCCGGCGACGGAATCAAGAAGTACCTAATAACCAGAGGTGTACCACAAAGATCGGTCCTGGGTCCTCTGCTATGGAACGTGAAGAACGCAGATATCCTACGCTTACCAATCCCACGGGAAGTATCAGTCATCAGTTTCGCAGATGGTCGCAATCGTGATCGTTGCCAAATTCCTCGAATAAAAGAACTCTTGTGTAATGAGACCGCAAGAAGTGAGTGTGTAAGTGATGGCCCCTCGGGGCCGGATTACAGCTTGCGTTTTACTTATCAGCAGTCGGAAAGTACGATAAATACGATATTATTTCACGATCCTTTATTAATTACTTAGAAGCGTTGATTAATTCTCGTTTAACTTACAAGCACCACTTAGATTACGCTTGTGAAAAGTCATCAAAAGCCGTCGGTACACTGCCAAGTGTTCCATACAGTTGTACGGCGCAGAGATATGGGCAAATGCAGCGAAAGAAAAATCGTACGCGCGCGGTATTAAGTCCGTTTACCGCCTGTGCGCTTTAAGAGTTGGAAGCGCATTTTGAACGGTATCGCACGACGCCATAGTACTCGTGTCTTCAATGTCGCAAATCGACATCCTCACCGACGAACTTAAACGACTATACGAAGGGCTAGTGCAAAGTGGTCGTTAGACGCCCACAGAAGAAAAGGTGAGAGAAACCAAAGCAGTATCTCTTTCAATGGGAGCACAAAACTATTTTATATTGCCCTTGATGCGATAATATCTCAGAGAACGTAAAACACGTGTTTTTTAACTCCCCGCGTTACAAAAGTGAAAGAATGATACTGCGGAATAAATTCGGCGAATGGCCGATTATAGAAAACATTGTCAGCCATATGATTGCCAGTGAAGAAAACCAAATTAGGGTACGCGACGTAGCGAAAAGAATTCTTAGCGATCTTAGACGCCTAGAACGCATACGTAACGCGAATATCAGCACTTATTAGCGAAACAGCAACTGCTTTACACCGAACCTCGCGAAGTTATACCTAACGGTGGTTCGGCGAGAGTAAAATTCGGCCCACAAACGTTCGAGGGAAGTGTTTTTATCCGATAAGAATCAGGCACTACCTATGGAACACGGCCATCGAAGTCTATATTTCCACCTTCCTACGCCAAAAAAAAAACCGACTTCAAAGTTTCAGAAAACACTCACTGGGACACTACTTCATGGCGATGTACGAGGGCGGGTCAATAAGTCCGTGACTTTTGGATTAAAACACAGATTTTTTGATAAAAAAATAATTTTATTTTTCAACGTAGTCTCCCTTGAGCTCTATACACTTTGTACAACGCTTCTCCAATTTTTTTATCCCTTCCAAAAAAAATGATTTGTCGAGGTCCTCAAAATAGGCCTTTGTTTGCGAGATGACTTCATCATTGGAGTCAAATCTTTTTCCACCAAGCCATTTCTTCAGGTTTGGGAACAAGAAGTAGTCGCTCGGAGCCAAATCTGGAGAATAGGGTGGATGAGGGAGCAATTCATAGCCCAATTCATGGATTTTTGCCATTTTTGCCACGATTGCGTTTGTGGTCGACTGTGAGCAAACGCGGCACCCATCTTGCGGAAAGCTTTCTCATGCCCAAGTGATCATTCAAAATTGAAACCACTGAGCCATGCGAGATCCCTACGGCTTCCACAATCTCTCGCACTTTCAATCTTCGGTCGGCCAACACCATATCGTGAATTTTTTTCGATTGTTTCGGGTGGAGAGACCTCAACTGGGCGTCCAGGACGTTCGGCATCTTCAGTGCTTGTACGGCCACAACGAAATTCAGTAAACCACTTTTTTACCATTGAAATTGATGGTGCACAGTCCCCATAGTATTTATCAAGCTTAGCCTTGGTCTCGGTAATGGTTTTTTTTCGCAAGAAATAATGCTTAATAAGCACACGAAATTCACTTTTTTCCATTTTCTCCTCAAATTAGTGAGTAGTCTGATAAAAATAGCTGTCAAACACAAACTAACTGACGCAGCAAGTTTAAATTTTGACAGGAGTCAACTGACAGATGCCTGTTGACAGGAGCAGTGTTGCTGTTTCAGTAAAGAGGTCAGGAATTCAAAAAGTCACGGAATTATTGACCCGCCCTCGTATTAGGGGCTAGAAGCATCGAAGAAGCATTTTTAGACATTGAAACAGAATCTGTACTTACAACTCGCGTCTCAATAGATAGGGGTATTGTGTGCCTCTGGTCTAGTGAGCAAGTTTTTACAAAATTACGTCACTATTGCTGATGAGGTAATTCCTCGGGTTTTCGTTGGAACAAGCAAATGCTTCCCGACGTCCCTCAAGGGTCGATAACTTACCTGGTATACCTTAGTAGAAAAGACAATAGACTGCTTACTAACGCTTCAGGGTGTAGTTGTGCACTGTTTCCAAGAGAAAAATATATAACTTTGTGCACTGCCACAAGGTTCTATTCTGTCTCCCTCTGTTTTTGTTTAAAAATTAAATTCTAAAACTAGTGAGTTCCTCGAAAAAAGTAATATTTTCTGCCTCGCCTCCGATCAGTTAGAAAACAGCAAGATCTCCAGACTTGTAGTCAGGTGCGACGGCGATCTTCGACGATTTATAACTCATGATGAACTATTCCGACATCTACAATCCACACAAAACTGGTAACGAATTTGTAGCCATTAACCGCAAATCAAATTTCACCTTCATTTTATCCATCCTCATCAGGATAACTTTTATCTTTTGTTGTTTCTAAGCTGCATGACTGAATGACACTCCAAAACAAATCCCATAAGCGGCCGGGACTTGCTTGGATTGCTAAAAAATGTTTTTTTTTTTTGTTTCTTTTTTTGCAATGTGAAACCAACTTGGTAACATCATGAATTCCAATCCAGAGCCAATCCAAAGGACATATATCCTCGCCTCGTATTGCATAACCTCAATCCGACACCATTTCTGTGGTGTTAATACTATTTATGCGCTGTACGAGTCATGTTCGTTTACTTGAACGAAACCATTACTTCTCCCACAGAGTCATTTGGAATTCCATTTGTAGAATTTGATGATGTCAGGTTACGTCAACCCAAATCCTTCTTTATCTCTACATGGAGGTTGTATGTTCCGAAACCATACTGACGTATCTTCCTTTTTTTTTCTCTTTCTCTCTCTGCAGATTAGTCGTATCACAAAATCAAAGAGCTTTGCACATAGTGTTTCCTCATCAGTTCCTAGATTCGCCCGAATGGTTTGGGGTGTCAACGGACGACTATTTTCAGGTAAAACTTAATTTAAAAAAAAAAATTCAAAAAAAAGTCCTGAAATCACACAACACGACGGGAGTCCGATTCAGTATTGCACACGTCCTGTATAAAATAAAGTGAATTCTCTTTTTCAGGTGTCAATTATGGCGATGGAAGAGTCCCGGGTATTAATCTGGCATCGGGACAAACTGAAACTTTCTATAATGGCTGAACCGTTTCTGCAATCCGTATTTGACCACATCCTGGGAAGGGATGTTGTGAAAAAACTGATGCAAGTGACGCAGGTACGTACACACGCACACACACTATTGAATATCCGAACCGTTCATCTCATTCAAAGGACATTAATCTTTAAAATTTAATTAAAACACGAAACGCCTTGGTGGAAAACATTAATGAGTTTAACTTGTTGTCCTTTCCTATCCATTGAAGGTAAGCGAAACAATGGCCAGTAATGGTTTCTTGCCATCGGGCGGCTACGATGATGCCGAGGATAAGCCAATGTTGGTTATGAAAAAGGGTACCGAGGGTCATGGGTTAACAGCTTTAATCAACCGACAGCTGCAGGGTAAGTTAAGTTGGAATTGAATTAAGATACTTACTAATGGTGGTTAGTTGAAGTTGAATGTGCTCCAGGAGACTTGTTGTTGCTCTTGTTGTCCTGTTAATGCTTTGTAATGCTCTTAACTTGGCTTTAAAAGTTTCTAACGCTTTTCTAACTGCTTCAGTGCTATGTTCTTTTGTTTGCATGTTTGAATGTTTGTATGTTTTCGTTATTTTAATATTGCTTCACAGGGCTTAATCTTCATTTGAATGTAGTCCGTTTTGAAGCTTTTTCTTTGGCTTACATGTTCTACAAGTTGGTTCTTTACTATGTAATTCGAAATTGGCATATGTTTGGGGTAAAGTTTCAAGCTTGCAACTGCCTGTGTACTTATTTTGGCTATAGTCTGATGCGCTTATGTTTTGTTCTTTTTTTTATTAATTTTTTCATAAAGTTTATAGTAGATTTTGGCTGCCTTAACTGCTAGCTAGGCATTGGCTTGACAACGGCCTTAATAAAAAAATCTTCTCAAGCCAATTCGCTCTTACAACTAGAATGCAGATTGTTCTGTCGCATATATGCATATACCTGCACGCCAACTAATTTATGTGGTCACCAAAAACATTCCGAGACGTCACGGGCATACACTGCAACGTCGATGCCAGGCAAATTTCTATAAAGATAGATATGTGTAGAAGTCTCTAACATTTTTTTGTCTACAAGTCCCCCACTTAACATATACTAGGATTTGAATTGAGAGCAGATTGGTGAATACTTCTCTGGGACCCAATTGGTTCAAACAAAATATCTCTGGTAAAGCTTATGTCACTCAGACCCTTGCTCCTATAATGCTATCACAAAAGATTGTAAGGCTACTAGTTTATAATAGTATACAAGAGAGCATCGTGACGGGTAAAACCATAAAAACAGATTGTTTCTTCCCTCGATGGCTTCGAAGAATCTTCACTGCTGTCCTGCCACTTGTAAACACATCGAACAGTGACCACACGCTCATTAAAAGATTCAAAACAATTAGTCTGAGTTCCTTCATATTAAGGACCATATTATAGACGGATTGGTATAGATTCAATGGCACAATCTAATTTCGACAATGCAACTTTTTACGGCTTGTGTTGCTCGACTAAACAACATGGTGTTGACGAATCACCAGTTTAGGGATAAATTCAATGCACCAGAATAGGAACCTGACTGCGCAAAATCTGGAGTGGAGATTTAAACAAATTGGTGTCTTGCCTCTATTGCTATGGTACATATTGATCAAATCACTAGTTGACTACTCTCAGACATATGCAGCAGATAATGCATCATGAATACGAAGGGCACTCGGAACCATGGAGTATCTGCAACTTAGAGAGTCATGCTACCTCCATTCCCTAAAAATGTTATTTAGAAGTGCTTACAGCAAACACAAACTTTGGTAAAAGTCCTCGACGCAAGCTGAGGTCTGAAAAATCCTTGCCTTATTACCTTACGTGAGATCCAAACAAGCATCAGTGAACTTATCCTTTCGACTGTGTTCAATAAGCCTTACATTCTCGAACTAGCTTGAGTGTCGTAAAAGGGGCTTAGCTCTAAGCTTGGCTACCTCCACGGAAGCAGGTGCCTCGCCCCCTCCCCCGATTCTTTACAATATAGTTCGCTGCATTCAGTATTACGGATATCTCCGCTTTGTAGACGGGCGTTAGTGAGTGCTTAAGATTGACGCTTTTTGTTTCGAAGCATGGTCACAAAAACTGAAGAGTTGAACTGTTTCTTTCAGACATTTGCCATTTAATAAGTTGATAATTGCTTCCTCTGGTGTAAGCACATTACATATTTATGTACCAGGTTCCAAAGTAAATTCCTAAACCCTACCAAACAGTTACAACTCTAATTGAGTAATTCGTGTTTTGAACACAACTTCGTTTTGTATTTATAGCTCTAAGTCACCAATATTTTCACCAGAAACTCGGTAAACGTGACATCCTAGCACTCGAGGTCTTTTGCCGGTTCCCTACTGTGGCGCAAACGAAGTTGTCTGAGGGCTAGCTAGCTAAGTTAGATTATCCAAATTTTTCTTATAAGGTCGGTATCGCTGTAACGTTAGCTTTCGTAACATCTCCTTCACTGATAAAAACGGGGCTGAAAAATAACTCGAGAAACTTGGGTCTAAAATAGCCCAAGGAAACTTATATCCGCTTCCATCAGTGTTCAAGCTTCTGCATCGTAAAATAGAACAGGGATGGTTAGGCCTATCATTATAATGTCTTTTTAGTTGCTTGACGGAGGGCTGTACTATTCAATTGCCTTCTAATCCCGAAGAAGCAGCGATTCATAAGATTGATCCTTTCCATGATCCTACTAGTCTCGTACTACCTCAAAGTTGTAGGTGCATATTGTGACGGTTTGTCATAGAGAGAAGTTCCCTTTTTTGCGGATCTGGTTAACGATGCTGATATTCCATTCACTTGACATGTACTATACTCTTCTGACCGGATCTGAGAACTGAGTAAGTGTATGATCTCCACAAAATCACTTCCAGCAACTTTGAGTACATCAGTCGGTAAGCCTTTGGGTTCAGCCTTTTTACTGGATTTAAGCTTAAAAATATTGCTATCCTTACTTCGTTTTGGTCATGTAGACAGAAGTTTTTGCTATCAGTGTCTAAGTTATACAGATTCCAGAAAAAGGTTTTTTCATATTCTCAGCACCGAATGTGATCCTACAACAGGGTTTCCTTCTTCACCTTTACGGTTTTTTCGCATTCGGCTAAACTTTCATACGTTGCTTCTGAAGTACAACCTCTTTTCTTCTGAAGAAGTCGATGTTGTTTCCGTTTTAGTTGATCGTAGAACTCAATGGCGCCCTTCATCATTCATTGTAGCGCTTAAGCTGATTTCCGGCATTCTCCATCAAACCATGGGTCTCTGATGTCAGGTTGATAGCGTTGACACTGGTCTTCGGTGCTTAATGCTGGCATTATGGGAATTTTGAATTTTTGAGATATTGCAGGATACGCGCTCGACAAATATTCTGCCGGCCTCTTGCAACTGCAGCTTTTGTAAATTACATATTTTTGTAGCAATTCTTATTAGTTGTGGCCTTTAAGAGGCTGTCCAGGGTAATAGAAGCATGTTTTACTTCGATCGCAAAATAAACAAATTTGTGAAGCATTTCATGAAGAAAGCCAAGTTCTGTATGAATCTCGAGATGAGCAAACTATGTGCTTGCTATAGTCGAAAAGTCAATAAGCCTGAATCAATTGCCAAACGTGGTATAGTGTACGTAATGCTTACCAACTACCCTCGCAAATAATGTCATACTATTGGTCATATATGTACCTTGTGGAGGAACACGTAGGCTTGTTCTTCAATAGAATCGATCTCGTCTTCCGTAAAAAAATGTTTTCAAGCTCACATGTCAAAGACTTCTTGTCCATCCCCATTCGAATAAGAGCTGCTTCCATTCCCTATAGCAGTTACCAAAGTAAATATCGCAATTTATCATCCTCCTTGGATGGCGGAGATGTCCGCGTGCCAGCAGTCAAGCGTCTCTACTTATCACTGGGCTGCACGTGGCCTGGAAAGCGTCCGAACAGATCCGAAGGTCTTACTTTAGGTGGCGCTACAGTCCGGGGTGGACCTGGGCCTCAGTCAACAAGCTTCTCCAGCCAGCTCGATCCCTGGCTAGCTGCCTCCAGTTTCGCACGCTAAGTTGACTGAGGTCTTCTTCCACTTGCGTGCGCCACCTAAGTCTTGGCCTTCCTCTACTGCGCTGTCCCTCGGGGGCGGATTCGAAGACTTTTCGGACCGGAGCATTGGTGTCCATGCGCTCTACATGACCCAGCCATCTCAGTCTTTGGATCTTCACTCTTCTGGCTAGGTCCATGTCGCTGTACAGTCCATACAGTTCGTCGTTGTATCTCCTCCTCCACTCACCGTCAATGCAGACGGGACCGAAGATCGCCCGAAGAATTTTTCTCTCGAAGCAACCAAGAACACCCTCATCCATTTTTGATAATGTACATGCCTCCGCACCATAGAGCAGGACCGGGATTATTAAAGTCTTATAAAGGGTGACTTTTGTTGTCCGAGAGAGGGCTTTGCTACTCAATTGCCTTCTTAACCCAAAGAAACAGCGGTTGGCAAGAGTTATTCTTCGCTTGATCTCAGCGCTTGTGTCGTTGTCTGTATTTATAGCGGAGCCTAGGTAGACAAAGTCCTTAACTACCTCAAAGTTATATCTGTCGAGGGTAACGTTCTGTCCGAGACGTCGGTGTTGGTTGTCCTTTTTGCTTGACAGCATATACTTGGTCTTGCCCTCATTGACCGCTAAACCCATTTTCGCCGCTTCCTTCTCAATACTCGCGAAAGCGCCACTGACATGACGCTGCTTTCTCCCGATTATGTCAATATCGTCGGCGTATGCGAGTAGTTGGACGGACTTTTGAAAGATAGTGCCTCTTGTGTTTGCTCGTGAGTTTTGCACTATTCTTTCAAGTACGATGTTGAAAAAATAGCATTACAGCGCATCGCCTTGTCTAAATCCTTTCTGGACATCAAAGGTCTCGGTGAGATCTTTACCGACCTTGATGGAGCAGCGTGCATTCTCTATCGTCATCCTGCACAGACGGACGAGTTTGGTAGGGATGCCAAAACTAGACATTGCTCTATATAGCTCGTCTCTATAGATCCGAAGGTCATTTACCTTTAATCGTTTCCTAGAGTCGTCAATGGTTGATCCGTTATCATCGTTTTTATCTGAGATGATTGGTCGACTCGTCATATCTGTCGCTTTCGCATAGGGTCGTTAGCCCTGTGGTAGTGTAAGGAGCATTTGCCATTTTAACCTGCATGTGTAAAAAATTATTCATGCTGTTAAGTGGAAACTAAGGTTAGCACTACGCTCCTTACTTGGGTGATGTGCTACTGACCCAATCTAAGTTATACAGCAGGCAGCAGTTTCCCAATCAATGGCCAGACAGATCTCCAAATGTTCAGAATATGGGACTGAAAACCCAAAATTAATTTCTAAAGTTCATTTACATTCATCAAATATTACCGTCTACTGTGGTATGCGCTCTTACTTTCAAAAAACGGGGCTACGGTCAACGGAGTTCGATATAAGGCATAGATAACGCGATTTTTTAGCATCTGAACCTGAAAAAAATGGCATGGAGAGTTGCTGTTATCAATACAAAGGGGCAAAATGCCATACTGCTCTTGAAACAATCAATTTCTCGAAGACAATCTTTTTTAATCGATTGGTTTCAAACTGGTGATTTCTGCTCTTCTGAATTGACGAAACTGTTTGAAAAATCAAGCAAAATGGCAGAGATAAAACCAGTTTTTGCAAATGGTGCCAATTTGTCATACATAGTCTTCAAGAAGTGACTAAAAAAATTGTTAATTTAGAGAAGATACGAGTAAAAGACAAAATATTGATCTTGAGTACTTTCTAACTGAGAGTCACATTCATTCCCCTGAAAAAATGTATTATGATTGCCAGAGGGACTACTAAACTATACACTAAAACTGCTTACACCCCTCAATGTTGTCAAGAAAATTAAAATGCTTTTCACTCAAAATTCACGTTCTATCTGCTCATTAGCTTAAAGTGTTGCTTTATCTATTTTTTCTCACAACTGCTTTCTCTGCAACGCGACTCATTAAAATCATTCAAATTTCTATCCAACTTTAAGTTTCTACCTTTTTTTCAAAAAAAAAAATGAGAAGAAAACAAAGACAAAAATCGATTAAAATCGTTACCGTTGTTTTTATTGTTTGTCACATTTTGTTTTTGTATTCATTTATTTTTTTTTTTTTCCGTTATTTTTATAGAAGAGCATGCCCCTCTGCTTGGCCGTACGTATCCAAAGCGAATTCGATTGGTGTCCTCTGCTGCTGCTGCTTCAGATTCTACTTCGAGTAAAAATAATAATGTAGCTTATAGCGATCAAAAAACATCTCCTTGCTAACATAATTATTTTATTTTTTCCATTAAAAAAATATATTAATTATAATTATAATTGTTTTGATTTAAATATTTTTTATTTTAATCCTCTACTTTTACTTTGAACTTTTGTGGATTGTTTTATATTTTCCTTTGTATTTGTGTTTTGTTTTTCTCTTTATTTAATTTTAGGAATAAATTTGTATTTATGTATCTCCTAAACAAAAACAGAAACAGAAACCTTATAAATTTGTTTTTTTTTTTTTTTAATATTTTGTATTCACTTTGTTATTACTTTATATAATTATGTTATTAATTTTAAAAATAATTAAATGAGAAGTAGGGTCTTAAGTTTAAAAGAATTAAAATTAAATATTATAAGTATAGGGACAATTTGCTTGGATACTATTGATCTCCCACAAATTCTTAGATTCCTCACTGTTTGAGTTAAACTATAATAATACGTTGGAGACAATTTCCACAATAAACTGAATTTGGTTTGTTGAAATAGCTAGGTTGCTGTTAGTTATTCGGAAGGATCTTCGTATGTGCGCGGTAATTTTGTCATTAAAACCGATGCCGCCGTAGCTTGCCATCTTCACTACCCATACGTTTGATGTAACCGAAGCCAGCAATCGAAATGAAATAGATTTATTTGCTTCATCCCATCCCTGTAAAACTTATACAGATCGAACTTATATCTTCCTACCGGCCTTTTCCATACACAGGACCAAATTCTTAACAGGATCAGAACTTGATCAAAAATGTAATATATTTCCGTGCCAGGAATCTTGACCCCAGTTGTTTTATTTCCTATACCAAGATAATTTGGTCGGTTAGCAATAGCGACTTTCTTGCTTGCTTTCATCAAATAACTTGATTCAGTAGCGGAACTACTACATCGAATCCTCACCACTTTTTGTGGGTGGCCGTGGCTCAAGTGGTAGTGAACTGTCTTCCAAATTGGAAGGTTCGGTGTTCAAATACCAGCCGTGCCCGAATGACTTGCATTGCGTTCTACACTGAGCCCTCCATCTTTCTCCTCTCTCTGTCGAATTTTCAAAAAAAAACTTTAACACATGTTGAGGAATTATAAGTGTATTCATATTCATGCCCACTTCAGCGTTAAGTGAAGTTCAACTCGTTTCACTTTATTGTAAAAGTGGGAGCGAACAATGAACAAAATCAATTTAGCCCAGCTAATCCAACATTGATTTATTGAATTCAACGACTTCCATTTACACCCATTCTGCTTCTCCTCTGCTTCAGTACGATATTAAATTATTATGTTAATAGCGCAGCTCCGCGTTATCAGTGAAGTTCTGGTTCTAAAATGCACACAGCACCTAAATCTAAGGAACCACATCTGGACGAATCTTACCAGAATCTCAAATCCAAAAATCGCCTTGTATAGCTTAAAGTGTTGCAGTTAAACTTGATGAAAAGTTTGTGTGCCGACTTGAAACTTGTTGGCCTTCTCCCTGATTTTCCTAAGTTTGCGGATCGACAAGACCGGAAGTTGCACCGGTATTTGCATATACAGTAAACAAAGGCTAAAGACGTTCACATAATTCACTGAATTTGAACTCGGGTACCTCTGCAGTTTTTGCAAGACAAAGAATCTTTTCAAGAGTTGTATTCGGTCTAATTTAATTCTTTTTGTCGTTGCGACGAGAGTTTAAAAAAAACGGATTTGTTCCCATCAAAGAACGTTGTTTTATTAATTTTCTATTCCGGTTACTTTTATGCCTGGTTCGGCCCTAAATTTATATCTTGGTAGTGTTTAGCAATTGCTAAAAGAGCTGTTTTAATGTTTTACCAAATCTTTATTCGAGTGTTACTACAACCCCAATTACAAAGAGTCTAAGTTTCTGCCCTACAAGTGTACCTTAGTCCATTTATTGTATAAATACTTCTAGTGGCACTGCCGAGTTTTCTTATTTGCTTCGTCGGTTGCTCTTTTCTTGACAGCACACTCGTCACTTTACCATAGATTTCTGAATTGAAAGCGAGGATGGTGATAATTTGGGCATTGTGACAACATGTAATTGGCTTTTGTGGTCGGCAATTAATTATTTGTGTCACCAAAAACGAGTTTTCCTTTACTATATTGTTTCGGAGGGCAGGAGTCAAAGACTCCTGGTCTAATCCATATTAAACAATGCTTTCTTTTCGGGATACTGGTCGATATTGCTGTATAGCTTGTAGAGTTCGCTGCCATATCTTTGCCCCTTAAAGCTCCACAACTGCCTAAAATCAGTCGATTGATCTTGGGGAAGCCTTCTTCCTTCTTCGCTAGCAACTTTTCTTCTGCCTTTTTTGCGCAATATCGCAAAACTTGTATTGTACGTACAACTCGTATCTATGAGTGGTGCCATTTGCGGCCGTGAATCGATCTGAGATTTCTTTAGAATCTGCATTGATATGAATATTTTAAAGGTTTTAGACTTACCAGGCCTAAACCAGATTGTTTCCAAATGGTTTCAATCGTTCACAAAATACGGCAGATAAGATCTTGTACGGGATGCTTAGAAGATTTAAGCATTTACATAAGCAGTATTGGGGTATTCCCTCTTGTGAATCGGGCATCACTTTTTAAGGCCAAATCTTGTAAATGAGAATGTCCACTTTCTACCAAGTTCAACAAAATTTTTGTTTTTTTTTGGCTTTATACGTGCTTTTTACCCTTAAAAAGAACTTCCGAAAATTGTTCTTGGACCATCACTTTTTCACTTCTTTCATCACGCTTCTCTCATCCGCTTTAGTTTCCTTTCGGAGAAGCATATTGTCTAACCTTACCTCTTTTTAAGCTTAATGAGCTAACTTATTACTTTCATATGGAGACGCTTCATAGGCGAGTTGGTTTGCTACATCTGCTTGATGCACTATTTATCAAATTAGGTTTCTTCAGGTTGCCTGAAGTTGAGTGCAACCGTTTCTGATGATTTTTTTGCTGCTAGTTAGATGTTATCACGATGTTTCATGATGTCATCACTTAACGTTTATCATGAACGTGTATGTGGTCTGCAATATCCATAGACATACCTTCTAAGTCTCCATATATCGGACTCTAGGCACATTCAAACATCGGTGATATTAAAGGTGTTTCTTATGTCGATAACAATATGAACAATTTGTTTGAGAGTGGTGTCGTGTTGACCATGCTCTCCAGGTGTTCTCCTTTCCTGTTTTTCTTTTAAAATTAACTAAACAGATTTTAACGTCCTACTTAGGATATTATTTTGTTACCCCTCATAGCTCATATTCAACTTGAGCCAAACTTCTAGTTTTCTTTTGATTTGATACCCATTGCTAGATGAGGGATTAAGAATGTCATTTTAAAGTGAATAGTGTTTTTGATTATATAGGGAGCAGAATCCATGCCGTTTTCGAGGAAATTCAACAACCTGTTGAACTTCCCCAGAAAGTTGTTAACTCCGCTCCAAATAGCTCTTTTGTATTACCGGGCATACGATATAATTTTTTTTCTGCGCTATATTGTCAGTCTACCTAAATTAAGGTGATAATTATTGATCCGAGTGGCATAGAGGAGGGAAGACATCGACTGTGTGACAAGTCAGACACAAGTCCAGGGTGTTGGACATTTCTACCACTTTCATGAGAATTGATATTGCTTTGGTAAAATTCAGTCGCAGATCCGTGGAAATAACAAAATAACAAAATCTTCCTAACTCCACTATCAGTAAAATAAAAGAACCAAATCGCCTCTTAATAATTATCAATTTTTGAACAAGAAAGGGACTTTATAGGACAAGAGAATTAGTGTAAATCACACCCCTTTGTTCCATTGTCCTTATACTTATTGGTTGTGTATAATATATTAAATAAAACTAAAAAAAACTCTTTTATTAACCAAATACATAATATTAAATTTAGGTAATTGTTTGTTTGTTCTTTTTTTTTGTCAAAACCTCACACCAAAAAGCGTAAAAATAAATAAATATTAAAATTATTGGAATCAAAATGAAACTGTCTTTGCTTTTTTATCGTTGATTTATTTTATTTCATTTTTGTTGAATTAATTTTTATGAAGTTAACATACATAAACATACACAATTAATGATTACAAAAAACTCGTAAAATTTATTTTAAAAAACATAGTACTTGGATACATCTATTCGAAGCAGCACCCCAATTAGCATGAAATGTTTTGTTTTTCGTTTATTTATTTCGTTTTAAATGTCGTTACCGAACACAGTTTACAATTTACTCGTTTGCACAGACTTTTCATTTCGAGAATTAAATATTTGTGTTTTTTTTTTAACACCAACAAAAAGAAATGAATTTGAAAAAAAAATGTTTTATAAAATTTTGTTGTTCTGTTTTTTTTTTGTTTCCCTGATACCCCTATCATATTTGTAAATTTCTCATAACACTCCTAATCCTTGTCATTCATGTGAGATTTTTAAATAAAAAGTAATAGTTCTTACAAATTACAAAAAACCAAAACAAAACAAAAAAAAGAAATCTGAGTTTTTTTGATAAAAATCCAAAAATATTTGTTTCTTTCTTTTTCTGATTTCATTTTTCGTTCCATTTGTTTTCGAAATAAAAAAATGTTAAAAACAAAATTCAAATAAAAAATCAAAACAAAAAAATTATAAACATGTAAACCCAGCCCTGCCTAGGATATCAAAGTATTATTATTGTGGTAAGTTGTTATACATTTTTTTTTGTAATAATTTTTTCTTTAAGTAACGATGTTGTCATAATAACATTTTGCAGCAGAGATTTTTATTTAATTTGTGTTTAAATGTTTTTTTTTTTTTTATTGAGAAAAATGTGTTCTTTTTTGGCTTACTCGTAGTGGGCTAAAAAACATCAAAATATTTGTGTTGCTAGTAGTAGGAAAGGATATTTGTGAACTTACATTTATTCATCATAGAGCCTTACAAGGCTTAAGATTTCTGTGAAGCTATTTTCCAGGTAGGTCCTCTCATACTATGTATGATAAGAGCTGGAAAATCTGGGACATGTCCACCACAGATTTTTCGGCAAAAAATTTATTCAGTTTTAAGAAGTTCAGCTATTAAAATTTGGTTAAATGAACTATCATTCCAACGGCTAGCTATATTACCCATTTTAATAACTCTTCAATCTGAGTGAGCACATCGATGGTATGCACAATATCTGTTGTAGGCCATGGTAATCAAAGAAGATAAGCAGTAAACATTTTGATCTCTTAGAAAGAGCTCTTCAAGGATTTCGCATTCGAACATTTCGACATTTCGGATCTTTCAACTAATCGGTGGTAGGAATTAAATTGTGTAATAGTTTCATAAAACGGAGATCAATACATTGGTACGACGGCTGTTCGAAAAGTCAGTGACTTTGAAATGAAATACAGTAAAACCGGGATAACTGCCTCCGTAAAAATGTTGACTTTTTTGTGCACTTAAACGGGTGATGCAGATAACATATCCCGATTTAGAACCCCATACAGGCAGATATACAAATTCGAATATTTAAATCGAATGCATAACTGCACGGGTTTCTTATTTATGAATAGATTTTAAAAAGAAGTAAATATAAATCAATAATGCTGTTTTCTGTTAACACGTTTTTATTCAAATAGAGATCAATTCGGCCAACAAATCAAAAGCAGCAACAAGACAAATTCAGACAAAACACGTATGCTGCGAATTCAATGAGGACCCTACACGACTTATCCGAGCAAAGAACCAAAATTAAGTGGAAAAATAGAGAGACTAAACCGCGTAAATTTCTTCAAAAATGTCTGAAAAATAGTGCATCTAATTTTTGGGCACTTACAAGGGTTGGGTTCTTAAGCGAAAAGCACTTATCCGGGTTTTACTCTACTTGTTTTTTTTTCGGAAAATTAAGTTTATTTTCCAACGTAGTCTTCCTTCAGCGTGTTACCACGATACTTCAACTTTATTTAACTTTTCTCAAGCTCTACAAAATAGGTATTTGTTGCATTTTTTGGAGCACGTTCGCCTGCAAAAATTCACTGTTTTTAATGTCCCTTCTTTCTGGAGTGTAGTGGTCTATCCAGGATTCATCGACTGGTACGAAACATTGTAAAAATTTACTTAAATTACACTTGGAGAGTTCCAAATTCTGTTTTGAAATCTTCACCCGAATCCGCTGTCAGCAAACTCGACATCCATCTTACCGATTATTTCTTCATGCCCATATGGCCATACAGAATTCGAATGATGGTATGATCCATGCGAGGGAGCAGAGTCTCCATAATGTTTATTAAGTCTGTCCTCAGTTTCTTTTTATAGTTTTATCGCGCAAAAAGTAGATTATGCTTTTCTAAAACAAGCTCACTGTTTTCCATTTTATCCAAATCTCACAAACCAAAATTCTTTCGATCACTGTAGAAAGTTAATTGTTTGGCAGATCTATTTGATTATTTTTTTTTTGTCCAAGCCGAGAGAAAGAAACAAAGTTATCAAAAAAAAATTCTCTATGCGATCCGAGCGGCATCTTGCATCAATTCATCATCTCATTATCTTGCATCACTGACTTATCGAACAGCCCTCGTATGTCTCGTTATTAATATTTTCAAATTGACAATGCTGTCCTCGTCTTCCCGAGATTATAGCTTTGTTCAGTGAGGTTGTTCCAAAGTTTGTACTTTTCTGTTCAGTGAGAAAAATTTCTGTCCGAACCTGTTCTACTTTGTGTTCAGTGAGGTTGTTCCAATCTGTTTGGAACAGAAAATCTTGCACCTACTCTCGAAGTAGAACACAATTGTGAAAAGTGTCAAAATCAGCTGTGATTTTAAATTGCATTATTTGTTGGCGGTTATTTGCTAAATCAAGTGAAATTTCAAATTCCAAATGGATTAACGTTTGACAACTGTCATATTGGCTGTACTTCTCTGTTCTCATTTGATTTGACGTTTTTCACAAATTTGTGCGGTTCTATTCTAGTTTTTTCTCACTGAACAAAGCTTATATCTCTAATCTAATCGGCACGAAATCATTCAAGCCGTCCGCGCTTGTTTTTTTTTTTTTAAATCCTACGTTGGTGCGACTCTCATCTATTTTTAGGCGCCATCTGTCGACAAGTTTGTTGTCAGTAGCCAAAAACATTACTTAACCTCAACTCAGTAGCCAAAAACATTTTTACTATGGAAAAGGAAATTCACCAAAGAGTTTGTTTGAAATTTTGTGCTACGAACAGAATTTCTCGTTCGAACGAAATGAAAATGTTGGAGAAAGCCTAAGGGGAACTCTATAATATCGAGAACAAGAGCATTTGAGTGGTACAGAGCACGAAGAGGGCCGTGAAGTTGTTAATAACCTGTCCCATCCGAGACGGCCTGCAACAGTAGTTACTAAAGAAAACATCAGCTTAGCGAACAAAATGGTGCTCAAAATTCGTCACTATAGTTTGAGAGAGAAAGAAACAAAACTAAAAACACGACATCAAAATCGTTCATTCAAGGTTTTGCTGACTGTTTCTATGAATAAACAATATTGTTTAAGCGTTGTGAAGCGTTTGAGGGAGAGTATCTGCCGGAAAACACCGATAATGTATTAAAACATAAATCCATCCTTATAATCGACTTTCTAACCAAAAACCTTACCAATATATGTGAGCAAGTCTCGCATTCTCAAGATATGGCACAATGTGGCTTTTTCCTATTTTCGACACTCAAATTCCACTTGGTGGGTATGAGTCAGAATATGCTTAAACAAAATGTACGAATGATTGTGTGTGACGAACCCCGAGTCAATTAAAGCTTGTAAGGAACAATCCGAAATCGCAATGCAAAATTCTCCTCACCCTACAATGCCCCCAAAGGACGTTCAAGTTATCGGGCTTAAGGCCGCGGTCCATAGAATCCGTTGCGTTTGTTGCGGCAATTGACAGCTGGATAGAATAAACACTTTGTTATGGGAGCAGGCCCATAAGCAACTTTAACATTCACATTTTTACGTTCAAGCATTCACAAATTGAAAATAAGCACTTTCATTGGTTGAAACAATCTCAACAATAACAAAACTTCATCCGCTGTATTCTTTCAACGTTTGTAAACGACGAATTCTATCGGACTGTCGTTTCCGTCAAATACGTCAACGTCAACCTATCCGGCATTGCAACGAATGCAACGGATTCCGTGGGCCGGGGCCTTTAGGCGCACAGTTATGGCGAAAGCTGCAATAATCTTCCTTGAGCGCAAAAAATTACACAGCAACATTTTCGGTTATCAATCAGCAAATCAGTCTTACGAACTTTCGTCAAGAACTTGCGTACACCAGCTGCAGTTGTTGTATTACTTCGACCAAAATTTATTTTCGAAATTCGCACTGTTTCGGCAACACAGTGATAACTTTGCAATATTTCCCAAAGTTGTTAGAGTGTTAATCGACCAAATTCGTAAAATATAATACTCGTACTTTATCAATTTTTTCAGCTCTCAGCGAATACCCTTGACCGCAGCATGCTGATAAGCTCAATTCATGAAAAAATTTGGTCGAATGACTCCACATATGGATTATCTTCGCTCCAAATGCGACAATTTTGCTTATTGACATACCCATTGAGCCAAAACTAAGCCCTATCGCCAAGCCTTGGTCCAATTCACTAAAATTTCTGCGCAAACGACGGTCATTCTGATTCAATTTTTGCATGAGCTGGATCTTGTAAGCTCTTCAACCAAGACGTTTGGGTTGAATTTTCCTTAAAGTTTGCAATCTGACAATTGGTTTAACAGATGTAAATGGCTGAAGTTAACACTGGGCTTAAAAAACACCACAAAAAAATGATTTCTACTTACGCATTTTAACATCCATACAAAAAATTTAGCAAATTCACATATGGCAACACCTATTGCACGTTTCAATTTGTAACAGCTTTTAAAAGCAACAAAAGCCGAAAGAGCTTGCGAAAATATGTACAAGGGAGAAAGCGATATCGCTTTGTTAAAAATAATACTGGTTACATTGGCCCTGACATGAGGGTATCAATGGCGGGTATGGTGGATCTCTAAGGTACATGCAATTGATCATTCTGTCTCTGACTTCGAGGCAGACTGGTCGCGGCGGGGATGTATCAGATTGTAAGGTTAGTAACAGCAACAATTTCAATGTAAAGCAGCGGTAATTTTAAATCTTTTGAACCAAAAACATGTTCGAAAAGAAGCGCTGTCCTAAAAGAACCCCTACTGCAGTTTTGGTTGAACAGATAAATAATTGACAATACAAATAGCCCAGTTAACGCTGCCAATATCACAGCTGATAGAATAAATTCGAGAGATCAAACAAATTGGTGGCTTTCGTCAGAGAATATGGTGATATCAACGTCGACTTGGCAAAAAGAAAATAAACAGATGAAATGGGTGAACTCAAAGAAAACAACAACAAAAAAGATGAACTAATTCAAAACATGCACGTTATCAATCAACACAGTAAAACGACAATTGATCAAAAACAACGTAGAAGTAAAAAATACCCTCTCAAGCAAAATGATTATCGTATTGACATCGTGAAAGCAATTCAAAAAACGACACCGATTTTGTTGACAAATTTGTATGTGTACAGAACAAAAGCAAAAAGGTCGGAAAGATCCACAATCATTGTCTCATTTTCGTCGCATATGTGTGAATTGCAATTCATAAAACTCGGGACCTCGTTGATCATTCTTCCCATCGCGCTAAAGAAGAGCATACGAGTACAAAATACCGACTACCCAACTGAAGCAGCCATTGATGCCACTGTTTACAAAAAAAAAATCAGCTAACAAAACAAAATAAACATCTCCTCTGGATGACAAAAAAAGTATCTGGAGCTATGTATGGGAGGATGCCGGACGAGCGTTGGCAAAGGAAATGAAAACAGCCCCACATTGTTGATAAGCATCATTAACGATGTCACTAAAATGACTCCCACATAACACATTGGGTTGTTCAAAAAGTTCTGCGGTTTTTTTCTTGGAAATTGTGTTTATCTTTTCAGAAAATCTCTGTGTACACCGTTGTAAATTTTTTTTTGTTTATTCCAATAGAGAGGGTTATCCTTTACATTGTTACGAGAATTTGTTTTTATCAGACGTGTTTTATGTATTCAATATTTTTTTTTTTTTAATTGAGGATAAGAAAGTGCATTTTCAGCGAATTTTGCTTTTTTTCTTTTAAAGAAATGTCAAAGCAACAGAGGCGCCACAAGAGATTTGCGTATGGAGATTCGGCTATAAGACCTGACACTTGTCAGCGTTTGTTTACACGCTCTCGTTCAGGAAGTGCAGACTTTACTGATGCTGTTCCCTCTGGACGTCCATCCACCACAGACGACGATCAAATATTGGTTGCAGCTAGCGCTGACAGGCACTGAACGACAAGGAAGATTGCCCAGCGGTTTAACCATTTCGCAAAAACTGAAAAGGCTTCAAATGTCGAAAAAGATGGATGCTTGGGTTACCTACGAACTCAGTGAAAAAAACATTATGGGTCGCATAATGGTCAGTGAGGTTTTGTTGAGGTTGAACACGCTTGAGGCTTTCCTGAAAAGAGTGGTTACGAGAGACGAAAAATGGGTGGTTTACAATAACATACGGCGTAAGATGTCATGGTGGGCTCCTGATGAAACACCACAATCGATCGGCAAAAAGGTCATGTTGAGCATTTGGTAAGATTGGAGAGGTCTCCTTTTCACGCAATCAGACAATAAACAGTAATAAACAATCAATGCTGTTAAATATTGCTTTCAGCTCGATACTTTAAAGCAGGCAATGGGAGAAAAACGGCCAGAATTGGTGAACAAAGAGGGCGTTGTACTCCATCATGACAACGCTTGGGCACACATAGCTTTAGTGCAAGCTGAATTCTGTTGGCTGGGAAGTTATGCAGCACCTACTGTACTCTCTAGACCTTGTCCCTTCTAACTATCATCTGATTAATCCTAAATTACGGCACCAGCTACCAGGGCTTCGGCCTAGGAAACAATTCAATTCCGAAGATAAGATCAAAAAACGTACCTGGAAAACTTTTTGTTTTAATATGAGGTCATCCAATTCGTTGGCCGAATTTGGCATCCCTGTTTCAATAGCATACATCAAACCGAACTGTCATTCAATACTGTATATGTTTAAATAAAGTCTTGCCGTATTACAATATAGATAGTTAAACCGTCGCTGAACGTTCTTAAATTGTGAAAACTTACTCTAAAAATAGAGATGCTGTGGAAGGTACATTTCGCGCATTACGAGCAGATTATGATTAACATAATCGTCCATCTTGGCGCATTATAGGCAAAAATATAAAAAAAAATAATGGAAAGGAACAGGCTCTGTTAAAGATGTCTTTAGGCCTATCCATCATCGAAATGCACATTCTACAGAAAGTATAGCTGGCCTTAGGGAAGTGCTGAAGAAAATTCAAACCTAATTATCTTCACCCTCATAAAGTTCAATTTACTTAAGAATTGAAGTCATCTGACTATGGAATGCGTGGGCCGATTGGGTGGTTGGAAATCGGCGCTTGGGTGGCCAATTGTCACACAACATTTTCTTCGGAGATGAAGCTCATTTTCCACTAGATGATTCATCAACAAACACAGTTGTCGCATATGGAGAAGTGAAAACCCATATGGAACTGTTGACAGACGTGTAACCGCCAGAGCAATTCTCCTCACTATAGCCAAATTTGTTTGACCACAAATTGGGGATATCCTAGTAGATGTGGAAGACATGTAGTTTCAACAAGATATCTGGACAAGCGTGCGGACGACGCTTTGGACTCGAACATTCATCAAGTTATAGGTGAGTTATTGCCCGAAATGTGTCGAAAAATTATCGAATATTACCTTGTCAGAATCAAGTCGTGCAAGAACTCCCGTGTAGAACGTTTGAATGATGTTATTTTCGATTCATAATGGCAAGATCCAAATCTGAACAATAAGCGTGTTTTTTAAAATCTACTTTCGAGAGCACAAAATGGATGACTCTGTTTACGGTCAGTTTATAATATATTTATTGCCATATATTAGGACATATGTAAAAAGGGATTAGAGTATGACTTACGAAAATCAGATTAACCGCCTACCGAACGCACAATCCGATATAGTATCGAAAAGTTTGAAACCCAATTTTTAGAATATGATGATATGCGACCAAATGAACACATTTCGCAAGTTGTGAAGAAAATATAGCGGCGGTAGCGATGATCGTGATGAATAATTTCGACACCGATGATCTGGGTTTGAAAGCATACAAAATTAAATTCGTGCAGAAACAGAATCCAACCGACCTTCCGAATCGTCTATGATTCAGTCGTTGGGCTCTTAAAAATCTCAATGGCAAAGTCAATAACCAAAATAGCCATGATGATGCGGAGCAACTCGAAAAGATTCAGGAGCTGCCACTACATCCAGACAAAACAGCGGTTTGATGTGAATTATGGGCTTATGAAAAAATTGGTCCATATTTCTTCAAAGTGTAGTTACGAATGCATTTCATTTCATTTTCAATGCATTTTTATTAAATTTAAATTCAGAAATTCTTACAAGCTATACAAAAAAACGCTTAAAAATTGGCTTAAATAACTTAGAAAACTATCTTATTCTAACTTACTGGCCCCATGCGGACACTCTAGGTTAAACATAATTTTTAATCTACATGTCTTTCGACGTTCCGTACAGTACTTTTTTTCGTTACATTAATTTAAGCCTAAAACTAAGAAAATAATTTTATTAAATAAAAACTTAGTAAATGGAATTACTACGAATGCCATCCGCTATCTATTCATAATAAAAGACTATTTGCTGCCTGAAGTTGAAGATCGTGGTCTCGACGATTTTGGTCTAAGAAGACGCCGCCACTTGCCACACAGCCCGTGAACCTATGACTTTATTGCTAGAACGATTCGGCAAAAAGTTACTTTTACTGTGTGTGTCGGTGAATTGGCTACCTAAATCATGTGACCTCTAGATTTTTTCCTTTGGAGCTACATAAAGTATAAAGTCTACATGGATAAGCCAGGTATCATTGGGGAATTGGACGCCGACATTACTCAAGTCAAACACCATTCGTAATGTTCGAACGTGTCATCGAAAATTGGAACTTTAGAATTGACCTTATTAGCCACAGTTACGGTCAACATTTGAAGGAAATAATCTTCAAAGATTAACGGATAGATGTGAACTTTTTGATTGGCTTTTATTTATGAAAAAAATACCTCTAATAGCTACAATGTCAATATAATTAGTTCTCGCTTAAAAGGCTGTCTTCGTCTCATCGTTTCATCGCGTTTATTTACGCGGAGTTGGCCTTTTCAAACACCAACTCCAGCTTTTACACTTTTCCGTCTCTGATCGAAATTAGTCCACATACTTGGCGGCCTTAAATTTTCCTCTCGGTGTACGGCATTTTGGAGCCGATCGCACAAATTTAGCGCACTTGATTAAGTTGATGCGCTTTCTGAAATTGCTATCAGCAAAAGTCGGTGTTGACTTGCTAGTGTTTCGCTCGAGATCTCTTTAGAATGTTAAGTATGCCGTTCCGGCTTTTTTCAGCTTAATCGGTTATCTCTCTTAGACAGATTGCTACAATCAAGTGCCGCTCTTGTTGAATATATACCATTTTTGTCATTAAATTTAAATATAAGTTTGCAGACAGAAAAAATCGTGCATAAATAAAGATTCGTAGGGACTTATAAGATACAAGTTTGACATGCCGATTCATCTTAAAGTCGCATTTTTAATTCAGATGTAAAATTTAAAGATCCGCTACAAACCAAAAAAGAACACATTTCGATCTACTCGTACATATTTGTAAGTGTTTAAGCTAGAAGTTAGTTCAACCTAGAAGAAAGGTACAAAAGATAATTTTACTTATAACTTTGTTTATCGCTAAATTTTGTAAATGTATTTTTTTTTTCTTTTTATAAAATATAATTAAGTGTACATATATATTCTAGTAAATACAAATTGGCTATGTAAAAGTAAAAATAAAATTTATTAAATAATTATCCTTCCCTTGAACAAGAATGATTTATCCTACATTTTAAGATGCTACCGGTATTCAAATTTAGACTTAGTCCAGTTCCAGTCAATGTGTTGGCATGTCTATTCTTTTTTCTAGTTTATAGAAACATCAATTCAATAAAATCAGTGTTTTTTTTCTTGTTTAAACATATTTTAATATTACATCGTAATTGGCGATATATATAGTCTTTTCTTTTTATGAATTTATTTTCTACAGCAGGTGATCCAAATTCATGGCGTTTGGGCCGAATAGACGAGACTGATCACGAGACGGCAGTCTGAGAGGAGTCGACACTTGTAATATACATAATACACTGAGTAGTTATTTATACCAAAAATAAAAAAATTTAAAAACAAACGAAAACCATAAATGAAATTTAAGTTAAATATAGTAAAGTCAAAATTAATGTAAGAAAATATAAAACCAAAAAAAAAACAGAAACAGGAAAACTATTATAGTTTAAAAGTTTTGATTTAAAAAATAAAACTAACGACAAAAAAAAAGAGAAAATAGAAAAAGGATTGTTTACTAATAGTATTTAGTATCCGACGAATGTATTATTCAAAGTAAGAAATAAAAATAAATACCTACAAAGTTTATATGAAGACAACCTGTGGTAAGAAGACATCAAAAAATCCTTGACTCTGAGCTAAGGATTTGGCTTATATTGTAGAATTTTCTTGAGCACTTCGGGTTTAAATCCGCCTTACATTTCCCCTCCCCTTGAAATGAGGTCTAATTCCCGAAGCATAATTCGAAGAGGTTTTATAATCTCCTTTTAAATTTGAGCTCACCTTCAAAATAATGGTCAGAAGCTGTCTATTTGTGGAGAATTCTTCAGTCTGAATGCAGATTGTCAGCCCAATCGCAGAATCCCTCGTAATAAAGTTACGAATTCCGATCTACGATACGAATACGATAAAATGTGTATCATAGAATCCGAATGTAACCGCAAAAAGCATTGCCGCACTTAACAATCATATTCGAAATTTCGAAATCAGCTGCTTAACGTCGGAGTAAAGTAGAATTGGAGAAATAAATAAATTACAATCGTTGTTTTGTGTACTTTGAACAAAAAAATTGGTTAGAAATGGATTCTGTTGCATTTTCAATTGTTGCTAGTGAAGAAGAGAATGTTAGGTGCAAAGGCAGTGTCTATTCGCTGTGTGGTTGAAAGGGAACTCCGCCACATACTGCACCCTCTATTGGAACTCATGGAAACATCCGGATGAGTTTTCACCCAGCCAAGAGTCTTTTATATGGTCTTTAATTGTTGATGATTTTTTAAGTCTAAATGCGGAAGCTCCTTCGATTCCGGTTGTGGAGGTTCTTTAGCCTGTCAATTTTATGACGGCTTCTTCAAGGCATTCGGAAAGGGCTGCGTCCGGTACCTTTGCATTCTTTTTTATTTCCCGACAGTTTTCTTTTTATTTTTATTTTTTTATAATATTTTATTTATCTATACCATTTTGGTGAAGTATCTGCTTTTCAACCATACTTGCGATATTGAAACCCTACAAAACACTATCATTCTCTAACTTCCTTATTTCCAACTACTGGTGTCCTTTGCAGGAGGTCTGAGGCTGTTAAGATTAGTCTTGAGTCGTTCCCTGGAAGCGTTTACTTCTTCTTTTGGGCTCTTTGTAAATCCTTGAGTAATTCCAGGATTCTGGAAAA
This sequence comes from Volucella inflata, assembly GCA_928272305.1. Classification (NCBI taxonomy): domain Eukaryota; kingdom Metazoa; phylum Arthropoda; class Insecta; order Diptera; family Syrphidae; genus Volucella; species Volucella inflata. The sequence goes on from OV743719.1 coordinate 69,132,752, forward strand.
GCAGCTCCACCATTCTCTGGTACTGCAATTTATTTGTTGAAATTTTCGGCCTTTAATGAACAAAAAATAATTATATTTCCATAATGTAACAAACAAACTATCGGTTTTTTCATTTTGAATCCTTCGTGTCTGCGCACAACGAAAAATCAAATAGTTCGTAGATTGAAATGTCAAAATTCCGCTTCACTCGGATTCAGTGATACCACTTTCTACAAATTTCGAAATGCGTAGCAAAAATTTCCACTACGACGGATTCTCTGATAGTTCTTTCGGGGTTCGTAGCAAAATTCCGAGTATGACGGATTCTGTGATAGCAACTAGTTCCAAGTTAATCGTCACTTTCAAACAAGAAGTAGATTCAAACGAGAAATAAAAACGAAAGAACTTCAAAGGCTAAAGTGGCTGCCTACATTAAGACTTATTGGTAGTAGGTAAATCTTTTCAGTGATGCAGATACACTTGAATCAAAAATATTATATTATGACACCATGAGTCCATTGTCAATTCTGGCTACCCAAGCTTGGTTAAACAGAGAACAACTCCTCAAAAGGGAAAGTAAAAATTAGAGAAATCTACGATCGCTGGCATCGCTGTAAAACGCCTCCTCCATTCTCCATTTATGCAAACATTACGGGAAATTATCAGAAGAACTTTTCCGCCGAGGCGCGTATTTTCATCCGCTTTCATCAGTGTCCCAGTTTTTGCGCCTTCCAGCACAGCTGAAGTGATCAGCCTTCTTTTAAAAGTTTGAGAACCAAAATGCCTTCTAAATCGAAAGAACCAGAGATAAGAAGATGTGATTCTTCGCTTGATGATCCCCGCATTGGTGTCGTTGTCGAAATAGATAGTGCAGCCGAGACAGGTAAAGTCTCTCACTACTCATAAATGTAGCTGCTTATCGTGACATTGTGACCTAGGCGTCAATATTGTGTGTCTCTCTATATTGAATCATTTACTTTGTTTCTTCCTTCATAGCCAATGAGTTTGGCAAGGATACCAAAATTATATATGGCACTGTATAATGTGACTGTATAGGTGGTGTCAAATGTGTGGTGTGTATAGATTTGGAACTCCTTTGTTTTCCCCAAGATCTGGCGTAATGTAAAAATAAAGCCGGCTATGGACTTTCCTGGTTTAAATCCACCCGCCCCCCACATCAGTGTCAGGCTATTGACAAATGGTCTTAGCCGTTCACATAATACGATAGACAGGATTTTGTATGCGATATTGAGGAGATTTTTTCACTTTATTTGGCTCAGTTCAAATGAACATCATAGATCAGACAATAAATGCTGAAGCACCGTTCGTAGGGTACATGTTACTGTCTGTCGTTCCAAGATTTTAGAGATGAGTGTTTTAAACAGCTTGTCAGTTTAGCCACGGGCTCTAGCATTTTTGAAAGACTAAGGCTTGGAAACTGCTATCCTGACTTCACCATGGTCAGGTGGAAGAAAATGTTGTTGTCTTCATCCTGACGGTGGGATGTTGTTTGTTATAGTCATTAACAATCTGTTAAAATAGTCATTCCAGATTCTTAGCACTGATTGTGGTTTAACTACGAGGATTTAACTTTTTGATAAAACTTTAAGGCCTCGATCACTCGCTTCTCATGATTCAATTAGTAATTTTAGCATAAATATTGCATATTCACCATTCTTCCATATAGAGACTTTGGGAACTCTATCGAATGCTTTTTCTAAAACGATAATTTCGATATGCAGATCCTTCGTAGTTTCGCGATGATTCTCCATCATATCCATAAGCTGCATCATAGACCTTCTTGTCTCCCACAAACCCGCAAGGGCTGGCATGGAGTTTCATAATGATGCCTTGACGACTATCCGTAACATTTTCATATATTATCAAAGTAAAGGACATTAGTTTCACTGATCTATAGTTGTTTCAATTTCTCGTGTCACTTTTGCCTTTAAACAGGAAGACAAGAAAGCTATCTCTCCACTGACTCCTCCCAGACTACATGGCCTATGTTCATTATTTGTACTGCTTTGTTCGTAAAGTCTGCCATTCGTCTTTGTGCGCAATACTAAAGGGAATCTTATTTTAAGGCTGTTCTTCGAAAAGTAACACGTTAAGGCAGACTTTTCAAATGTTGCAAATTTTATCGTTCCTTATAAGCCGTAATCCTGCTCATTTTTGATTTCAAAAATGTTGGCAATCAAATTTCTTCCGAACTCTTTCTACATCAGGCCTTAGGTTATAAGGACGTCTTCTTCTTTCCTTGCCTTTTTTATCTTTCGTTGTCGAACTCTACATCTATAGGTACAATACATTTTTCATGGATGTTGTGCCACGTATGAGTACCATAGTCCTTCGACTTGGTTTATGACAATTTGGGATTCTTGAAAAGAAATGTTTTGCATTGTTGTAGCAACTGAATTTTGGGTGCGCTGATGTAGCTCTAAACTGCATGCCCTTCTTGTTAAATAAGCATCGTATTTAGCTTGGTAGCTCCCGGGAACTGACACGAATATTTTGCCCCGGAATCGTTTTCCGAAGTGTATTAAATATGTCCGACTGGAACGTGCATTTTTATATTTCTCTTTCATGACCTGTTCACCTTTTCTTTTGTGTGCCGCTCATGTCGAATGTACTAAATCGTAGGGGCCCCCCAATTATAAGGTTGTCTAATAAAAAGCGGGATCAGAGCAAGACATACCGATAACATCTTTAGATCCAAACGCCACTGAAGGTAGCTACTATTTGTTCAGTTACAGAGTGGCCGGTCATAGATGTTTCTTAGTTGTGAAACCACCTATAGTCGATACTAGGACTTAAAACACGGTACCGTAAGAGTCAGGAGCCTCCCGGACTTCAGTTCCGACCAGAATTGAAGAGGTAGGCCCCCTTGTGGGAGAGGCACGGTGGTTGCCTTCCCTTTAGCGCGGGGAAGGTGGACCTTCTCGTCTCATCGATATAGAGTTACAAAATACTGTGTGTTGGGATCCTTAGATCAGTTAGACATTTCAGATAGGGCTCGACTTATACCGGGGGTGGAACCTGACACTTAATACGAGTTACGTATTGATATCAAAAGAATTGACGGAGAGCGACGGCAAGGCAGTATCCTTTCTCCAATGGATGTATGGACATTCCGTAAAATAAGATCCACAAGGACAGGTGTCTTCGTTAACCATAGAGATATTCTGTACCAAATCGTATATTTATTTTGCTTACCATTGCTCTCCAAACGGATGCCTTACGCTGAGCTGAAGTGTGAAGGTCGCCTCTTACGACAGCTTGCGGAACGAACTGCGAGAAATTAATATTTCAGCTATGTACGAGTACACTCATGAAAACTTTATTTTGCATTCATTTTTGACATAATACGAGTAATTTTACTTGTTTACCTTTTGAGGAGCTCCTATTTTACTCGTTTCAAAAATTCAAGTGCCTTTGGTATTTATTAAAGCCACAGGTGCTGCTTAATTTAAGAAGTTTTTAATTGCACCTCAGATTCATATTCTGGTTTTTGCAATCCTACAGTTTCAGCGGATCAGTTCGATTCTAGTCCAATATTTTAACAATTTTCGAAAACGAACTTCTGCTCTAATTTGCAAGTTGAGAAAATAATTGAGTTTAAATTTTTCCTGCAAAGGATGTCCCACTAAAACCGCCTATTTTAAAATTGGAAAAAACCCAAAGTTTATTTAAAAAATTCCTACGTTTTTATTTTAAAATAGAGTGAAGACATGGAGGTTATGTTTGGAAAACAATATCCGATAAATGGCACCCTCGTGACTAATGACACATATTGGTCCTTTTTGACGAAGTTGTCAGTGACATTTTGGCGTCATTTCATCAATGGCGCGTCGAATCTGGTTCTTTTCAAAAAGCTTTAAATAAAGAAATCCAAATGGCGTCACGTATTGGTGACCAAATTAGAAGAGCAGCGGAGCGAGATAACTCTTCCTTCAAATGTCGTCTTCTGCAATTCCATTTTCGACCCGTCTCCGCAAAAATCTCACCATTTCGGTTGTGGATTTTCACAATATCTATACGTTCGTGAAATACTTGACTAAATCTAAATATTCACACATGACAGCTGTCAAATAACAAAACTGTACGACCGACACAAAGAAAAATGGCGCGAAATTCAAAATACAATATAATGTTTCTGGTTGTCTTTATATCGATTAATATTCAATTCCAAGATGCGAATTAAAAAAACTGCTAACTTGGCAAAAAATCATAAAATATAAATAAGTTAAATTACTTATTTACCGAACACGAAAACCGAGTACCCGAATAATACATCATTATTAACAAGAAGTTTCCAGAGACAATATGTAAAATGTATATTATAACTAAAATAAGTTATTTTATTTTTATAATAACCGAGTAAGCATTTCTTTGTAAACATAGACTTTTTTTGTTTAACGTTTGTTTATTGTAATAATAAAAAAAAAAGTTGTTTTTTTGTAATGCACTCCCTGTTTATTTTTAGAAAGATTTGGGGATGCACCTAAGCCTTCTTAAATTTACCAAAAGTTACTGAAAGTTTAAAGAATTTTTATTTAAGATAAAATTGAAACTATTTTCTAACTAGGCATTAAAACACTGTGACTCTTTTATATTTATACATGGAAAAATGTTACCCTCAACCTTGAAATATATCAACTTATTGTAGCTGGTCGTAAAACCTACCCCTCGATGAAATAACTTTTTAAATGAACTTAAGGTTGTAGCTTCTGTTGGCAGTTTAAAGTTTCTTTCGCCAAATTTTGATTGCTAATTAAAACAAAAGCCTCTTGGTTCACAAAAACAAATTTATAATTTACTTTGCTTTATGAATTTGAAATGACAAACCCTCTTCCCAGGAGAACCATTTGAAACCTACCCTTAACTGTGAAGGTTCATTATATGAGGAAAGTGTTGGTTAGGCGAGACCTGGGAACGCCATTAGAAGGAAGGCACAAACGACCATCTTTGGAAGTCGTTAAATTGATTTTATGTTTCTTTGTTTTAATTCAAATTATATGAGGTACGAGTGTGTACCTAAATTTAGTCTGCAACAGAGTGTAGGTCCATATTCACGCCATGAATTTATCCTATTAAATAAACGAACTCATGTCAGACATTAACATTAGACTTTTATTGACAATGCAATTGTCCGATGTCCTTAGGAGTACATACTTAGTTCACAGACCTTTGTGCTCCTGTGCCTCAATCAATAAGCCTCCCTTGCCAGTTTGATTTCTCGTTGGCTTTCCAAGAACGTTATTTTAAACTAGGTTTTCGCTACTGCAATGACAATGGTATGGTTTGGACTCAACCTAACATAGCCACCGTATTCGCTGTGAGCGGTACCTCAGCCAAACTTCTTTAGCCCAGACCTAAGATCACCCGAAGAATTTGTTGATTAAACGAATCCAGAGGACTGAAGAATCATTACCTCTATTGTATAAAGGGGGATGGGGATCATCTTATAAAAAACCATCCTATGTGCTAGGGTCTTGGTTTCTTAGGCCATAAAAACAGCGATAAACAAGAGTGATTCATTATCTGTAATGTGAGGAAAGCATATTTTGACCCGCCAGAAACATCTTTGCTGCTTCTGCCTCTATGTCTCACCGACAGGCCTTTTGGTTATGTCTTTGTCTTCCGCATAGTTTATATTGTTATGTGTCTCTGTTGTATCGAAGAAGTCTTTTTAGCAAGGTGACATAGGAAATGCATCCTTGGCTTGGGAATAGGGAGAAATGCCAAAACGAGATTAAGATTTGTATGTATCGACTATTCAAAAACTATTGTAGGATTTATAACCGTTAGCAAGAGTATGAGGCCTTGTTTTCGATATCTTCTTCTTCATTGCTAAACGTTGGATTACATCGTTACTGAAGCTAAACTTTGCTGGTGGTTTTTGCATTTGAGTTGTTGAATTATTGTGGTTGTATCCCCTTTGCCAAACCTCCTCTGGAACCTAAGTCTGTAATGCTGAAATAGAATTTTCGGACGATCAATTCGTCGTATGACCGTCTGGATTATAACTTATAACACCACCTAGCAGCGGTATCGTTGTCTTCTTTGCCGTTAAACAGTCTAAGGGGAAGAAGCTCTTAGTATTTTTAATATTTATTGGATCTCTACTACGCTCTCTACAAAGTTATCTCCTATTGCCTTGATTAAACTTGGATATTGCTCTTTTCAATTCATTTATGTCATGAGAATGGACCTTTTTTTCTTTCCGAATGAGTTGTTCCTTCTGCCTGACAGCGCAATTTGCGTTGTTTTCGTTGGTTAACAGTATGCAAGAGTGATTTTTCCATATCTCCAATTCAGTACCGACTCTACTTCAATGTTTCCTTGTTTATCTCTACAGCCCTGTATTCGGTTCTTGATACCTTAACATCTTCGTGTTACTTACTTTTACTTTAGGTGGCGCTACAGTTCGGGGTGGACCTGGGGCTCAATCAACAAGCGTCTCCAGCTAGCTCGATCTTGTGCTAGCTGCCTCCAGTTTCGCACGCTAAGTTGGCTGAGGTCCCCTCCCTCTTGCGTGCGCCACCTGAGTCTCAGTCTTCCTCTCCTGCGCTGTCCGTCGGGGGCCGATTCGAAGACTTTTCGGACCGGAGCATTGGTTTTCATCCGCTCTACATGACCTGGCTAGGTCGATGTCGCAGTTCGTCGTTGTATCTCCTCCTCCACTCACCATCAATGAAGACGGAACCGAAAATCTTCGTGTTACTTTTTAGTAAAGCTTTTGAACATTACTCTTAGAGTAGCTCCTGTCTGTTTCCCTGAACGCGCGTTTCTCATGTTCTTTCACTTTTCCTCGGGAGAAGCCGGTATTCTTCTGTAGAACTCAAGGGACACTTTCGTTCTTTTATATAGAGCCGCTTTGTCGGCGAGTTTTTTCCTTACATGTGTTTGCCTTCGTAAAACTTAAGACGATTTAAACGTCCTACTTCGGAAAAGTGCTGTCGATGAACTCGTAGGAACAATCTCTGGAAAGATACGCTTTTTTCCACGATTGAAGGTTGTTGACAGATAGATTCCTAATGCATATCGTTATAAGGGGTTCTCTTGCCTTGTAACGAAGAATTATTGCTTAAATTTGCACCCAAGTATGCGCTGTTTGTTTTCTCTGAGTCAATTGCCGTAGCATTTGTTTCACAGTTTCTTAGTATTTGTTCGTCCGAATCCCACCGCACCTCCTGAATGGCAATGATATCTTCTTTACAGCAGTCGTGGACCTACGCTGGTCGCTTTTTTCATTTAGCAGGGTCGTCAACATTTCGCCAAATCCTTTCGGGGTATTAGTTACCGCGCTATGGTGAGTTTTATTGTAGCCGTGCACAATCTATAAATATAAGTTGGAAAGCCAGAAGTTTTTCCGAACCCTTGGGCAAAATTGGCCTGAATATTTCGTTGTCAGCAGTGATGCCAACCCTACAGAATTATCTGTAGATACGCAGAATTTTTCGCATACCTGCAGAAATGCAGAAATCAAACGAAAATCTACAGAAATTTCAAAGTTTCAAATTCAAGGAAACAATTTAAAAAAAATGCAAAAAAAACAATCAGTAATATTTGTTTACCTCCTAACAAATCTATTACTTTCGATGTGGAACAAATGATATTGACGGTAACATGTTAACCCCCCATAGGAAATTTTACATTCTTCTTTCCTATGCCAATTGGCCTGTGAATGACAGCCACGAAATCTTTTCTTGCATTCAAATTGGGTATGCCACTAGTTGTCTCTGTTATTCTACAATAATTTCGTACGGATGACATATAAATGAACCGTTATTTATATTTGAGTGGCATTATTTCTAATTTTGCTTCTTATAATTGCATTTACGCAGAGTAAAACATAATATTTATTAGGTAGGTACCTACTTCAAAAAAAATCACATTGAGTTCAAATGATGAAAGTTTCGAAAAGACCACACCAAAAAAGAAGCAAAAATTGCGATACAAGCAAAAATATTGCCAATCTTGGGAAAATGATGGTAAATACAAGGCATGGTTGAAAAAAAGTGGGAAAGAAAATGTGTTTTTCCATTGTTCTTTCTGCAAATTTGATCTTAGCTGTGTAGGTGGAAAAGTAGATCTGAAGAAACATGCAGAGAACACCAAACAGATATCTCATGCTAAACAACGGTATTGCGTTTGCCTCGTAGTAGTGCAAATGTAGAGCGCCTGTTTTCGTCAATAAATCTAATGAAGTCGAAATTAAGGAACAAGCTTTCGACGAAACCCTTAACGGAGCTGCTGTTTACAAAAAGTGCACTTCTTACTCCTTGTTATGAGGTACAATTTTCTGAGGAATACGGGCAGCTGTTTAACAGTAGCATGTATGACTTCAAAAAAAGGCCAAAACGATTCGGATTGTAAATAAACGCAGTAAAAATCTAATACAAATCCAATACAATCCAATACTGTTTTAGAGTACCGAAATTTACATTTTAAGCACTTTTTTATATGTTAAAAAAAAGTCTTTATTTCTACAGATTTTTGTTAATAATAAATTTTCTACAGACTTTTGGAAATTCCGCTTGGCATCACTGGTAGTCAGTAACCCCCTGCAAAAGAATGAGAGATGGTGTTGACCTATTGAGGGTTCATCTGCTGCGATCTCTACTTGAACACTCTGACTTGGTCCGACCGTACAGACCAAGCTCACAAATATATGAAAGTTTCTGATATACAGACTATTGCTTGCTCAAAACTCGCACTTCTAAGTACGGAAATTCAAGTCCGATGAACTATGCGGCGGTAAAATAAGACGAATCGATGTGTAGTTATAGCTGTATCACTGGATATCGTCATGTCGCTACCGCTCAGGGCTCATTGTAATGGTATACTCGCACATCCAACCACCAATTTTAGGACAACTTCATTAATATTTATATTTATAATATTATTTGAGAAATATGTTCCTGATATGCTTGTTTAAGTTGACGACTTTCCGTAGCACGTCCTTTATACTGAATGCAGTGTTTTAAAGAGAAAATGGAACTGAGTTCCATTTCAAATAGTCCCGCGTGCACCACCGAGATTGAATAAAAACTTTTATAATGGCTTGGGTTGGCTACATAGTAAAAGGCATCTATAGATACATATTTAATCGAAATCGACAACACAAAAGCTAAGAGGTAGACATCTTTAAACAAATTATTATTTCTGCAGAACACTTTGGATAGTTTCAAATCTTACTTTTTAATTTTTTGTCTTAGTAAACAATATAAACTTAAGAAAAAATATTAAGGATATTGATCTACCTGAAGCTTACAAAAATAAGAGGCGATATAAAATTATGAACGAATCATATTACTTTCTAAATGGTACAAAAGGTACAAACTAAATTTCATTTTCTCGCCAAAATGAATATCAAACAAAATCTAAAAAATTTGCAACAACTAGATATCTACACTTATCGCCTCAACGAATTGACATTCATCGACAAAAAAAACGACATCCAAGATATCAAAACAATAAATCATAACTTTAAGTGTTAAGACCTCCTTCAGTTTTAGAGCGACATCTACCTACTACCAGTACAAGTTACAACACAAATAATATTTTTAATTTTCCAAAATATTCAAAAACAAAACAAAATAAACCCAAATCTTAGTCAAATGTACATAAGAGTAAACATAAAAATAAAACAAAAATCAAATATACTCGTATAAGCAAAACAGAATCAGAACAAGAAGAATCCTAGAAAATTTTCAATAGAATTTCTAAGAGACTTAAATCTAGTAAATGTATAAGAAATCAAATTTAAATTTTAAGTATGAACTTAAATAAAATTTAAAAGAAAAAAAAACAGAAAACAATTCCAAGAGAGAAATTTGCCTTTAAATTGTGAAATAAGAATGGAACCAGTAAAATTGGATCAATGTTTCAAAAAACAAACTCCTTTATATTTATTTTGAAAAAGATAAACCAATTATTGGAGATACGAGTACCTATTTTTGGTGATTTTTTTCCCACAACAACCACAAATACCAGTGCTTGTTGAAGGACAAATAAAATTCGATAAAAACTCTTTATTTCATTTATTTTTGTTTTACTACAAAATTAGATGTTAAATGTATGAAAATAAATAAAAAAAAAACTTTTAATTTAATTACGTGGTTTTTTGTTAAAAACAAATAAATTTTGTACCAAAAAAAAAAAAGAGAAGGAAAATTAGAAATTAATAAAATTATATTTAATCGATGTTTGTTTGTTAAGTTTCGCAAGCGAATAATAAGAAAAATGTTTTTCAGTATTAAGAAAAAATAAAAACAACAAAATGCAAAACGAAATGAATAAAATCTGACGATGAAAATATCAAAATGTTTTGGAATGTTTTTTGTTTATTTTTTAACACGCTTGTAGATCTGACTAAACCAAAGGATCCCCCACCGAGATTCTCAGCAAATAAGCATGGGGCTGGTGAATGGTTTCAAAATGAAAATGGGAGTGGGAGCGGACCAAACACAAACATATCAATTGCTATGAGTAGGAGTCCTAGTGTATTCCAAGCCGAAATACACGCCATTCAAGAATGCGCCAATCTGATATACAACTCTGGCATCATAGGTGCAAACATCCATACATTTACGGACAGTCAAGCAGCTATAAATGGCCTTAGCTCGCACATCATTGACTCTAAATACTGCTTTAAAAACCTCCAAAACTTAGCTCAAGGAGCAAGACCAAACTATGGTGGGTTCCTGGGCATGAGGGTATTGATGGCAATGAAAAGCCCGACGAACTTTCAAAAAAAGGTTCAGAAACTCCCTTCAATGGAACTGAACCCTTTTGCTGCACCTCTAAAACAGCAGTAGCCGTTAAGCGCTGGGATCACTCAAAATGCATCTTGTACTAGGAGGAGACTTGAGGTCGAAGACAGGCCAAACAAGCCATCCTCCCCTTCAACAAAAATGCCAACAGATGTTTGAATCTAAGCCGGCACGATATTTAAAACCTAATGAGATACCTTACAGGTCATCAGGGTTTAAGGTATCACCTCAACAAAATAGGACATGAGTGCCTACTTTGTCTTGAACATGAAGAAACAGCTGAACACATTTTAATACCTTCTTCAGGGAACAACTCGACATCTTTGAACTAAGGAATTCCCTTGCTGGTAGATTTACTAACATCATTCGGAAGATAGAAACCATACTAGTCTAAACTCAATTTGGACAAGTCAGCACAAAAGATCTTCTTAGGTCGTAATAAAAAATCGGTGGACCTTAGTCCTATTATGCAGGCATCTCTATCCTAAATCAACAAATTTGTAAGTACAATAAATTGCGGGTCCAATTGCTTTCCTTCGACCCCTTACTGAACCCTTGTCTGTAACTTGGGCACCTTTTGCTTTTGGACTGGATTTTCCAATGACTTTCGTTGAGCATGGCCACACCGGCTATTTTGTCAACTTAAAGTTCTAACGCTATCGGTTTCTTAAAGTGGGGGGCTATGCTCGTTTCTCATTAGAACATGTTTGTTTTATTTATTTTTCGCAGAGGGAGGTGGAAATCTATCACAGACAGTATGAAGATCGTAAACGCGTGTTCATACATACAAGGTGGGCCAAATAAATAATAACATACTCGTATGCATGCGACGCATATGTTAGACAACCAACTGAATCCGACAAGTAATGTGGATCAAAAACTAACCGATCAGCTGCATTCGAAATTTAGCGAATTTATCGAATACAGCGTTTACGCTAAGCCCCGGCCACCGTAGTTTATTTCCTCCAAAACCTGTTAATAATGGACATCAAATGGACCAAACAGCGCAAATCCGTTGGCATCGATGATCGTTGGTGGTAATGGAGGTAGTTATGCGTCATAAAATCTGGAAGAATTCCTCAGTTGGAGCATGGATCGCAGTTTTTAATGAAACAGGCTCAGCAATTAAATATCGCATCTCTCTTATCCTGTGTCCATCAATTTCAAACAGAAATTGCTCGCCTCGAAGAGCATATCAACAGTTTAGTGGATCGACGTCATCATCTGCTTGCAGTTAACGCTTGCCTAGCGACACCCCTAAATGCTCTGATCGTGTGTAATGAAATCTCGGTTGAATAAGAACGACTACGTATCTTTGCGAGCTTGCGAAAGCCAGTTTATTGCACAAGTATTACGTTGAATTATACCTATACTATGTATATTTGACTTAATGACCGGTGTTTGATGGTGTTATCAAAAGTCAAACACGTTATTTGTAACGAATAAGTTGATATTTGGTCCAAATATTTTTTACTGAATATATTCTTGCAAGGTTGTAAACGACATTTTATTTCCGCTTTGTATTGAAATCTACACTGCAGAAGACTTCGCTTCCGTACATCAGGATAGCAAACATGTTGGATTTAAAAGGCAGATACCCTTGAGTTGACCATAATTGGCGCAGAGCACAGTATACCTTACTGACTGTTGTACGAGTATGTTACATGATCAGTCCAAATCAATGTCTCATTAAAATTAGACCCAGATTTCTAACTGAACGGGTGTTATCAATAATTGTACTGCCTAATTCGAATGTTGGGAAGCTAAATGTATCTAACTTGTGTTTGTAGATGCATACGGTTTTGAATTTGTTCAGATTCAGTGGTAAATTATGCTTTTGCTGAATGATAAGATCTTTACCCAGTTAAGTCATAAGTCCTGGTACACAACTGAACTCACTCATTACGAATGCAACACTGGACGCATCCATTTCGTATTGATTGCGATTTGACAGTTGATATTTATCCTTCATTGTGACGTAAAAAGCTTTTGACATTAATTGCTTACAATCATGGAATGGGGCGACATTGAAAATCATATTGTTGTAGTTGTCCTACTCGTACTTAAATGCAACATGGAAAAAGGCGATATCTTTAGGACGTTGCGACTGCTTGGAATCACTCGCAATTTTGTGTATCGTGCTGTGAAGTTATTTAAGGATACAGGTGGAGTACGAGACCGTCAAAGATCCGGCCGTCCGCGCACTGTGAGAACTCCGAAAGCGATCAAAGCCGTGAAGAAACGAATCGACCGAAAACCGCTGCGAAAACAGATAATCTAGTCGCAGGAAATGCATGTCTCGCATTATTAAAAAAGATTTAGGACTCAGCGTATACAAGCGACACACTGGACACCTGCTCACGGCCGCATTGAAGGAAAAACGCAAGCGAAAATCGAAAGTGATACTCAGCCGGTACGCGAAGAACGCTCACAGACAAATTCTGTTTACTGACGAGACAATCTTCACCGATCGTGTGTATGCCCGGTCATCTAGAGAAGCATCCCAACTCATCCCGAGGGTTCAAAGAGGCTACCGTCCCGCGTCTGTAATAGTATGGTGGGGAGTGTACTACGATGGCGTTACCACGCTCCATTTTTGCGAGAAAGGAGTGAAAACATAGGCCAAAGTATACCAATCGACCGTCTTGGAACCCATTATGAAGTCTCTCAACCAATCAATATTCAACACCATGGACTTTCCAGCAAGACTCTGCTCCAGCTCACAAAGCAAAAACGACTCAACTGTGGCTCAAAAACAACGTTCCGGACTTCATATCAACGGATGATTGGCCAGCTGGTAGTCCAGACCTCAACCCATTGGATTACAAGTTTTGGTCCGTATTAGAGGGCATGGCTTGCTCTACTCGACACTCAAATATTGAGTCGTTGAAGCGTGCCCTTGTCCGTGCAGTGGACAATTTCCCCATGCATGACGTGCGTCTCGCAATCGATGAGTGGCCACATCGTCTTAAGTCGTGCTGGAAGGCAAATGGAAGTCATTTCGAATAAGTTGATCGATGGAATTTCCTACACATCTTAACTTAGAGCTAAAGTATCATACAACTGGACATCATCAGCGAACATGTGAATGCTGCAGAATTAAATAAGCCGTGGAAAGTCATTAACATACAGCGAGGATAACAAAGGTCCAGGAATGGATCCCTGTGACAACCCTGTAAAAATAGAGGAAATGCGGTGTCTTACAAACACACATTGCTGACGACCTACTAAATAGGAATGTCGAAGTTACTCGTAAGTTGCGAAGAAAGAAAATTCATAATCATTCCTCAGTTTGTTACGGAGTACCAGATGATCCACAGTTTAAAATGCTTTGGTAAAGTCTGCAAGATAATCCTTCGACAAATAGAATGTCTGAAGTTGTTTTCCTGTTCGTGTTGAAAACGGAAGAAGAAGGAGGCTGCTTCAGTTCCTAGAGCGTATTTGCTTCATGCGGTTCACGATCTGTTTCATCCGTCGTCGCTAAACAAGTGAGACTTTAAGCATTGCGATTGCATTCTTCTCTTCAACTTCGTCTTCTAGATTGTGCCCCTCCTAGAACCTGTTAAACCTTTTCGGTTTCCCGAGATAAACCAATGAGCGTCCTTTATCTGGATCAAAAGATCCAGCCACTCACAGGCCAGCGCCGAAATGTTTAATATTTAAACGGCTAGTCAGGATGTGGCGATGGCGATGGCGCAATAGTTAGCTCATTGGCCTATCACACAGAGAGTCTGGGTTTGATTCCTGGCTGGGTCCCCAACAATTTTTCAAATCGCCATCACCCTTTCTGCGGACAATGGCAAACTCCCGAAAGTGAAATTGCCTACGAAAAAGCTCCTAAGGAGTGCTGTTCGGACTCGGCGATAAACCGTACGCCCCGCTCATATGTGACAAAAATGACAACAAGAGCAACACAAATGAGTGTCAAGAAGCTAGGCCATGGCCCATATTGGGCTGCCAGCGCCACAGTGTATTTTTGTTTGTTTTTTTTAGTCAGGATGTTTTTTGTGGCGATAGGCTCGACGTTTAACTCGAGTTCATTTATAATTTTTGCATCTGTGAGTCTTCATTTTTTCTGTCACCACAAGGACACTTAAGAAAGCAAGGATAACTATGATACTCTGCTTCACTATATAGATAAACCTTCGCTGTCTCTGACTCTATTAAATGTGGAACTGTGGCCACGAGAAATATATGATTCAGTTGATTTTTAAGCCTGCTTACGTTTAAAGGATGTATGAAGGTGTGTTGAACAATGAATTATCCGTGCTGTGAAGCAACATTACGAGTAACTTGTCAATAAATTCCAAAATCTTGGAAAGCTTATTCAACTGACAAAAAGATTTAGTCTTTGGTTGGATTCAAAAACATGATAGAGCTAAAAGTAGTTACCTAAGCGGAAAGGCATGTTTGTTAAGACTGATGTGGATTAATCCCATGATCAAACAGATAGATTGTTCGTAGTTCTGCCACCATAAACAAACTAAGTCCGATTGCCTATTGTTTTGCAATCTGTTGTTTCCATTGAAGCTCTAACAAAACATATTTATCTTACTAGTGCGACAAAACAAAATCTTATCGTTGCGCTGAATATTTTCCGCCCTTCTGATGAGTGCTAAGTTCGTCAAAACACAAATACATAGTCAGGTACACCGATAATCTGTTAAGCTTTCCACAAATGACAACAAAATATTGACTTAAGTACTGACCACTCCACCACAAGAGAAGCTACAAACATTATGAAAAGGTAATCTCAATATCTTTCTATCTATTGATGGGATTATAAGGTGTAATTCAGACTATGTTAATCGTCAGGTCACAGACCCCTGTACCCCTTGTTTTTTATATAAAATTCAGCAGAATCATCGCCCTCGTTTATCAAGTCTTTGAAATCTCTAATGAGTGACAAACATGTCATTAGACAACTGATAGGCAAGGTACATACGAGTAATCGCAAATCTTATCTAACGTACTCCCAATAACACCTTCACGGGTTATTGCCTACCGGGGTTGTAAAATATGGCGGCGATTAGGGTTTATCTTTTATTTTCTTCTGGCTTTGCATGCTCTAAATCGCAGATATGTAGTACAAAATCCAGCTTGAATTAACACAATGAGTCAGATACGAGTACTTTGCTCCATTTTTTTCTTAAACACTTGGAAATCTCTAAATGCCCACCTTTACACATGTGGAGTATCTTTGATGCTGCTCTTAGGACTTAAGTGGAAAGGAAAATTGACTTCCTTGCCATGCACGAGGACTTTCAAGTTAGTCACATGTTCATGGTAATAATCCCACAGATGGAGAGGCAGCAAGTGTTGCTTCTTAATAATTAATTAACCGAAAGACCTTATGCACGGATGCAAACGAATAATCCTGTTTCAGAAGGAAATAATTTCAAAGGATAAAGAGATTACGGTCAGAAAAGGATTAGAAGTTGTAGCTTATGCGGTTGTTTACATACAGCCAACATGAGGACACTTTGGTTTCCCCATAACTTTTGTTGTTTCAAAGGGGGGGACTTGGATTGGCATTGGATTTTCTATTAATTTAGGAACTAGGATGTGATCCTGGTCAGTAAATTTCATTTGAATAGCAATCAAGCAGTGTTGTGGTTAATTTAACTGGAGGAGTGAATTAGAGTAACTCAGTTCGATGACTTTGGAAGTTATTGAATTGGATTTCATTTTCTTTTTTCAGATTTTTTCAACTCAGTGCTAACTTCAGACATTTGTACCTATCAAACCAAATGTCAGATTGCGAACTGTCAGTGTCACTTGTTATTCAGTAGTCTTTACAATCTTCTAAATTGTGGTTCTGTGCGCCAAACTTATAGAGCACTGGCACGTATTATTCGCCGTATTATTGACCATTTTCGCACAACATTTTATTTGGAAGATTCAGTGGCATCGAGTCGGTAAAGAAGAGTTCGTCCTGAAGAGAATATTATATCCCTTTACGAGAGTGTTGAAGAATACCAAAATTTGTCGATTCGACGTCGTTTACAACAGCTTGGTCTTTGTCTGTCCGTTTTATAGGAAATTTTACGCAAAGATCTTGATTTGAAAGCTTCCAAGTTCCAGCTCGTGCAAGAATTGAAGTCGAATGACCATCGCTTACGCCGGAATTTCGGGTGAATAGGATCAAAATCAACTGGCATTGGATCCACTTTTTTATCGAAAATTGTGTAGAGCGATTAGCCTTATTTTTGGCTCACTGGGTATGTCAATAAGAAAAATTGTCACACTTGGATCGAGGATAACCCATATGAGATTGTCGAAACGCCGTTACATCCCGAAAAATGCACACTTTGGTGAAGACTGTGGGCTGGTACGAGTAGATACATCGGACCATATTTATTAGCCAGTAGGATGGCACTACGTGCCTGGAAGCCAACATTATTCGCGTTATTGAGGACAAATGCTTGAAAAGTGATCGAAAACTTTGTTTCTCGGATGACATTCATCATTCTCTCGATTAAATACAAATGTGTAGAAATGTGTTTACAAACGCAACACTTTTACATCAAATTTTATCCAATATTCATTCAGATTGGCGTACTCAATGCTCGTAACTTTGGAATAACGAAATAGAATTCTGATTCTAGATTATCAACTTGAAACGTAGATTCCAGGAGGAAATATCCGGCCAACGACATTATGATCTTGGGATATCTGCGTTTTCTTGGGAATTCAAAGGGATCGAAAACATAATACGCTGGCAACGTTGGCATAACATCTCTTCACCATGGAGGCCTTCCGTTTCTTTAGGGTGTTTGCATATCCTGAGCAATTAGAAGGATCGGGATTAAGAACGACAAACAAAGTGAGACAAATACTTGCCTTCGATGTGGTTTCAAAACGCCGCTTTCATGGATTAAAGTCAAACAGCTGCAATCGCAACACTCCGCAAGTCTCTTTTTTAATTGACTCTCCCTTAGCCCTTCCAGAAAACCAACGCCAACAACATCGAACATTGGAAGGATTTAGTATCACAGCCAAAGAGCAACAAGAGAAGCTGCCGTCGTTGTATTTGATTTAAACCTGCCCCAGTAATGAAACCCCTGGTTCGAAGACAAATGAAGGCAGACGAATCTAAAAACAAACGAGGAATCTGGGGTGGTATCATGCAATTTAAAATGACCAGAAATTTTCGACAATTTTTAAACTTGATGTCATGCAACTTTGCTACGATTTCAATTTAGTCGTCAACCTAAATTCGATCGACTTGTTTTGTTAGCAACTTTTCTCTTTACTTTTCTAGAAAAAAAACACTTTTAAAGCTTTGGGCCTTTGGTGTAAAAATAATTTTTTGCATGGAAATCGGTTAAATGCCTGTCAGATGGCGCTGGGGTACGACGAAAATGATACATGACACCGACTTGATTTTGAAATGACTTCTGATTTTTTTAGGACTTGAAGTCGAAACAAAGTTACATGACACTAACCATTATGCAACTACCCATAACATAGAACAGATTTGTGATAACTGTCAAAAAACAGCTATAGTTGAAATGATAAGAAAAATGGCAATTTGCAGTCGTTAAGTGCTGCCCCAATACACCTCAGAATTTAGAAGAAAAGAGTAAGTACAACATAAATTACAACTAAAAATATTTGACGTTACTTTTTGACAGCTAACATAGAGGGTAAACCAACAGATGGCGTGGACGTTGGCTGTCAATTACTCGCATTTACTTATACTACATTGTATGTTGATCTTTTTTCGTTAATCACACAACAACGCATTTTTGTTATTCAATCTTGTTACGAAATTGGCCATCTGTAAGTCTGGTGTGCAAAAGAGAAAGAAGATGAGATAGAAAATCACCAACCTTGTGAGTCGTCGGGCAAAATTTCAATGACTCTTTTTGACTTTTCTTCTCTCCTTGTTCGTTATTTTTCTATATCGCTTTATTTTTATTCGTTCTTCATGAAAGGTGGTTCGCAAAAAAGCGGAAGAAATTTTTGGTCAAAGGAATTGGGGAAACATTCAAAACTTTTGTTAAAAGAGCGAATCGTTTATGTTTAAAGCGAAAGAAAAATAAAAAAAACTGTCAAAAAGAGTCGTGTACACAAAAGTCACCGTGTAATAGCAAGCGGCTCACAGAATAGAAAATTAAAAGAGAACTGTCAAAAAGAATCATGACTCGTGTAATACTGGACTGAAAGTAACATTTCTTAAAATTCGTGAATTTCTCGGTTAACATAATCGCCCTGGTGAGTCTAGAATTCATGCAATGGTTAAGCGTTTTAAAGAAACTGGCTCTGCATCGGGTCAAACTCCATATCAGTATGCTCGGCCAGCAGGTAGACGCCAAAACATCACCACTGCGAGCAGAAAGGTTCAAAAGCAGCCAAGTATCGGGCGTTCATTTTCATTTTCATGCCTATAAAATCCAAATTATAGAAAAATTGAAGCCTCTGAACCATCTACGACGTCGCCGATTTGTTAACTGGATGTTGGATGGCCGGCCAATTTGTCGACAAACTTGATCTTTTCCGATGAACCCCATTTTTGGGTGGATGAGTACGTAAAAATTGTCGTTTTTGGGGACCGAAAATCCCATACGAGATTCACGAAAAACCAATGCTTTCCAAAAAAGCGACTTTTGAGTTGGCATCGATGGCCCGTACTTTTTCGAATATGAGGCTGAAGAGACAGTTACAGTGAATAGAGAAAGTTACCGCTACATGTTGACAGGCTATTTTATTTTTCAAAATTGAATTAATTGGGTCTGGACGATCTTTGGTTTAAACAGGATGGTGCTACCACCCACATAAGCCATCAATGAATAAATTTTCTGTTCTAACATAATCGGACATTTTCCCTAAATTTGAACTTATTTGTTCCGATTTTTTCTCATTGAACAAGCCTAACAGAAACAGCTTCTGCACTGATTTCACTAGGTGGTAAGTATGTGCATTCCACATATTTAATTCTATCACTCACCATATAGAAACAAATTTAACGGTGCAAATATCATCGAAAAAGTTCAGGTTCACTCGTTCGGCTGTAGTTTCATCTTATGTTCAACGAAATCAAAATTCTGTTTAGTGCACAAAACTAGTGTTTCCTCTATGCCATGGGGTCTGTATTTCTTCTTGTCTATGGCGCATTTAACTAGCTGTGGAAGCGCAGTATCACAAAACTCCCCACATTGGTTCGCATCTTAGACAAAAGATGCTTTGCGATGGACGGAAATAGGATGATGATCGTCAACAAAAGCAAAGCCAGCGGTCTCACTAAAACTTCGACTTAGAAACGCTGCCAGTGACAAGAGTCTGAACAACGTTGATGACATAACACTCTGTGGTAGCTAGTTAAAGTAAAGAATGTTTTCATGTAACCAGAGGAGAAACTCTCCGTTTCATGTTTAAAGTTCACTTTCCAGGTAACCTAATCAGAATCAACTCACAATCAGCTCCTACTCACGAAGCTGCTAGTGAGCTAAGTATAACGCGCACCGTAGCCGGTATCTATCATCGTTTGTACTCACGAATGAAGATATTAAACATTCTTTGATCGTCTGTTCCCGATGGCATATAGTCAGTTATGCTACAGAAAGCTTCTGGCAGCTCTGAAGAGATCATTCACTGCAAGCCTGGCACTGACAAAGAAATCGAAACCCTAGCGAACAGCGAGAGTAGTAAGATAAGTACAATCTCTTCAAGGGTCAGACTGTCAAAACTATAATTCAGACTTTCTTTATGCTAAAGAGCATTGAGAGAATGATCGAGCTCCATATTCACAATATTGCTTTGCGAATGCATTCTTTGTCTAAGATTCAAAGTGCCTATCAACGCGGAGCAGTCAGGGTTGAAGGCCCACACCACAAGACAGAATACGCGGTGAGCATGTTTATCGATATTGAGGGTGCTTTCGACAAAACAAATTTTCACAGTGTGCGTGAACTACAATAGGACCATAATTGCTGATGCTGACGAGTGCTTATGGTAATGGTAAACAAGAGACGCCCATGTCCTATATCCACGCCTATAGTAGATATTGGTCGTCTCCTTCTTTGACGTTCTAACGTCTATGTTCAGGCATATGCAGATGATGTTGATGCATTACCTGTTGGATCAAATCGACCGAATTTTTTCTCTAACGCGTAAACTACCTTTCTGGTGTCAGTCACCAAAAAGGGTCAACACGACTTTAATAAAGCCTATATTGTATAAGTCGGTTGTCTAGTGGAGCAAGGTTTCACGAAAATGCGTTATTGCTGCTTTCACCAGACTCAAAAGAACGGTCTGATTTGGCTGCATAGGCCTTCTTCCACCCACTAGAGTTTTGATGACCTTACACAATCTCCAGATCAGATGAACACTTCCCTGCTGTCCATTTGTATAAAAAATTGTAGACTGCTTACAAGTGTCGTGACGAGGCACTGCGACTACTGGCACAACATCGTTCAACACTTGCTATGAAAATGATGACTACCTTTGTAAGTGTCCAGCCCTTGCATCAGGCTAATGAAAGGAACTTTATCACTACGCGCTTGCTCATCTTATTAAAAATGTAAAATCCCATTCAAAACCGTTTATTCCATGGTCACATACTCGTAGTTGCTTTATTGAAAAGAGTGAACCTTCCAAAGAAAAATGGGCCAGTATGCCGCTTCAAAATGAAATAGCCACACGTTCAGGATACATTGGCTTCTCTAGGTATGGACTTTCCGAGTTTACCTAGCGGCCGAGATGGAAATGCGCTTCATCTAAAAAGATGATTTATTGAGCAAATTTGTCGTCAATTTCGGGCTGCTCTAAGACCCAATCTCAGAAGCAATGACGAACTGGGTGGTCCTTTTTCTTCAGATCTTGAGTCAATTGCAGATTGTAAGCGAATAATCCGAGATCTTTATGCAAACTTCTCCTCAACCTAGTGCGACTTATGTTCAGTTGCTGAGATCCTTGGCGCGTTGAGGATATCGGGTTTAGGTGCACATTTTCGGCAACAGCTGTAATATTGTCAATTGATCGCGAAGAACGTACACGGGATTAAGTTCGGTTATCAATCAGCAATCCAGTCTCACGAACTTTCTTCACAAACTTGCGTACAGTAGCTGAAGTTGGTGCATTTTTTCGAACGAAATTACTGGTCAACATTCGCATTGTTTCGATAACATAACATTGGAAGTAAATTAACAATATTTCCCAACGTTGTTCAAGCGTCAATTTTTTGAACACATACAGCTGTCAGTGTCAAAATAACTTTTCATTAAAGAAGATACCAACAGATGGCCCACCCTTCATATGTATCACATTATTCTCGTGCTTTGATCAAACCATTTACCTTCTACCTACCATTTTGTTATCAGTTCACTCGGTTCGCTGAAAGGCTTACCGAAATTTTCCTTAAGTTTCCCAAGGCCTCGCATTCGATTCTGAATTAGAAGTACTTATGGTCTGACATAGAAGCATCCGATAACACTTTTAAACTGGGAATCCCTCTAGCGTATCTGCTACTTTACTCCAAATTCCCCGGTAATTATTGAAACCAGGCATCTCCAAGGCACAGCCACTGGATCACCTGTAAATTGAGTCAATTGATTAAGAGAATAGTAACAACAATAACATCCTGCCTATCACTCTGAAATTCCGATGGAAATGCTGTCGTAAACGTAGTGAGCTCTTACGTCTGAGCCAGTCAATAACATTTGCCATCCTCGCTGCTCTTAAAATTCCTGCTTTATGAATCTGTGCGTAACAATTATGTAAGAAAATCTGAAAGGATGTTGGGAACGCTATAACAAACGTCTGGAGCCCCAAAAACGATTACAAAAAGAGAGTGAAACCCCTTTGAAGTTCCTTGAAACCTTACAGATTACTCTATTTGACTTTATTTCGAGAACCAAAACCGAAATCTTACACTACAAACTGAGAAGCGTGTGCGTCTCTTTTAAGAAACAAACAAAATTACAAATCAGAAAATACTCATAAACGGTATGTACATCCTTAGTCTAGTTGCTGGTGCAGGTCGGAAGTATCAAGCACCAAAGATCATCATCGTCGTCCCAAAATCTTAAAAAAATTGCTTAAAACTATTTTAATGCAAATCAGTTCTAGTCGAACATCGTCTAATTGTTTGTGTTGAAGCTCTTATGTATGATTCAACGATTTTACGGCCATCCGACCGGCATTCGTTTGGCAGGACTTCCCTCCTGAATGGCATTCATTCCTGGGTCGTGATGACGCTTCTTTGCCTGATTCGCAATCGTATTAAATGCTAGTTTAAGATACTTTGCCTGCTGCAGCAGGTGTGGTCCATGATATGTGAAATGTTCGTTGAAAATCGCCTCTTCGGCTTTCAAATCTTCTGTTGGTGGTCTATCCGAGTTGGGTGAGATTGCTGTAAGGCCTGGCAATACAAACAAACGCTTCGGTTCTCGTTTATCCAGTGGGCATGCGAATGTGGTGTAAATGCGCAGTAGTTCTTCGTACGAGAGTGATTCAATATTTGGTATCTTCAAGTGACGCTGTGCGGGAAAAACCGTTCGAAAAAGTGAATTGACTCAATTTTACTAGAGAATCAATAGAATTGTAACGAAACTTACATCATTTAAGACGGTTATAAGGTCGACACGTGACAAGAGCTCTCCGGACATTTGATCCACGGCCAATCTGGTGCTGGGCTCCATATAGGATATTTGCTATTTGCAAAGATTCGCTTAAAAACTGATTCCACTTTACGAACAAAAGGGTTTCCAAACAAATGTAGTACACAAGCGCTAATTGTCAAGTTGAAATGTCATTCTCGTTTGTACACTGAACTGTGAATGGAGTATGATTCTGGGCTGCCAAGGTTTTAAATGTATTTTTCTAAATTTACATAATTCAACACTGTGAAAACTACTTATTTCGTCTGAGGAATAAAACAAATTTCTAAAATTCACCTAATTCTCAACACAAATAAAATAATAAAACAATAAATGAGTTATTTTCAAGAGTCAGGGGTTAACCAACAGCCAAGTGTAGCCTTCCACTTTAGTTTCCATACAGCGGCTTCCTTGTGGCTCAACTGTCACCGGCTACTTGATTGTGACACTTGAGATGGCATTCTGTCCGTCAAATTACTGCAGGGAAAATTTTGTAGGTGCACACCGAAATCCGAACCGAGTCCTGCGAAATTAAACACAAAAAACTCAAAAAAATTTTAAAATACATTAGTAATTAAATAAATTAAGTTTAGTTAAGATGTTTAAAAAGTAAGTTCCACTCAGTCATGTCGTTTGTGTGTGCTATTTGGTGTTTGTGAGCCGAAATCAATTGTGCCCACGTCAATATGTAAAAATTAATGAAAAACTCACATTTTCCGGTAAAATCTTTTCAGATTTGAAGAAAAAGAAAGTGTTTCATCGATTCAACAACTCAAGTCATCGGTACAAAAGGGAATACGCACAAAATTGCTAGAATCCTACCCACATCTGGAATCGCATATCGATCAGATACTTCCTAAGAAGGATTCCTTCCGAATCGCCAAATGGTAATGTATTCTTAATATTTCACTCCTGGGCATTGTTTGAAATCAATATTTGTTGCTTTACAGCCATGATCACATCGAAGTCCTACTCAATGGCATTGGTGAGCAAGTGTTCTTCCGGCATCGCGATGGACAGTGGATGCCAACTTTGAAACTTTTGCACAAGTTTCCGTTTTTTGTCACAATGCAGCAAGTGGATAAGGGAGCCATTCGATTTGTGTTGAGTGGTGCTAATATTATGTGTCCAGGGCTAACATCGCCAGGTGCGTGTATGACACCAGCAGAAAAAGGCACAGTTGTGGCAATTATGGCCGAAGGAAAGGAACATGCTTTGGCTATTGGTATCACTACGTTATCTACAGAAGATATGTAAGTACTTATGAATGTTTGAAGTAAAATTGGTGATAAACTGTCCTTGTTGCAGTGCTAAGGTGAATAAAGGTGTTGGAGTGGAAAATTGTCATTATCTCAACGATGGTCTGTGGAAGATGAAACCACTGAAGTAGACGCAGATGTTCTAGAGAATTCCCGCATTTAAATGGACTTATGACCGAGTAAAATAGTTTAGCCTCATCGATTTTGTCGCAGTAAACCACACACCACTCTTTTGTACGTGTAATTTCCTAGAATTGTCCGTGAGAGCCATTAAATCGAATTTTTAGTCAGACGATGTTGCGAGTTTTGTTTGTTTTTTTCTTCTCTTATTCGAAGACAGGCGTTGGTTGGAACTTGTGCTGATGACTGGTGTAATTATCGGAAAGTTAGATCGAGGTGTTAAAGCCAGCTGATGAATTTCATAACACCAAGGTCAAGAGTGGAAGCAAATGAATCGAATAGTGGTCAAGAAGAAGCATATGCTGTTCCTGCCTTATCAGTTAAATTTCTTTGCCAATCCACGTGTCCATAGTGTGAGAGTTCACACTTGGTCAACGAGTCAGTAGTAATTGGGAGACAAAACACCTTTTTTGCCTTAGTAAGCTGGTTCTTCTTGTTGAAAAGCTGTTCGGTCTTAGGTTTCGCAGGTGAACGGTCTGATCTGTTACTCTAAAAGCCAGGCGGTAAAGTCTAATTATCTCAAATGGGGTAGTTCATAACAATTCGTGGTAACAAACTGTCTGTCACTGCAGACTTTTACGGGGAAAAGTTCTCTGTTTCTTGACCCTTAGGTTTAACTGGTATTGAAGGTTTTGGTTTTTACATGTAGTAGACTAGGAAGGCAAGGAAGGCATCATCATGATAATACAATTAAAAAGCAGAGCTTTCAAAAAGCCGCCTTCGAATTTTGCGCAGGAACATAAGGTAACCATAGCCAGCTCAAAGTTTCCACATCTTTAAAGCTATTAACGGACCTGGCTGGCCTCTAATCAACAAACCGTGATCATATTCTTATCGACAGTAGGCACTCATTCATTCCTTTTTTGGACATGCGAACGTTCTGAGTAGCTAACATCGACTCGGACATACATAGAAACGTCTTCTTCTTATCCTTTTATTAACCCTTTCCTCGTTATACGAACTTATGCGTAACGAGTTTCCCATTTTTACTGCATCGCTGCTGCTCCGCTTATGGGGTTGGCTAATGTCGCAGACCGCAGAATGCGTCTACATAAAGCTCGGTCCTGGATCGCTTCAGTGGTTAACCCCAGACGTTGTTGCGCATTTGCCATCTGAGAAATCCAGGAATTCTTTTTCCGACCTCGTTTTCTTACAGTTGGAGTGACCGTAGTTGATAGTGCCTTTTTAACCGGATTTTCCGCAGATCTTCTTTGAACGTGGCAATACCAACTTATTCTATTCGCCTCAAGCTGTTCGGTTACCGAATTCTTTATATGTAGACTTCCTCTTATACGCGTAGATCTAATGCAATCGCGTTTAGTGACTCCACTAGACATCCTTAACATTTTCATTTCCGCTGCCGTCATTTTGTTTTTAAACGCTTCGTACATTGTCCAGCACTGTGAACCGTATATAAGAGCTGGTCTAACAACCGTGGTGTAGAGTTTCCCCTTTAATTTAAGTGGAAATTTTCGGTCGCAAAAGATTCCCGAATTTTCCCGCCATTTCATCCATCCCACACTAACTCTGTGGTTTACGTCGTCGTCACATTTCGCTTCCATGTTAACGATTGATCCTAAGTACTTAAAGATAGTGCTTTTCGGTAGAACTATTCCGTCTAACATTATATCCGGAACAGGTCGCAACGGATGCGCAAATGGGCACGTCAAATGCTCCGTCTTTGAACGACTTATTTTAAACCCGTTTCTCTCTAGCGCATTTCTCCATGAATCTTAGGCGTTCTGTAAATCTTCGACGTTATCGCTAAGTATAACTGCGTCGTCAGCGAAGAGAATTGGCGTTACATTTGCTTCGCGCATGCAGTCTTTTAAAAGATAGTCGAATACTACGTTAAAGAGGAAAGGGCTAAGTACGCTTCCTTGATGCACTCCGACATTAACTGGAAATTCTCTCGTTAGTCCAGCAGGGCTTTTAACCGCAGTTTTCACGTTTCCGTACATGTCTTGTATTATTCTAACATACGTTTCCGGTACGTTTTGAGACCTCAGCGCGGCCCATATGAGATCCCTAGGCACTCGATCGAATGCTTTCTCAAGGTCGATAAATACCATGTGTAAATCCTTAGACGAATCTCGGTGCTTTTCCATTATTATTCGTAGGCTTTGGATAGCGTCCACCGTCGATCTTCCTTCAACAAATCCACACTGGCTATTATTGAGCTTTATTATTTGCCGAAGACGTTCGTTTAAGACTCTTTCGACGATTTTCATTGTGTGTGACATAAGCTTGATTGAACGGTAGTTGTTGCATTCTCGAGTGTCGCCTTTTCCTTTGTATAATGGAACCAAGAAGCTACTTCTCCATTGATTCGGCATAGGTTGTCCACATTTTAATTTATTTAAAAGTTTCGATAGCCAAACGCTGCCGATCCCCTCCATCTTCAACCAAAACTCTGATGGAATGCTGTCTGGTCCCGCCGCTTTCCCCCGCTTCATTTTTCCAATTGCTATACTTATTTCTTCGATTGAAAAGTCCGAAACTTCCTCCTCGAATAGACCAGCTGTCGGCACGATATCACGTGGAAACTGTTTGTTAAGCAACTCCTTGCAGTATTCAAGCCACCGGTCACAAATTTCCTTTTCATTTGTTAATAGGCGACCGTCTGCGTTTTTGATGTATTTCGGCGAGGTTATTTCCATTGAATTTTTTCTCCTCTGTGCAGCGAGCTTAAAAATATTTGGCATTTTAGTACTGTACGACGTTTGAACTTCTTGGATAGCTTGTCTTCTATCCGCCGATCGTGAGGATATTTGTTCCAACTCCTGGTACAGGTTTTCCGCTTCTGCCGCTCGAGTTCGAGCCAGGACTTTCTTTGCGATCTTTTAAAGACGCTCGTATTCAAGAGCCAGTCGAGTTTTTTCGATATCGTCGCTCCGATCGCATTTTGTCCACGCTTGGAATGCACTCTTCTTATATATATATATATATATAGAAACGTAAACGTCGCCATTAAAAAACTTAATGCTCGTGCGAAACAAACTTCATTAACATTGAGCTCAATTCAAACCAGGAAATGGCCTCATCGTTGACCAACATTTTGGTCGAAAACAGTAGATTTTCTTGAAGCTTTCAAAACCCCAACCACTGAAACGGAGACCATTCGGAAGGTCGGCTGGTATGCAGAAATTTAATTTTGTATGCTTTCAAACCAAGATCCTCAGGTAAAGTACTCAAAATTGTTGTATACGAAAAGCCAAGCTGTACTCTCCACTACCGCTGCTATATTTTTTTCATTACGTGCTCGATGTGGTCTATTGGTCGCATATTATCCAAGATTGAAAACTGGACTTCGAAATTGTCGATTGTATAGCGAATTGTGCGTTCGGTAGTGCGATTATGTGGACCAAAATTGCTCGTGCCAGGCTGAATCTTTCGCCATTAAAATATCGTACAATACTCGTACTAAACAAAAATACCAAAGTGGAAACTATTTTAAGTGGATGGTTGGTTGGGGGGTCGAAGTTATTAAAGTTTCCAAGTATCTGATCAAGTTGTGACGTTTTTCTTCGATTCATTGATGATCCACATAAACTCAGTTGATTGGCAGAGATGTCATGACTAGGTATGTCTCTGTATGGCTCATCGCTTCAGAACCTGTCATATGCGTTCGCGAAATCTATAAAAAGTGGTGAGTATCTGGACTGCTTGGTTATATAATTAGGACTCTGTCTTAGATCTGTAATCGAAATCTTTGCATTGATCACCCAAGTTGAAGTTTTCATTCTGACTGATATTAGAGTCAATCCTGACGGTCCATATCCATGTCTCTACATTGAAATTACTTTGCTTGCCTGAGAGGGTCGCGGTATCTTTTGTGAAAACTTCGGAACGTTGTTTCTAAAGCAGTGGCTCTCTTTTATCTGCGGGAAAATCAATATTCTTTCCTTCTTCATTGGTCGTAGAGCCTATGAGCCGCTCTAGTACTTCTACGTAGCGTTGTTACGATTTGGACAAGTTGTTTTAGGTATGTGTGTAGTAGGTTTAAACATACCAAGATTTTCCGCCTCTCACGCTTTGAACCCTTGCTATCTTACCTAAAGTACCAACACATACCAGATGAGCATACGGAAGAACTGCTACCTTATGAAAAAAGGTGGGAAAGCGAAGAACAATTACTTACTTAGGTGGCAATACAATTCGGGTGAACCTGGACATCAACTTACCATCCTCTCTAGTTAGCCCCGTCCTTAGCTAACTCCCCCCAGTTGCGCACTCTAAGTTGATCTAAGTGCTTTTTACTTGTCTGCACCTTCTTCTCTCGTGTTGTCACTTCGGGTTACATGTCCTAGCTGAGGCAACTGATGCGCAAATTCCTAACTAATTCGATGTACAGTTCCTCATCAACGAAAACGGGACAGAATATTTTGAGAAGTATTTATCTTCCGAATATCAGAGAACATTTTCATCTGCTTTCGACAGAGTCTGTGCCTCAGCGACATAAAGCAGAAGATTAAGGTCTTATATATAGTCTCCTTATTTTTTTTTCGTGAAGGAAACCGCGATAGGCAAGAGTGATTCTTATTTCTGCTGAATTTATGGCAGAGCCAATTAATAGGTGGCTCGCATCCGAAATGTCCGATTTTCCATGACTCTGTTGGATAAATCAGGCTGAATTTAACCGATGGCGTGGGTTATGTTGGCTTTGAGAGCTGCTGTGGTTTGTTGTATATTCGCATAGACTTGCGACTTTAGAAAACCCCACAAGAAAAAGTCTTACGAATCGATCGTGCAGAGTTTCCAATCTGGCTTGAGTTGTGTTGCTCGTAGCGCCGTCCTGTTGAAACCACATGTCGTTCGTGTCGTGTCCATATTATCCAATTCAGGCCAAGAGAAGTTGGTAATCATCGACCTATAGAGGTCGCCGTTGACGGTGATGGCCTTGCACACGTCGTTCTCAAAGAAATATGGACCAATGACGCCGCCAAATACACACCAAACAGCGATTTTTTTCGCGATGCATTGGACGCTCTTGGATCTCATTTGGATTGGTATCGTCCCAAATTCGACAATTTTGTTTGTTAACATACCCATTCATGAAGAAATGTACCTTAACTGGTCCAGAGCCCATTTATCGAGCACACGTCGTTGTCTATGTCGTTTACCTTCAGCTCCTGGGTCAGTTGAATTTTGTACGGGCGCAGGCCCAAGTAACGACGAGAAACTCGTCAAGTTGTGGTCTGCGAATGGCCGAGATCTTGTGAAGTACGCGAAATCGACTACTTCGGACTCTTCTGCACACTCTCACGGACAGTGGCGATGTTTTCGACAGATCTTGCGTTTCGTCGACGAACGGGGGTTGGTTTATCGTTTACTGAACTATTATGACGATCGTAAAATGGGAATGTTACCCGAACAGAATACCCATTTTGATAAAACAATTTCATCATTTGCACGTGTTGTTGAACGCTATATCCCTCAATAGTGATTTGGAAACACAGACTGAATAAATGACAGCAAATTTGACAGATGTAGCTTCAATAATAGGGTCAAAATATTTCAAGACCCTTTAAAAGGTTACCTTCTTCACCTCGACATTGTGGAGACCCGTGGGTCTTTTTGCCTTGACGAATTAGTTTTACTTCTTAGTAAAACGTTCGTATTTTATTCCTGAAGTACAAACCCTCAGTATCTGCGATCGCGCGCTTCTTGTGCTGTTTTATCTTTTCTGGAAAAGCCGATGTTCTTCCTCTTTTTCTTGGAAAACCCACGACCGCCTCTTGCTGGTCACTGTAGCGCCGCTTTATAATCTTCTCGCTCAGCGCTTGCCAGCATTCTTCATCAAATTAAAAAAATTCTGGGTGAAGCCCGGCATATCAGTTGCGGCGTCTCTAATGGAACGTGGAGAGTGATGTCATTGGTCTTCGGTGCTTGATTTTGAGATTATAAGAGTTGTTAAAAGATTTTCAGATTCGCGTCTGAGAAGATTCTCCGGGTCTATTGCGGCTATATTCTTTCCACGCTATGCCTTCTTATTGTTGTTTTTCTTTGCACCCAATCGCACTTCCTGGATGCCAGTATTATCTGCACTATAGCAATCAAAGCCCTCTGCACATGGCCTGTACATGTCCGGACATTCCACGTGCAGATCTAAAGGTCGGGAATTTATTTAAGGCACATGATTTCAATCACAAACACAAACAACAAATACCCTAAATAAGCGTAACAAAAAAATAAATTTATATAACACACATACATATGAACAAAATGTAAACAAAATATGCATCTCTATCTGAATATAAAAAATGGGAGGCATCTACTATTCCCCTAAAACTTTGGAGGAAATACAAGTTTAAGATTAAGGGATCCATGTTAAAGTTTCGTTTAATTTTAAACGAGGATTTCTTCTTCCCTCTTAGCAAAGGTCAAAAAGTTTTGAAAACTTTTAACTTGATTCTGGCATGATACGAATTATCACTCATCGTCACACGTTGTTGGGAGCATTTTTGTCAGGAAAAGGGTTACCCTCACACTTTGAAATAAAAACTAACAATTTTCTTTCGCAGTCCTTTGTAGTTCCTGTTTAGGGAACGTATCAGTGTCTTAAAGATAGAAGAGTAAGCGATTCAACGCCAAATATCTGCAGACTAATGCGAACGTAAGCCGGATATACACAGAAGTAGTGTTCCGTGATTATTTTCACAGCTAGCGTCATCGGATGTTGTATCATTGCAGCCAGCATCTGCAATCAGTGTCCTATTCACCAGAAGAGGTTTGATCCACAATATTAGTAGTTCGTCTTCGCCGTAAAAAGTTATCTTGTTCAAAGCGCCCTCAATGTTGATAAAAATGTCCAGCGCGTATTCCTTGTAGATTTCCCTAACAATTCAACCTACCGCGATGCTAAGCATGTTGCATCTCAGACAGAGGAATCATTCGCAAAGCAAATTTGCGCACGTGGATCTCTTCTCCATGCTCTTTAACATGAAGTTGGTCAAAGTTATACATCTCAGGCTCTTGAAGAGCGTGAAGTCGATTCCGATTACAATGTTCGGCCTAAAGAGTAGGTACTCACTATTCGCCATGGTTCGTTATTGGATAACATTATGTCGATAACTTACTGGCTGACAGCCAACATTATTCCATCGACAGAATGTTTGCGATCGGCGTCATTCAGACTGTTGCATTGCCGGACTTCCCATTTTAGGAGCGCCAGCGCGGAGATAGCAGCATTTGTATAGGTGAGCCGGCCTCGTCCCTTTTGGCATTTCGGGTTTTATTTATTTTTTTCAGATGAAATTTTCGGAGACTTCCGATTTTGCCGCACTACTAACAATACAATTTCGTTAACTAAAATACTAATGATGCCGCTGGTCAAAGTGCTGCATCGAGGGATTCCATCACATTCGTGAAACTCGAGCAATTTATTGGCCCTACGTGACGCCATTCATTCATTTTCATTCATTTTATTCATTTTTCTAGTTTTTTATTGCAGTCCTTTTGTATAGCGCTAAGACTAGTCTCCTTCAAGTTCGAGACCAGCTCGGGAATATAAATTTTGCCAAAGCTCTCCCGGCAGCTTTCATTAAACAAGGAGTGAAACACGGCGTCTGAGATAACTATAGAGCTACCTAGAGTATAGTGATCCGAGTCTACATTTGCTTCAATCGAAATATGTTCAATTTTGTTGACCGTATAATGATCATATAATGATCATGGAAAGGTGCTCACTTAAAAAAGGTTTTGCCGTTGTGTAGGGCTGCAAAAACGCGGGTACGAATATGGTGAAATCTTTTGGATGTTACGGCTACCGAAAACAAAACAAAATTTTGTGTATCGTACCGTGAAGTTTTTTGAGATTACTGGTGGAATATTCGAGAGTGCAAATTAGGTCGTTCGCGCTCTGTGCGAACGTGAAGAATGTCATCAAAACCTATGGAAACTCGAATTCGTTGAAATTTTTATATCTCGAGAGACATTCCGACCACTAACTCAGATAAGCGTTGGAACAGAAACGTAAGTCTAAATCGAAAGACTTTTTCGCCAATACGTAA
Source organism: Volucella inflata (assembly GCA_928272305.1). Classification (NCBI taxonomy): domain Eukaryota; kingdom Metazoa; phylum Arthropoda; class Insecta; order Diptera; family Syrphidae; genus Volucella; species Volucella inflata. The sequence goes on from OV743719.1 coordinate 69,165,565, forward strand.
AGAACGGTCAGAGACGAATTCAACTAACACAGCAATAGAATTTATGATCTGTCATCTTGACATGTGTTTGAATTCGTTCCGAAAGTTTAACACAACCCCAGGCCATCTTTGAGAAAGGTGTCAAAACTTCAGCGAAAGTGTATGAAACGCAATTCCGATGGCAATAAACAAATTTATGTAGATTTGGTAAAGTGTGCGAGGCACCTGCATTTTTTCACGACTTCCAAATTAGTTTAATCGTGCAATATTTGTCTTAACGCATTAGGAAATCGGTCAGATTTTATTAAGTAACTTTTCGGTCCCAGGCCGTAACAGAATAATAGGAAATCAATTCACCGATTAACTTGCTAGGAAAGTCTCAGAGGAGAGTTTTCTAAACTTGAAGCTGCGTTAGAATTGTCTGCGTCAGCGGTTAGAATCATCATCCAATGTCAGTGATAATGACACCGCGAAGCACTTCCTTGACAGAAAAAAGAATACTCCGGTAACATTCTGAAAGCTCAAAACTTTCCGCCTTAGTTTTTCGCTTACGAAAATTTCTCAGTTAAACATACATACCACTCTGCTGCTGTTTTCCGTAGAAGTCAAGACAATAAGTGTCATATGTACTTATTCTCTTTTTTTTCAGTCTATCACACTTCCTTTATGACAATGATATCCACTAAGTCATTAGCTAGTTATTCAGCTGCATAAACAGATTTGAACGTCAATATCCTTGTTCCTTTGTTGATGATCATTAACACACCTGGGTCCCCTTGGTAAGAAGAAGCCGAATTTTTCAGTGACCCAAATGTGCGTAACGAAAGCTGCCATTACCCTCCATCAATCGTATGCAGCAGCTTGACTTGTCCTGAATTGTCCGCTATTAACCTAGGCTCTAGTCACGGTGACGTAACTAATATAAGGAATTTGCCATGCTCACCATCGATGACACTTTTGATTCACTTCAACAGGAAATGTTAGTGTTGGTCTTTTCTCCTACTTGAAACATCCAACAGAAAGGACGAAACCATTTTACAGCTACAACAAGAAGGTTAAGTAAGGACAATTGATGCATAGTCATAGTCACAGTACTGGGTGTAATCAGTGTGACGACAGGCAACGCAGACCCTTATCGTACAACACTCAACCACATATCAAAAGAGTATGCTGGTATAAAGTTGACAAACATCCTTTGAAACATCCTTTGCTACTTAATATTACTTAAAGCATTTAAACTCCCCAATACTTGCATTTGAGAACTTTATTCATAATAAGGTATTCTTTAGCACAACCTCGGAGTTAAAGTCCTTTGGTTGAAATATCTTTGTGTTTAACGTTTTGATGACAGAAAATGCAATACGTCATCGCAGTCGATATCCTAGCAGCGACCACACCTAAAAGTGAATCACCAACTCTTTGACTTTATGCTACAGCGAATTTACCCTGCAGCAAAATAGTAAATAAAATGCTTCCTTAAGCCTCCTATTTCACTATCATAGAGTAAGCTTCCTCCTATTCTCTTCTAGAACTCTAAAATTTATTAAATCTTCAAAAGTACCAGAAGTTGGATACAACCCACAAGATTTTCAAGAAAGTTCCATACTACGAGTATCTCATACGAAACAAGGAAGCTTCGACATGCCGGCAGCACTTTGTCTGTTCACGTGCGCTCAACAGTTCTTTTATTTCTTAAAAGGTCAACAGCTTCACAAGCAATATGTAAGTACTTCAAGCACCAATTTCTACCACCCCTAGGTACTCTGTCAAGCTAAGAACAAAAAAAGCGAACAAAAAAAAGTCGATTACATTGGCCAAAGGATAACATACAAAACCTCTATTCACGTCACATTCTTACCACCCTAGTCGTCTACAGCAGTGTTACCATAGTAAAGTGCGACAATACTTTACTTATTCCCGTACCTCTCTATTTGCTACTGTCATGTGGTGTGTGTGCATTTTTCTCTCATTGTCATTCGCAGATTTAATAACTTTGCCTCTACGAACACAATAGAGTGGAAAAATGAAAATTCAAATAAAGAGGAAAAAAAACCGACAAAACCGCTAAGCAAACCTAACAATAACAGAACCTCCACAAAACGTACATAGATGCTTGAAGATGTAATTTAAACGGCGGCCACACTCCAACAAACAAAACCCCAGACGTTGACGACAGCGAGGGACAACAGCTAAACTTAACGCGGACAATAAGACTGAAAATACATATATCCGCCATCTTCTTCTTTCTACCCGTCACCATCAAACAAAAACAAAACTTCAGTCGTGATTTTAATAACTGATATTGATTTTACTACGACCACCTGTTGGGGTGCCTACACATCGCATAAGTCCCCCCCATTCCCTGCTAGTCAGACGTCAAACGTAAATCACGGGCCGATAGCCCCGGTGACGCCTATGACAGTGTTGATTCTCCTCTCTATCCCATTGTGTGTGTGTACGCGCAGAGAGGGCTTCACAAAGTGGAAAGGGAAAACATCACACAGAATTCATGTAGAATCAGTGTCTCATGAATGGCGCACGGGACCAACCAATGAGTCAGCGTCAGGCTCAGTACCAAGCCAAAAATGAACGTAAACAAATTTCCCTCTGTTTTGATACCAATACTACCCCCTGGGTCTTGATGAACACGTGCCACAACACGGAACACGAGGCCAACTATACATTCAACTTTCTCCTGAACCACATGTTACAACCGCCCAAGCGCCCCCTCAAGAGAAAAAAAACAAACAACAACATAAAAAGAAATAATCTGCAAATCCAATATGGCCGCCAATTTGACAGGTGTCATATCGATTTTTCCATGACATGCGCACCATACAACTGACATTTCTCCCAAATGTCAAATGAAACAGAGAAAAACCATTTGTTGTCGACACTAGGCAGATACTCGTACAAAGTACAGCGACAGCGACTGACGACAGCTCACGAAGGCTGTCGAATTTTTGCAACTCGCATATACAGTTAACTTCTCCAACAATATGGCCGTGGTCGGTTGTAGTCGCTCGAAAATATTCTAAAACTACCGTTTTTCATTCGAAAACTTTGATTTTTATTGGTTCTCGTTCGGTTTCCCACGTCCCAGTGCAGTGAAAATTGTTCAAAAGTTTTTATTTGAAAAAGTGGCAAATATTTTAGTTTTATTTTTTTATTTTGTTCAAAACTACCCCACAGTGCTGTGCATAAAAGAGAGAAAGAAAAAAAACTAACGGAATACACAAATATCTGTTGTGGAAGAAAAAAGAACTCACAAAATCGGTAAGAGAAAATCCTTTTCCTGCGGCAGGACATTTTTTTCCCTAACCCTGCGGAAGTAATGCGTCATTCGTAATAAAGTTTTCCGTTGTTTCTGTTTCTGTTCTGTTGTTTCCATTTTTCAATTTCATTTTATTACATTAACTGTGACTCTACTGTACCTGATGTCTCACCTCTAACTATCTAGTGGCGTGTCAATAAAATTTATAAAATCCATCGGTGATGAATCAGTAAAGGTATCAGAATCGGGTAGGCAATCAAATATCCCTGCTACAGAATATGGTATTGTTGATTGACTATCGATTTGTCGTTGCGCTGGAACCTCGGGGCTAAACTTCTGGTGGCAAATGGTTGAAAATAGTGCCAAACGGTGGTACAAACGATGGCAAACTAATGGTAAATGACGGTAAACCAAGGGGAAACAGGGAGAAACGAGACGAATTAAGGGTAACACAAAGAGGAACCTTTTAGCCTTGTACGTGTATGGTTGGCTTGGTTGTTAGCTGTTGGTTTGAGAGGTGAACAGAAGAGTAGAACTGAATGATTATAAAGAACGAACAAAAGATTATCTCCTTTGATCCTGGAAAATTTGTTGCATTCATCGCGTTTCATATGTAGAGAGAGAATGCAGTCGAAATTCTTTACACTTTTTTGAGTGCCTTTCAACCTGTGTATTCGTAGATACTCGTAAGTAGCGAGGATTTTATTAAGGATTTGTAATGTATAGCCCACCTCTATGTGCCACTTGAAAAAGTCAAGTAGCATTTACATTCGAGGACACTATTCACGGTTACAATACAATCGAGAATGGGCATATAAAAATAGCGCACCTGCCATCTACCATCTACCGTCGCCATAACACATATTGTAATATCCTCATTTGGTCGTTAGTACGTATCTTTGCGCCATATGTTACTTTGTTTCCTGCCTGCCTGCCTGCCTGCCTGCCTGCCAGGGCTACCGTGTTGTCGATTTTTAGGAAAAGTCGCAACAACGTAGTAGTTAGTTGGATTATCAGATTACTTTTTGGTATCGGAATGACTCATGACATAATGACTTGGAATTGTGTCTCTTTTAAGATACTCGTATTTATCTTTTTTTATCTTTTTTTTATACCATGGCAAATATAATTTGAATCGATTTGTGGGAAGCCTCTCTTAAAATTGTCCTTGTTCGAAACGGAAAGATCACATTTGAAACACTAGCATTGAGCAAGAAATTTTAAAAACTTTATCAGAGGTTCTGAAGTCAACCGCCTACAAACATTAAGGCAAAGGCCACGTTCAGACCGCTAAATATAGAGTTTCACCAATGAAAGTTTAAAATAAGAATAGTCCAGCGGTCATTGTCATTTGTGCTGTCATTTTTTGACAGATGACAAGTAAAAACACGCCATTTATAAAAATGCAGCGATACGCGCTTCCGCAACGCAATGAAAATTTGTCTTCACATCAAATCTGGCCAATGTAATTGATAAATTGGTTCAGAAATCTTAGCTATCGGGACAAGTTATCCATCCAAAGAGTAGAAACATCTGAGAATATTACTTTTGGAGTTTGAATTGGATTTGTCATATCAAAAACCACACTCGGTTCAATTTTAAATAAAGAATTCATTGAATTTGCATTAGAACTGAAGACTAGCAACTACCAAGGGCGTCGGCCAATTATTTGTTGGAAATGCATGAAATTTGAAAGAAGAGGGCCATTTTCATCTTCTTAAAAAGCTAAGACGGCCATATTTGAGACCTAAAAATCGAAGAGTGATTGTCATGATGCCATCCTTACCACAACGTGTTATCGTTTGGTGCTGTTTTTCTGCAGCGACAATTGTGCTATAAATTTTTATGATCGAAATTGAAATTGAGCTACATGTGTCACAATTCTGGCCAAACCATTCTTCTTTTACGAGAAAAATGTCCTGATCATGTATACGCTCCGAAGCAACAATATTCCATTTTCTACGATTCAGTGGTTTTCTGGACCATGCGCTCTGGCATTCGATCTCTTAATCTTTTAAACATAGAACCAGCAACTAAACCTTTAGTTTGGGATTGGAAGATATAACAGACCCAGTGTAGTCGACGTGTTTTGACTTTTTTAATCCGCATGTATCAATTGAGTAGTAACTCAAAGAGTTGCCCAATATATCGTCGAATGATGAGTGTTATCTTCGTGGAACAAGGATGCCACTGTTCAAGTTTATCTTTACTCCTAAGAAGGTCAACTCATTTGTTGTTGTTTTATTGTTGCCCACTAAAAACTACCTAAACTCCGTTTATCTTGACACCATCTATTCCGGAACCGCTTTCGAATTAGTTATTTCAGAGTGGTGACGTTTTCTTGACCCTTTGGTGAGGCTTTCATCAGTCTTTTGAAGGCAAATTTTTTTTGCTCTCAGTGTGACTTCTACTTTCGAAAAAAACTGACTCCACGCCTGCTTCTAGCTTGATTACGGCGACGCGACCAGCTACAGTTGTTGTGATTTCCACAAAAAAGGGTTGATTGCATCGTCTACTGGTTCCGGTGAGAAACTAGGTGAAGTAGTAAATTACCTCGCTGTATTTTTATCCATTTAATTTAGTTACGTCCTCGATTAGCTTTGGAGTCCACCGTAAACTGCTTTTTAAATTCAGCTCCCTCCTCGATTGCAACTTTAATTCCAATTTCTGCCTTTGTGTCGTAGTCGTACCTCTTTTCTGCTGCTGGGCCTTTTCAGCGACTATAATATACGGCTGGTTTAGACAGCCTTCGGTACAAGCTTGCCACATTTAGAGCTCCCCGTGTGTGCACTGCTGTCATCTCCTTTCTGTAATTTTCTTGTTGGACTGCGCGTATCTAGGTCTCACAGCCATATAAAAAAGAATAGCGTATGTGATTGACATTAGTAGCTTTTGTTTGCTGGCCGTAGGACCCTATTCGCTTACCGTAAGTCTTCTTTATGACAGGACAATCTTCATACAGTATTGGTGCCCCTGGTGGGCGGTTTGGGCAGCTTTTACTCGTTCACCGATAGCTCCAATTGTGGACACATCACCTGATCTTTGTACATCATTTGTCTGCAATGGCCAACATGCAAAGTGGTCTGTACCTTGAATTTATTAGTATAAATATCGATGTCCTATCCTAAGACGTGAACAGATTCTTATTTGCTTCTTGAAAGAATGAAGTTGTTTTATTTTTATTAACCCTAAGATCTACTTCCTTTGCTCGTTTCTTCGATTGACGCGAAAGCCTGTATGATGCCAGGCTGGGAGCAACTTGAACAATTCGTTGACTTCACTTACCGAAAACCGACACCCGCTTGAAATAGTTTCGTGTAATTGTTCGAAACTGCAGAGTTGGTCTAATTTTGGCGGTTTTCCAAATTCGGTGATCAATTTACTAAAATGTGCATTGAAGATTCGTTTCAGTCAACAATCCCTAAGAAGTAATCTCTTTCCAAAGTTGTGTTGGTAAAGTGAGTTTCCTCTGCAATGCCTACATCACCTAAGCTGTAGTCCATTCGCTATGTAACCCTTTTAAATTTAATCAATTTACTGTTCGGGCAGCATCACAACAATATTAGCTATCTTAGGCGATACAGATTCTATTGATGTCACTATATAGCCTGTACAATATTTTTTTGCATCTTTTTTACCATTCCTCATCATAACAAACGATGTTAGTGTTAGTGTTGTTATGCACTAAGGGCGCATTAAGCGAAATTCTTAACTTAGAGTCACTCAGCGGGTAGACCATCAACAGTAAGCAGCCTTATTGTTTTTAATTTTGGTTATGGCCATTCTGACTTAGTCGTTGGCTATCATCGTCTCATTAAAAGAGAAAGCGACTATATGTGGTCGTCTCCAGAAGGCTCCGCCGTGGATGAAAACACCTTATATATTAGTCTTGAATGCAGTGGTAGTATTTAGAATACACGGATTCCTACTTGCCTTCAAGCAGGTAGTAACTTGAGTAAATTTTGCAGTTCAAGTAGGCTCTTTTTACACCCAAAATACTGGGGGCGTGCCTTGCGTCGATCATAATTTGACGCTCAAATTTGGTTGAAAGTCACTTTGGGTCAATGGGTTTATGTCAATTGCTGACTGAGGCAAATCCGGAATACATTGCTATCACAATACTGCGCTCTTAATTGGGGTCTTGAAGTTGGTTTTATGACCGGTCATTATTTTTTCAAAAATGGGTGCTATACGAGTAGCAAACAGCCAACGCTACCGGAGAAGGGTCAGTGATTATTTCTTTGAAAATATACATAGTTACGACATTAATCAGTATAATATGTGGTACCGATAGGATAGCGCTACCTGTCAAACTGTCCTTGAAATTGTTGACTTACTAGGAACTCGATCCGACGACGACACTGTATCGTGAAATTAAGCAGAGTCATGCAAATTGATGCGCATGCAACTATGTAAGATCTTCGGTATATGCTGTATATGTAAGGACATTTGACAAAAAGAAGAGAAGTTATTTCGGACTCATTGACCAAGTGTTGCTTCAAAGAAAATCTTGTAAGACGTTGATAGACAATGGACTTTCAGTTCTGGTTTTGTGTAGTTTAATTTCGAACCCTAGGGTTATCCCCGCTGAGCAATAACCTTTCGTTTTAACGTCATCGCATTTTTATACGAGTATTACATCTCAGATGGATGTGGAACCTTAGCCCGCAGAACTTTGTTGAATGAGTTTTCTTAACCGATGAGCCCGATTTGCATCATAAGTATCCGTAAACTTTGAATCGTGTTGTAGGTCGACTACCCTCCGTCAAATATGCATTGTCTGTCGTACAGTTAAATAATGTTGCGCAGTATTGAGGGTCTAGAACTCACTCGAATATTTTTTTATCATGCGACCCTAGCTTCACCCTTCACCTTTGCCTTTATATGATTGAAGAAGAACGATTTCCCTCAACTTGTCCAACAAATTCGTGAGGAGATAAAATCTAAGAATTCCCATTGCTGTACATACTCCGGAGCTTTCGAGGATATCGTCACTTGTGATTTTGTTTTTGGTTCATTTTTCCTTCTTGCGTGACAGCTGAGGGAATAGTGATGCGCATTAATTCTTCGTTGAAACACACTCCATCTACTGCGTTTCCCCATCAGCAGACTTACTTCTTCTTCTTTTGAAAAAGTCTATGTTCTTTCCGCATCTTTTGGTTGTAGAGCTAATGAGCGGATCTCGTACTTCGTTGTAGTGTCGCTTTATATGCTTCTTGTTTACCTGCATACCCTTGTCGGTATTCTTTATCAAGACAGAGATTTGTTGTTGGTGATCAGATGAAATCCAGCATATAACTTACGTCGTCTTTGTTGACACATTGGCAGCGCTGCCGCTAGTCTTTGGTACTTGATGCTGGCATCATGAGAGTTGTGTAGAGATTTCGACATACACGTTCGGCAAAAATTCTGACGGCCTCTAGCGATTGCAGCTTGTCTTCGTTATACAGCAGTTCTTCTTTGTTGTGGCACTTGGGAGTTTTACATTCAAACTTTGGCTGCAATAGAGTAGTGATAGGAGGCAATATAATCTGTCCTGAGGTTCAGACGTCAAGAATACTGCCAATATGACTTGCGTCGTCGCAATATTTTCAATTTAATTGAGTGAGACCCCCATGTTCTTAACACGATAAGCTACCACGATTTTAACGTCTTACTTAGGATTTTGGTTATATCTCTTGTATGCGCGAATTTAACCTTGATGTGGATTGCCATGATACTCTTCCTCACGTGACGGGATCTCAAGACTTGTTACCTAGGTCTGCCACTTATACCGCGTCTGCAGCATCTGAATAAGCATTGTTACTCTTCACTATAGCAGTTACCATAGTAGATATTACAGGTGGTGACGGAACATTGTCTACTTCTTAATACGATGCCTCTACTGCTACCTTCGTGCAACTTTTTCTGCAATTTTGATTTATTGAAACACCGAGCATAACTTTTGCATTTTTCATCAAAGATTTTCCAAACGCCTTGCTCGCTTAGTGTTTTTCTTGCTCTAAGCAATCAGAAGTGGTCCTCTGTCTTAGTTGGGCCAGTTTATTTTCTTGATTGATGCCCAATTTTTATCTGCCTTCTTCAAAAAAAAAAATTTGCTGACTTAAACGTCAGTAAACGCTTTCGATTGTAATTTCTAAGAGACATAGATTGCCCTGATGCCAATATTTCGCCTCTGGGTTCCTTAAACGCTTGGGAGCTATGATTGACTTTTCGGCGCCGAAAAGTCAAAGTCGTTTGTCTGGCCTTTATTTCCGACAACTCTACCCAAAAGATCCTTTTCGCCTATTTTTGCGTTAAAATCGTCTATAATAATTTTGACGTTGTTATTGTGTCCTGCTCGAAGGAAAAATTCTTGGTGGTGGTGGCCTTCGACAAAAGTCCAAGACTTCTTGTCGAAGTGCGGTTCTGACAATAAATTTGCATAAAAAAGTGTACTGCTTTCATTCTTAGTAGCGATCGCGCCGTAGGAAATCTCACAGCTTTTTATCCACATTTTGTCCGCTTTCTAATGCAGGACCTGCGCTAATTGTTTGGGTACAGGCATCCTGTAAAAAGTCGCAGTATTCCACTTGCCAAGTTCATAAACATCACTCACATCTGAGATAAGTTTTAGTTTCATCGCAGGGAATTCTCCTTCCGTGTGGGTTTCCTAAAGAACTACAATGATTCTCGTTAAGGGTAGTAGCAACTGTCAAGTATGAGACTGGCAGACGTCGATGCACAAATGCTGGCTGTCAAAGGGCAAAAGTTGGCAATGGTTCTTGAAAATGTTGGCAAAAAAGGGTCAGATTGGTACTTTAGTCGCAAAACGTTAACACTCTTGCCTACGTTGTATAGGTATGATATATAGGCATGTGTCTTTGCTCCTTCCTGCTTGCGTTGAAAGGACATTATCTAATTTTGCATGCTTATTTCACAGTTAGTTTCACACTTGACGCAGTTGTTCTAAGGGTTATCCCTCTTGGGGCCATGTATGTGTCCTTGATTCCGGATTTTCATCAACATAATCATCCCTCCATTCAGATTATGCGGTTTTTGTCCTACCCTCATCGTTATTCGGTGGTCCTGGGTCTTTCGGCCTTTCGGTCGTTCGGGCCTTTGATGCTCGCTCTTATATTGAAATGACACCCACAGTTCCTCTACATCCTCTAAAATACTGTGAAGTACTGAGATGTGGTAATTAAAAAAGTGCACCCACACAGAAATGGATAGAAATGGGTAGAAATGGGTTGGTAATGCGTGTATTCATATCCTTAAGCATCGTCAGAGCTAGCATACTGGAAAAACTGGGTGCTCTCTCCGTGGTGGCGTGCTTTTGTGTGATTAATCCGTTTTTTCTTTTATTTTTATTTTTTAGCGATTATTGTTTAATTCGTTTTTTTTTTCTTTTTAATTTCTCGCTAAAATAAATCCTTGTCAAGGATGTTGGTAAACACAGTAAAAAACCAAAAACAGAGAAAAGAAAACAAACAGTCACAGTACGCGTACATACTCGTGTGTACGTTACAGCGTCACAAGGTGGTTGCTTGAGAATAGTGGAATATTGAAACGAATAGGGATACAGATACGGATACGGATACGGATACGGATAGGGATAGGGATTGGGATAGGGATAGGGACCCCCTTGTTGGTATACAAAATTGGAAAAGAAAAATAAAAGGAAGGAGTGGTGATATTTGTCAGAGTCAGAGATGGGTGGACTGACTACAAGGAGAGATGTACTTATTTGCGGTTTGTTGATTTGTGAATGTGGTTTGGTGAAACGGATGTGGAAGGACATGACGACGATAATGAAGACGATGATAACGATGATGTTGGTGCTGATGCTGATGCTGTTGCTGTTGCCGTACCCGGTGGCTCATAGCTTGTACTCTGTATTTTTGTCGTTTCCTCTCCTTTTTTTAAATTTCCATTTTTGTTTTATTTATCTACGGATTTTATTTTGTTCCATCTCCTGGCCCTAAGGGTACGAGTAGTGGTAATAAATGCGAGGCATTTTGATCCTCTTAAATTTTGACTTTGGCTAAAGGGAAATGTAATTGCTTCCTTTGGTGCTTCCTTAGGAGTTTCCCTTTGGATATTTTTCTCTTCTCACTAACGGTAGGTGGCTGTGTGGATTGATGCTTTGTCGGTTGGGATTTTATACATTGTCGGGGGGGGGGTGTGGTTAAGCGCCTTAAAGAAGCAATTCAGTTAGGCACTCGCTCTTAATCTTTTATGAAGCCTTTGCGGCTAAGAAGAATTATTTTACGAATGCATATCTGATTGTAGTTGTATTTAGGCTGTGCTTGTGTGTAGGGAATCGTGCCTCGAGCAGATTCAATTATACATGCATATATACACACTCGTATATGCATAGAAACACACACAAATTATTGTACTCGTACTTTACTTCAGCGACTGCGATGTGGTAACATGTTTCAAAGTATGTTACATATTTTTTTTGTCTTGAAATTGGGCCTCAGTTTTACGGATGTTTTACATTTCAACCTAATCATCATCCAATTTGAAAATAAACCAAACTAACCTACGGATACATGAACTCGAGCCTACACACATTCTTGGTTAAGGGCAGAAACACGTCTCGTTGGGACACAGTCACGCAAGGACTTTGGGTCTCTGGGATATTTTTCCGCAGTCAGAGTTTGTTTTACTCGTATTTTTTTTTTTGTTTTTGTTTTCTGTTCGGAATAGCTCATTTCATTTGGTTTCGGCTTTACTTGGTTTGGCGTTGTCGTATTCGAAGGATATTAATGTCCTCGAAAAGGTTTCTGTTCAATTTTGGCAGTTTTTTGTTGTTTTGTTGGTTGGAGGGCATCGGAAAATGAATGTCGCATGGCGCCAAGTCTGGTCTGCATTGGGAGGGAATTATTGAAACAACAATATGGGGCACGAGCAAAGATTGGGTTGGAGGCTCGCTCGCTCGCAATTGGCATGCGAATTGTGTCATATTGCAAGGAGGCAATTTTGAGTTTATTTCTTTGGGGGCTTTGTTCTGATGTCCTTAATTTGTGAGTGTGCTGCGTTGAACATGGTTACACGATTAGATGGTTTTATGTGTTCCCAAACACAATAGTAGTTACACATTTGAGTTGGGGTTCAAGAAACCGCACGCGCTCCCTGGGGATTTGAAACTAATTCGGAAAGAAGGCAATAAATTGTGATGGAGCTTAAGAATTATGTAGAGAGTCAGTAATATTTGGAGCATTTGGAATATACAAATATATGACAAGGTTTGGCTTGTGGGTTGAGTAGGGTTCCCGTCGCTGTAAGACTTTATGAAACCTCATCGCACATAATTCTTTGTAGTTTCATTTTGTTGCACAAGCTGAGGAAATGGTGTGGTGTTTGGGCATCCTGACAACCCGACAAAAAATCAGTTGAAGAACATTGCTATTTCGCTATTTCTTTGATTGTCTTGTTCCATATTCTTTGCTTCGACTGTGACACATTTAGCAAATTTCCTTCCTCATCTCTTCAGATTTCTGTTCGGGTATTGTTACCTTAACACGTTTTTGTGTTGGTTAAACTCAACAACAACATTCAATAGCACTTAGTGCAGGTTGTATCTTGGCTGGAATTGTACTGTCCAGGAAGTCTATTTTAATGGCTAGAAATATTCGGATTTCTATAACTCTAGAGGAGGAGATTCTAAAGGCAAATAGTAGATGGTTCTGATTCTATGATGGTAAAACATACATTTCAGGCAAAGCTCGTTTTTTGACTGCTCGTGAGTTGAAGAAGGTCCCAGCAAACCCTATGCAGATACGAACTTGTCTTTCCTGCGCCAAATTATTCCAGCTCATATAAGAAAACTACTATGCGGACGGTTGACGCCAATTCGTCAGTCACGCGAATCGATATGGAAAACGTATTCCTTCTTTTTATTTATTTGTACTTCAGTCCGGGTTGGTCAAATCCCTTAGTTAACATACCTGTCCAGGTAGTGTGAACTTTTGGCCGCTGCTTTGAGTTGCACGCATGAAGTTGGGTGGGGTCTCCTTTAATCTTTGTACCCTCTTTAAGCTGAGGTCGAACTGCGTTGTCCCCCTGGGTTTGGGTGGAAAACTTTCCGGAGCTGGGAACTGGTATTCATGAGCTTAAGGTGACCTATCATTTAAGCAGTATAGATGGACAAGAATAATATAATAAACTCTTTTTTGATTGCTCGAGAGACCGTTTTAGTTCTCAATTGGCTTTTAAGTTCAAGGAAGCAGCGATTAGCAAGAGTGATTCCATTCTTTATGACTTCCGTGATGATGTCGTTGTGGGTGTTAATGGCGTAGCCGAAATCGATGAATTTCCTTACTACCTGTAAGCTTGGTGTCTCTGGAGGTGATTTTAGAGTTTTGAATAATAAAAAAAACTCATGATATGGTAGGCGAAGTTCAAGGAATCTGTCTTCTTAAGGATCGTTGAAACAATCCTGGGGTTCAGTTAATCGGGCATACTCTTGTGGGTTCGAGATGCTCTATATCCAAGCATCACCTGCTGATTGAAACAGCTGAGCAGTTAACTTATCATGTTTAGCAGCTTTCTTGGACTTAAGCTTTCAAATGACTTTCTTGACTTCATCTTGCTCGAGTGGACGGAAATGTGGTCTCTCTTCATCCAGGTCGAATTGTCAATTCTGCCTGACGGTGGTATGTTGTTTGCAGTCACGCTGTAACAGTTTGAATCACATTTACAACAAACGTCGCAGGACATTTTGTCACTGATGCCCAGAACACATAAATGTTCATCAAACATTTTTGCTACGAATGTACAACAGGAAAGGCGTTTGGCCTACCGTCAACCTGAACAGCCGTGCCATATGGAGTTATGTTGGTATGAAATCTACCTGCCAATGGAAGTTATAACCTAGGTCGCAGCAGTCCCGGCACAGGATCGGGTCTTCAAAAACTGTTATCTGCCTAGCAGGTTCCATCGGCGATGGAATCCATCCTGTGAATACGAGGTGTGTTCAGAAAATAACGCGAATTTTTAAATTTTGCGGGTTGAGAGAGTGGGATTGTCAAAATTTTTTTTAAGTTGGCATACATGCCCCTGAAGTATGACACATTTTGAGCTGTATTCATTGTTTACTTTGTCTGTGGCAGCCACTAAGGTTAGAGGGGTTTTTATGAACTCGGCGTTTTTCGATCAAAGAATCTGTACTAAATTTTGCATAAAAAATTATATGAAGTACAACAAAGGGTGTGAAATGTTAACAAGGCCTATGGTGAGTCTGCTATAAATAGAATATGAGTTTACGACTGGTATAAGCGTTTCCAGGATGGCCGTGAAGACGTTGAACATGACCAACGCCCCGGACGCCTTAGCACACCAAAAACCGATGAGAACGTGGAAAAAGTGAAAGAAATGGTTATGAACGATTGCCGAATCACAATTAAAGAAGTCGCTGATGATGTTGGCATATCGATTGGCTCATTCCAAGAAACTTTTTCGAATGTTTTGAGTATGAAACGCGTGGCAGCAAAATTTGTTCCAAAATTGTTGAACTTCAAACAAAAACAGCGGCCAAAAACAATACTGTAACGATGCCCCAGCCTCCATATTCACCAGAAATGCCTCCGATTTCCAAAAATAAAGAGAACCTTAAAGGGCGACGAAGAGCTAAAAGCTATCTCAAAGGTCAAGTTTGAGAAGTGTTTCGAGAATTGGAAGAAGCGCTGGCACAAGTGCATAGTATCTAATGGGAACTATCTTGAAGGCAACAACATTAATGTAGACGAATAAATAAATATCTTTGTTCAAAAAACTAGAATTCCCATTATTTTCTGAACACGCCTCGTACATAATAATCTGAGAAAAAAACAAGACTTAGTGAATTCAGCCTTC
Organism: Volucella inflata; assembly: GCA_928272305.1. Taxonomy (NCBI): domain Eukaryota; kingdom Metazoa; phylum Arthropoda; class Insecta; order Diptera; family Syrphidae; genus Volucella; species Volucella inflata. Next base: position 69,180,662 of record OV743719.1, read on the forward strand.
CGAATGCAAATAAACCTTTGCTAATCCTGCTAAGCACTAGATAATCGCTAGACCACTAGCTTCCTCATGAAGAAAACAACCGTCTTTAGAGGATTGACTGGAAACCCATTTCTAGTGCATCTTCGTACCAGAGCTGATATTAGATAAGCATGATTTAACGGACAGTATAGCTTTACTATTTACGTATGTATGAGCCTGAGCGTAGACGTCAGAACCATTGCCGACCAACATGCCAGCAGTGACGACTCCTTGTCACATATTGGCAACAGCTTGCACAATCGAATTCCTATTCATCAACATTGCTCTAATTCACAAAACTAGTAATTCGTCTTTGCGGTGTTACAGTCTTGCGGATTTAACGCTTTTAAGGCCTCTAACTAACCTTCTTGCAAGTCTTGTTCTACTCTAGATCAGGTGATCTAAAGAAGTTTTTTCTGGCATTTCGTGAGGCGATTGATTTGAGTTTAGAGAAAGTATTGATGCACTTCTCATGTGTCCAATTGGTTCTTCGCTTATTTTTCCTCTTCAACAAGAATGAGACCTAGGATTCGATTTTACATTCAATGAACCTATGGTCTGGCAAAGAAGTTTGTACTATACATGTTGGATTGCGTTTAATCGATTGGTCCAGGAAATGATTGTCTCTCACATTGAATTTGCTTCATTCCAAACCGTATTATGAGCATTTATAACGGGACATATATTTATCTACTTAAAACCTATCATCCTTCGAGAGATATAGAGTGTCAACAACGCCTGCGCCTCATCCTGTTTGGACTTCTGCAATGCGTTTTAACTCACTTCAGCTCTTTCCAAATAGTTTCGATTCCTTGACGAATATTCTTTGAGATGTTTGTTTCGTCCGACTCGATCTTTTGCTTGACTGAGTAAATGTATTCCATACTATATATAGGTTCTTGACCCGTTGTCAGATAAAGATGTTCATTGGACATCCTATTCAGCCAGAAAATCCTTAAGACGTTACGTAGACATCTATTTACGCCTTCGAGTGACGATGATGGTGACCTTCTAAGAAAAAACTACATCCATATAGTAGTCGTGATTCTACCTAGTCAAGTCATAAATACTGGTACACAACTGAATTCACTCATTACGAATGCAACACTGGGCGCATCCATTTCGTATTGATTGCGATTTGACAGTTGATATTTATGCTACATTGTGACGTAAAAAGTTTTTGACATTAATTGCTTACAATCATGGAATGGGGCGACATCGAAAATTGTATTGTTGTAGTTGGCCTACTTAAATGTAACTTGGAAAAAGGCGATATCTTTAGGACGTTGCGACAGCTTGGAATCACTCGCAATTTTGTGTATCGTGCTGTGAAGTTGTTTGAGGATATTGGCGGAGTACGAGACCGTCAAAGATCCGGCTGTCCGCGCACTGTAAGAACTCTGAAAGCGATCAAAGCCGTGAAGAAACGAATCGACCGAAAACCGCTGCGAAAACAGAAAATCTTGTCGCGGGAAATGCAAATTTCGCAAAAATCCATGTCTCGCAGTATCAAAGAAGATTTAGGACTCAGTGCGTACAAGCGACACACTGGACACCTGCTCACGGCCGCATTGAAGGAAAAACGCATGCGAAGATCGAAAGCGCCACTCAGCCGGTACGCGAAGAACGCTCACAGACAAATTCTGTTTACTGAAGAGAAAATCTTCACCGTAGAAGAATCGTTCAATAAGCAGAACGATCGTGTGTATGCTCGGTCATCCAGAGAAGCATCCCAACTCATCCCGAGGGTTCAAAGAGGCCACCATCCCGCGTCTGTAATGGGATGGTGGAGAGTGTGCTACGATAGCGTTACCAATCTCCATTTTTGCGAGAAAGAAGTGAAAACATCGGCCAAAGTATATCAATCGACCGTCTTGGAACCCATTGTTAAGTCTCTCAACCAATCAATATTCAACAATAAGCCATGGACTATCCAGCAAGACTCTGTTCCAGCTCATAAAGCAAAAACCACTCATCTGTGTCTCAAAAACAACGTTCCGGACTTCATATCAACGGATGATTGGCCAGCTGGTAGTCCAGACCTCAACCCATTGGATTACAAGTTTTGGTCCGTATTAGAGGGCATGGCTTGCCCTACTCGACACTCAAATATTGAGTCGTTGAAGCGTGCCCTTGTCCGTGCAGTGGACAATTTCCCCATGCATGAAGTGCGTCTCGCAATCGATGAGTGGCCACATCGTCTTAAGTCGTGCTGGAAGGCAAATGGAAGTCTTTTCGAATAAGTTGTTCTAAGATTTGTAACCATTGAATAACCCTATAAAAACAACAAAAAAATTGTTTAAATATTAATTCGTTTTCATTTGGCGCTGATTTTTCTGTGTACCAGTATTTATGACTTGACTAGGTACTTTGGATCTATACAGTCTCATCTTGGTTTTGTACTGAGAACATTACTTTTCCAGATTTTTTGAAAACAATTTAGTTAGGTTTAAGCTCTCCCAGTTCTGCTGGCCACATTTCAATTTCCTAAATGTGGAAAGTTTTCAACTTTCTCAACCTGCTCTCCGGCATTATTTAGTTGAGCGTCAGATTTCGAAATCCTCAGGACCTTAAAAGTAAGACCTTAGGTTACACATTTTGTAACATCCATTATTCCATGTGCAAGTAGGCCAACATTGTCACAAAGTAGAGGTGTTTGAAGTAAGATGTCATTGTCAACCTCAGGAGATATTTATTAAGCTCCACATTGTTGGATTCATAGGATTCAATGAGTACGGCTTCTGGCTGTGGTGGTGGCTAAAGCACCGCATCATAGAAAAAATAAGCCAACGCAATGACAAACTTCAGGCATCCTCCCTCAAAAACCATCATCAACTAAATTGGCCTCTGGCTGTTGAATTAAATTGCGCGCAATTTCTCCACTTTACTAAATGACTATGTACTCGTACATTCAAATATTCATCCACTTTTCCTTCGTAGTTAAAATTACACAGGTCACCTTGAAGAAACGATTTGTGCTCGGTTTGAAAACGCTCTAAGCACTTTCATATTCAAGTGCTTGAAATTCACTTTACAGGAAAATATCGACAGAAAAACAAGTGTTTTACCTTCGCAATTGCTGGCGTTCTGTTGATGGGAGTAAAACCAAAATGCCATTCATATCGCCCTACATACTCTCTAAGGCTTTTTGCTTGCGTTTTCGGTCCATCCTCCATACTTCTGCGTTGTCTCTTACTTCGAAATTCATTTTAACATGCCCGTCGGTATGAAAATATATCTAAGTGCCACACGATTAATCATTTACATTGGCTTTCTTTTCAACTAGACGGCCATACTCATAAGAATTCGAGTATCTTGGTTTCCTCTGTACACTATGTTCCTTGTAACATTGAGAATATCTGGTCCTTCGAGCCGAATTGGAATTACCGACTGCTGGTTTCAGCTATGGTTTTGGTTCTCCAAATTACGACATACATACAATTCAAATTGGTCCATCTATCTTCTATGGCAAACGAATTTAAAGACCTTTCTTGCGGAACACACTGTAGGCACGTGCCGTGAAACTTCATCACACCCGCTGCTCTAACTGACTTTTATTTCCCTCTTACTAAACAATGCGGAAGAAATAAACAAATATAAACATAACAACCCGCATTAACTACAAAGCATTCGAGTGGGGGCTCTTTAGACAGTCGGTGGTGGCGTCACAAATGGACTTTTCCAACTACCACCAAAATCGTTAGTCACTCCCGAGTCGGAAAATACATAAAACGTTTACTTTCCAATGCCACAAAATTTGCTTTATTAATGCCGGGCATTAGTTGAAGCAGCCAAGCACTATTAACTTAATTTACAACGTCTTTTTACGACTGTAGCCCGTCAACAGATCTTGAATCCCTTAGACGCAATTATATAGGTCGTTACTCTCAGTGTTATTTTGGCGCCAAGTTGCCTTCACCATATTAGTCACAACGGTATTTGTTATAGAGTTTATTTTCGTATCTTTATTCATCTTTCGGTGGTCGTCGCAGGAAGAAAAAAACTGTTGCAGGAACAGCCCAACACTCACAGCTCCACAGACACTAGGGAAATCTCCTTCGCAATAAAATGAATGAAGCGCCATTCGTCTTCCTTTACGGTTAAGTCCATGACAAATGTTAACGTAATCTCTACAAAATTCAAACCATTTGGCAGACCGCGACTACATCATTAATGTTACAAATCTATCCACAACCATAATTAAATCAAACGTCTCCACCATTACACTGGTTAAAGGGTGAACTCGGGTGCTTATTTACCTCGTTTCACCCTAATCCGCAGAATTGTTTGTCAATATACTCGTATTTATTGCTTCCCATTGCCAATTGAGTTGTGATTGTCAAGTCTGAGTTTCTTTTTGGTTTGCATGTCAATAACCTTTAGAGCTCTATTGGCTCGTCTCAAGGCTAACCCCAGATGGTCAGGTTGAAATAACTATTGGTACGGAATGAGAAGGCAGAGGCTTTTAGTTGCACTCTTCATATATTCATAAGTGCCACCCGGTATTCACCTAGTGGTTACATTGTTTGCACACCACTTTAACAAGTTATTGCTGCGAGTGTGGGATGAGTGTTACCACTTTTGTTTTTTTGAAAAATAAGGAGAAAGACGAGCCTCATATAAGGAACAACGGAAAAGTTCACGGCTCAAGTCAGTTAGAGCTCGGTGCACATTCCTTTTAAGAGTGACTATATGGTCGGAGTAGAGACTTGAATAGGCCAATCTCAACATCCATAAACTAAGCAAGGTTACTCGCACTGAAATGTTTAACAGCACGCTGCCCTGCTTTCCCTCACGCGCGGATTCAAAGACTTTTCGGACAGGTGTTGGACCTTCACTCTTCTGGCTAAGTCAATGTCGTTGTTAAGGACCTACATTTCGTCATTGTATCTTGTCCTCCACCCTCAATGCTTCTCTCCTCTTCTGCTCATGGAGCTCGTAAGCAGCTTGAGTCTTTCTATGCAGCGCCACTTTGTGTGCATCTTGCTTAACTGCATATGCTTGTCGGCATTCGTCATCAAACCAGGGGTTTCGTTGTGGTGGTAGTGTAAAACCCAGCACATCAGTTGCGGCATATCTGATGGCTTGTTAGAAATGTTGCCACTGGTCTTCGATGTTTGATGCTGTCGGCAAGGGACATCTTAAGAGATTAAGAGAGACTCGCTCAGAAAAAGATTTGGCAATCTCTTGCGATTGTAGCTTGTCTTTGCATTGTTCGGGATATCCACAACCATTGGCTACAACAAGGTAATGGTACGAGTCAATGTTGGCTGCTCGGAATGTTCGGACATACATAATACTGGAGGACTGTCTTGCGGCGATCACAATGTGATCAATCTGGTTGACTTTTAATTGACCAGGAGTTTTCCAAGTCCCGTTGTGAATTTGGAGATGTGGAATGGATGTGGACCACGTAATAACAACTACAATGTTTAACCCCGCCAAAAAGTCAATTAGCCTGAATCTGTTATCGGAGGTGGTGTCGTACAGGCTCTCTTTCTAGCTTTGCATTAAAATCGCTGAGGACAATTGCTCATAGGTCTTGTTCAAGAGGTTATAGAAGCTGTCCTTAATGTCCTCATCTTTCTCCTCTGCTCCTCTGTGCTTTAATAGGGATTGCTACGAGGCGTTCGTTTACATGTCGAAGACTCAGGACTTTTTCCTAAGTCTTCCTCCAACATCAAATCCGCATCCAAACAGGCGCTGACTTTGCCGTCGATAGTAGTCGCCGTATTAGATGTCGCAGTTTTTTATTCTCCCATCGCATTCCTTGGATGGTGGTAATGCCTGCTTTGCGGCAGTCTGGGGCCTCCGCTAGTTGTTAGGCTACACGTGATCTATTAAGGGAGCTAACATAACATTCCACGTGCATATCCGAAGCACGTTGTCCTTTATTTGTTTGCACTGGTTTTCCGTCCGTACCTTAGGCTTGTTGTTGTTTTGTAACGTGACCCTGCCGTTGGTCTATAAAGAGCTCACCCGCCACCATCTCTTTTCCAAGACCCTGACTTTGTCAAGGAAATCCTTAGCGGCCTTTTATATGTCGGAGTAGCCTGGATATGGTCTCATTTGCTTCAGGGTTTTTTCTTCATCATTGATGCCATCTGGGGAATCACCGCTGTCCCATTTTTAGTGCTTCTATTTTTGTCTGCTGGTCGGCACTCGCGCTGATAAGTTTAGCAAGTTGAGTTGGGATGGCGTCGACCAGTACCCGGTGATTACTAAGTGGAGGTATTATAAGCACAATTGATGTGTAGAAAACAGTTGCAACACTGAATACCGCCAGGTTGACATCTGTCAGTGCCTAACCTATTTCTACAGCACACCACCGTCGTACCACCACCGCATCAAGATGTTGGTTCAAGTCGATGTTGGGCCCTCGGAACACCCGAACACCCAGAATCCTGGAGACTGCCTCCCACTGGTCGGGATATGATCAATCTGGTTAGTAGAAAGAGATCGCCAGGTCCCCAAGCAAAGTCGATAAGCCTGAATCCGTTTGGCGAAAGTGATATCGTACAGACTTACAGAATGGTCCGAATACAAGTTTCACTTTAAAAATAAAATAAGAACAAACAAAAATCAATTATTTTTGATACGTAGAAAGAGCGCACATTGCACTTAGCTACGAAATATGATTTCATTTATGTCAACCTAATTTGTTGACTCTTTTTAGCTCTATCTCACGAATGACTCGGACGATATTCGGTTTAGGCGCTTCAATCGTTTATGGATTGTCCGCATAACACCCTAATGTAATGGCACCCCACAAAAAAGTCGAACGCAATCAAAAAGCACCTCCGAGACAGCCAATTGACATCACCAAGGCGGCTTATAGCATGATTATCGAACTTAGCCCGCAAAAGATCGATTATTTGATGGTCTTTGTGGCATAATGCGCCGTCGTTCTGAAACCAAAGGTCATCTCAGTCCATGTCTTAAATTTCAGCGCACAAAAATTCGGTAATCATGGCTCTGAAGCGTTCTACGTCAATACGATGGATGGAGTGGCAATACCCCAGAATTCGCATTAAACTGTCACTCTCTGCGGATGCATTGGCTTCTCACCATGACACGATTACAAGCGAGTTTTCCGATCCCCAGATGCGACAGTTTTGTTTGTTAACATAGCCGTCGAGATGAAAATGCGTCTCGTTAGATAAAATGATTTTTTGGTAAAATTGGAAGTCCAATTCGGTTTGTTGTAAGCCCCAAACTGAGAAGCGACAGGGAACCACCATTAGGCTGGTGCGTGAAATGTTGAGTTGTTGAGATCGATGGTGAGTCGATTTTTCTAGATTGAGTTGAACACTTTCGGCCACAACAGCCAAAATGTCGTCGACAAACCAGTCTCACAAACATTTTGCACAAACTTGCGTCCAGGAGGCGCGGTAGGTTCTTCATTTCGACTAAAACTTCTTTCCATAAATGCATTGTTTGGGCACAACACAATATTCACTTTGGAAATAAGTTTGCGATATTTTCTAATGTTGTTCAAGAGTGAAACGATTCATTTCGGGGGGCCTTAAACATGTCAAAGTAACCGTCAAAGAGAATCATCGGTTTAAGAGGCTAGATGAGGCTCCATATTATAGGAGCAGATATTATTAGTCCGTTTGATTTCCAATTGCATCAGCTTTGTTTAAGTTTCTTCACCACATACATGCCAACCATATTTGGCTCAAAATGACAACAAATTTCAATCTGTTTTTGCACATTCAATATGCCACAAATTTGTTGAAGTGGGAACTCTGATTGGGTGTCCTTCTGTTTTTAGGGCTTAACTAACTTCTGTGCCTCCTGTGACATAGACGTCAACACTTTTGTGTTTTCTTCTCCAGCTTCGACTTGGGCTTCGGTTAGCTGTTATCTGTTTATTGTTGTGTATGTCTGCTAACATAGCATTTGATAGCACCTAATCCCGTATTTATGAACGAATTCAGATTTTAAGGACGACACGAAAGCCCAACAAACAAACAAACACACTGACTTAAGCTTGAACCCAAGGAAGACGAACAAAATATCCATTTACTCATTCTCAATGTCGTTGTTGTCATTATTGAGTGCATGCGAATGTGTCTACATAGATAGGGGAGAATACGAGTATTGGATGGTTTTTCTAAGGATTAAGTACCGTGATACTGCGAGGTATTATGGCGTGAAAGGCAAGTTTACTCTTTTATCCTTTATTCTGAGTTCCTTTCTTGAATGTTTGTGTGCATGTATCACTATATTCTTGGCTTACTCATATGTTTGCTGTTGGGGATATTCGTATATAATATGAAGTATGCCGCATTCTGTTTACCCTGTCGTGCCGCAGTCAAGCGCAAATTGCCCTTGACTCCATCTCATGCCTCCTGGGGGAGAACGATTCGAACTGAGTTGAGTCAGATACAAATTTTCCTACATGAACAGAGCATACATACGACCTTACTCGTCGTACATTCGTACTCGCTCGTACGTAATCGTTTTGTATTCATTTGGATCAGGATAAGAGAGGTGTTCGTGTGATCAAAACTGTCAAACGCTTCTGATAAATGTTGATTCGTTTTTGTGATTGCGATTAAATTAAATTAAAATTTAAACGAGCATGGCAAATGGTGGATGCCATCAGTCGGATGCTGACTGAAGGGTGGCTGGTGGCTGGAGTCGCCTCGAGTCGCCTCAGAGTTGTCGAATGTTAAATGGAATCTTTCAGCTCGAAGTCAGATAGGACATATGATGGAATCGAGAGTTTATTAAATGGGATTCAGGAAGAGGCAATTTATTTGTTTTACACCAGAGAGGTGTGAGGTATTTCAACGTTGAAATGAAATGACAAAGAAAACTCATCACGGTCTTGCTGAGTTGTAGGCAGTTTCTTAACGAAGGCCATAAAGAAAGACGCTCGCGTTATTTTTGAGTATATTTTTATGACTGCAAACCGATTTGGGAAGATATCTCCAGATTTATGAAAAAGAGTGTCGTGTTATCACCGCATCAACATCCAGTGGCTCCAAGTGATGCATTTAAAAGCGACGACCGTAAAAAACCAACATTGCATTGATGAGATTTTGATTTAAAAGCTTGTTATAGCTGTCAGGAATAGCTAACGATGTTGTTAAAAAGGAAATCCAACATAAACGGGATGAAAGGACACTTTTCGAGTTGTCATAAAAACAGGTAGATTACTCGTAAATACAAATATATCTCAAAGTTGATTGGTTCTAGGTAATGGTACTGCGTACCTAGGGAAGCCCCTGTAAATACTGACAGCAAATTTTGATACTAATGTCAGTGGTAGTCAGTTTGAAATTGAATTGCTTCTTACAGAGCAAAAGGAAGGAAACTTTATGACTATGACCATTTATCCTAGACTTAGACTTTATCCTATGTCAAATATGAAAACATAGCCACTGCCACTTCTTGCTTCACTTATTCCAATCAGTTTCATAACGTACTATCCTCAACTCATATCAATGGAAGGCCATTAGTGTGCAATAAAGTGTGGTTTCGGATTTTTAAATTATATCACACCACTATATAATATGAAAAGCCATCGAAAAGCCCAAGAACTTGTCTTTATGTGACGAACTCACTCTTACCATCTTAACTTGGCAATTTTGTTAGCATGATTTAGTTGCTTCAGACGTAAGCCACAAAACGAACCGAGAATAGCACAAATTTGTAGTTGCGAGCTTATATTTCCTATGATTTGGTATTTCCACCACTAGCGAATGCGATAGCCAACTTCAGTGGAAACTGTAATTCCATGAAGATGAAACTTATAAAAAGCTGCGATGCTAATCCTCAGAATACTTTTAGAGGCACCGTGAGAGGCAATCATCCCTTGGATTTCATACTATCATCAGCACTGGAGATCAACAATATTGACTCTCAACCAATATTTGTTACGTGAGTAACACGGAAAATAATCGACTTAACACTATCCATAAGGAACGCTTAGGAGTTCAATGTCAGAAAGTAGAATGCTATCGGTAGTCTCTACGTGAGACCACATTACCACATTAGCAAGGTCTCTTCTACTGCGTCTTAAGGAGCGACTCTCTGCCTCATCCTTGAAACTCACTTCCAAAGTAATCTTATCAGAACCAGCCCACAACTACCACCGGTCACTGTTCACACGCCGCTATACTCCGTCATCGGTTGTGATAAGAGATGAAGCCATCATGCAACATGCTGTTGTTTCCTTTAATGGATATAAGTAGACTGAAACTGATGGCATATTCTGTAATACTACAAAAAGATATAGATCAGCTATTGGCACATCTGATGGAAATCTTCGCTGCAAGTGAAACCGAAACTCTGGTTAATACACTTCATGCTCGCAAAAGTCTTCAGACCTATCACTTTGATTTACTTCGTGCTGAAGTACAAAAACAGAATGGTTGAGCTCTTTTTTACGCAAAACCATTTTTAGAACAGATCCTGTATTTTAGATATAATATGCCTACTAACCAACGTGAAAGATCTTGCGGCACTGCGCTTTAACATTTGGGAGGGAAAATGGAAATTGCACTCGACAACAAAGGATACGCGCTGGGCATTTTTATCGACATTGAGGGTGGTAAATATAGGTTGTCACAAGGCAGCGTTCTGTCGCACTTGCTATAGTACGACTTACTGCTGAACACTTTCAGTTGTTCTGCGCTGTACAAAGTGGGGTGAAAAGTAACCTCATTGGGAATGAAAAACAATTTTTGTTTAGATGTTTTTTTATTTTATTTAATATAGTCCCCTTTTAGCTCGATACACTTATTCCAGCGATCTGCAAAATACTCTTCCGTGGCGTCGATGATTTCCTCGCGTGAGCTGAATTTTTTATTGATGAGCCATCTTTTGAGGTTTGGGAAGAGATAATAGTCCGAGGGAGCCAAATCGGGCGAATACAGTGGATGCGACAGCAATTGGAGCCGTAAATTATTGATTTTAGCCGTGGTTGCGATCCTCTTATGCGCCGGCCCATTGTCTTGCAAAAACAAAATATTTTTTCGCTTCATGTGAGGCCGTTTTGCAGCGATTTCGGCCTTCAATCGCTCCAACAATGCACAGTAATACTCGCTGTTGATGGTTTTTCCTTTTTCGAGGTAGTCCACGAAGAGTTTGCCATGAAAATCCCAGAAAACCGACGCCATAACCTTTCCGACCCATTAAGCCCCCCTCGCCTGCTTCGGAGCACTCGTGCCGGCTTCAGTCCATTGCCGGACACTCATTCTGTTCTCTGGTGTGTAATCGTGGATCCAGGTTTCATCAACAGTAACCAATCGACGCCAAAAGTCCGCCCGATTCCGCATCAGCAAGTCCAAACACTCTTTCGAAGTGCTCTCGCGTTCTTGTTTTTGGTCAGGAGTGAGCATGCGCAGCACTCAGAGGCAGGATAACTTTTTCATATGCAGAATATTGCCCGAAATGAGGCGTGTGCGCTCAGTACTAATCTTTGGAGTATCTGCTAGCTCGCGCACTTTCACACCATTTCATGTATTTTTTTGACATTGGCCTCTGTAACCGCATCGGAGGCCCTGCCGCTGCGGACTTGATCGGTAGTGGAGTTGCGGCCACCACGAAACTCTCGAAACCAATATTTGACGGTGAATTTTAAGGCCCATAATGTTTATCCAACTTTTCTTTTGTTGCCTTCGCCGTTTTGCCTCTCAAAAAATAATGTTTTATGAGAGAAAGAAAATCGTTTTCGTCCATACTCAACATGATGCGAAACACGTCAACAACAATCAGCTATCAAATCAAAACTAAAGACAATAACTGCTGCAGAGGACAGGAGCAATATTTATTTAAGTTCGCATTTGTTTAAAGTATCAAACTAAGGCAAGATGTTTCGAACATTCAACACATGAGCGAATGATTTTCAAAGATAGCGAAGTATTTACGCCTGTATTGACAGCTGAGCTTCGCTTAAGACCTTGGTGGACCATTTCATTACGTTCGTGGTAGTTTGAGAATGCAAGGCTTTTCCAAATGCAGTAGAAAGACTGAGTTCACTGAGTCATATTTGGCTTCGAAGTCACAATGGGATTGCGGAAAAGGAGATTGCCGATGAGCTTGCATCTTTTGTTAAGCATCTTAGTGTGCTGTATTTAGGTGATACCACCTCCGTCTCTTAACAACAAAGATCTTGGCCAGATTGCTTTCACTCTTATGGTGCTGTTCGTAGAGTGCACGAGTTTATTTCTCTGGCGTTACGAGCAAAAACAGCATATCAGCTTTTTCGCATCGATGCCTGCAAAAGATTGTAAAAGAGTTGACACTAGATTGAGGGATTCGCGATTCTCTTTCCTATTTCGATTTTAACGTTATATGAATGTACTTTTGGCATTGCACGTAGCTTTCGTCTACGTTTTTGTGGTGTGGTTGGGGTTTTTGTGGATTGTTATCACCCTGTTTTTGAAAATGCTACTTTATTGTGAAAGAATGGTTACAAATCATTCAAAGTATTGCCCATTGCTAGTTACAACTTTTTCCCATCTTTATCGCAGAGCTCGAGGAGCGTCCACGAATCAATCCATTCCTTGATGTCTTGATATGAGCAGAACTGCTGATCAGCCCGACCATGTTCCATGGAACGGAAGAAGTAATAATCGGTCGGCGCAATGTCTGGGGAATATGGCGGGTGGGGTAGGACTTTCCTTTTAAGTGTTTCCAGGTGGGTTTTAACAGGTTTGGCAACGTAAGGCCGAGCGTTGTCATGCTGTAGTATCACATGTCCGAGCCTCTGCTCGTATTGTGGCCGTTTTTCGCGCAGTACTCGACTAAATCGATACCACTCCCCAGTGATAGTTTCGTTGGGTTTCAGTAGTTCATGATAAATAACACCGACCTAGCCCCACCCAATACACACCATAACCTTCGCAGCGTGAATATTCGGCCGACCCGACGACGTAAAAGCATGTTCGGCCAGTCCCCACGACTGAGTTGCTGTAATGAATCCATTTTTCAACACCTGTCACGATGTGATGAAGAAAACCCCTCCATCTTTACCGGTAGAGCAGTTGTTATCGGGCGAAAAGACGACGCTCAACGTCCCATGGCTTCAAATTATAAAGAATCCAAGGTCCTTGTTCTTGAATCAATCTCCAATGCATGCAATCGCTTGGAATTGGCTTGGCGGGTGACTTCTTGTACTGAAGCAAGCTCTTATTGTGTTTGGCATGGATCCTCATCGAATAATGCCTCCAATTCAGCGTCTTCGAAGGATTTTTGCCTTTCGATCAAAATCGAAATCACCGCCTTTGAAGCGACGGAACTAATGGCGGACCATTGTTTCACTTAGAACAGCATCTGCGTAAATTTTTGGAGATCTCAATGCGCTTTAGCCATCGTTTTCTTCAAATGAAAGAAGAAAATCAACACTTCCCCCAAATGACGATTATTAGGACCAAAATCAGCCATTTTTCGACCAGCACTTATTGCTGCAGCCATTTATTGACAACTTAGAGAACTTAATTGCGTTCTCTCATCTCACTCATCATCTCGTAGACGGAAATGATATCTGCTTCATATCAATACGCCTGTGGTCGATAACACAACATTCCGTATAGAATGCAAACGTCTTTATCATTTTTTCCTTAACAATAATTTCTATTAACGCGTTGATGTGATTGGTGTAAAGGTGCTGCCTCAAATTGTTGTTAGGCAGAATAAATCTTTTACAATGGACGAAGATGACATAGATGCTCGCTTCTCTGACTTAGACAATGTTAAAGCAGCACTATCCAAGCTATTATCTAATAAAACTGTTGGCACATACGAAATGCTTACTAAGCTATTTAAGCAGCTGGAGATGACCTGGTTAGGAACATGCACCAGCTCATCTGTCATGTATGGTCGGAGGAAAACGTACAATCGGAGCATCATCTTAGAAATGACTAGCGAATTTCAAATCGCCGTTCACCATCTATTTGCCAACTTTAAAACCGCCCATAATAGCGAGCTAAGGACCATCTATTCAACAACATTTCTATCCTAACAACTCAAGGGACTTAAACCATTTCGAAATCGAATGACGAAGTACTTGGTGTCGTTTTAAGGAAAACGGTACCGAGTGCATTGATAGGTTATGGAGAAAGAGGTTCAACCGTGAACCATACAGGCTGTACAGCGAATCAGTTTAATCAGACATCTACGTATCCAATCCCTAAGATGACTAGCCCATATTGAACGAATGTATGCCACAGCTGCCGACGCTGTATTCGAGAGACGGGCCAACAGAAGACTAACGCATTTAAGGTGGCCTTAGCAAATGAAGAGGTAACTCAACCCTATTGAAATGCGGTACTAGAGCCAGCTGGCAAGGGATCGTCCTAGCCTAAAAGGCCATTCCGAAACAATCACCTGACTTTAATGATATGAGGGCTGCGGTTGACTCCATAATGACAACCATATCAGCGACAGCACTCTGACTAGTCTCGGAAGTTTGTAATTGACCTCAGTTTTAAGTATGTCGACATGATCGTTGATTTTATGACGCGAATTCATTCTTCTGGCTTTCATTAAATTCTGACAGGAATTTTTGATAGTCTTGCTATTTTTTTCTGCTCAACACTACTATATGTTCGGCAAGAAGAGGGAGTACGACTAGTGTGTAACATTGGTATAGTTACATCATCGTACGTCACAAGGCTAACGCCGCTTAGTGCCTACCCCAATCGCGCAACACCCATCCACAGGTGATGTTCTTCTTTGAAAATCAAATGATGAACTTATGTAGATGGCGGTTGAACCATTTGGAATAAGTTCCTCAGTGTGTTTCGGTTAACCCTTATCCCTGTTCATCGAACGTCGCTATTAATCGAAAAGAATGAAACTTCCGGCTCTATTCAATACCTTTCTACTTATTTGGAAATATCGATTTGCAAAATTGGCAGAATCGTTAAATTTTTGGATACGAAACCACTAGGTTCTACTTTGCTTATCTAGAACCATCCTATCTTCATGCTCAAATAATTTTTTACAAATAAGCTTACCTCACAGTTTATTTTACATGGAGTTGTTTTTTTTTATAAGCACTTGCCATTCCCTTCCCCTTTACCTTCAGCAACTTCGTCTATGATTTTTGTCGCAAATTACAAACTCAAACCATCCAACTGCGGAAAGTTCTTATCCCGACGAAACTTTCCATTTTGTCCCCGTAAGCTAATTCCTATCTTTTAATGCATCGAATGTAATTACCATTAAACTATGCCACAAAGTACCGAAAATTCCAAACATCCACAACTGGAACACTTAATGCTAATTCTCAAATCACTTAAATAGTTGGAATTACATCATCTTCGTCACCATTCCCTCCAAAGTGCTTGAAAAAGTTCTCCCTTTATTTTCGTCATTTTTTTATTTTTCAATTAAAACCCCCACGAGAGAGATCATCCACCAGAGCATGGTTTACTCTTCAGCAACAGCAACAAGACCAACAATAACCGCAACAATCATCAACCCATCCTTGGACTAATTACGAGTAGTAACCTAACCCACACCACGAAAACAATCCTGATTCCATGCCATTGTGTGGTTGCTACTTGCTATATGGCCTGGAAATTGTTTCATTTCTAATTCTCAAGAATTCTTAAACAAAAAAAAAGAGGAAAACATGAAATGTCATTTTTCCTCATACTTGTGTCCTTAGGGAGTGGAGCCATCCAAGAAGAAGAAGCCCCACAACAGCTCAAATCCTTCCCATCATCTGCCACATAACCATTAGCTAATCCAAAGTTCTTTTTTCATTCGTTTCCAAATCCTGTTCACTCTCTTCCATCTGTCATTGCAGAAAATGAACTAATCCTTGAGACGGAAGAAAAACGAAAAATAATAAGCAAATACCCAAAGTGAAGACAACAACAGTTAACAAGTAAACAAAAACGAAAAGCCACACTTAAGCAGAGGAAGGAGAAAACGGGCCAAGGAAGAAGAAAGGAAAATAAAACGCAGACAATATGGAAGACTTATTCCTCCTGATAATTAAAGAATCGACGGGGACGAAACATAACACTCTTAAGCAGACGGCCCAGATTGCCTATGGTAAGGACTTCACGATTGAGGACTTACTCAAGAGGGATTAGCTTAACTTTCATTGTGTACTCATATTCCTTAGATAAACTCTATCGTCAGCATGGCATACACAGAGATCCATCACATGAATTGCGTTCAGTGTGCTTCACTGCGCTCCAAATGGCGTTGGATACCAAGCGACCCAAATTCATCACAATGGGTCTCAATGGATTACACGTGAGTTTCATATGAACGACGCCCACGATTCCTTAAACTTGTTTTTCCATTTCTTTTCAGAGAATCATCAAGGATGAACGATTTTATATAGGACTAGAGCCGGAGGATGATTCTGTGTGGTTGCCTGCGCAACTTCTCCGTGCAACAGCTGGCATTACTCCAGCCACAAACAATGAAGATACAGTTGTTAATGTCCTTCGATTGTTTTTAGCTATGGCATGCTCGCCAACGTGCACACTCAACGGACGACTACTCATCGAGATCCTTTCGAGATGCGGGGAATGCTGGGAAGCTGGATCGAGAGCTATTCGTGCAGCTTCCCTGGCTGCTGCAAGCCAATGTTTACGAACATTTTGTGCATTTTTGATAGACGAAGCGGAAGAAGTGAAGAAAACTGCTCCCGCCGGACTGATGACTATCTCTCAGGCATCTGCAGTGTACAATGAAGTCATTCCGGTCATGCAATGGCTGTGTAGCAGACTCATTGAACCCAGATTGGGAAGTCCAAAGAAAAACGAAGCCTGCGGTTCACTCTATCTGACAGAGTGTATTCTGACTTTGAGTTCAGCTTTACCAAGGAACGTGCACGCGAATCCACATTTCACATCGTTTTTGTGGCAAAAGTTTTGTCCAACTCTAGCAGCAGCACTTGGATCACCAGGCAGAGTGAACTTGGATAAGAAGTTCACATA
Source organism: Volucella inflata (assembly GCA_928272305.1). Classification (NCBI taxonomy): domain Eukaryota; kingdom Metazoa; phylum Arthropoda; class Insecta; order Diptera; family Syrphidae; genus Volucella; species Volucella inflata. Next base: position 69,197,605 of record OV743719.1, read on the forward strand.
CAAGTAATTTAAGTCCAAAAATACGATTTCAAAATAATTTTTTTTCATTTCTTTTCGATACTAGGGACGCCCTTCATTTGATTGAAAACGAGGCAAGAGGATTCTTTACTGGTCCCGGATTAGATGGTCCTCAAGCACGATGTGTGTATCTTACTGGGATTCAATTGCTACGTATAGCTGGTGCTCATGGCTCGTTAAGACCGATGTTGGAGGCTCTATTTCATAGGATGTTACTGTTGCCTGCTCCACAAAATCGAACTGAACCATTGAAATGTGTAAGAGAGATCTTTAAGAGTCCTGAGCGGCTGATAGACCTCGCCGTCATTTTGTATTTTGACAAGAACACTGCTCAGGGATGCAGTGACGAAATGGCGCTATTTAGATTGTAAGTTTTAAGTCACAGCTGTAGTTGCTTTTCTGATTCTATGTCTCGTTTTAGAATGATCGATGCAATGGAAGAGTGTGCTTTTGCAGCCCACACAGGTGCTGGTGTTGAAGCAAGTCTGCAGGCAAGTGTCGAATGCATGGTGGCCCTTCTAGACAGTCTGCAAACCTTGTGCTCGGGAGATATCAATGAAAATATGATCAGTGATCAGGTAGTCGAGACCACTTTCATTTCAAAACTCCTAAGTAATCCACACACTTTTCAGATCGTTGAAACTGTCAACAGTCGTCACCCAAATCTTCGTGAGGCAGACTATTCAGGCCCTTTGACTTATCAATCGATGGCTCGTCTGCCAGCCCCTTATCGGGATGCTATTGCAGAGTTTCGACAGACGATTTTTGAAACATCATCCGGTTCGGAGAGTGATAATGAGCATAATGCAGAAAACGATGCTGCCTCCAATGGATCCGGAGACACAGAAGGTCCCGAGGATGACATCCCATCATCATCAAGTGATGAGACCTCATCTAAAATTGAAAACCGTTGGCCATACTCCCATTTGGAGGCGCCTGTGATGCCCGTGCGCGGCGACACTGATAACGATCGTCAACATGCTCGAGACTTTGCTCGAGCTCTACGAGTTGATCTTGTGCCGAAGTTGCTTCGTCTACGAAGCTGCATCGAGGTAGACGAAGCCATGCAGGAATTTGCATCTGCAGTTTGTCAGGAGAATAGCATGAACTACTCAGACTTTGAATACAATTTGACGGCGATCAACGCTGACGGGATCTATCTAGCAATCTATTCAGCGTTGTTGTTAAGTCTACAACTTACCCGTGCGGGGCACTATGATGATTTAGAGAAGGAAGTCTTGATACCAATGTCAGAGCAACAATTCGTTACATCCGTCCAGAATACAGGTGTCTTAGTGTACTTATCCACTCCGTGGCTATGCGAACTCTATCAGTCGGTGATAGTGTTGAATCCTTTGGAAGCTTTAGAGCGTCACGAATTGGAAGGCACTCGATGTGCCTTGGTAGATATGTTGTGTGACGCTGGTGGTATGGGTACAACGCAAATGATGTCCGAATGGCAGAGGCTGCAGTCTGTGGTGAAGTATAATGATGAGCAGCAGAATGATCGACGAGAGGCTGCAAAGAAACTCTGTCGGAGATTATTGACGTGTTGTTGGGATTCGATGGTGATTGTACTGAGTTCCGGTTTGGGTGACCTCACCGGGACTAGTGCAAGTAAATTGATGGCTCTGTCGAAGCGGACATTAAGGGTGAAAATTAATAAGACGAATAAGACAAATGGTGAAGCGCTGTATGCTATGTGCTTGGACGGATTGCATTCGGTTAGTTTTTTTTTTCAGACCTCAGACCTCATCTTATTATTTGTTTTTTTAGGCTGCAACTCTGAGCAATTCATTGAATCTTCAACACTTGGCTGGAAAGATTTTGAACTTATTAGCCTCAAATGTTTGTCAGACATCGGGGCCGAGAATCTCTGCAAGTCAGGCCATGTCAATGGATGTTGTTCTGACGAGGGGTCTAAACCTTGGCTCATATAGTCCGGATTGCTGGCATTCTGTATTTGCCGTGTGTCGCCATGTAAGTCAACTAGAACATGACATATTTAGCCTACAAAATCCACCGATGACTACTTCGCCTGGTACCAGTCGTCGAGACATGGAAACCGGAGAGAAGTTAAATCCTCCACCTGGGAGCGACAAATTAAATTTATCCTCAATTCCGATTGATGATGATGAGACTTGGTAAGTTGTTGGTCATTTATCTCTTGAGTTTAGTTAATTTTCTTGAATTTTCATTTGCAGTGTCGACGTTTACAGCTTTCTCCAGGCTCCCCTACAAAGTCCAAACACCAATGTCACTTCAATTTTAAAAGTCTACTCTGGAACTAATGAGACTGTGCTTCTGAGTCAGACCGACACATCCAAGGTACTATGTGCCCTGTCACATCAGGCAGAAAATCTATTCGGCGATGCTGCTGAAAGACTCAGTCTGCCTTCATTGTGTCAGTTTTTGAAGAATCTCTGTCGGGCATCAAGAGAACAGCTCTATAAGAATACAGCAACGCGTAAGGGAAGTAGAGTTTGGTGGCCAAGTAAGGGTTGGAAGAAAATTGATTCGTTACCGATATCGCTATTGCTGCATCGGGTTGGCGATGTAACATTGAAAGTGTTTAGAAGTTCTAGACCACTATTGCATATCTTAAAGGTTTGGGCAATAACCGGACCGCATTTAATGGAGGTAAGTGGAATTTATCTATCATATTGATTATCAACTATGGAATCCTTTTTTTTCAAGGCTGCCTGTCATAAGGATCGAGTGATTTCGAAGCGTTCCATCGAGTACATTCATGACATTATCACCGCTTTATTAGTGGAACAGTCAGAATTGCCACATTTTCATTTTAACGAGGCTTTGCTGAAGCCATTCGAGAACCTACTTAGCATGGATTCTTGTGATGTTGACGTTCAGGTGAGTTTTCCAATGAAAAACCTTCGCTACTTTAGGTAAATTTTGAAGGGCATTGCAAGTTTTGGGCTAGCAAAGTACATTAAATTGAGAATAGTAGGGTTCCTCTTTTATGTCTTGTCCGTTACTTTGTCCTTTAAATATTGACCAAAGAGGGAGAGTCTTCCTTCCTTCTGGTCCCAGGTAAAAGAACTAGATCTTATTTTAAAAGCTGCTACCGTCGCTAACCAATTAAACAATTCTTTGCAAGCTCCTTGCAAACTCTGTAAGTCTCTTCCCAAATGTTTTTCCGTTTACTTTCAAAACATAAGAAGGCGGCAAACAATCCCTTCTCCTATATATCAGCCGATTTTGCTTTTCGACATATTCGCCCTTAGTTCCTGACACTAAAAAGAGCAAATTATTTACTGAAGACTTTGACCTTCAACTACACAAGAGTGATGGTCAAGATAAAGAAGATAATGTATATGGCCGCGGAATTCTTTCGGTTATGTAACCTTGCCATCATTCGAGGCCCTAAAATATCATCCACGACAAACATTGAATTTGCCTGCAAGAAGTCCTATCTCAAAGCGTAGCCTTTATAAGTACATCTGTTGCTGTCACATTTGTTCTCCTCAACCAATGCATGAATATCAATGAGCTGTTAAGACGATTGATTACAGATCTAATGCTGCTAATAAAAACGACATATATTAATGGGGTTCATTCTGCAAGCTCTGATATACTGAATTTAGATAATGCTTAGAATACTGGTTTCGTTAGCTACCACTCTGCCTATTTGGGTCACATCTTCATCATCGAACCCAAATATTTCTTCCAATTTATCAACATCAGAAGATAGTCTGATAACTACTCATCCACCCTAAAGTTTTCTGCCCTGAAACCTAGCCATCTTTACTTTTCATACCACAACTTCTGTTCGCAAACAACATTGGAATATAGTAAATGTAAGGACACCCAAGTAAGAAAATAAACCCGAACTGGACGGATTTCCGGCAATATTATGACTGCTATTGAAGAATGTGCGATTTATGATATTTAATAATCAACTTCTTACAATTATACGCCTTTCGAATGCCTGTCTAGCACGTGTTGCACCAGCAGATTTGATCGAAAACGAAAAAAAGAAGAAGAAGAATATCGACAGCACAATGTTCCATTTAAGTGCATGGTTTACAGCCTCGGGATACACATCTTTGCTAACCATAGAGGGCTTACCATAAAAGACTTCAGTGGGATTAGTCTTATGTCAAAACCGAACAAAACGACAACTTTCTGTCAAACATTTAGCTATACATCATGTACTCGAGCAAACTTAATAATCTTTCAAATAATTAACATTTGGATTGATTTTGTAGCAAAATAAATTAAAATGAAAATAAATTATGCAAATAAAAAATTATAGCATCCTGCAATGAAAGGGATATGTATCCTCAAAATAAAATTGTTTGTATCAGCTGTCAAAGTTCCGCACCGTATGTTCCATTCTATTGAATGGTTGAAAGTTAACGAAACTGAGCAAAATCCAATTATGGTCATTCAATGCAAAGGGGTATCCAGTAGAAATTTTTAAATACTCGTATATACGTAGTATAACAAACGCAGACAGCAGAAGAACTGTCGGAGTTCTTTTTTGGTGCGCATTTCATCGCTTAGTTTTTCGGTATGATGTAGAATTCATTTTCATTTTATATGCATTTTTATTTAATTCAATTTAATAAATCTTAAATGCTATACAAAAAACGCTTAAAAATTAGCTTAATTAACTTAAAATTATCTTATTCTAACTTACTGGCCCCATGCGGACACTCAAAGTTAAACCTAACAATTCAATTTTGTCTTTCGACTTACCGTACAGATCTTTATTTTTTATTTTTTACATTAGAAATAATTAAAACTAAGAAAACATATTTTTTTTAATTTTAAAAACTTAGTGTATTAACATTTTTTGTTATAAAATAAAACTTAAGACTAAAAGCTAAGAACTACCTAAAATGAATCTTAATCTACTTAACCTACTTAAATTATCTTATTATATAAGTATTATTTCTTAGATATTTTTTTTTGGTGTGGTGTGGGTAACCACTTTTTTTTCAGAGATAGTAACCCATCTCTGTTGTAGTTTTTTTTTTTTTTTTATTGTTTTAAATTTTTTATTTTTTTGTTTTTTTTTCTTAAACCTACCTTAACCCTACCTACACACCTATGTAAGCCGGCCATGTCTAAAAAAAAATAGGCAGACCCACTCTGCTCCCTAACGAAGCTATCAAGTATTGGAGGAATTCGACAATGGAGCTTCCTCTTCTTCTGCAAGCCACCAAAATTGTTGGTGCTGCCGAGCAACATCCCTCATGTCGCGACTCCCTACCGCCCTACTAAACCGGAGACGCTCCGCACTGCCGTGTGCGACGTCTCTGTCGTAGTTGAGTCGCCTGTCCGCAGCTGTTCGAGCGACGTGGAAGATAAACGGCACCGCTAATCTGACATGGATCAGACCTTTCATGTCGAGGTAGAGGAACGCTTCTGGAGGAATAAAGCCGTCAAAGCGAACTCTCTCGTGATACATATAATTGGGGTATTAAGCCCCAGAGATCAGGTTGTTCGACGAGGTCATTGCTCTTGCAATGTGCCTTCGAATCAACTTAATAACAAAATTATCCACTCTTATTAGGATCGCCCTATTGTACAAGACCTCATTAGGATAGAATTTTTGTACTCCGACTCTGGTGTTCTGTATAAGCGAAGACAAGCCCTAAGGCAAGCCCTCTCAAACACCCGAATCTTTTCCAAAAGACTTGCTCTCACGTTGAACCACACGGGACAACCAAATGTAAGCATAGGCCGAATAAGGGCCATGTAGCAGATCACCTTTACCCTCGCATCGAGTTGCCTGCTATAAAACAGTCTCTTTGTAAGGGCAAAAGCACCTCTGGCTCTGGCCAGAGCAACATCTATATGTTTGTTAAAATACAGATATTGATCTAGCCAGATCCCAAGGTATCTGACTTCATTTCGGCAAACAAGTGGCTGCCCGTGTTGTCCAACGATCTGAAACTTACGCCAATTCTTTCTGGTATCCGCAGAGGCCTCAAACAAAGGCGTCCTAAACAGAATGGTTTCCGACTTCTGAAAGTTGATCTTCAACTTCCAGTCGTCGCAATATTGTTTAATTTTATCGAAGTCACGTTGCAAAAGAATGTTTATAACCTCAATCTTTGGACCTGATCTGTATGCAATTAAGTCGTCTGCGTACGCTATGGCATGGTGAAGTGAACCTATCAGATCACTTGTGTAAATGTTGAAAAGGATTGGCGAATTGACCGCACCTTGTTGCAGACCGTTTTTAATGTTGAATGTACCAGTAGAAGTCACATCGCCATTTTTCACGATGAACTGTCTATCTGTGAGCATATTGAAAAGAATATACAGCAGTGGTTTACTAATGCCCAGTCTGTTCAACTTGTAGAAGAGTCCCTCTAACCATACGGTATCGAAAGCCTTCTCCAAATCAATCAGGCAGGCACCCGTGCACTGTTTCTTGGCTTTGTTCCATTGGATATCAGAAACCAGTTTAGACGCGGCGTGAATGACATCATGCCCCGCCTTGAAACCGAATTGATTATCCGGAACTATATTTCTGTCCTCAACCCACTTAGTCAGGACTCTATTGATAACTTTTTCGAAAACCTTACTGATATTTGGAAGGAGACTGATCGACCGGAGATTCGCCGGATTGGAGGTGTCTTTATCCCTTTTGGGGATGGGATGTACCACCGCAGTTTTCCAATGCGCTGGATAATGTGCATTATTCATTGCATTGTTAAACAGGGTGGTATAAATGTCCACCGCTTCTAGTGGGAGATGTCAAAGCACAATGTTCGGTATTCCATCGTTTCCCACTGATTTCTTACTTCTTATTGTGTCGAAGATCGTTTGGAGTTCTTCCTTCGAGATGAACGGGGGTAGTTCCCTTTCATTGGCGATGACATTATTTGCCATATTCTCGTCACTAAACTGGGTGAAACCCGAGTTCTCGATTCGCCAGTTCACTATTTCATTTCGAAGATAGAAATTGTGCAAAAGGACTCGATTTTCCAAGTCGTGGTTTGGGCCAATGGTGTCATTCGCCTTGTACACTTCCTGGAAAGTCGCTCCTATAGCCTCGACCTTCTCCTGCGGATCTTCGATCACAAAGAAGTTGTCATCATCAATAGCCTCATTTGGATCTATGCCTGCTGTTGAAAGTATGCGTTCATTGTCAGTCGTTCGGGCGATTTTAAGACATAAAAGGTCGTCTTGATCTTTCCTCCGAAACATTTATTTATTCGGGTTGTTGGTGTTTACAGCCCGAATTTTATTGTTCCAATACAAACTTACAGAAGACCTATAATTTTCTTTTATTAATGTTTGGAGGTTTTTGATCGACGACTTCAATGTCATAATCTCCGGGCTATGTCTGTCTGTAAACTGTCTGTACAAGGTCTTCAGTCTGGACAGTAGTCTACTTTTATGTCGATGCAGTGCATCTATAGTTGAATTGCGGAACAAGTCCTCGTTGTCAGTGTATTGATACCGAGGTATCGTTTTGTCCATTGTTCGTTTAATTGTCTCGTCCATTAGTTTTAGGTACCTGTCAATCTCCTCGTTTGACAGATTTCTGTTGGACGGTGGATAGAGCGAATTCGAGGAGAGTGCTCTTGTCAGTGTCCTGGAGAAGTGCTTCCAACGCACTGTACTATAATTGTAGGAATGCCTTTGAACATAATCATCCAATTCCGCATTTTCGTTCGGAACGGTTATTTCGGTACTAAGACCGCAATGGTCACTGTCATACACAAAAGTGCGAAGACAGTTTACAGTTTGTTGGTTCGTATCTGTCACTTGTATTCGTGTGTCGAACAACAGGAGATCCAAATAGGAGCCGTGTCTAGGAAACGACGGACTATCCGTCGCCTTTAGGTCTAGTCGGTACATCACACTGTGCTGACCCCACCAATTGAATAGCAGGTTCCCTCTAGTGTTTGGTGTATTATTTCCCCAATCGCTATGTTTGGCGTTGAAATCTCCGCCGATAATGAAATAGTTTTCCTCCAATTCCAGTCTCAGAAATCGAAAAAGTGTCTCGAGCTCTGAGATGAATAGGGTGGATTGAGTAGCCTTAAACCATAAACCATAAACTGACACCATGTATAACCGCTTTCCACTACGGAGAGGGATATACAGGATGCATGCCTCTAGCACCTGAAACCTACGCACTACACGACTGTATATTCTTTTAAAACGTATACCTTTTCTTACGAAGATTGCAACGCCTCCTCCTTGTATGAAGTTGGTGCAACGAATAGATGCATAGAGAGCATCATTGCACTATAATGCCAAAAACACATTTGCAGAAAATCTGCTTGCAGTACTGCTGGCAGCTCTGCCGTGAAACAGATGTGCAGATATTTTTTGAAGTCAATCGCCTCGGTTGCTGTCATTTTGCAGCTAGTGTCACTTATGTGTGACACTGTCGATTGCAGCGAATTTAGAAATAGAAATGTATTGCAGAACAGCGCTGCGTGCAGCATTTATATGTAGCTTCGCGAATTAAAACATGTGTATTCTAATTTCACTGCATTAAAAAAATCAACGGTGCAAGTAATTTAAAAATGAAACGAAAGTATTACTCACGCGAAAATCATGCCGTTTTTTTACTGCAAACCTTAGCGAAAACTCTTGGAAGCATATTCACGTGCGAAACACATTTTCAACTCGATGTCTATGTTCGTAAACAGAACATGACATACGAGTGTTGCGGCAGCCCTAGAGAACGCTATCAAAAATGTTTGCATTGTTCACAAACGTTAGTGTGGTGTACAATTTCTATCTGAGGGATTATTGCCGCTTATTTATAACCAGCTACAGAAAGTTACTGTTGACATGTATTATCGGAAGATTGACGAGTTTTTGATACGAGTATCGTTACTACAGCTGTTTTCTGGATTTAACAATAGAACACAATTTCTGTAAAACGAGGTCTTCCACGCGCCTAAAGTTTAAATGAATTAGTTGAGTGTAATTCTTTCCAATAAATTAATCAGCAAGTACGGAGACATACCGTGACCGTGACGTGCCGGAGACACCAGACCTTACACCGTGTAAATTTTTTTTTATCAGGATAACTTTAATCGGGGGCTTACAGCAACATACAAGTACCTTGAACAAATCAGGCCGTATAAGAGAATAGCTGCCATGAAGTTGCTGGTATTAAACCAACGCTTTCTCGCATGTTCACAAATTAAAGGCCCAAATGCACACATGCGTTATTTTTAAGCGCGGTATCGGGGCGACCTGCGATTTATTTTTTAAACCGCAAGAACCGCAGCGTACTCGCACGTGTGTATACGACAATTAGACGCATTGCCAAACTCAATTTTGTATAAAAAAATTTAAATCCCCTTGACAATCGTTATTAACTTCTATTAAGTGAAACATTTCATTTAGCTTGCTTAAGCTGTAAAGTCCATTGTGGTTCCCCCTTGCATGACTTCGAACCTGGCATAAAATTCGATGACAAACATTTTTTTTTGTATAATTAACTCACGACATACTGAATTTTATTGACAGATATTTACCCGTCAAGGTACCATATTTGTTATGATTGACACAAACCATTTGGAGTAGTTGAGCCATCTATTAGTCAAATCGACATTCACGCACCTATTATGTCCATCAACGCTGACGACATGAAAATCTTTAGATATATCGGTCACTCCTTACAACAACGTCATATCTAAAGTGATTTTAAGGTTTAAAGTAGATCAAAATGTACGAGTATTAAAGAAAAATATTAAGCATCCGATTGAACTGTTTACAATGCAGTAGATCGATATGACGATCTTGCAGGGATATACGAGTGCTACTTCACGGCATTCTGAAAACTGGCATAACTTAAAATTTCCAATTTTTAAGATATGACGTTGTTGAAAGGATTGAGCGATATGTGTAGATGTATTTTAATGGCATGTCAGTAGCCAGCTCAGCATTCAATGCCAATAAAACAATTTAACTCACTCCAAACGTCAATTTGTTTTATATTTCAAAGTTTCTACCACAGGTATTGGAAATGCCAAGAATGCACGGTGCAGAATCTGTAGACCTATTGTCATCTTTTGCGCATTTGTATCCCCTCAACAGCGTCCGAATTTTTATCTCACACTGATGTGGATAATGCTGATGTCCTGAAATAGATGTGTAATGTTGTAATTCAGTTTTTTAACATTTAAAAGGAAAATACTTAGATAGCCGGTCGAAATCAGGTCTTTGACCACATTTTCGAACGCAACCCGTCTCTTTCTAGGAACTGCAAATTCGCGTTGGGGCGAGGAGTGAAAGTGGAGCAATGCTATCGTCTCCTCGTGAGTCCATCGTTTTGTTCTATTGTTGAAAAATATAGGTTTTGTTTAAAATACGAGTATTGAACAAATAATTCATTTGTTTACCTTTTTTCCATGGTTTTCCGAGCAAAAACATGTCAAACGTCGAATCCACCAACCATAAAACAAAATCATTTGTTATAGCATACGTTGCGCCTTCTTCATTTCGACATTTTTACAACTTTATCGGCAGCACTCAATGTTGGCTTATTTATCGGCAGCACTCAATTCTGGCTTATTTATCGCCAGCATTCGTCTTGTTGCTGTTTGCTATGTTAAGTTTACTATGCTGGTACTGACCTGCCAATAAAATGCGGCTTGTATCTCATCCGCTGCTTTTTAATTCTGAATGAAAAATTCCCCTACTTCCTCAAAGTTAAAGCTGTCGACAGTGACAACACATTTTGGTTGCTAGCAAACGCGCTGAAGTCAGCCTGCTGAGCTCTGGCAATTATATCAATATCCTTGACGTATACTATTGGTCGCACAGTCTTTTAAAAGATTGTTCCTCCGGTAATGTCATGACAGTTCCGCACGATTCTTCAAAAATGAGGTTTAAGAAATCATCTTGTCTAAAATATTTTTTGATGTTTAAGTTTGCGGTCGTTTTCCATGGTCATTTGGCACAGAGTTTTCAAAATGTCGGCGAAGTAGTTTTACAGACTAAGAATGAATGCTCCCATGGAAGTGATTAATTAATTTTCACAGGCTTGGGGATTTTTAATAGATATCACTTGGTTCACCCTTATGCTGCAGATTTGGACTTTTCTTTATATCAAACCTACTCGTAATTTGCACTTAAATAAATATTTAAAACAAACCTTATTTTGTGTATCTTTTCAGGATCAAATAGTCGCCTGTCTCTATGAAATAGTCGAAGCTCATCGTACGGAAATCCGCTCTGGATGGCGTCCTTTATTTGGAACACTTCGAAATGCTCGCAGTCGCATGCTCAACATGAGCAACATCATTGATATCTTTCGCGTATTCCTCGACAGTGACAATACTCTAGTTTTTGCGAACGCTGGTCTGGACTGTATACTCTGTCTACTTTCATATCTGGAAATCTCTGGCGGTAATAACACCACAAATGACGACAACGACAACAATTTCCGCCCAATAGAATTCCTTCATGAAACACTTCGTTTCCTCGAGCGTTGCTCTTCAATCCTCGGTTTCATGTACAACATGCCAAAATGTCCAAATTTCCATTCCACATACAAGATAAAAGGAATCTCCTACACTCACATCATCGACGCTAACATCCCCAATTCCATGGAGAACTTCACATACTTTGGCAATGACTATCTGCAGACCAAAAACGAACAACACATGATATCTTACCGATCCCTACACATAGACAAAGATGCGATTACAAAAATCGATGAAATGGACAAATCCAGTGGGGTGCTGAAAGTGTGGTTCCTCCTTTTGGATGGCTTGACAAATTCACTGATCGTCTGCCCGAATTCACATCAAGCACCGATCTTGCAGACGATTTTCAAGCTTTTCAAAAACCTAACAACTAGCCCGGGAATTGATTTCGGTTTCTATTGCATCAATCACCTACTGATCCCTATGATTCAGGATTGGTTACGGTACATAAATAAGACTGGAGCCAGCTGGCTGGCAATTGAAAAGAATTTCAAACACTGCTGTTGCATGACCACTGATCTGGTGGTGGAATTCATTGAGAAATCTGAAAAGAAAATGAGTGGAGTGACGAAACCGAGGATCTCTTCGATCGTTTTGCCAGTGGATAATTTGAGATATTCCCAATTGAAACTAGTAAGTGATGGCACGGGGTCACCGAATCAAACTGGCGGAAATTCGTCCAGCGAGGAGAGCAATATGAATGAGTCGCCTACGAAAATATCCGGATCGGCAACGTTGGCGTTGAAACAATTACTTTTAGTCTTGATTGAGTGTTCAGCACAGGCGCAGGAGACTATAGCAAGAGTTGGAGTTTCATGCTTGAAACATGTCATTTTGTCTACAGGAACTCTGTATAATGAGTCACAATGGATGATAGCTTGTTCAGCTATTCATAGAGCTTGTACGGTGACTATAGCCCCATTGAGGCAGCTGTCCTTTGCATTCCACGAGAAGTCGAATAGTTTTTATGGAGATTGCGCGAATGTTAAAGTGGCAGCAAGGAGAGACAGCACCTTAGATGAATTGTCTCGAATCTATTCACTCGCTCAGCAGGTATTTTTATCGGACAATCAGAGGGAACCAGGTTCGACTCGTGGCAACTCACATTTAGACAAGCACCTAACCGATGATAGAAGCTATTCGTTCCTGCTGTATCCTCTAAATAATGGCTTCAACTCGAATTTAGACAACTTTGTCATCCGTATACCATTCAAAAATCTAGTTGTCGGTCTACTCGCCAACCAAATGCTCCTGCAACTGGTCGCCAAATTGCTTCTATCCCGTCTTAAATGCGTCCCTCAGGCAGTGTCTACATGCATATTTGACAACTACTCTACGACGACTTCAAACTCCGAATACGATTTAGATTTCCGTTCTAAGGAGATCCTACTCCGTTGCGTAAAACAGTACTTAACCAGTTCTCTCGAATTCGATTCTAGGCCAGGCTTGAAATTTCTGATGCAAAAGGTGTCAAACATTGAATTTGCTGCGAATCTTTACAAGCAAATGACCTCATCCTGGATGATTTATTACATCGCCCTGGTCGACTCATATCTCAACGACATTGTCGTCTATAATTTAGGTCCCGAAGATTTACACTTCATTTTAGAATCATGTTCACGACTCAACACAACAACGGTTAAGAAGAAGGAGAACTTTGTGCGATATCTTTTCTGCCTGCAAGACGCTTGGAATTTGGTTTGTGAATTGTATCTCAACAACTCAGCAATGCATGATGTCGAAAATGGCAGTCTTAAAGATGAGAAACGCAACAAGTCATTAAATCCATTTTTAACAAGGCAGAGTTCCTTGACCGATCCGGATCCGGGAAGTTCCTCCAGTCGTTCAGAAACAGCCGAAAGTTCCCCAATTAAGTCACCCGAAGAAGTAAGTGTCACTATGACAACGCTAATAAGTGAATTCCAACCGAAATCACGAACAAATCCATTCGACACGAATCGTCCACAAAAGTTAGAGTCGGAGCAGATCTCTCCAGAAATCGAACAACAACGGGCGACTAGTATTTTAAAAGATTCAAATTACAAGCGTGCTGCTTTGGCACAATTGGTTGTGGCTTCAATGGAGCTTCTGAGATCACTTCCAGCTGAGGCGGAGGAGAATTTAAAATTGCTTATGACACCGACAATACGCGAAGCTTTTCGTTTGGTTCAGTTGCAGGGTAACGAGCTTAAGGTTAATCAATTTTAAAGGGATTTAGAGGGTAGGGTATGACTTTTTTTTAACGAGTAGATATGAATGTGAATGTAACTGTAAATGAGAGATATACATATGTAGGTATCTTGGGGCGAAATAAGTAAGATTTAGTGTTGAACACAAATTTTCTTTTGTACGTGTATAAGTAATTCTTTTTAATTTTGAATAGTCCTTCGAACCGAAGTAGAAATTATTTTGAAAAATTACACGAATTTTTTTTATTATATATATTTTTATATCTTCTGATCTATTGTAGTTAGACTCCTTGAAGGGCTTTTGCACGTAGATCCGTTGTACTACAACAATTCCGTCATATACTCGTATATATTGTTTGCAGAATTTCGGCGCACTGAAGAAGGAATTCCCGTTTTAATTACTACCATTACCTAATGCAATTTTCAAAGATCTTGCCCTCTTCTCCTGAAGCGAAACAATTACTGCTTAACACAGCACAGTCAACGTAAAATTTTTAGATTTGCCTCTCCGATTGTTTATTTGAACATTTCAGGAAAAGATTTCTTCGATCCACGAATTGCTCGAAATATCTAATGAAGTACATTTGACTGTTGTAGTCAGTAGGATTCTTCTGCCTATCAAAATACTTTTCATAAGATATTTATTAACCACAAAAAAGTGTTGGTACTAACAAGCAGCCCTGCTGTATTTCACTTTGGATGGTCAGTTATTTCGACTTGTCTCATTAAGTTGATTTTATTCGATATCAACACCAGTTCATCAGCGAAAATCGTGGCATAAATCTACCGGGGTACTGGATTTGAATCAATAACTAACATCAACTTATTTCATCTAAAATCGCTTCAACCTATACGTACTGATTTGTTCCCCCTGTGGTATCGCCGGAGACCAATATTTCGCGAGAGTACTAGAAGGCTTAGGTCTCTCTTTGCGATTCACCCTAATCATCTCACTAGTAAGAGTCCAGTTTTCCTAAACTTTAAGCATAACCGGGATAATATGAACTCAAATGGGCCTCTTTCCGCATTGATTACCTAAAGTTATCCTCTCGGTTTCGTTTCGTGGACAATCAAAAACATTTTCTGCGTTTTCCGTTCGGGATACTTTTGGGGTAGCGTTTAAACTAAAAACGTCCAGGTCCCGTCAAATTCGGAATCAAATAGCAATTTATTTCGGTGTGATTTAATTTAATCCATACACCAATCATGGCATGAAATTTCACCATCATTGTGGCACAGCGACGCTAATTTCGCTTTAATAGCGATCCTTAGAGAATGATTAGAATTGGATATCAATCACTCCCTGTGATTTTTTGCGGCGCACATTCTTGTTAAGTAAAACGGGTTGTTGTTGTATTCTAGGCAATCAGTCATCTTGCCTGAAAAAAAATATTGTCTTTTAGGCGTGGTTAAGATTGAACGCCTAACCGTCCGATTTGAAAGCCAATACTCCACCACCCGTTATTTCGGGGTTCCAATTCTATACACGAGGTCGTTGTTTTTACTTTTCTAGCTAAGAAGTTGACGCATTACATACGGGAATGGGATATTAATTGCCATGCCTGAGCTACAAAATCTTCTGCGGTCCTGACTTGAATTATCGTCTCACTAACGATACTCCGTAGTCCGTATTAATATTAATATTCCAATTAGGTCGTTTGAATGTTGTCTGGTTAATGCGGACTCTGAACAAGTGCCGATGTTAGACAGTAATGTATTTTGGCTTTGCTGTATATTAATTTGCGACCATTTAAGCCACATGCAACCTGTTCGGTCCTTTGCAAGTTTTTATACTCGAACTTGAAGCATCTTTAGTAGCGTTCCAGCACAATTTTTTCTCGAATTCGACAATAAACTCCACCGCACTTCTTTGATATTCAATAACTTGATCCAGATTGCCGCGGAAAGGATTAAGGTACCTTCGATTATACTCATCACAGATTTGGTGAATGCACTTAGTCCTTTTAGACGACGCAGATCACTCCCTAAGTCAGCACTTCGTTGATATCTTGACATTATAGATATTAGTCCAAAGTACTCGGTTTTTATTCTGTTAAGGCTCTGGTGATATGTGGTTTGTCCCTAAGCTTACTGGTTTTGGACTCTATTGAACATATCTACGAGGGCTGTTCGATAACACAGTAACTTGTTTTTTTTTCCAAAATTGACTTTATTTTTCAACAAAATGTCCTTTTGGCTCGATACACATTTCGTAACGTTATTGAACTGCCTTTGAAGAGTTCCAAATTTTGTTTTGAAATTACGAGTATCACCCAAATTCGGTGTCAGAAAACGCGGTACCTGTCTTGCCGATAATTTTTTCATGCCCAAATAGTCATGCCGAATGCGAATGACGGTATGATCTAAAATTGCTACAACTGTCTCATTTCGGCCATTTCTTCGTTGGGACATCATCGCTGGGCGCACAGCGTCTTTTGTGCTCTTACGATCGCAACAAAATTCAGGGAACTACTTGTGTATTATTCTTTAGTCTCTTTAATTGTTTTATCGCGCAAAAAGTAGTTTCTTATCCTATTTTGGCTAAATCTCACAAACTAAAGCTAAGTCTTTGACAGATCTTTTTGATTTTTTCTCTAGATGCCGAGAAAGAAACAAAAATGTCAAAAGAAAATCCTCTTCGCGATCCAAGCGCCATCTTGCACCAAATTCACTGAGTTATCGAACAGCCATCGTATGTGAGCCGAGTCATCATTTCTTGTGGGTCGAATGGTCCAAGTATGTTTTGATTTTACTATCGCGGGGTCCATAGTAGTCTTTGACTCGAGGCTTCTTCCTCATTACTAAGAGGGTTGAGTTTTTAATCAACCGGAGGTAAACCATCTTATTTTATCGGGTAGTAAGGAAGCAGTTTCTAGAGCTAATAAACGTGGCCTTGTGTCAGAGTTTGCAATGACTTATTCTCACTGCGATCTCACCCAAGAGCTTGCACAATATATCTAAAAATATTGTGTTCGAGTCTGAGTTACTCAGAACAATAATAATACCGATGACCTGTTCAAGAGTGCCTCTTTTCTTAACTCATCTTGAGCTCGACAAATAGAAGGTGCAGGTTTTTCCAAAACTAGGCAAATCACTCTATAATGAACCATAAGGTTTTTAGGTGGTCGATGCAAGTATCAGAAATCCAAAGCAGATCACTGTTTGGTTGACATCATGAATTGAATTTATTTTGAAACTATCTTAGATTATATTTGATATTACTTTGGCTACCGACAGAAAAATACATATGCCCCGCTTGTTTCTAAAATCTGTCTTTGTTGACTTTAAAAAATCTCTTCATTCAGCCTTTCGAGAAATTGGTCATTTGGACTTTGGGACGGTTTCGAAAAATACCCTGAGAATGTAGGCATTATTTTTTATATTTTTTTTAAAAAAAGGGCAGATTTACAGAAGTGTGAGAGTCGTGCAATGATTGCACTCGAACCACCAAATACTCACTAAAAGTTCTCTTTTCCCGCGTGGCTTTGATCCACTCTGAATCCGGTTCAGCCTTACTTCAGATTGGAGCCACCATTCGTCTGAATCTCTCAAAAAGACATCTAGCGTAAACCAAAGCAACGGGTGGACTTTTTCAGATCTCCCATAGCGACTGTTTCCTGACGCCTTGGTGTTCCACTCTGCTGACAACCCGTAAGAATCACTGCAACTTGGCTCCCTACCAATGTACACTTGAGCGTTAGGAGACCAGTTAAGCTGTCACGCTCCCGCTTACCGTCAACTTCTCCCTTTACATTTCCTTTATTGCCGACTAGGCTTGTGGGCCTCCATGCATTTTCGCAACTCAACATAGCAGATACTATGTTTTGGAGCTTGAGTACCAAGCCCAACCAGTCCTTTCACGGTTTTTAGAGCCGATGGCACCTTAGCAAACAAAGAAGGTGTGCTCGGCCATACCTGGGTGATGCTTTCGCCGCCATACGATGGAGATATAGATTGAACTGCCAGTATCCGAAGAGAAGTTGTGTAAGGTAGTAATTCAGCTCAATATGACCTGGTATGAGTCGGTGTGTTCACCTACATACAACCTCCTAATAACGTTCCGTCTATCACTATCATCTTTCTGTTCGATTACCGAGCTGTTATGGAGACCGTGCGGTTATTACGTGCGCTCCAAAGATACTCGACTGATGAGGTCTTTATTCCACAGCAATTTCTGTAATGCTGTGGAAGTTCATGTTAACCCAGATATTTTTTGCTTCAAAACGCTCGTCCGAATCAGGAATGCTATTGCTATACGGCTTAACGCTTCTATGAATTGCTGTTTCCATCTTTGAAGATGATTGCCAGCTGCTGTGAATTAGAATCGCCCTTGCATGGAAAGTGGTCTGTGCTTCTTGGTAGTATTGTAGCCAAATTCACTGGCTGCCTAATTCTTCAAACATTTTATTGTATACGTATTCGGTGTGTGCAACTAAAATGCTCACCTGTCGCGTCGTATTGTAATTTTGATAGGGAAATACTGCATCGATATTTCTGCACTTTAAGGCGTTCAATTGTAGTTGACCACAAAAGTTCTGCTTGTATTGTAATTTGAAAGTGATCTTTCCTACTTTACTCTGCAATGTGGCCGGTAGTAAAAAAATAAACGCAGCTTCCCGGGTATAGTTTATATAGGGGTCTTTTGCAAGCTTAAGCCTGATCATAATGCAGTACATTAGTATTCCCGATGCTTTCACTCGAAAGATATCTATCTTGTACCGCCCTATTTTTCATTTATTTTTCAGTCTACATTTAAGAATTCTTACCTGTACTTTAAAATCTCCAAAAAAAATACAAATAAGGCGTTGCGAAGGTGGGGTTTTCTAGGAGAGCAACATCATTCTTCCAACATTCCACACATAATTGCTATTTCTTCATTCTTATAAGTTTCTCTTGTTTAAAACAAAAAATATCTTCATATCTAAAATAAAAATAAAAAATACAATTGTTAAGTGAATTGAAATCATTATTAATCTATAACTAAATATTTATCAGTCACCGTCTAATTCTAACAAATGGCTTTCAAATAAAGTTCTCTTACTTTTGTCTCCATAATTCTAAATACAAAAGAAAAACACTTTTCATAATCACAATTGCAAAAACGTGGAGTATACAAGAAAACAATAAAATAAATAAATAAATATAAAATAAATTCGCAAATGTATAGTTTACCATACATATGAGTATATAGTAAAAAAGGAAAACAAATTAATGTTAACAATATAGTATGCTAAGCTTAAATGAAAAAGTATATATAAACCAAAAAATAAACAGAAAACATGAGAAGTAGTTGAGACAACATATTTATTAGCTTACACATCAACAGACTATTTAACGTATAATATATATTCTCTAACGAAAACTAAATATTTTTGATGGGCGTGTACTCTACAAACAAATAGAAATCATACAAACAAAACAAAAAACTATAAAAAAATAATTTCATATATATACCTACACAAAATAAAAATAAATAAACATATTTTGCTGTGCTGTCTTTATCTTCTGTTCAATCGGGAATTTCAAGCTTTAATTATAAGTTTATATTTATAACAAAACAAAACAAAAATATAAATAAAAAAAATATAAAAAAATGTAAAAACAAAACAAAGCAACAAATAAATTAACATTATCTATTAAGAATATAAATGTTATAGATTAAAAAAAAAAAAAAAAAAAAAATACAAAATAAGAACACAGATAAATAGGAAGCAAAAAAAATGAAAGAAATTTAAAAAAAAGACAAAAAAACTTTACATCGTCTTTTCTGCGAGCAGAAGATGAAACATATATTTGTGCTATATATACATTGAATAAAAATGAAATGCTTTTTTTCTCAATTGCTTTTGGGTCTTATTTGTCACCCTTCTTTCCATAAAACCGTAGTGGAGGTCGAGTCACAGGAGCAATGCCCGAAATATGATTTCAAAATCGTAGTAGGCGATTGATCACATTGCGATCGACATTCCGAGGAGCCAACATCGACTCGGACCATTACCTTGTTGTAGCCAAGGTACGGTTGCGGATATCCCAAACTACGCCTAGACAAACTAATGCTGTGAGAAAATTCGACGTCAGACGGCTACAATCGCAAGAGATCGCCAAGTCCTTTTCCGATCGAGTGTCTCTTAATCTCTTAACCGGTCCAATACCGCCAGCATCAAGCATCGAAGACCATTGGAAACACTGCCAAAACGCCTTCAGAGATGCCGCTTCTGATGTGCTGGGTTTCACTCGTCCACCACAACGAAACCCCTGGTTCGATGATGAATGCCGGCAAGCACATGCAGCTAAGCAAGATGCATATAACGCGGTGCTGCTTAGAAAGACCAGAGCTGCTCATGAGCTCTATGAGCGGAAGAGGAGAGACGAGCACCGGCTTCTCAGGAGGAAGAAGAAAGAGCATGAGAAGCGCGCGATCGAGGAAATTGAGAGATGCTACTCCAGGAATGAGGTTCGGAAGTTTTACCAAAAGGTAAAAATAACATGCCGCGGAAACAAACCCCGAACCGAAGCCTGTAGAGATGAACAAGGGAACATCATAGTAGAATCGCAGTCGATGCTGAGGATTTGGAAAGATCATTTCTGCAGACTGTATAACGACGAAGACGGACCAAATACCGCTGTCAGGCAGAATCAACCTTTCAACCTGGACGATGATGACCAACAATTCCGTCCACCCGACCTGGATGAAGTGAAGCTAGCCATATCGAAGCTTAAGTCCAACAAAGCTGCTGGAGCGGATGGCATGACTGCCGAGCTCTTCAAAGCGGCAGGCGATGACTTGGTAATGAGCATACACCAACTCATCTGTAAAATATGGTCGGACGAAAGTATGCCCGATGAATGGAACCTCAGAATTCTTTGTCCAATTCTCAAGAAAGGAGACCCTCTGAACTGCGCCAACTACAGAGGCATCAGTCTCCTTAATATCGCATATAAGATCTTATCCGCCGTATTGTGTGAACACCTGAAGCCGTTCGTCAACCATCGACCAGATATTCACACTACGGCAGATCTTGGAGAAGACCCATGAACTTCAGATCGATACCCACCACCTATTCATCGATTTGAAGGCCGCGTATGACAGCATCTATAGAGACGAGCTATATAGAGCAATGTCTAGTTTTGGCATCCCTGCCAAACTCGTCCGTCTGTGCAGGATGACGATGGAGAATGCACGCTGCTCCATCAAGGTCGGTAAAGATCTCACCGAGACCTTTGATGTCCAGAAAGGATTTAGACAGGGCGATGCGCTGTCATGCGATTTTTTCAACATCGTACTTGAAAGAATAGTGCAAAACTCACGAGCAAACACAAGAGGCACTATCTTTCAAAAATCCGTCCAACTACTCGCATACGCCGACGATATTGACATAATCGGAAGAAAGCAGCGTGATGTCAGTGGCGCTTTCGCGAGTATTGAGACGGAAGCGGCGAAAATGGGTTTAGCGGTCAATGAGGGCAAGACCAAGTATATGCTGTCAAGCAAAAAGGACAACCAACACCGAGGTCTCGGACAGAACCTCACCCTCGACAGATATAACTTTGAGGTAGTTAAGGACTTTGTCTACCTAGGCTCCGATATAAATACAGACAACGACACCAGTGCTGAGATCAAGCGAAGAATAACTCTTGCCATTCACTGTTTCTTTGGGTTAAGAATTGAGTAGCAAAGCCCTCTCTCGGACAACAAAAGTCACCCTTTATTAGACTTTAATAATCCCGGTCCTGCTCTATGGCGCAGAGGCATGGACATTATCAAAAATGGATGAGGGTGTTCTTGGTTGCCTCGAGAGAAAAATTCTTCGGGCGATCTTCGGTGACATTTTTGGTAAGCAAAGTCTGTACACTAGTCTGACAACAGACTTCGGCTTATTGACTTTGCAACGGGTCGAACTTTCACTAGAGGAAACATATGGTTAGGTGAGGTTAGATTAAAGCAGGGGTGTGACATCACACAAACACAAGGCACCAAAATGAGCCCATCGCGATCCCTGTGAAACCAGTTGAATTTACCTTCAAAGAGCAAAAATAACCTAAGCAAACTCCCTGGTAGACCACCCTATTTCCTTGCAAAAGCCAAGATGGCCTATAAAATTCGTGCCGTCTATTTCGTCTAGATTTTCAAAAACGTATTTTCCTAAAAATTTCCTTAGACTACGCAATATTGCCCTGCATTCACAGAGTATGTGTGTTATGCCCTCAACCGCTTGCATGTACTTCACTCTGTATTGCTTATCGAATCTTCATACTTTACATACTTCATGGCTGTTCTCATTTCCAACCGAAGTTGAAAACGAAAACTGAAATTGAATCCGTTTGGAATGGAAAAGAGTGTTCTGATTTACGATTGGATTTACTTAATACGAGTATCAACAAAGCGATTTCGAAATCAGCTGTTTCTATAGGCAGGGGCTGTGAAAGCAAAATTGTAAAATTTTATGTGATTGAGTGCAATAATTAATTTTCAGTTTTGTGAAGAAAAGTTTGAAGAAAAAATACAAAGGACCAAGAGACAATTTTTTGACAAAATTTGTTTTCCTGGAGTGATTGGGTGCGTAGACGGTACACATGTAAAATTGTGCAACCTGTGAAAACAAGCGTTTATTTTACTGTCGGAAACAACATTTTAGTCTTAATGTGATGATGCTTTTCCCTGAATTACAGAATTATGGTTAATAATTAATTGTTGTTTGTTGTTAAATAATAATTAGGTACTTACGTTATCGCTCGAATAAATAAATGAAATGAGATATGTAAACTGAATTGAACTCCGGCAAGAAAAAAACAGCCGAGTTAAAAAGGTAAAACGTTAAACGGATTTAAGATCCGTTCGTTTTTCAGAACACCCTTCAATCCGTAAAACGTCGTGCGAATACGGAATTCGGAACACCGAAAATTCGAAAACGGAAGGATTTGGTATTCGAACGAAAATGAGAACAGCCGTGTTACTCTGTAAGAAAGTAGAATCGATTCCTATTATTACCTGTTGTCTCCAAAAAATTGATACCACGCATTTTGAAATTTATATACGCAGTATAGAGTACCAATTCTGCGAAAACAGAGGAATATCCAACCTAAAGCTATAAAATTTTCGACTTTTCTATTCAAACTCAAATGCCGATTTTGCAAATTCGAACGATTTCATATTAGAGTAGCAATACAGAATGGGGGCCCACAATTTAAGTCTCTATGCGTGTTTCAGCAGGAGACAGTGTCTGGTCCTATTCCTATTATTGTCCTAAGCTTATCCCTATTTAACTATACAGAGGGGTGGTTTGATGTTGGCAACTTTACTATTATCGAGCAGCCCTCGTATTCTTGCAAGCTCATCCGCTTGTTTATTTTCCTATATAGCGCAGTGTCCTGGCACAGCATGCACGAGGAATGCATCACACTCGCAAAGTCCCATCTGGGGACTATATCGAAATACCATTACGTCGGCAAAGAAACATGGTGGTGGAATGACGAAACCAAACGAGCTGTGGCCGACAAGAAGAGTGCATTCCAAGCGTGGACAAAATGCGATCGGAGCGACAATATCGAAAAAGCTCGACTGGCTCTTGAATACGAGCGTCTTAAAAAGATCGCAAAGAAAGTCCTGGCTCGAACTCGAGCGGCAGAAGCGGAAAACCTGTACCAGTAGTTGGAACAAATATCCTCACGATCGGCGGATAGATAACAAGCTATCCAAGAAGTTCAAACGTCCTACAGTACTAAAATGCCAAATATTTTTAAGCTCGCTGCACAGAGGGGAAAAAATTCAATGGAAATAACCTCGCCGAAATACATCAAAAACGCAGACGGTCGCCTATTAACAAATGAAAAGGAAATTTGTGACCGGTGGCTTGAATACTGCAAGGAGTTGCTTAACAAACAGTTTCCACGTGATATCGTGCCGACAGCTGGTCTATTCGAGGAGGAAGTTTCGGACTTTTCAATCGAAGAAATAAGTATAGCAATTGGAAAAATGAAGCGGGGGAAAGCGGCGGGACCAGACAGCATTCCATCAGAGTTTTGGTCGAAGATGGAGAGGATCGGCAGCGTTTGGCTATCGAAACTTCTAAATAAATTAAAATGTGGACAACCCATGCCGAATCAATGGAGAAGTAGCTTCTTGGTTCCATTATACAAAGGAAAAGGCGACACTCGAGAATGCAACAACTACCGTTCAATCAAGCTTATGTCACACACAACGAAAATCGTCGAAAGAGTCTTAAACGAACGTCTTCGGCAAATAATAAAGCTCGATAATAGCTAGTGTGGATTTGTTGAAGGAAGATCGACGGTGGACGCTATCCAAAGCCTACGAATAATAATGGAAAAGCACCGAGATTCGTCTAAGGATTTACGCATGGTATTTATCGACCTCGAGAAAGCATTCGATCGAGTGCCTAGGGATCTCATATGGGCCGCGCTGAGGTCCCAAAACGTACCGGAAACGTATGTTAGAATAATACAAGACATGTACGGAAACGTGAAAACTGCGGTTAAAAGCTCTGCTGGACTAACGAGAGAATTTCCAGTTAATGTCGGAGTGCATCAAGGAAGCGTACTTAGCCCTTTCCTCTTTAACGTAGTATTCGACTATCTTTTAAAAGACTACATGCGCGAAGCAAATGTAACGCCAATTCTCTTCGCTGACGACGCAGTTATACTTAGCGATAACGTCGAAGATTTACAGAACGCCTTAGATTCATGGAGAAATGCGCTAGAGAGAAACGGGTTTAAAATAAGTCGTTCAAAGACGGAGCATTTGACGTGCCCATTTGCGCATCCGTTGCGACCTGTTCCGGATATAATGTTAGACGGAATAGTTCTTCCGAAAAGCACTATCTTTAAGTACTTAGGATCAATCGTTAACATGGAAGCGAAATGTGACGACGACGTAAACCACAGAGTGAGTGTGGGGTGGATGAAATGGCGCGAAAATTCGGGAATCTTTTGCGACCGAAAATTTCCACTTAAATTAAAGGGGAAACTCTACACCACGGTTGTTGGACCAGCTCTTATATACGGTTCACAGTGCTGGACAATGTACGAAGCGTTTAAAAACAAAATGACGGCAGCGGAAATGAAAATGTTAAAGATGTCTAGTGGAGTCACTAAACGCGATTGCATTAGATCTACGCGTATAAGAGGAAGTCTACATATAAAGAATTCGGTAACCGAACAGCTTGAGGCGAATAGAATAAGTTGGTATTGCCACGTTCAAAGAAGATCTGCGGAAAATCCGGTTAAAAAGGCACTATCAATTACGGTCACTCCAACTGTAAGAAAACGAGGTCGGAAAAAGAATTCCTGGATTTCTCAGATGGCAAATGCGCAACAACGTCTGGGGTTAACCACTGAAGCGATCCAGGACCGAGCATTAAGTAGACGCGTTCTGCGGTCTGCGACATTAGCCAACCCCATAAGCGGAGCAGCAGCGATGCAGTAAAAATGGGAAACTCGTTACGCATAAGTTCGTTTAACGAGGAAAGGGTTAATAAAAGGATAAGAAGAAGAAGAAGCGCAGTGTCCTGGCACACAGCACCGTCTCACCCGGTTCTGAATGCATAGTGCTTTGAGCATTGTGCGAGAGCCCCTGAATGTATCAGAACTGATGTTAGTCGATTCCATTGCCTTAAGAGCGGCCTGGCTGTCGATATAGATATCTCTTCCGGATACCGATCTCATCTGCATTAACTCAGTCGTCCTCAAGACAGCCAAAACCTCCGATAGTCTTATAGACACTCTAAGTTCTGGGTCTTCGGAGAAGAGAGTCTTCCCTCTCCGGATATATTACGAGTATATTATACATAATGTGGAAGTCGATCAAGGAAGGAATTTTATCCTTTGAAATTGGATTGCCTGGCAATAGGTCCACTATAATCGTGCGGGGTCCGAAGCTACTGCTTTTGAAGTGACCCAAATTAGTGAGTCGTATCGCGATGTTACCAGCAAATTTTTTGATCTGTAAATTTAGCAGTGTTAGGTGTAAAGAGATATCTAATACTGTCGTAAAGGGTGGAAGGGAGTCCACCTGTAATGGCTAATTTTCTGTAAATCGTTTTCTTTTTTTTTGCTTTCCACCATACTAGTACGCCAAATGTAAGAAGCCCCAAATTTTTCCTACCACTTTGCATCTAAAAAGAGCATTTTATGCCTTTTCTCTTCTTTCCGCTATGTTAAGATTCCAATTCAGTTTTTTTGCAGAGTTTCACCCAGATACTTCGCGCTATCATCTGCGTATGCCGTGGCACTTATACACATTGTATTAAGCTTTTTAAGGATGTCATGGATGGCCAGCTACCGCAAGAGTGTCAATATTAGTCTTCTTTGAGGGGCTCCACTAGTTACTGACATTCTAGCCAAGATTTATCCAGTGAAACAGTTTATTACCCTACTTGCAAACAAACTCTTGCAAATCTTTAATGCCCTGTTAATATTTGCGTCTGTTAAAGTGCTTTTAATGGCGCTCCACTTCACATTATTGAAGGCTCCTTCTATATCAAGGAAGGCCGCCATAGTAAACTCACCGAAGTGAAGACTCCTTTTTGTTTTCCCCACTATCCCACTATCGTGTAGGGCGGTTTCTACAGATTTTGCTTTCATAGGCTCTTAAGCATAAATGATGCCAGACTTATTGGTCTGAAATCCGACATCGACGCTTCATCAACTACTCTCCATTCCCTGATTTCTAGCCCTTCTGCATTGGAACCAAGGGTGATGTCTTCATACAACACAATCTGAAATCGAATCGTTTGCCTCAACTACGCCAACTTAGAGGTATAAGTCTCTTCAGCATAGCGAACAAGATTTTATCTGTCATACTTAATAAACATCTAAAACCCTTCATCAACAAACTGATTGGCCTCTTTCAGTTCGGTTTCATACCAGGAAAGTGCACAATCGACTTAATTTTCACACTTACTTCCCTCAAATAGATACCCACCATATTTTCATCGATTAAAAGGACTCATATGACACTCATTTATTGAGACGGGCCAGAAAGAGCAATGTCTAGTTTTGGCATTCCTGTCAAGCTAGTCCGTGTGTGCGCAATAACGATTGAAAACGCTTGCTGCTTCATCAAAGTCGGCAAAGATTTCCAACATGATCAATTTGGTTGTCTGATTTCTGATTAAGCCGAATGTCCCTCTGTAAGTACTGAGATTAAGATTCCATGTATTAGCCGTAGTGACATCCAACTGGACAAAGCCCGTTTCTAGACGCCTTTGTACTTTGTATTGTACTTTTTGTATTGCAGTGATAACATGATACTCTCTACCGTCTCCGTTTATTGTTCGACCATTCCAAGTGTGCAGCTGGAAGTTTTTATCAGTTTGCTCCTGTCGCCAATAGTAAGTCCATTACTTTCCAAGGCTAGAATCTTACGTGGTAGGTTGCTTATAATCCGCTATCGAATGCTGGTACGCTATACAATAGCTCTGCAGTCCTGCTAGTATATCCTACTCTAAAACCTCCTTCTGCAATTTTTTCTGCAATTTGCGAGGCTTATAGAGGGTGAATGCCGAATCTCTCATGTCTAGACAACACAAGTATTGATCAGTCTAGAACCGAGAAACATTTGGTTCCTTCGAAATGATTTTGCGCGCCTCGGATACGGACGGATACTTTGCTGACTGACAACCTCTACCTATCTACCACGGAAAACGACAGGCTTTACATGACAACAGAAAATAAAGTCCCCGAAATTCCAGATTCGTACAACTAGAGCGATAATTTATCCGGGACAAGCTCGATACCCTAGTAGTAAACGAAGTTAAATGATAGGAATAAGGCATCTTTCTTTCCAAAATTGACAACAAATCTATGGTCTGCGCTTAGAAACCAGTCTCAAGTCTCAAGGGCAAGCCCAAGAAAATTACTCTAATCAAGTGCTACGCCAAACTACGCGGGTGAGAAGACAACGGAGAGATCGTGATCGGATCAGAGGTTATCACACGGATTCGGAAACACAAGAATTGAATAGACACACACTGTTTGATCACGAATGCCGCCACAGGATGCCCGGATCCTGATTTATGAAGAATGAATATTAAAGCACATTGAACAATTAACCATTAGTCGATGCTGTAGCAAATGCGTCCAAGATATCCAAAACAAAAGTGAAGTTGACATTGAAACCGAGAGGATCTCCATCTGATGGTAGCTACTAGCTACTACATGTCTTCGTACTGAATCCGCTTTTAAGAGCATCAAGGACTGTTGGGGAAAAAGAAAATTCAACTCCAATCATGGTTATGAATGAGGGGAAAAAATCAGAGTGAGAAGCTAGACAAGCCTAAGAACTTCAAGGCATTAGCTATTAAGGCTTAAGAAGCAGCAAATATGTATGTGGGTAGGACGCTTGTGGTCAAAGTTCCAAACATTATCTAGTAAGGAACCAGTAATGGCTTCCCAGGTAGGAAGCCTGGTAAACCTTTCGCAGTGCTGCCTAACCACCTTGACAACACCGACTTGGATCCATCTGCAGGTAAGACTAACAATACAACAAATACCTGCACTCGCGACAAATTACGGATCATCTCTGAACAGTGCTTCGAGTACAAATCTCCGCTATCTTTGTTATTCATCATTATTCAACGTTAAGGAGTCTGAGGAATTTAAAGTTCAGAGAGGAGTACTACAAGGTTCTGTACTCTGACCACTACCATTTCTAGTAGAAATCAGTGATGTAATCCGCACAGGTCTGTTTGAAGAAGGAGCTGAGACGGCTGATGACCTTTCCCTGCTCTGACACAGGATATTGGACCTCGCATTAAGAATCAAGTATTAGTAGTCAAGTAGTACAACACACTTGCACCATAAAGAAGCGTACTTTCGAAAAAAAAACACCTGAAGAGCAAGATTGGCGCAATCTAAAAACGAACTCCCCGGAAAAAAGTCTTCTTCAAGTTTCTCGAATGCAAAGTTTGATAAATGATCTATTTGTGGTTACAAAATTACATTCACCCTCAGTGCATTTATCTCTATTCTTAGACGAAGCACATAAGAGTACTCATACAAAGCAGAGCAGCATCTGCTTCCATGCACACCCTTAAAACATGTCGTCCTTGTTGTTAAATGTCACACGACTATTACATATCAGATTGTGGTCATAAATTCTGACATTCCTTGATAAATAAACTGAAATATCGTCGAGTTACTACACTTGTGTGTGACTCCAGGCATCAAGGAACTCATGAAAGCCACTGTGCGAGTGCACATCCTTCTATTGTTCCCTCATTTAATGGTTCAATCAACTTTAATGTACAAGAGCACCCACTCCTCGGAGTGCTTAAAAATATTTTAAAGCACAATATTCCAAAGAAAGTCTTGACATCGTTGCTCTTAAATCAAATCATCTTGCAATATTGCTCCACAAAGGGCCTTGATACCATCATCATCATCATTGCGATGCCAATAGGGTTAGTGAATGAATGCATCCCTTATCCTGAATTGTTATTCAAATTATCGGGGTGTACTGCATTGGAATATGTAACTATGTACTAGATAGTTTATAGGTACATTGGTCCTTTGGAATGCCAGAGTGCCACGTAATATCTGGGTTTTTCGTTTATTTTGGACACGTGCCACCAGCACTTGCATATCATTTGTTACAGAAAAGACCGGAGTTCAAAATGGAAATAAAAATGATAAATTTGAAAGCACCCCCGCAAGGAGTATCTCGATTCTCTGTATGAAAACAACTGTTCGTGTACTGTAGAGGGTACTCATACGGACACCATTATCAAGGAAAAGATGCATTTTCTCCCATAAATATTGAATTTTGTTGCATCAGTTTTTGGTTGATTTATTTTTGAATTACAAATGAAGTTCTGTTCCCAAGTTCGAGCTCGACATTGACTTCGAGTACCAGTTCTCGAGGTACGACTACTCGTACATGTATGATGAATTGTATCCATTTGCGGTTTACTAGTAGGTAAAGCAAAATCCTGTGTAAAGCACATGTTTTATACACGTGATAAATGGAAGCCTTGTTGATTCCTAGAAAACACGGGGGAGGAGTATTTTTTAATTAAAATTAAAATTCAACTGGCAATTACTAGTATTTTACCCTGGTGACGGCTAGCTCTTTTGTCTTATGCAAAGTGGCCAACGTTAGGGATTATCCATTCAAAATTGAATTGTCCTGATGGTGGTGGCAATGGTTTGCTCTGATGCGGTAATCCTTAGTGTGATGCAAATTAAATAACTGAAGGGATAAAAATAGCATGAGCGGCTGATGAAAAATGTAGCCGAGTGATGAAAATACTATACACTGTGGTGCAGTGCACAGTGGTGCCACTCAGAATTTATTTAATTGTTTACTCAGAAAGCGGATCGTTTCCTTAGTCAAGAAGGTTACGCTCTCCCTGTTAGTTGCCATTTTTCTTTCTTATTTAGATGACGCTAAAGTCCCGGGTGGAATTGGGCTCCAAAGGAAGCCATTGTTGTTTGTAAGATTAAATTTTGCACAGGAAATAGGTTGAGGTATCCCCATAGGATCGCGTTCTACCTGAAGTGAGATTATTTCCAAGCTGCCCAAGCTGGAGCTTTGTTGTCCATTCAGTCTACCTGTCTCAGCAATCTACTTTTTTAGTGAGATTCATGTCACTGTTCAGCCCGTATAGTTCTTAGTTCAATCCAGTTTTTCACTCTCCATCGATGTAGACGAGGTCATAGATCACTCGAATCTCTTTTTTTCGGAATGACACTTTTTTTTGTCAAAGTCGATACCTCTGAGTCATACAGGAATGCTAGGACGATCAATCTTTTTATGGAGAACTATTTTCGATGTACGAGAGAGGGATACTCAATTGCCTTCTGGCCCCATTCTTGGCGATTGACACGATTTACACTCCGAATAATCTTTAAGGTGGTGGCACTGTCTATTGTGAAATTTTATCGAAGTCGTTGATGTTGTGTGTCCTTCTTCCATAAATGCATGCTAACACTTCGACTTTCGAGTTTTGAACAAAACTCTTAAGTACGATGTTATAGCCTTTGATAGTAGATCACCTTGTGGAAGCCGTTTATGACATCAAAACTGTCCGTCAAATGCATACCAGCCCTTAAAATAGCAACAAAATCTTTCCATGCTCAATGTGCAGAGCTGGACAAGATCAGCAAGGATATTTAAACCCGGCATGGCTTCGTTGAATCATTTATTTATAGCGGATGGAGACCAACACTCCTGGCTGAAAAGTCTTCGAACACGCCCCCAAGGGACAGCGTAGAAGAGGAAGACTGAGATTTAAGGGACACACGAAAGTGGAGGTCTCCAACAAATTAAGCGCACGAAACTGAAAGCAGCTAGCTTGTTGACTGAGGCCCATGTCCACCCTGGACTCCGGCACCACCTAAGAAACGCTTTGTTAAATTGTTCCCTATATCTACACATTGTCATAAACGGCTTTTAAATCGACACATTTGATGGTCTCTTCTTAGATTTGTCTGTTCGATGGTATTTTCTAACTCTGAAGCCACACCGATAAAGACCAATTACCACATCAAGCGATATTGAAACAATTAATTGCTGACATACAACAGCCAGTAGAAGACACTGACTTATCAATAAAAAGCATCCCACACAAATAAGGGAACTAATGTTAGAAAACAGAAGGGTCCGCAAAAGTCACAGACTACTTCCTTTGGAAGGCTTGCAAACATTTGAAGGGACCTCGTACGCAAAATTCTCTGTTAAAAACATACGATTAAGAATGGATCGGCGAGCTAAAAGATAAGGTCAAACTTTTTCCTGAGCACCTGACAAATATGTTAGTTTTAAACCTTTCCCACCTAGCGTTGCAAACAAGCGGCTTGAATTCTCTGATAGAGTAGATGAAAAAGTAATCCCTTTTGCTTCGCTACTAGGGATCAGCATATATCTATAGCTATCATGCGATTTCTTTAGCATCATTCATGAAAGAATAGTTCCAAATTCTAGCGCTAACACAAGAGGTACAATATTTCAAAAGTCTGTCTGTCTGTCTGTCTGTCGCATACGCCGATGATATAGTCGGAAGAAAGGATTGTAATGTTTGTGGCGCTTTCGCGAGACAAAAGCGAAGATGGGTTTAACAGTCAGCGAAGGCAAGTTCAAATATATGCTGTCAACCAAAAAGGAAATCCAACACCGACGTCTTGAACAGGTTGTTCAGGACTTTGTCTATTTAATTGGTAGGGAATTCAGATATCGACACGGGTCATGAGATCAAACGATCTGAGCCAGCGAAGCCGTCTTTCGAACAACACAAGTGACCCTTTTCGATATAAGACCTTAACAATGTCAGTCCTGCTCCTTAACACAGAGGTATGCACTTGGATAAGGGCGCTCTTGGCTGGAAAATTCTGTAAGGAACATTTTTCGGTCCCGTGGAGGAGAAGATAAAATGATGAACTGCACGGGCTGTATAGCGACACCGAAGGTCCAACGATTGAGATGTCTGGGTCATGTAGAGTGGATGAAAAAGTCTTCGTATTCGCCTTATAGGGACAGGGCAGAAGAGGGAAACCGTGACTTAAGTAGCGTAAGCAAATGGAAGGGGACCTGAGCCAACTTAGCTATTGCTGGATCTTTTGTTTTTATTGGGGCTTACGAAAGGTATATTGAATGTCATCAGCACAAAAATGCACTGAGGTGTGAGTACAGACTGATTGGACCAAGAAGTAACCCTTGAGGAACTCCTTGACGTTATCCCTTAATGAGGAACATTTATCTCCTGGAAGTTTGATTGCCCTGTCACTGAAGTCGAACTTCTACCTCAGTATGCTGTCGAAATACTTAAGAGAATTGAGAAAGTGCATGACACCTGTGTGGCCCCTGTCATATTCTTGCCTAATATCCTCCAGCAGGTTACAGTAATTTATTGGATCACCGCAAAAGTTCGTGCTTGATTTGAAAAAGAAACAGAAGCGATTCGGCTTTGAACAAAACAATTTTATCAATATGCATTTATAGTCACCGTAATTTTCTGTCTCTCAACGTTTTACAAGCTGTTTTCATAGAAACTCAGGCTTCGACGGAACCAAAATTCTTTCCATTCAACCATTCTGAAGGAAACAGATGAAAATCTGAAGGATAAGGGTCTGGGGAATGTACGAACTTTGCATAATGATTTGCAAATGTAACGAAAGTAACTAAAGAGTACACAGTCAGAACAGTGCGGATGCATGTTAATCCTATAAAAGAAGGCGTTATTTCTTACCCCCTCAGTATCTTTCGATGTTTTCGTCTTAACTTAAAAAATCATTATTCAGTTCAATCTCTAAGTGCCATTTGTAATAGTTTGTCAATCAAACGGAACCCCTCAAAAACGCCACTGTGCCTTATTTTCCCTAAATTTACTTACTCGCCCAAACATCCCTTAACATTTCCATGCAACAAAAAGTAAAAGAAAAAATCAACTCAAATTACAAGTTCTACTTGTTCCGTGCCCTCATCGAGCGTTGCATAATTTATTCAACACCACAAAAATTCTAAACTAAAAGAATTTATGCAGCAGCAAGCACAAAACTTACCCCTATGTCTCTCCGTTGTACCTGGAACTTGAAGGAAACGGCGGCAGCAGCACGCATCTATGCTCTGCATCATCTACATCCTCACAACCCCTCGGAATCTTTTTGTTTTCCACTATTTTTGTACATTTGAAAATCATCACCATCAGTTCCATTTGGAATCTGCCAGTAGAAATGGAATCTGTATCTAAAATGCTGAAACACTCAGTGTTGTGCTGTGCAGTCTTTAAGAAAGCAACCATATCCCGGGCTATGGCTTGCAATTGACTTAAGGGTTGAGGGATCGGGTGATAGCGATAGTGGTGGTGACGGAAATAGCTGTAGCGATATTTGTGTCTTATCACGTTCGTTATACGAAAAGAGTTTCCTTTAAGTAATCCAAATACAAACACCCAGCCCACCCCACTCATATACATACATATATATATACGAGTATATACCCTTAAGGGTTGTTGTGTGGATAGTGGATTGCACTAAACCCAGAAGGGCGGAATTGCCCTAGTACAGAGTTTTACCGTGCACAAACGAAGGTACTCCAGTTAGACTTAACGTATCCTAGTGTGCGATTCCGTGTATGATGTTATGTTTGCCCTTGGCATAGAGGTATTTACGTAGCGTAGGTGGAAAGGGATGTGATACAGTTACGCCATTTGTGAATGTAGTTTTTGTTGCTAATAATTTATCCATGCACGCCTCAGCTATAGGGACGTGATTTATGGTCGTTCAGCTGGGCGATTGTTGGAATAGTTGGAGCGTCGTAAATGACTCTGTGATTTGTGTCCTAGTATTGAATGCCAACGGAGAATTCATCAATCGATACACGATACCGGCGCGTCTACATCATGGACGAGTATGAGTATGCGGAATACAACAGCAGGATTAGTGATTGAATGTTAATTTATTTCCTACCATATATTGGCGGCGTATTGAGGCATTGGTGAGGGTTGGAAACTGAAATTGAACTGATATTTCCTAAGGGTTGTGTCTGAATTGACTGCCGCCTCAAAGGTACTTCTAACTTTGATTACATTTTTGATTAAATGAGACGAAATCGAATTGAAATTGTACCTGAAGCCTGAAGTCTTTGGAGAGGAAATATGAATTTCTACAGCAGGAATCGGATGTGTGACAGTCTGGGATGTCTTTTCAGTTAATGAGGTAATTTTGGCATAAGTCTGCCAGTGAAAGTGTTTTGGTGGTTAGTTTATTTCGTTTTTGGGAAAACACGTGAGTTACTATACTTCACATGCCTACACATACTCGTATAATTGATTGCTTTATCAATCAATGGGTGCTGTAGAAGTAGTTTATCTTGAGCTTCCGGCATGTGGACGAGCGCCCCAAAGCAAGCCTGATATGCGCGCAGACTACAACAGAGAAGAAAAACGACGACACCAAAAATAACTTGTATGAGCTCTTGAACAAGACCTACGGGCAATGCCCCAACTATGACATTTAAATTGTCCGCATACGTCAACGATATTCACATAATCGGAAGACGGCAGCGTGATTTCAGGAGCGCTTTCGGGAGTATTGAAACGGACGCGGTGAAAATGGGTTAAGCGGTCAACAATGGCAAGTCCAAGTGTATGCCGTCAAGCAAGAACGACACTCAACACCGACGTCTCGGAGAGAACGTTACCTTCGACAGGTATAGCTTTGTGGTAGTTAAGGACCTAGGCTCCGCTATAAATTCAGACAACGACACCAGTGCTAAGCTGATATCAAACGAAGAATAACTCTTGCCAATCGCTGCTTCTTTGGGCTAAGAAGGCAACTGACCAGCAAAGCCCTTTCTCGAACATTAAAAGTTACTCTTTGTAGGGCCTTTATAATTCCACACCTGCTCTATGGCGCAGTGGCATGGACATTATCAAAAATGGAAAATTCTTCGAGTAATTTTAGGCCCCATCTGCTGACTGTACAGCGACATCGACCTACTCAGAAGAGTGAAGATCCAACGACTGAAATGTCTGGGTCATGTAGAGTGGATGGGGACCAATGGTCCGGTCCGAATAGTCTTCGAATCCGCCCCCGAGTAGAGGAAGACCGAAACTCAGGTGGCGCCAACTTAGCCAACTTAGCGTGCGAAACTATTGGCAGCCAGCAAAAGATCGAGCGAGCTGAAAACAATTGCTGACTGAGGCCCAGATCCAACCCGGACTGTAGCGCCAAATTAAGTAAGCAAGTAATCAAGAAGGAAAGGATGCGCCTGAATAAAACTTTCTCACTTTAACATCGTACAGACTGAAATCTAGTGATTTTATAGTGATCATGATCGACATATGGCTGCGGCTTTAAGATAATTCCTAACTACATGGGCACTTTGTTTCCTATTAGATGGACGTAAGTCCACTGGGGCGCTTTATAAACTTTTTAACCTTTCAGTGATTACTTCAGTCCTTCCAAACAACTGATAAAATATGACATAGCATACGATGGAGCGTCGCTCAGTGGATATATTCTATATGCAATATATTCTACGATGCTCTTGTATACCAGCGCAAATTTGTGTTGTCAAAGATGCGTTTTCTCATTTAAGCTTGATGTTGTTCTTAAACCTGAGTTCACAAGTAGATTCTTCGTGGTAAATTCTGAAACTGGGACCGTTTAAAGGTTGTCTCTTACTGGGCTTTATCTTAAGCTCGTTCTTGATAGCAAAGTGGCTTCTGGATAAGACCACATGGACGTGATAATACACCACAAGCAACGCCACTTAAACCTTTACCCATTAGCTCATATTCTCACTTTAACGTGTTGAAGCCTTGGGGCCCAGTACTTCTGACTGAGAGCAGATTACTGTTGGACGAAATTGGCCCCTAGGCACTTCTTCATTAGGACGGTGGCAAAGGTGGCTTGCCATATACAGCTCTAGTCAGTTTGAGCTGCTTGGTGTACAATACTACTTCTTCATCTTCGGAACCAATTTCTTCAGAGGGCCCCTGGAGTAGAGACCGCAATAAAACTGAATAAGCCAACAGAGGCCCTTTCCGGAGATTACTAAAACGGATACAAAAACTAAGCAAAGAATTTGAATTTAATTAAATGTTAAAAATGAACATGAACACTGGAAATGTTTAAAGAATACTTTGCAACGATGCATGCTTTAAAGAAATCAGTGGTTTTTGATTGATATGCACGCTTTAAAAGTGTTCGTGAAGCCGTCGGCGATAACGACCATTCTGGCAAACCATCCACGTCAACAATTAAAGAACACGTTGATGAAATCAACCTTTACATTGATGTGGACATTGCAAAACACATGCTTAGCGGTGCTATTGCTATTGCTAGTAAATGGGGCGCTCCGAATGAGTCTAGACTGCAGAAACCACTTCGTTTTTAGTTAAACATAAAGGCGATGGTTAGAGTTTTACAATGATGAATTAGAATGGTGTTTTGCTTCTTCCCAAAGACCAGGCTGTCTATAAGCAACATCATTTGTGGATTTTGCATCACGATAACACCTAATCTAACAATGTATTGACTAAGGGTGCATTTTTTCCAAAAAAACAACCCAACTATCATGCAAAAACACCAAATTCGCCTGGCACCGTGTGACTTTTCCTGTTCGGCCGACACATTAAAGATCTCGGTCTTGTCATGACCGAATTTTACGCAGCAGCGTTCCATCTTCATAATCATCCAGTACATTCCAATAAGTTTAGAAGAGATGCCAAACCTAGATATGGTTCTGTAGAGTTCGTTGTTATAGACGCTGCTATATTCGGCTTTGAAATTGGTGCAGGAGTGGTGCTCATCGATTAATAACTCTTTGTTTTTGCCATAATGTACAAATTTTATTTATGGAGCGCTTTCCTGGCCTGTCCGGTGTCCGTTGACGGAGGGTCTTAACGGTTCAAATAATACGTAAACAGAATTTTATATTGCGAAAACTTATTTAAACTGTGGTTTTAGCAAAATGTTCCTTTCGTCATCGTTACAGATTTTTGTTGGGGATCGAGAGCTTTGGCATGTTCCCTTCATTTCTGCTCTAATAAATCACGAGCCCAATTCGTTGTTTTGCTATCCGATGTTTTCCAAGATTTGCTTTTGTCATCGAACCAGGAGTTTTAATTGTTGCGGTGTGTTAAGGCCCAGTGCCGTAGATAGTCTATCTGATTGCTTTTTGGAAGTGATGATGTCTTCCATTTTCGATGCTGGCGGCATGGGTTAAGAGAAACTAGATCGTAGGACTGTGATGTGGAACTTCCTTCTCGACAATGGTTCATCGCAATGTGCATAGTCAATTTGGTTGATGGTTCGTTGATCAGGAGTCAGCCAGGTCCATTTATGTATATCAAAGTATGGAAACCGTATGCCGGCTATAGTCACATTTCGTCCGGCCGTAAAATCAATAAAACTCTATCCGTTTTCAGACGTGATGACTTGAATGCTGCACTTTCTGGCCGTATTACGAAAGATTGCGTCCTTTCCTTTTTTTGGATTGAAAATCGCCATACTTGAGAGGAGCGTTTTTATCGAGAAAAAAATCCATCTTTAGTGGGATCTCCTTTAATGGGATGGAGCTTCAGGTGTAAGGCTTTATTAGCCGATATACGAGGGCGGGTCAATAAGTCCGTGACTTTTTGAATTTCTGACCTCTTTACTGAAACAGCAACACTGCTCCTGTCAACAGGCATCTGTCAGTTGACTCCTGTCAAAATTTAAACTTGCTGCGTCAGTTAGTTTGTGTTTGACAGCTATTTTTATCAGACTACTCACTAATTTGAGGAGAAAATGGAAAAAAGTGAATTTCGTGTTCTTATTAAGCATTATTTCTTGCGAAAAAAAACCATTACCGAGACCAAGGCTAAGCTTGATAAATACTATGGGGACTCTGCACCATCGATTTCAATGGTAAAAAAGTGGTTTACTGAATTTCGTTGTGGCCGTACAAGCACTGAAGATGCCGAACGTCCTGGACGCCCAGTTGAGGTCTCTACACCCGAAACAATCGAAAAAATTCACGATATGGTGTTGGCCGACCGAAGATTGAAAGTGCGAGAGATTGTGGAAGCTGTAGGGATCTCGCATGGCTCAGTGGTTTCAATTTTGAATGATCACTTGGGCATGAGAAAGCTTTCCGCAAGATGGGTGCCGCGTTTGCTCACAATGCAAGGGTGCACACATGTGCAGTTGCCATGGCAAAAATCCATGAATTGGGCTATGAATTGCTCCCTCATCCACCCTATTCTCCAGATTTGGCTCCGAGCAACTACTTCTTGTTCCCAAACCTGAAGAAATGGCTTGGTGGAAAAAGATTTGACTCCAATGATGAAGTCATCTCGCAACCAAAGGCCTATTTTGAGGACCTCGACAAATCATTTTTTTTGGAAGGTATAAAAAAATTGGAGAAGCGTTGGACAAAGTGTATAGAGCTCAAGGGAGACTACGTTGAAAAATAAAATTATTTTTTTATCAAAAAATCTGTGTTTTAATCCAAAAGTCACGGAATTATTGACCCGCCCTCGTACCTTATGCTAGCAGCTGAAATATTTTCTGAAATTTTTCGAGAAAAAAAAAACTGTTTGCACAACTGCCACAACGAAGAATAGCTGTCTAAAAATAAATCAATCAACTCGACAACAATATTGGTTGGCAAGATAAATTACAAATAACCGTTATTTGTTAGCAAAAACCTTCAGTGTTGGCTATAGACAATCATGAACACGAAAAATGTGTTCCTCATATGAATGTGTAGCAAATTGGTGTCACACTAAATGAACCAACTGCTGGCTTAAGAATTTTCCACAAAAAACACAGAAGCCAACAAAAACAAATAAAATACTCAAAACATTCATCAAATTAAAACAAATTCTTCTCTCACAATCATCCCTGTGCACAATGCCCACTCAAATTTCATTTGAGTGTACTCCAACATCACTACCCAAGATAAGCTTATCAGTTCTGGTTCAACGCGACGCAACAACACGAAAGAACATAATAAACAGCGCGCATCGGCAATGCTCACGTGGCGGACGTAAACAAAAAACCAAAACAGTTATCCACTACTACGCGCGGATACACTCAAAATATGTGGAAACTCAAAACATCTCATAGATATAGTTTAGTCTCACTCAAATCTCACACACCATCGCCAGAGTATGGAAGCTAAGCGACGGCCACCATAGCTGCTTCGCCTGCACATTTGCATTTCTTCAGGCGTTCTGCGCAAGTTTGCTCCATCACTCAATTGATGCTTTCGCGGTAAAAGCTATGTTCGCGGCAGAAAGCTCGTTTCACCTTAAAACTCGCTGAGTGAAACTGAACAATCGCCGGACTTCAGTTGAGTTTTATACGTTTGATCGTTTGGATTCATCCGAAGCGGACAGTGTGTGCCGCTCGCATGGAAAAATAAAACAAAAAACACAAAACTACAGCAAAGGAAACAAGTTAATTGTAAATTTTCCTTGATTTCCTTTAGAGTGAAAGGAAAATTGGAAAAAGTCCATCAAAAGCACTTCACTCTGTTACGACTTGTGATTTCAAGTGGAAAATGGAAAACGATTTTTGAGTGCGAAATGTAGGTCGAAAGAAGAATCCAAGAAAGGGAGAACGTTCTGTCTGTATTTTATTTATTTTTTTTTAATTTATCGTTTACGGTTTCCGTGTGAGTGATGTAATTTCTGCGTACGCCAGAGGTCGTGGTCGTGGTCGTAGTCGTGGTAACGTGCCGGGTACATCTCAGT
Organism: Volucella inflata; assembly: GCA_928272305.1. NCBI lineage: Eukaryota > Metazoa > Arthropoda > Insecta > Diptera > Syrphidae > Volucella > Volucella inflata. The sequence continues at coordinate 69,237,457 of OV743719.1, forward strand.
ACAAGAGTGTGGGAGAAAGCTAGGAAAACCTGAAGCAGAAGATACAACAGAGTACGGCGCTACGAGTATTACCTTTATACATGCAGATGGATGTTGTTGAAAGTTGATTCTGTTTTCTCTATGCTTCTATCTTTCCGACACACGGATCCTTTCTAGTCTGGTCCTTAGTTTCAGTTGGTGGCCACATTGCCCTGATAACTACCAACAATGAAAGACAAGTGGAGATGCATTGAAAAGTAGAACAAATGAAACGTTAGCACATTCTTCTCCTCCGCATTTTGTTTTGATTCCATTTTTCACACTTGTCGCGATCGAGTTTTATTTAATTCATTCCTCTGTGCCACCTGTTTTCGGTGTTACAAAAATAGAAACAGCCGTGAAAGACATACGAGTAGGTACTCGGGATTTTTTTTTTCCTCTTTCCATCTTCTACGCAGCCGAGTGTCCAAGGGATCGAAATCAGGAATTTCTCTTCTTGCTTTACCTCAGCATCTTCCTCATTTCTCATCAATTTCTCGTGTATCCGACGACTCTGCTTACCGGTGTGTGTAGGCGTACGTGTGTGTTTTTATCGGGCTTTTGTTGTGTATCTCGAAATTCTTCAGATTTGCACTCTTCCTTGTGTCTTTTGCTGTCAACTTCTGAGTGCGAAAATTACACAAAAAATAAATAATAAAGAAAAAAAAAGCTAAGGAATCATAGAAGAGCGTACCGAACGAGCCAATGAAAGAGAGTGAAATTAAATCAAAGCAAAATGCTGAAGCTAAATTCATGAATGTGTATTTTGAGTGAAAGGAAAACGACGAAAAAGTGTACACAAAATTGTGTGTGTAGAATCAAAATGAATGGCAAATTGTGAAAAAAGAAAGAAATTTGAAGAAATTGTTCATCTGCTGTGTTTTGTTTGTGTTGCTTTTTGTTTTCGTTAGTTTGTTTCTTCGATTTGTTGTTGCATATTTTGTCCTTTCTCATCTATTGCTCCTCCAGATGCAGAGGATTAAATTTTAAGCACCAGTGCTGGTCGGTCGGTGGGTATCCTTAAACTTTTTCCATCGATTTCTTCTGCACCGACAAAGTTGGGAGTTCCAACTTTAATTTCAACCTTAACTCAAACTCGAACTCGAACCCACAGTCGAAGAGGAGGATAAATTCGATTCTATTCAGGATTAAAGGATTTCGAGCCCTTGAATGAAAGGTAAGTAGGTATCCATCTTCCTTCTTATTTTTGTATTTGGCTTTGTACCTTTGTGTTTGTCCCCATTGGAGTGAGGGGTTTTTCTCTGTTTTCGTTTCTAATTTCTGATGAAACAGATTAGCCTGGAGAATTAAGTTATTTTTAGTTTTTATCAAATAGATGCTTTAACAGAGCGTGATACTCATTTAGTGATTAATGACAAGGTATACGAATGTATAGGGACAACTCAGTTCTAAGGAAAGAGATTTTAGTTCTAAGGTAGGGTAGGCGTTTAGAATCAGCACCCATTACACCGTCCAAAAGTAGATATTTACATGCACATAGTTTCATGCGATCGTTAGCTGGACATTCAAAGTGGCAATGCTCCGTGGTATAATCATCACGCTCACTGCAAACTTCATTGGAGGTGCTGTCACTACATAACCCCATATTCGTAGGTGTCCAGCAGCTGTACAGTGCTTTGCAAAGACGCTAGTTCGTGAACTGTAGGATTTCCCGGTGTTTGTTTCTTCGTTTATTAAACCGAAGACAAATGATAAGTCCTTATCTGAAGCTTGCCTAACAAGTTCACATCGATTTCCTCCTTCGCAAACCCATTTTTACCTGGGACTCATATGAGATTCAAAAACTCTTATTTTCGACCATACTGATCATATTGCGATCGATGCAAGCCATTCCCCGAGTGTTTTAAATTTCCAGAAGTTCCGAGCAGCCTAAACATCGAGTCGGTCCGTAAAAGCCCATAGCTAGTGAACTATTGTAAAGAAGGAAGGTTCTCGTCCAACGGCTACAGTCGCAAGAGACCTCGAGGTCCTGTTCCGATAGACCTTTTCATAATTGATGCCGCCAGCATCGAATAAAGAAAACCATCACTACCAACGAAAACAGATGTAGGTTTAAAGTTACTCCATCAAAAATTCCTAGTTCGACAACGAATGCAGACAAACCCTAAGAGGAGTTCGCGAAGAATGTAGGTTTCTAAGAAGAAAGACGAAAGATATCGAGAAGCGTTCGATTGAGGTCTTAAAATAGAGCTACCAAAAGATTGTATGACAAACCGTATTGATCGAAGAAGTAACTATCTTAATACAACCACGGTAGTAAGAATGAGAATACATTATTTTTCCAGACTGTTAAACGGTGATGACGAACAGTATCCCACAGACAGGCAGGATGAACAATTCAACCTAGACAAAGACACAGCACACTTCGGGTGACACGACCAAGATAAGTTCGGAATTGTGTTACTACCGAGCTGTTTCAAGCAGCAAGTGGTGACTAGATACGGAGCATGTATTCACACATCTCCAAAATCTGGGTCAACGAAAGAATGTCCGAGGAATTTAACATCCTGGGAATAAGTCTACTCAGCAATGGAACCTCTTTCAGAAGGTGATGACAACTCTGAAACTTTCAATATCAGAAAAGGACTTCTGCAAGGCGATGCGTTGTAATGTGACATTTCCAACACCGTTCTTGAAAGAATTATTGAATGTTCTCAAGCCAATTCCACAGACAACATCCTTAAAAATCTGTCTCGCATTTGTATAGGAAAAAGACGTAATGTGTCTCTGTTCGTTCTATACTCTCATCTGAGAATATTGCAATTGTGCCAAAAGTGTGCGCCTAAACTCTTAAAGCTCAGCATTTAAACATCACTCGCACTAGCCTGAGGGGATTTTTGCATAAAAATCTCGGATTATTCGCTTACAAGATCCAATTGACTCAGGAATGGAGGGAAACTGACCCTCCACTTCGTTGTTCCTATTCTATTTGAACCCTAGGGCATAGCAGTTCGAAATTGATGAAAATTTCTCTTAAAAAAATCATCTTTTCAGAGTGATCAAGCAAAATTGCCTTGTTTATGACTCGCATACTGAATGCGTTACTGTTTGGCGACTTGTTGGGTGTCATTAAATATCGATGCTATGCCAGCGATCCACAGAAAATTCATTCATTCAAGAACAATTTTGGTCAAACTATTCGTGAAATAGTGGCCGTAATCTAAAAGACCTCGAAAACGTACTGAAAATTGGGTTGAAATAATATTCCATAATTAAAAATAAACCAACAGATTGCACACCCTTTACAAAACACTGATCATCCAAGTTTTGCTTCATAGAGCAGAAGCTTGGACGTTGATGAAAGCGGATAAAAAGAAAACTTCTGAGTAATTTTCTCTCCCAATTGCATCTATGAAAAATGGGGGAAACTTCTCAACAGCGAACTGTACGGGCTTAATGGCGGTGCCAGCCTTCTCAGAAAAGCAAGAATAACCTAGGTTTGATAGTTGGCTCACTTTGAATGCATTGACACAAGCGCATAGGTCCAAGGTGCACGTAAGTAGAAGAGTATTTAAGTCAACTGCAACTAAAATGGGTTGTAGCGCCATTTAAGTTGTTAGTCAGTATATCTATAAAATTTGATTAAGCAAACTTTTTCAAATAGGTTTTTCTCTCGCCGGTAATGTCCTCATTCGAACTGAATTGTTTTTCAGTGACCCACAGGCAGAAATTTGGCCACGTCGAATGATGAGTGATCTGGTACGCTTTCGTATTGGAACATCACATTTTGCTTTGGGAGACCTTGTCTTCCTTATTTTCCTTTTCACTGCTTCCTTTACTTAAAAGGTCCAAGAGGACTATTCCCTTCGAACCTCAAAAAATCGTAGCCATGTCTTTATCTTCGATGGAAACATAGTTTTGATTGTCGCTAGGTCTCTGGTTTCATCAAGGGCGTAGAATCAAGGCAAAAACTACTGCGGCTTTCGACAAAATATCTCCAAACACTGCTGGGGTTGCAACTTAAAAAAATTATTTTTATTTTTCACGTACACAAAATAGTTTTATGAATAATTTGAAAAAGGTTGGTCCTCTCGGAAAAATTCTTGAATTGCTCGCACCTCACTCCGAACTGCACGAGGTCTTCCTTGTTGCCCCTTGTTGATAAAATCGCTGTAAGAGTCAATAAACCGCAGGAGCACTAGGGGTATTCCGAATTTCAAAGAAATAGCGGTATGATCTTTGTGCCAGAATAATCGAATGCTGTAATCAAAATTCGTGATATCTGCAAAGGATATCCGCACCTTTTTATATATTCGGGTCGCTATCAAATCCGCTGACTTAGTCGTTCTAAATCCTGATCATTTCTCAGGAAGATGGCAGACCATATGTTGGGTGTCGGGCCACATAAATATTCCAGAGAATTGTAGCGCCGACGAACTCGCCAAATTAGAACCATTCTGCCTATCTTAACTTAAAATCGATCATCGGTATAAAGATGGATGCTATTTGAAGATCAAACCTAATACGGATTGGGTTGGGTGTTCTCCATGTCTAGCGATTGAACACATTTCATCAAAAACTGGACCTGAATCGCTCTAAGAGTTTGATCTCTCCAAATAAGAAACATCGCAACGCTATCATTGGTGTCATCACTGGGCTATGCAAAAAGGAGTTTTGGAGAATCTGCACGGACAATGCGGAAGTGGAAATAGTCCTTCACATATTCTGTACATGTCCAGCTCTCTCCCAAAGTTTGAATGGTTTTTCTAACAGCACTGTATGTATCCACAGCCTTCAATTGCAACAGATCTACGCCTAAATAGACACTGTTTCAGATCTAGGTTAGTTAGAACCTTAGTTTGTTAAAGCAAACTCAGTTAGACGGACCCACTGTCACGGGGGCTTAGACAAAGTAGTAAAACAATGACAATCGATGTGCAGTCCTATGGACAGTACTGAGTTGACGCCGCTTAGTGCCTATCCTAATCGTACAACGATGGCTGGCATCCTTAATACGCACTAAAGGCAAAAAGTTTATCTGCGCGCGAATAGCTGGTAAATTAAAACAGTTCTCCCGTCTGATGAAGAAGTTTTTATTTTGATTTACATATCAAGACAGTTAGTATGCATGCTATGCCTACGAGTATGTGTATATGTAAAATTGCCAGCCCCATTCCAAATTAAAATTAATTTCCATTAAACGCAAATACTCGCACGACGCGACGTATTTATTTCCAATTAGTTAGTCAGATGGCCTGCGCCTTGTACAAGTAGTATGCGTCATCGTTCCTTAAAATATTTGACATCGGGAGAATCATCTGTTCCCCACAGAATCTATGGATAACGTCCTAATTTGCGCTTTGTTTGTTATGTTCGCATGTACATTTCACTTTCTAATTAGGTTTGGCCAATTTCTAAATGTAGCTCAATAGTACTTTTTTCGAACTTTAATGATTTCCATGGCATTGAGGAAGCAGATGGCAGTGACGACGCCACATTAAAAAATGTATAAAGCTTGAAATTTTTAGGTAAACAAATTGCGGAGCCACAGTTCGTTCTAGAAAATTGTTTTATAGGTGGCAGGTGATTGTTTTTCTTCAAAAAGTCAAAATAGATCAGAAAATCAGATAAAAAATAACACAATGACAGGAAAATCTGACTGAATAGACTTTAACAACCAGCACAATTTGAAATACATAATACGACGATACATAAGCAGACGGTTTCAAATTAATGGCAACAGTTGTCCGAAAACACGCGTATTGTGCCAAAAGTGAGATTAAGATCCATAAAAACAAATCTTTAGCATGCCTTGATATATGGAATACTGTCCAAAATCGAAAGGCAAATGTTCAAGGATATTTTGAAGAATTAGTTTGACCTCGTATATGATGTTGATTGAGTTAATGTGGTAAACATATGCCTTAAGTTGTCAGTCTTCTGATGGACAGCATTTTACGCACCATGAATCCCCAGATTGCGGGGCTTATAGCTCAACTTAGAATGGAAAGTATTACTCTTATTTTCAATCTAAAAGGACTCTTCTTGGCTTTCAATATTTGTGACTGAGGCAGGGTATTTAAGTTACTTATCGAAAGAGAGAGTAAATAATTTTTAAGAAATACTTTCTTGCTACTGCGCTACTTGAGGAGCTGGCACAACTCGCAAATCGTTGTATCATTATACAGTTTACTCTACCTTGGATCACCCTATTAACGAGGCCAAGACCAAATAATCCACTAACTTTCATTTCGTCTTTTTTTCGAACCATGGGCGGATTTTCTGACGACCTTTGTTGAACATGGAAGAACCACCTATCTGCTCAACTAGAATTTGGTACAGTATGGATTTTATGTGATGATATCTGCGAACGTAGTGTCTCCTTGCCAAAGTACATAACTTTATGTGAGACATCGCCTTTTAAATTTCGTTAAATGTTAACGACAGAGCACTTCGGTAAGTGACGCCTTCTAAATAGTTTTGAAGAACCAGGCTCTGAAGTTAGAAAAAGAGCCAATAGACCAATTCTGTCTCTAAACGACTGATTCGTGACCCATCGTCTGTAATGCATATAGTTTTTTCAAAATCCAAACGCCACTTGTCACACTGTTAATTCTTATGCATGAGTGATCGTCTGAATTGTGTGTTCTAGTGAAAAAGAGTTATTTGGTGTACGCAGGAGAATATATGAGAGGACGATTTTGAAACTAAATTGGCCCACCTTCAGAATTTTTTGCTCAATAAAGCTTAATGGGAAAGTTTGATCACCAGAAACATTTGCTTACGTTGTGTATTGAGCTTTATTCATGGCATCCTATGACTCTAACAATGCATTTAATTCTTCTGAATACCACGTAGCGGTTTTTTAACTCGATTGAACAGAAAGAAGTCACAGGGAACTAAATCAGGTGAATTCGGTGGCTGTTGGATGGTATTTGTTGCATTTTTCGTCACAAAAGTACGAGTAATGATGGCACTGTGCGACGGTGCGTTATCATGGTGCAAAATCCACGATTCTGGTCTCTGTCGAAGAATTGCTTCACGCAAACGTCTCATAACGCCCAAATAATACTCTTTGTTTACCGTCTGGCCTTCTGGGAAAAATTCATGATGTACTACACCGTTCTTCTTTTTTGTACTGAAAACGACGTGTTTTTTTTGGTCTCCGCTCATTTTGTGAACGCCATTCACCTGCCAGATGTTTGGAGTGCGTGTCGCACTCATAAACCCACGTCTCGTCTCCAGTTATGATCCTTTTGATGAATGTGGGATCCGATTCAGGCTCGCAAATCATCTCTTTTGCGACGTCAACATGGTCTCTTTTTTACATGTAATTGAGGACTTTTGGCACCAACTTTGCTGCTACACGACGGAAACCCAAATCATTAACCAAAATGTCTTGGACGGATCCATAGGCAATGTGCAAGTCCTCCGCTAGCTCTCTGATGGTTAATTTGCGATGGTCTGCCACTGCGTTCATCACTTTCGATTGATTCACGACCACTTTTGAACTGCTCGTGCCACTGGTAAACGACCGTTTTCTTTAGAGAATCGATGCCGAAACATTTTTTCAACATTTCCAAGTTCGTTGTTGCAAATTTGAATTCATTTCTAAAATTGTTAACAATCGCCAACCCACACAGAGATAGATGTACTCTTTGCTACGTAACTTTTGTAAATGTCAAGCTATGATGCTAAGATTTAGAGGAAATATCAACAACAGATGTACCAACTTAACAAAAAAAAAAAAACAGAACTCAAATCGGAACAATGGGAGCGCCACTCGGTGGTTATTTTGATCAAGGTGGTAGATGACAAGTTAACCAAAATTATCTTTTCCCGATTGGGCAGCTGGTAGAGGACTCAGCAGAAGCACTGAATAAACCCTTAAGGTTGCACCGTTTAGATTTTGCAACCAAATTTTCTGAGATGGACGCCAACTAGATGTCCTTATCCGGTTTAAGAGTAACAAAGGCCTTCAAATAATAAATAACTCTAAACGGGCTTAGGACTCTTTACTTTTAAGAAAAAAAATTCACAAGAGACACTCAGGAATGCTTATTTCCGGTCGTACTGGTTCATTACCCATATCATCCAATGGATTCGAATATGAAGAAGAATCTGAAGAATCTTGAGCAGAATCTTTTGAATATCTTTGGATGATATATACATTAAAATGCTACAAATTATGTAATAGGAAATGACCCAAATATATATGTGTACTATATCAACAGCGCTCCATTAGACGTAAAAAATTATAAAAGCAATCTGAGAGTTGTTTGAGGCAAAGATTATGCGCACATTTGTGCGCCATTTAACAGCCTGCAGAAGTGGTTATTCCATATGCTTATTACCGGTTGCAATTCTACCATTCGATTACCTTGGGCATGAGTTCCTTACTTCAGATGCATTCTTCGAATAGCGATGCCATTGACCTTCAGCTCTTATTGCGATTGTATGGACGTACTTTGCGTCAATTGCAAAATGTTGTTGTTAATGGATGTTTCTTTGCAAATTGTATGTTTGTTGCAGAGGTGTTCTGTCCTGCATCAAAGTCAATAAGTGTGAGTCCGTTTCCAAATGCAGTTTCGTGCTTTCCACTTATACGTTACTACCAACGATGTGTTCTTTTCCCATTTAAGCACTGAAATTTAACACTATTCTAGCATTTTGCCTCAAATATGTTCCAACTTTTCACATGATTCATAGCTGGTTTGCTATTGATTTCGTTGGTTCTTCGTTATTTAAGTCAGTGCCTAATTGATGGGGAGTCGCATGATCACTTTTATGGTCTCTTGTTTGTCGTTTACGTTCTCAGGGTGCAATCTTGTGAATTTGTAATTTGGAAGCTGCAGAACTGTCATAAGAGATGTGACGTCAGAAATATTTCTTTCTGTTTTCGGTGTAAGTTCTAGGAATTGAACCCAGAGCCATTGGCGCAGAAGTCGATAATCTTAACTATCTAACTCTAATCTGGCAGCATATTATTACGAAACTCAACTGTTGTCTGTCATATTACTTGAATTCGGTCAGCAGTGCAACAATCAAGTTCGTAGCAAAGTGATTGCCTTACCTCTTATAAACGGACTCACTGTTGAAGACCCTTACAAACGTTTAGAGGACAAAGATCTACGGATCTGCATTTAGAAGGTTCGGACCCTTAACTGGCACATGCAATTGAACAAAGCAGAGACCCTCGACTACCATCATGCAGATATAACTGCCATCCAGGAAACGCACTAGGAAGGGCCGTACATAACTATACATACTATACTATGGAGATTGCTATAGGGAAAAGAAACAGCGGTTATTCGGATGCGGATTTGTCATATGCGGCAGAGTTAACCAAGAAGTTCCGACATGTGAGCGAGCGTCTGATGAAAATTTATTTTAAAATTAAATTCGCTAACACAAGCCTAATTTGTGTCCAAGGCCATACGGATGACAGGAATGTTGCCACAATGTCCGAAATATGACGTTTTCCTATCGAAGATTTTGAGAATTTTTACTCCATCAATAACGTTTTACACGAAGTTTCATTAGTAGGTCTCTTGCACTCGCTGAATAGTAGTCGTCGCTAAGAATATGGAAGACCGGCAATTATCCCGCAAACCATTAAACTTACACTACATTGGCTAAAACCTCTATCTACCAGACCAACACTAAGTGAGAATAGCAATATCAATGTTAACTGATGTCTTGCTGGTTGAGGTATTCAAGTCTGCTCGAATTGACATTGTGGGTGGTGTACCTTCTGATTAAATAGTACCCGGAATTTTCTGTTCGAACTAACCGCACTTGAAATATTATCAAAAACTTTTTTTTAGGTTGGTACATCTGTCATATAGAGCTCAAATATCTGTTTATGTTTGTATTCTGCGAATTTCGCAATGAAGAAATTGAGCAAACAGATTGTCGGGCGTACACTTGGTACAAAGAGTTTAAAGCGGGCCGTTCTGCGATCGTCCATCCACCAGAATGACTGACATAAACACCCGAAAAGTTTAGAAAATTGTCCTCGGAGATCATCGTGTGAGCATCAGGAAGATAGCAGCTAATCTTAATATCTCCTTCGGATCGGTGCTGGGCATTATGCTCCATGTTTTGCGCATGAGACGAGTTAAAGCGCAGCTTGTGGCGAGAGTGCTTAATTTGTTGCAGAAACAGCATCGCATTGATGTCGCTGAAGAAATGTTTTCTTTTTGAAAAAACCACGGCAGAATCGTTTTCTTTGATTGTCGTTGTGTGGTCCAATCCGAATTCTTTCCGTCAGGCCAGACACTATATAAAGAGTATTAGGTGCATTTGAGGGAAAATCTTCGTCGCAATAGGCCAGAATTGTGGAGAAACAACGCAAGGTTTCTTCATCATGACAATGCACCGGCTCAAACATCTCATCTTGTACGCGACTATTTGATCAAAAACAAAGTTCATACCATTCTGCAAGCTCCGCATTCACCTGACATGGCTTCTTGTGACTTTTTGATATTCCCACGACTCAAGTTACCACTTCGCAGAAAGCGTTTCGAAACGATTAAAGGGGCTAAAGGCGATTCCGAAATCGGCCAATGAAAAGTGTTTTGAAAATTGGAGGAAGTGTTGGAATATGTGTATTGCTTGCAATGGAGACTACTTTGAAGGGAATTAAATGAATATCGATGAATAACTGAACCGTTTTCGATTTATTTTTTAAAGAATTCCGGGTGCTTTTTGATCTGAAGGTACATCACCTCTTTCTCAGATCTGGTAAGAAGAGTTTACGCCTGATAAATAGAATTTCAGCGTCGTTTGCCTGATCTACAAATATGAAGATATTTTCAACTGCGCTGACTATAGAGATATAAGTCTCCGTGTACCAAATTTTTACTGTCTTCAACAACCAGATTGACCGCCATTAGTGTGGATGCAGGTTAATTTAGGCAGCTTTATCAAACTTAAATCCCCCTTTCAGAATGACAGTGAGAAACGCTCGCTGCTCTGCCAAAGTCGGTAATAAATTAACAGAGACGCGCAGAGACTTTTTATAAATCATACATACTACTAGACAAGACCGGATGCACAATCTTTTAGAAGTTTGTTCCACTCCAACCGTATGTCGGTGATAATGACATGATTTTTAGAACTCGGCGGGCTATCACTAGTGTGTTCGCTAGAATCGAAACGAAACAGATTATCCAACAAAGTGGATTTAGCAGCAAGTGAGGGCAGATCCAAAACCAAAAACGAGCAAAAAACATCAACGAATTGGACAATACATCAATGTCTGCCCTGCCTACTGCTCGCTATTAATAGTGGCAACAACACCTCGGTAGAAATAAAACGAAGAATCGCCCTTGCCCATTGCAATTTATTTGGGCTAAGAGGGGAAATTGAGTAGTAAGAACCTATCCTTCACAACTCAGCAGATTCCATATATTACATAGATCATCAAAGCGCCGAATTATGGACTCTATTGAAACCTAAAGATGTTCGGTACAGTCGAAAACTATCTAATCTTGATAGACATCATCCGGAAACTGTATTTTTCAGAATTAACATTTCAAAATGAAACTCTTTCATAATCATTCAACCAAAAAAGCAGAAACCACTTCCAATACGTCTTTTCACGGTCAAAAATTAAAGAAAAAAAAAAAAAAAAACTGGTTCAGGGTTACACAACATACCGGCAAACTTAAATCAAGTCCGCAAGGTACCTACTCCGTCAAAAAAATGTTAATGACTTCAAAATAAAAACCAGTTCTGCCGAGTCAAACAGATTTTAGAATGCAAACTTTTTACCACATGCAAGTGAGTGTTTCGAATGTGAAAACGTACGAGAATACCTCACCGGTTGGTAGTCTTACTCATCAGAAACATTGAAGCTGACTATAGTAAATCATCTCCATTGGCATGACATCATGTGACAAGAACTCAAGACAGACTTGACTCCAGCAACTGAGAGGCAGAAAATAAGCAAAAAGTGAAAGCACATCGTGATTTCAAGTTTCAGCATCCAGCTATTCATCCTACACTTGTCCGTGTGCAGTTGAATCACTGCTGGTGTTTCACTTGGATTTTCTATTTTTTTTTTTTTTTTTTTTTTTTTTTTGAGCGGAAATTCAAAGATGTTACTTAGCTGCAAACTGCCAAATACAACCCACACTCTAATTCACTTTGACTGTACGAACTGGTTTCAATAAAACCATGAACATGACCTCTGCTCTGCTACAGCGATGAAAATAGAAAGATAGCTAGTGCCACACGCATCCTAACCTTACCATCCGAGTTCCAGCAGCCAACAGATTGTGTTCTGCAGCGTGTTTCATTGTGGAGATAACGATTTTTGAGAATTTCTCGGCGAACAGGTTTTCAAAGTTGACATTGACATCTGGCCGCTGGCCGCTGGCCACGACGATCGTCAGAGGTGAGCTTGTACGTGTAGTTTGCCGATGGTGTGTCCACACAAAACGTCGCAAACTTTTGGATTTGTTGTTTTTTTTTTTTTGTAGAAAACTTACCCGGTTGCCTAGAAATTGCCACGGGTTTTGTGGTATTCCCCTGGTCAAGGAAGGGTATGTCGTGAAAAATAAAATAAAAGTCGACAGAAAGTTATATGTGACGACATCTCCAGAGGTATCCAGGGCTTCTGGTTGGGGCAGACACTGTTTTTGACATTTTTTTAGTTGGATGTGACACACAAATTATTAATACTTTGTGCTGTGTCGAGCTGTTACTGTTCAACAGCGATAACGAAGGTCTCAACATTCATGAGATGATTCCTCATTAACACTCATGTTTGTTGACATTATTAAACGTGACATATTGACGAGTAATGCCCGATTTGAACAATATATTCATACATATACGTACATATGTATATCACACAACATATGAACGGACGAGGGCTAAGTGCAAATGGAATGCAGCCCTATTAACGCCCGATAAGACGAACTTATCGCTTCCTAATGAATAATGATAAATGCGTTAAAAGTTCTAGACAGTAGCTACTGCTGTTCACTCAACAACTCATTCAAATAATGGGTTTTCTAATATACGAGTACCTATCAACGTCATATACTATATATTTGTGTTGTTACACAGTTTCGATAAGTTCTTATCATAACATTTAGCAACAAAATGAATTTGATAGACTGAACTGATAAGCTTGGTCCGGTGGCTTTGTATGACATGATGTGGAAATACCTCGGTTGCGATAAATACACTTTATGCTATTTCTAGAAGAACGACTGAGACTACGGGCTTCAGGGTGAAAAAGGAGCGGGTTTTCCCTATCTCATAAATGTAGGACTATTGGTCAATTCTCATTTGCTTCGTATTTTGTAAATGTCGCCTTGTGTCCTCGCGACTGGGAAATTTGTAAAGCAATCAAGTGCAGCTACAGATCGAATTGGGCAGTACTTCTCTCTATTTAGCTCGGTCTTACGTTTATCTCCTCTAGTTGCTAACATCAAGTCAGCTGAGGGACCTTAACATACTCGTATATTCGACGACACTGCAGATCGAAATAATGGTATTCATTTGCTCAGCTCATGTCCTATTCATTTAAGCCAATGAAGCTATTTTTATCGCTCTGCAAAGTAAATAGTTTTTTTGTGATTCCCGTTGATATCAGGCGATGGCGATGGCGCGATAGTTAGCTCATTGGACTGTCACGCAGAGAGTCCAGGTTCGATTCCTAGCTTGGTCACCAACAATTTTTCAAAACTCCATCACCCTTTGGGCGAGCAATGGCAAACTCCCGAAAGTAAAATTGCCTACGGAAAAGCTTCTAAGGAGTGCCGTTCGGACTCTGCGATAAACCGTAGGCCCCGCTCAGATGTGACTAAAACGATAACATGAGCAACGTGTCAAGAAGCTAGGCCATGGCCCATACCGGGCTGCCAACGCCACAGTAATTTTTTTTTGTTGCTGCAAACCATTTTTTCTGGATCAAGTCGATTTAGTAACTTCACAGTTCCATTAGATAAGATTCAAACGACACTCGGCTTCCGAAGTCGTTAAAACTCCAGCACGAGTTGTATTAAAGACGCTGTTAGGACACAAGATGAGCTTGAGAATGGTATGAATATGAATGGCTGAGCTAGACGTATTGAGAAGAAAGAAGAAATAGCTTTCTTTGGCGTCTGGTGAAAAGTATCAGTGACATTATTTTGTAAGCGAGTTACCCACTCAACCTACCCATAAGATATACAATAATTTGTCTTTGAAAGTCGTGACGGTTGAAGAATTGGAGATAGGTCTCAGCCGCTATCAGCATCCGCAATCAGGATCGTATATGCAGGGTCATTCAATTTGTTGTTCCAAAAGTAACTTTCAATAAAACACATTTATGATTTACACTTTGATCAAATTTTTATTTCAATATATTGTTCGGGTTTGTCCATTCTGAATGGAATGTAACATCATTCAAATGTCCTCCACGGGAGTTCCTACAGGACCTTAATTCTGAGAAGGTAATTTTCGATGATTTATCGACACATATTGAGCAATAACTCGGCCATAACTTGATGAATATTCGGTTTTAAAGCATCAGGAGTTTGCGGATTGTGTACATACACACGATCTTTTGCATAGTTCCGTAAAAAGAAACCCAACGGTGACAAAAGACACGATTTCGATGGACAACAAAAGGCGAAATAACTCGTACTTAAAATTTAGATCTAAACTGGTCATGTTATGTGAGATGTGGCACGGTCTTGTTGAAACCACACATCTTCGATTTAAGGCCAAAACATTTGGTTAACATTTAGCTGTAGGTGATGGTAAAACCTTTCTCATTTTCGAAAAAGTGACACAACCAGACCAAATTGCACACCATATAGTGAATTTTAATTTTTAATACGCCATATGCGACAATTTTGTTTGTTAACGTATCCATCGCGTGAAAAATGGCTCTCATCGCTGAAAAACATGTTGTATGAAAATTGGTCATCTAAACGCTGATTTCAAGCACCCAATTGGCGTATGTTCCACGCATTCTGTGATCAGCTAGCTTGAATCCTTGAGTGAGTTTAACTTTATAAGGATGTACAATAGATGCAAATTCAAGTGATGTGCTCTAAGTGAAAACGATAGATTTGGATCTTTTGTTGTTTTGCCTATAGTACGCTCAGATGGATGATTATGTCGTCCACAATCCGCTTGTAATGCGCGAAACGTATTTACTACAGAATTACCTTTTGTGTAGTACAATTGTAAAATGGCAATCCTTAAACTAAACATATACAGTCTGACGTATGTGATTTAATCAGAAATGTCAAATCTGGACCACAAATTGGATGATCCAATATAAGTCTCCGGAATTTTTCACGGTCGAGTTGTCCGTGCAGTCAAGAGTTTTTATCGAGGAAAGCACCTTTAATGTCAATAAGTATGAACATCGCATGCTTCTTTTTGTGGAGGACTACTGCTTTGCTGATTAGATTTTAAGAGACCGCCGTGTAGGAACTATGTAACCTTAGTAACAGGAGCTTGTTATTCTGATCTGGTTACCTGCGAAGTGAGTCTCAAGAATGAGGCAGCGACTGTTCAGTGTGGGAACCATCACATCTTCTAAGTGTTTCTAGCCTGGCTGACTTCCAGTTTCACCGAGTGTTTAGAATTTTTCGCAAAGTTCCCACATACGAGTACTCTCCGATCCAGTTTAGATTCTTAAAATCACTCTGTTTCGATTTATTAAGATACTCGCGTTGCCCCGACTTGGTTTTAAGTGAATTGCTCAAAAGTCTTCAAATCTCTTTTCGTAGTCGCGGCAGATCTGTGTTTGATCATCTTACGGATCTGATACTCAGTCAGTACAGGCACTCTTCAACTACGGAATAGTTTCTTCTACCTTATGTTAATGAGCTCTTTTAGTTTGATTGTTTTTAGCACTTCAGTGATCTTAAAACGCATTCGACAGACGACCTAGAAGTATACGGCCTGAATAAGATTCTCCGTTACCTACCTTCAACGATTATAGATGAATTTATTGGATACGATTCCGGATCAAACCGGCAAAATCAACAAAAATTAGGCTCAACGCGGATAAACAAAAAAAAAAAATATCCAAAAACTGACTTAATGAGTCCGTCCTATACAAGAAACCGACCCAAATGCAAGAATTCACGCAAAGTAGCCCAGATTTCTTGATCTAAATTTGTAAGAACGACAAAGATTACTGTCACGCTAGTCAAAAGGCTGATTAAACCATTTTATGAAGAGAAGTTCCAGGACACACATAAGACATCCTGTTCTGCTTCAGGGCTTTAAATAGTACAAAAGTGCGGCGTCGTCATATCAGATCTGTTAAGGCAAGTCGGCTTGATCCAGTCTTAATACAATACAGCCCAACCCTGCACATAAAAAAATACTCCAAAAAGCGTACATTTCTTCCGTTCTCTTTGCATTCCGAAGGCGCCGATGTGAATAAGATTGTTTCCAGAACTCACAGCTCAAGCTCAAAGTTTGCAAATTGTATTTCCTAGAAATTCTTAATTTCAAAACCAGAAACAACAACAAGCACTCTGTCCGATGTCTGTCATCTACCATTTGATGTCTTTGTAGTTTGTTACCTGTAAAAAAAAGTTATTACCCGAACGACGTGATCAGCATGAGAAAATCCTAAGCAAACCTGCATTCACTACCAATTGTGTTAGCGACGCAATTAATCAACATTATGCCGGAAAAACGACTAGTTATGGCCAAAAAAAACGAGGCAAAACCTGACCTCCAAAGAAGCATGTTAACAAGCGTTAACATCTAAACGATGGCCATACTTAATGTTCATATGAGTATAGTACGAGTATGTGAGGTACGAACTTGTAGTTCACTTGTTCGTTCATAATTAACGCCCTTTTCACGTTTAACCTCTTAGAACCGGGGGGTGGCAACAGTGTTTTACACGCAGACACCATTGCACATGACAAGCATTTTGAGCGTGAACAATGTACAACACACTGTTAAAAGGTTACCAACACGATGGTGTCGTACTAAAAGGTACAACTATAACTAGTAGGGCAGAAATAGCAGCGACAACAACATGATGTTTGGAAGACACTATTTTGTGAAGCCAATGTTTGGGAAACAAGTAAAAATACCAAATTCCATTAAAGTGTTATTTTTTAGCTGTTGAGATACTTTTACTCGTGGAATAATAAAGCAATTGAAATACGAGTTTTCGGTAGCAGTTTTTGAATTTTATTTTTTTATCCATATACCTGCCATTAGCTGTGTATTTGTATGTGGTTTGTTGTATTTGTACGAGTATTTGTTTGAAGCAAACATTAAAAATACTGGCGTTGGGCTAGTAAATAAAATCTTTATTGTGCACCGCATGGCTGTGTAAATATTTGGATTAACTCTACATGAGGTGCAATTGTGGGAAGCTACAATAAAATGCCAGATACACTTGATTTTTGAAAAGATATTCCTGAAAACTGGTGAAGCAAACATGGTATATGATGTATACTTTAACACTTAGTAGCTTCGACTTAATTTATAAGATTTTATAGTTCTCTGTTGGCTAAAAGATACTGAAGCTATCATTGTGGTTTTGATGAGTGGTACTTAATTCAGCTTATGTCTTTTTTTCGTCACAAAATTATCCAACGTTCTTGGATCAATCTGAAGAGGCGAATATTATCAGAAGCTACTCTTTCTAGAGATTCTTTACCAACAATTTTATCTATCTATTTTTGCTTTATGATAGAAACATAACATCGACTTTTTGATGACATCTGGACTACGTCCATTGCTGCCTAGAAGCCATTAGTTTGTTTGGGAAAGCAGCCGAGACAAGTGCAAGTTTATTGTAGGAGAGATTCCACCATCAACCCTGTCCATGTAGTAGCTTCTTAAAGCTCTGCAGATGACATTTGTTTGCTTTCCTAGAAAGTCATAGGTCCTCATAGGGCCTAATCCAGCTGTATTTGAGGCAAGGGTGATATTTATCACCTCCTGCCTGTTTTTCACCACAAGCACTCACCTCTTGTGTTGGTGTCACCACTTCTCCATTGTGTATGAGGGGCGTTCGCATCACAGCTCAGCATCAGCATGCGATCTTTCTACCTTAACAAGCCTTTTAGTTTCTCTGAGATAACTACCTCAGAGTCATAGGGTAGATAGGCCGAGGCCAGACACAGTGGTTTGCCACACTTTCTTTCGCATATTGGCGCCCTAAGATCGCCTGAGCTGAAATTATTCAAAAGAAATGCCTTTATTTGTTTTTTGATATGGATGCAAGTCCTGATGTTACATTCTGCCCTGAAGAACAAGTCATAATCCCTTAGCCTGAGTCCCTGGTTCTCATTATTCTTATTGATCCAGGGCTCTGGTACAAGTACGGCTGTGACGTCCTGTCTGGCGGTGTACTCCGCTAAACATGCCGTCGCTACCTTACCGTGGTGCGGGTTTATCTGCAGCATTTCCATCATTTTGGGGGTTCCCCCTCTTTCTTGCTTTTGGTCGATGGCTTGACCATTAACCTGCCCATACTATGCCTTATCGTACCTTTCGATTTTTTAAGGTATGGTAACTAATCTCTGTTCAAGGACAGCAGAAAATGCTGGCCATACTGCCGTCTAGGCCCCGTCGTAAGGACTCTCCATCATCGGCTTTTATCTCCCAATTTCCGCATTAAGTAGTCCTAGGAGCTTTTCGGGATACGTCTAGGAACACGGAACCCACTCCCGAGCAGAGTATGGGTTGGCAGAGTCTATAAATCTGCCACCGTTGTGCATTTTAGTTTGCCATCCCAGCCATCGCACACCTACTCGATATACCGCCTTATATTTCCCCAAGCTATAACCTTGCGTCCGCCTTTCCAACAAGCGCCATCGAATTGAAGTTCCCCGTTTCCTGTGATGGATAACTCCTTCCATAGAGCGTCTTGGAACTTCTCCTCGACGTTTTTCCACTGGTCGATTGTTAGACGACCGCATGGTTCCAGCCGGATATGACGGCAACGAGAAGCTGATCCTTCGGGTCGCTTTCGTTTCAACGGGCAAAGTACCAGCCTTCACCTTTTTCTCACCGTTCGGCTCCGCGATAACGTCGGATCTGCCTCTCTTGCTACCAAGGTTTCCCTTCCGTCCAGAAACGCTAGCCCCTTCTTTAATTTTTGCCGCATAGGAGGTAGTGGGCGCCTGTTCGGTTTCCTCTACCGCCTTCGCAGCGACATCTCGCTTGCCAGTCACCTATCGAGTGAGGGATTGTTTGGCCAGGACTTGTTTGGATTTTTCCCACTCGCTTTGGTTGTTGGGATCACAATCTTCGTTCTTTGCTGCCTTAAGCCTAGCTTTACGTAGTAGAGGCCTTGCCTTTTGATGTGCGTTTTTCGCACTTTTTGAAGCGACGATAGAAGCTACAGGCGCAGCATATTTTTAAGCGACTGCGTCCAATTAATAATAGATCATAAAATAGGTGACCGAATGAAATAAAATTGAATGTTGAAGGGGTTGAATTCTCGCGATTTACCAAGCTGACACGCTGTTATTGGGGCTCGTTAGAGGAAATCGTTCAGCACCTAAGCGGTAGGCTCACCAAATGTCTTGAACTAAAGTACAATTTCGAAAAAGTCCTCCATATGTCTTGTTTCTCTGACATGTTGGTTAAGACACTGCCTTATGCTCTTAATTTTTTTATAACTATGAGATGATCTACCTGCACTACACTATGAAAACCAATATCTGCTCTAAAGCGTAAGTAGACATAGACGTCATCGATTGTTACACTAAAAATTGGCTTTCGCCAATCCTTCCGCCCGAAACTGAGGTTGTTCTCTTTGCGAAACAGTGGAACTTGACTGGCCTGACTCAGCTAGTGCTTAATGGTATCAGCATCCGTCTCCCCAAAGAAGCTGGGTATCATAATCGATAGCAAACCTCTCACTTCAACATGACATATCGAAAACCTTAAAGCTACTGTCGGCAATGCGCAATCCTGATAGCTAATGCATATATTGTTAAGGTTCGGTAAGGGGAAAAAGTATCTGAGTTTAAGACGCACTGAACCATTTCAACTAGCGAATGCAAAGTTTCTCATAACATAAGCTGAATTCATTTAGCCTTGTTTGAATCCCATATCACAGTGTGAAGATAGGAAATGATATTGCCAATGAACCTGCTAGGTAAGGCACAGAACAGAGTTTTTAAGGATCCGAATCTAGGTTAGGACTACCTACTCGTCTATATATTTCAATTTTTTGTTGAGTTTCATGTAAGCATAACATCAGAAGGACAGATTACATGACGAGAAGCCCAACAGATGGATGACGTAAGTCATACCGAATGTATACCGACAACTCCAAGTGGTCGGTTATTATTTAAATTCCTCTCCCATTAGGAAAGACTATAGACTTCCTACTGGCGTTGTAACTAGGGACTTTGGGACTATAAGTAACAAACATCCCAGTACAATTGCATAAAGTTAAGAAAAAGTGCGAAGATCCAGGATCCCTTGATCCAAATGATACTCGTATATCACCAATTCTTCTAATGATGGAGAAACCATTGCCGAGCTTGCTTCATAAACCCTGCTCTTTATGGCTTTTCCTGAAAAGATAAAAACCTCGCTTGTCCGGCTCGCCACGCGTGTACTTACGACATATTTTACCACTTTAGACACGTTACCTTAGACGATTTCTACTCTGGAATCTTTAAAATAAATCGCAGTGTATCTTATGGCTCGTACGTTGCTCCGACCTTCATTGCTAACGAAATACTCTCTGTTTTTCATTATTAATCTCCGAACTCACTCCCTGCTCCATATTGAGCTCATTTGATATAGATACAAAAAGCAAAACTACACTAACCGAGTCAGGTTTGGTCCTTCCCAATGACAATGCTGGTTACTATCTTCTAACGCACAATTGTCCATGAATGACACTTGCAATATTGAAACCATTTTTAGTGTTTATGCAAAGCTCGATTCTTTTTAAGGTAACAATTATATCGTTCAATTTGTTTGGGCTATTTTTATTTTCATACAAAAGAACCGTTCTTATTATTCACTCTTTGAAGATTATTTAAAATACTGGCCAAAACTGCAGCTAACATGGTCCATTCTGAAGTTCCAATTTTCAATGACGTGTTGGAACATTACGGGTGATGTTTGACCAATGACTCGAGTAATGCTGGCGTCCAATTCCTCAATCGTAGCCGGCTTATACGTATACTTTAGACTTTACGTAGCCGTAGACCTAGGCGGTCAATTCACCGGTTCATAGTGCAAAAATAATCGTTTACCAAATCGTTCTCGCAATAAAGCCGTGTTTTCATCTGCCTTGTGGCAAATGGCGACGTCTTGTTGGTACTAAATATTTTGAAGATGGCGGGCTCCAATTTCATGCTTCAAATCGTCCGTTCTCATGGATCGATAGCGGACGACATTTATAGATACGACCGCCCTCGGTTTTAACGAAATACAGACCGATGATTCCACTAGCCCATGAACCACTAAACAGTTGTTTTGTCTAGATGTAATGCCAGCTCTGGAACTTCTTCGGGTTGCTCCGCACTCCAAATCCGACTATTTTGCTTATTCACGTAGCCAGAAATGGCCCTCGTCAACAAAACAAAATTTTATCAGAAAACACTGGATCTTCATGAAGCTTTTATAGAGCCCAACGGCTTCAGTTCTTTCACAAACTGAATTCTGTACGCTGTTAAACCAAGATTCTCACGTAAAGTATGCCAAGATATTGTATAAGACAAGCCAACCTGGTAAGAATGGCGCTCAATCGGTTCATTACTGTCAACGCGTACACTCTTCCCTATCGCCGCTACATTTTCTTCACTACGTGAGAGCCTACAATTTGTATCGCATATTATCCAAAGATGAAAATTTGATTTCGAACTTTTCAATGGGATAGCGAATTGTGCAATTGGTAGGCTGATGTTTTGGAGCATTAGATGCTCTGAACGCACGAAACACATTCCTCGGTGAAGGTTGTTTGTAATTTGTAGATAAGGCCAAGACTTTCCATCATGAAATGTCAAACAATCCCGAAACAAAACACCATATAAGTGTGATACGGCACATGCGTCATCTCTCATGAAATCGCTGCTGGAAAAAGTACCTGTAAAAGAACCATTCTTTGCAGATGTAGACTACATTTGTAAGACCAAACCCATATTGGTTTACGTTAAGCGACGCATTCCATTTTAATCTAGCATTTATCTGCCCAAAAAACGAATAACAATGCTTATATCTGGTCAGAGGCTCCTAACACCTCTCTACACTTACTAGATTGAAAATTCAAACCGTGCATACAATTTTTTGGTGATTCTCTAATACTACGCGGTCTGTAGACACCCTCGAACTGAGAGGAAATGGCTGCTGCCTTTTCTTACTCTTTCGCTTTGTCCACAAAGAGTTCTATGAAATCTGCTGTTTTAAACTTTTAGTAAGTCGGGTATTAAGACTTACTATCAAACCTACCGTGGGACATACTCTAAAAATATTGTATTTCCTTTCAATTCGCTCATGCAATGGACTTTCTACTAAAAAAACGGCACCTGCCAAGACAAGAAGCATTCTCAACAATTTTCGAGGTCAATACAACCTCCTTAGAAGTAAGTTTACTAGACTTTCAGATTTATTTTTGCCCAAAAACCTCTTTTTTGAAAAGGGAAGACATGCAGGTTACTGGAACTTCAGTTAAATTTATGTGGCAAACTCTAACGAACTATGCACGCCATACGTATAGATTGGCTGGTTCCCAAAAATATTAGTACAGGTCTCTTCAGAACAGAGGATACTATCGCAAGGCATCTATGTGAAGGTCAGTGCCTGCAATTTTTTTTCTCGATTCCAACCATCAAGTTCTCACTTTAAATTGTTGTGCAAGTTTTGAACAATCTTTCTATCGTCGACAAGAAAATGTTGGAATTATACAATATTAGACGAAGATCCCAATTGGAATTTAGATGAACCTTAGCAGCTCTCTAAGTCGAGTTCAGCTCGACCAGAATTTTATTACCACGCTCAGTTACCTTGTTAAGGCTTTGAAGAGGGATAGATTCTAAGCTGTTAAAACTGTAAGAATGAGCTCTCTCTTCGAGTTTTCACTACGAAATGACAACGCGAAAAGTGTGAGAGTAGAGAAAATTCTTCACAAATGCCAATGAAAGGAAAAAAAAACAAAATAAACGTAACCGTTAGTTACGCACGAACAACTACAATATACTCGCATCCCCGAACCAATAAAATTTGTTAAATTGTTGTAAAAATTCAGGAGCCAAGGTCGTCAATTACCACGAGTACCAATACTCCTACATCGATATGCCATAAGTCACGCAAGCGATATCCACAAAAAAAAATCCGAATCCGTCTGTTGAAATTTGCTAAAAATATCTAAAAAATCACAATCGTAAAAAAGGTAAGCTTTAGATACTCGTACTCGTATTCGTACTCTGTACTCACGAAAGAAGTGTGTATTATTTTTTTTATTATTTTTTTTTTGTGCTGATTATTCGATGACTATTTGCTGACTACATGCTGAGTCATTTCTTTTTATTATTAGTCCACAGCTATTTCCTCTTATTCCTCTTCTTTTGTTTTATTCCGACTCTTTGTTGATTTGCTTATCAAAGTCCATTTGTCAATTTGTGACTTTCGTAATACTACGTACGAGTATAAGCCCCGGAAAAAATATCAAACAAACAGCAACAACAGTGCAAAAAAAATTGTCGATTTGGTCAACATGTATCCGTGTGAGAAGAACGTGTATCTATGTTTAATTACGTTATTAATTTTAAACGACAAAATCGGCAATTTGTCGTTCTAGTTCTTGTCGTAAAGGTGAGATATGGACAAATTGGAAATTGCGACGGTGAGAGCTGAATTATTGTTATCGCTTCACCTCATTTGACCTATTGTATGTCATAAAGATAAATGCGCGATGAAATTTACTGGCGTGGAAGAATTAAATTAAAAGGTTTATGGATGATTGTTTGGCTCTTGATTTTGGAGATATTATAATATTATGTTCCATATACATACTCTTCTTCGTTTTGGTATTTGTATTATTTATTTCTCGTTCCTCTGCCGCACCTTTTATTAATGGATTTTTATTGTGAACGATTTCACTTAAAAAGAGTTTGATTGATTCAGTGAATTGATTTGGGTATTTGCGATTTGGCGAATTGATAGTGGGCGTAGAGTAGATTTTGATTGATAGAAGAGTTGAGGATTAGTAGAAGCTTGTCACGATTTGTTGATTATAAATATTTTGAAGCAATGAATATCTTATGCAGATACAAATGCTAATTGGACAATAATATATTAATTCTGGCAAATGACAGGGATTAACCCACTAATGTCCTAACAGATTTCCACCTGAATGAAATATGAATGCTCACACGCAACAGTAGGTCCTCCAAAATAATCGTATAATTACTTACTAGACTAACGATTAAGCTACACTCAACGATAGACCTGACCTTTATAAACAGGTTGATTTTATTACCAGGCTTATTTGTTTTATCCACATCTAAGAAACTAAAAAAAAATTAATAAATCTGATTAAACTTTAACAATTTACTAAATCAGCTAAATAGCTCTGATCAAGCGCTTCTATTTTTTTTTTAAATAGAGCCACCGACTCACTCATTGCGGTGGATACTGCGACGTAAATAGAACCACTCAGTAAGGTTAAGATTCCAGATGAGCTGTACCTTTTGAACTTTTTTAATAAGCTTAAGAATCACTCCAGTGAACCCATTTTGCAATTTTCAGCAACTGAGATTTCTCCGGGAAGTTTATAGTAAGTCCCCTTATGGATTATGGAACAACACATTAACACAGTATGTGTCCTATGGCCTCATCGTATTCTATATATCCCCAAAATTTAGCGTCTTAAATAACACTGTTAATAATTTCTAGGATGATAGTATCCTATTGCAGGTCTGACCAGTTTCCTGATATCATCGGTTTTGAAAGGGTTTCAAAGCTCTTTTAGCCTGCCAAAGACCCGGTATATTTTCCGAAAATTACATACCTATTCCTGGCCGATAAATGAAAACAAATAATTATTTTTTCAAAACTTTTTCTTATTATATATTGGGTAACTCGATGATTACAAATTGTAGAACAGCATTTTTAAAATGGCGCCCACTTTCCTTTCTGTAACGGCGAAGTCGGCCTGGGCACTCATTGTTTGCAGTACGCGCCTTATGGATTTAAATATTCTCCGTTGCTCGGACAAGGGCGAACATCATAGCCGTAGTCTACAGAAGGGATTTTGTAGTCCAGATGGCCAATCATCCGTGGAAATAAAGTTCAGAACGTGGGATTTGAGTAATATTTTGAGTCGTTTTTGCCTTATGTTCCGAAGCGGAGTGTTGTTAAATGGACCACGGTACGTTTGCGAATAGTGTTTTGTTGAGACCCCACAACAACGTTCTCTAAAATGTCCATTTGATGACTGCACTTTTTGTGACCGTTCTTCGCGTACTGGTGAAATAAGATTTTCGATTTTGATTAACGTTACTGAGTCCTAGATCACGTTTAAAGATACGGGGCATGCTTTTCTTGCTCTTATTTATTTCACGTGATATTATTTTCAATGAATTCGATTCTCCACAACTTTGACGACTTGTGGCGTTGGCACAGTTCCCCTTTTTCGTATTTATGTCTGCTAATTACTCCAACACAATTTTCGACCAAACTTCATTCCTTGACTGGAAACAACATACCTGGTTCTTCCAACCTTTGATCGAAGGAAGGACTTCGGCCTTTAAACGGATCAGCTGAACATTTTTTAGGCAATTTATAGGCTTTTGTTCTTAAGTGCCCACCAGAGCTTGTCTTAATAGGCTTTGAAGCAATATCGCGACGATTTAAAGTCAAACAAAATTGAGCCTAACGCTTTTAATGTTGAAGGACTATAAGTTATGGGATGCCTTTTTTTTTAGGTTTTAAAAGTCCTACGCTTGGCACGATCATTTAATTGGAAAATTATGTCGAGTTCAGGAATATCCCGAAGACAGATTCAACTGCGATTTTTATCTCCCTCGTTTGTTTTGACTAGGCTAGGCGACAGCGAAGGTGGTATAATGCCAATTGGAACTTCAGTGGAAGCTGTTGAGTCACCTTTATCGGGAAATTTTCAATTCCGTTTAGATACTTCAGTCGCTTCGTATGGATAACAGTTTTGTATTCTGAAAAATGGTGTTCTGCATTGACTGAGATATGTTTAAGGGGACAGGGACCAGATCAGCAGATTGGCTCGGCTATCTCTTAATTTCTGTTCTCCCTTCCATAACTTCCTAAAAATTGTGCAGTGTGTAGGCGAATTCCCACAATTTCAGCTTAGAATTCATTGAATAAAGATTTGTTGCAGGTAGAATTACAACATGTTTGAAAATGAAAAGAAAATTTGGATGCAAGTAATTCATATCTTTTGTTTTTCGATAACAGCGACATGACTACTTAGTCGTAGGTACGAAATCCTAGATTGGATCGCCCACAATTTATTCCTACTGAAACGTCGTAGAAATTGTGTGTACAAATTGCCTCGTGTGTAGGGGTCTTAACTGCTGCACCTAGCCCAGGCCAAGTTTTGCCTACTGATCCTTACCGTCAACCATCCCTTTATTTCTATACGGTCATTCCTTGTTTTTTTTCGAGATTGGTGTCCTCAGCTACAGTAATTAATAAAGTAGCGTTGGGCAAACCCAACGAGCTCTGACCTCAATATGTACTTCTTTTCGCCCCTGAATAACTGTTCTGTTGTGCAAAAGAAGTGGCCGGGGGAAGTGTACTCATATTGATATCTACTAATTTCTATACTTCCGTGCTTTCACAATGCCCGCCTTTGATGCATGTGCCGCTGTTATGCGTGACTATATGTATGAATATTCATCTGAACATTTTTTTATTTTTTTGAAAAAACTAATTTCTATGTCATCAGCATTTGTTCTTTTGCTTTCTTCTTAGACTTCTCATATACGAGTATATCAAACCTTTCATTTGTACATTGTGCAATGTAAATATAAACTGGTCGTGGTAGAAAATTGTGGAAACTATCCATGGAAAGGTTATGATGCAGCTCTTATCGTATCTTACAAATGTAAGGATCACTCACCGCTTTTTTAGGGATGAACATTTCTGCAATTGGTGACGATATGATGACTCCTTATAATTTGTAACCATTTTCTACAATTTCGTTCTGGAGTACCTATATTAAGTTATTTTAGTGGCTCTCAGATGAAATAACCAGAAAATGTCACAAAAGCGACCGCCTTTTACACGGTCTAGAGACACGTGAAATCATCATCATCATAGTGAGGTTCGTTTTTAAATCAAAAGGATTTAGAATTTATGTCACTTCATACATATTGTGGTACTCAAATGTACAAGCCGTGATGACAGGGTTAATTGAATACATATTTCCATCGATATATTAATTTTTTGCCATCTTGCTGAAACTACAATACATATCTTCCACATTCACGCAATTCAATTGGGGGGAGAAAATGTCATAAATCATGGATATATAGCGAATAACCCCGACCGGCTTCAGGTGTTTCGATGAAACCCTATGAAGCCCATAGACCGTACCCAAATGTGCCTTTTTTATATGATGTTACGGCATTTTGATAATCTCAAGTGAATTAGCTTCGCTCCAAATACGACAATCTTAGTTATTGACATACCCAGTAAGCCGAAAAGAGCAACACTGAACACAAATTTTCAATAAAACATCGGATCCAATGCCAGTTGATTTTGAGTCCCTTCACCGAAATTTCGACGCAAACGATTGTCATTTGGCTTCAATTCTTCCACAAGTTGGAATTTGTCAGCCTCCAAACCCAGACCTTTCGTAAAATTGTCCATTAAGTGGACGGACAAAGAGCAATAATAGTCAAGCCAACTATCGATAGTCAATTTTACAAATTCTTTCTGGTATCCAATCGTCGCATTAGCACTTAATATAATCGAAGTCACGCTTCAGAAGAGTACTGATGACTTCATTCTTTTAGTCTGATCTGTATACCACTAAATGGTCTAAGTATGCTAGAGCGTTATAAAGTGAACCAACTAGATCACTCCTGTGAATGTTAAATAGTATCGGAGGGAGCACTGCCGTGATCTTCCCTCCCGTGGTGCTTTTCATGAAACTTCGGCATGTACGTTCTGTTCATCTTATGGTAAGCACTTCCTAACAATTGTATCTTCAAGTCAAGTAGACCAACACCGATTCACTGGTTCTTACATTTGTCCCAATGTATGTCCGATTTCAGTTCGACGCAGCTTTAATTAGCTAGGGAGCTGGTAGCAGTAATTTATTTATGATATCATCGTCTGACAGACGTTGATAATATTAGAATATTGAATAAAATAATAAATTTAAACAATTTCTGTAATTCATTTATTACCGCAATATAAAATGGAAGCTTGCGAAAATTGTTAACAAAAATATGAAGTGTGTCATAAAAAATATTATTGCGTCTGGCGATAGTCGCAATAAATTGTATTTATCCTAAAAAAAAAGATAAATGCAAGAAACAGACGTTTTTTCCTCTGTTTATAGTAATTAATTTTTTTTATAATTATTATGATATATAAAAAAATTAATTGCTTCATCGGCAGACAGATTAGAGTAATTATTGAAATTATATTGGTATAATGCTTACTTACTTTAGGTAGCGCTACAGTCCGGGGTGGACCTGGGCCTCAGTCAACAAGCTTCTCCAGCTAGCTCGATCCCTGGCTAGCTGTCTCCAGTTTCGCGTGCGCCACCTGAGTCTTGGCCTTCCTCTACTGCGCTGTCCCTCGGGGGCGGATTCGAAGACTTTTGGGACCGGAGCATTGGTGTCCATGCGCTCTACATGACCCAGCCATCTCAGTCTTTGGATCTTCACTCTTCTGGCTAGGTCCATGTCGCTGTACAGTCCATACAGTTCGTAGTTGTATCTCCTCCTCCACTCACCGTCAATGCAGACGGGACCGAAGATCGCCCGAAGAATTTTTCTCTCGAAGCAACCAAGAACGAACACCCTCATCGATTTTTGATAATGTCCATGCCTCTGCGCCATAGAGCAGGACCGGGATTATTAAAGTCTTATAAAGGGTGAATTTTGTTGTCCGAGAGAGGGCTTTGCTACTCAATTGCCTTCTTAAACCAAAGAAACAGCGGTTGGCAAGAGTTATTCTTCGCTTGATCTCAGCGCTGGTGTCGTTGTCTGTATTTATAGCGGAGCCTAGGTAGACAAAGTCCTTAACTACCTCAAAGTTATATCTGTCGAGGGTGACGTTCTGTCCGAGACATCGGTGTTGGTTGTCCTTTTTGCTTGACAGCATATACTTGGTCTTGCCCTCATTGACCGCTAAGCCCATTTTCGCCGCTTCCGTCTCAATACACGCGAAAGCGCCACTGACATCACGCTGCTTTCTCCCGATTATGTCAATATCGTCGGCGTATGCGAGTAGTTGGACGGACTTTTGAAAGATAGTGCCTCTTGTGTTTGCTCGTGAGTTTTGCACTATTCTTTCAAGTACGATGTTGAAAAAATCGCATGACAGCGCATCGCCTTGTCTAAATCCTTTCTGGACATCAAAGGTCTCGGTGAGATCTTTACCGACCTTGATGGAGCAGCGTGCATTCTCCATCGTCATCCTGCACAGACGGACGAGTTTGGCAGGGATGCCAAAACTAGACATTGCTGTATACAGCTCGTCTCTATAGATGCTGTCATACGCGGCCTTAAAATCGATGAATAGGTGGTGGGTATCGATCTGAAGCTCATGGGTCTTCTCCAAGATCTGCCGTAGTGTGAATATCTGGTCGATGGTGGACTTTCCTGGCCTGAAGCCAGGTTGTTGACAAACGGCTTCAGGCGTTCACACAATACGCGGATAAGATCTTATATGCGATGTTAAGGAGACTGATGCCTCTGTAGTTGGCGCAGTTCAGAGGGTCTCCTTTCTTGAGAATTGGACAAACAATGCTGAGGTTCCATTCATCGGGCATACTTTCGTCCGACCATATTTTACAGATGAGTTGGTGTATGCTCCTTACCAAGTCATCGCCTGCCGCTTTGAAGAGCTCGCCAGTCATGCCATCCGCTCCAGCAGCTTTGTTGGACTTAAGCTTCGATATGGCTAACTTCACTTCATCCAGGTCGGATGGACGGAATTGTTGGTCATCATCGTCCAGGTTGAAAGGTTGATTCTGCTTGACAGCGGTATTTGGTCCGTCATCGCCGTTATACAGTCTGCAGAAATGATCTTTCCAAATCCTCAGCATCGACTGCGATTCTACTACGATGTTCCCTTGTTCATCTCTACAGGCTTCGGTTCGGGGTTTGTTTCCGCGGCATGTTATTTTTACCTTTTGGTAAAACTTCCGAACCTCATTCCTGGAGTAGCATCTCTCAATTTCCTCGATCGCGCGCTTCTCATGCTCTTTCTTCTTCCTCCTGAGAAGCCGGTGCTCGTCTCTCCTCTTCCGCTCATAGAGCTCATGAGCAGCTCTGGTCTTTCTAAGCAGCGCCGCGTTATATGCATCTAGCTTAGCTGCATGTGCTTGCCGGCATTCATCATCGAACCAGGGGTCTCGTTGTGGTGGACGAGTGAAAGCTAGCACATCAGAAGCGGCATCTCTGATGGCGTTTTGGCAGTGTTTCCAATGGTCTTCGATGCTTGATGCTGGCGGCATTGGACCTCTTAAGAGATTAAGAGACACTCGATCGGAGAAAGACTTGGCGATCTCTTGCGATTGTAGCCGTCTGACGTCGAATTTTCTCACAGCATTAGTTTGTCTAGGCGTAGTTTGGGATATCCGCAACCGTACCTTGGCTACAACAAGGTAATGGTCCGAGTCGATGTTGGCTCCTCGGAACGTACGGACATCCATAATGCTGGAGGAGTGTCTTGCGTCGATCGCAATGTGATCAATCTGGTTGACTGTTGATTGATCAGGAGTTCTCCAAGTCCCTTTGTGTATGTCGAGATGTGGGAACCGCGTGCTAGCCACGACAATGTTTCGCCCCGACGCAAAGTCGATTAGCCTGAATCCGTTATCGGAGGTGGTGTTGTGCAGGCTATTTTTTCCGATATTGGTATAATAAGAGATAAAAAAAAAGTTACTTCTGCCACTTAGATTTTTTTTTCCGTGGCTAGGTAAAAACCTTTATAGCCACCATAAACACGCGCTCATAAGAGCACCATCACATCACCATAAGCACAAACACCTGCTGCCTACAACAGTACGGCCTCATAGTAGATTCCTACTCACTAAAACACCTCCCATTTTCTTCCAGACTACGACTAAGTTTCCTTAACAAGTAGATAACTTCCTTCCAGTGAAGGCACCTACTATTTCCGTAAATTCATATGGTTTGTCCTTATGGCGCTTAGTCGAACTGTCTTATTCTACGTAGTCGACGCACAAGGTTGGTCTCGTACAATGTCCGGATTATTTCTGGGTTGCAGTGATGCACGAGACGAGTACGAAGATTTCGAGCAGAGCTTGCTACTTCGTCTTTTACTGTAGGAAATCCTAGGTCACGGTGAATATCTCTATTCCTTAGATACGAGTACCATGTAGATTACATATGTTACTTGGTTAAGTACAACCCCAAAGTTGTATACCATACGACCAACATGGTTTATATAAAAGCAGTTTCTTATATAAGCTTAGTTTGGAGTGTCTTCCAACAAGACAATACATTTCTCTAAGCCTAATGTCGAGTTCTTAACGATTCTTTTAAACGTGTAACTTCCACTTCAGCTTTGCATCTAGAGTTATTCCTAAATATTTTGTCTCGTTTGCATACGGAATTTTTATAGAATTAATAAATAAAGTTAAATTATCCACCGTTCTTTTAGGGAAATTGACATGAGTCGACTTGGTCGCGTTTTGTACAATTCTTCAGGTCTTCGTCCACTCAAACAACTTGTTTAGGGCTCGATGGAGTTTTATCGTCGAAGATCCTACCGTTTAGCCTGTGGAAAGAATAGCCATTTCATCCGCAGACGTAACTACTACTGCCTCTTCATCCTGAGGTATATCTCTTGTGTACAGTCGGAATAAGTACGGACCAAGATCACTTCCTTGTGGCACACCAGCGTGAATTTCTTTGAATTCCGAGTATTCAGACCCATGTCCTACCCGAAACAGCCGATTTTCAAGGTATGAATTTACTGTTTTGCATAATTTGCTAATATCTCAGGTCCTCGTGTTATACCTTGTCGAAGGCTTGTGACACATCGAGAACAACGCTAGAGTATATTTGCTTTTTTGCTAAGGCGTTTTAAATTTCATTTGTGATCCGATATAACTGATCTATTGTCGAATGCTTGATCCTAAAGCCGAACTGGTGATCAGGAATAAGTCGTCTTTCTTCACTTTTACGTTTCAACCGTTTAAGAAAAGAATTTCGAATACTTTTGAAGCTATCAGTAGGTGCGAAATTGGTCTGTACAATTTTTCCCTGGTTTCGAAATCATTATAACTTCGGCGACTTTCTATAGGCTGGGAAGTGCCACTTAGATGATGTTGCATTAATAACCTGTAATGTTATAAAACTGTTTTTAAGAAAAGATATCATAATATCATTTCTGCCTTTAAGCCGAATAGTTTTATTGGCTATGAAAAGCAAAAAATAAAAAAGGCAGATGAAATCAAAATAATTTTTTGAAGGCACACGTTCAGAGAAATATGGATGCGTGTGAATATAACGCTAAAAAATACAATGGTACATTGTGCATCGTTTTTCTATATTTTCTATAATGGAAAATACGATGGAGTGATGTAATACTAATTATTTTTATTATACAGCTTAATAATTATTTTTATAAAAACTCCTACAATCCTGACGTCTGCCATTCTTAATTTTGTTATCTATATAATGTCGTTAACCAAATATAATTGATGGCACACACGACAAAATAATTTTGGACAGTGTTGTATTTATTTTACAATATCGAAATTATTTATAAAAAAAATCAACCTGAGATCATCTTTTCTAATTCAGATAGTTGGAAACAACATTATGTTTCGGTATCAACGACGATGAAATCATATGCCTAAGTAACCTGCCGCCTCCTGAAACCACATTTGACTTTCTGAAATACATTGCTAAAGTTTGTTAGTAAACTAATTGACTGAAGTCGTCAGGCTTAGTTCAAACGTGTTCAAACGTCGCATCATCTCGTTTTGGTGTGTGATGCAGCACAATTATAATCCAATGTGACGGATAATTTGCTTTATACGAGTACAGTAAATTGTGGAACCATTCGTTAAATTTTGAGGAAAGTATTATTTTCAGAGTTTATAGCGTCAGCCCATGAAATATATCGAAATACGAAAACTTCTTAATGACCACCAGTACTGTTTTCTCAGTAACAGGTCCACTGGTAATTTGATGGCATGTCTCACCGAAAAGTGGAATCAAAGTTTACATCAATCTGGCGAAAGCAAGATAGTTACACTTGATATTTCTAAGGCATTTGACAGAGTTTGGCATCGGGCTCTTTTGTCGAAAATGCGTGCTTTTGAGATCGACGACTCTCTTCTTCAATGGATTAGAAATTACCTTTCGACCCGTTCAATTCAAGTTGTATTAGATGGTTTCAAGTATGATATTCACAAAATAAATGCTGGTGTGCCCCAAGGCTCCGTTCTGTCCCCGACACTCTTTTTAATGATCTCAATGATCTCTTGTCTGCTACTTTAAATCCAATTTACTCCTTTGCTGACGACAGTACTCTCTGCTTTTCATATTCGTTCCCGGACTCACATCCCTCCTCTTCGGCTGTAGAACGGGAACGGCCGCGTATGTTGAGCTCACTAAATTCCGATATAAACAGCATAACCAATTGGGGAACTACCAACAGAGTGGAATTTAGTGCTTCCAAAACACAATGCTGTCTGCTGTCGCTTAAGCGAAATTCAAATTCCCAGCCATTATACATGAATGGCACTTGCATCGTTGAAACCGAAAAACTATCCATTCTCAGTATGTGTGTCAATGACAATTTACGTTTGAACGACCACGTATCCGAAATCGTCAAAACTGCTGCGAAATGTGTAGATTTTCTTAAGCGATGTAAGAAATATTTCACGCCCTCTGATCTGGCTTCAATATACAAGACTTTCAACCGCCAAAAATTGGAGTACAATGCTCAAATCTGGTCAGGTGCTCCCAAGACTTCTCTGCACCTACTAGATAGGATGCAAAACTGTGCGTTAGAACTTATAGGTTATGCCAATATTACACAGTCGATTGACACCCTCGACCAACGACGTAATGTCTCTTGCCTCATCTTGTTCTATCGCTATTTTCACCACCAGTGCTCCACAGAAATTGCCAGTAGCATTCCGCCCCTCCAAATCTCCAACCGTAATACCCGTCTCGCTATGAATGCTCAGCAGTACACCCTCAAGCCCACTTTCGGACGTGCCCTGAAGTATTGTGATTCTTTCCTAAGCCGAACAACTCGCTTATGGAATGCCCTGCCGAGCTGTGTATTTCCTAGCCATTACAACCTCTCTCTTCTTTTCTCTTTTCTCCCTCCCTTAATTTCCTTCGACCGCGCTATGTGCAAACATTTTAAGGGTACATTATCCCTTGTGCGCGCCCTTCTTCTTCTTCTTCTTGTCCTTTTACTAACCCTTTCCTCGTTATACGAACTTATGCGTAACGAGTTTCCCATTTTTACTGCATCGCTGCTGCTCCGCTTATGGGGTTGGCTAATGTCGCAGACCGCAGAACGCGTCTACATAATGCTCGGTCCTGGATCGCTTCAGTGGTAAGCCCCAGGCGTTGTTGCGCATTTGCCATTTGAGAAATCCAGGAATTCTTTTTCCGACCTCGTTTTCTTACAGTTGGAGTGACCGTAGTTGATAGTGCCTTTTTAACCGGATTTTCCGCAGATATTCTTTGAACGTGGCAATACCAACTTATTCTATTCGCCTCAAGCTGTTCGGTTACCGAATTCTTTATATGTAGACTTCCTCTTATACGCATAGATCTAATACAATCGCGTTTAGTGACTCCACTAGACATCCTTAACATTTTCATTTCCGCTGCCGTCATTTTGTTTTTAAACGCTTCGTACATTGTCCAGCACTGTGAACCGTATATAAGAGCTGGTCTAACAACCGTGGTGTAGAGTTTCCCCTTTAATTTAAGTGGAAATTTTCGGTCGCAAAAGATTCCCGAATTTTCCCGCCATGCGCGCCCAAATTATATAAAAAAATGAATAGAGGAATCTAAATTAAGAAAATCATTAACAATCTAGGTCTACCTAATTTGAAGTTGTTATGTATTTATTCGACCAAAACAGAGTAGCAAGCGTTCTTTTTCGTTATTTTATACAATTGGTGATGCTTTCCTGGGAACTTCTCAATGCATGCTGCTGGTGGCCATACATCACGACTGATTTGGGTACGATTCCAAACAGCTTTCTTATAGAATGCCTGGCTTCTTCAATGTTTGAGTCAAAGTCTGGATTCTGCAGGAACTATTTCTATTGTCCCCCTCGCTTGTGCATTATCATTTCGTCCAACACCAAAACTAAACTCTTTATATGTTGTTTCGAATTGATGCTATACTCTTTAACCTTTATACTCAGGTAGCAATATTTCTTACTGCTTATGAAAACGCTTTTGTTTTCTCGTCTGCCAATTACGAAACTACATCTGTTTGTTTTTGATGATGAGATGTGTCACTTCCACCATATCCAATGATGTTGACTCCTATGATCTGAACAATCACGGATTCTATGGTGTATTGTATTCTACATGGCTGGACCTAAGACGGACCCTTGCGGAATTCCTGCTGTTATTTTGTGATTCTTCGACCGTTCGTCGGTGTCGTCTTATTTTCGAAAAAAAATGTCCTATTTCGCAAGTTTTTTTGATGGCGTAACAGCAGCATTTTTGACATTTTACCGCTTTTTCACCTGCATTCGGATATTACTAAGCCGCAAAAGATGTCATCTGGGTGTGCACTTCTCTATTTTATTCCCACTCAAAGGAAAGAGTTCATTGTGTCTATGTCACAGCTTGACTGTTTTTGACTGCGCGTGGCCTTTTGAAAATCCAAATATATCCCAACAGAGTCATCATGATTTTGTTTTGCAGTGTCGCCAACAGTGAATCCGAACCTACTCAAAGTTCTTAGTTGTTTCGCAACATTATGATTTGTATGTGGTTGCGTAGCTAATCCCACACACACGCCCCAACCGAGAGTATTACGCCCGATCCGGGCTCTCTCTCGGGTTACATTATGTACACTTTTTACTCTTCACAGTTTAGACTATGCAAATAGACTAACTCCTATTTTGACTGATAATTAATTGTTCATTTCAAAGGCCAATCTTTCACCCTCTCTCCCATGTTCGAAACTTTATTTTTAAATCGAAAAAAAATTGGAAAATTTGTCAAATGTGTTCACGCTACACATGTTTCACCCTCGAACGAATTCGTCTCTTCCTCCGTGTATCTTCCCACGCAAACTAATGGTCTACCATCTGGATCATCACATGTTTTTTTCCTCTTTAACATGTGAAAATGAATCATAAAAAAAGTACAAACAGAAAAACTATAAAACAAACAAAGCGATTTGCTTTCGTCTTTATGAAAACTTTTGCTAAAAATACGTTGGCATTTGAATTACTTAGTAAATGGAAATAACTTTTGCCAATTGAATCGACTGTTTATTTACTTTGAACACGGATCCTCATATTAATATTTCTTTTTGATGTTTTTCGACTAAACTTTAGTTTTAATGTAAATCGAGATTTTTAGCACGAAATTGCAGGTGCATGTCAAGTTTTTTTTTATCGTCTTATTATCGATTGTTTAGTTCATTATAGTGCGCATATATTTATCACGTAACCTCATCTACAAAAAAACTTGTATAATGACTATTGGGTCATTATCAGCCATCACCAGTCATGGCCCTTTAACATCTTGTATCGGAGTTCTATTGTTCTAAAGCTCGTTAAATGCGGTTTTTACTTCTATTAGTGCATTAAAAATTGGCATAAAATAAAGGTAAGGTTTTCCCAAGTTAAGTGAACATAACAATAACAGTGAAGCTAGAGTCACAAATGTTCAACGATAGCAAAATGTCTAGGGAGAGCCGCCAATAAGTCTTTTGTGCGTATTTATCATCTTCGCTTATTGACTCCAAACAAGTTGCGATTGTAGCATAGTCAAGTCGATACACAATCGGGTCCACGTCTTAAGTGGAAGTTGAGTTGAAAGAAATATGCGCTAAATATCACGTTCCGTCGCTAAGTTCAAAAGCTGTGTTCCCTCTGAAGCAGTTATTTCGTGTGTTATGTATTCAAAATGTGTTGCCAAGTTTGTTCTCCTTTCCAAATTTCACCGAAGGCGATGTTGATATCGTGCTAATGTTTCTTGACCTTGAATTTAAGAGCCTCATACCTTAGTCAACAAGTCTTCATGCGGATTTGGTGACTACACTGTAACTACTACCTGAATGAAAATGATTACATGAAGTTTGATGAATTGCCATTCCATCTGCATTGGCTTGAGCAGAATTGCGAAAACTCATCTCGATAGGTACAAACGCATATTCTGCTTCTACTGCATATTATTAATAATATTATCTAACCCATTTCCGAGAGTTTTGATACTCTCAATAGCTCAATTGATCACGTCGTAACCACTATAAAATTAGCTGTTCAATTCTTGCACTTAAAAAACACTAATTTTACAGATTTTGGAGGTCTCACTGCCCAAACACCTTACCAGTGATTCAAAACATTGGCTGATTAATCCACTCCGCTTCTCCTTACGCTGAACACACCGAAAACATCGGATCCATTCAGCGTTACTTCAATTTTCTTAGTTAGGAAGCTGCACCTACTAGATGATTCACAATGCAGATATTGATATTGGAGCAGATATTGCTCTACACAACGAGCTGTAACCAATACTTGTAACCACTTTAGCCCCAACACATTTAACAGCCGCTACCATTGAGGTTCCTATACCACTCTCTGAGATAAATGCAATTTCGGTCACCGATCTCGTCCTAAGACCACTGCCGATAATCAAAGCTTTCTGTACATCATGGCATCTCCCTGAATGGAACAACGGATTACAAAAAATTGATAAAATGAATCTTGAAATCACCAACAAAACGGAACTGCTATTTGCTTCTTCAAAGCTGCTTAGGAAAAAATTTGATTTGACACGTTAAATGGAAACAAGTTGGCAAAGCCAAGAGCAAAAACCGTCCTTAACCTACTATATACGATTTTGAAATCATCGAACGGCATATCCATCTTGGAAAAGATGATTATTCGACTACCTAAGGTTGGCAGTCTTTATGGTCTTTACCTCGATAGTGCCCTTTACTAGACAGAGGGGTGGTTTGATATTGGCCACCTCACAGTTATCGAGTAGTCCTCCTCTTCTTGCAAGCTCATCCGCTTATTCATTTTCCTCTATACCGCAGTTTCCGGGCACACTGCACAGTCTCACCCAGTTCTGAATGCATAATGCTTTGAGCATTGTGCGACAGCCCCTGACTGTATCAGAGTTGATGTTAGTCGATTCCATGCCTTAGGAGCGGCCTGGCCGTCGATATAGATAGCAAAATCTCTGACTGGAAGATACTGCTTGTGTCCGGTAGCTTTCAAGACACTTTGAGTTCTTGGTTTTCTGTTTTGTTTTCGAGCCATCTGTGAAAATTGCAATTTCATTTGGGCTGAGTACTGCATTTTCTTTCCTCTCCGGGTATATTATATCATACAATACAAAATGTCTAAGTCGATCAAGGAAGGAATTTCATCCGTTAAAATTGGATTACCTGGCAGTAGCTCCGCTAGGATCATGTCGTGTGGGAACCTGCTGCTCTTGAAGTGATACCAAATCCTTATAGTCGCCTCGAAATGGAGTTTCATTTAACCTTGTTCCTGCGCCTTCTTACCAAATTCCAATTGACGCTAACCCAATGAATTGCTTCATGAATTTAACCAAACCTCCTCTAATCCCGCTGATCTAACTCCCCTCACTAGTCTAGATTCTAGATCCGAGGTGCTTGACCAACCTACCGCATTTCCAAAATTCGCCTGGCCTCGACAAACACCGCAAATAATAAAAGTACTGTGGAGTGACTGCTCTTGATGCAATACACGCACTCAGTACAGCTGGCGTACCACAGGGTTCCGTTCTCGGACCGGTTTTCTTCTCGGTAGAGATGAAATCATAGGGTTTACAGACTACAATGATAGTGGTAACGACGAAACATTTAGACGAGTTGGAACTGAACGCAAACGAACCCATCAATCCTGTGAAACTAGACACTGCAAAAGAGTTTAGCTTTGGTGGAACATAAGACGAAGAAGACTGACTTAACATCGGTAAACATGTGGAGAACTCGTACATGAAAAAAGGCGTCGAATGTTTGTACGGCGCTCCAAGAAGCATCCCAAGAATTCTCCTGTCTAGAATCGTGAGCTCAACATCTCCATATGGTCGAAGGCGTATGGATAAAGCAAAGCTATCAACTGACGCAATTCCTATCAGCCCATGGTGGATATCGCCGATACTTTCACCGCTTTAAACTGGACGACTCGGCAGAATGCCCAGTATGTCCTAGATGCAACGAAGACTCGGAATGTGCCGTGTTTAACTGCCCAAAGGTCCACCAGAGAAAACTGGAAAGTGAACTAAATAGCACACATTCTGTTTCAAATACAATAAGGGGAGATGCTTAAATCGGTGGGTAATTGGGAAACAGATTGTACACTAACCCAAATAGAAATCGAACTCAAAGAAGCAGAAAAGCAGAGAAGAGTGTTGCAAATACCAACACTGACGGCTGCATAATGCGAGGATAGACTTAGTCAGTAAGAATCTGATCATAAAGTATATTGCATGCATTCGTAGAGTATTCGGTTATTCCAGTTTATAAAGTGCATTATAAGTATCTACAGGTCATGAACCCGACAATCGATTATCTAATTTAATAAAAATCATTCACTAGAGACCACCACGCTTACAGAAATCAGTGCTTTTCAATAATTAAGAACACGTGGACGAGTTTTTTTCGTATCTGATCCACCAATTCAACCATGTCGATGGGGAATATCAAAACATTCCTCCTTGCACTATTATTCTGCGTCGTCAACACCGACATCACCCATGGTAATAAAATTGAAAATTCCTCAAAAGAAGAATAAACGTCAGAACGAATCGAATTTAATTGCTCATTATTCAATTTTAATCGTCCGATTTTTTTATTTTACTCCAAGCCCCCATAGATGTTTTCCCACAACTCAGCCCGTACATACTCGTAACTTATTCCATTGAGGACTACTCGTATGTGTGCGTACAAGTACAATTTCATCAGATACTATACGGAGTACTTGTAAAGCATCAAAAGCGCGTGGTTAGCTGCCGTAATTTTCACTTAGCCCCCTCGAAATGTTTCAACGCCTGCATTTGTCGGTGAAATATTGCAGCGGTAATCTCTCGCACTATATACGAGTAGATAGAAAAAACTTTAAATATCTGGAGCTTATAATTTGAATTTTATGCAACGCTTTGCATATTTTACACTGAATCTATTCCATCCCATATAGAGTCGACATTTTCCTTTGTTGCGTGTATCGCTGTGCTGAAAGTCGATCAAGCGATTTCAGAAATCGATTTTCTAAAAGGGGCCTTTGTATAAAATACCAGCTGTGTGTCACAGCTGCGCCACGTTCCATGGAAATTAATGTTACATTCTGTTTGAGGTGGAAGTGGACCTACGACTACGACTGGGGTAAACCGAGGTTCCGTTGTACCGTGTTCAATGGTATCAGAAGTTTAAAAGTTTCGAGAGTTTATCAAATTCCGGGTCACTGAACAAGAGGTGACAAGTATCTGGATGTTCATTATCGGCCAATGGGCCTAGTTGAGGAGTTTTTTTTTCCCACAAATACGAGAACTGACTCTCCTACCGTTTGGGTTTACATGATAAATTTCGATTTTTTCCTTTTTTTTCGAAACAAAATCGATAAGTGCTTGGGTTTGCGAAATGGGGAGGCTATCCCAGATACTCTTGTGTATTTATCTAATCGAATAAATAATTCGATCAGATTTTGTCTTGTTTTGGAGAGGGCATAGAAGGGAAAGATATAGAATTCTTTTTATGAGAAGAGGATGGAATTTTGGTAATTTTATGAGATTTCTCCTTGCATAGTTTGCTTTTTAGTAGGTGATGAGACAGAGATCGTAAACATAAAGATTGTAGTCACCAAAAGATGGTTTAATAAGTTTTATGACAGTTCTCCGACCAGAGAAAGGGAACACTCTTTAAGTGGCATATTGAGGCGAATCTAATAATGATAAACGATGCTTAGTCAGGAGTGTGGTTGAGCAATTATTGAGACGAGTGTGAGGAAATATAAGAAGGTTGTTGGAGTTTAGAAGAAAATAACCAACAGTTTGTTTAGTTTTTGAATACGAGGATGTATAGAAGGTTCGGTGACTTTTCGAATGAACGAATGAATATTGTCGCCCTTGAGGTTCAATCAATGAAATTTCATCATGACCATTAGACACATGTGCGCGCGTGTATTGTCTTGATGGATGGACACTACCTCTTTAGCCAAAGGGTGCTGTGTTTTCCTCAAATCCTCATTGTTTCGGTCCAATAAGTTGGCATTCGAATAAAGTCCTCCGTTTATTGTTGAAAGTGCCGCGTATATTCCGGAAAAATGTCGCCATGATCCTGCTGGCCGCCTGTCCCATCTTATCCTTCTACTGATTCGGCATCTACTTGGTCTCCGGTGTGTTGTGCTTCGTGCATGATTTTGAAATAATAAAAAAAAAAATCGTGCGAATTGGCATAAAAAACAATGGAAGTCATTCCTTCAAAGTTGCCACACAGGCACCCATTTTGTGAAAAGCCTTATTCTATCCAAGTGATCATTCAAAATCGAAACTGCTTGCTCATGTGAGTTCCGCCCTCGAGTTCTTCAATTTCAAGATCCTATCGGCGAGCGGCCTCAATTTGCCGTCCAGCTTGTTGTCATCTTTCGGGTGTTAGTTTTAAATGGCCACTTTCTTGTCCATATTTTGATGTCTATAAGTCCTAGGAAAATCGTTATTTGCAAAGGTTTCTAGATTTCTTGTGATGATGTTGGCCGCTCTTTAACTTGTGCATCTATTGCGTATCACGTTTCCATGTTTGATAGCAACACTCTCACCTTACTTTTAGAGATAAAAACATTGCTTTTTGCTTCTATGATCCCGCAATGGTGCAATTCGGCGCTGGTGTTATGATGTTAAATTGTTTCGCTTTCGTTTTTTTTTTTAACATGTTCAATGCGCACTACATCTTAAGATGTAATTTCTGTCAACACGGACTACATCCTAAGATGTAGTGGCTCCATCGCAACCGGCCGCCATTCCCGT
This sequence comes from Volucella inflata, assembly GCA_928272305.1. Taxonomy (NCBI): domain Eukaryota; kingdom Metazoa; phylum Arthropoda; class Insecta; order Diptera; family Syrphidae; genus Volucella; species Volucella inflata. The sequence goes on from OV743719.1 coordinate 69,279,815, forward strand.
GCCTGTAGGTAGGGTCAGGTGGTGGAGCTTGATTGTTCTCGGTACACATGGTCGGTTTCGCTCCGGCAACAGACTGGTGTTTGTTTCTGCCACGAAACCACTTTTAGTCCAAAAAAATCTCCGTACGCGAGGGTAGGACGGCTATTTCGTCTCGTATTGAACGTGTTAAGTTCGTCTTTGTTCGACTCTAACTTCAGGTCCTGGGCTATTTCAAACAGACCCTATTTAAATAGCCTTTACACGGTGACTAGTTTTTTGGTATACCACTCCTCTTCATATACCATCTCGATTGAAAGTGTCGAATGCCTTATCGAAATCGCTGAATAACTAATGTAGCAGAGACCTATGCTTGATCAACTGTTCAATAATGATCTGTAAGATGTTGATGTGGCACAGGGATACAGCTTGAAAGCTTGATTATTCGATGTCGAGCCTTCATTTCTGACTCAATGCAGAGTTATTCTAGCTATTAATTTAGCATATGTACATTTCTTCAATTGCCTTGTTCCGTCAGGTTTCCCTTCTGGAGCAATATTCGGAAGAATATCTACTTGCTCGTGTTTTTTTCTAATAAGTGGCTGTACGATTTCTACCTAGGCTCTGCTATAAATACAGACAATGACACCAGCGCTGAGATCAAGCGAAGAATAACTCTTGCCAATCGCTGTTTCTTTGGGTTAAGAAGGCAATTGAGTAGCAAAGCCCTCTCTCGGACAACCCTTTATAAGATCTTAATAATCCCGGTCCTGCTCTATGGCGCAGTGGCATGGACATTATCAAAAATGGATGAGGGTGTTCTTGGTTGCTTCGACAAAAAATTCTTCGGGCGATCTTCGGTCCCGTCTGCATTGACTGTGAGTGGAGGAGGAGATACAACTACGAACTGTATGGACTGTACAGCGACATGGACCTAGCCAGAAGAGTGAAGATCTGGCTGGGTCATGTAGAGCGCATGGACACCAATGCTCCGGTCCGAAAAGTCTTCGAATCCGCTCCCGAGGGACAGCGCAGTAGAGGAAGGTCAAGACTCAGGTGGCGCACGCAAGTGGAAGAGGACCTCAGCCAACTTAGCGTGCGAAACTGGAGGCAGCTAGCCAGGGATCGAGCTGGCTGGAGAAGCTTGTTGACTGAGGCCCAGGTCCACCCCGGACTGTAGCGCCACCTTAAGTAAGTAGGCTGTACGATTTCTGCTGAAGTGTTGGGCGTGACATGGAAAAGTTTCACCGTGATGCCGACTGGGCTGATCTTCTTTCGTTAGAAGTCCTGAGATTTTCGCCTAATTCTTTGACAAGATCTCTCTTTATGTGCCTGCTGTCACATATGTGCTCTGGCTTTTGACTTTCTACCCACAATAGAGACTGCCCGAGATTTAAAAATGCTTTTCATAATGGTTTTTTGTTGTATCGAATCGGTTGATTCCCTTATCTCTTTAGGAAAACTTGCGTATACCGGGGCCTGTCGCAATACACCTGGTTATCCTTAGAAAGTTGAATCGGGTAGTGCTTTCAGATGCAAAACTAGGATGGTGGTCCCTCTTTACTCCGACATCAGATCTACGTTTTGAAAGTGATCGATCAATCTGTTGCGATGTACGTTGTCGATCCAGCTAATATTGTGATCAAATAGTGTACCAGATGGATGACTCACCGAAAGGCCACAAATTTTTCCTCGTTGTCACTTCTTGTGTCAAATGGTCAATGTTTAACGATGGTGGGTGCCCTCTTCACAACCACGACACTTCAGTTCGATGTTCAATTTCTGGATATTTGTCGAAGAAGATTGGCTTTCAACCTCGGACAACGATTGGATTGGTGCGCAAAGTGAAGGGGTTGAAAAAATACTTACGAGTAGCACTGTAGATATTCGTCTGCAGAAACACCATTCCGTTTTTCTGTCGATCATCATTCATTGGCCATAAAATTTAGGCTTGGTAGGGTTATATTAATTGTTGTGCTATCCTTAGTGATTTCTGTATTCCGATGTCTGCTGTACTTTGCATCTTCTGCTGTCTCTGCTTCTGCTGCTTTACTAAGGCTATTAGAGTAGTAAACATTTTATTAGAATGAATCTGTCAAACGCTGTACATTGCCAACGTTTAAAGAAAAAGTAGAAATAATAACCATGCCGATCTTGACATTTATCCATTGCAAATGACATTCTCAATATTTATTGTACTTTGCATTCAAACGTACAAATGTACATTTTTATTTGCGCCGTCAATTAGATTTATAAGTATAGAGTTGCACATAGTGAAATAATGATATCTCACAGATACGAAAAATCTTTGGACTTTTGTGAGATCGACTTTACTTGACATTGGCCGTCCAAAGTATTTTCCAACATTTTTTCTGTCATCTTTTTTTTTTTTGCATTTTTCCAACCAGACTAAAGGTCTCGAGTTCTGCACTAAGTTTTCATTTGAAACAAAAACAGAAGTTTTGTGCCCTCGCACCTTATACCTAGAATAGTGATGTAGTCATCAATTGCACAAATCAGTTAATTATTCCAAGATACACGTACTGAAACTAATGGCATTGAGTCATAACTCAAACCAGCTAATGCGTTTCACGACAATCAAAAATGTCTATAAAACATCACTTATCAATGAATTTGGAAAAAACAAAATAAATATCTCGTCTCAGAGTAACAGTTCGAAAGACATCGTCCATACCTCTATTTCCGTGAATAACATCAATCCCAGCCGCCGCAAACCATTTTATTGACCTTCACTCCATAAATCGACCACAATTACAATTCACAACCATAACTGTTTCTATAAGTATTCGAATGTGATGTGATTTGAAATAAATTAATCCATTAGCACTCAATTAGCTGGCGGTACTTAAGTTTCGATTTAAATGAGGCTCTCGACTTTAGGTACGTTTACTTGGAAATACAGAACGGTGCCACCCGATGTGGGAGAATTCATGGCGCCAGTGGCATTTTCTTACATTTCCGTTCGCGGATTGTGATTCAAATTCATCAGATGATGTATTTTTGATTTATTTATTCCATTTCGTCTTCCTTTTTCGAAGATGAACGCCATAAATTGCATTTCGTCTGACGGACCAGAACACAAATTATAACGACTCTTTGGCATCGTCCCAAGTTATTTTATGAACCAAAGCTGTCCAAAAAAGTAAAAAGAAAATGAAAAATTAAAGAAACATGTTTTGTTAGGGAAAATATGAGATTATACGAGTAAAAGCGCATCTCTTGGATGGATTTAGCTGCCAAAATACGAGTGGTTTAGACATACATACACAGTCATGGTTTGTGTAATTCTAATGGAGAATTAGTCGAGGTGCAAAGTGAACTCGTTATTAGCCACCGGAAAAAGGCGTCCTGTTCTGCGAGACTGCGTCATTCAATCAATGCACAATCGTGGGAAATGTTCTTTTGGAATACTAAATTATTTTCGAATTAAACAAATAAAATTCAAAAACAATAGAAACATAAATGCTTGTAGGAATACATTTTTGCGTTAAAAGAAACGAAACGATCAAATGTTTTTAGAGAGAATGCATGGACCTGATTGACCAGAAAAAAAAATGTAATACTCGAATCTATTAGATACGTCTTGAGGTTTGTCATAACAAATTCCACAAAAGCGAAACAAAGAATTTGATGTGATCTACCAACGAATTTAACTCGGAAAAATGCCTTCTTGTTGATTCTCATATTGTCATGTGGGTTTTCGTTGGATTTGTACTTTAATTATAAAAGTCCTTCGAATCGATAAAATTTATAAATTCCGGCAAATTACTTAAAGCTTCAAAGCTTAAATAGATTTAGAAAAAGCTAGAATGACATTGGAAGGCTGAAATACTTAGAAAGAAAGTAGAAAGTGTTCATCAAGAAGATCATTTGATGACAATCCTTGTGTCTACAGAGTTTGTGTTTCATTTTTCTAGGTATAAATCGGCAATAAAAATACGCATACTCTCTCTGTGGATCCAATGGTGGCATCACAGCTTCAAACTGAAGCAGAAAGTACACTTTTTCTGGGAAACTCCGACATATTCGGAAGGATAAGTACGAATTCAATGCGAAAATTGGTAAGGAAAGTATCTTCAGGGGATTAGTTAGGGAGCACAGCCTCCACCAAAAATTATCGGATAAAGCTACTCAATTTAACAGCAACTTATGATACGTTATACTTCATACTTCAAACAGCAACATGGCGCTTTGTAGGTGTTCAAACTACCAAGCAAATCGATCACAGGCCAAAAGACACACATCCAGCATTCTAACCGAGAAAACATTGAAAGGGGCAAGCGTCGCCTGTGACCACTTCCATGTTATAGCCAAATTCGGAGCTCCACGAGGAAAACCTTCATACCGGCCAGGAGAGGAAATAAAACTAGCAATGGAGAAATTCAAACGCAAAATCGTCCTCATTCCTTTACGGAAGTCTCAGATACTTAGTATGTTGCTCCTTTGCTTAGACAGACTAGGCTCAAACCTGCAGAATACTTAGACAGTTGAACAGCGAAAAGATGCGAATATCACAAGTTCGAGATTGCCACAAATTTCTTAAGGAGAGCATCACAAGATAACACTGTGAATTTAGTTCTTGGGCTCTGAGCCTCGCTGATGAACTGGCAAGATTTCTTTCCCTACGAATAAGAAATAGGCACCTCGATACATTTATAGAAATCCCTAAGCCAAACTCATTAAGACAACTGTGAGAAACGTAGAGCAATGTGGGTCATATTCGATTTCTCTTGTAGGTATGAAGGAACTCCAGCATTCCACTTTTTCGAAATAGCTAAATGTCTTCAACGATGCCTGATATGGGGTCGAGTATCTTACGAAGAATTTTTCTCTCGAAACGGCCGAGGATATTTTCATTTGCTTTCGATAGAGTTCATTCTTCAGCGCCATAAAGTTAAATTGGGATGATCGAGGTCTTGTGTAAAGTCTTCTTAGTTGTTCGGAATATTGCCTTACTACTCAATTCCATTTTAAGCTCAAAGAAACAGCGACTGGCAAAAGTGGTTCTTGGTGTTATTTCTACTAATAAATTGTTGTCAGAATTGATAGCAGAGCCAAGATAGAGAGAGTTCCTTACTATCACCGACTGTACCAGCATTAGATATAGCCTTAAAAGCAAAGAAAATATGAGAGAGAGAGAGAGAGAGACGAACACCGGCTTCTCAGGAGGAAAAAGAAAGAGCATGAGAAGCGCACGGTCGAGGAAATTGAGAGATGCTACTCCAGGAATGAGGTTTGGAAGTTTTACCAAAAGGTAAAAATGAAATGCCGCGGAAACAAACCCCGAACCGAAGCCTGTAGAGATGAACAAGGGAACATCATAGTAGAATCGCAGTCGATGCTGAGGATTTGGAAAGATCATTTCTGCAGACTGTATAACGACGAAGACGGACCAAATACCGCTGTCAGGCAGAATCAACCTTTCAACCTGGACGATGATGACCAACAATTCCGTCCACCCGACCTGGATGAAGTGAAGCTAGCCATATCGAAGCTTAAGTCCAACAAAGCTGCTGGAGCGGATGGCACGACTGCCGAGCTCTTCAAAGCGGCAGGCGATGACTTGGTAAGGAGCATACACCAACTCATCTGTAAAATATGGTCGGACGAAAGTATGCCCGATGAATGGAACCTCAGCATTGTTTGTCCAATTCTCAAGAAAGGAGACCCTCTGAACTGCGCCAACTACAGAGGCATCAGTCTCCTTAACATCGCATATAAGATCTTATCCGCCGTATTGTGTGAACGCCAGTGTGTATCAGTGTGGCCAGGAAAGTCCACCATCGACCAGATAGTCACACTACGGCAGATCTTGGAGAAAACCCATGAGCTTCAGATCGATACCCACCACCTTTTCATCGATTTTAAGGCCGCGTATGACAGCATCTATAGAGGCGATACAAAGCAATGTCTAGTTTTGGCATCCCTGCCAAACTCGTCCGTCTGTGCAGGATGACAATGGAGAATGCACGCTGCTCCATTAAGGTCGGTAAAGATCTCACCGAGACCTTTGATGTCCAGAAAGGATTTAGACAAGGCGGTGCGCTGTCGTGCGATTTTTTCAATATCGTACTTGAAAAAATAGTGCAAAACTCACGAGCAAACACAAGAGTTTGGGCTTAGCGGTCAATGAGGGCAAGACCAAGTATATGCTGTCAAGCAAAAAGGACAACCAACACCGATGTCTCGGACAGAACGTCACCCTCGACAGATATAACTTTGAGGTAGATAAGGACTTTGTCTACCTAGGCTCTGCTATAAATACAGACAACGACACAAGCGCTGAGATCAAGCGAAGAATAACTCTTGCCAACCGCTGTTTCTTTGGGTTAAGAAGGCAATTGAGTAGCAAAGCCCTCTCTCGGACAACAAAAGTCACCCTTTATAAGACTTTAATAATCCCGGTCCTACTCTATGGTGCAGAGGCATGGACATTATCAAAAATGGATGAGGGTGTTCTTGGTTGCTTCGAGAGAAAAATTCTTCGGGCGATCTTCGGTCCCGTCTGCATTGACGGTGAGTGGAGGAGGAGATACAACTACGAACTGTATGGACTGTACAGCGACATGGACCTAGCCAGAAGAGTGAAGATCCAAAGACTGAGATGGCTGGGTCATGTAGGGCGCATGGACACCAATGCTCCGGTCCGAAAAGTCTTCGAATCCGCCCCCGAGGGACAGCGCAGTAGAGGAAGGCCAAGACTCAGGTGGCGCACGCAAGTGGAAGAGGACCCCAGCCAACTTAGCGTGCGAAACTGGAGGCAGTTAGCCAGGGATCGAGCTGGCTGGAGAAGCTTGTTGACTGAGGCCCAGGTTCACCCCGGACTGTAGCGCCACTTAAAGAAGAAAGAAGAAGACAAGGAGCCGGATGATGCGATTGCAATAGCCTACTTCGGACCGCCATCCTTTTTTTCGAAACGTTAAGTTTTAAAAGTTTCTTACCGACCTCAGTTCAGAATATGTTGCACGTTCTTCTTCTGAAAATCTCTTGTTCGACGTCTTAAAGCACTTCTCCATCAGCTTAGGAAGATATGCCTTGTCTGGCAAACGCGTGCTGAAGTTTACCCGACCAAGCTTCCGCAGCTCTGAGTCTGACTTAGCATACGCTCATCGATAGTTTACTATCAGGTAGCTATCCAGCAGGCACGGTTATGATAAGGTTTTGCCGGCCACCAGGTGTCCTCATGTAAAGATGTTCCGGGACAGACGAATTTAGTGCTTCAGTAGTTCATTCGGAGCTAAATTTTTTATTTGTTGGGTTAAAGAAGCTCTATCACCATTTTAACACATGGCCTGGCACAATGGTGTCTCTTAGCGATCCAATGCCGTCTTTTGTTTTCCGTATGAATCTACAGTAATATGTCACAGGGCTTACCACTGTGATATCATTACGGCAAGTTTACTCTTCAAAGTTTCAGTTCTCTTTAACTACAACTAAAGGAAAGTCTCAGCTCTTTACACAGTTGTAATAATTTTGTTAGAACGCCGGTCAGTGTGTCCGCTTCATAGAAAATTAAAACCCAAAACTAACTTAACTGAAACATGCTTCATTCCAGGTTGATTTTGTCATGCAAAATCTATCCTACAAATGCTGAATGGCCTACAATTCTTGAACCATCCTTAAGTACCATGTTGATTGTAAGTATCCTCTTAACTCATTATAATTATGTCATCCGGTATGCACACACTTCAAAGTTTCTCCAAGTGGCTCTCGAAAGATTCACCTTCCAACAGCAGAAGCCAGCTCCATCCTATAAATAACTCTCTCCTCGAGAAAGACCACACATTCGATTTTATGCGGTTGATTGGTATCCGGGGATAGTAGAAGTATACCAGCACGCATTTGTCCTAAATTACAGATACAGTTACCTCAAAGCGACACAATCCGACCACAGAGATCGACTGACTTCACTTTATTGTGAGCAGAGACGCTCGCATCGGTGGAAAATTGTATCAGCAAATATGCACCCAAACTCAAACCCCTTAACCAATCGATTTGTGGCAAAGACTCCATGTCACAATACTATGGCAACATTGGTTTAATTTCACATAGACTCGCCCCAATTCTGTTTAGCCCACTGGATGTGGACTTTCTTCTTTTTGCGGTCGATACGTCTTCCCCCCTGTATCCTTTTGCTAAATCTCTGTTCGCAATTAAAAATCTAAAAATGGATTTTCCTTCCAATATTTCTTTTTTTCTCCCTCCCTTCCTCTTGGATTTGTCTGTTTTTCCAACGTTTTGGTGTTCATTTTCTTGAAATTGAATACGAGTGTGGCATGGTATAGTTGTACATAGCTCACACTACAAACAGCCAGCCAACAAGCAACAACTAACGACCAACACCCCGATGATGTCTTCTAGTTTACCAGCCTCAGCTGGGTTATGTTAATTTATAGAACAAGCAGAGTGGAAGTTTTGTACAAGAGGGCGCAACGCGAGGTCGAAACATGATACCCAACGGTATCATTAGACGAAGCACAGATACAGAAAGAAAAAAAAAAAATCGATGAAGATAAGAAAAAGAAACGCGCTAATGAAACCCTCTGAAGCGTCGAAAATGGAGTACCTACTTAAAGAAGTCCATCTCATAATCTCAGATACTGTATCTGCTACCGGTGCACCTTCCGGTCTTTCATATATTTTTCTTTTTTGAAGTACTACATCGATGGGGCGGATGAAAGCAGTGGCGTCGCCCCCTTCATTTATTCATTTCTTTTTGCTTTCGATAGGCCAACGATTCAAGACTCATCTTAATAGGACGTCCGATTGGGGTCATTAAGAAATATTCCAATAAAGAACTTGGAGAGCGCGTTCTGTACCGAAACGAGTGGTGTTAGTCAAGAAAGTCGACGGTAAAGTGTTTTTAGAAGTTTTATTACGGCGCTCTCTTGAGGGAGCAACTACACTCCCACCAAGTGCTGGAAAGGCTTTCGAGAGAAGTGTAAATAATGCGATTTGAGGGAGGAAAATCTCTTGATAAGAATATAAGGCTTTAAGTGATGTGATGTTGTGCATCATTTGGGCGGATTGATCGGAAAGTTTAATGGATACTTGAACAGTATAACATCGTCTAAAGCTGAATTCCGACAAGAGTGCTGTTTGTTGAAGATTTAATCAAAGTCACTAGGTCAACATTTGTTCTTTCCTGGATGAAACTCATGAGACTGCGGGTTTTTTTTAGATGTACCCACACTGTTAAGGTATGTTATAAATTTTAACATTGAGAAGGTGAGGACGATGAGATTTCTATCAATTTCAGAAAAGGAAACGAAGTGTTGGGAAACCTCCTGAAGAATGGTATTTACACCTTTCATCTATGGCGAATCACTTCAAATGATTGTTACATTTTGGTTGCATGAAACCTGTCGAGATTCTGCAGACTTCAATGCTAACTTTTTAACAGCCGTAGATTTTTTCACTATCAAAACTCAGTACATTATCTTAGAAGCGAATACTTGCACAATTTCAACCTAGGTCCACTGACTCGTAAGGTGTAGGGTCTAAACAACGCCTGCACAACATCATATTTAAAGTTCTGCAACGCGCTTAGCTTCCCATCAAGACGCCCACAAAAATCAGGATTTCTTCGTCTTGTCCTTCATTTTTATTTGAAATGACCAACTCGTTTGCCTGATGCACTTCAGAATTGATCTGTGTGGCCTATCCACCTCCACTATCTTTTCCGTATTTTGACGCCTATTAGTTCTTGGCATGTTGTCGCCTGTAGTTATTCATTTGAAAAATTGTTTGACTGGAGGATCTGTAAGATGTTGTAAACATTGCAGATTTATTTTGACCAATCAAATAGCACTGTTTCCCCTTGATGGCAACAAGCTTATCTTCATTATGGTATTGGTTTGTCTGTGGCTTAGCAATCCGCAACCTTAACATTAAACAGCTACGAAACAAAAACACGCAGTACTTTTTGACAATGAATAGGAGGGCAATCAATGTTTCAGATTCCTACAAATACAGACGTTGCAAACTGCACATCCTTGAAATAAATGAAATAAGGAGCTGAGTTCAGCTTTCTGATTAACTCCAGGGAATCCATTGAACATCATTCTTGGATATTGGATTATGGTTATCCACGGTGATAGAATATTTACGTTGATATTTATGGCTAAGATCAGGATCATAACCAGTGTTATGCTCTACTAAACCACGTGAGTGAAAATGACGAAAACGATTTCTTTAATAAGCCATGTCAATCATCTGCGTCTTTGCACGAGATGTTAAAACAATGCTTTGATCAGCGCCCCTCGGGTAGTGCAAGTTCCACCACCAGTGCCAGATTCAAAGTCGTCTTCAAGCCACGAACGTTCCCTACGAGGCCTATCTAATACCTCATCAATTCTGTGGATAATGACATCTGGTTGTAGTGCAACTCCACATTGAACAGGCCAATCAGGTCGATAAGTATCAAAGGGTTGAGCACAGGACATAGCAGGCTGCAACATATACAACGTGTAAGCTTTTTAAGGTTTTTTTTTTTATGCAAGAAAAAGCCATGCCCAGTTAGCAGAAAACCAAAAGTAAAACTGGAACACAGCTCTGGTAGCTTTCTCATGGTTAGCACGTCAGGAATGACGGCTTTAACCCTGCCGTTATCGTTCATGTTTGTCTCTTCTAGATTGCCATCTAGACCGGACACATTCGGAAAGCACGACGTATCACCACCAAGACAAGAGGAGGCACACCCGAAAGCATCTGTAGATGGATGTACAGTGTTTGACAACAAGACCAGCTGGCTTTTTAGTGATCAACAACGCACATCTAGTTATATCAAATCATTATGTTGCCACTATCCGCCGCTTCAAAAATTGCATAGAAGACTTGTATTATAGAAGTTGCCCGGGTAGCTTCTATTTACCTCTTCGTTTAACAGCAACCGACCCAACTTACTTAAACTACCGGGGTGTAATAGCGACAGACCCCGGGGTTCTCAAGTGCGTCAATAGATGAGGAACTATTATGCCGCAAATGATCAAAAAATCAACGGCTTGTCTCCTGAAAGCATAGGACACGAATGACACTCTGTGAAAATTATTTTAAACTTCTGGGGCAGACACCACTGTCTGTAGAAGGCGAAAAAGTCAACGCTGACAAGTGTCTCACTCCCCTAATAGAGGACGCAGGTTGTTCTAACGCTTGAGACAATGCGGAAACAGAGCTAAAAAACGAAAAATTCGAAATCTTATGTCGAGATCGGCAGAAGAATTATCATTTGTTGTTAAGTGTAAGCTTAGAATAGAAGGAAAGGGTTCCGAAGCTGAAGTCGTAGAAAGGTTGTCGAGTGTGCTCCTTAAAAACCTAAAGAAACCCGAAACTCCGACCACGATGAAGTCATACACACCTAAGAAGCCCTATCCTAGGCTCTGATGGTAGTGGAGAGGCCTCGCGTTATGTGATACTGATATTGTGCTAACATGCATAGTACCTTTAGGATTAAGTTAAGTTTGTTTGAACTGAAAATATCTGGATAAATTCAAGAACATCTTCTTCAAGATACTGCCGTCCACTGCGTTTCGAATTCGCAAAGGAAAATACTGAGACAATAACAAGAGAGTTCAACCATATGGAAGTCGAAATAAATCAAATGTTGTTATGGAGAGCAGGGCTAGCTCAGTTTGGTATATGTTCAAAGCATCTCCTAAGGACACGAACCCTATTGAATATTGCTTACAAAAAACTTCTGACACCACTGCCTATTCATACGGCTTACAAAGTCTGCTACATGTATCTTACAAAATTAAAAGTGAAAGCTGGCTGGCAAGAGGAGCTGAAGAGAAACAAGCAGTTAAAAATAGAAAAGAATTATTAAAAAATGAACTTAGATATGAATTGGGAATCTTAGTAGATTTTCCAAAACAGGGTGGAGGAAATACCAATGACGGCAATACGGCCATTTTTAAATCATCCAGTCAAAACTGCTGAAATAATAGGCTTAGACCCGAAACTGATAGAACGTTTTTCAATTATTTTAAAGTCATAAACTTCAGGTTTGAAAATTGGTACTAATAAAGTCCGTACAATACGGTTTGGACACAGTAACAATATTTGTTTGCAAATATAATTGGTACAAAATGTCTGTCAGTGTCCACCAAATTCTGATGTCTGCACGGTGCTGGCATCATTGAAAGATTTCCAATCCCTTTCGGACAGCTTTCGGAAGATGTCTTAGAAGCTTGTCAAAAAGATAACAAAATTTTTCGAAGCGCGTTTTCAAGATTTTCCCAAATCTCAACAAATACTATTGGACTCCATACCATAGTGATATCTACTGATCCAAAGATAAGGGAATTGCGACATCTTCCAACCCGACAACACAAGAAGTCATGAAAGCGATTTTGAATGGATTTATGAAACACATTTCCAATCAAACATAATCAAAAAATAAATCCGAATTAAGTCCAGCTAATGACCCTAAATCGACTACTGTGCGGCGTGCTGAGATCCATAATCATTCATCCAGAAGCTCGGCTCGGCTAGGTTTGTTCACTAAACTTGCGTCGTTTCTCTGAAGAACTATTCCTGGACTTCTGAAACGCATTAGTCAATTAGTTCTGCATGAAATGTCTTCTTTTTATTTGTCTTGATGTATGCGCCCGCTTTATGGCGCAATAGTTAGCTCATTGGTCTATCACGCAGAGGGGCCGTGGTTCGATCCCCGGCATCACCAACAATTTTTCGAATCGCCATCACCCTTTTGGCGGGCAATGGCAAACTCCCGAAAGTAAAATTGCCTATAAAAAAGCTTCTAAGGAGTGGCGTTCGGCCGCTCAGATGTGACAAAAATGTCAACATGAGCAACATAAATGAGTGTCAAGAAGCTAGACCATGGCCCATACTAGGCTGCCAGGGCCACGGTGTTTTTTTTGTTTTTTTGATGGGCGCCCTAAGGTCGTAGCCTCTGCTTTTTAACATAAGCCCTTAGTTCTAGTAACGTTTGTCATTGGTTCTACATCTAATAGCAATCCAGAGAGTACCGCGAGAAAAGGGTAAGGCAGTTTTATCCATCGAGGCACTTTTCTTTTAAACAAATTTGTAATTTGTATATCAATCCTTTCGGTTAGCGTATTCAAGACATAGCTTTCTTTAGTGGCAAATTGTATCCTTTTGATATGAATTATTGATAAAGCTGTCAGTCTGTTCAGCTGTCAGTAGCTTAGCTATTCCTATTCCCCAGATAAATGGCTGACAGTTCATGGTTGTCTTTAACTCTGGCTAACAGCGCCGTCTTGTTTGGAACAACGTTTTGATGGCATCTTATGTCATGGCCCTTATTGTGTACCTAAATAATTAATTGTATCCCCAGCGTTTCTGCCTTGAATTCTAGATGTGTCCTGCTTATTTATCCTCGGCGTCGTTCTCTTTATGACTTCTACACAATTTGCAACAGATAAGGTCAAATCTAAACATCCCCCTGTTCATGACAATTTTTTTTTCGAAATCTCTGCAACTGAATCCTCAAAATGCAGGTAATTACTATGACATCCATTGTACGCCTCTGTCGAGGTTTTTTGTAATTCAATTTTCGTCAGGAATTACTCGTCGACTCCGCCCTAATTACACCTTTCAGCAAGTGCATCAAATTAATTGAATTATTCATTCACACTAGAGTTGAGTTTGAAGCAGAAAATTCGCATTCCCATCCAATATCCAATACAGACAGACTTTACAGTCAATCAGAGTACCGACTACCTCTGGTTGTGGGCACCAAATTGACGAACAGCAAAACTTCGCCCATCCGACAACAAATTAAATTTTGCAAACTAATTTCTAAGATTACAAAGTGGCCAAAGGAACATCACCACTAACTTTTAGGGCAGAGTAACTGAAAACTTTACCCTAGTCATGCCATCGACTCATTTATCTCTACCAGATACTGTGTTTCTCTCCATCAGATGCAACAATTAAACGACCAATGAGGCAAAGTAGTTGGATGAAGAGTTGTTTTATCATGAAGTGCATTTACCTCTACCCTCTTGGAATACTATCTAAGACTGCCTCTTTCCTCTGCGATGAGTTCATTATTCTTCAGTGAAATCAAAATTTATCAGTTGCACTGAGTTCGTTCGTTCAATTGTCAGGACGGCTTTCAACAGTAAATGAGTCTGAGCAATTTAATGAAACTGAACTGCACTTGGGAGGCTTCAGAGCTGCGGCACTTAAAGTGAAAATACCAAATACCCAAAGGCAGCAGCGGTGGAGGCACGAATACTCGTATGCCACCGAATAGTAATAAAAAAAACAAAAGCGTATCCAAAGAGCGGTTAGGTTTTTGTTGTAAATTGTAAACTGTAAACTGTGAATGCTTCAATGATTCATGACGAACCAACGCTAGAGGGAGCATTCTCGCATCTCATATCTTGTTTTTTGTACCCGTTCCCGTACCCGTATTTACATTCGTATCTTTTCAGCGAACACAGCAACTCATCGGCATCAACAGTAGAGTTTATGAATCCCGCACTGTGGAGTACGAGTATCGGTGGAGAAGTGATAGCCTCTGCTGATGTGTTCATTTTTTTCGAAAAGATACTTTGATGCCAAAGAAGTGTGACGACTATCGTCAATTCCGATGGTGGCGATAGCGACGATGATGATGACGATGGTTATGACGAGGGAGTGCTTTTCTCATTAGAACTTGGTTTAGTTGGTTGTGATTGAGATGAACAATTTCGAAAATTGACTGAAACTTTTGTCTTTAAAATCGTTTACTAAATTTGCACTGATTTAAAGCTTACTGCGTACACTTGGTTAAGCACGGAATTACTATTGACGAACTTTGCAAATGAAATTATGAGGACGATCTTCGGACCTACACATGAAAGGTCTCCCAATATAGTAGACAACGTACTGTCAAATAAGGATAGGATAGGATAGGATTGGTTTAAATGAGGACGAAAAACTGAGACGACAATACGGTAACTGGTACGAAGAAGAGCAGTATCTATTTCCATGCGGAATTGTTGCAAATGATAGACTTAGACAAGTAGTCTTAAGCCTACGTTACGAGAGCCAGCATTTTGTTACAATCTGCTGCATAGCATTTCCGAGGGGCAAATTAAAACTCAAACCACTTCTTGTAACTAGTTGTAACTACAGATATCTTATAGTGACCTTGGCGAATTCAAAGTTGAACGGCTGCAATCGCAATTAACCATGAGAACCTTTGCCGAATGCATGTCCCTCAATTGTTATTTTCCGAGCCAAAGATGACTTGCTGGAAGCTTTTTTCAATAATTTGATTGACTCTATCAGTAAGATTAAGGCCCGACTCGTCCGCAGTGAACAAAGCATATACACTGCGCAAGAGGCTGGGGGAAACTCAAAAAACCCATATCGGTATTCAACACCTCTTTATCGATTTCAATGTCTCATAAGACCGCAGCTATGGAGGCAGAATCTTGGCATCGCTGATAAACTCTTAGGATTTTGCGGAATGCCGATGAACGGGCCGCGCTACTCTGTGAAGATAAGAAACACAGTCATGATGTCAATAATGAGTTTAGATATGGCAAAGCAACAGATCGGACAGAATATCGATGTTGACATTAAAGAACCCTGAAGGAACGAACAGTGAATTCTATATTCTGTACGAGTATAGCGATATTGACTTGGTCAGAAAAGTGCGCATTAGTCGTCTGAAATGGCCAGGAGATGTAAAAACAGTGTTTGATATATTCTTAGAGGGATGGCAATACAGAAGATCTCGCGACCATGTTTATTGGGTAAAGCTTAGATCACGGTAACTGTATGGTCATCTCAGTGGGTATGACTTTTCATTCAGATTTGTCTTACAAAAATATTCTTTTTGATCACATATACACCATTTTGCACTCGTTGACTGCTATACATACACCAGTACTGATAGGGATTTTAGGATTATGTTGCCTAATTCGTATGTGCATGCTTCGATCTGAGTCCTGACATTCACTTTTTATACCAAAGTTCGATCTTTCATACCGATTCCTTTCCCTTCTGATAAGCCGGTCTCTATTCTATCACTTCTGCTGAGAGCTCGGGGATCGTTATATGCAGAATGTTCGGTATACAAGTAATCCTGGTTCCACTCTTGCTATATGTACTTCACCAATCCAGTGAGCAGAACAAACACTGTTTTTATCGTAAATATCTTGAGGTCAAATCCATCGAAGGTTGTTACAATTTATCTGTTGAGTCGCAGGAACACGTGTAGTTCACACCAGGACTTAAAACACGTAATTGTGAGCGTCAGGGACCGTTGTAAGAGGTAGGCCCAATAATGGGAAAGTCACGGTGGCTATACCCTCTAATATACTCTAATATCATGAAGAGGGCTTAGCTTGTGCCCTCAGCACAGGTTTCATTTTGGTATGCATTAATACATGAAAGCGCTGGTCAGGAATATCCTGGATCCCAAATATGTATGAGCATCCCGCGACTGACAGGGGTTCATGTCAAATACCAGAGACATTTCGCAGCAACACATATTTCTATACATACTGAGAATGAAAAGATTTTGTGTTTCGACAATGCATGTCCAAGTCCAACAACGAATATGATTAGCAGCGAGTAATGTCGTCGACAAAGGAATTCATTCATTCATTCATTAGAATTAGCAGAAAAGATACAATTTATGAGAAGTGGTAGAAGTGTTGGAGGCAGAATAGAACCCTGCGGCACCCCAGCATTTATGAGTTGAATTCCCTATTATTTTCCATTTAGAAAGAAAGAGAACTTCTTTGGTGGATACAAGTTTTTACGACCTTGCGTTGCGTTGTCGGCCAGTATCTGAGCCACGGAAGAAATATAGTCAGCTCTTTATTAACGACTCCAGATCCGATATGGGATGTTGCGCTGCCGCTCCTCGTTAAGAAGTCTTGCATTTGTTAGACATAAACAATCCTGGGAACTCTAAATTGATTGAGTCGTATTTGGCTTTACGATCGGGAACACCAAAAATGACATAGCCAATGAATTTGTTAGGTAAGGCCTAAGACCTAACAGTTTTCCATAACCCGAACCTGCATTAGATCTAGCTACGTCCCCAGTTAAAACTTTTATTAACATTTTGTTGGGCAAACCAAGCTCACTAAGAGGTGAGTTACTTTCCTGTTGTTCCGCCGAAGGAAAGACTTATACTGCTTTCTTGTGTCGTACCGGGTCTACGCTTTTTTTTAGCACCTTAGTTTTGTGGGAACAGATGACATAACATCTTGCAAAGCTTGCTCTGAATGATAATGACATCGAAGAGCGAAGATCTAACGCTCACTGTACGTATTTTCTCATCTTTATATGAAAGACAGAGCAGTTCCATGAAAAGGAACACATAATAAGCACAATGGATGTGTTCCTTGTCTACATATCCTGTTTCACTAGAAAAAAAGCTAAAAGAAGTGAATGTTCGCTTTTTTTTAGGGGAGGGCTGAGGAGATTTTGTTTTCTATACTTAAGAGAAGCCCTGACGAGTAGAATTCATCGATGTTTGTTAAGCGTGGAGGCAATGCCTTTTCAAAAGAGGGACGGACGTACAATCTTCACCAGCAGTGTTTTTGCCACAACAAGATTATATAAGCGGATTCGATTCGACGCACTGTATTGTAGGTGAAGACACGACATACACCATCCAAAAGCGTTAAACAACTGGCTAGGAAGTTCGCAGCAAACAACAATTTTCTTCGCTTAAGAGCTGTTAGCTGGAATGTCATTGTAAATTAGATACTCGTATCAGATGAAGGATGAGACAAATTTCAAAGTTTTTTGACAAACGACTAACAATTCTTACTGCGTTTGGGGCACTATATTTAATTTTACCTCAGTTTCTGGTCGTATTGAAATTTTACACCTTTAAAAGGGTATTTGTAGTCAATGCCGGTTCTTGTGGGAACATTTTGTCTAACTGTAACTAACTAACGGTGATTCGAGGACGCTTATCAAAGTAAACGGTCATTCCTTTTTCGGTTTCGAAAGTAAAGCTAAATAAAATACAAACAGCGACACATTTTTGATGAAAATTTTAATTCATTATAAAGTTTGGACTTTGCCATTAAGTGTGAAAAACAATAGCATTCAAATGGCCGCCTCGGGAAGTTTCACAGCATGCGATTCTTTTGCACTTTTTCGCATATTTCGGGCGGTGTCTCTGCCATATCTTGGATCTTGGTGGCCAATTGACGTCGCTAAAACGTGAAATTACGCGACCAGAAAACTTCTCAAGCCGTGTTGTGTGCCTTGCCCCGTCTTGTTGGAACCACATATCATGATCTTCAATCGCCGGCCAAAAAAAAAAAATGACTGCAACCGTTCATTCATTGGTATCTTCGAAAAAATGCGGACCAATGAAGCCTTTCAACCATAGAGCCTACCACACAGTCACTTTGTCTGGATGCAGCGGCAGCTCTTCGTTCACTTGTGGGTTTTCTGAGCCCCATATGCGGCAATTTTGTTTGTTTATTGTACATACC
Source organism: Volucella inflata (assembly GCA_928272305.1). Lineage (NCBI taxonomy): Eukaryota > Metazoa > Arthropoda > Insecta > Diptera > Syrphidae > Volucella > Volucella inflata. Next base: position 69,298,261 of record OV743719.1, read on the forward strand.
CACCGAGGGAGAGATGTGCCTTATCACTGATGAAAATGTTGTTCGAAAAATCGGTGTTTACTGTATGTCGTTCCAACACACAAGAAGCGTATCTACGGCGTTGTGAATGGTTGTTGCGTAAGTTGAACTTTATAAGGATGGAGATGCAAATCCAAATGCAAAATACGCCATAGTGAGATGTACGACACGTTCAATTGCTGCGAACGCCGGAAAATCGATAAATTCAGATCATCAGCAACACTTGCACTTACACCAGCAATATTTTCTACTCAGCGTGCAGGCATTACGACATCAGTAACGCTTCCACTCTCTTCAAAATTTCTTCACAAATTTACCGATTGCTTGCGTAGTCGGTCGATTATGACGACCACAACCATCGCGTAATGTGCGAAAAGTGGCTACGCCTGAATCACCACTTTTGTAGTAAGTTTTAATAATTTTAGCGCGTTGTCCGATTTCTAAGCGATCCATTATTGTAAATGGCAAAAATTCAACTAATATTATGACACTTTAAATGACAACTGAGTTTGGCAGGTGTCAAATGCCAGTGTAACCAACTTGAAACTACGAAATGAATGACCCTGTAGCAATATTCCGAAAGAATTCGAGTTCATAGTGGGCCACCATAAGGTTGTATACTACCACTGCTACTTTTTATTGGCAGCTTTCAATCTACAAAGTTCGCTGTAATCGAAGACATATTGACATGGTTATAGCATCTGATATCATTTGTGTGGATTACCATGAAATAAATCAATGCAACGGCAGTAAAACAAAACTCATGTCCATAATGTTTCAAGGCCTCCTTCTTTTAGTTATTTCTACTTGGCTGTCGGTTCCATTATTTCCTCAACTTATAAACAGAAATTTTAAAAATATTTTTTCTGCAAACTTTACGTACTTCAATCCACACGTATGCAAATACGTTCTGCTTTTTATTGGAACGACATTGTTCGCCAGAAAATGATTCAGATTCAATCGATGAAAACGAATTCATCTTTCCCTTTATTCGCATTAAGCAAATATGTACGAGTATGTACATTCAGTAGTCAATATTTGCTTTTGAGGCTCTGACCCAAATCCATCAACCCTTTCCATTTTTGCATAATAAAGTTCACTTATGCGGTCCAATAACCCTTGCCTGTTGATACGTATCCGTACCGTATCTCAGACTAAGGCACTCACTTCAATCAACTGCAAAAGGCCGCTTACAGCACTCGACATTTTAATCAACTGCATTCGGGGCACGCGGCAAACAATTCAATCGGCCATGTAGAGCACGCGAGGCAGCACCTTCTGGGGGTTTATGTCCCCGACTAATAGCCGTAAGAGGATTTCATAATTCCCCCTTGTTATCAATGGCATTATGCACACACATCATATGCTTATGTGCAAGTATAATCCACATTCCCCTGTGTGGCACTATGGTGTTCGACGGCACTGTGACTGTCTGTCGGTGTAATTTCCTGTATTGAGCTGCTGCCCCTTATGACCGAAGACCCACGACAGAAGTCCGGTGACTGTGCAATCCAAGACTCAAGACCGTTTGTTAGCTTTGACATAATGTGCTCCTCAGTGGCCTTCTCAAGCAATTTACTACGAGTAAGACTAAATCGGTCAACTTTTCCTCATAATTAGCGGTCAAATCTGTAAGGCTCTCACTGTAGTCGTTTGCAAGTAGAGCAAATGCATGTGGTGGGTACAATGTACAGTTTACTTAATTATCGTATGGAAAAGTGGGCTCATGACGCAGTAAACAGTGCTATTTAAAGAAAGGGTGTGAAGTTGCCATAGACGTACATACGTCTACATATTTCAAGTCACTCTGACGTCTTCGTTGTCATGTTCGACATAATTTACGATGACAACAACAGCAATTTATTTTTCTTAGCTGCCATATTTCAAAGGTAGCATTCAAAGTGACAAACAATGGTGAATCCGAGTTATATACTGAGGGCGCATGAAATATGTGTAGGTTGAAGGAGGCGACGTGATTTTGTGTATACTCTTGATTGTGACAATCTTCTTATTAGACGCATGAGAGTGCTGGATGCAGATACTTTGGGCAAATAGATTTTCCAATTAAATTGGGAAAATTGTCAATAGTAGCTGTATCCGGATGATAGGGGCAAATTTGTGCGGCAGCGATCTATAAGTGGGTAGCTACCCCCTTTTGAAAAGCTGAAAAACATTTGCTTTGATGTGTATAAATATTTTTAAATACTTTTCTTTCAGACTCGCTTCATTTATTTTAGAAAAAAATAATGGAATACCGCAGGGATCCACGTTTGGGTCTATTTTTGTTTATTCTGATATTTGATTGATACAAGCTGACTAATTCGAATTCATCTCAACGAGGACTAATTAAGAAGTTGGTTGGATTAACTTGGTGGAGCATTTGATTAAGAAAGAGCAGCAATGATTTATTTTTAAGGAAAGGGTACCTGGTTTGAGGCAACTTAATGAGGAAATATTTCAGTGTTACTGCTTTCTTTAGACGGGATACCTTTTCTTTTACAATATCATACATGCCAGGCCAAAATACACATTTCTATTGAGCTAATACCAGTTAACTAGCCGATGCTGCTTGTCTCGAATCTGAGGTGAAGGATTTCAAAGATCCCCTTAGTTGCAACATTTTAATTCATTTGTCGATTGACTTGCACAATGTGAGACTTGAAAATACAATTTACCTTGCTTATTGACCTATTTACTTAGTTGCATTACAGTCTGGAGTAAACCTCAGCAATACATATACCCCGCAAGGTCGATTGGCTCTTTTTATTCCAGCAAAAATAATAAAAATAAGTCGATTTATTTCATCCAAGAATATCGATGCGGGCACGACCGCAGATCACTCAAAACACTTTTCTCTCAAGGTGACAAATTTTTTTGTGAAGCCCATGCCTGTGCATTATAGAAGATGGCTAAGACGCTGAATGCTTTGTAGAGCTCTATTTTTGTTGTTCGAGAAAGGGCATTCCTACTCAATTGCCTTCGGAGCCCAACAACAAAAACTGCTATTGACAAGACTTACTTCTCGTGGTGTTGTTTTCGTTGCAAAAACTTGGTGGACGCCAGACTCATCTTTGTCGAAACAGCTTGCTGTGTTCTGTGATAATGTCATCATTATCCGCATAGGCAAGTTGTTGCATAAACTTCTAAAAGATTGTGACATTGCTGCTGACTTATGAATTTCGCAGAATATTCAGAATATCAAGTTCTAGTGGTGGAGGGAATCTTTGGTGGAACAATCGAATCGGAAAATGTAGCCTGCACAACACCACGTCCGATAACGGATTCAGGCTAATCGACTTTGCGGCGGGGCGAAACATTGTCGTGGCTAGCACGCGGTTCCCACATCTCGACATACACACGGGGACTTGGAGAACTCCTGATCAATCAACAGTCAACCAGATTGATCACATTGCGATCGACGCAAGACACTTCTCCAGTATTATGGATGTCCGTACGTTCCGAGGAGTAAACATCGACCCGGACCATTACCTTGTTGTAGTCAAGGTACGGTTGCGGATATCCCAAACTACGCCTAGACAAACTAATGCTGTGAGAAAATTCGACGTCAGACGGCTACAATCGCAAGAGATCGCCAAGTCCTTCTCCGATCGAGTGTCTCTTAATCTATTAAGAGGTCCAATGCCGCTTCTGATGTGCTGGGTTTCACTCGTCCACCACAACGAAACCCCTGGTTCGATGATGAATGCCGGCAAGCACATGCAGCTAAGCAAGATGCATATAACGCGGCGCTGCTTAGAAAGACCAGAGCTGCTCATGAGCTCTATGAGCGGAAGAGGAGAGACGAGCACCGGCTTCTCAGGAGGAAGAAGAAAGGAAGAAGAGAAGCGCGCGATCGAGGAAATTGAGAGATGCTACTCCAGGGATGAGGTTCGGAAGTTTTACCAAAAGGTAAAAATAACATGCCGCGGAAACAAACCCCGAACCGAAGCCTGTAGAGATGAACAAGGGAACATCATAGTAGAATCGCAGTCGATGCTGAGGATTTGGAAAGATCATTTCTGCAGACTGTACGAGTATAACGGCGATGACGGACCAAATACCGCTGTCAGGCAGAATCAACCTTTCAACCTGGACGATGATGACCAACAATTCCGTCCATCCGACCTGGATGAAGTGAAGATAGCCATATCGAAGCTTAAGTCCAACAAAGCTGCTGGAGCGGATGGCATGACTGCCGAGCTCTTCAAAGCGGCAGGCGATGACTTGGTAAGGAGCATACACCAACTCATCTGTAAAATATGGTCGGACGAAAGTATGCCCGATGAATGGAACCTCAGCATTGTTTGTCCAATTCTCAAGAAAGGAGACCCTCTGAACTGCGCCAACTACAGAGGCATCAGTCTCCTTAACATCGCATATAAGACCTTATCAACAACCTGATAGGTCCATATCAGTGTGGCTTCAGGCCAGGAAAGTCCACCATCGACCAGATATTCACACTACGGCAGATCTTGGAGAAGACCCATGAGCTTCAGATCGATACCCACCACCTATTCATCGATTTTAAGGCCGCGTATGACAGCATTTATAGAGGCGATACAAAGCAATGTCTAGTTTTGGCATCTCTGCCAAACTCGTCCGTCTGTGCAGGATGACGATGGAGAATGCAATTCTCAAGAAAGGAGACCCTCTGAACTGCGCCAACTACAGAGGCATCAGTCTCCTTAACATCGCATATAAGACCTTATCAACAACCTGATAGGTCGATATCAGTGTGGCTTCAGGCCAGGAAAGTCCACCATCGACCAGATATTCACACTACGGCAGATCTTGGAGAAGACCCATGAGCTTCAGATCGATACCCACCACCTATTCATCGATTTTAAGGCCGCGTATGACAGCATTTATAGAGGCGATACAAAGCAATGTCTAGTTTTGGCATCTCTGCCAAACTCGTCCGTCTGTGCAGGATGACGATGGAGAATGCACGCTGCTCCATCAAGGTCGGTAAAGATCTCACCGAGACCTTTGATGTCCAGATTTAGGACATCATCAGGATTCCAGAGGAATCCCTCGACGGATTTAATTTTGAGGTAGTTAAGGACTTTGTCTACCTAGGCTCCGCTATAAATACAGACAACGACACCAGCGCTGAGATCAAACGAAGAATAACTCTTGCCAACCGCTGTTTCTTTGGGTTAAGAAGGCAATTGAGTAGCAAAGCCCTCTTTCGGACAACAAAGTCACCCTTTATAAGACTTAAATAATCCCGGTCCTGCTCTATGGCGCAGAGGCATGGACATTATCAAAAATCGATGAGGGTGTTCTTGGTTGCTTCGAGAGAAAAATTCTTCGGGCGATCTTCGGTCCCGTCTGCATTGACGGTGAGTGGAGGAGGAGATACAACGACGAACTGTATGGACTGTACAGCGACATGGACCTAGCCAGAAGAGTGAAGATCCAAAGACTGAGATGGCTGGGTCATGTAGAGCGCATGGACACCAATGCTCCGGTCCGAAAAGTCTTCGTATCCGCCCCCAAAGGAACAGCGCAGTAGAGGAAGGTCAAGACTCAGGTGGCGCACGCAAGTGGAAGAGGACCTCAGCCAACTTAGCGTGCGAAACTGGAGGCAGCTAGCCAGGGATCGAGCTGGCTGGAGAAGCTTGTTGACTGAGACCCAGGTCCACTCCGGACTGTAGCGCCACCTAAAGTAAGCAATTAAGTATCAAGTTTAAAGGATGAATGCTGTAAGAAGGCAAACAGTATGCCGTATCTGGTGTTTTTAGTCTCATAAGACGATCATAGTTCGACGATCAATTCCCGCGAATACTCTCAGTCAAGCAAGACTCGTATGATGCAATACTGCGTGCGAAGGTGAGGACTGCTAACAAAGCACCGGCCTATCATTTCAAAATTGGTCGGACGAACACTTGTCCAACGAATTGAACATTAGCCCGGTCCCTGAACTACAGCGTTACCAATCGTCGCCAACCGGACTGGTCCCTATCAGTGCGATTTTTTCAAGTCATAGACCAAATTTTTACTCTGTGGCAGATCTTTGAGAAGACCGAAGGGTACTTAATCGATACCTTTGGTCGAATATATAGTGAGCTAGGTCTGGACTTGGCGTTGTTGTCTGAAGACCCGTTGCAGTCAAGAATGGTGCAAATAACAAACAAAACATTATTACTCAAAAATCTGTGCATCTTTTTGCATACGGAGATGACATTCACATAAAAGGGATATTCCATCGGGATATCAGTGGGACATTGAAGACTGTTAAACTCGCAGTAAGTGAATGGTAGATGGCTTCTGTAGAGAAAAGGCTACAACAAAGAATACCGGGACATGAATCAGATCAAGAAACTTCACCAACAAAGAGTGTTTGAATTTCAACCAGGAGGATAAGAAACTATAGAAAGACTTAATCTAAACAGGCACATGTTGCTGAGGGGGAATTCCCACGAACTCTGGGTGCGTAACTTGCTAGTCATCGAATACGTTTAAGAGAATAAAAAAAAGCCTGAAATGCACGCTTATTAAATTGAAAAATGCCATTGCCACAAATTAAAAGTTATTGCTGCCAAAAAAGAATACCTTGCAACTCAACTTTGCTAAGTTCGACAAACTCATCCGCAAAAGAGCCTCCCATTGACCTTTCAAGTGTTGGAAATTAAAATTGTAAGTGCCACCACACTATGTAAATGGCATTATCTTCTGCATTTGCTAACAACTCATTATGCACAAATAGATCTATTGCCATCGTCATCGTCCTTTACTACAATGAAACTATTTAAAAGCTCTTTAACCTTCCATCATCCTCTTGAGACAACTATGCAAAGTTTATCCTCCAATCATCTCGGTTACATGGAATGCGCGCTCTATTATCTCTCTTAGAAGGCGTAATCCGGCTCAAATCAGAAATGCAAACTTCTCAAACTTGTTAAACACAAAAAAAAAACCAACTAGAAGCCATGACCAAGGACACTGTGTGTTTGGTTTTGTTGTTTTTTTATTTAGTTAACCTATCCTATCCGAACCTTAGTGCTCCCCCATGGAATGTGTCTATCGCTATTTTCGAAAGGAACTTTGACATTTATTCGTTCTGTTTGACGTCCTAGTCGATGTCGTGCATCAGGTCTATGACTTTTTCTCTTATCCTAAAAGTTGAGCAAAATGTCATGCTTTTCTCCAAGGGAAGGATACACATTCTGATTCGCTTTATCTTTCTCATTATCTTCAAACACTCAGCCGCCCATCTGCCATCCAGCAGGTTCCTTGTTTTTTTTCTTTTTTTATAGTTTCATAACAATTCAGTCGAGATACGAAACCGGAGCAAATCAGTATTGGGATTCGCTGTTCCTTGACACTATTCCACTGTAACATGTGCAAGCATTAAATATCTGTCCTTGGCGATGACGTTTCCCTCGAATAACTCATTCATCGTCATACTCGTAGTTGAATTTATCCCTGATTTCGTCATCACCATCTTAAACATGAGCATCACTATCTTCAGGACTATCATCGTCTGCAAATTTAATTGGCCATAAAGGGGAGGCAACCATACTTGGTCGTGATTTGCTCGACTGATTTTATCGTTCAAAAGTACGAGCACGGTATTACCACTCAGCCACCAAATGTCATCGGAGGTATTCGTACATAGGTATCCCCTTTGGATCCTTGCAAGACAAAGATATTATCGCGAAGGTGGAGATTTGAGAATATTCGTATTCTTAATTCACCACCCAGTTGATCCGATTTGATGTCCTTTTCTAGTTGTACTCGTACATTATATCTGTGCCACGTCTGCACAATCTTCCTGTTCTAACGGAGAAGATAGTGGAGCAGGATTATTGTGCATTTTATCGTTTATTCTTAGTAGTAGAAGTAATGTCATGGCTAAAACGATGACAAAAGGCAAAAGGACCTCCACTATTGCAATGCTCTATGACATTTGCTGGAACCGTGCATGGAGTACAATGTCGCTAAAAATCGTAAACCATTTCACAACGATTTCATTACTGTCACGCAAAGGCAAACAAATAGGAACATATTTTCCTCTCCCATCGCCTCCAAAATGCGATATCAGAGAGAGAAGCGAGCTGATGACAGCTCTGTATCCATGTACTCGTATCCTAGAAAATACGAGTATTTACCATAAAGAGGAAAGAGGAAAAAATTATGCAAAATACCAATATTTGATCGACAGAGAGAGAGTGGGGGGGGGGGGGAAAGTAAGCAAAAACATTTCGTGCAAAACTAGATTTTTCAAAAGGTCAAAGTGTTAAAGGCACATCCTCTGACAATACGGCATACCAAAGTAGACCATGGCACCGGCATTTTGAATGGTTTAGGTGGAGTGTCCGGTTTCCAAGGATACGACAGAGGCACATGACCTCTGCAAGAAGGAGCATTCGTAATGCTTTTCCGACATTTTGAATAAATTTTGATTGAATTGATTGAAGTGAATACCCTGGTGATCCACTGCGTCCATAAATTGAAGCAGCAATTGGAGTAGATGGGGGACGAGTAGATGGTGATGAGAGGGATTAGGGCATAGTATCCTTGCAATATCCTTAATTGACATAGAAATTCAATATTTGCCAATGGAAATGGAAAATGCAAATTCTATTCTGTCGATGCTGTGTGGATAGGGTCTAGAGGCTCTGGTTAATTGCTGGAGTCATATTCGTATTCGTATTCGTATTCGAACCCTTACTCCTACTCGTACAATAGTTGACTTTAAAATGTAGCGAGCCATTTAGATTGGGATGCTCGGGAAGAGAGGGGAATGTATGTTGATTCAAAGACCATGTTTTGTGAAATGTTTAATTGCACTCAGTTTTGGAAGGTAAAATGAGGTTACAAGGTACTGAGTGGTACGGGGCTATGAAATTTAAGAGTTTCGTAGAATGCGCTGCGCATCAGTAATGAATCCGTGCTGGGCTGAAATTGTTAGTTGCTTGGCAAGTTATTGTACATCGTATGCTGTAGCCCTTATCTAAAATGGAATTGAAATGACCAAATTAAGGTTAATCGCCACAACGATTGACAAGGTCATTATATCTGTCTCTAGCTTTGCCATCTGAAAGGATGAATGTTTTGTATATGTAGAACCCTAAAATTGGCGCGCTTGAACTCGTACCAATATGGTATGTCGCGTGTTAGTCATGGTACTATTTCAAATTAAATTTCACCTTGTCTTTGTTGACGGAGCTGATGAGTGTTAACTCAACTTTATCAATCAGTCTACATTCCTTGCTTTCGATAAATCAGTCTACATTCCTTTTTTTCGAAGAAGGCAATTCAGCAAATCAACACGTGAAAGATCTAAGGCACCTCCACTGAGCCGAAAAGAGAATTGCCTCGATTGAAGTCTGGCTGATTAGACACGAGTCATAAACAGCTCCTTTTATCGAAGTTGTAAATGAAATAAGTAATACAACGCGCCGAAGCTGATTATCGCATGAGATTATCGACTGACACCGAATTACAAGTATATCTAATTATGAGTCGACACGGAAAAGTACGCACTGCGCATTTTCTTCGACATTAAGTCTGGATAAAATAAGCTGGGCGAAAAAACATTTTTTTTTTTTTTTGAAATAAGAGTGCTCTGGTGGATAGCAATGGCATAAGTTACACAACATACTTTGCAAGCGATTTAAACCTGGCCTCAACCAATAAGCACAATCCCTTACCAGCTGCCTCCAATGATACACTTGAAGTTGATGGAGGTCGCACTTTTCTTGCATGTGGCACGTAAGCTGCGGTCGGCCACTGCTGCGTCGTTCCTCCGAGTTAGGATTTAAGTGCCGGAGCTTTAGTATGAATTCTTTCAACCTAACCCAGCAATCTCAGATGTTAGATCGATAGACTCGTGGCTAGAACTATGACGAAGAAAGGGTTCTATTTCTCAAAGAGTCCAAAAAAAAGTGATTGGTCACAGCGCTTCTTATTTTTGCTGCTTGTAACATCGTTGCTGCTTGTAACAATCGGGAAGCGAAAAACACTTTATTCATCTCTCTTTAGCGAATAGTCTTATCCTTAACACGCTGCGCCAAAAATGAGCCTCGTTGCCGAACACATTTTCAGCCAACAATGGTCATTGGCTTCAATTATAGCGCGAAATAGATCTTGTAAACCTTCAAACCAAGATCTTTGTGTACAATTTTCTATAAAAATAATCGACAGAAACTTAGCTGTTGTAAACGACGCCAAATTTGGATCTCCTTCAACACTCTTCTGAACGGATTAAAATTTCTCTTCAGCACGCACTCTACGTATGCATCTTAGTGCCACTGTATCTTCCACAGAAAATGTTGTGCGAAAACAGTCAACAATACGGCCAATAGCGGTATAAGGTGGTCGATTATGTTGGGTGTAACATGGTGGAAGTGCTCTATAAGTTTGGCTCACATAACTAAAATTGTGGAATCAAATTTCTACAAGTTGGTAGTGTTGAAGCGTGTATGTCATCACGATAGAATTGCAAAGACCTCTTTATAGAAATTTGTTTTTTTTTTTCTCCGTGGGTAGGTAAAAACGCAGACAGTCTGGGTTCGATTCCTGGCTGGTTCACCAACAGTTTTTCAAAATCGCCATCACCCTTTCGGCGGGCAATGGCAAACTCCCGAAAGTAAAAGCTTCTAAGGAGTGCCGTTCGGACTCGGCGATAAACCGTAGGCCCCGCTCAGATGTGACAAAAATGATAACATGAGCAACACGAATGAGTGTCAAGAAGCTAGGCCATGGCCCATACCGGGCTGCCAGCGCCACAGTGTTTTTTTTTTTTTTTAGGTGAAAACCTTCATAGGACCATAAGCACGCGCTCATAAGAGCTCCACCACATCACTACAGCAGGCACCATAAGCACAAGCGCCTACTGCCTACCACAATAACATAGCAGCGCCCGCCATAAACACGCGCTCATGTTAATGTGAGATTCTTACTCACGAAAAAACCTCCCATTTTCTATAAGACTACGACTAAGTTTCCTTAACAAGTAGCACAAGCTTCTGTAGTTTATCGCGTTTGGTAGGTAGCTTTCCAGCGAAGACACCTACTATTACCGTTATTTCATACGGTTTCTCCTTAAGGCGCTAAGTCAAACGGTCTTGTTTCTTGAAGTCGCCGCACAAGATTTGTCTCGTCCAATCTCCGGATTATTTCCTGGTTGCAATGATGCACAAGACGAGTGCGAAGTTTACGCGCAAAGCTTGTTACTTCATCTTTCACGGTTGCAATTCCCAGATCGCGGTGAATATCGCTATTCCTTATATACCATGGAGCATTTACGATTGCTCTAAGCGCTTTGTTCTGGAATGTCTGTAGGACAGACATATTCTTTGGTTTGGTTCAACCCCATATTTGTATACCATACGTCCACGAAGGTTTTAGTACTTGCTTTTATATTTTAGTTTAAAGTATCTTCCGATAAGCCAATTCATTTCTCTTAGCCTGATTTCAAGCTCTTCACGTTTCTTTTTTACGTGTGATTTCCACTTCAGTTTTGCATCTAGGGTTATTCCCAAATATTTTGCCTCATTTGCATACGGTATTTGTACCGAGTTGATGAATAAAGGTAAGTTGTTTATCTTTCTGTACGTTAAATTGCCGTGTGTTGACTTTGTCTCGTTTAGCACGGTTCGCCAGCTCTTCGTCCACTCAAATATTTTGTTCAGATCTCGTTGAAGTTTTGCAGTCGAGGATTCAACTGTTTGTCCTGTGGCGAGGATTGCCGTGTCATCCGCGAATGTGGCTACTACAGTCTCTTCATCTGGAGGTGTGTCTCTAGTGTACAGTAAGAATAGGTACATAAAAGCCCCAGAACGCTTCTTTGTGGAACGCCAGCTTGAATTTCCTTGAATTCAGAGTATTCAATCCCATATCTAACCCGAAACAGTCTATTTCCTAGATAAGATTCGAATATTCTATTCATTTCTTTCGGTAAAATTTGTTGTAGCTTATACTTCAAGCCCTCATGCCATACCTTGTCGAAGGCTTGCGATACATCGAGAAAAACGCTTGAACATATCTTTTTTCCCTCTAGCGCGTTTTCAATTACACTTGTAATCCGATCCGATAGACCTGATCGATTGTGGAATGTTTGACCCTAAAGCCGAACTGGTGATCCGGAATCAATCGTCTTTCTTCAGTTATCGGTTTTAAATGTTTAAGCAGAAGAATTTCGAAGACTTTTGAAATTATCGGCAGGAGCGAAATGGGTCTGTATGATTTTTTGTCGTTAGGGTTTTTTCCAGGTTTTGGAACCATTATGACTTCTGCAACTTTCCATTGGCTTGGAACGTATAAAAGTCTCATGGAAGCGTTTATAATGTAAAGAAGCATGACAAACGCCTTTCTAGGTAGCTCATTTAGAATTTCACTTGTAATCAAATCGTATCCTGGAGCCTTATTATTTTTCAGGTTTTTTTTTTATCAGACAGTGATACGGATTTTATATTTTAGTTGTAGGATCCTGTTCTCAGATTAAGTTCTTGGGCCAGTTGACGTCCTTCGAACGGTTTGAATGTGTCTTCCAAGTAGTCGGCAAACAAGTTCGCTTTCTCTTTGTCTCCTTTCGCCCATTCGCCGTTGGCTGTTTTTATCGGTGGCAATTGCATAACAGGTTTCTTAGTCGTCTTCACGGCTTTCTAGAGCAAATAATTGGAACTCTTGTCCGTAGTTAAGCCTTCGAGGTAATTTGAAGACTCACGGTTCTTATATTCTTGCAGCATTTGCTTTATCTTATTTGATAGGCGGTTCAAATAGGATTTATGCGGGGGCGCACGTGATTATTGCCGTCTCCTCCGAGCTTTTCTTTTTTCTCGTAGGAGGCCCTCTATATCAGGCGCGTATATTTGTTTTATTTCTCTTGTTCGAAAGGAAGTGTTGTTCCACGCAGCTCTTTGAATGATTTCCACGAACTTGTCAACTTCGTCTTCTATTTGCAACGGCGTCGTAAGTGGAACTCTTAAAGCAACATTTTCCTTGCAATTTCTTCTGAAACCATCCCAGTTTGTTTCATTATTCGTCAATCTGGCGGTCTTTCAATCCTTGCCATACTCCCGCCGATTTTAAAAATTACTGGCGGATCTGAGCAGAGATCATAGGATTCTTCTAAAGTCGTGGGGTATTTTGGGACCCCTTTTGTAGCGAAAAAATCGACCAGGTCAGGTATTTTATTTGTGTCGGTGGGTCAGTAGGTTGGCTTGCCCGTCGAAAAAAGTCCAAGCCACGTTTCATACTTGTACAGTAGCCTGCCCTTCGTTGAAATCACCACCGAGAATAAAGTTTGACCCAAGTTGGTAAAAAAGGCGATCGAGGTCGTCGTCTGTCATCTTATATCTTAATAGAAATGACTCTGACAGTTTGTAATCTGACAATTGCCTTGACAGATATAAATGTCTGAAGTTAGTAGTGGTTAAAAAAAAAAAACTTTACTTTCTTTTCTGCTCGTTTTTCATCAGTCCGGAGTCAAAAATAAAAATTTAGTGTGATGTCACATGCCAGCTCATCGCCTTGTTGAAAACCGTTCTTGGCATTGAAGCCTTTTATAAATCCAATCCACGATCTGACATTGTGTTGATATTAGATCGATGATGTACTTTCCTGGTCTGAAACCGCAGTCAGGTCACTGCCAAGATTGTTCATGAATCATGAATGAAAAATCTTTTTGGCGATGTTGAGGAGACTTATTCCTTTAAAGTTGGCGCAATCAAAGGCCCTTCTTTCTTAAGGATCGGGGAAAGAATGCTGACATTCCATGTTTCCGCATTCCTGACCATATTATACGGATAAGCTTGTAGTAATCAGGTCATCTCCAGGTATGTTAAGTAGCTCATCGGGTAATTCTGGCTTTTTTGTCCTGATATATTCCATTCATTTTCGATCATCATAATTATTATAGCAACATCTCTCCATTTCCCTATTCGAAAGTTGCAACAAGGTGGAGCATAGTACGGATACCCACTCGAGTGCCTTCTAAGGCAAAAGGAAGAAGCGATTAGCGAGAGTGATTCTTCGCATGATTTCCACACTGGTGCCACTGTCGAAGTTAATATCAGAGACGTGGAAGGTCCCTTACTATCTCAAAGCGGTAGCTGTCGGACGTGTTGTTTGCCAAGCTTACGGTAAGATACATATCCTAGAACAATGTTGGTGTTGATGTTCATAGTTGTGGAGTAAGAGTTTCACTGTTCTTTTGTTAAGAGCATATGCGACACACAAAATTGTAACGATGATTGATTCGTGGAAGGGCTATATCGCAGACTGAAATTTATTTATATTAATGCAAGCAATGCAGCTTTCCTGAAATTTTGCGAATAAACAAAGCGACACAATTCGAAAGTTTGGAAAATGAGGTTCCCTGATATCTCAAAGTGAGATCAATCAAATTTGTTCGGATACACAGTTGGTAGAGAAAATAAAACACAAACCGCACTGATTAATTATTTTATTTTGTTTAAAGTGGACTGTATTTATAAAACTATTGCTCAACGAAAGAAAGATCCGCACTGATCGCTGTCTTCGATGTCGCACTGTTTATATAGGCAACGATGTTACCCTCGATGACAGAGTCCCTGATGCTCCACTGCTCGATCGCAACCACCGCTATTTCGAATGATGACATCTGCTCCTGTTGACAAAAAAATGGTATGCGCATTGCTCTATTCTTCGGTCGCAACCAACGCTATTTGAACGACGATGGCTCCATCGTCAGAGCTGTTGTTGTCGAAGTGATCGTACATATCTGCACTGTTGCATTTTTCGGTCGCAGATCCCGTTGTCAACGTCTCATCCGATGCGCATTAATGAGTGGTGGAAGAATAGTCGAACATTAACGGCTATTCTTCTTTGTGTGCTCTTCGTTGCGCCTCGTGAAGCGGTATTCTGGACTGGCTCTGTATGTGGTGTCATGTGTGCTGGCTCTACACACATTTAGGGTTGATGATGGCTTGTCGCGCCGCTCAGGATACCGTTGGTTTCGTGTGTTTTGTTACTGCGCTGGTACCTTGACATGGTGATGCCCTATCTATATCTATCATGATGCTCTGGCATGCAGTGTTGCCGTCCTATGTTTTTGAACAAAATTCTAGTGCCGAGACCTGCAAATCTGTAGACGTTAGTAACACGAATAGACTGTAAAACAGGATACTTCACACCCACAATATGGATTTAACTTGCTGCAGATTGTCAGTGCAAACGGAAATAGCGTAATGGTTCTTAAAATGGCACAACAACGAAGATTCTATTGCTCGAAACCACCAGAAAGATCTCCGATCGCATATGCCAACATCTACGAATCAGTCCTTTTATAAATGGAAGCGCATAAGAATTTCTGGCGCTGTCAGAAATGTCGTGACTGACATCCTAAATTTCCACCGAATTATAGCACAAAACCCTTGGTTCAATGGCAAACGCTTGACTTTCTTATCCAAGAGATATATGCAAGAGAACGTATGAGACATGGCGCGTTTTGCATCTGCCGTGAGTGGTCCTGTCTACCATGATATGTACACCTCTTAACTCTTTCATCATCTAACGGGGCCACCTGTGGCCAGGATAGGGCATCATTGTTTTATGTTTCACGCCCTGCCAGATCGTGGAATGTTGAATATGAGTTTGATTGTGTAGGATGTCTATTGAGAATGCTCCCAACTCTTGAGATATCCAAATCTTTGAAACCCAATTTGTTATTAAAGATGCTCCTTTCTTCTCTGGTGTATCTCTCATGCCTTTCCATTCTGCACCGTCATCTCTAGGTCATCAGGGAAATCTTTCAATGGATCAAGGAGAGATGTAATGCTGGACTTAATTGCCTCGTCCATCTTGGCCACCATCGTCCACCATCGTTAGTATTGGTGGGTGTGTTACGCAACACCTGAACTTGTACCTTCGTAGTTATTCTGTTTAAGGCTCTGTCTCCCAAGAATGAAAACAATCCTTAAGACAAGAAATATACCCTCACCACCAAAGTATTTGTATCCACTCTGACCTAAATCCACTGATTTCTTTTGCAGACTTTCAATTGTCTGCTCAGAAAAAGTGTCTGGATATAGTTTTTCACTCTATGCAAGGGCTCACTCTTCATTAATCATTGGTTCTTCCCATTTGCTTGTTTCCTTATCGGTGTTGTGCTTAAACTTTAGTCAAAAGGAAAGCAAGAAAACATTACCATTTCAACACATATTCCCCGCCTCCGCCGCCGTTCACTGGACAAATGAGACAGGTGGATAATGGATACACTGCCATTTACACTTGGCAACTTCTCAACCACCCCCCCTACCAATCTGCCAGCCCGTCTACACATTTATTCACTTACTCTCTGACGACTTAGTCCACATCCCCATGCACAGAATATAAACGAGTAAACCACCTGACTGGCTAGCCCTAATCGAAAGCCGTAAATCCTTTTTATCGCTCTTTTTATGTAGGAGTATGTGTGCATGTGGTGTATGTAGATTTATGTATGAGTTTGAAGAATTTGCATCACAAAGGCAACACTGAGATTCTTTTCTTTCATCCTGTCGCATTGCCAATTTAAATTTTCATTCCATCCTGTGAATGTATTGTGTCGTTGCTCTCCCCTGTTTGTACTTACTCTATCGCTGGTAGTTGGATAAATTGTCAGGCCAATGAAACTTGACCCAATTTTGCAATGTATGCGAATGTCTCATAAAGAAGGACAGGGGGGAATGAGGAGCTGGTGAATATAAGATAAAGAGATCCGAATATGCCAGAAGAGCATTTAGGAATTCGTTTCTACACAAAGGACGACACTCGCTCTGACACCAGTTTTAGTTGTTGTCGTTCTGTCAGCTATTCTCGGTGCACATCCAGGAAGTGACTTGACATAATGTTTATGTGCTGTCCTCTTTCTTTCATTGCTTGTCGTCATACTTGTATCCCCCCCATATTCATTTTTGTTGTCCTCGTTGTCATTGTCGTTTTTAGCACACACAAACTACTTCCCTGTTTGCACATATTCATATAGTATTTCCTTTATCCTGGTTTCTATCCTTTTTAGAGTACACTTACCATCGCAACTGTAAGCTCAATGGCTTCCTGTTCGTGAAGAAATTCGAATGCGGGCGCAGGAGGAACTTCTAACAAGAAGAAATGATATTCTATATACGGTACAAATGGAAATGGAAATATATTATGTGGGGAACGAGGATTCATTTTTAAAAGAATTTCCACATCCTTCAACTTTTGCGATAATGCAATTTAATTTTTGTAAATGTCAAGGAATCGTGCGGCGGATTTTATTCACTACCTCCTTCATTTTCTTGAGAATATCCTTTCTGAAAAAAACAAAAATAAATAAATAAAGTTGAGGCAAAAAGTGGTGGAAATTTACAGCAAAAGGAAGTGAGCTTATAAACTGTAGTGTGTTGGTGGTTCTGGTGACTGACTGGTAACACCACTTAGGCTTGTGCCAAAGTGCACCACCTACAACCAAACGAAACACACAACAAAACCGACAAGACTCTACGCAGGACTATTTTATTTGTTGTATGTTGTAAGGGCTTTTTATTATTTAATTTTTTTTTTGATCTTATGTTGTAGTCATTGGTTTTGGTTGTTCCGTTGTTTAGTTGTCCTTCTAAGCGCCCACATTTAGTGTTTTATTGGCACAATTTAAAAACTTGAAGGACAAAGCGAAAGAGCCGAAAAAGTTAATAGAAAAAGAAATAACGAAATTGCTGAAACTGAGGAATTTTTTTTGTATTCTGTTACAAGGACCTGGGTTTTATTTGTAATTTAGTGGGTATTCATTGATTGGAACACTGATAGCGAGTCCTTTTAAGTCGTTTAGAGTATTTTCTATTGGCGCTGAATGTTCAACAATATTTTAAACATTGCTCTTTAGGAATTGGAACATTGTTTCTGACGATAAAGATGAAAAGACTTTTGTTAATAACCTAAATTTCTTTAGCTCTTCTGTGCAATTTGTTATATGAATTCCAGCATGTCCTAAAAGAAAATTTAATTACATTTCAGAAAACCCAAAAATTTAACCAAAGATAGGCAAAGAAACCATGCGAATACCTAGCGAACAATGGGATGTCTCTTAAGAATAGTTTTATTCTACTAAAAATTGACAAAGAGAGCCTCGAATTTTGGTTTGAAAAGTATAGCCGCAACCTTCATTACTTGGTTTATGGCATCAATTAATAACTTTTTCAGCAATATTTATAAAAATCTGGTGAATAATGAGCGCAATAATTGCAAAACGTAATTTTTTGTTTTTTAAGAAATATGGTTCACTATACAAGAAGTTCAAACGTCGTACAATACTAAAGTGCCAAATATTTTTAAGCTCGCTGCAGAGAGGCGAAAAAATTCGATGGAAATAACTTCGCCGAAATATATAAAAAATGCAGATGGTCGCTTACTAACAAATGAAAAGGAAATTTGTAACCGGTGGCTTGAATACTGCAAGGAGTTCCTTAACAAACAGTTTCCACGTGATATCGTGCCGACAGCTGGTCTATTCGAGGCGGAAGTTTCGGACTTTTCAATCGAAGAATAAGTAAAGTAATCGGAAAAATGAAGTGGGTGAAAGCGGCGGGACCAGACAGCATTCCACCAAAGTTTTGGTCGAAGATGGAGGGGATCGGCAGCGAATGGCTATCGAAACTTTTAAATAAACTAAAATGTGGACAAGCTATGCCGAATCAATGGAGAAGTAGCTTCATGGTTCCATTATACAAAGGAAAAGGCGACACTCGAGAATGCAACAACTGCCGTTCAATCAAGCCTATGTCACACACAATGAAAATCGTCGAAAGAGTCTTAAACGAACGTCGTCGGCAAATAATAAAGCTCGATAATAGCCAGTGTGGATTTGTTGAAGGAAGATCGATGGTGGACACTATCCAAAGCCTACGAATAATAATGGAAAAGTACCGAGATTCGTGCTCGAGAAAGCATTCGATCGAGTGCCTAGAGATCTCATATGGGCCGCGCTGAGGTCTCAAAAGGTACCGGAAACGTATATTAGAATGATACAAGACATTTAAAAGCTCTGCTGGACTAACGAGAGAATTTCTAGTTTATGTCGGAGTGCACCAAGGAAGCGTACTTAGCCCTTTCCTCTTTAACTTAGCCCTTTCCTCTTTAACTTAGTATTCGACTATCTTTTAAAAGACTGCATGCGCGAAGCAAATGTAACGTCAGTTCTCTTCGCTGACGACGCAGTTATACTTAGCGATAACGTCGAAGATTTACAAAACGCCTTAGATTCATGGAAAAATGCGCTACAGAGAAACGGGTTTAAAATAAGTCGTTCAAGGATGGAGCATTTGACGTGCCCATTTGCGCATCCGTTGCGACCTGTTCCGGAATAGTTCTTCCGAAAAGCACTATCTTTAAGTATCTTTAAGATCAATCGTTAACATGGAAGCGAAATGTGACGACGACGTAAACCACAGAGTGAGTGTGGGATGGATGAAATGGCGGGAAAATTCGGGAAACTTTTGCGTCCGAAAATGTCCACTTAAGTTGAAGGCGAAACTCTACACCACCAGCGGTTCACACTGCTGGACAATGTACGAAGCATTTAAAAACAAAATTACGGCAGCGGAAATGAAAATGTAAAGGATGTCTAGTGGAGTCACTCAACGCGATTGCATTAGATCTACGCGTATAAGAGGAAGTCTAAATATAAAGAATTCGGTAACCGAACAGCTTGAGGAAAATAAAATAGGCTGGTATTGCCACGTTCAAAGAAGATCTGCGGTTAAAAAGGCACTATCAACTACGGTCACTCCAACTGTAAGAAAACGAGGTCGGAAAAAGAATTCCTGGATTTCTCAGATGGCAAATGCGCAACAACGTCTGGGGCTAACCACTGAAGCAATCCAGGACCGAGCAGTATGTAGACGCGTTATACGGTCTGCGACATTAGCCAACCCCATAAGTGGAGCAGCAGCGATGCAGTAAAAATGGGAAACTCGTTACGCATAAGTTCGTATAACGAGGAAAGAGTTAATAAGAGGATAAGAAGAAGAAGATGGTTCACTATTGCGGATTTGTAGTACAAATCGGTTTGCAAAATGAATAGATGTAGTCTTAGCTATGACTCAGCAGTTGCTGGATCCTACAAAAATTTGCAGTCTGAAACGACTATAGGTAGGCAAGTGCGTAGTGCGCCGTTGTTGGCTATGGCAATATGGTATTTTCTACTGACGAATAACAGACTTCTTAGGGACCTCCTGAAGCATTCGTTTGGTCTACCGGTATTTGGGAAAGTCATTCTGTCTACAGTTATGCTCACATGAAACCCAGCGATCAGTAGAAGACCTGAAAAACGATATCTGAGGCCTTATTATCCAAACCAAGTTATTTCAGTATTCCTACTGCATTCAGAGAAGCCTTTGAAAGGATTGACTAAAAGCCCTTAGCTTGTTTACCAGTCGTCGATCATGTCTAGGTCTGACTTCATCTTATTGGCTCCTTTCTCTCATATAAGAAGTTTGTTTTTGCGTTTTTCTTCATTCAAAATGGTCCTTTGTTATCATTATCGATGATCCATGGTCGTCAAGGAAGTATCAGCCTGTATCCGAAGCCGAAAGCGCTGCTGTGGTCAGATCTAATGAACTTTCTGACAGACAGTAATTATTTTAGAATTACTTCCTCAACTTCTGCCAAATTAGACCTCAAAAAATGGCTTTAGGACTTTGAACTTATATCATTCCTAAACATATTTCTTGCTTTTTTTGCCAATTACATGTTAACGTATATAAAACTCTGTAATGCAGGTCCCTTTGAACAGATTTTGACCCATGTTTAGAGTGCTATTCGGAAAAATATTTTGAAGATGGTTCAACGTTTTCTTGACATACTTTGTAGTTTAAAATTAGTATGAAGACAAACCAATATCCTGCGGCATTGATGCCAAAAATTTGGTTGTAGGAACTGTTTCTTTTGCCCTATCACATCATGAAATTTGGCGTTGGAAAAGACAATGTACGAGCGTTGTCTGAAAAGTTTCCGACCGAACAATGATACAAATTTTCCTCAATTTTTTTTTATTTTTCTACATAGTCTCCTCGTAACTCTACACACTTCTCCCAGCGATGCGCCCATCTCTCTAACCAGTCCAAATAGTACTTGGTAGGAGAGGGAACAAAAAGAAGTCGCTTAGGGCTGGATCTGGTCAATAAGGCGGATGGTCAAACAGTTCAAACCGTAATCCATGGATTTTCACCATGGCAACCGCTGAGGTATGAGACGGCGCGTTGTCTTGGTGAAACAGGATTTTATTTTTCTGCAAATGTGGCCGTTTTTCCGCAATTTCTGCCTTTAGCTTGGCAGGTAATGATGCGTAGTATGCTCCTGTAATAATTTTTCCTTTTTGAAGAAAATCGATTAAGATAACTCCTTTACTATCCCAAAAAAACAGTCGTTATCACTTTCCCAGCCGAAAAAACAGTTTTTGCTTTTTTTTGGAGCCGGCTCTCCCTTTGCAGTCCACTGTTGAATTTTTTTCCATTTTTCCAAAAAACACTCACATCGACTTACTCTGTCAACGACTGTCAACTAAAACCTGCGCATCCAAAATGACTGAAACCTCGGTAAGTAACTGTCAAAAGATGCACAACTAGGATTTACTAGCTTTTATTGACGAGTGCCGCTATCTTTACGTTGCGGTCGGAAACTTTTCAGACAACCCTCGTAATGGACGTGATTCATCTTTCGTTCTATATACCACATTTATTTTTATTCTAAACATCCAGTATCAGATGCCTCGATACTATTATTATTATTATTGGACCGGGTCTACCCCGGGTAACTTTATTTAGCTTAACCTAGGCTTAAAAACTAAAAGAACATTCTTAACCGAATGGGGCGAGGGAAAATATTAGTCGGGTGGTAAAGTCTAGGTAAAGAGACTCAGAAAAACGATTGTATACAAATCGTTAGTTAGTGTAGTCGGAATCAGACCGAGTTCTTAAAAATTTCTGCCACAGCTTGTTTCTGTTATTGCGGAGAGAACGCAACTAAAGATCAATGTTGCTGTTTTTATAAGAGTATATAATTGACAAGGGCAGATGAAGGCAGTCTAGGGTCTATGTTCTCAGTATAAAACAAGAATTAAAAATGGATCTTGTGCGCTGTGCTTAGTTAATATTAAATGCAAGCAAACAAACAAATTTGTTGTTTTAACATTTTTAAATTTATTTCCGACCTATTTTCAGGAGCAGTGGTTAGATTATCAACATGACGGTAGCATCAGCTGAAAGAAAATACATTCACGTTGAGTAAAACTGTTTAAAAAAGTTAAAACAGACACATTTTACCATGCGAATAGCTAGCGAACGTCAGCTAACTTCTAAAACTATTTTGTGTTTTTAAGAAATATCATACCCACATTGAAATTAAAATTTTCTGTTGCACTAAAGACTTGTTTAGGCACGTCTTAGGGACCTTTTAAGGAGTCAAAAATCCTGAGGCAGTCGGCACCACAAAAACATATCATTTCCTTAAGAAATGGGGAAACGATTTGAAAGTAGAATTTCCCTCCTTTCCTCAATTTTTATTTAAATGATGACGGAAACTGTCTTGCAGAGTATAAACAGAAAGCTGTTCCATTTACCCAAAATTTTTTTTGGATAGATATGTAGGTTATTCTTGTTTTCTTTGTATCCAACCAGTGGGGCTCATTAATTCACATTGCCTAACAACAAAGGATATTCCTTGGCAGACGTCTGCTCCAAATAACTGTATGCGAATACCTTGAGCTCGTTCTGGCAATTGGCGTTCAAAAAATTACCATTCAGGAAATAACCTAAACAAAATACACTTACAAACATGCCTTCATGTCCGCCCGTTCGCCATTCACAAAAGGTCTTGAAGGAAGACAAAATCGTAAAATCCCAAATCAGGACCTATCCATTTCATTGATTTTGTTTGTTTTTACTCAACGTGCTCGTCCTTGTGCCTCGTTCTCTTTATACATTTTTTTTTCTTTTTTTTTTTTGTTATATATTATTCATTTTTACGAGCCTACTCCTGTTTAAATTTATGGCAACGCCAAATCCTTTAGAATCATTAAAATAGAATCCTTTTCCTTCGGTTATCGATAATGTACCTATGTACGAGTATTCGAGTATATATTGATGCGGAAGACACCCCCATTTTTGTCGTCGTCGTCGTCGTCGTCTTTTTCGTGCTGCTGTCATCTTGGTGACAAATTTTCTGTAAATTTTCTCCAAGAATCGGTGTTTGGAATTATGGTATTCATGATTTTCTGAGGGCGGGGTGTAGGATGGGAAGTGAAATGAACAGTTTTCGCTTCTCTTCCATTTCCATTTTACACTTCAAGGACATCCGAAGGAATATCTTTATCGATTTTGTCTCTTCTTCGAAAGGCGTAACGTCTCTTTATATTTGTGCACCACCGGGTATCTGAGTATCTGGGTATCTGTTGGGGATAACCTTATGTGGTTATCCCTTCGAATCAACCAGCCAAAAGCAATTTACACAATCAATCATACATCATGGGAAGGATGTTGTACAATGTCTTGAAGGAGACAACGACATGCGACAACGAGAAGCCATACGGATTTTCCCAGTGCTACGGATAGATATGTACATATGTCTGTTTGGACAGGAATTACATTATCCCTTTTTTTAGGGACAAATTTCGGTTGCGAGGGGGTGTGCAAAGAAAATTATATTAAATTGGCGATGCAATCAATCAATTTACGAGTCTGTATTTTAGTGTAAACAATTTCCATGGTCTCCACCGATGAGAAGATGGAATATGAGAAAGCACTAAAATGCAAAGGAAAGAGGCGAAGGATAAAAGCTTTTATCCTTTACTTTTGGATGTTGTTTTTCTGACACAAGAGCTCATTTATCGATTTATGTATATTATTCTTTTGTTCTTTGTGTTTGTGGTAACACTTTGAAGTGAAAACAATTGAGGAGCCTTAAAATGGAAAAGACAAAAGAATTTGCGCCAATTTATGAGTCAAAAAGTTTAAATCGATGTTCTCAACCGAATATTGTTGGGGTGGGGAAGGACATTTGTACGTTAGCTTTAGATAGGGAGATTTAAATTTGCTTTGTTTGGGCTTGATGAAGGGTTGACATTTTAGTAGATCCGAATTCCTGGTACGGTTTTGATGAGAAGGGTCTATAAACCATTTCATTGATCAGTGATACAAAAGAAAACAAATCCATTTCTCGCGGGAACTAAGGAAAAGAGGTTGATTCTCCCAACTGACACTGGCAACAAATTTTGTCGTAGAAGACAATGTGATGGTCTACGAATTGAAAGATGTTGCTCCTTGAATGAGTGGTGAATGGATGTGAAGTTGACTTATGAGTGTGGGATACCATGGAACAATGTTTATAAATTTATGTAAGAGTGATTCTCATTGAGGTGCACTTAGAGCAGTTGCAAATCCATTTTAATACCAGTGGAAGAATGTGAAAGGGTGATAGGCTTCTCCTAGAAACTTGAAGATTTTTTCACAAAATTTAGCAAGATTGTTTATCTTATATTTGAATCTAACCTCCTAGATATCCCAGTCTGATGCATACTCGAGTAGTGAAAGTGGTTAGATTAGGGAATCAGTATCTGAATTACTTAATCCTTACACAGTGTTATGTGATTGTATTTTTGAGTTTGGTTATATCAGCTCTCCCACGGTTGCACAGCTCTCTCGATGGTTCGGATCGATTCTAGATATCTCACAGTTATTGAGATATTTCGAGTCATTTTCTTGGCAACACCGAGTGTCCCGGAATCCATAACGTGTGCTGTTCAATAGTTTTTGACTATCATGTACTTGGCTAAGTTGCTGTCACGCGAATTTCGCAGCATTTCGTCAAGTATAATGTTGAAAAGTGACATGACAGTGCATTACCTTGTCGAAATGTTTTTTTTTTACATCAAAGTCTCGGCGATTTCAGCTTCTGATTTTTACGGACCATCTAGTAGGTACTTTTATCGTCATCCTGCACAATTTCACAAGTTTTTCAGGAATGCTTTATATGTGCTTGAATATGAGGTCGTCAAGTCAATAAAGCAGTGAATAATTGCAAATTTTCAGAAAATGCGGTTGTGTGAATATTTGGTCAATTGTAGACTACTCGTACCTGGACTTAACCCTTACTGATAAGGGCCAATCAAATCATAAAAAATTCTTTTAAGAAGATCGCAGAAAAGATCTTGTAAGTGATGTTGAGGAAATTGCTCAATGGGTAGTATAGATCCTTTTGATCTAAACAATTTTAGACTTCACGTTGTTGGTCTCTACGGTTAGAAAAATTAATTTTTTTCTTTGTTTTAGTTCCCATTAGCCGGTGTTCTTCACACTTCTTGTTGTGTCTTTCTCGTCTTTCTACCACCGCTGCTAAGTGAATAGTTGAGCTATGTGTATGAATTTGTATAGCACGTCAGTTGCAGCACTTCGCATTAATGTCGCTGGCCCTAAGCTTTTTTTGCAGCATGTAACTTATGATTTTTCAAGAGGGGTAGGCGATCGGGAAATATTTCCGACTGTCTATTGTGACGTCATCATATTTTGGCTGCGACTATATGAGACTTCGAATCTCTTAAATATTTCTCGGAGTATTTGGATATCTATAACACCACAGAAGTGTCCCGATTGTAATATGATCAATTTGACTGACAATTTTACTTCCGTGGAGCGCCGTGAGACGTGAAATGTAAAAGTTGAGGTGAGGAAATCCTGAGCCAGCTACAACCAAGTCTGTATTCAGACGTGATGTTTGCTAAGACTCTGCTCCGCGACTGTAAAACCATAGATGTTCTCTTTTCCAATTTTGACTGTTGCTCGTTGTTTTATCGAACTACTTGTAAAAACATTCTACGATAGCAGTTTGAAGCTGATGATGGTAATTTTAACTATAATGCGGAAACAGATTGACTTAGTATGCATCTTAAATAAAAATTCGGTAGCAATAACTGCAGCGCATGTCATAGTTTTTCATCTTCCTTTTGTCCGGTCCAACTTTTTCGGTGGCGATGATATATGCTTTACAGTAGTCTGTTCCAGGTTCGAACATTGTTTTCATCTTGTTTTCAGAAGCTTCAACAGTGAAGAGTAAATCTTCTCAGTTTTTTCTGTTGATACATATGGGTCGATGTTTTGGTAATAACACTTTGTCCATGAGTTCGACCCAATTTTTTTTTGACATTTGCTTGATATTCCAACAATTCCACCAATAATGTTCGACTCCAAGTCGTCTGAAGTTTCTAGCTTAATGGAAAAGATCAGAGATTCTATGTAGCATTGAAATGGGTGTAAGGTAGTCAAATTATACGGTTGGAGCAATCATCACCGCAATTCAAATTCAACAAGTCAGTTGTAGGGCGCGATATGGGCCAAGTGAAATCGTCTTGTTAAGCCACATATCCTTCAAGCCTTCCGATTTTTATTTATTTATCTAAAGACCAGCCTATTGAAGACGCTTCTGCTTCTAGCTTGCCCGGCTGTTTGCGAATACTCGTAGACCCCAATAAAGGACAGTTCGACGTGTTCAATTGTTTTTAGGGTAGAGACCTTCAAGAGATGCCCAGATCTTGAGAACATCGCTAAATCGATTGACTGTAGACTAGACTTACCGGCGAATGCATGAGATTAGAGAATCCCTATTTAAAAAAAAATCGATATAGCTGACCCAACGACTGTAATAAAAATTCAACCAAGATCAGAGCAACCAAATGACATCTCAGAGCTAAAAGACATCATGAAGCAATTTATAAACAAGATGACCAACATGATGATTTTACCTAGTCTGTTACAAGATTTCAGGGGGTACTGTTCATAATTTTCAATAGGAATAATCACGTTAACTATTTTTTCCCTAACACGTGTACTTGTAAGTAAGGAATAGAAGTTAGTTTGGTTTAAGCTTTCGGTCAGTTAATATGGAGTGGGGCATCAAAGATAATCGTGTCGCGGTAATCGCATCGCATAAGTGTGGAAAAAATTCGAACCAAATTTTCTAACTTCTCAAACCACTTGGTGTATCAAAAATGATTGTTTATCGGGCTATAAAATGTTTTAATGAACTTTTAGAAGTAGAGGACAGACCAAGAAGTGGTCGTCCACCCATCGCTCGAACGAGTGCGAAAGTTAAAGCTGTGCGTGAAGGAATTCTCAGAAATCCTCTTCGGAAATAGAAGCTAATGTTACAGTGGCACGCGGTTAATGAACATGAAAATATTTTATTTATTGATGAAAAAATTTTTACCATAGAAGAAGTTTGTAACAAACAGAATGACAAAGTTTATGTAACGTCATCTAAAGAAGCAAAAAAAGTTGTTCCGAGCGTTCAGCGCGGACACCAGCCCGCTTCTATAATGGTTTGTTGGGGGTATCGCATCAAGGTGTCAAATCTCTGCATTTTTGCGAAAAAGATGTAAAAACAGGGGAAAATGTGTACCAGGAGAATGTTCTCGAAGGTGTTTTCAATGGCTTAACAGATACCCGTTTCAACGCGGAAAGATGGGTCTTCCAACAAGACTCTGCTGTAGCACACAAAGCCAAAACGACGCAAGAGTGGCTAAGATGCAATATTCCGCATTTTATGGCTGCTGCATTGGCCATCACGAAGTCCAGATTTAAATCCGCTGGACTACAGTTTGTGGTCAGAGCTAGAGAGCATGGCCTGTAAGACTCCCCATCAAAATTTGGACAGCCTTAAGGTAGCTTTGATAACAGCAGCGTTGTCGATTCCCATCGAGACAGTGCGTGCCGGTGTAGAACAATGGCCACAACGTTTAAAAGCGTGCGTCAAGGCTAAAGGCGGTCATTTTGAGTAAAATTTTTTTTTCTTCAAACTTATATAATATGAACTAGTGTATAGTAAGAAATAAATTTCATGGTTAAAGATTTTCTAGAATTTTTTTTATTGCACTTTTAAAATGTAACAGAACTTATGGCTGCACTAGGTAATCACTATGTTCGCGACTATACTAAATGGACTCAACGGATCGTATAACACATATTTACCTAACTAATCATCCTTACGGAAGAGAGCACGCGATTCAGAAATCATAATCAAGGACAAGATCAAATGTACTGAAATGTCACAATACAAAACCAACTATATTCGACCAATAACAACACAATAAGAGGACGACGATGGACCGTTTCAAATTTCCTCCATACCTAGGCACACTATCTCGACAGACGAATACGATGAACATTTTCAATCACTGAGACCAAGGTTTATTCTTGCAAGAGAGGAGACCTTAATGCAAAACATAAGGACTGGGGTGTAAGGCTTACTAACAAAAAAGGAGTCAATCTGCTAAGTGACCTTAAATCAAACTATTCCAAATATTTTAGCACTGGAAAACCGACATACTTGCCTACTGACTTAAAAAATTGACCCGATCTACTTGACTTCTGCATAACGAAAAACATAAGCCCCTCAAGCTTAAAATTCAATCCTGCTTCAAGAGCAACTTCGGACAAACGAAAGCAATAAACAAATAAACAACCAATCGAGATGAAAACAAGGAAATACTTAACTATTCTAACTTGACTCCAACGTCGGAAACGAATTACACACCCATAGGGCCCCTAATATTCCGATGAAAAGGGTTACAATAAACAAAATACGGAAAACTATCAGGTACAAAATGGATCATAAAAGGCCTCAGGTTATGGCCTCCAAACTGAAGAATTAATTGATAAGCTACCGACAAGAGCCCTTCTGTACTTGTTCAATTCAATGATTAGACTGCATTACCTTCCGAGATTTGGAAAGTTGATGAAATTGAACCCATTCCAGAAGCAGAGAAAGAATTAACTAGACGAGTATCCTATAGACCAATAAGTTTACTCCCAGTGCTGTCAAAATTTGTTGAACGTCTTTTATGTAAACCTATTTTGACAAACTTTAATTTAATACCTTACCACCAGTTCGAATTTAAAAAACTGCACTCTACAACTCAACAAATCCACAGAACTACAAATAAAATCTCGAAAGATCTGGAGTAAAAGAGATTCTGCTTTGGTATATTTCTTTATGTTGCAAAAGCATTTAACACCGTATGGCATCCGGGACTACTGCAAACGCTAAAAACCACTCCACCAACCAACTTTTACTTGTTAATCAAATCCAATTTAACTGAACGACTTTTTTATGTCAAGTATAAGGATGATTAATCAAAACTAGCTATAGTTCCACAAGGCAGCGTTTTAGGTCCATTACTTTACAATATATATACCAGCGCCGTCCCTCTACCTACGCAGACATCATCAATTATCGCTACTTTTGTCGACGACACCATACTACTGTACTCAAATAAATGCGTAGACACAACAAGCGTGAAACTTCAAAAACTATTGGACGGTTTTATTTAATGGTTTTAGTTTAATGACTGGCATATAAAAATAAAGGAAGGCAAAACAATGCAGACAAATCAAATCAAGAACAAATACAGAGAACTCTGTTGGCTCCTACGAAAAGACTCACCATTATCAATTATCAACAACATCCTCCTGCATAAAACTATTATAAAACCAATATGGACTTACGGATGTCAAGTTTAGGACGAGTATACATACATATTATTCAAAGACAACAATCCAAAATTCTGATTGATACTTGACAAACTACGACATTCACAAGAACCTACAATTCTCTACAAACAAGAAGGAAATAAAAAAATTAGCAAACAGATTCTAACAAGCTTATACAACACACCAACTACGATCAGGATGACACCATACTGGATCAGGATATCCTACTTAGACGGCGACTCAAACGAAGAAGACCTATTGACCTCATCATATAAAACATAAAAAATAAAACATCAGTAGATAAACTATCTGTAAAGTAATAACCGAGGTAAACTTGTAATCCAATTAAAACAATGGCATTCGTGACGCTGGTATAATTAACCACTTCATGCAAACAACAATTCTCCTTTTTTATTTATATTAAAAAAAAAAATAAATTCTTTATTAATTTTGAGCAAGTTCGTTTATCGCACTGATATTAAACTTTAACTGCCCTTCAATCTTACTGTTCTATTTATACATTTTATGATTGATCTAGTTGGGTGGGCTTGAGTCGTACAAATCAATTATTCTACCAAATGAAACCTAACACTTATGGGATGCGATATTGTTCTATGATTTGGTCTGGGCGTTGGATTGTGTCGTTGCTGTTGCAGTTTCTGCTATCTAAGCACTTCGTGCCAAAGTGTTGTGTCTGCGTCGTGTCGGTTGCTGTTGCAATTTCTGCTATCTAAGCACTTCCTGCCAAAGTGTTGTGTGATTGCGCCATGCGTTAACTTGCACTTAAAAAATGTTCCTAGTGCCTCCATAGGCAGATTTATAAAAATTCTTGGGAAACGAAAAAAATAAAAAAAAATCCTTATGACCAAGGATATTTGTGTTCAATACACGATCCCCTTATTTATTTATTTACTTAGATGGCACTTAAATTGCTCGCACGAATTTGGCTGAAGTCCCTTCCAGTTGCCACCTAAGATAAGGTCGTCGCCTATTGCGTTGTCCCTCTGGACTCGAAAACTTTCAGGCCATCTAAGCCGGCTTAATTTTTTTTCGAGGAAGTCGGCATCTCTGTGCAGCCCGTACATTTCGCTGTTGAAACGCCTTCCCTGTTCTCCATTACTACAAACGGGAGTGAAAATTACTCGATGAACTTTTTTTTGGTACCGCCCGAGAGGATTTTCATTCGTTTTCGTCAGTGTCTAGTAAGTAGCTTGTATACTGATGATGACACTACTCAGTCGCCTTGTAAGTCCAAGAAGCAGCGATTAGCAATAGTGATTGTTCGCTTGATTCCCGGGCTTGTGTCGCTAGTCCTCTAAATCTGTTTTATTCTATCACAAGTTCCAGCTATGTGCCTCTCGGTGGGGACATTTCTTGCTATTGAATCAGCCTTTTCGTTACCCTCAGTATATGTGTGACCTGTGACGTGCTTGACAAGGGGAAATTGTTGGCGTCTTGCAGACATGGTAATTTAAACTCAATGGGCTAGTTCTGACACCAAACTGCTTTTCTAAGCCATCAGCATACCATATCAAATTTTTGCAATCTTATTTGCATGGTATGTAAACAAAACATAGTTGCTAGTTACAGGCCCATATTGTACCGATGTGTCAGCATGCCAATATGACTAATCCATGCTTCATGTCAGACAGCTCCAACAAAAAGCATTGTACTTCTACTTTCATCTAGCTTAACACTCGTACTTGCAAGTTAAGCAAGGTAAATACGGTTGGATGAGACCAGTACCCAGTGACTATCACGAGGTAGTAATCATATCCTACTTACGTCCTGGTAAGGATTATACACCGAATCACAGTGCCAACTTTCCTCTTTTAAAAAAATTTTGCAACTACCATAGGTACTTGGGAAAATGTTTAATGTCTATGGACTATGGCAAGAGATTCAGTGGTGCCATACTTATGTGACGAGATCCAAAAATATGGGCTAAATGGCTAGATGCTCACGGTTGTATTGTAGAATAAGACGCCGATCACTACCTTTGCTGACAAAACCACTGTGTAAGCTTTTCCATCAATCCTACTCTTCAGGACTCTTTCCGAGCAGGTGGAAAACAGCATTTCTCCAGCCCGTCCCTAAAAAAGGCGATAAATCGTCAGCTCATGAAATATCTCGAAACACGAAAACTTTTTAATAACCGGCAGTACGGTTTTCGTAGCAACAGGTCCACTGGTGATTTGATGGCATGTCCCACCGAAACGTGGAACCAAAGTTTACATCAATCTGGCGAAAGCAAAATAGTTGCACTTGATATTTCTAAGGCATTTGACAGAGTTTGACATCAGGCTCTTTTGTTGAAAATGCGTACAATCGGGATAGATGACTCTCTTTTTCAATTAGAAATTACTTTTCGGAACGTTCAATTCAGGTTGTCTTGGATGGTTTCAGGTCTGATATTCAAAAAATAAATGCTGGTGTGCCCCAGGGCTCTGTTCTGTCTTCGACACTCTTTTTAATTTTTATCAACGATCTCTTGTCTGCTACTTATAATCCAATATATTCCTTTGCTGACGACAGTACTCTTTGCGTCTCATATTCGTTTCCGAACTCACAGCCCTGCTCTTCGGCTGTAGAACGGGAACGGCAGCGTATATTAAGCTCATTAAATTCCGATATAAACAGCATAACCAATTGGGGAACTACCAACAGAGTGGAATTTAATGCCTCCAAAACACAATGCTGTCTGCTGTCGCTAAGGCGAAATTCAAATACCACATTATCCATGAATGGCACTTGCACCGTTGAAACCGAAAAACTTTCCATTCTCGGTATGTGTGTCAATGACAACTTACGTTGGAATGACCACATATTTGAAATAGCCTAAAATGTTGCAAAATGTCTAGGTTTCCTTAAGCGATGTAAGAAATATTTCACGTCCTCTGATCTGGCTTCAATATATAAGGCTTTCATTCGCCCAAAACTGGAGTACAATGCTCACATCTGGTCAGGTGCTTCCAAAACTTATTTGCGCCTACTAGATAGGATTCAAAACCGTGCGATAAAACTAATAGGTGGTGCTAATATTACACAGTCGATTGACACCCTCGACCACCGACGTAATGTCTCCTGTCTCACCCTTTTTTATCGCTATTTTCACCACCAGTGCTTTAGCATTTCGGACGCACCCTGAAATATCGTGATTCTTTCCTAAGCCGAGAAACTCGCTCATGGAATGCCCTGCCGAGCTCTTTATTTCCTAGCCATTACAACCCTCAAACATTTAAAACCAAAGTACATTGGTACCTCTCTTAATCCCTTGTAAAAAAAAAAAACTACCTGCAAGAGACAGTAATCTGTACCCGCAATTTGGATGCGTCATTCTAGTTAATTTTCTGCTGACGTTAGCTTCAAACAAGTTGCTGATTTCGACCTTTGCTCTAGCTGCTTTCGACACCAATCAATGGGTCTGGTTTTTCATTGACACATTGAAGCTTTCTGAAAAGTCGCTTCTATTCATTGATTGGTGGTGGAGGGCTTCTGACGCTAACAACCTCTTTAATGATCTCCGAAGACCCCTTATGCACCTCAAAATGGTTAGAGACACATAAGCACCATATTGTAGTTTCCAATACACACTCGTATACTATATTCTAACCTTAAAACCCGTTTTTGTTTAATTTGTCAATAAAGCTTGAAAAGCCCTGTCCCATCCAATTACCACCAATTCAACAAGAGACGACCGCAATTCCCAAACATTAAACCCTGACAAGTGTGTCGCACTCACAATGAAATGGGAAAAAATTGCTAACTATTTGTATCCTCAAGCTGGCAGGTGAATTTCTGTTTACACAACACTCGTTCTCCTTAAGGCGTACATTTTGAGTCCTTTGTCTGGTGTCCTCTATCCTCTATCGTCTATGCCCTGTCCTTCATTTTCTATCGTATCGAATTAGGTTTTATGTTGATGACCCCGAAAACATTAATCGGTGACAAAAGAAGAATAAACACCAATTAGCCGGACTAATTTTTCCGTTTGGAAAATGACTTTAGCTATCGCTTATCGGTTGATGGGCTATTTGGGGTTGATCATACTAGTACGAGTATGACTATACTCAATGACAATACCATGCCAATAAGTCAACTAAATGAGTTCTGCTTGTTCGGAGCCGGAAAACTCCATGTTGGTGCAGAGATGGATTTTACGTAGTTTTCTTTCCATGTCCCTGGTCGGGTAGTGTTATTTTGGTGCGCGGCTAAAGGGGTTTAAAATCGATAGTGGACAAATTTATTGACCAAGCCATAATAGCTGGGGCACTCATTGTGTGGCCTTTGCACTTTCGATTGCTTGGGGAGTACCTAAATTATCCTGTTGGGAGTATTTAAGGCTATTCATGGAGCGAGAGAGTGGTGTGTTGAATGGCTGTTTGGTCTGGTTTGAACTTTGTAATAAGTTGTTGTTATAAGTGTGGTTCTTATGGTTTTCTTAATTGGCTTATGTGTTTGTGTTTTTTTTTTTAATTGCAGATGCCTGGATTGGTTGTATTCAGACGGCGATGGTCAGTGGGATCAGATGATCTTGTTGTACCGGGAGCATTTTTACTAACAATACATATTATATGGTGAGTATTGATTTTTGTTTTATTTTACAATATCTATTGGATCTAGTGGTCCCAGTTCTCAATCAACACATTTCTTCATTTAGCGGAGTTCGATATTAATCGCGTCTTTCAATTTAAAGGCGCCATATGCGCTGAGATGGTATTCATTCTCTCAAGATAATCTAGCCATCTAAGCCGATGATACCACTATATAACCCACATAATTTGTTATTGTATATTTTTCTAGAACATTTTGCATTCACATGCGGATCCAGAGGCATTTTCTTGCTTTTAAAGGAGGGTCATGCGTCGCATCATTCAGTAGGAATGAAACAAAAATGAATTGACCAAATTATTGGTCGTTATTGTGCGCATCAATTCTTATTCTAACTATTGTAACTACCTTGTGGGAGTTACCTTCAATCTACCCAACTTTATGAAAGCTGCGCAAACCAACCGTATCAACGATCCTAGGTCATTTTATTAATTAGCCATTATATTAGTTGCACTTCATCTCTATTTTTCGAAAATATCTAGTCAAGTCATAAATACTGGAACACAGAAAAATCAGCGCCAAATGAAAACGAATTAATACTTAAACAATTTTTTTTGTTGTTTTTATTGGGTTATTCAATGGTTACAAATCTTAGAACAACTTATTCGAAATGACTTCCATTTGCCTTCCAGCACGACTTAAAACGATGTGGCCACTCATCGATTCATGCATGGGGAAATTGTCCACAGCACGGACAAGGGCTCGCTTTAACGACTCAATATTTGAGTGTCGAGTAGAGCAAGCAATGCCCTCTAATACGGACCAAAACTTGTAATCCAACGGGTTGAGGTCTGGACTACCAGCTGGCCAATCATCCGTTGTTATGAAGTCCGGAACGTTTTTTTTAAGACACGGTTGAGTCGTTTTTGCTTAGTGATCTGGAGCAGAGTCTTGCTGGAAAGTCCATGGCTTGTTGTTGAATATTGATTGGTTGAGAGGCTTCACAATGGGTTCCAAGACGGTCGATTGATATACTTTGACCTCTATTTTCACTCCTTTCTCGCAAAAATGGAGATTGGTAACGCTATCGTGGCACACTCCCCACCATCCCATTACAGACGCGGGATGGTGGCCTCTTTGAACCCTCGGGATGAGTTTGGATGCTTCTCTGGATGACCGAGCATACACACGATCGTTCTGCTTATTGAACGATTTTTCTACGGTGAAGATTTTCTCGTCAGTAAACAGAATTTGTCTGTGAGCGTTCTCCGCGTATTGGTTGAGTAACACTTTCGATCTTCGCTTGCGTTTTTCCTTCAATGCGGCCGTGAGCAGGTGTCCAGTGTGTCGCTTGTACGCGCTGAGTCCTAAATCTTCTTTGATAATGCGAGACAAGATTTTCTGTTTTCGCAGCGGTTTCGGTGGATTCGTTTCTTCACGGCTTTGACCGCTTTCGGAGTTCTCACAGTGTGCGGACGGCCGGATCTTTGACGGTCTCGTACTCCGCCAATATCCTCAAACAACTTCACAGCACGATACACAAAATTGCGAGTGATTCCAAGCTGTCGCAACGTCCTAAAGATATCTCATTTTTCCAAGTTACATTTAAGTAACATTCCATGATTGTAAGCAATTAATGTCAAAAACTTTTTACGTCACAATGTAGCATAAATATCAACTGTCAAATCGCAATCAATACGAAATGGATGCGCCCAGTGTTGCATTCGTAATGAGTGAGTTCAGTTGTGTACCAGTATTTATGACTTGACTAGGTACATATATAAAATGCCGAACCACATACCTACTGTTGTCAACTATAAGTACCAGAGCACTTATATTTTAATAACCTTGTCCCCCATAGGGCCCTCTCTCTCTCTCTTTCTATATCGTTTGATCCTACTCTTATTGAAGAAAAGTTACGAAAGCATTATAATGAATTTTCGTCCAGCTTAGATGGTCCCTCGCAATATTTCTCAAAATGGATCAGAGAATGAAGTGACTAACTGTCCCATTGCTTAACTTTCTTACAACTCAAAATGTTTGAGGTATTTTATGTGCCGCACTAATCGTTCAGTCCAAGTTTCTTATATCCCCCAGTCCGCATGAATGTCTGAAGAGCTGATCAGCTACTACAAACCAAGTTGAATTCGTTTGCTTTCGCTTTCCATCCTACAAAATGAAATCAATGTTGATGTTAATGCTTCAAATTTTAGTAAAATCTTTGATAAAATATATCATCATTTGATTCTTATTGGAATTGATATGTTTTTATCTGAAAAACCTTTATAACTGCATTTGCTTTAGGTCAGCCCTCCTAGCGTCGTTTTTAACTATAAGGGGGTCCCACAAGGCAGCTATCTTGGTCCCCTTCTTTTCATCGTAACTATAATGGACTATTTCTTCACCCCCAGGATTTATTCGCCCTTGCCTTGCTAAGAGGTTGACAGCGATAAATGTCAACCTGTCACGGCTAACCAATACCAACGGTTCAAACCCTTTGCGACCTTGTTATATTGTTCGACAGGGAGTTTAGTTTCGGCTTTCATATTGATGAGATAATCCTTATAACCAACTCATGATATTTCTTCATCAGACGGTAGTTCAGAGAATTTTCCAACGACTATGTGGTCAATCTATACATTACCTTTGCCCGGTGTTGACCAGGCCCCCTGTGTGTCCTCCTTTCAGCGAGTTCATGTGACGCGAATCGTTGCTCTTCGAGAACTACCCTGAGATGACCCCTTTGTCTTACCACCACATTGTAACTGTTTCAAACTCTTGAACTTGAATACTCGAAAACGTATTTTGACATTCTCTTTATTAATGAACTGCTCTCTGGTTCTGTGGAGTGCGCTACTGTTTGCAATTTTTCAACACTCAACCTCGTTATTTACAATGTCCTCGTCTCTTCTATTTATATACCAACCTATCGCTCTGAAAGGACAATTCTAATCACTCCGTTTTGGACTTGAAACTCTTTGTTTCAAACTTGTTAATCCTTTTGATAATTTTAAAGTTAGATTAAGCTTGTAAAGGGTGATTCTTTTAGAGGTGCTTTTTCCAGTCTGGATTTCTTGAGAGATCACACATGCGTCGTAGCACACTGATATAATCGTAGTATTTTAGTTCAGTATTGTTTGGCATTTCATTATGGGAAGACTTAGCACGGTACAGCGTCTACAAATTATTCAGCTGTATTATGAAAACAGAGTTCTACAGGGAATGTGTTTCATGCGCTCCAAGCAACTTATTTTGCTCCACATAATCGGGCTACCGAATGCACAATTCGCTGCACCATCGAAAAGTTTGAGACTCAATTTTCATTATTCAATAATATGCAACCAAATACTGGTAGACATCACCTCACAAGTACTGAATAAAACATATAGGCGTTAGCGAAGAGGGTACGCGATGGCCATAATGAATCGATTTGATGCCGCTCGTGCAGGAACTGAAGTCGGCTTCAACAAGATCCACTTTTTCGACCAAAATTTTGTTCAACGATGAGGCCCATTTTTGGCTTAGTGGCTACGTAAATAAGCAAGATAACCATATTTGAAGTACGGAGCGAACCGAAGAGGTTCAAGAACTCCCATTATATCCTGACAAAACAACGATTTGGTGTTGTTTGTTGGCTGGTGAAAAAATTGGTTCATATTTTACGCCATGATAATAGACTATTGTCGCGCCATGGTAATAGGCTATATAATCGTTGAATCCCTCCCAGTGCGATTATAAGGACCATGTAGTTGAAAGAGGATGTCAAAAAACTGAGTGTGCTTAAATAGAGGCAACTACGAGTAACTACTCATCAAGCTTACTGGAGAGTTATGTAGAGTGAGCCTCAAGATCGAATATCAAAAAATCTGGTCATGAACTAAAAATATTTTAGAGTAACTTTTCAAAATGTGTGTTGTTCTAACAAATCTTTAAGCCTCCTGAAGAATGCATGCATCTAAAGATCTTTAGGCAGACTTCTGCAGCCATATTTCGGCTATTCTGTCAATCCACTTTAGTAAATCAAAATATTGTCGACTTTAAATTACAGGTATCGCGGTAACCAGATTTGAAAAGTAAAAAACAGCAAAAGCACCTGAATGCCGAAACGTCGTTTGTAAATTGAATATTTGATTAAATTCTATCAAAATCAAGACCAAACACTGGTTATCTAAACATGACAGATCAAAATGCGTTTCGTGCATTTCAATCACCATAGATTTAAGACAAATCTTTTGGAAATCCTACTTTTTGCAACAAAATCTATTGGAGATGCAGCTGTACCAAGACCGTTTGAATCGTTGAAGTTTTCGTACAGAACAAAGTTAGTGATTTGCCTAAACCGTCTAAAACTTAAACAGTTTTCAAATCTTCCGAACTTAAAGCGGGGGACTTTAACTTGTAAACTGAGTAATTACCATCTTAGCGTTCCTATTGAACTTAAATACCTTGCTCTTGCTCTGATTTTTTAAGCATTTGGTTTATAATTGACAAAAAAAATAAGAGGATATTGCAAAAGCCTATAAGATTTTTAATTGAGTTCATAAATAAATGTTGACTACGACTACGTTTTAAGTGGTATACGGAGAGTCTGATTTTGAGTTACTTTTTCGAGCATGCTGTCTTCGAAGGCTGCAATCGACGCTGTGTTATCGGCAAAGATGCGAATGACGGATCTCCCTAAAAAATAGTCTAAAGGCGTCAAATCACACTATCTAGCCAGCCAACTCACCGGTCCAAAACAAGAGAGATTGGTCCATCCATTCGCATGCTTTGTGGCATGTACCGCCGTTTTCTTGGAACCATATGTCGGCAAGGCTTAGGTCGGTTCAGGCAAAAAAAAATCGTAATCATTGAACGATAGCAGACGCCATTGACGGTAACGTTGTTCTCACGGTTATCTTTGAAAAAGTACAGGCCAATGATTCCACCAGACCATATCTTGACCGCACCGAACAGTGCATTTTTCCCCAAGCTCTTCTAAGGCCCACTTATCGAAAATTCCAGACTGTGGTTGGTCGTTCGGCTTCAGTTCTTGCACGAACAGTATTTTGTAAGGTTTTAGAGCAAGATGTTTGCCTTAAATCTTCAGCGAGAAATCACGGTCTTCATTAACACTGGCGGATAGAGCAGCAATATTTTCCTCTGTACGCTCTCTATGCATAAGTTAAGGTGGCTTGATGTCTAATACTGTGAAACCGGTGCGAAATCTGTCACGGATCACGCGTGAGCTTTCAGAAATAGAACACTGAAAACCTAAAAAGCAAAAAAATCACCCGGTACTTGGTAACTGTGAGTTGTAAAGATAAGTCAAAGACCTTAAGAATTCGTTCAATTTATCATTGTAACCAATATGTCAAACCTTTTGTTATCAAGAACAAACTATCTGCAATCTATTGAGCTATCTTCTTAAGACCATTGGTTTTTAGTCAGCTCTTGAGTATGCGGATAGCAAATACTTGGCGTTTCATTTCTTGTGACCATTAGGGTCTGGGGTTGGATTTATCCTTGACTTTAACTATAAGTAGATGGTGTTCTATGCGGTCACTCCAATAAACAGTTGTGTACGACGTGGAGAGCACTTTTACTGAGACTTTACGTCAAAAGTGATCAACTAAAAAGGGATTGTAAATGACAAAACCATTTCGCACTTTATGCAGTTCCACTGACAAATGGTTTTAGCAACCTCCAAATGTTCCTAATGCAAATGCTCAAATTGATGTCCACTTCCTAAAATTGATAACGTCTAACACTCAACAGCATGAAGCCACAAATGCTGTAGATAAATTCGAAAATTCAAACAACTTCGATGACTCCATATAGACACCCCAAACCAGGACTCCACGTGGCCTAGCTTCCAATTTCCAACACTAAACCTCTGATTACTTTTCTTGTGCAGTTCCTAAGAGCCTCCTAGCAAATTACCATCCATTTTGAAACTAGAAAAAGTAACACGCTCCAGTTCTATCCTGTCAAAGCAAATAAGTTTCCTTTCCTATACTATCAAAAATGTCAAATGCTTTGTTCCGAATTTTTGAAAACCTCTTGCATTTGCCATTGAAGGCGCAATCAAGAAAACTTTTCAACTTTCGCATGAACCGCCCCTCATCAGCTCCTGATTGTATGCGCGTAGTAATCACATCCTGGCACCGCATTGCTTTCAAATTAAAGTAAAAATACGAATACACATGCCAAAGGGGGCTTACCAGATCCAAACCATCCCGTCTCGTGGCTACCTATTGGCAGAGTTCGTTAGACGGCCCCGACATGAATGGGGGAAAAAAAAAGGTTCAAGGCCACACGACATCATGACGACAATGAAAACTATGACTACGACATCGTAGATGGCAACGGCAACGGCAACGACATACCGGCAATGATTTAGACTTTGACTTCGACTACATGACGTCTCTTGACAGCCTCTTTTAACACACACACGTGAGTGTGAGTTAAAATATGAATAATTCACAATCACAAGGACAATAGATTGGGCCAGGAGGTATGTCCCCATATGCAGTTGCAGCTAACAGGCATTAATTGTGCGACTGGGCGTACAAATATTAAAATTCCACCTCCTGCCAGGATACGGATGTGTAGTGTATACCTATCGCTCTGTCAATTATCCGAATGGACGACACCAGTTATGTTTCAAGATTCTCTAGACATCAAAGCCGTACTATACTTTGTATAGAGCAAAAGCCGTCTCGTGCTCCGCTCGCAGAAGCAAACAAATAAACAACTCAACTTGCAGTCGGGAAAAGTTTATTTCCGTTCGTCAGGAGGAAGGACAACTATACTCCATCTATACGTACCTACCATCTGAATGCATTGTTTTGTTCCAGGATTAGCAGATCCTTTTTGACGACACAACTTTTTCAATGAATGCCAACACTGACACAGTGTCGGGTAGAAAGGATATGAGGTGAATAAATAATTTCCCAACACAACACTGAAAACTTAAACACAACACACATACAAGTACAAGTGCGAGTACGAGTAGGAGTAGAGAAATCCCGGCACTAGGTTAGTCGTTGTCGGCACTGTATATGTATGTACTCATATCATTGTCGCTATATATTTGCTCTGAGAAAGGATACAATCGCCTAGTGAGGGAGATGAACAAAAGAGCTGTGGTGCGGTGTTAGTTAACCGATTCCCATTCACATTGGAGTTCAACGAACACTAAACTAGGGAAATCGTGCAGAGGGCTACTATAGATTAAAGACTGACAGAACGCCTGACTAAATCTGGTCAATAAACTTTTTTCTCTCGAAAATCGATATCGTCCTGGTTGGGATATGATGGGTACAGGTCGAAAGGTTAGCACAGAGTAGTGGGTAATTGGTGGAATGAAGTATCCATAACAATTTCCCTGATGTTGAGGATGTAGATGACGATGATGATGATGAAAATGATGAAGATGATGCCGTTGGAAGAGTTCAAATTGAGTAGAAATAATGAATAGCGAAGTTAGCAAAAGATTTGTAATGGATATGTTTGAGTTTTTAGCTTGGAAGGGCATCTGATTGAGTGAATTAGGGTACTCCTTGCCATTTGAAAGTTTGCTGAACTTTAATGTAATGATGTTATGAGAAGCCAAACTACAGAGATGGTGAATATGGTGGGAGTCCTTAATTTAAATGGAAATCCGTATTGTATCGACCTTAAACGAGTACATACATATATAAGTAACTTTAGGAGGTATCGAAACTTTTATTTTTCTACATTAGTCTGATACCTGAATACGGGGAGATTGACATCTGGACCTCAACTTATAGACTCACTTTTGCAGAAATTATTTTGGCAAATATCTCACTCTTAGGTTTACTGTAGAAGTCACAGTAAGCCTCCTTGCAATGTAGTGTTCTTCTTGATGTAAACTGTCGCGTTCGTCTCCATCAGGATGCAGTGGTTACGATCGTCGACAAATCCACCAGAAAGCATAAGTTCGATTCATAAATATATAAAGAGTTAAGGACTAGCCAAAGAGGGGTATACAGGCTATTCGGTTTGGAAAATAGTGGTCATATCATCAAAAAATCGCCGAGGGTTCTACAACAGCCTTAAGAAATCGAGGTAACACCTAGATCGTACCGAAAATGCTCAGCTTACTTGTAGAGTTCTAACCATTTCCTCGACAGGGATTTTGAG
Source organism: Volucella inflata (assembly GCA_928272305.1). Lineage (NCBI taxonomy): Eukaryota > Metazoa > Arthropoda > Insecta > Diptera > Syrphidae > Volucella > Volucella inflata. Next base: position 69,340,467 of record OV743719.1, read on the forward strand.
GCCTACATAAATTTTTTTGTACCGATCCGCATGTTTAGCAAGTTTTAATGATTTTGCAACTTCTCTTGGGCTTCACATGCATAATACTAAATTCCCAACACGCTTCGCTTAGAATTGCATTCCTAGTCTTTCAGACTTGACAATGGTATCCAAAACTTCACCTATCCTATCCCCTTTCGAGGACATATCGCTTTACTATCATATTACCTTTACCCAGTAACACGCCGCCCCCTGAGTGTTTCTTAAAAGGATTATCGATCCAATGATGCCCTTTAGTCTGCCCAGTGAGATTTTTGTCATCTAACTACCGATTATAATGGTAAACTTCATTATCTCCGAGAAACAATTATCCAATTATAAAATGTGTTTTTTTTTTCGAAACCACTACTAATTTCAGACATATGTATCTGTCAAACCAATTGTCAGATTGCAAACTGTCAGTGCCATTTCTATTCAGTCGTTTTGCAATTTTATCGTGATGCGTTTATGTCATCACGATCAACAATGTTCCCAAATTTTAGAAAAGGTTGATTCCAAAATGTTGGTTCTGTGACCCAAACTTATAGAGTACTTGCTTCATATTGCACCCGACATAATCGACCATCTATAGACCCTTATTCACCATATTGCTGACCTCTTTCTCACAACATTTAACTCGCAGTTTTCCCACCGCCAACGCACCCTTGTGTACAGGTGCATTGTCCTGATCAAAGATGTTTTTCTTTCTTCTTCAAGCCAGGTCTCTTCTCGCGAATATTGGCATCCAGCTGTGTTAAGAAGTTGTTCTGGCTTTGTCGAGGTAATTAATTAACAGGATCTTATTGAATCGATCCAAAGACTGCTGCAAAATCGTTTGGGTATTTGCTTTTGATCGGCATTCAGCAATTGTTTTTGAGTTACTTTCACTCACCTATCCTTCAAAACGATGTCATGTACATTTTCGATGGTTTGGGCTGTGGTTGCGGTTTGTGACTTGTGGCTTTAAATTCAGCTGCCCGCTTTTTAATGGTTGATATGGAAGGAGCAGTGTCCCCGTAAACCTTTGCCAACTTTGAATGAATTTCCTTAGAAAGGTAATCCAAAATGAAGAAATTTATGACCGCACGATATTCGGGCTTATCCATTTTAACGAAAAACACGCAGGACGTCTACTGCAAAAATTTGTGTAAACAAACTACTTGAGAAAAAAAGTTAAAACTTCTCGTAGAACTAATGAGACGTATACTCGGGCAGGAAACATAAATTTTTGCATATTGAAACGTCATCTCTGCGTCAGGCTGAGAACTTTTATTTTGCCCTTGTATGTACCTTTACTAGGAAATGTGATCCTGTTTCTCAAATTGATCCTGACCTCCAACAAAGTCTATTGCTTGAAAGCATATCTTAATCTATGCTATGCTAAAAATCTAAAAATCTAAATCACTCTGCAAATGCTATCTGAGATGACCTACTCTATAGGTTTTATTAACTTGTTTTTTTTTTTATAATTGGCGCGCGCACATATACGTACCCTTAAAATGTTTGCATATAGCGCGGACGAAGAAAATTTAGGGAGGGAGAAAAGAGAGGTACCGATGTACGTTGGTCTTAAATGTCTGAATATTGTTATGGCTGGGAAATAAAGAGCTCGGCAGGGCATTCCATAAGCGTGTTGTTCGGCTTAGGAAAGAATCACGCTATTTCAGGATACGTCCGAAAGTGGGCTTGAAAGTGTACTGATGAGCATTCATAGCGAGACGTGTAATACGGTTTGAGGTTTGGAGGGGCGAAATGCTACTGGCAATTTTTGTGGAGCACTGGTGGTGAAAATAGCGATAAAACAAGATGAGGCCGGAGACATTTCGTCGGTGATCGAAGGTGTCAATCGATTGTGTAATATTGGCATCACCTATAAGTTTTAACGCACGGTTTTGAATCCTATCTAGTAGGTGCAAAGAAGTCTTAGAAGCACTTGGCCAGATGTGAGCAGTGCACTCCAGTTTTGGGCGGATGAAAGAAAAGTATATTGAAGCTATAATGGAATACTGGCACTAGTTCGTAGATAGGTAGCTTCAGATCAGAGTGATCTGAGAGGTGTGGCCGGGGTTCTACCTGTGTTTCACTTAGTGCCAAAACAGCTGGCCTGTATTTACAGACGTGGACGTACGCAGAAAAGTGATAACTTTTCAGTCCGCTGATATTAGCTATGTCCACTCTTAATTCCCGAGCCATTGCAAGAAAAATAACAAAAAAAAAAAATACAACACCGACGATGTTAAGCAAGGCTGCGAAGTGGAAATTTTGTTATTGGTTTCCTATATTAAACAGTTGTAGGTGTTATGCCCTTACAACAATATGAAACAGTGCACCAAAAAAATTGCTATTCACAACCTTCCATCCATTGTTCTTATATCGGGACAATGTTGCGTTGGACTGTTTCTTTCTTCGCAGGATCTTCTTTTCATCCATTCTTTTCCCTCGGTGCTTATGTTTTAAACTGCGGAGCCTATAGGTGTTCATTTTCTGTTACGCGTTTTCGTTTTAGGCACTTACACCTACAGCTCTTTTTCTATAATGACTCTTGATACGCGTAGTAATAGTAAATAAAATAACACCTCTGCTGGACGACAAGCTTAAAGATATACCAACGAAAATTCATTTAGAGGGAATCGGAACTGAAATCCGTAGTCTAAAACAGGCCAATGTGGCCTGTACTTCCCGGCCCAGTCGGGAGCACTGGTGATTGATGAGGTAAAAGCGTTATGCCTGGATTTGCCTTAGACCTAAAATCAATTAGTGCTGGCGTCAGCTAGAACTATTCGATCCAGAAGCGCTAACACCGAAAACGTCATTGTGGAGTTACAGACAGAATAAAGAAGACTACACGTCTTCCTTAAATCTGTAACGATCGAGGGTGTAATAATCCATAACGACTATCCGAGTGCGACACCAGAAAAGACAAAACATTTGCTGAAACTGAAAAACGACATTCGTGGAAGACACCAAAACATCACAATGCAAATTCGTGGCGACAAGCAGCAAGCGACACTTTTAACTTCAATTCCGTGAGCAACTTAGCGTGCAAAGAATGGGGGGCAGAAGAATAGTTTTTAGTACAAATGCCGTCAGCCTATCAAAATATCATTTAAATTCTAGTTTAAGTATTATCTCAATTGATAGTCGTTTTACATTGCGTTTAACATTTTAAAAAATAGCTTGTAATATACCAGGCCTATAAAAACAATTGCTTTTTTACCAGTTCTTCGATTACATAAATAAATTTGACAAGGAATAATTGTAATCGTTCTTCGGCAACTATCCACTCCATTGGATTCCAGATACACGAATATCTACATGGGGCAGAGTTTACGGAGGTTTCTTGTACGATATAAATAAACGCACATGTAGGACGCCGATTCTTTAAAGAGAACTTAATCAAGTTTTAGTTGAAGTCAAAATCGAAAAAACCAGACTGTAGACCGAACATTCCTTGTATCAAGTGTGATTAACTCTTTAGAGAAGTAAAGCAAACGTAATTATGATAGTATAGGGCATGTTGCGATAAAGTGGTAGATGTTGTCGTCCTCGTTACGATTGCACAGCATGCAGATTGCATTGACATCACGTCGATGCGGCATGTAATTAAGTCTTAGGAGGTCCGTTCTTGCTCTAAATATTACACTTATTTGATAAGTTGAATGTTCCGCGTTAAAATAGTTACGGGCACCAAGTACATGGCTCAGAAGTCTGTATTTATGCCGCGAAGATGAAGATTGGGCTCTACTTATGGTATACAGTCGTTATAGACATAATCATCCTGTTTCTTTATGCACGCATAGAGCTTGTCTTCCCACTCATTTGCCTCTGTGAGATCCCAACTCAATGTTATGTAAGCAAGCAAGCTCATTCTATTCTTTGAAAGGTGGTAGGTTATACTTTCGCGCCATCTTGAGAAGTCTCTTCTGGAGACTATTGTCTGCCCTGCTCATCACTTTGATCATATAGACCAGATTTAACATAGATGGCATATGTTCCTATTAAAAAAGAACCGTTGGACCGATTCACACTCTTCAATGTACTTATAGCCAAACATTTGATTTGCGTAACAGAGGCACGCGTTAACAGTGGCATTAAAAACCTTGAAATTTGAGGCGCAGCCGATTCGTTGGCTGCCAAAGAAGCTTCACCAGTGCCGAAAACCATAATTTTTCCCTTGGAGGTGTTAATCTTTAACCTATCTACCCCCCCCCCCCCCCCCCCCCCCCCTAGAGATAATTTGCTAAATCATCCTATGTAGAGAGCAAATAAAAGTGCGCTAAGCACACCCCTGTAAAAACTGAACAATAGTCTGACAAAACACTACCGTTCCAAGCCGTAGCAAAGGTTTGTGTGGCAAGCTCCTTATACACTCTATTAAATTTGGTCGAGTGTCCCAGAGTCGATAACTTGTACATGCAACAAAGAATTTCTATTAACTGTGTCAAAAGGCCGCCTTAAAGTCTAGAAAGAAGGAATACAGTTTGTTCCCCCTGTTTCTAAATTTTGTGGCAACCATTGTCAATGCAAAAATTTGGTCTACCGTCGAGAACCCTACACGAAAACCTGCTCGAAAAACACTAGTCTGTACATAATCCCGGTACACATCAATTGCAACAGATTGATGAAAGATTTTGGGACGCTGCATAATAATGCCAAATGAAGGAAAGAATATTTTAAAGGTAAGTCCCGGTCTGCAATCCCCAAAATCAATAAATTAAATCAGATGCTTAGAAAATAAACAAATTGAGAGCAATTGGAAAAAGCTCGCTGAAATGTGCGAAACTATTGGGTTGTTAGTAATAATCGGACGGTTCAAAATTGACACGAAAAGTCACTTGACATATGTCAGAGGTACTGCATGCTCGGCCATCGATTACTGTTTTATGCAGGGAAAGTGGCTTGAGTATGTATCATACCTCCGCGTTGATGAGGTGAACTATTCGGATAACCTACCCTTAACTGTTATAGCAAGCTTTGAGACCTTTTCACAATCACCCACCACACAGACGCAATTAGTACCAAAACTTTAATGGATGGAACGATTTGAATCTAGATGCAAATTGCTCTTGAACCACAAGCTCAGTGCTGTAAGTGATTCAGAGATCAATTCCATTAACGGACCAAACATACTCGTATCTCTAACTGAGCATTTTGAACAGCTGCTTAACCCTCCATTCTCAAGAAGCCAGCTACACTATGCACTTCCCTACCAGAGAGTGGATGTACTGGATTGCAAGATTACTTTACAAGCACTCTGCAGAGTTATACATCGATGAAACTCAAATAAAGCCTCCGGAGAGGATCGCATACTGTACAAATGTACTCAGTGAGTTTCAAGCGGGATTCAGAAAGGACTACTACACAGTGGATAATATCTTCACTATAACCAGTGCGGCTGGGACTTATCTCGACAAGGGCAAGCAACTATACGTGTTCTTGGAAGACATTAAGGCAGCTTCTGACCTCATTGACAGAAAATCGCCTTTTCATAAATTTATCCACCCGCGTCGCGTTCAGAGTTAGAGCCAGTCAAAGCCTAACTAGACATACCTACAAAAATCATCTCTAGTGTATGCTTTCGTCGACGACTAATGGTTTCACTTTTCAATTAAAACCTCTAAATCAACAGAAACACATTTCTCCAACTTCCTTCAACTGTGAAGCCCTTACAAAATGTCCACCAAGTCTGCATTGAAAACTGGATTGCTTCCGGTTTTGACCTTTCCATGAAAACACAAACCCCAAAGTCTACCTCTACTGATGACCATAGTCACTCCAGTCACTTGAGTCATTATAGCCAACGGCCACTCTCGTATCAGGTGACAAGTTGCATTAAATTTACAAAAATAGCGGTAACAGTGCAAATACCACTAATGGCGAGTGTGACTTATTGATTTCGTCCGTCAGTCGCCAGTTAAAGCAGGCCATTAGCAGCAGACCAAAAGAAGGAATTCACTTCCTTTGCAAAAACAATTCACATTCGTCGTCATCGTCCTTTGCTGGCGTTCAATCCGTTTGCTTAATTCGTTCCATTTGTGCGATTGGTGGGCTGTTACCGTTGTCGTTGCAATTGAAAACAGACAATTTCCGGTTTGGCGAATGGCTATGCGCTGTGTAAATTTCCGGTGTGCAGTTTTCATTTCATACCCTTTCCTACTCAGTCTGTATGATGTCCCCTTACCACACCATGGACTCCAGTTACAACTACAATTGTACATACTACTCGTACTTACGGAGTGTAAGGCTTTAACAGCTTTCAAATCATCCTTGAAAGGCTTCATTCTATCATTTTGGTTTCTAGTTTCAATTCCGTAAGCCTGAGTGCAATTACGAATTTTTCATCTGTGTGGGAAGGAGTTTCCGTGAGAGGATGTCCATATGTCTGGTTGTATATGTACATAGGTCTTGTAATATGAACTTCTAACGGGTTCCTTGGCCTGTCATATATTTATACTCGTATGTGCAGTCATACTCGACGTTGAATGAATGGACAGGGATTTTCATTTAAGGACACAAAACGTTCGAGGTGAATACCTTTCATGAATGCAAACACACTTGTCTCTGTTTGAATCACGCGTCCACATACGAGTATAGTACCACAGTCGGCTGACCGATTACCTTGAGGCAAGTGGGAAATTGCTTCCAACCTACATGTGTCTGCAGTATGGGAAATACACACCCCCGAACTGAATTAATTGAGTTCTGACAGATAGTCGCTGAAGATATACAAATACCTAGGCACCATGCTCAGGTATCGAGGGCACCAAAGGATTATGCGAAACTGTCGTCCCCTCGTATGAAGACCTTAATTGGATTTAATCTGCTTAATGATCATGTATCTCAGTTTGAACGAATATCTCGACGACATGGAATCAGCTAGACTCTAGAGAGATACGCTTACGTATGATGCGTTCGGAAGGGTATTCGTAGCTTCCGCTGAAGCTAGGAGGGGAACGGCACCTAATGCAGTATTCATTAAGGTCATTTACCGGGGCGATTAAATCCGGTTGCGTGTGCTGCGGAATAAACATACTCGTATCACAACTGGCCTCTCGTTAAGGAGGGGAGGCGGATGACTGAAAGTATCATCGGGTTTGATTAAGAAGTCGGACAAAGTGGGTGACAGTTAACTCTGTCATTTCGGATTTAACTACTGTTGAATTGGAAAAAAACAAAAAGACGGAACCCAGTTTGGGGTTGGCAATTCGATTACACCTGTTGGATAGTTAAATGCCAGCAAAACAAGGGTGGACATATGATAGAAGACTACCCCGGAGGGTTCTAACAATGTATAGATTGTGGTTAATCGCAGTGAAATGCAGTTGCCACCACTGGAATTGTTTCCTCAATAAGTCGATGGGTAGCTATTCAAGCACAAAGCCCTTTTGCGGGGCTGTCAGGCTTGCATTATCTGGTCTTTGCAATATTTTGATTGGCAAATTCAAAGTGGGTCGTGAATTCTCGTACGAAAGAGAAGTATCTGCGTCTATAGCGATAGCCAAACTGGAACCATTCCAAGTTAATTAATCAATTCAATCCTCCTTTTAACATAGTTGGAATGCTGAATCAAATGAGTCTTCGTTGGATGCTAAGCCGCAATGGGAGCATTGAAAATATGACTGCCAATGAACTCCTTTATTATAGAAATAGCTCAGAGGAGTCTTTTTGAGAACCCGACCCTACATTAGAACTACCTGCGCCTTTCGTCAGGGCTTCCATACTGTGGTGTCGTATGAAAATAACAATATATGACGTGTTTCTCCAGGATTTCAGCAGGGGAAACGAATATCTTCGACATAGCTAAACACCAGCAGTTTTTCTGCTATACCTTAGAAGAAAAGACTGAATTGCTTACTGGCATCGTAGCTGGGCCTAGCGCTTTAGCTTTGCGTCTTAATATGAGTACGACAATTTCCTATGACGCTCTTGAGATACTATCGCTAGAATCCTAAACCACTTGGGCTTATTTTGTTTCATTATCACTTATTTGGACTCAAACTTAGCACAAGCTGGAGAAATTTGTTTTTTTTTTTAAAGGACGCATATGACGAAGATCCCCAATTTCATGCTCCTACTGACGATAAAGTCGTAAGTTAAACTTTCACTGCTGTTTGGCCTTTATGACCCAACGAAAAGTAATACGTGCATTTATATGCTTTTCAAACGACGAGTTACTTGAGTGCATCCAGAGGAACGATCGGCTTCATGTCGCAGGACAGGTAAGCCGTTTCTCTTACTTCAGGAGCAAGACAATTTGCTGAATTGTTTATCTATATTCATTGTTATGATGAATTCCGAATCAATCTCCTTAAAGCTGGCCTTTGAGACAATGCAAACTCTGTCCAATCTCTTCCATCTGATGAGATCAACAAATTGTCTCTACATTTTACCTGGACGATGTAGACCAACAAATCCGTCAAACCGACCTAGATGAAGAAAAAAATAGCAATATCCAAGCTGGAGGCCCACAAAGCTGCTGGATCGGACGGCCTGATCGCCGAGCTCTTCAAAGCGGCAGGCGGTGATTTGGTAAGGAGCATATACCAACTCATCTCTAAAATATGGTCGGAGGAAAGTATGCCCGATGAATGGAACATCAGCATTGTTTTTCCGATCGTCAAGAAAGGAGACCCTCTGAACTGCGCCAACTACAGAGGCATCAGTCTTCTTAGCATCGCGTACAAGATCTTTTCTGCCGTTTTATGTGAATGCCTGAAGCCGTTCGTCAACAACCTGATAGGTCCATATCAGTGTGGTTTCAGGCCAGGAAAGTCCACCATCGACCAAATATTCACACTACGGCAGATCTTGGAGAAGACCGATGAGCTTCAGATCGAAACACACCACCTATTCATCGATTTTAAGGCCGCGTCTGACAGCATCTATAGAGACGAGCTATACAGAGCAATGTCTAGTTTTGGCATCCCTACCAAACTCATCCATCTGTGCAGGATGACGATAGAGCATGCACGCTGCTCCATCAAGATCGGTAAAGATCTCACCTTGTCACTCTTGTCAATCGCTGTTTCTTTGGGCTAAGAAGGCAATTGACTAGCAAAGCCCTCTCTCGAATAACAAAAGTTATCCTAAATAAGACCTTAATAATCCCAGTGCTGCTCTATGACGCAGAGGCATGAACATGATCAAAAATGGATGAGGGTGTTTTTGGTTGCTTCGAGAGAAAAATTCTTCGGGCGATCTTCGGGCGATCTTCGGTCCCGTATGCATTGACTGTGAGTGGAGGAGGAGATACAACGACGAACTGTATGGACTGTACAGCGACATGGACCTAGCCAGAAGAGTGAAGATCCAAAGACTGAGATGGCTGGGTCATGTAGAGCGCATGGACACCAATGCTCCGGTCCGAAAAGTCTTCGAATCCGCCCCCGAGGGACAGCGCAGTAGAGGAAGGCCAAGACTCAGGTGGCGCACGCAAGTGGAAGAGGACCTCAGCCAACTTAGCGTGCGAAACTGGAGGCAGCTAGCCAGGGATCGAGCTGGCTGGAGAAGCTTGTTGTATGAGGCCCAGGTCCACCCCGGACTGTAGCGCCACATTATGTAAGTAAGTAAGTAATTCTCTACACATTTGTGTGATAGTGTGGACTAGCTATCAAACTTTTTTTTTGGTTAGCTGACGAAAACCTTGCACTATGTTGTACTTATATATGAGGTACCCCAGGGATTAGCTTTAACATCTCCACTTATTCAATTACTTGCAATTGCTACGTTTTGGTTGGCTTAAAAGTACAAAGCAAGGGTAAAGTGTCCTTAAGACAATCATTGTTTTCTTTTCCAAAAGAGAAGTTCTTCACATTAAGAGATTGGTGTTGGAACTTTAAAAAAATTACGCTGCCCCCAGTTTTGAACTCGTTACCTTTAATGCATGCCTGTCCAGGTATGTAGTAGACGATTGCCCTGTTATTCTTGTCTATTTCGCTACCATATGCATCGGCTTTAAGCGATTTTGTTTCTCTACAATGGCACCACATCTTTTTCGTTTCAATCGTTGTTTCGTAGATGACAGCATCGGCTCATCTTTTGCACAACGTGGCAAGCAGATGATGATTGCGGGGTGGAGATTTTCCATTGCCAAGATTCCTGCGGTCTATATCAAGCATTTTAGAATAGATTAGATGTAGATTTGCTCTCTGTTTTTTACCCTGAGTGCCCATAATCCTTTGACTTATCCTTTCAAGATCTATGACTCTTGAATGAAGTTACAAGTCTTGGGCTGTACCTGTAAACATTATATTCAATCTATCGCAGCTGAGGTCTCTATGGCGTGGTAAACGCTTACCGATGTTACATTAAATTATTTGGCCGAGCAAAACTATGGCCCCGTCCTCTGCCAGCATCGTATTTTCTTCATCCCGAGTAACGAACTATGCCTCCCGGGAGTCCTGTTTCGACCATCAAGTGTTTTCAATTGCTTAACGTTTAAGTCAGATTTGCGAAGTATGGTTCCACTGTATAGAATTAAGGTTCCGATGAAAGAGGCCGTGGTCATTCTTTCCCACTGCCTATCCTATTCCGTCTGCTCAGAACACAAGAACAATCTCAAACTAGAAATGTAGGCCCTGAAATTTGAGCCTGTTCTTCCTGCTGTTAAGTCTGAGCTGCCGAGAATCTCCTAAGGATAGCATATTTTATTGGGTAATAGCTACTTTTGGGTAATAGTTGTTCTTTCCTTGCAGCTCGTTGGGGTGTTATGCGGTTAGAGAGTCCTGAAAAAATTTTAAACATGTTAGTCAGTAAGAAAAAGACGCAATTGTTCACAAAATCTCTTTATTTACATAGCACTCCTAGTAAATCCTTTCGATGACCCTACGAAGTTTCTTAAAATAAGTTGAAACCAATTCTAATCCAAACACTATCAATGCCAACGACGTCATAACCCCATAAATCTTAAAAACCCCTTCCAATCGCATAATTGACATCGTTTTAGGGCGATGCTGACTCTTATGTTTACCAAATCTATTAGTCTTAGTTATATAACTTTGCTTAAAGAACTTGGAAATGCCTGAATAACCTAAATCGTTCAAAACCCGGTCGAACACTGGCAAATATATCGAATGCTTCGAGAAGTACATAACTATTTGGTGCATGTAAAACACCTCGTTGATCATGATAAGATTACTTCCGTTCTGATGAGCTTTCCGCATATAATGTAGAAAATTATCTCTCAATGTGACAACTGCGTATTTTTCTCTTGATGTCTCTAAGATGTCGTATCTTTCATTTGGGCCACCACTTATCACCAACGGTGCTACATCTCTGGGGAAGATCCCCATCTGAGCGACATTTTTCGGTGCTATGAGTTTGTAGTTCCATTTCACAAGACTGTCGAATCCTGATGGTCGTTTTGCAAACTTATCCAATCGAATTGCATCGTAAAGAGAGCCCTGATAGGCATTTCGGATGATGAGACTGAAATAGAGCCACAACATGAGAAGATATCGTGCAAAGTTTCTTGTAGGCATCCGAGTCACTGGGTAACCAAGAAACACTCCAAAGAAATTCAATGAAGGAGCATCGTTACCGGGACCAAAGACAAATGTACGAATCGCAGGATGCATTGTTCTCACAATCTGTATAATTATTTTGCCAGAGACAAGAAGAATCCCGAGACAGAACCATACTGACCAATAAAATGGTGTTGCCAAGGTAGCTAGTGACGTTGCGGCTCGTTTCCCGCGAATCACCAGCACATAAGGTGAACTGTAATAGATAACTGATGGAGAAATCATCCATCGGTTTGGATCAGAACCACTAAAGCTTCCTATTGCGAAATCCGCCCTACGTTTCACTATCTGCAAAGAAAGATGTTACAAATCGAAGGTTGAATCTTAAACCACTTACATCAGCAAAACATCCATAAGCCTTAGTTTCATTGATATGGCTGTGCTCTTTCGGAAAGGGCAACAGGTCAATTGTAAAATTAAGAGTGTCTGCCAATAATCTTATCATATTTCCCTCGATCCCACCAAGGTTACGCCAACGACCCACTGGCTTTGGATTACTGGCATTTCCCACAAAAGTGATCATCGGAGGGACAATACGACTCGTCATCCGCATAGGACAACCATGAAAATTTGATAGCTTCTTAGGAAAGATAGCCTTTAGACGATCGGATTCTTGGTTAAAGATGATGTATAGTTGAGGCTGCACCACACGGCAATCAGTATCGGAGAACAGCGTATAGGTGTACATACAAACGCCCAAAGATGGATGATGTAGGATCACGCTGACATTGATCACATTGAACTGATAGCAAATCTGAAAGATCTTTTCCATGATGTTGTAAAAATTCGGAGTGTACTTGGTTAGGATGACCAAGAAGAAGAAATTCCGTTCATAAAAGCTTATCGGAAATTCAAACCGAAGGTTTCTAAAAAGAGGAAACAATCTTTACCAAGGAAACCTCTAAGGACTAACAAGTATACTTACCGAAATGCCTCAGCAGAGTCAACAAAAAAAATGTAGTAATCCCACAGTTGGTTATTGAAGCTACCAATGAACAACTGGACAGTCATCGATTCCTTCATATTGATGAGAAGGTTATTCAACAAAAAGACATTGACAGCTGCTGTATCGGGAAAGAAACTGCTCCCTGCTATTACCACCGTCGATGACAATTTGCTTAATTGCCTCTGAACTAGTAATAAGGTGGCTTTAGCCAGTTCCAAGTTGTCATCTCCCAATGACATATTTAAAGCTTCTGTCGAGCTTTGTGATAGTGCAAGACAAAGAATAACAAACCAACTCACGTTGACCATTTCGTTTGAACTGCATTTGGGAAAAGGACTCCAAATTATACGAAATGAATTCATGTACTGAAAGGTGATGATAGATGACCGTCATTTGTTTGCGCAATTTTTTAGGGAATGAAAACTCACGGAGAATGGCTTGTAATTTGCTGGTCTTCCATTTAGATGTGTCCAGTTGATAGGAAGGAAATTAAACTATGAATGAGGAGTCTTCATAATGCTGACAGGTTAGAGTGCAACCTCATCACATGACTAAATTAAATGAATTGGTACTCCCCGTGAGAATTCCTTTTTTTGTGTTCTGACATGCCAAGCACGAAAACATGACATTGAGGTACGAGTATTACTCGAATTTGAATTTGTGGACGTATCCGTGAAGTGATGAAATAATCTGCAATTTTTGTGGGCAAAACAAACACTACATATGCCACCTGATGGAAGACCACGAAGTGTGGCGGATATAGAAGTTTGGTTTGACTTTTATGAAAAACTGAAATCGTCACTTGTTACTTGTTCAGAAACGACACCGGTCTGAACTCAAGATTACAGATACATATTTTCAATTCTACAATCGTTGATTGTTTTGATTGTTGAGATTATGTTTGGTCCGTTGATAGTGGAATATTCATACATATACAGATGCTGGAAGTCGTTAATTACTCGGATGCTGTACTACTTTACTTCTGACAACATCTTGCAGACTGCGGTGGTCCTGGGGCTAAGTCTCTAGCTTAAGTACTGTATTGTTACACAGACCAAGTTAGTAAAGATCCACTTTTAACTGTGTGCGTGAGTATGTTCTTCGTATTCTGGTCTGTCCCACTGTTATGAATTCGGAGATCCTATGGGTTGGTGTACCGGTGTTCGTGCGCCTAACATGACCTGACTATCTTAAACGATGTAGGTAGATCCATGTTGCTTTTCGTTACTACATCAAAACCATAGTTATGTGTGCGTCATCCCGGGCAAATCAATAACGACTACATTCAATAGCACGACCATAAGTTACTAGTCATTAAGACCAAACACAGGAGAAGGAGAAACAGAACGAATTGCAAGTCATCCGTACCAAAAGCAGATGCTAAGAAAAACCCAGCAACAAGTCTTACAATACAAATCGAAACAGCGCGCTGCCTAAAATAATGCATCAAAACCACAACAACAGTTGAATCAACAATAGATTTAACAACAGCAGAGAGAATACCCATAACAGCAACAACAACAGTAGAAGCAATAACAAAAGCCTAACAAACAAAGAGAGCCTCCAATCAACAGCCAAGGAGGTTGATTCGTTGGACCCAATTTTCAGCGACTCGGCCACACATTTCGGCCGAAACGTCCGCTATTTCGCGTTCAATGGTGGCTCTGAGCTCTTCCAACGTCGTCGGCTTATTGACATAAACCAATGACTTAACGTAGCCCCACAGACAATAGTCAAGTGGCGTTAAGTCACACGAACGAGGCGGCCAATCGGCTGGCCCATTTCTTGAGATAACACGCTCACCAAACTTACTCTTCAATAAATCGATTGTAACGTGTGCTGTGTGGTCCATCGGCTTCAATTCTTGAGCCAGCTTGATCTTGTATGGGTGTAAACTAAGATTCTTACGCAAGATACGCCATAATGTGGTCTGAGCGATGCCCAATTCTTGAGAACGCCGTGGAATTGACTGATATGGACCGTGTGCTACGGACGCCTGAACGACAGCGATATTTTCGACACTTCGACCAACCCGTTGTCTCACTGACACAGCAACATCACACAACGAATACGTAGACTCAAATTTTTGCACTAAACTTGTTATTGCCTGTCAACTAGGGCGAGAATTACGACCGAAAATTGGAATTAACGCTCTTAAATTTGCAGACGTTGCTCGTTCGTGTACTTTACCATGATGAAAATGTTGAGTTTACTGAATCAATTGACAGTGACAGTTTGATGATTAGTGAAGGAGTGCGTTCACAAATTAAATTCAAAGTTGTCAAGTCCCTATTGGAAAACTCGTTATAAGAAATGGGTGACGTTAAAGGAGCAGTCTTTCGTGCATCTTCTGCAAGAACACGAGACACACCGTAAACTATGGTCTAGGAGATGCATTTCAAATTGCGGCAGATAGACGAAGGACAGTAGAAAGGGTACTTTTAAAACACGAGTGCCTCGAATACTGGAAAATTTACTTGATATGCTAAGGATCTTGCTCTCTATACATGGGTGGACAAGATGCATGTGTCAC
This sequence comes from Volucella inflata, assembly GCA_928272305.1. Classification (NCBI taxonomy): domain Eukaryota; kingdom Metazoa; phylum Arthropoda; class Insecta; order Diptera; family Syrphidae; genus Volucella; species Volucella inflata. The sequence continues at coordinate 69,355,486 of OV743719.1, forward strand.
TGTAGGGTTAAAATCTCCTTGAGACGTGGTGAGTCTGAACATGGCGGAATGAACCCTTAATGCCGTTAATTTTAATTTGTATTTACTGACAAAACATTTAACGATGAGCTGCAATACTCAAGTTGCCCACAGGTGGCACCTCTGATGTGCTTTTCGTTAGAGAAATTGAGCCAAACAAAAGGGTTCCGCTGCTGGTTTATGTTCTTTAGAAGACCAAACGACTTGGATCGTGACTTTCGGCTTTATTGTTAATCCCATTGTAGTGGCGCGCTGTAAAAATAGGGTTGGCACAGATCGGTGTTAACTTGGCGATGTCCAGTATTGTAACTGTTTCTACACGTTAATTGTGCTTATTTTACATGAAGGTGCTACTGGTCGATGTCCCTTACCTAACTTATATGTAATCGCGAGTGCTGACCAGCTGATGGAATCAACGGTGATGTAAAATCAAATAAAATCTTCACCAGGCTACTCTGACCGCTGTCGCCTTGGGTGTGCTGGGTTTTCACTTAACGACCGCAACGAAATCCCTTGTTTGAAGACAGAAATGTTCTGCTCACAAACTTACGAGCAGAAGAGGTGATACGAACACCGGTAGAAGACGAATGAGCATGAGAAGTTCACGGTCGAGGAAACTTCAAACCAAAACCTGTCGAAACAAACAAGGGAACATAATATTGTAGAAGAGTCGTAGTCGATGCTGAAGCGATACTGTATAACAGCTATGACGAACCAAATACCGCTGTCAGGTAAAATAAACCTTTTAACCTAGACGATGTAGATCAAAAATACCGTCCAACCTACCTAAATGAACTGAAGATTGTCATAACTTTACTAAAATGCAACAAACCTCATGGAATGGACGCCTGATTGCTGAGCTCTTTAATGCGAGCGTATGCTAAATATGGTCGGATGAAACTGTGTTTTATAAATTGAACCTCAACACTGTGTTAGGTCAGATCCTCAAGAAAGGAGACCCTCTGAACTGCGCCAACTACATACAGGGGCATCAGTCGTCTTCACAACGCTTCCAAGATCCTATCTGGTGCTTTGTGTGAAGGCCTTGAGCCCTTCGTCAACAACCTGATTGGTCAATATCAGTGCGGTTTCAGGCCAAGAGAGCGCTTTTGGTTCCTTTGAGAGGGAATTTTTCGGGTGCTTTTCGGCCCCGTCTGCAGACGGAGGAGGAACAACCACGAGCCGGGCGCACTGTTCAGCGACATCGAGTAATCCAGACAGAAATGGCTGGAAATGTCTTTAAATCCCGCCCCAAAGGACAGCGCAGTAGAAAAAGGCTGTGACTGAGGTGGCAACTGGAAGGAGATTTCAAGTTGAAGATCGAGCTGGCTGGAGATCCTTGTTGATTGAGGCACTAGTCCGCTGGGTGGATACGCTTGTTGGTTGAATCTCTGATTCGTTGGCTAGAGACGCTTGTTCAGGTCCGCCTTGAACTGTTGCGTCACCCTAAGTAAGTACTTCCAACCCATGTTACACTATTGATGATGTAGCAGTTCAGCGTGAAGGAACATTTCAATGCGTTGACGGACAAAACCAATACGTAACGTCAATGTAAGGGTTATATCCTGCCAACAATGTCTGCCAACATTTCGCCACTTCCTCAGTACCTAGAGGCAGAAACACAGATAGCAGATAAACACCCACACTCTTGATTGTACTTTACCGACTTTGAACGATGAGAAAACCAAAAGACTCAGGTATGCCATTGCCTGCCAAATATTTTTTTTGTATTTCAGTGAATCACCTGGAAATCGAACCCAAGACCTGTGACATAGTAGTCGACGAACTTAACCCCTGGCATCTTATAGGAGAACCAATGGGAAGATGAACTCAGAACTGGCAGGAAGTCTGATATATCGTATTGAGATTTAAGCAAGGATTTGAGGATTGAAAAAATGCTTAAAGGAAATTTGAATTAAGAAAGCTGTATCGTCAAAACGGTTCGGTTCTTACGCAAAAGCTTTGTACACGTAGAACCATTTTTTTTATTTTAAATTTATGTAACAAACGCGGGTAATTGAACTATCTTCTTCAAGTGCATACTCGTACTGTTACGCACGTGCTCCGATTGCCATCATGTTAATCGTCAAGGATCAAGAAAACAATTCTTTTCTCAATCGCCATTGTCGATATTGATCAATTACGTGCTCTACGTAGCAAAGAGCTCCTCACAAGGCCAGGATACATCCTCAGCCAGTAACCCCAGTCAGTAACTAGTGCCAAATCCAATATCGCTCGTGTTGACTTGCCTCCCTAGCTATATTCCAGCATTAGCTTACACCCAAAAAATAAAACCACAAAACTCAAGGCAACAACTAAAAATAAAAACGTTCTCCCCTTCCTTGGCCTCATAGTTGTGACCGAAGCCGACTATTGCCCAGTCCAGGGTGCTGTCTCTGCCTTGATTGTCTCCGATGAGAGGCAGGACTGGGTAGAAGGTTATGATGGGAACATTTGATATCCCTGGAGCGGTTTGTCTTTCGTTGTTTTTGTTCTTTTTTTTCTCTTCATTTTCGCTTTCGTTTCGGTATTGTCTTTTTGTAATACTATGTACCCATTCCCGTTGCGAGATAATGAGACTCGTGGTTTATTGTTTTCAAAAACAATAGTCGGTCCTTGGTAGAAAGTATCTACGTCATCTAGGTCCTGTTCCAAAATAATAGACCAAAGGTGATGAATCAAAGAATAAAGCTTCAGACTAAAGGTGGCGATATCCTTCCTCTGATTCGTATATTGCAAAGGTTTTCTTTAAAACAAAAAGGAGTTACTCCGTCGTCCGTTGGTTGGTTAGATTTGAGCAGATATAGGACTCCTAGAGAGACCGCCTCACTTTGCTTTAGCTTTTCCAACCCTCTTCGTTGGGAATATACATAATAACACGGCACGTTGTGCCCCTTTGTTCGAGAAGATTTGCGTGCATTCTTATGATCAAAAATGGGGAGGAATCCAGCTTACTACTTTCCAATTTATCCACCCCCATCTATCCTTTACTTCCTGCACAATGAAGCATGCATCCTCATAGTCGTATTGTAGCCAGCCGTGGAATTGTAGACGACGAACGCACTGGGTACTCAAGGGGTTCCTGCTAACAGAGGAAACTCCTTGAAAACTGATTTCGAAAATCTTCTCCTGTGAAGCACGGTGAAGCCCGTGTACGTTCCATACTCGAGCCAGCAAATAAATTGTTGCATTCCACTTATGTTGCCTTTGACTCGATACGGTACAAGTATTGCTGAGCTCCCTGTCCATGGATACAAGGGCGTTCTTGGTACTTTGTATATTCGGTTGGTACTCCTACCATGAATACCTCATACCGTAGATTGTAGAGGGGAAAACACAGTTTGCCTATTAAAGTAAAGATGCAGCAATATTTTTGCTTCAGCTGAGAGGGTTTTATGTGAAGGGTGCGATATATGTACTCGTATATGCATACATATGAACAATATCGTGAGGTAAGGCGCCCTACAGGCGGTATACTGTTGGTCTTTAAGGTGCATTTACACTGTTGTTGGCTTGTGATGGTGGTGTTGGTTTAATATGGACTTCCGCTGAGGTAAAAGATGTAAACGTGCTATGGGAGATTAAACATATTTGCCAGGATAAATCGGTCCTCGGAATGTACGAGAAGCATTAGAAATGCGGAAACGTATAGGAAAACTGCGCTGCTAAATTTTATTTAATCGTGTTGCGCTTGAGGAGTTCTGATTCAATAAGCATACCCATTAGGATGTTCTCCTTTATGTAATGTGGGTTGGAGAGGTGTTGAAAGGGAGAATATTGATCGCTTCCAGGGGATGGATGTGTGCACTGGTAGAGAGTCTATTATCGTTAAAAGTAGTCGGATTGGTTGGACGAATAAAAAGACTTAAAAAGCGATAAATTAATGCTTTAGAAGATAGTGACGGATCTGGTTTAAGACTAGACCTTATAGTTTTATTATGAATTTCTTCGCAGTAGGAAGTCGGTCAGTTATTTATTGTATTATCTGTCGCGTGAGATCGAAAAATTTGACCCTACAAAGTGGGCGTCCACAGGATTCTATACCCTCTGTTCGTGCAGGACTTTACAAGTCGAACTTGATTGCTGGACTGCTTTTTTGGTTAGAGAGAGAGGACGGAAGTGTTTTTTGGGATGGCATTTCCGGCATTGTATTTTGAACTGTCGGAGTGTACAGGAGCCTTTGTAATTAAAATCCACTTAATTTGTAATAAGCCTTAGAGTTTTGTTTTATTTTTGAACCCCTTCAGGGTTTTGTACACCCTCACCAATATGGTTATTTGTGGCCAGTACTTTTTCTGATTCTCAAAATAATGGTTTTCCTGTACCAAATGTGATCTAAGCCTTCGGAACGTTCCCATTCTAACTCATCTAACATTCTAGGTTTCGTAATTTCTGGTCTTATGAATCTTCGTCATCACATGTTGGAGCCGATGTCGCTTAGACACAATTTCATAACTTGCACTTTCACAGGATTATGACCTACCAGTAGTCTGGCAAATGATGCTAGTTGTCGTTTTAGATAATCCTGCCTTACTCTTTGATTTGTATCTTCTGCCTCATACCTTTTCCCACCGAATATGAGGCGATGACGTAATAATTTGCTAGCTAACTTATTTGACACATTCGTTGCCTATCAATTCGTAATCTCCTAGATTACATTATCAGAACCGGATTAGAATTACCTTTTAGCTTTGAAGCTGAAAGATAGCTGAGTAACACAACTCACCTTTGTTGATATCTGTTGTCAGTTGTAGCGACAGATAAAACAATCAAATACGCAGTTGCTTTCTTTGAAGTCTTCAAGTCACATGTAACCGATAGCATATATCGAGTCATGGCCCAACAAATGTAAAGAGCACCCGCTAGCAGCCCTTAGAAGAATCTTTAATGGCAGATTGGTACTGGCATACATGCCGAAACCCGGGCCGAACAGTATTAAAATCCTTTACACTGAAAATCATTGCAGGTGACTTCACGATCAGACCTCTATTCAAGATGCAACATGCATAGCAAGGGCGTGTAAATTGGGTTAAGTCATAAGCTGACGACCCAAGCAACCTCAAAAAGGACAACAAATTTCGGCTTTGCACCTGAAATTTAAGGTCTCTTAACGGCCGCGTGCAGCCGAACAACTCATGGAGCTCATAAAATGCTACAAAGCAATATTAGTGCCATCCAAGAACTGCGATGGGATGGGCCAAACAAAAGACGGATGAAAAATTGCGACATCTAATACTGCAACTGCTACAAAGAGTGAAGACAGCGTTTATTTGGATGCGGATCTGTTACCGGGGCAGACTTAGGCAAGGAGTCTTAAGCTTCCGGCATGTGAGCGAACACCTCGTAAAAATCCGGATCAAGGTCGTGTTCAGGAATATCAGGCTCATTTTCGTACACGCCCCTACAAAAGAAAAGGACGAAATGATGAAGGACGAGTTCTATGACCTCCTAGACAGAACATATGCTGAATGCCGCAGCTATGACACCAAAATTGGGGTCAAATGGTATAATAGCTGTTTTTGAGTGCGTCATTGGGAAACAAAGGACGATACCACATCCGACAATGGACAGGACGCAACCTCATAGTAGGCAGCACGCGGTTCCCAAGCCTCAGCATTTAAAAAGGGACAGTCTCCAGACCAATCAAGCGTCAACCAGATTGACCAATCGCCAGATTCGACTCCTCCAACATCCTTGATGTCCAAACCATCCGAGGAGCTAGAATAGAATAGTGATCCATCACTACCTTTTTGCAGCCAGGGTCCGGATTCGGATATTACGAAACAACAGGGTCGTGTCAGAGCACCTATTTTTGACGTTGAAAGGCTGCAATCTCAAAACACTGCTAGAATCTTTTCCGATCGCGTTTTCCTCACACTCTCTCAAAATCCGGTACCCCCTATACAATTCAAAGAACACAAATAGGAAGCTGTCAACAAAGCATCAGAGAAGCAGCATCTAACGTTATTGATTTCAAACAGTCACCACAAAGAAACCTCTGGTTCCTCAGAACATAAATTTCATAGAAGAAAAACGAAAGAGCACGATAAGCATACGGTCGAGGAAATGGAGAGATGGTACCGCAGCAATGACGTTTAAAAATTCTATCAAAGAATAAAACAAAGTCAGAACGGGTGCCTGCAATGGCGAAATCGGAAATCTAGTAGTAGAATCGCAGTCGGTGCTAAAAATATGGAAAGACTTCTTCTGCAGGCCGCATGTCAGCCAAAATAAACTATCAACACTGGACAATGATAGCAGAGAATTACGTCTAACCTGACCTTGACAAAGTTGAGATAGCGACATCAAGACTAAAGTCGCCTGAAACCGATCATGAGTACCATGATATCAGAGTGGTTTTGAGGACAGCGAAGTCTGTCAGATCTTGGAAAAGACCCTCGAATTCCAGATCGACACGCACCGCCTATTTGTCAACTTTAAACCGGCAGTTTTGGCATTCCTGCCAAACTCGTCAGGTTGTGTAGGATGACAGTGTAGAACACTCGCTGAGAACTTCGACGTCAAAAAGGTTTAAGACAAGGCGACCGGCTTTAGAATAGTGCAAATTTCACTGGCCAATAGAAGGGGAACGATTTTCTACAAGTCACGCCAATTGCTTGCGTACGCAGATGGACGAAGACAGCGAGACGTCAAAGAGGCATTCGCAGCTATTAAAGTGGAAACGGCTAGAACTAGTCTCACATATTCAACGCCTAAGATGGCTGGGCCATGTAGAGCGAATGGACACCACAGCTCTGGCCCAATTAATCTTCAAATCAGATTCGGGGGCTAAATGGGCGACGGCCGAATCTACGATGTTGCGAACTAGTAGAAGTAGAAGGGTACCTAAACCAACTCGGAGTGCAACACCGATGGAAGCACCTGACGAATGATCGTGTCGGTTAGAGAGGCTTGTTAGTTGAGGCCCTGCTACCCCGGACTGCAGCGCCACCTAAGAAGAAGAAGGAATTTAGACGGTCTTCAGATATTAGTGAAGACACGGGAAAATACCCTTAAGATTCCAACTGAGGAGATTGCTAGGAGGCTGAATATTTATTATTCGTCAGCTTTTAGCCATTAATTAAATGGCTACTTGGATTCACTTCCAAGCCCGACACGCTGGTACCGCATTTTTTGACGTAAAAAAGATATACAACAGCGTACGAACAGCAACGAAAAATGAGCGATAAACAAGCAGATGAAGCTGCAGAATCAGCGGCAAAACCTGGCTTACATTTATTGAAGGTACTGTCATTTGTTTGGTAGGAATCCAGGGGTATATTCTTTTTCGAGTTTCTTTTACCTGGCGAAATAATCACGGCGAATAAGTACTGAGAGCAACTATCTGAGTTAATGATAATTCAAGAAATTTTTTCGGTTCTGGCTTATGGAAAAGCCGTCATCTTTCGTCGTGATAAAGCCAGGTCACATGCCGCCCAATAAACGCTGCAAAAAGTGAAGGAGCAAAAACGAGAAATCCGTCAGTATCCACCGTATTCCCAGGCTTGCACCTTCAGATTTTGTTCGGTTTCAGTCCCTTTAGAACGGTTTGAATGGAAAGAAATTTGGTTCCGCCGAAGCTGTCGAATCCGTCTTCTTAAATGTCAGCAAATTTTCTGCTGTCCTTCAATAGGAAAGAATGTTGACTACGTATTATTTTCATAGGGAGCACTAAGATTTTTCCAAGCACTTAACTGTGCTAGGAATAAGTGAAACATCATCCTACGACACTTAATGCGACTGAAAATGTTACTTTGGTCGGAACCATTCCATTGTCTGAGGCAAATTTTAGCTATAACAGTCCTTTTGGTTCATGAAAGCGCAGTCAGTCTAAATCTGTCATCTGTGAATACAATCTCTGATTGTCAAATCACCAAGAACATTTATTTTTTCTGCTTGGCAAGACTAAATGCATCTCAAGATTACTTTTTTGCAAAATTTAAGCTAAGTAGGTTTGCTTTATTCAAAAAAGGCTGTCAGGTTGCTTCCATGCAGCAACTATTGATCAGCTTCTTCTCGCGGTTGACACCAGAAGAGTAGAACGTTCACTCATGCACTTTCAATTTCAAGAAAAGTTTTATGCATTTGCTTTTCCTTTCTTTTGTTGTTGCTTCTTCAGTTTCCTCACTTTAGTGTCGAAAGAAAGGTTATGGTACTGTGTACATCTATCGTTATTTCCACCTCATACATTCCAGTTGAATCTTTTGAGTGGCAAAATTTTCAGCGGTGAATGTCAGTTAAAGTCTCTGGAGCGTTCTCCCTCCTATCTTGCATAGATCCTCATAATAGCAAGATGTGAAACTAGATGTGCCTTCTATGAATCCGTTTCAGTCTGACGCCTTGTTCCACCTAATTTTCCGATTTGAAAGTTGAAAGGTATCGTAGTAAAGATTGACCCTTGAGGCAGATCACATGTTAGTTACAAATAAAAAGAGGAGCTTTGTTCATCAGTCTTCATGCGCCATTAATTACTTTTGGGGTTACAAGCCACAACTACTTGTTTTCCAACGTAGTCAAAGGATAACTGTAAATTATAAATTCTCGTTTCAAAACCCTCACCACTTAAAAGTAATTTTCATAAATTTCCTCAAAAGAATAAAAAAAAAGAGAAAGGAGCTCCTCTAACTGCGACTGCCATTAACCAAATTACCACAAAGCCAACCAAATGAAGAACTTTACTCCGCGTGCAATCTCGCAAAACCACATTACCGCATTCACACGCTATTTAAACAAAAAAAACAAAAACATCCTTCTCCTTAGTTTTTCTAGTGTTTTCTTGTTCTTCTTCGTTTTTTTTTTTTTTATATAATTTTGGTCCTCCAAACAAGCCCTGAAGTATCCTTACTAGTGTACTCTTTCTCTTTACCTAACCACAATGCCACTATTCAGTGTTTCAGTTCACATTCCAAAGGACTGTTAAGCTTCTTAGAATTTTTCTTTTTTATTCCATGTTGGACTGACTGCCTGGGCTCCATTTAATCTAGAGTAATATAGTTGCCACTATATCAAGTGTTCAAAAAATAGATAAAAAAGAAGAAGACGAATGTAAACGGAAGTAAAAGGACGAACTCCTCTATGTTTGTGCATTTCAATTTGCACTCGAATTCTTTTCGTTTCGTTCCATCTCAGTTGATTGCCGTTGATTACGGAAAATTTTACAACAAAGAAAAAAACTGAAATAAAAACCGTTAAAAAGAAGGATTCCATTGCAGTGCACCATAGGAGGTCCTTCCTTGTTTATAGAGAGTAAAGCGAAGAACTCTATCCTTGCAAAGTCTTTTCACACAGAAGAAATGCAATAATAAGAAGAGTCATTTTCTTTCTCTTCGTAGGTACTACTCAAACATAACACGTATAATGGGTCCTTGGAGTCCTTTTGTTTTAATATCCTTTTCACACGGTTTTTTTTCCAGCTCCTTTTTGTGCCACATATGCTTTTTTTATTTTTGAATACCATCTGGGTCGGTACAAGTTATGCATATGCAAAGATCCAATGGACCCAAGAACGTCTCTTGTGTTAATTGTCACACAGAGAAGTCACGTATTACGAGAGCTGGTAATTTCTGCGAACAAAAAATAAGGATACAACCAGGAGTTGGCAATGGGAATACGAATGGAAATTGCAATGCGAATGGCATTTGTAAAATGAGTTCGCTTGATTGCTTATTCTCCATTCAAAATGTGTTTAGTCCTTATTTCCGACCCAGGACATCAACCTTGCTCCGGAAAGGAGCTGTACGGATGTGCCTCCTGCTGAGACTTCAAGTTTGTTTCTCAGGATATACTCGTAAATATTTCAGACTTTTATTAAATTTCTTTTTATGATTTCTAGGAACGTAACATATCTCAGCTTATTTCATTCGGAAATTTTAGTGAATCATTGACCTTGGCCAAGCTTTAACATTCGAAAAGTTTACAGGGTACGTTGCCACTTCCGTTCTTGAATTGTGTTCTCTGTAGGATCCTGACCTATTCTATCATGTAGAAGTACATTCACGTTGGGATATCCTATTGGAAAACCAGACGGAGAACACGATCTTTTGTGGTTATGAGGACTTATTTCAAGTGCTGCTACCGGTAGTGTTGCACCGATTCGATATTTGACCGAAGCTGTCATCGTCATATGTCCGACCAGATGATATATTTGTTGTTTGGCTTCTCAGTGTTCTGTTTTTGACGGCTCATGCGTGATTCGCGACACTTACAAATTATTGAATTTTATTATCAAAATTCGTGCTCTGTGAAAAATGTTTCGCACGCACTTCGGCAATTTTAAGGTCGTCGTAATCGACCTCGACCTACTGAGCAATCAATTCAAGTCATGGTTCAAATTTCGCACCAGTTTCACGCTATTGGACATCATGCCACCTACCCGTATACGTAGAGTGCGTACAGAGGAAAATTTTGCTGCTACATACGCCAATGCTTATGAGGACCGTGATTTGTTTATTCGTCGCCGCTGGCTGGCAGCATTTGGGATTGTGTTACTTGACTACGAGGACGATTTTACGCAGGGACCTTGGTCTAAAAGCTTACAAAATACGGCTCATGCAAGAGCTGAAGCCGAAGGACCTACCATAGCTTTGAATTTTCGGTGAGTGTGCCTTGGGAGAGCACTTATTTTGTCAAAGATGACCATGAGAACAACGTTACCATCAATTGCGCCCGCTATCGTTCAATGATATCAAACTTTTGTAATTTGTTTGCTCAAAATTCACGAGCTGAACCTTGTCGACATGTGGTTCCAGCAAGACGGCCCTACATGCCACACAGCATTCGAATCGACGGATCAATTGAGAAATGAGTTCGGTGTGCAATATAAAGGGTGAGCCAACAGATGGTGCGAATGTTGACTGTCAATTACTGTCACTTTCTGAATTCAATGTAGCTGATCTCTTTGACAGATGTCATACAAACTTTTGGAAATTTGATCATGGAGTCGTTTACAATGCAACAATGCATTTTTGTTGTTCAATCTCATTACGGAAATGGACGATCTGCAAAAGTATTGTAACATTTCGTAAAAATCGTGAATTTTTCGGTCAACATAATCGCTCGGGCACGCATACACCAGAACATCACCGAAAGGTGACTTCGTCGCAGGTGATCTTCATTTCAATGCCTATAAAATCTAAATTACTCGACAATTGAAGCCTTTGGACCATATATGACGCCGTTAATTTGTTAACTGGGTGTTAGATCGCCGGGACAATTCTTATCGAATTTGATCTTTTCCGATTAAGCCCAACGTAAATAAGCAAAATTGTCGTTTCTAGCTACCGGAAAGCCCATACGAAATTCACGCAAAACCAATGGATCCCAAAAACATCACTCTGTGGTACTATTGGCGTCATCATTGGGCCGTACTTTTTCGAAAGTTAGTCTGGAGAGACAGTTATAGTGAATGGATGGTGCTATCGCCTACACAAGCCATCAATCAATCAATTTATTGCTTACGAAATTTGAAGATCCCATTATTTCTGTTAGAGGAGAAGTTGGTTGGCCTTCAAGGTCATGTGATTTGACACCTTTAGACTTCTTTCTGTGGGGTTATTTAAATAGTAAGGTCTATGCCAGTAGCATAGTGATGTTTCCAAACTGAAATTGCGGCCATTGACCCACTTATTGCCCATCAAATTTGCTCATCGATAAATTTAACCTTCGGATGGTCGCTTGCAACATTCATAATTGTCAGATACCGATCTTTATTATTCAATAAAACTCTACATGGGTTTTACAATAAATGTATGTTTAAATAAAAACTTCCACACTATCTGTCGGCTCACACTTTATCTCCCGCTTTTCTCTAGTGAATTGTCCGGCTAGGTCGTGAAATTTGACGTCCCTTATCCCTCGTCTATACCGGTTAGGCAGCGTCAATTGCAGCCTTGGAAGTCAACATTTTACGTGTTACTAGCGAGAAGATTTAAGATCCAACGACTGAGATGGCTGGGTCATATAAAGCGGATGAACACCCATACTCCGATCTGAAAAATCTTCGAATCCCCCCTCCCCCCGAAGGACAGCGCAGGTGGAAGGAGACCTCAGTCAATATAGCGTGCGAAACTGTAGGCAGCTATTAAAAGATCGAACTAGCTGAAGACACTTCTTGATTGAGGCCCAGGTTCACCCCAGACTATATCGCCACCTAAAGCTGAAGAAGCTGACTTCTCTCGTTTAAGAAACTTTCATTCGCAGCACACTGGAGGGTTTCTCTCTATTCGATTTTGAATATCCCTATCTCAAGTATGAACCCACGGAGACGACTCTACTCTAAGTAGTTCGGAAAGAATACACCCTATCTACTTTCTTGGGCATAGAAGTTGCTTTTCTTACAGAACACTCCGAGCCTATTTATAAATCCCTTGCTGAGCTAGGTGTAATGGTCCATACTTGTCTTAAAAATAATGAGAACTCATGAAGCACTCGGAAACAGTGGTGTCAGAAAGACCGTGAATAGAGGAACACAACAGAGAACAGTAATCTCTCGGGCATAATTTCTACTTATGGACAAGTTATTTGTAATTATGGAGAAGGAAGGGATTAAGGTGGTCAGAAAAGTTCCCTCTGTGATAAGCCAAATCAGGGGACTCGAACACTACTTGTCGGACACAATCTGTGTTCTCAGAGATGATGCTTTTTATCACAAAAACTAAAACACACGACTTTCCCTTTAGCAAATTCAACGACCGAATACGCTAAGGGCTTAGCTGGAAGTTAATTACTGAACAGCGAAACTGTTATTAAACCATTAATTAAACCTGGGGTGCTCAGAATGACCTAATGAATGTACACCGCACCGGTTGGTGGCGAGGTCAAAGAAAGAAATATAACATCCACTCCAAAGAGCAACTTGCTTGGGGACTCCTGAGGCAATAAGAATATGTCTGTCCTTCACCTGCTAGAAACACAGATACTTACAACGGTGTCGCAGGTTGCAAGAATATACATGGATCACTTGCAGCTTCAGCGGGAGGAGTCTATTTGAAGTGAAATGGACTATCCAGTAGAGCACGATAAACTTACTTATAAGTAACTAGAACTTCCCGCAAGGTGTTTTGCTGAGGCTTGCGGAGTAAAAGGCCTGGTAAAGCTTTTAATCAGTGGCCGTTATCCTAAGGTTTTTCATGTCTTCATGACCTTCATGATGATCTCAGTATCGAAAACCGCGATTGGGGATTAAACTTATTCTTAAGTCTCTGGACCGCCGATGATAGTATTACTTAGGATTATGCAGTCCTGATTCTGACATGCCTCAATCCTCACCTTTTTCTAAATATTGTAGGTGGTGGTAAATGTAAATGTCCACCTAGAAAACTGTCCTGCAGATCACCCGTTTCATGATGAAATGCAGATTTACAACGAATACGTGAAGAAACTAGAAAACTTCTAAACAAGTCACTTAAGAATGTAAGAAAGTTATTAGGATTTCGAAGAATACCTCTTATAAAGATTTTTGCGAAAAGATTCATCTGTATTGGAAACCACTAGGGTAGTCAAAAGAAAAGTCAACCAGGCTGGAACCGCTCAGAAAATCCTTACCTACTCGTTCCGGCACATAGTTGAAAGTAGAGTCTCTCCGTCTTATGTTTGAGGCTCGCTTCGCAGGGTAACCTAATCGAAACCAGGTAACAACCAGCTCCTATTAGCGAAGATGGTGGTGAGTTGAATAACACAACACACTGAACCTGGTTGTAGATGACATCAAATGTGTTATTACTTCTTTTGTCGGGTTGAAATCGCCTGGCAAAGGTGGCATGAACCCAGTTATGCTACAAAAAGATAAAGACCAGCTGCTAGTTACCTTGAAGGGAATCCTCATTGCATGCTTATCACTGGCATACATCCCGAAACTGAGACGAGTATTGAGAGTAACCTTCATACAGAGAATTGGAAAAGATAACTATGTACACGCTCTCCAAGGGTTCCAGCTCAATTAGTCTGACTTGCCTTATGTTGAGGAGACTGGAGAAAATACTCGAGCTCAATGTGCAAGCATCTACACACTTTCTGTGCATGCTGTACTTTGCCTACCAATGCACCGACAAGAAGGAAGAAGGACTACGCGCTAGGCATTTTCATTGACTTTAACGGGGCCTTCGACAATGCAACTTTTCACGACGAGACAACACGTGGGTTAAACGAATCATTAATTTCATAAATAAAACGAGTGCGGGTCAATAGGACTCGGACTGCTGATGCTTATTGCGGCCAATATTTGATGACGGGGAAAAAATTTGGTCGTGCGCAAGGCAACGTCCTCCACTTCAATGTTGCATCTTGGTTGATCCCCTACTCAACGCACTCAATTCGTCTGGCATCTAAACTCAGTCATATACAATTGGCGTAAGTAGCTGTACTGTTTGTTGAATTGTTTCTAGCGAATCTCTGGTCTAAACCGCAAACAGCCTTAGATATGGTCGACGACAACGCACCCAATTCATCTGGCATCTAAACTCAGTCATATACAATTGGCGTAAGTAGCTGTACTGTTTGTTGAATTGTTTCTAGCGAATCTCTGGTCTAAAGCGCAAACAGCCTTAGATATGGTCGACGATTGGTAGAAATGGGCTTTCTGTTAATCCTCTCAAAACTTGTCTCCTAGAAGCTGACTAGTCGCAATCATCTAGTACTTAAGGGCATCACTATCTGATTCTCCATAGAAGCTAATGTTTTGTATACCGTCATGGAGAGCAAACTTCTATGGACTAGACATGCTACGTCGAAAGCCTTTAAGGTGCTATTGACCTTCTGACAATATAAAACCTTTTGTCAAGACATGGGGCTTGTAGCCGAGAAGGGTGTTCTTCAACTACATGGCTAAGATAAGGCGGATTATGTGTCAGCTATCGCGAATGTATGTCACTGCTACTGCGACTTTACTTCAAAAAGTGGTCTATCTCACCGGCTTTGTATAGCACGACTGGTCCTGCTCTATACGCACTGTTGAATCCATGATATTCATGTCATTGGTTGCACTCGGAAGTTTTACCAAAAGGTAAAAAAAGCTGAAGTCCAAAAAAGCTGCTGGAGCAGACAGCCTGACTGCCGAACTCTTTAGTAATAATGGAACTACAGGGAATTACTCGTAAATCGCCTCTAATCAAAGTTAGAGAAGAGACTTTTTCGGCAATGTAAGGCTTGTTTGCGTTCTCGCTTAGTGTTGCCATTACAGTTAGGTTTCAGATAAGCACAAATGACATGACTCTCCAGATTGCCCGCAGACCAAACAAATTCTTACCTGCAATACTAAGAGGACAGTAGCCTTCCTGCTGTCCCTCAATAATAAGACTGTAGGTTTCGTGCTTGTGTCGTGACGTAGCCCGACCTTTCCTACATATACATATAACTACGCCTTGATAGGAAGTAAAAAAGCTACGGCCACTACCCTTGTCTCTATCTTAGTACAAACATTAGAGGTTCCGCAGCTCGTTCGTGGTTTAGTTTAGTTAACTTTGCATCGAAATACTCAGAGTTCTCCAATGCGCCTTTTGCTGTATAAAATGGTCATACTTTCAGTGTTTCATGGCTTTGAAAATTTGCCCTCTACGGTTGTTTCGCCACAATCACCCCTCTAAACACCCTGTCGTCAGAAAGGACATAAATCGTGGAAACTTTCCCAAAGCGATGCGAAAACTTTATCAGTTTTTTTTTCCCTTTGCTGTTGGTCATAATTCGGAGCAATTAATAGTCCAAATTCACTCCATAAATATGCCATGGTTTTGGTAACAACAGAAAAAGGACACTCTATCGCAACATGAAACTTACTGAACGGTTGTCCTTACACAACAAAAACCGCAAGTGCAACTTCGAAGCGTGGACGTAAAAGAAAAGAGAAAAGTCTCTTGTTGTTGGCTTGGGTGGTTGCTCTTTTTATCTGTGGTTTGCTTGAGTATGTCATTCACTATACGATAAAACGTACACACAACCAACTCACATATACTGTAAAATTAAAATTCTTTTTTTTTTCTATATATGTGTACATTTCCCTCAAGTTATAATCGAATCAAGAATGTCCTCGAAAAGCGGGTGAAAGATGTGAACAAAAAGGACTCCCATTCCCATACAACTGTCGGAGTTGTCATCGTCCCTGCAGTTTTATGGGGAAGAAAGTAATAAAGCAGGACTGCCCAGGATGAGCGCCATTATGTTTGGTGTTCCGCTTTCCTGAATATGGACTAAAGGATGTATTGTGTTGTTTTTTTTTTTTTTTTTTTTTTTGGGAGCTTTTCGTGAGTTTATTTTTGACAGAACACCCTCTGCCATTGTGTCTGTTGAGGGGGTTGGTTATGAAAATTCGAAAATTCAATTCATATGCGAGGATCCCAAGGACTTTTTGCTGGGTTCTGCGATTGTTGTTCCGAACTGTTTACGGGCAGTGAGTTTTGAGTTTATTTTTTCATGTTTTGACTAGGTTTTCGTACTCGGAAATTGGAAAAACCACGTTACCTACGTTACGCTACTAACTGTTCGTAGTTACATTTCTGCATGCTGCGCTGGGTAAATAGTCAGAAAGTGCAGTGAGCTTTAATTATTTTTTCCTGCTGGTAAGGGGGATGGTTTTGTTTTGTTTTTTCTTTGGTTTTGATAGAAGGGAACTGTAGCGAGTGTCCTCTGTAAGTTGTTACTCTGAGGGCGATGGGGTATTTATTTTTCCTGGTTTTTTGACTCACGATTCCGCAAGTAAGGAGGATTTCTCTGGAATTTCTGTACATTTCAGTTTCAACAGACACTGACTTGTAACATACGAAGCTCAAGCAATATGTCTTTTATCTGCAGTAACTGACTTCCGATTACTCAAACTTTTTGTAGCTAAAACTCCATCGAAATTATCAATTGGTCTGTTTCAGTGATTGTGGTGGCACGTGAAGTAGATAAAGCTCCTGACGAATGCTTTTTCCATTCATCTATCAATCAGTTTCACCATTTCTGGAAGATATAGTAACACTCAGCTGCTGAAACAATCAATTCTTTAAGCCAAGGATGGTTTACTGACGTTGAAAGCCAAATCCACAGCTTGACTCAAAGTACGCTGCAACAAGTTCACATTAGAAGAGATGAGAATACCTATCACGATTTCCTTGAGTTAGAGTTTAACCATGAGGCCTGATTTTCTGACGAGTTCAAATTAATCTTCAGGTAAACCACTGGTTGTGTCTTAGGCCTCGAAGGAATGTAGGGCGTACCCTGCTTAAGCTATTACAGCTATTACAAATTCCTCGACTTCGAATAACTACAAGATGTCACCCGAGCCTTGACCATATGAGCGTCTCCTAATCTCTCTAGACGTCCTATGCTTTCAACGTCGCGTACTTTAGACTAGCAGCGCATCTGGTGTGAACCATTTATCGAGTCCCAAAGGCTATAGAGCTTTGCTAGAAATATAAATCAGTTCTGCTGCTCGTGAGCATAGTGGCAGGAAGCATGGCATGAACAGCGGCTTCTCAAAATATAGTTCTCAACAAAAGAAGCTCCTAAACGGTTCGCTATAATCTGAATCTACCTCAATATCTCGAACAAAATCCTATCTGCTAAACTATCTTGGCTACAATTAGACTTATTCGTATTAGTGTGGCCTTGAGTTAAGAAAGCCCACCGTAAACGTAACTTAACGATGGAAAAGGCCACTTATTCTGTAATGATCGATAAGCAATCTCACTTATAACTCCGATATCGAAAAAGGCTTAGACGAGGTGGGAAAATTGTGCGATGCAAAGTACAATATATGCTGTACTATGAGGAATCTGGGAGATACGTCATTAAATGCCCCCAACCAGCTATCAGAATCTTTCACGATCGTCCTCCTTCAATCCACAAGTTGATTAAGGGCCCCTTTCGGTTGTACTCTGCCGCGCCGTCCTTTGGTTGTTCTTTTTAGACCAGAGCTGTGTTGTCCATTTGCACAACATGCCCTAGTTATCTCAACGTTGGGTCCATCGACATCCGACTGGATCCAACGGTCGCTATGCATCGCGTGGAGTTCATGAACAACAATCTTCTCTTCCACACCACGTTAATATAGATTGGACCGAAAATCACGCGCAGTTCATTTCTATCCAAACAGCTAAGCTTCTTCTTCATCAGCTTTCGGAAAGGCCCTAAGCGCCATAGCTAAGGACCGGTGATACAAGGATCCCGTATTTATAAAACCAGCTGGTCTTACGAGAAAGGTCTTTGGTACTTAATTGTCAAATCAGCCCACAAAAACAGCGATTTGCAAGAGTAATGCTTTCTGTACTGATTGTCGTTGGCGCTTGGAACTGCAGAAGCTCAAAATTTGAACAGTCATTGGACACGAGTATTCCTGGAAGTCACCCTGTTTATCTTGTATAGTTTGTTCCTATGCACATTGTTGTATTTACCTTTGGCACAGAGAGATAGTGAGTATCAATCTGAAATTCTCAAAATCTGCTGTTGAGTGTGAGTATCTGAGCGATACTGAAATTCCTAGGCCTTAAACCGCACTAATATAGTTCAACCAGATTAAACATAAACAGCTTCAGGGGCTTATGCAATGCGACAGGATGCGCAGTCAAAAGGGTCCGCTGTCGCGTGGATCGGACATATGGTGCATGTTCTCAACCAGATAGTCACCTTCTGATTTATATAACTCATTTGCCAGTCAGCCTGCACCAGCAGCTGTATTAGGTTTAAATGGCGTCTGGGAAGCAGTGTAACCTTATATGCGCTTCATTTGGCTGCATATTCCTGCCTACATTTTTCGTCTAAAAATATGTTTGTTTTTTTTACTGCGGCGCAGTGTTCCAACTATCTGCTCAAAACCGCATGCAGGCCTAATCGTGATCAGCAATTGACTGGCTTTCAATCAGAAACCTCTCAGAATTGAGGTTTGAAGGCATCATCATCCGCTTTTAGAATGAGACTTCATATTTGGTTCTCATTCAGAATAATAACCTTCGTTGAAACATCTCACAGCGAAAACTCTAAAGCGCCGTCAGCTTTCTGGGAGTGCAAAGTAGCTTTCGGCAAGACATAAGGTTTGTCGCTGATAGTCTTTTGGATGTATAGGGCCAGGTAAGACCAATCATATAGAATTTGTCATCTTTCTAGTTAAAAAAGTTTCACGAAAAATCGTCACTGCCGCTTTTACCGGACTCCAAAATGAACCTTGGCAAACCTGTCAATCTGTCTCTTCTTGCTCAGAGGAGGGTTTGAATAGTCCAACTACGTTATGGTTGCCTGTGTCTTCCGTTGTGTTGACTGATGAGTTTTATGTGTGGATAACTTCAGATTACATGCCTATTAGTGATGCCGCCAGACCAACCGAATGCTTTGCAATGTATCTAAGAGGTCAGCGACTTTCCTGATGTCCCTCAGTGGAAACGATTTTGTACTGCTTATTGGCTTCATGACGGGGTACTAAGCTTTGTACATAAGTGTGTTGTCTATAAGTAGCACAACATTCTTCGACTCGTAAGTACTATATCTCTAAGTCTCCGTCTCATGCTCGCTTCAGGCCTCTTGTGGTAGGTATTGTTACTGTAGGCACTTTTTAACTTAACCGCTTATCTGAGCAATTCCCTGTAACGAGCGTACAACAAGGACAATAAGCTTGTCAAAGGGTTTTGTTTTGACAGAAATCAAAGGTGTGAGATAGGGGAGGACATTTGATTTATATAGAGACGAGGATGGTAAAATGCGTATGCAATTGTCTTACCAGCGTGAACGATAACTTCTCCAGAAGAAGGGAAGACACACCATCTTGGTCAGTGGAGTCTGGGGGAATTATCAGGGACTGTACACTTCATAGTTCGTATAAGGGCGCTAACATATCTCGCTGGTGTTTTGCAAGGTATACGACCCAATTGACCAAGTTCAAGATGGGACATTGGTTTTCAGTCGTTTGTTTATGTGGGCGCTACATCTATCTACTTCAACTCGTCATCGTTGTAACGAAGAAGTCGATTTCAATGTAATTTTTCCAGATTTTATCATTGGAAGTTAAAAAAAAAATCTATAACAACTCCTTGGGCCTTGTACAGTTGCGGATTGGTGAGATTTGTAGGCAAACTTTTGCCGTAGGTTGTTTCTGTGAAATGAAATTCCATCACCGATCGGTGATGTTGCAGTTAACAAAAAACTATGAGCTAATCCTGAGAAGTTCTCAGATAAATTCTCCTTAATATTTTTTTTATACATCTTCCGCCTTTCATATACTCGTACATATGCGAGAATCCCTTCTGCATGGATGGCAAAAGATAGTTTCCAAGTTGCCAATTCAATGCAAAAGAACTTTTCGAATATTTCCTGATACAAACTTTTTCTATTTGATTTTCGTTTATCATACTGTACGAAGTGTTTATTGGCAAGAAAAGGATGTGTATCCAAAGCAAGGTATGGAGAAGGAAGAACTCCATTATTCCACTTATCCAATAAATATCAATTCAATTCAGTAAACCCTTTACTCGTATCTCCATCGGTGTCTGTCTAAGGGTTGAATTCCAAACCCTTATATTGGATTTTCAGATGAAGGATCCCCCATTCGATGTTGCACTATTTGGACTTGATACCTTGTAACAACATAAAGACTCGTGTGTCCTATTTGTTTCAATTAGGAGTCTGGGATGTGCGTGATTCGAAATGGAAATTGAAAATTGAGTTCGTGCTTCGTCAATATACTCATATGGGTATTGTTGATGTACAAACTCATTTCGCAGTGATGCCTTGAGCAACAGTTACTATTCGTATGAGTATCACCCTTCGAACTATGGTGGTACTTTTGGATTGACAGGTTAATCAACTTGGAATTGTACGAGAATGCAAACCAACATTTTGCTGTGTCAGGCACAGCGTTTCATTCACAATTCAGTTGAAAGGACTTCACGCAGACCCAGCATGTGGAATGAGCTTTTCAATATTTTGATGCCATGATAGGTTATTTGCTCCTCTCTTGTCATTGGTAGCCGTATCAATGATTAATAAACATTTTCCACTTTGCAAAGTTGTTCCCGCATAACAAGGACTTTTTTTCAAGTGCCCAACTGACAAAAAATTGAATTCAAAGCCATTTTGCGGGACGTTGTCGAAAAGTGGAAACAATTTACAACAAAATGTGTATATTTGGCTTGAGGAAGTTCTTTTGCAACTGCTGAAAATTTGACATTTTAACGCGGTTAACTCAGAGCCATTGCGGTCATCATGTTTGATTGTTGCAGATAGGCAACGGACACAAACTCCGAGCCGAAGCCTGTAGAGATGAACAATGGAACATCGTAGTAGAGCCGCAGTCAATGCGGAAGAAAGCAGTGTGATTTCAGTAGTGCTTTCCCGAGAATTGAGACAGAAGTGGCGAAAATGGGTTCAGCGGTTAACGAAGGCATAACAAGGTATATGCTGTCAACCAAAAAGGACACTCAACACTGACGTTTTGGACAGAACGTCACCTTCGATAGATATAACTGGACTTGTTTCTAACTTCTTCACTGTTGATGTGCTCTCACCTCTTGGCTCGTCGGACCATTGTGTCATATCAGCTAAATTCTCGTAAATTGACCACACAATTAGAGAAAAAATTCCTATAAGAGCAGTATGGCTCGACATACGGTCGTTATGTTTCCTCGATAACGACGTGGATGCCGCTGCTGATTTGATCACAGACACTATTCATTTTGGAATGAGATCCTTTATCCCTCATCGGATAGAGAGTATCAGACCATAGGAGATGGCGTGGTACGACTCGAGCTGTAAAGAGGCTGTCATGTTGACAGGAAAACCGGAAAAAATTTAAACGAGCCAGTAATGACTGCAACGCCTTTCTTAAGCGTGTGAAATTTCTATACGACCAAAACCTGAGGCAAAAAATACTACAATATCCCAAAATTAGCGAAACCTGTTGGTCGTTCGTCAAAAACATTAGAAATCCTGCCTCATCCTCCATCCCAATGCTCATTTACAATGATATTCGAGCTTTCAGCTCTTTGAAGAAGGCCAATCTGCTTGTTGCACACATTGTCTCCACCTACACTTGAGTGCGTCGAATCTTCAATGGGACGAATCCACTTTCGCACTCGTATAATATAGCAAGAGTACTTTAAGATCTTATGAGTAACATCCACAAATCCAGCCATTATCCATGAATGGCACTTGCATCGTCGAAATCGAAAAACTTCCCATTCTCGGTATGTGTGTCAATAACAACCTACGTTGAAATGACCACATTTTCGATGTCGCCAAGAATGCAGCGAAATGTCTAGGTTTCCTTAAGCATTGTAAGAAATTGTGCACCCCCCCCCCCCTGATCTGGTTTCAATATACAAGGCTTTCATCCACCCAAAACTGGAGTACACTGCTCACATTTGGTCAGGTGCTCCTAAGACTTCTTTGCACCTACTAGATAGGATGCAAAACCGTGCGTTAGAACTTATAAGTTATGCCAATATTACACAGTCGATTGACACCCTCGACCACCGACGCAATGTCTCTTGCCTCATCTTGTTCTATCGCTATTTTTACCACCAGTGCTCCACAGAAATTGCCAGTAATACCCGTCTCGCTATGAATGCTCAGCAGTACATCCTCAAGCCCACTTTCGGACATGCCCTGAAGTATTGTGATTCTTTCCTAAGCCGAACAACTCGCTTTTGGAATGCCCTGCCGAGCTGTGTATTTCCTAGCCATTACAACCTTCAAACATTTGAAACCAACGTACATCGGTAACTCTCTTTTCTCCCTCCCTAAATTTCCTACGCCCGCCTTATGGCAAACATTTTAAGGGTACACAAAATCCCTCGTTCGCGCGCCAGTTATAAAAAAAAAGGACCTTTTCTGCCTAGCTCCGCTATCATTTTAGACAATGGCACCAGCGCTGAATAACTCTTTTCAATCGCTGCTTCTTTGGGTTACTATACTATAGGAAGGCAATTGACTACCCATAGAGCAGTCGGGGCTGGGTCATGTTGGATAGACATCACCGCTTCGCTCCGAAAAATCTTCGAACTCGCCCCCGAGGTACAGCGTAGTTGAGGAAGACCGAGACTCATGTGAGTCCCGCAATTGGAAGGGAACCTCTGTCCACTTAGCTGGCTGAAGACGCTTGCTGACTAAGGCCCAGGGCCACCCAGGACTGTAGCGATGGTTTAAAGAGCTCTCTAGGGAGGCAAGAGATGTCATTTTTAGGATTTGGTCCCAAAATTCTGTACCCGATCCAGCAATACCCCTTTAATTGCGCCAAGAATAGAGGCATTAGTCTCCCCTTACGTACGAAAATTTACCTGCCGTATTGTGTTAACATCTGAAGCTATTTATTAACAGTCTGATCGGCCCTATTAGTCTTAAAAATCCACAATTGACAAAATGTTTACACTAAGTCAGATCGTAAGTCCAGATTCACGACCTTTTCGTTTATTTTCGAGTGCCGATTCCATTGATGGGCTTTGAAGATGCGTCGTACGTAAATCATATTTGACATTTGTGAAGTAGACAGCTGCAGTATACAAACAGACAAGCAATGGAGCACTATACTCTGCAAGAGCGTGGAATAATTATGTCAATTTTTTTTACCAATAATTGGTCATTGGTCTAATCGCAGCGTGAATTTCGACGTCGATTTCCTAATCGTGTCGCGCCAACTGGCTACACATTCCGGCACTTAGCTACTCGACTCGAACAGACTAAAACCACAGGAGACCATGCAGGGGACTGGTCATTCGGCCGAGAATATCGCGGCTGTGGCTGCCGATGTCGCTGAGAACGAAGAAACATCAACCAGACGACGGGTTACGGTCTATCCTCAAACTCAACAACGAAGAGGACGATTTTGTGTCGAAAATCATCATGAGCAACGAGGCGCATTTCCACTTAAGCGGTTACGTCTATTGGCAAAATCTTCCTTTCTGGGGCACTGAAAATTCGCGTGTGATGAACGAAGGCCGATGACATCCACTCAAAGCCACTGTGTGCTGCAGCGTTCACACGGGAGGAATGGTTGGGCCGTACGGTCATTGTTACTGCCGAACGCTACAGAGTCATGACAAACGACTTCTTACTGCCGGAATTGAATGAGCGGGGTTGGGTGAACATGTGGTTTCAAAAAGACGGTGCAACCGCACACACCTCACGAGCCGCAATGGCATGGCCAGCAAGATCGCTCGATTTAACCATCTCAGATTTCTGGGCTTTTCGAAGGTCTGGAGCAGTAAAATAAGATACAAGTTACAAGCTACAGGTAGTTTTAAGGCACGAAGGTTCTATTACTTTAAATCTTTTTCAAGGCCTTAGCTCCAAACGATTTATTGGAGACTTGTATTGTATATAAAGGTTGTCGGGATACCACATTGTTTTCCTATGAACTCGGAACCTGACTACATGACTTCCACACGATCATTACCACATTTGATTAGTTTCCAGAAAGACAACAACCATTCAGGTAGAACATCCCCATCGCTTCTACAATATTCTATTCACCGCCAATCGAAACCCATTCGCATTGTAAACCTTTTTCGAAGTTATTCCTTACGTTTATTCATTTAGGCACTTAATGCCTCTAAAGAGTCCTTGCCTCGTACTCGTACTGCCAACCACACTGTGTCAGTGCAAAGATTATTTGTGTGAAAATCATTTCTTCCAATTACGTGTGTTCTCCGTCTCCTATGTGACGCCCTCTATATATAGGCGCTCTCACGTCATCTCATTATGACAAGATTAACCGTTACGAAGCAGCAATTGGCAAATAATTCATGAAATACTCTTTTTGCTTTTGAACCGCGATTTGAGCGCCAATTTCCAGGATCTTGCTCATAACAAAAAGGAAAACGATTTGGTCTTCAGCATTCATAAAACGAAAAACAACCGCAAATTCGAGTTAAAAGACAAAAAGCGAGAGAGATGGAAGAGAGGAAATGTCCTGGGCCAACATGGATGTTAACGGTTTCTAGTTGTTTTGCGACCCTAAATAATTCAAGGACATACTTGCGTTGATTATCCTTTCATTTTCGTAGCAAATTATGTACCGTCACAGCGTGTACAAGTACGAGTAGTATGCATGTACAACGTTTGTGTGTGCCTCGCAGTTTGTGCCGTCATAGTATTAATTTTATCCTGTCAAGCTAATACAATGAGATTGTGATTTTGTCGTGCGTCTTTTGCTCACATTTTTCCTGTCGTTCGTTTGCTGTTTAAATTCGTAATCAGTCTGAGTGGGTGGGATGCGGGTGATACTTCAGACATACACACGCAAACGTACTCGTATACTCAACAACAACAAAAAAAAAAGGATAATTACATCCTTGCCTGGCATAAATTTTAAACCTCTTGATTTAATTTATTGCTCGTGGATGTGTGTATGTGTGTGTGTCAGTTTCGGTTTGCTTGCAAAAGTGTGTCTCAAAAGCGAATGTGATGCAAATTCGACACTTCCTTTTTATCCTTATGTTACTGTTGCTGTTTTTTGAGTACACACTCGTACTCTGCCCAGTTGCTATTAATTATGTTGATGAGCGGGTGTCTTTTGGCCTGCATGTACGAGTATGTGTGTATGTGTTTAACTTTGAAAAACTTCAAATTATTTCTCGGGACTTGTAATGATGAAATGTAGGGCAGGACCGTCACACTTTGAAGCTCCCAATTTGAATTTAGGGCAACGACAGAGGAGGAATATCTTTTTGTGCAACAAGTTTTCGGTGGATTTCCACTTGGTGGCGATGTTGAGAGTTGAAAGTGAGGTCTGTAATTTGAAGAGCCGACTGACAGGCGACGGCAACACTAATTAGTGTCAGCAGAAATGGAAGAGATAGATGATGATGGATTATTTTCTTTGTCCTCGTTTTCCATTGGAATTTACCTAAATTGGGCGATTTTCTTGCTTGCAGTTCTGATTTAGGAAACGGGGATTGGGAACTGGAAACCGCGATCGGATCTGTGGTAAAGGGAGCAGCAATTTGAGTGGAAAGCTGTTAAACATATGTGGAGAGATTACGACGTGATAATATTGATGTGCTGTGGGATAAGATACACAGCCTTTTGAGGTTTGACAAATACAAATAGATGTGGCAACGCTTTTCCTACATTTTTCTTAAAATGTCCGTATTTTAAGGCCGCCTAACCACGAAGGACAACTAGATAGATTAAAAAAAATTTCTGGGTACGACATATGTATCTCAGATCGGAAAGCGTGCAAGAACAAAACCAAAACCAAGCTAATAAGAAGGCTGAACTATTGTCGGCTCTGTTTTTTCTTCGGAGCTTGGTTAGGATGAGAGTCTTAAGTGAAGACAGATCTTCTGATCTGATGATTTCTATAAGTTAGGTCGGATTTGTGGATTGATGAGGCACCAATTGTCATAAGGCGATAGATGTATAAATAGGAGAGATACTGGAAGAAGCATCTTTCTATATTTCTGCCTCAAACTCCTAAGGTTGACCTGTTAACAGCCCAGTATTGCTATGTATCAAAGGTGGGATCGGCCTTAAAACGCCTGATAGAGGCTTACGCCTTTGGATTATTGGACCACGAACTCTCAGTCAGTGACAGCCAATTCTTCCATGTGTTCGATGTCTATCACTCCTTTGTGGTCAAATACCTTAAAGAGGTTTACCTTTGGCTTTTTGTAAAGAGCTTTCAATTCCTCACGCTTCACGTTCGACTTAGGATTTAATTTTATTTCGACTATACCGATGATCTTTATGACATCCCTGGGATGTACTCATTTATTGTCTATATTACCGCTTGTTTGGCCATCTCTTATACATAAATTTTTTGTATCTATGAGCTCCCTTAATCCGATGTTTCGGTTTCCTTTCAGTTTCTCCGTCTCGATATAGGGGTTCCATTACATCGCATTGCAGGCACCTTTCTTAACCTTGATTCCACTATTTCATGTCCTCGAAGTAAATTCGACAGAAAATCTGAGTCGGAGCGATGCCCAAACAAAGTCCCTTACAACCACAAAATTCTGTAATTTCTAAAGTGACGTTTTGGTGTTTGACCTAATTTGTAAAGGGTAAACGTATCTCCAAAGAAAATATGCAAAAGGTGCTAAATCACAAGATCGTGAAGGCCAATTTATAGGTCCATCGAATGTTGCCTTCAATAAGCTGAGTGTTTCGATTGCTGTATGGTATTGTAGGTAGCTCTATCCTTCTAGAACCATATCTATTCCACATTCATGCCATTCAATCGGGGAACAAAAAAGCCATTAATCATGACTCTGTAGCGAATACTCTTGACCGCTGCACGCTATAAGCCTTTAAACCAAGATCTTTGCGTAAAAT
This sequence comes from Volucella inflata, assembly GCA_928272305.1. NCBI lineage: Eukaryota > Metazoa > Arthropoda > Insecta > Diptera > Syrphidae > Volucella > Volucella inflata. The sequence continues at coordinate 69,382,732 of OV743719.1, forward strand.
TTTCCATAAAGTGGATGGACAACCAAGCTGTTGTGAACGACGTCGAATTGATAAATTTGGATCTTCTTCAAGACTCTTCTGAAAGGATTCAATATTCGCTTCTCTTGTGTTCAAGTGCTGCATAAGTTTGAGGCACAGGTATCGTTTTTGAAGTGGGAATATCAAAACGATAAAATTACAGAGACAACTAAATGAATATGGCACAGACAGTTTGGAATCTGATAATTGATTTGACAGGTATAAATGCCTGAAGTTAGTACTGGGCTATGTTAGGTTAGGTTAGAGTAGCTATTGGAGAAGGATCAAACCACTTAGGCCTATTGGCCCGTTGTGAAGCCACCTGGATCTGTGATCCTCCTATAGTCTTGGAACCATTATGAGTTTCTGACAAAGAGTAGTAGACTATTTCTATATTATTGAGATGGCCTAAGTCATTATAAAAGAAGGCCCCTAAGATCTTTGGGTACAGGATTGTCCATAGCTGTGCTGTGCTGTGACTTAGCTGTAGACATGTTTGCAGCGAAGCAAAGCAGTAAAAGTTTAAAAACAAAAGAATTGTTTTCGCAGCAGAGTAATAGCAGTTTTTTTTTATGCTGTTGATTTTATGCTGGCAGTTTTCCAAACACTGCTTGGAAGGATCAAACATTAAAAGCGGTTCAGATTCAGCTTTCGCCAAATTTGTTTGGTAGCTAGAGCTGTGACATTGCACTTAAGGTTTATTGTTCTGTAAGCATCCGGCTTGAAAATTTATTTGCATGTAGCTGTTGGTAAACCGTTGATTCCTTTTTCGGGTAGGATGGGTATAGTAGTTTCAATGTTGGCAAGTTAGTCGGCCCTAAAGTTTCCTAAAAAATCACTTTGCCCCTGCAATCGACTTATTGCAACTGTCCTTCAGCAACTGATGCAAGTTAAGGGCAAGGAATACAAGTTTGCAGGACTTTTGGCAGTTTCTTAGGTTTGCAGCCCCTCAGAGTTCATGGATTTCTTTCTTTTTGTGCCGTATAATATATATATCTGTACGAGGTCCTTTGCTTCATGTAAATATTGGTACGATGAATTTCGTTTACTGTGCTATGACCAGGTGACCGAAATGTTCATCTGCGAATATCGAGATGGAGTTAGACTAGCTATTCCAGCTATTTCGGTCGCAGTTAACTCAATTAGTCGACTTGCATCTTCAGACTTTCTCTCACTTCGGCTACGCTTGAGGTCTGTCCTACCCAACATATCACTCTACTACTTTGCCGTTCAAAATCACGTAAAATGTTAATTTTTTCGTCGTGACCATAAATCAGTTTTTGGCAGCATCGTTTACATATTTCCTCTTTTGGAATCCGTGCGCGTAAGTTAGGGTAATTTTTAAAAACTTAGCGTTCTTGGATACTGTTCTAAATCGTGTGCACACATGCGAACGGATATTCTTAAGCCACCAACCCGCTACGGAAGTATGAAAAATGCTGTGAAGCCATTACACGTACCTATGTTTCGGCTCGATAAGAACAAAAACTCGGAGGGCATTTTCATCGCCATGCTTGTCTTGAATAGGTGAACAGGGCATTGATATCGGATGCTGACTGTGGCCAACATGTGAAGTCGGGGGTAACGTCCGCCGGGCAACGTATTGCCCTCGGTGCTATGATGCAACTTGACCAACTCATTACCTAGTGCTCACAATTTTCCTGGCGTTTTTGCTCAAGTATATTCAGGGGCTCTATGTTAACTGAAATTGTTCCCTTTACGAGAAGGAAAAAGCATCGTCGAAAATCTATCGAAAAACTCCAAGGCGCTGTAGACTTTCTGCCGGTGTAAAAGAGTTTTCGGCAGGATATGGGTCCTATCGCCTAAAAACATTCGTTCTGTCCAGACCTGCACTGCTAAGATAAAGCCAATTATATTTTCTGAGTCAGTTGTCTAAAGAAAGAATCTGAGCCAGCAAAGCAATAATCTTTATGGATGGTGAAATGAAATTAAATAGAGATGAAGCAGTTGCTTCTGTAACGACTGCCAAGCTGCTCTTAAAATTTTACTATACCCGACGACATTCGGAAGACTGAATTCGCTGAGTCTTGTCCCTGTCCGAGATCAGAATGGAATCACAGAAATTAGAAAACCAAAAAACCTGCTAAGCATACTCAGAGAAAAGTTTGTCAAGACCCGAACTTGCGAAGGATTACCTGCTTCCTCGGTTAGGGCTTCCATTGTTCATTCTGTTTTATATGACCAAACTGCGAATGGCAGTTGCCGGCAGTGTAAACAAATGCTTCTCTTACCAGGAAAGGGATGCTTACTGGCGTCGTGATGAAACACTATTTTTTTTTTACTAAACCCTGAAATGTGCTGGAAATAATTGACATCCTGCGAAGCTCTATCTCTGTGAGTGTCCGGCCATGCTGCCGATACCCGGCGCCGATGAGGTGAGCGCTGGTACTTTATCACTGAAGCGATAACCCATTCTCATTTGAATCATGTCCTTATGCGCGAATCAGCCACGTTGTTCTTTTTAACCATCCTGTAAAATCGTATGTGGCTGAACGGCAAAGATATGCCTGGAAAAAGCGGTTTGCAAAAGACTAAACAAAGTGGCGCTGTCGACGCAAGAACCAAGCATTACCACTAGACTAGGGTTAGAGGTAGTGGTTAAGTCCGGGCCAACCAATTATTAAAAATCAGGAACTTTGATTGATAAACACTGCATCACCAAGTACGACCGCAACCACCATCAGTCGTAAGTACACCGACAATTCATAAAATTCTCCCCATACTCCAGGCAAGACTTAATTTCCAAGCTAATAATAATCCTGAAGCTCCCCGAAATACCCCAACGCATTCACCTTCAATTTTGCTACCTCTCTCCTTTCGATTAGCCACAACCAGGGTGTAGAGCACACGCCCTACTGACAGCATCAATTGAAACAAACAGTTTATTAACAAATGGTGCATACTCACTATGTATCATATGCGTCAGCTGTTCAGTACAGTACAAAAACCCAGATACACAAATGCATCCTTCCGGCAGACAATTGCCATGCCTCCCTGTTTGCAGAGCCTTATTGATGAAGCCATTCTTCTACGTTCATTTACCGGCACCAACTCTTGACGTTCTTTAATAATTCATTTCTCACTTCTCAACTTTACTGACAAGTGTGTGATTAAAACGTTGCTTCTTTTTTCTTTTCATTTCAGCCTGATAGCTTTATGCACCTCATTAATCATATTCGAGTATGATACGGAGGATTTAAGTATAAAGTTTCTGTGGTACTACCAACTAAGCTACGTAGTCATATTAGTTTGTAAGTATTCATTTTAATTAGCGTTAAATGTATGATTTTTAACTGTTTCTCTCTGACAGTATCAATATGTATAGAATTAGCAATTTGTATTATTTCAACGAGGGGGAGTATACTGGATTCTGGGGCCAGAACAACGATAAACATTTGGATTTACCTAAAAAGTTGTAAGTATCAATGGTTTAATATACAGCGCCATCTATTGGTAACACATTGTAAATTGTAAAACAATTTTCTTTCAGTTGTGATATTATTTGATATTACGTGGTTAGTCTTAGGTCTAATATGGGTTAGACAATATTACTTTGATGCTCCAATGGAAGCAGCTAAGAAGATTTTTTTAGGTAAGTGTTGCCATATTTATGGAATTTCTTCAATAATCTTATTAATCGATCACACTTCTTGTTTAGCTCTAGTTATATGCAATTGGTCGTTAGTATTAATAACGCTCATAACAATATGGTGCACATTTGATGCTGCCGGCCGATCGTGGGTCAAAATGAAGAAGTACCAACGTTCAATGAGGGAGACTGAGTCTAGATTTAATTACAAACGAAGTGGCAGTATGAATCGTAATTGGCGACAGAGGTCAATAATCTCCAATCTATCATACATAATCAAAAACAAAAACTTTTCGTCATTTTAGGAAAGTGATTCGAGCCTATCAGGACAGTTGGGATCATCGATGTCGTTTATTGTTTTGTTGTATGGGAACATCGGAACGAAATCGAAATTCGTTCACAGACATTGCTCGGCTGTTGAGTGATTTTTTTCGTGAACTCGACGTGGTGCCATCAGATGTGGTAGCTGGTTTAGTTTTATTGCGAAAATTTCAAAGACTTGAACGTGAGGCTATTGTTAGACAGGTGAGTGAAAATATGAGAAAGATTGGATTAAAAAGGTAAAGGGTGGGCCATCTCTTGGTTACTTTTTGAATCATATGTTATTTTGACACTGACAGCTCTTATGCGCTCAGTATTACATGTTTGCGGCAAGACATGGATCGATTTACTCCCAAAGTAGGTAGATGCTGTGTAGGCGAATCAGTGTTAATTTTGAAAAGGAATTTCGGCCGAAATAACGCAAGAATTGCGGCTGGTTGGCGCAAGTGTGTGACGAAAGTTTGTGAGATTGATGTGCTGATTGATCACTGAACATATTCTCGTGTTCATTCTGTGCGGTCAATGGAGAATATTGCAGCTGTTGCCGGAAGTGTATGCTAACTCCCGAGAACCTCATCGCGCCAACTGACCCAGGAATTGAATCAAAATGACCACCCGCTTCGTTATCACTTCTCTGTTTTTGGTTTTGGAACAGCTTGACCCGCCTAATCAATAGCTTTTATTACTCCTAACTTTATATTATAGATGATCTGCCTACGCAACACGAAGTAGGGTCTTGCTCGACTGTGTTTTCTCTACGCGGTAGAATTAAAGTCTTGTGAGGTATAGGCCATTGGTGGTCTTAACGTGTCCTATAACTGAAAGAATTCTGAAGGACTACACTGACCTTGTCTGCTGAATATCGCAAAGAATAATGAACACAGAAGGGGAAAAAGGATTGTCATTATGTTGAAGAAAAAACGATATTCGTACAATGAGTTTCATTACCCTGGACAGAGGAAAAGTGTTTCGAGTCGTGCGTAGTATAGAGCAGAGGAAAGTGATGTGGTTAAGGTTTTTCGTTCCCTTTAGGAGCTGCATTATATGTGATCGGGTAGCGTTCAATACTTCATTTGATACCGCAGTGAAGAAAGCGTGTTTGAGATGAAATGCTTGGCTTTCTTTCTTACAATACATCTGGGAAATGCGCAAGAGTAAGCATTCGCTTCTAATGTTTATTCGAAAATATGAAATCGAATTTTCGTGTTCCCAATAATTATTTAAACGTATCTACAGGGTAACCAGATAAGAACGATAGTAAAAAAGTTGAAATAGAACAAAAACGGTGTGGAATACAAAATTGATTCTGGCTTTATTTTGAACCTGCGTTCATGTCATTATGTGTACAATAGCACATCATTCAAAAGACCGCGTTTTTCCCGCAGTAATATGTCGAATATTGGCCTCGAGCTCGTCCAAAGTGATTGGTTTGTTAGCGTAGACTAAGGACATGACATAGTCCCAGAGCAAATAATCGATTAGTGTCAAAGCGCATGATTGCGGCGGCCAATTGATGAACCTACGCCGTGAGATAACCCAGTCGCCAAATTTCTCCTTCACAACTTCGAGCATTGCGTTGCCTGTATGGCATGTAGAGCCATGTTGTTGGAACCACAGCTCAATATATCAATGTTTTCGAGCTCTGACCACAGAAAGTTAGTTTACATCGCTCTATACCTGATACCATTGATGGTAACGGTGTATCCTTTCTTATTTCGAAAGAAATAAGGACCGATGGTGCCACCATGCCATAAACTGCACCAAACAGTCGATCTTTGTTGATGCACCGATACCGATGCGTGATCGAACACTTGTGGATTGTACTCGCTCCAATAACGGCAATTTTCCTTCTTGACATACCCCTGAGCCGAAAATGGGCCTTGTCTGAGAAGATGATTTTTTGGCCAAAATCGGGATCTCCGGCCAACATTTCCAGCGCCCAATTAGCAAACTCATGGCATTGTCTACTGTCCTTAGGCTTTAATTCTTGCTTCAGCACAATCTTATATGGACGTAGGCCCAAATCCAGAAAATAAGCCGGGTTGATTCTCTCGCAATGCCCAATTTAGGTTGAATCGTCCTCCTATGCAAGATTTCGAAACTTCAGTTAAAGGAACATACAAGGAGTGACAATGGATGCTTGATTCTTCAGTTCAGTGCTCTGTCATCACAAAGTATTCCCTTTTCAACTTTTAAACTAGATTAGCTAATTTGCTTTTAATCCGATCACGGATTAACATTTTTGCTAAGACATTTTCTACAACTGCTTCTTTCAGACTCCCAGATAAGATCTCCTCTGTAATGACTGACATAAATTTTGGGGTCTTATCGGTAGCTTTGTTCTGGCGTCTGATGCAGGTGTAATTTGTTGTCCATAATATACTGTGGGGTTCATATGAGGAAGAATCATCTTGTTGGATGTATTTTCACATTGACAGAACTACCAGTCTTTGACTCTCCTGGCGCAAAAGTTATCACCCTATCAGAAAGATCCAATATTTTTTTGCAAATGGCGATAAATGCCAATTCTACTTTGACATTTGTGAAGTAAACACAGATGAAATACACTTTAACGAGACATGAATCGAGACAGAACGCGGAATAATTGTTCCGTCTTGTTGCAAAATAATTCGTCGGTGATGTTTGCGCAGAGTGAATTTCGCGCAAATTTCCCGGTCGTTCGACACCAACAATGCAAACACTATGACGTTTAACCGTTCACTTAACTCAATTAGTATGGTACAACACGAGGTACTGCCAGGTCTGGTCGGCCCCGGAGTTGCCGTCCTGCTGAGAATATAGCAGCTGTGAAGATGTCGCAGATGACCCCGAAGTATCGGCCAGACGACGTACAATCCATGTACATCAATCGGCGGTCTTTACAGAGAATTTTTTTGAAAGACTATAAGATGTTCCTCTACAAACGCCAGACAGTACGTCAGGTGTTAGCTGTGTAACCTGCATTCAAGCCATCCCGATCTCGACCTCAAGGGAGACAACATTTCATCAAAAATCATTTCCTGCATTTCCGAGTCACCTAATCTCTCGTTTTGGCGATTTGCACTGCCAGACTTAACCGTTACAGACTTCTTTTTTGTGCGGTTTTTTTGAAGTCACGAGTCTATGTCAACAAGCCTCAGACTCTTCAAGCCCTCAAAGGAAATATCCGTCAAAAATGCCAGGACCTGTCGCCAGAAGTTCTGGCAAGAATAATGGAGAATGCTATAAATCGGACACGAATGGTCATCAATTCTGGCATCGGCCACTTAGCCGATATCATTTTCTCAACTTTCAGACATCAATTAAATATAATCCAAAAGCAGAACCAAAATGTTCATTCATTAAAAAATGACAGCCAAAGAATATGGGGTGACGACTTTTGCGCCACCTTGTATGTGAAGTTTATAATCAAGCTAATTTGGGTCGAGGACATCTTGTCATTATTTTTTGAGATTTCCGTATTTGTTTTCTTCCGGTTTTGGTCTGATTTGAAATAAAATATTCAAACTGCAGTTGAAAGATGCGCTGCCATCTTCAAAGCATCTTCTTCAAGTTTGCTTACACAAAGGTGTTCATATACTCGTACATTGCTATGGCTCATATCAGAGGTTTATAAATTCTTGTTGCTTACGTGGAAAATGAGAAATAAGTTGAATATGAACCAATTCAGTTGCATATTCAGCACTTGGACGATGTTATCCAAATTTATTTATGCATCCGGCAACTTAACACATTATGTAAGTACAAATATACGGGTACGTTTGCAAATGTTTCGAAATGAAATTCGTCCTCCCAATCAACGGTTATCAAACATGCATATCACCTTGAATGTTTGGCTAGAATCTCAGTTTGTTTATATTCAGCATGCAACTAAGAATAGTCAAATGCAAAGGCACACAGAGTTTGTGACTCAATTCAATTTTGAAGGATAACTAACGTACTCGTAGTTACAGTCTTCAGCGATCGTCCTCATGCGGCTTTAAGTGGTTGTGTTGTTGTGTATTTTGCAAAATTAATCCACTAGCATCAACATGTTTTTTTATGCGTGGTAGAATTTTCCGGAAGGATGAGAAGGATTATTAAGTTCAACTCATAACTAATTAGAAGAGAGGAAGTCGTTTGACGGCGCAAACAGGATTTCTCTAGGAAGGAAATTTTTAGTGCAGAATTATTTAATGTTTAATGGATGAATGATGATTATTTCTTCTTCTTGTTTAAGTATTCTAGATGAGGATATATGAGTTGCTGAATGGAAAATGAATGCTAATGCAGTAGACAAAGTACATAAAGGTTTATTCAAATTCTGTGTGTCGATTGGAAAAAAATATAGGTTAGGCGGCCGTGAAATGTTCATTATTAGATAAAGCGCGTTGTTTGGTCCTGCGTCCCTAGTTGATAACATAAGATGTTCAGGCATCCACGTTAGCTTAGTATTTATAGTAAGTACAACTAGTTGCACTTCATTGTTTTCTCTCTAACCTGGCTTATGTTTCGAGGCTTTCCTGGCTAAAGCATTATTGGCGATTCGCTTTATGTGGCCAAACCAGTACAGTCGTCGTCTTTGGCTTTGTGGACAACATTCACATGTTAATTACATATCGTACCTCTGGTTAACTATCGTCGAGCAGCATAGCTGGATCAGCATTGAAAACGATTAATGCTATCATTTTCGGTTTTTAGTGGACCTTCTTTCAACCGCTTCTTCTGACTCGATACTCTTTTCAGTTATTGAACTGCTACTCTTGCGTGTATGCAGTTACTTTCATTGCACTCATATCTTTCTTAGTGATGTTTGTTATCTCTGCTAATGGTAGCATTCTCTAGCTACCCCAGATATACAAGGTGATTCCAAGGTTGAGTTTGCTTTTATGGCGGTGTGAAGATTTTCCTTTTTAACGGGGGATATTCGAGTTTCGGATTAGGGTTAACACCGATTAGAGAATCATGAACGGAAATATAAAAGTATCGGACTTCGAACACTGCCCAGTGCACTGTACAGTATGTAGTCTGGGAATTCTATCAAATACTTTTCCAAACCGATGAAGATCATAACATGCGAAACCTTCGCAGTTTAGCGATGTTTTCCCATTATTATCCATAAGTTTTGATTCACGTCAATTGTAGAGTTGTCCCATATACATCCGCATCGACAGCCATGGAATTTGATAGTCTTGCGCTGTCGACTTTCTAAGAATCCCATATACTCCTTGATCAGAAAGTTCCCGGAATAACCGTGTGGCGCTCCCATTATTCCGCTTTCAGTTTGTTTTTTTTGTTAAGTTGGTACATCTGTTGTTGATATTCCCTCTAAATCTTGCGTCATAGCTAAATCTTGCAAAAGTTACGTAGCCAAGAGTACACCTATCTCCGCGTGTGTTGGCGATTTTTTACAATTTTAGAAATGAATTTATATTTGCAACAACGAACTTGTATTAAATTTTGCGTAAAAGCGAATTAATGGTGCGCGAACGTTGGAAATGTTGGAAAAGTTTTTCGGCAATGATTCTCTTAAGACAACGGTCGTTTGCCAGTGGCACGAACGGTTCAAAAGTGGTCGTGAGTCAATCGAAGATGATGAACGCAGTGGCAGACCATCGACATCGAAAACCGACGAAAACACGAATGTTGGCCAATAACCGCAAATTAACCATCGGAGAGATAGCGGAGGACTTGAACATTGCCTATGGATCCGTCCAAGACATCTTGGTTAATGATTTGGGTTTCCGTCGTGTAGCAGCAAAGTTGGTGCCAAAAGACCTCAATTTCATGCAAAAAAGAGACCTTGTGGACGTCGCAAATGCAACAAATACCATCCGCTAGCAACCGAATTTACCTGATTTGGCTCCCTGTGACTTTTTTCTGTTCAATCGAGTTAAAAAACCACTACGGGGAACGCGTTTCAGCAGCCGAGAGGAAGTAATGGAAAAATCGCCAACATACACAGAGATAGATGTACTCTTGGCTTCGTAACTTTTGCAAATCTCAAGCTATGACGCAAGATTTAGAGGGAATATCAACAACAGATGTACCAACTTAACAAAAAAAGCAGAACTCAAATCGGAATAATGGGAGGGCCACACGGTGGTTATTCCGGAAAGGAATTCTAATCAAGGTAGAATACCTTTATATATATTTTCGCGGTATGCGACGTAGATTCACCGAATAGCAGTAGTTCCAATTTCTCGTTACATCTATACCTTTTTACAGCGGATCAAGAAAGGTGTTTTGCAATCTTTTATTGACCAAAAGCGCGATCCATTCAAGGTGCAAAGCTTCCTGTTGTCACCTATTTGGATGATACTCGTATGTATTCCGATCCGACAACACGACGCCGGTACATTCTTCTTGCTGCTTTACTAACTTCTGCTTCCGTTAAATCTCTTCGGCAGTTTTCGTATTTGTTATTCGATTTTCCTCACCTGACCAACAACAAGAATTTTCTTCTTTGATTTTCTATATTGAAGGTATTTGCGGTCTCTTAAAGAGGCCTTTCACATAGATCAGTGCAATTTGGTGTAAATATAAGCTTCCACAATCCCCCTCAATTAGCTTCTTTTCAGCGTACTACCTCAGTGGTTGAATGGGATTTATTTCTATAGGTTTGGCAAAAACAAAATATTAATTAACAAGTGGAGGGCCTAGTGTATACTCTGGTGGCATGCCATAATATTGCATTTCTTAGCGCAGAATTCCATCACTGTCCTATTAAATAAAGTACACAGCCACTGTTGACAAATCTTCTTGTACAATCCTGATATCCTGAAAGGATACTCGTATTATGACACACATTGCTATTTCGGTTGTCGCCCCATGTGTTTAATTGCCCGATTCTGTCTAATTCGTTCTATCACTATGATATTTTCATCCATTCCGTACGTCTTTGTTCTAAGTCCTCCAACTATGTGGCACATTTTATATAGATCATTGTAATTAGCCAGGAACCCAATAACGACTGCAGAAACTGCTGATAAATATGTTTCATGTCCACCACCAACCATACGCCACATAGACTAAGGTAGGACGTCCGTTTTCGATGCATTTGATGCTCATGCTGTTGTCGTTTCTCGAAAGAGTCTACGGCAGCATTGAAATCTAACTTATCCGCTGCGAAGCATTAGAGCGTCTTACTTTCCCCCCTATCTTTCTATGTCTTTACATACGTATTTATATGCATTTTCAAATCAAACAAATTATGTATTTACTTTTTATTTCAGAGAAAAAACGGGACCTACGAATTTCTCAGCGGAGTTCCAATAACCGAACAAACACAGTTCCTAGCGTTAAACGATGCAAAAAACTATGATTTTTTCCAAACGGTCATTCATTACATGTACTTTGCACAGGGTGCTTACGGTTGGCCCATGTATTTCATCATCCATCGTTCCGGTCTATGGCATTTGTTACCTGAAATGAAGTAAGTCCTCTTAGTCCTCCTCTGAAATACCAATTCAAATCAATAATGTTACTTTGTCTCTTTATAGCTGCCTTGGTTGCTGTTGTGGCCATAGTGACGATGTTGAAATCATACAAGACAACTGCTGGTACTGTAACTATGCCGCCCTTAAGAAGACTCTGCAAGTTGGTGATATTGAAATCACCTATGTGACATACCATGTCGATGTTGGTGAGACACCATTCTTTGTCGCTGTCGATTATACACAAAAGAAAGTTGTCATCAGCATACGTGGAACACTGAGTATGAAAGACATACTCACCGACTTGAATGCTGATGGTGAAGTTTTACCTCTAAATCCACCCAGAGATGATTGGTTGGGCCATAAGGGCATGGTGCAAGCAGCTATTTATATCAAAAACAAATTGGAAGAGGAAAATCTCATTCAGAAAGCTCTAACGCATAATCCTGCCAGAAACACACAAACTTTTGGTTTAGTTTTAGTTGGACATTCTTTAGGTGCTGGTACAGCATCTATTCTTGCCATACTCCTCAAGCCGGAGTATCCGACATTGCAGTGCTTTAGTTATTCCCCACCTGGTGGGCTTTTAAGGTAAGAAATGGAATTTCTCTTCTTCTTCTTCTTCTTCTTCTTTTACCAAATGAAACTGTGTTTTTCATTGTTGTACTCTGTGTCTTTTGTAGTATGCCTGCTGTGGAATATTCGAAATCCTTTATAACATCTGTGGTGCTGGGTAAAGATGTTGTACCTAGAATAGGACTGCATCAGATGGAGGCACTTCGTGCGGATTTAATAAATGCAATACAACGTAGCGTTGATCCAAAAGTAAGTGGATTCTCTAGAGTAACAGGACATACTGGTACAAATATACAAATATTGGTATAGTTGACTTCCAAAGTATGTAGTTTGTGGAGCACATGGAACGTGATTGGAATTCGGCCAGATTACCGTCGTGTTTGGTGTAATTTTATGCAGATTACTAAAGTTTTGGTGTCTTAAATTGTCACGTGCACTAAATAGTCGTACAATATGCCATTTATGAATACCGATGAGTTCTATTGTCAAGCAATGACAATGTTCATTTTGTGTGCTACCAAAACCATACCTATGTCACATGTTAAGCCATTTAATTAAAGTTTTCCCTCCATCCATGTGCCTCTAATGAAAAGGCTTTAAAAACTGCTCAATTCCAAATGCAGTCGAGATATGGATATGACTTGAAATATGATATGAAAAAGTTTTTATATTTTTTTTGTAAAGCATATCCTTGTGTTTTCTCTTTTATCTATGTCCATAGTGGAAGACCATATCCTGTTCTGTGATTTGTTGCGGCTGTGGTCCAGAGCCAACATCCGTGGTAGAGATGTCTGGCAAGGATACCCATATAAACCAGTACCAAGAGGTGAGTGACCGAACATATGTTTAATCTTCTTATTATCCCTTAAATTCCCACCCACTGGACTCATATAAATGTACATACTCGTATGTACGAATGAATTAAATATGAATGCTTTCTATTGCAGCAACGTGATACGGCTAGAACGACGAGTGCTCATCCCACAGACAGTTCAATAGCTTTAACACTACATCAACCGATGTATCCGCCCGGAAGGATAATACATATTGTTCGACACCATCCAAAGCCCGATGAGTAAGTTTACTTTGCTTTTGTTTTCATTTTATTTTGCTTAAGTTTTATTTTATATTTTTTTTAGAATTTCTTTTTATTTGTTAACGCGCGTTTGTGTGCTATTTTATGCTATGCCACATGTGCCAACACGCTTGGATAGTGGGTTACAGGTTTTGTGTTCGGGGAAAAATACAAAAATATTTTTATATTGGTATGTACGTTGGTAATCGTGCACAGTGTCCTATCGCGCGTTATTATACAAAACACCTCTGCATCTGTGCTTTTTTATGAAAATTTACGAGTACTCATACACGAAATAGTGGGGAAGCAAAAATAGAGCAAACGCAAGCTTCCGGGACAATATTGTGTTCGGGTAAAAGAATAGAGTTTTCCTGTTGTAGGCGTGGAGATGGAGGATATCATTTTTGATTGTTAAAATTCAAATGCGCTTACAGTATGTCATTAAATGATGCTGCAAGCAAAGGAATTAATTGTTAACAATTTTGGAAAAGCAGCTGAACTATCTTAAACTAAATTATAGTCGTACAAAATCTGTTGCGGCAGTATAAGGCCTCAAGAATATTCTGATTTAAATTCCTTCAGCTTATGCCCAGCTACCCAGATTCAGTCCCTTTTAATTGTCGCCATATCTTTTGTTGTTGATCCACTATTTCTCCGGAAATATGAAGATGCCGTTGGAGCAGCACACCATCTCCACCTTTCTTTCTTTTAATTTACTATCTTATGAAATATGTAACAGATATGATAACGTCTATTTCTACATATGCAACGATACTGCGCCGCTTTTGGGCGCTCTATTTGATATTACCTCAAGCTTATCTATGTTCTTGAATTCGGGTGATCCAAACACTTTTCTTTCGGCCTCTGCTTTTAACCTCGGTTAAAACTTGTGCCTTTTGCTTTTTGGACTGGATTTTGGGACAACTTCCGTGGATCTTGTCAAAATTATCTGTTTTTCTCAGTCAGGAACTTGGACATTTTCATGATTTCTTTGAAAATCTTCTGTTAATTGTGCGATTTTTAAAAATGACTGATTGAATTCTACGGTTATGCATTGCAAATTCTCTTTTAAGACATGGTTCGTCCATATTGCAATTTTGAGACCTTTGCAACGTCCATATAGAAATTCTGGGTACTCTACCAACTGCTTTTCCAAATCGATGAAGAAGAAATACACATACAATAATAATTGTCCGAACCGTCATGGTCTTTCTACATTTCGATTTCTACCTACGTCTCATTCTCAAAGGACTTCTATTGTCTCTCATCATTTAATTGAACAAAATCCCAAACCATTTGAATCAAAGATTTCTGAATATAGCTGACTGCATCCTTGATATAGATCAGGATTCTTATCTTTATTGTGCCCCAATCTCAAGATCTTCGCTCATTTCCACCTAATCCAATGCTGCATAGGATGTGGGATTGTCCCTATTATTTCTCAATACAACGCCTTTAGCGTTATAAAGATTGGGCTTGTTGCCGTTTTTTGCTCTCTTTGTTCATCTTTTATAGTCTAATGCAGGACGCACTATTTTGTGTTTGCTATTTGAAGCTTGAAAGGCCATCCACCATTTTCGACTCATCGATCAGAAAACTTATTTTCTTATCTCCTCTATTACGCCTACGCGCCATCGTGTACGGTTTCTGCCAGTGTGCTCCAGTTATCCCCAACTTTTTCCCAACTGCCGCGTTCCATCTCGACCACTTTCTTCATTGGATGATCGTGCCTATAGGTTCCTGGCCCGTTCTTTCTCTGGTAGAGCTCATTAGAGCTACGATTGGGCCAGAAAATTCTTAATGTTACGCCAGCACCTGTTAACGAACGTTTGTAACTTTCTTGTGATGTTGATGGTCAAACTCCATGTGCTACATCCATATTACAGCACGGATATGACGTTGGAGCGGAACAGTCTTAACTTGGTGTAAAAGCTGATTGCATTGCTTGGCCATACCTTGGACAACATACGGAACGCAGATTTTGCTTTGGAAATTCTGTTGGCTATATCCAGTTCGATTCCACCGTCAGTCGAGACAATACTCCCAAGATACAGGAAATCGTCTTTTCTCTCTACCGGTTGTCCAGCAATGCATATTTGAGTTGATTAGGTTGGACCAAGCCTGATAATTTAAGTGTTTGCCGTATTAATTTTCAGCCCGACGACGCCTGCCTCTCTCTCTCCACATTAGCTGTCATTTGGTGAAGATCCATAATTCTGTGAGAAAGTAAGCTTACATCGTCATCGTAGTCAATATGTTCTAGTTGAGATGTTAGAGTCTATCGAATTCCTCCGTTTCCCGTTGATAAAGCTGCATGAAGCACATCACCATTCACCAAAGAGAATAGTATTGGTGAAAGAATGCAACATTTTCTTACCCCACTTTGGATCTCGAATTCCTCTGACAACCTTCCTCTGCGCAGGACATGACATTTTGACCCAGCATACCATATGTAGCCTTTATAATATTTCATTCAACAACAGAATTTATGTCATATTATATCATATCCCAAGAAAACTTGGGATACTGTGATATTTTCAGCTATACAGTGTGGCAAATAATATCCCGGACACAAACCATATGCAAATTATTTTTTCAAAACACCTTTTCATTTGCTGTTGTAATCTTACCATGGAACAAAGAGTGGTCATTAAATTTCACGTAAAACTTGGTAATTGATGCTACAAGTGTACCGTGATGATTGTTTGAGTAAAACAATGAATTCCTGGGGGCAAAGAAACGCAGAAGGTAAATTTCAGTTCGGACGCCTGAAATGATCCAAAAAGTACGTGGTTTTGTTGCAAAAGACCGAACTGCACGATGATTTGATTTGGGCAAAATAAAGTTGGTCTCTGTAGCACGATAATCCACCGAGCTGTACGGCACTCGTTGTATGACAATTTTTGGCTCGAAATCAAGTGATTTGGCATCGTGCGACTTCTCTTTGCTACCAAAATTGAAACTGAAGTTGAAAGGTTTTTTTTTTGACGACACTTCGACCACTCAAACAGCTTCGAAACTGGCACTGTAGGAAATTTCGCAAAATGAATCACTTTTGAAGTGGATGGAGAATATTTCGAATAAAAACACGAAACTGTTTTCTAACGCTAGTCCTGGATATTATTTTCCACACTGTGTATATGTCTTTCGATATCGTGGTAACCTACCCACTATTCGCTTGAGAAATGCTTGTTTGGAGGACATACCTTGTCATTAATCCTGTATGTAGCTTCCGCCATCTATATGGTATTTGCTTTGCTGTTTGTTTCAAGAAAAAGCTGAATGGCTTTTTGTACCACATACTGTGAATTTCAAATTTGTTGTTCTATTTGGAGGGAAGGCAGTTATTTGAACAATAAACAAAAACGTTGCATAAACATGCTGAGTGTAACTAGTAGTTAACATAGTTGGTGATGTGGCGAGGCTAGTGAAAATAGCAGTTTTAACTAAAATAAGGCAATATTTGCACAGGACATCCGAAAATAATATTTTTTTTTAATTTATTCTTGTACAACAGTAAAGTAAATATTATTTTTTATTTATACTGTATCATCAACAAATGTATGTTAATATTAAAAACAAAAAATATTTTTAATAAGGACCAAAGGATTGTCTTTTTTTTGTTCATAGAAACCAAAAATGTCTTAGAAATATTTCTTACAACACTTTATCCCTATTTTCCCTTTTTTTTTTTTTTCACAGACAAAAATACGACAGGGGTTGGAGGTAGGCAAATCCTGTTATATAAATATAAGTGTATCTATGCATAGTAAATACCAGGAAACAAAATATTTAAAAAAGAAATGATAAAGCAAGGATTCATATTATTTTTTTTTTCTGTTATTTTTTTGTAAAAAAGGATTTGCATGTTTTGCATGATGATGATGGTTTTCGTTAGTTGAAACGAGATACGAGTAGATTGTGAATAAAGTTAGAACAGCAGAGAAAATAAGGAAAAGAACAAAAGTGGTAAAGTAGGCGTTAAATGCTTTTTAAATTGAAAACAAAAAATAAAAATAAAATCTCTTGGATTTAGTTCACGAGATTGTTGTAGTGGAGAAAAGAAATATTTAAATTTTAGATTTAAATTGCCTTCCTCCTGTATAGTTTAACTTGTATAGTTTAGGGGAAGTTTTTTTTGTAAGTGAATTTGAAAAAATATTTTATAGTTCGAGTGAATGTGATTTACCTTTTGTTTCTTTGGTTTAAGTTGCTTTATACTACGAATAAAAAACAAATATAAGTATTTTTGAATCAAATCTGGTAAACGTTTTCTCTGGGTCTTTGCGTCGTTTCGAATTCGAATGCAATATCGAGTACATAATATAGAAACAGGTGGTCCAAATACAAGTTTTTTTTAAGGTGCTGTGTTGCCTAAACAGTGCGTTTATTGATGTGAAAGTTTTCCCGAATTGAAGCGCTCACCTGTACACAAGTCTATGAAAAAAGTTCGTGAGCCTGGTTTGCTTTCGTACAACACTCACTATCCCAATCATCGCTAAGAAGACAAGAGTGCGGCTGCTGTGGCCGAGAATGCGACCCAATCTAAGAACATCGACCCATTATCGATCTCAACAACTCAACATTTTACGCACCAACCCGATGAGATTTTTGCACAAAGATCTCGGATTATTCTTTTACAAAGAGTAGGTAATTGACTGAACAATTGAAGGCAAATGATTATTTTGCGACTATAAGGCGACTTAATTTTGTACCAAAATGAGTTTCGTTGCCATTGCTTCAAATGGCAAGCTCATCAAAATGGAATTGAAAAGGGCACCCATGATCTCATGATAACATCAATAAATCTCCGGTTTTACTAAGAAGAACAATTTTTTTTTTGGAAATTCGACTTTTTTTTATCAACGTACTCTCCTTCAACAGTGGTACAATTCATTCCAACGCTTTTCTTATTTCTCGATGCCTTTTTGGTAGAATGATTTGTCGTTGCTATCAAAGCAGGCCTCAGTTTCGGCAATCACTTCCTTATTTGATCCAAATTTCTTTCCCTGGAGGATCTTTTTGAAGTCTGCAAAAAGTAAGCAGTCCCGGCCGGCCAGGTCTGGAGAATACGATGGGTGAGAAAGCAGAATCGCTTTATCAAATTTAATCATCGTTTTCATTGTCTTGTTGAAACATCACTTTTTTCTTTTGAATGTGAGGCCGTTTTTTTTTCTTGATTTCTACACTCAATCGATCTAATAATGAAATGTACTCGTAATTTGCACTATCGACAGTTTAATCTTTCTTGAGGTAGTCGTTGAAGAGAATATAATATCATGTGCGTCTCGAAATACGGGTGCCACTACTTTGCCATCCAACTTTTGCATTTTTGGTCGCTGTGGAGGGCTTCTAGATGTGTTGTAATGGATCAATGTTTCATTCATAGTCATAAACCGACGTAAGAAATCCCTTTAATCCCCCTTGAACAGCTGCAGACAGCTTTCTGAATCATCGACAATTTGTAGTTTTTGGTCCGGTGTGAGCAAACGCAACACCCACTTCGATAGCAACTTACGCGTGCTTAAATTTACGTGTTGACTGAAAACACAATTGCCTTCTGATATTTTTAAGGTGCCAGCTAGCTCTCGCAATTTCACTTTATGGTCTCCCAAAACTATTTTTGTATTTTTTTTTGTGTTTTCCGGACAACTGCAGATTTTGGGCGATCAAGGCGTTCAGCATCATCAGTGTTTTAACAGCATAGCAGTCAACAATAGTTAATTTCCTTGATGCAAAGGATCCATAAAGCTTATTAAGCAATTATTTGTCTTCAACGGTTTTTTCCTCCATTAAAAACCAATGTTTAATCAACATACGAAATTGTTTTTTCATCTATTATTGTAAATATAACAAAAATTGTTTCAGTAAGACCACTGTAATTTGTAAACTAATTGAACGAAATTGAATTTATTACATTCGACAGCTTATCCTGGTCGTTGTTCGTCGTTCGAGCGCTCTTAAGACAAGAAAGGCTTAAAAAAGCATATTCGTGTTGCAGTCAGATCTACGTTCTTTCAATGCAGACGGTATAGGCGCCAAAGACAACATTGACCACATATTCCATGCCGCCAAAAATGCTTCTATATGCCTAGATTCTCTAAAGGTATGAACAAAATATTTCACACGCTCTCATAATAATAATCATTCGGCAAGTGCCCCTTAGACCTCTCTGAACTTGATAAAAGGAATTTAAAACCGTGCGATTAAACTAAACCTAAAGCTGATGGCAATATTGCACAGTCAATTGATGCTTTCGAACATCGACGTAATGTCTCTTGTGACGACTTGTTCTGTCGCTATTTTCACAACCACTTAAGCATTCCGCCCCTACAACCTTCAACTGTAACACCCGTCTCGCTATGAGTGCTCATCAGTGCACCATCATTCGGACGTTCTCTGGAATATCATGATCCCTTAATAAGCCGAAAAATTCGTTTTTAGAATGCCCTGCAGAGCTCTCTATTTCTTTATCATTATAATCTGAAAACATTCAAAACCAACGTATATCGGTACTTCTCTTTCTTCAATCCCTTACTATAATTGCCATCGCTGTCAATCAATGTCTTCATTAGACAAATTTATTTTGGAGAGAAGTAACCCCGAGTAAGGTTCACTAGTCAGTTTTCTTGAGAAGTGTGTCCATCGCACGTCACGAAAACAATTTTGAACAGCTGCTTCGGCTCCGTAATTTCGTTAGGACCCTGTTTTTCAGTACTAAGAAGGGAATAACCAATGTCTTACACGTGCGAAGACCGTTTATTGTTTACTACCATTTTGATGTCCTGTCAAAAATAATTGAACGCAAGGAGAAAGTTCAGCTGATAAATTTGCGTTAATGAATCAAGTTGATACTCGCCAAGTACCATCAGGAGCTGAAGATCAGTGCCATTGATACCAACAAGATGTCAGAAATTCTGCAACTGATGCGTTGTGTTTCACCCATACATATCTATTATATCCGTGATTTGATAAAGAAAGCAAACTGCGATTCATAGAAGATAACTAGTGGCAAATGCAGAGGAAAGAGGTGCTACTACAAAAATAACATTCGGAAGACGTTACGAGACAAAACGTCTACAGTTACATCACGAGAAGAACGGCGAAATTCAGTAGTAGAGTCACACAACCCATTCTCACCGATTATTAGACGGCAAAGTCGACCCTATTTATCTTTGACGACGAGAGGCAAGTTTTCGCCCACCCGGGCAAAGTGAAGTACAGATGACAATATCTAAACTAATAGATAATAAGGCTACCGGATCGGATATCCTACCTGGCAAACTACAACATTAAGAAGACAAACAGGATCAAGAAGTTCCCGTAATTTATTCAGAAAATTAAAAATACAAGTTTATTCATCTAAATCTATATTGTCCCCTTCAAAGTAATCCCCATCGACTGCAACACACTTATGCCAGCGCTTGATCCAATCCTCGAAACATTTTTTATATTAGGTTTTCGGTATGTCCATCAGTGCTTCGTGCGATTTTTCCATTTCTCCCTCTCGGCTGCTGAAACGCGTTCCGGTAGCGGTTTTTTAACTCGATTGAACAGAAAGAAGACACAGGGAACTAAATCAGGTGAATTCGGCGACTGTTGGATGGTATTTGTTGTATTTTTCATCAAAAGATTACGAATAATGATGGCACTGTGCGACGGTGCGTTATCATGGTGCAAAATCCGCGAGTTTTCTGCCCACAATTCTGGTCTCTTTCGGCGAATTGCTTCACGCAAACGTCTCA
Organism: Volucella inflata; assembly: GCA_928272305.1. Classification (NCBI taxonomy): domain Eukaryota; kingdom Metazoa; phylum Arthropoda; class Insecta; order Diptera; family Syrphidae; genus Volucella; species Volucella inflata. Next base: position 69,403,492 of record OV743719.1, read on the forward strand.
CAACGCCCAAATAATACTCTTTCTTTACTGTCTTGGCCAACATTTCTTTACTTCATGAATTTTTTCGTCGGTTTTCGATGTGGATGGTCTACCACTGGGTTCATCATCTTCGATTGACTCACAACCACGTTTGAACCGCTCGTGCCACTGGGAACTTTTTGATCAAGGTAGTATTGGTTCGTGACTATCAGTTTTATCCGAGGGTCGACCAGCAGGAGATGGAGATCTAAGTCAGGCCGTGCCTAGGAAGCGACAGACCATTAAATTTGGCGTTCTACCTAGGACGTTATGTCAGAAAACATATTCATTTAAAATCTGTCTGTTTTGTTATATATTATTGGCGAAGGTAATCTAAAATTCCCAGTTAACTCCCAGTTTACTGACGTAAACTGGCACATCAGCGTCACATCAAAATGGACTTAAAAATTGCTAGAAAGAATGCAAGGTTTGGAAACTTAAAAAAAATAGATTGCATCAGATAAATACCAAAGACTATTCTTGTTCTTGGTTTTTTTAGTTAAATTTTGTGACCTTACGGTTAAGAACATTTAAACTTAAACTTGATTATTTTAATAGTAAAAGTAGTTCAGTGTAATTATGAAAGAAAACTATATGTGTTGGTGTTACATTCTTTAATTGTATTGTTACTTTTTTAGATTTTAAAAACATAGATACAGATGTTAAGTATTCGGCCAGTATTAAATCAAACATTCCAAATTGTATCCACTCAAACACAAGATCAACATCAAAATTTCTTACAGCATGAGATACTACCCTAATTTGTCGATAAACTGTTCATAATTTATTTTTAAAAAAGACTGCATGTTCGAAACTAACATTTTCGATTGATTTTTTACAAAGAAACACTAACAATTGTTTGAAAGGTTCCAAAGAATTATACAAATAGCCACGCACTCCTTGTTTGGCATGCTCTTTTCATGTTTTGTTATAAATTTTCACCATAAGTGGGCTGATAAAAAAAAAGAAGAAAATTCAAAATATTTTTAATGTTTCTTTCCTTCTCAGGCATGTTTTGAAAAATCGTGAACCCGTCTATCAAGCAATTTGGGCCGATACAACTGATTTTGACGAAGTCCTTATCTCACCCGTAATGCTGCAGGATCACATGCCAGATAAAGTTTTGGCAGCATTGAAAAAGGTAATTGGTGATGTTACTCTGGAGAGTAAAATTGAAGTTGTTTAAATAAAACCGAAGCATAAATAAATGGAATTATTTTAATTGAAGTACCTACTTCTATTTTATACTTTTAATTTTTTTTCATTTTGTTTTAAATTTATATTTCCATTTTATTTTTGTATTTGAAAGAGAGCATTTTTTTTTTTCTGTACGACTCCATCCAGAAATTGATCAAAAACAAATATTGTATACCTTGTAAATTGTTTTAATAAATTTATTTTTTAAATTAACTTTATAAGTTTAATATTTTAAAAAAAGGAACAAATTTGCACAAAAATTAAATTTGAAAATGGAAAATTGTTTGCACTTTTGAACGGTTGTATGAGTATTTGTTGTTTTTAATTTTTACATTTACCTATAAGCTTTGATTTTTATGTAAATTTATAATTGCACTTAAGTTGGTAAAATAAAATTTTGAAAACTATTTTTAGTTGTTGGTTTTGTTTATTTATTTTTTAGTTTGAATTTTAATTAACTCGGTTGCGCCTGGTATTTTTTGTGTTGGGTCTGAGGGACTCTCCAGCTTATAGTACTCTCTATTTCTGTCTATACAAAGTAAAGTGTACAATTTTTCAAACTAAATGGTGTGACCTTAACAAAAAAGGAAATAAATAATAATTTGTTTTTTTTTTTTCCTCTATATCCCCCCTTGCACGTATTTTAAATTAAAAAAAACAAACAACAAAACACTGCACAAATTGTAACAAATAAAACAAAAACTAATAAATCAAAAACCTTTATCGAAATTTCGTTGTTCACTTTAAGGGACATTGTTGAACATTTCTTTGGAGAAAACATCGAAATTTGAACCTTTAAAATGCGATAAAAATAAATCAATCCTTGATGGTGTTATAAATGTCTGAACAAAAAGAAAACAAATACAAAAACGAAAAATAAACAAATCAATTACCTGTAAAAAGCTTAACATCCCGCTTGTAAATTTAATTAAACAAAAAACACAAATTATCAAGAATTTTTTAAGTAAATTTAGCAATTGCAATTTTTACTAAACACAGTTTTTTTTTTATATGAAAACACATATACATATATTACAACAAATCTACAGGTCGTGGTACATAAAGATCAGTGTAAAAATTATGCCAACCAAAGTGATTCGACGTCTTACTTAGATTTGTATCCAAAGCCCATTTATGACACCAGGTATTCAAAGAAACCATTTTGTTTTCTCTATTTTCCCTATTTTTGTTATTTTTTTTTTTTTTTCTAATCGTTATACTTTTTTTAGAAAAGAAAAAATTGAAATAGATACAAAGAAACAAAAGTACTCGTTTAACATATATCTCAGTGTGTGTATTTTGCTAATGTCCTTTTGTGTTTCTTTTGCCTTCTTCAAGTCTTAGTTCTTAATTTTTTTATAGGTGGACATATGTATATGTATATATTTTTCTAATAAAGTGAAAATTGCTTTTAATTTTTTGTTTAGTTTAGCACAAACTTTAAGTGTGGAAAAATGAAATGGAAATAAAATTATTTGGTGACTTATTCCCAAAACTATTTCTGAATGTTAGAGAGTAGTTTTCGTAGGTGTTCCCTTTAGTTATGGCATTCGAGTAAAAGGTTTTTATTATCATTTTCCACACCGTTGTGCTGCTCAACTGTTTCTTAGGTCACTATGCATCAGAATAATCGTCAGACAGAGATTACTGTCCACAATATTTAACATAATTAAAGTTTAACAAGGCATACTCTCCTAACTCCAGCTTTATAATACTATATCTTAATAAAATGTTTTTTTTTAATATGATATATAGTATTGAGCTTCAAAATACCATCTTCTTTGATGGCGTCCCTGTGCGGGATAGACCAGGGCCTCAGTTGCCTTTAGTTGCATACACGAAGTTTGCTAATGTATGTGTAAGATGAGAGGTGGGTTGGAGCCGGAAACTTCTCTGGTCGAGACTCTGGTTTCCATGCCCTAGCCATCTGTACTGTGTTATCCAAGCTTCGTTCGCTGCAGGAATGTCTCTTTATTCGAATTGAAACGGTACTGAACATTACCCCAAAAACTTTTCTCCAGAAGCGCCTGACAGCATTTTCATGCGATTTCATCGGTGTCTATGCATCTGCACCATAAAACAGGACTCTGATGATAAGTGCCGTTTGTAAAGTCCTATTGGATGCTCCAGAGAGAGTTAAATCACTCAATTGCTGAGCCCTAAGAGACAGTGATTGGATAAAGTAATTCTTCGCATGATTTACGCGCTGGGCTCGTTGTCGGAGTTGTTATAGGAACCGCGGTAGATAATCCCCTTTTCCACCTCAAGGTGGTAGCTGACTAGTTTTGTAGTTTTTGTGGTAGTTTTGTGTTTTATTCTCAATGTTGTGTGTCCCTGTTTGATGTTCTTGTTGACAGTGTGTACTTGGTTCTGCCCTCATTCACACCTCATGCCACTTTGCCAATTTCCCTTTTAACAGTAGCGAACCCACCGGATGATGAGTTCTGTAAATTCTGTTTTGATCATCTCTACTCGCATAAATCCTGTCATATGGAGCCTTAAAGTCAATGAGAAGATCTGCCGAAGTATGGTATGAACATGTGGTCGATTAAACTTTCAGGTTATTAACGGAAGGCTTCAGATGATAATCAAATTCGTAAACGCATATGTTGCACAAACTATGCAAAGCAGAAAATTACTGCAAACAGTTCTAAAACGTAGTAGATTCAGTTTTTTTATGCGACAGCAAGAGCGTCTGTGCAGCTGTCAAAGGTATGTTACACTTGCAATGCAAACATATGCTTTTGACAGTTCAACTGCTCTTTTCATTTGCTTTGCAAGTCGAGCGTTTACGAATTCGCCCGATCACACAACTTGGCAAAATACAAATGCAAGCAGGAACAGCGAAGTTATACTGTAAAGAACTCGCGTTGAAAACTGTTTTAAAAAATAACCTTCGCTGGTAAACAATCATTGGTTTCCTCCTGCTACAAAACAGTAGAAGTATATGTTCCGAAGTTAAGGCAATCTTCACCAGCTACGTATGCGGAGCTTTTTTCAGTAAGGTTTTTCAGGACTAGCCAGGTAAAATCAATTTATTTTTCTAAATCTATTCCATTGCCTTTAAAATACTCCCCTCCAGAAACAATACACTTACGCCAATGGTTTTTCCAATTCTCGAAACAATTGTTAAATTCGGAATTTCCGGAATTTTTCAGAACGAAAAATCACTTAGACAGCACACGATTTGCAAAACTTAATATCAACACAGACTTGGGAATCACCTTATTATCAAAACGTCGACCAACAACAATGCCGGAACTGGCTACATTTGCCCAATTCAAAAGAGAGAAGATCCTGTTACTTCGCCAATTATAGAGGAATCAGTCTCCTTAATTTCAAATACGAAAGATCTTATATGCAGTCTTGTGTGAATCCTTAAGGTCAATTGCCGACAAGTCCACAACCCACAAAAAATTCACACTACTGCAGTTATTGGAGAACCCTATTGGTTTTAAATCAACACTAGACAGCATACTTTACCTTTGATAAGACCGAGAACAAGAAAAACTTTGTGTAATAAAACATCCTTCTGCGCAAACGCCGTCAAGGATTCAATTACTCCCAAACATTTTGCCAACAAGAGCCATGCTATTTTAAATGCGCAGAAATCCCTTCCCACCTTTCCAAAGGGTATAAAGTAAGCAAATAAACTTCTGCAATGTGAATTAATTTTAAATGAGAACACCCAGCTAATTATCGAGGTTGCGAGTTGCGAGTTGCCAGGTAGCCGCAAAATAGGCGAGATAAATTTCTAAAGCAGCAAAATGTGCACTTAAAAATGGCAAGTAGAGTAGAGCCTAAAACCGGAAAATTAAAAATAGCTGAAGAAAAGCCATTCATTTCCTGTCTCAAAGATATAAAACAAAATGTGATGGAACAAAAGCCATTAAGCCTTCGACGGCGGTTACTAACACAGCAAACTAACATATGCGCAAGCAGCAAAATTACATAATAACAGAGCCGAAAACTGTGTGGACGCTAATATTCCAATATTTTCTCTATTATATAGGTACTTGAAAAACTTAAGGGGCAGAGCAAAGTGAATAATCTCATTTTTGAGAAACTAGCTAATACCGAAAATAACTGCCACAATAAACGAACTAAATCAAGAACATGAATACGGAACACGTCCTCAAAACACTTGCTTGGAATGCTTACGGGCTTTTAAAAAACAAACTTAACGAATGGGAAATATTCATACGAGAGAATAATACTGACATTTGCCTGATTTCTGAAACCCATATGAAAAGGGGATCGTATACAAATACAATAGACTTTAGGGACTATCAGGCTTATCATCCACCCTCTCTACGAGTCCATCGAACCGAGATCTGCGCATCTAGTTTTACTAGACTAGATGCTAGTAGCTAGTGACTAGAAAAAACACCTTCTGAACACTGATAACATAAAAATACCCGATCTCATCGTTTCTTCGTTCCAAAAGGAATAACTAACAATACATTAAAAGTTATTGAAAGTCTTGACCAAAGGAAAGATCATTCTCTATTAATTTTGACAATAAGTGAAACTTTATATAAAAACAAAAACTTACAAGATTTCTGGCAGAAATACCAATTGGGAAGGTTTCAATAAATAAATTGAAGAAAAGTAGAACTGAACATATAACTTAAGACACCCTATGAACTGGAAATCGAGGTTGACCACTTCGTTGAAATCGTTCGCGTAGCATAACGCACCATATCAAAGGAAGGAAATAACAAACTACGGTCTAGTCTATCCGCCAGAAATAAAAGAAATGATAAGGAAAAAAGAAAAGCCCGTAAGAAATGTCAACAAAATCGTGCTCCACAACATATCTTAAACACAGATAGACAATTAAAAGCTTCAAAAACTATGCAGTAGACAAGTATCTAAAGAGCCTTACAGGAAAAAGGGAATAGAATTACATATTCGCTTTAAAAAACAGTAAAAGGTACCTAAAGCCCTCTCCCCATCAATTAGAAAAAAACAGCAATGAATTGTCAAAGAGAGATAAAGAGGAAGCGGAAGAATTCGCTTATCATCTGGAAGAACACTTTATTCCCTTCGATGGTCATTATATATCAGTAATGCAATGCATTGCTAATGGAACTTAGTACTAAAATAAAGAATGATGTAAGTATACATTCCGAGTTAGTTGGAAGTTGCTGAAGTCGTTACAGTCCTAATGTCCGATAGACAAGAGTCTAACAGACCGATTTTAATTTTCCCAATTTTATTGCAAATCTTTAAAAAGATAATTCTGAGACGTATACTGTCAATTATTGACGAAACAATTCTTTTGCCTTATCTCATTCCACTATTGATCGGGTGTATAAAATCAACCACGTAATTCAAAAGCTTTGGAAGAGAACAAGATTCGCTCAAGCGTATTCCTTGATGACTCGCAAGCATTCGATAAAGTATTGCATGAAGGATTTAAGTTCAACTTATGGCAAGTCTTGCCAATGACCTTTTATAATATACTGACAAAGTATCTTGAGAGTTGAATTTCTCGCGTCAGACTTGAAAACGAATCGAATTAAAGAGATCATAAGAGGCGTACCGCAGGGAAGTGTTCTCGCCCCAATTCTCTATCTCCTATGTACTCGAGACATACTACAAGAAGAGGGGACCGTTCTGGCTACATTTGCCGATGAAACTGCTATATTAACCGTAGGTTAAACGATTTCTTAAATCTACTGTGAAACTGCAAAGCGCTCTCGATAAAGTAAATGAATGGACAATGGCTTGGCGGATAGACCTCAATCAAAACAAATCTGTTAATGTTAATTTTACATACAGAAAAACCGAAAGACGAGTCGATTGCTTGGTTTTACATGCTCGGTTTTTATTCTATTTGCAAACGAGGTTAAATTCATTGAAATTAAACTCGACGCAAAACCAAAATGGAAACGCACGTTTAAAAAAAAAACGCAAGGAGCTTAAGAATAAATACAGAGAAATGGATTGGTTGCTTGATAAAGATTCCAAGCTGAGTATCGATAGCAAACTGCTCTTATTGAAGCAAGTGCTAAGGCCGATTTGGACTTAAGGTACACAATTTTGGGGTTGTACGAAGAAAACGAATGCCAATATTTTACAAACTATTGACGACTTAAACCGAGAACTCGGAGTTCCTACTGTCGGAGACAAAACTAAAATCCTCGCAAGAAAACATAAAATTCGACTAAACGGACATATTAACCATACAATACTAGAAATTTTGGATGAGAGGAAGTTATTGCGCTCCAAAGGATCAAACCTTTGGATCTAGCGTGATATAATGAAACAGTGTTAAAAACTGGATCATGCAGGAACTTTTATTGGAAAGTTCATTGGAGAATTATTTAATGGTAAAAAATTGGTAGATAAATCGAAACTTATTTGTGGTAGCAAAAACACTTATATCTCAGGAAGGTATTTTTCGTGAATAAGAATCTCGCACTACTATGAGCACGAGCTGTCTAATGGAAGATTTTCACCTGCCCTCGTCGGAAATTAAAAAAAAAAAAACCTGACAGCATCTATAGACACAACCTATACAGTGGCTGTCTACCGACAAATTCTACCCTACCAAACGCTTCGTAATGATGGAAAACGCGCACTGTTTCGTAAAGGTAGGAGGAAACAATCTCTCCGAGACCTTTGATGCCAAAAAATGATATAGACGATGTGATGCGCTGTCGTGTAACTTTTTCAACATCATACTTGACATATTCGCACTTTATTACCTGAGGCATAGTTTTCCAAAAGTCTTAACAGCTGCTTGTTAATTGCCTAAGATGACTTTGACATATAGAGCGAATGAACACCAACTCTCCAGCCCGAAGAGTCTTCAATTCCAATTCTGAGGGGCAACTTACGAGTAGTTGAGAAAGAGCTCGCCCTTAAGTGAGTCTCGCAAATAAAAGGCAATCTCAACCAACGTAGAATGGACAACTGAATGCAGATCGTCAGAGAGCGCGCTAATTCGTGAGACTATTAGTTGAGGCCCAGGATCGCCGGGGACTGCAACCCCATCTAAGTAAGTAAGAAGTTGCCGCTTACGACATATGGAGAACAAACTATAACAATTTTCTTTAAACCACTGCCTCACGGCATTCACATAACCGTTCTTATGGATTTTTTTTAAAATAAGGATACAAATATCTCTCCAGATATTATAATCATATCAGCAAATACTCAAATTTACTCATATTTATGAAATCAAGTTAAGTCATTTAATAAAATGTAAAACCGAATCGTAGAATCCCTTCATCTCATTAGTTTGCCCATTTGTGTCCATTTTTTTAATTTTCCTAATTAACAAGCAAACCAGTTTTATTTTTCGATTGCGTGTACGCTAAATGACAACACACAAGTAATACACAAATTGAATCACTCCCAGGTAGATACTTTAATTAAAATAGCTTTAAAACAAAATCCACATACGGATGTAGGTACACAAATTAATAGTTAAATGTGGCGTTGTGTCTGTCCGCAAGAGAGTCCTTGTTAATGCTTTCAAAATTAAGTGCGGGACATCTGTTAGCTTGACTGTTGCTTCACTTCTTCTTCTTATCCTCTTATTAACTCTTTCCTCGTTATACGAACTTATGCGTAACGAGTTTCCCATTTTTACTGCATCGCTGCTGCTCCACTTATGGGGTTGGCTAATGTCGCAGACCGTATAACGCGTCTACATACTGCTCGGTCCTGGATTGCTTCAGTGGTTAGCCCCAGACGTTGTTGCGCATTTGCCATCTGAGAAATCCAGGAATTCTTTTTCCGACCTCGTTTTCTTACAGTTGGAGTGACCGTAGTTGATAGTGCCTTTTTAACCGCAGATCTTCTTTGAACGTGGCAATACCAGCCTATTTTATTTTCCTCAAGCTGTTCGGTTACCGAATTCTTTATATTTAGACTTCCTCTTATACGCGTAGATCTAATGCAATCGCGTTGAGTGACTCCACTAGACATCCTTTACATTTTCATTTCCGCTGCCGTCATTTTGTTTTTAAACGCTTCGTACATTGTCTAGCACTGTGAACCGTACATAAGAGCCGGTCTAACAACCGTGGTGTAGAGTTTCGCCTTCAATTTAAGTGGAAATTTTCGGTCGCAAAAGATTCCCGAATTTTCCCGCCATTTCATCCACCCCACACTCACTCTGCGGTTTACGTCGTCGTCACATTTCGCTTCCATGTTAACGATTGATCCTAAGTACTTAAAGATAGTGTTTTTCGGAAGAACTTATATTAAAACCGGAACAGGTCGCAACGGATGCGCAAATGGGCGCAAAAATGCTCCGACTTTGAACGACTTATTTTAAACCCGTTTCTCTCTAGCGCATTTCTCCATGAATCTAAGGCGTTCTGTAAATCTTCGACGTTGTCGCTAAGTATAACTGCGTCGTCAGCGAAGAGAATTGGCGTTACATTTGCTTCGCGCATGCAGTCTTTTAAAAGATAGTCGAATACTACGTTAAAGAGGAAAGGGCTAAGTACGCTTCCTTGATGCACTCCGACATTAACTGGAAATTCTCTCGTTAGTCCAATAGAGCTTTTAACCGCAGTTTTCACGTTCCCGTACATGTCTTGTATTATTCTAACATACGTTTCCGGTACGTTTTGAGACCTCAGCGCGGCCCATATGAGATCCCTAGGCACTCGATCGAATGCTTTCTCGAGGTCGATAAATACCATGTGTAAATCCTTAGACGAATCTCGGTGCTTTTCCATTATTATTGTTGTTGATTGTTGCTTTACTGAAAAGGGTAAACCTTTTAAAAAACTGTAAAATACTATTTCATTAAAATTACTGCCTGAACGGTTTTACAGTAAGCTATCAACCCAATTACCCAATATACACTTTCGATGGTTTCAGACTGTATTGCACGAATAGTGTGACTCTGAATTGTTCACATAGAATTGCAGTCCACAAAGAAAAGTCCAACTCGCAACTCAGTGGCGGCCTAGAAATATCACCAAAACGGTCTTGTTCTACTGCGCTGTACTTCGGGGGCGGATTGGAATACTTTTCGGACCGGAGCATTGATGTCCATCCGCTCTACATGACCCAGCCATCTCAGTTGGTGGATCTTTATGGTCGATGTCGCTGTACAGTCCGTGCAGTTCGTCGTTGTATCTCCTCCTCCACTCACCGTCAATGGACACGGGGCCGAAGTTTACTCGAAGAATTTTTCTTTCAAAGCAACCTAGAGCACCCTCATCCGTTTTTGATAATGTCCATGCCACTGCGCCATAGAGCAGGTGTGGAATTATAAAGGCCCTATAAAAAGTAGCTTTTGTTGTTTGAGAGAGAGGTCAATTGCCTTCTTAGCGCAAAGAAGCAGCGAATGGTAAGAGTCATTCTTCGTTTGATATCAGCGCTGGTGTTGTTGTCTGTATTTATAGCAGAGCCTAGGTAGACAAAGTCCTTACCTACCTCAAGTTCTATCTGTCAAAGGTGACGTTCTGTCCGAGATGTCGGTGTTCAGTGTCCGTTTTGCTTGACAGCATATACTTAGTCTTGCCCTCGCTGACCGCTAAACCCATTTTCGCCGCTTTCACCTCAATACTCGCGAAACGCCACTGATATCACGCTACTTTCTTCCGATTATGTCAATATCGACGGCGCGGCGTATGCGAGTAATTGAACGGACTTTTGAAAGATAGTGCCTTGTATAGCTTGCCTCTCTAGATGCTGTCATACGCGCCTGTAGCCCATGACTTTTCTCCAAGATCTGCCGTAGTGTGAATATTTGATTGATGGTAGACTTTCCTGGCCTAAAGCCACAGGCCCTATGGCCCTTTCAGGTTGTTAACGAACAGCTTCAGGCGTTCGCACAATTCGGCGGATAAGATCTTTTATGCGATGTTAAGAAGGCTGATGCTTCTGTAGTTGGCGCAGTTCAGAGGGTCTCCTTTCTTGAGGATCGGAGGAACAACGCTGAGGTTCCATTCATCGGGCATACTTTCGTCCAACCATATTTTAGAGATGAGTTGGTGTATGCTCCTTACCAAGTCATCGTCTGCTGATTGCCAAGCTTGGCGGTCAGGCCGTCCGCTCCAGCAGCTTTGTTGGATTTCACCTTAGATATTGCTATCTTCACTTCATCCAGGTCGGGTGGACGGAAATGTTAGTCTGGAGTAGCATCACTCAATTTCCTCGACCGCGCGACCGGTGTTCGTCTCTCCTCTTCTATTCATAGAGCTCGTGAGCAGCTCTAGTCCTCCTATGCAGCGCCGCTTTGTATGCATCTTGCTTAGCTGCAAGTACTTGTCGGCATTCGTCATAAAACCAGGGGTTTCGTTGTAGTGGTCGAGTGAAATCCAGCACATCAGAGCGGCATCTCTTATAGCCTTCTGGCAGTGTTGCCTCTGGTCTTCGATGCTTGATGCTGGCGGCAAGGGACCTCTTAAGAGATTAAGGGGAACTCGATCGGAAAAGGATTTGGCGATCTCTTGCGATTGTAGCCGTCTGACGTCGAAATTCCTCACAATATTAACTTGGGTTGGCGTTGAATATCCACAACCGTACCTTGGCTACAACAAGGTAGTGGTCCGAGTCGCCTTAATCTTATCTAAAGATTTGTGTTATCGATACAAGTCTCATTCATGGTTTCGGATGGCCCAAACAGTATTCATCGTCAAATTTCTAATTTTTTTGCTATTAGAAATGTGTAACTCCTCGTTTGAAAGGCAAACACATGTTATATTATATATGTGATCCTTCCTAAGCACGGTCTTATAACTATTGTAGATTTAGAATAAAATGATAAATAGAGCCATTGCCGGTTCTAAGGAAAGAAATTTGCGTGCTTAGCAAGTAAGTATCCTACAGTGTTTCTTCCTAGTGGACGCGGGAAAATCGTTAACTTCTTAGAGAAATTTGATCTGCTTAAATAAAACCCAACTTCCAATGGAAGGCCTGATCGAGGACACTGGCAGTCGTAAGGCAAGCTCGGAGCCTGAAAAACTCTTCTCTGCTCGTTCCTAGTTATCCGGAATGAGAACCTGATACATTTAAACACCAGATGAGTCAGAGCAGTCACTTTTTTTCTACTCGTAAAAGAATAACCTACATTTTGAGAAGATTGACTTAGGCCCATTCCTAGTGCACCAATCATCAATTTGTACGTCTAGGGCAGCCTCCATGTTAAGCAAACAGCGACTGGGACAATTCCACATACCGATACACCAGCTGCATATGCCTGAGCGAAGACTGCAGAACTACTGAAAGCGTTACGTAGACACAGAATTCCGCCGTGAGGTCAACCCCGGGGTCGAGTACGCCTTTAATTCTGTTTATCAGATTTTGAACACACTCTCTCAGGATCTCGAACACATCTGCACAAGAAGGTGCATTCGCAAAGCAGTTTTGCGAATGTTTGAATGGAAACATTCTCTGCTTTGCCTGTTCATCAATACATTGTTTGCACTCTCAAAGATGACGCTTCATTCAGAGCTTCAGAAAGGTGACAGTGGCGTCTTTATAGGTGGGCCAGTTTCGTCTCATTTGTCGTTTCGGGATTTCCTAAGACTTTTGCTGGTTTCAACTGAATTTCGTGCAAGAGTAAATCCGCCAAAAGGGCTTTTTTTATAGCTTGGATTTCACCCCATCAACCAAGTTCCGTTGACAAGAATTAAGACCTTTGCTTGTTGTAGGACCGGTTTTATTTGAACAACGTTTGTGGGCAAAAGCCGCAATAGTCCATGTTTGTTCATGTGTTTGGCCGCTTATTTTGACTTTTGCCAACTCTAATCGCTCAAGTCCTCAACAAAACTTACCGTCTCGGGGACTCTTCTGAAGTCGGTTCGACCTTTTCAATTTGACAGGGAAGGCGTCAAAATCAGCACTCTGATCAACCACTTCTTAGCAGAACCTCTCCAGTGGTGTCTCCATTAATCCAGCTCAATATATCGAAAGTGTCGTATAATTTGCTGAAAATTCTTTGGAAAGAGTCTTAAAAGGGTGAAGGATTGGCATGTTTGTTCGAGCCTTCAGAGCCCGTGCCCTTGCCCATTGGATAACCTCCTCACTTTTAAGCATTTCGTGTCCAGTTTAAACGTATTTGACGCTTAGTTCAATGTTTTACGTGGGTTCTTTACAGAACCTTAGGATCTTTGACTTTTAACCAATCCTACTACAACAAGTCAGCCACGGAAAGGAAGGTTCCGAAATTTTTACCGCGCGAGGACTTAATATGAATGTTAGGCCATTCACGGCCTTCAGGGTAGTTGGATATACGAGTATATGCATTTTAATCAATCTTGATCGATTATTCTGATAAAAGCTTACAGTAAAACCATACTTTCTAATTTAAAAATATTTTTTGCTAAATAATTTCGACTTATTCCATATCCAATCTAAGGACGAATATTCCCAGCTATCCACTTGATATACGATGATACCTTCGTGAAGACGGTTGGATAAATTGAACCACACTTTGCACTTCCAAATGAGATGATCCCAAACTCAACGAATTCTTTATATCCAGACCCACAAGGCACTCTGCTAAACATTGGACCTCCAGAATCCCCAACGCACGAGTATGATCGTTTGGCACAAAACTGCTTGTTGGTGATGTTCATGATCGGATACATCTTTTGACAGGCACTATTGTGGGTAATAAAGATAGCGACGGCTTGCAAATTCCTTGCTCGTAAGCTTGTTTCCAGAAAACCCCATCCTGCGATCTTTTCGGTTTTTGAGTTGCTTTCTTGTGCCTTTAATTTTTGCGATATTGGCAAACGGATTGGTTTTACATTTTCTACGAAACATTAAATAGATTAAACAGCAACCAAATACTAGTGTTATGTATTGATGTTAATACTTACCTCTTTCAATTGCCTTTTCTTTAAGACGTATCAATGCTATGTCATCAGAACTTGTGTGAATGCTGAAGCCTTTGTGATAAATAGTTTCCTCTACGTCGATTTCTTGTATAGATGCACAGATTTGCCTCCCGCGACTGCTTCTGCATTCGGGGTCTTCTGCTGTATCGTATTCACCTAAACGGACACTAACTCTATTGGACGGGACAAGAATGGTCTATAGCAAGGCCTCAAAATTATCTACTCACGTAACTACTTACAAAGTATAGGGAGGATTCCATAGACAATGTGCTGCTGTTAAGACAAATTGACTGGTAATCAATGTCCCACCACAATGTAGTCTTCTTTCCACTCCATCTGAATACACTAGTAATGCCATCCATGGGTATTTCCATACATTGGTATCCCTTCCTTTGAAAATTCGTGAATTGATTTGTAAACCCGATCGCTTGCAACCAATTTCCTGTAGGATTCCCATTCCTATTGCCACATCGTTTTTAGAAAAATTTTTACTAGCACTTCTCTTGGATGAAGGATCTTGTGATGCCACCAAAACTACTAGTAATAAACAAGTGAACGCTGTCTTAAAAACACTACGTTTCGTTACCATTTTATAAAAAACACTAAATACGTTTCAATTTGAAGTGAACTATGTGAGATGTGCTTTTCCACCAAATTCTGTTATTCTTCTGAGAGATTTCTCTATAAGTAGCTATTAAAATACAAAAAAATGCTATGCCAACGAGATGTAAATTCCAACCTTAGAGTTTTCATAAAACTGGCCCATGAATCACATGAAGAAGTGGGTGAGTAAGAGACGGTTAAAACGTGGCTTTCGGACGACTTCTCAACTCGACGCACGGCTTGTTATCAATCATAAATGAAAAAAGCATGTACAGTGGCGAGCAAAACTGGATACATCCGAGTTATTTCTGATTAAAAAGGAATTTTCAGATTTATCAATTTATTTAATTGGTTAGGTAAAAGCATAGTCATATGTTAAATAAAGTAGTGAATACATAGTGCCGCTTTCTTTTCAACAACGCGTCTATTGCGGTACAGTTGCACTTATAAATGCCACCCAAGGCAGACTCCGTTAAACCCGAAACAGCAGAGCAGTGTCCAACGGTTATTACATCGCCCAGTGGAACTCATCACAGAATGTCGGCAATTGGCAACCTGGGGCCTTTTGACATGACTCACCCCGAGAACAGGACATCGTATTATTCCCATTTTGAGCTGTTTTTACTAGCCAATGATGTGCAGGGGGCAGTTTGCCAGAAGGCCACATTTTTAACACTAGCTGGAGCTCAGCCATACGATCTCCTGTCATTATTGGGGCATCCTATGAAGGTGAGTGAAACGACTCTCGTTGATATAAAGTCCGCATTGACAAATCATTTTTCTCCTCACCTTCGGAAATTGCGTCATACAAGTTTCATAAACGTGATTATGTGGCAATTTTGCGGAAACTAGCAGTCGATTGCAATTTTGGCACTGCTTTGGATCGTATGCTTCGCGATCGCCTGGTTTGTGGATTACGAGACGAGGCACTACAGCAAAACCGATCTGCAGCCACAGCCACCGCTGAGATAGCTTCGAAAGACGTCTTCGAAATTCGTCATCCTGACAAGGTGCATTACATCGCCAAACTTGACAAATATCCTCAGCATCGCAACAAGGGTCTTATTGTTCGCGACCACATGAATTCCAAGCAATGCAATGGCTGTGGAGGACAACACCCTCGATCTCAATGTCCACACCGGAAGATCATCTGCATCCAACTAAATTCAGAAGAAGACATCAAATAGCTCACGTCGACTACCGAAAAGGAAACTACATTCGATTAATCAAATTGCACCACTACTGGATTTAAAAAAGTCAACTACTATCACGATTAATAACCGTGTGAATTCGGGATCGATTCAGGTTCGAATTTCACTTTAATGTCATCCAAAACTTTTGATTTCATGTGGTTAAGGCCAACCAAAAAACCCGTCAGGCAGTTCTGTCAAAGTTTCAACACTTATTCAACGATGAGCTAGGAAAATTGCTCCGAAAAGCCTGTAAAACTTCAAATCGATCCAACTGTTCAGCCCGCCGGACTCTATTGGCAACAAGGGGACTCGTCGAAGCAGAACTGGATCGACTGTACACTCAAGAGATTCTTGAGCCGATCGAATACTCTGAATGGGCCACTACAAATTGCCTTGTAAGGTGCGCTTAAGCCACATTGTTTTCAAATACCGGCCATCAGCACTCTCCTCTCGTCGATTGAGGGTGGAAGTCTTTTTGCGAAACTTGATCTGGCCCAAACGTACCAGCAGTTGTCTGTGGACGAACATTCCTCTCTTCTTCAGACAAGCGTAACACATAAAGGCGCATTCAGAGTGACAAGGTTACAGTTCGGAATTTCATCTGTAAGAATTTTATTGAGACTCTCCTTCGAAATATTCCAGGGGTTTTGCCGTACTTTGATAACATCGTCGTGATGGGTAAAGGAGAAGCAGAATTTTCTGAACGTTTGGCTCAAGTTCTCACCAGTTTTGACAGTTGTGGTCTTCGACTTCGCAAGGATAAATGTAAGTTCGGTGTGCCAACCATTGGTTTCCTTGGGTTCAAGCTGGACTCACTTGGAATTAGGCCATTCCTAGGGAAACTAAAAGCCATTAAAAACGCACCGGCTCCTATCGACAAGAAACAACTGCAGGCAGTTTCTCGGCCTTTAGAACTTTTATTATTTATTTTTACCTCACAAAGCAACAATAGCTGAGCCGTTGCATCACCTTCTCGATAGAAATTCCAAATTTATTTGGACAACGAAGCACCAGCAAGCGTTCGATAGTCTAAAGAAACCGCGTCCTGGTGCATTATGATGAAAAACTTCCTGTTGTGGTCGTAAATGGAATTAGAGCCGTCTTTAACCACCGTATGCCCGATGGAGCTGAGAAGCCGATAGCATTTTACTCCACGACGTTATCAAAGGCTGAGAGGAACTATGCACAAATCAACAGAGAAGCAGTCGCACTAGTAGCCGGTGTAAAAACGTTCCATGATTATTTGCATGGGAGAAAATTTCAACTCGTGACTGAACATCGCTCCCTATTGGGTATATTTTGCACAACAAAGCCGGTCCCAGCTGTAATATCCAACCAAATGCTCCGGCGACACAAATTCCTGAACGCGTACGATTTCAATTTCATACACCATCCTGGTCACGAAATGGGGAATGCGGATTTTTTAAGTCGCTATCCAATCGCTCTTGAAAACCCAGCAAAAGATGACAACGACAGTGTTCTGGTGTTAGAGATGCTCGCAATACCATTTCTCAGTGCAAAACAAATTGCCATGCGAACGGAAATTACAGTACTCAAAGGTTGTCTTTTGTGGGGAAATCATACAATCATACCGCCTGAAGGTCGGCGGTTATCCTCAATGCTTTACACATCGGTCATCCAGACATCGTCCAAAGGAAAGCCTTATCTCAAAGCGACGTTTGGTGGCTATACATAGAATCAGAGATAGAAAGCGTTGTCAAGCAATGTTCATACACCATGCCAGGAAACACCTCATGAAAATGCACACGCGCCGATTCATTTTTGGGTAACTACAAAGCCTCCATGGTCTCGCCTTCACATCGACTTTGGCGGACCTTTTCAAGGGAAATTGTTTTTCATCGCCGTGGACTCGTTTTCCAAGTAGCTGGAGGTATTCGTGGTCAAATCAACCTCATCACAGTCTACAATCAAGCAGCTACGTTTACTGTTCACAACGCACGGATTGCCGGATATTATTGTGTCCGACAACGGGACAGCATTCACATCCGTAGAATTCTAGACGTTCCTTCAAGATGATCTAATTCGCCATATTCGATGTGCTCCGTTCCATTCTTCCACAAATGGACAGGCAGAGCGAATGGTGCAGATACATAACTAAAAACTTTTTCAAAAAGATGCCAGAAAAGGTTGACATGAATTTAAAGCTAACTCGTATCTTGTTCAATCAACACATTACACCGCACACCACAACGGGTCGCTCGCTTGCAGAATTAATGTTCAATCGCCAGCTTAAGACGTATTTCGACAAAATTCACTCACATTCCAACGTAAGTTATCATTGACACACAAACCGAGAATGGAAAGTTTTTCGGTTTCAACGATGCAAGTGCCATTCATGGATATTGACTGGGTTTTTGAATCACGCTTTAGCGACAGCAGACAACATTGTGTTTTTGAAGGACTAAATTCCGTTGATAGTTTTGTTGATAATTCCCAGATTAGTTATGCTGTTAATAACGTAATATAATGAGCTTAATATACGCTGCCGTTCCCGCTCTATAGCTGAAGGGCAGGACCGTGAGTTCGGGATCGAATATGAAAATCAGATCGTACTGGCGTCAACAAACTAGTAAATTGGATTAGAGGGAGCATACAAGAGATCATTGATGAAAATTAAAAAGAGTATCGGAGACAGAACGGAGCCCTGGGGCACACCAGCATTTATTAAGTGAATATCAGACTTCAAACCATCCAAGACAACTTGAAGAAAAGAGTCATAGATACCAAATGCACGCATTTTCGACAAAAGAGCCCGATGCCTAACTCTGTCAAATGCCAAAGAAATATCAAGAGCAACTATCTTGCTTTCGCCAGATTAATGTAAATGTAATTTCAGTGAGACATCACCAGTGGACCTGTTGCTAAGAAAACCGTTCTGCCGGTTGTTAAGAAGTTTTCGTGTTTCGAGATATTTCATGAACTGACGATTTATCAGCGTTTCCATGACCTTGGAAAGAGGGGACGTAAGTGCAATGGGTCTGTTAGAGGAGAGAGGGACGGACCGGGAGTAAAGAGTAGGATTGATTTTTTCAGATTCAGCAATCCTGAGATTAATTATCCGCCAAGGAACACCTTTATTTTCGAGGCCACGACTTTGGCACCTCCTAGAAAGTAGTTAACAAATGAAATTAAAAAATCAGCGTTTTTGATTGCACATTTCTCAAAAATTTAAACATGAATATTTTGTTAATTCCTCCGTCCAAATTCAAGATTAACTTATGTACTAAAGAAATCTTTTTGGTTTTTCAATTCAGATGAGGCAATCATTGCTACAGCATGGAAACTTTTTTTGAGGTGATTCGGTTCTTACCACTGGCACTACCTAAACTTTCAATATATTGAAAAATCTCTGGATCGCAGCCAATCACGAATGCATAAAAAAAGGAGAAAAAACAATTTGTTCCCACTTTACAAAAATTACTCACAAAAATCTCTGGATCGCTAGTAAATTTGAATAAAGAAAAAACGACGGTTAGACTATTGTTTGCATTCTAACTCAGGCAGAATTTAATGGGATTTGGAACCAAAGCATTATAGTAGATCTGCGCTGTATGATTTAATGAGACGTTGTTGTTTGTTTTTTGTACACCGCCGCCGGGTGGAATTTTCACAAAGGGAGAGTATTCCTTCTTATTAGTACTATTAGTACTTTGGTTGTGCATCGTCCTTAGAGTATCATGTCCCTTTTGTCCAATCCCACATGTATAATCTACGACCATTAAATATTACGCAAGATGCAACAGTTTTGCTACAATATCACGGAAACACCTGTTAATGCAAAGATAAGTCGGTTTTGCCTCTACTTAGGAAAGTGTTCGTAAAGATTCTGAGTCATAAAATGTATGAAGTCTAAGCTGTGACAATGGGGCTTTTGAGTAGTACGTCTGTGTTACATGTAATGTGAAGGACTAGCGAAGAAAGCGAAATGTCTAAGTCTGTAACGACAAGCTGTGAGCTCGGGAAAGGAATACTTCTTTCAATGTAGATGGTAGGAAGAAGCTGAGTTTTAATTCAACCGCAAGATATCAGAAAACGTAAGAAATATGAGGTTCACAAGCGTAGGAGTGAGGAGTGTCTTATAAGAGCTAGCAACTTGATATTTTCAGTAAATGAATTAAACAGATTTTGTTGCTGATTTTTGTTGTTGTCTGGCCTTATCCATTTATTTGCAGTCGCCTCTTATTGATATATAGTACGAGTTTTTAATGAATAAAAATAATGAAGGGGAGCGAAAACACATCCTTGCGGTATGCCAACCAAAAATTATTTAAATTGTAGGAACTTGGTTCCGTGTGTAGTACTAGAAAATCCATTCTCAAAGAACTTAGATACTTAATGGTGCTACCATTCGGATTGCACTTGGGTCTTATCTAATGCTTCTCCAGCTAGCTTGGTCGATAACGCACTGCCTTTAATTGGTCACTCCGGGTTAAACTTGAAGACACAGCGATCCGGAGCATTATGTCTCTACGTATCCAAGTCATTTCAGACAAAATCATGCGCAGCTGTCTGAGTAGGTCAATGTCACTATGCAGCTCGATTGATCCCATGCTTCGGCACCGTAAAGTAGGACTGGGATAAATAGGTTTTATACAGAGTCTCATGTTGCCCGAGATGAGGCCTTACTACTCAATTTTCTTTTTACTCCAAAGAAATATCGATGAGCAAAAATAAGTCTTTATTTAGTTTCTACTAAGGTATTGTTGGCAGAATTGATAACAGAGCAAATCAATACTTGCAATAGCAACTTTTCTAAGTCATATCTTTTTTAAAAAAACCCTCGTTTGTTACGCTTCTGGGCCTCGAGTTCTTTAGCGGGTCGTTAAGTATATAAACATTACATGTGCACCTAAAAAATCAGGTTCTTGGTAAAATCTAGCTGAAGTCATGAAAGTCATCGTTGGCATATTAAGGTTTCCGCCGCCGAGGCCATCTTAAGATGCTTCCACAACCATTCAGCTTTCTTTGGGCCAGGCCTCCGAATACGTCGAAGAAGTTGTGAAAGAGTTGTACCATGTATTTCAAACTGACTAGAGACGTAGATACGGCCGTTGATTCTTATAAGAGATTTCTCCGCTGCCATTCTGATGAAGGGAAACTGCCTTGTATATCATCTGCATTAGCCAAATACATCTCACAGGGGTTGGGTATACTACTTTTAGTCAGAACTTCCAGGTATCAGAAGATGAAAGTGTGTGGAGGACTTAATCGATTAGTCGATATGTACCGGTATGGCCTCTGGCTCGGAATATCAATTGCAAGCAACTCTTGCGTAAGTCTTATTAGCTTTAAGTTTAGATCTCACTATTTCGTACGTCTTTTCATGTACAGAGTTTTTACCGACCCCAAAAAGATGAGAACAGAAACTACTCACCTTTGAGTCAATTTGCTTCTCTATTTTCGGGCAAAAACTTGGTAGGGTATCTTTATATATTCAAATGTCGAAACAAATCCTAATTTACGCAAATTGGTCGTCCCAAATAAGAGTACTATTGTCATCGATTGTTTCTTTCTTTTGTTTTTATCCATAAACGCTGTGCCGATGACTAAAAAGTATCTTTTAAGTGTAATTTTTGAGAAAAAAAAAAATATATATATATATAATAGCTGCTACAAATTATAAAAATTTTCGCAGCCAAAACTATCGTTTGGATTGGTCTCCAATTTTAGCGCCAACTCTGTGTGTGCAACCTTAGTGCAACCTAAATTATGATTTGCTAAAGAGTGAACTCCTACACATTTTAACTCGTTCTTCCCAAATCTCTGTGTGTTTAAAATCATCACCTCTAAGATCCGTTTTTGATTTTCTCTATTTACTTTAGAATTCCACTTACTTCTCTTTCTTTCTTGTTAGTTTTTGTATCCCATTGCAGTCTTAGTAAATTCAGTTATTTCCTATTATTAACTCACTAATATATCTTTTCTTTCTTTAGGTTGTAACTACAAGCGGTCCGAGGAAACCACAGCGACAAACATCGAACGCTTTCTCTACCTTTTCAAATGATGTTTCCATGGATCATCCGCTCTCATCCAATGGCATCACAGCTAATAATCGAGCACAAAGTCCAATGTCGAACATCACAAACTCAGCTTCCACACCAAATACAACACACAAGCTTTGTCTTGAGACATCATTTACCAACTTGCAAAGCCCCATCGATATGCATCCTTCATTACCATTGTCCTGCGGTCCAGGGTCTAGTAAAACCTCATCCATAGCTGGCAGTCTATTTGGTCGCAGTCAAATGAGTTCATCCATGCAGCAGTACGACATATCAAGCATTTTAGACGAGAGTCAGGCGACTAGTGCCACAAATGCTACCAATGGTCGGAGTCCTTCGGTACCAAGTGAAGCAACAACAGTCATTATGACTGATTGCCCCCCATTAGACTGTCCCAATCTACACAAGCCAAAAGCAGTCGCCTTCGATATGGCTTTAAATTACTCAGCGATTGCAAAGTCACCGTCCCCACAAATGCCACCAAGGAGTATACTCCATCGGCAGCAATCCGCTCGAGCTGGTAAGAAGCCCACAAGCCTACCATTAGCACCGCTGAGGCGAGCATCAGACTGCCCCAAAGCTGTGGATCTAATCCATGACGATTGGTTCGGTTTAGCACCGCTCGCCAGTCCAGAGACTCTATCGGAAATTTCTAGTATTTCGTCCCGCACAAGTGCCGCCATGAGCTTGGCCAACAGTATAGAACGCTATCTGCAGAATATTACCATCAGCGAGAATGGCAACCAGGAGCTTATGGATGGAATATTTGAATCTCAATTGCATACTCCGAAGATCTTGCGTCGGGCGCCAAAATTTACCGAAAACCTTTCAACCTGTGCCGAAGACACACGTTATGTGGACCAATATAAACGAATGGGTCAGGTGTTTGTGACTTTCCCACGAGTATCAACAACTCCAAAGAAAAACAATGACGACTCCAGCGATGAGAGCTTCGAATCTGCCACCAGCCACGCAAAGTCGCTGCCGAACAAAAAACGAAAAAATAGTTCCAAATCAGCCGATCAAATCGATGATGATGACCAGCTGGTTAGTGCTCAAAAATTGGGTAAAAAACTCACCTTCAGCGATAGCGAAATTCTCGATCGAGAATGTACAAGTTCCTGCCCCAGTTGCCCATGCCGAAGTGAGTCCTCCTTCGGATGCTGCCATCAAGTGGACCATAGTCAATGTCAAAATTTAACACTGACAAATCCTCAATCCCAGATCAATGTGGGTTCTGTGGATACCTACTATAGTGCTAATTCGTCCCTAGATCAATTTTCCACGCCACACAGTCAAATCCGTCTACAACTGTCAACGCCACAACAAACATCGACATCACCATCGAATGGGCATATTGTGGTGTCAGTAGATCAACGCCGTCCTGGTGTCTTGGAGTCACATTTCCCAGTTTACGATTCAATTCTAGTTGATACCACGTCTGAGGAGGTTTCGCTGTTGCCACCAGCCTCATCTCCCATCGCTCAAATGACTAGCAATAATTTTATTCATGCACAAGTACAAAAACGTTCCAGTTTGCTGCGCAAGCGCAACTCCACCGAGGAACGGATATTCTCAAGGAACGAGTCACTGCCTTTGTTGGCGAATTTATCAGAGCGAACTTCGTCGGCATCACCATCGCCCAGTTTTGTCAAACGGAAAAGCACTGTGTACCCTGTGAATAATAACAGTTTTTCAGGCAACAGTAATGGATCACCGGGAAGTGTTAAAGCGTTCGTCTCCACCAGCAAGAATGAGAGTAGCGTCTAGGAGATGGGAATACACAGGACTAATTTCAATGACTTGAATAAACAAACTCAAAGTTAAACCTTAGGATACTCACTAGTAAGTGTGATAGTTGAATACAAGTTTTTTGATAAGATTTTCTACCAAACAGAGGTTATGTATCATTTTTAAGCTAACGGTAAGTTATAACAGTGTCAGAAAACGTAGATCAGATGTTTTATTTTGCTTTCGTTTAATATTTGTATTTCTTCTTCGGAAAGTAGAGTACCGCAAAAAATTTAGGAATTAACGCAGGAACACTGACTTGCATTATAACAATATTTTGGCACGTCCGAAACATTTTTCTTCTTCTGTTTGGGCTTCTTTGTATCCTTCTGTTGAAAGCATGAGTCAGTTTATACCCTGGACATGTAGTCTGACGTTTTTGCTAACTTGATACATAAATTCGAATTAACGACTGAATTTCTCGCTATAGGTTATGAAAGCGTTATTGCCTTGACAGCCTATGTCGTCAAAGTCAGGAATGTTGACCTGCCTAAGCCTGATGTCAATTTTATCGGTGTACAACTGTCTTTGCAAAAAGAGTTTCTTCTTACTCAAAATACTCGTATGCTTCACATTGTGCTGTGTAACGACTGTACATTCTGTTAGACTTTTCATTCTATTACAAAATATCACTTTAGTGACATAGTGCTGTGCACAATGGGTATGTTCGCCGAATTATTCGCAAAACAATCCATGTTCAAAAATCAGAAATCTGCTTATGATCTATGACGTTTAACAATTGCCTTAGTATAGGTACTAGCAATCCGGGATAGTCTGGCCTTAACAGTTTTTTTTTTATTGAACCCGATGTTCCCATATCGCTTCCATAATAATATGAGGTTACTCTTCTAAATAAGCGATGTCTTCAGTTAGGAAATAAATTCGAAGCCTCGCATTGGTTTAGGAGAGTTGTGTGTCACGTCTCGATTGTACTGAATTATGGCATTAAATTTCACTGTAAGTTTTTTACCAGCGGTGATTTTACACTGACGGCTTGGGTTGCCATCTAGAGAGATATCTTTCAAATCGTGCTGTCAATTTTGACAATTGATTGACATTTATTTGCGATGTTCTTGGTCACGAATAGACTTACACCACTAGAATACTTCCGGTGTCGATCGCAAAAGCTGGCCTTCTTCAGTCCACTATGTGGAAAATTTCGCTGAAAGATCAGGGCCTATACCCGTGTATGGTTCAATTGCTGCAGAAACTAAGGCCGCGAGACAATGGCTTGCGACGAGAGCTCGCAGTCTACACCCTTGAGACCCGAAGTCAACTCCTATTTCTATCGAAAATGATGTTTAGTTAAAAACACGGAAAACTATTCAGGTTTTGAATATCAATATTGAGCGAATTATTGGTAAGGTAAGATCAAAGGCGAAAGAGTTATCAGAAGTTGAGTCGACTTAAACAAAAACAGCTCGGAAAGCCACATTTAAAATATATGAATCATTCTTCATAACAAATATATAGATTTCAAACTCAAATACTGTTGCGAATTTCTTTTTCTGCATTGCTACGGCCGGCGCCTAAAATGTGAGATTGCCTAAATTTGCAGGTCTTATTGTCAATGAACTGGCCATTTTATTTCGGTTCAGCGGTTAAGCAAAGAACTTAAGGTCCATTCACAGCCAGCAAACTGCGACCTGCGAAGCGATCCAGTTTTCGCAAATTTTGACGTTTCTTTCACAGGCGCATTTTTTTGGTCGTAGAAGTGTGCGACAGTCGATTGCAGCTTATTGAGAAATAAACAAACGATTTGAGGTTAAGCACGCGCGACCTGTTTGGTCGTGCGAAATGTGGATTCAATTCTTGGCATGTGAAACGTGAATAAACCTTGACAGTTCGCAACGAAATTCAACTAGTCGCGGGTAAATTTTAAGAATGAGATTTTCTTAATAAAACTCGGTGAAATCATTTGTGTTTTGTTTTTGAAACCTAGATGTATACGCCCTACTTCGTTTCCCGTATTGTAATTTAGATTTTGGATTTATTAAATGTGGTAAAATTGACTTGGTCGCAGTTCGCACGGACTCTTCCGGTACTTCCTTGTAAACTTAGCCTTAGGCCATACTCTCCACTGTTTTATAAATGCGCAGTCTCCCGCGGTGTCTCTCTGTAGTTCGTCACTGTCATATACAGATTTCCAAACGATGAAGAAGTGGTGTGTATCGATTTGGAATACTTAAGATTTGCCCAAGATAAGATTTTTTGTATTAATTTTGGGAAACTTGTATTTAACGTAGTTCAAGTTCAGGGGATCTCAGTTCATAGGAATAGACAAATAATACTCAGATTCCATTATCTGTTCATATGAGTACTTTTGTCGACTCAGATTTTAGAGATGAGTTAAGGAGTGCTCCGTCAGCAGAATATTTAATCATCATCTGCAATTAAGTCATCTTGTGCAGCAGCTTTGTTGGACTTAAGCGTGGAAATCGCTGCCCTGACTTTATCTTGTTCGGGTGGACAAAAATGTAGTCTGTCTTCGTTTTGGTTACGTCGTTATGTTCTTCACTTTTAATAGTTTGCAGAAATAATTTTTCCAGATTTTCAACACTGACTGTGGTTCTACTCTGGGCTTTTCTTATCCATCCTTACATGGTCGATTTATTTTTTGGTAAAACTTTGAGACTTCATTTTCTGGTAGCACCTCGTAGGTAGGCCTCGATTAAGCGCTGCTCGTGATCTTTCTTTTGTTCTTCTGAGGTGCCCGAAATACTCCTATGATCTTTTCTGCTTGTATAGTTCGCGAGCACCTCTTATTCTTTTATACAGGGCCGTTCTGTGCATCCGTTGTTTTTCTAGTATTGTTTTTCTGCATTTATCGTCATCGAACAGAGATTCCTTTGCTAATGCGGGTTGGAGCTCAATACATCAGCTGCGGCCAATCTGATTGCTCTATGCCAGTGATGCCACTGGTTTTCCATGCTGGTGGCATCGGATTGCTCAAGTGGTTAAGAGGAAACTCAATCGGGAAAGTTCTTGGCTGTTTATTGCGAAACCTTGTAAGCATTCGAGATTTAACAACCTTACAATGGTTCTGTGACTTCAGGATGTTACGGATATTTGCATTTGTATCCTGGCTTCAACAAGGATAATAGTCCGACTGCGAAGTAGCCATTCGTTGATCGTAAAATGATTAATTTGGTTAATGATTTGTTGTCTGGTTTGTATCTAGCTGTGAGACCTAAGCCGCCATAGGCCAGAATTTGGCTAGTGGTTGAGGCGCACTTACTATTTGCTGCTGGCCTAACACTGGGTAAACGACAAACAGCAGTTTCCCAATCAATTTCCACATAAAAAGTGAATGACTCGACCAGGAAACAGGAGCTATGATTTCGCCACTCGTGTGGCACGTTGGAAATAAAGATCGCCAAAATCTATACCTTCATGTTTCGGCCAAGAAAATTCGTTAATCATAGTTCAATGGCGCAATTTATTCCGCCATACTCGCTTTCAATCATGTCCCTTGGCCACAAACTTTTAACAAAGCCTTCAGGATTGAAATGTGGCTCACTGATCAGACCTTGCAACACCGAATTGGCAAAGTTACGGCCTGCTTAAGTTGAATATAATAGGCTATATGACCCAAAGTCTTTATGCAGAGTTTGATGGTAATTTTTAAGTTTAAGCTGGGTTAAAGCTAGAGTGGCAGTTTTCTCAGTTGTTCTTGCTCAATTGCCTTCTTCATATTATTTACTTGTGACATTAACAATTGCCAAGCGAAAAGGGGTGTCATATAGACCGCGAGACCCTTAAACTTTTCAAACCATTTGAGCGGAATTTTTAAAATGTTTGTAGTGAAGCACATTTGTTAAAAGCTACCTTATTTGAACGGAAATGTTTAATTGGAAAAACTTTTTGCTATTTTCATTCTTGTGGTTGCTACCCAGAACAGACACAGAATGTAAAGCAGATTTGTTGTACTTCAAAGAGGTATTCCCAGAAGTGAATACAATTTTAAAAATTCTTTCGTTTTCTGGTCTTATTGACTTTTATACTAAATAAGAAAGCCGTCTAATTTGAGCAGCATCTAGGCTTGAAATTACGAGATCTCCTTTGACTGGCATCTCTATCATTTATGATTTGAATTAAATATTCTGCAAGTTGGGACTCGTTATCTCTTAAAGTCCTTCCTATTTCAGATCCTTTTTATATAGACCACTATCCTTGCCCTTTCAAGAAACAAAAGCAAGTAGTTTGGTCGTTCCTTAGCGTTCTCTGTAATAGAAAATTGTAAAAGTGTCTCCTTAGAAAAGATTAAAATCTCGTTTGTGCCAAATTAAAAACAAAAATCTCACATGTCAATTCGTAAAAATCACGCAGTCATCACAACAACAACAGCAACAAATAATTGTTGTAGATTAAAATTGAAATTAGTTACAAAATAAAATAAAAAATTAATTTCCACGGAAAGAGTAATTGAATTTAGATTTTAGTCTTAGTCGAATGCCTACAGATAAGTAGCTCCTAATTAGTTAGTAAAACAACAAAACCAAAATAACAATGCATAGATGTAGATTTTTTTTTTAATTTCAAATATTTAACAAACAATTAAGAAATTAATTAAATTTCTACGTAGTCGCGAAACAATTTAATTCTGTTGGAAACAATAATTTAAAAAGAAAAAAAAACAAACGATATCAAAATGATAGTTAATTAATTATTTAATTTATATAAAATTAAGTATTTATTAGTAGTTATATTATATACTTGTACCTACATATATACCATTTAAATTTAGACTAAAAGAAAAAAACAACAAAAATAGATTATTTATATTTATTGTAGAGATTTCTATATTTAAGTAGTTTTCCATTAAAAATTTAAAAAAAAAAACAACAAAAACAAATTTAAAAAATTATAGAAATTGTAATAACAATTAAATTAAATGCAATTGTATATGAAAAAAGTTAATGAATGAAATATAATTATAGGGAATGACGCATTCTCTTAACTTTGTTAAAATGAATAATAAAAAAGAAAATTATTATAAAAAATGGATTTGCCTTTAACTTAGTTCGTCTTTGCGAACATCTTTTCTATGATCCTTTTCTAGAAGGGTGCTTGCATCTCCTTAAGGACACAGACCGAAACTGCATGTAAAGGTAATAGTGTGCAAAAAGCGAAGGCTGCTTCTTCGGCCGCAATGCCTAAAGTATCTTTGTCAGATACGAGGTGTGATCAAAAAATAAGGTGACTTCATTTTTAAAAAAAATATATTTATTTAATCATCCAAATTTATTTTATCCCCTTCAAAATAATCCCCCTCTGATACAATGCACTTGTGCCAGCGCTTTTTCCAGTCGTCAAAGCACTTCTGAAACGCACTTTTTGGTATTGCCTTGAGCTCCTCCAGCGATGCAGCCTTGATCTCCTCAATCGTTGCAAATCTTCATCCATTGGGATGATTGGGCTTTGGTTTCGATATCATAACCATATACCCATGATTCGTCACCAGTTATAACCCTTTTGAGCAGATCAGGATCATCATTGACGTCGTTTAACATGTCTTGGGCAATGTTCATGCGATGCTGCTTTTGATCAAAATTAAGCAATTTTGGAACGAATTTCGATGACACACGTTTCATACCCAAAACATCCGTTAAAATTGATTGGCTTGAGCCAAACGATAAGCCAAGATCATCCGCTATTTCCCTAATCGTGATTCGACGATTTTTCAACACAATTTCTTTAACTTTTTTAACATTTTCGTCTGTGTTTGACGTGCTAGGTCGTCCGGAGCGAGGTTCATCATTAACATTTTCTCGGCCCTCTTGGAATAATTTATACCACTTATAAACATTTTTTTTGCTTAAAGTTGACTGTCCGTACGCTACTGTCAACATTTCAAGAGTTTCTGAGCACTTAATACCATTTTTTACGCAAAAATTAATACAAACTCTCTGCTCCATTACTTTTAACCACAAAAAATCGCCTAGTAAACAAAACACGTCCAACTTTTATGCCTCTCACATAAAAACAACAACTGCTATATGGTTAAAACTATAAACATATGATCGTGACAAGTGAACCAACACAACAAAAAAAAATTTATTGAGTTAGAGTGTACTGAGCGCGCGAAATTTAAAAAGTCACCTTACTTTTTGATCACACCTCGTATTTTCCATACAGAATAAAAAGGATGTGAAGTGTTTCACCCAACTCTATGACGAACGAATAAAAGGACGAAGAACTTGTCTGTATGTGCCAAACTCACCCTAACTATTTATACTTTGGCAATTTCGCAAACAAGTTTTTATTGCTGCAGACTAGGTATCACCATTACCGAATGTCATACTGTGATTTTAGGGAGATGGGACTTATCTGCGATGCTTTCTGCTCAGAATACTTGGCGGGATAGCAAAAAATATAAAATAAGAGGGTTTCATCTCCTGGTTGTCTCCCAGTTCTCCCAATTCTTGTGAACGCAACAAAGTGGAGATTTCCAATTCTTGGGAACGGCGTGAAATCGCCTGGTTTGGCTCATTTTGAATTGAAGCACTTACGGCTGCGATATTTTCGGTATTTCGAATGAACACAGCACAGGAACATTCAATAGTGAATATGTTTAATAACGTAACAAACTAAACATGTTTAGTCGGAAGCCTCTAAGGCCCTATAGACGATATAAAGCAGCTATTCTTTAAGACATGGAGCTTGGAAAGGCCAATTATACAATTTGTGTCGGTTGTTAGTGGAAAATACATGAAAATACATCACTACTGGCTGACTAGAATCCGGCACCATGTGGCCTTTGCCTAATTTTTCTGACGCTGTTCTAGACGCACTTATGAATGTCCCATCGCTTGATATTCATATAATGGGCTGTCTTTCGTTAAAGTGAGGCAACAAGCACCCCCAACTTGCGCCTCTTCTGTTTTTTGGCTGTGTCTGATGAAATGTATTTAGGCCTTCTTAGATGGATGCAAAGAAGATTTAGGATGCGCCGCTGGTGTCCTTCTGGAGGACGAAAGCCTACTGAACAGAGTTCAGAAAGTATAAGGTGCGCATCTAAGTTGTCAATAGATGGCTCCAGCAGTAAATGCTGGTCGATTATGACATATTCAAAACGTCATGGACCAAGTTTAGACATATGGTAAGCCAACCGTTTTGACACATTAGTTATTTTGTTTTGCTCTCATATATTTTACTATTGGCTGTATGAAAATTGGTTTGCGGAAAGTATTGATTTTCTTCTTTCATTCGAAAAAAAACGGTCGCTGAAGCGCATCGAGAGCTCCAAAAAGTTTACGAAGATGCTGCTCTAAGTGAAACAACGTGCCGTGATTGGATGCATCGCTTCAAAGACGTTGATTTCGATGTTGACGACCGTCCGAGTGAACGACAGCCAAAATCATTCGAAAACGCTGAGTAAGAGGCATTGCTCGATGAGCAAAAATCTGGAGCTTGGGTTTCTTAAAAGCAAGGAACGTTTAGGATGTTTTTTCACCTGTCAGCAACTACTTTAGCGGCAAAAAAGGAAAGGTTTTCTTCATCGCATCGTGACGGGTAATGAAAAATGGATTTATTACAGCACCACAAAGAGAGGAAAATCATGGGGACTGCCCGGTCATGATTCTACGTCGTCGGCTCGGCCGAATATTCACGACGCGAAGGTTATGCTGTGTATTTATTTGGACCAGATCGGTGTTATTTATTATGAACTGTTGAAACCAAACGGAACCATCACTGGGGAACGATATCGACTTCAATTATTCCGATTGATGCCAGCACTGTGCGAAAAACGGCCACAATACGAGCAGAGGCACGAAAATGTGATTCTACAGCATGACAAGGCTCGGCCTTACGTTGCCAAACCCGTTAAAACGTACCTCAAAACGTTCAAATAGAAATTCCTACCCCACCCGAAATATTACACTACGCTTTTGCTAAATCTATAGCCTTGTCAGTCGTTCATAGGTACCAGAATACCAGATGCTGTAAGTATACATGCACAAGACACTTCTATCAAACGAGCAGATAGACAAGTTCCTTCTGGTTCTTCAGAGACAAACAAAAGTCTAAAGTGATTATCGAACGGAAATGGAATTAGCCCAGCTCAGTGTCACAAAAGTACGCACACAATCACCGGTTTGGTTAGAACCCTACTATTTACAGTCGTGAAGGACTTTGTCCACCAGCAACGGACTCAACGCAGAAATCAGAATCAGAATTACTCTTCCCAATCGATGTTGCTTTGAGCTTAATTAACAGAGCCTTCTTTCGTAAGACCAAACTGGCTTCATACAAGACCCTTATCATCCGGATCCTCCGTGAGATTTTCAGTTCCGTTTGCATTGACGGACTATGTTGGTGAGCACTTAGATTGATTTAGTAACGCGTCTATCGTTTTAACTTCTGAGATACGAGTAGCTGCGCTATTCTGCGCGAATGGATGCCACAGCTCGAGGCCATAGAATCCTCGAGTCCAACTCTCATCAAAAGCGCAGAAGAGGAAAACCGTATATAACGAGGCACATGTAAGTAAAAGGAGATCTCAACTATCATGGAGTGTGGCACTGGATCTTGCTAGCTGGAGAGGCCTGTAGGACCATTCATTCACCCCCCATTCTAGAAAGTAAGGATGTTGTTACATCATTCAGCAATAGGTCTTCGACATTAAAAAGGCGTTTTAGAATTGGTTTAGCAAAATAATGGCACTTACATATCTAACTGTAAGGATCAAAGATAATTAAAAAAATCGGAATAGCCACCGGACGGGTTTCTAAATATTCTAAGCAGTACAAAGTGTTGGTTCCTTTTAATCATTCGAAATGCTTGGAATATGTGACTCCCTCCTCAAAAGTCATTTAAGAATTTTAAATACCGCATCTCAAACATGAGTCAACAAATTTTCTGAAAATAAATGCGTTAACAATTTTTTAATTCATTGTGAAGCTCATATTCGAATTATACCTTATCGATTTAGCCGCCACCTAGCACTGTCTAGCGCTAACACGTACCATCTGATGAGGTAACACTTAGACCTACTCAGCTGTCAACAGACAAAGTGACAGTACGTTTCCACCATCTACACGAATTTGTACACTTGTTTACTTCCTAAAGATGTTGCTCCGAAAATTCTCTATTTATTCATTTTAAAACTACTTATTGTTATTGTGCGATCTTAATAACATTTTAAGTGTTCACCCTTTGAGTGCAAAGTTCATTTAAAATGCTGTCAACAGTAAAAGTGCCAACTGCAGTGGGAAGATTCGCTTCCACCTTTACAGCTGATAAAATTCTTAGCGCGGAAAATCGCACTAGATGTCTTAAATGCCTACATGCAGCGCCTCCTATGGGAATTCGTCTCAGTAAATCAAAAGTAGAGAAGAATTTCGCTTCCGTTTTGATTCCAATCTGTGTGGATTCAAAGGGTGAAACGTCGATTTTGTATACCCGCCGGTCGGGTTTGGTGAGTCGTCATGTCCGGCAGATATCATTCCCTGGTATGTTGCAACTGTTAGTCATCTAGTTGTTATTAAAAAAAAAAAAATCAAATTCGTCTCTTGCAGGTGGAATTAAGGATCCGGAGGATGCTAGTTTTGAGGACTGTGCACTGCGCGAAACTGAAGAAGAAATCGGTTTGCCTAGATCA
Organism: Volucella inflata; assembly: GCA_928272305.1. Lineage (NCBI taxonomy): Eukaryota > Metazoa > Arthropoda > Insecta > Diptera > Syrphidae > Volucella > Volucella inflata. The sequence continues at coordinate 69,436,745 of OV743719.1, forward strand.
CGAGTAGAACTTTGGGGCACGGGACCGTTGATAACACCGCCACATACGGCGGCTATTATGCCGGTGTATGGAATTGTGAAAAATCTTAATCTAAATGAACTAGTTTTGAATAAAGACGAAGTTGACGAAGCCATTGCGATTCCTATTGAACGATTGGCATCGCCGAACTCATTTCGACATACACAGTTCAAGAGTGGCTACAGTTCTCCGGTCTTCGTCGTGGATAATTGGAAAATCTGGGGTATTACCGGATGGTTGACTAATAACTTCCTACACTGCCTACTGCCAGCCGAGGAGACAAAGAAGAGACCGAAAATTAAGTACGTCACCCCTTACAAAGCAAAGTGATATGTAACTAAAGTCAGAAACAAGAAACACGATTGTTTGTGTCAAAGAAAACTGGATAGGTTGTTTTGTTTTCTATATTCAAGCCAGGTCTTGGAGGTTTTCACTGCCGAAAAGTAGTCCAGTGGTTCCATTTCCTCGACTTTTTTATCTCTGTCCCGCACAGCGGTAGTTGATATGTTATTTAATTAGCATCGTATTAAGTTGTGGGTTTTTACAATGACAATCTACGCGTATGTAGGAAACTTTAACAATTGGAACTGGATCAAGGGTCAACAACTCAAGTACACTGGAAGCCAGAAAATAAACACCAGTTCGCTAGGAAAGTAAAGAAAATAAAGTCATGGAGTTGTTGAAATGCATGACTAGGTTTTGGTATGCGAACTGATATCAATCTTGGGTCTAAGCCCTTGAACCGCCATATCTGTTAAGGAAATGAACTGCTTTGAACTCTTTAATCAGGCACGGATGTTACTTTGCAATAGCAAGTGACTAGGACAATGAAAAGTAGAAGTTTCTTTACGGAAAAGACCACATCGAAGTGTATTGCGGATCTATAAAGCACGTCCCTATGAATGCTACTATATGCGGCCTTACGGAGCCCTTACAGAGACGGTGGCCATCGATTTTGTCTTCTAAGTTTCTTCTCGCGCCTCCCCGACTGAGAAAGTACAGTCAATTTTGGTCTTTTCCAGCCTAAAACTGCCTGTATGGCAGGCTAGATCTTCTATGGAATGTTAGAAAGGTTTACACCTGTATAGTTGGCGTAGTAACGGGGTCTCTTTTTGTGGATTCGGCGAACATTATTGAGATTCTATTTATATAATCTTCTAACCAGAACTGAGAAATGAGTTGTTGAATGCTCTGCACAGTCACTTCCAGCAGCTCTTCATTAATTGCAGCGCTGGACTTCTTGTCCAGGAGCAACATCTTCGATGGCCCCGTCTTTGTCATCTATGGGGGCATGATCGCATATAAGTGTGGTCGTACTTAGGATGTTGTCCATAAGTCGGTTTTTTTTTGTGTGGGTCTCGGAATCGGACGTTTTGTCCGAGGAGCTTGGCAGGGATGTTAAAACTAGATATAGCCTTATATAACTGGTCTCTATAAGCGCCCTGCCCAATAATCAAGGATTCTTCCATGAATGACGTTGTCGAATAAAAGGCGGGGACGAGTAAAACTGGACTTATCACAAACATCATCAGACCTTTCGCCACTGATGGTTGCTATGATTTGTCCAGTTACAAGCTGCTGGTCATAGGTCTTGTTGAGTGGCAAGACATCCAGTAGTCAATACCAGGACTTAAAACACGGTACAGTGGGAGTTAGGAGCCCCCCGGACTTCGGTCCGGGCCTAACTTGTAGAGGTAGGCCCCATTGTTGGAGCGTCAGGATGGCTGTGGTTTATACCTAAATCGCAGGGAGGGTGACCCTGCTAGGGCTCAATACCCGGATTGAAGTGACTATAAGTACTGGGTACTGGGACCCTAAGATCAGTAAGAGGTTTAAGGTAGACCTCGACTCGTACCAAGGGTGGAGCTGTGCCGTCAACACAGTTCTGCACGCTAAACACAAGACACATCTGGTCTTTATTAATGCTGACATATATGGTGGTGGCGATGGCGCGATGGTTAGCTCATTGGACTATCACGCAGGGGATCCGTGGTTCGTTCCCCGGCATCACCAACAATTTTTCGAATCATCATCACCCTTTCAACGGGCAATGGCAAACTCCCGAAAGTAAAATCGCCTATGAAAAAGCTTCCCAAGCGTGCTGTTCGGATTCGACGATAAACCGTAGGCCACGCTCAGATGTGACAAAAATGACAACATGAGCAATACAAATGAGTGTCAAGAAGCTAGGCCATGGCCCATACCGGTCTGCGAGCGTCACAGTGTTTTTTGTTGTTGTATTTGTTACTACTCTTTGTTTCTTTCTTATATTTGTTTTCGTCTTCACCATCATTAATTTTTTAATTTATGCCTGTTAATCAGGACTTTTATAGTAAAACACAAAGTTGCTCCCCTACTTTTACACTCTTCACTAAAGCTCTTGAAATATACCCTGCGTACAAAGCGATTGATCGGGATGGTTCTATCGATTGAATTCGGGTAGCAGCACAACAATCTATAATAGTTCGTAGCGAATTGCTTGTCTTACTTTCCCCGTAATGGTTTCTGGTAACTCCAAAAGTAAGCCCTTACTCATGCAGGCTAAAATGGCAAGGCCAACATCTCGATGTCAAGTAAAACTTGCATTTATTTGACCAAAATGAAGTAATGTTAGCAATATCTAAGCTAAAATCAAACCAAGGCAACTAGAATTGACAGCTTGCCGGACGACTCATTTCTCAATTCTGGTCCGAAGAGTGTATGCCTGATGAATGAAATTTCAGTATTGATTGCCCACTACACACTGTGGCCAACTAAACAGATGTAAGTCTCATCATCATCGGATACAACGTGAACGTCCGAAATTCTTGATCAATAACCTCTAAGCCTCTATCAGTGTGATTTCAAACCAAGAAAGTCCACAACCGACCAAAGGTCTTTACAATCCGGCAGATCCTAGAAAAACTCATATAGTCCAAGCTGATACCCACCTATGCTGTCGAGAAGAAGAGACATATTGCAATTGGACAGAACGTTACAGTCGACAACTAAAATTTCAAGGTGGTAAGGGACTTTGTCTACGTTGTCTCTGCTATAAGATTTGCCAACAAACCCTTAACAGAAATAATAAAACGAAGAATCAATCTTTCCAATTGCTGTTACTTTTTACAAACAATTGAGTAGTAATGCCTTATCCCGAAAAACTATTCCGACGATCCTTACGAGCAGTAGTGTGATATGACGTAGTCAAAAAACGCCGCATCAGCCCGCTGAGTTGGCTAGGACATATAGAGCAAATAGATATTAATACTCCGGCCTGCAGATTGTTCGAATTTCAACAGAAAAAAAACCTCACCATAGGGGCACGTACGTGTAGAAGGGGGCCTCAACCGACTTGAAGTGCGCTTCTTAGTTGACACCCAGGTTCATCTTGAACTGCAGCGCCACATAAATAAGAAATTCAATCAGCTTAAGCCTTGCTGACTTTGCCGTTGTTCACTCAAGATCATCACTTTATAATGTTATACGTGCCGTGTTGTGTTGTTTTACCATAGGTGGTGAAGTCTACAGCTGCAATATGTAATTAAGTACCGGTCATGCTTAATAGGTGGTATATTTGGTATAGTTTATTGCTCCGAAACCGTTTAATCAATGATTGTTTTCGTATCCGTAGTTCGGTTTTCCGACGTGTCCGCTTAGTCTGCACCGATAAAAAAACATTTCATCTTATCTTTTTTCTGTTAACAATCTCAAAATCTAAACAAAATATCTCTTTTTATAATTGCTCACCATCTTCAAGGTGTTTAAAAGCTAACAATATTCAAAATTTCGCATTTCACTACCAATAAAAAAATAGCGAGCCCTGTTTTCGAAACATCACCTGATTTCTTGGGTGCATATATGAATTATATCGCTTTTACGTTGTCGTATTACGTTTTATAGTTCGAAACTTTTTCCCATCATTACTTACTGGTGTTCCAGCTTGCAATGCGTAAATTATTTCTCAAAAACATCGCAGTGCTTGATTCAGAAAACCGAAATCTGGCACGAATATTAAAATATTTTTATTCGTGACGGAACTGTTCCACTCTAGTGCAGATGAAGTGCTGGCGGTGTAGAATATTCGTAAACTTATATTCACTTGCATGATGCCATAGTTTCTTATTTTTCTTAAATCCATGTGGCGCCATGCATGGCTGTAAAATAAGTTTAACTGACTGTTCCTTTGCCCCAGGCAGTGGTAGACCACAGAAGTGAGAAACTAATGTCGCTTCTATGTAGATTTCCGGTAGACTCATTATTTGTATACGCGCGTCGTTTTAAAGAGCCTGAATACCATTTTTCCCCATTTAGTAGCTTTTTACAACAATCAGGTGAACGATTGTCCATGGAATCTTCAAGACCAGACTCATACTTCCCTAACCCCATGAAATACGAGCAACACCAAAAATCGATGAATTCATGACTAAGAGAGTCTTCATTCAATTATATGCTGACATGCCAAGAGGGAGCTGTGTGTTGAATTGTTTTATTTCTATTTTAATCGCCAAAATACAACAGGTTAACTACTATTCAATGAGTCTTTAATAATGAATCTTCAATAGTAATCGTGATTCACGTGTTTGGCACGTTTGATTGCCGACTAATTTCGAATGCAAGCAAGCAAAAGACGCTGTTTTCAGAGCACCATGTTGGTATTGACTGTGACCACTGAGAGTTCATAAAAATCGTGAAAAGCTTAACAAATCACAGACTGTAGGTCGTGCTCATACGTGTTTTTAAAATCATACACCAATGCGTGGAATTGTGGAAAAACCTACACATGCCCTTCGACGCTTGATGACAATTTAGGAGTTGACAACTTTTTGGCACCAGTGTTTCGTTATCTTTTAAAGCTATCACCGTCCGAATCAAATCATTACCCACAAATATTATTTTTTGATTAAAAAACAATAAATGAACAAAACAACGACAAACGGATACAAAAATGTAGGTCCTATCTCTCTGGGTAGTCACCTCTGTTTTTGTCAATTTTATTATATCCAATGAGAGCATGTTTGACTTTAAAGATAACTCTGTTTAGGTACGGATTTCCTGGAAATACACGTGAAGATAAGAAAAGATTATTTTAATAAGGAACTGATAGGTTCTCGGGCCCTCTGATATCAAGAAAGTGTACGAAACCAGGTGCCTTTGTGAAAAAGGGGGAACAAACGTTGAACTATTGCTTAAGTAAATGGGTACAAAAAATTTGTAGTGTCCAAAATGTCGAGGTCTATCTGCCGTCGAAGGCCTTACATTCTAATAGCAACTTGTTCAGGAATCCTCCAATATCACCCTGCTCTGTTTCAGTATGTCATCCAAAGTTCTGGGGTACTTAAGGCTGAATACAACTAGAACGATTCTGATATTTACGTGAACACCTGTCTCGACTGTCTTAATTTTAACGGGTATTCATAAATCTTTGACACCCTTTGAAACCAATTCGGAACCTGTATTAAGGGCATAGGTCGAGGCCGATTTAAGGTCTCTAACATCAGAGTCTCAGCACCCAGTGCTTATTACTAGTGTACATTGGATGAGATCAACAGGTGTCCCTTCCTTCGTGTTAAGTTTAAATTACAGCCACCGAACGCTCCCACAAGGGGGCCTACTTCTTCAAGTCAGGCCCAAATCTAAATTCGGGGGCTTCTGACTTCCACAGTACCATGTTTTTAGTCTTGGTACGGACTACCGTTGGTCTTGCCACTTAACAAGACCCCCCATTGTAATCACAAAACAAATCTCGTTTAACACCAATAACCTTCTCGGAGCCAAAATATATTAAAGATACGGCGGCGAATCAAAAAGTCTGGACCTGTATTGTTTTGCTGAAAGAGTACTTTGCCATCCATTTTGCCTCCAAATCGGCATTTAATAGATTTAATAACTTGGCGTAATATTTGCCGCTGACTGTTTTTTTCTTTTCGGTACGCGACATCTAACAAAATTGTAGCTATGATTTTGTTGGCACGTTGATCTACATTGGGGCGATGTATGCAGAATTTTAACTACTGTTTGGGATCCTGTGTACAGTAGAAGATCCATGTAGTGTCTGCGGTTATGCAACAGCGAAACAAGCACTGCCTATGCGTTTGTCACACGATAGCCTTTGTTGACAGGTGTGAACATGCTACTCATCTTAGGGACAGCTTTCATGCCAAAGAAATCTTTTAAAATCGAGAATACCACCTTCTGTGATATGCAATTTGCACGGCCAGAGACCTTACTTGAGTGTCAAAAACGGTTGGCGTCACTCGTACTTCCGCGACAAGAACGAAACTGAGAAAACCACTTCCTTACCAAGGAAATGTTGCTTGATAAGCACATGAAGCTTCATTTTCTGTTTTCGTCAAAAATTCATCTGGTTATCTGCTTCAACGACTGTCACACACAAGCTAAATGACGCAGCTTGCAAACAATTTGACAATTATCTACTGACAGATGGAAGTTAGCGGATGCAGTGTCACTATTCCATAGAGTTTATGGAAGAATTATTTCTGCAGGCGCCGATGACAATAAAGACTCCGCTGTTGGGCAGAACGAACCACTCAATCTGGATGATACTGGGCAAAAATTGCTTTCACCCTACCTTGACGAACTGCAGATAGTCATATCCAGGTTTAAGTTTAACAGGGCCTCTGCTGACAGTCTGATTTCCAAACTACGAGTATTAAGAGCGGAATGACATTACTTAGATATGAGCATGCAACAAATCATCTGTAATACATGATCAATAATAGTTTCACCGATACCTTTTATGTCAAAAAAGCGAACAGTAGCATCCGAGTTCTCCAAACATCGTCCTTGGGAATATTATGCGCCACACTAAAGACAACGCCAGAGGCACAACTTCCAAACATACCGTCAAAAAAAAATGCAACAACTGGTTTAGAAAAAACATCACAATGGACAGATATAACATCGAAGTAGTAAAGGACTTTCTCTTCCTACATGGGCTCCGCAGTTAATACAAAGAACTACACAACCTTAGAGAGCATAATGTTCTCTGTTTTTTAGTTTCGAAAGGCAAGCGAGTTGCAGAGTCCTTACTTTGACAGAGAGCTCTCCTTCTATGAGATACAGAAGCATGGATTTATCAAACAAAAAATTGAGGGGCGCTTGCTCGTTTCAAGAGATAGCAGTTATCTACAGAGCAGATTCAACCAAGTGGTATGGAGTAAGCAATAACAGACGAAAATTATTGGCTTATTTGGTGCCACCCGGATCCACATCGGCGCGTAAGCTGAGGTTTTTTAAGCAAGCAAGTCAGTTTGCCCACGCAAGTAGAAAAAATCGTCAACCAATTTGGCATTTGATATTGAATCCAATTCGTAAACAACAGGGCTGGTGAGATATATTAATTGAGGCTACTCCCATCCCCAATTTTAGCACCACGAAACGCACCATGGCGCAGAAACGCGGACTCTATACAATAACATCGATGTAGCTAGAGGAGTCCGAATACATTACAATAGAGCGGAAGAACTCGAAATCGATCGGTGAATCCATCCTGGAATGGCAAAAGGTATTAAAAGCGTATTAGTTAAGGTTCTAGGTTCTTTCCGAACTCAAGACCTATCCGACGAAATTAAAGTAAGTAAATGCCTAATTTGTACTTCAGCGTTTAGGTCGTGTAGCTTACACTTACAAATTATTAGATCAAATTTAGAGACCAATCGATTGGTTTTCTTTCAAAGATCGACTAGGATCAGTTGTTGGTTGAATGGGCTTATCGAATCTCTTACAAATAAAAGTCTCCTAACATCCAGCAATCGCGATTTCATTATAAACAATCGAATCTAGGTCACAGAATTATCGAAGGTCAATTAACGATCGCTTTTCTGAGAAACGAAATGAATTAAGTTCCCCAATGCACAGCTTATCATGAATTAACTAACAAATAAAACACTTTACAGATACATACGCGTACATGCTATCGACCAGAATTAATTTGATATAAATAGTTTCTCCATTCTCCACTATCAAACATACTTTACTTACACCTCAAGCCTACAGTTGCTATAGTCAGTCCGTCAGTGATAAACTAATTATGATCCGTCCAATTTTGTTCGCTATTCTATTGATAGCTGCGGCGTCAGCGGCATCAGCTCCCTCTTCAAAGCCAGTTGGTGGAATCACCGCAAAAGTTACAGTCTTAGATGACGCTTCTAAATTAAGAGCATTCAGGGATCTCAAGGAAGGATCTAAATTAACACCAATCAATCGTTCCCTGGAGAAGGGTTTAATACGTTATACCTTGGGTAATCATCAGTCAAGTAAGTTCTAAAAAAATGCCAATAGATGGCGCTGAAATATTAATTTTTTTTTTCCATTTTCTTGTAGATCAATACTTGCTCGCACAGAATTTGGATCAGAGTTCATATGGGTCACCTCAAGACGTCGTTTTGAAGCTAGAATATCCAACGAATGGAGAAGTCGGAGGTGTCATTTCATCTGTAGAGATTATTGTGGATCAGAGTTCGAATGCTGGACAGGCTTATGTGGTAGCCGGTGGAATTGGACAACGTTTCATTGCTGTGGTTGTAGAGGCGTACAACACTCGTTGGTTCAATCATGAGGCCTATATTTATGGTTATTAAGTTTTGAAAAGTTGTGGCGGTGTACTATAAATTTTCTATGTGAAATGTTGTGAAAGGTTGAACGTGCTACGGAATACAGATTCTGATTTCAGTTTTGATAAGAAAAAATCATTATTTGCTTGTCATTTTGAGGTATAACAGTGGAGTTTGAGCAACAAACGAAAGATTGATTCATCAGAATCGTAAAAGGTGTGGTGTTAAGAGATGCGAATTCAACAGAATCTGATATGAATCTTTTAATGAACAGAATGGTTGGAACGTCCTTGCCTACTTTAAGGGAATTCAAATTAATACGAGTAAGGTTGAGGTGGTTTAGGTAGGGAGGTATAGAAACCAAATCGAAAATAGGCATTGAATGTTTCCTGACATATGAACTTACTGAGAGGCAGCGAACAGAGATAATGAAGAGTCATCTGGTCACTTAAGGCTTAAGAAATTTGTTCGACCATCGTTTGATAATGTCAATAGAAGAGTTAGCTTTATCAATATGCGAACATAATGTTAAGCTCCCTGACAAATATATCATATATGACCAGGATCTAGCTAGCGTTGTTTTTTTCCAGCTTACTCCAGTTGCGCACATACACTTGGCTAAGGTCTCATTCCACTTGTGCGCGCCACCTTAGATTAGGTCACTCTCTGCTGCTCCACCTATCTCTCTGGCTTACGTCAAAAGTTTTCCGAGCCAAAACCTTTTGGAGGTTGACATCGCTGCTCAACAGTTCGCATATGCAATTGCAACCTCTTCTCCATTTTCGATTAAAGCAGACTTTTTTTGAAGCGCGTATTCGAACAAGGTTTTACTATACAATTGAAAAATAAAGGCTTTAGAGGTGGGGATAAGCAAGAGTGATTCATCTGTGCTGATGTGTTTGCCTGAGTTGGTAGCGGAGCTGAGATAGATAAAGTTTATTTCTGCCTCAAAGTTGCAGCTGCCTATTGTGGTGTTTGTTTTCTTAGACGTCCACGCCTAGATTTTTTTATGCGATGTTAAGGAGACTTAGTTCAGCACAGTCCAGCCATTCGTTTTTTTTTTTTTTGAGGATCGGATATCGGATTGTCGATCCAGATTTAAGAGTTAGTGCTCCGTATATAATCGACACCTTCTGTTTTAAACATTGCGCCAGCTTACCCACCGATTTCAGCAGCAACTTAAGGACGATGATTACCGTCTTGACTTTATCTCGGTTGGATATGTTCGGGTGATTATCTTCTTCTTCTTCTTATCCTTTTATTAACCCTTTCCTCGTTATTCGAACTTATGCGTAACGAATTTCACATTTTTACTGCATCGCTGCTGCTCCGCTTATGGGGTTGGCTAGTGTCGCAGACCGCAGAACGCCTCTACATAATGCTCGGTCCTGGATCGCTTCAGTGGTTAGTCCTAGCCGTTTTTGCGCATTTGCCATCTCACAGTTGAAGTGACCGTAGTTGATAGTGCCTTTTTAGCCGGATTTTTCGCAGATTTTCGTTGAACGTGGCAATACCAGCTTATTCTATTCGCCTAAAGCTGTTTGGTTACCGAATTCTTTATATGTAGACTTCCTCTTATACGCGTAGTTACTCCACTAGACATCCTTAACAGTTTCATTTCCGATGCCGTCATTTTGTTCTTAAATGCTTCGTACATTGTCCGGTCTAACAACCGTGGTGTAGAGTTTCCCCTTCAATATAAGTGGAAATTTTCGGTCGCAAATGATTCCCGAATTTTCCCGCCATTTCATCCACCCCACACTCACTCTGTAGTTTACGTCGTCGTCACATTTCGCTTTCACTTTAACGATTGATCCTAAGAACTAAAAGATAGTGCTTTTCAGAAGATCTATTCCGGCGAACTTTATATCCGGAACAGGTCGCAACGCATGCGCAAATGGGCACGTCAAATGCTCCGACTTTGAACAACTTATTTTAAGCCCGTTTCTCTCTAGGGCATTTTTCCATGAATCTTAGGCGTTCTGCAAATCTTCGATGTTATCGCTTAGTATAACTGCTTCGTCCGCGAAGGCGTTACATGCAGTTTTTTAAAAGATAGTCGAATACTAAGTTAAAGAGGAAAGGGCTTAGGACGCTTCCTTGGTAAATACTCTCCTTAGTCCAGCAGAGTTTTTAAATGTCTTGTATCATTCTAATATACGTTTCCGGTGCCTTTTGAGACCTCAGCGCGGCCCATATAAAATCTCTAGGCACTGATCGAATGCTTTCTCGAAGTCGATAAATACCATGTGTAAATCCTTAGACGAATCCCGGTGCTTTTCCATTATTATTCGTAGGCTTTGGATAGCGTCCACCGTCGATCCTCCTTCAACAAATCTACACTGGCGGTAGTTGTTGCATTCTCGAGTGTCGCGTTTTCCTTTGTATAATAAAACCAGGAAGCTACTTCACCATTGATTCGGCATAGTTTGTCCACATCTTAATTTATTTAAAAGTTTCGATAGCCAAACGCTGCCGATTCCCTCCATCCTCGACCAAAACTTTGATGGAATGCTGTCTGGTCCCGCCGCTTTCCCCCGCTTCATTTTTCCGATTGCTATGCTTATTTCTTCGATTAGTCGGGTGATTATACATTTTGCATTAATCATCTTTCCTCATCTTTCCAGGTTCTCAGCAACCTCCGAGCCATTTGCTTCCTTGTTACAGATTTCTGTTCCTTAAGGCCTCGATCGCTAGCTTCCCATGCTCGATCTTTTTTTTTGTTTTTTTTTTTCAGATCTTCCCTTATTTTTTACTCCTCGGGTTCACTTTCTATTCTTACAGTTTTTGTAGATTTGCCGGCTTACATTTGTCATCGAAGCAGGGTTTATGAATGACCAGTAAGGCTCTTCAATAGAAAGAATCAACTTAATGAAGATTAAAAGCATTCTAAAAATAGAGGAACAATTCTTTGTGTCTGGGATCAGATCTGATTATTGCGAGAGAAAGCATACACTTGATACAAAATAACATGTGTTTTGAGCAGAAGAATTTAAGGTTGGATTTAAAATAAAGGACCTCATGAACTTGGAATACTGGGCTCTAAATTTGAGATCGATGTAAGTAGGTTTTTATGCAGACGATAGCGAGAAGAAAATACTGGCATTGACGCTTCGTCAATTGGTGTCTTAGTGAGCTTATACACAATGAATTGATATTCCTGACCTGGTTGAAGGGCGGAAATAAGAAACTGTCTTCGGTTTTAGGGCCCAGTTGCTGTCATTTTTAAAGTGAGCGTTAGGAATTGTAGTGATTTGACCATGGTTTGCTTCTGTTTGTATCTGGGTCTGGGTTTCGAAATAACGGCAGACTCTCTCTGTGATGAGATGGAAAAATCATATTGCAATGGTTTATAGTGGTATCAAAACTCCTATCAAATACTTTCGAAGTTCAGGCAATATTGCCATAGTGAAATCTTCCTGTCGACCCGCTGCTTAACAAAATTTCTCTTCCCAAAAATAAACATCCAATTTAAAAACGATTTGATTTTATTTCCTGTTAAGCAAAAAAGTTATAAAAATAAACAAAAGCAAAAATTATTCTTACAGAAACCAGAAATTCTTGCAGCTGTTAACTTGTTAGCGTGACAACGAACAAAATGTGCAAAACTAAATTCAACAAGAAATTGACATTTCGAAATCCGTGCTTCACTCACAACCTTACCAGCTCAAAACAAAACAAAAGTTAAAAATTCATTAATACTCGTATTTTAAAATTTCGACATCAAAAGGGTTTAATCGCCCGATGACACTTCCTTTTATGGAAATGGTGGCAGCCAGCTTCAATGAAGCGATGATAAGAAGAATTAACTTACAATTGGAGTGGAGGTTAAAGTTAGACGACTGTGTTGCTGACCATTGACCATATTTAGCTGAACTAGGGCAGTCTTAATATTTTGCCTTTTTGTCGATTCTCTGTTAAATCGTAGAACTGATATTTATTTACTCTTAGAGAGGAGAATTACTGAACTATTTCTTACTTGTAGTTATTTACAATCACTCTGCCTCGTATATTTATGATACGAACTATTCAACAAAGAAAATTTTCAATGCGAAAGTTGCAGCAGCTACAAGTACTGGCATGCCTCGACATCGCCGGCGGAATACCTACATGCCCTAAGGCACCTGTAGAAGCCTTCATCGGTTTAACTTCACTCCATCTCCTTATAAAAAATATGTCTCTTTCCAGCACGGTCACAAGAGATTAATCACTCGAATCACATGGATCAAATAAATCTTCTCTCGAAAATCTCCGAGTTTGGAAAACTCGGGAACGTAAACCATCGCCTGCTTGGGACTGTTCAATATAGTGATCCTTAGCGGAGAAGATAAATCCACCTCAAGCTTTAAAGGTATGAAGTGGTATACGGATGGATTAAAGATGGACACCGGGGTGGACGCTGGCAAACATCAGAATTTTGCAAAGCCTAATACATTTCAAGCGAAAATACATGCCGTTCAGGTGTTCGCAAACCTCATCCTCGATAAGGGAATAAAAAGACTTCCCTTCCACATACTAACGGAGAGTCAAGCCAAAGCATTAAGTTTTATCCTCATTGACTCCGAATCAGTCTTGCATTGCTTCACTACACTACAAGATCTCTCTCGAAAGAACAAAGTAAAACACTCTTGGGTACCTGTTTATAAAGGTCTTGTCGCAAATAAATAAGCCGACAAACTGGCTAAAAACCCTTCAGCCGATTCTTTCATCAGCCCTGAGTCGTTCTGTAATATCCCAAATTCATTTATTAACTCAGCAATAGAGAGTTGGGAAAAATTCCCAAGGCTTCGAAAGGCTTAAATGGATATTAAATCATTTCAGAAAATTCAAAAGAATTACTACAACTTAGGAGGGATGATCCTAGAAGACCAGTTTGATTTTTAACCGGAAATTGCTATCTTGCATATCACCTAGACAAAATAAGTCTCATTCAGGAAATTGAGTATCATTTGTATTGTATTGATTGTATTTAGCTTTTTTAAATTCTTCGTTCACTTCAGATAATTGTTAAAATACTCGTTTATTCAAATTTATGTAAAATGAACACATATCAATGAGATGCTCTTCGTAGGCGGAGATTTAAATGGCCACGTCGGAGAAACAAATGTTGATTATGAGGACTGCCACGGCGGTAAAGGCTTTGGAACCAGAAATTCAGCTGGCGAAGACATCCTTGTAGCGTGTAGGGCTTACGGCTTAACCGTCTTAAATACAGTGTTTATTAAACATCAACGACATCTTATCACCTATAGCAGCGGAGGCCACGAAACGCAAATAGATTATCACCTCTGCAAAATGTCGATGAGAAACCGTGTTAAGGACTATAAAGTAATACTTGGAGAATCGCTAGTAAGCCAACACCGTCTGCTCATTACAGAATTTTTCACAGCAGAACCACCGAAAACACGGGCATCATTTGGAAAGCCAAAAATCCGGTGGTATAATCTATCGAAGGAACGAAGCGCAAGATTTATCGCACTGGCTAAAGAAGTTCTTCACAATATAAACGGTATCGCAGACTCACTTAGCCCGCAAGAAATGTGGAACAGCATGCACGAGGAATGCATAACACTCGCAAAGTCCCATCTGGGGACTATATCGAAATACCATCACGTCGGCAAAGAAACATGGTGGTGGAATGACGAAACCAAACGAGCTGTGGCCGACAAGAAGAGTGCATTCCAAGCGTGGATAAAATGCGATCGGAGCGACGATATCGAAAAAGCTCGACTGGCTCTTGAATACGAGCGTCTTAAAAAGATCGCAAAGAAAGCCCTGGCTCGAACTCGAGCGGCAGAAGCGGAAAACCTGTACCAGGAGTTGGAACAAATATCCTCACGATCGGTGGATAGAAGACAAGCTATCGAAGAAGTTCAAACGCCATACAGTACTAAAATGCCAAATATTTTTAAGCTCGCTGCACAGAGGAGAAAAAATTCAATGGAAATAACCTCGCCGAAATACTCGTACATCAAAAACGCAGACGGTCGTTTACTAACAAATGAAAAGGAAATTTGTGACCGATGGCTTGAATACTGCAAGGAGTTGCTTAACAAACAGTTTCCACGTGATATCGTGTCGACAGCTGGTCCATTCGAGGAGGAAGTTTCGGGCTTTTCAATCGAAGAAATAAGTATAGCAATTGGAAAAATGAAGCCGGGGAAAGCGATGGGACCAGACAGCATTCCATCAGAGTTTTAGTCGAAGATGGAGGGGATCGGCAGCGTTTGGCTATCGAAACTTTTAAATAAATTAAAATGTGGACAACCTATGCCGAATCAATGGAGAAGTAGCTTCTTGGTTCCATTATACAAAGGAAAAGGCGACACACGAGAATGCAACAACTACCGTTCAATCAAGCTCATGTCACACACAATGAAAATCGTCGAAAGAGTCTTTAACGAACGTCTTCGGCAAATAATAAAGCTCGTAATAGCCAGTGTGGATCTGTTGAAGGAAGATCGACGGTGGGCGCTATCCAAAGCCTACGAATAATAATGGAAAAGCACTGAGATTCGTCTAAAGATTCACACATGGTATTTATCGACCTCGAGAAAGCATTCGTTCGAGTGCCTAGGGATCTCATATGGGCCGCGCTGAGGTCTCAAAACGTACCGGAAACGTATGTTTGAATAATACAAGACGTGTACGGAAACGTGAAAGTTAATGTCGGAGTGCATCAAGGAAGCGTACTTAGCCCTTTCCTCTTTAAAGTAGTATTCGACTATCTTTTGAAAGTTTGCATGCGCGAAATAAATGTAACGCAAATTCTCTTCGCTGACGACGCAGTTATACTTAGCGAAAACGTCGAAGATTTACAGAACGCCTTAGATTCATGGAGAAATGCGCTAGAGAAACGGGTTTAAAATAAGTCGTTCAAAGTCGGAGCATTTGACGTGCCCATTTGCGCATCCGTTGCGACCTGTTCCGGATATAATGTTAGACGGAATAGTTCTTCCGAAAAGCACTATCTTTAAGTACTTAGGATCAATCGTTAACATGGAAGCGAAATGTGATGACGAAGTAAACCACAGAGTGAGTGTGGGATGGATGAAATGGCGGGAAAATTCGGAAATCTTTTGCGACCGAAAATTTCCACTTAAATTGAAGGCGAAACTCTACACCACGGTTGTTAGACCGGCTCTTATGTACGGTTCACAGTGCTGGACAATGTACGAAGCGTTTAAGAACAAAATGACGGCAGCGGAAATGAAAATGCTAAGGATGTCTAGTGGAGTCACTAAACGCGATTGTATTAGATCTACGCGTATAGGAGGAAGTCTACATATAAAGAATTCGGTAACCGAACAGCTTGAGGCGAATAGAATAAGCTGGTATTGCCACGTTCAAAGAAGATCTGCGGAAAATCCGGTTAAAAAGGCACTATCAACTACGGTCAGATGGCAAATGCGCAACAACGCCTGGGGCTTACCACTGAAGCGATCCAGGATCGAGCATTATGTAGACGCGTTCTGCGGTCTGCGACATTAGCCAACCCCATAAGCGGAGCAGCAGCGATGCAGTAAAAATGGGAAACTCGTGACGCATAAATTCGTATAACGAGGAAAGGGTTAATAAAAGGATAAGATCTAAGAAGAAGGACACATCGGGGTTTCAAAAGCAAACTAAAAAATTGACGGGAGGTATTGAGATACCTGCATCTTGAAGCTATTAATTGCATAGTTCATTGGTTTCTGACAAATCTTATTTTTTCAAGAAGATAGTCTGGTTCTTTGCAGAACAGTCTGTGCAGTGACATCATGGTTCTGAGGGTTATCAACCCCATTAACGAACATCCAGTTATTTGTTTAGTATGATTGTAGATATGTTCGTATCTGCTGATACTAAATATATATCTCGCGCAGTTATTATAGACCACCGTTAGTTTTCTTTTGGATTTGTGGTCCATATTAGAGAATATTTCGCAACCATATGTTAAAATAGGTAAGATAAAAGATTTGACAAGCTTTAACTTTATTTTCTTTGGAAGGCAATTTGTGGCGGGGCTGAGCCCACGAAGTGCACCATATATTTTAGAAACAATTTTGTTAATATGAACATCCCATTTGAGATTCTGGCTAAAATAAATTCCGAGATTTTTAACGCTATCTACACATTCGATTGGGCTAAGATTTAGACACAGCTGGGGGAGGACTTCGATAGTTCTGACCATAGCTTTGGTTTTAGTAGGGTTGAGATTAAGATGATTTACTAAAGACCATTCGTAAATTGTATTCCTCTGGCTAGGGTTTTTTCTGATTTCGGAAACAAAGAATATATTTGTACGACGTCAGCGTAAATGTGATGTTCACAGTTTGTGATAGATTTGGAGATATCGTTTATAAAGCACGTAAATAAAGCGGACCAAGTACAGATCCCTGAGGAATACATGAAGGAACAACACGGCTTGAAGAACACATATTGTGAGCGATTAAAAAGATAGGAACCGACAAGTTTGCATAAGGATCTTTCGAAAAAAAATTGAGTTTGAAGCTTTTCTATAAGTATTTTGTGATTTACACAATCGAATGCCTTTGAAAAATCTAGGAATACTATCAATCCCAAAAGGTTTTTATCCAATCCGGTACGTAGGTCATCACATACTTTTAACAGTGCTGTGGTGCAGTTGTGCTTAGACCGGAAGCCCAACTGATATTTAGCCATAAACTTTTTATCATTTAAATGAGTGACTATAATAAGTCATCAATTATAGTTCCAAAAACTTTACTTAAAAAAGAGAGAATAGCAATAGGCCGGTATTCCTGGTTTTGCTGGGACGGCGAGGTTTTAGGTATAAGCAGGACCTTTGCAATTTTCCAAATTTCAGGAAAAACGGACGTGGTTATAATTGTATTCAGAATGTGCGTGATTTGATGAATGATAGTTGGCAGTAAGATTTTTATGAATTGCGGATGAATGTTATCGGACTCTATTACGTTAGTTCTTATACATTTCCAACACAACACATCTTATGGCATTTCCAACACTTTTTCGAGAGAAAAAGTTCCTTCGTGATTGTGATTGTATAGGAGAGGACTCAAAGGACTGAATGCTCCGGAAATGGATACAAATTTCTCATTAAGCTCTTCTTTATCAAAATAGTTTGCTATTGAAGCCTTCTCGGATGAAAGTCAAATTTGACGGACTTTTCTCCAGAAAGCAGAACTTGAATTGGCAGAACTAAATTTATTTTTATAATAAGTCTTTTTATTTCTTCGGAAAAGAACTGTTATTGCATTGCGAGTGGTTTTGAATTCTCTAAGGATAGGAGTGCATCCATATCGTCTCCACCTGGAGTACAATAGATTACGAGTTTTGATAAGATTACGGACTCTTGTGTAAACTGGAGCATACTTGTTAAAGAGATATTGTACTTTATTGTTAAACAATGCAATTTGCGAATTCGTATTATTTGTGCTATACTATTGGGTATATTACTTAATTCGTGCGGTTTTTTTTTCAAAATTTGAACAGTTATTTAAGAAAAACATGTACAATAGTATTATTCAAAGTATTGCCCATCTGAACCTATGACTTTCTCCCATCTTTCTGGCAATTTGTGGATCCCATCCCAAAAGAACTGCGCCGGCTTGGCAGCCAAGAATGAATCAAGCCAATTTTTGATATTCTGCTCTGATGTGAACCGTATTTCAGTAAGGGCGTTCTGCATCGACCGGAACAAATGGTAGTCAGAAGGGGCAATGTCTGGGCTATAAGGCGGGTGGGGTAAGACTTCCCATCCACTGTTTTCCAAATAGTTCTTAACCGGAATAGCAAAGTGGGGCCTCGTGTCTGGTCGCATATTCCGGGCGTTTTTCGGCTACTGCTCTCTTCAAACGGATTAATTGTGTTCGGTAGCGTTGTCCATTGATGGTTTCACCCGGTTTTAGCAGCTCATTATACAGCACACCCATCTGATCCCACCAAATACAGAGCATTACCTTCGCGCCATGGATATTCGGCTATGCCGTTGATTTGGCTGGTTGGCCGGGTTTCACATATGATTTTTTGCGCTTGGGGATGTCGATCCGATGCAAAAATGACTTCCTTTTGTGGCGTTCCAGCAGCATTTCGGAGATGCAAAACCGCCTTTCGAGGTCTCTCGGCTTGAGTTCATGTGGAACCCAATTTCCTTGATTTTTAATATATCCAGCTGCTTTTAAACGTTTTAAAATAGCTTTGAGTGACATCCAAAGATTCTGTGAGCTCTTCTTGTGTTTGGCAGCAATCTTG
This sequence comes from Volucella inflata, assembly GCA_928272305.1. Classification (NCBI taxonomy): domain Eukaryota; kingdom Metazoa; phylum Arthropoda; class Insecta; order Diptera; family Syrphidae; genus Volucella; species Volucella inflata. Next base: position 69,455,551 of record OV743719.1, read on the forward strand.
ATAGAGTAATGCTTTCAGTTCTTCATCTTCAAACTTTTTTGGCTGCCCAGGACGTTCATCGTCTTCCAAGCCAAAATCACCACTTTTAAATCGTGCAAACCACTTTTGGCACGTTCGAGGAGCTAGCGCATGTTCACCATAAACTTCCACCAAAATACGATGACTTTCGGCAGCAGTTTTCTTCATATTAAAGTAATGAAGAATAACTCTTCGCAAAAACACTTTTTCAGGCACAAAGTTCGACATATTTGAGTGAAAAAAAATTATTGTTGTTTACGCTTCAAATGAACGACAAATACTGAAATAACGTACAATGACAGTAGCTTTCCAACGCATGGAATAATAATAATGGAATAATACAAGTTACGCCATCTCTTAGCGAACCGCACGAATTATAGACCCAATATATATAGGCCAACAATTCAAGCTCTGGCTTTTATTAAAGAGTGACTCCAGATTAATGTTGGACTTATGAGTTACCTCATTCGCTTTTACTGAAAGTGCATCTATTATTAGAAAGAGTATATCGTGATGTGAGAATGCAGGTGCTTAAAGCTGATCATAGTGCATTATTAGGTTTGGGTGGGATACCAACGCAATGTCTATTAAAGAAGACAGCTTATTGGGTTCAAAATGTGTTGGTTGGGTGTAATTGGCAAATGACAAGTTGAGTGATTCAATTTCGACTTTTGTTGTATTATTTCCACTACTAAGAAAATAGAGATTTAGGTTACCACAAATCACGAACTTGGAGTAAAGAGGGGAAAGCTCTTCAAGTACGTCACTAATGTGTCCATAGTTCGTTATATCAGGTGGAATAGAGATACAACCCACCAGTAAGTTACCACCATCACCTGTCAACTCAATAAAAATATATTCTACCAGTTCATTTGGTTCTGCTTTCTTGTTGACGCAAAATTTGTAACATTTTCTTATATAACACACCCCACCACCCTTCCGGCTTCCGGCATCTGTCCGCCCGAACAGTGAACATTTTGGAACGCATTCCTTTCTTTCCTTCCTTTCCTTTCTTTAGCCATGTTTCTGAAAGGCAAAGAACAAATTAATGTTGCTGTTGCTGCAGTTGATGACTCATCATCATCATTTCCGCATCGAAAACGACGTACATAACTTCGAAAAACATCTAATATGAATCCACTGCTCCGAGTGGCTTAAGGAGACCTCCTCAGCAAAATCTTATTCACGAGGGTAAAACTTAAAATTTTCACCAGAGAGATTCTCAATTTTTGCATAATACTGGGAATACAAAAGATCTTATAGGTCTCAGTGCCCGCCAATTAGCGGATCAGATCACAGAAAGAAATGAATACATCTGTGGGGTTGTACAAAGAAGACAAACGCCAATATTTTACAAATTGTTAATAAATCCTAAGACCATGGCTTTAGGTCGAAATTTAGTTGGAGTTAGAAGTAGAAAACGTGATTTCGAAAAAAATGTGTTTTTAGTGAGTAAAAAACTCAGACTATTTTGAGTATGCGCATGCGATCCTTAGTGTCTAAGGAAGATCTTAACCTTTCCTGCAACTGCATTGCAAAGCAAATAAATCTTCTCCCAAACGCAGAGGAGCTGTTCGCTCTTAGTGGGATTTATACTGAAAGAGACTTTAAATGTCTAAGAAAGATCAGAAGGACTCATCTGTCCATCATATGTATGTATACCGAGGTCCGAGACTCAGCTATGTATTACTGGAACACGGCTGCTTCAAGGATTATGTCAAGAAATGTAAGTGTAATATTTATCCGCCGTTCTGCTTCTACCTACTATATACACATGTCGCAATATGTGAAATCAACATCTTTTTGTGATTTGGTATCTTATGAAATTTCAACTTCAAAATACTACGCCGTTGAAAAGCATGTGCATTGCCAAAAAACTCATCAAATATACGCACATACGAGTACATAGAACCAAGGTTACACTTCATCGAAGGCCAATCACTCAAGGTTTACCGATGAAACGATTCCATTATTTCTTATCTTGGATTTATTTTCAGACAAAGCAATTACATGTACTGGTGCCACGTAATAGAACCCAATCGATATAAATACCTTTAAAAATCTCTTGCCAAAGTCAGTCATTGATTTAAAATGGTCAGTTTTATTTTGTTTGCTATTTTTCTAATAACTTCGGCATCAGGAGCTGCAGTTAATGAACCTCTAACAATCCAAAATCCCATAAGTACCATCGGCAACTTTGATGCACAAGTAATCTTACTAGAGGATGCTTCCAAGTTCCAAGAAATCCTCAAGGAAGGTATTGAATTGATTCCTCATACTCGTACTAGTGTCCAGCGTGGGGAGAAAACAGAGTGGATTATACATTATACGATAGGAACTCCAGGAGGAAGTAAGTTCTCATAAATCATTACAGATGGCATTGAAAATAAAATATAACTTTAATGGTATTTTTTTTTAAGTTCTGCTTGCTGCAAAACTCGATAGTTATTACTGGGGTTGGCCAGAAAATGTGTCTTATACAATCGAGTACCCGGCTTCTGGAATAGGAGGCATTCTCTCATATGTAAGCATCATTGTGAGACAAAGTTCACCGGATGGAACAGCTGTTATCTTAGCCGGTGGAATTGGTCAACGTTTTATTAAAATAGTCATTACGTCGTACTATACCAATTATGTAAGCTACGACGCTGCTGCTTATGGTACTTTGTAATTTACAGTTATTACTTCTGTATTTAACAATATACTCGTAATATAAAATGGTGTGAGTTCATTAAGTTAAATAAAAAATCAGATTCCTGAGGTTGATTTAAGACTTCATCAGTGGCCGTTGGTCTGTAAAACGGCGACGACAAGCAAAATAACCTAAAATACAATGAAGCTGCTGGAGCGACGGCCTGACTGCTTAACCACATTGTGTGAACGCTATAGCTGTTTGTCAACAACTTACTTACAGCCCAGGAAAGTGCACCATCGACCAAATATTCGCAGTACGACAGATCTTGGAGAAAACCCATAAGCTTCAGATCGATACACACCACATACTCATCGATTTTAAGGCCGCGTATGACAGTATCTAGAGAGACGAGCTATACAGGGCAATGTCTAGTTTTGGCATCCCTGCCAAACTCGTTCCTCTGAACAGGATAGCGATGGTCGGTAAAAATCTCACCGAAACCTTTGATGTTAAAAAGGATTTTGGACAAGGCGATGCGCTGTCATGCGATTTATTCAACATCATTCTTAAAAGAACAGTGCATAACTCACCCGCAAACAGGCAATCTTTCAAAAGTCGGTCCGATTACTTACATAACATACGCCGATGATATTGACATAATCTGAAGAAAGCAGTGAAATGTCAGTGGCTCTTTCGCGAGTATTAAGACGGCAACGACGAAAATTGGTTCAAGGGTCAACGAGGGCCAGACCAGTATTAACTATCAACCAAGAAGGACACTCAAGACCGACATCACCCTCGACAAATATAACACTGAAGTAGTTAAGGAATACCAGAAGAGTGAAGATCCAACGACTGAGATGGCTGGGACAGCGCAAAACAGGAAGACCGAGACTCAAGTGGCGCACGCAAATTGAATGGGATCTCAGCCAACTCAGCGTATGAAACTGGAGACAACTAGCGAAGGATCGAGTTGGCTGGAGATGCTTGTTGAGTGAAGCATAGTCCACCTCGAACTGTAGCGTAAGTACGATGTCGTTGTATAGCGTGAAAGTTGGTCGTTCGATCCTCGCCTCCAAAGTCCTTTAAAGCGAACGGGACCGATTATTTTACGAAAAAAATTTCTCCCGAAGTGATATTCTCATCTGCTTTGAATAGAGTTAATGTATCAGTCAGTCCTTATATTTTGCCATGGAGGTCTTATACAAAGTCTTCTTTTGTTTGGAAAAGGACCTTTCTACTGAATTGCTTACTTAACACAAAAAAAAAAAGCGATTGGCAAAAGTGATTCTTAAGGGCTGACCAAAATGTTGAATCTTAAATCTGTATCTCGAAGTTGGGTGTTATTCAAGATTATACATGTATTCAACTTTTGACAGTTCGATATCAAATATAGATTCAAGCTTCAGATTTACATTCTGGTCAGTCCTCTGATTTTATCCGTTTTGTCTACCTTGACGGTGCACCGACTATTTTTCATTGTCATCAAAGAGGAATTCATGTTGTTGGTGAAGGGTTTCGGACTTTCACACAATATCTGATAACATCTCTATGCAATGTTGGGGGGACTACCACATCTATAGTTGGTGCAGTCTCTTATTTTGTATTTCGGGCAAATGCTACTGAGGTCCGTTCATCAAGCATAAACTCTTCTGACCAGATCTGAGAAATGAGTTGGTGTTTGCCCTCTACAAAATTAAACGCCTCACCTGTTTACTGGTCGGGATCAGTAGCTTTAAAACTCGAAATAACTATTCTTTCGTATTTTGGGTATCTTCTGAATGATCTAATCTGCTTGACGGTGGGTTATTGTTCTTCTTCATCGTTGAACATTCTGCCAAAAAATTGTTATCAGTAGCAACTTTGTTCTACTAAATACTTAGTTTTCTTCGTCATCTTGTCAAGCTTCTGTACTGGTCTTCTTGACTTGACATGATATTTTTATCTGTTGGTAGAACTTTGGTATACTATTCCTAGAGTACGTCCTCTCTTTTCTTCTTCTGGAAAAGTCGATGTTATTCCATCTCTTCTGCTCGTAGAAGACGATAAGGTTCAAGTCCCACTCTCGTTCTTCTATGCAGTGCCGCTTCGTAGGCGAATTATTTTCAGTCGTACTGGCGTGCATGTCACATCAAACCAAAGGATTCGTTTAGATGGTCGGGTGAAACACAACACATCAGTTGCGACGTTGAGGACATGTCGAGAGGTCGAGGGATACACGATCTGGCGATTGTACCTATAATCGTTCAAATCTGCTCATAGTAGTAAAAAACCCACATTCGGACCTGCAGCAAAGTAGTAATCCGACTCAATGTTGGCTGTCCAAAAGGTTCGGATATCCAGAATATTAAAGGTATGCCTAACGCCCATCGCGTTGTCATTAATTTCATAAAGCCTTTCAAAATCCGGAGACTACTTTACTCACCAACCGTTCTTCTAAAGATGAGCTTTTTTCCTTTCCTGGCTTTACATTCGTACTCCTCGTAGGCTGTATTTAAAACATTGTTCATATGTCTGTCGAGTAGCTGGTAGAAATATTATTCGTAGGTGTCATTCTTTTCTTCCAAGGGGCTGGGACATTATACAGATTGCCATAAGACATGAGCATGTGTCCCAACACTCATGACTTCTTGTCATCAGCTAAGTTGAAATTAAATTTTTTCTTCTACATTATCGTCGCCCCTTGCTAACGCACTTTCTGGAGTGCGCTGATATCTACAGGATAGCCATCAGGGGTCCCTTCTAGTGAAAGACTCTTTCGATGGAAGATGATTTAACATTCGAAGTACGACTATTACAGTGGTGACGTCTCTATTCACTTGAGGATACTACGAAAAAAAAACTCCTGCACATCTCCACTGGCTGTAGTCATCAAAAATACATACTTCATACGATTAGAATTCCAGGCAAACTATAGGTACTCGTATAACAGATATGAACCCTCCCAATTATACTCGTATATCTGATTTGTGTATTCGACAAAACTACCTTTTACTAAGGGCCCCAATAGACTTTAAATTAGAGGGAAAGGAGCCAGGCCTTCCTCCCGCTGTTGGCTTTGCAAATAACAAAATTGCCAACCTCGTTGGTATGCCCAGGGGAGAACCAAGTGCGGACTACTGTGCACTACAGAAGGTTTAGGGTTGTTTTTTCTGAGTTTTAAACTGAAGTTTAGCTTATTTAGTTCTACGCTGGAATACCGGCAGGACGACGTAATCATGATACTCTTGAATTTACATGTCTAAACACTACTGGACCTTTACATTTTTATTTTCAAACTCACAAGCACCATTATAATAAAAAAAATTCAAAACACTTAAAGCAATCTCAAAGGCTCTCGAAGGTTAGTTACAAAAAACAACACTGCTTCAATAAACAAATTTATTTATTTATTCCTTATATCCATAGATATTGATTTCATAATCAAACGATTTGGTGTTGGGTGCTAATATGTTTATCGTTATCAATGCACTATCGACGGGACCTGCTATCGACACTTCATATAAAACGTCTACAGGTCGCAAGAGCACCTCCACATAGGTGACCTGAAAGAAATCATCTATCGGCCAATTCTCCGGATACAACAACGACAGATACTTTGTTTTCTCCTCCTGCCATTCGAAATGTCCTACCGATTGATAGATTTTCGAGTCCAAATTATTGTCTTTTCGTTCGCCGTAGGTGTAGGCATTTGAATTATCTCGACTAAGTTCAATAACTGACGGCCTCAAAGGGTGAATTGAGAACTGTTTTGAATATTCATCGGAAAAGGTGCCGATACAAGATGATAGAACTAAAGTTAGGCAAAAGTAAACTGACGACGACATGTTACGGATTACAAGTTAAACCAAACTGAGACTAGTTAAAAATTCTTCAACGAACTCTTATCAGCACATCAGCTGATAAAAATCACATTCAAGTGGTCATTGCTGATTGTGTTATTGTACATAAATGTTATTCCAAAAATATTATTTTCACCTTGTTCCTAAATAGAATGGCGATTGTGCGTAATTGAATTCAAGCCCAATAATCAAACAGTGGTGTCTAAAAAAGTTCGTAGAGGATAAGTTATTATCCAATTTAATACAATAGGCCCTACGGCAGTTTTTTGTGGGACTTCATCAGAAAGCATGTGATTTCCTTAATCAAACCTTAATTTCTAACAAATTTAGGGCTACTATGAAGTCATGTACGACATGTAGACATATACGGAAACGTGAAAACTGCAGTTAGAAGCTCTGCTGGACTAACGAGAGAATTTCCAGTTGATGTCGGAGTGCATCAAGGAAGCATACTTAGCCCTTTCCTCTTTAACGTAGTATTCGACTATCTTTTAAAAGACTGCATGCGCGAAGCAAATGTAACGCCAATTCTCTTCGCTGACGACGCAGTTATACTTAGCGATAACATCGAAGATTTACAGAACGCCTTAGATTCATGGAAAAATGCGCTAGAGAGAAACGGGTTTTAAATAAGTCGTTCAAAGATGGAGCATTTGACGTGCCCATTTGCGCATCCGTTGCGACCTCTTCCGGATATAATGTTAGAGGGAATAGTTCTTCCGAAAAGCACTGTCTTTAAATACTTAGGATCAATCGTTAACATGGAAGCGAAATGTGACGACGACGTAAACCGCAGAGTGAGTGTGGGGTGGATGAAATGGCGGGAAAATTCGGGAATCTTTTGTGACCGAAAATTTCCACTTAAATTGAAGGCGAAACTCTACCCCACGGTTGTTAGACCGGCTCTTATGTACGGTTCACAGTGCTGGACAATGTACGAAGCATTTAAAAACAAAATTACGGCAGCGGAAATGAAAATGTTGAGGATGTCTAGTGGAGTCACTAAACGCGATTGCATTAGATCTACGCGTATAAGAGGAAGTCTACATATAAAGAATTCGGTAACCGAACAGCTTGAGGCGAATAGTTTAAGCTGGTATTGCCACGTTCAAAGAAGATCTGCGGAAAATCCGGTTAAAAAGGCACTATCAACTCAAAACGAGGTCGGAAAAAGAGTTCCTGGACTTCTCAGGTGGCAAATGCGCAACAACGCCTGGGGCCAACCACTGAAACGATCCAGGACCGAGCATTATGTAGAGGCGTTCTGCGGTCTGCGACACTAGCCAACCCCATAAGCGGAGCAGCAGCGATGCAGTAAAAATGAGAAACTCGTTACGCATAAGTTCGTATAACGAGGAAAGGGTTAATAAGAGGATAAGAAGAAGAAGAACGAGAAGCTTCGTTATCGACTGTTTCAGTATTTTGTGTCTCAGTCGGATATGGCAAGAAATAGAGCTTCTGAGTATTCGAAAAGTTTGTAGAATCTTCGGGTTGTATTTTTGGAGTTGGTACCCACCGAGCGGATCTAAATTTCCACCATGGAGATGCCACACTTCATATGCTATATCATTGACTCATGACTATCTGATAGTGACTGAAATGATGACTTCAATTATTAAGTGTTTTTGGATCTTCACAGACGAGCCTAAAACTATCTGAAGATGTTGTTATTTCAGTGGCCTTTCTCGACACAAATTTTTTAATCTACCCCCATACCGTCTGCTTAGCCTGAATCTAAGTCCTGCATCGGTTATTGCAATAAATATAGACATCTTAGCAGTGATCACGTTCTAAGTTTCGAAGAGACAGGCGAAGCAGCACAAATTCGCACTCTGTTGTTCCCCGGGACGCTTGGACAACAGGACAAATAGTCTGTTCGCGACCACTTACTTTACTTTAAGTGGCGCTACAGTCCGGGGTGGACCTGGGCCTCAGTCAACAAGCTTTTCCAGCCAGCTCGATCCCTCCAGTTTCGCACGCTAAGTTGGCTGAGGTCCCCTTCCACTTGCGTGCGCCACCTGGGTCTGGGCCTTCCTCTACTGCGCTGTTCCTCGGAGGCGGATTCGAAGACTTTTCGGACATCTACATGACCCAGCCATGTCAGTCTTTGGATCTTCACTCTTCTGATTAGGTCGATGTCGCTGTACAGTCCGTAGAGTTCATTGGTGTATCTCCTCCTCCATTCTCCTTCAATGCAGACGGAACCGAAGATCGCCCGAAGAATTTTTCTCTCGAAGCAACCAAGAACACCCTCATCCATTTTTGATAATGTCCATGCCTCTGGGCTATGAAGCAGGACCGGGATTATTAAGGACGACCACACAAAATGAAAAAAATATCAAGGCATTCCGATAGTAAACATGGAAAGGGTATCCTCTGCGATATCACGTGGGAAACGAATTCGATTTAGATATGTGGCAGAGTAACACTATAACTGGTGCATAGTTTTCATATTTCAATATCACCAAACGAACTTGGCGGTCGGTATCTGATCTAAGCGGTGCTACAGTTATGGGTAAGTCTGTGCCTCAACCAACAAGCCTCTCTAGTGCAACTATTTTGTCTGGTCTCACCAAATGCTGCCAGTGCAGCACTTTAAATTGAATAAGGTTCCCTTCTACTTCAGCGCGCCATTTTAGATTCGGCCATTCTCTGCTGCCCCGTCCCTTGGGGTTGGAATTGGCAAGATCCAAGCTTCTGCGTAGAAAAGCGAATGTTTTGCATAAAGTCAGTTTTGTCTTACGGACGGAGGGGGTTCTGTTACCCAACTCATGGGAACAACAAAGAAACAGCGTGACTTCGCATGTGATTTCAGTGCTGATATCGTTGCTGCTTGTAACTGTAGAACGAAGGTACAAGAAGTCTTCAACTACCTCAAAGTTTTAACTGCAAATTCTGACGTTCTGGCCAAGTCTTGCGTGTATTGCTGCGGAACCAAGGTAAAACAAGTCTTCAACTACCTCGGCCATTCCTGAAGTTCTGACCAAGGTTTGCATATGTGCGTCCTTTTTCGAAGCCAATATACACATATGTTGTTTTGCTCACGTTAACCGTCAGGTCCACATCATTCCTTCGATACATCTCTCTATTTCCTCGACAGTGCTCTTCGCGCACTTTTTTTTTTTCAATCGTCCTTTGTTTTCCACGCCTAGAGTCCACGAGCAACTCGTATCGTTCAATGCAGCACAGTTTTATATAGCTCTTGTTCGACTGCATATACATACCTACCTGCCTGCCTTCCAAACTTTTCTTCTTTGACATGCTTCTCTAACGAGTCGACCTATTTGTCGATGTATGACAGTTAGAATTTTAAAAGAGCTTGACGTAAACGCAATCGACAAAGATTCTAGTACCTGTGATATCCGCATTTGTACCGTGACTACAACAATATTATCATCCAAGTGCATGTTGCCTACTCCGATATTCAAAATGCTAAAAGAGTCCCTGACGCCGATCGCAATATGATCAATTTGGTTGACTGATCAGCCTCCTAATGGATATTAAGATATGGAAACCTCTGGCTACCAAGAAATCATTCTCCGTTGCAAATCCTTAAAACCTGAATCCGTTATCGGACATGGTATGATGCAAACTGCCATTTCCTATGACCCGCTTAAAGTTGAATCTCATATCATAATTTTTGTATCATACCAGAAGCGCCAATAAGATGTTTAACTGTTCATTGGGTAACACCAAACACAATATATACAATCAACAAGAAGCGACGTCAAATATTGACAAATAAATCACAGATACGAGTAACTATAACCTTGAGGTAATTTTGTCTTTATCAGCTTCGTTCTTTTGAGTATCTCTAGTAATGACAACTCTACGTGTTGCTTGACGACACGTGTCAAAGTCAAACATCCTCAGTTAGCCATTTCATTACGGAGAGACTTACATCCGATCAAGGCTAACAAATTATGGAATTTTCTTATCAAAAAAAAATTCATGCTGTGTGAAAAACGTTCTTTGCGCACCTCATCCACGCACCTCATCCAATTCCACTCTATTGAACATCAAGCTACCTGCCTGAATGCATATAGTGTGCGCAAAGGTAAAAATTCCTGAGTTATCCGCCAGTAATTTGTCCATTCGTCGCCGTTCGCACCAATTAAGATTATGTAGCCCGACTACGTGCAAAATTGTAAACTTTACAAAATACAGCTCGTGCAAGAACTAAAGCCGAACGACGTGCCACAGCCTGGAATTTTCGGTGAGTGGGCCTTAGGAAAAATGTACTGTCTGGTGAGGTTTGTGGTCCGGCGGAATCATTGACCCGTATTTTTCCAAGGATAACCATGAGAACAATTTTTTGCCCAAAATTCACAAGCTGAACCTTATCGACATGTGGTTCCAGAAAGATGGTGCTACATGCCACACAGCATGCGAATCGATGCATTAATTGAGGAATGAGTTCCGTAAGCAATTTATATCTCGTTTTGGACGGGTAAATAGGCTGGCTAGACGTGCGATTTGACGACGCAGACTATTTTTTTTTTATGGGGATACGTCAAATTACTTTTCTATGCCGATAAGTCAGCATCAATTGCAGCCTTGGGAGACAACATTACACGTGTTAATAGCGAGATACAAATCAATTTACTCAAAAAAGTGACTCAAAATTGGGCTCTCGGTGTGATGCACTTAAAATGTAGGCGTACTCGTATTCAATATTTACTAGGTGGGGTGAGAAGTAATCTCCATGGGATTGATTTTTTGATTTTTTTTTTTTTTTTTAAATATTTTTTTATTTTATTCAATATAGTCCCCTTTAAGCATGATACACTTAATTCAGCGATTTTCCAACTTCTTGATCCCGTCCGAAAAGAAATTTTCCAGGAGGTCTGCAAAATACTCCTCCGTGGCGTTCATGATTTCCTCGCGTGAGCTGAATTTTTTACTGATGAGCCATCTTTCGATGTTTGGGAAGAGATAATAGTCCGAGGGAGCCAGATCGGGGGAATACGGTGGATGCGACAGTAATTGGAGCCGTAAGTCATTGATTTTAGCCGTGGTTGCGATGCTCTTATGCGCCGGCGCATTGTCTTGCAAGAACAAAATTTTTTTCGCTTCATATGAGGCCGTTTTGCAGCGATTTCGGCCTTCATCGCTCCAATAATGCACAGTAATGATCGCTGTTAATGGTTTTTCCTTTTCCGAGGTAGTCCACGAAGTGTATGCCATGACAATCCCAGAAAACCGACGCCATAACTTTTCCGATCCATTGAGCCTCCCTCTGCCGCTTCGGAGCACTCGTGCCGGCTTCAGTCCATTGCCGGGCACTCATTCTGTTCTCTGATGTGTAATAGTGGATCCAGGTTTCATCAACGGTTACCAATTGACGCCAAAAGTCCGATTCCGCATCAGCAAGTCCAGACACTCTTTCGAAGTACTCTCGCGTTCGTGTTTTTGTTCAAGAGTGAGCATGCGCGGCACTCAGCGGCAAGATAACTTTTTCATATTGAGAATATTGCCCAAAATGTGGCGTGTGCGCTGAGTACTAATCTTTGTGTTATATGCTAGCTCGCGCACCTTCACTTTCCGGTCAGCCAACACCATTTCACGTATTTTTTTGACATTGTCCTCTGTAACCTCATCGAAGGGCCTGTCGCTGCGGACTTGACTGCTAGTGGAGTTGCGGCCACCACGAAACCTTCGAAACCAATATTAGTAATATTTATCCAACTTTTCTTTTGTTGCCTTCGCCGTTTTGCCTCTCAAAAAATAATGTTTTATGAGAGAACGAAAACCGTTTTTGTCCATACTCAACATGATGCCAAACAAGTCAACAACAATCAGCTGTCAAAACAAAACTAAAAACAGTATCGCACTGAAATTTGGCATGTCTGCCTAAATATGAACGGACTTCAAGGTACCTTTTTTGCAGTAGCAGCGCATTCTGGCGGTCAAGGAGGTTACTTTTTACCCCACCTAGTACATGAAATAAACTTTAAAGGGTAAAGGCACGCATTGACTCAAATAAAAATTTTATACACTTTTACAATTATCCTATTAGTCCAAGAGCCTACCGTATGATGTCCTAAGGCATAAGATAGGAGGATAAATTGCATATTAAATGAAAGCTTACTCGAAATGTAGATGAAATGGACAAAGGTTGGCGGGAATTTTTGTCCAGGCATGAAAAAAATAAGCGTCTTCCGGTTCGTCATTTTTTCAACTATTCATAGGTATAAGACAAAAGAAAAAATTAGGTACCATTCAAAAGATTAGATCAAATAGTACTCGAATACATTGGGTTGGCAGCCCTCCTCTCACCACATACCCCCGGCAAGCCAACTTTTAATACCGCATTTTTTTTTATTGACTATATGCATAACATAAAAAGTTGAAATAGGTACCAAACTAAAGCTGAGGACCTACCATTTACAAATATATAGGGTTGTCTGTGATAAATTGACCACATGTATAGATAACCCATGATTTTAGCGCACTTAACATATACAGTACATTACCAACTCAGTCAAGTATAGCACGTTATTTAAAACCAATATTTTTTTAAATACATACATAGTTTGTTTTTATTAACAAAATCAGAAAACAAATTAAATTCACTTTACAATCAAACCATAACAATATTTTTAATGTATCAACAATCTAGTCTTAATAATTAGTCTGAATCTGAATCTGAATCGTCAACAGTTTTATTTAACATGCCATTATTTTCTTCGTTATCACATGCTTCTATAGGTACGAGGGCGGGTCAATAAGTCCGTGACTTTTTGAATTTCTGACCTCTTTACTGAAACAGCAACACTGCTCCTGTCAACAGGCATCTGTCAGTTGACTCCTGTCAAAATTTAAACTTGCTGCGTCAGTTAGTTTGTGTTTGACAGCTATTTTTATCAGACTACTCACTAATTTGAGGAGAAAATGGAAAAAAGTGAATTTCGTGTGCTTATTAAGCATTATTTCTTGCGAAAAAAAACCATTACCGAGACCAAGGCTAAGCTTGATAAATACTCGTACTATGGGGACTCTGCACCATCGATTTCAATGGTAAAAAAGTGGTTTACTGAATTTCGTTGTGGCCGTACAAGCACTGAAGATGCCGAACGTCCTGGACGCCCAGTTGAGGTCTCTACACCCGAAACAATCGAAAAAATTCACGATATGGTGTTGGCCGACCGAAGATTGAAAGTGCGAGAGATTGTGGAAGCCGTAGGGATCTCGCATGGCTCAGTGGTTTCAATTTTGAATGATCACTTGGGCATGAGAAAGCTTTCCGCAAGATGGGTGCCGCGTTTGCTCACAGTCGACCACAAACGCAATCGTGTAACAACTTCACAGGAAGGTTTGGCGTTGTTTAATCGCAATATGGAGGAGTTTTTGCGCCGTTTTGTAACCGTGGACGAAACATGGATCCATCACAACATACCAGAGAACAAACAACAGTCAAAACAGTGGGTTTCTAAGGGTGAATCGGCGCCAAAGAAGGCCAAGGTGGGTTTGTCAGCCAATAAAGTTATGGCGACTGTTTTTTGGGATGCACGCGGGATAATCCACATTGACTACCTTCAAAAGGGAAGAACAATCAATGGGGAATATTATGCCAACTTATTGGACCGATTCAATGACGATTTGAAAAAAAAACGACCTCATTTGGCCAAGAAAAAAGTTCTTTTCCACCAAGACAATGCAAGGGTGCACACATGTGCAGTTGCCATGGCAAAAATCCATGAATTGGGCTATGAATTGCTCCCTCATCCACCCTATTCTCCAGATTTGGCTCCGAGCGACTACTTCTTGTTCCCAAACCTGAAGAAATGGCTTGGTGGAAAAAGATTTGACTCCTATGATAAAGTCATCTCGCAAACAAAGGCCTATTTTGAGGACCTCGACAAATCATTTTTTTTTGGAAGGGATAAAAAAATTGGAGAAGCGTTGGACAAAGTGTATAGAGCTCAAGGGAGACTACGTTGAAAAATAAAATTATTTTTTTATCAAAAAATCTGTGTTTTAATCCAAAAGTCACGGACTTATTGACCCGCCTTTATCTGCAGAACATCGTCTACATTTAAGGGCGTTGGGTTACCTAAAAACCGTAGTAGCTTTAATTAATGAACTCCGGCAAGGTGTAATGAGACTAGAATCAAAACTGTTAATCTTGTTTTTAAAAAATTTCTCATTGCAGGATGTATTAGCATAAAGTTTTTGAAAAATAACGTACGAGTATCTTGCTAAATTAACACTATTGCAGCTTTTAACCCCATATATCAGTGAAGTATACTCTTGTAATAGATTTTTTTTTGCATTGTCATAAATATCTTTATTCAGAGAAGCAAACACATCCTGAAACTTTCTATTTTTCTGAAGAAGTTGAAACGGCTTTGTTTTGCCTTAACGAAAGAGACTTGCAACCAGTGTAAGCGTAAAAAGCAGGTAAGGCGCGACAAAGACTTGGGCCAAGAGTTGCTGCTAAGGCACCGCAATTAATACAATTGTGATCAATGCATTTTGAAGAAGTACTAACCATCCAAATCTCTTTGCTGGGAAATCTACTCGTATATATGTTGCCTAACAATATTACCAAAGTATCCGTGTCTGAAGCTTTTATGATGATTTTTGCAGTTTCAGAACATTTGCTTATGTGAAAGATAATCCTCGTATCTGTTTCCTCGTGGAAACATTGCAAATTATTTTCATTGGTTTTAATGATAAAATTTCCTTCTGAGCGGTATGAAAAACATTGCTCTCTAACTGTCAGAAATACCATCGAATTGTTTCCCCAGTAATCTAACAAGAACAATTGTTTTTTTAAACTTGATATTTTTCAAACTTTAATGAAATCGTTTGGCCTAGCTTGTTGCGGCCCAACAATGGGATAGTGAATATCCTGTTCTTGTCTATGGTAGCGTTCAGAATCCTTTGTAGAAGTGGGCATATATCTATCGAAAATTAAATGTTTTTGCGGAGAATTTGTGGTGCAAATTTTTACTAAAATAGCTTCAGCAATTTTTCCAAAAGTTTGCGGCATAGATGGTCCTAAAAGATGTAAAAAATAAAAACCATCAATGACCTCTACATCAGCGAATATAGGTTTTACGGGTCCGATAAGAGACTTTAAGTTTCTTGCAAGAACAGATTTATCAGTCCTGTGCATCTCTCCTGTGGGTTGACAGAGACTTGGTGGTACAGGAGCTAATGGATAAGAAAGGCAAAGTTCTAAATTAATTTTTTTCAAGGGCAATCGCTAAAAGACGTCCAAAAATATCTCGCTCCATTTTAATTACCGCTTGCTTTCTCATGTCACTTTCAACTCTCTTGACACAATCTGCTGTAAAATTGAGAATTATGTTGCTTTTGATTGGTTTTCGAAAACGACCTGCGTTTGACTCACAATTTGTTATGAAATTAAGCTTTTGTTGCCGGCCCATTTCATTCACATTTAACAAAAAATCAGATACTTTCAGAGAAACTGCCCTGCCTGTTGTAATATTAAATAATTCATTTTTATTGACATCTGAGTCAAACGGATTCATATTTTGTTTTATGGTGTTGTTTCTGTCTTTGTCGATTCTACTTTTATGCAATTCGTGGGATACGTCATCTTTGCGGTTAATTTCAGCATTCTCTTGCAACTGCATTATAATTCTAGTTCGTATACTGTGGCTGAAGGCCCAACGTTGTCTAGCAGAAATTGAATTTGTAAAGTGACTTATACCAGATAAAGAGTTAGCAGCGTTTGGTTTGATCAGTTGTTAAATCGACAGGAGATCTCGCAAAACTAGTTTTGGTTCTTTTTACACCAAATTCACTCCGCTTAAACTCGTTCAACAGTGGTGGTTCTTTTAATTTTAAATCTGCTAAGTCACTTAGCTGCTTTATTGACCATTTTGCATAGTTTGGCTGATTTAATGGAAAAAAAAAAAAAAAATTACCGAGCTCAAAAATTGAATCAATATGCAACGTTAAGTCATTTGTTCTAATGCTTCGAGAGAAGCGAAAGAAAGTATTAAAAAAAATCTACGTACTACATGTAATATTGACCAGTTTTTCCGTGTTTACCTGTCAAAGTTTCAGAACAAAATTTCACTTTAACACTTCAAAACATCGTTTAATGTAGATGGCAGTTTTAATTCTTCGCACCAATGGTATTCTCCAGTAAATACGTTAAGTCGTCAACAAAACTGTCTGAAATAAATTCGTATTGAGCCAGAAAAGTTTCAAAGTGCAACATTTGCAACGCGTTTACATCTGTTAAAATGCTTACAATCAATGAAACCGTTGACCAACCAGCTTGTACTAGAATGTCAACGATCCCAGAGCCATCAATGTACTTGTCTAATGCTTTAAAATAAGCCATTTGCATTAGAAATGCACCAAAATTTATAAAAAATGTTACCAATGGTGGGACTGCAATCAGACTGTTAAGTGAATTAAATTTGTTTTCTGATTTTGTTAATAAAAAAAAACTATGTATGTATTTAAAAAAACATTGGTTTTAAATAACGTGTTATACTCGTACTTGACTGAGTTGGTAATGTACTGTATATGTTAAGTGCGCTAAAATCATGGGTTATCTATACATGTGGTCAATTTATCACAGACAACCCTATATACTCGTATTTGTAAATGGTAAGTCCTCAGCTTTAGTTTGGTACCTATTTCAACTTTTTATGTTATGCCTATAGTCAATAAAAAAAAATGTGAAGAGGAGGGTTGCCAACCCAATGTCTTCGAGTACTATTTGATCTAATCTTTTGAATGGTACCTAATTTTTTCTTTTGTCTTATACATATGAATAGTTGAAAAAATGACGAACCGGAAGACGCTTATTTTTTTCATGCCTGGACAAAAATTCCCGCCAACCTTTGTCCATTAAATATGCAATTTATCCTTTTATCCTATGCCTTAGGACATCATACGGTCGGCTCTTGTATTACTTGTTTTTTGACAATTCAAAAACGCTTAAAAAATTACTCATTATTTCTACTCGCAGAGGCAAAGCATAACGCAGCAACGTTATGAGGCGCACATTTATGTTCAGAGCTGAGAACAAAGACTGCGCTAACTAAGGGGTTTTTGTTTACACATATTTACAATTGTTGCTATGTTAATTTTTCGAACGACATTTTGCAGCGGCATGTTTATCAAAATTAATACAACGTGGCTCGCTTTCAGCACTAAAAACTGATATCTTCCTCTCTAGACTACTCATAAACATCAAAGTGATTTTGCGAAACTACAAACCCCAGGCTTCTTGATATGTTCAACTTGTAGTTGGTTTCATATTTGTGGTTTTCATATTTCTCACTTAAACCCCCAACGCCAAATCAGAATGACTTCGCCTATTGATAAAAAGTCGCCATGAAAGGGTAACCAATGGTTTCTCTAATCACCCAGTTGTGTGATTCCATGTTTAATTTTAAAAACAAAACTTCTGAGAACGTGACAACATGCGGCTCACTGGCATTACACTGAACAAATTTAAACAATTTATCGGGTTTTCAGGGAATTTCTCGCACTTAATTCAAATTATAGGCACGGCAATCATCGAGTAATCATTGAGTCATAATGAGGATGACAGATGTTGCGGTTATGAGCGGATATCAAATCCAGTATATGGCAGCATTATTAGATAAAAATACCTGAAATAACCAGTAGTTACGATTTGTTTGGGTAGGTTAGGTACGTTTGTTAGTACTGATTTTTGCTTTTCGATAAGTTGGCCGGTCCGCACAGCTGGCTTAGCAATCAGTCTAAAAGCTGGAAATTTGATTTTTATTTCATTAAACAAACCAGTTGGGAGTTTTACATTTTAAAAATCGTTTCCCACTTTACTGAGGTCTTGTAAAGCTTTTATTGTAAAAATATCTCAAGAACCTCTAGCCTCACATTGATCTCTTTCGGTTTTCTTCAATAGGCTAAATATTTTATTTGTTTATCAAACGAATTTCGGAAGTATTGAAGGTCGCCGTATTTTTTTTTTTAAGTTTTAGCAGTATCTGGCACAAAGTTTGACAGATTTATCCATCCATCAACCTCTATCACTTGGCCTTTAAACCTAGGGCTTAGCTTTGTTTAACGACTCGAACAAGTGAGAGGTTTATTTTGTTTTCCGACAGCTGTAATCTGAACTAGTAGACAGCGTAGCGTCACCTTTGAAAAAGTATTGTGAGCTGTGTTTTCATGAACCTTGAGTAAACTAAGTTGCCTGTTGAATCCCCACAGACGTCATTCAACTCAATATGCATAAAAATGTTTATGGTACTATAGCAGGAAGCATATTGTAATAAAACTAAAATATGACCTTTCTTCTGGCTCTAATGGCATCGGGTTATTACCAGGGCTGTAAAAGAATGCAATCATTGCGGAATGCATTCATTGAAGTCGCCTTAAGAATTCACATGGATTTGTTTCAATTCAATGACTTCAATAATGACTTCAACTTAAAAAAAATAAATCACCATTCATTTTGAAGTCATGATTTAGCAATCATTTTTTGCAATCATAATTTTGAAGTCAAAATGAATGCAAACATTTTGAATGCTCTCCATTCATTGAAGTCATCTTGAAGTCACTAGCATTCATTGCATTCACTTGAAGTCAGTGAAGTCTTTGAAGTCTTTGAAGTCATCTGAAGTCTTTGAAGTGATTGCAAAAAATGAATGCTAAATTATGACTTCAAAATGAATGGTGATTTATTTATTTTAAGTTGAAGTCATTATTGAAGTCATTGAATTGAAACAAATCCACGTGAAGTCAAATGAGTTAAATGATAAAATGATTGCATTCTTTTACAGCTCTAGTTATTACAAATACTTAAATAACCATTAAGTCATATTGGTCCTCCTCTTGCAAAAGTAAAGCAGAAGTTACTTAAACAATTCGATAGCCAATAAAGAAATACTTCCAAACTGAAGAACAATTTTCTGGGCGGTTTAAAACGGATAGACAAACTGCCACTCACCTACTGCGTCCGTCTTGAGGGGACTTTGTGATTAAGAAGGTGGTAATAAAGTAGATGCAATTTGTACCGATGTCAGCAAGGCATTCGACAAAATTCCTTATCAGCTTTTCATCTTCAAAAACTTACAGAGTCATTATCAGCGCAACCTCTTGTGTCCCTCAGGGAAGTTAACTTAGACCATTCATCGTTATCCTAACGATTAACAATATTTATCTTCTTATAACAGATAATGCAACCTAGTTATCATATGACAGCGTCTATAGAGACGAGCTATACAGAGCAATGTCTCGTCCGTCTGTGCAGGATGCCGATGGAGAACGTACGATGCTCCATTAAGGTCGGTAAAGATCTCACCGAGACATTTGATGTCAAAAAAGGATTTAGACAGGGTGATGCGCTGTCATGCGATTTCTTCAACATCATTCTTAAAAGAATGCTGTAATATTCTTTCGTTTAACATAGCAGGTCTAGGCAATAAATTACTATTTAGTGATTTTTTTAACTTTATAAACTTTATAAATAAATACGATATATTTTTACTTTTTGAAACGTTGGTTGACAAAAATGTGGAACGCTTCGAGGCTTACTTCAATCATCGCTCTCTTCTTTGGATTCCAGCAGTAAGAACTTCTATACATGGCGGGGCCAGCGGCGGATGCTCGTTCGGAATTAAAGACTTAGGAACAAAGATCGGAAAGTGGGGAATGATCAAATACTAAATGCTGAACCAGAGCTGCTGCAAGGACCGCTAAGAGAAGTGAGAAAGTCAACAGATGCAGTTACCGATGCAAACGGGAAAAATATCATCGAAATGTGCGAAACTATAGGCCTCTCGTTACTTAATGGACGAACCAATAGTGATCAAAAAGGAAATTTAACTTTGTTAAGAGGTACCGCGTGCTCAACAATTGATTACTGTCTGTTGCAGGGTAACTGGCTTAAGTATGCAACAGACCTAGAAGTTTCCGAATCAACATACTCAGACCACCTACCAATATTCGCCAAAAAAAGAGTTAAATTTGCGACAAACCAATACCGAAGTTCAGCAAAATTTCCTTCTTCCAAAACTACGCTGGAAAGACGGAATCCTAGAAAGGTACAAAGCGAATCTTACTCTGGAAATCAATAACATAGAAAATAACGAACTTCTATCTGCTGGGTGTACGGAAATCCGCACGAACTGCATCTTAAACGCAGCTAAACCCTTGCAAACAGAAACAAAAAGACCAGGAAGGCAGCCCTGGTATGATTGGAAATGTGAAAAAGCCAGAAAAAATCATTCGCCTACCTTCGTCTGCTAAGACGCATAGGCACCGACCACATGAAACGTATGTACCAGCAAGCAAACAGAAGCTTTAAAATCATATGCCAAGGAAAACAAAAACTCTACATAAATAATTTGTCGCTAAAACTTGCGCACACCAAAGACAGCAAGTCCTTTTGGAAACTGGCTAAAGCATTGAATGATACGTTATTTGGCCAAGGAATCAAGGTTGAAGCGACTACTTTGGCGGAATACTTCGAAAAATTGCTGAATCCACCAGTGGACCGGAATGAAATACAATTTGCACTGCCGTATTCTGAAGTAAACTCCTTAGACTCCCCCATAACCCTAGAAGAAATTGAAAAAGTTATAGATAGGTGCCGCCTGAATAAGGGTCCAGGGGAAGATCGTATTACTTATGAATTCTTCAAAAATGCAACTGACCACTTCCTGCCGAAGCTCACGAAAACATACAATTATATATTTACAACCGGCGAAGTTCCAGAAGCTTTCAAAAAAAGTATAATTTTTCCGATCCACAAGAAAGCAGATGCAGATGATTCATCCAACTATAGAGGGACTTCGTTTTTAAATGCTGTTACTAGAATTTTCAAAGGAGTCATCTGGTAAGCGAGTTTCAAGCCGGGTTCCGTAAGGAGTACTCCACGATTGACAACATATTTACTCTCACAAACATCGCTCGGATTTACTTGGACCGAGGAAAAAAACCTATACGCTTTCTTTGTAGACTTTAAGCCGGCTTTTGACTCCATCGACAGAAGATCACTATTTCTTAAACTCAGCAACATAGGAGTCTCGACAAAAGTTCTAAAGGTTCTGCAACAATTTTAAGAAGGCAATACGGCGGCGGTGTGGGACGGGAATATCTTGTCTAATCGGTTCCAAACAAACTCTGGAGTAAAGCAAAGATGTCTTTTGAGTACTCTTCTGTTTTCAATATTTTTTTATGATCTAGTTGAATTTCGCCCAGGCGGGTTGTCTCTTGATGGATTTCCTATAAAACTCTTACTCTACGCCGACGACATCGTTATTCTCGCAGAAACACCAAGCATGCTCCAAGTTATGATTAATAAGCTGCAACAGTATTGCCGTATGTGGAACCTGCAAGTTAATACCAGCAAATACCAGCAAGTCTTGATTTTTCGAAATGGCTGGGGGCGTCAAGCAACTAATGGAAAATGGACATGGCAGAACGTGGAACTGGAGTACAAATACCTCGGAGTTCTGATCACCTCGCAGGCATCCTTTAAAAAACACCTGCTAGAGAAACTGAAAGAATCCAAACGTGCGATTAATTGCAACTGGAAAGGAATGTTGCACCAAGTGTGAAGTACAAGATTTTCGAGGCAGTAATGAGGTCAATAATGTGCTATGCAGCACAAGTGTGGGGGGCTTAGCATTTCAAAGAGGTAGAAAAACTCCAAAGATACTTCCTAAGAAACTGTTCAGGCTTCCTGAAAATACACCAACTTACATGTTACATCTGCACTTCCTCTTTATCAGGAAAGTTTCTGCTCAACCAAGTCATCGTCTTCCTCACAAGGTTGCTATGTATCTTAAAAACCGAAACCTTTACTTCTTTGCGGAATAGTCAAGGCTCAGCCAAGAACGCAATGTGCCCTTGCACGAACTAATCGGAAATGGAACAAACTGGGAGGGCACACTGAACGAAATGCTTCTAAAAATCCACTACTCAATACGGGAGCGTTTCGAGACGCAAAGTCAACAAAGCCAATCAAGATCCACGTATAAAATACTACAGCATGAACTTGGGGAAAACAGCTACTTTAATATTCAAAGCCAGAGGCGAACTTTTGCACCTGATCTATATGCCATACAGAAACAACGGAGGAGGCGAATTTACACTGTGCAATCTGGGAACGAAGGAGGATGTCCGGCATTTTATTGGAACGTGTCCATATTAAATTCAATCAGGAGATCCTTTTGGGGAAAAAATGCCCTATCACCAAATGAGATCACAAACATCCTAAACGGAGGAAGCTGGAAGCCAACGCTTATTTTTTGTTATTTTTGTTTAACTTGTAAATATTGTCACAGAATAAACAAATATTACTTACTATACTACTACTGTAAAACTCAATGAGGACACTGAACACCGACGTCTCGGACAGAACGTCACCTTCGACAGATATAACTTTGAGGTAGTTAAGGACTTTGTCTACCAAGGCTCCGCTATGAACTCAGACAAAAACACCAGCGTTAAGATCAAACGAAGAATAACTCTTGCCAATCGCTGCTTCTTTGGACTAAGAAGGCAATTGTCATGAACATTATCAAAAGTGGATGAGGTTGCCTTAAGCTCTTTTGAGAGGAAAATTCTTCGAGTGATTTTCGACCCCGTCTGCACTGACGGTCAGTGGAGGAGGAGATACAACGGCGAAGTTGTGGAGTTATAGAGGTCCTCAGTCAACTTAACGTGCAAAACTAGAGGCATTTAGGAAAGTAGGCCCAGGATTATAGTGTTTCTATCTATGTACACTGAGGACATATTACTCTGACTTGCAAGGCAACTAATGATGCAAGCATAACTTTTTGGTGCTTTATGTAAACAAGTGCGAAGCGATGACTTATTTAGACAAATACCTACCATCTGTCCCAGATGTGAGCCCTCTCGTTAAAACCAACCATACTCGTATATGTATATAGTTTTGCCTCCAATTAGGATTAAACCGATTTCTGCTGCTTCTTTAACAATACTTGCAAACGAATCAGATCCAGCTCGTGGAGTTCTGCTGATAATGTCAGTGTTATAAGCATATGCAACTGGAACAGACTCGGAAGACTTTTGTTGCATAATTCACTCAAATATCACATCGAAAACGTTACATGCTTAAAAAAGCAGCAAGCATTTTCTCTATAGCATTCATTCACAGTCTGGCGAGGTCAGCGGGGTGCGTACTGATTTCTTCGAATTTTTCAGGAACTATAGTAGTGTGAATATTTTTGGCTAGAATATTGCCATTCTCACTTTTATTTGGTGTGTGGACGGATTTCTTTTCTTTCATAGTACGCGCGGAATGGTCCATTCTGCATCGAAATGGATTTTTTTTTGCAGAATTACTATTTGATTGTTCGCGATCTATGTTGGTATTTTTCACACGTTGAGAGGTTAAAGGATATGACATCCGCAAACACTCTGACGGTTGGTTGTCGTTGCAGATGTTAAACCTTTTATCAAAGTATTTCTTGGCTGTGCAGATTCAGATGTCGTTGACGTTTTCCTTCATCAACATCAACAAATCCATTATCCGTGGCTTTTGGTTGGCTCGTAAAAGTTTGAAGAAAGGTAGCAGTACAATGAATTATCGGCCGATTTGATAAGAAATCCGACAGATACACGGCCCCATTTGACAAAGAAAAAAGTATTGTTCTTTCACGACAACGCAACGGCTCACTCACTTGGATTCACCGTGGCCAAATAACACGAATTGGCGCAACTCGACAACTACTTACAGACATGATAGAAAACATTTAGACTCCACTGTTTGCTATGGCCACTTACGAGTACAACAAAACAACAATCCACCCCAATCGGCAAATATCAAGATACAAATCGCAAGCAAATCAACCGCAAATTTAATTAAAATCAAAATGCCCAAATCAAATTCTAAACATATTCATGAGTACGAATTGGAACCAAACAGTGGCGCCTGCAAGAGTAAAAATTTAACACCAACAGCTCTTTATATTTATGTTGTATATTTAAACTAATTTTTATTTTAATTTAACTATAATACAAATTTGAATTTTACAGTCCATAAATAGTGGCAGTGTAGGCAAACCACAGGGTATTCTTTGCCACAACAACGGTTGTCAGCGACCTTTGTCCAATTCCTCCGGATATTACATGTGCACTTCCATCATTTGAACTTTGATTGACGATAATTTCGACATAAGTAACAATGGCTCCAGTTCCACTTGTCGGGTATCTCAATGTCAAGGTAACATCCTGAGCTGCAGGCCATTTCTTACCACCCGAACTATGACCCACTAACCGATCATCTGAAATAAGTTTTAAACTAGCATCACTCTATGTCAAGATCTCTAATTTCGTAAACTTACGCAATCTACGTTGACCAAGTGTATAACGAATCACATTCTTAACATTCTTAGCCGGCACTGCTGTCAGCTGACTAGTAGAGAAGAGTTCCATTGGTTTTGGGGCTTCTGTGACGTCGTTCGATACCTGTTCGATACCTCCAAAAGTGTTTTGCCAGTCAGATGAATCTGGAATCTCTTCAATTGTATTTTGCCATCCGGTGAAATTTTCGACATTGAATCTTAATTCACCCGCGAGATTGGGATTCGAATCAAGTAAAACTAGAATCCCGGGATTTTCTCTTTGAATTGCTGGAGATGATGTCACGAAAGCGACAACGGTTACAAGCAATAGCACAACACAACCAACACTAGAGATCGACATTTTTGCGCTACGAAAGTTAATTCTCAACTAACAAGACGAGCTTGGAGAGTTTGTTTAAATACTCGTGGAGCTGCTCCATCATTATAACGTAGCAGCATTGTGTATTTATTTTTTGCGATAAACTTCTAAAGCCAATGTAATCGGGGAAAATAAAGCTGGAAAAAATCCCTCACAACGCTGATAACTAAGAATGCTTTCTTCTACTTGGATACGAATGCGACCATGTTGATACATATCATACAATATAACACAAGAATATTTTATACTGCAGTCACTAAATTTTGCACAGATATCGAATGTAATTCCACGAAAAAATAAGGGTGTGGGTGGTTTTTTTTTAAAAAATGATAAGTGCAGTGTCATCGAATTATGACTTTTAATTGAAAGATGATAAGCTAGCGATAACCAACCTTTGCGTCGATTTGCATGAACCCATGTAGGGCTAAGCAAATGTATGCAGATGTTGTTCTACAGAAATGATGTTGAAATTCTTCATTTGTTGCAACAGTAAGAAATTACAAATATGTACGAGTGTATTTCGTGGACATTATGTCGGCTAAGTCGCTACCACTAGAATTCATGCACTCATAAGCTTTTTTGATTGCACTTTCTATGATTTATAGAAGTGTTGCTGTAATTTGTGCGATTTCTATTAGAATGCTTAGCCCGTGGTTTGGTAATGCAAACCTTTTAATTTAGGTAGCCCCATAGGAAAAGGTCTAGCGCCGACAAAACAAGTAATCGCCATTCAAAATCGCCGTTTGAAAATTCTTCTCGCAACAAGTTTATTTTCTCACCAGCGATGTGAATGGTTGCACCCGTTTTCCGCTTACACTATTGAAAAGATAAGATTTTGAAGCATAGTTCGGTAGCGATATCAATTGACCCGTAACGCTTCCCCCTCATCATTTTCAAAGAAATATGCTCATAAATCTTACGCAAGGTCATGCCACAACAAACAATAACACGATGTGAGCAGAAGAAACGTTGATGTAGATGTTTGGGATTCTGTGTTCCCCAATATCTGCATTTTGCTTGTTCGGCGATATTAAGGACAGCTATGCGGTACTATACCACCTTGATCAAAAAGTTCCCGGAATAACCGTGTGGCGCTCCCATTGTTCCGATTTCAGTTCTGTTCAGTTGGTACATCTGTTGTTGATATTCCCTCTAAATCTTAGCATTATATCTTGACATTTGCAAAAGTTACGTAGCCAAGAGTACATCTATCTCTCTGTGTATTGGCGATTTTTTACAATCTCAGAAATGAATTTAAATTTGCAACAACGAACTTGTATTTAATTTTTTCGTAAGAAATGGATTTAATGGTGCACGAACATTGGAAATGTTGGAAAAGTTTTTCGGCAACGATTCTCTAAAGAAACCGGTCATTTACCAGTGGTACGAGCGGTTCAAAAGTGGTCCTGAGTCAATCGGAGATGATGAACGCAGTGGCAGACCATCGACATCGAAAACCGACGAAAACATTGATGAAGTAAAAGAAATGTTGGTCAATAACCGCAAATTAACCGTCAGAGAGATAGCGAAGGACTTGAACATTGCCTATGGATCCGTCCAAGACATTTTCGTTAATGATTTGGGTTCCCGTCGTGTAGCAGCAAAGTTGGTGCCAAAAGACCTCAATTTCATGCATAAAAGGGACCGTGTTGACGTTGCAAAAGAAATGATTTGCGAGGCTGAGTCCGATCCCACATTCATCAAAAGGATCATTACTGGAGACGAGACGTGGGGTTATGAGTACGACATGCAATCCAGACATCAGGCAGGTGAATGGCATTCACCAATTGAGCCGAGACCAAAAAAACAACGTCGTTTTCAGTCAAAACAGAAGGCAATGCTCACGGTTTTCATGGATTACAACGGTGTAGTGCATCATGAATTTTTGCCAGAAGGCCAGACAGTAAACAAAGAGTATTATTTGGGCGTTATGAGATGTTTGCGTGAAGCAATTCACCGAAAGAGACCAGAATTGTGGGCAGAAAACTCGTGGATTTTGCACTATGATAACGTACCGTCGCACAGTACCATCATTATTCGTAGTTTTTGACGAAAAATGCAACAAATACCATCCAACAGCCACCAAATTCACCTGATTTGGCTCCCTGTGACTTTTTTCTGCTCAATCGAGTTAAAAAAAACCACTACGGGGAACGCTTTTCAGCAGCCGAGAGGAAGTAATGGAAAAATCGCAGGAAGCACCGATGGACATACCGAAAACCGAATATAAAAACTATTTCGAGGATTGGATCAAGCGCTGGCATAAGTGTGTTGCAGTCGATGAAGATAATTTTGAAGGGGACAATATAGATTTAGATGAATAAACTTGTATTTTTAATTTTCTGAATAAATTCCGGAAACTTTGTAAGGTGGTATGTTTAAACGTTTTTGTAGGTTATCAGGATAGAATGTTGGACCAGATGGTTCAACCATAATGTATTGAAAGTGTTCGTGACGATGTATCAGAACCAGCTGCAACACTTTCACGAAATACCTGGATGTTTGATGATAGTCTCACATTTCCGATTTGGCTAAGAATTTAAAATTTTGAACCCTGTCTTTCTTCTTCCATGTCTGTCGGTGAGTCAACTAATAGGTCCACAAGAAGGCAGAGATATGAGTCTCTGTGGGAGTGACGGGCGGTCACTTTTATCCGACCGCTATACTCCTAGAGCCAGATGGAGGGTCCGGAAACCCTTCCGTACGACATAAAATCCATACAAGTTGCCTTACGATAAGTTTGTTTTCCGCGAAGCCATATGGCTTATCCGCGGAACGATAACATCTAGCATAAGCTTAAGTATACAAAATAAGATACAAAGTAATTGGAAAATTACACGATACATATTAGAAAAAAAAAATTTTTTCAATGTTTGTGCCAAAAGGCACAACAACTAAGATAAGATAACATATTGTGTGGTCAAACAAAGTTCCGATAGAATCGTTATTTTATATAATTCCATTTTGTTGACTGGCGTTTTTCCACGTGACTGGAAGAGGGCACAGCTGAAACCGATACCGAAAAAATCTCGTAACTACCACAAATTCAAGGATTATCGCCCAATCTCACTGCTTCCTATTCTCTCAATAATTTTTGAAAAATTATTGCTAGACGAATGAGTTGGTTGGCAGAAAAAAAGGCAAGCTCGGGGCAACACGTTTTTAGACAGAACAGAGGCGTTCATACACTTTTACATCTGCCCGAACATAGAAAATTTGGCAGAAAATTTGTCAAAAACGAAGCACAGTATGATCATGTCATCCGACTTCCTTCCGAGTTCCTCACTAAATCCTAAAGCTCATATAATCTCTCATGACTGGAAGAACATTTCGGGATAATATTACCGGGTATAACTCATCATTGTTCAAACTCGATAACAAAACACCACAAGGATATCCTCTTTCGGTCGTGATCTACATATTCCTCATACATAGAATCACTATTAGTTAAAATCACGCAGCCAGCACTTAATCTAGATTTTGTTAAAGTATGTGCCGATGATACTCGTATATACAGTGTTGCTCAAAATAATAGAGAAGATCACTCATTATGTACCTTTCCGCTTTTTTAATTGCTTTTGTCATCTTTGCACATTTGCACAGCTGCATTGTCTTTCCTACATCAGCATATAACAGGTGTGTTTTTTTGCACGCATGTTAGCTATCTTCGCGAAAAAACGATCCATATCCGCTTAAGAGTTCATCATAAGCTTAAGAGACATCCATATGGCATTTAGTGGTGGCTCATTTGTCGGTTGGTGAAAAAAATTAAATTGTTTTGAAGAAAAATTCTAGACGAATGTTTGACATTTTTGCTAATTAATCAGAAAAATTGATCCGAAACGAAGAAAATATGATTTGGAAGCACTGTTTTAGATCCGCTTAATCGATAGCGAGGATAAATTGATTTAGCGTTGATCGCTATGTTATTGTTGTAATTAACATACAAATTACTTTTTAAGCGGATAGCTGGTTCGCAAAAAAAACACCACTAATGTCAGTCAATCATTCATGCAACTGGTGCAGTAGTGCAAAGTACGAAAAAGTGTTTCCCTTTTATATTTTAATCAAAAACAGGTAAAAGCTGGTTAAAAGCTGTAAGACTTAACATAATTTTACAAATGCCTTCATAGATTTATTAGAAATGGGCCGTAGTAAGCATTGTAGTGAAGAAGAAAGCCGGATTATTAAATATCACAGACAAAAGGGGAAAACACTAAAATTGATTGCAAACGAGTTGGAAAGATCGGTAAATTTTGTTTTCAATGCGCTTTTCAGAACCCCATTGCAAGAAACAAGAGGTAGACCAAAAAAAATGACCCTCTCTAATGATTCCCGTATTGTGATACTAGCCAAAAGGAATCCCTTTATGTCATCAAAAGCAATTGCGGCGGAAGTAAACAACATAGTCAGTGCCCCAACGGTCCAGAGAAGATTGCTGCAAATTCAGCTACCAGGAAAGCTTCACTTTCGATTCACAAAAAAACTGTAAAACATGGTGTGGGGCTGTTTTTCTTGGGTTTGTGTTGAACCCATTTTCCAAATAAAAGACATCATTACTAAGGAAATTTATCGTGATATCTTAACGGATGTGATGTAACCATATGCTGAGGACAACATGTCATTAAGATGGTACTGAGTAAGTGCCAGAAACTTATTGAGTCTATGCCGCGTCGAATAAAAGCTGTACTGAAGAATAAAGGCGGTCATTCCGGATACTAATATACTGTAACACAATCCCAATGTACAATAGACTTATAATTTAATAAAAAAAGTTACATTTATTTTATTCCTTTTTTGAAAATCCAGTTTTTACTTTGTCTCTATTATTTTGAACAGTATAATTGGGCGATGGCGATGGCGTGATAGTTAGCTCATTGGACTATCACGCAGAGGGTCCGGGTTCGATTCCTGGCTGGGTCACCAACAATTTTTCAAATCGCCATCACCCTTTCGGCGGGCAATGGCAAACTCCCGAAAGTAAAATTGCCTACGAAAAATCTAAGTGCCGTTCGGACTCGGCGATAAACCGTAGGCCCCGCTTAGATGTGACAAAAATGAAAACATGAGCAACACAAATGAGTGTCATTAAGCTAGGCAATGGCCCATACCGGGCTGCCAGCGCCACAGTGTTTTTTTTTTATATTTGAAAGTAATTTCGATCACATAGTGATAAAATTTAATATGTATACAAAATCTAAAAGAATATTAAGCGCAACATTTTCAATGTTATGTGTTAAAATGAAAATATTCAGCTTTTCTCTTTCCCTATTATTATGAACACCACTGTACGTAGTAGCCTCTGGAGAACCAACAAAGGTTAAATCTATTTTAGAAAAGGTAGATAGTGCAATCTATACATGGTCCCATAAGACAGGTGCCATTATTCCCCCGTCCAAAGTAGATTCACTCCATCTTTGCAGGAAAATACATTGTAATCCTTCTCTTTTGAACCTCCGAGGTACAACAACAGTCATGCTTTCAAAAGAACTAACAATTTTAGTGGAAATATGAAGTGGAATATTTTAGTTTAAAAAAAAGTGGTTAATCAATTAAAACCACGAAATGACGCACTTAAAATGATTTTTTCTTAGAAAAAAGGACCACATCTTGAAACAGCGTTGAGAATACGAGTAGCTAAAACTCTAGTCGAGTACTAGTACTTTGCAACATGGTGTTACAAATTATATGTGGACTACTGTTAAAAACAGAAACGACATTGATGCCGCCATTAACAACTGCTATCAAACACCTTCAGGGGCACTAAAATCAACAAGAATTTAAGCCTTACGAAATCAATCGTTTCAGAACTTTGGTTCTGCCATTGAATCTATTTCTTCATAAAACAAACGAAAAAGAACTCTCTATCTACACTTAATAGAATGGAAGCTCTTGTATCCTCGCAAAGAGCCATTACCTCGGATCTGCTCCCTGGAAACGAAACTTATTGCAGATTAAGACAAATCTGACCAAATTCAAAAAGGAAAATACATCTGATGAACGTTTTCAAGTGTTACAGAAGGAAATGAGTAATAAAAGCGATGCTGATAACAGCCCAAAGATAACAGCCCGTCATACGCAGTGGTTGAATTGGACCAACATGAAAATTCACAACGGTCTGGCAAGGACTTCTTTCGAATGAGGCAGAAAGTTACATCGCAGAGTTGCAGCAATTAACAAGGCTATATCCTTTGCTCAAAATCACAACGGGCGCAGCCTTGTTCTTACAGATAACCTGGGAATCCTATTAGGTCTACGGCACGAAACAAATAAATGTCCCACCCTTGATTTTATAAGAAGTAAGATAAATAATAGAATCATGATAGCATGGATAACGGGGCACAATGGTATCAAAGGAAACGAAGCTGCAGACCTTCCGGCAAAAGATACTAATCTATCATTACCCCTTGATTTTTGAAACACCGAACATTTATCAGCTGACACGTAGAATATTTTTCACCAAGCAGGAACTCGAGCCTACTGATATGATGTGGAACAATTGCCAAACTTTCTTTCAGACTCATAACTCCCAATACTCTCGCATTCCGTACAATCACTTGATAACAAGAGAAGATTGTATAAAATTATTGCGGATCAGGCTGGGGAAAACAATTTTAACTACTCGACACTTCATACCTTAGCTTGGATTCAACTAAGGCATAGTACACCTGCCTTAGAACCTGCGGTGTCTCATATGGTAACTCATATAGACAATACCAAAAAGAGCCTTTTTGAGGTTGAATCGGAGCATATCAATGCATATGAGATGGCTATCAATTGTAATTCCCAAGTTTTTATAGTTTTGAACAATTTCTATAACTTCACAAAAACAGATGTTGTTGAATGTTATAGTTTGTTAAATTGTTTCATGATGCGGGCTGTGAATGTGCATAAGCTTTTTTTTTAAATGAATTTAGTATATTTAACCTTGTCGAACTCTTCTTGCAATATTTTCATAACACTTTCAAGACACCTGTCTCGAACAACTATTGCCATAACATCTGCGAACGCGTATGGAGCACCTTTAGTGAAAATCCGAAGCAGTTCGTTTGTTAATAAGATAAATAGACGTGGTCCTAGTTTCGACCCTTGCGGTACTTCAAAATCACCCGGTAGGATATCGCTCCGACAGTCATTAATTCTCACCCGGAAAGTTCTTGCGGCCAAGTAGTTATGTACCCAATCAATTTTACATGATTAAGTGTGTCGAACGCTATGCTATAGTCCATGGAAAGCACGAATACATGATGACCTCTATTAAGGCTTTCATTTATTGTGTTGGAAATTCGCCTAAAAGTTTACTCGTGCTTTTGTTTTTCTTGAAATCTTGCTTTTCGTGAATAATTGAATTTTTCTGTTAAGTTTTAGTAGTCGCCTCGAAACGACTTCTTCTGGACATAAGGCCTATAATTTGCAATACTGCCTTAAAATCCGCCTTTGTAGATTGGTCGTACCAGGGCAATTTTTAATTTATCCGGAATTCCGGATTGGTTTAAACTTCGGTGATTTATTTTCGTGATTATTGGTGTAAATATGGTACATGCCCACCTTGATGTCTCGTTTTCTAAGTCCATGGACTCCCGGTGATTATCTCGTATTTAAGGATGTCAATATTTCACTCACTTCTTCCATACAAGTCTCGAGTGGCCTGACATCGCTGTATTACAAACATGTATTGTACTATATGTTGTGTTTAATCAAAGAAATGCTTCCTAATTTTGTTGCAGTTTTCGGGCAGTTTTCTAGCGGGAAATTTTTCATAACTTCCCCATCCAAACTTAGTTTTTTTAAGGCCCATGTTTGCGTGTATAATTTCTTGAGTTAACAAGCTTGTTTTTGTAAAAATTTAATTTTAAAATTAAAATTACTACTTTTAAATTTCTACATGTAAACTAAATTTTATTTTAATTTAACCACACAAATTTTAATTTTACAGTCCATAAATAGTGGCAGTGTAGGCAAACCACAGGGTATTCTTTGCCACAACAACGGTTGTCAGCGACCTTTGTCCAATTCCTCCGGATATTACATGTGCACTTCCATCATTTGAACTTTGATTGACGATAATTTCGACATAAGTAACAATGGCTCCAGTTCCACTTGTCGGGTATCTCAATGTCAAGGTAACATCCTGAGCTGCAGGCCATTTCTTACCACCCGAACTGTGACCCACTAACCGATCATCTGAAATCAGTTTTACACTAGCATCACTCTATGTCAAGATCTCTAATTTCGTAAACTTACGCAATCTACGTTGACCAAGTGTATAACGAATCACATTCTTAACATTCTTAGCCGGCACTGCTGTCAGCTGACTAGTAGAGAAGAGTTCCATTGGTTTTGGGGCTTCTGTGACGTCGTTCGATACCTGTTCGATACCTCCAAAAGTGTTTTGCCAGTCAGATGAATCTGGAATCTCTTCAATTGTATTTTGCCATCCGGTGAAATTTTCGACATTGAATCTTAATTCACCCGCGAGATTGGGATTCGAATCAAGTAAAACTAGAATCCCGGGATTTTCTCTTTGAATTGCTGGAGATGATGTCACGAAAGCGACAACGGTTACAAGCAATAGCACAACACAACCAACACTAGAGATCGACATTTTTGCGCTACGAAAGTTAATTCTCAACTAACAAGACGAGCTTGGAGAGTTTGTTTAAATACTCGTGGAGCAGTTCCATCATTATGACGTAGCAGCATTGTGTATGTATTTTTTGCGATAAACTCCTACAGCCAATATAATCGGGGAAAATAAAGCTGGAAAAAATCCCTCACAACGCTGATAACTAAGAATGCTTTCTTCTACTTGGATACGAATGCGACCATGTTGATACATATTATACAACACAAGAATATTTTCAAGAAACCAACATCGACTCGGACCATTATCTTGTTGTAGTTAAGGTTAGGTTGAGGATATCCCGATCATCGCAAAGACAAAGTAATACACGGTAATGAACAAGTTTGACGTCGGACGGCTAGCACCACAACTAAACACCTGATTTAATGATTGCCGGCATGCACATGCAGCTAAGTAAGATGCATACAAAGTGTCGCTGGATGGAAGGGGAGTAACGAACACCGGTTTTTCAGAAGGAAAAAGAAGGAGCACCGGAGCAAATAGAGATGAACAAGAAAACATTGTAGTAGAGTCGCAGTCGATGCTGAGAAAGCATTTTTCAAGACTGAAAATCACGAACTGAAAACCGCTGTCAGGCGAAACAAACTTTTCAACCTGGACTATAAAGACCAACAATTCCCTCACCCCCACCTTAATGAAGTGAAGATAGCCATATCTAAGCATAAGTCAAACTGCCGGGCTCAGGCGATCACTTGATAAGGAAGATACACCTACTAAATGGTGTATAGTGTATGATCGGAAGAATGTATGCCCAATGAATGGAAACTCAACATTGTTTGTCTAGGTTTCGGTACAATCATGGAGCCCCTTTGGACCTGTGCACCAAGTAAATAGTTCAAGGATAAGTGCCATAGTGCAAGACATACCAACAGGGTTGCTTACTCAACAATCAGTTTGTCTAGAACACTCGCGTTTATTTTAATAGCGACATTGGCAACACCTATCATTGTTAGTTAAAATTTCTCTTGTTAGGTACTCGATGGCCTGTCATCATTTCATTGAAAGAAATGGCAAGACATCCAATTCGACCGGTTCTTCGCTTCTATCTCGGCACGCTGGGAACGACCGATGACGTCAATATCCTCCGCATACCGCAGCAGCTTAATGGACCTGTTGAAGATAGTGCCTTCCGTGTTGACACCTGCCCTACGCACTATCTGCTTCAGTACAAAATTGAAGAAGTCACATGATAGCGCATCTCCTTGCTGAAATCCGTAGCATGTTTGAAATAGTTCGGAGGAAATACTTCCAAACTGCACGTTGCAGCGCGTGTTTTCCAGCGTCACGAGACACAACTGAATCAGTTTTGTCGGGATTCCAAATTCGGCCATCGCCATATAGAGCTCCTGACGATGTATGCTATCATGCGCGGCTTTGAAGTCGATGAATAGGTGGTGTGTTTCGACTTGAAATTCGTTGGTCTTCTACAGGATTTGCCTCAGTGTGAAAATTTGATCTATAGTCGATCTGCCACGTACACGTTCACACAGTACGTTTGTTAGGATCTTATATGCGGCATTAAGCAGGGATATGCCTCGATAGTTCTTGCAAGGCATAGAATCGCCTTTTTTGTAGATGGGGCATATGGAGCTGATAGTCCAGTCATCGGGCATGTTTTCTACCACCCATACTTGGTTGAAGATTCGGTACATGCTCCCTACCTAAACGTCACCACCGTATTTAAAGAGCTCCGCTGGTAAACCATCAGAGCCTGCGGCATTGTTCTTCTTTAGCTTTTTCATAACTAAGCCAACTTGTTCTATACTAGGTGGTGGAACAGGTTCTTCATTGTTCGGACGTGGGTTCTCTTCTTGCCCTATCACTCTCTCTACATGATGCCCATTAAGCAACTGCTGGAAATGTTGCTTAAACACATCTACTATTCCTTGCGCTTCAGTGACTAGGTCTCCTTCGCTGTCTCGAAGACCCTACGTTCTGGTTTTGTAGCCAGCAGACAGTTGCTTGACTTTTTTATAAAACCACCGGATGTTATTACGATCGCACGACTCTTCGATCTACTTTAGCTGGGAAGCCGCGTAAGCCCTCTTCTTTCTACGCAGGATCTTCTTTTCCTCCCTTCTCCTGGCTCGATATTCTGCTCTTGCTGCCCTTATTTTGCGCTGCAGCGCTTTCTTGTGTGCATCTTCTGTCACCTTTTTCCAGTACACGCATTCATCATCTTGACACGGGCTCTTTCTCTCGGGTGGCTGGTACCCTACAGCGGTTTCGGGTACCTCCTTGATGATGTCGCGATACTGGTACCACTGATTGTTGGCGTTTGTGGTAGGTGAGTGCACAGAGGAGAGTCTCATAGTCAGGCGCTCCCTGTAGACTCTGGCTACTCCAGGTGTGCATAGGCGTCCAACGTCGAATTTCTTCTTCTGGGCGGTTCGCAGCTTCTTCTCGTTGGACAGTCGACCTCTAAATTTAGCCGCGACAAGAAAATGGTCAGAGTAAACGTTTGCCCCTCGGAATGTGTGCACGTAGAGGATGTTAGATGCGTGCCTCGCATCGATTAGCACATGGTCGATTTGGTTGGCGGTTCGACCGTCTGAAAAGCGCCAGGTTGCCGTGTGGATCGTTAGCCTTGAAAACCTAGTACTACTTTTCACCGTATTACGAGCTGCTGCAAGATCGATTAGTCGGTAGCCGTTGTCTGTTGTCGTTTCGTAGATTCTGTGCTTACCAACTAACCCGCCCGAATTTTGTATTGAAGTCCCCGAGTACAACTTTTGCATCGTAGTCCGTACAGGCTCCGTAGGCTTCATCCGGGAGGTCATAGAACTCCTCCCCGATGGGATCTTCAGCCTCGTCGGTAGGAGCGTGTAGCTCCAAGTAGCTTTGGTGCGGATTACAGAAAGGCGATCACTTATCGGCTAAGCCGATTTCCCACGACGAATCCACCACCTAATACAAGCAGTCTTTTGTTGCAGTTGTAATAAATGTCGAAACTTTTTCCTTTTATCGCACGTGATCATATCCATCATATCTCCTGGATCGCGGTAAAGTCTGCTTTGTACCGCGTGAGGACAGACTCAAGTTTTTGAGTGGCACCTGGGATGTAGAGTGTTGTTACATTCCAGGTGCAAACCCTAATATCATAGTCCATTGACGTTTCGGGTCTGGTTGCCATTTGAGGAGTTACGTTATACGAGGCTGGTTGCGTCTCTTTCATAACTAGATATTTTTTACATGGTCGGGAGTTACCACGACGGCACAACCCCCAACCTGGAGGGCCAGGCAATTGTTTTGACCCTAGGACAGCGGGCTGGATATTCCGGTTTCAGTAAACCAATTTTGGGATATGAGCGCTGCCGTTGACCCATTTAGGGTTCGTCCGCCACCAACTCTTTTCCAACACCCTGGCTCAGTATTGGAAAACCCTATAGACCTGGTATTCGAATATGTCGAAGCAGCTCATATAGGGATTACACTTTAGTTCGACCTGACTGGAACTGCAGACGTCACTGTTGACACCATCTGGGGAGTTCATTCGCTGCCGCCTGAAACAAGATGAAATGTCTTAGTGCGTTGACAGTCCTCCCCGCCTCCTGCCGAATGTGCCCCATCAGTTTGTGAAAAAGAAACTACCATCAAGCTCCCAATGAAAGGAATTCTGACTTATTACAGCAATTGAAAAACCAAATGTTAGTGATTTTAAAATTGTGCACTGCCGCCTCCTAACCACTAGTTATACGAGACGAAATTAAGGCTCACTATTATAACATTTGCAAGGTGGAAAAAACAGCAGAACAAATACGCAATTGTGTTAACAAGAAATCTGATGACTTGTAAGCACAAGTGTTATGCGTCGTTTTTCAATAAAACTTATCTTAAACACTCCAATGATTAGCAATCAAGATAAAATCATTTTGACCGAAATCCATAAATTGATAAGAAAAATCACACAATCCAAGCAGCATTTGAACAAGTGAACTGCCCCTATCACCATCACAATGGTCTCAAAGTTTTGTCAACAAATTTGGATTGCCTTCCTGTGCGGATTAATGGTAGCCAGCATTTCTCACGCCTTCAGTCCGCAAGCTAATGGAATGCACAAATTTGGTCAAAGAATTAATAGTAAGTTGAATTTTTTTTTTTCACTTTAACCAGCGGCTATTTTGACAAATTACCATTTTAGATGATCGCCTGCTTTATCAAGTGGAAAATCCCAATGGCAACGAAGATTTCTTCAGTATAAAATATAGTAGTCCTGAATCGTATTGCAGTCCTATTATAAATTACATTGAAATTGCTGTCACAGATATATTCAATGAAACGTATCCGTATATTTCGTCGGGCGGAATTGGTTTTAGATCTGTTGTTGTCGTTCTAACAACGCTACACAATAAGAGCTTCTCTTTCAAGGTGAAGGTCTATGGCATCTAAAAGTGGTTATTCCGAATAAAACAAACCAAAAATCAATGTCATGTGTCGTTGTTCTTTTGAAAGTTTTTTGTTTTTCTTTTTAAAGTTTATTTTACACTCCGTAAATCTTTGAAGAATAGTTGAACCAATATGTATTATTAGCCTCCACAATAACTGCTATATAGCGCTGTCCAATTCCACCAGCCAACACATAGGCTCGTCCGAGATTCGAGCTCTGATCAACAAGAACTTCAACATATGTGACAACTGCTCCTGGACCTTTGATTGGATATTGTAAAATCAAAATTAAGTTGGTGGGAGTAGTCCAACGGAAACTGTCCTTATTTTGGGATACTATCCGATCTTCTGTAAAAGCAGGATAAATTGAAAATACATTTGGACATGTTGAATATTACGAAAGTCACTCACTTGATATTCGTTTTCCGATGCTGTAATGGATGGTACCGTCAACTTTAGCAGCAGTCATGCGAATGACATTTTTGATCGTCTTCGAGTCTCTTAACCATTGAGATGAATCGTCAATCTCAGATGAAATGTGTCCATTGATGTCATTATTTGTTGAATCAAAGTTGGTTAGCACTATCGATTCAATATTGACTCCATTTGACAGAATCTCTGTAGCAGCTATTCCAAGTGAGAGTATCCCAGCGAACACAAGGGTGCGAATCATCATTTGAACTGAGTGGATTCGCCGGTTTGTCGTCGATCATATACTAAAGCTTGATAGTTCAATTTTGCAAAAACTTGAAACGACTTAATTGCATATTTGTCATATCAGTCGGAAGTACGTTTGTCCCTCGAAATTTGTATTGTCTATCGAATGCTCATGGGAATAACAAAATTACACGTGAGATGGGTAGCACGGATAAAAAAAATAATAGATAGAGGTATCGAATAACCATTACAAATGTGATGAAACTATTTCAATTGCTTTTGAAATACTCGTTCACACGAGTGTATGAGATTATCAGCATTTCAACAAGTTTGTTTGCCTTTATACTGCATCCATCTGTGGCAGTGGAACTTTAGGGCAGGTAATAAAATCGTCAAGTGAGCTACTATTTAGTAAACAATCGATAGTTAGTGACAAGTACCCGAACTGGACATTCACAGGAAATGCCCAGCAGGCTTGTCATCACTCTTAGAGCACTCATCGCACACTTTTGTGTCATCATTATGCAGCCTACAGTCTTCGTACTAAGGTGTGTCAGAAAGGTCACTGAGTATTAAGAAAAATCTGAATGCACTTAATTGGTCTCCCTGAAACTTGAAGAGGAATGGTACTTACGGTTGTGCTCACAAGAAGTACCAGTGCTAGTGGAAGCCCTAAGAGAAGACGTAGGACGCCAACGTCAGTCTTAATGGGAGCTCAGGTTCTGAGAGATTCTCCTTTGAGGCTTTTCTAGCTGACTAAGCAGCCAAAAGGAAAGACTTAATGAATAAAGCCTGGCTTCAACATAATAGATTCAGATTGATTCGAACTTATTGACGCGGAAGAATAAATAAAATAATAAACCTAGAATGCAATCGGTCTCATCATAGCCGCGTTGATCTAGAGAAGCCTCCCCGGCGATAAGCCTTTCATCTGACCGAAACCTGACAGCGCTCTTAAGTTGAAGAGGAC
The DNA here is from genome assembly GCA_928272305.1 of Volucella inflata. Lineage (NCBI taxonomy): Eukaryota > Metazoa > Arthropoda > Insecta > Diptera > Syrphidae > Volucella > Volucella inflata. Next base: position 69,495,384 of record OV743719.1, read on the forward strand.
ATAATCAGTCTCCAAAGAATTTTTTTATTCAAAATGAAATTCAAATTCCTAGCACTGCCTTCAACTCAATGTGGATGCTAATAGATCTTCTGAATCTCTCCAGCCTGGCTAATTTGTCCCTTTTGAGGACTTTGAGCCATCAGTCCGCTGGTTTTACTGAATTATTCTGTTTTCCAAAAATCTTTGTCGAGGCAAAACTCGTTTATGAAAACCAGTTTGGAAGTGGCATTTGCATTAGCAGATAAAAAAATACTTCTGCTAAGATGCTTTGAATAAAAAATTTTAAAGAGTATTCAATTTTTGTCAGAGACGCAAGTATTTTAAAATGAGTGTCGCGTTTGCATCACGTTATGAAGCAGATTCTTGTGCACGCATCCAAAAGGACCGAAAATGTCATACGGAGCAGCTGCTAAATACATGAAAAAGTCAAAAGTTAAAAATGTGGATGATTTGCCGGATCGTGGGTCTACGCCAAAAACAACAAAAAAGCAGGACAAAATGATTCTACGCGTGTTTGAAAAAGATCCTCTTCTATCGTTACGTGGAGGACAAGGGATTTTACGTAAAAGGGGTCTAAATGAGTGTTGTGATACGATACGAAGACGTTTACTAGCCAATAATGTAAAATTTCAAAGCACAATAAAGAAAGAACTACTAAAAACACGTAGAAAAACGACTCAGTTGGGCCAAGGAGAATTTGGACAGAGATTGGAACAACGTTGTTTTTTCAGATGAAGCTTCTTTTTGGGCATGGTCTCCTATTACTCATATCTGGTGTACACAATCCAATAAATTAATCCAGCGGACCGTCAAACACCCGGCAAAGGTGCACGTTTGGGGGTGCTTCTCAAAACAAGGATTTGGCAATTTGTTCATGTTTACAAATAACTTAAACGCACCCAACATCGTCAAAATTTATAAGAAGGCTTTATAACCATCTACCCAAAGGTGGTTTAAAAGAAGGAATGAGAATTGGTTACTGCAAGAAAATAATGACCCGAAACATCGCAGTCGTTTGTGCAGTGCGTGGAAACAAGAAAATGACGTCGATGTTTTAGATTGGCCATCACAGTCGCCGGATGCAAATCCCATTGAAAATGTTTGGGCATTCATGAAGCTAAAGCTCCAAGGAAAGAAGATCTCGACGGTCAAACAATTATCACGAAAAATAGGAGTTTTATGGAGATCTTTGTCTCAAGATTATGCTATATAAGATAAGTAAATAAATAAATAAATTGTTTCGGTGAAAGATCAACCTCCAATCTAAAAGATGGCTCGAACTACCGACAACTGACTGAAATAGAAGACGTCGATACAAATAAAGCCTTTGTTGATGACAACGTAGAAGAGACTTTCAAGAAGTGTATAAGGCGAATATCTTTGAAAATGTCAGAAATGTTGATACCTCGCCCCACTATTATATCTGAAATCAAACGTAGAGTTACTCTTGCGAACCGTTGTTTTTTGACCAAAGAAGGCAAATGAGTAGTAAGGCCTTGTTAAAACTCTAGAAGACCCAATCCTGTTTTATGATGCAGAGACATGGACGTTGCCAAAGGTAGAAAAAGATTGTTGATCGTCAGAAAAGTACACATTGGTTGCCTAAGATGGATATAATATTAAGCGAAAGAACGCTAGCCCGAAAAGTCTTCAATTTAAACCTGAAATGACAATGCAGTAGAAGAATACCGCACCTTAAGTGGTCAACTTATAGTGCGCAACTGGAGGGAGTTAGTCAGAAATCCCTCTTACTAAAATCGACTATTGATTTAGGCCAGCTGTACCCCGAACTTTAGCGCCACCTGAGTAAGTAGAAATCACAACCTGGTAAAATAGTTGCTTTCACAACTTCTTAATTCGAAATGGTATGAAATACTGGCAATACAGGAGCTCAGGTTGTATTGAGTCATCAGTGACAAGAGTTTCTAAAGAGGAACTCCAAACTGACACACAATGAACAGGTCCCTGCATAACTGACCTAAAGAAGGTTTATGACATCACATGACTTAAACGGCGAATCCACTGGAAAATTCAAAATCTAAAACGGTATTCGCTTCGCTATGACTTCAATAAAAATAAGGGCAACTAGAAGAGCATTTGAACCAGAGCTGACTCCGTAAAGGTGGCTGAGGCCCCATGATATCATCAGCGTATCCGAGTAAAACTCACGTCTATTTTGCACAAATCTTTTAAGAATGATGTTAATGATATGATTGTCATTTCTTCATCCAGGTGGGGTGGACGGAATTATTGGTCTACGTCGGCCAGGTCGTCATCGCCGTTAGGCTGTCTACAGAAATGCTCTTTTCTAATCCTCACCAAAGCAATTCTCCTATTTCGATAGTATTCGGTTGATCATGGTGGTGCTCATCTTACATTAGAGTTGAACGTTTGTGGGCAGGCAATTCAGCAGGGATAGAGATGTCACACACGGCAGAGAAAAGTATCTCAGATTCAGTAGGACGGTGGAAGTCCCAATAAACTATTTGTTACTCGGTAGCATCAGTAATTTTGGTGACTTGTTGAAGTGGTTTTTTTTTTAAATCAAGGTAGCCACGCTAGAAATCAAATTCGTTATGCTTAAGATAAATAAATAAATAAAATATATATTAGCGCTCGGGAAGAATGAAAGTTATGAAAAATCAAAATCGTGGTAGTTGCTCCAGAAACACTGGGAGCACTGCTTCTGTAGCCCGAAGCTTAACCGAAAACCAAAGTTTGATGATTCCAGATTGAATTCAGCAAACAGACATGCAACAAACAAAACTCCATCGAATTGTCCCTAAAGATTTTAAAAGAGCTCTCCATCAACATAGTCCTAATAATAATAATCCTAATTGATCAAGACCTTAACAGAATTCTTGTGAGAAATGATGCACAATTCCATCTGTAGTGCCCAAAACACATGTGCAGAAAATGTACTTGCAGTACTGCTGGCAGCTCTGCCCGTGAAACAGATATGCATATATTTTTTGAAGTAAATAGCATCGGTTGCTGTCATTTTACAGAAACTGTAAAAATAGAGATGTGTTGCAGAACAGCGCTGCGTGCAGCATTCATACGTAGCTTCGCGAATTAAAACATTTGTATTCTAATTTCACTGCACACAAAATTCTGCTTCCTTAGCAGATTGGTTGCAGTTGAGGTTTATAAAATTTAAGAATGCTTGTTGAGAAGGCAATCCTCCTAAGAAAGGCTTCGGCTTCGCTTTCAAACCATGATTTTTGATTTTTTTCTTGTCGGCACTGTAAAGTACTCGTCTTGTTGGCAAAATAATTTGTTGTATTGGTGATCAAAATTGACTGCCAAGATCATGCGATTTTACTATATGCAACTTCTTTCTTTGTGGCCATAAGAAAGAGGGGGCCAATTAAAGCACTTAAAGTCAAAATCTGTGCTGTTACCGATAAGAATAAAGCCGTAAATGTGATGAAAAATTTTATCAAAACGGCCTGTATGTACTACACAACAGAAGTTCTGGATATCATTTGGCAATCCTTATTAAATCGATGAAAATAAAAATCAGATACTACTTACTAAGATAAACATTTTTTGTTTGGATTTTTTTTTCATGGATACGAGTACATAAAACTAAACACACGCTAAACCATGGAATGCAAAGTAATCAGAATCAGAAATACTCTATGGCTTCGGATATTTAAGTTTGACTGCGAATACATCTGCATTTATCAAATTCCATTCAGAGAGAACGAAATCAAATTTATTTTTTTATCAGCAAACGTCGGAGGGACTTCACCGTCACTTTTTAGATACACTCGTAACAAACATGAGACTTTTATCGTAGTAAAGAAAAATCACTCCAGCACCACTGGAATGTCGGAATCTCCGTTTTGAAATATAATAGTTTCGCATGTTTGCACTTTCCGCTTTAATCTTAGGTTATTCTCGTTAAAAAAGAAAAAGTGATTCTTTCATGTTTCTTCTATTTTGTTTATACGAGTATATCAAAAGTATGTAATAGAGTTTACTGAATATGCATAAACAATGGAATATATATGGGGGACATGCTTCCCCTTGTAACTTCTCTGCTCGTGGAATAGGTGCGATGTTTGGTACACACAATACAAAGTTTTTTTTTAAATCCATGTAGACATGAGCAAACTGTAAGAATTTTCTTAGAGAAATCCAAGCCCGATAGATGTTGACACACCCTTAGTGGAGCGACTAAACCCTGCGGAGAAGATGATTCATCCTGTTAGCGAGCAAAGCGAGCCACCTACCTCAAACTTGAATTGAACCAAATTTCTGGAATGGGTGGCTCGCTTCTCTCGCTTAAAGGATTTTACCACGAAAAGCTTCTGAGATTCCCTTCCACTTGCGTGCGCCATCTGAGTCGCAATCTTTCTTTACTGCGCTGTCCCTCGGGTCGGATTCGAAGACTTTTCAGACCGGAGCCTCTATGCCTCTGCACCATAGAGCAGGACTGGAATTATAAAGGTCTTATAAAAGGTGACTTTTGTTGTCCGAGAGAGGGCTTTGCTACTCAATTGCCTTTTTAACTCAAAGAAAAACGGTTGGCACGAGTTATTCTTCGCTTGATCTCAGCGCTGGTGTTGTTGTCTGTATTTATAGCAGAGCCTAGGTAGACAAAGTCCTCAACTACCTCAAAGTTATATCTGTCGAGGGTGACGTTCTGCCCGAGACGTCGGTGTTGGTTGTCCTTTTTTCTTGACAGCATATACTTGGTCTTGCCCTCATTGACCGCTAAACCCATTTCTTGTTTAGCTGCATGTGCTTGCCGGCATTCATCATCGTTTCGTTGTGGTAGCCGAGTGAAACCCAGCACATCAGAAGCGGCATCTCTGATGGCGTTTTGGCAGTATTTCTAATGGTGTTCGAAGCTTGATGCTGGCGGTATTGGACCTCTTAAGAGATTAAGAGACACTCGATCGGAAAAGGACTCGGCGATCTCATGTGATTGTAGCCGTCTGACGTCGAATTTTCTTACAGAATTAGTTTGTCATGGCGTAGTTTGGGATATCCGCAACCGTACCTTGGCTACAACAAGGCACTGGTCCGAGTCGAAGTTGGCTCCTCGGAACGTACGGACATCCATAATACTGGAGGAGTGTCTTGCGTCGATCGCAATGTGATCAATATGGTTGACTGTTGATTGATCAAGGCATCCTTGGTGTCGTCAACTTTCTTCTTTGTGGGGGCATGCGCGCATATACTATAAGGCCAATGTTGGCGAATTTAGCCTTGATGCGGATTGCTACGAGGCGCTCGATCATATGCCGGAAGCTCAGGACTTCTTGTCTAAGCGCTGCTTATACCGTCGATAACAATTGACGTAGTAAATGATTAAATGGCGGTTATGTCTGCTTTGTAGCAGTCTAGGGCCTCCGCTAGTTGCTCGGCTGCACGTGGTCTACTAAGGGATCTAGCATTCCACGTGCATATCCGAAGCTCATTGTCCTTAAATCGTTTGCGTGGGTTGTTAACAGTTGATCCGTCCATATCCGAGGCTTGTTGATGCTTCGTAACTTCGTAACCCGCAGCCTGGAGGACCAGTTCCATTTTTAATGCCCCTAGGACGAGGGGTCGGTTACACCGAAGCCGATAACCCGTTCCGAGATGTGAGTGCTGCCGTTGGCCCATATAGGGCTCGTCCGCCACCAACTCTTTTCCAAGACCCTGACTAAGTCTGGGCTCCAAATTTGCGCAGGAAACTCGCCATTTGTTCTCTTCACTTCGCAATCTCCAGTGAGATTCCCAAATGGCGCCACGGGGCTTAATAGCAGAGCTGCAAGATGTTCGGCTGCAGAGGCTCATTCTCGTTATTTAAAGAATCAGCACCTGGCGGAAGATGCTACTTTTACGAGGCCTTATACTAATCGTTGCCATTTGTAGCTTAAGCGCTCACAAAAGGAGACCAGGCGGCCTTGTACTAAAATTCGAAAACCAAATACTAAGAGTTTTTTCGCGATCATAATCTTTTGGGGCATCATTTTCTAGGTCTAAGGGGACAATTTGGTCTAGCCCCTTAAACCAAGTACTTTGCATTAGATTTCCAAAAAGCTGACGGACAAAGTCCAAGCTCTTGTAAACGACGTCGAATCGATTAATTTTGATTTTATTTAACTCTCTCCTAAATGGATGCAATTTTCTCTTCAGTACGCACTCTTATGCTTGGCACTGCATCCTCCATAGAAAATTCTATGCGAAAACGGCCAACAATGCGGTGAATAGCAGTCTCAGATGGTCGATAATGTCTGGCGTAATATGTTGCAATAATTCTATAAGTTTGGCGCACAGAACCATAATTTTGGAAACAAATTTCTAAAATTTGCTAATGTTGTTGAAACGTGTATGTCATTACGATAAATTTGCAAGGGCTTCTGAATTAAAACGACAATGACAGTTTGCAATCTGACAAGTAGTTTGACAGATATAAATGTCTAAAGTTATCTTTTATTGGAGAGAAGTAAGGCAAGTACTCTTTAGACAGGTTAAACAGGTGGGAGCAATGCAGGGCCAATTAAATATATTTACAAGGAAACTATGTGGACAAAACAAAAATTTTAAAACAATTATCTTGTTTCTTTGTTTGGGAAGTAACAACAAACAACCCTTGTATGTTGTTTTCGAACTTTAAATAGTACACTTCCATCAAAATATCAAAAAAGGGGAACAAAGTAGTAAAAATAAAATCTCACTCGACATTGTTGTATCAAATTTATTTTGTTTTTTTTATTTATTTCATTTTATTTGTAATTTCATGTATAAAATTATATACAAAGTTTATTTACTCATATTCATAATATAATTGATTTTATCTTTTGATTGTTTGTTTCATTTATGATTATATTATACAAAATCTGTTAGGCCCGACGTACTGATACTAATTGACCAGCAGCAAATCTTATTTGTTACTCCTTCTGTGTAATACCTTTACAACTATTTCATCATTACCATATTGTTTGCAAAAATTTTATCAAGCGCAACTTTTAAAAGGTAGATTACCTATCCGTTTATAAAAGCAATCATATCTAAAGTATTAAGCGAGTTGGTTGGGGAAATGTTTTTTTTTTTTTTTTTGATGAAAAAAGGAAAATTAATCAATTAAACAAAACCAGAAACAAAGTAAAAATAAATGGTATCTCTTAAGTTTTGTTTTTTGTTTTTTATCAATAATAATAATTACTGTTTACGTACATATAAAAGTTTATAACCCTTCGCGCGTGCTGAATACTCAAATTAAATTTGTAATTGGAAAGTAACATTTAAAACATAATAACAATGCATCGAATATGCATCAAAGAAACAAAGAGAAAAAAATAAAATAAAACAAAAATACGTGGAGGGATGCCTTATATTCAAAATACACCGATCTATTTAGAGTGTCCTCTGTGCAAGGCTTGCCTTATTCCGAGATATCAATCGGAATTGACGTTGTGAACGTTGGTGTTTCTAGTTCTTCGTGTTTCTTCATTTTGAGCATCTAAAAATGTACAAGAAGTCGGTTTTAATCAATAAATTTCAGTAAAAATAAAAAGAAAGACAAATAAGACATTTGATGAACATTATCCCATGCAGAGTTATTATGCAATATCAGTGCATTATGGACGATGGAAGTTATTAACAAATGAACGTGATTTTATTTATTACGGCTTTGATAAGTTATTGCTTGCCTATTTGGGTTCTGTGAGTTGTTATTCTATAAATGACCAAAAATTATGAACTTAAGTATACTTGGTAGGCTATTTGGTAAGAGAAGTTGTCACGAGTAAATGCCAATTGTAAAGATCTGCCTGTACAGGTGCATATGAAATTGCCTAGTTTTAGAAAAAAATTGATTTAACCAAAGCACTACCTCGTTGAAGTCTACAAATACATCACAACAACGAAGGAATACTCTGAGGAGATTCAACGTTAAACGGCTGCAATCACAACAAACTGCGAGAGTCTTTACGGATTGATCGAATAACTCTTATCTCATAGACATGTAGTATGCAACCAATATCAAGTGCTGAAGACTATTTGGATTGATGTCAAAAAGCAATTAGAAACGCCATAGGTGATTCGCTGGGGTTTACCCGACCACCTCCACGAAACCCATGGTTTGATAAGGAATGGAGTAAGAACACGCAAGGAAAACAACATGCCATCAAAGCGGCACTAGGTAGATGAACCCATGAGCTCTGTTAACAAAACAGAAGGGAAGAAGATTGTCTTCTCCGGATGAAAAAGAAAGCGTAAGACAGAAGAAATACTGCAATAGAGTGAGACAAAATGAACCACTCTGTCTAGACGGTGAAAGTCAAAAGATTCACCCCCTCGACCAACATGAATTGATGATAGCAATATCAGGCCTACTTAATCCACAAGAAAGAATACCCCTTCACATGCATTAGTTTTAGATAAATCTGTCTCCTTAACATAATATATATAAAAATCCCGTGTCACGGTGTTTGTGGTCGCACTCCTCCGAAACGGCTCGACCGATTTTAATGAAATTTTGCGTTTATATTTGATAGGTATGAGAAGAGGTCGTTAAGTATATTTTATACCGCTAGGTGCTTAAAGTGTCTCTACCGAGAATTTTTTTTTCAATAAAATACATTTGCAAGCATGTGAGTAAGGACAGCGATATGGCTGTGTTTCAAATTCAGAATACCGATATGAATGGTCCCAGATTGAATGACAACGACAAAATAATGCCCTACCAGATTGGCCGGTACATCAGCTCAAATGAAGCTGTCTGGCGTATCTTTGGTTTTCCAATTCATGAACGAGACCCAGCAGTTATGCATACATTTAGCCGTCCATCTTAAAAAAGGCTGCGAGTATACTTCACAAACGAGAGAGCAATTGAGCCTGTAATGAATCTACCAAAAACTACACTCACCGATTTCACATGGAATCCAACAAAAAAATGGATGCCCCGTAAGCAAGGCACACCAATTGATGCTTGCCCCAGCCTATTCGAATTAAACACTTTGGGCCAAGTATACTGTTACAGTCAATCCAAGGCAGACTGAGTGCTTCTATTTGCTACTATTGTCGGTTAATGTCACCGGACAATTGTCATTTCAAGATAAATGTATAAAGATGCATGCCTTGCACTCGGCTTGCTCGAAGACGACAATCATTGGGTTGATATGATTGCAGAAGCAGCATTTGGCTGTAAAACAACACAAATTCGTCTACAATTCGCTATAGTGTTGACTAAATGTTTACCGGGATGAGCAGACACGTTGTGGGATAAACACGACAATTCAATGACTGACAATATATTGCATCGAATTCGTACACGGTGCAATGATCTAACATTTACATTCAGCGCCGCTATGTATAATGAAGCATTGATTGCTATCAAAGATGTTTGCGTTGTCATTTTATCGATCACATTCGATCAATTTTATCGATCGTTAAAGCAATCAAACACACTTACAATTCATTCGTTATTTTTTATTTAACAACCAAAATATTCACTAGAAATAATTTATGTGGCAGAACAAAGTTTGGCGGGTCAGCTAGTATCATATATTATCTTATCTCATAAATTGTATGAACGTTTGAGATCCTTAACCAAATTTCGAATTGGCTGCTATCAGGGTCGTTTTAAGTGTGATAAGTTCTCATGCAGGATTACCATAGATAATGCACGCTACTCCGACAATGATGGCAACGTCAAAACCGAGACTTTAAATGTTGTAATAAGACTTGGAATGGTCCTTAAAATAATTCTGCGAAACTTGCAAGTTAACTCCAGAGACAAGAGCTTTCGACATTGATAAAACCGTGTGTGTAACACGGTCTTGAGCTTTACAGCGATGCCGACCCTTCAGAAAAAATTAGATAACCCGACTTAGATGGCTACGTCACCTTAAGTGCATGGACATCAGCATTCCAGCCCGTACATTTTTCGAGGACACCACCTCTTTTGCTAGCAAAAGAAAGCAGTGCCTGAAGAGGCAACCTATCTAATCCCTGGAGGGACTGTATCCACTCATGCAAACGATATCTGAATGATGACAATGTCTTACTTTATAGCAATTGTATTTCAGTCCAAAAAAAAAGAAAAACACATCTTTTTAGTCAAAAAAAAAAGCATCAGCATCTGATGAAGAACTCCGTATTAACAGAGTTGACCGACCCTCTAAACGAATATCTCTTTCATGAACAAGTTTCGGAAACTGCCCTTCATCAACGACGTGCCAGAGATGAACGGTTTTCAGGGGACGGCTTTCAAGCAATAAATTATAAATCGCAAGCCGGAACATCGGCACAATGGTAGGCAAAAGTTTAAAACTAGAAACGGTTCATGTTAATTCGATATAGTATGTGTAATAAACAAAGTGGTCAAATGTCGGTAACTGGGCCTGCAACTTGAACATGAAAACGAATGAAACCGAATGACAACCACATATTGCAGTGGCGGTTTTTACAAAACGCAGATAAATCACCATTTATGCAACTAAGCGAAATGGTGAGTGTAAGATTCTAAAGTGATCTTAGGCAAACAACTACCAAGTCAGTACCGAATCTTTTCTCAAAACAACTTACGAAAACCGGTACCAATAGAAAAAATTAACTGGCAGCACAATTTAAAAAAGAAAATAGAGCAAAATTCTGAAACAGTATTGTAGAAAAGGAAGTTTCACAACTTTTAAGCAGCCGAAAGCGTCAATGCACGGGTAATAGACCTAATATTATTAAAAATTCAAGATGAGCAATGAGACGGTGGACAACGACATTTGCAATAGATGGAAAAAGTATTTCAACGCCATATTTAACGTTGTACTGCTCCATTCCCTCACAACGGCAGATTTTACGAAAGCAGTCGGACTCGATACCATATCCTCCGAAGTTAGAAATTATTTAATAAAATGACTAGCTGCGTTTAAATGGCTAACCAGTGGAAGAAGAGCTTACTGGTTCCACTGTTATAAAGGCAAACCCGACACTTGAATTCTAGACAATCGTCGACGGAGTATTAGTAAACACCATGGCAGTCAATCCAACTGTGTTGACATATGATGCGAAGGATCGTCAAATCGTTTTCCTCGATTTGGAAAAGCGTTCGCCAGAGTTCTCAAAGATCTTATTTGACTTGTAGTTGTAGTTCTGTAATCTATGTATAAATCAGCAAACCTAACATCATCGCCCTAAATTTCTATTAAAGCAGTACATCACTGAATTTGTAACAATTGCTCTTCATTTCAAACATTCAAGCAGCTCTTAATAATTTGGGAAAGATGCTAAAACATTATTGGTTACGGATCAGACAAAGTAAGATCGAATATCTGCATTGCTGTTTTTCCAGGAAACAAACCCAATTCTTGACATACGTATAATATTTAAGAGTCCTAGTGCCAAAATGCGAAAAATTAAAAAACGAGAAGAGTTAGTGCGGGATGGCTTAAATGACACGAAAACTTCTCTGTATTTTGTGACAGGAAACTTCTGCTTAAACTTAAGGGTTTATTATACATATACACTTACTACTATCGTTCGGCTAGCGTTTATTATACGCGATTTGATAATATGAGATGTATGAAAAATATTTAAAAACAAATATGGGGCGATTGATGTGAAAATGTTACAAATGTCAGCGGGTGTAACAAAACGTACTTTAAGAAACAGATAGAAAAGAAACCAGCGGCTGAGAAAATCAGTTGGTATTGCCTGTTCAATGAAGGTCTTTTGAAAACCTGAACCGAAGGGCTATAGTGGCCAAATTCCAGGCGAGGTTCATAGACGATGCCGAAAAGAAAAATAGTTGGTTCACTCAAATGCGAAACCATTTAAAATAGAGTGGTCGCAGAATGGATTTAACATCCGCTCCAATAAGTGGCGCAATAGCAATGCTGGCATGTGGGAGACATATTTAACATTTCGTGTGACTATACATGTGCGTGACGGTCCTGGAAATATTAAAACTAATCCCGAACTTCGGCATTCGAAAACGCTTCCCAAACAAACATTATATCCCTAGAACCCCTAAGATCTTTGCATAAATTCAGTTCAAACTGGCTACAATAGGAATCCTTAACAAAACTTTCTAACTTTATAGATACTTCTATCGACAAAATATAGGAGTAATCTTTGAAGAATGCTATACACCCTGGCCGCTGCATCTTTATAAAATCAACAAATCTTAGTGTGGACAAATTGGTTTTATTTACAAAATGTTATGTTTTATTCCCGCACCAAAATAAAATATTATATCAAAAACAAAACCACCATGTTAATCTCAATTACAATGGCAACAAAAAAATATTCAAAATAAAAATTATACAAAAGTAAAAAAAAAGAAGAAAAACAACAAAACAAAAACAGAGATCCCAAAAAACTAATCACACTTCTTGTTCATCATTAAACATACCTGTTTAACATCACCTTTAGCCTTTTGTTTTGCAAAATTTAAACAATTTTTATTTAATTTTTTATTTAATTGGTGAGTCAATACAAAAGAGAATAAATAGAGAGAAAGAAAGATAATTTCAATTAGTTAGTTGTAAGGTGGAATAGGGAATTTATTTGGGAGAAAGAAAACTTGGGCTAAGGAATTGAATTTGTTTTCGTCGTGCTTTAGGGCAATAAATAAATTTGCATACCTGTTGCAGTTTGTAGTGATTGATAATATCCTGATCGGCTGGGCAGGACTGCGTGAAGGCATCTAATTGATACATGTGATACATGTAACGCCATAAGTCTCTCAGATGAGTCTTCAAATAAGAAAAGCGAATATAATTGTGATTTATTCTTGAGAGAGTACGAGCATTTATATGATATTTTTAACTTACGGGTATTTCAAAATCAACAAAATACTTTCCAGCTACTCGAATATGCTGTAGCCTTGGCATGAGCTCACAATCGAAACAGCACATAGTATCGCCCGTCAGGAAACGAGTGCCACGTGATGCCAAATGATCGTTGATCTTCCTCAAATGCGTTAACAAAGCATTGTTTTTGTGCTCGTCCTTTTTGACCAACATTAACTTCAATTTGGAATACAAGTTTTCAATCAAAGTAGCTACTTCCTTGTCCTGTAAGAGGTACACAGTTTTTTTTTTTTTCATTTTTGCATAAATTCGACGGTATGCACTTACCTGCACAAAAAGATTATATCCACCAGGGATGTTCTTCATGATGTGCCTTTCGATTTTATCATTCTCCAAGATGGCTAGACCATTGTCAATTAGAATTGGCGGATGTGTTGCCTCAAAGTTGGTACGGAAATCTGGTGGGGGCTTTTGCATATCAACTGTGGTGACCTGAAATCAAAATTGTATGAATCAAAATTAGTTAATAGAAGAAATCTCTTCAAATGAATTATTTTTTCCTCTAACATTGTCTGACATCTCGAAAATCAGCACTATTCGAGTGTAATAGGTTGATTTGCAGCTCTATAGTAAGGGTTCGTCAAAGTATGGATTCGCACTTTGAATCTAAAAGAAACCGTGAGTACATGTAGTGGCATAAGGGTGCGAGGTGTGTTATTTTATTCTCCAACCATCTGCTCTATCGGACGAGCGCAGAGAAGTGAAACCTTTTTACCAGCGATGCATCGAGCGGGCAGGTTTCGCCCTATAGTCAAGGAGCAATTAAAGAAACAACCCAGGGCGATCCTATTTTCGTATTCAGGTAATAAATACAAAAGGCGGAAAAGGATTAGACTTCGGCAGATGGATCCTCGTTTCTCTTGGCCACTGAAAAACTACGGACGGTTGTCGTAACTGGTTGCGTTGCAAGGGGAACCATATTTTCAAATGCCTCAAAGAAGTTAATGACGCTACAAACTTTCTCCTAAACTTTTTTGAAGCGGTAAAAGATAGTGTCATCATTGTTGTTGTTTTCAATATATCTAATCTTGACGGCAAGACCACGTATGTTATTCTTCCTAATACGTAGCTACGAGCACGCAACAACATGTTTTGTACCATCCCCGATCTTTACGGAGGACTTGCACTAGAAATTCGTGTCTGCTCATGTCAGAGCCCGGTGGTTCTGCTCCTATCGATAGTCTAGATAAGTTTTGACTGAGTCCTGGGTTGCAGATCCACGGCAGGTGAAAGATTATTCAAAGTCCTAGCGGTAAGTTGACGCCCCGCCCGCGCTGTCTGGTCCTGAGTAGATCTTACAGATCTTGGGATATCAACCCTAAACTCTTGTTCATTGAAAACCTATACTCACAGTTCAGCATATCGATCAATCAATTGCTTTTTTATATCAATTCCGCCATTCATCAAAAAACAAACTAATATTAACACATCGGCCGCTAATGGCAAACTAGCTCAAACTAGTTTCTTCTTTGAACCTTCCCAACAGTAGGAATACAGAGGGTAAGTGCTCACAGTAGTGGACCACGGATCTTCGAAAACAGCCCTGCAGGAGTAAGAAGAATTTTTAAATAGTATGGCATACTCTGTTCTGCTTACAATATTGGCGAAAAATGTTCCTTATGCAATTGTCCCAATTAGAGTAGAGATTGCAGCGTTTGGGTATGGCAAATCGTTTCTTTTCTAATGCATTGTGGCTCTTTCATCCACAAAAATTGATTATACAATTAAATCTGCCCTCAACCAAGTCTTTTTCTTAATCAATTTCTATCTTCACACACGATTTCGGGATAGCCGAGTTTGTCTTCTCTGAGGAGTTTTACAAACAAAAATCCTTCAGTCTACTATTCCGTCTTTCAAGACGAAATTCTATTTATTAAACAGGTCGCTCCCTGACTCAGCCAAGACACTTACACGTCTCAGTGAACTAGGTCTCTGTGGAACTGGCTAAACTCAGATAGTAGACAACTGGACAACTTCAAAGTCAACCACAAAGTCTTAAGTCAGAAAACTGGCACATTTTCAAGCGCTCTTAAGGGCCAGTAAAAGATTCAAAAGCTACAGAAAAAGAAGCAGTTGTGATGCACTTCCTTTGCCACTGTCCTCTATTGGTGTTTATCAGAATACATTCCCTAGGCAATTAAAACTTCCGAAGTCAAATGGTCTGGTTTATGAGTATCACTAATCTTGAAATCATTATTGGTCATCCATGTTCTCCCAATAGTATGACAATGGGCATCAAACTGAAACTATAACTGGCCCTAGTGCATCTCAATGAAAACCTTTTGTAGTATTGATTCTCATATAATATTCCGCTGTTAACACAACTGGTTTTGTGCGCTTGAAAACGAGGGTGTACGCTGAGATTCTACGAAGCATTTTTTATTAGATGTGGAAAGAAAGTATTGTAAATAAAAACCAGACAGAGAGAATTGTATGATGCATTGAAACCAAATTCAATGCCAAAAGAAGGTAGAGGTAGACAACAAAAATGAAGACACAAGGTCTGATGACTGACGAAAAAATCTTGCAAGGATATTTTCAATGGGCATCGCTCTCTATCGATGCATCACTAAATGCACATTCACCTCATTAGTGTCTACATGCTTGGGGTGTCTAAATATGATTGCAATATGCACTTAAATAAAATGCCTCTACGAAATAAAATACCTACGAATAAAACCAAATGCAAATCAAACTAATTTGTCTTATTTTTTCACTCCCAGAGAAAGCATTCATCTCGAAGATATTTTATTTATCTATTAAATTTATTTGCTAAAAAAAATTTCGGTTAAACATCCGGAATAATGCCAAAGGGTAAATGTATTGCTATTGCTCATCAGCGTCACAACGAAATTAGATTGGCCAACAACGTCCAATAAGTGCAAAAGTAATCGAAATAAAATGAGATACGAGTTGTTGTGTTTCAAATTTGTTTTTATTTTTTCTGTTTGTTTTGGAAATGTTCCCATTCAGAAATACATTTTTAAGATCGTGGAATATACAAGCTATTACAGACGTTCAATGAAAAATACTCATACCATATACATACAGGAAATTTTATTATTAAATTTGCGTCATAAGTTAGAGAATGAAATTACTTTCGAATTTTGAATTGGACTGTTTTGAAATTTTTGGAAATTGCGATATGATGCCTGTGAATGGTGGGCTTTTGTTGTTCTATATATTCCTGGCAATCCACTGCAGTTGTCTGGCATTATGAGTGTCTGACTTTGAAACGGAGGTTTTTCTTCTTTTCGAAGCCAAGTGCCAGGCAATAGAACCAACGTGTGGGCATTTCCAAGAAATGCAATCTCCTCCACGTCCGGCCCATTAGCATTTTACTCTTTCAATCAGAGCCAAGCAATGCTGTTCCTACAATTTAAATACTATTTCAGACGATATCCAACAAGATATCGATAAAGGACAAGTTATACTCAATTTCAAGAAGTTATTTACACCCCGACATCCTTTAATGAAAACTAAAAAAACTTGTTTTATTCCAGCGAACAATCTTTTCAACTGGTCGCAGGAAGATGTTATTGATAACAACTTTTCAGTATTAAAGATAATAAAGCAAGGTGTCATAGGCCATTTATTCGCTACAGGTATAACCTGACCGGCTAACCAATTCAAAGCAGAAATTGCCTCAAATTTTAATGAAAGTTAATCGAAAATATATGACTGTTCGGTAAATGGATTGTTGGATTGCGGCTAATTATTCAAAATCTAAAATTCTTCCAATATCTAATAGCAATCTTGACTTTGATTTTGATCTTGTGACGGTCTCATGGCTTGACCACCACGATTACATCAATTAAAGGTCAACAGCAACTGGTAAGGATCCTAAATATACCCACGCGGTGTACTATATAATATTTTCTAATCCTAGACAAACAATTAAATCAGCGACATTCTTGGCTAGCCAAATGTTATCTTTTACATGACCAACCCATTTCTTTCGACAGGTTTGTGCCTTCGGTACTGCAGTCAGTGAACTGCGAGCTATTGCCTATTGACCACTACAACAAGATTTGAAATCTTAGATGGCAATTGGACATCGTACTCCAAATAGCCTATGTTGAGTTTGTTGAGCAGGAGAGCAGAACAGTAGACACACTACAATGTTCTGTCACAAGTTCTTAATGCTGAAAGCTTAACATACGACGAATGATTTCGCATAGCTTAATCAGTGGTGGAGTAAGCATGACAAATTTCTTACATGAACTCCATAATGTATGGTAGAATTGACCAAACTATATTTAAACATATTCTACGATGACTGCAATAGCGAACAGAGGCAACGTCGATTTGGGTGCGTATTTCTTTTAAACGGCAGACGCATGGTGACAATTTGCATCAAGGCCTCATTTGCCATTATCGTCGTTATGTAGGATAACGTTACTATAGAAGGAACAGACGGTGCTACGAAAGGATGTTTCTACGAGCTACGAGCAATGCCCTACGTATTATGTTAATATTATCATTATTATGTTTACTTGACATTTAAGTTTCTCTAAACTGCACCAAGATAAGATAACATAAAAATATTAGACTCCTTAGCATCATGTACACAGGGTTCTAACATAACGTGAACGCCTGAATCCATTGCCCTTGCGTCTGTGGGCTTGTGTGTTGTCCTGTTGAAGAGAATTCTTTTGCCAAATGCAGGCGTTCTTGCTTCAAATCGGCGTCGAATTGATTCAACGATTAATCGATGTGAATGACGCGCATCCCAAAAAACTGTCGCCGTGATCTCGTTGGCCGACTTCGACTTCGACGGTAGTGCACTGTTTCGAAGGTTCCTTAGTCTCTGATGTGTTATACCGAATCCATGTTCCATCCACGATTGCAAAATGCCGTAAAAACTCTTTCAGGTTGCGATTCAACATCGCCAAACAGTCTTTTGAAGTTGCCAAACAATTGGGTTTTTTGTTAATTGTAAGCAAACTCAGCACCCATCGGGCAAAGGTTTTTCATATCCAAATATGTTGCATCTAGTGCTTGCACAAGAACGTTGCCTTCAATGGGGTTTACTTTAAAGACGACAATATCATTTCAAAAATAAACTCCGCAAACTTTTTTTTGACAAGGTAGCATACTAGTGTAATTGATATCACGGGCCAAATGCAGACAACAGTCGCTGGTGCGATTGCAGCAAAATGAAACAGACGGGCCGAACATGGATTTGGCTTTCAACGCGTGCAAAAGCAAGTAAATGCTGCGAATACCTCAGAATTTAAAAGAAGGGTTCTACTTGCCACATGATATATCTTTGCCGTGAGAAGGAAATTAATTTATAAGCTCTTCTCCAGGAAGAGACTCTATATGAAGCCAGTACCCTTTCAGTACTGCTGAATGGCGCAAAAGTATTGGAATTATTATTCAACTTACCTTTAAGCTTATAGTTTTCAGTTCAGCCAACAGGTACAAATCCATGAAGTATTCCTGACAAAAAAGGCATGCTCCTTTGCGTCTTCCATCGATGGTGGATGCCTGAAATCATAAACAAAACAACATGAGTAATTTGAATCAATGAATTAGTGAAAAGAAGTTACCACATTGAACTTTTCCCAGTAGCAGCAGAGTTCAGGGAGAAACCTAACCTAGATGCCTAACAAATAGCCATAGCCTACAAATTAATTTGCTTAAAAACGCAGATATCATATATGGATGTTTTTATAAAGCAACCGCCTGAAAGTGCTGCTGAAGATCGTTTAGAATATGACTTAAATAAAAATTCATCCTGCAATATTGTAAGATTCTAACTTTGGATCAATTTATTCCTATAAAACTTAAATTACAAAAAACGTAATTTTCTTAATTTAAATACTTAACACAGTCTTGGATCGAAAGCTAATCGCTAATCGAGCTCTCTCTTAACATACGATTCAAATGTTTCAAAGTCAAAACTTTTCAAAAAGTCACCATCATCACTGGTATCTTCCTCTGGTCGCTTGCAATAGGCATTCACATCGAAGTCGTTTAAGTCAATTTTCTTGCTTGGCGTCGCTTGCACATAGTTTTTCTTATCGTCGATCTTTTCATCATCAATCACATTCCCATCCACATTCTCATCCTCAGGGGATAGATCCTCCTTGACTTCTATGGGTTCAACTTCTATAAAATCTTGCTGTACATCAGCTAATTTCTTCTGAGAGGCTTGAAAACGATGCACATGCTTCCACAATGTTGACGGTGGTATTGAAAAGAATTTTGCTGCAAAACGTATTGACATTCCATTAACACGACAACCACGAAACGCCTGAATTATGCGCTCTTTCATGGCGAGTTTCTCCGCAGGATGAGTTGGCGCCTTAAGTGGCACATTTGACGGGAGTTGACCGCGTTGGGCTAGTCGAACCTTATGTTGATGCAAAGTCGACTTGGCAACTTTAAGGGATCTTGAAATGACTGATAGTGATTCCCCCGAACAAATGCGATCAGCGATTCTTTTATTCAGCTCTTCGTCCACTTTTTTTCGACGATGATTTGTGTACTTGTTCACCTCTCTCCAAAGAGTACTTTTGGTCACCTCAAAGACACTGGCAGCCTTACTTATTGTCAATTCCTTATTGACTACAGCGTCTAAGGCTTCAGCAAGTTTTTTCCGCCGAAAGGCACGCTTAAGTTTTACCGAATTTGAATTTTCTTTTGCTTCATCTTTGTCCTCTTCTACTGGTATCTGTACACTTATCACATATGGAGGTGAACTTTGCTCAATTTGATCCTTTTGATGTTTAACAGAATCAGAATCGATTTCCTTTTTAGTATCTTCATCATCTTGAGGTGGTGGTTTAACCTGTGTTATAACGTAGTTATACATCGGTTCTGTATTGGACTTTAGTTCAAATATTAGAAACTGGTCGCTTTTTGGGGCAGTGCCATCTGTTGATTTCACTGGCATCAATGGTAGTAGTATCGGTTCTTTAACTGTCTTTGAGTCTGTATCGATTGTATCGAAGGCTTCAACATTTTTTATATTGTCCTGGAATTTGTAGAGTTAAAATAGGATAATTCATCACCATGGAGAGGAAGGATGTGTTAAATTGTCAAAGAGAGAGATATAGAGAAAGAGAGAGTATAAGTGAGAGCTTAATTTCTACATGTAATCATGCGTTGGTTACACTTAAATTTACACTAAACTGAACTGAAAAATCTGAACTACAATATGATTAATACAACTAAATTGTGATAAAACTTAAAATATCTGAACTACAGTGTAAGGAATACTCGTACAACTAAATTGTGACATCATCGTCAAAATAAAAACAACAAAACAAAACAAGCCAAACAATTGAAGGGCACTTCAGCGAATGAAGTTTTAAGGCTTCCTGCAAACCATGTCACAAAGGCACCCAGTCATGCATTCCATACCATCCATCGTATTCAACTTTACACAAAGAAAATTTCTGCAGACATGTTTCGCACAAAAAACATATACAGCAGCGGTGCGGTGCTGAATTTATGTGGTGAGACCACAAAATCACTAAATTTAGCGCATGAATTCAAGACTAGTGATAAGATTCAGAGATATGTAGATAGCGCACTTCCCGTGATATGGTTAAATGTGCTAATGATAATTTAGTTGAGTTGTTTCAAAACTTTATTTTAAAGGTGACTGCTGCTGTTTTGTTGTTGTTTTCCTAAAATCACAATCATAACTGTAAAATTGACGCAAACAGACACGTTTTATGTAGTTCGTCACGGTTTGATTGTCAATTGTTGAAGGCAATGGTTACCATATGTGTGAAAAGTTAAGTCAATTGTTTTCTTTTCTTTTTTTTTTATCAAATTGGTAATGTTCACAGACAACGAGATGTAGACGAATCTTTGGTTTAGGGGATAGGAGCAATGCTGGTAAATACGGGCATTCTATCGTTACATCTCTGTTACATATTGGTCGACTACCTGTTAAACACTCTCGATAGCTATGACGTCTATGCTCAAAAGTACGATGATTGCATGTTATCCCTGTCTAGCAACTGTTTGTTATAAAGTGCAGGCAGCCCTAGATGTGTTCGAAGACTGGTGCTGTTTGAAAGACTCTTTGTTAATCCTCTCAACACCGAAGGTATATTCTCCACGATAATGAAAAAACTAACTGGTCTGACTCATCCAGAGCTTAAAGGCATCGAATTCTCCAAACAGGGTTAGCATTTGTCATGGATAACATACTTCTCTGTAGGCTAGCGCACTGACGAATCGCCTGTATATTCATGGCCTGCACTCTTGATGCCATTATCCGTATAAGGAGAATTGATCGTTGATATAACACGCACTGAACCTTTCGATGACCTTGCAC
This sequence comes from Volucella inflata, assembly GCA_928272305.1. Taxonomy (NCBI): domain Eukaryota; kingdom Metazoa; phylum Arthropoda; class Insecta; order Diptera; family Syrphidae; genus Volucella; species Volucella inflata. The sequence goes on from OV743719.1 coordinate 69,516,501, forward strand.
GCCGGTTGTCTTTTGACTCTGATCTATGGACATGCCAATGACGCAAAACCAGAACTAATGCTGCAGAAAAAATACGAAATCGATTTTCCCTGTGCTTTAAAGTTATTTCGGCTAATCTAAGCGGCGCTGTAGTCATTCTGAAGGACGGCTATGTCTGTCTCCCAACTATATAGTGAAAGACCAGTGATTCGATCACGTGAATAGCCGATGACGCCGATGACCTACGTTAGGTCTTCCCACCTATTCATTAAAGGCTTCCATTGACAGTTGGGTTTCATATGAGCACAACTGCAAATGGTATGATCCCTCCAGACTTCTCTAAAAGGTCAGGGGCTTCCTACTATCCCTCAATAGGGAAGACGGGGTACTTCTTATTTGCTAAGCACTAAAGTGTGCTCGGCATAAGTGGTACAACATCCTACGACGCTCGCTGTAAAAGTGATGTCGATATCCAGGAGCAATGCCTTTGTAAATGTCCATCTTACGCTCGCGTAAGGCTACAGGTACTCGGCGCTGATGCTGTGGGCGCTAGTACTGTAGTCACTGTATACTGAAAAAAAGGTACCATTCACCAAGCCAAAACAAAACAGTACAGTCCTAATCGACAATGGATGTTAAAAATGTTTCCTTATTAAAGTTTGCCGATTCTATCCTACGTGGCCGCCTCGCTTATTTTATAAACAAATCTTTTAGCTCATACGCCGTCTTTCGAGCAAAAGTCTCAACTGTGTAATAGGGCCGCTGTATACTTCAGCCTGTCTCATAAAGTAGACAGCTTAATGATGTCAACCTATCAATGACCTTTCAGCAAGCACTTTCAAACACTATTTGAGGCACACTGATCGAGACCACTGTGAGGCATCCAGTCCTATATGGCCGAACCTCATTACTATTATATTGGGTCTCATGAGCCTGTTTTGGACTTACTATATATCTCTCCAAATAAAAATCTCCTCGATAAAATAAAATATGGGTCGATTTTTAACTGCCAAAGAAACCAGCTTTAGTTTTCTTTAGTTAGCGACATTGCGGCAGAAGATCGTAGTTACGGTACGGTTGCGGACATTCTGAACATTCTCACAACAAGCAAATATATGCTGTGAAAAAACAGCTACAAGTTCAAGAGATTGACAGCTCTCTGTATTAATCGAGTGTGAGGCGGTGCCAATCAGTTATCAGAGAATAGGAGAAGCAAACGGCCAATAAGATAGATTCACGCTGTTACAGGAATGATGTTTGAAACTGTAATCAAAAAGTCAAGGTTACGGAGTTCGAGCCAAAGCCTTTAAAGATGAGCAATATAACATAATAGTGAAATCGGTGTTCAAGATACATACGGGTGTTCTACAGCCTGTTAAACGGTCAAGATAATGAAAATAATAAGATAATGATGGAATAGAGAATGCTTATGAGGAACGAATTACCACATGTACTACGATTATTACAATTGAAAAGACAAACAGCGGCTTGAGTTTCAATCCAGTAAACGAAGGCCTTGTTAATGTTCGTATTAAGGCTAAATTCTTCAACATTAACCTAACATGCGCTAACATTCCAACGGAAAACAGAGAAGGTGTGTTAGCAGTAAAAACGTTCGGAAATTTTCAAATCTAAAATATCGTCAGACGAACGCATTCCAAACGAATAGAATCCTAGTATTGTAGGATCCTGAGGTTTATGGCAGATCTTGGAATATACCCTCAAATTCCAAATCGATTACCTTAAATTATTTATTGATTTAAAGGCCGTATATGGTAGCATCCATAGAGACGGATGCACTTATTCTCTAAGCGTTTTCTGCTCCTGATTGCGTTGATAGGTTTAAGAGAGGGAGATACTACTCTACGGACTGTACAACGTCGCCTTGAAAGGCTATGACATGTAGGGCGAAATTATATTTACTATCCAACCCGAGGCGACTCAATTCCTATCCGAAAAGACAACGCACTAGAGAAAAAACTCAGCTACGAGTAGGTGTCACGATTAAGTAAGATATCAATCCTAGAGTGCCCAACTGGAAATAGTAAGCAATAGAAGACCAAATCCACTGTCCTGTTTTAAACTCCTTGTTTTTATTGAACATTTTTGACCATTAAATCGAAAATAGTCCACTTACTAATTAATTCCTTTTTACATATTTCTGAAGGGAAGACTATTGAAAGCAGCATGTACACCTGAGCCCTCTGAACAGACTTTTCCCTGAAATATTCGTGTTGACATTTATGTCAAATTTATTCTATGCTTTGAGCACGGGAGATTTAGTTAAAGGGCATTAAGACACCAGATGATGACTTGTGACCTCGACTCTTCGCTTTTGGGATAAGACTCTACCTTAAAGTCTAAGCAAATGTGACTACTCTACCTAGAACTAGGCATTTGGGCGAAATTAAATTATGGGAAGTTCGCTTTCAGAACTGAATGATTTACATGGGACGAAGATGAAGAAGATGATTTAAAACAATTTTTGATATTAGTACAGATATGTTATGTAGATATCACTCCACGATACGAATTAAAGCCTCTGCATTTGTGTGTCGTAAGTCAGTTTGTGTGTTCTAGTTGTATGATTCAAAAACTTGATGTTCGGAATATTGGAGAAATAAGTATATTCAACTCACACATACCTATTTTTCTCAATTTCAAGAATCACTTAACCAATTTGCACACCATTTCTAATATACTGTATAGGCGGATACAGGGTGTGAGGTCTGACAATTCAACAACATCCGATAGAGAAACTACTGCAAAACAAATTTCAGAATAATCGTCAGAGCAATAATAAATTCGCATACCACACTAGCATTTGTGATTCGGTTTCATTTGCTTTGGAATCCACCTAAAAGTCCATTCAACTCCAACGGAACAGTTGAAATTTGCATTGGAGTTTCCAACATGGTCGGCCCATGATGATAACATATATACCGGCACTGCTGCCACTCCCATTGCCATTCTCTACACAGTCGTAACGTACATACGGAGGTATACTATTTATCTAGTGCCTTGCATTGAAATTCATTCAAAATGCATCTGTAACCTCGGTGAACTAGACAAAAAAGAAAAAAACAAAAATGGAACCTTTAGGTCAACATTTATTTGGTGTACTATGCTTGGTATATATTCGAATGTAGATACTTATGTTTATATCTCTGATGAAGGATGCAAATGGAAAGTTGAGTAAGCGATGCGTACTTGAGCATGAGTCATTCACTATTCGCTATTTAGATGTGCGTCGATGAGCTCATGTTTTTTCCCCATTTTTTGCTTTGAATTTTAGCTCATACCCGTCGACCTAAGAGTTTGAGGTTAATGGAAAAAGTGCATGTTAATTAAAGAAACGGGAAATGAAAACGAAACTTATGACTTCGACTTTGTAGCGCGCCCAGTGCTGGCTATTTAGTAGAGTGCCTGTGGTTGGATGATATGCATTCAAGGACATTTTTCATGTTTAAGTTCAGAGAATTTACTTAACCTTTTTACTAACTTACATGTGCCAGACCAGACATGCATGCTCACACCCACCAGCTTCATTGAAAGGGAAAGCAACTTTGTGTTACACTTAACCTATGAAACATTCTTGGGTTTTGTAAGAATTCCACGTTTGCTCAAGGCTTGTAAAATATAGTCTATGCGGCAACGAATCTGGAAACATCAATTGCAGCCACACGATTTCTTCGTTTTTTTACTACTACGAGTATTTCCCAATGAAGCTGATTTTCTAGAGACACCGGGAAAAATGTAATTAGGACAACTACAATCCAGACAACGTAAAGAAAAAATCAGCAGTGACCGAGACTTTAAGAGATCAAAATAACCTATATAACACGGAATTTCACGATGGAGACGAACTTATTATGAGAAACAATTCTGCCGAGGCAAACTCAGTAAAATAAGGATGTTTAACCAAATTGAAGTCTAACAAGACTATGGGTGTTGGCTGCCTAGCTATCAAGCGATTCAAGTCTCTGTTAAGCACATGCACTAAATGATCTCTAAAATATTAGTTAACAGCAGGTTGTTGAAAAGACCTCCGATTGTCGCCGTCTACGACAGCGTACATAAGGACGGATCATGTTCCGAAATAGCGATGGACTGCCATGCGACTACTTCAACCTCGCATAGGCACAGTCTTATAAAAGTCTGTACAACTACTTGCTAATCTAGATGACGTAGACATTATCGGACTGTTTCCGAGACATTTGCAAGCATGAAACAAAAGTGGCGAAAATACGAGAATGGTAGGTGTGCTGGTAAACGAGGTAAGTCCCTGCTGTTATCGAGAAAGGACACACAAAAAGCCGGTGACTCTGACATAACGTCACAAAAGCAGGGCGATATCTCAAAGTAATGAATAACTTTTTCTATTTAGGCTCGGCGTTAATACAAGCAACGATATTGCCTAGGGATCTCATATGGGCCGCGCTGAGGTCTCAAAACGTACCGGAAACGTATGTTAGAATAATACAAGACATGTACGGAAACGTGAAAACTGCGGTTAAAAGCTCTGCTGGACTAACGAGAGAATTTCCAGTTAATGTCGGAGTGCATCAAGGAAGCGTACTTAGCCCTTTCCTCTTTAACGTAGTATTCGACTATCTTTTAAAAGACTGCATGCGCGAAGCAAATGTAACGCCAATTCTCTTCGCTGACGACGCAGTTATACTTAGCGATAACGTCGAAGATTTGCAGAACGCCTTAGATTCATGGAGAAATTCGCTAGAGAGGAACGGGTTTAAAATAAGTCGTTCAAAGACAGAGCATTTGACGTGCCCATTTGCGCATCTGTTGCGACCTGTTCCGGATATAATGTTAGACGGAATAGTTCTTCCGAAAAGCACTATCTTTAAGTACTTAGGATCAATCGTTAACATGGAAGCGAAATGTGACGACGAAGTAAACCACAGAGTGAGTGTGGGATGGATGAAATGGCGGGAAAATTCGGGAATTTTTTGCGACCGAAATTTTCCACTTAAATTAAAGGGGAAACTCTATACCACGGTTGTTAGACCAGCTCTTATATACGGTTCACAGTGCTGGACACTGTACGAAGCGTTTAAAAACAAAATGACGGCAGCGGAAATGAAAATGTTAAGGATGTCTAGTGGAGTCACTAAAAGCGATTGCATTAGATCTACGCGTATAAGAGGAAGTCTACATATAAGGAATTCGGTAACCGAACAGCTTGAGGCGAATAGAATAAGTTGGTATTGCCACGTTCAAAGAAGATCTGCGGAAAATCCGGTTAAAAAGGCACTATCAACTACGGTCACTCCAACTGTAAGGAAACGAGGTCGGAAAAAGAATTCCTGGATTTCTCAGATGGAAAATGCGCAACAACATCTGGTGTTAACCACGGAAGCGATCCAGGACCGAGCATTATGTAGACGCGTTCTGCGGTCTGCGACATTAGCCAACCCCATAAGCGGAGCAGCAGCGATACAGTAAAAATGGGAAACTCGTTACGCATAAGTTCGTATAACGAGGAAAGGGTTAATAAAAGGATAAGAAGAAGATATTGCCAACATTCACATAGAATATCAATCGTCCCAGTCCTCCTCTTTTCAATTTTTATTGGCTATGCAGCGAAGAAAGTTAATGTTGGACGTGTTGAAAGGGTTTTGTTTAATCAGGTTAGATACCAGGGACTACTTCTGCTCGGGGAGTTTTCGCAACCTGACAGAGTTAGACCTCATAAAAGGTGGAAAGCACTTGAGTGGAACGGCAGATCAGCCGATTTGGGATGTGGAATTGGAGGTGATTTGTGCAAGACAACGCAAAATGAAGACGGTTGTTGGTGGAGATCCAGGTCTACTCTAGGCAGCGCAATACAGGCCAGCTGATTAGTCACTTGGTGAAATACAAGTAGATCCACGCCCAGAAGCTGCTGATAGGAATCAGAAAATAATAATTTTCTTTTCTCACTGCGGTGTCGCCAGTTATGTATCTTATCAAATTCCACCTGTTTCAATAAGGAATTTTTCGCAATTTTGGATTGCTCGGACTTTCAGGGCAGAAAACACCCACAGCCGGTTTGCTGAGATCTTTGATGGGGAAAGTGCCTAATCAAGCTGCAGTAAGGAGCTCACTATCGTTGGCTCATGCCGCCAATTGTTTCGATTTGTATTTAATGTCCCACCCTGTTAAGTACACCGTCGGCGTTCTCCCACACTGTACGGCTCCGAAATGGCTAGGGTTAGAGTTTTGATTTTTCGTTCTTAAAAAAACCAACTTGGCAGAGGAAAACCTAGAAAAAAAATATTGAATAATCCAGATATGACAAAGAAATACTTGAATGTCCCAGAAGTAGTAGAAATGATTGATTCTTCGTCAATTAATTGTAAACTTTACCCCACCTAAATGCTCATTCATAACTATATTTCAATTGTGAGCTCATTCAACAAGATATTTTCGAGGAAAGTGACGAATTCCGGATTGTGTCAGATAATCGCTTAAACTGGAGCATTCGACGCGCTCATGAATGTAGCAAGAGAACTTAAAGACCTCACGGTACATAAGCTACTACGCAAGCTTTTTTATCAATCCTTCTCTTAAAGACTAGGACTACCAAAATTGTATAGGTATTCGACAGCATTTAGCTTCGGGCTGTTTTGCAAAAATTGTTCAGCGAATCTTTTCTTTAAAGAATTAGAGTTAACCTTTCACGATGACCAATTCAAGTGGTTTTAAAAATTTAAGTCTAATTTGTACAAAATATATAAATTCTGGTGTTCCCCAGGGTTCCGTGTTGTCCCCCACACTGTTTTTATTTTTTTTTTAAATTTCTTTTATCCCACACTTTTAGTTTGGTACAATCCTTCGATGGCGACAGATCTCTCAGCTTTTCAACGTTCCCGGGTTTTTGTCCCTGCTCTTCGGCTTGGTTGACTGCCAAACTAGCTGTCAGTAGAGCTCGCTCTAATAATTTATCACTGATAGATTTACGATGCAAGAACGTTACCAAATCATGGGATGTTGTTTGCAAAATCAGTGTTCGGTTACAAAAATATATCAAGTACAGTATGTCAATATTATGGACTCAATAATCCCACATCTGAAGGTGCTATTTCTCACTTATTTTATAATAGTTGTTGCCCGCGACTTCGTCCGCGTCAATATCAGTTATCGCGGTTGGATAAATAATATTACTACGCCCTTCCTTGAGATTTAAGCTTACTCTGTACAAGATTTTGTCAAAATCGATTCAGTAGTTTAGCCGTGAAAGCGTTCCAGATAGACAGATATGCAGAGTTACTTCAAAAACTGTTATAACACAGCTGTGCACCGCGGTTTCACCCGCGTTTTGTTGAAAAACCTACAAAATATGGAAGTATAGTAAAAAATGTCACGGAGACAGGAATAATAAAGGAAAGAATGCTGGGTAAAAGTATTGGGGGTCTAGTATTTTTTTAGTCTAGTGTTTTTATTAGTATTTTTGTAGAAGGTATTTTAAAGTACTTCTGCGTAAATGATATTTTTAGTTTTATTTTCTTGTGGTAGAAGAACATACTGGTTTTCTCCGCAACCTGATCTTGATAACGCGACATATAGTTGTCCATGTGAAAATCAGTCTTGACGTAAATCAATTTCTACATGTTTAAACGTTTGCCCCTGTACTAGAAGCTTCAACCTTCCATTTTTTTGCTTGGCATATGTTGCTTGGCGATGGCAATGTCGCGATAGTTAGCTCATTGGACTATCTTGCAGAGAGTCTGAGTTCAATTCCTGGCTGGGTGACCAACAATTTTTCAAATCGCCATCACCCTTTCGGCGGCCAATGGCAAACTCCCGAAAGTAAAAATTGCCTATGAAAAAGCTTCTAAGGAATGCCGTTCGGACTCGGCGATAAACCGTAGGCCCCGCTCAGGTGTGACAAAAATGACAACATGAGCAACACAAATGAGTGTCAAGAAGCTAGGCCATGGCCCATACCAGCCTGCTAGCGCAACAGTGTTTTTTTTTATATCTTGCACATTTAATGCATTCTACCAATATCAGCATCATTTAGCGCACAATAGTCAAGATTACAATCATAAGGCAGAATTCAAGAAAATGTGTTGTCTGCGAGTTCTATTCATTGCTTATCGCACATTTTGTTGTGCTTATCGGTGGGAACATTCAGGGCCTGATTCCCGTTAACGGTTCGCCAAAGTTCTGAAATTCTGTGGGACTAAATGCTGAGAACGTTCAACGCTCGATTCCCTAGCACGGTTTCGTTCATTGATCACTCCTTGAGTAACCAACCTATGCATATTTTCATCCGCTGTTTCATTGGTGCGCAAAAGTCGCAGTCGCTTTGCAGTAGCAAACTGACGAGAAAGCCGAGTTGTTTTTCAAGTCATTTTATTGGCGAACAAGATAAAAGAAAGAACACGGACGTTTAGAACTTTTAAAGAGGAACAATTCCATCATATATGATTATATGTTATAAAGCCTAAAGCCTTCCATGATAAATGAACTTTCAAACAAAAACTTTCAAAATAATTTTTCAATTCAAACCAGTAGTTCCTGAGATAAGCGCGTTCAACCAAACAAACTCATCAGCTTTATAATATTAGTATAGATTACATGACACTAGGCAGACACAAGAAAGAGTCCGGTTCGTTTTACGAAAAGGTAGAAAAATGATTATATCTTAATTTACAAGACCAAAAGCCAACGGCAACGCGTCTGTTTATTTATTTTCGGTCCCTGACTAGGCATTCATTTGGTCTAGATTAGAAAAAAAAGCCCACATCCGATTAGGTGCTCCTATTACCCTTTAATATTTGCTACATAAGTTATTGCACAGTCAGCCGACAATTTCTAATACGAGAGCTCCTTATTTCCCAGCCATTATAACCTGCAAACATTCAAGACCAAACTACATCGGTATTCACTCTTTTTTTCGTCGCTTATTTTACTTCGCCAGGCCTGTGTGCAAAGGCTTAAACGAGAAACAGTACTCATATCAAAAATTAAACATTTAAATAATTCTTATGTGTGCGGTCATGAGATAAATGCCTTATCACGGACCGAAATAAAAATTTTAACGACCGATTTCACGAACTGTAAAACTGTTTTTTGCTCCTTCTAAATTCGAACATATCAAGTCCACCTGATCTAAACCGATTTCACCTTAACTCAAAACTGACATCATTTAACCTAATGACTAAGTTCTCTAAAACAAAACCAATAAACCCAAGTTCAAGTCATCAAAGACTTAAAAATAAATAGCAACAACAATTTCAATTGAATTACCGTCAGACAACATTCACGTTTCAAGGCAATTACCAATGAAAATTCGAAAAAAAAAATAGCGTCGAAGGGGGACAAAAAACGAAAACAAATATTTGGTTGAACACATCACACAACAAGACCGCTAATTAAAGGTGCAACTACCTTGCCGACAACCACCTAAACTCACACTACAAGAATTTATCTACAACACACCTTAGATCTTACGAGTAGGTGTATTGTTGTGCGTTGGGTTACTATGACTACGAGTTCGAGTTCGAGTTCTTGTTCTCAACAACGTACGGGATTCACGTGGTTACGCCCGATGTATCACATTGAAGAGGCACCACCATTACCGGGAAGTGAATTCCAAAATCTCTACTTTGTTGATTCTAACTCTGATTCTGATACTGAATCTACCGCATTGGTTTCGTTTTCTTTTTGTCTTTTTAAACAAACCAACGGTGTAAGTTAGTGTACTCGTATATACCGATTTCCTCTTGAAGAATTTAAGACGGATGGGGAAAAGCAAATATGAGCAAAACTACATATCTTCCAATTCCTATTCCAATTCATGACCTCATCGTTCCAGCGCAATACAGCACTATCGGGTATCTGGTCTGGTATCAGCTTTAGAGTATCGAGTATCGGGTATCGGGTGCAGGGTATAGGGAACGCCTGTATACAGAGTAGAGCTTCGTCGTCAGTTTGCCGGTTAGATTGTACCGATTTCTCACGTTCTCGATGTATTGTAAACTTGGAGGAGCTTGTAAATGTGTAGTCTGTTGTGAGTATGTTATGTTACTTGCGGTGGTACGTAAATCGGTTTTGATGTTTTTGTTGTTCTTTCATTCTGTAACCGTTCGATTCCAACTTGTGGCGGTTACTTCCCCTCCGAAAGTAATAACACCAATGAAACACAGGCACGTCTAGAACCAATATTTCAGCGGGAAGTTTTGGAGAAACTTTAAAATACACAATGAATGATGTTCCATCATTTTTCGGTGTTGATTTGAAAAAAATTGCTTCGTGGTGAAGTAATAAGATTGAGTGACAAATTTGCGGGTAAAGTAGCCGGGCTAGCAATCACATACACATGCTCGTGTGTACATATCGTTTATTGACGTGTTTACATAACGATGCTTTCTCACATGTGGCTCTTAATCGAGTCACATGATGATGAGTTGGTTATGAGACTAAAAATCATTTTGACGATGATCATGATGATGAGTCGTCAATTGGGGAACAGTGTTAGCGACTGAGGAAAGGTTTAAAACTGAGTTTACTTGAGTTTTCTGAATATTGGTGCTAAATGGTTCGATCAACAAATCATCAACATAAACACCCCGCAGATAATTGTGACTTTTTGCCTCATCAAAGATTGTTTTCCTTTTTCGAATTCGGACTTTAGTAAAAGGCTATGAATCAAAATTTGCTATTCCGTTTTGTTCTTAATTTTTTCTCAAGCCGCGCTTTAACTTTTTCTACCCGGTACATCGGATATATCTTTTTCCTTTAATATAGAGTGGGCGGAGACTCAACAGATAATAATAATTTTTTTACGAATAAAGAATTAACAAGAAATTAGCTATCGAGATTTGACCGCCTCAGCGCTGTTCGAACATCCACTTCCTTTCAAAACATCCTTCTTTTTAACTCTGCAAAGGTAGCGATACCCCTCACGATAAGCTTCCTTCTAATTTAAAATATTGCCTGAACGTGAACCAAAAACCGATATCACGAAAAGATGAAAGCGACTCGTGATCCCTTCATGCTTCTCCGGAGAGGGAAAAAAGAGTTCCCAATTAAACACATAGATACGTACTTTTGCAGAAACTCAAATACAAGAAACCCTAAACAAAGGTCTGGTAAGATATGACAGCAAAATAGTGACAGCCACAGCCGGAAAGGAAAAGCTACTTCTGCAGACAGCGAGGGCGGTACAAATTTCGCTGCCACTGGCCTCAGTTATATACGAGGGCGGGTCAATAAGTCCGTGACTTTTTGAATTTCTGACCTCTTTACTGAAACAGCAACACTGCTCCTGTCAACAGGCATCTGTCAGTTGACTCCTGTCAAAATTTAAACTTGCTGCGTCAGTTAGTTTGTGTTTGACAGCTATTTTTATCAGACTACTCACTAATTTGAGGAGAAAATGGAAAAAAGTGAATTTCGTGTGCTTATTAAGCATTATTTCTTGCGAAAAAAAACCATTACCGAGACCAAGGCTAAGCTTGATAAATACTATGGGGACTCTGCACCATCGATTTCAATGGTAAAAAAGTGGTTTACTGAATTTCGTTGTGGCCGTACAAGCACTGAAGATGCCGAACGTCCTGGACGCCCAGTTGAGGTCTCTACACCCGAAACAATCGAAAAAATTCACGATATGGTGTTGGCCGACCGAAGATTGAAAGTGCGAGAGATTGTGGAAGCCGTAGGGATCTCGCATGGCTCAGTGGTTTCAATTTTTAATGATCACTTGGGCATGAGAAAGCTTTCCGCAAGATGGGTGCCGCGTTTGCTCACAGTCGACCACAAACGCAATCGTGTAACAACTTCACAGGAAGGTTTGGCGTTGTTTAATCGCAATATGGAGGAGTTTTTGCGCCGTTTTGTAACCGTGGACGAAACATGGATCCATCACAACACACCAGAGAACAAACAACATTCAAAACAGTGGGTTTCTAAGGGTGAATCGGCGCCAAAGAAGGCCAAGGTGGGTTTGTCAGCCAATAAAGTTATGGCGACTGTTTTTTGGGATGCACGCGGGATAATCCACATTGACTACCTTCAAAAGGGAAGAACAATCAATGGGGAATATTATGCCAACTTATTGGACCGATTCAATGACGATTTGAAAAAAAAACGACCTCATTTGGCCAAGAAAAAAGTTCTTTTCCACCAAGACAATGCAAGGGTGCACACATGTGCAGTTGCCATGGCAAAAATCCATAAATTGGGCTATGAATTGCTCCCTCATCCACCCTATTCTCCAGATTTGGCTCCGAGCGACTACTTCTTGTTCCCAAACCTGAAGAAATGGCTTGGTGGAAAAAGATTTGACTCCAATGATGAAGTCATCTCGCAAACAAAGGCCTATTTTGAGGACCTCGACAAATCATTTTTTTTGGAAGGGATAAAAAATTGGAGAAGTGTTGGACAAAGTGTATAGAGCTCAAGGGAGACTACGTTGAAAAATAAAATTATTTTTTTATCAAAAAATCTGTGTTTTAATCCAAAAGTCACGGACTTATTGACCCGCCCTCGTATTGTCATCCAAATCGTCGGTATTTGACATCCCTGTTTTAATCACAAACGTCATGTCGAACTGTCATCCGAGACGATTTGAAGAGACTGGCTCTGTTACAGATGTCTTAAGGCCCATTATCGAAATGTACGCTCTAGAGAAAATATGACTGTCGTTTGTGAAAGTGTTGAAAAAGTTGCAAATCTAACAATTTCCCGGCGAGCACAGCAGTTGGGCTTGCCTGACGGCACATTATGGCTTAATTTGCATAAGGATTTGCATATGCAACTTTATAAAATTCAACTCATTCAAGAATTTATGTTTTCTGACCACAGAATGTGAAGAACATACGCCGATTGGGTGCTTCAACATTAGCGTTAAATTTTCAATGTTCACACATTTTTTTCAGCGATGGGGCCCATTTAGTAAGTAAAAAATCCGCATGTAACTGCCAAAAGACCATTGCATCCACAAAGAGTTACTAAATGCTGTGCAATTGGGTTTAGTGGTGTCATTCCTCCTTCGAAGAAGAAGGAAGGTGTAACCTTCACCATCAATTCTCATCGCTGCAGCCAAATGTTGAGCAAATTTGTTTGGCCTCAAATCGAAGATATGGATGTGGAACATAAAGTTTCAACAAGACGGTGCCACATCACACACAACACGATACACGTGTTATTGCAAGATAAATTTCCTAGACGAGTTATCCGCGATCTCTTGACGCTTTGAAAACGAATATTCGTCAAATTATGGCCGGGTTATTGCTCGATATGTGTCGAGAAGTCGTCGAAAGTAAGGGCGAATTCGTAAACGCACGACTTGCAAAGCAAATGAAATACTATAAAGCAGTTGAAACGCCAAAAGCATATGTTTGCATTGCAAGTGCATCATACCTTTGACAGTTGCACAGATGCTCTTGCTTTCGCGTAAAAAAAACTGAATCTACTACGTTTTAGAACTGTTTGCTTTGCAGTAATTTTCCGTTGTGCGTTTGCGGATCTCCTCCTTTCACATTTTGCGCAATATATGCGTTTACGAAATTAGCCTTACCGTGTCCGAATCGAGTCTTGCACGAACTCCCGGTGGGGGACATTTGAATGATGTATATTTTATTATATTTCATTCATAACAGCAACATCGAAACAATATGTTGAAAGAAGCCTTAGGATCTCTTGCGTCAACTATTCGTTTATGACAGAAGTCTCCTGAACATCAAGTGTAATTTCTTGTCTGCCGTACCGCGGTAGTAAATAAATCTTTGGTAGTTTTGAACACAATTCTTTGGGTGATTTTTGGTCCCGCTTGCGTTGACGCCATATAGAAAATAAGACATGACGATTAACTCTAAGATCTGTACAGCGATTAGGTAAGAAAAGTGAGCATCAGAACGAATGTATACTAACCGATGTGCAGTCTACGATTCTTATCAAAAGTAAAAGAACAACCCGTCTAAGCTGGCACGCAAAATGGAGTCGGATCTAAGCTAACGAGGAGCGACCAACTAAAGGCCTTTGACTGACTTTTTAGTTGAGGCCCAGGTTCTCCTCAGGCTATAGCACCATGTCAGTCAATACTCGTAAATAAGTTTTCACTTCAAGATATGTACTACAAAGTTGCCAGATGAAAGTCAAAGTTGCATGTACTTATAGAAAATCCAATCTACGAGTATCTCACTTTAATATTTGGCATTCGTTTAAGTATTGTGCTTTCGAACTGTGCCATCATTTTCGACAGTTCCTTGAAATTTATAACAAATCCTCAAGAGTAGCGACATTTGTTGGTCTTCATAGTAGAACCTTCACGTTACCTCTACATCACGCAAAGCCAACAACGCATAAATGTAAAATCTAAAATTAATCTAAAACTGTAGCCGCTGTGAGTAAAAGTGTTATGGAAGATTCGAAATTGTCAAATTGTCTGTTCACTATGTGGAGAATTTTTGCGATCTACACCCGTATAAGATCCACCTGGTGCAGGAAGAAAAATCACGAAACCGTCCTATGCAATGGCACTAGGGCAGTTAAATGGGGTCCCAATCAGCTTGTATTCGACCAACATTTTAATTCAAAAAACAATTTGTGAGCAAGCAAAACTGCTGTTTCGATGCGGTGCAGACCAGTTGTAAGTCCTCTGTCATAGCATTGGGAGAGCTTGGGAGCTTGGGAGGGCAAAGACATTCTTTGATAATTTTTTTCAAACTAGAGTGAGTTTGTCAAGATTTTGGAATGGTATCTGACTAAGGATTGCATTCTAATACAAGCCGAGACAGGGCAATTGCTCTTTACTTTTGCAGTAACTGCAGAAATAGGTATTCGTATAAGGAATCGCTGCTGGTTTCTTTGAATGACACAGTGTCTTGTGATTACGTTAGTGAGCTGGGCAAAGTCTCTTCTCCTGTTGTACAACTCTTTTTATTTCTAAAAACCGTATGTGGACGAATTCAGCCTAAATGTATCACGGTTGTGTCGATGGCCAATAAGACGACTTGAAAATGTATCATATGTTTGGCTTTAATAATTGGTGTTTTGTTTGATGCTGTTCAGCTGTACACTGTTTGTTCCTTGGAACGATGTTCTATGTGGCGTTCAAATGTTCCAAAACCCGACAGATTGTGATCATGTGCTACTTGATCAACTTTCTGAGGGATGCTTAAAAGAACTTCGAATTTTTGAAGACTTAAGCTAGGCATTCGATCGCTGAGCCAAACAGCGGCCTGATAAATAGCTGACTCTTTGGCGTTGAATACCTTACTCATACCTTATATGAGTAGACGGAAATTGACTGTGTCCATTCCTTCCTTTGATATCAGCTAATTGAAGTTAATGCGCTATGGAAAATTAAAGGTCAATTTATTGGGGGAGGGAGCGAAACAACGTGAATAGACTCGCATGTGCTACATGTTGCTTCTTTTGTTGCTGAGAATCTTTCAGCTTGAGCCAGCTTCTAAGGCAGAGTTAATTGCGGAAGAAAATGGAGCAAAGTTTGAGTCCTAGTGTTACCTTGGCAGGTAGCTCGTTGCATTTTTTTTCTAGCAGATTGATTAGAATTGATATCACGACTGTGCTGTAGGCCCAGTTCACGACTTTGGCCGGAGCCTTATGTATTTGGGACGAATAGACAGCAATAAGAGCTT
Organism: Volucella inflata; assembly: GCA_928272305.1. Classification (NCBI taxonomy): domain Eukaryota; kingdom Metazoa; phylum Arthropoda; class Insecta; order Diptera; family Syrphidae; genus Volucella; species Volucella inflata. The sequence continues at coordinate 69,532,094 of OV743719.1, forward strand.
TCTTGTTTCGCTCTGCAACATTTTCTTCTCACCTTAGTTCGCTGAACTTCATCTCAACTCTAGGATGAAGGCCGAGTTTATAAAAGTAAACAAGTTTGCAGTAAATATGCCGCAACAGATTTGATAAACTTTTACGAACGCGAAACTTAGCAACCATGCAGTGGTGAAATCGTCATTTATAAATTATGCAACGCTAAGACTCAACATTATTCTTGTCCTTTAAGTTGTTAAAGTTCTTAGTTGGGTAAGTGAAATGGGTAGTTATATCGCTAAATTGGTCATTGATTTTAATTTCCGCTCGATGCATACTATCCTAAGTGGCAACAACTCAAGGCAGTTTGATTTCTGTTTTTTTTTCTTTAAATCTTATCGTGATCAAATACGAGTAATTGCTAAAGTAATTAGAAACGACGAGGCATAAACGAACTTCAGTCTTTCGAGATATGGAGAGAGCTGTGAACATGCAAATCGCTCCATTGCTTAAGCAAAGCGAAAGTAACTTTAAATCGCTTGCAATTAAATTTGATTGCAATCTTACGTTTCAAACAATTCACAATTCTCCATCTCTCTCAAAACTCCTAAATGGTCGACCTAAATTTGAAGCTTGTGGGAAAACGCTTTAGTCTCACATGACAACTGTTTGTTTGTTTGTTGGATCACACTTTAAAGAAGAACGTCAAAAGCAAACAAACAAACAAAACGAATAAAAGGTGGACGACAATATCATAAAATACTCTGGAAACAAACAAGGAAAAGGCCAATTGAAGCGTCGGCAACAATAATCGTAAGATTTCCCGAGAAGAGGAAGAGCAGAAAAAACAAAAAAAAACCAAAAAAAAATATTGTATAAATAAAAACTTTTACTTTCTTTTAATGACTTCTCGCTGGTCATTAGACTTTGTGTTTCTCTTTAAGCATTCCATGTTTTGTTGTTAGTTTATTTATTCATTTCTCCGACTATAATGCATCATAGCAGTGCAGAAAGGCCTCCTCCTTCTCTCTCACATCAACATAAAAAAAAAACAAAAAACCAAAAACGATGGCAACATTGGTAACATGCTGCATGCAACCATGTGCAGCAGCTGCCAGTTGCTGTAGTTACTGATGGCAATCACTCTTGTCGTTTTTTTACGTGTTTGAATTGAAAGGAAAAGTTCAAAGCGCCATAATGAGATCCAAGCTAAATCAGTGAACAAGTGAGTGGTATACTACGAATATACTCGAATTCGTAACTGGTGACTGCAGCTGGGATTCTGCCATCTTTATAATCTAACTTTTACCATACCTAGGCCACTGGTATCTCTAAAATGGCAATCTATAAAGAAAATAAAAATAAAAACCAATCTCACAAAGTACGAGTTCCCATCCAAAGAAGACCGAAGATGGGTGATGGTTGCTGCCACGCATAAATGCCGCCTGTCAATGACTTGTCATTGAATAAGGAACAAAAGACGTTGATGCACTGCTTCTGCTGTTGCAGCAATAGATGAGGAAGCAGATAATTTTGTAGAGTGCCAATAGATACTTAATCGGTTAAGTGGTTTAGACCCTTAGATGGACATGCTGTTTAAAGATAGGAAAGTCTGCTTTGGGAAATAGTTTTTTACCCGTATTTAGACCAAAGTCATTGGCTGTTTTCATTAACAACGAAAATGCCTTTCCACATTTTACCGTAAAAAAATAAAGAGCTCTGGAAGGAATTGTATCTGCGCGTTTTCTCAATTTCAAATATCATTGAACAGGTTACAAATTATTTATAAATAAACGAGTATATAGTGGGTCACTTCTTCATGAAATTTCAAAGGCAAATTGTTTCATTTAAATGTCAATCAATTGAATTCACGAACTGTCTAAATAAAATGGTCCCACCATGATCGGCACAAGATCTTTTTTTGCGCGTGTTTAATTCGCCTGAAACATGCTAAATATCTTCGGTCGTGAACCTGATTTGTTGGACACACCAATTTTATTTTATGATGTGCGAGGCGTTTATATATAAAATATTAGGTATACTAGGTGGGGTGAAAAGTAACCTCCTTGGCCGCCAGAATGCGCTGCTACTGCAAAAAAGGTTACGGTGCCTTGAATCCGTTCATATTTAGGCAGACATCCCAAATTTCAGTGCGATACTGTCTTTAGTTTTGTTTTGACAGCTGATTGTTGTTGACGTGTTTGGCATCATGTTCTCATAAAACATTATTTTTTGAGAGCCAAAACGGCGAAGGAAACAAAAGAAAAGTTGGAAAATATTATGGGGCTAATGCTTCGTCAGATTACACCGTCAAATATTGGTTTCGAGAGTTTCGTGGTGGCCGCAACTCCACAGCGACAGGCCTTCCGATGCGGTTACAGAGGATAATGTCAAAAAAATACATGAAATGGTGTTGGCTGACCGGAAAGTGAAGGTGCGCGAGCTAGCAGATACCACAAAGATTAGTACTGAGCGCACACGCCATATTTTGGGCAATATTCTGCATTGCAAGTTATCCTGCCGCTGGGTGCCGCGCATGCTCACTCCTGAACAAAAACACGAACGCGAGAGCACTTCGAAAAAGTGTTTATACTTGCTGATGCGGAATCGGGTGGACTTTTGGCGTCGATTGGCAACTGTTGATGAAACCTGGATCTACTTTAACACACCAGAGAACAGAATGAATGCCCGGCAATGGACTGAAGCCGGCACGAGTGCTCCGAAGCCGCCGAGGGAGGCTCAATGGATCGGAAAGTTTATGGCGTCGGTTTTCTGGGATTGTCATGGCATACTCTTCGTGGGCTACCTCGAAAAAGGAAAAACCATCAACAGCGAGTATTGTTGTGCATTATTGGAGCGATTGAAGGCCGAAATCGCTGCAAAACGGCCTCACATGAAGCGAAATTTTGTATTTGCAGGACAATGCGCCGGCGCATAAAAGCATCGCAACCACGGCTAAAATCAATGACTTACGGCTCCAATTGATGTCGCATTCACCGTATTCGCCCGATCTGGCTCCCTCGGACTATTATCTCTTCCCAAACATCAAAAGATGGCTCATCAGTAAAAAATTCAGCTCACGCGAGGAAATCATCGACGCCACGACGCCATCGGACGAGTATTTTGCAGACCTTCCAGAAAATTACTTTTCGGACGGGATCACTAAGTTGGAAAATCGCTGGAATAAGTGTATCAAGCTAAAAGGGGACTATATTGAATAAAATAAAAAAAACATTAAAAAAAAATTTTTTTTTCATTCCCAAGGAGGTTACTTTTCACCGCACTCAAAATAGTTTAAAATGCCGACAAAAGGGTGAATCTTTGCGTGGCCCATAGTGCCCATTTTCCTGTTGGAATTCCAAAGAAGTGACTTAATAAATTGAAAAGGTTCAAATTAGGATTATTCAAATTATTTAAAGAGAACTTTAGTCACTACAAAAAAAAAAGTAAAAGCAAAAGGTGTTTTTCTTAAACCAGCTAAACTTTAGCTATTTGTAGCTATCAAACCAATTGTCAGATTGAGAACTGTCAGTATTCAGTAATCTTTGTAATTTTATCGTGATGACATAGAATCTTTAACAAGGCTACCAAATTTTAGAAATTGGGTTCCAAAATTATTGTTCTGTGCGCCCAACTTACTTACTCCACATAACACCCAACATAATCGACCATCTGAGATCGTTTTTCCTGGTATTATTGAACGTCATTCGCATAAAATTTTCTTTGAAAGATGCAATGGCTCAGAGTCTCATAAGAAAACTGGGTACTGGAGAGAATAATGCATCCTTTCAAAAGAGTGTTGAAGACCCAAATTTAGAGATTTGACGCCGTTTACAACAGCTGAGTCTTTATCTGTCCAATTTATGGTCAATTTTTCGCAAAGGTCTTGGTTCTAAGACTTCCAAGATCCAGCTCTTGCAAGAATGACCAACGTTTGCGTCAAAATTTCGGTGAATGGACCAAAATCAACTCGCATTAGATGCGCTCTTTTATCGAAAAATTGTGTTAAGCGATGAAACTCATTTTTGGCTCAATGGGTATGCCAATAAGCAAAATTGACGCATTTGCAGCGTAGATAATCCACATGAGAATATCGAAACGCCGTTATATTCCAAAAAGTGCACAATTTCTTTTTGCCAGTGGGCTGGTCTAGTCATCATACCATGTTTTTTTTTTTTCAAAAATGAGCGTGTTACGGTATTCGCTATAGAGCCTTGATTAATGACTTTTTTGTTCTCCGATCAAAAACCATCAATGTGAAAGAGATCTGGTTCAAGCAGGACGACGCTATGTGCCATACAGCAAACGAAACAATCGATTTATTGAAGGAACATAGTTTCGCGTAATTGACCAGTGAATAGGCCTCTTATAATTTGAAGCTTCTTGATTATTTTCTTTGGCGATACATAAAATCGCTAGTCTTAACTTACAAGCTAACTAAAATCTACTCATTGAAAGCAACATTATTCGCTTTATTGAGGACATACGGCCACAAATGCTTGAACAAGTGATCAACAACTTTGTCTCTCGGATGACATTCAGCAGATCCAGCCGTGTTGGGCATGTGTCCGAAGTTGTGTTAAAAAATTAATTGAAGAATCCATTCCCTCGATGAAGATAAATAAATGGCTATTTAATGAAATTTCAGGTGTTTTGTTCAAAATCAAAGTTAGTACTAATTTAAAAAAAAATACCCTTTAAAAAACTCGTATATGTAGCATCTTCCGACGGTCGTAAGTTATTTAAAAAAAAAAGTCCCTGCAGGCTTATATGCAGTTTGTAATTTTGCCAATAGTCATAAAAACTATTGTATTTCATGTTTTCAAGCAGGATCGTTTGGGAATACATACAATATGTGTGAGATTTTTAAATGAAAAGGCCCAAGTGGGCCAACAGCGCAGAATAACAGGAGTGTATCATGATAATGAGTAACCGGAACGCTTTGTTTTTTAACATAAGTCTTGTAAAGATGTAATGCTAACTAGGACTATGCAATGTGGGCCTCATATAATAGCAATCTTGCAATTATGTAAATTTATGGTCAGACCATTGTCATATCCAGATATTAAGTTCGTGAAAAATTCGATTCATTTTCCTAGTAAAATTCAATTGGTATTATTGGTGGCGGAAGATTCGAAATTGTCAATTTAGCGGCGATCGTTAAAGTTTGGCCCTTATCCATAAACTACATATATTCAACAGCCGTACAAGATACTTATGGTGCAGAAAGTAAAATCGCGAACCAATAGCTTGCTATGTTTTGCCACAACTCCTGTAAAGTTATGATGCCATCGGTGAGGAACTTCTGTGGTTTTGGCTGAAAAGCTGAATCAAATGATTTTTACAGGCTTTAAAGTGACTCATAATATCAGATTCTCTTCCAGTTTCACGACACAAACAGCATCGCTTTCTGCGCTGTCAATTGCGGCCTCAAAAACCCACCATTCGCCTGACCAAGAGCAATAACCGGGCTTACTTTTTGATAATCATCCAGAAATTAGGGGGAAATCGAGACAAATGGACACCACATTTAAAGAGAATTACGGCCACTAACCCTATAGGTGAGTCAATCTTTGAATATCAAGTTGGTGCTAATTTCTTAGTCTGAAATATGGGCATAAGTCCTACTTCATTACTAGAATATGCAAAGGAGTTTTTGACATTTCCTTTGTCTCGAATAATTGATACTTCAGTATATCAATCAATCGCATTCTACTATCGACGGAAGAAGAATAAGGAGGAAGCACAACGCGATCGCTTAAGCCATAGATACCTCAGCTAAGTGTGACTAAGAGCACTGAACAACGAACTCACTTCCACTTTAAATCGTACCTTTGCTTCATCTCATCCTACAAAAAGGAAAACAGAGAGTAAGCGCTTTAGTAAGGATCTTCAGCAACTTTTATCAAAGCTGCTTTGAGAAAATCTACTAATAGTCCAACCAGGACATGATCTAAGCCCTCTATCTTCACACCAAGTAATGTCTCAATAACTTCAGCTATACTCTTTTGAACACGTAGCTGTGGTGTTAATGTTAATCCGGTTAAAACGGAGTTCGTCCTCTTCACAAAGAGAATAAGATATTATGCATAATTCCACCCTCTGATTCGTCCTGGACAGCAAACTGAGGGGGAAAGAACATTTTGCAGAGAAAAATAAAAAAAATCCTGGTTTCCCTCTACTCGTGCAAGAGGACTATTCGTACACATAACATTCAAGAGTGGTTAAAAATAGTCGCGCACGTCAGCGAGATGACTAATCATTATAAAATCACACTCTTTACCAGGGGGGAATAGGTTGCAGATAAACTGTCATAGAAACAAATAGCAAGCAGTTTAGCTAAGTCCTAAGATTCCTAGTCACTTTTGATCTGCTCCAATACAACTACCGATTTACACACACACACACACCTACATATATTAGTTTATTACAAGTAATTACGTGCCTATGAATCAGACGACGAAGTCGCAAAGTTTCCTCAGACAGATGTACGCCCATATTTATCATTGAACAAGTGACAAATTCTGAAGCAATATTCGATTATTAATCATCCAACGTACAGTCCCAAACAGATTAGTCTTATTGTGCATGAAGGTTTCGGATTGAAAACAACAAGTTATTAGAGATTTGTAAAAACTCCCCAAGCACAACCGGTATCTTTCCTTCACAAATGTGCGAGTAAGCTTCTGTTACATTGGCAATTAAGTTATTTTTCATCATTTAACATTAAGTTATCGATGTGCCGGCACTGTTGTTATCAAAATCATGCCGTGAATCAGTAGAAATTACTGAATAAGTAACAACAATATGTCTAAACAAATATTAACCACTTAACACGAATTTAAAATGAAAAAGTAAATACAGAACTCGATATCTCCGATAACCCAAATGCGTAGTGCTAAGCCCAATACAATTCTTACCTTTACCGCCTTTCGGGGTTTGGATCGCAGTTTATTCATTTGATTGCAGCAATATGGTTTCAAATCGATTATAGGTACACATACTCCTAAGAGCATAAGCGGTTCGCAATTGAATGGCAGTGAAGTCATTCCTCTTATGGCATTGGAAAATCTCTACAAATAAATGGTGCAGAGGCATGTAGGCATAATGATATAAACAAAAACCCTTGTACCTAATCGGCAAATCCATTAATTCAAAGGTAATACTGCTTTAAAATAAATTTTCGGTAGAATCCACTTACGTACATCCACAAGAAAGTAATCTTGCGCAATACAATTGATGGTGATTCATAAATGCATTAAATGCTCCGACGACCAAAGGTTACTGGTATGGGTAACCGATTGTTTAGTGTGAAAAACGAGTTCAAATTCGAAATGTTACTACATACTATATACTCGTATACAATTGTAGACTAGTTATGCAAAGTTGTGACACCCAAGTCGATCTCAATTAAATAAAATCTTGTTAGGCAATCCAAACGAATCCAATTCAATCTTTTTCTTTTACGAGTATCTGTCTGTTTTTTTCCAAGACGATCAGCCCTTAACAACTCATAAGTTGCGCATTCCTCAAAACTGCTGTTGCTTTACACAACAAACGTTATAAGACAACACCGTCGGATTTCTGACATGGATAATCATTTTCTTTTGCATTAGACAAACGAACAAATGTGCTTTTTACTCGTACCTTTCCTTGGTACCATTCCCTCTACCAATCAAGCCTTAGACCATGGTATAATAGAAAGACAAATACAAATCGCAAAACAGTATTCCATTTGTACTCAATTCGGTCAAAAGCACAGTCAATCGCTCTCAGGAAGGCACGACAAAAAACGTGAGAAATTTCCATACGACAATGACAACAACGAGAACGATTTTAACAGCAACGACGGCGACGACGACGACGACGACACCGGTGACTGTAATGAAGAGGAAGACGGCGATTTTTATTTTTTGAATTTCAATTTAAATCGACTTTGCGCTTTACGTTTGCACTTCTAGTGTAAGTGAGGTGGTGTGCATTCTGCACTGCATAAACGTTTTCTTAAACCATATACGAATACGAGAGTGCTTCCAGTTGTAGCCATGAAAATAGAAACAACAACAAAAATAAAAATAAATTATAATAATGGAAATGGAAAAAACGTGAGTCAACTGAACTGAAAATTATACCCACGCCAATGGCAAAAAAAAACAGCGACAACGTTCGAATAATGAAAGGAAACTGCTGTTGTGGCAGTATACCTATTCGTACGAGTACTTTGGAAAATGTCATTCAAGCTTAGTTTGCTGCTGCACAATCGTTCCACATATCAACCAACAGTACAAATGACAGTAGCTAGATACGAGTATGTACAATGTAGCACCTAGCATCAGTACGTTTTTATGCATACCCTTTGTTTGCGTGTTCTTTTATGTCTCAGCCATAAAGTTTATACTTCACCAAGACACATTTATGAGACTCCATTCCCTCCTTCTCATTGTGATATAGAAGCAAGCAATAACTACAATGGTAAAATCTACTTTCTAGAACCTCTAAACATAGCCCATTACGTAAGAATTCTCTTTAGTCTCTCTGCTGTTACTGATTATGATAAACAATCCATATTTTTGGGCTGGATTTCCAGATAAGGCAATACGCCGCGACGCCTATGACTTCCACATACCTGAAAATAAAAAGAAAAAACAAAAACAAAATAGGGCAATCATTATTAATTGGTTTTTGGTAATTGTTTTATTTTTTAAATATGTATGTCTGTGTTGTGTAAAACATAAAATAAATGATCTTGCACTCAATCAAGCAGAATCAAGGTACAAAACAAAAGCTCAAGATCGGTCTCTGTCTAATGATTGCGGCCGACAATCAACAAGTAACAACCAACAACCAACAACCAACAACCGTCAACTCGATAACCTAACAACCAATGGCTAACAACCGACAACGGACAACCGATGCCGATGTGAGTTCAACCAGCAAGACAAGGCGTGGAGAAAACTGGGTCAAAACCAATTCATGGAGGAATTAACATATGTTACTCGTACTTCGTACTTTTACTCGAACATAACAAAGATACTCGTACAACGTTTTTACAAACATACCATATAATAAATGAGCTCAAAAATTGAGTTACCCTAAGACTATAATACTCTCATACTCGTAAATTGGTACTTCATAGCCGTTCTCGTATCTATACTCAAATGCATGCAATGCACGACCATATGATAGCTCTGCACTAAGTGAACGTGACATTTTTCTACAATGTTGTATATACGAGTAGGCTAAGGAAAACTGATACATTATGCTGCCACCACGTTCGTGTCGTTTTTCAAAAACTCCAAAAGCCACTGATATACGTTTTGTAAACGTCGACTTTGAGATCAGTATGAGTCATGGGGCTGTGACGTGATGACGGTTAGGGTTCTTTCACTGATTACATGTCTAAATAAAAAGATAATTTTTAGTTCTTGGTTGAAGAAAAGATACTCTGTTAACTCTCAGCTGTGATATGCATTTAGAAGGAACAAACAAACTCATTGTATTCTGTTGGATCTGAGTTCAAGATATGCTTATGCTTGGTATGCTCTCTACAACCTAGTGGTTTGTATTTACAAGAGATATCTTATTTCGTATGATGGAGTTGTCATTCTAGAGATAAGAAATCTAGATTTTCATGCAGCTGAAGAGTATTGAAGAGTATTGCCCCCGAATAACTTGGGTTTGCATTTGACAAACAAGGCTGGGTTTTAATGCATCGCCAGCACTTAGCCATGATAAAGTTGTTGTGAAAAGAATAAAGTGAATGTGTTGCACTTTCAAACCAAAAGTGGTTAAGAAAAAACATACAACAAAGACCTTCGGATTGACTAAGTCTTTTTAACTTTTAACGAGGTACGAGCTCATATACAATGCCGACGTTCAACATGAAATTATCAGTTAAACGGAAAGTCGTACAATGTAGACCCAATAAGTATTTGCTTTTCCAAATAACATCCAAAACGTTGCCGCTTTATCAACAGACAAATTTACCAATTGGTATTTATCCCACTTATCCCAACTTAGTGTCCGAAACCTGTGAGTACCCTGCCGAATTTGCCACTGAAAAGATGCTTTTAATGCCGTGAAATGGGACTGATGGCACTTTGTATCTTTCACAACAGAAACATACCAGGATTTTACAATTTTAAGAACATAATACTTGTCGTGTGTCCAGTCCAAATCGATTGTAAAGATTGGCAGTGCCAAGACGAGCTAATGCATTTTTCAGTAACAGAAACTTTGAGGGCAGTACCACATGTTGCACAGTACTATTTTGTCATCATATGACTGAGGCCCAGGTCTATCCCGGACTGTAGTGCCACTTAAAGTAAATGAATGACACAAAGAGAGGATAAGCTCACATCAGAATTATAATCAGGATCATCTTACAATTAGATCTTACCACTAATATCGGTGGTACGAGGGCGGGTCAATAAGTCCGTGACTTTTTGAATTTCTGACCTCTTTACTGAAACAGCAACACTGCTCCTGTCAACAGGCATCTGTCAGTTGACTCCTGTCAAAATTTAAACTTGCTGCGTCAGTTAGTTTGTGTTTGACAGCTATTTTTATCAGACTACTCACTAATTTGAGGAGAAAATGGAAAAAAGTGAATTTCGTGTGCTTATTAAGCATTATTTCTTGCGAAAAAAAACCATTACCGAGACCAAGGCTAAGCTTGATAAATACTCGTACTATGGGGACTCTGCACCATCGATTTCAATGGTAAAAAAGTGGTTTAATGAATTTCGTTGTGGCCGTACAAGCACTGAAGATGCCGAACGTCCTGGACGCCCAGTTGAGGTCTCTACACCCGAAACAATCGAAAAAATTCACAATATGGTGTTGGCCGACCGAAGATTGAAAGTGCGAGAGATTGTGGAAGCCGTAGGGATCTCGCATGGCTCAGTGGTTTCAATTTTGAATGATCACTTGGGCATGAGAAAGCTTTCCGCAAGATGGGTGCCGCGTTTGCTCACAGTCGACCACAAACACATGTGCAGTTGCCATGGCAAAAATCCATGAATTGGGCTATGAATTGCTCCCTCATCCACCCTATTCTCCAGATTTGGCTCCGAGCGACTACTTCTTGTTCCCAAACCTGAAGAAATGGCTTGGTGGAAAAAGATTTGACTCCAATGATGAAGTCATCTCGCAAACAAAGGCCTATTTTGAGGACCTCGACAAATCATTTTTTTTGGAAGGGATAAAAAAATTGGAGAAGCGTTGGACAAAGTGTATAGAGCTCAAGGGAGACTACGTTGAAAAATAAAATTATTTTTTTATCAAAAAATCTGTGTTTTAATCCAAAAGTCACGGACTTATTGACCCGCCCTCGTATCATATTGAAAAACATAGATTCGCAAAGTAGTTCTGCCCACATAAGGCTTAACCATTTTCTATCTTCTATCCCAGATGCCTACCTACATGAATACCAACGCGAAAGATCCTAAACAAATGCTAGTAGACCAAACTCTGATTAAGACAAGGGTCACCCGAGATCTAACGTGTATGCCCAGTTCTATAGAGATGATATCTTAACCTAGAAAAAACCTGACTAATCGGACTTGTCTTGTGACTGGATATTCGTTTTTCAACGAAAACCAGAGTATTTAGAGTAACATGTCGCTTCGAAAACTCTTAATTCGGTGTAAGCTTTCGGCAAAAAAAAAAAGGAATTGTCACAGAGGAAGGTTGAAAAATAAGTCATAGCTCCTTTCCCCGGATTCCAAGGACTATTCTCTGCATTACAAAGTCAGCTTCTGAAACGCTTGGTACAATACACACCGGATGATCTGCTTCCGTGTTGAATGCTTTTGACTTTACTCCTATGGACATGCAGCAGTCTAATTCAGCGATACCAGAATCCATGTTACTGTGAAAGTATAAAACTTACTTATCCACTTGACTGGCCAATGCCCAAGCCAGAAAAGGAATGTTGTTGAGTCTACTCGGATAGCTCGAAAATCAATCGAATCGACAACGTCAGATTTGACTACATTCTCAAGATATTGGTTTAACTATGTGTATACCCAGCTGATGCAGCATTTGGTTCAATAAGCAATTCATTCCCATAGGTGTAACGTATTAGATCTTTAAATGGAAAAACAGCCATCGTAGATAAGGATTAAGAGAGTGAGTCGTATGCCTTATAGCTTTCAGACATGAGGGCCTTCGCCCACTTGGAAGAAAAAGATTCTAAAAACAATATGGAAAGGAGCTTATGCGATGTAACATGAAAACTATGGATATTTTTGCTGACTTTAAGGAAAAGTGCCTTGTGAACGTGGATATCCTCTACTAGTCTACTCTTCTGGCCATCTCGTCTTGGCTATTTTTTCTAAATATACTATCAAGTGTGCGCTTACTCAACTCGTAGGCTTTTGTCAAGGAGATCTGTGGCAGCACAGTCATTTTATTCTCTGAAGGCATAAGAAGAGTGAGATTGATATTGGTGCATCCAAATAGTGGCTACTTATGTGACCCAGTTTTTGTTCGATAATGAAACCCACTTCTGGTTAAACGGCTTCATACCTAAGCCGAATCGTATTTTAAACGACGACAATTCGCAAGAAGTTCACAAGATGCCACAAGATACGCCGGTGGCATCGTCTGTCCTTATTTCTTTAAAAATGAGGCCGAAACATAAGTTACTGTCAGTGTGTTAGACACGGGTAAAATCCCATGATCAAAGATTATTTGTTCCCAAATTTGAGTGATTTTAAGGTGAAAGAACTGTAGTGTCAGCATGGAGGTGCTCCAGCCCAAACTACCAGTGACAATATCGCTTTACATATGTTTTGGCAATAGAGTCATTTCAGAACACCCGTCAATTGGCCAACAAGACATGTGAATCGACATTTTCTGTACGGCTTGGGACTTTGACAGAAACTATCCCCTTCAGTTGGAATACCTCCAACCTTCATCGTCCATCGATAAGCATGGAAGTCCTCACCATCATCACAGCCATATTCCTAGGAGCAAAAAATTAGAGCTTGTTGAAGAATGCACTTTCAATGGCATCAACGGTTCCAAACGACCAGCACGATCCACAAACCGCTTGATCTGTGACAGGGGTAACAACATCACGTAGATGGCAATCAAATTGCTCTGAATGATGGTCCTTTAATTTCTTTGTATTGCGTGTGGGAAGTGTTTGCCAGCGTTGTAGATATTTGATGATTTGAAGTCACGTCTGGCCTTTAGTTTGTCCCCTGTTTTATTAGCTAAACTTGGCAAAATTCTTTGAATGATGAGATTCTAATGGTAGATGTTTTTACGGTACTCATGTTTGATTTGATTATGGTAGTCAACTCTTGTGAGCTTCATTTAAACATGATAATCTTTACGTGGATGAATAGTTCTTTCATTGAATTGAAGGTGCCAGGTCCAGGCAAACCAACCCAAACCATATTTGAATCGATTTCGAATACCTCATTTGGAATATCATCAGGGGAGTAGTCATCATAACCGAGATAATAGTAAAAAGCCAACAAATTGTTGTATAGCTTCATTTCAAATTAGTTGACGAGAGTATGGATATTTTTGAGATTTCTAATATCAAACTAACAGAGGGCAGATATTCTTTTTTATACCAAAGCCTTCTACAAAACGCGATAACTCATGCCCTGTAATTTGATCAACACCATAATTAAAAGATTCGTGCGGATTAACCCAAGATCACCCACAATTGAAGGAGGTGGTGATTAACTGTCCCGCAATTGTATACTTCCTTCTGTGTTAGTTCGACTTTTTCCATGATCAACTTAAGAACAAAGCAATGACATCGGTCACTACTAAAATCAAATTAAACGTTGATGCTCTTCCAGGAATCCATTCAGTTTAATAGATGAAAAAAGCAGCCTAAAGAAGCTAAAGGGTTGATGTTGATTGTCAAATTCTGTCATTTACTGAATTTATAATGTGATTAACAATTTTAGTCATGGAGTCATTTACCGCTCAGCAAGGCATTTTTGTTATTTAACCTCCTTGGGAATGAAAAAAAATTGTTTTTTAAATGTTTTTTTTTATTTTATTCAATATAGTCCCCTTTTAGTTTGATACACTTATTCCAGCGATTTTCCAACTTAGTGATCCCGTCCGAAAAGTAATTTTCTGGAAGGTCTGCAAAATACTCGTCCGATGGCGTCGTGGCGTCGATGATTTCCTCGCGTGAGCTGAATTTTTTACTGATGAGCCATCTTTTCAGGTTTTGGAAGAGATAATAGTCCGAGGGAGCCAAATCGGGCGAATACGGTGAATGCGACAGCAATTGGAGCCGTAAGTCATTGATTTTAGCCGTGGTTGCGATGCTCTTATGCGCCGGCGCATTGTCCTGCAAAAACAAAATTTCGCTTCATGTGATGCCGTTTTGCAGCGTTTTCAGCCTTCAATCGCTCCAATAATGCACAACAATACTCGCTGTTGATGGTTTTTCCTTTTTCGAGGTAGCCCACGAAGAGTATGCCATGACAATCCCAGAAAACCGACGCCATAACCTTTCCGATCCATTGAGCCTCCCTCGGCCGCTTCGGAGCACCCGTGCCGGCTTCAGTCCATTGCCAGGCACTCATTCTGTTCTCTGGTGTGTAATAGTGGATCCAGGTTTCATCAACAGTAACCAATCGACGCCAAAAGGCCGCCCGATTCCGCATCAGCAAGTCCAAACACTCTTTCGAAGTGCTCTCGCGTTCTTGTTTTTGGTCAGGAGTGAGCATGCGCAGCACTCAGAGGCAGGATAACTTTTTCATATGCAGAATATTGCCCGAAATGAGGCGTGTGCGCTCAGTACTAATCTTTGTGGTATCTGCTAGCTCGCGCACTTTCACACCATTTCATGTATTTTTTTGACATTGGCCTCTGTAACCGCATCGGAGGCCCTGCCGCTGCGGACTTGATCGGTAGTGGAGTTGCGGCCACCACGAAACTCTCGAAACCAATATTTGACGGTGAATTTTAAGGCCCATAATGTTTATCCAACTTTTCTTTTGTTGCCTTCGCCGTTTTGCCTCTCAAAAAATAATGTTTTATGAGAGAAAGAAAATCGTTTTTGTCCATACTCAACATGATGCCAAACACGTCAGCAAAAATCAACTGTCAAAACAAAACTCAAGACAGAATCGCACTGAAATTTGGTATGTCTGCCTTAATATTAACGGATTTCAAGGCACCATAACCTTATTTGCAGAAGCAGCGCATTCTGGAGGTTACTTTTCACCCCACCTAGTATGGGTAAATGGGTGATCTGTAAAAATGACTTTTCGTAAAATTCGTTTATTTGTCGGTCAACATAATCGCCCTAGTGAATTCGGAATTCATGTAATGGTGAAGCGTTTTGAAGAAACTCGTTCGGTATCGGGTCAAACTCCATAACAATATGCTCGGCCAGCACGTACACGCCAAAACATCAACACTGTGCTCAAAAAAATCAGCCAGCCACCTCAATTCGTTGTCAAAGTCAACAATTGCGCCTCACTTTAGGCAATTTACGGCGAGTTTTAAAAGTTTATCTTCATTTGCACGGCTATAAAATTTAACCCTTTGGACCATCTACGACGTCGCCGATTAGTTAACTGGATGTTGGATCGCCAGGACAATTTTTCATTGAATTTGATCTTTTCCGATGAAGCCCAACGTAAATACACAAAATTGTCGTTTCTGGGGACCGGAAAACCCATACGAGATTCACAAAAAATTAATGCATCCCAAGAAAAAGTCACTATACGGTGCCGATCATGGGTTGGCGGTATTATTGGGCCGCACTTTTTCGAAGATAAGACTGGAGAGACAGTTACAGTGAATAGAGAATGTTAACGCAACATGTTGACCGGATATTCTTTTCCAAAATTGAATGAATTGGATCTAGACGGATGGATGGTACTACCGCCCACACAAGCCACCAATCGATCAATTTATTGCATACGAAATTCTAAGATCGCATTATTTCGGTTAGAGGAGAGGTTTATTGGACTTCAAGTTTATGCGATTTGACACTTTAGACTTCTTCTTGTTGGGTTATTTGAAGAGTAATGTCCATTTATGCGGACATAAATAATTTTGACCTTCGGATGGCCGCTTGCAACAGAAGCCGTAGTGGTCACATGAACGATGTTGTGTTCC
Organism: Volucella inflata; assembly: GCA_928272305.1. NCBI lineage: Eukaryota > Metazoa > Arthropoda > Insecta > Diptera > Syrphidae > Volucella > Volucella inflata. The sequence continues at coordinate 69,548,181 of OV743719.1, forward strand.
ATTCATAATTTCAACACTAGCTGTTGGCTCACTCTCTATCTAAAATACATTTTGCATTTTTTTTTATAAAAGATTGAGTTTGTGTAATACCTATGACGTTATAGCAGTTATCTGCTAATCGATTCCAAGCTTTAAAAAGCTGTAAGATACAAGAAACTAAGTAACCCCTTCTACATTCGGTATCAATTAAAAACTTTATTTAATCTTATTCCCATGTCCATATCGATGTCGATGCCTATAAATCAATCAGCAACAATACTGACACTGAACTTACACTTTGGCACGTTTTTTTTTTGACACAAATGAAGAAGAAAATTCTAACATATCTCTATAATTGCTTTCACAATAAATACGAGTAGATACATATAGTATCTCTGTCGAAAGCATTCTCACAATTAGAGAAAAATAAAAATTCCTTACACTCAATTATAAGGTCTGGGCGTGAACCTGCATATCTAACTACAGCAATGAAAATGATACGAAACCGTTTTGAAGGGGGGAAATTCTTGAATTCTTTAATTCTTCAATTTTTCATATTTGTTTTTGTTAACTCTAAATTGAGCTAATTATGACAAATTGTCTCCGCGTTGTGAAGCATTATGTTCGTCAGCTATTCCAATCTTCTAATCAGTTAACTACGTAACTCCGTCAGTCGTCAACTAAAAATACCCCCTACCCCCGCTCCACGTCTGCAAAAAAAATAAAAAACCAACGCACCAATCTATTGGCATGTGGTTGGTTCTGCCGGCGTGTTTTTAAATTTTATTACCCCGTTCAAGCATTTATAGCCGTCTCCAAAAGCAACCAAGTAAATTGGAGCACCGTCGAGACCATTGAGACTACGAGTATCTTTCAGATAAGATAAAAACTTGAACGAAAATTGATATTCAATACATTTTTTAGGTCTATTCGTCCCGTTCTTTCCAAGTGGGACCTTCGAACCTTGCTTGCAAAAGGGGGTACTTCGAGAAAGGAGATCGCCCCAAAACTAATATTGTTCAGCATTTGAGTTAAGACCGCATCAACTTTATTGAACGACGAAATCGACGAGATCAGCGTTCATTAAAAGGCAACAAAACCACTTTGTGTTCAATTTGTTGCTCTTGTTGATGTAAAGTTATCAACTCTGGTTTCCTTGGAATGTGTCTTCGCCCGTTCGACAAAAAAACAAAAAAAAAAAACAAACGTAAACGCAAAATCAATTAAACTTTTGCATTGTCGTTGGAAAGATGATAAGTGAAACATGAAGATGTTACTTAATTGGATTGAGTCGACTTAATGTCAATGAAATGTTCAGGAAATTCAATTGCAATGAGAGTTTGTTGATGTAGTAGGCATTGTTATCGCTCAGCAATAAATGGAATGGAATGCAGTAAAAGCAAGATTGTCTGTCTTCCCCCTTTTTTTGATTGATTTTTGAAAACATACACTAACTACGAGGGGTGATCCAAAAGAAATGATGATCGGGTATTTGTAGTAGTCCTCAAGTTCCAATAATTATGATAGCTTGCTTATACCCTCACTAGTTAGATGTAAAAAAAATCATATTGATTCAACGTTATCCCTGAAAACTACTCGTGCCTGAAAAACAAATGTCTACGATAGACAAACGCGACTATTTGGTTAAACTACTGGGGGACTCTTCGCCTTCATATTTTACAGTTGCACACTGGTTCAAGAAGTTTAAGCTGGGTAGAACATTCACAGAAGACGAGCATAATGAAGGACGCCCCACACAGACGAATATCTGGTATGTACTGACCGAAAAGTGACCATCAAACATTTAGTTGATGTCACAAGAATCTCATATGGTAGCATTCAGAGGATCTTAAGAGCGAACTTTACATAAACAAGGTGTTGGCACGTTAGGAACCCGGAATGTTAACAGCCAAACAAAAGAGGGAGTTGACATCTCAAAAGCAAATCTTTTTGTTCGAGAAACGGGTTTCGAATTGCCTGAGCAGGATCTGGGCCCCAGCGACTTCTTTCTCCTTCTCTGGGTTAAGGAGTAGCACAGGGGTAAAAATTTGAAGACAATAGCGAGGCAATGGCCGCTGTCGAAACGTTTCGGAAGAGTCAAGATGAAGATTTTTTTCAAAATGAATTTGCGCACTGAAGAAGAGAAGGACTAAACGTATTGATCTGTGGGGAGATTACGTTCAAAAATAAATAAAATTTGAACTGATAAACATTGTGTTATCAGATAATCTATATCGATTATCATTATTTTAAGATCACCCCTAGGCTGAGCATGGGTTTACATCATTTATCTATGAACCTACCTTGCCTGCATCTAGTAATTGCAATTATAATTTAGCAATTAATCTGTGTTTTGGTGATAACATTGATCTACAAATTGTTGATCGATTCGTCCGTACATACACCATTTATCGCCTGCCGCTTTGGAGAGCTCAGCAGTCAGGCCATCCGCTCCAGCAGCTTTGCTGGACTTCAGCTTCACTTCATCCCGGTCGTGTGGACGGAGTTGTTGGTCTACATCGTCGAGGTTGAAGTGTCCGTTCTGATTCTTCGTCGCCATTATACAGCCAACAGAAATGCTCTTTTCAAACTCTCAGCAACGACTGCAGCTCTACTACGATGTTCCCTTGTTCGTCTCTACAGGCTTTGATTAGCGATTTGTGTCTGTAACTTGTTTTTTTTTTTTATACCTTTTGATAAAACATTCGAATCTCATTACTGAAGTAGCATCCATCACTGTCATCGACCACGCGCTTCTCATGCTCCTCCCTTTTCCTCCTGCGAAGTCAGTTTTCGTCTCTCCTCTTCTGCTTATAGTTGGTAAACAGCTCTAGTCATTCTATGCAGAGCAGCTGTGTATGCTTACAAGCATACCAGGGGTTGAATTGTGGTGGCCGATTGAAATTCTGGCATCTCTGATGGCTTTTTGAGTGTTCCCACCGGTCTTCGATGCTTGATACTGGCGGCAAGGGACTTCTTAAGAGATTAAGAGAGACTCGATCGGAAAAGGATTGGGAGATCATTTGCGATTGTAACCGTCTGATTTTGAGATTACTCGCAGTATTAGCTTGCCCTTTTGTTGTTCGAGATATCCTAAACCGCATCTTGGCTACAACGAGGTAATGGTTCGAGTCGATGTTGACTACTCTATTTCTCAGAACATTCGGACATCCATAATACTGCAGAAGTGTCTTGCGCCGATCGCAATGTGTTCAATCTGGTTGACAGTTAATTGACCAGGAGTCCTCAAAGTCCGCTTGTTAATATCGAAATGTGGGAAACAAATATGCACTCTCTTCCTAGCTTTGCTTCAAAATCGCCAAGGACAATTTTGATGTCATAGCTAGGACATGACCAGTAGGTCTTGATTAAAAGCTCGTAGAAGCTACTTTTTGTGTCGTTTTTTCTCCTCGGTGGGGACGTGCGCACATGTAAGGTTAATGTTGGCAAATTTAGCCCTGATGCGGAGTGCTAAAAGGGGCTCGTTTACATGCTCAGGAAACTCAAAACGTCTTGCCTAAATCTGCCTCAAACAACAAATCCGCATCCAAATAGTCGGTGCTTTTGCCGTCGATAACAATTGCCGTAATAGATTTCACAGTTTTCCATCGCATTTCTTAGATGACGGTTATAACTGCTTTGCAGCAGTATAGGGCCTCCGCTAGTTGTTCCATTAGGACCTGGATTAGTTCAGACCGAAGACAGAAACCAGTTCGGTGATTTAAGCGCTGCTGTTGGGCCATTAATGAGCGCCATCTCCTTTTTTTTTCGAGACCCCGACTTAGTCTCGGAAGTCCTTACCAGCCTGAGCTCCAAATACGTCGGAGCAGACTGGAAAAGGTCTCATTTGTTCGGGAATTTTATTTCACTGTTGATTCCATCTGCAGAATTCTGTTTATAGTTTTATAAGTTTAGCAAGTCGAGTCCGGGTGGGCAAACCAATAGTTTCCCTCATATTGAAACTTCACACGTTTAGGAGTAGCATTACAATGTTTCCAAGCTTGTTTGGACTTTTTCAGTTTACCTGCCTGATGGTATTGTAAGACAGAAGAAACAGTCCTCTAACCCTAACGGGCTCTTTACAACTTGACCCGTATATGGAATAAATGATCTCATTCCAATGTTCGTGATCACATTTGTAACGACATCCACATCGTGTTCGAGGAAACGTAACGACTAGTCACAATTTCTAAAGAATCAGCTCCAATTGAGTCAGTTCGTCAGTTCGTGTTGATCTTTTCGAAACTATTGTAATCTCTATAAGTAAATTAGGAAGAAAAAACCACTTCAAATGTTTAATTTCAAAATCGTGATAGATTCGTGAATCGATCAGTGTTCCAAAGATGCACCATATCCACTTGTTTCTAATCAAATTTCAGGTACTTCTAAGTTTTATTTCATCAAACAAACTACTTCAACTTATCTGAAATGTTTCGCAAGCAAGAAAACCAACAACAACAAAAATGAAAATAAATAAAAAAAAATCACGTATTTGAGACTATTTCTAAACTAAGCGATGATGATCACCATAACCATATCGCGCAGCCCTTTATTTTCCTCAGAATTTATACATATCACAAAAATATGATAAAATAAACGCAAATTGTCGGATTGTCGGAGTCGGATCATGAAGCAACCAATGACTCCATGTTTGCGGCAACTATGAAAATGTTAAATAAAAAAAATAAAAAAAAAAAAACAACGCAATGAGGTAATTCAAGATTATGTATGTCTTCATGTGCCACGCGTTTTATGATGACTAAACATCACATTTATAGCCTGCCCATCCCACGCATATCAGCCGTTTGTTCACTATTTCAGTTTCGATTTTAACGCGTCATCTACTATAGATGATGGAAGCGCGTTGAAATACTCGTATATACGAGTATTGTATCTTCAGCAAAATCTCATCACCACTCACGTAATGAGTTTTAGATAAGTTCTCTTGCACAATTCTGATGATGATGATGACCAAATACGCGTAGCATCAAAAATGCAAGTCACACAAAACATCTATCAATGTCACATGAGAGTTCCACCAGTTCTCATAAGTACGAGTATCTCAAGGATGTGTTTATCGCCAGAAATGTACGACTTAGTTATCGAAAGAAACGTAAGAAATAAATCAACACACATAGCAAACGAGTACGAGTATGTTTGCGCGAGTATATTGAGCACAGAGTACGTGGACAGACGATGGAATATTTTTTTATTATTTTTATTCTCGATTTTGTTTTTTATTTTTTATTTTTTAAGATAAACACAATCAACAGGTTGTAAATTGGCAACGTTTTTATGCGATGAAGCAATTTAAGTGGTAAAACCGTCAATACGTGCTAAGTTAAAGCAAACTGGCGAAGGATACGAGTATTTTGACAGTGATTTACTATAGAGGGGTAGTGGGTAATTGGATTACCTTGGTCCAGAAATTTCGCCTATTTTTAGGCAGTCCATTTGGTTGCTGCTATTTCTTCATAAATTTGTTTCTATTCTTCTACATAGTCTTCTTGTAAGTCAATGCACTTCTCCCAACGATGCTCCCTTCTCCTTAACAAAGCCAAATTGTACTTGGCGTCTTTCTCTGTAAAATATTTGTTTACGATGTTATAACGCCCTCATTCGGCAAAAATCTCTGTCCTCCGAGCGCAACTTTTTGAACAGGGAACTAAAAAAAAAAGTCACCCGAGGCAAGATCTAGTGAGTTAGGAGGATGGTGAAGCAATCCAAACTGCAATTTGTAGACTTTCGTCATGGGAACCACTGACGTGTGAGATGGCGCATCGTTTTTGGTGAAAAATAACTCTTTTTTCGGCAAAGGTGGCCATTTTTTCTTTTTAAAATATGATGCACAGTATGACTCTGTAACGATTTCTTTCTTTTTCAATATAATCGATCAAGGCAACTCAATGAATATCCCAGAACCATCCCATTCTTAGCCGAAGGAACAGATTTGTTTTTTTTATTGGGACTCTACACCATCATTTTGAATGGTATTGCAATTTCGTTGTGGTCCCATAAGCACGAGTACCGATAAATATAGAGGGAAGTTCTAGAAACACCCGACCTGACAGACGACTAAAAAAATAAAGAATTTTATTTTATTTTTCAACGAAGTCTCCTTTTAGCTCTATAAACTTTTCCCACCGATGTTCAATAGCTTTGATACCCTCTATATAGTAGGAACCGTCCAACTCTTCAAGATAGCCAGCCATCAATCGCCTTCTTTGAAGCCGGTTCTCCCTTTTAGCCCACTGGTTTGACTATTTCTTCGTCTCAGGTGTGAAATGGTAGACCTATCAAAAACTCGCATTTATTCCTGCGAAACATTGTCAAACACTCGACCGAAACATCCTCGCGACGCTGTTTTTGCTCCATTGTGAGGACATGCGGCACCCATCTTACGCACAGCTTTATCACGTCCAAGTTTTCAGTCAATATGCGATGCACATCGCTTTTTGAAATTTCTACCATGTCTGCAATCTCGTGGGACTTTTAGTCAACGATCATCCAATACGATTTTGTTGATTTTCTGGCATAGTGACCTCTCTTGATCGACCACTGCGGTGTTCGCCTTGGCAGCTAAACACACGCTTTTTGACACTCATTTTTGTTGCTCATGTTGTCATTTTTATCACATCTGAGCGGGGCCTACGGTTTATAGCCGAATCCGAACGGCACTCCTTAGAAGCTTTTTCTCAGGCAATTTTACTTTCGGGAGTTTGCCATTGCCCGCGGAAAGGATGATGACGATTCGAAAAATTATTGGTGATGACAGGGATCGAATCACGAACCCTCTGCGTGATTGTCCAATGAGCTAACGATTGCGCCATCGCGCTCGGTCTTTTATATCGGTTCAACTGGACCTTTTAGGAGAGAGTATTGAATCACATAACGATAACCGATTTTTTTTTCATGATTTCAAATTCACTTTTGACGGCTGTTCAAGAAAGTTCTATTCAGCGTAGCATTATCAACTTTATAACTTAAGCTGTTCAGATATTGTATTTTCGATCGCAGAAATTATTTTTTTAAATTCTCCCCGTTTTACAGCCAGGTCGGGTACTTTTGGGACTACCCTCGTACGTTCTGGACGCCCAATTTAGGTCACTAAACGAACATAGACTAAAATTATGTGAGATTGTTTTACATTAGAAAGCTACCCGGAAGATAGGTGGCGCGTGTGCTCACAACTGAACACCAACGCAACAATGTGACGTTTGAACGGCAATTTGGACGAGTAAAGAACTAGTCCATTGTACTCCTTGTGTAGTCCTTTGCTTAAACTGACCAGTCTTCCATGAAAAGATGAGTAAAGCGAAGAAAGGGTGGTAAATTGCCTTTTTATTAGCAACACCCATTATAGGTCCCCAGTGTCGTTATTACTCTCACAGTGATGACTAGCACATTTAGGGCCTAGCAAAAGTGTCCCTTCACGACGCCATAGAGGAGTCTAGAGTGTTTTATGTCTGGGGGGACGTCAGGAAAATCATGCCAACTCAGTTATGCTCATTGAAATCCAACTGTCAATGGATTGAGCCTCAAATCATAATCAGTGAATTCGAACTTCTGACTGCGTTCTGAAAAGTTTTGCAATCGCAACAGACACATACGAGTACATACCGTTTCTTCACAAAATAATTCATTGTCATCATGGTAGATTGTTTTATCAGTGACATATCCTAAATCGGTTTTAAATTATCCGGCCTAGACTCTGACCAAAACATTCCTAGAAACATGGAAAGTCGACTTCGAATTTTAGCAGCGACGAAGGTCTGGATTCATTTATCAGACGACATGTGTACAAGTCAATTAAGATTATTAAAACTACACTGGATGTCTCACTAAAAACCACAGTATTTTGGATGGAAGTTGGCGAGAGATTCATCTGTCATAAGTGTTAAAGCAATCCTCCATGCAGCCGAGTGAACTTATTCGAAATGACTTCCATTTGCCTTCCAGCACGACTAGAGACGATGTGGCCACTCATCGATTGCGAGACACTCAATATTTGAGTGTCGAGTAGAGCAAGCCATGCCCTCTAATACGGACCAAAACTTGTAATTCAACGGGTTGAGGTCTGGACTACCAGCTGGCCAATCATCCGTTGATATGAAGTCCGGAACGTTATTTTTGAGCCACAGTTGAGTCGTTTTTGCTTCGTGAGCTGGAGCAGAGTCTTGCTGGAAAGTCCATTGCTTGTTATTGAATATTGATTGGTTGAGAGACTTCACAATGGGTTCCAAGACGGTCGATTGATATACTTTGGCCGATGTTTTCACTTCTGGAGCTTGGTAACGCCATCTTAGCACACTCCTAACCATACCATTACAGACGCGGGATGGTGGCCTCTTGGAACCCCCGGGATGAGTTGGGATGCTTTTCTGGATGACCGAGCATACACACGATCGTTCTGCTTATTGAACGATTCTTCTACGGTGAAGATTTTCTCGTCAGTAAACAGAATTTGTCTGTGAGCGTTCTTCGCGCACCGGCTGAGCAACGTTTTCGATCTTCGCTTGCGTTTTTTCTTCAATGCGGTCGTGAGCAGGTGTCCAGTGTGCACGCTGAGTCCTAAATCTTCTTTGATAATGCGAGACATGGATTTTTGCGAAATTTGCATTTACCGCGACAAGATTTTCTGTTTTCGCAGCGGTTTTCAGTCGATTCGTTTCTTCACGGCTTTGATCGCTTTCGGAGTTCGCACCGTTCGCGGACGGCCGGATCTTTGACGGTCTCGTACTCCGCCAGTATCCTCAAACAACTTCACAGCACGATACACAAAATTGCGTGTGATTCCAAGTGGTCGCAACGTTCTAAAGATATCGCCTTTTTCCATGTTGCATTTAAGTAGGCCAACTACATGATTGTAATGTCGAAAACTTTTAACGTCACAATGAAGCATATAATATCAACTGTCAAATCGCAATCAATACGAAATGGATGCGCCCAGTGTTGCATTCGTAATGAGTGAGTTCAGTTGTGTACCAGTATTTATGACTTGACTTGGTACAGTCGGACCACTCCTACTGTTATAAACTAGCATTAAAGATTTTATTCCGAGCTTGCAGAAGTTGCTATTAAAGCAAACTCGATGATTGGAGCTGGCTGTGATAAGAACCTCAGCCTTCGACCCATTATAGGGCTGCCAACCAAACTGATTTGCTCCTGATGAAGAGGTTAACTAGCCTCCTGATTCCATCGAATGTTTTCATCGACAGTCCACATTTGTTTCTTTGGTGCTTTTTGCCTCGATCTATAAATAAATATCTAATCCAGCACCGAACGGGCGATCGTTAGGAAGTAAGGGCATGGTGCCCATTGGTACTATTTTCATTTAAATTTAGTCGAAGCATTGACGTTTTTGTCGAGCTTCTTGTTAAAGCGTATCCAATTTGTTCCCGCGGATTCCTTTTATTCAACAAAATGCCAATACCACGTATCCGATCAGGATTACGATATATCTATAATCCGACGTGGAAGCCTACGATAGGACTTTTCAACCGCTAATCTCCTATGTAAATCGAAAGAATTATGATTCAGTTTGAAATCAGCACCAAAATCTGGCGACAAAAATTGATAAATAACATTTTTTTCCAACTCAAATGACGCGCCTCGCAATTATTTATCAACAAATTGCTGGTTAAGAAATGATTTCAACTTCAACTTCAATTGTAAATTCACTACCCAAGCCTTATCACGTGCATTTGTGTGCGCCTAATCGCTGGAAATGTTCATTAAATCATTTAAAACAAAAAATTTAAAAAAAAACATTCTCAACATATTTGTTAAATATGAAAGTCGGAGCACCTTAACCACAATCGCTGTTACGAGCATTATTTCCATTCAAGCAAATGCTAACGCTTTGAAACTAAATTCAAACTGGTTTCCCCCCGTTTGCTGTGACTTCTCTTCCTCATCACCTCGGAGTCATTGAGTATACTATAATACAATCGTCAGCCAATCATGAGCGGATTCTAATGAATTGAGGTAATAAAAACCACAGAGCGACTCAAATCTAAATACAAATACTTGCTCATGGATTTCGTTATGAATAAATAAAGCGCAGTGCTTTAAATAGTCACAGCGACGGCAATAGCAGGTGGCAAGCAAGTGCCAATAACCAACAACTAACAGCTAATAATCAATGTCGAGTCAGCTAAACACTAAACGCCTTAAATGGTTATTCTCGAGATGCGCAAATATTCGAATATGTACTTGAACAAGTCGATTCTTTGAATGCGAACGGCTGTACTCGTAGATGAGGGAAAAACTTAAAACTCAATTGCATTTCGCGCACAATCACTTGAAGTGAAAGAACAAAACAAAAGTGAAAGCCATTAATTACGAAGCTTGTTTCACCTTTTTTGTTTTTCTGCTTAGTTTTCAGTTAACTTTAGCATTTTTACTTTTGATTTAGCTGCACTTTTACCCAGAAGTCATGTACAAACTGAGTAAGAAGGAGTTTTCACTTTGGATTTAATGTTAAGGTGAAGTGAAGAATAAGTCAGCAATTCGACGGGTCCATACTCGTATTATTTGTATTTGGAGATTGTTTCCTGCCATCATCGTGTGTCAACTTTGGCCTCGCTGCTAAGTGCACAACTTAATGTGTCTTTCTATTTTTCTCCTGGGACCATACACAACTGGTTTCATTGAAAGAGACAGTGATTTGGACTGTGCCACGGGAAAGTTGCCTGTGCAATTACAAATTGATTAACTACGATTAAATTTCTTATGCTGGCCGTACTAATAAATTGAAGTTTTATGCTATCTTCAGGAGGTTCTGCCTCATCGGCCTCATCGGTCTCATCAGCCCCATCAGTCGAACAGTGTGCGTTTGATTTATTTCTCTGTCGATCGTTTACTTGATTTCTTGTGCTCGTTCCAGTTACCAGAGGAAGACCAAGAGAAAGGTCTTCCTGTGCACATAGCCAGGTGAATTGTCTCTTTTAATGCAGTCAATTCCATGCTAAAGCGGAAGATCTTAATCATAGCCTCACAGTGAAGAAATAAAATACACTTAATCGACCGAGCAAGAGCCATCATTATACCCAGGATACTAGCAAAGACTATTCATAGAAGCATTGCATTGAAGGAACTCAGTTATATTGAATCAATTAGAAGAAGAATAACAAAAACTTAGATGTACAAGTGTTTCCGTGATAAGATAAAACATTCACTCTCGAAGCGACTCTACAATTCCACAACGCAAGACCGGTACAACAAGAGTGCAAGTATTTCTGCGAGAGATGAAGCAAATGTAGCGAAAAAAAACATGAATGCTAACGTACGAGTCGTACTTGTACTCATAGAATGGCGAAATTCTTTTGAAACGGAAAAACGTGTCCAATATGAGTTTTCCGTGAAATGTGATAATTACTTTTTGTAGAGCACAATTCACTTTTAGCATGGATAGGGGGACGACGATAGTGATCCGACGATCGTTGTGCGAAAGTGTGAAGCAATTACAGTTGCAATGAACGATTCGCTAATTGCGGAACAATTTGAAATCAAATGTAACTGCGACTCTGTATACGCTTCACAGGTGCAAATAATGCAAAAATAGGCATACATATCCCCACATATGATTTCCTTTAGCGTTTTAGTCTCACCAACTATAGGGTTCCAGCTTAAGTTGAACCAGACCCTAAACTTTGGTCAACAAAAACTGAGAGATAATCACCCCATCATACTTTTGCATCTTTTTTCTGTGTAGCCCACTCTCATTCAAAGGCTCACCCTAGTTTAGAAATAGCGCGGTTGCCAATGATGAGTCCAGATAAAAAGGGCGCATTTAAAGACCGCCAGTCTTTTCTGCACAATGCGGGGCTCCATGCAGATCGACCATCTATTAGCTACATTTATGAACAAATATTTTGAATGCAAACCAAAAGAAAATATAAAGTCAGGGCCCAACCAAAACCCCGAAAGTCCTCGCTATCACTGACAATACAGGCACTGATTAGAACTGTAAAGTTGAAGAGCATGTGCTTTATTTTACCCTTGGCGGTGCGTTCAGTATCCACCCAATCTTGTCCGACAAGCACAAAAAATAGTTTTCCATCAGCTGTTGCGGAAGACTGAAAGGAAACAATGAGGGCGACTAAGTTCTACATATCCTGAAAGCTAACCCTACCGACCGCCAAACTGGTCAAAACCTCAGATTGGAAAGAATTTCAACTCCGCACGAAAAACTACACAAGATTCGGTCCAAGCACATTGTAAGAAACCCATAAATGTGAAGGCCACTGACCTGTGCCATGATGGGGAATAAGTCATAGCCATAGTTGACTGCGCTCCAAAAGGACACGGATCCATAGAGGAGTAAGTTAGTTCTGTACTCATATATTTTTAGGCGGCAAGAGACAGTTTTCTCTTTTGGAATGTTCGACAACAAAAACGACAAACGACGGCTCATCGAATGCTCCTTACTTTAGTGCATCTGAGAAGCTTGGCTTGTCAAAAATAGAACTCATAAGTCCTCATTACGAACGACATTGGTGAAGCTTGATCACTTCCTAATCAGCAAGTACATGACAGGGACAAGATCTATCAGATACCTGAGCTCCCGTTTACGAATGGAATCATTTCCTATCCCTCTGTAAAATAGGACAAACACTCGGCAGAGAAAAGATGGACATAGGTCGGTTCATCATTCTCACTTTAACACACGAATCGTATAACTTTGGTAATACAGCAGAGTATACACTGCTCAAGAAAGATTCCGTTGCTAAGCTTACCACCTTCAAGAAATAGTCTAGAAACAAAGGCTACAACGGTGGCCGAGAAATCCTCCGAAGATCTGGATGACTCTGCTATTAAAATATTCTTACCACCCCGCTATTGAGCAAAAGATGGTAAAGGCATTCGCCGCCTCAAATCTCAAAGTTTGACGCACCGAGATCGATGAATAAGTCGCTCTTATCCGGGAGCCATGGCCGGCGAAACTAATCTTAGACCAATTTTGAAGAATTCACCTTCAGATCAACCCAGAAATGAAGCGTCGAACCTTTGATGCCATCTCTTGGTGGTGTCTATCAGGCTTTACAACAGATTTTCGCATCACTTTTAGTCTATATAACAAGATTGTCGAATTGCGTTCATGCTTACCAAAAAAGTAAGCTGACTGAGAACCCACCACACGACTTATACGATGGTACTGTTCTCTCCTCTTCTATGGAACCTAATCCTCAATGACTTGGATCAATTAGAGGACGCGACACGTGATGTAATACGAGGGCGGGTCAATAAGTCCGTGACTTTTGGATTAAAACACAGATTTTTTGATAAAAAAATAGTTTTATTTTTCAACGTAGTCTCCCTTGAGCTCTATACACTTTATCCAACGCTTCTCCAATTTTTTTATCCCTTCCAAAAAAAATGATTTGTCGAGGTCCTCAAAATAGGCCTTTGTTTGCGAGATGACTTCATCATTGGAGTCAAATCTTTTTCCACCAAGCCATTTCTTCAGGTTTGGGAACAAGAAGTAGTCGCTCGGAGCCAAATCTGGAGAATAGGGTGGATGAGGGAGCAATTCATAGCCCAATTCATGGATTTTTGCCATGGCAACTGCACATGTGTGTGCACCCTTGCATTGTCTTGGTGGAAAAGAACTTTTTTCTTGGCCAAATGAGGTCGTTTTTTTTTCAAATCGTCATTGAATCGGTCCAATAAGTTGGCATAATATTCCCCATTGATTGTTCTTCCCTTTTGAAGGTAGTCAATGTGGATTATCCCGCGTGCATCCCAAAAAACAGTCGCCATAACTTTATTGGCTGACAAACCCACCTTGGCCTTCTTTGGCGCCGATTCACCCTTAGAAACCCACTGTTTTGACTGTTGTTTGTTCTCTGGTGTGTTGTGATGGATCCATGTTTCGTCCACGGTTACAAAACGGCGCAAAAACTCCTCCATATTGCGATTAAACAACGCCAAACCTTCCTGTGAAGTTGTTACACGATTGCGTTTGGGTCTCATGCCCAAGTGATCATTCAAAATTGAAACCACTGAGCCATGCGAGATCCCTACGGCTTCCACAATCTCTCGCACTTTCAATCTTCGGTCGGCCAACACCATATCGTGAATTTTTTCGATTGTTTCGGGTGTAGAGACCTCAACTGGGCGTCCAGGACGTTCGGCATCTTCAGTGCTTGTACGGCCACAACGAAATTCAGTAAACCACTTTTTTGCCATTGAAATCGATGGTGCAGAGTTCCCATAGTATTTATCAAGCTTAGCCTTGGTCTCGGTAATGGTTTTTTTTCGCAAGAAATAATGCTTAATAAGCACACGAAATTCACTTTTTTCCATTTTCTCCTCAAATTAGTGAGTAGTCTGATAAAAATAGCTGTCAAACAAAAACTAACTGACGCAGCAAGTTTAAATTTTGACAGGAGTCAACTGACAGATGCCTGTTGACAGGAACAGTGTTGCTGTTTCAGTAAAGAGGTCAGAAATTCAAAAAGTCACGGACTTATTGACCCGCCCTCGTAGTTTATGTAGGACAACATCACTCTTTATCAGTCGGACAAGGTGGGGCCTACAATCCAAAGTTATGCACAGTGTCTAGTACACGCTCATGAGACCTATTCCCACTTCGTTACTTGCACTTGGAGACAGCCAAGACCTGTAAGGAAAAACACTCCAAAGTTCGAGGCAACCAACGGACCTTCAATTAATTTCAATCCCCTGATTCCAGAAAGAAACGAATGGAGGCAACGCGAAGTCTTTCTCTGTAAGTCAATTAACGTATTAACACGCGACTACAAGTCAGTCGAAGACTTTGGCCAATGGATCCTCTCAAAGGACCGCATGACTTGTGTGTCACGAAACCTCGTATAAGAACGGATAAACTGTTGACAAACCAGGATAACTTTTGGATCTCCATTTAAAATTTCGAAATTGAATGAAGTGAAAATAGCTATATCGAAGCTTAAGTCCAACAAAGCTGCTGGAGCGAACGGCCTGACTGCCGAGCTCTTCAAAGCGGGAGGCGGTGACTTAGTAAGAAGCATACACCAACTCATCTGTAAAATATGGTCGGACGAAAGTATGCCCGATGAATGGAACCTCAGCATTATTTGTCCAATTCTCAAGAAAGGAGACCCTCTGAACTGCGCCAACTACAGAAGCATCAGTCTCCTTAACATCGCATATAAAACCTTATCCGCCGTATTGTGTGAACGCCTGAAGCCGTTCGTCAACAACCTGATAGGTCCATATCAGTGTGGCTTCAGGCCAGGAAAGTGAACCATCGACCAAATATTCACACTGCGGCAGATCTTGGAGAAGACCCATGAGCTTCAGATCGATACACACCACCGCGTATGACAGCATCTATAGAGCAATGTCTAGTTTCGGCATCCCTGCCAAACTCGTCCGTCTATGCAGGATGACGATGGAGAATGCACGCTGCTTCATCAAGGTCGGTAAAGATCTCACCGAGAGCTTTGATGTCCAGAAAGAATTTAGACAAGGCGATGCGCTGTCATGCGATTTTTTCAACATCGTACTTGAAAGAATAGTGCAAAACTCACGAGCAAACACAAGAGGCACTATCATTCAAAAGGCCGTCCAACTACTCGCATACACCGACGATATTGACATAATCGGGAGAAAGCAGCGTGATGTTAGTGGCGCTTTCACGAGTATTGAGACGGAAGCGGCGAAAATTTGTTTCGCGGTCAATGAGGGCAAGACCAAGTATATGCTGTCAAGCAAAAAAGACAACCAACACCGGCTAAATTCGCCAAAATCAATCTGATATCTGCCCACGAGTCCACAGGAGGAATAGGCGTTGTTACAAGAAGGTTTTCAGGAACTTGTCGGCAAAATCTACGCGCTTTGTTCTAAGTATGACGTTAAAATGGGAACAAATGGCAAGTATCTACATACGAAACCAACAAGGAGCGCTTGCAAATCATCGACGTCTCGGACAGAACGTCGATACCATTTCTGTTGTTTAGGAAGGCAATTGAGTGATAAGGCCTTGTCAGGAAGCGCTTTGGATAGTCTGTATTAAACCCGCATCATCTGAATGCTGTTCCATCGCACAGAAGCATAAAAGTTAAAAAAAAGCAGATGAGGATTAAAATGCAATATAATGGTAGGACTTTACGACATCTACCTGGGCAACCTTACTTAGACATGGCTAGGGCACATAGATTGCATGGATAATAATGTTTCGGCTTCGATTCTTACCCTAAAAAAGCAACAATGTAGACGAAGGGTGAGCTACTTTTCGGTGTTTATTTGAGACATGTGGACGAAAACCGCTCTAATTGGAGAGACTCAATGGTTGAGGACGAAATCCACCCGGATAATACAGCCATCGTATTGAATAAGACGGAGAATATTTAACAAAACCTGACCATATCCTGCGCACTTTTCAATTCTTTTTAGAATGTCATTCACAAAGTATTCTAAAATTCTTACTGAAATGCAGAAACCATTACTTCTACTGCTACGTTCTGCATCGATAGATCAAAAAAATTAAATTTTTGCAACCGCACACGACTTCTAATCAAGTTTTGGGTCTAAAAATAGAATTTCTAAGCCAAAGACAAGAACTCTTACTTCTTCTTAGAAACGAACGTATACAAGACTGTTCTACCACACGGCCTCTGCTTATCCTGCATTTCTTTACAAAAACTGGTCTTCCAACTCAAAGTGGGACACTCGAGAACCCAAAAAAAAAAACAAAAAAAATAAAAAAAAAACTCATAACCAACTCAAACCAACGAACGACGGTTTTAACTTTCCTCTTTTTCCAGTCTGCCTCGGCGTAACCCACTAAAATTGTTGTCCCCCCTTTTGCACTAGCCACTGGCCTCTGGTGATTTGAAAATAAAATCCAAACGTTAGAGAGGCAGCAAGAAACAGCCATCAGAATACCAGCACCATCAAGCACACCACCACCATTATAAATCAGCACAAATCGAACACTTAAGCTCTCAACTCCAGCTTCTCTTGTCGCCAAAATTGCTTGGTGTTGCCCGTTCACATCTCTATACATCGAGTCAAGATGACGCATCTACTACAGAACAGAGACGACAGCAGTGTAACTGGAACCGCGCGAACTTGTTTTCGCTGCCAGTGGACTAGATGAAATTTAAATTTTTTTTCGCCTCACCCTGTGGAATGCGAGGTTCTTTCTAATTTTTAATTTTTTTCTTATTCACATATGCGAAGCAACGATTATAAAGTTCTCCCCACAGTCAGAGAACAAACTCAGGTCTCCAAGCAAGGCAAGGCAAAGGCTCAAGAAAAAACAGCGCCCTCCACATGGTTACGAAGCAGCCGATAGTTTGCTGATTCTTCTCATGAGTCTCTGTGGCTGGATAGAATGAACAGAAGGAGCACCAGCACCACACCTATACTCGTAGCTTGGCTATTCAACTTTTTTGTGCTAAATGAATTTGTGACTGCAATTATGAGAGCGGTGTGTGCGCCAGCCAGCAAGTGCCGACTCCGCATGCCAACGAGAGAAAATTGCGTAATTAATTCTAAGCACTGCTGCACATTGCATGTTTCAGTTTTTCCTTTTTTCCCGCCGCCTCTGCCTCTCCAAGAATCTGTAGAACAATGGAAATATCAAGACACAAAACAGGAGAAAAATAAAAAAATAAAAATCAACGAAAATCAGAGCAAGACGGGACTGGACAAAGCGTCTATTAAATTGAGCTATTGCAACTAGAACTGGCTGAATGGTACTGACACTGGGGCTGGAGCTGACGCTGCGCGTCTCTTAAAATATTCCTCCGTCCAGCCTTCCCATCCATTGCCACTCAAGGTCGCATCGCAATTCGGAAAACACGAAATCGACGGAGAATTTTATTTATAGTTTTCGGTCTTGGTTTTGATTTTGATTTTGATTTTGATTTCGATTTTAATAAAACAACAACGCAGAGACACACACACTAGCCGTTGGGTTGCGGCCAGCTGGGATGAGACCTGGTGTGGTCTAGTGCGGCTGCGGCAGATCACCTACCTTAATAATTAATTCGATTTCTGGGACATCCCCGTTGGCGGTTCCATTTTCTTGGTTATCTTCAGACATTGTTGCGCGGCGACTACTTTTTTTCTGTAAGGTAATCCACAAGTGTTTATGTGTTTCACGTGGCTTAAGACCGGGAAAATTATTGTATCTTTTGCTTTGACAATTGATTTTTTGAACTCGAAATGGAAATTACAAAAGAAAAGTTTTTTTTTCAATTGTTTTCTTTTTTTTCACTTTCGAACGCAACTATAGGGACTTAACGCACTGCAAATTAATAACAACCGAAGGAAACGA
Organism: Volucella inflata; assembly: GCA_928272305.1. NCBI lineage: Eukaryota > Metazoa > Arthropoda > Insecta > Diptera > Syrphidae > Volucella > Volucella inflata. The sequence goes on from OV743719.1 coordinate 69,566,452, forward strand.
CAGCTCAAAGTACACTGAGGGATAAAAGTTTTAATGGCCGGTGGGAATTGTTGTGAAATTGTGAATGGATTGGGGAATTATTGTACCGGGCGAAGTTACAGTGAAGAAAATTTATTTGACGTTCAGTATTTCTTTTGAGGAGTAACATGGGGGAAAATCGATTTGGACAATTTCCAATGGGAAATTTTGAATACAGTAATGCCAAGTTGTGAACATATTGAAAATTTTATAGAAATTTTTGAAGTTTTGTTTATTTTGCGTATTTTTGATGGCTAAAATTTCAGGGTTGCATTTCATACTCTGCAAAACATTACAAAATATAGAGTTCTCCTTAAGATTGATTAATACTTCTACTACCATTAATTTTGTACGTGCTACAGTTCGTGATGAATCAGATAATTCGATCCTCCGCCAGCGAAAATCACACGCAATATCTTTCCTTCGAAACAGCTAAGCCAAGTGCTTCTTCATCCGCTTTCGACAAGGTCCCAGCGTCACAGAACAGGACCGATGTGATAGGAAAATTGTATAAGGCCAATTTGGTATTGCGACAAAGGGTTCTATATACTTATGCATCTGATTTTTGTGCAGATGTTGTTGCTACTTGTTACTGCAAAGTCAAAGTTTAAGGTCCTTTTACTAATTTGAGCAATTATTGTACATCGTTATCATCCGCTAACGAAAATTACCATGCAGGCTTATGGCAGATCATGCTTCTTTTGGTGGTTCCTGGGTTTTTGAGATTATTTCTTTGCCAATATTATAACAAGGCCACATTACAGCGCGTCGGCTTGTCCCAATATTTCTTGTGATTCGTGAAATCGGTTAATTCATTACTTACCTTGCGGCATCATGAGTTCTCCATCGCCGTACAGTACAACCTGACAATTTGGCAAGGATGTCAAAACCAGACATGACGTTGTAAAACTCATCCCATATACGCCTTCAAAACCGGCAAATAGACAATTAGATGGGAGATGGTCTTGGCCTGAAACCACACTGGTATGAATCAACCAGATTGTTGAGGAATTTGGACGATTTATTGGTCAGGGATGATATAAATAAAAAGAGAACCGAGATTCGACGGTGCATATAAAGTTGAGTTGAGATACAGCCAACAAATTTGTTCTTTGGAGTCTGTTCGAAGCAGGGATGATGAATTACGATGAAAAGTTATTCCATTAGACAACTGATACATAGAATGGGATAAACCATATCACGTTTTGGTTGTGTAGGTTCAGAGTATCGTCATTAGCGCAAGTACCATGAACTTTCTAACTTTGTTTCTTACAATGGCAAGATTCTGATAGAACCTTTTTAGTCGAATACTAGACTAAGTGTTTTTATTCAACAGGAGACTACTATCAAAGATGATGCCCAGGTATGATACTTCTTTTATTTGGAGAAATTGGCTTTAGCCAGTCAGCTTCCTGCTGCCTCAGAGAACGATTTCAACTTCATCGATCATGTCTTGTAGGGCTATTTGCCTTCTAGAGCAGACAATCGCTAGACATGATTCAACAGACCTCGATCATCTTGCATCATAACCGTGGGGATAGGATTCTAGAATTTTTGCCTTTCACTATTTATGACAGGCAGCAATCATAATCAGGGATCGTTCAATACTAGTAGGTCGTCAAAATTGTTTGCGCACATGACGCCCAGCCAGTTTCCCAATGTTCTTTCGCAGAAAGAAAGTCAGACTCTTACTTGCTAAACTCTTACCGAGTGAGTAGTCTTCATAGCCGATTTCGATGAGTTCGGTATGTACGGCATTACCATCCAGCTTTTTTACAGGAAACCCAAGAATATGCCATCAGTGTCAAAAAATATAAAGTTTTTTAAGGAGAGCGTTCGATGCCAAATACCAGCTACATATCTTGAGTGTGTTGAAAAAACTTTCCTGTTACCTTACGGAACCACGGCAGATGGAATCATGGGTACCGTTTAGGTTTTGAACAGCTTCTCCAACCTTGAGTTTAGGCGGAATTCTAATCTTCCTTCCCTAGACTTTACCAGGCAGTTGTTTTTCTCTCCCTTCTTAGCAACCGATCGACTTGACAACTTTGAATTTAATTTGTGAACAACGCACTCTTTCACTAATCATCAAACTGTCACTGTCAATTTATTCAGTAAACTCAACATTTTCATCATGGTGAAGTACACGAACGAGCAACGTCTGCTAATTATAAAAATTTTCTACCGAAATTCGGAGTCGTTGACTGCAACTTTAAGAGCGTTAATTCCAATTTTCGGTCGTAATTCTCGCCCTAGTAGACAGGCAATAACAAGTTTAGCGCAAAAATTTGGGTCTACATATTCGATGTGTGATGTTGCCGTGTTGCCAGTAAGACAACGGGTTGGTTGAAGTGTCGAAAATATCGCTGCCGTTCAGGCGTCCTTAGCAAACGATCCAAATCAGTTAATTCCACGGCGTTCTCAAGAATTTGGCATCGCTCAGACCACATTATGGCGTATTTTGCGTAAGGATCCTGGTTTACACCTATACAGGATCAAGCTGATTCAAGAATTGAAGCCGATGGACCATTTGAAGCGACGTATGTTCTCCGATTGGGTTACGCCAAGATGGTGAATTTCGTCTCAAAATCATCTTCAGCCGCCGCCTCGTTCTAGAGATTTAACGCTGCTTGACTATTTTCTGTGGGGCTATGTTAAGTCATTGGTTTATGCCAACAAGCCAACGACATTAGAAGAGCTCAGAGCCAACATTGAACGCGAAATAGCGGCCGTTTCGGCCGAAATGTGTGGCCGTGTCGTTGAAAATTGGGTCCAACGATCCAACCACTGCAAACGTGCCCCCGTTAGCCATATGAACGAAGTCGAGTTCCATTCATAAATGTTTTGATTTTGATAATAAAGTTTTTGAAATAGCTCAAATGGTTTGCGTTTTATTTAAAAAAAAAGTTTTCAAGTCCTTATTGGAAAACACTTTATATGCCTGCAGCAACAAAATTTTTCTTGCACAATTGTCCAAGTTCAAATGGCGAGATCGAATTCGGCGCAATTAGGCAAGCCTTCTACCATAACTTTAAGATAGCTCATCAGGCGGTTGATTCTGTATGATAAAAGAAGATCTATTCTAATCCAGATTGACAGCATTACTTTATTTTTGTAGATGTCCACTTCGCTTGCTTTTCCGATGCTTCACCTCGCTAATGAACACTGTAAGAGTGGAGCCCCCGATATTTTGAATGCTTATTCGCTTGCACCAATGCCTTGCTAAATGCAACTAAAAAATCATCATTACAGAATGGAGTAAACCAGTTCTGAAGCTACCGTTTTGCAATTACATTTCTGCCGTAACCCATACACAACTTTTAACTTGCTTTAGTTTCTTTCCTCCTTTTTTTGAAGTGATAAAGCAGAATATGGCGGACCACAATTACAAGCCCAAAACTCGACCGAATCGAGACAACTTTTATTTTTGTTTTTAGGTTAAGTGTTAAGTTACAAATAAACGCAGGCCGAGCCATCTATGGCAAAAAACGCAATGGCTTTTATAATGTACAGTCCGTTTGATAAGATCGTATACGACAAAACTCGTTTATGAAAACCGGTTTGGAAGTGGCTTTTGCATTAGCAGATAAAAAAATACTTCTGCTAAGATGCTTTGAATAAAAAATTTTAAAGAGTGTTAAATTTTTGTCAGAGACGGAAGTATTTTAAAATGAGTGTCGCGTTTGCATCACGTTATGAAGCAGATTCTTGTGCACGCATCCAAAAGGACCGAAAATGTCATACGGAGCAGCTGCTAAATACATGAAAAAGTCAAAAGTTAAAAATGTGGATGATTTGCCGGATCGTGGGTCTACGCCAAAAACAAAAAAAAGCAGGACAAAATGATTCTACGCGTGTTTGAAAAAGAGCCTCTTCTATCGTTACGTGGAGGGCAAGGGATTTTACGTAAAAGGGGTCTAAATGAGTGTTGTGATACGATACGAAGACGTTTACTAGCCAATAATGTAAAATTTCGAAGCACAATAAGCACTACTATTAAAAAAACACGTAGAAAAACGACTCAGTTGGGCCAAAGAGAATTTGGACAGAGATTGGAACAACGTTGTTCTTTCAGATGAAGCTTCTTTTTGGGCATGGTCTCCTATTACTCATATTTGGTGTACACAATCCAATAAATTAATCCAGCGGACCGTCAAACACCCGGCAAAGGTGCACGTTTGGGGATGTTTCTCAAAACAAGGATTTGGCAATTTGTTCATGTTTACAAATAACTTAGACGCACCCAACATCGTCAAAATTTATAAGAAGGCTTTATTACCATCTGCCCAAAGGTGGTTTAAAAGAAGGAATGAGAATTTGTTACTGCAAGAAGATGATGACCCGAAACATAGCAGTCGTTTGTGCAGTGCGTGGAAACAAGAAAATGACGTCGATGTTTTAGATTGGCCATCACAGTCGCCGGATGCAAATCCCATTGAAAATGTTTGGGCATTCATGAAGCTAAAGCTCCAAGGAAAGAAGATCTCGACGGTCAAACAATTATCACGAGAATAAGATTATGCTATATAAGATTAGTAAAAAGCATGCCTCGAAAACTCCAAGCAATTATTGATAATGGAGGAGAGTCAAGAACACATTAATTGAAAAGCATTCAAGTAAATAAACAAAATAAACCAGCACAATTGATTTTTTTTATTATTATAAGTTCTTCTTTAACTTTTGTCGTGTACGATGTTATCAAACAGACTGTACATACCTAACAAGACACGATACGATTCGCTAGTACTCGTTAATGTTCTGCTTCAAGATCTGGTGTTGGAAAATCTTGTGTTACAGGCTCTTCTGTTCCAATAATGAAATAATATTGCACGAAAATTTATTCTTAAGTAACGCGTTTGAGCACATCTATCGCAAATCTCAAGATTCCCCATTTTACGTTCGATTTTAATACATCTTCACGATTGAATCTCGTGCTGTGCCGTGAAGCGTTCGATACTCTGTACTCCTAAAGAGTGTACTACGCCGACAAAAGACCTAAGACGCAGCACGATGATTCGCATCGTTTATATCTTATTACTCAACTACATCGAATTGCTTACGGTCACATAGAACAATGGGCTCCGTAAGAGGACCATTGTCGAAACCTTTGAACACATGCTACAATGAGGACTCCACTCGACACTTTGTAGGTACTCAATGAGACCAATTTATCAAAAAAACTAAAACTTTTTGACATTTATTGAATCCAGTTTACCCGAAAATTTGTAGTGAGTTCGTATAGAAGGCAAAACTGTAACATGTCTCGGTCCAAAAAGAAAAGATCCAATCCTCCCAGGCATATTCCCTTATCCAAGAGAATCCCTTATGCAATATACTTCCACACCAAGCGAGGCAACTGGATTTGTTATGTTCATTCAAATATTAAGGCCAAAACCAAGACATCTGTTTTTTCAAACAACAGCCCTGGACGTATAGGCGAAATTACCAAAATTTTAAATCACCGCTTCGTGGCCATTAAGCCAGTTATTCTGTTTGCTGAGATAACCCTCAAACCTGGTCGCTTGCTGTACATCGAAAAGCGGTTTCCCTTTACAACGTTAATGCCGAAAGCAAATAAAACTCAAAGGTGAAATGTAAAACAAACTTTTCTCATTTATTTCAGCCACCTAACTATGTAGAAATTTCTTTTTCCAACCCTCAGGAGGGAAAGTCCGTTTTTCAGGACATGAATGCCGCTGGTTATCACCTCGGTGATGTTCTGCGCGCGTTTTTGATTGATGTAGAATCCGCCAGCGGTAATAATTCGAATGGCGTCGCCTAAGGAGGGAGATTTGTAAGTCGTGCAAGGGAAGACTTGGGCTTACTTACTTTCTGTGGGGAAGCACTTTGCCTTCATGGCCAATTGGAGTATTGACAGGCCCGGTTCCGATAAGATCTCGACTACAGAGGCACCAGCGAATGTCTGTCGGATTTCGTTGTAGTTCAGCTCTCCCAAGCCTTCAACATTGCCCTTGTAGAGAGCGTTGGTGACCTTCTCTGCCTGCTTGAGGCCAGATTCTTTAAAACAGAAATAAATTCAAAAGAAATAAAAACATTGGGTTCCTCCTTACCTCCATGAACCAGCAAAGTAACGTCCTCAGCCAGAAGTGTTTGAGCTTTCCGCTTCTCTGGCTCCTTACGGTGTTCGTTCATCAGAAGTTCGATCTCTTTCAGAGGAATAAATGTAAACAGCTTCAGAAGTTTCTCGACTTCTGAATCAGGCATACGCATGAAGAACTGGTAGAGCGAAAATGGTGAGGTTTTCTCTTCATCCAACCATATGGCGTTGCCGGCAGATTTGCCAAATTTGTCACCCTCTTCGTTGGTTACCAGCGGCAAAGTCATCCCAAATACAGGCTTGTTTTCAGCACGGCTAATCAACTCATGGCCAGTCATCAGATTTCCCATCTGATCGCTGCCGCCCATCTGAAAACGGCAGTTGTACGTACGAAGCAAATGCAACCAATCGTAGGCTTGGAATATTTGATACGTAAACTCTGTAAAACTCATGCCGGCTTCACTTTCGAGGCGCGTTTGTACAGATGTCCGTGAAAGCATAGAACCGATGCGAAAATGACGACCCATATTGGCTATAAAGTCAACAAAGTTGAGTTTCGCATACCAGTCGGCGTTGTTCACTACCCTGAAAAGCAAAGCAAAAGCTATCTTCACTATTCCGATAGTCTTTGGAGTGACATTTTCCTTACTTAACATCTGACAATTCTATTTTGTATTTCTTCTCATCCCACAGAACTTCCCGGTGATTCTTGAAGATTCTTTTCAGTTGTTTTTCGATTGCAGCAAGATTTGTCTCAATTATCGAGCCAACGAGCTGATTTCTTTCAGTTGTTCTCCCACTGGGATCACCAATGAGACCTGTTGCACCACCAACTAAAGCAATGGGATTATGCCCTGCACGTTGACAGTGGAGAAGGCCCATAATAACTAGGAGATTACCAACATGAAGACTATCAGCAGTTGGGTCAAAGCCGGCATAAATAGTTTGCTGTTTAGTGGTGAATAACTTTTTCATCTCTGGCCTAAAACGTGAATTTTTTTTACTGAATATCGTCAATTTTGATTGTGTACCTACCCGGCAGTGTCCGGAAAGAAATCTTGAAAAAATCCTCTATCCGCGAGCGCTAGAAGATCCTTGTAGGAAGACATGCAACGCCGGGCATTGTACAGACAGAATTTCGATTGGAGAAATACATGTTTTCGCAACATTTGGAAAGGTGAAGTTTCATTAAATCTGATAGGAAATTTTTTGTAAAATTATGTTTGGGTGGTATTTAGGGTTGTTATGTTTATATTTTTAGTGAACAACGAATTTTAAAATCACAGAAATTATCCAACAACTTTAGGAATGGCAGATTCACATAACCCAGAAAACGTCATTTCTCCTAGTATGAAATGGAATGAAATAGTCAGTTCACAATATCAAAATTGGGAAATGTAAAATTGGTTTTAAAAATAATTATAACAATCGTATAATTATCTATGAGTTTGACTAGCTACATTAGATTCTAATATAGTCTAATATAATCTTATGATCATAAATTGATGATACGATAGCTGAGGAAAATTTTTGTGTTTTTGGGTAGAATGAGTGCAGAGTAAAGTAATGATTACTTACAGGGCTTAATGAAATACGACGTTGGATTCATGAGCCACTGCTTTCTTTTGGCGTATTCTAAAGATCCGATCGCTTCGATTCTTAACATCCCTCCCTCTTTTTTCTTGGAATACAGAAGAGCATATTTCCCTTAAGATTAATATCATGTCATGAATTTGTGCTTCCTTGTTTAGAATTTCATTGACAAAGCTGACATAATTGAGCATACTCGTCGTGAAGCTGGTGACAAAACTGTTCCATGCAACCGGGGAGTCAAAAGTCGACTCAGACGTCTTCACGGAGCAGCCATATTCAGAGCTCCATCTATCTGTTGCAACCAGTCGTAGTCATAGTCAACTTTTGTTGACACAATTGATCGAGAAGAAAAACTAATGGAAGCCGACATCAATCGATAAATAAGAGACAAAAGACAATCCTTTCAAATTTGAACTTGTAGAGCGAAATTATAGAAATCAATAAAGATGTCGCGCTATACAAAATAAGGGAGAAATGTGGAAACTAGGGCACATTCGACAAAGGATTCTTTCGTGGTACCATTACCTTAGATATCGCAAACGAAGAGCAGCCTGCAATTTTAGGGAAATGCTAATTGAATGAGCAAGTAAGAGAATGAGGTCATGCAGTCTGACCACACCGCATAACCTCCTAGCAATGGGAGACAATCGAAAATCTTGTATGTAAATATCTCGCTATTTTATCAATAAAATTGTCTAGCTAGTACGAATACTACTAATGGCACCTTTCTGGTTAAGACTAAGGCGAAACAATAGATTTCAACAACTCGATGAAACTAATGTCTGCAGAAAATATACATTAAAATTCTAAGCAGTCGATGAGGAGTATTATTAAACTCCATGGTCATCAAGCTGACTTTGTGAGAGACAGGTTGACAGATGATGCGATTCAAAGTCTACGAATAATGAGGGAAAACGACAACAAACTTTGAAGGATCTATATATCGGCTAAATTGATTTGGAAAGAACGATCGGTAGAATTCTCAGAAATCTAATGAAAACATTTACACTCGAGGAGCCTATAAGAAGAATACACAGAGACGTTGAGTCGAAGTTTGAATGCATAGAGGATATAACTGGAGAAATCAAAGTTAAAATTGGAGCACTGAAAGGTAACACCACATTGGATGTTAATGAAGACAGGCGAGTGCCTACTGTGTTTGTTCCCATTGAAAATTAGTAGGGATCAAATAAAAAGATTATATTTCGATTCTGGTTGATGAGAAAGCGTTTGACAAAATACAACACATCAAAATGAGAAGTATGAACATAGACAGAAATGGCATGAATGTTTATAAAGCTAATGAAATGAGTTTTAAGGTATTTTTTGTTTAATTTATTTGCGACTTTAACTCTCTAGTTGCTGTTACTTTTACACTACCTATATGCACCCTGTGCTGATTTTCTCCATTGCCACAGCATTCCTATAGAAACCGTACTTTTACTTAATCTGTCACTTCACCTTAACCAAGCACAACAAAAAAAAAAACAAAATTCCCTTCAACCACAGAAGAGAGAACAACAAAAAAAAAACACCAAATTGACATTTCTCTAGCTCTTTCTTTCGTTTGCTTGATTCGCTTTTGTTTATTGTACTGTACTGCCGCTAGAGCTTGAAGCTTAACCGACTTCGGATTCGACGGACACGTCGACAAAGAAAAATTTTTTCAAAAAAAAAAAAAAAAAAAACAAATCTGCTCCTCTCCAGCGGTAGTGAGGATTGTCTACTTTCCAACTCTAAATCGCCACAGCGGATATCATTGCACCAATCAATGTGCAGACCGTGTAGTTGAATTTCCAAAAAAAAGAGTCTAGTGTGTAAATTGTGCCGGGAAAATATCTGAAAATGCGTTTGACTAACATCCGAAGTGGACGAATCATTCGTTTAACCATTTGCGCCATGATAATCCTGCCTTTGATATATCTCCTCGCCACCTGGTCAGATGGACATAAGAGAGTTCGTGAGGTTTACAACAATGCCAGGCAATCGGCTTTGCGAAGGCACAACCAGACACCAGTTCTTGTCACAGGTGAGTAATAAATAGATATCGACTACCGGTTAAAGTGTTACTGGAGGGTCAATATCTGAGAATCATCAGTTGTTTCTGACCTCGATGAATATTGTAGAACTCGTTTTGGTTTTCTAGTTTCTGGATGTGAGTTAGATAGGTTACCAAGTGATTCGACATTCCGTAATAATCTGCAATGCGCTGTTTTCAATAATTGTGATTGCAATTAGCAATACGAGTACATGCCTTCCTTGCAAAGCAGCTTCTAGTGTTTGCTCTGATAACAGACAAATATTTAACATGTTGCAAAGGTGGGTGAGTTTGGTGTTTACACAGTCGGAGCTCCACTGATAAGGTCACATTTCGTCTCATTAAAGTGATTTTCGATTCGGTTTGCAGGGTAAACACAGTGAGCCAAAACAAACTAGAAGATGTGCTGAACGAAAATGATTTATTGTGTGTCTTCACTGGTCCATAGACCTAAGCTAGATCTCACTTTCGTTTCTTCACCGAAATGGGTCAGCGATAATTGTTTTGTTTGGCGGCCACTAAATGTCTACTTCAAAGAGGAGTTGAGAAGTTTTCGTCGGACTTTGTTGTAACCACAGTTGGCTGTTGAAAAAAAACGAAAAAATTGCAGATCATTTCTCGCCTAATTGGAACACAGAACACCGCAGCAAACATCTGCCATATACCTTTTGGCATTCTATAAGCAATTGACTTCTGATTGGCACCGCCACAACAATACAAGAGTAAAACATCGCCCCAAGCTACGGATGAGAAAAAGAAAACCAACATCAACCTCAACGTCAACGTCAACAGTAACAGCAATAGCAAGAGCAACGAAAATTGTACTCGTACTTTGGCGTTTTAATTTTATAATGTTATATGTACGAGTACATAGTTCTCCTTTCTCCTCAATGCGCTAATTAGAGCAAAGTGGCTTTCTTTTTAATTCGTATCCGCAATTTCTGTGCTGTGTTGTGCCTGTGATGTCCAATTGCTGCATCGATAAAAAACCCATTCAGTGATTAATAGCTTCTGTTGGAGCGGAGGTATGAAGTTGAAGTAAAAGGTCAATTACTTTCGGTAATTGCTAACACTTTGTTATGTTCTTCTTGATTTAACATTGGACATCATCTGTAATGTGTTTCGCCACGGAACATGGATTCTACGGTTAAAAACATGTCTCTTGGCTTTTGTGGAATGTTTTTTTTGGTTTGTTTGATCGAATTTTCCATAGGCCCACGCTGCTTTCCGCCTGTTTATTGTCACATTTCTTCTGTTTTGTTCACTCTTTTTCGTGAGTGGTAGAAGGAGAAATAAAATTCATGTGGTGTAACCTTTTCCAAGTGAAGAAGGCGAAGCACAGCGGACTCATCTTTAGATCTGGTAATTCCAGGCGGACTTATATTTCCAAGTACTACCAAATGTTTTGGTTCATCGTTTTTAACTGTTTTGAATGTTTTTCACAACAATTTGTAAAACAACTTATTTGAAATGGCGCCTATTTGTCTACCAGCAAGGGTAAGGTCGATCGCTCGGTCGATCACTCATCGATTGCAGTACGAACGCTATGCATTGCAAAATTTTCCACTGCCAGGAAAAAGGTGCGCTTCATAAACTCAACACTTGAATTGCGAGTAGTGCAGTAGGTTGAGGTCTTGGTTACCAAATGGCCAATCATCCGTGAAAAACAAGTTCGGAGCCGTTTTTGCCGTATGAGCTGGGGTGGAGTCATATTGAAATATGCACGGCTTATTTGCGAATGTTGTTTTGTTGCGTAAGTCCAAAACGTTCTTTAAAATGTCCGTGTGATATACTTTCGCAGAGGCTTTGACACCTTTCTAGCAGAAACGGAGCTCGGTGTATTAAATTGCCACAGAAGCTTGCGCAATGTTGAACTTTAGAAACGAAATCAAATGCATGTCGCAATGACAAAGAATACACTCTACCGTTCTGTTTGTTGAATGACTCTTCAACAATGAAAATTGTGTCGTCAGTAAAAAGAATTTGTCTATGACTAAGTGGCCTGTGTATCTCTTGTATGCGCTGAGTCCCAGATTACATTCAAAGATGCGCGACATTCTTACCTCGCTGATATTTATCTCGCAAGATATGATAGTCTGCATGCATAGCAGATTTCGTCGAAATGTATCTCCGTGGGTTTGATGACTTGTGACGTTTGCATAGTGGACGGATGGTCGGATATCGCACGGTTGGCTATTACACCAGTATTCTCAAATACCTTCACGATACGATGCACAAAGTTTCGTGTAATTTTTCCGCAACATCCGAAAGATTTTGCTTTTTTCGCAGGACAATTACGACATAATTTTTCCATTTCTCCATTATTACAAACAACCAACGTCAAGAATTGTTTACGCGGGAACTTTCCGTAACTGGCACTTATCAAAAAGCCGTCAATTTTGAGTGGATGCGTTTATTCGTTCTTAAGAATGGATGTGTTCACATCGTGTCCAAAACATTTGCCAGTAGTGGGTAATTTAATGTTAGAATTGGATAGCAGGAGGTTTTTCTTGTTCGAAAATGTTAGAGAAAGGCAACGGGGAGACCGTATCATCCAGGACAAGAGCATTTGAGTGTTACATAGCGTTCAAAAAGCACCGTGCAGTTGGTGAAAACTTGCCTCATTCGAGACGATAATTCTATGATTCTAGATCCATCCTTGTGAGTGACTTTTTGACTAAAAACTCTGCTATGAGCGAACAAGTCATAAATACTGGTACACAACTGAACTCACTCATTACGAATGCAACACTGGGCGCATCCATTTCGTATTGATTGCGATTTGACAGTTGATATTTATGCTTCATTGTGACGTAAAAAGTTTTTGACATTAATTGCTTACAATCATGGAATGGGGCGACATCGAAAATCGTGTTGTTGTAGTCGGCCTACTTAAATGCTACATGGAAAAGGCGATATATTTAGGACGTTGCAACCGCTTGGAATCACACGAAATTTTGTGTATCGTGCTGTAAAGTTGTTTGAGGATACTGGTAGAGTACGAGACCGTCAAAGATCTGACCGTCCGCGCACTGTGAGAACTCCGAAAGCGATCAAAGCCGTGAAGAAACGAATCGACCGAAAACCGCTGCGAAATCAGGAAATCTTGTCGCGGGAAATGCAAATTTCTCAAAAATCCATGTCTCGCATTATCAAAGAAAATTTAGGACTCAGCGTGCACACTGGACACCTGCTCACGGCCGCATTGAAGGAAAAACCCAAGCGAAGATCGAAAGCGTTACTCAGCCGGTGCGCGAAGAACGCTCACAGACAAATTCTGTTTACTGACGAGAAAATCTTCACCGTAGAAGAATCGTTCAATAAGCAGAACGATCGTGTGTATGCTCGGTCATCCAGAAAAGCATCCCAACTCATCCCGAGGGTTCCAAGAGGCTACCATCCCGCGTCTGGTATGGTAATGGTATGGTGGGGAGTGTGCGACGATGGCGTTACCAAGATCCATTTTTGCGAGAAAGGAGTGATAACACCCATTGTGAAGTCTCTCAACCAATCAATATTCAACAACAATCTATCTGGATAATTTCCCCATGCATGAAGTACGTCTCGCAATCGATGAGTGGCCACATCGTCTCTAGTCGTGCTGGAAGGCAAATAGAAGTCATTTCGAATAAGTTGTTCTAAGATTTGTAGCCATTGAATAACCCAATAAAAGCGAAAAAAAAATTGTTTAAATATTAATTCGTTTTCATTTGGCGCTAATTTTTCTGTGTACCAGTATTTATGACTTCACTAGGTATTCTTCAGATAAGTCTGTCCTGTGACTTTTTTCTATGTTCTAGACTCAAATTACTCAGGGTCAGAGGTTCGTTTTGAGGTGATTCAAGACATAAAAGAAAATTCAAGAAAAGAAATGAAGGCGATCCCGGAATATGCCTATATGTATGAATGACTGGAATTAGACAAAATAAATGCTGATGATTCATTGATTTGTACTGTTTTTATGGACTCAGTCTTGGTTATATTCTATCTTGACAAAATGTATTTCTCTGACGTATCATTATCATATCTATCACTGTAATTTTTTTTATGCGTCTCGTAGATCGTCCAATAAAGCTATGTGTACGTTCGAATGCCGCATCTAACAAACCTTAAGTTCAAACCACGTTTTTCTGTCAGAAAATACTGCACAGTTTTCGAGCAATTTAAGCCACCCTACGGTAACTCTGTGCAATTTTCTAGGTCATTAACGACAAAGCCTAAGTATTTGAATTTTTCTCTATTCAGCGCGACAACTCGTTTTTTATAGAGTTAGGTAATATTGTTAACCTGATGTAACTTTTCCAACTGTAAAGTTGTTTGGCGGCACTGTTGATTCTCCATCGATTTCCAAGCTTTAAATCTCTACGTGTGTCGACTTGCCCTCCCCATGGGTTGCTATGGAGTGTCGTCTAGATTATGCTCGCTCATGTTTATCCAATGTTTGCAACATTAGCGTCACAGATCACTAGGTGTAAAAGGTTTTCGTGTAGCTTTTGTCTTTCTAGAAACAAAACAAAACAAAACAAGTTCTTCGTCCACTGATTGAGCGATTTAGTCCGACCTCGCTAGGAAACAAGTGTTCCAAACAAACAAATATTGTTTGCCAACTAAGCCCCAAAATTCGGAACTAGAGCTTTTAAGTCTTTAAGTAGCGCTCACAAACACCTCTTATCCGTCGATAAGACGGCGACCACAAATTAAAACTAAGCACACGACAACCTTACTATCTTTCCATGAATGAGAAAAAAATGAATGGATGCAAAAACAAACAAAGTGTGTTGTTAGTTTACTCAGCTTTTTACCGAACAAAGTAGCTTTCACAATCCCACATAATAAAATGTTGAATCTGTGAATGTTACGCAATGTTCTGGGAACGTTTTAATCTCTGGGACCAATTACAGTCACGTGATTAATTGTTTTTTTTTTTATGGAAAATACTAGGCACTTGAGAATGAAGCATTTAGTATCTCAAGCAGTTTATGTATCGAAATACAAGGCATCAATAAGCAATTATCAGTTTGAGTCTTGTGAAAATGACTGTATGGCCCATTACAAGCCTCAAATGTTCCCTAGTTTTAAGTACGTTGTTGTTTACTTACAACAACCACATCAACTTTAATTAAAAATGTTGTCCGTTTGGCGGAAAGCAGAGGTAGGTTTCGGTAGATTCCCTCCAAGAAGATCGAACGTTTTTAAATGTGACGATTTGAAATCGTGCCTCTGGATCGAAATCGGCAATTTTATAGTCGTATCCTAAATCTTACGTTGAGTCTGGAATATGATTAAATTTATCTCACTATAGAGCAATATGGCTGTGCACGTATTGTCTAAGTTTGAAAGAGTTTTGCGCCACTTTTAGAAGAATATGCAAACGACATAATAAAACATTTGGTTTTTAAGTTCATCCACCAGTACTCGTATATCCAAAGCTAGCCGAGCAGATCCCAAATGATTGAATTGGCGGCTTGTCAGTTTCAAATCAGTGATTATCTTTAGTGAAAGAAAGTTCAAATTTTGTGGATGTGCACCAGATCACACAGAAGTCGTTAGAGTCCGCGGTTTAAAAAAAAAAAAACAAAAAAAAAAAAACACATGGCCCGGTATGGGCCATGGCCTAGCTTCTTGATACTCTTTTGTGTTGCTCATTTTTGTCACATCTGAGCGGGGCCCACCGGTTTATCGCCGAATCCGAACGGCACTCCTTAGAAGCTTTTTCATAGGCAATTTTACTTTCGGGTGTTTGCCATTGCCCGCCGAAAGGGCGATGTCGAATCGAAAATTTGTTGGCGATGTCGGGGATGAACCACGGACCCTCTGCGTGATAGTCCAATGAGCTAATCACTACCAACTAGAGTCCGCGTTTACACATGCATAATAGTCCAGATACGAGGGCGGGTCAATAAGTCCGTGACTTTTTGAATTTCTGACCTCTTTACTGAAACAGCAACACTGCTCCTGTCAACAGGCATCTGTCAGTTGACTCCTGTCAAAATTTAAACTTGCTGCGTCAGTTAGTTTGTGTTTGACAGCTATTTTTATCAGACTACTCACTAATTTGAGGAGAAAATGGAAAAAAGTGAATTTCGTGTGCTTATTAAGCATTATTTCTTGCGAAAAAAACCATTACCGAGACCAAGGCTTACCTTGATAAATACTATGGGGACTCTGCACCATCGATTTCAATGGTAAAAAAGTGGTTTACTGAATTTCGTTGTGGCCGTACAAGCACTGAAGATGCCGAACGTCCTGGACGCCCAGTTGAGGTCTCTACACCCGAAACAATCGAAAAAATTCACGATATGGTGTTGGCCGACCGAAGATTGAAAGTGCGAGAGATTGTGGAAGCCGTAGGGATCTCGCATGGCTCAGTGGTTTCAATTTTGAATGATCACTTGGGCATGAGAAAACTTTCCGCAAGATGGGTGCCGCGTTTGCTCACAGTCGACCACAAACGCAATCATGTAACAACTTCACAGGAAGGTTTGGCGTTTTTTAATCGCAATATGGAGGAGTTTTTGCGCCGTTTTGTAACCGTGGACGAAACATTGATCCATCACAACACACCAGAGAACAAACAACAGTCAAAACAGTGGGTTTCTAAGGGTGAATCGGCGCCAAAGAAGGCCAAGGTGCGTTTGTCAGCCAATAAAGTTATGGCAACTGTTTTTTTGGATGCACGCGGGATAATCCACATTGACTACCTTCAAAAGGGAAGAACAATCAATGGGGAATATTATGCCAACTTATTGGACCGATTCAATGACGATTTGAAAAAAAACGACCTCATTTGGCCAAGAAAAAAGTTCTTTTCCACCAAGACAATGCAAGGGTGCACACATGTGCAGTTGCCATGGCAAAAATCCATGAATTGGGTTATGAATTGCTCCCTCATCCACCCTATTCTCCAGATTTGGCTCCGAGCGACTACTTCTTGTTCCCAAACCTGAAGAAATGGCTTGGTGGAAAAAGATTTGACTCCAATGATGAAGTCATCTCGCAAACAAAGGCCTATTTTGAGGGCCTCGACAAATCATTTTTTTTGGAAGGGATAAAAAAATTGGAGAAGCGTTGGACAAAGTGTATAGAGCTCAAGGGAGACTACGTTGAAAAATAAAATTATTTTTTTATCAAAAAATCTGTGTTTTAATCCAAAAGTCACGGACTTATTGACCCGCCCTCGTACCTCTGGTGTTAATGTCTATTTCGGGATAAAAGAAAGTAACTTCGGGGAAGAAGATTTGAGAGAACATTGTTTTCATACAAGCGTCGGTCACGCACGGCGTTTTAATGTTGTACGATCAGGATAAGCATTGAGGAGATCCTAAGCCAGCCTGGTCTTTATGACTTAATGAATTTTGCGAAGCCACTGGCTTCGAGTCTCGTTCGTTTCAATGTCCTGTCACAAATAATTGAACCTTCAAAGGAGAATGCTGATAAATTTGCGTGACTGAATTAAGTGCCGCTCGAGTTGACACTCGCCAAGTAGCATCAAGAATTAAAGGTCAGTGTCATTGATACCAACAAGATGTCAGAAATGCCGCAACTAAAGTGCTGTGTTTCACCCGACCACATCCATGATATCCCTGTTTTGGTAGACAGCAGGTTGATGTAGAAAAACATTTATTTTACCAAACTGCGATTCATAGAAGACAGCTTGTGGCAAATGAAGAGGGAAGTGGTGCTACTACAAAGATAACGTTCGGAAGACTTTACGAGACAAAACGTGTATATTTACCTCACGAGAAGAACGGCGAAATTCAGTAGTAGAGTCACACAACGCATTCTCACCTATTATTAGACGGCGAAGTCGACCTTATTCAACTTTGACGACGAGAGAGCTAAATGATAATAAGGCTGCCGGATCGGACATCTTACCTGGTAAACTACAATATTAAGGGCCGCGAAGATATCCTGTTAGAAGACAAACAGCATAGACGCATCGGTCTCGTTAACATCGCGTAAATGTCTGATATGATTGGCCCCTACAAGTGGGATTACGCCAGTCTATAATTAATCAAATATTCACGCTACAGTAGATCCAAGAGCAAACTTAAGAGGTAAAGTCCGTTACCATCCAATTGTTCAGTCCATCCATCTTTGTATAACTTTTTACGGGGTATATGTAGTAGTAGTTCTAGCACCCTTTTCAAACTTGTCAGATTACGCAAAATGACGGTTAGAAAACTTCTCTCCTCCGTAGATGTCGGAAGTGAAATTTATCAGAGTTACTTATTATGATGTAGCTTTGAGTCTCTAAGGCCACCCATTATCCCAGGCCTATTCTTTGGCACAGACACTTGGATGAAGAGGAGATACTTTCGGTGGTTTTTCCTTGGTGCATATTCGACTGGGCCATCTAAATAAGTACAAAACCAAAAATAAATAAATAAACGAAAGTGTTTTTTTAAAGTTCTCTACACAATTTCCTCCTTTTCTGATCCGAAAAACATTTCAAAATGACCAAGTGATGGAACATGGCCTTTGGCCTAATAGAAGAGCACATAAACGAGTACAAAAAAAGATTTACTTGCTCACCTTTACCCGATGACAGGAAGTCGAGAAATTCTCTGAAACCTTAACAGAAATTTAATTTGCCACTTTACACATTAGCATCAAGATAGAAGTGAAAGTGTACTCATATCTGTTAAGCGAAGCGTTGGTCTATGGTGGAAGTTTTGCCAAAAAAAAACCGTAAAAACAAATTTACTTATCTCAGTTGCTGGCGAAATTCTATATCACGGTGTATCTCGATAAAAAAAAAATGTACGAACACCTAAATATAACATCGAAAACAAATTGTAAAACACTTTATCACTCTTTCTTGACATAGTTCCAAATTAGCAATGAAAACAAGATACCAGTGACTGATAAGAAATTTGCCAGGGGAGAATCGTGTGCATACACAGTTTATGATTAATTAACTGGATTTTTGAACTTTGAACTGCACACCTCTTTTTTTAAGATCTTTCAGTAACGTAAAATGAAAATCATTCCGTTGCAGGGAAATCTTGAAGTGCGAGTTATCTGTTGAACTTTCTCATTTTTTAATCTGATAGTCAATATTGGCTCCGCTGGTTTTGATGCTGATCTATCTACTTTTTTGGGCAATGACCCTTAAAAGATTGGAATCGAAACGACTGCCGTTTGTTTTTCACGATTACGATTGTAAATTGTGTACGCATTGACTTGATCTCTAAATACTCAACTCTGCAGTTCCGTGAGTTGTTTGTATAAAGTCCCTGAACAATCTAATAAAGTTATTTAAAAATGGTGACTCAGTGCCTTCTAGCAATTCCATTGCTGTTATTATTTAACCTGCAATTCTGGGATGGTGCTTCATGCCACTTTCTAGTCGACATAAGTGATATGTTAGCCGGGTAAAGTAATGCACGGATGCACAGAGATAGTGCTTTTATCATCTCATATATACTTAGGACCAGCAAGAAAGTCGCTGATCACATGAAGACATCGAATTCATGGAGAATCATGCTTTCTGCATTTAAGCTCTCAAACTCAATTCCCTATTGGGATCCCGAGGGCGCAGAAATTCTTACGCGCGTTCGAATCCTGAGAAATTCTCCACTGAGCCTTGTCTAGCAAGTTCTTCGGCAACTCCAATTCACGTGATTTCATTCTGACTTGAGCTGCTTGCAAGGCAGACTTTCCGCCTGCGTTCAGAGAAGTTTTACATTGTCGAACACGCTTAGAAGGCAGACACGGAATTTCCTAAATTATCAGAAGAGAAACAAAAATATATTTACGCTATCAAAACTGAGGATCATACATACGTTGGCCAAAACTGTTGACTAAATCAGTCTTTGAGGATCGATTAGATCTGTTAAGATGATCCTTTCTCATGTCTGTACATCACATCATACATTTTAGCATACTAGCATACAAAGGCTCGACCTCCGACCGAAAAGCATCTTACCATCTTGGAGAAGTTCTTGACCGACCAAATTTCCACTTTCATTATCTATTATTCCGACTTCAATCAGACTTCCATCCATTCCACTGCTCAATAGCTTTGGTTAAAATCTTTGAATACCTTTGCTTGACTTTTCTAAGGCTTTTGATAGTGTCGATCATAAGATAATCTCTCAGAAGCCTTAGCCGTTTTTGCGGTTTCAGTGGAATATCAGTGTGCCTAGTTTATAATTAGTTAAATAAGCGGCACCAAAGAGTAGTTCATAAAGATGTTTTTTTCTGAGTTCGGCAATTAAACTGCAGGCTTACCTCAGGGGTCAATTCATAGCCCAATATTATTCTGTCTCTTTATTGTTAATTTATCTAAAGTGTGTTCGCCTCTTTGCTGATTATGCCCATGTTTATCTCTTCAGATCCATCAGGCTTGTTGATTAAATAATTGTTATGCTTAATGCTGACTTGCCAAAAATATAGGACCCCAGAAAATCTCAGCTTATTTGTCGATAAAGATGGAATACCATTATTGCTTTTCAACGGTAGGCTTTTGTTTAAATTATTAAATTAAATTAAATCATTATGAAGAATGGTTTAGAGAGCTGCCATATGTTTTATATACGACTTCAGTGATATGACTGTTTTTGACGAAGTGCATCTTTAAGGTTCAATTTTGGGCCACCCTGCAGTATTTGGGGCTCTATCTCATCAATAACCTGCTGAATTTTGGCATTCAAGTCCAAGTCATTCATTTAGCACTTTACATAGCCGCACAAGAAGAAATCAAATCGCAATCTCTCGGTGGACATTTAATTGGCTTATTTCGCGTAAAAATGTTGTCGTTGAATCGAGTCTTTAGAAAGTCAATGGGTTCATGGGAAGTATGGCTCATGAGTGGCCTTATACCAAATATTCTCCATGATCACTGATCACTGTGCGGTAACATTAGCCATTGTCTGTTCTCATAACAGCTTTGTGTTTTGCAACAATTTAAATGAGCCTCTTCTGAATATGAATGTAAGCCTTGCCTCTAAACACGAGTTTTTGGTAAAAATTAGGGTAAGATCCCCAAGAGGTCAATCCGTAAACTTTTATCGGAAGCTATGACTTTGATTTTTGCACAACCTGGATCGTATACTCGTATATGTGGCAGTTTTACCATTCCCAGTCAAAGAAAAACCATCAGCGCATTGGTCAGGGAAGCGTATTTTGCATATTTTAAAATAAAAATTGGTGATCAAGATACACGTTTGGCACCTCACAGCGTGTGCAAACAGTGTGTTGAGAGTTTACGGATGTTGACGAAGAGAACGCGAAATAAATTGCAATTTGGTATACCTATGATTTAGCGAGAGCCCAAAGGTCATTTAAGTGACTGTAACTTTTGTATAGTGAAAACGTCCTGATATAGCAAGAAAAACAAATGTAAAATAGAGTATCCTAGTTTATCATCAGCCACACGCCCAGTACCTCATTCAGCTGAAATCCCAGTGCCAGTTTTCAAAGAACTACCTTCTTTATTACAAGAATACGAGTATGGTGGAGATCGAAGTGACAACAACGATGAAGATTTTGAAATGGAAAATGACTCCATTCGTAAGGGATTTAATCAGAAAGAGTTAAATGATTTGGCCCAGGATTTGGGACTTTTTAAAAAGGCTTCAGAGCTCTTAGCAGCAAGACTTCATAAGAAAAATTTGCTTGAAAAGGGAGCTAGGGTATCCTACTTTCGATCAAGAGAAATTCTATTTCTGCAATACTTTCGAAGTGACGGTGAATTTGTGTATTGCCATAATATAAATGGTTAAATGAAGGAGTTGGGAATTCTAGCCTATAACGCAACCGAATGGCGACTGTTTATTGATAGCTCAAAGCGGAGCTTGAAGTATGTATTTGACGGTCCACAGATTCGGCAGCTCATCAAAGATGAAAATTTTATTGGGACAATGACCGAACCCTAAAAGAATGCTTGGTTGGCATTCCAAAACATTGTCAAAAACTTTCTTGGGAATACGCGAGCGGAGAATTATGCAGAAATTGTCCAGCAGCTTTTAGAAAGCTTTAAAATGCTTGGTCGCAACATGAGCATCAAGGTTCATTTTCTGCATAGCCATCTTGCTGCCTTCTCGCAAAATCTAGGTGCAGTCACTGATAAGCAGGGTGAGCGATTCCACCAAGATCTTAAGATCATGGAGGCACGGTATAAAGGCAGATGGGATGAACATATCATGACTGATGCTGACTACTGTTGGAGCATTAGGCGAGATCGTCCAAAGAATGAACACTCCAGGAAAGCTACAAGCGAAAACTTTTACCTTAATATGTATGTTTGCCGTTTGGCTAAAGAAGTTTACTACTTTTGTGAATAAAATTATTTTCGTTGAACATTTTGTTTGGTTATTGTTTCCATAATTTTTTATTTTATGCCCATTTTGAACAAAAAGATGATATCCTGTAGCTTAAAAAGTTGACGTGATAGACAAAAACTGTAATCATTTTCACATTCAAACGCCAAAAATAAGTCAAAAACAAGTGTTAGGTCTTAGTCAACGAAATGTGTGTTCCCCAGTGTTATTAACGAGAGGAATTGGGCTTGAAATCGTTATGAAGAATGGTTTAGAGAGCTGCCATACAGTTTAAACACGACTTCAGTGATATGACTGTTTTTGACGGAGTGCATCTTTCAGGTCCAATTTTAGGCCACACTGCTATAATTGGGACCCCATCTCATCAATAACACGCTGAATTTTGACACTTTACATAGCCGCACAAGAAGAAATCAAATACCACTCTCTCGGTGGCCATTTTACGGCCTTATTTCGGGTAAAATATTCGCGTTGAATCGAGTCCTTAGAAAGTCAATGGGTTCATGGGAAGTATGGCTCATGAGTGGCCTTATACTTATACCAAATATTCTCCATGATGCGGTAACATTAGCCATTGGCTGTTAGTTTTATCTTTTTCAACAATTTTGCGGATGTAATTGAGCCTCTTCTGAATATGAATGTAAGCCTTGCCTCTAAACATGATTTTATGATAAAAACAAGGGTCGACTTAGAGGTCCCCATGAGGTCAATCCGTAAACTTCCATCGGAAGCTATGGCTTTAGTTTTTGCACAAACTGAATCTTATGTGTGTGTAGGCCATGATCTTTTCTGAAATTTTTCCAAATAGTGGACCAACAAAGACCAAACTGTTGCAAACGACGTTATACTGATATCGCTCAATCAGCAAGTGGTTAGGTTTGCTGGCTGTAGACGTGATTTAATATTTTGTCAAAAAGAATACGACGCCAAGTCAAATGAAGGAAGGCTTTGATAACACATTGAACACATTCGTAATCCATAGTAAAAAACTGGGCAGCTTTGTTTAAACACGGTAAAGACAGCTTCGAATAAGATCCAAAAAGCGGTATTCCGTTGACATCCACTACTTCAGAAAACATCGATAAAATACATAATATGGTTTGATACTATCGAGATCTCAACTCAATGGGTGTTCAATATTTTAACTGGCGAATTAGGATTAATAAAAAAACAATTAGCAAAATGAGTGCCGCGATTGTCAACAGAAGAACAAAATTTCAATCGGGTTGTAGAGAGTATCTGGCGATTTATAATCACTGATGAAAACTGCATTCATCACTATAATCCTGAAGCAAAAGATCAATCGAAACAATGGAAACATAGCGGTCCTCCTTCACCGAAGAAAGCCAATATACTACCTTTATCAGAAAGTTCCCGGCATAACCACCGTGTGGAGCTCCCATCGTTCCGATTTGAGTTTTTTGTTAAGATGCTACATCTGTTGTTGATATTCCCTCTAAATCTTAGCCTCGTATCTTGAAAAAGTTACGTAGCCAAGAGTACATCTATCTCTGTGTGTGTTGGCGATTTTTTACAATTTTAGAAATGAATTTAAATTTGCAACATTTTTAAAATTTTAATTTCGCGTAAAAAACGGATTTAATGGTGCGTGAACGTTGAAAATGTTGGAAAAAAGTTTCGGCAACGATTCTCCAAAGAAAACGGTCGTTAACCAGTGGCACGAGCGATGCAAAAGTGGTCGCGACATCGAAAACCGACGAAAACATTGATGAAGTAAAAGAAATGTTGGTCAATAACCGCAAATTAACCATCAGAGAGTAGCGGAGGACTTGAACACTGCCTATGGATCCGTCCAAGACATTTTGGTTAATGAATTGGGTTTCCATCGTGTAGCAGCAAAGATGGTGCCAAAAGTCCTCAATTTCATGCAAAAAAGAGACCGTGTTGACGTCGCATCAAAAGGATCACTACTGGAGACGAGACGTGGGTTTATGAGTACGACACGCAATCCATACATCAGACAAGTGAATGGCGTTCACCAAATGAGCCTAGACCGAAAAAACCACGTCGTTTTCAGTCAAAGAAGAAGGCAACGCTCACGGTTTTCATGGATTAAAACGGTGTAGTGCATCATGAATTTTTGACAGAAGGCCAGACAGTAAACAAAGAGTATTATTTGGGCGTTATGAGACGTGTGCATGAAGCAATTCACCGAAAGAGACCAGAATTGTGGACCGAAAACTCGTGGATTTTGCACCATGATAACGCACCGTCGCACAGTGCCATCATTATTCGTAATTTTTTGACGAAAAATGCGCCAAATACCATTCAACAGCCACCGATTTGGCTCCCTTTGACTTCTTTCTTTACACACAGCTATGACGCTGTGTCATATCCCCAATTCACAGGGGACGCGTTTCAGCAGCCGAGAGGAAGTAATGGAAAAATCGCCAACACACACACAGAGGTAGATGTACTCTTGGCTACGTAACTTTTGCAAATGTCAAGCTATGACGCTAAGAGGGAATATCAACAACAGATGTACCAACTTGACAAAAAAAACAGAACTCAAATCGGAAAAGTAGGAGCGCCACACGGTGGTTATTCCGGGAAGGTTGTATGTGCATTGGCCGGTGCATAGCGTCGTGATATCGTCAGTGTTCTGGGATTTACAAGGTAATTATTTTTATTGATTACCTCTCCCAAAATCAAATTGTTTCAGGTCAATACTATGCTTATCTGTTAGGTAAATAAGCTAAAAAAATTCGCGAAAAAAAAAGGGTTTTGCCAAAACGAAAATTCTTTTTCATCAGGATAATGCACCGTCGCATAAGTCAGTTGTTGCCATTGCTAAGCTCATGAACTCTGATTTGGAGAACTGAGCCACCCACCATATTCGCCTGATTTGGCACCATCAGACCTATTCCCTTATTTGAAAAAAAAAACATAAAACGATAAATAGTGACCGCAGTTGGTTGATAATGTTGAGATTAGAAAATACATGACTTTTCTCCTATATAGTACACAGTAATAACCCCTTTTACGAAGGAATATGCCACGAGCGTAGCATTATGTCGGTGAATGCCATGACTGGCAATGTTGTCTAACGATTTGTATCTACTATTGGTATCTTTAGGTCTACACGTATCTACGAAATAAGATAATTCGTTAAAAGTCATTAATTAAACTCAACGTCAGTTTGCCCTAGGCAAAAGATTACATACGATACTGGCACACTATGGAAATTATTACGCAACTTTGCGTACGAAGCATCGACCGCAATCTTTCGTCTACGATTCATTTCAACCGTATTAACTCGTACCATCAATTAATTAGTTCTATCACACTCTCGACTAATTGTATTTGTAAGGCAAAAACGAAATAACATTCAGAAATTTGGGCAGTTTAATTAATTTCTTTGGCCTCTGCCGCGCTATGTTTATATCACTTAGTCATATTTTCGGACGCGTAAAAATAACCGTCTATTGAACTGTGCCCGGGTCTATGGTTTGTTGCGTGCTATGCGAGTGTGCAACATACTATGTACTGGACACGGTCGGGTAATTGGACGACGGCATGTCATTTGGCTTATTTAAATTTGCATCCGTGTTTATCTTAACGAACTCATCGAACAATATTTACTTCAGTTTTACTGTTGAATTGGTGAATTAAAGAGTGTTAGTATTTAATATCTATAGAAAAACTACGTAGTACCTAAATATGTAGGACAATTGACTATTTTTTATTTACTAGTAGGTGGGGGAACAACAAAAATCAATTAACAAGTGGCTTAACACCATTCATCGGGGTTCAACGACTTGGACTAGTTATCTTGGATCTCGGCGGAGGTTTTATAATAATATTGAAATGGGCATTGAGTAATAGTCGTGTTCACATAAATCACTGTCTGGAAGGTGGTGCCAGTACGGAAGCCACAAATAATTTTCTAGAACTCACGACTAAACACTTATTGTTGATTTAATGGGAGTTAAAAATAGTTAATTAACTTGAATTGCCTTCTAGTTAACACAATGATTTCAATGAATCACTTCACGACTGACGTGAAACCTCTCTCTAAATGGAAGAAAACCCTGTGGGTGTATTTTCAGGTGTTACGGCCGGATATTAACCGAACTCTGCAGATTCCAGTGTGAAAGTGTATTCAGTAAACGGATGACTCTGCATTCCGTATTTTCTGTCCAATGTCAATCTAATAGATTGGATTGATGAACTTGTCTTGGCTTTCATTGCGTATCAGAAGCGAGTTTTATAGCTCATATAAGGGGCACGGTTATTGAACCATGCTTTTCCGATAGAAACAAGAGTTTCAGCTACCAACGAGTGACCATATTTTAGCAGCTTTTTTTAGGCAGTCTTGATTTTATACAATTTTTTAAAAAAAACCCAAAACGCGATATCAGATGACGGGGAAACGCCTGCTTAAGAATGTCGCTTGTGACTCGTGCAGTATGCGTTGGTGCATCGTACTGCTGGAACTACTTGTGCTCCAGTATTCATCTAATTGACGAGCGAAAAATTTATTGATCATAACTCTGTAGTGCCCACCATCCAAAGTGACCGAAAAATTTGTTCTTTCAACTATCGACATAATTGAAAATGGGCCTCGTCACTTGTTGTTGAGATTTAGGAGGGCGTGAGGGCAGGTTAGACGCCATCAACGCATCGTGTCACGGAGTGTCTTTACCTCATAAGAATATATTCAAGCCTTTCATCAAAATGGGCCGTAATTCCCGGCAGAACAAGAGGTATGAGGTCTTGTTGAGCTTCCTCGTTCCCGTGTTGTTCCAGTCTTTAAGGGTCGTGCGCTGAATGCTGCATTAGACGAATTGTACATCAAAAACATCGTCTGCTTTAGAAATGGCGACGCCTTTTGTAAAATCGATGTCTGTTTTCGATAGGGTCATACATTATTGAGAACCTACAAGGTGGCGCAAAATTAATCATCCCATCGGCAGGTATTATAATTTTTGCAAATGACGTTGTACGTCAATCCTATTTGACATTTGTGAACAAGATAGCTGCAGTATACAAACAGACAAGCAATGGGTCGCTATACTCCGCAAGAGCGTTGAATAGTTGTGTTAATTTTTTTGACTAATAATCGACCGGTGGTATTAGCGCAGCGTGAATTTCCACGTCGATTTCCTAATCGTGTCACGCCAACTGGGCAAACATACCGGAGCTTAGCTACTCGACTCGAACAGACTGAAACAACAGGAGACCGTGCAGGGCGTGGCCACCAACGGACTGATCGTTCGGCCGAGAATATCGGGGCTGTGGCTGTCGATGTCGCTGAGAACGAAAAACGTCAACCAGACGATGGGCTACGCAATTGGGCATCACAAGACGGACCCTACAGCGAACTTTAGTGAAAGACTTACAAAGTGCAAACAGTGCATCAGTCGCATGTGAATTACTGTCAAGCCATCCTCAATCTCAAAAACGAAGAGGTCGATTTTTTGTCGAAAATCATCATGGGCGACGAGGCGCATTTTCACTTAAGCGGTTACGTCAATAAGAAAAATCTTTGTTTCTGGGGCACTGAAAATCCACGTGTGATGCACGAAAAGGCATTACATCCACTCAAAGCCACTGTGTGGTGCGGTGTTCACGCGGGAGACCGTATTTCTTTGAGGACGACATCGGCAATACGGTCACTGTTACTGGCGAACGCTACAGGGCGATGATAAACGACTTCTTACTGCCGAAATTGGATGAGCGGGGCTTGGTGAACATGTGGTTTTAACAAAACAGTGCAACCGTACACAAGAAGCGTTTGCTGGTCGCGTAATCTTCCGTTTTGGTGATTTGGCATGGACAGCAAGATCGCCCGATTTAACCTACCCAGACTTCTTCCTTTGGGGCTACTTGAAGTCGCGGGCTTATGCCAATAAGCCGCAGATAATCGCAGCCATTAAGGAGAATATTCGACAGGAATGCGAACAGTTGACACCGGAAATCTTGCGGAAAGTCATGGAAAATGCGATAAAACGGGCACAAATGTGTATCAACACTGGCGGTAGCCACTTGTCGGATATCATCTTTTCCACTTAACAGAAAAAATTGTAAAGGTCCAAATAAAGATTTCCATCACATTGAATGATTAATTTTGCTACACCTTGTAGTATTGTGCAAGGCTGTTGGTTTTCAATACTGCAAGATAAAATAATTTTTTTTATGACGACCTTTATGTTCTTCATTGCTGTATTGAGATATCAATCAATATCATGGCATGTCATAAGTAGAAAAAAATGTCTTAATCTGTATAAGTACCTACATATATAATCTTTCTCTTGGTTATAATTTACGTCCAAAAAAATCGAGACAGACAGATCAATAAGGAATTTAGAATAATGTGCAATGAACTCCAAAAGTCACTGTAAACAGTTCCAAACCATACAAGACTCAAAGTGTAATGACTTCAAAGCTTTCAGGGCAACTTGGCTTTCCGGTAATATTTGATCTAGGAAAAAAGTAAGTGGCGCTATTTTCGATAGATGGCGTTACTTCTAGAGAAAGAACCTATGCAGGCATTATGAGGGCTCCGCCATTTGACACCCTGCCGAACAAAGTTTTGTTTTATATTTTCAACACTGGCCGTGGCTCTATAACTGAATTTCCTTGTACATCTTAACATATTTGTTCTGGGGTCTTATTGGTTCGGCACGTTCTGAAAATCAGCAAATTTAGTTTTGATGAGGATTGTTCCGTGAGTTTCCACGCTTTATTGATTTGCTTATAAATACGGACTCAAATAGACACTGATTGTTTTCTCTGTAGCAGCAGTGTATGTCACACTATCCTCTTTTTGTTCTCACAATCCTACAGCACTTTCTGGGTATCTGCTTTATAGCTGCTTAGAACCTCCGATATTGGTCCGGCTGCACGTGACCTGTTTAGGCATATCGAACTTATGGCATTTTCATGGCATACAAATCCAAGATAGTCGTGACGGTAGGCTAACAAAACTCTAATATCGAAGACTTGGTCCCTTGAAAAGGAATATGGTTTGAATGATATTCGAATATACTCGTAAATGGAAAAAAGAAACTCCACATGCGATCGATATAAGGCGTTTATTTAGGGCAGGTAGTTGCTACTCTCTAGACATACACACTTTTGAAAATGCGTGTATCAACAAATGTACGTTTCTTGATAATTTTTGTGCCTTACAACCTTCTTATCGGTTGTCTTTAACCAGCAAAAACAATGATAGAAAGAAAGACCTAATAGCGCAACCCAAATAGTATTTTGGTTATTGCTGTCACACTTCTTATCATTTTGATAATGGATTAATGCGAGCAAAAGCTATGGAGGAAGATTATAGGAATTCTCTAACATTTATTGGTTACTCATTTGAACATGATAAAAAGTTTTTGTGGGACATAGATAGCAGTGTTTTCTTCGTCAATTTATACAAATTGTTAACCAAAACTGAAGATCAACTTTGTTTTATTTTTTTCAACTGAGCATAATTAACAAAGCATGCGCAAAAATATTTGTTTAAAAGAGGTCTGAATGCCCTGGATGAAATGGAATGAAAGGCTGTTGAAAGAAACTGGACGCTAATAACGATTTTGATCAAAACTTCAGAAAAGTGTTGACCGAAGTGTATGATGAAGGAGTTGATTGCATATTCGGCGGCAGCAGTCGCAAGTACTCCAACAAGACGTGACAACATCAGAACTAACAGTTTTCGAGTTTTGGTTACGAGTAGTTTTAAACCCAGAAGTTAGTTCTCTTAACAAACCACGTGCAGCCGAAGAATTCGCCAAGACCCTAGACTATTACCAGTTTCCATAGTCTTCAAGGAAGTGGCATGGAATGGACTAGAAAAGAGATGAAAACCTTCTTATAGGGTTCGATCGTGATGGGCATTCGACCAGACCATCTTGCGAGATTATTCGATTACCTTACTTTCTCTTTAATACTCGTAGATCAATTATTTGACCAGTTGTGTGGCATGAGGAACCATGTTGATGGAGCTACATATTACTGATGTCAAGTCCATCCTTACTTATTTAAGGTGGCGCTGTAGTCCGCACTGGTTTTGGACCTCAGCAGACAAGCTTCTCCAGCTTCCAGTTTAGCACACTAAGTTGGCTGAGGTCCCCTTTCACTTGTGTGCGTCACCTGAGACGCGGTCTTCCTCTACTAAGCTGTTCCTCGGGGAAACGAAAAGTCATCACACCGGAGCGTTGGTGTCTCTCCGCTGTACATGACTCAGCCATTTCAGTCGCTGAGCTCATCTAGCTCAGTCGATGTCGCTTCACAGACCGTACAGTTCGAAATTGTATCTCCTCCTCCACTCACCGTCTATGAAGACGGCACCTAAAAGCAGCCCTCATCCGTTTTTGATAATCTCCATACCTTTGCGTATTAAGCAGGACTGGGATTATTCAGGTCTTATATATGGTCACTTTTGATGTTCCAGAGAAGGCTTTGCTAGTCATTTGCCTTCTTAGCCCAAAGAAGCTACGATTGGCAAGAGTAATTCGTCGTTTGAGAACAGCTCTGGCGTTGTTGCCCGAATTGATATCGGAGCCTAGGTAGACAAAGCCCTTTACTACCTCTATGTTATATCCTTAAGGGTGATTCTCTGCCCGAGACGCTGGTTGACAGGATATACCTGTTTTGGCCGTCGTTGGCCGTTTAACCCATTTTTACTGCTTTCATCTCAATATTCACGAAAGGGGAACTGAAATCACGACGCTTTCTTATGATTATATATGCGTATGCGAGTAATTGGACAGACTTTTGAAAAATTGCGCCTCTTGTGTTGGCGCGTAAGTTTTGCAAATGATGTTAAAGGAATCGTGTAAAATTCATCAAATTCTGGCTAAAAATAGTGTTCCAACATGGCGCGATCGCGAACTCCATTGATCGTAGCATGGCGATTATTTTCACAAACGAAAAAATACGGTTCAATCACACCCCCAGTATGAAATCTACACCATACGGTCACTTTTAAAGCACATGGGGTTTTGTTGCAGTCGAAAAACTCATATTTTGCTTATTGACCAAGTCATTAAGCCAGAAATAGACTTTCCCGCTGAAGATGATTTTTCGATGAAATTCAGGATTTTCTTCAAACTATTGCTGAGCCCAATTAGAGAAGTTTTGGCTTCAGTTCTCGAGTTAATTTAATCTTGTAAGGGTGTGGGCCGAGACCTTTATGCAAAGTCCGCCACAATGTGGACAGAGATTCAAAATTTCTGTGAAAGTAGTGGAATCGACTGATTTGGGTCATTTTGAACTGAACCATTTACGACTGCGACATTTTCAGTATTTCGACCGGTGCGTTGTCTCACTGGCCCAGGAACATTCAATAGTGAATATGTTATCTCGAATTTGTACATTATAGCACGCACAACCTGTCTGATGGGACGATTATTACGGTATGAAGTGCAAAAGGTTGTCCTTTCGTAATGGGTTTAAGGGTGCGGTTGTTTTAAAATACTAAATTGTTTGTCCCTATTGAGAAATGGATTATAATTTCAGACCAAGAGCCTTTTGGAAACGAAAGCATCGCACAAGAATGGAAAACATCTTAATATTTTATTATTGGAAGCATCGATCAATACGGTGACGCAGTGATACTAAACACCTTCGCAAGCTGCAGTTTGTAAACCAAATACAATTAAAGTTGAACTTTAAAAAAACGATGGCATATCCATGCTTTTCGAAGCGGTTTACAAAGCATTTTTATGCCGACTCGATTGTGTATGCGATTCGATGATGTTCTTACCGCTGTGACCAACACTGAACTCGGCATTGCAATTATTTTTATAAATTTGTATTTTTGCTGCAAATTAGCATTAAAAACACAACTATCACAGCGCTTAGACTTTTTTTTACTCCGGAATTCCCACCGCAAATATGATGCAGAGAAGCCAAACTCAAATTAACAATGTCAATTTGTGTGCAAAAAAAATCAATTGACAATTGATTAACTAAATATTTGCACAACGAAATCATCTGTTCGAAAAAAAGTTCAGAAATTTGCACAATCAGGAAAGCTAAACAGGCAGAATAATCAAATATCGAAATATTTTGTAGTCGTAGCCGTAGTAGTCAGATATCGTAATATTTTTAGATGATCTGAGGGAAATTTCGGTATACTTCAGAGTAGAGTGGAAAGCTTGGCTTTGAAATGCCACAATTTACCCTTAAATTTCGGAATAATCCTGATTTTTTCGGAACAGTAGGTCACATTAGTTAAAATTCCTTAAATAATTGAATTGAATATGAAATCACGAAAAATCTACAATACTTCCGCGTTATAAGCCAATTTTTATAAAAGAGAATTTTTCTTTCTTCAGTTTGATTCGGTGCAATACTCTGTTTTTGGCGTGAGTGTTCTGTCACCCTGTCTGCTTGCGTGCACTCTTAACTATGGCATGATTTTAAGGTAGCGTAATCATTTTTGTTTTGCTTTTGTGGAAGGAGGTGGCACTCTGGATGCCCAGGCTCTCATTATATCCAGAGCACTAATCAGAGTCAGTGTCTGTACCTCCGCAGGGACTTTATAGCATACCTTTCTTTGATCAGAATACGGTCGATAGATTTGTCGATCTCTTGATGTAACCTTTTGTTCTACTTTCCACCGTTCAATTTCGAATTATCCTAACCGAGTGATAAACTTGTTGCTATATACATATACTTCAAAAAATTTCTAGTTTTCCAGTAGTTTCTGGAGTTTGTTTTTGTTTCTGTTTTAGTTCATGATCAAGATCTGTTGGTTGATTTTTTTGAAGATACTCGTATGTAACATCTACGAATTAACGTTTTAGGGTTGTGAATGAGCGCACAATATATAGAAGAACACGACCAGGACATTGAAATTGAAAGAGGCGGTGTAGCTCTAACCTTATTACAGAATATAAGCGCTGCCATTGGCAATAAGAGTTCATTTGCTACCACCTCTATTCTAAGAGGACGATGATATCTTGGAAAATTTCGAGATATGTTAAAAAGCTATGCTACATAAGGTTTGCCATAGCCATATATTCGTAAGGGTGTTTCTCGAAGATTACTGAATGTCTCTGTAGAAAGATGCGATTTTTATATCAGCATTACAATTCAGATGTATTTTACATTTATCACTTAAAAAAGTTCCTAAATAGTAACTTATATTTCTAAACCTTATGTTTTTTTGTTTGTTTCAGAATTGGGTAACTTTGAACCGCGTGACCTGCCGGAACGTACGGGGCCAGGAGAAGATGGCAAAGCTTATATCCTTCCACCGGAGAAGAAAAATCAAGCTGACGATTCGGAAATGGAGTACGGCATGAATATTGCTTGCTCAAATGAAATATCACTGCATCGTTCGGTACGTGATACACGTCTTGATGAATGCAGATACTGGAACTACCCACATGACTTGCCAAAAACGTCCATCATAATTGTGTTCCACAACGAAGGCTTCTCCGTACTCATGCGCACTGTTCATTCGGTGATTGATCGGTCACCAAAACATGTGCTCCATGAAATTTTACTTGTCGATGACTTTTCCGATAAGGCTGATCTGAAAGAGAATCTCGATAATTATCTCGAACAATTTAAGGGACTTGTTCGCTTAATAAGAAACGACGAAAGAGAGGGTCTCATCCGTACACGATCTAGAGGAGCTAAAGAGGCGACTGGTGAAGTAATTGTTTTCCTCGACGCTCATTGTGAAGTTAATTTGAATTGGTTGCCCCCGTTACTAGCACCAATTTATCGTGACAGAACTGTAATGACAGTGCCAATTATCGATGGAATTGATCATAAGACTTTTGAATACCGTCCAGTGTATGGTAATGGTCATCACTATCGTGGAATATTCGAGTGGGGTATGTTATACAAGGAAAATGAAGTGCCCAAAAAAGAACAGAAACGACGAGCTCACAACAGTGAACCATATAAAAGTCCAACACACGCTGGTGGATTGTTTGCCATTAATCGGGAGTATTTCTTGGAGTTAGGAGCATACGATCCTGGTTTGCTTGTTTGGGGCGGTGAAAACTTTGAATTGAGTTTTAAAATTTGGCAATGTGGCGGCAGTATAGAGTGGGTGCCTTGTTCAAGAGTTGGTCACGTCTATCGTGGTTTCATGCCATACAACTTTGGTAAACTGGGTCAGAAGAAGAAGGGACCTTTAATCACTATCAACTACAAGCGAGTTATTGAGACCTGGTTCGATGAAACACACAAAGAGTACTTTTATACACGAGAACCCCTTGCCAGGTATTTGGATATGGGCGATATTTCCGACCAGTTAGCCCTAAAAGAACGTCTCAAGTGCAAGAGTTTCCAATGGTTTATGGATAATGTAGCTTATGATGTATATGATAAGTTCCCTGCCCTGCCGGCTAATTTGCAATGGGGTGAACTACGTTCAGTAGCAACAGATAATTGTTTAGATTCAATGGGTCACCAACCACCAGCAATAATGGGCTTGCAACACTGCCACGGAGCTGGTAATAATCAGCTCGTACGACTGAATGCAGCTGGCCAACTGGGTGTTGGTGAACGTTGTGTGGAAGCCGATCGACAAGGAGTAAAATTGGCTGTGTGTCGCCTTGGTACTGTAGATGGTCCATGGACGTACAACGAAGAGACCCGTCATCTACTTCATCGTGTTAATAAAAAGTGCATGGCACTACATCCGCAAACATCACAACTATCACTAAGTTATTGCGACGTCAACGATGGCTATCAACAATGGTACTTTAAACCCATCAAACCGAAATGGTAGACATGAATAAAATGTTACTTAGAAATTTTTTTTCAAAGAATTTTCAACAGAAAGGGAAGGTTGTTAATGCTAAAAAATAAAACAAAACAAATACAATGTCCGTAATTCAAATAAGCAATCACGAAAACATGTACAACTTGCCTTGAATTTTGTAACTCTATTAATTTTTTACTTTTATCTTTATCCATCAAGTTAAGTTTATTTCTTTTTACAAAAACAAAACAAAATAAAACTCAAACTCTAACAAATCCTTAAGTAAGATGTCTGACATAATATTACAAATTTTTTACTCAATACAATTTCTTCTGTAAAAGAAAAAGAAAAAAACGAAAATAATGTGAAATGTTAAATTTAAAACAAAAAAAAAACAAAACAACAGAAAATGAAAATACTTAAATATGTGATAAAATATATTCATGATGTTCTATATGGAAAAGAAAAATTGAATTAAAATTACGAGAGAAAAAAATTGTTAGATTAGATTGTAAGTTATGTTGTAAGTTTGTTCTAAAAGCAATGAAATCGATTTCAAAGATTGTATAAACAGTTTTGTAAGCCAATCTAACAATCACTGACTTTATCTTTTAAACCGATTTATATGTAGTTTTATACTTTCTTTTATTTTCTTTGTCTACACCAAGATCGGAACTGCTGAATTAGGTGCTCAATACAATTTTTTTTTTGAACACAGCCTTATACGCACTTGCCTGAAGCAGAAGAAGAAAACACGATAAGAACATTTCATTGAGAAATGTTTTATGCCGTATTAAGGAACAAATATCTTTTGATATTTCATTGTAATTAATTTAAACAATTACAAACAGATTTTTTTTTTTCCAAAATATGCCGCATCGCGCAAGCGCTAATCCGTGGTTCGATCCCCGGCATCACCAACAATTTTTCAGATCGTCATCACCCTTTCGGCGGGCAATGGCAAACTCCCGAAAGTAAAATTGCCTATGATAAAGCTTCTAAAGAGTGCCGTTCGGATTCGGCGATAAACCGTAGGCCCCGCTCAGATGTGACAAAAATGAAAACATGGGCAACGCAAATGAGTGTCAAGAAGCTAGGTCATGGCCTATACCGGCCTGCCAGCGCCACTGTTTTTTGTTGTTGTTATCTTCATAACTCAAAACTACCTACCAAAGTGGCCGTGGTATAGTGGTACTAGCCATCGCTTCTCACTCGGAGGGTCTCAGTCAGAAAAATCTGCGTGTGAAGGCATAACACTGGCATGTAGGTTTGGCTGTTGTAGAGTTTCAAGCATAAAACAACCGTTTAAATTTATAACCCGAATCATTTCGAGTGAAGAAAAACTCTCCCCTGGAGAGTCAATATCGAAACCAAATATACCTGAGTTTCAAACCACTACATCACAAAAATGCTTTCCTTTCTCCTCCTTCTATCTTTCCGCCCGCCCCCTGGCAACAGTAAAAGGGTATCATAACCCCCTTGAGGCACGCTTATATTGGCCCTTATTGCGGTTGTCGATCGTCGATCAAGTCGATTGTCGATTCGACTGATTTCATGTTTGGTATTGTGTAACTCAATCGACAAAGAATGCTATTATTGCGAATAAAAACCATAAAAGTGACTATTGTGAATACAATTTGTTTTGACAGTTGTTTGCTTATTCATTCATTGCCGCAATATTTTTCAAAAAAAAAACTTAATAGTATGAGCTCCATCGAATTGCTTAAGTTATTCAGACGAATTTTTTAAAATATTCCAAATATTTTGAAACTGAATGTGTTGTAATGGTCACTTGCTTCGCCCTAAATTCAAAATAATTGTTGTTTTTACATAAACTTTAAGTTTTTTATAAAAATCCTCACATTTAATTTATTTTTTTATTTTTCTGCTACCCACAGAGCAACGATCAGGAAATTTCGATCGACTAAAAACAGCTGTCAAATCGACAATAGTCGATCACAATCGACACTCACAATACCGAAATTAAAAATCGACGATCGTCAATCGACAATACGGGCCATTATAAAAAAAAAACTTGTTCATATCTTGACTGTGTAAGAGGGCCATGGCTTAAAAATAACCCACATGCCTTGGATCTAAATTAAACGAAAGCAAGAAGAAATCCGGATTTTATATATCCCCTATCGAACCAAAGATCGGCTGCACTCTTAGCCGGGGTGTCTTTATTGACGTTGAGCTGCCTGTCCGTAGATATTTGCTGCTAATTTGTCGCGGATCAGCGTATTCCTAAACAGAAAAATGCAGCCGTTAAAGAGTACATTTCGTGTATCGGAGGTTAGATTTTTCGTAGATACATTTGCAATAGCAATGTGAAATTTATATAACGTTCGTGCTCTTGTATAAAAGCTCATAAGGGCAGAATTTTATTTATTCTACCTTTGTTGTTTATATGGTAAGTTGTGAACGAGAGATCAAACTAACACCACTCTTACCACCTACACTCTATGCATCATTGAGAACATTCGATTTATTTAGTCTGACACCTCCTACGAATGTATTCTTGCACTTGATCAGTTGCAATGGATATGATTAAATTTTATTATATTTGAGCAGGTTCGTTTGCCCATTAAAAATTTCTTTGATGATAGTCCGGATATTATGGCGCTTTGGGAGGGTTGGATGAATTCTGGTGGGTGGGGTCTTGAGGTAAACATAGGCGGTGGAAGTGGTGGAACAGTTGTGGGTTTAGCTGGTTCAAGGAGCTTGAGTTGAGATAGTGGAACTGGCTTTTTGGTTAACGAAGGATCATGATGCAGGGAAATGCTCGTTTTAGCCTAAGCCCTTTACTTTTTCCTTATAGAAGTCAATAATTTGTTAATGTAATATGCGCTCTGATTCTATTGACATATTTGTATGCAGTAGAAGGAGTAGGTCTGGATACGTCTTCGAGCTGTCGATTGATAAATCCAAGACTTGTGACATGAAAGTCCTCTTCTATGTTAATGGTATTGGAATTAACGGGGAAAACCCCCATAGAGTCTGGGCTTAAACAAAGAGCATTCATTTCAGCTCCCATCAAGTCGTTGTCATTCATTATTTGGGTAAAATTGGGTTTCATTCTATAACACTTCTGAGATGTTTTGAATGTTTTCTAGTCTATCTCTCATTGGTTCAGCTTCTGCTTTTTTTTTTCAGTCTTTCTTGTGTTTGGGGTTTGTACCTGGGGATGAAAATTGGAACACTCTTCTTGCGGTTTGTTGTGGTGTTTTTGAGGCATGATCGGTATTTGTTGGTTGTAGGCTGGCTTGCCGAGGAGTGAGTTCGCAATTTTGTGATCTTCATAAACTTACACTCATATTAAATCACGCAGGATATCCACAGCATAGGCCGGATAAGGTTATTATGAGACTTTCACCATGGTAAATGCTCTTCGCCAAAAACAGCCGACGGAACCATTTCGTTATTTTGGAATACCACTGACACAAGTCGAAAAACATTAATTTAAGAAAAAAAACAGTTGTTGAAAGACTTTTCAATACAGCTTGCTTATTCCTACAAAACAGCTACATTTACCTTCCAATGGCGATTAGTAAAACTAGAAAGAGTGACCATTTTGAACATTAAAAACACTAGAACAGTTACCGAATAAAGCAGAATAAACCAGAATGAATCATTTATTAGCCCTAGATATATGTAAAGTATAAAATTAAATCTTACGCTATATATTTCTACCACGTTTCCGTAGTGCTGGCTAAATTTCTAAACTTAAGAGCCACTCTGTAGGATGGATCACAAGTTCGCTGATGTTTCAGTAATCCAATAATTTTACTTTCGGCTTCTCGGATGGAACTTGAGGCCCCAGTTGCGTTTTTGACGGGATTTAACATGCCAAAACCAGCAAATTCCATCAAATCGAAGTTTGTCCTCTTAAGTTGAGACATCCGTTTACATTCGTAACATTTTAATTTCCGTTGCTTCAAGTAACTGCCTCGGCTGGCTTGGTTGTATGTAATCCTGTAAACCCAATTGTACAATAGATTTCTGATAGTTTTACTTGACTATATTGTACTTGAGTGCCTAAATCGTCTCTGGATTGCTTGCATAATATCGATCCTTAATGGCATTCGCTGCAATTTTCTCCGTTGAGCGCAGAGGACGTACATGAGAAAAGGTTCTATTATCAAAATAGTCGATCTATTGTATTTCGTACCGCGATAATATACTCATAATACCGAGTTTTTGTAAATTTTTTAAGCGCATAAGAGCTGTCTGTGGCAAAAAAACATATGATTCAACAAAAGAAACGGCACGTGGGACAAGACTTTCCTGACTTAACGCCTTCCGCGTATTTTTACAATTAGTACAGGGGAGGATTTTTAACTGATGATTTGTACTCATCCGAGATCTTTAATACTTGGTAGGGGTAGTACGAAGATATTTGGCATCCCCGGAGGTAACGATGTGACTGACGAATAGAAGTAGCTCGTATTAAAAGGTATTGACAAACTATTACTCACTGTGTTTTTCTGAATCTTCTAGAGCTTATTGCAATATATACGAGTACTCCTTTCAGTAGTTTTAACACACAAAATGCACTCGTTTAAAATAAGCAATTATTTATTGTCTATTAATATGATATATTAACTTAACCCTAGAAGACTAATGTTCGTCGACTCGACGACGTCGCTTTCTCTTTCTCTTTTGTAAAAAGACTTCTTAATGATAAAAAAATATAAATTTAGTTAGTTAAAATTACGTTTTTTTTATTACAGAACACTTTCGTAATGCTTTAGAGAATAAAAGTAAAATTATATGCATTATAGAAAACTACAAAAAAATGTTTTTTGGTGCAGGTCGTCGAATCGACGAATAATAAGCTTAGCTTTCTAGGGTTAAGGTGGCTTTACAGTCCGCAATGGACCTTGGCCCCAGCCAAAAGAAGTGTCTTCAGTCAGCTCGATCTATTGTCATCTTTCTCCAGTTTCGGCGGCTAGGTTGTTTGAGGTTACCTACCACATGCGTGCGCCACTTGAGTCGCGGTTTTCCTCTACTGCGCTAGGTTGTGTTTTCGCCCGTATTTGTTACGGCTTCAAGTAGTTGCTTGACTCGACTTGTTGCTTAAGATTGTTGAAATCGTTAGTGAACCTAATCCGTACATTAATGTCGTCGTCTTTGATATATTTTAAATATCTAATATTCTTAAATGATTGTTGTTATTATTTATGAATTTTGTAAACGTTGTTGAATCTTGTAAATAGAATCTAAGTGTTTTTTGGAGGTATTTTCTTGAACTAGTATTCCATGTCGTCATCCGAGGCTCAGCCCAAGAGTAATGCACATTTTTCTGCACTTCCAATGTTGTGTATTCCTTGATGTACATTTGTTAATTGTAAACAAAGTCGATCAATCTGACGATGCCTTGACAATGCGTATATATTCAATTTACTGTCTGCGAAGATCTATCAGATTTGATACGTTTGACGTTTGTTGGAATTAAGGAAGCTATGTAGGTGGTCGAGGCCAAGAGGTAGTGAATTGGCTTCCAAATGGGATGGTACCCCATTAAATGTTGGATGCCACTCATGGTGCAAAATAGCCACTGAGTCCACATGTACTTGTTTTCTCTGTCCAATGAGGTCTCCTCTATTCTAAGATAGTACTTTTGTCGACAACAAAAAAAGTCCCAAACATTTTGAATCGTTCTAAGAGCTAAGAAGCTGGTTTCCATGTGCGAACAGCATTTTAGCTGATAGGAGCAATAATTTTTATTTCTTGTACTAGAATCATTGTTTGAGTTAATCTTCTACCGATCCCGCTATCACAGAAACAGCCATAAACATTCACTTTTGCCAGATGTTCCATTGTTCGTTGAATGGTATTTGTATCATACGTATGTTTTGAGGAAGCAAAAAAATTTCGTGAGTCAAATTTAATTCGCTCTAATCCATATTTTTGTACCGGTGAACCGCATAATTTTCCGAACACTAAAGATGAAACTACTTTTTTTTGTTATTGTAAGAATTTTGCTTTTCCCTTTCAGGCAAATGATCGATGAACTACCTTCGTTTTATACTCTTGTCACAGCTGAAACAGTTCCGAGATTTTTGGCAAAATTTGGCTTTATTTATGAACATAGTCTCTGCATATTATAGAGCGATACAATTATACAGGAGCCACTTAATGTAAAATTTGGATGCTTTTCTTAAAGAACTATTTGTCCCAGCCTTCACTGGTGCTGAAACGGAGAATACGGTGGATACGGAAGTAATTCATGGTAAATAGTTTCATCATCCTTTCGATTTCTTCCTTAAGACGCACTAATAATGCCATATAATATTCGGTATTGATAGTTTCACCTTTTAAAGATTGTGGTTGAATATTACACCATGTCGCAGCATACCCGATTTTTGCGTTTATTGGCTTTAATCCTTCGCTGTCCACTCAGCTAAATACTGAATTGACTTTAGAGTATAGAAGTGGATCCATGTTTCATCAATTGATAGATACTGCCGCAACAAGTTTTTTTAATTCGCTTAAATAGCTTCAAACAGCGCTCTGAATCATCATCACGTTTTTGGCCAACTATGAGCAATCGCAGTATCAATTTCGGGCAGAGCATTCGCATACTCGAATAGATGATGTAAATGGTTTTTTGATATTTTCACATTGTCAGCTATTTTATCCACCTAAACTGTACGGCTATTCAAAATTTTTGCGAATTTTGTTCATGTTTTCCGGCGTTGCCGCCTTTTTGGGTGCCCAGATCGTTCAGTATCATTTGTGCCTGCATGAACGGTTCAGCAAACCAGTGACAAATAGTTGCTCTCGACGGAATATTTTTTTTGATAAAACTTTTCAAGCCATTCTTGAGATTCGACGTTCTTTTTCCCACTAAATAACAGTGTTTTATCAAGGTGCGAAACCTGTTTCTTTTTTCGTTGCTTTGAAAATGTTAAAAGGTGTGGCACTAAAATTTCAAAATCTTGATGAATAATGGCCGAAATGTGATCAAATTTTTACAGGTCGATGCTAACTAAAAATTGTTATTAGATTCGCCATCTCTGGGTCGGTGTCAGGCTAGGCTTTGAATCATCTGTTACCTACATGCGGCTTCAAAATAAAGAGCAGAGCACTCTGGAGATATCCTTGATTACAATATTTGTATAAATATCAGTGACGCCCGTTACCGAAATGTCGTACATGGTATTTTCTGCTTGATTTCTGCCGACAAATTTGTGTCAGTTTATATTTATATTCAGCAGTGCGTCATCTAAGTGTCCGATCTTGGTTTAAGCTATTTAACGAAATATTAGTTTTACACTTTTTATTTTTATAAACAGTTGAAAATAAAACCAACGAAGTAAATAAAGTAAAAAACGATATAACAATCAAAACTAACCTCGCTAGATAAAGACAGCATACAACAAATCGAAAGCTATTCTAAAACTACTCATCAAGATAAAATTTGATAAACTCTTTATTTATTTGTTTAAAAATGTGTACACAAGCCGGAAGGTTAAAATGTTATGATGTAGCAGCAATAGATAAAGATAAAGATAAACACATTTGTCCAAGTTGAACGATAAGATGTCCAAGTCAACAAAAGGTAACGAGCCGTCTAAGGGTGTATTCTAAAGCATAAGAGTCGCTATTAGTAGTTCTAAATTTTGTAGGATTATGAGCGGGGTTAAGTATAACTTATTAATGTGTTTTAAAATATTCATTCATGCAATTTAATTTTTATGTGCTTCTCCTTATTGTACAGACAAATTGAGCTCATTTGCAAGACTCTCGGAGTCTTGGAAGATTTCTTGAGCGTTCATGAATTTCAAGATTCCAATTAAAAAATAAAAGGGGCATCTATAGGTAAGAAGGTCTAAAATCTTTCTTTTAAGCTG
The DNA here is from genome assembly GCA_928272305.1 of Volucella inflata. Classification (NCBI taxonomy): domain Eukaryota; kingdom Metazoa; phylum Arthropoda; class Insecta; order Diptera; family Syrphidae; genus Volucella; species Volucella inflata. Next base: position 69,608,999 of record OV743719.1, read on the forward strand.
AGTGGTTCGAATAGAGAAATGTTTTCTTTTAAAATGATTTTGTCTTAATTTTTATTTTCAATTTATAGAATGACAATCAAGTACCGTCCAGTATTGTGTATAATTTTTAAACAAATCTATGTTCTTCACTAAATAATTTCAATCTCAATCTCAATCTCAATAATTTCTCTTTTAGAGAAAGGCTTATTTGAATGCAATTATATTATTTACACATATAATACAATTGGAAATTGAGTTATTTTTAAATGTGCTATCAGATTACGCTCTGCGAACATCGTGCACCACGTGCTGCACATCGCAGTTTTAATATAAATTATTATAAAATACGTATGCCGTTTTATTTACAAGAAACATATCAGTAAAAATATTGTAAAGTGGCTTATAACGTTGGATGCTTATAGGATTTCAAAAATTATATTCAATATCGGGAAATGGAAAAAATGAAATTTCAAAAGAGACATTTTAAATATTTATTTGAATTAGAGCATAGTAAAAACAATATATTGTTGGGACAATCAGGTGTCGAGCAGGGCCTAGTCTATTCCACTGACTCTGTTGTCATTTTCTGCACAGTGAAAGGAGACCTATTCAGATTAGTTTTTCTCCTTTTTGGTGTTGGCCGAGTTTAACATCCAGACCGGCGAATGTCAATAATCATATTAGTGTCCATTTACTCAACATGTAAGGGGACCGATGCACAGTTTTCTCACCAGATCGATTTCGCCGAACAGCTTATTTAGTTTGTCGTTGAATCTCTCTTAAAACGAGCGAGGTTATTTTTCATACGTATAGTCCATGGAGAACCATCTGGATTGTTATTTTCGGTGCCTACCATAACTTGAGCATAGCCTATCCGCTGTGAAGACCGGTTTTGCCGTTGTATTTTCCGGCTGTATTCAATCACTGGTCTTCATTGGTTTTCATACAGAATCCACTTTTCACTGCATGTGTTTATCCGACGAAAAATGCCTTAGCGCCTTAGGATTTAACTAAGCGATACCCAGCCGTATCGATTCTAGTCGTTGTTGTTATTGGTAAATATTCGTTCAGATCGGAATCTTGTCGAATTTCTTTAAGTAACTATGGGAGGGAGGAGGTTTCTATTTCTTTGTTTGCAATGATTTCGTTGGGTGCACATGCTTCCAATGTTCTACTCATACTCTGGTTCTTTCTACTCTGTTGTGCTATTTAAGCCAAGACAGGCCCTAAAGCAAATACTCTTAAACAAATGAATCTTTTCCAATAAGCTTGCTCTGAAGTTTAACCCTACGAGACGGATTTGTGTCACATATGTATTGTAGAAGATTAGGTACTGTCTTTACAAGAGCAAAGGAAAATTTGGGTCCACCAAGAGTATCTACTCGTACTCGTTTATACTTGTTTAAATATAAATTTCAAGATATCTAACTATAGGTACAAATGGATGCCCATGTAGTCAGTCACACAATTGACATCATTCCCCGAATCTTTATGGTGCCTTAAGAGAGCCCAGGTAAAGGTTCCTAAATAGAAGGGTCTCCGATTTCTGAAAGTCGTTTGCATACACTCTGGCATAGTGAAGTGAAAGTATCAGATGACTTGACGAGGATCTGCATCATTTTGTTGTCACTTCGACATTTGCTCTGATGAACTCCCTCGTCATAAGCATGTTGAATATCATATAGATTGGTGATTTATTGATGCCTTTTATCCAGGCAATCATGTATTATTTGCTTCTTTTTTTTTTTGTATATTCGTACCATTGGTTCCCATTGATCTATCCTCGCAGTGTTTCAAATACCGCTAGGAGCTCTTCTTTTAGAATGAATGAAGAAAGATTCCCTTTTTCAGCGATAGCGTGGTGAAATCTGAATTCTGAAATTGCAGGTTCTTTATATCCTTTCGTAGGTAAAAATTTTCCAATACGGCTGCATTTGATTTTCGCCTTTTATAATGCCTGAAATGTCTACATTCTTTTGCAAATTTTCCATCCGAAGATGTTCTGATCATCAGCGGCTTCTCCTGGATCTATACCCGCTCTAAGCAATAATTGCTCATTGTCCTTCGCTCGGGCGATCTTTATCTTTAGACACTGAAGGTCGTTTTTATCCCTCAAGTCCCTTTTCCTATTTGGAGGGTTTTGGAGAGACGACTTATGTCCTATAACTTTCTAATTTTGTTTGAAATTAAATTGTCTGTACAAATCTATGATTACCCACCAAACTTTTAGAACTTTGATGAACACCTAGGGTAGTGGCTTATTATTATGATAGGGCTCTATTCGAAACTATTACTTTTTTACTAATTTTAATGGCCTAGAACTCTGCCTCAGAACAGTAGTCAATCCAACAGTTTGGATTACTAATGGTTGTTTACAAAACTGTAGTGGTAGTTAGTAGAGGTTTCTTCGACAGCCGAGTGTGCCCACACTTGTTTTACTGCATATTCTTATTTCTTTCGTTGATCTTTACTTCTCAACCATTTAATGCATTTTTAAAATGAATTTATCTTTCCAAACAACGGTTTTTATTCCCCTTTGTTAGAGTTCAGGTCATATTGCAGTTCTAGCTGTCAATTTTCATACTTTGATCAAGTCTCCAACTTTCAATGTGCTGTTCTTGTGACAGCTTGACTTTACTTTTGACAGCTAATCTCTGAAGGTGCTGTCGCATGCGACCTTAGCATCGATAAAGAGGTGAAGGGTATCGGTTTGAAACTCATAAGTCTTCTCCCCTTACTCTAGTATGAAGATCTCTACTTCTTGGACAAGATTCGTTTCTCCATCTGTCTTTGATGTCCCTGCTTATATCATTTTGAGAATTCTTGCATCCAAATGTCCGTATTGTTATTTGTTCCTCCTCTTTTCTCAATTGAGATTGCGATGGTATGCTCAAATTAAGTACAGTACGTCTATGTAAAGGATGTTTCTACAAGAGGTGTAGGATTTTTTTTTCCTTATTGCTTTATGAAGTAGTCACTTGGGGATTGACTATTTGTGGAAAGCAATATCTTCAATATGACCGCTTCGGCTTTGCTTGCAGTCTCTCATCCTTTTCTCTAAATTTTCAATCATTCTTTCCCATGATTTGGGCTCTATCTCGGTAATGGCGGCTTCGATGCTCGTTTTGAGAGTAGGAATTGTTTGCGGATAGTTGGTGTAAGACTTGCTATTAATAAAGCCCAAAAGAAAGAACTCTAAAGGAGGTTTTTGGAGGGACATGGATGTTTTTAAAATGCAAAATTCCCCGGTAAGGTAACTTTGTACTACGTTGAAAGTAGAGAAGCCGTTCGTAACCATATCCTCGGGCTCCGGCCGCTAAAAATTTATAATATTTGTCATATTTCGGTAGCGGCCACATTGATGGTAATGGATTTACCCAGAAAAATTACGGTGCTGTAACACCTCCGGTCCATAAACTGAACCAAACAGTCGCTCTATGTGGGAACGTTGGTATCTCCTGAATCACTCATGGACTTTTGTTGTCCCAGTTACTGCAATTTTGCTTATTAACGTAGCCAAATCAAAAAACGTACGGCGCTTGCTGGCTGTCGGCCGGCTTCAGTTCAGATGGGCCATGGGCACGCATGGAAAGCCGAATACTTTGTCAGAATTTGGTGCAGTGTAGTTGTCGAGAGGCCAAGTTCCTGAGAAAATTGACAGTTGAAAGTGTTTCGATCGTTTTTTTACTGCGGCAATAATTTTCATTGAACGTCCGAGGCGAACACGTTTAGGAGTCTACATATTGTACTTAATTTGAGAATATTGTGCCCACACGTCTCAAACATGATTACGTGCAAAATTAAATCTTTCACTCTGTTGCATTCAATGGTAAATTTCCTAAATTTATAGAAGACATCTGTCACTGTCATTTATCTGTCATTTCAAAACTGCGAACATCAAAATAATATAACTTTTAAATTCTACTTCACTTGTTCAAATACCCGCTATAAGCCACTCAATGAACACTTATATTTATAAATTATTTATTGTTTGAAAGCCTAAAAAATAGAATAACTCATCACAGTTCTTAATAACATTTAAATTGAAACAACTATTTGTACTGAACTTTTTTTTGTTTCTTATTCAACTGTGCCTTTTATCTATTTATTAACAAAACAAAAGAAAATATTAATTAAAAAACAGAAAACAAAATAACGCAAACAATTAAAATAAAAAAAATAATGTATACATTTTGTATACAACTTGAACTGTTTATATGTAAGAATAACAATAGAACACACACTAGGTAGTAGCTACTGTAAAACATTTCAACTCTCTTTGGGAAAGTTTTTTATACTCGTATCTCTAAATTAAAAAAAAGAAAAATAATAAATTGTTAAATTGTTAAGAAAATGAAAAGAAAATTAAAATCGCAAGAGAGGGAGAGAGATAGAAAGAGAAAGGGAAAGCGAGAAAAAAAAACCCTTAAAGCAACCCAGTAATGTTAAATAGTAATAAAACTCGAGCATGTAATGTGTTAGAAGTAGGCATTTATTATTATACAACAAAACGAGAATATGGATCGTTCGTTGATGAAATAAACCGTTTACTATATGTCGTGATACTGTTATATTTTTTTTGTCAGCTACTACTTTCTACTGAAGCACTTGCACACAGTTTTTGAATTTGAATTGATTATATACTTAGAAAGGAAGTACCCGTATCGTATCCAATTTTTGGTCAGTATTTAACATCCCTGTTTCAATCAGATGCGTCAAATCGAATTGTCACCTGATACTGTACATATTTAATTTAAGGTTTGCCATTTTGCAATACTGGTCGTTTAAAATTGTTAAAACTTACTACAAAAACAGTGATTCTGTAGTAGGTACGTTTTGTTCATTACGAGCAGATTATTGAATCGAAGAGATGCTCTGTTATAGATGTCTTAAAGCCCATCAGTCATCGAAATACACGCTCTACAAAAAATATGGTTCCCGTTTGTGAAAGTGTTGAGGAAATTCTAAATCTTAGGTCATATTATAGAGTATTTTGCATTTGGATTTGCATCTTCGCCCTTATAAATTTTTACTCATTAAAGATAAAGAGAAGGCGGATTTATTTGCCGACCACCTAGAAGAAACGTTTAAACCTTTTGATGGACAGGCGTTCACAGGAGGTTCTAGTTATATAACTACGGCAACGGACAATTTTAGAATAAAAACAATGTCGCTGCGAGAACTTAACCAAGCAGTTAAAAAATTGAACAATTACAATGCCCCTGGGTATGATTTAATAACTGGTCGAATTCTCAAGGAGTTGCCGAAGAAAGCCCTGATCAAACTGCTCCAACTTATAAATGCCTCGCTGAGATTACTAAACGTTCCAAGCCAATGTAAAGTTGCCGAAGTTATAATGGCCCCGAAATCATGCAAATCTCTAAACGAAAAAAAAGTCCTACAGACCCATATCGCTTCTGTCGACAATATCTGAAATATTTGAAAAACTCCTATTGAAGCGCTTGCAACCGATCATTGAAGAGAGACGTCTTATTCCTGAGTATCAATTCGGATTTAGAACTAGGCACTCCAAAATTGACCAGGTTTATAGAATTACGAATGAAATTGAGAAAGCCTTAGAGGGAGATAAGATATGTTCTAGCGTTTTTTTTGACATGTCTCAAGCCTTCGATAAGGTATGGCACGAAGGCTTGAATTTAAAGCTAAGAGATCGCTGCTGGAGTTCCGCAAGGAAGTGTACTTGGCCCGGTATTGCTTTTACTCTATACTCTGGATATAACGAAAGAATCAGGTACCATAGTAGCCACTCATTAACTCGGTACAGATACCATATGCAAATAAAGCAAAGTATGATATCTAGCAATGACATTAGATGTCAAACATTAGAAATGAAAGCCGCTTGTTAAAAAGAAACGTGATGAACTTGAAAATAAATTCAGACAAATGTATTGGCTACTACGAAGGCATTCCAAGCTAAGCATAAGTGCTTAAACCTGTATGGACGTATGGTATACAACTTTGGGGTTGTACTAAACCAAGCAACCGAAATATTCTCCAAACCTATCAATGTAAGATAAATCGTGAACGTCCTATGGTATATCAGAAACAGTGATATCCACAGAGACTTGGGAATAGTTACCGTCGAGCACGAAATAATCAACTTTGCTCGCAAGCTCCGTATTCGTCTTCATGGTGCGTCGATTACAAAGAACAAGACCGTTTGCTCTGGCACGATAAGGTCTATCCGCATATAATGGCGATACTAGCAAGTGCTTTGCTGGAAAGCTACCTGCCCTACGCGAACGTTATTTGAAACTTAAACTACTTGACAAGGTAACTTAGTTGTAGTCGTCGGGAGGGAGTCGTATTTTAAGTGAGTTAGAATCTCACACTACTATGTTACATTGTGGGTTCCTTATGTAAGGATCACAGTCATCTTTGAAAAAATACGGGTAATTGATTTTGCCCGACCATTACCCCACCAAACATCGCATTTTCTCATTTGCAGTGGCAGGTCTTGTATTGTATGTAGTGGCTCATAATAAGGCAGTTTTGCTTATTAGAATACCCATTCAGCCAGAAATAAGGTTCGTCGCTGAAGACAATTTTTCGATAAAATAGCTTCTAAGGTCCAATCACGACAAATTTAGCACTGCGGCAGGCGTTAGTTCTTGCAAGAGCTATATTTTGTAAGGTTTAAGACCAAGATACCTGCGTAAAATAGTCCACATAGCCGAGTAACACAATCCCAATTTGCGAACGGCAACGAATGGACAAATCACGGTCTTTATACTGGCGGATAGAGCAGCAATATTTTTTTTATATGCCCTTTACGTATACGGGATTGGTGACTTGATGTCCAATAACGTGAAATTGGTGCGAAATTTGCCATTGGGTCACTATGGCTTGAATTACTTACTCAGTAGGTCGATTATGACGACCGTAAAATGGTGGAAGGCGCAAAACACCTTTTTCATAGAGCACGAAATTTGATAATAAAATTCAATAATTTGTAAACGCTTTTCAGGTGTAAGTCTTTCCAATGCTCACTGAGTACGTTTGAGTCTGACATACGAGTATGTCACGAATCATGAATTACAGACCTTGATGGAGCATCCTGCACAGATGGACGAGCTTAGCAGGGATGCCAAAACTATAGTAGATATTTGCTCTATACAGCTCGTCTCCATACATGCTGTCGTACGCGGCCTTAAAATCGATAAATAGGTGGTGTGTGAAGATCTGAAACTCATGGGTTTTCTCCAAGAACTGCCGTAGTTCGAATATTCGGTCGATGGTTGACTTTCCAGTTGATTGTACAGTAACCCCTTTATAAATATCGAGATGTGAGAACCGTGTTCTAGCTACATAGTTTCGCCCCGTGCGTCGCAAATTCGATTAGTCCGAAACAATTATTGGAGGCGGTGTCGTGCAGGTTATACTTTCCGAAGATGCCCTCTCTTTCCAGCTTTCCATTAAAATCGCCGAGGACAATTAAAATGTCATAGCTAGGGCATTGCTGGTAGGTTTTGTTTAAGAGCTCATAGAAGGTATCTTTGGTGTCGTAATCTTTCTCCTCTGTTGGGGCGTGCGCCTTGATCCCGGAATTTATTCAGAAAATTACAAATACAAGTTTATTCATCTTAATCTATATTGTCCCCTTCAAAGTAATCCCCATCGACTGCAACACACTTATGCCAGCGCTTGTTCCAATCTTTGAAACATTTTTTATATTCGGTTTTCGGTATGTCCATCAGTGCTTCCTGCGATTTTTCCATTACTTCCTCTCGGCTGCTGAAACGCGTTCCCCGTAGTGGTTTTTTAAGTCGATTGGACAGAAAGAAGTCACAGGGAATTCGGTGGCTGTTGGATGGTATTTGTTGCATTTTTCGTTAAAAAATTACGAATAATGATGGCACTGTGCGACGGTGCGTTATCATGGTGCAAAATCCACGAGTTTTCTGCCCACAATTCTGATCTCTTTCAGCAAACGTCTCATAACGCCCAAATAATACTCTTTGTTTACTGTCTTTTGGTTATTGACCAACATTTCTTTTACTTCATCAATATTTTCGTCGGTTTTCGTCGGTCTTCGATGTCGATGGTCTGCCACTGCGTTCATCATCTTCGATTGACTCACGACCACTTTTGAACCGCTTGTGCCACTGGTAAACGACCATTTTCTTTAGAGAATCGTTTAGGGAATATCAACAACAGATGTACCAACTTAACAGAAAAAACAGAACTCAAATCGGAACAATGGGAGCGTCACACGGTGGTAATCTCCCCGCTACGTACTAGATGCCTATTATGTGAACCATAAGTTGCTCAAAGCGCACGAAACACCTACCTCGTAGAACGCCAATTTTTGCTATACAGCTGAATAATTTCTAGACGCTGTGTCGAGCTAAGTCTTTCCATGATGAAATATCAAACAATATTGAACAAAAATACCATACCAGGGTAACATAATGTATGCGTGATATCTTATGAAATGCCCACTGGCAACAGTACTCGTACCTCTAAAAGAATCTCCCTTTACTTGCATAAGCTGATGCCATTAACATCATCGGCAGAACTTAGCAAGCCGTCACTGGTGCTTCGGCAACTATTGTTTGGCGTAAACAAAGCAGAATAGTCTACGAGCTTACGTTCTACTGCACGATGGCACTGCGCTGCTCAGAAAAGTGCGCATTGGTTGCCAAAGAAGGCCTAAGATAAAGCAAAGGAACACCAACGCTACATCCCGAAGAGAAATTGTTTTAAACCAGGAGGAACAACGCAAGTGATTATCTAAGGTGATTCGCGTAATAGAAAGGAAACCTTAAAAATCTTGACATATTTGCCAAGGACCGCGCTAACTGGAGAGGCCTATTGGCTGAGTTTAGAATGTAACGCCATCTAAGTTAAAAGGTTAGTAAGAATTGCACGTGCCAAAGAAATGTGTTGAAGTCAGTCCTAGGTTTTTTAAGGAAAAAGTTCAAATTCCTTAGTAATCTTTCAAGTCTGCTTCGATTGGCTTTTTCTTTTGGTTTTTTAGGAACTTTTTCGCTAACGAAAAGGCTTTCAACAAAATATGACAAGAGTGCTGAAAATTGTTCCGAGCGAAGATTTCTGAACGGCTTTCAGTGGCTCTACCCTCGGTAAAAGGTTCATAGAGAGAGGGCAAAGTATTATGTTACTGCAGTTTGAAAAGAACTTGCCTACGACATATGTATAGAACACCTTCAAAAGACAATAAAGTTATATCAAGAGTGAATCGTTCTTCAAACAAATAGACTGACTCATAATTTTATTATTGACCCACTTCCGTTGCACTTTTACAATCATTCGAGAATACTCGTATTGGTTACTCCAAAATTTTATGACTCACACTTACGATTCCAAATAAATAAAAATCTTCAATTCCGATAAAGAGGTATAAGATATCGGCCCAAAGTGGTGATAACATCACCACAATAACAATTCCCTCAAAAGGTGATTTCTATTGTAGAATGTTTTGAAAGATTTACCTCTTATCACTCGGAATCCGCTTTATTGTATGCCAATCACTCCAATGGTAATCGAATAGTTTTCCCAAATTACTAATTAATCACGTTATTTTGAGACGAAATTATAATTGCCATTCGATTTCCTAATGAATATTTCCAGCTGTCTGCCAAAATTACAAATTCGCATTACTCGTACTCGTAGAGTCGTAAAAATGCCTCTGATTGGACATCGAAAATGAATTTCACAGAAGCTAATCAGCAATTTCGAGTGGGAATAGGGATAGTTAGCTGGAACTACGATTGCCTTATCGATTCACTTATTATTATTTTGCATCATAGCCGCTCCCTGCTCTTATCGATCGGCAGAAATCACAGGTGGAGCTATTATCAGTGTGTCACTGTAGAGCTGGTATCTGGAAAACCCATTTGTCCATGTCCATTCTGAAGACGAAAGCAAACATTTGGCATTTGATATAAATTCCAAGTGTGTGATCAGTTTGAAATTAGTTATCAACTTGAAGCGTTAAGCGCTATTGGTACCTTCGAATATTTTCCAGAAATTAATCTCAAAACAATTTTTGTCAGAATGTCGGCAAGTGGTCGTTTAAGTCTATTGTGTGTGGTCCTTTTGGTTGCAGTGGGATGTGCTAAAAGTGTTCCAGTCAACCCTGTGCATAAACTCAAGGATATCACAGTTGTTAAAGATATTCGCAACTTTGCCAAGGAGCATCCTGGTGTCAGTATCACTCCTATGATCAAGGAACAGGGCAATGCACGCAGTCAATCGATTCGGTATAGCCTAGGTGGTCGTGTTAACGGTAAGTTATTATTATTTGACAAATTCGTTTAGAAGAACTCTGAGTGAGATGGAATTTTTTTTTATTTGCTTTAGGTGATGATTTGGTGGGTCAAGGATCTGACACTTATAATTATGCTGCTGCAAATGATGTTAGCCTTCAGTTGACCTATCCAGAAGAGGGTACTGGTGCTATTGTCACCTTTGTTGAGATTGTTTCTACCCAGAGCAATGACAAGGGCAATGCCTATGTGGTAGCTGGTGGAATTGGTCAGCGGTTCATCTCGATTATTGTAGAGGCTCAGGAAACCGAATATTTCTCATACACTGCTCAATACTATGGCAGTAAGTAGGTTCAAAAAATGTGACTGGATTTAATGTGCAATAAAATTTAGAAAATTAGGAGGAGAGGACGTTTTGTTCATTTGTTATTTCTTCTATCACTATGTCTAGGTTATTGTCGAACAGTATTACAATAAAATGAGGAGTGTTTTCTGATATACAAATACAAGCGTCCAACTTTACAATTGTAGCTCGACTCTTCCATTGGAAGAGACTTACCAGGTTCATGTTCCAATCTTCTATGGAAGATGTCTGCTAAATTTTTTGTCTGCCTGTTTACATTTGTCCTCTGACTGCATCTCTGGGACTTCTTATTCAAGACACCTTGGTTTGCATCGCACAGTCCTCGGCGGGGCTTTCATTTTGCCGAAGCTAAGGCACCCATCTTTCGGTTAAAATGGCGATCCCACAAAAACGAAGATGTGTAGAGTAGAGGCGTATTCATACTCAATCTGGACCCAGAAAGTAGTACCGCGCATACCATTTCCTTCTCTCGTTGCGAAATTAAAAAAATAATAATCGAGCTTATTGAATCTAGGTATGACTCATGTTCCTATGGGGCCCTTGACTGAGTCTATTTCTAGTTTGTTAGCAAATGAGCTGAAGCAAGAGATGACTTTCCTTTACTTAGATTTACCTTCAACATTGCAGTCTGCTACTGCATATCTGTGTAGACATGAAGGAGGTTTCCCGAATTCCGTAAAGCAACAAGTAATTGACTTAACGTTATCCAACAGGTAGTTCAAATAGATTACCGGCTGGCTAGGAAGCCTTGATGGATCGGATGCGACATCTCAACCTTCTGAAAAACTAGGAATATAACAAAAATCTCGGCGCATTTTAGGGGGAACTCAGTAAGTCCGTAAATCCTTCTCCTAAACTCAGAACGAAACAGAACGTGAGAAAGCTGCGACGTGTTTAGTTAGGGAAAAGTGTTCTTCTAAGCAGACCATTCTTTCAACCTCAATTTACTGAGACTTGTTTGGGCCCCTGGTCACAACTTGATCAGTGAACATAGAATCACTGATGAACTGACACGACAAGGTTAAGATGAAAGTTTGTAAGGTTCTGTATCTGCCTTAGGATTGTCTACGTTTCCAGGTAGTTGTCACGTGTACGTTGCAAACACGCTAACCAAACTCGAGCCAGAAATTGGAGTAGGAGCGTCAGACATTGGGAATAGATACTCGTACATCCCAGAAGTCTGAACATGACGGCGGGAGCTTTGTCTTTGCGGTCTTTAAAGCGCAGGAGATAGCAAGTTGTATTTATAAGCAGAAGGCTTGGTTTCAACTGACTTTTTGGAGTTGTCTCTATCCAAACTGATTTTTTCACAAATCAGACCCTGTTTCTATGAGAACACGAAAGTTGAGCCACGGAAACAGATATGTCAAGCTTGTAGAAAAGATTCTATCCCTCGGTCAGCGAGTTATGTTCTTTTTCATTGCAGATCCCTAGACTATAGAGGAAGCTATGTGCCTTAGCCCCTCGTGGGTACCATGGGCTTCCGGGTCTGGCTTGAAAGCGGCAGGCCGCTTAGTGGGAGCGTCATGGTGTCTGTGGTTTAGACTTTAATTCTGATGAGATCGGCATCGTTGTACATCATTGTACTACTCGTGCAGTTCGCTGTTCAAACGTCTCTTCTGTTATTGTTATCCAACTGATCGTTATTGAAGTAAATAGCGGAGGAAGATAAAGTTGTTGTTTCCTATTGGTATTGGTCATCGAACTAGGGGTTTCTCACGAAAAAAAATTAAGTAAGCGCTTCACTGGTAAAGTGCCTACAGTATCAGCACCCACCCTCCAAGTTAACGAGTACCGTAAATCGGACATTTCTAGAGGAAGTGCTCTGCGGCTTCATCATCACCTTCATATGAGTAGCAAGCATTTCAGGATGCGGAGTGCTTCGTCATGACGCCCGTAAGCAACCTTCCGTCTATCCTGCTGAGGGCCACAAGGCAGGCCGCTCACTTTTTAGAGACGTTGGGAAGCATTCGTTTGATCAGTCTGCCAGATGGAGTCATGCCATCTGCAGATGTGCTCATATGAAACCAAACTGTCGATAGAAGTCTTAATCAAGGACACGAGAATGTCCTTGTACACTAGAGTCCTAAAAAATGCTCGTCTGAGTTTTGCTTGCAAGTTTATCGTTGATTTTATTTCTCTTGATCCCATTGTGATCTGCCACCCAAAGACGACACAGTGAATTTATCCTTCCAACTGCATTCAGTGATAATGTTGCCTTATCGACGTACTTTGGAAGTCGTAAAAATTTTCAACAAGGTAAGTTTGGCTATCGCTACAGATGCAAATGCTTTACCTCTTTGTCGGTTCTTCGCAAAATAGTGTTTTTGCCATCAGGATTGGCAAACAAACGCAAGTTTTTTAACTAGGAGTAAATTCAAACGTTATCGTGTTCCAGACAAAGACCAGCATCACATCTTAGATCAACTTCGGAATTATCCGTGAAGCTCCAATTCTATTCTGTTTTTTTCTCAGACTCTAGGCGAAACCAGTCTTGGGCACAGTGCAAGTCCATTTCGAAACAGTAGAAGCTCTGATGGCATTGCATCAAATGAAATGTTCATTAGATCAGAGTCGTAAGACAGCCGGCGCTCTTGCCACTGCTCCACTGCGTGTTGTGCCAAAGGCCACTTCTTTTAAAACTGTAGACAGCCTTGAGAGTGTACCCCATGATATGAATATCATGGAGGATAGTTGGGAGATTTATCAATGAGTCTAGAGCGAAGCCAGGCGTGCTAGGGAAAGACCCATTCAGCTGATATAGACCACTTTTTGGAGTCTGGTAAAAGTAGCAGCTACGAGTACGTATTTCGGTGAAAACTTATCCAACTAGACAACCGATACATAGAATATAATTGGCGCTGTTAAAGCCGCGTAGATCTAGAGGACACTTTTAGGTGATAGGCTCAATGGCGATGAAAACATTCGGTGCTTACGGCATCGAAAGATTCAAAAGATAAAGGAATATTTCTGGCACTGCGGTCTCTCGTAATTGAATGTATTTGACGTTGAATGTCCTTTCAATGGTTTGCTGGCTTGGGACTGTTATAAATATTCGCTTCTATATCGGGTCGTTAACAGTGGATCCCAAATAACCGAAGCTATGAGCTGGTGTACGAAATTCATTCATTCATTCATGGTGTTTCCGAGGACCTCGACTGGGAAATCGGCAACCAATACACTACGAGCTTGATTGCTATGCCGCGCCGTTGACCTAATCCAAGTCAAGACAGTCAATAGTTTCCCAATCAATCGCCTTATACCTATGGATACCGAGACACTTACATATCATTAGGATTTGTGATATTTTCACTCTGTTATTTTCAAAAGTCTACTTTTAGGTGCTGCAACATGCTGCAAAGACTAATTTATACTTTTAGGCATCTGGTCGTTCTCATAAAGTCACATTCATTCTCCCAGACTATGCGGGTTTAGTGACAAAGAAGTGCCTAACTCTTGAAATAGTATTTCCTACAACCATAAATAAAAGGGACTTTACCCTTATCCAGCTGGCAACTGTGCCTCTTTATCATCCACACAAACTGCCACCCAGATGCACCCTACCAATAAAGAGGAAGTGCTCAATAAAGCAAACAAAAACAAAAACAAAAAACATGGCCATAAACAAATAAATTTAGATTAATGGATTAAAGCTGAAAATACGGCGAAACATATGATGAAGACGAAAAGAAAGAAAAATATTTAATCTATCATTGGAATAAAAAAAAATTTACAACTTTCATTGTTCGGAAACACTCGAATGGAGTGGCAATTAATTGTTTATTGCATACGAAAGTTCGCCCTAAAAACAGTGAAAAGCTTATTTTTAGCGACATTACGTGCCGGTCTCATGCGACTCAAACGTGCACTCACTCGATTATGGTTCAATTATGATTCCCCGAAATTTATTTAGAGCCGCTCTAATCTAATATATTTCCTATCATGTTTGGATTACTTTATGCCTGGGCTCATTATTTTCGGCGATATTGATATATCTTACAAATACAAGTATATCCTCACTATTCGATTCAATTCCCGAAGGGACATTGAGTTTGGAAGGCCATTTTCTTATGATAAATATCAAGAGATTCTTCTTAAAGATGCTGGTTGGTCAAGTGGTTTTAATACTGAAGGTAGACCTAATTCTATGTACATGTGTCCCCTATCCCTTTTTGTAGGAAATCTAATTGAAGATTATACAACCGGAATTGATTTGACACATTTATTACAATGACTGAACCTCAAAAGGAGGATGAGTTCGAATTATCGTTACAACCAACAGCTAGGATAGCAGATTTCTTGTATGAAGTCCTTCAATAATAAATGATTTTGGAGCCAAAGTACGAGAGATGAATTAACTGTTCGGTAACTTACTCTCTTTTTGTCCAAGGGGTTCCAGAAAGAGACTTGCACTTTATGATGACAATCTCCGATCAATAGCATCGTGTAAGGATTTACTGCCACTGACTACGCAACTCGAAAATAAGGACAATGATTTTGGGAAACAGTGACTCAACTTTTTGATCATATGATTAGCAGAATAAAAGGTTTTTGTTCGTAACTTTTTTATTTGTGCTTATAATTCAACGAAATTTTTAAATTTAATATTAAAATTCAGTATAAAACATAATGAGAACCAAATTCATCTTTTAACATAATTTAATACAACAGAAGTGAAAACAGGGCATTTGATCAATGTGTTGACTTTGCGAAACTGTTCCTACTTACTACTTCGTATGGCCTCCTTTTGCTTTGAGGACCGCTTTTATTCATCTTAGCATGGATTCTTTTATTTTTTTTTACATTGATTTGCGGTGATATTTTGCCAAGCAGTTTGAGTGCGGTACCATAATTCGTGCAAACTTGAACAATCTCCAGGCAAATCCGAAATAGCACTTTTAACCTCAACCCAAAGATGTTCAATCGGATTAAGGTCTGGAGATTATGGTGGCCAATTAAGTATTTGAAATTGCTGATCTTGCAGCCATGCTTTTGTTATATTGGCTGTGTGTTTCGGATCATTATCTTGGTACCCCTTCGGGTAGGGGTTAGAATATACCCGAGGTATGCATGCCTGTCGTAAGAGGCGACTAAAATGCACCCTCCGTATACCGAGCGCGAAGTGTATACTAATTATGCAATGAGTAAAACAAATGGAATTATTACCCCAGGTGGCAGACCAGCTATGCTGGAAAATCCACCCTCTACGGAGGTCGGCTCGATGGATTCTGGGGCGAGCCAATTATTGCATCTTATCAACCCGTTCGGAAAAAGTTCACGGGTTTCGAGATCTCCACCACCTAGATCTCCAAAACAAGAAGATAACAACAGAAGTCCAACGACATCAAAAACGTCGTCTTGTGAAGAATGGACCCCAGCGAAAATAAATAGCCTGAAAGACGAAAATACCGAACTTCGTACTAGGCTAACCAAAATGGAAGCGACATGCGAAGATCTTAAAAAAGAACTGGAAAAACTGAAAACCAAGGAAAAGTCAAACAGCGACGTTATGTCTATTGAATCTGTTAAAAATATCTACGAAACAGATGAAGAAGAGCTAGGTCGAGAAACCGACTGGATCTTGCAAAAACGCCCCGGAAAAAAGCGTAAAGCTGCGTCTTCTCCCAAAATCGTCTCTCAACGTGAAGCAAAGGGAGATGAATCGAAGAAAAATGTCAACAATAACATGAGTCCTGAAAAAATCAAAGCGGAAAAACAACGAACACCCCCGCCAATCAATGTCACTGGAGTTTCAGATTACAAGAAACTCCAAAACATATTGATGACCCTGCCGAGATCGGACTATATAGTAACATCGCGCAATAATAATGTATGGAAAGTCAACGTCAAGGACGCTGACAACTATCGCATTCTTTCTCGCAAGTTAAGCGTCGAAAAAATCCAATGGTTCACATACGAGAACAAGTGCGAAAGACCTATTCGTGTCGTCGCCAGAGGACTGCATCCGTCTTGCCCAAAAGAAGATATCGTAAGTGATTTAAAAAACAAGGGTTTTAAGATCATTGATGTCGTCAACATCGAAAAGCGAGAGAAACAAAAAATTGAAGGAAAGGATATGACAGTTAAACGTAGCCTTCCCCTCTTTATGCTAACCTTTGAGAACACTGAACATACCCAAAAAATATACGATATTAAGTCAATCCTCAACATTATTGTTAAAATTGAGCCTCGACGCAAAAACTCGAAACTGATCCCGCAGTGTAAGCGATGCCAGGAATTTAACCATACGCAAGCTTACTGCCAAAAAGAGCCTCGGTGCGTAAAATGTGCAGGTAAACACCTGTCCAAAGAATGCAACGTAAGCAAACAAACCCCTCCAACTTGTGTTAACTGCAGGGGTAAACACGTAGCAAATTTCCGTGGCTGTGAAGTAGCAAAGAAGTTGCAAAACAGACGTAACAAGTTGTTTAAGCCACAAAAAGAGAATCCCAAAACTAAAGAAAAAACATCGGGATCTGCTCAAAATATCGTTAAAGACGCCAAGGCGAAAGTGATTGATTCCAGTGTTGAAAAGAAAGCATCGGAAAAACTTACATACGCTGAAGCTACCAAGCTAAAGGCAAAAGATTCCGGAGATCCTGCTTCCCAAGTATTTTCCGTTATTCTCGCGCAGCTTGAGCAGCAAAACAAAATCAATGAACTTATTTTAGATAAGCTAAAGAAGTTTGAAAATAGGTTCAATAAAAAACGTCCTTCGCCTAAAAAATGAAAAGGGAAAAATTAAACGTACTCACCTGGAATGCAAACGGAATCTTAGAAAAACTTTATGAACTTGAGTTATTCCTAAGGAAAAACGACATTGACGTTTGTTTGGTTTCCGAAACCTACTTGAAAAATGGGTCATCTGCAAAAATTAGAGGTTTTAAAGACTACTACGCGTATCACCCTTCGGGAAACGCGAGAGGCGGATCCTCTGTATACATTAAAGAGTCTCTTGAGCACAACGAAGATATAAAAGTAGAGCTCGAGTCTGTACAACTAATTGCGGTGCGCGTAAAATCGGTACGGAACTCCTTTACTATTTCAGCCATCTACTGTCCTCCACGATTTACGCCTTCAAAACATATATTTAAAAATATATTCAATTCTCTTGGATCGGCTTTTATGATTGGCAGTGATTTCAATGCCAAACACACTTTTTGGGGATCAAGATGTGTCTCCCAAAAGGGTAAAATACTCTATAAAGCATGTAAGGAACACAATTGTGACTTCTATTCAACGGGCAAGCCGACTTATTGGCCAACAGACACAACGAAAATACCCGATCTTGTCGATTTCTTCGTTGTTAAAGGAATTCGTAACTCGGATATAAACATTGATGAAAGCTTCGATCTTTCCTCCGATCATTCTCCAGTCATACTGACAATGAACGACACGTTTATTAAAAAACAAGGACCATTAAGACTAACTGGACGAAATACTAATTGGGAAGGATTCAGAAATGAGATTAATAATAACCTAGAACTAGACGTTTCACTTAAAGCAGCACTTGAACTCGAAATCGAAGTGGATTCTTTCGTTGAAATAGTCCAATGTGCTGCGTGGAACAATACACCTTGTCAACGAAAAAACACGGCTTAACGTAACTTAAACTACCCGCCTGAGGTAAAAGATATGATAAGAGAAAAAAGAAAAGCTCGCAAAAGATGGCAAACAACTCGAGCGCCGCAGGATAAAACACGCTTAAACAGGCTCTGTAATCTGCTCAAGGAGACTCTTAAAAGTTACAGAAATTCCGAAGTAAATACATATGTTCAAAACCTGACGGCAGGAAAAGAAACAAAATACTCGCTTTGGAAAGCTTTAAAATGCTTAAAAAGGCCCAAAATCCCCGCGCCACCAATCAAGGTCGGCAATAACGAATGGGCTAAGGGGGATAAGGAAAAAGCGGAGGTTTTTGCCGACTATCTTGAAGAAGTTTTCAAGCCCTCCGACGGCCCGACACTGGCACCCGGCACCAATTCTTTAGAAATAGCATATAGTAATTTTGTAATGACAAATGCAACTCTTGCTGAAATCAAAACTGTAATAAGGAAATTAAAACCAAAGAAGGCTCCGGGGTATGACCTTATTACCGGAGAAGTTCTGAAAATGCTACCCCAAAAAGCACTTATAAAGCTCTTACACATTATTAACGCGGCTCTGAGGCTTGAATACGTGCCAAGCCAGTGGAAAGTTGCAGAAGTCATTATGGTACTAAAACCAGGAAAACCTCCAAACGATAAAAAATCATACAGACCCATTTCTCTTCTACCGATCCTGTCGAAAATCTTTGAGAGGATTTTGCTTAAACGTCTTCTCCCAATTATCGAAAACCAAAATCTTATTCCCAGCCATCAATTTGGATTTCGGACTAAGCATTCAACAATTGATCAGGTGCATAGAATTACTGATGTAATTGAAAGATCCCTGGAAGAAAAAAAGATTTGTTCGAGCGTATTTCTTGACGTCTCACAAGCTTTTGACAAAGTATGGCATGAAGGTTTGAAGTTCAAACTGCGACGAATTTTGCCATTAAAGCTTTATGATATATTGACAAGCTATTTTGAAAATAGAATTTTTCGCGATCGATACGGAAATGATGTTTCGAAATTTAAAGATATCCTAGCCGGAGTACCGCAGGGAAGCGTACTGGGCCCACTTTTGTACCTTTTATATACAAGAGATATACCACACGTCGAGGATACTGTTCTCGCTACTTTTGCTGACGACACCGCTATCTTAGCGGTTGGAGAATCAATAGAAGACTCAACGGCGAAACTCCAGACTGCTTTAAATAAAGTCTACGAGTGGACAAAGATCTGGCGAATTACCCTTAATGAGACAAAATCTGTACATGTTGACTTCACCTACAGAAAGATAAATCACTTGCCCATTTCTATAAACTCGGTGTGTATCCCCTTTGCAAACGAGGCTAAGTATTTGGGAATGACACTTGACGCGAAGCTTAAATGGAAAACGCATGTTAGAAAGAAACGAAAAGAACTAGAGGCCAAATACAGAGAAATGTACTGGCTACTTGGTAAACATTCCAAGCTAAGCTTAGAAAACAAGCTGCTTCTTTATAAGCAAGTGCTAAAGCCGGTGTGGACCTATGGTATACAACTCTGGGGTTGTACTAAGAAATCAAATGTAAATATAATACAAACTTTTGAAAATAAAGTGCTACGACAATCTGTGCGTGCCCCATGGTTTATAAGAAATAATGACCTGCATCGAGACCTCGGAGTTCCTTTCGTGGAAGATGAAGTCAGGAACTGCGCACGAAAACATAAAGTCCGGTTAAGCGGCCATATCAACAATACAGTCCTAGAAGTCTTGGACGAACGAAACATACTACGCCGTCTTCAACGAACTAAACCGTTGGACCTTGCGCGATAAATTGAAACCGCATTAAGAAAGCGGAATATGTAGGGTCTTCCATTGGAAAGTGTCCTACCAATCGTGACTAACTTATGAAATAAAAACTGCTTGATAAGTTCTACTTAGTTGCGGTATTAAAATCAACAATGAAGGGAGGTGTTTTTAGTGAGTAAGAATCTCACACTACTATGAGCACGCGCTTCTGATCCTCATAGTGTCTGATGGAAGATTTTCACCTGCCCTCGCCGGGAAAAAAAAAAAAAAAAAAAAAAAATTATCTTGGTGAAAGATAATTTCCGATACATCTTTATGCCACTTTTCCAAACTTGTAAGGAGTCCGTCTTCCAGGATGGTAATGTATTGAGTGGCATTCATGCGACCCACCACTCTAATGCAAGATTACCTCTTCTAAATTTTAATGTTGGTTTGATATGGCGATCGCTGATTGGCTCACCTGACTTTTTCCATATACATTGGCGACCATCGTACCCAAGACGGTTTATTTTTGTTTTATCCGACCAAATTACCCTTACCCAGTCATTAACACAATAATCCTTATATTTTTGGGCAAATTGTAGCCTTAATTTCTTATTGCGGTCTGCCAATATGGGCTTTTTAATTTTATAGCGTCCATGAAAACCCCATTTTCATATACTCCATATTTAATCTGCCGCACAATACGACTTTGCATTTTGAGTTTAAAATTGTTTTCTTTCCAGTCTTATTCTTTTCAGCGTCAGGCTTCAAATTTTTGCGTATTTTGGATACAACTCCCACTGAAACTCCAAGTTTTCGAGAAATTTCTCGATGAGTTCTCTTGTTAACAATTAGCCTTTCTATTTCTTTAATTCTGGAGATGCCAAGTTCTTTCATCTACCATCAAATTTAAAACAATTAAAATGCCTGTTTAAACTGAAATTTAAATTTACCTTAGGTAGGATTCTTATTTTAATACTTTAAATATTTTTATTTTTAACAAAAAAACACAGAGAAAACTCCACACTTGGCCAAACTTTGTACTCACAATATGCAACTGCAACAGTGTCAATAAATTGATCATATGCGTTGCCCAAGAACTTACAAATTCTCACAAAATAACAGTGCATTTTCGTTTGCTTTTGCTCTGCTGATTCATAATCACTCCACTTACTTTGAGTGAAAATCTAGTTGCTCTAACTGTTGAACTTGAAGAGTTACAACTAAAAATTATATTTTGCTCTGATCATGTGATCAAAAAGTTGAGTCACTGAATGTACAGAAAATGTTAGGAAATTTAATAGACGACGAAAACGGACTATGGCATGGATTGAACAATAGGACGATTTGAAACTGTCACAATAACTGTTGTGAATAATGCAAAGAAAAGAAGCAGTGTCGAAATGGGTGCGGATTTGTGGTCACGGCAGATAAAGGGGAAGAAGTCTTGAGCTTTCGTCACACTCAATACAAAAATATCACCTTAGGGTTCCACCGAAGAGATACAAGATGTTTCGAAATCTACTACAAGGAAAGAAAAAATACTCAGAGGAGATCAAACGCTGAAAGACTGCCATCGCATTATCGCATTTCCCTCAGCATTGGTTCGATGGCTTTAAAATCATCTTAAACATCAATCGCATCGGTACCAAGAAGTTGGCACAAATGATGAATATGATGTGCTGCGCTTCACACAACAATTCGCACGAAATCCACTGGTAGGGGAGAAAAACTTAAGGTCCTAAGTCAACACAAGATCCGAACAGAACCGAAACACCTACGAAACGACCAACAAAATTTAATAGTAAAGCGACAATTGGTCCTGAGGATAAGGAAAAACTAGTTCTGCGGATTGATAAACGACGAAGGCTACCCAAATTCTACTTTCAAGTACAACTAACTATTCAACCTGAGTAATAAAAGGCTGCTGGTCCGTAAAGTCCTCAAACAATTTTAATGAGGCTACATTTTTATACAAAACTGACGTGACGCCCCCCATAAAATAATGTTAAACTCGCAAGTTATCGATATCAAGTTGCACTTGGCGATGCTTCACTAACTCTATAAGTCAAAAAAACGAATGGAAGCTGATTAAGCTATCCATTTTGAGGGGTTATTTTTTGTCCAGAAAAGTAGTATAACATCGTTTACATCTAGGCCAAGTAGATATAACGGTTCAGCTCTAAATAATCTTTGAAAGCACAAATTAGACGTATATGACTAAAGAGCGCGCTTAATGACAACTATCGACCAACTGAAACGCTCATATCTGAAGGTCCACCGACGTATAAGTATTCAATTTAGGGCAGATTTTGTAGGAAATGGAACCCACAACTTCCTCATCGAATCGTCAATAATTTTGGACTATGGTGAAGATAAACGGTTGCGTGGGCTTTTTTGTCTGTGGCTCTTGCTTTTCGGCTCTTTTTCTCGGACACGCTGTGCACTTTTTCACAAATTCTCGATATGTTTGTACTTAATCAATAGCAACATACCCTTACCTTTTGCAATGTATTGATAGTTCCCAAATTACCTCCTGAAATTCTGTCATATATTTCATGGAGCACTGTTCAATCTGCACTTTTCCTTTTTCTCTTCAGCAAACCATCTTGCACACTGTCCCAATACGCCATGGCTCCTTCTAAATTGGCCTTTTATCGGATTCCAGGCCAATATTAGTTCAATGTTGTTGTCTGCTTTTTGGGAGAAATGGTTTTCGCCTGTACGCCAACCCTTTAATGGTGCAGTCCTGATCAATTGAATAGTAACCTGTTCTTTAGTTTCCTTACGGGTGTAGTGTTCACATTTGACCCAACATGGTAGACAAGAAATAGCATAAGCATTCGAAAGGAGTTTTCCCTTGTGGTGTCGTAGCCCTGAAACTGCTTGATCAATCTTATAACTTGACCTTCAGGGTCCCTAAATTGTAGTAAAGATTGGTCTGTCAGAAGAACGAAATTTTTTCCAAAGAGGTACTTACGGAAATGCTTTGCTGCCAAAACTAAAGCTAAATAGCTTCCGCCATATTATCTTGTTGTAATATCTACCAATTACTCTTGACCACCATGAACTTGAGAACTCTGACTCCAACATTGCTAGCGCCTGCGTCCAGGATGAAATTTGTTTGAATGTAAGGTAACCCAAGATTGGAGCGTTCCATAGTGGCCGCTTGAGTTCTTGAAATACTTTTTTACATTCTCCAGAACACCTGAACTGCCGCGGCCTTTTTTGTAAGTTAATGGAGGCTCTTTGCAAAAAAATCCTTTATGAACCTTTTGTTATACGCGGAAAGTTCTAGGAGCTTCTTATTT
Organism: Volucella inflata; assembly: GCA_928272305.1. Taxonomy (NCBI): domain Eukaryota; kingdom Metazoa; phylum Arthropoda; class Insecta; order Diptera; family Syrphidae; genus Volucella; species Volucella inflata. The sequence continues at coordinate 69,632,263 of OV743719.1, forward strand.
GGTGCTTATTTTTTCACCGCTCCGATTTTACAACGATCTATCTTCAATTTTTCCGCTAATGTAATATTTTTCTTTTGGACGGAACAAGGCAATTTTTTCTAGACTCAGCTTCAAGTGAGCGCTGTGCAGAATAAAAAGCTGCCAAAGTCCATTTCTGCTATTGAAGGCCATTTTCTTTTGTTTTTTTTGCTTAATTTCCACCTGCTAGTAGCTATTCCTTAGGTCAAGTGTTGAAATCATTTTGCTCCAGAAAACGTCCTCAAAATGTCATCAATTCTTGGCAGTGGGCTGCTGTCTATTTTGGTGACATCATTAAGACATAAGTAGTCTACACGAAATCTGCGGTGTCGTCTTTCTTCTTCACAAGGACCACGGATTCTACGATTCCTTCTTTTCTTCGCCGATGGAAGTACAATAGCTTTGCAGCTATTTCAAGATACAATGCTTTTGATCCAGATTTTAGGGGCTGATACTCTGTGCTATTGAGACGGTGTTGCACGATTCGTTTCCGTTTTATATAAGCTCAATAGGTGCATATTTCTCCACTATCTCTACTTCTTGCACCTTCACACTAAAAGTCTTTGGATTTAGAGTTCTAAGAGGAAATATGTTGTCCTTTGGTTGAAGGTGTTTTTCACACTGAAGCCTCTCGTATTTTCTAGCTCATTTGCTTTCGGCAGATGCCTTAGAATCTGATTTCGGCAGATGACGATTTTTAAGACGGAAGTGTTGGCGTTTACATATTTCAGAGTTTTTTTGCCCCAAAGTCGTAACAAATATTAGCCTGATGGCTAACACGTGAGGAAAAGCTATTCTGGCCAGGTGAAATTTTATTCGAACTTTACCATATGCCTTAGCCGTTTCTCCCGCAGCTGTTCGCAAGCTATAACTACTGGTGTTATGCAATCAAGTCTTCTGAATAAGATGTGGCATGACGGTTGAGGCCGCAGCACATGTAGCTATTATTGCCAGCCATTTTTCCTTCTTTCTGACTTTTTATACTAGAAGACTTTCTTCATATTGTTTGGCCAGCAAAGCTACGTAACATGGTAGTTCTAACACCTTTGATTAATGCAAGTCTCACGTGTTTCACTCCTCTTTGTTCTACTAGAAAGCTATGATGTCTATTCGACTATTATAGTTAACTGGCGCTGCAGCTCGGGGTGGACCTGGGCTTTAGCTAACAAGTGTATCTGGGCAGCTCAATCTTTCGCTAGCTGCCTCCAGTTTCCCACACTAAGTTGGCTAAGGTCTCTTCCACTTGCGGGTGTCACCTGAATCGCGGTCTTCCTCTACTTTACTATTCCTTGGGGGTATATTCTACATGACTTAGATATCTCAGTCGTTGGATTTTCATTCTTCGGACTATGACGATGCCGCTGTACATCTCGTACAGTCTGTCGTTATATGTCTTCCTCCACTCATTATCTATGCATTGTGGGCCGAAAATCAACCGAAGAATTTTCTTCTCAAAGGAGTTAAGAGCCTTCTTACCCCTTTTTAAATATACCTACAGTATCTGCGTTTTAGAAAATAACTCGAAGTATGCCTTCAATTACAGGCGACTTGAAGCTAACAAAAGATGCAGCAGTCTATTTGAGAGAGAGAGGCCGAGAGGCCGTCACCACAATTATCTGAATGCTTCCAGGCTGACTAACTTGTTTGTTTTGAGGAGCGGCCTTCTGGTTTTGCAAAGTCATAGAGAATCCACTCTTCGAAATCCGAATTAGCTTTTCCAAATTATCCTGAAGTGACTTAAATAGAAGTTTTATCATGTAGGCCCAGTGAGTATGCGTTTCTCTCGATTCGTTTACCAGAAAGTACACATCAATTAAAATCACATGAGCGCATCGTTGAATCCATAACCATTCAACTCTACTTTCTGGCTTATTCTGAGGCCAAGACAGAATTTTGACAAATTTTCTAGGTTGGCTCTTAGCTTTTTTCTGCCCTTCAGCAATGTACGAGTAGATTCCGATTCAGAATTCTATATACCTTCGATTGTACTTTTTAGCTGTTTATCTTTTCAGCGTGCATGTTGCTTAGGGTTAACAAAAACTCACGTAGTGCTATCACAGCTACAATCAAGTAAATGATGGTACGAGGTCTAAAAAGTTTCCGAAATCATTAATGCAACTGATACTCCGCTCCAAATTAAAACCACAGCCGCAAAGTTAAAACAATGAGCAGGAAGTCAAACGCCCAGCAAGGATAATCTTGTCAGTATTTCGAAGAAAACCAAAGGCGCATTAAGAACTGTCGTCCGTTGATGATAAGCAATTTTCAAAACAACTTAAACTTATCACGGCACTTTTATGTTAGAAATGCGCCAAAAATTAATAAATCGAGACAGAGATTTACTATACATTAACTAATAATTTAATGATAACGCTTTTCACTTGTCAAAATAATGCAGATTAGGTAAACTTAAGGCTGCATTTCCATATAAAAAATAGGCATTTACCCTCTACTCCAACGTCGGCATATGTACGAGTACGCCAGCAGGTAAGCGGGCCTAAGGGTGATGCATTCGCCTGATAGCAATTGGACTTTAGTTCGAGTTAATCTTACTCGGAATTCGGAATAATCGTATATCGACGCTTCTTGACATTGAATTTTTCAAAAAAACACATAAACTGTGGGCTTTTAGGTCGGATTCGGTATAAGTGATTTACGAAATGTGAGTATGATTCCAATAAATTTTTTTGTTTTCACCCTCATGGCGTTGAGTGATTGGAAAGCAAGCAAAGCCCAAGAGGTGTGATCTAAAGAGGAAACGAATGGATTTATAGGGCTTATACTAGTTAGCCCTTACTTATGCAGGCGCGTTCACGATCAGTGACAAAACGCCGTCAAAGGTCTTACAATAAGATTGATGTGGGAGAAATTTAAAAGATGTGACGAACTAACCAATAGCCTCGGATAAAAATGGATTTACTTATGTCGATACTTGTGAACGTTAATGATTCTCAGACCTGCACGTATGTAGAATGGTCAGACACTTAACAGGTCACGTGCAATCGAGCAATCAACAGAGGCTCTTGACTGATATAACGCAGATATCACTGCCACTCAGGAAGTGCAATGCGGATATAGTGCGGATGAAGAACTGCAATAAATTCTATGGTGATTGTTATATGGAAAAAAAAACAGCGCTTTTGCGGCATACTTTGGCAAGAACCTTGAGCTTTCGACAAGTGAGCGAACGCCTTATATGTTAACAATCGACATCAAAGCAAAATTTGCTAATAAAAGCCAAATATACGCTCATGTGCCTACGAAATGAGGACGCGACGTCATCAAAGAATGTGTCAACGAGCTCCTCGGTAAGACAAATGAACAATGTCCAAGAATGACGCTCAGGTTTTATTAGACGGACAGGAATACACGTTTGGTTGTATAGCCTTCACGACAATAGAAATGAATGAATAGCAAGCTTACGGTTTTTCCATCTTAATATACACTAGGACATAGCGTTTAACGGATCATGAAAAGCTAAATCAAATTGATCATATTGCAATATATCTAAGGCATTGTCCTAGTATTTAATTAGGGCCACCACCTTGTTGTGGCCACGGAATTTCCAAAAACCAGTGCCAGCAACTGAAGTGCCATCAAGTAGTACGTGGTTTAATGAAGAATGCCAGCAAGCACATGTAAAATGGGCTTCTCCAGAAGTTGAAAAATGAGAACAAGAAGCATGAGATCGATAATATTTAGATATTGTTCTCCAAGAACAACCTAAGGAAGTTCTATCAACAGGTGAAACCGCGTTTCAAAGCAGAAGGAATCCATACAGAGAAGCCTGTAGAAAGATGAAAAAAAAACATTATAGAGGGTGTGGTTCAAAAGTAATGTCATAATGTGAATGTTTCATAAGCCCAACATCCCGTCATCAGACATAATGAGCCATTCAACTAAGGCGAAAGTATCAAAACTTCCATAATTTAGTAAGGATAGCAATATCTAAACTGAAATTCTACAAAGTAGCTTGACGGCTTACCGGCTGAGGTCTTCGAATCTGCTGGAAATGGCGATGTGAAGAGCTAACACCAACTTATTTCTAGTCAAAAGAGTGCATGTCTGATGAATGGAATCTCAGTATTGTATGCCCAGTTCAAAAGAAAGGAGACCCTCTAAACTGGGCCTCCTCTCCTTTAAATTGTTAAGTAGATCTAATCTATTATATCGACTGAACATCTGAAACCATTCGTCATCTAACAGATTGGACCCTATCAGTGTGGTTTCAGACTAGGAAAGTGCATAATTGACAAAATCTTCACACTCCGCAGATCCTGGAAAAAACACTAGAAATCCAAATCTATGCCCACCATTTTTTCATCGGTTTTAAGGCAGCATTTGACAGCATTTATAGAGCCATGTCTAGTTTTGGCATCCAAGTTCGGCCGTTTGTGAAGAAGAACGCTCGCTGTTTCGCCAGATGCAGTAACAACTCAAGACATTTGATAACAAACATATTTTGTGACAATGTGGTGTGCTAGCATGTTATTTCGTTTACATCGTTCTTGAAAAAATTGTGCAAGCAAACACCGGAGGCACAATTTTTCAAAAGGCTGCGCTATTACAAGCGTACGCCAATGATGTCGACAGTATCGACTACCGAACAGGAACAGCGTTCCCTAGTATTGAAAGAGAAGCTACCAAAATAGGTTAAGCTATAGATGAGGGCAAAACGAACATATATGTTATGCTGTCAAATTGGACAAAACGTTGCAGTTGATTGAGTCGTGACGAACTTTGATATTGATATTCCCTCTAAATCTTAGCATCATAGCTTGACATTTGCAAAAGTTACGTTGCCAAGAGTACATATATCTCTGTGTGTTTGGCGATTTTTCGCAATTTACAACAACGAACTTGTATTAAATTTTGGGTAAAAAACGGATTTAATGGTGCACAAACGTTGGAAATGTTGGAAAAGTGTTCTCTAAAGAAAACAGTCGCTTACCAGTGGCACGAGCGGTTCAAAAGTGGTCGTGAGTCAATCGAAGATGATGAACGCAGTGGCAGACCATCGACATCGAAAGCCGACGAAAACATTGATGAAGTAAAAGAAATGTTGATCAATAACCGAAAATTAACCATCAGAGAGATAGCAGAGGACTTGAACATTGCCTATGGATCCGCCCAAGATATTTTGGTTAATGAATTGGGTTTCCGTCGTGTAGCAGCAAATTTGGTGCCAAAAGACCTCAATTTCAAGCATAAAAGGGACATTCATCAAAAGGATCATTACTGGAGACGAGACGTGGGTTTATGAGTACGACATGCAATCCAGACATCAGGCAAGTGAATGGCATTCATCAAATGAGCCGAGACCAAAAAAACAACGTCGTTTTCAGTCAAAACAGAAGGCAATGCTTACGGTTTTCATGGATTACAACGGTGTAGTGCATCATGAATTTTTGCCAGAAGGCCAGACAGTAAACAAAGAGTATTATTTGGGCGTTATGAGACGTTTGCGTGAAGCAATTCGCCGAAAGAGACCAGAATTGTGGGCAGAAAACTCGTGGATTTTCCACCATGATAACGTACCGTCGCACAGTGCCATCATTATTCGTAATTTGTTGACAAAAAATGCAACAAATACCATCCAACAGCCACCGAATTGACCTGATTTGGCTCCCTGTGACTTCTTTTTGTTCAATCGAGTTAAAAAACCACTACGGGGAATGCGCTTCAGCGGCCGAGAGAAATTAATGGAAAAATCGCAGAAAGCACTGATGGACATATCGAAAACCGAATATAAAAAATGTTTGGAGGATTGGATCAAGCGCTGGCATAAGTGTGTTGCAGTCGATGGGGATTACTTTGGAGGGGATAATATAGATTTAGATGAATAAACTTGTATTTTAATTTTTAATCAAGGTGGTAAGTGGAGCCAATGGACATCAATGGTACCGCTTGCAGTGTGTTTGAATTTTATCCAAGAAGACCTTATCTTAGGTGGCGCGTACAGGTAAGAGAGGACCTCAACTGATTTGGAGTGCGCAACTGGAAGCATTTAGCTGACGACCGGGCTAACTGTAGAGGTTTGTTAGTTCAGGCGCAAGTTCAGCTTAAACTGAAGCAATTTTCATATTTTGAATATATTTGCGAGAGAAACGGTATTCAAAATAAGACCCCAGTCCGAGGTGGATTTATTCCTCAACCAGCAGACCTTAACATCAAACATGATCTTGCAGTAGTGACTGCCTCAAGTTTTGCGCACCAAATTGGCTGAGGTTCCATTCCAATGAAGCCCTCCATTAAAGGAGAGGTTTCTCTATACCACGTTATCCATTTGATATGTTTTATAGTACGTTTACATCGACCTGAAATTTAGCATTTCAGACAAATTCAACATTTCAACCGAAATGCTCCATACAATTTCCAGCATTTCGAAATATTGAATGCTTTTCGCCTCTGCATTTAGAAGGTTGTCAAATCGAACAAACGTTTTTAATTATTCCGCCCGCCATTCAGCGTATGTTATAGCGCTTACAAAAACAATTTTGAAAGAAGTCAGCTGTACCAATATTTCCAATCAGTAACGACTTATGTGCCTCAACCAAAAAAAGTGTTAAAAAGGGAGAAGTGGGAAGACAGCAGCTGTCATATAAATGTTTTTCGTGTAATGTAAACGGTGAAATGAAATTCCGAAATTTCGTTTCGAAATGTTGAATTTCCGGTCGGTGTAAACGTACTATTAGATTTAAACACGTTCCGGATCGTTACGGAGTGTTGGGGATCATTCGCTCAACATGCGTGAAGTAGCAAGGGCAATGAATTCTTGAGTTTTTGACTAGGTCTTTATGTAGATCAATATTACTTACTCTTCTGCAGATATCTGAAAATTACTTGAGAAACCAATGGCATTTTTGCCCGCTTATAACAAAGTTCTGGATCCAACTGGGACGATAAGGAAAGATACAGCGCGTTCCTTACTGTTTGTGAGAAGAACTTAGTGATTTTTCGCTGGATTTCTACAAAGGAGCCAGTGTTTGAATTTGCAACGTAGTCCAGGTAGCCCGTTGGTATGGTCGATATAATTTTATCCTCATTAACCATATACCCATCTTTATCGCTTCTGAAGTATTGTTCTCAAACTGACTCATGAGTTTCGCACATTGTTGCAAGCATGATGCATCATCTTGTCGAAATACTTCTTTTATATCAATTGTCACGGGTCTTATTTCATGGGCTTTTCTGGACCAGTGTGTGCGTTTTACATTGTCATCTAACCATGAAAGATTCCAAGACTTGGGTTGTCACTATACAGTCTGGACTCTTTCTTTCTTGCTTATCGGGCGTATGCTTTTTATCTGGTCGAAAATGAACCTACCAAGTCTTAAGCACACCCATAATATTGGTCGTATAGAGTTTGAGGAGATGGCGTTATAGTTGGAGCAGTTTTAAGGGTCCTCTTAGTCTTATTGGTCTGAAGTTTAGACATCGGTTTCGAGACTTAATCTTAGTCGGTTACACAGAGATGTTGTCAGGCATGATCCACTTTGAATGCGACATTCTGTCTAGTACCATATGGAACTCTTGTATTACGTTTCCATTCTCATCTCTGTATACCTCTGTTCAATAATTGTGTCCTTGGCAAGATCTTTAAACATTTCTGCAGCAACAACTTTTTATGGCTTCTGGCTTCTCACTTCCCTTCCCAAGCAGCCGATGTTCCTCTCGTTTTCTGTATTTTGAATTTGTGAGTAGCTCTCATTCTTCTTTGCAATGTTCCCTAGTATGTATCTTATTTACTTATCGATAATTTTTATAAAAGCTTCCTTGTGTTGGTCTGTTAAAACGTTGCGCATTAGATCTGCGACCGTCATAGCCAGATGCCAGATATTGGTCTTCTGCACTTGATGATGCCAGTTAAGGACTTCTCGAAGAGTCGATCATAAAGGTCAGTACTAGAGGTCCGTTATAATTGGATTCGTTCGAGGCCCCTGAAACGTTCTGTGTCGATCGGAATGTGACCAATTTAGTTGACAAGTTTTTGACCAGGTTACTGGATGGTTCTTTTGAGCTTTGAAAGAGGTGTGAAAGTTCTGAAGACTTTGTATAAAATGGCCAAAGACGATTTTAGAGTAGCGCTTAGGGCATTGCTCATAAATAATTTCTGATTGAAGAACTCAAAGGAGCTATTTTTGCCAAAGTTGCGAAACCAGAAAAGGCTTTGTCTACCATGGCTCCTCAAAAACACGTAGTATCCACTTTCGCGGAGAATAAGTTCCCACCAACTGTTGTTTATTTGGGCTCAGAAAACACTTGAGTAACAGAGCCCTCTCATAAAAGACCATACTGGCCGCCAAAGAGAATAGTCGTTTTTGGAGAAAGATATGCCGCAGTGTTTTTAGTCCCTTTTGCATTGGCGGCGAATGGAAAAGAACATTAAACTCCATCTTGTACAGGGGACTATAGGCGTCTACAAATAAGATGGCTGGGCGAATACCTCTGGCCCAAAGAGTCTTCAGTCCAATAAGTAGCAAAGAATGGCGGCATCTTAGATAGCTCACTTTCGTGCAAAGACCTATTGACCAACTAAAAGGCAGATGGCGAGATTCTGCTGAAGAGGTTTGTTGATTGAGGTCGAGGTCAAGGCACCTCAGGTCTTTTGTGCTCACACCTTATTTTTAAATGGAATTTGATTAACTTGATCCGGCCCATAGCACCGCCGTATGTCTTGCATAGATGAGAAGTCTAAAGAAGTCTAAACTACACGGAGTTCACGTGCCAATTGTCTGAACATTTTGTAATCAGATACTCATCATCGTCGTAGTTTCTTGGCATGATGGTCGTCTCATCATGTTTGTAAACTAAGGTCATGACACGCATACTATAGGTACAAATACGATCGATATCTGTACGAATTCAGTTTGAAATTAAGAGACGAACATAAGACAGATGTATGTACAGTACATGTACTCAGGCAGGTATGCATCTGTCAGATTAAAACTCCCACAGCTGAACTCATTCCCATGTCTCATGAGCACCGATAAGGGGGTTTTCCCAAAACCACATAAATAGTCAAGTTCAAATCGCAAATTTCCAAATACTTGACGTCTTTACCAATTCGAAATCAGCTGACCCCCTCGTTGGCGCCTCTATCAGCCATCACGTTCTCGAATTATAAATCACAGCGCGGTGTTCAACGTTGGCGGGCAAAAGTCGCCATTCGTCGTAAATCTCTTTAGCTTGAAACATACGTGCATACATATGCATACATGAGTACACCTATGTATATAGCTCTTTCGATCGGACTATGTCTATGAATACCGCCGCATTTATGAAGTCCTTCTAACACTTTTATTATGTTTTCCTCACTTATGGCTTTTATGACGCAAATACAGTACCAGTACGACCACAAACGGGACCATAGATCAATTAAAAGAAAATTTTGAAAAAAATTAAAAGAGGTTCGTATTTGCTTGACTTTTAATTGACATTTGATTGATTTATAACTTTCGTTTGAATTTAAATTATTTTATTCTACTATTAGGGTATTTTGAGTTAGATAAGATTTGTCACGCCCTGCCGATTGGCTGGCTTGGTCGGCGGCGTTAAGACAATCTGCCTTATTGGAATTAGTGTTAACAATTTATGACGTTAATAATGATTTTTAAAATCAATTGCTATTGTCGTGTTAAGTATTAGAAAATCATAAAAAAGCTCCATTTGATCTATTTTAAAATATGACCAGTGGTAAATAAGATTTCGGGTTTTACATTTACACATGGGAGTGTCTAGGTTTAACGATAACACGCACACCTACACACATCAAACATTTCTCAATGATGATTCACTCATCTTGGCTTTCGTTGATGGTGAGTTCCGAATTTGAAAAAAGGTAGATATAGTTACAAACAACATATATTTAATGGGATATGCAGTATCTATAATGCATCACATAATACGAGTGAATCCATGGGTGGGGAAAAAGAACATCTGTGGTTTCGGATGTTCGGGACCGAGAACTTCTCTGTATGTGGCGAAATCATTCCCATCATTGAGTCTACTGATTAACCCCATGATTCATTGTTAACTCCACCATTTAAGGAAGAGTCCAAATAGAGCATGTCCATCTAGGAAGCAATTCTGCAGATAGACCGTTCCTTGGTGAAACGCAGATATGCAGCGTCTTTGTAAAAAAAACAGAAAATTGCTAAACGAGTCGCTTAAGACGAAGAAAAGTTGATAAGATACTCTTTCTCATGCTTGGGGTCCACTTCCCGGGTAATTTTATCAGAACCAGCTAGCGAGCTGAATAACACAACATGCCGTAGTTGGCACATGCTGTTGCTTCCTTGGCTTCAAGTCGCCTGACACCGATGGCATACACAAGTACCCAGCTATAATCCAAAAAGACCGCTGAAATTCTTCACTACTAGCTTGACAACGGCATACATACTGAAACCCGGGCTAATAGTAATAGTAGCCTTTACATCAAAATTCGGAAAGTGGACGAGATTAGATTAGACCTATAGGCCCGACTTTGAAGTTGAAGATTTAGTAGAATATCGTGGAGCTGTATGTGCACAAAATTCATTTGCAAATTCGTCTGTAAATCCTTTCCAACCCGGAATATCTCGTCGAGTGGGCTTTAAAATGCGTTACGAAGAAGAGGAGGCAAGACGTTTATGCAGAACATATTTTGTAGTTTGTATTTTATTCTCTATTTGATAGATTGTCTACTCTAGGGTGCTGGCAGCCCTAGACATGATCGATGATTGCTGCACTAGTGAGCTCTCGGTCAATCCTCTCAAGATTGAGGTTGTAATCCATCCAATTCCCCAAAGAAACCAAATACTCGAGTGCGATCCTGGATAACATCTATGGATTAAACTTGTTACGGGTAGAGCCTCTAAGTCGCTATCGGCCTTTTGACAGTAGAAAGCAACTATCAGGAAGACGGTGGGCTTGTTTTCCGGCCTAACAAGGCTATGCTGAGGCCAATTATACTTATATTTCGCGTCGGTTGCCTCGTGGTATAAGCGTTTACTAAAATATGTTAATACCGCTTTTTTTAGACTCAAAGAACGGCTTGTGTCGGTTACATGGGGACTTCCTTTAGCTCTGCTCTAGATGCATTAATGAAACTTCTTCCGCTTGATATTCGTTCACCCAATTTGTACCAAATTGGTCTTTAGTACAGGGCTCATTGGAATTTTGATGGCCTTGCGCGCCGACTGTTCTGTGGCTGTCGTCCTATGGACATTCCGCCGAATGCAAAGACAGCTGAACAGAATGTGACCAAAACTGGTTTCACCTAAAATCTGTGCCAGAAAAAGAATGTAGGCGGGACTTCACGGATGGCTCCAAAATCGATTAAAGATGCGATGCCGGTCTCTTATTGGAGGACGAAAACATTAAGTTTCACACCTCGTTAGGAAAACTTGTGTCTGTCTTCTTAAAAGAGATGGGTATATGGAATCCCGATGGCAACGAACTACCAAATATTGTGAAGAATTCGCGCAGAGGCGAAACATTTGCATCTGTAGCGACAACTAGTTCGTGAAAACAAGACTTCACTGAACGCAGTCGGTAGGCTAAATCTACTGGGCATTGCTTGGGTTCCAGATCACTATGGTATCATGGAAAATAAAATCGCCAATAAACTTGATAGGCAAAGCTAGGAGAAGAGTTTTTCAGGACCCGAACCTACTTACGGCCTGGTGCTGTCTTCGGTTAGGACTTCTACCAATAGTTGGGTTTCATAAGATTTCCAGGTTGCCGGGGCAGATCCATTGTCCCTAATTACAAAAGATTTCAGGCTGATTACTGGCTGGCGTCCTGACGGGACATTGCCATCGCTGTGCACTTAAATGTGTTGGGCATAAATGGTACAGCATCCTGATATGCTAAGTGTGAAAGTGGCTTATGGCTAGCACTCGCATCAAGCTGCAGAGACTCAGCGTTAACGTAGTGAATACTGGAACTACAAGCACTTTACCATTGAATCGCTGATTTTATTGAAAGGAATTTACAAGGTTTATAATATACTACAATAGTTCTCTGTTTGTGTGCTCTGTTCTTAAATAAAATTAGTTTGCTCTAATCCTTCCTCAAGTTAAAGGTTTCATGCATTAGATTTGGTGAAATATAATATATTGTTGCTACAAAACAAAAAGTTCAACTAAAGAACGAATGATTTCAATTTTATTACTGGATTTCAAATTTACACCGACCTGAAATGTAACATTTCGAAATGATATTTCGGGATTTCATTTCACCATGTACATTGAATGAAAAACTTTTAAATGACAGCTGCTGTCTTCCCACTTTCTTCTGTTATTAACCTTTTTTTGGTTGAGGCACATTATCGTTAGTGATTGTAAATATTGGAACAGCTGACTTCTTTCAAAATTGTTTTTGTTAGCGCTATGACGTGCGGAATAATTAAGTAATTAAAAAGGTTTGTTTGATTTGACAACCTTCTAAATGCAGAGAGGAAATGCAGCATTCAACATTTCGAAATGCTGGAAATTGTATGGAGCATTTCGGCTGAAATGTCTGAAATGCTGAATTTCGAGTCGGTGTAAATGTACTACTCGTATAAACGTACTATAACATGCGTATTACTTCAACAAAAGAAGGCAGTCTTAAAATCGTAACAGACCGCAACAATAAGAAAAACGCATCTCCTCTGTCAAAGTTGTCAAAGCGACAAACTTATTCAAAAAAAATGCTAAATGAAAATGGTATCGTTCCATGGGCTAGAAAATAAAGAGGCTGAATGATAACCATAACCTTATATGGGCTGTAACAATATGTTGATTGCTGATGCCATTCATCTTCAGCACTTAATGCAGGTTATAAAGGTATTGATGAGAGGAAAAGATATGCAATATTGGCAAAAAGTCCTGGTGATTTGTTTTAAATGCAGCAATTGAAACTCTACTACCAAAAAACCCATTTTTTCTACTGTTGTTACTACAAAATTTTTAATGCTGTACTTATGGCATAGTTGTAATGCTTTATCGAGGAGACCGTAAGAAAATTTTTTTATATCTGATTTTGGTGAATAATGGCTTGATGTGGACTGTTACATACTTCCGAGCATGTAATACCTTACAATTTTCCGGCACCATCTGTTTTTTTGTATGCTGACTAGTCTTAAAATATTTGTACAGACTTTACATTCAAATATGTTGAAGTAGCTCTTATAAGGTAGACTGCTGACTGCTGATCCAAACGTTGAACCTCCTTCTAATTGCTGACAGAAGCCCTACTTCGTAGTAGGGCTATAGAACTATAGAATTGTGTGTAAGGAATTGGTTTATTCTCAGGAAGAAGTAAATGTGTAGAAGCTGTCAAGAAATCTTCTCAGATCTTAAAGTAGCCATTGGCCTTGGAGCCAGTTTATGTTTGCTTCAAATGAGAACGACTCTTATCTAACCTAATCTTAAAGTCTCTAATTATGTGTAAGTGTAATCTCCTTTAAGTCCACTTTACTATAGTTTGGCAAATCTTTTTAACACAAGATTACAACCGGAAAAGCAGATTACAACTTAAGAACCTCAAGTACTTGGGACCGCGCTGCCAATATTATCAGTTCGCCGAACATCGTGCCTTATTTCTTTTATCAGAGAATCTACGTAACAATGACGACATGGCCTAACTACTTATAGAAAATTTCATGAACTGTTTGTCGGCACTTGCGCGTACATTTTTTTAGTTTTACTAATGTATATTTCATCCAACGGTTCGCTCTTAATCTGTACTTGTACGTTAAACGCGTGCTCGTAAATCTGCAAAAAATCTAATTTATCTCTACAGTCGATCAGCTAACGCCCAAACTCAAATACTTTGTCCATAATCTGTTGTGATACTCAATTTCACAATCAGGTAACGTACCTCTGTCTAATTAATTTATTCTCACAGGCGTCATAGTCCCTAAAAATAAACAATCTTATGCCACTATCATGAGATTTTCCAAGATATGTCCGAACGTCCCCTGATACGGATACTATTCTTTATAAACAAAAAACAGTATATTAAGTGTTATCGATATTTTGAGAGCTTTTAACAAAAAAAAAAATCGACTACAGAACAATTATCCGATTATCGGTTAGAACCAACAACAGAATCGACATGGAAGTGCAACAATTGGTGGCAAAATTGTATTTGAAGCTTTGGCTAGTCAAATGGAAGGCGACAAGCATAGAGAATAGCCCTCCAATTTGGATATCGAATACCATATGTTATCGCATGCAAAAAAAAGCTTCTGATTTCGCAAAACTGAAACTTATCCCTATCAATTGATCGCGACAATCGATATCTTTTGAGTATAAATGTCAAGTTGTTCGCAAATAACCATATTGGACACTTGCGAGGTTGGCAATCATTAGCACTTCACATCGCGTCGAATACGGAAGAATTGTTTTGTCGTCGATTATTGGCATATACTCGAAGGAATTGCGTAAATTTAAATTGACATTAAAACGTTCGGTCATTTGAAAATGGCATGGTCTATGAGCACTTCGAGTGCATTTTACGGTATTTTACTTTTCGGCCTTGTAGTTGTGGTAAATTGCGTTGATTTGAACTACACGGACATAACAGTTGTGACGGAAGAGACTAGATTTCAAACATTGAATCCGGATGCAGAATTAACTCCGTTCGATAAGATTCGCCACGTGAAAGGAAATATTTATTTCTCCAAGGGAAAACGCATTACTGGTAAGTATTGAAGAATCAGCTGATAGTTCTATTTCAAATTGAAGTGTTAAAGTGGTTGTGTGTTGGTTAAATTACGACAAGTTCCAACTTTAGAAAATAAGTGAAAATATTTTAAATAAGTGTGCTCTTTGATTGCTTTTTTTTTCTACAAAAAAATAGAATTTTCCACAAAGCACGGGGTGGCTAGAAACAGCAGAGATGCATCAAAATATCCTTAATAAATTGTATCTTTTATCAAATTCGATATATATTAGAAATTCTAAGAATCAGCTAAATACATCTTGTCTGTGATTTCTATTTTCCATCGATTTCAATTGAACTTCGTTATTTTCTTAAGAGCACTTCGACTTACGACACACAAATAAAATAATAGAAACTTATCTGGAAAAGTCAGTGTCAAACGTGTTGGCGACTCGATTAATTGGATTGTAAACAAATAAAACATTTCAATGATTGTTCGTGTCAATAACTATACAAAGCGACAGGTTGTTAAAGCATTTTGAAATGCAATTTAAAAATGAGCAGATTTTGGTGTTTCAAATTTAGTGTGTGAGTACCTACGCATTGCTGGCATTAAAGGTGATTCTTTTAGAGTTTATTTTTTCAAAAATATAAAAACTTTAGAAGCAATTTTACGGGTTATCTTTATTATTATACAAAGTAACCCTTCTTTATACTAATTTCATTTTTTTTTAAATGTTGGCCGTAACTGCGACTACCTTGATACTTTCTCAAGTTCCATTTGTCGATGATGAGCTCGAGAATTACTAGTGATTTCTGACGATTAACTCGAGAAATGTTGGCCTCCAATTCCTCAATAGTAGCTGGATTATACAAGGTGGCGCAAAATTAATCATCCTGTCGGAAGATTTTATGATTTCTACAAATGGCGTCGTACGATAATCATATTTGACATTTGTGAACTACTCCGCAAGAGCGTGGAATAATTGTGTCCATTTTTTTGACTAAATCGGTCGGTGGGGTTAGCGCAGCGGGATTTTCGACGTCGATTTCCTAATCGTGTCGCGCCAACTGAGCAAACACTCCGGCGCTTAGCTACTCGACTCGAAAAAACTGGAACCACAGGAGACCATGAAGGGCGTTGCCGCCAACGGACTGATCGTTCGGCCGAGAATATCGGGGCTGAGACTGCCGGGGTCGCTGAAAACGAAGAAAGATCAGCCAGACGACAGGCCACGCAATTGAGCATAACCAGACGGAGGCTATAGCGAATTTTAGTGAAAGACTTACACATGTCCCCGTACAAAGTGCAAACAGTGCATCAGTGATTGCCTTATGACCGTCAGTCGCGTGTGAATTACTGTCAAGCCATCCTCAATCTCAACAACGGGGAGGACGATTTTGTGTCGAAAATCATCATGAGCTGCGAGGCTCATTGCCACTTAAGCGGCACTGGAAACTCGCGTGTGAGGCACGAAGAGTCATTACATCCACTCAAAGCCACTGTGTGGTGCGGCGTTCACGCGGGAGGAGTGATTGGGTCGTATTTTCTTGAGGACGCCATCGACAATATGGTTACTGTTACTGGGGAACGCTACAGGGCCAGAATTGGATAAGCAGGGCCTGGTAAGCATGTGATTTCAACAAGCCGGTGCAACCGCATAATCTCCTGTTTTGGCGATTTAGCGTGGCCAGCAAGATCGCCCGATTTAACCATCCCAGACTTCCTTCTTTGGGGCTACTTGAAGTCGTGGGTGTATGCCAACAAGCCTCAGACAATCGCATACCTAAAGGAGAATATTCGACAGGAATGCGAACAATTATCACCGAAAATCTTGCGGCAAGTCATGGAGAGTGCGATAAAACGGGCACAAATATGTATCAACACTGGTGGCAGCCACTTGGCGGATATCATCTTTTCCAAATTTACAGAAAAATTATAAATGTCCAAGTAAAGATTTCCATCACTCAAAATAATCTTTTTTTATTTAGCAAAACAGTAATTCAAAAATAGAATTGGATGATTAATTTTGCGCCAACTTGTGTAAATTTTGGACTCTACGTAGAGGTCTGATGTCATATGATCTACTCGTAAGCGAACAATTCACCAGTAGAAAGCGTGAAATGAAATTTTCACGCAATCGCTCAATGGTTTCTCGGGCTGTGTGGAATAAGTCGCCGTCTTGTTGGAAAGCAAATGTTTTAGAGACTACGGCTTTCAATTAAAATCAGAAAACAGTCTGTTATTATAGCGCGATAGCGGACACCCTTCATGGCTGCTCTGGACCTGGCCTCAGCCAATAAACTATATCAAACCAGTTGTTTTTTTTTTTTTAGATGTAAATAGCACCTCTTAAATTTTTTAGGATTGCTCGCCACCACCCCAAATACGGCTGTTCTGCTTTTTGACATAGCCATTAAGCCACAAATGGGCCTCATTGCTGAACAAAATATTGGTCTTAAACAGGGTATTTTTTTAAAGCTCTTCAAGAGCTCAACGACTGAAACAATGCGGAAGGTGTATGAGTATTTGATGTCGATTATGTCCACCATAAGTTGCTCTTACCCCACGAAACTCATTCCAAGCAGAACGCTGACTTGATTGATAAGTCTTCCCATGATGAAATGACAAATAATACTGAAGAAAAATATCATATCAGTGTGATATGTATGAGCTCTCGTAGAATACTCTAAAAGACCCTCTATTGTGGTATGAATGCATGTGATGTGTTATTTATCGAATAGTGAGATCAGTTGGTCGAGTTGTGATTCGAAGATCGATTTTCGAAATAAGTTTGAATGTCATAGATTCGTGGTGGTGTTAGTCTATTATTGATGTTCTGTCAAAGAACTGTCAAAAATCACAACACTGTTTTTAGGTTATCTTTGTTGGAAGTTGCAGCCAACTGCTTAATTTTTTTTATAAGGAGGCGCTATAATTCGGTATAGACATGGTCTTAAACCAATAAATCATGTAATTGCCTCCAGTTAAGCACTAAGATGGTTGTGGTGGTTCCTATTTATTTTTGTGCGGCACATAAGACTACACATTGAGAACTCTTGATGACGGAATTATTCATACGCTTTTAATCTTTCAGTCCTTTAAGACGGCTAAAATTGATTTTTCTGATAAAGTCATTGTCGTCTATACATCACAGAGTTCGATGCTTTACATATTTCCTCCTTTAAAGATCTTTTCCATGGTAAACACAATTTAATTCAGCAGAAAAATGTTGCGTTCAGAATACCCAAGCATTTCTTTGTCTGTCTTTCCAAACATTCTTGCCTCTGCGCAATAATAAAGAGTTTGCTAAGCGTTCCTTTTATGGCCAAGGAAACAACGATGGAATAGTGTGACTTTTTGCTTTTTATAGATAAATTGGTTTTTTTGTTTTTACCGAATCTATCTCAACTTTTGTAAAGGCATCAGTGGAATACAAAAGATATCAATGCCATTAGCGCATGAAAGTATTGCAGTTGCTCAGGCTTTTGGAAAATTGTGCATTTTTCTTGAGAAGCAGGCATGTGATAGAGTGTTGGTTTGCTTAAATACTTTGTGGACCTGAAATCATGATAGAGTAACCAACGGATTTCATCAAAATTCTGTACGATTTGTTTGCTTTTGGGTTTAGAAGAAAACTACATGGACACATCTCTGTATAGCTTTTCTCGATAGATGCTACCATACATTGGTTTGAAATCGATGAAGTGAGGGTGAGCATCGGGGACTTTTTGCGGTTTTCTTATTACCTATTGCACTAATGTAAGTATTTTGTCAACTATGGAGAATCCGGACTAAAACCACACTATTTGGTTCTCTATGAATCGTTATTGCCACCGCCACTGATGACTGAAGTCAGACTTATTGAATACTGTGGTTTAAGGAAGATAGGACTTAATATATGCTGCGATGCTTATGCTCAGAATACTTTTTGGGGCATAGGCGAATGCTACGTGAGAGGCTATCATCTTCTGGATTTCATAATACAACAACATGTCAATAAAGCTGACACTCGTTCATGAATAGCTTGAAACATTTAGTTTAGTTGCAGAAGTTTACAGGGTCCTTCTTGCTAATTCGAGCTGATCTTGGTCGTTTTCCATAAACGAGGAAATATTTGAACTGAGTTGGTCTATGTTCTTAACTAAGTTATCATCTTATTTTCCAACTCACTTGGTTGTTGATTTATTATAAGATGCTTGGTAATTACTTACTAAGTTATCACCACACTTACCTACCGACTAACTTCGGTGGGGCCTCAAGCAAGAAGCCTCTCAAGCTATAATATCTCATGAATTGCCTTTAGAGCTGCACTTCAAGTTTGTTGAGGACCCCTTCAACTTTCGAGCGCTTCCTTAATTGCAGTTGTCCTTTGCTGCGCCGTCCCTCGGAGATTGACTCAAACAACCTTTCGGCCGGAGCTGTAGCGTCCATTCCTCAGTACCTCACATTCCAAACGACCAAGTGCTTTCTCCTCCGCGTTCGACAGAGTCCAAGCCTAAGCCATAGGGCAGGATCGGGACTAGAAGGGCTTTAAAAAAAACCGGTTTGGTCTTACAAGAGAGGACTCTGTTGCTCAATTGCCTGACACGAAAAAAATGGCGAACGGCAAGAGTAATTTTGGGTGTGATTTTAGCGTGATGTCATTACAACAGAGCTGAGGTACTCCAACCGACGGTTTATGTCTGGTCTTCTTTTTTCTTTTGAATGGGTCATCAGTATTAGATTTGTGCTCATCCGGAAACATTCGGTTGCACTGTAGTAGTTGCAATGTAGTCTTTACGTGGTCGGATAGTTAACTTACAAAAACGGTTTGATGGTAGTCTCTATCTTGAAGCAACTAAAATTATCTGTAAGGATTAGAATCTATAAGGTTTCCGAAAGTTATTTATAAGAAGAATGTTTCTCTGCATCAAAAAGCTCTTTATTTTAAAATTTTAGTTTTATGCGAATTTTTAAGAAATTCTGTCGAAAATCTTTTGCAGTTTTCTGGAGTAGACCGACAACAATTCAATACTGAAGACTACAACGGCTATCGAGATCATTGCACAATAAATATAGAAAATAGCTTTCAAACGAAAAAAGGTTAGGGCCTTTGGTGAAGATTTAGCCCTCATTTTACCGAAACAGCTAGGCTGAACAAAGTAGTAACTCGTTATGTATCTAGATATTCCTGAATAAACCAGTTCTCTTAACTTCTGATCAAAGGCAGGCAGGTACATTGATTGTTTTGGAAAATACATTACCATGTGGTACATGAAGACAATCTCGTTGAGTATAAAAAGATTGCTGCCCTGCCTGTAAGCCTGTGTCATGTAGTGTAGAAAGTTATCTCTCAGAGTCACCGTTGCCAACTTGTCCGAAGACTTTTCTAAAATCTCGTATCTTCGCGAATGATTAGCAACAATAAATAGAGATGATTGATAATTGTTATATACGGCCAGTTGAGCTATTTCATCGATGACTAGGATCTTGTAGTGGTAACGTATGAGGTCTTCAAATCCGGTAGGGCTTTTAGTAAAGCTATCTAAGCGAATTGCATCGTAGAGAGCACCTTGAAAAGCATTACGAAGAATTAATGAGGAAAACAGCCACAGTAGTAGAAGGTATCGCCCAAAATTTCTAGTGGGTATCCGAGCTATGGGGTAGCCCAAGAAGATTGCAAAGAAATTCAGCAAGGGTGCATCATTTGCTGATCCGAATACAAATCTACGAATTACCGGTTGCATCGATTTAACAATTTGAATAATTCCCGTGCCAATGAGTAGAAATAGTCCAATACAGATCCAAATCCAAAAGTGGAACGGTCTTAATAGACGTTTTAATGGGTCTACTGATGGTGTACCTCGTATGACGTATAAATGAGGTGAACTATGATAGATAACTGATGGCGATATGATCCAGCGAATGTCGTCGGAAGCACTGAAGCTCCCTATTGCAAAATCAGCTCTGCCACTAAGTAGCTACAAATGAGACGTGTAAGAAATGTAAAATGGTTTTGAATTCTGAAATTACCTCATCGTAACAGCCATGAGCTGATTTGTTGTCAATAGAGGTTCGTTCTTTCGGGAAGGGCAGCAAGTCAATGGTAAAATTCAGTACGTTTGCTATCTCTTTTATCAGAAATCCCTCGATTCCATAGAGGTTATCCCAGTTTTGTTCTGGTTTGGGATCACTTTTGTTTCCATCGAACATAAGAAGTGGCGGAATGATACGGCCTGTCATTGTCAATGGACAACCATAAAAGTTGGTGAGCTTATTCGGAAAGACATTTGAAAGAGGTTCTCGGCTATCATTGAATACGAAATGTAACTGAGGTTGCACCACACGACAGCTGTACTCCGAGAATAGTGTGTAAGTAAACATGCTGACGCCTCGGAGTGGTAGGTTTAGGATAACGTTGACATTTATGACATTCAACTCGTAGCAAATCTGAAAGATCTTCTCCAGGACATTGTAAAAGTCCGAAGTGTACTTGGTTAAGACAATAAAAAAGTAAAAACTGCGCTCATAATAATTCACCGGAAACCGTTTACGTTGATTCCTAAAATTGGCGAACAAATTAAAGGGGAAGGGAGAAGTTTATGTAAACTATGATATTTAAATCGATTACCTGAAAGCCTCAGCAGAATCGACAAAGAAAACATGATATTTCCAGGGTTGATCTTCGATATCTGCAATATAAAACTGGACCGCGATGGTTTCTCTTAGTTCCAGCAAAACTTGTTTCAGTAAAAGATCATTGAATGCAGCGGTATCAGACTCAAGACTTCCTTCAGCGATGACAACTGTAGACGTGTACTTGCTGATATGGGTGGTGATGAGAAGAGTTACTCTAACAAAGTCAACAATGTCATCTGTTTTGTTCCACCCAAGTGTTGTTTCAGTACCCATTGAAAGAAGCAGACACAAAATAAGAAACCAACTCATACGGACAATTGCCTTCAGAATACGAATTTATAACGTACGAAAGGGCTCTTAAAATGATTTCTAATCAATCCGAACGTTGATGAAAGATAAGCTTCTGATGAATTATTGGTCATTAGTTGATTATTCGCGCTTAGATTTTCCAAAGATACAATTTTAAATTACGTTGTGCGGAAAGGGCAGAAAAGAGGCAAGACTCATTCAAATAATTGGATGGGTGTGTGGTTGTGGTGTGCTGGTTAAGCCAGAGTATGGAGGCGGTTGAATAAAACCCTCTTTTTTTAAATCACTACCTATTAATTTTTTTTATTTGTATTTTGTGCCTATTATAATACCCCCCATTGAAGGGAAACCATCGAAACTTTAACATACCGAGCGTATTGTTAGATTCTTGACCTCATGTCCAGTAATTTAAAGTTGGGACAAAGAGTTAGAACGACCTAGGGTGGGTTTGATTTTTAAATTCTACTTTTTATCTTTACTTGGATTCTAAATTGTAGTTCATCCTATCCGAAAATAAGTGATGTTGTGACCCCATTTTCTTCAGGTGCTTTATCTATTATTCTTTGTGGGATCTCCGGCTTGCTTAAACATAACTAGGTATACGGTATCGCTTTTTAGCACAAGGGCTATGAATTCTAGCTTGCTTTACTCCACTTTGAACTTCTGGCATACTTTTCGGTATCGATATGATTAGCTTTTTAATACCCTCAAAATATGTTTCCTCTTTCCCTGTAAAATATCCATTTATTGCCTCCTTGAATTCTTCATCATCAGAAAATCGCTTTTCACGAAGAAATTTTTTCAAATCAGGAAACAAGAAATAATCACTAGGGGCAAGGTCTGGACTATAGGGTGGATGTTGGATCTCTGCGAAACCACAATCTCGCACACCAGGCTTGGAAACTCGCACCGTGTGTTTCTTAATTACCTCCCGCGTTTATGGTTTCTCCTTTTTTTTTGTACTCAATCAGCAATATTCCCTTTGAGTCCAAAAACATTGTGGCCATGAGCTTCTCTGCAGACGGAGTGACCTTGAACTTCTTCGGGGGGTTTGTACCTTTTTTGTGCCACTACATGGGCGCTTGCTTGCTTTCAGTGTCATAACGGTGAATCCATTTTTCGTCCCCAGTAACAATTCGTTCAAAAATACCGATTCGCATTTTTTTCTGAGGCGCTGTGAGCATTCGTGGCACCCACCTTGCACTGACTTTTGAAAGGTTAAGGTGGTCATGGAGGATGGTGTGTATGGTACCAGTCGAAAGCTTAGCGATCTCTGCCATCATTTTCACCTTCATTCGGGCATCCTCAAGTACAAGTTTCTACAAGTCTTTTTTAATATCTAATCTTTAATCCGTACAAGCAGTAAGCGGGCAGCCTGAGCGGGGATCATCTTCAATGCTTTCTTTGCGTCTTTTAATTCTTTCTTGAGCTGATCCTCATCCGAAATCACGGAGGAACCGTTCATGTTCTCACAATTTTTTTTTTACATTTGTTCTCCGGCAAGCCCTATTGTAATAGCTGAAAGGGCTCTACCGGTTCGCACCGGTTTGCTGTATTTTTAGTCTGCGTGATTATAGCATTTATGTGATATTATATCCTCACGATCGGATCTTTATGTTGCTGAGGTCGCTGTATTTTAAATTTTAAGTGGAATACTTGGAACACTTTTGGTGTTTGATGATATAAATTCCTGTGGTCATTCTTTCGGTTGGGCGCTCAGATCTGCTGACCGTTTCGGCTCCTAAGCTATGCAGTTGGAGAAGCTAATCGCAATATTGTCTGTCGGTATCTATATTCACTGTATAGTTCTACTGATCTTTTGACAGATGATCAAACAATATGTTTTTCTGTTTTGTTCAATAAATTCTTGCGTGATAATATGGACATTCAGTTCGAAGACTCTATTGAGGAATAACTATCATATACGCTCTTTGATTCTATGCTCGGTATAAACTTCAACCACGATGCCGGTGGTGAACTAACTGGGACATGATTAAGTAAACAATGTCCAAAAAAATGGACAACTTACTAATCCAATAGTGTTCCACAAGGTGTTTGTTTTTAATTTTAATCTTGAGAGAGTGATGCAACATTCCTTCCTCTATGCTGACATTACAAATTTTTTTTTAGTGGCTTCCAGATACTCAAATCCTTATGGGGCAATAATAATCCTGATGGGGCAGAAGGCAGATCGAGCTAAAGGGAAATTTGATCGGAAAAGCATCTGATGCTTGCTTGCGATCGCAATGTCAAAATCGCTCATAGTATTTGATTTTCTTAGTGCCATTATGTAGCTTTACATCCTTCGGTATAACAAGGTAGTGGTCTGAGTTAATGGTAATCCGAATCAAAACGTTCAGACATACAGAATGCCGAAGGGGAGATTGCTAGTATTGTAGATACCGCCAGCATCTATATACATATGTATGTGTTTTTGGAGGTAGTGGCATGCAGGCTGTATTAACCGAGGTACTCGTAGCTAAAGCCAAAGTAATATCAAACATTGAACTAATGTCTCTTCGAACAGCTCCTTAATGCTAGGTGCCATCGTCTTTTTTTCTGTTCGAATCTACCCGTATACTATGACCGATGTTGGCCTAGAAGGTGCTCAGTCACACACCTGAATATCAAGATATCATGCCTTAGTTTGCCCCCAATAAAATATCAGGAACAAAGTAGTCGCTGGTTGCCTTCTCATCATCATTTTTCCATTCCATCACACTTGGTTGAACGGGGTTAAATTTGCTCCAAAGTAGTTAAGGTTTTTTGCGCGGTAGTCAAAAGTGATACCAATTTTTTTTTTATATAATTAGCGCGCTCAAGGGGTTGTTAGTACCCTTAATTAGTAGTTAGTAGTTAGTACAAAGCGCGGGCGATGGAAAGTTAGTGAGGAAAGAAAGAGAGGCACCGATGCACGTTGGTCTTGAATGTTTGGGGGCTATAATGACTAGGAAATGAAGAGCTCGGCAGGGCATTCTATGAGCGAGTTGTTCGGCTTAGGAAAGAATCACGATATTTTATGGTACATCCGACTATGGGCTTTAGGGTGTACTGATGAGCATTCATAGCGAGACGGCTGTTACGGTCGGAGGTTTGAAGGGGCGGAATGCTACCGGCAATTTCTGAGGAGCACTGGTGGTGAAAATAGCGAAAGAACAGGGTGAGACAGGAGACATTACGGCGGCGGTCGAGGGTGTTAAACGACTGTGTAATATACGAGTAAGCATCACCTATTAGTTTTATTGTACGGTTTTGAATCCTACCTAGTTGTCGCAAAGAAGTTTTGGGAGCACCTGACTGGATGTGAGCATTGTACTCCAATTTTGGGCGGATGAAAGCTTTATATATGGAAGCCAGATCAGAAATATCAAGTGCAACTATCTTGAAACTATCTATCAAATCACCAGTGGACCTGTTGCTACGAAAACCGTACTGCCGGCCATTAAGAAGTTTTCGTGTTTCGAGATATTTCATGCGCTGACGATTTATCGGCGTTTCCATAACCTAGAAAAGAAGGAACGTAAGTGCAATGGGTCTGTTAGAGGAGAGAGAAGAAGATTCTCCTTTTTTAGGGACGGGCTGGACAAATGCTGGACATTTGTATCCTTTCCGATATTGCCAGCTAGTAGGTGCCATCTTTCAGACTTAAGGGATGTGAGTAAATATGGTGTCAGTAACCTAGCACGAGGGTACAAATAAGTACCTCTGTTGGTTCGATTCGAGTACTTCCGCCAACAGTAAGGCTTCAGAGGCCTCGACAACCTCTTTCAGACTTGTGATTTGAATATTTCAAAGAGCATCATCGGGCTAAAAAGCTGTTTGCAGACAACACCCTTGACCCCATTTAAAGAGTTCTGTCCATATCTCTAATCCAATTTTAAGTCCTGGTTCATATAAGGGAGTGAAGGAGTGTTGCAGTTTCTAGGAACCGTGACAATGAGTGAAACGATACGAACTTAAGCTGTGCTCTTGTGGCTTAGGTCTTGTGTGAGGCAGTCAATTTTATCAGCTTAGTGTTCGATCAAATCCATCTCTTTGATTAAATTTATTTTCTGAATTTCCTCACCTCATTGTTTATAGTTCGAGGCTCGTTTGGATAAAGTCGAAAGACCAAATTAACTAAGTATTGTCTGAGTTCTACATCTCATTAAAATCAGGGAAAACGAGTACGCTGATGAGCTCGCTAGAAGATCTCAAATGACTATTTTCAAAACCCGAATTCACGGAATTTGCCATTCTCCCTCTCCTTTCTCCCGATTTACATGTTCGTGTCGGGAGATGGTAGGGGACACACCTAAGTACGAATAGTTCGATTCAGAGGGGGTAAATACTCAAACCAGCTATATCTTTTTATTTATTTTTTGTATAATGTAGCACACAATATCGTATCTATTATAACATTTCACTAACCTTTCATTTTTATTATGTTTCTCTAACAGGTGATCGATTGATTTTAAACTTTCTCGATTCGGAAAGTTTTCCTTCAGCCGAGGACATCCAGGTACTTATACGTTATCCAGCAGAAGGAACTGGTGCGACCATTACTTTCATTGAAGTCCTTATCGATCTAACATCCGATGATGCCGATACATTCTTCTTCGGAGGTGGAATTGGCAAAAGATTTGCCGAATTCCTAATTGAGTGCAATAGAACTTCAAGTTTTACTTATGAAATTTTCATCTATGGATACTAAAACGATCCCAAACAAACCAAATCAAAGGCTGACGAATTGCATGGCTTCAAGAAGTGCGAGTGTTTTAACTTGTTGTCGCCCGACCGGAAATGGTGGAAATTCATCTTTTTTGAAATTTTGAATTTTGAAACTCATTAAAGACTCCTTATCTGTGA
Source organism: Volucella inflata (assembly GCA_928272305.1). Classification (NCBI taxonomy): domain Eukaryota; kingdom Metazoa; phylum Arthropoda; class Insecta; order Diptera; family Syrphidae; genus Volucella; species Volucella inflata. Next base: position 69,658,694 of record OV743719.1, read on the forward strand.
TTGTTTTGTATGTGTATTTTGTCTTAAAGTAAGTTTCCAACTTTTTTTTTTTTGTTATATAACTTAAGTTGAACAATTAGAAGATATAGTTTTTTTTATACAAAAAATTCTAAAATTTAGAAATTTACAAGAAAAAAAAATGTTTTGAGTTTCTTTTTGAGTATTTCTATTTATTTTTGTTTATTTCGGTTTGAAGGAGTTTGGTGGGTGTATTGAGGGAACCGGGAGTTGTGTGTTTTTACACGATATTGACCACTTTAATTCATAAGTATCTATGCTGTAGAGTTGTTGTTTATTGTTTTGTTTTTAATTAAAAAACAATTGCGATTTCAATTGAGTTTTTGTATCTAATCTTTGATTTGGGGTCTTGTTATCACCGCGGGGTAGTCTGGGGAAGTAATTATTATTTTTTGTCTTTTCCAATCGAAATGGTAAAGTTGCTTACACGTAGATTTGTATTTGTATCTACGCCTTGGAGAACGTTGCATTCTGAAATTGTAATCTCTTTGGGGTTATACTAGATAAACTTGCGAAGCACGTGTGTCAATTTAAACTGCGTTTACAGCTCAAGGGATCGTTTTTTTTTTGTTATACTGGTTACTGGTTACTGGAATACTGCTTTGCCTGTGAACTGCTTCTGAAAAAACTTGATCAAAAGGTTGAAAATTTTATCTTCATATTAGGTGCGTTCCCCATGGAATATCTGAGGAACATGGCTGGTGGGGTAGGACTTCCCAATTGAGCGTTTCTATGTAGATTTTAACGGGTTTGGCCGAGCGTTGTCATGCTGTAGAATCACTTTTTTGCCTCTGCTCGTATTTTCGCGGTTTTTCTAGCAGTTCTCGGCTCAATCACATTAATTGAAGTCGATACCTTGCCCCAGTGATGGTTTCGTTGGGTTTCTACAGTACATAATAAATTACACCGACCTGGTCCCACCAAAAATACAGCAAAACCTTTGGCCGAGACGATGACCGGTGATGATGATGACTTTCTTCTCTTTGAGTTGCTGTAATGAAACGATTTTTCATCACCCGTCATGATGCGATAAAGAAAACCTTTCATTGTTTGCCGATAGAGCAGTTGTCTACGAAAAAACGTAAACGTCCATTGGCTTCAAATCATAAGGTACCCCAGTTCCTTGTTTTTAAATCATTCCCAACGCATCCAATCGCTTGGCGGGTAATTCCTAATGCCAAAGCTGGCTTTTCTGGCATTTGGCATGGATCCTCATCGAGCAATGCTTCCAATTCAGCATTTTCCAATGATTTTGGCCTTCCTTCATGGTCGGACAGTCGTCAACATCGAAATCACTGTCTTTGAAGCGACGGAACCAATCACAGCACATTGTTTAACTTAGAACAGCATCTCCGTAATCTTTTTGGAGCTCTCAATGCGCTTCAGCCGCCGTTTTCTTCGAATGAAAGAAGAAAATCAACACTTCCAGCAAATGACGATTATTTGGCACAAAATTTCACACAACCAATAGTATACCACCTCAATCAAACAGTTCCCACCGTGTGGCGCTTCTATTTTTTGTTAAGTTGGTACATCTGTTGTTGATATTCCCTCTGAATCTTAGCATCATAGCTTGACATTTGCAAAAGTTACGTAGCCAAGAGTACATCTATCTCTGTGTGTGTTGGCGATTTTTTTACAGTTTTAGAAATGAATTTAAGTTTGCAACAACGAACTTGTATTAAATTTTGCGTGAAAACGGATTTAATGGTGACCGAACGTTGGAAATGTTGGAAAAGTGTTTGGGCAACGATTCTCTAAAGAAACCGGTCGTTTACCAGTGGCACGATAAATAGGTCGTGAGTCAATCGAAGATGACGAACGCAGTGGCAGGTCATCGAAATCGAAAACCGACGAAAACATTAATGAAGTAAAAGAAATGTTGGTCAATAACTGCAAATTAACTATCAGAGAGATAGCGGAGAACTTGAACATTGCCTATGGATTCGTTCAAGACATTTTGGTTAATGATTTGGGTTTCCGTCGTGTAACAGCAAAGTTGGTGCCGAAAGACCTCAATTTCATGCAAAAAAAAAACCGTATTGACGTCGCAAAAGAGATGATTTTCGAGGCTGAATCCGATCCCACATTCATCAAAAGGATCATTACTGGAGACGAGACGTGGGTTTATGAGTACGACACGCAATCCATACATCAGACAAGTGAATGGCGTTCACCAAATAAGCCGAGAGCAAAGAAACCACGTCGTTTTCAGTCAAAACAGAAGGCAATGCTCACGGTTTTCATGGATTACAACGGTGTAGTGCATCATGAATTTTTGCCAGACGGCCAGACAGTAAACAAAGAGTATTAATTGGGCGTTATGAGACGATTGCGTGAAGCAATTCGCCGAAAGAGACCAGAATTGTGGGTAGAAAACTCGTGGATTTTGCACCATCATAACGCACCGTCGCCCAGTGCCATCATTATTCGTAATTTTTTGACGAAAAATGCAACATACCATTCGACAGCCACCAATTTGGTTCCCTATGACTTCTCTCTGTTCAATCGAGTTAAAAAAACCAATACGGGGAACGCGTTTCAGCAGCCGAGAGGAAGTAATGGAAAAATCGCAGGAAGCACTGATGGACATACCGAAAACCGAATATCGAAAATGTTTCGAGGATTGGATCAAGCGCTGGCATAAGTGTGTTGCAGGCGATGGGAATTACTTTGAAGGGGAAAATATACGAGTAGATTTAGATTAATGAACTTGTATTTTTAATTTTCTGAATAATTTCCGGCAACTTTCTGATCAATGTGATATGATGCTAAAACACAATTACGAGTACTTATGCTTCAAAATGGTTTTCTTAACATATGTCTAAGCTGGTTTCATGACGTTTTAGATATGTCAAAATCGAGCCATCTATTGACAAACAGCGAGAACTGATTTGGACTTCGATTAACACATTTTTTGTTACCCAGTGAACTCGAGAAGTGTCTTGGAAGTTTAATTAGGATGACCCATTTGGTAATCCTTCTCGAAGAAGAAGTGCGGGTATTATTGAACTTTGTTTTCCGAATACAAGTTACTTTGACACTGACAGCTCCTTTCTACTCGAAATTAAGCATTTTCAGTCAGTAGCATATCTCCGCAGAACGAAATGAATTGCCTTATGCTTTTGTACGTAGATCTCCAAATATTTGACTACAAAGTCCAATCAACTCAGCAATAGAAATGACCATCTGCTTAAAATTTGGATCGGAAAACTAGCAGGTGATTGTGTCACGTCGAGTGACAATTTGGTGCGGAGTTTGGAGTGGTGCCGTCTTGGTGATGTCAATTGGCCACATTGGAGTTGCGATTCGACTCCGAAAGACCTAGTTTTTTAGGATGCCCTTAAAGATCGATGTTATCCAGACAGTCAGAAACAATTCAAGCTCTTAAAGTGAATATATTCCGAGCCATTCGTGAGATAGAGCCTGCAAACAGTCAAAAAAATTTTGAAAATTGGTTGGACAGGATGCCCTAAGCGATGCCAGAAAAATTAAATCGTATTCTATAACAAATGGGAATGTTGATATAACTAGTATAAAATATGACATCACTCGGATATCCTCTATGGGGCCTTTGGTATCTGGCCAAGAAAAGGAATGAAGTCAGATGCAAAAACGAAATAGAATGGGGCCATAGTGTGTTTTTTTTTGGAGAAACTAGTGTATGTCTTCCAATTGGAAATATACAATGAAGTGCTCTATCTCTAAAGAGAACAAAATCAGGCTGAAGCGCATTCTACTTCTTTACCGCCGCCAAATTTTAGGCCAGAAGAAGTGAACCTGGTAACAATAGCTAATCTGTTGCCAGTGTGAGATAATTATTTTCATTTTTGATAATAAACTTAGCAAAAGGCACTAAAAAGAACCTCTATTTACTTTGCATGCATCTAAATTTTATTCACATTTTACATCAATTACTTTCCGTAAACTTTGTACTTGTAAGATACCTTGTGGGCATCATTCGAAACAATTCGCAAGTTGAAATGTTTCTGGCCAATGCCTCCACTTGTAATAGTGAATTGGGTGTTGCCGGAATCCTGAGTAGCGGTAGCGACAACTTGAGAAATGACAGCGTCATTCTCAAAGAATTTCCATGGGAATGGTATATCGATTGTAATTGTCTCGTCATTTTCAGTTACCTGGTTACCACTGCCTGACCAAATCTGTTTGTCACCTGGAAAACAGAAAAAACGTTTTCAAAAACTGAAAAGGATATTTCAAATAAATGAATCTTACCGGATACTCTTTTGCCTTCGATGAAACTCTGAGTGATACCTTTGGTTGGTTTGGCCGGTTTGGCCGGGACATTGGCAAGGACCGAAAGAACTAAGCAAGCAAATGCTACAAACTTCAACATCTTGTGTGATCTTGTTTAGTGGCGTTATGAGTTTGAAACAGTCTATTGGGGGTCTTTATATACCCCAAAGTGGAAGTTGTTTTTTCTGCTACTCGTATTTTCAAGAGGCTTTCTTTTGCCACTTTAGTTTACGTAAATTGACTGTTTTTCGTTGGCAATGCATTATCTAACACTTTTGAAGTAAAGTGCTTTCAAGCGTCACCATAAGTGTGTGCATTATGTATATTTTCCCCTCCCTTCCGGTGATCATTGGCAAATATTTTACATTTAGTTGAAGAATTTCTTTTAATAGCCAACAAAAAGATTTAACGAGTCAGGATTGATTACAAGGTATTTCTTTGACGTGCGGCGGTCCCATTAAGGCAACAACTTAAAGCCTTGAGGAATCTCAATCTTGCAACTGATGCGTATGCCGATAACTACGGAGTTAGTAAAGAGCTAATCGATTTTGTGATTCCTCGAGAACGCGATAGAGTAAAAAGAATATGCCAGGGCTATAAAGTCGGAACACCAGCCTGCAAGGACGAACACGGAAACCTAGTAGTAGAATCACAGTCGGTGCGGAAAGGTTACTTCTGCAGGTTGTATAACGGCGACAACGACCATAATCCTGCAGTCGGGCAGAATCAACCATCAACACTGAAGGATGAAAGCAGTGGATTCCGTCCATCTGACCTAGACGAAGTGGAGAGAGCGATATGAAAAGTAAAGTCGAACTAATCTGCTGACCAACTGAGCTATTTAAAGCAGCTGGCGTTAACCTGATTAGGAACATGCACCAGTAAATCTGCAAGATATGCCCAGAAAAAAGAATGCACGATGAATGGAACCTCAGCATCGTTTGTGCAATCCACAAAAAGGGACTTCTGCTGCTCCAACTTTAGGGGAATTAGTCTCTTGAACATCGCCTACAAAATTTTCTCTATCGTATTATGTAATCAGCTAAAATTGATCATGAGCAGCCTGATAGGTCCATATCAGGGTGGTTTCAGGATACGGAAGTTTACCATCGATCAAATATTCACCATTCCAAATCGGCAACCACCACCTGTTGATCGACTTTAAAGCAGCATATGACACGTGAACAAGAACGAGCTGCATAATGACATGTTTTGTTCTGGTGTTCTTGCCAAACTCGTTAGGATAGATGATAGATGAGTAAAGGTGGTAACGAATTAACCGAGACCTTCAACGTCTAAAACCGTTTAAGACAAGGCGCCTCTTTCGGCATCGCTTTAAAAAGAAATGTGCAGAATTCATTGTTCAATAGAAGGGGAACGATACTCTGGAAGTCTGCTAATTGCTTGCGTACGCAGAGTACATCGACGATATTGGGCGAAGATAGCGATACGGCAGTTATCGAAGCAGAAGCGGATAAAATTGGTCTCACGATTTTTTATGCTGTCATCAAAAAAGGATTCCCAACATCTAAAACTTGGCCAGAGTGTCACAATTAGGAGCTACTATTTCGAGGTAATAACAAACTGGAGATGCTTATTGGTTCCACACAAAAATCATGTTGCGCTCACTCTTTTCTTTCGTGTCATATGACGAGCTATCTGGTGGTTAACCCATCCAAAAATACAAATATTTCAGTTATATTGTAGGTTCGAGGCAACTACTGTCAGTTGCTGGAAATTAATCATAGAAATTGGCGCCCAACTTTGGCATTTTTATTTCTCGCATTTGTTGACGTCAGATTTGAGAAGAACTCGGTTGTCATCTGGAGCTACTACATCCTGTGGTTCAACCCTAATGACAAAGATCTTTTTGTGAGCGCACGTTTCGTTCCCGGATGCTGCTACGGGTGGGGATCACAAAGAGTCTCACGTAGGTAATGTCGCCCGTTTAGCGAAAAGTCGATAAAACAGGCATCAGACTCCCGGGTCAGCAGAACGGGAGCACCAGTGCAAGCAACAGTTAGACCACCTGTTGCGTATCAGCCTTGGAGCTCAAAATACAATTAGGCGATTTTTATGAGGCAAATGGAGAGGATAGGCTTCCAAATAGAGGCATGTTAATTGTTTTAAATGCGTTGACGCATTATAAGTCATGACCCTTGGACTTGTGGTTCCAAAATAGAACTACAGAATTCTCGATAGGAAAACATTCGAAGAGATGTTGGGTGATGATCTGATTACAAATGGAACAGGGGAGAATGTTTTCTGAAAAGTGAAAAATACAACATTTCGTCCACAGGGTTCGTTGTGGAACATAATGTTAGACGAAGTCATACAGCTAACAGCGGTCAACCTAAAACTTACTTTAGGTGGCGCTACAGTCCGGGGTGGGCCTGGGCCTCAGTCAACAAGCTTCTCCAGCTAGCTCGATCCCTGGCTAGCTGTCTCCAGTTTCGCACGCTAAGTTGGCTGAGGTCCTCTTCCACTTGCGTGCGCCACCTGAGTCTTGGCCTTCCTCTACTGCGCTGTCCCTCGGGGGCGGATTCGAAGACTTTTCGGACCGGAGCATTGGTGTCCATGCGCTCTACATGACCCAGCCATCTCAGTCTTTGGATCTCCACTCTTCTGGCTAGGTCCATGTCGCTGTACAGTCCATACAGTTCGTCGTTGTATCTCCTCCTCCACTCACCGTCAATGCAGATGGGACCGAAGATCGCCCGAAGAATTTTTCTCTCGAAGCAACCAAGAACACCCTCATCCATTTTTGATAATGTCCATGCCTCTGCGCCATAGAGCAGGACCGGGATTATTAAAGTCTTATAAAGGGTGACTTTTGTTGTCCGAGAGAGGGCTTTGCTACTCAATTGCCTTCTTAACCCAAAGAAACAGCGGTTGGCAAGAGTTATTCTTCGCTTGATCTCAGCGCTGGTGTCGTTGTCTGTATTTATAGCGGAGCCTAGGTAGACAAAGTCCTTAACTACCTCAAAGTTATATCTGTCGAGGGTGACGTTCTGTCCGAGACGTCGGTGTTGGTTGTCCTTTTTGCTTGACAGCATATACTTGGTCTTGCCCTCATTGACCGCTAAACCCATTTTCGCCGCTTCCGTCTCAATACTCGCGAAAGCGCCACTGACATCACGCTGCTTTCTTCCGATTATGTCAATATCGTCGGCGTATGCGAGTAGTTGGACGGACTTTTGAAAGATAGTGCCTCTTGTGTTTGCTCGTGAGTTTTGCACTATTCTTTCAAGTACGATGTTGAAAAAATCGCATGACAGCGCATCGCCTTGTCTAAATCCTTTCTGGACATCAAAGGTCTCGGTGAGATCTTTACCGACCTTGATGGAGCAGCGTGCATTCTCCATCGTCATCCTGCACAGACGGACGAGTTTGGCAGGGATGCCAAAGCTAGACATTGCTCTATATAGCTCGTCTCTATAGATGCTGTCATACGCGGCCTTAAAATCGATGAATAGGTGGTGGGTATCGATCTGAAGCTCATGGGTCTTCTCCAAGATCTGCCGTAGTGTGAATATCTGGTCGATGGTGGACTTTTCTGGCCTGAAGCCACACTGATATGGACCTATCAGGTTGTTGACAAACGGCTTCAGGCGTTCACACAATACGGCGGGTAAGATCTTATATGCGATGTTAAGGAGACTGATGCCTCTGTAGTTGGCGCAATTCAGAGGGTCTCCTTTCGTGGGAATTGGACAAACAATGCTGAGGTTCCATTCATCGGGCATACTTTCGTCCGACCATATTTTACAGATGAGTTGGTGTATGCTCCTTACCAAGTCATCGCCTGTCGCTTTGAAGAGCTCGGCAGTCAGGCCATCCGCTCCAGCAGCTTTGTTGGACTTAAGCTTCGATATGGCTATCTTCACTTCATCCAGGTCGGGTGGACGGAATTGTTGGTCATCATCGTCCAGGTTGAAAGGTTGATTCTGCCTGACAGCGGTATTTGGTCCGTCATCGCCGTTATACAGTCTGCAGAAATGATCTTTCCAAATCCTCTTCGATGCTTGATGCTGGCGGCATTGGACCTCTTAAGAGATTAAGAGACACTCGATCGGAGAAGGACTTGGCGATCTTTTGCTTTATTACTTCAAAACAGAGAAAAAGCAACTGAGGCGAATGAACTATTTCGTAAAGCTAGCGGCAAAAATGGCATAAAAAGCGGCAGTGCCAGAACTGCTTCGCTTTATTCCGTGATGGTGATTTTTTAGTTGAATCGCTAATTGCTCTCATAGTTGACGTTGACGTAATATTATGACATCAGCTGATGTTGTATATTTTTGTAAAAGGTGAGCCAACAGATTTTGTGGATATTGGCTGTCATTTACTGAATTCAATGTGGCTGATTTTTTTGACTGATGTCATACAATCTTTGGCAAGTTTAGTCACGGAGTCGTTCCCAACGGAACAACCCATTATTCAACCTCACTACGAAAATGGGCAATCTGTAAAAGTAACATTTTGTAAAATTCGTGAATTTTTCGGCCTGCATAATTGCACTAGTGAGTTCGGAATCTGTGCAATGATGATAGGTTTTGAAAAAACTGATTCGGTATCGGGTCAAATTCCATATCATCATGCTTGGTCATCACCACTGCGAGTGAAAGTTTTTAAAACCAGGCAGGCATTTCGATTCGTTGTCGAAGTCTACAATTGGGACTCCCTTAAGGCGCTTAGTGGCAAATTATAAAGGTTGATCTTCATTTACACGGCTATAAAATCCACATTACACAACAATTGAAGCCAATGCATCCCAAAAAAGTCACTATATGGTGCGGATTATGGGTTGTGTGCATCATTGGCCCGTACTTTTTGATGATGAGGCTATAGAGACAGTTACAGTGAAGGCAAAACGTTACCGCAACATGTTGACTGGTTATTTTTTTCCAAAATTGAATGAATTCGGTGTGGACGGTCTCTGGTTTCAACAGGATGGTGCTACCGCCCACACAAGCCATCAATGAATCAATTTATTGCGTGCAAAATGTGAAGATCGCATTATTTCGGTTAGAGAAGAAGTTAATTTTCCTCCCTTACTGTTTCTGTGGGGTTATTTGAAGAGTAAGGTATATTATATATCAATAACCAAGCGACAATTCAGGATTTCAAACATAACATCTAAACTGAAATTGCGGCCATTTACCCACTTATTCTTCAAAAAAGTCATCAAAAATTTTGACCTTCTGATGGCTACTTACAGCCGAAGCCATGGTAGTCACATGAATGACGTTGTGTTCTACTCATAATTGTCATGGATTAAACTTTATTAATTAATAAAATTTTATATCTCTCTTATAATAAATGTGTATTTAATTAAATGAAAACTCCTACACCAGCTGTTGGCACACCCTTAAGTTATCAATTTCATCGTAGAGAAGTTGATATGCTGGCAACCGGCAGCCTAGGAATATGCAATTAATTTTGGGCTACCTAGTGCAGATTCAAACCTTTTCTACTTGTGGTGATAACGAGTAGGCATTGATGTTTGTTTTTGTTGTTGCATTGATAATTTCGCAAAAAGTAAAGGTACGATCATACGGTCATCCGGATGACATGCTGACGTCATAGAACTTTTGTAATTCGGTTGTCATCATCCGCTAGATGACGCGCGAACTCTCAGTGTCATCCGTTCGGTCATCCGAGTGCTCTTTTTATCCTAGAATGGATGACAAGCTTGCTTTGTCATTCGGTTGACATGGTTGACAGGTGATCACACGCGATGACACTAATGGCACGGATGACACTAATGACACTGATGACAATTTGTAGTTAGTTGTTTACGAAAAACGAAAACGTCAGTAAAGTAAAAATAAAATAACAGAAAAAGTGTTGAAGAAAAACGCGGAGGGAAAACAAAAATTTGTATGATTATCTAGCGCTCAATGTTCGATAAATTTAATCTGTATAAAAGTTGGAATAAAGTGCACTGGTGTTGGGTGGGCAGCTTCGAGGGATGGTTCAGCGTTTGACAACTGCTTCAACTCATTTAAAATTGAGTTATAATGAGTACGCATCCTCCTGAAACAACAACACACGGATAAAGTAATGTATGAATGTATACATACATGAAAGTAGATCAATTGAAGTATGAGTACTTACAATGTGGACATCGATGGCCACGATTGTGTCACTTCGTAAGACTCCAAAAACATCATTTCACTTAGATGAGGCCACGATGCTTTTGCAATTTCGTCTGTCCCTTAGCCTGATTTTCTGGCTCGAAATTTGCCCAAGCGGGCTTTAAAATGGCTGCAAAGTGATTGCCGTTTAAGATGCGTCTCGACATCGTCAACATCCTCAATATTTAAATTGACCGCCACCTTTTTTCCAGGAATCAATTTTGGAGCTCAGGGTTTTGTAATCCTTGCACCTATTATCCCAAAGGACAGGATTTACCTGAACAGCTGCAATTAAAGTAGACTCTGTTTGGCGGTCCCAGGAAAATAATATTTACTGCTCCTTTTTTTCCTGAAACCGTGGGAGTTTTATTTTTGGCCTCATTATCGGCTTCACCGTTGTCGTTGTCACTCATTTTATAACAAAGAAACAAAACGAAAATTAACTTTAAACTTTTTCAACGATGCAAACGTGTCATCCGATGTCAGATGACAATGTGGAAAATGTAATGTCATCCATGGGACCTTGGATGTCCCATGTCGGATGACACGCTGTCAAAAAAATTTGGTCATCCAGTCCCAATAGCGATGATAAACGATCACACGGTCAATCAAATCAGTCAACTGGATGACATGGAAATCGTGTCATCTGGCATGTCATCCCGTTCATACGTTCAATGACATGCCGGATGACAGGCGATCACACCGGATAACCTTTTTAGGACAAATTCTACGTCATAATGACGTCAGAATGTCATCCGGATGACAAGTTTGGATGACCGTCTGATCGCACCTTAATTCTTCATAATTTGTTGAAAGTTGGAACTAGTTATAGTTCGTTTACATGTTACAGAGAACATGTTACATAAACTAACATGGATTGCAAAATTTCCAGATTTTGGTCATTCCAAAAACTGGTTTCTACTGATGGCCTCTATCCGTGTGACCCTGTATCTGACTGAATAAGTCTGAATTGTTAACAATGTGAATTCTCTTCACATTTTACACGAAAACGTCTATCTATTACACACACAAAGTGAAATTTACGTAGAAATAGCACTGATTCTAGCAAATTGTAGGAGTCTACAGGCTTGCATTAATGTTTTGTGAAAAAGGCCAGGAAATGCAAATGTAACAGTAGAGCTTGCCATCTACGAGGGTTGTCTGAAATGTTACCGACCGAACAATGATACAAGGCATTTCTATTCAAAATTTTGTTTTTATTTTTCTACATAGTCTTCTTGTAACTCTACACACTTCTCCCAGCGATGCTCCCATCTCTATAATCCGTCCAAATAGTACTTGGAAGGAGAGGGAACAAAAGAAGTCGCTTGGGGCTAGATCTGGTGAATAAGACGGATGGTCAAGCAGTTCAAACCGTAATTCATGGATTTTCGCCATGGCAACCGTCGAGGTGTGAGACGGCGCGTTGTCTTGGTGAAATATGATTTTCTTTTTCTGCAAATGTGGCCTTTTTTCCGCAATTTCTGCCTTCAGCTTGGCAAGCAATGATGCGTAGTATGCTCCTGTAATGGTTTTTCCTTTTTGAAGGTAATCGATTAAGATAACTCCTTTACTATCCCAAAAAACTGTCGCCAGCTCTTTCCCAGCCGAAAAAAAACAGTTTTTGCTTTTTTTTGGAGCCTGCTCGCCCTTGTAGTCCACTGTTTTGACTGAATTTTTGTTTCGGGTGTATAATGGTGTATCCAAGTTTCATCTACAGTAATTAATCGGCGCCAAAAGTGGCAATTATTGCGCCTAAACTGTGCCCACAGAGCGTTGGAAATGTTCTTTAGAACACGTTTTTGGTCTAACGTAAGCAAACGCGGCACGCAACGCGCGTACAGCTTTCTCTTGCCTAAATCTTGATTTAATATGTAGCAAACACGTTCTTTCGACATTGTCATAACCTCTACTATCTCTCTCACCTTAATTCGGCGGTCGTCTAACACCATTTGGTGAACTTTAGCAATGTTATCGTCAGTGGTTGCAGTTTTTGGACGTCCCGAACGTTCATCATCTCCCAAGCTCTTACGGCCACGTTTAAGTTCAGCTGCCCAAAATTTTACTGTGGTAAATGATAGTGCAGAGTCCCCATACACAGAGTCCAACTCATTTTTGATTTGCGTAGGCGTATTGCCTTTCAAAAACAAGAATTTAATAACAGTTCGATACTCAATTTTTCCATTTTCACAAAAAAACACTCATATCGACTCACTCAAACGACTGTCAATTAAAAACTGCGCGTCCGACATGACTGAAACTTCGGTAAGAACTCGTAACTGTCAAAAGATGCATAACTAGCATTCACTAGCTTTTATTGACGAGTGCCGCTATCTTTACGTTGCGGTTGGAAACTTTTCAGAAAACCCTCGTATGTTAGTTCATTTATGCCAGGCAGTGTTCTCTCTCTCTCTCACAGAAAGTGTCGCAGGATGTTTTGTAATCTATTGCCAATACATTTAGATGAAACCCCTAACTATGGAACCACGCAGTGCTAGTGCTGGTTCGGGTCAGAAGTGGGGAGATGGAATAGTAAGACCTTAAGCGCATATACTTCAACTCCTTTTTAACGATTCTTCAGAATGTAGTTCGGAGCAAGAGCAAGTTTTTCCAACAAGAGTGAAATCTAACGTTGTAGTGTGGAACGAAACTGCTGGTTCGTGGTGCCCACTTGATGATCTGTGATTCGAAATGTATATGATAAGACGCTGTGTCTGCTGGATAGCTGGCATTGATCAATGGCATTGTCGAGTCGCTGTACCCGCCAGATAGCTTGCGGTGCCGTTAGGTTACGAAGCAAACGTTGCTCGGCTTAGTGAAGATATATGCCGTTACTGCAGCGCACCGGAATAGGCTGGCGTCGATGTTAATAGACATACGAACGATATCACCGTATGCTCTGATGCGATTACTGGTTATTTATACGTACACCACTCGTATAAATTTATGCAAGAAAAGTATTATTCGAATAATTCACGAATATATTTATTAAAGTTAATTTCATAAATTTTATAAAAGTTTGCAAAGACCATTTGACGGGAAGGGGGATTGATGTTATCACACACGAAAAATCAAGAGTGGAATGAATTTATTCTTAAGCTCTTTTTACAGCTCTTTCCTGGGTGCGTTCAGAGCCCGCAAGACATTTAGCGCCGTCGACCGCTAGAGCGCTAAGTGTTCTGCGCTATGTGCTACTCCGCTACAGCAGTACTCAAAAAATAATAATCCGCTTCGCATCCCATATCGGCTTAAGAGCCATCCGTTGAGTACCATCAGCATTCCTAGCTTGATGTAGGCTTTGGTCGATACCATTCTGTGCACAGCGATCTTAGGTAACAGTGAAAAATCGGTGCGCAGGGTTAAACTTCATCAAACTTCAGTGCGCGTTGCACCAAAGGCTATTGATAGTGTTCCCAATGACCATCGCCATAGTTACCTCGTTTATTGAAAATCACCCTGCATGGTGTAAAGCCCCATATAAGAGTATTTCCAGGTACTTTACACTTCCAGAAGACCGACAGCACAGAAGTTTTCTATTTAGGGTGAACTTCGTCGAGAAAACATATGGTTTTGCCTTCAAACACTTGAATAAGACCGGTCAGCTGTCTTATTCTCGTAAAGAAAGCATTCTCAGTTTTGAGACAATTGACCGAAATCCGATTTCGAAACGTAGTGTCACGTTGGAAGGCATATGCATCATGGACAGAAGTTGTATTCGTTCCTGAAAGTTCCTTTCTTCCCTGGTCCTCAATATAGAGGAGGCATGGAGCACTTCATTTTTATCATTTATTTTACATTGTCATCTAATTTGAATTATTAATTTTGAAGTTTGAAATATTAAATTGTGAATTTTTCATACTAAATTCCGATCATTTTCAGGGTTCCGTACGTCCAAATGAAAAACTACTGGGCCGAATAAGTTGAAATTTGGTACACATATGTATTTCTGGGACTCAACCTTGAACGCATAAAGTAAATAAATAAATTTTGAACATGTTGGTTATTTTTGGGGGGAAAATTAGGAAATTAAAAAAAAATTGTACAATACTGTACCGTGTGATACATCAAATGAAAGGGCTTTTTGTATTGGTCTCAAATATGTTTTATTAATAATTTTAAAATAAATAATTTTGAAGTTATTTAAGAAAATAAATGAAAATTGTTTACGCAATTGGATTTACATAAAAAATAAAAAACAGGTGAAGGAAAAATTGCAGATAAAAGCACTGCAAATAAAATTGATAGTGGCGATAATCCTTACTGGATACGGCCAAGGAGAAACTGTGTTTATTCCTCGCATCCCGTTTATTCCATCTGAATCAATGCTTAAAGAAGGCTGGGGTTGATTTGAGGGCAGACTGCTTTTCTCATGGCCAACTATATGTGGCATATTCGAGAGTTAGCTCATCTCGCAATCTATCCATTCTACAGCCTGAGGGAAAAACGGCAAACATAGTTTACAAAGAGGTGTTGCACAAATAACGCAACGCATTGACATCTCTAAGATTTTAAAAACACCACCAAATAAATTGACAGCTCCATTAATACTCGTATTCATATCAATACTCGGGCTTAAAAAAAACATTTTAGGGGTGTGGAATGCTATGCTGACTTAACCTCCTCATGGTGCATTGTTGTTAGCACTACGATTGTCAGCTTTATCAGTACGAATTTGTAAATTCTTAAATGGTTTATAAAAATTATGTTTAATCTAGGACTTTGCAAATTAACCTCGCAAATTAATTGTAATATTAAATCGAATGAAATAAATTAATTGTATACGCTTAAGAATTTGAAACTAAAATAGATTATGCCCACGAGCGAAGCCTGACCCATCCGGCTAGTAATAAAATATAATAGTAAAATAATAATAACAGAAACCACAAACAAATTTCAACGTACGGAACCCTCTTAACGCCATATTTTTTATAATTAATTTTCGTTAATTTTTATACCAATTGTATTTTTACTTACTTTACTTTTGGTGGCGCTACAGTCCGGGGTAGACCTGGGCCTCAGTCAACAAGCTTCTCCAGCCAGCTCGATCCCTGGCTAGCTGCCTCCAGTTTCGCACGCTAAGTTGGCTGAGGTGCTCTTCCACTTGCGTGCGCCACCTGAGTCTTGGCCTTCCTCTACTGCGCTGTCCCTCGGGGGCGGATTCGAAGACTTTTCGAACCGGAGCGCTTGTGCCCATCCGCTCTAAATGACCCAGCCATCTCAATCGTTGGATCTTCACTTTTCTGGCTAGTTCATTGTTGTATCTCCTCGTCCACTCACCGTCACTGCAGACGGGCCCGAAGATCGCCCGAAGAATTTTTCTCTCGAAGCAACCAAGAACACCCTCATCCATTTTTGATAATGTCCATGCCTCTGCGTCATAGAGCAGGACCGGGATTATTAAAGTCTTATAAAGGGTGACTTTTGTTGTCCGAGAGAGGGCTTTGCTACTCAATTGTCTTCTTAACCCAAAGAAACAGCGGTTGGCAAGAGTTATTCTTCGCTTGATCTCAGCGCTGGTGTCGTTGTCTGTATTTATAGCGGAGCCTAGGTAGACAAAGTCCTTAACTACCTCAAAGTTATATCTGTCGAGGGTGACGTTCTGTCCGAGACGTCGGTGTTGGTTGTCCTTTTTGCTTGTCTTTCTTCTTCCTCCTGAGAAGCCGGTGCTCGTCTCTCCTCTTCCGCTCATAGAGCTCATGAGCAGCTCTGGTCTTTCTAAGCAGCACCGCGTTATATGCATCTTGCTTAGCTGCATGTGCTTGCCGGCATTCATCATCGAACCAGGGGTTTCAACAAGGTAATGGTCCGAGTCGATGTTGGCTCCTCGGAACGAACGGACATCCATAATGCTGGAGGAGTGTCTTGCGTCGATCGCAATGT
Organism: Volucella inflata; assembly: GCA_928272305.1. NCBI lineage: Eukaryota > Metazoa > Arthropoda > Insecta > Diptera > Syrphidae > Volucella > Volucella inflata. The sequence continues at coordinate 69,674,986 of OV743719.1, forward strand.
GATCAATCTGGTTGACTGTTGATTGATTAGGAGTTCTCCAAGTCCCCTTGTGTATGTCGAGATGTGGGAACCGCGTGCTAGCCATGACAATGTTTCGCCCCGCCGCAAAGTCGATTAGCCTGAATCCGTTATCGGAGGTGGTGTTGTGCAGGCTATATTTTCCAATTGTTCCACCAAAGATACCCTCTCTTCCTAGCTTTGCATTAAAATCACCGAGGACAGTTTTAATGTCATAGCTAGGGCATTGCTCGTAGGTCTTGTTGAGGAGCTCGTAGAAGGCATCCTTGGTGTCGTCATCTTTCTCCTCTGTGGGGGCATGCGCGCATATGAGGCTTATGTTGGGGAATTTAGCCTTGATGCGGATTGCTACGAGGCGCTCGCTCACATGCCGGAAGCTAAGGACTTCTCGTCTTAGTCTGCCTCCGACAACAAATCCGCATCCAAATAAGCGCTGCTTTTGCCGTCGATAGCAATTGCCGTAGTAGATGTCGCAGTTTTTCATCTTCTTTTTGTCCGGCCCATCCCATCGCATTTCTTGGATGGCGGTTATGTCTGCTTTGCAGCAGTCTAGGGCCTCCGCTAGTTGCTCGGCTGCATGTGGTCTATTTAGGGATCTAACATTCCACGTGCATATCCGTAGCTCATTGTCCTTAAATCGTTTGCGTGGGTTGTCAACAGTAGATCCGTCCATATCCGAGGCTTGTTGATGCTTCGTAACTTAATCTTTTTTTAAATGGCCGGGCAGTTACCCCGGCGGCACAATCCCCAACCTGGAGGACCAGTTCCATTTTGAGTGCCCCTAGGACGAGGGGTCGGTTACACCGAAGCCAGTAACCCTTTCCGGGATGTGAGCGCTGCCGTTGGCCCTTATAGGGCTCGTCCGCCACCATCTCTTTTCCAAGACCCTGACTAAGTCCTGGAAATCCTTTCCGGCCCGAGCTCCAAATATGTCGGAGTAGCCCGGATAAGGTCTTGTTTTGTTTTTCCGACACTAATCCTGGTTAATGGCGCAGGAAACTTGCCATTTGCCCCCTTCACTTCGCAACCTCTAGTGAGATTCCCAGATGGCGCCACGGGGAGGCGTGAAGTAGGACTATACCAATTGTATTCTATAAATACTAATAAAAGCCAAGTGTTAGCTCTCTTGTACGGCCAACTCGATGACACACTCTCGTTTTTATTTCATCGCTCGTTATCCGCTTTTCATTGATCGTTTTCCGCTACTGCAGTATAAAGGTCCACTCACAATTTTACACGGAAAACGAAGTAGAGCGTATACACCTAGGTTTCAAAAACCAAACACAAATGATTTCACCGAGTTTTATTAAGAAAATCACATTCTTAAAATTTACCCGCGACTAGTTGAATTTCGGTGCGAACTGTCAAGATTTATTCACGTTCCACATGCCACAAGAATTGAATCCACAGTTCGCACGACCAAACAGGTCGCCCGTGTTTAACCTCAAATCGTTTGTTTATTTTTCAATCAGCCGCATTCGAGAGTCGCACACTTTTACGACCAAAAAAATGCGGCTGTGAAAGAAACGTCAAAATTTGCGAAAACGCGAAAACTGGATCGATTCGCAGGTCGCAGTTCTCTGGCTGTGAATGGACCTTAAGGTTGTATCTAAGGGGTAGGAACCTCAAACCTAGATAGAATCGTTTTTTCACAACCGGAAATGTGCTAAAGAACCAACAATTTCCCTTACAACTTAAAGTAAAATTTTTTCACCAAGCGGCCAGACTTGATGATCGTACAGACTTCTTGGCGACCGTTCCGCCATCTTTTTCGATTTTCGGTAAAAAGTTTGCCAGTTTTTTGGTATGTAGGCTAGGAGTGCGAATTCTCTTCAAAGTAGTCACCAAATATGTATATACGAGTATATGGCAGCTTGAGGCTATTCAAAGGAACAACAACGCTTTATGTAGCCTCATTCGTCACCACGGTGATAGAAGTTGGTTATGAGATAGTTGTGACTAGGTTGCCTACGAAGTGAGTCTTATAAGCATAAGGCAGAGCGTCCCTGCTGTCGAATTAGTGAAAGCTGCTACTTTCACCGCTGGTCTCAATCAAAAGTCCCTCTGAAAAATTCGAATTAGCTTCTTATATCAAAGAAAATTTTATTTCTTGCTATGATCTGTAAGGATTCCAAGTTACCTACCTATAAGGAACTAATCTTCTTAGCATAGCTGCAGTCTTAGTTTTGTAACCAAGGTAGAGGATAGCATGGTTTTGGGGTGATGACTGGCATGTAGCATTTCCTACTGCCTCAAAGCGTGTCCTGTCATACTAATGACGCGGCATGAGACAAGTCCCATCTTCCTCCAATTACCGTACTCAACGCCTTTGGTGCTGGCAGTAGTATCTAACTAGAAACTAACGCAGCATCGAATTTGTACCACTCTTTGTTTATCTCGTAGCTAATGTCTGCAACAACTAACATAGATCTTGGTTGAGTTAAGACGGTGAAATTGAGTTAGCCGCATAAAAAACAAGTTCCCGGTGTTTCTGATCGATCGTTATACATATAGTGGCTTGAAGCCTCTTATACAAACAAAACCACCACCACCCATACTCATGGTGACTGTGTGGATATTATGTAAGGTTTTGTATTCAATACGGAAGGCCTCCTACATATTGAGCAAAGGATACAAGTCTCTTGTTGTCTCCTTGTGAGAATATAATTTATAGTTTTTAGTGTAAGGTCAAGATTTTTGGGTAGAAGACGCGTCAACAGATTCCCCGCTTCTCACAAATTTTGCAGAATAAATAAGATGATACATGTCTGCTTCACTGGCCTAAAAATATCAAAAGTCTAAGCCCCCTGTTTTGATAGAGGAAGTTGAGTTTGCCGCGAACTTGCTCAATCATTAGCCGCGTGAAGCACTTCACTCTAAGAGTTCTATCTTCCAGATCGCATACTCGCACCTAAATGTAAAAAGTAACTGCTGTGTTAGGTTGTTCAAACTGCTGTCGTTATGAGCTTTTCAAATTCGCAGCCCTAGGCTAGAGAGAAGATAGCGACACCTTTAATGGTAAGTTCCTCGTTCGTTTTGTTGTTTCGGGATTTGTTCAGGGAAACTACCATTAGGGTTATTTCTAAGGGTGGATTTGACCCGATCAACCGACTTTCATTAACCAAAACTAGAGATAACTTTTGGTAAAGCATCAACTGCAGGTTTGACTTTGTCAATGGGTTTAGCTGCTTCTTCCAGTTTTCAAAATTTTCCACTGAAACTAAAGGCTCTATGGGTCACATCACTGATTTAATTTAGATGACATGCGGTTGAAAATCCAACGAGGATCAAGTTTAAGTTGCAGGAGATTAATCAGTTTCAGTGGATCAGTTTGCCGGCGCGTTCTTCATACTTTTAATAACCTTTTAGGCGTAAGTCCATTTTGGAGCCCACTCGACCTTTCTGTTTATCAGGGAAAAGCTTTCAAAAAAACAAAAACAGCGCCCTCACTAAGCACCTGTTTATTCCGATGAGTCTGAATATGTTAATCTCTCCATTACTTGAGCCTGATCTAGCGAATGTATTGCAGAGAGAACTACAGAATTCAGCAGATTCGAAAGATCTAGCCATTTCTGGCTGGCCTTAGTCTATAAGACCTCTGTTTTTGTCTCTGTTTTTGTGGCGCCCTTGATAAGTGAACCTATGATCGTATTGTCAGTCAGCTTATTAGCTTCAAGGGCAGTTAGAAATCACAACATCTCATTTAATTTTGCAACTACATAACATTTCGTTTATTCATGTTTCACATCAATTACTTGCCATAGACTTGGAATTTGTAAGTCACCTTGTGGGCATTATTCGAAACAACTCTCAAGCTAAAACTCTTCTGACCGACGCCTCCATTTGTAATAGTGAATTGGCTGTTGCCAGTATCCAACATAGCGGTAGCGACAATTTGAGAGATGACAGCATTATTTGCTTGCCCTTCCTGTGGGAAAGGTACATCCATTGTTATTACCTTGGCAAAATCAATGACCTGGCTACCACTGCCCGACCAAATCAGTTTGTCACCTGAAAAGAACCAAATTTTTCAAAACCTGAAAAAGATTTTTCCAATAAATAATCTTACCGGCTACTCGTTTGCCAACGCTGAAATTTTGGATGCCACCATTAGCTGGTTTAGCCGGGGGATTGGCAAAGACCGAGAGGATTAGGCAAGCGAATGTAATTAACTTCAACATCTTTGGAGAACTTGTTTAGAGATACTATGAGCTTGGAACAGTCTGTTTGGCTCTTTATATACCACTGAGTAGTAGTTGGTTTTCTATTAATTTGAAGAGTCCTCCAGCCACTCAAATCCAACTTAATTGACTGCTTTGGCCCTTGAAGTTAATTGGCAACGCCTTATCAAGTGCTTTCGAAGCAAATTGCATTCGATTTATCTTGTCAGCCTAAGTGTATGCATTTTTGATAATGTTTTTTTTACCTTGGTTTTGAATGTTAGGGAATTATATACACTTTGAGCGAGAGATTTTATTCAGTTGAGATTGAGTGGTTCGACTGCTATAAAAGGATGTGCTTCAGTTACTTGTGCTCATTAATTTTCAAATTCAAATCTAACGCTAACATGTTTTACGGAGTTGTGTCGGTTTTTCTGATTATTTTTGGGATTGCTGTAGCAGCACCCAATACAGAGTTTACTAATATTAACTCCCGTGTTCCTGGTAAGCTTACGGTATGACATGTAAACTGGCGATTTTGTTGAAATAACCTTCCTTCGCAGGTGATCAACTGATTTGGGAATCATCTCTGGTACAGCAAAAGTTGAACTTCTTTGGGCAGTCCACATATGAGATTAGCTATCCCTTAGATGGATCCCGTTCGCCATACCAAATAACTCACATTCATGTAGATGCCACGGAGAGTACAGGTTTTATGGATATTTCAATTTACGGAGGATGTGGCACTGATTTTGCAAGACTGAAGTTGATAGCGAAAAGCGTTCAAGATGGCAAGTACAAGATCTTTATCTACGGCAAAAAGAAGTAAAAAATAATTGTGAATAAACTTTAAGAAACAGCAAATTAGTGTGTTTTCATTTTATTTTGTCTTCTAAGCCTAGAGATGAATTATACATAAGTCTCGCTTGCACGGACCTTTACTCATCTGATGAGTGATTCTGTTTAAGGTTTGTTAACTTCAAAAATGCACCAGTTATCCGCAGTTGCTTGATTTGGGATTGCATGGCTGGGAAAGCATCTCCCTGTTGCCCTGATGGGGATATGGCTACCGAGGACACGTTCTGCAGTAGTGACAACTATTAAGAGAACGGTTGCGCCTGCTACTCATGCCAAAAAACGCATTTAAGGTTGAAAATTTAGTTCTCTGAACAAATATGTAGGAGCTATGAGAGATAGTAATAGGAGCCCATCGATACAATTCCACGGCACCCTTCGGTGTTCTCGTGGGTTTATAAGAACCCGAATGATGGCTCCATCCTGAAGTAATGCTAACGCGGTTCTATTATGGATCGAAGCCTCGTCAAAAGAGAGGGGTTTATGTGAGTATAGGACCAAACCTCCGCAAGGGTTTCAAGTCAAGTCTTCGCGTTCGAACATCAGAATTGTGTTTGTCTTAAGACTTATACATAATGGGGAGTTTATTGTTATCTGAATACTCCCATTTCACTATTGCTCGGGAGGGGTATGTAAGCTAGTGTTAGGCTATCAGCTAGAATTTGTTTTTGAGCTCCCGAGTGGCAAATACTACAATATCAAAAGATAGCAGCGGATTTCATATCCTTATCATTCAATACATCCGATGTTAGATATCAAGTTTGACGGATTCAAGCTTGAATAACTACTGTAGTCAGTGCTGTTAAAAGAAAAGAGTCCACGGCTTGTGGTTCGCTGATTTAGTAGACCTCTTCTTTGAGAAATAATATGAAAAGCACGAAGCGACAAAAATGCTCCAATTCGGAACGAGCGTCTGTTTACTGGACGCTGACGTGGAGCAACCATCTAAGCATGATTCACCGAAAAAGATAGAAATAAATTCTCCGCCGAAAACCAGCGACTACAATAGCATAAACTGAATGATAACAGGATCAAACTAAATAAACAAGCAAGCAAATGGTTTCAGATGCTTGCTTAAATTCGTTTAATACTGCAGATCTTATAGATGGTGTAAAGGAGACTTTTTCCGCACAATCAGAACGGTCTCCTTTAGTGTGGAACGGCCAAACGATGACGAGGTTCATCCTGGTCCAACGACAGTACCATTTCAACCATCATCGCCGTTATTTACTCTGCAGAAGTAGAGTTTTTCTTGTTTATGCAATTTTCAGAACGTTGAGTTCAACAGACAATTTTCGTCTATAAGCGCAACTTTGTTTCTTGTTTGGCTGCATGTGAGAATACCCGCATGGTGGTCTTACTTGATTCTGTTGTAGTTTTGATATCCACATCTGTACTCTAGCTGCAGCAAGGTAATAATCCGAATCATTGTTGGCTACGACGAGCCACGAGCCTTTCAACCTGGACGATGTAGACCAACAATTCCGTCCATCCGACCTTAATGAAGTGACGATAGCAATATCTAAGCTGAAGTCCAACAAAGCCTGACTGCCGAGCTCTTTAAAACGACAGGCGGTGATTTGCTAGGGAGCATACATAAACTCATCTCCAAAATATAGTCGGACGAAAGTATGCCCGATGAATGGAACCTCAGCATTGTTTGTCCGACCCTCAAGAAAGTAGACCCTCTGAACCGCGCCAACTACAGAGGCATCGGGTCTTCTTAACATCGCATACAATATCTTATCTGCCGTATTGTGTGAACGGTTGAAGCCGTACAACAATCTCATAAATCCATCCAGAAAAGTCCACCATCGATCAAATATTCACAAAACAGTAGATCTTGGAGGAAACTTATGAGCTTCAGATCGATACAAACCATCTATTTATCAATTTTAAGAACGCGTATGACAGCATCTACAGAGACGAGCTATAGAGCAATGTCTAGTTCTGGCATCTCTACCAAAATCGTCCGTCTGTGCAGGATGAGGATGAAGAACGCACGCTTCTCCATCAAGGTCGGTAGAGAGCTGACTGGGACCTTTGATGTCGAAAAATGAGTTGGACAAGGCGATGCGCTGTCATGCGATTTCTTCAACATCATTCTTAAAAGATTTGTACAAAACTCACGAGCAAACACAAGAGGCACAATCTTTTCGTGCAAGTACTCACATTCGCCTATGATATCGACATAATTGGAAAAAAGCAGCGTGATGACAGTGGCGCCTTTGCAAGTATTAAGACGGAAGCGGCGAAAATGGGTTTAGCGTTCAAGGAAGGCAAGACGGAATTTATGCTGTCAAGCAAAAAGGACACGCAATACCGACGTGTAGTAGTAGCAGTAGTTAAGGACTTTGTCTACCTAGGCTCCGCTATAAATTCAGACAACAATACCAGCGCTGAGATCAAGCGAAGAATAACCCTTAATAAGACCTTAATATTCCCAGTCCTGCTCTCTGGCGCAGAGGCTCAACTCACATTCAGACAAGCGTTGCCATCTTTCTGTATAGCAATCACCTTAGTGGATGTCGCAGTTTTTTTTTTGGGCCGATGCATCCTAAATATTTATTATACACATATAGGAGATTATGGCCTTCTCAACAAGTGATGTACAGCGTTTTTACCTGACAGGATATGTCAGTTAGAAATATTTGGTAAGGGGACCGTTCAGGCTCTGAACTGTTTCTTCTGCTATTTACTCCTTCTGAGCTCAGATAATTTTTAAAGGGAAGCCACAATACATGTTAATTATATTGACATTCACGAGCTTTTTTCTAGAAAAGTTCATCAACCGTATGTAACAGGATTGTTTCTAACACCTACAATAATTTAATTCGGTAAACCAATGATAAAAAAAGTTCACTTCACGGCGTATGTATCGTTGGTGTTTTGGTTTTGTATGTCTGTTTGTAATTATAACTACAGAATTCAGAGCGGATGTAGCCAATATTCGAGGGCTAAAAAGTAATCACTGTTTTGGCCCACACCTCTCAGATCACTCTGATCTGAAGCTACCTGGCTACGAACTAGTGTCACTATTCTTGCTTGACTGCGGTTTCGCCATTAACGTGCGTAGGGATGTAGCTTACCAAACTCCACTAAAATGTAGTCCCTGTTCCACTCCGGAATTCATTTTCATGTGGTTAAAATTCCATCTCCGTAAACAAATTATCCACTATTGTTTTTTTTACAGAAGTCCCAAACTGGACAGCAACTCGACCCTTAACGAGTTTGATGCGCTGTCTGACTCCATACAAAGAATTGTACTCCTGTATCTTCATACTGAAATCGTTATTGCGGGCGATTTCAATGTACACAATTCTGGGTGGCTTCGACATTCTGGACAGAGAACATCAAAAGGACAGTGTGTTGAGACCCAGCTTGTTAATGAGCCCACGCGAATCCCAGACGTTAATAGTCATACCGCCAACACCCTGGACTTGTTTCTAACTTCTCACGCTGATAAGTATACCGTTGATGTGCTCTCCCCTCTATGCTCAGCAGACCATTGTGTCGAGGCGTGGTACGACTCAAGCTTTTTACAATGACATTGTAGCTGTCAGATTTTTGGGTAAAGCCAATCTGCTTGCTGCACACTTTGTAGCCAGCTCAACGCTACCAGATTGTGCCTTGTCTCCGCCTACACTTGAGTGCAGCCAATCTTCAATGGGACGAATCCACTTTCTTACTCGTGTAGTAACAAGAGTACTTAAAGATCTTAACATTCGCAAATTCGTTGGTCCGGATGGTATATCTCCCCTCCTTCTGAAGAAGTTTTCTTCTATGCTGGCAAAACCACTGCGTAAGCTTTTCTTTCAATCCTACCCTTTATGACTCTTTCTGAACAGATGGAAAACAGCATTTGTCCAGCCCGTTCCTAAAAAAGGCGAATCTTCTTTTCTCTCTTCTTACAGACCCATTGCATTTACGTGCCTTCCCTTCGAGGTCATGGAAACGCTGATAAATCGTCAGCTCATGAAATATCTCACGAAAACTTCTTAATGACCGGCAGTACGGTTTTCGTAGTAACAGGTCCACTGGTGATTTGATGGCATGTCTCACCGAAAAGTGGAACCAAAGGTTACATCAATCTGGCGACAGCAAGACAGTTGCACTTGATATTTCTAAGGCATTTGACAGAATTTGGAATCAGGCTCTTTTGTCGAAAATGCGTGCATTTGGGATCGACGACTCAATGGATTGGAAATTACATACCGGAACGTTCAATTCAAGTTGTCTTGGATGATTTCAAGTCTGATATTCACAAAATAAATGCTGGTGGGCTCCAGGGTTCCGTTCTGTTTTCGACACTCGTTTTAGTTTTCTCTTGTCTACTACTTCCAATCCAAATTATTTCTTTGCTGACGACAGTACTCTCAGAACGGCAACAGCAGCGTATGTTAGGCTCATTAAATTTCGATATTAACAGCATAACCAATTGGTGGACTACTAACAGAGTGGAATTCAATGCTTCAAAAACACAATGCTGTCTGCTAAGTGAAATTCAAACATGGTACTTGCATCATTGAAACTGAAAAACTTTCCATTCTCGGTATCTGTGTCAATGATAACTTTCGTCGGAATGGCTACATATTCGAAGTCGCCAAAAATGCTGCGAAATATCTAGGTTTCCTTAAGCGATGTAAGCCTCTGATCGGGCTTCAATATATAAGGCATTAATCTGTTCAAAATTGAAGTACAATGTTCACATCTGGTCAGGTGCTCCTATAACTTCTTTCCACTTGCTAAATAAGGTTCAAAACCATGTGATTAAACTTAAAGGTGACGCCAATTATACCCAGTCGATTAACACCCTCAATCAACGACGTTATGTCTACCTGTCTTACCCTGTTCTATCGCTATTTTCATAACCAGTGCTCCTCAGAAATTGCCAGTAGCATTCCGCCCTTTCAAACCTCCAACCGTAACACCCGTTTCGCTATAAATGCTCATCAGCACACCTTCAAGCCCACTTTCGAACGTACCCTGAAATATCGTGATTCTTTCCTAAGCCGAGACACTCGCTAACGGAATGTAATGCCGAGCTCTTTATTTCCTAGTCATTTTAACCTCCAAATATTTAAAACCAACGTACATCGGTACCTCTCTTTCTTTCCTCCCTAACGCCGGCAGTCTTTATGCAAGTTCGAATCCTAAGAAATTCCGTTTTAAACCCTGCTTGGCAGGCTTATCGGTGACATTATTTCGCGTGATCCCAGTGTGACAGGGATCCTAACTAAAAGCCGTGACATAAGCCTTCCTTTTACCGCAGATACTTTATTTATTCTTCGTTGGAAATGAAATCTAACGTTATTGTCCGCCAGAACGACACCAGCTTTGGATCTTAGATCGCTTCTGAGGCCATTTGTGAAAACTCTACTACGTATGTTGCAATGTCAGAATACTACCTTAGGTCATCAATATTATTGTTTTAAATTTAAAATAATATTCTTGCTATTAAGAGATGCTCATTTATTTTACCTCACCTGAAAAGAAACCAATAAGTTCCTTCTAAGTGATTCTCATGGATTCAAATAATAGCACTTAAGTATGAGACCATCTCGGAAATAGTCTTTTTATCACCAAATGCCTATCGAAAACTTAATAGAAATTGTCAATTGACGTCCAAAGAATTCTATGCGGAAAGAAAGACACAAGTAGATAAGGCCTAAACAAATAATTTAAATGAGAAATCCTATTTAAGTGGCTCTTCAGCACGCTTCGTAGATTAACCTATTGAAAATCTAAATGCCCAATTAGAAGACACTTATATTTAATTAACTTTGGTCTGAAAAGTTTAATAAAAAGTGAATGCTTTGCAAATTCTCCTCACAGTTTGCATAAGGTGTTTCTTTGTATATCGTAAAGATGAGCCGTAATTTAGTCCTTGCTACGTTGGCTTTTGCCTTCTTAATTTCGCCAGCTTTTACGAAAATTTACGACGATTACATCAGCATCAATAGTAGAGTTCCAGGTGCATATAATACTTACAACTTCATCAAGTGAAATGATGGTTAATCTGCTTTGCTCTCTTATAGGTGACCAATTAGTTTGGCAATCCTCGCACGCCAAACAAAACTTCAATTTTTACGCTACTGTTCGAGTAGACGTAGCAAATCCAGATAACATCCAAAAATCGCAATTTATGCTGAGTCATGTGTTGATTACGGGCAAGGATGATACCGGATATATAGATGCTCACTTTGACGCAGGTGGTCCCGGATCGGATAATATGAAGCTGAAGATGGTTTTCAATTCTATCCAAAATGCCGATTTTGTAATTTATGTTTACGGCAAAAAGAAATAGGCATCAGGAAACTATTGTGGAAAAATGGCGTGTGACGACTGTAGTAATGTTATGAACTACCTGTAGTTGATGTAAAATATAATTCATAATCGTTTTTCATAGTCACAAGTATCAACTCCTTATAACCTTGGTGTTTTACTTTAAATAATAATCCTTCTACGAGTTCAATACTTCAGCACTGGACGTGACTGTACTCGTATATGCTGGGGCTATATACTACATACTTGGAGGAAGAAAAACGTAGTATTAATCCCCAAGCCAGCCAACAAGTGTAGTGAACCACCTAAATCATACCCTCCTATAAGCTTGACTTCGTTTTATTTGAAAACTATGGATAGAGTTATTGACGTCCACATCAGAGAAAGCTTAGAAAATAGCTTGCCTCTGCACACATGGCAGCAGAAATGAAAAGCTCCTTCCGTAGCAACGAACGTTGCATTATCTGCACGTTCCTGGGCATAGTGGGTGCCATCGATAATACTGAATATGACTCCGTATCAAAACCTTTCCTCAATAGAAATATCGATCAACCATATACTATAAATACTTCATCAGGACTGGTCTCAGTATCTGTATCAGCCGTAAGAGGCTGTCCACAGGGAGCCGTACTCTCGCCTCTCCTGTGGGTATAGGATATAGACAACCTGCTTAATAAATGAAGCAAAAGTGGCTTTACGTAGCTCAGCAAGTATAGGACAAAACAAAGAGCTAGATCTTTGCGACCGCTCGCACCGAACGAGTCGTCCGGCCCTTCAATAAAAATGCCAATAGATGTATAAATCTAAGTCGGAACGATATCAGAAAGTTAGTAGGGTACCTTACACAATATTACGGTCTTAGATATCACCTCAACAAAATAAGACTAGTCGACTCTCCGGAGTGCCGACTTTGTCTTAAAGGAGACAAAACAGATGAACACATTCCCTTAACGAAATAAGAAGGAATACCTTCTTTAGGGAACAACTTAACACCGCTAAACTAAGGAATTCCCCTGCTGGTAGAGTTACTAACTTCATTCGGAAGGTAGAAAACCTACTGGCCTATTCACAGTTCTGACGAACTGGTACAAAATATCTTTCAGGTAGAAGTTCCATATCCCGAAATTGGCGAGTCAGAAATGTTTGTAACTTGCATCATCCTTAATTACTTAAGGCGGCGCTACAGTCCGGAATGGACCTGAGACTCAGTATTTAGCTGCTTAACTTCAGTTTTGTACGCTTGGCAGAGGTCCCCATTCACCTGAGTGTTCAACTTAAGTCACGGTCTTTCTCTACTCTGCAGTCCCTCTTGGGCAGATTCGAACACTTTCTGTTGGTGGGAGCGTTAGTGTTCAACCGTTCTACATTATCCAGCCATCTCAGTAGTTGAAAAATATTGCAGATCATGTTCTAGCTAAGTCGATGGCGCTGTACAGCTCGTACAGTTTGTCGTTGTACTTCACTGCTTCAGAATTTTTTTCTCAAAGACGCCAAGAATTTCCTTGTAATACTCGTAAATAATTGATTCCAGGCAACCGTCAAAGCTGCCCCAAATCAAAAATAACTTTTTGTTATACAAACTTATTCCAAGATGTGGGTTCTCAAAACCTCCTGGTAGCGCCTTGATGGCAGCAAAATCTGGGCAAAAGAAACGAATCGACGTTGAGCCCCAATTGACTTTTCCTTTGGAATCACGAAATCTTGAACTAGAAAAAAAAGAAAAACCGAATCCAAAAAAAAAAAAAAAAAAAGGCACCAGTATATAACTTTGGCGAATGGTTTTTTTTATAGAGAGGTCAAAAACAAACATTTTTGACTATGGATGGGGGGTCTATCTCGCCCCGTTTAGGAGGTACTGGCAATTGCAATTTTATTAAAAAATGACTTAAAATGGAAAAACAATTACTAAAAAGCAACGGCAACACTTACAATAAAGCACTGTACCAGTTTCGAAAGTCAGAAACCTATTGTTCAACCTTAAGTTCCAGCTATATTATTTGTATAAATTTTGATAAAAAAAAATTTAAAAAATTAAGTTTGGACCAGTTTTTTTCAAAATTGTGAAATGAGGTACTATTTGTGTTTTTTTTTTTCTTTTTTTTTTGGTACTCGTATTTACATGGTCTTCCCTTGAGGTAAGTAAATGAATAAAATAAATTTAACGTCTGGCAGGCGCCTATATCAATAGTTTTCTTAATTAAGAGTATCAAGGTGGCCCGCTTCGCGGGATTAAGGGATTTCAACTCTCTTTCCGCAGGCGGCAGGTCCCGCTCACGCAACTTCGTTTGGATTTGGCGTCAACAAACAAGAACAGCATTGCGTTTTTAGAAGAAATTGGTCTAATTCCCACTAAAACATCAACTCCCCCACTGTGTTGCAATTTACGGATGAAGGTGGAAAAATGCAAAAATATAAAGTTCGGTTGGATGTGGCGTTGCTCAAAAAAAGGTGACAGAAATTGTAGGAATACGATTAACCCATCTATGGGCACATTTTTCCATGGGCCTCAATGTCGGCTAGAGATTCGCGAGGTTCTTGCGATAATTATCTCTTTTGTATTCAAAATGCCTGTGAACACGGTCAATTCTTTAAATCCTAAGTTACAACTTTATGTTTCTTTTTTAAATATTGGTGTATATATTTTTTTTAAAATTAGCATTTAATCGCTTGGCGCCATCATGGCAATAAAAATGAACTAAGCAAATCTACTATAATAGATTACTATAACTTGTGGTAAGCATTTTAGTAATCCTGGCAATGCCGTCCAGTTTGTCGGGGCAATTAAGACCATCAGATGGCGCAAAAAACATCAAGCAGACTCTCACTATTCGGAAATGTCAAACGAGAAAGGCGCGTTTTTCGATTGCTGAACAGAGAACAAATAAAAGTACGAAATTAAATATACGAAGAAATTATAAAAAGAAACGAACAAATAAATGAAAATAATAAGGTGTCGTTATTAAAAACTATTGTCGTGAAATAGCCGAAATTATATCGTCTCACGTTGATGTTAACATTGGCGGCAAAGAAAAAATTGTACAAATCGACGAAACTTTTCTTATGAAAAGGAGATACCACAGAGGCCGTATTACTTAACAAATGACAATCGTGGTATTGGGGTTGATACCAACGAAAAGCAGCAGATCACCTTCATCAATATACGACACTTTTTTTTATCGAAAATACTGCCTTGAAAAAAAATATAAGGACGACTTGGGTTCCAAATTATGGAATTTTTGGTGGACGTACTCGTAAAAAAAGTATACCCATGTTTTATCGATGGTAAATAAAGTGTAGGTTTGCAATTAAAGGACTTCGACCCTCCCACCGTTCACAGTGAGCACTTAGAAGGTATTTTACCAACAAAAAAACCTCGGCTCCTCACCATCAACGACGAACTCAACGATCCTCACAGTAACACCAGTACGGACGATGATTTTATTGACGAGGCTTGCATACCTTTTTAATATGTTCATTAAAAATCGATTTGACTATTTTAAGCTTACAACTGACTTACTGACAAACTGACTGACTGAGACGCGGAATGCAACGCAATTCTACCTCCTCGTGTTGCATTCTGGGTAACCCTAAATGATTTGCAATACTCCACTTACAAAGATGATAGGTTCATCAACATTAATCCTTAAAGTGTGATCACCGTTAATACCAAAAACAAAAATCTCATAAAAAAGTCCGAGTAGTTTTGGTAATTTTCAATTTTCTCAAAAACTAGATGACATAAATCCATTCGGTTTTTTGTATTCGATTCAAAATTAATATAGGCATCGATCACAGGAATCCAATTTAGTACTTCATTTCACAATTTTGAAAAAAAATTGGTCTAAACTATTTTTTTTATCAAAATTTTGGGTTTGCATGCGAATTTCTAAAAAACTATTGATACAAATAATATAGCTGGAACTTAGGATTGAAGAATAGGTTTCTGACTTTCGAAACTGGTACAGTACTTTATTGTAAGTGTTGCCGTTGTTTTTTCATAATTTGTTTTCCATTTTAAGTAATTTTTTAATTAAATTGCGACTACCTCCTGAACGGGGCGAGATAGACCCCCCTCCCATAGTAAAAAATGCTTGTTTTTGACCACTATAAAAAACCGTTATCAATTTTTGGCGCCAAAGTTATCGTACTCTCCCTAGTATTATTTTTTAATATCATTTCGCAAACATCCTGTTGCAATGTTTCAGATTCCAAGATGTGTTTTACCCTGTTTTGTATCCTTTTCTAATTTATTGGC
The DNA here is from genome assembly GCA_928272305.1 of Volucella inflata. Lineage (NCBI taxonomy): Eukaryota > Metazoa > Arthropoda > Insecta > Diptera > Syrphidae > Volucella > Volucella inflata. The sequence goes on from OV743719.1 coordinate 69,690,559, forward strand.
GTGTGTTGCTATCAACTTCTAACATAATTCCAATACACACAAAGGATAACTGTACCAAGGTTACAAAAAGATAAGGAGAATATTGCGCAGTGAACCTACTGTTTGATTCATATATTGCGGTCTTATCACTCGTCCAGGCTCAACCGCCGCCGTGACCGCAGAAAGCTTTTTTCCAACTGAAACTGACAGAGCAGCCAAATAGCTAGTTGCTTTTCTGCCTAAACTTCAGATTTAGTTTCGGGACGGCAGTACTCTCTAACTGTTCGTAAAACCGTGTTTCAAAAAAAAAATAATAAAAAAAACAAACAGAGAGTACGAACCTTTGATTCTCAATTTGTGACGCACAAAACTAACGTCACAGAGCCCAGTGTGATGAACGCGATATTTAATTTGACATTTGTCAACGTTTGGTGCATCATTGCACTGTCAAAGTTGACTGCATTTAGTGTGCTTTGTGCATGGGATTTCTCCACTTTTAATGGTGAGTTGTTATAAAAAAGTTGGTTTCTGAATAATTGATTCTATAGTAGATCCGTATTAACTAAGAGTGGAATAGTCAAAACAACTAATTTAGAAAAAAAATAAAACTAATACGAAACATACAAATGATACAGTGCAAATTTGTGATTTTTTTAATGGAACTTCGGGGAGAGGGCGTATGAATAAAGTTGATTCTCATTTATAATTCTAAAACAAACTTCAAGTACAATAGTTATGTCCTGTCCATGGTTGAATCTTCGTCCTATAATAATTTGCTTTGTCATGAAAATTGAAACAGCACAAATCTTTTAGTGGAATTCCCGAAATGGCAAACATTTACAGAGTAATTCATCAAAAATAACTAAAGTCAAAGATGCGGATTTCGGTTTCAAATTCTGAGATGTTTTTTTTCTGAAAAGTGGTTTCGTTGGTCAGATAGATGTGCATATACTTTTCAGCCAAGATTAAATTACTGTTCTGGAAGTGTTATCAGTTTAATAAATAAAATCAAAAAACAAGAATTTTTTTTTTAAATGAAACTGTGATTCTTCATTTCTCCATCGATGCTTTACTTATGCCATAACTGAGTTCATGGCAGCCTTTCGCAGAGGTGAATAGGAGTTGAACGTTGAACTGGTTACCTTGCACAATTTTCCCAAATCGCCAGACGAAGGCCAATATTGTTCATCATAATGGATGTTCTAATTTGTTCGGCTGGTTTATCACTTTGTCGTTTTTGAGCACTAAGATCGAAGACAATTTTAATTTCGTAGCTGAAGCTTTGCTCGTAGGTCTAATTCAAGAGCTATCTTTGGTTTTGTCATCTTTCTCCTCTGGGTGGGCGTACGTGCATATGAAAATACTGCCAAATTTAGCCTTGATCCGGATTGCTACGAGGCGTTCGTTCCCAGGCCCGAAACTCAAAACATTTTCTCCAAGTCTGCCACCAACAACAATTCGCCGTAGAGGAGGATATCACAGTTTTTCTTCCCTTTTCTTGTCCGGCCAATTCCTTCGACGGTTAGGTCTACTTTTGAATAGTCTTAAGCCTCCCCTTGTTTTTCGGTTGCACGTGGTATTATGGGACCTAACATTCCACGTGCATATACGAAGTTAGTTGTACTTAATTCCTTTACATGGGTTGTCAACAGCAGATCCGTCCGTATCCGAGGTTTGTTGTTGCTTCGTGGCTTTCGTCGTTTATCCGTGGTCGAGTATATACCCCCGCGGCACAACTCCTAAGCTGGAGGACCAGTTACATTTTTGGTACCCCTACGACGAGGAGTCGGTTAGACAGAAGCCAGTAACCCGTTCGGAGATGTGAGCACTACAGTTAGTCCGAAAAGTGCTCATCCATCACCATCTCTTCACGAAGACCCTGACTTTGTCTCGGAAATCCTTACCGGCCTGAGCCTCAAATATGTCTCAGTAGCTGGAAATTTTTTTTCATAGTTTTGTCTGCACTAACGCAAGACATAATTCTGTTTCAAAACTGCTCAGGAGTATAACAGGTTCTTAAATTGAAGTGCCACACCCTCAAATCGAAATCCTTCGATAGTCATTCGGTAGTCCTGTAAAAATTTGCCCGTAATCTCGCTCACTGAAAACATTAAAAGATATCTTATATCAAAATATGAGAATCAAAAAGAACGAACCATGGGAATTGAATGATTCGTCGCTTTTGCGACTCGTTTTTAACATCTCTCGATGCCACGTTGATCTTCGTTTTATCTATTATTCAAATTTCAATTTTTAAAAAACATTATGAACTGTACTATAAAATCGTTTACTAGAAAAATATTGAAAACGAAGCACAACACGATTCAAAGTGATAACAAAGCCGTGCTTTGAAATAAATGAATTTCCTTATCAATTTCAACAAATTCAAAAACATTCAAAAAATTTGCACGTCTAAATGTATGTACTCTTGAACAATACAGACGCACTCACATTATGTATATAAGTATAATAAACGTCAGCAAATTCAAAACAACAGCGCTGATACATGTTTATTATGATATACGGGAGTTTGAGCAATGTTATCGTTGTACACACAGCTTCTGTGCAAAGCGGCTAATGGCGGACTGTAAACCAATTCTCCGGCAGGAAGTTTTTTTTAACATTTTACGGTAATTGAAAGTGTTATCAAAGGATGATTAATGTAAGAAAAGTAGCCTTCTAAAATATGATTCGTAAATGGGTTTTCCTGTTCATAGTTACGTTGCATGCTTTGTTTTGCTACGCGGCTGTATTCCTAATGGAAATATATGGCTATATTCAAATGATTAACCGGCTCGAGTAAACCGCAATATATGGAAATCCAATTTTTGACCACTTTTTCGAGCATATGGAGCCCTTTTCTGCGACATCGCCTGGCCTGACTCTGGCGTACACTTATCGAAAGCTTCCTTCAATAAATTAATTGCAGTGCACGATGTGTCACATGCCGCACTGTCTTATTTAAACCGCATTTATTCCAATTTAATGCCATTCAATTACTAGTATTTCTTAACTTGCTTTTTTGGTGATGCCGGGATTGACCGGAGCGGAGGACCTCAATTAGTATGTTTCTCCAGACAGAGTGGGCTTTTATCAGATGGCTCATATGGTTCGCTGTTGACATTTCTCTCTTACTCAAAAAAAAGGCTTTTCTACTCAGCTGCCTTCCCGTCCCAAAAAATCAGCGCTAAGCAAGGGTGATTCTCTGCATGACTTCAGCGTTGGTATTGTTGTTTAAATTGATAGCGAAACGGAGTTAATTTTTAGTTAGCCATCATGACGTTTAGTCCTACATAAGTGTCGATATTGTGCTTACGTCTTTATTGTAAGCATTTTGTCTGTTCTGCTTCGATAGTTGTAAAAGCTTAAAAGATAGCCCATTATCTCAATGTCGTCTGCGTGTGCAAGTATGTTTAGTGAACAGAATTTTGAAAGAGAGTGCGTTCAGAATTCACTTTAGAGTTTCACACAACAATTAGAATAAACCACCTGACAACACATTGCTTTGAATAAGGCAGTTTCTAACATTGAAAGCTTCGGTTTTGACATCGTCATCCCGCATAGTCGCAAGATCTTGACAGGTAAGACATGGAAACATATAGTTCGTATCTATAGATACTGTTGTATAGAGCTTTGAAATCGATGAAGAGATGGTGTCTATAGATTTAAGGCGTTTCCTAGATGGCGATGATCAGACTGTTGACGGCAGACAAGATTTTAAATACAATTCTGATAAAATAAACTGAGTTTAGGTATGCTTCATATCAATTAACATCTGGTGTTTGTAATAGCTCTTCAACTAGGGCATCATATCCACCGACTCTGTTGAAATTAAGTTTGGAAATTGCTTTCGGGGTCAGGGGTCTTGATCAAGTGAACAGAAATGTTGCATGTCATCGTTCTTATTGAATGGTTCATTCTGTCTTTCGGCTGTTCGTTATCACCGTTTAAAAGTCTTCAGACATTTTTTTTCAGATTCTAAGCAGCAACAGTGGTTCTTCTCCATGCGGATATCTGTTTAAGCCGTGCAGCTTTGGCATGTTTGTTTAACTACTTGAGTTTTGTTTTTGTAGTAAGAGTTATCTTACTTTATTCTTCCAGTAGCGCTTCCCGAAAGCCTCGAACGTATTCGTCCTTTTATATCCTGAGGGATCTATGTCCGTTCGTTTTTATCTCTGCGCAGAGCTCGTAAGCACCTGTTTTTATTTTCTGAGTTCGAGCATCCCCTGTTTCTAGGGTTGCCTGTTTGCAGTGATTGTCCTTCTGCTAGAGGTTTCCTTCTTTTGCGGATTTAAATCATTTATATTCACAGCGGCCTCTTTGGTAATTCTTCTGCGTATGATTTTGGCGGCATCCGTCTTCTCAAGAGGTAAAGGGAAACTCGATCAGAAAAGGCTTTAACGATCTCTTGCGATTGTAGCCGTTAGACGTTGAATATCCTTACAGGGCTTCGCTGAATTTGGGCTGTTATGGATATCGGTATCTGTATCTTGGCTTCAACAAGGTAATGGTTCGAGTCGATTTTAACTACACAATTGGATAATGGTTAATTTAGTTAACGCTTTGTTGATCAGGTGTCAGCCAGGTGACTTTATGAATGCTAATCTGGAAGACCGTTGTGCTAGTTGTAGCTCCATTACGCCCTGCAGCGAAAATAGGCACCAGTGCATGTAACTTCCTCAATTAGTCATATTGTGCGGGTGGTTTTGAGTAGACCTTGGGATAGGTGCTCCTCCTCGTGGAGGAGAAGAACAAAAGGACAGACTTCCGATTTTCAGTCTTTATAAGATACGATTGAGCACAAGGTCTCACCTCGTGGAAAGCGATAAAAATTAGAGATCAATTTTAGTTAGTACAAATAGGAAAGAGGTAGGTTGATAGTCGGCTTTGAATTGCAACAAGCAGCGACCTCTTACATACAACATTAAAACTTATGGGACTAACAAATTATGTACTTTTCACATGAACACATATTATCTATGTTTTATGAACTCAGAGTATACATACCATGTGCGTACTTATAATCTTTTTCAGATGTAGAATTAGAAAATGACAACTGTACGAATGCAAATGGTGTGGTCGGGGTCTGCAAACGAATTGAAAATTGTCAAGAAGCTCTCAGAACCATTGGAAATAACAGTTTCAAAATATGTTCATCCGATGGATTTATAAAAATTATTTGCTGCCCAAATGATATACAAACATCAGGCAGAATATCACTACAATCAACAGCAGAAAGAAAAAATATACAAAAACCTAGAATGGTATACCTTTCACGTAAGTCCCTATTTTAAAATAATTTATTCGAACGAAGGAGTCTTTCCATTGCACTAGCATCATAATTTATTGGTTAGCCCGCTTTTTTTATTTTCTGCATTAGAATACCAAGAAGGAATGGATTGCCCTCTTCAGAATGGCATATTGGGAACTTGTGCACGTCCTCAAGACTGTCATAACTACATGGAATCTGATACCCGCTGTGGATTTTTAGGTAATGACGAAGTGATTTGCTGTACATTGAGGTGAGTTTGACATACTTGTACTTGTATTTATTTAATTGTAATTCTTTACAATTGAGTTTAAGACTTTGGTTTTGAAATTCACTAAACATCCTTATAATTTTAAGCCGACAGCTGCTAGGTCGCGCAAGAGATCTTATCTATTCTGGGTAGAACTTTAGTTTCAAGAAATTCCATACGCTCTTCGTAAATTTATTCGGTGCCTCTAAAGGTTTAAGAGCAAACCGTATATCTACGGCTTAAAATGTAGGCCTATGCAAGATCTAAAATTTACATTTTTAACATCAAGGGCGGAAGGCCTTAGAAGCTAGGCTAATTATTTTCTTCTTGATGAAATACACATAAACTGAGACTTTCCTTTCCCTTAGCGTCTAAACATACGCTTACTTTCGTCGCTTGCCAACTCTACCTGCTGTATAACGCTGAGGTGTCAGTGAATGAGCTGTCGATATTTTCTTTAGGCTGCGCTAACTGTTAACCGGATCTATACAACGCGTAGAGTCCCTCCTGTTTGAGTGAGCTTACTGCACGATGTCCGCAGTAAACGTGCTTGCCATGAGCTGTTCCCGAAAATCGAACAAGATCGCGACAAGCGTGGTGGAACATTGTATTGCTGGCATCAGGAATGTGATACATAGATCTTCGATATGTGGATACACCGACTCACATTCATGCAGCCCACCTGGCCGTTGCAAGTGCGTGGTTAAGTGAATTACTACAACATCTTGCTTCTCTTTGGACATGCTGAATTCAACAAATTAAACATCACTAACGTGCAACAATTCCCTTCCGATTGATTGTACCGCATACGTTCTTCGGGTAAGCAAAGTGCTACTGACAGCGACAAACAATGTTTAGTTGTGAGGATTTTGTTTCCGACCAGGTCTTTGGAATCGCAAGGGCATGCTCATAGTGATGTGAGATTCTTACTCACTAGAAACACCTCCCTACGAATTACCGCATGTGAGTTTTGACTTATCAAGCAGTTTCTTTATCATAAAATGATCACGTTTGGCATGTGACTTTTTAATAAAAGTTCCTGCATGCTCCGCTTTTCAAAACGAGATGCGGCGATAAGAACAAAATAGAGGAGGAGGAGTTGGGCGTCTAAAGTCTTGCTTAGCGTTTAAAATGTCGGCTACCTCATAAACGACCTTGATAAAGCATAAGAAACTATCGGTGGCCATCTTGCACAACCTATATATCTTAAAAACAGGATGTTTAGGTTACGGGCTCGGAATTCTCTGTCGTATTCGTCAAGGCAGCAGAATTTTGAAAACCTCCTCCGTAAAACAGTCCGCTGAAATAGTCTTTCTATGTTTTCAACAATGACTGCGATTCTATTGAAACTCGGTATGAAAACTCTGGCGGATATTTTCAGCAACCAATAGGCTGTATTCATTTTTGACAGCTCGCTGGCTGGAATAAAAAATTGTTTGTGTTGTCGTTTTTCAATTTAAGATTAAGTCTCTAGTGAATAACATTCAGCGTTTTTTAAACATATTGTTAAACATTAAAGTATATGTATGTGCGCCGAATAATACTTCCTGATATTTGAAAGGCCTAGGTTTAATCCCAAAGCTTGGCATATAGGTTCCTAAACGTCAAAAATATTATCAATTTTTGAAACGCATCATCACTGAGGACGAAAAATGGGTTGTCTACAACAATGTTAGCATGGAGTAAAAAAGATGACTCAGAGCACTTCGAAAGCCGATATTCATCAAAAGAAGATGATGCTATCTGTAAGGTAGGATTTCAAAGGAATCATTGTTCTTTGAGCTCCTACCGGACAACACAACGATCAATTCTGAAGTGAATTGTCATCAGCTGGACAAATTGAATGATTCAATTAAGCAGAAAAGGCAAAAGTTAATCAGTAGGAAAAGTGTATTGTTCCACCAAGATAATGCAAGACCTCATACAAGTTTGACAACTCGCCAAAAGCTATTACAGCTTGAATGGGATTCATATCAAATCATGTTCAAAAAGTTCAGCTGGGAATATGAGATATCATTGTAAAACTAGGAATCCCATAACATTTGCGCACATGTTATGTCATGTGTAAATTCTTTGAAGTGGGAAATGTTGCTTCATTGTATTGTGTTCTTTAGTTAAAAAACTTTTGGTAATTTGTATTTTTTTTAAAATTAGTCAATTGTTTTTAATTTTAGAAAGGAAACAACACCGGAGTCACCGTTTGTAGAAAGACCTTCACAATCAGGTAGGTAACCATCGAAAAGACCTTAGTTATGTTGACTTACATTATAAATTTCTCGATTTCTTTAAAGCTTGTCGCCGTTATACCGAATTGATGATGTCCTACCCTTCTACTAGTAAATATATTGCAACTAACGTGTATGTGATGCCTGAAGAGTTTCCACATATGGGCAGCCTTTTATACGGTGATGATGTTGAATGTGGCTCAGCACTAATATCTGAGCTATATGCTATAACAGCAGCACAATGTATCTCAGAAAAACGTCCGGAAAAAATACGTTTTAACTCAACATACTATAATAAAATGTATCCGCTTGATGTTGAAATTGAGGTAGGTTCTCTTAAGGTCTAGGGAAGAATATTTTTTTGAAATAGAATCTGCTCGTGAGGCTTTAGTATTGCGTATATTGCGTGTATTGCGTGTATTGCGTTGTGCGTGATTCCCTCGTCTATGTGTTTAGAATAACAAGAGTGTAACCAGTTTCTTAGATAAGGTCCCTTGCCGCATGATGTCGGTGTAAACTGTAAGGCATCTGAAACTTACCTTGTGCTTTAAGCGAAGTCTCGAGAGCTCAGCAAACTGATCCTTAACAAATACAAATTTAATCATAAATTTGTACGATGATGATCACAATTAATTTCTTAGAAAGATAAAACTAATCACGATTCTCAAAACATATTCAGCGGATACTTTATTCTGCAATAAATATTTAACTCTTAACGCAAACTGCTTTTCTACAGATTGTCGCATTGTAGGGATCGAAACAGTTTCCCGGTGGCAAGTGCGGATTTTCTCTTCCTCTCTTTTAGTATCAAATTGAACTTATTTAAAGAATTCTGTCTAAGGTCATGGACATCAGGTCATCTTATAAAGTTTCGCCAAGTCTTCTTAATGGCCGGCAAGAAGGAGCCCAATTCTCGGAAAATCCAGTGAAACAAAAAATATTTCAACGGCTTACTTTACTTTACTTTAGGTGGCGCTACAGACCGGGGTGGACCTGAGCCTGAGTCTACAAGGGTCTCAAGCTGGCTTGATCTTTTACTAGCTGCCTCCAGTTTCGCACGCTAAACTGACTGAGGTCCCCCCCCCCACTTGCGTGCACCACCTGAGTCTCAGTCTTCCTCTCCTGCGCTGACCCTCGGGGGCGAATGCGAAGGCATTTTGGACCGGAGCGCTTGTGCCCATCCGCTCTAAATGACCCAGCCATCTCAATCGTTGGATCTTCACTCTTCTGGCTAGTTCAATGTCGCTGTACAGTCCATAGAGTTCATTGTTGTATCTCCTCGTCCACTCACCGTCAATGCAGACGGGATCGAAGATCGCCCGATGAATTTTTCACTCAAAGCAACCAAGAACACCCTCATCCATTTTTGATAATGTCCATGCCTCTGCGTCATAGAGCCTTCTTAGCCCAAAGAAACAACGGTTAGCAAGAGTTATTTTTCGCTTGATCTCAGCGCTTGTGTCGTTGTCTGAATTCACAGCGGCGCCTAGGTAGACAAAGTCCTTAACTACCTCAAAGTTATACCTGTCGAAGGTGACGTTCTGTCTGAAACGTGAGTGTTCAGTGTCCTTTTTGCTTGACAGCATATACCTGTCTTACGCTGTTTTTTTTTCCAATTATGTCAATATCATAGGCGCATGCGAGTACTTGAACGGAAAGATTGTGCGTCTTGTGTTTCCTCGTGAGTAGTGCACTCTCAAGTATGATGCTGAAAATATCACATGACAGCGCGTTGCCTTGTCTAAACCCTTTTTCGATATCTTTGGTGTCACTAAGATATTTACCGACGTTGATAAAGCAGCGTGCATTCTCGAACCTCAGACGAGACAGACAGACAGACGAGTTTGGCAGATCTACTATTGTGTAAATATTTGGTCGATGGTGGATTTTCCTGGCGTAAAACCTCAATGATTTGGACCTATCAGGTTGTTGACGAACGTCTTCAGGCTTCAAACAGCAGACAGATAAGATATTGTATGTCATGTTAAGAAGATTTCCTTCCTTGAAGATCGGACAAGCAATGCTGAAGTTCCATTTATCGGGCATGCTTTCGTCTGACGATATCTTAGAAATGAGTTGGTGTATGCTCCTTACCAAGCCATCGCCTGCCGCTTTGAAGAGCTCGGCCTTAAGACTTCTTTCTTAGGTCTGCCTCCAACAACAAATCCGCATCCAAATACGCGCTGCTCTAGCGGTCGATAACAATCGGCCCATCACATCGGGATGGCGGTTATGTCTGCTTTGCAGCAGTTTATGGCCTCCACTAGTTGCTCGGTTGCACGTGGTCTATTAAGGGATCTAACATTCCACGTGCATATCCGAAGCTCATTGTCCTTAAATCGTTTACATGGGTTTTCAACAGGAGATCCGTCCGTATCCGAGGCTTGTTTATGTTTCGGAACTTTTAATTTTTTCCATGGCCATGGCAACGAAGATATTTTGCGTTAAATTTGAAAAAAAAAATCATTGAAACGTTCTTTATAGAAGTTGATATAAAGTAGTTCTGTCTGCCTTTTGGGAGTCAGGAATTCCCGCTCGTTATTCGGTAGCACTCATTCTATTAAACGACGTTTATGCATTCCACGTATACGTTTCCAGTCATTACCTATATAATCTGCAAACATTCAAAACCAACGTACATCGACATTTTTAATTCTTTTCTCCAAACTCGCTCCCTCGGACTTTGTGTTCGAAAACAATTCGTTGAACCATCCTTATGATATCAATCTTGAGCAATTTGTCACCAAAAAGAAACCAACTTACGTCTCCAAAAACTTCTAAAAAATATTTTGACTTTGACTTTTTCAGGATATAGTCGTTCATCCAAGCTTCAAAAAAAAATCGATCTACCATGATATCGCCCTCATCAAATTGAAGAAGAACCCTGTGGTCTTACCTTTTGTGGTTCCAGGGTGTCTACAGCAGGAAGTAGTACGTGCAGGGACAGAGCAGACTGTAATCGGCTGGGGTTATTACTTTGAAGGTTCGAACAAGTTTTAACTTTTCTATTGAAATTTGTGTCGGTTAAATTTTTTTTGTAATGTTTTTAGGTAATTATGAAGAAAATCTCACTAAAACGCATGTGCTTTCAGTCATATTAGAGGCATGTCAAGACAAATATAAATCTACTGGTGTGAGTAGTGAATTCAGACAAGGTATACTCCAAGGGCAAATCTGTTCGAAAATCGATCAGTGCACAGAAGAACAAAAACGATCGACTGTAGATATTTTAGGTAGTCCGTTGCAGTTAGTCGATCCCGCTTCGAGACTATCGAGTATTTCTGGAATCGCATCGAAAGGCCATTTATGTCTCAATGTGCCGATAATTTATACCAGTGTGACGTCTTACCTAGACTGGATCGAGAGCATCGTGTGGCCTTCCAGTTAATCTACAATAAACAGAAACATTATTCAAATAAATAAACTAAGATTCAATCAAAAGTAAAAACAAACAAATTATAAATGCAAACATGTATCTTATAGATAACTTTTACTTATTATTAAAATTATAAATTTTCTTGTCTTTCATTTTAATTATCTTTTATTTGTAGAAGTTTATGTAAGTGCTCTAAGGATCGCTTGAATTCCCACAATTGTAACTTACGCGTAAATCGTGGAGTAGGTAAAGCAATTTGTAAATTGTGAGATTTCTTCTTTCTTTATCTTGAGGCTATTTAGCGACGGTCACTAGACAACCCGGCAACTTTCAAAACTTAGTTAAAATAGAAAAACAAATGTTTCTCGGATCTAACAAAAGTCTTGGAAGGTTTAGTACATATAATAGCTGAAATCAAAATATCAATGCCGAGTGCGCTACGTAAAAACATCGGAAAACTATTTTAAAGAAGAAAAACGCAGCTCAAGCGATGACTTCTCTATATTTTGGAATAGATCGTAGTCGTGTGTGGCTCATATCGGCGCTGTTTGGTGTACGAAACCTCGCAAGTCAACTCCATTTTTGTGCATTTTCCTCGCACTTGTTCCTACATCTGCTTGACTTCCAACCGATTTCTGGGGAATTTTGTTAGAAAATAACTTAGGTTTTCCACTTCCACTTCCACTTCCACTGAGACTTGACCCAAGTTTTTTGAAAAAGAAATGCCACAACCAAATCCTTGTTTTAAGTGTTACCTGCAAGCTGTGCTCTTATTTTTTCTTCTAGAAAAGCCTATGTCCTTCCCGTCTCTTTTGTTCGTAGAGCTCTTTTGTTATGTTTTTAATATATGTACCTACGCGTCCGCAAACATTCTAATGGTCTCTTGTAGTACTTCTTCGATATTACGCTCGGAGATACGCATTCATAACTTGGCTTGGCAACACGGAAAGTTCGGACTTTCAGAATACAGGAGGCATGCCTTACGTCTATCGCAATGTATTCAATTTGATTTAGCTTTTTTTTTATTCTGATGACCGTCACGTGCGCATTCGTTTATTGAGATAAGGAAACCGTGGTTTTGCTATTGTGGTATTTCATTCCCAAAATCAATAATCCTATTCTGCGAATGAAACTTGTTAGCATGACAGGTTGCGTAAATGAGTACCTCTTCACCATATTTCGAATCGAAGTCGAAAGAATTTTTTCGGGACCAATGAGGGTGTTGAAACATATGTATGACGTGTGAACATATAATGGGCGAACGTCAGTCCAATATTGCCCCTCTAGGGCAAGGGATTTACTATCCAAATACGAATACACCCATTTGATGTGAAGCAGCCAATTTTCTCGGATGCGGATGAATTTACTACTGCTGACTTTGGGTGGATGCTGTACAAATAGGGTAGACACTGAGTGGTGTCAACCTGGCGATATCCAGAGTTGCAACTATTCCTACACATAAATTTGGCTTATTTTAGCTCCATACGGGAACCGTCGGTATCCATCCGGACTTTATTATCAAAATTATAATGAAAAATACAATATTAATGAAGCACTCAAATTTGATAATATCATATTAAATCATGTGGAAAATTTAAAAGAAATACAAGAATACAACCTTGATCAAAAATTTCACCGTGTGGCGCTTCTATTGTTTCGATTTGAGTTTTGTTTTTTTTGTTAAGTTGGTACATCTGTTCTTGATACAGAGTCTCTAAGTCTTAGTGTCATAGCTTGACATTTGCAAAAGTTAGGAAGCCAAGAGTACATCTATCTTTGTGTGTGTTGGCGATTTTTTACAATTTTAGAAATGAATTTAAATTTGCAACAACGAACTTGTATAAAATTTTGCATGAAAAACGGATTTAATGGTGCGCGAATGCTGGAAATGTTGGAAAAGTGTTTCGGCAACGATTCTCTAAAGAAAACGGTCGTTTACCAGTAGCACGAACGCCAAGCTAGCGCCAAAATGGACATACGGTTTGGTGGATGCGAATGGTCAGAATAAAGGTACCTGACCCGCTAAAGACCTTAAGAGGAGAGTAATTTAAAGGACCAATTGGGTCAAAAAGTTGATTGTGTTTTTGAATAGGACTGGCGGTATTGGGCTTGATGGAAATGTCTTTCCAATAGAACTTTAGCGTCAGGAAATGGTTTGCCCTTCTGAGGAAGGGCCATCAACGATTGGCCCAACGACCATAGACCTCAAAAAGGAATCCACATAGGTTACGGGCAGGTTTCTCCTCAGAAGAGGACGATGGTTTCGGTCGGTGAAGCTCTAAGGACGGTAGGGAGACGGTAGGAGCCCAGGGTACAGGCACTTGTACCTAGCTTTGTTTGGGGCGACAATCTAGACGATAACCAGATCAGGGTATAGTCAGGTAAAGGGTTATACCCACACAACCTTCCTCCTTCGTCCCCACAATCCATCTACTTCTTTCAGATTTTTTTTCTTCTTCGCGTTTGTTTTGATTTGCATTTTGTAATCGGAAAAGTGAGACGGTGGATAACAGACTTCGGGTTAGAGTTTGCCGTACACACAACTGAAACACTGATACTAAGATAGTAAGCAGTCGCACAATTTAAAGAGTATTCATCGATGGGAGATCCTATCAAAGGCTTTGCTAAAATCGGTCGCAATTGCATCGACTTCATTTACATTCTCTAAGGCTGAGAAAGCAAAGGATACAAATTCAACGAAGTTTGTGGTGGTTAACCTGTCCTTTAGGAAGCCATATTGTCTAGGAGAGATAAGTGATTTGCATTGGAAGCTTATTGCTTCAAACAAAATACTTTCGTAAAGTTTCGGTATTTTAGATTTAGAGATTTTAGACGTGGGTCTATAGTTGGCAACATCATGCTTTGATCGTTTTTTGTGGATTGGGGTTATGAAGGAGGTTTTCCAAGCATGAGGAAATACTTTTTGTGAAAGGGATAGATGCAAGCAAATTGAAAGGCGAAGGAAAAAGAGGAAAATCATAATTTGTTTCTTTTATTTCGTAAGGAAAGAAGCTTGCGATTTTACCAAGAAGGACTAGTGAATGATATTTTAAGAAGTGAAAACGGAACATAAGGTTATGAAAGCTAAAGAAGAAACTGTTGAGATAGTTATATCGTCGTATATATTGTACAATAGATAGTGGTGTGAAATCACTTTGGGGACATTGTCATTTTTCTCTGTGCAAGGATAAGTTAACTCCAAAGATGTCACATACCAATCAAAGCTATAAATTATAATAATAGGAAATCCCCATTTCAAGTCACCGATTACGCCTGCTTTAGGTCTTAAGTGTTATCTCAAATTTAATAAAAAAAACAAAAAACACACGATTTTCTTTTATTTGGATCAAAGCTCGCTTATTAATCAAGTATTTATAAGCGACGCATTCGAAGCGCATAACTAGTTCTCTGTGATCGTGTTTGCGTTTGGGTGCTGAAGTGATTGTCTGAAGAGACAATTTTAATAAATTTTAAATCCCGGGGAAAATTTGTTTTTGTAAATGTTTACAAAAAGTTGTGTTTAATTGTACTGTTGATACATAAATGTTGACTGTCGGTGAAAAATGTGCAGTGTTAGTAATTGTTCTGTCTAAGTTTTGTAGTTTTTTAGTGGCTGGCCAATGGAAGGACTTTGGTGAGTTTTATGAAATCTTGACTTTATGAAATTAAATAGAAAACTGTCAGTCAATCTGTGAAAATTTCTCACTGACTTCGCAGTGTTAAAGGCGATACTCCCTTCATTTAACTTACTTCCTAAGGTGGCACCACAATTTTGCTTTATTTTGTAATAAGCGCAAGCTTTAATCCAAAGTCCGTCAACGCAAACCGGATCAAATATCTTTAAAAACATAAGACTAACCGAGAAAGCTAGTGTCCACTCGCTCTATACGACCCAGCCATCGCAATAACTGGAACTTAACTCTTCTGGCTAAGTCGATAGCAATGTCATTGTACAGTCCATACAGTTCGTCGTTGTATAATATCGCCTCCTCTAGTCGCTGTTTAATTAGACGGGACGAAAAATCACCTAAAGTATTTTCCGCTCACCCTCATCTATTTTTAAAAAATATTTCATGCCTCTGTGCCGATAAGCAGGACTGGGACTATTAAGGCCTTAGGTAGATAAAGTCCTGAACTACATTAGAGTTACTATATATCTGTCGATAGTGGCGATCTATCTGAGAGGTCGGTGTGGGTGTTCGGCCGTTGCCCGTTTAACCTATTTTCTGCGGTTAAATCAGTTCTCCACTGGAAAATTTTGCCGAGCTTGACCGCTTGTATTCATCTCTTCTATATGTCCCGTCCATCATATTTATTGTATTTGAATACTTCTAAGTAGACAAGAAAATTAGCCCAAAAATTGTTCATGAGAGAAGCGGCATGTGCTCTTGATCATTGTTACCCATGCTGGTAGCATTGGTTTCCGACTATAATGCGATACAAATGTTAGATTTTAAGGATATCACAAACTGAGTGTAGTTAAATGGTCTAAACATGAGCGGCGATAAGCCGATCATCGAATTTCTTCTTCGATAAGTGGATTGTGATACGCAATCTGTGACGAGTGGGACGGTTCTATTAAAATCAATCCTACAGGTCTTTCAGGTCCAAATTAATCCAAAAGAAAGAAAAATCCTGGTTAACATGGAGCGACAACGGTCTCTATTGGCTGTAATCGAATCGCCGACATTCTTCATGAGATGTCGCGTTAAGCAATGAAAAATTCCTCGTATCACTATCAACATTTCCTGTTGTCAATATTGCATTTGACCCTGCTCATAGTGAAGATGACATTTTATTTAACAAACATATGTATGTACTCGTAAACAGGGTGAGCCACTAGATGATGTAAGTGTTGGTTGTCATTAAATGACATTTACTGTATCCATCATGGCTATTTTAGTCACGGAGTCATTCACCGCACAGTAATGAATTTTCGTTATTTAAAGTAATTATGAAAATGGGAAGATACGAGTACATTTCGCGAAATTCCAGTTTAATTCGGCTTTCTGAGTTTGAAATAAGTGCAATGCTAGAACGTTTCGGAGAAAGTAGATCAGTCACCAATGTAAATTAAAACGTTCCAAATGAGCCAGTCACCACGGTTAGTCGTTGATGTCATCAGAAGTGGCCAATCAAGGATACAACGTCATTTATTTGGCTTTCAGAAAAATACGTCATTGCTGCTTTTATGAGATAATTTCAGCTGTAAGAACTACTCCTATCGTTCCTGGGTCTATACATGAGAAGCACTCTAAAGGTTCGTCTTTGTGCTCGTAAATGCTTTAGAAAATAACATGAACCTAAACCTGAACCAGAATGAGGCTCCGCTGACCCCTTTCAAGACTTTCATCCAAGATCACCGATCAACTTGTAAGGCTAGGCCCAGAGCAGAGTTCCATGGACCTAAGCATGCGTTGGCACTGACTGTGTCCTCGCTTAGGTCTTTTATTGACAGCTTGGTTTCTTGTACGGTGAAATACATCCTGTATGTATGTACTTGATGATATGGTAGAAGCTGGTACAACAGTCACTCTACCACTAAAGCATTTATCCATCTAAAAGAAAAGGAACATATGTACAAGGATAAAATTTTAAAAACTCTTTTGTGTACTCTTATAATTTGTTTTGGTATTTAAACAATTTTGATATGCAAATATTTATCTATTTTGTTGAACAGATCCTTCAGAAAGTCTTAAGGAAGGCTATGACTGTAATCTTGAAAATGGTGAGCATGGAGTGTGCAAATTATTACCGAATTGCAAGGTTTATTATGATAGACTGCGAGGCAGAACCATTGACTACCGTGAATTTTCACGGTGCTCATTCGTTGGACTTGAGGAAATAATATGCTGTCCAATTGATGACTTCAATTTCAGAAGAACCAAACGGTGAGTAAGTTTATTTTAGCTTAGCAACGATTGTAAGACTTGGCTTCTATTGATGTTTTGGGGTTTATTGCGAAGTTAGTTAGGAGAACGTTCAGAAAGTAAATATGGCAGAGCCGGGTTATTTCACATCAGAAGCTGAAGCTGCGTCTGTTAATAGCAGGTAGGGTTTAAGCCAGGTGCGATGAACCAGCAGTAATTTCTCTAGGAGTTCCCTTGGTGAAATTCATCTCCTTCTTTGTACTTTCTTTGTAGGTGGTCTATTAAGCGGCCTACTTTTGAGCTGTGCTTTCCGATGTTCTCCTTCCACCAGGGTGGAAGATTCCTGCCAATTGCTTTACTGACTGGACCAGTTCTACGTGTATACTCGTAAAGACATGGGATTAAGAGCTGTTTATAGCTGGAGAAATCTCATGTAAGATACTAGCCCACTCTTTTGTCTCGTTGATGGTTCCTTTTATGTATCTACGTGGGTTTCCCTAACCTAGTGTTAAGTTGCAATTTAAAGAACTGATGGTGTTATTCTCTTGGGTGCATCAACCTGTCTTAGTACCAGTAAACCTTGTCGTGACTTTAGCTCTCAGTTTGGGTGGTCTTTTACTGCTGAGTCCTTTCTTATTAGAGGAAGAAGGGGTTGGAGCCGACTTAGCCCATCTAGTTGCCCATGTTCACTTTTCACTACGATTCTGCCTGACGGCTAGTTTCACTCCAACTAGGTTCATACGTTTTCATAACACTTTTGGATATTTACTCGTCATTAAGTTCTTTCCTTCAATTTTGGGATTCACAGGGCCTAAAAATGCAAATCTATGGCCTAAAAAGTCATTAGAAAATGGCTTCAAGAATTCACACAGTACAGTAATGTAATGGTAAGCAGATTTTACTGGTGGTCAGT
Organism: Volucella inflata; assembly: GCA_928272305.1. Classification (NCBI taxonomy): domain Eukaryota; kingdom Metazoa; phylum Arthropoda; class Insecta; order Diptera; family Syrphidae; genus Volucella; species Volucella inflata. The sequence goes on from OV743719.1 coordinate 69,708,441, forward strand.
CGTTTTCCAACTCTTAACGAGGACAGATGACTTTTGTTGGCATTAAAAAAGTGTGTATAGAGTGCTAAGTACTAAATCTGGCAGGTAGAAATCATGTAATTGATTGGTTCGATAGAATAATTAGTGACCCGAGGAGTGGAGTACCAAAGTTAGAGTTTGCGAAAATAATTTTTTTTTTTTCAATTTATTTTCACCAAATTAACGTTGAACTCGAAAAAGAGCCGCAAGGCAGTCAGGCGATGGATTACGGTCAGCCAGGGATCGCGATAAAGCGAGTAACATGAGCATCTGAAAATCGCCAACAATCAGACACTACAACAAAAAACAACAACACAAACAGTGGATGATATCTCGAAAGCGGAGAAAAGGCGAAGGAAACTAAGGGCGTAGCCAAATTAAAAAAAAAAAGGACTAAGGAAGATGGAAGTATGACAACAGAAAAAGAGTACTCCTACAAATCAGAAGGAGAAGAATGCCGTTACGTTGGCGAGGGAAATTCCTTCAGGGAGTTGTCGGAAGATGAAGAAGTTTCATCGACAGATGAAGAGGAAGATGAAGAGGTCCAGCTCGATAAGCTTATAAAAGAGTTTATTCAACAGAAACAAAAATTGCATCAACACAACAGCTGAACCAGCAACAACAAAACCAAACATATAAGCAGCCACAACAACAATATAAACAGCAACAAGAAACAAGACAGAAACTGCAGAAGCAACAACAACAGCCGAAACAGCAACAAAAATAACGACAGCAACTCAGAGATCACAACGGCAACAGAAGCAGCAGCAACAAAAACTGCAGCAATCACATTAACAAAAACAGCAGAAACAACAGCACCAACCGCAGCAGTAACAAAGGCAATCTCAGCACAGGAAAAATTAAATTCCTCCTATTAGTGTGAGTAACCTAGATATGTTAAGGAAAGCAGAGCACTTCACTTATACCCCGAAGATTGAGAAACTGAAGACGATGCTGTTAAAAGGTATCGACCCATCAATTAAAACGGAGGAACTTGAAGCGAAGTGGGGGTCAAGCCGTTTATCTTTTAGTACAGCGAAGTATTAAATTCCTTCACTATCACGCTATAAGTTGGGAGAAATCAAGAAGGCCAGATCGCGTACTACAATGTTACTGTTTATTGCTGAGCTTAGGGTGACCGGTAAAAGCCAGTAAGTTAAATGAAGAAAACAGAAAAAAAAGATATTGGGGATAGAGATTTAAGCATTTTTGTCTACCATGTAAGCTTATACCAGGTGCTTACATAAATACTGTTACTTTCAACGTCTCACTATAGCCCCTGGTATTACTCGCAGTCTTGTGTTGGCTTGCGTCATTTATAGTTGCATATTCAGTCTATTCACAAGCAAGTTTAAATAAAGATTCATTTAGTTTGCCGTTATTGCATTTCATAAGTGCGGTTTGGAAAAAGGGCTTATCTTCAAAACGCTGCAGCCACCAAGAATCATCCGTATGTTTGTCTGCGTGCCATAAAGTTATTTGAAGATACTGGTGATGTGAAAGAAAGAGAAAGAATGGGAAGTCCACGTACTGTTAGAACGACACAAGCCATGAAAGCTGTGAAGGCACCAATTTTGTGCGGAAACAAAAAATCTTGTCATGTGAAATGCGAATTTCAGAAATTCCAATGACTCGCATCATAAGCCAAGACTTAGGTTTGGGGGCATACTGGCCATTTTCTGACTAACGCGCTAATGGGGAAAAGGAAAGAAAAGTCGGAATGCCTGTTAGCTGATTACGCTGGTGCGGAATACTGCCAAATTCTCTTTACAGATGAAAAAATTTTTACTGTGGAGGAAAAATTTAATAAAGAATGTGACAGAGATTATGTCCGATCATCTAAATAAGCTGCTGAGCTTGTACCAGGGGAACCAAAAGGGCATCATCCTGCGTCTGTCATGGTTTTGTGGGGATTGTCCTATGAAAGTGTAACAGAAGTCAATTTTCGTGAAAAGGGAGTAAACAATTCAGCAGCAGTCTATCAGGAAACTGTTTTGGAAAGGGAAGTTAAACCGCTCAATTAGTCCCTCCTTCAAAACAAGCCGTGGACCTTCCAACATGACTCTGCTCCCTCCCATAAGGCAAAAACTACACAAACTCACGGAAAATGCTCCTCGCTTCATAAGCATTGATTACTGGCCATCTGTAAGTCAGGACATTAATCTTTTGGATTACAAACTATAGTCCGTTCTAGAGAGCATGGTATACACTAAAAAGCATCCAAACCTGGAGTCACTAGAAATGAATCTAAGGAGAGTAGTTGACAGCTTTTCAATGGAAATTGTGCGTTCTGCGATTGACGAATGGCCAACTCATTTCAAGGCCTGTATAGGAGCAAATGGAGGTCATTTTGAGTAAAATGAATTTTTTTGATGTTCAAAATAGATATTTGTGGAAGAAATTAACTTAATATCTTTTGTCTTTATCTTTTTAAACCTATTTAGATTAGTAACAGTATTTTTGATAGTACTAGGTATGGATAAATGAATTAAAAAGTACCTCACAGGTAGCTTACCGTTTGATGATCAGGTTGCCGCTATATCTGTTTTTTGACATTAATGTGGGTAAGCTGTATGGTAGTTATATTTAGAGATGTTCCATCTAGTAGCAAAACCAATAAGCCTTTGTTCGTTCCCAGAGGTGGTATCGTGAAGGCTATGCTTCTCAACTGCACTGCTAAAAATGTCCTGCCATCCAATGTTGGTGTTGGAACTAGTACAAAAAAACGATTCTAATGACATTTTGGACAATGCTAGCAAATTTTTCTAGGAGACATTCTTTGGCAGTGTCGTCTTTATCCTCTATGAGGGCGTGAGCGCATATCAGGCTGATGTTGACGATTAATTACTTTTTCTGTTGCAACGGAGGACTCAGCCAAAGATCTTAAAACCAAAGAAATCGCATTTTATTTGCACCGAAATACTCTGTTTGTGACTGAACCTTTCACCTGGTTCATCATTGGTATGATGCAAAGAGAAAAAGAAAAGATATTGTACAAAAAGCTTAATTCAATTCGCTAAAATAAGTATCGGAGTCAGTTGGAAATTGTTTAAAAAAAAAGTGGTGTGGGACCAATATAAAAACCTAGCGGTATGTCAATAAGATATTGTAATTTGTCAATCATCTTACTTTTTATAGCGATAATTTACCCATAACCGAGCCGACGACGCAACCAATTGAAAGACCCTCACAAGCAGGTACTCTATCTAGCCTAATCATTGTATGATTTATAAGATGATGTATCATAAATTGGACGATGTTAATAGCTTGCAGGAATTACAAGAATTTAAATCCCAGTGGATTATGGTACCATATTATTGGCGGGACACCGGTAAACTTAGGAGAATTTCCTCATATGGGTGCTGTACTAACAAGTATTAATCCTGTTCCGGTACCTCTTTGTGGCTCATCGTTGATATCTGAAGAGTATGCCGTGACGGCGGCGCACTGCGTTACCAATCCACTGGAACAGCCGCAAGTTGTGCGATTTGGATCTGTGCTTCTTAACTCAACCTATGAACAACCAGTAGACGCTGAGATTGATGTAAGTTTTTTTTTGTTTTTTCATTGCCTTAATTACTATTTTTTATTTTTTTTATTTTACTAGAAAATATATATACATCCGCAGTACAGAATTGGAGTAAAATATCATGATATAGCAATTCTCAAATTTAAAACGCCAATTAGGCTCTCACCTTTTATTCGTCCGGCATGTTTGCATAATAATGTTTCTGACATCGATTCGTCGATACAACTTTTCGTCACTGGCTGGGGCGTTACAAATATAACACAAATATGTAAGTAGATCCTCTCCAATTGGTCCTATTGCAAGTATTTGATATTTCCTAGATTCAGCTCAAACATGTTCGACTGCCCTTTTAAAGACTAAAGTAACATGGGTTTCGACTCGAAAATGTGCTGAGATATATAAGAAGGAGTCTTGGAAACCGGAAATAAGTGATTGGCATGCCTGTGCTCATGATCGAGAATTAAAAAACGATACATGCACTTCAGATTCAGGTGGTCCGCTACAAATGGTCGTTAATAACATCGCAACAATAGTGGGAATCGAGTCATATGGAAAAGCATGTGCCACCAGCACGCCCGCAGTATATACGAGGGTTGCTGCGTATTTAAATTGGATCGAGTGCGTTGTTTGGCCAACAGAAGAACAGAAACGAATTGCCGATTGTTCAAATGTTTTTTAAAATTATTTTTGACTACATAATATAAAATGAATGAACGCTTTTTAAAGTGACAAATAAATGGAAAAATGAAAGTAAAATTTTTTTGTAAAATTGTTTTTGTTTTTAAATTTGAAAATTTACAAAAGATGAGGTGCACCCTGTTATAAATGTTCTCATCATTTCTGGGAATGTGTCATCATATTTTTGTTAGATTTGCGATTATCTGTGTCCAGTTAAAGCGAACATCTTACTAAATTACTTATTTACAATAGATGCCACCTTGAACATGGTCCTCTGCATTAGAATCTGTGCCGTGGGAGTAATTACTCGGCCAGTTAAAAACGTGCAAAGCACAACGGGGGTATGTGCAAACGTTGATCAGTTTGCCTTATATAGTATTTGGTGCCACCATCCTGAATTCTAGGAAAAAGAAGTCTTTGATACAGTACGCACAGAGTTTTCTGTGATCCGCACTGTTCTTCCACTTCGGTGCCATTAACATGCCGTCGGATACAGCGATACCGATATTACTTTGAATTATTAATTATTATTATTAATTGTAGTTGAATACTCAAAGCGCATACATGCTCAGAGCAAACTATTGTCGTCGATTAACATCGACCTTGCGTCTGTAGATACTTATTCAACTATGTATTCTTGAAATGTGCATTCGTTGTACACCCTAAATGTAAAAGAGTCAATAACTGCAGTCCGAAAAAAACACTGCAAGTGAAGGGTACATCCAATTATTATGTTCAAAATCAAACACACATTCACTCACACATTTGTTTGCAGCTAGCGGATCCAACTCACGGGGTTATTAGCTACACAAATGGTATGTTTTCCTAGTGCGTGCACCTGTGTATAGCCATGCCTCTCACACTCACTCTAAACTCTTCCACTCTGGGGGTTCGCCCCCACTTCGAGCCATCACTGACATCTCCACTGAGAGGTTTTATGGAAGTTTGTAGATTCTAAAGGGTCGTCGTCCCATCACTCATCGAACCTAACTTTTAATGTTGATGAGTCGTTGGGGTTTGTTTGAATGCTTCGACCGCCCGCATGTATACCACTGTCGCTCGTTGCTCCCTCGTTGGAGTGTAACTATAAAAGAGATCGTCATCTCTTCACCCATCGATCGCTTTGCCTCTCCTAGCTCTCTAGCTAGTTTCATCCACATCAATAGTGGGATTTGATACTGGCTACCGACATCGGTTGCGGGATGTGGAATTCATTAACCCTTTGTTTTACTTGGCTTTCGTTGGCGTGTAGGTTTCAGGGACCGTCCTCCCCACCTAACATCATTGTGTTGGGGTTTGCTAGCTTAGAAGGACCTTTCATTCCCCACCCGTCGATGACTTTCAAACGTCCCCTCTACGTCTGTCGTGAGTCTCCCTACCGTCATTAAGACTTCATCGACTGAACCCCCGTGGCTGACGCCCACCTCCACCAGAGCTCGGTCTTTCCCCTCAACAGAAGGACCGAAAAGATATGAACAAAGGAAGAGGGTAATCTTTGTTGCGGGAAACCTTACAGCAAAATCTTTATCCTGAAAAGACTTGATTTCACATTTGTTATACACATAAAGCGAAGCTGTTCCATTTTGGGATATTGTCTTCATTCGACTGTCTGACTCGTTGATCCGATCTGGCCTGAGATACAGCAAACTTGCATCTCCAGAGGATGTGGATTTTGCAACAGTTGCACCATTGATCCTGACATATCCCTATCTATTAAAAGACTGCAATCAGTTGGGAAAACAACGGCAACAACGGCTGAACCTCATTAACTTAGATCCATAAAGATATGGGAGGACCTATGGTCATCGGTTACCTACTCACGTACTGTCTTGTTGAAAGACTGCAAGGGGAAAGGAGAATCCAAACGATCCTCCGTCCTATCGCCCTCTTTGTCTGCTTGACACGGTCGGTAAAATCCTTTAGCGGATAATCTACAATAGACTTCTACCAGCTATTGAAACAGCAGGAGTCCTCATAGAACACCAATGCGGCTTCCGTAAGTCGCGCTCTACGGTAGATGCGATCAACATGGTATTAACAAGAGGCCGAACCGCTATAGAAGGCAAGCGCTGAAAAAGAGGAAACAAAAAGTACTGCGCGACTATAACCCCCGACGTGAAGAACGCTTTTAACTCGGCGAATTGGGAACGAATCATGAGCTGCCTATATCGAATCCAGGTACCGGGCTATTTACTTTAAATAATTAACATAAGAGTTACTTTGCGAATAGAGTCATACTCTACGATTCCGAAGAGGGAATTACTAGGTGGGGTGAAAAGTAACCTCCTTGACCGCCAGAATGCGCTGCCACTGCAAAAAAGGTTATGGTACCTTGAAGGCCGTTCATATTTAGGTAGACATGATGAATTTCAGTGCGATACTGTTTTTAGTTTTGTGTTGAAAGCTGATTGTTGTTGACGTGTTTGGCATCATGTTGAGTATGGAAAAAAACGATTTTCGTTCTCTCATAAAACATTATTTATTGAGAGGCAAAACGGCGAAGGAAACAAAAGAAAAGATGGATAAATATTATGGGGCTAATGCTCCGTCAGATTACACCGTTAAATATTGGTTTTTTGGTGGCCGCAACTCCACTACCGATCAATATACATGTTCGTAGCAGATATATGGTCAAGTGCCGCGAAGGTAAAATCTCACATATGTATGTCCTTGAAATTAAAGCCACAAGACGAGATTTTATGTAGAAATGGAGTAGGTGCTGAGATGTGTCAACCTGGCGTGCACACTGTTGCAACTGTTTCTACACATCCATTATGGTTAATTTACCTTCAAGTTGTAATCTCCAAGTATTGGTCGACGTCTAACCGGACTCAACTTGCAAAACTTATAAGCGCGAATGCTGATCAGCAGGCAGCACTATAAAAGGTACAGCGGACGAATTCGTCAGATGAAATCAAAGGCGTATTAAGATCCCGGAGCAACACAAATGAAACTTTATCCGGGCTACTCCGGGTCTCACATTTTCGGGCAGTTTACTGGCTTCGGTCTAACCGGCCCATCGTCTAAGGGGTATCTTTAATGGAACTAGCCATCTAGCATGTGTCACTGTCCTCCTGGGTTACTGCTCGGCCATGGAAAAGTAACGAAAGTTTCGAAACAACAACAATTCTCGAAATGTTAGGTTCCTAGATGGGCCTTGTTGGAGGCAGATTTAGTCAAGAAGTCTTAAGTTTCCGGCATGTGAACGAGCTCCTCGTAACAATCCGTATCAAGGGTTAATTTTCCAAAACTAGCTTTATATGCTTGCACTCCCTCACAGAGGGGAAAGATGACGACAACAAAGATAACCTCTTCGAGTTCCTGGTAGACAGCATCTTTGATAGTACTGCCGGAAGGTATAGCATGTATAACACCGATATCGGATTAAGGCTAAACGACTGTGCGGCAAGGCGAAACATTTTTCGTTACTACCACTCTGATCCTTTATTTTAATATTTACAAGGCGTATTGGAAAACTCCTGATCAATCTACATGGCTATAGAGTTACCCCATAGCCTTGAGTGCAGCTATATATACTAGAAAGGTATTAATTTATTCTGCGGATAAAGTTCTTAGCTGGCTTGATTGGACGGGATAAGTGGATTTGTGCATCATCAGCGTAAAAGTAAACACTGGTACCGGTTAAAGCTTCATTCAGGTTACTGATTAAAATAAAGAATAAAATTGGACCTAATATAGAGCCCTGGGGTACCCCAGTTTGGAAAGTTTTAGAATGTGCGGCTGTATCACTCTCTGGCAGAGTTGAATTATTGAAATAAGAATTCACATATGAATGTTGCGCTAAACAGGACGAAAAATATATAATATCTTTGTTTATATATGTGAGAATATACTTTTTAATTAAAAAGCATAACAATGATGTTAAAATATTTGATAACAAAGAGAAACTTTTTAGCATTGTACATTTATAACAAAAGAAAGTGTTTTTGTTTTTAATTTTATTTTACTAACACCCTGTTGGAATATTTCATATTTCAATCGGTATATATTTTACCGTGTTTTGCATCCTTGTCTTACTTATTGGCTTGTGTTGCTGTTAGCTTCTAGCAAAATTCTGCAAAGGAAAACAGTGCTAAGGACACAGAAAGATAAAGAAAAACGTGCTCAGTGAACATACTGTTTAATTACCCGACTACGGTGAAGCAAAAGGAGGGTTATGTATTTGACCGGTTTGTATGTATGTTCATTTGTTCCCTCACAACTTCTAAACTACTTATCATAATTTGACAAATGTCAAACTTTGTTTGAAGCGTTTTAATCGTCCGCTGATTACAGGCTATCTGACGTCACATTTAAGTGAATATGGCACCGTCTAGAGGACATAGTGTAGCGTTCAGTGTAAGCAGTTCAACCGCAGAGGACTTCAAAAGCTGTAGCTTATCTTTTTGGAAGGACTGGTGTTGCATTGCGACTGAATGCAATCCCAATGATCGTAGGGCGTACCCTTTTGTATTAGAACTAAATGTGTATATCGTGTTCCACGGCGTGAATCCTTTCGATAGAAAAACATATCGCGTTTTAGTGTCGGGCTCCGCAAGTAACGGTTCAGGCTATTTGGTGGTATCTTCAGTACCATCCTTAAAAAAAAAACATCTTGTTGTCACCGCCTTTCGGCTGTTAGATTATCAACCAATCCTCGATTAATAAAAAAGATCCATACGTTATAAGTACGAGTATACCAAAAAAAGATTCTTTTTCTTTCTGGTGTGGTTTTCGGTTTATATCTTTCGCAGCATACTGTTTTGCACTTCCGACCGGAAAAATTGCATGGCGCCTACTTTAAACAACGAAAATTCTTTTAAATTGAAACTCCCTACATATTTACTTCCCTGAACCCAGCCCAGCTGAGCAGCCAAAAACGTTCAGCAAACAATCTGCTGCCAGTACAAATTTCCCCAGGACATTTTTTTTTCTTTCCATCCCAAGTGACATATCGTCACACTGATATTAACCACCATCAGTGCTTTGGAAAAGTTTTTTTGTTCTGCCGGCAATCCGGCCATCATAACTATCGGAAATTATTTAGCCCGGGAAAATTCTGCAAAAAACTTTTTGTATATCAAAAGTTTTTTTGGTTTTTTGTATCTTGTGGATGGAGGGGTTCCAACACATTTTTAATTGTTTCATCCCAAACTGGTGACCCCGGCGTGATCGGGTTGAATTTTAAATGTCACTATCTGACAAACCTCGGACACAGAAGAAGAAGCCAGTGAATGCACTCCCAAAAGCATCTACCATGGAAGTGGAAACTAAACCTGCCCCCACAGCCTCGACGCCCAGCACAATAGATTCAGCTGTACTGGAGTTGATAAATCGGGTGCAAGATGAATTCACGCTGGCTAAAGAGACGATCCCTCATCAACATCAGCGCCAACAGATATCTGGACCTCTTCAGGAACATCTTTCCCATCAAGTAGTCGATGACCATGCCCAAGCAATGTTACAAGGATGTTACAAATGCGCCTCGGGTGCAGCTACCACGTTTCAACACCATGTGCCCACAGCTTTTGGTAGCACAAATATAAATTGCCTTTCAACTTGGCGGCATCACTAACGACGTAGAACAATACTCACTTTTGCTGCTCAGCCCTGGGGGTAAGGCATTAACCGCAGTCGGAGACCTGGTGACTAGCCACATACCCCCAACAAATGTGGAGCGCTTAAGGAGCGATTGGTTCAAACATTTCCACCAACCCCCGAATTACAACTAAGGCACATGCTTAGAGGTGAGGACACCGAAGAAAAAAAAAACCCATAGCCATCCTCGCACATATGAAGCATTTCGCTTCTGGCAGACGTAATCCTCCCATCTTGAGAACTCTGTTCTTTCACCGTATGCGCGCAGTTTTTATAGTCACAGAACAGGAGAATATCGACAAACTGGCAGAAGTAGGAGACGAAATCTTCGAATTGTCTAACGCAAACATGTGTCCAATTTCGTCACCTGAGGTCAACGCCGTGTCTCAAGGTGATAACTCTACAATAAAACTTCACACAGCACCATCTGTTGGTGAAATAGTATAAACAATAAACTAGTATCAAAAACACCTATCATAGACACACACCAAAGATGATCTAATCAGAAGACTGAGACATCACATCCCAACTGCCCCTCCGCAGTTGCACAAACCCTTATCTCATTAACCCAGGGGTTACACACGACTTTTTAACATGCAGGATGTGTATTTGTACACGAGAGACCAAGTACTAGAAATATTTACATGTGTTCAGTACATGCACACGACAGACGGAATTTGTAGTCTATTGTCAGTCAACTTGCAGCCGAATTTTTGCCCGCAAGTTACGATGATTCTAAAATTTGAGAAATTTTGTGTGTTGCTTTCTTCTTCAGATTTTCTTCTGTCTCATTTTAGGATTTCATTTCATTTTTTAGGGTGAAAATTTTGAAATTCTCAGTGCAGGATGGTTTTTGTTGTGCATTTAGCGTTTTTTTTGTTCAATTAAAAGCGCCTACACACAGGCTTATTTACCAGTCCAATCTAGGATTTCGTACGAGTAGGTAGTTGTGTAGCTGCTATCGAAAAATGTCAATTACATGCAATCAAATTTTCTTTTCATTTTCAAACATGTAATTCTGCCTGCAACAAATTTTTATTCATTACATTTTGAGGGTGATGATTCTCAATACCCATCACCCTATAGTATAGATTGCTCAAAATATTGTTTTAAGCTTCAAATCTCGATGAGGTTAATAGAAATGGATTTGTCCCCATCAGACATCTGCATGGATACATTCACGGAGTGAATGCACAACTTGGTTCATGGATACTTCTCATTACTCACTGTACAATTAAACCTGTGAATGTGGCTGAGTGAGTGCGAGTATAAAAGTTGTGTTGTGCGCAGTTGTGCTGTCGACCGTCGAAATTCATACTCATGGATGGGCTAACTCGCATTCACACTACTCGCAAGGGTTGAGTATGCGTGAATGCTTGTGCGAAAATTCACGAAAATTCACGTATACCTGTTAATTGAAAAAAAAACAAACCCAATACGCACAACAGAATCCCAAAATCGTCTGCCTAATAACTCGAGTAACTCGAATGATTTGAACGCGCTTTCCACCCTTATACAGCATTCACAGATACCCAAAATAAAGAATGCCATGGGTAGTGAGTTATGATGAGTGTGAATCATGGGTTGTATGAATTCTGCCAGTTATGAGACCTCTTTGCATCCATACTCACATGCATTCATAAATCTCTTCACTCATTGAGTGAGGCATCACAGTGTGTGAATTGAATGAGTATGGGTAGTTAATTTCTATGGGTGTCTCATGGGTAACTTTTTTGGCATTCATGCAGATCTCTTACCATATACTGGAATCTCAGTATCTTCTTATGATTGTTTCCGCTTTACCCCCGTCGCTGATAAAGTTCAATTACAGAATGAACCGCCTAACAACACACACATTAAAAAAAAAACTAACACAATGATAGATTCTTCATGTTAAAAAGTCGTGTGTAACCCAGGGACCAACATAAACAAACCTTTCTCCACAATATACTTTCCTAGGAAATCGTAAATAAACAAAACTCTTAGCGGTGTTCACATTGTACGGCAAATCGCACGGCTATGTAGCACGACCAATGCGTTCACATTTCGAAGCATGAACATTGATCATAGATGAAATATTGTAGAATGAAGAGAAAGAGAGTGAAGAGACAATGTAAACGCCGCTATTATCGCAAAGGCAACTTTACAGCTTCTTCGTAAAAAACACGTGTGGCATATAAAAGGATGCAATTACCTAGACTCGCGACTGTATTTCATGTCAATGGTCCAAGATAAATCGACACATTCGATTGCAACCAAACCACATCGAGATGCCCGACTCCAGCTTCAATCGTATTCATCTGGATTTGATCGTATTACCACGAATCCAAAAGTACCAGTACCGTCTCACAATCATTGACAGATTCACCCGAATGCCGGTAGCTGTCCCCTTCCAAAAGATAACTGCAGAGACAGTAGCATCTGCCCAGTTCGACCATTTGATTAGTCATTATGGTAGTCCAACGATGTCGCAGATTTTTAAAGCCAAAGCGCATCTCATCGGAGCAATTAGTTTGGTATATTGTTATATTACAAGTGAAACAATAAGACCTTAACAAAAAAATGGTAAGCGGATCTGCAAATATTTAGTTTGTACACAGTTTGTAACTGTCGAAAGTGATGTTCTGTCTCAGACGTCGGTGTTCAGTGTCCGTTTTGCTTGACAGCATATACTTGGTCTTACCCTCATTGACCGCTGAACTCATTTTCGCCGCTTCTGTCTTAATACTTGCAAAGGCGCCGCTGACATCACGCTGCTTTTTTCCAATTATGGCAATATCATAGGCGCATGCGAGTACTTGAACGGAAAGATTGTGCGTCTTGTGTTTGATCGTGAGTATTGCACTCTCAAGTATAATGTTAAAAAAATCGCATGACAGCTCATCGCCTTGTCTAAACCCTTTTTCTTTATCTATGGTGTCGCTAAGATATTTACCGACCTTGATGGAGCAGCGTGCATTCTCCATCGTCATTCTGTACAGATCCACGAGTTTGGCAGGGATGCCAAAACTAGACATTGCTCTGTATAGTTCGTCTCAATAGATGTTGTCATACGCGGCCTTAAAATTGATAAATAGATGGTGTGTACCGATCTAAGTTTTCTCCAAGATCTGCTGTAGTGTGAATATTTGGTTGATGGTGGACTTTCTTGGCCTAAAACTACACTGATATGGACCTATCAGGCTGTTGAGGAGCGGTTTCAGGCGTTCACACAATACGGCAGATAAGATCTTATATGCGATGATAAGGAGACTGATGCCTCTGTAATTGGCGCAGTTCAGAGTGTTTCTTTTCCTGAGAATCGGACAAACAATTCTGAGGTTCCATTCATCGGGCATACTTTCGTCCGACCATATTTTACAGATGAGTTGGTGTATGCTCCTTACCGCTTTGAAGAGCTCGGCAGTCAGGCCATCCGCTCCAGCAGCTTAGTTAGACTTAAGCTTCGATACAGCTGTCTTCACTTCATCCAGGTCGGGTGGACGGAATTGTTGGTCATCATCGTCCAAGTTGAAAGGTTGATTCTGCCTGACAGCGGTATTTGGTCCGTCATCGCCGTTATACAGTCTGCAGAAATGATCTTTCCAAATCCTCAGCATCGACTGCGATTCTACTACGATGTTCCCTTGTTCATCTCTACAGGCTTCGGTTCGGGGTTTGTTTCCGCGGCATGTTATTTTTACCTTTTGGTAAAACTTCCGAACCTCATTCCTGGAGTAGCATCTCTCAATTTCCTCGATCGCGCGCTTCTCATGCCCTTTCTTCTTCCTCCTGAGAAGCCGGTGCTCGTCTCTCCTCTTCCGCTCATAGAGCTTATGAGCAGCTCTGGTCCTCCTATGCAGTTCCGCTTTGTATGCATCTTGCTTAGCTGCTAGCTGTATGTTCTTGCCGGCACTCGTCATCAAACCAGGGGTTTCGTTGTAAAGGTCGAGTGAAACCCTATACGTCAAAAGCGGCGTCTCTGATAGCTTTTGCCATTGTTGCCATTGGTCTTCGATGCTTGATGCTGGCGGTAAGGGACTTCTTAAGTGAGACATGATCGGAAAAGGATTTGCCGATCTCTTGCGATTGAAGCCGTCTGATGTCAAAATTTCTCACAGTATCGCTTGTCTTGGCGTTATTCGGGATATCCGCAACCGTACGTTGGTTATAACAAGGCAATGGTCCAAGTCTGTGTTGGCTCCTTGAAACGTTCGGACATCTGTAATACTGGAGGAGTGTCTTGCGTCGATTGCAATGTGGCCAATCTGTTTGAGGGTTGATTGATCAGGAGTTCTCCAAGTCCCCTTGTGAGTATCGATATGGAAGAGCCGCATGCTGGCCAAGACAATTTTTCGTCCCGACGCAAAGTCGTTTAGCCTGGATCCGTTATCAGAGGTGCTGTTGTGTAGGCTTTATCTTCCAAGAGTACTACCAAAGGTACCCTCTCTTCTTAGCTTTGTATTAAGATCGCTATGGACAATTTTAGTGTCATAGCTAGGGTATTGCTTGCTGGTCTTGCACAAAAGCTCATAGAAGGCATCTTTGGTTTCTTCATCTTTCTCCTCTGTGGGGGTGTGCGCCCATATCAGGTTGATGTTGGTAAATTTAGCCTTGATACGGATTGCTACGAAGCGCTCGTTCACATGCCGGAAACTCAAGACTTCTTGCCTAAGTCTGCCTCCAAAAACAAATTCGCATCCAAATCTCTATTTTCTAAGACCTTGGCTAAGTCTTGGAAATCTTTACTGGCCTGAGCTCCAAATATATTGAAGAAGCCCAGATAAGGTTTCATTTGTCCCGGGACTTTTTTTCCACCGTTGATTCCATTTGGGGCATTCATCCGCTGTCCTCTTTATAGTGCTGCTATTTTTGTCTACTGGCCAGCACTCGCTCTTATAAGTTTAGCAGGTCCAGTCCGGATGGACATTGACCAGTACCCGGCGGTTACCACGTGGAGATATTATAATTGTATTTGATGTGTAGAAGATAGTTGCAACACTAGATATCTCCAGGTTAAAATCTCTCAGTGCCAACCCTATTTCTATAGCACCCAATCACGTAATAAACTAAGGAGGCATAATTACCCAACATAGTGTAAGAAATTTTGTTTGGCGTATTTTGGGAACGCCTCAAAACATTTGTAAAGGGTCTGCTAAAGGGCCCAATATTCACAATACAGCAGCTTCTAGGGAGCAACCCAATAAATTTAGAACGATATTCGTAACCGTTTTGTCCATCTGACATCAATTATATTGAAGAAATGAAAAACACATTTTTCGATGCTTATTCCTTTAAATTAAAGGGCAATTGAGAAATACAGCCTTACTATTTAATACAAAGGAAACCCTCGTTTTTACCTTTATAATTCCAGTCTCTCTATATGGCAGGAGCATGGATGTGAGTTTTTCTTCATTTTCTTCCGTCGAGGGCATGTGAAAATCCTCCATTGTCACAAACAATCTCCTCACACAGTAAATACGAGTACTCTTCGTGCAACGAATATCTTCATCGTTGCTATCAGGCGTGGGTTGTTAAATAGCATACGACATCTAAGTGGGCTGCCTTTGTCAGGACAGCAGTAGCAGCGCGGACAGTAGTGGTAGCGGGAAGAGCAACAGCGGCGGGTACAACCGTAGCAGCAACTGCTGGCTCATGATCACTATGCACAACAGCTTCGGAACCACTTTCCGGATTTGTAGATTGGCTTTCCAAAGTAAACTCTTACGTATCGACAAAAACTGTTGTCACGTTGATCAGCAAAGCACGCATCTGTGCAACCGTGGCAGATGGTGGAAAATCAACTTCTCTGTCATGTATTGCTGTGATTAGATCCAAATCGCTGACTTTTGCCATTCCTAATTTTTAGGAATTGCCTGATAGACTTAAATGATCACTATAAAAAAAAATCGCTTCTCCTTATTTTCGCCACAATCGGATTGGGGGAATCTTTTTTTCACTAAAATTTCATCAACAAATGGCGGTGAACTCCAACATTTATTTTAAGGACTTATTACATTTATTATATTGTAGTCTTAACATAATTGATACCTACTACGATTAACGTTTGAAACATCCAATTGATCACAAAATCACCCCAAGACAAAGAGCGGAAGGTCGTCTGAAAATACCGAGGAGACATAACTCATATGGAAGACAACAACTATCCTATGTGGTAACACACCTTCCACCTTCTCTATGGAATTTCTAGTTGATACATATAAGAAAACCAAACTAAGACAGATATGTCTTGTTGAACAGCTTTAACTTGCAATAACTGTATAGAATGATCCTTATCTGGACTGGACTCTCCTTAACCGCTTCAAGGATCTATCCATCATTAAGGGAATACCTCTTTGGAAATGCTTAAGGCTAATTTCACTTTTGTGCCCTTGTAAAATTTAATATAGGACAATAAACTAAAAAAAATTCAAATCGCCGTTGCCCCATTTAGGTTTTTCACGCCGCTATTTCGACATATTCCAGTGTTCCGACACAACTTTTTAGCTCCCTTTAAACTCAATGCGTCGAAGCAGCTCTAAAGACTTGCACGTTTCTATCACTTGCGTATCTGGCACATTGGGGTGCTGCAATCCGTATCAATGACGTCCCGCATGGGTTTAGTATCCTATCTTCAGTCAGATGTACTAGAACTGCGGTTTCACCTCGTGAAAGTAAGAATCTCAAGGTTCGTTCCTCTTGTATTCATAAAATACTGCACCACCATTGAAAACCTTTGTCGCAATTCCAGGAGCATCTTCAATTTTACACTTGGGCTAAGTCTGATTGTAATTAGTTTCATCTGATACTACTCGTATGATACTTCCCACATCTGATTTAAGACGAATATTCGGAAAAAATGTTGGAATCTAAAATACTCATACATCGCATTCAAGTCACTTAATCTCGTTATCGTTGTGCAAGATCAGAGCAGTTTTAAAATAGCATTCTGACAGTAAAAAACAAAAATAATGACAACAACAACTGCAAGTCCAATATATTCAATTCCAAGCTTAAAATCTGATCCGATTCCACAATTCCGGCTTATCTCTGGCCAAAGCTTTCGCGAAATGATCTTCTGATACCTTTAATTGTAAACTTAGTTCTAGTTCAATGCGCGATCCGGAGGCTGTTTGAAAAAATCCGTAAAACATTTCTATCAGTAAATATTTCGTTTGATTTAAAAAAAAAAAAAAACAAGTCAAAATTCCGGTACGGTATTTAGAAACTATGTTATTTTGAACACAGTTAATGGCTCGGAAACGATCGCCTAAAAGCAAATATATCGGTACGAAAGGGATGTTTTGGAAATTCGGATGCCCGTTTCGTGTAAAGCTTGTTGTTGTCTGGATTTTAATCTTTTTGATAAAGTTCAATTTATGTGGCACATGGACCCACCCTGATTACCGTAAGTTAAATAAAATATAGTGAAAATGAAATTGAATACTGACATTCAGATGCATTGTATCTCTTGCTTACCTCTGTTGTATGTTTTGAATAATTTACAATTTCCGCTCATTGACAGTGTTTTGTGGTGAAATAAAATATCTTAGTATTGAAACTAATGACAGTTAAGTAGTTTTGCAAGCAGGTGTACGCTGCAAGTTAGTTGAGGTCTAGTTCTACTTCCGGACGCCATCTAAGTTGAAGTCTTCCTCTTCTACGTTGTCCCTCGGTGGTATCAGTGTTTCACATTCGTGCCTTTGTGATTCAAGTGAATGTTGGCTGCCCGGAACGTTCAGAACGTTCATGACCGCGTTTTTCTTTGTGGAAATTGACATAAGGAACCCGTGAGCTTTCAGGTCACTTGATTGTTGCGATAGTGTTCCAATTTAAGTTACACGACAGTCAGGTTTTGCTTATAGAAAAAAAGCTCTGTAGAAAAGGAGAAAGGAAGTTGAGAGTCACGTGATCGATTTATTTTGTTGAAATCAATCCAGCAGGTCTTCCACTTCCAGATTAATTCAAAAGAAAGAAAAATTCTGGTTAACATGGAGCGGAAGCAGTCGCTATTGGTTGTAATCGAATCGCCGACATTCTTTATAAATTCCTCGTATCACTATCAACATTTCCTGTTGTCAATCTTGCATTTGACCCTAATCATAGTAAAGATGACAGTTGCACATTTTTTATTTAACACACATATGTATGTACTCGTATACAGGGTGATCCACTAGATGATGTAAGTGTTGGTTGTCATTAAATGACATTTACTGTATCCATCATGGCTATTTTAGTCACGGAGTCATTCACCGCACAGTAATGAATTTTCGTTATTCAAAGTAATTATGAAAATGGGAAGATACGAGTGCATTTCGCGAAATTCCAGTTTAATTCGGGTAACATAATCGCCTTTCTGAGTTTGAAATAAGTGCAATGCTAGAACGTTTCGGAGAAAGTAGATCAATCACCAATGTAAGTCAAAATGCTCCAAATGAGCCACTGTTCGTACACTACTTTACACAAAGTTTTGAACTTCGATCAACAGGGATCTTTTCTGATAAATCACGTTTTTAAATAGTCGGGCACGTAGGAGCAAAAATAAAACAAATAAAGAGTTTATTGGCTGCCAATTAACTACGGTAAGCTTCGTTTATGCGGTTATTCGCAAGGAAAGGGGTCCGCCAACAATGCAAGGTCTTAAACACGACATTCGAAGTAGGAAGTTGGCTTGATTTTGAAGAGTGCGGAGGCAAGGTATTTCGAAGTTCTTACCTTAAATATTAACTATCTGGCTAAGCCGTGAATTGAACCCTATTTTCCCCTCGTTAACTGTCAGACCGCCCATTGAGTCAATTCCGCGTCACAGCTCACGAAAGCTTCATTGAAGGCTGTCTGATCAAATCGCCGCCTTTTGCCATGACTAGTGTGAATATTTCAGCGGTAGTGAAATTTTCCATTCTAAAACCGCATTGAAATTGACCAAACATATTGTTCGTTAATGGTTTCTGACGCTGGTAGAAAACAACAAAAAATCGGTAAGGCATATGCAGATGACGTATTATAGTTGTAGTGGCAATCTGCTCTAAAGTGCTGCCAGCCATAGAAGTACCTTTTAATTTTCAAAACAAAGGCGCTGTTGACCTTCCGGCAGTGTAAAGTAATTTTCGGCCGGAGGTGGTGCTTATCACTGAGGAGGGTTTACATGGATCCACACGGTTCATATGTGGCCAATCAAGGATATAACTTCAGTTATTTGGCTTTCAGAAAAATACGTCATTGCTGCTTTTATCAGATAATTTCTGCTGTAAGAACTACTTTTATCGTAGTTCGCCTTTGTGCTCATAAATGCTTTAGAAAATAACATGAACCTAAATCTGAATCAGAAAAATGCTCCACTGACCCTTTTCAAGACTTCCAGCCAAGATCACTGTTCAGCTTGCAACGGAAGATCAGAGTTCCATAGATCTGACCATGAGTTGGCACTGACTGCGTCCTCGGTAAGAGCTTTCATTGACATTTGGGTTTCGTGTACGTAGAATAACAGATGGAGCAAGTGTCCAGTATGCAGATACTCGACCCTGATATGGTGGAAGTTGAGACAGCTCTCCATTTTTCCATTAAAGCATTTCCATCCAAAAGAGAATAAATATACAAGCAAGAATAGAATATTTTGTACTCGTATAGTTTGTTTTGGTCTTTCAACATTTTTTCAAAAAGTTTGTTTCTTTTTTTTACAGAAAATCTTGAGGAAGGCGATAAATGTAGTCTTGTAAATGGTGAGCCTGGAGTATGTAAATTATTCCCAAATTGTACGCTTTATTATGAAGGACGGAAAAAGAACACCACGACATACAGCGAACTGAAACGATGTTCATTCGTTGGATTTGAGGAAGTAATATGCTGTCCAACTGATAATTTCAGTTTCAGAAGAACCAAAGGGTAAGTAAGTTTATTTTAGCTAACAAAGCTTGAAAGGCTTTACTTCTATTAGTTTTTTGGAATGCATTGGAAAATTGTGCTCTCTCTTTTAAACGAAAGTTACACAAATACTATATGTCAAGCCGCGAATCTCGTAATGCAAAAAAGTATGGTGCATCCTACTTCTGTGAATTCAATAGAAAGCTTTAAAAATAGCTTAATAACAGCTGCAGTAAAAACTTATTGTTAAACCTGGCGAAACCACAATATAAACAAACGAAGAAATAACCTTGTTTCCGAGATGTTGGTCTTAAATCCGACAGTAAAATATATCTGCACGAAAGATTGACCGCCATATTATCTTTATCTTTATGCGTTACGCTAGCTACAGCTCTGTGTAGCCTTTCAGGTACGCTCATGCAGTATCTGCAGACATTAGCATATGTAGGATTCTTTTGTCTATGGCCCTTCTAGCAGCATGATATATAATCGGAACATTGCTAGTAGCAGATAGATAGCGGTGTGCATCTAGATACAAGAACGCCTTAGGTGGAATGTATCCATTCGACAATATATTTCTGAAGTACCCAGGTCAAGGATAAAACAAACCCGATATGAACTCGTTCTCAATAACATTAAAAAATTGCCTACGAAAATGCTTCTAAGGAGTGCCGTTCGGACTCGGCGATAAACCGTAGACCCCGCTCATGGCCCATACCGGGCTGCCAGCGCCAGTGTGTGTGTGTGTTTCCTATCTTGACAGTAAACCTGAAGATTGTCAAATTTTATTTGGAGGACAAGTTTTTTATTCAGTACTTTGGTAGAGCCCACCACAGCAAAATTAGTGAACTTTTGTAATAAACAGGAATCGTGCGAAAATGTAAACATTTATTTTCTTCCTTTGTATTGTTTCGTTTAATCATTGTCTTATAATTTGAAACCTGCAACCTTATGCTCTTTTATGAATCTAAGAAGAACGACGATCTTTTAAACTTCATTTGTCTTATACTCTCGTGAAATATGGAAATATGTACACATAACGACAAAAAGAGAGCACATTTTTATTTTTTGTGTTTGTATTGTATATAAAAATACAAATACAAGTTTTTTTTTTCTCGAATGTAGATAGATTTCCCCCAACAAATTTCAATCACGTTAAAGTCGGGAGAGCGACCTGGCCATTCAGGAATTTTAATTTTCATTTCCCGAAAAAATTCTTTCACATCCCTGCTTGCATTATCCTTTTAAAAAATCATATGGGACATTTCGTAAATTTTTGCTCGGGATCAGTCACAATATTCCCAGTTTGCCTAGGCTTATTCCGGCCCATATTATCACGGATCCTCTTCCATGTTGAAGACGACTCGCTTTTCGGATATCATGAGAATAATATGACCACCCATTTGGACTATCCAAATTAATTTTTTTTTTCGTCTGTGAAGAGAACCTGACGCCATATTTTTGCCCACTTAAGCAAGCTCGAGCTCTCTATTCTGTGTCAATTTTTTGCATTCAATAGTTTCCGAATTTTTGACAATCTCCTGTATGTTGTGAACACTAGTTGTTCGCGAGCCTTTGTTGCGATTTTTCTGACAGTAAAATCGGCATTAGATGCCACAGGCAAAATGACTCGTCTTTCTCTAGTCGTTATAGACGTCGGTTGTCCACTACTGTGAGCCTTTCCATGATTCTTGGAATCTTTAATCAAACGCATGATAATTTCTCGACTTCTGCATAAATATATTGCGATTTCAGCACCTTTTTCAACCCATTTTCAAATAAAGTTATTTAATTTTTAAAATGGCGAACAGATAATTTTCTTATAAGAAATATAAATACACCCGCTCTTGCGATCGCTTAGAGTAAACTGAATGCAAATTCAGTGGCAGAGTGCTTTAATTTAGCACTCAAAGAAATAGACTCTTAGAAATTCATTTCACTACTATTCAAAACTTAACAAGGATACAATTGTCTGAATTTATTGCTAATTGTTTCTGGATACATACATAGGCTTCTTGGCTACTTTTTCGTGGTGATAGGCGAATAAAAACTAGAAGCGAACGTCCTTGGGCAACAGATGTAGAAAATAAAATGAAAAACAATTTTCATGGTACGATCGTTGCTGAATCGCCAGAAAATAGTCCTTCATAGAAGTGCGAAGTGGTCTAGCCAAATGTCTTATCGGATGTATTTATGGCCGATAACATAATAACTTTAATTTTGTCCCTTTTTAAACAATTATAGAAAAACTTTCAAATTCACTTGATTATATGTTTTTCTGTGAGGACTTTAACTGTAATTTTCTTGGAAAGAGAGGCTTCCAAGTTGTTTATGGGACACATGTTAAGCTGCTCCACCCTTGCTAGATGTGTTTGGTATTAATAATTACAAACATATTCTCTTTTATGACCAATTATCTGGGCCTTGATTTTCTCCTCATGACCTCATCTTTGCCTCCCTAGAAGTGAACAGACATCTGTATCTAAGTCTAAGATATTTTAAAAATATCAAATTCTATAGAAATAGAAACAAATATAGTAAGCGGGAATTGCGAAAATATTTATTATATGCCATCTCTATACTCTCAAGTATCTCTTCTTCAAGACAATATTCTTCGAGTATTTTCAATTTTTTTTTATTAACTTATTTATTTCCACTATTTACAATATTCTTAGAAACTAAGCAAAAGCAGGCGAAATACTTATAACTATCTTAATAACCAAGTACAAAACCACGTCAGAAGTGGTACGCAGTACATTCAATCTTTTTGAGTTACGCTAGCTACAGCTCTGTGTTAAAAAATATTGAAGAATCATTTTGTTCAAATATGTATTTTTTTGATTTTTGATTTGCGGCCCGGGTCAACCCCGAACAGATTTATTAATGCTTATTGCAAGCTAATTCTTAGAACTAACAATTTTCACTTAAAACTAAAGATAAAAACTAAAGGGTGGGAGCTGTTAAGAAAAAGTTAGGATGTGAGGCATAGGTGGAAATAAGAGTGTTTTTAAGAGAGAGTTTGGTGAGATGGTAGTCGAAGAGAGGCAGAATATCGTTAACTTCACGAAGCATTCTAGACATTGGCTCCAAGTGTCCGTAATTCGTTCGGTGAAGATTTAGCCAGAAAAGTGGCAAAGACCTAAGATTGCGAGGGTTAGTATTAAAAGAAATAAGTCGAAGTAAGGAAAGACAATCGATATTACCAACTAAAATTTGATGAATAAAGAGAATGTCGGCAATTTTTCGACGTATAGAAAGGGGTTGTAAATTTATTAGTTTCAGCCGATCAGTGTAAGGTGGTAAGTTTTGGCTATCATCCCAGGGAAGACCACGTAAAGCGAATCGTAAAAACCTGCGTTGAACAGCTTCTATCCGGAGAATATGTGTTCTGTAGTAGGGTGACCACACCTGGCTTGCATATTCAAGAAGAGGCCTAACAAAGGTTATGTAAAGAGATTTAGTAACATAAGGATTGGAAAACTCCTTAGACCAGCGCTTGATGAAGCCAAGGGCAGAGTTGGCTTTCTTTATTATATTATCAATGTGAGAACGGAAATTGAGTTCCTTATCACAGATAACACCTAAATCCCGCAACTCATTCATTAAGGGAACAGGAAGAATAAAGATTAGACAGCAGCGAGGTGAAGTCGGGGGCCGCTTACGGGAATACGTTATAGCCTGACACTTATTGACGTTAAGCTCAAGAAAATTCTTTTGACACCAAGTACAAAACCACATCAGAAGTGGTACGCAGTACATTAAATCTTTATGAGTTACGCTAGCTACAGCTCTGTGTTAAAAAATATTGAAGAAACATTTTGTTCAAATATGTATGTATGTACGTTGAAACAAAAAATGTGGGAAAAAAAATTTCTTTTGCGTATTTTATTTTTTACTTAAAATTACCTACGATAACAAAAGCAAAAAAAAAAGATTAACACTACACTAACCTAAGCGTCAGCTTCAACCCAATCAAGCCAGCAGTATTTATCCCGATTACATGTATCGAAAGTATCCCTTTCAGGTACGCTCATGCAGTATTTCGAGACATTAGCCCCATCACCCGAGTGTACCTGCATATGTAGGATTCTTTTGGCCATGGCCCTTCTAGCAGCATGATATATAATCGGAACATTACTAGCATCAGATAGATAGCTGTGTCCATCTAGATACAAGAACGCATCAAGTGGTATGTATTAACTCGACAATATATTTCTGAAGTACCCAGGGTTAGGATAAAGCAAGCCCTACACATCGGGTCTCAGATGCTTCGAGTAAAAAAGGTTTTTGAGCGACATAAATGCCGCTCTCGCTTTTTTTGCGGTTGGTTTATGTGTTCATTGTAATATAAAAGTTTATCGTTCTGTTGCCATTATTTTTCTTGCTTGTATTTCGTCAGAAAGCCACTTGCAAACGGAGCATCCTCTAAAGGAGACAGGATGACCAGTCTTCTTACAAAGAACGCAAGACAACTGCTCCGTTTTTGCTTCTTTTTGCACACGACAACTACCCGGTTCGCGCTGCTCTTGGCACTTTACGCACCTATACATCATGCTGCAATTCGAAACAGCATGACCAAATCTTTTGCACCTACGACAATGAAGGATGTCGCTTCTTCGAATTGTTTCAAAGGAGACAGTGTGTCCCGTAATGTGTCGTATTTCCCGGAGTTTCTTCTCAATAAAATAACAGGACACCCTTCCTTTAAGACCAATTTATGTGGCGGCAATCCAGAAGGCTGCAAGGAATTTCTTTTGGGAAATGTATAGCCTCTTCATGGTCCAGCACGGTGTCTACAGAGTAGTATGTCTGCGCCTGTGAATTAATTTAAGGGATAATCAAGTCATTCACTTTACCTACTTGATTGATAGTAGATGGAAAAATAACTCTCTCCTTGAAACAAGTTATATTATTAATTTCTTTATAAAAATGCAAACGTTTTGATTATCTAGATTAGTTCTCCCATTGTTTTGTGGCATCTGTCCATTTCTTATTTTGAGCAACACCTCTGAGAAATCCCGGTTTTCGTGTACTGATAATGACACTCTCATATTTGTTTTGAGTTCTAATCTATTCACACACGGCCAGAAAAAAGATCCTTTCAATGAAGCACGTATCCCTCTCGCTAGCACTGGTAAGATTTGCCAAAAGTCATCAGAAAACAATATAGTGCATCCACCCATGGGTGAATCCGTACTGCGCAAATTGAGAACTTGTTCGACATGGTAGCTTCGTCGCAAACTATTAATGAGCAGTCACGTATTAATTTTCCAGTATTACTTTGTTTTGAAATGCTACAAACAGTGCTAGTGTCCTCAGTAGCAAATGTTAGTAGAAGTTTGAGTGTTGCATGAGCATGTTGCATCGTTTTTGTCAATTGGTGTTAATAACGCATCGTATAATTTTTTTTATCGATGTGTGTTCATTCGATGTTCATCTTGATTTACAATTTGTTTAAGCAGTTTAAATTGACTGTAGGAAATTTCTCTTGGGTATATTTGTAGGCATCAGCAGTCCAAAATACGAAATGGATTTACCCGAAAGTTCTTCTACTACCTTATACAACGCTTCATCAAAAATATGTTGATCATATTGGACATAATCTGACATTAATACTCGCCGTCATCGATTCAGTATATCTTCGGCCATATTTTGCTCATACTTGTTCTAGAGAGATACAATATCGGTCACTTGACAAAACGCCACAATAATGGTAAACAAATACATTAATGACCTCGATGAACTGCAAATAGTAGCTTCCGTTAATGTGTTGTACCATGATTAGTAGTCTTCCAAGAGACCCATTACTTTCCATGCTGCTTTATACCTAAAGGTATAATTTACTGCCCCTATATAATGGGCTCTTTACAATGTAAAGTAGCATTCTCAAGTGAAAACAACATCACTGTTGTTGGGATGAACTACAAAGACCCTCCCAAGAGCGTCAGTTCTTTTTTAACTCCAGGGAAACCTTCAACTGGAGTCCCTTCTTTGATCCGGCCTAATTTTGTTCACTAACCACACCGGCATGGTAGATGGAAATGTGGCAACCCACGTTTCTGTTACTCAACAGTGTACATATGGCAACGTTGTACAACGTTGTATCCCGGGATAAAAATAGTTTAGTGTGCGCTGGTCCATTTACCCTAACTGGCTTTACT
The DNA here is from genome assembly GCA_928272305.1 of Volucella inflata. Taxonomy (NCBI): domain Eukaryota; kingdom Metazoa; phylum Arthropoda; class Insecta; order Diptera; family Syrphidae; genus Volucella; species Volucella inflata. The sequence continues at coordinate 69,734,265 of OV743719.1, forward strand.
GTAGAGTGCCTACACACGGGCCAATTTCAGACACAATTTGTGTAACTTAGGCACTAAAAACAGGGTTATCATGTCACGTTAACGAATACCATTAATTGTTACTACCTGACCATCCGCATTTTCGAAGAAAAATGGCCCGATAATACCTTCAGCCCAAAATCCGCACCACACAGTCACGCATTTTGGATGTATTTGTTTCTCAACAAGTACTCGTAGGTTTTTTGAACCCCAAATGCGACAATATTGACGATTAACGAAACCATCAAGATGAAAATGAGCTCTTCACTCATGATGATTTTGTTCGACTGTAGCAGACAAACCTTCATTACTTTAAAAATATTGCTCAACAATGAAACTGCTTTGTTCTTTCGTATAGCGCTCTATTTTTATTAACCCCGAAATGTCAGCTGTCACATTGTTATTAAATTGCGCAAAATTCGAATTTTGCGTGAGATATGGGGCACACTTTATAAGACAAATAATAACATACGAAACCTACAATAGTCCAAAGAAAGAAGGGAGATGGAAAAAACGTTGTTGTAGTAATATGTGTCTAAAGGATAAAAAATGCGTTTTTTCAGTTAAAAAGTCATACTCGTATAAACGGCCCAAAAACGGTCTTAGGGTAATAAAAACCGTCCTATGTAATACCGCTACTCACGACAAATCGATTGATATATAGTATATATTGTTGAGGTATCGTTACGTACCTACTCCCTACTCGCGGACAAACAGAAAAATGTGATCTCTCTTATAGATGTAGAGAAGGGAAGAGAAGAAATAAAGGAAATTTTGAATTTGAAATTTGAATAATTACTTTTCTGTAGCAACAGAGCACTTAGCCAAATACATATCTAGTCTATTGTGATTCGAAAAGAGCCTCGTTGCATAGTGTTACAAGATGTTGGCTTTCATGTTGCTAACAACAAATCGGCACCCTCGTATATATGTTCATCTTCTTTTTGTCTAGCCTACCCTACCGTACATGTACGCCGACTTTACATATTGTATTTGGTTTGCAATGATATACCCCGTCTGCGACTGAACCTCTCACCTGGTTCACCATTGGTATGATGCAGAGAGAAACAGAAAAGATATTGTACAAAGAGCTTAACTCAACTCGCTAAGATACGTAGCGGAGTCAGTTGGTAGTAATTTAAAAAAAAAAGTGTGGAACCAAAATAAGAACCCATTGATACTCGTATATGATAATAAATGTGTAGTTTGTCAATAACTTTTTTCTTTTTAGCGATAACTTGCCGACGATGCAACCAATTTTAAGGCCGTCAGAAGCAGGTACTCTAACTAACATTCTTATTGTATTGTACAATATTATTTATATTATTATATGATGATGTATCGTAAATTTGACAATGACAATAGCTTGTAGGAATTACACAAATATAAATCCCGCTGGATTAAGCTACCATATTACTGGCGGGACACCGGTAAACTTAGGAGAATTTCCTCATATGGGTGCCATACTCAAAAGTATTGATCCTGTTCCGGTACTTCTTTGTGGTTCATCGTTGATATCTGAACGGTATGCCTTGACGGCGGCGCACTGCGTTAACAATCTACTGGCACAGCCCCAAGTTGTGCGATTTGGATCTGTGCTTTTGAACTCAACCGATGAACAACCAGTAGACGCAATAATTGATGTAAGGTTCAACGAAAGCTTTAATTACTATTTTTTATTTTTTTTATTTTACTAGAAAATATATATACATCCGCAGTACAGATCTCTAGCAAAATTTCATGATATAGCACTTCTCAAGCTTAAAACGCCAATTACGTTCTCACCTTTTGTTTGTCCGGCATGTTTGCATAACAATGTGGCCGATATCGATTCGTCAGTACAACTTTTCGTCACTGGCTGGGGTGATACAAATGTAATAAGTAAGTAGATCATTTTCAGTTGATCATTTTTGTAATTATTTGATATTTTCCCAAATTTAGCTAGAACACGTTCGAATGTCCTTTTGAAGACCAATGTAACATGGGTTTCAACTCAAAAATGTGCTGAGATATATAAGAAGGAGTTTTTAAAGCGAGAAATAATTCATGGGCAAGCCTGTGCTCATGATCCAGATTTAAGAAATGATGCATGCACTTCAGATTCCGGTGGTCCGCTACAGATGGTCAGTAAAAAACCCTCAATTATAGTGGGAGTCGTGTCATATGGAAAAGCATGTGCCACCAGCACACCCGCAATATATACGAGGGTTGCTGCGTATTTAAATTGGATCGAATGCGTGGTTTGGCCAACAGAAGAACAGAAACGAATTGGCGATTGTTCGAATGTTTTTTAAAATTATTTTTGACTACATAATGTAAAATGAATGAACGCTTTTTAAAGTGACAAATAAATGGAAAAATGAAAGTAAAATTTTTTTGTAAAATTGTTTTTGTTTTCAAATTTGAAAATTTACAAAAGATGAGGTGCACCCTGATATAAACCGATAGGGCTTCATCGACTGAACCCCCGTTCTTCTCTGAGGAGAAATATGACCCGCACAACCTACGTGGGTCACTTTCCGAGGTCTGTATTCGGTGCGCCATTGAGTGATGGGACCATGGCTGCCGCCCACCTCCACCAGAGCTCGGTCTTCCCACTCAACAGAAGAACCGAGAAGATATGAACAAAGGAAGAGGGTTATCTTTGTTGCGGGAAACCTTACAGCAAAATCTTTATCCTGAAAAGACTTGATTTCGCATTTGTTATACACCTAAAGCGAAGCTGTTCCATTTTGTGAAATTGTCTTCATTCGACTGTCTGACGGACTTAAGGCTGATAGGTGACAGCCTCTCGTTGGTCCGATCTGGCCTGAGATACAGCAAACTTGCATCTTCAGAGGATGTGGATTTTGCAACAGTTGCACCATTGATTCTGACATATCCCTATCTTTTAAAAGACTGCAATCAGTTGGGACAATGACGGCATATGGGAGGGACCTATGATCATCTATAACCTACCAACATACTGTCTTGTTAAAAGCCTGCAGAAACTTGTCATTTGAATTAGCTTCGCGGTTTCCGGCTTTGCAGCGAAGCGGATTATGATTATTCTAGGTTTTTGATCATTAAACTTTGAAGCAAGCTGATGATATTGGATTAACGCAAGGAATTCTTCCAGTGCTATTACTACCCGGACCTTACGAGTGGCCAATATATGCGCAGACCACTACCTATAGGCAGTCAAGATATGTCCTTGACATCAAAGCAATAAGAGCAGATTTTGAGTTAAACAGCAAGATATGATTAAGTGAACAGATACTTAGATAAGCAATCAAACTAATTAGTATATTAGTATAGGCTGGATCAGAGTCTTGCTGGAAAGTCCATGGCTTGGTGTTGAATATTGATTGGTTGAGAGACTTCACAATGGGTTTCAAGACGGTCGATTGATATACTTTGGCCGATGTTTTCACTCCTTTCTCCCAAAAATGGAGCTTGGTAACGCCATCGTAGCAAAATCCCCACCATACCATTACAGATGCGGGATGGTGGCCTCTTTGAACCCTCTGGATGAGTTGGGATGCTTCTTTGGATGACCGAGCATACACACGATCGTTCTGCTTATTGAACGATTCTTCTACGGTGAAGATTTTCTCGTCAGTAAACAGAATTTGTCTGTGAGCATTCTTCGCGTATCGGCAGTAAGTGTCCAGTGTGTCGCTTGTACGCGCTTAGTCCTAAATATTCTTTGATAATGCGAGACATGGATTTTTGCGAAATTTGCATTTCCCGCGACCAGATTTTCTGTTTTCGCAGCGGTTTTCGGTCGATTCGTTTCTCCACGACTTTGATCGCTTTCGGAGTTCTCACAGTGCGCGGACGGTCAGATCTTTGACGGTCTCGTACTCAACCAGTATTTTGTTTGTACCTATATTTATAATTTATTTTTTATTTTTTAAATTCATAAAATTTGTTTGTTTTTACTTTTGATTGAATCTTAGTTTATTTATTCGAATAATGTTTCTGTTTATTGTAGATTAACTGGAAGGCCATACGATGCTCTCGATCCAGTCTAGGTAAGACGTCACACTGGTATAAATTATCGGCATATTGAGACACAAATGGCCTTTCGATGCGATTCCAGAAATTTTCGATAGTCTCGAAACTGGATCGACTAACTGCAACGGGCTACCTAAAATATCTACAGTCGATCGTTTTTGTTCTGCTGTGCACTGATCGATTTGTGAACAGATTTGCCCTTGGAGTATACCTTCTCTGTATTCACTACTCACACCAGTAGTTTTATATTTGTCTTGACATGCCTCTAATATGACTGAAAGCACATGCGTTTTAGTGAGATTTTCTTCATATTCACCTAAAAACAAATTAAACAGTCATAAATTTCAATAGAAAAGTAAAAGCTTGTTCGAACCAATGTTATAACCCCAGCCGATTACAGTCTGCTCTGTCCCTGCACGTACTACTTCCTGCTGTAGACACCCTGGAACCACAAAAGGTAAGACCACAGGGTTCTTCTTCAATTTGATGAGGGCGATATCATGGTAGATCGATTTTTTTTTGAAGTTTGGATGAACGATTATATCCTGAAAAAGTCAAAGTCAAAATATTTTTTAGAAGTTTTTGGAGACGTAAGTTGGTTTCTTTTTGGTGACAAATTGCTCAAGATTGATATCATAAGGATGGTTCAACGAATTGTTTTCGAACACAAAGTCCGAGGGAGCGAGTTTGGAGAAAAGAATTAAAAATGTCGATGTACGTTGGTTTTGAATGATTGCAGATTATAATGACTGAAAATGTATACGTGGAATGCATAAACGTTTAATAGAATGAGTGCAACCGAATAACGAACTAGAATTCCTGACTTTCAAAAGGCAGACAGAACTACTTTATATCAACTTCTATAAAGAACGTTTCAATGATTTTTTTTTCAAATTTAACGCAAAATATCTTCGTTGCCATGGCCATGGAAAAAAATTAAAAGTTCCGAAACATAAACAAGCCTCGGATACGGACGGATCTCCTGTTGACAACCCATGTAAACGATTTAAGGACAATGAGCTTCGGATATGCACGTGGAATGTTAGATCCCTTAATAGACCACGTGCAACCGAGCAACTAGTGGAGGCCATAAACTGCTGCAAAGCAGACATAACCGCCATCCCGATGTGATGGGCCGATTGTTATCGACCGCCAGAGCAGCGCGTATTTGGATGCGGATTTATTGTTGGAGGCAGACCTAAGAAAGAAGTCTTAAGGCCGAGCTCTTCAAAGCGGCAGGCGATGGCTTGGTAAGGAGCATACACCAACTCATTTCTAAGATATCGTCGGACGAAAGTATGCCCGATGAATGGAACTTCAGCATTGCTTGTCCGATCCTCAAGGAAGGAAATCTTTTTAACATGACATACAATATCTTATCTGTCGTATTGTTTGAAGCCTGAAGACGTTCGTTAACAACCTGATAGGTCCAAATCATTGAGGTTTTAGGCCAGGAAAATCCACCATCGACCAAATATTCACACAATAGTAGATCTGCCAAACTCGTCTGTCTGTGTAGGATGAGGTTTGAGAATGCACGCTGCTCCATCAAGGTCGGTAAATATCTTAGTGACACCAAAGATATCGAAAAAGGGTTTAGACAAGGCAACGCACTGTCATGTGATTTTTCAGCATCATACTTGAGAGTGCAATACTCAAGAGGAAACACAAGACGCACAATCTTTCTGTTCAAGTACTCGTATGCGCCTATGATATTGACATAATTGGGAAAAAAAACAGCGTAAGACCAGATATATGCTGTCAAGCAAAACGGACACTGAATACTCACGTTTCAGACAGAACGTCACCTTCGACAGGTATAACTTTGAGGTAGTTAAGGACTTTGTCTACCTAGGCGCCGCTGTAAATTCAGACAACGACACAAGCGCTGAGATCAAGCGAAAAATAACTCTTGCTAACCGTTGTTTCTTTGGGCTAAGAAGGCTCTATGACGCAGAGGCATGGACATTATCAAAAATGGATGAGGGTGTTCTTGGTTGCTTTGAGTGAAAAATTCCTAGGGCGATCTTCGGTCCCGTCTGCATTGACTGTAAGTGGACGAGGAGATACAACAATGAACTCTATGGACTGTACAGCGACATTGAACTAGCCAGAAGAGTGAAGATCCAACGATTGAGATGGCTGGGTCATTTAGAGCGGATGGGCACAAGCGCTCCGGTCCAAAATGCCTTCGCATTCGCCCCCGAGGGTCAGTGCAGGAGAGGAAGACCGAGACTCAGGTGGCGCACGCAAATGAAAGGGGACCTCAGTCACTTTAGCGTGCGAAACTGGAGGCAGCTAGTAAAAGATCGAGCCAGCTTGAGACCCTTGTAGACTCAGGCTCAAATCCACCCCGGACTGTAGCGCCACCTAAAGTAAAGTAAAGTAAGCCTTTGAAATATTCTTTGTTCCACTGGATTTTCCGAGAATTGGGCTCCGTCTTGCCGGCCATTAAGAAGACTTGGCGAAACTTTATAAGATGACCTGATGTCCATGACCTTAGACAGAATTGTTTAAATAAGTTCAATTTGATACTAAAAGAGAGGAAGAGAAAATCCGCACTTGCCACCGGGAAACTGTTTCGATCCCTACAATGCGACAATCTGTAGGAAAGCAGTTTGCGTAAAGAGTTAAATATTTATTGCAGAATAAAGTATCCGCTGAATATGTTTTGAGAATCGTGATTAGTTTTATCTTTCTAAGAAATTAATTGTGATCATCATCGTACAAATTTATGATTAAATTTGTATTTATTAAGGATCAGTTTGCTGAGCTCTCGAGACTTCGCTTAAAGCACAAGGTAAGTTTCAGATGCCTTACAGTTTATAACCTACCAACATACTGTCTTGTTAAAAGCCTGCAGAAACTTGTCATTTGAATTAGCTTCGCGGTTTCCGGCTTTGCAGCGAAGCGGATTATGATTATTCTAGGTTTTTGATCATTAAACTTTGAAGCAAGCTGATGATATTGGATTAACGCAAGGAATTCTTCCAGTGCTATTACTACCCGGACCTTACGAGTGGCCAATATATGCGCAGACCACTACCTATAGGCAGTCAAGATATGTCCTTGACATCAAAGCAATAAGAGCAGATTTTGAGTTAAACAGCAAGATATGATTAAGTGAACAGATACTTAGATAAGCAATCAAACTAATTAGTATATTAGTATAGGCTGGATCAGAGTCTTGCTGGAAAGTCCATGGCTTGGTGTTGAATATTGATTGGTTGAGAGACTTCACAATGGGTTTCAAGACGGTCGATTGATATACTTTGGCCGATGTTTTCACTCCTTTCTCCCAAAAATGGAGCTTGGTAACGCCATCGTAGCAAAATCCCCACCATACCATTACAGATGCGGGATGGTGGCCTCTTTGAACCCTCTGGATGAGTTGGGATGCTTCTTTGGATGACCGAGCATACACACGATCGTTCTGCTTATTGAACGATTCTTCTACGGTGAAGATTTTCTCGTCAGTAAACAGAATTTGTCTGTGAGCATTCTTCGCGTATCGGCAGTAAGTGTCCAGTGTGTCGCTTGTACGCGCTTAGTCCTAAATATTCTTTGATAATGCGAGACATGGATTTTTGCGAAATTTGCATTTCCCGCGACCAGATTTTCTGTTTTCGCAGCGGTTTTCGGTCGATTCGTTTCTCCACGACTTTGATCGCTTTCGGAGTTCTCACAGTGCGCGGACGGTCAGATCTTTGACGGTCTCGTACTCAACCAGTATTTTGTTTGTACCTATATTTATAATTTATTTTTTATTTTTTAAATTCATAAAATTTGTTTGTTTTTACTTTTGATTGAATCTTAGTTTATTTATTCGAATAATGTTTCTGTTTATTGTAGATTAACTGGAAGGCCATACGATGCTCTCGATCCAGTCTAGGTAAGACGTCACACTGGTATAAATTATCGGCATATTGAGACACAAATGGCCTTTCGATGCGATTCCAGAAATTTTCGATAGTCTCGAAACTGGATCGACTAACTGCAACGGGCTACCTAAAATATCTACAGTCGATCGTTTTTGTTCTGCTGTGCACTGATCGATTTGTGAACAGATTTGCCCTTGGAGTATACCTTCTCTGTATTCACTGCTCACACCAGTAGTTTTATATTTGTCTTGACATGCCTCTAATATGACTGAAAGCACATGCGTTTTAGTGAGATTTTCTTCATATTCACCTAAAAACAAATTAAACAGTCATAAATTTCAATAGAAAAGTAAAAGCTTGTTCGAACCAATGTTATAACCCCAGCCGATTACAGTCTGCTCTGTCCCTGCACGTACTACTTCCTGCTGTAGACACCCTGGAACCACAAAAGGTAAGACCACAGGGTTCTTCTTCAATTTGATGAGGGCGATATCATGGTAGATCGATTTTTTTTTGAAGTTTGGATGAACGATTATATCCTGAAAAAGTCAAAGTCAAAATATTTTTTAGAAGTTTTTGGAGACGTAAGTTGGTTTCTTTTTGGTGACAAATTGCTCAAGATTGATATCATAAGGATGGTTCAACGAATTGTTTTCGAACACAAAGTCCGAGGGAGCGAGTTTGGAGAAAAGAATTAAAAATGTCGATGTACGTTGGTTTTGAATGATTGCAGATTATAATGACTGAAAATGTATACGTGGAATGCATAAACGTTTAATAGAATGAGTGCAACCGAATAACGAACTAGAATTCCTGACTTTCAAAAGGCAGACAGAACTACTTTATATCAACTTCTATAAAGAACGTTTCAATGATTTTTTTTTCAAATTTAACGCAAAATATCTTCGTTGCCATGGCCATGGAAAAAAATTAAAAGTTCCGAAACATAAACAAGCCTCGGATACGGACGGATCTCCTGTTGACAACCCATGTAAACGATTTAAGGACAATGAGCTTCGGATATGCACGTGGAATGTTAGATCCCTTAATAGACCACGTGCAACCGAGCAACTAGTGGAGGCCATAAACTGCTGCAAAGCAGACATAACCGCCATCCCGATGTGATGGGCCGATTGTTATCGACCGCCAGAGCAGCGCGTATTTGGATGCGGATTTATTGTTGGAGGCAGACCTAAGAAAGAAGTCTTAAGGCCGAGCTCTTCAAAGCGGCAGGCGATGGCTTGGTAAGGAGCATACACCAACTCATTTCTAAGATATCGTCGGACGAAAGTATGCCCGATGAATGGAACTTCAGCATTGCTTGTCCGATCCTCAAGGAAGGAAATCTTTTTAACATGACATACAATATCTTATCTGTCGTATTGTTTGAAGCCTGAAGACGTTCGTTAACAACCTGATAGGTCCAAATCATTGAGGTTTTAGGCCAGGAAAATCCACCATCGACCAAATATTCACACAATAGTAGATCTGCCAAACTCGTCTGTCTGTGTAGGATGAGGTTTGAGAATGCACGCTGCTCCATCAAGGTCGGTAAATATCTAAGTGACACCAAAGATATCGAAAAAGGGTTTAGACAAGGCAACGCACTGTCATGTGATTTTTCAGCATCATACTTGAGAGTGCAATACTCAAGAGGAAACACAAGACGCACAATCTTTCTGTTCAAGTACTCGTATGCGCCTATGATATTGACATAATTGGGAAAAAAAACAGCGTAAGACCAGATATATGCTGTCAAGCAAAACGGACACTGAATACTCACGTTTCAGACAGAACGTCACCTTCGACAGGTATAACTTTGAGGTAGTTAAGGACTTTGTCTACCTAGGCGCCGCTGTAAATTCAGACAACGACACAAGCGCTGAGATCAAGCGAAAAATAACTCTTGCTAACCGTTGTTTCTTTGGGCTAAGAAGGCTCTATGACGCAGAGGCATGGACATTATCAAAAATGGATGAGGGTGTTCTTGGTTGCTTTGAGTGAAAAATTCCTAGGGCGATCTTCGGTCCCGTCTGCATTGACTGTAAGTGGACGAGGAGATACAACAATGAACTCTATGGACTGTACAGCGACATTGAACTAGCCAGAAGAGTGAAGATCCAACGATTGAGATGGCTGGGTCATTTAGAGCGGATGGGCACAAGCGCTCCGGTCCAAAATGCCTTCGCATTCGCCCCCGAGGGTCAGTGCAGGAGAGGAAGACCGAGACTCAGGTGGCGCACGCAAATGAAAGGGGACCTCAGTCACTTTAGCGTGCGAAACTGGAGGCAGCTAGTAAAAGATCGAGCCAGCTTGAGACCCTTGTAGACTCAGGCTCAAATCCACCCCGGACTGTAGCGCCACCTAAAGTAAAGTAAAGTAAGCCTTTGAAATATTCTTTGTTCCACTGGATTTTCCGAGAATTGGGCTCCGTCTTGCCGGCCATTAAGAAGACTTGGCGAAACTTTATAAGATGACCTGATGTCCATGACCTTAGACAGAATTGTTTAAATAAGTTCAATTTGATACTAAAAGAGAGGAAGAGAAAATCCGCACTTGCCACCGGGAAACTGTTTCGATCCCTACAATGCGACAATCTGTAGGAAAGCAGTTTGCGTAAAGAGTTAAATATTTATTGCAGAATAAAGTATCCGCTGAATATGTTTTGAGAATCGTGATTAGTTTTATCTTTCTAAGAAATTAATTGTGATCATCATCGTACAAATTTATGATTAAATTTGTATTTATTAAGGATCAGTTTGCTGAGCTCTCGAGACTTCGCTTAAAGCACAAGGTAAGTTTCAGATGCCTTACAGTTTACACCGACATCATGCGGCAAGGGACCTTATCTAAGAAACTGGTTACACTCTTGTTATTCTAAACACATAGACGAGGGAATCACGCACAACGCAATACAATACTAAAGCCTCACGAGCAGATTCTATTTCAAAAAAATATTCTTCCCTAGACCTTAAGAGAACCTACCTCAATTTCAACATCAAGCGGATACATTTTATTATAGTATGTTGAGTTAAAACGTATTTTGTCCGGACGTTTTTCTGAGATACATTGTGCTGCTGTTATAGCATATAGCTCAGATATTAGTGCTGAGCCACATTCAACATCATCACCGTATACAAGGCTGCCCATATGTGGAAACTCTTCAGGCATCACATACACGTTAGTTGCAACATATTTACGAGTAGATGGGTAGGACATCATCAATTCGGTATACCGGCGACAAGCTTTAAAGAAATCGAGAAATTGATAATGTAAGTCAAAATATCTAAGGTCTTTTAGTTACAATAGTTACCTGATTGGGAAGGTCTTTCGTCAAACGGTGATTCTGTTGTGGTTTCCTTTCTAAAATTCAAAACAATTGACTAATTTAAATAAAAGACAAATTATCAAAAGTTTTTTAACTAAAGAACATAACACAATGTTATGAGATTACGCAGCTTAACTGAACTTCTTGTACATGATCTGGTATGAACAAAACGGGTTATATGTAGGCATACAGTGAAAAAGGAACTCATGGAATAAAGTGGTGTGACAGAGAGGTGGTCTAAAACAAAATACAAACCCGAGCTTGTAACCTTCAATCTTAAGAATGTTATTCGTTTTTTCACCTTCTTGTGCGATTTCTATCCGATTATAGTCTTGCAGAGACTCGTGAAATGCTCTGTTATATCCGGTACACAGCAAGTGTTATAAAGTAGGGTCCGTATACACAACCGCCAACAGTTTTAGAGGTTTGCCAGACCTCTGTACAACTGCGCAAATGTACATGAAAACTCATACCTGCCGAGAGTTCAAACAATGTCCAATATAGATTTCCAAATCAACCGCTTAGTTAGAAGCAGATCAATTTGAATCACATTGTTTGAACTCAGGGCATGGCACGAGTTGTGGCCACCTATCCAGATAGGCTGTAAGAGAGGGTTTCTGGCACCATCACCTAAAAGATCTTTGCCCCAGGTTGCGGATTGTGATATCGTCTATTGTTGTGAAGAAACAAAAAGCATCAGATGTAAATGGACTTACTGCATACCCCATAGAATGTTCGGACTTAAACCAGTCGAACAATTAGCTGAAGTCCTAAGCTACATGCTGCCTTTTTTACCAGAGGTAGTCAAGGCTTCAGACAACCGAACGAGCGCAATCCGAATTTAGATAGAATTCACCGAAATACGCCAAGTGTGGTGAATACGGCGGGTGGGGCAGAAATTCCCATTTGATCTTTGCTTAGTAGTTTTTCACTTGGTTTGCAACACATGGATGAGGATTGTCATGACGGTGAATTGATTAAAAATCAACTGGTATTGGATGCCGTGTTTTATTGAAAAATTATGTTCAGCGATAATATTCGGGACAGTAAACAACGGCCCATGTTTGTTCCAAAAATGAAAATAATCAGCATGTTACGATTAAGAGTATTCGATATAGACCCATGTTTAATGTCGTTTTCGTTCCCCGATTAAATGTGGAAGAGACCTAGTTCCAGCAAGATTTTGCATTACAGCAAACGCAATAATTGACCTCTAAATTGGCCTCCAAGATCTTGTGATTTGACGACTCTTGATTATTTGCTTTGGGGATAGGAAAACCTGTGTCAGTTTACTTTGACAAATCAACAACAGCCGAATTATTGGAGCGAATATTGTTCGTGTTATTGAGGAAATAATTCTACAAATGCTGTAAAAAGTAGTTGAAAACTTTGTCTTTCAGATGAAATTCATTAGATCCAGCCATAGTGGGCGTATTCCCGAAGTTGTGTTTGAAAGTACTTACCTAAACAAAACAAACATTTTCACAATCACAACCTAAGAGATACTGGATTGACCGATGTTAACCTTCCAAAAACCATATTTGTCATCATCAACACAAACCATACTCGTATATAGTAGTTAAACCATCCGTTGGTCAAATCGAAATTTTATATTCAAAAAACTATTACAAGCGTGGTCGGTCGGTGTTTCCCTCACCAAAGCACTTCTATAGAATACGAAATGGAATATGAGTATTGTTAACGAGCCATCAGCTAAGCTGCTTCTGGTGATTGATTTCAGAGCGGAGGCACAAAAAATCTTCAAGTTTGATGTAGGCGGATACATTCAACCAAACATGAAACAAGAAACACGTAAACCAGTGCTGCATTGACGGTCGAGAGCTGGTTGAGAGCTCCACGAGCAGAAAAGTCAGAAAGAAAAGAAAAAGCACGAAAAGTTCGCAATATGGAATTCAAAGCCAGAATGGAAGCTTGGAAAGATGTAGAGACCGGAATGTAGAGTGCGGAATTAATCAGAAGGTGCCAAATCTGGAGTGAGTGCGGCAGTATAACCCTTTCAAGCTGTAAAAGCTTTTGGCGAGTTGTCAAACTTGTATGAGGTCTTGCATTATCTTGGTGGAACAATACACTTTTCCTACTGATTAACTTTTGCCTTTTCTGCTTAATTGAATCATTCAATTTGTCCAGCTGATGACAATTCACTTCTGAATTGGTCGTTGTGTTGTCCGGTCGGAGCTCAAAGAACAATGATTCCTTTGAAATCCCACCTTACAAATAGCATCATCTTCTTTTGATAAATATCGGCTTTCGAAGTGCTCTGAGTCATCTTTTTTACTCCATGCTAACATTGTTGCAGACAACCCATTTTTCGTCCTCAGTGATGATGCGTTTCAAAAATTGATAATATTTTTGACGTTTAGGAACCTATATGCCAAGCTTTGGGATTAAACCTAGGCCTTTCAAATATCAGGAAGTATTATTCGGCGCACATACATATACTTTAATGTTTAACAATATGTTTAAAAAACGCTGAATGTTATTCACTAGAGACTTAATCTTAAATTGAAAAACGACAACACAAACAATTTTTTATTCCAGCCAACGAGCTGTCAAAAATGAATACAGCCAATTGGTTTCTGAAAATATCCGCCAGAGTTTTCATACCGAGTTTCAATAGAATCGCTGTCATTGTTGAAAACATTGAAAGACTATTTCAGCGGACTGTTTTACGGAGGTGGTTTTCAAAATTATGCTGCCTTGACGAAGACGACAGAGAATTCCGAGCCCGTAACCTAAACAAAGTAAATCTAACAATGTCTTTGAATGATTTTCAGCGAATTTAAAACAAAAAACTTGTGCCCGTTTGGTATGAAATTAAAAACTTTTCTAGTTCGCCCAATGCTATTCTTATGGGTCTCTTAAGGCTCTCCTTTCGGTCCCATCCTGTTTTTAAGGTATATAGGTTGTGCAAGATGGCCACGGATAGTTTTAATACTTTATAGAGGTTGCTTATGAGGTAGCCGACATCTGAAATGTCAAGTATGCCTTTAGACCAGATGACGCATTGACATGTGCCCCTTTTAGGATTATGCCCAACGCCTCCTCTATTTTGTTCTTATTAACGCATCATCGTTTTGAAATGCGGAGCATGCAGGAACTTTTATTAAAAAGTCACCTGCCAAACGTGATCATTTTATGATAAAGAAACTGCTTGATAAGTCAAAACTCACATGCGGTAATTCGTAGGGAGGTGTTTCTAGTGAGTAAGAATCTCACATCACTATGAGCATGCCCTTGCGATTCCAAAGACCTGGTCGGAAACAAAATCCTCACGCACTCTACGTGCTGTATAGATTCGGTTAACAGTTAGCGCCGCCTAAAGAAAATATCGACAGCTCATTCACTGACACCTCAGCGTTGTACAGCAGGTAGAGTTGGCAAGCGACGAAAGTAAGTGTAGGTTTAGACGTTAAGGGAAAGGAAAGTGTCAGTTTATGTGTATTTCATCAAGAAGAAAATAATTAGCCTAGCTTCTAAGGCTTTCCGCCCTTGATGTTAAAAATGTAAATTTTAGATCTTGCATAGGCCTACATTTTAAGCCGTAGATATACGGTTTGCTCTTAAACCTTTAGAGGCACCGAATAAATTTACGAAGAGCGTATGGAAATTCTTGAAACTAAAGTTCTACCCAGAATAGATAAGATCTCTTGCGCGACCTAGCAGCTGTCGGCTTAAAATTATAAGGATGTTTAGTGAATTTCAAAACCAAAGTCTTAAACTCAATTGTAAAGAATTACAATTAAATAAATACAAGTAAAAGTATGTCAAACTCACCTTAATGAACAGCAAATCACTTCGTGATAACCACTAAATCCACAGCGTGTATCAGACTCCATGTAGTTATGACAGTCTTGGGGACGTGTACAAGTTCCCAAAATGCCATTCTGAAGAGGGCAATCCATTCCTTCTTGGTATTCTTAAGTAGAAAATAAAAAAAGCGGCCTTAATCAATAAATTATTATGCTAGTGCAATGGAAAGACTCCTTCTTTCGAATAAATTATTTTAAAACAGGGACTTACGTGGAAGGTATACTATTTTGGGTTTTTGTATTTTTGTTCTTTCTGTTGTGGATTGTAGTGATATTCTGACTGATGTTTGTACATCATCTGGGCAGCAAATAATTTCTGTAAATCCATCGAATGAACATATTTTGAAACTGTTCTTTCCAATATTTCTGAGAGCTTCTGGACAATTTTCAATTCGTTTGCAGACCCCGACCACACCATTTGCATTCGTACAGTTGTCATTTTCTAATTCTACATCTGAAAAAGATTATAAGTACGCACATGGTATGTATACTCTGAGTTCATAAAACATAGATAATATGTGTTCATGTGAAAAGTACATAATTTGTTAGTCCCATAAGTTTTAATGTTGTATGTAAGAGGTCGCTGCTTGTTGCAATTCAAAGCCGACTATCAACCTACCTCTTTCCTATTTGTACTAACTAAAATTGATCTCTAATTTTTATCGCTTTCCACGAGATGAGACCTTGTGCTCAATCGTATCTTATAAAGACTGAAAATCGGAAGTCTGTCCTTTTGTTCTTCTCCTCCACGGGGAGGAGCACCTATCCCAAGGTCTACTCAAAACCACCCGCACAATATGACTAATTGAGGGGCGTAATGGAGCTACAACTAGCACAACGGTCTTCCAGATTAGCATTCATAAAGTCACCTGGCTGACACCTGATCAACAAAGCGTTAACTAAATTGACCATTATCCAATTGTGTAGTTAAAATCGACTCGAACCATTACCTTGTTGAAGCCAAGATACAGATACCGATATCCATAACAACCCAAATTCAGCGAAGCCCTGTAAGGATATTCAACGTCTAACGGCTACAATCGCAAGAGATAGTTAAAGCCTTTTCTGATCGAGTTTCCCTTTACCTCTTGAGAGGACGGATGCCGCCAAAATCATACGCAGAAGAATTACCAAAGAGGCCACTGTTAATATAAATGATTTAAATCCGCAAAAGAAGGAAACCTCTAGCAGAAGGACAATCACTGCAAACAGGCAACCCTAGAAACAGGGGATGCTCGTACTCAGAAAATAAAAACAGGTGCTTACGAGCTCTGCGCAGAGATAAAAACGAACGGACATAGATCCCTCAGGATATAAAAGAACAAATACGTTCGAGGCTTTCGGGAAGCGCTACTGGAAGAATAAAGTAAGATAACTCGTTCAAGTAATAAAACAAACATGCCAAAGCTGCACGGCTTAAACAGATATCCGCATGGAGAAGAACCACTGTTGCTGCTTAGAATCTGAAAAAAAAATGTCTGAAGACTTTTAAACGGTGATAACGAACAGCCGAAAGGCAGAATGAACCATTCAATAAGAACGATGACATGCAACATTTCTGTTTACTTGATCAAGACCCCTGACCCCGAAAGCAATTTCCAAACTTAATTTCAACAAAGTCGGTGGATATGATGCCCTAGTTGAAGAGCTATTACAGACACCAGATGTTAATTGATATGAAGCATACCTAAACTCAGTTTATTTTATCAGAATTGTATTTAAAATCTTGTCTGCCGTCAACAGTCTGATCATCGCCAATTAATTTGGCATAAGTCCAGGAAAGCCTACCATAAATCATATCTAGACATTACGGCAGAATCTAGGAAACGCCTTAAATCTATAGACACCATCTCTTCATCGATTTCAAAGCTCTATACAACAGTATCTATAGATACGAACTATACGTTTCCATGTCTTACCTGTCAAGATCTTGCGACTATGCGGGAAGTGAATTCTGAACGCACTCTCTTTCAAAATTCTGTTCACTAAACATACTTGTACACGCAGACGATATTGAGATAATGGGCTATCTTTTAAGCTTTTACAACTATCGAAGCAGAACAGACAAAATGCTGACAATAAAGACGTAAGCACAATATCGACAGTTATGTAGGACTAAACGTCATGATGGCTAACTAAAAATTAACTTCGTTTCGCTATCAATTTAAACAACAATACCAACGCTGAAGTCATGCAAAGAATCACCCTTGCTTAGCGCTGATTTTTTGGGACGGGAAGGCAGCTGAGTAGAAAAGCCTTTTTTTGAGTAAGAGAGAAATGTCAATAGCGAACCATATGAGCCATCTGATAAAAGTCCACTCTGTCTGGAGAAACATACTAATTGAGGTCCTCCGCTCCGGTCAATCCCGGCATCACCAAAAAAGCAAGTAAAGAAATACTAGTAATTGAATGGCATTAAATTGGAATAAATTCGGTTTAAATAAGACAGTGCGGCATGTGACATATCGTGCACTGCAATTAATTTATTGAAGGAAGCTTTCGATAAGTGTACGCCAGAGTCAGACCAGGCGATGTCGCAGAAAAAGGGCTCCATATGCTCGAAAAAGTGGTCAAAAATTGGATTTCCATATATTGCGGTTTACTCGAGCCGGCTAATCAATATTTCACTCCATTTGAATATAGCCATGCATATTTCAAATATAGGAACGATGTCAATAATTATATTTCCATTAGGAATACAGCCACGTTACGTACCTACCTAGACCCACAGTAGCAAAACAAAGCATGCAAATGAATCTAAGCGACTGAACTCGTTACGTAACTATGAACAGGAAAACCCATTTACGATTCATATTTTAGAAGGCTACTTTTCTTACATTAATCATCCTTTGATAGCACTTTCAATTACCGTAAAATGTTAAAAAACTACCCGCCGGAGAATTGGTTTACAGTCCGCCATTAGCCGCTTTGCACAGAAGCTGTGTGTACAACGATAACAGTGCTCAAACTCCCGTATATCATAATAAACATGTATCAGCGCTGTTGTTTTGAATTTGCTGACGTTTATTATACTTATATACATAATGTGAGTGCGTCTGTATTGTTCAAGAGTACATACATTTAGACGTGCAAATTTTTTGAATGTTTTTGAATTTGTTGAAATTGATAAGGAAATTCATTTATTTCAAAGCACGGCTTTGTTATCACTTTGAATCGTGTTGTGCTTCATTTTCAATATTTTTCTAGTAAACGATTTTATAGTACAGTTCATAATGTTTTTTAAAAATTGAAATTTGAATAATAGATAAAACGAAGATCAACGTGGCATCGAGAGATGTTAAAAACGAGTCGCAAAAGCTACGAATCATTCAATTCCCATGGTTCGTTCTTTTTGATTCTCATATTTTGATATAGGATATCTTTTAATGTTTTCAGTGAGCGAGATTACGGGCAAATTTTTACAGGACTACCGAATGACTATCGAAGGATTTTGATTTGAGGGTGTACCACAATTTAAGAACCTGTTATACTCCTGAGCAGTTTTGAAACAGAATTATGTCTTGCGTTAGTGCAGACAAAACTATGAAAAAAAATTTCCAGCTACTGAGACATATTTGAGGCTCAGGCCGGTAAGGATTTCCGAGACAAAGTCAGGGTCTTCGTGAAGAGATGGTGATGGATGAGCACTTTTTGGACTAACTGTAGTGCTCACATCTCCGAACGGGTTACTGGCTTCTGTCTAACCGACTCCTCGTCGTAGGGGTACCAAAAATGTAACTGGTTCTCCAGCTTAGGAGTTGTGCCGCGGGGGTATATACCCGACCACGGATAAACGACGAAAGCCACGAAGCAACAACAAACCTCGGATACGGACGGATCTGCTGTTGACAACCCATGTAAAGGAATTAAGTACAACTAACTTCGTATATGCACGTGGAATGTTAGGTCCCATAATACCACGTGCAACCGAAAAACAAGGGGAGGCTTAAGACTATTCAAAAGTAGACATAACCGTCGATGGAATTGGCCGGACAAGAAGAGGAAGAAAAACTGTGATATCCTCCTCTACGGCGAATTATTGTTGGAGGCAGACTTGGAGAAAATGTTTTGAGTTTCGGGCCTGGGAACGAACGCCTCGTAGCAATCCGTCTCAAGGCTAAATTTGGCAACAGTATTTTCATATGCACGTACGCCCACCCAGAAGAGAAAGATGACAAAACCAAAGATAGCTCTTGAATTAGACCTACGAGCAAAGCTTCAGCTACGAAATTAAAATCGCCTTCGGTCTTAGTGCTCAAAAACGACAAAGTGATAAACCCGCCGAACAAATTAGAACATCCATTATGATGAACAATATTGGCCTTCGTCTGGTGATTTGGGAAAATTGTGCAAGGTAACCAGTTCAACATTCCACTCCTACTCAGCTCTGCGAAAGGCTACCACGAACTCAGTAACGGCATAAGTTAAGCATCGATGGAGAAATGAAGAATCACAGTTTCATTTAAAAAAAAAATTCTTGTTTTTTGATTTTATTTATTAAACTGATAACACTTCCAGAACAGTAATTTAATCTTGGCTGAAAAGTATATGCACATCTATCTGACCAACGAAACCACTTTTCAGAGAAAAAAATCTCAGAATTTGAAACCGAAATCCGCATCATTGACTTTGGTGAATTACTCTGTTAATGTTTGCCATTTCGAGAATTCCACTAAAAGATTTGTGCTGTTTCAACTTTCATGACAAAGCAAATTATGATAGGAGAAAGCTTCAACCATGGACAGCACATAACTATTGTACTTGAAGTTTGTTTTAGAATTATAAATGAGAATCAACTTTATTCATACGCCCTCTCCCCGAAGTTCCATTAAAAAAATCACAAATTTGCACTGTATCATTTGTATGTTTCGTATTAGTTTTATTTTTTTTCTAAATTAGTTGTTTTGACTATTCCACTCTTAGTTAATACGGATCTACTATAGAATCAATTATTCAGAAACCAACTTTTTTATAACAACTCACCATTAAAAGTGGAGAAATCCCATGCACAAAGCACACTAAATGCAGTCAGCTTTGACAGTGCAATGATGCACCAAACGTTGACAAATGTCAAATTAAATATCGCGTTCATCACACTGGGCTCTGTGACGTTAGTTTTGTGCGTCACAAATTGAGAATCAAAGGTTCGTACTCTCTGTTTGTTTTTTTTATTATTTTTTTTTGAAACACGGTTTTACGAACAGTTAGAGAGTACTGCCGTGCCGAAACTAAATCTGAAGTTTAGGCAGAAAAGCAACTAACTATTTGGTTGCTCTGTCAGTTTCAGTTGGAAAAAAGCTTTCTGCGGTCAAGACGGCGGTTGAGCCTGGACGAGTGATAAGACGGAATTGTGGAATCGGATCGTTTGCAGCAGGTGTTATCTGTTTTAAGCGCGCTTTTAACGTGGAGAATCATAAGGGGGGAATTACAAAGACGCAAAATGTTTTATAATGTACGTACGTATGACGATAAGTTGATGAATGTACAATAGTTTTAAAGCAGATCTGAATTGTAGGTTGATGACGGTTACAATGACGACATCATGAACTTTGTAGAAATTTAAATACGAGTATTAAGGGGAGATTTAATGTAGTGAATTGGTAAATCCAAGAAATTGAATTGAAAAAGTAAGAAGGAGAAGTGTTTTACTTAACCACCGGTGGTTCTTTTATAGTACGACTCACTTCTTATTTTAGATCTTAAGGTTTTCTCTTTTTTTAATGGGCATTTTAGTTTGAGATGACTGTTAATGTTCTCCAACAAAACTCTCCACTTTACCGGTATCACTTATTGGGGTAAAGAAGATGGTGTGACAAACCTAATTCATGTTGAATGTTTGGTTCTAATGTAGGATCTTGAGAAGCCAGGTTAGTCTGCGAAACAGGAGAGGCTTAAGAATTTAGCGTCTCAATTCTGTTTAAAGAAGCCTTGTGTAATCGAACTCGCTTGGGATAATGCATGGACTCAGAAGCGCCTTAAGCTGATCTTGGCTGTTATTTTCTTAGACACATAAATATTGCCACCTGTATTTATTTTATGCAATATAGTTCATTGTCATCAGAATTGCATAAGTGTCTGCTTAAAAAATTCATTTACCTAATGAAAAGTGAAGTCTTGGATTGTCACACTTTATGAAGAATTCATCGTTTTTAGAGTCACTGTCAAAATGAGCATTGAATACATGGAAAGCTAACTTCGTAGGCATAAATCATAATAACTCTATTCTCTAAGAAGCATCATATCTTGACAAAGGTTTTCTCATTTTGCCAGAAAGCCGTCATTCAAAAAGTTGTACTCCTCAGGTTGATACCGAGATACTTAGGTCAGTTTAAATAAAAAAGAGGTATCTTTGAACATTAAAGTAGCCATGCCAATTTAAGTTTCACGAGGATTGATTTATTGAGAAAGGCTTATGTCTGTTGCTTTAATTGACGACTTCATATAGGGCAACCTGCGCTTTTGAGCAAATCCCCTTTGAACATTATCCGACAGGCATTATGGAAATATTGAGTTGATAGACTTAATGTAAATTTCGTCATGGCCTTCAGGCATAATAGCCAAATCTGATGGATCAAATAGAAGGATGTCAAGAAAATTGCGAAATTCTAAAGAGGCTGAGGTTGTCTTACCTTTAAACACGCAGCTTCTGCCTGTCGGACCGCTCAAGTAAAGGTGGACCACTTTATCATATTAGCTAATTTATCGTTCTTAGGGTAAATACACATAGTTAGAGAAAAGAAAAGAAACGTATGAAACTCTACATGACCCAGCCATCTCACTCGTTGGAATTTAACTCTTCCGGCTAAGTCGATGTGAATGTCATTGTACAGCCTATGCAGTTCGTCATTGCATAATATGTATCTCTCCGAAAATCACTTGAAGAATTTTTCGCTCAATGCAGGTAAGAGCACCCTCATCCATTTTCTCTGCGTCATCATTTCATTGTTCGACAGAGGGCCTTGCTAGTCAATTCCTCTCTTTCCTCACAGAAGCAGCGATTGGAAGGAGCTATACTTCTTTGATCGCAGCGCTTGCTTAGATATACAAAGTCCTAAACTAGCTTAAAGTTATATGTGTCGATAGTGGCTATCTTTTCGAGACATCAGTGTGGGTGTCCTTTTTGGTTGAGGCCATTCAAGTATACTTGGCCTTGCCCTCGTTGCCCGTTAAACCCATTTTCTCCGCTTCCGTCTTAATAGCCGCGAAATCGCCATTGACACCAGGGTGCTTTCTTCCGATTATGTCAAAAGCATCACTATTCTTTCAAGATGGAGTGAACTCGAAAACGCCCCACTGCAGTAGTGATGCAGCCGTAGGTTTGCGAGTTCAATAATGGAAAAAATAAGAAATCATTTCTATGGGGAAAAGTACTCCATGAAATGAAAAGTTATGACCCTACACTGAGCTTCTCGAAGGATCAGATTCATCGTAAGTTCCTCAACTTGTTCATCACGTACAAAAGGATAAAAAAATAAAAAAAAATAAGGCAACCGGAAGGGAGGCAACAAATTGGGAATTTTTCGACGACATTGACCAAACCTATGGCGTGAAGCATTCAATCGAGCCTCCTTTGGAAAATTTACGCTCATCATCAACATATGCTGAACCTGTCAATACAACCAGCGAATCATTGGCAGTCTTGAGTGATGAAGATGAGGAACTTCCAGTGTTGCAACAAAGCACCCGGTGTACTCCCTTTCGGCGGAAAGGTTGCAGTCAACGAAGCCTTAGAGTTTTTGGTAGAAGAGTCCAAGAAGGAGGATGGATGAAGGAGGAAGGAGGAAGGGGGAGGATTTGCGACACAGAGAAATAATGGACCTGGAAAGAGAGAAACTGACTGCAGAGCTTGGGCGCATTCAACAGCTTAGTGACCTAAAAGGCATTCTGCAACAAATGTTAGCGCAATGATTGATGGCAGCCCAAGACTATCAATGTAACTAATGTTATTAAAAACACAAAGTGCAAAGCATTGTGATGTACGAGTAAGTGAACTGTAATATTTTGATTAAGAATTTTTTATTTAATAAAAGAAAATGTTTTTGTTTCCGTAAAGAGTTTTTTTTGTCCGTTTTACATTTTTTTTAGGCAGCAAAGAGTGTTGTAAGATTGTTCCTAATACCTTCAGCTGTTTCCATTTCCGGATCATTTGCTTCTAGTGAATAATAAGGATAATCGTTTTCAGTGTCACTTGCTGAATCGGGTTCCAATTTTCTGCATAATGATGGTTTATGAAGAAGTTGTGCAGTATTGCGCACGCAAATACCACATCTGCGGCACCAGCTATAGATCTCATATCTATATTATCTAAAATCGCTCTGGTCACTATGGCGCTGAAAGCCCGGTATGGGCCATGGCCTAGCTTCTTCAAACTCATTTGTGTTGCTCATGTTGTCATGAGCCTACGGTTTATCGTCGAATCTGAACGGCACTCCTTAGAAGCTTTTTCATAGGCAATTTTACTTTCGGGGTGAAGACGATTGGAAAAATGCCGATGATGCCGGGGATCGAACCGACCCTCTGCGTGATAGTCCAATGAGTTAACCATCGCGCCATCGCCACTACGATGTAGGGAACCATCATAAATTTCGAAAGAGGAAAGGCTGAGTCACCCAAGAGGTAAGCATTTTGAGGGATTTCTATTCGGCAAATTGCAATTGCCTTGCATATTGCTATAACGGGCAGGCAGCCCTAGATGTGATCAATGGATGGTGCATAGGCTTTTAGTCAATTCTTTTGAAAATGAGCATGCTTACTAGTGTAAGGCGCAGCTGAGGGCATTCCGCAGCTGTCGGATTTGGATTTGATCATTTGGACTTACAAGCCTATGACAGGAGCAAATTACATTCTTTGTCTAGGTTGTTCACGCAAATACCTCGCTACTGCTTTTACCAGACTCAACGGAACGATCTGCTTTAGATATTTAGGGGATTGAATTTGACATGTCATGTGGCTCCAAAACCGATAGGGGATGCCGTGTTGATCCAGCAGATAGCAGAACTACATCCTTTGTATATGACTCAGCACTACATTTGGATCTATTGAGAGTATTCAGCTTTGAGTCGACCTACATGCATTATAGCAGCGGAGACAGGATACTCCGCCAACACATACTGTCCGTGGTTCAGGGTCATCTTAACCAGAATTGCTTTAACGTTTTACACAACTAGGCTAGCAGTGATGTTTACTTTATAGTTGCCCGTAAATGGTCAATTACCAGAACATATTTTTCAACACTTACAGTTCAACACTTTTGCTGACGATTACGGTCATGTAATGGACACCTTCCTCTTCCTCCAGGTTCGTTTTGACTTTTCGAGGTGCTGCCCCTTTGTACACCGTTTATAGTTGACTTTATCATTACTTGCCATCATTCACTCACTGAGAGTCAAGACTATTGGAAATCAGGTCAAATGGTATGAAATCTAGGACATGACTGCCTCTCTCCTTGTAATTGCTAATACAGCTGAGCAGTTCTGAGCACTCGCGTACTTTTTTATCAGTGTTGGCTTTTTTCTTTTTTTCATTTATGAAACACAATAGATAATTGGAGTTGGTGCAGTTGTGTATTTTACTCCAATTTTGGGCGAATGAAAGCCTTATATATTGAAGCCAGATCAGAGAGCGTGAAATATTTCTTACATCGCTTAAGGAAACCTAGACATTTCGCAGCATTTTTGGCGACTTCGAATATGTGGTCATACCAACGTAAGTTGTCATTGACACACATACCGAGAATGGAAAGTTTTTCGGTTTCAACGATGCAAGTGCCATTCATGGATAATGGCTGCGTATTTGAATTTCGCTTAAGCGACAGCAGACAGCATTGTGTTTTGGAAGTATAAAATTCCACTCTGTTGGTAGTTTCCCAATTGGTTATGATGTTTATATCGGAATTTAATGAGCTTTACATACGCTGCCGTTCCCGTTCTACAGCCGAAGAGCAGGGACGTGATTCCGGGAACGAATATGAAAAGTAGAGAGTACTGTCGTCAGCAAAGGAGTAACTTGGATTAGAAGTAGCAGATAAGAAATCATTAATGTAAATCAAAAAGAGTGTCGGAGACAGAATGGAGCCCTGGGGCATTCAATTTGCCAATATCAGACTTGAAACCATACAAAACAACAACGTGAATTGAACGTTCCGGAGGCTGTAATTGTTTTTTTGCAAATGAAATAAATTTAACAAAAGAATAGACGCCAACATTGCGTGAATTTTTTGTTATAAGATTATAGCCAACAGATGGTATGCATATTGGTTATCAATTACTGTCATTTACTGAATTCAATGTGGTTGATATTTTTGACAAATGTCATACAATCTTGGACAGTTTTAGTCATGGAGTCGCAACAACGCATTTTTGTTTTTTAATCTTTTTACGAAAATGGGCAATCTGTAAAAGTAATATTTCGTAGAATTCATGAGTCTCACGGTCAACATAATCGCCCTAATGAGTCCGAAATCCGTGCAATGGCGAAATATTTTGAAGAAATTGGTTCAGTATCGAGTCAAACTCCATATCAACATGTTCGGTCAGCACGTTCAAGGCAAAACATGATCACTGTTAGCAAAAGTGTTTAAAACCAGAGAGTCAGTTCAATTCATAGCCGAAGTCAACAATTCAGCATCACTTATGGCACTTTATGGCGAATTTTAAAAGTTCATCTTCATTTGTACGCCTTTGGACCATAAATGGCGGCATTATTCGCCCGTACTTTTCCAAGATGAGGCTCGAGAGACAGTTACAATGAATGGAGAACGTTACCGCAACATGTTGAATGACTATTTTTCTTCAAAATTGAATGAAGTGGGTCTGGATGGTCTCCGGTTTCAACAGCATGATGCTACCGCCCACAGAAGCCATCAATTAATCGATTTATTGCGTACGAAATTTGAAGATGGCATTATTTCGGTTAGACTAGAAGTTGATTGGCTTCTAAGGTCATGCGATTTGACAACTTTAGACCTCTATCTGTGGGGTTATTTGAAGAGCAAGGTTTATGCCATTAACCCACCGACAATTGAGGTACGTTGTTGGCTCACCATGCAGCTTTATAAAAAGATCACTTTCGTCTCGTATCTATAGTACTTTAAGATAAAAAAATATAAAAAAAAATTCGTTATTGCGACTCATTGAAAGCGTCTTCGAAACTATGAAGAAAAATCATATGCTTCGAAAATGCCAGACCTTTGCAAGAAATTTCTTATCAAAGCAGTAATCAGTTTTGACCAAAGTTTTTGGTCTGATAAGTCCAAACCAACAAAGATTTTGGTGCAGACTCAGCTAAAGATGCATACAAAAAACCATTAAACACGAAAGAGGCTCAGTAATGGTCCGGGAGTGTTTCTTCTTCAGTGGCGTTGAAAATCTTGTCAAAAGCGACACCAAAATAATAGGTTCAACCTTCTTCAACATAATAAGGGTAAATTTAGCTCCTTCTGCTTCTGAAATGTTTTTGGCAAATTATGTCTTCTAACAAGATAACGAATCAAAACATAATAAAATAATGACAATGCATTGCAGTGTCTAGTTTAGTTTAGATGAGAGAAGTCCCTTGGATAAAAGTCGCAACTAAACATCTTTTAAGAAAAAACCTGCAAAATGAATGGGAGAAAACTGCAGGCGATTAGCACAGTGATAGCCGGTCATTGTGTTATAAAACACCGCTAAATTTCAGACGCTTAAGACTACGGGACTTATAATGCGAAAAAAATGATTGAGAACATAATGGATAGAGTATGTCTTTACGTGTTTGTTGTGCAGTATTTGTTTCGCCTTTAATGTCATTGGGCTAGTGAAGGCGTCTGCGTGGGCTTGTTGTAGCGTGAGAATGTATGTCATACAAAACGCAAATCAGAGGAAAGCTTCCATGAAAGGGAATTTAAAAAAAACCTAACAAGTCAAGTGCCGAGAAAATGCGAGAGCTACGGCAGCATCGACAGGAAAATGAAAATGACCGACAGTCAAATCGTGCATAGATGTGTCAGATCGGCTCTCGCATTGGGTATTCGATTAACGTGACTCTGGGTGAAAACTGAAATTCCTGCTTGCATCGACCAACGTTCACATTGGCACTCGAATTCAAGATATACCTATACAGATGCTAATCCTTTCGTCGCCGACTCGATACTCGCTCAGAATTCATATTATTACACCGAAATTCGAAGACTTGACGCATTTACCCCTCATTCTCACAGGAGACTTTAATATTAACACCGACAACGATAAGACAGTGCACCTTCATGCTTGTGCAATTTGGTATGATAACCGTGACGATTCGTGTCCCTACAATACTCGGTGATACCAACATCGATATGATTCTCAATAGACACTTCTCCTCCCGAAGTTAGTTCCAGGTTCTTCAATTGAAGATGCATAGGGAGAATCAGATCGAGGAATTCTGAAAACACATGGCTTCTGATATTTCGTTTATTTTTTTAAAGATGTGTTTTCAGATGTCGATGTGCTGTTAAAGCGAAATTATCACGTGCATACGCCATTGTGTCATCTGCAAATAATATGGCTTTGAAGACTATCCCGGAGTTGCCTGTCCACAGCGGTTCGAGCGATGTAAAAGCTTAGCGGGACCGCTAATCTGCTCTGGATTAAACTCCTCATATCAAGGTAGAGGAACGCTTCTGAGGTAGTAAGCCCGTCAAAAGGAACTCGCTCGCGATACATATTTTTGAGGTAGTAAGCCCCTGAGATCAGGTTGTTCGACGAGGTCATTGCTCTTGCAATGTTTTTTCGAGTCACTTTATCTACAAAATTGTCCACTCTTATTAAGTTCGCCCTATCGTACAGGACCTCATTAGGTTAGAATTTTATGTACTCAGACTTTGGTGCTTTGTATAGGCGAACACCAAAGTCTGCGTGTGCAGCTTCATGGCCTATTTGTGCCCTTATGTGCTTTTGCCTACATTTTCATCAAACCATGCCTTTCGATGCGCAGTTTCTGATGCTGGTAGTTCATTGCAAATACGGTCGCTTAACTCGCTTGGTAGACCGAGCTTGTTTGGAACGAAGTAATGTTCTATGTTCGCTTCTCCGAAAGTCATCTCTGGAGTCATACTGGAGGGGTTTCTTGCGCCGATATTAACATAATCAAATTGGCTGACGGTTTGGTGATCAGCTGCCTTTTTGTGGATAGTAAATTGGAGAAACCTTGTGCTAGCTGTAGTGATTTTTTATCTCGTCGCGAAGTTAATTAACCTTAGTTCGTTTCCAAATATGATGTAATGTAGTCAATAGTTTGTGACTGCTCTGCTTAAAATATCTCTCCTTCCTGTTTTCATATTCCGTACATTACATAGGTTTTGCTAAGGGGTTCGTAGAAATATTCTTTTTCCCCTGTGCGAAAGTGGACTCATAGATATATCTTTGATGCGTATTTTTCTAAGTATTGCCTTTTACGAGTCGAAAGCCCAGGGCAAGGATTTTGATAGTCTTTTACCATTGCAGCTTTCAGTGTTGACCTTCGTTGGCTTTTCTTAGCGCCGTATTCTTCTTGCAACGACAATAAGACCAGAGTCGATGTACTCGTAGATTCAACTAAATGTCCGGAGATACAGAGTGTCGGTTGATTGATCAGGGGATAGCAAAGTCCTTTTTTTAAATGTTGAGAAATTGGAAGCGCGTATTTGCTACTAAAACGTATGCGCACAACTGATTCGACAAAACAGTCCAGTATCAGTAACCTTCAAGGAGCTACTCGTATTTCTACTCCAGAGTTCCGACACAACCTTGGAGCTCCTTTAAGACTGAATGCATCGAAACAGTTCTAATCGCCGTCGCTGTTGATTCGCTTGTATTGTATATCTATCCCCTGCTTCTATTAATGACGTCCCGCAGAGGCTAAGTATCCTATATCTAGTAAGAAGTACTAGAATTTCGAACAGGAAGTGATCGTGAAGGTGAGAGTTAGAGTAGATGAGCAGAATCTTAAGGTTCCTACCTCTTGCATTCATAAAATACTGCACTATAGTACTATTGTAAACCTTCGTCGCGATTCTATGAGCATCTTTGATTTTACACTTCAGCTAAGTCTGGTTCTAATTAGTTTCATCTGCTACAATTTTCCACATCTGATTAAAGACGAATATTTGGAAAAAACTTTGGAACCTAAAATACTCATACGACGCATTCAAGCCACTTAATCTCGTTGTTGTTGTGCAAAATCGGAGCAATTTCAAAAACAGCATTTTGGCAGTAAAAAACAACAATAATGACAGCAACAGGAAGTCCAACAATTAATTCAATTTCAAGCTCAAAATCTGATCCGATTCCACAATTTCGGCTTATCTCCGGCCAAAGCTTTCGCGAAATGATCTTCTGATACCTTTAATTGTAAACTTAGTTCTAGTTCAATGCGCGATCCGGAGGCTGTTTGAAAAAATCCGAAAACATTTCTATCGGTAAAAATTTCTCTTGAATCAAAAAAAAAAAAAAAAACAAATCAAAATTCCGGTACGGTGTTTAGAAACTAAATTATTTTGAACACAGTTGAAGCCCTAAAAGCAAATATATCGGTACGAAAGGGATGTTTTGGAAATTCGGATGCCCGTTTCGTGTGAAGCTTGTGGTCGTCTGGATTTTAATCTTTATGATAAAGTTTAATTTATGTGGCAGATGGAACCACCCTGATTACCGTAAGTTAAACAAAATATAGTGAAAATGAAATTGAATACTGACATTCAGATGCATTGTATCTCTTGCTTACCTCTATTGTATGTTTTGAATAATTTACAATTCCCGCTCATTGACAGTGTTTTGTGATGGGTTAAATAAATTATCTTAATTTTAAAACTATTGGCAGTTAAGTGTCTTTGCAAGCAGGAGGGTATGAGTCATTTCAACGAAAAATATTTTTTGCTTTCTTACAGTGCTCTAAAATGTTTGACTTTGCGGGTCGAAGGTGATGAATTCCTCACACTCGTACTATATACGAGAACGACTATCTCAGGAGTTGGGAAGGGTGTCTCTCAATGGATGCTTATGAAGACGGTATGATTTTCGATTTGTATTGCATCTTCAATCTTGTCATGATATTGATACATAATGAAAACCTTATCAGTATTTTCATTTCGCTTCAGACATTTGGATTGCTATACTTAAGGCGATAATATTGCTATATTTGATGTATTAGGTCTCACTCATAGTTCGAGTGAACCTGGGCGCCAAGAAGCAAGCTTCTTTAGTTAGCTCGGTCATCAGCTAACTGCCTTCAGTTGCACACTCCAAGTTGGTTGAGGTCCCGTTCTTCTTTCTTTGCGACATCTAAGTTGAAGTTTTCTTCTTTCACGTTGTCCCTCGGGGATATATGTGAAAGCTTTTCGGGCTGTATTATCAGTAGCTGCGATGGCTGGTGGTGATCTGGGGCAATTTTGGCTGGCCGAAACATTCAGACGTCCAGAATACTGCAAAGATACCATACGACTATCGCAATGTGAACAATTCGATTGAGCTTTTCATGACCCGCGGGCCGTCATGTCTCTTTGTGTATATTGAAATAAGCAATTCGTGTGCTTGCTTTAGTGATATTTCGTAGTAGGAGAGGGCGTCTGCTAATTGATCCGCTGCACGTGCCTTGTGAAGGGTTCGAAAATTCTACGTTCTTTGAACGTTTGCGAGATTCGTCAATAGTAAATCCATTTATATCCAAGGCCATTAGTGGGTTCGTAATATCATTTATTCTTTTCCATAGTGGGTTGTGAGCCCTATGACACAGTAGGCCAGTAGATCAGCCTACAGGTAATGATGAAGAATAGAAGGAGTAGCTATAGTAGTAGTCGGAGTTGATGCTAAAAACATTTAAGGATTACTTCTAAATATCTGAAGAATACTTTTTAGAATGTCTTCGGATGAAAGTTCGCCCCTCAAACGGATCTCAGAATCGTTTGACCGACGGGTTACCTATTTAATATTTTCCTTTCTAGAGGACGACAACCTTCGGTTTTACTGTTTGTAGGGAATAGTTGCGTCGGTTAATCGATGCTGCTCTAGAAACAGCTAACCTACGTTTAAGGCTCTGCTAAACCTTTTCAAGGCTTCTAGCCAAGATCACCGATCAACTTGTAAGGCAAGGCCCAGAGCACCGTCCCTTGGAATTGGACATGCGTTGGCACTGACTGCGTCCTCGGTTAGAGCTTTCATTGACAGTTGGGTTAGGTGTTAATGAAAGTACAGATGGCGCGACTATAGAGCATGCAGGTACTCAACCCTGGTATGGTAACAGTTGGGACAGCTGTCACTTTACTACTAAAGCATTTTCATCTTAAAGAGAAAGAACATACAAGCAAGGATAGAATATTTTGTACTCTTATAGATTGTTTTGGTCTTTCAAGATTTTTGATTTGATTTTTCTATTTTGTTGGTTTTTTTTTTTGCAGAAATTCGTGAGGAAGGCGATGACTGTTTTCTTCGAAACGGTGAGACTGGGGTGTGCAAATTAGAATCAAAGTGTAAGCTTTATTATGATGGACTGCAAAACAAAACCATTAAACGCAGTGAACTGAAACGGTGTTCATTCGTTGGATTTGAGGAAGTAATATGCTGTCCAACTGATGACTTCAATTTTAAAAGAACCAAAGGGTAAGTACGTTTATTTTAGCTTACCAACGATTGTTAGACTTAACTTCTATTGATTGTTTAGGATGCATTGCAAAGTCAATTAAGAAAACCTTAAGAAAGCAAATATGGTTTAGCTGGGTTATTTTACCTCAGAAGTTGCGTCTGTTAATTGTAGATAGATTCGATGATCTAGCAGTAATTTGTTAAGTGTAAGTAAGCAGTGTTAAGTTGCAACTCAAATAGAACCCAAACGTTGTCCATACGAATGCTCTCTTAAAGACTATGCACAACACAGATGTACTTCGCCCCTAAGATTGTTATTTGTTTTTACCTTAAGTCTAGCGCAGGCATTTCCATCACAGCCCAAGGTTTAGTTTCTCTTATTAAAATGAGACTCTGATATGGGTGACCATTGCTCTTCTGATTTCGTCAAAAGGTATGCAGACGATATAGTACAGACGGCATTCGGCTTTTAATAAAAGCTCGTCATTAATTCACAACTCCTAGATTAAGAACTATAAGTCTATTAGAAGGTTCTCCGAACTCGTGGAATAGATTTATCTGTCTGCTGGCTTTTGTTCTACAATACTTAGAACATAATCTTCCGATTAAAAAAACGCGTCCAACGTCATGATACCACGGAATCCTCAATGCCCAAAACGTTGCCGATGACCTTGCTGCCAACCTATGGACACTCTAAAAGAGTATTTCACATTCAGTGTAGCTGAGCCGAGCATGATAATTTTTTTAGTTCCTAACTAGTGGCGTCTCTAACTCCATCGGAAGGCAGCTAGACGTTATCTATCAAGGAAGAAATGGCCCCCCTCTCTCTCGAACAATAATATATGTTGAAATGACCCAAATACTATTGTCAACTACTTTGTCAACCATCTTCGGAGGTCGGCTCTACGGATTCTGGGGAGGGCCATGCATTAGCATTTAATAAACCAGTTTGGGAAGATTTCCACCACCACCTAGATCTCATATACATAACTACGTGCGAAAGAACCAGTCCGACTACACCGAAAATATTGGCCCACGAGCAACGGACAACGGACAGCGCAAACCAAAAGCCTCAGTGAGGAAAATATGGAACATCGGTCCAGGCTTTTTAAAATGGAAACGCTTTGCGAAGAACTACATAAAGAGCTGTATAACTCAAACTTAAAATGTGTTTGCAGTACGTTGTAACTCGGCAGGCAATGCAATCTATGGAATGGATGGACGGACGGTCACAAAATTATAAAAGAAAACGTGATGGAAGAAAAGCCATTAAGCCTTAGACGGCTCGGCGATTATCGGCTTAATTGATATATGCGCTAGCAGCAAGATTATGATATATGACAGAACCGAAACCTCGGCGAGAAAGTTAAGGAGTGAGGCAAAATAAATAAACCCATTTTCGAGAAGTCAGTTTTCATGAAACCCCTGGTTTGAAGACAAACGCCGGCAAGCACATGCAGCTATGCAAGACGTATGCAATGCAGCACTGCGAAGAAAGACTGGAGCTGCTCACGAGCTCTATGAGCAGAAAAGGAGAGAACAATATCGGCTTCTCAGGAGGAAAACGAAAGAGCATGAGAAACGCGCGGTCGAGGAAAATCAAAGATGCTTATCCAGGAATGAGATTCGGAAGTTTTACCAAAAGTTACAAATAAAAGAGTCGCAGTCGATGCTGAGGATCTGGAAAGATAATTTCTGTAGACTGTATAACGGCGATGATGAAACAAATACAGCTGTCAGGCAGAATAAGCCTTTCAACCTGGGCAATATAGAACAACAATTCCGTCAACCTGACCTGAATGAAGTGAAGATAGCAATACCTAAGCGTAGGTTCAACAAAGCTGCTGGAGCAGACGGCCTGATTGCCGAGCTCTTCAAAGCGGCAGGCCATGGCATTGTAAGAAGCATACACGATTTTATCTGCGTATTGTGTGAACGCCTGAAGCCGTTCGTCAACAGCCTGATAGGTCCATATCAGTGTGGTTTCAGGCCAGGAAAGTCCACCATCGAACAAATATTCACACTACGGCAGATCTTGGAGAAGACCCATGAGCTTCAGATCGATACACACCATCTATTCATCGGTTTTAAGGCTTCGTATGACACCATCTATAGAGACGAGCATCCCTGCCAAACTCGTCCGTCTGTGCAGGATGACAATTTAGAATGCACGCTGCTCCATCAAGGTCGGTAAAGATCTCACCGAGACCTTTGATGTCCAGAAAGAATTTAGACAAGGCGACGTGCTGTCATGCGATTTTTTCAACATCGTACTTGAGAGAATAGTACAAAACTCACGAGCAAACACAAGAGGCAATATCTTTCAAAAGTCCGTCCAACTACTTGCATACGCCGACGATATTGACATAATCGGGTGAAAACAGCGTGATGTCAGTGGCGCTTTCGCGAGTATTGAGACGGAAGGTGCGAAAATGGGTTTAGCGGTCAATGAGGGCAAGACCAAGTATATGCTGTCAAGCAAAAAGGACAACCAACACCGACGACTCGGGCAGAACGCCACCCTGGACAGATATAACTTTGAGGTAGTTAACGACTTTGTCTAAATACAAACAACGACAACAGCGCTGAGATCAAGCGAAGAATAACTCTTGCCAACCGCTGTTTCTTTGGGCTTAGAAGGCAATTGAGTATATACCGTATGGACTGTACAGCGACATCGACCTAGCCAGAAGATTGAAGATCCAACGACTGAGATGGCTGAGTCATGTAGACCGGATAGACACCAATGAGGCCCAGGTCCAGCCCAGCTGTAGGGCCACCTAAAGTCCCAAAGTAAGTAAGTAAGTATCTCATCAATTGATCATTTTCAATTTATTATTTCTCGGCTTTTACTCCATACTATTAAAATGTATCTCTTCTTATCTGGAAAACCAATATTATAGCATTCGCTTCAGGTAAATCGACTTAACCCCATTTCTAGCCACTTTTGGTATCCCACAAGGCAGCCATCTATGTCCCCTTCTTTTCATCTTAACAATAAACGATATTGATAGAAATTTTAAACAATCCCTCCGCGGTTTTATAAATCGATGGTCCAAACATGGTCATAACATTAACTTCATCCTATCTCTCTCGAAAGTGCCAGCCAAGCATGGTCCCCATTTCAGCGAGTTCACACGTCCCGAATAAAGAGCTGTTTCGTTCGATTTGCTCTTCGAGGACTACCATGGGATAACTCTCCTATTTTATTACCCTATCGAGACCGCCTTAAACTTCTTAACATAAGTATCCTCGAAAAACGCAACGACCTAGCTGAGATTCTCTTCATCCATCGTAGATTGTTCCTCCCTTTACAATTATATCTTTCCGTCTCTTCTGTGTTCCAATCCGTCACACCTCTTATGGTTTCAACTAATCTCTCGTATGCTCCGAAAGGTCAACTCAAACCTATCCGTTTTAGATTCAACCTTAGCACGTCTTAAGTCTTAAATCTTTTGTTAGTTTTTAAGTACTAGTTTTAAAATTAGATTTAACTTGCCTTAAGACAAATAAATGCGGGGGCATTTGCCAGACCTTTTATTGCTATAATTTCGAAGTATGTAATCATTTATAATTAACGTGTATTGTTTGCATTAAGGTTCATGACGCCCATAACAATTAATTTGCCTCTGTTTTCAATATGTATGCCTTATTCTTTTATAAAACTTACTTTGGGCGGTCTTTTTTGCAAGAATGTTCCCTGAACTTTTCCAGCCATACGAGTATCTCCAATTGCACTCTCTGCGTTTATTCTTGGCGATCCATAGCAAGTGTTTATTATTATTGGAGTAAATTGTTTGTTAATAAAAATGGGTGCATACAGTCACTTTTTAGTATGTACTCCTATTTAATTGAAGAACTTTCTAATGCACTTTTCAAAATATTTTTGAAGCTTAATTCGAGCACAGCTAATCACTTTCAAATTTCTCGCTGCAATCCTATGTTGGCGTTAAAACTTCCAAGAATGATTGTAACGTCATATTTTGGACAACGCTCGCAAGTTTGTCTAATAAACACTCTTTGGTAGCGTCGTCCTTTTCCTCTATGAGGGCCGAGTGCATATGGGGTTGTTTTGTGAATTACTTTTTCGGTTGCAATAGAGCAGTCAGTATCGAGTATTGAGTATTGCTACCAGGTATTGGCTTTCGTGTTGCTAACAACACACGCGCACCCACTCTCATGTTCATCTTTCTGTCCAGCCTTATGCACTGTACATGTAGTATGCTGACTTGCGGTGATATCTGATTTATAGTCCAAGGGCTCTGCTAGTTGTTCGGCTGTATGCGGTATGTTCAGGATTCGTTGTTGTAAACTACGCACAACCCCGAATGTGAAAGGCCAGAATCTTAAATTGATACAATTGATTTGTAGTCACTGTTTTATTGCTAGTCGTTGTCAGGTTGATACTGATCAGTGCTTACCATAATCGTACACATCGAACCACCAAACTTGATAATTAGGGTTAATGAACCGACATCACTGAGAGTTCTTACGAAAAACAAAGAAAAATAACTTTGTTTGCACCGAAATACCCTGTTTAGGAATGAACCTTTAACCATATTTATCATTGGTACGACGCAAAGAGAAACAGAAAACATTTTATACAAAGAACTTAACCCAACTCGCTAAGATAAGTATCGGAGTCAGTTGGAAATTGTTAAAAAAAAGAAGGGGATCAACATAAGAACGTAGTGGTATGTCAATAAATTTCTATTGGGTCTAAAAATTCTTTCGGTTTGCTAAGAGATGGCGTAACTTGTATTATTCCGTTGTTATTATTGCATTGGAACATGCGTTGGAAAGCTACTGTCATTGTACGTCATGACAATCAACAACAATAATTTTTTTCACTCAAATATGTCGAACTTTGTGCCTGAAAAAGTGTTTTTGCGGGGAGTTCTTCTTCATTACTTCAATATGAAGAAAACTGCTGCCGAAAGTCATCGTATTTTGGTGGAAGTTTTTGGTGAACATGCGCTAGCTGAGCGAACGTACCAAAAGTGGTTTGCACGATTTAAAAGTGGTGATTTTGGCTTGGAAGACGATGAACGTCCTGGAAAGCCAAAAAAGTTTGAAGATGAAGAACTGGAAGCATTACTCTATGAAGATTGTTGCCAAACACAAGAAGAGCTCGCAAGATCTTTGGGTGTCACTCAAGCAGCCATTTCAAAACGTTTAAAAGCAGCTGGATGTATTTAAAAGCAAGGAAATTGGGTCCCACATGAACTCAAGCCAAGAGACGTCGAAAGGCGGTTTTGCATGTCCGAAATTCCACTGGAACGCCGCAAAAGGAAGTAATTTTTGCATCGGATTGTTACTGGTGATGAAAAATGGATCCATTACGACAACCCCAAGTGCAAAAAATCATATGTGAAACTCGGCCAACCAGCCAAATCAACGGCAAAGCCGAATATCCATGGCGCGAAGGTAATGCTCTGTATTTGGTGGGATCAGATGGGTGTGCTGTATTATGAGCTGCTAAAACCGGGTAAAGCCATCAATGGACGACGCTACCGAACACAATTAATCCGTTTGAAGAGAGCAGTAGCCGAAAAACGCCCGGAATATGCGACCAGACACGAAGCAATAATTTTCTATCATGACAACGCTCGGCCCATGTTGCTATTCCGGTTAAGAACTGTTTAGAAAACAGTTGATGGGAAGTCTTACCCCACCCAGGAAGTCAAGCCCTCACTGAAATACGGTTCACATCAGAGCAGAATATCAAAAATTGGCTTGATTCATTCTTGGCTGCCAAGCCGGCGCAGTCCTTTTGCGATGGGATCCACAAATTGCCATAAAGATGGAAAGAAGTCATAGCTTCAGATGGGCAATACTTTGAATAATACTATTGTGCATGTTTTTCTTAAATAAACGTTCAAATTTTGAAAAAAAAGCCGCACGAATAAGTTATATACCCAATAATTTGTCAATAAACTTTTTTTTTAGCAGCGACATGCCCATAACCGTGCAAACCATGCAACCAACTGAAAGACCGTCACAAGCAGGTACTCTATCTAACCATATAATTGTATGATTTATAAGATGATGTATTCTAAATTTGATGATGTTAACAGCTTGCAGGAATTACGCGAATATAAATCCCAGTAAAATAATTTACCATATTATGGGCGGAACACCGGTAGGATTAGGAGAATTTCCTCATATGGGTGCCATACTCTCAAGTATTTATCCTGTTCCGGTACTTCTTTGTGGTTCATCGTTGATATCTGAACAGTATGTCTTGACGGCGGCGCACTGCGTTAACAATCCACTGGCACAGCCCCAAGTTGTGCGATTTGGATCTGTGCTTTTGAACTCAACCGATGAACAACCAGTAGACGCTGTGATCGATGTAATTTTTTTGTTTTTTTTTATTACTCGTATTATATTAAAACAAATAGTAACTTGTAAAAATCAACAAATACCTTTATTTTTATTTTTTACATTTTAGAAAATATGCACGCATCCGCAGCACAGAATTGGAGTAAAATATCATGATATAGCAATTCTTAAGCTTAAAACACCAATTAGGTTCTCACCTTTTATTCGTCCGGCATGTTTGCATAACAATGTTGCTGACATCGATTCATTGATACAACTTTTCGTCACTGGCTGGGGCGTTACAAATATAGAAAGTAAGTAGATCCTCTCATATTTATCCTGTTGCAAGTATTTCATATTTCCCAAACTCAGCTCAGACACGTTCGAATGCCCTTTTAAAGACCAATGTAACATGGGTTTCGACTCGCAAATGTGTTGAGGCACTTCAGAAGGAGGTTCCGACGGACATACCTATATATAAATATAGATTAGACCATGGGCAAGCATGTGCTCATGATCCAGAATTAAAAAACGATGCATGCACTTCAGATTCTGGTGGTCCGCTGCAGATGGTCATTAATAATATCTCAACAATAGTGGGAATCGTGTCATTTGGAAAATTGTGCGCCACTACCACGCCTGGAGTATATACGAGGGTTGCTGCGTATTTAAATTGGATCGAGTGCGTGGTTTGGCCAACAGAAGAACAGAAACGAATTGGCAATTGTTCGAATGTTTTTTAAAATTGTTTTGACTTTGGTGCATGTAAAATGTATGAACGTTTTATAAAGTGGCGAATAAATAGGAAAATCAAAGTAAAATTATTTGTGAAATCTGTTTGTTTTTAAATTTGTTAAATATATGAAAGATGAGCAGCACATTGTTATTTATACATGCTAAGTTGTCAAACTACGTAGTGTGTTTTTTACAATCATAATAAACATGTGTTAAGTCTTTATATAGCACTCAAGCAAAGCGGTACGCCTCTTTTATTTCTCTTTTTGCTGTCTTTACCTAAACATACATAGTTATTCTAACAGTTCTCATTGGACCGTCTGATGAACTTAAGGCTGATAAGTAAGAGTATCTCCGTGATCTAATCAGGCCTGAGATACAGCAAACTTGTATCTCCAGAAGATATGGATTTTCCAATTGTTGTGACATTAATCCTGACATATGCCAATCTAAAGGAAGGCTTAACCAGCTCTGCAATCGATTGGGACAAAAACGGCATTAAAGGCCATGCTCGAGGCTATGCAAGGGACCTCTGGTCATTTACAACTTTCCCACATGCTGTCTTGTTGAAAGACTACAGAACACTTCTCATAAACTGGTCTTCATGGTTTCGACTTTGCAGCGAAGCGGTTTATGACTATAGCTCGGTTTCCTGATCATGAAACTTTCAAGAAAACTGATGATATTGGATTGAACCAAAGAATTCTTCCAGTTTTAAAAATACCCAGACCTTCCGAGTGGCCAATAAATACTCTAACCGCTACCTAAATGTAGCCAAGATATATCTTTGACATCCAAGCAACATGAGAAGATTTTGGTTTAAATAGTAAGATATGATCAAGTGAAAGGATACTGAGATATGCAATTAAAGTAATTAGTACAGAGACAGTCGGTGCTGAAAATAGGGAACAATCAGTATTTCCCGATCAAGTAGGACTAACTAAGGCGATAAAAGCCCAGAATTTCTCATATACGACCAAAATGAATTATGTACAGTAGTACATTAATTGGTTGGGTGTTGTAGGAATAGTGTAGGCGCTGAGATGTGTCAATTTGGCGACACAAACCGATGCAACTGTTTCTACACATTCGTAGCAACACTATAAACGGAATAGTGGATGAATTCTTCATAAATGACACCTTATCCGGACTACTCCTACATATTTGGGGCTCAGGCAGGTAAGAATTTTCCCGACTAAGTCAGGGTCTTGGATAAGAGTAATGGCTTCTGACACCTTAGACCAATGGCAGCGCTCACATTCCTTAACGGATTATTGGCTTCGATCTAACCGATCCGTCGTCCTAGGGGTATCCATAATGGAACTATCCATTAAGCTTAGATCAGTGGGCCTTTGGGTAATCCCCCGGCCATGGAAAAATGATGAAGGTTACAAGGCAACAACAAGCCTCGGAATGAACATGAATTACGGCGATTGTTTCGATGACAAAAACAGCATATTGTTGGGCTTGCCGAATTTAATGTAAATCTAGAAACGAGGGCATCTTTGATGGTACTGTCGGAACATATAGCATGTACTACACGGATTTCGGATTCAGGCTAATCGACTTTGCTGCAGGACGAAACATTGTCGTGGCTACCACGCTGTTCCAACATCTTTACTTTCACAAGGAGTTTTGGAGAACTCCTGGTCAATCCGGAGCATTTCCGGAGCCTGTATAACGGCGATGAAGAACCAAATGTAACTCTCAGACCGAATGAACCTTACAACGTGGACGATGTAGACGAACAATGAAGATCTCACCGAGACCTTTGATATCAAATATGCGATTCGTTCAACATCATACTTGGAAGAATAGTGCAAAACTTATGCCCAAACACAAGAGGAACAATCTTTCAAAAGTCCAAGACCAAGTACATACTGTCAAGCAAAAAGGACACTGAACACCGACGTCTCAGACAGAACGTCGCCTTCGACAGGTATAACTTTGAGGTAGTTAAGGACTTTGTGTACCTAGGCTCCGATATAAATTTAGACAACGATACCAGCGCCGAGATCAAAAGAAGAATAACTCTCGCAACTAATGGCTCAATCCAGAACACAGACTAAAACAAAACTGGTAACACTATCTGTATGGTTGGATGCTAAGGAAATAATCCAATTTGAGCTGTTTTCTCAAAATTAGACATTCGCTGCAGAAGTCTCATTTCAGCCTCTACTACAGCTTCGCAGATTAAAGTAGACATGTTTAGGTCAGGTTAATTGAATAGGTGTTCTATGCCGTCAGTATAATGCTCGCCCTCATAAAACTAGGGCTACCTGCACTCAGTTGTCAAGATTTATTTCGAAAAATTGGTGCAACCGCCTTACTCTCCAGATTGAGAAACTTCGGATTTCCACTTGTTCTCAAATCTGCAAGACTTTCTGATGCAGAGCATTTGAGGTATTTTTCGTCAAAACCAAACAATTTAAGCATTCAACAAATATATATATGACCTGATATCAGTTCTACACACAGCAATCATACGTTTGAATATATGCCTCCGCGAATTCATGAATTAAAATTTTATATCTGTGGTATTTGAAAAAAAAGATGTATCTGCGAAGTCTTATCTCGCCTACAGAAGCTATTTCTTTGCGGAATCGTTCGCACAATAATCTTCGACAACATGAAGACCGATTCAGGCAATACCTCCGTATGTCAATACAATTTTTTGATTTGCTGTTGGACAAAGTTCGTTCTAAAAGGAAATCAATTTCTGCAGAACAGAGGCTTCTCTTAACATTAGGGTAAAATAAAAAAAAAACATTTGTTTAAAATAATTTTTTGAAACTCTCCTGTGAACTCGAGTTTTTCGATTTCATTAAATTTTTCCATAAATGGTAATGAGCTTTGGAAAATTTTCATGTCTGCATTGTCTTCCCTCCTTTCCATGTCCTCTTTCACCATTTCGAGACGTTCTCTCTCTATATTAAGCAATTGTTCACCCACATCTGCTATTTTTGGCCGCTTTCGGTTCTTACTTGGGAAGGACCTAGCTGAATTTATTGTAGAGCAAGTAGTACTCGTAGCGGCCGCCGGGCTTTCGGTAAAATAAATTTCCTCGCTTAACAAATCTTCAACAATATTTGAAAGATTGGCGTCTTCAGCAAATTCGTAATCCTCCGGCTCCCGTAAATTGCCTTTAGTGGGATCCGAAGCAATCGTGTCTTTTATAAATGACATCATTT
This sequence comes from Volucella inflata, assembly GCA_928272305.1. Lineage (NCBI taxonomy): Eukaryota > Metazoa > Arthropoda > Insecta > Diptera > Syrphidae > Volucella > Volucella inflata. The sequence goes on from OV743719.1 coordinate 69,776,142, forward strand.
TAAAATATGGCCATTTAATATGAAAATCAACTGTTTCGGCACCCGATTTCGTTGGTGGTAATTTTTGAAGATTCTTTCTGTAGGAGTCATTCAAATTCTTCCATTTACCTTTCGCTGTTGATCCTGAAAATAAAAATAGAAAAATTAAAGTTTTGCTCTGTTATTTACATAAAATGTTTAATATTTGTAGGTTTCTTGCTACAGGACGTTCATTTCTTGATCTAGCTTTTGCTTTTCATATGGGCAGAAGCACAGTCAGCAATATTGTCTCAGAGACATGTGTCATCATATGGGAAGAACTTGTCGAGGAATATATGCCAAAACCAACTACCGAATACCTTAAAAAAGTTATAAATGGCTACTATAGACGTTGGAAATTGCCCAACTGTTTTGGCAGCATTGATAGAAAACACTGCCAAATAAAGTGTCCTCCGAACTCGGGCTCTCACTATTTTAATTACTTGCACTACTTTTCAATCGTACTGCAAGCGGTGGCCGATGCTGACAAAATGTATTGATTACAATCGAGGTGGGCGGTAGGGGAAAGCAAAGTGATGGTGGAACTTTTGCTGGCTCAACTTTATTTAAACTACTGGAAGCTGATAAATTTAATGTGCCTCCTTCACAAGCATTGCTTGGTTCAGATACTATTCTTCCAAATTTTTTAATTGGTGGCGAAGCTTACCCACTTAAAACTTATTTATTAAGGCCATACCCACGCAGAAATTTAAATGCCCGGACTAAAAATTTCAACACCCGACTTTCAACGGCAAGGAAATGCATTGAATACGCATTTGGAATTTTATTCCAAAAATGGCGATTTCTGCAAAAAAGTATCGAGACAAAACCAAACACTGCCGCTCAGAGACTGCGTGGCCACAAACATACAATTTTATTTGTTTTATTTTTTTCTGCCGTTTGCCGCTTACTGCGTGGCCTTAGCCTTACTTACTTACTTACTTTAGGTGGCGCTACAGTCCGGGGTGGACCTGGGCCTCAGTCAACAAGCTTCTCCAGCCAGCTCGATCCCTGGCTAGCTGCCTCCAGTTTCGCACGCCAAGTTGGCTGAGGTCCTCTTCCACTTGCGTGCGCCACCTGAGTCTTGGCCTTCCTCTACTGCGCTGTCTCTCGGGGGCGGATTCGAAGACTTTTCGGACCGGAGCATTGGTGTCCATGCGCTCTACATGACCCAGCAAACTTAGTCTTTGGATCTTCACTCTTCTGGCTAGGTCCATGTCGCTGTACATTCCATACAGTTCGTAGTTGTATCTCCTCCTCCACTCACCGTCACTGCAGACGGGACCGAAGATCGCCCGAAGAATTTTTCTCTCGAAGCAACCAAGAATACCCTCATCCATTTTTGATAATGTCCATGCCTCTGCGCCATAGAGCAGGACCGGGATTATTAAAGTCTTATAAAGGGTGACTTTTGTTGTCCGAGAGAGGGCTTTGCTACTCAATTGCCTTCTTAACCCAAAGAAACAGCGGTTGGCAAGAGTTATTCTTCGCTTGATCTCAGCGCTGGTGTCGTTGTCTGTATTTATAGCGGAGCCTAGGTAGACAAAGTCCTTAACAACCTCAAAGTTATATCTGTCGAGGGTGACGTTCTGTCCGAGACGTCGGTGTTGGTTGTCCTTTTTGCTTGACAGCATATACTTGGTCTTGCCCTCATTGACCTAGGTAGACAAAGTCCTTAACTACCTCAAAGTTATATCTGTCGAGGGTGACGTTCTGTCCGAGACGTCGGTGTTGGTTGTCCTTTTTGCTTGACAGCATATACTTGGTCTTGCCCTCATTGACCGCTAAACCCATTTTCGCACCTTCCGTCTCAATATTCGCGAAAGCGCCACTGACATCACGCTGTTTTCTCTCGATTATGTCAATATCGTCGGTGTATGCGAGTAGTTGGACGGACTTTTTAAAGATAGTGCCTCTTGTGTTTGCTCGTGAGTTTTGCACTATTCTTTAAAGTACGATGTTGAAAAAATCGCATGACAGCGCATCGCCTTGTCTAAATCCTTTCTGGACATCAAAGGTCTCGGTGAGATCTTTACCGACCTTGATGGAGCAGCGTGCATTCTCCATCGTCATCCTGCACAGACGGACGAGTTTGGCAGGGATGACAAAACTAGACATTGCTCTATATAGCTCGTCTCTATAGATGCTGTCATACGCGGCATAGGTGGTGGGTGGTAGGTGGTGGGTATAGATTTGAAGCTCATGGGTCTTCTCCAAGATCTGCCGTAGTGTGAATATCTGGTCGATGGTGGACTTTCCTGGCCTGAAGCCACACTGATATGGACCTATTAGGTTGTTGACGAACGGTTTCAGGCGTTCACACAATACGGCGGAAAAGATCTTATATGCGATGTTAAGGAGACTGATGCCTCTGTAGTTGGCGAAGTTCAGAGGGTCTCCGTTTTTGAGAATTGGACAAACAATGCTGAGGTTCCATTCATCGGGCATACTTTCGTCCGACCATATTTTACAGATGAGTTGGTGTATGCTCCTTACCAAGTCATCGCCTGCCGCTTTGAAGAGCTCGGCAGTCAGGCCATCCGCTCCAGCAGCTTTGTTGGACTTAAGCTTCGATATGGCTATCTTCACTTCAACCAGGTCGGGTGGACGGAATTGTTGGTCATCATCGTCCAGGTTGAAAGGTTGATTCTGCCTGACAGCGGTATTTGGTCCGTCATCGCCGTTATACAGTCTGCAGAAATGATCTTTCCAAATCCTCAGCATCGACTGCGATTCTACTACGATGTTCCCTTGTTCATCTCTACAGGCTTCGCTTCGGGGTTTGTTTTCGCGGCATGATTTTTTTTTACCTTTTGGTAAAACTTCCGAACCTCATTCCTGGAGTAGCATCTCTCAATTTCCTCGATCGCGCGCTTCTCATGTTCTTTCTTCTTCCTCCTGAGAAGCCGGTGCTCGTCTCTCCTCTTCCGCTCATAGAGCTCATGAGCAGCTCTGGTCTTTCTAAGCAACGCCGCGTTATATGCATCTTGCTTTGCTGTATGTGCTTGCCGGCATTCATCATCGAACCAGGGGTTTCGTTGTGGTGGACGAGTGAAACCCAGCACATCAGAAGTGGCATCTCTGATGGCGTTTTGGCAGTGTTTCCAATGGTCTTCGATGCTTGATGCTGGCGGCATTGGACCTCTTAAGAGATTAAGAGACACTCGATCGGAAAAGGACTTGGCGATCTCTTGCGATTGTAGCCGTCTGACGTCGAATTTTTTCACAGCATTAGTTTGTCTTGGCGTAGTTTGGGATATCCGCAACCGTACCTTGGCTACAACAAGGTAATGGTCCGAGTCGATCTTGGCTCCTCGGAACGTACGGACATCCATAATGCTGGAGAAGTGTCTTGCGTCGATCGCAATGTGATCAATCTGGTTGACTTTTGATTGATCAGGAGTTCTCCAAGTCCCCTTGTGTATGTCGAGATGTGGGAACCGCGTGCTAGCCATGACAATGTTTCGCCCGCCGCAAAGTCGATTAGCCTGAATCCGTTATCGGAGGTGGTGTTGTGCAGGCTATATTTTCCGATTGTTCCACCAAAGATACCCTCTCTTCCTAGCTTTGCATTAAAATCACCGAGGACAATTTTAATGTCATAGCTAGGGCATTGCTCGTAGGTCTTGTTGAGGAGCTCGTAGAAGGCATCCTTGGTGTCGTCATCTTTCTCCTCTGTGAGGGCATGCGCGCATATGAGGCTTATGTTGGCGAATTTAGCCTTCATGCGGATTGCCACGAGGCGCTCGCTCACATGCCGGAAGCTGAGGACTTCTTGTCTTAGTCTGCCTCCGACAACAAACCCGCATCCAAATAAGCGCTGCAACGATTAGTATAAGGCCTCGTAGAAGTAGCATCTTCCGACAGGTGCTGGTTCCTTAAATGACGAGAATGGGCCTCTGCAGCCGAACATCTTGCAGCTCTGCTAATAAGTCCTACTTCACGCCTCCCCGTGGCGCCATCTGGAAATCTCACTAGAGGTTGCGAAGTGAAGAGGGCAAATGGCGAGTTTCCTGCGCCATTAACCAGGATTAGTGACGGAAAAACAAAACAAGACCTTATCCGGGCTACTCCGACATATTTGGAGCTCAGGCCGGAAAGGATTTCCAGGACTTAGTCAGGGTCTTGGAAAAGAGATGGTGGCGGACGAGCCCTATAAGGGCCAACGGCAGCGCTCACATCCCGGAACGAGTTACTGGCTTCGGTATAACCGACCCCTCGTCCTAGGGGCACTCAAAATGGAACTGGTCCTCCAGGTTAGGGGTTGTGCCGCCGGGGTAACTGCCCGGCCATTTAAAAAAAAACGAGAAGTTACAAAGCATCAACAAGCCTCGGATATGGACGGATCTACTGTTGACAACCCACGCAAACGATTTAAGGACAATGAGCTTCGGATATGCACGTGGAATGTTGGATCCCTTAAAAGACTACGTGCAGCCGAGCAACTAGCGGAGGCCCTAGACTGCTGCAAAGCAGATATAACCGCCATCCAAGAAATGCGATGGGATGGGCCGGACAAAAAGAAGATGAAAAACTGCGACATCTACTACGGCAATTGCTATCGACGGCCTTAGCCTTAGGCATCATTTCAGATTTCACAGTTCGACGTCGAATAAAAGAAATGGGATTCTCTTGCTGTCGTCGAGCATAGAAGACGCTTTTAATAGAGGCCTTAAATGACCTAAATAGCATAAAGATTGGACATGCGAAGACTGGCTTAAAGTAAAAATATGTTTAGTAGATTTTCAACGTGTTTTTTTTGGCTAAAATTAATGTTTTCTTATCTATCTCATTTTTGGAGGTTTGTTTTTCCGACAAATAAACCGTACAGATTTTGTCGGATAAGGATGAGTAAGTAAGGAGAAGACCCAACGAAAAGTATTTGAAAAAATGCATAGTGGAACGAGAAAAACAACCTTTGAGCATATTGATCTTGTCAATAATTAGTGGACACTGAATTGATCGTCTATACATTGTTGAAGGAATGATACGGCAAGACCATTATATCAAAGTACCCTATCTGTGTTAAGGCAGTTATATGTAGCTTCTAAGCTTCTAAATTTTTTTCTCTACTTTTTTAAAAATGAGATTATGTTTCTCCTTTACTTTTATTATAGACAATGTGCTATTAAAAAAAACATAAAGAAGAAAATATTGCAAACATAAAACTTATGATCGCTTATGTTTAAAAAAAAACATATTTTTTCTAGTTGCCATAGTACTTAATTTAATCACCCACTGTAGTAGGGAATACCCATTTCAAGTCACCGATTACGCTTGCTTTGGGTACTGAGTGTTATTTAAAAAAGGTTATCATGATTTAATTTAAGTAACAATCGATTCGCTTTGATTGTTTCTGTTCTTATCAGTTATTTAGCCCTCGTTTATTGATGAAATGGTAATTAGCGATTCATTCGAAGCTATCGTGTTTGAGTTTGGATGCTAAAGTAATTTTATGGGCTGTTTTTATAAATTGAAGATCCCAAGACAAATTTTATATTGGAAAAAAAAACAAGAAATGAAAATAATGAGGCTCTGACTGGCTGTGTTGTCTAAGTTTTCTAGTTGGCCAGTGGCCGGGCACTTGATAAACTCTGTTGAGTTGTGTGAAAGTTTGACGTCAGGCAATCTCTTAGATGGGTGATCCCAGGCAATGTGGAGAAAATGAGTGTGGCTACACTTTTCATTAGTAAGTCGCCAGCTGCACGACTAACTCGTCACTTCCCACTTAGCTGTCTTTTTTTTGACCTCTTGATTCTTGTGACTGTCCCTCGGCCAGAGGTTTCATAGCCGATTTGAGCCAACAAAGAGGGTGATGTCACTCTCCTACTCGTATATCGATTTGACCACATGAAAGGAATGTCACATTTATATGGATCGTTGAAATGTTGCTACGAGTATGTTTCAATTCTGCAGACATACTGTTGCGGTAAAAATTACTACAACAAGTTCTACTGTTTCCCCTTTTTTTCGGCCTTGAATATCCACATTGTTTCCCGTTGGTTCCTCAAAATCTTAGAATCCGTCAGCCGCTTGCCATACTCTTTCAGTTGCTGTCCGTTGCTCTTTTGAAGGATAATGATCAGGTCGTATGAATGCGAGGAAGCCATATATTATTGGCAAGTTTTGAGAAGTACTTTTGTTGAATTTGGACTGAATGCAACCCGAATGACTGATCGTAGGCGAAATATAAGCTGGAGCCAAACGGAAATCCCAACCTCGGAGGAAATTTCCCCAGATGTGGGAAATATTGTAAGAATATAAGAGAATTGAAGAAACCGTGTTCCAAGGAACGGAGGCAAATTTTTTTTAGTGTTGCAAACAAAAGCCACAATTGGTCCGTTGCACGATGTAGCCAGCTCAGCTGAAATGCCAACAGGTGCAGCAAGCATTTTGCTGCCATTGCAATTTTTCGAAGGCAAGAAACTGATGGTCAAATGGATCTTAACCACCACTTGTGTGGTTCGGTTTTTTCTTGTTGTTCCGGCTCTGACAGCAGCCCTTTTCATTTAGATCGGGGAAATTATATAACAATACCTTCTGCCGACTAAATAAATTGATACAAGCACCTCGGCTGGCAGGTCGCCTGCTTTCGTAACCGTAAATATATTGGTCGGGTAGATAGACCTCTAAACTTTCATTGTTCAGGTTGAACGGTTGATTCTGGCTGACAGCGCAATTTGTGTTGTCTTCACCGTCTCCACTAGTAATTGTTTCATATCCTCAGTATTGACGGATCACTGTTCGGATCTTGTTGACTTGGTAAAACTTCGGAACATTATTCCTGGAACAGCACATTCTATCTCATCGATAGCACATTTATAATGATATTTCAAAACTTTTGTTTTTAGGTTTTGATATCTGTCACCTGGCGCTCAAATATCTGTTGCGTAATGGCAACAGTGATTGTTGAGTTCTAGGAAATTCGCATTGTTAAATTGAGTTGAGCAAGGAGTTTGCCTTAAATTTTCTGTTTCTAACGAAATATCACGTGCAAGTACTTTGAAATGTCAATGGTGGTACAAAGAGTTTAAAACGGTTCGCACTGTGCTTGATGATTTGCCTCGTTCCGGTCGTCCATCCACCAGTTTGACTGACGTAAACATCGAAAAAGGTAAGAAGTTGTCCTCGTAGATCGTCGTGTGAGGATTAGGGAGATAGCTGCCGATCTCAGTCCTGCTCTATGGAGGTATAGACATTATCAAAAATGGATGAGTGTGCTCCAGGCTGTTTTGATGTGAGGTGAGGTCTGCATTGACGGTGATTGGACGAGCAGATAGAACGACGAACTGTATGGACTGTACAGCGACATCAACCTAGCCAGAAAAGTAAAGATTCAACGATTAAGATGCCCGGATCATGTTTTGAATTTTTTGATTTTTTCTATTTACTCCGTCCAATCCGCCATTCAGCCTTGAAACACGAACTCTGATTTTTCTTATATGTAGTCTGGGTATAGCACTCTCAGCACCTATGGCGCTTATAACTTTTTCTGCCCTCATATTTTCAAACTATTTTAATCTATTGATGTTACAATTATGACCATTTTCTGTTTTTTCCATTTAGCTGCTTCAATGGAGATTTTCCCAGATATCTTCTAAATATAACAAACAAGTCTGCAGAGTTTGCTCTTTGCAAACCAATTACCTGTCTCGGAGAAGCTAATGAGGAACAACGTCCGCTCGTCATCAAATCTCGTTAAAATTTTGCCATAAATTATATTGAAATTGTTAAATAGTTTTTTTTTTGTTTAAATTATGAAATCCGGTTAAACAGCTCCACTTCGTCAAGACTTATACACTAAAGTTTTAAGAGAGAAACACGAGGAAGACTTTCAGACGTCTAAACAGCATCTCACATATCTGAACAGCATTGCCACAATAAATATTTGTATCAAATTTAATCCACTTTCGCCTTTAATTTACAATTTGATTCTTTATTGCATTATGTATACAAATCTATAGACGGGACTTCTACAGTTTCACCTGAGGGAACCATGAGTGTACTTCTTGGCAGGCTCAATTCAGAAAATAACCTTCAAAGTTAAGTCTTTGACAACTTAGTAACCCCATAAAGTAAAGAAATCCAATGGCGCTAAATCGCATGAGCGAGGTAGCCCTTCATTAGATCCCTTGTTGAGCGGGTGTGTAGGATGTTGCACTATCTTGTTGAAATCACATATCTGATGTTTAATCTATTCAATTCTGGCCAAAAATAGGCTGCTTACATGGCACGATAAAGATGCTTCGAAAGGTAGAAGCATCCTGCGAATGTAAGCATTACGAATTGTGCAATTAAACTTGTATCCTGTACAATGTTAGTCTTACGAGTATGCAAGACTTGTAGTTATTTAGGTTAATTTTAAGGCCATTATATTTGAAGTCAAATAAAAAAAGTACTCAAATTTTAAGAATTTTATTTCGCATCTTGCAGGGGAACTAACTTCACTTTACGAAAGCTGGTCTCCTTCCCACTGAGTAGGATCTGTTTCCCTGCATCATCTTTAGAAACAAGCTATCTCGCAACTTGATTAAATTTCGCTTAATCATTGCTTTAATATTTACATATCAGTCTCGATAGACCAGCCCGATGGTCAGTTACTATTTGAACGCGACTTTTCGTAAAAAAAAAGAGTTTTGACGAGGCCGTGCTAAACTGGAGATTGCTTTTTCTTAAACAAACGATTTATAAATAGACTGATTTCAGTGACGAGTAAATTCGTTTGATTTTGTCTGCATAAAGTTTTTTCCTGAAGTTGTGATAGATTAAAAATTAATATTTTATGAAGAAAAAATTATAAAAAAAATAAATTAGACATAGTGAATTTTGATTTGTTATCTGGTTTTGGTGGTTTGAACAGGTGAGATTATTCATATAATAAAAGTGATGATCTTGAATGTGAGATGCGCTAACAACCGCCAATGGATGAGTACGGCGTTCATATTTTTGGCAATGCTTAATGCATTCTCTTGTCAGTCAGTTGGATGGCTTCATATGTTTGATGAATTTGGTAAGTTGATAAATCATGTCTTTAGGTTAAAGATCTTTAGACGATGCGACGACGTATTTACATATCTAAAAGTAATCGTAGGTAGTATAAAGATTGACACTGCCTAGCTGTTGTTCTGTGTTCTGTACGATAATACAGAAAGCACAGTAACACAATTTGTTATCATTTCCATTTAATTTTCTTAAATAGAATCAAGTCAGATTTGTTGTATTATGTTAAGCATATTCGTAATTAGTAAATTAACATTTTTTTCATTGGATTTATTGGAGGTACGAGTTGCTCGGAATAACATGGTAGAGCATGACATTTTGCGATAAGCATATTGTTTAAATAAACGACTTGATATCAGAAAGATATTGCATACACATACTTTTACACTAAGTGTGCATTTTAAAATTTATTTTCTTTGACTTAGTCTAAAATGTCCATTAGGCAATTCTCTTATATTCCCAAAATATGGTAATTTAATTGTAAGCCGTTCTGACAATGACTTTCACCAATTACTAAACGAACCCAAGTTTTCTAAGACATACTGTTAAATGTAAGACATTTCGTTTTATTTGTAATAAACTCTTGTTCGGTTTGGCTATCAGGTCACATTCTGAATCTGGTCTTTTAATCGCGCTTTTTGAAAACATCTTTTTATCCTTTAAATAAACACTCAACGGACATTATAATGTATTTTGTATTTTGTATATGTCAACACATTTGTAACATCATCTTGTTTATCAATGAACAGAAAAATAAGTACGTACCAGTACACCTATCCACTTAAACACATAATTGAATGCGATAATTTCTATAAAATCTAATAAAATCGATTTTTACCACCTCTTTTTCAGATATGGAAATTTATAAATATCAGAATATTCTATCCACAATTAAAACCCATGGCCTTTGGTTCAGAAAATAATTAAAAAAATCATCATTAGCGATATGGTGATTTCATCCATAAAAATATGAGAATCACAAAGAAGGAACATTTTGTTAAACAAATTTTTATCGACGCGCAAACATTTTGAGGGAATTAAAGTTACACGTGGCTTATGAATGTTCAATTAACGCGGCATCAGATGCTGAGTTTTAAAGACACAAAACATACTCAAGAGTAAGCAGATGGTTTATACGAGAAGATATCTTTATTAAAACCACGAATTTGATATATTCTTTGGTCCTTAAATGCTTAATTGAAGTTAGATTTTCTATGATGGCAGGGAACCTTAATTTCTTAAGTGGTTTGATCCATTGACTTATGAGGCTATGAATCGCGACTATCGTTTCGGAAACATCATTCTGTTAGCAGCTCAATTTATCAGAGGCATATCGTGGGTTTTTAAAGCATAGTCGACAACATGATGACTTTTAGACTTAATGCTTTTTCGATACAAACAAAATTTGTATATAACATTATTGTTTCCACATAATATTAAGAGGGGGACCTTAATGATAAGTTGTAATATAACGCAATGACTTTTGATGACCTTATGTTTTCATTATTTAAGATCACGTTCAGATCGGTGTAGTGTGTTATGCACGATGTCTTGGCCAAGAGACGAGTTGAAACGCAGTTTGTGCCGAGATTGATGGATTTGTTGCAGAAACAGCATCGCATTGATGTCGCTTAAGAAATACTTTCTATGGGACAAAATGTTATCGATGGCATCATCACCGGTGACGAGACATGGGTCTATGAGTATTACATTGATGAGCCAACACCCAAAAAACCACGACATAGTCGATCCAAAATTAAGGCTTTGTTGATCGTTTCCCGTGATTGCCGCGGTTTGGTGGTAAATAAGGTTAAGGAAATGTTCGTCGAATTGTGGAGAAACAACTCGATGTGATTTTTTCACCACAATAACGCACCGGCTCTCACATGTCATCTTGTGCGCTACTATTTGATCATAAAAAACGATCATATCATTGCGCGAGCTCCATATTCACCTGATATGGCTCCTTGTACCTTTTTCCTATTCCCACGACTGAAGTTACCACTTTGCGGAAAGCGTTTGCGGCGATGAAGGAAAATATTGTTTAATAGCGTCGTCTCTTTCCTCTGTGCGGTTTGGAGGCATAGATAAATCTTGGATGCATATTGTTCTTGGTTATGTGGTAACGTGTGGAAAATCCAAAACTTCTTGCTTAAGTCTGCCACATAGAACAAACTTGCTGCCAGCCACTGTGGTATATGTTTGTTTGTCCAGCCCATTTCTTCACACTTTCTAAATGGCGGTGATATCTAACTGAAGACAGCTGAGGATCCGGTCTGTTCAAGGTCAAAATTTAAATCTCGTTATCCTATTTTTTGTTTTGCAAAGTCGTCATTGACCGAGGCTTTTGATTGTTGCGCAATGGTAAGCGTTTTTCTTGGCGGAGTAGTTAACCCCATGTACAACTCCAAACAGGAAGGCTTTTATGATCAATGGGCGAAAGTACCGGATATTTCTGAGTCAGTTATTCATTGACCCACTTAGGCTTAATTTTTATATCAGCACCCTGACTTGTTCTAAAAATTTTTATTAACCTTAGCACCTACAAAATAACTGTTCTGACAATTGAAGCCACTGTTGTTGTTCCTTATGATGTGAATTCATCCGTCGTACGTCATACTTGTGAGGTTCAATCGTTAACTCGCACAGTATTTCGTCAGGAAAAAGTCTGTTAAGGGTCTTAAATTCCATGGATAAGGCCAAAATTCATTTTCCTTGAAACGATCGCTACAGTCTTCAACTTTACCCTCACCCGCAACCCCTAATATGGGGGGTCAGCTCCTTAATAAAACCTCTTCACGCACGAATCCGACTAAACAGTCCAGTATCAATAACTTCCATGATTCCTACACAACTCTGGAACTACCTTTAGACTGAATGTAGCTGTAGAGAACCTGAGGGGTGGGTGCCGCCGCTAATTCGCTTGTTTATCTATCTTTCTTCTTTGGTGTGCTTCTGCCATGACGTCCCGCAGGGTTAGTTATCCTATCTTCAGTCAGAATTACTAGAACTCCGGTTTCACCTCGTGAAAGTGAGAATTTTAAGGTTCGTTCTTCATGTATTCATAAAATACTGCACCAGCATTGTAAGCCTTTGTCGCATCTTTGATCTTACACTTGAGCTAAGTCTGATTGTAATTAGTTTCATCTGATACTACTCGTATGATACTTCCCACATCTGATTAAAGACGAATATTCGGAAAAAATGTTGGAATATAAAATACTCATACAACGCATTCAGGCCACTTAATCTCGTTATCGTTGTGCAAGATCAGAGCAGTTTTAAAATAGCATTCTGACAGTAAAAAACAACAATAATGACAACAACAAGTGCAAGTCGACTATATTCAATTCCAACCTCAAAATCTGATCCGATTCCACAATTCCGGCTTATCTCTGGCCAAAGCTTTCGAGAAATGATCTTCTGATATTTTTAATTGTAAACTTAGTTCAATGCGGGATCTAGTCCGGAGGCTGTCTGAAAAAATCCGAAAACATTTCTATCAGTAAAAATTTCGCTTGGATCAAAAAAAAAAAAAACCAAATCAAAATTCCGGTACGGTTTTTAGAAACTATGTTATTTTGAACACAGTTAATGGCTCGGAAACGATCGCCTAAAAGCAAATATATCGGTACGAAAGGGATGTTTTGGAAATTCGGATGCCCGTTTCGTGTAAAGCTTGTTGTTGTCTGGATTTTAATCTTTTTGATAAAGTTCAATTTATGTGGCACATGGACCCACCCTGATTACCGTAAGTTAAATAAAATATAGTGAAAATGAAATTGAATACTGACATTCAGATGCATTGTATCTCTTGCTTACCTCTGTTGTATGTTTTGAATAATTTACAATTTCCGCTCATTGACAGTGTTTTGTGGTGAAATAAAATATCTTAGTATTGAAACTAATGACAGTTAAGTAGTTTTGCAAGCAGGTGTACGCTGCAAGTTAGTTGAGGTCTAGTTCTACTTCTGCACGCCATCTAAGTTGAAGTCTTCTTCTTCTACGTTAGTATCAGTGTTTCACATTCGTGCCTTTGTGATTCAAGTGAATGTGAACTGAAAGGATGTCTTACGACTTTCGCAATGTCATCAATATGATTGAGCGTTTCATGATCGCCGTTTTTCTTTCTGGAAATTGACTTAAGGAACCCGTGTGCTTGCACTTCACTTGATTGTTGCGTTAATGTTCCAATTTAAGTTATAAGACGGTCAGGTTTTGCTTATAGAAAAAAAGCTCTGTAGAAAAGGAGAAAGGAAGTTGAGAGTCACTTGATCGATTTATTTTGTTGAAATCAATCCTACAGGTCTTCCAGGTCCAAATTAATCCAAAAGAAAGAAAAATTCTGGTTAACATGGAGCAACAGCGGTCTCTATTGGCTGTAATCGAATCCCCGACATTCTTCATCAGATGTCGCGTTGTGCTATGAAAAGTTCCTCGTATCACTATCAACATTTCCTGTTGTCAATCTTGCATTTGACCCTTATCATAGTAAAGATGACAGTTGCACATTTTTTATTTAATACACATATGTATGTACTCGTATACAGGGTGATCCACTAGATGCTGTAAGTGTTGGTTGTCATTAAATGACATTTACTGTATCCATCATGGCTATTTTAGTCACGGAGTCATTCACCGCACAGTAATGAATTTTCGTTATTCAAAGTAATTATGAAAATGGGAAGATACGAGTGCATTTCGCGAAATTCCAGTTTAATTCGGGTAACATAATCGCCTTTCTGAGTTTGAAATAAGTGCAATGCTAGAACGTTTCGGAGAAAGTACGAGTAGATCAATCACCAATGTAAGTCAAAATGTTCCAAATGAGCCACTGTTCGTACACTACTTTACCCAAATTTTGACCTTCGATCAACAGGGATCTTTTCTGATAAATCACGTTTTTAAATAGTCGGGCACGTAGGAGCAAAAATAAATCAAATAAAGAGTTTATTGGCTGCCAATTAACTACGGTAAGCTTCGTTTATGTGGTTATTCGCAAGGAAAGGGGTCCGCCAACAATGCAAGGTCTTAAACACGACATTCGAAGTAGGAAGTTGGCTTGATTTTGAAGAGTGCGGAGGCAAGGTATTTCGAAGTTCTTACCTTAAATATTAACTATCTGGCTAAGCCGTGAATTGAACCCTATTTTCCCCTCGTTAACTGTCAGACCGCCCATTGAGTCAATTCCGCGTCACAGCTCACGAAAGCTTCATTGAAGGCTGTCTGATCAAGTTGCCGCCTTTTGCCTTGACATGTGTTAGTGTGAATATTTCATCGATAGTGAAATTTTCTATTCTAAAACCGCATTGAAATTGACCAAACATATTGTTCGTTAATCGTTTCTGACGCTGGTAGAATACATAAAAAAATCGGTAAGGCATATGCAGATGACGTATTATAGTTGTAGCGGCAATCTGCTCTAAAGTGCTGCCAGCCATAGAAGTACCTTTTAATTTTCAAAACAAAGGCGCTGTTGACCTTCCGGCAGTGTAAAGTAATTTTCGGCCGGAGGTGGTGCTTATCACTGAGGAGGGTTTACATGGATCCACACGGTTCATATGTGGCCAATCAAGGATATAACTTCAGTTATTTGGCTTTCAGAAAAATACGTCATTGCTGCTTTTATCAGATAATTTCTGCTGTAAGAACTACTTTTATCGTAGTTCGCCTTTGTGCTCATAAATGCTTTAGAAAATAACATGAACCTAAATCTGAATCAGAAAAATGCTCCACTGACCCTTTTCAAGACTTCCAGCCAAGATCACTGTTCAGCTTGCAACGGAAGATCAGAGTTCCATAGATCTGACCATGAGTTGGCACTGACTGCGTCCTCGGTAATGACATTTGGGTTTTGTGTACGTAGAAAAACAGATGGAGCAAGTGTCCAGTATGCAGATACTCGACCCTGATATGGTGGAAGTTGAGACAGCTCTCCACTTTTCCACTAAAGCATTTCCATCCAAAAGAGAATAAATATACAAGCAAGGATCGAATATTTTGTACTCATATAGTTTGTTTTGGTCCTTTAACATTTTTATGTTTTTTCAAAAAGTTTGTTTCTCTTTTTACAGAAAATCTTGAGGAAGGCGCTAAATGTAGTCTTGTAAATGGTGAGCCTGGAGTATGCAAATTATTGCCAAATTGTACGGTTTATTATGAAGGACGGAAAAAGAACACCATGACATACGGCGAACTGAAACGGTGTTCATTCGTTGGATATGAGGAAGTAATATGCTGTCCAACTGATGACTTCAATTTTAAAAGAACCAAAGGGTAAGTACGTTTATTTTAGCTTACCAACGATTGTTAGACTTAACTTCTATTTATTTTTTTGGATGCATTGCAAAATCAGTTAAGAAAACTTTATGAAAGCAAATATGTATGTATGGTTGATCTGGGTTATTTCAGCTGAGAAGCTAAAGCTACTTCTGTTAATAGTAGATAGGTCGGCTTTTTAACAATAAAAGTTGTATGCGCATTTATGGTGTTGATATTTGTTGCGCCTTTACTGTGCCCAGCCCAATAAATTGACTTATTTGTTAAATGTACCCCCCCCCCCCATTAATTAATTAGAAAGTGTGTGTCTCACCGGGCGAAACAAAAAAAAAAAGACTTGCAAACGGTTAATTTTGTTTAAAAGCATATTTCGGAAGTTACCGAAAGGGACGAATGCGTCCGATGAAAAAAAAAAAAAAACAACAAATAGGGTATGTTTAGAACACAAGAGGCTCTGAGTAAGCTGGGTGGGTGTGAGTCCGTTTGGTACGTCGAGGCCTTACAAAGAAGCCGATTCATCCTTCCGCCCTCTCCAAAGCTACACCGCCTTCAGCCGAGGGACATCCAACGCCAACAACAACAAACAACAACGAAAGACAAAACAAAACAAGTGAATTGTCAGATGACTCAAGATTGTTCATTTAGTTTAAGATTTAGATTTGCTTTTATTAATTGTTTAGATAGAGGTTTGGCTTGGAATTTTGTGTGTGTATGCGTAAGAAAAAAGAACAATTTTAAAGAAAGTCATAGAAATAAGTTCACTCTTGCGTCAAGGACCTGAAAAGCTAGCCGTAGTAGTTTTGTGTTTGTCATAATTGTAGAATAAGAACTGTAGCGCGAGTGGTGTGTGGACCGAACGCGACGCACAAACGATGACGACACAACCTAAATGACCTGACGGACTTGTGCTTACTTTTTCTTACACGTGGCGAATGGGAGGAACATAGTGTAAGGGGCTACCATTCGTAAATTCGGGCAGAATGGTAGCGTTGAACAGATTTAACATTCATCTGCCTACAGGCTTTTTTTTTTGATACAGAAGTCCAGTTATAGGAATAATGAATAATTAATGCCGTTCATGGCCTTATCCTACTTGAAAAATTCTCAAAACTGCTTGTCAATTGAAGGAAATAGTTTTGTGCCAACCTTAGATCCAGTCCTTCTTTAACAGACACTGCCTAAGCTGTGAAGGATAAATCCTGAAAGTTTTGAGAGTTTATTTTTTATTTTTTAACAATTCCAATTATTTCTTGATGATGTTGTTTTCTTGGATGGTTCCTGCACTGTTTCTCAGACGTTTTATGTGCATATTTTCAAAAGTTTAACATTGGGACTTGCCTAAGTAATAGTGATCCTTGTCGTAGCTTTCGCTCTCGGCTTAGCTGGTCTTTCAATGTTTGGGGCTTCCTTATTAGAGCCATCGATAAAAACGTAGTGCATATCAATTTGGCCTTTTTTCTAGAACCTGCCAGTGTACAATTTTATCGATAGGAGTATCGATTTTATCAAAAGTTCTTTGGTAAATGGCTTCAGGGATTAACACAAGACGCAAGATAAAATCCTATATGCGATGGTAAGGAGAGGGTCTCCTTTCTTGTGAGTTGGGTCAACGATGCTAAGATTCCATTCTTCAGGCATTTTTTCTGCTGATCAGATCTAGGAAATGAGTTAGTGTATCCTCTATACCGCGTCATCCTCTTTTGCCTTAAGAAGCTCGGCAGATAGAACGTCTATTTCAAAAACCTTCGATAATTGTATCCTAAATGAATTTCTTCATCTCTATCATTTCTTGACTTCATATCTGATTTATAGCAGTCCAAGGCCTCAGGTAGTTGTTCTGCTGTATGCAGTATGTTCGGAAATCGAACATTTCATGTACGGATTCAAACGTTGTTGTAAACTACGCACAACCCTGAATGTGAAAGGCCAGAGGCTTCTACGAAAATGTAAAATAATTACAATCGATGTGCAGTCACTGTTTCATTACTGGTCATCATCAGGTTGATGGTGATCAGTGCCGGGTTAATAGGCCGACATCACTGAGAGTTCTTACGAAAAACAAAGAAAACGAATATTTTTTGCAACGAAATACTCGTACTGTTCGTATGTAGAGCTTACCTCAAATCGCTTAGATAAGTAGTTCGGAATCAGCTAAAGATTGTTAAAAAAAGTGTGGAACCAAAACCAAAATAAGAACCTAGCGGTTTGTCAATAAATCTGTAATTTATCAATAATCTGTTTTTATAGCGATAATTTCCCCATAACCGAGCCGACAACGCCACCAATTGAAAGACCCTCACAAGCAGGTACTCTATCTAGCCTAATCATTGTATGATTTATATGATTTATAAGATGAGATGTTAATAGCTTGCAGGAATTACATGAAATCAAATCCCAGTGCATTAAGCTACCATATTATTGGCGGGACATCGGTAAACTTAGGAGAATTTCCTCATATGGGTGCCATACTCAAAAGTATTGATCCTGTTCCGGTACTTCTTTGTGGTTCATCGTTGATATCTGAACAGTATGTCTTGACGGCGGCGCACTGCTTTACAAATAAATTAGAACAGCCCCAAGTGGTGCGATTTGGATCTGTGCTTCTCAACTCAACCGATGAACAACCAGTAGATGCTGTGATTGATGCAAGTTTTTTTTTTGTTTTTTTATAATTATAAAACAAATAGTAACTTGTAAAAATCAACGAATACCTTTATTATCTTTTCTTTTTTAATTTTTATATTTTAGAACATATACATACATCCGCAGTACAGAATTGGAGTAAAATATCATGATATAGCAATTCTCAAGCTTAAAACACCAATTAGGTTCTCACCTTTTATTCGTCCGGCATGTTTGCATAACAATGTTGCTGAGATCGATTCGTTGATACAACTTTTCGTCACTGGCTGGGGTGTTACAAATATAGCAAGTAAGTAGATCCTCTTTAATTGGTCCTATTGCAAGTATTTGGTATTTCCCAAATTCAGCTCAGACACGTTCGGATGCCCTTTTAAAGACCAATGTAACATGGGTTTCGACTCGAAAATGTGCTGGGATATATAAAAAGGAGTTTTTGAAGCAAGAAATAATTTATGGGCAAGCCTGTGCTCATGATCCAGAATTAAAAAACGATGCATGCACTTCGGATTCAGGTGGTCCGCTACAAATGATCGTTCATAACATCGCAACAATAGTGGGAATAGTGTCATTTGGAAAATTTTGCGCCACTAGCACGCCTGCAGTATATACGAGGGTTGCTGCGTATTTAAATTGGATCGAGTGCGTGGTTTGGCCAACAGAAGAACAGAAACAAATTGGCAATTGTTCGAATGTTTTTTAAAATTGTTTTGATTCTGATTAATGTAAAATGTATGAACGTTTTTTAAAGTGGCAAATAAATAGGAAAAGTAAAGTAAAATTATTTGTGAAATCTGTTTGTTTTCAAATTTGATGATTTTTGAGAAGTGCGCAAGACATCGCCAAGTCATTTTCCAATCGAGCCTCCCTTAATCTCTTAAGAGGTCCCTTGCCGCCAGCATCAAGCATCGAAGACCATTGGAAACACTGCCAAAAGCCCATCAGTGATTCCGCTTCTAATGTGCTGGGTTTCACTCGACCACCACAACGAAACGCCTGGTTTGATGACGAATGCCGGCTTGCACATGGAGCTAAGCAAGATGCATATAACGCAGCGCTGCTTAGAAAGACCAGAGCTGCTCATGAGCTCTATGAGCGGAAGAGGAGAGACGAGCACCGGCTTCTCAGGAGGAAGAAGAAAGAGCATGAGAAGCGCGCGATCGAGGAAATTGAGAGATTTCTACTCCAGGAATGAGGTTCGGAAGTTTTACCAAAAGGTAAAAATAACATGCCGCGGAAACAAACCCCGAACCGAAGCCTGTAGAGATGAACAAGGGAACATCGTAGTAGAATCGCAGTCGATGCTGAAGATTTGGAAAGATCATTTCTGCAGACTGTATAACGGCGATGACGGACCAAATACCGCTGTCAGGCAGAATCAACCTTTCAACCTGGACGATGATGACCAACAATTCCGTCCACCCGACCTGGATGAAGTGAAGATAGCCATATCGAAGCTTAAGTCCAACAAAGCTGCTGGAGCGGATGGCCTGACTGCCGAGCTCTTCAAAGCGGCAGGCGATGACTTGGTAAGGAGCATACACCAACTCATCTGTAAAATATGGTCAGACGAAAGTATGCCCGATGAATAGAACCTCAGCATTTTTTGTCCGATTCTCAAGAAAGGAGACCCTCTGAACTGCGCCAACTACAGAGGCATCAGTCTCCTTAACATCGCATATAAAATCTTATCCGCCGTATTGTGTGAACGCATGAAGCCGTTCGTCAACAACCTGATAGGTCCATATCAGTGTGGCTTCAGGCCAGGAAAGTCCACCATCGACCAGATATTCACACTACGGCAGATCTTGGAGAAGACCCATAAGCTTCAGATCGATACCCACCACCTATTCATCGATTTTAAGGCCGCGTATGACAGCATCTATAGAGACGAGCTATAAAGAGCAATGTCTAGTTTTGGCATCCCTGCCAAACTCGTCCGTCTGTGCAGGATGACGATGGAGAATGCACGCTGCTCCATCAAGGTCGGTAAAGATCTCACCAAGACCTTTGATGTCCAGAAAGGATTTAGACAAGGCGATGCGCTGTCATGCGATTTTTTCAACATCGTACTTGAAAGAATAGTGCAAAACTCACGAGCAAACACAAGAGGCACTATCTTTCAAAAGTCCGTCCAACTACTCGCATACGCCGACGATATTGACATAATCGGGAGAAAACAGCGTGATGTCAGTGGCGCTTTCGCGAGTATTGAGACGGAAGGTGCGAAAATGGGTTTAGCGGTCAATGCTGTCAAGCAAAAAGGACAACCAACACCGACGTCTCGGACAGAATGTCACCCTCGACAGATATAACTTTGAGGTAGTTAAGGACTTTGTCTACCTAGGCTCCGCTATAAATACAGACAACGACACCAGCGCTGAGATCAAGCGAAGAATAACTCTTGCCAACCTCTGTTTCTTTGGGTTAAGAAGGCAATTGAGTAGCAAAGCCCTCTCTCGGACAACAAAAGTCACCCTTTATAAGACTTTAATAATCCCGGTCCTGCTCTATGGCGCGGAGGCATGGACATTATCAAAAATGGATGAGGGTGTTCTTGGTTGCTTCGAGAGAAAAAAAAAAATCTTCGGGCGATCTTCGGTCCCGTCTGCATTGACGGTGAGTGGAGGAGGAGATACAACGACGAACTGTATGGACTGTACAGCGACATGGACCTAGCCAGAAGAGTGAAGATCCAAAGACTGAGATGGCTGGGTCATGAAGAGCGCATGGACACCAATGCTCCGGTCCGGAAAGTCTTCGAATCCGCCCCCGAGGGACAGCGCAGTAGAGGAAGGCCAAGACTCAGGTGGCGCACGCAAGTGGAAGAGGACCTCAGCCAACTTGGCGTGCGAAACTGGAGGCAGCTAGCCAGGGATCGAGCTGGCTGGAGAAGCTTGTTGACTGAGGCCCAGGTCCACCCCGGACTGTAGCGCCACCTAAAGTAAAGTAATGTAATAGACGTAAGCAATGGCACATGTGAGACACATCTACTTAAGAGCAGACCGGCAAACTGTACGAAAATCAACAATCAACACGTCCCCCAGGTTGAAGAAGAACACCTTATCCCCTAATATCTCGGCAAGGGTACGATAACTATCGTATACGCATTACGCATACAGGGTATAAACAGTGAGGTATGTATGGGGGGCAGCATGCCGCAACCCCCACCGCTAAGGCACACTATAGAATTTGGGGTAGGTGCGAGGTTGGGTATTGCAAACTTTCTCTTACATCTTTGTATCATCTTTTATTTTTTTTTCCCCCAAATTTTTAGTTTAAAACCCGTTTTTTTTCCAAAAACAATGCATAGATATCACTTGGTTTAAAAATTAGCTAATAGAACAATGTATTGGCTTCATAAAAAGGTATGAAACTTAATTGTAAGTACGAGTAATTTGCAAATCAACAATCAACAAAGCATACACCCGTCACACTAAATCCATATGCAGTCAAATGCAACCGCATCTCAATCGCACACTTAACAGTGCACATTTGTTAACAAACCGATAAATTCACCAACCCAACGCACACAAACGCGTTACCGTCTCTTTTTTTTACAAGCACAGTTATTCTTTTTTTTTTTCTCACAAGAATAACAAAACAAAAATAATAAAATTCGTTACTGCACTTCTTTAAGGCTGAAAACACACCGGAACGTACAGCATGTCTTTTGTTGTCGAATCGGACAACAATCCATTGATTGTTATGAGCCAACACACACCAAAGCCGAAATTCGAAAACAATTCGAGAACAAAACAAATGGAAAGGAAAACAAACAATTTGAAATGCCGGTACTCATACCCAGCGGCAACAACACCACACGGAAGAGATCGAAGAAAACAACCCCAATTTGCAAACTGCACCTATTTTATCAAATATATAACAATTTAATATTACTCACCTCAATTGCTTTATTCATATTACATAATAATATTACTTTTTTGAACTTTATTTACAACAAATACTAGCGCTCGATCAAAAGTAACCGGCACAACACAACACAACACTACACACAAAAGGCATTGCAAAAGTTTATGAATAATTAAAATAGCAACAACAAAGATGCATTGTACGAGCGAGAGAAAACAATATGCGGCCATTGGTGGCAAGGCGACAACTTAAAGATGACGAAAGTTCTGATCGCAAACTTTTAACTGATGGGCAGTTCACATTGCGAAAATGTGCTGGGGAAAATCTTCGAGAATCACCTAAAAGATATCAATGGAAAAGTTTATAGAATTGTCGACATTTTATATTGTTCATTTTAATAAACATAAATACACTGCAATAGCAATCTTGAATTGTGATAAGAACTAAAATTCGACACAATGTCAAACGTCAAGTTCTAAACAATATTAAATGTCAAAAGATCTACATAATCGGTTCAGTGAAGAAGCACACTTTTGTCATGTCAATAAACAGAGATGCCGAATTTGGAACGATGGTAATCCACAAGCCATTTTCGAAATACAATTCCATCCGAACAAAATCACCATTTGGTGCGCTTTATGAGACAGTGAAATCATTGTTCCATACAGGTATACTCGTATCTTTAAAAACGATTATGGTAAGAACGTCACAGTCAACGATGAGCGGTAATGAGACATGATCACTAACTTTTACGTACCTCAATTGTAAAGCTTAATGTCACAGACATGTGGTTTCAACAGGACGGCGTACTGTCTTAATCCTTTCTGGACATCAAAGGCCTCGGTGAGATCTTTACCGGCCTTGATGGAGCAGCGTGCATTCTTCATCGCCATTCTGTACAGACGGGCGAGTTTGGCAGGGATCCCGAAACTAAACATTGCTCTGTATAGCTCGTCTCTATAGATGCTGTCATACGCGGCCTTAAAATCGATGAATAGGTGGTGGGTATCGATCTGAAGCTCATGGGTCTTCTCCAAGATCTGCCGTAGTGTGAATATCTGGTCGATGGTGGACTTTCCTGGCCTGAAGCCACACTGATATGAACCTATCAGGTTGTTGACGAATGGTCTCAGGCGTTCACACAATACTGCCGATAAGATCTTATATGCGATGTTAAGGAGACTGATGCCTCTGTAGTTGGCGCAGTCCAGAGGGTCTCCTTTCTAGAGAATCGGACAAACAATGCTGAGGTTCCATTCATCGGGCATACTTTCGTCCGACCATAATTTACAGATAAGTTGGTGTATGCTCCTTACCAAGTCATCGCCGGCCGCTATGAAGAGCTCGTCATTGTTGGTCATCATCGTCCAAGTTGAAAGGTTGATTTTGCCTGTCAGCGGTATTTGGTCCGTCATCGCCGTTATACAGTCTGCAGAAATGGTCTTTCCAAATCCTCAGCATTGACTGCGATTCTACTACGATGTTCCCTTGTTCATCTCTACAGGTTTAGGTTCGGGATTTGTTTCCGTGGCATGTTATTTTTACCTTTTGGTAAAAGTTCCGAACCTCATTCCTGGAGTAGCATCTCTCAATTTCCTCGACCGCGCGCTTCTCATGCTCTTTCTTCTTCCTTCTGAGAAGCCGGTATTCGTCTCTCCTCTTCCGCTCATAGAGCTCATGAGCAGCGCCGCCTTATATGCATCTTCTTTAGCTACCTGTGCTTGCCGGCATTACCTCGTTGTGGTGGACGAGTGGAACCCAGCACATCAGAAGCGGCATCTCTGATGGGCGTTTTTGCAGTTTTTTTCGATGCTTGATGCTGGCAGTATTGGACCTCTTATGAGATTAAGAGACACTGGTGATCTCGTGCGATTGTAGCCGTCTGATGTCGAATTTCCTCACAGCATTAGTTTGTCTTGGCGTAGTTTGGGACATCCGCAACCGTACTGTGGCTACGTACTGTGGCAGTTAGCCCGGCGGCACAACCCCCAACCTGGAGGACCAGTTCCATTTTTAATGCCCCTAGGACGAGGGGTCGGTTACATCGAAGCCAGTAACCCGTTCCGGGTTGTGAGTGCTGCCGTTGGCCCATATAGGGCTCGTCCGCACCATCTCTTTTCCAAGACCCTGACTAAGTCATGGCAATCCCTACCAACCTGAGCTCCAAATATGTAGGAATAGCCCGGGTAAGGTCTTGTTTTGTTTTTCCGACATTAATCCTGATTTATGGCGCAGGAAACTCGCCATTTGTCCCCTTCACTTCGCAATCTCTAGTGAGGTTCCCAGATAGTTTGATTATAATGCATATATAGGATCACTCTATCTTTCGATTGATGATGTTTTGCAAGGCATACAAAATATGGATTCTTGCCAAAGTGTGGGCCCACATCGTATTCCATTATATATTCTTAATCCATATAATTTATCCTTGTCTTTTCCTCTAAAATTCAGTTCCAATTTATTCTAAACTTCGGATACGTTTTTAGATGAATGGAAATAATTCTCTATAACTCCAATATTCAAAGCCGGATCCCGTCAATATCGTGAAATATCTAAACTCTCAGCTATTCCGAAACTTTTCGAGTCAATTTTGTAACAAAAAAAACTTTATTTCACAATCAAAGACCAAATTTCTTTGCAACAACATGTATCGGGATGATCCAGATTTACCAAGTTGTTGTAAAATTACTATCAGTATGTCATAGTATTCTTATAAACAAATTAAGATCATTTGGCATTCATTCGGTGCTACTGAAGTGGATTTCGAGTTATCTTTTGAATAGAAAGCAGTTTGTAAAAATTGGTTGTTCTCAATCTAGATTGATTGAGGGCTTATCTGGTGCCCCTCAAGGTAGCCACTTTGGTCCATTACTCGTGTGCTGAATTTGCAAGCCCATGACCGTATGACTGTCAATGAAACCACCTTGAAACCGTAAGCTATTCCATATGTTTTGCATGAAAAAAAAAAATAAAAAACACTGTGGCGCTGGCAGCCCGGTATGGGCAATGGCCTACTTTCCCGACACTCAATTGTGTTGCTCACGTTGTCATTTTTGTCATCTGAGCGGGGCCTACGGTTTATCGCCGAATCCGAACGGCACTCCTAAGAAGCTTTTTCGTAGGCAATTTTACTTTCGGGAGTTTGCCTTTGCCCGCGGAAAAGACGATGGCGATTTGAAAAATTGTTGGTGACCCAGCCAGGAATCGAACCCAGACTGTCTGCGTGATAGTCCAATGAGTTAACTACCGCGCCATCGTCATCGCACATTTGCATGGAAAGGCAATTAAAAACAAGAAAATTTCGATAAAGTCTTTAAGTATTTTATTGAGAGCAGCGAAACATTTTTTTTTTTTATTTTAAGTGTGATTTTCCTGTTCGGAATCCTCATCATCTTCAGTGGCAGCAATATAAATACCGCATATCATTTGTAAATGTTCCTTGCACGCATACTTTTTGCATGAGGAACATCTGTACTCACTTAATTATCTTTTGATCGTGGGCAAACTGCGCAGCGGGCGCGTTTTTATTTTCCATCTACCGGCACCTGGACTTCGAAAATTGAATATCCCATGTTTTTTATGGCTTGGGTGGTAGCTCCGTATATGTTTTTGCGACCAATTCATCGCCAAGCTTTCGAAGGAAAGTACGACGTTTATCCGTACGCAAATTCAAATTCGGAAACTTTAAATCATAGAGATCAAATGCCGCAATACAGCCAACTGTTATGATTGATTCCCGGCAAAAAACACAGTTGCCCCAAATTAAAAATAACCTTGGAACCGACTGTTCCAACACTGGGTTCGTTCACACGACAGGTAGCGCTTTAATGGCAGCTAAACCTGGGCAACAAAATCAGAAAGAGTTGAGCGCCACGTGATTTTTTTGGGAGGGAAATCACGAAACCGAAAAAAGAAAAAAAAAGAAAATACGAGTACTTTCCGAAAAAAAAAAACGAATACAACAACAAAAAAGGTAAAACACCACACTATAACGGCTCCGTTGGAGCACGGCGATTTATTAAAACCCAAAGAAATTAACGGCACACTCGTCGATAGTGACCCGCTATTTTAAAAGTCCTGAAACACAAAAGAAATCTAACGAACGGGTCACGTGTCTCGTCTTTTCTCGAGAATTTTTCACGCACGCGCGACTTACCGGAGTGTCACTTTTCCAAATAAAAGAACCCCAAACGATTTTCTACACTGCACTATTTTACACAATACTTAACTTTCGCTGCTGGCGGTTCTGTGTCCCTTCTGGTACAGTCTTCCCTTTTTTCCTGCTACTCCTTGATAATCCTGTCGTTCTCCTACTTCCTTTCTCCTTAATTCTCTTTATCCCTTCGGTCCGCCAAAATCTCAAAAAAAAAAACTCGCGATTTTACTCAAAAAAAAATCTACTTTACTTTTTTCTTTTTCCTTTCTAAAAGAAAAATTGCTTCTGCAATTTCCCTGGCTTAATGCTGGTCGTCAAAAAAGTGACTTCCAGATCTTTTTTCCTTCCACAAACTCTCGCCAGACTCTAACACTCTCTCACACACACATTTATTTGGCTCTAGTGAACCCAACAACGGGGTTTCCAGCTACACGACTAGCAACTTTGCTAGTGTGTGCTCCCGTGTCCAACTAGGCCTATCACATATTCCAATTGTTTCCAATTGCACACTCTCATTCTTAACTCCTCAGACACTGAGTTCTCTCCCGCTTCCAGTGATAACTGGGAACTCCACTGAGCGAGTTTATGAGAGCTTGCAAAACAACAGCAAACGCGAAGGAGATCTGATCGAAGTAAATGGAGTGTTGGGACGAAGGAGGAAGGTTGTGTGGGTATAATCAGATTAGGTCTAGCCATTCTCTAAACCGCCGCCCCAAACAAAGCTAAGTATATGTGCCTCTGTGTTAATATACCCCGGGTCCCTACTTACTCCGGTGGATCGATTTGGGGGGAATGGGGGGGACTGACCGATAGCGGGTCATTCCCTACAATTACGTATTTTATTTGTTTGCTTTGTTGGTTTCTGTGTTTTTTTTTTATGTTGTGGGCCTTTCTGCCCGCCTGATATGTTGTTATGCTTTTTGTTTTATTATGTTATTGTTATTGTTTATATTATTGTTGTTGTTTGTTATTGTTGATATTATTATATTTGTTGTCGCTGGTTGTTGTTATTGTTTGTGGTTACTGTTGTTTTTCTTGTTTATGTTTGTAGATTCCCTCGTTGGAGACTGCTTCGTAACTTGGCCGTCTTTATACTGGCCGTCCGCCTGCACACCACCGTCGCTCCTCCGTAGCTCCCTCGTTGGGGGTGTAGCAAAAAAAGAGATCGTCATATCTTCCCCCTTAGACATTTCAACGTTAGCATCCACATCGATTACGAGATGTGATGCTTCTTGTCTCCACATCGATGGCAAGATGTGGGATTCCTCAAGCCTTTATATAACTTGGCTTTCGTTGGGGTGTAAGTTCCGGGGATCGTCCTATCCCACCCGCCACCCGTCATCATCGTGTTGGGGTATCTGGCTAGAAAAGACAGTCCCCCCCCCCCCCCCCCCCCCCGTCGGCGACTTTCAGACTCCCTGTCTGATGCTGCCCGTGGCGAGTCTCCCGTCTAGCCTACCGGCTACGACAACGGTGATCGTGGTGGACTCCCTGTCGCACCCTGGGCTCCTGGTACGTCGTGAGTCTCCCTACCGTCCTTAGGGCTTCACCGACCGAACCACCTCGTCCCCCTCTGAGGATAAAACCGCCCGTGAACCTATGCGCGTCCTTTCCGTGATCTGTGGTCGGTGGGCCAATGGCTGATGGGACCATGGCTGCCGTCCACCTTCGCCAGAGCTCGGTCTTCCCACTCATAGAAAAGGAGGGAACGAGAGACAAGAACAGGGAAGAGGGTAAACCTTGTTGCGGGAAAATTTAACGCAACACTACGTTGAGGATATTGAACACTGGCTTTTGTTTTAGGTTGAGATTGATCTCAGCGGAGTGATGCATGGTGGATAAAAGGATTATATTTTTGTTCTTTTTAGGCACGTAACTGACAAAAGTCTTTGCTTTCGAGAAAACAAATCGCGAACTGAATATTGATTAATTCGGCTGGAATATCTGCCATATTTTTTGCATAGTACCCAAAATCGTGATGTTTTGAGACAACAATTGTTCAGCGAGCTAAACGGACGTAAAAAAAATTATCCATGGCAATATTCCTTCCCGAAAATAAAACACAGTTTCCTTTGCAATGAAAATTGTGAAACATTCTGGAAGAAAACCACAGCCCTGAGCCCCGGAAGCTACGCCACTGCAATTATGGCCTTAAGGAACCAATTACTAAATGTATAAAACTATTTAATTCTGTTTGTAATGATTGAAATTTTTATTGTCTGTATTGAATATTAATCTGTTCTGAATGATAATACCAATTATATCTTGTATCTTGAATTATTATAACTTTATATTTTTAATACAAAGTCTAAAGTCTATTAGAGTTAAGCTCGGTAGATGAATAAACTAAATTAAACTTTTAAAAATTGTGCAAATCTATTCGTCATCGTCGTTCTATATCATTTATACGAGTATGTCCATTTGTTCGATATTTAAACATCAGAACAGTAACCCAATCTTCAATATTGCTTTAAGAAGCTTGCAATAAGTTGGCCGTAACTCGAAGGTACCTGTCCGAATTTATGAAGAATGCTTATTCAATTGATCATGTTGTCACAGACATTCAAAAATTAGCTGTTGAACGAATTTGCACAGACCCCTATAGTGTTTAACTTCTCAAGTGAGAATAAGATGGATTGCTTGCCATCAATAGCACAGTAAATTCTTACAGCAAAACAGAGGATGGCTTGATGCAACACAATATTTTCGCAAATTTTCATTGCTTAGTTCGAATTCGGTCAATATTCTGAGCGGACCAAACGCCAAAAATAGCCGATCTATTATTTGAAACTCCATCACCAGTCATCACATGCAACTCAGATGTCATTAATAACTGTGCGAAATTTGGGAGCATCGAAATAGTTTAAAGAAGTAGCAACTGCGGTACCTATATGCGCCGCTGCAAACAGAATCATAACGGAGAGCGCTAGCAGCGAAGGTGAATCGAGGCGAATCAGATTTCCAAACTCATTTCTAAGTGGGGTTTCGACGGCAGTGCTCGACAAAGTCGTTATAAACAGGCATTTGAAGTAGATGGCATAGAAAATGATGAAAACATCCTTTAAACTTACTTTGCGCGGCTAGGAATTTTAGAAAACCTAACCTTCGAAACTAAATTTTGGCCTTTTAATAGTCCATTGCTGGGTAAGCTATTTTGAATGCCTCCTGCATATTGACTACAAACTTTTGATAAAAAAAAATGTTTAACCAAAACAAAGGAAGAAAAAGAAGCAGTTCGTGATCGACAAAATATAATATTTCACGTTATCTTACAAATAATGTCAAGTGGACACGCTATTAGTCTTCTTAAAATTGAAACAGTACGCGTATGTTTTAAATTACTTTTGGGATTATATGGTATTACCTTCAGTTCACAAAGTGTTGACATATAATATTGAAATAATAGGTGCTGTATTATTTTCGATTGGACAGAAGAGGCTCAGGATGCCTGGTATAGGGATATTAAGAGCTTTCGCCAAGGATATTCCAGAAAATATTCGCGTTCTAAAACTGTGGAAGATATTTTTAAAAATTTGCTACTTACATCAGACCCTAAACTCTCAAGTATGCAAGGGCTACCAAGAAAATACCTGATAACTTTTCTCCGAAAGTTCTTGAAATGATGTACCCTCCGGAAATTTCAGATTCAAGTGAAAAAAACGATGACAGTAACAGTAGCTCGAGTGACGAAGTATAAAGCCATATATTCAAATTTTCTAACTGCTCTGCTCAAACTAAAGGCTTACGCCATGTTTTGTAGTGAACTACTCCACTGTGCGGCTGCGCCACAAGCCACATAGCGTGGGATACCAATAATTTACTGAAAGAAACATTCCACGAACGATTAATTTGTGCCATTCGATTATTTTCTCTGGGAATATATTTAATCGCAATGTCTACGCTGATAAACCAGAAACAATTGAGCACTTGAAAGACAACATTCGACGTGTTGTTGCCCTAAATACAGCCTGATTTACTGCGAAGAGTGTATCGCAATTGGACCCCCAGCCTGCGCCGCGTACGAGCTAGCTGCTGCGGTCACATGCTCGAAATGATATTCAAACATTTTTTTTTTCCAGCGAGGGCAGGTGAAAATCTTCCGTCAGACACTTTGAGGATCGCGAACGCTTGCTCATAGTAGTGTGAGATTCTTAAGTAAAACTTGTCAAGCAGCTTTTTCATCACAATATACTCGTACGAGTAATCTCGTTTGGTAGGTGACTTTCCATTGAAAGATCATACATGTTTCGCTTTTATTTTTAACGCGGTTTCAATTTATTCTGCCAGGTCTAAAGGCTTAATTCTTTAAAGACGGCACAATAAATTGTGTTCGTCCAGAATCTATTATTAATATGCCCATTTGGCCGAATCTTATTAAACCACGTTGCATGTACCATTTCTCGTAGGACTTTATTTTCAAAAGTTTGTGATATACTAATATTTGTTTTCTTTGTACAACCCCAGAGTTGCATACCATAAGTCCACACCGGTCTTAGCACCTGCTTATATAAAAGCAACTTGTTTTCTACGCTAAGCGTAGAAGCAGCTAGTACATTTATCTGTATATAGTTTCTAGTTCTTTACGATTCTTTTGACGTGCGTCTTCCATTTGAGCTTTGCATCGAGAGTCATGATCAAATATTTAGCCTCATTAGCAAACGGAATACAGACCGAACTTATGTGGATGGGCAGGTGACTTATTTTTCTGTACGAAAAGTTTACTTGCACAGATTTCGTCTCGTTGAGAGCGATCCACCAGATCTTTGTCCAGTCTTTTTAACTTACTTTAGGTGGCGCTACAGTCTGGGGTGGACCTGGGCCTCAGTCAACAAGCTTCTCCAGCCAGCTCGATCCCTGGCTAGCTGCCTCCAGTTTCGCACGCTAAGTTGGCTGAGGTCCTCTTCCACTTGCGTGCGCCACCTGAGTCTTGGCCTTCCTCTACTGCGCTGTCCCTCGGGGGCGGATTCGAAGACTTTTCGGACCGGAGCATTGGTGTCCATGCGCTCTACATGACCCAGCCATCTCAGTCTTTGGATCTTCACTCTTCTGGCCTCCTCCACTCACCGTCAATGCAGACGGGACCGAAGATCGCCCGAAGATTTTTTTTTTTCTCTCGAAGCAACCAAGAACACCCTCATCCATTTTTGATAATGTCCATGCCTCTGCGCCATAGAGCAGGACCGGGATTATTAAAGTCTTATAAAGGGTGACTTTTGTTGTCCGAGAGAGGGCTTTGCTACTCAATTGCCTTCTTAACCCAAAGAAACAGCGGTTGGCAAGAGTTATTCTTCGCTTGATCTCAGCGCTAGTGTCGTTGTCTGTATTTATAGCGGAGCCTAGGTAGACAAAGTCCTTAACTACCTCAAAGTTATATCTGTCGAGGGTGACGTTCTGTCCGAGACGTCGGTGTTGGTTGTCCTTTTTGCTTGACAGCATATTCTTGGTCTTGCCCTCATTGACCGCTATACCCATTTTCGCCGCTTCCGTCTCAATACTCGCGAAAGCGCCACTGACATCACGCTGCTTTCTTCCGATTATGTCAATATCGTCGGCGTATGCGAGTAGTTGGACGGACTTTTTAAAGATAGTGCCTCTTGTGTTTGCTCGTGAGTTTTGCACTATTCTTTCAAGTATGATGTTGAAAAAATCGCATGACAGTGCATCGCCTTGTCTAAATCCTTTCTGGACATCAAAGGTCTCGGTGAGATCTTTACCGACCTTGATGGAGCAGCGTGCATTCTCCTGCACAGACGGACGAGTTTGGCAGGGATGCCAAAACTAGACATTGCTCTGTAGAGCTCGTCTCTTAAAATCGATGAATAGGTGGTGGGTATCGATCTGAAGCTCATGGGTCTTCCCCAAGATCTGCCGTAGTGTGAATATCTGGTCGTTGGTGGACTTTCCTGGCCTGAAGCCACACTGATATGGACCTATCAGGTTGTTGACGAACGGCTTCAGGCGCACACACAATACTGGGGATAAGATCTTATATGCGATGTTAAGGAGACTGTTGCCTCTGTAGTTGGCGCAGTTCAGAGGGTCTCCTTTCTTGAGAATTGGACAAACAATGCTGAGGTTCCATTCATCGGGCATACTTTCGTCCGACCATATTTTACAGATGAGTTGGTGTATGCTCCTTACCAAGTCATCGCCTGCCGCTTTGAAGAGCTCGGCAGTCAGGCCATCCGCTCCAGCAGCTTTGTTGGACTTAAGCTTCGATATGGCTATCTTCACTTCATCCAGGTCGGGTGGACGGAATTGTTGGTCATCATCGTCCAGGTTGAAAGGTTGATTCTGCCTGACAGCGGTATTTGGTCCGTCATCGCCGTTATACAGTCTGCAGAAATGGTCTATCCAAACCCTCAGCATCGACCGCGATTCTACTACGATGTTCCCTTGTTCATCTCTACAGGCTTCGGTTCGGGGTTTGTTTCCGTGTCATGTTATTTTTACCTTTTGGTAGAACTTCCGAACCTCATTCCTGGAGTAGCATCTCTCAATTTCCTAGAGCGCGCTTCTCATGCTCTTTCTTCTTCCTCCTGAGAAGCCGGTGCTCGTCTCTCCTCTTCCACTCATAGAGCTCATGAGCAGCTCTGGTCTTTCTAAGCAGCGCCGCGTTATATGCATCTTGCTTAGCTGCATGTGCTTGCCGGCATTCATCATCGAACCAGGGGT
The DNA here is from genome assembly GCA_928272305.1 of Volucella inflata. Classification (NCBI taxonomy): domain Eukaryota; kingdom Metazoa; phylum Arthropoda; class Insecta; order Diptera; family Syrphidae; genus Volucella; species Volucella inflata. The sequence continues at coordinate 69,808,783 of OV743719.1, forward strand.
TTCGTTGTGGTGGACGAGTGAAACCCAGCACATCAGAAGCGGCATCTCCGATGGCGTTTTGGCAGTGTTTCCAATGGTCTTCGATGCTTGATGCTGGCGGCAGTGGACCTCTTAAGAGATTAAGAGACACTCGATCGGAAAAGGACTTGGCGATCTCTTGCGATTGTAGCCGTCTGACTTCGAATTTTCTCACAGCATTAGTTTGTCTTGGCGTAATTTAGGATATCCGCAACCGTACCTTGGTAAAACAAGGTAATGGTCCGAGTCGATGTTGGCTCCTCGGAGCGTACGGACATCCATAATGCTGGAGGAGTGTCTTGCGTCGATCGCAATGTGATCAATCTGGTTGACTGTTGATTGATCAGGAGTTCTCCAAGTCCCCTTGTGTATGTCGAGATGTGGGAACCGCGTGCTAGCCACGACAATGTTTCGCCCCGCCGCAAAGTCGATTAGCCTGAATCCGTTATCGGAGGTGATGTTGTGCAGGCTATATTTTCCTATTGTTCCACCAAATATACCCTCTCTTTCTAGCTTTGCATTAAAATCACCGAGGACAATTTTAATGTCATAGCTAGGGCATTGCTCGCAGGTCTTGTTGAGGAGCTCGTAGAAGGCATCCTTGGTGTCGTCATCTTTCTCCTCTGTGGGGGCATGCGCGCATATAAGGCTTATGTTGGCGAATTTAGCCTTCATGCGGATTGCTACGAGGCGCTCGCTCACATGCCGGAAGCTGAGGACTTCTCGTCTTAGTCTGCCTCCGACAACAAATCTGCATCCAAATAAGCGCTGCTTTTGCCGTCGATAGCAATTGCCATAGTAGATGTCGCAGTTTTTCATCTTCTTTTTGTCCGGCCCATCCCATCGCATTCCTTGGATGGCGGTTATGTCTGCTTTGCAGCAGTCTAGGGCCTCCGCTAGTTGCTCGGCTGCACGTGGTCTATTAAGGGATCTAACATTCCACGTGCATATCCGAAGCTCATTGTCCTTAAATCGTTTGCGTGGGTTGTCAACAGTAGATCCGTCCATATCCGAGGCTTGTTGATGCTTCGTAACTTAATCTTTTTTTAAATGGCCGGGCAGTTACCCCGGCGGCACAACCCCCAACCTGGAGGACCAGTTCCATTTTTAATGCCCCTAGGACGAGGGGTCGGTTACACCAGTCATATACCTTATTTAGAGCGCTTTGCAGTTTCGCTGTTGATTCTTTTATTGTTTTTCCGACAGCTAAAATGGCAGTGTCGTTGGCAAATGTGGCAAGAACAGTCCCCTAGACTTGTGGTATATCTCTTGTATGTAAGAGATACAGGAGTGGACCGAGCAAACTTCACTGCGGTATACCGGCCAATATATCTTTAACTGCGATACGTCATTTCCGTATCTAACACGAACAATTATATTTCAAAGGTACTTAGTCAATATGTTGCACAGTTTCGATGGCAAAATTTGCTTTATCTGAAATCTAAACTGATGGTTGGGGACAAGATTTTTGTCTTCAATAATTGGCATTGAACGTTTGAGCAGGATCACCTCAAAAATTGTTGACAGGATCGGAAGGAGAGAAATCGGTCTTCACGATTTTTTATCAATCGGAGGTTTACCTGGTTTAAGCACCATAATAACTTCCAAGTTATTATTATTATTATTTATTTATTTAATCTTGCTAACACAGTAGGAATTCACTTATATATCTGTGAAAGATAAACATTATTGCGATTAAGCTTTAATTTAGAATTTACATTTTAACTCTAGTGAAACTATTTATTAGAAGTAGAAGTAAGTTAAATTTAATATTAATGAAACTTTATCAATCTAATATTTTATTCTTTAATTCAAAAAGTAAAATTTTAATTGAAATTGGCTGCTTACTTTTAATAATGTTGAAGAGAAATAAAAGCGTACGAAATTTTATATAGTTTTGAAATGACATCTCTACCAACTTATTGGTTAGGTGTGAAACGTGGTCATATCTTTTGAGACAATAGACATATCGAATGGTGGTGTTAAATGCTACCTGTAGTTTTCTTTTGCTCTCGGCGTCGCATTTATGAAAAATTTCACATCCATAAACCAGCAGAGCAATAACTAAGGCTTTGGCAAATAGCAGTCTGGTTTTAGTTAGTGTACACTTTTGGGCAGTCCATAGTGTTCGAAGAACGCCATATGTTTTTCCCACTATAGAATTTATATGGTTGTTCCACGTTAGTATTGAAGACAACGCCTAGATTTTTCGAAGAGTCAACGAATTCAATTTTTGAGCCATTTAGCATTAAATGTGGAAAATAGGAAAGATCAAGAATAGTTTTAGAGATAACTAAACATTTACATTTTGCTCTATTTAGTACTAAACTACTTTTTGACGACCAATTTGAAATTCGTTGAAGCTCTTCATTGAAATCACTAGCGCAATTCTCAATGAGACCTAAGGGATAGCTTTGATAAATTTGAACGTCATCAGCGTAAATGTGTTTCGATTAATTTAATATTACAGAAGCTATATCTTTAATATACAGGGTGAGTTTTTTAACTTGAGACATCCAAATTACTCGAAAAATATGCGATATCGCGAAAAATGTTTCAGACAAAAGTTACAAGGTTCTGAAGGGGACATAAGACCCATTGAGACCCATTTTCAAGATCAAACGTAGGTTACTTTTGATTTTCCAAATGATAATTCCTGATTTTCATTGCTCAGTTGTATTGCTCGTAGGCTTGTCATTTGTTTTTACATACTGCGCTTAGCATAACCCAGAAACAACGACGTGGACGTAGCAGTATTTTGTTTCCTTAGGGGTGATTAATTAGAGTGGGTCCCCTTGCCTCCTACTGTTGAATCATTGAATTCTTCCCTTTTCGACGTTTATTTCCCGAGACTATTTCAACAAATGCTCGAAAATGTGACCATTTACTTCAATATACTTGTCTATCCGCGCTCTTATTTAGTTATTATAGTTATTCGTCTTTTCATGTCCTAACGTGTTGGCTTTTTTCTGTAAACCTTACTTTTTAAGTAGCCCCACAAGAAGAAATCAAGTGACGTAAGATCAGGTGATCTAGCAGGCCATTGCCTCGGACCCCCTCGTCCGATCCATCGTAGATGATAAACATTGTTTGATACGCCCCGGGCTACTTGGGAATAATGGACTGGACAACCATCATGTTGAAACCACATTGTTCGTCGCAACTCAAATGGCAGTTCTTCTAGTAAAACTGGAAGATGGTCCCGCATGAAGTTTGCATACTTTTTGCCATTCAAGTTGCTTTCACTAAAATATGGACCTATTAATTTATCCCCAATGATTCCCGCCCAAACATTAACATTCCAAGGGTGCTAGCGTTCACCTTGTCGCAACCAAAAAAGGGTTTTCGCTAGCCCAGTAATGCATATTATATCAATTGACCGTACCGTGATTGTTGAAAGTCGACTCATCAGAGAATAACACCTTGGCGAAGAAAAGGGGGTCTCGTTCAATTCGCTGAAGTGCCCATTGACAAAAGGAAACCCGGTTGCGAAAATCCTCACTAGAAAGTTCTTGATGCATTGAAACATGATAAGGATGGTATTTATGCCGATGTAATATCTTACAGACAATCGTTTGAGAAATTCCTGATTCACGACTTATTTGGCGAGTGCTAATGTGAGGATCGTGTGCAACGGCAGCTAACACTGCTATTTCATTGTCCTCAACAGCCACCCTATCTGACCGATTCCTTTTCTTTGGTTGCACACTTCCTTCTCCAGTGAATTGTTGGATGACCCGATAAAAGTAAGCGCGCGATCGTATCTGGTCTAGAAACGTTGGGTGTAAAGAGCAACAGCACCATCGATGTTCCTTCCACTTTCTCCATAAATCAATATCATTTCAATTTTCTCTTGAATTGAAATAGCCTGCATTATTAATCTGGAAAACGTTACTAATAATAATCAGTTCCTCAAAACAAATATCGAACTTCTAACACCCTAACAACGTTGGAAACCGATTAATGATTTAGGCGTGCCAGTGCAGTGGTATCTAGCACTGAATAAATAAGACCTTTGAGACAAAGCCGTGTGCCCCATTGAGGAATACGACTGAGCAATGAAAACCAGGAACTATCATTTGAAAAATCAAAAGTGACCTTCGTTAAACCTTGAAAATGGGTCTCAAGGTCAAACTCGTGGTCACTATCTTATGTCCCCTTCAGAACCTTGTGACTTTTGTATGAAACATTTTTCGCGATATCGCGTATTTTTCGAGTAATTTGGATGTCTTAAGTTTTATGGCGCCCTCTAACGGGAAAAGAACGAATTTTTGAAAAAAGTGTTTCTTGTCAAAGAACTGTAATTTTTCACGCAGATTACGAATCTGTGAAAAAAATAGGAGTTCTCATTAAAAAATCAAAAGTAACCTTCGTTTGACCTTGAAAATGGGGCTCAAGGTCAAACTCGTGGTCACCATCTTATGTCCCCATTAGAACCTTGTGACTTTTGTCTGAAACATTTTTCGCGATATCGAGTAGTTTTGATGTCTCAAGTTAAAAAACTCACCCTGTAGACTGAAAATAAGAGAGGCCCTAAGATCGATCCTTGGGGAACACCTTTAGTTAAGGGAAGAGAATCAGATAGGACACCATCTATTGACACAGCCTCTTTTCTTTCACTAAGATATGACGAGATTAATTTAATTGAAGAAGGAGAAATGGAAAAGTAGTGCACTTGACCATGTCAAAAGCCTTAGAAAATCCGGTAGTAATAAGAACGTAACATTGTCATTATCCAGTCTATCTCTTATGTCTTCAACTACATTGACCAAAGCTGTAGTACAACTATGCTTTGCACGGAAACCTGACTGAACCGAAAGCAGCAAATAATTGTTCATAAGAAACTCATTAAGTTGTTTATGCATAATCCGTTCACATATTTTTGAGAGAAAAGGCAGAATTGACATTGGCCTGAATTCATCACCTATAGAGTGGAAAACTATATTAATGACGTGCGTAATAAATGGTAGCAATGATGGTAAAAATCAAACACATAATTATCAACAGAGGCACTTGAATTTGGATTTGATAAGAACTTGCGATTTAGGACATTACGATCGATATTAGTAGGACAACTTAACTTTTGTTTACCGACTCCTAGTTCACGAATATTGTTCTGCAACTTTTCATTGGCACGGAACGCATTCCAGCCTAAAGGCCGCGTTAATTATATGTAAGACCTTAGTTAGTGCTTTTAAGGGCAGCATTTTAAGGACTTCCCCGGTTATCAAATCGTATCCGGGAGCTTTTTTCGGTTTTAAGTTCATTGTAATATTCCTTAATTCAGCAACAGTTGCGTTTGCTAGAGTGAAGTTATCAGACACCCTTTCTGATATACTAGTATAGTGTATTACTGTTTGCCCATCAAAGGGCTTAAACGTTTCTTCTAGATAATCCGTGAAGAACTCCGCTTTCTTCTTATCCTCCTTCGCCCATTCGTTGTTATCCCTTCTAGTCGGTTGCGTTGGGGTTTTGGACCTTTTGAAGCCTTTAAATGCTTTCCAAAGCGAGTAATTCGTTTCTTTTTCTGTCGTCAAACGATATACGTATTTACTATGCAGTTTTTGTGCTTTTTAGTTTATTTAGAAGTCTTTATCCTGCGGAGCTCGAGTAAATGGCCATTTCTTGCGTGCTTTCCTCTTTTCCCTTACCATTTCTTTAATCGCTGGCGGGTAATTTTTGCTATTTTTCGCCTTTTTCTTGTCGTTGATGAGGTGTGTTGTTCCACGCAGCACATTGAACAATTTCCACGAAGGAGTCAACATCGATTTCAAGTTCAAGTTGTGATCTTATTGATACGTTTAATTCCACGTTATCTTCGATTTCTTTTCTGAATCCTTCCCAATTGGTATTTCTTCCAGTTAGTCGAAGCGGTACTTGTTTTTTAATGAGCGTGTCACTCATTGTCAGTATGACTGGAGAATTGTCGGACCAAAGATCGAAACTTTCATCAACTTTTACATAATTGTTGTAGATTCCTTTAAAAATGAAAAAATCGACAAGATCGGGTATTTTCATTGTGTCTGTCGGCCAATAAGTCGGCTTACCTGTCGAATGATATTCAAACATTAATACAAACATTAAATTATCTGTCAAAAAGTCTCTATATCTGTGAAGGTACAAAACAACGCCAGGGATGTTATAAATATTTTTAATGTTCGTGACAATCTTAGACGGATAATTTGAAAGGTAATCTACGTAACTCGTTTACTTTTTCATCAGTGTTTGTTTGTTTGTTTGTTTTTTTTTTTCATTCATGAAACAGAAGAGATAATTGGCGCTGGTCCAGTTGAAGTTGTAGCAAAAACATGTCATAGTGTTATCTTGCCTTAAATTTCACATTTGCTCTAAGCTTCTAATCAATTAACCGCATCAACTGGCTTATCATTCGATGAGTCACATTTCGGTTTCGTAATAGTCCAATGAATTTGATAACAGGAAAAGCTTGTGGAATTATAAATAGACGAAATATCTCAGTTAGTTAGTTGTGATTCTCACTTCCAATCGTTTACAGATCTTTTGAAAATTCTTGGTAAAATTTTAAATTTTAAATTGCAACGGTGTTGCTGTGCTTATCAATCAATTAGGCCTTTCAGTGATGAAGATCATTTTAATAGTAATACTTTTAGTTTCATTGAGTAATGTACATCCTAGTGCATTTGCAGCGATCAATAGATGGAAGTATGGTCCAGAAGTCGCAAGTAAGTTATGTAATTCCCATTCTTAATTGGAATGTTTCCCTGATACCTTCCATCATTCTCTGTGCTAAAATAAAATTTTCACCTGCTTGGATCGGGAAAGAGTTTACAATCGATACAGGTGCTAAAATGAGCATATTTTGTAGAACCCAAAGAAATGCCCGTCGATAGTTATAGTCCGAAAAGAATGGCGGACTACACATATCTATGAGTATCTGTGTATCTTGACAATTGCCCCGACTACGAGTATATGCATATTTAATACTTTTTCTTATGCGTTTTTCTAATGTTCGTTGTTATCGCCTTTACATCACTCCTATCTCTGTGTTAATCCGTCTAAGGTTTTTCTTATTAGTCATTCATGCTAATGTGTCCGATCATAGGCATCCGTATCTCTGAGATGTTGTAATATTTTAGGTGTTAGACTCCGTGGCGTCTATCGTTGTTGTCTTTGATGTCTCCATAATATTCAACAAAATACATTTTGTTGATACAAAATGAATTATTTGGTTCTGAAGATAAGAACGGTGTTGCCATCATCACGATAGATGAACTCCTACATAAGATCGCAAACGTATCAAAAAAAAAAGTGATGGGACAAAAGAAATTCAACAGATAACTGAACACGAACGTGGAATATTGACAGCCCACATGCATCTTAAGTAAGCCGGAGCAAATCAGAAAAATTAATATTTGGGCGCGACTTTGTTGAGGTTTACGTCCAATATAAAGCGAGGAAATGCTTTCATCTATAAAAATCTATTGCGAAAATTCAGCAGGAGAAAATATTATAATCTTATGCAAATCACACGATCCAAAAGCGCCTCTTGGCTTACTGCAGCGGTAAGTATCAAACCCATATAGATTGAAATCGATGTTGGAATAAAGCGGTACAGCGAGTGACCATTAGTAAGTCAGCATCAACTTTTGCAGATGGGAATTTTAGTTGAAGAATCAGAATAATATGAACCCAAACCGGCATCAAACTGGCACAACCGCTATCTGTAAAAAATTCTATAAGAAAAGAGGTACGTATCGATTTAGGCTTCTTGCGTTCATTCCTGCAATTGTAGAGTGGATATTTGGTCGATAGTGAATTAACTGCTTCGAAAACCTCACAAAAAGTGTCAAATTCGATCGTTGATTAATGCTTTCCGGCGATTACACAAGACGGCAGAAGCAATCCTGTATATGATAATTGGCTCAGTTTAGAGGGTCTGATCGGAGAAGCGGTGCTAAGTTTTGATTCTGCCGACATACTTTCTGCCGACTAAATAAAGAAAGAGGTCGACTGTTTTCGTAACTTTATATTGGTCGGGTGGTCAGATCTCTAAACTTTCATTCTTCAGGTTGAACGGTTGATTCTGCCTGACAGCTCAATTTGTGTTGTCTTCGCCGTCTCTACTAGTAATTGTTTTATATCCTCAGTACCGACGGATCTCTATTCGGATCTGGTAAAACTTCGGAACATTATTCCTGGAATAACACAGTCTATCTCATCGATGAGGCCTTTATAATGATCTACCCGAAATTTCCCATTCAAAAAAACCGCGGTTGACGTATTGTCAAAAGCTTTTGTTTTTAGGTTGGTACATCTGTCACTTGGCGCTCAAATATCTGTTGCGTAATGGCAACAGTAGTTGTTGAGTTCTGTGAATTTCGCAATGTTAAATTTAGTTGAGCAAAGAGTTTGCCTTAAATGTTGTGTCTAACAAAATGTCACGTGGAAAAGCGTTGAAATATTAATGCTGGTACAAAGACTTAAAAACGGACCGCACTGTGGTTGATGATTTGCCTCGTTCCCGTCGTCCATCCACCAGTATGACTGACGTTAACATCGAAAAATGTAAGAAAATTGTCCTCGCAGATGGTCGTGTGCGGATCAGGGAGATATCAGTTAATCTTGGTGTTTCGTTTAGATCGGTGCAGGACGTTATGCACGATGTCTTGGCCAAGAGACGAGTTGAAACATGGTTTGTGCCGAGAGTGATGAATTTGTTGCAGAAACAGCATCGCATTGATGTCGCTAAAGAAATACTTTCTATGGGACAAAATGTTATCGATGGTATCATTGTCAGTGACGAGACATGGGTCTATGAGTGTTACATCGAAACTAACCAACAATCATCGGAATGGTGCTTCTCAGATGAGTCAACATCCAAAAAACCACGATAGAGTCGATCCAAAATCAAGGCTTTGTTAATCGTTTCCCTCGATTGCCGTAGTGTGGTGCACTTCAAATTCCTTCCGCTAGGCCAACCAGTAAATAAGGTTAAGGAAATTTTCGTCGAATTGTGGAGAAACAGCTTGTGATCTCTTCACCACGACAACGCACTGGCTCTCACATGTCATCTTGTACGCTAGTATTTGATCATAAATAACGATCATATCATTGCGCGAGCTCCATATTCACCTGATATGGCTCCTTGTGACTTTTTCCTATTCCCACGACTGAAGTTACCACTTTGCGGAAAGCGTTTGCGGCGATGAAGGAAAATGTTGTTTAATAGCGTCGTCTCTTTCCTCTGTGCGGTTTGGAGGCATAGATAAATCTTGGATGCATATTGTTCTTGGTTATGTGGTAACGTGTGGAAAATCCAAAACTTCTTGCTTAAGTCTGCCACATAGAACAAACTTGCTGCTAGCCACTGTGGTATATGTTTGTTTGTCCAGCCCTTTCTTCACACTTTCTAAATGGAGGTGATATCTAACTGAAGACAGCTGAGGATCCGGTCTGTTCAAGGTCAAAATTTAAATCTCGTTATCCTATTTTTTGTTTTGCAAAGTCGTCATTGACCGAGGCTTTTGATTGTTGCGCAATGGTAAGCGTTTTTCTTGGCAGAGTAGTTAACCCCATGTACAACTCCAAACAGGAAGGCTTTTATGATCAATGGGCGAAAGTACCGGATATTTCTGAGTCAGTTATTCATTGACCCACTTAGGCTTAATTTTTATATCAGCACCCTGACTTGTTCTGAAATTTTTCATTTACCTAAACACCTACAAAATAACTATTCTGACAGTTGAAGCCACTGTTGTTCTTCCTTATGATGTGAACTCATCCGTCGTACGTCATACTTGTGAGGTTTAATCGTTTACTCGCACAGTATTTCGTCAGGAAAAAGTCTGTAAAGGGTCTTAAATTCCATGGATAAGGCCAAAATTCATTTTCCTTGAAACGATCGCTACAGTCTTCAACTTTACCCTCACCCGCAACCCCTAATATGGGCGGTCAGGTCCTTAATAACACCTCTTCACGCACGAATCCGACTAAACAGTCCAGTATTAATAACATACATGATTCCTACACAACCCTGGAACTACCTTTAGACTGAATGCGTCGAAGCAACTCTAAAAACTTGTGTGTACCACGTAGCTGTAGAGAACCTGAGGGGTGGGTGCCGCCGCTAATTCGCTTGTTTATCTATCTTTCTTCTTTGGTGTGCTTCTGCCATGACGTCCCGCAGGGTTAGTTATCCTATCTTCAGTCAGAATTACTAGAACTCTGGTTTCACCTCGTGAAAGTGAGAATTTTAAGGTTCGTTCTTCATGTATTCATAAAATACTGCACCAGCATTGTAAGCCTTTGTCGCATCTTTGATCTTACACTTGAGCTAAGTCTGGCTCTAATTAGTTTCATCTGCTACTATTTTCCACATCTGATTAAAGACGATTATTTGGGAAAAAACTTTGGAACCTGAAATACTCATACGACGCATTCAAGCCACTTTATCTCGTTGTTGTTGTGCAAGATCGGAGCAATTTTAAAAACAGCATTCTGACAATAAAAAACAACAATAATGACAGCAACAGCGAGTCCAATAATTTATTCAATTTCAAGCTCAAAATCTGATCCGATTCCACAATTCCGGCTTATCTCTAGCCAAAGCTTTCGAGAAATGATCTTCTTATACTTTTTATTGTAAACTTAGTTCAATGCGCGATCTTGTCCGGAGGCTGTTTGAAAAAATCCGAAAACATTTATATCAGTAAAAAGTGCTCTTGTATACAAACAAAGAGTCAAAATTGCGTTGCGTTTTTTTAGAAACTAAGTTATTTTGAACAAATTTACTGCGCCGGAAATGATCGCTTAAAAGTAAATCGATCTGTACGAAAGCGATGTTTTGGATATTCATATACTCGTCTCGTGTGAAGCTTGTTATTGTTTGGATTTTAATCGTTTTGATAAATTTAAATTTATGTGACAGATGGAACTACACTAATCTCAATGGTGAGTTAAAGAAATCATAGTGAAATTGAAATTGAAATTTGAGATTAAGATGCATTGATCTCGTATCTCTCGCTTACGTTCACAGCCACTAATCACCTCTGTTGATTGTTTTGAATAATTTACCAGTTCCGGCCATCGAAAGTGTTCTGCGATAAATTAAATAAAATATCTTAGTATTGAAACTAATGACAGTTAAGTATCTTTGCAAGTAGGGGGTATGAGTCATTTCAATAAAAAACATGTTTTGTTTGCTTACTGCGTTCTAAAATGTGTGACTTTGCGGGTCGAAGGTGATGAATCCATCACACGTACTATATACGAGAACGAGTATCTTAGGAGTCCGGAATTTATCTTACAACGGGTGGTAATGAAGACGGTGTGATTTTTGACATTTTTTTGTGTCTTCGATCTCTTCATGTTGGTTGATGAATTCAAACGTATTTTAAGTCATGATGTTGATACATAATGCAAGCCTGAGACAACTAGATTTTTGTACTCACGGCGATAATGCTATGTTGCGGACGCCAGAATACTGAGAAAGTTTAAAGAGCATTTTCTGGTCAAGGCTCTTAGAGAATTGGTTATCTTTTCCGCAAGCTATCAATGTGGCCGCGTCTGATGTGTAAGGTCTCACTCGGCCATTATAACGAAACTTCTGATTGCCATCTGTAGAGGTTACCTGTTCAGGGTGACCGGGTTCATCTCAAGAAAGAAACGTCTTTAGTTTGGTCTTGTTCTAATTCTGCGCGTTCGCACTTTGGGTGCAATAAGGTAGTGATCTGCCCGGAACATTCAGAAGTTCAAAATACATCAGATATGCCATACTACTACCGCAATGTGACAGGAATCCGTATGCTTGCTATATTGATATTTCGCAGAAGACCAAGGCCTATGCTTATCGCTCCGCTGCAGGTAGCTTGTTAAGAGTCTGAACATTCTACGTCTATTGAACGTTTGCAAGGGCCGCCACTAGTAAATCTATTTATATCCGAGGTCATTTGTTGGATCGTCATATCATTTAATCTCTTCCGTATTGGTTGGTCAGCCCTATGAGATACTGGCCAGTATATTGCCAATGTGGCCGAGCATGGTCTTGGCATTTTAGGCTACATGTTCAAGGGTATAGTTGTGGAGATACCGGGGACCACCATTGGTATGTAACGAATGCATATCACTTGATTGTTGCGTTGCCGGTCCAATTTAAGTTATTGAACAGTCAGCTTCTGCTAATGAAATCTCTGCGCAACGATGTTGGGAGGAGCCACAGTTTTGCAGAAAATACGGGAAAAAGTTGAAAGTCTTTATGCCTAGAAGACGGAAAATGTAAAAGAACTTGCTAAGAACAGCAGATGCGAGAGCAGGTAACAATGAAGAAAATGAGGATTAGTAGTAGTAGTAGTCACAGTTGATGCTGAAAACATTGCAGGATTACTTCTGAATATCTGAGGAATACTTCTTAGAATGTCTTCGGATAAAGGTTTGCCCTTTGAACGAAATCTCAGCATTATTTGACCGACAGGTAACCTAATTAGTGCCCTAACGCTACTTGAAGCCTAATGTCGTCATCTAATTAAAAGTCATAGTCTTGGTTTATTTTAGAACGAAGAAATAGTTCCCATTTTTAAATCCCCAAACAAAAACTTATTTTGCTCTACGGCTAGATGGCGTTACAGTCTTGAGTGCAACAGAGCTAACCCAACAAGCTTTTTCACCAAAGTCGTCGTAATTTATTTGCATGCAGTTAATCACTTGCAGTATTCAGCCTTATACTGGAGAATTTTTCGAGCCTCATCGCTTCTACATGTCCCGTCCATTTAGTCCATCATATTCATTGCATTTAATTTTTCTAACTAGACAAGAAAATTAGCCAACAAATTGTTCATGACATTAGCGGCATGTCCTCTTGATTAATGTTTGCATATTCCTGATAAGAAGAAATCACTGATCATTGGCTGGTAATATTGGTTACTGACTGCAACGGGATACTTAAGTTGAAAATATGAGATTTTAAGTGGATGACAAACGTAGTGTAGTTAAATGGTCTAAAACATGAGCGGCGATACGCAAAGCATAGCCAGGAAGACAGGGCAACTTTGGTAGTACTGAAGAAAGGTATAGCCTGCACGACAACACTTCAGATAGTGGATTCAGCTACATTGTCGTAGCTAGCATGCGGTTCGCTCATCTCATCTCAACCTTCAACCAGATTGGTCACTTCACTTCACTTCCTCCAGTATTATGGATATCCGTACGTTCCGAAGAGCCAACATCGACTCAGACCATTACCTTGTTGTAGCCAAGGTACGGTTGGGGATATCCCAAACTATGCCAAGAAAAGCTAATGCTGTGAGGAATTTCGACGTAAGACGGATATAATCGCAAGAGCTAGCCAAATCCTTTTCCGATCGAGTCTCTCTTAATGTTTTAAGAGGTCCTTTGCCGACAGCATTAAGCATCGAAGACCAGCGGTAATATTGCCGAAAAGGCATCAGAGATGCCGCTTCTAATGTGCTGGGTTTCACTCGTCCACCACAACGAGTGCGCGATCGAGGAAATTGAGAGATGCTACTCCAGGAATGAGGTTCGAAAGTTTTACCAAAAGGTAAAAATAACATGCCGCGGAAACAAGCCCCGTACCGAATCCTGTAGAGATGTTCAAAGTCGCAGTAGAGTCGCAGTCAATTCTAAGGATTTGGAAAAATCATTTCAGCCAAAATGAGCATTTCAACCTCGACGGAGAAGACCAATAATGTCGTCCATCCGCCCTGGATAAGGTGAAGATAGCAATATCTAGGCTGGAGTCCAACAAAGCTGCTGGAGCAGACGGCTTGATTGGCGAACTCTTCGCAGCCGCAGGCGATGACTTGTAAGAAGCATACACCAACTCATCTCTAAAATAGGGTTGGACGAAAATATGCCCGATTAATGGAACCTCAGCATTGTCTGTCCGATTCTCAAGAAAGTCCCTCTAAACTGCGCCAAATACAGAGGCATCATTCTTCTTAACATCGCATACAAGATCTTATCTGCAGTTTTGTGTGAAAGCCTTAAGCCGTTCGACATCAACCTGGTAGGTCAATTTTAAGGCCGAGCTATACAAAGCAATGTCTAGTTTTGGCGTCCTTGCCAAACTCATCTCTCTGTGCTGGATGACGATGGAGAGTGCACGCTTCTCCCTCAAGGTCGGTATGGATCTCACCGAGTCCTCTGATGACGAAAAAGGATTTAGACTTTCCTTAACATCATACCTAAAAGAATAGTGCAAAACTCACGCGCAAACACAAGAGGTACAATCTCTCCGTTCAAGCACTCGCATTCGCCTATGTTTTTGACATTGTTGAAAAAAAGCAGCGTGATGTCAACGGCGCCTTTGCAAGTATTAAGACGGAAACGGCGAAATAAGGTTTAGCGTCCACGAGGGCGCTGTCCCTGGGACAGGAGGTCACCTTCGACAAATATAACTTTGATGTAGTTAAGGACTTTGTCAACCTAGGCTCTACTATGAATTCAGATAACGACACCAGTGCTGAGATCAAACGAATCTCTGCTTCTTTAGGATAAGAAGGGAGTTGACTAGCAAAGCCCTCTCCTGATCAACAAAAGTTACACTTGGCTGTAACAGTCTGCATTGACAGTGAGTAGAGGAGGATATACAACGACTATTTGTATGGACTGTACAGCGACATCGACTTAGCCAGAAGAGTGAAGATCCAACAATTAAGATGGCTGGGTGATGAAGAGAGGATGGATACCAACGCTCTGGTCCGAAAAGTTTTCGAATCCGCCCCTGAGGGCGCCACGTAAAGTAAAAAAGTTAGTAAGTAAGGAATAGTGGTGGTAGTGATATAGTGGAAGTTGGGACAGCTGTCCGCATTCCCATCTAAAAGAGAAGCAAGGATAGAATACTCTGTTTTCATATAATTTGTTTTGGTCTTTCAAAATTTGTGATTCGCAAATATTTTTCCATTTTGTTTAAAAGTGTTTTTTTTTTTTACAGAAATTCTTCTTCAGGGCGAAAAATGTAATCTTACAAATGGTGAGACTGGGAAGTGCAAATTATTACCAAATTGCAAGCTTTATTATGATGGACTGCAAAGCAAAACCATTCAATACAGTGAATTGAAACGGTGTTCATTCGTTGGATTTGAGGAAGTTATATGCTGTCCACCTGATGACATCGATTTCAGAAGACCCAAAGGGTGAGTTAGTTTATTTTAGCTTAGCAACGATTGTAAGACTTAACAATGCAAAGTCTGTTTAGAAAACTCTACAAAATCAAATATGGTTTATCTGGGTTATTTTAGCTCAGAAGCTAAAGCTGCGTCTGTTAATTGTAGCCAGATTCGATGATCTAGCAGTAATTTGATCAGGAGGTTATCTTGATGGAAATTATCTCATTCTTCAAGGTTTCCGAAATCTTGTTTTCTGCCGGTGTTAAGTTGCAACTCAAACAGAACCCAACAGTGTTCGATACGAATGCTTAATTCTCATTACAGACTAGTAAATTCGAATTATATTGGTATAATAGCGAATTATATGCGCAACGAAGCGCAAGATTTATCGCACTTGCTAAAGAAGTACTTCAAAATATAAATGGTATAGCAGACTCACTTAGCCCGCAAGAAATGTGGAACAGCATGCACGAGGAATGCATAACACTCGCAAAGTCCTATCTGGGGACTATATCGAAATACCATCAAGTCGGCAAAGAAACATGGTGGTGGAATGACGAAACCAAACGAGCTGTGGCCGACAAGAAGAGTGCATTCCAAGCTTGGACAAAATGCGATCGGAGCGACGATATCGAAAAAGTTCGACTGGCTCTTGAATACGAGCGCCTTAAAAAGATCGCAAAGTAAGTCCTGGCTCGAACTCGAGCGGCAGAAGCGGAAAACCTGTACCATGAGTTGGAACAAATATCCTCACGATCGGCAGATAGAAGACAAGCTATCCAAGAAGTTCAAACGTCGTACAGTACTAAAATGCCAAATATTTTTAAGCTCGCTGCACAGAGGAGAAAAAATTAAATGGAAATAACCTCGCCGAAATACATCAAAAACGCAGACGGTCGTTTACCAACAAATGAAAAGGAAATTTGTGACCGGTGGCTTGAATACTGCAAGGAGTTGCTTAATAAACAGTTTCCACGTGATATCGTACCGACAGCTGCTCTATTCGAGGAGGAAGTTTCGGACTTTTCAATCGAAGAAATAAGTATAGCAATTGGAGAAATGAAGCCGGGGAAAGCGGTGGGACCAGACAGCATTCCATCAGAGTTTTGGTCGAAGATGGAGGGGATCGGCAGCGTTTGGCTATCGAAACTTTTAAATAAATTAAAATGTGGACAACCTATGCCGAATCAATGGAGAAGTAGCTTCTTGGTTCCATTATACAAAGGAAAAGGCGACACTCGAGAATGCAACAACTACCGTTCAATCAAGCTTATGTCACACACAATGAAAATCGTCGAAAGAGTCTTAAACGAACGTCTTCGGCAAATGTGGATTTGTGGCCAGTGTGGATTTGTTGAAGGAAGATCGATGGTGGACGCTATCCAAAGCCTACGAATAATAATGGAAAAGCACCGAGATTCGTCTAAGGATTTACACATGGTATTTATCGACCTCGAGAAAGCATTCGATCAAGTGCCTAGGGATCTCATATGGGCCGCGCTGAGGTCTCAAAACGCACCGGAAACGTATGTTAGAATAATACAAGACATGTACGGAAACGTGAAAACTGCGGTTAAAAGCTCTGCTGGACTAGCGAGAAAATTTCCAGTTAATGTCGGAGTGCATCAAGGAAGCGTACTTAGCCCTTTCCTCTTTAACGTAGTATTCGATTATCTTTTAAAAGACTGCATGCGCGAAGCAAATGTAACGTCAATTCTCTTCGCTGACGACGCAGTTATACTTAGCGATAACGTCGAAGATTTACAGAACGCCTTAGATTCATGGAGAAATGCGCAAGAGAGAAACGGGTTTAAAATAAGTCGTTCAAAGACGGAGCATTTGACGTGCCCATTTGCGCATCCGTTGCGACCTGTTCCGGATATAATGTTAGAAGGAATAGTTCTTCCGAAAAGCACTATCTTTAAGTACTTAGGATCAATCGTTAACATGGAAGCGAAATGTGACGACGACGTAAACCACAGTGTAAAAAAAAAATGACGGCAGCGGAAATGAAAATGTTAAGGATGTCTAGTGGAGTCACTAAACGCGATTGCATTAGATCTACGCGTATAAGAGGAAGTCTACATATAAAGAATTCGGTAACCGAACAGCTTGAGGCGAATAGAATAAGTTGGTATTGCCACGTTCAAAGAAGATCTGCGGAAAATCCGGTTAAAAAGGCACTATCAACTACGGTCACTCCAACTGTGAGAAAACGAGGTCGGAAAAAGAATTCCTGGATTTCTCAGATGGCAAATACGCAACAACGCCTGGGGCTTACCACTGAAGCTATCCAGGACCGAGCATTATGTAGACGCGTTCTGCGGTCTGCAACAGTAGCCAACCCCATAAGCGAAGCAGCAGCGATGCAGTAAAAATGGGAAACTCGTTACGCATAAGTTCGTATAACGAGGAAAGGGTTAATAAAAGGATAAGAAGAAGAAGAAGAAGAATAGCGAATTATATGCAACAGACTACAGCCTATCATTAAAGTCAATGATCGGCTTTAGAGAGGGCCGATCTACAATAGACGCGATTAAAGTCCAAATAGACAAAGCCCGATCGGCCATAGAAGGTAGACGATGGAAAGGTTACATTTGGCTTGAAAAATGCTTTTAACTCGGCGAACTGGTCGCGTATTTTACAATGCCCCAAGGACCAGTGCTAGGTCCCTTACTGTGGAACGTGATGTATGACGACATTCTACTACTCCCAGTCCCCAGGGAAGCCGCCATTATAGGTTTTGCGGACGATATTGCTTTTGTAGTCGCGGCGAAACGACTTGAAGAAATCGAGTTGTATTGCAACGAAGCAATAGCACTGATAAAAAACTGACTACGCGATATGAGTTTAGACCTCGCTGAACATAAAACGGAATCTGTTCTCATTACGAGTTAAAAAAGGTGCTAGAGACGATAACGATAAAAGTCGGAGAGCACTAAATTATTTGCAGCCCAGTTATAAAATACCTGAGAGTGATTATTGATGCTCGGCATAAATTCAAGTATAACCTCGCTTATGCTTGCAAGAAATCCTCGAAGGCGATAGGTGCTCTTTCGAGACTCATGTCGAATATTGGCGGTCCGAAGCAAGACAAACGATTAATGCTTGCGAGAGTTGTAGCCTCCATACAGCTGTATGGGGCACAAATATGTTTAGAATAAAAAGACACACATGAAGGGATTCAAATCTGTGTACAGATTATGTGCGCTGCGAGTTAGCAGTGCATTTCGAACAGTATCCCACGACGCGATATTGGTACTATCCTCTATGGTACCAATTGATATCCTAGCTTTAGAATTTTATGAAAATCGTATGCAAATCGGGCCATCTATGAATCAAGCCAAGAAATTCGAAGGAAACCGCAGTATAGAAGCGTGGAAACAACAATGGAACGAGTCACAAAAAGGGAGATGGACTTACCGACTAAGGATTGAAAGTTGGGTAAAATCAAAACACGGCGAACTGAATTACTAACTTACACAGTTCTTGACGGGTCACGGTTTTTTCCGTGAGCATCTATTCAAGCGAAACCGTGATTCGAGTCCCTCGTGTCCTCGCTGCGTAAACATGGTAGAGAACGTGGAGCTCGTTTTCTTCGAATGTGCGCGGTAAACGGCAAACGAAAGAGATATATTGTCTGAAGAATTTGGTAAACGGCCACCACCAGAAAACATAGTTCAATATATGTTCAAATCCGAACATTTTTGGGCTGCTGTGAACCATTCAGCAGTATTAATAGTGTGCAATCTAAGGAATTTAGAACAGCAGCAGAACGCGAATCCGCTAAGCACCCCGTGACTAAGCAAAAACCTCAAGTCCGTCCCACGCGAAGTAATACTTAGCGGTAGTTCCGGGGGGGAATAAACGGAGAGATCCCCCGGGAGGTGGTTGTAGTTAGTAAGAATCTGACACTACCAATGGACGTCGGACCAATGCAAGGTTTCCACCTTCCCACGCAAAAAAAAGAAGAGAGACTAGTAAGTTCTTCCATTTTTTGGAAAGAAAAGACGTATCTTTTCAAGTTGGTGTGTTTGCTGGTGTTTATTCTTTCTACACGTGCTGGCCAGTTGAGGTGACTATTGTGCACTTTTATGATCAGGTAAGTGTCACTACGGAACTGTGATACCTTGATCCACTTCCGTTTATGTCCACGCTTCTGCAGTGTAAGACCGCAATGTTTAGGGTCTTACGAGTATATGGAGTCTGGAGTTACACTTGACTCGTTGACTGCCCACGTGAAAATTAAAAAAAGTGCCAAGTGTGTTTTTTTGTGGTAAACCGAAGTTTAGTAAATGTCTATAAGTGTTTCATAGTTTTTTTTAGTAAATTTGTGTCATTTTTTAGTGTTTTTGAAACATGACCACTGGTGGATCATGTGGCACTTTGATAATACATAGATGTATATGGTGCCACATGACCCACTGGTGGTCATACTATTTTCGTATGTGTTAATCTTTTTTATAGGATTTGTATTGTTCAATAATAACTGTAATAATTGGATCCCAGGAGATTTTATGGGTCTTCTTCTTCTAATAATGCTGCTTCTGATGAAATAGATGATGTTGATTTTGACGGTTCAGATTCTGATGAGTAACTGCCTTCTGATTCTGATTAACAATCCAGCGATTCCAACGCAATGGAACCATCGGAAGATGATTTGGATGCAGATGAGGAAGAAATTTCTATTGCTGATATGTAGGACACATGTTGATGGAAGATCTTTGAAAAAAATTTATTTCGAGGAAACTGCTGAATCTGTTGTCGATTATATTGCTACAATGAATCCCTATGATTTTCCCGCTCGTGGTGACGCAAGAAATTTATGAACTGATAGTTCACCACACTAATCTGAATGCTCAAAATATTCAAGAATAAAGAGTTGGGTTGATACAGAGGTTCGTGAAATAAAAAAGTTTCTTGGGCTTATTATATATGTGGGTATTTTCAACTGATTTTGAGGCTTATACATTTTTCCGACACTACAACATTTGGAAACAATCGTCTGAGTAAGGTTAGCGATCTTTTAAAAATTTTAGAAAGAAATTTTGTAGGTATGCATTCTCGAACTCCTGGTGAGATCTTAGCCGTGGACGAATCAATGATTCCCTGGCACGGAAGATTATAGTTCCGCCAATATAACCCTGGAAAATCCCACAAATACGGGGTAAAAAGCTGTGGGACCCTTATGGATAAGGGTCTACCCTTATGGATATATCAGAAAAAACACATGTTTTAATCAAAGAGGTATACCAATGGATACGTCACATCTCGACAAAGGTAGAAGTATGGAAGCTGACAATTTTTACACGTCAGTTGGCTTAGCAAGAAGTTTACTTGCCCGTAAGACACATTTGATAAGAACTCTATGCAAGGATCACAAACGAAACTCTTAGAACGTTACCAACGCAAAGCTAAAAAAAGGAGAAATATGAATTACCTACTATTTCTAAAGTCAAAGAACTGTTGTTATTTATGAAATGTTACTTTCTTTTTTATTCGAATAAAAGTGTCAATAAACTCTAAATTGACCCCGAGACCGGCCTTTTTTTTTTTGTGTGGACCAAATAATGCACTTTTAACTAGATGCTCAGGAAGAAGAAACAACATTTGTCACTTATGCCATTCAGATAATGCTAGTACAAAAACATATAGCGCATGATCCACCAGTGGTACATGTGGCCTACTGAGAAAAAATTCTATGACCCACCGGTGGGTCATGTAGCAGTCAACGTGTTAATTGAAAATAACATCTCCTCGTTAAGAGGTAATATACAAGTTATTGACGCCCTCAAAATTGTAGGTGATGTTCTATGGTGATGTTCTGTCCTACCTGTTTTTGTTGTGTATCCCTTCATATTAAAAACAAAAGTAGGTATGTCATAAACCCTAATTCAGAGACTACCACGAAAATGTAAAATTAGGACAAGTGATGTGAAGTACACTGTTTCCTTACTTTTCGTCGTCAGGTTGATGCCAAATTTTGTAATAAGGATTAATAAACTGACATCACTGAGAGTTCTTACGAAAAATAACCGAAATACCGCCGACCGATGACCTGGTCATTACTATAAGAGGCAGGGATGCAAGCGTGCTCGCTGCACGCATGCAAAATGCCATCAAGATAGTCCTAGACTGGTGCACCGGAGAGAATCTCTCCATAAATCCAAACAAGGCTATCATAGTCCCCTTCACTAAAAGGAGAAATCTAAACCTGGGTTCAGTTTAACTAAACGGCACAACCGTTGAGTAGTCTGATGAAGTCAAATATCTGGGGATAATCCTGGATAAAAGATTAAATTGGAACTCATACCTAAATAATAAAATAACTAAAGCAACCAACGCTTTATGGGCCTGCCGCCGCATGTATGGAAGCACATGGGGGATATCGCCAAAAATCATTCTCTGGATCTATACAATAATGGTAAGACCCATCCTAACATATGGTTCTGTAGTATGGTGGACTAAAACTACTCGAAAACAACAGCGGCTATAGAAGCAATCATAGGATTAACACCCCTATACTTGCACATCAGCAAAGCGGCTATATGCAGCTCAATTAGTCTGGTACAAGCTGAATCTCCACGTACACCTAGACCTAAGGATCCTACTCTCTGACGTACCAGAACTAGACATGATCTGCGCGGTCACAGACCACATTCAAAAGACTTTATGCTTCAACAAAGGTTTCTCCACGGAGATTCCCAGCAAAGAAGCATGTGTTAGTTAACACCCACCAAATAGCCAAAATGGCATACAGTGGTATACGGATGGTTCTAAAATGGAAACGGGTAAGTGGGAGTTGGAATACACGGACCAAACACAAACATATTAATTGCCATGGGGAAGAGTCCTAGTGTATTCCTAGCCGGAATACACGCCATTCAAGAATGCGCCAATCTGATATACAACTCTGGTATCAAAGGTACAAACATCCAAATATTCACGGACAGTCAAGCAGCTATAAATGCCCTTAGCTCGCACGTTATTGACTCCAAATCAGTCATGCACTGCTTCAATACCCTCCGAAAACTAAGCTCAAGAAACAAGACCAAAATATGGTTGGTTCCTGGGTATGAGGGCATTGACGGAAACGAAAAGGCAGACAAACTGGCCAGGAAAGGTTCAGAAACCCCCTTCAACGGACCTGGATCCTTCTGGGAGCATTCAAAATGCATCTTATACTGGGATAAGGCTGCAGGCCCAAGGCACACCAAACGAGCCATCCTACCCTTCAATAAAAATGCAGACAGATGTCTGAATCTTTATCGGCATTATATCAGAAACCTTGTAGGATACCTTACAGGACACAACGGCTTAAGATATCACCTCAGCTAACTAGGACTTGCTGACTCCGCGGAACGCCGACTCTGACTTGATGACGAAGAAACAGCTAAACACATTTTATGTGACTGCCCAGCGGAATCAGGTGGAACACCTTCCTCGGAGAACAACTCGACATCTCTGAACTAAGGGAGTCCCCTGCTGGTAGAGGTGCTAACTTCATTCGGAAGGTACAAACCCCACTAACCTAATTTTCATTTCTGACTAATTCAACACAAAAGATCTTCTTAGGTCGAAGTGCTTCTCAATCGCTACTAGCAGGTCAGGCTTAAAAAAAAAATAAAAAAATAAAATCATTGTTGCGATGGAAAGTTGTTCAAAATCAGCTAAAGATTGTTAAAAAAAAAAGTATTAAACCAAAATAAGAACCTAGCGGTATGTCAATAAATTAGTAATTTGTCAATAAACTTTGTTTTTTTTAGCAACAACATGCCCATAACCGTTCATACCATGCAACCAACTGAAAGACCCTCACAAGCAGGTACTCTATCTACCCTTATTATTGTACGATTTATATGAATATATAATGATGTATCCTAAATTTGATGATGTTAACAGCTTGCAGGAATTATACGAATGTAAATCCCAGTAAAATAATTTACCATATTATGGGCGGGACACCGGTAGGATTAGGAGAATTTCCTCATATGGGTGCCATACTCAAAAGTATTGATCCTGTTCCGGTACTTCGCTGTGGTTCATCGTTGATATCTGATCAGTATGCCTTGACGGCAGCACACTGCGTTAACAATCCACTTGAAGAGGCCAAAGTGGTGCGATTTGGATCTGTGCTTTTAAACTCATCCGATATACAACCAGTAGACGTGATAATTGATGTAAGATTTTTCATTTTATTTTTAAGCCAAATAGTAACTGTTAAGAACCAACGGATGATTTTACAAGTTTTTTCTTTTTTTTTTCGATTCTAGGAAGTGTTCATACATCCCCACTACAGAAGTCCAGCAAGTTATCATGATATAGCACTTCTTAAGCTTAAAACGCCAATAACGTTCTCACCTTTTATTCGTCCGGCATGTTTGCATGACGATGTTGCTGACATCAATTCGTTGATACAACTTTTCGTCACTGGCTGGGGCGTTACAAATATAACAAGTAAGTACGAGTAGATCGTTTAGAATTGGTCATATTTTAAGTATTTGATACTTTTTCAAATTCAGCCAAAACACTATCGAATGTCCTTTTGAAGACCAATGTAACATGGGTTTCAACTGAAAAATGTGTTGAGGCATATCAAAAGGAGTTTTTGACACGAAAATATAAAAATGGATTGGACCGTGGGCAGGGCTGTGCTTTTGATCCAGAATTGAAGAATGATGCATGCCAATCAGATTCTGGTGGTCCGCTACAGATCGTCGTTAATAACATCTCAACAATAGTGGGAATAGTGTCATTTGGAAAATTTTGCGCCACTAGCACGCCTGCAGTATATACGAGGGTTGCTACGTATTTAAATTGGATCGAGTGTGTGGTTTGGCCAACAGAAGAACAGAAACGAATTGGCAATTGTTCGAATATTTTTTAAAACTCTTTTGACTTTCAATAATGTTAAATGTATGAACGTTCTTTAAAGTGGCAAATATATAGAAAAATCGATGTAAGATTTATTGTAAAATTGTTTTTGTTTTTAAATTTGTAAAATTTACAAAAGACGAGGTGCACCCTGTTATTGTGTTTGTATGTTGCAAAAATAGTTTAGAGTGTGACGTTTGAATTGCTTATTTACAATGGATGCCACCTGAAACCCGGTCCTCTGGATTAGAAATTGTGCCGTGAGAGTCATCACTGATCAGTCTGCTTTATACAGTGCTTGGTGTCACCATTTGTTTCTGTAGCGAAGTAAAGTATTTGGCTACCAACAATCTCAAAGGCGCTGTCGTTTTAAACTGAAAGTAAGAGAGCTCTCATCAAATCAGCGGACTATCAACTTGGTGTCGAATGCAATGATACCGGGTGTTCGTATTCGGATTCGGCCAAATTCGTACCCAGATAAGGAATTTTGCCGTATCTGTGCGCGCGCTGGCGTCTTCTTATAATTTAACAACCTTTACTGCCCATCGGACAAACGAGAAAGTCAAAAAATACGCAATACTAATGCAAACAGGCAAGTTGCCTTTGCGCCAGTTCTTGACTTGCTTCTAGTTTTACAATGGGATCAGGAAAGCGAGATAAACTTGCTGTTGGGACTGCTTGCAGAACCCTCACTTAGGGCTTCCACTGGCACAACTGCGATTACCCACGAAGCAGCGTAAGCAGTCAATGTTTTTCTATGTCTCTTTAAAGATGCTATGGACTGCAATTCACTGGGAATCAGTAAGGCCAACTCCCTATTTGTACAAGCTAATATTACTGATGGCACTGTTGCGAGTGCTGGTACTGTAGGCACAGTATCACTTTGAATTATTAATATTTTTTCGATGCCCTGTAAAGTCTTGAATTTAGTAGAGATAACCGAAGTGGAACACTTTATAGCGCACAGCGAAGTAATAAGGTCGATTAACATCGTTTACATCAGTTTACCTTCTGAAGTCTGTAGAAACTTGTTCAAAGATGTGTCGTTAAAATGTGCGTTCATTTGACACACTAAATGCGCACTACAGAAAATTGAATCACCCCAAGATTGGTATAAAAGTAGGCTTAATTTGGCACCTATCTTACACTTAAAGCGAAGCAAGAACTTTGTAGCTTCAGTTAGGAGTGAAAAACTTCACAACCGGATACTACTGGAGAAAGAAGATCAACTTCTATCTTCAAAATTTGATTGGAATTTGGTTGAACTTAACAAGAAAGAAAATATCAAAAGAGGTTTTTACCCTCGGAAAGATGTGGAGGTTCTTGCTATTGTGACATCAGTTCTGACATGTGCCAATCTATAGGAAGGCTAAACTAGGGCTGCAATCAATTGGGACAACATTTAAAAGAGCATTGCAGGCCATTCTCAACCCATTACCTTCGATTTTTTAATTTCTGTGGTTCGGTCATCAAATTATTTTAAGGCTATAGAAGGGACTTATGGACATCTACTGTCTTCTTAAAAGACTGCAGAAAACTTCAGGGCTGACATTGCAGCGAAGGAGACCATAACTAGAGCTTGTTTTCCTGATCATAAAACTTTCAAGCAAACTAAAAAGATACAGAGATAAGCAATGTAATTAATTAGTAGACGTACAGTCAATGGTATGGAAGAATCACTTTGGCAAAGTGTGGCGGACTGGACAGAATTTTGCGATCCAGCAGAGAATAATTCAACGAAGATAAGACACAACTATCATGAATTAAATCAAACAATATCTAAATTGATTTGGTGTTATAGAAAGAAGATAGACGCTGAGAGATGTCATCCTGTCGATAACCGCTGCTGCAAATGTTTCTGTAAATTAATTCTGATTTTTTTTATCTCAAAGTGGTAGAAATTGGGTACTGGACGATTCTAACCACACTCGACTGGTAAGGCTTATAAATGCGAGTGCTGACTGACAGAGAAGAAAAATAGTAGCACTATAACCGGAACAAGCGATGAATTCTCCAGTGGTGAAGTAAAATCAGCAAATAACTCAAATAAAAGCTTATTCGGGTAATGCCGACATATTTAGAGCTCAGGTCTGAATTGACATTGAATTGTCTTGAGAAGAAATGGTGGACAAAGTGAACCCTTAATGGACTAACGGCAGTGCTTACATCAACAAATGGGTTACTGGCTTCGGTCTAACCGGCCCCTATTGGGGGTTAGGCTGCCGGGGTAACTGCCCAGGCATGGAGAAAAGACAAAAGTTACGATAGGCAAAGCAGCACCTTGTTGGAGCCAGACTTAGGAAAGAAGTCTTGGGCCTCCGGCATGTGAACGAGCACTTTGTACCGATCCATACTAGTGCTTAATTTGCTAATATTAGACCTATATGCTTGCATTCAGTCACATACGAGAAAGATGACGACACCAAATGCAGCTTATACGAGCTCTTGAAGAACACCAACGGGCAATGCCCAAGCCATGACATTATGGATATCTGAGCATTCCGAGGAGCTAACATCGACCCAGTGCCTTTTCGGATATCCCAAACATTGAAAGGCATGCTAATACTGTGAGGCAGTTAGACGTCGAATGACTACAATCGCAAGAAATCGCCAAATCCTTTTCCGATTGAGTCTCCCTTAATAACTATCGAAGCATCGAAAACCATTGGCAACATTGCCTAAGAGCCATCAGATATTGGAATATCATGCCGACGAGTGTCGCCATCTAAGCAAGATGCATATAATGCCGCGCTGCATAAAAGGACTAGAGCTGCTCACGAGGTGTACGAGCAGCAGACAAGAAGAGGGGACAAATATGGAGCATGAAAAATAAGAAGCGCGCGGTCGAGAAAATTGAGAGATCCTTCTTCAGGAATGATGTTCGGGAGTTTAACAAAAAAAAAAAAAAAAACAGGCCACGGACACAAGCCCCGAATCGAGGTTTGTAGAGACGAACGCAGGAACATTGTAGTAGAGCCGCAGTCGATGCTGAGGATTTGGCATTTCTTTGGACTGTATAACGAATGACGATGTCGAACCAAATACTTCTGTCAGATCGAATGAACCTTTCAACCTGGAAGATGTTGACCAAATGGATGAAGTGAAGACCGCCATATTAAAGCTTAAATCCAACAAAGCTGCTGAAGCGGACGAATGCAGAGTTTTTCAAAACAGTATGCGTATTTGGAGTGAAGTTCACATGAGATTATCGAAACGCCGTTATATTTCGAAAAACGGACAGTTTGGTGCGGTCCCTGGGCTAGTGGATTCATAGGACCATATTTTCTCAAAAATGAAACTAATCAACGTGTTACCCTCAAGTTTATTTGATACAGTGCCATGATTAATGATTTTTTTCGTTGCCTCAATTTTTTTGTGGATATTTCCGCACCTAAAAATGCACACGGACAGTTTCGTTAGTCCACTTAGTTTTCACTTCCCAAAGATTTTGTGTACACGATGAGAGTGGATTCCTTATAGAAAGACACATTCTCGGGCTTTTCGATCGTTCACCGTTTATACAATAGATTGTACGAAATCGCTTTGGTTACATTGTCAGGGCAATTAAACTTCAAAGTTGCTAAATAGCCATCACAGCTATAAATTAGTTAGGAATCCCCATTTCGCTTGTTTTGGGTCTTGAGTGTTATCTCAAAAGGTTATCATAATTATATTTAAAAAAAAAACACTCGATTCGCTTTGATTGTTTCTGTTCTTATCATCTTTTAGGACTAAAGCTCGTTTATCAATGAAATGGCTCTTAGCGATGCATCCGAAGCGTACTACTGGGTCTCTGCGCTCGCGTTTGGGTTTGGGTGCCTAAGTGATTTTGTAGGCTATTTTAATAAGTTGGGGATACCGAGGCAAATTTTGATATTATATATTCATTGGTAAGTCGCCAACTGTATGACTCATCATCATGCTTATGGTGTTTTAAGCTACGAGGGCGGGTCAATAAGTCCGTGACTTTTTGAATTTCTGACCTCTTTACTGAAACAGCAACACTGCTCCTGTCAACAGGCATCTGTCAGTTGACTCCTGTCAAAATTTAAACTTGCTGCGTCAGTTAGTTTGTGTTTGACAGCTATTTTTATCAGACTACTCACTAATTTGAGGAGAAAATGGAAAAAAGTGAATTTCGTGTGCTTATTAAGCATTATTTCTTGCGAAAAAAAACCATTACCGAGACCAAGGCTAAGCTTGATAAATACTATGGGGACTTTGCACCATCGATTTCAATGGTAAAAAAGTGGTTTACTGAATTTCGTTGTGGCCGTACAAGCACTGAAGATGCCGAACGTCCTGGACGCCCAGTTGAGGTCTCTACACCCGAAACAATCGAAAAAATTCACGATATGGTGTTGGCCGACCGAAGATTGAAAGTGCGAGAGATTGTGGAAGCCGTAGGGATCTCGCATGGCTCAGTGGTTTCAATTTTGAATGATCACTTGGGCATGAGAAAGCTTTCCGCAAGATGGGTGCCGCGTTTGCTCACAATGCAAGGGTGCACACATGTGCAGTTGCCATGGCAAAAATCCATGAATTGGGCTATGAATTGCTCCCTCATCCACCCTATTCTCCAGATTTGGCTCCGAGCGACTACTTCTTGTTCCCAAACCTGAAGAAATGGCTTGGTGGAAAAAGATTTGACTCCAATGATGAAGTCATCTCGCAAACAAAGGCCTATTTTGAGGACCTCGACAAATCATTTTTTTTGGAAGGGATAAAAAAATTGGAGAAGCGTTGGACAAAGTGTATAGAGCTCAAGGGAGACTACGTTGAAAAATAAATTTATTTTTTTATCAAAAAATCTGTGTTTTAATCCAAAAGTCACGGACTTATTGACCCGCCCTCGTACAATGGAAATATTAGGGATTAAGCTGTCGATAGGATGACTTTTTGACGGCTGAGACTTTATTGCCTGAGACGGTCACTTGCTGTCTTTTGGAGAAATGTATACTTCTATACACCTAAAGGAATGCTTTTCATCTTAAGTGAAAAATCGAACCAGATAAGCAAACGGTTTGGTAAGAAGATAAGTTAACAAATTCGCAGCCAATTTCAGATCGCACATATGTAGGTATAAATGTACATTAGGTACAAAATAGTCATCGACAAATGAATGCATGATATTTTGTAGGATAGTGTCTTCGTTTTGGATCCGAACTCAGTTTGTAAAGGAAACATGCTGAGACAATGCACAACCACGACCTGGTATGTTCTTCATTCCAAGTTTAACTTCCACATTCAAATATGTTAAGTTACTGGCGATGGCGGGATAGTTAGCTCATTGGACTATCACGCAGAGAGTCTGGGTTCGACTCCTGGCTGGGTCACCAACAATTTTTCAAATCGCCATCAACCTTTCGGCGGGCAATGGCAAACTCCCGAAAGTAAAATTGCCTACGAAAAAGCTTCTAAGGGGTGCCGTTCGGACTCGGCGATAAACCGTAGGCCCCGCTCAGATGTGACAAAAATGACAACATGAGCAACACAAATTAGGGTCAAGAAGCTAGGACATGGCCCATACCGGACTGCCAGAGCCACAGCGTTTTTTTTGTTTTTTTTTTGATGCGAAGTCACTCTACGCATAAATGAGTCGAATGTCCTTGACAGCTTAATATTTTCGACTTCTGGGTCGACGGTATCCATCATTCACATAGAAGGCGCGGTAGTTTCTTGTTTTTTTTATTTTAATTGGCGCACAATTGAGGCCGACATCGCAAACGGGAGGATTTTTCTGTCGAAAAGGCGCGTGGGAGTATATCTTCGAACGTTTTCTATAGAGTCCATGCTCCAATACCGCTGTGTTCTCCTAATTAAGTCGATATTATCGACGTCACTAGTAGTTACACAAAGTTTTGAAGGATCGTGCCTCTAGTGTACGCTTCTCAGTTCCGAACATATCTTTTAAGCATGGTGTTTTAGAAGTTAGTCTTATTTGCGCCCAAAAAAAGCTTTTACGACCTCTTGAACAAGACCTCGGTGATTTTAATGCATAGTTAGGAAGTAAGTGCATCTTTGATATAACTGTCGGAAGTAATAGCCTCCACCACACCACCTCAAGGCTAGTCGACTTTGCAGTAAGACAAAACATCGTTGTACTAGCACGCGGTTCCCATATCTCTATGACGTATGAAACTGCTCCATTGTTATGTATGTCCGAACGTTTCGATGAGCCAAATTAACTATGACCGTACCTTGTCAAGTTACGATTGCGGATATCCCAAACAGCGCAAAGGCAAGCTGCGAGGAACTTCGATGAAACCTACCGCCTCGATCAAACTTAGTCAAGTCCGTTTCGCCTTTTTTTCAGATATGAATTTTGTATAGTTGTTCGTTTAATTACAACTGAATGTACTCTTATCTTCTACAGATGAATTATGGAAGGGTGACAACTGTATTCTTTCTAGCGGCTTCTAGGGAATATGCACCCGACTTATTCATTGAAGACCTTATGTTAAAGCCTTAATGGCAGATACCATGGAATATAGAGCATTGCCGATTTGTTTTCTGGTTGATAGGGACCATGTCGTTTGCTGTCCCATGTAAGTGTGACGCGTTTTGTTTTTGTATTTAACTTTAAGAAGTCATCTGAAAGGTGCCACTTTCCATACGAAATGCCATTTTTAGGAATCTCCATGAATTTGATTCCGCTCCCAGTTAAGACCAATTAGAGAACGATCAAGGAGAGGGATTTTCAGAGGTCGCAATGCAATTCTGAGTAAATTTGCGGCACATTAATGGGAACATCGGCTAGACCCGTGGTAAGGCTGTTACAGCACAAGATGTCGTTTCCAATGTTATGCATAATTGGCAATTCCTTTTGGGAGTGTGAAAAGACTTTCGTAAAGACTTGAGGCTTGTCACCGAAGATGGTACCCTGGATCTACAAGTCTATGATAGAGCTTATTATATGATCTGTGTCACTTGTCTGGTAGAACAAGCTTTCACAAAAATACTTCAGGGCTCCATTTCGCAGACGTCTCCACAAAAGGTTCTGCCTTGCCCACCCCATTCGGCTTTCACTAGCTCGCTGAGCTCTGCTCAAGAAGCTCATATCATTGGATTTACTCTGGAAGTCATCAGAAGTAAAAGGAACTTGCATCTATCTTGCAATCGGAGATTCTGATGGTACCAACCTAAATACATTGCGACGAATGTGTGGAGAGCCGAGGCATTTGCATCTGGATGATGAAATCACTAAATCACTGGCAAACCTTTTAGAGCTTTTCATTGACAGTTGGGTTTTATGTGAACGTAAATGCGGATGACATGGGTCTCAACTTTACCGTCAAAGCAAGTAAATGCTTCCATATCTCTCAAAGAGGTTAGGATCATACGAGTAACATGACAATAATCTTTTGCGGAGAAGCTAGGAGTGCTTGGCAAAAGTGTCACAACATCCTGTAACGCTTGCTTTGAGTGTGAATAGTATACTGGTGAGCACAATTCTCTGTGAGTGTCAGGCCTACGCTCCCATCAGAATGAACATAATCGGAAGAGTCGATGCCAAATAGTACAAAGAACCTGTCAGTCGTGGTAGAAATGTGGAAGAGACAAAGACGACCTCGTAGTCTTTTTTTTAGTTTTTTGCTATGCAGAGTCCTTAAATTAGAAGCCGTTCTTATTAAGGCTTTTGAAAACTTTGCAGTTGTAGGCTTTTTATGTGAGTCGGGTACACCAATCCTCTGTTTTTTAGCGCAATGGCATAGCTTTTTGATGCTAAAGAAACGTGTGAGTTTCGAAATATCCAATCAGATATCAGTATTTTGCCATCGTCTCGGCAGTGTATCTGGTATATCCAGAACCTATCGATGCACTTAGGTATGTACCTAGAAGGTAGTGGCACAACCAGATCTATGTATATATATGTTCACAATGCCCAATTATATTATGATCCGAAGTGGGCTAAGTTGTGGAGTAAGATGTTGCATCTCTGGGTATATATAGAGTTCACAGGGGGTTCTTGCGACAGTTGGGTGGTGTAAAGATAGGGAAGGTACTGAGAGATGTCAACCTGGCGATATTCAGAGCAGCAACTATCTTCTACACATCAATTTTGCCTATAATATCTCCACGTGGTAACTGTCGGGTACTGGTCGATGTCCATCCGGACTGGACTTGCTAAGCTTATTGGCGCGAGTGCTGACCGGTACAGCAGACGAAATCCCCAAATCCACCCCGGACTGTAAGTAAGACGGTTCTGGGTTTACCCTTTCTGTCTAGAAGATAAACTATGTAACTATCCAATGATGCGTAACCGCGGGGAAATTGGTAGCAGCAGAGCGGATACTAGCACCGCTTCAATCTCACTCTGGAATTGCAAAATGTTTCATTATAAGCGACTATGAGGAACGGCTTCCCACATGCAACATCAACAACATCGGAAGTGGTGAAAATGGGTTTAGCGGTCAACGAGGGCTGAACCAAGTATTCATATATGCTGTCCAGCAAAAAGGCCACTCAACACCGATGTCTCGGACAGAAAGTCTTCAAATCCGCCCCTGAGGGACAGCGCAGTAGAGGAAGACTGAGACTCGGGTGGCGCACGCAAGTGGAAGGGGACTTCAGCCAACTTAGCGTTCGAAACTGGAGGCAAGTACCAAAAAGAGGCAGGAGGATGCAGGCTCAGGTCCACCCCGGATTGTAGCGCTACCTAAAGTGAAGTGAGTATCATCTCTAAGATATGGTGAGAGTAAAGTATCTCAATTTAATGCAATTTTAGCATGTATTTGCCAATCAAAGAGAAAACGAGAGCCTTTTGACTGACTATAGAGGAATGAGTTCACTCAGTATTGCTAACACCATCTTCTCTGTCGTTTATTGTTCGGGTGTAAACGCCTGAGACTATCTATGAAAAATCTTGTTGGCACGTACGCCAAAGATCAAAGATTTCAAAGCCGCATATGACGGTGCGCATAGGGATAAGCTATACTATGCCAAGTCTAGCTTTCATTTGAAAGGCACTATCTGTTTTAAGTCCACATAATTAGTTGCATACGCGGATAATCTTCGTGAGTATTAAAGTGGAAGTGGTCAAAATGTGTTTGATGGTAATCGAATGTAAAGCAAAACCGATTAAGTTTTTCATCTAATCAACTTTTATCAAGCCAACCGTTGTTTTGTTTGCCTCTTCATGATCCTGGTCCTGCTCTTAAGCACAAATAAAGAATCATTTGGACGTTGCTAGAGAAATATGCTGCTTGTGACTTTCAGTAACATTGACATTGACGAGGATGGAGAAGGAGGTTTAATCTCTACTACGGATTCAAGGTCTTAGATGGCTGATCCATGTTGGGCAAATGGAGGGTAAAGCTCAGGCTTAAATAGCCTTAAATTTAACCCCAACTGAAGGCGCAGCATTGGACGAGTACTCTTTCTTAAAGAATTTATCACTGTCATCGGGTAGGCATAGATGTCCCGAAGGGAGACATAAATCATTCGGAATGAGGATCAAGTAGAGCCATGGTATTTGATATAGTTGTATGTCTTTTATTAAGGCATTAAGTAACCATTTAAATGAAATTATATCCATCACGACCTCTAAACGGATGTGAATAATGATTGTGCAATCCGGTCGCCTTGTTGAACATAAGTGATTAAGTCAATTTACCATGGTTTTCTTGACAAATTTAGGTCAGATCCAATCTAAACCGAGAATTTTCCATTGATTCGTCATTCATCAAGAGCCGAATGAGGTTGACAGTGTTGAAAGTTAGTTCTAGTCATCGGATATTCATCTATCGATTCACTTTTCATTCAACTTTTTTACATTTCACATCTGGGAAAACCTAAAAAAAAAATGTCTGTCAACGCGCAACGGACATTGGTCATGAATACGCAATCAATGCGAATAGATACTCAATTGATATAGTTCCTCACTAACCAAAGCACTAGGCGTTTATTATAAAAAATTTAATACTCGCACAGCTATATTCACAATCAGGTGTATGAGGAAGTCTCACCTTGATTGCATATAAAAGTAGTTCAGACGTCGCGTCGTATCTAGATAAAATTCAATTATTTAGGCCATTTGTTTAGAAATGCAAATAAATTGTCTCAATTGATCTATAAAAAGTTCACTGAACAGTTGAAGACGCATTGTCTTCGTAAAAATTGTAAAGATTGAAACTTCCGCATAATTATTTCCTACGTCATCATTCGTTGTGATTCATTCATACTTTTGTACTACGTGCCAGGGGTTTGTAATGAATGATACGAGAACAATAAGAAATCTCACTTTTCGCGATAAAAGTATCTGAGAGATTGAATAAAGTGGTTCAAGGTGTTTTAAGATTGGTGCTATACTATTTCAAAATATCGTTTTTGCGGAAATTCAAGTTACAAATAATAATTCCCAATGTCATGCGACGTTATGTTGAACTATTATAGTAAACCTTTCTCAAAATCTCGCCATGGAATTTTCACAACGATCGAGGCATCGGAATCATTGCATTTCTGATGATTTGCTGATCAATATTGTAATTCTTCTTTAAATGATCGTACACCCGCCTTTCCATTGAAATATGTCAGTACTAACTGAAATCAGACGGGGATTCCTGGTGGCATGAGGAGCATATCTTCAAAAAATAGGCAACTATTACTATGACGGAGATTCCGCTATCTCGTCCCATACCAATGATTCACAATTAAAAGCCCCATTAACCACAATTGATATAAGCCGGAAGCCTTATGTTGCCACACGGCAAGAACGGATCCCTCTAGCTAAACCTTGCCGTTAAGATGCATGAGTCATACGTGGTATCGTCAGGGAAATACACAATTGTCATTGTAGTAACGAATAAGTTACCACTTTGCCTTAGCGATCCAAGAAACAACTTGACGTATCTACCCGATCACCCAAAACAAAGTTACTGGCATACATATCGAAACCTTTATGAAAAGGGAGAGCAGTGAAAGTCGGAGGCTCCCTTTGATGTAGTTGTTCTGAATATTGTGTAGTACGAGTATGCACTTAAAGCCGGTGTGTGTTCTAAAGCACCATCAGGCCTGTATGTGATCGATGATTAGTGCACTGGGAATGGGCTTTCAGTTAAAACTTTTAAAACTAAGGTTTTTCTATTTACAAAAAGGAGAAATCTGAGTGATCCAAATCGTCAAGTGATGATTCCAAACCAATTGAGACTACGCTTTTGGTGTCCTCCTGGAGGATGACAACGTTCAATTTCGCTCATCATTAGAAAAACTTGTATTTGGTTTCGAAGTGGGGATATGTACTCGTATATGCATTCGTATAAGAGAGCCTCCTTCCGAAGGCAGAATTCATTGAGTCTTATTTTATTCCCCTATAATTAGGGGAAATGAAATCCTCAATAAATGGCCTCGGACTGTGTGCGTCCAAGGTAGGAAATTCTGTTGATAGTTGGGTTTAATATGAGCATGCTTGCATCGTAAACCAATGCTTTCCTATGTTTATAAGGGCGACTTTTCTGCCGTTTCTCTGTTCTGGAATCATGACGGGGAAGTTCACTATTGTTAAGCACCTAAGTATGCTTGGGATAAGTGGCAAAACATTCTACATCGCTTTATTTCAGAGTGATGAAGGCACCGCGAAGCACTATCTCTATCAGCATGTCACCTATGCACCTATTAGCCTGCATTTACTCGTCGCTAGTTGATGGGACATTTATTGTGAGAGTATCTTATATCTTTCATCTTAGATCACAACCAAGTAGCGAAGAATAGTGCCATTAGAGCAAAAGAAAAACATCAGGCCATTAGTTGATAAAAGGCTTTGTTTCGAGTAGTCTGCTTGTATGGAAGAGAAAGCTAGTCTTTATCCACACATTACTATTGTAACAATTTATTTCGAATATGTGGAAGACGTCGCCATTTTTGGTCGGCGTAAAGCATTTTTTTTTAGTTCAGAAATTTCAGCAATTATGACAATTAAGTGATCTGAGTTTTCAAAATTGCCCCCATCGCACAAGAACAAGTGTGGCCGAACATCCACATTTGTCGATTCTACGTCGATCGCAGAAATTTGTTATATCACATACAGGGATCCACAAGTTCGGAATACTCGTATTTTATGGCCTGAACATAAAGGTATGGATGTGAAAGTGTGCTTTCCTAGCAATGGGCTACTCAAGGAGCGAAACCTATTTTGAATAAATACCTGGAGTCATGTGACAAAAAATATTTATGACAACGCTCCCCAAACAAAGGAAGCACTCAAGGCCAATATCCTCGCGATTATCGATGAGATATTTATAAAGCTCCTAATGAGGAGCGGCGGTGAAAATCTACAGCATGAACAATGTTCAAAAGTTTTAATAAAATGTAGAGAGAATATATCAAGCTAACAAATCCAAACTGAGACTTAGAGAGATTAGCGATGAATGTTAGAAACAAAGTCACAGTTTGTGTTAAGGATACCGAAATAGCAATTTGCAAATTGTTAAAAGATGAGAATGACCAAATTTACCAAATCAGCCATTTAACATAGGCAAAATCTAGAAATTAGTAGTCCTCCGTCGCTGCCCTATTAAACTTGATTGTTTCAATAGGTACTGTTCTCTTCCTATGGAAGAAATCTTCCCCATCCATAAAGAAGCAAGTAAGGCCGAAGTCGATAATTATAGGTTTATAAAAAAACTCTCTTGCATACCCAAACTTTTCGAAAGCATAGTCCATCAACAACTGTAGGCTAACTATCTGCACGAATCAGCAAGTGTTTATGAAATATAAATCAACCACTAGTAATCTAACTGAGTTCGTCTCTAAAACGCTTTGTGCTCCAGAAGACTGTGATAATTTCAACAGAGTCTAGCAAGGCAATCTACAAAACTTCTTACTAACTTATCATTTTCGAACTAACACAACTTGGTTTTTCGCCTCAAATCCTATTTAGAAGACCGAGACAACAAGGTCATCTTCAGATCTTCAATATCCAATCCCATTAAAGCAAGATCTGGTGTCCCTCAGGGTAGTTCCCTTGGACTCATCATCTTTATCCTAACGATTAACTATGTAAATCTAGTTTTAACGAATTCTTATCTTTCAATTTTCGCTGATGACATGAGAATTTCCAAAGTTGCCCGGGGTGGACCCGGGTCAATAATAATATCTACTGGACCGGTCGGTCTACCAGCCAAGCTACTTGAGATGAAGATGACATGGAAGATACGCAAGAAGAATAGAACCTTAGCACCATTTGTTCAAATGTTAAGACTGTCGGATTTTTGTTGAAACTCAGGTGTCTTTAAGATTAAAGTTCACAAAATTTTTGCTTATCTTAGAACATATGTTGCTCTTGAAAATTCGTATTATAAGCGCTATCGTGCGACTTGCCTTACATCATATAGGTACTTCAGAAAGATGTGCATACGCAGATGATATTGTCAGATATCAGTGGTGCGTTTAAAATTTTCAAAATATAGGCATACTCGCGAATGTACAAAATATTCAAAATATGCTTTCCAAAGCATAAAATCATTGATGCAATATCTATCCGCTTGTCGTTACTTACTTACTTACTTACTTACTTTAGATGGCGCTACAGTCCGGGGTGGACTTGGGCCTCAGTCAACAAGCTTCTCCAGCCAGCTCGATCCCTGGCTAGCTGCCTCCAGTTTCGCACGCTAAGTTGGCTGAGGTCCTCTTCCACTTGCGTGCGCCACCTGAGTCTTGGCCTTCCTCTACTGCGCTGTCCCTCGGGGACGGATTCGAAGACTTTTCGGACCGGAGCATTGGTGTCCCTGCGCTCTACATGACCCAGCCATCTCAGTCTTTGGATCTTCGCTCTTCTGGCTAGGTCCATGTCGCTTTACAGTCCATACAGTTCGTAGTTGTATCTCCTCCTCCACTCACCGTCACTGCAGACGGGACCGAAGATCGCCCGAAGAATTTTTCTCTCGAAGCAACCAAGAATACCCTCATCCATTTTTGATAATGTCCATGCCTCTGCGCCATAGAGCAGGACCGGGATTATTAAAGTCTTATAAAGGGTGACTTTTGTTGTCCGAGAGAGGGCTTTGCTACTCAATTGCCTTCTTAACCCAAAGAAACAGCTATTGACAAGAGTTATTCTTCGTTTGATCTCAGAGCTGATATCGTTACCAGTTTTGTTTTAGTCTGTGTTCTGGATTAAGCCATTAGTTGCGAGAGTTATTCTTCTTTTGATCTCAGTGCTGGTGTCGTTGTCTATATTTATAGCGGAGCCTAGGTAGACAAAGTCCTTAACTACCTCAAAGTTATATCTGTCGAGGGTGACGTTCTGTCCGAGACGTCGGTGTTGGTTGTCCTTTTTGCTTGACAGTATATACTTGGTCTTTCCCTCATCGACCGCTAAACCCATTTTCGCCGCTTCCGTCTCAATACTCGCGAAAGCGCCGGTGACATCACGCTGCTTTCTCCCAATTATGTCAATATCGTCGGCGTATGCGAGTAGTTGGACGGACTTTTGAAAGATAGCGCCGCTTGTCGTTAGACATTACAAATGTTCATATACCTTTATAGCGTAGAAACATGGTCGTAAGCAGATGGGTGGGGATATACATACCACCTGGATCAAAATTCCCGGAATTTATTCAGAAAATTAAAAATACAAGTTTATTCATCTAAATCTATATTGTACCCTTCAAAGTAATCCCCATCGACTGCAACACACTTATTCCAGCGCTTGATTCAATCCTCGAAACATTTTTTTATTCGGCTTTCGGTATGTCCATCAGTACTTCCTGCGATTTTTCCATTACTTCCTCTCGGCTGCTAAAACGCGTTCCCCGTAGTGGTTTTTAACTCGATTGAAGAGAAAGAAGTTACAGGGAGCCAAATCAGGTGAATTCGGTGGCTGTTGGATGGTATTTGTTGCATTTTTCGTCAAAAAAGTACGAGTAATGATGGCACTGTGCGACGGTGCGTTATCATGGTGCAAAATCCACGAGTTTTCTGTCCACAATTCTGGTCTCTTTCGGCGAATTGCTGCACGCAAACGTCTCATAACGGTTATTGACCAACATTTCGCTTATTTCATCAATGTTTTTGTCGGTTTTCGATGTCGATGGTCTGCCACTGGGTTCATCATCTTCGATTGACTCACGACCACTTTTGAACCGCTCGTGCCACTGGTAAACGACCGTTTTCTTTAGAGAATCGTTACCGAAACACTTTTCCAACATTTCCAACGTTCGCACACCATTAAATCGTTGTTGCAAATTTATATTCATTTCTAAAATTGTAAAAAATCGCCAACACACACAGACATAGATGTGCTCTTGGCTACGTAACTTTTGCAAATGTCAAGTTTTGATGCTAAGATTTAGAGAGAATATCAACAACAGATGTACCAAATAAAAAAAACTCAAATCGGAACAATGGGAGCGCTACATGATGGTTATTTGATCAAGGTTGTACTTTGACGCTTTGAACGCAATTTTCCTCAAAGTTTTCCTCATGTTTATGCGACATTACCCGACATGCCTGGGATATGCAGAGCATCTGTACGAGTATTTTGATGCTCTGACCCGAACATTTTTCGATCCCTTTACGAGGGGACATCATCGAAGATGAAAACGACTCAGTAAGAGGCGTACGCTAGTGATGCATGCTTACTGGGGAGGGTAATTTATTGAGACCCAAATCCTCTATGAACTTTAGAGCCATTGAAGTCGGTAAGTAGGAAGTCGACTGGCGTTGTAAAAACTATTATATTTCTGGTACTGATCGTTATTTTTAGGCTTGAAGGTGATTTCGTCTAACAAATTATTGTTTAAATCGCGGTCGTCGGTAAAGCCAATCGCTTTCTTCGAATGAAAAGTCAGTCAGTTCCTTCATTGCTGTGATTTCGCAGTTCTGGGTTTTGCTTTCATAACCTCTATTCTTGATTTGATTAAATATTAAGAGGATGCAAGTTGATAAGGCAAAATGTTATTTTTAAGTCCATTACGTCAATAAGTCAAAACAACAATTTGCGTCCGCTGGATCCTCTATAACCTGCTTCGGCACTGCACTCATAATAATGCAATCTAACGACTTTCTGGAGATATTCTAGTTAATGTGCTCAAAACTGCATAAATTAAAGAAAAACAAGTCTAAATCTTAGTAATTGATATATTCTATGTACAATATGAACACTATGTTTCCAAAGGTCCTTAATATGCCTGCATATGCCCTCAACAAGCCCAGTTTTTAAGTTATGGTAGAAACCAGTTTCATCATCAATCCGCAAAGTTATTGACATTTTTGTAAAAACCTCCTCCTCATGCAGCGGACGGACCATCAAGTTTGCCGGATCCAACAACTGACTCACTTGCCAAGAAAAACAAATTCACAGGAGTTTCGAGTGAATCAACTATATCGACGGGTCTTACGAATTTTTGAATTTTTGTTTTAATTGTTTTTATTTTTATGTATTCCGTCCACTTGTAATCAGTCAGCCTTGAAACACGAACTCTTACTATTTGTTTCTGTGGCCTGGGCATAGTACTCTAATTATCTTTGGTGTTTACAATTATTTCCGGCCTTAAAAATTCCCATACTTATAATGTTATGACATATTACGATGTTTTCCGTTTAACCACTTCAATGGAGAATTGTTCAAATGTTTGCTGAAGGTAACAACTGAATCATAGTCTGCTTTCTGCAGACCAATTACCTGTCTCGGAGAATGCTTAACAGTGTCGACGTCCCCTCGTCATCAGGTCTCATTAGGGTTTTGCAAAAAAAAATAAAAAAAAAAATCGTTGAAATAAGAAAAACAAATAAACCAGTGAGCTGGTGTTGTTTATTCATTTGTTGTTCATTTATTTTTTTTCTAAATTATGAAAGCCGGTTAAACAACTTCACTCTTGCAAAGCTAATGAAGTTAAGCTCTGAGAGAGAAACACAAAAAAGGCTCTCAGACTCAGACTGAATCTCTAAATCTGACTGTGGCTCTGACTCATTAGATCGCTGCCGGTTTTAATCTATCTCAAAAGAGTTGACCCAACGAATATTCGTATTGAATTTGATACAATTTGACATCTGAGTTACAAATTTAATACTTTCGTGGTTTGGGCATTGAGGTAGAGCAATGAACAGATGACTAATAGGTGTACTGTTTCTGACTTTGTCATAAGAATAGAAAATCCAAAGTCACTCCTTAGGGCGCTAAGTATATATCAATGTTTTGGTGACCACGGGAAAAAGTGATTGTTATGCAGTCTCTTGGAATGGTTATAGTGCTTCTAATTTGGCCGCAGCGGATTTGGCTGTCGCTAATAATTCTGGGTGACGGTTGTACCATACATTGTAAAATTCGAATTGGGACGATTTGGGGTCAATCTAGCAATGCTCAGTTCCTCAACACTGATTAAAAATCAAATGTACACGTGATGGACACTGGTAGATTAAGAAGCAGTATGGTTGAGCAAGAGGAAGACCACAAAAATCATTGTCGGCCCGTCCTCAATTAACTGAATATTTCAACCACGGTAGATCTAAAAAGATCCTTAGAAGTTCCTGTTGCTGTTCAATACCTCTTTATCGATTTTAAAAGCTCGTTTAACTGTTGGCAAACAATTTTTAACGTCGGCTTCCCTGCCAAACTCCTTCGATTGCCAAAAGTATAAAAGTTTTGAAGCTATCCTACCGAGATATTTGATGCCAAAAAGAGGCTTCGATTAGACGATGCGATGTTATGTTAAGTTAGACGAATTGGCACTTCTGCCGTTATTAGTATTGAATAAGAAGGGACCTCGCCAAGTACAAAATGCGCGTCTTAAACCAGTTGCCTTTCTTTTTGAGTCCACATCTGCTTGTGCGTAATGCCATTACTACTCACTCAAAAGGCTCTACAAAGCGGATTCGGCCTAAACTGTAGATAGAGTCTCTTAAAAACTTCATTCCGAAGCCTTATTACTCTTTGCCATCTTAGCTCAAAGAAACAGCGTTTGGCAAGAATTACTTGGTGAAACTTTCGAAGATTGTTCCTTAAGTAGAGGCGAGCTGTTTATGCTCACTCTTCCCCCCAGGCGATGCCAATTTTTGTTCCTACTCTTTGCGCGTAGGGCTCATGGGGCGCACTTATTTTTCGCGCGAGCGCCTACCTACGTTCTTCATCTAATCATAGGTTTCGTAGAGATGTTGGGATTAAACCCTAGTGCAGCATTTCAGGTGGCTTTTCGGTATCGATGGCATTTGCCTTCAGAACTTAGTGTTGGTTAAATGCGACATGTAGAGGTGTTGAGGGTATGCCATATGCAAGGATGGTTTGTTAAATCTCCTTCTTGTTTGTGCTATTTCAGATATTTGAAGACCTACCAATGGCTGCAGTGGCAGTGGCGAAAGGCCTTGCGTCGATTGACCCATAATCAATGTGATTATCAGATGGCCGCCATGATTATTTGTGAGAAACACACGAAACCGTGTGGTACCTATAGCAATGTTCCGTTCCCCAGAAAAGTCAAATAGTCCAAGTACGTTTCCCAACGTGTAGTCGAGCAGGTTTTGACTCCCCACTGCTATAAATGCCCTTTTTTCCCTAATTTGATATTGTTGAAGAGCCTTAGAAATATTATTCGGTAGCGTTGTCATTTTTTTTTTTTGGGAACATGCGCATATCAGACTGAATTTGCCGAAATTGGTTTCATTTCGAAGTATGAAAGGCTGTTAAGTTTGCAGCTTACAACATATCGGAGTAAGTTAGCTTGCACTGGACAATCTTGCCCTACAGTTGCGGCTTAAATAGCCGCAGAATGCTGGTTCTATTACTTTGAGCCTATGACCTTCTCTTTTTCGTAGGAGAATAGGTGAATTTTTTCAATCACCACGTACTCTCATAAAGTTGCTTTAGATTCAAAGCCCGATATTTCATTAATTCAAAAATTGTTGGTCACGAGTTCTATTCGAATTGAACATCTTCAGCAGCATCAATTTAGATAAATCATTTGAAACGCTGTAACCTCTTCTCCACAGTGATAGTTACTTTCGTACATTTTTAAAAAAATCAGATGGTAACTCTTCCACACCTCAACTCAATTCTCTCACTAACTATAAGTGTGGAGTAGAAGCCAGCTTTCTCAGAACTCGATCCAATTCCACAGTTCCTCTGAATCTTTTGTCCAGAATCTGAATCTTAGTCTGATTTTTGGTCTGCCAAAAAGCTCCGACTCTCAGGTTTCATTGTAATCGCTTGACCAGCCTAATGGTCAGTTACTATTTGAACGCGACCGCATTCAGATGTCTACACATTAGAACGGCAAGTTTTCGAAAAAAAAAAAAAAATAATCTCGAGGAGACTTTACTAATTAGAGTGCCTCAAGTACCGGGAATTTATTTTACTAACAAAACGATCTAAAAGTGAAACAGTTTCAAGTAGCAACTAAATTTGTATTTTTTTTTTATTTGTATAATATATATATTGTTTAAAGCTGTGATTAATTAAAAATAAGTATTGTCTAAAAACAAGTTGAAATAAACAAAAAAATAAAAGATAAAATATCAAAAGAAAAGAAAAGAAAAAAGTGGATCAGATTATTGTTGATTTACGAGTCTACGGATTGGACTTATTGTGAATTTGGGTGGTTTGACCAGGTGAGAGTCGTCATTTAGGTGATGATGCAGTTGACCTTGAATGTTAAACACGTTAACAGTCGCAAATGGATGAGTACGACGTTCATATTTCTGGCAATGCTTAATGCACTCTCTTGTCAGTCAAATGGATGGAATTATGACTCTGACGGCTCGGGTAAGTTGATAAATCATATCTTTAGGTCAAAGATCTTAAGACAACACAACGACATATTAACATTTCTACGAATAAAAATACTCGTATTT
Organism: Volucella inflata; assembly: GCA_928272305.1. Taxonomy (NCBI): domain Eukaryota; kingdom Metazoa; phylum Arthropoda; class Insecta; order Diptera; family Syrphidae; genus Volucella; species Volucella inflata. The sequence continues at coordinate 69,852,558 of OV743719.1, forward strand.
AGTATAAAGATTGTAGCTGCCACTATCTGTTTTTCTGCGTTCTATATGATAATACAGAAAGCACAAGTATTTAAAACGATTTCTAATCGTTTGCATTCATTTGCTCATATAGATTGGTGTCAAATTAACTTTGATTAAATATTATATATATTATTTTTGACGTATTCTAAATTAGTAGATCTCTCTTGTATTATTGAAATAATTGATTAAAAGCGCCAATTATTCGCAATAAACGATGGTGAAGCATGGCATTTTGCGATGAGTATTTTGTTTACATTAACAACTTGAATGGGAAAACGCGCAATTCGTGCGTTTACTCGTTACTCAGAAATGTTATGTAGATGTCTATATATTTGTTACAACACCTAGTTTATCAATGAATGGTCAAGTTAATCTGTAAGCCCATACACCTATCGATTCAAACTCCTAATTGAATGCCAGAATGTGATTTTTTTCCAGCAAGTCATGAATGAATTTTATTCACGTTATTTTTTCTTGAATTGGGTTATTCCCAGTATTTCAATATTTCCTATGTTTTTACTAAAATCGTTGGCCCCAATTTCAAATATAATAAAAAACCACATTTTGTGGTATGGTTTTTACCCTCTCAAAATGATGAGAATCACAAAGAAGGAATATTTTGTTAAAATTATTTTTATCGATGCGTAACCTGTGGTGGGTCATCTGCTGGTTTCTTTTTGAATCATATATAATTTTGACAGTGACAGCTTTTATGAGCTCAAAGAATTGACAGAAACTCAGTATTATATTTTCGCAGTACAAATTTGATCAAATTACACTCGAACAAAGTTCTGAAATATTCCAAAAGTATTTCTAAAGTGGATGCTGTGTAGCCGAAACGGTGCTTATTTTGAACAGAAATTTCGATCTAAATAATTCTCCAACTGCAGCTGATGTACGCCAGTTCATGAAGAGAAACTGGTTCAGTGATTGGTAACCGACCATATTCCCGTGTACGTCGTGTGAGCTGATAGGAGGTCATTGAAAATGTTGCCGAAAGTCAGCGCCTGAACTCAGGAATCTTAACTCGGGAAGATTTCGGTTACTGAACATCAGTCGCACAAGCCTGAGGAAAATTTTGAAGGAATTGAAGCAAAATGACCAACGGCTTTGTTATCGTTTCGCTGTGTGGGCTTTTAGCCCTTTCGCTACAACTTTTGCAGGGCGTTTCCACAAACTTTATTTCCGACTTCTTGGGGACCCAATGTGACTTTATATGCGTAAAAATCAAACGAAGCATGTAACTTATGTGGATAATGGTATTTTGGAGTGGGATAATATATCCCAACAGAAAATTCAACTTCGAATGCATAGCCTAGGCATTCACTGCGGCCATTTTTTTTCCACCATTTAATTGATTTTCGGTGGATGTCATACAATCCCGACATTTGGTCTGCTGATTCCACGACACCCATTATAGCGCGGAAAGTCTTTACGATCTGAGAGCACGAATTTTCTTCCACAGTGCCATCTTTCATTTGCGTGCAACAGTGGTCATTTCAGATGTGTGGCAGCTACTGAGCAGCATAATTTCCATGACGTCCTGTCACTTTACAGCGATGGTACCTGTCATAACGAAAGTTATAAAAAAAAAGAAAGTATATAATGTAACAATGTATCTGCCGAATTGACTTTGAAAATGGCTTCGCCTCTTTGCAATTTATTTGGAATTTTTGGCACATTCCTGCGATTGGACATGCATATTCTCAAGGCTGTATCTTTGTATCTTGTCGGCGAAATTGACGGAGGTAAAAAGTCGATCAAAGCAAAGTGTCACGTCAGGATTCGATTCGTTCCCCGAGTGTACCTTCAAGTCCAGGACCTTCTTTTCCGTTGTAAATATTTATGTCATAGGTGTATCCAATCAGAGAATCGCAGCGGACCCACATTTTGATGTCCCGTTTTATTGGTTTCAAAGGCATACATTGCTTGAGTGATGAACGTCCTTTGAATTTCTTCATCTGCTCATCGATGCTTTGAAAGCTGCCATCATCGCGGCGGGCTCTGAACGCTGCATTCAAGCAATTAATAAAATCGTCTATGTATTACGTTTAACTTGCATCCGCAGACATGTCTACAGACCCAAAATACCGCTTAGACATTATCTGCTCAAAACGACCACGTGATATGTCTGACTTTATATATTCGTTGCCCAATGAAGTATGATTCGATCAATAGTCTTTTAGCGATGGCACATGGTTATACGACATAATAAACATGTATCCAAATATTATATCGATTTCGCCTGAGTCTGTTTGCAGAAGTTTTTTTCTGTTCTGTCCCGATAAAGGAATTTTCTTAAGCCTCTCGTTGGTGCACTGAGCAATGTACAAGGACATGCTTCTGGGAAATAATTTGCGATCAATTTCTTGTGGCGACGAGTGACGTGAAATATTTCCTGTAATTCCGCATTTTCGATGACAAGTAACCAATTTTCTTAGAATGAATGATTCATCTGGTGTGCCCCAAACTAATGGTCACTACACTCACTAAAATTAGTTTCCGATTTACTGTTATCATCTTCATATTCTTGAAGTGCTGCACCATTTTTACAACATCATCTTGCTAACAGTGTATTTTTTTACTAATCTCGCATATCATAGGATTATAAATAGATCTAACGTCATGATGAATTGTGAGCATTCCGATCAACATTTCTCAACGGATTGCCTCTGCAGTAGTCTGCAGCTAATTAATGTTTCATGATCTTTGCATATTTGTTACTTATTGTGACCTTAATGAACTTACATTTATTTCACTCAAAATCAGTGCCCTGTGGTGTTTTAGAATTTATAAAGTTTCACTCAAATAGCCTAAGGCAGCCATATAACTGGAAAACTGCTGCAAAATCCTTCTAAGCCGTCAAAGGTTTCAATATGAATGAAAAATGAAGGAAAAAGGGTAGAAGACATTTTTGGTCGTTCATCAAATCATGACGAATTCTCCCTAATTCTCTTTCCCAACGTTCATCCATGTACATAAATATTTTAAACAGTAATTCTTCAAATAATGTTAATCTACTTGCTACTCATTTTGTAGCCAACTCCATGGATTTTAAAATGTCTTCGCATTTGCTATGCTCTTCGAAAATAATTCTTTTATCACATTCGAATAATAGCAAGGTCCTGATACATACAGGTTCGCTGCTTAAGATGGTAAGTTAACTACTTCTTTTGTAGAAATTGTAAAATTGTAGATTCATGCTAGCAAAACCAAACAGACTGAAAGGAATCTTCACATTTAGCCTGGCACCAGCATATCTGTATACTGAACCGAAAATTGGAAAAGATGAAATCACCTGAATTCATCTCAAATGAATCATCCCTTCTGCGGTCTAAGATCCTGCGTTTTATAATCTTGGGAAAGAGCTTAAGCTCCTCCCGGCATCAAAGTGAGCGTTCTTTTGGTAACACAGCCAGACAACATGCTTTAGGTGTACATCTGAGCAATACTGGTTAATATGACTGTGATTGCGCTTGTAGATTGAAACCAATATGCGATGACAGAGTCTCACACAAGGTGCTTCGGTGCATAATGGTCCACTTAGTATATAACGCTCGTCATGGTAATAATTTTTATATTAAGATGATGTACCTGTTATATCTGTTGGATCATGGCTAGTGATCATCTGTGCTTGACTTTTAATCAATTATCTCAAACCGAGGTTGTTCTCCTTACAAGATGAAGGAAGCAGTGTATGTTGGACCTCTGTTGTGCTTGAAAACATTACCATTTATTTCCCAACGAAACTACGTATATGAGTGTCATATTGAATAATAAACTTTCTTGGACTAAGCATGTTCCGTCCAAAACCTCCAAGGGGCCTTTGACATTGGACATAGGACTTACGAAAACGAAAGGTTTTTGGGATCTATACAACTATTTATGATAAATTATATGTTATACGAAAATACGTCAGTGTTGCTTTTATCAGTCCCCTGAGAACCTATCTCTGCTGCTTTTATCACAAAGACACATTATCTGTCTTTATCCTGCACAATCGAACGAGCTCTATAGTACTCGTATTGGGAATATCTTCGTTTGCTCATTTTTCACGAATGCTTGTGTGTACGTCATTAGTACATCATGTGTCGGACGTTTTAACACTTCGGGGAGTAGGCAATTATCTCATGTAATTTTTTTAAAGATGTCTTAAGGAAAAAGACTGAAGCTTGAATCTTAACGTTGCTACGAGCATTACACTTTTCAAATGAACTGGTTCGGCGGGTAGCATGCCAAAATCAGTGACTCTATCTCCTCATACGAGTATTTAAAGTATATTATGCAGCAGAGATGAATAGTATCGGGCAAGATTCTGTTTCGAAATTTCACCTCTTAAAGTTAACTTAATTGTTTTTTGAGATTTCTTAAATATAAGTTTCTCGATCTTAGCTTTTTTGATTGAAAAAGCCTCAAAAAGGATTGTCAAATACAGTAGGCCAAAGAGTCCTCTGTGAAGGCTTTTTTTCACCCAAAGTAGTCATATTTTTTCACGACAAAACTGGTAGATCCTCCCTCGACTGTAGCTCGTTTAGGAAATACCAAATATTTTGGTGCAAATCAATGGCAGCTACTGGTCTGCCATTCAAATCGCCATAGATTCTGAGGAATTAAAAATCATTTTCCTGAGAAATTCTTAGTTGATTTTTTTTCGTACCTTTCAGATAAATATTTAAATTTCCTCAGGGTATGGGTGCGCGAATAATGCTGTCATATACTCTCGTTGGTCTGGCTGTTATGTTCCGCATATAGAATCAGATTCAGCATGACTCACGACACACAAGTTAAGTTGAAAGAGATGCAATTCTGCTCGTCATTTGATGCTTTGGAATATATTTTTTATACGTAAGCTGAGAATTTAACTGTAGTTTTATTGTATCTACTCGTATATCGCATGTTTAGTTTATTGATTCGTGGTCGTATGATTATGCACGATATCTGAATTCAATTTGTGACATCAGTTTTACTATTTGTTTGAAGTAATATCAAGAGATTCTCTTGTTTATGTGATAAGATACATTTTTTTCTTTCAGTAAAATCGTGCAAATTTGTATGATGACAGTGAGTTTATTTTTACATCGACGACAGGTATTTATTTTTGCATAAACTGATTCATTGCATACCGCATTTTGCAATGAAACTATTACCTTTTAGTGGCTTTCTTGGGGCATCATGCATGTCCGATTGTTTTGAACTACTCCCAGCATCGTTTATCCGTATAGAGAAATTAGAATCGTATTCCGGACATCCGTATTGTACGAATGTACCTCCTATTAGTTTGGTTTAAGGTCCGGTAAGTTCATATTTGCGCTAAAAAAATTTCTGAGACAAATCCAAGAAATTCGAGTCGATACTTTTACCCTTGTTAATTTTAAAAAATCACATCTGACAGTAGTAACAAATATAAGTAATACAGAGCGTTACTTTGTTTTCTGCCAAACTAGTAAGATTGTATAGAAAGACGATGGAGGCCGGCCTTTGGGCTAAGAAAGGTCAGAAGCAATTTTACTAAGTCTTTTGATATCACCTCTGATGTGTTGGGCTTCTTCCGACCGCCACTGTAAAATCCATGGTTTGACTATGACTGTTGGCTGGTGTATACAAACAAATTGGAAATATATGGAGCTGCACTGCAAATGACCTTGGAGAAGCTAGTTTTGATTATGATGTAACATAGACTTTTGATGTCAAAAACGGCTTGTGACGGGCAGAACTTAAATGAATTTCGCCAAGCTACCCAGCAATCACGTGAGGAACAATCTGTGGGTTCGACTTCAGCTATCTGTTTTTAATGCATTATTATAACAGACAGGATACTTTTGAGGTAGTCAGGGAATGGAGTCCGTTCTTAAAATAAACAACGACTCCGACTTAATGATTATTTGAAGAGTAGCACCTGTTTGTTTTTGAGCTAAGATGACCATTGGACAGAAAATCCTCCCACGCGCATACAAAATAAAAGTTTGATCGTCTCAGTCTTTTCCTATGGCATGGCGTCAACGGCTCCGACAAGCGCTGCAGCTTCGAGTCCTCAAATCTATTGGCGAGCAGAATCCGGCCTTACCTCCGAAAAAATTGTTGCGACAAAGGAAGGTTACATTAGATTCATTGCAGACTTAATAATAGATGATGGTTCCATATAATCCTAATAAGATTTTTGCCTTTAGGCCACCTGCATGCCCACATAAATAACAATAACAATGCGTGGCCTTAACAGTAGTGTAACTTGCTGCAGAAGCCCTAGCTGGGACATCTCTATCCTCGCCTATTGTTGAAGCATCTACTGTATTGTTAAAAACTTCCCTCTCTCTTAGAGTTATCTATGTGTCTGCTTTCTTTGCCCAGGGAGCTTCTTTGTGGTGAAATACGGCACGAGATAATGTGCCGGCCTTCACAAATTGTAGGTCGATGAAATTCTAATCGTTTTCAAGAGATGCTGTTGTTCAAACCTCAGCTCGAAGAGGAGTTTTAGCTAACTTTTCAAAACGATTAGGAGCGTTGTTACTTTGCTTAGACTAATTGGTATTACCAGTTACCATTGGAAGCGGTTTCATTTAAGTGCTCATTGCTATGTGCAGACATTTTACTTTTCTTAATTAATAAGTGAACAGTAATTGTAAGGCTGTTTACTTGTTTTTCTCCTTTTCAGTGCTTTTTCCAGCTTCTTATGAAAGACGAATGCAGCGGCTTAAGAGTTCGACTGCAGTTCTGACGTCAATTCGATGGGGCCTCTCAGAAATTCGGTAACGTTCTCGGGAATTTGCAATAGTAGCCACAGTTCTGCTTATGAATCAACAGACGAATGATTTTTGGAAAATCTCTTCTTTATCCTGTACTGCACCTAGAATGTATGCCTACAACTCAGGTTCGCTAATAGCAAAAATAGTTACGAACCTGCTCGGACATATCTCTAAGCTTTCATTATCATCATGAACTTGTTGACTCTATTATCAATGTTCGTTTCTAAATTATGAGTAATAGTTGCGATTTTTTTTGATTTTTTTTTGGAATGCATATAATTAAAAAAATCAAATAAAAATTGATAGTGATAAATAATGAAGCTGTTACGCCATTGAGCACAAATAATTCACTTCATCTATTGATCTGATGAAAACACAAACAATTCTTTTCTGCGCAGGCACTTCCTGAAGAACATGTTTGCGCTTTGTTCCAGTTCCAGCATACGTAGACGGGACCAAGAGTGGTAAAGTATTTGGTGCATCAGATGTCTACCGCGTTAAGCCTTCGACGAGTTTTTTCTTAAATTTGGTTATATTCATTTTAGTGCCGTTTCTTATTTTGTATAGAACGAGAGAGTTTACAGCGGATGTAGTAACCAAGTGGAAAAATAAGCGTTTGTACCACTTGAGTACGGCGAATATGATGACATTTGGTCCGACAGATCAATAAACGTTTTTCGTTTATTGTAGTCGACAGGCACCAACGAATTATCGTGTTTTAAACTCAGCATCGGAACTTCCCTTTTATCTTTCCGCTTCATCACAACGATTTTATCCTCGTTCTGCTCAGCAAACTTTTCGCCTTGTTTTAGTTTAGCCTTTACGATGTTTACTGGGTTGTTCTTCCGATTAATTCGAAGAGTGCCGACCAAATGGGTTTGTCTGCTGGCCAAAGACTTTGCAAATGAAACGCTGGTGTACCAGTTGCTACAAAACAGAGTCCTTCCGCTGTCCAAAAGGCCATCCATCAATTCCATTACGACTTTCTCGGAAACAGATAAACTGTCCACTCTTTCTTTTCCAGTATAGACTTTGAAAGCCCATGTGTAGCCGCCTTGAACACAAAGTTTGAAAAGCTTTATGCCGTATCTATGCTTTTTGTTGTCGATATATTGATGGAAAAACATTCTACCACGAAATGGAACATTGCTCTCGTCAAATTAAACATCTTCTTCAGGAGTGTAGGCTCCTTTGAATTTCGCTTGAAGCAGCGTTATCAAACTTGACAGTTTCGACAGTCGATCATTTGCAGTAATGCTGTTATCCGCGAAGTGCAGCATTATAAACAGAAGGCTCATGACTTTGCTCATATTATTTTCTTAGAGGGGGCTTTTAGACCAATAATCTCTTATTTGGGGCAGACGAACAAGACCCATCCACTGAATCAACCCCAGGAAATTGCGAATCTCTGGAGCTGTTGTTTCGGTCCATTTAGGCAACCTTGGCGCGATGAACTGGGTGTTTGTTCCAATTTTCGAGCAGCGAACCGATTCGTCTCAGCAACGATGAGTGAGATAACTTCGTTAGAAACAAAAAAATTGTAAAAATAAAGTGGACCGCGTGTCCACTGGTGGACACATTTACAGTTTGACGGTTTTATGCCTAATTAACATAACACATTAAATAAAACAACTGTAAGCGACATTGAAATCACTCACAACCAAAAAACAGTACGGACAATTTTTCAGTCCCAAAAGGTATCAGCAAAAATATACGATGGCGCTAAACGTGTAAAACGTAAAGCGTTTGGCAAAGTAGTGGAAAGTCATTGGGTTATTCAATGGCTACAAATCTTAGAACAACTTATTCCAAATGACTTCCTTTTGCATTCCAGCACGAATTAAGACGATGTGGCCACTCATCGATTGCGAGACGCACTTCATGCATGGGGAAATTGTCCACTGCACGGACAAGGGCTCGCTTCAACGACTCAATATTTGAGTGTCGAGTAGAGCAAGCCATGGCCTCTAGTACGGATCAAAACTTGTAATCCAACGGGTTGAGGTCTGGACTACCAGCGGGCTAATCATCCGTTGTTGTGAAGTCCGGAACATTGTTTTTGAGCCACAGATGAGTCGTTTTTGCTTTGTGAGCTGGAGCAGAGTCTTGCTGGAAAGTCCATGGCTTGTTGTTGAATATTGATTGGTTGAGAGACTTCACAATGGGTTCCAAGACGGTCGATTGATACGATTTGGCCAATGTTTTCACTATTTTCTCGCAAAAATGGAGCTTGATAAACGCCATCGTAGCACACCCCCCACCATACCATTACAGACGCGGGATGGTGGCCTCTTTGAACCCTCGGGATGAGTTAGGATGCTTCTCTGGATGACCGAGCATACCCACGATCGTTCTGCTTATTAAAGGATTCTTCTATGGTGAAGATTTTCTCGTCAGTAAACAGAATTTGTCTGTGAGCGTTCTTCGCGTACCGGCTGAGTAACGCTTTCGGTCTTCGCTTGCGTTTTTCCTTCAATGCGGCCGTGACCAGGTGTCCAGTGTGTCGCTGAGTACTCAATCATCTTTGATAATGCGAGACATGGATTTTTGCGAAATCTGCATTTCCCGCTACAAGATTTTCTGTTTTCGCAGCGGTTTTCGGTCGATTCGTTTCTTCACGGCTTTGATCGCTTTCGGAGTTCTCACAGTGCGCGGACGGCCGGATCTTTGACGGTCTCGTACTCCACCAGTATCCTCAAACAACTTCACAGCCAAGATACACAAAATTGCGATTGCAATTGCAACTACAACAATACGATTTTCGATGTCACCCATTCCATGATTGTAAGCAATTAATGTCAAAAACTTTTTACCCCACAATGAAGTATAAATATCAACTGTCAAATCGCAATCGATACGAAATGGATGCGGCCAGTGTTGCGTTCATAATGAGTGAGTTCAGTTGTGAACCAGTATTTATGACTTGACTAGGTAGGTTGGTGACGTTTCTTGATTTCAAGGGACCCTTTCGCAATGTCAACCTCATCCTCAATCAACTAACTTAATAAGTAAGAAGGAGCGAGATCTGGTTTGGTGGTGTGTGTAACTCTTTATATATGTATATGACAGACAAACAACTGCAGGCATTATTTCGAATTCATCAGTACGAATCTTAGATATGTTGGTGTTGCCTAAGAGTGAGTCTGAAAAAAAACACGCAGCTGATCCTATTTAAAAGAAAAATGAGAATATTATGCATCATCTCGATGGCACCACCCGGAAGTTTGCTTGGCTGTTTGGTGGTCTCCACTGGAGAGACAACAAACTATTTCATCACTGGACGGGTTAATAAACTCTCCGAGGGGGCTTTTCACATTTCGTTTCATTTGGAATCTAAAAACCAGTTTAGAATGTAGATGGCATAAAGGCATAGAAGTCTTCTCTGAGAACCTTTGCCTGCACAAATTGTTCATTCCACTCACATACTGTAATGCCGTCATTCAAGTCTAACTCCCAGCTTTTCAATAAGCAGCTTAACTCAATCTAAATCCAATATCCACACAAGGAGCTAGCAAATCCTTGATTTCAAATACCATACATTCGAGAGTGCTTAGAGACAGCCGCCCATCTTTAAATGAGTTTGCTAATAGTATAACACTGAGTTACACTCACTGCGAAGGACTCACTGCGCCGCTAAAAAAAATGACCAAATTGAAATCTTTGAGTTTAAACAGATGGTAGCTTAGCGACACACGTATTACCAATGTCCCAGGCCCAGAGGAGCCCTCACGGAGACAAATAAAGCTGGTACTTGATCTTTAGTGATAAGATCATCAGATATACCTTTAAACTGACACTGTTTGATTTAAAGATACGCGCAGCATTTATGTTTTCAACGAATTCTTGACGAAGAAAAACCAAATTCTCTGTCGTACTTCCAGGATTCGATTATGGAAGTGATCAAAACCACTTTGACCTAACTTAACTTTTATTGCTTAATCGACCAATTCGTAGATACGAGTAAATGACGCTTCAACTCAAGTAGGTACAAACACCAATTAGAAGTTATGTGTAGGGCATGATCTGCAAGCAAGAAGTAAAGAATCATCTAATTTCCTGTTGAGAGTCACGTAGACCTAGTCTTCTACACTTGAGTACAATTGAAAATTTCCCGAAGTACACTGATATGTATAGATAGCACTAAATAATGGGGTTTGGTCCAAAACCCCATTTGAACAACTTTTCTGGTTCAAGATTGTGAAAAATCTTATTTAACTAAAGCAAGCATAAGGGAAACACCGTCTTTTGCGGTCAGAGCTAGCTGCGATTTTAGTAAACTTTATTGAGGTTTTTTCTTCCTCGATCTAATCCCACCTATCCAAAGCTTCTTTAAAACATAAGAGGAAAATAAGAAGAATACCCATCGGATGTTCTCTTTAGATTTCCGATCTTTCTGTTGACAGTCCTTCGTTAACAGTCAGCTGCTTTTAGGGTTATAGAGTTCTTCAACAAACCTCAGCTTTATTTCACTTATTTCTTGTTTTCCTTCCAGATAATCTAAGCGAAGGCGATGTCTGTAAATTAAAAAATGGTGATTCTGGAGTGTGTAAACGAATTGAAGCATGTGGACCCTTGATCGAGGGACTGCGCAAAAGAACCATTGAATACAAATTTCTTGTAAGATGTGCATTTATTAGAGATGATGAGATAATATGCTGTCCAATTCAAAGTCAACCTCCTTCTGTAAAGCCGCCAGTGTAAGTAACATTTATCTTATTTAAAATTCTTCTTTCGCTTGTAACTGACCGTATGCCTCTTAATTCTTTCCTACTCTTCTTACTTAACCTTCTTGTACAAAAAAAAAAACCAACAATTTTTAGCTCGTTAAGTTTAACAGATCGTACAGTTACTACTTCATCCACAACGATTCCTACTACTTCTACTACCTCCACTACAACAACAACAACGATGACTCCATTAACCTCAACAACAACTCAACGACTAACTATTGGCGATGTAATCCTGACAGGTACGGAGTCGTTTATTGATTTGAGCAAAATCTTGCGACAAAAGGCAACAAAAAGGCCTCAAACTCCACTACAACCGATTCCACTGCAATCAACAATTGGTTTCCGTCAACCTAACGTACCTAATCAATTCGGAAGGACTGTTCATTGGCCTGATCAGTCAACCAACTCTGTAGGATTCGTAACAAAGATCAGACGCCCTCCGGTTTTTAGTCCTGATGCCGAGTTGTATGATCCGAGTACAGCCAGCAATATACTCGTACAATCGCCTTCTGCCAATAACGCCGTTCAGTTTCCCCCACAGTTGCCTTCAGGAAATTTACAAAACAATTCCATCCCTGTAACCACTGATCAATTTGCAATGTTTGAATTTCGTCCAGATTCCGATGAATCAACTGTGATCGAGACAAACACCCAAAGAACAAATAGCGATAATAACATTGACAATCAATGGGTTTGGTATTCAGAAAACATGTCAGCTGCTCCAAAAACAGATATTTTGACTACAACATCCCAACGATCACCGATCTTTACAACAGCTTCACCGATTTTAGATAGTTGGATGTTGGATGTGTTGAGGAATGCTACAGCAATTCCAACTTCGACTACTACAACTACAACTCCTGTACCTGTTGCAATTACTGTAATTCCCGTGTAAGGTGGTGGATTGTTATAACAAAAAAAAAAGTCGAATTCGAGATATGTATTTTAAAGAAAGAGGTATCTATCCAAGCTTATGTGTACAGTATTGAAATAGCGGCTGGAATCTAGAATCTAAGAAAAATCATTTCAAGTATTTTAAAAGAAGTATTATAAAATAAATGAATGAATTATAATCCTAACTCACGTCTACCTTTATGTGAATGTCGTTAGAAGCTTTCTGAAGTTTGCATTCAAAAATAATACCCATACCCACTCGTTGGGGATCATCTTCCAGAAGTTTCACATTAGCTATTGCGTTTTTTGTTTCACTTTTATAGGATACTACAAGTAGCAGTGGGAAAATGTTTACAAAAATCATAGGTCCGAGTGTCCAATCTTGAGGAATTCCTCTATTTCCCCTTTCGCTCTACGCTTAGTGTTTTGCGATTTTATGTCATGTAAGGTAACTAAATTGTCTTCTTATCTGGGTGGTTGCCTCTGATTGATGAAAAATGCTACATCGCCATGAAACACAACGGTTTTTTGATCGGTATTCTAATTTCTATTGCAAAAGTTCATAGAGCCCGATGATATATTTATTGAAAAAGTTGTTCGATATTGATCTTTCCTTTGTCAGTGGCTCTGTGTCAATATTCCATTTCTATGGTTTTTATCCGCATCTGCTCAGAGACACCGAAATCTAAAACCTTCGTAAAAACCAACAAAACGAACCAAAAAAACCTGCTTCCTTTTGTGTTGAGATACGAGTATTATTAATAGTTAAAGCAATACTCATAGATCTCCGAAAGTATTTTGTTGAAGTACTCGTAGTTCTTGTGATCACTTAGACTTTAATTGTATCGCAAATCGGCTTATGGCCTTGACCTACTTCTATTGTACTCACATTATACACATTTGCCTTGAGGCGACTGATGATGGTTGAAAGCGAAATTTCATACTACTTATACTACTCAGTTGATTCAACGAACTCAGCGGTAATGACCATGTACAATGTTCCTAAACAAACTCGTAGATAACTACTTCCTTAAGTACTTAAGCACGTGATATGCTAAAGTGTATTAAGACATGTTGACTTCCATGTTTTTCATCGACTCATGGTTATTTTTTCTTTCCACAACACCGCATTTTGTTACGTTTTAACTACGAAATTTAGGCAGAAGCCTTTAAGTGATTTGTTGAAAAAGGCTGCCGACGAGTCTGCGATTTTCCATTGCGTAGACCGGATAGTACAAACATTTGGACTGGATCAACATTTGGGCGGCAAACCGAAGACCATTACTGTATACAAAGATGAGTGAATGGAACTGTTAAAAGGCTAATGTTAATAGATTTTCTTTTCCATCATGCACTAGACATTGTGTCGAGGATCTCCAATAAAGTAGGGCATCCGATTTTTAACGAACTACCCTTATTTTTTTAATTGCTTGGCCTAGCAGCATTAGTTGTATTTAGAAGACGTTCTAATCGATCGATTGACTAAAAGGTAGTAGCTCATGATGGATGATACCCTTTAAATTCAACCACATATCATTGCCATGCTTGCCGTCATCCTGGCCCTGGCCTTAATACCGTTTTTGGACCAGATCGGATTGGTATCGCAGAACATTGCCTTAAATCTGTTTTGCCGTCGATCTTAAGTTTTTTATCTATGTTATAAGTGCATTTGTGGCAGTTTTTTTTCCAGATTTTTCCATGTTTTTAATGACTTTTACAGTGACAAGCCGAATAGAGATATGTACATCATAAACAGCTAAATTTCCAGTAGCGAGCAAACCATCTCTTGGTATTAGTTTTCGATACGAGGCACAGCATATATCTTTTCATACGCCTGCGTCACATTCCTTACTTTGTCGTAGTAAAATTGTAGAATATTTCAAAAATTTCACTTATTCGCTTACCAATCCCAATTATTGTAAATTGATCCTAAGCGATCAGCTGATCTATAAAAATAAAAGAGAGTTGACAGAGGCAATAAATCATTTTAATGTTTTGATACCTCAGGGTCGGGTTTTAACAAAGATTTTAACATCTTGTTGTTCCCCAACGGTATAAGCACTCATGCCAATAATATTACGTAATTCTCCCAAGTTCCTTAATTGGAACTGCACCGATTTTGATGTTGGATAATTTTGCTGATTTTAGAATCATACTATGATGCATGCTGTTCTTTTTGAATCAATTCAGCGCATTCAATTCACATTGTCGCGCGTGCTTGCTTTGACAAACGAGTATTGAATAGAAACACAGCAAACATATGGGACAATTCACAATCTTACCTCAAACTTTGCGTCAACTTTCTATCGTAAATATCGTAAACGCAAGTGCAAAGCGAAAGTAGATCACTATCTACTTTTGCGCGCTTTGTCATTTGGCATTTGACAATTGACAATTTGTTTTGCCTTCGGAATTGATTTGTTCGATTTGATGCTACAGGTTAGGTTATGGCGTAATGTATCTACGAGTATTCAAGTTTTCTTGCACGAAATTGTCGTTTTACACTATGTATTTTTTAATTGTTGTTCAATTTATTTTTAATTATGTTTTGTTTGTGAAGTTAGTTCTTTGATTATAACAAAAGAGTAAATGTCTACTCAACTTTGTGCAACGAATTCATGTGTAAACAATATTTTATCTGTCAACTCAATGCCGCAAGTTATCAAAAGTCCGATATAAAGCGTATATGAAGGGTATTTGAAATATGGAAAAATGAAACATGAAGAGAAAATTGTAGATAGGTTGCCGTGATTGCAATGATAGGCTTGGTCATTTGAGTTTGTAATTGTGAAAGCAGTTTCTCGGCTGATCGCATCAATCTGACACATTCAGTCCGTGACTGACGCTTTTTTGCCAGTGTCAGCAGGATGCTTCGATGTTTCTCAATGATGGATTGGAGAAAATGAATAGCTCGTTTTTCTTTTCGGTTTCTCAATTGAACTCCTCTAACTGTATGCAGGTAGTCCCAACTAAATGAGGCTATGGTCCTCACTTTAATTTGCATAAATAGTAGATTTTTCCGGTGATAGTCTTGTTTCTAAATCAGAACTCACACGCGAATGCGGCATTGTGTTTTAGCCAGGCAGAAAGTCTGCTTTTTGTTTTTTTTTTTTGACTCACGTGGAATTCCGGCTAGAACTTGAGTCTCTATTGAATTTACGACGTTATGTTATTTTGTCGTGTACAAGTAGCAATGATTTAACTAGCACATTTCTTTCATAAGAAATGCGATATAGTCATAGCAATATTCGTAGTGGTTAACGACGGTGTTAAGTCAGTCTTAGAAACATCAGCTTGTCAACCTTAAAGTAGTAGGCGCCCTTACCAATTTTCAACAAGTACTGGATTTTTGTTCATTTAAAATAATCTGTATTGAAAGGTTTTAAAAACAAGACCGACCGAACCGATAGCCCAAAGGCAAGTGAACGTTTGATTATTTGCTCGACTGTATCATGATCAATGAGTAGTGGATTCTGTATGCCTAAGTTTAATATTACAATGAGTTATATCGTATGCTGAAGCTAAATAACAATTCTCGGTGTTTACATATCCCCATAATCTACTTAGGCTGTTTTTATCCAAGCGCATCTTGTTGGTAGAAATATGGAGCTGAAAACTGGCTCCTATGGCTTAAATAGTATTCGGTTTACTTCGATACACTAAAGACCTAACAAAGATCCACATAAATGATTTGAGTGGCATCAAATCGCACCGATAACTTTGACCTGTAACTGTTACTGTAACTCGAACTTCATTTTAAAAATGTAAAGAACCACGATGCAAACTCCGCACTGCACTGAAACTTAGTAACTCAGTCTCATGAATGTCTTCTTCAAGCCAAATTTCGTCAGCTCGATATAAGCGTAGGCAGATTTCAAGCTGTTCAAGAAGCCAATCACTGAAATCCGGTTTGGTTTCGAACATGACTTGGGCCGATATATTTTCGCTAAATTTTGTATGTAGTGGACGGAGAAAAGTCAGTTTCAGTTTCACTAACAGCGGCTACAGTTGTTCATTTCAAGTGCATTCGTAAGTGGTACGAAATTCATCCACAACTCTACGAATAGCTGGCTCATTTAATCGGTTATAAGGGCAAAAAAGTCGGTGTTTTTCAACATACATTTCAATGTTGCGGTGACGTTTCCTTATTGAAGTCTGCTTACCATGATTTTTTACATAATAATGAATATATGGTATTGTAAATGTTTTTAGATGTCATCAATGCATAGGTTGGAATCCATTCTCTATTATTCTCATAATTTTGCGAATATATCAGGATTTTCGGCTCAAATATTTGCGGAAGTATACCCACTTTCTAAGTCATCCTAAATTATGGCTTACTGACAAGACACTTGATCTTTGATCGCATCAGCGGCCTGCCAGTTGACAATTCATTTTTGATGTTACGATGAATTCCAAATTTCATCATCAGTAAGTTGATTGTGGCATAAGGCATTGTCTTGCCGAAACCACATACTCGTACTTTCTTAGCATTCAAAGAATAAGTAGTCCCATAAAATATGGTTAATATGAAATGACATCGGTCGGTTTTAATTACAAAAACTCGGTTATATAATCTAAGAAGGAGTATGACTCCAGTTCTGGCTATTCAAACGTGTCAATTTTGCACGTAAACAAAGTCATTGCATCAAAAATGCGGCTAGTCACAAAGAATGATTTTTCTATCCTCAGTAGATGCCAATCAGCGAAAGTTCGCCATGCACAATGATCATTTGAATGCAGCTCAAATTCTTTATGTATTTTTTGACTTCTACTTCAAAACACATGAGTTTGAATAAAAAATTTCCTTGAAACCCAAAGTCCGAAGCCGCGGGAACCGTTAAACATTCAGACATTCCTAATGTATCTTTATGCTAATAATACTGTAGCAATGTCAGATGTTTCCGACTATTGTTGTTGCTATAAATAACAGATCAGACAAGGATTTATCCTTAAAAAAAATTTTCTTGGTATATTGGTGTTGGTTATTGTTATATAAATGTAAACTCTCACTATTTTCCCGCATCACTTAAAGAATATTTTCCGTTTTTAGTAGATGTATTGTTGTATGATATGCAGTCTTGACTGACATTGGCGTTTGGGTTCTTAAAGACTTTACACACAATGTTCATTGAGTGATTCTGTTGATATTCGTTTTTCCTTTGTAGGACAGAGTATCCAGATATTGATATCCGTGTTAGGTAAGTCGAAAGTGAAATCAAACATTTATATGCATGCTCTGTTAAAACTTCCTACTTTGTAAGACGAAAACATGGGTTTTCGGTTTTTACATTCCAATAATCACATCTCTTCCTTTGTTTTCTATCTATCCTGCACGTAGAAACACATTTAAGCCAAAGCCAATGTTTTGTACCATATAATGATTTGCATTCTTCTAGGTGACGCTAAAGTAGAAGATGAAGTTGTACCTCAACTAACAAGTCCATTCATTCATCTCGACCGCTAATTAGATTCCTTTAGGTATGCGCTCCAAATCGATTGTGCATTCTTGTTTGTTAATCGCCTACGGAGATGGATCCCAAATATATCCGAAATCTCTGTCCTTCGTTCTGAAAGCATTACAAAGAAGGGTACGTTCCGTACAGTAATGGTATTGAGACTAGACGTTGCTCTTTGTGTATAACTCGTATCTATGAGTGATGTCATCTTCATCCTTTGGTTTACTTGTTAAGGAACAGCCAGCTGCTCTTATATTTCTTCTAAACAACCCAACTTTTGGTTCCAGATTCATTTCTTGGAGGGATTCAAGTTTCTTGGAGGGATTTTTGGGATTGAGCTGTCATTGATCTTTCGTAATACTTATTTTTCTTGCATCAAACCGCAAATATTATGTGAGGTGATATTATCTTCTTGCGACTGTGACGGTCGCAACTTTCTCTCTTCAAAGAAGTTTGGCCCAATGACACCACTTGCACAAATTGAACGCCAAACAGTGTAATTTTGTGATTCCTTCTTCCTTCCTTCCCCACATATGATGTTAGTATCTACCGAGTGAAAAATGAGCCTCATAGCTGATGAAAATTTGTGATCCAAACACTGATATTCGAGCGCATCCAATCGGCGTATTTCTAGTCAGCTGGCATCGATTCTTGAGTGAGGTCAACTTTATAAGGGACATGTGCACAATCAAATGCAGAATACCCTATAATGAGCTGCAATACAAACCAAAGTACTGTGCCTGCTGTGCCACTTCAACTAATGTAAATCATATTTTCTGTAGAACATGTAGTTGGACGATGGAAATATGTTCAGACATTTGTAACAGAGCCAGTCTCTTCCAATTTTTTTCTCAATTTTGCGTAAAGTACACTCAGATGGACAACCATGTCGACTAATATGTGGTCGTAATGCGCGAAACTACTGATGAGCTGTGTGGAGAATTTCAGATTAAATTCATCTTATATAATGGGAGGCAAGAAGTATAATTTTACTCATTACTTTGGCATGACTTTGAGCTAAAGCCGTTTCATTTGTGTTTCTTTTAAGACCTTCTTTTTTTTTCTACGGAAAATTAGCGTCGGTTCAAAGAATGGCTTCCTTAAGCACTTCAAGTGTGCTCCGTATCACTCATTATTTTTCCTCTCACTCAGTATCAGTATCAAAGAGCGTTATTTCGTCGCGGAGCCACCGCTAAATATGGTATATCTTCACTAAGGACCGTGTTGGGCTCTGGTTTCGTCACAAGGTGTTTGGTGAACTTGCATTACGTTCGAGTTCTACTATATATACCTCAGGTCGCGAATTATTTGTGTTGCTGTTTTACATACGGAAGCCGAGTTGTAATTAATTTACAATATTATCCGTTGTTGGCCAATTAGTTGTCGGTCCCATCTAACTTTGGGATAAGTTGGTTTGTCCATCTTTCTTTTTGGAACTCATCCCACTGTCGTTTCCAAACCTCCATTGTACGGTTTCTCTTTCCTCTTATTGAATGGGCATCAATTGGGCAACCATCCTAAAATCTTATCACTTCTTTAGTGGATATATCAATAAGTGGCACAGAAAATATGACCAGTATCGCGTCTTTGGGTATCGTTTATACATTAGTCTAGCATCAATCTTAAATATTTGACAACCGTGTTTATTGATGGGATGTTCATTAACTTTAATAGTTTTCGTCTCTCGCTATTTTCTGTTCGAAATAAGCACCACTTCCGTGTAATGGTGTGTGAGTTCCAAATTCGCGCTGTAGCTGTTGAGGATATAACACATAAAATGAGTGAACACAATGTAATATCGCGGAGCCTTCTTCAAGGGCCTTCTTGACTTTTGCAAAAAAATTTAATGTTATGTTTCACCACATGAGATAAGTTCAATTGATTCCACAGCAATCGCGATGGGTCCGTTTTGGTGGCTAGTGTTTGTGTAATCGAATATCTATCACACCCCTGTTTCAACCAAACCTCACCTAATAGTACGTTTACACCGACCCGAAATTCAACATTTCACCGTTTACATTGAACGAAAAACATACTTCCCTCTTTTTAATACTTTTTTTTGTTGAGGCACATAGTCGTTACTGATTGTAAATATTAAATCAGCTGACTTCTTTCAAAGTTGTTTTTGTACGCGCTATAACGTGCGGAATAATTAAAAAGGTCCGTTCGATTTGACAACCTTTTAAATGCAGAGATGAAATGCAGCATTTCGCTGAAATTCAACATTTCGAAATGCTGGAAATTGTATGGAGCATTTCCGTTGAAGTGTTGAATTTGTCCGAAATGCTGAATTTCGGGTCGGTGTAAACGTACTGTAAGAATTTTTATTAACTTTGTTTTATTTACGCTTTTATTTTAAGAATACGTATATTGCAGTTGTATATGTATGTTTTTTTTTTCTAATATAAATCTCGAATTCGGCGTTTAATTACAAGTAAGCAATCAGTGTTTGTCAAAAAAATTATCATAAGTATATCTTTTTCTTACTGTTTATCTTTCTGTCGCTTTATCTTACTGCATGTTGACGTTTGAATAGCACTTAGTCCATCGTCTTGTAAATGACTTTTCCAACTAATTCTTATGTGTCTTAGATATAAAAGATTTTGATTACTTTTTTTGATGTTGATACTGATTTCTGAATTTATAGAACTCCAGTTCCAACGACGATTCAGACTGTGACAACTCGCAATCAAAATGAAAGACCTGCCGAAACAGGTACTTAGATTTAAATTAATTTAATGTTAACGTTGATATGAATTTTTCCATTTTAGCTTGCCGACAATATAATGGGTTTAATCCGGCCTCTCTTACCTTCCATATATTGGATGGCCTTCCAGTGGGACCTGGGGATTATCCGCATATGGGGGGTTTACTTTATCAAGATGTTGGCGGTGGTTCTGTTGATAATCGTTGTGGTTCATCGTTGATATCTGAAAGATATGCGTTGACAGCAGCCCACTGTGTAAACGATCCACTTTCGCAACCGACTAAAATACGATTTGGTGTAGTTATTTGGAATTCGCCAGATGACAGCATTCCACCCGTTGATGCTGATATTGAGGTAAGATTTGTTGAAAAGTTTCATTTTCTAAGTAAGGCCAAATTGATTTTCATTGACCTGTCAAGTAGTGTACATAATTTGGTTTGGACTATTGGGCAAATGAACTGCGATGACGACACAAATACCGCTGTCAGTCAGAATGAACCGTTTAACCTAAACGAAGTAAGCCAACAATTCCGTCCACCCGACCTGGATGAAGTAAAGATAGCAATATCTTAGGTGAAGTCCAAATATCTCTTGTCAATCGCTTTTTCTTTAGGCTTAGAAGGCAATTGTCGAGCAAAGACCTCTCTCGACAACAACAAAAGTGAGAGAGCTAGAGTAGTGAAGATCCAACTACTAGGAGTGATGGGTTATGTAGAGTGGATGGACACTAACGCTCCGGTTCGAAAAGTATTCGAATCCGGCCCCAAGGGACAGAGCAGTAGAGGAAGACCGAGACTTAAAGCTAGTCCTAAACGACGAACATGCTCGCCTAACCTGCTCGCTATGTTTCTCTCGTGTAGGGACTGGTTCGCGAGCCGCTCGCTGTTGGCGAAAAATTTCGATTTTTTCGTGTTCGTTGGCTTCGATAATCGCCGTGTAGGGCCATGTTCGCGAGCAAACCTCATAAATAATTATAAGCGCAACCACTTGCGCTTCTTTATCGCACATGTTTACACTGTGAAGAATCAACACGAAATTAATGCTCGCCAAATGTGCTCGTCGTGTAGGGGATAACGCAAACGAGCAAGTTCGGCGAGCATGTTTGTCGTTTAGGGCTAGCTTTAGGCCCAGGTTCACACCGGACTGTAACGCCACCTAAAGATAGTAAGTAATTGGGCAAATTACTTATGAGGCAGAAGGGTTAGAAATCAGGGAATGGAGAGTAATTGATGAAGCATCGATGTCGGATAACAGAGAAATAAGCTTCAAGGTTTTCAGAATAGGGTATGCAGTTTTCAAAGAAATCCTAGGAACGCTGATTGTGTCAAGTATACAGAAGTGGTTAATACACATCTGAATACCCAATCAATCAAAAAAAAAAACACTGTGGCGCTGGCAGCCCGGTATGGGCCATTGCCTAGCTTCTTGACACTCATTTGTGTTGCTCATGTTGTTATTTTTGTCACATCTGAGTGGGGCCTAGGGTTTATCGCCGAGTCCGAACGGCACTCTTTAGAAGCTTTTTCGTAGGCAATTTTACTTTCGGGAGTTTGCCATTGCCCGCCGAAAGGGATGGCGATTTTGAAAAATTGTTGGTGACCCAGCCAGGAATCGAACCTAGACTCTCTGCGTGATAGTCCAATGAGCTAACTATCGCGCCATCGCCATCGCCATCGCCATCGCCCTGAACTCAAAATCTATACCCAATCAATCACCTGTGATAATAACTTAGATAGGGCGGTAGGAAATATAAGTAAGGTACTAACAATGGTGTTCGAGATAGCTTGTCCACCTAACCAAACACCTCAAAGTGCTTAACCAAAGTGGTGGAATAGGGAAATGGGTCTTAAAAAGAAAGAGGTTAGGCAGTTCTTAAATAGGGAGAAGGTTTTTGAAAACAGTGACAGTACGTGGAATGAGTTCTATGGTTGCAATAAACAGTACAAGTACCTAGTTAGGAAGTTAAAAAGGGCGTCATGGTAGAGGTGCTGAGAATCTATCGTGGCAATAGACGAGGCTTCGAGGATGCTCAAAATGCCTTCAAAAGAAGCGAGGGTGCCTAGATTTGTCAGAAAAAACGACGGAATGCAGTCTAAAAGCAGACAAAAAGTCCTAGTAACGTTGGTGAAAACTTATTTCCCAAACACACTGAGAACATTAATCTCTCTCTCTCCGAAGAGGAAATAGGTGTTCTAACTAACAGGAAAAAAATACGGTGGGCAATTCAGTCCTTTAAACCATATAAGTCTTCCGGTCTGGATGGTATTCTACCGGAAGGTAATGTAAGGATTTTTATACCTAATGCTGGCAAACAGGGGCATTTAACAGCAAACGATTTCAGACCACTAAGTTTCTCATCGTTTATGCTTAGAACCCTAGAGCGTTTATTGGAAATTCATATCAGGAACAGATGCAGTAATGGTCAGTGACTATGGAACTCCTCAAGGGGGAGTCAATCTGTACTCTTGTGGGTGCTGGCCATAAATGACATCCTTCAAAATCTTAACTCAAAGGGTATTAGCGTCACGGCATACGCTGATGACGTGGTCATAATAGTGCAGGGAAAATACTTCAATATTTTAAGTGAGATTATACGGCTGACTTTGAAGATGATCAGCACTTGGGGAGGCAGCTGTGGTCTTAATGTCAACCCCTCCACAGCAAAACTGGTTCGTTTAACCAGAAAGTACAAGATACCGCAATTCACACCCCCAAAACTTAACGAAGATTGATTTGGCATACGACGAAACATGGTCGTATCTACGCAGGTCATATATGTATCGTGCAATATTATTGTAGACCGCAATTGATTTTCTTTTTGACCTGTAGTCGAGTTTACCAAATAATTAACAACAGTTTAATAAAATTAGCAGTAGTTGAGTTTTTGCTAGAAGCATTTTTTTTTTTGTTGGTGTATAGGCACGTGAAGCCCAGAGAAGACGAAGACAGCCATAAACTTTTCCAATTTTTGTAGTGATATGAACGTCCTACGATAATGTACGATTAAAGGTAATACCTAGATTTCGAACAGACTCAGCATATTCGATGTTTGAGTCCCCTAACTCCAGCAATGGGAAAGGGGTCAGATCTATGTTTTTTTCGATAAATAACAATGGCTTTTGATTTTCTCAGGTTTAGTTATTAGCCTGCGCCCAGTTCAGGATATTACTAAGATCTTCATTAATTTTTACTGTCGTAGATTCTACCAAACTAGTAGGACTTTGTATAAATAGTTGCACACCGTCTGCGTACATATCGACACTGTAGTGTTGTACAACACTAGGGAGCTTGTTCACATATATTGAAAAAAGAATTGGCCCGAGTATGGATCCATGCGGTACACCAGTTGTCATCGATAACATTTCAGGTGCTCGATCTCCAACGACTACGGATTGTTGTCTACCCGTTAGGTATGAATACACCAATTTTGCCGATAGGGTAGAAAAAATGGCTTATAAGTTTAGAGCACAAGAGTGCGTGATTTACCGTATCGAAAGCTTTTGAGAAATCGCGAAGAGTTCAAATGGAAAGCTCATTTCGATCGAGACCATTTCGAATCTCATCCGTGATAAGGAAGAGAGCGGTTTTGCAGATTCGCTTTCTTGGAAAACTCGGTTGACACGAGCTAAGCTGATGTTTTGCGAGGTGTTGGATTAATTGTGCAAGTAGAGCTTTCTCAAATATCTTCTTAGAAAGGTAGGGCAGAATTGCGATTGGTCTGTATTCATATAAGTTGCTATTGTCTTTTTTTGGTATGAGCATGATCTTGGCTTTTCTCCATTCGTTGGGATACACAGAGTTAGTTGAATTGGTATTGAAACTGTGTGTTATATATGGAAGAATGACTGGCGACGACAGTTTAATAAATTTAGGGTGCATCCCATCAAACCAAGTTGCATTTGACTTCACTGACAATACCGCCTCCATGACATCAAGATCTGAGACCCTGAGAAAAGAAAAACTTTCTGAGTTTCTGTTGTCACCAATGGATTCCTCAAACGTCAAACTTACATGAGATGAGGCGGGCGAAGGGCATGACGTAAATATTCGGTTGAGTGTATTGCAATCCAATTCATCTCGAAGCTTATGCTCTTCTTTGCCAACTACTATTTGTCGCAGATTTTTCCAAAGATTTTTAACTGCGGTAGATAGATCAAGTTTCTGTTTATAAAACGCTCTTTTGCCTTTCATACCTCACAGACCACCTTATTTCGAAGTCGTCGATACATATTGTGTAGACACACCAATTTGTAATTTGTATCGCTTGCAACGGTAACAGGCGAAATCTCTATCGTCCATTCGCTTTGAAAAAGTACAGGTCATCCAAGATGGGGAATTAAATTTTATTTTTTTGGTTTTGACTTTGACATGACATGAAAGAGCTTATTTAAAACTCCTTGAAAAATAACTATAGACGACGTGTAGAGGATTTCATTCAAGTTAGAACTCCGCAGATCTTGCAGGAGACGAGCGCAATTAATATTAATAAAGTCCCTATACTGGTAGGTATCAGTATGAGAGCATTTAGGGAAATCTAGAGTTAGATATAGGAGTTCATGCTTTCAAAAACCTGGTGCAGGAAGTTGGTCATAGAGGACCAGTCGCTAGTGAAGAAGAGATCAAGCAGTGTACTGGGATTGCAGCCTCACACACAACATTAATAAATAAATAATCAATCTGGCAATCAGATTCAGACTTACACATATATTTACATTTTATACCAAAACGAACATAAATTGCAACGCCCCCACCCACACGAAATGATCTATCGGACCGGTAAAGCCTGTAACCATCTGAATCGTAAACTTTGTCACAAATTTTGGGAAAAATCCAAGTTTTAGTCACACAGATAATATCAATATTCGAACCAACAAACAAGTACCGAAATTCGTCAACTTTTGGGAATAAACTTTGTGCATTGATATGGACAATAAGTAAGCCATTGTGTTGTGCATGTAAAATCCGAAGCATATCGTGTAAGGTACCATTCCTGCTACTACCAGTGGAACCTCCTTGTGTGTCAGACCAGCAGGGTTGTATCATAATTATTTAGTGGCACGTTGAGACGGAAATAAGAGGAAGCAGAAACGCAAGCAATTTTATAAAAGAAAGGTGATCTGCATTTAGAAAAGATCGATTTGGCCAGAAAGAAAAAAATAGAAAAAAAGAAAGAAAGAGAAATAAGTAAACAGAGAGAATTGAAAAAATTATTCTAAATGAACTATTATCGTTAAGTGGCAACACTTAATTGGCTGTTATAGGTGTCATCGTGGCAGTGGCAGCACTCAAACAATCGGAGCTTTCAACGAGAATACTCTTGTCTTCAGCTGGGAACTAATCGAACACAGATCCATATTTTGTGTACACAGAGGACAGCTGATTTTGGCGTTTCATACGTACCGCTTGCTGTAGGAGTGCACTTGTAGAAGGCCTTCTTGGCTTTTGCAAAGAAATTGGATGTTTCACCACGGGAGATTGTTAAGGTTCTTGCCCTTTCAATTATAAATTCAACTGGTCCCACAGGGATCACCATGGGCCCATTTTGGTGTCTTGTGATGTGTCTTGTGACACACCCTGTTTAACCTAAACTAACCTATTTATGAGGCATACTTGAGCTTGTACCAAGATCGCAGGGGGACTTTTCGTTACAAGTAGAACCATTTGTGTTAATTGGCTGCAGTATTTACCCTCAAGGTGGACTTATCATGGTCTTAAACTTAACGCAAAATATAAGAGCGGAGCACTCTACTAATTTGGCTTTGAAGCCGTGACCACAAAGAGGGAAATTATATGATGTATCGGGAAAATTTGCTTGGAAATCGTGTTTCCAGTTTGACCTTATTGACGGTTGGTTTTTTACGAATATGATTTTGAGAAGCATGACTCTCTGGAAAATGTTGAACATTTCCTAAATGGCAGTAAAATCGAGAAAACAGGCCGCTTCATTCTGCAGGTTGTGAGAGGTGAGTTGCGATACCATAGACACTTTGTGGATGGAGCGATTTTCCAAAAACTTATACGTTTAAGAGTGCAGATACTATGTTTATGTCTTGTTATATAGGAGAAGGAGCGAGTCGAAGGTAGGAAGGGGGTTGACGGTCAACTATAGTAGCAAATACCTTTACTACCTTTAATTTTCTTACAACTTCTTTAGATTGATTCCTTAATACTCTTGCTTTTCCCTTCGATATGATTTATCATGTACTATTTCGATAGAGAGTGTGTAACTTTACTGATTCCAATTTTCCATCTTAGTATGGCTAAGCCAAATAGTAAAACTGTTTTGATTGGAGTTATTTCCTGGTCCCATTTGGCCTTAATTATTTTCTGGTTGACTTATTCCGTGCCGGCATGTCAAACATTATTTACTTACAGTTTAAAGGGTTTATTCCTGAGATACAGTAGAACTTCATTCTATTTTAGACACAAATATATTGGCTTCCACGATAATTTTATTCATCACAACGAGTACTTGTCTGCCTTGTCGCCTAAACTCCGGGGCTGGTGTTGGATGATACTCTTACTGATCGGCAGGGCTATTACTGTTCATTTGTTAACTCAAAGTCTCAGTGAAGTGAACGTGTTTTATACTCTGAATAGTTGGAGGTCATAGAGGAGGTCCGATTTTAAATTTTATACTCTTTACTTTCGGAAGTTAAACTGATAAGCAGAAGGCCTTTGGACAGAATCTCAGAAGCGACAGGAAACAGGAAATATGCCTCATTTCTTCTTAAAAGATATGGAATTGTGTATACATCCTCGTATATGGGTGATTGTAAATTTTTTCGGCTTAGACACTGATCCAAGAGTTGCTAGATTCAGACGACTCTTGCAGTTTTTTCTAAGACACCTTAGAAAGGTTGGGCTTAAGTGATGGAGAAAGAACTGGAGAGGTTAAGCTACTTAAGCTCCATGGGTATAGGCAGATAGTGGAACAGAGTGACATTTCCGACAGCTTGTCATGAATAACTGAAATTCTCGAACGAGGGGAAATTTGAATTAGGGAAAAATCCGAATTGCAAAAGGGGACAAGAACACCATGACTATAAGGATCTCGGCATCACCACTCTGTCGCTTTGAATTTAAAAAAGCTGGCAGTGGCAATAATCTGAAGGATTCTGAATGCAAGCACTGTACTAGTCAACTGTTTTAGTTCGTATTTTCGGGAACTCGGATACTCGTCAAAAAAAATCTGATTCCGTCGGCCTTGATAGCTTTGATATGAAGAACAGATGGGCACCAGTGCTCCATCAGCGAGGAGAATGGAGATAAGGACCCATCTCAAGGAGAAGAAATTGCAAGCAAGAACCTGTTAAACAAAGGGTTGCCTGAAGGTGGTATCGGGAGAGTGAACAGCAGAGTTGTCGTTTAGTTGCCCCATATGTGCTCTTTAATTAAGGGTTGGTGGATACTATATCGCTACGATTATTTTTCCTTATACCGATTTAGTTTAGTTTGAATTTAGAAGCACATCTATCTATGATAAGTAAGATATCTTTTCTAAATAATTTGCACTCTCCGATTGGTACATTGGAGAGTAACAGTTGTAAGCACAATGTCAACCTTTCCCTCCATTTTTCCTATTACGAATACGACACCAGCATATGTTCTTGGATTCGAGTTTGCTTCCTTTATACCATTTATTTTCTCCATGGTATGGTATAGAGAATGAAAAGGAAGGCAACGGCTGTTCATAATTGCCTTCGAAGTCATAACATTGCTTCCATGCCTGGAATTGGAGTCCAGGACGAAAGGTTAATAAGCCGCAGGATTTCTGGCCGGTTGTTCTCTGCTATCCATCCTCCTGATTCTTAGAGTAGTCGGCTTATCTGCGTAGTTTTTGATCATCATCTAAATTAATAATTATTGAAAAAATTTTTTTTTCTTTTAGTCAATAACAATGCACCCGGATTACCGTTCCCAACTGCGTTACCACGATCTTGCCCTTATAAAATTGACCAAAAATGTTGAATTTTCGCCTTTCGTTCGTCCAGCTTGCCTTTATACTAATGTTGGCGACATAGACTCATCTATACCCCTTGTGGTCATCGGTTGGGGTGTGACAAATATTCAGAGTAAGTACACTAAATTTTCATTTCCTCCAAAATGCTGTTAAGACTGAGAATTTGTTTACTTTTAGCTCGTACCCGCTCCGAAATCCTTCTGATGACAAATGTCACTACAGTACCATTGCAAGAATGCAATGCTACCCATGTAAACTATGGTGTATCACGTTCCTACAAAAATGGTCTCAACGAAGGACATTATTGCGCCTATGATCCAGAACTGAAGAAGGATGCCTGCCAATCGGATTCAGGTGGTCCATTGCAATTAGTCGAAAATAAAACGTCAACAATTGTTGGGGTTGTTTCGTTTGGATTGGCTTGTGGAAGTGCAGTGCCCTCAATTTACGCCAGAGTAGCATATTACTTGGGTTGGATAGAAAGTGTTGTTTGGCCACAATAGGGAAAAGGGATATTTACTTGCTGCTCAAGAAGGGTTGAACAAATCCACTAGTTTAATTTGTGATATGAAGACTTACATATATTTTATATAAAAAATGAAAATAATTAAATAAATAAAGAGAATAATTTTTTTACGTCTTGGATTTGCTAGTTATAAGAATTTTGTTATTTCAAAGAAAAGAATCACAGTTGTTTTAATTGAAAAAAGTTTATCAACGTTACTGTGGTCGCGTAAAGAAGAACCTTTTGAGTGCAAATAGGATGGTTTGTCAGCGAATCTGAACAGCGAATCAGCTAAAATGCCCGTCTAGCTCTCTTTCGACAACCGCATCACTTATGTTTATGCACTTGCCTTCTACTACGCTGTTCCTCTGGATTAGAGTTCAACCCTTTCCGAGCGGGGATCCTAGTAACAATTGCCTTTGAAAACCAAAAAAGCAGCGATCATCAAGAGTGATTCTCGAATGAATTAAACGCTAGTGTAGTTGTACCTACGAGTAAGGTCGCTGCTGCCTGTCGTGAAGTTTTGACCTAGGCCTCGAATTATTCTACATTGGATCCAAACAGTTTAATTTCGGTTTTTGTGTTGCGAACATCGCTTTCCCCATTCCACTGCTTACATCGAGTTCGATGCCACGGTCCGTCAAGACGAAACTTCTAAGATTTTCGGCGTTCTCTTCCTATTGTCCCGCAATTTTGAGTTGAAAGTCGGAGTATGAAAACTCAGGACCTTTGTTTGTGCCGCATTTATGTAGCATTAAACTCGTTTTTTGTCTCAACTTGGACATTTTCTGCCATTCGGTGGAAATTTTATGCAAGAAGGCAAACATCATCGGCGTAGTCAAGGTGTTTGAGGTAAGATGTCGTTTTCCACCTAAATCCTTGGTTTCTCCCGGTTAGCGTTCTACCAAGTTCATTGCTTATAACTACCAGGAATAAGGACGGTGAAAGCATACTGCCCTGACGTACTACACAGTGCAGTATGTGAGAGTTACCACCCTCGTAAGTAGACTTAATAATAGCTCCCCTGTACAAGGCTATCCAGATAGCATCTCTGTTCAAACTGTTGAAAGCCTTTTCAAAATCAATGAACAATAGATTGCGTTGCTCATGATGACTCCCAAGGTGATCTACGCACGAGCACACCCCCAAAATCTCGCTTTTTCGGCAACGAGTTTTGGGTCTAGATGGTATCCTTATCCGCTCTAGAACTAACTTAGCTACTATCTTGGCTAGGGCTGGAATAATGTATATTTATCCCCAGTCATCACGTTCCATCAAATTAATCAAAAAATGAACATATACGAGTATATCGTCGGGACTACTTAAAAAGCTCGTCAGGGATACCATCAGTTCATACCGCTCTATTTCTTTTGAGGGATGTTACAGCGGCTATTATATCCGTGTTCCTGGGATGTCTAGTTCGATTTCGGCTATTTGTTTTTGCGGGCCACTCAATTGAATTTGGTACTATGATGATTTCACCTAAATTATTTAGTACTAAAGCGAAATGTTCCCTCCAACTATTGAGCAGATTTTCATCCGATATCAGCAGACTGCCAGCTAAACTTGTCGTGGAATACTGTTTCGATAACCAATAAGTTATTTTGTGATGCCGTAGACGGTGGACACCAATTTGACCGTAGTCTATACGGACGGATGGCATATCAGTTTCATAAATTTGTGCTCTTCGGAAGTAGGGCCATATGATTTCTGTAATGCGTCCAATGGCACCATTCGCCAACAAATATTTCTTAGGTAGCCCTCCTGTCTTGTTTATATCGGGTGGTATAATATTATTTAGATCGGTTTTGTCATTTTTTCGAGTCCAATCTATTAGACTAGTGTTATCGTATCGTATTCGACCCGAAGACCGCAATCCAAAAAGGTGGTTTCTGTTGCCCGATATTGCACCGATTCACACAGGACTCATTGTTCGTAAATTTTTGGCTCGAAATCAAGTGTGTGTGTTAAATCATCCGGCGTATTCACTTAATTTGGTACCGTGTGACTTTTCTTTGTTCCCTAAATTCAGATTGAAGTTTGAAAACATTTCGCCCAGCTTTGACACGGGCACTGGAATCGTTTCCGCAAAATGAGCTAGACCAGTCCACTATTCAGATTCACTATTAAATTGATGTATTAAATGTTTTGAATCGGTAGCAGAGTATTTAGAATGAAAGCACCTTAAATCTACGGAAATTGTATTTCAATTATGTTTTCTAGAGGCAGTCCGTGATATTATTTGCCACACTGTGTATATTACAAGTTAAGTAAAAGCTTGTTAAAACATTATCGTTGCATACACCTAGGGAACTGAAAGCGCCATTTCTTTGAAACAAGGAATATAAAACATGAAGAGAAAATTGTGTAGGCTCTGGTGCTATTTTAAAATAAATATTCAAGGTTTAGTTGTTGAAGTATATTCATAATCAACTCGAAAAACTTGTTGGAAAAATGTTTAGGTAGGATTGGTCATTTGAGCCTGTAATTGTGAAAGCAGTTTCTCGGCTAAACCCATCACTTTGAGACATTTCGCGATGGAAAATTAATTCTTGTTGTTGAGGCAAATCGGACAATTTACCAAATGACAAGTATCAGTATCACCACTGTTTCCAATCTTCGTATTAATTTCGCTAGAATCTTAGCTATTAGGATTTTATGCGATTGGAAAGAGAAAAAGACTTGCTGTCATTCAGAATGCGAAAAATGGAGCTATTATTACTGATTATTTGATTAATCAAGACATGTTTAATAACAATAACATGGGTCAATAGTTTAAGAGATGTTCAATAGGTACAAAGTATGTATTTTATTAGAACACCCCTCCACAATATTAGAATCAGTAGAAAAGCACTCCTTTGTTAAAGCAATAAATGTGCTTTGCAGTGATAACAGGCTTGGCAAGTGCATCAGCAGGCATCAAATTGGTTTGCAAATATTTGATTTCAATGACTGTCTCCTCGATAGCTCCTCTAATGAAGTGGTAGTGTATGTGCTTCGTTTTAGACTTATGCGATGCATCCCTTGCAAAATGATCGGCGCTTCGAGAATCGCAGAAGATCACAATGATGGGGTTGTTGCACTTGTAGCCCAGTTCTTCTAATAGGTATTGTAGATAAAAAGCTTCCTAAATGGCACTAGTTAAGGCTATATACTTGGGTTCGGCTCTGGATATGGCCACAACATGCAGCTTCTTCGACTTTCAACTGGTTCGGCATCTGCAAGTATAAAACAAAACCCAGTTTTAGACTTCCTATAAAATAAATGTCAACAAAACAGTGTAATGTATACAAGTTTTCTACATATGAATTCTGCATCTTTTGTTTAATTATGACAACTTAATAAATGGCAAGCCAAGTTCGAATGTTGCTAACGTGGATATTGACAAAACTGGGAAAGCATGTTGACGCTGCATGCGATGTCCAGCCCACTGAACACTGAGAGATGTAATAAAGGTCCAATTAGTTCCTGATATTTGGTTTTGTTCACTTTAAGGACGCATGTTCCTCTTCCAGTTGCATTTTCGCTTTAATTGGTATTTTCACAGATTCACAGAAGAGACACCATCTTTAAAGGTCCGTTCAAATACTGGCAAACGCCAATGATATTGACATCATTGAAACAAAGTAGCGTGATGTCAATGGCGCTTCTGCTAATATTGAGACGAAAGCGACGAAAATGGGTTAAGTGGTCAACGAGAGCCAAACCAAAATGTATGTTTCCAAGAAAAAAGGACACTCAACACCGACGTTTCGGACAAAACATTACCTTTGACACATATGACTATGAGGCATTTAAGGATTTTGCCCACCTAGGCTCTGCTATAAATTCAGATAACGACTCCAGTGGTGAGTTCAAACGAAGAATTACTCTTGTCAGTCGCTGCTGCTTTGGGCTAAGAAGGCAAATGAACAACCCTTATTAGACTTTATCCTATATTAGACTTTAATAACCCCAGTCCTGCTCTATAGTGCAAAGGCATAGACATTATCAAAAATGGATGAGTGTGCTCCAGGCTGTTTTGATGTGAGGTGAGGTCTGCATTGACGGTGATTGGACGAGCAGATAGAACGACGAACTGTATGGACTGTACAGCGACATCAACCTAGCCAGAAAAGTAGAGATTTTCTGTTTTTTCCATTAAGCTGCTTCAATGGAGATTTTCCCAGATATCTTCTAAATATAACAAACAAGTCTGCAGAGTTTGCTCTTTGCAAACCAATTACCTGTCTCGGAGAAGCTAAAGAGGAACAACGTCCGCTCGTCATCAGATCTCGTTAAAATTTTGCGATAAATTATATTGAAATGGTTAAATAGTTTTTTTTTTTTGGTTAAATTATGAAATCCGGTTAAACAGCTCCACTCTGTCAAGACTTATACACTAAAGTTTTAAGAGAGAAACACGAGGAAGACTTTCAGACATCTAAACAGCATCTCACTTATCTGAACAGCATTGCCACAATAAATATTTGTATCAAATTTAATACACTTTCGCCTTTAATTTACAATTTGATTCTTTATTGTATTATGTATACAAATCTATAGACGGGACTTCTACAGTTTCACCTGAGGGAACCATGAGTGTACTTCTTGGCAGGCTTAATTCAGAAAATAACCTTCAAAGTTAAGTCTTAGATAACTTAGTAACCCCATAAAAAGAAATCTAATGGCGTTAAGTCGCATGAGCGAGGTAGCCGTTTGACCGGACAAATCCTCAATATCACATGATGCTCGAAATTCCCTTTCATTAGACCTCTTGTTGAGCAGGTGTGTAGCATGTTGCACCATCTTGTTGAAATCACATATCTCTGATGTTCAGTCCATTCAATTCTGGCCAAAAATAGTCTGCTTACATGGCACGATAACGGGCTTAATTGATCGTAAGGTAGAAATCATTGTTAGCGACGAAAGAATACGGCCCTATCACACCTGCTAATGTAAGCATTCCGAAACGTGCAATTAAACTTGTATCCTGTAGAATGTATTTAGAGGCAAATTAATAAGTACTCAAGTTTTTAGGATTTAATTCCGCATCTTACAGGGGCACTAAGTCCACTTTACGAAAGCAGGTCTACTTCCCAATTCGTGGGATCTATTTCCTTGCTCCTGAGTATATATCTTTAGAAACAAGCTATCTCACAACTTGATTAAATTTCGCTTAATCTTTGCCCCAAAAATTAAATATCAGTCTGATATTTGCTCTGCTTATGAGCTCCAACTCTCAGATCTCATTTTAATCGATCGATAGACCAGCCCCATGGTCAGTTACTATTTGAACGCGACTCCAATCGGATCTTTGCATATCAAGTTTTCGTATAAAAAAAATACTCTTGGCGAGGCTGTGCTAATTATTATAGAATACCTCAAGAACTGGAGATTGCTTTTTCTAAAATAAGGATTTGAAAATATACTGATTCCAGTAACGAGTATATTCGTTTGATTTTGACTGTATAAAGGTTTTTTCTTGAAGTTGTGATAGATAAGAAATTAAAAGTTTTATGAAGAAAAAATTATAAAAAAAATAAATTAGACAGACAGGAAAAGATAATAGTGAAGTAATTCTTTGTTGAATTTGGATTTGTTATCTGTTTTTGGTGGTTTGACCAGGTGAGATTATTCATATAATAAAAATGATGATCTTGAATGTGAAATGCGCTAACAACCGCCAATGGATGAGTACGGCGTTCATATTTTTGGCAATGCTTAATGCATTCTCTTGTCAGTCAGTTGGATGGCTTCATATGCTTGATGAATTTGGTAAGTTGATAAATCATGTCTTTAGGTTAAAGATCTTTAGACGATGCGACGACGTATTTACATATGTAAAAGTAATCGTAGGTAGTATAAAGATTGACACTGCCTAGCTGTTGTTCTGTGTTCTGTACGATTATACAGAAAGCACAGTAACACAATTTCTTATCATTTCCATTGAATTTCCTTAAATAGAATCAAGTCGGATTTGTTGCATTATGTTAAGCATATTCGTAATAAGTAAATTAAAATATTTTTCATTGGATTTATTGGAGGTACGAGTTGCTCGGAATAACATGGTAGAGCATGACATTTTGCGATAAGCATATTGTTTAAATAAACGACTTGATATCAGAAAGATATTGCATACACATACTTTTACACTTAGTGTGCATTTTAAAATTTATTTTCTTTGACTTAGTCTAAAATGTCCATTAGGCAATTCTCTTATATTCCCAAAATATGGTAATTTAATTGTAAGCCGTTCTGACAATGACTTTCACCAATTACTAAACGAACCCAAGTTTTCTAAGACATACTGTAAAATGTAAGACATTTCGTTTTATTTGTAAAAAACTCTTGTTCTGTTTGACTATCAGGTCATATTCTGAATCTGGTCTTTTAATCGCGCTTTTTGAAAACATCTTTTTATCCTTTAAATAAACACTCAACGGACATTATAATGTATTTTGTATTTTGTATATGTCAACACATTTGTAACATCATCTTGTTTATCAATGAACAGAAAAATAAGTACGTACCAGTACACCTATCCACTTAAACACATAATTGAATGCGATAATTTCTATTAAATCTAATAAAATCGATTTTTACCACCTCTTTTTCAGATATGGAAATTTATAAATATCAGAATATTCTATCCACAATTAAAACCCATGGCCTTTGGTTCAGAAAATAATTAAAAAAATCATCATTAGCGATATGGTGATTTCATCCATAAAAATATGAGAATCACAAAGAAGGAACATTTTGTTAAACAAATTTTTATCGACGCGCAAACATTTTGAGGGAATTAAAGTTACACGTGGCTTATGAATGTTCAATTAACGCGGCATCAGATGCTGAGTTTTAAAGACACAAAACATACTCAAGAGTAAGCAGATGGTTTATACGAGAAGATATCTTTATTAAAACCACGAATTTGATATATTCTTTGGTCCTTAAATGCTTAATTGAAGTTAGATTTTCTATGATGGCAGGGAACCTTAATTTCTTAAGTGGTTTGATCCATTGACTTATGAGGCTATGAATCGCGACTATCGTTTCGGAAACATCATTCTGTTAGCAGCTCAATTTATCAGAGGCATATCGTGGGTTTTTAAAGCATAGTCGACAACATGATGACTTTTAGACTTAATGCTTTTTCGATACAAACAAAATTTGTATATAACATTAAGTTATCGTTTCCGCATAATACGAGGGCGGGTCAATAAGTCCGTGACTTTTGGATTAAAATAAAGATTTTTTGATAAAAAAATAATTTTATTTTTCAACGTAGTCTCCCTTGAGCTCTATACACTTTGTTCAACGCTTCTCCAATTTTTTTATCCTTTCCAAAAAAAATGATTTGTCGAGGTCCTCAAAATAGGCCTTTGTTTGCGAGATGACTTCATCATTGGAGTCAAATCTTTTTCCACCAAGCCATTTCTTCAGGTTTGGGAACAAGAAGTAGTCGCTCGGAGCCAAATCTGGAGAATAGGGTGGATGAGGGAGCAATTCATAGCCCAATTCATGGATTTTTACCATGGCAACTGCACATGTGTTTGTGGTCGACTGTGAGCAAACGCGGCACCCATCTTGCGGAAAGCTTTCTCATGCCCAAGTGATCATTCAAAATTGAAACCACTGAGCCATGCGAGATCCCTACGGCTTCCACAATCTCTCGCACTTTCAATCTTCGGTCGGCCAACACCATATCGTGAATTTTTTCGATTGTTTCGGGTGTAGAGACCTCAACTGGGCGTCCAGGACGTTCGGCATCTTCAGTGCTTGTACGGCCACAACGAAATTCAGTAAACCACTTTTTTACCATTGAAATCGATGGTGCAGAGTCCCCATAGTATTTATCAAGCTTAGCCTTGGTCTCGGTAATGGTTTTTTTTCGCAAGAAATAATGCTTAATAAGCACACGAAATTCACTTTTTTCCATTTTCTCCTCAAATTAGTGAGTAGTCTGATAAAAATAGCTGTCAAACACAAACTAACTGACGCAGCAAGTTTAAATTTTGACAGGAGTCAACTGACAGATGCCTGTTGACAGGAGCAGTGTTGCTGTTTCAGTAAAGAGGTCAGAAATTCAAAAAGTCACGGACTTATTGACCCGCCCTCGTATTAAGAGTTAAAAGTAAAGGGACCTTAATGCTAAGTTATAATATATTCCAATGACCTTTGATGACCTTAAGTTTTCATTATTTAAGATCAGCGCCTATTTCAGATTTCAGTTAAGTAAGCGCCTCATTCCTAGGCAATGTGAGGTTCAACCAAAGGACCTTATTAATAGCTTTTATAACAGCTATTTTGAATAATTCCAATCTACTTGCTATTACTGCAGTCAACCCTAAAGGTTTTCCTACGTTTTCGTTCACACACGTCAAATAAGACTTTTTGCACAGAAGCAAGACTGCCCTAAGATCTTTACACTTACAAGTCCCCGGTCCAGATGATAGTTCCTCCGATGTAATTTTATGGAAGAAGAATTGTTGTATAAGCCTCCACTTCATGGGCATTTCTCTCCAGCTTTAAAAAATCTCCAATTCTAACCTAGCACTGGCATGTCAAATACTGAATAAGTGGAAGATAAGATGACTTAACGTTCATTAAGAGCTGCAAACCTACCAATCTGATTTCTTTTGTAATGAACAGTGTGAAGAAAATGGTTAAGGTTCCTTTACACAAAGCTTCTTTGAAGATACGAGTACGAGTACAGCATCTATTCAAAATGCAACTTACCTACCAAGGAGGAAGATCTCGAGTTCCATAACCTAATAGGAAGGGTTGGTTCTCTAGATAAAAAGGAATACGATCAGGGCATTTTCATCGATAATCAGAGTACTTCCAACAATGTAATTGATCCTTGATGGCAAACGTCGATGAACTTCACCTGTCGAGTAAACAAGCCCAAACTCAGCAATTAACTTGTCCTGCGTAATTGCGAACAGCAATTGCACATTTTTCAGTGTTGATCGTTGGAAGGAGCTGCACTTCGTGCTACACTGGTTTTCTAGATACATCACAGCCTGAAGTAGTGAATGTTCAAATGTAAATACAGATATTTAACTAGTAGTAGTGTTGTAATCAGTAGCTTCTACGAAAGCAGCGCTGCTTTACTGAAAAGCCCCAAATTCTTGCTTCATAACATGTATATAGTAAATAGTCCCGTAGCTCGTGTTGTTTACTCACAATGACTGTGATGACGAGGTTGGCCTTCAGCTTTTTGTACTTTATAGCAAAAACCTGCGATAGGTATTGGTTTCGCATCAACTGCTGCTGCAAAAGACCGACGTAGAGAGTGAAACTTGAAGCATTATTTGCTCTAGCTGCTTGGCGCAAATACAATCTATGCGCTGGCTTGCATTCCTCACATGCAATTATCGCATGAACAATTTAGATTTTCTTCACTGCTCGGTTGTGGTTGTAAGACGATTCCAGAGGTTTTGAATATGAAGCTAAGAAATTTTGGAAACTACTGGGTTGTCTCAGACTTTGAAAATCACTAGTGGTGGACAGCACCCTAAGGGGAAATAAAAGAGTAAAGAGTTCCACTCAAGCAATAGTGTGAGCTCTATAACTTTGAGCCATTCATTAAGTTTACATCATAAGACCAATCTCTCTTATTTACGTAGTATAGCCGTAGACAATATAGAATATGCTGCAGTGTGGTCTCCCAAATAATCGAATTTAATTTAACTGAAAGTAAAATGTTAACATGACCTTAATCGAAGGTACATCTCGCTGCAGCTCAGGTCCAGGGTGCGTATTGGAAAATAGTAGGTCTTACGCCTCAGCCATTTATCAGTCACGGCACCCAGTTGCAGTGTAGTTTCGCGTTAAGTATTATGATGTAAGGCACTTGAATGTTGCTTTCCCTTAGATTTTCCCGCTAAAAATCATGTCGAGATAGCCTTCTACACTTAAATTAAAATTAAATTCATTTATATTTTTATTCTTTATTTGAGTTTCAGATAACGACGTTGTTTAAGACTGTGGAGGATCTGATTTAAATATATTTCAGAAATTGCCAATCGACATGGGAAAATACCCTTTTGCGGTCGAATATCTGTTTTACATTAGTCTAGGACCTTCGCTAGTCGTTTACCTGAACGTGGCCTATTAACGGATTAGGACCATTCCATGTGGCTGAAACTCGTTATTCTAAAATTTTTTGCTGAAATCTTCAAAATTACATTCATCAGCTGTTGGTTGTTTCTGAACTAATTGTACTGCAAAACACCTCTCTTCATTTCCAAGTCATTTTACCTCCAAACATTCAAAACCAACGTACATAGGTACCTCCCTAGCTATTTTCCCTAATTTTCCATCGTCCCTGCTGTGTGCAATCATTTTAAGGGTGCTTGTAACCCTTTGAGCGCGCGTTAATTATAAAGAATAAAAATCAAATGCAAGAAATACCAAAAATCAATTATTTCCTTCCAGATAATCTAAAGGAAGGCGATGCTTGTACATTAAAAAATGGTGAATCGGGAGTGTGTAAAGAAATTGAAGCATGTGAACCCTTATTAATGAAAACCATTGAATACAAATCTTTAGTAAGATGTTCGTTTGTCGGAGATGATGAGATAATGTGCTGCCCAGTTCAAAGTCAACCTTCTTCTGTAAGGACGCCAGTGTAAGTAACAATATTCTAATTTTAAATTAGAAGGTAAGCTTCTAACTTACCTTATTCCTCGAAATTCTTTCGTACTTTTACAACTAAGACTTCTTGTAGAAAAAAAAGACAAAAATTTTTATCTGGGTTAGTTTAACAACTACTTTTACAACGATTGCAACTGCTTCTACCACTCCAACAACTGTGGTAAATCCTGCAGTACTGTGGTTTTTGCTAGTGGCACCGTCCTGTGGAAGTCACATACCTTTCAAACCTTCAAGATATACGAAAGCCCAAAAGAAATGTCTTAAATTGAGGAAAATAGGTGTCTATTAATTTAAACAGACTCGCAGGCATCATCTTAAAACAAGTACGGCAGAAAACCATCAGCAGGAAAACCAAATCAAAAAGTCAATTTATTCGTCCGCAAAAGCCGGAACACCTCTCGCTTGTTTGTTTGACAAAAACCTTTGCACCAAAAATGAAGCTCATAACTGAGAATGATTTTTCGGCAGATATCCATTTGACTTAAATAAAGACAGATAACCAATCAGCCCAAGTTTGGCCATTTGGCTCTAGCTCTGGGGTCAACATTATTTCACTCGTATACAATGCATTGTCAAGTCTTATTGCAAAATACGCCACAGGGACGTCCGAGAGACACTCAGCTCTGGAGAGCATAGAGAAATCCATTAACCCAAAAAATTTGTGTACAGGCGCAATACGACAGTGTCTTCATTTTGACATTTCGCTGTCTCACTGGTACGGCGATATTATGAAATGCTGAAGTCGATTCGAACACTTAATTGTTCCTGTATCTTTCGAGTAACAAATGCAACGCCGATACGATACGTATAACTGTCGTTATTGACAACAATTCGTGATTACAAATTTAGATTATTTGTGAATGTTGTTGATGCGAATATCTTTCTGAATAAGTGCGAGAAAATCTAAAATACAAACATGTATGATATCTGTCAAAAGGTGTTGTGCCCGAGTCCATTGTATTGGCACCATTGTGGAAGGAATTGAACTTTAACCAAATAAAGGATGGCTTTGTGGCCTTTCCATTCCTTATCAAGTGGAGATTCCCTATGCTCTTGCTTATCTTTCTTCTATTGATACATTAGTTTTAAACTTTGATATTTCACTTAAATATATCGGAGTCAACAAATTGTTTAGATTCGTCTATGTCTATGTCTAATTAATGGATCTAAACCGGCGAATAATACCTCTTGAGATCGCTGAGAAATTAAATTTAACAAATTCGATCGTTCATGATTCTTTGAAACGCCTAGAATATATCTCAAAGCTGCTTATGTTCTTTGGGAAAGAAACTTGTACCATCGCGTTGATGTCTGCCATTTGCTTCTCAAACGTCAAGAAAATGATTCGTTTTTGAAGCGCCTCATCACTGGGGGTAAGAAATGAATTGTCTACCTATACAACAATGTTAAACGCAAAAAATAATGGAGCAAGTAAAGATGAACTTGCTCAAAGCACTTAGAAATCCGATATTCATAAAAAAATGTGACGCTATCTGCTTGGTGGGATTTCAAAGGAATCGTGTTTTTTTAGCTCCTACGGGACATCACAAGAATTAATTCTGAAGTGTACGATCATCAGCTGGACAAATTAAATGATCGACTTAAAAAGAAAAGGCCAGAATTGATCAATAGAAAAGCTGTAGTGTTCCATCCAAGATAATGCGAAAAGCTTTTAGTGCTTGGATGGGATCTACTGCCACACGCACTATATTCTCCAGATCTGTCACCTTTTGATTATTATTTGTTCTGGTCTATACAAATTCTTTCAGACGGTAAAACCTGTATTTAAAATGAGGAGGTCGAAAATCACATGGGTCAGTTTTTTGTCAATTATATGAGCGTGGAATTATGCTACTTCCAGAAAGATGGCAAAGGCATTGCATCAGAATGGACAACATGTAATTAAAAAAAATATTTGTTCACTATATGAAAATCGTCTTTTATTTTTATAAACTACGTTTCGAACCCCCCAATATATTGTATATTAACTAGTCTAGCCATAAATTCTTTTACAAGATTTCAAGTACCCCTTGCTCATAATTTACAATAGGAGTAGTCCCGTTAACACGTGTACTTATATGTAAAGAATAGAATCTAGTTTGGTTTAAGCTTTGGATCAGTTGATATAGAGTGGGGCGGCAGCAGCGTCGCCGATTCCCATCGAAACAGCGCGTGCCGCTATAGAACAATGGCCGCAACGTTTAAAAGCCTGCGTCAATGCTAAAGGTGGCCATTTTGAGTAAAACTTTTCTTTCTTCAAACTTATACATACATATATTGTGTAGAAATAAATTTCATGGTAAAAGATTTACTAGACTTTTTTTTGTAGCAGTTTTAGAATGTAACATAACTTATGGTTGGACTAGGTACATACTGGTATGTCGAAAGCATATATTTCTCCTTGTCACAGTATATCTTTCTAGAGCTTTATGTCACTGCATGCTGACGCTTAAAACTCTTTTACAGCAACTCTTTATAAATCAGTCTTCTTATTAATTTGTTGTGTCTTAGATATAAAACATTTTGAAATACTGATTGTGACTTTGCTACTAATTTTTTAAATTTATAGAACTCCAGAAACTCCAGTTCTAACGACGTTGCAGAATACGATAAGCCGAGTTTCATTGGAAAGGCCTTCCGAAACCGGTGATTATATAAATAAAATAAGTGTTTGTATTGAATAGGAATTATTTCATTCTAGCTTGTCGAGAATTTAAGGGATCCAATCGAGCCTCATTGACCTTTCATATATTGGATGGGCTTCCAGTGGCACCAGGGGATTATCCGCATATGGGCGGTTTACTTTATGAAGGTCAAGGCGGTGGTTCTTTAGAAAATCGTTGTGGTTCATCGTTGATATCTGAAAGATATGTGTTGACAGCAGCACATTGTGTAAGCAATTCACTGTCACAGCCGATTAAAATACGATTTGGTGCAATTATTTGGAATTCGCAAGATTACGTCATTCCACCCGTTGATGCTGAAATTGAGGTAAGTTTTGTTGAATATTTTTATTTTAACAGCCCTACCATTTTGAGCATATTGACTACTTTCTCAGCCGATATCAGGTGATTTTATTTATCTCGCCAATTAGCCTTTAACTTTAAACTCTAGCTATAAGTGGAGTGGTCCCGTCTTGCTGAAATTGGTTTTAGCTGTAGGTCATCCTTACGGTTTACATGTTGCTAATTTACTTGTTTGTAGTAGTTGTTCTTGGATTAAAACACCTCCTAAGAAGGGCTTGATCTGGTTAAATACATGAAAGGCTTATGGAGTTGTAGACTCCGTTCGTTCTGGGGGTTTGTTGCCTGCTCTCAAAGTCAGTGGCATGTATTCTGACGTGAGACTGGATCTGCAGATTTGAACCTTTGTCAAGGTAAGTTATCAGGTTCTTTATAAATGTCCCTCGACGGTCCATGAGTTCTTTAGTTGTCCTTTGTTGGTGATACCATAGGCGCACCTTCTGTCATGTTCCTATTCCGTCTTTTGGTGTGGGAGTTTA
The DNA here is from genome assembly GCA_928272305.1 of Volucella inflata. Taxonomy (NCBI): domain Eukaryota; kingdom Metazoa; phylum Arthropoda; class Insecta; order Diptera; family Syrphidae; genus Volucella; species Volucella inflata. The sequence goes on from OV743719.1 coordinate 69,895,723, forward strand.
TCCGTATCTTATAAGAAGGCATGGGATAACAGTTTTCGTTATGACAGAAAGGTACCACTATACTCTCAACATTGCTATGCATACACAGAAGTCCGATTATATTGCCTTAACTACCAGTCTTTCATGCTTCAGCACGATTCTTATGATCGGCCTTTAAGGCGTCCTAATGGGAAAATCCTTGTGAAGGGATTCGACTATCTTTTCGGCTATCTTTGTTAAGTTCATTTAGTTGGACAATAATTGAAAAATAGTATATTTCTCTTTCTTTCAGTCAATAATCTTGCACCCGGACTACCGACAAGGCCAAAAATACCACGATCTTGCCCTTATACAGCTGACCAAAAATATTAACTTTACGCCATTCATTCGTCCAGCTTGCTTATACTCCAATGTAGCTGACATAGACTCATCTATACCCCTTGTGGTCATCGGTTGGGGTTACACAAATCTTGATAGTAAGTACAATCAATTTTTAATTTTTCAAAAAAATGGTGGCGAGGATTTTTTTTTTACTTTTAGCTCGGGCCAGCTCCGATATCCTACTGATGACAAATGTCACTACAGTTTCATTGAAGCAATGCAATGCTTCACACATTGACTATGGTCTACAGCGTTCCTATAGATATGGCCTCCACGAAGGACAATATTGTGCCTATGATCCAAAACTGAAGAAGGACTCCTGCCAAGGGGATTCCGGTGGTCCATTGCAATTGGTAGAAAATAAATCGTCGGCAATTGTTGGGGTTGTTTCCTACGGAATTGGTTGTGGAAATACAGTTCCCTCAGTTTATGCAAGAGTGGCGTATTACTTGGATTGGATAGAAAGCGTTGTTTGGCCACAATAGGGAAAAGGGATATTTACTTGCTGCTCAAGAAGGGTTGAACAAATCCACTAGTTTAATTTGTGATATGAAGACTTACATTTATTTTATATAAAAAATGAAAATAATTAAATAAATAAAGAGAATAATTTTTTTACGTCTTGGATTTGCTAGTTATAAGAATTTTGTTATTTCAAAGAAAAGAATCACAGTTGTTTTAATTGAAAAAAGTTTATCAACGTTACTGTGGTCGCGTAAAGAAGAACCTTTTGAGTGCAAATAGGATGGTTTGTCAGCGAATCTGAACCTGTAGCGCAATAGAATTGAAAGCTCAGCTAAAATGCCCGTCTAGCTCTCTTTCGACAACCGCATCACTTATGTTTATGCACTTGCCTTCTACTACGCTGTTCCTCTGGATTAGAGTTCAACACTTTCCGAGCGGGGATCCTAGTAACAATTGCCTTTGAAAACCAAAAAAGCAGCGATCATCAAGAGTGATTCTCGAATGAATTAAACGCTAGTGTAGTTGTACCTACGAGTAAGGTCGCTGCTGCCTGTCGTGAAGTTTTGTCCTAGGCCTCGAATTATTCTACATTGGATCCAAACAGTTTAATTTCGGTTTTTGTGTTGCGAACATCGCTTTCCCCATTCCACTGCTTACATCGAGTTCGATGCCACGGTCCGTCAAGACGAAACTTCTAAGATTTTCGGCGTTCTCTTCCTATTGTCCCGCAATTTTGAGTTGAAAGTCGGAGTATGAAAACTCAGGACCTTTGTTTGTGCCGCATTTATGTAGCATTAAACTCGTTTTTTGTCTCAACTTGGACATTTTCTGCCATTCGGTGGAAATTTTATGCAAGAAGGCAAACATCATCGGCGTAGTCAAGGTGTTTGAGGTAAGATGTCGTTTTCCACCTAAATCCTTGGTTTCTCCCGGTTAGCGTTCTACCAAGTTCATTGCTTATAACTACCAGGAATAAGGACGGTGAAAGCATACTGCCCTGACGTACTACACAGTGCAGTATGTGAGAGTTACCACCCTCGTAAGTAGACTTAATAATAGCTCCCCTGTACAAGGCTATCCAGATAGCATCTCTGTTCAAACTGTTGAAAGCCTTTTCAAAATCAATGAACAATAGATTGCGTTGCTCATGATGACTCCCAAGGTGATCTACGCACGAGCACACCCCCAAAATCTCGCTTTTTCGGCAACGAGTTTTGGGTCTAGATGGTATCCTTATCCGCTCTAGAACTAACTTAGCTACTATCTTGGCTAGGGCTGGAATAATGTATATTTATCCCCAGTCATCACGTTCCATCAAATTAATCAAAAAATGAACATATACGAGTATATCGTCGGGACTACTTAAAAAGCTCGTCAGGGATACCATCAGTTCATACCGCTCTATTTCTTTTGAGGGATGTTACAGCGGCTATTATATCCGTGTTCCTGGGATGTCTAGTTCGATTTCGGCTATTTGTTTTTGCGGGCCACTCAATTGAATTTGGTACTATGATGATTTCACCTAAATTATTTAGTACTAAAGCGAAATGTTCCCTCCAACTATTGAGCAGATTTTCATCCGATATCAGCAGACTGCCAGCTAAACTTGTCGTGGAATACTGTTTCGATAACCAATAAGTTATTTTGTGATGCCGTAGACGGTGGACACCAATTTAACCGTAGTCTATACGGACGGATGGCATATCAGTTTTATAAATTTGTGCTCTTCGGAAGTAGGGCCATATGATTTCTGTAATGCGTCCAATGGCACCATTCGCCAACAAATATTTCTTAGGTAGCCCCCTGTCTTGTTTATATCGGGTGGTATAATATTATTTAGATCGGTGTTGTCATTTTTTCGAGTCCAATCTATTAGACTAGTGTTATCGTATCGTATCTGACCCGAAGACCGCAATCCAAAAAGGTGGTTTCTGTTGCCCGATAATGCACCGATTCACACAGGACTCATTGTTCGTAAATTGTTGGCTCGAAATCAAGTGTGTGTGTTAAATCATCCGGCGTATTCACTTAATTTGGTACCGTGTGACTTTTCTTTGTTCCCTAAATTCAGATTGAAGTTTGAAAACATTTCGCCCAGCTTTGACACGGGCACTCGAATCATTTCCGCAAAATGAGCTAGATCAGTCACCTGATTCACTATTAAATCGATGTATTAAATGTTTTGAATCGGTAGCAGAGTATTTAGAATGAAAGCACCTTAAATCTATGGAAATTGTATTTCAATTATATTTTCTAGAGGCAGTCCGTGATATTATTTGCCACACTGTGTATATTACAAGTTAAGTAAAAGCTTGTTAAAACATTATCGTTGCATACACCTAGGGAACTGAAAGCGCCATTTCTTTGAAACAAGGAATATAAAACATGAAGAGAAAATTGTGTAGGCTCTGGTGCTATTTTAAAATAAATATTCAAGGTTTAGTTGTTGAAGTATATTCATAATCAACTCGAAAAACTTGTTGGAAAAATGTTTAGGTAGGATTGGTCATTTGAGCCTGTAATTGTGAAAGCAGTTTCTCGGCTAAACCCATCACTTTGAGACATTTCGCGATGGAAAATTAATTCTTGTTGTTGAGGCAAATCGGACAATTTACCAAATGACAAGTATCAGTATCACCACTGTTTCCAATCTTCGTATTAATTTCGCTAGAAACTTAGCTATTAGGATTTTATGCGATTGGAAAGAGAAAAAGACTTGCTGTCATTCAGAATGCGAAAAATGGAGCTATTATTACTGATTATTTGATTAATCAAGACATGTTTAATAACAATAACATGGGTTAATAGTTTAAGAGATGTTCATTAGGTACAAAGTATGTATTTTATTAGAACACCCCTCCACAATATTAGAATCAGTAGAAAAGCACTCCTTTGTTAAAGCAATAAATGTGCTTTGCAGTGATAACAGGCTTGGCAAGTGCATCAGCAGGCATCGAATTGGTTTGCAAATATTTGATTTCAATGACTGTCTCCTCGATAGCTTCTCTATTGAAGTGGTAGTGTATGTGCTTCGTTTTAGACTTATGCGATGCATCCCTTGCAAAATGATCGGCGCTTTGAGAACCGCAGAAGATCACAATGATGGGGTTGTTGCACTTGAAGCCTCCTAAGTGGCACTAGTTAAGGCTATATACTTGGGGTCGGCTCTGGATGTGGCCACAACATGCACACAACAGCTCGTCAACAAAATATTTTAATGGTATACAAGTTGCTATACAAATTGGTATACAAGTTCTAAATATGAGTTCCGCATCTTTTGTTTCGTTATAACAACTTAATAAATGGCAAGCCAAGTTCAAATGTTGCTAACGTGGATATTGACAAAACTGGGAAAACATGTTAACGCTGCATGCGATGGTTCACTAAACACGGAGATATTTGATAAAGGTCCAATTAGTTCCTGATATTTGGTTTTGTTCACTTTAAAGACGCAATATTTCTTTTCCAGTTTAATTTTCGCTTGCATTGGTATTTTTACAGATTCACAGATTCTTTTTTAAAGTCCGTTCAAATACTGGCAAACGCCAATGATATTCACATCCATGAAACAAAGTAGCGTGATGTCAGTGGCGCGTGTAAAGTAATACTTGGAGAATCGCTAGTAAGCCAACACCGTCTGCTCATTACAGAATTTTTCACAGCGGAACCACCGGAAACACGGGCATCGATTGGAAAGCCAAGAATCCGGTGGTATAATCTATCGAAGGAACGAAGCGCAAGATTTATCGCACTAGCTAAAGAAGTACTTCACAATATAAACGGTATCGCAGACTCACTTAGCCCGCAAGAAATGTGGAACAGCATGCACGAGGAATGCATAACACTCGCAAAGTCCCACCTGGGGACTATATCGAAATACCATCATGTCGGCAAAGAAACATGGTGGTGGAATGACGAAACCAAACGAGCTGTGGCCGACAAGAAGAGTGCATTCCAAACGTGGACAAAATGCGATCGGAGCGACGATATCGAAAAAGCTCGACTGGCTCTTGAATACGAGCGTCTTAAAAAGATCGCAAAGAAAGTCCTGGCTCGAACTCGAGCGGCAGAAGCGGAAAACCTGTACCAGGAGTTGGAACAAATATCCTCACGATCGGCGGATAGAAAACAAGCTATCCAGGAAGTTCAAACGTCGTACAGTACTAAAATGCCAAATATTTGTAAGCTCGCTGCACAGAGGAGAAAAAATTCAATGGAAATAACCTCGCCGAAATACATCAAAAACGCAGACGGTCGTTTACTAACAAATGAAAAGGAAATTTGTGACCGGTGGCTTGAATACTGCAAGGAGTTGCTTAACAAACAGTTTCCACGTGATATCGTGCCGACAGCTGGTCTATTCGAGGAGGAAGCTTCGGACTTTTCAATCGAAAAAATAAGTATAGAAATTGGAAAAATGAAGCGGGGGAAAGCGGCGGGACCAAATAGCATTCCATCAGAGTTTTGGTCGAAAATGGAGGGGATCGGCAGGGATCCATGCCGAATCAATGGAGAAGTAGCTTCTTGGTTCCATTATACAAAGGAAAAGGCGACACTCGAGACTGCAACAACTACCGTTCAATCAAGCTTATGTCACACACAATGAAAATCGTCGAAAGAGTCTTAAACCAGTGTGGATTTGTTGAAGGAAGATCGACGGTGGACGCTATCCAAAGCCTACGAATAATAATGGAAAAGCACCGAGATTCGTCTAGGGATTTACACATGGTATTTATCGACCTCGAGAAAGCATTCGATCGAGTGCCTAGGGATCTCATATGGGCCGCGCTGAGGTCTCAAAACGTACCGGAAACGTATGTTAGAATAATACAAGACATGTACGGAAACGTGAAAACTGCGGTTAAAAGCTCTGCTGGACTAACGAGAGAATTTCCAGTTAATGTCGGAGTGCATCAAGGAAGCGTACTTAGCCCTTTCCTCTTTAACGTAGTATTCGATTATCTTTTAAAAGACTGCATGCGCGAAGCAAATGTAACGTCAATTCTCTTCGCTGACGACGCAGTTATACTTAGCGATAGCGTCGAAGATTTACAGAACGCCTTAGATTCATGGAGAAATGCGCTAGAGAGAAACGGGTTTAAAATAAGCCGTTCAAAGACGGAGCATTTGACGTGCCCATTTGCGCATCCGTTGCGACCTGTTCCGGATATAATGTTAAACGGAATAGTTCTTCCGAAAAGCACTATCTTTAAGTACTTAGGATCAATCGTTAACATGGAAGCGAAATGTGACGACGACGTAAACCACAGAGTGAGTGTGGGATGGATGAAATGGCGGGAAAATTCGGGAATCTTTTGCGACCGAAAATTTCCACTTAAATTAAAGGGGAAACTCTACACCACGGTTGTTAGACCAGCTCTTATAAACGGTTCACAGTGCTGGACAATTTACGAAGCGTTTAAAAACAAAATGACGGCAGCGGAAATGAAAATGTTAAGGATGTCTAGTGGAGTCACTGAACGCGATTGTATTAGATCTACGCGTATAAGAGGAAGTCTACATATAAAGAATTCGGTAACCGAACAGCTTGAGGCGAATAGAATAAGTTGGTATTGCCACGTTCAAAGAAGATCTGCGGAAAATCCGGTTAAAAAGGCACTATCAACTACGGTCACTCCAACTGTAAGAAAACGAGGTCGGAAAAAGAATTCCTGGAGCAGCAGCGATGCAGTAAAAATGGGAAACTCGTTACGCATAAGTTCGTATAACGAGGAAAGGGCTAATAAAAGGATGAGAAGAAGAAGAATTTGAAATTTGAGCTTGGAACAAAAAGTGCATCAGATATGTTCCGATTTATGTAACAAGTTTATCGTGAAGATTGATTTGAGCAAAACAAAGTTGGTCTCTGTTGCGCGATAATATACCACCGAGTCACACAGCACTCATTGTCCGTAAGTTTTTGGCTCGAAATCAAATGTGTGTGTGTGTTAAGTCATCCGCCGTATTCACTTGATTTGGCACTGTGCAAATTATCCTTGTTCCCGAAATTGAGATTGAAATGACTGGAAGTCATTGCGCAAAATGAGTTAGAGCAGGTATTTGAATCACCGTAACATGTATACTGAATCAGAAGGAGAACAGTTCGAATAAACACGCTGAGAAATCAACAGAAATCGTGTTTTAATTATGTTTTGTAGAGCCAGTCCGCGATACAATTTGCCATACTCTATAGTTTGGCAGTCGGAAATATGAAATGTTTTTTCATTAATAAAAAAATACATGCAATTCGAAGTCGAAGGTCGAGTTGCCGATATTTGAAGACAAATAAGTAAGTATTCACATTTTTTTGGGATCTGTTTCCCTGCTCCTGAGTATACATCTTAAGAAACCAGCTATCTTGCAACTTGATTAAATTCCGCTTAACCTTTGCCCCAAAATTCAAATATCAGTCTGATATTTGCTCTGCTTATGAGCTCCAACTCTCAGATCTCATTTTAATCGATCGATAGACCAGCCCGATGGTCAGTTACTATTTGAACGCGACTCCAATCGGATCTTTGCATATCAAAACGGCAAGTTTTCATATAAAAAAAATACTCTTGGCGAGGCTGTGCTAATTATTATAGAATACCTCAAGTACTGGAGATTGCTTTTTCTAAAATAAGGATTTGAAAATATACTGATTCCAGTAACGAGTAAATTCGTTTGATTTTGACTGTAAAAAGGTTTTTTCTTGAAGTTGTGATAAATTAGACAGACAGGAAAAGATAATAGTGAAGTAATTCTTTGTTGAATTTGGATTTGTTATCTGTTTTTGGTGGTTTGACCAGGTGAGATTATTCATATAATAAAAATGATGATCTTGAATGTGAAATGCGCTAACAACCGCCTATGGATGAGTACGGCGTTCATATTTTTGGCAATGCTTAATGCATTCTCTTGTCAGTCAGATGAAGACTCGGGTAAGTTGATAAATCATTTCCTTATGTTAAAGATCATTACGATCGATACGACAACGTATTTTTATATGTAGACAGTATAAGGATTGCACAGTCTAGCTGTTGTTCTGTGTTCTATACGATAATACAGGAAGCACAGCAACACAATTTCTTATCGGTTGCAGTTAATTTATTTAAATAGATTCAAGTCGAATTATCTTCGGATTAAGTTCTTATATTACTCGTATATTTAGCATATTTTTCATAAGTAATTAACATTCTCTGGAGTCATTGGAGTGCCTTAACTTATAAATCAGAAATGATATTGCTCAGTAAGTTTGCACTGATTATGCATTTTAAAATTTATCTCCTTTGACACAAGAAAATTAAAATGTCGATGGGCGAAATAAAAGAGTAAAGTTGCCTTCTACTTAAGCAGGAGTCATCTCCCAAATAATCGAATTTCATTGAACTGAAAGTTTCAAAGCGAATTCGTCTTCTTTAGTGCCCTCCCATGCTGTCACAGTGGCAGCAAGGAAAATTACTTAACCTTACGTGACCGAAATCGAAGGTACTTGTCGCTGCAGCTTAGGTCCAGGGTGTGTCTTCGTAAAATAGTAGGTCTAACACCTCAGTCATTTTATTAGTTATGGTACCTCAGGATCTGATTTAAATATGTTTCAATAGGAGCCAGTTGACATGGGAAAATACCCTTTTTCGGTCAAATTCATATCTGCTTTAGAGTAGTCTAGCCCTTCGCGAGTCGTTCACCAGAATGTGGTATATAACCCGTTAAGGACTGTTCCATGTGGCGGACAACTTGTTATCCGTAAAATGTTTGCTGTGGTTTTTTCTGAACTGATTGTCCTGCAAAAGACCTCTTCTTATTTCCAAGTCATTATGACTTCCCAACATTCAAAACCAACGTACATCGGCACCTCTCTTTCTATTCTCCCTAATTTTCCATCGTGCAATCATATTTAGGGTCCTAATAACTCCCTGAGCGCGCGCTAGTAACAAAAAAAACAAAAAACTAAATGCAAGAAATACTAAAAATCAATTATTTCCTTTCAGATATTCTTAGGGAAGGCGATGCTTGTACATTAAGAAATGGTGATTCGGGAGTGTGTAAACGAATTGAAGCATGTGAACCCTTATTTGAGGGAGTGCGCACGAGAACCATTAAATACAAATCTTTACTAAGATGTGCGTTTGTCGGAGCTGATGAGATAATGTGCTGCCCAGTTCAAAGTCAACCTTCTTCTGTAAGGACACCAGTGTAAGTAACATTATTCTAATTTTAAATTAGAAGGTAAGCTTCTAACTTACCTTATTCCTCTAAATTCTTTCGTACTTTTACAACTAAAACTTCTTGTACAAAAAAAAGACAAAAATTTTTACCTGGGTTAGTTTAACAACTACTTTTACAACGATTGCAACTGCTTCTACCACTCCAACAACTGTGGTAAATCCATAAACCACAACAACAACTCGACGATTAACCATCGGCGATATAACTCTTACTTGTAAAGAGCATTTTATCAATTGAAGCCAACTCTTGGGTCAAAGGGCCACAAAAACGAATCAAGTTCCACTATAACTGATTCCATTGCATCCAAAAAATGTTTTCCGTCAGCCCTACGTGCGCGTCATCTATTCGGGAGGTTGTCCGTTGACCTAGTCGCTAGTCTTCGCTGTTAGGTCTACATCAATCGATGTAATGGAAGAATGTTATTATTTGTATTATTGAAGAAAAGCAGCCAAAAATGCTCCCGTAGTGTTGGCCACATGCGCTAAGTTGTATTCAAAAATTAATTGCAGAATATATTCTCTCGCTGGATCATGAATAAATGGCTATTTAATGACATTTCAAGTGCGCCGTAATAGCATGCTACCAGTCGATAAGCCATTTCTGTCGCAACGACGTTTACCAAACTTCGCCTGCTGTACTGTGGTTTTTGCTAGTGACACCGTCCTGCGGAAGTCACTTAATTTTCAAACCTTCAAGATATACGAAAACCCAAAAGAAATGTCTTAAATTGAGCAAAATAGGTGTCTATTAATTAAAACAGACTCGCAGGCATCATCTTAAAAGAAGTACGGCAGAAAGACATCACCATGAAAACCACATCAAAGAGTCAATTTATTCGTCCGCAAAAGCCGGAACATCTCTCGCTTGTTCGCTTGACAAAAACGATTTTTTGCTTATAAACAAGGCCTTTGCACCAAAAATGAAGCTCATAACTGAAAATGATTTTTCGGCAGATACTCGTATCCTTTTAACTTAAATAAAGACAGATAACCAATCAGCCGAAGTTTGGCCCTACCTCTTGGGTCAACCTTATTTCACTCGCATTCAATGTATTGTCAAGTCTGTATGCAAAATACGTCGCAGGGACGTCCGTGAGAACGGAGAGAAATCCATTAACCCAAAAAATTTGTGTACAGGCGCAATACGACAGTGTCTTCATTTTGACATTTCGCTGTCTCACTGGTACGGCGATATTATGAAATGCTGAAGTCGATTCGAAGTTTAATCCTCCGATCAGCAACAGCTTCAAAAGTGTTATATTAGCAACAAGGTCCTACAAGAATTTGTGTAAAATTTTACGTAAAATGTACCGTATTATCATATTATCATTACGCAGTTGTGCCTGAAAATTAACAAGAAATTTATAGGAAAAGTAATTTATACATTAATTAAATATTTATTTTGTGTGTGTAGCTAGTGCAGCAGTACAGGCTTGGCACCGATTTAGAAGTGCTTATTGTTCAGCATAAACCGCATTATAGCAGCAACAGCAATACGCTCGGGTTTTCCGCTACCTTTTGTACTCCGCACGCCATCAGTGAAATGATGGCCGATTTGAACGCGGTACAAACGAAGGAACCGGTCCTGGTTTTGGTGTTGTTACTGAATTTTTTTTTACGTGGCCTTCAGTTCAACTTACCACAGCGTCAAATGTGCTTCCATAGCATTTCGAATTTTGGGATAGGCCGTTATTCGTCGATTGTTTGCTCAATTTTTGAAAGGTTAGTGAATGCAAGGGGGCGAGCTCTTCTTGAAGCATTCGCATCGCTGGACATAGGCCTGCCAAACAAGGGGACAAAAAACACATCGTAGACATCACCTTTATGAGTAACTCTCTTCTACGTAACACAAAATGGAGAGTTAGCGAAGATTACTCACATAGTGATCACCAGGCGATTATATACACTATCGGGAAGGACAAGTCCAGGAACCTCCCAAAACTTACAGGGCCTTAGTGGAAAGACACGTCCTTCGACAAGGAGGCGTTCGAAGAAATCCTTAGCACGGAATCTGCACCTATTAGCGACACAGCAGAGAGACAAAGGCGCGGCGGTGGGTGAAGAAAACGGAGCTCTATCAGACCATGCGTTCTACCGTTGAAGCAATTAAAGCGGTAGTAGATACAGCTGCTAAAGCTATACAAGGAAAAAGGTGGCGATGCATGGGGCGAAAAAGAGTACTGCGCCGTAGTCACTTCTCCTCTGGAATATTATGTACGATGGAGTCTTGCGACTAAGGTTGCCTGAAGGTGTGAAGGTGGTTGGCTTCACCGTGGTTACAGTGGCAAAATAAAGGTATATCCATGATGTTGAAACAGCCGCAAACGAGGCAATCAAAATAATAAAAGGGTTGCTGGAGTCGGCCGAGGCTGTCCTAATTACAAGCCAAAAAAAGGTAGAATACGCGAACTTCTCGTTAGGGAACCAAACCATCAGATCCAAGAATACATTGAAGTACCTAGGAGTTATGCTTGACAACAGGCTTCGTTTTAAGGCGCACGTTGCAAAAAAAAAAAAAAACAACACTGTGGCGCTGGCAGCCCGGTATGGGCTATGGACTAGCTTCTTGACACTCATTAGTGTTGCTCATGTTGTCATTTTTGTCACATCTGGGTGGGGCCTAAGGTTTATCGCCGAGTCCGAACGGCACTCCTTAGAAGCTTTTTCGTAGGCAATTTTACTTTCGGGAGTTGCCATTGCCCGCCGAAAGGGTGATGGCGATTTGAAAAATTGTTGGTGACCCAGCCAGGAATCGAACCCAGACTCTCAGCGTGATAGTCCAATGAGCTAACTATCGCGCCACCGCCACCGCCATCGCCGTTGAATACTCGTGCAAAAAAGCATCGTTAATGCACGCAGCTATTAGACGGATGCTACCAAATATTGAAGGGCCCGGACCTGCCCGCAGGATCTTGCTTCCCAAAGTGGTGACCTCTGTCCTGCTATATGGAGCCCCGGTTTGGGATGGTTCCCTAGCAACGGAGGAAAATAAAAGAGCACTGTTAAGAACGTACAGGCTCTGCGCAATAAGATCAATAAGCAGATTCCGAACAATTTCGGACGAAGCCGCTATTGTAATAGCAGGAATGGTCCCCATAGACATTCTAGCAAACGAGATGCGAAGAATGTGCCAAAGGCGCAGAGTAAATCGGCAGGAAGTCAATTTGACTTGGTCTCCACTGAAGGAAAATTGTGGGAAATGATTTGATTAATTGTTTTAAGTATTACTCAGCTCCAGGACAAGGCAGAAGGACAATTTATATCTTAAATGAATCAGCGGCAAAATTACTAAGTCCACCAGTTTCAAGTCCCTACGTCCAGGTGTTTTTAAGAAACGCTTAAAGCTCTTTTACAGCACCTCTTTGTAAATAAGTCTTCATATTAATTTCTTGTGTCTTAGACAATAGATATAAAATATTTTAAAATACTTATTGTGATTTTGTTACTGATTTTTGAAATTTATAGAACTCCAGGAACTCCAGGAACTCCAGTTCCAACGGCTCGTCAGAACGCGACAACTCGAATTTCATTGGAAAGGCCTTCCGAAAGCGGTAATTAGATTTAAACAAAATTAATGTTTATATTGACGAGGAATTATTTCATTTTAGCTTGTCGAGAATTTAAGAAATCAAAACTATCCTCGTTGACCTTTCATATATTTGATGGAGTTTCAGTGTCACCTGAAGAGTATTCGCATATCGGCGGTTTACTTCATAAAGGTGAACGCATTGGTTCTGTAGGTATTCATTGTGGTTCATCGTTGATATCTGAAAGATATGTGTTGACAGCAGCACACTGTGTACGCGATCAAATGATTCAGCCGATTAAAATACGATTTGGTGCATTTATTTGGAATTCGCCAGATGACATCATTCCACACGTTGATGCTGAAGTTGAGGTAAGATTTCTTGAATATTTTTATTTTAACAGCCTTACCATTGTGAGCATATTGACTACTTTCTAAGCCGATGTCTGGTGATTTTATTTCTCTCGCCAATTAGCCTAAAACTTGAAACTCTAGCTATATGTGAAGTGATCACGTCTCGCCAAAATTGTGTTTAGCTGTATTACGCAGGAAACAGCTGCAGTTGTGCTACCAAAAATTCGTCTATCATTTGGCGATGCATGTCAAAAGTCTGTCTCTGGCTGGTTCAAAATTTTAAGGCCAATTAATGCTTAGGAAGAAATTGCACAACACACTGTCGTGGTTGGATAATACAACATTTCAGCATGGTTTTCCGCAGATATTATCTGCATATAGTATTTTTGTCTATTGGAACTCAGGATTGGGAAAAGATCAACTACTATGAGGAGATAGTACTTCACTCTGAGATAGTAATTGTCCTTGGATGTACATATATACCTCCTAAGAAAGGCTTGATCTATTGAACCTAAGTTTGTGTTATTCTAGATAACATGCCGTCCCTTTTTTAAAAGTCAATCAGCTCAATATTTTAAATTTTTAACATGAAAAGCCTATGCGCCTTCGTTGCTTCTAAAATTTTGTTGCCTGCTATCTACAGACTCGGACCTTTGTCTAGGTAAGTTATCGGTGTAGGGGTTTTGCTTTGTTGGTGATACCACAGGCGTACCTTCTGTAAAGTTCTGACGTCGCTACCTTAATATGTTGTGGATTAAGGCACAAGGTAACTTTGTCTCTTCTAGCGTAAGTGAAAATTTTTGATCAATTGAAAGGACCAGCACTGAAACTCTTTTCTATAAGTTTAAGGCCGCATAAGGACACGGTATGAGTCCTTTATTCTGCCCTTAAAAAAACGTTTAGAATCTTGATTGCTTGTGGAGTTTGGAAAGTAGCTCACTTTAATCTGGGAGTGGGAAATTTTGAAATTCTCTGACTCCCACAATGCAGTACCTTCCAACGGGAAACACATTAACAAAGGTCACCTTAATCTACTTCGCAGTTGTGTTCTCCCAACAATTCAGGACACAATAAAACAGCTTTGATAGAATCAGTAGTCCGTTTTTTACTCGTTTCTTCTTCGACGTTTTGCTGCTTCTTTTTCACCACCTTCCTGAATTTTGTAGATATGGTTTCTTGAGCTCTTCTGTATTTTTCTTCTCTGCTTAGTCTCCTTTTCATAAGGCTTGCCAACTTTTGTCGCCCATTATTCCAATTGGACAATTTCTCATTCTGACGGTTTCGTTATCTGTGGGTGGATGGTTCAACACAGAACTCTTTTCCTATTTTGATTTTAAGTCCTGCATGTCTGCCTCCACTATTTGTTTCTTTATTGTTAGAGGCCACGTCTATATTGAGGTACAAATTTGCATATGTCATTAAATACCACTTTCGTCTGACTTTATTCGCAGAGATTGGGAAGATACTCGTACACGATCATAACCTGTAATCTGTTACCAGTTTCTACCACGAAGGGCTGCAGTCGCAATTAGCACAGAGTCCACGAACCCCTGCGTGACTGATCGTCGGTGCCACTATAACCTGAACATTGCCGGCATTCACAAAAGCTCTCTTGTATTGCCTTAACTACCAATCTTTTCTGCTTAAGCACGATTGTATGATCGGCTCTTAGAACGTACTATTGACGAAATTATTGTGAAGGCTTTTTATGCGATAGGGATTCACCTACCTTTTCGACTATATCTTTTAAGTTCTTTTAGTTTCACACTACTTAGAAAATAAAATATTTCTCTTTCTTTCAGTCAATAATCTTGCACCCGGACTACCGACAAGGCCAACAATACCACGATCTTGCCCTTATAAAACTGACCAAAAATATCAAGTTTACGCCATTCATTCGTCCTGCTTGCTTATACTCCAATGTAGCTGATGTAGACCCATCTACACCCCTTGTGGTCTTCGGTTGGGGTTATTCAAATTATAATGGTAAGTAAAATAAATTTTTATTTTCTTAAAAATGCTGTTAAGACTAAGAATTTTTTTTTACTTTTAGCTCGGGTCCGCTCCCATATCCTAATGATGGCAAATGTCATTACAGTTCCATTGCAACAATGCAATTCTACCTACATTAACATATCACGTACCAATAGATATGATCTCAATGAAGGACAATATTGTGCCTATGAACTAGAATCCAAGAGGGATTCCCGCCCTCTGAGTAGTCCATTGCAATTGATAGAAAATAAATCGTCGACAGTTGTTGGGGTTTCTTCGTTTGACTTGCGTAATGGAAGTGCTTTAATGGAAGTGCCCACAGTTTACGTCAGAGTAGCGTACTACTTGGATTGGATAGAGAGTCTTGTTTGGCCGCAATAGGGAAAAGGGCAATTTACTTGCTGCTCAAGAATGGTTTAACAAATTCACTGGTTTTGTTTTTGGCATGAATACTTCCACCTGCTTTTATAAAACTAAAAAAAAAAAAACAAGGAAGGACACAACAGTTTTATTTTTTCCGACCTAAATTTGTTCGTTTTATATACTCGTAATTGGAGAGGAACTATATAGTATGTGAAGTAAAAAATTGAATGTTTTTTATTTAAAAAAAAATTGATTTTATTTTTTCCGACCAAAAGATCACTAACTGATGCAGTCTCCCTGAATTTTTGAATTAACTTCTTCACCGTTGATGAAGTTATAGCACCATATTTTGTACCAAAGTTCTAAAAAGTATTGCTTAAAGATAAAAATGCGTTGTTTCTTCGTTATGCGCTCTTTTTTGAGTTACCCTGGAGTATCGGCTGTCTCCCTGTCTTGTTTTTTTTTTTTTGTAAAATTTTTTTCGCACAAATGGCGAAAGATAAAAAATCTTGCGTGAATTTAACCGGACATACTTTTAAACGCAATAAGCCAAGAAACGGTTTTTGAATCTTTGCGACTACAAGTTCGTATAGCGATATCTTCGTCTGGCCGACGATGCCAAAATCTTGTTTTAGACGTTATAATCGATTTCAAGGACACCTTTGACAATTTAATTTGGCAGACTATTTTGACTATTTTTCGAGTTATGCAAGCTGGACTGAGGGGAGATAAGCTTATAGGAAATTTTTTTTTACTGAAAGGCGCGCTTGTTTCGTGCGCCATTGCCAGCCGTCTGTTGGGCTCCCCGGTGATTCCTTGTGCTCGACGAAGGTCGAAGATTTTTTTTGTAGGAGGTGTAACAGTGTGATGCCCTCCTTTCCGATTGTATAGAGTCTAGACGGGACATGCTAGGATTACAATCGCTTTTCTTCAGGATGTGTCAACCATGAGCGACACCACAACTGAATTTGAATCTAAGGCTGATCTTTCTGTTATCCGGGTATGTCTGCTTAAATGCGTTAGAGAGGCGGACCCTAAGTTTGAAAGACTGCAGACTGCTAACCGATGTGGTGACGGGGCACTACGCTTGTGCCAAGCACCTAAGTGTGATGGCCATACGTGAAACAATAACCTACGACGCTTGCTTTTAAAGTGATAACGATACGAGAGGCATTACTTCTGTTAGTGTCCGGCCTACGCTCTCATAAGGCTGAAAGTAATGAGCGTTGATATGATGCATGTTTGTACTTCAACCAATTTATCAATGGAACACATACTCATCGTACAAGGAACGTTAAAGGAGTGCAATCGACTATTTTTTTCTCTAACTACTCTCTCTCAACCAAATAAAAGAAGAAAAATCTTATTAAATCGCTCTTCCAACCTAGGAACCTATTTAGAGCAACAAAGCAGGCCCTTATCTCCTTATTAAAAAAAAAAATGTATTGAAAGCGCAATAGATCTTTTCATTGCTTTCCGATGCAATAACAGAGCAGTGAACAATAAAGCTTTCAAGTATTACCCATCGAGAACGAGAAGTGCGAAATCTTTGCTTAGTGAACTTGAGTTTCTTTAATTCCAAGCAATGCCTCATATATGAAGTTCTAAAATTCCATTTGAATTGAGAAACTTACTTGGGCCTTTTAAATTCGTCCGCCACTAACCATATGAAGGAGGTTTTCAGTTAACCACCAATGATAATGCCTACCTCAATAAACTTTGAGAACGGCCAGTAATTTTCAAAGGAAATTCCCATAGATTGCGTGCCTTTTCACTGACCTAAAAGACCGTGAATAACCCATAAACTTTCAAAAAACAACCGGTATTTCTCTGCGCACATCAATTTATAGGTACCACCTTCCTCTGTCACCATCCTCACAGAAATCAACCCTCCGGAACCCTTCATTTATTTTTAACAACAACACTATTAAGCTGTCTACGATTCGGTTTGTAATCATGTTACCATGGACGGTCTTATTTCAAAGAAACCTCAAACAACAACAATAGCATTCGGTTACTATCTCAAGGAAGCGCAACATGTGTTATCAGCAACACGAGTACTCGTAAAATTTCACAACAGACAACACTAACTCTCTAAGGGACATGCGTCATTTCCCCGTTTCCAATAAAAGCTCACCAACAGCATTGCCAGACAGAATTTTATTTAAATCTAGGTTATTGCAGCCGGTTTTAGGTCTTTTGATGGCTACGAGTGGTTAAAAAGAACCCACATCTGCAGTATGACTTTTAGTCTAACGCGATACTTCAAAACGGTTACAAGCATCCTTGTGAATTTCACAAAAGTGCTCTTCTTCTTCTTCTGCTTCTTATTCTAAGAGAATCTAGGATACCATATTGCATAGAAAAAAGGGGGAGTGTAGTGGAAACAAAAAAGAAAAATGTAAATTCGAAAAAAAAAATAATCGCAAATCTAGTGCAGTGGTAAAAAAAAAATAAAAAGATAGAAAATCTACACAGAAAAAGGTTGAAAAGCATCCTAAACCCCTGAAAATTCTTGAAAATGGGCTGAGATAAAGTGCAGTGATTCTGTTGCAGTTCTACTGAAGAGAGTATTAGTGTATCGTGCAGTTCCCCTAACTTTTGAACTCTATCATTTTCAACTTAAACTATATCTATTGGATTACGATTTGGAAAAACAAACGGGATATTGCTTAATTCATAAGGATACTACATAGTGGGAAACGCACCCGATAAGGCTCCACATTACATTACCATTCCGTAAGTTGTTGATACTCGTAGCTCATTTTGGTTTTTGTGAATTGAACGAATGAGGTGGAGGAGGTTGAATTTATTTTGGATAAACAGATTAAATGAACGTTAAATAATCCTCATGCGGATATCATCCGTTAAATGGCTATTAAGGACTTCTGAGTATCCTCAGGTAGTCCAGGCAATTCTTGCACCAGCTTCTGTCGGATTTGCGTGATTTCTTACCCGAATGTCTGCCGATTAGTTATGGGTTGGGCGTGTTCCGTATGATCCACTGGACGGTGTTCATATTTCATATAGTGAAACTACCATTGCGATGCGGAAAGGTGGCGTAGTGTGATAAGGTATCTTAAAAAACGCAGGTGTGTTGGCATAATAAAATATTGGAAAGGGAGGTTTTCAGTTACCAAACATTTTTCGTTTTCGTTGTGGTGTTGGTTTTGTTTTGTTTTCTTTTTCCTGCTACTTCATGAATATTAATGTTTGTACCAGACAATGTGTTGGAGGCGATTAATAATTGTTTGACTCGATGGGTTAGCCAAAGTTCAATTTGAAATTTTAGTTTCGGGCTACCGACAGGGTCGTTTTGAGTTTAACAATAAAAGTGAAAACGAGCTGTCTATAGTGGTGTTAAAGATACTGACTGATATTTGAAATGTTTGTCCTTAGATTGTCTTCAAAATTTATAGAAAGTCGAATTGAGTTCTAGTCACCTAATCGTCATCAATGACAAGTAAGACTACTTAGACTAGACTATCGGAGGTATCAGTATTATAGAGTTTAAACTTATATAAAAGCGTTGCGTTACACAAATCGAATTATGTGTTGAAAGAAACGACTTACCATCTGCTTAAGCTTTGCTCTAGTCGACCAACTGGTACATACACAATGAATGGGTTTAAAAAAATTGCGTCTCTCTGATGGTCTCTCAATAGCATCCGTATTTTTATATCCAACAAAAACAAGCTTATCCTAGAACTCAATCCCAATCTTAATCTCTTTCTTTAAAAATTGGGTAAAATTGGACTAAATTTTTGCAAAATTCGAAGTATGATCTGGAGTTTGGTTGATGTGATTCTTAGTTTCGATGGAAGAACATTAAGTTTGAAATTAATTTTTAGAAATTTAAGGTGTCCTGGTATTTTCTTCACCGAGTTGCAAGAAATTTAAACAATTACAAAATCGTTCTCATGTGAGGCTGTGTTATCCCTAGATCTACTTCTGCTTCAAACCGCTCACGAATCCAACCGCTAACGAAGCCGCAGAGTGACCTTAAAAAAATACTACGTTAATGTCCTTATGGGTAGAATTCTATCCATAAATACGAGTATGTTTTGCCTCTCCTGTTCAACAAAATAAGAATTGTTTGAAACTTTTTTTAAATAGCAACATTCAATACAAATATTTCTATTATGCACTGCTTTGCAGCCTTTTTTTTTGTAAATTACACAAATAGCTTTTTTTGTCCTTTTTTACACCTTCTTCATAACAAGAAACGCATCTTCCTCGACCTTTTTGCTGGTGTGGTAATTTATGTGGACTATTTGATCGAGCCCGTTTAATTGTTATGGAAGAGCATGGGCATTTTTCCGTAAGGAATGACAGATCAGAGTCACCGCGGACTGTTGACAAAAGTTCATGTGATACTGTCGTTTTCGAATTCCTAGACCGATTATTCATATACGGTTTAGCTAACGACATCCCGAGTTCACGAAGAAAGTTCTTTCTCTGCTGACCAGTTTGAATTGTTTGTTGATTTTTTTTTAATTTCTTTATGAATAACATAGACGTTAAGATAGAAATATCTATCATATACGCAAAAACAGCTATAGGCCAACGAAAAGTTTGACGTTTGCAACTGTAGCATGAGAGCATCTTATCAAGGGTGTCAACACCACCTTTTGTTGAATTATAATACGCTATTACTCGTATATTCGGCAGCTTCTTCGGCTCCGGGCCTAACTCCGCGTTTGCGTGAAGGGCACTCCAAACAACAGTGCATTTGTTCTTTCGGCCAACATACAAGGTGGGGTGAAAAGTAACCTCTTTGGGAATGAAAAAAAATTATTTTTTAAATGTTCTTTTATTCCATATAGTCACCTTTTAGTTTGATACAATCATTCCAGCGATTTTCCAACTTCTTGATCCCGTCTGAAAAGTAATATATACTCAAAATATATACGCAAAATACTCCTCTGTGGCGTCGATGATTTCCGCAAGTGAGCTGAATTTTTTATTGATGAGCCATCTTTTGAGGTTTGGGAAGCGACAATAGTCCGAGGGAGCCAAATAGGGTGAATACGGTGGATGCGACAGCAATTGGAGCGTTGCCTTTATGCGCCGGCGCATTGTGTTGCAAAAACAAAATTTTTTTTCGCTTCATGTGAGGCCGTTTTGCAGCGTTTTCGGTCTTCATCGCTCCAACAATGCACAGTAATACTCGCTGTTGATAGTTTTTCCTTTTTCGAGGTAGTCCACGAAGAGTATGCCATGACAATCCCAGAAAACGGACGCCATAACCTTTCCGACCCATTGAGCCTCCCTCGGCCGCTTCGGAGCAATCGTGCCGGCTTCAGTCATTCATTCTCTCACTCATTCTGTTCTCTGGTGTGTAATAGTGGGTCCAGGTTTCATCATCAACCAATCGACGCCAAAAGTCCGCCCGATTCCGCATCAGCAAGTCTAAACACTCTTCTGAAATGCTCTCGCGTTCGTGTTTTTGGTCAGGAGTGAGCATGCGCGGCACCCAGCGGCAGGATAACTTTTTCATATGCAGAATATTACCCAAAACATGGCGTGTGCGCTCAGTACTAATCTTTGTGGTATCTGCTAGCTCACGTACCTTCAATTTTCCGGTCAGCCAACACCATTTTATGTATTTTTTTGACATTGTCCTCTGTAACCGCATCGGAGGGCCTGCCGCTGCGGACTTGATCGGTAGTGGAGTTGCGGCCACCACGAAACTCTCGAAACCAATATTTGACGGTGTAATCTCACGGAGCATTAGCCCCATAATATTTATCCAACTTTTCTTTTGATTCCTTCGCCGTTTTGCCTCTCAAAAAATAATGTTTTATGAGAGAAAGAAAATACTCAACATGATGCCAAACATGTCAGCAACAATCAGCTGTCAAAACAAAACTAAAGACAGTATTGGCATGTCTGCCTTAATATGAACGGACTTCAAGGCACCATAACCTTTTTTGCAGTAGCAGCGTATTTTGGTGGTCAAGGAGGTTACTTTTGAACCCACCTAATACGAAACTAATGTGGTGTCTTCTGTAAAGGCAAAAGTCGATTTTTATAAAGGCAGCCGCTTGAACTCTAATAATTCTGGCGGAATCCTTTTTATATTTTTCCGCATTACACCAACAATCGTTAAACCTCCATAGTGACGTTGTGACCTTTCAACCCATCCGTAAGATCCAATACTTCCCTTTTTTCCCTGATTTTGTTCCTGTCTAGTTATGCCGGGCTTTTTTCCAAAGTAAGGTTGAACTCTCCAAACATTACAAGCTTGTGAGCATATTGACAGCCAAAATTTGAGTCCATATGTTTCGAGCTTGGACAGAATATATAGAATCCATGGAATCCCAAAAGCTGCTCATCAACAGTTACGCATTCATGTGGATTACAATAAATGGTTAGTAGCTCAGCCCATTTGTCCCATAAATCGCGAATCGGCGCAAATTTGTCGGTTACGCGGTTTTGCCTTCTGCTCAACACGTTGTCGAAACAAAGAACTCTGTTCATATATGTGAAAGGTTTCTTTTGACATGATTGCTCGAAACATCGGTCTTCCAAATTGTTCATCAACCAAATTCGCCTCCGCTCCGTTCTTTGATCTAAGCAATACTTTCAGCCTTACAATCAGAAAATGTTAAGAAACCAAAACACATTTACTTGAACACTCCACTTCCTCTTGCGAAATTTAGCTCGAGCATATACATTTGAACTACCAATGATCATGTTTTCCATTTTTGGTGTAAAAAATAGCAGAAATGCATCTATGGCATTTTTTCGAAAACGCGAGACGTTGCGATGCGAGTTATATCGGGAAGCAATGATTCAACGTTTTCTTAACGCATTCTGCCATTTTTTTTCCTTGAGCTGGCGATAATTTCAAGACTGTTCCATCTTTCAAAATTAATGTGGACGTCGAATTGGGAAATTCAGTGCAGTTGTCAGCATCCGAAGAATCCTCAACATTTAAAATGTACTCATCTTGCTTAGGTTCATATTAGTCTTTTCGGTCGTCACTGCGTAGAAGCTGTAAGAATAACATTTCTTGCGCGGGGATTCCCCTTTTTAAAAAGAAAATTGTAAATTATACGGCGGTTTCCATTTTCGTATTGCTATGAAGTTAGTGTTGAGCACAAGTATTCGTATGTTATGCCACATAAAACAATCATCAACAAATAGTTTATGCGCTGAAAAATGCCTATGGGTAGAATTCTATCCACAAGGACGGTAAAAAGACGGCTGACATTACAAATTTTAAGAAGCCAACTAAGAAAATATTTGCCGTTTCGTGTGACGTGGCATTTCTCCAAGCAGAAAACGTTTGGCGAACGAGCGGTGGATTCTGAGGCATTACAACGGATGAAGAAACGGAAAAGAGCTGGGGATGTAGAAGTCGAGGAGCATGAAAGGAGAAGTTTTTGGAAGAAGAAAAAAAATCACTAAGAAACAATCGAGCTACCTCGACCGGAGTAAAGTTCGGTGCTATTTTTGGGTTCTTTTTCGGACATCTAGGTGATTTTCGTTACAATATTGTAGTCAGGGAACAATTTTCTTGCCCAACTCAGCCGGCAGAAGGTTTCCTGACTCGATCTAAGCATTAGTGAGGTGCCCCCGTAAGAATAAAGCTTGGAAGTTTTTCCTAACAATAAAACGAACATGTCAGATTGGAAGGAGGTTTTTTTTAAGATTTGATCCGCGAATTGCAGCGGCACTGGAATCTAAACGATTTTTGTACCACAAAATTACTATTAAGATGCATTAAGAGTGGGTCAACTATTTTGAAGAAACTCAAAATCTCTCTGGTGGAGACTCTGAGAATTTCCAAATTTATTACAATTTCTCCAAGAAAGTATCGTCTCCTTAAGAAATTAAGACCCATCCGTTCAAATTAAGAGGTCATTCATGTATGTAAGTTATACCGAAGGTGGCAGTGCCCTTACCAATTTGCTTCTAATCAGATGTACACATTTCCTTCTCCTAACTATTTATTGCTAAGTTAAATACAGAATTCGGAACACTACAAAGCACTTAAAGCTGGTAAAGGAATCGGCCGAACCGTTTGTAGGAAGTTCTTCAGCTTTTTTATTTTCGACAGCAGCCTTATACTCGTAACCAGACACCCAACAAAGTTTAACTTTGTTCGTGTATTTCCGCTTGGAATACATTGGACCTTATTTACAGTGGGTGTGAGATTCTTCTGCCTAAACCAAATACATCGGTGAGGTGAGGTTTTTTTAGTTCCATGCTCCCCTACTTGAGATCGCTATAATGAACCCTCTGCCGAAGCGAAAAGTCTTAGTTAGGCGGTAATTTACACATTTCAGACCGAATGTGATCTGAGTGAATAATCTCTCTTGTTTGTAGTAGTCTGACAATGTTGCGAATTACCATTTTTGTATACGGAGATGGAGTGGTGTTAAACTAATGAAGGCTTGTGTGGCATGTGTGCCACTTCTGCTGGTGATGCCGAGGCCTGGAAGCCTTTAAAGCCGCTGCAGCTTTTGTATGGCAGTTTGCTCTTTGGTTGTGTTCCACCCTACCTATATATCTGATGAGTAATACCTTCTCGTTCGTTGGAGTGCACAATTTACACTGAATGCTTCAGTGAAATACAGTCAAGACTCAGATGACTATCTGCATGACTGCATCGCATAGCAAAAAACTTTAGGGTCCTTACTGCTCTCTATGTCGTAGACAAATCCTATTGTTTTAAGAGAACACCTCCTTGTGGACTACTTTTGAACTTTTGACATCTGAGACAGAGGTCTTAGTCGTACTGGAAGATGTGGTGATTTTCCGATTTCCGACCGTCGCTGTAACTAAATGAATCGTGGCATGGTCAATACCCTTTTGAGACATCACATTCGAAATGAAATCATATTCGGTATTATCAAAAGCACCTGCCGTCTGCAGTGACACAAAAAAAAAAAAAAAAACATTTATGCTGTGCCGTGGTGGAAATAAATTATACGAGTATATATATACTATATATATATATATAGTGCGGGCATCCTCTGTCCTGCCCCCGGTCGGAGTGCTGTTGCTTGCACCCGGTCACTGCCGTTGCTGTTATATATTGTTGTAACGGCATAACACTTACAACAATTTGTTTCGATAAACCAACGACAAGGTTTTCACTTCGTAGCCTAGCTTACGTCGTCGGTGTTTGGGTTTTTTTGTTTTTTTTCTTGCAATGGCTCAGAAATTCAGAGTGGACATACCAAATATTCGCGTGCTAAAAAGTAATAGTTTTTCTGCGTACGCCCACGTCTGAAAATACAGACCAGCTGTTTTGGCACCAAGTGAAACACAGGTAGACCCCCGCCCACACCTCTCAGATCACTCTGATCTGAAGATTCCTGGCTACGAACTAGTGCCATTATTCTTCTCTCACCGCAGCCGCGCCATCTACATGCGTAGTGATGTAGCTTACCAAACTTCACCACAATGTAGTCCTTGTTCTAATCCAGAATCCAATGTCACGTGGTTAAAATCCCACCTCCTTAAGCAAATTATCCACAACTGACAGCACTTCGAACTTTAACGAGTTTGATGCGCTTTCGGACTCCATACAAATAATTGTATCCCTGTATCTTCATACGGACATAGTTATTACGGGCGATTTCAATATACACAATTCTGGTGGATTCGACATTCTGAACAGACCGCATCCGAAGGACGCAGCTTGTAAATGAGTCCAATCGAAGACCAGATGTTGATAGTCATACCGCCAACATCCTGGACTTGTTTCTAACCTCTCACCCTGATAAGTACACTGCTGATGTGCTCTCACCTCTAGGCTCGTCGGACCATTGTGTCATATCAGCTAAATTCTCGTATATTGACCACACAGTTAGAGAAAAAATTCCTAAAAAACAGTATGACAAAACGAGATAGCTAATTGGAGCGGACTTAACACCTTCTTTTGGAATTTTAAGTAGTCGTTATGTTTCCTTGATAACCACCGACGTGGATGTCGCTACTGATATGATCACAGACATTATTCTCTTTGGAATGAGATCCTTTACCCCTCACCGGATAAAGATCATCAGACCAAAGGAAAAGACGTGGTACAACTCGAGCTGTAAGGAGGCTGTCAGGTTGAGAGAAATATTTTTTCGGTCCTATAAAACCAACCCCACAGAGGAAAACCGGAAAAAATTCAAACGAGCCAGGAATGACTGCAACGCCTTTCGTAAGCGACTGCAATTTATATACGACCAAAAACTGAGGCAAAAAATACTAAATATCAGAAATTCTGCCTTATACTCCATCCTTACGCTCATTTACAATGACATCCTAGCTGTCAGCTCTTTTCTACTTTCTGCGCACTTTGCGGCCAGCTCAACGATTGTGCTTTGTCTCCTCCTACACTTGAGTGCGTCAAATCTTCAATGGGACGAATCCTCTTTGGTACTCGTGTAGTAGCATGAGTACTTAAAGATCTTAACGCACACAAAACCGCTGGTCCAGATGGTATATCACCCCTTCTTCTCAGGAGGTGTTATTCTACGCTGGCAAAATAACTGCGTATGCTTTTCCATCAATCCTACTCTTTAGAACTCTTTTTGAGCAGATGGAAAACAGCATTTGTCCAGCCCGTCCCTAAAAAAGGCGAATCTTACTATCTCTCCTCTTACAGACCCACTGCAGTGGAACCAAAGCTTACATCAATCTGACGAAAGCAAGATAGTTGCACTTAATATTGCTAAGACATTAGACATAGTTTGGCATCAGGTTCTTGTCCAAAATCCGTGCATTTGGGATCAACGTCTCTCTTCTTCAGTCCGAGTTGTCTTGGATGGTTTCAAGTCTGATATTCCTAAAATAAATGCTGGTATGCTCAGGCTCGGTACTGTCTCCTACACTCTTTTTAATTTTCATCAATGTTCGCTTGTCTGCTACTTCTAATACAGTATATTCCTTCGCTGACGACAGTACTCTTCGCTTCTCATATTCGTTTCCAAGCTCACGGCCCTGATCCTCGGCTGTAGAACGGGAACGGCAGCGTGTGTTAAGCTCATTAAATTCCGATATTAACAGCCAATTGGGAACCTACCAACAGAGTAGAATTTAATGCTTACAAAACACAATGCTGTCTGCTGTCGCTAAAGTGAAATTCAAATACGCAGCCATTATCCATGAATGGCACTTGCATCGTTGAAACCGAAAAACTTTCCATCTCGGTATGTGTTTCAATGACACTTTATGTTGGAATGACCACATATTTGAAGTTGCCAAAAATGCTGCGAAATGTCTAGGTTTCCTTAAACGATATAAGAAATATCTCTCTTCCTCTGATCTGGCTTCAATATATAAGGCTTTCATCTGCCTAAAACTGGAGTACCAGTGCTCCTCTGAAATTGCCAGTAGCATTCCGCCCCTCCAACCGTAACACCCGTCTCGCTATGAATGCTCATCAGTACACCCTCAAGCCCACTTTCGGACGCCCTGCCGAGCTCTTTATTTCCTAGCCATTACAACCTTCAAACATTTAAAACCAACGTACATCGATACCTCTCTTTTCTCACTCCCTAAATTTCCTTCGCCCGCGCTATGAGGGAACATTTTAAGTGTACATAATCCCTTGTGCGCGCGCAAATTATAAAAAAAAAAGTGCAAACTCCCTCTTTATTCAGTGTTACCAGATTCAGTAGAGTATCTTCTGTGGGTACTGTATGAATATTCTTGAGTTTCCAGAAGTGAATTTCTGTTAAAAAGTTTTCTGTTGTGAACATCGATAAGTCTTTCCCTGGCTTTTAGAGAGAACGATGTAAGACTTATAATTCGATACGTTTTAGGTTTATTTGTTTGAGGATGAAACCTACATTTACCTCAATTCAGGCTTGTAGGATATATCCCCTAGTTGAAGCAGGACCTAAATAAAATGGGGGACATGCCGTCTAATCCCAATGACTTATGTGGTTTAATGTTGCTTATGGTCCAGTCAACTTTGTCTATGCTGATCACATTTCCAGATGCGCTGTTAATTCTGTTGTCGTATGAAAA
Organism: Volucella inflata; assembly: GCA_928272305.1. Lineage (NCBI taxonomy): Eukaryota > Metazoa > Arthropoda > Insecta > Diptera > Syrphidae > Volucella > Volucella inflata. The sequence goes on from OV743719.1 coordinate 69,922,978, forward strand.
GCTTGCGGCTTCACAATTGACGTAGTGTGTGTTATTGAAAGACTCGGGTCTAGGAAATAAACCTCGACTAGTTCTGAAATATTATTGTAGAATATACCTAAACTATTTTTATATTCTTTCTAGAGATCTTTTTGCTGATGTGCGATAGCCAGGATTTCTTCAAATCTTTTGCAATGTCCTATTCGTGTTTTGCTCTTTTTGTTTCTTTCAATTCTTCATTCTGCGTAGTTGTTTTGAGAGGCGATTTTATAGATCTAAGGTATGTCCCCAGTGAACAGCAGTGCATAGGCAGATTTTCGCCGAGTACGTTTTCATTTTACGTACACCGACCCATTCCACATTAACTTAAGGTCTAAGCGCACAAGATCATCGGAACGAAGACGAGATTCGGCGATCGTCTCATCGCTTAAAAAGCCCTGTGAATCGGCCGCTTCACTCGTACTACGAGTATTTGACACCTCTAGGCTATTTTCTTTGGAATTACTCTTAGCTCCTGTTCTTTGCCAGAAACTTTGTACAAATTGAAGGTGGCTATTTGGGGGGAAATTGCTAGAAAATCAACTGAGCTATGCGAATTGATAATTTGATTACATTGGGCTATGCTGGTTTTCTTCGAGTCAATAAAATGTGTGCCCCCTAAATGATCATTTCAAGCAGGCAGTTTCAATATGTATAGATAGTCTTCCTATTTTTCTATTCACAAATCAGGGAACACATAACATCTGGGAGCAAGTTCACCAAATGTGGCTTATGAATCGAAGGTTCCATTTGTTGAATATTTTGAATACAACCCAACCCTAGAACCTTATTAATTTTCACAGCTGTTCTTCCATTTTTGACCTCATTAAATACCACTCAAATCTCATTAAATGTATGTCATGGTTTAAAGAGCACTTTTTTTTGTTTTTTTCGTCTAGAAGGCTACAGACGTTAACCAATTTCAGTTTTTCGTTACAGAAACACTTAATTTTCCTTTAACACTCACTGTATCCGGGACATGAGCAGCAGGTTCCGGTTTTATTAACTTTTATGCATTAACATTCGCGAACGCATAAAATTAGTACAGAGGCCATCATAAAAGAGTTATTATTATGTCGGCCTTGAAATTAATCCAAAATTGGGTGACACTATCATGCCTATATGGCTACTAAATGAACATCGTCAGAGCGGATAGATACACAAGAATATGAAGTGGCATATCCTTTTATTAGTCACATGCTTAATTCTTTGATTTCAGTTTTTTGGGGTAGAATTTAAGTGCATATAAGGGTGTAAGGAAATATAGGTATGTGCGAATGTGTTCATAAATGTTAGAGTACGTGAAAAAAGAGGTAGTTACACATGCCGTAGGCCGGCAAGTCAAGTAGCTTTCTGTTGGTATCGTTATTAAGTGGAATGCTGAATGATATTAAATTGTGAGAGCTATGGCAGATGTTCACATAAATGTTAGAATTAAAATCATTTCTTTTATGATATTTTCCGCACATGGTAGCATTTGTCAAAAATTTGGCACAAAATATTTCTTGTCTTGACTTTTTAGTAATAAGGCAACTATTTCGTGTTTTTTAAGAAAAAACTGCTCTAGAATACTTAACCCTTCGTTAGTGTGGTCAGAACAAGTTACACGGTTAGTGTTGTGCGGTATTATATACCCCAAACAATAAATTGGTCAAAATCGTAAGGTTTTTCGTTTGAATTAAATTTACTATGCGAATAAGGATTTGAATATATTTTTCTTTATTAGAAACAATAATCATCACATTTTCTTTGTTTTATATAATAGCAATTCAGCTTCAAAAATCAAATGGGTATACAAAAATTAGCTTAAAAACTTAAATTTGAGATCATTTCAGTTCATTCAGGTTAAAATCTAAGAAGTACTTAAGAAAATATCTTAAAACTAGAATAAATTATGTCTTCTCAATATTTGAACAATTTTCGCATGTCAAATAAGCGTGGTCCATGCAAAGCGCTGCTCTACAGATCATACAGCCATAAAATGTCTTTCTGTCGTTGTTTCTGGGACAAATAGAACATCTTGTACTATTTTTGCGTCGTTTAGGGGTAGGTTCACTACTTTCTGCATTCTTAATTTCACGTAGTCCTCGTGGTATGCGCGGGTTTTGTGTTCTCTCATTCCGAAACTCCGATATACAGTCTGTTTGATAACATCTTACACGACAAAAATTAAAGAAGAACTTATAATAATAAAAAAAAAAAATCAATTGAACTGGTTTATTTTGTTTATTTACTTGAATGCTTTTCCATTAATATGTTCTCCACTCTCCTCCATTATCAATAATTGCTTGGAGTCTTCGAGGCATGCTTTCTACTAATCTTATAGCATAATCTTGAGACAAAGATCTCCATAAAACTCGTATTTTTCGTGATAATTGTTTGACCGTCGAGATCTTCTTTCCTTGGAGCTTTAGCTTCATGAATGCTCAAACATTTTCAATGGGATTTGCATCCGGCGACAGTGATGGCCAATCTAAAACATCGACGTCATTTTCTTGTTTCTACGCACTGCACAAACGACTGCGATGTTTCGGGTCATTTTCTTCTTGCAGTAACCAATTCTCATTCCTTCTTTTTAACCACCTATGGGCAAATGGTAATAAAGCCTTCTTATAAATTTTGACCATGTTCGGTGCGTTGAAGTTATTTGTAAACCTGAACAAATTGCCAAATCCTTGTTTTGAGAAGCATCCTCAAACGTGCAGCTTTGGGTGTTTGACGGTCCGCTGGATTAATTTATTGAATTGTGTACACCAGGTATGAGTGATAGGAGACCGTGCCCAAAAATAAGCTTCATCCGAAAAAATAACGTTGTTCCAATCTCTGTCCAAATTCTCCTTGGCCCAACTGAGTCGTTTTTCTACGTGTTTTTTTTTTTTTGACAGTAGTGGTTTCTTTATTGGGCTTCGAAATTTTACATTATTGGCTAGTAAACTGCTTCGTATCGTATCATAACACACATTTAGACCCCTTTTACGTAAAATCCCTTATCCTCCACGTAACGATAGAAGAGGATTTTTTTCAAACACGCGTAGAATCATTTTGTCCGGCTTTTTTGTTGTTTTGGCGTAGACCCACGATCCGGCAAATCATCAACATGTTTAACTTAGGAATAACGGTGCACCCACTTGCTAACGAATGCTTTTGACTTTTTCATGTATTTAGTATGTGCTCCGTATGACATTTTCGGTCCTTTTGGATGCGTGCACAAGAATACTGCTTCATAACGTGATGCAAACGCGACACTCATTTAAAATACTTCCGTCTCTGACACTAATTGAACACTCTTTAAATTGTTTAATTCAAAGCATCTTAGCAGAAGTATTTTTTTATCTGATAATGCAAATGCCACCTCAAAACCGGTTTTCATAAACTAGTTTTGCCGTTTACGATCTTATCAAACGGACTGTAAGCTGAATTCCAAGCTCTTTCAGAAATTTTCGTCTTTTCAAATCGATCTTGTTTGTATTTGTTTTATAGGCCACTTGAAAATTTACAGCAGCAGTATTTAAAAATGAAAAAAATAATGTAAGAGGCCAACGTCGAGTATTTCTTGACACGCTGTTATTTGCAGATAGTTCATCTAAAGAGTCTACGCGGCCTTTCGTCAAATTGTAAAATTCGATTATTTCAGGCAATTTCTTATCACTGCCTAAAGTTACCTTCCCAAATACTGAACCTTATTAAACTGAGGAATGTTTGTAGACGTAATTGGCAACGGTATCGCCTACCCATTTTCAGGCAACAAATGACATACCTGAATAAGCAAATAACCAATTTCAGAGTTCCGTAACGTAGAATGGAACAAAAACTCAATATACTTAATAAAAACGGAAAACCTTTCTGGAACATCGTCAAATTAGTAAAAAACAAAAGCAGATAGTTACCTTTTCTAAAAAGCGCTTCGAACACATACTTTACAGATGTCGAAAAAGCCAATGTACTTGCCGTAAACTTTCATAGTGTCTCACAAAACTTAGGTGATGCACATACCGATACTCTTGTATGCAACACCATTCAAGTTTCCTTAGAAGAAAGATTAGACCCTCCTTCTTCCAGTATTTTTGTTACCGAAGAAGATATACAATTTATATTAAATAACCTTGGGCCCAGAAAAACAGGAGGACTTGATATGTTAAGAAACATTTATTTAAAGCAATTGCCCAAATCAGGTATAAAATACATAGCATTCATTATAAACGCATGTCTAAAAATGCATTATTTTCCTGATAAATGGAAACTTGCAAAAGTGGTACCCATATTAAAAGCTGGTAAACCTCCAGAAAGTCCGGAAAGTTATAGACCTATCAGTCTACTAAGCAACCTTAGTAAGGTACGAGTATACGAAAAGATATTAAAGGAGAAAATCTTTAAGTTCACAGATGATCATAAAATTTTTCCCAACGAACAGTTTGGGTTTAGGCGTCATCACAGAACATCCCATCAGGCACTGAGAATATGCAACTGCATTAAAAGAAATCGATCTGAAGGAAAATCTACTGGCATGGTTTTATTAGACATTGAAAAGGCATTTGACTCTGTTTGGCATGAGGGTTTGATATACAAAATGGTACATTTCAACTTTCCTCCATATCTCTGTAAAATAGTCCAAAGTTTCCTGTCCAGTCGTCGTTTCAACGTCCATGTTAACAGTAGTATCTCTGACCTAATACACTTTCAATCGGGTGTACCACAAGGTTCAGTTCTTGGCCCAATCCTTTATAACATTTATGCATCTGATATACCAAAGTTACCGCACTGTGATATAGCCATATTTTCTGATGACACCGCAATATTTTCTTCTCATGAATTCGCTCTTAATATTGAGAGGAATCTCAAAAATGGAATGGAAATATTATTAAAATATTACCACAAATGGAAAATCAAGCTAAACGAAGTAAAAACTCAGGCTATCTTTTTCACTCGGAAAAGAAAGTCATGCTTTTTTCCCAGCTCCCAACTTCAACTGAATGGAAGCTATATAAATTGGGAACCCTCTGTCAGATATCTAGGTATTTACTTAGATACCAAGCTTACATTTAAGGACCATATCACTAAAACTATAAAGAAAATAGGAATAGCAATAAAGATGCTGTATCCATTTATTAATAAAAAAATCACTACTCTCCACTGACAATAAAATTATATTGCACAAGGTAATCTTCCAGGCGATTCTGCTATATGGATGCCAAGTATGGGGCGACGCTGCAACTTGCCACATAAACAAATTGCAAGTCTCGCAAAATAAGATCTTAAAAATGATGCTAGATTTACCTTGGCATAACTCAACTTGTGATACTCATGTAAGAGCGAATGTTGAATTGTAAATGAATTATGTACTTATGGCTGGTAAATGTTAGGTATACATACTTGTAAGTATATGTTTATCTATGTTAATAATTTATTGTTACTTATTTATTGAATATTTGTATATATATGTACATCTCTAAGTATGTATTATTGTATTATTTATTTATTTATTTATTTATTTATTTATTTCTTTATTTATTTATTTATTTATATATTTATTTATTCATTTACTTATATATGTATTTATCTATAATATGCTTATTCATGTTCTGTATATTTATTCACACTTATTTATGTGTTCATTCATCGTTTTATGTACATACATATACGTAAATTTATCCCGATATGTATCTCTGTATATGCATATCCTTTTTTTTTCTTTTTTTTCTTTATATTGAAGGTTTTGTTTTCGTTTTTCCTTCAAATTTTTTTTTGACCTGTTTTTTCTACACACATTCTTAATAGAATTAAAAATAATGTTTCAGTAGAAAGATAAAATGTCAAATCATCAAATCTCTGTAAAATGTGCAATAACAATATTTTTGTAATATATTTGAGTACGAAATAAAAATCTATCTACTAGTATCTATCTTATCATTTTCTCCAATAATGGCGTCATGGTGTAATTTTGAAAAGAGGATAACATTTTTCGATTTTTTTTTGGAACATACGACAAAGCAGTGATTTCTTCTTTAAATGCAAACAACGAACTGCAGGGCTCTCTCGCTCGACTATTAAGTAGAGCTGACGGTATTTCCCTTTTGTTTTTTCGCACCGTACCAACTGAGGTTAGATGATGCGTTTTTAAAAGATTAATCATTAGAGGATAGCTTGTGAACCAATTATCGAAGGAAATGTTTTGCTTGGTTCTAGATACTGGTGCTATCAAACACTTAACTATATCTTGCGGATTATTACTCTGTCTAAAAGGACTCTCTGCTTGCATCCCAACTTATACTTCCACTTTCACACAATAAAATGTTTTCGCGGGCTTATTTGGCATAAACTGTCGAAATGATACGCGACCTCTAAATGACTCCAATTTTTCATCAATTTAGGGAGAATAATGTGCCTTACAATTGTCTACAAAGCTATCGAATATGGTCTTGATGGGAGCCAACTTATCAAATTGTAAGCGTTGTGCTCTGCTTTCTTCAAAATTAAATCAGAGAGATTGTATCAAAATATAAAATCTTTGCAATGACATTGTCGATCGAAATAATTCAATGCCAGTGCCATCTGTACTCCAAAGGTCTGAAAGATATTGTCTATCCGATTTGTATAATCCAGCTTAATAAAGTAAGCCTAAGACAGCTTTTATTTCTTTCTTGTCTACTTGTTTGACTAAATATTTGTGTCAATGTTGTCAAGCATGTCCTCCATTATAAAAAGAAGCCAGCAATCCAGTGGCGTATTTTTTTCTTTTGCCATGCCTTTAACACCATATAAATGAATAATTGTATTTTCTGCACGAGTTCTAACATTTCTGTTGGCTGGACTCTTGGACCATTTCGACATATTTTTATTAAAATAACACATGTTACTGTCACCATCCAGTTCAACATTATCCGGCTTAACACTATCCTCCCCATCTTCCTCGCCTGTTTCATAAAGTTCCTGAACTTCTTCATTTTATGGCAAGGAATCTACAAATGATTCTTCGTCTGACCTTCCTCCAAACTCTTCCAAAAGACGGTTCAAGTGTTCTTGTAATAATAATAAATAACGCATAAAACTTACAGATTTTTATTTCACTTACTAAAAAAAATTGTTCACAAAAAGTAACGATGGTTAACTGATGGCTAATACGATGCGCGAAAAAAGTACATTCCCTTAAGAATTTACTTTTGAAAAGCTATTCGCAACAACAATGGGTACGTTTAACTGGAAAAGATTTAAGAGCAAAAATAAGAAGTTCTGGGGTATGTTATACCCCATCACACTAATGACTCTGCAATAGATTGCCTAATCCGTCTAATGCTCTCAGTCTTGTCCAACTGAATGAGGTTGCTTATAAGGTTCATTCATTTAGACTAATGAAACAAGAAATCTTAATCCTCTACAAGCGACATCAGACCTTCCAAGTACCCCTTTAGGTTTATATCATTTTATATAACTTATTCAATTCAATTCAATTTATTTGTTCAAATATTGCTTACAGTAGTAAGATTACAACGAACTTTTAAATTTAAATTAAATAATTATGCGCAAACATGTATAGGATATTAGTTTAAATTTAAAAAATACATTGAGATCTGAAATTCCGAGCTTACAAGTTTATAGATAGTTATATTTACATATAGCTACATCCAAAAAGTAAAGAAAATAATTAACAATAACTACAGTCCGGGGTGGACCTGGGCCTCAGTTAACAAGCTTCTCTAGCCAGCTAGATCCCTGGCTAGCTGCCTCCAGTTTCGCACGCAAAGTTGGCTAAGGTCCTCTTCCACTTGCGTACAACACCTGAGTCTTGTCCTTCCTCTACTAACAGTAGATTCGTCCATATCCGAGGCTTGTTGATGCTTCGTAACTTGTGGTTTTTTTTAAATGGCTGGGCAGTTACCCCGGCAGCACAACCCCCAACCTGGAGGACCAGTTCCATTTTTAATGCCCCTAGGGGTCGGCTACACCGAAGCCAGTAACCCGTTCCGGGAAGTGAGCGCTACCGTTGGCCCTTATAGGGCTCGTCCGCCACCATCTCTTTTCCAAGACCCTGGCTAAGTCCTGGAAATCCTTACCGGCCTGAGCTCCAAATATGTCGGAGTAGCCCGGATAAGGTCTTGTTTTGTTTTTCCGACACTTATCCTGATTTATGGCGCAGGAAACTCGCCATTTGCCCCCTTCACTTCGCAATCTCTAGTGAGATTCCCAGATGGCGCCACAGGGAGGCGTAAGGTAGGACTTATTAGCAGAGCTGCATGATGTTCGTCTTCAGAGGCTCATTCTCGTCATTTAAAGAACCAGCTCCTGTCGGAAGATGCTACTTCTACGAGGCCTTATACTAATCCGTGCCATCCACTTAAAATTATTAGTGCTTCTAATTGTTCTAATGTTAATGGGTAGGGAGTTCCACAATTGACTGGCATTAACAAAATGATGACTGTCGGAAGTAAAGCAGGCAGAACTTGTTTGTAAGAGCATATACAATCTACCTGACTGAAGGGGATATAGTTTTTTGTACAAGTATTCAGGCACTTTGGTTTGGATGAAATTGTGCAAGAGGCATAATGTTCTATATTTAAGCAAATTGTCGAGGGTACAATCAGAGATTCTTCTTAGGCTAAAGATGAAGCGAGCAATATTATTGTAAGCGACATTTAATTTTCTTCTTGAGTCATAGTCTGGACTACTGAATATCTCACAGCAATACAACAGGATTGGTAAAAGAAGGGTTTTCACCAACAAGAGTTTTGTGCGGGTAGAAATAAAATACTTTGCAACCTAAAGAGCACCTAGTCCATATGTGTAGACCAAGTAAGAGTCCGATTAAAGATTGCACAAAGGTTTTTGACGTATTCAACATACTCTATTGGGTTTTGCGTCAGTTTGATTGTTGGAAAATTAGATATATCCAATCTTCTTTTATGTATCATGAGTGTTTTTGAATTTTGAGCATTTAGGCATAAGTCATTCTTAGTTGACCAATCGAGTATACGCTGAAGATCTTCATTCATCAACATAGCGACTTCGTCAACACGATTTAAAGGCCGACTCAAGTGAATTTGTATGTCATCAGCAAACATAAGTATTGAGCAATGCTTGACAAATCTAGGCAGTTCGTTAACATACATGGAAAAAAGGAGTGGTGCAAGGATCGATTCTTGCGGCACTCCACATTTAATTCGCAAAAGAGACGAAGATCGTTCGCCAACTACAACTCGTTGCAGCTTCCCTTTTAAGTAGGAACTTAGAAGCCTCGTGGAAGATGTTGAAAATGTATACTCTTTGCTTAGTTTTGAACAAAGAATGCAAAGAATGGAGTGGTTGACTGTGTTGAATGCTTTTGAAAAGTCGAGTAATGTTAGGATTGTCGCCTTGTTTTTATCAACAGCATTTCTGACTTCATCAGCTATCAATAGCAAAGCAGTCTTGCAGCTACATTAAGACAGGAAGTCTGATTGGTTTCCACATAGCAGTTACTAAATAGATATTTTTGCATCTGCGAAAAGACAGTTTTCTGAAAGGCTTTAGAAAGAAATGGCAAAATTGATTTTGGTCCATACTCCACCGCAGTTCCATTTGATTTCTTTGCAATAGGGACAATCTTGGCCTGTTTCCATTGCGAGGGGAAGACCGATGTTGTTAAAATGGAATTAAAAAGAAATTTTATATATGGTAATATATATGGAAGCAGCTTTTTGACGAATTTTGGGTGCACTTCGTCAAGTCCCATGGCATTAGATTTGATAGACAGCAGAACTTCCACAACATCTTCCTCGCTAAGTCTGCAGAAATCAAAGTATGGCTCCCCGCTATCTTCACGTGACCGATCGAAGGGAAGCTAGTTAGTAGAAACGGTACTCCCATTACTTGGGACTAGGAAGTTCAGATTCAACTGGTCACAGCTGATATTATCAGGAAATTTCGGCTTTTGCTTTCCAAGACCAAGCTCTCGAATCTGTTGCCACACGTCTTTGCGTGACGAGCAACTGCTAAATTTCCTGCTTTAAAAAGCCCGCTTTGGGGTTCTTATTTAAGATACTACTACTACTACTCATTACGAAGTGCTCCATAACGTTAATATATACTTCAATTCCGTATTTTGTCCAGCTTTTAAAAGCATCATCGCGCTTTTTTATGAATGAAAAGAGGTCAAACACTGAGGTGAAGACAATTTAACTCTTTTTGATTTTAAAGGTACGTGTTTATTGAAAAGTGTGACGATATTTCAGTATTACGGTAGCTTACTTATGTATCTTTCCTGCAAGTTCCTGTTTGATTTTCTGCAATTCATCATCGAACTCATTTCAAGTCTTTTCTTGGGGCAGATGGGTCTCGGCTTTTTGTCTGCCTAGGTAAATGGCTATGACGGCAGTACTACACCCTTGAAAAAATTTGTATTGAAAATAGAAGCGAAACTGCCTGAGGTTCATGTGGCAAATCTTTTCTTCTTTGGGAAGACTTATTCTTTCACACTGTCAAAATCACTGCGTGAACGTTTCCACCAAATCTACTCTTTAGGACTCTTTCTGAGCAGCTGAAGGACAGCATTTGTCTAGCTTGCCGTAAAAACGCCAAATATTCTTTTCTCTTCCCCTAAAGATCCATTGAACTTGTTTTCACAGTCATGGATACGCTGATCTACCGTCGTCTCATGAAATATCTCAAAGACCGGCAACGCGGTTTTTGTAGCAACAGGTCAACTGGTGATTTGATGGCTTGCCTCAATGAAAAGTGGAACCAAAGCGTGCATCAATATGGCAAAAGTAAGATACTTACACTTGGTATTTCTGAGGCATTTGTATACGTTTGGCGTCATGTTTTTTTTTGTTGAAAATATGTGCACTTGAGATCAGAGAGTCTCTTCCTCAATGGATTCGAAATCACTTTTTGAAACATTCAATCCAAGTTGTCTTGAATGGTTTAAGTCTGACATGTTGGTATGCCGCAAGGCTCCATTCTATCACCGACACACTTCTTATTCCACATACATGATCTCTTTCCGGCTTCTTCTTATTCAGTTTTTTCGTTTTCTGACGTCCCTGCGGAAATGGCAGCGTATGTAAAGCTCAGGTAATTTCGATGTGACCAGAACAACCAATTAAGGAACCATCAACAGAGAGAAATTCAACGCTTCCGAAACACAGTGCTGTCTACTGTTCTTCAGGCAAAATTTAAACTCGCAGCCATCATCCATGCACAGCACTTTTTACTCTCGGTATGTGTGTCAATGATCACGTACGAGTACATTGGAATGACCACATATTCGATGCTGTGAAATGTTTTGGTTTCTTTCAACGATGTAAGAATTATTTTGTGTTCTACGTGGTTGGGTGAAAAGTTCTTAGATTTCCCCGCAGACGGCGGTTTTCATTTTAATTTTCTTTTGTGGTTAGGTTGGCACATCTTTCACAAATACACGCACGAATTTTGACGTCGATCTGTCAGATAGTATTATTTGACGTCCATTTAAGTCGACCAACTCGTGAGTTCTGGTGGTTAAAAAAGGGCTATCGCCCACTGATATTTTTGCCGACATGACTAGTGTATTGGATGATGATTGCCCTTTGCAATCCACATTCTTTGGATGGGCTGCAGAATTCAAACCTGGCAAAAAATGTGTGAAAAATGACAGTGAAAGATCGTCGATTGAAAGAGTCGGAAATAGCTGAGGCCATAGGCATTTCAACTGAGAGGGTACGCAAAATTTTGCATGAAGAATAAGATATGAGGAAGCTTTTCGCGAGATAGGTAGCGCGTCTACTCAATTCTGAACAAAAATATGTGTTTTAGTTCAACAGAAATTGGAGCAGCTTAAGTTCCAGACGGGTGCCAGATTTGGTTCCTTGGACTTTAATCTGTTCCAAAAACTCAATATTTTCCTAGTTGTGCACCATCATTCAACCAATAATGACATCATAACAGCTTTAATCGACTACTTTGAAGACCTTAAGAAACACCTTCCGGGAATTTGGTTAACATTTAACAATTACAAACACTTTTTTTCCAGAAAGTCCTTTCACGTGATGTTGAAATTTTAATATGAAACAGAGGGCGGTAATTAAATTCCACACAGAACTTGGTAAGAATGCATTAGAAACATTCCGATTGATACAAAAAATGAACCGTTATGATTGTTTAAGTAGAACAGAGTTGTTTTCGAGTGGCATAAACAATTTTTGGGCGGCAGAGATGCGTTGGAAAGAACACGAAAAATCCTTCAAAAATGAAGACAATGCTCATTCACATTATTCGATAGCAAAGGAATTATCCACAAAGAATTTATTTCAACTGGTGAACGGTTGCTGCTGCATATTTTCTTGAAGTATAGAACCGTTTGAATGCCAGAATCTCACAGCACTCATTGTTTGTCAATTTTTGGCTCGAAATCAAGTGTGTGTGTTAAACCATCCGCCATATTCACCTGATTCTGCACCGTGCGAGTTCTCTTTGTTTTCGAAATTAAAATTGAATCTGAAAGGGTGTTTTTTTGACGACATTTCGACCATTCAAGGACCTTCGGCACGGGCACTGGAGGTAATTCCGCAAACTGATCTAGGGCAGTCATTTGGATCACTATTGAATCGCTGTAACAGGTATATTAAATTGGAAGGAGAGTATTTCGAATAAAAACACCGAAAAATCAAACAGAAATCGTATTTTAATTATGTTTTTTAGATTTACAATAGTCCGGGATATTATTTGCCACACTGTGTCAGGCGCTCTTCTTTATTTAAAAAGTATTTTCTTCGAAATTCCTAGAGGCTTCGACAGATGTCTGTATATTTATGGGGGCCTTCGTTTTTTCGCTACCCTCTTCGATGAAGCGCATCGCCGGCTGCTGTTTGAAGTTCGGTTAAGTTCTTCAGAAGGCGTATGCCTATGGGTATTACGTTCTGTTATTTTTGTTAAGTGTTTTAAAGTTCATTATAGAGAAGAGTTGCTTTTTTCAAATAACTCCCAGGAAAATGATTTATGCTTGAATTTGAATCAAAAATGTCAAATAGTCATAACCTGGTATCTTTTAACATTTATGGTTACAATACTGAAAACATCGTCCATGGCCTCATATGTTTTTTTTTTAAGGAAACTTAATAATGAATCTTTGGTTCCCAATACCATATAAAGGGTGATTTTGTTTTTAAGGTGAAAAAGAGCTTCATCACTCTCTGCTGCACTTTGACCAATTTTAGGTCTATAGTAGGACCAATGGGACAGCCTTACCCCAAAATCAAAGAAATTTCTTAATCGGCAAACCTCTCAAAATATTTGTTGTCTTCACAGAGCAAGCAGAGATCTTTTAGATCTCAGAAGCCGCAGAGAATAAATTCCAGTTTTATCTCCTGCATTTGTGAAGACCATTTAATCGCTGTCGGAATCTTCGAATGACACAGCGTCTTGGGATTTTGTCTGTGAGTTTGGAAGTGTATGCTCCCAAAGTTAATCATAGCTCTTGATCGAGTGTTGGCCATATTGCTCTAAATGTCCCACATTTCTTTCATTGGGTCTACCCTTGGTTGGCTTTAGAAAGAGGACTTGAGTTTGTTTGGGTTTGTTTAAATAGGGACATTGGTGGTTTGACGCTCTCAAGCTGTCATTTAATAGTTCCTAGGGAATCATTCATTCGAAGAAAGAGAACAACACCTTGGACATCCCAGTGGTCTTAAACTCAATGGAGTGTGAAAGATGGTTAGCAGTCTCCATCCTCTTTCTACTTCATAGTTTTTGAAGTAAGAATCGTGATAGCTGGTTGATTCTCTGTGAATAATACATTGCAATGGCAAAAATGGATTTAAGTTGAAGCAAGTCACAGCTTGGGGAATTATTTAAACTTCAGCTATGAAGATTGTGCACTAATGCAAGTAATCAGAATACAGTACTTGTACATGCCAATATTCTCTATGAGGATAGAAATTAAATTTTAGAGGCAGACTTCTCGTTGTCTTAGTTCGTTCCCTTTGGAAATTGAAATCAACGTTAAAATCCCTTTCGCATCAATAAAGATGGCCTACATTTGGCAGTTTACATCGCTAAGTACTCGTATCTCTCATAGCTTTAGCCCTTGCCTAAATCGGATTATGAATAAAACCATCTGGTTTTCGATTCTTTAAACTATTTTCACGTTGGCAACTGGAGCGCCTTCTTGCTTGTGTTTCCGGACATTCAATAACAGTTGGAAGAATTTGTTCAATATTCGTTCCAGATCGGGTAGTACTAGGTCTTTTAGTTCTGCAAGGATTTGCTAAAGCTCGACCAATGTCCGAATCATGTTCAGAGTAAGTCGATAAACGAAGGTTGACCTTGATATGCTCTTTAAGATAATACAACCGAACGATTATTTTTAAAATAAAATTCAATAAGTTTAGTCTTCTCTGAAGTGGAGTAGTTTATATAAATAAATCTCGCAAGTTTGGAAGAATTTGAAGGCTCTTTGAATCTGATTCTGCAGGTGCCACAGGAGAGGGCACACAGGCCTGTTTTATTTAACTTCAAACTCAACAGTTTCTAAGCCGCATACTCGCTTCATCACTTCCAAGATACGTCTCTCACTATCATGACGTTTGCTATCAGTGTCAGAAAGTCTTGTAAGGGGGATTTTAACTATTCCTTTTACTAAATTTGAAGACAACTTCAATTCACTCCAGGGCGTAACCTCTTTCAAACTTAATCAACAAAATTCAAGAAACTTGCTCGTGTATTTCTTATCTTTAAATATCGTGTTTTTCATACATACACGAGCTCTAAGTTGTGTCATTTTTCAATTAACTGATGTTTCCAGGTGGATTTGGAAAATATGTTATTCACATGCTTCCTCCCCATTATGATATTCATATCATAACCTTCATCTGTGGAAAGTGTTTGAGAAAATTGTGCTCCCTTGGAAAGGAAAACATTTTCTTTTTGCCTTAGAATCTGCCAACCAAAAGTCTGCTAAAAATTATTATGCATTTGAATTTCGACTTTTCAAGGCTCAAGTTATGCCTTCAAGTTTTTACTGCAATTTTATAATGTGCGCAGTATTTTCGTAATTTTTTATGATAATCAAAAGTATGGGCATGTATCCCTCCATTTACTTAACATACACATTAATGCCAGGATGATAGAAGGTCTTCATTTCAGCATCCTTACTCTTGATTTATGGCTCTAGGAATAGATTTATTTATTTCTTTTGTTTTTCTACTCATTTTTTTAATTTTAAAGTCTCGTCATTACGGTTAGGACGAAATAGTAGAAGTTTGGCTGTTCACCTCGTTTTACTCTTTCACTTGTTTGTTTGTTCATTGAATTGTTTTTGTTTTTGTTAATTCTGCCTTTGTTTGCCTTGTCATGATTGAATGTATTAAATCATATAAACTTTACGGCAGGCAGAAATTTTAATGCTTCAAAGGGAAGAGATTTTGCGAGTCGGGTCACCATAAAATAGGCATTGTAAAATGTTTGCTGGAGAATTTTAACTAAAGACTGGGAGAGTGTTTATTTTAATAAGACTGATAATTAACATAAATTTTCAATGGAAAAAGAAACATGATTTGGTGCTACTTAGGATTATAAACTGACCTTGAGCGAACCATTAAAAGCCTTGATGAGATGGGCACAACATCAAATATGACTGAAGGGTGGGCCATCTGTTGGTATCTTTTTCACACTGATAGCTTCTATGCGCTTAAAAAATGAGTCGAAAGTGAGTATTATATTGCAACAGCACGACATGGATTGATTCATGCTTAAACAGCATTGGAAAATATTGAAAAGATACTTCCAATGTCGTTGCTGTGTTGCCGTAATAGTGCGAATTTTGAAAAAAAATTTCGCTCGAAACAATGCACCAACTAAAGCTGTTGTACGCAAGTTTGTGGAGAAAGTTCGTAGAACTGGTTTGCTTATTTATACTCCAAAATATTTCCGTGATTGTCCGACAACCTCAAAAAGCTACAGATCTCAGCAGCTGAACATTAGTCGCACAAACCTAAGGAGCATTTTGCATAGAGATCTCGGATTATTCGATTTCGAGGAATTGAAATAAAATGGCCAGCCGCTTCGTTATCTTTTGCTCAAAAAATCTCAGGGGTTACATAAGCAAACAAAATTGCCTAATGTAGAACTCGGGAAATTCACACGTAGTCGCGGCATTACTGGCCCACTTTTCTTCCAACCCAACAATGGAAGAAACGTTACAATCAATTTAAGCGCTAGCGAGGCATGATAAACGGTTTTTGATGGCCAAAAGTTGAGGATATTCTCTTGGGCGAGCTATAGTTCTAGTGAGCTATAGAGCCACATGCCACACAAGCCGCCATACAATCGATTTACTGCACACTAATCGTAAGTTCAATAATCTTGGAAACAGTCGTTTTCGTTAAGTTGCGTGGCCGCTAGGTAGCTGCGATTTAATGCCGTTGGTCTCGTTTTTTGCGGGAGCCAGTAGATATCAAAGTTATGTAAATAATCGAGAGACGATTTAGGTACTCAACGACAATATTGGTCAAGATATTCTCGAAATAGAGGGCGAATCTATCGAAAATATATTAAATATGTGACTCAACCTGGCAGAGATCCTTGTCGCATCATACAAAACTAGGTCTCCATCTACTGCTTTGTCCTTGAGAGATACTTCAGCTCGCGGTGGTAGTACTGGATTAAAAAAATCTTGCACAGGGCTTTCATGGTTGTAATGGGGAGGGAAGTCCAAGGAAACAACAAAACTTAAGAGCAATACTTCGATTGATCTCTGTCGTTGTTTGAACCTCTAGTGAAACCCTCATGACAATCTGCATCAAGACTAAATTCGCCAACATAAGCCTAATATGCGCACACGCACGGAAAAGATGACCCTACCTAAGGTAGTTTCTACGAGCTTCTCAATAAAAGCTACGAGCAATGTCTTAAATGTTAAAATCGTCCTGGGCGATTTTAATGCCAAGATAGGAACGGAGGACGTCTTCGGTAGCACGATCGGGAAACACAGCCTACATGACACCACGTCTGGAAATGGACTCAGGCTTGTGGACTTCGCCGCAGGGCACAATATCTCCATAGCAAGTACACGATTTCCTCATCTCAATATCCATACAGGGACTTGGCGGTCTCCTCATCAACAATCCACCAACCGAATTGATCACATTGCGATCGATACGCGGCACGCCTCCTGTATTCTGGATGTCCGAACCTTCCGAGCCGCCAACATTGACTCGGACCATTAGCTTCTTGTAGCCAAGGTATGAATGCGGATATCCTCAAGGCCACAACATCGAAGTACAGTGAGAAAGTATGATGTCGAAAAGCTACAATCGCAAGTGACCTCCACGATCTTTAGAGACCTCGTATCTCGATAGATGTTCTACCGCAGCAACAGCTAGTGCAGATGACCAGTGGCGGCGTTGCCAACAAGCTATCACAAAGGCCACGAATGATGTCCGCCTGACCAAAATGAAGTGAGGATAGCAATATCCAAAATCAAGTCCAACAAGGCTGCTGGTTCGGATGGTCTACCCGCTTTTTAAAGTAGCTAGAGATGACTTTGTAGAGAGCATACACAAACTTATCTCTAAAATTTGGTCAGATGAATGTATGCCTGACGAATGGAATCTCAGCATTGTTTGCCCAGCCCATAAGAAGGTCTCCTCAACTGCTTCACCTACAGAGGAATCAATCTCCTTAACATCGCGTACAAAATCCTATCTGCCATTTTGTGTGATCGTATAAAACCGTTCGTCAACTACCTGATTGGTTCCTATCAGAGTGGTTTTAGGCCAGGAAAGTCCACAATCGATCGAATTTTCCCAAGAAGTTCAAATCGACACCCACCACCTTTTCATCAATTTTAAGGCCGTCTATGACAGCTCATTAGTCAGCGCATGGGTCTGGCGATAAACGAGGGCAAAACCAAGTATTTGGTGTCAACAAAAAAGGACACACAACACAGACGAATTGGACAGAACGTCACAATAGACAGCTATAACTTTGAAGTGGTGAGGGACATAACCTATCTCGGCTCTGCTTTTGACCCTGATAACAACATCTCACCGGAGATCAAACCATCTTGTGTTTGGGAGGCAAATGAGAAGTAAGGCCCTCTCCCGAACGTCTGAAGAGACACTTTACAATAAGCTTATCGTCCCAGTCCTACTGTATAGACTGAAAGCAGATGAAGACATACTTGGTCGATTCGAGTGAAAAGTCCTTCGCAAGATTTTCGGTCCCGTTTGCGTTGACGGACTTTGGAGGAGAAGATTCAACGACGAATTATACAAGCTGTACAGCGGCATAGACCTAGTAAGGAGGCTTCGCATTGGACGTCTAAGGTGGCTAGGACATGTAGAGCGAATGAACTCTGACGGTTTGAATCCAATCCGGTGGGACAACGCAGTAAAGGAAGACCTCGCCTCAAGTGAAAGATGACCTGAAAAAACTTGGCGTGCGAAACTGGAGGCAGTTAGCTAAAGATCGGGCTAACTGGAGAGAAATATCGTTTGAGGTCCAAGTACACCCCGGACTGAAGCGCCACCTAAAAAGAAGCTTCTTCACATATTGTACTTTTGGCTGCATGGCTCCGCAGACAAATTTCAAGAATAAAGCTTTTGGTGTTGACGGTCGTATAAAATACGATTTGATTGAAGTTTCCCGGATGGCATGCTTGCATCAGAACTGTCTGTTTTCATGACATCGTCTATTTGCCCATCAGATTTGTATATATCTAATGAGTGCATTATAAGTCCACCAGTTCGCCATCAGTCTTTCATGAGTCAGTCATCAGTCCGCTATCGCTACGTCATAAGTCAGTCATCAGTTCTTCATCAATTCGTCATCATTGCTTCAACATTCCTTCATCACTCAGTTATCGTAAGGCAATATAAGTCTCCCAAACGAATACGAATTTTGTAGAGCTTTAAACATTTTTCGTAGAAATATCGTGGTAATCGCATGATATCAATTACGACTAAGATCTCTGAAAGATTAGGTCTGTTTCTGGAATCCTAAAGAACCAAGGTTGGCTTAAATTGACAAAACACATCCTTTCCTTCCCAAAGCTTTACAGTTCTAGAAAATGCAGAATCTAATCGTCATGATGTACCAAACAGGTGATTCTCAACACGAGAACGATTTCTAAGAAATTTCTTTTGAAGTCTGCAACGATAAACAAGATTTTCAGATCTCGCAGTGTGAAATTCCGAAGAACTTGGATAACAAACTATACTACTCGTACAGGCTAATTCTTATTAACTCTAGATGTGTTAATCGAAAGCAGATTGAAAGGAATTGAATTTAGTGATTCTTATTAAGGAACTAATAAGCTATGCATACTCATGGATTTTGAATGATGGAAAAGATATCTTCTCCAGTACTTATCAAGGAAACACCAGACCCTGAACGGAGCGAATATTTAAAAGGGTAAGACAATGTGATTGATATGAAAAGACTTAAAGAGTGACTTTGCCCTTCAGGAAGCTATTCCGGTTAGAAATAATTACTTTTTTATGGGCGTTGATTCAAGTTTTTCTTAAAAAAAAAACAACATTTTCTCTTAATGGAATAGAGGATACGAATACACCTCCCCAGCCATGTGGATCAATATCTATTAAAGTAACTTTTCTGCTTGCCAACTCATCGTGGCCTATCCAACTTTGGTTGAAGTTCTTTTCTCTCCATACACACGTCTCCTTTGTTTATTTTTTCTTTTTCTTATTTCAAACAAACTTTTTTTCGGATTTAAACAAGAAAAGGAAGTCAAAGGATAGAGATGAAGAGTCAAGCTTGCGGATACTTCATTTCAAAGGTCTATGATATAGATTTTAGCATGGAATGAAGGTCGTGAATTTGCCTCCTCATTTGGATGAAATTATCTCATTTCCTGGGCTAAACAAACGGAAATTCTATCTTCGATGGGATATTGCAACGCTGGCAAGAACATTTTTGGTGAAAGAGGGTAGAAAGTTAATCAGTTGTAGCGGGAAAGTTCATTATTAGAAGTGCATGCACGTTTTTGCCTTCTGGCCTTAATTACAATTGATTGCCCATTGAGATTACTTGGGTCACCATTGTTGCGATAGAACTTCTACTGAACAATATGTTTTATTTTTTTGTTTTTTGTTTGGTCTTAATTGGGTCAGATAGTAGGTCATGGTGGCACACGTATGTGATCTATTTCGATGCAAAAATGTGATTTTTTTCAAAAATTAGAATGACTAAGTGAAAAAGATAAATGAGTCATGATGATAATGGGCTCTTGTTCTCGACGTTTTGGAGCACTTAAGGCTTCAATTATTAGCATAAATAATGTTTCAGAAAAATTTAATTCGACACATGTCGGTATAAAATCGTGTTGCATTGCAATGTGTCAATTCTTCTGTAATTCGAACAGCGTATGTCAATTTGTATCATTGGCATAACACCTGCAAGATTTTTATTTGGCCAATCAACGTCAGAATATTCACTTAACCGCTTTTGCTTGTCTCTTGTTATGTCGCACTTAAAATAGTTGTAGTAGATAAAGGCGTGAAAATGGCATTAACTCTGCAAGTTGATGACGCTAAAGACCATGGTGGAACAGGGCCTCAGCTTGTACGCCTCTCCAGCCAGAGAGTTATTTTGACAGTTGCCTCCAGTTGCTCACGCGATATACCCTGCCACTTGTGTGTCTCTACAGCAACTGTCAAATGCAGCGCTTAATTTAATCAAGATCCAGTGTGAATTGATTTAGAACTCCTGGGGCTTCGCCACACAGTTTTCAAGAATAATCCTTCGAGATTCTTAGCAATGATTGTGGCTATACCATTAGGTTTTCTCCTTTCTTCTTCTTCTTATCCTTTTATTAAACCTTTACGAACTTATGCGTAACGAGTTTCCCATTTTAACTGCATCGCTGCTACTCCGCTCATGGGGTTGGCTAATGTCGCAGACCACAGAACGCGTCTACATACTGCTCGGTCCTGGATCGCTTCAGTGGTTAGCCCCAGGCGTGTTTGTGCGTTTGCCATCTGAGAAATCCAGGAATTCTTTTTCCGACCTTGTTTTCTAACAGTCGACTCCAACCGGATTTTCCTCAGATCTTCTTTGAACGTGGCAATCAGATCTAAAACTACTTGGATATTCCCATTTGTGTTTAATCTCAGAAAGTGTATAGAGATTCATATAAGGATTTCATAGGTTCAGACCCTAAAAGCGAACGAAGCCGTGATGATATACAGCTCAAAGCAGTCCTCGATCTATTTCCTTAATGCTTCCAATGTCGCCAAAGTGTTTTTTCGAAGAAGCACCGTTTCGATGTCAACTAGAGATACTAACACTTTACACTTTCAGCTCGAGGATTATGCAAGCGCAAACTTAGCATGACTTAACCGAATAAGTCGGAGATTCAATCTTTCTTATTATTTTGAATCTAGAGAATCTGTGACCTTTGAGGTCCCATCCTAGTTTCTGTGATCGACGGCAAAGTAATAATATAAAATCAGTCACACTTTCACTGCCAGTGTCGTATTTTGCGATAGCGCAACTGATTTCTACTTTTTTCATTCAGATAATGGTGCAATCCTTTCTTTTGAAGTTGCATCTTAGAAGGATTAATTTTTAATTTATTTTCAAATAAGTGTGTTGCAAAATTCTTTATTTATAATTTTTGTTTCCCGAATAAAACAAATTAAAAATCTACAAATTGGTAGCCGGTCTGCGGCAGGAAGAAAAACTCAAAAAACAAAAAAAAAAACCATCGCGAACCACACGGGTGGTGGTTAAATCGGTAATGGCGGATTGTAACGCCAACAAAGAAAAACAAAATGGGAAATTTGCAACGGGCAGCAGGTTGAGTGCTGCCACTATGTTTAAAAAAAGCAATATAAAGGAGTACCGAATATAGGCGCCACGCAATCTTTTTAAAATGAATTGCGAAACCTTTGCAGGAGTCTGAAAAAGAAACGGTTCACCAGAAAAGTTAAACAAGAGGCTAGAAGTTACGTTATAAAATGAAAATCTATTTATTGCTCAGATCTTATGATGTATCTTACACTAGAGTGTGCGGGCTGCGAAGTTAAAAGGAAATTAATAGTAGTTACACTACCGGACAAAACAGCTTAAGACTGGGCCGCTATCTTCCGTCTTCCCGAACGTTCGAAAAGTTGTATATTTAGCGGGTCGCGGGTCCCGTTTTTCTTTTTCTCTTTGGGGGAGTTTGGTTTATTTATTTTCTAATTTTTAACACAGGCGAACGCCTACCGGGATTTCCCTTCTTCCCTGTCCTGTCATGTTTTCCCTTCCTTGAGACTCTCCACAATTTTTCTATGTAATTGGCTATATAATTGAATATGTGAATATGGTTCTCCTTGTCCTCACTTTTTTTATTTGGCTGAGCAATAAGATTTGATGCGCTCTCTGATGATGGCCTCAGCGCTCTCTTTAAAAAAAAACTTCACGAAATCTGCTCAATCCCTTCGAAGTACTCGGAGGACATTTTGTTGGAGACACTGCGGTTGTGTGTGAGTCCATATTTTGTCTAAACAAGGAGATGGACAAAAATGGTTTTACATCAATACTTATACTTTTTCAATTGATAATACAAACCTTTTTCGCGGCAAAAACAATTGGATTGATTTTTTTTTTATCCTTTTTGAAGTCTGGAAATTTTTGACATTGACTTTCAGTGTCAGTAAAAGATCTGTTTGATCAAAATTTGCCTATCACAGAGGCACCTGGTGAAAAACTTTGCAAACATTTTTGAGAGTGTGTTAGTTTTTTGAAGTTTTAGAAAAGTGAAAGCTCATAACGCTCGAGCTTTCAAATGGTTTAATTTTTCAAAATGAAACAAAATGATATAGAATATTTTATGAGAAGAAGTGAGAAAGACGATATTTTCCAAACTTTTTTCACTATTTGTACTTTTTGCCGAATGTGGTTATACCTTTAGACAAGTCAAAGTGCCAAAGAAAGTTTGTTTTTACATGAGACCAAGAAAGGGCAAACCAAATCAGGATCTAGGGTCTCAAGTCAAAACATTTTGAAATTATACGAGTTGGTGACGAAGGAAGAAGGAATCATTTCTCTACCGTAATAAATATATAAATGAACCCGGTGGACTTCCGTGCAGATTTGGGGGAGGGAAGGGGGAATATGAGATAGAGTCCCATTCTTTACATTTCTGATTTTTGTTTTTGTTTTACAATTTGTATTGTTTGTGTTTTGGTTGTTGTTTTCTTTCCTTAGTGTTTCCGTCTCGTGTCTTGTTTGCCCCTATGTCTTCATGCTTGTGTTCTGTTGCAGAGTGTTGCAGGCAGTCCGCCTGGCCCTACGCTTGTACGGATTGTTTGTCTTACGCAGAGGGTTTAATACCGTCCATCTAGCTCTAGGCGTATAACGCTTGGATACAAGTGATCGCCCGTCACTATCATAGAGGCTCCAGTCTCTGCCTTCTTGCTGACCTAATAGTTGTAACCTCCGATAAGCATAGAAGCGGAAAGACAGGGTTAAATAACCCACCAATTCTTCCCGCTTATGTGTTTCTCCAAAGTGACAACGGACGTAATGGAGAAGCAAATGCTGAAACGGTTGGGAGCTGGAGGAATGCAGCGGATGCCCTAACTCTATTTAAGGCTGGAGACTACCCAATAGGGGAGACAAAACAACATTTGGGACAAGGGCCGGCTGTTTCGTGTTGGACCCTTGCAAAACAAATAATACCTATAGCGTTTTCCTTGCGCTCTTGTAGCAGACCGCCCGCCTGCTCTGTTGGGTTCTTCTTAGGGCCTTTGATAGTCCGTCGTACCTATTTATGTTGTCCTTCAAAGATACTGAGAAAGTACACCGATGGCTGCCAGTCACTCTCTCAGGATATTGGAAGAACAACTGTTAAGAGGGAAAAGGTTCGAAGGGGTGGAAACGAAGGTTTTCAAGGAATAAGAGTCCAGCTTATTGTGGTAAATTTTACCGCTACAAGTGCAGGTAAGACCCGATCACCTTCGTACTTATATTTTATATTTATTAAGCATTATAAATCTGCAACTGCATCCCAATGAAGGAGCCTTTCCTTGTTGAATAAAACGCATCTGTGGTTTCGGATGTTTAAGAGTCCTCACACCCGCATACGACTAACAAACGAAAAACCAGAGAACTTGCATAAACTCACTCTTACCATCTTAGCTTTTAAAATTTCGCAACCAATACCTAATTGCTGCAGATTTAATCTGCAGAACGAATTGAGAATGACACAAATTCGTCTGCTTATTTTCCCTATGACGAAGTTTGTAGCCGAACTCATTAAATTCTGTGATTCTATGAAGTTCGGACTTACTCGTACCATATGCTGTGATGCTAATGTTCAAAATAGTATTGGGCTAGTAGCCAATGTAACATGATGGGCTATCTTTTGTCTGATCTGTCCACCAAGTTGGCTTGTACTCAACGTTTCGACTTAGCCGATATGGAGGATCGGCGTTTTTAATATGAGACCTGCAATTCTGTTTATGCCGCTCTCAAACTAAGAACAAAATAAAAGCTGAAAAAGACTGTAAACGCCTAAACGCTGGCCTCAACAAGTGCTTCACATTCAGCTAAAAAACAATTATTAAGAATTAAGATCGTCCGTTCAACTGTGGAACGCTGTAGCAGCCATAGGGTGGTTCAAATACAAGTGTCTTTAAGGAACTGAAATAAAATGAACGAAAATCCAAATATATTTTCCCTTTAACTGTGAAATGCAATCTTATTCATCTATCTCGATTGGTTTCGCAGTAGCGCAGCCTCTCAACCCAATTTTCCAAAATCTTGTTGACTATTTCCGGCAATATCTCAGCACTGACTTGGGCTTTAATAGTTTTTATCCTTTTTTATCCTTAATAGTCAAGTAGGTTGAAATCCCAGCTCTGAGGCATTAAGTGACATCGCGAAGTCGGCTGATAACACAATTACCGAGCTTAGTGCGAAATATTGTAGATCAATTGTTTGATAAACTATGTGGCATAGCGCGTCATCGTTTTGAAACTAAAGACCCTAAGAGGCCATGTTTTTCATTCCAGTCTTCAAAAATTCAGTTATCATGCCTCTGAAATGCCGCCGACCGTAGCTCACAAGCTATTTTCGGAGTAAAATGGCTAATACACTGAGATGAAAACGCGTCTTATCAGAAACAATGATTTTTGTGGTTAAAATCGAGCTGTTGTAGGGCCCAAACTGGCAGTGCAAATGAACTGTCGGCAAGACATGGGGCTTGCAACTGACTTCTTTGGACTTTCATGGCTATAATAAGGTAAACTATATCCCATTCGTCGGTTGCTTGGTGGAACAAGCGCTCAAAAAAATTTATCACTGCTGCTTTTACCAGACTCCAAAGAACTGTCTTTCACAACTACATGGAGCTTTCTCTAGCAAGCTTTTTCATTATCACATCATGTACTGTTCCCCCATTTCAAGGAGACACAGCACGCACTTGATGACGTTGCGCGACCACCACCGTCTATTGACTTGACGTTTTGTGGAGAAAAAATAACTAGAGATCTACTTTCATTGTACCCAGGAATGGTTTTGATCAACCCAGAGAAGTATCGTAGTCGGGCCTTCGTCGTTATGAAATTTGCGTCTGTGTTTACAAAGATATGTGCACTCTTGATGGCGTAAAACTATGTTGTGTTGAATCCGTTGATGGAGGGATGCATTTGAATATGAAGCAACACCTAAACACCCGAATTGTGCTTAAGAATGTTAGGAATCACTGAACGAGGTCAGTAGCAGGACTCACTGCTGTCCCGAGCTACAATAGGACCGTGGAATATGAAATCTCCGCTGGTCCTAACATATATACGTTGAAACTGGCTTCGTCATAGGTTGGGGATCCATTTACAATTGGGCTTCATATGGCTATAACTGCAGTTGGCATGAATCCCTAGAGATCAGCAGCTATAAGGTAATAACTGAAATAGCCTCCTAGCACGATTGATGTGAAAGCGATAATGACATCACGGAGAACTTCTTCTGTGAGTGCGAACGTACGCCGATATCAGGCTGCAGTTACTCGGTTTTAATGTGGGAGGTTCTCGTCGTTGCTCTCGTCGTCGGCTAGAAGACCAACTTTTTGAAGTGCCACAAATACTGAAAGGAGCCAACTTAGACATCAGAACTGTCACATGCCTGTGAAAGTTTATTTTTCAGGAACCCTTATTCAAATTTCCTGAAACTCTCATACGATATCATATCTGACGAAGATTTAAAGTACAATGTATCAGTGTCTGCTTTGAATGGGCCTCGACTAGGTCGTTCAGTTGGAAACCATGCTTGGTGTTGTTTGTTCTTATTAAATATTCAGCAATCTCCGTGCCGATGTGTTGATTTTATTACTCTATTACACTCCGCTTGTCAAAAATCTCAAAAAAACAATTTTGGAACTTTCAATCGTCATGGAGTAGGTTTTTTGAAAATAAAAAAAATAATATAACCATCGACGGTAGCAACAGATTCAATAAAAACACAACATGCTTGTGTGGTTCTCTTACTGAAATTTCCCACAAGCTACATATATCCAATAGCCCACCCTTTAACTCAATTCCAACCAACACACATGAATTGACTGGGAAACTTATTTTGCCTACAGCTCAATCCGCAACAGAAATAATCTATCTACATACGAGTATCGTAAATGCCCCACAAGACTCATTCTATGTGCTGTCGAATAAATTTACCACAATCAATAACATCGACAGCCATTCAACCTTCAACTGTCAACAATCGCTCCCCTGAAACCATCACTTCCTGTCGAAGTTCATCAGTAAAGTCCAATATTCTTGGATACTACCACCTGGGCTTCGTAGTCGATATTCTCACAATTTGAGTCATAAAGATATGCACACCACAGCACACCACAGCACAGCCCAAGAGTAATTCCATTCCCATGGTCATACAAAGCGTTCAACTATCTGTCATATTCGTTTACCGCCGCCGGCCACCCCTGGAAACTATAAGTAACTATAACAACCCCATGCCACCACCTCCTACCATGCGATTAGACAGTTGATAAATTAATATTTCACCATAGAATTGATAGTAGTAATCGATGTTCCCGCATGTAAGTCCATCCCAACCCAACCCCTATGCAATGCATCACATTCAACAGGTATGAGTGGGGGTGGTAAAATGTGACATTCGACCTCCTGGGTTGCTTTTGGTGCTATTGTGGAAAATTACCTCACAGTTCACCAACATATGGGCTAGTGCCTATGCCACTGTTAGTGCCAGCAAAGAACTTTCCACTATAGCCAAAGCAAGTAGATCGTGCGTCAGTTTCCTGTCTCGCGAAGGTTGATCTATGAGCAACTATGGTAGGTCGTTATGTCGAATTTTCTTACAAACCGAACCGACATGGCGGACATGGAAACATTGTTTTTCTGCCAGCCCCAAGGGTTGAAAAATTATCTCCAACCCTAACCGAAGTGCGAATGAATGCAAAAGTGAAAACGCTGAATTAATTTATGGCACTGAACTGTCAGACGCGTATGTTTGTTGGTAGACGAAAATTGATGGTAAACGGAGTTAACTTTTGCACACTAGTGTAATGAGGGTACATTTTACTTTCAACGTATATGTACAGCTGCGACTAAAAGTTGTTTACTTACTCTCGTTGTTTTCATTCACATAACTGTGGAAGCAGTCAAGGGGTGAAAAAAGTTTTCCTTAATGGGAGTGAGTAGCAAATTAGAAAAGGAAAAGCTGAAAACACTTGTCCAGAAAGTTTTTGTTTTCCGTTTTTCTTTTTCTGTTTTTTTTTTCGAAAGGAAAAGTGGTTGTTGGCGCTTCGAAATGCGTGTGAAACTAAGTAAATTTCGTTTACCCTTACAAAGCGGTTTTTATCATTTGGTTAGGGTTGTTGGGTGCTTTTCGTGGTAATTACGACAACGTTGTATCATATATCTATAAAGCGGTATTATACTCGTAAAATGCCGACCACAGTTCTATGCTTTACTCGGTTAAATGACCTTTCAAATCAAAACTAGCTTTTTGTTTTATGAAAGGAGACATGGTAGATTCATTCATTTTGCAAGTGAAGGATAATTTCCCAGTTTCTCAATTATTATTGGCGAAATTTTTCACTTACTGTATTGCATCTACACTCCATTAATCAGTATACTGTTAGAGTACTTGAGGTATAAAGTTTGATATATCTTCTCCTCGTACTTCCGACATTCAGAACCAAATATATGAAGAATCTTGCCTTTAAAGTAATTGAATGTCGGTTCGGTGTACCTATTTCTTGTACAGCAATCGGTATTTTTATGTAAAGCCCTCATTCCGTATCTAGAGTTGGGGGATTTAAGGCAACCGAAGTATCAGCAGGGCATTTCTGGGTAATATCTTTTTCGAATAATTATGTTTCAATTGAGGTGCTACTTCTGTGAATACTTCACGTTTTGCCATAGGCCTTGGACTGGTAATTCTCTGCCTTCTGACAGCATGTACTTGATTTTGGTCTCCTCAACTCGCAAACCAACTCGCTTTAGCCTCTATAACTCTATAACAAGACCTTCAGGGAGTGGCAAATGACACCGATGTTTTGTATCAATTGTACATATTTGTGAAAAAAAGGTGAAAGCATCTTCCCTGCATTCTATGCATCAGCACTAAATAAAAAAGTGCCAAATCATATCGACCTTTTTTTGACTTGTTGGCTGTCGTCACTCTCAACTTTGTAACTGCTCACAAGGATGTTTGCATGTACCTTCAACTTATGGCGGATCAGTTATAAGGTGTTCTTCACTGTTTTAGTCAGCTCTCAAATATCAAATATCGCCTGTCTATTAAACTGCCTGCTGTTATCAGTTAAGGTCAATGCCTTTCGACCTGAGCCGATTTCCCACAACGAGCTCGCATCCTAACATGTACAACCTCTTGCTGAAGCTAAAATAGCTATCTCAAATTCAGTATATTTGATCTGGTAATTCGTGTCTCCTGAGCCGAGGTAATAGCTTCCTCATATTATTCGAGGCTAAAATTGTCCAGCCTCCTCTGATCTATATTTCATAGGTTATCATACTTACTTTACTAACTATAAGTGGCGCTACAGTCCGGAGTGGACCTGGGCCTCAGTCAACAAGCTTCCTCCAGTTTCTCAAGCTAAGTTGGCTGAGGTCCACTTCCACTTGCATGCGCCACCTGAATCTTGGCCTTCCTCTTCTGCGCTGTCTCTCGGGAGCGGATTCGAAGACTTTTCGGACTGGAGCATTTGTGTCCATGCGCTCTACCTCACCCAGCCATCTCAGTCTTTAGATCTTCACTCTTCTGGCTAGGTCCAGGTCGCTGTACAGTCCGTACAGTTCGTCGTTGTATCTCCTCCTCCACTCACCGTCAATGCAGACGGGACCGAAGATCGGCCGAGAATTTTTCTCTCGAAGCAACCAAGAACACCCTCATCCATTTTTGATAATGCCCATGCCTCTGCGCCATAGAGCAGGGCTTTGCTACTCAATTGCCTTCTTAGCCCCGAGAAGCAGCTATTGACAAGAGTTATTTATTCGCTTGATCTCAGCGCTGGTGTCGTTGTCTATATTTATAGCAGAGCCTAGGTAGACAAAGTCCTTAACTACCTCAAAGTTATATCTATCGAGGGTGACGTTCTGCCCGAGACGTCGGTGTTGGTTGTCCTTTTTGCTTGACAGCATATACTTGGTCTTGCCCTCATTGACCGCTAAACCCACTTTCGCTGCTTCCTTGATGGAGCAGCGTGCATTCTTCATCGTCATCCTGCACAGATGGACGAGTTTGGCAGGAATGCCGAAACTGGACATAGCTCTGTATTGCTCCAGTCCATTCTATTCCATTTCATTCATCGGGCATACATTCGTCCGACCATATTTTACTGATGAGTTGGTGTATGCTCCTTACCAAGTTATCGCCTGCCTCTTCAAAGCGGCAGTCAGGTCGTCCACTCCAGCAGTTTGTTGGACTTCAGCTTACATATTGCTATCTTCACTTCATCTAGCGTCGGGTGGATGGAATTGTTTGTCTACATCGTCCAGGTTGAAATGTTCATTCTGCCTGACAGTGGTATTTGTTTCTTCGTCGCCGTTATACAGTCTGCAGAAATAATCTTTCCAAATCCTTAGCATCGACTGCGGCTCTTCTACGATGTTCCCTTGGTTATCTCTACAGGCAGCGGTTCGGGGTTTATGTCGCTATCATGTTTCTTTTACCTTTTGGTAAAACTTTCGAATCTCATTCCTAGAGAAGCATCGCTCAGTTTTTTTGCCAGCGCGCTTCTGATGATATATTCATCCATTTTAAAATAGCACTCGTCTTTGATGAGTATGATTTTCCGCCCGAAAGTCAAATCCTACTTTAACGCTCCATTGCCCAGTTAACGAATGCTCGACTCTGGTTGTTTATGGTCTTTCAAATCCAGCTCCTGAGTCGATTGAATTTTGGTCAGGTCGAAGTCCCAAGTTGAAGTCTGCGAAAGGGAGACGAATTCTAGGGTTCGACGAGGAATTAAATTAGTTTGGGTTTCCACAATGTAGGGTGTTGTTTGATTGCTTTCTGAATAATTTGTTTCGAATTTATCCACCTAATGACTAAGTCGATTCAACAGAACAATTGTGCCAACCGTAAAAATCATCAATT
The DNA here is from genome assembly GCA_928272305.1 of Volucella inflata. NCBI lineage: Eukaryota > Metazoa > Arthropoda > Insecta > Diptera > Syrphidae > Volucella > Volucella inflata. The sequence goes on from OV743719.1 coordinate 69,953,548, forward strand.
TTTCACTTCCGCGAACCAACTGTGAATAGGCTGCGAATATTAGTTGGTTATGCCATGTTTAACAAAGATTGTCGGAAAACGCCTTTTAAAAAGCAGATTACACAGAAGATCTGGCCAAATTTTGAAGATTATGCCCCAGAAATATTAACTGATCTATTGGACTTGGAAACATTTGCCAAAAATTGGCCTAACCATTGAGGTCATCTACAAGAAAGCTAGAAATAGAATGGTTCCAAGGTCCGCATTTTTAGCCAATTTCATGAGGAGCACAGTTGCCAAAGTGTGTATTGTATCATGAGATAAAATGATGGACCTTACATAGTTTAAAGATTAAAACAGAAGAAGAAGTTTGAAAATATACTACTAATCGTCGACGAATTGCTTAAAAAGTATGTAACACCCAGAACGCGTTGCTAAATACCTCGTATAAAATATTCAAAAATGAATTAATGCACTAAAGACCTGCCTAATGCTCCTAAGCGCTGACAGAATTTTGTGTTTCTGCTTTATGATGCAGCCTCAGATATTTACATACCGTAACGAGCCTCTATCTGTTTTCATTCAAACCCATCACTCTCATTTGGCCGGTCTAAAATTTTTAAACAGTTTCCAAGAGTCGAAAGTTTTGCCAATTTTTGTTGTTTGACAATGCCACTTCTGTTTCAGCTTACACCCTCTTCCTAAAATTCCTTCACACGTACTTATTTTTCGAAAAAAATGTAGCTCGTTCTATGACATGGGTTTTCCTTCCCTATCACTTCCGCGCACTAAACAAAAATAACAAACAGAAAAACTAAGGACCATCATCAGGCAGTTAAACCTCAAACTTCTCAATATCATCCACCCACCCCTAAGTAAGCTAATTTCAAAATCTCACATCCAAGTCAACACCAACAAATCAGTTTCGTCGACCGTATTTAACGCAACCACCGTTAAGTTTCATCGCCCTCTAATCTTATTCAACATTTAAGCTACCCCCAAGGGAGTGTAGGAGGTATTGTAGGCAAGTGGCTCGACAGTTGGTATCACGTGGTTGAACACATCACGGTACACACTACACCAAAATAATTGGTTCACTCACTTTGTACCTTCTGTAGCTCCTTGTTATCCTTGAGGCTATAAAAATTCAACAATCCAATCTCTACTGCCGCCTTATGTTTACAACTCCGATCACTTTCCAATGAATTTTAGTTACACCAGGGATGGCAAAAAGTCATAAAAATTTTCTCCTTCAAAAAAATATGCAGCAAACTGGACCAAAGGACGAAGTTGAGGGCAACATCAAACGATGAATTACGGATAATTTTGCTGCTATTACTCGTAGTTCGTAAGTGGGGGCGTAGAGGAAATTGTACACAGATGTACGAGTAAATGTATGCATAGGGTTGGTAGATGTAAGACAAACTAACGAAAAGGACACGTTTTATGATAGCGTGTCATAGATGAACTACACTATCATACATTTTTGCACAACTTGATGTCAACATTATGTTTGGTTGTGAAATATTGATTTTACGAGTATTGTTAACAGAACTTGCATAAATAAATACCAAAGGGCTGGTCGGAAATTCGATACTGTTGTTAGATTTTGCTTAGGAGCACTTTTAAGTTTGCTTTTTGTGTGGCAACACCACCCTGAATGATTGTGTGGCTTTTCTGAAAGTCAAAAGGAATGAGGAGTTTATGTTATGTGCAACCGATTTAGTGTGTCAAGGATTGTATAACAATAAAACATTCGTGTCATTTTCTTCATCCCCTAGCACAGTGGAATAAAAATCTTAGGGATAATCGAAGTGTCAGATCGATTAGGAGTAGCAATTGACTGTCAGGAGGTTTGATTAATGAGTTCAGATCAATTGGGGATAGATGAACAAACCGAGCCTAAGAGTTGACTGACTAAAGTTTGGGAATTCTAAGAGAAATAGAGAGCTTACATGTTGGCTTGGGTAGTACATTCGCATTAAACTCAACATAAAACTAGTCAGCACAAATATCGCCCACTTATTACGGATGGCAGGTCCCAGCGGTTATAACAGAAACGATTCGGCTTTAACATTCATGTGGGCACGAAATAGAGTAGGACATCAATCAATTAATATTAATTCTAATAAAAGAATTGATTAAGACAATTAATTGCAATTTATTTCAATTGGGATTGATTAAACATTTTAATTGCAATTAAACTAATCAACAATTAATATTATTTACATGTCATCTCTCTTTCTAACAAGCAAATATTTGGACCTAGCTGATTCGTCCAGCCTCGGACTCGGAAATACAAAAGGAAATTACAAAAAAATCCACACAATCCAAAACGCAATTATTTGGGCTTCAATTTTTTGCTGAAGAAGGCTAAGAATTAACTATTTTAATTATTGTAGATACCCATAGATCAAATATGTTTCTTTAAATATAATACACCCTTGCTAACTTCTGGACCTGTAGAAACAATGTTTACCTATGCTTAACTTGCCAAAATCGCATACCAGACCAGATGTTTAAAAAGTGAGTAGTGTTAAGGGAGAGCTTACATTTTAAGAAAAACAACGAGATACAAGTGAAATATTTTAATTGCCAAAACCAAAAATAACAGTTAATACTTAATAATAGTTAATGCTAATTGTCAAAAAATTAATTGGAATTCATTTTTGCCCAACAATTCCATGAAAATTCTGCGGTTTATCAATTGGCTCATGAAATGCGAAGATAACAAGAAGTCTAACATTTTCTACCAACCCATTTCCTCAAATAAACAAAATAACTCATAGCCTACAACTACGTATAACTTTTTTGGAGTCAGATGCAGGCATTAAGGAGATCGCGGATTCGAAAAACAAGTTATGGCTATGGAAATATCATGTAACAAGAAAAACTTAAGCGGTTGGCTGAGCGTCCCGTGCAAACTGGGTCTACTTGAGATGTCGCAAGAAAGGACCGGCCTCGTATCACTGCTGTGGACAAGGACGTCCAAAAAGGTCCACAAACATCGGCGAGACAATGATGCACACAAAATTTACGCTTCCGTGGTTGGGAGAATCCAGAAGAAGATTCATCGCTCCCCTCAAAGTGGCTGTTTGGTGTGGCATATGCAGTCAAAAAGTGATTGGTCCTAATTTGTTTTTTCTTTTTTGATGGCTCTGACGGCACTACCTTAACCGCAACTGTTGAGCGCTTCAACCAGTTTGAAAATGAAATACAAAAATATCTGAAATATAAAAAGAAAAAATTTTCTGAACTTTACTAGAGCGCAGTTTTTAATGACCATTCATTGAAACTCATAAAATCCTCGCTGTGCGTTTTTCCTTTCACGCAAATGGACTGTCAAAAAATGTTTGAAAAATTTTCAAACAATTTTGTGCTTGTTTTGTACACCTAGGTCCAAATTCGACCGACTGATTTAAAGTGCAAAAACAAAACAGTTTTTAATGTTTTTAATTTTCTTTTTTTTAAATATTATATAGATATTTTGTTTAAGCTAGTTTTGAAGAATTGTATCCTTTAGATAACTCCCATTTTATTATCAGCAGCATTTGGCTCGTTTTAAGGCGTTGCTTAACATTTCAGGCTACAAATAAGCAATTTCTGTGCGAATATTCAGCTTTAATTCCTAAATGTTTTGAAATTTGTTTTTGAGATGTTTCAACGTTTCTGGATATTCATTGTAATCTAAAAAATATGGACCGATAACCCAATCAGCCATAAATCTACACCATATACTGCATTTAAGGGGGTGTTATTGACGCTGATGCAAAACTCTCATCTCTGTTCTTGATATTCTGCAGTTCTGTCTATGAAAATATCCATTTATCAAATTTCAAAATGCTTTGCAGCAATGTTCTGAAGATTGACAGTTGAGAAGCACGTCGACAAAGAGATACAGATGGATCGATATTTACACTTTCGCATGCACCCTCTACAGCGAACAGGTTAACGAACATCACATACAGCACTCCGTTCCTTAAAACAAAGTTTTCGATCATATTTACAGAGGCTGGGACTTAATACCAGTATTTTTGCAATGTTTAAGGTAATACCGGAATTTTTGCAATACTGGAACCGAAAAATAGCGGTTTGATGGCGGTATTACACAAAAAGGTATGAGTGCCTGCGCAGAGGATGCTCTGGGAGTATTAAAATGAAGAAGATATTTTCTTCTTTTTTTTTAAACTGTAGATCGTCAGGAAAAACAAACCCCGAACCGAAGCCTGTAGAGATGAACAAGGGAACATCGTAGTAGAATCGCAGTCGATGCTGAGGATTTGGAAAGATCATTTCCGCAGACTGTATAACGGCGATGACGGACCAAATACCGCTGTCAGGCAGAATCAACCTTTCAACCTGGACGATGATGACCAACAATTCCGTCCACCCGACCTGGATGAAGTGAAGATAGCCATATCGAAGCTTAAGTCCAACAAAGCTGCTGGAGCGGATGGCCTGACTGCCGAGCTCTTCAAAGTGGCAGGCGATGACTTGGTAAGGAGCATACACCAACTCATCTGTAAAATATGGTCGGACGAAAGTATGCCCGATGAATGGAACCTCAGCATTGTTTGTCCAATTCTTAAGAAAGGAGACCCTCTGAACTGCGCCAACTACAGAGGCATCAGTCTCCTTAACATCGCATATAAGATCTTCGCTGCCATATTGTGTGAACGCCTGAAGCCGTTTGTCAACAACCTGATAGGTCCATAGCAGTGTGGCTTCAGGCCAGGAAAGTCCACCATCGACCAGATATTCACACTGCGGCAGATCTTGGAGAAGACCCATGAGCTTCAGATCGATACCCACCACCTATTCATCGACTTTAAGGCCGCGTATGACAGCATCTATAGAGACGAGCTATATAGAGCAATGTCTAGTTTTGGCATCCCTGCCAAACTCGTCCGTCTGTGCAGGATGACGATGGAGAATACACGCTGCTCCATTAAGGTCGGTAAAGATCTCACCGAGACCTTTGATGTCCAGAAAGGATTTAGACAAGGCGATGCGCTGTCATGCGATTTTTTCAACATCGTACTTGAAAGAATAGTGCAAAACTCACGAGCAAACACAAGAGGTACTATCTTTCAAAAGTCCGTCCAACTACTCGCATACGCCGACGATATTGACATAATTGGGAGAAAGCAGCGTGATGTCAGTGGCGCTTTCGCGAGCATTGAGACGGAAGCGGCGAAAATGGGTTTAGCGGTCAATGAGGGCAAGACCAAGTATATGCTGTCAAGCAAAAAGGACAACCAACACCGACGTCTCGGACAGAACATCACCCTCGACAGATATAACTTTGAGGTAGTTAAGGACTTTGTCTACCTAGGCTCTGCTATAAATACAGACAACGACACCAGCGCTGAGATCAAGCGAAGAATAACTCTTGCCAACCGCTGTTTCTTTGGGTTAAGAAGGCAATTGAGTAGCAAAGCCCTCTCTCGGACAACAAAAGACACCCTTTATAAGACTTTAATAATCCCGGTCCTGCTCTATGGCGCAGAGGCATGGACATTATGAAAAATGGATGAGGGTGTTCTTGGTTGCTTTTTCGAGAAAAATTCTTCGGGCGATCTTCGGTCCCGGTCCTGTCCCACGGTGAGTGGAGGAGGAGATACAACGACGAACTGTATGGACTGTACAGCGACATGGACCTAGCCAGAAGAGTGAAGATCCAAAGACTGAGATGGCTGGGTCATGTAGAGCGCATGGACACCAATGCTCCGGTCCGAAAAGTCTTCGAATCCGCCCCCGAGGGACAGCGCAGTAGAAGGCCAAGACTCAGGTGGCGCACGCAAGTGGAAGAGGACCTCAGCCAACTTAGCGTGCGAAACTGGAGGCAGCTAGCCAGGGATCGAGCTGGCTGGAGAAGCTTGTTGACTGAGGCCTAGGTCCACCCCGGACTGTAGCGCCACCTAAAGTAAGTAAGTAAGGTCGTCAGGAAGATCAATAAAATTTCATAATTTTTGCACCATTTGCAGGCATTATGAAAATTATGCAATTTTCTATAATCTGCGAAGTAAAAATAAAAAAAAATTATTAAAAATTCGAGGATAGTAATTTTTGAAATCAGTCAGTCAGGATGGGCCACCCTGTCTTTTTTAGACAGAATTTATATCATTTTAGCGATAGATGGACAGATAAAGAAAATATGATCTTGACAGGAGCTGACACCAATTGATTAAGCTAACGTACAAGATTATAAGAACCATGTGAAGCCATCGACAAAAAAATTCTTAAAATAATGTACATCATCCAATATGCTGATGTTAAAGTCAGCCTAAGTATCTGGGTTTTGCTTATTTGAACTTTCTTAAACTCTGTAAATTCTTTTAAAAACGCACAAACGCAACAATTTCGTACACCTAACTTACCTTAAGTAAAAAATATTCACCGCCTGCACAACAATAGAAACTTGTCCAAGCTGGAAGATCTTTTTACTCTTAGACGTAACATACTCGTATAAGCCTTTTTAACAATGTCAAATCCTAGAAAAATCTGTCATGGCAGTGCACACCAACTTTTTCCGATTTTATTGTATATTCAAGACCGCTAGCACTTATATAGACAAGATAAGTGGAGTAGTCTCTACTTTTGGTAGGCCTGCCTAACTCTTTTCACTGTACAAAGTGACTATGGAGAATGTGATGAGATTTTTATTAAAGAGACGTTCAATCTAAAACTAGATTAAGGTTAGGTGACGCATTTTAATGTGATTTCTGTAAGAAGGACATGCTTCCATTCCAAGTCCTTTCAGTTACTCTCGAAGTCCTCTCTCGAACAATTGACCTAACTTTGATAAGTGTCATCTAAGTCTTGCTCAACGATGCAGAAACATAGTCTTTGTGAAGAGTGGAATTATTCCTTGACTCCATCTACAGAAGCGATGAAAAAATAGAAAATATAACGACGAACTCTCTGGTTGAAGGACTTAACGATTGTGCATTTCTTTGAGACGGATGCATTCGATATTAATTTTTATAAAACAGCTGTCATTCAGAATCCTCATCACAAGGCTTATTGAAACCACGAGATGCTCTAACATTCAATGCCTACACAACCGAGGGCCTTTTGTATGCGCACTCGAACTTCGTCTCTTCGTAAAACCATTTCCATTCCATTTATATGATAAAACTGAAACTCTTCAAAAATTCATAAAGAAACCATGTCCTTCTCCCTCAATCCCCGTCTATTTAATTACAAAAACATTTATCGTACATGTCTACATTAATGGCGTCTTGTTTTGCACTTAGTCAAATTAGAAATACCACACGGTTAAGAAAGAAAGAATCTGTAAGCTAAATTCCTCTGTGCTGTATTTCGGTTGCACCATTTAGCGCACCTTAGGCTATTTCATTTCCAGCGCAAGACGAGTATGAGCTTCTTTTCTAATTAATAAAACAGATCAACAATAAACTCTGCTGCCATGTTGGATAATGATTATCTACAACCCTAAGGTGTTTACACTATATCAATCCACCACTCCATCACTCTACCTACCACAGCACGCACAGTAACTTTTTAACAGTGTGGCCAGAACAACGAATTCCATTGAATAATAAATTCTTCAACAAACAGGCAAAGGAGGGTGCTAACATTTGGGAAACACACATAATAATGCCCCACAGGGACATACGTTTGCTTTGACATGTTTGTTATCCTTGGAAGAATTAATTTTGGTTTTAATTAAGTTGAGTCTCTCTTTGGAGTGAGGGTAAATAACGTCACAGGCAGCCACGACCACACCACCAAATCGCAAAGGTAAATAGACAAGTTTTCACTGTTTTTCCACTTTATTTTTGATAGCAGATCTAAGGTCTAATTCATTTGTAATGACCTGTTCGGAGGTACCCTACACTCATATCCTTAGCTCGTATTTGTGATGATGTAGGACACTCATCAACTTTACATCTTACTTCTTCCATTGATACCAGCAAATCGCAATTTTGGATTTATATTCCGAGGCAACCAGCAAGTATCCATGCGGTTTGAATGTTTCGAATATTGTACTGCCATCAATATTCAGTTGGCGTTGGGATAGTTAGTTTTCACCCCTAGAGTGCGAGAATGAAATTGGAAAAGTTTTCCAGCTTCGAAATAGCTTTGGTATTGCTACGGTCTGACAGTTCACGAATGTGTGCGATGTTTCGCATAGCAAACATCCGTATCCGGTCAGCGTTGTGCTACGGTTTTATGGACCGTGGAACCAAACCACGGGGCTTGGAATTGGAAAGTTTTTTTGTTTATTTCTTCTGCACTATATGAGGGGATGGTTGGGTCGTTTTTGTTTTGTTTTTCGGAAAAGATGTCACTTTTTGAATTATTCGTGTTTCCGGGAAAAAACTTTAAAACGGATTAAAATCAGAAGATGGATTTGTTAGGAAACCAGTGGTAGGAATAGCAGGACATTTAGAAAAGGTTAGTTAGTTAGTTAGAGTAAAGTTAGTTAGCTTAGGAAAGATAGAAAATACACCAACTAAAGATTTGTATTTAGGAGATGCAGATTTCAAATATGTTGTGGTTTTAGCCGAAAGTAAAGATATATTGGGAAAAATGAATCAACATCTTTGTAAAAGGCTGTCGCTCTCACATCCCCAACTTACATCTTGGTCACTTATGTGGCGCTACAGTCCTAGATGCACCCAGACTTCGAACAATAAACATCTCCAGCTGGCATAATCCTTCGCATGCAGTTGAAGTTAGTTGGTGCTACCTTGTACTTGCGCCCTAACTAAGATCTGGTCGTTCTTAGATTCTTGCTCCCTGTGGGCCAAAGATTTCTCTTCGCTTAATGTGGTAAAGCCATCACGGACATTGGATTCGTAAACATCTACCAATATGTAGTGTGTACAGTTGGCCTTGTGGGGGAAGGTTCAGTTACTCAATAGCCCCGTAAGTCTAAATAAGGAACGATTGGGAAAAGAAGCATTGTCAACTCAATTTTGTAACCTTGACATGACCGTTCTGTTCCCTAATAAAACTTTTGCACGTTATTCTTGTATTAACATCTCCCTATTTCTACGACCCGGCACTTTGAACTTTCCTTACATTTCTTTCTCAGAAGCTTGTGCCCATGAGCAGCTCTCGTCCCTCAAACCATTGGAGCTTAATATGCACTTTGTTTGGCTGCATGCAACTGCCTGCATTCATCGTCAAACTAGGGATTTCTTTGTGGGGCAGCTCGTCGATAACATTCCCATGAGTCTTCATCTAGCTTAAACGAAACACGATTATACACTTTTCAACATCGAACTTTGGTGGTCTTATTTTTGACTTTGTTACATGTATATCTGCATTCATTTCCTAAGTCGACGTTAGGTCCTGACGAACTGCGGCTACTCGGAATGCTAGAGAAATATCTGTGATCAATCGCAATGTGATGAGTGAGGTTAACGTCTAACTAATAAAGGTGTAGCTATGTCCCTTTAAGCATTTTGAGATATGGAAGCTGCGTCCAGACCACTAGGAGGTTACGTGGCTTTATAAATTCTAAAAGCCTTAATCAAATGTCGTGGGTGGTGTAGTGCAAACTTGCGTAAGGATCTCTTTGTATAACTTCAGTGTCGTCCTTACTGTCAGTTGGACCATATAAATCTGCATGGCCTAGATGTTGAGGTCTTTGCTTGTAAGCTGAGGGGTGACATCAGTCCCTATGTCGACTGTTAATTTTCTCTGAACTAATTGCTTCCTGCAGGAAAGGGAAGTTATGTTACTCCCGTCTACATCCTCTAACCTGAAGGTCCAGGTAATCAAAAAATCTCTGACTAAACAGTCTGATCTAAGTAGCCTCGATGAGGTTATAAGCGGTACCAATGTCAATGAGTACTTCAGACCTCAAATTTTGTTAGTGCACGTATCCACATAGGTGAAATTAGCCTCGTCACTCATGAACATGTTTTATGCAATGTCGTCCACTTCGTTATTGGGAGCAATTTACGGCCAATACCATGAGCTGATTGTACATCTTCAAGTTTTATTTCAGACAAATGCGCCGCAGAGATGTGCGTGGAAATGCAAATTGTGTGGCACGTCGTCTGGTCGATGTCAACGGAGCTAAAGATGTCGACAGCCGCGACTCGATATTCTTGGCCGAATGAGAGTTGAGAATGGTATATTTTCGTTGCTTAACAGTCTGTGGAAGTAATTCGGTCATTTTAATCTTCGGTTGAAATTTCTAGCTTTCATTTCTGCAGTTGAGTCTTTCAATCTCTACATCTCTATCTGGAACTCCCCTTTCTCTGTACTTGTGGATAATAGCGCCCAATCTGGCTCTTATGTGTACATTCTTTGTTAAGCTTGTGTCAAACCTGCACATCAGAGATAGCATTTCTAATGGTCCTTCTAGGTCCTCGATGTTCTTGAAGTGTTACTATAGGGTTTTCCAATAAGGACTTGACAACTTTTTTTTAAAATAAAACGCAAACCATTTGAGATACTCGTATTTCAAAACTTTATTATCGGCTTGAAGTACAATCAAAACATTTATGAATGCAACTCGACTTCGTTCATATGGCTACCGCAGGCACGTTTGCAGCGGTCGATTCGTTGGACCCAATTTTCAACGACACGGCCACACATTTCAGCCGAAACAGCCGCTATTTCGCGTTCAATGTTGGCCCTGAGGTCTTCCAACGTCGTCGGCTTGTTGGCATAAACCAATGACTTAACGTAGCCCCACAGAAAATAGTTAAGTGGCGTTAAATCGCAGTTGTTAATAAATCGATTGTTACGTATGCTGTGTGGCTTGTGACACCATCCTGTTGAAACCACATGTCGTCCAAGTCCATGTCTTCCAATTCGGCCCAAAAATAATCGGTGATCATGGCGCGATAACGCTGACCATTCACAGTAACGTGGAATTGACTGATTTGGATCGTTTGCTACGGACGCCTGAAGGGCAGCGATATTTTCGATGCTTCGACCAACCCGTTGTCTCACTGACACGGCAACATCACGCAACGAATACGTAGACTCAAATTTTTGCACTAAACTTGTTATTGCCTGTCTACAAGGGCGAGAATTACGACCGAAAATTGGAATTAACGCTCTTAAAGTTGCAGTCACCGACTCCGAATTTCGGTAGAAAATTTTTATAATTTGCAAACGTTGCTCGTTCGTGTACTTTACCATGATGAAAATGTTGAGTTTACTGAATAAATTGACAGTGATAGTTTGATGATTAGTGAAAGAGTGCGTTCACTAATTAAATTCAAAGTTGTCAAGTCCCTATTGGAAAACCCGATATAAAAGACGTTGAGGGTTTTCTAACATCACCTACTTCCAACTTAACCAAAGCCGTTCTGCATGGTACCACTTCTGATTTGTTTTTGTAAAACTTAAAGGGCACCCTTGCCAACACCGAATTGACAAAGTTTTAACACTTCTGAAGGTTGGAGAAGAGGTAGTGTTGTTTGCGATAAAGTTAATTTCCGAAATCCATGTACCTAGGCTTCCAATAGCCCGAATTTCTGATTCATCCATTCCTGAACCAGCAAATGCTCCACGTCGGCGGAAAACTTCAACTTAACTCAACTTTTCGAACTGTTTCAGTGAATTCTTCGCCCTTATTTTGTGAATTTTAACAACTTCAGTCCAATGTTGGAGGATTTAACTTCCATTGTCATTGACAAGTCGACACCAGTTCAAAAACGAGCATGCATTGTGACAGCAGACTATTTAAAACTAAAGCTGCTCTGATCTTTCATTCAACCCAAGATCTACTCGTTTGGTCCTACACATCTTTAAGGCATATCGATTTGACTTAGAACTTTTGTTGTGAATTTTTCTGGTTTGCTTCTGGTATTCTCATGACAACAATGCCAATTCTCGGCCTTTGTTTTGTCTAGACTTGGGCGTAACAATGGCAACATAAACAAAACAACATACGTGTGAGTATCTTGAAACATACAAAAAAGAAGGGGATGGCTTGAAAGAATTTCATTTTCCAAAAAGAAAAGAACTCCCACAACAAGAGGAGATGTTTTTGGTGGATTAAGCTTTTATGTCTGCACTAAGGTATCACATATACAATGTCGGAGATACTTAATAAGTGCACAAAGTTGACTGGATTAATTTAAGTAAGAAGTCCTTAAGAAGGATCTAGTGTCAATTTGAGTATTCTCCTCCTTTAAGCCTTCTTCAATTCTAAGAATTCTTCCTTAAAAAGTCATAGACACTCGTATGTGTTTTCAATTGGGTCGATAAGGTGTTTTGCCTCTTACTTGAGTGTTTTTCATTTAAAAAAAGTTTTTTTTTAGCAAACTTTTGGTACACAGTTTTTGGCTAATAAAATGAAAATTAAAGATTATTTGTCAAAATTTTTTTTTCTATTTATTCAGTCACTGAATGGCTGGCAATTGTTCAAGGTGGCGCAAAAGTTGCTTTTGGATTAATTTATTGGATTTCTTAGTTTTTCTTCTATAAGGTCGAGAAAATGATGCCGGCTTAGTATAACCATTCAGACCCGATTTATAGAATTTTTCGCCACTCTTTCCAAAACTTCCGGCGAAAAGTCCTCTCATTCATGAAGGATTTCTCTTTATAGGGTTTCAAGAGTCTGAGGCTTTCTGAAGTAAACTCATGACTTCCAAAATCGACACAAAAAGAAGCCTGGAATGGTTAAATCAGGCGATTTTGCAAGCCAGTATAAATCGGCAAAACGGGATATTAGGCGATCCGGAAATACAGCCAGAATTTCGGTTGTGCCTCGTGCAGTATGCGCCGTTGCTCCATCCTATTGAAACCACGTGCTCTCCAGTCATAATTCATACAATCGAGGAAGGAGACAGTAGTTGAGCATGGCTCTGTAGCACTCGTCGTCCACAGGTTTTCGAAAAACTTTGGCCCGATGACGCCTCCAGAGTAAACAGCACACCATGCTGTAGCTTTGAGTCTGTGTAATGGGTTATACAAGGATTTTCGGTGGCCCAGTAGCGATAATTTTGCTTATTCACATATCCAAGGAGATGGAAATGGGCCTTGTCGCTCATGATGATTTTCGATGAAAAGTTGTTCCCTCGTGGTCAAGATTCAGGATGGCTTAAGAGTAGGTTACATGCGCTTGGTAGTCAACAGCTAATAGCTGATGCACTCTCTGGACTTTGTAAGGGAACATCTTACAATTTTTCATCAAAATTCTCTGTAAGGACCGCTGGTTGATGATCAATTGAATGTGCGACATCTCTAACCATAGCTGCGATATTCTCAGAAAAACGACCGGCCAGACCTGGCAACATCTCTTGTTGTTCCATACTCTTCTAGGCGAGCAGCCTAGTGTTCTTTGCGTCGGATGACCGAAATTTCACGCTGCGCCAACACCACTGACGAATTATTCCGAAAAAAAGTCCTAACAATTGTTACGCGTTCTGTAGGAGTATAGCGATTTTTGTCTTGTTGACGTGTATTTTGTATCTGTTTACTTCACAAATGTCAAAGTAGAATTGTCATTTGGTTGATGACTTTTGCGCCACAAAATAAAACAACTTCTTCAAAATGGCTTAGATTTGCCGGCGCAGTTGGTCTGGCCATTTATCGATTGCAATACGCACCTCATGCATTAGAAAATGTTCCACAGCTACAACAAGTGCGTACTTCAAAGACCCAATACTTGTAAGTTGCGTATTGTAAGCCGCAGTCTCCAGAAGGAACCATAGTTTGTGGTCTAATGGTTTGAGGTCTAGGCTACCAGATGGCCAATCATCTGGAGTTGGAGTGGAGCCTTGTTAAAAGGTTCACGGTTTATTTGTGAATAGTGTTTTGTTGAGGGGTTCCACAACGTTGTCTAAAACCTTCATTTGAGAAACTATATTCAAAGTTTTGGCACCTTTGGTACAGAAATGGACTTGGACTTTGGACTTACCGCCAAACAATCACAGAAGCTTGGTGGTGGCAATGTGGAACTCCCGGAACGAGTTTAGATGCATGTTCTGATGACAGAGCATACACTCTATCTTTCTATTTGTGGAACGATTGAACGTTTTCTCTACAATAAAAATAATTCATTTGTGACCGTTCTTCAGGTACTTGCAAAGCAAGCCTTTCGATTCTAATTTACGCTCATGTTTTAATGTTTCTGTGAATGATTGTGTCCGGTGTGCCTCAATGCGCGATATGTTGTTCTTTCTGATATCCACCTACCGAGACATTATTTTCTATTTACACACGGATTTTGAAAAATTCGATTGTCCGAGGCTTTAATGACCTTTAACGTTTGCACAGTGAACAGATGACCGAGTTTTGCACAGCTGATATTACATAAGTTTCCTCAAATAACTTCACGGTACGGTACACAAAGTTTCGTTCGATTTTCAGTAGTCGCAATATATGGAAGATTTTGCCTTTTCGTGGCCGCATTTTTACACACCAATTTCATCAATTTTTTACGCGGGAACTCTGAATAAATGTCACTTGTCAAATAAATGTCAACTTGCAGTGGTTGCGTTCCATGGTTCTTGGGGTGAATGTTTTCCTTTTGTGTACCAAAACATTTGCTGGTACTAGATTATTTGGTGTTAGAATTGAACAGTTGGAGGTTTTTTCGTTGTCGAAAATTTATGAAGTCATAATAATCGACGCTCGCCGTCGAAACAGATCTAAACAGCTTATTGCCTTCCTTGCTCTTTCCATAAGAAACAATTAATTGTACTTTTCCTTAAGAGATCGATCTCCTGTTATTCTTCTTAAGTTGCATAATTACCAAAAGGTTACTCAATTACCATTATCCAACTGAACCTAGCAAAAATCGTTGCGGTTTCATGAAAATTACCCTTTCTTTCGAGACTTTCAGCCACCATATCGAAACAAAGCAATCTTATTTAGGCATTTTAACCTTCACAAAATTAGTATCTCCGAAGTTGCAAAATGTACTAAGATGTGTTCCCTTGTCTCCAGCGTGTTCCTATTTACGTCTGATTTTAAAGTCTTTCGTAAAAATGGTCCTTAAAATGCAAACGATTACTCTCGGTAGCCTACTCTTGTTTTGACCCAATACTAATCAAAATCTCGCATGCTCTTTATATCCTACAAGTCGGTCTATTTTGGAGGCCAAGAATTTGCTGACATTTTTGCATTTAAGTAATTGAACTATTTTTTATTCGTTCTCGAATTTGAGGTTATATTGGGTGTTGGACTAGATTTTTCTTAGACCTTCGTTGACTATGATATTACCAGCCGCTCTATAAGCTTGGCGCACGAAAATATGATTTTGGGAAAAAATTATCTAAAATTATCTAAAAATTATCTAAAATTGAAGCGTGTACGCCATAATTTCAGAGACTAGTAAATAAAAATGAAATGGTAGGTATAGGGTCCTCCAATTCCTGGCCAGGATTTGACATCCCTGCTTCAATCACATACGTCAAGTCGAACTGACATACAAGACTGTACAAGTTTAGTTTAAGATTTGACGTTTTGTAATGTTTATCCTGTAACAATCGGTGGACGTGCTAAAATTGTGAAAATTTACTACAAAAAAGTGTTGTGTAATTGGTACGTTCGTGCATTACCGGGAGATTAAGGCCTACATAATCGTCCATGTGGTCGTACTATAGGCAGAACTGTAAAAGATAATCGAGACTGGCTCTGTTACAGTTGTCTGAAGTTGTCGAAATACACGCTCTACAGAAAATAGATTTCCGTTAGTAAGAGTGTAGAAGAAGTTCCAAATGTATCAATTTCAAGATGAGCAAAGCCCTTATAAAGTTCAACTCACTCAAGAATTGAAGCCAGCTGACCGATTAGGTGCTTGAACATCTGCGTTTGGATGACCAATTTTGACACAGCATTTTCTTCTGCAAAGAGACTCATTCTTCACTCGGTAGATACGTTAACAAAGAAAATTGTAAAACACGGGAAAGTTAAAATCCACATGAAACTGTCGCAAGACCATTGCATGCACAAAAAGTCACTGTATGGTGTGCAATATGCTCTGGTGGTGTCATTGTTCCATACTTCGTCGAAAATGAGAACGGTGTGTAATCGGCCTCAAATTGAAGACGTGGATATGAAAAACATCTGGTTTCAACAAGAAAATACATTGTCAGATTCAAGTCCTCCAAGAACTCATGTCATCAGAACAATTGAATGATTTTATTCATAAAGGCAAGATCCAAACAATATACTGCAATAACATTTTCATCGCAATCTAAAACATGAATGTGTTGAATTTAAATTGACTTTCGGAATGACAAAATGGAAGACCAGCTAAAAAAAATACAGATAGATCCAGAATGAATAGCAAAATTAAGTATTGTGGTTAAAGATACATTTAAAAAACGAATGCTTAATAGATTCCAAGTGGTCAAGTTTATGGAAACCGAATGCACACGAGGCAACCCCTGATCGGCTAAAATCAAAATTCACATTTTGAGCTGATTTCTGACGACAAATTCACATTGAACTTCATCCAACTTCTTCTCACAACTGCAGTAAATGCTGTAATTGATTTTCCGAAAATTGGTTCCTTCTGCAACAACGCTAGAACATGTACTTGCCAATAGAATATTTCGAGGCTTTTGTCCACTTCTATTTAAAGTGCAGACGGTACACATACTGGTTTACTCGAGAGTGGATGCCAGTATAGTCATTCAAGGCAGGCACTTGTTAGAAGTTTTATTGATCATTTCTGGACCATGTCGTAGTAAAATTTGTCTGAAACTCTCAACTCCGTACTTTAAAAATTACATAGTCCTTTGGTAAGGTTCATAAAAGCAGAAATATCCGCGAAGTACGAGTAAAGTACTATGCTCTCATCTACATTCAAAATATTTCAATGATGAGCATGGAGCGTTGTTATACTATATACAGGAGGCCGAGCATCGACTATGGTTAGGCTACAACAATTCCATTTAGCTCTGCGATTTTAGATGTTCTGCGTTTGCCTTAGATTTCCCTCTAAGTTTTGCTGCATTACGGAGATGATTGCTTTCGTGATTTTGGATAACCATCGTTGGATATTCTAGCACCTCTTTGTAGTTGCAGTGTCCCATTGAAAGGACCGTTGGGTGCTTTGAACAGTTGAATGTGAGTACCTGCTCCTGATGGAAGATACAAAGTGTTTCATGATGGTTCTCGTTCATATGTTGACTAATTCAACACTGTTTCTTTACAAGGAATTGTTCATCTGTGGAATTTTTTTTTTTAAATTTTTATGTGTTTTTGGTGAAACGGATCCTGGGTAAACATTTTCAACAAACGAGAAATTTCTGCGAACTAACAAAACGAAATGTCTTCCTACCAATATATAGACTCAGTTCGGTATTGCTCTAGGAACCACTAATACTTTGATTTGATTAAGGTAGTTGTGGGCTTCTGAAAGACCAGGATGTGCATAGGATCTGTTTGGATAGAGTTGTCGACATCCCAAAGCAGGGTAACAAATAAAATTTTACAGCAAATGGAAACTAGATTTTGAGTGGGTTTTCCAATTTGCATAGTAATTGCGTACTACTGCGCTTTGGCACTGATGCGACATTGAAGCGGAAGAGGTGCAGATTTTACTTTACCAGTTCTGCGAGAGTGCTACGTACTTTCTAAATTTTCGATTTGATTACCAGAAACACTTGGTTGGATGGAAGGTTTTTTTTTTCAATTTCTGACACGTCAATTTTTGGACTCTTTTGTCAGAACTGTAGTTAGGGTTGCAGGTTTTCTACCTTCCGAAAGAAGTTGATTATTATTCTACCAGCAGAGGAATTGATTTGTTTGTTCGTTAGTGCCGAACTATTCTTTGAAGAAAACATTCTGTCTTATACTGCTGAGGGAACAGATAAAATGTATTCAGCTGATTTGTATTCTTCAAGACAAAGCCGGTATTCTGGAGGGTCGGCTAATTTCATTCTGTTGAAGTGATATCTTAATCTTAATGTCCTGTAAGGTAACCTACTAAATGTTTGGTATTATGCCGTTTTAGTTGCATTTATTGACATTTTTGTTGAAGGGCAGGATAGTTCGTTTGGCCTGTCCTAGAATTGAGCTATTCTCCCAATCTGGGATTCATCTCGAGTGCCCCTAACTAATTGAGGAGTGCAACTAAGGGACTGAGGTCTATTAAAGGGAGTTTCTGAGCCCTTTCTGGTAAGTTCATCACACTTTCATTCCCATCAATGCCCTCATGGCCAGGAATATACCAAAGTTTGGTCTTGTTCTTAAAGCTTACTTAGTTTTAGAGGATTTTAAAGCAGTACGTGGCTGATTTGGGTCAAGTCAATGGTATGCGAGCTAAGGGCATTGTTAGCTTCTTAATTGTCAGTGAATATATGGATGTTTGCCCCTTTGATACCAGAGATGTAAATATAATTGGCACATTCCTGAATGGCTTGGAGATCTGCTTGAAATACACTTAAGCGCTTGCTCATTGCTAAGATTTGGTCCTCGTGTACCAGATCTCACTCCTGATTTCATTTTAGAACCATCTGCATACCACTTTATGCCATTTCGGCTGGTTGGTAGGTTTTATTGAAATATAATGGTTTTTTTAAGTCAGTCTGTAACCGCAGAGTATATATATTAAGTTTCAGTATTTCAGAGAGCATGGACTTCAACCTTTAATTTGTACTAGACTTCGTAATATTTCTTCTACATATATCAGCTTTAAGATACGTCTGAAAGGCTCCGGATATACCCAGATATGCAAGAAGCTGTACTCTTTTGAGCCTTAAAATAGCGGGCTTGAGCGTGGGTTCAATCCACCATACTGTAGAAGCATATGCTACGATAGGCCTGGCGAGATCAGCAATGGTTGCTTTAGTTATTTGTTGCTTAATTGAGAGTTCCAGTTGAGCCTTTTATGCAGGATAACTAGCAGATATTTGACCTCATCGGGTTACTCAAATTCAGCGTTAAGGACTACCTTAGCAACACTTTGCCTTGATGATGACCAGATCATCGGCATAATTAATTGTATTTTTGCCGAACTTGCTTTGTTAGTCAGGTAAACAATGACCAGAGACCACAGCAGGGGTAATTACTCGTATATGCCTCTCTGCGTCATCCCCTCACGGCTGATACAGATACCTAAGGTACTAATTATCCGGCGTTAAAGCATCGCTTTTACCCAGTTATTAGTTTAGCTAAACCTAAATAAGGCAATAAGCTCCCTCTGCCGACATACTCTTCGTGTTTTGTGTTGTTGATTTAGAGCTCTGGTTAACTGTCTTGCCCGAGCTTTTCATGACGACTTTGGTCTGACCAAATCGGTAAGAGAGCGATCCTTTGAACTTTACGAGCTGCTTCACAGAGCTTTCATTTACCAGATAAACAATATCCCAACCGTTTGATCTTTACTGAACTCTAAACGTCCTTATGTTGAGGTCTCTATTTTGGCCATCAAGAATTGCCAGTATTCTTTCGCAAGCTATCCCGATACTTTATAGGAGGAACCCTCTGATGATATGTAGTTTTGGAAGATTGTCCTCCTTGATAAGCATCATCTCTAACCCACTCTTCTCTCTGCAAGGGAACCATCCGCACAAACGATCAAAAGAAAACCGACTTTGAAAGTCGCACCGCGGAATGTTGGTATCGTTTCCTCATCACTTAGCCCGATCGCGATATCCATGGTCCTGTCTTGGATCTGAAACGTTTGTCCATTTGTGAGAGATCTAATACCGAGAAAGACTGATTCAACTCCCAAACTATGAAAGACACGGTTGTGTTCCCAGTGCGAACTCGTTTCAATTTGGATTGGGGAGAGTTGTGGTCTTCAGATCGCGTGCGAGCATAAATCCGGATTTGCTCTTTGCACCTCTTTTTTAGAGCACGCTTGAATCTGCGTTGTTCTCTCAGTGTCCCTTTGGCAAATATCTTGGGTACTTCTGTCTGAACTGGGTATATAGGTAGTTAACCTACAGTAGACTATTACACAAAGTATCATGATTTATGACTCCGCCCAATGGCAGATGTCATTCCGGTATCGACATGGTGCTCCAATGATCCCTACTAATACAATTGTAGTGGCATCAAATTATGTATTTTATGGATTTGTTTAATCATTTGTGATTCTTACGAGTAAGCGGGGTAAATTGTCGACCATGCTCTACTCTTATAACCAGAGGAAGGCTATCTTAAAGTCGAAGGTCGCCTAGTATCCGTAGTTAGCAAACTATCACATCAATGTTAAGTACCAGCAACTTGATGTGAAATCAGGCACGAATCTTACGAAGAAAAGTTTCCCAGTGTCTCTGTGTTCTATCCGGCAAAGACACTATAGATTCTATAAAAAAAAGGGTCGCTCATCAAACAGCTATTACAAGTCATTTTATATAAATCGACGTTGTAAATACCTGTAAACAATGAAACCTGCCAGCAATCACTCGATTGGCAAACTTAATTAAATGACTTCAAGCAGCAGCTAATGATTAGATTTTAATTGTCTCAACCCACGAGGGAAGCTGCAAAAAAACGTTCTTAAATCGATTTTAGAATCATAAAACCGTGCCTACCTCCCTAGACAGCGGCAGGAATCACATAAATCACCAGATTACCAAACAATTACCCTCCTCACCCTCATTTACACTACAATTGCTACCCCAACGATTTCAGTCTGATGAGCTTACGTGTAATTAGAAATCATTTAAAAGTCCTCATTCTTAAATCACAGCACCCTTAGATAGGTGCCTTCAAATAATTACAAGCCGAAGCTACAAGGACCTTGTTAAAAGTGACTCTCCCTCCACCAATTGAGTTTTGTGTTGGTAAAGCTTTAAGTAATGTCTATCTAATTAAAATTACAAAATCTAAGGACACAGAACCGCGGAAAACCGTGTCGTTAGAGCAGCAAGTAATAAAATCCAATTTCAAGGATGACTGCTTGATTGTGTGTGCTTATTTAGCGCAATACTCTACCACCCCATTCCACTTAGTAAAGGCGTGAAGTGAATCTTCTTGTAGTGACAATCATCCCTGGCAAATCACAGTTGATCCACAATAATACCGTAAAGTTTGTTAACACAGAAATGCTTATTATGCAAAATAGTGTTTACTTAGGGAAGGTCCTTTATGATTTGCATAGGAAGCAAAAATTTCCACACGCCAAGGAGGCACAGAGGCACATAAAACAGGCACTATCTTCCTCCTGTTGCAGCGGAACTGAATGAGCAATTGGGAATTAGAGAAAATCACCAGGGATGGCAGATGTTTTGCAAGGTTTCCATAATACCGTTGGTATTATAGAAAGAAGACTTTTCTTTATACTAAGTATTCCTGTGAATAGGGGATTACCTCTTGATTAACTCGAAGGGAATAGTTTTTGGTCTTCGCACGAGGCTTATATTTTGTGTTGTTCACACATTTTGACATGTTGTTTGAACACTTTGTGATTAGGAGAGACAGTGGTAAGTGTAAATAGTCATGGGCCGCTTTAGGCGGAAGAAGATTTTGGAGATATGAAAATGTCCTAAGAAGGAACTTATTTTAGAGGTCCTGAATGAGATGAGAAGAGTATCTATAGTAGTGTGTCAGTCATGTTAATAATATGAAACAGAAACTTATTTGAGTTGAAGAGGCAATCTATTTGCAGTTAATTGTATTCTTTCATTCAACAGTAATTTCCTAATTAAATTCTGCTTAGCTATTATGAGCTATGATAGGCTAAAGCGAGTTTCTAGTGGATCTGAAATTTCATGTTCGAATAAAAACTGGAGCATATTTCAAAACATCTCATATTGAACATCGCAGTTAGCAGTCCGCCTGCGTTAGCACCTATATTAGACCTAACGTTCGACATTTCCTTCTCAGCTTCGTCTGGATCTTTGTCTTTCTTCAAGTTGAATGGTTCATTCTACCTGACAGCGGTATTCAACCATCAAACCCATTGGAAAGTCTTCGAAAACAGTCGTTCCATATTCCCAACAGCGATTGCGACTCTGCTATCAGGCTTCCAGTCTGCCTGTGAAGCCCAGGCTTCTCGTGCTATTAATTGTCTTATGCTCACGAGTAGATCTCGTCCTTCGATACAGCGCAGCGTTTCTTGTTTGGTTGCATTCACCTGTCGAAATTCATCGTTAAGCCAGAGACGTCTTTGTGGTGGAGCTTAAAACTAATCTTTTTGACAACATTGGTTTCTGTGGGTTTGCCTAAGAATTCAAGAGAAAAACATTGTCAATTGCATAAGATCTGTCTCTTGCTGTTTTTTAACATTGAATTTTGGTGGTTTTACTTGACTTGGTTGTGAAACGCACATTGGTACCTTGACAACAGCAAGGTAATGATCGGAGTCGATGTTGACTCCTCTGAAAGATCGGTCATCTGTTATTTTGGATGAGGACCAGTTATCGATCGCAGCTCTGAGAAGATTTCCCTATAGCTGGGGCACTGAGCTATACGAGTGTCTTCGGTCTAGGAGATCATAGAATTCGTGACAGCATCAAATTGTCGTCCTAATTATCTGAAGGGACTTTTATACATAAATCAAGCTTATGAGTCCCTCTTGTATTCATCGCAGGAGTCATCGAAGTTCCAAACTCTTACATTTGCGTTTGAAAAATCGCTTCAAGAATAATGTAGCCACAGTATCATTACGCTATCAGCATCTAAAACTAGTAGTCTAGTGGCAACTTAAGCCTTACGTCCATGAAGTTAATGCTTCAAGGTGTCACCATCACTCCCACATCAAAAATTGCAGATTGTGGTGTAACTTATGCATATGTGATTGATGAACGCCCTGTGACGGCGTCAGTTAAAAGTTTGGAGACTTTCTTGCCGAAGACAGCCGTAAGTAGCTTTGATAGCCATGGTTGCGGAACAGAGGGTCAGGAGTCGCTCAATATGAGTTCAGTTCCTGTAAATGTTCATCTTAAATATTATTCCTCGCGAGTCCATGTACTAGGTGGGGTGAAAAGTAACCTCCTTGACCGCCAGAATGCGCTGCTACTGCAAAAAAGGTTATGGTACCTTGAAGTCCGTTCATATCTTCTTATCCTTTTATTAACCCTTTCCTCGTTATACGAACTTATGCGCAACGAGTTTCCCATTTTTACTGCATCGCTGCTGCTCCGCTTATGGGGTTGGCTAATGTCGCAGACCGCAGAACGCGTCTACATAATGCTCGATCCTGGATCGCTTCAGTGGTTAGCCCCAGGCGTTGTTGCGCATCTGCCATCTGAGAAATCCAGGAATTCTTTTTCCGACCTCGTTTTCTCACAGTTGGAGTGACCGTAGTTGATAGTGCCTTTTTAACCGGATTTTCCGCAGATCTTCTTTGAACGTGGCAATACCAGCTAATTCTATTCGCCTCAAGCTGTTCGGTTACCGAATTCTTTATACTCGTATGTAGACTTCCTCTTATACTCCTAGATCTAATACAATCGCGTTTAGTGACTCCACTAGACATCCTTAACATTTTCATTTCCGCTGCCGTCATTTTGTTTTTAAACGCTTCGTACATTATCCAGCACTGTGAACTGTATATAAGAGCTGGTCTAACAACCGTGGTGCAGAGTTTCCCCTTTAATTTAAGTGGAAATTTTCGGTCGCAAAAGATTCCCGAATTTTCCCGCCATTTCATCCATCCCACACTCACTATGTGGCTTACGTCGTCGTCACATTTCGCTTCCATGTTAACGATTGATTCTAAGTACTTAAAGATAGTGCTTTACGGAAGAACTATTCCGTCTAACATTATATCCGGAACAGGTCGCAATGGATGCGCAAACGGCACGTCAATTGCTCCGTCTTTGAACGACGTATTTTAAACCCGTTTCTCCCTAGCGCATTTTTCCATGAATCTAAGGCGTTCTGCAAATCTTTGACGTTATCGCTTAGTATAACTGCGTCGTCAGCGAAGAGAATTGGCGTTAAATTTGCTTCACGCATGCAGTCTTTTAAAAGATAGTCGAATACTACGTTAAAGAGGAAAGGGCTAAGTACGCTTCCTTGATGCACTCCGACATTAACTGGAAATTTTCTCGTTAGTCCAGCAGAGCTTTTAACCGCAGTTTTCACGTTTCCGTACATGTCTTGTATTATTGTAACGTACGTTTCCGGTACGTTTTGAGACCTCAGCGCGGCCCATATAAGATCCCTAGGCACTCGATCGAATGCTTTCTCGATAAATACCATGTGTAAATCCTTCGACGAATATCGGTGCTTTTCCATTATTATTCGTTCGTAGGCTTTGGATAGCGTCCACCGTCGATCTTCCTTCAACAAATCCACACTGGCTATTATCGAGCTTTATTATTTGCCGAAGACGTTCGTTTAAGACTCTTTCGACGATTTTCATTGTGTGTGACATAAGCTTGATTGAACGGTAGTTGTTGCATTCTCGAGTGTCGCCTTTTCCTTTGTATAATGGAACCAAGAAGCTACTTCTCCATTGATTCGGCATAGGTTGTCCACATTTTAACTTATTTAAAAATTTCGATAGCCATTCGCTGCCGATTCCCTCCATCTTTGACCAAAACTCTGATGGAATGCTGTCTGGTCCCGCCGTTTTCCCCCGCTTCATTTTTCCGATTGCTATACTTATTTCTTTGATTGAAAAGTCCGAAACTTCCTCCTCGAATAGACCAGCTGTCAGCACGATATCACGTGGAGAATTTTTTTAAAGCAACTCCTTGCAGTATTCAAGCCACCGGTCACAAATTTCCTTTTCATTTGTTAATAAGCGACCGTCTGCATTTTTTATAAATTTCGGCGAGCTTATTTCCATCGAATATTTACGCCTCTGTGCAGCGAGCTTAAAAATATTTGGCACTTTAGTATTGTACGACGTTTGAACTTCTTGTATAGCTTGTCTTCTATCTGCCGATCGCGGGGATATTTGTTCCAACTCCTGGTACAGGTTTTCCACTGCTGCCGCTCGAGTTCGAGCCACGACTTTCTTTGCGATCTTTTTAAGACGCTCGTATTCAAGAGCCAGTCGAGCTTTTTCGATATCGTCGCTCCGATCGCATTTTGTCCACACTTGGAATGCATTCTTCTTGTCGCCACGGCTCGTTTGGTTTCGTCTTTCCACCACCATGTTTCTTTGCCGACGTGATGATATTTCGATATAGTCCCCAGATGTGACTTTGCGAGTGTTATGCATTCCTCGTGCATGCTGTTCCACATTTCTTGCGGGCTAAGTGAGTCTGCGATACCGTTTATATTGTGAAGTACTTCTTTAGCCAGTGCGACAAATCTTGCGCTTCGTTCCTTCGATAGATTATACCACCGGATTTTTGGCTTTCCAAACGATGCCCGTGTTTCCGGTGGTTCCGCTGTGAAAAATTCTGTAATGAGCAGACGGTGTTGGCTTACTAGCGATTCTCCAAGTATTACTTTACAGTCCTTAACACGGTTTCTCATCGACATTTTGCAGAGGTGATAATCTATTTGCGTTTCGTGGCCTCCGCTGCTATAGGTGATAAGATGTCGTTGATGTTTAATAAACATTATATTTAAGATGGTTAAGCCGTAAGCCCTACATGGTACAAGGATGTCTTCGCCAGCTGAATTTCTGGTTCCAAAGCCTTTACCGCCGTGGCAGTCCTCATAATCAACATTTGTTTCTCCGACTTGGCCATTTGAATCTCCGCCTACGAAGAGCATCTCATCGATAGGTATATTTCTAAGCAAATTACCGAACTCTGACCAAAATGTATCTTTTTCCGATTGGTCGCATCCATTTTGCGGAGCGTACGCGCTAACAATGTTCCACGTTTCATTGTGTATGACGAGTTTTACACTCATCAAGCGGTCGCTTATTTTCAAGATACCAACGATGTTGTTTAGAAGATCCGCTGCAACAACGATTCCAACACCGTTTCGTCCATTGACCGTTCCATGGTAGAACATCTTAAATGCCTTAGTTTTTAAATCTAGAAAACGCGCTTTATTTCCTGTATTACACCACTTCGTTTCCTGTACGCACAGGATTTGCAGAGTTCTGCGACGCATAATCGCTTCCAGTTCTAAACTTTTTGAGGTCATCGATCCGACGTTCCAACTTGCAAACCGAAGTTTAGGAAAATATTTTGGAAACTTCATTTTGCCAGCCCCCGGAATCCGTCGGGCTCTGACACAAGTACTTCTGCTTGCTCTGGGATCACCCGAGTGCGTTGCAATCGTGGTGCCCAGCGGGGTAGTGCTATTAATTGCGATCATTTCCATGAAGTGTGTCTAAAGTTTGAGTGGTTTGACACTTGTATGCTCTTTTCGAATTGATTGACTGTTCTTTTACCCCACCGGTAGTCTCCAGACGTGGGAACCCACTGATTGCATACAAACTGGTGGGAAAGTTTTAAGGTGTTAAAGTGTCACAGGCTCATTTTGGGTGTCATAGTTGCCTGTATATGATTGGTGTCCCATTTAGTCGCCTCTTACGACAAGCTGGGACGCACTGCGGCACTATTCTTTATCCGATGCCGCACGGATAAGCATATAAGCAGACATGCCAAATTTCAGTGCGATACTGTCTTTAGTTTTGTTTTGACAGCTGATTGTTGTTGCCGTGTTTGGCATCATGTTGAGAATGGAGAAAAACGATTTTCGTTCTCTCATAAAACATTATTTTTTGGGAGGCAAAACGGCGAAGGAAACAAAAGAAAAGTTGGATAAATATTATGGGGCTAATGCTCCGTGAGATTACACCGTCAAATATTGGTTTCGAGAGTTTCGTGGTGGCCGCAACTCCATTACCGATTAAGTCCGCAGCGGCAGGCTCTCCGATTAACCCCATCGAGGATAATGTCAAAAAAAATACATGAAATGGTGTTGGCTGACCGGAAAGTGAAGGTGCGCGAGCTAGCAAATACCACAAAGATAAGTACTGAGCGCTCACGCCATATTTTGGGCAACATTCTGCATATGAAAAAGTTATCCTGCCGCTGGGTGCCGCGCATGCTCACTCCTGACCAAAAACATGATTGGTAATTGTTGATGAAACCTGGATCCACTATTAAAGGTCGGAAAGGTTATGTCGTCGGTTTTCTGGGATTCTCCATGACATGACGATTGAAGGCCGAAATCGCTGCAAAACGGCCTTACATGACTACAAAAAATATTTTGTTTTTGCAAGACAATGCGCCGGCGCACAAGAACATCGCAATCACGGCTTCAATTGCTGTCGCATCCACTGTATTCGCCCTATTTTACAGACCTTCCGGAAAATAACTTTTCGGACGGGATCAAGAAGTTGGAAAATAGCTGGAATAAGTGTATCAAGCTAAAAGGGGACTAAATTGAATAAAATAAGAAAACATTTTGGAATAAAAGCATCAAATAGTGTGCCTGAAAGATTGTTCCGCCAAACAATTAACGTAAATGCCTTGGAGGTCTTGGACGCGACGATTAAAGGAAATTGCTATTCAGGATAGCACTCAGGTACGAACTTTCATTAAGGTATCGAATAAAGATGCATTTTAGCACAATATAAGGTTTTTGTTTCTCAGGAAAAGAATACCTCTATTTAGAGAGGTTGACTAAAAGTCTAGTTCGTTATGCATAAGCCGAGCGATACGTACATCTATACCATATGCATATGTTCTAACGAAATTGTTGCAATATTGGGGAATATACGCACTACTTAAGTGCATACAGGACCCTGCAACGCGTGCTAGCAGGAAAATATTGTCGAAGATACCCTCGGTGGAGGTGCCAATAGTAACTCCTCCTTGTTGGGTACACATAAATTTCGATTCATTAGATTTTCAAGGGAGGTGTCATTCTGAAATGCATGCTAACTATCAGACTGAGGACGCTTATGAAAGTCAATGACTTCAAGAAGGTTTTGGTAAACCAGTTTTAATCTGGTTCTATTTGTTTTTGAGTCAAAATCTGCCATAATATTCCCCGAATTTCCCCAGTAGAGCTAATTTTGCTTTAAAAACTTTGCCCAGGCTAGGTTTTTCGCTGAGTATTTCGATCTTCGAAATTTGAGGTTTTTTTTATAATTTGTTTGCTGCAGCCTTCAGGTTTTAAGTGACTACGTCTTCATTCCAACCGAGGTTAGGAGGATTTGCGACAGATTAAATGAGCTCTCTCTTAAGTCGTGATCTTTTAGAATCTTGCATCCGATGTACCTGTGGGCTGACATGGAATCGCCCTATGGTAACTTCCAGCTATAACCTTCTTAGGTACATGTTGGATACGTTAAAGTCGATAACTTGTGGATTTTGTTTTGAATCAAATATTAAGTGAAGGCCGATGATTCATGCGAACCAGATTAGGTGATAGAATCCAAAAATCCAGGTCTTACTACAGACCCAAATATGGTTATGAGCATTAGCCTAGCAACATATCTATGATTTGTCCAATCCGTCCGACATCTCTCCATTCAATGAGATCGATTTGGTTCGACCAAACCATAGAAGAAGAAAGCTTAAACTTGAGCTATTATTGATTCAGTTCGTAGGTTACAAGTCCAATCAGTGCAAAAAGTTATTTTCTAAGCAGAGTTTGGAAGCCAACTGGAATACTGAAGAATACAAAGTGAAGCTACCTACATTTGGACTGTTGTCATTGCCAGTCTTCCCAAATCGATGTGCTAGTGAAGAGACATTATAAATAAGCCAGTTTACTGCATTGGCGTTTCGGGATTTGAAAACAACATCTTATTAGGGTGGACCGAATCTTCTGGGCGGAAAAAACTACCACCAGCATAATTTTCTGCTAAAGAATTTCATCGCATAAAAATAATTAATTCATCAGAACCACGACTTTTGCTAGTTGAAGCGACAACTTTGACATCGTGTGCTAAGGTTGCAGAGTCAGCCGATTTCAATCGACTGCAACTGGAAGCTTTGCTGGTTATAGCGGCAGTTCTATACCCAATACGCGAGAATTCCTGGTATTCTCAACCTCTTTGGCCAATTCAAGGTGGAAAAAGAACAGGCAACTTAGTTCCGAGAGCTTGATTGATTTTCTTCGCTATCTATCGTTAAGAGTTCTGCCTCATCACTTAAGAATTTAACTGCACATGCTATCTGTTTGCACTGTGCGTTCGTCGCACGACTTTTTCTCCCTTTTATCCATTTCTTAGACCGTTATCCTTCAGAGCATGTATCTCTTGATGCCCACTCAACCAATTTCGAGATTTGAATTGTCTACAGGCACACTTTCATACAGCTGCATGGTCAGCGCCTAAAGGTTATGAGAGGGCTGTAAGTTGTATGGTTTGGATAGGAGTGATTTTCGCCTTTGGAGAGTTCATAATTCTTATCGAGTCACCATTATACTAATTAACGATTTGGTGTCAGGTCAAGATGTCTATGTCACTTACTTTAATTGTTTTCAGAACCATAGGATCCTTGACCTTTAAGACTTACACAATAACGTTCCCAAGATGGAAAGGAGTTTGTACATAAATTATAAACTATTTTGAAAAGTGGCTTGTTCTTCAGGATTTTCCGTAAAGATCTTTGTGTAAAAATATACAAGACACAAAGTATATGTACATCCGTACTCTCCCTTGTGCAAATACTGTAGTTATGCCAAAATCGTCTCCTCGTTGTTTGTTTGGTTATGTAAATGACTTTAATTACTAAATGCGTACACGTTATCTCTGTAGCATCTGGTGTATTTCTTATAGTCGTAATTAACGTAATAAATAACTTTCAAAAAATATAATCCTGCTATTTCTTCGGTACCTACCATTAGCAGATTAAATTTAAGAAATCGCAATAAACAAAAAGCCATCTGAGATACATGTAAGCTACCTTTATATAGGGGTAATGTGAATACATTAAGAACACTCACACCACGTACATATATTTCCATGGATTTTTTTTTTTCAATTTTTTCTGCGTCCGTAATTCCTTCCAACTTTCCACTTTCAACAGGAGGTGGTTTATTTCAAATATGTGCTTGTCCTTTGAATATGATTAGGCCACTCATTCGCCAGGAAGGTGTTATTCAAGATAAAACCTCTAAATCTCGTTAAATATTATATAACACGGAAAGTACCCAATAATACTCCGTACAGAGTTCTTTCAATCATTACGAGTGCCAATTTAATATTCAAGGACACTCCTTATATTAAGGATATTGTTGCCTGCTGCTTGCCTCGTTGATGACTTGAAATTACAATTTTGTTGAAATTTACTCTACTGCCTCACATCGTTTACCATCTTAGGATGTTGTTTCTGTTTAGATTGAACTTGATCTCTGTAAGATAGTGAAATTGATTTCACATGAACTGGAGGAGACCTTCTTTTTAAATGGAACAGGCGGATAAACACTAGAACGGTTATGTTGTAGCAGGTGTAAGGTTGAAATTGAAAAATATTTGCTGCTAATACAACAGACGAATAGTGCACAGCATAATGGAAATAGAAATAGTTTTACGAATGAATAATGAATCCTTGAAAAGGTGAATGAAATAAATAGGTATATCTTTTCTTTTGTGACAAGGAAAAATAGATTGTTGTTCAGCAGGAATAATATCCATTATTATAGGATAAGAGGGAGTCCCAAGGCCATGAATGTATGAAGAAGAAATTTCGAAATTTTTCTGTCGAAAATCAATATCACTATCATTAAAGGCATCAGGGGGCAGACTGCAGAAGTTTAAGATTCCATTTTTACTTACACTTGGCGTCTCGAGAAGGTCTTTTTGGAACAAGGCGACATCTTCTAAGGCTTCACAGACATACCTCTGTATTTCGTTAATTTCCATAAAATACGGTCACGAAAATGCTGACAAAATGCCTCGACTATTTTCACCACAAGCCACTTGAATCTGTATCTTCATTCTTCTCATGGATGCGAATAAGTACATGAGCTGCGTAGGTCTACTGACATATGCCATTTTGACTTGAATTTGTTTTATATGTATAGGGTTTTGCAATAAGGACTTGACAACTTTTGAGATATGTATTTCAAAAACTTTATTATCGGCTTGAAGAGGTCGATTCGTTAGACCCAATTTGCAACGACTCGGCCACACATTTAGGTCGAAACGGCCGCTATTTCACGTTCAATGTTGGCTCTGAGCTCTTCCAACGTCGTCGGCTTGTTGGCATAAACCAATGACTTAACGTTGCCAAACAGAAAATAGTCAAGCGGCGTTAAATCGCACGATCGAGGCGGCCAATCGACTGGCCCATTTCTTGAGATAACACGTTCACCATACTTACTTTTCATTAAATCGATTGTAACGTATGCTGTGTGGCTTGTGGCACCATTCTGTTGAAACCACATGTCGTCCAAGTCCATATCTTCCAATTCACAGCAACATGACGATCATTATCGTAAAAAATATGAACAGATAACGCCGCCGG
The DNA here is from genome assembly GCA_928272305.1 of Volucella inflata. Lineage (NCBI taxonomy): Eukaryota > Metazoa > Arthropoda > Insecta > Diptera > Syrphidae > Volucella > Volucella inflata. Next base: position 69,984,729 of record OV743719.1, read on the forward strand.
CATGCAAACCGTACCAAACAGTTATTTCTTTCGCAATGCTAGAAAGGGGCATCTTTGGTAGTACAGTAGGAAGGTATGGCTTGCATGACACTACCATCGATGACAGATTCAAGCTAATCGTCGTTGCGGGGAAGCCAAACATTGTCGTAAATATCATGCGTTTCCCACATCTCAATATTCACAAGGCGACTTAGAGAACTCCTACTCAATCAATCGTCAGGCAGACTGATCACATTGAAATCGACGCAAGGCGCTCTCCCAGTATAACATATGTACGTCCAAAAATTCCAAAGGGCCAACATCGACTCGGACAATTACCTTGTTGTAGCCAAGATACGATTCCGAACATCGTAAAGGCAAGCTACGAGTATTACTATGAGAGATTTCGAAATCAAACGACTACAATCCCAAGAGATCGCTAAGTCCTTTTCAGACCCGGTCTCTCTTCATCTCTAAGAGGTCCACTGCTGCCACCATCAAGTATAGAAGACCAATGACAACGCCCCCAAAAAGTCAACAGAAATGCCTCTTCTGATGCGCAAGCTATTCTTAAGCTTAAGCCCAACAAAGCTGCTGGATCTGGGGAACTGACTACCGAGGCAATTACTTTATAGGGAGCATACCCAAACTCATATGTAATATATGGTCGGACGAAGGGAATCTTAAATTTTCTTGTTCGATTCTTAAGAAAGAAGACCCTCTGAACTGATCCAACTACAGAGGCATCAGATTTCTTAGCATCGCCTACAAGATTTTATCTAGTGAATTTTGTGAACGCCTGTGGCCGTTCGTCATATCAGTGTGGTTTCAGGTTAGAAAATCTTTCCATCGGCCAAATATTTACTCTATGGCAGATCTTAGAGAAATGCCAAGAGCTTCAAATCTAAATGGGTTTAACCGCCAACAAGGGCCAAACAGAGTATATGGTGGCAAGCAGAAAGAACACCCATCACCCTCGACAGATATAACTTTGAGGTAAATAAGGACTTTGTCTACCTAGGCTTCGCTACAAATTAAGAAAACCTTAATAATCCCAATGGCGCATGGACATTATCAAATATTTTTGAGGGTGCTCTTAGCTGCTTTGAGTGATTTCGAAATGTAGCATCTTCTGAACGTTGCTTTCTGCAGGGCGCTTTGATAAGATACGGCGACTCTTTTACTTCCCTATCATCAGTTGCTCCATTCGCAACATTATTAAAAATTAAAAAAATGCCATTTCTACCGAAACAGAAATTGCATCTTGTCTAAACTTGCCACCGCGGCTAAAAGTTTGTAGAGTAAATGAATATATTCGTTTTTCAATGCGCCCACGTAAAATCGATGAGTTTTGACACCATCAGAGATTGCGTTAAAGTTTGAAGAACTACTATCATTCCTACCCTGTTAAGCAATTCTGTGCCCGAGCCACAGAAACCTCAAAGAACGCTTCCAACATAGTTAACCATTTACTAGTCAAAACCCTCAAAACGAAGCCCAATCAGGCAGAAACCACACAAAAAATGTGATTGCATCTACACTGAGTCGAAAGTAGAGGCTCGTGCTTGAGGCTCACTTCGCAGACAATCTACTCAGGGTCAGCTCATAACCAGCTCCTATTAACGAAGCTGCTAGTAAGCTAATAAAACAACACGCTGCAGTTGGTATATTTCATATAACATGCACACTGTATACTCAGCTATGTAACTCCAGGTGTTGGCAACTCTGAAGAGGATCTTGACTGCAGAGCCTGGCACTCTATATACATACAGAAACCCTGGCGAACAGTGAGAGTAGTCTTTTTACTGAAAATCGGAAAAGAAAACTACACGCTCGCCAACAGCTTCAGACCTATAATTCTCACTTCCTTCATGGAAAGATTGGCTCAAGATCCCTGTAGGCAAAAATGCTGTGCGATCGCATCCTCTGACTGCGGGGCAATACGGCTGCCTACGAGAAAGTTCTTGCGAGATTGCGCTTTAAGATCTGGTAGGCAAAATGGAAGGCGCACCCGTTAAGAAAGAATACGACCTGCGCTTAGTTTTTGGGTGTTATGCTCGATAGCAAACTTCTTTAAAAAAAAAAAAACCCTTCGAATCCCAATAGTTTATAAGAGCTTCTGGTAAAACATGGGGCTAGTTAGCAAGGAGATTGCTATGATCAATAACCCAATAACCAGTACATTCTATGCGTTGGTTATCTGGTGGCTGCTTTTACCAGACTACTAAGACGTTCTGGACGCACTTTCCCTGTGCCTGGGATTGGTATCGCCTACAATCTTAGCCAGAGAAATAAATGTAATGCAGTCAGCATTGATGGCGGAAAGTCAGCGACTTCCCTGATGTTCTTTAGTGTAAAGAACAAGACTTAGGGCTGCTTTTCTGGCGTCGTCTTGGAACACTATACTCATTAAGGGTGCTTTCGACACCGCAAAGCACTACCTCGGTAGCTGCCCGGCTTATATTCGCATCAGGCTGGAGGTACTCAGGGCTGATGTTGTGGGTGCTGGTAAAGTAACACTTTATCACTAAATCCTACTTATTCATCTTTTTACGGAAAGACTGTGAAGTTTCATTTCTTCTTTGTCTAAGCACACTGCTTTGATAGAAACAGACAGATGGTAGTTGAAGGTACAAAGAGGAAAGTTTGAAAGAACACGCACTTATTGATCGAGCGTCATATTGTACAATAAATTGAATCTGCACTCACAAAATTTATTGGAATCTCTAGTGAAACTATATCCCTTAGAACTCATTGAAGAATATTGTTCAATATGCTTCTTCGATTTGGCAATCATACGAGTATGTATCTTTGCAACAGTTGGTAAATAAATGAACATAGATACCACGCATCAACGCTTATTCACTCGAAGATATCGACTCAAGAAACCCATCGATCAATGTTAACATATCTCGTTGTCCTCAACCCTTGAACCTCAATTTTTTGACTGCAGTTTGTTGGCTTAATATCGAATATCAATTTGAATAAAAGCCAAATAAAAAAAAAGCACTCCTCATTACCTCAGCCTACGGCTGCTGACAGATACATGTACTCACCTGAACCTGGAGGTGTGGTATCCAAATAAAAAAATATTCCAACGATATCACCATAACGGATCAATGTCTAAAGATACTTTTAGGTACACAGATGTCTTCTTTTCCTTAAACTTGAAAAAAAAAAAAAACAAATTTTACACTCGAAAAGATATCTTTCAGGACATTTGATTCGGGAATTTTTTTTTTTACCTAAACGCTCACACATCTGTTGACGTCGTTGGTGAACTTCAAACACGTAGAACACGAACAATTGATTAAATTGAGATATCAGTCGAACATTGAACGCTGAATGACAGCGGCATGCCTAACGCCGCGCTGTATCCATATACTCGTAATGTCATGTGTAGTCGTATCTATTTATCTTTTCGACAAAAAAGGGGGAAGCACACATCACATTCAAGGTCATTGGAATAAGAAAACTCCCTGTATCCGTAGTGGTGGGTGGTTGCTTGATGAAAATGTGTATGATGGATAGCAAACATCTGATGCCGTATCATTGAGAGTGTTACCACACCAGCTCATGTTTGCACAGAGGGTATGTGTTTGATTGTAGGAAAGGGTATCAGGTTGAAGACATCTTGTAAGATACACCGATGCAGATTGTTAAGTGAAACTTGAGCAGCAATTTTGTTTAGTGATATGGAGGCCTGAAATTGGGTGGGAAAGCAACGTAGGTTGAGGAATTTCATTTTAATGGAAAAGTAGGTAGTGCAAAGTATTATCAGCCCAGCGCCAGCGGAGCATTGAGCGTTGAGAGGATTTTATGTGTTCCATGTGGCAACGAAGTTAATGGCAATGTGCTGTTGTTATTTGGTGAGAGGGAAAAAAGTTTCTAATAAACACAAATTGAGCCTTTCCCGAGTGTGTAACATGTCAACTATAAAAAAGGTATGAAGCCTCAAGTTGAAGTGTTGTTAGGTTCCAATGATGTCCCCCGAGGATTGGAATACATATGTTTTGTATAGGTACATACATATCTTTTGAAAATGACACTCGAATGTGTTAAAAAAGGGGGTCATCTTCAGATGAGTATAAAAGTTTTGCTTTATTGGAAAACTGTGTAATGGTTTTTTATATCTGGTGCACAGAATATACACCATAGTTTGAAGTCATCTTAAGATACTTTCTGAAATCATATCTGTGCCACATACGATTCTTTGTGGCTTCGAACACAGCAGATGTTTAACCAATGCGAAACATTTTTAGCTTTGATGGCCTAGGAGATGCTAGCGCTGCAATCCGTCATTCAGAGTTCATTCCTCACAAATTGTTTCTCAAAAGTTCTGGCTTAGCACCACGCTCTGACTTTAATTATCACTGGTATTTCCATGACATGAATCCGAAAGTGTACCAAAAGAGTGTAGTAACATCGGGTTTGGGGAAAGAAAAAAAATCATGCTAAGCGCTCGATATAGAAATGCACTATCTTAGAACAGTGTTTCACCAGTAAAAACAATGCGTCAACACAACAACACCCGAACAGAGACTGTTAAGATAGACCCATCTGTCCTTCATAAGAGTTGTTGCTGTTTTCGACACAAATGGGCAATAACTCGGTCATAATTTGACGAAAACTTGTTTTCAAAGTGCCAATAAATTGCAGATTTTGTAAATATAAGGAAACTAAACGCACCGGTAGTTGGGAACAATACAAATCCCTCCTAACTTCCTATAACCTAGCGTTGAGAAGATCAAAGAGGACCTCTTGGCGCGAGAACTGCGAGAAGCTGGAAAACCTCCCAGCAGTGGAACGCCTTCATAAAGTCCTCTCCAAAGATCACGGCAACTGCAAAGGCTTGCTAATCAAAGCGGATGACAAGATCAAATGCAACAGAGAAGAAATACTGAATACCTTACTTCAGGTTCACTTCCCAGGGTCTAACAACTTTGATATGTACAATGGACAGTCAGCTGAGCTTTCTATACAAAAAAATCTCAGCAGAATAAACAGTTTATACGGTAAACTTTTTAGCCCAGATAAGGTGCCATACCACCGGACACGGGCGGCATATTCCCGGCTTTGCTGCAAAAAGGAATAGACTTTCTGATACCCCCCCTAATAGCCTTATTTAGGTTCAGCTTCAACTGGGGCTACAAACCGGTAACAAACCTAGTGAGCTACCTAAATCATACCATCCCATAAGCTTGACATCGTTTTATCTGAAAACAATGGAAAGAATTATTGACGTACACATTAGAGAAAGCATAGAAAATCGCTTGCCTCTGTACCCATGTCAATATGCTTATCAGAAAGGCAAATCAACAGAAGGAGCTATGCTAAAACTGACAACAGAAATAAAAAACTCCATCCGGGATAAAGAAATTGCACTCTGCGCGTTTCTTGACATATAAGGTGCTTTTGATACACTGTATATGACTCCATATCAAAAACTCTATTCCACAGAAAGATTGATCAAGTGACCATGAATTGGATAAAAGAAAATGCTAGAGAGCCGGTAATAACCACCTCATCTGGACAGACCTCAGCATCAGTATCAGCAGGAAAAGGTTGCCGAAAGGGGGGTTTACTCTCACCCCTTCTATGGTCCCTGGTCATAGACGACCTGCTTAATAAACTAAACAACAAAAGCCACAACATAATTGGCTACGCCGATGACCTGGTCATCGTTATTAGAGGCAGGGATGCAGAAGTGCTTACTGCACGCATGCAAAATGACATTAAGATAGTCCTAGACTGGTGCAACGGAGAGTATCCCTCTATTAATACAAACAAGGCTATCATAGTCCCCTTCACAAAAAGGGAAAATCTAAACCCAGGTTCAGTTTCAATAAACGGCACACAACCGTTGAGTACTCTGATGAAGTCAAATATCTAGGGATAATCCTGAATTAAAGTTTAAATTGCCACATGTATGGAACCACATGTGGGATATCTCCAAAAACCACTCTCTGGATCTATTCAATGATGGTAAGACCCATCCCAACATATGGTTCTGTAGTATGGTGGACTAAAACTACTCCAAAGACCGCCATTGCTGAGCTTAAAAATGCGCAACGTTTAGCATTCCTGGGCATATCCGTAGCCTTTCGGACCTCGCCAACAGCGGCTATAGAAGTAGGACTAACACCCCTATACTTGCACATCAGAAAATTGGCTCTACGCAGCTCAACTAGTCTGGTACAAGCCAAAGAGCTGGATCTCCACGTACACCCGGACTTTAGGATCCTACTCTCTGACATACCAGAACTAGATATGATCGACTCGGTCACAGACCGGTTTCAAAAGACTTTATGCTTCAACAAAGATTTCTCCACGGAGATTCCCAGCAAAGAAGTATGGGTTAGTACCCACTAAATAGCCAAAATGGCATACAATGGTATACAGATGGTTCTAAAATGGAAACGGGAGTAGGATACTCCAGCTCCATGGACCGAACACAAACATATCAATCGCGATGGGAAAGAGTCCTGGTGTATTCCAAGCTGAAATACACGCCATTCAAGAATGCGCCAATCTGATATACAACTCTGGAATCAAAGGTGCAAACATCCATATATTCAGGGACAGTGAGCAGCTATAAATTCCCTTAGCTCGCACGTTATTGACTCCAAATCAGTCATGCACTGCTTCAATACCCTCCAAAAACTAAGCTCAAGAAACAAGACCAAAATATGGTGGGTTCCTGGGCATGAAGGCATTGACGGAAACGAAAATGTAGACAAACTGGCCAGGAAAGGTTCAGAAACCCCCTTCAACGGACCTGAACCATTCTGCTGCCATTAAGCGCTGGGAGCACTCAAAATGCATCTCATACTGTGTGAAGACTCCAGGACTAATGCAGGCAAAACGAGCCATCCTACTCTTTAATAAAAATGCCGACAGATGTTTGAATCTAAATCGGCATGATAGTAGGACACCTTCCAGGACAGATCGGTTTAGATATCACCTCAGCAAAATAGGACTTGCTGACTCCGCAGAATGTCGACTCTATCTCGAAGACGAAGATGGGTGAAAATTTTGTTTGTGAACGTATCCACCGAGTGAAAAATTGGCCTCATCACTGAGGAAATTGTTGTGTGAAAAATGGTATTAAAGCAGCTGATCGGTCAGCTGGCTTCAATTCTTGAGTGAGTTGGACTTTATATGGCGTAGATGCAAATTCAAATGCAAGATACGCCATTATATGCCATAAGACGATAGATTTGAACCCTTTTCAATAGTCTCGGATGACAGTTCGGTTTGAAGACGTATGAAATTGAAACAGGGGTGTCAAACCCCGATCGTGAACTGAATGACCCTATGCTTATGAGGCTCTGTGTAAGACCATCACTATTCCAGTCAACTGCTTTATGGTGCAAAAGAATGTACATTGTCGAAGGTGTATAGAAACATCCTTGGCGATTTCCAAATGTCAGAAATTGGCAGAGGAGATTAAACGGCGAACTCCACAAACTATACAATGACATTGACCTGGCCACAAAAGAACACATTAGTCGTCTAAGATGGAAACGGAAAGGATGGATAGATCGAATGAACAATAACACCCCAGTGCGTAGAGTTTTTGATTCCAATTCAAATGGACAACGCAGTAGAGGAAGAAATTGACCTTGTTCGCACGCCAAAGTGCGAGGAACTTTAACCAACTGGAGGCAGTAATCCAGAAACCGCAAAAACTGCTAAGGCCTGCCGATTAAAGCACAGGTCCTCCCCTGTTGGGAGTAGTAGGTTCATTGCCCATCGACTTGTTTATATTTGTTTTTAAATTGGATTTGTATATAAAATTTAATTCATGCCTTGGTAGCTCGCTTTTGTCCTGTTTTTGTGTTCCATCCATCCCTCCGTGTATTTTACTTTGGGCACAATCGATGCGGTTTTGTGGGCATCTGTCAAGGAATCGAACAGTGATTTGAAGTCTTTGTCTGACGTCAGCAGTCTTAGTGTGTTATTCCTATAGGGAGCTCGTGGTGTAGCCATTGGCACCTTTTAGTTGATAGCCTTGAAGGTTATACACTACATGTTAACAATTCACTACTTTGGTTTATAATGAGCATAAAGAATCGCTTTACTGTGATTTTTTTTTTAAAAACCACACGTCCTTACCACATCCGTGTTGAAATCAACATCAAAAGCAAATGCTGGAGTGGTATTGCGATGTAGAATATAACTATCATGGCGATAGTTGGCACCATACCTCATTCGACTAACTGTGGAAGAGAGTCACTGAATAAATCACAGGTTCTCAAAGAGAAAAATCTGACCAAAAGCCTTAGGAATTTAGGTGTGACCAATAGATGATATCTCCTAGCAATCAGTTGTTAAAACGTAATTTTAACTTCTACACGACTGTAGTATCTTAGATACAACATATGTTTTAGCGTGCGTCTTTGGACCGTCCCAACCCTCCATTTTGTTCTTTCTCATGAAAAAAAAATTACCTCGTTCAGGTACGAGTATGTCATTGACTACTCCATGTTTCACTTCATTGTATACCTTTTCCTTGGGCAACTCATATAAATCCTTAGTCAAGAACTCTGACGAAAATCCTGTGATATTGAAGAATCGGCGGGTATTTGAACTCACGAAATCCTCCAAACCTTTTGATTGAATTTCCATCTTCTTTTTTGTTTAATTGGACACTTTATCATCAAAAAACCCAAAAGCCTGAAGATCTTCTGACAAGTACCAGAAGTTCTGGATCAGTTCAAGATCATTTCGTGGAGCTGACGTAGAATCGGGGGCAACCATCCAGACGCTGACATACAGTCTAACAACAAAGAGGCAAATGTCAACAATTCCATGTTCTTCTCTCTTTTTTAAGAACAGATAGTAGATTGTTTTGGACATCCATCTAGCACGGTGAAGTCCAGCCGGAACTTTAAATGATACTCCTTTCAGAGGAACTCCTTCTAAGAGTATTTTTGTCAGTTCCAGAAGTTCTTTGTAGCCATCTCGAGCTTTGCACTTTTGCAGCTGAGATTTTGAAAAGGCGATAATTTCTTCCGAGACTTCAAAAACTGCAGCTGTGGCAACTTCATTGGGAAAGACTGTTTCGTAGTTTTTCCGATCGATATTGGACCAAGATTAACTGTCCCCAGGGCTGCTGAGAGCTGATGCAGATGAGATCGGTATCGGATAGAGATATCGCTATCTAAATCGATAGCTAGGCCGCTCTTAAGGGAATGAAATCAACCAATATCAACTCTGACACAGTCAGGGGCTGTCGCACAATGCTCAAAGCATTTTGCATTCAGAACCGGGTGAGACTGTGCTGGGTGCCAGGACACTGCGGTATAGAAGGAAATTCTTGGGAAAGTATTTCTTTGAAAACTTAGATGAAAAAGACAGCACGGATTTCAAAGGCCTTCTTGGCTTTTGTGGAGAAATTAGGTGTTTAAATAGGGAGACTGTTAAGGTTTTTGCCAATTGGAGTTGGTTTCAACTGGACCGACAGGGGATAGCGATGGGCCCGTTTATGTGCCTAGTGTTGTGTCTTATGGCACACCCTGTTTAACCTAACCTAACCTTGGACCTTGGATTTCTTGAAACGTTTAAAAATAAAAATGTCTGGACCTGTTGATGGCCCTAGTCATATCTATTGCTTCCAACATGATCTCGAATATGTGGTGGCGTCATGCCAACCACAGCATATCTTTGTCCATTTTTTTGTTCCAAAGGAATATACCCCCCATTTCTTCTTCACATATTTACTGATGTAGTGTTAAATACTAGACACTTTACTTTATCGCAGATTCCCCATTCTGATGTTGTATCATAGACTGCTGTTGCTGCAGCTTCACTTGTCTTCGGAACTCTATCTTGATCTATTCTTTTTCCCTACTTTCTTAAATAGGAGGGCGATCAACAATGTGACTTCCAACTATATCCTGAGTAAGAACCGATTAACGGGTTGGGAGAAGGTAATTTCAAAAGTTTCAAAATATAGCGCATCCTGAGACACCAATTGATCAAAAAGAATAACCACCGTGTGGCGCTCCCGTCAATAACCGCAAATAGACCATCAGAGAGATAGGGGAGGACTTGAACATTGCCTATGGATCGGTCCAAGACATTTTGACCAATGATTTGGGTTTCCGTCGTGTAGCAGCAAAGTTGGTGCCAAAAGACCCAAAAAGGACCATGTTGACGTTGCAAAAGAGATGATTTGCGAGGCTGAATCCGATCCCACATTCATCAAAAGGATAATTAGTGGAGACGAGACGTGGGCTTATGATTGCGACACGCAATGTAGACATCAGGCAAGTGAATGGCGTTCACCAAATGAGCCGAGACCAAAAAAACCACTTCGTTTTCAGTGAAAAAAAAGGGCAATGCTCACGGTTTTCATGGATTACAACGGTGTAGTGCATCATGAGTTTTTGCCAGAAGGCCAGACAGTTAACAAAGACTGTTATTTGGGCGTTATGAGACGTTTGCGTGAAGCAATTCCAATTCGCCGAAAGAGACCAGAATTGTTGGCAGAAAACTCGTGGATTTTGCACCATGAATTCACCTGATTTGGCCTCTTGTGACTACTTTCTGTTCAATAGAGTTAAAAATCTACTACGGGGAACGGACAATATAGATTTGGATGAATAAACTTGTATTTTTAATTTTCTGAATAAATTCCGGGAACTTTGATCAAGGTGGTACTATATTCGTACAGAGGGTTTGTTTTATCAGAACAAAATCCACCCCTGTATAAAGTATCTCAGGGGAGGTAGAACCGTTGATAAGACACTGACGAATGCTGCTCTACAGTCCAAATTATATACAACTTACTGGAACAAGGAAGCGATAAGAGGAGTGCAAAGTACATAAATGTAGTTTTATAGAGAACGCCAATACACCCACACTGAAAGATATTCGTATGAAACAGAATTTCTATTTCTGTAAAGGATATGGCAAAAACCATTAATTTTCACTTAAACCGCATGCAACAGGAGTTAAGCCCAAAAGAGCTCTTTCAGAATTAACACCTGAAATCCCTCGAGACGTCAAAGGACACACTATATCTGTGCCCCAGCATTTCGATCATTAACACATTTTCTAGTGAAATTTCAGCCAAGCAGTAAGTAATTAGGAGCGTTTCGAGTTTTCTCCATTTTCAACATTACCACTTCGAATTTAATTGAATTCACAGTCCAGTTTGGTTCGACTTCGCTTGACTGCTTGACTGCTTGACCTCCATTTCATTTTGAGTTGTTCTTGATGTTTTGGTTCACCTCCAAGTCGATATAACCACCTGGATAATTATGTTTGTTGCAGGGTAGATGTTTCTAGCTTGCAGAAAATTCTAGTATTAATTTACTTCCATTGGATTTAATTGTGTGATTACTGGAAGCGTAATATGAGATAGAGAGTAGAAAACGAATCCTAACCACTTTTACCAACGCCAACCATTCCCCCATTGCTTTCGCTACTGTTAGCAGCACCACCTTTGGAAGTTTTGTGGCTTTTATGTGCAGCCCTTGGTACTCGTATTTAGTTGGAGAATAATTAAATGGCTTCTTATATGCACGACAGAGCAATAGAACCCTGGATGTATGTATAAAACATATGCCGTGCAGGTAACGATACGAGTACGATGTAAGAGTCGTGAGGACTTTTAGTTTTTTTTTTTAATTATCCTCGAGCAAAGTGAAAACGATTGCCAAGGGGTTGGAGGGCAAAAAATTGTCAGGCAAACGATCCTTTAATCACTTAAGCACTCATAATTACATTATAAGCTGAGTTTAGACTTCATGGTACCCTCTGCTGCCACTGTGAGGCCTCACTGAATTATTTATTTGATGTGGATGCGAATGTGGAGGATTTTTCTAGAGGCCTCACTGGGGATTGGTTTGAGGTATTTTTTTTATTTTTATGAAGGGGGAACGTGCTTAGCACTTGGAATTGAATTTCAGACCGATGTGTAAAGCGTGTGCGAATCACGACATGACAGACAGCAACAGAAAATCTTTTGAGGTAAAATCATGTTTGGGACAAATGCCAGGTTTAACATGGAGTGAATGCGACCTTTTTGCTTATCCAATTCAAGCTTCTCATTGCTTATTTCGAAGGGCTGATTCCTAGTCACATAAGGGGTTAGTTTTCGTTCCTTTGAAGTTGACAAGACTTTCACGCAATAACGAATTAAGTACATGACAGTCGATGGTCCCTTTGGTTTGCCATTTGATCATGAAGATGAGTAGATATGCGCCAGAATAACGCTCTTAAATTTTGCAATTTTGTTTGGAAGAACGTGGTTTCGTCTGCGAAACGATGTGCTGTGCATACTCTTCGGTTAATATAATCATCCATTTGGGCACGTAATTCGAATAATCTTAGATCGTTTTTGCACCATCCATACTCTAATTGCCGTAGGTATGTCACTTAGAGCGAGTTTATTATGATTCTACGAGCACGAAATGTTAGGGAGAATATTCAAGGCATTGCCGGTAGATCTAATCTTTTTTAATCTACAACACCAAAACAGAACAGTTCGATAATGCATCCTTTTTGTAGACCGAAAGACCGAAGAGAAATATGTAGTAGAAATTGGGTTAATTCACGGTAGGCCCAATTCTTGCAAAAAAAATCAAGGCGAACATCAAGAGACAACCAAGAAAGAACAGACACGGCTTGCTGCGAATTGAGTCAATTTAAAGTAATTTTTCCATGCACACGGGTGTGGCAAGTAACCAAACAAAAGCATACCCAAACCTGATGCTTCCTATTCGGCGGCAACAGTTAAAAACTTGGAATGGAGGCTCTCTGCCGGACAATGGCATCGGTTGGAATTGTGAAAGATTGTTGGATAAATGGAAGAATTCGCTAAAATGTTGTTGACATGTAATACAATTTTATAAGGCTTTTGGAATTTACTACCTAATGACGGAGTGCAGCCTAATGCATCTGACTATTTAACCAAAAGCAAATTGCTGGTAAACAAATTTGTAGCAAAGGTCGGCAAAGGTTAGGTTGGTTGGAGTGACTGCTGAAAAATCAACCCACTTAGCCCTGTTGGCTGATTGTGACGTCATTTGGATCTGCGATTCTACTTCAAGAAATCATTTTGAGCTTTTGACGAAGTGTAGGAGAATTTTGATGTCTATATTGCTTAAATCGTTTAAGTCTCGTAGAAGAAAGCTCCTAGGTGGAGTTTTGTTCTTTAGGAGAGAGTTGGACATGTACAAAGGAGATGTATGATTGTCTGCTCTTCCTGACAAGGCTCCTTGCGTTTTTACATTGAAGGCAGTATCCAGTGGTGGCTCCTATGATGGGGCTGATATGTTTTCTGATTTGAAGGATCAAACTCTTAGAGTGATTCAGATCCACAACCTATGCCGAATCAATGGAGAAGTAGCTTCTTGGTTCCATTATACAAAGGAAAAGGCGACACTCGAGAATGCAACAACTACCGTTCAATCAAGCTTATGTCACACACAATGAAAATAGTCGAAAGAGTCTTAAACGAACGTCTTTGGCAAATAATTAAGCTCGATAATAGCCAGTGTGGATTTGTTGAAGGAAGATCGACGGTTGACGCTATCCAAAGCCTACGAATAATAATGGAAAAGCACCGAGATTCTTCTAAAGATTCACATATGGTATTTATCGACCTCGAGAAAGTATTCGATCGAGTGCCTAGGGATCTCATATGGGCCGCGCTGAGGTCTCAAAACGTACCGGAAACGTATGTTAGAAGAATACAAGACATGTACGGAAACGTGAAAACTGCGGTTAAAAGCTCTGCTGGACTAACGAGAGAATTTCCAGTTAATGTCGCGAGTGCATCAAGGAAGCGTACTTAGCCCTTTCCTCTTTAACGTAGTATTCGACTATCTTTTGAAAGTTTGCATGCGCGAAATAAATGTAACGCCAATTCTCTTCGCTGACGACGCAGTTATTCTTAGCGATAACGCCGAAGATTTACAGAACGCCTTAGATTCATGGAAAAATGCTCTAGAGGGAAACGGGTTTAAAATAAGTCGTTCAAAGACGGAGCATTTGACGTGCCCATTTGCGCATCCGTTGCGACCTGTTCCGGATATAATGTTAGACGGAATAGTTCTTCCCAAAAGCACTATATTTAAGTACTTAGGATCAATCGTTAACATGGAAGCGAAATGTGACGACGACGTAAACCACAGAGTGAGTGTGGGGTGGATGAAATGGCGGGAAAATTCGGGAATCTTTTGCGACCGAAAATTTCCACTTAAATTAAAGGGGAAACTCTACACCGCGGTTTGTTAGACCAGCTCTTATATACGGTTCACAGTGCTGGATAATGTACGAAGCGTTTAAAAACAAAATGACGGCAGCGGAAATGAAAATGCTAAGGATGTCTAGTGGAGTCACTAAACGCGATTGCATTAGATCTACGCGTATAAGAGGAAGTCTACATATAAAGAATTCGGTAACCGAACAGCTTGAGGCGAATAGAATAAGTTGGTATTGCCACGTTCAAAGAAGATCTGCGGAAAATCCGGTTAAAAAGGCACTATCAACTACGGTCACTCCAACTGTAAGAAAACGAGGTCGGAAAAAGAATTCCTGGATTTCTCAGATGGCAAATGCGCAACAACGCCTGGGGCTAACCACTGAAGCGATCCAGGACCGAGCATTAGGTAGACGCGTTCTGCGGTCTGCGACATTAGCCAACCCCATAAGAGGAGCAGCAGCGATGCAGTAAAAATGGGAAACTCGTTACGCATAAGTTGGTATAACGAGGAAAGGGTTAATAAGAAGAAAAGAAGAAGAAGAAGGTAAATAGGTGTAGTGGTTCCAATGAATGTTGAACTGGTCTGCCATCCCCATGAGGGATGATCAGCAGTCTATCCCTGGATTTGATGGCTGCCTGACTGGCGGAAAATATGCGGATATCCACTGCAGATATTACGTTTTTCCTCAACCAGGACAGGGGTTCCTTAATTGTCAGAATTTCCGCCTGGAATACGCTGCAGTGCTTAGAAAGGCGGAAGGAGAGGCGTTTTTGCGAGAGAATTAAATTACGGAGGCTTTCTTTACTCTTTCGTGAATATTATGTTTCCATGTAAGTTTTCTCCCAAAGAAGACTAAGCTGGTAGCGTTGATTGAGGGAAAGTCTAAAGTCGAGATTTTGTATTTTCTAGAGAAGAGGAGTTGATTATTCTGCTCTTTAGCATAAGACTGATCAAGTCCCCAAGTAAGTCATCAGCTGGCAGCGTAGTCGTGTCTTACATTCTTAGTCCATATCCAAAGTTCGTTGTCCTAGATACATTGGCAAGGGTTTTCGACAGTAGATGCGTCCGAAGCTGAAAGTTATTAAGAAACTTTTGTGTTATCCCCTTATTCAAAATATCATTTGGAACATTCTGGGATCTTATTTTACCGATAAACTCTGTCAAATGCGTTTAAAATATTAAGTGCAAATATCTTGCTCCTGCGGACTTGTTACATATACACAAAACAATGCCATAATGTTAATGTATAATATCGTATCGCAAATGGCGACAGATGTCATTGTGCCTCGACTATCATGTTGTAAGCAGATAGCCGATATTGAAAGCCAAGATTGAAGAAGAAACCATAAATTTGAACCCAAATGTTTTGCGAGCAGCAATTCAACTTCAAAATTTTTTTTCATTTCCAACAAAATGTCAGCCAATTTACATTATGACATTACTTTTACCCAACCTTGTACTTTGGTTTAAGTTTTTGGCAAGATATGCGATAAAATCAGCACTTAACCTTTTGCCACAAAAACAATTAAGAAGTTTTCGTGTTTCGATATATTTCATGAGGTGACGCAACGACTAACCAGCGTCTCCATGGCCTTTGAATAAGGGGATAAAAGTACAAAGTGTCTGTAAGAGAAGAGAAAAGACGATGCGACAACATAAGTGTGAAAGTGGATCTCCTTCTTAAAAATTTTCCTTTGAGAGGCTCAAGATTGAAATGAAATGAAGAAATAAAGTGGCTGAAAAAAATATGTAAATTCGTGCAACGCTTTTTATTTTTTAACTCATAATCCGCTGAAAGGGGGTAATGAATCGTATTTCAGTGATAACAGTGTTATAATCGTGGCTCACATCTTGGAAAAGAAACATAACAAGCAGCTCATATTCCTTAAGAAGCTGTAAGGCTACTACAATGGGCTTTCTCGTACTCACGATCTGTTAGTTAAGGAATATTTTCTCTAACTAAAGGATGACCAGATGGCAATGATAATTTTTCCAATTGTTATGTTTCCACAGCTGTCAAAGTTACCAATAACATCCAACTGTCAAAATATTCAGTATGATTTGCCATCTCATCATGCATCGTTTTACGGTTGCCGAATATGATCGAAATTCGGGCTAAGTTGTAAATACTCATCATGGCTTCAGTGTGCAGGCAATTTGTCGCACCGTGTAATAGTTTGAATCTTAAGCCATCAACCATACAGAGATTGGTGGCCAGTATCGAAGAAGACCCAGAAATGTCGATTTGGCGCCGTTCACCTCAATTGAGCCGGTAGAGAGTCAACATGGCTTATTTTGCGGTTGTATTTGGTCCTACATCCGTATAAAATCGTGCTGATGCAAGAATTGAAGCCGGACGACTAAGCCGCGAAGATCCGGATTTTCGCCAAAAAATCATCTTTTCGGAAGAGGCCCATTTTTGGCTCAGCAGACATATACTCGTATAACGAGCAAAATTACCATTATTGGAGTGAAAACCATCCACAAACGTTCGGTCAAGAATCAATGCACCCACAAAGATTAACTGTTTGGTGCGGAAGGAAGGAGACTTAATTACCGTCAATAGTCGCAGGTATAGAGTAATATTTACCGACTTTCTGTGGTCAGAGCTCGACAACATCGAAATATTCAAGACGGCGGTACATGTCATACAAGCGACGCAATAATCGAAGTTGTGAAGGAAAAATTTGGCGACTGGGTCATTTCACTGCGAGCACTCATCAATTGGCTGCCACGATAATGCGATTTGCATAACTCGACTATTTTCTCTATGGCTGCGTCAAATCCTTAGTCTACGGAATAACGCCGCACATGTTGGACCGGGTCATCAAAAATTGACCGAGCTCTTGAAGCACTGCCAGCAAACCTGGGGCGGCCATTTAAATAATGTGCTATTCCACTCATAATAGTATGAATGTAGCTTCACAATAAAATCAGAATCAATATTGTATCTCACACTGTTGTTGTTATACTCGTACTTAATTTTTTTCCTACAGTTCTTATCTAGTCTTGTTTTATGTGTTTACTGTATGATAAAATGTGGATTGCGTCGAGCCTGGAGGGATTACTTACAACGCTGTACATATTAAGGGTCGAAATTTAAGGTCAACTTCTGAAAGTTAACAATAAGTATTTTATATTTTAGCGATACGATATGGATCAACATTAGAAAATATTGCAAAGTTCTTTTGAAAGTGGATGCTGTGGTGACGGAACCGCGCGAATATTAAAAAAAAAATGTTTGGTCGAAATAATTCACCAACTGCAGCTGGTGTACGCAAGCTTGTGAACAAAGTTCGTGAGACTGGTTTGCTGATTGATAAATGAACATATCCCATTGTTCGATCTGTGGCATAGGGAAGGCAATGCATCCTGAAGGTGTGACTCTTTAACGGCCCCAAAACGACAATGGGGCTTTAAAAGTGTTACAGTCAATCGAGAGCGCTACCGGGACATGATATCCGATTATTTATTGCCAGGAATTGAGGTTTTCGACTTAAGCGAGCTACCGTTACAGCAAGTTGGGCGCTACGTGCCACATAAACAGTCGATTTATTGGACAATAAGTTCAAAAATCATGTAATCATTTGGTTTGGTGATGTTGCTTCCAGCCACCAAACTGTGATTCGCTTTGCGAGCAATTTAGAGAGAATTTTTGTGTTAAGCTATTTGTGAAAATGTATTGAAAAATTGGATTTAGAGAAAGCCCTCGAGACTCAAGCCAAAAGTTGACAGTTAGTAGGAAAACAAAGTCTAAAAGCAGAAATTTATACGAGGGCGGGTCAATAAGTCCGTGACTTTTTGAATTTCTGACCTCTTTACTGAAACAGCAACACTGCTCCTGTCAACAGGCATCTGTCAGTTGACTCCTGTCAAAATTTAAACTTACTGCGTCAGTTAGTTTGTGTTTGACAGCTATTTTTATCAGACTACTCACTAATTTGAGGAGAAAATGGAAAAAAGTGAATTTCGTGTGCTTATTAAGCATTATTTCTTGCGAAAAAAAACCATTACCGAGACCAAGGCTAAGCTTGATAAATACTATGGGGACTCTGCACCATCGATTTCAATGGTAAAAAAGTGGTTTACTGAATTTCGTTGTGGCCGTTCAAGCACTGAAGATGCCGAACGTCCTGGACGCCCAGTTGAGGTCTCTACACCCGAAACAATCGAAAAAATTCACGATATGGTGTTGGCCGACCGAAGATTGAAAGTGCGAGAGATTGTGGAAGCCGTAGGGATCTCGCATGGCTCAGTGGTTTCAATTTTGAATGATCACTTGGGCATGAGAAAGTTTTCCGCAAGATGGGTGCCGCGTTTGCTCACAGTCGACCACAAATGCAATCGTGTAACAACTTCACAGGAAGGTTTGACGTTGTTTAATCGCAATATGGAGGAGTTTCTGCGCCGTTTTGTAACCGTGGACGAAACATGGATCCATCACAACACACCAGAGAACAAACAACAGTCAAAACAGTGGGTTTCTAAGGGTGAATCGGCGCCAAAGAAGGCCAAGGTGGGTTTGTCAGCCAATAAAGTTATGGCGACTGTTTTTTGGGATGCACGCGGGATAATCCACATTGACTACCTTCAAAAGGGAAAAACAATCGGGAATATTATGCCAACTTATTGCACCGATTCAATGACGATTTGAAAAAAAAACGACCTCATTTGGCCAAGAAAAAAGTTCTTTTCCACCAAGACAATGCAAGGGTGCACACATGTGCAGTTGCCATGGCAAAAATCCATGAATTGGGCTATGAATTGCTCCCTCATCCACCCTATTCTCCAGATTTGGCTCCGAGCGACTACTTCATGTTCCCAAACCTGAAGAAATGGCTTGGTGGAAAAAGATTTGACTCCAATGATGAAGTCATCTCGCAAACAAAGGCCTATTTTGAGGACCTCGACAAATCATTTTTTTTGGAAGGGATAAAAAAATTGGAGAAGCATTGGACAAAGTGTATAGAGCTCAAGGGAGACTACGTTGAAAAATAAAATTATTTGTTTATCAAAAAATCTGTGTTTTAATCCAAAAGTCACGGACTTATTGACCCGCCCTCGTACCTAAGTTGAATGTTTTGTAATATTTTTTTTCTTCTTTAAATATTTTTCACAATTTCAAGTGAACAGTGTACCTTTGGACAGAATTTGTGCTTAAAGAAATAATTTCTCCCTCTAAGGGTTGTTACATTGAAGTCGGAAAACAGCCCGATGCGTACGAGTTAGTCGATGTTTTGTTCGATATTCCTGTTCATCGTTAATGATGAACTATTGGCCTGCATCGAAATTGTTGAACTGTGTGAAGGTTTTCAGACAACTAGCAGTCCTGGCCGACCTCTTAACACATTTTCTATGGATATACAGTTGACATGTCCTTAAGTCTAGCCACTGAGTTGCTAGATCATACATTTGTAGAGTTCTGGTAATTAAGAGTCTGTGTTCGATTCCTGGCTGGGTCACCAACAATTTTTCAAAAATCGCCATCACCCTTTCGGCGGGCAATGGCAAACTCCCGAAAGTAAAATTGCCTACGAAAAAGCTTCTAAGGAGTGCCGTTCGGACTCGGCGATAAGCCGTAGACCCCGCTCAGATGTGACAAAAATGAAAACATGAGCAACACAAATGAGTGTCAAAAAGCTGGGCCATGGCCCATACCGGTCTGCCAGCGCCACAGTGTTTTTTTTTTTTTTTTTTAATTAAGATATGATTTAAAACTGTCCTGCGCTAACACATTTCAATTCACAAAATCTTAACGTGTCAACAAATACCTCTAAACCATATAAGGACCCTGCACCTAGATCTGGTCCTAAATTTATCTAAAATTAAATTATTTCGAACAAAATGTAAAATAAAAAGAACGACTTTAGTGCTTCATCCTGTAATATATACGACTGCTTTAAATTCTCCAGATATCAACGCAACTGACTATTGCATCACTCAAATTATTTTGATAGTTCTTCTCGATTCGGTGGCTTCCCCGAATGCATGTTTTATTCAAAAGGGTGACCACAACTACGTCAGGTTCAAGTGAAACTACCCGAAAGTTTGTTTGGTTTTAGTTTTTCACTACTCCAGAGACTCCGTATAAGTTAACCAGAAATTGTAGTTTGTAATAAGTATTTCAAAGACCGGTCTATTTTTCTAAACCACCAGGCATCCACTCTACGTTTATTTTGTTAACCTTCGAATATATGTAAAAAGTTCAACATTAAATCATTCTGAGTGACTTCCGTTATGTATTTTGAACTGAAAATATACTCGTAACTTAATTCACAAATGAGATCCGACACCAAAAACATTCGGATATGAGCAGTATACTTCCAGAGCTCGTTCGTTAATCCGTCAACTCATTATGAGACAATAGCAAAACAGAGAGAGACCTTCAACACACCCACTCACATTCACCATACACAGACTGTTCGTAGTATCAATGGCAAACCAGAGGAACCATTAACCATTCATGTTAAGCCGATTTTCGCTTCAGCAATCAACCCAATGCCATGCCATCAATAATGATTATGGCTTAAGACCGTAGAATACTATATATGCATATGTGCTTTGCCTCGCTTACACTCTGGTAGCTCTGAAGCCATACAACTCGGAAGAGTCCTCTACATCAGGAGCAGGAATCCGGAAGCGTAACAAATTGCATTGATTTGATTAATGTTTGACACCGCTTCCGACAATACAGGGGAATCCTTTTGTTGTATCTTTGTCCTTTTCTGCACTCCTCATCATATGTACGAGTATCCTTCAAGGAAATCCAATAATGGAATGATTAATATTCAGTGAAAGTGATTTCTACCAGTGATTTCCAACAAATGTTTACATGTAACCGGCGGTGACTGATTGAATGGTTTGGTGAAGTCCCAACAGTCTCAAGGACGTCCCCGAGAAATGGATATGGCGAAGTCAATTGATATAATGAACTTGGTTTGAAACAGGATGGATCTACCAATGGGGGTTCTTGGGGTCTTAAAATGGTGACAGTACAAGGATTAAATTGCGTATAAAAGCAAATAATCCGAGGAGGTACTAAAGAAGCATTAATTCAATTCACTTCGACAGCTTGAGTCACAGGCTTCTGTTATAGAATTGATGTAGGCCAAGCTTAGTCCAGTTTACATAGATGCTTCTGATTAAAGTGCTACAATTACTTGAAATAGCTAAACAAGGGATTTGGTGTAAAAAAAAAAGGCTGTAGGGATGATGATGATGGAATTTTTGGAGACCGTAGGCTTTGCCCTAGATACACCGCTGACTGAAACATATTTCAATAAACATGCGAGTAGCTGTGTAGTATCCAGCAAGTTTGAAGTCTATGTTTCAAGCTAACGATAATAGCAAACACGTTGTTCGAATGAAACTGACTCTACAACCAGAAAAGATCATTGGTATGGAGGTCAGTTCGAGAGTTCAAATGTACCCGATGGTGCTACAACCAGATAAGGTTACAATTTGAGTAGATGGTTTCAATAAAACCACGGAACGTCAATGGACCAAGGAGCGGCTTGCTTAAAATGGCACTTACACCGACGCGACGATTGCAATATTCAATTGGGTGTGTACCACTAGGATGAACAGGAGCAGCAGTGTGGTTTGTGGTAGCCGCTCGGTCTCATGTAGTCGGCCGTAATCTGCCAAACTTATAAATACGAGTGTTGAGCAAAAGGAATTGAAACACTTAAATCACTGCGCCATCAAACTAAAATTATGGTTCACAAAAGACGACGCTAACAAATCGAAGAAAGTTTACTCGAGCTTATTCGATTTCCTGCAGGAAAATCACAACAAGAACTGCCACAAGGTTTCCCCATTTTGATATCCACCAGGAGGCATAGTGGTCAACTGTTTTTCCAATCAATCATGTTTGCGGTAGACGCAAGATACTCCTCCCCTGCAGTATTTTAGATGTCCAAACTTTCAAAGAGGCGAACACAAACTTGGACTATTTCCCCATTGCAGCCGAGATATGATGCCAGACGCACGTAGGAAAGACAGTCTATGAAGCCGCACTCCACAGAAGACCGAAAACGGCCCATGGGCTCTACGAGCAAAGAGAAAACAAGAAAATCCCCGAAAAGGAAAGACCATGAAAAAGGCGAGATCGACGAAATAAAAACATGCTTCTACCGTAACAATTTACAAAAAAGAAAAAGTTATGTGTCAAGCCAACAAGCCCTAGTAGGACTATTTAATGGGAGACAACCCAAATTCCGCTATCAGACCTAGCTGACGAGTTATTAAAAGCAGCAGGAGACCACTTGGTAAAGAGTATGCATCATCCCATTCCCAAGATTTGATCAGCATAAAGCATGCCTAAAGAACGGAACATTAGAAAATAGTGCCTACAATCTGCGCCAATCGAAGCGGCATCAATCTTCTTAACATCCGATCGGAAAATCTAATCTGTCTTCTTCATTTATCAAAGACCTAGTTGGCCCATTTCAGAATGAGTGTAGGTCCAGTAGGCTAACCGTCGGCTACATATTTCCACTACGATGGATCTTGGCAAAAATTTGGGAAATACGAATAGCTAAGCATCCAATCTTTATTGCTTTCAAGACCACATATGACAACATTTATAGAGATGAGCTTTACAGAGCAACTTCAAGATTTGGTATCGATGCCACACTTATGAGACTATGCAAGATGACGATTAAAAATGCTCACTGCTCCATCAAGATGGATAACAGCTTAAAAAGTCTTACACCAAGCTTACATAAAACTTAAAGAATGTAAAGCGGCACACGAAGTCGACAAAATACACAACATTTTCGAACGAGTAGTCGTAACCACCCTAAAACAGGTGACAGTAAGCGTGACAACTGAAATGATTCTGGTATACAGGCTTAGAAAATTTAATAGCTGAATGAATTGCAGCCAGACGATCGTCGCTTGCGTAGGTGCTTTGTTCATTGAGCGCTTGAGTAGTCAGAGGTCAATAGACTTTTTTTCACCGTCAGATTCTACTCAGTAGTGAGACCCAATTCACTTAATAAGCCAAATTGTCAAATTAAGAGAGAGGAACATCTATGATCTACAAGCTACCGATGGACGATGAAAAATGCTCCATTCATGTACAATTAATTGCGTCAGATACAGAGCCATGATCAACCATGTTTCGCTATCAAAATGTGTAGAGTTCGAGGTGAACTTGTGCCTGAACTTGGTCTTTGGTTAACTGCCTCCAATTGCGCACTTAAATTCAGTTTAGGTCTCCTTATATGTGTGCCCGTCAGCTAAAGTAATGTCTTCCCCAGATTTGCTGTACCTCCGGGTTTGATTCGAAGACTCTTCAGGCTAAAGCATTGGTGTCCATTCGCTTTACATGTCCTAACAATCTGTTCTGATGTTAAAGAAGTTATGACACATCACCTTGTCTCAAACCCTTTTTGACATTTAAAGTCTCGGTTAAGTCATTTCCGACTTTGGCTGTAACGCCTCGAGCGCTCTCAATCGTCACTCTGCACTGATTCTAAAACTAGACATGGTTCTCTATAGCTCGATCCTATAAATGCTGGCATATACTGCCTTTAAATCGATTAGATATGGTTTAGGTCGGCCGTAGAGTGAATATTTCGTTGGTTCTGGAATTTCCTGGCCTGAAACCACACTGATATGGGTAATCAGGTTGTCGACGGAGGGTTTCAGTCATTTACCTAATATGGCAGAAAATGTCGTATATGCGATGTTGAAGAGACTTATACTCCTAAAGTAGGAGCAGTTGAGGTGACCTCATTTTTTGTGGACATGCACTCTTTTGACCAGAGTAGAGAAATGAGTTGGGATACTATATGTTATGTATCTACGAAGTTATTTTCAGCAGCTTGGATACCTCGGTCGGTAAGATGTCAGGACCAACTGCTTTCCCTATTTCACTTTAGTCTGGTTTCCCGTCTAGATTGATTGACAACAGTGTTATGCAGTGTGCAGAAAAAGTTCTTCACAGACGGTACTATGACTCAGCTACAAGGTTTCCTTCTTCATCTCCACAAGCGTATTTGAAGGTATTCTTGCGTTGACAAGTTCTAAAAGCAAAAGAGACGGGTTGAACATCTGAAGTAAGAAGAACTTCCCAGCATTCTCTATCAAAACTGGGATTTCTTAGTGGTGTTCGGGTCAAACCCAGCACACTAGTTGTATGTTGACATCGATGCCACTGATGATGATATGCGTTAAGCAAAGATTCTGGTACAGTTGCGCTTTTTCTTAAAGTTGTTTTTCTTTGGTGTGGCGTTTAGGAAAACCGCATTCGCATTTTGTCTGCAACAAGGTTGTGATCCGAGTCAATTTTAGCTACCCGGAACTTTTGGAAGTCCAGAATACTGGAGCCATACCTCCAGTCTTTTGCAATGTGATCAGTTGGATTTCATGGCCCAAAGACCACCTTGTCCCCTTGTGTATACCGAAATTAGGTAATCATGTTTTTGCTATAGTGATATTTCGTGATAATCCCGATAGCTCTGCCAGACGATGTGTCGTGTAGACTACGCTTACCAACAGTCCTTCTAAAGATGTTCTCCCAGATGACAGATATATCTGTATGATAGGGGCCTCTGCTAGTTGCTCGGCTGTGCGTGGCCTGTTAAGGGTCCTTACATTCCACGTGATGATCCGAATGTCGTTGTCCCTTAAACGTTTTGCAAGGGTCGCCATTGTTGAATCCAGGAATATCCGAGGCTATATGCTGGTTGGATAGATTGATAATCTCTTCTGCATAAAGTCGTGAGCTCTATGACCCGTAGGTCCGTATATTGCTACTGGTCAAAGACAATTACATATCATTTAAGCCTGCATGAGTAATGGCTTATTTTTGTAGTTACCAGGTACCACCACGAAGAAGTAAGGCAAGTACTCGTATTTCGCTTCGAGCTTAATTATTAGACTGCTGGTCCAATTCAAGTTTAAGAATAGTGAACAGTATCCCGATGAATCGCTGTGCAGGTGATATAATAGAATTAAAGTGGTATGATGGTGTAATTTCTGTGAGATCCTAAAACTAGCCCCTCGGCAGAATCTGTTTTAATAATAAATCAGCTCTAGATTTGAGGAAAATACTCAAAAAAGTTTCTTCTATAGCACAAAGCTTAAAACCTGTTTTTTCCGCAGACTCTTGCATAATCTCTTTTGAAATGTAGTTTGGTGCCTTTTTGCCAAGCACAGATGTTCGGTCTATGCACAACAACAAACAAAAAACCATTCTTTCCAACTTACCACCAATGCACAATTAAGAACCTTTGTTCGGCAAGTCATTAGCAACTCCATCTGCTAGTTTCGTTTTTGTATTGAATGAAAACAATTTTGTTGAATAAACTGTAAACCTAATTATCCTTGAGTTCGCTTTCAAAGGCAATATTTTCTACAATTTGTATTACAGATACAGTCAGCCGTAAAACTTTGTTCTCTTAATCTAACTGAATACCTAATCAACACTCTGGCACCGAGGAAACTTTCCAACCAACATTTATTGCCATCACTGACTGGCTGATGTCTTTTTTATGCTCTATTTGGCTTTTAGTCAATTAAGCTCTGTGACTTATTACCACCATAACGCCATTAGTTTGTTTACCATATCCCAAAATTATCTACCCTTCATTAATTAGTTAATTCAATTACTTGATCTTTCTGTGATTTCAAAGCGATTGCTGTACACGAATACTCCTACTTGTACCTCCGACTCGTCGTCGGTTTCATTTGTTCTTTGGGGAAATACTGTTTTTCTTTAATTAAAAATTAAAATCATGAAAATCCTAGAATTTTCCTCAGCATATATTACCACAGATTAATCTTAATTAACGGAAGGAAGAACATTTAATTTATTTTTTTTTATAAATTAGAGTAACAAAGCGGAGAAGATACATTATCGATTTGGTAAAGTCTGACTTTTTTAAGGACTATACTCTACAGAACCAGAAATGGATTTTAAAATTCAATTACATGAAAGGTTGATCCTAGGTCTCATGAAAGTGGGGATGATACTTTGGAAAGTATCGTTCTATGTTTATGGGAACTTTGCAACATAAAAATATTGCGTATACGCCCTAGGGAACCTGATATGAATGGGAATTTTTCCAGTAATCGTGCAAATGTATGCGGGTGTGATATTGCAGTAGCTTTGCTTAAATATTTGTATTCTTTGTGCTAAACAAAGGCCTTTCTAATTGAATTTTCAAAATCCCTTTTTCGGATGTTAATTGCAGATACTATATCGGGTTGTAACATAATTATTGCATGATTTTTGAATGTCTATCAATGTATTCACCTCTCAAATAACTTCTGGGAGAAAGAAAAATACCCCAAGAACCTTTTGGACGTGATCCTGAGATCTATAATATTTTCCTTCAAGGAATTTTCGAATAAGTTAAAATCTGAAGAAGCTAAATTAGGAGAATTAGGCGGATACAGGATTTTTGCCAACCGAGCACTGTATCTGTTTGTAGGTGATGCTATCTGTATGCAGGCGAGCGTTATATTTTGTTTTACTTTTAAATTAATAATTGTAGTCTCTAACTTCGGATGGTCGCCATCTCTATTGCGATTTTGGGTGCCTGACAATCCTCAGCATCGTGCAAAAGCACCGCCTAGACTTTATTGATTTAATCGCATCTTAAAAGTGCCACCCTGTGGTGAATGGCTAGGCATTTCTTAGGAGAGCCCCACTACCCTCCCCACTTTCTTAAAGTACCAGAATTCAGCGAACTATTTTTCGACATCGACCCGATCTCTTTCCCCAATAACGGTACTAATACGGAGGAGTTCCTGAGCATTAGCGACATACCCGTCATAGATAAGAAGCTCTTCTTTTCCATCGCGGTGGTGGTGGTATATTACCGGGATACTATCCCAACTTCGCACTAAGCCTTTAGCATCTATATGAACACAAGCCTCCGGAGGGATAGTGTCCGATACAAGGGACGACCTCTTGTGGTACATTTTGTTGGACTAATAAGCCCCAAAGATTAGGCTGTTGTAGCTGGCCATTGCACTTGAAACGTGTCGTCGAATCACCTTAATCAGAAAATCATCAATCCTATTCAGAATAGCCCCGTCGCATTGTTGGGATAGTATTTCTTGTACTGTGATACTGGTGTTCTATACAAACCAAGACAGGTCCTTAGACACTGCCTTTCAAACACCTGAATCTTTTCCATCTGATACGGTGGTACATTAAACCACAAAGGGCAACCATACGCGATGACTGGCCTAATTACGGCCACATAGCATAACATTCACCCTGGAGACAAGCTTAAACGGCCTTCTATTGAGGGTTAAGACCTTCTTCGCTCCAATGATAAAACGCTCTATATGTTTGTCAAAATATAGATATTCATCGAGCCAGTTACCAAGCTATCTCACTACGCTTCTCACCGCTAATAGCAGGCCGTGTTATCCAATAATGTCCACATTTCTGCTGCTATGTCTGTCTTAACTTGATTGTTTCCGACTTTTGAAAATTGAATTTTAAATTCCAATCGCCGCAATACAGCTTTATATGATCGAAATCACGTTGCAGAAGAGCGTTGATGATTTCGATTTGTATACCTGATCTATACGCCACTAAATCGTCTGCGTACGCTTTAGAGTGATTGAGAAAAACTACTAGATGACTTGTGCAAATGTTTAACAGCTTCAGATGGAATAAAATCCCCCTCAATTGACCAATCCTTATCATTTCTGATCGCAGTATATATCTGTGGTGATAGTTCAGTTACGAAAAAGAGCTAAAAATGGATTATTCCCTAAGCATTCACCCATACAGACAGTAGCACCTTCAACGGGGTTAGCAAATCTTTACAATGTCGTGCTGATCTATCTTCTGGACTAAGCCATTTTTTTACATCCAGTAAAGATCAGATTCAGAAACGATTCCTGATTGTGATTCGACAGTGACAGTTTCGAAATAGTCATTTCTTAACTTTGCTAACTAACTAACGGCGGCACTTGCTGACAAGACCCTCCTCATACATACTTTAGATTTCTCTAGTAGCTTTTCTTGCATTCTGATTTTTTCGAAACAAAACAAATACAATACGACGAGTATACTCTTCTGATACGTTGATTTCAAAAACGCTTGCAATGGTGTTTACACAACAAAATTTGCACACTGAATGAGCAAAATATCTCATATACTAATTTCAATAACAGTTTCAGCGTTCAAGGCTTCCCTCCATTGTCCATTGATACAGACCGAACCGAAGAATTTCTTTTGAATCTCCCGAAAGCACTTTCATCCGCTTTGTCAGCGGTCAAGCTTCTGGGCCGAAAGGCAGGAATGGCATGATCAGTTCGATATATGTCGTTTTAATTGCCTTCTGATCCCAAATAAACGGCGATCAACACCTCGATATATAAAATACCACCTCAAAGGTGTATCTGCCTACGTCCCTTTGTGTGCCCCTTCTTGTCGACAGCGTTTACATTACTTTTTCCCCATAGATCCCTAAATCCATTTTTGCAGCTTTTGTGGATATAATGTTGTTGCCCGGTTTTGTCATTACTGACTGTGATGAAGAAGCATACGTTCTGTATCCGTATTTTGGTTAGTCAAATGAGCTTCGCAGGGTACCAAAAAACTAGAAATGACTCCGTTAAGTTTGTCTTGAAGGTGCTGTCGTAGGTGGTTCCAAAATCAGTGAGAGGTGGCGAGTATCGTTTACACTCTGTGCTGACTTGTTGTAAAACTAAAACATATTCTGAAGTGGACTTTCTGACCTAAAACCACACTTATGGCGGTCGTGCATACTGTTGACAAAGGATCCAAGACATTTGTATACGGCGACTAGATTTTACATGCTTTGTTAAGGAAATTTATTTTGCTACAGGTTGCGCAGGTCAAACTCTTTCCTTTCATCAGAATCAGAATCGGGCAAACAATCAAGAAATTCCATTTTTCGAATCAGACTTTTGCGATGAGTTTATGTACACAGTGTGACAAATAATATCCCGGACTGGCTCTAGTAACCATAATTAAAACACGATTTCTGTTAATTTTTCAGTGAATTCGAAATATTGGCCTACCGACTCAATACACTTGTAACATCGATTGAATAGTGATTCAAATGCCAGCTCTAGCTCATTTTGGGGAATTGCCTCTAGTATCGGAATGTCGTCAAAAAAGCATCCTTTGAACTTCATTTTCAATTTCAACAACAAAGAGAAGTCGCATGATGCCAAATAAGGTGAATACCGTGGATGATTTAACACACACTTGATTTTGAACCAAAAATTGAGTAATGAGTGCTTTGTGACTCGGTGCATTATTGTGCATCAGAACTTGGGGCGAGATATTCGGGTCGAATATGATGAAATTTTCCATCAAACGCTTTAAAACTTTAAGGTACTCGTATTATGCGGCAACATGTTCTGGTAAATGGATAGTATTTTTTTTTTTTTGAGATATTATTTGCCACACTGTGTATGCTTCGTATTGAATAATTTTCTGCTGTTTTAAGCAAATCGGTAGCTAAGCCATCGGATTCTGCAGTTTTTTTCCCCTTAAGCATAGAGATGGCTGTCCCGACTTAGTCTTAGTTGAATGCAATAGCAATCTTTCCATATTCTCAGCATCTAATCTTTTACGTGAGCTTACACGCTGAGCTCATTCTTTTCTGCTGGGGTACTGTGTACATCCACTTTTTTTCTAGATCTGCCATTTTTCATCGTTAAATTCCAGAACATCAGATGCAGCTGTCTGATTCCTATTCAATAGTGATGCTACAGGTCTTCTAATTTGGATGCTTATGGCCGTACGACGTTCAAATTATTCAGAATGGTTCAATGGGCTTGAGCTGTTTGAGTATATCTATGATCAACCCGGCCTAAGGTTTATTAATTGGGAGTCAGCCAGTTCCCTTTATGGATATCAAAGTTTGAAAACCGTCTGCTAGCTATACTAAAGTTAAATAACATTCTGTCGCTTTGTGGAGAAGATGGCATGGAGGATGTGTCTCCCTATTATGTTGCCCAAAATGTTCTTGGCTAGTTTCACTTTGAAATCGCCAAAATCGTCGACAGGAATCAAGGCTGGAAGTTAAGGCAAGTACTGCACTATAAACTTGATTGTTGCGCTAATGAACCCATGCAAGTTATAGGGCAGCCAACAGATAATCACCGCGTAGACCGCCTCCTTCCTCCTTTATACAGCTTCAGATCTTTTCTGCAGTACCAATTTGTCTCTGTCTTGCTATATTTTATGCCTTGCTTGTATACTTAAACTCAGATAGCATAAAACTTCTCGAGAGACTTTGGGAGAGTCGACCCTTGAAGCCACTCTCAGTTTCACATTTTAATTCTAAAACTCTGTACAGCAGGTCATTTTCCATATACTTGGGTGGGTAAAGTAACATGTCTTAAATGAGGATCTAAAGATATTCCTTTCCACACTTTTTTCCCATATTCTATGTAATGTTACTTCTATGAACTGACTTAAGTTTTGTCACATGTGAGATCCCCAAACCAACCCACCAAACATTTACCTATTTACTGAGAAGAAATCCTTCAAAATCACCCACGTGTTTATGCGCGTTCTCCACGCATTTGTTTGTTTGAATCAATTGGAATTGTTTATTCCGATACTTCCTCACAATACTCCAGATTTGTATTACCATACCAACTTTCCCACGAAAACTGTATAGGTTCTGTGTACAGCAACCCCAAATCTAGGCTCTCCTCCTGATTGAATAAACAATTTGTGTTGCCGTGAAAAGTCACAGGCGACCGATTCTAGGGAAATATTGATTTGGGTACATTTCAATTCACCCCGCTAACAATACACAGATACATTATAAAACATCCCAGTTGTACGCTTAAGCTGTCCTTGCTTTGAGATTCGGCTGATTTCACTTTGAACCTGTCACCTTGTCAATTGAGAATATTGCGCCAATAAAAAAGTCTAATTAAAGGATCTAACCGAAATGACAAGAAAATAAAATCAATTGATGAGCAAACAAATCAACACGTCTACTCGCAAACTCTTCCTCACCCTACATGCCTGTGGGTCCTTTGGCTTAATATGAATGGTGTCGGGCTGGAATTGAAAATGATTTTCCTTCTTCACCTCGACCAATTTGAATGTTTCCGGATTTCAACCATTTGAAGCGTGAATTCGTATGAAAGGACTCTTTTTCATTTTGTCATCCGAGGACGTGGTAATTTTTCATCATAAAAACATTTGCTGTATACCAGCAAGCATGTGCGGCTTTGTATCGGTTTGTTGCTCCTTTTTGGTGCGCCACTGTGAGCTATGGTTACAGGTGAAGGGAATTCAGAGAATAGACAGGATCTCTCTCTGCAGCAAGGAATTCTTTGTTCTGTGGCGAATGAAAAAAATATGTTATTGTTGTAATTTATTGTGATGGCAAAAAATTGCTTCCGTACTAAACGGACTGGGAATATTAATTTGTGTTTTGCGTGAAGAATTTCCTTCAAGGCGTGTGTGTGAAGTATAATAATTTGCAGCTGAAGCGAACTATAACGACAAGATAGTGAATGTTGGATGTGATGCAAGGAGACATATGGGAGGTTTATTAAACAACATAAATCGTAGGAACTTTTTTTTTGTATAAAAAGATACTTGACAACTGCGGAGTTATGCAGCAGATAAACCCTCCTCGTAGTAAGACATACGCCTATCTTTCATTTGAATTGTTAAATTGCTTTTGTTTGATGAGATAAACCTTCACCGTTAAACTTAGGGAAGTTGGAACTTGGTTTCCCAAGAAATATTACTGGATGCATTCCTTAGAGGCGGACCTGGGCAAGAAGTTTTGAGATTCAGTGGCGTGAGCGAGTGCCGATTGACAATTCGAATAGTTGCTAAAATGGCCAACATTAGGTTAATGTCCGTACGCACCCAAATGGGAAAGAAACATAGCGACACAAAAGATACTTATGAGGTTTTCATCTTTGGAAGCACTATCACTGAAAAAAATAGTCTAAGCCACATCATTTCTGACATAAAATCGGGCTTATTGTCTTCTCTTCGTGGCGCAGTGCCACCATAAGAATCATGTCATTCTCATCTTTTGGTATTCTAGAGCAAACTTTGCGGTCTCTTGATCAATTTAGACAATGATCACATTGCGGTCGAGTTCGAATGGCCAACATCATTGGTTCTGAACCTTTTTTGTGGTAAATGTGCGAATGCGGATATCCTTAACGTCAATAAGAAAAGGGAAGACTATGAGGAAGTTTGATATGAAAACGCTCCAATCGCGAGGAACTATCAAGGCTTACCTTTGTTAATCAAGTGTCAGTGTGTTGCCAGCATCTTGTCCGGTAATCCAATGCCAAGGTTGTCATAAGAGAAGCCACTTCCTTTGTGCTAGGTTCTTTTAAATAACCTCGTGAATTCCCGGTTTGGCGATAAATTTCGTGTAGCTTATGCACATTAAGAAAAGCCAACTTGAGCGGAACTATGATCTTGTTAAAAAAAAGACAAGCATCGGCTTCGCAGAAGGAAATAGAAGCGCAATACCAAAGGATCTGAAAGATATCATGGCAATAAGACTTCGGAAAGATAAAAAAATAAGTGCTAGACCGAAAAAAAACAGGAAACCTGCAGGGTTTGTTAGATCCAATGCAGCAAACTGGTAAACGGCAATGATGATCAAAACGATTCACCCAATCTGATGGTCAGTGTCTATGCAGGAAAGCAATTTATAAATGACGAGAATGAGATCTTACCAAGAATTGTTAGACCTTTACATCGATACGAACTTGGCTTAAAAAGTCCAAAGTTTTGTATTTAGATAAGCTCTAGAGCTTGTCAAGCAGATAGACTTCAGGACCCTAGCTCAGAAATTCGTCAAATCCATCGTCAAGGGAAAAGGCTTGTTTTCGAAGCCCGGGCCTACGTTAAGCTCGAGGTTAACCTGGATTATAGCACCAGCCTAATTATTAAGTATCACCACATTCCAGAACATGATTCGGAAGCTTACATTCATGCACTGGCTACGTTCTTATGCTAAGTGAATTAATTTGAATAAAATTCAGTTTTAGTTCGTTTAGTATGGCAAAAAATCGGTCAAATAATATCAAATGAATTTTTAGCAAACTCCTTGTTAAACAGTTGAACATTAAGCGACAAGACTTCTCATTTGTTGTTTTTTATGATTCTTACGAGAAAAATTCTTAACTGGCGCCCGAGCAGGGACTCATCGCCAAGTAAGTTGTAGTCGATTTCCTTCTTCAAGCAATTGTTGTGCGACCGTTCTTAGAACAAAGGAATACATGGTATTAAAATTTACATCAACAGCTTAGGTTGAAAAATGGGCCCGAAAGCCGCCAGCTCTTATGAGGAGACCTTTATAGTTTGAATGCTTTTCAATCGATCGTTTTACTCCTGAAAGTATAGAAGAATTATTGGTATGAGTTAGCCTAACCAGGCTCCTCTTGTTGTTTATAACGGGTAAAAAGGAGATATAGAAGCAGACCGAGAACACTTACTTACGATATGCCATCTAAAATGTATCCTTGTCAAACAAGGCGAATCCTGTCAAATGCTCGTGATACATTAAGAAATCTGCTTCAAGTGCTTTCTGAACTACATTAGTGATTCTATGCACCGCATCAATGGTTGAATGCCCACTTCTGAAACTGAGTTAATGAAAACGATTAGGCACAGCTTGCCATAAGTATAAGTATTTTGAGGTTAAAAATATAAAAATATATACAAATGTGCGACCCATCGTCAAATAAGTTTCAGAAGCAATCTGACTATCATACATTCACAAGGTGTTTTTTTAGCTGCATGAACAGTTTTGATGGTTGTTGTCTATGGTTTGACAGCTGAAAATGTCAAACTGTGTTGACATTTCTATTCAGTAAGGTTTGACAATTTATCATGAATCACTAAACAGAACAGAAAAACGCTTCTAAATTGTGGAAACTTACTTTTAAAAAATAAATCTGTTCGTGAAGTTTATAGAGAACTTCGTCAATTTTACGGTCAATATAATCGGCCTAGTGAGCAAGCAATTCGTGGAGTTATTGATCGTTTTTGCACTAATTTTACTCTTGTCGATTCAAAACCATCAACAAGACAAAGAAATGTGCATACCGAAGAGAATATTGCTGCTGTAGCGCGAAGTGTTGAAGAAGACCCCGAAATGCCAATTCGTCGTCATTCTCAACTTGTTGGCCTTTGTCCTTCGACTACGCGGACAATTTTCGTAAGGATCTTGACTTATGTACCCTTAAAATACAGCTGGTGAAGAAAGAAAGCCAAATGACCATCGTTCACCTCGCATTTTTGCTAATTAAGCTAATTTGAAACTGGCGGAAAATGAGCATTTTTATCGAAGAATTGTGTTTAGTGATGAAGCTCTTTTCTGGTTTAATGGCTTCGTCAACAAGCAAAAGACAATCCTCAAGCTGTTAACGAATCACCATTACATTTATTAAAATTGACTTTTCAGTGCGGCTTACACGCTGGCGGCATCATCGGTCCTTATTTCTTTCGAAATGATGAAGGAGCTGCCGTTACGGTGAATGGCGAGCGCTATCGAGTCATGCTGACTGATTTTTTGTTTCCAAAAATTAATCAGCTAAACATCGAAGACATTTGGTTCCAACAAGACGGCGCAACTTGCCATACAGTGCGCTTAATCTTCAATTTATTGCAAAATCAATTTGGTGTCAACTTTATTTCCAGAAGTGGACCCTTTCGTTCGTGCGACTTGACCCCTCTCGATTCCTTTTATGGGGATATGTTAAGTCATTCGTTTATGCCGACAAACCAGAAACTCATGAAGCATTGGAAGCCAATATTCAAGCCACCATTGACGCCATACAGCTAGATTTCTGGAAAAAGTAGTGAAATATCGGACTGGTCGAATGGACCATGTAACTCGTAGCCGCGGTAGACATATGCCAAAAATCATATTTAAAAAATAAATGCCAAATTATTTACGTGATAACAATGATGAAAAAGTCATTTCAATAATATTTCTGTCTTGTATTATTATTTAAAGTTTTCAAGCTCTTAAAAAAACACCCTTTATATGCGAAGAAGAAGTCATCGAGAAATTAAGTAAGTACGAGTAAGTTACTTCTCTAAGCTGGTTATGCTTCATTCGCTGTGGCAGCCAATTTGGCTTGATCAAGGTCTTAGCTCTTCACGGTACGTCATATGCGAAGAACTTTAAATATGAAAACAGACATTATTCCAATCCATCTTCTCCTATCAGCATTCTGGTCACAGTGACAAGTTGCCGTGCCCGGACAGAATCGAATTATAGCCCTTTCTTGCACTCGTTGTCCATGTTTTGATGACAGGAACTAGCTTATGAGTCCTTTTATATAGATGTCCTTATACGACATTGCTGACGATATTAACTTTCTTTCTCCTAGGTTCCAGGTTTGTCTTAGGTTTATCTGCTGCAAGGACATATTCTACACATATTCTACTTCATCAGCGATTATTCGAAAAGCTTTAACAATCCTATGAACAAGAGGATATCCAGAGTCACCTGCAATTGAAAGGGTACTCAATGCATGGGTGATGCGTTTTTGCTGGTAAAGTCAACGTGGGTTTTGAAAAGCAATCTGCTGGAGAGCCTTAATCCGAGAAATTGTATGAACTCCTTCGACTCGATTGCTTGGTTTTCGGCCGAAAATTGCAAACTGCTCGGTGTTTCGGTTAATAATTTATGCACAGCCCTACGAACGCCAAGATCCGGACTAGAAGACTCTATACCTGATCCTTGCAACTACCTCATCCACATTAAAGCGCAACTTTCAGTGCGGCTGAAGTAGTCTATGACAATCTTTGAGTAATAAATAATAGGAGAAGGAATGCTAAATGTACTCATAGGACCAGTTTGCCTTTTTAAAGACTTCTTCTTCTTTTTCCTCGTCCTCTATTTCCATCTTTTCCCCAGTAATGCTTCAGCTACTAGTTCAACTACCACTTTTATGTTAGAACACAATCTAATGCTTTTACAGCTTTGCCATCACTAAAAGTAGTCAAAGCTGTGTATCCGTCAAGTAGTCTTCAGACTACCAGGCATACGGACTTTGTCCCATCTCAGTAGATGCTAACACACCCAAGGTATGAGGTGTAATCGTTTAAGACAGATAGAGAATCGAGCAGAGGCATTATTATATGTATCTTTAGCCCAATGAAACCATTTTTTTGGACTGAATATATATTGCTTAGTCCGATCTATGATTCGATTCGAATAATTTGTATCACATAGACAATAGCTCCAGAAGTTTTGCCAACACCCCAACTGTCACAACTCTTAATCTCACTTTGCCAAACGACGACAACATAAATCTTTTGAAAGTTAACGTAACTACGTTCAAATTCTAAAACTTCTCAAATTATGCATCAGCTTATCAATTCGCCAATTTGAAGAGTATCTCATTAAAAAATTTTCCTGACATAATAGCAACTTTTCATTAAAATTAGTTCGTCTGCAAAGTTTCCAATCCACACCTTCTTGACGATGAATCAAAATTTGAGTTTCAAGGTTAACCTGGTCTTGGTCTTAGTGACACAAGCAAAAAATTCGTTTCATCGCAACTTTAAGTTATTGTATGTACTTGCAAAGATAGTTTAGACAAGATAAAAGCAAGTCATCCTTCGGATGCTCTCGGTTTTGAAAAACTTCCAAGGATACTGTCATACTCGTATTTGAAGTTTTGTTTCAGTTTATATTCTTTCGGAATCCTTTGTTACTTTGTATATCTTGTTCGGTTTCTTTTTATATTTGACTTCTGGATTCAACCCAATATTCCTTGAATTCCCAAGGTACCCAGGGTGTCAACCTCCCATTGTTTCATTTATCCTACCAACGCCATCCGACTGACCATAAATCACTTGTAAAGACACGTGCTCTCCATGGTACTTAGTCCTTTTCCGGATCCCTAAACTGACAAAACAAATTACCGACAAGAGCTTGATTGGACCGTAAGTGTCCATGTAAATTAGATAATTCTTCCACAAATCACAACTCGTATCTAACAGTTTGTTTTCTCTTTTCTATTTTAGATAACAACATCATGTCAACAGGCGGTGGAAGTAGTCATCACAGCTCGGCTGGTGGTAGTCATGCTGGTGGTACGAAAATAACCCCAGAACTAGAAGAAAAATGGAAGGATATCCCCGATAAGTATCTCATGATTATCGCTCATTTCCTCTCGGGTACCATCAACGATACAGATGCCTACGACAAGTACAATGGTCCTGTGATGAAATCTAGCATTAAATCTGTCTACTGGATTTTTCTAATACAATATGCCGTCCTATCGATATTGGGCGTTTTAATGAATGTTGCCATCATTGCTTATATAATGTATCATAAGCTCTACAAGGATGTGACACATGCATTTATTATCAATTTGGCCTTGTGTCATTTTGTACAGTGTGCTGTGGTGCTGCCCATCACATTGATGGTGATGATGATACAGAACTGGATTTTTGGACAGTTCCTGTGTTTTTTCTTACCCATGTTACAGGTGAGTTGGATACTTAAATTATTTTCGAATACGTAGTGTGATAAAGTTGTCTGGTCCGTTGTCGGAATAAAATATCTAACCTTGGTTCTCCGACATCCTCTGAAGTTAATCCAGGCTATTGTAATTATCTTTCGAATACATACTCGTATTGACATAGTGTTTGATTACCTCCCGCGGTTTTCTGGCATTATCCCCTGTGGCAAAGACCTTGAGTACTACAGATTCCAATAAGTAATCCCAAACACTTTGTCTGTTTGCTCTTGAGTCCTCACTGTTAAGTGTATCGTATATTGGTTTCCTGCCAGGCACTTGACATTATTTTTTCCTCGAAAATGGTCCACGCTTAAGGCAGACTAAGTACTGTAGTTCCTTGGCAGGGGAAAACTGTTTAATTAGGACTTAAAACTTCTCTGCTCCTTGTTTGAAGGAAAGCCGCGAGTATCCAGACTTTCAGTTTGAATTCATTTTCGCAATGAGATCTTTCACAAAGTCTGCCTCCTTCTCATACACGTTTTTTCTAACGCTTAATTGCGAAAGCCCGACGGCGGTACTTGTTTTTTAATTTAAAATAAACTTTGGCACGGGACGTTTTCTTTTAGGCAACAATTATCTTTTCAACAGCAAATGGGTATTCACTCATAGTTGTGAAGCGGGGGCGGCTATAATTATGACTCAGAGGGTCGACTTGTTTCTCATCTATGATTTGAAGATGCTTTGAGCAAGTTATGGTGATAAAGGTTCACACACATAT
This sequence comes from Volucella inflata, assembly GCA_928272305.1. Classification (NCBI taxonomy): domain Eukaryota; kingdom Metazoa; phylum Arthropoda; class Insecta; order Diptera; family Syrphidae; genus Volucella; species Volucella inflata. The sequence continues at coordinate 70,023,150 of OV743719.1, forward strand.
TAGCAAAAAGGAACTGCATTCCATGGAGTTCACAGTACAGTTTGTAACCTTGTAGGGAGTCAAAGGACTCCTTAGTACACTGCACCATCATAAATTTGATGTCCCCGTTTACACCCATAGAGAAGTGTCAGAGTTGGCTTTCATAAGCTTTTCACATAAACCATGCCTTGGTGGCCGCCAAACAACAAACACATGGTAATCAATTCAAGTACTGTTCTAGTATCCTTCTATTAATAATCCGAGGAACCATGATGGTTTTGCACTACTACCTTGTTGCAGCTAAAAATGACATTGTCATTTCCTCTACAATACAATATGACAGTGCAAATAAGTGCCATCACTGTTTTAAATCTCAAAGGCCAGCGGCTCCATATACTGTCCGCGAACTCAATAATCGACTTGAATCGTATTGGGTGAACGCCTGAAACCGTTCGTCAACAACCTAATAGGTCCATATCAATGTGGCTTCAGGACAGAAAAGTCCACCATAGACCAAATATTCACACTACGGCAGATCTTGGAGAAAACCCAAGAGCTTCAGCTCCATGCACATCATCTTTTTATCGATTTTAAGGCCGCGTATGGCAGCATCTTTAGAGATGAGCCAAACAGAGCAATGTCTTGTTTTGATATCCCTGGCAAACTCGTCCGTCTGTGCAGCATGACGATGGAGAATGCACGCTGGTCTATTAAGGTCTATAAAGTTTTCACCGAGACCTTTGATGTCCAGAAATGATTTAGACAAGGCGATTCGCTGTCATGCGATTTTTTCAACATCATACTTGAGAGAATAGTGCAAAACTCACGCACAAATACAAGAGGCACTATCTTTCAAAAGTCCGTCCAATTACTCGCATATGCCGACGATATCGATATAATCGGAAGCAGCGTGGTATCATTTGCACTTTCGCGAGTATTGAAATGGAAGCGACAAAAATGGGTTTAGGTGTCAACGAAGGCAAGTCCAAGTATATGAAGTCAAGCAAAAAGGACACTCAACACTGACTATTTAGCCAGAACGTCGACTTCGACAAAAATAGCTTTGAGTTAAGTAAGGGGCTTAGAAGGCAATTGACTAGCAAGGCCGTCTCTCGAACAACTAAAGTTACCCTATAAAAGACCTTAATACTACTAATCCTGCTTTATGACGCAGAGTCAAAACTGATGAGATGCTCTAGGCTGTTTTGAAAGAAAGATTCTTCGAGTGATCTTCGGTCCCGTCTGCATTGACGGTGACGATGATCTGTATATATATTGTTCAGCGATATGAACTTAGCTAGAAGAACGAGCGTCCAATGACTGATTGGCCTGGATCATGTAGCGACTGAGCGACTGAACACGAAGGTTCTGGTTCGAAAAGCTTTCGAATCCGCCACCGAGGGACAGCCTGGTTTAGGAATTTTGCGACATAGGTGGCGCACGCAAGTGGAAGGGGACTTCAACCATCTTATAATGCGAAACTGGATGCAGCTGACAAAAAATCGATCTAATTGGATACGATTGTTGACTGAGCCCCGGATCCACCCCGGGGCGTAGCGTCTCTTAGAGTAAGTAAGACGGTCCGGTGCTTCTATTTGCTTAAGGGTGCTCATCACATACGATGGCGATGTCGATGGCGCGATAGTTAGGTCATTGGACTATCATGCAGAGAATCTGGGTTCAATTCCTGGTGACCACCAACAATTTTTCAACTCGCCATCACCCTTTCGGCGAGCAATGGCAAACTCCCGAAAGTAAAATTGCGAAAAAGCTTCTAAGGAGTGCCGTTCGGACTGGGCGATAAGCCGATATGCCATATCCATGCCATGCCACATATAATGACGACATGAGCAACACAAATGAGTGTCAAGAAGCTAGGCCATGGCCCACACCAGGCTGCCAGCACGACAGTGTTTTCTTCTTTTTTTTTTTTTTTTGTTCATCACATGCTCGTATATCGTCGAATTAAACGCAATCTTTATATCCAGGATTATAAACGCGCAGTGTTTCTTAATGTTCGCATTCTTAATAATACCCCCTTGAACCCGTCGATCTGGATTACGTTTCAAAGTAAGCAGGACTATGTGAAATAGATATTTTTAGTAAGGCAATATAATATGTCGATAAGGTAAATTTGTCCCTGATGTACTGTCAAAGTGTCAACATTTTATGACAATAAGATGTACATACTCGTATAAAAGCGGAGTTATTGCGCCCGAAGTGACTGTAATTCTGTTTGTTCGACCCAAGTTTCTTGATGACCGAAAATGGCTTGGAATTCAACATTAGAAAGATATCTTTAAGTACACCAGTAAAAACAAAAACTTGCTTTACAACATTGTGACCAGTGGTGTTTTCAATATGATCCCGAAACATAGAGCTATGGTGCCGAACAAAAGGTGCCAGAAGAGCCAAGACCCAACAATTCTCGTTTTAAAAAGTCTAAAGTGATGACAATGTTGATTTGCTTAGTGTATTGAAGCATTTAGTGCATTCCGTGGCTGATTTTACCTTTCGAAAAAATGCATTTTTATCGATTTTGCATTCTTGTTTTTTGTTTGTTGTTCTTCTTTTTATAAAAACCTGTTTGCCTTGGATCGCACCTTGTGGATCTCCAAACGTTACGAGCGGCGAGCAAAGACTCGGATAACAATCTCGCAGGAACCATGGCATGTCAATGGCGAAGGAATATTGTAAAGAGACTTAACGCTGAACGGTAATCCCAGCAATCAGCCGGAGTCTCTGACGATCGCGTACCTCTCAACTTCTTAACATGTCCCATGGAATCAGTATCAAAAGCTAAGGAGCAGTAACATCGATGTGAGAAAGCCGATGTCCTGGGTTCTATCCGAACAACTAAATAATACTTATACATAGTCAAATAACCTGACAACAAAGTGGCACTGCGCAGAAGAACGGGAGCGGCTCTCGAGCTCCACGATTAAAGATAAACAAAGTTCGGAAAATTCCCGAAAAAGTCGTAAACAACATATCACAACAAAGGGTCAAAGCCGGTTCATCGAATATGAAGAAACTATTTTTTCACACTATAAAACGGGGACAACCAAATTCCACTAACTGAAGCTATATTAACACTCTTAAGTACAACAAGGCTACTGGATAGGAAGGCCTGCCTTCTAAGTAATCAAATACAGCGCTATATGACTTAGTAAATGATCTCTACCAACCAACTAATTCACAAGATTTGATCGGCAGAAAGCACGCCTGAAGAATGAGATCTTAGCGTCTTATATGGAGCCATCAGTTTTATGTGAAAGCCTGAAGCCTCTTATCAACGGTGGATTGGCGGTTATCAGTGCACCTTTAGACAAGGCAACAGTCGACCAAATATTCACACTACAGCAGTTCCAGGAAAAAAACTTAAGAAATATGAATCGATAAACTCAACATCACTACAGGTTTTAAGTCAAAATATGGCCGTTACTATAGAAGCGAACTATACAAAGCCATGACATTTGTATACCTGCCAAACTCGAGTGAGTGTACAGACTGAAGATGGAGAAAACTAGCTGCAACTGCAAGATAAAGGTTGCAATCAAACGACTTTTGTGTCGAAGAACTACAAAAAGGCCTGAACAACTAAGCCGATGACATGAACATAATTGACAGAATCGGCAAAAATGCGTTTAGGTTAGGATGAGAGCAAACTTAATATACATTGTCAGCAAGAAGACATAGACATCATTGGCGAATCGGAAAGAAAACTACATCTTTGAGTTAAAGTCAGGGGAATTGTATATCTCAGCTTCCGTATTCAGTCTAATAATGTGTGTAGCTGACGGAATTTTGAGGAGCAAACTTATCGCCCAACTCTGCCAGCTGTACAGTGAAAAATAATAGAAAAGTCCACATTAATCGCCTATGATTGCTAGAACATGTGAAATAAATAAACTCCAACACCCCAGGCTGAAGAGTCATCGATTCCACTCCCGAAGAGACAACGTATTAGAACAAGACCTCGGCATAGGTGGCGCGCATATGGAAGAGGAGACCGCAACCAGCTTGAAGTGGGTAACTGGAGGGATTAATTTAGGTACTGTAACGCACTCTAAGGAAGTGAAGTACAAGCCGTGAAACCTAGGTTACAAACTCCCCTCCAGTTCTACCACTAGCTTGCTATTTCAGTGTCGGCGGCATTCTCAGAATTGTCTTAGATTCCCCCTGCTTGCAAATGTGATATTGCTGATAGTTCCTGATATGTATTTGTATGGCAATAATGTAAACACTCTTTTAGATACGAGTAATTAAAAATAAATCTACCCCATTAACCATGCAATAAATAAATCTGTGAATACTAAACGCCCTTTTCGAGTTACCGTACTTGCAGGACGTAATCCCTTTCAACTGAACAAATTACACGCATGCACGCAACAACGTTTAATCTCATTCCATTAATTTATATGCCTCGATAAATCTAACCCACAAATACACATTTGCACCTAACGTGGGAGGATGTTTGCATTGGCAATCAATACACAAATCACGATAATTCTGATTAGTTATCGACCTCTCCCCCTGGAAGAACGTCTAAACTCTCACAAAAATAAAAGTTTGAAAACTCTCATGAGAGTTAGTTTACCGTTTTATACGAATTTTACCCCCCCTCTCGTCATCGAATACGATAGTGATTAATTTGATGGATGACTCCCTCGAGTCATAGCCATTATTGTCAATTGTACAAATGTGATTCAATGTTTTTGATTTACGCATTTCAACTTGAAATTCCATTCTAGGCTGTGGCTCTTGTAGATACAATATACTCGTATGTATGTACGTCAAATGAAGATGATATACTCGTATATGTATCATGTTAGTAGTCGGTTCAGTGAACGAGATGATTTTCAATTTCGTGAAAGTACTTTTCGAAACTAATACATTGATCTGGTCTGGAGGTGCACTTGAGATAAACTAGAACCAGAACACCTGATTGGGATACCACCGACATTTCGATTAATTACACACTAAGTGATTTCGACAGAAAGGTGGAGACGTAGATACTCAGGGACAAGAAACAGAAGCCTGTAATAAGTTCATCTCGTCAAACAAACACAGCGTGTAATTGGAATTGACGTTGTGGATGTAATACTGCCATTACAGTAATTAGGATGGACAGATTGGATTGATTTAAAAAGTCGACATGACATGATGAAGATCATATATGAAATGCTTATATGTCAAAATAGGACTAAGAGTGTTTATAAAAACACCGGACGTAAGCAGTGTCTTCCAATCAGGGGTTCTGGCTGTCCTCAGGACAGCTGAGCTAATGCAGATGAGATCGTTATTCGAAAGATATTTTTCTTTCTACATCTACATCCAGGCCGCACTTAAGGCAAGTGAGTCGACAAACATCAATTCTGATATAGCCAGTGGCTATCGCACAATGCTCAAACCATTAAGCAGTCAGAACCGGGTAAAACTGTGCTGGGTGCCAGGATACTGCTATATGAGCTTGCAAGAAGAGGAGAGCTTCTCGTTTAAAGTGAGATTGCTAACATCAAACTACCCCTTTGCACAGTAAGGGGCACTATCAAGAAAAAAACCATAAACACTGCCAACCTAAAGTGCACAAGTCTTGAAGGACATAGGGTATCCAAGGCTCTATTGTCACTTCTCGATGGTAAAAGCTCTAAAAAGCTAAACAGGGATAAGCGCAGGACAAGAATTGGAGTCCTGACAAGATACTGTTTCCTGCTGAAACACGCAAAGAGACTCAAATTGTCAGATATGTCTTTTTGGAGATTCTGCGGTGATCTGAAAACTATGGAGGACATAACACACATCCTTTTGCGAAAGTGGCATATGGCATGCCCATTACACCCCTGTTTTAACATAACCTAACGTAACCTAGGATATAAATGTCCTAGAGTGGTCCAGGGAAGATATAGTTCTGCAGGTTACGAGTATTATGATAAACTACAGCCTAGAACATAAAAACACCTTTAGAGCTAAACAGGTATTCATATTAATTCTCTAAACCGAGGAACAGGAGTAGTTGTTCGTAGAGATACAGTTCGGCGTAATTAACAAGATTCCTCAGTTACCTTGGTCTGAGACCACCATACTTGAGGCACGTACCGCCCCGCAAAGTCCCCTTCTACTTGTGCTAGCCATTTAAGCCGGATCCAAAAACTCTACAGGCTGGAGCATTTGGCTACATCGACGCTGCTGTAGAGCGGGTTAAGTTTCTCTTTGAATTTCATTCCTCTTACCCCATCAATGCAAATAGGGCTGAAAGTTTTTCGAATGATTTTTCCCCTTGATGAATGAAGATATCATCCTATAGAGTCCGTGGTTAAGCTCCATAAAGAAGGACTGGGATGATCAAGATCTTGTATAGAACCTCCTAAGTTTTGCCTTTTTAGGCCAAAGAATAAGGGATTGGGTAATAGACAAAGTCCTTTACTATCTCCAAATTAAAGCTGTCGACTGTGACGTTCAGTCCAATTCGTCAATCTTTTAACAGCATATCCTTGGTTTTGCTCTAATAATGTGAAAATTTGATGCGAATATACTCTGGGCTTTTTGGTCTAAGACCACACTAATTGTGGCCGGTCGGACTGTTGGATCTTAGGCATTCACATATAGCACAGAGGATTTTTTATATGTACGGGATGTTGAAGAGGGGAATAACTATAGTTGGCGCAGTCCAAAATATCTCCAATTTCTAGGATCGAACAAACAATGCTGAGGTTCTATGTTCCACTATGTCGAAAAGAATATTACCCGATGGGAGGCTAGTGAAATTTGGACGAGCTCGCTTCGTTGTTTAATGGTTTTCGGTATTGTTGGGCGACCTTTTTGTTGCAGTTTTGTTCCGTATGTCGTCAAAATCTCTGTTATTTTGCAAATGAGCTCGTGTAGATTCTTTACTTTGTCTGCTCGTGGACATGCCTAAGGAGGCAGAAATGTCAATGCCATGAAAAAAAAACAAAAAAACACTGTGGCGCTGGCAGCCCGATATGGGCCATGGCCTAGCTTCTTGACACTCATTTGTGTTGCTCATGTTGTTATTTTTGTAACATCTGAGTGGGGCCTACGGTTTATCGCCGAGTCCGAACGGCACTCTTTAGAAGCTTTTTCGTAGGCAATTTTACTTTCGGGAGTTTGCCATTGCCCGCCGAAAGGGGATGGTGATTTTAAAAAATTGTTGGTGACCCAGCCAGGAATCGAACACAGACTCTTAATTACCAGAACTCTACAAATGTATGATCTAGCAACTCAGTGGCTAGACTTAAGGACATGTCAACTGTATATCCATAGAAAATGTGTTAAGAGGTCGGCCAGGACTGCTAGTTGTCTGAAAACCTTCACACAGTTCAACAATTTCGATGCAGGCCAATAGTTCATCATTAACGATGAACAGGAATATCGAACAAAACATCGACTAACTCGTACGCATCGGGCTGTTTTCCGACTTCAATGTAACAACCCTTAGAGGGAGAAATTATTTCTTTAAGCACAAATTCTGTCCAAAGGTACACTGTTCACTTGAAATTGTGAAAAATATTTAAAGAAGAAAAAAAATATTACAAAACATTCAACTTAGGTACGAGGGCGGGTCAATAAGTCCGTGACTTTTGGATTAAAACACAGATTTTTTGATAAACAAATAATTTTATTTTTCAACGTAGTCTCCCTTGAGCTCTATACACTTTGTCCAATGCTTCTCCAATTTTTTTATCCCTTCCAAAAAAAATGATTTGTCGAGGTCCTCAAAATAGGCCTTTGTTTGCGAGATGACTTCATCATTGGAGTCAAATCTTTTTCCACCAAGCCATTTCTTCAGGTTTGGGAACAAGAAGTAGTCGCTCGGAGCCAAATCTGGAGAATAGGGTGGATGAGGGAGCAATTCATAGCCCAATTCATGGATTTTTTCCATGGCAACTGCACATGTGTGCACCCTTGCATTGTCTTGGTGGAAAAGAACTTTTTTCTTGGCCAAATGAGGTCGTTTTTTTTTCAAATCGTCATTGAATCGGTCCAATAAGTTGGCATAATATTCCCCATTGATTGTTCTTCCCTTTTGAAGGTAGTCAATGTGGATTATCCCGCGTGCATCCCAAAAAACAGTCGCCATAACTTTATTGGCTGACAAACCCACCTTGGCCTTCTTTGGCGCCGATTCACCCTTAGAAACCCACTGTTTTGACTGTTGTTTGTTCTCTGGTGTGTTGTGATGGATCCATGTTTCGTCCACGGTTACAAAACGGCGCAAAAACTCCTCCATATTGCGATTAAACAACGCCAAACCTTCCTGTGAATTTGTTACACGATTGCATTTGTGGTCGACTGTGAGCAAACGCGGCACCCATCTTGCGGAAAACTTTCTCATGCCCAAGTGATCATTCAAAATTGAAACCACTGAGCCATGCGAGATCCCTACGGCTTCCACAATCTCTCGCACTTTCAATCTTCGGTCGGCCAACACCATATCGTGAATTTTTTCGATTGTTTCGGGTGTAGAGACCTCAACTGGGCGTCCAGGACGTTCGGCATCTTCAGTGCTTGTACGGCCACAACGAAATTCAGTAAACCACTTTTTTACCATTGAAATCGATGGTGCAGAGTCCCCATAGTATTTATCAAGCTTAGCCTTGGTCTCGGTAATGGTTTTTTTTCGCAAGAAATAATGCTTAATAAGCACACGAAATTCACTTTTTTCCATTTTCTCCTCAAATTAGTGAGTAGTCTGATAAAAATAGCTGTCAAACACAAACTAACTGACGCAGCAAGTTTAAATTTTGACAGGAGTCAACTGACAGATGCCTGTTGACAGGAGCAGTGTTGCTGTTTCAGTAAAGAGGTCAGAAATTCAAAAAGTCACGGACTTATTGACCCGCCCTCGTATCTCTCGTTTTCGACCGCTGTATTAACCGGCTAGATGGTGCAACTATATAAGACTATTTTTTGTATGGGAATTCGTTAAATTACTCATCTATGCCGATAAGCCAGCGTTTATTGTAGCCTTGGAAGACAAGTGTTATTGACGACATACCAGCCAATATGCTCGAAAAAGTGTCTCAAAATTGGACTCTCCGTAAAGATCACTGAATACGTAGTATTCCTCAACACTTACATGAAATAATCTTATAAAAAAAACATTGATTTATTAACTTTTTTTTTTTTTTCATTTCATTTTATTTCATTTATTAAATTAATTTTTTCATAATCTTGAAAACTAATAATAAATAAGTTGAATAAATATTAGTGATCATACTTAAACAAAAGTTAGTGGTGAATGACACTTCAAAAATTTGTTATCAATTTGGAATAAAATGTGGGGTGATAATCAGTAACATTTTGATTTACAATTTTATAGATTTTAGTATAAGAAGAAAGAGATTTAAAAGCAAATATAAACATAAAAATTCATAAGAAAACTAACATTGATTTAAGATGTAAATATGATTGTGTTGCTGATGAAAAGGAAGATGTTAAAAAAATGATTCAATATTTTCATAGCTCAAGGTGAATAGCCAGTTTTTAACATTTTTAGTGAAATTTGGATATCGAAAAGTTTCTCTTATAAGCAGAGGCAATCTATAAAATATAAATGGAGCCGTTTATGTGTAAAAATGCGAAAAGTGTGTTCTATGTGCAAAGGGTACATTTACTATGAACATATTGTTTACACGTAGATTGTACATTTGTATATTTCTACTTGGAATATTACCGCTTTGCTTGAAGAACTCTCTTAAAACTTTAAATACATATAAATGTCTGATTGGTAGTATCTGCAATATTTTGAATAAGGGCCAACAACTAGCTAATCGATTTTTATTTGAAATAATTCTTAATAAATGCTTTTGAGTGGTAAGTAGAGGACTGAATGTATTGGCATACGAACCCCCCTAACTTGTTATACCGTATTGCAACTTTGATTGTGCAAGATTATAGTAAATCATTAACAAAACATTTTGAGAACAAAAGGGTTTTAATAGGTATATTATACGTGTGATCTTCAGCATATAAGTTTTAATTATTTTAATTTGGTCCTTCCAGTTTAAGTTAAAATCAAATATTACACCTAAGTACTTAAAATTTTGAACTGATTCAATCTTGAAGCAGTTTTCTGTGCAGGGTAAATTAGCAGAAAAATTACTATTTCCACATTGATGTATGGGTAAGGAAAACTGCCTACAATCATGAGCATGGAACCATAAATTGAAATCATATAAGCTGTTACCAGATACCTTAAAACAAACTAGTTTTGTTTTATCGCTTATAATTAATTAATGGTAGGTAAACCACAACCGTAACGCTTCTAGATCTTCATTTATCGACACAATACTTTCGAAAATGGTTCCATATCCATATGTAAAAACTATGTCGTCCGCAAAAGCTGTTGAAGTGCCATTTAACTTGAGTTTGAAAATAGAATAGAAATAGAATTAAGAAAAACAATGGTCCAAGTACAGAACCCTGAGGAACACCGTTCTTTAATAACCTGGATGCACTCGAGACCCCATTTATAGTGTTCTTTTTATTAGGGAAGAACGAAGCCAATTAAACATATTTCCACGAAAACCAATATTGAAAAGTTTGCTAAGCAAGAGATCGTGGTTCACCAGATCGAAAGCTTTTGTCATATCAATCAAAAGACCAATTGTAGATTTGTTATTATTTAAACTTCCATGTAACTGACTACAAACCCTTAAGATGGCGTCCTCAGTAGACAAGCTTTGTCTGAAACCAAACTGATTCTTACTAAAGTAGTTAGACTTGTCCAAAAAAGAGGCAATTCGAACTTTTATCAATTTTTCAAAAATTTTGGAAAATGTTGAAAGAAGTGATATTGGTCTGTAATTAGAAATAATATGTCTATTTCCTTTTTTAAAAAGAGGTATGACTTCGGCACTTTTAAAATGGTCAGGAAAGCAACCCATTTCAATACTTTTGTTAAATAAAAAGGACAGAACATCAACGACATACCAGGCGACATTTTTTAATAACTTACTCGAAACACCATCATTTGTGCAAGAGGTTTTATTTTTAAGGCACAAGACAGTTTTATAAACTTCAACCGGTGTAATCGGATTATAAACAAAACTATTACATTGAACATCATCCATAAAAGGTGCATCTGCCTAAGAGGAACAGTTGCAGGCTATACAAGGATCAAAACTTGGTTTTAATTTCTCAGAAACTTCAGTGAAATACTCGTTAAAAATATTAGTAATATTCCCAAGACCTGGCTCCATAATTCCCCCCACTTCAATGCCATCAATCTTAACGCCGCTTTTAACATTTCCTAAAATGTTATCTACTACTCTCCACTCTTCGCGTACATTACCTTTAGCTCTCGTGAACATATCACCATAGAAGTTGTTGCGAGCGTCCTCGATTTCTTTATTCACAAGTTTACAAAAATTTACATAATGTCTCTTAAGTCTTGAGTTACTTTGATGGGTTTTTACATTTTGAATGCAATTTTTTTTTTTTCCTTATCTTATTAAGAAGACTATTAGTCATCCAAGGTTTTAAATATTTCTTTTTACCTGCACGATTTTTTACGAAAGTACTCGATTTGATATGTTTTTGAATACGAGTAGTTTCAATATATAAATCAAAAGCAATGGAAGGATTATCTCCACAGTAGACCGATTCCCAACATTCAAAAGTTAAAAGTTCTTTTAATTTATTGAAATCCACAGAATATTTTACTGTTTCAGAAGCTGATTTAGTATTTTCAGAACTATTGCAAAACGAAGTATAGTTTAGTGTTATCATATTATGATCTGTCAGTTTGAAGTCATATACTTTGCCGCTAAAATGTTTTTTTATTATTTTTGTGAGATCTAAGAACTAAGAGATCAATGCAACTCTTCGAAGAATCTGTCAAGCGGGTAGGTTCATTTATCAAACTTTTAAGACCATTCGAAGCCATAGTCAACAAGTAATTTTCCGTATCCAAGTTAGATTCAACAAGAATATCGATATTGATATCTCCTTAAACAATTAAATTTTTAGACGATATTGAGCTAAGAATGTTGGTGAGATCATCAATAAACGCGCTCTTAGCAAAATCGTGTAATCGGTAAATATACAAGAAAGTATAATCAATATCTTCAAACGTAAGCGATAACTTTAGTACGTCAGCACTTGATAAATTAATGCACGAATAATCATACATTAATCCATTTCTCACATAAACGGCAACACCTCCAGCAGAATAAGACTCATTACAATTTGGGAATAAAGAGTAACCTTTTATTTTAAAGGAATCTACTTCATTTTCATAAATCCAAATTTCACTCAAGACAATAACAACAGGCAAATTCGACATAGACTCAAGATGAGCTAAGAAAATCGAAAAAAATTTTCTCATGCTTCGTATATTTTGATGTAGACAAAGACAATATTCTACAGTATTCTACTCAAATGAAAATAAATAGCAGTCCTTAGTAAGGATGCTCTTCCTATCTGTCTAGGCGCTAATGTTTATAAGTCCTGAATTTACCCTTTATGCAGATCGTCGTCGGGCGTCCGCAAACTTTGGTTCTATTCGCTTAGTCTACTTCCTACGGCGAATACGCCCTTGGTCTGTTAAGGGTTCGAACATGCGATTAGATCCAAATATCGTTGTCAGTCGACTCTGTGCCAGGATCGTCAGTAAAGAACTAATTTTTATCCGAAGTCAGGGTTGTGGGTATTATCCTTCTGGTCGGGTACCCTCTTATATCTTGCACCTTAGCTTTCATTGTTGCTCAAACCAGGGACCACTATTGGTAGGTAGGAAAGCACTTTGCTTCGAACTTGATTGTTGCGCTACCCATTCATTCCAAGTTACAGGGCAGTCATCAGTTGTCTTAGTAATCCCGATAAACCTTCTCTAAAAATAGTTTTCCCACCAGAACATGTATTACAACAAGAAAACATTTTACAAAAAGAAAACGTCCCTTAGCATCGTAGATTTAGTCCATTAAAGAGCCTCAAGTAGCTTTCCGAATTAATTCAATTGCCCTTAATAATCGGCTTACAATAATCCTCCTTTAAAGCGGAAAATCCGCAATCGAAATGCTTGAATAGAATCGAAAATGTTCCAGCCCTTAGGCTACTAAAATATTTATTTCCTGCTACCGACAGGAACTGGAAATGATTGACTTCATTTCATTTTATTTCTTTGTTGTTTGAAGCTTCCGGGGAATACACTATAAAATGGCCAGGAACAGCCAAAAATGATTTCCACATGTGCGTCCGTTGGATTGGATTGGATACACAGCACCATTTCGTTTCGAATCGAATTTAACGAACATAAATAAATTTGACACTAGTGCCCATTAATCTTGTAAGGTGATTGGCTTCATTTATAATCCAATAACGTGAACGATTTTCAGGCAAATGCATGATCTCAATTCGATAAGGTCGAAGTTGGAAAATCCATATACAAATTGTCGTGGATAATACTGAAAACCCACAAGCTCGGAATGCAAAAAGATTCAACAATTGTTAGGCAAATACTTCTATACCGTTAGCTCTTAATTTAAACATGAGCCTGGCATAACTTAAAACCAGAGATAGGTTTCATCCCGTAGAAACATACCCATATGTGTTGTAGATGCACAGATTCTTAGTCCCATAACGGATTATCTTTGGGATACAGATATGTTACAAACACGAATACAATAAGAAAGAAACCGACCGCTGTGCTTGCTTGTAATAATTCCTTATTCAATTGTATTTTATTATTTTTCTCTTTTCATATACATGTACGTTTGCCACCCCATACTGGCCATCCACACCACCAACTACCACCATCCAACTCCCATAACATCGAATCATTCAACACAACAGGATATACCCTTGCATGTGGCTATGATCTCGCACATTCTTATTGCCTGGGATAGAATGAGGTGGCTGGGAGATCCAATGAGAGGGCGTTTGCCAGCTTTCGTCTGTTGTTGTGCAACTTGGCTGACTGGAATGGTTATAGCCCTGCCTTATCCAATTTACACCATGTACGTCGAGATTGGGGTAAGTTAACTCTCATTCTCTTTTGTGTTTGTTGATTTTTTTTTTTTTTTTTCCTTTAAATCACTTATGCTTCTTTAAACACCCCGAACCATGACATGGTCGTGGGCGGATATTTGAACAGGGTAGGTCCAGAGGGTAAGTAGGATCTAGTGCCCTAGTGTAGCTAAGATAGTTGTGGAAAAGTGAACTGAATGGTAGTGCCGTTTCCTGTGAATCTTATAATGTGTATCATCAAAATAGGAAAGAGCTACGTAACATAGGACGGAGTAGAGCTAGTCTGCCATAGGGATGGAAGATATTTTTAAACGTGAAATAGATTCTCTTAGTTATAGACATTGATGCTGGTGGGAGTTCTAAGACTATCTGTCAATTTAACTCGTTTATCTGCATTAACTTAACTTATAAATTAAAACATGGAAACAGTGGAAAGAAGAAATCACGGGAAAAGGTCATCTGTGCCAGTATGATACATCAGCAGTCAGGATTTTCATTCAAATTAGTTGTGTTCGTATCTTTGGATCATTGAAAATGTGTACAAAATCCGTACAAGAAAGGTACTTTATTTGGGTTAAAGACTCAAATAGCTTGCTGCTGTTATTACAAAAAAATAAAGTGTCAACATAGAAAGAATTTTGTGTCAAAGTAGATTTTTTACTGAAGATACACTGTAGTCTCATGGGAGGAACTGAACGCTTTAAAAAGATTCACTGCGTTATATTATGACTCTAAGATCGAATGTATTCAGTTAGAACTAGGCACTTAAGTAACTTGTAACACCGATTGACGGAAAAAATCTTTACAACAGCAACATTATGGTGTTATCGTGTGATGGATCAACTTAACTCGATATTTGGACACTGAACAGCGACGTATCTGACAGACCGTCACCTTCGACAGGGATAACTTTGAGGTAGTTCAGAACTTTGTCTACCTAGGCTCCGCTATGAATTCAGATAACGACCCCAGGGCTGACATCACACGGAGAAAAACTCTTGCCAATCACTGCTTCTTTGGGCCAAGAAGCCAATTGCTATCAAAGCCCTCTCTCGAACATCAAAAGTATATAAGACCTTAATAATCCCAGTCCTGCTCTATGGTGCAGAGGCATCGACGGATGAGGGTGCTCTTGGTTGCTTTGAGCGAAAAAGTGTTAGAGTAATCTTCGGTTCCGTCTGCATTGATGGAGAAGGAGATACAACCACGAACTGAACGGACTGTACAGCGACATCGACCTAGCCAGAAGAGTAAAAGCCAACGACTGAGATGGCCGGGTAATAAAGAGCTGATGGACACAAACGCTACGGTGCGAAAAGTCTTTGAATCCCCCCGCGAAGGACAGCCCTGCATAGGAAGATTCAGGTGGCGCACGCAAGTGGAAGGGGACTTTAGCCAACTAAGCGTTCAAAACTGGAGGCAGCTAGCAACAGATCGAGCTAACTGGAGACGCTTGTTGACTGAGGCCCAGGTCTACCCTGGACTGTAGCGCCACCTAAAATAAGTTAAGCTCGATATTTAATGGCATTCTAGAAAGCTTTGCTAACAACTGCGAAATGATAGTTTGTATCAAAACTAAGCTACGGCCACAAGGACAGTATACAATCAGACAAATTTCAATTAAGCGCGCAATAATTGGCACGAGAAGAGGGATGCAGTGAGGAACAAAGCACTAGGACAAGAACTAGCGCGTTGATCGTTTTATTCAAATTCTTAAATCCTTCGAAGTATGATAAGCAACTGCTTCATAGCAAAGTAGATACAGCACCTGTACCAGTGTAAGCAGCAACGAAAATCTACCGTGCTCCACGGTGTCGTTATAACTTTTGCAGCGGAATGTTGTACCGTTTATGCCCAGTACACTCAATCACAGTGCCCCGGCATGACCTCACCATAAAAGCCTTCAGTCTTTTCAGCTCAGGGATAGCAGGATCATTTAGACCCATCGAGAGGCATAAAATAAAAAATTTTCCTTACGAGGAGTGAAATGTAAAGTTGTCTTCCCCCAGAGAGACACTAACGCCGTATCCTAAATCGGTTTTCCGTGAAGACCTGACTACATTTCTATCCTGGCTAAGGATTTCAACAAGAGTCATTACTTGCCACTAGATAAACCGATCTTGTTCTTTCTCCGCAGCCATAGTCAAACCATAGCCGGGGGTAAGGTCATGAAAACTCCATAGTATGTTGTGCCACTTGGTTTTTAACGGAAAATAACCTTAACAGTGCAGTCCATGATATGAATGTAAATGGTAAGGAGAATGTCCAGTGCGTCTGTAGTAGAGCCGGGAGAGTCCATGAAGCCGAGGAAGATCGTTTTTTGAAGCCTTTTGAAGTATTGACATAAAAAGTTATTCTACTCAACAACTAACGCAAAGGTTTTAATAAATTCGTCATGTAGATCCAGAGGACACTTCTGAGAAGCCGAATGTCTTGCCGAAAACTCTTTAACACTGCCATCAGACCCACAGCTTGAGTGCAAATGTATTTGCTCAACCCGTTTCTATAGACCATCAACACATTGTGTCAGCCGACACCGTTTAGCCCTTCGAATTTGAAGATTAAGTAATGTGACTTCGGCATAGGGATGTCGGGCTCGTGACCTTTGACATTTCAGGGTTTTTCACCGCTTTAAGCCTTATTTGTGCAACACCTTAAAGACAAAAGTAGAGAAGAGTGGGTCAGCTATTGGTTTCTTTTTGGTTCATATGCTAAGTTGACAATATCAGCGCGGCTTGAATTTACGCTTGGACTACATTGGAAAATATTGCAAAGTTACTACCAAAGTGGATGCTGTTTCCACGAAAAATGTGAGAATTTTTGAAAGAAATTTCGGTAGAAATAATGAAGATGGTGTACGCAATTTTGCTAAGAAAGTTCATGAGACTGGTTTGCTGATTGATAACCGAACATATTCCCGTAATCCTCCTTTGCTATCAACGAAGTATTTTGCAGCTGCTGTAAACAGTGTGTGCCTTAGCCCAAAAACCTCAACATGCCAGGGAATTCAACAATTGAACATCGGCCGCTCTAGCCTGAGGGAAATTTGTCTTTAATCGGATTACTCGCTTACGAGACCCAATTGACTAAGGAAAGGAAGCCAAATCACCACCCACTTCCTTATCGCTTCTCTGTTTGAGTTTTAAGCAGCTCGAAATTAACGAAAATTTTGATCAAAAAATCATATTTTCAGATGAGGCGCATTTACATCTCAGCAACTAGGTAAACAAGCAGCTTAATTCCCTTATTTTGGGCTCAGAAAATCTACACAGAGTCATAAGGAAGCTATGTTCGACAAAATGAATTCCTTTTTCCATTCCATTTTTCCATTCCTATTCCAGTGGAATAAACGTTACAGTCAATGGAGATCGCAACCGAGGTGTGATAGCCAATTTGTTATGGCCAGAATTGAGTTAGCTTTATTCTTAATAAGAAATGTGCCACATAAGTTGTTAACAAGCTGCGTATGACACTGTTGGACATTTTTGGGTCGCCATCAAAGATCCATGCTATGTGAATAGTCCAGAGACGATTCAGATAGTTAAGAACAATATTGATCAGCGCTATGAAATGGAGATCAAAAAAAAAATGACAAATTAAGTCGACAGGTTTGCCAACTGTCAAGCCAGCCACGACAGTTTTGAATGAAATAATATTTTGTTATTAGTTGAAAGGTTAACGCTTTAAAAAAAAAATAACAATCGTTGAAAAATATTGAGCGATCATTTTCTTGGAGTCTTTTTAAAAGGATACCAACAGATGGCCTACCGTTCAATATACGCCGCCGTCTCATTGAGATCGCCCATATTGAATCTTACGCCATATTTTTGTTGTTTTGAGCGCTGTTGCTTGATAGCTGTTATGTTCGACCATTAAGGTTAAATTATGAAGAACCGCACGTATAGAAATCGTGAAAATTAGATACCGAAATGGTAAGATCTTTTCGGGAATGATTCAAAAATGTCGTGAATTTTTCGATCACCACAATGCACCTGCTTGCGCCGCACCAATGTGAATTGGGCACCAAGTTCATGCGATTTGACCCTTTTGGATTTCTTTTGGATTTTTAAAAAAAAAAAGAAAAGTGTGAGCAAGTAACTGAACTGCTGAACTGAAGGCGAGAATCGACGCTCCTTTGATGATTCTGAAATTGCATCCAAAATTCCCTCACGAGGCGTGCATTCAATAGATGTTGTGCACACGACACCCTTTTTTGTGATCGTTGGATGTAAACTGAGTTCAGCAAATCTATTCTTTTCCAAAAGCCTTATTTACCCTAAATACCCGTTGAAGTTTGGAAGACAAGGCTTTCTTTTCGGACATCGTTTCATTGTGCTTACTCAACATGAGTTCAGTCTCTGCCCAGATTGATCGAAGTTATTGGTTTAGTATCTCTCCCAAGCTGTCCTAAATATCAAATGCTTTTTACTTTGCGAAAACAAAATCAACTATTTCCTCTGTTTTTGTTCGAGGAAAACCAGTCGTTAAACAAAAGTACGAGTAACTCTGCCGATACACAACCTTGTCAGAACTCCTAAATTTGACAGCAGGTAAATGATATCCTTTTTGGTCACAAAGTAAGTTATTTCCATCGGAAATGCAAAATTCTAAAAACGTCAATCAGAACGTCAACAGAACTTCATTCATTTGCAAGATTTTTTCTTTAAATGTATCACCTCCGTAGGAAATGCACCAGACTTGCTTGAACGCAAATACAAATAGTTGTTCACAAAAAAATCACACAAAATTGTATATATTGTATGTCAACTCAAATCCTTTGTTTTTTATGGTTCCGATCCGTTCCTGGAATAGCTATTTAGTTGAAATTATCCCTTTTTCTGGTCCAGAGGGCGGTTGGATTTAATTTTCTTTTCTGTTTTTTTTTTTGCCGAACCCCATTGAAATTGCTATTTACCAGAACAAATTGTTTTCTCCTCGTCGTGTGGCCCGCCTCCGTGACTTTCGAAATTGTGTACTTAATTTAAATTCACATTTTTGCTTTGTTTTTCGCTATACCCATATTTCGTCTGTCATGTGTACGCTTGTTCGTCGATTTAAAAGGTGAGGGTGAGGCAAATTATTGCTTGTTCCTTGGTTATCCTTGTTTTATCCGAATATTGTGATGAAATTTTGAAGACATTCCAAGCATTGTGGCTCGATGGTTACTTCAGTTTGATCGTGTGTATGTAAATTCGTTCAAAACATCACAACGATATTTGGTTGTTTATATGCTTCTTTTGGCTTGGGGTGGTGGTGTTTTGGTATAAAGAAGGAGCTTAATATCCTTCTCGGATACAATTACCATAATTTATTTATTCAGTAAGCTTTAAGTTACTTTCACGGGAAGTGTAATGCATTCAACATGTCAATTTGTGTGTGAAGTGTTGGAAGAGGATGAATTTCGCCGAAGCCAACAGTGGCAAAATGTAAGGTGTAAGGTGCTTCTTTCATCAGGAACAATGCGTGTGGAGGTACTTTTGAGATAAAATATCATTTTTTCTCTACTTGTAGATATGAGTACTGTACTTGCGTTATGGCAATTTGAAAAATCCATCAAAATGTACTGAGATAACAACGTGTAAACAACATTAAAGACCTAGGTGTCTCCTCTAGAAACGCTTCATTCTAAAACATATATCTTACTTATAGTTGTCTGGGCAACAAATAATGTGAGCTTATGTTGGGGTTTCTTTTTAATGCTGTCCGATTCTCGTTAATAGAACTGATTCCCTTCACTCTAGTGTTGGAAAGTCTTTGTTTTCTCCTCGTACCTCATTTCATATTACGCCATAAATATTATACACACCTGCATAAAGTCCCCCGTTGAAAGAACAATTCATCTTATCTAAAGCAGAAGTGAGTTTCGTCGTCCCGATCTCCGAAAATCGCAGCGCCATAGGGTAAATTGTGGTTGGTAGCCGAGCTCGAAAAGCATTCGCATAATTGGATCACAGGAAATGAGATCAGATGTGCACTGTCTACATTTTCGGTAAGAGATTCTATTGACAGTATCTTGATGCCACACTATGCTGTTAGCATAAGACTTCAGCTTACATCAACTGATGCAGGTGGTTGATGCAGCTACTGCGTTTCTTCCAAGATTTCCTTTTTTGACATCAAAGGACTCGGTGAGATCTTTACCGACCTTGATAGAGCAGCATGCATTCTCCATCGTCATTCTACACAGACGGACGAGTTTGGCAGGAATGCTAAAACTAGACATTGCTCTGTATATCTCGTCTCTATAGATGCTGTCATACGTGGCCTTAAAATCGATGAATAGGTGATGTGAATCGATCTGAAGCTCATGGCTCGCCGTTATACAGTCTGTAGAAATGATCTTTCTAAATTCTCAGTATCGACTGCGATTCTACTACGATGTTCCCTTGTTCATCTCTACAGGCTTCGGTACGGGGTTTGTTTCCGTGGCATGTTATTTTTACTTTTTGGTAAAAATTCCTGGAGTAGTATCTCTCAATTTCCTCAATCGCGCACTTCTCATCTTCTTTCTTCTTCCTCCTGAGAAGCCGGTGTTCGTCTCTTCTCTTCCGCTCATAGAGCTCATGAGCAGCTCTGGTCCTTCTGAACAGCGCGGCGTTATATGCATCTTGCTTAACTGCATGTGCTTGCCGGCATTCATCATCGAACCAGGGGTTTCGTTGTGGTGGACGAGTGAAACCCAGTACGTCAGAAGCGGCATCTCTGATGGCGTTTTGGAAGTGTTTCTAATGGTCTTCGATTCTTGATGCTGGCGGCATTGGACCTGTTAAGAAATTAAGAGACACTCGATCGGAAAAGGACTTAGCGATCTCTTGCGATTGTAGCCGCCTGACGTCGAATTTTCTCACAGCATTAGTTTGTGTTGGCGTAGTACCGTGCAGGCAATATCTTCCGAAAGTTCTACCCAAAATGCCCTCTCTTCCTTGCTTTGCATTAAAATTGCCGTAGCTAGGGCATTGCTCGTAGGTCTTGTTCAAGAGCTCATAGTACGCATCTTTGGTGTCGTCATCTTTCTGCTCTGTGGCGGAGACCTCGCATGTCAGCTAATGTTTGTGAAATTAGCCTTGATGCGGATTGCTACGAGGCGCTCGTTCACATGCCAGAAACTCAACACTTCTTGCCTTAGTCTGCCTCCAACACCAAATCCGCATCCAAATAAGCGCTGGTTTGGCGGTGGATAACAATCCCCGTAGGTGTCACAGTTTTTCATCCTCTTTTTGGCCGGTCCATTTCATCGCATTTCTTGGATGGCGGTTGTGTCTGCTTTGCAGCAATCTAGGGCCTCAGCTAGTTGTCCGTCTGCACGTGGCCTCTTAAAGGACTGAACATTCTACATGCATATCCGAAGCTAGTTGTCCTTAATTCGTTTGCATGGGTTGTCAACAGCAGATCCGTCCGTATCCGAGGCTTGTTTTTGCATCGTAACTTTTGTATTTTTTCCATGGCCGGGCAGTTACCCCGGCTGCACAACCCCCAACGTGGATACGTGGATTTTGTTGATACCTTCAAGACAAGTGGTCGAATCGATCGACCGATATCGAGCAGCCAATTCAGGGAGGTGAATACTGCCGTTGGTCCATTAATGCCTCTTCCGCCACCATCTCTTTCCCAAGACCCTGACTACGTCTCGGAAACCTTACCGGCCTGAATTCCAAATATGTCGGAGTAGCCCGGATAAGGTCTCATTTTTTTTCGGGATAATTTCCACCGTTGATTCCATCTGGGGAGTTTATCCGCTGTGCTGTTTAAGTGCTGCTATTTTTGTTGGCTGGTCAGCACTCGCACTTATAAGTTTAGCAGGTCCGCACACTGAAACGTACCCGGTGGTTACCACGTGGAGGTATTACAAGCACAATTGATGAGTAGAAGGTAGTTGCAAGACTGAATATCGCCAGGCTGACATCCCTATTTCTACAGCACACAGCCACTATAGCGCTAGTAGGCATATTGACTACAACCAATGACAGTTGTGTTACTCAGCTCACTTATAGGTTCGATGATAGGACTTGGTTGTGACGTTGTTCTGAACAATTGACATAGGAAGTGATTCTAGGACTGAGGCAGAGTGGACTTTTCAGTTCGCAGAGTCAATGAACCTCTTTACGACAGTAACGCGTTGCGATCTTATGAGACTGTAAGCTGATCTCTATGACGCGATATATCTCACTATGATATGGTCAATTACTTTACTACTTGTCCTGTTTATCTGCCATCTTGACAGTTTTGCTTTCTTCATACCAGTGTCTGTAGGGCTTCAGACATATAGTATTTCAATAAGTTCAGTTATTGTGCGAGTATCGACACTTCAAATCGTTTCTAGTATTTGAGTTGAAATGATGATGTGGGACTAATTTATCTGCGTTCCTTGATACATAATAGTGGGATATAAGATACTGCAAACTACGTTCTTACTCTCACCGATACACAACCAAAAAAGATTTTCCGAAATCTTGCTTTCAGCATGTTTGGGGTGGCGTGCTTGATGAGGATAACACAAGTAAAAATTGCTTTTGAGAAGTAAGATTCACAGCTTATCGTCAATGAAGCGTCCTTTGAACATTGACGTGGGTCGTTCAGAATAAAGATATTCATCTTTATCCTAAGTACGAACTCAATGTGAATAACTTCCTGTTTGAGGAACCATTATGTCTTCAATAAATGTCAATCTGAAATCCTTAATCCAGACTTAAGCTGGAGGCTTTCCTCTCTAAAGTAACCACAAAACATTTTATGAAGGTCAATGTTCACGTTCTTAATACGATTTTTCTTTCCAGCTGATGCGTGGTTTCGAATATTCTTTTGAAAAACAATTCCACACTAGATACACGTTCTCTCCCACATGAAGACATGGTAAATTTATTCCCTTTGTTGTACATCCCACAGTTGGGCCTTCCAAAAATATGAATTCGAAAAGCTTTCAAATGTGTTCCTTTGAATCACGTGCCCCATTTCTCTTTTGACATAGCATAA
Organism: Volucella inflata; assembly: GCA_928272305.1. Classification (NCBI taxonomy): domain Eukaryota; kingdom Metazoa; phylum Arthropoda; class Insecta; order Diptera; family Syrphidae; genus Volucella; species Volucella inflata. Next base: position 70,046,091 of record OV743719.1, read on the forward strand.
ATAATAATCCCCCAATCCCCCATCCCCCATTTCGATGGTCTATCAGACAATCCCAGAATATCTAACAAAACTTTTCCATGCCAACCTTCTTTTGAATTTGTTACTTCAAAACCGCAGCCATTCGTCAAAGATTAAGGATAACAACCATTCACGAATGCCTCGTTGAAAGGTAGTCCTTTTTCCATGAAAGCGCGTGTGATTCGAATTAAGAACATGACCTATCCCATCAAATCGACTCCAAAGAATGCGTTGTGATAACTGATTTCTATGTTTGAAATCAACAAAATAAACACCAGACTTGGAAAAGGATAGTCCTTTGTCAGAAAATGACTTCTGATTCCGATGATGTTCATATTTTCAATTATTCCTACTAGAAATGGGATTCAATCAGTAAGCTAGAGCCTTTCAACCTCCTGCTGAGGACAAAAAAAGAGGATTCAAATACGATTGGAAATGATTTTTTTTTTAGGGTCTTTATCCAGGATGCTGAATGGACTTCTGATTCAGACTTGGAGCATTTTTAGATCGACAAACAAATAAGAACCCTTTTTTTCTCGACCCAAAGTATTTGTTGATTCGATACGACGAAAGTAAGAGTATCCTCGATGACAGAAAAAGGCACCCCAGAAGGCTGTCATCAGAATGAAAACCTAGAGGGAGAAACAAATAATATCCTCCATCCTTTGGACGGGTTTCTCCTTGCCTCTTAAATAATGTTGTCTAAATTGAAACAAGAATATCTAAGTTGTCCCTGAAATTTATTTTAAACCTTGTACGATACCCGTAAGAATTTCTAATAATATTGACAAGGTGTTGGTTTGTGTTGATTCAGTTGAAAGAGTCACCAAACTGATGAATGGATTTGGTTGAAATATTTGCCAACATTTCGGTATTTGGGTGGAGAAGCACAGCTGCCAATTATCATGTCCTTTCGCTAATTAAGAGTAAACACAATTTGATGTTAATTCCGAGGAAGCCCCCCAAGAAATACCGAAGGACAACATTTTAATGTATACATACTTGTGTTTCTAATAATTTTTCGACATCGATTTAGGGTTTGGCCAGAGGGCCAAGACAATCTATTCCTGATGACCTGTGGTGTTATGCCGTTGGATTTATGAGGGAAAATTAATTTTCCCTAATGAAGGGGGTTGGTGAGGTTTGCCCACAGCAAGTTTTTCTAATAAGGGGGAGTGCTGTTTTCTTTTTTTGTAGGTATTTAACGGTTCAGGACGAAATTATTTAGATGGATAAACAGATGCCATTACCTTAAGTATTGTTGAAAACAAATTGGTTTTGAATGTCCACAGTACCCTGAGGGGTAGTTCAATGTCTTCTATTCGCATCGGTATAGCGTCATAGAAAAGTTGGGATGGGTTATTTCAGAATATACATAGTTATAGTATTTTCTTAAATACAATTAGATATAGTAGTTAATTGAAATGAAATATTGATTTGCATGAAAGACCGAAACATCATAAAGGAATGCGATTCTATGTAAACCAAATTCCTTTAACCCTAACCCTAACCGCGTAAGAACTTGGAAGACCAAGGGATCTTTTGTTTGGGCTGAAATAGTGAGGATATGATGCGGCTGCAGACGAAGACATACAAATTTGAATTAAGTTCGACATTCAGCGCCTACCCATGGCGTCCCGTGGAAATTTCATCATTTCATGGGAACCTGCGAAGACTGAAAGAGGGCGAATAGTGGGAATGCTGCGCTTGTGTAACATCCCAATTATTATTGGTTGTCCTCTAGGCAGGCGAGCTGCAACCGTACAACAAAATTAGCTCCCAAACTGAGTATTCCTATTCGAATATGGATGGATTCTTTGCTGATTGCCATTGACTGAAGACCTAGGAATCCTTTTCGAAACAGCGTAAGCGGGATTTCTTCTTCTTATCCTTTTATTAACTCTTTCCGCGTTATAGGAACTTATGCGTAATGAGTTTCCCATTTTCACTGCATCGCTGCTGCTCCGCTTATGGGGCTGGCTAATGTCGCGGACCTCAGAACGTGTCTACATAATGCTCGGTCCTTTTCCGAGTTTCTTTTTCTTTTTCCGACCTCGTTTTCTTACAGTTGGAGTGACCGTAGTTGATTGTGCCTTTTTAACCGGATTTTCCGCAGATCTTCCTTGAACGTGGCAATACCAGTTTATTCTATTCGCCTCTAGCTGTTCGGTTACCGAATTCTTTATATGTAGACCTAATGCAATCGCGTTTGGTAACTCCACTAAACATCCTTAACATTTTCATTTTCGCTGCCGTCATTTTGTTTTTAAATGCTTCGTACATTGTCCAGCACTGTGAACCGTATATAAGCGCCGGTCTAACAACCGCGGTGTAGAGTTTTCCCTTTAATTTAAGTGGAAATTTTCGGTCGCAAAAGATTCCCGAATTTTCCCGCCATTTCATCCATCCCACACTCACTCTGTGGTATACGTCGTCGTCATATTTCGCTTCCATGTTAACGATTAATCGGAAGATCTATTCCGTCTAACATTATATCCGGAACAGGTCGCAACGGATGCGCAAATGGGCACGTCAAATGCTCCGTCTTTGAACGACTTATTTTAAACCCGTTTCTCTCAAGTGCATTTTTCCATGAATCTAAGGCGTTCTGCAAATCTTTGACGTTATCGCTTAGTATAACTGCGTCGTCAGCGAAGAGAATTGGCGTTACATATGCTTCACGCATGCAGTCTTTTAAAAGATAGTCGAATACTACATTTAAGAGGAAAGGGCTAAGTACGCTTCCTTGATGCACTTCGACATTAACTGGAAACTCTCTCGTTAGTCCAGCAGGGCTTTTAACCGCAGTTTTCACGTTTCCGTACATGTCTTGTATTATCCCGCTTAAGTGGGATTTTATGCGTGATGAATTGGACGGTTTTGTTAAAATCGAGATAAGATGGTGGGAAAAATACATTTACTCTTCCGAAGTTGGGAACAGTTGCCACCCTTACTCTGGCAGACTGCAGAACACAACACGAAAAAATTGACTAGGTCTACGTAGTAGCCTTTTTTCCTATTTACCACCCAGTCATAGGACATTGGCGGCCATGTTTAAGGGCAGAGTGAGGAATATAACTACGATCCAGAGCTACGCTCCACCAAACTATGTGCACCCAACTAGACGTCGCTTCTAATTCAACCTTTACTGGAGTAATCTTCATCTTGATTGACGTCGATTGATAGGACAGATAGGATACAACAAAAAATAGGCTTAAGTATGAAAATGACGAAAAGTTTGTTGAACCCTGCATGCCTGATCGTTCCAGACACATTATTAAGGCAGAGCGACTCATGTGGTTTCAGTTTGTTCTCAACTGATACACAACTAACGTCGAACAAGATCGATCTTCTGGAACTTTAAAAATTGTTTCAAAGACGTCTCTTTCGGCATGGACAGGGACAGACTTTTTATGATAGCTTCAATACGCGTTCGTACTGCTTCCCTCAACAACCATCTCTCTACATTGATGAGAAACATAGGTGAAGTACAGTATTATACGTAAAGACTTTGAGATCCATGAGTGTACCTACAAATACGGAACTACTTTGCCTTAGATGCGAGCACTAAAAGGCTGTGAAATATTTTTTCATTCGAGGCAGACAACACAATTTTCAGAGGACACAAAAACCAAAGAACAATGCTTTGGTTGTCTTGCAGTTACTTGGGCAACTCTCAAAGTGTGTACAACTTGCAAAGCTCGAATTATAACAGCCTTTGCAGGAGAGTGCGATAAGTTAAAAGTTCAATACCGCTTGAATCAGAAAAAAGTGTTATTTAGGAATTCACCAGAGCAAAAGGAGAAGTCAGAGGGTGTCTTAGCAGGACCGCCTTAAATATCGCAAAGAAACTTTTAGGTGGCCAAAGTTCCAAATCTCCTCTCTTGCAATACTGAGACAGGAAACTATTGTCTTTGGGTAAGAGACATCATATATACAAAAATCTCGTATCACGGTGTTTGTGGTCATATTGCTCCGAAACGGCTCGACCGATTTTTATAAAATTTTGCGTGTATATTTGGTAGGTATGAGAATAGTTCGTAAAGTATACTTTATACCGCTAGGTGATTAGGATGTCCCTATCGAGAACTTTTTTTTTCCATAAAATACATTTGCAAGTATGTGAATAAAGGCAGCGATATGGCTGTGTTTCAAATCCAGAATACCGATGTGAATGGTCCTGGATTGAATGAAAACGACGAAAAAATGCGCTACCATATTGGCTGGTACATTAGCTCAATTGAAGCTGCCTGACGTATCTTTGGTCTTCCAATTCATGAACGGGACCCAGCAGTTATACATTTAACCGCCCATCTTGAAAACGGCCAGCGCGTATTTTTCACGAGACAGCAATTGAGCATGCCATGAAAAAATACACTCGCCGAATTTTTCGAATTTTTCGAATTGTGTAATCGTGGGGATACTTTCGGTGCCTTTGCACGAACACTTCTCTTCTCCGAAGTACCATGCTATTTCACATGGAATTCAACAAAAAAATGGACGTCCCGCAAGCAAAGCACATCTATTGATGCGTGCCTCGGCCTATTCAAATCAAACACTTTGGGCCGAGTATATACAGTCAATCCAATGCAGCCTGAGTGCTCCTGACTGCGACCATTGTCGGTTAATGTCACCGGCCCATTGTCATTTCAATATATACGCAAAGTGTATTTACATGCAAATGTATAAAGATGCATGCCTTGCACTCGGCTTGCTCGAAGACGACAATCATTGGGTCGATATGCTTGGTGAAGCAGCATTTGCCTGTACAGCAACACAAATTCGTCTACCATTCATTATAGTGTTGACTACATGTTTCCCGGGATGCGCAGACGCGTTGTGGGATAAACACAAAAATTCAATATATTGCAAAAAATATGACGATATATTGCATAACGATTACATTCAGCGACGCTATGTACAATGAAGCATTGATTGCTATTGAAGATCTTTGCGTTGTCATTTTATCAATCACATTCGATCAATTTTATCGATCGTTACAACAATCAAACACAAATTGCAATACATTCGTTATTTTTTACTTAACAACCTAAATATGGACTAGAAATAATTTATATGCCAGAACAACGTTTGCCGGCTAGTAATGTCATAAAAAGTAAAGCAAAGCATTCGATTCATTCCACTTCAGCTGAAATATGGGTGTAGTAAATGTGAGGTATCTAACGTTTTCAGAAGGGAGCTGCAAAACCTCATTAATGAATGTCTACGCAACATCTTTTCGTATATTGAAAATCCAACTTCATCACAACACCTTAGAAGCCAACTCGAGGGGAAAGACCTACGAGTTTCCTGCTGGCAGTAATATTTACTACGATGTTTAATTTCGGCTCTAGTTGTAAACTTATAGGCAATATATTCCAAGAGTATTGAAAATTGCTTATGCAGACGTCTTATCTAGAGCTGACAACAACATTCGGTCTCTACACTACGGATAAGGTATTGGAAAATATGTTCGATCTTCATATCCAAAACTCCACCTTTGTTCTTCTAAGCAAACATCACTATACATGTCAACCACGTAAGTCGACTGTAACAACCTTGAATCATACCATCAGCTCTGTTAAAAAAAACAAATAGCATTGCTCTCTGTGCTTTTGTGGAAATCTGCTTGGCTGGTTAAGGCTCGAGCTAAGCTGTGCCTGTGTATACCTTTCTCATCAAGACGGCCTTTGTTCAACCATCTCTAGTTGTGCACACTAGGATAGTTGAGATCCCAATCTATTTCTGGGTCCAGTCTGCGGTTTATAAGAAACTCGCTCTCAAAAACTCAATGGCCCTGTAGTAGTTTCCTTAGTATTCGTAACAGTTTTTCAACTATCATACTCCTTTTATTTAGCCGTCCCGCTGTACTTCTTCGATGGCGCTAATACATATGTGTGTAATACCTCAGCAGTATTCGACCTCCGGTTGTTGTTCAGGTAATCGTGGTCCAAATATTCTATAAGCGGGGGTAAACGTCAATTTCTTTTGTCATTTTGCAAGATCGTCTACACTACGACCATGCATATTCAATGTGACCAAGTAGTAAGGATGTTACGTCCAACACCCAACTTAAAATACCTTCTCCAATGTGCGATCTTCTGCCCAATGCAGTGTGGAGCAAAAAGCCTGTATATTTAATCTGTAAAGTGCTTATCAGTCACCCCATCTCAGTTTTAGGAATCTGACTGCCATTCTGACTGTAAATAATATTGGACCCTCACCCAATTATGAACGGTATGCGCATCAATGGTGTATAGGAGTAGAGCAATGCCAGCTTTCAATTTTTAACGCCACTAGAGGTAACTACTAGACACGCGATGATCGGCTGATCAAAGTGGCATAGACTAGAGGTCTCTCTCTGACTTAAATCTCGGTACCATGGAAGTCAGAACCGCTCCCCGGTAAGGTGAGGCCACCGAGTGAGAGGTCGCCCACAAGTTGGTTTAAATAATGTAGAGCTTCATAAGACCCTGGTGGTGGACCCTCTGTCCTCAACACTGCTTCAGAATTGGTGTCAAGAGACCGACCGGACCCCACGAATGCATTAGCATCTCGTGAAATTAAGTCTATACAGGCTGGTATTGGCGATAAACACTAGAGACTCTAGCATAACTCAGCAGTGCGAAGTTGTCGCCGCTCAATGCCTTCTTTAAATATTTTACACCCAGTCGCCTTTCAAACGAGGTCCGTAATTCAATAAGATTTGCTTCGAATGCTACGGGTTGTGATCCACAAGCTACTTTATAGATTTGCTACATTTTTATAGCCATAATAATCGCATACAGGCCTTGAATATACTCAATAGTCGTAGAAACCCTTAAAATTTGCCCTCAAGAAGGCGACGTATCTCTATTACTTTCGCTCTAGAGAAATGACAATCATCCACCTAAATAAATTGACGACGACATAGCGTCTTACCTATTGGCATAGAAGAATCAAAAACTGAAATCCGAAGTGCTCTACAGAAAAAATTTTACTGCTATCAAATACAAGTTTAAACCCAGCCAATCCGTACGTTATACCTCCAATAGAAACTCAAACTTAACCCTCAAAAGTTATCAATCAATTGCATTCAAAAAAGGCTTCGACACTTTTTCCAAACTTATTAAGACAATATGCAGATTTTTCGAGGATTGCTTTGTGTCTCCCTCCGTATCCCCAAAACTTGAATAACTTCAAAGGACAAGCTTCGTCTCCCAACCCTACATGGACTGGCGTGGAGTTAAATTACAAGTATTGCATTGTCTGATACATTTTCATGCCGCCGATCGGATTTACACACCAGAACAAGCACTTTTCTCACTATTTAGGCGTCCGCTCGCCTCTCATTGTTTTTATTGACCACTTAGTAGGTATTGGTTTCTAAACTTCACCCATACTGCATGAGAGTTCTTCGTAATGTAACGAAACACGTATCCCTGTTCATTTTCAATTACTTTATCGGCAAAACGTCCCTTTGAAGGTTGTAAGCGTGCATCTTCTTGTCCAATACACAATACCTCTGCTGTCTTGATTTTTGAAAACATGGCAAACGTTCACATAACATTTATTTCATACCGCCCGCTGACATTGACCTTTAAAAATCTCAAAGAGTTTCCCTTTTGATATTGTGATACAGATACAGGTTTAATGTTTTAATAGCGACATTCAAACGAAAAAGGTTATCCATCACCTCCATTTGACAAAGGAAGAAAGGAAAACAATATCAAAACGTAAACGTAAATAAATCAACCAACATTCAAGGTCACATGACGAAAGCCAAACATTCCAAGAAGAACTTCGAGCCACAAACAAACATTACAATGTGATTATCTTACTTTACTCTGAATCTTTACTTATCATAATATAAACGTATCCCCAAACTGTCTATTGTGCTTCATTCTCATTCTCTTCCTTTCAACGAATACGTCTCACTTGCTGCCCCTAAAACCTTTTATTGCAGTCCCACGACAGGTAAGCTGGCCGGATTCGGGTATTTTCATACGTTTTTTTCATTTGGAAAATGTAAACAAAGTGATAAACCCGCTGAATATGGCCCTTGAAAACAGTTTGCTTTCATATCCTTTGGGGAGTTGCAACACGGCGATATTTGGCCTATACCAGAAGGTAAACTAATTAAACCGAAAGATCCTATTTGGATACGAGAGCACTCGTACTCGTTAAATTTCTGGAAAAATACAATGTAAGCTGGTTTCATGGTGGAATGGATCCTATAACTCCGAGCGGTGGGAAACGCGTTATTGCGGAAAGTTCATATGAATCCCAGTAGGTTATATGCTTTCAGATATTATTATATCATGCCGAACATTTTCGAAATTTGTAGTTAGCATGGTTTGTAATTCGAAAAACTTTTTGTAAGCGGTTACTTGGGCATGCAGAGTTATTCATCAGATAAATTTCAGTTGCAATTTACGTGCAGCCTTTATTACTGCTCTAGGGATGCCTTTATTACTGCTCTAGGGATGCCATTGTGTGGAGATGCATAAAAGTATTTCATTATTCGCCGCATAGCTTCGCTCGGGATATTCGATCTCTTGATATGTTTTTGATTGGATATTGGGAAAATTTAATTATACCTGATACTGGTGGGCTGTCTGTTCCTGATTAAAATGCCTGAGCTTCTGTTATGTTTTGTTTTTGTTCTTATTTCTTAGTGCGAATATTTTGGTTAGTTGTGAAATCAGCAATAGTTTGTTGGTGACGGTGAATATGCACAAAATTACGAGTAGAATCAAAAAATATTTTGTAATGAAACAACAATATCTTTTTTTTGTAGTATAATCAAATTTAATATCGTAGAGAGGGACTATGCTAACGCAGGGTGATTCTATAAATTAAAACATTAGAAGTTACCTTAACTTTACATATGCACTTATGAATATTGCATATAACCACCCAACGTTAGCTCCCGTAACATGAAGTGTGTGACGGAAATGACTAGGATAAGCAAGACATTAGAGAGAAGTCTTAATTTAGAGTTTCTACCAATCAAAGAGAGATCGACAAATGATTTTTTTCCAACGTTCAGTTGCTTTTGAGAAGGCATTACTAATTTGAATACCTGTTCTCATAATTTTCACATTTCTATAATTACGTGAGGTTAAGTTCTTCTTAACCTACGAATATTAAATGGTACATTTAAGACGTCTTCTATTTGAGGATCAGTATGCAGCTGCAGTCGATCGTTGTAACGAGTTGAGTACCCCTTGATAACCTGGGTTACCAGATCAATCTGCAATTCACGATGCAAGTCTTTGTTACTAATGTACTATGGGGCGTTTAGACTAATTGTGCTCTTCGTACAACCCCATAATTGGATACCATATGTCCAAATACGCTTTAGTTAAACAATATTAAACAAAATAATATTTTATTTTCAGTGGACATTTTTAAGTTACTACATCCTAACAACCAATAAAGTTTTCTGTGTCTGAGATTAAAAACTTTTACCTTCATGTGAAAAACATGTTCCTTCTATTTCAGTTTCGCATATAGATTCCTACCTATTGAAGATACTTAGCTGAGTTAGAATAAGTAACTGCTTGGTTATTAATTACTACAGAGCTCGCATCGCGTAAATTTTAAGACGATCATCGTTCAAACGATTGTATTAAACGACGTCGTCAAAACTTTGCTTCGTGTAGCACTACAATCGCAATCGCATCGTCCCGTCGTGTCGTCCATCGTTCAAACTGAAGACAATTTGAGAAACAGTTTGGAGCTACTAAACAGGTTAAATGTATAGAAAATGGCATACTGTTGAAGTTAGTTGTTTTGTCCCGATTTATTTTTTATTTATAATGCACAATAATAACAATTATCTACAAATCCTGTGCGTACAGGAAACGAAGTGGTGTAATACAGGAAATAAAGCAAGTTTTCTAGATTTAAAAACTAAGGCATTTAAGATGTTCTACCATGGAACGGTCAATGGACGAAACGGTGTTGGAATCGTTGTTGCAGCGGATCTTCTAAACAATATCGTTGGTATTTTGAAAATAAGCGACCGCTTGATGAGTGTTAAACTTGTCATACACAATGAAACGTGGAACATTGTTAGCGCGTACGCCCCACAAAATGGATGCGACCAATCGGAAAAAGATACATTTTGGTCAGAGTTCGGTAATTTGCTAAGAAATATACCTATAGATGAGATGCTCTTCGTAGGCGGAGATTTAAATGGCCACGTCGGAGAAACAAATGTTGATTATGAGGACTGCCACGGCGGTAAAGGCTTTGGAACCAGAAATTCAGATGGCGAAGACATCCTTGTAGCGTGTAGGGCTTACGGCTTAACCATCTTAAATACAATGTTTATTAAACATCAACGACATCTTATCACCTATAGCAGCGGAGGCCACGAAACGCAAATAGATTATCACCTCTGCAAAATGTCGCTGAGAAACCGTGTTAAGGACTGTAAAGTAATACTTGGAGAATCGCTAGTAAGCCAACACCGTCTGCTCATTAGAGAATTTTTCACAGCGGAACCATCGAAAACACGGGCATCGTTTGGAAAGTCAAAAATCCGGTGGTATAATCTATCGAAGGAACGAAGCGCAAGATTTATCGCAATGGCTAAAGAAGTACTTCACAATATAAACGGTATCGCAGACTCACTTAGCCCGCAAGAAATGTGGAACAGCATGCACGAGGAATGCATAACACTCGCAAAGTCCCACCTGGGGACTATATCGAAATACCATCATGTCGGCAAAGAAACATGGTGGTGGAATGATGAAACCAAACGAGCTGTGGCCGACAAGAAGAGTGCATTCCAAGCGTGGACAAAATGCGTTCGGAGCGACGATATCGAAAAAGCTCGACTGGCTCTTGAACACGAGCGTCTTAAAAAGATCGCAAAGAAAGTCGTGGCTCGAACTCGAGCGGCAGCAGCGGAAAATCTGTACCAGGAGTTGGAACAAATATCCCCACGATCGGCATATAGAAGACAAGCTATACAAGAAGTTCAAACGTAGTACAATACTAAAGTGCCAAATATTTTGAAGCTCGCTGCACAGAGGTGTAAATATTCGATGGAAATAACCTCGCCGAAATATATAAAAAATGCAGACGGTCGCTTATTAACAAATGAAAAGGAAATTTGTGACCGGTGGCTTGAATACTGCAAGGAGTTGCTTAACAAAAAGTCTCCACGTGATATCGTGCTGACAGCTGGTCTATTCGAGGAGGAAGTTTCGGACTTTTCAATCAAAGAAATAAGTATAGCAATCGGAAAAATGAAGCGGGGGAAAAGCGGCGGGACCAGACAGCATTCCATCAGAGTTTTGGTCGAAGATGGAGGGGATCGGCAGCGTTTGGCTATCGAAACTTTTAAATAAATTAAAATGTGGACAACCTATGCCGAATCAATGGAGAAGTAGCTTTTTGGTTCCATTATACAAAGGAAAAGAGAATGCAACAACTACCGTTCAATCAAGCTTATGTCGCACACAATGAAAATCGTCGAAAGAGTCTTAAACGAACGTCTTCGGCAAATAATAATACTCGACAATAGACAGTGTGGATTTGTTGAAGGAAGATCGACGGTGGACGCTATCCAAAGCCTACGAACGAATAATAATGGAAAAGCACCGAGATTCGTCTAAAGATTCACCCATGGTATTTATCGATCTCGAGAAAGCATTCGATCGAGTGCCTAGGGATCTCATATGGGCCGCGCTGAGGTCTCAAAACGTACCGGAAACGTATGTTTGAATAATACAAGACGTGTACGGAAACGTGAAAACTGCGGTTAAAAGCTCTGCTGGACTAACGAGAGAATTTCCAGTTAATGTCGGAGTGCATCAAGGAAGCGTACTTAGCCCTTTCCTCTTTAAAGTAGTATTCGACTATCTTTTGAAAGTTTGCATGCGCGAAATAAATGTAACGCCAATTCTCTTCGCTGACGACGCAGTTATTCTTAGCGATAACGCCGAAGACTTACAGAACGCCTTAGATTCATGGAAAATGCTCTAGAGGGAAACGGGTTTAAAATAAGTAGTTCAAAGACGGAGCATTTGACGTGCCCATTTGCGCATCCGTTGCGACCTGTTCCGGATATAATGTTAGACGGAATAGTTCTTCCGAAAAGCACTATCTTTAAGTACTTAGGATCAATCGTGAACATGGAAGCGAAATGTGACGACGACGTAAACCACAGAGTGAGTGTGGGATGGATGAAATGGCGGGAAAATTCGGGAATCTTTTGCGACCGAAAATTTCCACTTAATTTGAAGGGGAAACTCTACACCACGGTTGTTAGACCGGCGCTTATGTACGGTTCACAATGCTGGACAATGTACGAAGCGTTTTAAAAAAAAAATGACGGTAGCGGAAATGAAAATGTTAAGGATGTCTAGTGGAGTTACCAAACGCGATTGCATTAGGTCTACGCGTATAAGAGGAAGTCTACATATAAAGAATTCGGTAACCGAACAGCTTGAGGCGAATAGAATAAGCTGGTATTGCCACGTTCAAAGAAGATCTGCGGAAAATCCGGTAAAAAGGGCACTATCAACTACGGTCACTCCAACTGTAAGAAAACGAGGTCGGAAAAAGAAAAAGAAACTCGGAAAAGGACCGAGCATTATGTAGACGCGTTCTGCGGTCTGCGACATTAGCCAACCCCATAAGAGGAGCAGCAGCGATGCAGTAAAAATGGGAAACTCGTTACGCATAAGTTGGTATAACGAGGAAAGGGTTAATAAAAGGATAAGAAGAAGAAGAAGAATAATAACAATTATCTCTAATCTTATTGCGATTCTTTTGTTGAATTTTGAATTCTTTCTGCAGACTCCATCATACGGTTATTGGAAATATCTCTATTTGCAGTTTCATTTTCCATCGAATTGTCATCGCTGGGTTCGGTATCTGCAATATTGTTGTCCATATTGTGGAAGATACATATGTTGTGCAATGCGGCGTAAACATTAGCAGAAATAACAACTTTGCTAGGGGGCTCTTCCTTTCCTCCATTAAGATTCTCCATCGATCTAAGTTTCATGCCTTAGAATGAATTTGATTGAAGTGTACGAGTATCTTAGCTGGGTCAATAGATGCTCTATAGGGTGTCAGCAACCAAGGCTCAAGGGGGTATCCACTGTCACCTACAATGTTATATGTGAGGATTACACAAGGATACAAGGAACGAAAAAGGCTCTTTCGTTGGAATGCTTCCAAACCAAAGAGTCATGTGCGGATCCAGCGTATATTCCAGTTGATCGCAATCCCTTTTATGAACGGGTTTTACCAGTTTTAAAAGAAGACTCACAATCATCGCATTTAAGCTGTGTCCTGCTTTTCTTTGAAGAAATTATTCTCTCTCGCAAACTATCTCTGAAAGGGTACTTTGGCCAACAGAAATTCGTAAGTCGTTACCAGTCAACCATTGGTAGCCACCACTAGCTAGGACCTCCTAGGCAGTACCAAGTCTTAAAATATGTTAAGAGCGAGCCGCTCCTTAGGTTTACCGTTGGAAGGAAGACGTTGAATAAAACTAAAATGCAAAATCCAATTTAGCAAATTTATTGTTTAAAAATAGTTTATAAAGTTTGTACTTTTTCGTTGGAATTGAAAGAGGATTTGATGCATCTCTAAGCGTCCTTCGCATTCGCAATAGTCCGACAGAGTTTTCACTTTCTTCGTCATTGAGAAACAACACATAGTAATGCCGACGCATTTTAATTAAAAATTTAACAAACAAAACTAAACAACAATTAACCATTAAGTATGCAACGATTGTAAAATAGCAATCGTTCAATCGCAATCGTTCAATCGTCGTTATTTGACAGTTCAATGAGTTATACGAAGCATTAGTGAATCGTCAAAAATGATGTTGTCCGGACGATTAAACTATTTAGTGTTACACGAAACAATACAATCGTCGAAACGACGTCGTCAGACGATCGCCGTCTTTCGCGATGAGAGCTTCGGAACATTCGTTTCTTTCTTGTTTGTAAAATTGTTTAATTCGTCATCGTTGTGTATAATCACATATCTCGTTAACTGACTTTTGTAATTTTTCTGGTGCTTTAGACACGCATATATCAGTTGATAGAAGAGCAGTGTCGTCTGTCGTCTGTGGCTATTATCGTGTCACTCGTAAACGGTATATCTCTGGTATATTATAAATCAGGGTGGGCCCTAGAACACTTCCCTGTGGAACAGCTGCTTCTATTTTTTTTTTTTAACTTCAAAATAATCTGAACCAAAGCAAACTCTAAAAAATCTATCTGCTATAGTTTAAATGTGAAGAATATCAAAGAACTGTCTAGAAAGATTCCTATGGGGTTTATACTCTAATCTCTTGTGCCGAACCTTGTCAAAAGCCGGCGTTACATCTAAAAATAGTGCAGAATAAACTAGTTTTTCTATTTTGTTCACTTTTTCAACGTCTACTTGTTACTTGTTTTTATTTTTGAGAGTGTTTCGTTGGAGACTAGTTGAAGCATTGTTTTTTATTTTTTTATAATCTTTTGCAGCTGGACAACCCCTGTAATTAGCTGGGTAGCTTCCACGATAGTTGGTACATTTCGCTTTCTCGTCGTTCTTTAGTGGACAGCTATCAGTAGGATGTTTTCCTTTAGATTTAACAGATTTAACGCATGCAAAATCTCTCTGACTATAAGGCTTTAGTTTGAGCTCATCTTTTAATATAAGTAGTACGGTTGTATTTTATACCTCCAATATATTTTTCTGCCACTCCGTCAAGGCTTTCGTTCAATTTAAGCCTTCATCTTCCGACCTCCACCAGCGTTTTGTATTACTGTCAGTGTTGATGCAAGGTGCTATGGCTCAAGACATGAACGATTTTTTGGCATCGAGGTGTTGGCAGCCCTTTACGATAGCCACTTGTGACTTTTCACTCAAATATAGCGCTATCACACTATAACCCCTACATTGGGTGTCATCCGTGAATTCGATGTTTTCTCCAAGGAAAGTAAGCTACTTTATCACTTTCATATATCAAAAGTGACGTGTGTCTTAAGTGGTGTATAGATGCTTCTTAGTTTGTTGACAACACGTCGCTTGCCCTAGCCGGAAGCCGTCGTCTGTTGATACGTTATGAATGCTGTGCTTTCTGACTTATCCGCCAAAGATGTTTTCTTTACTAATTTTGGCATTGAAGTCTCCGAGTACGATTTTGAAATCACACTCCGGACAGGCTATCTCTAGGAGGTCATAGAACTCCTTCTTGAAAGAGTCTTCAGCCTAATCGGAAAAGGCGTGTGCACATATTTTTTGAGCAGCACCAGGGGTATGCAGTGTAGGTACGTTCCATGTGCATACTCTCAGTTCGTAGTCCGGAAACGTTACCTCTCGTGTTCTTAACCGAAGGGGTCCGTAGGGTCTCTCTCATAATTACTGCTTTTTACCTACAAGTAGGGTAGATAACCCGACAGCTTAGACCCCAACCTTGAGTGCCAATTTATTCTGAAAATCCCTACGACGGGGGACCGGTTAAACCGATATCAGTTTATTGTTTCTCTCGAATTATTCCACTGTCATGTGTACAGTGCTGCTGTTTTGTCTCTTGTTCAACACTCGCGTTAAAAAGTTTAGCAAGTCGAGTCCGGATGGCAAGCAACTTGCAACAGATGGCCTCCATTTAGAGTTAAAATCGAAATTTAACCAATTAATCTTGAAGATCGCTTTCTCAACTATTGAATCAGAAAATATTCAAAAAAAAAAAGGAACCAGGACATCTCAGATGATTTAGTTTGTTGGTGAATACCCACATTTTCTGTAAAAGGACATAAGACCATAGCACATTAGAGATTTCCATAAATGTCCCACAAATCAGAAACTAAAACATTTGGAGGTCCCTTCGTAGCTAACAAGCTCCAGATGAATACGGTGCTACCCTCAATAGAATAGCTTTGAAGGAAGTATTTTTTTCTTCTTGAGTTTTGAATACAACTGAAGCCATCGGTTAAATACTTCAACTGCAAGATATTTTGGAAGTTGTCTCTCATTTTTTAATTTCCCTTGTGTCAAAATGTTAAAGTACAGTAAGGACACACTACGTTCATCACGCACTTATAATCTAAAATGCATACAAATCATGTTTTCATCTGACAGGACTCTGATGGAATATTTTCTCAACAGATTGCTATACAGTTGAACAAGCATTTATCTTTTCGCTTTGTTTTGTCCTTTATTGACATACTCCTTGTTTTTCTTCCAAATTTGTATCCAAACGAAAAAAGTTCTATTCTTGTTCTCACAAAAGCACCAATGGCAGTTTGTTGTGTTTTGGCAATGTTGTCAGTGTCAACAGTATTTTATACAATTTTTCTTTTTTGTGGTATGTGTGATGTTTCAGAAGTCACACCAAAGCGCATCTACTGGTCTTAACACATCTCTGATATCCGAGTTAATCATAGAAACTACAAACTATGGAGTTTGACAGCGTCGCAGAAACAAGGCATATAGCACCTTTAAATGGACAAAAAAATGACAAGATTCGGTCCCAACTTTTGAATTAGGTCAATTACGGACGAACCAGGCCTACGAGCCTTTTAATAAAAGCTTTTCATAATTTTGGTTAGACTTTTGAACACTTTTCTCGTGGCAGCACCTCTCAATTTCTTCGAAAATGAGTCTTCTCCTCCTTCTCTGGAGAGCCCGAACATCTTTTCTTCTTAATTTTTCCTAAGGCCCATGAACCACTCCGATTCTCGTGTAAGTTGCTGTTGCGTAGAGTAGTTTTTGGAGTCACGTGCGATCTTTTCTTCGGCTACTTGTGAACATCACTTTCGTGTGGTGCTCGTCTTACTGCTATGGCCAGCCATCGATAATGCCGATCGTTGTGTTACCCATTGCATTCACCTCATTTAGATGATGAGCGGTCACATTACTAGCTCGATTAGAAACCTAATGATTTTCGCTGATACCATAGACCCCAACGGATTCTATTTGGAACGTATATCGTTTCACACCAACTCAAACACATAACTTTCGTGCCCACTCATACAATCGCAGCGATCCGTGAATAAATTCGATTGTGACATATCGACAATAGTGTTGCATACATACGTGTTTTATGTACTGTTGTGACTAAATGTAGCTTAGCCCATTGTTTCAATCCTGTAGTTCACTGGCAGAACTTCCCTGAAGGTCACTATATTTAAGTTTTAGAATTCTTATACATGCCGCTATTGCCGTATCTCATCGGTTGTAGTGACGAATGAGGTCATCAAACACGCTGTTGCTTTCTGAAAAAGGTAGCCCTTATAAGAAATTTCACTGCTTGCCGGGTACTGACGTAAATACCGAAACCCTGGCAAACAGTGAGAATAGCCGTTGCACTGAAAATCGGCTGACGAAACGCTCGTCAAGATCTTCGGACCTCTCTTCATGCTAAAAAGTATAGGGAGACGGTCGAGATATGTACATGTGGGCAAACCTTCTTTGGGAATGCATCCTCTATATGCGACTCAACATGCCTTTCAATGCAGAAAATCTTGCAAGAATGCGCTCTTAAACCTGATGTGTAGAATTGAAGGCGTACTCGAAAAGAAGGAGCAATTTCGACGACAATGATGGTGCTTTCGACAACGCATCTGAATCACTAGTTTTGTTAAAAGAAGCAAGGCCACTGATGAATACACTAATTACGGATGCTAACCGCGGCCAAAACGTTATGTTGAAGGTAAACAGAAGTTGCCAAAAGGCTGCGCCCTTTCTTCACACCCGTGGAACATGTTAGTCGACTCACTGTTTAATGCTCTCAATAATTGTAACGTTATGTTGTGACGATGCAGCTGTCCCTTCTACAATATTAAAACTTGCCTATCGACTATTTGTTTTAAAGCGTTGGCAACCCTAGGCCTGATCGACCATTCCTTGTTCTGCAGAACGTGACTGGTCTAACTTATCTGGTGCTTAAAGGCATTTCCATTCAAGTGGCGTTAAGACAAAAGTCATTGGAGTTTTGATGACCTAGCGTGCCGACTGATTTTAGATCCTGGTCTTATGGACGTGTAGTCTGATGCAATGACATCAGAATTCTTATTGCGGGAAAAATCTGAGCCACGAAAGGAATGTAGTCGGAATGTAGAGACCTAATGAATGATGATTCCCGGGATTCTCGTTAGCTGCCTTCTGTCATTTTGTAGGAAACACTTCAGATTGCTTACTACCATCGTAAAAGGGAATTATGCAAAATCCTGTAATTTTTGCTGTAAAAGTGTTCACAAAACAACGGAGCAGTACCTCAGTGAATATTCACTCTACGCTTCCACCAGGTTCCAAGTAATCGGCCTTTTGAAGGCGCTTTTCCATGAAGCGCTAATTCATCTGTCTTCGAAAGATTTCAATGAAAGGAACATACAGTGGGTGAAATGGACTTAATCTTCATCTGAGTGCCTCGTTTCAATGTTTTATGTCCTCTCATTATCACATTTAAAATATCTGAAATTTAGGTCAAATGTCTGATCCAACTAATTCAACCGACGGCTTTACCTCCTCTCCCATCTCTAGTTGAAGTCAGTCAACTCCTGTATGCCAGCGTTCGCACTTCACCTTGATTCTGTCTGAGCTCTTACCTGAAGAGTCCATATGATACGGAGTAAATAACTCCCTTCGGGTGTTTTTAACATTGTGAAGATAAATGCAGCATCTTCACTTCAGATTAGCACTCTGCCTAGTCCTGAAAACCACTTATTTTCCTCGAATACCTTTGACAATATCATGAGCTCTTAAGGTATCTGCCTTGCTGACTATTGATAGCAAAGCAATTCAAGTTAAGGATATCAAGTCCATTGCAGATGGTCGAGACCAGTATTCAATTCTACCCCATGAATGTAAAATAAATACGAATTAAGTGTAGTCATGGTCACATTACCGGGCAACGCCGCAGCCGGTCAGCACCCATCCAAATCGCACAACACCCAAATCACCTTTGTATCTACCAATCAAGAACCTCAATATTTCCAATTATAGATGATACTATGGTCATGATCTCCTCTGACAATGCTACTTTAACTAAGGTTACATCAACTGTCCGTACCTTCTCGGAAAAAGAATTCAATGAATCCACAAGGACTTCAAATTTCATCCCACCGACAGGTGCAGGATGATTTTGAAATTTGATTTTTTTTTCTTCTCAAATATCTGTGGACCTTCACCAACTGAATTACAGGATCATGATGTTTGTCATAATTCTGGTTCATTGACAGGAGGATTATCATTGTAACGTAGTGTATTTACTGATGTCAGGACGATGAAATTCGGATCCCTATTGTCAATGTTTTGCCAACTATGTGTGGAGGATGTCTCTCCATTGAAAATCATTGAGTTGGCCTTAATTTGATTACCTCAGGACGATTGATTGTTGGCACGGATCCATACATCTATTTATTTTACTTATTTATTTTTTGACAGTGAAGGGACAAACGTCTTCCTATTTTATTTAAACTTACTATCCTGTCTTCGGCTCGTGTGTTGCTGTTGGTGTATTGTCGTAACACACGCCAAATTCATTTCGATGGTGGCCTTGGCTGCAGGATATTTTTCTCAAAATGTTATTGTACTCAGTAATTGTACAATGGAATATGATTGGCTTCATTAAAAAGGACGATGATAATAATATAATTTTTGCGATTATTTTTGTTTTGTGTTCGCTTTTCCTCTGGCAAGCTGTCGTATGGTTTCCTGAAGGCTAATTGAGAAGGTTGAGAAGAAATTCCCGAAGACTTGTTACTGCGTTTTAGGTACGAGTGCAGAGAGATTCCTTTCAATACTCGGTATAAAGTAGTTGTTTGGTTTCGGCTGTATCGTCCTCATCATGTCTGTGAAGGATATTTTCTTTTAATTAATAAGGATTCGTGCGTAGGATTTTGGCAATGTGTTTTCCTTTCTTTTCATACTTTTTTGATTAATTTGAATTTCATACTACTACCGGTGGGGTGGTAGCATTATGATCTTTATTGGTAGGGTATAGGCCATTTCGAGAAGGATAAAACTAATTCAGGAAACTTCAGGAACGTGATAAAAATTATAATGTCTTCGATGGAAAGAATAATAGAGGACAGTGCAAGACAGTCTGGTCAATGGCAGTATAAATTGAGGTATGATGATGTTTTTGAAAAATACAGAACTAGACCATCGGATAGGAATGTCACGAACCGCTGGACCAAACGATACAACGAAAGGTACAACAGACGTTAGTTGGTGGATAGTTGCGTCAAATTGGATTGTGATTTCATTACCGTCTTGGACATGGTTTTGCAAACGCCAGGAAAAAATCTGCAGATGCGGAGGCTTGCGAATATGCAAATTTACTACGCCTACTGACTGTATTTGACTGAAATTTTTTCATAAACAAATGACAAAGGGATTGAGTTTTAATCAAAATTGTTGTTCTTTATGAAAGGTGGTTCCAAAGATTGAGTTTTAAATAAATTTCCAACCATTAGCCCTTCTCCACTGCTTATGCTACAATATTTTCGACAAAATCCATGCTGTAGGTGAAATTTTGGACCACTCTTTCAAGTATGTACGAGGGTATCTCACCAACGACGTATTGGCTTCCAAGGCCTGAATATTTTACAGTTTACTAGCACTCAGCAAGAATCTTACATCGTTTAAGGATGGGAGGTAAGGTGGTACGATGGGATAAGTGGATTTCTACGGCCTTGCTTAGAATCACCGTCGGTGATTGTGTTTTTTGTGTTTGTTTGTGATTATGACTCGGGAACTTAGAGTGGATGTAGCCAATATACGAGGGCTTAAAAGTAAGAAAACACAGGTAGATCCTCGCCCACACTTCTCAGATCACTCTGAACTAAAGCCATAATTCTTTTCTCACCACAGTCTCGCCATCTACGTACGTTGTGAGATAGCTTACCAAACTCCACCACAATACGGAAAACCCTGTTTCAATACGACAATAAATTTCATGTGGTTAGAATTCCATCTCCGTGAACGAATTATCCACTACTGACAGCAGCTCTACCTTTAACGAGTTTGATGCGCTTTCAGACTCTATACAAATAATTGTATTCCTGTATCCTCATACTGACATCGTTACGAGTATTACGGACGATTTCAATATACACAATTCTGGGTGGCTTCGACATTCTGGACAGACAGCAGCCGAAGGACGGTGTATTGAGATCTTCGCTGCGGAAAACCACTTGACCCAGCTTCTATAGGAGTCCACTCGAAGACGAGACCTTGATAGTCATACCACTAACATCCTGGACCTGTTTCTAACTTCTCACCCTGATATGTACACTGTTGATGATGATGACATTGTGCCATATCAGCTACATTCTCGTACATTGACCACAGAAAAAAATTCCTAAAAGAACAGTAGAGCAATGCGAAAAGGCCAATTGGAGCCAACTTAACAATTTATTTAAGAAATTTAACTAGTCGTTGTGTTTCGTCACAAACACTATTCATTTTGGAATGAGATCCTTTATACCTCATCGGATTAAAAGTACTCGTATCAGACCAAAAGAAAAGGCGTAGTACGACTCGAGCTGTAAAGAGGCTGTCAGGCTTACAGAAATATTTTTTCAGTCCAACTCGAAAGAGAAAAACCGGAAAATTTTCAAACGAGACAGAAATGACTACAACGCCTTTCTTAGCGTGTGAAAATTCTATACGAACAAAAACTGAGGCGAAAAATACCACAATTCGTCAAAAACCGTAGAAATTCTGCCTCATCCTTCATACCGATGCTCGTTTATAATGACATTCCAGCTGTCAGCTCTTTGGACAAAGCTAATCTGCTTGCTGAACATTTCGCATCCAGGTCAACACTTCTAGATTGTGCTTTGTCCCCGCCTACACTTAATTGAGTCGAATTTTTAATGGAACAAATTCACTTTCTCGAAACCACTGACTAAGCTTTTTCATCAATTCCACTCTTTAGAATCCTTTCCGAGCTGATGAAATCCCTAAAAACAGTGAATCTTATTCCTCTCCTTTTACAGACAGATTGCACTTACGTCCCATCTTTCCAAGGCCATGGAAAAGCTGATAAACCGTCAGCTCATGAAACATTTCGAAACACGAAAATTTCTCAATGACCGGTAGTACGGTTTTCGTAGCAACAGCTCCACTGGAGGTTTTATGGCATGTCTCACTGAAAAGTGGAACCAAAGCTTACATCAATCTAGCGAAAGCAAGATAGATCAAAATAATTTTACCACTTGTAATCCTGTTCACAATATCTCGTCATAATTTTACCTTGTCGATACAACATCGAAAGGGAATTGCCGGAAAACGCAGAAATATAACTGGCACTTTCTAATATTCCCACATTCTGCAAACAGCATTTTCCTCGTTCTAGACTGTCTTCTTCTACACCTTCCATCAATCCAAATACAAAGTTTGCGACGAATCGTTGCTCGCTATCATGAGTCTCGGCTAAAGCTACCCAAATGCATTTATTTTACACTTTTGCGCGCATGTGTGCCCTGCTTTGGTCTTAAAGAATCGGGACGTATTTGTTGCGGAGCGTAGCTTCACTTGGAGTCGTTTGATTGATATATTTCTCAAAAAAGTGCTTGATGCTTGGGTGGGAGATTTTGTGAAGCCGAATATTGCCTTCGAGGACAGCCTTGCAAAGATCCATGTAGAGCAAGTAGACCTCAGCTTGTGGTTTCTAAAAACCGGTCACAAACGTTTGGCTCGTAGTTGATTTCGATTTTTTTTCCCACTTTATATGTTTCACTGAATTGAAATGGTTTTTTTCATTTGGCAACTATGTATCTGGCGCTTTACAGCCGCAAGAAATACACGACAAAATGTTGTCGTCTGCGCAAAAGACTTTTGGATTCTCAGGCACCACTCGAGAAATAAATTCGCGGCGAACTTCTTTCGGCAAAATAAAATGCGTCTTCAGTTTTCAATTGACATAGAACCTGTGAAAAGGTTGCAGTCAAATTTAAGCCGTTAACTGTCTACATACATGTCAGAAGAAACACACGAATCAGCAATTAGAGGGAGCGAACGAGTCGATTCTTTATTGTTTCAAATCTCGTTTATCAACATTTGGCACATCATTGGTGTACCGGTAGCAGCGTGAATGGCAAGGATTCTTATTCACTCACTCGTACGGAGCATATTGTAGATGTAGTCAGTGCACATGCGACAAATCGAAGCTTACTGAATATTGGCAAGTGTTGTCGTTTTCGCAGTATGTTTATGTTTAAAAATGAATGTTTGTTTGTCCTTTATAGACTCTTAAATGGTAAGAGATAGAGCACTGATATCTTTGGCAACTTTGTTCAGAATCCTGTGAAAAAGGTTTTGGTACCAATTTTTTTTTTTATTGTTGTTGTACTTCATGCAAAACTTTATACGAGTAAATAGTCGCAATTATATTGATCGGACACATGATTAATGAGTTACAATTGAAAATGTTTATTTTTTTTACCTATTTTTGCAAAAATTAAGAAGTAATGTAGGAAAAAATTGTTGGAATATTGAAAGCTATAATTTTTGTGAAGGCATTTTTCCGATTATAAGCACGAGTGACGAGATATAGAGCAAAAGTACTCGAAATCTTCTATTCATTGTATTTAAAACTTGATCTAAATATCATACAGTTTTCTCACATTAACCATAGACCTGTATCTTGGGCAATCAGTGCCCAAAGCGGACTTCAATTCAAATTCTAATACATATGTATCTTACACAGGACCATGCCAAATAGACCCACACAAATAACAAATATTTTTTTATACGGCAACTGGAATTTTTGTGGGATACGGGTCTAGGGTTAAATCATAAGTGCTTTGCTCTGCTTTTCAATGCCGAATTTTTGTATTTTTTTTTTTAATTGATTGGAAAACATTATTATTCACAACAGTGATAGTCCATTTGCTGTATGAATATACGTTTCGGATATACTTTTCATCTACTTTTGGTGCATTTTTTTTGATGAGTTTTTCATGGAGTTTTCCTACATTGCATCTTCAATGGATTTAAATTAAATTTTAATTGCTTTCCAATGCCGATTTTTTGTATTTTTGTCAATTGACTTCAACCCATTTGCGGATAAAATTCGTCAACAAAGTTTCTTTCAAGTGCTTTAGAATAATGCTAATTTTTTGTATTGAAAACGGTGCCATTTCAGATTGCGATTTATATTTATAAAATATGCCTCCAAAACGAGCAGCGATTGGTAAAAATACACCTCAGTCGCGAACCTCAGAATCTGACGAACAACGTGAGCAAAGACTCAAAACTCAACGATTACGCACAGTTGTACTTGAAGTTCAATGATCACGCATAGTTGTTCGTCTGAAACAAGCGAGCGACGTCAGCAAAGACTTGAAGCCCGACGATCACGCACAGGTCGAGCCCATTCGTCTGAAACAAGCGAGTAACGTGAGGAAAGACTCCAAGCGCAACGCACGGTCTAGACGAACACTGAATGATTCATGGATGCCATTATTATTATTATTACAATCTTCATCCGAGTGTTGATTTTTGGGAAAATGAACAAATTATGAGTGCATTGTGAAGCACTCAGATTTAAAAGTGAAACACCTAGAGTGTGTTGCGCGGCTGAGAAAGTTAAATTGCCAGTGTAACATCCACCGCCTGATCCATTATCGACATTGTTATCAGGTAACACAAGCCAATCGAACCATTTCTTCGGAAACATTCGGAAGTACAATTCGTTTTTCGACAAATGACATCGTACGGCGCAACAAATATTCTACGCGAGAATTACATGCCAACCTTCAAAGTGCAGGGCCAAATTTATCATCGGGTCATTACTACCACTTCCAGACGCTGCGCTTGGAAGAGCACATCCATTTACGCCTAGGAGTCGTTAATGATGGCAACGTCAACCAATTCACTTGATTTACCCGGCATGCCACAGCACGTTTTACATTGAAAATTGGCGTGCCTATAATTTTGCTTCGAAATATTAATCCGCCACGACTTTGAAACGGTACCAGGCTCTCAGTGAAAAAAGTGATGGCCAATTTATCGAAGCTACGAGTACTATTTTGAATGGAAAATTGAAAGGAGAAGATGTACTATTACCAGCGCATTGGAAAACTGCGGTGGTACATCCCATCCCCAAACGGGTTAAAAAATCTACGGTCGATCAGTCTCCTTCCAAACATCAGTAAGGTTTTCGAAAAAGTCATCAATAGAGCCCTGACTAAGTGGGTTGAGGACAGAAATATAGTTCCGGATAATCAATTCGGTTTCAAGGTAGGGCATGACGTTAATCATGCCGCGTCTAAACTGGTTTCGGATATCCAATGGAACAAAGCTATGAAACAGTGGTGTATGCCTAATTGACTTGGAGAAGGCCTTCGATACCGTATGGTTAGATGGATTCTTCTAACTCTTCTGCAGTATATTCTTTTCAATATGCTCATAGAAATACAGTTCATCGTGAAGTGTGGCGATGTGACTTCTACTAGTATATTCAACATTAAAAACGGTCTGCAAAAAAGTGCGGTCACTTCGCCAATCCTTTTCAACATTTAAACAAGTGATGTGATAGGTTCACTTCAACATGCCATAGCGTACGCAGTCGACTTAATCGCGTATAGATCAGGTCCAAAGATTGAGGTTATAAACATTTCTTTGCAACGTCACTTCGATCAAATTAAACAATATTGCGACGACTGGAAGTTGAAGATCAACATTCAGAAGTCGGAAACCATTCTGTTTAGGACGCCTTTGTCTAGGACCTCTGCAGATACCAACAAGATCTGGCTAGATGAATATCTGTATTTTAACAAACATATAGATGGCGATGGCGATGGCGATGGCGCGATAGTTAGCTCATTGGACTATCACGCAGACAGTCTGGGTTCGATTCCTGGCTGGGTTACCAACAGTTTTATTAAATCGCCATCACCCTTTCGGCGGGCAATGGCAAACTCCCGAAAGTAAAATTGACCACGAAAAAGCTTCTAAGACGATAAACCGTAGGCCCCGCTCAGATGTGACTAAAAATAACAACATGAGCAACACAAATGAGTGTCAAGAAGCTAGGCCATGGCCCATACCGGGCTGCCAGCGCCACCGTTTTTTTTTTTTTTTTATAGATGTTGCTGTGGCCAGGGCCAAAAGTGCATACAAAGCGACTGTTTTATAACAGGCAACTCGATGCGAGGGTAAAGGTGATCTGCTACATGGCCCTTATTCAGCCTATGCTTACATTTGGTTGTCCCTTGTGGTTTAACGTGACAGCAAGTCTTTTCGAAAAGATTCGGGTGTTTGAGAGGGCTTGCCTTCGCCTATACAGAACACCAGAGTCTGAGTACATACAATTCTATCGCAATGAGGACTTGTACAATAAGGCGAACCTAATAAGAGTGGACAATTTTGTTATTAAGTTGACTCGAAGGCACATTGCAAGAGCAATGACCTCGTCGATCTCTGTTGATCTTTGGGGCTTACTACCCCAATTAAATGTATCACAAGAGAGTTCGCATTGACGGCTTTATTCCTCCAGAAGCATTCCTCTACCTCGACATGAAAGGTCTGATCCAGGACAGATTAGCGGTGCCGTTAGTCAACCACGTAGCTCAAACAGCTGCGGACAGGCTAGTTGAATACAACAGAGACGTCGCACATGGCAGTGCGGAGCGTCTTCCGTTTAGTAGGGCGGTAGGGAGTCGCGATATGTTGGATGTTGCTCGGCCGCACCAACAATTTTGGTGGCTTGCAGAAGAAGGGGAAGCTCCATTGTCGAATTCCTCCAATACTTCATAGCTTCGTTAGGGAGCAGAGTGGATCTGCCTATTTAGACATGGCCGGCTTACATAGGTGTAAGTAGGGTTAAAGTAGATATACTAAGAGCAAAAATTATAAAAACTACAATAAAATAAAAAAAATTAAATAAAAACAAAAAAATAATAAAAGACAACAGAGATGGATAACCTTCTCTAGTAAAAGTGGCAGTCCATACCAAAAAAAAAAAAAGAAATAGTATTGTGCGATTAATTCGTGCGATTTTTTTTTTCAAAATTTGAACGTTTATTTAAGAAAAACATGTACAATAGTATTATTCAAGGTATTGCCCATCTGAAGCTATGACTTTTTCCCATCTTTCTGGCAATTTTTGGGTCCCATCCCAAAAGAACTGCGCCGGCTTGGCAGCCAAGAATGAATCAAGTCAATTTTTGATATTCTGCTCTGATGTGAACAGTATTTCAGTGAGGGCGTTCTGCATCGACCGGAACAAATGGTAGTCAGAAGGGGCAAGGTCTGGGCTATAAAACGGGTGGGGTAAGACTTCCCATCCACTGTTTTCCAAATAGTTCTTAACCGGAATAGCAACGTGGGGCCGAGCGTTGTCATGACGGAAAATTATTGCCTCGTGTCTGGTCGCATATTCCGGGCGTTTTTCGGCTACTACTCTCTTCAAACGGATTAATTGTGTTCGATAGCGTTGTCCATTGATGGTTTCACATGGTCCTAGCAGCTCATAATACAGTGAGCTCTTCTTGTGTTTGGCAACAATCTTGATAGAGTAATGCTTCCAGTTCTTCATCATCAACTTTTTTGGCTGCCCAGGACGTTCATCGTCTTCCAAGCCAAAATCACCACTTTTAAATCGTGCAAACCACTTTTGGCACGTTCGCTCAGCTAGCCCATGCTCACCATAAACTTCCACCAAAATACGATGACTTTCGGCAACCGTTTTCTTCATATTAAAGTAATGAAGAAGAACTCCAAGTAAAAACACTTTTTCAGGCACAAAGTTCGACATATTCGAGTGAAAAAAATTATTGTTGTTCACGCTTCAAATTAATGACATATACTGAAATGACGTACAATAACAGTAGCTTTCCAACGCATGTTCCAGTGGAATAATACAAGTTACCCCATCTGTTAGCAAACCGCATGAACTAAGTAATATACCCAATACTTGTACAATAAGTTAACTTAAGTAGGTTAAGTAGGCTTAGGATTTATTTTTAAGTAGTCTGTATTTAGTTTATAAGTTTTATAATAATAAAATAAAATATGTCCATTTACTAAGTTTTTGATAGCAAAATACTCGTATATTTTCTTACTTTTAGTTTCAGTGAATTAAAATAAATATACATACACTGTAAGGAATGTTAAAGGACTCGTAGTTTTTCTGTCTAGCTTATAAGAATTAATGAGTTTAGAAATAAAAAAATGCATATAAAAAATAAAAAATAAAAATAACTGTTATTAAAAAAATGTATCATGAAAATTCCTATATATAGTTCACCATACAAAATGTGTGTATGTACTCGTAATTCTTTTTCTTAATGAAAACTTTATTAGCTAAAATGATGATTCACTCGTATCTACCTATACTTATCTAACATAGACCGTTACATGTGTTAGTTATTTGCGTTTCTAGGATGAATTATTCAATATGAAGGTAAATTACATACGTAGATACTCGTACTATTGAAAAAAACCTACTGTACACCACAATCTCTAGGCCTGACGGATGGTGGTGCATGCACAGGATATGGCGAGGCCACTCAAAGCCGAGTTAAAAGGTCGAATTGTGTTAAAACGAAAAACACGTTATTATCTTTAGAAATTGAAGTACTCGTATCCCAATAACAGCTATCTGGCTTTGTTTTTTAATTATTTATTCAACTATCGGAAGGCTTTGCGCTGTTATTTATTAATTTTCCCATTCCCCAGCAATTTTTTTGGTCTCCTAGTTTGTATGGTAAATTATCTATGCCGTTGTTGGTTTTTTTTTTTTGTTCATTTCAGGACTACGTACCTCGGTTGAGTGGCATTGGTCTTTGTGTGGTCAATTTAATGGATGACATGCATGAGTACATGCGAGGCCTTTTCGTTATCATGTAAGTCAATAATAGGACATTCATTTCGTTTTGATATAAATAATTAAAAAGTCAATTTAACTGGGACTGACGGCAGTCTCACCTGAGAGTGAGTACGAGTATATGACATGAATCTGATGGTGAATTGAAATTAAAAAAAAAAAATAAAAAAAAAACTCACCCACCAAAGGATTCTCGTCATATCATCAAAGTGTTATTCAACTGAATTTGCACCTCTCTGTGATTGAAAGTGAATTTAAATAAAATTGGATGCACTCGGACTTGTACTCGTACTCGTATCTACACCTTAGCAGTAACGAGATAAAATATGATTTTGGTTTTGTGTTCTCTTTCGCAAGGTACTGTGGACCAACAATTTTGCTGGCATATCTCTATATAAGGACATCACAGGAGTTAAGGCCACCCGATGGTCCGCTTGCGGTTATGATGTTCGAGCATCGAGCGGATATACGAAATCGTCAGAGGTAAGAACTTTAGACATTTCCATTTAAATTTTAAATTTGATTTGGTTAAAGGTATGTTAGTTGTGAGTATGAGTATAGAATGGTTTGGTGGTGTATGGTAGGAAAAAGTAGCAATCCTCAACTAAAAGGACGGGGATACATCTGGTAATTGAGGTATTTTTTATTATTGTATCAGCACTAGCTTACATTTTTATAGCATTATGTTCAAATGTTCATCGCTAAGTAATTTGATTTTTAGTGAAAATATTATAAAGAATTGATTGTAAACATTCTCACTTTATGCAGCTACAGTACCTATTTGGATGATGAGGTAACCAGACAATTTAAATCCTGCATCATCAACAAAGATTGCAATAAAACATCAAAAGATCTTTCGGAAATGCTATTCTTTTGAATATCCACTTGTCTGTAGCCAGCCTAGAGGGGCTCAAGCCAGAAACATTATGTCCTAAAGATTATTTTAGAGTTTCTATACTTCTGGATTTAATACAAAAACTTACTGACAACGAGGATGTTCTACTATCGTTTCGAGCTCTGCTTCTAGGTTTTGCTGTCGTTAATCGAGAAAATGAAATGGAAAAGCTAACTCTTTACTGCGATTACGCAATATCCTTGTCAGCTGTTAAAACGGAGGACATGCATCAATTGATCCCTCTACCGATGTTCTGAAACTGCAAGATATATATATTAAGACCTACTTGGGGAGCATAAGTTGCCTGCTTGCAATTTTGGTCACACTACCTATTACAAACAGCTAGCGTTGAATGAACCTTTTCAACGATAAAGAGGATCAAAACAGTATCCCGAAGCATCATGGACCAATCAAGACAAGTAGTTTTCTAATTGTTGTATAAGGAATTACTTCTTCGAAATTGAACGTTTCTTGCGATTCTTTGCTAGCTTCTCCCAGTCTACTCAGAGGCGATCAAAAATTAATTCGCAAGCAATGTGATTAAAATAAATTTGAAACACGCTCTCGCAAAATATGGCAATATACATGTCTACCGATTTCATTAAACGATTTCAGGGATCTAGAAATTGGTTCATTCTGCCCATAATTTGTTCTTTGCCCCATACGGTAAAAGATGCGACGATCCCTTAATACCCTCTCAGGAGCATGAAGAGGTAACAAGGATAGAAGTGCAGGACTAACTATCTGAGAAGGTAAAACATCTCTGACAAAAATATTATCATGTACTGCCTTCTTGTACTAAGTGTCATTATACCTATTAATTGATAACGAGCTTTATAAGAAGGCTCAAAAGACCAACGCATTTTAAAGAAGATATATTCTGTAAAACGTCTTTGCACTCTTTCAATTCGGTCAGAAAGGTACTGATATTTTGGATTCCACACAACATAGGCGCATTTTAAGTATTGACCTGATTAGAACAATCAAAAGGGACCGAAATGTATGAGGATCAGAAAAAATCTCTTGAGTTTCTTTTAACGAAATATATCATTATATCCAAGAATATCATTAGTAAAAATAATAAACAGGAGGGGCCGTAAATGACTACCTTGTGGAACTCCCGTAGTGCAAGAAATTAATTTTGATAGATATTTCTCAAGCACATTTACCGAAATTTTTAACCAGCACATGATTTACCGAGTCAAAAGCTTTGCTTAAGTCCATATATACGGCGTCGACCTGACATCTACATTCAATAGCAGATGTAAAGTGGACGAGATTAGATGTTGTCGAACGACCCGAAACAAAACCATGCTGAAACTCAGATATACCACCTTGACCAGCGTGTGGCGCTGCAATTGTTCAGGTTTGAGTTCTGTTTTTTTGTTAAGTTGGTACATCTGTTGTTGATATTCTCTCTTAATCTAAGCGTCATAGCTTGACATTTGCAAAAGTTACGTAGCCAAGAGTACATCTATCTCTGTGCGTGTTGGCGATTTTTTACAATTTTAGAAATGAACTTAAATTTGCAACAACGAACTTGTATTGAATTTTGCGTAAAAACGGATTTAATGGTACGCGAACGTTGGAAATGTTGGAAAAGTTTTTCGGCAACGATTCTCTAAAGAAAACGGTCGTTTGCCAGTGGCACGGGCGGTTCAAAAGTTGTCGTGAGTCAATCGAAGATGATGAACGCAGTGGCAGACCATCGACATCGAAAAGCGATGAAAACATTGATGAGGTAAAAGAAATGTTGGTCAATTACCACAAATTAACCATCAGATAGATAGCGGAGGACTTGAACATTGCCTATGGATCCGTCCAAGACATTTTGGTTAATGGTTTGGGCTTCCGTCGTGTAGCAGCAAAGTTGGTGCTAAAAGACCTCAATTTCATGCAGACAGGCGAGACAGTAAGCAATGAGTATTATTTGGGCGTTACGAGACGTTTTCGTGAAGCAATTCACCGAAAGAGACCAGAATTGTGGCAGAAAACTGGTGGATTTTGCACCATGATAACGCACCGTCGGCGTCGCACAGTGTCATCATTATTTGTAATTTTTTGACGAAAAATGCAACAAACAAATGCCCCCTGTGTCTTCTTTCTGTTCAATCGAGTTTTAAAAGCAATACGGGGAACGCGTGCGTTTCAGTAGCCGAGAGAAAGTAATGTAAAAATCGCAGGAAGCACTGATGAACATACCGAAAACCGAATATAAAAAACGTTTCGAAGATTGGATCAAGCGCTGGCATAAGTATGTCGCAGTCGATGGGGATTACTTTGAAGGGGACAATATAAGAGTAGATTTAGATGAATAAACTTGTATATTTAATTTTCTGAATAAGTGGTATGCTCCTTTATCTGGACTTCTAATTGATTTTTGACAATAAATTCAAAAAGCTTTGGTTTAGCACATAGTTAACTGATACCTATTCAGTTTTGAACATCATACTTAGAGCCAGATTTTCAGATAGGCATCAAAAACGAGGTCTTCCACTCATTAAGGAACCTGACCTTAGTGATGATTAAATATTATTAACACAGGTTTGCAGATCTCTTTGCAAGAATTCCTCAATATCATCGCAGGAATACCATCGGCCTTAGGCTTAGAATGCGGTTTAAGGATACAGATAGCAGTCTCAATGCCGTGAACTTGGAGAAATAATTTCCCAAAGTTGATGTTGGGCAAAGTGGATTTTCCATGACTTTCTGCAAGATTTCTGATGATAACTGTTCGCATTCCTGTCGAATGTTCTCGTTACGGGCTGCGATTGTCTGAGGCTTGTTTGCATAAGCCCGTGACTTCAAAGAAAGAAGTCTGGTATGGTTAAATGAGGCGATTTTGCTGGCCATGCCAAATCGCCGAAACGGGAGATTACGCGACCAGGAAAGGCTTCCTTCACAATAGCCATTTTGGCTCATGCTGTGTGTGCAATTGCAACGTTTTGTTGATATCACATGTTCACCAAACCCCCCAATTCCGGCAGTAAGAAGTCGTTAATCATAGCCCTGTAGCGTTCGCTAGTAACAGTGACCGTATTGCCAATGGCGTCCTCAAAAAAATACGAACCAATCACTTCTCCCTCGTGAACGCCGCACCATACACTGGCTTTGAGTGGATGTACTAGCTCTTCGTGCATCACACGCGGATTTTCAGTGCGCCAGAAATGAAGATTTTGCTTATTGACGTAACAGCTGAAGTTGAAATGCACATTGCCACTCATGATGATTTTCGACACAAAATCGTCCTGGTTGAGGATGGCTTTATAGCGGAATATAGCGCTCCGTTGCTTATCTGTTTGTATACTGCAGCTGTCTAGTTCTTACTTACTTTAGGTGGCGCTACAGTCCGGGGGGGACCTGGGCCCCAGTCAACAAGCTTCTCCAGCTAGCTCGATCCCTGGCTAGCTGTCTCCAGTTTCGCACGCTAAGGTTTCGACTGAGGTCCTCTTCCACTTGCGTGCGCCACCTGAGTCTTGGCTCTACATGACCCAGCCATCTCAGTCTTTGGATCTTCACTCATCTGGCTAGGTCCATGTCGCTGTACAGTCCATACAGTTCGTCATTGTATCTCCTCCTCCACTCACCGTCAATGCAGACGGGACCGAAGATCGCCCGAAGAATTTTTCTCTCGAAGCAACCAAGAACACCCTAATCCATTTTTGATAATGTCCATGCCTCTGCGCCATAGAGCAGGACAGGGATTATTAAAGTTTTATAAAGGGTGACTTTTGTTGTCCAAGAGAGGGCTTTGCTACTCAATTGCCTTCTTAACCCAAAGAAACAGCGGTTGGCAAGAGTTATTCTTCGCTTGATCTCAGCGCTGGTGTCATTGTCTGTATCTATAGTGGAGCCTAGGTAGACAAAGTCCTTAACTACCTCCAAGTTATATCTGTCGAGGGTGACGTTCTGTCCGAGACGTCGGTGTTGGTTGTCCTTTTTGCTTGACAGCATATACTTGGTCTTGCCCTCATTGACCGCTAAACCCATTTTCGCACCTTCCGTCTCAATACTCACGAAAGCGCCACTGACATCACGCTGTTTTCTCCCGATTATGTCAATATCGTCGGCGTATGCGAGTAGTTGGACGGACTTTTAAAAGATAGTGACTCTTGTGTTTGCTCGTGAGTTTTGCACTATTCTTTCAAGTACGATGTTGAAAAAATGCATGACAGTGCTTCGCCTTGTCTAAATCCTTTCTGGACATCAAAGGTCTCGGTGCATTCTCCATCGTCATCCTGCACAGACGGACGAGTTTGGCAAAGATGCCAAAACTAGACATTGCTCTATATAGCTCGTCTCTATAGATGCTGTCATGCGCGGCCTTAAAATCGATGAATAGGTGGTGGGTATCGATCTGAAGCTCATGGTTCTTCTCCAAGATCTGCCGTAGTGTGAATATCTGGTCGATGGTGGACTTTCCTGGCCTGAAGCCACACTGATATGGACCTATCAGGTTGTTGACGAACGGCTTCAGGCGTTCACACAATACGGCGGATAAGATCTTATATGCGATGTTAAGGAGACTGATGCCCCTGTAGTTGGCGCAGTTCAGAGGGTCTCCTTTCTTGAGAATTGGACAAACAATACTGAGGTTCCATTCATGGGGCATACTTTCGTCCGACTATATTTTACAGATGAGTTGGTGTATGCTACTTACCAAGTCATCGCCTGCCGCTTTGAAGAGCTTGGCAATCAGGCCATCCACTCCAGCAGCTTTATTGGACTTAAGCTTCGATATAGCTATCTTCTGCTGCCTGATTCTGTTGATTCTGCCTGACAGCGGTATTTGGTCCGTCATCGCCGTTATGTAGTCTGCAGAAATGGTCTTTCCAAATCCTCAGCATCGACTGCGATTCTACTTCGATGTTCCCTTGTTCATCTCTACAGGCTTCGGTCCGGGGTTTGTTTCCGCGGCATGTTATTTTTACCTTTTGGTAAAACTTCCGAACCTCATTCCTGGAGTAGCATCTCTCAATTTCCTCGATCGCGCGCTTCTCATGCTCTTTCTTCATCCTCCTGAGAAGCCGGTACTCGTCTCTCCTTTTCCGCTCATAGAACTCATGAGCAGCTCTGGTCTTTCTAAGCAGCGCCGCGTTATATGCATCTTGCTTTGCTGTATGTGCTTGCCGGCATTCATCATCGAACCAGGGGTTTTGTTGTGGTGGACGAGTGAAACCCATCACATCAGAAGCGGCATCTCTGATGGCGTTTTGGCAGTGTTTCCAATGGTCTTCGATGCTTGATGCTGGCGGCATTAGACCTCTTAAGAGATTAAGAGACACTCGATCGGATAAGGACGAGCGATCTCTTGCGATTGTAGCCGTCTGACGTCGAATTTTCTCAGAGCATTAGTTTGTCTTGGCGTAGTTTGGGATATTCGAAACTGTACCTTGGCTACAACAAGGTAATGGTCCGAGTCGATGTTGGCTCCTCGGAACGTACGGACATCCATAATGCTTGAGAAGTGTCTTGCGTCGATCGCAATGTGATCAATTTGGTTGACTGTTGATTGATCAGGAGTTCTCCAAGTCCCCTTGTGTATGTCGAGATGTTGGAACCCCGTGCTAGCCACGACAATGTTTCGCCCCGCCGCAAAGTCGATTAGCCTTAATCCGTTATCGGAGGTGGTGTTGTGCGGGCTATATTTTCCGATTGTTCCACCAAAGATACCCTCTCTCCCTAGCTTTGCATCTCTCCGCCACCATCTCTTTTCCAGGACCCTGACTAAGTCCTGGAAATCCTTTCCGGCCTGAGCTCCAAATATGTCGGAGTAGCCCGGATAAGGTCTTGTTTTGTTTTTCCGACACTAATCCTGGTTAATGGCGCAGGAAACTCGCCATTTGCCCCCTTCACTTCGCAACCTCTAGTGAGATTCCCAGATGGCGCCACGGGGAGGCGTGAAGTAGGACTTATTAGCAGAGCTGCAAGATGTTCGGCTGCAGAGGCTCATTCTCGTCATTTAAGGAACCAGCACCTGTCGGAAGATGCTACTTCTACGAGGCCTTATACTAATCGTTGTCATCAGCTGTCTAGTTCACAAATGTCAAATATGATTGACACACGACGCCATTTGCGAAAATTTGGTTTATTTTTTTCATATACTATACACATTATAGTATAGTATCTGAAGTAACTTTTTGAAAAATTTTCAACCAAACATATCAATAAATAAGTCCGTGATAGTGAATCTCCGGAGGCTCGTCGAAACAAAATACTTATACGGTGAACACCATAACTCGTCCCAGGATCATCTAAAACCAAAAAATCGGATTGCGCTTAAGAGGTGATATGTTTTCCTTGATAGTGACGGAGAGTTTTTTTTCGAGATTTTATTTTTGGCATATTTTTCATTAAAAATTCAGTAAATTTGTTATTATAAAATGGAAAAAAATGCCAAAAAAACTCTCCGTTACTACTCGTACCTATTGATTTATGTGTAGAAATAGTGTTAAAAATTTTAAAAGCATCGGTCAAATAGATTTTGAGTTATCATGTTCATGAACTTGCATCAGATAACCAGTTCATAAAATACGGTGAGTTTACCTTTACCAGAGAGAGTTTTCCTTTTTATTTTTTTTTCCTGTTTTCGTTTCACTATCGGCCACATTTGTTTTTTCTAGTTAACGTAAACGTACCCATTCCTTTCTGCACATGTCCTATGCACTTGAAGCAGCTTCCAAGTGGGCGCGTCGCGCAGCTGCCAAGCAGGTATAAAAACCGCGCATGAGGGCCGGTCGCTTAAAGCGCTGTATCTTCGTTAGTTTTGCTCCGATCTACTTTTAAATTTTGACATAGTACTCTCGACATGTTGTACATTCAGGAAAATTTTTTTTAAAAAAATGCAAAAAAAATTGTTAAAACCTTACCCCCACTAACGGCTTCACGAATAGTGAAAGCCTCGGTTTTATAGATGAAAACGAAGTTTGGTTACACGCCATGGCTGATGACAAAACCATCTTGAGCTACAACTGCAAAAGCAGTATTTGCGTCTGTTTTTGAGCCATCTGTATTCATGAATCTCAAGCCATTACGTTTTAAATTATTTAATATTTCTAAAAACCTGTGTTTGAAAACCGTGTCTTGTCCATTCGATGTTCATGAAGATCATGAAGAACGACGGAATCGTCATGAAGTAACTATGGAAGTTGAGTTGGTGTAAACTTATCTGTTTTGGCTATGCATAGGTCAATTTTTTCTCGGTACTCTAAGACAAGTATTGCGGATGGGATTCTTCTGTTTGTGTTTAATTATTTTTGACATAGAGCTGTTTAGAGGAAGAATTTCATCTTGAGTTTGGCAGTAATTTCAAGATATCGCTCTTTAATAGTTGGAAGTCCGGCCTCATCAAGATTGTTTTTGACAGGGGAAGTTACTTCTGATAACGGTGAACCTTGCGGGACTCTGTTTTCGAGTGGCATAATTTTAAAAAACATGTTTCAAATTTTCTCTTTGAAAAAGGATTTTATGAACTGATAGATTTTATGGCCGAGACCCGACTTTGTTACACACTGGCTATTAAAACGCCTACATCCGCTTTGTCTGAATCTAGTGAAATATGCAATTTCTTCGCACAAACATGTTCAGATAACTCCTCTTGACTTTCTCACAAGTATTCAACATGGAAAGAATTGAGAGTCAGAACATAGTTCCACAACCTGAAACAAATGAAGCTGCTACGAGCAACTACACCAGGGAGGGACACGATATCCAATCCTTTGATAAAGAAAAAAAACAGATTCTGCCAAACAACGGCTCATACCACTGTTTAACAATATGTACAGAAAAGTTCGAAAACAGCTACCATTGTTCCCATCCATAAACCCTCCTCTCTACTCTCTTGTTTGGAAAAGGTTCTCGAAAAAATATTTGCTAACAGGCTGAGAAGAATCAATGGCCTACTTCATATTGACTATGCTGTATCAAACGCCCTCAAAGCACGTTACCATATGACCATCTTGGCCTAGGAGTTTATTAAGCCTTTCGATCGGATAAGCATCCATCTTATCGTTAGCAAGTTCATAGATATAATCAATAGTCATCCCAAGACTTCCAAAAAGCCTTTAATTTAGGGTATTTTCCTAGAATTCGAACTCAGTTCAAGCTCGCTCACAAATAATTTTGTTTTATTAACCAAGTCCTATCTTCAGATATTTATATCTGTTAAACCAATTGTCAGGTTGAAAACTGACAGTGTCATTTATACTCAGTTGCCTCTGTGAATTTATCTTGGTGACATACGCCCTCCAACAAAGTTTAGAGTTTGATTCCAAATAAGGGTTCTGTGCTCCAAACTTATAAAGTAAAGGGTCATTCATTTTTCGATTTCGAAAGCAAGGCTAAATAAAACACAGACAGCGATACATTTTTGACGAAAATTTTAATTCATTATAAAGTTTGGATTTTGCCATTATTAAGTTTGAAAAACAATATCATTCAAATGGCCGCCTCGGGAAAATTCGCAGCATGCGATTATTTTGAGGTAGTATAGAACCACTTTTTCGCACATTTCGGGGGGTATCTCGGCCAACACTTGATGGTTGGTTTTTCATTCGCGTAGCACTGCAGAAAAAGATCTAACGGTGTCAAATTGCATGATCTTGGTGGCCAATTGACGTCGCCAAAACTTGAAATTACACGACCAGGAAACTTCTCACACAATAAAGCCATAATTGGTCGTGTTGTGTGGCTTGTCCCGTCTTGTTGGGACCACATATCCACATATATCCAAGTCACGATCTTCAATCGCCGGCCAAAAAACAATCGATGATCATTCGACCATATCACTTCGAATTGACTGCAACCGTCCACCCATTGGCATCTTCGAAGAAATACGGACCAATGACACTTTTCGACCAAAGAGCACACCAAACAGTCACTTTGTCTGGATGCAACGGCACCTCTTCGATCTTTTGTGGATTTCCTGAGCCCCATTTGTGGCAATTTTGTTTGTTTGCATACCCACCGAGAAAAAATCGGTGTTTATTGTCTGTTGTTCCAACACCCAAGAAGCGTATCTACGGCGTTGTGGATGGTCAGCAGGCTTCAATTTTTGCGTAAGTTGAACTTTTTAAGGATGGAGATGCAAATCCAAATGCGAAATACGCCATAATGAGGTGTATGACACGTTCAATTGCTGCGAATGTCGGGAAATCGATAAAATCGGATCATGAGCACCACTTGCACAATATTTTCGACTGAGCGTGCATTACGATGATGTACAGGCCTTACGACATTAGTAACGCTTCCACTCTCTTCAAAATTTCTTCACAATTTTACCGATTGCTTGCGTAGTCGGTGGAATATGACGACTATAATCATCGCGTAATGCGCGAAAAGTGGCTACGCTTAAATCACCACTTTTGTAGTAAGTTTTAATAATTTTAACGTGTTGTTCGATTTGTCAGCGATCCATTATTGTAAATGGCAAATATTCAACTAATATTTTGACAGATCAAATGACAGCAGAGTTTGACAGGTGTCAAATGCCAGCGTTACCAACTTGAAACTACGAAATGAATGACCCTGTTCATACACCATATTACACCAATAACAATCGACCATCTGAGACCGCTCCGCTATTCGCTGTATTGCTGACCGTCTTCGGACAATATTTTCTTTGGAAGATACACTGGCACCGAGACGTTTATGAAGAGGCCAAGTATATTTTCGTATCGATGGCTATATGGATACTACCAAATTATTGACAGGTTAATGCTGATCCAACTCCAGCACAACAAAATAGTCATATTTCGCACATCGCTAGGGTCTGGAAGGAGAGTAAATTGTTTAGAAAATATAGTGACGTCCTAAGTATACACCTTTATTTTCTTGTTTTCTAGGAATTAGGAATACCTGCGTTGTTATTAGATCTGCACATTCCCCTCAAAGATTTTTAAATGTTAGGATTCGACTTCAAGAATTCTTTGAATAAAACGAGCGTCATTTAGACGATATTGTTCTAAAAATACTTATGAAATCCAGCTGTAAAAACAGTGTATATTTAGTCTTCCACTGAGCGTCTTTAATTGTATCTTTGTTACAGCTCATCTTAAGACGCCAAAATCCCATTTAGATGGAATTTTACAATGATTTCCAAGGAAACATGATGCAAATCTTTTCCACGGTTTCTAGTTGAAACACTAACAACTGTGCTAACATTTTAAATACCATGCCACACAGAATTTACAAAATAAGGACGCAACACACTAAGCGTCATAACTATTGTGTGTGAAGGTCTTGTACACCCTTTAGATTGAAACCTGTTTCAGAGGAAATAATAAGGAATTCCGAGAACTATTGATGAAATACTTTTCCCGCTTTCATTAGTGGAATTGTGCTCGCAGGTTTTATAGTTTGTTGTAAATTTAGATTTATAATACGTTGGTTACCTTTAATTGCTTGGTTACGGAGAATTGCCGTACGGAAGGTAGATGTAAAAATATATAGAAAGCTGACATAAAAGCATGAGCTATAGAAAAATGGTCTATGTACGACGTGGTAAGTCATTATTTCAAGTTTATGTACATAGTCACTACAAACGAAACCATTTGAGGCGAGTTTGTTTAAGATTTTAATGTTTCATCGAGTAGGATTTGGATTTCGATTTTCAACACAACTGGGCCGCATTTATTTTTCAAGCCGTTGGCAACCCCACAATAAGCTTTGTGGTTTCGGCGGACAAGGGGTGTTATTTTGTTTTTCTTTTTTTTTATTTACTCGTGTGTGTATTGTGAGTAATTTTCTGTAATCGGGCACACATGTGTATATCGATTTTGAAGAACTCAGGCACGATGTGGCATTAAAGTTTCGAATGCTCGTTGTGATGGTTTTCAAAGGAATCCGGCAAAAGGCAGTATTTAATACTAAGTAACTACTCATGCGAATATAAATATCTGGAATGGCAGCTTTTCGCGTGAGGGGAAGTATTCGTAAATGGATTTCCTTTGAACAAGAAAAACAAAGTGCTATCCATTTCGTAATGAACTGATGTTAATTTGTTTATTTAAGTTTTGGTAAGCTAATTACTTGTGAGAATATTGTCCAAATGAAGGCTGTTTCTTTTCTACTGATTGGCTTTCTAAGCGTTTTTAACAGTTTTGAGATTTTCAAACGTATTTTGAAAGTCGGTGTTTAATTCATAAACCGTATGAAAGTAAATGTGCACTGTTTGGCCCACATTTTCGACAAGACTAAACTAGCCAGTCGTAGTATTGTGCCTAAAACACTGGACCATAGCATGCGAAGTATGTTTGAATGTCCCTGAAACCATTGATTTACTGAAGAATTGTTTTAAAGCAAATTTTGTATCAATGTCTGGTTCAATAGTAAGTCAAAAGCAACGGACCAATTTGATACACGGCGTTGATGGTGATGAATTCTTCGGTTATTTTGACTGAGCACGTAGTGATTTTCGTTTAAATATGACATCACTACGATTCGGATGACCTAAATATCGTTCTCATCAATATATGCAAATAAATTGCTTGGCAAATTGTTCTTAATTCTATTGTCGCCTAGTTTGTTGCAAGGTTCAGTCAACTATTTCTGCAAAACTTTCTTCTGACTAGATATCTATAGAACCAGGTGATTTTCTATATACTGGAACAA
Source organism: Volucella inflata (assembly GCA_928272305.1). NCBI lineage: Eukaryota > Metazoa > Arthropoda > Insecta > Diptera > Syrphidae > Volucella > Volucella inflata. The sequence goes on from OV743719.1 coordinate 70,087,403, forward strand.
GGCGATTTAATGTTTACTGCTCTAAATCCCTTCGATCTTCTGGACAAACCAAACGAAGAGGACTGTGGATTGAGTTTAAGTGGATTGAGAACACCTTTAACTGATTTTCAAATTAGCTTACAGGAATATATATTCCACACACCTGAGCTTATTTTGAACTATTCACCGTCAATGTGCAATCCCTCCCTTCCTTAGAATACCGCTAATTGCAGTAGATTGAACAGTTCTTTAAGAAATTTTAACTGCTCTTAATGTCTCCTCGATTCCTCGATTGAAAGCAATACTCTCTTTCACATAAGATACTTTGCTTTCAACCGAGCACATAGAGCACTTGCACCATATTACTTACTTTCTTACTTAAGGTGGCGCTGCGATTTGGGGTGGACCTAGGTCTCAGCTAACAAGCGTCTCCAGCCAGCTCGATTCATTGCTAACTGCATTCAGTTTCGCATGCTAAGCTTGTTGAGTCCCCTTCGACCTGTGTGGGCAACCTGAGCCTCGGTCTTCCTCCATTTCGCTGTACTTCTGGGGCGGAGTCGAAGACTCGAAGACTGGTGTCCGTTTGCTTTACATGACCCAGCCATCTCAGTCGTTGGATCTTCACTCTCCTAGCTAGGTCGCTGTCGCTGTAGTATCCGTAGAGTTCGTCGTTGTATCTCCTCCTCCACTCACCGCCTATGCAGACGAGACCAAAGATCACCATGCCTCTGCGCCATAGAGCATTACTGGGATTATTATGGTCTTATAAAGAGTAACTTTAGATGTTCGAGAACTAGTCAATTGCCTTTTTGCTTGACAGCATATACTTGGTCTTGCCCTCATTGACCGCTAAACCCATTTTCGCACCTTCCGTCTCAATATTCGCGAAAGCGCCACTGACATCACGCTGCTTTCTCCCGATTATGTCAATATAGTTGGCGTATGCGAGTAGTTGGACGGACTTTTGAAAGATAGTGCGTCTTGCGTTTGCTCGTGAGTCTTGCACTATTCTTCCAAGTACGATGTTGAAAAAATCGCATGACAGCTCATCGCCTTGTCTTAATCCTTTGTGGACATCACCGACCTTGATGGAGCAGCATTCTCCATCGTCATCCTGCACAAACGGACGAGTTTGGCAGGGATGCCAAAACTAAACATTGCTCTGTATAGCTCGTCTCTATAGATGCTGTCATACGCGGCCTTAAAATCGATGAATATGTGGTGGGTATCGATCTGAAGCTCATGGGTCTTCTCCAAGATCTGCCGTAGTGTGAATATCTGGTCGATGGTGGACTTTCCTGGCCTAAGGCCACACTGATATGGACTTATCACGTTGTTGACGAAGGGCTTCAGGCGTTCACACAATACGGCGGATAAGACTGATGACTCTTTAGTTGGCGCAGTTCAGAGGGTCTCCTTTCTTGAGAATCGGACAAACAATGCTGAGGTTCCATTCATCGGGCATACTTTCGTCCGACAGTCATCGCCTGCCGCTTCGAAGAGCTCGGCAGTCAGGCCGTCTGCTCTAGCAGCTTTATTGGACTTCATCCAGATCGGGTGAACGGAATGATTGGTCTACAACTGTTGAGAGGTTGAAAGGCCCATTCTGCCTGACAGAGCAAGTACCGCTGTTAATCATCGCTATTGTACAGTCAACAGAAATGGTCTTTCTAGATCCTCAGCATAGACTGCGACTCTACTACGATGTTCCCTTGTTCGTCTCTACAAGATTCGGTACCGGGCTTGTGTCCGTGGAAATGTTTTTTTTACCTTTTGGTAAAACTTCCGAATCTTTTCCTCCTGAGAAGCCGGTGTTCTGGCCATAGAGATGTGAGCAGCTCTAGTCTTTCGTTGCACCGCCGCTTTTTGTGCATCTTGCTTAGCTGCATGTGCTTGTCGGCATTCGTCATCAAACTAGGGGTTACGTTGTGATGGTCGAGTGAAACCCAGCACATCAGTAGCGAAACCCCAAATGGCTTTTTGGCAGTGTTTCCCTGATCTTCGATGTTGAAGAAGAACTCGACCGGAAAAGGATTTGGCGTCGAAATTCCTCATATTATAAGCTTTTCTTGGCGTTGTGCAGGATATACGCATCCGTGCCTTGACTACGGTCAATGTTGGCTCTTTGGAACGTTCAGACATCCATAATACTCGAGGAGTCCCTTGCGTTGATGGTAGTGTGATCAATCTGGGTAACGGTTGATTGATCAGGAGTTCTCCAAGTCCCTTTGTGAATATCGAGATGTGGAAGCCGTGTGGTAGCTACGACAATATTTTACCATGCCGCAAAGTCAATTAGCCTCAATCCGTTGTCGGAGGTGGCATCGAGCAGGCTACATTCCCCAGCTTAGGGGGCCAGTTCCGGGACGTGGGGTCGGTAAGACCGAAACCTGTTACTCATTCGGAAATGTGATCCGCCACTGTCTGTTTTCCAAGACCCTGACTACGTTTGGGAAACCTTACCGGCCCGAGCTCAAAATATATCAGAATAGACCGGATGAAGTCTCATTTGTTCCAGAATTTTACATTACCGTTGTTTTCATTTGAGGAATTCATCCGCTGTCCTATTTGGTGCTATTTTTGTCTGCAGGTCAGCACTCGCGCTTATAAGTTTAGCAGGTCCAGATAGACATGGGCCAGTTGCTCTATGGTAACCACGTGGAGATTTTATAAGCACAATTGATGTATAGAAAACAGTTGTAACACTGAATTTCGCTAAGTTGACATCTCTCAGTGCCTACCTTTTTTTCTACAGCATCTGAGACCGATAGTCGCCGTATTGTTGACACTTTTCGCGCAAAATTGCTTTTGGAAGAAGCAGTTGCACTGAGATGTACAATAGGTATATCACAAGTACGTACTGAAGAGACTGTTGCATCCATTCGGGAGAGTGTTGAAGAATTTGTCCAGATTTATTGACACGACTTCGTTCATAGCTTAAATCTTGTCCATCTTAATGGCTAGCAAGATGTAGCTTGTGCAAGAATTGAAGCCGAATGACCATTGTTTGCGTTGAAATTTCGTTGATTGGGTCATAAAATCAACTGACATTAGATCCGTTGTTTTGTTGAAAAATTGTGTTGAGCAACAAGGCTAATTTTTGGCTCAATGGGTATGTCAATAAGAGATAATCCACATGAAAGTATCGAAACGCTGTTACATCCCAAAAAAAACAGACATAGTTTAGACCGGTCTGTGGGCTGTCGGACCAAATCGGCAGTCATCGGACTAAATTTTTTTAAAAAAATTAGGCTAATCAGGGTGTCACGATCAAGCGAATTCGGTTCCCTATGGAATTGCACGAATGTGGAGCTTATCCGCGCTAACAAACCAACAATGATCAACGCATTGGAAGCCCTCATTATTTGTATTATTGAGGATATACGGCCACAAATTCTGGAAAAAGTGAATTTTACTTCTCGGATGAATGTTAGTACTGACTTAAAAAAAAAAAAAAACACCCAACAATTTTTTTTTAGTTGCTACAGGGAGTGCTTTGCTGCTCATTTACTTTCCAAGGCCAAAGAAACAGTAATAAGGAAGAACATTTTCGCATGATTTCCGCGCTGTTGTCGCTGTCGAAGTAGGTATCGGAGCGAAGGTAGATAAAGTTTCTTACTACCTCTAAGATGCAGCTGCCTATAGTGAAATATTGCTCTAAGCACCAATGCTGTATGTTCCTCTTTCTTGAGACCATATACTTTGTTTCTCCTTCGTTTACTGCTAAGACCTTCTTTAAGACCTTTCTGCTTTAACAGTCGAAAACATTCGCATTTTTCTACCCATCATTCCGACTTCATGCTAGTAATTGAATAGAACTTTGAAAGGTGGTACCTTCACAGTCGACTTGTGAGTTTTGCAAAGTTCTTCCTTTAGTGGCAAACAATGAACTTTCACGGTAAAATTGTTAAACCTGATGACCTAGCAATTTATGTATTGTACATGTGAAGCAAGTATGCACTATCACCATTTGTAAGATCTAAGAAGATTTGTCCAAATAATTCAAACTCATCGAAATGAAAGAAAATCAGTTAAATTCAATTAAGATACGCCTGACCTGTAATCAACTTGATCGGGCACCTGTGTGGTGGCACCTACTTAAAAGCTTGATCAATTTAAGATACGACTTCCAAAGTGTGTCATAAAAATTAAAGTGACAATTCTGAAGAAACAAATTCAAAACAAACGATTGCAATTTCCGTCAACTAAATTGTCAAATCGGTGCTGGCTTCCATTAAAACAAATATAGCTTAGTTGCAGATAAGAATTTATTGTTTTATTACCTCAAAAGAACTCTACTATCGCAAACATCGGGGTATTACTACATAATAACAATTGACTTACTCGACTTATACGTTTAAAGTTATCGATCTATCATATGATATGAAATAATTGTTGTTGTGATTACCTGGTCATTTATTGGCAATCTCGAAAGATGAACCAAAATGATTTTAGGTAACCTGCTTACTCGTACTTATCACCTAACTAAATCATTCTAGTTTTACATTAGATTATAAATCAATATCAATGCCAGTGCTGTGATAACGATGCTTGTAGAAGGGAAACTCGCTCCAGATTTGATGGTTTTCTCTATCCAATCAGCAAAATATCTTACATCAGCGTAGACTCCTGGAAATCCTGGTTGAGCACAACCCTCTCCAAATGAAACAATACCAACAAGTGTACCATTGTTAACCAACGGACCACCGGAATCACCTTGGCATGAATCCTTTTCACCTTCCATGTAACCAGCGCAAATCATTCCATCGACAATGGTGCTATTCAGATAGTTTATGGAGCAAGTTGTACGGTCTATGATCGGAACGTCAACTGTCATGAGTACATCAGAGCTGTAACCCTAATAAAAATGAGCATTTTATTGATCAGTAGGCAGTCATACTATTTACAGATACTAACCAATTCTGTTGTACCCCATCCGGTTACTTGGCATACAGTTCCTGTGGTAAGCACTGCTCTACTCAATGCAATAGGTCTGACTGTGGGATGCCCTATTGGAACTGTTCCATCTAAAAACAAAACCGACACATCATTTCTGAATGTCGGCCTGTGAAAACCAGCTTCTACGTAGTGAGTTATGTCATATGAAAGTGTATTATTGGTTTTTTCGTATCGGTTAAGGGTTCCCATCACCACGAAATAGCCACGAGCACTATTAAACACGCTATTATCCTCACTACGATAAAGAGATACATACGAGTATGTACATGACTTTAAATCTTTCTTTTCAAAATGAACTTACTCCCAGAAACAGTGTGCAGCTGAAAGCACAATCGTTTGGGCGATGAGTGATCCTCCACAAATATGTCCTGTTCCGAAGATTATTTCGCGGGATTTCATGCGTAATGAGACCTGGTGAAGTGTATTCTCGGCTATTGCTTCAGTTCCATTGATGATTCTTGGATCCCATAATCCTTCCGATGATGAGGATTCTTTTAAAGAGATTTATACATGATTTTCGAAGGTGAAAACACTGTTTATTCAATCTACTAAATACCTACCAACAATGAGAATTGCAAGGATCCAAAAAAAGTTAAGGTAGCCATAGATGAGATCCATACTCAGTTCAATCAAAGTCTCTTTTGAAATGAGTGATAAGCGTTGGTCAGCGTTTTATGCATTTCATTGACACCTTCTGTGTGGGCAGTCTTATCAAAAAGTTTTGTCAGTTTGATAAGCAAAAGTTGATAAAGTAGAAAGATTGATAATTTTTTTCGGATTTCCCAAATTCGAAATGGGGAATTTCTTTTACACCCTATGACATAGTTTAAAGGGTATGAGGGCCGAGTTTCAAGTTTTGAACATTGAGTAGGTACTTACGCTAAACTCTATTAAGAGAAGACATGACGAATAAAGTTTGTAAATCATCGTATAAGCGCGTGTGAGCTTCATTGACTCATCCTGCAAGGTTTTTGTTTTAATAAGGTTATGGTAAGGTTTTGATTTTCTTACCTTTTTATGTTTTTCAAAAAAACGACGAAGTGAGAACATGCAGCGCACGGAAGGAAAGAAACGAGAAATGATGAAAAAATTTTGGGTCAAATACCATTTATTCAAAACGAGCAGTCCAAAGTGCGACAGACTCTGTGGTATCAGCTCAGCAAACTACCAAGGACTACACATTCAACAGCATAACTATAGCCGGCCTACAGTAGCACGAAAATAGACTCCTTCGATAAAAAACGCCCTGAACAGTTTACTAGCAGATAGGACCTCCAAATATTATAGATATTGGAACAATTAAATTTGGTCTATAAACATTAGCAACTCGAATATGATCCCGGAAGTGGAGAAAGTATTTCGGAGGTAGGATCAAAACGACGTTTATTGTCTAATGATAGCACAAACGACGATAACAGCAGGTATAGAACCAGGACCGGCTGTCGTTGATGACAGATTCCTGGTGATCGAAGATTCGCAAAAAAAAGTAGAGGGCATAAGGTAAATGATGTCATTGGCCCGAACCAAGGCCTGGAAAGATGTTGAAAACTGGCTATTCGACAACTTAGGGTTCCTTCAGGTCCACTTCCAACAAAGAGCTCGTAACAAAGGCTAAGCTGCTACGGATACTAAAGGATGTGCCAAGCGACCATCCAAATATCGAAATTATCGATGACTTTTTGAAGAATAACTGGGAGATCCTGAATTGTGGCTTTGCTTTTGGTAAAGACCTTGCTCTTCAAATAACCCCACAGAGAAAAGTCTTAAGGTTTCAAATCGCAAGACCTTAGAGGCCAATTAACTTCTCCTCTTACCGAAATAATGGGATCTTCCAATTTTGTTTGCAGTAAATTGATTGATTGATGGCTTCTGTCAACATGTTGTCGTAACGTTCTCTAATCACTGTAACAGTCTCCCCAGTCTCACTTTTCAAAAAGTATGGACCAATGGTGCTGCCAACCCATAATTCCCAACACATAGTGACTTCTTTGGGAGCGTTGGTTTTTTGTGAATCTTATTTTGGTTTCCCGGTCCCCAGAAATGACAATTTTGTTTATTTTCGTATCCATCCATCCAACAAAGGGATTCATCGGAAAAGATCAAATTCGTTGGCACATTGTCCCGGCCATCCAACATCCAGTGAACAAATCGACGACTTCGTAGATGGTCCAATGGCTTCTATTATTGTGTAATTTGGATCTTTTGGATAGGCGCGCAAATGTAGATCAACTTTTGAAAAGTAAAATGCCAAAGGTGAGGCCAAATTTTTGATTTCGACGACGAATTGAGGTGCCTGACTGTTTTTGAACACTTTTCCTCACAGTGGTGATGTTTTGGCGTGTACGTGCTGACGAAGCATGCTGATATGGAGTTTGACTCAATACCGAACCGGTTTCCTCAAAACCCCTTCACTATTGCACGAATTTCGGGCTCACTAGGTCGATTATGTTGATCGGAAAATTAAGGAATTTTGCGAAATGTTACTTTTACAAATCGCTCATATTTGTAATAAGATTGAATAACAGAAATACGTTGCTGCGTAGTAAACGACTCCCTGACTAAAATTGTCAAAGATTGTATGACGTCTGTCAAAAAGATCAACAACATTAAATCAAATAAATGACAGGGCTTGACAGCCAACATCCACACCAACTGTTGATTTACACTTTAGACTGTATTTTCGAAAATTCTTGAAGAGAGGGCAAAACAAGCAATCATTTGCTTGCTAACTGAGCCGATCCAGTATAGGCTGGAGGAACCGAAAACCTTCCACGAACAGAACAGCTGCAGAAAGTTGATTCAACATGAAAAAGACATTGCAAAGGGCAGTAATGAGCGTCTTCGGTTCAATCGAATCTACACATGGGTTGTTTCACAAAGAAGCATTAAACATAAAACCGTGAACCAACCTGGTCCACATAAGACGACGAACTTTTTGGGGAGCCCACCTAGACTCCGACTAGTACCTCATGAAGCAAAGTAAGGAAGAAATACTCTGACGAGATTTAAGGGGGTAAGACTGCAATCGCAACAAGCACCAGTGCTTTATCCCTCAACTTTTCCACCTATTCTATGCAACCAGCACCAAGTGCTAAAGACCAGAGTTATTGGTGACAGGTATCTCCCGACCACCCCAACCAAAAACATGATTTTATTTAAGAAGCAGGCAAGTCCATCCGTGAGTAGTCCGTGTGCTTGACGAGCCAAAGTGTTGAAAAAAACATCGTCTTTTCAGTAGGAAAAAGAAACAAGAAGGAGAAGCACTCGATTAAGGAAATAGAGCGGTACGAGTATTTACTTACTTAAAGTGGCGCAATAGTCCGAGGTGACCCTGGGCTTCAGTCAATCTTTTGATAGGTGCCTCTAGTTTCGCACGCCAAGTTAACTGAGGTCTCCTTCCACTTCCGTGTGCCATCTGAGTGTCGGTCTTCCACTACTGCGCTCTCCTTCTTGGGCTTACTCGGAGACTTCTCGGAAGGGACACAGCCATCTTAATCACTGTACAGTCCATACAATTCGTCGTTGTATCTCCTCCTCCACTCACCCCCAATGCAGACCGAACCGAAAGAATTTTTCACTCAAAGCCGCCAAGAGCACCCTCATCCATTTTTGATAATGTCCATGCCTCAGCGCCATAGAGCAGGACTGGGATTATTAAGGTTTTATATACGGTCACTTTTGTTATTCGAGAAAGGGATTTGCTAGCCAGTTGCCTTTTTAGCCCAAAGAAACAGCGATTGGCAAGAGTTAAATTCTTCGTTTGATTTCAGAGCTGAATTGTCGTTATCTGAATTGACAGCGGAGCCTAGACACAGTCCTTAACACCTCAAAGAGTCGGTGTTGGATGTGCAACTAGAAATAATTAGCCAGAGAATGCTATAATGAGTGGCTAAAGCCTTGGTCCACACGTCGAAACACATACTATACAATAGAAAAGGTGCTGACTAAGATAAGTGAACCTGTATGAATTGCATAAATACAAGCGTACTGAAAAGGAGGCTAAGACTTACAGTCTGTGCAGTATTTTTTTGACAGAAATATGCCCGGACAGTCATTCGTCTGCCTTAGGTTCAGTTGATTTGGTCTCGCTCCGGGTCAACGGAGATCATCAAAAAGTTCAGTTCTAAAGGCAGTAGTGTTTAAATTTTAGTCGACGTATGAAAAAGATGCTGAAAGGAAAAAAATGGATCTCTGAATGATTTAAAGGTCCGATTATCTATCCAACTCAAGTTCATAGCTATGAATAACATTTGGTTTGTGAGCTCGTAGTCGCTAAATTCACTTGCAAAGTTAGTAGCACTCGACTCTATTTTAGAGTTGAAGGAGCTAATGATTTTAATAAGAACAAGTCGTTCAAATATACCACCTGGGGCCCGACATCCATAGTAATAATAAACCATTTAATTAAGTCTTTAATTAAGTCTTGTATCTAAGCATCTGCAATATGCAATTTGCCATTCATATCAAGTTCCAATCATCTCACTTCATCTGCTATATTAACAAACAAAAGCTGATTGCGTTTTAATTATGAATTCTGAGAAGTTAGTCGACCAAGACAGATAAAAATAGATTTGAGATTTAATTGGTCACAACTCATCATCATTTTCTCAATATTGTTTCCACCCTGTATCCTGCCATATATACTATACATCGATTATTTCGTATGAGTCTTTCTTCAGAACAATCGTCCATAACTGCCAACTAAATCGGATTATTTGTGAAAATGCCTTTTTCTGCAGCCAGTTCCATCTGGAATATGAATAATCGATCATTCACTACAGCTGTTGTCATACGAATTCGTACTCGTACTCTGTTAAAGATTTTTTATTTTTTTTAAATCACTATCGAACTAATTGCTGGACAATTTAATCCCTTTGCAGTGAAAAGGTTTCTACTATAAAAGTTGAAAGCATCTTAGCATAAGTCTCCCACATAAAGGAGAAAGGAATCATGGTGGGACTTAGATTGTGTTTCTATTTTTACAGGTACAATCCCTAGACAAAGCATTCAACAATTTTGTTTTTGTTTGTTGGTTTTATCTTTCTTTTTTTTAAGATGGGATACTTACGAGTATATCTTTGGCAAAGCAAAGCAAACAAATATGAAATGTCTACTTCTTGATACATAGAAGAGAGTTGTGCAAAAATTGTGGGGACTACAGAAGACTTAAAGTTCCTAAAGTCGAAGTTACCTTATTTTTTTTTTTTTTATTGAAATACGTGGTATTGTACTCGCATTGAGACATTTACTTTTAAGGTAAATAAAAACATAAGAAGGCCTATATTGGGCAGTGCAACCAATGTGTTGTGGTTGCCCTACTTTTCAGCAAGGTTCCCTGCAGCAGGATTAAATGTAAAGAAAACCGGCAAATAGTTTCGCACCATCATCCATCCATGAGATATAAGAGAACTGTCTGACTCAGAGAACTGAATGTCTGAATCCAAGATATTGATGCGAATATCTGTAACAGCCTACAACAAGCGAACCGTTGGGACAAAATTCAACTTCGAAAGGTTATAATCGTCTCCAACGTAGAAGTGGTACCGCTCTGATGCGCTGGGTTTGAGCCAGCTTTACAGGGAGCCCTAGTTCGATGAGAGATGCAGACAGACCAATATAGAAAAAAAGCGGATGCTGAACAAACATCTACAAGAATAGACGAGGAAACCTCATAATAGAATCCTAGTCGATTCTGAGAATCTGAAAAATTACTCCCGCAGACTGTTAAACGATGATGATCAACAACATCTACCGTTAAGTTGAGTAACCATCTTACTTGAAGAATGAACCCAATAAATAAATAGTCAGGTCAGAATTTTTCCGATAGCTTCACGGCAGAGCTATTTAAAGCAGCAAGTGGTGGTTTGATAACGTAAATACAGTGTGGGAAATAATATCCCGCACACGAGCCATATCGCTGCAATGAAAAGAGGCATCCGTTTGTCGGAATTTGCGTTTTAAAGTTTTCTACTTTTTCTCAAATTATAAAAAGTATTTTCCCAGAACACCATTTTATCTAATATTGAAATTTTAACATGGAACAAAGAGCAGTCATTAAATTCCACGCCGAACTTGGTGAAAACGTATGAGAAACAATCCAATTAATGTAGCAAGCATGCCGTGAAAATTGTTTGAGTAAAACAGTTGTTTTCGAGTGGCATAAATGATTTTTTGGCGGCAGAGAGACTATGGGGGATGACAGACACACAGGAGGGACAATTTCAGTTCGGACGCCTGAAATAATCCAAAAAGTACGTGATTTTATTGCAGACGACCCCAATGCTTGCTGTGAATAATGGAAGAGGCTTTTAATTCCAACAAAGATACTATTTGAACCATTCTTCACGAGGATTTGAGCAAAACAAAATTAGTCTCAGTTGCACGATAATGCACTGAGTCACGTAGCACTCATTGTTTGGAAATTTTTGACTCCAATTCACACTTGAATCATTCGCCGTATTCACATGATTTGGTGCCGCGCGAATTCTTTTTGTTCCCGAAATTGCATTTAAAATTGAAAGGATCCTTTTTTGATGACCTTTCGACCATCATTTCAGTAGAGCAGGCATTTGAATCACTATTAAGTCGCTGTAACTGGGGTTTTAAATCGGAAAGAGAATATTTCATATTTTAATGATATTTTCTAGAACCAGTCCGTAATATTTTTTGCCATACTATGCATGCATAAACTTATCTCTAAAATCTAAGTCAACAGAAGTAAAGCCGACGAATGAGATGTTGTTTTGTTTGATCATAAAGGAGGAAGATCCCCTAAAATGCGTCAACTGCAGGGAAATAAGTCTCCTCAATATCTCGTATCAAATACTGTCTGCTGTATTATGTGAAAGCCCAAGATCTTTGAAGAACCCTCTGACTGATATCTATCGGTGTGGCTTTAGACCAGGAAAGTTCATCACAAATCAAATAATCACATAACGACTGTCCTTGGAACAAGGCCCAAGAATTTTTTATCGATACACATCATCTTTTTATGGAGTTCAAAGCTGGATATGACCGGATCTCACTATACCTTATTGTCATAACCTACTGGTTTCTTTTCAAAACAGGCTAAGAGAACATCAAAATAATCCGGTGCTCTACCTCTATATCTATACATTAAGATACAATTTGTGCCAAACTAAATGAGTAAGGTGCTTTAACCTTTGGGCTGCTAATATTTGCGTTGTTAAGCTTTCGTTTTGCAGTTCGTCGGTATGGAAAAAGTTGTGAATTTTGAAATAAAAATTAAACACTCGCGAAACGTTCACCTAAGTTCAAAACAAGCTCCAAGGAACACCTGTATAAACTGTTCTACCTATTTTTATGCTTGAACTACTGCTTCCGCTCTTATCTAGTCACAATTAAAATTAATTTATTGAAAGTATGCTAATTATTCCTTATTTGCTTGACATATGGGATATAAGAAGGGTTAATGTAAATGTCAACAAGCTTCTCCAGCCAGCTCGATCTCTGGCTAGCTGTCTCCAGTTTCGCACGCTAAGTTGGCTGAGGTCCTCTTCCACTTGCGTGCGCCACCTGAGTCCTGGCCTTCCTCTACTGCGCTGTCCCTTGGGGGCGGATTCGAAGACTTTTCGGGCCGGAGCATTGGTGTCCATGCGCTCTACATGACCCAGCCATCTCAGTCTTTGTCATCTTCACTCTACTGGCTAGGTCCATGTCGCTGTACAGTCCATACAGTTCGTCGTTGTATCTCCTCCTCCACTCACCGTCAATGCAGACGGGACCGAAGATCGCCCGAAGAATTTTTCTCTCAAAGCAACCAAGAACACCCTAATCCATTTTTGATAATGTCCATGCCTCTGCGCCATAGAGCAGGACCGGGATTATTAAAGTCTTATAAAGGGTGACTTTTGTTGTCCGAGAGAGGGCTTTGCTACTCAATTGCCTTCTTAACCCAAAGAAACAGCGGTTGGCAAGAGTTATTCTTCGCTTGATCTCAGCGCTGGTGTCGTTGTCTGTATTTATAGCAGAGCCTAGGTAGACAAAGTCCTTAACTACCTCCAAGTTATATCTGTCGAGGGTGACGTTCTGTCCGAGACGTCGGTGTTGGTTGTCCTTTTTGCTTGACAGCATATACTTGGTCTTGCCCTCATTGACCGCTAAACCCATTTTCGCACCTTCCGTCTCAAAACTCGCGAAAGCGCCACTGACATCACGCTGTTTTCTCCCGATTATGTCAATATCGTCGGCGTATGCGAGTAGTTGGACGGGCTTTTGAAAGAAAGTGCGTCTTGTGTTTGCTCATGAGTTTTGCACTATTCTTTCAAGTACAATGTTGAAAAAATCGCATGACAGCACATCGCCTTGTCTAAATCCTTTCTGGACATCAAAGGTCTCGGTGAGATCTTTACCGACCTTGATGGAGCAGCGTGCATTCTCCATCGTCATCCTACACAGACGGACGAGTTTGGCAGGGATGCCGAAACTAGACATTGCTCTATATAGCTCGTCTCTATAGATGCTGTCATGCGCGGCCTTAAAATCGATGAATAGGTGGTGGGTATCGATCTGATGCTCATGGGTCTTCTCCAAGATCTGCCGTAGTGTGAATATCTGGTCGATGGTGGACTTTCCTGGCCTGAAGCCACACTGCTATGGACCTATCAGGTTGTTGACAAACGGCTTCAGGCGTTCACACAATACGGCGGATAAGATCTTATATGCGATGTTAAGGAGACTGATGCCTCTGTAGTTGGCGCAGTTCAGAGGGTCTCCTTTCTTGAGAATTCGACAAACAATGCTGAGATTCCATTCATCGGGCATACTTTCGTGCGACCATATTTTACAGATGAGTTGGTGTATGCTCCTTACCAAGTCATTGCCTGCCGCTTTGAAGAGCTCGGCAGTCATGCCATCCGCTACAGCAGCTTTGTTGGACTTAAGCTTCGATATGGCTATCTTCACTTCATCCAGATCGGGTGGACGGAATTTTTGGTCATCATCGTCCAGGTTGAAAGGTTGATTCTGCCTGACAGCGGTATTTGGTTCGTCATCGCCGTTATACAGTCTGCAGAAATGATCTTTCCAAATCCTCAGCATCGACTGCGATTCTACTACGATGTTCCCTTGTTCATCTCTAAAGGCTTCGGTTCGGGGTTTGTTTTCGCGGCATGATTTTTTTTTACCTTTTAGTAAAACTTCCGAACCTCATTCCTGGAGTAGCATCTCTCAATTTCCTCAATCTTGCTTAGCTGCATGTGCTTGCCGGCATTCATCATCGAACCAGGGGTTTCGTTGTGGTGGACGAGTGAAACCCAGCACATCAGAAGCGGCATGTCTGATGGCGTTTCGGCAGTGTTTCCAATGGTCTTCGATGCTTGATGCTGGCGGCATAGAACCTCTTAAGAGATTAAGAGACACTCGATCGGAAAAAGACTTGGCGGTCTCTTGCGATTGTAGCCGTCTGACGTCGAATTTTCTCACAGCATAAGTTTGTCTTGGCGTAGTTTGGGATATCCGCAACCATACCTTGGCTACAACAAGGTAATGGTCCGAGTCGATGTTGGCTCCTCGGAACGTTCGGACATCCCTAATGCTGGAGGAGTGTCTTGCATCGATCGCAATGTGATCAATCTGGTTGACAGTTGATTGATCAGGAGTTCTCCAAGTCCCCTTTCGATGTCGAGATGAGGGAACCCCGTGCTAGCCACGACAATGTTTCGCCCCGCCGCAAAGTCGATTAGCCTGAATCCGTTATCGGAGGTGGTGTTGTGCAGGCTATATTTTCCGATTGTTCCGCCAAAGATACCCTCTCTTCATAGCTTTGCATTAAAATCACCGAAGACAATTTTAATGTTATAGCTAGGGCATTGCTCGTAGGTCTTGTTAAGGAGCTCGTAGAAGGCATCCTTGGTGTCGTCATCTTTCTCCTCTGTGGGGGCATGCGCGCATATGAGGCTTATGTTGGCGAATTTAGCCTTGATGCGGATTGCTACGAGGCGCTCGCTCACATGCCGGAAGCTGAGGACTTCTCGTCTTAGTCTGCCTCCGACAACAAATCCGCATCCAAATAAGCGCTGCTTTTGCCGTCGCTAGCAATTGCCGTAGTAGATGTCGCAGTTTTTTATCTTCTTTTTATCCGGCCCATCCCATCGCATTTCTTGGATGGCGGTTATGTCTGCTTTGCAGCAGTCTAGGGTCTCCGCTAGTTGCTCGGCTGCACGTGGTCTATTAAGGGATCTAACATTCCACGTGCATATCCGAAGCTCATTGTCCTTAAATCGTTTGCGTGGGTTGTCAACAGTAGATCCGTCCATATCCGAGGCTTGTTGATGCTTCGTAACTTATGTATGTTTTTTTTTAAATGGCCGGGCAGTTACCCCGTCGGCACAACCCCCAACCTGGAGGGTACCAGTTCCATTTTGAGTACCCCTAGGACGAGGGGTCGGTTACACCGAAGCCAGTAACCCGTTCCGGGATGTGAGCGCTGCCGTTGGCCCTTATAGGGCTCGTCCGCCACCATCTCTTTTCCAAGACCCTGACTAAGTCCTGGAAATCCTTTCCGGCCTGAGCTCCAAATATGTCGGAGTAGCCCGGATAAGGTCTTGTTTTGTTTTTTCCGACACTAATCCTGGTTAATGGCGCAGGAAACTCGCCATTTGCCCTCTTCACTTCGCAACCTCTAGTGAGATTCCCAGATGGCGCCACGGGGAGGCGTGAAGTAGGACTTATTAGCAGAGCTGCAAGATGTTCGGCTGCAGAGGCTCATTCTCGTCATTTAAGGAACCAGCACCTGTCGGAAGATGCTACTTCTACGAGGCCTTATACTAATCGTTGCCATCCACCGGCAAAACGACTAATTACATTTATTTTGACTAGTGCGTACACCAGCTGCAGTTGATGCGATATTTCGGCCAAGAATTCCTTTTAAAGTTCGCAGAGTTTCGGCAATACACTATGTACCACTTTGGAATTAACTCTGCAATTATTCCCAACGTTGTTCAAACGTAAACTGATTCATTTAATACCGCGAAGTATACTATATCACTGAGTTTCTGTTGAGTTCTGTTGAACTTATAGGAGGTTGTCAGTATTAAAATAAAAATACGATTCATAAAGATTCCAGCAAATGGTCTCGTTTATTACAATCTCTTCTGTTTATATAAAACTTTGTTCAACAACTTTTACTTCTGCAGCCTCAGACGATAGGTTGTCTTATTCCTTTACAGCAAATTTAATGTGTGATTGCCAATATTTAGATTTGCCGTTTATCGCAAGTTATCGTTGTTCTTATTGCATTTAAGGCTTTCGTAGATGCATTTATGTACAATACGTTCAGTGCAGGCAAATCTATCACTTCGATGAGTAGAAAAATCGATGAACCCTGTCCGGGAAAGCTTTGTGTTGATCTTTCCATGTATTTGAAAAAATTAGAATTTATACTTAAATTAACTGTGTTCAGTGTGAAAATGTGTCCTCTCCAGGACACTCACTCGATGATGGACTCAAAATCATTCCGAACTGGTCCCATCTGAGACTCATCCGCTGATTTTCATGCTCCATCAAAGTAAACAAGGCGATAAGTCACTTAGATTGCCAGTCTTTTCAGTCACTTTTTGATTAAACCCAAACCAACCTTTGAGGGGGACTATTTTAAATGGGCTCTATTTAGCTCTGCAGCTAAACTGTTAAAAACAGAGATTGAAAGAGTCACTTTTGGATGTATCTCTGAAGAGATGTTTTGTATCGTAACTTTTGAGTTAAGATAGACAAAGTCCTTAACTACGTTCTAGTTATACGAAGACAGTATGTGCTTGCCTTGTTTGCCGCCGAACCCATCTTTGCCGCTTCTACTTCAATACTTGCAAACAGACAATTCTATTCTGCTAAGTTAGGCAAGTAGTTGTAAAGATTTATTAAAGATTGTGTCTCTGGTGGGAATACAAGAAGTTGCTTCAAAATGAATCGCTTTTTCGGAAACATTTTCAACATAAAATGTCTCGGGGAAACTATAAGACCAACCTCAACGAGCAGCGATAATCTTTAAGGTCAACAAATTGGCAATTTGGCATTTGAATGTCGTGTTAAAATCCTTCCGCAACATATAAATCCAATCGATTGCTAACTTTTGAAGGTTGTTAACTTTTGCCCATAACAGGGCAAACAAAAATCCTATGCACGCACCTGACAAAGTCGTCTAACATCTATTCGACTGCTAGGCCGAAG
Organism: Volucella inflata; assembly: GCA_928272305.1. Lineage (NCBI taxonomy): Eukaryota > Metazoa > Arthropoda > Insecta > Diptera > Syrphidae > Volucella > Volucella inflata. The sequence continues at coordinate 70,104,527 of OV743719.1, forward strand.
TACTAAGATATAGTTTTAACGACCGACGTAATCCCCTTCTGTGTTTTGGTAATAAACACTATTACAATGCCGTATTCTTCTCGCCTTTTCTAATTGTGCGAACCTGGCATTCTGAAGAACTTCTTCTTTTAGTTCCAGAACGAAACTTCACCTTGAGGAGTATTTTGCATAAAGATCTCGAATTATTCGTTTACAACGTCCAATTGGAGCCGTAAGTCATTGATTTTAGCCGTGGTTGCGATGTTTTTATGCGCCGGCGCATTGTCTTGCAAAAACAAAATTTTTTTTCTCTTCTTGTGAGGCGGTTTTGCAGCGATTTCGGCCTTCAATCATTCCAATTATGCACACTTATACTCGCTGTTGATGGTTTTTCCTCCTCCGAGGTAGTCTACGAAGAGTATGCCATGACAATCCCAGAAAACCGACGCCATAACCTTTCCGACCCATTGAGCCTCCCTCGGCCGCTTCGGAGCACTCGTGCCGGCTTCAGTCATTCATTCTCTCACTCATTCTGTTCTCTGCTGTGTAATAGTGGATCCAGCTTTCATCAACATTTACCAATCGACGCCAAAAGCCCGCCCGATTCCGCATCAGCAAGTCCAAACACTCTTTCGAAGTGCTCCCGCGTTCGTGTTTTTGGTCAGGAGGGAGCATGCGCGGCACCCAGCGGCAGGATAACTTTTTCATATGCAGAATATTGCCCGAAATATGGCGTGTGCGCTCAGTACTTATCTTTGTGGTATCTGCTAGCTCGCGCACCTTCACTTTCCGGTCAGCCAATACCATTTCATGTATTTTTTTGACATTGTCCTCTGTAACCGCATCGGAGGGCCTGCCGCTGCGGACTTGATCGGTAGTGGAGTTGCGGCCACCACGAAACTCTCGAAACCAATATTTAACGGTGTAAACTGACGAAGCATCAGCCCCATAGTATTTATCCAACTTTCCTTTTGTTTCCTTCGCCGTTTTGCCTCTCAAAAAATAATGTTTTATAAGAGAATGAACATCGTTTTTGTCCATACTCAACATGATGCCAAACACGTCAACAACAATCAGCTGTCAAAACAAAACTAAAGACAGTATCGCACTGAAATTTGCCATGTCTGCCTAAATATGAACTGATTTCAAGGCACCATAACCTTTTTTGCAGTAGCAGCGCATTCTGACGGTCAAGGAGGTTACTATTCACCCCACCTAGTACATCAGCTCAAAATTGACGACGTTGGACATTATTTTGTATAGTGCCTTTTAAGATCGATGATCTACGCACAATCCGCAGACGATTCTATAACTTGAAAGCAATATTGGTAAAGCTATTCCAGAAATAGAGGCCGAAGCCTTCGGAAATGTATTGGCAAATACTAAGCGAGGTGGAGTCAGTTTCTTGTGTGACAGAATATTTCAAAATTAGTCGGAAGGCTTGTCAATTGTCATTGTGAATAATGTTGTCAATTAGCCTATTTTTAAAAGTACCAACAAATGGCCCGCCCTTTATTTAGCAAGGCTAACTAACCACAATTGACGGAGGCAGAGTACCTACATTATTGACTTGGCTGGCGACTTGGCCGTTGACTCTAGGGTAAGCTTCCTTGTTAATCGGACTATGAGCAGCATCAGAAACCTTGTTACGAGTTATTGACCAGAAGGAAAATGTTGCCTACTAGAATACTGATCAGTTAGGGGCTACCATAGTGGCTGAGTTAAACTCTCTTAAGTCCTTAACTTGCCTGATTGCTGCAATATTTTGCTACCTAAAATACCAGGTTCTTATTCAACAATTTTTTTCTGGTTTTACCAGCTTAAAACCTTTTTTTTATGAACAGTTTAGCTAAACAAGTCTGTTTACAATGGCAGAAAATAATGCCAATTTGTGCAAGGGATAGGATACTATACCTTATCAAAATAATAAAAAAGTCAAAGACATACATAAAGACAAAAAATATCCCCAATCTCTGTTCCCAGAACTCTCCAAGCGATTCCTTCTTTAAATTCGTTCCAATTTCAGTATTAAAACTGTAGCTCTACAGATACGAGTATAATTAACAATGGCATCCTCTTGAAGTGGAAACAACGAAAATGTCTGCCCTAATTGAAAATACTTGAGATTGTTGCCCAAAAGACATTTATTAGTTTTAATTTAGTCAAGGAAGTGCCAAAATCTGGAGTATCATTTACCAAGAGGATCAAAAGAATGCTTCTCTTCTTACATAGACAGTTGGAAAAAGTTTGGAAAATTTGAAAAACCCTTCAATTGACATTCTATTTAAATTCTTAACAGATACTCTTGGCCTGACAAATTCATTTCCCTTCAATTAGTTACAGAGTATCCAATTATCCCTTTTCATTCTTTTCCATTTAGTTTTGATTTTTTTTTCATTTTATTTACAGGAACTCATCGACGGCATCTGTTGAACGTGCTCCTGGAAGAGGGCTATCATCGGAACATGCTACCACGCCAACAACAAAAAAATCCTACGATTTATATAACGCAGAAATGGATATCTGCAGAGAGAAGCGGAAACAAAGGAATCTTGGATCGATGGCAGCCGCTCAGGTTGTGTGTATGTGTCCACTAATGATCCTTCGATTGGCTCGCATGGTAATGGTGGAAACGTACGAGAATACAAAGCACTTTGACTTCACCTACTTGATGTTTGTTTGGATTGCTTTTCTGCCAACCGTTATATTTCCGTGTATCTATGCGTCACAGATTTTACCAAGGTAAGTTTATCTAACTGTACTTTACTTGAGTTATAAGTTGAAGTAAGTATTCATGTTGTCCTTCGTTAAATGGTCGAGAGTGGGACGCATTATTATGATGGTGGTGGAAAGTTTTCATGATTCTGCTGATGGAATTTCTGGAACATGTTCTCCGAATTGTATCTGAGGCAACAGAAATTTGAAATTGGAAAAGTTTCCTTACAAAACTGGGGCTTAATGAATAAGTAATCGAACTGTGATTTGGTTTTCTTTGGACACTTCTAAGGACGCAGGTGTTGGTTTGAATGTGTCTTGAATACTGACTAAATGTGGGATGTTATTGATATGGGAAAGTTACACATTGGCCGAAGGAAAATTTCTGTAGGAGTCAAGTTTTTTTTAGGGAAGATATGAACAACATCAGCACGATTTAGAATTCTTATTGAAATATCTTTGCTTTTTCTTTAAATAAACCAGGAGTATGAGACTTATGGTTGACTGTCTGATTCATAGTGTTAGCTTATATGGGAAATTGTTGAAAATAAAATTTGGGGCATTTTTATCTTATGAGCTATTTTCATGGATTTATGTATACCAAACGAAGCTTATCGTTATTTATGAAGATAAAGCAGGACCGGCAGTGAAATATGCAAATAAAATGTCGAAATACTCCCGTATTTAAGCGATTCAAAGTTGAATGTCGGCAATCTCAACAAACATTCAGAAAAAGAAGCCCCCAAAACGAAAACGGAGAGCAAGCATACGGGGCAAATTACGGGTGGAGGCAGTCTATGTTGATATGATGTGAGAGAAAAGCCATCTTCGCAGATCTTTAAATGAAAGAGATGACTGGTACAAAGCAGCGGATAGATATTTCTAATAGACGATCCTGTCTTGCGTTTCCGGTCCGGGACATTGGTGTCTATGCATTCAGATTTCCTAGTTATTTATTGTAAGTTGGCTTACCCGAGATTTTTTAAAGAGGTCGGCATCGCTTTAGAGCGAAATGTTGACACGTCTTCTTCATTCTCGATTGATGCAAAAAGCCTCTCCCACACGTACGTTCTTTACCGCGCGTAAGAATGGAATGCAAGATTTCGCACGCGAAAGAGTGCACGTGTAATGGAATGAGTTGTGCAACGGAAAGCGCGTGTGCTCAGTACCGAGTAAATTGCGCGCGCTCCCCGTTTTGAGTAATACATTCTTTCACACGTGATTGAGAGCGGTAGGAAGAGTGAAATCATCATGGACGTACCACATTGGTTCCGCTGGCTCTAAAAAATTCTACCACACGTTCCAGTGAAAACTGTTGTACACTCCAGCACGTTCAAGTTTCATGCGGTATTTCGCGCACGCATAATTTCGCGAGTGAAAGACTTTGGTACCACGTTCTTGGCGCGCGATATTCCACTCGTTCTTTACCACACTCCGGAGCGTACACTCCAATCATGTGGTAATGCTCTTGCGTGTAAAGGTCGCTAATGGTACTGAACACCAGAAAACTTTTATCTCCAAGCGCCGAAATGCATTTTTATCAACTTTTGTCAGTGCGAAAGCTCGTGCATTGTAGAGCTGGGCTGGGATGATCAGTGCCTTTTATAATATCTTTTGTTCGAAAGAGGCCTTCACTGCTCACTACTATTAGCAGGAGTTGTTCCAAGATTTAATATTTTACATACCATATAGCGAACCTTCCTGACATAAAACGGCATTCAGGGCTTGTTATGCGATGCTGGAAAGGTTCACTCCTCTCTAGCTGATGCAATTTCAAGGTTCTCGCTTCATTAGGATCAGACAAGCAATGATGTGGTTCCATTTTGTGGACCCAGATATATAGATCAGGTTATCACTAAAGTCATCGGGTCCATGCAAAGCAATTGCTGTACCCACTTCAGCTTAGTCAAGTGGATGGATATGTCATATAGAGAATGCTCGTCGTTACCATTCGGCGGAATGCAAAAATAATCCATACGAACAACGGTGGTTTCCATTGCTCTACATATTTTCCTTCAGATCAACCAGGTTTTTCCCTTCTATTCTGCTCGCGGAATTCGCGAGTCCTTCTTGTTTTATAGATTTGACCATCAGCATTCGCCATCAAACTGGCGGATTCTCTGTTGGAGCTGGTCGAAACCCAATGTACATATCAGAGGCCACCTCTATGAAATTCTATCTAAAAAGCCCTGGCCACTCAACGTTTTAGTTCTTCGCTCTTTTGGCTGTTACGAATTTCCGCATCCGTATCAGAGTAATGATCTGAGTCGATGTTAGCTGGGCAAAAAATTCGAAACACTAAGGAGTACCTTCCGAGGATCGCAACATGATCAATCAGAAATCAGCCATGATCCATTACATATATTTAAGTATGGAAACAATGTTCTTTCTCTAGGGATGCTCGAAATTTGTAAGGTTATACCAGCCATGTTGTTAAAACAACATCTGTCAAATTGTTTGTAATTGTTCAGTCGTGCATGGCAAATCACCACGGAAATATTCCGCACATTACATGATTTCGCCCTGCCGAGTCGACATTCGACTTTTGGCAGACCAATTTGATAAACAATCAACCAACACACGCATGTAACTGAAACGCAAGCTGAAAATATCGCTGCTGTACCTGTGAGTGTACCGAAAAACACGAAGTAATCAATTTCTGCTTGTTCACAAGAACTTGGCGATTCCGCGACTTCAACTTGGCTAATTTTGTGTCGGGATTCGGGTCTGCACCCGTACAAAATCAAACTGATCCAGGAACTTAAATTAAACGACTATAGACTACGCCGTATCTTTGGTATAGTATTCTATGAACAAGCAGAATTGTCGGGTTTTGGACGATGCCAATCCACACGATATACGAAAAACAAAACAAACACTGTGGGTGGCGCTGGCAGCCCGGTATGGGACATGGCCTAGCTCCTTCAGACTCAATTGTGTTGCTCATATTGTCATTTTTGTCACATCTGAGCGGGGCCTACGGTTTATCGCTGATTCCGAACGGCACTCCTTAGAAGCTTTTTCGTAGGCAATTTTACTTTCCGGAAGTTTGCCATTGCCCACCGAAAGGGTGATGGCGATTTGAAAAATTGTTGGTGACGCAGTCAGGAATCGAACCCAGACTCTCTGCGTGATAGGCCAATGAGCTAACTATCGTGCCATCGCCATCGCGCGATATACACCAGCACAAAATGCATGAAAGTCACTCTTTTGTGTGGATTTTGGTCTGACGGAAACTTCGGTTCGTACTTTACTCAAAACGAAACTGGCATTACCATAACCGTCAATGGCGAGAGCGACAAATCAATTATGAGGAACTTTTTGTTGCCTGAACTGGATGATATGGATACCGACGACGTGTGCGTTACATAGTGCACGCCACCATGGGCATTCTCCAGGAACAAATTGAGGGCACGGCTACCTCGCGCGGTAGCGACTTAAGACTTCTCTCATTGGAGCTACTCGTATCTTAAATCGCTGATCTGTTTGAATGAGCCGCAAACAATTGATGCACTCGCAGTCAACACAGTGAACGCCATTCAGCAAATTTAGCAACAAAGTCAACGAAAATTGAAGCAAGACCGCGGTGGATATTTGAACTACCTTATATCCCATACTAAGTGCCTTACAATTTTCTTTCAAATTAATCATAGGGTCACGCCGCAAAATCAACAAGATGGTGTCCCTTTCCGGAGGAGTTGGCGCGCGGCCGTATAAGCCTTTTGAGAATTGAATCCACGTGCAGAAAAAAGAAAAATACGTGACATCTACTCTAGCTCACAGTGGATAAGTCATTTGACATCAGAATTTTTCAATAGGAGAACCTTCGGAAGAACCACAAGATCAAAGGAAAAAGGACCAAAAGCAATATCGACACGAAACTCAGTGCAATAAGCTTGCTTTACCATCAGCCAAAAAGTTGTGCATATGTTGAAATTTAATTGAAACTAGCGCACGGTGTCAAAATTGTTGGAAACTGGCTCAAAAGTAGTGAACATTTCAACTACCATAGCAATATACCTGTAATAAATTGTATTCCTCGAATTTGAGTAATATTTGCTAATGAAAACGCTAAACGTTAGTCTCTGAACTCTGACATTTGATATTGTTTTGCTCACTCATCTACTATGCTCTCAAAATTATCTTTCACCCAAGTGCCCTTCAAAAAGAGAAGACGACTTTTGGTTGTCCCATGAAGTATCCGACAACAAATTATTAAAAGAAGCCCAATTCTTGGTATCATTCAAAATATCGCCTTTGGTCATTTTCCAGGTGTTTAGCGTACACAACCTTTGTCATTTTGAGGTAACGAATTTGGTTCTTTTATCTTTGACGTTCTTTTAAATATCATGTGTTGTGTCCTCCTGTGTATCTGTTCGATAAAAATCGATTTTTGCTTCTCTGAAATGGTGTATTATTTTTATTCTCGTAAGCTTCTGGCGTTCGGACTCAGACTTGTTTTGTTTTCTGAAGGTTGCTTGTCCTTCATTGAAATTGTCAAAGCAAAGAAAAGTTCACACAAGTTTAAAATGTACATAAAATGTACTTTACGAGTACGTGTGCCTACTTCAAAATTCTCATTAATGAGTAGGAGATACAATACTTGACTTTTTGATACACGTGTACATTACGTGGAGTGTCTTATTGAAAAGGTTAACAAACCAGCGCCCACCCTGTTATGGATAAGAAACATTTTGCGCTGCTTTTCAATCTACAGAAAATTTTAATTAAATTGCTGAATAGAAGTTACTTGTATTCCCTGCCAGATGCGGATTGACTGGGATTTTGGAAAGCTAAGGCTCAGTTTCCGATGCTCCATTTTACAGGAAATCAATTTAATTTATTTGTTATAATCGCTGCTCGTGACATTTAATCTGAAGAATGGAGGAGTATGTACTTCAAGACACTTTTCAACAAGAATAAGTTCACAGAATTTACAACGGAAATGTATCTTTGAATTGAAATGAATGAAAGTTTGGTTTTTTCATAGCCTGCTTGTCCCATTAGAGTTGTGTTTATATCGTGGTCAAATAGGGATGGTCTCAGGTTGATGGCGTCGGTTTTGTGATCTGCCAGCTCTAAAACCGATGAACCAAGCCATGAATTTATATTTTTAATAGTGTTGTTGAAGAGTTATGGCACTTTCTAGCTAGGCACTCTTCAAACAACTTGGCTTAGTTTTCAAAAATATTCAGTCAAGACAAAGTTAAATGGGCCGAAGACTAATTTAAACTTTTCAAGGCACAGGGTCAGGTTTCCATTCTACCAACTACAGTTACCTTATTCAGATCCAGTTTCAATCTGGGATAGATTCCGCGAACCTGGAGGGAGGTAAACTAAGTACCAACCCCAGTGAACTACTTAAACCATACCTGATAACTGATGACTTACTAGTAAAGTTATAATATTTGGGCTACAAAGGGATTGGCTATGTCGATGACATAGTGATTATCGGGAATGGTACATCTTGGAGAAAACCTCTCAATCAATCCCAAGAATATTGTAAACCCCCTTAATCCTACCACAATGCTGAGACTTGGCCATATCCCGCTGGACTCTATGATTATCTCATCAGTCTCTTAGCTTATACTGCATACCGCAGTTGGGTGATCAGTATCTCTAATAATAGTACGCAAAACTACGTTATGTTTAGCAAGATTAAGGGCATTCTAGACACTGAGCGATACGACTGCACAGCACTGTTTTCGATGACTATTCCATATGATAAGAGGTACTGCTCCGCGTTCAATATGACACGGTGCTCGTGTGGTATGGCTTGTTCTTCACTATTGTTGGTTCGAAAGACCATTGCCTCTTTCGGTGTACTGATGGATAAATTTATAAAGAACTTTCTCTAATGTATCCAGCATGCATCGGTTTCAATGCGGCGAAGAATGGTCACAAAACTTGGGACTCCATTTCCAATTCCAAGAGAAGCTCTCGATTTTGAACGGAGTGAAGTTTTATATGCTTTCTGTTTGGCCCCTAGTCCTACATTCTCCGTCAAACTAAAGTTTACGTTGTAGCGCTTTGAAACCAATTAAATAAGAAGCAGCTTCCATGATGGCTTTTTGACAATATTATCCTTGGTTTTCTATGGTTTGTGTATGAAGACTAGGATTTTGCAAGAGCTTAAAAGAAAGCCAATTGGAAGAGATTTTTTTTTCGGTTTCGACTTTCAACGTCAACGTTTCGCGGTCTCAATTTTGTTCATTCTGCCTGTGATATCTACATTTATATCCTGGCTTCAAAATAGTAATGATCCGAGTAGATGTTGGTATCCAATAAACTTCGGACATCCAAAATGCTGAAAGAGATTCTAGCGTCAATTGCAATGGGATCAATTTACAAGAGTTAAAGGTTGTATGTGGCACATAGCAACACAAAACTGTTCAGGCGTCTACTGATCCCAAGTTTGAGAAGGCTGCGCCATGTTGAGCTTATAAGGACCAACGTCTCGGCCCAAAGAATATTCGAATATAACCCTAATGGACGACTGGAACCTCAATTCACGTGATGGAAGCAACTGGGAGACAACTGGCGATTTTTGGTCGAAACCCAGGTTTACCTTAAACTGTAACGCCACCTCAGAGGAGGTAATGTAAGTAATGCAAGGGCTTGGGAGTCAATATATTCCACGCCCTCGTCTTTGCCTTCTAATGCTACACCATTCTACAGGTCAATCGTAAAATATCGTACTGCCTATGCCTGCAGTTTTCATCGTACATCAGTGACATATGCGTCGGGTAACTGCCGGAACCCTGTCACGTTTGACCGTATACGCCTTATATTCCAGCTTATCCTTGGCTATCTTTCAAATCTTGTTCGCCTTCTGCCCGAGCTCCTCAAAAAATAGAGTTGCTTTTACAAGTCTTCCCTGTTTTCGCAATTTCATTCCGATCTTGCCGCTTTAGTGTTCTCCTTCCTTTATTCAACGCTTTAAGTCTTCTTTATTTGACCCTTGCTGATAACTTTCTACAAGGTTTCATTACCTTCGTTTTCGGATTGAGGGCATTTCCACTTCTTCAGGTTTCTTCTTAATTGTAATGGAACCAATCGGATTGAACACTTTTTCCAATTCTCCACCTTGTCTGCTGCCCAATTGTTTGTGAATTTACGACCCTTGAGCTCGTATACAGGGTTTGCATTTTTTATAAACTTTATTCACTTTCGTCGGCACGACTAAGCAATTATCAATATTACAAAAAATAGACTCTCTCACAAATTCGGTTAATTTTGTGTGCCGTGGAGCAAGTAGATAGTGGAATAATAGTCATATCTGAAGATTTTGTGAAGGAAAGTCGGTGCTCCACACACATTCGACACATTTATGGACACAGAAGATGCCCCTAACAGGTTCAACACATTCCCAATTACAACTTTTCTGTCAACTTACTTATGTTGTCTATGCAGATGACATTGTGAAGCAGCTGAGGAAAATACCTCAGCAAAATAGTAAGAGATAGACCCGTTTGTCAGATCGTTTTGGATTGGAAGTTCACCTCAACAAAACTGGTCTTGTCCTCTTTCAAAGAAATTTTAGAGTTTCAATCATAAAACCCTCTCAGGCGCTACAAGTTTAGTGTTATCCAATACAGATTTGTCCGGAAAACTAAACTGAAAATCGAATACAAGATAAGATAACGAAAACTATAGTAGCTTTATTCTCTATTAAAGCTTTACGCAAAAACGTAAGTAAAGCGGTTTTCTAATAGAAATTATATTACAGATTGAGGTACGCCCACATTAAAGTCGGTCCCAGTTCCCTTTTGGTAACTTCCTTTTGCGAAGAAACGAAGTGCTGCCGTTAATTTAATAATGGGAAGTACTCCAAGGCGTCTTGTAATAGGTCTAGTTTTACGATTGAGTATGATGAGGAGAAAATTAAAAGCTTCCTTGGAAACTCTAAAATATCTGACAAACCTGAAAATTAATATAATATTTTGCAAACTAATAAATTCTTAATAATTTTGTAAATACATTGTATCCGGCATATCCAAGGGATTTGAATTGTCTCTTATTTTTCGCCTCCTTAATGTTAAATTTCGACTGCTCTCTTCCTCACTGTCATCAGTTTTATTGTCAAACCACAATTCTACTGAACTTTTATTAGCAACTTTAAAACCTCAAACGTCTATAAGATCTACAGATCACACTTTTTATTCAATCCGTCGCGTCAACTTTTAAGACTTCAAACGTCAAAACAATCGATACTGGATTCAGAACCCACTTCATTTGCGACTCACGTCACGCGACAACGAGACTATCTAATGCGAAGTGAGGTGACATGACTGTGAGGTTTGTCACTGAAGTGAAGTGACAACCGGAATAAGGGCCTTAGACAAAGCAGCTAACTGAAACAAGCAGAGTCCAAATGACAGCATGGATGCACAAAGCGGACCACAAAGCAGACCTCTCCGGGACACTGGATATTCTGTTTTACTTGACAACTCTCGCATTAAAGCGACTCTAGATATTTCTAGGAGGATGATTCTTTTATGAACGATAAGTCAATTCATTTTTAAGCGGATAAATTCAAGACTGGGGACGGTAGGGTATTTTTTTAAGATAAACTTAATTTAATAACCGCCTTCCGCCTGCCAAATCACTATAGCATGTACCAGGCGAAAATTTGGCGAATAAAAGTCTTCGCTGAAGAAAATGTGATATTTGCCACTCTACCTTTTCTACGTGAAAAAAAAACGTTTAAAGATTTTACAAATGGTTTCTGCAAAAGACAAAGGAGGAGATAGCTCTTCACCTGCTCTGTACATGCCCCGCTTTCTTTCAAAGAAAACTTTAACTTGGGAGCCTTTTTCTTCAATGACTTACGTGACTTACGTGACATTAACAAGAGTAGAAGAGTCATAAATCCAAGTGGCATCATTACAACAGGTCAACAGGCATATGTGGGCCACTGTCACCTTGCCAAACCTTACCTACATGATAAACGGGAACAAAGCGACTCTCTTGAAACAACAAAATTTTGCACTAAAGATCATTGAAACTAACACTCAATATCTTTTATCCTGTACTAATTTTTTCTTTTTTTTTCCTATTCTTATCATTCACAGAACCGAAAAGGAACGCTTACGCGGTTATTTCCGTCTATCCACCAAACGTCTAAAGAAAGCCCGGCAAGATAGCCAAGAGGAGTCCATCGAAAAGGACGACAACACAACCACCACACAGACAACAACAATAATGCACAATGGGGCAAGTACAATAAATGGCGGTGGTGGTAGTGAGAAGAAACCGAAACAACACCATCGCACTGCAGCATCATCGATAATCCCAAGGGATGGCACTACCAACAGCCAAGCATCTATTAAAATCAATGTCATCGGTGATGGGATTAGGAAGACATCATCATCTTCAGTGACATCTAGAAACAATCGATACGCAGCACCGCCAATCCATACAAAGACGAATAACACCTCCGCACCCAATCACAAGTCAATGAATGGTCTTCGTCCTGCGGCTGGCGGTCGAAAGGGGAAAAATTCCATTGATTCTATAAACAACTCCTGCTCCAACATCACAGCCAGCACTTATTGCAACAATAGTAGCATCAATGACGCGGGTAGTGGTTATGATGGTGAAACATCATCTATTGTAAGTGGCATGACAGGTACCACCGACAAGGAAGCTTACTTCGAAAAGAAATGGGAAAGCGTTAATGGTGCACCTCATCTTTTGCGTCATAAGGATGCTTCCTTCTCCGACTGTGGTTCATTTTCACGGATGGATTCATCCAGCACCTTGGAGCGAGATCTGGAAATTATCGATTTTTTGGAGCGTGAACGTAGCATGGATATCCAAGACATGATGGAGCGTGAAAAACGAAGTGAAACTATACGACTCGTTAGTGGAAGTGGAAGTGAACGTCGTCGATTGCCGGATTTGGAGAAAATCTGTAAATCACCAAAGCCAAAGATGGATCCGTATTCCTACGAGGCAGTGACTGCCACGGTTACCCCAAAACCAACGGCACCGCCTCATCCAACAAACGATGATGTCATTGCAAATCAGAATACTGTCGATGGTGATTGTGACGATGCCGGAACAGGTGATTTCTTTAATGATGAGTATCAACCTCCACCGCCATCTGCACCAGCGTCTACAGCACCATCCTACTACCATCATCATTCGCGACGGTTAAGTCGAAAGAGCTCCCATCACAGTAGTCACTCGAACCGCTCCAAAAGAGATAGCTTCAATTCACTAAACAGTGATCTAATGGCTGGAGCATTCGGTGAATTAGATCCGACTCAGCCGCTTAACAAAATGTCTGTGATAGAGAGCCGAATGCGACGAAGCAGTGCACGCACCCCAAGTATCTCCTCATCCGGAAGGAGTTCCCTCAAATCGAGAGACTACCAACAACAGCACTCTCACCCAGAATTGGATTTCAGAGAGAACATATTCGCGGAACTGTAAGAAGAGTGGTGGTTTTAATTTTTGAACGACTTTTTCGAAATTCTTTTATTTCACGATCGAGTTTACGGGTAGAAGGTGGAGATGATCTTTCTTAAATTAAAAAATAAAATCAAATTTAATAAAATGCTGCGCTACATAGATCTCTTCGAATGCATCCTCTGCTCCATCTACTTGCAAACAGCTGATTTTTGAAAAGAAAACGAACGTTTTTTACGCAATTTTTCAATACAACTCGTACAGTAATAAAGCCATGAATTTTCTTCAAGAAGACATGTGAGGCCAGTTTTTTAAAAAAAAAAAATTTAAACAAAAGATTTAAAAACAATTTAAATGAAATAAAAAAAAAAACAAAAAACAAAATTCGCTGATGAGGAACGAAAACAAGAAATATTTTTTTACATTTTCAAATATTTGCTTAAAAAATACAAACAGCAAATAATTTTTGTAATAAATAAAATAAAAATTCAAAAAAACCTTTGACATTTCCACTAAATGTTAAAAGTTCATTTACATTAAAATATTTCAAAAACCAACAAAGCCCTATTGATGTTGAAACAAAGTTGTTCTTAAAAAATACAATGTACCCATTACATTCGAACAAATTGTATTTGTGAAAAAACAAGTGTTGTTTATAATATTTATAATAAATAAATAAAATTATAAAAATATATATAATGTTAAACTTAATGTTAAAAATATATTAAAAAAAATTTAAAAATATTTTAGAAAACAAAGTTTTCACTTATAACAAAATTATATTAATCTATAAAATATTGATTTCGAAATATTGTAATTTAAAATCGCCTAAGCTAAACGAAATTAACTTTTTTTTAAATGTGCCAACTACTTAAGTGATAAAATTTAAATTTTATATATATAAAAATTGTGAGATACTTAAACAGCAAAAATAAAATAAAATAAACATAAACAGCTTATAAAAAATTATCATAAATTAAAATTAAAAATATAAAAAAAACATTTAATTGGTAAAATTAACTCGAGCGTGCTGTGTCGGTAAACTTTCGGTAGATTTTTGGTAACTTGTAGCTAAGAATGGCCTGAAATAAAATTACGAAAAAAAAAACCAAACAACAACAAATCTAATGTAATAAGTTATTTATAAAAAGAGGAAATAAATACATATATATATATAAATATAATTCTTATGAGCCCCAAAGAATTAAGAAGAAAATAGATTAATTTAAAAATTATAGTAAAAAGGTTTTAAAATAAAATTTATAATAATAAATAACAAAAAGAAAATGTTGGATGAAGAATAAAAACAATAAAATTTATTTAATATAATTGTGATTTAAAATGTGCATTTTATTTTGTAGAACAGAGTAAAATAATTGCATTTGGTGAACAAGGCAGAATTTTTTCCTTCATCATCAAAATTTTCCTCCTTATTCCTGTGGACCGTATTTACAACTAAAGCTGATGATAACTGATGATCAAATTGACTTCTCGAATCACGACACAGTCATAATTTTCAGGAGTTTTGTTTTTTTTTTCAGATGAAAAAGATAGTACATCGGCGACGTGGTTGAAATTAAGTTAGTGAAAATAAAATTACCGGAAAAATTCATTTCTACAACAACAAACTAAATTCGAATATGTTATAAAGGGACGACAACTGTGAAAAGGTTTATGATAACTAGGAACCGAGTGTAATGAAAATATCGATATCATCGCATTAAATGGAAGCTTCACGATTCTCATCCATATCCAATTATTTCTAACCCATCAACGAAACCTTGACATTCTCGATCTTCCAGATGAATTCTTAATGTTTCATATATTGACCACACCGACTTTTTTTAAAGTTTTTTGTATTGGGTCTATAACTTAATTCGTGCGGTTCGTATGTCCAACTTTGTGCCTGAAAAAGTGTTTTTGCGGAGAGTTCTTTTTCATTACTTTAATATGAAGAAAACTGCTGCCGAAAGTCATCGTATTTTGGTAGAAGCTTATGGTGAACATGCGCTAGCTGAGCGAACGTACCAAAAGTGGTTTGCACGATTTAAAAGTGATGATTTTGGCTTGGAAGGCGATGAACGTCCTGGGCAGCCAAAAAAGTTTGAAGATGAAGAACTAGAAGCATTACTCTATGAAGATTGTTGCCAAACACAAAAAGAGCTTGCAGAATCTTTGGGTGTCACTCAAGCAGCCATTTCAAAACGTTTAAAAGCAGCTGGATATATTCAAAAGCAAGGAAATTGGGTTCCACATGAACTCAAGCCGAGAGACGTCGAAAGATGGATCGGATTGTCACTGGTGATGAAAAATGGATCCATTACGACAACCCCAAGCGCAAAAAATCATACTCGTTTGTGCAACCCGGCCAACCAGCCAAATTAACGGCAAAGCCGAATATCCATGGCGGGAAGGTAATGCTCTGTATTTGGTGGGATCACATGGGTGTGCTGTATTATGAGCTGCTAAAACAGGGTGAAACCATCAATGGACAACGCTACCGAACACAATTAATCCAATTGAAGAGAGCAGTAGCCGAAAAACGTCCGGAATATGCGACCAGATATGAGGCAATAATTTTCCATCATGACAACTCTCGGCCCCACGTTGCTATTCCGGTTAAGAACTATTTGAAAAACAGTGGATGGGAAATCTTACCCCACCCGCCTTATAGCCCAGACCTTGCCCCTTCTGACTACCAATTATTCCGGTCGATGCAGAACGCCCTCACTGAAATACGGTTCACATCAGAGCAGAATATCAAAATTGGCTTGATACATTCTTGGCTGCCAAGCCGGCGCAGTTCTTTTGGGATGGGATCCACAAATTGCCAGAAAGATGGGAAAAAGTCATAGCTTCAGATGGGCAATACTTTGAATAGTACTATTGTACATGTTTTCTTAAATAAACCGTAGGCCCCGCTCAGATGTGACAAAAATAACAACATGAGCAACACAAATGAGTGTCAAGAAGCTAGGCCATGGCCCATGCCGGGCTGCCAGCGCCACAGTGTTTTCTGTTTTTTTTTTGTGTTTTTTTTTTATCTTACCCAGTAACGTATAGTTTATAACACAGACTTTCAATATCATCCTTACTCATTCGAAAGACATTCTTTACCTAATGGGTCGAGGAAAAATGGTGGACGGGGAAGATGTTAACGGAGTGACATATTTAGCAGATAGACATTTGTGGGAATGGGTTATTGTTTCGCTTTTGTTGACATTAAGCTCCAAAAAGTTTTACTTGCAACATACCGACAACTTATTTAAGTCATTCTCCAAGCAATGGAAGTCGAAAGGCAATGAAATAACAAAAAGACTTTAAAAATTGTCATGTCATCAGCGAAAATAGAAAAATGAGAAACAAGATTGATATCTTTAATAGTTAGAAAAAAGATGATTGGTCCAAGGTGACTATCCTGAGGAGCACCAGATGTTCCTCTAATGAGGTCGGTTATTGAAGATCTGAAGATGACTTTGTATTCTGGGATTTTGATCCATGGCATAAAAGGAGGGGAAGAACCAGGTTTTTTGTTAGTTTAAAAATGATAAGAAGCGTACTCAAGGTAGTCCAGGTAAAGGGACCTACAAATTTCAAAAAAACGATTGTATACAAAACGATTATTACTGTAGTCGGAATCAGTCCTTTCGGAAGGTATATGGAACCGATTGGGAAAAGCAGGAGAAAATTAATGAATAGAAAGTTGATAGGGCAACATCAATGTTTGTTGTCTAAGCAATAAAGTCAAAGTTATTGTCGCTGATGAGGCTAAGTTTGTTAAATTCTGTTCTTCTGCAGCCATTAGAAAGCGGTCTAAGATGGAAGAAAGATGATTACTCCTATCAACGACAAAGTTATCCGAATCAGATGTGAAGACAAAGCCAATTTGTCTCTTCTTTGTATTAGGTATCCACAGATTTGATTCAGTAAGAGCAAATAGTTCATAGGGAAGCTTTTAAGAATATATAATATTTATAATGCATAAGAATGAAAAAAAGAAAAGAAAGATGTTTGGCTAAAGTTATTTTGCTTCATGATTGACATCCAACATTTAATGGTGAGACTTTATTGTTACTGAGAGTTCACTTTATTCTTGATTTCTAGCCAACTGCAGTCCATACATACCAACTGTTCTCCCAAAGATGTCCTCTTTTCCTATCCTGTTGTTATGATCGCATAGTATTATTTTAACGACATACTTCAGACACTGCTCTTAACAAACATTCTTTGGTAGCGATGGCGAATAAGCGCTTTTGCTTTATCCTATGGGAACCACGAAAGTATCACATTATTGCATCCTCCTTATGTTCTGCATATCCATAGCACTTCTTAAATGTCAGTGGTATCTGCATGATAGCAGTGAGGGGTTGTTATCCTTAAAATGATCATCAACACTGCATCTATTTACACCAATTTTCAGATTGTATACTGTCAGTTTTATTTTTATTTAGAAGTATTTGTAATTTTATCGTAATGGCATACACTTTTCAACAAAGTAATCGGATTTCAGAAATTTGGTTCCATAATTATAATTCTGTTCGCCAAACTTATGAAGCACTTGCACCATAGTACACGCCACATAATCAAGTATCTGACACCGTTTTTCGCTATATTTTTTTACCGTTTTCCCGCAACGCCTTCTTTGGCAGAAGCAGTGGCTCTGAGACGTATATTATATCACAAGTACGTACTGAAGAGACTATTGCATCCGTTCTGAAGAGTGTTGAAAAAGATCCAAATTTTTCCACACGACGTCGTTCACAACAGTCTGAATTTTGTCGGTAAGCCATCAATTATAATATCCAGCACGTGCAAGAATTGGAGATGAATGACCATCGTTTTCGTTGAAATTTCGTCATTAAACTGGTATTGGATCCCCTGTTTAACTGAAAAACTGTGTTCAGCGATGAGGTTTATACGAGGGCGGGTCAATAAGTCCGTGACTTTTGGATTAAAACACAGATTTTTTTTTAAAAAAATAATTTTATTTTTCAACGTAGTCTCCCTTGAGCTCTATACACTTTGTCCAACGCTTCTCCAATTTTTTTATCCCTTCCAAAAAAAATGATTTGTCGAGGTCCTCAAAATAGGCCTTTGTTTGCGAGATGACTTCATCATTAGAGTCAAATCTTTTTCCACCAAGCCATTTCTTCAGGTTTGGGAACAAGAAGTAGTCGCTCGGAGCCAAATCTGGTGAATAGGGTGGATGAGGGAGCAATTCATAGCCCAATTCATGGATTTTTGCCATGGCAACTGCACATGCGTTTGTGGTCGACTGTGAGCAAACGCGGCACCCATCTTGCGGAAAGCTTTCTCATGCCCAAGTGATCATTCAAAATTGAAACCACTGAGCCATGCGATTTCCCTACGGCTTCCACAATCTCTCGCACTTTCAATCTTCGGTCGGCCAAATCATATCGTGAATTTTTTCGATTGTTTCGGGTGTAGAGACCTCAACTGGGCGTCCAGGACGTTCGGCATCTTCAGTGCTTGTACGGCCACAACGAAATTCAGTAAACCACTTTTTTATCATTGAAATCGATGGTGCAGAGTCCCCATAGTACGAGTATTTATCAAGCTTAGCCTTGGTCTCGGTAATGGTTTTTTTCGCAAGAAATAATGCTTAATAAGCACACGAAATTCACTTTTTTCCATTTTCTCCTCAAATTAGTGAGTAGTCTGATAAAAATAGCTGTCAAACACAAACTAACTGACGCAGCAAGTTTAAATTTTGACAGGAGTCAACTGACAGATGCCTGTTGACAGGAGCAGTGTTGCTGTTTCAGTAAAGAGGTCAGAAATTCAAAAAGTCACGGACTTATTGACCCGCCCGTATGTCAATTAGAAAAATCGCATTTAGAACGAAAGATATTTTACATGAGATTATCGAAAGGGCTTTACATCCAGAAAAAATGCATAATTTGGTGCGGTTTGTGGGCTGGTAGA
The DNA here is from genome assembly GCA_928272305.1 of Volucella inflata. NCBI lineage: Eukaryota > Metazoa > Arthropoda > Insecta > Diptera > Syrphidae > Volucella > Volucella inflata. The sequence goes on from OV743719.1 coordinate 70,123,583, forward strand.
GTCGTCGGACGATAATTCTTAAAAAATAAAGCTAATTAGCTCGTAAAGGTCAAGGGTATTGGCAATAGAGCCTTGTTTTGGGATACATAAAGTCGCTTGTCCACGATAACAAACCAATAACAAAGGACGCATTGGAAGCCAACTCTATTATTATTATTAATGAGAACATGCGGTCATAAATGCTTGAAAAAGCAGTTGTTAACTTGTTCTTCAGATGACATTCATCAGATACTGCTGTGATGGGCATATGCCCGAAGTTGTGTTTAAAAATTAACTGCAAAATGTGTTAACTCGATTAAACACAAATGAAAGTTAACACTGGTTTTAAAACTTTCTTTATACCTAAGGACATTATTTGGCTCGTGACAAATCTTTAATCACTTCTGTTTAGGGCTGTGAACCCTTTGATGGCGTAGGTTTAGAATATTGCTACAGGCCGAGCTTGGTTTTACCATATTCTTGAAGCTTTTTAAGAGCCCAATTTATACATAGCCGATTCGGAAGGTCGGCCGACTTCAGTTCTTGCAGAGACTTAATTTTGTATACTTTTTAATCAAGATCATCTCGTAATTTACACCAAGTTGTTTTATATGGCAAGCTGTTGAGTATGGCACCGAATCGATTCATAAGTGCCATGGCATACAGTCTCCACTACCGCTGCTATATTTTCTTTATTACGTGTCTAATGTTGTCCATTTGTTGTCATGAATCGTGCTTTCAGTAGGCCGAAGTTGCTCTAAAGACGCCAAATAAATTCCTCGTAGAACGCTGATCTTCGTAGTACAGCTGAATAATTTGTAGGTGTGTGTAGGCCAAATGATACGATGAATATGTCATTTCACATGAAATTCGCACTGGAAAAATTACCTCTAAAAGAATCGCCAGTTATTTAGGTCGTTTGTTGGTTTCGTAGCACTTCACGGTTTTATTGTGCTTTACTTTCGAGGTAATTTCAAGGTCTTCTGAGTAGTCGTGTTTACTGAGCTGTTGTTTTGAATTTTGCACCAGAATCATCAATTGCTTAGGATATGTAAACATTCAGTAAGACTTCTATATCAACTTCATGAAACACAGAACCCACAATAGTACCCTGAATAAACACACTTGTATTAGATCCGTACCCCATTAAATGTTACCACACGGTTTCTTGCAATAAAGTTTCTCAAGCTTGCGCTGCTTGAAACTGCATCAATTTTAAACACAACAAAATGTTTCTGAACAAAGGATCATAATTTATTTAATGGCAAGGAGAAGAAAATGGAAGTAAATCAGAAAGCAAATCGTAGTCCTTTTATGAAAATTAATTAAATTGATCCCACAAATTCCCTGACACACGAAGCGCTACCTAACACCACACGTCGCTTACCCTTTTGTATTCTTTAGCTCAGTGTTGATGTTGAATTAAAAAATAAATTATTCTCATTCGTGTATACACGAATGCACACTTTCATTCACAGGGTGCCTTGGAAGGGTGGGTGAGTTAATTATTTGAATGTTATTAAAATTCAATACACGGACACACAACTTTCTGAAATGTTTACATGCGATAATGTTAATGGATAATGATAACAACTTTGTAATGATGTGTCGACAAAAATAAAACAGAAAAACACAATAAACGAAAAAGCACATACTTCACTATCTCACATTCGAATTTAATGAGGTTGGAATCATAAATAACAGAGTCTATATAGAGTTTTGTTTATGGTTAGCGATATCTTTACAGTCGGGATAAAAAGTTTCGATATGATGACACATTTGCACAGAATGTTAGTAGAATACTCGTATGTAGGTGGCGTGATCTGGACTTGCTATTTACTGGCACCTTGTTTTGGATGGTTGATGGGTGAAAGAATCCCAATTAAGTATCCCACTTTAATTTTATTCAATATCTACAGCTAATGGAAACTTAGTACTAACAATTTAATGGAACACAATCACCTACGTGACGGGATTTTTAATAATAGTTGTTGTTCTGGTTTATTCCGAAAATATGTATTTTACGTACTCAGATGCCACTTGTATATTAATTCCTGTACACTAACCACACCAAACCAAAATGTGGATTGAGACAGAGTACGATAAAAAATTTTACCAGCAAATAACAATACATTGGCTCAGTTGTAAAGGATTTTTCAACAAGGACATGTCAATTTTCTTTGAAAAAAAGAACACTGAGTGGTTGTTTCTACTACTCTTTCACAAATATTTAGCCGATAAATTGGCAACATCGAGTTTGATATTATTCGTGAACTCTTCTAACGTTGTTGCCTCATTGGCATAAGCGAAAGACTTAACATGAAAAAAAATCCAACAACGTTAAATCGCATAACCGCGACCGGACCATTTCTTGACATTAGACAGTTATTGAACTTCCAGTTCAAAAAATCTATTGTTAGACCAAGTGTGTGACATGTGGCACCATCTTGTTAGAGCTACATATTACTGATGTCAAGTCCATCCAATTCTGGCAAAAGATAGTCTTCCAACATAGAACGATATCGAACACCACTGACAGTAACCTGGCGATCATCATTTTTATCGACAAAAAAATACGGTCCAATCACACTCTCGGCATGAAATCCACACACGGTTACTTTCTGTGGATGCAATGGAGCCTCTTGATGCACATTTGGATTTATTGCTGGCCAATAACACATATTCCACTTATTGACAAAGCTATTAACCCAAAGCTGAGCTTCATCGCTGAAGATGATATTTCGATATAATTCAGGACAAGGTGCGCCATCTTTAATGTTGGTATGAAAACATTGAATAACAGTCAATCAATTCGAAATGAGCATACAAGTGTCAAACCACTTAAACTTTAAACTTCATGGAAATGATCGCAATTAATAGCACTACCCCGCTGGGCACCACGGTTGCAACGCACTCGGGTGATCCCAGAGAAAGCAGAAGTGCTTGTGTCAGAGCACGACGGATTCCGGGGGCGGGCAAAATGAAGTTTCCAAAATATTTTCATAAACTTCGGTTTGCAAGTTGGAACGTTAGATCGATGACCTCAAAAAGTTTAGAACTGGAAGCGATTATGCGTCGCAGAACTCTACAAATCCTGTGCGTACAGGAAACGAAGTGGTGTAATACAGGAAATAAAGCGCGTTTTCTAGATTTAAAAACTAAGGCATTTAAGATGTTCTACCATGGAACAGTCAGTGGACGAAACGGTGTTGGAATCGTTGTTGCAGCTGATCTTCTAAACAACATCGTTGGTATCTTGAAAATAAGCGACCGCTTGATGAGTGTTAAACTCGTCATACACATTGAAACGTGGAACATTGTTAGCGCGTACGCTCCACAAAATGGATGCGACCAATCGGAAAAAGATACATTTTGGTCAGAGTTCGGTAATTTGCTAAGAAATATACCTATCGATGAGATGCTCCTCGTAGGCGGAGATTTAAATGGCCACGTCGGAGAAACAAATGTTGATTATGAGGACTGCCACGGCGGTAAAGGCTTTGGAACCAGAAATTCAGCTGGCGAAGACATCCTTGTAGCGTGTAGGGCTTACGGCTTAACCATCTTAAATACAATGTTTTTGAAACATCAACGACATCTTATCACCTATAGCAGCGGAGGTCTCGAAACGCAAATAGATTATCACCTCTGCAAAATGTCGATGAGAAACCGTGTTAAGGACTGTAAAGTAATACTTGGAGAATCGCTAGTAAGCCAACACCGTCTGCTCATTACAGAATTTTTCACAGCGGAACCACCGAAAACACGGGCATCGTTTGGAAAGCCAAAAATCCGGTGGTATAATCTATCGAAGGAACGAAGCGCAAGATTTGTCGCACTGGCTAAAGAAGTACTTCACAATATAAACGGTATCGCAGACTCACTTAGCCCGCAAGAAATGTGGAACAGCATGCACGAGGAATGCATAACACTCGCAAAGTCCCACCTGGGTACTATATCGAAAAACCATCATGTCGGCAAAGAAACATGGTGGTGGAATGACGAAACCAATCGAGCTGTGGCCGACAAGAAGAGTGCATTCCAAGCGTGGACAAAATGCGATCGGAGCGACGATATCGAAAAAGCTCGACTGGCTCTTGAATACGAGCGTCTTAAAAAGATCGCAAAGAAAGTCCTGGCTCGAACTCGAGCGGCAGCAGCGGAAAATCTGTACCAGGAGTTGGAACAAATATCCCCACGATCGGCATATAGAAGACAAGCTATACAAGAAGTTCAAACGTAGTACAATACTAAAGTGCCAAATATTTTGAAGCTCGCTGCACAGAGGTGTAAATATTCGATGGAAATAACCTCGCCGAAATACATAAAAAATGCTGACGGTCGCTTATTAACAAATGAAAAGCAAATTTGTGACCGGTGGCTTGAATACTGCAAGGAGTTGCTTAACAAATAGTCTCCACGTGATATCGTGCTGACAGCTGGTCTATTCGAGGAGGAAGTTTCGGACTTCGAAGAAATAAGTATAGCAATCGGACAAATGAAGCGGGGGAAAGCGGCGGGACCAGACAGCATTCCATCAGAGTTTTGGCCGAAGATGGAGGGAATCGGCAGCGAATGGCTATCGAAATTTTTAAATAAGTTAAAATGTGGACAACCTATGCCGAATCAATGGAGAAGTAGCTTCTTGGTTCCATTATACAAAGGAAAAGGCGACACTCGAGAATGCAACAACTACCGTTCAATCAAGCTTATGTCACACACAATGAAAATCGTCGAAAGAGTCTTAAACGAACGTCTTCGGCAAATAATAATACTCGACAATAGACAGTGTGGATTTGGTGAAGGAAGATCGACGGTGGACGCTATCCAAAGCCTACGAATAATAATGGGGAAGCACAGAGATTCGTCTAAGGATTTACACATGGTATTTATCGACCTCGAGAAAGCATTCGATCGAGTGCCTAGGGATCTCATATGGGCCGCGCTGAGGTCTCAAAACGTACCGGAAACGTACGTTACAATAATACAAGACATGTACGGAAACGTGAAAACTGCGGTTGAAAGCTCTGCTGGACTAACGAGAGAATTTCCAGTTAATGTCGGAGTGCATCAAAGAAGCGTACTTAGCCCTTTCCTCTTAAATGTAGTATTCGACTATCTTTTAAAAGATTGCATGCGTGAAGCAAATTTAACGCCAATTCTCTTCGCTGACGACGCAGTTATACTTAGCGATAACGTCAAAGATTTGCAGAACGCCTTAGGTTCATGGAAAAATGCGCTAGGGAGAAACGGATTTAAAATACGTCGTTCAAAGACGGAGCATTTGACGTGCCCATTTGCGCATCCGTTGCGACCTGTTCCGGATATAATGTTAGACGGAATAGTTTTTCCGAAAAGCACTATATTTAAGTACTTAGGATCAATCGTTAACATGGAAGCGAAATGTGACGACGACGTAAACCACAGAGTGAGTGTGGGATGGATGAAATGGCGGGAAAATTCGGGAATCTTTTGCGACCGAAAATTTCCACTTAAATTAAAGGGGAAACTCTACACCACGGTTGTTAGACCAGCTCTTATATACGGTTCACAGTGCTGGACAATGTACGAAGCGTTTAAAAACAAAATGACGGCAGCGGAAATGAAAATGTTAAGGATGTCTAGTGGAGTCACTTAACGCGATTGTATTAGATCTAGGAGTATAAGAGGAAGTCTACATATAAAGAATTCGGTAACCGAACAGCTTGAGGCGAATAGAATAAGCTGGTATTGCCACGTTCAAAGAAGATCTGCGGAAAATCCGGTTAAAAAGGCACTATCAACTACGGTCACTCCAACTGTGAGAAAACGAGGTCGGAAAAAGAATTCCTGGATTTCTCAGATGGCAGATGCGCAACAAAGCCTGGGGCTAACCACTGAAGCGATCCAGGATCGAGCATTATGTATACGCGTTCTGCGGTCTGCGACATTAGCCAACCGCATAAGCGGAGCAGCAGCAATGCAGTAAAAATGGGAAACTCGTTACGCATAAGTTCGTATAACGAGGAAAGGGTTAATAAAAGGATGAGAAGAAGAAGAAGAAAACATTGAATAACTTTCACATTTATCAACCGATTGACTTGAGTGGACATGTTTTTGAAACGTCAATTCAGTACAATTTTAACATGAATCGCTTCACGCTGATACAGTGCGTCGAAAAAGTGAGGCTGTACAATAAAAATAGTAGCTCAGTTGTGTTAATTCGACATGACTGTCGTCGAAAATATCGTGGCCAACAAGCACCGTCTGACAACAGTATCGACTTTTGTTGAGCACGATACAGTGGGAGATCGCCGTTGCCGTTCATCAACGACCAAGATGTTCCAATGACCTGGTTGAAGGGGTAAGAGAGATTGTTGCCGAGAACCCGCATGTGTCGTATCGCCACTGAGCTCAGTATTTTGGAGTTAGTATAACAACTTTGCGGCGCATTTTGAAGGATGATTTGCATCTCTTTCCGTATAAAGTGCAATTGACTCAAATAATATCGCCATTTCCGTCGCTTGAAATACGGCTAAACAGTCGCTTGAATAGTTGGCACTGAACCCTATTTTTGGAAGAAAATTTTGATGAGCGACGATTCCCATTTCACACTCTCTGGCGCCGTTAACAATCAAAATTGCCCCTTTTGGGGAACAGAGAATCTGCATGAGATCCATTGCATAACCAGAAAGTGAGCCATTTTTCTTTAGAGAAGGCGAAGCAGTCAATAGGAATCGATATCGATGGATGTTGGCGGTAACTGGTTTCAACAAGACCATGCACCATGACCCACTGCAAATCAAACAATGCAGTTTTTGCAAAGGAAATTCCCTGGACGTGTGCTGTCAGAAAATGGCGACATTGACTGGCCACCCAGATCTCCAGATTTTACACTTCCGGACATCTTTTTGTGTGATTATTTGAGGCAAATATAATGCCCGAGATACCTTATATATGGAATTCGGTTTTCAATATAGGTATTCACATACCGACATAAAAGATGGCGCACGCTGTATATGTCCTAAAACCGAACATAGGCCCTCCAAAGAAGGACCTTATTTTAATCAGAATATGGTAAAGGTTAAACATGCGAGGAGATTCCTAAAAGTTTCATTAGTGACAGCAAAAACAGGCGCCTCAAGAAGTTGTTACGCGAAGCCGATATAATAAAAGAAAATCATGACAACGGGCAATGGACATAGAGCACCACTACTTACACGCCAGACAATCCTATGAAAGTATCATCAAGATACTATTTCTAGAACAATTTACGATATGATAGACGAATTTCTGAAGACATTTAAAAAGATAAGCGAAAGAAAAACACCAGGCCCAGATGGGATACCAAATAGAGCCCTTTAAGCAGCAATTACATCGAGATCGGACATCCTTGTAGAAGCTATTTAAAGGAAAGGACATTCCCAGATCACTGGAAACCATAACGTTTAGTGATTTTCAAAGGAACTAAACCTTTTGAGAGTTTGTCTTCTGGACACCATAGGAAAAATTGCTGAAAAGCTGATTTTCAACAGACGTATGGTGGAAAAAGTCAGAACCAAAAGTCAGTTTGGTTTTCTGAAAATACCGCTCGAGGTACACCGATGGCGATCCCAAACAAATGAATAAAGTGCGGTGAACATGACTCATAGCTCAAACAGGGCCATGACTCGTTTTGGAATCCTGCCACGCTCATCCGAATATGCCTGATTTCAAAGAGGAATACGCACTCATTCGTTAAAGTCGGTAACGAGACCTTTAATATCAGATAAGGGCTTCAACACTTGGAATTTTATGCGAGACTTACGAGTACTTACTCCTGAAGCACTGTCTTTTAAAAAACTGTTCGAAAACGCCGTCAGTCCGAAAACCATGCGAAGAACTGCCCTTGCTAATCGCTGCTTCTTTAGGCTAAAAAGACAACTGATCAGTAAAGCTCTCTCTCGAGCAACTCAAAATAGATTAGTCTTGGTTTATGTTTCATCAACTGTCGATAAATGCAAGCAACATAAGTTTGAACACATCACAACAAATGTCATTGGCTGTAATCGAAGAGGAGGATACAACGCCACAGAATGAAATTGGAATTGAATTACTCGAATCGATTCCACCACAACAACAACCACAAACGGAAGTGACAACGTCGTTAAAGCCAAAGAAAAGACCTCTATCACCATTACCAAGAGTAATAGCCTCAAAACTAATTTCTATCTAAACGGAATATTTAGTTATTGTTTTTATTACATCTCTTTTAGACTTGGTAAATATCAACAAAAAATCGGCTGAATTCAAAAAGATTTTGTAGCGTAGTGCATGTAGTTGCATGTGAATGAAGCTTATGGTGTACCTTAGAGCACGTGGCATATATAGTCTAAGCACTATGAGAGAGAAGTGCATTCCCAAATGTAAACTTCTAACTGAAAAAAAAACCACGAGGTCGTTCAACAGAATTTGTAGGATCCGCTTACGGTGTTAACATCCGTTTGGCGGAAGGCCACGAAGAATGTCATATTGTGCTCAACGTACGTTGGCATTAAGCCTTTTCAGAAAACTATTGCAGTCATCATTTCTTACACACTTTAGATTGCGCTACAGTCTGGGGTGGACCTGGGCCTCAATCAACAAGCGTCTCTAGCTAGCTCGATTACGAAAGAACTCTGTGCTGATGTTGAAAAGCGTTCCGGTGACAGTCCATCATCCAGCAAAGGTTTTGGCAAATGTGCAGTCCAACCAATAGCAATTGAGAGATCCGACGAAATAAATCATTTACCTGAATGCGGATCGAAAAAGTCGTAGACATTGTGTAAGAGCTCCGATAAACACAGGTTTTGTACCAAATGGAACATCCATTTGTGTTTTTCCAAAGCAAAAAACTGTTTTACGAAGTATCACGTAGACAAATTACATACATCTTTCATTTATAAAAGAAAAGAAAATAAACATAAATTTAATCCTATAAGAAATACTTTTAAGTAATTTTAATCTTTATTAAAAAAATGGTTGAAAATGTCTCACAGACAACGCCGCTTCCAAACTTCTGTTACTTCTTCACGGTCGGAATCAAAACTCGACAAAATTCGCCCTTGCAATTGTAATTCAATCCACTGCGAGCTCTCGCTGTTAAAATGTTGTTACATAACCCAAAAACTTTGAAAAAATTAATTTAATTAAAAAGCACCAGCTCGCGCTTGTATTACTCGCTTACTACTCGTATGTATATAACCACTGCCTTCTTCTGGAAAAAAAATCTCGTTTAACCATATTTTTCAAATCTAAACAAAATTATCCAACAAAACTAGGGCCTGAAGGATTAATCTGATTTTAAACAATCTGCACCACTGTGTACATATTTATTATATGGTAAATACAATAAATTCTACAAAATCGATTTCATTAGATAGAACTTCACTTTACTAATGAAATCATTACTTCTATTCGTGAATCAGCCGCTTGTTAATTATGAACACGCTACCTATATGAGTTTGCTAAATTTATTTTATTTTTTTATCAATTTATTTAACTGGCAGATCAATTATAGTTTTTCACATCACACACTCATTAATATTTGTCATTTCGATCAATGTGGTGATTTAAATCAAAACTATCTTGCCAAGTTGTTGTGGTATTCGAATGTACAAATCATCATTTCGATTCCTAAAAACTGGGACCGCAGTGGCGATTGGGATCAACAAATTATCTTTTTTTTTACCAGAAATCCCACTAGTGTCATGTTACGAGTATACAAATTTAATTTACGAGTATACTGTTTCCATTCAGTATGGTTAAGTGCAACCGAGTTACCCACATGCTTGCTCACAGCTTCCAAGTTTATTTGGAATATCATTTGAATTGTTTGACCACACATACGAGTAAATAATGTATGTACTCTAATGTACTGAGGACTCATATCCCTAATGTGAGGGTATTTTCCTGGAAAATATGTTTCAAAAGTGCGGAATAGTTGATGGACGTTTCAAACGAATCACGGTCTTGTGGTGACAACTCAATAAGTATGTTTCATAGTGGCTGTTGCTTATCTTATTTAACTTCATTGAGAGAGACTCGTAATGGATTGAAAGTTTTATTTCTTAAGTCAAGTGGCATCAACAAACTGTGGTAGTTCAATAAGTGGATGCTGAAATATATTTAGGAACAGCTTAGTGGAATACCAAAACCTAAGAAATCAGAATGACAAGAGCAACAATTTCGCTGATTACGGCAAGTCGCCTTTCAAATGAACGTACCTTGCTTACGGATAAATTTAGACACACTATCAGTTAGGTCGAAATGGGGAGTAAAAGACTTGTCAACAAAGTTCATCGGTTAATAACGCGTCAAATTTTTACAAAGTGCCAACTGGTGATCTAATTTTGATTTTGAACAAAACACATGGGAGTTCATTACATTTCCATTTATTTCTAATAATCGACAGAATACATTCTGCAATTGATTTTTTAAGCACAATTTTGGGCTTGGGTTGATGAATGTTATCTAAGAGACAAGCATTTGTGGCCATATCAATAACCTCAATAACACGAATAATATAACTTCCAATGTGTCGCTTTCGATTCCAAGGTTCAACAAACGTCTTTAATGAAGCTGTATGTAAATTTTTTCACATGTGGAGACACCCAAATATGTATTGAATAATAATGAATGAGATAAATACGCTAAAATATCAATTTGTAGGGCCCTCAGCAGCAGAAAAGAAATCCTCTTAACTTGGCATATTTCGAAATCTGCCTCCCGTGCCGCCCTCTAAATTATAATAGTTGAGGTACACTAAAACTAGCGTGCCCCAAATTAGACACGAATCTCCGGGTCTTTAATTGAAGGCTCGTTAGGCATGAACTATGATGTTCATTCGCAACAAACCCGACTGAACTTTCAACGCTGTATCTTTATCTCTCTAAATGGCATAGAGAGCTCTTTTACCCAGTTGCCTTTTTCGTCTGAGTCTAGCTCCGATGTCGTTGTTGCCCGTTACTGGGAAACAAATATGAATGGACTCCTTTACTACTTTAAATCTTCAAGCTTTCAATATTCTGGTCAAGCCGTCGGTTTTGTGCATCCTTTTCTGACGAGACCATGTACAATACTTTTTACTTTCAGACCCGGTTTGGCCGCTACAGCGTCAATACTTAGGATGGGCTCGCTGTTCTCCTAATCACACTATGATCGCCGCCCCGCTTTGGTTCGCCAGTGAGTTTTAAACGTTTGTTTATGTAGCGATGATTTAAGTCACATTACAGCGCGTCACCTCAAAACCTTCCTTGACGTGTACAAGAGCAAGGTAAAAAGTTCTCGGCTTGATGTAGAGATGGCGTTCCAATTAGCAAACATTTATGTTTACTGCCTCCCATGAAGTTTGTTTACATGAATTTTTGCAGTAGATGGCTTGCGTATTTTTCGTTAAAATGGATAAACTTGAATATCGTGCGGTCATAAGGAAATGCATCTAAAGTTGACAAGAATTTAGAAAGACTTTGCTCCTTCCATATCAACCGTTAAAAAGTAGGCAGCTGAATTTAAACGTGGTCGCACGTAGAAGATGACCCTACTGAAGGACGCCCAAAAACCGGAATCACACCCGAATCCATCGAAAAAGTGTAAGTGCAGGTGAGTAAGATAGCTGAGGGTGTCGGGATATAGAAAGAAAGGGTGCAAAACATCTTGCTTTGCCGAAGATGGGTGCTGCGTTTGCCGATCAAAAGAAAATACGGAAACGATTTTCGCAGCAATCTTTGAATCAATTCAATAAGGATCTGATCGATTTTGTGCGGTGATTTCTCACCATGGATCAGTCATGGGCTTACCACTTCACGCCAGAAACAAAACAGCCGACGAAGCAGTGGGTGGAAGCCGGTGATTCAACTCAAACAAAAGCCAAGTTGATCTCATCTTCCGGATATGACATAGAAAATTCTTCAAAAGAGACCTGTCTTGAATAAGAAAAAATCATATTTCGAAAGTACAATGAACCTGTACAAAAACGTAAAAAAAACTACAGGATTTGGGGTACGATTTGCTCGGCAATCCTCCCTATTCTCCTGATTTGGCACCCTCAAACTCCCATCTGTTTCCAAACTTGAAAAAAAAATTTTCTGGGAAGCGCTTCGCATCTAATGAAGAGGTTAAGATAATTATATATACCGCCTTCAAGACTCTCAGTTTCTGGAATAGTGATGTTAGAAAAACGCTAACGCTAATTATTTATTATTAAAATTGTTATGTAGAAAGATAAAATATTTTTTTTAATTGAAAAACGCAGACTTTCATTGTCTGCACCTTTGCACCTTACCCTCGTACTTGGTCGAGCAGCGAAAATTCGCCATGTTTGTCATATGTGCATTTGAAAATGATAAACAGGTAGTGAGTGTGGATTTGGAATTCCCTAAATCAACCGTAGCGTGGATATTTGACCAAATGTTTCAGATGCCCACATTAAACGGCAAAACAGATAGGCCATGTTTTTAAGACTGTCGCAGTTAAAAGGGTCCGTTTTTCTTGTTGATCCACAAAAGATGCTGTTAGATGATGTTACATTCATGCTTCTAACCATATTTTATAGATAAGTTTGTGCATGATCCCAGTCAAAAATCTCCAGTTGTCTTATAAGTCTGTGACAAAAGGCCTTAGTTAGGCTTCAGTATTGCTGCTTAACATCGTCTAGATTAGAGAAACGGAGTTCTTAGTTGCCTTCGTTCATCGCCATCGCCATGACTGTCTTTCTCTATTTTCATCTTTCGAAACTCCAATTAAAGTTTTAGGACTATGAAAAATTGTTAGCGTATGCTGATAAATAGCAAAATATTCGCCTGGAGCCTTCCTGAATCTTCTTAACCTAATGTAAAATGCGAGACTTCACTGAACATAGTCGGAAAGTTGGCTCCCAGGTCAACGGGATCCAGTTTTTTAAGTGTTGAGGTCTATGAATCGTGGGCCATGTAACATATGATGGTAGTCTGCCCTTCGGGAAATTGATTAACTTGAATGCATTTTGGAGCTCTTCTGTGCTCATTTAATTTTGAAGTCACCAAGAACCATTTTAACGAACTCGAAGAAGCACTCTTTTTGATAAAATTTACCTTTACCTTCGTAAGAACGTGAGCACAAATGTTGGCCGGTTGTAATGAGGCAATTGATATCTGAAGTTCATAACTTCTTCCTTGAGTGCTATTTTGAAGACAAATCAACTTCTAAATAGGCACTGTTCATGCTGTCAATAGTACGAGTATCTAATCTCTATAGCAGATGGAGTTATAGCTTTTCTTCTTTCTTTGCCTAGGCCATTCCACCATACTCCTTTGTAGTGATTTAGTTTTTTAGTTTTTATTTAAGTTTCTCGAATCGCTGATGGCACAAGCACCAACCTGACTGGCCCTAAACATCAGATGGTAGTACAGTCCCCTGTGGGAGTTGATTCACTTCAAGCTTTTCTTTCACCATCTCTTTTTTTACAGATTGTATGTTGCTTTCCAAAAAAATCATTATATGACCTGAAGTTCAAATACATCAAAGTAGCTCAAATGTGGTCATAGTAGGATCTGCCACAGACGTGGTAGTTGTCTTCATTTTTATGTTCGGGCACAGCGATATGGAGCCTGGATTGGATTTTCAACAGTGGGAGTAGATATGCTATCGTATCGTATCGCCTAGCGCTCTAAGGTCACATTGCAATTTTAGAATAACTAAAAGTAGCGTACATATACAATACCTAAATGTAGTTTATTATGCTTCAGTTAGAGACAAATTTAAACCGAAAATAATCCCCCTCCTTGAAAACAATTGTCGCTAGACAACCCCCAGTCTAGAGACAAACCTTGCTTTCAGTTGTTGCGTGCAAATCACGCCCCAAAAATCCTCCACTCCATTTGGTCCTTTGTCGTCTGTTCACTCCTTTGCCCTCCTGCCTTTTCTTGTGTTGTCCACGTTCTTTTCTTCCCATCATTCTCTGGATGCCATGGTACAGGTGGGATTCACTGGATCCCTTGGGTCCAGTTCCCTCGCTCTGCCCACCGCTCCAGAGATGACCATCTACGTACCCCGGATAAAGCTAGGCGGACGGTCTGCCGCCTTGATGCCTTTTACTGATGCCCTGAGATGCCGATACCACCAGCAATGGCCGAGAGCCCACCATAAATAATTGCATTGTTTGTTCAAAGACTCTAAATTGTAAAACCCCCAAACACCCCCAAATTAGAAAAACAAATTCTAAAGAAAGCCCACAATTCCCCACGATCATCACCCCTATTTTCTTGTCTGCAAGGAGACTTACGGCCCCCCCTTTAACTGCATTCTTGGGAAAGTTTTCCTCTCTACTTGGTGGTCGATAGTTGAACGCCCCTTAATTATCCCCCAAAAGTGTCCCGGGTCCGAAGGTGTGATATGGACCCAAGGAGCTACTCGACAGACAAAACGAACACGACAAACTTTACAAAACATCGACTGGTGTGATTGGGTAGTTCCGCAAGGAGAAGCTGTCTGAGCTCTGGAAGTGAGTCTCTTTGCTCTGCCAGCTGAAATAGTGGAACTGCGTATAAATGTGTGTGTGTGTGAGATGTGTGAGTGGGAACTAGTCGTAATGCGCGGTTAGTTGGAATCATTAACTAGCCGTCATAGCGGAGAGTGCAGAGCGAAAAAAAAAATAAAAAAACGAAAAGCTAAGGAGACAACAAAATTACAAAAAAAAGGAAAAAAAGGAGACCGGACAAACGGCAAAAAAAAACACAGCGAGAAAACAGAAACAACAGAAACAAGAACCAAGACGAAGCCGAACAAGAAAAATTACACAGCGCACAAAGAGAATGACCAACAAAACAAAATTCCACAACACCCGGAGCAGGAAAGACTTCAAGAAACGACGAACACAAATAACCCGACGACGCAACCTCAACTACCATGTGACTGTGGCGGGAAGTATCCAACCCCCTCACCAACCATGACGTTAGACAGGAGCGACCCCAAGTAGGAAGGAAAAAAAAAGATAAGTACCCCTTTTGCGATTTGTTTCATATGCAGATTTATATTACTGTGTGACATCCCCCCGAGTTGGGATCTATTGATAATTTTGTGCGCGACCCCGTAATCCTCCTTACCGCCTTACCTTGCTAAGCCCCGTAACCCTTTAGCGGTTACTGTTAAACGTTCGCGACCCCGTTGACCCTAAGTGAGTCATCTAAGACATATTCTGAATGATCGTACGGAATCGTGGGTATTCCGTAAACCGTTGCCTTAAATTTGTTGATAATTTTCTGGTGTGAGCAACCCCTTTGGTGCCACAAATAACATTTACATAAAGATTGGTGTTATCATATATTGTTCACTGCTCTGTTATCCCCCTTGTTCAAAGAAAAGAATATACAATTTAATTCCCCAACAGAGAAACAGTAACCGCTTTTGTTTTGATCGTGTTTTCCCAATTTCACTTAAAAATTGGGTGGCGGCCACTGTCTATTGTTTACAATCGCTTTTTTTCGAACCCTATGAATGCTGAGCAGCCGGTGGGTGCAGCTTGAACCAGCTGCTTGTTGCAATTCCGCGATCCTCTTTTGGACTCCCATCCTATGTTTCGCATTACTCTTCATTCGGTTACCAACCACCATCCGTGTGGTTGTGGGTTTTTTTGCTCTCTCTCTTCGTCTTTCTTTGAGTTTGATTTCGTTGCCGGTAGTCCGGCACCTTTTTCATTATAATTTGTTATTTAAATTCGCGGAATTAGCAACACAGTGGCCCTAAGGGCGAGAGCCTGTGTATCAGAACTTGATAGTCCACGCCGACTTTAAATCCAAAGACAAATTTTAATTTTTTTCATTTTACAATTTTTACTTTCTCTCTTATGTACTTTTTCTATAGTATAATTTTTTAAACAAAAAAAACTTACTAAAATCAATAAATAGTCGCACAAGGATTGTACGAGATTTTTTAATCCAAAATATTCGTTTACAATTTGTTCACAATATTGTCCAAAATTAATCCAGAAAATTTGAATTTTCTTCTGTTTGGCAGGTGACGTGTGCTAAGAGGGGGGCTCTAAAAATTGTAAGCCAAACCTGCGCTGGAGAATTTCACATGAGACACCTGGTTCGATGGTGAATATTGAACACCTAAGGCACTTGGAACTGGCTCTGAAGCTTCAGCCTTTTCAACTGGTGCAGCTGTACTTTGGACAGGTTGAGGTTGACGCTGTGCCAATGGTTGGGCATATTGAGCTTGTTGGAGCTGTTGCTGGGTAGGTTCTACTTGATTATAGAATTGAGCTTGCTGTTGATGTTGTTGTTGTAGGTAAGCAGCATACTCCTGAGGTGAATAGAATTGTTGCTGAGGATCGGCTTGTGGTTGAGATTGTGGTTGGGGTTGGGATTGGGGTTGTTGTTGAGCGTAAGCTGGATTCTGGTATTGCGGTTGGTACTGTTGAGGGAAGCCATTGGCGAATTGTGGTTGATATTGTTGTGGTTCCAATTGTTGTTGTTGTTGTGGAGTTTGATACTGCTGTTGTTGTGGATAAAACAGAGGCTGTTGGGGTTGATATTGTGGTTGTTGGGGGAAAGCGCTGAAGGGTTGCACTGCACCAGGAAACTGAAATTGAAAAAAAAAATTTAATAAGTCATAGAGAGTTATAGTAATTAGTTTTCAGTAAAATTTAAGAGAAAAAAAAAACATTAAATCGGATAATTGGATGCTCTGATTGTTGGTGTTGAATGAGCAGTTGAATAGTGCAATCGTGCTATCGAAAGATCTTAATCAGAATGGAAATAATTGCACGGAAGTTTTGTTGAAATTTTTTTTTGCTGTAAAAGAGGGTGTTTAAATAGCTGTTGGCAGGCCCGATTCAAGCTTAGTTTTGAAGTTGATTTGAGTATATGTGGAGTGACAAATTGTGCAACGATTTATTATGGAATTGCGCATTATTTGGAGCCAGCTGGCTATCATATTGGGAATACTAGTTTGTTGGATGAAAGCTCAACCGATGGATATAGATGTAAGAAAAAAGTGCTTTTGTCTAATTAAGATCGTGCTCCTATAAGTGTCGAAAAACCTGATCAAACGTGCTTCGTTAGCAACTATCGTGGGTTTATTTTTGTTGAGTTTCTGCTTTAAAAACCTCGAGATACTCAAACTTTAATTTCTCAACAGGAAGTCGGCCTCCGAAACTGAAAATTCTTAGTTCGATGTTCTTCTTAACACACGCTTTAGAAATTTTTATTTGAGACACAAACCATGGTCACAAGTATAGATACCAAAAGTGTGTTTATTCCTCAATTTCTTCTGTTTTCTTTCAGAACCAAATTGAAATGGGTTCATCATGCAACATCTTAACACAAAAATATAATTTTTGACCCAAACAGTTTCTTGGAAATTTTGAAATCGAGTTCTTGATTGATTCAACGAAAAACCCAAGACACAAACCAACTGACAGCTCAACATATTTAACAGAATTAATTTGCATGAATTCCCTCTTCCTTTTCAGAGCATGAAGGATAGCATTCAAATGGGGGCAATTATTGGCATTGGTGCAGCTAAAGACCTCGCCGAAGATGTAATGCAAGCCAAGGGATCTGACGACACCGAAATAGCTCTCGGACCTTTAAGCATGAAACGAAGTTCTAAAGGTAGTTTCGGTAGAGCAGCTGCAGATGATGATGACCGCAAACGACGGCGTAGGTCTATCGATATCACTCAAAAAGATCCAGTTCAACCGCCACGATCATCTGAAGAAGAGCATCGCCACAAACGATCCCCTTGTTGGGGACGTAGACAACAAGCACAAGCAACAACCACTCAATCGACAACGGTAGCAACTACTGCAGCAACTACTGCAGCTGGACGACGTCGCAAACGTTCCCCAGATATCAATGATATCGATGAAAATGTTGATATAGTTCCCGTACAAAGAACCTTTGGAGAAAGGGCGCAAGAACTTCACGAGAAAATCCATCAAATCATGAACAATATGTTAGATGCAATGGCTGGTGTATTTCAAAGTCTAAAGAGCGGTCTACAGAATGCCCCTGACCAGGAACCAAAGTGATTATAAAGTATTGATATTCCAAACCATAACTGCAATCTGTTATTAATTAAATGGTCCACCTTTTCATCCAGCTCTTTTTATTAAGTTTTTCAATTATCCCCTTGCATAAGGCAGGTATTCATCTACCCAACTTGAAGACAAAATACGAACAAAGGTATGCGAACGGGTTGTGAGGTTTGTATCTATGGACTGAGTGAAAATTGAAATTTCATCTAACCTCCCTCCATTTAAACGAAAAATGATCAAAGTTTCTTCGTTGCCAGCTGAAGGTAATGCGAATGACGGTTTTAAATAGAAAAGTGACAAAATGTAATGAATGAGATAAAATGTAGAAAACTTTAGTTAAACGATAGATTCTCGGGTAAATAAGATGGAAAAGTTCTGGCACTTTCGGGTAATGGCAATCGGTACTGGGGTACCTGGTAGTTGGCATAGTGACAGCCGATTTTATTGGACCTTTTAAGGTAATTATTTTGCGAAAAGCCATTAAGATGTCAATGGAGGAAAAGTTTTGCACACATTTACTCAAATGAAAGACGTTTCGAATGGTATCTATGTATTCAATCCCACAGTTCAGTTTTTGTATATCAAAAGTTTGTTCAAAAGTGTCAATATTTAAGTGAGAACTTGTCTCAGACTATTGACATTTTAAAAATTAATTCTTAAAGACGCACAAGGACTTACAGCCATCTTACCAAAGATGAATATAACATCCTCTTTGTCTGTCACAATCAATTAATAGAAATATATTTACGCAACTTTAATGGAATTTACCTTCAGTAACGATTGACGCCGGTGACGTTTAGTGAACACGTACACCTGAACCAAGTTTCTATGGCATTGTGCCTCATCTTATCACTTCATGTCAAGATAGAAGGGTCCTACTATATTCCGGTCACTTCGATCACAGAAACTACATCAAATGCATGCGTTTTGGCTTTAGAAATTGATTGACTGCTCAAAGGGTATTCGTGACGTGTGAAAACATCATTTTTTTATTTTTCAATACATTATCTGAACTTGAACTCAGATCACTGTTGAACAGGACGACAATAGAAAGTCACTTACCACAAGTGTTTGGTGCTATTGAAAATTAAAATTTTTTGAGCTACTAACTAAGTGATTACCAACTGTAGTCGAATTGGCAAAAAACAGTTAAATTGTAGGATCTACATTTGGGTGAAGAGTATATGTACATAAATTCTATAGCAATATAAGTTGGAATTTCATATCAAAATAAAGTTTCAGCGGCTTGTCAGGATCTAGTAAAATTCTCATTTAGATACAGAGTCTACCCGAAGCAACATAACTCTCAAACCAAAAACATTTTGAATAAAACAGAAACTTATAGGTAAATGTATTACAAAGTAAAGAAAGAAGTTAAGGAGGCTACCTCGGTCACCGTAGTAGATAAATCAGCCGACAACCACATCAGCCTATCACCAACAAGTAGAAAAAGTTGTCTACTCTTTCGGCATCAGCTCACTCTTAGCAAGTAATGGCTCTTCCGCAGCTGGATGTTGGCAAAACAAATATAGGCCTACTCTCGTCAAGCACAAAATGACAAGTGTTTTGAACAGGCTGACTTTGCCCAACAAACTATTTTTTAAAACAACTGCGACTTGTTTTCTTAAAATTTAGTACGAAGATCATCTGTCAGTAGGAGGTTCAGAAAAAATGAATTGAGTGCTTGCAGTATAGAGTAGAAAAGAGGCATACCAGAGCCAGCAATTCACTGGCCTACAACAATGGTCTTACACACGGACTTATAGGCCTAAAGTCTGTAACATATTCAACTTTATCATAACATACAATGAAGTTGATATATCTTATGTCAATATCCGGTGGTATAATCTTTCGAAGGAACGAAGCGCAAGATTTATCGCACTGGCTAAAGAAGTACTTCACAATATAAACGGTATCGCAGACTCACTTAGCCCGCAAGAAATGTGGAACAGCATGCACGAGGAATGCATAACACTCGCAAAGTCCCATCTGGGGACTATATCGAAATACCATCATGTAGGCAAAGAAACATGGAAACCAAAGGAGCCGTCGCGACAAGAAGAATGCATCCCAAGTGTGGACAAAATGCGATCGGAGCGACGATATCGAAAAAGCTCGACTGGCTCTTAAATACGAGCGTCTTAAAAAGATCGCAAAGAAAGTCGTGGCTCGAACTCGAGCGGCAGAAGCGGAAAACCTGTACCAGTAGTTGGAACAAATATCCCCGCGATCGGCAGATAGAAGACAAGCTATACAAGAAGTTCAAACGTCGTACAATACTAAAGTGCCAAATATTTTTAAGCTCGCTGCACAGAGGTGTAAATATTCGATGGAAATAACCTCGCCGAAATACATAAAAAATGCTGACGGTCGCTTATTAACAAATGAAAAGCAAATTTGTGACCGGTGGCTTGAATACTGCAAGGAGTTGCTTAACAAACAGTTTCCACGTGATATCGTGCCGACAGCTGGTCTATTCGAGGAGGAAGTTTCGGACTTTTCAATCGAAGAAATAAGTATAGCAATCGGAAAAATGAAGCGGGGGAAAGCGGCGGGACCAGACAGCATTCCATCAGAGTTTTGGCCGAAGATGGAGGGAATCGGCAGCGAATGGCTATCGAAATTTTTAAATAAGTTAAAATGTGGACAACCTATGCCGAATCAATGGAGAAGTAGCTTCTTGGTTCCATTATACAAAGAAAAAGGCGACGCTCGAGAATGCAACAACTACCGTTCAATCAAGCTTATGTCACACACAATGAAAATCGTCGAAAGAGTCTTAAACGAACGTCTTCGGCAAATAATAATACTCGACAATAGACAGTGTGGATTTGGTGAAGGAAGATCGACGGTGGACGCTATCCAAAGCCTACGAATAATAATGGAAAAGCACAGAGATTCGTCTAAGGATTTACACATGGTATTTATCGATCTCGAGAAAGCATTCGATCGAGTGCCTAGGGATCTCATATGGGCCGCGCTGAGGTCTCAAAACGTACCGGAAACGTATGTTTGAATAATACAAGACGTGTACGGAAACGTGAAAACTGCGGTTAAAAGCTCTGCTGGACTAACGAGAGAATTTCCAGTTAATGTCGGAGTGCATCAAGGAAGCGTACTTAGCCCTTTCCTCTTTAAAGTAGTATTCGACTATCTTTTGAAAGTTTGCATGCACGAAATAAATGTAACGCCAATTCTCTTTGCTGACTACGCAGTTATTCTTAGCGATAACGCCGAAGATTTAACGAACGCCTTAGATTCATGGAAGAATGCACTTGAGAGAAACAGGTTTAAAATAAGTCGTTCAAAGACGGAGCATTTGACGTGCCCATTTGCGCATCCGTTGCGACCTGTTCCGGATATAATGTTAGACGGAATAGTTCTTCTGAAAAGCACTATCTTTAAGTACTTAGGATCAATCGTTAACATGGAAGCGAAATGTGACGACCACGTAAACCACAGAGTGAGTGTGGGATGGATGAAATGGCGGGAAAATTCGGGAATCTTTTGCGATCGAAAATTTCCACTTAAATTAAAGGGGAAACTCTACACCACGGTTGTTAGACCAGCTCTTATATACGGTTCACAGTGCTGGACAATGTACGAAGCGTTTAAAAACAAAATGACGGCAGCGGAAATGAAAATGTTAAGGATGTCTAGTGGAGTTACCAAACGCGATTGCATTAGGTCTACGCGTATAAGAGGAAGTCTACATATAAAGAATTCGGTAACCGAACAGCTTGAGGCGAATAGAATAAACTGGTATTGCCACGTTCAAAGAAGATCTGCGAAAAATCCGGTTAAAAAGGCACTATCAACTACGGTCACTCCAACTGTAAGAAAACGAGGTCGGAAAAAGAATTCCTGGATTTCTCAGATGGCAAATGCGCAACAACGTCTGGGGTTAACCACTGAAGCGATCCAGGACCGAGCATTATGTAGACGCGTTCTGCGGTCTGCGACATTAGCCAACCGCATAAGCGGAGCAGCAGCGATGCAGTAAAAATGGGAAACTCGTTACGCATAAGTTCGTATAACGAGGAAAGGGTTAATAAAAGGATAAGAAGAAGAAGAAGAAGTTGAGCATGGAGCATAGGAACAATTTTTTATTTTTTTGTGGACAAATTTGAAGTTCGAAAATGGAATAGATCAATTTTCGAGAAGATGATGTTACTCGTACATCTCACTCTACTTATGGAAGATTAGCTCTGATATGACGTTGGTTCACAAGCATCAACTGGAGTCTAAAAGTATATAGTTTTCAGCTTTCAACTTAACATTCTGGGGCCAACCAAGATGGTCATAACGACTTCATTATAGGATTTCTCACCGCGGTAGATGTCAATCTTTGCGATGAGGATATCGTTAATTGGAGAAAGACGATCGTAGGATGAAAAACTCGTATACCTTTGTAAATTATTGCCTTGCAAATCTGTGTATTCTTTCAAACAAACCCTCGTATTCTATAAATTAAGGCTTCAACGCCAATTCTACCAAACACACACTTGAAAAATAGCCCACGATATGACGATGAGCACATATTTAGCTACAAGCTATTCAGAAGCCCTGAACCTAGTCTCTTAATGATGTTCAAGGAAATATCTTCTACAACCGCTTAATGACTAAATGGCCATCAAACATAAAGAGAGAGTTGGTAGCATAGAAAACGCCCTACATTAAGTCAGTGATGAAAATGTTACTTTAGCTACCTAATGCCTTAATTGGTTTCCACCGAATTAGTTGATAGGATACGACCATCGGAACATTATGGTTATTATTTAGAAAATTATTGTACTTCCACGGTCTTATTGGAACGTAGAGGCATTTCTATGGTATTAAATGGCAGACAGGGGATCTTATCCAAGGTAATAAATGAAAAATCTCAAGGCAAT
Organism: Volucella inflata; assembly: GCA_928272305.1. Classification (NCBI taxonomy): domain Eukaryota; kingdom Metazoa; phylum Arthropoda; class Insecta; order Diptera; family Syrphidae; genus Volucella; species Volucella inflata. The sequence continues at coordinate 70,146,470 of OV743719.1, forward strand.
CTGCATTACACTATTTGGGATATGCAAGTTCTTCAGTTTGAAATGTAGGCATTCTTTTTTCAATGGTTTTCAAAAAAATAGAAGAGACCCCGAAGAACTCTGTAAAGGGAAAGAACAGGCTTATATGGCAGTACTCGTTTATGATTTTGTAGTTCTGTGGACAATCCTTCGGTAAAGACAGAAGAGCAGGTGGCTTTAAGGACTATCTTATCATTTGGCAACTGGAAAACTAGTTTCTTGTCATATAAAATCGAAAGTTGCAAAAGGATTGAACTAGGTGTACATGTTGACCATGGTGGAGACTGGTTCCGCTTGTGAAGCATCAACAAAATAATTTATCGATGTTATATTTGAAGTATTTTAAAATCTTGTGGAAAGAAATAAATAATTTTGAACAATCTAGTGTCAACAGCGAAAAGCTAAAAAGGTGTTGAATAACCAATATCGTTTATGCCTAGGATTAAAAGAAGTGGACCTAGATGGCTCTCCTGTGGAACGTTAGAATTGGCGAAAGAGGAGGTACAGCGGCGCATCTGAAAGGGAATATATTGTAATGGTACTCGTATACCAAAAAAAGATGATATCCATTTTATTAAAGTCAATTAAAAAGTTTGAATAGGATCAATTGATACAAATAATTATTGAAAAATTCGTTGAAATCATTAACAATAGTATCAATTTTGTTGCAATTTTCTTGGGTTAAGAAGGTGAATGACACGAATCCTACTGAGTGTAGTAATTAATACACATTTCAAAAGCGGTGCTGGCTAGAAGAAATAAGACACCTTCACTGAAACTAGAGGCTCCCTATAAAGACCTTTCGAATAGTTCTGGTAAGGGATGATTATTATTTCCCTCTTTTCATAATCCTCTCTCTTATTTAAAGATTCTTATAGAGGGCTTCTATACTTGAGAAATTCTCCTTCAGTTAGGGGAGTGACGAAAAAAGTTGGAAGAATACTTCCTTGAATGCGCCCGAAAGAAATTCATCAGTTCTTGAAGCTTTTCTTCTATATGGGCAAGATCAAAGGTTTAAAAGTGAAAGCAACTAAAGATAAAGTTAAGTATGTATGTAAGTGAGATGGCAGTTCAGGAAGATAATGCTCAGTAGGAACGACCTGTCGGCATATGATTTCTTGGAAGAGATAATAACAATTTTTACTTTTTCGATCGGTTAATCGACTTAGAGGACAATAGGCGTCGAATTTTTTTTTTACAGTTGATGAATCAGAAGAAAAATTCGTCGGTCGTTTATAAGACTGTTAGGCACATCCTTGGTAACGAATGTAAAAGAAAACAGCACTTAACTACAACCAAATGAAGAGACGACTTAAATCGTGAGTTTTCCAAAAAAAAAAAAAATATAATTAAATGTTACTTTATCGTTAAATCCAAGGGAGACCCATTGAGATATTCTTTGAAAACTTGTTCAATGAAAAGTATTCCTTAGTCGAATTGTCATTTGAAAAATGATGAATGCCTTTTTAGCTGAGGTAGATTAAAGACTCCGAAGAAAAAGATATCGGCAACGGAATGAGATTAATCAATTAATACTAAAATTGCTTCATGATTACAATTTAGTCAGATTCTATAAGTTTACCTGAAGTATTATTACCATACCAGCTCGACTTTTGAAGAACAGAATCAAGACTTTAAGACTCTGTGACAGGGAGAGTCAATGCTAGAGTGGATAGGTTCAAGAAAACATTGTAACGGGAGAACAACTCCACACTATTCATGTCAGCTTAGTTCAGATTGGTTTCAGCCAGAGAATAGATATCGAAAACGAAGCGGAGCAACTGGAGCCAATTTACTTACTACCAACCTGAAAGGAGAAGAAAGAAGAAGAACTGTAGTTGCAGCTGTTGGTATGCATGGACTGCATCGATAACATCAAAATTATACAAGCTTCATTCAGCCATACTATCAAGCATCGAAAATATCTATCCTAAAACGACAGAATTCTATTCTAAGATCGTAGCTATCGTTGACGACGCTGTACTTGGTCAGTCTTGATCAGGACAAATGAGATGGGTGTGTTTCAGATGCTTCCCATGAATCGAGCCTCCATCAAGTTAGAAAATAAATTATTTTGCTTTGTGTAGAGAGCTCATATACTCCGACTGTTTTGTAAAAAGCTGGTCTAGTTCTATTGGGTCCGAAATATTTTTTTTTTTGTCCAAAAAAATGTGGCAGTTTCCAACCAAAGGAATGAGCAATCAAGTGTTGTAACGAACATGAAGAACATGACGAAATTTGCTGCTGAATAATTTGGAGCAAAAGGCCTAAATTATTATTGTTACACCACCAATTGGTGACCAAATTATATATAAGTAGACGTCAGTCTTAACCTTACAATTTTGACGCTTTCGTAGATTGCTGGACAAACAATTTAAATAATAGCGATAGAGAGATATGTAGATCGCAAAGGATCTGAAGATAATGTCAAAATGGGCTGTTGGATACTTTGACTAGAGTTAAAACTTTAAGACTTTGAGAGGACCTTTCTTTGTGGATCAGAACCATATGGAGCAACTGAAAATGGATGAGAGAATGGGGGAAAAAAAATCTCTTTCCGTTTCTTTAAGCATAAAGTCGCTGCTGAATACACAAAAAATTTAGCAAATTTTTTTTCAAAACCCCTTTAGAGCAAATTTCGACTTTTCACCGGTTAAATACAATTTCAAACTGAAATCCTTATTTCAAGCAACCTTTTCACGATTTTAAATGCCAAATACAACGCCCCCTCCTCAACTGCCTGATGGGACGTTTAACGACTGAGTGATTTTGGCAAATTGCCGTCTTAATCGATAATCCATACACACCTTCACTAGATTATTTTTGCAATTTCTCAAACCACAACCCTTTATTGCAGGTTCTAATTGCTTCCATGACCTTCACCAGCTACTCGGTCTAATTAACCCCCGAAAGGCATTAAGGAGAAAACAATTACAACAAACTCTAGCCAAATGGCATCATTCCACTTTTTCCTCTTTACATTCTTAAAAGCATTCATCATCACGTAGAGAAGGAATCTTAATCCTTTCCATCATCATCCGACCGATTCACCTTGGAGTCAAAAATAATTTTTTTTTTTTTTTGTATTCCTACCTGTGGTTGTTGCACCTGAGGCTGCTGAGCTAATTGCGGTTGTGGTTGTTGTTGAACAGATTGTTGTTGGGGTTGTTGCTGTTGTAACTGCTGCTGCCGTTGACGTTGTCCACCATAGTATCTGCTGAAAGACTGCTGTAAGCTAGGAGTCTTCAAGGTGAATGAGTTGGAATTACTATCCGTGTGAAAGGCCAACTGGGCCGCAGACAAACCGCACCATGTCACAAGGGCCAAGCAAATCGATGATCGTTTAAAGAACATTTTCGTACTGCGTATCCTTTTTTTTTGTTCAAATTCGAAAGAAAAAGAAGGGAATAGAGTAAAATTATACACGGATATGGATACGGATACAAAACAAAACAAAAAAACAAAAAACACTCACACAAAAGCTTGAGGTAAAACAATCAAGAGTCGAGTCTTCACTGGGCGAACAAAAGCTAATCACGTTTAAAAGGTATCTGACTTGAATCACCTTTGGTCAGGTGGGTTTTATATTATTTCTTCATCGAATATACGATTAGTCGTTTTGTGGGGCGGCACCCCCTCCCTAAAGCCGATTGGGGCTGAAGAAGAGCTTTCTCACGTCCCACCACCACCCCCAAAAATTCAACCAATGCTGTGTTTTAGTCTTCGTCTTTCGGTTCGTCTTAGTATTCCTCTTCGTTGTCGTCTTTTGGCCTTTTGTTTTATTCATGACTGGTTGCGGTTTTATGTGGGCTACAGATACACTCATACTATCTAAAAGCAGCACAAGAAACAGCCTAACTAGAAGAGTTTACCCAAAAACAAAACTCAAAGCGTAATCCAGTGTTTTTCACTTTCGATTTCGGTTTTTGTTTTCGCTTTTCGAATTTAATTTTTTTTTTCTTTTTTTTTATGGATTTTCTTCTTAGTCGCGTCGTCGTACTCGTAAAGTGGCGTAATTATCACCAGGCAACAATACGAACGAGGCAAATGTGCTGTACTCACGTCCGACACCACACGGCGAAATGGCACTTTAATCGCTCGCAAATGGAAGGCGGCGCGGCGGTCCGGTGATTGTTTTGTCACATCGTACTCCGGCTCAGACTCATGCCGATGGGTATTTTGAAGTAGGAAATGACAGTTCTGGAATTTTTATGGAGCACATTGTGGGGCAAATAATATTTTTCTTTAATTTTTTTTTATTTTTTCGAATTGAATATGCAAATGAAAGTTATCGTTTCTCGAGACGATGGTATGCATGTTAAGTTCGGCTGATAGATACGAAGAGTTGAGGTTTTATTTTTCCTTTTTTCTTAAAAAAAAAAAAAGAATTCTTTCGTAAGCACATTTGGATTGCAATCAATGTCCTTGCAGATATAACTCAATCGATGAATTGGCAGTGAAGGTGAGTTATCTTGATGGCAATGCACTATTGTAAAGTTGGTTAAAAAAAATAAAATAAAAATCAAAGAAACTGGGGTAGAGCAATAGAGCTAGCTCAAGCATACTGATGGGGCGATGATTGTAATTGGCATTTGGTTGCAGAAAAAAGTGCTATGAAAAACATTCACCGAATTTGGCGTTGGCTTATGATGAACTTAAACTAGGACAACTAGCATCTGGGAACCTAGATTGCAACTTGCTCTCGAAAAGGGAAATTTCCACCACATAAAGGTATCACGAAGGAAGGCAATTTCATTGCCTGACCATATCTTTCTGGTTCCCAGAATATACGTACCCACAACTTTAGCCCAATGCGGTTTTAAGCTAAACCGCCTCACAAGACATGTTATTTAAGAAGCTGTAGGTTCTACTATTGGAATCATTACCGAAGCATATTTTACTCTACTGAAGTCTTATTTTACATGAGCAATTGTATGGTCTTAGTGCGGATCATGAGCATACGGACTAAGCTACATCGAATAGGGAGCAATCTGGACAATAAACGTTCGAACGCTTTAAGCATCTGGGGCCGTATATCGGCAATAGCGTGAAGAATGTGGACTTTCTCTGGTTTATGGGGATAGACTAGCGGTTTCAATATCCCCACCGAAATAATCCAAACATAATAAATGTGAGACGTGTTCGCGAAACAACATCTCTTGCTACAAAAATTGCATTTCAATTCAGAAAGAAAAAGTCAGTAATCATCGATCTATAATGATCTGCTACTGGAATTTTGAAATAATATGGACCAGTGATTCCACTAGCACGTAAACCAAACCAAAAAGTTACTTTTTGTGGACGGTTGGTGTCTCAATAAGAGCCGGGAAATTTCCTCTCTCCGAATGGCCAGGAGCTGTCTCATATTCCATTGTCCATTGATTGCAACTATGTACCAATGGACAAGTGATTCAATTTGTGTGCCAGATCAAAGTCCTTTACCTCGTAGGCTGGATGTGGATGAATATGATACAATTCCAATTACTGTGTACTTTCGCGAATTGATTCACTCGGATCGTTAAAAATACAACGCTTCACATTAGCAACAGCTTATTTCGTTTGAACAGAACAACATTATTGTAGATGAGCACTGTCAATTAGACAATACATGATTTGAAAAGGGTCTACGGTTATTGTGAAGAACCGGGCAAAAATTTTCTCTGTGATTTTGCATAATTTGGAAGCATTATTCTGGAGTAAGAGTTTCTTCACAAGGTCGCGTACAACATACTTTTTCAACTAGCACGATCTCTGGTGGTTTGAGGTCCCTTTTCGGTTTGAGGCACCCCCTAGATATTGTGCTATGTAGAATCGAAATTTGTTCATTTTTGAACATGAGCCATCAATCTCATACTTTGGATCTGTAGATGCCGTAGTAGATCAATGTCACTGTATACCTCACAGTCCTTAGGTGAATCTCTTGCTCCATTGACTGTCAATTTATACGGGACTGAAATTTGCATGCAAAATATATTTTTTTTAAATTATCAAGTTAGTCTTACGAAGGCTCTTTCACTCATATTCTTCCTGAGCCCAAAGAAATGGCAATTGACAACGTCATTTTGTGACTGATCTCTGTGCTAAGTTTGTTGATCCTTTTAACTACGGAGCAAAGCTATTAACTAGAGTATATAGCTAGTATTTAGTATTTAACTACCTTGGAGTTATAACTGCGTTCTATTCTGATAAGAGCATGTACATAGTTTTGCCCTTGTTTACTGGGAGAGTTACTTAGTCTGGTTTTGTCTCAACTCTCATCAAGGTTAATCTGTCTGCTATGTTCGGTAAATCATATCAACATCACCCGCTCGCACAAAAAACAGGGTCTCACTCTAGGGCTAAAACCTTTCAACAAATAAGAGGTCTCGGTTGATTTATGAGCGACCTTGATAGAGATTCTAAGACTAGACGAATCGTTAGCCCAGGTTGGGGGTTGTGCCGCAGGCCATTAAAAAAAACAAGAAGTTACGAAGCATCAACAAGCCTCGGATATGGACGGATCTACTGTTGCCAACCTACGCAAACGATTTAAGGACAAGGGCTTCGGATATGCACGTGGAATGTTACATCCCTTAATAGACCACATGCAGCCGAGCAACTAGCGAAGGCCCTAGACTGCTGCAAACCAGACATAACCGCCATTCAAGAAATCCATCGACAACGGCAAAAGTAGCGCTTATTTGGATGCGGATTTGTTGTCGGAGGCAGACTAAAACAAGATGTCTTAAGTTTTCGGCATGTGAACGGGCGCCTCGTAGCAATCCGCATCAAAGCTAATCGACTTTGCGGCGGAGCGAAACATTGTCGTGGCTAGCACGCGGTTCCCACATCTCGACATAGACAAGGGGACTTGGAGAACCCCTGATCAATCAACAGTCAACCAGATTGATCACACTGCGATCGACGCAAGACACTCCTAAAGTATTATGGATGTCCGTACGTTCCAAGGAGCTAACATCGACTCGGACCATTACCTTGTTGTAGCCAAGGTACGGTTGCGGATATCCCAAACTACGCCAAGACAAACTAATACTGTGAGAAAATTCGACGTCAGACGGCTACAATCGCAAGAGATAGCCAAGTCCTTTTCCGATCGAGTGTGTCTTAATCTCTTAAAAGGTTCAATGCCGCCAGCAGCAAGCATCGAAGACCATTGCCCATTGACCATTGCCAAAACGCCATCAGAGATGCCGCTTCTGATGCGCTGGGTTTCAGTCGTCCACCACAACGAGATCTCTGGCCCGATGATGACCAGAGCTGCTCATGAGCTCTATGAGCGGAAGAGGAGAGACGAACCCCGAACACAGGAGGAAGAAGAAAGAGCATGATAAGCGCGCGGTCGAGGAAAAGCTAAAAATAACATGCCGCGGAAACAAACCCCGAAGCTTAAGTCCAACAAAGCTGCTGGAGCGGATGGCCTGACTGCCGAGCTCTTCAAAGCGGCAGGCGATGACTTGGTAAGGAGCATACACCAACTCATCTGTAAAATATGGTCGGACGAAAGTATGCCCGATGAATGGAACCTCAGCATTGTTTGTCCAATTCTCAAGAAAGGAGACCCTCTGAACTGCGCCAACTACAGAGGCATCAGTCTCCTTAACATCTCATATAAGATCTTATCCGCCGGAAAGTCCACCATCGACGAGATATTAACACTACGACAGATCTTGGAGAAGACCCATGAGCTTCAGATCGATACACACCACCTATTCATCGATTTTAAGGCCGCGTATGACAGCATCTATATAGACACGAGCTATACGGAGCAATGTTTAGTTTTGGCATCCCTGCCAAACTCGTCCGTCTATGCAGGATGACGATGGAGAATGCACGCTGCTTCATCAAGGTCGGTAAAGATATCACCGAGAACTTTGATGTCCAGAAAGGATTTAGACAAGGCGATGCGCTGTCATGCGATTTTTTCAACATCGTACTTGAAAGAATAGTGCAAAACTCACGAGCAAACACAAGAGGCACTATCTTTCAAAAGTCCGTCCAACTACTCGCATACGCCGACGATATTGACATAATCGGGAGAAAGCAGCGTGATGTCAGTGGCGCTTTCGCGAGTATTGAGACGGAAGCTGTCAAGTAAAAAGGACAACCAACACAAATGGTTGGGCAGAACGTCACCATTGATTCATGTGACTATGAGGTAGTTAAGGACTTTGTCTACCTAGGCTCCGCTATAAATTCAGACAACGACACCAGCGTTGAGATCAAGCGAAGAATAACTCTTGCCAACCGTTGCTTCTTTGGTCTAAGAATGCAATTGACTAGTAAAGCCCCCTCTCGAACAACTAAAGTTACCCTATTTAAGACTTTAATAATCCCGGTCCTGCTCAATGGCGCAGAGGCATGGACATTATCAAAAATGGATGAGGGTGTTCTTGGTTGCTTCGAGAGAAAAATCTTCGGGCGATCTTCGGTCCCGTCTGCATTGACGGTGAGTGGAGGAGGAGATACAACGACGAACTGTATGGACTGTACAGCGACAGGGATCTAGCCATAAGAGCGAAGATCCAAAGGCTGAGATGGCTGGGTCATGTAGAGCGCATGGACACCAATGCTCCGGTCCGAAAAGTCTTCGAATCCGCTCCCGAGGGACAGCGCAGTAGAGGAAGGCCAAGACTCAAAGCGGACCTCAGCAAACTTAGCGTGCAAAACTGGAGGCACCTAGCCAGGGATCGAGCTGACTGGAGAAGCTTGTTGACTGAGGCACAGGTGCACCCCAGACCGTAGCGCCACTTGAAGTAAATTAAGATCAAATAAGGATAACAGATATCCTCTAACTCACAAATATAATTACAGGACACTGTGTTGTTTTAGGACATGCAAAACAGTTGTGTATTCTCCGAACTACAATAACGATATTTCTGCAGTAATTGTGGGTTGAAGGGGAAGTGGAATTTGTAGCGCACCTTATTCTGTAAAACCATGACACGCATCAGAATGCAATCTCTAGGTACAATAGGTATCACTTCCCTTTGTCAAATTTATTTCGTGATTTGCCTGGATCCAGGAGCTAAAACTTTCCCAATGGCATTACAATACATAAACCCAAAACTGGTCTTCATAAAAAAGCTTTGTCAGAAAACTCTCAAAAGGCCGAAATACTTGTTTTCCCAGTCCAACTCTATGACACAAAAGTATGAACAATACCAAAAGCAAATGAAGTTATCCTTAGTAGTCCTTCTTCAACTACAATTTAAGTTTCAAAGCACAAACGAAAATAAATTGTTACAAAACTGACCCAACTCACTGACCCCCAACCAAATTAAACATCCATGGAACCAACGGCAATAAAGTGGACTTCACTTCCAATTCTCATGCTAAGAACACATCATCCTTTCGGGGTAAATTTGCGCAGTCAATCTCCCTTAAGCCATAGATGTGCACATAAACCCACAAACATGACCAACACAAACAAGGATCCCACAGAGTTAATGGCAAATAATCTGGTATTCACCATTGAAGCAATAAAATGCTCCCAAATTTTGCTCGGGGTATCTGAAATTCCTTAGAATGAAAGCAGAATCCTTAATGACTAGTCTCAGTGTAAATAACTGCAATTTGATTGTGTTAAAACCCAAAAGTTAGGATAACTACCCGAAACTTTGATACGAGTATGAGACAGAAGCTTGCGAGTATGTATAATACAAACTCTTACATGCGGATATACTGGTATTTACAAGCTCATCCCTCATGTTTCGTGATAATTTGTATAATTCGACTTGGCCAGCGGGAGTGGAAGAAATAGATTCTGTACCAAGATGCCCCGTAGATAGTGAGCACCAAGACATGATGGATTCAATGTGATTACTGCAGTTGTAGCTATAGATATGAGTATAAGGAGCTGTATCTCTCTGAAGTAGTTTTGTGAAAGGAGGAAATAAATTTAGCTCGACATACGATGGTGATACGGCTTGCATTTAGAGAGGGGATCTCCGTAATAAATCGAAGAGGTGACGGATATTGCCATACCAAAGGGTGAAGTGTAATTAAAAAAGCAGATAAAGTCCCGAAAGCATGATAGTTAGATCCGATTTAATGGTGCTGATATTTGAAAACAAAGTATGGAATGATTTAAGTTCTTAAACCGAGAATGGATATAAGGTTACCCGAACGTTTGAGGGTGGTAAATAATTTAGTAGAACTCCTTATTACAAAATGAAACTAACACACTTTAAGTTAAAACAATCTCCGTAAACACCAAGAATGGATGAGTGGTATATGTATACAGAAGTACGTCAGTTATGGCTCTTAAAAGTGTTCATGAAATGAAGTTGGACTTCAGATGAATTTAGTGTTGTCATCAAGAATCCTTTGCAAATTTTATGTCTTTTTGTCCATGTTTCTTGGACTCCACAATCCCACCATCTTTGAGCCATCCTCAATTCATTGAGACAGAATTTTATATCGCATCTTTAGAGTTAGATTCCTACCTAGATGATCAACAGCATTGGAACGATGTGATGTTCGTGTAAGGGAAACGAGCTTTGTAAGACAGGTTATCTGGAAGCTACGGAGCGGTCATTTATGAGGTGCTCAGGTTTAACCCAAACGAGTTTAATGGATCAGTATATGGGTTGTCCCATAAGAACGACTTATCTATGCAGCATTCTGCTCTGCCAATTACCAAGATCCACATGGACCTTATGCGACCACTTTATTCCTATCACGAACAAGATAGCAGTAAACGATGAAAGATATCACAGCTAGCAGATTTTGTTAATCATTTTATGAATCCGAATAGAGTTGTCGCCGTCAAACATTGATTGCCAATAGCACTATCTAGGCATAGCACTCAGTATAATCATAAAAGTCAACTGCAGAGCGTTGTTGAAATGTCAATTGCTCTGTGTCCCACTCAAGGACCTGTTATTATAATTTGGGTTTTGATATGGCTGCCTCTTTGAAGAGCGCAATAGCAGATAATCGAAATGAACGAATCCTCACATATCAGGCAAAAAGCCGTGTAAGTCAAGGGCCTGCCAAAGACTTGAATACCGTGAAATCTATGTCACTTTATTGGTAGGTATAGGCAGAGCCCAAAGAACACTTATAACTGACGAATGGGTTCTCTGTGTGTTTTTGTTGTTCTAAGTCTTTCGATGAAATTTCAGCAAATGTGGGGGGGCATAAGTCTACAGAAAGGCACCCAGCAGGTCAGAGCCGACTACATAGGGCCTATTGCGAGCGTACGCCAGTCATTAACAGTGATAGTCCTTTCACACTACTGTCCAGTAGACGTCGTAAGATGTTGTATAATATCATTTGTGTCCAGCACATTTAAGTGCCCCAAAACGAAGCAGTCTTTTCTACTGAGGGAAAGCAGAAAAGCCACTGACCTTTTAAGGATATCGAGAAACACTCATATGGTTTTCCGACTACCTGGAGGGTTAGGCTATCTGCAGTCAATCTACGAGTATTATAAGACCCGACTGTTAATGGAAGCCCTATCCGAGGGCCCTGTAAGAACTAATGTACTCGTAGACTTGGACCCTTCATCTGGGAGCGATTTCATATCTCGTGATCTCTGTGTTATATGAGACTCATAAGACTCGGTGAATTCAATTTTCCGATTTTTTTCAGTAATATGAAATGCAGAGGTCGGAGCCTGAAGACCGCTTCAGAAATCGTGAAAAATCCTTATCGGACTTCACCTCACCTTGGAACTTCGGATATGTACGTGGAATGTTGGGTCTCTTCATAGGCCACGTGCAGCCGAACAACTGGCGGAGACCATTGACCGCTGCAAAGCAGACATAACCGCGATCCAAGAAGTGCGATGAGATCGGGCGCACAAAAAGAGGATGAAAAACTCCGACATCTACTGCGGCGATTGTTATCGACGGCAAAATCAGCGCATATTTGGATGCGGATTTTTTGTTGGAGGCAGACTTACTCAAGAAGTCTTAAGTTTTCGGCATGTGAACGGGCGCTGCATAGCAATCCGTATCAAGGTTAATTTTGCCAACATAAACTTGATATGAGCTGTTGAACAAAACCTATGAGTTATGCCCCAGCTAGGAAGAGAGGGCATATTTGGTAGTATTGTCGGAAGATATAGCCTGCACGAGACCAACTCCATTAACGGAAAGAGGCTACTCGACTTTGGAGCAAGACGAAACATTGTCGTGACTAGCACGCGGTTCCCCCATATTAATATTACAAGGAGACTTGAAGAGCTCCTGATCAATCAACAGTCAACCAGAAATCCGAAGTCAGATGGCTACAATCGGAAGAGATCGCCAAATCCTTCTCCAATCGAGTCTCTCTTAATCTCTTAAGAGGTCCCTTGCTGCCACATTAAGCACTAAGCCAGAAGGCCATCAGAGATTCCGCTACTGATGTACTGTGTTTCACTCGGGCACCACAATGAAACCTCTGGTTTGATGACGAATGCAGGCAAGCACATGCAGCTAAGCAAGTAACATGCAAAGCGGCGCAGCATAGGAGGACTAGAGCTGCTCACGAGCTCTACGAGCAGAAAAGGAGAGACGAACACTGGCTTTTCAAGAGGAAAAAGAAAGAGCATGAGGTGCGCGCGGTCAAGGAAACTGAGAGATGCTGCTTTAGGAATTAGATTCGGAAGTCTAAGGAAAAGGTAAAAAAACACATGCCTCGGACACAAGCCTCGAACCAAACCCTGTAGAGACGAATCAAGGAACATCGTTGTAGAGCCGCAGTCGATCCTGAGGAATAGGAAAGACCATTTCAAGAAATCAGTCCGCCTCACCTGGATGAAGTGAAGATAGCCATATCGAAGCTTAAGTCCAACAAAGCTGCTGGAACGGATGGCCTGACTGCCGAGCTCTTCAAAGCGGCAGGCGATGACTTGGTAAGGAGCATACACCAACTCATCCGTAAAATATGGTCGGACGCCAGTATGACCCATGAATGGAACTTCAGCATTGTTTATCCGATCCTCAAGAAAATTGACTCTCTGAACGGAGGAATCATGAACTACAGAAGAATCAGTCTTCTGAACATAGCATACAAAATCTTATCTGTCATATTTTGTGAATATCTGAAGCCTTTCGTCACATAAGTGTGGCTTCAGGCCAGGAAAGTCCATCATCGACCAAATATTCACAACACGTCAGATCTTGGAGAAAACCGATGAACTTCAGGTTGATAAACACCACCTATTTATTGTATGATAGCATCTATAGAGACGAGCTATACAGGCGCAATGTCAAGTTTTGGCATCCCTGCCAAACTCGTCCGTCTATGCAGGATAACGTTGGAGAATGCACGCTGCTCCATCAAGGTCGGCAGAGATCTCAGGGAGACCTTTGATGTCAAAAAAGGATTCAGACAATGCGATGCGCTGTCATACTTGAAAGAATAATGCAAAACTCACGCGCAAACATAAGAGGCACAAAATTTCAAAAGTCCGTCCAATTACTCGCAAACGCCGACGATATTGAGAAAATCGGAAGAAAGCATAGTGAAGCCAGTGGCGCTTTCGCAAGTATTAGGACGGAAGTATATGCTGTGAAGCAAAAAGGGAACTCAACACCAACGTCTCAGACAAAACGTCACTCTCGACAGATATAACTTTGAGGTAGTTAAGGACTCTGTCTACCCAAACTCCGCTGTAAACTCAGTAAATGACACCAGTGCTGAGATCAAACAAATAACTCCTGCCAATCGCTGCTTCTTTGGGCTAAAAAGACAATTTTTCAGCGTCATACTTCCACGTCCACATTAAATAATGAATAAGTTCGACTTCTCCCGTCCAACAATGACTAACAATTAAAAAAACGCATGTAACCTAGTCGTAACTGACCGCGAATTTTGGTAGGAAATATGGATGACTTGTTGAAGTTTATTTCCTTCTAGAATTAAATGGGTAGCCTTCTGGAACACAAATACGACATCTGTAGCAAGATAGCATGAGTTAGCTCGCCCCTACTGGAAAAATTGGGCACATCCAATCAAAACACCATTGTTTCTCCAGAGTCATAAGTAATCAGAAACAAACGACAGTAATGATTAGGTCCCCGACAAAGATTTACAGTCTACAACATTTTTTATATATCTTAAGGCAAATTTAAAAAAAATATTTATTGAACTATAACATTTCGATAAAAAAAAAAGAAGTACAGAACAGATAGTTAAATGAGAAAAAACGTAGAATAGGTCATTGAATTGAACCATTCCTTCTGTTCCATTGAATCATTATATTGTTCATCGATCCAGTCAGTTGCACAAAGGACATCCCATGCACTCTCGTTCCTTTTATCATCTTTCCATTGACAATAAAAAGAAAATAAAATAAAATATTCTCATCATCCCACCATCTGTAGAAAGTGGCAATAAAATTGCACAATATACTCGAGGTATCCTTGTGCAATATGTAGCAACAATAAATATTCAACTTCAATTGATAAGTCGAAACGAAGCGAACTTACAAGGAGTACAGTATCTAGACTAGTTCATTGTCTATCTGCTCTGTTCGAACAGTAAAATTACTTTTATATCGTTACGAATAATTGAAATTTTTTTGTTTTTGAATTTAGTACTCATTCCACTTACAGGAATTTCAAGTACCTAAAGTCATGGATGGATAGATTTATCGTTCCTTTGAACATTGCGTCTCATTTGAAAATGATGATTTTGATTTATGAACCTTTGATTGGCAAGCTGGGGCTCCGCCATAACAAAACACTTTAAGTCTTTTCGATGGGTAAGAGAATTTAAGGGCACCTTGTTGATAAAAGTGCATGGGCATCTTCTTAGAAGTAAGTAATGTATATGAGAACTAGGAGTGGATGACCAGTAGACTTGTGCCGAATCTATTGTATTTGTGCTTTAAGGAAATATATCGAATTATTCTCGTAATCTATAGTTCAAGTTGCTACATTTCTAGAAGGAAGCCAAGTAGGATACCGAACTAAGGCCAAAAATATTCCGACTTAATGCTTTCAAGACATTATTTCATCCAAGTTTATACTCATTAAAGCGATGGACTCACTTGTGTTGCTCATGCTGTCATTTTTGTCACATCTACGGTTTATCGCCGAGTCCGAAAGGCACTCCTTAGAAGCTTTTTCGTAAGCAATTTTACTTTCGGGAGGTTGCCATTGCCCGCCGAAAGGGTGATGATGATTTGAAAAATTGTTGGTGACCCAGCTAGGAATAGAACTCAGACTCTCTGCGTGATAGTCCAACGCCAATTGAATATGACGGTTAAATCCAATATATACGAAATTCAGAAGACTTGCGATGATAATAGTCCGATCGAAGTGTAGCACAGATACTGGGTAAACTCATATCAACTGTGGGAGTCAACTAAAGCAGAGATGCTTTGTACTCGTATTTGAGCGAAGTGCTGCAAACTGAATGACAGAGACCTCGAAGTAAAGTATCTAAACAACTCTTTTCCAAAATTTTCTTTTCTTGAGGACATCAACTTCTAAACATTTTCAACCATTTCGGCTAGTCACCACATGAGCTTATTTCCTTCTTGAAAATACAATATAGTATTCTCATCGATTTTATCATCGGAAAAAAATATGCTGAAATGTCTACGGTAAAGGTGCATCAAATTTCGAATTGAAAATAAAGTCTTCACCCTTGTGGGGGGGCCTTATAAATATAAGACCTAAACATTCAGAGAAACTAGCTCTGTATCTAAATTGATTAAAAAAGATATTTCTAGAAAGGTGGGGCCTTAAAGCACAAAGATGAGGAACATAAAGCCCTTACGTAAGTGAAAGGTACTAAGCTGGGTATCTGAAATGTGAAGAAGCTTCTGGGCGGAAAGTAAAATTCAGCGGAATGATAGATTATTTCAAGTCGTTTTAGCATTAATGTGATATGGGTCCAGCATTTTCGATTTAAACGAAGTCACCAATGGGTAACACTTTACTACACCATTCCGAAAAATTTACTGAAGCGGAGATCATATTTTCTGGAAAGCCATACGGGTTATGATTTTGACTAAAATTCATAAGCTGGGTACGATGCATCATGTTTATACAATTTTATGTCCAGAAGCAATTCACACATGAAGCCGAGAAAATTGTTTTTACCAAACTTGATATGGAAACATTGTCATGATTATGGAGGACATTAGTGCTAAAGTAGGCTGGATAATAACAGAGAGCTCTTTGTTTTTGTCTGCAATATTACTATAATCGCCATGTGATAGGTGGCTCCAGAGTCATCTGACTTCAACTCTTAACTCTCTTATATCGACCACATCAACACACTGCGGTGGATTCGACAATATTGAATCTTTACTTAAACTGTAGTTCATGGACTTCGAAAAGGCGTTTAACAATGCCAACAGGGAGTTAACCCGGCCTGATAAAAGCCGAGGAAGTATAAAGTTGGACCCAGGGGTCACGTATTGCCTAGACGTAGAAGCCGGCCGTCTATCTTTGTTTTTTATTAGAAAATGCGTTGCCTTCTTCGGTTGGCAGAAAATGGAAGGACTTTAAGGATTTTAATACCTAAAGTCAATTATGTAGAAGATAAAGGGAGTGAGGCACAAGCAGAAGTTATCAGCGCGAATAATGCCTCATCATTTTGAATTAAAAATGCTCAGCTAACAGTCGCATTAACAAAGCAAATTCTTAGCTTACGATATTTCAGAAATTTGCATAATTGCACATACGAGCAATATCAATATCTAAACATGATATCGTGCTATGCTACATATAAGATTTAAGATCACGTAGAATCGGCGTCCGTTTACTGGTCTGTTTACTCAATCTAAGTAGTAACTAATTAAGTGAAATCGTAAGAAAAACGCATCGCGGTTGAATTCGCGTGACTTGATGCACTGGCGTCAACAGAAACCTTGTCAGACTCGTTATATGATCTAATTGAGGTGTTGGAATAGAGATGAAAGTGAACGGGAGTCATATTCCCAAAGGGGGTTACAAGGAAAAATCCTGCCATTTTCTCGTATCGGTGAAAGACCAAAAATCTTAAGCTTCGAAAATTGGGCGGAGTGAACGAAAAAATCTCTATTTCGCAAATAATCTTTAGTATCGGTGGACTTACGATGGCGACACTGCAATACCAAAAACAGAACAATGACGTTCATATGCATATGAAGTATTGAGACTTTGCCTATATTATCGCAATCAAAAAAGTAGAGAGGGATGAACGGAACAAAAGAAGAATCAACATCTGTGACATAGAGTAGGTACATAGTACGATGAATGATACAAAGAACAAAACCACCATCTGTCGAAAGCAGATTTGATGTAAACGGTAGACTTTGACGAAAAGTCTTGATCTTTCAGCACGTCAGCAAATCCAATGCAGCAATCTTCATCTTCAAGGCTCGTCATCATCGGCCCGATATACTATACGCTGACAACATCTCAGAAGAAAGATATAATTCTGCTTAACAGAGTTTTCATGAGCCTATCGACGAAACCTACGATCAATTCTGTGCCCTAAGCATGGCCAACACGGGGCCAGATCTATAAACGTACTTAAGTGGAGTGGTCCTGAGTCTAGCATACGGTTATCTCACCTCAATGTTAAACTATTACCATTGACAGCAGAATCATCAGTACATCAAAGATCTAGTAGAGTAGGTTCTGAGGATATGGAAAAATCGCTTTTGGAAGCTGTTAACTGGCGAAGACATCTCAAATTTCACTGTCAAGCAGAATGGAATAAATGCTGGAGATACATAGAAGACAAAATGTCGTCCACCAGAGGGAAAATGTTCCTTGGGAATAAGGAAATAGAACCTCACCATTATTTTCCCGATTCAAGAGAAATATGATCATCTGAGCTGCGCCACTTTGCCGGCTCGCGTATAAAATCTTGTCATCTTGAAGAACATAATTTCTGTCAATTAAGCTCTATGCCATGTAAATATTTGCACAATTGACCAGATATTAACACAATGGCATTTCCTAAAGAAGCCCAAGAAGTCATGATCGGTCGTCGCTAACACGTTATCCATTACAAAGCCATCGGGTGACGATGATCGACTCGCCCTTGTAAGTAAAGGTCTGACCAACGGCGAAGGAAAGAAAAGAAAAGTTTGATAAATATTATGGGGCTAAAGCTCCGTCAGATTACACCGTCAAATATTGGTTTCGAGAGTTTCGTGGTGGCCGCAACTCCACCACCGATCAAGTCCGCAGCGGCAAGCCCTCCGATGCGGCTACAGAGGACAATGTCAAGAAAAAACGTGAGATAGTGTTGGCTGACCGGAAAGTGAAGGTGCGCGAGCTAGCAGATACCACAAAGATTAGTACTGAGCGCACACGCCGTACTTTGGGCAATATTCTGCATATGAAAAATTTATCCTGCCGCTGGGTGCCGCGCATGCTCACTCCTGACCAAAAACACGAACGCGAGAGCACTTCGAAAGAGTGTTTGGACTTGCTGATGCAGAATCGGGCGGACTTATGGCGTCGATTGGTAACTGTTGATGAAACCTGGATCCACTATTACACACCAGAGAACAGAATGAGTACCCGGCAATGGACTGAAGCCGGCACGAGTGCTCCGAAGCGACCGAGAGAGGCACAATGGGTCGGAAAGGTTATGGCGTCGGTTTCGTGGACTACCTCTAAAAAGGAAAAATTATCAACAGCGAGTATTACTGTGGATTATTGGAGCGATTGAAGGCCGAAATCGCTGCAAAACGGCCTCACATGAAGCGAAAAAAAAAATTTGTTTTTGCAAGACAATGCGCCGGCGCATAAGAGCATCGCTAGAATAAGTGTATCAATCTAAAAGGTGACTATACTTACTGACTTTAGGTGGCGCTACAGTCCGGGGTGGACCTGGGCCTCGGTCAACAAGCTTCTCCAGCCACCTCGATCCCTGGCTAGCTGCCTCCAGTTTCGCACGGTAAGTTGGCTGAGGTCCGCTTTGAGTCTTGGCCATCCTCTACTGCGCTGTCCCTCGGGGGCGGATTCGAAGACTTTTCGGACCGGAGCATTGGTGCCCATGCGCTCTACATGATTCAGCCATCTCAGTCTTTGGATCTTCACTCTTGTGGCTAGGTCCATGTCGCTGTCCATACAGTTCGTCGTTGTATCTCCTCCTCCACTCACCGTCAATGCAGACGGGACCGAAGATCGCCCGAAGAATTTTTTCTCTCGAAACAACCAAGAACACCCTCATCCATTTTAGATAATGTCCATGCCTCTGCGCCATAGAGCAGGACCGGGATTATTAAAATCTTATAAAGGGTGACTTCTTTTGTCCGAGAGAGGGCCTTGCTACTCAATTGCTTTCTTAACCCAAAGAAACAGCGGTTGGCAAGAGTTATTCTTCGCTTGATCTCAGCGCTGGTGTCGTTGTCTGTATTTATAGCGGAGTCCTTAACTACCTCAAAGTTATATCTGTCGAGGGTGACCTCCTGCCCGAGACGTCGGTGTTGGTTGTCTTTTTTGCTTGACAGCATATACTTGGGCTTGCCCTCATTGACCGCTAAACCCATTTTGCCGCTTCCGTCTCAATACTCGCAAAAGCGCCACTGACATCACGCTGCTTTCTCCCGATTATGTCAATGTCGTCGGCGTATGCGAGTAGTTGGACGGACTTTTGAAAGATAGTGCCTCTTGTGTTTGCTCGTGAGTTTTGCACTATTCTTTCAAGTATGATGTTGAAACAATCGCATGACAGCGCATCGCCTTGTCTAAATCCTTTCTGGACATCAAAGGTCTCGGTGAGATCTTTACCGACCTTGATGGAGCGGCGTACATTCTCCATCGTCATCCTGCACAGACGGACGAGTTTGGCAGGGATGCCAAAACTAGACATTGCTCTATATAGCTCGTCTCTATAGATGCTGTCATACGCGGCCTTAAAATCGATGAATAGGTGGTGGGTATCGATCTGAAGCTCATGGGTCTTCTCCAAGATCTGCCGTAGTGTGAATATCTGGTCGATGGTGGACTTTCCTGGCCTAAAGCCACCCTGATATGGACCTATCAGGTTGTTGACGAACGGCTTCAGGCGTTCACACAATATGGCGGATAAGATCTTATATGCGATATTAAGGAGACTGATGCCTCTGTAGTTGGCGCAGTTCAGAGGGTCTCCTTTCTTGAGAATAGACAAACAATGCTGAGGTTCCATTCATCGGGAATACTTTCGTCCGACCATATTTTACAGATGAGTTGGTGTATGCTCCTTACCAAGTCATCGCCTGCCACTTTGAAGAGCTCGGCAGTCAGGCCATCCGCTCCAGCAGCTTTGTTGGACTTAAGCTTCGATATGGCTATCTTCACTTCATCCAGGTCGGGTGGACGGAATTGTTGGTCATCATCGTCCAGGTTGAAAGGTTGATTCTGCCTGACAGCGGTATTTGTCCGTCATCGCCGTTATACAGTCTGCAGAAATGATCTTTCCAAATCCTCAGCATGGACTGCGATTCTACTATGATGTTCTCTTGTTCATCTCTAAAGGCTTCGGTTCGGGGTTTGTTTCCGCGGCATGTTATTTTTAGCTTTTGGTGAAACTTCCAAACCTCATTCATGGAGTAGCATCTCTCAATTTGCTCGACCGCGCGCTTCTCATGCTCTTTCTTCTTCCTCCTGTGTTCAGTGTTCGTCTCTCCTCTTCCGCTCATAGAGCTCATGAGCAGCTCTGGTCTTTCTAAGCAGCGCCGCGTTACATGCATCTTGCTTAGCTGCATGTGCTTGCCGGCATTCATCATCGGACCAGGGCTTTCGTTGTTGTGGACGAGTGAAACCCAGCACATCAGAAGCGGCATCTCTGATGGCGTTTTGGCAGTGTTACCAATGGTCTTCGATGCTTGATGCTGGCGGCATTGGACCTCTTAAGAGATTTAGAGACACTCGATCGGAAAAGGACTTGGCGATCTCTTGCGATTGTAGCCGTCTGACGTCAAATTTTCTCACAGCATTAGTTTGTCTTGGCGTAGTTTGGGATATCCGCAACCGTACCTAGGCTATTACAAGGTAATGGTCCGAGTCGATGTTAGCTCCTTGGAACTTACGGACATCCATAATACTTTAGGAGTGTCTTGCGTCGATCGCAATGTGATCAATCTGGTTGACCGTTGATTGATAAGGAGTTCTCCAAGTCCCCTTGTGTATGTCGAGATGTAGGAACCGCGTGCTAGCCACGACAATGTTTCGCCCCGCCGCAAAGTCGATTAGCCTGAATCCGTTATCGGAGGTGGGCCTCCGCTAGTTGCTCGGCTGCACGTGGTCTATTAAGGGATCTAACATTCCACGTGCATATCCGAAGCTCATTGTCCTTAAATCGTTTGTGTGGGTTGTCAACAGTAAATCCGTCCATATCCGAGGCTTTTTGATGCTTCGTAACTTAATATTTTTTTAAATGGCCGGGCAGTTACCCCGGCAGCACAACCCCGAACCTGGAGGACCAGTTCCATTTTGAGTGCCCCTAGGACGAGGGGTCGGTTACACCGAAGCCAGTAGCCCGTGCCGGGATGTGAGCGCTGCCGTTGGCCCTTATAGGGCTCGTCCGCCACCATTTCTTTTCCAAGACCCTGACTAAGTCCTGGAAATCCTTTCCGGCCTGAGCTCCAAATATGTCGGAGTAGCCCGGATAAGGTCTTGTTTTGTTTTTCCGACACTAATCCTGGTTAATGACGCAGGAAACTCGCCATTTGCCCTCTTCACTTTGCAACCTCTAGTGAGATTCCCAGATGGCGCCACGGGGAGGCGTGAAGTAGGACTTATTAGCAGAGCTGCAAGATGTTCGGCTGCAGAGGCTCATTCTCGTCATTTAAGGAACCAGCACCTGTCGGAAGATGCTACTTCTACGAGGCCTTATACTAATCGTTGCCATCGGTGACTATATTGAATAAAATAAAAAAAACATTTAAAAAAAAATTGTTTTCATTCCCAAGGAGGTTACTTTTCACCCCACCTAGTAAAACCCTTTCATCCCAGTCTAATTGTACGAGAAGGAGTTGAGGATATCGTAATAATTTTAAACTCGAGATTCTTAGAACGTTTTTGGGCCTTATTCTTTATAACCAACTTTAGAGGAGGAAATATAACAGTAATCCGCACATTGATATGGACCTAATCTGAAATCCCCTGTAATGGCTAGAACGAATGAACATTGCCTTTCCGACAGGAAGAGTCTTCGATTCCTATCCGAACTAACGACGCAATATTTGAAGATCTCAATTAAAGTGATGCATACTTGCAAAATCAAAGGGATATTGTGCCAAAAATCGCACAAACTGGAGAGTCCAGCGTGATCTTAATGGGTACGTAACAGAGAATGTTTTATATAATTTTGGGCCCGAGGTGTCATCCTCTGGAATATCATCAGCTGGAACGACCATTAAGAACGTACGATTAAATATATGACTTTAGCCCTGACTCCTGCCTTTTCTGAGATGAAGTTCACGCGACTGTGCATATTATCTTTTGATTGAGGTTTCTATACATCAGTGGACCACAACATGTATTTAAAGCGCAAATCTCAAAATTTAAAGGCATTTTCTACTCACCCTTCGATTCATCTAGGACGTGTTAAACTGACTCATTTACTGACTTTAATTTTGTCCCTCTTGTAGGTTTCACCATCCTTACACATTGTTTATATACAATAGAAATGGTTTGCAGTAATTGAATCTGAAAGATGAATAGCCTCAAGCTCACAAATTAAATTATAGTCCACCTAAAATCCCATTAGTAGCACTTAAATCCCTCACACCAATCGATTTATCAAACTTTCTCAACTCGTATGCTGGTGGCTTCATGAAGGTATTGCAAGTAACACGTGCCAACATACACCAATGCAGACAGAAAGCTATAAATAATCCTCTCAAATGGCTGAGTGAGGCATATCCAGCTTATACGGGTAATTCCTTTGACTGTAATAGACTACATCAATAGATAGATTAGTATTTACATATATCAGAGTGCATTCCTTCGTTTACACATGTATATGTATACACGTCACACCATATGCACTAATCCTGCCCCTGTGGGAGGATGTTTCAACGTAGTTTACAGTCGGAATGGGATTAAATATATTTTGCAAGGATAACAACTTTGGAAATTTAATTAAAAACACACACAGCTGCATATTTAAATAGAATATATTGCGCCAATCTAAAGATAAAGAGGACCAGACTCACCTGTGACCGGTACTACAGAAGAATGTATGCATTCTGCACCTTTGAGTCCATTACCCTTTTAATGCGTCGATGTACGAGTATCAACCGTGACTGTTGTTCATTCAATCCTGATGCTATTACACGTGCTATGGTGCCTTTTTTATATGTATCTCGCCATCGTTTACACGCCTTAATGTCTACAAGTAAGCCTAACGAATGAATGATGATACGAAGTTGAAATGTCTGTTGTAATAAATGATGAACGGAGACGGGCAATAGCCGAAGATACAACATTGTGTCACCCTAAAGGGTTGGGCTAACTACAAAGACAAGACCCTTGACAATAGTCCTAGACTACAATAAATTGAAGCACTTTTTGGCAGTTCAACCAAATGATAACTTTTATACTCATGTCGCTAACTTACTAGATAACTTCATCATTACACAGGATACGAACATATCCTCAGATATACTCGTACACAGGACACATGAAACATGATGGACATTTGGAATAACTCTCTTTAAAACTAAAAATGAATAGGATTTATGAGAAAGTGGACAGAACATAACATACATATTCACATACTGGTATCTTGTGCAAGAATAAAATTTATAGGACTCCTGCGGTGAAATTTATTATGGTACAATACAAGGTTATGATGGCAAAGCATGTGATGGCAATTAATGAAGGATTTTGTAGAATGTCGTTGCCTACAGCTAAAACAAGGAAATACGAATAGTTTCGGAGAAGGATTTACTCTAGCGGAACATGAATGCGGACAATAAAAGCGACACGAGCTTGGAATTGTATTTCCGTTTACGAGTAGGGAATTTGGTGCAGAGATAATAAAAAAATATCCATTTCGCCGCAGATAAAACGAGTATACTATACTCTGTTTGCAATGAATATCTAAATCTAATTAACTTGTTGCCGCAAGGATTTGCAAGGAGATCAGCCTGTCACAATTGCATAATCGAAAGTATTATATAGGTAGTTATGCTTTTGGAGTAGCTTTATTGTTATGATAATCTAGGTTAGTCCACCTTGCGAGAAAAAAGAAGCGAGATATCAAGACGTAGATTGTAACCAGAGGTAGAAGGTAGACCTTAGTTCAGATACGGTAAGAATTTGGCTTGTGATTCTTGAAACTTATGAACAACAGAAACTTAAATGTTCAACTTTTTAAATGAGTTCAAGAACAAGGTTTTCCATGGGAAAATTAACACATTGTTGCACTTGAAATAATTACATAAAACGATACACCACCTACTATGGATTTCCATTATGCATTTTTGATTAGTTCTTACTTTTCGACTCCCCCAGTTAGTCCTCAAATATACTCATCTGCCAGACCGCTAAAATATGAAGCTTGTGTCCACTTCACTCTGCCACAGTTTCGCTCGCTTGTGTCCCCTTCCACTTACGTGCGCCATCTGTAGCGCGTCATTCTGTACAGTACTGTTCATTGGGGGCAGATTCGAAGTCTTTTCGGACCGAAGCGTTTATGTCTATCCGCTCTATACACGACCAGCCATCTCAGTCACTGTACCTAGATCGTCTCTTTAGATGATGTCATAAGTGCCTCTATCGTGGATGAATAGGTTATGTGTATCTATCTGAAGCTCAGGGGTTTCTCCAAGGTCTGACACAGTGTGAATATTTGGTCAATAGTGGGCTTTCCTGGACTGAAGCCACACTGATTTGGACCTATCAGGTGTTTGACGAATGGCTTCAGGCGTCTACACAATACGGCAGATAAGATCTTGTAGACGATATTACGAAGATTGATGCTTCTGTAATTGCCGAAATTCATAGGGTCTCCTTTCTTGAGGATCGGACAAACAAAACTGAAATTCCATTCGTCGAACACACTTTCACCCATTCTGCCCGACAGCAACACTTGGCTTGTCATCGATAGTACGGTCTACAGAAATATTCTTTCCAAATCCTCAGCATCGACCGCGACTCTACTACGATGTTCATCTTTATAAGCTATGGTTCGGAGTTTGTGCCCGTGACATGGTAAAACCTCCGAATCTCATTCCTGGAGTAGCATCTCTCAATTACCTCGATCGCGGACTTCTCATGCCCCTTCTTTTTCCTCCTAAGAACCCGATGATTGTTTCTCCTTTTCTGCTCAAAGAGCTCGTGAGCAGCTCTATTCCTTCCATGCAGCATCACTTTGAATGTATCTTGGTTAACTCACGTGGTTGCTGGCACTCGTCATCAAAGCAGGTATTTCATTGTGGTGGACAGGCATTGCTCGTGGGTCTTATTCAGAAGCTCCTAGAAACTACCTTTGGTGTCATCATTCCTCTTCTTTTTGGGGGGCATGCGCTCATATAAGGCAGATATTGGCCAATTTAGCCTTGATACAGATTGCTATTAGGTATCTGTCTAGATGGTCTTATGTCTGTTTTGCACCAGTATATGGACTCCTCTATTTGCTCAACTCCAAGTGACCTGTTAAGGTACCTAACATTTAACGTGCGTATCCGAAATTAGGCTTATTTCAGCTTGTGAATTCATCTGCTGTCAAGTTTATACTGCAACTTTCTTTTGTCTGCTGGTTAGTAGTAGAGCTTATAAGACAAGTCGAGTCCAGATAGACATCTACCAGTACTCGATGGTTACCACTTGGAGGTAAAATAAGAACAGTTGATGTGTAGAAATAGTTGCAACACTAGGTGTCGTCCCCTTGACAATTTTACTTGCAATTCGCTGAGCTGTGAATGGAACTTTATTCTACGTAAGTTTGAGTACTCAAAAACGTGTCCTTTCTTGTAGATCGGATAATTAATGCAGATATTCTATCCGTCGAACATACTTTTCTCCCACTACATCTTAACTATAAGCTGGTTTACGTTCCCGTAAGCTCCAAGTTCTTCAAATAGCTGAGTTAGTAGTCCGTCTGTGCCAGATACCTTATAATACTTTAGTCCCGATATTGCTACCTTAAATTGGTCTAGATCAAGGGACGGAATTCTCTGTCGTCTTCGTTCAGACTGAATGTTTCATTCTGCTTCACAGCAAAGGTGCTTCTTCCATATTCTCATCGCTGAATGCAACTCTACTGCTTGTTGTCAATATTAATCTTTGGAGGCTTCCACTCAGGCTTTTTAGCCAAGACATCCTCGTTATATTCTCTAATGAAACCTTCGAACGTTTTCCCCAAAGTAACATCTCTTCACTTCGTCAATCGCGCGTTTCTCGTGCTCTTTCTTTTTTGTTCCGAATGTATCTTATGAGCAGCTTTTTAACTTCGATACAGAAAAGCTTTATTCCTTCTTGTGTACATGACCCTACATAGTGTAAGGATGACGGCATTGATCGTGAGGAACGCAGAATAATCGTCAAGATGTTTAATGAACAATTCGTCAACTTTTTTGGCCACCTTACCTATCGTTTTACCGACAATATCACTGCTATAGCTGAAGATATAGCCATAGTAGAGGCTTTTTCGACATCGACCAGATATCGTGCCATGCAATTGGCTATTACACGTCCCTCCGAGTCACTTTGGTAAATGACTTGAAGACGTTTCCTAAAGAAGTACAGATAGTCCATCAGCTGATGGTTGATTGTCTCAAATTGCGTTTAATATACTCTCACGCCCACCTGAATCTTAACAAGAAAGTGGACGATTTTACGTTAAAAATAACCATGAATGACGGGACCCATTCCAACTCACCTACATGAATACGTGAACATACTAAATTTGCGTAGTTGGCCCATTGAAAATTGGCGAGTAATACACGAAGAAGCATTACATCCACTCAAAGTGACTGATATGTTGTTTAGGCTGGAGAAGTCATAAGTCAATTGTTTTTCGAGAACTGCCAAATGGTGACTGTAGATGGTGCGCGCTCCTTAATTAAAGGAATTAGGACTGGAGAACATGTGGTTCCAGCAGGACGGAGCAACGCCACATTCTAAAGCAGACGTTTCCTGGTCATCTGATGTCGCGTTTTGACAATTCGCACTGGCCCACAAGGTATGGGATAACTTAAAATCAAGTTCTAATGTGAATAAGCTCCAAACTCTGGCAGCCTTCAAGGAAACATCCATCAAGAAGTAGAAAACCTTTTGTCCGAAGTTCTAAAAAAAACCGTTGAAATGACATGAAGATTCTTCGATGACTTTTCCTGGCCGCTTAGTTTCAAAAACGGCGCCTGATTGTTTTTTTGAAAGGTTACTTGAGGAGGTGGATTTTCATTAACAAACCTGAAAAAATTCTGGAGTTCAAGCAACAAATTGAAGTGTAATGCATTGCTTGCCATAAGGACAAAATTCTATTCAACGTTCTTAGCTCCACAGGGGAACTCTGCAACACAATCACAAACATACTACGTTGACCACTAGGTGGTGGTATCAAAACATCGAATAGGCTCTAATTAAGCTTAAAACACACACACGAACCGCCACTTCTACCTACCTGTATTCCTTTGCCTTGAGGATGTTCAAAGCCCCCAAGGATAGTGAATTCTCCTTCTATTCACCATCATCTATTGTTTTGAAATTCGAAATATTTCAGCAAATATTGACGGTCTCCTGTTTATATCAAGCTAGCTCAACCTTGAATTTGTTAACCTCTCATTTGTGAGATACAAATTGCAATTGTAGCAGGTCTACGAGTAGGGGTGTTTTCGTACATGACGTATGACCACCTTAGGCCAGCAATCCAATTCACTATCTAGGCCGCCCTGCTAATGGAAATCTCTTCCAGGTATCTGCAAAATATCACCGAAATTGGATATGCGGTATCCAAGCCCTCGTCGTCACTAAATACGAGTAGGTACTCGCACATGACACAAAGTGCGCTGCTAACACATATAGCATGAGCAGAATTTTTAATTTTTTATTTTCATCCAACGCATTCGAGTATTGTTGCACAGAAGCTTCGAATTGAAGTTGGCAAATTGCACGCACTATACGCGCAGTGAAATTTATCTGTTCAACCGTCAGACATTTGTTGGACAGTTTGTCCGAATTCGGGAGAAATTATTGCCCCATGTGGACGCGAATCTTAATAATGACAACGACATTAGTATGTATCATGACATAACAGTCTCATGAAGTTGGCTCGGCCTTAAAGCGAAAGTGGGGCTTGAGTGTATTTGGCCAGCGAATGTGTTTTATGGCTCTATGGAGGTGTTAGTTAATACTGTTGCCGCTGGCGCCGAAGCGGCTACTTGCAGCTTCGCAATTTGATGGAAGTGATAGTTAAGTTATGATGTAAGGGTCAGGCAGTACGTTTTTTTATCTTTTTTCCAAAACTACCTAACGATTAGTGCGGCAATGCAAATTACTTCTCCTTAATAAAGTTTATTTGATACTGAAATTAATTACCACACGTTGCCATATGGCGGGATAATTATGCTTACGAGTAAACGGTTGGGTTTTAACTTTTTCAACTCGGAAGACGTGCTTTTGATTGTGAATTTTTTTGTTATATCGCGGATATACTCGTATGTAACAGTGGAAACAAATTTAGTAATCGACTGCAACATTCCCAAGATTTAAGACCGACAAAGTAATTAATGAGCGGTGTCCACACGCCCATGCTCTGTTTAAACTAAATTGGAAGGCTATCTCTACTTTGTTGATCATTTCAATGATTTCGAAATCGAGTGGCGTTTTTTTTTCTATGCATCTTACTCCGAAATAGTTGAAAAGATACGCGACGACTTGCGTTTAGATGGACCTAATGTAGAACTGGTTAAGGTGCTCTTAGACCAATTGTAGGTGCATTGTGATATCAGTAGGAAAATGGCGGGATACGACAGCGCCCTATCCCCTCTAGGAGTTGTTGATCTACTGCTCTATGTGAAGGAAGTGTATCTACATACCCGTATGTGGCTCATGTAGAAAAAGTTGTTAAGAATACTCAATTGACATGCTAGTTGTTGAATGGAGTGAGTTTAAGGATATCAAGTCTCCTAAGATTGACAACTTAATATTTAGTTTGTCATCATGCCAATGGGT
This sequence comes from Volucella inflata, assembly GCA_928272305.1. NCBI lineage: Eukaryota > Metazoa > Arthropoda > Insecta > Diptera > Syrphidae > Volucella > Volucella inflata. Next base: position 70,175,548 of record OV743719.1, read on the forward strand.
TCATTAACGACTGCTTCAGAGAGTGCTTAAGTGTGGAAGCGACAAGCCCACTGCTTTTAGATGCTTGAGATCTAAATGTTACTAAATCATAAGCTGAGTAGTTCCATAGTCAAAGTAAGAGTGTGGTTTTTTGCTATATGGCGGAAATACGAAGCAGTTCTTAAGTTCCTCTGTGCACGAAGCTAGGTCTTTTATAGCTACTAACGATACACGTCTGCGGATTTTGGACGCAGGATGAGAGCTTTGTTAGCTTTTTCTTAGTCACTTCCTGGTCTTCTGAAGCAAAGGCTTTGGAAAATTGCGTGATCCGCATTTTTCTCCTTGTTCGGATAGGTTAAACAGATTGGGAAGAAATCATGTCCGAGTTCGTGCAGATAATTTCTGGGCTCTCCATAGCCGGTTAGTAACTGTATGATGTAGAAGTTAGTTAATTCCTTTCAGCTCCGGGAGATCCTTCGTTTGATGTTGATTCTACCTTGTGGGTGTGCTTGACCACGGTCAGAATGCGGAAATCCATGACAAAACTAAAATTTTCACGTTTGAGAGCCTGAAGACACCATCATACATAATATACCCCAGCAAAGGGGGACCTAGGATGGATCCTTGGGAAAAACCTGCTATATCATTGTAATATTTGGTACCGCAGTCAGTATTGTAGCATAGCTATCTCTTCTTAAAGAAGTTAGATATAATTGTGAGGATACTCATTCCAGCAAGAGCATTCATTATAAGTGTGCAGTTTGCCGTACGTTTCTGATGTGGATATGACCACTGCACAGAATTCCCTTGTTCTGAATTGCCATCGGCATACATCTATGGATACGCTTACTACAATATTTTAATCTTTATTTTGATTGCGGGTAAAGTGGAGCAGCATTTGTTGAAAACAAACTGATATTCCCACAGCGCACTATTTTTTTCTACCACTGTTTTCAGTCTGCGGTGACAATGGCGCGATGGTTAGCTCATTGGACTATCACGCAGAGGGTGCGTGGTTCGATCCCCGGGATCGCCAACAATTTTTCGAATCGTCAACACCCTTTCGGCGGGCAATGGCAAACTCTCGGAAGTAAAATTGCCTATGAAAAAGCTTCCATGGAGTGCCGTTCGGATTCGGCGATAAACCGTAGACCCCGCTCTGATGTGACAAAAAATGACAACTTGAGCAACACAAATGAATATCAAGAAGCTAGGCCATGGCCCATACCGGGCTGCCAGCGCCACAGTGTTTGTTTTTTTGTCTTCAGTTTGCCGTAAATCAACTTTTCTACCACTTTTTCTATGCTAACCAGAAGGCCAATGGGGTGGTACGACAAAAAAGGCTTATTACCGTTCGGAGGAAGCTGCAGTTTTCAGTAAGACAGCTGTAGATTACATTATTTTAGATATCCAGACTCGATGTGATAACTGGTTTAATAACTTAGTTTGGCATTCGCTCTTGATCTGCTGCAAGCCACCAACAATTCATTGTCTATAACAGGTGGCATCCCTTCATGTGAAATTTATATGACTTCGGGACAGTGGCCTCATTATATTGTGGAAATAGTCTCTTGAAAATATTTACAGTAAAAAAGTAGATTGAAGCCTTAGTGAGATTGACCTCAAGGTTGATTCAATTCATTGCTTTTTGGAACCCAGTGATTATAGTCTTTGCTGATTCAAGTCAATTTCAGGATGCTAAAACTCATTTGATTAGAGTTTCAGCTAACTTACGGAGCCAACACTTGACTGTTTCTTATACCTGCTTACCGAAGATGCATATGGGTAGCAAGTGAAACAGAGCTTAACAGCCCTCTGTTGATGAGACCTATGTAAGTCATCAGACGTCTATATCTAAATTGAGGATAGGTCTAATATTCGTGGTGTATTCTGGGGCATAGGAAAGACAAGAGCTTTTTGTTCTCTATCCGGCTCAGCTTACTATGCAAATGCATAGACACTTTGCACTATTCGAGAAACTCAAACGACACATCAATCATCTGGGTGGGAAAGTTTAACCAAGAATGAAATGAACATGTCAAAGCTGTAAGGCCCGAACAGTAATCTTCATGGGTGAAGAAGGAAATATCATAGAAGAACCACAGTCGGTGCTAAGATAATTTCTACAGACGGTGATGACGAAAAGCGTACCAAATTGGAGGAAGGCAAACATTTTCATACATTCAACCAATATGAATTCTAACAAACCTGTTGGATAGCTTGTATACAGAGTTTACCCCACCTCTTCCCTCTGGGTCGAAAAAAATATACCTGAGATGAACAGGTAAAGGATTGTTTGTCCAAACCGAAAGAAGATAGAAACCGAGAACTACGCCAAATACAGGAATGTTATGCCCTGTAGCCCAATCGACTATTGAAACGGTCAATTAAGGAAGAAAAAGCGTATGCTGCTAACAAAGACTGACACACAACATGGGTGCAAAGCAGTGTGAGATGGTAAGGCACTTTATCCACCTTGGCTGCGCTATCAACACCGACTGTAGCCCCAGCTCGGAAATTACGCGAATCGCTGCTTCCTTTGGCTTAGAATGAAATTGGGTCATTAAACCCTCTCCCGACACTAACAATCCCAATCCTGTGTTATGGCGCAGAACTTTGGGAACTAATGAAAGCGAATGAAAGCGTTGCTAGGCGCTCAAGACAAAAGTCCTTCATGTAATTTTCGACTTTTCTTGAGTCAATGGAGAATACAGTACTAGAGCAGATACAGGCGTTGTAAGAAAAAACCCTCCATGTTATTGAGTCAGACGATTTGTTTGGAGTTCGGTACATACATACAGTACTCCTATTTCACCCCCATATGGCTGACCGCTAACATAATACCACTGAGGACATTCGATAGTGACCAACAGGCACTTAAGCAGTGGAGACTAAGCAGTGCCTTTCGGGGAGGATAGGATCAGAAATTCGGTTGTCTTTTTCTAGACACAAAACTAGTGATCTATCTTCAGCATATATTCTTGGCGAGTTACTTTAACTATACTAGCTCTTGTGTAGAACGCATTGGTAGGCATGTTGGAACTTGACTCGTAACGCAGGCTGAAGATCTACCATTCTCTCTAAGCCCTTCAACAAGAAGGAAGTTAGACTGGTTTTCAATTTCTACTCTTACTGTAAGCCTTTAAGGTGCTCAGTACACATGCCATTTCGAAGGTAACATTTTTGAAATTCCTAAGGGGAAAGCGCATATTTGATGTCATCATCCTTCCAATATTAATAATATCTACTAGCTACGACCGATTGTGTTACTCAGCTCACTTATAGTATCGGTTTAAGAAGGAGTTGGTATTGATCTTATTTTGATAAGCTTACCAGAAAAGTGAGTCAATCTCGGAGTCTCTACTAAGTAACGGCTCTATCAGAACTTCTGAGTACTACAAATCTGGGTGATTTTAGCCTTTTAAAAACTTTGACTAGCTTGTCAGTTTCACAAAATTACTTACGAGTATAATGGGATCTCTTCGAATCTGAATTAGCTTCTGATATAAGTTTTGCTTCAGTCTCAAAAGAATGCCTTCTTGCCACACTGTAGCCCTACTATAAGTGGATTATTTAGAAGTTAAGGTAACCGATGCGAATTGGCGATCCAATATGAACCAGGCGATTTGAATGATGTTTTTCTTACAGGAAATATCACCTCAAAGTATTTAATCAGGTTCTGAGCAACTTGCTCTACTTCTTTTTTATTATGAGTTTAGGCAGAGCATTGACAGATACATATTTCGAGTTCCTTCTGAAGGCGTCTAAAGTTGATTTTTCCAGAATCAGATTCTGAATTCGATGTTCCAATGGCCTGACATAGAGCAGCTGATAATCCAGTGCTAGTCTAGTCCAATAACTCTCTAACTTTGGTAATACAGCCACAACTGATCACAACCGAATCAGATGTTAGTGCTAGACTACATCAATAGATAGATTAGTATTTACATATATCAGAGTGCATTCCTTCGTTTACACATGTATATGTATACACGTCACACCATATGCACTAATCCTGCCCCTGTGGGAGGATGTTTCAACGTAGTTTACAGTCGGAATGGGATTAAATATATTTTGCAAGGATAACAACTTTGGAAATTTAATTAAAAACACACACAGCTGCATATTTAAATAGAATATATTGCGCCAATCTAAAGATAAAGAGGACCAGACTCACCTGTGACCGGTACTACAGAAGAATGTATGCATTCTGCACCTTTGAGTCCATTACCCTTTTAATGCGTCGATGTACGAGTATCAACCGTGACTGTTGTTCATTCAATCCTGATGCTATTACACGTGCTATGGTGCCTTTTTTATATGTATCTCGCCATCGTTTACACGCCTTAATGTCTACAAGTAAGCCTAACGAATGAATGATGATACGAAGTTGAAATGTCTGTTGTAATAAATGATGAACGGAGACGGGCAATAGCCGAAGATACAACATTGTGTCACCCTAAAGGGTTGGGCTAACTACAAAGACAAGACCCTTGACAATAGTCCTAGACTACAATAAATTGAAGCACTTTTTGGCAGTTCAACCAAATGATAACTTTTATACTCATGTCGCTAACTTACTAGATAACTTCATCATTACACAGGATACGAACATATCCTCAGATATACTCGTACACAGGACACATGAAACATGATGGACATTTGGAATAACTCTCTTTAAAACTAAAAATGAATAGGATTTATGAGAAAGTGGACAGAACATAACATACATATTCACATACTGGTATCTTGTGCAAGAATAAAATTTATAGGACTCCTGCGGTGAAATTTATTATGGTACAATACAAGGTTATGATGGCAAAGCATGTGATGGCAATTAATGAAGGATTTTGTAGAATGTCGTTGCCTACAGCTAAAACAAGGAAATACGAATAGTTTCGGAGAAGGATTTACTCTAGCGGAACATGAATGCGGACAATAAAAGCGACACGAGCTTGGAATTGTATTTCCGTTTACGAGTAGGGAATTTGGTGCAGAGATAATAAAAAAATATCCATTTCGCCGCAGATAAAACGAGTATACTATACTCTGTTTGCAATGAATATCTAAATCTAATTAACTTGTTGCCGCAAGGATTTGCAAGGAGATCAGCCTGTCACAATTGCATAATCGAAAGTATTATATAGGTAGTTATGCTTTTGGAGTAGCTTTATTGTTATGATAATCTAGGTTAGTCCACCTTGCGAGAAAAAAGAAGCGAGATATCAAGACGTAGATTGTAACCAGAGGTAGAAGGTAGACCTTAGTTCAGATACGGTAAGAATTTGGCTTGTGATTCTTGAAACTTATGAACAACAGAAACTTAAATGTTCAACTTTTTAAATGAGTTCAAGAACAAGGTTTTCCATGGGAAAATTAACACATTGTTGCACTTGAAATAATTACATAAAACGATACACCACCTACTATGGATTTCCATTATGCATTTTTGATTAGTTCTTACTTTTCGACTCCCCCAGTTAGTCCTCAAATATACTCATCTGCCAGACCGCTAAAATATGAAGCTTGTGTCCACTTCACTCTGCCACAGTTTCGCTCGCTTGTGTCCCCTTCCACTTACGTGCGCCATCTGTAGCGCGTCATTCTGTACAGTACTGTTCATTGGGGGCAGATTCGAAGTCTTTTCGGACCGAAGCGTTTATGTCTATCCGCTCTATACACGACCAGCCATCTCAGTCACTGTACCTAGATCGTCTCTTTAGATGATGTCATAAGTGCCTCTATCGTGGATGAATAGGTTATGTGTATCTATCTGAAGCTCAGGGGTTTCTCCAAGGTCTGACACAGTGTGAATATTTGGTCAATAGTGGGCTTTCCTGGACTGAAGCCACACTGATTTGGACCTATCAGGTGTTTGACGAATGGCTTCAGGCGTCTACACAATACGGCAGATAAGATCTTGTAGACGATATTACGAAGATTGATGCTTCTGTAATTGCCGAAATTCATAGGGTCTCCTTTCTTGAGGATCGGACAAACAAAACTGAAATTCCATTCGTCGAACACACTTTCACCCATTCTGCCCGACAGCAACACTTGGCTTGTCATCGATAGTACGGTCTACAGAAATATTCTTTCCAAATCCTCAGCATCGACCGCGACTCTACTACGATGTTCATCTTTATAAGCTATGGTTCGGAGTTTGTGCCCGTGACATGGTAAAACCTCCGAATCTCATTCCTGGAGTAGCATCTCTCAATTACCTCGATCGCGGACTTCTCATGCCCCTTCTTTTTCCTCCTAAGAACCCGATGATTGTTTCTCCTTTTCTGCTCAAAGAGCTCGTGAGCAGCTCTATTCCTTCCATGCAGCATCACTTTGAATGTATCTTGGTTAACTCACGTGGTTGCTGGCACTCGTCATCAAAGCAGGTATTTCATTGTGGTGGACAGGCATTGCTCGTGGGTCTTATTCAGAAGCTCCTAGAAACTACCTTTGGTGTCATCATTCCTCTTCTTTTTGGGGGGCATGCGCTCATATAAGGCAGATATTGGCCAATTTAGCCTTGATACAGATTGCTATTAGGTATCTGTCTAGATGGTCTTATGTCTGTTTTGCACCAGTATATGGACTCCTCTATTTGTTCAACTCCAAGTGACCTGTTAAGGTACCTAACATTTAACGTGCGTATCCGAAATTAGGCTTATTTCAGCTTGTGAATTCATCTGCTGTCAAGTTTATACTGCAACTTTCTTTTGTCTGCTGGTTAGTAGTAGAGCTTATAAGACAAGTCGAGTCCAGATAGACATCTACCAGTACTCGATGGTTACCACTTGGAGGTAAAATAAGAACAGTTGATGTGTAGAAATAGTTGCAACACTAGGTGTCGTCCCCTTGACAATTTTACTTGCAATTCGCTGAGCTGTGAATGGAACTTTATTCTACGTAAGTTTGAGTACTCAAAAACGTGTCCTTTCTTGTAGATCGGATAATTAATGCAGATATTCTATCCGTCGAACATACTTTTCTCCCACTACATCTTAACTATAAGCTGGTTTACGTTCCCGTAAGCTCCAAGTTCTTCAAATAGCTGAGTTAGTAGTCCGTCTGTGCCAGATACCTTATAATACTTTAGTCCCGATATTGCTACCTTAAATTGGTCTAGATCAAGGGACGGAATTCTCTGTCGTCTTCGTTCAGACTGAATGTTTCATTCTGCTTCACACCAAAGGTGCTTCTTCCATATTCTCATCGCTGAATGCAACTCTACTGCTTGTTGTCAATATTAATCTTTGGAGGCTTCCACTCAGGCTTTTTAGCCAAGACATCCTCGTTATATTCTCTAATGAAACCTTCGAACGTTTTCCCCAAAGTAACATCTCTTCACTTCGTCAATCGCGCGTTTCTCGTGCTCTTTCTTTTTTGTTCCGAATGTATCTTATGAGCAGCTTTTTAACTTCGATACAGAAAAGCTTTATTCCTTCTTGTGTACATGACCCTACATAGTGTAAGGATGACGGCATTGATCGTGAGGAACGCAGAATAATCGTCAAGATGTTTAATGAACAATTCGTCAACTTTTTTGGCCACCTTACCTATCGTTTTACCGACAATATCACTGCTATAGCTGAAGATATAGCCATAGTAGAGGCTTTTTCGACATCGACCAGATATCGTGCCATGCAATTGGCTATTACACGTCCCTCCGAGTCACTTTGGTAAATGACTTGAAGACGTTTCCTAAAGAAGTACAGATAGTCCATCAGCTGATGGTTGATTGTCTCAAATTGCGTTTAATATACTCTCACGCCCACCTGAATCTTAACAAGAAAGTGGACGATTTTACGTTAAAAATAACCATGAATGACGGGACCCATTCCAACTCACCTACATGAATACGTGAACATACTAAATTTGCGTAGTTGGCCCATTGAAAATTGGCGAGTAATACACGAAGAAGCATTACATCCACTCAAAGTGACTGATATGTTGTTTAGGCTGGAGAAGTCATAAGTCAATTGTTTTTCGAGAACTGCCAAATGGTGACTGTAGATGGTGCGCGCTCCTTAATTAAAGGAATTAGGACTGGAGAACATGTGGTTCCAGCAGGACGGAGCAACGCCACATTCTAAAGCAGACGTTTCCTGGTCATCTGATGTCGCGTTTTGACAATTCGCACTGGCCCACAAGGTATGGGATAACTTAAAATCAAGTTCTAATGTGAATAAGCTCCAAACTCTGGCAGCCTTCAAGGAAACATCCATCAAGAAGTAGAAAACCTTTTGTCCGAAGTTCTAAAAAAAACCGTTGAAATGACATGAAGATTCTTCGATGACTTTTCCTGGCCGCTTAGTTTCAAAAACGGCGCCTGATTGTTTTTTTGAAAGGTTACTTGAGGAGGTGGATTTTCATTAACAAACCTGAAAAAATTCTGGAGTTCAAGCAACAAATTGAAGTGTAATGCATTGCTTGCCATAAGGACAAAATTCTATTCAACGTTCTTAGCTCCACAGGGGAACTCTGCAACACAATCACAAACATACTACGTTGACCACTAGGTGGTGGTATCAAAACATCGAATAGGCTCTAATTAAGCTTAAAACACACACACGAACCGCCACTTCTACCTACCTGTATTCCTTTGCCTTGAGGATGTTCAAAGCCCCCAAGGATAGTGAATTCTCCTTCTATTCACCATCATCTATTGTTTTGAAATTCGAAATATTTCAGCAAATATTGACGGTCTCCTGTTTATATCAAGCTAGCTCAACCTTGAATTTGTTAACCTCTCATTTGTGAGATACAAATTGCAATTGTAGCAGGTCTACGAGTAGGGGTGTTTTCGTACATGACGTATGACCACCTTAGGCCAGCAATCCAATTCACTATCTAGGCCGCCCTGCTAATGGAAATCTCTTCCAGGTATCTGCAAAATATCACCGAAATTGGATATGCGGTATCCAAGCCCTCGTCGTCACTAAATACGAGTAGGTACTCGCACATGACACAAAGTGCGCTGCTAACACATATAGCATGAGCAGAATTTTTAATTTTTTATTTTCATCCAACGCATTCGAGTATTGTTGCACAGAAGCTTCGAATTGAAGTTGGCAAATTGCACGCACTATACGCGCAGTGAAATTTATCTGTTCAACCGTCAGACATTTGTTGGACAGTTTGTCCGAATTCGGGAGAAATTATTGCCCCATGTGGACGCGAATCTTAATAATGACAACGACATTAGTATGTATCATGACATAACAGTCTCATGAAGTTGGCTCGGCCTTAAAGCGAAAGTGGGGCTTGAGTGTATTTGGCCAGCGAATGTGTTTTATGGCTCTATGGAGGTGTTAGTTAATACTGTTGCCGCTGGCGCCGAAGCGGCTACTTGCAGCTTCGCAATTTGATGGAAGTGATAGTTAAGTTATGATGTAAGGGTCAGGCAGTACGTTTTTTTATCTTTTTTCCAAAACTACCTAACGATTAGTGCGGCAATGCAAATTACTTCTCCTTAATAAAGTTTATTTGATACTGAAATTAATTACCACACGTTGCCATATGGCGGGATAATTATGCTTACGAGTAAACGGTTGGGTTTTAACTTTTTCAACTCGGAAGACGTGCTTTTGATTGTGAATTTTTTTGTTATATCGCGGATATACTCGTATGTAACAGTGGAAACAAATTTAGTAATCGACTGCAACATTCCCAAGATTTAAGACCGACAAAGTAATTAATGAGCGGTGTCCACACGCCCATGCTCTGTTTAAACTAAATTGGAAGGCTATCTCTACTTTGTTGATCATTTCAATGATTTCGAAATCGAGTGGCGTTTTTTTTTCTATGCATCTTACTCCGAAATAGTTGAAAAGATACGCGACGACTTGCGTTTAGATGGACCTAATGTAGAACTGGTTAAGGTGCTCTTAGACCAATTGTAGGTGCATTGTGATATCAGTAGGAAAATGGCGGGATACGACAGCGCCCTATCCCCTCTAGGAGTTGTTGATCTACTGCTCTATGTGAAGGAAGTGTATCTACATACCCGTATGTGGCTCATGTAGAAAAAGTTGTTAAGAATACTCAATTGACATGCTAGTTGTTGAATGGAGTGAGTTTAAGGATATCAAGTCTCCTAAGATTGACAACTTAATATTTAGTTTGTCATCATGCCAATGGGTTCATTAACGACTGCTTCAGAGAGTGCTTAAGTGTGGAAGCGACAAGCCCACTGCTTTTAGATGCTTGAGATCTAAATGTTACTAAATCATAAGCTGAGTAGTTCCATAGTCAAAGTAAGAGTGTGGTTTTTTGCTATATGGCGGAAATACGAAGCAGTTCTTAAGTTCCTCTGTGCACGAAGCTAGGTCTTTTATAGCTACTAACGATACACGTCTGCGGATTTTGGACGCAGGATGAGAGCTTTGTTAGCTTTTTCTTAGTCACTTCCTGGTCTTCTGAAGCAAAGGCTTTGGAAAATTGCGTGATCCGCATTTTTCTCCTTGTTCGGATAGGTTAAACAGATTGGGAAGAAATCATGTCCGAGTTCGTGCAGATAATTTCTGGGCTCTCCATAGCCGGTTAGTAACTGTATGATGTAGAAGTTAGTTAATTCCTTTCAGCTCCGGGAGATCCTTCGTTTGATGTTGATTCTACCTTGTGGGTGTGCTTGACCACGGTCAGAATGCGGAAATCCATGACAAAACTAAAATTTTCACGTTTGAGAGCCTGAAGACACCATCATACATAATATACCCCAGCAAAGGGGGACCTAGGATGGATCCTTGGGAAAAACCTGCTATATCATTGTAATATTTGGTACCGCAGTCAGTATTGTAGCATAGCTATCTCTTCTTAAAGAAGTTAGATATAATTGTGAGGATACTCATTCCAGCAAGAGCATTCATTATAAGTGTGCAGTTTGCCGTACGTTTCTGATGTGGATATGACCACTGCACAGAATTCCCTTGTTCTGAATTGCCATCGGCATACATCTATGGATACGCTTACTACAATATTTTAATCTTTATTTTGATTGCGGGTAAAGTGGAGCAGCATTTGTTGAAAACAAACTGATATTCCCACAGCGCACTATTTTTTTCTACCACTGTTTTCAGTCTGCGGTGACAATGGCGCGATGGTTAGCTCATTGGACTATCACGCAGAGGGTGCGTGGTTCGATCCCCGGGATCGCCAACAATTTTTCGAATCGTCAACACCCTTTCGGCGGGCAATGGCAAACTCTCGGAAGTAAAATTGCCTATGAAAAAGCTTCCATGGAGTGCCGTTCGGATTCGGCGATAAACCGTAGACCCCGCTCTGATGTGACAAAAAATGACAACTTGAGCAACACAAATGAATATCAAGAAGCTAGGCCATGGCCCATACCGGGCTGCCAGCGCCACAGTGTTTGTTTTTTTGTCTTCAGTTTGCCGTAAATCAACTTTTCTACCACTTTTTCTATGCTAACCAGAAGGCCAATGGGGTGGTACGACAAAAAAGGCTTATTACCGTTCGGAGGAAGCTGCAGTTTTCAGTAAGACAGCTGTAGATTACATTATTTTAGATATCCAGACTCGATGTGATAACTGGTTTAATAACTTAGTTTGGCATTCGCTCTTGATCTGCTGCAAGCCACCAACAATTCATTGTCTATAACAGGTGGCATCCCTTCATGTGAAATTTATATGACTTCGGGACAGTGGCCTCATTATATTGTGGAAATAGTCTCTTGAAAATATTTACAGTAAAAAAGTAGATTGAAGCCTTAGTGAGATTGACCTCAAGGTTGATTCAATTCATTGCTTTTTGGAACCCAGTGATTATAGTCTTTGCTGATTCAAGTCAATTTCAGGATGCTAAAACTCATTTGATTAGAGTTTCAGCTAACTTACGGAGCCAACACTTGACTGTTTCTTATACCTGCTTACCGAAGATGCATATGGGTAGCAAGTGAAACAGAGCTTAACAGCCCTCTGTTGATGAGACCTATGTAAGTCATCAGACGTCTATATCTAAATTGAGGATAGGTCTAATATTCGTGGTGTATTCTGGGGCATAGGAAAGACAAGAGCTTTTTGTTCTCTATCCGGCTCAGCTTACTATGCAAATGCATAGACACTTTGCACTATTCGAGAAACTCAAACGACACATCAATCATCTGGGTGGGAAAGTTTAACCAAGAATGAAATGAACATGTCAAAGCTGTAAGGCCCGAACAGTAATCTTCATGGGTGAAGAAGGAAATATCATAGAAGAACCACAGTCGGTGCTAAGATAATTTCTACAGACGGTGATGACGAAAAGCGTACCAAATTGGAGGAAGGCAAACATTTTCATACATTCAACCAATATGAATTCTAACAAACCTGTTGGATAGCTTGTATACAGAGTTTACCCCACCTCTTCCCTCTGGGTCGAAAAAAATATACCTGAGATGAACAGGTAAAGGATTGTTTGTCCAAACCGAAAGAAGATAGAAACCGAGAACTACGCCAAATACAGGAATGTTATGCCCTGTAGCCCAATCGACTATTGAAACGGTCAATTAAGGAAGAAAAAGCGTATGCTGCTAACAAAGACTGACACACAACATGGGTGCAAAGCAGTGTGAGATGGTAAGGCACTTTATCCACCTTGGCTGCGCTATCAACACCGACTGTAGCCCCAGCTCGGAAATTACGCGAATCGCTGCTTCCTTTGGCTTAGAATGAAATTGGGTCATTAAACCCTCTCCCGACACTAACAATCCCAATCCTGTGTTATGGCGCAGAACTTTGGGAACTAATGAAAGCGAATGAAAGCGTTGCTAGGCGCTCAAGACAAAAGTCCTTCATGTAATTTTCGACTTTTCTTGAGTCAATGGAGAATACAGTACTAGAGCAGATACAGGCGTTGTAAGAAAAAACCCTCCATGTTATTGAGTCAGACGATTTGTTTGGAGTTCGGTACATACATACAGTACTCCTATTTCACCCCCATATGGCTGACCGCTAACATAATACCACTGAGGACATTCGATAGTGACCAACAGGCACTTAAGCAGTGGAGACTAAGCAGTGCCTTTCGGGGAGGATAGGATCAGAAATTCGGTTGTCTTTTTCTAGACACAAAACTAGTGATCTATCTTCAGCATATATTCTTGGCGAGTTACTTTAACTATACTAGCTCTTGTGTAGAACGCATTGGTAGGCATGTTGGAACTTGACTCGTAACGCAGGCTGAAGATCTACCATTCTCTCTAAGCCCTTCAACAAGAAGGAAGTTAGACTGGTTTTCAATTTCTACTCTTACTGTAAGCCTTTAAGGTGCTCAGTACACATGCCATTTCGAAGGTAACATTTTTGAAATTCCTAAGGGGAAAGCGCATATTTGATGTCATCATCCTTCCAATATTAATAATATCTACTAGCTACGACCGATTGTGTTACTCAGCTCACTTATAGTATCGGTTTAAGAAGGAGTTGGTATTGATCTTATTTTGATAAGCTTACCAGAAAAGTGAGTCAATCTCGGAGTCTCTACTAAGTAACGGCTCTATCAGAACTTCTGAGTACTACAAATCTGGGTGATTTTAGCCTTTTAAAAACTTTGACTAGCTTGTCAGTTTCACAAAATTACTTACGAGTATAATGGGATCTCTTCGAATCTGAATTAGCTTCTGATATAAGTTTTGCTTCAGTCTCAAAAGAATGCCTTCTTGCCACACTGTAGCCCTACTATAAGTGGATTATTTAGAAGTTAAGGTAACCGATGCGAATTGGCGATCCAATATGAACCAGGCGATTTGAATGATGTTTTTCTTACAGGAAATATCACCTCAAAGTATTTAATCAGGTTCTGAGCAACTTGCTCTACTTCTTTTTTATTATGAGTTTAGGCAGAGCATTGACAGATACATATTTCGAGTTCCTTCTGAAGGCGTCTAAAGTTGATTTTTCCAGAATCAGATTCTGAATTCGATGTTCCAATGGCCTGACATAGAGCAGCTGATAATCCAGTGCTAGTCTAGTCCAATAACTCTCTAACTTTGGTAATACAGCCACAACTGATCACAACCGAATCAGATGTTAGTATGAAGGCCAGCAGACGAGTACCCTTCACGTTACATTAATTACTGCCCCAAAAGTATATATATAAGTCGGAGGACCTATTATTTAATAGGTACGGTAGTGGAAGAAACACTTAATTATAGGGAAATGTCGACGAACTTATGCCATTCTCTGTTTGTTTCGTAGGTTATATCTGCACGATGGAATGCAGAAGCATTCCGCCCCTTTAAATCTCCAAACGTAGCACCCGTCTCACTATGAATGCCCATCAATACACCCTCAAGCCCAATTTCGGACGCACCCTGAAATATCGTGATTCTTTCCTAAGCCGAACAACTCGTTCATGGATTGCTCTGCCTCTTTATTTTTTAGCTATTACAACCTTCGAACATTTAAAACCAACATACATCGGTACCTCTCTCCAATTTCCTTCTCCCGCGCTATGTGCAAACACTTTATGGGTGCATAATCCCTTGTGCGCAAGTTATAAGAAAAAAAAAAAACAACCCGCAAAGGTAACCCTGCTGGTCGGAAGGCTGCTAATGTAAGCAAATCTGCCCCAGCAAACAAGCCTGGAAATGGCTTTATCGCGGAGCAAATACAATCAGCAAGTGTTTCAGTACTACTGGCATGCATCTTTCTCTAAAAAACAAAACCCTAATTCCCAAAGGGGACGAGATCGGCATATCTATCGGCTTGGCAATGACTACGCTAAGTTCAATCCCAGTGTTATGCCCAAAACACATGAGCAGAATTTTGTGTGCAGTGAAATTACAATAGAATACACATGTTTTGATTCGCGAAGCTACATATAAATGCTGCACGCAGCGCCGTTCTGCAACACATATCTATTTCTAAGTTCACTGCAATCGACAGTGTCACACATAAGTGACAGTAGCTGTAAACTGACAGCAACCGATGCGATTGACTTCAAAAAATATCTGCACGTCTGTTTTACGGGCAGAGCTGCAGATTTTCTGCACACGTGTTTTGGGCAAAAACCGTGGGAGCTCCCAAAGGCTCTTCTTCGGTTGTATGATTCCTCTTGAGATCATTAAATCTAGCTATGACCCACATATATCTCCATATTTTAGAAGACAATACCACCTTGGTTATATTCAAGTTTATTCATCTAAATCTATATTGTCGCCTTCAAAGTAATCCCCATCGACTGCAACAAACTTATACCAGCGCTTGATCCAATCCTCGAAACATTTTTTATATTCGGTTTTCGTTATGTCCATCAGTGCTTCCTGTGATTTTTCCATTACTTCCTCTCGGCTGCTGAAAAGCGTTCCCCGTAGCGTTTTTTTAACTCGATTGACCAGAAAGAAGTCACAGGGAGCCAATTCAGGTAAATTCGGTGGCTGTTGGATGGTATTTGTTGCATTTTTCGTCAAAAAATTACGAATGATGATGGCACTGTGCGACGGTGCGTTATCATGGTGCAAAATCCACGAGTTTTCTGCCCACAATTCTGGTCTCTTTCGGCGAATTGCTTCACGCAAACGTCTCATAACGCCCAAATAATACTCTTTGTTTACTGTCTGGCCTTCTGGCAAAAATTCATGATGCACAACACCGTTGTTAACCATAAAAACCGTGAGCATTGCCTCCTTTTCTGACTGAAAACGACGTGTTTTTTTTTGTCTCTGCTCATTTAGTGAACGTCATTCACTTTCTTGAGGTCTGGATTGCGTGCCGTATCCATAAACCCACGTCTCGTCTCCATTAATGATCCTTTTGATGAATGTGGGATCGGATTCAGCCTCGCAAATCATCTCTTTTGCGACGTCAACACTGTCTCTTTTTTGCATGAAATTGAGGTCTTTTGGCACCAACTTTGCTGCTACACGACGGAAACCCAAATCATTAACCAAAATGTCTTGAACGGATCCATGGGCAATGTTCAAGTCCTCCGCTATCTCTCTGATTTTAATTTACGGTTATTGACCAACATTTCTTTTCGTCGGTTTTCGATGCCGATGGTCTGCCACTGCGTTCATCATCTTCAATTGGCTCACGACCACTTTTGAACCGCTCGTGCCACTGGTAAACGACCGTTTTCTTTAGAGAATCGTTGCCAAAACACTTTTCCAACATTTCCAACGTTCGCGCACCATTAAATCGTTGTTGCAAATTTATATTCATTTCTAAAATTGTAAAAAAATCGCCAACACACACAGAGATAGATGTACTCTTGGCTACGTAACTTTTGCAAATTTCAAGCTATGATGCTAAGATTTAGAGGGAATACCAACAACAGATGTACCAACTTAACAAAAAAAACAACGGAACAATGGGAGTGCCACACTTTTTGATCTTTACACAGGTGCACAGAATAGAATTCCGCAACGATTCCATAATTCATAGCAAGTCCAGTTGAAGTGTTTTGGCTTTCAAAGTACCTGGACACTGGTGGCATATATATGTTAGTCTCATTCTTTAATTTTTAACTAAAAATACGGGAACGACCTCTAGAAATTTAAACATTTTTTTATTAAACAAAAAAAGCAAAGCAAAACCAATACTCGAAAAAGGTTCTTAGAGCACCTGTAACTCTCTACACTGTCATAGTTATCCCCTACGAAGGTAATACGACTGGTATTCAAGTATATGGGTCATTTCCAACATCTGTCAGAATTCGCTCTGACGGTTAATTTGCGGTTATTGACCAACATTTCTTTTACTTCATCAATGTTTTCGTCGGTTTTCGATGCCGATGGTCTGCCACTGCGTTCATCATCTTCAATTGACTCACGACCACTTTTGAACCGCTCGTGCCACTGGTAAACGACCGTTTTCTTTAGAGAATCGTTGCCAAAACACTTTTCCAACATTTCCAACGTTCGCGCACCATTAAATCGTTGTTGCAAATTTATATTCATTTCTAAAATTGTAAAAAAATCGCCAACACACACAGAGATAGATGTACTCTTGGCTACGTAACTTTTGCAAATTTCAAGCTATGATGCTAAGATTTAGAGGGAATACCAACAACAGATGTACCAACTTAACAAAAAAAACAACGGAACAATGGGAGTGCCACACTTTTTGATCTTTACACAGGTGCACAGAATAGAATTCCGCAACGATTCCATAATTCATAGCAAGTCCAGTTGAAGTGTTTTGGCTTTCAAAGTACCTGGACACTGGTGGCGTATATATGATAGTCTCATTCTTTAATTTTTAACTAAAAATACGGGAACGACCTCTAGAAATTTAAGCATTTTTTTATTAAACAAAAAAAGCAAAGCAAAACCAATACTCGAAAAAGGTTCTTAGAGCACCTGTAACTCTCTACACTGTCATAGTTATCCCCTACGAAGGTAATACGACTGGTATTTAAGTATATGGGTCATTTCCAACATCTGTCAGAATTCGCTAAATCCGCTTCATTTAGTAAAACAACCCCCGTCTTCATCCACTATCACCTGATGTTGTTTTTGGGAAGAATTTACCATAAGAGGATCAGTCTGGAGCACGACCACCATGTAAATCCTGAGATATTCGTGGTACGAATGCTCGTATCCTCAATGTTTGTCCATGCTATTCACACAGATTATGTCAACGATAACTTTCACATACACATGCTCGCACACAAGAATAGGAAAGATTTTTAGTTATTCTATCAGGTCCTTCTTCCTCGTCCTATTTGCCATTAGGACGGCCAGCTTAAGAGAATAAAACATGCCTTTGCTGCTATGTAGTGTTCCGATGGAATTGTTGGATACATTGCTATGGACATGTTCAGTTGGAATTTATAATGTTGGCTTCCGTCCAGAATTGAAACGACGATGACTACGAGTATCACGCGTTCGAAGCTCCGCTCCTTTTCTACCATTTACTGTGTCCTGCACAAAGAGCAACTACAGCTGAATCTGTGGCTGATAATCCTTTGGCCTGTATTCATGTAACGGAGCTTATGTTTATTTTCAGAATGAAGTTGACCATGTTAATGTTGCAGATAGACGAGTAGCAACGAGACGAAAAGGATAAAAAAGTGTGGATAAAAGAAAACTACTTACACATACGTAGTTATGTATGTGCAATTTGGCAAGGATATACAGTAGCAGTAGACTAAAGGATGCAAGCGTTCTTTGTGATTTGTGTTCGCATGGAATAGGGGATTATGTTGTGGAAAGTGCATTTAAAATATAAAACTAGGCGACTTATAGCCTCCAGTCAATAAGTCATTGGCAAGCTTATTTACATTTTATTGACTGATAAGAAAAGATACTGAATGTCCTCGTAGAAGAGGAGATCATTCCGGTCAGGAGGTACCGAGATGAAATCATGTATATACGTTGGTGGAGACGAACTTTAGTAAACTGTTACAAAGAAGGCTATTTCCGTTTATTATCTCTTTAATGTTGGAGCATACGTGCATGAATTTCTTGGAAGTTGAAACCGAACACATCAGTTTGGCCACCCTGACAGCACGTTGGCGGATTTGCTACTGATCTCCGGTAATTAATGCTGGCGGCATAGAAGTTGTTTAGAAATTTCGGGGTACGCGGTCGGTGAAGATTCTTTCGGTCTCTTGTGATTGCATTTGCAATTTGGTTACCAACAAGTTAGTGATCCGAGTTACCCAGAAAATTCAGAGGTCCGATCCCACAATGATCTATTTGCCTTAGCGTTTCATGGGCAAGAGAGTGGCATGTCCAATTTTTGTATATTGAGATGTGGAAGACGTGTGATTTCTTGAATGGTGTTTCGTCCCGCTGACATGCTTCCCAACTGTTTTCTTTCTTAGCGTTATTCTGAACATTGCTTAAATACCTCATTGAGGACCGCGTACAAATCTTTCTTAGTCTCGTCCCACCTTGCCTTCCGTTATGTCATAAACGCATATTAGGCTTATGTAATCAAATTTAGCTTTGTTATTAGACGTTCGCTCACATTTCGGTCGGAAAAGACTTCTTACCGCAAATGACAAATCCACACTCCAATAAGTGCTGTTTCTGTTCCTTACAGGAATCTTGATATATGTTATTAGTATATTAGACATCACAGTTTTGTATGCTCCTTTTATTTTGGCGTTTGATACAACGACGCACAACACTAGCTTGTATGGGCTATCTCCTCAATGTTAAGCTTTGCGGAAAGGAGCCTCACTGTTCGATGTCAGTAACTCAGTTTGTTCTTGCGACGTGTACCTTTGCCCCATGAAGATCTTCTCCTCAGGTTCAAGCTATCGATGAGGATTTTCCCAAGAAATCTTGATCGAAATTCGAAGTGACTGAGAATTACTTAATTTCATGGGCTGTGTCATCTGAACAAATTTGTCTGTTTTAGCTCTACGCGGAAAAAGTAATCAACAACTTCGCAACTAAGTAAGATCACCGTGTTGAATGAGTAACGCCGACTTTGGTGGGTAAATACCATAAAGTTGATTATTTCTTATATTTACTTGAATTGGTAATTGATCTATTTAATAAAGATCAGATGACAGCATACATAATAGTACCAGTGGAGCAGGAGAGGTCAACGTCCTTTCTATTAGTATACTGTAGTACTGCGGCTGATGTTTACAGATTCATGTGGAAGTTCAACTCTTGCTGCATTGGCTTATGCTGAACCAAGGGCCGAAATTGTTTCCTGGCCTCAAAAGGATTCCCAACTTCTTTGTGGCTTCCAAAAATAACCATAACCTGTAAAACGACAACGACCCTATCTAAATTAAAAAAAGAAGGGATTTTGTATACCGTGACTATACTATCAATTCTGTCTACACCTTTGTCTAAATAAAACGAAGAATCACTCCGACAATCCGCGGTTTTTCATTGCTAAGACTACAATGCAACTGAGGGGTAAGTTATCATTTCTTTAATTTTGAGTTTAAGGGAGCATTGACGGACTTGCTGTACTCGTCGAACAAGGCCAAGACCTCTCATCCGATTCGGAGTTCGATGTTTCTTTTATCTGATATTACAGGCTCCAATAGTGATAGTGGTTAACTACCCATCAACGCATTTCTATTATTCAATCATTATTATTGTACGAAAATGGGCGATCTGTAAAAGCAACATTTCGTAAAATTCGTGTATTTTTGGTCAACATAATCGCTCTAGTGAGTCCGGAATTGGTGTAATGATGAAGCATTTTGAAGTAACTAGTTCGGTGTCGGGTCAAACTGCATATCAGTATGCTCGGCCAGCACGTACATGCCCAAACATCACCACTGTTAGGAAAAATGTTCAGAACCAGCCAGGTACCTCAATTCGTAGCCGAAGTGAACATTCGGGCCTCACTAAAGGCACTTTATGGCAATGTGTACGTAAATTAACAAAATTGTCATTTCTGGGGACCGAAAAAACCCATACGAGACTCACGAAAAACCAATGCGTCTCACAAAAGTCACCGTATGGTGCGGATTATTGGTTGACGGCATTATTGACAAAACATTGTCGTAGCTAGGACGCAGATCCCCCATCGCGATATTCACAAGGGGACTTGAAGAACTCCTGATCAATCAAACGTCAACCAGATTGACCACATTGCGATCGACGCAAGACACTCCTCCAGCATTATGGATGTCCGAACGTTCCGAGGAGCCAACATCGACTCGGACCACTACCTTGTTGTAGCCAACATAATGTTGCGAATATCCAACGAACAACGTCAAGACAAGCTAGTAGTGTGAGGAATTTCGAAGTCAGACGGCTACAATGGCAAAAGATCGCCAAATCCTTTTCCGATCGTGTTTCCCTTAATCTCTTAGAAGGTCCATTGCCGCCAGCATCAAGCATCGAAAACTAATGACAGCACTGCCAAAAAGCCATTAGAGACGACACTACTGATGTGATGGGTTTCACTCGACCTCCACAACGAAACCCCCAGTTTGATGACGAATGCCGTTAAACACATGCAGATAAGCAAAAAGCATACAAAGCGGTGCTGCATAGGAGAACTAGAGATGCTCATGAACTCTATCCGCAGAGAAGGATAGACGAACACCAGCTTCTCAGGAAGAAAAATAAATAGCATGAGAAGCGCGCCGTCGAGGAAATTGAGAGATGCTATTCCGGCAATGAGATTCGGAAGTTTTACCAAAAGGTAAAAAAATCATGCCACGGACACAAGCCTCGAACCGAAGCCTCGAACCGAAGCCTGTTAAGACGAACAAGGGAACATTTTAAAAGAGTCGCAGCCTTTCAACTTGCACGATGTACTCGTAGATCAAGAAATCAGTCCGCCTCACCTGGACGAAGTGAAGATAGCAATAAATAAGCTGAAATTCAACAAAGATTCTGGAGCGGACGGCCTGTCTGCCGAGCTCTTTAAAGCTGCACACAATATATCTATCGATTTTAAGGCCGCGTATGACAGCATCTATTGAGACGAGCTATACAGAGCAATGTTTAATGAGATCGTCGGTCTGTGCAGGAAGCTGCTCCATCAAGGTCGGGAAACACCTCACCGAGACCTTTGATGTCAAAAAAGGATTCAGACAAGGCGATGCGCTGTCATGCGATTTTTTCAACATCGTACTTGAAAGAATCGTGCAAAACTCACGCGCAAACACAAGAGGCACAATCTTTCAAAGTCCGTCCAATTACTCGCATACGCCGACCATATTGACATAATCGGAAGAAAGCAGCGTGATGTCAGTGCCGCTTTCTCGAGTGTTGAGATGGAAGTGGCGAAAATGGGTTTAGTGGTCAACGAGGGCAAGGCCAATTATATGCTGTCAAGCAAAAAGAACACTCAACACCGACGGTTTGGACAGACAATCGCCTTTAACAGATATAACTTTGAGGTAGTTAAGGACTTTGTCTATCTAGGCTCCGCTATTAACTCAGACAACGACACCAGCGCTGAGATCAAGCGAAGAATAACACCTGCCAATCGCTTCTTCTTTTCAAATTTTGTTACTTCCAAAATTCCCGAAAACTTTTAAGTATCGCCTAAGAGCTGAGTATGTTTAAGGGATAGAGTATAAAACGTATGCTTTCATGGCAGAAACTTACCTATTTACCTAATTTTTTAGGCGCCGCTATAGTTCGAGGTGAACCTGGGCCAGATATAACAAGCCTCTGCAGTTAGCTGACTGTCTCCCATTGCGCACTCTAAATCAGATCCGAAAACTCTCTTGGCTTTAGCATTATTGTCCTTTCGTTCATTTGTCCTAGCCCTCTGAGGGAACTGATGAGCAGTTTTCTAACTAGGTGACTCTGCAGCTCGTAAAGTTCGTTGTTAAATCTTCTTCGCTTTATTTCTGCTGAGGTGTTGTTGGTAGAATTAACAGTCGTTTCGGAAGGCATTCAGAAGTTAACACAATATGGCAGAGAGATGTTGTACCCCATGTTAAGGTAGGCGCAGTTAACTAGACTCCTTCTTTGTGGACAGGGTAATACCAATGGCTTACCTATAATAATAAAAAATACGGCTTTACCCACCAATAAAGCCTTTTAGGAATCAGATCACCATAACATTTCCCTTGCTATTTGGTCAAACCCCAACCTCTTACCTCAGTTCATAGTTTATAGTTCGAATTCCTTACAATTCACTTCTACCACATTTGTATTGCTACTTCCATTTTTGTAGGTGCTTTCCACAATAAAGTAGCTTCCCGTGATACAACTAGTTACACGTGCGTATAAAGGCAATAAACTATTTCAGGAATTCCTTTTAACCTGATGAGGTTGTATCCTCATATCCACCTGTGAGCATAAATTTGCAAAATATTCAGTTCAGCAGCCAACATCATCATGTAATCGTGTCCCAAATAACGAACCAATTTTAATGGAATGCCGAATCCTGACCAAAACCACAATGCGTCCTCCGCACGCATACGAGTACACGTTTTACTTGTACTTTATGGTCCGCAGAATAAACACAAAATTCGAAAACCAAAAGGAGGACTAACATTTTTAATTTGCTCTGGTAGACCGTGCAAATACCGCAATATGTTAGGTGCATTATAGTTGACCCGATAAACTACACTACTCGTACACCAACCCCAAAGGAGTATCCTCCTCATTCGATTTGGGGAAAAATATGTCCTTTTAAGTGGTCAGGAGGTGGAGTCCCCCAAATTTTGGTAATCACACTCAGTGCCATTTTGTACCCGAGGTTAGTGCTTGACAGGAAATTCGGGTCAAGTTGGAAGAATACCATAGATACGAGTATACACTTGAGCCCGGTAAAGGATAAATTGGTTGATGTATCATTTCGATTGATTTCGAGTTGTTGATGTCTGTCTGGTGAATGGTAAATAGATTTCTTAAATGGCTGAGTTTACGCATTTTGTTTCATGGGCATTGTCATGAAGAATGATTTGAGTAGGTAAATTAACACCTGTGTCACGTCAAGGAAAATGATGATACATGCACGAGTACTTTTAAAAAGGTAATTTATTTTTCTTGGGACTGACCCTTCTGAGAAATAACTAGTCTACTGCACATAAAGAGGCCGATACCAAATACAAATTTTATTCCATCCCTCGAGAAACTATCAGATAGCTGTTGTTCGTTCCCCCTCGATTCCAGTCTGCTGCACAAAAAGCATAATAATAATCTTTTGATTTTACTGATGACGACGAAATATGGTTATGTTATGGAAAAATTAAGTTAGGTAGAGTTTTCCGCAAGACAGAAAAGACTTAAAATATCAGATGGAATCATCTCTGCTGCACATAGACTATATCTGCCTATGACTAGTATCTGTCATCGGGCATGGTGACGAATAAGTCGGTAGGCTGTTGGCTACCTTGGAAGCTTCAAGACACCTTATATCCTGTTGTGCTACGAAAGATGTAGACCATTTAAAGACAACTCTTAAGATAATCCTCATTGATAGCCCGGCACAGGCATATTTCAACGAAGAATATCAATAGTAGCTGAAAATAAGAAACGGTGACTACGTGCTTGCAAAGAACCTCATTCTGACTTATGTACTTCAAGTTAGAAGCATAGAGAAAATAGTTATGTACGAAACTCCCTTTCAAATACATTACTTGTCAAAGATGCCACATCCCTACCAAGGCAGAAGATCATGTAAGGCTGCGATTCAAACTTTTATAGCAGTCTTAGCACACTCCACAAAGGGAAGGGAACCTTTCCCTTCAAGGCTTTGACCGAAATCCGGGGGGCTTTTGACTCCACGGAACCGAGTTTTAGGTCCTGGTTTGGACTACCGACGATCTTCCCACTCAGCAAGACCTATACCTAGTAGCTAGTAACTGGTCAAATCATAGCAATCTTCAGTAGCGTTAAGATCTGAAGAAGTAATCGATACGTCTAGTCTATGGGCGAAGTCTTGATGATTAGGCAAGGGCCCACTCGACAAGAGAGACTACGCGCTGGACAGCGAACATTTTGACGGGATACGTAAGTCGGCCCTAAATGACTCATAATTTTTGTGGATAAGAACAATGCTGATTAATAGGACCCTGATTGTGCATTCTGACTGCGGATAAACAACCACAAAGCATCAACTTGTCCTAAATGCTTAGGCAAATGTTGCTCGATTCACGCTTTCAATATTTCTAATGTCTCCGCTCTAGCGAATGATGTACTCGTATATGATGCAGCTAGGCTGTCTATTAGATCATGCTTAGCGACTGTATGCTCTAAAGCCCAGGCACCCTATGATCAGAGCAAATTAATTGGCTGGCCTAAGCTTATAGGCATCGCCTATAATTGGATTCTCGACCGAATCCAACGTGAAATAGGAGTAAATACGCCCACGCAAGTAGAAGGTGTCCTCAACTAACTTGGAATGTGGCACTGGTATTGATTGTGCTGGTTCGAGAAGCTTGTTGGTTGAGGCCCAGGTTCATCACAGACTATAGCATCACCTATACAAGTAAGAAAGTTGTTTTTCAGATGAATTGAAACTCCAGTTTTTCAAGTGCTGACATAAAATTCATTTCTGTGATATTTTATTGTGATTGCGATAATTCTCCTGAACAAGATGGTATTTTTCATACGAACATAAACCAATACATGATGAAAATTATTTCTGACAAAACATATGAGCCAAAAATTTGAGAGAATTTCTTAGGGGCTGTCCTTAAAACACAAAGATCTTTCTGAGAATATTTTCCAATAAAATCCAGAACTCTCTGTTTCATGAAATATTCTATTTGATATTCAATTCCAATAATAAATTGCATACTTCAATCTTGCAATTCAATTAAAATCGGGACAAAAAGTTTCACAAAATTGCATCCAATTATCCCCAATTCACAATCATCTTTTACTGCTTCTGTTAATTTTATTGAATTTCGCTGAAATAAGCTCAGAACCCGATGCAAAAACATTCGTTTAACAACAAAGAGAATTTTGTTTTTCGTTTGTCGCTTTTCCTAAACAATTACATATGTACGAGTATCTATGAATTGTTTTCAACGAAATACGAGTTCATAAAACAAAACTCGAATCGTAGTAATTGGAAACAATTCTCTCGAGCAAACTAGGTATATGGAAGATAAAAACCAAAAACGGTTGACTCACTTTGTATTCCATTTCTGATGATGGCCTGTAAAATTGTGATTTATTTTGCCTCACTCAAACAATAGATAAATCGTAAAACGTGATCCAAGGTCTTTGACAAAAATGGTTTTCCAATGTTAAGAGTTCTTCACTTCACAACTAAAAGCTTTGTCATAAATTCTACTTCCGAAAGAGATAAAATAGATTTATAACCCCGTTGGGGGAACATCCTTTCAATGCTCACAGTCTAAATCGTTTGAAATTTGTTTTTTTTTTCCCCCGAAACTAAAGTGATTTCAGATCTTTAATCCTCACATACTGGTTCACCTTGAATTCAAAAATAAACATCGAACACAATTTTGTATCTCAGTTCATGTGTTGGGATTGATTATAGCGATTTTACCAATGCAAATTAGTTAGAGTACTCGTATTTGTATCTTGTCACCTTGAGGGTGAGTAAAATTCAATTTTAACACACAAAACATGCCTGGCATTGGTTGTCCTTCAATTGAAATGCCAGTAAATATCACATAAAAATAAAAAAAATTGTTTGAGAGCATGTGTAGCATCCGCATTCGATATCGGCACGTTTGCATGTATTCAAATCATTTGCAAACTACATAGATACAGATTAAAATCTTTTATTTGATTTTTTTGTATATTTGCTTAAAAATGACATCTATCTATTCGCATATATAATATGTATATCACACATCTGGATATCCAGCTGTGCCTGTTATATAATTCGAAAATGACGGTGATAACGGTCGGGATAAGGGCAATTAATCGCACAAACGACCTCCATTTGCGAAGCAATTACTTTGAACACTCATCACGAGAGGCGGCAGTTTGATGAGCTTGTGGTAGGGACAGTGTGTCCTTGCTTTAATTTGGTATATTGCACCAGAAGGGTGGTGAACAAGGAGACACGAATGGGTAGTAGGTAGAACGACAGACTATACCATATTAACAATGTATTGACTCTTGAAGCTATACAGGTTGTGGACCACAATACTGCATTCACTCCAAAATTATTTTAAAATTAATTCGATGACCTCTTGCAAATAGGCGAAATGCACGCTCTACAAATTATCGGCTGATTTTCCAAGTGGCACTTGTTTGTATGTAGCTCTTTAGTTCAACCACTTCAGCAATATATTCAATTTCAAAATTGATAATCGACGCTTGCGATATTATTTGGATAATTGGGCTGTGCTCGAGGAAACACAAAAAGAAGAATACCGACGCATGTTGGGTTTTAATTATATCGGATTACACTTTAATCGGCTTCAATATTTCAGAGTACGTCTATAATCTATTAATATACTACTGATCCCTTGCTTTCACGAGCTATCTGTCGATCTACTTACAAAATTTGCGGCAGCTCGTCATGCAGTCTGATTCAGAGAATCTATACTGACACAAAAACACCACATAAGCTAATTGGAAGTTTCTTCCACTGACTACACCAAACAGAGAGCAATAGACAAACAGCAAGGTGTTCACTGATCAGACACTACAAGAAAATAATCTGAACTAAAAGAATAAATGAACTGCGGTCTCAGTGCAGGTAAGGTATTTTCTCGATGCAATTTCTTATGTCTACATGTTTTCATCTGCCAGCGTCCCAGCAGAGCATTTCGCTTTTTAAAGAGACTTTCCATTTACTAAGAAACTCGCTATCACAGAACCAAAACATTGCTATCCTTACCGATAGTCAAACTGCAATTTAAGCAATCAACTTAGCTACGAAATCTTTAAGAAAAATAAGACGATGTCAGCCTTTATTCAATCTCTTTAGCTCCCAATTAAGGGTTCCCAACATTTGGGTTCCAGAACACATTCACATAGTAGTGAAGCCCATATGAACTGGCCAGGCGTAAGTCAGCTCTTGACGACTCAATTATAGAAATCGTCAATATTCCGCTAGGAGTCAAGGGCAACGAATGCGCATGCCAACGTTAGAACAAACAGATCTGTAACTACTAAGTAGATTGAGATAAAATAAGATATTGCTAAAAATAAATTCAAAGCCATGGACCAAGGGCCTCTGTGGGATCACACAGCCAAGTAAGTAAGATACTCTTTAAGACCTTCAGTCTTAGCCGTAAAGATGTGACTGGGAAGGAATCGTTTACACACTTTCTTTGCAAGTGTCCGACTCTAACAAGGATGCACGATTCGTGGTAGAAAAACCTGCCACTCCTGCATATTAACCTAATTACTCAGATGTTGCAACGAAAGTTTTTCTTATAAGAGGAATACTAATTGAGGTCTGGGGTAGAGCTATTAACCTTCATAATTATCACGATCTTTGGCCAGATTCCTCCAGTTAGGCATTTCAAGAAAAGGTACCACTAAGACGGTAAGAATCGAAGACTCTTGAGGCGATGACAGCATTTTCCGTGTCCTTTGTAGGTGTCTCGGGCATTTTTTTTTTTTTTAAAACAAGTCAATGTTTATCTCGTAGAAACCCTGTGACTTTTTGTGAATGCAATGGTCCTACGACAGATACATGTGGATTTTCACTTCCCCAAATTCGACAGTTTTTTACAGAGTGGAAATTGACCTGAATTCATCAAATCGCGGATGTTCAAACACCCAATAGATATTGGTCCGATGTCCATTGGTAGTTTCAGATTCTTACTGACTAAAACCACCTCCTGGGGAATCTTTCCGTTTATTCCCCCGCGGAACTACCGCTAAGTATTACTTCGCGAGGGACGGATTTGAACTTTTTGCTTCATTACGGGCTGCTTAGCAAATTCGCGTTCCGTTGCTGTTCTGAATTCCTTAGATCGCACATTATTCGTACTGCTGCTTGGTTCAAAGCAGTCCAAAGATCTTCGGATTTCAACATATATTGAACTATGTTTTCTAGTGTTGGCTGTTCACCAAATTCTTCACACAATATAGCTCTTTCGTTTTCATACCGAATACATTCGAAGAAAACGAGCTCCATGTTCTCTACCGCGTTTACGCAGCGAGGAAAGGACGGACTTGAATCACGATTTCGCTTGAACAGATATTCTCGGAAACAACCGTGACCCGTCAAGAACTGTGTGAGATAGTAATTCAGTTCACCGTGTATTCGTTTTACCCAACTTTCAATCCTTGGGACTAAACAGTACGTCCATCTCCCTCTTTGGGACTCGTTCCATAGTCGTTGCCACGCTTCTATACTGCGGCTTCTTTCGAATTTCTCCGCTTGATTTATGGATGGCCCGGCTTGCACGCGATTGTGATAAAGTCGCCTAGCATCTACAGCTAGGGTATCGATTGGTACCATAAAGGATTGTACCAATATCGCGTCGTGGGATACCGTTCGAAATGCACAGCTAACTCGCAGTGCACATAATCTGCACACAGATTTGGTTCCCTTCATGTGTGTCTTTTTATTCAGGATAAGTGTCGGAAAAACAAAACAAGACCTTATCCGGGCTACTCCGACATATTTGGAGCTCAGGCCGGTAAGGATTTCCAGGACTTAGTCAGGGTCTTGGAAAAGAGATGGCGGCGGACGAGCCCTATATGGGCCAACGGTAGTGCTCACATCTCGGAACGGGTTACTGGCTTCGGTGTAACCGACCCCTCGTCCTAGGGGCATTAAAATGGAACTGGTCCTCCAGGTTGGGGGTTGTGCCGCCCGGGTAACTGCCCGGCCATTTTAAAAAAAACATACATAAGTGACGAAGCATCAACAAGCCTCGGATATGGACGGATCTACTGTTGACAAACCATGTAAACGATTTAAGGACAATGAGCTTCAGATATGCACGTGGAATGTTAGATCCCTTAATAGACCACGTGCGCCAAGCAACTAGCGGAGGCCCTAGACTGCTGCAAAGCAGACATAACCGCCATTCAAGAAATGCGATGGGATGGGCCGGACAAAAAGAAGATGAAAAACTGCGACATCTACTACGGCAAAAGCAGCCCTTATTTGGATCCGGATTTGTTGTCGGAGGCAGACTAAGACAAGAAGTCCTCAGCTTCCGGCATGTGAGCGAGCGCTTCATAGCAATCCGCATCAAGGCTAAATTCGCCAACATTAGCCTCATATGCGCGCATGCCCCCACAGAGGAGAAAGATGACGACACCAAGGATGCCTTCTATGAGCTCCTTAACAAGACCTACGAGCAATGCCCTAGCTATAACATTAAAATTGTCTTCGGTGATTTTTATGCAAAGCTATGAAGAGAGGGTATTTTTGGCGGAACAATCGGAAAATATAGCCTGCACAACACCACCTCCGATAACGGATTCAGGCTAATCGACTTTGCGGCGGGGCGAAACATTGTCGTGGCTAGCACGCGGTTCCCACATCTCGACATACACAAGGGGACTTGGAGAAATCCTGATCAATCAACAGTCAACCAGATTGATCACATTGCGATCGATGCAAGACACTCCTCCAGCATTAGGGATGTCCGAACGTTCCGAGGAGCCAACATCGACTCGGACCATTACCTTGTTGTAGCCAAGGTACGGTTGCGGATATCCCAAACTACGCCAGAACAAACTAATGCTGTGAGAAAATTCGACGTCAGACGGCTACAATCGCAAGAGATCGCCAAATCCTTTTCCAATCAAGTCTCTCTCAATCTTTTAAGAGGCCCCTTACCGCCAGCATCAAGCATCGAAGACCAGTGGCAACACAACTGATGTACTGGGTTTCACTTGACCACCACAACAAAACCCTTGATTTGATATCGAATGCAGCCAAGTGAGATGCCTAACTGCCGAACCCTTCAAAGCGGCAGGCGATGACTTGGTAAGATAAAAACACCTACTCATCTCTAAAATATGGTCGGACAAAAGTATGCCCGATGAATGGAACCTCCGCATTGTTTATCGGATCCTCAAGAAAGAATCCCCTCTGACCGGCGCCAACTACAGAGGCATCAGTCTTCTGAATATCGAATACAAGATTTTATCTGCCGTATTGTGTGAATGTCGGACTTCGTTCGTCAACAACCACATTAGTGTGGTTTCAGGCCAGGAAAGTCTACCATCGAACAAAAATTCACAACACGATAGACCTTGGAGAAAACCCATGAGCTTCAGATCGATACCCACCACCTATTTATCGATTTTAAGGCCGTGCATGACAGCATCTATAGAGACAAGCTATACAGAGCAATGTCTAGTTTGGGCAACCCTGCCAAACTCTGTGCAAGATGACAATGGAGAATGCACGCTACTCAATAAAGGTCGGTAAAGATCTCATCGCTCTTATGCGATTTCTTCAACCACATACTTGAAAGAATAGTGCAAACCTCACGCGCAAACACAAAAGACACAATCTTTCAAAAGTCCGTCCAATGACTCGGATACGCCGACGATATTGACATAATCGGAAGAAAGCAGCGTGATGTCAATGGCGCTGACAACGAGCAACGACTGAGTTGGCTGGGTCATGTAGAGCGGATGGACGCCAACGCTCCGGTGTGAAAAGTCTTCAAATCCGCCTCTGAAGAACAGCGCAGTAGAGGAAGACCGAGACTCATTCGGCGCACTCAAGTAGAAGGGGATCTCAGTCAGCTTAGTGTGCGAAACTGGGGGCAGCTAGCAAAAGATCGAGCAGGATGGAGACCGAAAAAATCGGTCATCCTTATGTGATTCATTACTTTCACCCAGTTTTTTCGTCGATCCATAGCCATTGATGAAACATGAGTCCACAATTTCACACCTGAGCCGAAGGAACAGTTAAAACAGCAGACTAAAAGCGAAGGACTGACTATTTTGAAGAGCTTGACAGTTCCTACAATAAAGAAGGTATAGAAGCCATTGAACATAGCTTAAAGGGAAATCTTCTTACGAAACCTATCAAGTTGTCTCCCTTAATTCTACTAAGAATTCTTCTAAGAATTAAGGGAGACTACTTGATAGGTTTCTCGTAATAACGAATCCGTTATAAGCCGAGTTTCAACTTCGTCAGTATTTTGTTAACAGTAGATACTAATAGAGAGTATTCTGTTCCTAAACACGAAACAAGTCTTGCTTATTGGACTGAAGCTTTTGGGGAGCGTGTAGTCATTTTCTCCAATATCTTCACCCAACACTTCAACAGATGACTATCGTGGAAAAGTCTAATTTGAGTTGATTCTTTTAGGTTATCTAGGAAGTAAATCTCTAAGGCCAGTCTGCTGATATTTCGTGTTCCGATCTTATTACATATATTATTATATTCTGCTTGTTTAGAATATATCGGGCTTCTTAACGTAGTCACTGCAAACCTATGGTCCAGAATAGTACCGGATTTTAGATAAATTCATTCTGAGTTGATGCGAAAAGCTAGCGCAGACAGTTTTTCGAAAATTCATCCTGTTCAACGAGGCCGAAGCCACGGAGCCGATTTCTAATTCAATAAATATGCAGCAGATTTGGAGTGTTAAAGGTGGATCTGAGTAAGTATGATAGGTAAGTACTGGAAAAGTTATCTAATGTCGGCATTGGAAATTAAGTAAAAATTAACTCTTCTAAGGTGGAGATAGGGACATGAGTCGTACTTGAATTTAATGTTCACGGCATAAGTCTGAAGGAAACTCTATCCTATTTTCCCGATTTTTCACTTCTCATTGTCGAGTCTACCTTTTTGGATATCAATTCATCAGTAACCTGGAAACCTGAAATCTTTCATTTCACAGGGCACTTTCTTGCTTATATTTCCGAAAGTTCGCTGGATAAGCACTTCACCTCTAGGGTTCCGTTTCGCTTAGCTTTAATGAAAAGCCCTTGCTACTCGAAGCTTCAAAGTGGGTATAGCATCACCCTTATTTGTAGACTAATCTCGACACATTGGTGACATCAAAATCCCACCCATCCGACCTATAACGATTATTGTTGTTAACACTGTAGGACTAACCCTCCACCAGGATCATTTTCTGTTTCTCAGGTTGAATTTGACCAACAATTTCCTTCCGACGAATGACGACTATGCATTTATGGTTCCGGGAGCATAATTTTCAGTTGGTGACATTTTCGCCTATCGGCTCACTTCTCTCCTGCGCTAGAGAAGTTTGGCTTCTTCTACTTTTCAACAAATCCTAGGTCCAAGAAGGTTGTCTTTCAATTTTCGTCTCTTCTGAATTCGTTCGAATTTTACCATAACAGGCTAAACCTCCCTGGTACTCTTTACACCTATTAAGCCTTATCTACCGAAGGTGTTTTAGAAAGAGCCTCAGGAGTAATCAAAAGTTGTAACAATTACTGAATAAGCACCTACTATACATCGATGAGGTATTTCTTTAGTTTTTTGAAGATTTGTGCCTTCAGAATCCTTATCTTTGCCGGGATCGAGGCGATTGCACCTGCAGTCCAATCCTCGGGATCGACTTAATTCTATTAAGCAATTTACATAACATATTTGGCTAAAGTTTTGCTTTCATCTAAGTTCTGCTCAAAACCTTGAGATTTTGACTCTTTAGCCTACCTGCCACAACTAAGAAGCCAAAGAAATGAAGATTTATGGTGGTTTAGTGGTTCATCTTAAAAGTGATGACACTCTTTCTAAGTAAATTGTGTTTGGACTGAATACTTATCAAATCTACCATGTAGTTGAATATGTGCAGCGGTTTGAAGTTACCCAGCTGCCCAGCTTATTGTTCACAAGACGTTGGGTCCTCCTTATCACTATTCAATTCGACATTTAATTGAACATTTTTGTGAGTTCAAATTCATTGAATATTGCTTGGGAAAAGTCAGGGAATACAATTAAACAATAACTCCTTTAACTAGCTCAATCTACTTTCCACCAAAACTTTTCTTCTTCCACCAAATCTTTAATTCAACTGAAATGACTCAAAACACGTGCTTCTCGGGTAAATATCGAAACAACACAATCTAAAGACTTTGCCTGCAGATGTGTCCGATTTCTTTTCTTAAGAAAAAGAAAAAAAAGAAAAATAAAACAAAAACGGCTTGCTAATGCCTTCAAATAGTTTATTCTCAGATACTTAAATGTTCTGTGTACGTACGTGCTCTGAATATCATTCCATTCGCAACCAAAAGCATCTACAGCACTAAATGGCTGATGTCGGCTCTCCATATGAAGATGTATACAAGTGTATCTCTTTGTGATTTTGTACTATCTATCCAAACTAAATTCAAGAACGTGCATTTTTATTGTAGACATAGTTTTCATATGAATGCATACTTGGTCTGGGTTGTCCTTAAGAATCTACACATCCATACGTACAAATATGGTAAGTCGAAGGGGATTGGTATTAAAGTATACGGATCGAAAAGAGCATACGGAAAATGTATCTGAAGGGCGCATTCACATTGTGGTTGAGATTCGTCGCAAGAGAGCAAGAGATACTCGTAAAGTGAGCAAGTTAAGTTCATTTTGAACGCTTCGCATATTCATTGAGTATGAGTAGGAGTATCTTATTCGACCCAAAAATCAATTCTCCGTTGTAAGTGGAAATTGTTTCAAAGGCCGGTTCGAACATGTGGGTAATCTTTAATTCATAAGACATTTCGTAGATAAAATATTATGTGAAAATATAATAATGTTGTCATTTTGAAATGTTTTCTTTTTCCTTATAGAAAAAAGGCTTGTGTGCCTGCGTATCGTGTATTACCTACGATGGCTTGAAGGATTTTTTTAAATGGATAGATAAAATGAGAAATGCTCGAATGCTTAACAAGTGGAAAGAGAACTGTTTTATCACATAAAGGCAAAATAGGAAAATGTACTGCAATAGTTACCAGTCCGTATTAGCTTTAAGATGAAATTTCAGGCAATTGACAAAGCAGTGCAATCACACTCTATGCGATACAAGAAGGTCGTGACGCTCCGAAAAATAGTTAGGTTAGCACATCAACCATATCAATGGGGGACAAATAAAGCAGCAGATGTGTTTTTCGTGATACACATTTCAACAGTTAGTACAAGAGGAAAACGACGTTGATATCGAATTATGATTAATTTCGTTTTGAAACAAACTTATTTCTCAACTAAGGTTTCGTCGAAATATACAAGCTTTCATACGTAAACACCAAGCCTCTCTGGAAGCCAAAGGCGAAATAAAAGTTCATCTATTCTACTGAAGAACAGAATAGGCTTCAGCATTTGGAGTCCGCTACTGCATTCGTATGCACAATGCTTTTAGATTTTAATGCAAAACATCTAATTAGATCCGTTTTAGGAGCTTGAGTGAAGTTAAGTGCATCTGGGTATATTGAGAGTCTCACACAGCTGAAAACGATGTAGATAAGAACAAAACTGCCTTGTTATAAATTTTCTGCCGGCTTCTAGATAAGAGCAGTTTAGGTATCAAGAATTGGCTGCATAACGCATGGATAACAACATATTTTCGTCGCCCCGTTAGCTTACACTCCTTTTCATTTCGTGCTATTGTCACTGTCAAAGGTACCAGCCAAACTCATTGAACCAAGATGGGGCCTACCATGGTTGTTCTTAGAATATTTTTTCAGGTAGTACGAAAAGCAATGTCTGACTGGAATTTACCCTCTGAACAAAAAGTGCCCAAAATTCTTCAATAAAACGAAAACGGTTCAATTATTCATTATTTTCCCTTCAAAGTGGTTTCACATCTTCACATATTCTAAAGCTTCCTCCGATCTTCAAAACACTTTTTTAAGCTCGATTTTGGTATTGCCTTTAGCTCCTTCCACGATTCCTCCTTTATTGCCCCAATCGCCTCAGAACACTTTCCGCGAAGCGGTGACTTGAGTCGTAGGAATAGGAAAAATTCATAAGGTGTTAGGGGAATACGAAGCTTGTGAAACGGCGTGAACGTTATTTTTGATCAAATAGTGGCGTACAAGGTGAGATGTGTGAGCCTGGACGTTGTCGTGATGAAGAAACCACGATTTGTTCCTCCTCAAAGGTTTTTTATAAGCTCAAGTAATACTCCTTATTTACTGTCTGAACTGGCGGAAAAAGTTCGGAACAGGCGACACCATGCAGCTTTCTCTACACAAACCACGCTTCAACTCTCATGCCTAAAACATCGTGCATAACGCTCTGCACCGATCCGAACGAGACACCAAGATCGGCTGGTATCTCCCTGATGCTCACATGACGATCTTTATACAATGCGTTCGCTGCCAGAGGTTCGGGCACGCCGCGTCGAACTGCCAAATGCAGCCTCGATGCGTGAAGTGCGCAAAGAACCACAGTTCCGAGGAGTGTGCTCTGGGTAGGGACGGAGCATCCGATAGGACGCAGCTCTCGTGCGTGTTAAGTGGAAACGTGGGACACACCGCAAACTATCGGGGTTGTCCTAAGTTCGCCGACATTAAAAAAGCAAAACTGGCTCGGCAACAGAAGGTGGAGATCAAACGTTCACCTGTTAGGCTTCAAACACCAGCCGTCACGTCCCAAATCTCCTACGCCCAAATGGTGTCAGGTAGAGGGGCTACGGCACAGCAAGCGGCTGTTGCTTCTCCGGCGCCAATGCCGAGAACAACAGAAGCGGCACCTAACATGCTAGCCATCTTGCTCGCAATCCAAGGGCAGATGGCTCAGCTGCAACAGCAGGTGCAAGAACAGGCCAAGCGGGTGGACCAGATCTACGCTCTGCTGCCGGGTCTAACGCAACACGTGTCGTAACTGGTACGCACATGGTGGAACAGACTTTGAAGGTCCTTGCGGTGAATGTTAATTCACTGATTAGGATTGAACGAAGAGCCGCGATGCTTAAATTGCTACAAGACCAAACTCCTGATGTGCTTTTCGCTAGCGAAACCAAGCTAACCGATGAGCACGAACTGGAGTACAATAATTATATTGTTAAAAGAAGAAACCGGCCTAACTCCCAACGTGGAGGCGGTGTCGCGATCTTCATTAAAGAAGGCATAGAATTCCACAGAGTGTACAAGGGAGTGTTACGGAGGTTCCGGGTTTTAGAGGCAGTCGTCATTTACATCCCGCTCCGCAGTGGAAAGCGGCTGTACTTGGCCTCTGTTTATGCATCTGGGGCTTCACAATCCACCTTATTCATTACAGAGCTCGACACACTTTTTCGACATCTGAGGCTGGAATCGGGGGAGAATTATTTTATAATCGGCGGGGATTTCAACGCTAGACACAGAGATTGGGGAAATAATTTGCCAAATACTAGAGGGAACCTACTACTCGATTGGTGGGGTCAGCACGATGCCATGTATAGACTCGGTCTTAAAGCGACGGATAACCCGTCGTTTCCAAGTCGTTTACGACTGACAGGTACGAATTTACAAACGCTTAACTGTCTGCGCACATTCGTGTATGACAGAGACCATTGCGGTTTTAGCACCGAAATCACAGTTCCCAAGGAAATTGCGGAATTGGGGGAGTTTGTCCAAAGATACTCTTACAACTACAGTGATGGACACGCTTCTCCGCAACCTTGACAAGAGCACTCTCCTCGAACACGCTCCACCCACCGTCCAATAGGAATTTATCAAACGAGGAGATCGATAAGTACCTTAAACGAATGGACCAGACAATAAAACAAACTATGGACACTACAATACCGCGGTATAAACAAACGACTAACGAAGATCTGTTCCGCAATCCTACTATTGACGCACTGCACCGACAGAAAAGTAGACTTCTGACAAGACTGAAAAACTTATATAGACAGTTTACAGACAGACAAGACCCAGAGATTAGGACACTGAAGTCGTCGATTAAAAATATTCAAACGTTAATTAAAGAGAATTACAGAATTGCTGTAAGTTTGTATTGGAACAACAAGGTTCGGGCTGTAAACACCAGCAACCCGAATATGTTCCCGCAAATAAATAAACTATTTCGGAGAAAAAATCAAAACGACCTTCAGTGTCTTAAAATAGCCCGGACAACAGACAACGAACGGTTACTAACAATAGCAGGCATTGATACAAATGAGGCCGCTGATGATGACGACTTCTTTGTTGTCGAGGATCCACAGGAGAAGGTTGAGGCCATAGGGGCGACTTTCCAGGAAGTATACAAGGCCAATGATATCATTGGCCCTAATTATGACCTGGACGATCGCGTCTTGGTGCACAACTTCTATATTCGAAATGAAGTAGAGAACTGGCGATCCGAGGGCTCTGGTTTCACCCGGTTCAGCGACGAAAATATGGCAAATAATGTCATTGCCAGAGAAGGTGACCTACCCCCGTTCATTTCGAAGGAAGAACTCCATGAGATCCTCGACACAATCAGAAGTAAGAAATCAGTGGGGACCGATGGTATTCCGAACATCGTGCTTCGACATCTTCCTCTAGAAGCGGTGGACATTTATACCACCCTGTTTAATAATGCAATGAATAATGCACATTATCCAGCGCATTGGAAAACGGCGGTGGTTCAACCTATCCCCAAAAAGGGAAAGGATATATCCAATCCGGCGAATCTCCGGTCGATAAGTCTCCTTCCGAATATCAGTAAGGTTTTCGAAAAAGTAATCAATAGAGCTCTGACTAAGTGGGTTGAAGACAAACATATAGTTCCGGATTATCAATTCGGTTTTAAGGCAGGAAATGCTATCTCACATGCCGCGTCTAAACTGGTGTCCGATATCCAATGGAATAAAGGCAAAAAACAGTGCACTGGTGCCTGCCTAGTTGACTTGGAGAAGGCTTTCGACTCTGTATGGTTAGAAGGTCTTTTCTACAAGCTGGCTAGTCTGGGGATCAGTAAACCTCTCTTGTACATTCTTTATAATATGCTAACCAACAGACAGTTCATCGTGAAAAATGGTGATGTGACTTCTGTTGGAATATTTCAAATTAAAAACGGTCTTCAGCAAGGCGCGGTCAATTCGCCGATCCTATTCAACATTTATACAAGCGACTTGATAGGTTCACTTCCCCATACACTTGCGTACGCAGATGACTTGATAGCGTACAGAACAGGTCCAAAAATCGAGGTCATTTATACTCTCTTACAGCGTGACTTCGATAAGATAAGACGATTTTGCGATGACTGGAAGTTGAAAATCAACTTTCAGAAGTCGGAAACCATTCTGTTTAGGACGCCTTTGTTTGGGGCCTCTGCAGATACCAGAAAAAATTGGCGAAAGTTCTCGATCATTGGACAACACGGACAGCCTCTTGCCTGTCGAAATGTAGTCAGATACCTTGAGATTTGGCTAGATCAGTTTCTGTATTTTAACAAAAATGTAGATGCTGCTCTATCCAGAGCTAAAGGCGCTTTTGCCCTCACAAAGAGACTGTTTTATAGCAGCCAACTCGATGCGAGGGTAAAGGTAATCTGCTACATGGCCCTTATCAGGCCCATGCTGGTATTTGGGTGTCCCGTGTGGTTCAATGTACGAGCAAGCTTAATGGAAAAGATTCGGGTGTTTTAGAGGGCTTGCCTTAGGGCTTGTCTTCGCTTGTACAGAACACCAGAGTCGAAGTACAAAAAATTTTATCCTAATGAGGTCCTTTACAACAGGGCGAACCTAATACGAGTGGACAACTTCGTAATTAAGCTGACTCGAAGGCACATTGCAAGAGCAATGGCCTCGACGAATAACCTGATATCCGGGGCTTACTACCCCAATTACATTTATCATGAGAGTGTGCGCTCTAACGGCTTCGTTCCACCGGAAGCATTCCTCTACTTTGATCAGATAGGGTTGATCCAGGATAG
This sequence comes from Volucella inflata, assembly GCA_928272305.1. NCBI lineage: Eukaryota > Metazoa > Arthropoda > Insecta > Diptera > Syrphidae > Volucella > Volucella inflata. Next base: position 70,214,586 of record OV743719.1, read on the forward strand.
GTCAGCGATCCCGTTAATCTTCCATGTCGCTCGGACAGCTGGGGACAGGCGACTTAACTACAACAGAGACGTCGCACACGGCAGGGTGGATCGCCTTAGATTCAGTAAGGCGGTGGGGAATCGCGATAAGAGGGATGTCGTTCGGCAGCACCAGCATTTCTGGTGGTTGAATGATGGGGAAGATGTTTCGTCGTCGTTTCCGTCAATTACAGACCAGCCTCACTAATGAGGCAGAGCTGACCAATCTATTTGCTCTGTAAATAGCGATGGCCAGCTTACATAGGTTTAGGTTAGCATTTAAGAAAGATATATATATATTAGTATATATAAAGGTATATACTAATATATGTATATTATTGTGTCTAATGTCTATGTGTTTATATGTGTGTATTGTGTATTTAGGTTAGCTAGACTAAGGTTTATTTTAAGTTAGATATTAAGTTTTTATAAAAAATACAAAATTTTGTTCATATGCTAAGTTTTTGTTAACAATGTTTTTCTTGGCCTTAAGTATAGAAAATAAATATCCGAAATAAAATGTAAATAAAGTCGAAAGACATAGATATAAGAATTTAGAGTAGCTTAGAGTGCCTGTGTAGGGCCAGTAAGTTAGTATAAGATTGTTTAGTAATTGACAAACAGACAAAAGGCAAACAAACACTGACTTGTTTACAAAGCTATCACGCAAAAACGCCAGACAAATAGAGTACAAACAGATATTTGAGATCCAGATGACAGATGTACCATCCAAATAAAAACAAACTTTTGACAATATCTCAAGCGCGGTTTGTTTGAATGGTAAATACCTGGTGCATTCTGATCAAAAAGTATTTCAGTCAACATTTGTTGCTAAACTCTCTGCTTAAATACGATCATAATATAACCAGCTTTGAAGCAAAATCGGAGGTTTCCAAGTCGACCATAGACACATCAAATACCAAATCGAAATCATCGATTAGAAATCCAAAACTATTAGAAATTCTGTCTCATCGCTCACTACACACTATGCAGCCAGCTTAACACTTTCAAATAGTGCTTTTTCTCCACCTACACTTGACTGCGTCAAAAGTTCATTTTCGTACTCGTGTAGCAGCAAGAGTACTTAAAGATCTTCTTGAATCATTGATAAACCGTCAGCTCATAAAATATCTCGGATCAAGAAAACTTCTTATGGACCGGCAGTGCAGTTCTCATAGCAGCAGGACCACTATTGATTTGATTTCATCGAATGTCTGACCGAAAAGTGGAACCAAAATAAACAGCAATCTGACGAAAACAGGATAGCTGCACTTGATATTTCTAAAGGATTTGACAAAGTTTAAGCATCAGTCTTCTTGGCGAATAAACGTGCATTTGTGAACGCCAACTTTCATCTTTAATGGATTAGAAATTACTTTTTGGACGGCTCAATTCTAGTTGTATTGGATGGTTTAAAGTCTTATATTCACAAAATAAATGATGGTGTGCCACAGGGCTCCGTTCTGTTTCCAACACTCTTTTTTTTAGTTTTCATCGATAATCTCTTGTCGGCTACTTCTAATTCAGTATATACCTTTGCTAACGGCAGTTATCTCTGCTTTTTATGTTTGTTCCTGGACTAACGTGCCTAATTCCAAACATTCAAAGGTAGCTAATAAACCCTTGATCACGCGGTTACTGTAAAAAAGAATACTAACATCCATACTTACTTACTCAGATTGCGCTATAGCCCAGAGTAGAACAGGACCTCGGTTAACACGTCTCTCCAGCATGTGTCTGCCAGCTACCTCTAGTTGTGGAAGAAAGTTAGGTGGGGTTCCCTTCCCCTATCCGCTTTGATATAGTCCTTGCTTCAGCGCCATAAGACAAGACTGACATAAACAAGGTCTTATTTAGGTTATTATTAGTCAATTGCTTTCCAAGCTCAAAAAAACAGCGTTTGCAAAGGTTGATTCTTCTTTTTATTTCTGCTGTAGTGCTTTTAGTAGAATTCATAGCAAAGCCGAGTAGGCAAAGTCGCTAACTACCACGAAGTTATAGTTGTCGACTGTGACGTTCTGTCCAGGTCGGCATTGACATCATTTTCTTAGTTTCAAAACTGGCAAATGCAACAGTCACAGCCCGAAGTGTTCTCCAAACTATGTCGGTGCTCAACTGTGAATTCCATACAGACGGACGAGCATGACAGGAATGTCAAAAATAGTATATAGCCCATCTCAATAAATACTATCATATGCGGTCTTAAAATCGATGAAAAGATAGTGAATATCGGTTTCGAGTTGTTAGGATTGGATTTCAGCTTAGATATTGTTATCCCAACTTAATTTTGACCAGGTTTTGGCTATCATTGTCAATGTTGAATCGTCCATTCTGCCTGATGGCTTGATGCTAAGCTTCGTCACCGTTATATAGGCTTCTGTACAGGTAAACCCTCAATAGTCGCAGCTCTCCAGATTTGGCTTCTAACCTTATTCATGCGATTTAGGCGTTGCGACTAAAAACTAGTACGCTGGTAAAAGAGAACTTTTTTTCTCGCCAAATGCGGTCGTTTTTCTGTATCGAATCGATCTAACGATGAGCACCGGTCATCGTTTCACCCTTTTCAAGTTAATCGATGTAAATCACAACCTGCGCTTCCCAAAAAATGTTGCCCTGACCTTGTTAGCTGACAGACCTTGGGCTTCCATTGTCTCCACTGTTTCTTCGTCTCTAGTCTGTTTTGATTAATCCACGTTTCGTCCACGGTTATAAAACGGCACAAGAAACTCTTTTGGATTATGATTGAATAGTGTCAAACAAACTTTTGAAGTTGTCAAACGATTGCATTTGTTGTCAATTGTGAGCATGTAATAGACTTGTAGTCTCTTTTAGTTCACGCACCTTCACTCGCCGATCGTCCAATGTCAAACCGTGCGTTCTTTTAAAAAATATTTCTAGTCAAGAAAAATGTTAAATTTGAAGTGACGAAGCCGTCAGTTTTAATATTCAGGGACTTATTGACCCGTCCTCGAATTATCTATATTATCGGTTCTTTTTCCGCACATCTCTTCGGGAAGAGCTCATAAAAATTAACATATTTCCTTGTTCCCTTGTACCTAACCCTATGTACCTTATAAAAGTTAGAGTTTTCTTTTTGGTGATTCTTCTTGATAAATTGTCGTTTCAAGCCTTAGAGCCTTAAAATGGAACAGTCTGCGTTTGATTGGATGGTTTTCGAATTTATTAACTCTGAAAGTGCCTCTCTTTTAAGTACTTTGCCTTTCCAAATTACCAATTTCGATATTACGCTCGAATCTTATCGGACCAGAATAAAATTAACAGTTGAAGCGAAATACCTACTTCTTACACCCCAGTTCACAGTCTTTTATTTCTATTTGATGGCAGTGGTGTATCTGCACCTTGCTGTAATATAACCTCAATATTGCTCACATGACATTCTCGTACGTGGTCTATGAATTTACTCTCAAGCCACGTACGCCATATGACTTGTAGGTTTATTGATGGCAATAAAATTGTTGAGATACAAGTACAGACTATATCTTGGTGTGGAACAAGTGAAGGAAGTGGTTATGATGCATATGACTCTCTTAAAAGCTCGTTAATAAAGATTGAAAGAGGGAATGTTTTGAAAGGTGTTTGCGCTTACCATATGTCATTCACAAAGTGCAATTTTTATGGCATTCAACACAGATTCATAGCTCTCATCGATTTCGTTGGGGTTTTATGGAATTCAACATTTATTTGATTGCAAATAAGAGGAGATAATGGCACCATAGCCAGCAAAAAACAAATTCAAGTTCATCACAAAAAATGAAACGATTAATCTCACTGCCCAAATGCTTCGTTAAATACCAATAAATAGCATTAGATCTTGTAAACGAAGTATCCTCTGATTGGTGTTAGTTCGATAACCGAAAAAAGCTTTTGCTGCCAAATACGTGTACCTTATTGTGGTTGCCACACTATAAAATAAAATATCTCCGGAACCCATCTTTATGCATCGAATACAGTCTGATGCACCGAGAGCCACAAATGTGAGTGAAATCAAAGTCCAACTAGATATTGCCTACAAGGCGATATAAGGTCTTAACGTTACACTTTCAGAAATAAAAATAATAACGGCAAGATGTTTATTGATTTCTGCAGTACTTAACAAGTAGTCTGATTGTTTTAGCAACGGACTTGCCACATGGTTGGCAGAGTATCTTGTATGTAGCCAACATCAAAGCGGAGGGATCATTAATCGATAGACGTAACCACTCGTACACTTACTAGATCTAATACCGATAGGCTTCCTCATCTGCAGTAGAGGAAATGGGCAGACAACATCACGATGGTGTCAAAACATTTGTATTCAACTCGAAAAGACTTCAATTAAAACGAACGTTTCGAACTAGAAATACTCGTATGTAGCGACACACTTGCACCCCCGTCATGTGGTTTTAAAACAACCGTTCCTCGTCGTCATTCTGCACATTTTAAGGAGTTGTCCAAGACTGCTGTGTCCTCGAAATCTATAAAAACGTAGTGAAATTATTGCAAGCTATGTAGGCCTTAGAAGGCAAAACTAAGAGATTTATTGCCAAAGTCCACCCCCAAATGGCCGAAGAATGAACTTTTTATTTTCACTTACATATCCATGCATATAGTATTGCTGTTATTCATCCTTTGAAGCTGCTTTCCATTTTCCCATTTATCGAAAATCTAATACAAGGTGGGGCAAAAATATTATCATAATGGGAATTGTCTGTCATTTGCTAAGAAATGAAAAATTGGGCTATGTTTTCCAACCTCTTCAGTTGATGCTTATTTGTGCTCATTTTGCAACGTTTTGAATTGTTTGCAGGAAATCATCTGGCTCCAAATTAATGATTTCTCCTCCAATATAGACTTGAAAGACTTTCAAGGTATTTCAAAAAGCATCAGAGGAATAAGTTTGGCGCGCGTCAGATCTAGCGATCTGATTCAAATCGCCAAAACGGAAGATCACACTGCCTGATAATTGACCAATTGCTCCGATCTACTGGAACAAATATTGCTCATAACCAAATTTAGCAATTTGCGACAAAAAAAAAAACTTATTTATCATCTGTCATAGCGCGCACAAGTTACACTTATACCCAAAACACATGAGCAGAATTTTGTGTGCAGTAAAATTAGAATACACATGTTTTAATTCGCGAAGCTACATATAAATGCTGCACCCAGCGCTATTCTGCAACACATATCTATTTCTAAATTCGCTGCAATCGACAGTGTCACACATAAGTGACAGTAGCTGTTGTGACAGCAACCGATCCGATTGACTTCAAAAAATTTCTGCACATCTGTTTCACCGGCAGAGCTGTCAGCAGTACTGGAAGTAGATTTTCTGCACATGTGTTTTGGGCGTTGCGGTGTGACGTCTGCGGTCTCAATAATCACATTTCACTGCAAATACCGCACCCAACAGTCAGTGTAGATTCTTCGTACCTCAGAAATACAAATTTTGTTTATTCAAATAACCATCGTTGTCTAGTCGATATTTGTGTGCACTCTCGAAAGTACTCGACAGCAGTGAAATTCTCGGTCGAACGGGTAATATGGATTGGCCACTTTGTGCGACAAATTTAGTAGAGCTGTTTTGCAAGAGACGCTCAACCAAAACGATAAAAACGACGACGAAATTCACTCCGCGAACAGACCGAAAGTTGTTCAAATAAGCAATAACAATAGTCCCGTGTTCATTAGCTGCATATCGCCCCATTGCTTGTTGCCAACTTATTCTCTGTCTGCATACAACATAAATTTCAAAACACAGTTGGACGTTATTTCCTAAATTATATCACATAGATATTATAATAGATAAAATAAAACATCGAAAAATAATGATTTCCCTTGGGTTTGTGCATTGACAAGGCCAATGATCCAAACCGGTAATACAGTGTTAAATAGTTAAATGTCATTTTTGACGTATTCCCAATGATCTTATGTCAAAGGCAGAACCGTGTGCATCACTCTCTATCTAGATAAGTATTACCACTTTTTCAAAAAAATATTCATTCAGATTTTAAGCAAAAAATGTTTGAAACTTGTATTTCAAGGTTCTGGTACTAAACGGTTACGTTTACCCCATGTTTCTCCCTTCATTTCTTTATACTTACTGCATTGACGTTATTTCCACTGTAAACTGTTTGTGTTGTACATTAAAATCATTGCCTGTACACTAGCCGACAACTGGGAAAGATATCTCAATAAATTCGGTTTTTGTTAAATCATTTGATATTTACTGCTAATACCTACATATATTGATGTTGGCAAATCATTGGAAATAGTAAACTGCAGTCGAACATGCCATGTATTCAGGATTCGAAAGAATGTATGATTATTCCCTGAGAGCATACGTTGCAAAGATCTTTAACCCATGCCAACTTATTGCCAAGAAGGCCTGCGTTGCGTAAAATGCGAAAAAATCACATTTTTTCATAGAGAAAAACCAAAGCTCGAAGAGGCTGGATTAATTCCTAAATATGCATAATGGACGTTCGAAACGGACGATTGCGAAAGCCTTTTCTTGGCAAAGTAACAAGAAATCATCGAGTTTTCATCAAGAACACAAAGTGACCTAAAGGCCAGTTTCTCATGTTTTCCCTGGATACAAAAAAAAAAAAAAAATCAACTCGGCAATAGATTTTATCTGAGCTTAGAAATCCCTTAGAATGGACGATATCATATCAATCATGTTTCAATAAACGAAGCAGACTCTAATATCGTTCCTAAATGATTCTTCAGCTGTAGCAATAAACATGGAAATATTTCAAAATACTGAAGAAGCTTGGAAAGCTCTCTACGGCAGCAGTCATATATTTAGGATAAAGTTGAGACCTCATCTCAAGAGTATCTTTCGGATGTACATGGCTGACATCAGACCATATTAACTAGTATTGTTGCAGTCCAGAAAAAAAAATAACAAAAGTACAAAGCCAACGTTAATGGCACGAGTAGATACTCGTATACTCGATAAGATATATCTCTTTTCTGTAGAAATCTATATGCGAGAATCGGCAGGGAAAGTGTTACAATATTAAGTCGGCTGAATTATCCCGAAGATCCACACCTTTCAAAAGAATAGGGCTTAGGATCCATTACGAACTTCATGATATACCAATTTCTAACCATTTGCTAATCCAACGAGCGAGTGGTGTCGCCTGTATTTTCCCAAACTAAAAGACATAGGAAGAGAAACCAATGGTAGATACCCATAGGAGCCCGCGATAGGATGATCTTCTCTCAATTAAATTGAAGATTCTTACGACGCCTGTCCCAATATTTTAGTGTTGAGAAATTTGATGTAACAGAATTGTATATCCCACGAGGATACTCATAGAGGCAAACGCTGTATAGGGCTTTTGTAAAGAACTCAAAGTTCTTTGCGTCCAGCCTAGAGTTTAGCTCTGCTGGTTCCTCGCCTACAAGGGACACCCAGGCAACGAATATGGAGACGAGTCACCTCTAAAAGGATCCTCCTTTAATAAATTACTCGCAGATCAAAGTAACAAAATTCAATTCTGCACTTTTAGAAACCAAATGATACAAATCGAATCCAATGAAATATGGAAAAACCGTGAATGCTTGCGAAACTCCAAGACAATTTTGACTAAAGTTCGCTTGCTTTCTATAGTGTCTAAAGAAGATTATCCCCTTCCCTCGGCGAGCAAACTGGCTGGAAAGAGGATGATTATTTCTAACACAAACGCAAGTAAAAAGTAAAAATTCTATGCAAGTGGATCTACATTTTAAACAATGAGTTCATCGTCCATCATTGTTTGCAATTCCTAACATTCTCGACAGAAATGATTTAAATAATTTCTGAATTAATTTTCATTGTTCATTGTCCCTTTCAGATGTGATGGCGTTTCGAAAAGCTCCCATGGTGTTGAATAGTCGTCCTTGGTAAATTGCTCTGGAGAGAAGTCCATCAGCATATGTGTTTTTCCATTTTGGTCAGGTCTGGAAACAGCGCTGAGTTGTCAAGAACTGAAACGTTATTACGAATATTAGATGCATTTTTCATCCCTATTCGTATAATAAGCAGCTCGTGGAAATAAGGAGAAATATCTATGTGTAAGTTTCGTCGCGATTTTTCAGTAAACCTTCATACGAGTACATAAGGCTTTGTTTCCAATTCAAGTGATGTAATATAAGTGGCATTCACATAAATTTTAAAATCTCAGTTATATACGCTTACGCAACCGCTTACTATTTAGCAATGGTTACTATTCAGTTTGAGGTTTTGCGGCTTGAGATAGATATAAATGACTTCTGGAAACCGCTTTGAAAAGAAATCACTGCAGCTGATAGCTAGAGATTTTCATGGTGGCAACACACGTGACAGATGACACACGACAAATGAGAAGCAAAGGCATTGCTTTCGATCGGATGAAAAGATGAAACTTTACATTTAAAAAACAGACGACAAGCAAGAGAAGATGTGACGAAAAACACGTGAAACATAGTCCGAAATATGACACGACGCAAGGTTTCCGGATAATGAAAAATCTGAATATCTTCTTCATATATTAAAAGTATAAATAAAAGTTCTAACTTCAGACATTTTAGTCTGTCAAACCAATTGTCAGATTCCAAACTGTCAGTGTCATTTATATTCTTTTCAATTCTATCGTGATGACATACAGCAGTTTCAATAACGTTACCGTGACCCTTTTCAGACAAAAATTTTTGGAAGGTGCAGTAGCACTAACACGCATATAAAGAGTGAAGCATGATTCGAGTAAAGATTTGACATCGTTCACAATAGCTTGGTCTTTGTCCGTCTTGATAGCTTACATGATTCGGCTTCTGCAAGAATTGAAGCCGAATGACCATCGTTTCTTTCCGGACAGCAGAGGCAAATGCGAATGTACCTGAGACAGAGGTGTGCGAAAAACTGAAGTGTCCGTAGTTAGCGAGTGTACAAACTAGCAAGGCTACACTGTATTTGTACTTTTATACCTATATAAACTGTATATGTTTTAAAAATGGATAAATTTGATGGTTGTGTTCTGAGGAAATATTTTAGGCGATGAGAGATGTCAAAATGGCAATATAGAGTGTTGCAACTGTTTGTTCACATCAATTGTGCTTATTTTATTTCCAAGTGCTAACCAGCGGGTACTGGTACTGGTTGATATCCATACTTATAAACACTCGCGATGACCAGCAGACAAAACTAGCAGCAAAACAAACGGGACAATGAAGTAAATACGGGCCGGTAAGAATTTCCGAAACTAAGTCAAGAAAGAAATGGTAGCGGCAACAAAAGCAGCGATTACATCCCGAACGAATTACTTGCTTCAGGCTAATCGACCCACGTCCTAGTGTTATCTTTAATAAAACTGGTCCCCCAGGTTGGATGTTCTGCCGCCGGAGTAATTGCCCGGCCATGGAAAAAATACAAGAGTTACGAAGCAACAACAAGCCTCGGATACGGGCGGATCTTCTGCTGACAACCCATGCAAACGAATTAAGGAAAACGAACTTCGGATATACACGTGGAATGTTAGGTCTCTTAGCAGGCCACGAGCAGCCGAACAACTAGTGGAGGCCCTAGACTGCTGCAAAGCAGACCGCCATCCAAGAAATGCGATGGAATGGGCCGGGCAAAAAGTGTACGAAAAACTGCGACAGCTACTACGGTGATTGTTATCGACGGCAAAACCAGCAGCTATTTGAATGCGGATTTGTTGTTGGAGTCAGCCTCAGACAAGAAGTCTTGAGTTTCCGGCGCATGCGCGCATGCACCCACATTGGAGAAAGATGACGACACCAAGGATGCCTTCTATAAGCTCACACCAAGGATGCTTAATGGAAGGCCAGGAAAATAGGGTATGTTTGGTGGAACGATCGGAAAATATAGCTTGCACGACACCACCTCCGATATCGGATACAGGCTAATCGACTTTGCAGCGGGGCGAAACGTTGTCGTAGCTAGCACGCGGTTCCCACATCTCGACATACACAAGGGACTTGGAGAACTCCTGATCAATCAACAGTCAACCAGATTGATCACATTGCGATCGACGCAAGACACTCCTCCAGTATTATGGATGTCCGAACGATCCGAGGAGCCAACATCGACTCGGACCATTACTTTGTTGTGGCCAAGGTACGGTTGTTGATATCCCGAACAATGCCAAAGACAAGCTAATAGCGTGAGGAATTTCGACATCAGGCGAGATCACCAAATCCTTTTCCGGTCGAGTCTTTCTTCAACATCGCAGAGTAGTGGCAACACTGCCAGAGAGATGTGCTGGGTTTCACCCGATCACCACAACGAAACCCCTGGCTTAATGACACACGCTGGCAAGCACATGTAGCTAAGCAAGACGCCCGCAATGCGGTACTGCAAAGAAAGGCTTGAGCTGCTCATAAGTACTATTAGCAGAAGAAGGGAGAAGAATACTGGGTCGAGGAAATTGAGAGATGCTACTCTAGGAATGAGATTCGGAAGTTTTACCAAAAGGTAAAAAAAAACATGCCACAAACACAAGCCCCAAACTGAAGCCAGGGGCTTCGAACAAGGGAATATCGTAGTAGAGTCGAAGTCGATGCTGAGGATTTGGAAAGATCATGTCTGTAGACTGTATAACGGCGATGACGAACCAAATACCGCTGTCAGGAAGAATCAACCGAATCAACCTTCCAACCTGGACGATGCCGTTCTCCCGACCTGGATGATGTGAAGATAGCTATATCTAAACTTAAGTCCAACAAAGATGCTGGAGCGGACGGCCTCACTGCCCAGATCTTCAAAGCGGCAGGCGATGACTTGGCAATGAGCATACATAAACTTATTTGTAAAATATGGTCTGACGAAAATATGCCCAATGAATGGACTCTCAGTTTTGTTTGTCCGATCCTCAAGGAGAATACACGTTGCTCCATCAAAGTTGGAAAAGATCTCACCGAGACTTTTGATATCAAAAAGGGATTCAGACAAGACGATGCGCTCTCATTGTATTGCGATTGCTTGAACACCAATTTTTAAGGAATCATTATCGGAAGAAAGCCGCGTGATGTCAGTGGCGCTTTCGCCAAATTTCAAATGGAATTGACGAAAATAAGCTTAACGGTCAACGAGGGCAAGACTAAGTATGTGTTATAAACCAGAAAGGACACTCAACATCGACGTCTCGGACAGAACGTCACTCTCAGAAGTTACAACTTTAAGGTAGGTAAAGACTTTGTCCACCTGGGCATAAATCTTACCAATCGCTTCTTGTTTGGGCTTAGAAGCCAATTGACTATCAAAGCCCTCTTTCGAGCACCAAGAATGACCCTACGCCAATTCTACTCTATGGCGCAGAGGCATGGACATTATCAATAATTCTTCGGGTGATTTTCGGTCTTTTCCGCACAAGAGAAGATATAATGACATCTATGTATTTAGCCAAAAAAGTGAAGGTCTAATGACGGGGATGGCTGGGATTTACAACAACGCTCAGGTCCTAAAAGTCTTCGCATTCGTCTCCGAGGACAACACAATAGAGGAAAACCGTGGAGCAAACGGCGCTACAAAGTGGAATAGGACCTAAGCCAAATTAGCTTGCGAAACTGGAGGCAGCTAGCAAAACACCGAGATTGCTGGAGACGCTTGTCGGCTAAAGCCTAGGCCCAACCGGGACTGTTGCTCCTCTTTTATTAAGTGAGGATAACGTTTACAAACGGAGCTGGAAATGTCAAATTTCACCTCATACCTCTGGTTAACCTGCACGTCCAGTTAAAAGTCATTCCATTTTTTTTCGGCCGCCGGACTTAGGAAGACAGAGGAACAGATTTTGGATCCAAATACGAATAATCAAAAGCATTCAACAATTTTTATTTTAAATTTTTTTTTATTGATTTTTCTTTGTTTTCTTCATTCAACCGCGATTCGTGTTGTTCTTTGCTTAGACAGTAACAGATATTTATACAGAAATATATAAAATAAAATATAAAAAAACACACATCCTTTTTACATTCTATACATCATATCCTTCTCTCTTCCTTTTTTTCATTTCGTTTATCGTTTTTTTGTTTTTCTTCGTTTTTGAGATTGAGTTTTGAGTGCTATTTCCACTGCAAAGAGTTAAAGCAAGTCCTATTAGTAGGCATAATGAATTCCGTGTCCAGCGACTGATGTATGCACTAAAGCTGGGGCAGCAACAGCAGCTCTGTAAAAATGCAATCATTCAACATTTAACAGTCAATCACATTGAATTGATATTAAACAAAATAATGGGTTAGGACGAAAAAACTGAATCAGCGACGACTAACTTACTTTAGAACTGGGGCAGCAGCATAGGCTGGAGCAGCATAATGAGCAGCAGCTAATCCAAGACCAAGACCATGACCAACTAAAGGTCCTTTAAAAAAATAAAAAACAATATAAAATGAAATACGAAAAATTAAATTCGAGTGTACGAGAAGGAAGAAAGTAAAATCGGACACAAGGGACGATATTATGATGTCCCTTAAAGTGTGTGGTATCCCTATGCACGATGTTTACCAGTTCTTTGGTTGAAGAAGGATTGAGTTGGTGCCATTGTGACCTAGTGTTGGACTTAATTTAGTGGATTTATAAGGAAGATACTCTTTCCCCCGATTTCATGCCAAAATTGGATTACATATTTCCTTTTCGTTTAATATTCTACTTTTTATTATTTTCTTAAAGAAAGCCATTTTTGCATTCAGGATAGTACTGAATGTGGCCTTTTCCTAAGTATGAGAGCCATTTTACGCACATCCTTATTCATAAAATAATTTTTCATGGATTAGGGATTGTTGGCAGGGAAATTGTTTTTTCCTGCTTTATTTCCAGTGTGCGGGTAGGGTAAAAAAACGAAAATCAGATTTGAATTTCGCCAAAAAAAAAATCGATTACCCAAGCTGATGGGGGATAAAAAAAACAGAAATGTCTTGCAAAAGGAAGAGAATATTTACATGTTTGTTAATATTTTCAAATGACCTTAGGATACGAGTGTTGAATGTCGTAACCCGCCTATGAGGGTGTACTAAGCCCTAGGCAAGGTGTATCAATTAGCTTTCATCGGCTTACAAATCCTTTAAAGGGACTCTTAATAACTTCCGGCAGAACGTTTTGAATATTGGGGTGCCATTGGGTCCCTATATATCACTACACTTCGTAGTGCCTTCAATTATGGAAGAACTAATAACAAATTCTTTGCAAGACTCAGTGACAAATGACTGCAATTTCAGAATTCAGATATTGTAAAAAAAACCTTGGTTGTTTAAAAACCATTTAAAAATCTTTGAATATTTCAAAATATCCTTGGATAGTCCCATTAGATGAATTCAGGATTACATACAATCAGTGCTGGCTTCGATACAAAAGCAAAACTTCAAAGGACTCTTGGCATCATAACAATTAATAAGTCCTGCCTGACAAAAAATTCGCAGTTCAAATTTGCTTCAAATGTTCATTCTTGAGTGAACAAGAAAGAACATTGATATTGTTATCCCTTGATAGGGTGTTACCCGAACCGGTAGCCTTGGTGTAGTTTTTGAAAAGTTAATGCGGAGATATTTTAAATATGAAGTACTTTCTTCCCGGCAAGATACACCGGTAGAAGTGGTTACCTGGAAAAGCAATTTCTGACCAACAGTAACTGTACGAGCTGGGGCTTAGTAATTATTATATCTTCTGGTCAAAATGTACCTGAAATCTCAAACAAACCGCGCTTGGGATATCATCAAAAACTTTTTTCTTAGGTTGGTACACCTGTTATTTGGCGCTGAAATATCTGTTTGAGCGCCATCTGGCGCGAGTTTTTGCGTGATAGCTTTGTAGGCATGTCAGTGTTTGTTGTGTTCTTCGAATTTCCCAATGTCAAACCTAGATGAGGGAAGAGTTTGCCTTAAATTTGAGTATCCAACAAAAAATCATGTGTGGAAGCATTAAAGCACGGTAGCCTGCCACAAGTGTACGAGTGGTACAAAGAGTTTACAACGGGCCTGACCAGACAGGGATCTATAAATATGACATCGAAACCAACAATCATCGGAATGAAGCTTCTCAGACGAGCCAAAACCCAAAAAACCATGACAGTGTCGATCCAAAATCAAGGCTTTGTTGACCGTCTTGTTTGATTATCGTTATGTGGTCCACTCCGAATTTCTTCCGCCAAGCCAGTCAGTAAATTAAGAGTACTACATGACCGTTTGAGCGAACATGTTTGTCACAAGAATTGTCACAGAATTGTCGAGAACGTTTCCAAATCGTGGAATATTATTTCCAAAATCAACGTCTAGTTGCATAAACTTATGGAGCGTTTCTATGGACCAAATAATCATGCAATCCAATGAACTCCTAGTCCTGTTGTGGAAAGATTTCTTGTTATTCGACGCTGAAGGACATTAGACCAACAACAAGGATAATATGAATGCAATTTGGAAAAATATATCACGACAGTTGAGGCAAGAGGAAATGAAACTCCGAATGTGCAAGATCACAAGCGTGCTCATTAGACTTGACTTTGTTTTAAGCCATCTTCGAACATATTGAGGAAGAATCTTGGCTCAATCACTTACAAGATTCAATTTGTGTAAGAATTTTAACCATTAGATCATGTCATGAATCGGACCAGCTCAAAACTAATTGCAAGATGATTTGGGAGCTTATAGAAAAATTTTGTTCTGCGATGAGTCTAAGTCAATAGAATGGACAAAATAGTCAAAGGTAGCCAATATTAAAAGATGATCAACATGACAATGATGGGAGCGATATTTAATTTCATAATGCGGTTGCGTGTAATATTGCGGTTTAATGAGAGTTCGGGGTTAGAATTATTTTCTAATGCAGACCGAAGCCGTGAAAGTCGACATACAGTGAATTATTCAGGATACATGGACCCAGGTGCCCAAAAAATGCACGCAAAAACTTTCACTATAAAAATACGTAATAAGCGCGTGCTCAAAGTATCTTGTGCACTTTAATTTTACGCAGAACGGGAGTTTAGAAAAATGAGGAAGGAAAGAAAGAGAGGTTCCGATCGATGTACGTTGGTTTTGAATGTTTGCAGGTGATAATGTCTAGTAAATCAAGGCATTTCATAGGCGAATCTATAGCTTAGGAAAGGCCCGTGATATTTCAGAATACGTCCGAAAGTAGGCTTGGGAATAATCTGGTAAGTAGTTGTTCATAGTTGGAGGGGTATGTATTATGGTTGAAGGCTTGAAGTAGATTAATGCCACTGGAAGGCGGAGAGTACTATCCCCACCAAAGGAATATATTAAACTAGAGGTAGCAAATAACGATCATCGGATAAAGATTAAATTTCTATTAACAAATTTTCAACAAAGAAGCCTGATGCCAAACTCTGTGAAATAGTTTTGAAATATTAAGTGCAACTGGATAATATTGTTTTCGTGCTTGAAAAGAGTTCAAGACAGAAGTGTTGGTGAAAAGGCCAAAGTATTACTTCTGTCAGCATGCAAGAGAACCTCTTCAGGAGAGGGTTGATATAGACACCATCTGCACCATCGGATGTGTGTTAATTGAGATCTCTGAATACTGTTTTGTACAAAAGCCAATGTCGTGCAATTTTAGTTTAATCTATTTGAGAGGCCCTTTTTAAAATCTTCTTTAAGTTCTGACTAGATTTATGTGTCGAGCGTTTTGACAATGTTTACCTCACAATTTTTACTTCTTAACTATTTTCACTATTTTTGACTTAATATTGCTTAGTTGTTTCAGAGGGTTAGTCATTAAAAAAGGGTCAACATCCACATGGACGGGGAAAGACGCAATCGGGGTGAAATTAAAGAGATTTACATTATCCAGACTACATTAAGCAGACAAATACTCACTCTACGTGTCTGAGAGGAAAGTGACGAAATATTCGATGTGACATCAGAGTTCAATCAGCGCTGTGTTCCTTGTTTTTTGGCACAAGCATAGTAAATTTACAATTAAAGTGATCATGTCAAAGACTTTTTACCGAACCGAACAAAAGAACTGCACCTCCGATACTCTTTATTTTTAATTTATCTGATCCTCTAAATGAGTCCAAAATACAATAATGAATTACAGCTAGAGGCCGCAAAAACAATGAGCTTTAAAATTGTTTTCAAGCAGCTGACATAACATCGTAATGCTTTATAAATGTAAAATGAAAATCCACATGACACACCACAAGGCTGAAATCTTGGGCCGATTCTATTTCACCAATTCAACGGAGTAAAAGTCTCAAAGAATGTCAGTGGTAGTCCAATACCAAATCAGTTTTAAATTTTCGTTCCAAACATCCGTTTACTTACAAGTCCATCTTTTCGAAAAGTAGAGCACACGTTTTGTGCAACTGACATGATGAACAGGTTTAATGGAGCACTATGACGAACAAACACAATAATAGTCGAGTACCAGCGCAATGTTGTTAATTTTTGATGTAAGGGTTGACAGTGAGCACTATGAGGACTCAGCACCAGATGTTCGAAATACAAATTTACGCCGTAATAGACAAGAAATATGATCGATGAGCATGGAGAGCAGTAATTAAATAAGTAATCAGCTAATACGATTCAGCTTTTGTGATGAAAACACCACATGACGAGCACCATAGTGAACAGACGTCATGAAAAATGAATGACAAATGAAGACAGAATTCTTGCTACAATAGGGGAAGGTGAAAACAACTCTTGGCTTCGTCAGTATTTTACAAAATTTAAGATTGAAGTTTGAAATTTCGTCAGCCACTTAAAATCGATTAAAAGAATTTAACAGATTCAAAATTATTCTCAGAATTTTCGTGTTCGTCCATACCCAATTTCAGGTTCATGTTCACCGAATAGTGTCGTAGGCTGTTACCATTACAATTCCTCCATCAATTTCCCTTTACACGAATAGATACTCGAGCCCGTTTATAAAAATTTCACAAGAAATTAAACCGACTAAGTTGAAGAGGATATTGTAAACCTAACCGTTCGTGTACAGTAAGGAAGATTTCCGAGTGTTTTAGCTGCGTCCTACCACTCAGTTCTTCTTCATCCCCATTCTAAATCAATTCTCACATTTTTTGCATTCTCCCACCTAATGGACCTGAAAAGCGGATTTCTCCTTTCGCAAATATTTACAGCGTTTTCTACTTCCATCCACATAATATCCTTGTCACGACAGGAGATACAGTGTCGCCTTTTACGAATTGAATGCTTCCTCACTTCCTCGGCCGATTGAAGTGGAACGAGTTCCATTTTACAGCCTTAGAAGGATAACAATTTCTAGTCTAAAAGTGCAGTGCAATAGCAGAATTATGTTAGGATGTACCTTCGTGTGTGCTTGTACAAGTATTTGTGCATTGTGCGTAAGAAAAAGAAGCAGATTATATACAATAAATATATACATATACAAACATATTTACAAATACTAACCATGTGAGGCGTAGCTAAGGGTAGCTGGAGCAGCAGCTACCTTTAGAGCTCTAGGAGCAGATGACACATAGCTATGCGAGTAGGCTGGAGCGGACGACAGATAAGTTGGAGCGGCAGCAACTCTAATGGCAGTAGGAGCTGAGGAAATATATGATGAGATAGCTGGAGCAGCATAGGCATGTGATACAGCTGGTGCAGAGGCTAGATATCCATGAGCAGAGATAGATGGAGCAGCAGCAGCATAACCATGTGAAATGACTGGAGCAGCGGCAGCATAACCATGTGAAATGATTGGAGAGGCAGCAGCATAACCATGTGAAATGACTGGAGAGGCAGCAGCATAACCATGTGAAATGACTGGTCCAGCAGCGGCAGCATAACCATGCGATATGACTGGAGCAGCAGCAGCATAACCATGCGACAGAATTTGTGAAGCAGAAATTCCATGGGATATTGCTGGTGCATAGCTATGTGCAATGGCTGGAGCGCTAATAGCATGTGCAATAGGAGCAGCAGCAGCAACTACGTGACCTTATGTACAGAGGTTTTTTGAAACATTTTTTTTTTTTTTTTTTTGTTTTTTTTTATAAAGCAGTGCAAGTGAAAAGCATCTAAGTTCTACTTAAACTTGTGCTAATTGGAAGATACTTAAAATTGATTAGAATGATACTTACCACCATAGCTAGGAGCATAACCTACGGCATCATTTGTAGTACTAGAACGGGATACATGTGAAACAGCATGACCGGCAGTCACTGAACTGGAATAGTCCGATTGGGAGGTTTGTCCATAATGTCCCTATTACCAAAAAGTTAAACACTATCTTTCTGAACTAAAATGTGAAAAAACTTACCTTAACGGTGTTCTCTTGTGTGTTACCAACTGATGCATGATCAATGCTTGGAACAGAGATTGAGTAGGCAGCTGGTCCTCCGGCTTGAACGCATGCAACAATAGCAGCAATAACAAAGACGATCTAAAAATAAATTTTATAAAATGGATCAGAATTTGCTTTCGATACGCAGAGGTATTGATTTCAATTGTTTGCTAAGACTTTTGGTGACTTAAAAATGAATCTGTAGAACCGACATATCGTTTAAGCTTACATATAGCCCTCAAATAGGGTAGAATATCACACGATAGTAAGTCGTTACCATCATCATGTCAATCAATTGATATTTGGGTTAAAAATGAGTAAAACGAAGCACACCGAGTCAGTCAACTGCTCAGCACGATCTAGCGTTGCTTGACAGCCAACTTGACACGTATTTTCGTCCGGCTTTTTGAGTGTGGCAGGTGAATTATGTGGGTTACCGTTTACATATTCAAACATTCCCAATTAACTTGCAATTGTTTTTGCGAGTACTTTATGAATTAAAGGTCGAGTCGGCTGCCGAGTCGGGAATTTAAAAATCTTGTTTTATTTGGTACTTCATTTTAAATAGCATGATGTGTGGCAAGCAGACTTAGATTCAACTTTTCAATTACAGAAATGTAAGTTAAATTGGTGGAATCAGCAGGCACCTAGGGCGAAAAGTTCTACATGGGCAAATTCCGTGACAGCCGATGATACTTATCATGGGAAACTTACAAAGGCACGGACAAGTTCCATATTATCTAGCTTCTATCGGATATGATTGGATAATCTGATATAGGTATCCATAATCTCGTATATATAGAGTTTGCGGCATGCAAATAGCAATTAGATCTCCTGTAAGGCTGAGAGACACTCAGCAACAAAAAGGCCACCTGTTAAGAGCTAGTATACACATATTTCGTCGACTTTAACTGGGTTATCTGAAAAAGATCAAATAGATAGATGCAATAGTGTTCTCTAAGAAGTCTGTACCACCTTCTAGGTCTAAATCTCACTCATTATGTCGCTGCTTATCACAGACTGAATGCAATACTTTCGTCAGCTATTAAAGTACACACACAACTTCAGTCTATGATTGCCGTAAACATAATAGTGGCTAGAGATCATTCTCTGCTAACTTCCGGGATACTCAGACAGTATAGCAGGCTGCGTCGGACGACTTCACCAAACTCGAATCCTTAGGAACAAATGGCAGTGATAACATCAATCAACCAATGTCCTACAACAAACAAATGACAAATGACACATTTCAAGCGCTTTTTAAGGACTGTGAGACATGTAGACTAAAGGAATCACAAGCGCTGATCAATATGAAAAGAGGAGTCTTCTCCAGTAATGCAAAGAGGTTGACAAATGTTTAGATCGATTTCTGCATGAAGCTGAAGAGATAGAGAAAGGGTATTGCGTGGCGCACTCCCTTTGCCTTGATATGGCATACACGCGGATGCGATCTCCACTTTCGAGATCTGAATGATCTCTGTTCTATGAAAAAATTGCTTTGGTTTCTGAATTAGCAAAAGCATCACCCCCATATTCTGCCAGTGGCAAAGCAACTATTCTTAATGCACCTCAACGTGAACCACTGAAGCTAACAAAACCGAAAATGAATTCTCAATTCAATCAGCGGCCTCATATGAACAATACGGCTTGGATCTTCAATGTAAGAATTCTTTAAGTTTGGGAACTAGAGACAATTCTAAAAAGAAAAGTTTATCTAGCAAACAGAAAGAGCATTTTGAAGCAATTCGACTGCTATGGTTTGTTTCGTATCAAAGTGACTTAAGGGTCTGTGTAGATGGTGGATCAATGATATCACATCACAAAAAAAAATGTATTAAATTGTTGACCCAACAGTTTGGGATAGACCAAGAGCTAGTCTTCCCCACTCACTTAGCTCTTAACGAACGCTGTCTACCATATATATCTCATCTTCTTTCTTTCCTTAAAAATGACAGAGTACGTGGCATAAATGGCACGTGCTTTGGAGCATTTTGCAAGGAGGGAAACCAATCCCAATTACTTACAAACTAAAAAAGAACACGTATTTACCCTTTAAATCCTCTGGAACAGTCAAAGTATTAACTGGCCATCTGAATTTTGAATGTGTTAATGGCTTGCAAGAATTGTATAGTCTCTCACTTGAATATCTCCCTAACCACATACATTTCAATTTAAACCCTTAATCCTGAATGTCTTGTTGACTATGGAACGGTACAACTGTGAGTATGTGAATCCAGTCGGACCTTAAAAACTCATTATCCCTGACGCTAAATGTAAGTTAATAAAGAAAATTCTCCCAGAACAGTTGTCCGTATAATCTGCACATTTCGAAACCATTCGCACTTATCCTTAAACATACGAGTAAAAGTGGTATCTCTTCTGGTCTAGACCTACACATTGTTTTGAACCTTTATTAGGCGTGCCTTGGTGAAAGATTTACATATTAAATGTTATGAGACAAAAAAAAAATGAAATAATTTCTCAAGCTCACCCAGGGTCTTTTACAGGACAATGTCCTTTAACCTTCAACGGATTTACTCATAAAAAGGGCTCAATATTTATTTTTTGATTTTGATTATACGAATACTCATACGGTTGTAGATATTCAAAAGTCCGTTCGAACATACAAAAAAAAATGGACTGGTCCTTTGGTTTGATTTTGTGTGTGGATGTATGGATATTTGAGCGAAACGAATAGTTTGTTTTGAGTTGTTTGAATAGGATCCTGGCCGCTATTTAATGTTAATCATGTCTTTAGTCCTTTTCATGGATAAAAGGCGAATGGTTAAAGGATCTAAGCAAAGAGAATTTATGAAATACAATGCATTATGATTTACATAACCTAGAAATAAAGACTAGACTAGAAGTCCTTGGAGCTATGCATAAGTATCTATAGGTAATTGTTATATTATGTAAAATCAACAAAAATCTCTGCAAACGAAAGGAACTACGAACTGGTTTTCTATTTTCTGCGGAACCTTTTTGTGTGTCTTTTTTTTTTTCTCATTTTTAGGACGAACTGGACGAGTACTCATTTATTATGTCTGGCTGTGGAGAAGCTCGGAAACCTAGAAAAAACGAAACATGAAACCGGAATTTATGTTTTAACAATTTTTAATGATAAAAATAAAAAAAAACAAATTGTGGTTCGTGGTTCTGGAGAATGACCAATTTTTGTATGAACCTTGCTTCGATGTAACTATTGAGTTTGCTTCTGAGAAGTGAAACAGAATGCGAAATTCATGATAATTCTGAATGAATTCTGAGTTGAGTGCGAAGAAGCATCCAGTGACCTGGAAACGTGGAAGCTAATTTTTTTAATACGAAAAAAGAAATTCTAAATTTAATTTTCACTCCAACCTTCAAGACTACTCTATTATTAGAAATCTCTTTGCATGAGGATAGCATACAAGGCATATCACCGAAGACAACAAATGTCTGAAACGATTATGACGTTTTTGAAAACTCTTCTCTATCCAAAAAGTTAAAAATCAAGGAACCAGAAGAACCAAAGAGGACTGGTGGTCTATCAGCGCATGTCTTCAAATACAGAGGTCATGTTGTGGTAAGGCGTGTGCCCCAAATCATCAACCGAAAATTGGTGGAGGACAGGATGCCCGATGACTGGCCAACCAGCACTTATATCCCTCAACTACAAGAAAGGCGATCCTACGGAAACGCCTGAAGCCGTTTTGGAACACACTAATCGGCACGTACCAAAGTGGCTTCCGGCCTGGCAGATCGACAATGAACCAAATTTTTACAATAACTCAAATCCTAAAAAAGATTAACGAATTTCAAGTCGAGACTCACCACCTTTTTACCGACTCGCTGCGTGCTGCAATAGAGGCTTTTATCGTGATTGAAGAACAGGCGAAGTTGGTTGGCCTTATCGTGAATGAGGACAAGACGAAATATTGCTATCAACAGACAAGGAAACATCGGTCCACCGCCTAGGACAAAACGTCATCGTTGGTTGCAACAACTCCGAGGTAGTTAAAGAGTTCATCTACCTCCTAGTCAACATCAACGAATGACACCTTTGTGGAGATCCGGCGACGAATTACCCTAAAAATCCGCTGCTACTTCGCTTTAGCTAAACAAATAGGTTCATTACTCCTATTTCGAAAGACCAAGTGCAAGCTCTATAAAAAATCGATTCTGTCAGTTGCGCTTTATGGCTCAGAATTAGAAGAAAAAGCAAGAAAGGAGAGCAGATACTAAACTCTTCCGACAGATTTTTGGCGTATATTCGGTCCCTTGTGCGAGGAGTGCGATTGGAGGAGCAGATACAACCGCTAACTTTACTTGCTGTAGCTAAAACTCGATGACGTCGTGCGAATCTTCAAATCTCAGCACCTGGGTTCGAGACAACAAGTGAGGCTGATCCCCCTCTCAAAGATGAAACCATTGCAAATGCCAGAACGAAAGATTCGTTTGATAAAGTCAGTTTCATAGTAAGACAGTAACACATAATTTAATTGTCTTGATCCCCAAGAATAACTATTTATCGCTCAAAATACATTGAATTTCGCGTGGTTTTGTATTGGCAAACAAACGCATGCCACTTCTGATGATTTTTTTGCAGTGTTGCCATGTGAATTATGATCAAGCAGCATATGCCATGGAATGAAAAGCTTTTCATAGACAGAAGACGTACATGGATATTTTGTTTTTCAGTTTTTCAGTGTAAAGTCTGGGAATCGAACCCAGACACTGACGAACTACCACATCATGACGGTCACCGTATTAAACATTTTAAGAAATGCAACAATAAACAGACCAATTTTTCTCTCCTCAGGAAAATCAACTAAGAGAAGACCATAGCTAGAAATACTTCGACTAGGCGTAAAGGACGAAAACTTACGGAAGGAAGTTAAAGGAATGATTTCGTGTCGCATCAGTCGACCATAGGATAGGGGCAAAGATATGATGGTATTCAATGACAACTGTTAGAAACGCAAATCCTGTATTTGGCTCAAAACCATGAACTCGAAGTATTCCGCTCGAGAAGTTTGTAATAAGTATAACAACGAGAGCAATCTCCAATGTTTGAAGGGTAAACTTATACATATTGTTCTCTCATTTACCGTAGTAAAGAAATATGGCTATACAAATTTGTATACAACTTCTGGAATATGCCTAAGAATAAAAAGCAACAACAAAACTTTTTACGGATGGCTAGTTGCAAAGTTTTGTAAGGATTTTTGCCGAATTTGCCGACAAATCATTTTAGAACATTGTACTATTGCTTTGATTTTTTCACTCCAATCGCTCACCATTTTCCTATTTATTTGTAAACTATAGGCCTAAGCAAAGAGGCTTATGGGACTCCATTGCTAGTTCTAAATTTACATCCAAAATTGTAATGCGCCTGCATTCTTTTAGGTTTAAAATCGCTTTAAACTGATAGTAGGTTCTCGTATCTTCTAAGCCTTTTAAGACCTGTTTTTCTTATACCGACCTTGCAGGGTAAGATTTAACTTATATTTAATGAAAGTTAAATCTTTTTCAACCCCAATCTCAATTTTAATTGCCTTAAAGTGATATTCTTACGGAGTTTCTTTTCTCATGTATCACTTGAAAGAAACGAGTTTTATAAACTATTTAACGAGAGTGAACAAATACAAATATTTTCGTGGTTATTAAATACAATCTTAAGCTACTCCTGATCTGGTTTCTCCTTCCTCTTTCATCCACCATCAGCAGGCTAATGGTTACAAAATTCCTGTAGTTTTTTGGCAAATTGTCGTGAATACCTACACACCAAACAGAAATATTGCAGTGAAATATAATTTCTGAAGCCCTGGGAAGACATCCTCTGCTTCTTTGTTCTCACCAGTAGATGGGGCAAAATATACATTTCAACTTCCAACATAATACCATTGTCATTAAAACAACCCATGTTACTTGTCACAGCTTTACAACAATCCCTTTTTGTTATAACTACGGCTGAATACATTTTGAAATCAAGTCATTTTAATGAAACTACTACCATCCCTAATTGAATAGGAGAAGGGGGTATTGGAAAAATACAAGGAAAACATCTGATAGATCAAAATATTCGTCCCAAATCGAACCAGACCGACTGGCATTTACAAACTGAACTCTGCGGAAAGGAGAAATTTGGTATGTGTATACCATAGTTTTGTTCAACACAAAACTCCCTCTCTCGTCAGAAACCAACCCTTCGCTCCTTTTTTCAGAATATCCTTCTGGCGCAAATAGTAACCAGATATGTTCGACAAGGAATGAAATAAAAATGGGACATTTTTAGAACAATAAACATTCTCCAATTTCTAACCCCTCACTGGTTGTACCTATAATTTATCAAAACCAACAATGGACCAATTGTTGTTATGACAACATGGACGAGAGATGGCGTATCGATTTATTTTAAATTAATTGCCGAAGCCAAGTCCTTAATTAATATTTTAACTAATAGGTTTTATGTTTGATTTTGCCTTTGGGGTTGAGGACTGTCGATTATCTATGCAGAAGATTCATACTTCCATCACTGTTGGCAACAGAGGTTTGAATTTTTGTCTTTTTTTCTGCAACTGGTTGTGTTATAAATGTTTCATTTGGTGATAATGGATGTAAAATAACATAGCTTCCAAATGTTTCCTAATGGGACTAATCGACCCATTTACTCATATTTGATTGCTAGCTCTTTTAGATCGATATCTGAAACTCTTTACTTTCATTTTTCCCAATGGACCCTGGGTTTGAGTTAAGTTCTATTGACAAGAAGGCGCAAATTGTGGCTTCGCCGACCATCTCACTGATCAAGACTGATGTCAAATAAAATGCCTCTTTAAGTTCCGGCCATGATCGAGAGACTGCATTCTCTACAAAGACAATGGCAATGCATTTTCAATTTCAAGGAAAACTTACAAAGATGTGATAGCGTCAATAGCTAGTCTCAATACCTATTAGGAAACTCCATTGAAGTAAAATTTATGATTTTAAAGCGACTTTTGAATTACTAGAGCTGGAGGCCATAATAAATTATACAGCAAAGCCTCTGTTTATGAAAAAATCAATTGAATTTCGCCGTGCGTCAACACAAATCTGAACGGCTACATAGTAAGGTATGTGATCTGGGAATGTACTCAATTAATCCAACAGACATTCTAAGTCTACAGAATGAATCTTACTCCCACAGCCACAAATTTATCGAGTAAATGGAATAAACGAATTAAAGGTGATTGAGACAGCTATCACAATTTGGCCAAAAAAAAAAATATTGACAGGATTAAGATCCACAATAGGGAACAATGCACATAACTTTTCCGCAGAAAACCGACCTCAAACGCTACGACTTCTAACCGAAAAGCACTTCACATCCTCCTGTGTCATTCACTTTGTGAACATGGTTATAAAGCCTTAAAGCTACAATGAAGACGGGAAAAGAGAACCTTTTCCAGAAGGCACTATAGAACCGCTCAGTCGCTTATTATGGTCCATCGTAAGAAACGTACTTTGTACGTGCGTTAGTTTCTAAGTTAAAAGGTAAAGGATGATTACATAGCAATGATAATTTTTCCAATTGTTGTGTTTCAGCAACTGTCAAAGTAACCAATGACATCCAGGTGTCAAAATATTCAGTAAGGTTTGTTATTTCATCATGCAACGTTTTATGCCTGCTGAACGTATAGAAATTATTAAAAAATATTATCGAAGTTCCGGCTTAGTTGTAATTATGTTACGTGAATTTCATGTAAGCTCGGTGGTCATCATGGCTTCAGTGTGCAGGCAATTTGTCGCACTGTGGAAAAGTTTGAGAGTGAGTACACTCTTTTGAATCAAGCCACCAACCAGACAGAAATTGGTGCTAAATAAAGAAAACATATCCGCCGTAGCAGCCTTTATTGAAGAAGACTCAGAAATGTCGATTCTGCGCTGATTAGCTGAATTTTCCATCGACAAAGGTCAACCCGGCTTGGATCAGCGGCTATGACAATAACCAAAATTGCCATTTTAGAGCGAACACAATCCACAAGTGTTCGGCCAGGCATCAATGCATCCACAGAGATTGACTGTTTGGTGGGGTTTATGGTATGGTAGCACCATCGGACCGTTACCGTCAATGGTCCCAGATATAGAGCGATGTGAGCCGACTGTCTGTTGTCAAAGCTCGACAACATCGATACATCCGAGCTATGGTTCCAACAAGACGGCGCTACATGCTATACAAGCGACCCAACGATCGAAGAAGTAAATGATAAATTTGGTCATATCTTAAAACCTTAACCTTAAAAAATGGAAATACAAATACAAAAGAAGAAATGTGGGTAAACGAACAACTTCCAACACTTTTGGCACTATTTAACTTTCAAGTATACTTTCAAGCACCAACTATTGATCAAAAATTTATTTGGAATACGCATGCCAACAAAATCATAGAAAAATCCAGAATCCTTCAATGAATCAGCAAAAGTCGACATGAAAAATCTGAGGTATCAACCCCAAAGTGTCACTGTTGATGAATACGGCAATTAATAGACATATAGCCACACATAAGTCATGAGTTGGTGGCATGATTCGAATAAAAAGCCTACATAAGCCGTAATCAATTGCCGGCCAATGTATGCAGAATAGGCGAAGCGCGAGTAATACCCACCACTTGTGTAGTATCCTGTTAGATCCACAATCAAGGAAAACAGTCGGGACTTAAAAATATGAAGTGACTACAAAAACTTGCCTTTAAATAAGCATTGATCATTTCCCATCTCGCAAATCAACAACAAGAATGATGTCGGAGCATATCAAATAAAATAAAAAAATTGCCTACAAATTTCTTAAGGCTCTTCGAGAATGGGCAAAGACTTCACGTCGATACTTAATGTATATAATTAAAATCGGGCGACAAATGTTCAGGACTTTGGGTAAAAAATACTTCAATATGAGAAGCAACCTACCATAATTATAACTCATGCTATCAGGCATATATATTGAGTCCTCGTCTCAATTTACAAGATATTGGGACTACCAATAGGATTCCGAAGTAGAGTCTAGTTAAAGTAAAAGAAGACGTGCAAACCCAACAGCCTACAGCGAACCACGAGTTTTAAACTATCTCCATCGGATCGAATTATTAGACTATCTTCTTTGCCTTAAGAGCCCGCTTCTAGATGATAGTGTGCCACAAGGGTCGATTCTAGGGCACATGCTGTTAAATTGATCTTCAGTTGTCTTAGGCAAAGTCAAAAGAACCGACTTGCAAAGCCAGTTTGAAGAATGACTCACTCATGACAATATTATGAAGTCCTTGTTTCAGAAGAATGAAAATAAATCCCGCATAGTAAAGTCTATGGCAAAAACATGGAAAGAAGTCGGCCTACTTAAGAAGATCTAAGCTAGCAGCATTAAAAAACTGAATTGCTGAAGCAATAGGAAGGAATATAGTTTTTAAAAGCCAGCAAGGTGTGCTAATTGGCTAAGCAATAAGCCATAGAATCCTAATGGATAGATGTCAATTTTTACTGAAACTCATTTTTATTCCCACAGATTACTAGTCTGAAAATTGGTTTGGAAATTGGTTAACCTACAGGAAGGTGAGAGCAGTTATACTAAAGGTTAACTTACATACTTCTATAATAAAATCGCTATCAAGTACTATGGCCAAAGTAGTCTGACTTAAGAGTGCGCATACTCCCGTCTGAAAGAGGAACCCCAGCGGACTTACCAAAGTATATATCACTGACTGCGTTGCAATGATTTCATGTCATACATTGACCCAAATTCTAAATGATCCCTATGGCCTATTCAGGAGATTTTTATGCCTATTCAGGAGATTTTTATATTTGTCTATAGTGCCGTGGATTATATGACATTTACTTCATATACTCACTGATTGGTGTACATAGATCGTGATCTTAATTGCTTCTTAGCCAAAGCAACTTTAGCCTTTTCGCGAATGGATATTACCAAAAAAAAATGTCTGCAGTCAATTTTGTGTTGATTCGATTTACTGGTTACACTGCAGCACGAATGGGTCATGATAAGGTCTGAATGTTGGCGTTGCTGCATTCAACCAGCACAAACGAGGCGTATGCGCAATTTATTCGAATAAAAAAGTACTTGTGCGCACGTCAATTTATTTAAAGCCATAAATTAGTGTCTTAAGTCAGATATATGACTTTTGTATTTAACTTTTGAAATAATTGAATGCTTATTGAAAAAGGTGGTTAGCATGCCTTTAGTCTTAACGCCATTGAAGATTAATTTTACTCGTTTAAGGCGGCTTAATTTTAACAACTTATTTATGTCGACGTCCACGCAGACGTATACGTAACATTTTGTACTACAAATATGAAACTGGCACACTTGATTTATGTTCATTTAATCAATACAAATGTCGAAACAATTCATTCCACCTCTGGTTGCACAAAAATTGCATCCATTGTGCATTACTAGAAGACTAAATTACCATGAAATATGTACGCTTCAGCACGCATTCCAAGTCGAAAGGCGGAAAGATACCTTCCAATCAATATCTCGGTTTGTAAATTAATCAAATCTGATTTACTTGCGGTGTGCATGGTGTCTTTTCAAACGAATTTGCACTTCATAGATACACGCAATCGCACACGTAATAACTTTTAAAACTAAAACGTATCTTCTTCTTTGTTTGATTCAAGATGGTTGAGGTTGTAGTAAAAGCAAAGTAGGTCAGCACCAAGAAATACATATATATCTTTAAAATGCACTTTCTATATGCAGAAAAAATGTAAACCAAGCTAGAAAGTCCTAAGAGGTATGAGGTAAGTTATTTTTATAATCTGAGGATGAACACACGAATGCATGACTTGGCACTACATACGAACTGTAGACATTTCCAAAGAAATAGATAACCACCTTTATGTCATAATTAGATTACCGAGGAACATGATATTTCTATAAGAATATAGTAGATGAAGATAACTTCTTTACTGGGTATATGTAGATGGTAGCAGGGTAATGATAAACATAAACGCTGCACGTCTTAAATCTATTCTGAATTCTACATGTAAACAAATTCTTAGTTAGGTTGGCAGATTTACGGCTGTTTGTTTACGAATTAAATCCAATAGTTATGAGACGAAAGCCAAAAAACCCAAATATAAACTTTGAACGATCAATTTAAGTACTACTGCAGTGGCGCTCCTCAGGATTCTGTTTTAGGACCAGTCGTCTTTTCTAAATCTTTTCGTATAGAGTGGGCCTTACAAAATAACATAGATATTCCTGATGCTGCTGTCGAATGCATTTAAAAAGCTACAGCTCTCATTAATAGACAGTCTAATGTTGTGAAATTCTGTGATTAAAAACTTGAGTTGTTTGAAAACATGAATAGGTGAAAAGATGTTCACTTTAGCAGTATCTTTTAATATTTTATGACAGATCAACAAACTCAAGACTAGAAGTGAGGGTCTTGAGAAGACTAAAGTGTCTCAGCAGCTACTTTAAGTTAGCACAAAACATCTATCGACACGTTCAGGAAATCTGGAAGATTTAATGACACAATACTCGTATATAAATCATATAATCTGCCCAACAGAAGAATAAGTTGGGTTGGTTGATGGCTAAATCTGATTTGGGCAGATTTTTGATCATATCTGATTTCAAAGGCAGGGAGAACACTTAAATCTGTTGTAAATAATGCCATCGAAATATGGCAATCAAATGATTGGTTTTGCACTTTAGAAGAAGGTGTTTTCGTTTCGATACCTACGGTATGCTACTGAATCCCAAATGGGTTCAAGAAAGAGCAAATAACTCAAAATACATATGTTTTCCATTTAACTCATAAGCCTTCAAAACCAAAAAAGCTATAAAATCCTTTTTGACTTTTTTCAGTATTTTTGGGGAAACCATCAAACGACGCAAAAGAACGCTTAGGTATCTTTCAAAGATTTTTAGGCCCTCATCCTCAACCAATTGGGCTCCGAATTCCTCGTAAACTAGATCAATTTCGTATCGCATACAGCCCCCATTGCGCAAAGCCAACAAAGCATCATCTTTGTACGTACAAAAGAAACTGTAGCCGGTGTAAGGAAAATGTGGAAAAGGATCCGAAATCGTCAATATAACCATCACCTTTGGCGTTAATTTATAGCCTTTCTGGCAAAACCTCTTCCTTCATTCGTGTAAAACAAAATGCAGGTGTAGAAACTTAAGCACACTCGATCCTTATTTGACGCTATTTAGTGGATTTTGGCTTAATGGACTTGTGACCAAAAAAAAAACCTATTTCTGAAGTGAAGCAAATCCAGGAGCGACTCAATAACACCCACCTGTGGTATCATCGCCCTAATTTTTTTCACAATTAAGGCCGAAAATCAGGTCAAAAAAGTGCCATGTCTTACCAGATATTGACAGTGATTTACTTGGGGAAAGTTTCTATTGCTATTCAACTCATAAATCCATGAAGATTCGACTCAACTACACCATCATATAGTGAGGTGGATAAGTAAATTTTCCACAAATATAATAAGTTTAGCGTCACTTAATAACTTCTTATAGGATTACGTTGATAAACCACAACCACATCGCATAATTAGTGACACAAAGCGCTGAATGTTTGAAAGAGCTAACGAACAAAAGAATACACTTTATCAAGAAGGAACGATGGAAGCCATAAACCAGAGATCATGTTCAAAATGCAATGTCATAAGGCAGTCTTTTGATTTAACCTTTTTTGAGTCCAATAGCTCCTTAAAAATGCCACTTAATATTACTCGTACAATGCCTATCATAAGCAAACTTTTACTAACACATAATTTATATTCAGGAATAAATAAAACAATAAGCTTAAAACTTTTAGGAAATTTAAAAAATTATACAACGACGTAACATTCAGTTGAAGGACTTATAATTTAAATTTCCAACTCAACAATGTGCCGCCCAAGGCCCTGTTTTGTTATTTTAATACTATAACTCGTATAAGAATATTCTCAATTAGAGAAAGGTGACCAGTCAAAAAATGCGATGATAGAAACGAATGAATTCATGTGTACTAGATCGAGAATTGTAACAAGTAAAAGGTTCTGAATCCTTGAATTAAACACACATATTGATCCAGTCAAATGTCAGTTTTTTAACGGCACCAGTTTTTTCTAATTCAAATTTTCTCCAGGTGTTGAATCGAAGAATTTGTCATAACTTGAAGTGGACTTTTATTATAGAGCCTACTATCAAAAACTTTTTAAAACATAGCCTCAGAGATATTAAGAACAAAATTTAAGTTTAAATTTGTAGGCATTTTTTTTGTACACTACTGTAAGTGTTCTCGTATAACACATACTTAAGATTGTCAGAAGAAAATGTTAACCGAAAGTAAGAAACTACTGTCATATCGTATGATGCTCACACTTTCTCATTTCTTTTACATAAGCGTACCGCTTCATATGAAAGTATAAATACAACCCGTCATGTCAATGTTTGGGGGCTCTCAATAAACTGTCGTAAGTAGCACATCTCCTCTCAAGTTGTTTCATTTGACTCGCTCGCCTATCCTACAAATTTAAGCTCTGAAGTTAGAAGAACAAAATTACAATTCTAATTTTAAACGTCCGAAGGATAATGATAAATATTTTGAAAGTAATAGATGTCTTATAAGAGTTATTTGCATATAGTCTCAAAAATCAAGGAAAACTCCATATGTTAAGCTTTCTTAGAGCTAACTACTCTTTAAACTATAAACTATAAACTTGCATCCTTTTCCGATCAATTTTTGTGTTTCTTTTTCTCTAATTTACTAAAACGTTAAAAACTTTTATTTCTTATAAGCTTTTTCAAAGTTTTTTTTTTAAATTATACTACCAAGACTCTACTTGACTCTACCACTTCAAAACGTCTATTCCAATTCTTATATTCTAAATAGCTTTATGCAATAAATCCTGAAATGGTTTTTTTATCAAAAATTCAAAAAAAAAATATGAAAATGGTTGTCCTGATGGGACTATGTACAATTTGATGCACTGTAAGTCTAAATCCTTCTTGAATATACATATTTTTTGAAATTAAGTGATTTTAAATAATTTGCGAATTCATTGAATTCGAAAACTGTTGAAATAACTGATTCCTGCAACCCTATAAAATATAAAACGTTTTTGGATTCAGGAAAACATCACAAAAACGAATGATCTCACCAAAAATCTCTTATTTTTGCTTTCGTTAAATCGGATAAATTTAATTTTTTATTATAAATACTTCACTTAGCACAGCGAAAAAAAAAAATTTGTTTGAAAAATCCTTTTTATAACTGTACCTTGAATGCCATTTTTTGTATGTGGATTGACTAAAACTTCCTTTTTATCACAAGAAAAGTTGAACGAGTAAGAAAAACTAAAACGTTTTGGGTACGTTGCCGTAGATACGTTATTGAGTAACACAAGTTTGAACTGATCCCAGGTTGATTCTTACAGTTTTATTTATAGGTGGTGCGTCTAACATTTACACCACGTGCTGCAGAGAAGAGGTGGTAGCTTCTGTATCACTAACCACCACCACCAGCACCACCATCACCATACCATCGCTACCAGAAGCTCCTGCACGAGCTCCAGCTCCAGCACATTCCCATGACTTGGAAAAATAAAAAAAATTAATGAAAAGCCACTAAGGGAGGTGGTGGTGATGGAGAAGTTGGAAGTGTTCACCTGAATCTATTGGTAGTCATATCGGTTGAAAAAAAAAAAATTTAAACAAGAAAAAAATAAATGCAAAAACCTGAACGGATATAGGTTCAAACTCCGATACGAGCTAGAGTACTGTATCTGGAGTACGAGTGGAGTTTTGTGTAGCTGC
The DNA here is from genome assembly GCA_928272305.1 of Volucella inflata. Classification (NCBI taxonomy): domain Eukaryota; kingdom Metazoa; phylum Arthropoda; class Insecta; order Diptera; family Syrphidae; genus Volucella; species Volucella inflata. The sequence goes on from OV743719.1 coordinate 70,247,638, forward strand.
CACCTATAGACATGTACACCTAACCTATTCCATTCAAAAAAGTTGATCTTTGGGAAAATTGCGATTAAATCCACCAACCGACCGACAGACAGACAAGTCTTTGCGGCATATGGTCTTTGATTTTTGTATCTTTTTTGCATTTAATCGTACGGATACTTGGATACTTTGGCGGTTTTGTTTGTTTTTCTTCTCCACGTTGTTGTTTTTCACTTTTTGTATTTCTGTTATTGTCGTTTGGCGTATTTTTTTTTTGATTTTCCAGTGAATTTGTTTTATTTATCTTTCCATTGTATGGTGGTGCATAGGCGAAAATGGAGGCTGCCGTTGCAAGTGGTTCGATCTCCGGTTCGTATGAGATTTTGGCCTAAATTTAGAGCACACAGTTTTAGGCCTAAAATTGTTTTGTGTCTGTTGTAAATCATTCCACATGATCTGGAACCAGTTGTTGGCTGTTTTGGTTGTAGATACTATTGTTTTGGACCAAAGGCAGTTCTTGGTAGTTGCATTGCATTAATTAATTGCAAATTGAAAAACTGTCACAAAATGTTGAACTAAGTTGAAGAACATACTTCAACATGGTTTTTTCTAGTTTCGAGATCTCGAGACTTTGGTGTCAGAATTTTGGGTTGGACCAGTTGTCTGTTAATGTGATGTAAAGTGACAGTTAGAGGAATTTTTATGGATTAACTGCCTATTTTTTCTTGTTCGTTAATATGTATAGAGGGGGAGTGTGGTAAGCAAAATATTTTATTTACTTATTTTTTGATTAATTTTGCGTGAGGAATTTTGAAAGTTGTTTTTATAGACTCCATGCATGATTGGACGATTTGTGGAGAAACAAAAATGAAAAAAAAACAAAGGAACAGTCGTTAACATTGCATCAATGCGTAAAAAATGATTTTAATAAAGTTCGACAGAACAGTTGCGTAAAAGTGTGCCACACAATGCTTTTCTTCTTCGTCTCTTCAGAAATCGTTGTGAGGAATACTCGATTGTCTTCTGAGGATGATCAGCTGACTTGAACACTTGGCACCACGTATAGTCTATTTTGGTCTGAATGTTTCAAAGTTGCCTTGATTGGGCTGCTTATGACACTTTGAACTATGTTCATTGTTTAGAGTAGGACATTGGTGGCTTGATGTTGTGAAGAGCTTAGAGATTCACATCAGTTCATCAGGGATGGAGCTCCATGGAATGTGAGTTTTCCACAACCCAACGAAGTACAATCGAAAAACATGTCTAGCAGTTTCTAACCATGACTTGAGAAACGCTAGAGTATGTGAGTATATTGATACATTTGTATTTATATAGTTAACCGCTTCGACTGTCGAAAAGCCGTCTTAACAAACTTAAGAAAACTTTAATCACCATTGAAGTGACTTTCTTTAAATGAAAAATCGGTCGATTGGCAGCAGCCGCGATTGAACTTGAGTAGACTGGCACATGTCACATTTAGCTTTTTCAATTGCTAAGTATTCTTCTGCCTGAAGTCAGATTTGATTTTCAATCTGCATAGCGAACAAATCCACGGATACTGGAATATAATTTGCAGATCCAGTGTCGGTTTGGCTGGATAAACACTGAGGCCATAGCTACATGTCCAGGAGTAGTTAGTCTTAGGGGTACTGGAATACATTAGAGAGTGCGCGAGACTGAATTCTTAATAAGTTGTTGGAGTATAGTGCAGTCTCTCTGAATTGTCGGTTTAGGTAAAAAGGTTGCTTGGTGCCGGTTTTTACTGAACTCGCTCCAGTTGCACAGTCCAAGTCGGTTAACGAACTTTCTATGTTTGCTTGCCATCTCAGGTAGGGTCTTCCCTATTGCGATGTTCCTCCATGCTTGGTACGAACACTCTGCGGGGCCAGAAGATTAATGTTTTCTGACTATGTCGATGATGGTGTAAAGCTCGTTTATTTCGTAGTTGAATCTTCTTCTCCAAAGCCCTCTTTGGATTAAAGGAAGAATGAATAATTTTTCGAAGGAGTTTTTCCTCGAATCGACTGAGGATATCTTCATCCGATCTAGATAGAGTCCATGTTTGAACGCCATAAAGTGGAACTTATCTCGTTAGTTCTTGGAGATAAGGCCTTACCACTTAATTGCAATCCTAGCCCAAAGAAACAGCGAATGGCAAAAAGTGTTCTCCGTTTTATTTCGGCTATGATGTGTGTCCCTTCTTGTTGACAGCATATACTCGTACTTAGTTTTACCCTCATTTACGTGTTAGCCCATTTCGCCAGCTTCTATTTCAACACTTCAACATGCACTTGTGACATCCCAATGACTTCTTCCGGTTTTATGAATACCATTTCATGCGCTAGATGTTGCACAGACTTCTTAAAGACTGTGTTCACTTGTGAGTTTGGCCTTACGGGACAGCTTGCTTTCTCAATCGCCATTTGGCAGACTTTGGTATGGCAGGAATGCCAAAATGAGGCATGAAGAGATGAAGGGCATCGATCTGAACTTCTTGAGTTCTTTCCAGGATCTGTCCGAATGTAAAGATTCGGTAAATTGTGAATTTTCCTATTCTGAAACCGCTCTGATGGAGGGGAAGTAAGGTTGTTTTACGAAGGGTGTCAGATATATACAAGATATGGTAACTAAGTTCTTCTATGCGATGTTGAGGAGGCTAACATACTTTGACTTAAGCTTAGATATTACTTTTCTCACTATATTTAGGTAAAGTTTTGACTTTCATCGCCTTGGTTGAATAATCGATTCTGATTAAGGGCGGGATGTTGGATTTCTTCACCGTTACACAGTCTCTAAAAATAGCTTTTCTTTACTCCAAATATGGATTGTGAGCTTCCTCTTACATCTCTAGAGGCTTATGTTCTTTAGGTTGCAACAGGATGGTACACCGAGTCAATGTTGCCTGCACAGAACGATCGCATGTCCAAAATACTGGAAGCATGCCTTGTATCCACCTCAATGTGATCAATTCAATTCAACATTTCATGATCCGGACACCGCCATGACCCTCTGTCATTGACATGATGAAGCTCGCTGCAGTTGCCTTATGGCTTTTCGTCCTCCTTATGTCCAGCCCAACCCATCACACTTTCTGGATGGGGGTCATATCTACATGATAGAAGTCAAGAGCCTCTGCTAATTACTCGGTTGAAGGTGGTCCGAACATTTCACTTGCAAATCCGACGGTCGTTGTTTTTGCAAGGGTCGTTGCATTAATTTTATCTCCTCTGTATAAGGTTAATAGTACTTTGACGGTATAGACCACTTTATTGCCACTGGCCGAGCATGTCTTTCCTATTTGAACGTGCATTAGCATTGTTTTACTTTTGGAGATACCAGGGACCACCACTAAAAGCCAAGCCAATTACTTCCTTATTAATTTGATTGCTGCGTTCAATTCAAGTAACAGGACAGTCAGCAGTTCCCTGATAGAGCGACAAATTTTCAGGTATAAAAAGGACGATTACCTCAGTCCAGGCACTGGGTCTGGTATGAAGAGGTAAACGGACTTTTAGAATGCAAAACAAAATGTATCACGAAGATTATCCTTATTCACTTATCTGTCTCTGTTTGCAGAACAGGATGGTAAAATCTACGTTTGATTTTTCTTACTTCTTGTTTGTAGATTCTAAAGGATGTTTTGTAGATTTCAGGGTAGTTCGCATTCTCGTTATTGCAAGACAGAAAGTTGCAGGATTATTAGAGTTACGAACGTTCACGAGTATGGAAAAGAACTTCTTTATAATCTACTTGAGACAATTGTGCGGAATTCAGAAGCCAACGCTACTAAAATTTGCCTCTGATGTTGCCCTTCAAGTTTTGCACAATTTTCTAATTCATCACCTTCTACGGATCCAATTATTTTAATTAGATTCCTTTCGACTCTCACAAGCATCAAGCGGTCTCCATCTTCAAGTATTCTCCCATCTATTAGTAAAAATTCACTTGGCTTAGAATAGTTAAATGGCAGAGCAGTTCAACATTCACCCTTCCTGAATCTTGGGACATATAGACCTCCCAGGGAACTGTAGTGCCACAAATGGAACCTCTAAGCCCATTCTACATGATAAAGGTAAAATCGTTATGTGCAAACAAGAACTAGAGCTGGATTCTAATAGAAGAACAAACGTTGGGTGGACGTCTAGCGACCAAACTCAATCTAAACATCTTAGCGATATCATACTGGACTCTGCCTTTTTATAAACGACTTCTACAAAATCTGCATAGGAGAGGAGGAGTAAATGTCCAGCTTTGTTCCAAAAAAGAACATTCCATTTAGGAGCCATTGTAGAGATACAAAGACTTAAACGAGCAATACAAACGTCAAAAGTCTCCTACGCTTGGTCAAAAGCTCAAAATGGTTTCTTGATCACATGTCAACAGCCCTAAGTGGATTGGTCCTTTTTGAAACAGCCACTCAAACCTAACTTAAAATAAACTAGTTACGTACGTGCCTTATGTTACAACCTAGGGGTAAGTTCCCATTTTGTGTTAAATACTCAGTGCTGTTGTAAGGGAGTAAATCTGACTTGGAAAGGGTATGCCCTTTTGCTTTGGTTTTACCGCGAAGTACTATCCCTTTCATTCTCCAGACTACATACACTGCTGGTACTGCAGAAACCTTTACACATCTTTCTGTAAAATATTAAGAAATTCTAGTTACAGGAACAAGCGAAGGAGTGCACCATTCTCTTCCGACAAAGAAAATAAAAAAAAACAATGCAATTTTATAAACGAGCGGGATTGCTCACGCAAGGTCTTCAAAATTCCCTATGATGGACCTTGCAAAGGCACAATCACAAAAAATATCACCACTCGATATCGCTGACATAGCAACCAGTAATTATTTATGACAAGCAATCATTTTCTAGACTGATGCTCATATCCTCTGTCAAAACACAACTTCCGTCTACAAACTTTCAAGGATGAAATTATCACAACATCATTGCAACATCATCCTTTTTAGCCACATTCTGTCATAACTACCTCAACTATCTAAAGTGACATTTCCCTTTCGCCATGCCTCTGTACTTAAACCACACAAACAACAGGCAAGCCAAAGACAACGACGAGTTGTATCCATATGACATATGTAGGAGCGCTGTCACTGTAGACATTCAGTTCATGTAGTGCAAATGTTTATGCACTCGAAATCGTTAGTACACGTATCACTTGTCATTGTCACATAAATGATTGCAAATTGGGTCATAAATGTTAACAATCTGCAATGAACAATCCCACTGCCTCTTATTCTGCAGGATCTCCCCTATCTATCCCTATCCATCTATTCCAAATCGTATAAAGCACGAATGCAAACTAATGATAATTTCCCTTTCGAATTTCAAGGGGACGAGAGCAGTAGGTTGAGTCTGTAATCCCAAAATGTAAACCTAAATCTGACCTCGTTATGCATCAGTCTGTGTGTGCGTGCTGTTGTGTTGTTAATTAACTTATCTTGTGCATGCTGAAAGTGAATTCGGGCACTTTTACTTTGTTGGCAGACAAAGTGCAATACATCTGGACCCACATCATAATTGGCGTACTTGGTACGAATATCTTAGTACCTGACATCTACAAATACTCATAGTTGCATTCGACAAATGCAATTACAAATATGTAAGCTGTCACTACCCGTAGCCGTAGAGGTTCCGGAAAGATATACATTTCAAAAGATAAACCAATAAACAAGTTTTCGTGTATGGTGGTAGGAAGCTGCAAGCAAACTTCCCTGAAGGTCTTCCCATTTGAAAATCATTTAAGGCATTCCCGACATCTGCCAACAACCAAGAGTTGTGAGTTGTCAGTTGTCAATTGCCAGTTGCCACACCCAAATTAATAAGAAAATAAAATCCCAAATCCGAACGATTGAACTTACAAGTTGGGTGCGCGATTTAGATGCGAAAAATAAATTGTTTAAATGGAGAAGCATTTTATGGAGCTCTTCGCCTTTGGAGTAGGCTGCCTCATATGCCATGGAGCAGAAGACAACCAGAGATTACTCATCGACTTCACCATGGCCTCCTACTTGAAGTGGAAAACGAAGAAAAAGGCGGCACACAATGTTATGGTGATTTTTCTGAGATTAACGATAAAGATGCTGTTTTATGAGAATTGGATTTTTTTTTTTTGGTTTCTTTTCGCATTCGTAATTCTACTTCTGATTTTGTTAGGATTAGTGGAAAATAATTTGTTAAGATACAGTCATCGGATTAAGTAGGAGAATTGTCGGTCTTAAAGGTTATTTCGGCTTTTAGACAGATTTATGCACTTGAATAGCAGCTTAATCGGGCGGAGAGCATCAGTGAAGATATTTTATTGTTAAGAAGGAATCTTGTAAAATTTAAAAAGAAATATTTAACAACAACAACGGAAAAAAAACGAAATTCAATTGAAGTATCATCAAAATGTTATGACGGATCTACGAAGACAGGTTAATGGCATCGTTATTGTTTTGAAATAAAATTTATTGTTTTATAAATGGAATAGATTGAGCTATTTGCTTGTTTCTACGTGAATAATCCCACATTAAAGGATTTACGGCTAATCAGAGATCCGTCCCAAATGCTGAAGGCACTCAACGAAGTCGTTGTTCTATTGCAGTTGTCTGGGATAAGGTCATTTGTGAACCAACCTCAACGAACGAAAGCTGATTAAGATATTGACACCCTCTTGACACCCTACAGAAACATTCATATTCGCTGAGCTAGATTCTAGGTGGTATAGGAATAATCATGGCTAAAAACCTAACTCAAAAATGATAATTCATAAATAGAAATAGCTGATAGCTGATAGCTGCCGTCCTCTTGAAAGATACGCCTATTGATCCGCTGTTCATTAGATTCATTTAGATTATAAATTTTCCTGTAAAACGAGAAAATGTTGGATCTATCTTGTTTTAAAAATGGATGATAGTAGGGCGAATACATATACTGTCTACTACAGCCCTAAGCAATAAAAGAATTGTCACTGTTACAGAAACCAAGAAGGCAAAATTTGGCTTAAATGGCGCTCTACTCCCGGATGGACCTTGGGTTCAACCAATAGGCCTTTCCAATTAACTCTGAATGTGGCTAGCTGCCTTTCGTTTGTCACTTCAAATTTGTCGAGGTCTCTATCCAGATTCTCGCGCAGCCAAAGGTGATGTTGTTCTCTAGTATTCTGAATCTGCCATGCATGCCACTCTTTGTTGACAGGATAAGTTCTATTTTGGCCTTTTCTGTCAATCCTCTGGTCACTGGTCTCTGAGTTCTGCCAATGATGTCAATGTCATCAGCGTATGCAAGGAGGATAGTTGCACAGACTTTTGGAAAAGTGTACGTAGGTTGCTATTTAAATTTTAACAAACAAAATTAAAAAAAAGAAAAGAAATTGTAATCGAAATGGCCTTATTCTTTTATTAAAATACTCTCCATGAAGATCAGTAGACTTTTGCATGCACTTGGACAAATTTTCGAAGCAGTTTTTTCATTCTGACCGAGGTAACTCCAAAACATTCGTTTTTAATGCATCACCCACTTTTTCAAGCTAATCTGGCCATAATTTCGACCGCTGTTTCGGACTCAAATACCTACACCTATGATTCATCACCTAACACGAATTTATAGACAATGCGTGAAATGCAATATTAAATTAATGGCAAGGCGTGCCTCAATTTCACGATAAGTCGCATTACGATCTTACATTATTATCAGGTCCCTCACAGCATCGATGTTTTTTGGCACAACAACCAATTTTGGGGGGGGGGCTTCACGATATCCGTGGAGCGAACGACGACGACAATGGAACTCGGAAAAGCAGTAAAGCACGGTGGTCCAAAATGATGCTTCATCATCAAAAGGCAAAGCGAATTATTTTGGCACATTGTTATGTCATCACCACTCGAAAGTGTTCACGATACAAGTCAAATTTTTCAATGTAAATAGCACTCGTAAGACAAGACATTCTAAGTGTGCGATCTATTCAAACGTCAAACTTAACAATGCTGATGTCAGAATTGACGTATCTACACCGGTATTGCCATATCTTAAAGATTACATAGACTTGCGACAATTTTTGAAGAATGCTGTTGAAAAAGTGGCATGATAGGTTATTAATCTGCCTTATGGAACAGTGACCATTCTCAATCGATGTTCTGGTTCTCACGAGGTTCACAGGGATACCAAGCCTACATATGGCTCTGTATAGCCCTTCACGATAGATGCTATAATATATGAACTAAAGAGGTGGTGAGTATAGATTTGGACTTCATTTTTTTTTTTTTTGAATTAGTGTGAAAATTTGGCTGTTGGTGGACTTACAAGGCCTAGAACCGCACTTATAGTAGCTAATCAGATTATTGATAAATGGCTCTCATACAAGACACATATTAGACCAATATTCGATATAAATGACACTGATGCCTTTATAATTGTGCGGCTCAAGAGCGTCTCCTTTCTTGTTCACCATGCAAACAGTGCTAACATTCACTTCTTCAGGCATGCTCTTTGCCTACCAAACCTTCAAAATGACTTGGTGCAAATTCTTTCCTAAGTCATCTTAAGCTTTTTTAAAAAGTTTGACAGGTAGGAGGTCCGCTCAAGCAATTCTATGGTACTGGAGTTTGTATATGCATAGCTATTCCTCCCTTCATTTGGAGGTAGACAAATGTTTTGACCTTACCGACCAGGTTGAACTGTTTATTCTGGTCTAAGAGCGGAATTTAGAAGCGCTCCCCCCTCCCCCATCAGTGCCAACTGTGAAGCGAGAACTATGTTTCCCTTTTCATTTTTACGGGCCTCAACTCGACTCTTGTTGCCTTAATATGGTATGTTCTTTTGACTTTTTGAAAGAGTTTCCAAATGTAGTTCCTGAAGTAGCTCCTCTCAATAACCCCGATCTTATGCTTGTTATGCTCGTTTTTTTCACTTATTCCCTTTTCTTTTAAACATATGGCCTACGAGCCGCCCTCGTTCTTCTATGCATTGCGGCTTCGTAGGTAGATCATCAGACCATCTGTATATTCGTGAAGGTGGTCAGGTAAAATCCGGCATACCGATTGCAGTTTTTCTGTTGCCTTCTTCGCATCGATGCCACGACTCTTCAGCACTTCACGTGGTTACATGAGATGAGAAAAGAGGTTGATGAGAAATTGAAAGATACGCATTCGAATAAGATTCTGGAAGCTTGTGGCAATTGCAGCCGTTCATAGGTCCGAGTCTATGTTTCCTGCTCAGAAAATCACTCGGATAACTCGCACATGTACGAGTACCTTTATAAAACTGGAGGATTGTCTTGCGTCGATCCCAACATGATACATTTTGCTGCCGGTTTGATGATGGTTGATGGTTTGATGGAGGTAACCGCTTTATGTCTCTATGTAGTTATAAGGGTGCAAAAATTATGGGCTAAGACGATATCAGCATTATACCGCGACCATTGCTCATTGCTTGGTTATGTCGAGGAATTTTTAAAAACATTTCTTGGTTGCATCGTCCTTACCTAGAGTGCTGTCATAAACAAATATTAAGGCTAGGCTAGCGAATTTGACCTTGTCGATGCTTTGCTGTGAGTCCTACTCAAATTGCTCAGATCTCCTGGACTGTGCATACTCGTAGTATAGTCGTGTAGTCCCCAAAAATTTATACTTTTTTACTTTGTTGGTATGTTCATTTTGGCCGCACCAATATAGGAGAAAGCGCAAAGATATTTACAGCTAAGGGTGATTAATCGAGAGGGCATTTACTATTCAAATACTTTTTTGTAGATGCGATTGCCTTTTTTATTTGTCTTTCCAAATATGTTTTGGCATAATAAAATGAAGCGACAGAGGGAAATCAGACAGCAGAGTGGCGCAGTGGAAGCGTGCTGGGCCCATAACCCAGAGGTCCGTGGATCGAAACCATGCTCTGCTAGGGATGTTTTTTTTTGTCATCAATCTTTAATTTTGTCATCATTATCGTGTGCAGCAGTAATATAACATGAATTAGATCCATAGTCGAAGCTTGGAGCTTGAGAAAGAACTTTCTTCTATTCTTTAGAGTTCCTGAAATTATGTTGACAAGTTGGCGTGGAATTAATCATCGCATTGGAAGATGTTACAATTTGCGCCGTATTTTTTTGAGGACGCCATCGGCAATACGGTCACTGTTACTGGCGAACGCTACAGGGCCATGATAATCGACTTCTTACTGCTGGAATTGGATGAGCGAGGCTTGGTGAACATGTGGTTTCAACAAGACCACCGATAGATATTTTGAAGGAAGCCTTTTCTGGTCGCATAATCTCCCGTTTCGGCGATTTGGCATGGCCAGCTAGATCGCCCGATTTAACCATACCAGACTTCTTTCTTTGGGGCTTTGGTTTGAAGTCGCGGGTTCATGCCAATAAGTCTCAGACAATCGCAGCCCTTAAGGAGAGTATTCGACAGGAATGAGAACAATTATCACCGTAAATCTTGCGGAAAGTCAAGCCCAAGATAAAACGGCCACAAACGTGTATCAGCACTGGCGGCAGCGACTTCGTTAACAGAAAAGAAATTTTTTTTATTTAGTAAAAAAGTAATTCAAAAACAAAATTGGATGATTAATTTTGCGCCACTCTATATAAGGCTCTTCAGAATAAGTGATTTACTAATCTTTGAACCGGATGGTTCTTCTCCTTATCTTCGAGAAGAAGGTGAATGAAAACTTTGACTTGAGAAATGTAAAGCGTGTTTTTTTTGAGAGCTTGAGAACTTTAAATAATAATACAAGACAGAAATGTAATATATAAGAGATAATTATTATAACCGTAACGGCAGCTCCTTTTTCATTTCGAAAGAAATAAGGACTGATGATGCCGCCAGCGTGTAAGCCGCACCAAACAGTCAATTTTAATGGATGTAATGGTGATTCGTTAACAGCTTGAGGATTATCTTCGCGAAAACGATCAATAACTGCACGAGCTGCTTGTTCTTTGAGCCGATTATGTTGACCGTAAATTAGACGAAGTGCTCTATGAACAGATTAATTTTTTTCAAAGTAAATTTCCACAATTTGGAAGCATTGTTCTGGCGTTAAGCGATCCTTGATGAATTGTCAAACGTTACTGAACAGAAATGTCAACACAATTTGACATTGACAGCTGTCAAAGCATTGAAACTTCTCATGCAGCTACATCTCTCAAGTCGGGAAACCGTCCGCCTCTTAACTTTACCATCCGTCTTCATCGATTATATATGGCTTCGACGGACCAATTACCTATTTCGAGTTGTCCCTTTAAATCAGATTCGAAACTCTTCAGGCCAAGGTTGGTTCTTCGCTTTACTATATTTCTGTTGAAATTTTGTTGGCAGAATTTATGATAGAGCCAAAGTAGATGTAATCCCCTGCAACCTCGTAATTAAATCGGTCGAGTGTGGCGTTTTCCTGTCGGAAATATTAATCTCAGAGCTGATGTGCTAGTGCAAGCCTGTATCCAAGATTTATGATATCCTTGCCTCTATCGAGAGTATAGTAGAATGTGCTTCTTGATGTATCTCATATATTTATTTGTTCACAGTACGATAAGCTTTTGCTTATCCCTAGAACCACTTCGATGCGACTTATTCTCAGACCTTCAGAGCGGTAAGCCACTTTTCACTCTTATACACGAGAGTGCCGCAGATTTGTACGTAATGCGGTTGGTTCAGAACAATTCTTTCAAATTCCTACCGCGCTGCTGGTGCTAGTCAGGGTAATACTTCGAAGTGTAACGAGTTTAAAGATGAACCTCGTCACTGGTTATGGTCAAGTAGACCGTAAAATCTATTTGCTGAATTGTTGTTTTCATTGCCATTCCATACCTTCTCTATTTTCTTTTCTCCGTACAAAGACAGGTCGCCGTTCAGCAAACTATAGAGTGGCTCGGTATCCAACGTTTTTCGGTGTAGCAGTATCGCTGTGTTTTAAGCCATATAGCCAATAGCTTCTTTGGTTGCTATGTAAGCCACTAACTTCCTCCTTAGCAATTGGCATAGAGAGGATGTAATGCATCCACTCTTCGGAAATATCGTTCAATAAAAGGCCCCTTTGGAGAAGGAGAAGTGTTTGTCTATGGCGAAAGTTGGGGAATTCTATTTTAATACCCACTTTCCTATTACGAGGCTTCTCTATGTCTAATTCGAACGAGATTTTTGTAATTCAAATCAATGTTAACACCTTGGACTGTTCACATGCCCAGAATACTCTCCGTCAAACCTGTTATAAAGTGCCACGAGCAGGCTGTTCGGACAGTGACAAGGATAACTGGACAGAAATTTTGCTCTTCAATTCCAGATAAAAGGTCAGCATGTCCGCTCCGCTTAATCAAAAGTATGAAATGGTTCTGGAACTTGTCAACAGATCGATTTCGTACCTTGAAATACAGACCCAATAATCCTGTAGTAAAGAATTTTTATTATCTGAATGATTTACTTTTTGGTAGGTGATATTTCTGACACTCTAAACTAAAGCCAATGAAAACTGATAGTAATAATATTTTCCCTTACCCTCGATGATTTATTTGCCCAAAGAGGGGATCTGAACGCGTGACGGACGTTAATTAAGCCCAACAATCGTTGTCTAGTATCAATTTCCCTCTCTCGTGACGTCCTTGTATCTGGACACCTGATTTCATCTCACAGTCGTCCAACTTCCAAGCAATTAAAACCGTATTTTCCTTTACTTTTTATTACCATCAATGGGTATTACTAGTACATCACTGAAGGTATCCATGCACCCTTTTTTCCATGAACTTCCATTCATTGAGAAGGAACAGCAAAGTCAGAAAGTTTTCCAATCCTTTCCCGTGCTTAAAGGTTTTTTTTTTTTATAGCCCTACCGGCAATAAACAAGACTGAAATCTAACCTATTCCAGTGTAAAGAGAGGAAATTTATTTAAAACCCATAAAATGTCCTTACCAAGGACACACACTTTGGCATGACAAAATTTATTGCCGTGTAATAGGTGAAGTGAAATTTATCTCTGATTTCTGAGGAGTATTCCCTCACAGATAGATTGTTGCCCCTCGGATCTTCCTGCTTGGCCGTAGAATTGGTCTGGGTTGGCCTCGACCATCATAAGCTGATATAGGGATAAAATCGGATTCGTCCAGGGAAGGTGACAGTTTATTTATCTGCAACAGTGTCATGAGCACACTTAAGACTCAACAAAGTGCCATGCGGGTGGTTCACAAACACACGACGTACATCTGTCGTATGTACAGATGTTTTCGTACTCGACTTTGAAGGTTTCAATTAAGCACCTTGGAGAAGGGACATCTATTCGCACCTACACTTCACCTTGCCTTACAATATATATTCACTTAGAACTTGGGTCCTGTCATCGTGTGTTGCTTTTCCTTAAATATGTATATTCGTACGACTACGAGTACACTTGACAGGGTGGCAATATATTATGGTATAAGTGGTTGATTATTTATCTACTTTATGGAATTTGCTTCATTTTCGATCTCTTCTACTGGACGAGAAGTAAAGATAACAGTTGAAGTTGCCACGGGTGTGTTTGGAGAGCCAAATTTTAGCGAAGATAAAGAAAGAACTTTTCCTTCGCTCGAATTTTTTTCCGCTGACATAGCCCTGTCATAGTACATTTTATGCAAATTGATTTGAAACTTTTATGCATCAACTTCACTTTAATGAAGGCGAAGTTTCACAAAATCGTTGGAAGGTAATTGCAGTTTCATGAAAAAGGAGAGCTGAATTTTGTATCTTGAATGTTGAATTTCTAGAGAAAGTTTCAGCTTCTAGAGAAACTAACTTTTTTGAACAAAATGTAATGAAATACCGCTTCAGAGTTTGAATGGTTAGCCTTAATTAGATAAATTGTGAACTTCTTATATAGAGGGTGGAAAAGTCAAAACTTTTTAGGGTTTTGTTCTTGGGATCATCCCTATCAATATGTATGTATGCTTATTAAAATTGCATAGCTGAAATAAAAGTCGGTAACAGCTGCACTTCCGAACCCATGAGGAAGAAAAAGCGTAACATGTTAACAAGATAATTTCTTTTCAATCCAAAAATTATTCGATCAGTCGACCAAGCCCCCGCCCAGCTATTCTTGATAAAGTCAATGCTTATCCTCGACCTTGATTGCGGCTGAGACGTCGATATGGTTTTTTTTTCTCGTTCGCCGCTAGACACCTTTTGCCAGGCTTCTGTTTCAGTACTTGCAAATGTCACTGGCATCCTTTCATTTTCCTCGATACACTATATTTTAAACGAACTTAAAATCAACATGGGAACGTTATGGGAGGAGACCGATGTTAAAGAGAGAGACTAATGCTTTAATTAATGACGCAGACTAAAGGCCCTCCGTACTTCAGGATCGAGCATATCATACAATAATAAGTTTTCATTCGTCCAGCCTGCCAATACTTAATATAAAATCTGCATGTTCTTCACAATGCCATCCTCCCGCCTTAGATACTTCACCAGCATTACCGTCACTGCCAGCGCTGGTCCATTTAAGTTTAATTACCTTACTTCATCGCCGTTTCAAAGCCATCGCAATTTTTTTCGATGGAGCTGGGCCTCAGCCAATGAGCTCCTCCATCCAGCTTAATTCTTTGCTAGCTGCCCAAAGTTTGACACGTTAAATTGGCTGAGGTCCCCTTTCACTTACGTACTCCACCTGAGCCTGAATTTTTATTTACTGCGCTGTCTCTCGTGGGTAGATTCGAAGACTTTTTGGACCGGAGCATTGGTGTCCATCCGCTCTTCATGAACGACCTTTGAAGACGGGACTGAAGAATTTTCCTCTCAAAGCAGCCAGTAATACCCTCATTCATCTTTGATTAAGTCCATGCCTTGCGACATTTGGCAGAACTGGGACTACAAAGGCCTTATAAAGGTTGACTTTGTGAATCAATGAATAGATGGTGAGTATCAATCCGAAACTAATAGGTTTTCGCCAAGATCTGCCGGACTTTCATGGGCTGAAGCCACACTGATATGGAACAATCAAGTTGTTGAAGAACGGCTTCAAGCATTCACACAAAAGCGCAGGTAAGTCAATAATACCTTCTATGCGATGTTAAGAAGACTTGGGCCCCTGTAGGCGCAGTCTTTTCAAACCCTCATTTCAAATCCTTGCAACTCGAATACGCTCCCGTCTTACTCCCGATGCTCTACAAGCTTCCGTTCGGGGTTTGTGCGCGTTACACGTTCTAACCTTTTTGTAAAACAGAGCATATCACAGTTTCTTTGACTCCGAACTTGTTATACTCTTTCTTTTCCTCTCGAGAGTGCAGTGTTGGTCTCTTCTCTTCTGCTCGTGGGCAGCTGAAGTCCTTCTATGCAGCGCCGCTTTGTATATATCTTGCTTAGCTCCATGTGATTGCCGTCATCACACTGGGGACTTCACTGTGGGGGTCGTGTGAAACTCGGCCTTTTGTCATTGCAGCCATTCGACGTCGAGATTCCTCAAAGTATTAGTATACCTTTGGGCTGTTCGGGATATCGGAAACCATACATCGGCTACAACAAGCTAATAGCCCGTTTCAATCTTGGCTCCCCAGAACGTTTGGATATCTATAGTATTGCGGAGTGTCTTACGTCAATCACAATGTGGTCAATCTAATTGGAGGTTGATTGATCTGTAGTTCTCCAAGTCCCATCGAGATGTGGGAACCATGTGTTGGTTACGACAATGTTTCGCTCGATGTTTCGCTGGCTTGTGTGGGCGGTAGCACCAAGCTGTTAAAACTAGAGATCGTCAAGACACAATTCATTCCATTTTTGAGAAAAAAAAATAGACGATCAACATGTTGCCGTCAGGTTCTCTAATCACTGTAACTGTCTCCCGAGCCTCATCTTCGAAACAGTACGGGCCAATGATGCCGCCAACCCACAATCCTCAACATATAGTGACTTTTTTTTTGGGATGCATTAATTTTTAGTGAATCTCGTATGGGTTTTCCGGTCCCCAGAAACGACAATTTTGTTTATTTACAAAAATGGGCTTCATCGGAAAAGATCAAATTCGACGACAAATTGTCCTGGCGATCCAACATCCAATTAACAAATCGGCTTCAATGGCTTCAATGTTTGTGTAATTTCGATTTTACAGGCGTGCAAATGAAGATCAACTTTTGAAATTCACCGTAAAGTGCCATAAGTGAGGCCCAATTGTTGACTTCGGCGACGAATTGAGGTGCGTGGCTAGTTTTGAACACTTTCCCTCATAGTGGTGATGTTTTGGCGTGAACGTTTTTGCGTTGGCTGTTGACCAAATTTTACGAAATGTTACTTTACAGATCGCCCATTAACGCAAATGCGTTGTTGCGAAGTACACGACTAGATGACTAAAATTTCCAAAGATTGTATGACATCTGTCAAAAAAATAAGCCACATTGAATTCAGTATATGACAGAAATCGACAGCCAACATCCACACCGTCTGTTGGCTCCCCCTTTATTTCCCGACTGTCCTTCCGAAAGCAAATCCTTCTCTTATAGCCTTGCGCTAAGATCGCCTATGACAATTTTACCAAAATATTGCCGAAAATCTCATAAGACAATTGTTGGAAACGCAATAGGATTTTCTACTCAAAGTTGGCGAACTTAGCGAATTATCATTCAAAATTTAGTGGACGGTGGATGCGACAGCAATTGGAGCCGTAAGTCATTGATTTTAACCGTGGTTGCGATTCTCTTATGCGCCGGCGCATTGTCTTGCAAAAACAAAATTTTTTTCGCTTCATGTGCGGCCGCTCTGCAGCGATTTCGGCCTTCAATCACTTCAATAATGCACGGTAATACTCGCTGTTGATGGCTTTTTCCTTTTTCGAGGTAGTCCACGAAGAGTATGCCATGACAATCCCAGAAAACCGACGCCATAACATTTCCGACCCATTGAGCCTCCCTCGGCCGCTTCGGAGCACTCGTGCCGGCTTCAGTCCATTGACGGGCATTCATTCTGTTCTCTGGTATGTAATAGTGGATCCAGGTTTCATCAACAGCTACCAATCGACGCCAAAAGTCCGCCCGATTCCGCATCAGCAAGTCCAAACACTCTTTCGAAGTGCTCTCGCGTTCGTGTTTTTGGACAGGAGTGAGCATGCGTGGCACCCAGCAGCAGGGTAACTTTTTCATATGCAGAATATTGCCCAAAATATGGCGTGTGCGCTCAGTACTAATCTTTGTGGTGTCTGCTAGCTCGCGCACCTTCACTTTCCGGTTAGCCAACACTATCTCATGTTTTTTCTTGACATTGTCCTCTGTAGCCGCATCCAAGGGCTTACCGCTGCGGATTTGATCGGTAGTGGAGTTGCGGCCACCACGTAACTCTCGAAACCAATATTTGACGGTGTAATCTGACGGAGCATTAGCCCCATAATATTTATCCAACTTTTCTTTTGTTTCCTTCGCCGTTTTGCCTCTCTAAAAATAATGTTTTTATGACAGAACGAAAATCGTTTTTGTCCATACCCAACATGATGCCAAACACGTCAACAACAATCAGCTGTCAAAACAAAACTAAAGACAGTATTGCACTGAATATGCAGACAGGCATGTCTGCCTAAATATGAAGTAGCAGCGCATTCTGGTGGTCAAGGATGTTACTTTTCACCACTTTTTCAGTCATTGTATGACTCGTCAACAATGATACGAGTATCTTGCGAATCTAGTTCCTAGCCTTTATATTATCCGTAAAGGCCCGAATATTCCTAACCAAAGATCGTCACTGCTGCTTGAATATTATCCGTATACGAGACAGAGCGTACTCTTTTAGAAAGAGTACGCATTTTTATTGCCACTGCGGGACTACAGTGTAACTTGATATCGATAGTTTTGTGGATGCTGGTTAATAAAAGTACCCAGATTGCCGGTGCTGACTATTGCTTACGGGCATAAACAGGGATTGATCGCAAGGCGGCGTCCAATGTTCAACACTATGATGCGTGTTGGTCGGCTCACTAAACTAAAACAAGAAACACTGTGGCGCTGGAAGCCCGGTGGGGGGGCCATGGCCTAGCGTTTTGACACTCATTTGTGTTGCTCATGTTTTCATTTTTTGTCACATCTGAGCGGGGCCTACGGCTTATCGCCGAATACAAATGGCACTCCTTAGAAGCTCTTTCATAGGCAATTTTACTTTCTGGAGTTTGCCATTGCCCGCCGAAAGGCTGATGACGATTCGAAAAATGTTGGCGATGCCGGGGATCGAACCACGGAACCTCTCTGTGATAGTCTAATGAGCTAACCCTCGCCACCACCCGGCTCACTAAGCTATATTGTAAAAAAAAACATGGTGGAGGCGACAAGGCAGCTGCATTTGTAGCGATAGTCAACTGAACCATTCTACTACTTTAGGAAATTTAATCGCAGATGAGCTCATTAGGCAATTTTCATATGACAGTTTTCAGGAGCTAAAACTGCGTCAGGCTTCCATTAAAAGTCAAGTTCCATTGAAGTCATTTTTTGACCCTTCATTTTGCCGGTAGGCCACCCGACCTCTCTTAAAGGTCAGCGAATATTCAACTGCTCCTCAGTGGGAAAGACTACAAACAGCTCATTGGCGAAACACCCCAGTGTGCTAGGTATAAGTGACATAATATCCTACGGCGGTGTTTGCTTTAATAGTGAGAACGACATTGCGGAGCACTTTTTCTGTGAGTGTTCGACATACGCTCGCTTCAAGCTACTGTTGCTTGGCTCTAGTACATGGAACATATTTACGAGGAGTTCAGTGGACTAGTTCACTAGTTCTGTGAACCCTTTTCCGACAGCACAACAATTTCCAAATGGGTTTGTTTGAGTTGCCATTAAAGGGAAGAAAAAGTAACCATCTGTGAATCGTGGGCGTGGTAAAAACAAAATTGGCCCATGTTTATCGCATGACTCAAAGCTTTTAGGTTATTTTGAACACTAAAGAAGATGTTGGATGGCCTGAATACTCTTGAAAAGTGAAAAACTTCTTGCCAGACTATTCTATTACTTTGCATCACTGCTTATAGCTCTCAACTTCTATTCACTTTGATCAGCAGTTTCTACATCAAATATTTACTCTGGTTGAAAGTCGCATAAAGCAAGAAACAAAATGCACACATAACCTCTTTGCCACACAGAAGGCAGCAAGGAACGAATATCATGGTGGTTCGCCGACTACGATTTTTGCAACCATAACGATGACGACGTCGGTCGATGGCAGATACGAGTAAAAGCCAACCCAACCAACTGGTGTTCCACAAATTGAGTAAATTGCGAGGCGTGTTCGCGACAGCTCCAGAAATCGTGGGAATTCTTGTTCCAATGCCGTTGACGCTGCCGTCGACAATGTTAGCCTCTGGCGAAAGGGAAATGCAATGCAAATTGATGATGCTTCTGATGCTGACGCCGATGAGAGTGCTTAATGTGGTTAATGTGGCCTAACTTTTGTTCTCACCCCGCTTATGAAATTTTGTTTTTGGAGTTTGAAGTCTTATTCAACTGGTTGCTGACACATTTGACTGGAGTTGTAAAAATGGAAGGGAATATACTCATTTGTCTGTAAATAAACCAAGAAAGCAGTAAACGTTCCACCACTCCCGTCAAGGTGTACAAATGACTTCCATTAAATGGTTCATGATTCATCAATTATCCATGCCACGACAAGTCATCGGATTGATTCGAATCGAATCGTTTTAATTGGAGACCCGAATCGTTGGGAACACATAATCATCAATCATCACCACCTTCACGACACCGTGTTTGTTGCCATTTGCTGACTTTGTCACCTAATTACCCATCCGATGGCTCTTCCGTTCAGTCAGTTAAATATCTTCAATTCTCCGATAGACAATACACCAGCATGCATGTATGTAAGTACCATTAAGCAGTTCCCTCTTCCTCGCCTGATGACAAAGCAATTTATGGTCGAAATCAGTTTGAATTGAACCTGATCACGGAACTATACTTAACGATGGCTATAAACCACTGGCTGGGCACCGCATCGCTGCACCGGGCGAACATACTCGCATCTGTGCATACAAGTACTTATTTTGACGAGATCGTGGTCACACGCTGACGTCTTGCATTGCCCTGGTAACCTTTCCAACTGAGTTGAATGCAGCAGTCCGAGGATTCCAAAGAAACAAATCTGGAAACCTAGATCAAGCGTTGAAGTCCCGAGGCGGTTTGTCTATTGTGATATAACCTGCTCGTCGAACCGATAAGGTGTGGCATGTACAGTGCATAGACTTGGGCCAGCACAATGTTATGTATGTAGGTTTAGGTATGTAGTCACTAACAGCTGTGAGTATTCCTTTCATCTGTATCTTTTCGCATGGAGAAAACTGCATTGTGGCTGATTGCTAATTGTGCGGGGTTAAGATATAAACACATTTACCTGGATGGTAGAGATTGCTGGAGGTTTTCCGTAGTCTGGAGGCGATACCACAAATTGTATTCGCACAATAATCTCAGTTGCTTCCAACGGTGGGTCAGAAGGGGTATGTACTCGTATAGTTGAGTATTGATTGAAAAACGTGCGATGGTACAGGTGTGGTGCCATAAGAATCGGCGAATCTAGACTCACACATTGTCGTTGATGTTTCAGTGGCTTACGGGCAGAACCCGGGGGAAGAAGGTGAACGTATCTGCCTAGTTGTTTTGGAACTGTTGGAATCGATTATGCAGATTTGGTCTAATTGAATGAAGTCATGCAAAAATGGGGCTCTGCCAGGGGTTAAGCGCTAATAAATTTTGCGTTTTCATCTTTCATAATCAGTTGCCGTGTGGGCCTGAACAAAAATTAAGTCGGCTGAAATAAGTTATGTATGGGTGCGTAGATAGGTAAAAAGAAGTCACTGCTGGGTTTCGAATGATTGGAATTTAACTAGAGTGTGGGGTAAATGACCTTTACCTTACGCTGAAACAAGGTGGCCTTTAAAGGGCATGGTATGGTGGGAATATTGGTTTTTTTTTCTCTATTTTACGGAAGTTTTGATTTTGCGTTGTCCTTCCGGAACAGAAGTTTCTAATCAATAATGAAGCAAAGCTACTTATTGACATAGTATAGATACAAAAGCTCCAACGAAAACAATTGCTATCCTTAGGCTTACAAATAGCACCACCGGCGAAATTATTTTCCGCGACTTCGTTTCAATATAGGGTAGTACGAACAAATTTTTGACTTATCTGCGAATAGATAAATGGGTGAACAAGGTATCTACCTGCTCTTAAGTAAAAGGTTCGTATCTATCTACTTGGTGGTCAGGAAGATATGACTTTCCAATGTCGCATCCATATATGATAGCTAGTCGTCTTCAATAATAACCAGGCCAAGATTTGTAGACCAACGGGAATGGCAAGCACTCGGTCTATTTTCAACCATTCGACTGCTCAAGCAAAACATTTCAAATGGTTGGAAAAACTAAGAGGATTTCTGAGTGCATCTAGCAATGTCGGGGCCTTATCCAATGTAAGGAAGTTTGTCTCTTTTCCACCGAACTTGGTGGTTCTGCCGCCAGGGTAACTGGAGGCCAATTGCCCTTGGCTGCTGCAAGGCAAATACTATATATCCGCCATCCAAGAAGTGTAATGGAATGAGCCAGGTGAAAAGAGGATGAAAAACTGCGACATCTACTTTGCAATTGTTATCGACAGCAAAAGCAGGATGTGGATGCGGATTTGTTGCTTCCGGCATGTAAACGAGCCCTGCCCGACAACACTTTCGATAACGATTTTAGGCTCATTAGCTTTGCGAAGTAGCGAAACATTTTCGTAGTTAGCACACGGTTCCCTTATCTCGATATTCACAAAGAGGCTTGGAGAACTCCTGGTGAATCAATCGTCAGCCGGACTGACTACATTGCGATCGAAGCAAGACACTTCTCCAGTATTATGGATATCCGGACGTTCCGAGGTATGGATATCCCGAATAGCCCAAAGACATCCTAAGGCCGTGAGGGATCTCGAGGTCGAACGGCTGCAATTATAAAAGATAGCCGAATTCATTTCCAATCGAGTCTGGTTTAAACACTTAAGTTTTCTGCCGTCACACCAACGCTACTAGAAAGCCATCAAAAACACCGGGTTTTACTCTCCCACCACAATGAAATCCCTGGTTTGACGACGAGTATCGAAGAGCACCGGTCCTCGTAGTTAAGCAAGATGCATAAAAAAACTAAGGCCGCTTACTGGGTCTACCATGAAAAAAGGAGCATGTAACAACTCATCTTTAAAATATGGTCGCACGAAAGTTTGCCCGATTAATGGAACCATGGCATTGTTTGTCCGATACTCAAAACAGGAAACTTTCTGAACTGCTCCGATACAGAGGCATCAGTCTTTTTAACTATGCCTACAAGAGCTTTTCTGGATTCGGTATCCCTGCAAAACTCGTCCGTCTGTGCAGGATGACGACGGAGAATGCACGCTGCTCTATTAAGATCGGTAAATGTCTCACCGAGACCCTTGATGTCAAAAGAGGGCTTAGAGCCACGAGGAATAATGCTGGGCAATCGATGCTTTTTTAGGCAAAAAGGCAATTGACTAATAAAGCCCTCTCGGGAACAGCGATATATAAATTCTTTATGATCGCAGTCCATTCTCTATGGCGTAAAGGCATGAACATGATAAAAATGGATGAGGATGCTCTTGGCTACTTAAAGGGGAACGTTTTTCGGGTAATTTTCGGACGAACTGTATATCGACTTCGACCTAACCAGAAGAGTGAAGATCCAACAACTGACATGGCTGGGTAATGTAGAACGGATGGACACCAACGCTCCGGTCGGAAAAGTCTTCGATTTCGCCCCAGAAAGACAGCGCAGTAGAAGAAGTCCGCGACTCAGGTGGCGCAGGCAAGTAGAAGAGAGAAACATGTTGTCTGAGGCCTAGGTTAACCCGCACTGTTGGGCCACCTAAGGGACTACTGACGAGTAACAGATCGGTATATCGAACAAGTGGCTATCTCCCGCTATTATCTGCTGCAGACGTAGCAGTATGAACTGGCGAACACAATAGGATTGCACTTGTTGAATTTAGAGGAAGCCGAAATAATATTCCGATTATCTAGCTAGAACTTGTCAACAAACTCACTTCTTGGCTTACTTCATCCTGTCCTACAGCCACAGTGATGTATCTAAAATCTTCATAACAGCTGTGAAGAATTAGGAACGATTTTAACTGTGGACAAAGTATATAGCCCAAAAGGAATTTCGGAATCATTAAAGTAACCAATAAAGGGTTATAAATAGGAAGTTGCGAAAACCCAATGTAGGCTCATTGGCAGAAGTTTGAAAAAAAAAATTCGAATCGTGGGAATCTGAGGAAAGTCGTTGCATATGCTTATAGATGCTCATTTCTCGTATTTCAAAGTAATCCAGTTATGATCTGATGTCTGGACCGCAGTTTTTATACCCAAAGCAAGTAAAATCTATAATATGATACCACATGATAGCAGATCCAATAGTCTGTCCTCCTATTGAAGCGTAAAGTTAGCAATCGTCTACCGCGCGGGTTATCTCGAGTTCAGTAATCTCTGGGACGATATTTGTGGAATGCGAGTACAAGTTAAATTTTTATTTTTCGAATATACCTAACAATAGAACGACTGCGACTTTTTAACTTAAGTGCATGTAAAGTGATATGCAGCTAATGAGTTCCGTGAGTCATACAGGGCTTCATTTGCAGCCGATTAATCTTTTTTTTCAACAGTAGAGTCATGAGCGTAGACTAAGCGTAAGTCTCGATTCTTTCCAATAAGACCGGTTCTTTCGCAAGAAAAATTAAAATACTCTAATGTCGACTCGGACAGTTACATTCCTGTGGATATCTTTAACAGCCGAAAGTCATTGGACAATTACGATTAAGTTCAACATCGAACGGTAGACTTTTCCCATCGAGTTTCCATTAACCATGCCCATTCAAAACCCCAAACTACTCGGACTACATACCTATATGTATATCCTACACACCTGCTGATTTGTCTTTAAACTTATATTGACCATTTAAGAAATGAATCGACCTCAAAGCATTACCCTCTAGGCTTATCGATCTTACAACTCCCAGTACTAAATACGAGTATACATTCAAAGTTCACACCATTGAGCATAAGTGCAGTTTAAGCGGCTACTGTGCAATGCACTTAAGTTGATCAATAAAATTTCAATGGAAAAATTGTCACACATCTAGCCGTACCTCGCCAGTCCGTCCACCCTCAACAAAACCAAATAGTGAGGTGACCATAATTTGTTCAATCCTGGCTGAAAAATAAATTACTTAAAAAATAAAAAATTAATTGATCCCATAAATACCGTAATCACGCAAGCCAATCGCAATGAATAAAATTAATTACAATTCCCCATATGTGCCACTTTTAGTCTCCAACAACAACCCGACAAGCAAAATTGCGTTCGGTCACTTTTTAATTGCACCCTAGGAGCTGCCATCGAAGTCCATCTTAAACTCCGGCGATGGCAGTGGCAGCATCGGCGTCACCTCACCACCAATCTCGTTCTCCAACATGTCTATCAAGCGGCTATTTTGTATTTCTTTTTTTCGTATTTGTGCGATACTTTTTAAATTGGGTCATTAAAATTGTTTGAATGGTAGCTGCAAGCAGGCAATATCGAGAAAGGAGTTTCATATCGAAGCCCATAGCCGCTGTCCAATGGTATATTACAAAAGTCAAATAATGGTACGGATAACTGCCAAATGGCTGTGACATAACAAAAATGAAAGCCAGCACCCCGATATGCAAGGGTCTCTTGGTTAAATCACATGATTCAGAGTGGGCTAGAGGGTTGGAGTTGTAGTAAGAGGAGATACATGGTAGACCAGGGCGTATCCAGTTTTGTGGAGTAGACATTCTAGCTGCCAACATACATACACCCACTTTGGTCTACGTCTGAAAAGTAAATCGTGCAATTGCATTCCCATGACAACTTGTGGTGCAAACTGAACAATGGAGAACACCTCACCTTTCGCCCCATGCAGAGTTTTTAACGTGTTGACTGTAACGATGGTGGCACAGTCATCAACCACACTCTCTGGATTTTTCTGTTTTTGTTTGTTTTTTTTTTTTGTTCTTATTTGTAGATAAAGTTGATCAGCACAGATACGAATAGAAGCAAACCCAAAGTCAATAGTTCGTATGGAGATTCCATGGAACAGTGGCATGCAAGGTACTATTGTAAACTGTTGCTATGTGCAGTTTGCCAAACTAAGTGCAAGATGGTAAGACCCAATTTTTTGAAACCAAGCATGCAAATGGGTGTTACCACTGAGGATAGTGAACTGTTACAAGAAGCTCTAAAGAACGTCCACGAAAAAACAATCTACTGGGTAGATTTGATCAAAAAAAGAACAATTTCAGAGGACTTCGTATTTGTCAATAAGTAAAACTATCTGCCTTGTCAGAATGGGATGGTAATTTGCTTAGATTTTGTGCGAGAAGAAAAGTCGTCGAAGGGAGATCTTAAGCAAGAACAAGATTTTGGACACAGACTTTATTCGTCTGCAATTGGCAGTAGTTCAAAAGCCGATGCACTTCTGACAGTTCTAAAACTCTTAACAAGAACTAGTTAGAGTTTTCGAAGCAATTTAATAGTAGATCTGGAAGTAGTAGAACCTCGCCTAGGGATAGATTGATCTGAACAACTTTTTCTGTGAAAACACTTAATTATCGGTACCTATACTAGAGAATTTTAATGGTAACAATGAATGATGGCATGGCGTAACTTTAAGTCAAATTCAACAAATTCTACTATTTGTCAAAGGTCTTTGAGAAACTAATGGAAAAATGGATACTCAAACACTTGTCACTACATCAGCTACTTACCCCATATCAGTCTTGTTTTCGAGCCAACCCCAGCTGCTCCAAGGTCATGGTTAACTTCTTATCCTTTTATTAACTCTTTCTCGTTATACGAACTTATGCGTAACGAGTTTCCCATTTGAATGCGTCTACATACTGCTCGGTCCTGTATCGCTTCAGTGGTTAACCCCAGGTGTTGTTGCGCATTTGCCAACTGTGAAATCCAGGAATTCTTTTTCCGACCTCGTTTTCTTACAGTTGGAGTGACCGTAGTTGATAGTACCTTTTTAACCGGACTTTCCGTAGGTCTTCTTTGAACGTGGCAATGCCAGCTTATTCTATTCGTCTCAAGCTGTTCGGTTACCGAATTCTTCCTCTTATATGTGTAGATCTAATGCAATCGCGTTTGGTGACTCCACTAGACATCCTTAACATTTTCATTTTAGCTGCCGTCATTTTGTTTTTAACGCTTCGTACATTGTCCAGCACTGTGAACCGTACATAAGAGCTGGTCTAATAACTGTGGTGTAGAGTTTCCCAAAAATTTTCCCGCCATTTCATCCACCCCACACTCACTGTGTAGTTTACTTCGTCGTTACATTTCGCATCCGTGTTGACGATTGATCTTAAGTACTTAAAGATAGTGCTTTTCGTGAGAACTACGAGTATTCCGTCCGGATATGATGGAACAGGTCGCAACGGATGCGCAAATGGGCACGTCAAATGCTGCGCCTTTGAACGACTTATTTTAATCGCGTTTCTCTCTAGCGCATTTTTCGATGAATCTAAGGCGTTCTGCAAATCTTCGACGTTATCGCTTAGTATAACTGCGTCGTCAGCGAAGACAATTGGCGTTACATTTACTTCGCGCATGCAGTCTTTTTAAAGATAGTCGAATACTACGTTAAAGAGGAAAGTGCTAAGGACGCATTCTTGGTGCACCTCTACATTAACTGGAAATTCTCTCGTTACCCCAGCAGAGCTTTTAATCGCAGTTTTCACGATTCCGTACATGTCTTGTACGAATTCTTGGCGAATCTTAACTTAACTTAACTTATCGGGCTCCCGATCCGTGTAGAGTCTCTGCCTGAGACACTGCAGCCTTCCATCCCCTACGATCCCGGGCACGCTGCTTCCAGTTGTCCAGACCAAGCACTCTGGTATCCGCGATGGCCTGGTCTTTGAAACGCAGGTTAGGTCTTCCTTGTCTTCTCGAACCTGGGGGCTGGGTCTCGAAGATCCTCTTAGCTGGAGCTTTATTGCCCTTTCGCTCGACGTGGCCGAGCCAATATAGTCGACGTGTTTTGGCTTTTTGGACCACATCCACATCTAGGTATAGCTCATAGAGTTCGCGGTTATATCTTCTCCTCCATTCGCCCTCCTCGCACACAGAACGAAAAAGAACCCTGCACCAGCTCTCTCTTCTTGCTTATCGTCCAGCACTCGGCGCCATAAGTCAGAACTGGTAGGATAAGGGTTTTGTAGGGTCCTTTGAGTTAGGAGTTTTGAACCCAATTGTTTGGCCAAGCCGAAGTAGCAACGGTTTTCTAAGGTAATTCTTCGCCGGGTCTTCACTATGGTGTCATCCGTGGAGTTCATGTTTACTCCGGGGTAGGTGAACTCCTTGACTACCTCGAAATTGTTGCTAGTGACGTTTTGTATTAGGCGGTGGACAAATGCTTGTTTGTTTATTGATAGCATGAACCTAGTCTTGTCCTCATTTACTCATTTACTTCAAGGCCAACGGCACGCTGGGAGCGATGTCAATATCGTCCGCCTACCCCAGCAGCTGGACGGAATCTCTTAAAGGTAGTGCCTTCCGTGTTGACACCTACCCTGCGCACTATCTGCTCCAGTACAAGATTGAAGAAGTCGCATGATAGCGAGGAAATACTTCCAAACTACACGTTGCAGCGCGTGTTTTGCAGCGTCACGGCTGAATCAGTTTTGTCGAGACTCCGAATTCGGCCATCGCCATATAGAGCTCCGGGCGATGTATGCTATCACACGCGGCTTTGAAGTCGATGAATAGGTGGTGTGTTTCGACTTCGAAGTCGGTGTGCCGGGTTGGAAGCCACACTGGTACGTGGCGATTATTGTGTTGCAGAAGGGTTTAAGACGTTTACAAAGTACGTTGGATAGAATCTTATATGCGAAATTAAGCAGGAATATGCCTCGACAGTTCTTGCAAGACATAGGATCGCCTTTTTTGTAGATGGGGCACATAGAGCTGATAGTCCAGTCATCGGGCATGTTTTCTTCCACCCATACTTGGTTGATGATTCGGTGCATGCTCCCTATCAAAACATCACCACCGTATTTAAATAGCTCAGAGCCTGCGGCATTATTGTTCTTAAGTTTTTTTATAGCTAAGGCAACTTCTCCTATACAAGGTGGTGGAACTGGTTCTATCAATCACTCTCTCTCTCTCACATGATGCCCATTAAGCAGCTGCTGGAAATGCTGCCTACTTGACAAACCACTGCGATTAAGAACGAAGGATATATGTTACTTCACTTAACAATGAAATAACAACAGTGGATAAAGAAGGCAGAACCGTTGAAGCAGCTGTGAAGATAAGAGAGGTAATGGAGGGAGTGAATATTATAAGAGCCTTCAAACACGAGCTCTAGACGGCATTCAAAGTAGTGATTTGAAATAAAATGGAAAAATATTCCAATTACCGTGTATTTGAATTACTAATGTACGAACTACAAACAAACCGTCAACACGTGCAAAGTACTCTCAGCCTTTTTTTTAAATAAAATGTGACCTCACAAGCCAAACAATTTATTCCCACATCACATCGTTTCATTGGAAAAATCCCGCAAATGATAATTCATGAATTTACTACATACACTCACTCGATGACTAAAGGATTTATGTTTTCGAATTTCCGTAAGTTAAAAGGGAATACAACAAAATTTTAAATTCATTTCGCCGTTGTCCGAACCGGAACGGTCCAATAGATTAATTTCCCCTTTTGATACAACCATGTCAAAGTTTTCGTATTTGGACCTCAGTTCGACAAATTGACGACAGGTTTGGCTTCCCACAACTATCCCAATACGAACTCTTGACTAAAATAACGTTGCAGTTTATTTTCCGGTCGCCAAATGTAGTTCACCCAACCTATTGGTCACACCTTTCTTCCTACGAAACAATCATCATGCGAATCATCTCATTTCCGCTGGCTTTTTCTAGATTTCCTATTCGTATTCAGTGAATTTTAAAACATATCCGTACAGAAGCTATTACAAATTTGTTTGGGAATTCCATGTCAGTGGACCAACAAAAAAGGAAATCTCAAGCACATGTCACTGTAGAGGTTGTACTTCGATTGATGGTAACCAAAAAGGGAATTCGAACAGTTGCCTTCCGCACGCGGAGTCAACCTGCGATGGATGCAGTCAATTGAGTTCGAAAGCACAGATCGCAGCCCAACAGATACAGTGTCCAGATTCGGAAAGGGAGCACTGCAGGGATTTCACTATGTGGAAGGTGTGCATTTATGACCAAAATTAAACTTTAAAAATGAAAAAGAAATCTATCTTTTTAGAAGGAGATTAGAGTGATAATTGTAGGCAGGCAAAGTAACCAACATATGTAGTTTTAGGTTTAAGCTGACATTGATGACTTAATACGCCGTACATCATGCCTCAAATTAAATAGAATCGATGTCAGGAAATATACGTATCTTGCGGACGACATTACTTTTACAAACGACAACGT
Source organism: Volucella inflata (assembly GCA_928272305.1). Classification (NCBI taxonomy): domain Eukaryota; kingdom Metazoa; phylum Arthropoda; class Insecta; order Diptera; family Syrphidae; genus Volucella; species Volucella inflata. Next base: position 70,277,085 of record OV743719.1, read on the forward strand.
ACACAATTTTGCAATCCTGCAATATGAGAGCCAGTCTTTAGGATTGAGGGCATACTACCACCCATTAGCGATATGCTCAACTAAACACCCGATTAAGTCAAATGCTATGGACTAAGGAGTATCGTGTCAATCGTTTTGTAAAGCTGAATCGGACTAAGTTGACTCTCTAAGTGTAAGTGAATTAAATGGTCGTCCAATCCCAAATTTGGCTTTGAAGCAAACATAAAAATCTGAAGTGTGTAGAAGTTTTGGAAATTTACTCGTTTGGAATGAAGGTAAATGTTACTAATCCAAGCCGAAAGGTGTCCAGAGAGATGCATCGGATAGATATTCATGTATTCATGGTATTTTGCATAGACAAAACATGTAAAGATCATTTCCTAGCTCAGGTAAATAGCACTCATAACGCAGCACTAAGCTGAGATATCGTTATGTGTGCCATCCACATCAATTAAAGGCGCTTCTGTGGTTCACACCGTGTTAGACAAAGTGACAGTTCTTGCAATTCTAACAGACCAACAAGAAATACTTAGACATTAGCTCATGTCGTAACTGAGTCTCACATGGTTACTGAAGAAGAATTGAATTAAAGATTGGAACGTAATCGCCAACTTATGATAAACTATTGGGTTGATCAATAAGTTGAATGTTTAATCCAATATAGAGGGTTGTCGTTTATATTGTTACGAGAATTTGTTTTGATCGGACAAAAAAAGATGTCAAAGCGACTGAGATTTTGCTATTAACGCTGACACTTGTCAGCTTTGGTTTGTACGCCTTCGTTCAGGAAATACAGACCTGTTCGCTCTGGACGTCCACCCACCACAGACGACGATCAAATCTTGGCTACAGTTAGCGTTGACAGGCATTTCACGACACAGGAGATCGCTTAGCCGTTTAACATCACCCATACAAACGTTTCACAGAGACTGGAAAGACTTGGAATGTCGAAAAAGGTGGATGTTTGGATTTCTCACGAACTCAGTGAAGGAAACATTATGGATCGCATAATGGTCTGTGCACCTTTGTTGTAATGAAATTTGGTTAAGGCTTTCCTGAAAAGAGTGGCTACGGGAAGCGAAGAATGGGTGGTTCACAACAACATTCGGCGTACGAGGTGAATCGCTAAAATGGGGGGGGGGGGGAACAAGATTTTTACCTTAAAGAGGTCATGTTGAGCACTTGGTGGGATTGGCGAGGTTTCCTTCACTTCGAATTGCTTCCACACAATTAAGCAAACAATTTTATTAAATATTGCTCTCAGCTCGATATTTTGAAGCAGCCAGTTGAAAAAAAACGGTCAGAATTGGCGAACATGAAGGACTTTGTTTTCCATCATGACAACGCCAGACCACACACTGCTTTAATAACAAAACAAAAGCTGAATTCATTGGGCTGGGAAGTTATGCAGCACATTCCACACTCACCAGATCTTGCGCCTTTTGACTGCCTTGATGATATCAAAGCGTACCTGTTATACGACTGCTTAATCGTCTAGAACGAAGGAAGAAATGAGTAGACCATAATGGACAATATCTGATGGATTAAATCAAAACCATAAAAAATCGCAGAACTTATTGAACTTCGAATTGGCATCACTGTTTTCGGTGACAGTCGATTTGACAGTTCTTGCTTGTTTTGAGGTAAGTTTGTTTTTGCAATTTATTAACCATAGACTTATGGGGGAACAACATTTGCAAATTGTTCAAATTTGTTTTAAAAAACATGGTTCAATTCGAACGACTCATCGGGCAGTACGTGCATTTTATGGTGCTCATTACAATATTTTCGTAATAAGTTTACTCTAAACGGTAATACGTATCCCGTACGATGTCGTACAATGCGCACACAATAAGCGATTTATGCTGCGCAGCGTCGTGTTGATAGTAATCAAAATGTGTCATTTTATCGTCATGGCCAACAACTAATTTCATACACCTTATGGAAAATTCGGTTTACGTGCTGACAAGATTCCACGTATACACCAATTGAAGCCACATGATCATCGTTTGCCCCGTACATTTGGTTAATGGGCTATTGATCCAACATTTAATTGAAATTAAAATTTTTTTATTTTTTTTGTTCAGTGATTTGTTAAATGGTTATTTCAATCGGCATTTAGAGCGATAATAATACACAAGCCATTGTCAAGACACTGTAACATCCAAGAAAAAGTCACTGTTTGGTGTGTTCCACGGGCCGGTTGAGTCATTGGTCCATATGTCTTCAAATACTCGTATGATGAAGGTTACCACTTGAACATTGAGACACGATTACTAACTTTGGAAGGCATGCTGCAGATCTGCGATTTCAACAGGACGGCGCCAAATGCCACATAGCGCGCAATATAATCAATTTGCCAAAAGAAACATTCGTTTAACGATTAATTTCACGAAATTGACCTGTTGACTGGGCAGTTCGTATGTAAAGTCGCATGTCTATTCCGATTAGCCTTGGAAGCCAAAATTCGACACGTTGTTGCTGAAAATTGGACCTCCAGATTACGCCATGTTCGATCCAGACACGGCAATTACAAGCTTAAAGTCATATTCAAACGTCAATGCCATACAATTTTCTGCCAAATAAAGTCAATTTTATGTATAAAACAGCGCCCTTCACGTCTACTTGCTTACTTTTGCTTAGATCCTCTGAACAGGCACGGGGCACATAAAATAAACAACGGCTGTAGGCTCTGTTTATTGTTTATTTGTAGGCATCGTGCTCTAACACGCTTAAGTTATCTCCAAAAACTGGATTCTTTCTAGACTATCCTTTACCTTGCCCTCATGGGTTGACCCACTTGTCTTCCTTCACTGATTCTTCACAATATAGCTCGTTGCCATCAGAGATTGACAGATAGATTTTCCAGTCCGAATCTAGTTTGAGACACAGAGAGAAATTGATTTCGTATTTTTATTGCAACAATGCAACTCGTGTCATTAGACCAAAGTCAAAAGACGATGGCCGTGAAGAGCCAATACACCTACAGTGCGCATTTTGCCGAAGACCATTTTATCTAAATGAAAAATGGCCCTAAGAGTACAGTTCAGGATTTATTATTTTTATTATTTTTAAAGAACATATTTCTCAAAAGACCCTTGTCTTGATGATAGCTCCTTTACACTGCCAAAAGGCCGATGATATCTTAAAGTTCTTCGTCATAACATGTTTAGTCCACGGCATCCAAACTCTCAGCTTTGTTGAAAAATCTCGTAAATATCAGACATGGCAGACCCAGTCACCTTTCTCCTTCTCATCACAGAAAGCAAGGACGAAGAGGCTCTGCTTTCGACTCACTGTAGGTGCTGTTTTAAAGTACTTTGACTAGCCTGCTGGTTTCATGAACTGTTTTTGTCAAGAGGCATTACAAAAGTCACTCTTCTAAGTCCGAACTAGCTTGCTACTTTTCTACTTCCTTTACTGTGTCATTGCAAGTCTTCGTTCCAATATGGAAATGGCTATCTGCACGATTGTTTTCTAGCGTACATGTCAATTCAAAACACTCAGTGGAAGTACGGATCATGTTCTGAACAAACAGCTTTCTCTAGCTTCCGTGGTACTGTTCAAAGATAAGGGATTCTTGATAACTCTAATGAGGACTTAAGCGTTCTTAAGCAGTTAGTTTGTAGACTATTATATTGCCATTCTTTTACATAACAACCGGTTGGAGGACCTTGTATATCAAGTGTGCTTTTATAGTGAAGCTAATTTTAATTTTGAAATTGAAATTGAAAAATGGCCCAGTGGCCTTCTGAGTCTATCTGGTTCCTATCGAAATTACTTCAAACGAAACGAGTTGATAACCTCAAAGCAAACCTAGTTAGCCTTGGCTTCGCTAGCGATCGCAATATTTTTGATTTTTGATTATCCTATAGCAGTCATTCTACAGTCCAAGGGCAAACAGGCTCGTTCTCAAAATTTCCACTAATTCTTATTCGAATTGACAACTCTGACAGCATGGCCTTTTGCTGCAATTTTTACTGACACTTATGAGACTATTTCAATCAAACACCACAGATAGGCAGCCAAAACCAAAAAACCGTTCTACCGATTAGTGCTGGTCACGTGCAGAATATTTTTTAAAAGCCTTGATTGGATTAATAAAAATTCTTTCAGAATATCCAACAGACATTTTTTACACTTAAGGCAACTATATTTAATCCCCAACCCTCCAGAGCGTTCAATTAAGTGGTGGGCTTTCCGAAATCGCTGTCAACCTATTAGAAGTTCACTCCAAAACTGCCAACAACTTTTTTTTCTCAACAGAAAAGTCTTCACCTTGCCTGTACGATTTTATCGCCACTGTGATAAATTGCTAGAATTCGCTTCGGTACCGTATTTGCACCGCTGCCATTAATTGATTAATTAGCAGATTTGTTCATTCACCATGCATCATGCCCTCTGATTGATGGTCCCGCAATAATCAACCACTCCCGACCAAATTCAATCTCCACAAGCATTGCAAAAGTGCCTGGTCTGTGTGTACACCACGCACTTCAAGTAGGTGATAGTACAACTAACTAAATCTGTCACAGATTCAGAGTTGTGGCCGGTGCACAACAACTATCTCTCGACAACGACCGGCTGATTGCCTGTAATTAAGACCACCCCAAACCCGGCTACGACCTTCGTTCGAATTAATTCAACAAATCTCTGCGTTTATCTATTTTCGTACGCGTTAACAATTCGCAAAACTTTAATCGACTCACTCCCCAGATTGGCGTTGGGCATGGGACCCTGGCTTGACTGCGTGCGCACGATTATTGATTGCGCAATCCAAATTCAACCAGAAAACACACATCCAATGGAAAACTTGTTCCTGCAGACGGCCATAAATGTTAGCACACTCAACTCCATTTAGATACTTTCGTTTTCTAATGAATGGATAACAGAGCGACACATACAGAGCAATAGCCGATAAATCAGTCAGACAAGCCCGATGGAAAGACAGACGATGATTTTGTTTAGTTTTTTATTTTTGACTTTTGAAATAATAAGCCATTGACAAACAGAGGAAACCTTTTGTGGCATCGTTCCGAGTAGTTGAGAGGCTACGTATGGTCTGAGTGTCATAAACATGACATACGAGCATGAAGGAGGAATTTCCTACAATGACATATGACGATGGCAGGAAGTGGGAAACCTATTTGGAATTTCATTTCATGTAAGTGATGTCAATTGGATTTGACGTTTGAACGGTAAATGATGAACTTTATGTTAATCATCAAATGGAAACTTTCGTACTCGTATGCAGGTACGTATTTTATCTCTATGCTGACAGTTGGAAAACTATAATAGCAAGCAACCGCCAGAGTCATTCCAGTTCTCCTAACCTTGCTTGACGTTAAGCACCGCTTACGTATTTTGTGGCAAGCATTCCAACAAGGTGTTCATTGTGAAACCCGTAGATTGACGACGAATACCGACGAGTGGAAGATGCACATAAGGAACTTTCTTTACTTAGGAGGCTCCCAAACCGTGAAGAAACAATGAAGCCCTCCATCGCTGTCCAGGCCCAATTGGATCAGTTTTGTCGAGACATTAAGCAGGAGTATGCTTTTGTAGTTCTTGCTGGAAACAGGATCGCCTTTCTTTTAAATAGGCCATATATTTACAGCTGATTGCCTAATGATAGGACATTCCCTCCTCTACCCATACTTGATTGATGAACTGTTGCATGCTAACCTCCTCTATATTGGGTGGTGGCACTGGTTCTTCATTGACTGGACGTGGGTTCTCCTCTTGTCCCATCACTTTCTATTCATTATGCTGCTGGAAATGCTGCTTAAATACAAGGTGGGGTGAAAAGTAACCTCCTTGACCACCAGAATGCGCTGCTATTGCCTTGAAGTCCGTTCATATTTAGGCAGACATGCCAAATTTCAGTGCGATACTGTGTTTAGTTTTGTTTAGACAGCTGATTATTGTAGATGTTTTTGGGATCATGTTGAGTATGGACAAAAACGATTTTCATTCTCTCATAAAACTTTTTTCTTGAGAGGCAAAACGGCGAAGGAAACAAAAGAAAAGTTGGATAAATATTATGGGGCTAATGCTCCGTCGTTTCGAGAGTTTCGTGGTGGCCGCAACTCCACTACCGATCAAGTCCGCAGCGGTAACAGAGGACCATGTCAAAAATATACATGAAATGGTGTTGGCTGACCGGAAAGTGAAGGTGCGCGAGGAGGCAGATACCACAAAGATTAGTACTGAGCGCACACGCCATATTTTGGGCAATATTCTACATATGAAAAAGTTATCCTGCCGCTGGGTGTTGCGCATGCTCACTCCTGACCAAAAACACGAACGCGAGAGCACTTCGAAAGAGTGTTTAGACTTGCTGATATCGATTGGTAACTGTTGATGAAACCTGGATCCACTATTACACACCAGAGAACAGAATGAGTGCCCGGCAATGGACTTCGGCACGAATGCTCCGAAGCTGCCGAGGGAGGGTCAATAGGTCGGAAAGGTTATGGCGTCGGTTTTCTGGGATTGTCATGGCATACTCTTCGTGGACTACCTCGAAAAAGGAAAAGCCATCAACAGCGAGTATTACTGTGCATTATTGGAGCGATTGAAGGCCGAAATCGCAGCAAAACGGCCGCACATGAAGCGAAAAACAATTTTTTGTTTTTGGTTTGTTTTGCGCCGGCGCATAAAATCATCGCAACCACGGCTAAAATCAATGACTTGATTTGGCTCCTTCGGACTATTATCTCTTCCCAATCGACGTCACGGAGGAGTATTTTGCAGACCTTCCGGAAAAATACTTTTCGGACGGGATCAAGAAGTTGGAAAATCGCTGGAATAAGTGTATCAACCTAAAAAGGGACTATATTGAATAAAATAAAAAACATTTAAAATTTTTTTTTTTTTCATTCCCAAGGAGGCTACTTTTCACCCCACCTAGTACATCTGCATTGCTTTTCTGAAGAGCTTGGGTTCCGGACTTGAAGGCAGCCATCAGCTGCTTGATTTTCTAGTAAAATATCCAGATGATGTTTCGATACCAAAACTCTGCGATTTCCTTGAGCTGGGACACTGCACATGTCCTCTTCTTTCTACGCAGGAATTTCTTTTCTCCCTTCTTATGGTTTGATACTCCTACCTCGCTGCCCTTGTTTTCCGTTGTAGCGTTTGCAAATGTGCACGCTCTGTAGCCACTTTCCATTATACCAATCATACCACAGAAAATTGTTCAAGAGTGGATGCAAACCAAATGTGGACTCGACTACCTCCTTAATAATATCGCGATACTGATGCTACAATACATTCGCATATCTGGGTGCACAACGGAAAGCTACTTAGGGATTCTCTGTAGACTCTGGCTACTCCAATGGTCCTAAGATGTCCAACATTGAGTTTGTTTTTGGGGCAGTTCAAGGCTTCTTCTCGTTGGACAGCCGAGCTTTGAATTTAGCCGCAATAAGAAATTGGTCAGATTCGACATTTGCCCCTGGGAATGTGTGCACGTTTTAAATGCTAGATGCGCCATTTCCCATCGATAAGCATTTGACCATCTAGAGAGCGCCAACTTGCTTCGTGGATCCGTAGGTGTGGAACGTATTGATTTTTTTGTCCGTGTTACGGGATGCCGCAAAGTTGATAAGTCGGAAGTCGATATCTGTTGTCGTGTCGTGAAGATTGTGCTAATCAGCAAATCCACCGAAGATGCTTTCCTCTCCGATTTGTCATTAAAGTCCATAAGCTCAATTTTGACATTGTACTCTGGACAGGCTCCGCACGATCCATATAAATCACGAAACTTCTTCTTCCTTCCACTTCGTTGAAACCGTCATGTGTACATGGCTGTTTTTATGGAATGAGCCTCGGATTCAAATACCACCCAGGCGATCGCTTATCGGTTGAAATCAATTACCTTTGATCGTAGCCAACTTCCCATTACGAATCCGCATAATAACATGTGCAACCGTTTGTGGCAACTGTAATAATTATCACAATGTTGTCGTTTTTGCATACCCCTGGTCCTATCCAACGTATCTCCTGGGTAGCGGTAATATCTATCTTGTAGATATTTTAACATCACGTAAAAGAACTTGTTTGATCAACAAAGTACGAACGGAAACCTAAGAGAATGAACAAGGGAATTTAATGGTAGATTCGCAAAAAGAAGTAAACTGCAGAGTGATAAACGGTGATGACAATCAACATTCCCTTGTCAGGCAGACTCAACTATTCAACCTAGATAAAGATCAACGAACAGCTGCACTTAACTGAAATCTACGAAGTGAAACATCCCGTGTCCTAGCTTAAATCTAAAAAGGGGATTGGTACTCGAGTGGGCGAGAGATGACTTTATCAAGTGCAGGCACCAAGTCATCTCTTAAATACGGTTAGCCGAAAGTGTGACAGTCAATTGAAACTCCAGCATTGTACACCTGATTCTGAAGAAAAGAGACGACATCAAACATAAGATCTTCTTGGCCGTATTTTATAATCACCAAAAACCTTTTGTCAATCACCTGATTCATTCATGACAGTGTGGTTTCAGGTCTAGAGGACTGTCCAGATTTTCAAATGAAACAGATCTTGGACTTGTCATCTGAAAGGCTGCGTGCAGTTATATGCAGTTATATTATGGGAAAATTGTACGACGCTTTGTCCGGTTTTTGTAATCGGTAATCATTGAACGGAATTTTTCTGATGTCAGAAAAGTCGTCCGACGAGGCAATCTACTGTCATAGGTACGATATCTTCAACATTATCATGGGAATGAAAGTCGTTTCGCGCACGGGTAGATTTTATGTGAATCAGAAAGTTAGGGGCTGGTTGCACCGAAAGTCCAATCCAAAATATAATTCTCCGTGGAAGAATGAATGTTCTTTTCTCAAAGCGTTTTCCATTTTTTTTCCGACCGAGAGAGGGTTCACACCGTATGAAAGACGTAATTCACTGTGGAGGTAAGAGTGTTCTGTGTTCGTTTCCATCCATACATTTTATTTACTTATTGCCGATCATATGTTTTAGGTTTTAGCGTTCCCCACCTGCACAAAATTGCTTTCATTCCAATGAAGCCTTTTTTTGTGTGTAGCCACTGCGTTCATGAGAATGACCTTCATGAACACGCAAGTGTGGCCACGTACTTACATTGTGTGAAACTTACAAGATGACACTAGAGGCACAATTTTTCAAAATTCTGCACAGCTATTCTACATAATACGCCACTGGAATCGATACAATGTTCAATGCATTTTATTAACTACAATAGTTTCCTTCCAACTGCAGTGATGTATGATGCTTGTCAGCCATGTTCTTGAGTGAGAAGTAGTGAGTGTCATCTTCAGTAGGTATCTTTCCCGATATTCTGGATAAAAGCTACTTTCACTGTTCGCCATGGGTCAGTATCAAATTGGCATCGGTAATTGCGTTACATAAGTCTTAAGTAAGAAGTTGTCATTTTCGTTTAGAAAATTATGCCGAGAATGGACTTTTGATTCATTCTTGCGCTGTTGTACAGAGAGCATTGCTTTACTCACAATTTACTTTCAACACCTCCTCGAAATACTTCGTTCCTTTATAGATAACACACAACCCTTATTTTCCAACCTTTAAGCTAACAGTTTGAGTTGATATTTAATACTTTTTCAAGATTGACGAGTATGGTGAAAGCCTTTATCCTTCTATTTTCCTACGTAGTTTTAGAATAACAAACTGCTTAATTCCGTGTTTAGTTTGTAACGTAATAGATTTTCGAAATAAATTCTACACATTCGCCTTTGTTTATCTTCTACGAATGTCATAATGATTTCGTCTTTTTAGATGCATTCCTACTCTCATATGTATGAGTAGTTTCCAGGTCCATTAGTCGGAAGTTCCATGTAAAGTTAATGCATTAGGATTTTATTTTTAACCTCAGTGAACTACTTTTATGTAACTCGTGTTGCGACTCTCCGATTCTGACTACCCACATATACTAGAGCCCACTGATGTTGTAGTTTAGTAGGATTACAAGAAGAATCTCGAATTTATACCGTTCATACTGGGAGGGCAGATGAATCTAATGAAGAGCACTCACCCATTTGTGTACAGCTTAACACGATATGCATGAAACAAACCCTGTGGGGCATATAACCTGAAATTGTAAAACTTTCAAAGCTTGCTTGAATTTTTTTTTTGAGCGACGGTCTATCCATTTTCCGAACTCTTTGATAAGGTCCTTCTTTCTCTATACCTAAATGCTATATACTCGTTCATATATCTGTATCTTTATCCCATTTATACCCTTTCAATTATACAATAACCTTATTATCTGGAAATTGTTGATTTAATTGCATCCTGTCATGGACGATCTGCAGAAATTATTCCTTTGACCATTCAAAAGCAAAATAATTTGCTATTTCCTCTGCAGTGCGGCGTGCGTATCCTTAAATTGTCCCCAACTGAACAATATTTCTTCGCCACTGTGGAAAGGGAAACTTTTCATCAATGTCTCAGTACGGATTCGTCCTTGAAGTGACATAAAAAATTGGTTAAAAAAAAAATAAAGATACACCAGACAACCACAACAACGGTTCAGTTAGGAATAAGGTAAAAAAAAAAATTCAGATGGCACGATGTTCAAAGTTGTTTTAATTTTGTTTTTTTATCTTTTTATCTTGTAACCTAGCTTGTTGGTAAATACGTCTTGGAATCCCTTCAACCCAAATATTCCAAAAAAAAAAAAAGAAATATCCTGACTAAATTAATTACCCGTTGATACGAATACTCTTACATTGTTTTGGAAAGGTTTCCCTATGCTTCCATGGTTAGAAACACATGGGAATCCTTTCAAGTGACTTGTGGAATTTTTTTTGCTACAAAATTATATTGCCAAAATAAGGAGCAAGGAAACGATGTATGGGTGGCACAAAAAAAAAACAAAAACAAGGAAATAATATAGAGAAAGTTAGATACTTCCAGGATATTTTGACGACATGAGAACTTTTTGATTTATGCGGCACGTGCTTTCGCGGACACAAACCTTAACCTACGAATGTATAGGTATACATATCTGTTCAAACTTACATATAATGATGACTTGTGTTCTTCTTTCGATGTAATGAGTGTGCTTAATTGAATAGCCTTGGTATCTAGGAAGCTCCACAGATACTTCAGTTTATGCTTAAACGTTTTTCTCGTCTAAGTAATGACATTCGATTTCAAGGATATTGTACTTAAGGATTAAAATGGCATTACCGCTCATTCAGATCTTTGAGAGCTTGTGTACTTTCATCACTCTTGGTGGTTAATCCAAAGGAATTTCCGTTGGCAATGTTTGATTAAAGCTGGATTGCCTTAAACTGATATGTGGGAAGCAAGAAAATTTTGAATTTGCTTAGAAAACTTTTTTTAAAAAGACACTTCATGGCCATAAAGTATTAACCATAGCTACAAGCTAAAGCCCACGATTTTCTGCACATGAACGTTCTCCAATTCAACCCTATCCTTCGTTTATATATATACAACAAACCATTTTTTTTTTCTGCTTGAGTAAACGAACTCTTTTGCAAGAACGACACGAATCTTTGCACTTTGGATTAAGTCGGCTAGTTCTTTGTGACGAAGAGACACTTTGGACAAAGGCCCACCTAGGGTTCGCTGAGATGATAAGATTGCTCCTAGAAAAGAAGTCAATCCGATATAAAGACATCGCCAAGTTTGACACAGTTTGTGGTCTTTGACCACCGCAAAGTTTAATCTGCCAAAATTGATGTTTTGTCGGAGACGTAGGCGTTGTTTCCTTTTTGATTAACAGCATATACTTGGTCTCTCCCTGATTAACTGTAAAGCTCATCTTCGCCTCTTTCGAAGGTGAAAGCTGCTTTCTATCAATTAAGTCAATATCGCCGGCGTATGCCAGTAGTTGAACTGACTTTTGAAAGACTGTACCTCTTGAGTTGGCGGGTGAGTTGTGCACCATTCATTCGAGAATGATGTCAAATCGCACGACAGCGCATAGCCTTGTCTCAATCATTTTTTGACAGCAAATGTCTCGGTGAGATCTTAACCGGCCTTTATAGAGCAGCGTGCATTCTCCATCGTCATCCTGCACAGACGGACGAGTTTGGCAGGGATGCCAAAACTAGACATTGCTCTGTATAGACTGTCTCTATAGGTGCTGTCTTACGTGGTGGTGGACTTTTCCGGCCTGGTTGTTGACAAACGGCTTCTGGCGTTCACAAAATGCGCAAGATAAGATCTTGTATAAAACCATACTGACGTTCCATTCACGGGCATACTTTCGTGCGACCGTATTTTAGAGATTTAGGGTATGCTCCTTACCAAGTCATCGCCTGCTACTTTGGACATCTTGGCAGTCAGGCCGTCCGCTCCAGCAGCTTTGCTTAGATTTGGCTATATTTACTTCAACAATGTCGAGTAAACGGAATTGTTGGTCTACATCGTCCAGGTTGAAAGGTTCATTATACCTGAAAGCGATATTTGGTTCGGTATACAGCCTACGGAAACGCTCTTTTAAATCCCCATCATCGACTACGACTTTGCTACGATGTTCCATACATCGTCTCGGTTTGCGGTTTGTTTTCGTGGCATGTTTTTTTTACTCTAGATGAAACTTCCTGGAGTAGCATCTCCGAATTTCTTTCTACGCGCCAGCACTCGTTGTCAAACCAGGACTTTCATTGTGGTGGTCGAATAAAACCCAGCAGAACAGAGGCGGCATTTCTGTTGGCTTTTTGACAGTCTTGCCACTAGTCTTTGATACTTGGTGCTGGCGGCAGAAAACCTCTTAAGAGGCGAAGGAGGACTCGATCGGAAAGAATTCGGCGATTTTAGCCGTTCAACGTCAAGCTTCCTCACAATATTAGCTTATGTTTGCAAAGTTGGGGATATCGGAAACCGTACCTTTGCTACAACAAGGTAATAGTCCGAGTCAATTTTGGCTGATCCGAACGTTCGGACATTCATAATACTGGGGGAGTCTCTTGCGTCGATCTCAATGTGGTCAATCTAGTTGGCGGTTGATTGATCTGGTGTTCTCCAAGTCCCATTGTTAATACCGAGATGTGAGAACCGCGTGCTAGCTGCGACAAAGTTTCGCTCTATTAGCTTGAATCCGTTACCGGAGGCTGTGTCGTGCAAACTACGAGTATACCTTTCGATAGTACTACCTAAAATGCCCTCTCTTCCTAGCTTTGCATGCAAGTCCCCGGCGGCAATTTTAATGTCATAGCCAGGGCATTGCTCGTTGGTCTTGTTCAAGAAGTCGTAGAATATATCTTTGCATCATATATAATCTCTCCCCTCTTTGGCCATCGATAACAATCACGTAGTAGATATCGCGGTTTTTCATTTTTTTTTTTTATATCCCGCCCATTCCATCGCATTTGTTGTTGGATGGCAGTAATATCTAATGTGCAGAAGTCTAGGGCCCCGCCAGTTGTTCGACTGCATGTGGCCTATTAAGGGACCTAACATTCCAAGCACATATCCGACGTTCGTTGTCCTTAATTCGTTTGCATGGGCTATCAACAGTAGATCCGTCCATATCCGCCTTATTTCTGCTTCATAACTTTCTTCGTTTTTGCATGGCCGGGCAGTTACCTCGCCGGCACAACCCCCAACTTTAAGGGCCGGTTCCATATTACATACCTTTAGGACAAGGGGTCGGTTAGACCGAAGCCGTTCGGGGCTGTGAGCGCTGTCGTTGGTCCACTATAGGCTTATCCGCTACCATCTCTTTTCCATGTCGCTTATTTAGTCCTACGAATGCTTACCGGCCCGTTCTCCAAATATGTCGCAGTAGCCCGGATAAGGTTTTTGTTGTTTTATTTTGGGATTTTATTTCGTAGTTGATTTTATCTTTTCATCCGCTGTCCCATTTAAAGTGCTTCTATTTTTGTCATCTGCTCACTACTCGCTCTCATAAGTTTGGCAAGTCGAATTCGGATGGACATCGACCAATAGTCGATGGTTACCACTTCAAGGTAAGACAAGCACAACTGATGTGCAGAAAACATCGCCTGGTTGACAATTCTCAGAGCCTTCTTTATTTCTACAAGTCCCAACCATATGGTTTAACCAGTATCTTCAAGTTATTAATCATAATTTAAAAGTTTTGCTTCATTTTAATCACCTCTTCCTTATTCATGAAATAAATTAAATTTTAGAAATAAAACATAAATATTTTGGTTTTCTTCAGATATATGTATATGTCATCTCTCGCTGATCGTTTTCCACTGCAGAAGGAGCTGGACAGACTTTCTGCTTGGTAGCCAATAAATTTCCTTGAACTTAGTGTTTAGTGCCTTCCAATTTACCCGCGCTCTTATTCAATCCTTCAGCAATCCGTCCCCTTACTAATTGATTATTTTATTTACTAAAGCTGGCGTAATACTTCAACCCTAATGACACTGTAGCTCTTTTTATAATATTTGTTCGCCCACTTTTTGCATACGGTAGTCAAATTTTATCACCTCATTATACCACATACATTCTTATAAGCTTCTAACTCAGGTTTCTCCGATTCGCCTTACAAGGATTTCCGTAAATAATGACATGAACTAAGTCTTAGGGATTGAGCAAAGTCTCTATACTGAACACATTACATATACCTTCAACAAATGTCTAGAATGCTCCAGGAAGTCAACAATGTCGATCTTCCCTACAAATTGCAGCTCAACAAACTTTAAAATGTCATTAACAAACTTAATTTTCTACGCCTCGCGTCCCATTTCTCCTTGGCTTTATGTATGGTCAGGTTATACTCGAGCCTTACATTTTTTTCATTTTAATTCCAGAACTTAAAAACGCCTGTAATAAGCCTTAAAAGATCTGTCTGGAGTTGGTCGGCTTGCTTTAAGACATCCTATTTAAACTCTTCTTTTTCTTAGAAAATCTTATTCCCAACAAGTTTCTGAAACACCCTGTATTCCAGGAACGACCAAATTTGACAATGAGAGAGATCTGCAAAGCCATCATATACAGAGAAAGGAAGAAGAGTGATAATTACATGGTTCAAAGATTTTTTAAATCCATTCTGTCGCTAATGTTAGAAGTTGTCAACAGTTTTAAAGTACTTATTGTCCAAAAAATAAGAGTATTGTCATAAAACTCAAACATTTATTTTTTTAAAAATAAACGTACGTCGACTTTGTTTCGTTTTAAAAAACTATTAATCGCAACACAAACTATTTATGTTCATATCAAACAGATCTGCAGCAAGACATTGCATACTAACCAAAATGACAGCTGACAATTCCGTACTTCCACTACACTGCTGCCAACATGCGCATTGAAAACAAAACAAATTTCAACCGGCAGCAAATGTCAGCTGTGCGTAAGCTTTCACTTCTCTTTCACTCTATGCTAGCAGTCAACGGCAATGGCACCAACTTTTTCACCTTTTTCTCAATTATTTTCCATATGATTGCTAAAAATAAACCCACAACCGATAAACCCCCTTCACCCACCCGCAAAATCGTTTGTTTTGAATTTTCTTCAACTGCGACTGCGTCTGTCAGATGGAAGTTGTCATCGGTGATTTCGTAAATTAAATTTTTATCGTGTCGTGAAGTGTGGAAATTTAGTTAAATCTCGTGGAAATTTTTTCAATTAGTAAAATTGAATTTTTCTGTCAAAAAAAACTGCCTATCGCGCGCAAAAGTACTTACCGGAACGAGTGTTGTATCCATTTGAATCTTTTCAAGCCATCCAAACGCCGTAATTGAGGTATTTTCTCCTTCTTTTTGCAGAATTTGACGTGTGTTCTTCGACATTGGCATCGCCATTAGATTAGGAACCAGATTTGGATTAACAATGTGTGGTCACCTCTGTCATGTCCCCATGTGCGTCCTCGTTTCCCTAGTGCTTGACATTTCCAATTCGATGTCCGTTCCATCACCGTCCCGTCTCCATTTATATAGTCTCTTCGTCACTACTGCATCCTCATCACCATTGAAGAGTGTGAAAATTTTAGCCGCAAATGCACGCGTCTTCCACTGACGCTAGCGCCATTAATAGGTTTTCCATTCCAAAAATAGTATTTCCTCCGATGTGCGTAGTTTTGTACGTTTCTTTCTTCGATTAGGAAGCTGCCAACGTGTGTTCTTGTTCTTGTGGAGGGAGGTGTTGAGGAATCGATATTCGCCGGTGTGAGCTGTGGACTGTGGGCCAATTGCGACGCTATGATTTGCTGCTGTTGTTGACGCATGTGTTTGTTTATATTTTTCTTTTGTTTTTGGCAGAAAGTGTCAAGCAGCACCAGTTATCAAGTGTAAACAAATCGATTTCTGATAAATAGACTCTGTCACGTATTTACAATTAAAGCGATTAGACTTTTGCAAGTGTGCGGTAAAGTGGCTTTAAGGCAACAGAGTTTAGGGAATTGTTTTGCTTGAACCGATTCGTTGCATAAGAATAGGAGTTAACAGTTGACTGTTATAAAATAACGTTAACTACTTTTAGGATAGGTAATGTAGAATTACAGTGGAGACAAAAAGTTTGTGGTCACTGTCATCTTCCACAGGCAACGTCAGTTAAAATTTCTAAGAAGCTGCCGCATACATTTGTTTAGACTAAGTACCAGCAAAATTCGAGTGACTAGGAGAGTGATGAGCAGCAATGCTTCCTCATGAGCCCTTTGGCGCCTATTTCGTCGTCTTCTAAGAAAGATTATTCCCTGGCTCAGATCCTTAGAAAGTCTCAGAAAATTATCCGCTATCTCTCTAGGCATCGAGATATAGTATATCTTGCCAACTGAATATCTTCTTCTATCGAACCAAAGCACTCGGAAATAACTAGAACACTTTATCCATAATCTACAGTTTGGTCTTTCGTTAAAAACATTAGAAACATAGGCTTATCAATTCAAATTCAATCTGTTTGAACTTCGCAACCAGATCAGCGATTCTACACTGTTGAATCTTCATTCTGGCTACAGCGTGTCTAATGTTCTACAGAACCAATCTACTTTCGGACTTATTTCGTAGCCAAAATCTGCTGGTTCAGATAGTATATCTGCCCTTCATCTGAAGATATGTTACTTTACGCTGGCAATACCACTGTCTTATTGCCAATACTTTGTTTTAGGATATTTGTCTAGACGGCCCTCTCTTTCATAAATCAATTGCACACCCATCCATTCTTTCAAAGGTCATGGGACCCTGATAAATTGTGAGATCATGACCTGTTTCGAAACAGAAGACCTCCCTATTCATCTACAATATCGTTTTCATTTTTAAAGTAAAAAATCAACTGGCGATTAGGTGTCATGGGTTAGCAAAAAGCTTATTTTTAAAATTTTTTAAAATGCCGGTGAACATCTTCTTAAATGAATTCGAAATTACTTTGGACGGTATGCCCCAGGGCTCCGTTTTTTTCCCGACACTCTTAAGTTGTCGCCAATAATCTCTTGTCTGCCCCTTATCCAATTTACTCCTTTCCTGACGACAATAGTCAGGAAAATTAATGTTTATTGGTGTCGCTAAATCGAAATTTAAGATTAAATCCCAGCTATTTCCCTGCCCAATGGAAACAGAGCAGTGTACTAACTAGCATCACCTAAAACCTCAACCGATTAAAGATACAAACTTCGGCTGCTTGTATATCTCAGTCTCATCTCTCAGTCATTTGCAATTCCTCCAATAGAATCTGGTTCTTAACCAGTCAATTCTGATCAGTAATCTGTACCATGGGATTCGCAGTCTCTTTTGAAGCTGGTGACGAGCCTAATGAATCAATTATTCAAAATCCGAAATCCTCTTACATTATGGTTAATTTTCGGAGTGTTATCAATCTGCGTCATTTAAATTCTTGTCATTACCAGCAAACCTCTTTCGAGGCTCTTTTTCGTATCACCTCGTCTAAGACGTTGAGTTTGCTGACTTTTTGGCTCTTCTGTTGGTCTTTCTTTTTCTTTTGGGAAGCCTCACTATATATGTTTCAATGTGGAAACTCCTAGGAATATGCAACGCTGCTTAAGCCAGATCTACAACTAGAGCGTATAGATATCCGATATAACCCACACTGGTCGTCAATCGTGAGGCAACAGCTAAAGTTAAAGTTTTCATTGAGTACAACACATACTCGTACGTGTTAAGAAATCAATGTAGAATTTTATTAGTTTATAAAGTTTTATCTATGGCAACATCGTTCATGTGACCACCACGGCTTCTGTTGCAAGCGACCAACCGAAGGTCGAAACTATCGATGACTTTTCGAAGAGTAAGTGGGTCAATGGCCGGAATTTTAATTTGGATGTTATGTTTGAGATCCTGAATTGTCGCTGGATTATTAGCAAAGATCTTACTCTTCAAATAACCCCACAGGAAGAAGACAAAGTCAAGTGTCAAATCGCATGAGCTTGGAGGCCATGCGATCTTTTAATTACGTACGCAATAAACTGATTGACTGATTGCTTTCGTGGGCGGTTGCATCTTCCTGTTGAAACCAGTGATCGTTCAGACCCAATTCATTCAATTTTGAAAAAACAAAAATAGCTGGTCAACATGTTGCGGTAACGTTCTCCATTCAATGTTACTGTCTCTCCAGCCTCATCTTCGAAAAAGTACGGACCAATGATGCCGCCAACCCATAATCGACACCATATAGATGCATTTTTTGGGATGCATTGGTTTTTCATGAATCTCGTATGGGTTTTCCGGTCCAGAGAAATGACAATTTTGTTTATTTACGTACCACCCAAAAATGGGCTTTATTGGAGAAGATCAAATTCGATGAAAAATTGTCCCGGCCATCCAGCATCCAGTTAACAAATCGGCGACTTCGTAGATGATCCAGTGGCTTAAATTTTTGTGTAATTTTGATTTTACAAGCGTGCAAACAAAGATCAACTTTTAAACTTCGCCGTACAATGCCATTAGTGGGGCCCATTTTTTGACTTCGGCGACGAATCGAGGTGTCCGTCGGTTTTGATTACTCGCGGTAATATTTTTGACTCGGACTTTGATTATGCTGACCGAAAATTTCACGAATTTTCCAGATTTAATAAGATTGAATAACAAAAATGCGTTATGCGACTAAAATTGCCAACGATTGTATGACATCTGTGAACCACATTGAAATCAGTAAATAACAGTTATTGACAGCCGACATCCACACCATCTATGGCTGACAGCAAAGCCTAAGTATTTAAATCTCCTTCGAAATACTCGTAAGTATCAGGGGTTTCGGATTTTCCTAGTTTGGCAGCACGTCATGTGGTAAAGTGTGACTGATTCGTATCCGATTATTTTTAAGTGGTTCTATGTAATTGTTAAGAGTTGCCTGACCTGCTACGTCGTTCCTGATATCGCTATCGGCTTACAAAGATAAGCAGTCTCACTTTTGTGAATTGTTACTATAATAAAATAAATCTTCCACAGCGTAGCAATCAACGAACTTTGAACATTGGTTTGGTGTTATTCAATAGCAAATACCAATTCTCCGATTAGTTTTGTCGTACATATAACTTTTGTTCTGATTTCAGCGCTTATGTCTCGTAACATTTTGATAAAAGTCGTAGGCACATTTTACAATCTAAGCGGCTTTCATATAAGATCCTGGATATCTCTATTGCATGTTTTTAAAAGTTAATGATATTCCTCGAACTGTCGTTTCGAATCATATGTCGAAGACTCCCATGGAGTTTAATAATATCGCGTTGTCAAGGGCCTAAAATCGTTATGTTTATTCTCTTACCAAAAGAGATTAGCCACCGACTTGTAGTTGTTTCAATTTTTTGTGTCGCCTTCGCCTTTATACATCGGAACAAGAAAGCTCTCCCTCCACTGACTAGGCATCCGATCGTCTCTAATTATTTTATTAAACAAATTTTGAGCCAGTATCCAGAATTTCTTATTTCTCGCCCATACTTCGGAGGGTATGTGATCCGACCCATCTGGTTGCTCTGTTCATTATTTTCATTGCCTTTTGTTGCTTCGGGCTCTGTAAAATCGCTTGCCTCCTTTGCCTGCGCGACAGCCGAGGAAATAGAACTGCGAAAAAGTCCTTCCTTAAGTAAGGAAGGTGGCACAACTTCTATTAAATACCGTATAACATATTTTGGTGGTAAATCCCTTTGGTTTGCCTTTCGCTTTTGCAGGTGCTCTAGCTACCACTCTTAGTGCTTAATACCACTCTTTACAACTTAGAACTTCTTCAGAAAACTGAAATTTTTCTATTACAAAATAGATTTTATCGAACCAAATTTTGTGCGGCTAAAATCATTATTCCATCAGTATACAATTGTCTGGGGTTCTTGCTGAAAACTGAGTCATTTTCACCTGCCTCTTTGGAAGAAAATTGTACGTCAGTCAGGATGCATCAATACTTGCCAGTCGAGTTCTTTCAATTCTTGCCGAGTCACCAAATATGAAACATAACATCTTTTTTTCAATTTAGAATTTCTAGTCGGAGGTTGACATTCAAATCAGTTTTTTATCAGGCTGTAGTAGCTCATGGACAGATGATACCTTTCCAATCCCAGTTCGCGCAACCGATTTTTACCAGTCGCTTCAAAAACGGCTCGATTTCGTTCCTTTTAATCAGAAATTCACATATGGACATTTGATCATCGAGCTTATTTTTGTAACTAGCAGGTCTTGCTAAACGTTTTCAACGATTTCATCGATGTTTTCATTGATAGGCCAACCAGAGCAAGGTCCATCTTTGGGCTAACACGGCCCTTTCGGAAGTTCGACCATTCGTTCGAGGTCCTACTGCCAAACCTGGTATGTAGTTCCTCAGCCTAAGAGAATGGGGCGTTGACATAAGACTCGATATTGGGCTTTTACGAGGGCGGGTCAATAAGTCCGTGACTTTTTGAATTTCTGACCTCTTTACTGAAACAGCAACACTGCTCCTGTCAACAGGCATCTGTCAGTTGACTCTTGTCAAAATTTAAACTTGCTGCGTCAGTTAGTTTGTGTTTGACAGCTATTTTTATCAGACTACTCACTAATTTGAGGAGAAAATGGAAAAAAGTGAATTTCGTGTGCTTATTAAGCATTATTTCTTGCGAAAAAAAACCATTACCGAGACCAAGGCTAAGCTTGATAAATACTATGGGGACTCTGCACCATCGATTTCAATGGTAAAAAAGTGGTTTACTGAATTTCGTTGTGGCCGTACAAGCACTGAAGATGCCGAACGTCCTGGACGCCCAGTTGAGGTCTCTACACCCGAAACAATC
The DNA here is from genome assembly GCA_928272305.1 of Volucella inflata. Lineage (NCBI taxonomy): Eukaryota > Metazoa > Arthropoda > Insecta > Diptera > Syrphidae > Volucella > Volucella inflata. Next base: position 70,298,239 of record OV743719.1, read on the forward strand.
GAAAAAATTCACGATATGGTGTTGGCCGACCGAAGATTGAAAGTGCGAGAGATTGTGGAAGCCTTAGGGATCTCGCATGGCTCAGTGGTTTCAATTTTGAATGATCACTTGGGTATGAGGAAGCTGGGTGCCGCGTTTGCTCACAGTCGACCACAAACACATGTGCAGTTGCCATGGCAAAAATCCATGAATTGGGCTATGAATTGCTCCCTCATCCACCCTATTCTCCAGATTTGGCTCCGAGCGACTACTTCTTGTTCCCAAACCTGAAGAAATGGCTTGGTGGAAAAAGATTTGACTCCAATGATGAAGTCATCTCGCAAACAAAGGCCTATTTTGAGGACCTCGACAAATCATTTTTTTTGGAAGGGATAAAAAAATTGGAGAAGCGTTGGACAAAGTGTATAGAGCTCAAGGGAGACTACGTTGAAAAATAAAATTATTTTTTTATCAAAAAATCTGTGTTTTAATCCGAAAGTCACGGACTTATTGACCCGCCCTCGTAACTCGGTTTTCTCCATTGTTGACAATCTAAGCCTTAAGTTAAGTTCGCTTATCGATCCGTCTCCAGGTACTCGTATCTGCTGATATTCATGTTCTCTAACCTTCTTGCCTTATACTAATGAAGGCAACAAATTTCAACTGAAACTTTCAACTTATCGCAAAACGGTCGATTTGGTTTGATGTTCGTGGCCATGCAAATGACACCCAACTGATTATGTAGCAGGCCTTGTGCTCGAATAAAGTACCTCCAATGACTAACCGGTTGATATTGCAGAAATCTACAAAGAGTTCCCTATTATCATTGCGGTCTCCAAAGCCGTGAACTTCGATCACGTGTTCGTGTACTGTGTCACCGTTGCCTACCTAAACGTTGAAATCTTCCATAACGATTACGATGTCTAAATTAGACGTTAAGTTGTGGCGCCAAGTTGACTGCAAAAATAGCCCTTTTCGCCCTTATTCGCTTCTGTTGTTAGCGCATAGCTCTGGATGATCGTAATATTTCTTACTCTGAAATATGGGCCAGTGGTATTCCCTAGCAGTGATCATGAGAACTCTCGCTCAATTTGGAGGAATCTGGTATTCTGAAATTCTTCGTCTTATGAATCAAGGAGGGTCGCAACATTACAGAATCCTAACGTAGTTCGTAGCAAAAAGTCTTCAACAAATTAGCAGTTCGTATCCGAGTATTGGTGTGGCGTTTCGGAGCAATACTGTTTTTGCGGCTTCTTGGGCTACAGGCAAACTGACACTTATTCTGTTTCACGATTCCCTAGCCATTTGCATCAACTTGCCGCCGTAGTCACACTTTTGTCTTTGCTTTAAAAATGTTGGAATTTCGACAGTCAAAAAACTTGTATGAAAGATTAAAACTCTATTAGAATGCAGCTTTTTGGTACCGTACAATTTTATTCGATATCCCAAACCGATTTTCTTTTCCTGTTCACATACGAGCATTCCACACTATGTCCGAGGAGAATGATCAGAATTGTGTCCTTAACAATCTTCTTAAACGTTTCCCCTCTGTATTCTTCCCAAACTATGTACTGAGGTCCTGTTTCCATTCGGCTTTCGCCTTCCAAAAATTAATGTAAACAAACATATACTCGCAAAGACGAGTACATTCTTGGCTAACTTAAGATAGGATGTTGATGACTTTATGTCCCTCTCATCGTCATCATCTTCCTTAGCAGTAATCGACGTTCTATAAGGTATTTTAGAAATTATAGTGATCTCTGCGTTTATAGTTTATACAATCTATCAGCCCTTGAGCAATAGTGACTTCAATAATAAACTTCGCTAATTGTTCCTCGAATTTACATTTAATAAAAATCCTTCACTCAATAAGATAAATTAAAAAACCTCCATTGTTTAGAAAATATGGCAGCAGCACAACGTTTCCAATTCAGCAATACAACTGGCGTGAGTATCTAGAGCTAAATATTCATGCTTTTTTGTTTTGTTTCCAATTGTTGTTTTTTTTTTTTTTTTAATTTGCTGTTCTATCTCTTCATTTGCTTTTCATCTAGATAAATGTATTCCTCTGTATCCGCATGTCATAATCAAATTCCATAACATCTCATTTTCCATTGAATACCGACTCGGAAAATATTCGATACTAAATAGTTGACATGAAATCCTTTCATCTCATAAATTTCTAAAGGCAATATCGCTTAAATATTTCACCTAAGCGCCCACGCCTCTATCTAGCAGGATATTCGAAATATTTCAAACATCAACGGGAAATAATTGTTGAGATAAAATCACGGTTATGTTACATAACCAACAATACCTGGATACGGTTTGTATAAACTCGTACACCGACGACGTGTAGCTCGGAATCATAAATTAAAATCCCTGAATTACATGGTGACAGTTTAATTGCTAATTGGGGAATACCGGCGCGCGATTACAGTCTGTTGTACAAGAAAAGTTTATGTAGTTTAACATGAATTCGTTCTTTAAGTCATTTTATTTATTTTAGATAATGTTAGAACAGTAGAAGTTTATCCAATTATATCCTTTGGCAACCTAATGAAAGCCTCTAAGTCACCCTGTCAATCTTTTTTTCTCTCAAACACTTAAACAAGAAAGAAGCAACAGAAATGGTTTGAAATAACCCACAAATCTGTACAAAATTAGCCGGATTTCGGGAAGAAATCCTGCGAAAGTTGACCGCTTTAAAGTTGTGATCCGAAGATGTGTTCATTTGAGCTGTGCTCAATAAGCTATCGATTTGACTCTTATCCTGAAATCAAAATTAACTGAACTTGCACACAACTAGCCATCTACTTCAGTAAAAACGAGAGAACTCAAATCTACCCAAATATACTCGTAGTATGAGCAAACGTCAGATATGCAGTATCCCAAGGTAAACAGTAATTTCTAAAGAGAATTAAGCGCTTCAGTGATAAAGGACCTACAATACCAGAAATCACTACGTCAGCGCCAAGCACCTCCAATCTGATGCGAGCGTAAGCCGGACACTCACGAAGGTAGTGCTCCGGAGTGCCGTCTCCACTTTCACAGCAAGCATCGCAGAATTCTTTTTCGCATACGCCCACCATGTTTAGATGGTAAGTAAAATCGTAGTACCCTCTTACGACGGCAGCTAGCAACAAATAGTTTTACTTACCGACGGGCAGTAGCAAAGTCGCTGACCTCTAAGTGACATTGACAAACATGTGTTTGGTCTCCGGCAACCTGGAGAATCATATAAGCATGTCAACTTCATTTATGCTTATAGGAAACGCTACGCATTAATAGATAACTCAGGATCTCCAGTCCCGAGAAACTCTGCCCCGAGCCTTGTGAACGTTGGCGACTTTCTTTTCTGTGATTTCTTTGCGAGAAAGGAACCAAACGGGATTCAGTAAATTCAACCTTCCGACTGTGTTGATCTTAGTCTTGCATTCTCAAACTGGTGTGGCAGTTGTGAGAAGTGTTAGCAAGAGTTAATGTGTAGTTTAACTACCGCTACAGATGCAGATTTTTTGGCACCTTCACCGATTCCACACAATACGAAGACAGACGGAATGAAATCCAACGTTGTCGTCCTCGAGAAAGACACCTTCCCCGCATTCCAGATCGCTTTTAAATCCATCTGTAAAGACCTTACTACATTTCACTCCTATCGGTTTCGTATTTTGTCAGGAACCGAATTTCTGGTGTCGTAGCATTTACAATAACTTGCTTTAAAAGTCTGCAAAAATTATTTCTATTACTTACTATCTTTGCTCATCTCTGGCTGCCGAAAGTTGTCCATGAAGTTAAGTCTCTTAATGTCTTCAATCGCATACTTCTTATGATCTTTCATTTTTCATCGGAGCCGATGTTTCGCCTGCTCGCAGAGCACACCAGCCGCTCTCGTTGTTCTACACAGAACCTCTTTATTAAGGAGTTGTCGGTTGTGACTGAGGTGCAGAATTTCTGAGGGCATCTTGCCATCGATACCACTAACCAACGTCACTTGATGGAAGCTGTGAATAGCAGATTGCCCATTTCAGCACTAAAACCACCTATAACAGTTTTAACGTCATACTTAAGGCATTGCTCGTTGATTTTATTATGGTACTAGATGCCATTGTTTAGCACAGTATATCCTCACTCTAATAGTCCTTATGTATGTGTATTAAACACTATATTGGGCGCCTTTTTTAAAGGTTTGTTCGTTGAATTTGCTAATCTTTTTCCAACGACAGCTAACTTGACGCCTTAAAGCCGCAGGCAAATGCTTAGAGGCACTTACTCGTGTTTGTGTAAGTTTATTTTGAAAATCGTGGTCTTACGTCGACGTCATCGTCTATCTGAGCTGATCGTATTCGCATTGGAAGGTGCGCATCTAGGACTGTTGAGAAGGGTCCTAATGAGTCATTTTGCCATCGTACACAGCAATTGGAGCTGCGTTTTCGACTTAATGGAAGATTTTACGGAAAGATATTGGTTTACATACTACCTATAGTAAGCTTTGAAGCCGCTTGGCTAAGATTGTACGTTTGGTGAATATGTCAAAAAGATTGCTCTTTTCCACTACAAAATTTTGTTGACCCATGAGGTTCCTGACTGGCTATGTCAACAAGCAAAATTGACAAAATTCCAGTGAAGAAAATCCAGAAGCCAGTATTGAGACGCCGCCGTTTCATTAATAAAAAGTCGCTGTTTGGTGAGCTTTATTGACTGGTGGAATCGTAGGTCAATACTTCGTTTAGAATCATGCCACTCATGAGCCTTAAGTTTTACTTTTTCCGCTTTCCAATTGAATGTCTCTAATGTGGAACAGCTATGGTTTTAACAAGTCGGCGGAATATGTCACATGGGGTGCGCTATAATCAATTTATTCAAGAAAACGTTCAATGGGCGCATAACTTCACGAAATGTTTACTTATTTATGTGGCAAAAGGCTTACAAGCCTCTCGAATCAGCGTAGTCTAAAGCTAGCTCCCATCAGTTCCGTACTTCATATAGGTTGGAGTTCCCTTCTACTTGTGGGCGCAACCTAAGGTGAGGTCTTCCTTTACTACGTTGTGTTAGATTCGAAGACTCTGCAGGTCGGGAGATTGGTGTCTTTTCCTTCTTTAAACCCTTGACATTCGAGGCGGCTGATCATCATTTTTTTGACTAGGTCGATATCGCTGTACGGCTCATATGTTTCGTCGTTGAATCTCTTCCTCCAAATTTCCACAACTCAAACGCCACTGAGTAGTTTTCAGAGTTTTTTTTCTCTCGACACGACTGAGGATGTCTTTATATGTTTTCGATAGACTTCAGGCTTCCGCGCCAAAAACTTGGATGATTAGGTTCTTATAAAGAGTCTTCTTAGCTGTTCGGGATAGGGCCTTGCTACTCAAATGCCTTTTAGGTCAACAGAAACAGCGATTGGCAAGAGCGATTTTTCGTTTTATTTCTGCTAAGTTGCTGTTGGTTGAATTTGATGCTGGCTGCATAGGACTTGTTGGAATATTTCTTGATACGCGTTCTGTAAAGATTCTTGCGGTCTCCTCTGGTTAAGATGGAGATCCTGGTCAATGTTGGCTGTCTAGAATGGAAGAGGCAAGCCTTACGTCTATTGGCTATCTATCGATCAATTTGATTTATTATAGTATTAAATGATCCGGGGACCACCATGTCCTCTTGTGTATATTGAGATATGGAATCGCCTAGTATATACCTAACGTTATGCTTCGAATATTGCCCATATGTCTTAATAAGGACCTCACAGAAACATTTTTGGTGGCGTAATCCTTGTCTTCCGTAGGGGCAATGACGCATATAAAGCTTTCGTTAGCGAATTTAGCCTTGATATAGATTGCAATAAGATGCTCACTCACGTGTCGGAAGGTCAAGGCTTATTCCCTAAGTCGGGCGAGTATGGCATATCCAAATAAGCGCAGCTTCTGTTTCGCTATAGCAATCACCATTGTAAATACCACAGTTTTTCATCCTTTTTGTATCCGGCCCATCCCATTGTACGAGTACTTCCTGAATGGCAGTGATATCTGCATGATAGCAGTCAAGGGCTTTTGCCAATTGCTCGGCTGTACGTGGCCTGTTTGTGTTACGAGCATTACAACTGCAGATTGTCAACAGTAAATCTGTTACTATCCGAGGCTTTTAGTTGGTTCTTCACATTTTTGTATCTCTTCCGTATAAGGTTTTGAGACCTAGGACGGCGTAGCACAATACAGCATTCGTATTACGCTCTCGACAAGCTCACCGTCCTTGCAATTTAAAACGACCTGAGCAGGGCTTTAGTCATGTAGTCACCGAGGAGCACCACTGAGAGGTAAGGCAAGCATTTCGCTTTAAACTTAACTGTTACGCTATTGGCCCAATCTAAGTTATAGGACAGTCAGCAGTTTCCCGATAATGTACCTGTGAATTGTTCTCAAAGATCGTGTGATTTAGGACCTTTGCAATGTTTTCTGTGGACATGTACGAGGCCAACATTCGCTGCTTTATTAAAATTCATGGGCCAGCTGCTCGAAAAAGTGGATGGAAATTCGTTAAACCCATACAAAACTGCCAACCTGGGTCCACCATAATTATTGCGAGTTCACCAGCCTCCTTGTAGGACTAAGTACTTCTGAAAGCTCAAATTGTTTTAATTTGTAATTAAAAAACAAAACCCGAACTCATCCTCCGCTTTGCAAAACTTACTGTGCCGCCAATGCCTCTATACTCTTAATTATGAAATTTGTTTCTCGCGGATCAGTTTTAGTATCTGGCATAATTTTCTCATCGTAAATCAACGGATTACGGGTTATACCGACACAAAGTCGAATAATCCTTTGGCAGTAATTAAGTGCACATTCTGTACAGTGTACAACACCTGAACCGATGGCACCGATTAAAAAAAAAAAAAATACAAATTAAATTTTAAAAGAGACTAATGATTAATGGATCGCCATTCGAAAAGGGTGGCGCTCAAGGTTGCACCAATGGTGTAATTATTTTTATTTTTTTTATGACAAAGGAAACCCGCACGAACTTGAGCTTAAAAATTATTGTCGCTTCCGGCAGATGAATTACTCTCTCGCCTAAAGAGATTTACACCCTCTCGGTCTGATGCAGGTGGGAAATTCATTCATCTTTTCTTTCGATGTTTGCCAGGGTGAAGAGGGTGATGTAATTGTTTGCCTCGCAACAAAAACAACAACAAAAATCGGAAGTACATCACGGGAGATGTATTGCTTTGGCAATGTCAAGTGGGTAGTGTTCGCAACTGCGTCATTGTATTTGTTAAGTAATTTGTAAAGTATTTACCTGAGAAGGGTTGATATGCGTCACACCCGTGAAAATAAATCAAATTGAATTAATTTTTATCGAAAAAAAAAACAACTTCGATTGCGAAAACGCTTTCGAATACGAGCATGTTGCCAAAAAAATGTGGCAACGCCGATGGCTAGCAGAATATACAAGTTTTATGAATGGTATTGTGTTGGATGCGGATTTCTCTTTATGGATGAGGAGTCTGAAAATGTTACTTTTATTCTTTGGAATGAAAATACATTCGAGATTATCGTTTATTTTTATTTCCGAAAGCAGGTGCTTCTCTGTTATTTATTTTTCTTGGAAGCACAACTTCCTGGTTGTTTTATATCCGACTGTTGTACGGCCACTTTCAAGTACAGATTGGCCAACTATCTGGAAAGCGGTGTGAACCTACGTTCCGGAAAGAATATATTATAATAAGTTTTACTCTATGTTATGGCGACTGAACTCGATTTTGGATAAAGAAACAGCGTATGGACTTTTCAGAGGAAATCCATGGTTTCGCCTGAAAAGGGCTTCAGAACCAGTATTTAAATTAGAGATGGTGGCCAAAGAATTCAAATAAAGCTAACGGCAGCAAGACTACTTTGTACGGTGATTCTGACATCTGTGTAGCCGGTTTCTTATGTTCAAAGGTGTTGCAAAAAGTATGACACATCACGTGCAGCAGGGTTGCGTTCCAATTGACTAAATATTAGATGTACGAGAAACTGTGGTGATTGCTATTGCAGAAGCAATTTGGATGTGAATTTGTCAATAGAGGCAAACGTTGGAAGAAGTATGCGTCTCTCGACGATTCGCATTGAAGCTCAACTTGCAAATATCAGCTCAATATGGGCGCACATTCCAAAGGAGGAGTAAACTCGCAAAAAGTCGCTGTCGTCGTTTTCGCTGCTGTTCGAAACTTTGTCTTCTTCGGAGCAGATTGTTTCAACTATCATTGGTCTTTAGGGTGCAGTAATGGATCTACGTGTCATCAGCGTGTACGACTTGACATGTGTCTGTCTCCTATGGATTCAAAGTTGACAGCCATGTCCGCTTGTTATCCACTATGAGCAGTAGCAGAAATAATCGGACTGACAGCGTATCGACAGCATATAGGTAATAAATTCATCATACACTATGTTGATTCCCGTTTCGTTCGATACGCCTATAGGCCCTGCTGTTTCTTGCTCCGTCATTTTAACGACCATACTCAATCTAAATGCCAACTTTCCGTAGCAACGTCAGCTCTCTTGAAAAACATTTACTCACTGATATCTCCTCCTAAGCCATTTTAACGCAAAGCCAGAAGAGGAGGGCTTCTTCAGCATCGCATTCGAGTGAATTTGGTTTTATTGATTTTTTTTTTAGGGTTTTCGCTACTCAATCTTTCCTTAACCTTAACCTCGCTTGATGCCCTGCGTCGCCCCAAACACAAGCCAGCAATATTGGCGCGTTTAAATGGAAGGTATCTCCTGATCATGCTACAAAATGACTACTAACTGGCGAATTAAACGAAACAGAAAGTATAAGAATTGCACTGCATAAACGGACTAGAGCGTCTGTTAAGCTTTTTAGTCAAACAAGGTAGGACGAACACCGCCATCTCAAAAAGAAAAGTATAAAAATAAAAAACCGATAAAATTGCGAAACGGGACAGTGCTGAGGATCTTAAAGAAAGGAGACCCTCCAGTCTGCCGTAACTATACAGGCATCAGATTCCTCCACGTCGTTGATTCGTATAGAAGAAGATCTTCTCTGGCGTCTTAAGTCTTTTCCCAATTTACTTGGTCCTTGACAGTTTGGTTGTAGACCTGGAAAATTCACAATTGATCAAATTTTTACATTACGAAAGATAACGAAGAGACCACCGATATGTCGGTTTTAAGACCACCTAAGGCAACGTATATATATTCTAAGACAATCCTCCTAAGTTTATCCGACCCTGCAGGATTTTTTTTTCTTTTATATATATATAATTGGTGCGTGCACAAAGGATTTTGTGTACCCTTAAAATGTTTGCACATAGCGCGGGCGAAGGAAATTTAGGGAGGGAGAAAAAAGAGGTACCGATGTACGTTGGTCTTGAATGTTTGGAGGTTATAATGACTAGGAAATAAAGAGCTCGCCAGGGCATTCCATAAGCGAGTTGTTCGGCTTAGACAAGAATCACGATATTTCAGGGTACGTCCGCAAGTGGGCTTGAGGGTGTACTGATTAGCATTCATAGCGAGCGAGACATTATGTCGGTGGTCGATGGTGTCAATCAACTGTGTAATATTGGCATCACCTATAAGTTTTAACGCACGGTTTTGAATCCTATCTTGTAGGTGCAAAGAAGTCTTATGAGCACCTGACCACATGTGAGCATTGTACTCCAGATTTGGGCGTATGAAAGCCTTGTATATTGAAGCCAGATCTGAGGGGGTGAAAAATTTCTTACATCGCTTAAGGAAACCTAGACATTTCGCTGCATTTTTGCATTCGAAAATGTGGTCATTGCAACGTAGGTTGTCATCGACACACATACCAAGAATGAAAAGTTTTTCGGTTTCGACGATGCAAGTGGCATTCATGGATAGTGGCTGGGTATTTGAATTGCGCTTTAGCGACTCCACTTGGTTATGCTGTTTATATCGGAATTTAATGAGCTTATTATACTCTGCCGTTCCCGTTCTACAGCCGAAGAGCAGGGCCGTGAGTTCGGAAACGAATATGAGAAGCAACGAGTACTGTCTTCAGCGAAGGATTATATTGGATTATAAGTCACAGAGAAGAGATCATTGATTAAATTTAAAAAGAGTGTCGGAAACAGAACAGAGCCCTGGGGCACACCAGCATTTATTTTGCGATTATCAGACTTGAAACCACCCAAGACAACTTGAATTGAACGTTCTGAAAGGTACTCGTAGTTTAATCTTATTGTCTCAAGCTGAGGAATATGTTCTAGAACCAGCTTGAGTGGATCCTAGGCAACGTGTTTTTTGTTGTTTTGTGAAATTTCTATGAGAAACCTGATTTCCAATGAGCAATCGTCGCTTCAAATGGAATCCGTTCTATCATAGCTATATAGATCAGATGATCTTGTATGAGAATTCCCATGATTTGCTCCAATATATACTTACACTGCTAGGAAACCGACAGGGTCTTAGCAGTTCTCGACGCTTCTTAAATATTAAGAAGTTTGCAATGCAGAATTCCAGACTTTCTCTGCAGTCAACATCCGCGATAGAGCGATAATTAGCTCATTGGTTCAATTTCTGGCTGGGTCACCAACAATTTTTCAAATCGCCATCACCCTTTCGGCGGGCAATAGCAAACTCCCGAAAGTATAATAAATTGCCTACGAAAAAGCTTTTAAGGAGTGCCGTTCAGACTCGGCGATAAACCGTAGGCCCCGCTCAGATGTGACAAAAAATGACAACATGAGCAACACAGATGAGTGTCAAGAAGCTAGGCCACGGCCCATACCGGGCTGCCAGCGCCACAGTGTTTGTTTTTTTTTTTTCAACATCCGAGAAGCTTTTGTTCATAAGCATTGCTTGCATGTCTAAGCTAAACACACATGTCATCTTTAGCATGCGTAAAGCAGCGAGGAGCATCAAAACATGTCTTGATGATTGGCAACAGTAATTTATTATATATACATCTCCAGATCCAACAACACGCGAATGGAGCGCCATCTCATCATTCTAACCAAAAACGTTGGATATTTATAAAACCGTCCGAACATTGACTGTTATTTGCTTCACTAAAAAAAAAATCAAGACAGTCTGGGACAATGTATACATCTTAAATGCATTACAGACCATCTCATACATGTACATACATGTAGATAGCGCCACACTCACGTCCTCAAATCGATAAGACACGTATCACTGCTGTAAACATTTTTTTGGCGCATGCATACATTGACCTCGATGATTATTTTTCTTTAAAAACAACTCACCCGCAACGAAATTTATGCCAAATTGGTTACACGTTCTTCGTCCTGCTGTGAGTGAGTTCCAAGTTCCAGAGTTTTTTTCTTAGCTCCACAAGTCTAACCGTAATTTACCACCTGCTACAGTATAGTACATCCTCCGAAAACGTTGAGAAATTGAAAAACAGCCAAATTAGCATTTTTCCAGAGTGTTTTGTTCTCAAAATCTCGTCATCCATGCATACACCCATACCCTGCTAAATATTCTTGGAATAAATCTTTCCATTCACCCTCTGTATTTCGGTAGAGTCAGAGGTGAAGTTGTAGAGAGATAAAGAAAACAAGGAGGGGATCAACAGGATGTGTATAAGGAGCATGTTTAGGGCTAACAGGGGGTTTAATCAAAATCTTTTGTGTGTGTAGTTCTATCGTTGTTATGTTCTTTGGCCAAAGAGTTCATTGCACCTTTCGTCCTGAATGCATATTGGGCCACACTTTGCCGTGCCTCGGAGTATAAAAAAGGAGAGCAAGGATCTCGACTGAAAGGCTGAGAACTGCTATCACATGTGTTTTATGCAGTGTAATTTAATGAAGCGCTACGAAGGATTAGATGAATTGGACTCTTATATTCTCTGTGTTAGGTTAAATTGTGAGCCGTTGCTTTCATGACTAATGTTGGGTTTTATCTTCACCTCGATTTCCTGGAGCTCATCAACCCTCGGAATCATGATGCATTGTGATGTTGTTCTTATTTATCTACATAATCCTTGTAATTGTGTTTGTCTTTCTATCTGTTTCTGTGTCCTTTATTTACGTCATTTTACATTCTGTTCATTACTCGCATTATTCTGTTTTCTTTGGTCTTTGTTTTTTATTTTATTATTCAAGTTGTCGTTCTTTATTTTTCTTTACTCGTAATCCTTTACAGTTCAGTTATACCATGAATGACGTATCATTCGAAATGAGTGCACCCACATCACCTAACCAGACGTCATCCGGAAGGAAATACTATCGCAAGACAGCACACAGGTGAGTTTTATATATAAGAACCCTCAAAGTATTTTAAACTTATAATTACATGCCACATATTTATCCCACGTGTCTGCATGCAACATTAATTTCACCGACCGGTAGTTGTTGCTATTTTTCGTGACGCCATTGCTTTTATAACATGAAAATGTTCCCTCTACGAGTTAGATACCCAACTTTGCGCCTATATAGGTATTGTGAGTTGTGTGTGATCCGATCCGGCTGCGGGTCCCCGATTCATCGATTTTTCTCCTGCGCTTACATTTTTTCTGTTCAAATACAGAGTTTAGAAGAAAGAAATTGTGTGATTCTTTTAGAGGTACTTTATTCAAATATGAAAAGCCATCAAAAACTTCCATTTAATCGGGTAATCTTTATTAACATACAATAGGACCATCGTTTTTGGCGTTTTTTATTCAATGTATTTACCATTGCCACATTTTTCCCATCTTTCAGGCAATTTATGGATTCCACGCCAATAAAACCGTTCGTCTTTTGAAGGAAACCAAAATATGGCCCAATTTTCGACTTCCTCGTAGGATTCGAAGTGCTGCTCAGCTAATGCGTGTCCCATCGATGACAGCAAATGGTAGTCGGAAGGAGCCAAGTCTGGTGAAGACGTCGGATGGAGTAGGAGCTCCCAGCCAAGTGCTTTGGTTGCATCGTGAACCAGTTTTGCTTTGTGTGCAGGTGCATTGTCATGGAGCAAAATTACCTTGCCTTGTTTTCTGGCCCATTCTGGTCGTTTTTCGATCAATGCATGGTTCAAATTGATCATTTGTTGTCGATAGCGATCTGTATTAACGGTTTCACCAGGTTTTAGGAACTCGTTGTACACCACACCTTTCTTCTAACTTTTTTGGTGGTCTTCCATGTTCTTCATTTCTCACATCAAAATCGTTATCTCTGAACCGTTAAAACCATCTTTTGCATATTACTTCTGATAGATCATGATCACCATATGCCTCGAAAAGCATTCGGTGCGACTCTGCAGCACTTTTCTTTAAATGAGAACAAAAAATTAATGCTTTCCGCAAGTCATCATTTTCTGGTACAAAATTCGACATTTTTAACACGATGAAAAAATATGATGTTGTTTGCTCAATGACTTGATGTATATTAAATATTTTTGACAGATGTCATAGCAACCAAACAAAAAAAAAATTAAGGCCCGTTCACAATAAATGTTCCCTATCAAGACATTTGTATCTTGACGCTCACTTCATACCGGTACACCTGGTATTAGCCACCAATTCCTCAATCATAGTCTACTTTTGCATCTAGACTTTGCACTTTACGTAGCCTCAAATAAAAAAAAGCGTGAAATTAACTGTTCACCTAATCGTGCCCACAACAAAGTCGTGGCCTTACGTGGGTGTAAAGCCCTATTGTCAGACCTCAGACTACATTTTCAGACAGCACATAGTCCGTTATCATGGCGCGAGAACGGGCTCTTTTCATACTTAAATTCCTCAGTTTTAAAGAAATATGGACCGATGGTTCCATCAGCCACACCAAACCGATGTTTTGTCAGCTCTTGAAACTGGTTGTGTTTTTACGCACACTAAATACGTCTATTTTGCTTATTGCCGTAGCTATTCAGCTAGTAAAGGGCCTCATCGATCAAGGAAATTTATCAGTGAATCGTCTTGTTGCTTTTCGATAGCACAACGACTGAAACGGAGACTATTCGGAAGGTCGGCCGGCTTCAGTTCGCGAATTTGTCACCTATTGAATTTTTCTTACAAGATCCTCTCATAAAATACGCCAAATTATTGCATACGACAGGCCAAGCTGTTGAGATTGGCGCCGAATGAATTCATCACGGTCATTGCGAATACTCTTCGCTAACACCGCTACAAAAGGTCTATTTGGTCGCACATTATCCTGGGTTTCCAACTCTTCGATAGTATAGTCAATTGTACGTTCGGTAAGCCGATTATGTGGAATATAAGTTGCTCAAAGGGCAAAAGACACATCCGTGGTGTATTTTCATAATATAGCTGAATAATTTGTAGACGCTATTCCGGTCTAAGTCTTTCCCCAATGAAATGCCAAACAATCTGTGTGACACAATGCATGCGTGATCTCTCATGAAATACTACTGGAGAACGTACCCCTACTCGTAAAAGAATAACTGATTACTTCTTGTATGTTAGTTTGACCGGCATTAGTAAGCCTGTCATAGAAATATGAGTAAGCTGTGCAGTGATAAAGTGCCTATTTTAGAAGCACCGACTTTATCAGCACTGAGTACCTGTAGACTGATGCGAGCGTTTCCCAGATACTCCTTCAGATAGTGCTTCTCAGTGTTGCTTCTATTCTCAAACCAAATATTTTAGAAAGTTGTTCCACCTAACATACAGATACCTAGCATACTTATTCAAACTCTCGAGTTCGCTGCCAGTCATGCATCCAAGTTTGTTAAATGCTTGTTTCACCAGGTAATCGACAAGATATAATTGTTGTTTTCATATCACGGTAAGCCTCGTGTCTTGCTGAAGTCGCTTTACATTTCCAGAAACCTGATGACGCCCTAGAGAATAACCTCATTTTTTAGTGGATTGCCTCAAACCCCATTTCTCGTACGTCAAACTCGCCTCCCCACTCAAAGCCCCTATCTCCATCCGGATGTGTGTTCACCTCTATGATCTCATGGTTATCTGTGCACGCAGTTCTGCCAGAGTCAGACCAGTGCTAATCAGCAATATTACATCTGAACACACATCATCAACTTAAAAATCAGGTGACAGGGAACGTACTTTGAGGCCTGCCAGGGTTTTAAAAGAAATGTGGCGGTTGCAGCACTAATCTGATCGCCGTTTCAGTTAGATACTACAACACCATACAGCCAATAGCAATAAAATCAAAATTAAATGGTCTGGTATAGGGTAATTGGACCCTACAGGGTTCCGCCTTGATGCTCAACAAGTGGGCTTCTTATTTTCACTCCCTCGTTTCCAATATATATTTAAATATTCACTTGTGCATGCCATCGAGTTATCCGGCCTCATAGTTTTCATGGATTTTTGTCCAGTGTCACTCTTCTATGATTTTACGTGGTGAGTTCCGAATCCGGCGTTTTATCTCTGCTGAGGGATTAATTTGCCTCAAATATTAGTTCAGTATCTACTGTTGATGAAATAGCTATCCAGAGACGCCTAGTGGAGGCCAGCTTCGAACAGGAACAAGAATCGTTCTGACCACACCCCAGTGAATGGCATTCAGAGACTTTTTTTTCTGATCTGTACCTTTGGCCACCTCCAAGTAGAATCGGCAGACCGTATCCACAATAAATTGAGCTAAAACCAAGTCAGATGTGAAAAAGTTAATTAAACCTACTCCCAGAGTAAGTCCTTTTCGGCACACTTGTTCATTTGGATGCCCACACTATTGATGTCCCCTGCGGTGTCAATCAACCCTCCTTCAAGATTTGTGGTAAACAAATATCAGATAGTCTATCTAATACAAAATCCAATTTATCATCATAATCAATTAGGTAAACAATCTTTCCCCTACTTACATATTTACGAGAAATCCTTAAAGCGATTTAGTGTCCTTAAATTGCTTCCAGGCATCACGTTGTGAGCACCATTCTAACAAAGCGGTACTGGGAAAAAAACACACCAACTAATACCACCCTCTTGGGGAGGATATATTCCTCCTTTTCTGGTAAATCTATAATTGTATCCCTAAGTGGATGTAGTTAAGTACTACTCGTAGTACGTATCACATATCGACTGTGAGTACCCACCTCCTGACAAACCAAGGCAAGTGGGGATGTTTACAAAAACAAACTCGAGGCAAAAATATTATTTTGATTGGACTCATCGTAATCATCGTCATCTTAAGCAATCATTCACCCGGCCTGGCTTTATGGGGCAGCGAAAACGGCACGGCACGGCGGGACAAAAAGTTTCACCAGCCTTGTGCCAATCAAAAATCCAATTTTCCATTTTTTTGTTTCCACTAAAATTGGATTTATGATTACTTGTTCTGGAATTTTTTGATATTTTATTTGCGTTTTAGAATGTTGTGCGATTTTGTTGTTGATGTTTTGTTTTTCGTTTTGGCCGTTGCCTCTTATCCTGCTGTGAATGATGCATTTTCACTTTGTGCGTTGCGTTGTTGACATAGTTTCATCGGAGAGTTATGTGTGTCATACGTGCGCTGAGTATGTAAGGCATTGTTTTGATGAACTCAGGGAACCCGAAACTGATAACGGTTTGTTGATGAGATACTTTTGTTGAGATTAATGGATCCAAAGCCCCCCCTTGAGAAAAAATGATTAAGAAAATATGAAAAGCCAATGCATGTTGGTTCAAATGCATTTATACAATTTGTTGGGATCAAGGTTTTCTAGTAAGCAAATACCGAGGTGCACGTGCCTTGTAGTCTAGAACTTGTCGCTTGAAACGTCAAACTTAATGAACAGCTAACAATCACTAGGTGGCAGGTTGAATGTTAGACAGTGGAACAAAACAATTGTTTTGTTACAGCAGCTGTCAAAGTTACCAATGACATCCAGTTGTCAAACGATTCAGTTTTACGCTTGCCGAATGTGTGGAAATTATTAAAAAATATTATTGAAACTCCAGCTCAGTTGTACAAGGTGGCGCAAAATTAATCATCCTATCGGAAGATGTGATAATTTTTGCAAATGGCTTCGTACGTCATTTATATTTGACATTTATGAACTAGACAGCTGCAGTATACAAACAGAGAAGCAATGAAGCGCTATACTCTGCAACATCGCGGAATAATTGTGTCGATTTTTTTGACCAATAATCGGTCGTTGGTGTTAGCGCAGCGTGAATTTCGACGTCCATTTCCTAATCGTGTCGTGCCAACTGGGCAAACATTACGTCGCTTAACTACTCGACTCGACAGACTGGTACCACAGGAGACCATGCAGGGCTTGGCCGCCGTTCGGCAGAGAATATCGCGGCTGTGGCTGCCGATGTCACTGAGAGCGAAGGAACATCAACCAGACTACGGGCCACGCAATTGGGCACCACCAAACGGACCCTACAGCGAATTTTAGTGAAAGACCTACACATGTTCTCGTACAAAGTGGAAACAGTGCATCAGTTAATGCCTCCTGACCGTCAGTCGCATGTGAATTACATTCTCAACAACGAAGAGGAAGATTTTGTGTCGAAAATCATCATGAGTGACGAGGTGCATTTGCACTTAAGCCGTTACGTCAATAAACAAAATCTTCGTTTCTGGGGTACTGAAAATCCGCGTATGATACACAAAGAGCCGTTACATCCACTTGAAGCCACTGTGCGGTGCGGTGTTCACGCGGGAGGAGTGATTGGATGGAATTTTTTTTAAGGATGCCATCGGCAATACGTTTACTGTTAATGGCGAACGCTACAGGGCCATGATAAACGACTTCTTGCTGCCGGAATTGGATGAGCGGGGCTTGGTGAACATGTGGTTTCAACAATACGGTGCAACCGCACATACAGCAGGAGCCACAATGGATATTGTGAAGGAAGCGTAATCTCCCGTATTGGCGATTTGGCATGGCCAGCAAGATCGCCCGATTTAACCATCCCAGACTTCTTTCTTTGGGGCTTCGCGGGCTTATGCCAACAAGCCTCAGACAATCGCAGCACTTAAGGAAAATATCCGACAGGAATGCGAACAGCTATCACCGGAAATCTTGCGGAAAGTCTTGAAAAATGCGATAAAACGGGCACAAATGTGTATCAACACTGGCGGCAGCCACTTGGCGGATATCATTTTTTCCACTAAGCAGAAATTTTGCGCTACCTTGCAAATACCCAACGCGAATCGCGTCGGGAGGTTAGTCGTCATCATGGCTTGAGTGTGCAGGCAATTCATACCGTGAAAAGTTTGAACTTAAGCCACCAAGCAGATAAAGATTGGTGCGAAATGAAGAAAACATAGCCGTTGCTGCGGCCAGTATCGAAGAAGACCCAGAAATGTCGTTTCGGCGCTTCTCGGACGAGGCCCATTCTTCGCTCAGCAGCTATGTCAACAAGCAAAATTGCCCTAACTGGAGCGAACATAATCCACAAGTGTTCGGCCAAGCATAAATGCATCCACAAAGATTGACTGTTTGGTGCGGTTTATGGCATGACCTTATTTTTCCCGATATGAGGAAGGAGACACAGTTACCGCCAGTGGTCTTAACTATAGAGCGATATAGACTCTCTGTGGTTAGAGCTCGACATCATTGATATATCCTAGCTGTGGTTTGAACAAGACGGAGCTCATGCCATACAAGCAACGCCACGATCGAATTTGTGAAGGAGAAATTTGGCTACTTGGTCATCTCACGGCGAGCGTTTATCAATTGCCCGCCGCCATTCTGCGATTTTCCACAATCTTCTCAGGGGCTACGTCAAGTCCTTAGCCTACGCTAAGAAACCTACCACTTCGGACGACCTTGAGGCCAACATTCTACATGCTATTGCCGGAATAACGGCGCACATATTAGACCGAGTCATAAAAAATTGGATCGACCGCTTGGAGTATTGCCAGCGAAGCCGAGCCGGCCATTTGAATGATGTGCTATTCCACACATAATGGCATGACGTTCAAAATGACGTTGTATCTCACACCGTTGTTGTTTTATTTTGTTCGGTATCGTTCTTATCTGGCCACCCTTTACTACGTAGACGAAAATGTACCTATATGTTTCTATCGGAAAGTACCATATATTTGGCCCTTTTGACCAAACTAATTTGTAAGGACTAAAGAAGTTAAAGATGGTATTAATTGGTAACATACACCAGCTCATCTCTAACGTATGGTATGAGGAAAACATTGAATCTGAGAAATATCTGTCGGGTGCGCCGAATACGGAGGAATAAGTCTTCTTATCGTTCCTTCTCTGCTGTATTGTATAATATGGGCGTTGAAAGCCATTCATAAACAATTTGGTTGTTCCATGTCAGTTCAATTTCGGGGCCAGGAAAGGCCAGCATCGATCAAATGTTCACACTGTGGCAGATCATGGAAAAGACCCGAGCACACACCATCTACGTTTTTTTCGGTTTTACAGATGACAGCGTGCATAGAGGCTAGTCTAGTTTTGCTATCCCTGTCAAACTTGTCAGGCTGTGCGGGATGGCACGGTATTGACTTAATCGAGACCTTCAATGTCAACAAAGGTTTTAACCAAGCCGACCCGCTTTTTTAACGTCGCCTAAAAAGAGAATCATGTAAGACTCACTGGTCAGGAAAAAAGGCACAAAGTACTTGCACACCCGGACGACGTTGTTGTTGTTGGACGAACAAAGTATGCCCTCAATAGGACTGTCGTGAGTATATAGGCGGAATCGCACAACATGAGTTCAAAGTAAACCATGGCAAATCAAAGTCGTCCATCATCATCATCATCAGAAAAGGACGCACACCATCGACGACTTTGGCATTACTACACCATAAGGAGTTAAAAGTAGTAAATTACTGTTTCTACCTTGGTTCCGCAGTTACAGGCAACAGCGGTATCAGTGCAGAAATTAGACGCAGAATTACTGTTGCTATTTTGCTCTTTGTGTAACGAATCCTCTCTAGTAAGACTGAACTAGGCTTATACAAGACCCTTATCAATTCGGTCCTGCTCTATGGCGCATATACTCAAACCTTGTCGAAAGCGGATGAAGATCCACCGATTCTGATGGTATTGGCAAGAAATGAAACGAACCACATGGGCTGTATATCAGACTGGGTCTATTCGGACGTCGAATGAACGCTCCGTCCCAAAAGGACGACTTCATTGAAAGGAGACCTCAATCATCTTCGAGTGAGCACTGGAGTCAGCTGCCGAAAGATCTTACCAGCTGGGAAGGCTTGTTCGTTGAAGCACGATTTCGATCCGGATCAAATCGCCGCTGCCCAGAAGAGCTTAAGAAAGTGGATTTAAATAAATAGGACCTTATAAACCTATCAAGAAGGTACCCATTGCACTCCAAACAAGATAGAACTATCAAAGAGGCCTTAGAAACTATTTAGTACACCATTTAACCTTGCTCACGATGTCCCAGGACAAAATTGTCTTCTATTCTTAGGTTTGACACATTATAAATGTCCATCTTCTGTCTTTAATATGCTTCAACCCTCACCCCTCATGTTTATACAACTCCACATTCACACATTCATTTCCATCATCATCTAAATCCGAATCAATTGCCAGCCATCTCAAGTGGGCGAGGGAAATGACAGAAAAAAAAATGTAATTCATCCAAAAGATCCGAAAATTCACAAAAAAATTCACATCGCTTCCATCACTCGGTAAAATAGGCCCTCGGGTGCAGTCCCCAAACGTTCAATTTGCGAATATTTTATGTCAACCAAGGACTGCCATGGGAGGTGGGTTGCAAATCAATACGAATATCTCATCTGGTGTTTTCGTTTTATGCTTTAGCGGGTATTTCTTGTTTGTCCTAGGTTTCCGGTCGTAAATTGAGCTTCATCCTTTTATTTGCCACTTTGACGAGTGCTCGTTTTGGTTGTGAGTCTCGATTTGTAGGAGTGATTCGTGAGATAGATTTGTGCACCCCCTGGGAGTGTCCCAATAAAAAATCACAAACACTCAATCAAATCAATATAAGCTACGATTTTTTGGCTATTTTTCCATTCTCTGATTTTGTATTACCTCAGGGTGCACGAGTATCTTTGATGATCATTTGATTTTGACTCTTCACCTTTCGCTGCATCTGTTGCTACTGGATGTAGATTTAATTTAATTTCGAATCTACGAGTACATTGCCTGTCAATGTTCACTCTTATCGGCAGAACATCCATATCTCTTGCTGCTGTTGATGCAGTTTGTTTGTTTGTTTTGCAATCCTGAGTATCTGTTTCGTAGTTTCTGAGTCAAGAACACCAGATTGATATAGAAGCTGGGTCATGGGTTCAGGGCTAGTTAATGGAATGCATTTCCATCATGCCCATTGGAATGGAAAATTAGACGCATAACATAGAGAAATGTTTACATTAAAATACGCAATCAGTTGTGTGTGGAAAAGACCCGGGGAATGTGTGGGTTGCATGCCCTGTTTGTTTGTAAACAAGTGGCCCTTCTAGGTGAGAGTAGGTTTATTGGTTTTAGTTGCGAGTTTTGTTTCTTAATTGGAGTCAAATGGACATTTCGGTTGAGATGTTGTTTTTGTTATTGTTGAAAAATCACGTGGCAGGTTCAGAAACATAATTGCATAGATACCAGAACTTGTTTTGAAAACGACCCGGTATTAGAAAATATAACTTTCCCAAAGATATGATGAGATACAAATGTGTTTTTTTTGTGTTGAAGGAAAGAAGAGAGAATGGACTAAAAAAAAAAAGAAACACGTGCAGATATTTATATAATGAAAGTCAACGCATTCCAGTTCCGGAAGTATTGAAAAATAGAACTGCCGAGTGTGAATTTTATAAAAGCTGATAAGCAAAACGGATTGCGATACACTCTGACGTAAAATGTCGGGAAGCGAATGCACTTTCAAATAAACATGTCAATAATCTGTGAATGCAAGTTGCGACTTAATGAGGAAAAAATAAATTTATAAACTGTAGATAATTATGAACAAAACATTTGCAGCTTCGCAGTCTAGTATAAATCAAGTCAGCATCCTCTTAAATTTTTTTTTTTTTTTTGTGAGTAGGTGAGAAATCTTCATAGACACTATAAGCCTAGTGCTTATAGGAGTGTGCGATTCTTACTCACTAAAAAACACCTCCCTTATGCAGACTACGACTGAATTCACACTCAACAAGCAGTTCTTTTTTCGCGTTTTATTTTACTTTAGTAGCCAGTTCTGCAGGCGACTTTCCATTGAAGTTTCCTTACTTTAGGTGGCGCTACAGTCCGGGGTGGACCTGGGCCTCAGTCAACAAGAACAAGCTTCTCCAGCCAGCTCGATCCCTGGCTAGCTGCCTCCAGTTTCGCACGCTAAGTTGGCTGAGGTCCTCTTCCACTTGCGTGCGCCACCTGAGTCTTGGCCTTCCTCTACTGCGCTGTCCCTCGGGGCGCATTCGAAGACTTTTCGGACCGGAGCATTGGTGTCCATACGCTCTACATGACCCAGCCATCTCAGTCTTTGGATCTTCACTCTTCTGGCTATGTCCATGTCGCTGTACAGTCCATACAGTTCGTCGTTGTATTTCCTCCTCCACTCACCCTCAATGCAGACGGGACCGAAGATCGCCCGAAGCAACTAAGAACACCCTCATCCATTTTTGATAATGTCCATGCCTCTGCGCCATAGAGCAGGACCGGCATTATTAAAGTCTTATAAAGGGTGACTTTTGTTGTCCGAGAGAGGGCTTTGCTACTCAATTGCCTTCTTAACCCAAAGAAACAGCGGTTGGCAAGAGTTATTCTTCGCTTGATCTCAGCGCTGGTGTCGTTGTCTGTATTTATAGCGGAGCCTAGGTAGACAAAGTCCTTAACTACCTCAAAGTTATATCTGTCGAGGGTGACGTTCTGTCCGAGACGTCGGTGTTGGTTGTCCTTTTTGCTTGACAGCATATACTTGGTCTTGCCCTCATTGACCGCTAAACCCATTTTCGCCGCTGCCGTCTCAATACTCGCGAAAGCGCCACTGACATCACGCTGCTTTCTTCCGATTATGTCAATATCGTCGGCTCGCATACTAGTTGGACGGACTTTTGAAAGATTGTGCCTCTTGTGTTTGCTCGTGAGTTTTGCACTATTCTTTCAAGTACGATGTTGAAAAAATCGCATGACAGCGCATCGCCTTGTCTAAAACCTTTCTGGACATCAAAGGTCTTTACCGACGTTGATGGAGCAGCGTGCATTCTCCATCGTCATCCTGCACAGACGGACGAGTTTGGCAGGGATGCCAAAACTAGACATTGCTCTATATAGCTCGTCTCTATAGATGCTGTCATACGCGGCCTTAAAGTCGATGAATAGGTGGTGGGTATCGATCTGAAGCTCATGGGTCTTCTCCAAGATCTGCCGTAGTGTGAATATCTGGTCGATGGTGGACTTTCCTGGCCTGAAGCCACGCCGATATGCACCTATCAGGTTGTTGACGAACGGCTTCAGGCGTTCACACAATACGGCGGATAAGATCTTATATGCGATGTTAAGGAGACTGATGCGTCTGTAGTTGGCGCAGTTCAGAGGGTCTCCTTTCTTGAGAATTGGACAAACAATGCTGAGGTTCCATTCATCGGGCATACTTTCGTCCGACCATATTTTACAGATGAGTTGGTGTATGCTCCTTACCAAGTCATCGCCTGCCGCTTTGAAGAGCTCGGCAGTCAGGCCATCCGCTCCAGCAGCTTTGTTGGACTTAAACTTCGATATGGCTATCTTCACTTCATCCAGGTCGGGTGGACGGAATTGTTGGTCATCAGCGTCCAGGTTGAAAGGTTGATTCTGCCTGACAGCGGTATTTGGTCCGTCATCGCCGTTATACAGTCTGCAGAAATGATCTTTCCAAATCCTCAGCATCGACTGCGATTCTACTACGATGTTCCCTTCTTCATCTCTACATGCTTCGGTTCGGGGTTTGTTTCCGCGGCATGTTATTTTTACCTTTTGGTAAAACTTCCGAACCTCATTCCTGGAGTAGCATCTCTTAATTTCCTCGTCTATATGTTGTCTATACCTTGTCTAATTGCCCTTAGTATAGCCTTTTCCATTGGAAAGTTCGTCGTCACGTCAAGCGTATTGACATTCTCTGGAAGCACTTCCTCGTCGAATGGTTTAAACGTTTCTGCGAGATGGTCGGCAAAAACGTTAGCTTTTTCTTTATCTTCTTTCGCCCAGTCATCCTGGCTTGTTCTTATTGACGCCGCGTATATGTGGGGCTTTCGAAGACTTTTGGAGATATGGAGTAATAAGTATCTTTTGTCGTTGTAAGGCTTTCTTGGTATATATTAATACCTTGGTAATTGAAGTTCTTGATCGATTTTTTCAACAAGTTGCAGAGCCTATTTATTTATCCTACCTATTTATCTTGTTGAGCCCGAGTTTCATGCCACTTTTTCCGCGCTCTTTCTTCCTTCCTTATCATTTCCCTGATTTCCGACGAGTATCTTGTGCTGATACTGGCAACTTTGTTCTATTCGCGTAGAGTGTTATTCCAGGCCGCCTGCTGTATGACTTCAACAAACCGTTTTTCGACAACCTCTATTCGGAAATCTTCCCAATGAGTTTTTTTGTTGGATAGTCTGAGTGGTCTTTGTTTCTTAACCAAGGATTCGCACAATGAAAGGATAATTGGAGAATAACCGGAAGAGAGATCAAAGCTTTCTTCAACTTTGACGTAACTAGCGTTTACTCCTTTTCCGATAGAGAAGTCTATCAGATCGGGTGTTTCGGGGGACGTCCAAGGGCTAGTTCGTCGGTCTGCCTGTTGAGTAAAATTTTCCAACCACATTCAATGCCAGCCCGGTATAGAGCTTTGCCTTTTTGTGAGATACATATTGAGTGCTTCACATTAAGGTCGCCACCAATAATAAAGATTGGTCCAAGAGAATTGAATAGGTCAATGAATTCGTGTTTTTCCATTTTGTAGCGCGATTGGCAGAAGATTGAGGATATACTAGAAGAGTAATTTTTATTTTAAGCGCGCACCGTGGTCACTTGAAATTCGTCAAGTTGAATTTTTTCTTCCAGAGAGTGTTCAACTTTAAAGTTTAAAATTTAAGCTGCTATTGCGATGCTTTGTCTGATTCGTCGCTATTATGTCTCCTAAGACAGCACTAATTGGCGCCAAGCGGGAGTTCATTTTGCGTTGATTCCTAAGTCAATTGGACTTTGTAGGCGAATTGTCCAAGATTATTGTGTTAAATTCGTCTTACGCTAGTGCAACTGATTTTCCGATTTACGCGCTCACTTTCGGTAACAGCCACAATATTCTCCGTTAAACGTACGAATACGAACACGGGAATATGCGTATAACAGCTGCAGTTGGTGCATTATTTCGACTGAAGTTTCTTTAGAAATAAGGAAACACCTGTAATATTGCAGTGTCCCAAAGGGTGTAGAAATTTTTGATCGTTCATCAAAAACATTGGAAATTCCGCTTCATCCCGAATTCCGAGGCTAATTTGGAATCCCACGTCAACCGCTTATAGATGAGGAATCTGTTTGCTGCGCACTTCGCAACCAGTTCAATGCTACTTCATGATTCAAGTCACTATAGCTCATCCAAAATACTATCGCTAGTATTTTTAACAGTACTGAGGCTTTTCTGCAAGATTAGGTAAAACGATTGCGTTCCATGATGTACTATATTTCACAATGATGTTGTCTCGAGGTTCGACTTTTCATTGGAACTTCCTTTGTCATAAGCTCCTCATCTATCCCATCATGGAGCTCTATTTCTGGCCAATTAAACAAGCAGATCAAGCAGAAACACTGTCTTCTCAATCTAATGAAAACCACAGCTTCGACCTGAAGTGCCTTCGAATCTACACCCGAGGAGAGGTAACACGGCAAATCCTTAGGAGCCGCACTCAAGCGAAAAGGAAACTCAATCAACTTCATGTAAAAAGGTGGTGCCGAGTAAAAGCGCTAGACCTCGCTTTATGGTTAGTTAAGGTCCACGTCAGAATTATATCGCCACTTTTACAATTCTGTGTTTAGGTATTCCGATTAAAATCCCAAAAATGGTCCCCAGTAAGTTGGCACGGTCACAACTATTGGATTTGACATGAAAGCGTACTTTAGTTACCATATCGATAGTGTTTGCACTTCATTCCCTTCCCGTTTCAGATGTATAGGCGGCAACTTCCCAATCGTCAAATTATATGGTTTATATATATATACAACTTGTGGCAGTGCCAGAGATCAAACAATATTCCTTCGATGTTGCATTGTTGTCGTACCTTTTTTTGTCAGAGTAATTTAGAAAAAAGCGGCAGACGATGACTTGGTAAGGAGCATACACCAACTCATCTCTAAAATATGGTCAGCCGAAAATATGCCCAATGAATAGAACGCCAGCATTGTTTGTCCGATCCTCAAGAAAGGAGACCCTCTGAACTGCGACAACTACAGTCTTCTCAACATCGCATACAAGATCTTATCTTGCGGTATTGGTGAATGCCTGAAGCCGTTCGTCAGCAACCTGATAGGTCCATATCAGTGTGGTTTCAGGCCAGGAAAGTTCACCATCGACCAAATATTCACAATACGGCAGATATTGGAGAAGACCCATGAGCTACAGATCGATACACACCACCTATTCATCGATTTTAAGGCCGCGTATGACAACATCTATAGAGCTATACAGAGCAGGGTGATCTTCGGTCCCGTCTGCATTGACGATGAGTGGAGGAGGAGATACAACAATGAACTCTACGAACTGTACAGCGACATCGACCTAACCAGACGAGTAAAGATCCAAAGACTGAGACGGTTGGGTCATGTATAGGGTATGGATACCAATGCTCCGGTCCGAAAAGTCTTCGAACCCGCTCCCGACGGACAGCGCAGTAGAGGAAGGCCAAGACTCAGCTGGCGCACGCAAGTGGAAGGGGACCTCAGCCAACTTAGCGTGTGAAACTGGAGGCAGCTAGTCAGGGATCGAGCTGGCTGGAGACGCTTGTTGACTGAGGCCCGGGTCCACCCCGGACTGTAGCGCCACTTAAAGAAAAGAAGAATTTAAAAGAATTCTTTTTACGGTTTAGATCGCTGGACCGAAATCAACCGACAAACTTAAACAATTTCTGACCGTCCAACTTGACAGTGTGCTTAGTGAGAGCGCATAAAAACCAATTGGCCCGACTCTATTCCATATGTTACTGGAAGGCTCGCACAAAGTGAACACTGAGCAGCGGACACCTTAGTGGACGTTAATCCCTTCAATCTACTTGAATTCTGGAGTTAAAACTTCACGAAAACAACCTCTGCTTGCTCGGTTATAGTCTTACGATACTACCGGACTTAAATCTTTCGACAGTTTGTGTTGAGCAAACTGGTTCTACGATCTATACATACAAAAGTTCGAAATTTCCGTAAAGCTGTCACGTTCATATCAGTCTAATACCGTGTTAAATCTTCTCATGAGAATATGCTCGAAGGGTGGTAACTTCCAGTCTTTAGACCTCAGGCGATGACAAACAAGATGGGTCTTGCCATCTATTTCCACCATTTCCATGGAAATATTCCGTCAAATACATACCTAGTTAGGTGAGTGGTGCAGTGTGTAATTAAAACATAATTCACATAACTTTTCAGACAAATTAAGATATGCAAACGTCTCTGGGCTCTCAACTAATGACTGTGACTACGTGCGCTTCTGCCCGCTCGCCATGCCCTTCTATTTACATTTGATTATACACTCCAAATACTCGTTGTCCACTTAAAATGCCTGCACTATCGGGTAAAAGCACTCTCCCTTTTCAAATACAATATGTTTACGTCTTTTGTTTACAAAATCTCTATGCGTCGTCATTCCTTAGCTCCTTCAATCAACTCCTGTTCTTTTTCTTTCTTTATTTTGCTGAGAACTTTTAAATATTCTTACCTAAACAGATTGATGTATTTTATCATTCTCTTTGTGTCAGTTGTACAAATACTTTTAAAACCCACGCATACATACTCATTGAAACAACATACGAGTACACTTAGTTAGATAAAGTCCCATCAAAGGCAAACAATCCAAAAGTTGATAAATAATTAAACAAGCAAATGGAATTAAAAATTCACTTTCCGTTCGCATAAGCAGTCGCATCAGAAACAGTATTCTGCAGCCCGCTCACAACAATAATAATTACTGTCCATACCTACAAGTCACAATAACAAAGTTTCGTTGTTGGCATTCGTCTATAACGCTTTACGCCGCAGTTGTATCTAGTGCGTTGACCGGAACGATCGTGTAAAAGATCTCAGCAAAACGGAACCTCAAAACATCCAGAAAATTACTTATAAACAAAAAGACCCAAATTCAAAACAAAAAAAGCGCTCAAGTTGATCGCCCAGTTTTATGGATGAAAAGCGCGTGGAATCCGTTCGTATTCGTCGATCTTGTTTTGTGCTTCGCTTCCGTTGACAGCTGTCAGTTTGTAGGTTACCTAAAGAAAAACAGCAAACACTCCATTTAGACTCGTACACGTTACGTATAGTATGTGAAACTTGAAATGAGAGAGTAATTCGCAATAGTACTCGCATATCTGTAAGCGTTTAAAGAGTATCTACGGGTGCAAATTGGACATATTTTATAATAAAACCTATCTACAAGCATACGATCATTTTCTCAGGTCATTTTTGAATACTTATTCATGACCTATTGATAGGAAGATATCAATGAAACCATTCAAAAGCGTATTACCAATAACAATTACCCAAAACACCATTGCTTCATTGACGCTGCAGTGTATTTTTACCACAACGCGTATCTATAGAAATAGTTCTAAGTGTCTACGAGAATAAAGCACTTGTTTCTTGAGAAGTTTCCGTGATATAGACAGACAAGAGTGTGAAGATCAAAGGTGATCCGTGTATGAAGAGGAAGGTTAAACGTTGTCGCTAACTTATCTACGATCGGACACGTAACGAAATTCATTTCACTCGCCGATAAATGGTAATAATCACTGCGTCTAATCAGTGGCATTTCATCAGTTTTCCTTTAGTAGCTGACGCGACCAACGGCATGATGGTTGATTGTTCACTTAGTAGCAGAAACGCATAAATCCATTACTCTCTCTCTCTTTCGCTCTCTCCTTCTGTTAAGCTCTCAAAAGCAACAAATTCGCGCTACTCGTAGCTCTCTGTTAGTCTTTATCTCAGTCGTAGTCGCGTGGAAATTTTCTTTTTTACGAATTCGCGGTGTAAGCACGGATATTCGCGAAAAATAAAATTCGCCGACGTTCATGTGAATAGACTGCTCATTTTAGTTCATCGAAAAGATTTGTCGGAATCGGAACGAAATTTTAATTTTGTATTATTGTGCGGTTACGTTTTACGGTTTTTATAGATTTTGATTGACTCGCGCCACTTGGTATACGAGTATTTTGTGAGCAATCAATGCGATTTATTTGTGTACGTGACGTAAGAGATACGAATACGTGTGCTTTGTGTTACGTTATTTCCTTTTATCAGCAAAAACAAAACAAAACATTGCTTACTTCTACATTTGTCAAATGATTTTTATCTTTATCAGTGGATAGATTAAAAGATTAAAAGAGCAAAACCTTTGAAAAGATAAACATTTTGAGGTGGAATGCCTGAAATCTCTCAAGATATTTTCGAGTTAGAGAATCCTATAGTACCGCTTAGAACGATGGGCTCACGATCAGATACGAGTTCAACATCGGCAAGGAATTCGCTGAGAGCTAGTACGTCATCTACAACGCCGACGATCTATGAACATCACATGCTTGGATTGAATGGGAATGGATTCGAAAGATCACGATCATGTACGATCGGTGAACAAGATATGGATTCGTCGTTTATCAACGGATTACAGCCTGACATCTATCAAGGACACAAAAGAGAACTAGGGCACAGGTGAGTTGATTATGAAGATAACTAGTTGTATGGATACAACTGTCACTGATAAATCATTCTTTGATGTGGATCTTTATTTTGGTGACATGAATCTTCTTTTTTTTTTTGTGAAAAGTTGAGAGTTTTTTTTTTAGTAAATAAATGGTTTAACATTCTAAGCCTGCAAAAACTTTTTTTAAAAAATGTAACGCGGGTTGAAAGGGTGATGTTTGATTAATGCACTGTCATTGTACTTATCTGAGATAATCACTGATTGAAATGATCAAACTTAGATACTCATAACAAAACGTCGACTTAGGTACAACTGGTCATCTTTACCAAGCTGATGGTGGGTCCTAGCACATAAGCTATACACACTTCGAGTTTGGTGAAAAATGTTGCCAACTTAGCAAATTTGATTTGCACTTTCCGCAATACAAATCGCAGTGGGATACACGTATTGTTCAAAGAAATTGTATATCCTGCTGTCTTTTCTACTGGGGGACAGCAGTAATGTTGCGAACGCGTTGGAGATATCGGAAAGCTTTCGTTTGGTCTGCCACTATGGTCATATGAATAACAATTTTCAATAGAAACTCTAACTGGGGACACAGGCAAACCTTACGTAGGTTAAAATACTGTAAGCTCTACTGTGAGCCTTGCCTAGAAAATTGATCAGCGATTACATTTCCCACTGTGACCTGGAACCCAAACAAAACCTGTTAAATTCAGCGAAGTCTGGCACTACGAACTAGCTTGAAAATCATAATAGAACCAATTAAAACTTCAAGCCCAGCTTGGCCGCCGCTACAGTTTCAAACCTTCACAATTTAGTTCGTTGCCATCAAGATTGTCTGTATCTGAACTTGGGAAAAAGACGGAAGCTTTGTTAACACGAAATCTGACATTGTCGCCCGCCAGGAAAACGCCAGGACGACCATCCGTCAAGACCTCACTTCATTGGTTTGCTGGCTCAGATCCTGGGCGAAAAAATCGTGGGACATAGGGAAAGCCGTTTTTCTCACATTTGGAGTTCTGGTGTCATTTTGCAGATGGTTTGTCCAAAACACCGAAATCAAAACCTCCATTGCGGGATGTCCCATAATTTACTTTAAATAAAAACAATACTTTGAGAATGCACTTCATGATATAAATATCAAGACGAGCCAGTATGCTACGAAAAGCACTTTTGAGGTCTGGTAGAAGCAGGAATGACGTATCTTCGGGAGAGCTTGTTTCACCAGACAACCGACGCAAAATGGAGAATTTGTCAACTTCCTTCCTCTCTGTCGGCGAAAGAATAAGTCCATCGCAGGTAAAGTAGTCTCTTGGAAAGAATGGTGGACATTCGCGGGAATTGGCTGTCGACTGGCCCAAGACATATTGTCTTATAGTGTAAGTCGTCTTGCAAGCATTGAAAGTGAGAGGCAACAAAATGGCTATTCAAATTTTCATGTTAACAGTGAAAGTAAGAACATAAGATATTGTTTATCGTTAGGGTAAAAATGATCGGTCCATAATATCAACCCTGAGGGACACCATATATTGCTTTAATGAGTTGCGATATTAAGGTTCTGAAGATGCCTCTATAAGAGGAGGATCAAGATAATTAGCAAATTCTTTCAGCATTGTAGCGAGAAGGCCATTAGAACCTTTAAATTAATAACCATTGTGAAGACATAAAGCTAAAATAATTAGAATAGAGTTACGAGTGGCAAAGTTGTATAGTTGTTGGGTCCGCTGAAGATTCATTGCTAAATTTAGGACTTCGTTTTGGTATTAACAAATTTTGCATGCAATGAAGGTACTAAAAGTAAGGGGATTCAGAAAGTTAGTCGTATGGAAATCGATAATTACTGGAGTCGGAATCAGCTCAAGTTTCATTTATCCGAAGACTTGAATTTGCTTTAATGGAGTTGGGACCATATCATAAGTTTATTCTGAACTGTCCTATGAAAAAAATTCTCTGTATTGGCCAATGCACTGCACCGTTTGTGGATGTTAACATCAAGCTTCTTCTTTTTTCACATCTGAGCGGGGCCTACGGTTTATCGCCGAGTCCGAACGGCACTCCTTAGAAGCTCTTTCGTAGGCAATTTTTACTTTCGGGAGTTTGCCATTGCCCGCCGAAAGGGTGATGGCGATTTGAAAAATTGTTGGTGACCCAGCCTGGAATTGGACCCAGACTATCTGCGTGATAGTCCAATGATCTAACTATCACGCCATCGCCATCGACATCGCCGGATGTTAATCATCATCTTCTAAAAAATGTGACGCTGATGAAACGCTCACTATCTGTGGCTATCTATACGAATCGATTGACATATCATACACATTCTTCTGCATTCTGTTTTTGGTACAATTATTGAATAAGCAACTTAAGATCGAGTTTTTAACCCCGCTTAACCGATGTCATAGAAAAACCCTAACGTAAACAAGTAAATACAGATTAACACTCATTCGTACAGCAACCAACATTAATTCATTGGCAGCAGGATGAATTACCTAGCGAAAAATGCATCCGTAGATAAATTTGTGGATTAAGATAGACATGGCTTTTCCGAAGGTCTCTACTTGTTCGCTTTAAGGCTGAGCCTGGAAGATTCTCGATGTGGTATGACAGTTTATTAAACCCATCAGAAAAAGGAGCAGAACGTAAAGCAGTATACAATAAATTCACCATCCTTTCCCTAGTTTCACAAGCAATTTACGAACAACTAAATTCTTTGCTCAATGATACTTCAAACTCTTGCGAAAATAATGAGATTCTTTCAATTTGTTTGGTTTGGATTTGAACATTGTACTTACAATTGAATGGTCATACGTATATCTATAAGCCTAGCCAAAACATACTCGTTGAAATATTGGACACACTTACAAATATACTTATGAATATGAACAATGCCTGCCAAAAGGCTTGCTGCCAATTTTCTTGTTCGCCTGTCAGTTGTTTCATCAATTTGATTGATGGTGCATGCTCACCTTAACGACTTGTCTTAATAAAGAGTAGGTAGCACTTAAAATAAATTTCTTGAAGCACCACCTTATTGAACAGAAATAGTCAGAGCTTAGGTATTTTTTGAAAGGTTTTTGTTTTTATAAACAGTAGTAAGTAGCACGGCCCTTGTATGTTTTGACTTATTTTGCAATCAACTTTACTGTACTCGATGAGTACCTTCCGAAAATGGATCTATTATTCAGATATCTTTGGTATATGCGTACTTATGATACTTTGGAAGTTGTTTCTCAACTACTCGTATATCGTACTGAATAAACAAAAATATTGAATTGAGTACTTATTGTTAAGGCTTGGAATACAAAGTTGTGTAGTTGTAGTGGAAAATAAGCAGTTGCTGATATCTTTGTCCTCAGTTAAACAACGCAAACAAGGGGTCGCCACTTAATCTAGAAGAGAGTTCAACGGTCTTCAGGGCGAGCAATAATTATTGGGTCATATAAAAAGTCTCCACGGTTTTATGTCACTATATGGTGCTGGTGTCCATTTATCTGGAAACACTAATCTGATTGTGTCAAACGAACACATGTTTGAAAGGTGACATGTCAGGCTACATTTTTTGTGAAGACAGCTGTGTAATTCGTTGCCCGTGTTAAAAGTTATACTGATTTGAATATGAGTAAAATATCTGAAGAAATACGCTATGTGATGCTTTTTTACTGTAAAAAAGAGAAAAACGCTGTAAAAACATGCCGAAAAATTTGTGCAGTTTACGGTGAGAATGCTGTGATGCACCTCGTCACTAAAAAAGTCGATGAAATTTTGCAACTGATGGAGCAAGACCGGCACGGAAGCTGTCTGGAGATAGCGGAGGCACTAAACATCAACCGTATTACAGTTTGGAATCATCTTAAACGAGCAGGCTACTCAAATAAATACATAACCATCAGTGAAGCGCTGCTGAAACGTAACCAAATGGAACCATTTATGAAGTGATTCATTACGGGCGGTGAAAAATGGATTTAATACAAGAATATCCAATATATCAAATATCATAGATCATGGTCAAGGGCCGGTGACCGACCACAAACGACTTCGAAGCCTTGATTGATGTCGAACAAGGTTATTTTGAGTGTTTAGTGGGATTGGAAGGGAATCGTCTATTATAAGCTGCTAGAACGTGGCGAAACGGTGAATTCGATCCTTTACTGTGCACAACTGGACAGTTTAAATAAAGCTATCAAGAAAGAGCGACCAGAATTGGCCAACAGAAAGGGAGTTCTTCTCTTCCGTCATGACAATGCTGGGCCACACACATCTTTGATATAGCCCGGACCTTGCACCCTCTGATTACCATTTGCCTTGACCGAATCATTTGACCAAGTTTTTCGCTGATAAACCACAGAAGTTCTACACCGATTGAACTATGAAGCTACCAGGAAAATGGCAAAAGGTCATAGATAATCACGGCCAACATATACTTGATTGAAATTGATTTTGAATGAAGAAAAGACAAGATCTGGAACTGGAAACTGTATATTGGCAACGTGAAGTCGAATATTTTGAACAAGAAGCCAAGTGGTGATACAAAGCCCTCTACTTAAGCTTGGAAAGAAAAGCATCGAATAAAATATGAATATTTTTGTCATCATCTTAACAACTAAGCTTCTAACCTGGAAGTTCAACTTCCGATGATTTTTTTGATTTTTCGAGCCAGTATAAATGAAGTTAAATGCGCAGCAGTAATAAGAGGAGAATACAAAAAGAAAGTTCGAGTGGACCAAGGCAATCGAGAAGGATTTTGCCGTGTCCAAAATGACTGCTCCTTATTTTGCCAATGATAGCATAATTCAATTCAAGTCTTTATGTTTTAGATTTCGATGAAAATTTTTATTTCAATATATTGTTTGATTCTTGCCATTACGGAATGGAATGGAATGTAACATCACCCATGGGAATTCTTGAAGGACTTGATTCTTACAGAGTAACTTTCGATGACTTTTCGATACCTATCGGGCAATAACTCGGCCATAATTTGACTAATATTCATTTTCAAAGCGTCAAGAGTTTGCGCGATGTGTGCATAAACACGATCTTTTGCATAATGCCGCAAGAAGAAATCCAAAAATGACAAATCACACAATCTTGGTGGCTAGTTCCCATCAATTTAATACGAATAAACTGCTCCAGGAATAGAGCCAAAACAAGTCGTGTTGTATGCGCTGTGGCACCGTCTTGTTGAAACCACATGTCTTCCACAACCATATCTTTGAGGCCAAAAACATTTATATAATGTTAGGCTATAGCGATGAGAATTGGTGGCGACGGGTTTATCTTCCTCATTTTCGAAGAAGTATGGATCAATAAGACAAATGCACACCATACAGCGACTTTCGGTGAATGCAATAGTCTTTCGACAGATACATGCAGATTTTCAGTTTCATACGAGTATAAGCAACAATTTTGTTTGTTAACATTCCCACCGAGTGAAAAATGGGCCTCATCGCTAAAGAAAATGTTGTGTCACGTCTTCCGTGGTCACCTTAAATGAGTTATAAGTTCAAATGCAAAATATGCCATAATTTGCCATATGACTAGCCCAAATGCTGTGCTCGCCATGAAATCGATTGACTTGGATCTTCTTCGACACGTCCATTTATGGCAGCCCTATTTTCTGTAGAGAGTGCATTTCGATGATATATAGGTAACAAAGCCAGTCCCTTCATATTTTTTTTTTTATAGTTTTGGCTATTGTACGCTCAGTTGGACGATTATGCCGAACATACCTACTACAGGATCACTATTTTTGTAATAGGTTGGGCTAGGTAAAAACAGGGGTGAGATGGATATGCCACCAAAATGGGCGAGGCAAAAACCTAAATAATCTCCCTGGTGGAGCATCCAATTTCCTTGGAAAGCCAAGAAGGCCTTTGCAGTTTATGCCGTCTATTTCCTCCCCGTTTTCGAACAATTATTTCCCTAAAAAATTTTCTTCGATTACCCGATATTGCCTTCCATTCGAACAGTATGTGTGCTATGTCCTCAACAGCATTTAGTTAACCGCAGAATCTGCAAATTTCCGTATCTATTTGAGCCTTCATGCGTGTTCCACAGGAGATAGTGCCCTGTCAGGATCCCTATTATTGTCCTAAGCTTATCCCTGTTTAAATTTTTCAATTCTTTACATCGTTTACCGTCAGGAAGTAGCCAGAGAGACTAGGATACCTTGTGCCTTTCAAGACTGGAGCACCTTAGGTTGGTAGTCTTTATGGTTTCTTCCTCGATAGTGCTCCTTACTATGCAAGGGTTGGTTTGATGTAAGCACTATTATCGGGAAGCCCTCCTTTTCTTGTAAGCTCATCCGCTTGTTCGTTTCTCCTTATACCGCAGTGTCTTGCCACTCAGCACGGTCTCACCTGGTACTGACTTTATTATGCTTTGAGCATTGCACTACAGCCCCTGACTATATGCTGTTCGATTCCGTTGGCTGAAGTACAGTCTGGCTGTCTATCGCTATCTATCTCATCCGCATTAGGTGTGCTCCCCTGAGAACAGCCAGAAACTCTAATTGGAAGACACTGCCGGCGTCCGGTAGACTTATACACACTCTTAGTTGTGGGTCTTAGATACCAGAACCTGTTCCTTCCGTCTATGAAAATTGCAATCCCTTTTAGCCTGATTATTGTACTTTCTTGCCAGTCCTCCCTCCCTCCGTATATATATATATATATATCGTCCAGAATGTCGAAATCGACCTAGGGAATTAATTATTTCACAATTTTAACACATCCAGCTACTGTCAAACGACCAATACTGTAAAATGGGAAACCTTAACCAAACATATCAGTCTCGGATGACAGCTCGGTTTGACGTATGTAAATACGAAAACGTAAATATTTAGCCTCTGTGGTAAACCGACAATGAAACCAATATGAAGATGTCGCTAATAGATTTAATGTATAAAGCCTAGTACGCAGATCGACACAAATTTTGTTTCCCATAAAAAATTCTCTCCAAAATTTTTCTCGGCAATTTGTGCGAGTTGTACGCATATTGAGAAAATCAGAAAAAAATCCACTTTCATTTCAAACTGTACACAATGTACGAGTACCTGTCAATGTTTGTCTCACCAAAAAATGGGTTGGTAAATTTTTCGAAGCTTAAATTCTGACAGCTCGTTATTTTTGAAAGCTGTCTACTCGGATTAAGAGGAAGAAAAAGTCTTTTCTTGTGCAAGATAATATTTATTTGGCATTTCTCCACGGCGTGCTTTTGTGTCAAAATCTAGCTCGAGGGTGGAGAGTGTTTAGAGAGAAATTTTGGAGAGAAGACAAAATTTGTCTTGTGTCGATGTGCGTACTATGCTTAAATGTGGAGAGCAACAAAACCGGGATTCAAACAATGACAATGTATGTTTTCCTACCCTGACGAAGGCTTTACAATTAAAATAAAAAATAATAAAAAGTGTCAAAGTAGGAGACCATTACAATGTTTCCTGAGATAGACTTACGCACTAACTTCCGCCAATCTTCGTCGGTTCTTACGATTCTCAAGCTGACGATTGACATTGGTTTATGCGGAGTAGTAATCCCCTTCGGGGCTTTGGACAATTAAACATTTTAATTGTTTCTTACACTCTATTGCAGGCATAGTAAAAAATATATAAACTAGTTAATAAGGGTGCGGCCGATCGTTTTTAATACTTCATACTGCAATGACGACTCTATTTCCTCGTTTGATATTCCTAAATTAATTCAGATAATTATAGCAAGATTGCTTTCAAATTTTTACTAAATGTACTTTAAAATATTCAAAAAATAAGATGAAGACCTATCATCTGGCAAAAATTTAAATCGATAGCACCATTCGTTCGCGAGTTATCGTGGGCCAAAAAAATTGAACTTCGATTCTCGAGATGAATGCAAAAACTTCCCTATCAGCAAGTTAATCAATGAACAAAACTTATCGCATGCCTCCAAAGCAATAGTAAATATTAAATGTCTGCGACTGAAAGAAGCACATGTTCAAGTTATGATGGGGTCAAGAACAGTAGCCAAGAGACAACCAAAAGAGCCCTGAAAATTCGGCCAAAGTAACTTTTGTTGCAAGCTTTTGAACTTTGCAGCTTGAACGTAGATTTGATACATAAGATACACAAGCAAATCGAAAAACTAAAGTTTTCGGAGCAAATTTTAAGGCTCCCAATTTTTGTTCATCTTTTTCTGATTTTCAAGAGAAAAGCCGCTGATCTCTTAGAAAGGTCTAGAGAGGAATAGTCATACTGCCTTCAGCTATACTTATATCATCAATCGAATTGTCAAGACACTGGCAGATCGAACGTTCGTTCGGGTCTTGTCTACCAAGTTCATCGATGCTTTTATTTTCAGTGATCCCATTGTGAGCTGACACCAAGCAAGACTCAGTCTTGCATTCTTGAAGGAGCCTAGTAGTCGTGAAATGGCCCAGTAAGGCCTGCAGCGTAGCTTGGCAATCGCTACGCATGGAAATACTTTGCCCCTCCAACTTCTTCTTCTTGAACGACCAAAAGTAGAAACTAAGTTTATCGTCTTTCAAAAAGACACTAGCGCTGCTTCCTTTTTTGTCAGATTCTCACCGAAAACATTTTTTGACAAAAGAAAGTAGATTTCTGGTGTAATTGTAAAAAACGGAATATCCACAACACCGGAATTAAATGACAGTCGACGTGCAAGGTCGTCAAAGCTGCAGAGCATGTTGTAACAAAGAGCACTTATTTTTAAACATAAGATACGAGTAGCTTGATAAGAATTTCAAAGGCAGAAAGATTCCGCAGTCTGTCTAGAGCAGCACCAATGTCGCTGAGACAGACCTACTGGTGTTTTCCCGAAAGTTTGTTATACTACAATATATAACTGGCGCATAGGATATGATTGGCCTTATCAAAACCCTGTAGATCTAGAGGTCCCATGTCCTTCTGATATCTCTTTCAGAAAGGAGGCCGACAGCGCCTTAGAGGTTGTCGACGTAACATGTTTAGTTCAAAGAGATTTCTTCTCAACTATAATACCTCAATACTTCGTTTTGTTGGAAAAACGGATGGCGATGCCCAGTTTTGAGAGGATTAATTGAATGCGTATTTTTGTGCACCAATTGTTGGTTTACGGGGGTGGATCAATCAGTCCCCCAAAAATTGAAATAATGAACATCCTTTTCGGTGAAAAAGACTTTTTTGTTCTTAACATAATTTCCTTTTACCTCGAAGTGTAGTCCAACGTTTCTTCAATGTTGTGATGCCCTCCAAATAATACGATTTGTGGAGGCCCTCGTTTTTTCAGCAATGACATCCTCTTTCTATTTAAATATCCTACC
Source organism: Volucella inflata (assembly GCA_928272305.1). NCBI lineage: Eukaryota > Metazoa > Arthropoda > Insecta > Diptera > Syrphidae > Volucella > Volucella inflata. The sequence continues at coordinate 70,337,203 of OV743719.1, forward strand.
ACTGAGCCCTTTCTTCATGTTTGGAATCATAAAGTATTCGCAGGGAGCTTAACCTGGAGAATATGTTATGCGGGATGAGGAAAAAATATCCGAATTCATGGAATTTGGCCATGCAGACTTGTGCGCGTTATGCCAGTGAAAGAGAGATTTTTTCCTCGCCAAATGCGTCCTTTTTGCTCAGTCCAATAGCTGTGTCGGTGATCGTTTACTTTTTTCAAGGTGTTCGATGTGAATGACATCTCGCATTTCACAAAACTATTGCAATGACTTTTTAGGATGATAGACTCACGTCGGCCTTCTTCGGCCTCGATTCATCCGAAGAAGCGTTGTGGTGAATCCATTCCACGGTTACAAAACGTCACAAAAACTCCTCTCTTCAATTTTGCGCACTTTCACTCGCTGATCATCCAAAAACAGCCCTCGGATTTGATCAGCCATTTTTGGAGTGATGACCTCAGAACCGCAACTGCAGATAAGTTGTTTGCTTTGCGAGTAAACAGATATAAAAGTAAAACAAATGTGTTAATTAAAACCTTTCTAAAACCAAAAACAAAAAAAGTAAACCAGTAATGAATTGTTCCAGTCGATGGTGGAGAATCTACGTAATACTTTTCCAGCTTCTGTTTGATTTGCGTGATGGATATTTTTTTGTGCAAAAAATTGTGTTTAACGAGCACACGAAATTTGCTTTTTTTCCATTTTAACGAAAATTCTCGTAGTCTTCTGGTTTAAATGGTTTAAAAATGTGGGTATGTTCCTTGGAAAGATGCTATTTGACAAGGAAAATTGAACTAGTAACGCCATCTATTTTAATTTTCAGGGACTTATTAACTCAATCTCGGGGAGCAAATAGCCGCCAGTTAAGATCTTACAAACACTACAGCTATAGTACATCATCTGCATTTGCTCGACCATAGAGGTCAGAAATATGCGCCATAGTATTAGACACTTCCCTATGTTGTCTCACCGATTTACACATGTCACCATAGGTTGCATTATCGAAAACACGATGAATGTCTCTTTGATAGGCTTGTTGCATCTTAGAGGAAGAATGCATTCGCAAAGCAATTTTGCGCGCATAGAGCTCGACCATTCACAACATGCTCTTCAACATGAAAAATGTCAGTCTTACAGGTATAAAGCTTTTGAGAAACGTGTAGTCTTCTTGTAAAGTATAAAGTTTATGGTTCCGGGATGTATTTCAGTGACAAGTTAGCAGTGAAGATTCACTATAAGCGCCCACCCTATACCTGTGAAATTATAGCATAACTGGAATGACCTGGTTGTACACGGCTGGGTTTTCGAATTTAAAACCCAGAACCATCAATTCCACTTGACTGTCAGTGACTAAATTGTTGATGACTACTTGTATGCACAGCTTGGATAGTTGATACTGGCTCTTATAAATTTGTGCCTTATAATTCGATCTGAAAGACATTTGAACATATCCCTAGTGCCTAGAAAACCCAGTCTATCCGATATGCGAGCGTCAAGCACCTATATCTGGCCTACCAGTATTTCTAATCAACCTTCTTACAAATTCTTTTATCTGTAAATATATGTGTGGTACCCTGGTTATTCTGGACACAGTAACATACATATACAACTCCCTGTCAAATAAAAGAAAACAATAAACCATTCTTCAGAATTATGGCACCCAGTCAAATAAACAATTCATTTCGACTATCAGTAGACATCTGCCTTAGATAGGCGTACCATCAATAAAAATAAATCAATAAACCTCCGAATATTCCCTATCCATAACTCAATTCGCCGTTTTATCTGAAAGATTAGAGCTCAAGCGAAAGCCAATATTAATTCGAACGTCTTTAGTATCTGTTGTGAATATTAATAAACCAATTCAGTTCTTTTCACCGGTAAGTGATTAACAATTTATCTATTCCGGCAAATCGCATCGAATTGTTTTTAGACGCCAAAACCAAATCAATTTCGACATCGATTTCGAGCTTTCAATTTCACGCATGATTGCTGTTACCTCACCTACAAAAACCAACATACACTTGTGTAGGAAAAAACAAAAACAAAACATCAATCCAAACAGTAGCCGGTTGCAGTCATGAGATACAAAACAAATTTCACACTTAGCTCCGAGTGGAATTTTCCACGCGTTAATTAGATGCAGTGACTACAATAGATTTACACCTGCACGCCTTTGGGTGTCTCTTACTCATGTGCGCTAAAAAAAAAAAAACAAGTCTGGTCCGTCTCGACTGATATAGTCAGTCAACTTGAAAATGGTACTCATTACAGGCTGCTTGACTGGCATCCATTCAATCATGAAAAAAGTCGCTCGGAGTACTTTGGATCGAGAGCACTAAAAATTCGTAAAATTCGTAAAATTCGCTCATACCAGCTGACTAAGGCATGACTACGTCAATGCCAAGGTGATTATTAAGTGTACATACAGATCCCCCATTCGAGCATGACTCGACAACCATTTGTGACAGCCATGACAAAAGTGACAAAGATGATAAAGATGACAAAGATACTCGTACATAATACAGCACAGATGCCAAAGAATGACGATTTTGATTACACAATGAACTGAGTCTTTTAATGACTTTCTACTGGACTGACGAGCAAGTAGTCTGCTCTGACGCTCATTTTCAACGAGAGTATCTATTGAAACGTCTGCGATTCAAATCACAGGCGACGCTATATGATTTTAAAAGTTTCCACGGTGCCGGGAACTCAGTAAAGTAAACTTCGAATGGGAGGCTAGACCGTATAAAAAATTAATTTTGTAAAGGTTTTTCGCCCTTTACACTTCTATTTTTTTTTGCAGTTTTTCGATTTTCACATTTATAATTCAATCAATTAATATTCGCAAAACAGATTTTTGTGCGAGGTCCGGATGAATAGGGAAGTGAAGACAACTTATTTATGCACAAGTCCATGGTTATGAGCTTTATTGCTTGAAAGTTTGTTGACTGATTGTGTAAATTACTAATTCAGAAGTCCTTAGAGAACGCAGTTGCCTGAGAATAACCAACCAGCTTTTATTAACTCAGATTCCTAAGGGACCCCACAGGGAAATCGGCACGAATACTTCCGCGGAGTACTGGTGTAAACGCTTTAATGGTTTAAAATTTGTGAAGTTAGTTGGAGGTAAAGTTGGCTTAGTTTATTCATCTAAATCTTTATTGTCCCCTTCAATGTTATTCCCATCGTCTGCAACACACTTATGCCAGCGCTTGATCCAATCCTCGAAACATTTTTTTATATTCGGTTTTCGGTATGCACATCAGTACATCCTGCGATTTTTCCATTACTTCCTCTCGGCTGCTGAAACGCGTTCCCCATAATGGTTTTTCAACTCGAGTGAACAGATAGAAGTCACAGGGAACCAAATCAGGTGAATTCGGTGGCTGTTGGATGGTATTTGTTGCATTTTTCGTCAAAAAATTACGAAAAATGATGGCACTGTGCGACGCTGCCCACAATTCTGGTCTCTTTCGGCGAATTGCTTCACGCAAACATCTCATAACGCTCAAATAATACTCTTTGTTTACTGTCTGGCCTTCTGGCAAAAATTCATGATGCACTACACCGTTGTAGTGCCTTCTTTTTTGACTGAAAACGACTTGGTTTTTTTGGTCTCTGCTCATTTGGTGAACGCCATTCACTTGCCTGATGTCTGGATTGGATGTCGTACTCATAAACCCACGTCTCGTCTCCAGTAATGATCGTTTTGATGAATGTGGGATCGGATTCAGCCTCGCAAATCATCTCTTTTGCGACGTCAACACGGTTTTTTTTGCATGAAATTGAGGTCTTTTGGCACCAACTTTGCTGCTACGCGACGGAAACCCAAATCATTAACCAAAATGTCTTGGACGGATCCATAGGCAATGTTAAAGTCCTCCGCTATATCTCTGATGGTTAATTTGCTGTTATTGACGAACATTTCCTTTACTTCATCAACGTTTTCGACGGTTTTCGATGTCGATAGTCTGCCACTGCGTTCATCATCTTCGATTGCCTCACGACCACTTTTGAACCGCTCGTGCCACTGGTAAACGACCGTTTTCTTTAGAGAATCGTTGCCGAAACACTTTTCCAACATTTCCAACGTTCGCGCACCATTAAATCCGTTTTTTACGCAAAATTTCATAAAGTTCGTTGTTACAAATTTAAATTCATTTCTAAAATTGTAAAAAAAAATCGCCAACACACACAGAGATACATGTACTCTTGGCTACGTAACTTTTGCAAATGTCAAGCTATGACGCTAAGATTTCGAGGGAATATCAACAACAGATGTGTCAACTTAACAAAAATACAAAACTCAAATCGGAACAATGAGAGCGCCACACGGTGGTTATTCCGGGAACTTTTTGATCAAGGTGGTACAGTGGAAATCGTCGACTCTAACCACCTTTTAGTCAAAAGCCTTTTTAAAACTCGACTGTCAAATAAAAGGAAACTACTCCGAGAAAAATTAACGTACAGCATTTCGAGCGACTATAGAGAGGGATTAAGCAAGGAATTCTGCACTATACCACCGTCTTCCAAAAAAACCCCAACATCTAGTGGATCTGATGTAGTTCCATCATAAATTAAGTTGCTGAAATCATTCTGGGGTGCTTCCCACCCCAAGAGAAATCCGTGACAAAAAAGACATGCCAACAGGCGTTGAAACGAAAAACAAGAACAGCGTGGTAGAATTTTGAAGTAAAGGACTTAAAGAAAAATAGAATTCTGCGTAGAAGACGACCCACACAACTTCGCAGCTTAGGGATATCGAAGAGACTCGCGATAAAAACAATTGGCAGTCTGCAGAGTACTAAGTCATTTTGCGTCACATGATTTGCCTTCTAGCCATGCAAATTGACCGATGATAGGATTAATATTCACGCTAAAATAAATCCTGAAGGAAACCAACGAATTCTTAGTCGAGATGCACCGCCTTCTAATATACTCTAAGACCGCTTATTACCTCACCCGAACCCATCGATCCATCATTTAAACATTTTTAGCAATTAAAGAAAAAGCAAAAGAGGTTGGTTTAGCTGCGAATGAGGATAAGCAAAAGATTTGTTACCGACAAGAAACAATTATAAAACCGTCTCGGACAGAAAACTGTCGTTCACCTACCTCGGAGTAATCATCAACTCTTCAAACGACATTTTAGTAGAGATCCGACAAAGAATGACGCTAGGAAACCGCTACGGCTTCGGTTGATCAAAACAGTTGAAGTCAAGTCAAAACGTTGCCGAGTGCTGGACAATAAGCAGAAAAGCGGAACTAATTCTGGACATCTTTGAAAGAAAGATCCTTCGTCGAATGGAAGTCCAATTTGCGAGCTGTATGAAAATGTGAATGTAGTCCGAAAAGCCAAGATATCACGGCTGTACTACCTAAGCCATACCGAGCCGATGGGCAGCAATGCTCGAGCTGAGCTTATTTTCGAATCACAGCCCTCAGGCTCGCGATGAGCAGGATGGCCGGACCTACGTGTAAAGATCAAGCAGTCGCATATGCCAAAGTGCTTGGTCTTACGAGGCTGCGGTGCCTCAGACAGACTCTTCACCGATCTGGAGCGCATTGTTAAGAAAGTAGCAAATGTAATCGAAAACCAGATGCAACAAATAAGGCGGAGTCTCTTATCTCTAGCAGTAGAAAGGGTTATTTATTGAGTAGCGACAAATCTCTGTTGAGATAAGATCGAAGGGCCTTCAGTGAGACCTTTAGTGGAGATTAATTGTGGCTACAGATATAACACCCATACATCCTCAAAAAATTGTTCATTATCATCAGGATTGTATTTGCTGCCATCTTCCAAACAAACAGGTCCTTATTCTAGACAAATATGGGAACAATCGACTAAAGTCCTTTGCTTTCATGACTCAGATATGGGTGAACGCAGAAAAAGTCATGTTTTTCTTAATCCGAACTCCGATTGTTATGCTTTGGATTTGATAAAATGTCCAGCCCATAAAACCATAGCCAAACCTCATTGAAAGAAACTCCAGCGCAAGTTGTGACAAAAATCGTATCTTTTTCTTATTGTATTGTACTCGTATGTAGTCTTAAAAGCCAGACAGTGTCTTGCAGGCTTTCGACACGACGCACGTTCGTAGTCTACAGAAATTTGTTTTCCAGAGTTACAGTCTGCGACAGTCAGTGGTTCGTCTACTACGTGGTGTCTGATCGAGATACACATACCGACAAAACATACGCTATCGAAAGCACCCTCATAGTCGAAGAAGAGGTGAACTTTCAATCCTGCCTGCCAAATTTTAAAGGACACTCTCGCAGTATCTTTTATGTTGTGAGGCATGTTGCATGTTGGACAAGATCCATTCGATTAGCATTTTAACGCATATAAAGCTCTACCATTCTATCTATGCTGAACATGGAGGAGGCCATACTGATTGGTCTAAAGCATAAACCTCACTGTTCGCCCGGGTTTCGGAAGTAAGCAGCTGCTTATTTAATGGTCTCTTCCGCCACTACACTTGAGGTATCATCTACGATACCAGCTACGACGTGTGGCTCACAGCTTATGGTGACCGAAGACAGTTGGTAAGTGAGTCTGATTAAGACAACAATCTCGATGTATGTATGTAGATCCCATGAGATCTTCTGAGTGTTTCCTCTCTGTTTCCTCTCTGTTTCCTCTTCTGAAGACTTGGGACAGCTTACTGCTTTTACCGAGTACTTTGGTCTATTTACAAAATTTAACTCTTCAAAATTCAAACGAGCCCTTATATTCGTTGCTATGCTCTCCTCCTTTCAAACGAATCTAAGCTGCTTTTTACGAGTAGCTCGATGTATTTCCAAAGCAGTCGATGTGGATCTGCTTGTCACAATATTTTATGAGGGCATTGTTCAGATTCTGAGCAGCTTGCTTAACCTTCTGTTTTTTCTCTCTGCTTTTGGCTTCAATGATTTTAAAGTTATCCGTAGAAAGACCTACTTCTTGCACACAGACGAGGAACATGTAACTCGTTAGACAAAGCGAAATGCAACTCAAATTTGTGTCAACTCACAAGTATTTAAGGTTTCGTATGGCATTCATAAAGCCCCTACGTTCTGTAAGATATGCCTAAAGTTTCGAGTTTCTATTTCCTTGCCAAAAGATCGAGGGTATGGCTGTTGGTTCAACTGTAGGCATCTTCCATGACAGCTCTCCCCCGAGGAATTCTTTCCAAAACCCAATTCCATTCGAAAGCCCACAACAACACGTGAGCAAGATAACTAGAACAAATCTCAAAAATGGAACTGCCACAACATCGAAAATCTGCAAAAATGAAATTTGATAAACAAAATCATGAAATTAATAACTTGTAACCTTGACTGACTCGTAAACACTAAAGCAAAGAAGCTACAAACAGATAAACAGACCATCCATTCGAAAATTCTAACCAAATAACGAGATTAAATCGAAATTAAATATACATTAGATCACCTGTTGGCCTGGAGGCTTGTTAGGTGGGCAGGTGGGCAGGTGGCACATGGCAGATGGTAAATGCCAACTTGGCAACACGACGCTAAATCAATATATTGATTGCTGAATAAATTTAAAGAAAAAAACAAAATTCATTCACTTTTGTTAATTTTGTAATCCACGAGATAAAATAACCACACGCGCTCTTGCACTAATACATAATAGTAGTTTGCAACCGCCACTGCCCACAGTTATATACTATCGAGTATGTTTATACTCGAGCTCATATTTGGTCATGTCCACATAAATGGTTGAAGGTGTCAGAAGTGGGAGATTTGTGATTTGCAAATTGTGATATGCCTAGCCGCAGGTGGATATTGGTGAGGATTACTTAAACAAATTTACACTAAATGACCCCAGTGTCGGTCTATCGATGTTTACAGATATGTAGATGCCTCGTTTGAATTCAGCCTGTGGTTACAGCGCCATTAATTAACCATAAACAGTTAGCAAATTAGCACTCATATTCTAATTGAAATGTGGGCTTTATAATTGACAATGTAATCACTCGTACAGTTAAGGATATCCATACGGATGGTTTTCTAAATTAGTTGAAACTAAATTGAAAAGGTCAGGGTTGTTCAGTGGTATTTTGTGGATGCGGATTAATTAGGATGACAGGGAAAATGTTATGCAATAACATACTAGAAAAATAGCCAGGGGTATTAGTATCTGAAGGAATTAATTCCAGTACGCAGTCTGTGCTGATAAATGTAACGACAGCGATGATGAGCAAAATTACTCTAGACGAAGACGATAGAGAATTCCGTTCCTCTGACCTAGGTAAAGTTGTGGTAAGAATATCGACTCTAAAATCTAATAAAGACTGAATGGGCTATTTAAAGTGACTCTATATGGCCTAGTTGGGGCCATGCACTGGCTTATCTATGTGTTATGGTCAGAGGAAAACATGGCCGAAGTATGGAATCTCTGCATTGATTGTCCGATCCACAAGAAAGACAAGTCTCTTTAGACGGCCCGCAAAAGAGGGAAACAAGATATTTTCTGCCGTATTAATCGTATGTGAGCGTCTGAAACTTTTTACGAACAATCTTTTTGCGCGGTTGCAAGCCATAGAAAAGCAAGTCAGAACCTGGGAATAAATCGGAAGTCTAAGATCTTCAAAGACGTAGGTGTACTTGGGGATGAGCTATAGAACCCCATGTTTAGTTTTGACATATCTACCAAAATCATTATAATGTGCAGAGCAACTATAGGGAAATCTGGCTGCTCCATCAAGGTTGGTATTAACTTTCTTTTTTAAGGGATCTGATCCGCCAATTGTGGATTTTTTGTATCACGAATTCAGTACAATAGTGGCTCAAATCTTTCGTTGAAATCGAGAAACTTTCTGCTGAAGTTTTTGAATATTTTCCAGGGACTTAAATTTCCCTGAGAAAGTCTCGTCTCCTAAAGGCACTTGGGGCCATGCATTCACATAAGGTTTGTTCCATAGTTTCGTCGTCTTCCATGCAAATGCGACATTCAGTTTCCTGAATGAGACCTATTTATGACTATGATGGCTCTTCTAGCCTGACGAAGCCCTGGGATCTTTTCCCAATGAGGTATACACATTTCGTTCTTCCAACTTCTGTCCTGTTAGTAGTAGTCTGACCGTGCTGCTAGCTACCATCTTTTTCCAAAGAGATGGAGTGGCCTTTAATCAATGAAGGCTTCTATGCTGTAGGGCATGTGTGCATTGCGCTGGCGATGTCGAAGCATGCAAGTCTTTATTTGCAGCTTTTGAATGGCAGTTTCCTCTTTTTTTTCCATACTATTGATGAGAAGGTGATGAAAGGTCATAACATCATTGTGTGTATACATTGTATGATTTTGGGGTTAATCGGCAGGTCTGGCCATACATAGCTTTATTCGCTTTGGTACAAACTTAACCGATACATTCAATGCAAAGAATGATTGTAGGCAAGTTGACACCCTGTCACGTGATTTTTTTTTTAATGTCACCGTGCAAGGAAAATTCACTGCCCAGCAATGAAGGTACGATGGTCAATGAAGCTTTCATGAGTATCGGCGCGGAAGAGCCCAAAATTGATCTGACGAGTGAACAACAAAGTACATCAGGGAGGAACGCGCTCCCCCGAAGGCTTAGCCATTTTGCAGTACTTAAGAACTTTCTTTTCATTGGGTTCGCAGTTACAAACAACATCGATATCAGCACAAGAATCACACGCAGAAGTTCTCTTAAGAATCGCTGTTTCTTTAGGCTCAGGAGGCAATTGAGTTACAGAGGTCTTTCTCGTAAGACCAAAACGGGTTTTTTACAAGACCCTTATGATCCTGATCTACTCTATGGCGCAACGGATTGTCGAATGATATGAAGAAGTAATTGATTGCGAGGAAAAGATACTCCGCTTGATTTGCGGTCCAGTTTAGGTATATTATTAGTTAATGGAGGAGAAAATTCAACCACAAACAGTACGGGCCTTACTGCCTTATAGCTAAACTAAGGGGTGTATGCATCCAACGTCTGAGATGGCTTCTGCTGAAAGAGTCTTCAATTCTAATAGTAAAGGATGACGAAGGATGGTTATAGACCCTAAAGGTGTGATATGTTGGGTATGGATGCTGTTAGCAGACAAATTTATTTTATTTTAGTTTATTCGATCGATTTATTGGCTACTACGCCAGAATTATGGGTTCAACTTCCAGGCAATACACTTAAAACTAGAAAAAACAATTTTCCTCACTTGTATTCGACAAAGGTCGAAGGTCCCGCGAAGCCAAAATGCTTGGTAATTGACCGCAGAAATGTGTCCAGAAATTCACATGGTCCTAGCGGACACAAAACTCAGCACACGATTGAGTTGTAGCTAGTGTGACTTCAAGTGCTTCCGCAGACCGTATAAGACCAATTCACCCTTTAGGAAGACCGAGTACCTCCGACTCATTAAGCTATAAGATGTGTCCTATCGATTCACAATTCACAAGGAATTTGAATTTCGTTGGAGAGATTAAGAGGGAGCTATTTATTGGGACCAAAGCTACATAGCCCGAACAAAAACTTAGAGTGATGACCAAAGTAACTATAGTGGGTTATGCGACTCAATAAGATTTTCACTGGATTGAATAGCTAAGCCGGCAACGAAAAGTTTTATGTCGTCCACTATGTGCACAAAGAATCACTTTCCGATGCAATAGATTCACTCTAATGAGTTATCTCTCAACTTTGTTCAAAGAACGCGTAAAAGATGCAATAGGCTCTTTGCTAAACAAGCGAATAGTTGGTAAACGAACTTGTTGCTTTGAGCTACGATTTTAAGACAATTTCCTGCATAGCGTTCTTTTGACCACTCTACCGCCCACCAAATTGATCACAGAGCGATCGGCAATTTCAAGAATGCTAATCATTCATCTATAATCCTACGCTGTCAACAGCTTTTCATATGTTTCACCCGATCACCACCGTGAACCCCGTGGTTAAGCTATGAATGCTGCCTGGCGCATGCCGAGAAATGAAAGACATTAAAGCGGCGAACAAATTTGAAGGATAAGCTTCTAAAGTTCAAGATAACAGAGTACGAGAGCTGTTAGATTATGGCAATTAAGTTTAGAAATGTTATGTCAGAGACAACATCCGAAATCTTTAGCAGAAAATAAAAGGACTTGCCAGTTCAACAAATCACGAAGGACACTGTGAAACTGTGATGACAATTATTTTTCCGGTATCAGGCAGAATTACCCATTTAACCTCGACTATTACTGGCAAAAATGCTGCACACTTCACCATTTCCATATTTTAGGTGACGAAGGTTGCTATTACTGACAGCCTAGCTGCTGTACTATTCAGAGCGTCGTAAGCTGACTTTTTTAAAAAGCATTCAATATGATTGGAAGCAAGCATATCTACTACACCAATTGAAACTAAGCATTCGATGTACTACCCTAAACAGAAGAAAACCCTATTATTTGTGTAAAATATAGAGGCATCAATCCCCCAAATACTTTAAACCTTCTGTCAATCAACGGATTGAAAATCGTATTGTCAACCAGATCTTCGTATTACGACAGATTTTGGAGAATGCATTTGAATTCCAAACCATCACCCACCAATTAAATTTTTTTTATGTAGGCCGGCTACCCCCTGTGGAATTAAAGCTTTTGAAAGAAAAATCTTATCCCGACTTGTGAGTCGCTAGACCCAAGATGAAATGACTACATAGTCGATGTTGTCAAAAATAACGTTAATTGTCCGTGTTTTACCAGTGTATTAAGAGCTTCCTTATTCTGTCTTATCTGAAATCAATTTTTCATCAATAGCTGAGGACAATGCCAAAGTCTGGTCAAGTGCTCCTAAAGCTTTTCAACACTGCGATAGAACTCCAAAATGACGCAAGTACTGGCCTCAATTGACACTCCCCAACATCGATGTAATATGATTTGCATTACCTTGTCCTATCCACTCCTGGTGTATAAATGAAGTTGACAGACATATTAATCCTTGCCATTGCTGTGAATCCTCATCTTTTAACCATGGAACTTTCTTATGAAATGTCCAGCCGAGCTGAAATGTCATATTTTCTCTTACGAACCCCAATTAAATTTCCCAGAAATACTTCTGTCACTGAGGCCTTTTAAAATGATCGATTCTTAATTGAGTTACTCATGCATCGATTGCATTGTCAATGACAAACCCTCCATCACAACCCGCTCGAATGGAAATTTTCTCAATTTCCCAGATCGCACTCACTGTCACATTCTGTCACATCCTTTATGAAGACATACGAGTACCTTCTGTTCGAACTTTGAATGCGCTTCACTTCTTCAATTCATCTGTTGAATTCAGAATTTTCATTTCGCTTGCAGCTTCATGTATTTTCCCGGGAATTTCCCTTTGTTTGTATCCGCCTTTAAGGAAAACACATCCCTTATCCTTGGAGTCCTGAACTCCATTGTTTGCTCCCCTAAGTTTAATGGAAAACTCCTGAAGCGTTTGATGCCAGATTAAATATGTATGAATAGACATTACTACAGATACGATACGCATCTTATGGTATTCATTCCGATAACTATGACAAATAAAACCAATTGACAAAAGGATACGTTAAATTCCCATTCCTCTCCCCAAAGGAACACCCCAAACGTTCCTCCGTCTCAAGCAATTCAACTAGTTCTTCGCAGTTCTGATGAAGAAAAAGAGAAGACACAACAATAACAAAATGACAATGAGATATTTCTACGGTGAAAATTATTTAAATCTCTTACGTGATCGAAATCGAAGGACATTTAGTCCCAAATGACACTGTCGAAAAGGATTCACTTTCAAACTCACTCAAATTAATGAGTCTCTGGGGAATCGGGAAATTGGAATTACCTCGCCACCCTACGAATATACGGAATCGTACGGTGAAACGGCAACAGCAGGATATGCTCGGGAAACTCGTTCACTTAAGCGTAGCTACGTGAATCGCATTCCTAAGTAGGTGGCCTTGTTATCGGTAAACTGTTAAAAGAACGTTTGTAAGTTGTGTGAAATGACTGCCACACCTTCTTTTCTGGGTTTGTTTTTTTATTTGCTTCGACTCGTGCAGTGTATAATTCTGTTAAATGGATTCCTTCAAGGAAAATTGGAGGGGCGGTAGTTGATGTTGATGATGCTCAACGCATCCTTAAGCCACAAGGGACCTTGAAAGGAATTTCTGTAGCCTCTCCTTCACGTATAAAGTCATTGAAAAGCAGTAAAGTGTTTGATGATGTTTTTTTTTCTTTTTATTTCTCCGTATTTCACCCAGAAGTGATATTTAAGACGACATATGAATAGGAGTAGGGAGTCCTTGACGCTTTTGCTGTCATTTTGGATCGAAAATCCACAGTCGGAACCAGTAAACACGTCACATTAAATGGCTAATTAGCGTGCCAATCAGGTACACGTCAACTTGGATGTATTCGAAACTCTTTTTGAGGCTAATGACGTAAATTTAATTCAGTTGAGAAGCGTCTTTGAGCGAATGCACGTATCGATTTCATTAGGACTACCGTTTGGGAAGGGTATTTGATTTTTCAAATGTACATATGTGTGTAAATAAGAATAAGAGACAATTCAATTTGGTTCGATAGATTTGGGTTTCTCAGACGACTTCAATGTGATAGACCTTAATTGGATTAAGCTCTTATGGTTTAAAAGGCTTATTTTCGGCTGGAAACATTAATTAGATGTAGTAGAACTGCATTTATTTTTAACACTTGAAGTACGACCCTATATAAGGTACAGTTCGTTGAAAACAGGAAGTCATTCACTCCTTGTTTCACTTTAATCTACCAGTCTCGTTAGATTCCTGCTGGGCTTTTATATCAGGAGTACGTCCGATGCGATGCACATAATTGTTTGACGAATTTGGGTTATCATAATTGATGGCATACTGAAGATTTTCAGCGTTCAATCCAAGGGAGGCAACGTCTGTGACAACCAGAATGTTTGCCTTGCCAATACGAAAGTCCTTTAGTACAGACTCCCGCTCCGCCTGCGACTTATCGCCATGTATCGAAGTAGCTGTGTACCCCTCGTGGCGAATAATCTGCAAAATTTCCTCCACCTTGATTTTCGTTTCGAAAAAGATAATAATTTTACCTGCCCAATGTCCTTTAATAGATTATCAATCTTCTGTGGCTCCTCAGTCTCCTGGCAAATGTCGACAATTTGTCGAATGTTATGATTCGCAGCCAAATTCAATGAACCGTTATTGATTTGTATATAATCGGTGAGGAAATCTTCGGCAAGTGCTTACACTTCTTTTGGCCATGTGGCTGACCATATGACTACCTGACGATCAGGACGAATTTGTTCAATAATTTTACGAATCTGCGGCTCAAAGTCCATGTCGGCCGGTGTGGCAATAACAAATTCAACGCCGCGCTCTAAATCGCGAGCCTGTAGCACATTTGGGCTGCCGCCAAAGATCCAAGTGTGTCGAACTTCCTGAGGTGTTGACTGACAGCCAAAGTCACGGACGACTGTTTGAATTTGTTGAGCCAATTTACGTATCGGTGCCAGAACTAGTGCGACGGGTCCTTCACCTCGCTGTAGTGGTCGCTGATTAACGATGGGCGCTATCGCTGGCAGCATATGGTATATGCCAGAGTTTTGCCTGAGCCAGTTTGAGCGATGCACACCAAATCACGACAGGATAGTGCTATCGGCCAGTCTTGCGATTGAATGGCTGTGGGTTTAGTGAAACCCTGACGTTTCATCTCTTGGATTGCATACTCTGGCAGGAAGGATTCTTCGAAATTGGCTATCAGATGTGCAATTTGCATTTCTTTGCATCTCTTTACGAAGATCGCTAACTCCCTGTTCGCTTAGAGCAATCCAATTCGGATGTGGAACATAAAAGTTCTTCTGAAATGGCTGCAGATTATCCCATTGGGGTTTCGCTAAATTCCTGCCAGGATTTTTGGTCTTTTCACGCTGCAATTCGGCTTTTTGCTCTTTCAAGAGCATACGCATCGGAATGGAATTGATATTGCGCATCGATTGCTGTTGCTGATAGTTATTGTTGCTGTAATTTCGGGCGTGGAACGAAATTTGGTTTTCTCTACAAAAGGCACACCACCGCCATAATACGAGTAGTTTCCACCATTTGCTTACTTACCTTTAATATTTGAAGAACGCGCCGTTGGGAATCTTGCATAAAATGCTGTTAAGAGCTTATCTGCGGGGCAACGAAAGCGAACAACTCATCCTTTATCCTAGCGCTCATTTATAACGACATTCCAGCTATGAAATCTTTAGAGGAAGCCAACTTGCTTGCTTCAGATTTTGCGTCTAACTCAACAGCTCCAGATTGTGCTTTCTCTCCACCTACACTTGTGTTTGGCGAATTTTCAATGGGAGAAATGAGAAAATTTGTTCAGTCCGTCCATGAAAAAGTTGAATGGTCCCTCTCTTCCTACAGAGCCGTTGCACGTACACCTCACCGAAAAGTGGAACCATAGCGTATGCCAATCTGGCGAAAGCAAGATAGTTGCACTTGATATTTCAAAAGCATTTGACAGAGTTTGGCATCAGACTTTCTTGTTAAAAATGCGTGGATTGTAGATCTCTTTTCTTCAATAGATTAGAAAAAACCTTTGGAAACGTGAAGTTTAGTCTGCCTTAAAAAATTTTTAATCTGATACCTACGAAATAAATGCCGGTGGGCCTCAGGGTTCCGTCATGACAACGAAACTTTTTTTTCAATTTTCATCAATGATCTCTTGACCACTACTTTTAATCCAATATATTCCTTTGCTAATGGCGGTACTCGGCTGTAGAACGAGAACCGTTCCGAATGATAAGCTCATTAAATTCCACAAGCAACAGCACAGCTAATTGCGAAACCATCAACAGAGTGGAATTTCATTCTTCCAATACACAATCCCATCCGCTGTCGTTAAAGCGAAATTTAAAGACCCACGGAGTGTCCATGTATGGCACTTTCATCGTCAAAACCAAAAAACTTTCCAGTCACGGTCTGTGTGCCAATGATAACTAAGTTTGAAATCGCCACATACGAGTATGCTGTGTAATGTCTTGGTACATGGAATTCATTTTCCGAGGTCTTTATTTCCAAGTCATTATAACTTGCATACATTTAAAACCAACGTACATCGTCATCTTTCTTCTTTTCCTCCGAATTTTTTGTGAGCAAATATTTCCCATCCTTGATGTAAGGATCACTCGCTGAAATCATTAAAGTATCCGGACTAGATCATTTTGCTGATTACATTTCTCCAGGCCATCCTCTGTTCGTTTCCAATCTGAACCCGTCAGGCGTGGGTTTTTCCAAATATTTTTCCTTACTCTGTTGATCTATAAGTTAGACTACTGCTTTTAAAAACCGCCTTTCCACCCTTTATTCGACTTCTTCTGCTGTACAATCTGTGAGGCTGGGATATCGTACTCGTAATTGATTACTTACTGCAGATACCTTGTCCTTTATAAACATCAATGAATGTCTCTCATGACTATGACGAATAAGGACTCCTCATCATCTTTCAGGTAGTTCCTTTGCAAAGAAAATGTATAATTTGTTGCCATCGCTGACTACAGTATCTTTTACAATTTGTGTTCCTAAGTGAACAAGACTTTTTAAAAATTAAAGCAACAGATAATTGCTTTGGCAAAGCCTACCTCGGCCTACCTATTCCAAATAGTTCCCTTTCGGCTCAATATAGCGATCTATACGGTATAAAATCATGTCGAATGACTGTCTTAAAACATTGGGTTGGATTCTTTCAGGATTTCGGTACAAAACTTTTGTGAGGCCTTAACGTCCACAAAACGCAGTCCTTTTATCAGCGAATGCATTTAAAAAAAAAAAAATAGTCGCACGATGCCAAATCTACTTCCTGCTGCGTAATATTCTGGCCGAATGCGATACGATAAATGCTTCAAAACCCCAAGATAACATAGAGCTGTGCATTAACTGTTCGGCCCGATGAAACAAACTCTGTATGGACAATTCCCTTGAAATTATAAAAGCAAACCAACATTGTCTTCACTTTCAGTATTTTTTGGGTTTTGGGTGGTCTCACGCCTTCTATTTGGCACCGTGGCGCTTGGAGTTCTGGAGAACTTGAAGTGCTTGAAGTTTTTGCTCTTTTTGGCCTACTTGATGATGTTCTTCAAATGTTGAATTCTGATACATTTTTGGTCGTCAGTCAACTTGTAATAAAGACCCAAACATGCCGTCACTTCAAATGAAAAAAGAAATAACTCCGCTTCTGTTCCAATAGATGTACATATATGTTTGCCAATTGATGGCCTCACTAGAGCTACGCAGTTTTGAAAAGTTCTCTTTACTTAAGAACGTTTCCTTACGTACCTCAGGTAAATAAAAAAAATATCTAGGACCGTGTCATTACTTGACAATAAACCAAAGGGCCACCTGGATCCTGCTCGATTCCAATATTCGCCCTCTCGCATCAAGAATACGATTTTTTGGGATGGATATTCCACAGTGGATGTCGCCTTCCTAGGCTGGGGTGGAACAATTAATCAAAAAATTCTTCGTATCTTACGTTTTTATTGAGCTTTGTACTCCTGCCTTCCCTTTGGAAGGGGTGCAATGTGAATGATAAAGTTTGAGTGTACAAACCACGGGATTACATCACCGATCTGGTCATTCTGACGATGAGATCTTCTCCGATTTTCGTAGTGAATCTTAAAAAATACGCTGACTCCTGGAAACTACTGGATCATTGCAAAATTCCGTGTCCCATCTTCATACAGATGTATATCCAGACCCGTTTAGTTAAATCGAAGTGTGTGTGAAAAAAAAATCCTTAAATGAAAAACGAAGAGTAACACTTGTGCCATGTAATGCTGTACGATTTTCGAAAACGAATGAGTGTTGAAACTGCAACAAAAAGCATTCAGAGCGTTAATTCTGATCCTGATCCTCCTCTAAGGTGCGTTAAAAAGTAGTTTGATAGATTTCACAACGGTGAAATGACGTTGAACGATCGACCCCGTTCTGGACAGCATTCCGATATTGAAGACGGCATTGTGCGAGCCTTAGTGAAAAACAAACCGAAGATAAACTGATTGCTGAGTGGCTTGATATTTTCGCCATTTAAAGAAGATCGGATTCGTGTTCAAGCTCGACACATTTGTGCCGCATTATTTGAGTGAAAAAAAGAAGCGGGAAAAAGCGAGCTGGAAACAATCAGATGAAAGTGTACAACCCATGGCAAAAGCTGGCTTACATCCAATGAACGTACTATTATCTATTTGGGAATATTTAAGGGATATAATTTTTGCCGAACTTCTTTTACTTACCGAAACTACTACGGAGAATATGTACCGCGAGCAACTTTCTGAGCTCAATGAAAAAGTTGAAGAACAACGCCCGGTTTTGACTAATTGAAAAGAAGTCAAAAAACGTTGCAAATATTGAAAGGGTTACAATAGGAAATCCTTTATCACCCACCATATTCCGTAGGCCTTACTCCTTGAGATTTTCATCTGTTTCGGTCCCTTCAGAACGATTTGAATGGAAAGAAATTCGGTACCGCCGTAGCTGTCGAAACCGCCTTAAGACGTTTTTTTTTTTTGAATGACAACCACTCAGGTTCTATTCGCCACCTTGTAATACATTGTTAATTTTCAAAGCGAAACCGCTTTCGTTTTATTTTCGAATCACGCAAGACCCTTAGCAATTATCCCATAGTTTATAGTGAGCGTTCTCCTCGTACCTCCCTCAGCTCTGACGATTGCGCAGAGGATTGCTGGCTCAATATGTTTAATTAAAACATTTACATTGGTTGATTAAATTTTGTTACAGACAACATTAGAACCCACTTGATTTTCAAAGCTTAGCTCAGTTCTATGACGTTCTGCACCATAATTTGTGGTATATCCAGGTTTGCGTCTTTGTAGGACCCGATTTCCTTCTGATAGATGGGGGCAGACTCATGTCAGATATTCAGATGTGGAACTTGGCGATCGATTGTATTACTGTCTAGTCGTTTGGGCTGCATTAAAACAAGGATAATGGATTAAGTTCTGATTTGTCAAAAAATAAACAAACTCAAGATATACCTTCTCGTAGAACATTTTGTAGTTAGATTCCCTCACCAGGAGAGTTTATTTTTTTGGGACATTGTGCAAGATCTCTAAGTTCTATATGTTTGCCGGTCTAGGTGAGGCAAATTGTTGGGTTCGAAGAGATGAGTCCGGCATTACCTGACCTTCTTAAGGATTCATGTCAGGTTTTTTATATATCTCAATCGTAGCGTCCCGCCGGTGTTTTAAGGATGCACCTTAGTCACGGTTGATATATTGTTTGAGGAACCAAAGTTACGAGTATAAATTCGACTTTTAAAAGGAGGTCAATTGTCCGATTCATGACTTTAACCCTCGGTGGCAATGGTTATGAGGTTCAACGAATTCTGATCTGAGCAGGTCACTGGCTTCACAAACTGCTCGTGGCAGCGTCCTTGAAGATGATGAGGACAGCCAGGAAGCAAGTTGTATTACGATCATCGAAGAACTAAGCTAAGTTTTTTTAATCGCATTTAAACGCCCCTACTGCGCCCCAATACCGTATGTCGCTTCACTTAATTCTTCTTCGCCTGTTTAAACAAACTTAATCGTTTGCGTTATTTTCGTTCGTTTAAAGTGGAAACGAACTTGAAATCGAGTTATAAAAATGTATTATATCACAAGTCGACTTAGGGATGTTAGCGCTGTCTGTAGCTTATCAATGTTGACAGGTGACTCACTTCAATTTGCTCAAGACCTAATCTATTGTATAACAAGTAAAAATTCAAAAGATAGTGCACTTAGAAACGTCGCATATTATTGTACTTGAAATATATCTTTTCCAAAAAATCTAATTACTTTGTTTAAATAAATTATCTACAGAATAAATAGATCAGATTTGTTCTTATCAAATTTTCTATTTATAAACATTTTGAGTAATGAAAACAATCCTACTCCATGAAGGTTACAAATACATATTTGTTCTCCTCCCAATTTTATTTGAATCAATCTGTACGGTAAACACCATTCAATTTATTTTTCGTATCTGTTAAATTGACATGGCATCAACACATCAATTTGTATGCAAATTGATAAAGTTATTTGCATTTCCTGATAGTGAATCAAAACGACAACAAATAATTGCGTTGCTCCCGACATACCAAATTATGATATGTCGTATGCTATGAGTTAAAAATATTTAAAGATACTTCTGTAGGTATGGAAAATAGAAATAAATGGCAAATGTGTATCGGATGACGTTTATTGGTTTGGCTTCATTTATGGCTTATGGCTTATTTTTGAAAGATTGTGCCTCTTGTGTTGACGCGTGAGTTTTACACTATTATTTCAAGATTGATGTTAAAAATAATCAAAAGACATCGCAAAGGCTTGTCCAAATCTTTTTTTGACTGCGACCTTGATACATTCTCCATCGTCATTCTGAACAGACGGACAAGTTTGGCAGGGATGCAAAAATAGACATTGCTCTGTATAACTCTGCTGTAGATGCAGCTTTCTGCCAATTCTATGTCGCCATACTAGAGCCTGATGGCTGTGAAAGTTTTGCCCATGGTTTGCATGTCAAGAGAAGGAAGATTCATCAGTCCATCTAGAGTAGAGCCGAGCAACCCAAGAAAAGTCTCAATGCGGCTTATACCGATCAAATACACAGAAGATATAATTAGCCTTATCATAGCCATATAGCTCCAAACTATATTTTCTGATAACAAGTCCTATATCCCGTCGACTGTTCGTTTGCACCGCCACAATTCCGCCTTGTAGGCTTTCGATAGATATACAATTACATGTTAAGTCCGGAGGAATTTGACATCCATGGACCTTTCCGACTTTCCGAGTACTTAGCATCTTTAAGGATTCGATGTAAAGAAAACAGCCTCAGTTTTGAAAAGATTGCCGTGGAGACCCGACGCCGCCAGTAGACAACCTCTGTTTACTCTCCCATCACATACTATTCGTAGTTAACATCCCCAGATAGGCCTCACGTTGATATCGTCCACGTGATTCATTTACGCTGTGTTGCTGAGAAATCATTTGCCCTCAAAAATTGCGGTGTCGAAAGAACGCTTTATCCCGATAAAAACGAAAAGGGCGTTCTCCTAGAGATCTTGAAGCACTGTCTCGAAGAAGCTTCTGCGTTTGTGAGCATGTTATAGCTTGAATAATGGGAGATGCATTCATATGGATCTAAAGGCTACTCATACCGTTCGCAGTAAAGATTCTCTTCATATTTGCCAGCTGAACCTTCTTGTAGCATAATGGTGGTGTATATGCCATAGGTGCCAGTTGACTTAAAGTCATCAAAGAAATCTACGGTGTACTTCCTGGCCTCATCCGTCACCCCAAACGATGGGAATTACCAGCCACGACAGACTTTGTTACTTAGTTCAATTGTAGCTTCAGTGATAAAAGCTGGCAGTGAGCCAATTCTGATCGAGTTATGTGAAAAGTGGGTCTTAAGGACATTCAATTCAGTGTAGAACTTGTTTGCCTCTTTTAAAGACTTTCACAAGTCTGTAGGTTTCACCGAGTGTTTACAAGATGCACACTTCAAAGACGGAATGCGTTCATTCTATTTGCTCCGATTTTTAAAATGACGAAGAGACGAGACCTCACATCCGATTCAGACCTCGGCCTGATGTGGAAGTCCCCGATTATTTTTCCCAGCCCGTTTTCTCCAAAACATTCCTTGTGGCAGTACTACACGTATCTTTGGACTCTGTTTTCTCCATAACAATTGTTGGCTGAAGGCCTGCAAACAGATTGTTTTATGGGTGTGTATCCCTTATAGTGGTATCCATTCAACTCTACTCAAGGATGAGTTCATTTCGATTTAATATTTCTTTTATGCGTAGAAAATATGATAATTTATTTCATATGAATAATTTTAACTGTAAGGGATTCCCAAAATGCATGCTGTCTTCTGGGAAGTGTACCGCCATTCAGTGCGCAAACTTGATCGTTTTGATGGCAATGGCAACTGACCAAAATTCGTGCTGTATTATAATTTACAAATTAATTCCTAAACCTCCGTCCGCTGTTTACCAAGAAATCGATGAAGTAATACGTTCCCTAGATGGTTCGCATGGATTTCGAAATCAACATTTGACGCATCTACAGCTTGCTTTCCGATTTAAACACATAAATGCACTCTTCTCGCCAAACTTCATTCTAAGAATCCAGGCTTCTGCTTCGTTAACATTTATAATAAACCCTCTGCCAGCATCATAATATAATTTTGCCGAAACAGAGTCATATTCGTAGTTGATGTGTCCCAGTTCATTTTCCATTTCCCTTCACATTCTCCTACACGATGTCATTTGAAGCATACGACCACCACCCATTGGTGGTGATTCTGTATAAATGCGGAAACTGCCTCTAATTCCTGCACCCCATTATACGAGACCCTTTTGATAAGGTAGGAACTTTCGCTCTATTAATTTGGCGTACATTAATTTAAAACATCTGATTGTAGGTAGAGCCTGTCATAGAGGGAATCTTTTTTACCTAGACCGCTCTTCAACTTGCCTTCCACCAAGAGGAGCTTGTTTTATTTTTATTGGCATTTTTTTAAGGTGCACACCATAAGCTTAAAATTTAATTTAATTAAAAATTTAATTGAAATTTTAACTAAGCGGCTTTTCTACGATTTTTCGTTTCAGGTGAGTTGGTTTCTAAATACATGGACAACGTTTCGCTGTAAGTTACACTTTAATTGGCAAAACGATTTAATCCACCCCCTTTTGTGTGCCTCAATTAAACAAAAGGAAAGCTATTTCAACATTTTCTATTTTAAACCAGTTAATTTAGTTCATAGGAAAAAACCAACAAAGTACCGCAGAATTTCGCTTTAAGTTTAATTAAACTAACAAAGGAAATATCTAGTCAAGGACGAACTAAAAAGCCATTGTCAGCGGATAACGATATTGAAAATTTAACTTCATTTAACTTAAGTAGAAAGGAATGTTGATTTTTATAAATATCTGTTTCAATTAGTTGTTATTAAGAAAATCAGTTTTTGCCCTGAGGGTGAGTTTAACATTCCAGTGTTGGTATCGTCACAGGCACCGAAGATATAAGAGTTTTTTTTTGCTGTACAAAATGGGTCACAATGTCCTGTTTTACTCAGTGACTTGACTACGTCCTATTCTTATCATATCTTCGACTTATTTTGGCCATTCATTTTTTCATCTATTGCCTGGAGGACCTTTTTCTACTTGTTAATCCGTTAGCTCTGTAGTTTCTATTAGATGCTTTTCCATGGAAGGTATCGATCTACACCAAAAACCTTGCATTAGCATACATTTCAAAGGCCTTCAGACCGCATATCGGAAAAGGGAACTACATGCCGACCAAGAGCTTTAAGAGTTTACTCTCCATCGGCTATAAATGCATCTGGATTTAAGATGTATTGTAGTACCGAACACTTTCAAGGAGCTGTCGGTCTTTAAGCAGTTTAAAGGAGCTCTTGAAAAGAAATTCGGCTTCTCAGTGAGGAATATCATTTGGATCTACACGGCTACTGTAAGGCATATTATATCCTATGTGTAGGTTCTCCGGTGGAACAAGATATTCATAGAATTAATGCTTTCCCTAGCCAGCCTGGGTCTGTTTTCTTGAACTAGAGTTTTAGTAGCCGTGCTAGCTGACTGCCTTTTGACTTTGGTCTAAATGAAACTAAATGAAACTTAAAAAATCGAAATAAATCGACCTTCTATGCGTCCACGAATGGACTCAGCCAGAATCGGTGTCAGAAAAGAAATGCAGTCTTTTGTCAATTGCAATGAACTATATTTTGAGAATCCGTGGAGAGACCGAATCGTTCGCATCAGTTGCGACAGCCAACCTGCATTTAAGGCCTTGCTGCAACAAGATAGTTCGAGAATGCAAAATTTTACTAAACGTTGCCGCAGGTTTTCTTAATTCATTGAATCTTGACAGGCAATGGTCTTAGGAGAACTTTTTAGGAACCAAACTTACGTTGAGGCTGACAGCATTCCATTCCATTCACAGTTGGATTTCATATGCAATTGGCAAGATTACCTGCGCACCGAACAAATGCTTCCCGACATCTAAAGGATGTGAGCGGATTTTTATTATTAAGAAGTACACCTGGCTGCTTACTGGCGTTGTGACGAAGCACTACACAACATCCTGCGTTGTTTGCTGTGAATTTGTTAACGACACCGCCGATGGGAATTACCAGCCACGACAGACTATGTTACTTAGTTCAATTGTAGCTTCAGTGATAAAAGCTGGCAGTGAGCCAATTCTGATCGAGTTATGTGAAAAGTGGGTCTTAAGGACATTCAATTCAGTGTAGAACTTGTTTGCCTCTTTTAAAGACTTTCACAAGTCTGTAGGTTTCACCGAGTGTTTACAAGATGCACTCTTCAAAGACGGAATGAGTTCATTCTATTGGCTCCGATTTTTAAAGTGACGAAGAGACGAGACCTCACATCCGCCGAGTACTGCTTCTTAAAGTGTTTGGCTTACGCATCAGACTGGAGGTACCAAGCTCCGATTTAGCAGGAGCTGAAGCTGGAGTAGATCACTGAAGCGCTTACAGTTCTTTCTTTCAAGGACTGAGAAATTCTTGTTAAAGAAAGACGCATGGTGTGCATCAGATTAGTTCTTTACCTAGATACTCTCTTCTGACAGAAAAAAAAATGGAAAAAGCGCGTCCTAGTAAGCCCTTCGTCTCTAACATATCTACGATTTTTTGATAAAAATTAAGGTCGGCTCAGAAGAAGCCTAGACGGAAATTTCCAGTCTGAACCTTTGGTCGCATATTACGAGTATATAGGTAATATCAGAGCTCTTTTTGCAAAAACTTTCACGTAGTAGATAGGCAAGGGAAACTCTGTTTCAATCGATCCCGCGATACTTACGTTACTTTTACTCAAAGTGACTACAATTTCTTCTGAAATGTAGGTGGCACTGTTTGCTTTACGTCATAAAAAGCATCATCAGCATAGCCAAAAGCGACCTCAGCTGGTCGATAATGAGAGCCAGAAATCACATTATTCCTTACATTTCGTGAATTAAAGACCGATGTCGAAAAGAAGTTTATAGCAGTCTTCAGCTTTCGATAAGGTCCCTTTCCACTTGTGTGCGACACCTGAGTCTCGGTTTTCTTCTTCTGCCCTGTCCCTGGGCGCCGAATTCGAAGACCTCGGATCGGAGCGTTGATGTCCATCCGCTCTACTACATAACCCAGCCATCTCAGTCGTTCGTTCCTCTTCTGGCTAGGTCCATACAGCTCGTCGTTGTTTCTCCTCCTTCATTTACAGTCAATGTACGAAAATCGCTAAAAAAAAATTCATCTCAAAGTAGCCAAGAGCACCCTCATCCGTTTTTTGATAACGTCCACGCTTCTGTGGTATTATTAAAGTCTTATATATGGTAACTTTTGTTGTTCAAGAGGGGGCTTTGGTAGTCAATTGCGGAAAGTCCTTAACTACCTCAAATATATATCTGGCGAAGGTGACGTTTTATCGACACCGACATCACGCTGCTTTCTTCCGATTACCTATGTCAAAATCATCATGTTGATAGAATGACCCTAGTATTTGACGAAAGGGGTCACTAGTCCCTTAACTTGATACTTAAAATACTCTTGCCGCTTTGCTCTCAAAATTTTGCTGGAAATCTTACTTCCGCTTCCACTTTCTTGAGACAAACTATGTTTTGTCAAATTTTGTACACCTTCTGAAGACATAGTCCACGAAAACTGTGCTGTCTGTCATCCGAATCACTTCATGGCATAAGTAAGTATTCCTTGTTGTCAACGTTGAATACTCTCTGTCTGTGTCGAAGATGGATGACAATCTGTAGATTGGCTTTAACACCGTTTTTATACTTGGGATTGACCTCTTGGTATATCGCACGTAGTAGACTGTTTTAGCCTCGTGGGTGCACGATGACACTCTAAATACTTTACCTGGAGACCACTTAATGGTTCATGCTCGCAAAGCATCCTCTTCCTGTCCATAAGGGGCTATAATCAAACATTTACTCTTAGGACAAATTAAGGAGAAAGCATAAGTTTCGGGATTTGGCATTAAAATTTTGAAAAAAATGTTCCACATACGCCAGAGTACAAAAAAAACCCTACCTTTCATATCATCCTTTCCATCCCATGTCTGGGAAATATCGCATATGCCGTAAAAAAAATGGCAGGAATGCAAGAGAGTGTTAAGGAAATGCATTGTAGTTACTGAGAATATTTTTTGATTGCCAACAAAGAATGACAACTATTTTTCGCTAATATCTATTTTTAGAGTCAAAAAATCTAATTTCGAGTATCCAACGTCAGAATAAAAATGTCCCACGCGTTAAACTTTTCACATTTGGCAACGTGTGCGAACATATGTTGTGCCACCGCCTACTTAAAAGATTTGCAACTAAACTTGTCCTATCAGAATTTTGTCGGATTTTAAATTTTTCCAACACTCATCCTGTATACCCACTTATGAGTAAATGTTTAGTTAAAACTTTTCAAACAATTCAAGGAACAACATTTTTACATAATATAATACACTTGCAACGACAGTGAGGAGCAAAAGTTAATTTCCACAATTTTGATTTAATTGGAAGAAGTTAGGATGGATGGACATTTTAATAAAAAAAAAACACCTAACAATTGACTTTAAGGCTGTAATCATAAATAAGAAATGTGTTATTTGTTAAAAAGTTCTAATCTTATTGCAGCAAAGCAATATTTCAAACAGCGACATAGACACTTGTGTATGTTGCAAGAAGGTTCTGAGTCGTAAATGCTAAATTCAGGCTTTAGGTCGTAAGTGGATTTTTTGAGCTCATAACTGCACGTAGTCCTTATTTTCTTATTTGTAATAGCCACTGTTCTGCTACAGCGAGACTTATAACATTTTGAGGATAACTAAAGCTATAAGTTTCTTCTCCGCCATAACCAATTGTTAGAACAACCCGACGTAGTACTACATACTTCTACACAGATTTAAGCGCAAGATTGACACCCTTTGTCATGGGTATAGTTTCGTCGAATCAGAAATTCGTTTATCCAAAGGATTTTGTGCAAGAAAACTTAGTTGTATATCCAGTTCTTTCAACAACGTATCGCTTTGTTAGGGAACTTTTCTGACATTAAAGATCTCGGCCTTGACATTATCGACCTTGGCAGAGCAGCAGTCATTCTTTATTCTAATCCTGCTAAATCAAATGAGCTTGGCAGAGATACCAAAACTTGTCATGACTCTGTATACTCATAGTTCGTCTCTATATATATGCTGTCATGTGCACCTTTGAAATCGATAAAGTGGTGCTACGAGTATCTATCGATTTGGAACTCCAGGTTTTTTGCAAGATCTGCCGTTATGTGAAAATTTGATCTATTGTGAACTTTCCTGGCCTTAAACCACACCCAATGGTGATATTTCATTGGGGTTCACATAACATGGCAGACATGATTCTATATATAACTCTTAGAAGACTTATTTTCCTGTGGTTGACCCATTTCATTTCTTTAGTACGGGACAAACAATCCAGAGGTTCTGCTCTTCGGGCATACTTTCGTCGACTTAGATTTTATAGATGTTGTTATGTATGCTCTAAACCCAATCACCACCTATTGCTTCAAACAGCTCAGCAGTTAAGCAGTTGGAGATTGCTATCATGACTTCATCTTGTCCGGATGTCTGTCTTCGTTCAGGCTACATGCTTCAACCTACCTTGCGGTGTGATGTTTTTATTCTTACCTGTTTAATAGCTTGAGGAAACAATCTGACCAGATTCCAGGTTTTCTTTTTTTCATTCTTCTGGTGGGAGCTTTTAGGCATTCGTTTGAGCGCTTCCCATTCTCTTCCTTGTTTTCAACTGAGAAGCCTATGTGCTTCCCTTTTTTACCTTCTCATGAAGCTCGGGAGACTTTCTCGATCTTTTCTGCAGAGCCACTATATGCTACATCAATTACATCCGATATGTTTTTCTTATTTTCCCTGTTGTCATCGAGGCAAAAGTTTCTTGCTACAGGACTACAACTGATATTCTCATCCATATCTTAACTTCAAAAAGATAATGGTCAGGGGCGAGATCGAGGTGATGTAGTGAATACTATACTCTTCGACCGAATTATCAAAGATGGGGCATCTTGAAAAATCATTTTATATTTGGACCATTATTTGTAGAATATGTCAAGGAGTTCGCAAGACTAGATGCGAAGATTTTTAAGATAAAGCCGTTCTCTTCTGTCAGAGCGTGGACTTAGATAAGATTGTTGTAGGAGATAATATATTGAATTCAGGATCACTGCGGCCACAGATGGCCCTTTTGTGATGTCCTCCATTGTCTTCATATCCACTATGTCCTCGAAGCCAAATAAAATGAACTTTGTTTGTAGTAGCCAGTAATTGTAAGAGTTGAAGGCAATCCCAGATCAGTTTTGATTTGCGATAATTGCAAGTCTGATATTCACAAAATAAATGCTGGTGTGCCCCAGGGCTCCGTTCTGTCTCCGACACTATGTTTAATTTTCATTAATGATCTCTTGTCTGCTACTTCTAATCTAATTTACTCCTTTACTGACGACAGTACTCTATGATTTTCATATTCGTTCCCGGACTCACGTCCATGCACTTCGGCTGTAGAACAGGAACAGCAGCTCATTAAATTCCGATATTAACAGCATTACCAATTGGGGAACTACCAACAGAGTCGAATTTAATGCTTCCAAAACACAATGCTGTCTGCTGTCGCTTAAGCGAAATTTAAATACCCAGCCATTATCCAGGAATGGTACTTGCATCGTTGAAACCGAAGAACCTTCCGTTCTCGGTATGTGTGTCAATGAAAACTTACGTTGGAATGACCACATATTCGAAGTCGCCAAAAATGCTACGAAATGTTTAGGTTTCCTTAAGCAATGTAAGAAATATTTCATCCCCTCTGATCTGGCTTCAATATATAAGGCTTTCATCCGCCCAAAACTGGAGTACAATGCTCACATCCGTTCAGGGCTCCCAAAACGTTTTTGCGCCTACTAGATAGGATTCAAAACCTTGCGATGAAACTAATAGGTGATGCTAATATTACACAGTCGGTTGACACCCTCGACCACCGACGTAATGTCTCCTGTCTTATCCTGTTCTATCGCTATTTTCAAGACCACTGCTCCTGAGAAATTGCCAGTAATATTGCGCCCCTTCAAACCTTCAACCATAACACCCGCCTTGCATGAATGCTCATCAGTACACCCTCAAGCCCACTTTCGGACTTACCCTGAAATATCGTGATTCTTTCCTAAGCCGAATAACTCGCTCTTCATTTCCTAGTCATTATAACCTCCAAACATTCAAGACCAACGTACATCAGTGCCTCTCTTTCTTTCCTCCCTAACTTTCCATCGCCCACGCTGTGTGCTATCATTTTAAGGGTACTAACAACCCCTTGAGCGCGCGCTAATTATAAAAATAACATAAAAGTAGGGCCACCCTGTTGTCGGTGAGAATGTTAATGGTTTTGTTTAGATTATTTCGAATCCAAAGCTAGGCATTTTCCATTGCTTCTTCCAATGGTCGGATGGCTTGATGAGAACTTCAACCGCAGCTGTTGTTCTCTTTTTTTTGTTGACTTCTGCGTTGCTTTATGCCACTTAATGGCAGCTGCATACGATGTGATAGGTCTCGCTTTTGCCGGCTATATGCAAAGTGTTATTTTGGGGTGCAGGACACAACCATTTCCGAGTTGAACGAATGTCAGAGAACTTGTTTCCTAAGTCTTCCTCTGACTGTTCTTACCTCGCCGATAGTCTGTTACATTTTGTCTTATCCATCTAAACGCACTTCTTGGACGCGATTATGTCTACCTTATGGTAGTCAAAGATCTCTGGTAGGTATTCGACTGCAAGCAGCTTGTTAAGAGTTCGAACATTTCAGTGTTCAGTTTGGTACTATGTTGGAAACTTTTTTGTCCTAAATCTGATATATTTACTCAGAATAGGTTTGCTGTTGTTAGCATTTGATTTCAACACTAAATGCTCCTATTTGAGAGCACAATTGATTTTCATTTCTCAACGGATTCATATCTTTTACAACCCCAAAGTTGTGGCCACTTTGAACAAGAAATTTGCTGTTAAAACCTCTTCTTCAAGCTGACTTAATGACTGCTTGCGCTTCAACTTGTTTTTTCTCAAGATGATTCTTTGTAGGGAACTCACCACGGAACTTATATTTCGTCACCACTTCAATTTTTTCATTATTCAATTTTCAATTCTCAATATCACCAGGGTTCGTATCTCTCTTTCTTGTATACCTTAACCTTAGGCTTATCTAAGCCCCATAATCATAATCTGAAGATCTTCTGGAGAGTACGTCAATAAGACAACGTCGTCACCGAAAAGAAAGCCTTTGATCGAGACTCCTGCATTTCCTACACCTCCTCTACATTGAAGAGTGCAAAAAGTCTTAGACTTAGAAAACACAAATGAAACCAATCTCATAATTCATGCCTATATCATACAGCTGCCCTTCACTCTCACTTTATGTGGTTCTAAATAACTTAAGGACGTAACTAAGTTGTTAAACTTGTGGAGCACCGCTTTGCATTCCGCCGTGCCAAAGGCTGCTTTGAAATTTACGCAAGAAAAACGAGCTTACAATACTATTTAAAGCAAACAAGTAGTCAATAGTTGAATACCCTGTGATCCAGTGATTGAGTTGGCCTTTCATATCTGCTGTGACACATTACAGAAAGACCGACCGTTCACTAAAGAATTGAGGCTGACTCTAGTATGATGTAAAACTTTCTTATTAAGTTTAGCTGGCGCAACAAGCTTCTCCGGCCAGCTTAATCTTTTGTTAGCTGCCTCCAGTTTCGCACGCTAAGTCGGCTGATTGCGCCACCTGCATATGTTGTTAAAGACGCATGTAAATTTGACATTGAGTTTGGTGCAATACTTTAAGAGTTCAGAACGTATATTATCGAAACCTACAGCTTGATGGGTAGACAGTATTTCATTATGCAAGCCTGGAAAGGCACATTATACAAATAAAACTGACTAGCAGATGAATTTAGTAACTTTTTGAAGTGAGCTAGGAGGATATTCCAGCTGAACTTACTGATCTCGACATATTATCCATTGAATTTTTTTTCCAGCTTCTAAAGCTTGAATGAGTTCGTACATTGCGCTTATATTCGAGCCCTTACTTAAGATCAGTTGTTCCCATCGTCTTCCAGAAGGTTATAGTCTATTTGCATTGACAAACGTGAGCACAATCGGGAGATGATCAGAGTATATTCTCCTCCAAATAGATGACATCCCTTAGTTTGCAACAAATGTGAACTTACCATATTTGTCACTTCTGCTGATGCAGGTGCCATTCGTTAGCCGCATTTCCCGTATATTGAGTTTATTGAAAGTCATTCGGGCATTTTATGCTCACTCCAATATCATACCAACGAACGTTGGCATCTACAAACGTATTTTCATTTCAACATCACTTTATCCAGTTTAACCAGTATATTCTCTGTCAAGAAAAGAAAGAAAGTGCCACCCAATTGAGCAACAGATACAAGTATCTAGACTTTCTACTTTAAATTAATTACAATTGTCCCAATTAAAATTGGAAAATAGAAGTCGTTGTAAAAATCCGATTAAGACTTCAAGCGAAGCCACCTATGCGTATTCTATAAATACTTTGAAGTCTGGTTGACAACTTTGAAGCAGCGCCCACTTAAGACAGTTGGATTTTCATCCATGGTACGTGTATTTCAAAAATACGTAGGTTGGCCTTAAATGGTTGTCTTAAAATTACGCCTCCTCTATGTCATTGGAAGTATAGTTTAGCCATTGATTGTGGTAAGCTAACCTACATTTTAAAGCGATGAATTTTCAAATGATTTAAGCGTTGTGTTGAAGACAACCCACATGGTTCGGTGCACCCAGGTAGGCTTATGAATTTATTCAGAAAAAAAAAAACAGAATATTTCCATGGAAATAGAGAAGTGAATGTATGTTTACAAACACATGTTGTTTGAGCAAATATTGTACAAGTAAATACGAGTTGGGGTTATACAATGCAAACTACATGATTGCTCGCATTAGATACTACTAAACTACTTATCAACTACGTACCACATTTGGAATATGTAAAATTATAACATGAGAATGTAATGTATTTCAATATCCAATAAGCAGGGCCCGAACATACTCGTATATCCAGATTTTATTGTCCAGTGAAATTGTGTTTCCCAAAAATGGAATTCAATTTGCAGATATTCTTAAAGCTGATTTCAACACAGATATTCCAATGAAAAACATTGGTTAAATGTTTTCCAAGATACGAATTTAAGGATTATTGACTGATGAAAGGTGTGTGTCAGTATCTCAAAACATTGAGTCCGGAAACAACTCGGATAGGGGATACTTACCAGGCAGGTGTTGTTTTGTAATAACAAGACGACTTAAGCATTTCACTATAAAACACCCAATTTATGGAATGAACCAAGGCTCTGATGTGCTCCCACTTCTCCAAATAAATAGCAAACACTTGCCCAAAATAGTCTTCCTTCAGATTTGCTTACAGCTAACTATCACTAGGTGTCAAGTTAAGTATATTAGACTGAAGAACTAATTTTCGTGACCACCATCTTATGGCAATTTAAGGAAACTTTGTTCTGCATATCTATGATAGTTTCCCCACCAGGATGCGCCGTGTGGCTTCTACAATCGGATATTCGAGCAGTCCGCTCTCGTGATTGTCGTAAATAACGACGAAGATAGGCACCTTAAACATCTAGGATGAACCTGGTGCGCATCAGCTTCTTGTGAGGTTTCTCGTCTGGAGACTATCGATGTTGCCAAAGAAGAGCTGGACATTCACGCATACCAGCCTCAGATGGATGAAAACAAGGCATCGCTTAAGTAAACGTATTTAGAAAACCAACCCAACCAGTCACACTTTTGTATAGAGGAGGAGTGACCGCAGAAATATTCGTGCGAGAACTCGACGATTTCGAGAACAAGCAAAGTGATGACATTTAGCAATAACCGACGAAACACAAGCTGCAAAATCGGCAAAATGACGGGCGATATGAATTCAAAAAACAAAATAGCAAAATTTCGGCACTTGAACTTGTAAATGAAAACAGGGACTGCCATTGAGGAAAGGATTTTCTGAAATAGAAGCTCGCCGGGAGAAGATATAATAAACTCAAGGGCGGCATTTGATTACATACTGCAAAGTAAGACAACAAACTTAGAAAATATGGCAAGCATTTATTTTAGAATAACGTAAAATGCCGGGAGAAATATTCAAGTGTAATCTTGGGCGAATCGCTAGCAAGTCAGCACTGACTTTTGATGACAGATACAAAGGAACGGCTCTCCAAGATCCGGAAGTTCTTCAGTATAAATGTGATGCCATTTGTTGGTGCCTGTGACCAGGCTCAGATTTGGTTTGCCGCGCAAAATAAAACATTAAAAAACCTTTCAAAATGAAAGCCTTGTCCGAGAACAAAAGCATTCGCAATTTTGTGCAAAATTCTCCTTTGAACGTTGGCCAGAAAATACATTGGCGATTCGATTCAACTCGAAGGTTTGAGTTAAGGGGAACCTTTTATATTTTACCAAGATAAATAGTTAAATAACACTTGATGCCTTGCGAATGCTGACTAAGGCCAATCAAGGCTATGTTCCCTTTCCAATTTTATGTTGTATGTTCGTGGACTCACTAATTCTGACTTTTATCGTCAGAAATATCGAGAAAGTTTAACTGTAGCTGACAACAAGACTTATATTGCCGAAAAAATACACAATCGAATTTCCTGTAATCGGAAATGGTTTGGACCAGTATCTAAGAAAACGAATGTAGTCGGGTTTTGTGGCTTCAAAACCGATTTAGAATGCGACGCTGGTGTCTTTGGGAAAGACGGCAACGTTACATCAAATTATTCATTATTAAAACTGCCTTTATTTTCCAAAGTTTTAAATTTATAAGGACAGCCAAGCTACTCGAACGCAATGAATTCACTAAATCTTGTCTGGGTTCCAGGTCACAATGTCATCACTGGAAATTGAATCACTTATAACCCTGCAAGCAAGTGTTGGCGAAGAGTTTGCATGGCCCAAATCTGTATTCACATATAGGGTTTCTATTGACAGTCGGGTCACATATGATCTTAACTGCATTACGATCCAGACAGACCGAACGAATGCTTTCCGAAAATCTCTAAAAGGTCAGCGGCTTTCCTTCTGTCTATTATTAGAAAAGATTGCAGGCTGCTTATAGGCATCGTAGGTGCACTAAGCTTTTACTCAGCATTTACGTCTGCGTGGCATAAGTGATAAAATTTCCTTCGACGCTTTTTATAAAAGGAATGAAGACACCGCCAGTCACTACTTCGTTGTTCAGCCAATGTTCGCATCAGGCTGTAGGTACTGAGCGCTGTGGTTGATAAAATAAACATTAAACTAACTTAGACACACCTTAAGCACAGCATTCCAATTGTTTAATCTGCTTGTCTGCTTGGAAGTCTGATGGCAGCTTACCTAACGATTCGCTCCATTCCTGCTGCAAATTGCCGTATTTGAAGGCTTGACAAAACTACGTGAAGGAGGTGATAACAAGAAGAATTATTTTCAGAAGCAACACATTGAAGCTGGGAAAATCGAACAGGACAGCATTGGATTGAAGAAAAGCACCACCATTTATATAACGTCATTGTAGAATGTGAGCCAACAGCTATTGTGGAAGTTTTTATTAAATTAAAAACACATATTTTGTGAAATCAATAAATAATTTAATTGCTTAATAAAGTTCGGTATATGGCAAAAATCATTTTTTTTGGAAGGGATAAAAAAATTGGAGAAGCGTTGGACAAAGTGTATAGAGCTCAAGGGAGACTACGTTGAAAAATAAATTTATTTTTTTATCAAAAAATCTGTGTTTTAATCCAAAAGTCACGGACTTATTGACCCGCCCTCGTAATATGATCCGTCACCAACTACCATCAACTACATTTCCAAAGATCACGATTGACCGTACAATGTCAACCGGCTAAACGGGTGATCTTAGTCTTTGAACGTGTTACAGTCCGTTTGATAAGATCGTATACGGCAAAACTCGTTTATGAAAACCGGTTTGGAAGTGGCATTTGCATTAGTAGATAAAAAAATACTTCTGCTAAGATGCTTTGAATAAAAAAATTTAAAGAGTGTTCAATTTTTGTCAGAGACGGAAGTATTTTAAAATGTGTGTCGCGTTTGCATCACGTTACGAAGCAGTATTCTTGTGCACGCATCCAAAAGGACCGAGAATGTCATACGGAGTAGCTGCTAAATACATGAAAAAGTCAAAAGCATGTGTTAGCAAGTGGGTGCACCGTTGTTCTTAAGTTAAAAATGTGGATGATTTGACGGATCGTGGGTCTACGCCAAAAACAACAAAAAAGCAGGACAAAATGATTCTACGCGTGTTTGAAAAAACTCCTCTTCTATCGTTACGTGGAGGACAAGGGATTTTACGTAAAAGGGGTTTAAATGTGTGTTTTGATACGATACGAAGACGTTTACTAGCTAATAATGTAAAATTTCGAATAATAAAGAAACCACTACTGTCAAAAAAACACGTAGAAAAACGACTCAGTTGGGCCAAGGACAGAGATTGGAACAACGTTATCTTTTCGGAAGAAGCTTCTTTTTGGGCATGGTGTCCTATCACTCATACCTGGTGTACACGATCCAATAAATTAATCCAGCGGACCGTCAAACACCCGGCAAAGGTGCACGTTCGAGGATGCTTCTCAAAACAAGGATTTGGCAATTTGTTCAGGTTTACAAATAACTTAAACGCACCCAACATGGTCAAAATTTATAAGAAGGCTTTATTACCATCTGCCCAAAGGTGTTCTAAAAGAAGGAATGAGAATTGGTTACTGCAAGAAGATAATGACCCGAAACATCGCAGTCATTTGTGCAGTGCGTGGAAACAAGAAAATGACGTCGATGTTTTAGATTGGCCATCACTGTCGCCGGATGCAAATCCCATTGAAAATGTTTGAGCATTCATGAAGCTAAAGTTCCGAGGAAAGAAGATCTCGACGGTCAAACAATTATCACGAAAAATACGAGTTTTATGGAGATCTTTGTCTCAAGATTATGCTATAAGATTAGTAGAAAGCATGCCTCGAAGACTCCAAGCAATTATTGATAATGGAGGAGAGTGGACAACATATAAATTGAAAAGCATGCAAGTAAATAAACAAAATAAACCAGTACAATTGATTTTTTTTTTTTTTTGTGTACGATGTTATCAAACAGACTGTAATTTGAAATAAATACTCGTAGTTGATCGAAAGTACTTTGAAAGATTCGTTTCATCCATTGTCATGTGGAAAAAGACAAACTTCTATCGAAAGTAATTAGGTTTTCGTTTCGGGACAAGCAACGCCACTCTATTCATGCATGACTTCTTTGGTTGCCTATTTAGCGTTACCGAAAGAAGACAATTTTACCCACGCATAACAGACGAAGTGCACTTGAATTTCATTTAACGCATGAGTATCTGTCATCCACGCTTCTCATGAATGTCCAGATAACTGCTTTCGATAGGCAGTCTCTTTCCCAGTATATTGCTGACTAAACAAGACAAAGACGACGACGCCACTAAATCCAAGCACACTCATATATCTTACCGCAGTTGTATATCTAAGTAAATTACTCAATAATAGAAGCGTTCTTAAATTGAATAGAATTCCCTGTTCCTGTTCTTTCTCTGCTACACTCTCACTCCATCCCCACATATGATTTCGTGGAAAGTGATAGTAAGTGATTACTAAATGAAAACAGCCTACTCACCTACCTACAGATACAGGCACAACAACAGTCCATATAGCCAAAACCCTCACAGTCAGTTAGTCAAGACAGTAAGTATCTCTATTCAAGTGCGAGTAACTAAGTATCTCATATTCGTTGTGACGGCAGGCACTTGTGGAAAATAATTGGCACATGGTGAATTTCTTTCGTCTAATCGCCCGCCTTCAAGTATCTAAGTGTCTATAACACGAATTTATTATGTTTTTTTTTCTTTTTATTTTTATTTTCATATTTTCCATTGGTTGTTTCGTGTTGTTGTTTTGGTTGGCATTTAGTTTTGGTAGACTCAAATTTTTTAGGCGACATACAGTCGACGCTTAACCTAAGACACGTACGGATGGTCGTATCGGCTGTTTCTTAGGACGCACACTTACACGTGGTAGTGCATAGAAAAAAAAAAAAACAAAACAAATTCAAAACGCGAAAAGAAAGAAAACGAAGAAAATAAAAGGAAATCTTTCCACGTTCGTCATTAGTTCGTTTATCGACAGTATCGTGAGTTAAACTGAAAATAAATTTTCACACGAAAGTAGGAGTTATCGCGAAGTGGTGGCGCCTTTCAATCCCTCCAATTTCAATTATCCTTAACCTTGAACGTAGTAGATCCCTTCTCAACGTTTCTTTTTTGAAATAAACCTCCCTTTCTCATTCCGGTATCCAACCCCATTTCACCCATTGTCAATGTCATTGGAATGCCATCGTCTGTGAGTAGTGTGTGTACGTACGTGAGTTGTGCGAGAACAATGGATCCAAACGGAAGCAACCCTAAAATGCAGCAAACAACTGGAGAAAGGTGAAGCAATAAATTTTTTTTTTAAATGTATATAGGTTTACATTTACGAGTATATAAAATACTGTTAATCTTACATGGAAAGACTGCAGTGAGGCTTTTCAGACGACCATGAAAAGGAATCGTTTTTCCCTCGTCTTTGTGTTTGAACTGACAGTTCAGCACGAGGAAATGGTCATGGTTATGACTTCATCGAGTCACTTTATTGTTAGCAACAACAGTCTTTCAAACAAAAGAAGTTATTTAGAGATTTTTTTTCAGAATCGACATTGTTTATGGGAGAAGTAAGTATTGCTCCCAAACCAGTTCGTATCTGCGATTCTTTATCGGCTAGCTACGTGCTGTTTAGTGCATCATATCCATACACATTCAGTTGCATTCGCCGCAGTCATTGAAGTCAATTTGAGCGTGTCGAATTTGGTCATCGGGTGCATGAATCATGTGAGCTGATTTTACAAATTGAAAAGTTCTCTGTCGTCTTGGCCACTGACATTTTGTGGCAAGTGAAGCAAGACCTTTTTGTAAATATCTTCAATCGACACGTTCATATTAGAATCTGTGGAACGATCCTTTGGATAACCAATCGTATGATTCACTTAACCCAGGCCATTTGATTATTTTATGAAAGCTATGTGCTTTCCAAGCTGTGTTCTACTAGATTCAACCACATCCTATGCCTTTTACTTTGTCAATGCCTCGGAATGCTCGGATAACCTCCGTGTCATGATCGGATAACCTCCGTGTCATGATCTTTTGTGCGCCTTTAATATTGGTTCTCTCGAGCTTAATTTATATTTAAGTGACATTTCATAAGGACTTTATCTTGGTCTTTTTATTGGGTTATGGCTTGATCAACTTGTAGAAACTTATGGTTGTGCTTAGTGTCGGCATGGGCTGTCGAGGTTTATGGTATTTACAACAACAACTTATTCGAAATGACTTCCATTTGCCTTCCAGCACGACTTAAGACGAGGTAGCCACTCATCGATTGCGAGACGCACTTCATGCATGGGGAAATTGTCCACTGCACGGACAAGGGCTCGCTTCAACGACTCAATATTTGAGTGTCGAGTAGAGCAAGACATGCCCTCTTATACGGACCAAAACTTGTAATTCAACGGGTTGAGGTCTGGACTACCAGCTGGCCAATCATCCGTTGATATGAAGTCCGGAACGTTGAGTCGTTTTTGCTTTGTGAGCTGGAGCAGAGTCTTGCTGGAAAGTCCATGGCTTGTTGAATATTGATTGGTTAAGAGACTTCACAATGGGATGGTGGCCTCTTTGAACCCTTGGGATGAGTTGGGATACTTCTCGGGATGACCGTGCATACACACGATCATTCTTCTTATTGAACGATTCTTCTACGATGAAGATTTTCTCGTCAGTAAACAGAATTTGTCTGTGAGCGTTCTTCGCGTACCGGCTGAGAAACGCTTTCGATCTTCACTTGCGTTTTTCCTTCAATGCGGCCGTGAGCGCTTGTACGCGCTGAGCCCTAAATTTTCTTTGATAATGCGAGACACGGATTTTTGCGAAATTTGCGACAAGATTTTCTGTTTTCGCAACGGTTTTCGGTCGATTCGTTTCTTCACGGCTTTGATCGCTTTCGGAGTTCTCACAGTGCGCGGACGGCCGGATCTTTGACGGTCTCGTAATCCACCACACGATACACAAAATTGCGAGTGATTCAAAGCGGTCACAACGTTCGAAAGATATCGCCTTTTTCCATGTTGCATTTAAGTAGGCCAACTACAACAATACGATTTTCGATGTCGCCCCATTTAATGATTGTAAGCAATTAATATCAAAAACTTTTAACGTCACAATGAAGCATAAACATCAACTGTCAAATCGCAATCAATACGAAATGCGCCCAGTGTTGCATTCGTAATGAGTGAGTTCAGTTGTGTACCAGTATTTATGACTTGACTAGGTTATTAAATTTTCACTTGGCTACCAAATTTTTATAATACCCTGGCCGTAACCCTTTGTTCTGAGCGTCTTCTAATGGAGAACCAGAGCATAAGAAGAATTAAGAATTTTTGTAAGTCAAACTCGAACAGTCTAAAGGTGTGTGTGTATCTATCCATCGTTAATGGAAAGAGATTCTTTACTTGGGTTGCTTTATTCTTATTTCTATTCAAATCTAAGGAACGAATTCACAGATCAGCTTTTGTGGCTGCATTGTTCTTAAGAGTCCAATCTTTTGGGTAAACTAATTGGGCTCGATTCCTCTTTCGTGTGGAGCAAAAGTAATCATTATAATTTTCAATTCTACTTTGACATTTGTGACATTTGTGAAGTAAACAAGGCATGAATCGCTATGCTCCTAAAGAACGCGGAATAATTTGTCGGTGAAGGTGGCGCAGCGTGAATTTCGGCGCAAATTTCTCGGTCGTTCGACACCAATTGGGAAAACACTATGACATTAAGCCGGTCGCCTGAAATAGCGAGGTCCTGCCGACCCCGAAGTTGCGGCTCTACTGAGAATATGGTAGATATGGTTAAATATGTCGCAAAGGACCCCGGAGTATCAACCAGACGACTGGCATCAATCGGCGGTCTTTACAGAGAATTTGGGTGAATGACTGAATGATGTTCCCTTAAAAAGTAGAGACAGTGCATCAGCTGTTTGCTGTTTACCGCCAATTGCGTGTAACCTACGTTCAAGCCATCCTGAATCTTGACCACGGAAATCATCATGAGCGACGAGGACCATTTCGATCTCTGTGGATACGTGAATAAGCAAAAATTATCGCTACTGGGCCACCAAAAAACCGTCCCAGACTTCTTTTTGTTAGATTTTTTGAAGTCACGAGTCTATGTCAACAATATGAGTCTTCACTCAAAGAGAATATTCGTCAAGAATGCGAGGATCTATCGCCGGAAGTTCTGGCAAGAGTGCTGTAAGATGCCATAACTCGGGTCAATGGTCATCATTTCTGGCGGCGGCCACTAAGCATAGCAAATAAACATAATTCAAAAGCAGAATCAAAGTCTTTCATTATTTTGGAAGGATCTGTCAATAAAATCCACTGTGATTGGACAAAGATCTTTTTTTGCAGCTCGGAAAATGTCAATCACTCCAACTCAAAGGATTTGTGAATGTTGATTTGGTCGTTTCAAAAGTGGTGATTTTGAAATCGACAACGAAGATTGTAAAAAACCACAGAAAGAATTTGAAGGTGCAGAATTGCCGGCATCGTTAGATGAAGATTCGACTCGAACACAAGAACAACTTGCAGAAGTATTGAAAGTTAATCATAGAACCGTTTCCAAACGTTTAAGTATCTTGGCAAGGTTTGTTACTGGCGATGGACCTATTGCGATTATCTTAAGCGCAAAAGCAAATGCGGAAGAAAGTTAAGCTGTGAATTTGGTGTGACCGGAAGAGAATTGTGTACTACATACGTGGTAAGACGATTACTAAGGATCACTTCCGTCAACTACTGATAAAATTGGATCGAGCATTGAAGCAAAAATGATCAGACACGCATCAGTTATTTTCCATCATGACATGCTTCTCCACATGTTGCAAATCAAGTTAAAAACTATTTGGCGAACATTAATTGGAAAGTTCAGACCCACGCTCCGTATTCACCGGCCCGCTCTGATTTCTAATTCTTTTGATTAATGTAGCACGGACTTTTGGAACAGCACTTTATTCTTACGAAGAAGTTAAAAATTGGCTTCATTAACGGATGGCTTCAAAAGACAAGGAGTGGTATTGGCGCGGAATCCAACAATTACAAGAAAGATGGTAAAAAGTGAGAGATGGATTTTCTGACTTAGTCACTAAGTCACAATCTGTCTTTTTTTCATAATGCATTTCGAAATTCAGTAAGATAGTACTATACATAGCCTGTCCCAGCATTGGAAGATCGGTGCATCATCTCAATAGTATACCTCCTTTTGCGAAAATGCTCGCGAAATGTACAATAACATTTTCTTCACTAGAACTTTGAAGTCAATTTCTTGTGTATCAATCTTTGAAGGGCTTTAGCTATCCTAAATTATTGACATGGACTCCGTGCACCTTACATTAATTATGGCGGTAACGATCTGCCATAAGGCTACCAAAAGATCTCGCTGTATTTTGAGTTACAACGTTTTGTCAGTTTGTGTAAGCACTTTAAAATGCGGCTCCAACGCCTGGCTTTGACTACAGCATTCCTTTTTACAAATTTGTTTATGTTCTACACTTGGCCAAATATTTCCGACAAAGCTTGAATTAGAGATTTCCTATTTCTTGTCATCTTACTGAGTTGCAAGCCCAAAAGCCCCGAATAGGTATGATACCACTGTTGACGACTCATCCTGCTCGAAGAAAGGAAACTAATTTTGGTACTGCGCGTAATCAATTTTGTTAAAATATAACAGTAAATCAGTCTCGGTAAAAACAACACAAATCAATAAAGCATCAACATTTATTTTGACTCCTTCATTTGAACCAGTTTATTTCTTCTAACGAACAATCCAATCATCCATACATTTTTTTTATAGAGCATATTGCTGAATCACCTTCAGTTCTCTAGGAAATCGGAAAAGTCACAGATTGCCGTATCTGGTGCTTGCTCCATGATTTTAGTATCGTTTTTAGCCAAAAAGTCGCTCAAAAATTTGGATTTGCGAGACGGTGCATTATTGTGTTGCAAATCTAGCAGTTGTTCAGCTACAATTCCAGTCTTTCTCGGCGGATACTCTTCCTCAAACGCCTCATAACACTTTAATAATATTGTTTATTCAGTATCTAACCCACCGAAAGGAATTCCGTGTGAGCAATACCAGGAATACTCGTATACGAGTATAATAGAAGAAAAAGGTCAGCAAAACCTTGACTTTTAAGCGACTTTGACGTAGATTTTTCGGGTTTGGTTCATTTGAGTGACATAATTCCGATGCCTCTTAGATTGTTTGCATGTCATACTCGTAAAACCAGGGGTGGAATCGGCTAAGTTGGTAGTTGATAGTCGTTAGTTAATTGTCGTGTTTTGATTAACAACTATTTCCTGCTCTGTGTAAAACGATAATCAAAATTGTCTTCGGTCTTGGCAACGCAACGCAACAAAATTTTCTATTTTCATTTAGTTTTAAGTCTGATAAACTGACGTTAAGTCAATTCTCATGTTCGTGAGGTGATTTTTGTCAATTGTCAGAATGTATATAAGTACATAAAATTGAGTAAAATAAATTCATTTAGTAGCTACAATTTGGTTTAATCATTCATTTTAATGGACACAGCTAACAAAAATTAGGTGGCAATGTTAGCTAGACTCTTCCTCTTAGTTGGCGCTACAGCCCGGGATGAACCTAGGCCTCAACCAACAAGCTCCTCCAGTTGACACAATCTTTCGCCAGGTCCTTCCATCTGTGCTGCATTCAAAGTTGATTGAGGTCCCCTTCCACTTGTTTGCACGCTCGTAGATTTGGCCGTACTCTGCTATGAAGTCCAGAGGATTATTCGGGCCGGATCTGTGATGTCCATTCGCTCTTAATGGTTGGTTTCGTAGACGCTTGACTAAGCTCATGTGCTCGTGCAGCCCGTACAGTTTGAACTTAAACCTCCTCCTCCATTCCCCGTCAATACG
Source organism: Volucella inflata (assembly GCA_928272305.1). Lineage (NCBI taxonomy): Eukaryota > Metazoa > Arthropoda > Insecta > Diptera > Syrphidae > Volucella > Volucella inflata. The sequence continues at coordinate 70,380,406 of OV743719.1, forward strand.
GACGGGACCGAAAATAACATGTGGTGTTTTCCTCTCGAAACGGCCAAGGGCTTTTGAATTCTTTTTCCAGGTGCAGGGCCGAAATTTGACGATTTTTGACATTGTATCCGTTTGTTTTCGGGATTTGTGGTTGTTATCTAAAGCATTTTTTCTCCCACTGTTGAAAGTGTACCCTACGCGCGACAACCACCTTAGAGAGCCAGTTCCTTAGTTTTTCCCCAAGGACAAAGAAGGTGTCAGTATCCCACTTCGGGGGTATGCAAGCTGCCATTTGCTCATTATAGAGCTCGTCCGCCACCATCATTTTTCCAGAATCTTGACTAGTCCTGAAAATTCTTATGGACCTGGGCTCCAAATATGGTCTGTTGAAGTACCTCACGTAAGGTTGCGCCTGGAGTTCACAAGGCTGTGCTCTCGAAGGTCCGAATGTCCAATTACTCATGTACAATCAGACTAAGCACGCTTATCGTTCGTTGACTATAAATAGCTATGCGGGGAGCACCACGAAGAGGTGATGATGTACAATCAGACTAAGCACGCTTATCGTTCGTTGACTATAAATAGCTATGCGGGGGCAAAACTTAGAATTGGCAAAGTAATACAACACCTTGTCCAGCGATGGAAGAAGCACCCTAAAACAACAGTGGGTAAATAAACCAACGTTTTAAATGTAAATAGCCCACCAAGAAATTGATTGCAACTCTACTTGATAAAAGGGACATTCAGGAACAACAAGATCAAAGTAAAGTGATTTTAGAAGTGTTGAATAAGGAACTCAAAATTACAAAATTTGAGCTGGACTTACGCAGAGCAAAACCCAGGGCTCATCACCTGTAATAATGTATTTCATGAATGTAGGGTCCTAATTGACTCGTTTTATCAATACTTTTGCGATAATCGATGTTTTTTTTGGAACAAGCCTTGCTACGACGCGTCTTATGCACAAAATATCAACCACAATGTGGCGAACTGGTTTGTGGCAATGCGGATAGTTCCTGTGAAACCTCTCTCAACCTATAGGTATGATTTTTGAGCACCATTTTTACTAAGTCGATGTTTTATTCACTAACTGCGGTTGTAGGCCGTCTCCTAAAAGACAAGCATTCAACAATTTCACGGCCCTCTTTGAACGCTCTAAACCATATGTCTGAACAAAGAATTCTGTTTGCTTTAAAAAATTTCTATAAACTCTGCTCAATTTCTTTCCAAAGTAATAATTGCCGATAGCACTTGAGGTTGACTAATGTCTTTGACTACTAGTTAACAGATGGCGCTTAAACACATTGTCAATATAGATGACAGTTGTACCAACATAGGAAAACAATTTTTTAAGAAACCATTAACGGGGACCGTTTAAATAGACTAGGCCTGTCTATATTTTAACAGAATGTTATATCCTTTAACAGACTTGTGGAGAGCCAAAGCGGCTTCAAAACGAAAAGAGTGATGAAATAGACCGGAGGTAGGAAAATTTGCAACCTTTCCTTGCAATGGCCTTCAAAAGAAAAGATAACCTTGTTACTTTCCTTTGCCAGGAAATTGGATATCTAATGTACTGCTCGACATGTCACAATATGAATGCTTTTAGCATAAAGTTAAAACCGTCTGAGGGGCTAGTTAAACTAGAGAGTAGTATGTATACTTTGAATTAAATTTTTGAACGCACTCTTTCACTAATCATCAAACTGTCACTGTCAATTTATTCAGTAAACTCAACATTTTCATCATGGTAAAGTACACGAACGAGCAACGTCTGCAAATTATAAAAATTTTCTACCGAAATTCGGAGTCGGTGACTTCAATTTTAAGAGCGTTAATTCCAATTTTCGGTCGTAATTCTCGCTAGTAGACAGGCAATAACAAGTTTAGTGCAAAAATTTGAGTCTACATATTCGTTGGTCGAAGTGTCGAAAATATCGCTGCCGTTCAGGCCTCCGTAGCAAACGATCCAAATCAATCAATTCCACGGTGTTCTCAAAAATTGGGCATCGCTCTGACCACATTATGGCGTATTATGCGTAAGGATCTTGGTTTACATACATACAAGATCAAGCGAACTCAAGAATTGAAGCCGATTGGTTTCTGGAGAAGATGCGCCAAGATGGTGAATTTCATCGCAAAATCATCTTCAGTGACGGAGCTCATTTTTGGCTCAATGGGTTCGTCAATAAACAAAATATGCGTTATTGGTCGGGTGAAAATCCACATGTGCTTCATGAATCACCACTTCATCCACAAAAAATAACTGTTTGGTTCGCTTTGCATGCCGGCGTTGTTATTGGGCTATATTTTTCCATCGACGATAACGATCATCACGTTACTGTGAATGGTCAGCGTTATCGCGCCATGATCACCGATTATTTTTGGTACGAATTGAAAGATATGGACTTGGACGACATGTGGTTTCAACAGGAGTGTGCCACAAGCCACACAGCGCACGTTACAATCGATTTTTTGGAGAGTAGGTATGATGAGCGTGTTATCTCTAGAAATGGGCCAGTCGATTGGCCGCCTCGTTCGTGCGATTTAACTCCGCTTGACTATTTTCTGTGGGGCTACGTTAAGTCATTTGCTTATACCAAAAAGCCGACGACGTTGAAAGAGCTCAGAGCCAACATTGAACGCGAAATAGCGGCCGTTCCGACAGAAATGTGTGGCCGAGTCGTTGAAAATCGAGTCCAACGAATCGACCGCTGCAAACGTGCCCGCGGTGGCCATATGAAGGAAGTCGAGTTCCATTCATAAATGTTTTGATTGTACTTCAAGCCGATAATAAAGTTTTTGAAATATCTCAAATGGTTTGCGTTTCATTTAAAAAAAAAAAAAGGCCAAGTCTTTATTGGAAAACTCTTAACATATATCTTTTGTGGCAGAGTCGGTAGGTAAATATAGCCTGTACGAAACCAACACCGTTAACAGAAATAGGCTTATCAACGGCGCTTCGGAGCAAAAATCTGCTAGAGCCTTTGCCGATCATGTGTACCTTAATCTTGCCCGACATCCTACGCCGACACCAATAAAAAAGTGGCCTCTTAACCATTTGATATGCACCTTTAGGGTTCTGCCAATTGAATGCCGGCTGTCGCACAAATAAGAACAAAAGCATATAGAGCATCGTCGCGAAGAACCGTGAACTTTACGAAGCAAAAAGATTTCTCAGAAACAAGGAGTATAAATACGAAAGGCACGAAATCGAGGGAATTACCAGATGGTGTAGCAGTAGTGACGTAGGTAGGATAGCCACATCCGATCTTAAGACCAACAAAAATGACGAGGAAATCAAAGTGGCGGAAGGCATTTTGCCCTTGCCTTAAACCTTTTGTCAGGCAGCTTAAATATTTTTCAGTGTAGTTCTGCCTTGAAAGTTTGTTATTTCTGAGATTAACTTGTCAAAAAAAAGAACAGAAAAATTGCAAAAGTGTATAAAATTTCTATGTAAGTAAATAAACCACCACCAATCTTTTTAAAGATTATTTCATGCAGATGTTGACCACGACTACATTCTAAGTGGTCCACACGGAAGATCCAATTTTGAGCTACTTTTTCGAGCATATTCGCCGAAGTCTCGCTAATAACACGTGTAATGCTATTTTCCAAGACTGAAATTGACCCCGGCTTATCGGCATAAACGAGTGATTTGACGTATCTCCATAAAAGTATGAAAGGCGTTAAATCACACTATCCAACCGGCCGAAAAGAGAAATAATTTGATCACGGAACTCATTTCTTAATTGGTTCATCGATTCGCGTGCTGTGTGTTATGTAAAACGGTCTTGCTGAAGCCACATGTCGACTAGGTTCGGCTCGTACCGAAATCATTCATTCACCATTTAGTCACTATGGCTTGAATTACTTACTCAGAAACTCCCTTATGACGATCGTAAATGGTCAAATTGCGCGAAAACATTTTTCACAGACCACAAATTTTGGTAATAAAATTCAATAATTTGTAAGCGTTGTTCGGATGTAAGTTCGAATGCTTACTGAGCATAATTCTCTTTGACACATGTCACGAATCATGCATAAACTATCAAAAATAGAACACTGAAAATCAAATAGTAAACAGATCACCCGGTATTTCGGGATAATAAATCAAATGCCGACCGTCTTAATACTAATGACCCCTATACGAAGCCATGTCTGGTTTTGCCATCCCTGCAAATATTTTACAGTCTTTGCAAAGAACCCTCAACCAATTTACCGAGTGAAATTGAGGTACCTCGTATAAGAGGTACAGTCCGACTGTAGTACAGTCTAATTAAGTAAACAAGAAATTACAGGAACAGCTCTTCTTCTTCTTCTTATCCTTTTATTAACCCTTTCCCCGTTATGTGAACTTATACGTAACGAGTTTCCCATTTTTACTGCATCGCTGCTGCTCCGCTTATGGGGTTGGCTAATGTCGCAGAACGCGTCTACATAATGCTCGGTCCTGGATCGCTTCAGTGGTTAGCCCCAGGCGTTGTTGCGCATTTGCCATCTGAGAAATCCAGGAATTCTTTTTCGGACCTCGTTTTCTTTCAATTGGAGTGACCGTAGTTGATAGTGCCTTTTTAACCGGATTTTCCGCAGATCTTCTTTGAACGTGGCAATACCAGTTTATTCTATTCGCCTCAAGCTGTTCGGTTACCGAATTCTTTATATGTAGACTTTCTCTTATACACGCAGACCTAATGCAATCGCGTTTAGTACTCCACTAGACATCCTTAACATTTTCATTTCCGCTGCCGTCATTTTCTTCTTAAACACTTCGTACATTGTCCAGCACTGTGAACCGTACATAAGAGCTGGTCTAACAACCGTGGTGTAGAGTTTGCCCTTCAATTTAAGTGGAACTTTTCGGTCGCAATTTCATCCACCCCACACTCACTCTGTGGTTTACGTCGTCGTCACTATTCCGTCTAACAGTATATCCAAAACAGGTCGCAACGGATGCGCAGATGGGCACGTCAAATGCTCCGTCTTTGAACGACTTATTTTAAACCCGTTTCTCTCTAGCGCATTTTTCCATGAATCTAAGGCTTTCTGCAAATCTTCGACGTTATCGCTTAGACAGGAATAGCTTTTTGTAAAACGAATATCTGGTGCGTAATCTCTCTAACATTTTACCGCGTCTTAAAAAATGCATCCACGTCTGTTTCCTAATTTTATATGCCATATAAAAACCTCATCTAACACTGTTGGACTAAGTGTTTTACCTTGTGGTACCTCACTTGATTTTTAATAGTCATCTAAACAATCATGATATTTGCATCGAATTCTACAATGAATTGTTGGAACAGTCTGTTTTTACGAGTAATCTTTACTGACACATCATATATACGAGTTATGAATTTCAATATTTGAACAATATTTTCAAGTTTCCTATCCCTTGCTTGACAGACATACTGCAGCTTCTCTTTCTGTGAATTATTCGAATCCCAATGCCCAGATGACCTTGACATTCGTTCAGCGGAAGAGTTTCTATAGTTTCTGTTGGTTGTAATTTGCAAATCCATGACGTTTGGTGGAATTTTGTAGATTTCTTATTTTATAACAATGTAAAGCAATTCCGCGCATGTTGCGAAAATAATTTCACCAAAGGAAATCGATTTTCCCTGCCGCATATATGGTACATATGATAGTTTTCCCGTATTCGTCGTTAGATACTTTATACTTTAAGAGAACCCAAAAGGAAATAGGTCGTCAGACGAGTGTTTAATTGCAGATGTTAACAGTGTTAAATTTATGGTAATGGCTGTAATGATACCCAGCAAAGTCTACACGGGGTATTGTCGAGGAAACAAGTGGCAAGTAATTTGTATTCAGTATGCTCGTGCAAGGTGTACATGCTCACGTTCGCATGAAATACGAGTTAATTGCAAATTTCAATAGTAGTACTGATGAATGTGGTCACTATGGCGACGTGGTTCTACAGACATTCTACCTATAGAATAGTTTGCATTTGGATATTTGATAAATTTCACTTCGTGGCATTGCAATTGAGCCATATTCAGATGCAGCCACATGGTTTGAAGCAATTTCATTGTCAAGATTTGCTTGCTGCAGTTTGTTCTTGAAGTAATTGTTCGCCCAAACCTGTAGATAGCATAGAGTATTGTAATTCTAAAAGTTGCCATTTATTATATATTAGTGCTCAGCATACTTGTTGAGACACCTGCAAGTACAACATGAGAGGCAATTATCTTCTGAAAATCACTCTTTTGTGCAATACATGTTATCACCACTGTTCATTCTTGCCAACCAGTCAGAAGTAATCGACTTAATTCTATCCAACAAGTATGCTATGGAGATTTAATACTGTCAGTGATATACAAATCAGACCATAGATACATAAATCGGACTAAGGATCGGTTGCGAAGTGTCGGCATTGCTTAAGAGAAGGTAAACCAAGTGTGTACGAAACAAAAGATAAAGAAAGTTCAGGACGTACGCAAATTTGCGGTAACTACATAGGGAAATTTTCTAACAAATGTTCCACGACGAATATGAAGCAAAAATGGCATCCCTACAGATCGAAGAAGGAAGTATATAGAAAGGTTACTCGGATATCGAAGCGTAGCTCTTACAAGGACTTATCTCAGAAGATTGAAACACTTGTTGAACGCAGCAGCCTTGTGAAAATCCTTAAAAGACACAAATCAGCCAAACTTCAAGCAATCTGATCTAATGGCATCTGTAATGAGTTGGAAGCAGAGAATTACTTCCCAGGTAACCTGATCAAATTCGATTCCTACCATCGAAGCTGCAAGTGAGCTAAGCAATACAGCATGCTGCGCCGTTTCTGTATATTTGTCATCAGCAGTGGTGACGGATGACATTCTTGTTTCCTTTGATATTTAGCTTAAAGTCGCCTAACACCGACGTTACATTTACACAACAGTTGAGTTTCATGTGTGCAAAACTTTCCTACGAATGTTTGCTCTATCTAAGATGCAACATGCCTATCAACATAGAAAATCCTACGTAAATGCGCTTCAAACTCTTCCTCTTCCAGACGTACTGCACGCAGTTAGTATACACGATAGTACTTTTGGCTAGGCAATGTTTGATGGCATGTGGGAATTGGGGCAGTAGACGATCTCTAGCTCTGTGGATAAGGGTAACACTTCTGGTACACGTTCGTCGGCCCATTTAACACTCTTAATGGTTCCAACGTCTACGCTCAGGCATACGCACACGATATAGTTGTACTGTCTCTTGAATCATACCTAGTGACTGTCTGCTTTAAAGCCTCGGGCGTAATCGACGATTGGTGCAGTAGATATGAGATTTCAGTTCGTCCCCTGAAAACTTAAGTTATTATCTTAACGAGAAGGAGGAAGCTGTCTGGTCCGACTTATCTAAGACAGTCAGACCAGTCAGCTTCTTCTCTGGACTTAACATCTTACGTCGGAAGGCTCTAAATTGATTTTAATCTTCTGCTTGTGTCAAAGAGGTGTTGGCAAGACATGGGGGTTGTCACCGAGGAAAGTCCTTTGGTCTTATGCATCGGTTGTCTGGTGGAATATGCCTTTACGAAAACACATCCCAAAGAACGGTCACTTGCCTATGCCTTCCAAGCGGAAACGCACGCGATCCAGAAGGTAACAAACTATATTGTGAAGAATCGGTAGATGGTGCGAAGTATTTGCATCCTAGCAATAGCCAAATTCCGCTTAAAACTTCTCTTTGAACCCTCTCACGACTTTGAGAATGCAAGACTTATCCAAACGGAAACCGAATCGGAAAGCTGAACTAACTGAGACTTGTCTAAGTCCAAGTCGTAGTGAGATCAAGGGGAATGAAATCGCCCATGAATTTGCTAGGAAAGGTTCAGAAGTGATTGCCCGAACCTACATTGTGTCTGTCTGTTCGAGGCTATGACTTCGTTTGGTTGTTGGATATCATATGGCTATAACTGGCAAAGCTCTCCAAATTGCCGGCAGATCAAAACAAATGTGACCTTTGTTCTGGCCTTCCGTAGAAAAGGCCAAGAAGTTGTTATTGCCATCTTTACGGGCACTATACTATTGCGTAGGTTAACTAAAAGTGGTAGAAATTAAGACAGTTCGTCCTTCTTGGTGTGTGAGAGGTGTGAAGCCACCTCCAAGGAGTTTATGTGTGACCATCCGGCTTAAGGCTGCTGGTACTTAGCTATGATATAATGAGAACTGATAATGTAGTCGCTTTTACACTGAACCGGTTACTCTTCTTTCTAAGGAAGGCTGACTAGTTTCACAATAGCTTTGCAAGTTGGATTGTAGCAACATGTAGCCCTCCTTGCCACAATATGATTTGCCACACAAAAAATGTTGACTCTGGTTTGAATTGAAGTTCGGAATGGCAGCGCAATATGACTCTGAGTAGTACTATGTACCAAGTGCATCCCCAACACTTTCCGAATACTTGACAATTGCTTGGCGAATACTTGGAAAATGTTTAGGTGGTATATGATTGCGTGAGTCGTGTATACCTATAAAAACCTAAATTTCTCGTTTCATTCTGCAAGCCACATTCCCAGCATTCAATTTTCACATTCACATTCATTTGTCGATTGCTTTCTTGCGTATCATACATCCCATCAATCTCCATTGGATGATGCTTTCCTAAGACATGCAAGCAAACAATATTCTTTGCTATTTCTTTCCGAAGATGGGATCCTCCAGCTGCTCTATGTAGACTTTAAGAAAATAATCAAGTACCTTATGCCACATCTGTTTCATAACTCCTCCAGATCGACGAGTAGATAATTGCGAGACAATCACATTAGCTGGCGTTGCTATGAAGTTTCATTCATCAAACCACCAACACCTAACGATGCAGTCGTCTTTGATGAGATTTTTGCGTGATAGAACCTGGATAATGACTAATATCTGTCCACATCTAATAGAACCAACAAACCATTATTGGTAGGGAATCAATTCATTACATACTGTGCACCCTCCACTAGGGAAACGAGTATCTGCATGAATGTCTTTTGTAATGAATGCCTGTTGAAGGTTTCTTTGAAAAAGGATACACACAATGCCCTTGAGAATTCCCTCTGAGGACTACGGTTTCCCGAACAGGGCCAATATGTTCAATACCCTCTCAACTTCACTTATTTTTCGTACCCTTTTCTCCGAATCAAACGGAACTCAAATCCTTTTTAAGTGAAAAGGAAACAGAGCAAAAAAAATATAAAAAATAGCAAACACTTGCTCTTTTTTGCTGAAGGGATTACATTCGCGTGAAAGGAAATTCTCAAAACGTTTTCGTATCTAACGCTCAAAATGGAAATCCGCTACCTTCTCGATTTCTCGGAAATACATTAAAAGAAAATAAAAAACAGTCGTGTCGTTGCAAGGGACTGAAAGGGTTGCAAGGCTTTTACTCTCTGCTCTTCCACACGGGATATTGAATTTATTTTTAATGTTTCAGCAAACGGATGTATTAATATTGAATGAGGATATATTTGTAGGAAAAAAGTTTACAAACAAAAAGGAAAATATTGTCTTGCGTGTGTGGGTTTTTTTATTTTTTTTTTAAATTCCCCAAGTGATGGTGTGCACCCACTTTAAAACACTAAACCGGGTTCCTTTAGCGAATGGTTTTTTTTTTTTTTTCTTGGAAGGGCTATTCAGAGTAAAGTTTCCGATCTAAGCGTGCTCTCTATGAATTACGAACACCCCTCAAGTGTCCGCACCCAGCGCGAGCAACGATAAATGAGGTTGGAAAGGGGAAGGATACCTATGTCAGCTGGTTTTGAATGTTTGAAGGTATAAACGTTAAAGAAACAACCGGCGTGACAAAGTATTTCATAAGCGAAAGGGAGTGTTGCGATCTCAAAAAAAAATAGCGATATTCGCAAATGTTCAAAGGTTTGATGTTACCGAAGACGGGTTACTACTTGTGAAAAAGGCGGAAAATATGATCATGCGATAGATGTTGAGTGTTTTTTGAAGATGTGTCACTTCGCTGGGCAATTTTGGCATCTTGCTCGATGTCTTTCTAAGCAAGTGCAAAAATGCAATCAAACCACCTGACCAGATGTGGACAAAACAGTCCCACTTCGGGCACATAACTGCCTCATGCACTAAGAGCGAGAAAGGTATTTCTTACATTTCTTGAAGAAGCCTCAAAGTTTGGAACTTTGGAGACCTGTACACCTTGAATTCGTGTACAAACATAAAATGAAGAGATTACTTTCGCCAATAAAGTAGTGTACATTAGTTCATTGTGTCGTTTTCTGTATGGCACGTAGAGCCATCCTGCTGTAACCACATCACTTCCACTTTCATGCCCTTCAATCAGGGAACGAAAAAGTAATTTATCGTGGCTCTGTAGCGAATACCCTAAACCGTAACACGTTGATTAGCTTCTTTTTTGAAAAAAATATTGTCCGATGACTCCACCAGCCTCGAAGCAAATGATACCTTATCCGGGTTACTCTCACGTATTTGGAGCTCAGGTCGATAAGGATTTCCGAGACTAAGTCTTGGAGATGGTGGCGGATGAACCTTTTATGGACCAACGTCAGCATTCACATCCCCAAACGGGTTACTGGCCTCAGTCTAAGGGCCCCCTCGTCCTAGTGGTATCAAAAATGAAACTGGCCCTCCAGTTTGGGGGTTGTGCCGCTGGGGAAACTGCTTGGCCATGGAAAAAAGATGAAAGTTACGAAGAAGGAACAAGCCAAGGATACGGACGGATCTACTGTTGACAAGCCATGAAAACGAAATTGGGGTATGCACGTGGAATGTTAAGTCCCTTAAAAGGCCACGTGCAGACGAACAACTAGCGAAGACCCTAGACTCTTGCAAAGTAGACATCATCGCCATCAAATAAATGCGATGGGATAGGCTGCACAAAAAGACAATGAAAAAGTGTCATATCTACTAGGGCGATTGTTATCGATGGTGAGAGCAGCGCCTATTTGAATACGTATTAGTAGTCTTGAGTTTTCGACATGTGAATAAGCGCCTCGTAACAATCCTTATCAAGGCTAAATTTTGCCAACATTAGCCTTATATGCGCGCGCACGCCCCCACAGAGGAGAAAGGTGAGACAACAAAGATAGATTCTATGAGCTCTTGAACTAGACTTATGTACGAGCAATACCCTAACGATACCCTAAAGAGAGGACATCTTTAGTAGTACTTTCGCAAGGAATAGCCTCCACTAAATCGCCTCCGATAACAGATTCAGACTAATCGGCTTTGCGCCGGGACGAAACATTGTCGTAGCTAGCACACAGTTCCCACATCTCGACATTCACAAGGGGACTTGGAGAACTCCTGATCAATCAACCGTCAACCAGGTTGACCACATTGCGATCGATGTAAGACGCTATCCAGTATTAGGGATGTCCGAACATTACGATGGGCCAACATCGACTCGTACCATCACCTTGTTGCAGTTAACGTACGGTTGCGGATATCCCGAAGAGCGCAAAGGCAAGCTAATGCTGTGAGAAACTTCGACGCCGGAAGGCTACAACCGCAAAAGATCGCCAAATCCTTTTCCAATCGAACTCATGAGCGTTATGAGCAGAGAAGAATGCCAGCTTCTCAGAAGAAAAACAAAAATGAGCATAAGAGAGATGCTACTCCAGGAATGAGGTTCGGAAGTTTACCAAAAGGTAAAAAAAAATATGCCCCGTCACAAGCCCCGAACCGAAGCCTCTAGAGACGAACAAGGGCAGAGTCGCAGTCGATGATGCGAATTTGGAAAGAGAATTACTGTAATGTACTGTAGACACGCAGTGACTACGAACCAAATACAGATCTCAGGTAGATTTAACCTTTCAATCGATCGATGTTGACCAACAATTCCGTTCACCCTACCTGCTTGAAGTGAAGATAGCAATATCTAAGCGGAAGTCCAACCAAGCTGCTGGAGCAGGCCGCCTGACTGCCAAGCTCTTCAAAGTAGCAGGCAATGACTTGGTAAGGACCCTTACTCATCTCTTAATTCAGTCCGATGAAAGTATGCCCGTTGAATTGAATCTTGCCATTGTATTTCCGATCCTCAAAAAAGAAGAAACCTTCTGAACTGCAGTAACTACAAAGGCATCAGTCTTCTTAACATCGCCGTATCTAAATCTTATCTAGAAATATTCCGTAAGCTCACAATTTATTGCCACACTCGTCATTTTTAAAAGAAAGACCCTGAGTGCAAAAGATAGCATGCCTACCAATGTCAGCGTCTTCTTGGCTTTGTCCCTGTAAGACTTCTATTCCGGGACGAGGTAGTGGTTCTTGTTTGTTCAAAAGCTCAAAATCATGGATCCGACGAATTATAGCCCTTCTGGGGACCACTTTTGATGAGTGCACATTTATATAACTCGGCTCTAAAAATATTTAATGCTCGGCACCATTTACGAGCGTTAGAACAGCCAACGGTTATTGCCTCTACGACACAGAATTTTATCTGCTACAAATCCGTAAACTGATTCCCTTGTCAGCATTGCAATTGTCCAATCGTCTCTAGTTCAGTTAACACAAGAGTTCTAGCGCAAAAAGATAAAAGCATATCCATAGGAATGCAATGAAACTAATCGCGCTACCATTGTCGGTGTGATGGCCCCTATGATTCCAAAACAAGCTGTCCTCTAAGTCCTCCAACAGATTTTTCTCGAAAACCTTGGAAAATTACATATCTACGAGTATGTATTAAGCCTAGTTTCTATGAAGAGCCACATCACAGAGCCCAATAAAAGCCTCAGAATTTAAGGCTAAATTATCCTTGTTCTGCCAATTTTTTGATACATGAGTCGTTGTTATCTCCGAAGTATGGTTGCTATAAAGACTCTATTCAAAGACCTTTTTTTCATGGCTTTCAACCAGAATAGGGTGATTTGAAAGCCTGAAAATAGATCCACAAATAAGCCAACCATATCTGGTAATCTCCTTCAGATTATCAACAAATTGGCTTTGCAGCGGGACTGTTAAGCACCATTATATCCCTTATTGTCACATAGTGGCGCACTGGACATAACATTCTTTATATAGTCTCCTCCTCTGTGGCACTATGACGTCACAAATTAAACGGCAAACTTAAGATGGTAGGCGTATACTTTAAGACGTGAAACAGATACATCCTATTTCAAAGGAGGTCAGGAGAGTCATGGTGCCTCTTCGAATACAGTTCCCTTTGTACAAAAATAAAGGATTGACTTTCTCTTCAGAACGTCGTCGGTTTAATAATTATGAAACAATTACGACATCAAGCGGCACTCAATTCAGGTTCTCCATAGGGTCAAAAGTCTGCTTGCCCTAAATGGAACCTTTTTCCAACTTAAATATTTATAAAGGATTCTCATCCATTATAAGTTTTCTGGTAAATCTAATTATGAACCGAAAATAAAGACCACTGACCTGGACATTCGTAGTAAAAATGAAAATGGTCATCGTCCTTCCGTGGGATGTTGAAAAGTGTCGTTCGGTCTGAGCCCTTTTGGTCACATTGGTCGATTAAATTTTGTTTTGCTTCATTTCAGCTGACATTTTGTATCCTTTTTTGTCCATTTGTACTGTAAAAAATAACTGAGTAGCAGATTCTTTTTTTAATTTAAAAAGCGTCCGCACAAAAAGGCGACAGTCTCCTGAATTTAAATGGCTTTGTTCATCATACTGATATTCGTCATCTTTTTACTCGTATATATATGTACTTTACGAGGACAAGGACCACCTAATAACCAAGACAAAATCAAATTTTAGATACTGGCTCCACTTTTATTTGTACAATTTAATGGTATTGTAGTTACTTTATTTTCCTTGTAAGGATACACACATTTACTTACTACGCAGCTATATAAAGTATATTCCGAGTACAATTGCAACAAAGGATACGAATACTCGTATCTCTTGGTCCTGACGGAAATAACGTTCACCTTGCTCTGAATTAGTGCAGCTTGAAGGATAAACACTTTTACAAAGAAAAACTGCTCTGTGACGGCCACTGCGAATGTTGGAAAGTGCTTCCTTTGGTGAGATATTTTCTCATTTGTCCTCCCACCCACTCATAAATATTATCCTTGAGAAGTTATACTTTTGGTTAAGTGTTTTATGGTGTTCGTTATGTTGTGTCTGTTGTTAACGACGTGTTGTTGTTAAATTGTCTCCTCATCAATGACAAGTTGAATAGTTTATGGACGGCACAGGATCATTATTAAACAAAAAAACAAGAAACACTTTCACTATTTCAGATGCAAGTTAGAGAAGAAGTATCTAACTGTAGGTAGTAATAAATTTGGGAATAGACTTTTGGACGTTATGTAAAATGACGGTATCTTCATCTTCAAACTCAGACTCAATGACGGTTGGGTTCGTTTATTTTGGAAAAAAGGACACAGTATTGAAGGTTACGTAGAAAAAATTTATGTTTCGATTTTTGTAAGAATTTGCATTCATTTAGGAACAACATACGATCAGGTCCTTATTTGACTTTAATCCCCGCGGCTTATCTGACTTATTATCAAAATCCCTGGTATACCACAGGGTTCCACATTGAGTTGCATACTTTTTGCAGTTTTTGACAGTTTTATGTGTTCCTCGGCTTGGACTATTTCTATTGCATAATCCGCTAAGCCTGGAAATTTTCTTTTCTTCTGAAGACTATTTGGACGTAATTGCTGTCATGATCTTGCTACATGCAGGGTATCTGAAATCGTCATCATTTTTTTACAAGTTGGCTTTTCTAGGATATTCCAAGTATGTCTATGTTTTCTGGTACTCCACAGTGGTCTTTTATGATTCAATAGGCAAATGTAAGCCAGACATAGTTGTTTTCACGAATATTGTTGTAATAATCACTGCCTGATTGTGAAGTGTCATGGAAGTGTTTATGCATTGCACTCTTGCGCACCACCACTACTGATTCGTACACAGGCCAGAACGTCAATATGTATTCGGTTTACATAGACTAGCCATATCAGGCAACCATATTTCGCGAATTTTAAACGATCTTCTTTCTTGACGTTCCAATCATCGCGCAAAGCATTTTCCAACAAAATCCTAGAAATAGGTTGGTTGCCTTCCGTCATGTCATCGCAGAAAGATTGAGTCTTTCAGCGTTGTAGAGGATAATTCATCTATTGGTTGGATTGTTGTCTGGTAACGCAATAGAACAGTCCCTATTCATGATTAGCCTGATCAATATTGTTCTTGAGGGCTTGAATGGTCTCTGCCACAACAAAAAAGTCCAACTTAGTGTGTAATAAATAGTTTTTTTGCAGGGCGTGTGTTGCACGTTACCCATCTGACTGAAATCAATGCTCGTTGAAGTCTAAGTCCTCCATCTAGCCATAAAAATTGACGTTGTTGACTGCAACGTTTCTTCCATTGTCTCGTTGAAGGAAAAATAGGCCAGTAATGCCGATACTCTCAAAAACCACATCAAATAGTCACACGCTCAGGATGCATTTTCTCTCTGACTACGTGTAAATTTTTCAAGCTCCAAATAGAGCATTTTGGCTTGTTTCCATGGCCACCGAATTGGAAATGCGCCTCATCTGGAAAGATGATTTCTTGAGCATACGAGTATATTCTCCGTTAAGCGCACAGGACGAACACGCGAATATTTTCGATTATCAATCAGCTAACTAGTCTCTCGAACATTCTTTACAAACGTGAGTACACCAGCTGTAGTTGAACAAATTATCCTTCACATAATCGGTCTACCGAAGACAAAATTCACTTATTTGAAATTCAGTTCTCGTTATTGAATAATGCGCCTCCAAAGAGACTAAATTAGCGGCAGTAGCGGGAAGTGTACGCGATGAACAACAACTTGGCGTATTTTTCGTGAGGAACTTGGTTTAAAAGCATACAAAATTCAATTTGCTGACAGACCTTGCGAATCGACTCTTTTTCAGCTGTTTAACTCTTAAAAAGCTTCAAGATGATCCCCTGCTTTCGACCAAAATTTCGTCCAGCGATAAGAACTCGTTCTAAGCAAAGTAGCCATAATTGGGGTTTCGGAACAGAACGTCTCTTGTATTTTACGTGGACACCTCCCGTGTAGGCCTTATTCCACGTAGCGCTTACGCTTATATCAGGATTAATACCATGCGTCAATCAGTGCCCTTTGGATGGAATTGATACCACGCACAATACCTAATAGAAATCGTGTGTAAGGCACGATCTTCTCCCTTGGAATAGGGTTGAGGCTTATCTAAAACTTATGATATCCTTTGGATCATGGCACCTGGTTGCAGTGCAACTCTACATCGCGCAGATCAATCACAACACTCCCACAAGGGAGCCAACTCCTGGTCAGGCTGGAACTAAGCTCCGGGAGCTTCTGACCTTCCGTGGTAAAAGATTATAGCCTCCGATCGAGCTTCGCATCCTTGCGGTTACTTCCAGTGGGACACCTTATTGCTACTATAGCTACCTAGTTCGACGCCTAGTAAACACTTTGGGCGTCGTCAGCTAGAACACTGCCAACGTCGAAAACACCGTCTTCAAAACCTACCCCCATAGCTCCAAGATCTCTAACATCATCATACACAAAACGTGTATCCAATCTTCAAAGGAGATCCACACGAGCAGCCTTCCATCTGGCTCAGGCGCTTTTATTTCAAAAATGCCTAACCAGTAAGGAGAAAGCCCAAGTTGAGATTAAATCTCAGCCCAGGCCGCTAACGCATGAATGAGACATTCTTCAGAAAGCGGTAAGCAACCCTGCCGTTTTGGCTTTCGTCCCATCTAGATTACCATATAGATATGACGCATTCGTCTAGTAGGTGCTTACGCTCCCGCAAGGACATTTGGTTGATTCCATTATCAGACACCCAATCACGCTCCCTTAATGGTATACGCCTCTTTATTCTGAAGGCTAATCCACGATGGATAGCCTCTCTCTAAGAGGTGGGACTCCCATCAACACCTGCAGCGCCGCTGTGGAGACAGTGCAGTAAACGGGTGAACAGCCAAGTAAGACCACTCTTTAGCACTCTCTTTCTGAGACCAAACTTGGTCATGGCAATGGGGTCCGGAGCAGAACGTCAATTGTGTTTAAAGTGAACACCTGTCGTTGAGACTTAAGTTCACGGGATGCCCATACATCCATGGGAGCAAAAATACGCCCTGTCATCTCAACATTAATTAGAGATTATACCAAAGCGGAACTGCGTTGAGGGCACAGCTTCACCTTTCGTACGAATCGAGACCTACCTAAAACCTCCTACTGATCTTAGGGTCTCAGTACCCAGCACTTATAGCCACTCCAATCCGGGTATTGAGACCTAGCAGGGTCACCCTCCCTGCGACTTAGGTTTAAACCACCGTGACGCCCATGTTATTGGTCAAATACCACACATAATGCATTAGTAGAGTTAGCTAAATAAACTTTCTATAGTTGGAACGGCCTATATTACTATAATACTTAGTAACTAGCTTGTGAGCCCTTAATATTACTTTGAAGTCTGTGTTGAACCGAGATACCTTACACTTTCTTTGAATCCACTTCAGAGGCTCGCGGATATTTTGCGCTCATAGTTGCTATTTATAGTGTATTACTCGTATTTTGCCACTAAAGAGTATTTTAGTTGGAAAACAGTTACAAGGATTGCAGAGTCTCTGAGGAGCAATCCTGAGACACGCTTATTGAATCTTCACTTCACACTTCACACTGTCTTGGCTTTTCAAAACTTCTCCTTGAAACCTTCATTCGATACATCAAACACACCGCATTAAATTTCCGCCCACTTGTAGCTTTATGTATATGACTCCTTTGACCTACTTTTTAAATTTAAAAAAACGCTCCGTCTATTAAACATTTGCGGTCCCTTTATCCAACTGGTGTTACCAAAGCAAGGTTCTAGGAAGCATTAAACCCTTAACGCCCATTTAATTCCACACATTCTCTGTGCAATTTAATTTAAATGCAATCGTTTGTTCAGCATTACCCCAAATCGGTCTATTAAACTCATTCGACTTACCAGAAGGGCTTTACACTTTAATGACATTTCTCGCAAAACATTCCCGACAACCTTTATTGAAATGAGTATGTGTTAGAAAAGAGCTACCCCCGGAGTCCAACACAATGAATGGTAAAACCCATACTCATACTACTACTTAAAACTCTAAGCATGTTCAAATATTTAACTAAATTCCACATAACAGTCCTTTCAGAATGGAAATGCACCCTGTTAGTGGTGTCCTTTGAATGACATAAATTGCAAAACAAATCGAAATGAAAATGGAAAAAATCTCCTCAGAAACCAACGTATCGGAATTATCTTTTTCGTATTGGAGACATCACAAGTCCACATATTACGAGGGCGGGTCAATTAGTCCGTGACTTTGAATTTCTGACCTCTTTACTGAAACAGCAACACTGCTCCTGTCAACAGGCATCTGTCAGTTGACTCCTGTCAAAATTTAAACTTGCTGCGTCAGTTAGTTTGTGTTTGACAGCTATTTTTATCAGACTACTCACTAATTTGAGGAGAAAATGGAAAAAAGTGAATTTCGTGTGCTTACTCGTAGTTGGAAAACCCTTATTTGCTTGGAACACTTTTCTAATATTTAACCATCCCCCTTCCCAAGTCCACACAGTCATTATGGGGCAGCAAGAAGTCCATTCGGACATGAGACTAGGTGAATGTCCTGCCCAACTGCTCATCTGAATTTCGAAAGTTTGAATGAATTTCGCAAGGACTCTACCGCCTTAAGGTACAGATATTTATACTAACTTTTGGGTGAAATTTTTCAACTTTTTTAAACTTTTGAGATCCATTAGAATGAATAGCCGTGATGGATGCATTGATGGATTGGAAGTGTTTTACCTAAATGTTGGCATTAAAATTCTTTGAAAAGTTTTCACTCAACATTCACCCAAAAGGATGAGAGTTAAAAAGATTTAAAATTCTAGCAAAATACAGATATTTTGGTGCATATAAAACCGGAATTTGTGGTATAGCAAATGTTCTCATGTGAAAAGTTTAGTCACACGTCGGACATTGAGGACAAGTCAGTTGGAGTGCGATCATGCACGCACGAGGTTAAGACAGTGCTACTGCAGCAATGTGCCAAGAGATCAACCCCAATGTGACAGGGTGTTGAAAGCCCAACTATAACTTAACTCAGTGCCAGATAAATATACGAGTACATCCAGAAGTGATAAGATGGAGGAACAGATTTAAGACTCGATTTGGATGACAGCCCGTTGTTCCTCTCAGTTGCCCCAGTGTACAGAGGGTCTAAGAAATTTGACATTAAATAGAGACAGATTCTGAGGAAAGAGTATCTTAAATACTCGAATTGCGCTAAGACAAAACAAGTTAATTCTGGATACATCAACACCTTTCGTCAGACAGCAAATGATAGTCTTTGATTGTGTAAACAGGAATGGAGGAATGGAGGGAAACAGTTTTTCTTTAATCGCTACAATCCTTCCTCATGTGCTCCACTCCTCCACTGACTATTCCTTGACAGAATAAGACCTTTTTCCGGGCTAAATTTGAAAGTGTAACTAGAAGTGCTTAAGTTCTGAGATACGTTTATGGCCCTTCACGGAGTTAGTGAATATTACATCTCAGGACAGAAAATATATTGGGTATATAACTTAATTCGTGCGGTTTTTTTTTCAAAATTTGCACGTTTATTTAAGAAAAACATGTACAATAGTATTATTCAAAGTATTGCTCATCTAAAGCTATGACTTTTTCCCATCTTTCTGGCAATTTGTGGATCCCATCCCAAAAGAACTGCGCCGGCTTGGCAGCCAAGAATGAATCAAGCCAATTTTTGATATGAAAAATTTTTGATGTGAACCGTATTTCAGTGAGGGAGTTCTGCATCGACCGGAACAAATGGTAGTCAGAAGGGGCAAGGTCTGGGCTATAAAGCGGGTGGGGTAAGACTTCCCATCCACTGTTTTCCAAATAGTTCTTAACCGGAATAGCTACGTGGGGCCGAGCGTTCTCATGATGGAAATTATTGCCTCGTGTCTGGTCGCATATTCCGGGCGTTTTTCGGCTACTGCTCTCTTCAAACGGATTAATTGTATTCGGTAGCGTTGTCCATTGATGGTTTCACCCGGTTTTAGCAGCTCATAATACAGCACACCCATCTGATCCCACCAAATACGGAGCATTACCTTCGCACCATGGATATTCGGCTTTGCCGTTGATTTGGCTGGTTGGCTGGTTGGCCGGGTTTCACATATGATTTTTTGCGCTTGGGGTTCTCGTAATGGATCCATTTTTCATCACCAGTAACAATCCGATGCAAAAATGACTTCCTTTTGTGGCGTTCCAGCAGCATTTCGGACATGCAAAACCGCCTTTCGACGTCCCTCGGCTTGAGTCCATGTGGAACCCAATTTTGCTTTTAAAATGGCTGCTTGAGTGACACCCAAAGATTCTGCGAGCTCTTCTTGTGTTTGGCAACAATCTTGATAGAGTAATGCTTCCAGTTCTTCGCTCAGCTAGCGCATGTTCACCAGAAACTTCCACCAAAATACGATTACTTTCGGCAGCAGTTTTCTTCATATTAAAGTAATGAAGAAGAACTCCCCGCAAAAACACTTTTTCAGGCACAAAGTTCGACATATTTGAGTGAAAAAAAATGATTGTTGTTTACGCTTCAAATGAATGACATATACTGAAATGACGTACAATGACAGTAGCTTTCCAACGCATGTTCCAATGGAATAATACAAGTTACGCCATCTCTTAACAAACCGCACGAGTTAAGTTATAGACCCAATACGTTAATTCTGTTTTAAGAAACGATGTTCTCATTATACAGTTGCGTACATAAAGTTGTCTAAGATCCCTGCGATCGAAAGCCAAGGCTAGCTTCTCCTTACCCCCGCACACACTCTAGAATGGATTCGTAAAAACTGAAGAACTCAAATCATTCTAACCAGATCACTGGAACCCTCAGAATTTTCGAGGTTGCGCCCATTAAAGAGGTTGTCTAATAAAAAGTAGGACAAAGCAATACTGGACTTATCGATAACATCTTCAGATTTTACGGCACTGAAAGTTGCTAAGGTTTGACCAGCTAGAAGCTCAGTCGATAGGTCTTGTTGTGTGGCAAGATTTTCGGTAGTCCAAAATAGGACATAAAACACCGCACGCTGGGAATCAGGAGTCTCGCGGACTTCGGTCCAGGTCTGACTTAAAGAAGAGATTTCCTTGTGGGTTGTTGTGATTCAGACTTAAAAAGCAGAAAGATGACACTGTTGGAGTCACCCGTTATAGAATTGCAGTAAGAGTTCCGGAGTTGTATCAAAGGGTCTGACGGAGAGCGATGGCGGGGCGTATCCTTAATCCCATGGACATGTGGCCATCCGGTGAAATTAGGTGTAGTGAGACAGGTGTTCACGTAAACAGCAGAGATGTTGACTTGATCTCTCTAAAGCTCATACAGTTTGTTGTTTTATCTTTTCCAAATTTTGTTTTTTCACGTTAAAATAAAAATCATTCTAAGCGACTAGAGTAATTTTCAACCGCATTAAATAAAGTCTATGCTTCCACGCCGTTTACACTGCTCAGTTGCCTTTTTAGTCCAAGAAAGCAGTGGTGGCAAGGGTGATTTTTCGGTTGATTTCGAAGGTGATGTCATTGTTTAAGTTGGGTAGTGATGGAAAAAGTCTTTAAACACTTAAATGTGCGTCTTTTCTTGTGGACAGAATATATTTGAGTTGACCGCACACATTTCAGTAACAACTCGCTGATTTTTTTCGCGTAAGCGTATGCTAGCATAATTTTGAAAATAATTTTGGCCAGTAGGTTTGCTTAGTTCTTTCAGAACTTTGAAAAATTCTACAGGGTCATTCATTTCGTAGTTTCAAGTTGGTAACGCTGGCATTTGACACCTGCCAAATTCAGCTGTTATTTGAAGTGTCATAATATTAGTTGAATGTTTTCCATTTAGCCACTTTACGCGATGATTATGGTCGTCATAATCGACCGACTTTGCAAGCAATCGGTGAAATTGTGAAGAAATTTTAAGAGAGTGGAAGCGTTACTGATGTCGTAAGGCCTGTACATCATCGTAATGCACGCTCAGTCGAAAATATTGTGCAAGTGGTGCTCATGATCCGATTTTATCGATTTCCCGACGTTCGCAGCAATTGAACGTGTCATACACCTCATTATGGCGTATTTCGCATTTGGATTTGCATCTCCATCCTTAAAGATTTCAACTTACGCAACAATTGAAGCCTGATGATTATTCACAACGCCGTAGATACGCTTCTTGGGTGTTGGAACAACAGACAATAAACACCGATTTTTCGAACAACATTTTCTTCAATGATGAGGCACATTTCTCACTCGGTGGGTATGTAATCAAACAAAATTGCCGCATGTAGGGCTGGATCACAAGTGATCGAAGGGGTGCCATTGCATCCAGACAAAGTGTCTGTTTGGTGTGCTCTGTTGTCGAAAGGTGTCATTGGTCCGTATTTCTTTGAACATGCCAATGGGTGGACGGTTACAGTCAATTCGGAGCAATATGGTCGAATGATCATCGATTTTTTTGGCCGGGGATTGAAGATCGTGACTTGGACGATATGTGGTCCCAACAAGACGGGGCAACAAGCCACACAACATGACCAATTATGGATTTATTGCGTGAGAAGTTTCCTGGTCGCATAATTTCACGTTTTGCCGACGTCAATTGGCTACCAAAACCATGCGTTTTGACAGCTTAAGATTTTTTTCTGTGGGACTACGCAAAAGACCGTGTTTACGCGAATAATACCCAAGCTCTAGACGCCTTAAAAACCAACATTACTCAAGTTATGGCCGAGATACCGCCCGAAATGTGCGAAAAAGTGGTTAAAAATTACCTCAAATGAATCGCATTCTGCGTTTCTTCCCGAGGCGGCCATTTGAATGATATTGTTTTTCAGACTTTATGGCAAAGCCCAAACTTTATAGTGAATTCAAATTTTTATCAAAAATGTATCGCTATGTGTGTTTTATTTAGCTTTACTTTCGAAATCGACAAATGAATGACCCTATATGATAGCCCATATAGAGTCTACTATATTTAAAAGTATTGTATGTATGAATGTACTCCTTATAAACTCAATCCTACCGATTTAAATAAAAAGGTATTGCGTTTGCTCCTGCAGTTCTATCGGTCTAATTCACTCTTGTTTATTGTCAATTTTACATAGTTATTGTCGATCACCATCGACTTTGAGTGATTCATTCTATTTGGCAGCCGAATGCTGTTGGTTTTTGGTTGGTTTTGTTGTAGTCTGCAAAGGTAAACCTTCAGAATTTTCAGCATCAAGTGTGAATCTAATGTTATGTTCCCATCGTTATCCCTGCAAGTTTCTGCTTAATAGCTGTGTCATCGATGAGTTTTTTTTTTCACATTTTAACAAAGTTACCGAAGTTTATTTGTGCAAGATTCTACTAGATGGCCCTAATCGAACGCCATTTTTTTCGGGAACCCAATGTTCCTTCTGCTTCGACGCATGCAACGCCGCCTTTTATACCTCTTTCTTTGCTGTATGCATTTGTTGGCACTCTTTATCAAACCGGGAGGAAATCGGTCATATTAAATCTGGGGTATCTTATGTTTTTTTGGCAATGCTACCATTGGTCTTCTGCGCTTGATACTGACATGTCTGCTGGAAATGTTTTGAGTGACTTGATCGGAGAAGGCTCTTTCGTCTTCTATTTAAACCATTGATAGCGCCAAATACCGCTTTGTACTCTCTACAAAACGACAAGAGTAACATTAATATTTATTAATAATTCCCAGTCAGTTTGTCAGAATAGGACTTTAGACTACTAGAACCATACTCTAATGGGTTTAATGCTAGAACATCAAAGGGCACCTTCGAAAACCGAGAACATGCGTAGACTGCACGATATCACCTCCAGAAACTGAAACAAGCTATTTAATATTGCAATTGAACAGCACATCTGACCCAAAAGCTAAGATAAGATTACCGAGCTCCTATCTTGAACGATGAAGAAGAATCTCTCCAAAACATCATCATTCCATTATGTCATAGAGGTATGGACATTTTTCAAGGCGGATGAAAGCTCTCCTGCTTTGAGTGCGGTGCAGTCAAGCAACATCAAGGGCCATGTATTTGATCATATGAGTAAGTCGCAGGATTTTCTCGAAGGTCTTCAAATGGAGATCTTCGTTTTCAAGTTCAATGAAAGGACATCTGCTGAGTCGGTGACTTTTTATTAATATAACAGACTTCGTGCGAAACATCACATTCGAACATGTATCCTCTAATCTAAAATGAGTCTGAAAACGCTCCTCAAATGCAACAGGAAGATGAAGGAGGAGCAAGCCATCTGATTTATCTGATTTGAAACGACCGTTCACTTAAGCCAACGATTTACATTTAATTCGTTGTTTGGATTTTACACCGACACATGTTGAGACGATTCTGATCTTTGTTTATGCAGATAAAGATTCGAATCTAAGAAGGCTCTCCAGCTTCTTAAACACAATATGCCTCAAATGCCAATAACACACTATATGGACCACGATTCCTGTACGCTGTGTAGTTTTAGCATGACACGTGCCACGTTGTATTGAGCAGTGCCTGAAAAAGTGTGGGCTTGAATTACAGTATTTATTGAGTTATGCTACTGGCCTTAGCGCTGGCGGTAAAGCGGAATCAAAGAAAAATTAAGCTGACGCATCGTCGAGATTGTGCAACTTATGTATGCAGCAACTGACTACATAATTTCATTGAATTAATCTTAATTCTCGCCCTTCTCGATCGCTTGGCATAGAGTGGTGTAAAATCCCATCAGCATCCAAAACCGCAGGTGAGTTTATCTCACACTCACTTTTTACTTTTCAGTGACGAATTCCACCATTGTGAATATAGCAACTTGTCAACACATGCAACACATTTTGAAGTGGCCATAAAACAAAAACCTAGTTTCCAAGACAAGATTTTCGGCGCAAGGCAATCACTCAAAGATTTCCAATTTTCGATTCCGTTTTTCGTATCACAACCCTTCCTTCAGCTTTCAGGGCTGATCAACACAACGCTTGCACTCAGCATCATGCCGGCTATTGTAGTTACCAGCCGTCCCAACTAAAAGCAGCAGAATGGGACTAGTGGCATCCCCTTTGACATTTCGGTGTTTTCTTCGATGTGAACATGGTTTAAGGTTGAACTCGTGCTCTGGGAAAACCACTACAAGAACTATTTTTAAAGTGCATTTGATCGCAAGAACCGATTTCTGTCTACTAGAACTACAGCCTTTGTTAGTCGCAGCAGTATTTCATCCGATCATCGAACGCAGGAAAATCCAACAGCAGATGTAGTACCAGAAACTTTCTCCCTACTTGCCATGCCCGATACGGTAGAAAAGGATACATTTTCAGCTTTAAGAGCTTTATCGGTCTGGATCGTTTTCACGTTAATCTATTTCTCCTCATTGTTACTGCTAGCAGAGCGGAACTTTAAGCACTCGCTCCTTCGCTAGCACTTGCCATCTCTCTATACCTCTGCTGGATCTTGTTTGTCTCTTTTTGGGTTTCCGGGCACTCTGACCTATCACATGTCTATTTCAATAGGGTTTAACCGTAAAAGGCTGAGCCGTAGAAAAACCTTCAGCGATAATCGGAATTCAGGAACAACTTGATTAGCGGCTAAATCTACCTGTTGTTCTTAGAATACTTTGGCGCTTATTTCGTCGTCCCACCTAGGTTTTTTCCAGAGCCGTAACATCCTTGACTCTGAAACCTTCGTATCATAACAAGAAAACGAGCGCTGCATTATTTCGGATGTTAAGCTCGCAACCGATGCTTTCTGCAAGACACCCAATTACACATTCTTATTTCCAAAAAAACCGCCGGATGTTGCAAAGTTTCTTTCCAATTACTTGACACATATCTCTCTTTAACCTCAATAACCGCCGTCTCACTTAAAAACAGCCATTGCATGCGACATAAAATCCCCCAAAACCGTATCCAAATTAATGTCACTTGCCTTTGACAAATCTGAAAAGGGACAACCAACATAAATTCCACGCCAACAAAAAGTGTCAAATAAGAAACATAAATAAATAAATAAATTCCCAGCGGCATACCACACTCGAAAATATTGCAGAAAGCAGTCTTCACCCGGAAAATGATCGATTTCTTCCCCTTGGAATACAAAGGACACACATGTTTTATTCGAGCATCGTCAAAGTGTCTGCTTTTTGTGTGTACTATATGTGTATGCCACAGTGTGAATTTATTACATCATCTTTCTCGAGCTAACACAAAAAGATGAGTTTTGTCCTTTTCTAAGAATTCTACCACAATTCTAACCACATCCAATATCCGGGAGGTCTCCTGCTCTGAACCGCAACCATAGCTCTTCATAAAAGCCACAAACTTTAAATCAGGAAACCATTGAAATACAGTTCCATCCCAAGGGTATTTTAAATACTTTACGGCACCATCATGTGCTTAATCCTCTAGAGGTTCGACTTCCATAAAGTTCACTTAAATTCAGCTTTGATTGACAATCGATAACGCCACGATAACAATTCGATAACACAAATAAAAATACATTTTATGGCAGTTAAGTTAAAGTGCCCGATTAAAGTGTAGTTTACAATAAATTTCAATTTTCTTCAAAATAGGAAAGAAAGGACACACTACGGAGTATGTGAATCCATAGAATTCCCACTTATCCATATAACCGTAGATTAAGGATATTTTGTGGGAAACCATCCCGTCGTCATCATAGTCGTTGTCATCGTGGTGATCGTCGAGCCTCATTAGTTCAATTGAAAGCCATTAGCACGCAAACCGCAAACAGTTGGTGCATCCTATCGACTTGGAGTTCTGTCCTCGTGGTGTTACCTTAAGTTTAAGTCGATTCTTAAAGTTAAGTAGAAAGAGGGGCATGTGATGACTATTGCATGCCACCCAATCCCCCTATGTGATGGTCGTCTAGCAAATGTGACGCCACATACTCGTAAGATGTTGCACACGCATGGATAACTTTGAATTGGATGGCGTTGCTGTTGGCACTCTTGTGCATTTGTACGTTTCCATATCCAAGGATACTTCAGGGTGCGCGCTGATGGTTGTAATGGAACCCTACACGATTTAAATTGGAATATCTTGACTTCATCTGGGGATGTACGACCATTTGTATAGCTTTTGGTTGTTTGTTCTTTTCGTCAGTGTCTCTCGCATTCGATTGGCATTCGGTGTCGGTTGGTGCATTAACGTCCAAGGATATACACATACACGATATGTTTGTCGAGTGGCAAGAAGCTAAACATCAAGGATTCACTTGGATGCTGCTCCCTGAAAATCGAATTGAATTGAAAATCGAAACAATAATTTTCTATCTAATAGCTTTGGTTATGCTTTTTATTTCCCATTCCCACTGTGTATCTGTTACTTTTGATTACCACGACCATGTATAGTAGTGCGAAGGATGAGTATAGATTCGAATCTGTAGTTTATAGATGCATGTGAGTAGGGTTTATTCATGTGGTACGAGTATCTACATCGAAGAAGGAGAAGTGCTCTCTGGCAATCGATATGAAAATTACTATTTCGATTTAAAAAAAAAAGAAAAAGAAATCATATGCACTACAGAAAAGTTGATGTATCCGTAGCCTTGAGGGGAATTAACCATGGCAGGATAGGGCAATATTTCCCTTTGTTGTGCACTGACATTTGCAAATGATGGTAAGACTTATCCTTGATTGCATTGGATGATTATCTGTTGGTGAATGGAGGACTGCATGATTTCTGTCGCTTGCATTGAATATGATTTATGCGTGGTGATTGAATAAATTAATTTATAGGTCAAGAGGGATGATAGAACTGGAATTGAAGCTATGAAGTTCTTCAACATTACGAGGATTCGAGAGGATTGGTATTTGCGGTTGGTTGTTCACTGTAAATAATTTCACTTGATTGCTTTATCTTTGTCTTTGGTACTCGAACGAGAATTTTTCTTCCTCAATTTTGCAATCTGAAGCAACCTACACCGTCCTCAGTAGACTTATATCCAGTGATGTTTAGTACACGGGCATTGAGTCATCGTTTTAATACAACTGACTGGAAAGTCATATACGAAATCTTGAATGAGAGGGTCTGAAGAAATTGTCTGTCTTGTCCCGTCAGCAATTTACAATTGGAACAATGCTCATTGAAATATAAAATGAGATTGAAGACCGTCCCCTCACTTTCATTACCATTTTCGTATCTGTATCTCGCTCTTGTGAAGACATCACTATCTTGATTTATGAACAAATTACTTTGGACTAAATATGTCATGTTTCTGACAATGTTTCTGACTTCAACTCAACTCAAAATTCGTCAAAAAACTAGCTTGTCAAACAAAAAATCCCATAAAGAATGGCTTTGCTGTTACTCACACATTTCGCTCGGAGCTATTTCTACAAAGATCTTTGGCAAATTCGCAGAAAAACTCAAATTTGTGTGGAGTATTATTTTTTGAAAAACTGAGTAGACATCCCAAATGTGTCACAAAACATCAACCCGGATCATATCCGATTGTCGAATCTGAAGCACAATGATGACTCCGTCACAATAAAAGACAATCACGAAGTCAGTAATAGGCTACAAAAAGAGTCAATGAATCTTATGATGTCCGCTGAAAACGAGATTTCAGCTCTCCCCGATGACGAAAATATCTTTAAGTGGCTTTGTCCCATGACTGGCGCCGATACAACCATCTACAGTGGACAAAGTGTGTGCTCTCATTAGAATTTCCAATTTCGTGTCCCCTACGCACTTCCAGTAGTAAAATTCCTAACAGTTGCTGTCATCCAAATGTCGATCTATCCTGTTTCATTTGTCAAAACTCGTTAAAGTCAAATGGTCGCCTTTGTATGATGTTCGAACTATTCTACTGTCGTGGTCGGTGCTGAGCAAACCAAACAACGATAGTGCGTTAAACGCCCAAGCATGAAAAAAAAATCTCATTTAGCTTTAAGTACGTCGTCGTGTATACTTTTGTTTAAATGAATTTTGTTATTCTCTAAGTTCATATCCGTTTTGGAGGCGGTCGCCGACTTTCCATGTCTCACTTAATAATTTGAGTTTTCTAATTTGGCGATTGAAACGAAACTGTAGCACCATCAGCTTTAGAAGTGCTCCATTCACATTTGATTTTGAATTGTACACAACCGAAATTTCCAAGCCGAATACTGTTTCGAGTAAGGAAAAAACTGTTAGTAATATGAAAAAACAGTGGTAATTGGAACAAAGCAAGCTTTGAATGACCAGCCGGCTTCAGTATTTTGAGTCTAGTATCAAAATAAAAAGGTAGTAACATGGCGTTAGATGCAATGACACCAGAGCTCCTGTTGACTTTGCAATGGCTACGAAAGAGAATCTTAGAGTTTATGCCATAACGTCGATAACTTCAAAACTAACTAAGGACACAAAACTGATGGTGTCTTGTAGGGCGACAATGTTAGATGTCATTCCTCCAAGTGTTGGTCTAAACAATCCCTGTTGCAATAAACGACATTACGCAGAATCGATGAAGACCTTTCTAAAACCTCTTGTAGATTTCCGATGAACTTGCTAGGCGAGACTCAAATTTGGATTTCTCATGGCCCGAACATGGGTTAGCACTGCTTGCGTCCTCTGTTACCTCTTCTATTGAAAGCTGGATTTCGTGTGTGCATAAGTGCAGATGGTATGACTTTTTGAGTTCCCAGCAGACCAAACCAATATCGGTGGCCGTGGTAGGGAATAAACATCCAATTTGGAAGCCTCGGTATTTGAATCCCACCTGTGCCCGAAAGACATTCATTTCTTCAGTCGACAAAACCAAATAAGATGTGTAGTTGACTAGAAAACAGCAAGCCATAGTCTCACTACCAATAACCTTCATACAGCCCTTATAGTTCATCTTTGTATATCCTCCTCCACCCACCGTCTATAAAGACGAGACCAAAAATCACGTTTGAAAGATTTTGCCCCTTGTGTTGGTACATGAGTTTTGCACTATTCTTTTAGGGATGACGTTGAAGAAATCGCACGACAACGCATCGTCTTATCTAAATCCTTTGTTACCATCAAAGGTCTCGATGAGATCTTTACCGATAGAGCAGCGTGCATTCTCGATCATCATCCTGCACAGACTGACGAGTTTGGTAGTGATGCCGAAACTAGACGTTGCTCTGAATAGCTCGTCTCTGCAGATGCTGCCTTACTTGGCCTTAAAATCGATGAGTATGTGTTTTGTGTTGATTTGTCATGGGTTTTCTCCCGGATCTGCCGTTGTGTGAATATTTGGTCGGCGGTGGCATTTCCTGGTCTGAAGCTACACTGATATACCAAGTTGTTGACTAACGGCCTCAGCTGTTCACACAATACGACAGATAAGATCTTGAAGGCGATGTTAAGGAGACTGATGCTTCCGAAGTTGGCGCAGGATAGGGCAAATAATGCTAAATTTTCATTCATCGGACATATTTTCGTGAGACCATATTTGACAGATGAGTTGGTGTATGCTACTTACAAATTCATCGCCCACTACTTTGAAAAGCTCGGCGTGGGGTGAAATTACCACTAAGCCCAAACTTTTTTCTTTTCTCTTTGTGCAATTTTCTAAAAAAAAAAAACTTAACACATTCTGCGCATTTTAAATATATTCATACCCACGCGCAAGTGGGTCACATCACTCAAAAGTCAGCAACCGCAGTAGAGCATTAATCAATTAATATAAAATCAATTGATTAAAAAAATTAATTGCATCGAATTAATTGCAATTAATTCAAATTATGAATGATTTGAATATTTTAATTTAAATTTAGTTATTCAACAATTAAACTAATTGCCAGTTGATTGTTAACTTTTAATTCCATTCGCAATTGAAATTCTATATACATGTCTTCTCTCTTTTTAACAAGTAAATTAATTTGTACTGGCTGATCCTTCCAGCTTCGGACTTGAGAGTTTAAAGCGGAATTAGTAACGAAGACTTTACTATTTTATTTAGATATCCAGGATCAAAGATGTTTTCCTTAAATAAAGTAGACCTATACTGTCCTTTGCACCCCTAAAAAGAATGTTTTCCTATGCAACCATGCTCAACGTTGAACTAAGTGAAAATAATAAATTTTGGCCATGAAAATATGATTTTACTGTTTTTTTCCTCTTTCTGCTTTTAATTGTAAATTGTAATTGCTTTTATCGAGTTGCAAGTAAAATTTTAAATTTCCGAAACCACAATTAACAGTTAACAATTAAATCAATTGTTAATTGCTAAAAATCAATTTAAACTAATTTTTACCCAACACTATCAGCAACTTTCACGCTGTCCTTCAGCTGGAAAGACCACACACTGGTTCCTGGCGTTAGTGACAACCCGTCAGACGACACTACAAAATGCCCAGCGTTTACTAAGCCCTGGAGATTGTAAAAAATTGTTTTTGTTTTACACAAAGCTAGGAGTAACTATTTCGGTAATTGTCATATAGCCGTGGTGGCTCCCTCTTGAAAGTAGATACGTTAAGGAAAAGTTAAAATTAAGAACTCTGCCCCATTAAAGAAGCTGTTTGATGGACCACTGACTATTTGGGGTGCTAAGTTCTAAGATTTACTTAACCTCACTCAGTTCTTCTACCAAAAACTAGTTTCCGACATCGGTGCGAATGAAGATATTGATGTGAGTTTTAAGGACAATGGGCCCATCGACAGAGACGTTTTATGGAAAAAAAAAAAAATGCAGCGTGAAGCCGCTTTGATGCAATTTGTGCAAAATTCTGAAAATTAAACTTTAATCGTTGTTTACCGCCACCCTCAAAATGTATGTACATATGTAGGTACGAGTAAACTCATTTTGACGCAAACGCTTTCCAAGATATCAATTGCCAATAAAAGCAAACATTTCCACTCGAATGAGCAATAACTTAACCCTTCAAACCCCAAACATCGCATCAAATTCAATTTTAAACACATGTAAGCGTCTACGAAGGACTCGGATGGCATGTGTCAAACAAATCACTAAAATTCACGTGTGTCCTTTGCTCCGAAATAAATGCAGTAGCCTGTAAAATCGTTGTCAATGTGTGCTGACTAATATGGTAGAGATGGTTCACGTGGTACTGAACTTAAAGTTTCCGCATTCCAATTGACATCACTTCTACCCTAACTGTCAATTCCTTTCAAGAGAACTTAAAAAGAAACCCAATCTTAAGTCAGCTCAATCCTATGTCAACCCAATCCTCAGTCAACTAGATCCTTTCCAACTTCTCCCGTATTGATTTTCTTGCTTTCACAGGACAGAGGATTTTATGTTCGACACAACAGACAGCGTCTTTCACGCTTTTAAAGAAGTGTTCAATTGAAAAAAATCTTTCATAAAGTTCTTTAGTTTCTCCCCTAGGCTCCTCCGGCTCTGGCGATTCCTTTGAATTGTTACCATTCCCCCTGTTCCGTACAAAATTGTCTCCGTGTTTCACAACGCCATTGTATTCGATTGCGATTGACTTATGCAAGGATAATAGGATTTTCTAGGATATTCTTGCGCGAATGTATACCTATTTATACCCGTATCTACGAGTGTATAAATACCAAGCATACCCGAAAGCTGTTTTATTGCACAACACATCCCCAGTGTCGATGAAGGAGCATCGAGAGAAAACATCTTTTCACGTAAAGTGCACCCGAGGAGCATGCCCCTTCTTCGATAATAATAATAAATTGAGTCTCAGGCTAGAATCGTCGATCTGGGTTGCAAGTCATGAACTGACCTAACCATACCGAACCGCTTTCCTTTCAGTAGTTGCGCTGTAGAGTATCTTAAACTGATTGGAATTCTTAATGCACGCTGACATGATTAATAGACGACAATAAATATTGCCAGACGAACAAAGAGACCTCCAGACTTGTGGGTGAGTGGGCAGTTTTATGGTTAATAATACTCATACCCATCCCATTTCAAGGGAGGGTTTCCAAGTGCATCTGCAGGATATTGTGGAATTTTATGCTTAACAGCTCGCGTTTATTATCCTCGAATTGAGTTACAAAAAAAAATAAATAAACAAAAACACTCATGCATCCCAGTCAGTATCTCTGAAATAAGCATAAAATATGTTTGCGAATTGTTCCAGAAGAACAACAAATGGGTCGTTGACTAGGTTCTTCCTTGGGATGCAGACTTTTTGACAGGATCCTGAATATGGTTATGAGTCTGTGGGTACGAACATGAAATGCTCTTTACGACTTGGGGCAATTTTTAGGAAAAACGAACAAATCTATGTTGAGTCCGTTTTTTTTTTTTTGGTTTTCCGTTTTCAAAAGGACGTAAGGAATGCGTGTGTACTTAGTTTTGGTTAACTGCTAATTCCATCATAAAAAAAAAAACTTGGAATGCAATTACTAAAAGATGAAAATGAATCAGGGGAGTTACTACGCACTCAATGTTATGAATGGCGTATAAAATTTTGTACAGCAGATGCGGCAGCCTGCATTATTTTTGGATCATACTCGTATATTTGAATTTGCTTTGAATGAAGAAGGATATCGTTGGTTGTTGTTTGGATAACGACCTTAGAAATAGCTTGTTCTGGGTTTTTGGTTTGAAAACCACTGAGTTTTAAAGTTGCTTAAGCTAAAAACGTCCAAACACGTGATGTCTTTAAGCAAACCACTTTCTCACAAGGATATTTCGAAACATTTATACGTACGTACGTTAGCTTGGATTGGCAGTGCCCATGTATAGCGATTGGAACCGGACAAAAAGACGATGAAAAGCTGTGATATATACTGTTTGCACTGTTAAATACAAGGAGGGTATCATCACGCCGTCACCTTCGGAAACCGACATAAGTTTATTGACTTTGCATCGGGACTTAATGCAACTTAAGCCAGTACATGGTTTCCACACATTGCGAACCATAAAGGACATGGAAGACACTTGGTCAATAGATTGGTATTCAAATTAGTGATTGTGATCGATGTAACGTAATCCTCAGGGATTTCCGAACGTTTCGAGCAGCTAAGATCAACAATTACGTTGTTGTTACAAAGATACAGTTGTGGATTACCATAACAGCCCAAAGCCAACGAGTAAGTTTAACATCTAACGACTACAATCGTAAGAAACTTCCTTTTCCGATCGAGTGTTGCTTTAAAGTCCCGATGCCGCCAAAAATGAACTTAGAAGACCAAAAAGCCCGCCTCTGATATACTGGGTTTCAGCTGCACCCAATAAAGAAATTTCTGGTTTGACGGACAGAAACAAGGAAAGATGAAGTCAGGTCGGCAATTTTCTAGATTCAATCTAACAAAGCTGCTGAACCTGATGACTTAACTTGGGTACGGAGCTTTCAGAAACTCATCTAAGCGTCCAGTCGTAAAGAAAGGAAATCCTCTGATCGTCGCAAACTCACTTACTTACTAGTCTTCTCAACAGCTCATATTAATTCTTGTCAGCCGTAATTTGTGAGCCCTTAGGCCCCTGCCAGTGTGATCTAGGCCAAAAAAGTCCACCACAAATCAAATTCTCATACTGCGATACACACCATCGCATATGGCAGAATTTATAGAGATGAACTACACACAGCCATGTTTAGTTTTGGCATCCCTGAAAAATCATTCAACTCTGTATTGTTATGGTAGCGGATGAACACCGCCAGGGTTGGTCACCGATATCTTGTGTGAAACTCAACTTAAGAGTCACGACCTATCAAAAGTGCGGAATGCGCATCGATGCTGACCTCGTCAGATGAACTCAGTAAATCTCGATTAGATAGCTTTGCCACCTTGAATGTGACGGAAAGCTGTCGACTCCAATACAGAAGGACATCACAGTAGAGGACGACATAATCTTTGGTTTCGCACATATTGACCCCATACTAACATGACTGAGTCCGACTTAACACCATGTTGTTTTCCACTTCTCTGTTTAAATACCCTTAAAAGATGACGATGCCACTGTAGTCCTAAAGACTCGCTCTGCTCATTTTCTGATGAAAAAGTGATGCCCTGCCACTCTAAACGGAGGACTGGAAGATGTGAGTCTTGTTCGTGGGCGCCTTCCCTGATTGCTCGTTAATTTTTAGGAGTTTTTCTGTTATTGGCCTTTCAAAAAAGTAAACTAATATCGTATCATTTCGGACATCGGATCGGCGTATCTGGGAATGGAAACTGAGCTCTAATCCATGGTTAGTGTGAGATGAGCTCTTCAAGCCGCAGGTAATCGGTGTCTCAAGGCTTTATGCCTATTTTTTCATCATGATTCCATGTTGCACCGAATATTTTGCGTCCTTCAAACGGTTCTGTGCGCTCTTGTTTTTTGTACGAGAATATGGTACTCGCTTTTCTTATCTTTCTAGTATTTAGGCTTGTTTTACTACATTTTGCCCACTTAAACTTATAAATTTGAAACGTATGAATACCAATGCCATCAGATGAAGACCTATCTAATGGGTGGGTATGAAGAGATTAACGAATGCACCTAAGAGATGCTTTTTGCGTGCGTAGTTTTCTAGTGAACATATCACCTTCCTTCTGTCCGATACACTTTTCGTATCGAACTCCTTTATTTGACATCATTATGCGTATTCCTTTTTCATTCCATTTTTCTAAACAACAATGTACAATGGAGCCATCTCCAGAAGCACTCAATGATGATGCCCGCTTTGATGCGAAAGTACACAAAGGTCATTGCCATTTGCTGAGGGTGTTCCTCATTTTGATTTAATTTATTTATTTTTCCCATGATCCATTAGAGGTCCAACGATACTCCTACTTTACGGTCTTCCTACACAGCGTTGTCCCGCTGTGATGCACTCAAGGATTGTCCTGGCTTTAGCAATGGGTTCCATGCACGATCAGACTCACCTCGATGTATTTCAACGCAGACGGGGCCTACAATTGCAAAGGGAATCTTTCGGTGAAAGCGGCCAAAAAAGGCTATAGACCACTCTTGAGATTACTCGTGCCTTCACACAAATCGTAGATACTCCAAGTCTATGGCCTTGTAGTTTTGGATATGATTCATACCTTGTCCTGCTGGTCTCGATAGAACCTAAAGCGAGAGGACAGCCGTTCACGTTTCTCAGTATCGTTAAACTAGATTTCCCTGAACTCCAAGGGAGGTAGTTCTTCAATTCCGCAACATGAAAATGGGAACAATTAAGTTCTGGGTAGGTTTTCGACTGAAAATGCCCCTGGCTTTGCTGCTGCTGCTCTTATTCCAAAATTTCTATTTTTAACTCCACAGCACTTCTACAACAGTTGATATTTCTCAGTTTTTTACAAAGATCCTGAAGTAGTCGCTGCCATCGGGGTCGGTATTAGCGTGTACTTAAAACGGAAACAAACTGGAGATGTGTATTGGCAGTTACAAAGTTCAACGGAAAAACCCGTAAATAATTCAAAGGGAGCACATCAACTGAACCCCATAAGTTTCTGCCGCTTCAGTATGTTAGTTACAACCATACTTCTAGGTTCGACTCAGTCTATATATACCGCCACTTGAACGACACTTAAAAGAATACAATCAAACTGAAGGTAGACAAACTGAAATAACCATGACAGCAATATCTTTTGTCGTTTGTCTATTTCTTTGCAGCTTTTACTGTCTTTGTCCCTGTACTGTCCTTGATCCTACCAGTAAGAAACTAACCATCTGCCAACCGTCACCATCAGCATTTTAGTCAACTTACTCTATCTCCACTCAAAAGTCTAAAATGTAGCCCTCGGAGCAACCATCACTTCATGCACTCAACTCGGTCAGTTCCATAATTTACAGACCCAACAAAAGCCAACAAAACAAGTAGTACCTGTCACAAAGATCTCGAGAGAACGAGATCCAACAAAAAACAAACCGACATCCTTTTGTTTTAAGTGTGGGCAAAATAAAGAGTCCATGACCAAGCTATAGCCCAGGACATTAAAATGCTCACTTCCTGTCAACGCTCGAGGGGGAATACTCGTAATTTCACATCCTCTTCACCTCTAGAAAATTTTCGCTTTTTTTTTTATAAACATACTGATTCCCATTGGCACAGATACAATGACCCACATACACTAGCACATTCTGAATCATACGAGTATATTATGATGACACAACATAGTTCTATTTACAATTGGATTTTGCTAGTATCCCCCAAAGTTGGTGTCGCAGTAGATAGACCTGTCGGCTAAATGCTATACGAATAGAAGAAAGAACAGTGGAATCGTATTGTTATTCTTCGGAGCTACCGAAATCGGATGTGATATGAAAATCTCATAAAAAAATTTAATGAAGGGCAAAAAAAAAAAAACAACTCGCGCTGCAGGACATTGTTGTAATGAACTATACATGAGGCGGGGATGAAGCTCCAAGGACACTAATATTTTGTCGCTGGACAATTGCCAGTTCGAATGAATATAAGAGAAAGAATTGGAGACATGACACAGGGTATGGGACACTGGATAAAGAGCACAGGACATAGGACATGGGACACTGGATACAGAACACAGGACACAGTATCGAAAAAACCGGAAAAAAAAGAAGAAAATTTCGAATGAAATTAAATTACGATTGGAAAATCGCTTACATCGCGGGAAATCGCAATCGCACCTTTGCAATAAATGTTCACATGCAGGGCAGGGGAAGTATAACAAAAAAAAAAAAAAAAAAAAAACAAGAACACCGGCATGCATGGAGGTGTTTCCGAGTCGATGTTTCTCGGTAATGGATTCCAAAGCACTATAAGTGCTGCGATGTGTCCATTTATCTTTATGGAATCATTTTGTTTTACTTTTTTTTTTGTCCTTTTTCATCTTTGCCTAGGCGGATTGTAATTGATTTAAATCGGAGGATTTTAGTTCACGGTTTGAAAAACGGTTTTTGTATGGTCCTGTAAGAAACCGTTTGTATAAGGACTGTGAGTGCTCTGTAAATTTTATTTATTGCTGTCAGGTTAGTATCTCACTTTTATGGTTTTTTTTTTCAATAGAGATAATGGAAGACTGATTAATTGAATTATGATGCCTATGTGCCAATCTGTGATAAAACTTTGAGTTCAGTATACGAGTATGTACGTGGCTAAATTGGAAATGATTCGATAATTGAATTTTTGTACCTCCATTGCTATAAAAGTGGTGAATGTCACGAGAATGTGAAACAAAAGCAAATTTGCTCTAAAGAATAGAATGTATTAAAGGCATTTTTTGTTTGCCGGTATTTGTTCCTGCGAAAAACAACAATGTTCCATGTTTTCGTTACACATAGAATCTTTGAAGTACGATTTTATTTTGGAATTCCGTTTTTTCTTTTTTATTAAACTAAACTAAAGAGTACATAAGTATTGTACGCTTCGTGTTTTTTTTTCAAACGTGAAAGACTAAATGTTTCAATTTTTTGTGACGGTTGCCGGTTAATCAATTACTTTCTTGCTCTCTCAATCTGCCTAT
Source organism: Volucella inflata (assembly GCA_928272305.1). Taxonomy (NCBI): domain Eukaryota; kingdom Metazoa; phylum Arthropoda; class Insecta; order Diptera; family Syrphidae; genus Volucella; species Volucella inflata. The sequence goes on from OV743719.1 coordinate 70,418,739, forward strand.
GCTACTCGTATTTCTGATTTTGTGCCTCTTGATGGCCGATGATTTTACTCTCTCCCGGCACCTTTGTCGGGTGTTTGACGGTCCGCTGGATTAATTTATTGGATTGTGTACACCAGGTATGAGTGATAGGAGACCATGCCCAAAAAGAAGCTTCTTCCGAAAAAATAACGTTGTCCCAATCACATCACAACGTATCACAACACACATTTAGACCCCTTTTACGTAAAATCCCCTGTCCTCCACGTAACGATAGAAGAGGATTTTTTTCAAACACACGTAGAATCATTTTGTTCTGCTTTTTTGTTGTTTTTGGCGCAGACCCACGATCCGGCAAATCATCCACATTCTTAACTTGGGAATAACGGTGCACCCACTTGCTAACAAATGCTTTTGACTTTTTCACGTATTTAGCAGCTGCTCCGTATGACATTTTCGGTCCTTTTGGATGCTTGCACAAGAATACTGCTTCATAACGTGATGCAAACGCGACACTCATTTTAAAATACTTCCGTCTCTGACAAAAATTGAGCACTCTTTAAATTTTTTTATTCAAAGCATGTTAGCAGAAGTATTTTTTTATCTGTTAATGCAAATGCCACTTCCAAACCGGTTTTCATAAACGAGTTGTGCCGTATACGATCTTATCAAACGGACTGTACTTAGTTTAAAGATATTCTTAGCAGACTCATTCAAAAAGGTTTCTCCATTACGAAATACGAAATTTGGCATATTACACAGTTTGTTAAGTCGATAGGTCTTTGTTGCTTCAGAAATAAAAAGGGTCTGTTCCATCGATAAAAATCGTTTGTAAACTATAAGAGTGTTCCATATTTTTTTAAGACCGTCCATTACTCAGTGATATTACTAAATTTTATTTAAATTGTGACAGTAAGAAGTCAAGAATTGAAATTGCGAAATATCGGAAACAGCCACCGACTTGAACTTGCCAACGAATTCATACAATAACATTATATTGCCAAATGCAACAAGATAAGAACGCGGTTGTCACCATCTTAATAGCTGATCTACAAGCAAAGATCGTAATTGTATCAAAATAAACGGCCGACTGAATATTGAACACGAAATTTTGAATATTGTTGCCGGCTACGAACCGCAAGTTGGAAATCGTAAAATTGAACATTTTTCTTTGCCTTTCGTTGGGTTTTAAATATTAAGAATACCAATGCATCATCGACGCAGGTTAAAAATACCACGTCGGTGAGTCGAACTGCAAACAATCTGAGGACATATGTACATACATTCATATTGATAATTATACAAAATACGCTTTTCAGCTGTGAACACTCAATATATTGTAGGTAGACGAATTAATGTACGATGCCGAGTAAAAAATTCTAAAGTGATCTAAGACAGTTCAGAATGAAGATTCTCAGCACCGACATTTGTCGACAAAATTTTTAGTGAAGAAACCAGAAAATCAACGAAAACCGTCATTAATTGAGAAGATATACTGACATAGCTTACATACATATTGAAGGTACATAAGAGAATGATCAGACCTATGCGCTACAGTGTACTCTGCTTGGTGGTTAGATACAAAAGGCAAGCCTTTCATGTGCGGACTTTCTTAAATTTAGGGGGCGCTACAGTCCGAAGTGGGCCCGGGTCTCTGCTAACAAGCATCTCCAGCCAGCTCGATCCTTCACTAGATGCCTGGAGTTTCGCACGCTAAGTTGGTCGAGGTCTCCTTCCACTGGCGTGCACTACCTGAGTCGCAGTCTTCCTCTACTACGCTTTCCCTCGGTGGAAGATTCGAAGACTTTTCCGACCAAAGTGTGGGTGTGCATTCGTTCTACATGACCAAACTATATCAATCGTTCGACTTTTACACTTTTGGCTAAGTCGATGTCGCTGTGACAGTCCATATGATTCGTCGTTGTATCTCCTCCTCCACTCTACGTCTATGGATACGGGCCGAAAACAGCCAGAAGAATTTTCCTCTCAAAGCAGCCAAGAGTCCCCTTATTCTGATTACGTCCTTGTCTCTACGTCATAGAGCAGGTCTGGGATTATAAAGGTCTTATATAAGATAACTTTTGTTGTTCGAGAGAGCGCTATGCTAGTCAATTACCTTCTTAGCCCAAAGAAACGAGGATTAGCCAGAGTTATTCTTCGTTTGATCTTAGCGTTGGTGTCGTTGTCTGAGTTCATAGCGGAGCCTAAGTAGACAAAGTCCTCAACTACCTCAAAGTTGTACCTGTCGTCGATGACATTCTATCTGAGACTCGGTGTTCAGTGTCCTTTTTGCTTGACAGCATATATTTAGTCTTGCCCTCATTGACCGCTAAACCAATTTTCGCTGCTTGTGTGCGAGTAATTGGGCCGCCTTTTCAAAGATTGTGCCTCTTTTGTCGGCCCATGAGTTGTACACTCTTCTTTCAAGATTGTTGTTTAAGCAATTACATGACAACGCATCGCCTTGCCTAAATCCCTCTTTGTCATCAAATGTCTCGATGAGATATTTACCGATGAAACCAAGATCTGACGTATTGTAATGTAATGAGGTCGTTCGTGGCTTTTCCTGGCCTAAAGCCAGCTAAGAAGACTGATGCCTCTGTTGTTGGCAAAATTTAGAAGGTCATTTTTATTAAAGATCAGATCGCCGATTCCAATTTTAGTGTCACAGCTCGACCACTGCTAGTAGATATTGTTCAAGACCTCGTTGTCTATTTCTTTTGTGTCGTCATCTTGTTCCTCTGTGGGGGCGTGCGCGCATGTAAGGTTAATGTTGGAAAATTTAGCCTTGATGCGGATTGTTACGAGCCGCTCTGTAACATGGCAGAAACTCAAAACTTCTTGTGAAAGTAACGAATTCGCTGAAGTGTGAATTAAGTTAGATTAGCTAGAACCTATGTGTGCAAGTAATAAGGGCGACAAGTGATATTCTTAAGATTGAAGAGATTCAATCCCCGAAATAATGTGAAGACAAACGACAAAACCTGCTAATGGAGAACAAAAAAATTGTCATATATGAAAGTAGTACGTCAATGCTTTACTTGACGAAGAATTCACGTGAAGTAAGATTTTTTTGACCGACGCCCAGGCAGAGGAAACAAGAGATTTTGTAGAAGCCGATGATAGCTTGCCACTTAAAAAAATGAAACAGGGCGGAGCGGACCCCATACCAGTCAAAGAACGGTCACAATTATGGGAAATATTTTATCTTAATGGCCCTGCCTGCCATGATCTGATCGAATGCCTAGTCAATGAAGGGAAAGATTTCTTGTTTCACTGTATAAAGGCAAGGCGACACGGAAACCTGAAACAACTACCAGACTATGAAAATAATGTCGCGTGCTATAAAAATGAGTTGTTAATGTACGCCTGTTCACAACACACATTTTGTTCACTCATTGTCCTCAAAGCCTTAGTGACTAAAAATCAGATACCTTATCCACCGTGATTTTGTTAACAAGGACAGTCCTGATTTAGTTCCTTACTGGTCCTTGCCGAGTCCTAAATGTTTGGTACTCTGCTACCGATTTTTCGCAGAACACTAATACGAGTACTTCTTCTGAATTTGACAGAAAGTGAGAGTTCATTTATGTAAAGTAGAAAATATCAGTACCTAAGGCTCTGTAGTACTCTGTAGTCTGTTCTTGCGAAAGCATTAAAGTTTAATTGAAGTTGAACAGAGTCCAATTTAATATGCTGTAATACGTATTTCCAATTACTGAGACCATGTTAGCTTACTTTATTCGTTGACATAATTGTAAAACGGTTTTTAAAGTTGTAAACCAAATCAACGGAATTCTCTCCGAATTATAATCTTTTATCCACCGAAACAATCGCACAAATCAACTCTCTACAGCATACCACACATGTGATGGCCATACGGAGAGAAGTAAATTTTAAAAAACATAACAAAAACCCACAATGAAATTTGCATAATCAAATGAATAACAAATTGAGTGGAAAGTTCATCAAATCTATCGATTTCAAATGAAATTTTACTCGAGTCATGGCAATTGCCCAGTCTATTTACTGAAACGCGCCAATAAAACATAACATAACCTACCAGCCCGAATTGATTCATGGATTCGCTGTACAATATGTCTAGCTACCATTTCAACTGTCAACAAAAATAATTAAATGAATTATTTATCAATACAAATGTCGAACTTCATGAGTCGAAATAAGTGGCATTGCCATGTATCCATATCTGATAGCCAATGTATTGGCTTTCAGGAAAAACCGACAAAACCACCAAAACGAATTAGACCATCCAAACCGTCGACTCCAACATTTCTCTTCACTTGGATATTCATGAACTCACAAGTTTCCATATGACCGCCTCCGAAGATGGAATTCAATTCGATTAATCATAAGGTATTGGGGGTAACTCATATAGTCGTATGGGGTGTACAGATACGTACGCCATAGACAAAATATCAACCAAAATAGCAAAGTCAATGAACGTATCTTCATCCCTCTGTGATGGTAAATAATAATTTAACTCTAATACGTCCTGACACTGACGTGTCGATGCTTTAGATTTTACCACACGTTCAAAGTCCATCGCCAAAAATTGATTCTATCTTTAGCTGAATAGCTGACATTCGAGCTGAATAGATGAATGCGTAACTGAATAGCATATTGAATTTTTGGAAATTTAAAAGGAAATTACAAACGTCACAATGGATTAGGGTGTCTGTCGGGGCACGCATTTAGGGCCTCATAATGATGACTGGATTTAGATAAGCGTGATGGATATTCCTAGATATGTGTGCCCTTAACCTTTATAACGAGGGGATTTTTTTTTTATTAGCCAGCAAATTAAATCTGGCTAACGTGATGAGCTGTAAATAGGTCTTTACTACGACGAAGTAATCTATTTTTGTTATCTCTGTGGTCCAGTGCCTTTGTGTGTTTCAAGGCAGGGACTAATAGAAGGATTCAAGTCTCGACAGTAAGGTAAAACTATGATGGTGGAGTTATAAAAAGGCTATCAGTAGTAAAAGTGATATAAAAATAAATGTACCCCAAGTGTGAGGATATATAGAGAAAACTATCGAAAGTGGCTCCAGGTTAACTTAATGATGAGAATGTCAGATGCAGTTGGAAAGCACACAAGAGAATCGTATGCATAAAGTTTTGAGTCCTTGATGAGAGAAGTACTTCTTTAAAGATATACTTTCTTGTTGCACTTGGGGCGTATTCTGGAAGGTCACTCTTAAGTTGAAATTGATTGAGGTGAGAGTTTTTGAAGGGGATTCTTGAGTTAGAAATAACTTTGCAGTATGTGAAGTATGCGCGTACAAAGGGTTTCAGTTTGTGTCGTATTTTGCAGTATCGATTTGGGAATTCGTAGAGCTGATACTGAATTTGTAATGGGTAATTGTGTAGAAGGTTGGGAAATTTAATGCTGAAACTAAAGTCATTGAGCTCAATGCTGAAGGTTTTCTGAAGTAATGATTTAAGTGCAGATTCTGAACAACAGAGCTTCGATATTGCAATCCTTTAGAGACAACATTAAGATTCAGAGTCCGAGCTAGTTCGAAAGTAGCTTTGGCTTTCTTCTTCACAGTGCCTGATCCTTAAAGAATTGTTCCTTACATGGCAATCCATACACTGGACAATACTGTTCTAGGACTTCACAAAATCTACATATTCTTTTGTAGGAAGAACTATTAACTGTCAGTGGTGCATTATAATCTATCTTTAGACCCGAATTAAAAGTTACTTTTCTTTTTCGCCAGAGTTGTTTAGAAAAGTAGTACAAATCTACACTGCTTCTACTATAGAACGACAACAAGACCAGTATTTTGAAAAAAATTGAAAAGCAGAGTGTAAAGATCAGCCCATCTGGGATGAAGCAAACAATTCCTCCACGGAAATGCGGATCGTTAGACGAGGACAAAGAAGCTCTTTAATCAAGATCGTTGCCCTCGGTATAACAGCTTTATCAACCTCAATTTTGTTATAAACCCTTCGATTATATTTTTCATAAATAATAAATTTCATATTTTTAAAAATATCCTTAAGTTCTGCTACATAGTTATTAAGAAAGATAGAAAAATCCGGGTCTCCCGTCGGGAGTAATGATGTTGAAAATGTATGTTTGGTTTTTTGGAAGTCATACGGTAAGATCTTCGTCGATCCGTGCAAAACAAAATTGAGACAGAGAAGTAGTGGAAGGGTTCAGCAAGGCTTAAAAATCGTCTTCGCTTTCGCCAAAGTTGCATTACATTGCCAATACAATGACCAAGAATTGTTGACAACGATTCGTGCTAAAGCCATTTCTGCTTACATGAAAAGCCGATTTCGTTCTTTCGCAGCAATAGAAGTTCTGTTGTCATTGCACCAGCCGTCTATAAAACCAGATACAAGAGACTGTCGGCGCGGAAGGTCATCAAAGTTCCAGTTTGTGTTCTACCATGTTCGAGACAGGCCGGTTATGGAGTCTGGTAACTTATTCCAGCAGAGGACCGACGCTTAGGATATAATCGGTGTTTTTGTCGGCTGAAAGAAGGGAAGTTTTCAGCACTTGCGGCTTGGTATCCTCCTCAAATTCCTCATTACCCGATAGTCCTTCCTTAATTAATTTAACGATGATATTGTCAAACGTTGGTCTAAGGTCTTGATTGTTTTAAAATCAGTGTTCAGTAAAAATTGATTGATCACATTGCGATCGATGCAAGACACTCCTCCAGTATTATGGATGTCCGTACGTTCCGAGGAGCCAACATTGACTCGGACCATTACCTTGTTGTAGCCAAGGTACGGTGGCGGATATCCCAAACTACGCCAAGACAAATTAATGCTGTGAGAAAAATCGACGTCAGACGGCTACAATCGCAAGAGACCGCCAAGTCCTTTTCCGATCGAGTGTCTCTTAATCTCTTAAGAGGTCCAATTCCGCCAGCATCAAGCATCGAAGACCATTGGAAACACTGCCAAAACGCCATCAGAGATGCCGCTTCTGATGTGCTGGGTTTCACTCGTCCACCACAACGAAACCCCTGGTTCGATGATGAATGCCGGCAAGCACATGCAGCTAAGCAAGATGCATATAACGCGGCGCTGCTTAGAAAGACCAGAGCTGCTTATGAGCTCTATAAGCGGAAGAGGAGAGATGAGCACCGGCTTCTCAGGAGGAAGAAGAAAGAGCATGAGAAGAAGTAAAAATAACATGCCACGAAAACAAACCCCGAACCAAAGCCTGTACAGATGAACAAGGGAACATCGTAGTAGAATCGCAGTCAATGCTGAGGATTTGGAAAAACCATTTCTGCAGACTGTATAACGGCGATGACGGACCAAATACCGCTGTCAGGCAGAATCAACCTTTCAACTTGGACGATGATGACCAACAATTCCGTCCACCCGACCTGGATGAAGTGAAGATAGCTATATCGAAGCTTAAGTCCAACAAAGCTGCTGGAGCGGATGGCCTGACTGCCGAGCTCTTCAAAGCGGCAGGCGATGACTTGGTAAGGAACATACACCAACTCATCTGTAAAATATGGTCAGACGAAAGTATGCCCGATGAATGGAACCTCAGCATTGTTTGTCCGATTCTCAAGAAAGGAGACCCTCTGAACTCCGCATACTACAGAGGCATCAGTCTCCTTAAGATCTTATCTGCCGTATTGTGTGAACGCCTGCAGCCGTTCGTCAACAACCTGATTGGTTCATATCAGTGTGGCTTCAGGCCAGGAAAGTCCACCATCGACCAGATATTCACACTACGGCAGATCGTGGAGAAGACCCATGAGCTTCAGATCGATACCCACCACCTATTCATCGACTTTAAGGCCGCGTATGACAGCATCTATAGAGACGAGCTATATAAAGCAATGTCTAGATTTGGCATCCCTGCCAAACTCGTCCGTCTGTGGATGATGACAATGGAGAATGCACGCTGCTCCATCAAGGTCGGTAAAGATCTCACCGAGACCTTTGATATCCAGAAAGGACTTAGACAAGGCGATGCGCTGTCATGCGATTTTTTCAACATCGTACTTGAAAGAATAGTGCAAAACTCACGAGCAACCACAAGAGGCACTATCTTTCAGAAGTCCGTCCAACTACTCGCATACGCCGACGATATTGACATAATCGGAAGAAAGCAGCGTGATGTCAGTGGCGCTTTCGCGAGTATTGAGACGGAAGCGGCGAAAATGGGTTAAGCGGTCAATGAGGGCAAGACCAAGTATATGCTGTCGAGCAAAAAAGACAACCAACACCGACGTCTCGGACAGAACGTCACCCTCGACAGATATAACTTTGAGGTAGTTAAGGTCTTTGTCTACCTAGGCTCCGCTATAAATACAGACAACGACACCAGCGCTGGGATCAAACGAAGAATGACTCGTGCCAATAGCTGCTTCTTTGGGCTAAGAAGGCAATTGACTAGCAAAGCCCTTTCTCGAACAACAAAAGTCGCTCTATTTAAGACCTTAATAATCCCGGTCCTGCTCTATGGCGCAGAGGCATGTACATTATCAAAAATGGATGAGGGTGTTCTTGGTTGCTTCGAGAGAAACATTCTTCGGGCGATCTTCGGCCCCGTCTGCATTGACGGTGAGTGGAAGAGGAGTTACAACGACGAACTGTATGGACTGTACAACGACATGGACCTAGCCAGAAGAGTGAAGATCCAAAGACTGAGATGGCTGGGTCATGTAGAGCGCATGGACACCAATGCTCCAGTCCGAAAAGTCTTCGGGTCCACTCCCGAGGGACAGCACAGTAGAGGAAGGCCAAGACTCAGGTGGCGCACGCAAGTGGAAGAGGACCTCAGCCAACTTAGCGTGCGAAACTGGAGGCAGCTAGCCAGGGATCGAGCTGGCTGGAGAAGCTTGTTGACTGAGGCCCAGGTCCATCCCGGACTTTAGCGCCACCTAAAGTAAAAAAAGTTCAGTAAAAATAAAAAAAAATTTACCTCGCTTCAAATTCGACACCTATGCACTACAAAGGAAATCAAAGCAGAGCATTTTTTTATTACCAAAAGTAACTGAACGTGGTCTGTGCAGTATTCTCTACGATCGTGGGGTTTCACGAAAATAATTCCTGGTGTTTTTGAAATTCTTGGTCTGTGCGGACAAGGTAAAACAAATTTTAGTCGTGGAAGCCTACATTTTTCCCACCATCTTAGTGATACTTAAATACTCGTACTAACTCCGTATTTTTCTTTCAAATGGTGTTAAATCATATAATTTTGGCAGCCGATTTTGACCACTATTTTCGCCATGGTTCCGCTTCTTGGCTGTCGACCACATCCATACATTCAAGTGCTAGCCATTCAAATTCATAGATCTGAGGTAGATACCTCAAACCAATCACGGAATCAGACTGCGCTGCTTTCAGCACTAACGACGTTTTCAACACAGAGGTTGTCGTCAGTTGTTCTTGGACATTCTAAGCACCAAATGCAGTCTTGAATATGACAATGATTGTGGTTTAATTCTTTATCACTTTCATGCATTTTTAACACCCAATTGGCAAAATTACGTCGCTGCTAATGATCGGCTGGCTTAACCCCTTTCGTCTTTCGAACTTTATAGGTTTATTGGCCTAAAGTCGATGGAGTGCGGTTTGTGGTATGCGCAATTCCTGAGGTCGACGTGGAACCGACAAACGCGAGTTTAAGTAGATAGGTTTCAGGAGAATTGTCCAATAAGCACCTTTTATGTCGTTTTGCTACCACGACTCCTGGAGCTAGTTGTCGCCGAATGTATTTTTTTTTTTTTAATTGACCAGTGCTTCTACCGTTTCATTACTTTTTACGTCACTGATTCCAGATTATGGCAACACCTGACTGGAAGACCGGGGGCCGAGGGGCTTGCCATTGTCTGCTAGTTTCCAATGTAATTGCTAAATTATAGCTTTAATTGAACGTTGACTAAAGTAGCGGTGTTTTGGATCTGTTGGAGCGCCTTCCTAAAGCAAGACTCTCTAGCCGTAGGTGCAAAAATGTGCGAAGTATAAATGAATGTATGCTCTGTATGGGGACTCTATACCATCTTGAATAAACGAGACATATTGATTCAACGAATTTAAGCCTGGCCGTATCTATTTTTCATGAAACCGCAGACGTGGTTATGAAAATCGTAGAAAAGGTCCGTTGACATGATTCTTGCTCATCGCTAAAGGAAGTTTTTGAACTAGCAGATGTGATAGTCCTATCGTGCAGAACGGTTATAAAGATTTAACATGATAAGTTAATCATATGAAAGTTGTTGGCCCGATCGGCGTCGCTATTATTCATTCAAGACAACAACCGGATGTGTCAGCTTCGAAACAGAGTTTGGAGCTCTTTAAGCGAAATCCGCGAAAGTCGTCACCATTGATGAAGCCTGGATCCATTACTACATGCCAAATCCAGAAGATTCTGCTCGAAAGCTAATACCCCAATGGACTCTTTGAAGAAAGTGAAATTTGTCAAGAATTTTCCACCACATTTGGCAAGAAATTAAGGACGTTTTCATCATTACAGCAAACTTATTTAGAATCGCCGTGCTCAATTTGGAAATTGCTGCCACATTCACTGACCTAAGACTCCTTGAACTGTCAAATTCAACGTTCCATTCTTTAGTTATTACAACCTGCTATACGAGGATCATTTCAAAAACACTAAACACTATTTTATTATACAAAGTTAAAATTTGTTTTAACCAATATTAATGTACTTTACAGCCTTAAATGTAGCCCCCTTGCTTTTCAATCGCTGATTATTCGCAACGTCTTGAAAGGTTTCTTATGGGAGTCAACTTCTGCTAAAATGCTGAATGCGCGAGTTAACAACATCACAAAACTCCTTTAGGGATGCAAAATCCAGTTTACGAATTATCTCTTTAAATTTGCTGTAGTCTGATGGCCTCAGCTTTGCGGTATCTAGGCGGTTTTTCTTCTGTTCATTAAGAAAGTTTTTCTTATTTGTAAATACAACACAAAGCTTCACAATTGATGTCTTCTGTCTTTGTAGGTCATATCTAAGCCCAATATTATCAATTGTCTACAAACCACATTTAACTTATATGACTGTTTTTGTCTGGTTTTTGCAATACAAAGTTCCAGATGACATGAGCAATTTTGAATCTTCAACTATAACAGCGACAATTTGTATCAAGAACGCATCATCAGTGTTGAATAAATATGCATTATAGCACGTCGTGAAGTTGATGACACACTTTTTGTTCATCAACTTTGAACTGGTAGCGTTGACTCTTCTCCGCTTTTGTACCATAACAAGTATGGTACGCTCTCTTAAATTTGTTTCTCGTTGTAATTTAAATACTGACTGACCTAAAGATCCAGACATTACCCATGTCAATGTGCTTTCCTTTCATCCCATAGTAAATACTTGCTATGTGTCTGCTTGTATGAAGTATTGACTATAATAAAACTGGGCTGTCAGCACGTAATTTGATACAATCGAGGAGTGTTGATCGTCAGTCAACTCGAAATAAATAAATTTCGGTAGCACGTAACTTGAAACGAGTTTCATTGTGACTTCTGGTTAAAAAAATCATTGTGAACATAGAAATGAACTGTCAAATCTCAAATAGATATTCTTTAATTTGAAAATATGAAAAAATGATGATATTTCTCGAATTTCGAAATCAATAGAAGAGCTTTAAGAGATAATATTGGTTCTATAACTTAATTCGTGCGGTTTGCTAAGAGATGGCGTAACTTTTATTATTCTATTGGAACATGCGTTGGAAAGCTACTGTCATTGTACGTCATTTCAGTATATGTCATTCATTTGAAGCGTAAACAACAATCATTTTTTTTCACTCAAATATGTCGAACTTTGTGCCTGAAAAAGTGTTTTTGCGGGGAGTTCTTCTTCATTACTTTAATATGAAGAAAACTGCTGCCGAAAGTAATCGTATTTTGGTAGAAGTTTATGGTGAACATGCGCTCGCTGAGCGAACGTGCCAAAAGTGGTTTGCACGATTCAAAAGTGGTGATTTTGGCTTGGAAGACGATGAACGTCCTGGGCAGCCAAAAAAGTTTGAAAATGAAAAACTGGAAGCATTACTCTATGAAGATTGTTGCCAAACACAAGAAGAGCTCGCAGAATCTTTGGGTGTCACTCAAGCAGCCATTTCAAAACGTTTAAAAGCAGCTAGATATATTCAAAAGCAAGGAAATTGGGTTCCACATGGACTCAAGCCGAGAGACGTCGAAAGGCGGTTTGTTTTGCATGTCCGAAATGCTGCTGGAACGCCACAAAAGGAAGTCATTTTTGCATCGGATTGTTACTGGTGATGAAAAATGAATCCATTACGACAACCCCAAGCGCAAAAAATCATATGTGAAACCCAGCCAAACAGCCAAATCAACGGCAAAGCCGAATATCCATGGTGCGAGTGAAACCATCAATAGACAATGCTACCGAACACAATTAATCCGTTTGAAGAGAGCAGTAGCCGAAAAACGCCCGGAATATGCGACCAGACACGAGGCAATAATTTTCCATCATGACAACGCTTGGCCCCACGTTGCTATTCCGGTTAAGAACTATTTGGAAAACAGTGGATGGGAAGTCTTACCCCACCCGCTTTATAGCCCAGACCTTGCCCCTTCTGACTACCATTTGATCCGGTCGATGCAGAACTCCCTCACTGAAATACGGTTCACATCATAGCAGAATATCAAAAATTGGCTTGATTCATTCTTGGCTGCCAAGCCGGCGCAGTTCTTTTGGGATCGGATCCACAAATTGCCAGAAAGATGGGAAAAAGTCATAGCTTTAGATGAGCAATACTTTGAATAATACTATTGTACATGTTTTTCTTAAATAAACGTGCAAGTTTTGGAAAAAAAACCGCAAGAATTAAGTTATATACCCAATAGTAATCTATTGGAGTTAAGTGAAGATGCGTAAGAATTCAGAAATAAATGAATTACCTACATTGATGACATTGAAAAACTTAATGCCTTTTTTTTTTTAATTTTGTGGGACAGTTAAGAGTTAATAAAAAATGTTTCCTTATGATTATTAACTCTTCAAAACTTCCAGAAAAAATAAGAAGCACATCAGTACCACTAGCTTTGCAGCTTTATGCAACATTGAGTCACTTAGCCAGTGGGAGTTAATAAATTAATGTTGGAGTTAGATAGCCGTTCCCATAGAAAACTCCTATTTTGTCTACCTTGCGCTGTTTTTAAAATTCCTTTAGCTAAATCGTGGTCGTCACTCATGAAATCCGTCAATTTAGCTATTTGTTTTTTTTTCGCTGCGATTTTTTACTTATTTCCCTTTTTTTTCCACAAAAATGAATGTCAGCGATAAGTATTTGCTATCGAGTATAAAGTTTTGTTTCAAACGTCATTTTCAAGCTTGTGTGCTGTCATCTAAGACGGTACAATTGAGGACAGTCGATTGAACCAAAATAGGTGCTGCCCATGCTCGATTGTATCGACTAAACTCGATTGTATCAAGTTACGTGCTGGCACCCCTGCCCAGAGTTGACCACAGAGCCATAATTAATGTGAGCTTTTAGCTTATCACTTTTGCGCTTCTCTAGTCCAATTTGCAGTTGAATACTCATTGGTACCTTGAATATCTTAATGACATCGAAGACAATGGGAATTCTTCGGTCGCCAATTTTTCCCAAATTGTCAAGACATCATGGCCATAATTGTTCTATTCTCCTTCTGGAGTTGAGGGCGGGTTTTAGATATCGTTCTCAGAATCTCCAAGAAACACGATTAGTTACTAAATGACCCTGCGTACGTAGTCTTGCTAAGGTCATCGGCGTGAATCGTTTTTCATTTACTACGCGGGTTCCATTGGACAAACTCACTACGAGTTCACTGCTTATAAGAGTTTGCAAACTTTACCACCAATTGTGAAAAATTCTGCATTGTAGCGGTCTCCTTGTAAATGTTTATGGTGCTTAAAACCAACTATAGAATGCATGCCCTGTTTTTTTTTTACCAGTCTTGTGCGATGTGTGACAGTTAAGGACTAAGATGATACTCGCGTCATTTACTTCATATCTCAAAGCCATCTCATGTAGATCAACTTCAGGTATTTCAATTTCGAATAACTTGGAAGCCTCACATGTGGTGCGGATAGACACTATGCTTTTATCTGCGTCCGTTCTATCTTTTATGGCGCTCGCACCATAATCACTTAGCACTTTGTCATGCAACAATTCTCATTACTCTGTCAAACCTATCTGTCCCGTTTGTCATCACATTTACTACAGAATGCCAACCTATTGGATGATATATTTGTACAACCGGGTGAATCGACGTGAAGTCTTGTCAAAGCTACACAATTTCCACGAATCATTCTTTCATACTCGTACCCCTACTCAATACCTTTCTACCCAGCACGGCTTCATTAATCAAGTTCACCACAAGATGAATAGTTTCTTCACATTTCTAGGAAAATCGACGAACCTAATTCGAAAACTTGCACTGACTATGATTATGATTAGCAAACTACTATCCCGCCACTAGCATACTGGCTATTCAAACTTTTCCACCTCACCTAGAGTGCGGCGCAAATTTAATTAACGTATTTCCATCAAAAGTCGATTCTGATATGCTCCCAGCTGTGCTGCCATCCTGTCGTATACAATTCATTTACATCACATTATGACAGACAAAGAGATACTGATACCAGAACCATCTACATACACTAAAACAATCCCCAAAGAAACACATCCTGTGAAAGCTGGTAAAGCTAGACAATAACCAAACATACACATCTGGCATTGATTACATATTTATGTACGAGTGCATTATGAAGGAGAATCTATGGAATTCGCAACAATTCCATGGAATTCTGTGAAACCATCTTCAATGCCAAGATGATTGATTATTGTCATTGGCAATTTGCGTTCCAAGAATTCTTTCTTAAGGATGTAACCTTACAAACGTATTGTCGCTATTGCGAGGAAGGTAGGATGGTCCCTTTTGTGATCTTAATTCAGGATAGACGAGTCTTCGTGGGCTCTGGAAGTGAATGGATTTTGCACTATGCGCCAACCATCTTCAAATTCTCAACCACAAACGTACTCGTATTGCTATTGCGGATATGTCTTTGCTTTGAGCTCGTCATCTGTGTTTGGCTTTGTTATTTTGATTCGAATTTCATATACCGAAAGGAAACAGGATATTGTTATCGTCCTCCATCTGGTTGATGGTAATATCCGATTCCAATGGTGGTGGGCAAATGTCTTCCCATTACTTCTCAGCGGAGTGGCAGTTTGTCGAAATTCATTTGATATTGATTTATTATTGGACGATTGGAGCTCAAAGACTTCTATTTGAGAGGTAATTTTGTTTGCTTATGATTGCAAGGACAGCAACAAAAATATATGTGTTTTATATTGAGAAACAATTAGGATAGGTACAGAGTTGTGATTTGCTTTATCTGTCTCCTTATGGAAACTGCTTTGGTATCTTATTATGTCAAGTGTATGCTTTTGTTACTGAAGCCATTATTCCAGCTTAAGCAAGAGGCATTATACGTCTTCAGCAGACGTTAAACGTTCATCGGCTTTGGCAAGCAATATCAGGAAGCTGGCCCACATTAGTTACTCTATTGTATCATTACATGACTTTGAATTGCTTGATACGATCGGTTCCATTAGGCTATGTTACAAAAACTATTGATGCTAGCTCTAAAGAGTATCTTCTGACTCACCTACTCATACATATATAACTATAGCTATCAGAAAGGATAGTTTTTCTCTGAAGAATCGGTAGAAATGACTAACTAATCTATATTCAGAGCTATTATTCTGTTTCCATGTCTCCACCATTTAAGTTCGTATTCGTCCACTCTATGGCCAATCTCAGTCATATGAAGATGAGCTGTATTGTCTATTCGAGCACATCTAGCAATCTACACAAGTACTTCATGTAGATGAGATCAACCTCTTCTACTTGTAATTTTCTTTTCCTAGTGACATTTGATTTCTCGAGCTTTTCGGGAGAAGAAATCAGCTAGCTTCGTCACTCCAAACATTTTCCGACCACAGCTTTAACTGTAGGAATTAGAATTCTAAAGACTGTAGATGTTCAAAACGAGCACGAGGGGTGTATCATATTTACTAGCTCTTTAAAGAAGCAGCGGTGATTATGCTTTTGCTAAGCAAAGTGTTGGACATGAGTTTTACCAACTCCTCTCATGATTTTTATGATTGTGACAAGGTCTTTTCTATCTAGTTTCTGCTCGCAACAGGATGTAGGCCTTAATGTACATTCTAAACACTTGGGGCCTGGAGTTGTTAACTATCTTAGAATAACGCACTGAGTAATTATCTTGAAAGGAAGAAGTAGGAAGCTCAAGGGCTACTCTCTTGTTAAATTTGTCGAATCAAGTATCTTTGGCATCAGCGAACAGATACAAAATACCTCTGTCTCATAACTTCCACTTCCCAGATTCCTTACGTTTTCAAGGATCTGAATCTTTTAAGAAATACGTCCACGTGAGAAACCAGCCCTATCAATTCCTAAATAAAATTTATGTAAAGCAAAATGAGACGCAGAAATTCCCGGACTGTGTGGATTTCTGTTGATTCTCAATGCAGTATTTCCTCACATGGCGAGCTCTTAAAACGTGAAGTGGCTCTTCCTCGGATGCGGTAACTATGATACCACTCAAACTACATTTGACCTTATAGATTAATTTCTATGACATGATCCTTAAAACGGAAAGCTAAAAGAGTTGACGGTTGTATCTTTGTCTTCTTTTTTGTCGAAGCAGCTATATTGTTGGTGGCTTTTCTTGCAACGTGGTTACTAGATTGCTATGTGAACCTTAAGGGCGTGGAACATAGTGCTGCTAATTTGCGAGCTGTCGTTCGCGTTAGACGAACTCTTTCTCTTTTTTGATTTGTTCATTTAGTGTGTTTTTACTAACATAGTTTGGCGAGTATGGCCTTTTTAGCAAATTTTGGCGTAGAAATTCACATGAAGATACATCTGCGGCATTATGCTTTAGCAAGGCTTCTTATGCTTCTTCCAAGTTATACTATTTATTGTTGTTAGAGTGTGCACGAAGACATATTAGTCTTGATGTGGATGGCACAGAGGCGACCAATTGTCAGCTTGACACTTATTTAACTTATTTTCCATTAATTCGACATATTGAAAAGTGGTTCTTTCCTAAAGTCTGTGATGTCTTTAAACGAAAGAACCGTTCCTCTTTGTCGTGTTTCAATGAAGTACGCAGGCCTGTTATCATTATGTTGAGACAGAAAGCGTTCATCCTTCACTTTAGAAACCACAACTTAGTCCATGGACACCCTTCTCACTTGTGATCTACGAGTAATTTTATCAAAGTGGCACAGGAAGGTGTACACCCTCATAACTAGACTACCTTACAAACTATTGAAACATATCTTTAAATAAGGTACTAGACAACCACATTCACTTGGAAGATGAGATAGGAGCCTTTAGGAAAAGCTCAACTGAGGTCACTTCTTTCGTTCCTATAATTCCTTTTCACATATATCTTCATATAAGACTCTTCGCAAGCTACGCAGTGGCTCATTATTAAGGTGTTTCGTCTCCTCGGACATTATTTTCTCGGTTGGCTTTTCTACATGCTTAAAAGCATGAAAGCAGTATTAGCAAGGTTAGTAACTGTAACATTTCCTTCTGTAACTTCCATTTCAATCTGCTTCTCCAATCTAATATTAAAGTGTCGACAGACCTCACTGCATGACGCCAGTTCCAACGAGATATATTTTCTAAACTACTCTTTCCAACAGGTTTACTGCACATGAAAACGTAAAATTTTTTTTTGAAAATTACTAGTACCTTACCTTGCCATCGGCAACTTAAGCAGCATTAGTTTCTGATAGTGTTGGTGCTTAACACTTTACAAGTACCAAGATGTCAAGGTGGCTAGTTATACTTCTCACAAGGTTCCCCACTGTGAACCTCACACCCGAGTCGAGGTTAAAATCCAGAGATGTTTACCTACTCTACGTGACTTTTATTTCAGTTTATTCCATTTTATTGAAGATTGTCTTATTGAATTCCACGATTGACCCACTGACCTATATTAAACGGAAATTCGGTTTTAATTTCCTCCCTTTACAAACAAGGACATGAACACCGTTCCAGTTCGTTTCAATTTCAAGGATCCGTATCTTCACAGAATTAAATTCTTACTTTGCTCTCTCATGAAATTGTTGGATACGACTAAAAATATTCGTTGCGTGGGCTTTGGTTAAGTCGGTTCGTTTGCTCCCTAACGTCGCAGGTTAACCTTAAGTGTTTCATTAATTCATCTCTCAATGAAGCATGTAATGAGAAAAATTTCCAATAAAAATACACTTGGGGATATAAGTAGTTGCGGAGATACGTATGCTCGTACTACGTTTCAAAACGTTCTACGTTGTTCCCCACAAGGGGGGTATTCCTATTTTTACTTACAAACCAGCAACGTTCACCGCTTGGAATGCCATCCTTTTATATTTGATCCCATTTACAAGTAATCTTATCCCATTAACGTTGTAATTTTATGGAAAAAGATATAAACACAAATTTGTGGCTTCAACCAATTAACGCAGCCATCCCTGTGCAAGTGCGACAACTGGAAAGTGACGTTTGATAATTTTTTCTTCCCCCTTTTTTGGTTTCTTTTCATCTTTTTCACCTCATTAATTCGTTTATCATAACATTTTGAGTGCATGCTGACCGAGCATATTCTCGTAAATCTGTCAAAATGTCATAATTTCCCTGCAAACGATAATGTCACGGTTAATTTTGCAAATACGATTACGTCAGAGTACGATTAATGAAATGTCGTATGACATACGAGAAGAAAATACCGTTTCACAATGCGATTAGCTAAATCATGGGTTGTAGGCAATCGAGCAGATGGAGGTGGCATCGCGTCGATAAATCAGCAAACACTCACCGGGTGCTAAATTTAATTTGTTTTTTCCCATTAAATCCTTCTTACATTTCTCGCAAATGGTACAGTGTGGCTAGTAAATAACGGCAGTTTTTTCCACAAAATGTTGGAGGTCGATGAGAACTAAAATCTTTAATAATTTTTGACATTTTGTATACATCTGTCATTGGGTCGTATTATTGTCAAAGGTGTTCATAGAATTGTTAAAAATAAGAAAGCAACCAGAATCTGTCAGCCAGAAATTTCAACAGAGCTTTCATTGGCTCTATCAAATGTCAAACTTGATAGAGTTGTTTTGGGGAAAATGCTACAGAGGTGTTCCTAGCGTGTTTTGATAATTTTAAGGCTGAATGTTAAAATAAGTAAATCTTCCAATAAGGATTACTTTCGAGTCGTTCTGAGTTTTGATCGTTAGACAGTTCTTTAAGGTTTTTTGGGTAATATTGTGTGGCGAAACATCATTTAAACTTATATCGGAAAACGGCGTAAGATTTACGAAACGTGTATAGTAGAAGATTATAATGCATGACCCTATCGGAAAGTACTGTAGAGTCGAATTTCAATTTGCTTTTTACATCTGCGAATAAACAGAATAAGAATTTGTATGAATAAAAATTGGGACGCTATACTCCTGAAAAATGCGGAATAATCGTTACGAGGTTTTCGATAACGATTCGTCAATAATTTTGGCGCAGCGTGCCAATGGTATTTCAATGCGACCTTTAGCGTCACGACTTTAAAAGACACGTCTCTTCGGCGCATTTCGTTGAGAGACTTGTAGTTGTTTCCTTACAAAGGGCAAACAGTTCATCTTTCTTTAAAATTTTTTTACCTCGCTAATTTAGAGTTTGCCGTTTTAACGACCAATTTAGAATTTTCGCTTTTTCAAGCCAGTTGCACTTTTATCGACATCTACTATAGTCTAACAGAATGAGTCTCCTCTAAGCTTCCGTCATTCTGTCAAGCATTCCTATGATTCAGTGCTTAAAAAGGATTTAAAAGGGCTGGGACTTTTGGATCGTGTGCCGCGTTTTGGGGCTACTCTTAAACAACACTCAGCGTTCCCGCCAACATACGCTTTGTACCGACGGGAATGTTGTTCTCTGTGGCCGAGAGTGTTCTACTCAATCTGAACATCAACAACTCAACATTTTACACACCAGCCTGCACAAAGATCTCGAATTGAAACATGGGAGTGGAAAAGCCTGGTACCTCTCGCTCGACCGAGAATATCGTTGCCGGTGCTGAAGAAGCTCCATCGACGTCAACAAGACGACATTCCACTCAAGATCTCGAATTATGCCCTTTCAAAGTCCAATCGATTCAGCAATTGATGGCAAACTACCATCCGCTCCTCGGTTCGGGCCTTACAGCAACTCGAGTTAAACGTCGAATTTAGCCAACAATTTCTTTTTTTTTTTTGACAAGGCACATTTTTATAGGCGGCAGTGTTAACATATTTTATAAAATTACGTCATCTAAAGATCGGGAAAGCCCCACGTGATAGGTTTTGGACCACCCTGTATAAAGGGTTGTAATCTAAAATTAAACTAGATACAACATCGATAACAGCGATAACATTCTCGATTTAACAGTCTCATTTCCGTATTCTTTTTGCCCACACTGTGAATACGTCGTGACATTAACCAAACACAAATTTTCTATTTTACAACGTCTGCTATCCGTGCATTCTTGTATCCGTACACATTTAACTTGGTTGCATTTTCGAGTAAGTACATAGATGCCCCTGTCAATGCAGATGTTACCGAATTCTCATCAAATTTTCATGTGTCGCACGGTTTGTGATTTCAACTATGCAAGCGAGTGAATTAAATGAATAATGGCGCCATTTCCGCTTTTCTGTTGTTTTTTTTTTTCAGAAACATCTTAATGATTTTGTTTTGGCAAAGCCAAGGTGGAGATCACATTGACGGTGACCGCATGTATCTGAGTACACCTTTGACAAATGTTGTTGATTTATTATGTTAATGATTTGTTTTGTCACTTTGAGATTTTGAAAAACAAAAAAAACATTTTCTTCGCCGATTAATTGAGAGGGACATGAATTTTCGGTCGCCAATTTGAAGGCTATTTTTGTTTTTGTTCTTGAGTTTTGTATCTGATATTTAACGGTTGGTTGGTTTGATTGGTTGGGCCGATTTAATGTAAAATAATTCGTCGTTGTCTTTTAAGTGCAAACACGAGTGCAGATAACTCTCTTTTTGAATCTTGACTTTGAAATTCTAAAGCTGTTCAGGCGATTATTTATATTCATTTTAGAAGTGATTCCTTTGAGACGAAGAAGACAAATTTGTTTACAGAAACATCATAGGAATAGGCGATATGACAGCGAAGAAGGATTTAAGTTGCATGATCAGCTTCTGGCGATTTGTCAATCGGCAGCATTTTTGAGCGTAAAACTTGTGAAACTAAATTAAGTCATGAAATCTTTTTACCCTGATGAAGTATTTTCGGAACACCTCTGATAAATGAATACTTGCGCTATAAAGCCGGGAAGTCTGACCGAAGAGCTGATCCATGATCAGGACTTTTTGAGTTCTTTGTAGATGCCAGAGCTAGGCATGTCTTTTTGTAGCATCTCTCTATAGATGTGGACTATTTGTTCTCTTGGGGCGTGAGTGCAGAAAAAAGATATCAAAATACAAGTGCGAATATCCGTCACAGCCTGTGTGTGCAGTGAATAGGCTTAACGACAAATGGCCACAATCGCAAGAGAAGGCGAGGATTGTTTCCGTTCAAGTTGTCTTTTAACTCTGGTGGAGTCCTGGCTGCCAACATCGAACGTAGAGGACTAGTGCCATCGCTAACCAACAGTAATCAGATAAACCCCTCCATTGTACTGGGTTTCAGTCCGCCGAAACTAAGAAACTCCTGGTCCGATGACGAATGCAAACAGGTGTAGTAGATATTGCGCCAAAGATACAGCTCGCCAGCTCTACAAACAGAAACGAAGAGAAGGTCTTAGTCTCCTCGAAGTAAAACAAAATAGTATAAGAAGCTATCAAGACCGTAGAGAGGTATCATCGGCATTCGCTAAGAGTTAAACAGGCTTGTGAAGGATTCTTCCTCTATAATTCACTTGTAAGTTATGTACACGTTTAATCTTAATGAAGTCACGTACCGTAAACTCTTTTAAGAAAGGGTCTCGGTTTAGTTGTTACCGTCTATCTGCACAGAGGGATGATCTTGGCGGAAATGCCAAAACAAGATATGGCTCTGTATGCCTGTCTCTAGAAAAATGCTATCCAATGCGACCTTAAAATCGATGAAAAGATGCCGACTTGGATGGGTAGGTCACCTTGAAAGCTCAAACACCAGCGTACCGGCTCTAAAAGTTTTCGACTGCAACAGAGAGATCACGCAGTAGAGTATCGCCTCACCTGAAGTTGCGTACACAAGTGGGGGGACATAAGACAACTTTGTGTGCGGAACTGAAGGCAACGAGGGCACCATTGTCCATCCTGTGCTGCAGCGTCATCTAAGTAAGTAAGAAAGTAAGAGTGTGAGCGCATATAACGCCGATTTTGACAAATTAGGCCTTGATGTCGATTATCACAAATCAATCATGCACATGTCTGAAACTCAAGACCTCTGATGTCAAGTCTGCATCTGAATAGACTAAGCTTTTTTTCTTCGAAGTTATCATAGTCATAGCTTTTCTTTGTCCTTTTCTCCGGCCTATAGGGTTGGAATCTGCCTTATAGTAGTCCACGATTTCTACTATCTTTTGGACTTTACGTGACTTACTGCAAGTTCGAATGTGGAAATCCGAGCGTTTTGTGACTTAAAAATAGTTAATCTGCTCTACATAGGGCTATTGCGTGGTCGCCCCTTCAAGGATCTTCTACCATGACCGGCCCGAATATCCGAAAATAGCATTTTTCTATCTGTATTTAAGCACCTGACCTTGAACAAGTCACAGAAAGAATTCGCAATGCTGACTGTTGACGCCACCTTTCACTCAATTCGCCTTACGTTTACCTTCATACCTAGTTGCAGGGCACATGAGCTTAGATAAGGATTCCCATAACAACGATACGTACGTACGTTAGGAAATAAGCCATTTTAAACACCTTCCTACAGGTAGGCCTTCTACTATTCACTAGCTTCTTAAACACTCTTGGGACTATCAACGAAATATATATAACTATGCTCAAAGATACCTCCGTTAACTTATGCTTCGTATGAAAATAGCATTTCCTTTACATTGGTAAAAAATCATAGGACCGGGACGTCCAAAACTGAATATACCATTCTATGTATGTACTTCACTTTGCACTGATACGTGGAATTGAAATTAGCATGTCTTGGGAGAGTAAGTACCAAACTGAACTTGAGGACCATCATCGCGAGAGTTCAATTTGCTTCTGGGGCAGTACTATCACCGATAAAATAGAAGATTAATTTGCTCCAGCTATATGGACCCAGGATTGCACTTCAAATATTTGAATTCACTGACTCAAGCGGGCAGGATAATAAACGCACCCTTAGTAAACTTACCGCAGAGCAATAAGAGAGGAATCAAATATGTATACTCGTATCGTGGCAGAAATCCAAAGAATATATGTAGTGGAGGTGACAGGATTTATGATTGTAATCGTACTAGAGATTCAAAAGAAAATAGGGTTGGGAGGTCACTAGAAGCTAGATTCCCTGTTCGTATTCCAATTGCAATATACGAGTAACTCACTATAAAACCTTGACTATTCGTAATCTTTCAGATTTCTACTATATTTTGCACACATACGAGTATATGATGCAGGTTAGGGGAGTGTTACAAACAGCACGTGGGATGTATAGATCTCCTTGGAAATATACATACGTGTATCTTGCTTGGAGTTATTGAAGAATACATGGTTCAATTCTCCCTTATTTCTTGATTTAAAATATTCAAAGATTCTCGTTTTTTGCCATTCGTTTCTCAATTAAATCGAATTATTCTGTATTGCAGCTGAAAATATCCTTCCAGTTCTCAGTATTTTCTCTATCTCAAATCCCACTTCCATCATATTTTAGGAACAATGCCAGAGCAGAACTTACAATAAATTATGCCGCATCTAAATGCACTTACACAAACGTCAATCTTCTTGATTAAAACTCATGCGCTGTTATTATATTTGTTCCTCATCATTTCGAAAATAGATGAATGAAAAGATGAAGTGCATTTTCTCTATGGGATCATCTGCTCATTTCCCATTATTCCATTCTTCTTTTCAAATCTGAAAATCTCATTAGAGTCTCCATTAACACCCCCTCAATACTTAAGTATTTTTGGCCTTACACTTACATTTTCATGGAGAAACTAAATCCCTAAAGGGATTTGCAACAAATTCCATTCTACTGGATGCATCTATGAATATCTACAGTTTGGCCATGTTTCCAGAAAGTCAAGGATTAAAGAACTGTCTCAGTGATAAATTAAATAAACTCTATTTGAAAGAGAAACTTAATCTAATGAATCTTTTGTTTTTTGTTTATTTTCAGGATCTTTGTCAATAGATCGCTGCATTTGGAAAACATTAAGTTTTATGGCTTTGATATGGACTATACCTTGGCGGGTAAGTACTCTGTATTAAACACATTCCTCAAAATGTAAATACACAAACAGGTACACAGGAGATGGTATTTGAGGAGAGGAAAGATTTTAATTATCCTTTGGCTGTATCTGATGCGGATTCAAATAAAACTTTGCAGATTTTCCACTTGGAAAGTTGAAAACTAATTAAAAATGCAATTAGTTTACGCTAACTGAGTACCTTAACTTGTCGGATACATTTCTATGTCGAATCCTTTTACCGATTGATAGCCGAAGGTTGTCCTAGGATTTGCATTTCTTCGGTTGTTATCCCTTTTTGGGATCAGGTTTAATTTGAAAGAAGGAAAATGCAAATATATTTCTGTCAGAAAGAATCTCATCTGCTAACTTACACTGGAGATGGTGAACAAGACAGGGATTCCAATTGTATTCATTTTGGCCAGATATTATATGATTTAATGGATATTGATGGCCATTGTGGAGTATGGTAAGCAACAGATTGGGTAACCACAAACAGGGATCTGGGTATTCCACAAAGCTACTTACGGAGCAGCAAAGGACTTATATGCCTCCACCTTTAGCAAAGATATACAAAGGAGTAAAGTAGACAAAAAGTCAGATATCAACATAGGAAACTATTCCCATGTTACACCAAGTATGACATATCCAATCTATTATTCGGTTGCGTGAAGCGTTTAACAAGGATACATATGGAACAATATAATACGTACAATATAATGATACAATAAATAGCTTGCGATTCCCAGCTGCTATAGCTTGAACTTTGATGGAGAAAGGCTTTTAAATTATGCATTACAGACACCTTTCAAGCGAATTCATGAACCCTCCCTTTGCTTTTGCTTCCCAGCCGAAGTAAAGTATAAAGACCTGGCCGCACTCAACGTCTTGAAGCTGGAGGGTGAAAATTAATGTTTTATTGATGAAATGAGCAAGTGACTTCGAATGATTTAATCCTAGCCCTCTGAGACAAACCCATATTTTTAGTAGTATTCGAGCCAGGTAGGTGGTGGCGATGGCACATGGTTAGCTCATTGGACTATCGCGCAGAGGGTCCGTGGTTCGATCCCCAGCATCGCCAACAATTTTTCGAATCGTCATCACCCTTTCGACGAGCAATGGCAAACTCTCAAAAGTAAAAATTGCCTATGAAAAAGCTTCTAAGGAGTGCCGTTCGGATTTGGCGATAAACCGTAGGCCCCGCTCAGATGTGACAAAAATGACAACATGAGGAACACAAATGAGTGTCAAGAAGTTAGGCCATGCCCCATACCGGGCGCCACAGTGTTTTTTTTTTTTTTTTTTTTTTTAATCGAGCCAGCCTAGCTCACGTTTTGAATTCATTATCTACTTAATCCCCTAAGATCTCGTCCAACACATTCAACCAGATTAGCGGTTCTCTGCAGAACTTTATTTTGCAACTTCCATACAAAGTTACAGATATCTTGAACTCTTTGCGTTCATATGATACCTAGAGTCATGAATGTTACTTTGACATTGAAGGAAAGCCCTTGATGAATTCCTTCTACTACATTTTATTGTTGCTTCTTTTGTTGTTATTCTATTGTAGATTTAAATCGAAATGCTAGAGTGCTGTATCTACCTATCTGCCAGGTACCTCTGTAAGGCAAGTAGTTACTTTAAGACTGTTTTATAGGCCTGTAGACCTTTGAAGTCTTCCTAACTTTAGAGAGGCAATTGACATCATTTTTCCGCCAGGGAGTAAAAATATGTAGTGTATATCGAAGCACATAGATTAATGGATTTCGCAGAATCTTGCAACATCGCTGTTGAATGTTAGACACACTTGAAGCCTTAAAAGAAGGAAAGGATTTTATTTCCCACACTGGGAACTAGAACCAAAAAGCGATTGAGTGGTAAAGGATACTGACGTACTGCTTTGCCCAATTTTATTTTGAAGATATTCCGCTTTACCCTCCAAGGATACTTAAGAATCCATTTTATTTGAGTAGTAACTTGAAATGTATCAAGCAGTGATCATATAGGGACGGTTTTTCCGAAGACTGTGTAGTCAAGAACTTCAACGAAGCTACCACACAGTCTGTTTGATAACATCGTACACGACAAAAATTAAAGAAGAACTTATAATAATAAAAAAAAAAATCAATTGTACTGGTTTATTTTGTTTATTTACTTGAATGCTTTTCAATTAATATGTTGTCCACTCTCCTCCATTATCAATAATTGCTTGGAGTCTTCGAGGCATGCTTTCTACTAATCTTATAGCATAATCTTGAGACAAAGATCTCCATAAAACTCGTATTTTTCGTGATAATTGTTTGACCGTTGAGATCTTCAGCTTTAGCTTCATGAATGCCCAAACATTTTCAATGGGATTTGCATCCGGCGACTTTGATGGCCAATCTAAAACATCGACGTCATTTTCTTGTTTCCGCGCACTGCACAAACGACTGCGATGTTTCGGGTCATTATCTTCTTGCAGTAACCAATTCTCATTCCTTCTTTTAAACCACCTTTGGGCAGATGGAAATAAAGCCTTCTTATAAATTTTGACCATGTTGGGTGCGTTTTTGTAAACATGAACAAATTGCCAAATCCTTGTTTTGAGAAGCATCCTCAAACGTGCACCTTTGCCGGGTGTTTGACGGTCCGCTGGATTAATTTATTGGATCGTATACACCAGGTATGAGTGAAAGGAGACCATGTCCAAAAATAAGCTTCATCCGAAAAAATAACGTTGTTCCAATCTCTGTCTAAATTCTCCTTGGCCCAACTGAGTCGTTGTTCTACGTGTTTTTTTGACAGTAGTGGTTTCTTTATTGTGCTTCAAATTTTACATTATTGGCTAGTAAATATCTTCGTATCGTATCACAATACACATTTAGACCCCTTTTACGCAAAATCCCTTGTCCTCCACGTAACGATAGAAGAGGATTTTTTTCAAACACGCGTAGAATCATTTTGTCCTGCTTTTTTGTTGTTTTTGGCGTAGACCCACGATCCGGCAAATCATCCAATTTTTAACTTGGGAATAACGGGCACCCACTTGCTAACAAATGCTTTTGACTTTTTCATGTATTTAGCAGCTGCTCCATATGACATTTTCGGTCCTTTTGGATGCGTGCACAAGAATACTGCTTCATAACGTGATGCAAACGCGACACACATTTTAAAATACTTCTGTCTCTGACAAAAATTGAACACTCTTTAAATTTTTTTATTCAAAGCATCTTAGCAGAAGTATTTTTTTATCTGTTAATGCAAATGTCACTTCCAAACCGGTTTGCATAAACGAGTTTTGCCGTATACGATCTTATCAAACGGACTGTATTTCCCAATGCATAGCTTATATGGAGAAGTTTTTCTCTACTCGTAATGTGTATTTTCTTCAACTGTTCGCTATTTCATTATAAATGGACTTAGGCTATGACAAAGCTTGCAAATTATCCATATTTATAGTATTTCGGAAATCGTATTTCAATTTGCGAAACTTACCGTCTGTTCGTCAATGTTACGGTCGAGATAATAGTCCATGTGAGCAATTAATTCAAATAACAATGAATCGTTTTCTCACCACACATAGGTACTCTAATTGTTAAAACGCCTTAGATTTACTGACCGTCGCAAACAGATTTATTATCGTCTGTCTGAGTTCGCCAGTATTTTTGGTTTTCGTCTGAGTATTGTGGCAAGAGCTCGAAATGTTTTCCCGATTATATCTAAGTGTATCAATCCCCACAGGCCACAGCGCCCCTAACAGTCATGCTGTTCTTCCACGATATGGTGCCACTTTCTCTATTGTTATAGCAACGACTTCTATTACAATGTCACATTCATATCCCGCCCTAAGCCTGCACATTTGCAGTATTTCGGTTCACAACACTTGGCCTAGTACTCACCCTTGTGGAACTCCTGTTTTGTTTTTTTTCGCCCCTTCGTCGTACAAATAATCTTTTATTATTTGCAATGGTAGCCTGGAACTTTTTTATTATGTAACACTCATGCTGACTGGCTAATGCCAAGCCTATAGACTGTGCACAACTGTATCAGTTTCCAGATATTGCTCCGAACCCTTCGTCTATTGTATTTCTTTGCGTTGTTTTCAAAATCCTTGGCTCTTCTAGCAAAACAAAGAAATACTAACATAAGAACCCCGCATCTATTTAAATCCTCAGTGAGTCTTGTGATTATGTTGTAGTTAAGGTAGGTGCGATTCGCAGAGTTTGCTCATTAAACCTTTCTGTAGAAAAAAATCCTCAATTCAAAAGTCGTTTACGTCACTGCCATTGATGTAGACAGCTGTACTAATTTTCTTTGACTGATCTTTCGTCGTGCTTAAACCTCCTCTTTTTGATTTTATTTTTTGTTAGTTTTGAGTGACAGATCTGACATCTGACAGCTAAGTTAGGGTAGTTGTACATGTTTGCCAGACATTTCTGTAGTTAAGCTGTTCACTTTACCATCAAAATGTCATAGAAATGACAGCTATCAATCTAATCTTACATTCAATTTTATTTAACTTTTAACTTTAAACTCTTTTTTTAGAATATAAATCGCCACAGTATGAAACGCTTGGCTTTGATTTGGTTAAGGAACACCTCGTTAGCATGGGCTACCCAAAAGAGATTCTTCAATTCGAATATGATCCTTCATTCCCAGTTCGTGGCTTATGGTTTGACACACTCTACGGTAATCTCCTGAAAATGGATGCCTACGGTAACATTCTTGTCTGTGTTCATGGATTTGTTTTCTTAAAGCAGTAAGTCTTTATCTAATTTGTATACATTTGTAAGTTAATTGTGTTTGTCTTTCTTTCGTTTCAGTTCCCAGGTGTACGAATTGTATCCAAACAAATTCTTGAAATTAGATGAATCCCGTGTTTATGTGCTGAATACACTTTTCAATTTGCCAGAGACTTATATGTTAGCGTGTTTAATTGATTTCTTCACCAACAGCTCTGAATATATGAGGTAAGAAAAAAATATTTTATTAAACACTAATCAATCCACTTGACACCTGCCAATTTTAAGTAGGGTGAATTGCTTCTGTCAAACTATAACGCTTAGTTGACAGTTCGATGAAATGCACTTATAAGTTCATATCTAACAGAACTATTCATAGGAAAATGACAATAATTACGGTTTGACACAGTGACACTTTTGGAATTGGTTTGTCGCATTTAATTATTCGATTTAGCTAGCAATTATCGCTCTCCCTTTTCCTTTTGTTCATTTTTTTTTCTGGTTTCCTTTACGCATTGTTTACTCTGACATTGATTAATTTGTTTTGAGTTTTGGTTGTAATATTTCACAGCTTAATTCCATGTGGAATTTGTTGAAGGTGGTCGATGCTGTGGGGGTAAAAGTAGATTAATGGGTATGTTCGTTAGTTATGCTCTGTAAAATATGTTAGCACAGGTTTTCCTTTTTCTTTTTTTTCTGTCTTGTTCACGTGAAATAAATTTTTGAGGTTATTTGTTGCTTGGATGGCTATTAAATGGTGACAAATTGTTTTATATTGGCCTGAGGCTTACTTTTCGCCACTTTTATAAATGATAGAGCGACAATGTCATGTTGCAAAAGTAGCAATCTACAGGGCAATGATTATAAATTGTTACCGATTTAAATGCCTTTAAAATTAAATTTCAAAACTTGGGTGGTTTACCAATGTAATGGGCCTGTGGCACGTGATTTCTTCGTATGTTGGAATGTGAAAATTTCTTGGAAGCTGAACCATTAAACCTGGCAAAAAAGAGAATGAAAGCAGTGAGAAAAGCAATTTTGACAGGAAATCACGAAGAAGGGAGTTGACTTTTTAACTCTGGTGATTTTGCAGTATTAAATCTCTTTATTTGTTATGTGTAAAAGTGTACGAGTCTGAGAGGAGATGGTGGAAGTGGTTAAGGTGCACTTACGGACTTACTTACATGCGTAGGGCATACAACGTCAACAACTCCTGTTCACCATCGTGTTTGGAGTTCTGAAATATTCATGAGTATCCTTCAATTCTTCTCCAAGAAACTGAATTGACCTAAACTGTTCATCTCCCGCGGTGGGTCTCCTGTCTACCTGATTGAGTTAGTGGATTCGATTTCAAAACGTACTTCGCAATAGAACTGACGTCTCAAAAGGGTAATTCTTTGCCGGCCTCATTTGCAAAAACTGGTGTCTTATCCAAGCTTTACGCTTTTTCTAAACACCACAAGTGTCACAGTAGCCTGCAAAGCCTACTGTGATGAGAAACTGTACTACTGCCTATAATGAATATTTTTTTTACAGGAGGATAACTTTAAATTGGCAACACTTTTGCCTGTGACAACCGATTTGACAGTTCACACTTGTTTTGATGTAATTTTGGTTTGGCAATTCATCGTCATATAGATCGTCGTTTTCGCAATACGTTTACTCCAAACGATAAAACGCATCCCGTAAGTCGTCGTACAGTGTGCACAAAACAAGCGATTGATTGTGTGCAGCGTATTTTTAATGATGATCCAAATATGTTAATGCATCAATCATCGTAAACATTTAAACTTGCGTCCATCCACTCTATGGAAAATTTTGCGTAAAGATATTGGTTTACGTGAATAGGCCGAAGGAAACATTGCTATTAATTCACAATTTCATTTGAAAATTTTGTTCAGTTATGAAGCCCACACGATTGAAAACTTGTTAGTAACTAGGTTGTCCCCAATATTTCAGTTTTAAGCAGAATTCTAAAATAAGACTAACTCTTCGTTTTTGTCCTTCTACTCGCAACTTTTCGATGAATATAGCTATTCTGTAAAAATTTCCTCTAAAGTTCCATTTTCAATGCCAATGTTATACAAAATAACAATCCATGTTTTAAATCTTCTCAATTCTTGTCGTTAGAAGAATTCACAAATCTCTTACATGTCAACTCAAGATTTATGTGGATCTTTACCATTCCATTCGAAATGAAAGTACGTATGTATTTATCCGTCTTGAATTCCTTACAGCATACCAGTCGTGAGCGACTCTATTATTCCTTGCACCACCTACAATGCAGTTCCGTTTGTCCCCATTTCCTTCAGATCATAAAGAATAAGTTTCTTGATTTCTTTAAATAAAATCCCACAAGGACCTTCTCCAAGCAAATGTCACGGTCATGACCAGACCAATGTTACAATACAAAACGTCATCACCACTATAACACAATATGACTAGCTCCTTATCTACCCAACAAAGAATTCCATGTCCTTATTTAGATCATGACCATCAACGTGTCATGACCAACAACACATGTGTGTCATGCACACATGCCACTACAACTCAGTATTCATTTTCCTTCGCCGTTTCTTTTGCAGGGATAAGACCGGTGTGAAGGCTGGAGAGCTGTTCATGTCATTTAAATCCATCTTCCAGGATGTACGACGAGCTGTGGACTATGTGCACTTGCAAGGTGACATGAAAAAGAAGACAACCGAGGTGAGTATTGACAGCAAAACCAATTTCGAATTTCTCTTATCTTCAGTTTTTGTTTTTGTTTTTTCTCTTTTAGAATCTAGACATGTACGTTAAGAAAGATTCACGACTTCCAATGGTGCTATCTCGTATACGTGAATCAGGAGCTAAGGTGTTCCTTCTGACGAATAGTGATTATAGATTCACTGATAAGATTATGACATACCTCTTTGATTTTCCACATGGTTCTAAGCCCGATGAGCCACATCGTAACTGGAAGACATACTTTGATGTGATTGTCGTTGATGCACGAAAGCCGTTGTTCTTTGACGAAGGAACTATCCTCCGGCAAGTCGACACAACAACGGGAGCACTAAAAATCGGTACACACATTGGGCCACTCCAACAGGGACAGGTAATTTTAATTTAAGTTTAGTTGACTTGGATATTTATTTAATAAAAAAGTTAATATTAAGCATTTAAGACCTTACATCCTAGTCTACTTAGGTTTGACCATGTGCCAAGTTGACAGTTATGCGCTCTGTAAAAAATAAAAAATTCCTTTTATACATTAGCGCGCTCCTAAAGCAGACATACGTTGTCCAACAAAGGTTTCCATTAAAATGCCCATCGTACATCGTTCTCTTCTCATTCAGTTCGGATGGCACCAAAGTAGAACATATCATCTCCAGCAGCCACAATCTCTCGCCAGCCACTGCGAGTGCAGCACCCCAAGTTAGTTAAAGTCTCCTTTCACTTGCGTGCGTTACCTATGGTCGTTGCTCTGTTGCGCACACCCTTGGGGTTCAACTCGCAGACTCTCTAGGCCAGAGTTATGTGTTTCTGCTCAGATTCGTGCTCAACCTCGTTCAGAGGTTTCTTTATATGTTACTTTATGTTGTGTTATGTGAACTGTGTTTGCCGCTTACTCTTACTCTTAGCTGGGGCCCTGAGACCTCCGTTTTTGGAATGGGCTGAAGCAATCTGTCACATTTTTTGTTTGACGGTGATATTTTGGGCAGCTTGCATTATAACTGATTTTTTTTTCGACTGCGGGTAAGTAACAATACGCGCAAACCACAACCCGCAAGAGCAGATTCTTTATACAACCCATAGTTAGAGATGGAACCACCTTTCGGCTAGGATTGCAACAACAAGTAGCCGAAACGGACATGGGACATGGGCGCCGTCTTGTGGCATTAAAAAAAAAATTATTGAATATGGAGTTTGTTGTTACACAGATTGCAAGGGATTGGCAACTGAGTACTCTTAATAGACTAGGTGCCCCTAAATACCTATTGGAGACATTGGAGATCGCACAATAATACAGCAAAAACTGCGATAAATACTACAGCGATTACTTAAATAGACGTAACGATCATGTTATGCGCCATATACCTAAAAGTATAGTATTGGGAGCAACCTGTATCACAGCTAAATTTACTAACATCAGTGTGTATGTGGACATCCCCCAAAAGTGGAAAAAAAAATGACTATACCAAGGACGCCCTTTACGAGCCAAAATAGAAAAGAGCACCTTTGGTACCGCTGTGATCACGCAAAGCCTGTACATCAGGAAACGAATTCAAGCTAATTAGCAAGCATCATCTTGATTGATCAGATTGATCACATTTCAGTAGAGGGAGGACACACATCCAATTTTCTATACCCCACCCACTAAGGTGCCAACATTGACATCGATCAATACCTAGTAGTAGCCAAAGTACGAATGCGAATATCAAACGGAGTACAGCGCCAGGAAATTGATGTGAGAATCTTTAATATCGAACGACTACGATCCCAAGAAATCGTCAGAGCCTTTA
Source organism: Volucella inflata (assembly GCA_928272305.1). Lineage (NCBI taxonomy): Eukaryota > Metazoa > Arthropoda > Insecta > Diptera > Syrphidae > Volucella > Volucella inflata. The sequence continues at coordinate 70,452,411 of OV743719.1, forward strand.
CCCATTACACCTCTACCACCATATCAAACTTTCACGCTGCGGTAGATCTTAGAGGAGCACAAAAAATACCAAACCGATTCTCATCACTTCCTCATCGAAACTCTTTCGACTACACAGGATGTCAATGGATAAGTCCAGCTGCTCTGCCAAAGTGGGAAAGAATATCAGCAAATCTTTCGATGTTAAATAGTGTCAGACATAAGTTCAAAATTCCACTGACGATTATGCGCACCATATTACCTAAATTTTCTATTCTTCGAAGTCTTATGCGCTTGAGTCTTTAAGTACAATACTCGTACATCGCCATAGAGGGTTTTAAACACATTTCTCTGGAACATCCCCAAAAGGCAAGAGCTTCAAAAGACACAGATCTTCCCTTCAGAGATTCAAAATCAATTTTTATTGCATAATGTATACATCGTTCTACATAAAAAACGTACGAACTTTCTTTTCGTTTTAGGTGTACTCAGGTGGATCATGTGAGGTGTTTACTTCATTTATCAATGCAAAGGGAAAGGATGTACTCTACATTGGCGATCATATTTTTGGTGATATTTTGAAGAGTAAGAAAATTCGAGGCTGGAGGACATTTTTAATTGTTCCCGAATTGGTGCAGGAACTTCATGTGTGGACTGATAAATGTCAATTCTTTGCTGAGTTGCAGCAACTTGATATTAGGCTTGGCGATATGTACAAGTAAGTCTATGGTTGATTCTCCGCTTAAATAATTTCTTTTCTAATAAACAATCTTTTTGTAGAAACCTCGATTCGAGCACCAAAGAGAAGCCTGATATATCCAATCTTCGAACAAGTATACGTGATGTGACGCACAAAATGGACTTGGCCTACGGAATGATGGGTTCACTCTTCCGTTCGGGTTCCAGGCAAACATTCTTCTCCAGTCAAGTGGTCCGATATGCTGACTTATATGCAGCGACTTTCCTGAATTTGATCTACTATCCATTTTCGTACATGTTCCGTGCTCCGGCTATGTTACTACCTCACGAGTCAACAGTTACACACGAACAGCATTTCACCATGGAAGCACCAATGATACAAAGATCACGAGCCAAAGGTCCAGAAGAGGAATTCGAACCAAAATCTACAACTTCTGGCTTAGACCTTAAAACAGCAATTCTAGATAAAACGGTACTCGAAAAAAAAAATCACTATTTAAAGTGTTTTCAGACTAACAAACATCCCATTTTTTTGCAGCTCATACTAAACGCATCAGGGCCAACAGTGCCACATGCACGTCCGGAAACACCCAGGACTGTAACTCATACACACGATGAGGACTATTCTGATGAAGAAAGCGACCACAACAATAAATCTGACTCCCGCAAAGAAAACTCCCCGCCTCAATAGAGCGACAATCAATACCAAGCCATTTGAGCTACTTTTTTTTCCAAAGAGTTCATCTTTCGTTGAGTTGAGTTCCAAGTTTAATAAAACCTTTAACAACTTATTAAATAGTAAATCTATATACTCTACTCGTTAAGTCTTTAATCTGTTAAACCTTTTAAAATTAATAAAAACAAAAAAAAAAAAAAACAAAAACTATTCAAAAACAATTAACAAAAATCTTATACAGGGTTTTTAGCAATATATAAAATTAATAAACAAACTATGTACTAAAAGAAAAAGGCATTACTGTTAAAAACGCTGTACGTATCGTTGAATAATAAATTTTTATAAGTTATTAGTTATTTATGGTAGCATTTTTATAAGAAACAAAAAAATCCAAAAAAAAAAAACAAGAAACCAACAAGCCAAACAATTTTATTCAAAAACAAAAAAATGTACTTGTTAATGTTCGCCATTTTTGTAGAATGCACTTTTTAATGTTTAGACGAGAGGTTTCGTTGTTCTTATTTATTTTGAGCAATTCCTATGTGACTGTCATTAGCGTCGAAAAACTACAGAGAGAAAAGGAGTAAATTCTTTATTTTTCTTAAGCCGAATTTAACAAGGGAATTTATTATTAATTTCTTTAAAAATAATGGGAAAGCTTTTTTTTGAATTTTGTTGTACTATATGTTATGTTAAGTATTTTACTGACAAAAACTAATTAATAAAACAATAAATAAGAGTTAAAAAATAATAATAATTTAGTGAAAAACTTATCTAAGCACCATGTTGTTGTTTTTTTTTGCTGTGTTTTGTAGCAATTTAACAAAGGAAAACAAAAATGTATATCTGAATAATAATTAAATGCATATAAGTCTATTGAAATATATATTTGAGTAAAAGTTGCAATAAAAATGCTTTTTATTACAAAAAAAGGAACGGTGTGAATCAGACCCTCGGTTACCATGCCTCTGCAGCTGGCATCGTCTTTTGGCAGCTGTAGACGTCGTATCTTAGGCGCTGATTTTGCGTATCTCCTTTTGTTATTTCCCTGTTTCAAAGCTCATATTTGCCTCCATTAACAACTCGCCGTGTTCTTCGCATTACATCAATGTCAGTGCATTAGAGTTGAGTCGTGCCGGACCTACATAGATCCTGGAACTATGTCCGCTGTCGGAACTAGTTCCAATCGTTCCACATACTCCACCTAAACATGTTCGATAGTTCCGACATGTCCGATAATCCGATAGTTCACACACAAGAAGTTCACTTCGCAAAATCTTTATTTTGTTCTGATTGACAAGGGTTGTTTTTGCTTTCGAGTATGGATGCTTGCGAGTTTGTATACAAACAATATAGGGTTTGATCAAGTTGGATAGCCATATTTGAAGGTTGTTGTAGTTCACAACCTACACCATAGCATAAATCCACGCTTTCCGGCGTGTATTTGTCATTCAATATTCAATCTGTTCAACTTCAACTACGTAGTTCTGTGGACATGCACCATTCCATCTATCCGAACATGTCTGTGGAACTACTTAAATCCGCGGACATGAACCTCTTTGATTCTGATACATCATTGGAACTAAATAGTTCCAACGAACTAGTTCCATTCAAGAAAGGAACCGTTCCATGTTCGTTCCGGCAAAGGAACGGTTTAGCACAACTCTACAGTGTATACGAACAACTGAAAGATAATCATCCCTATCACAGAATCCCTCGTAATCAAGTTACGAATTCCGATCTACGATTTTACAGTTTAGGTGGCGCTACAGTCCGGGGTGGACCTGGGCCTCAGTCAACAAGCTTCTCCAGCCAGCTCGATCCCTGGCTAGCTGCCTCCAGTTTCGCACGCTAAGTTGGCTGAGGTCCTCTTCCACTTGCGTGCGCCACCTGAGTCTTGGCCTTCCTCTACTGCGCTGTCCCTCGGGGGCAGATTCGAAGACTTTTCGGACCGGAGCATTGGTGTCCATGCGCTCTACATGACCCAGCCATCTCAGTCTTTGGATCTTCACTCTTCTGGCTAGGTCCATGTCGCTGTACAGTCCATACAGTTCTCCGTTGTATCTCATTCCTCCACTCACCGTCAATGCAGACGGGACCGAAGATAGCCCGAAGAATTTTTCTCTCGAAGCAACCAAGAACACCCTCATCCATTTTTGATAATGTCCATGCCTCTGCGCCATAGAGCAGGACCGGGATTATTAAAATCTTATAAAGGGTGACTTCTTTTGTCCGAGAGAGGGCCTTGCTACTCAATTGCTTTCTTAACCCAAAGAAACAGCGGTTGGCAAGAGTTATTCTTCGCTTGATCTCAGCGCTGGTGTCGTTGTCTGTATTTATAGCGGAGCCTAGGTAGACAAAGTCCTTAACTTCCTCAAAGTTATATCTGTCGAGGGTGACGTTCTGTCCGAGACGTCGGTGTTGGTTGTCCTTTTTGCTTGACAGCATATACTTGGTCTTGCCCTCATTGACCGCTAAACCCATTTTCGCCGCTTCCGTCTCAATACTCGCGAAAGCGCCACTGACATCACGCTGCTTTCTTCCGATTATGTCAATATCGTCGGCGTATGCGAGTAGTTGGACGGACTTTTGAAAGATAGTGCCTCTTGTGTTTGCTCGTGAGTTTTGCACTATTCTTTCAAGTACGATGTTCAAAAAAATCGCATGACAGCGCATCGCCTTGTCTAAATCCTTTCTGGACATCAAAGGTCTGGGTGAGATCTTTACCGACCTTGATGGAGCAGCGTGCATTCTCCATCGTCATCCTGCACAGACGGACGAGTTTGGCAGGGATGCCAAAACTAGACATTGCTATATATAGCTCGTCTCTATAGATGCTGTCATACGCGGCCTTAAAATCGATGAATAGGTGGTGGGTATCGATCTGAAGCTCATGGGTCTTCTCCAAGATCTGCCGTAGTGTGAATATCTGGTCGATGGTGGACTTTCCTGACCTAAAGCCACACTGATATGGACCTATCAGGTTGTTGACGAACGACTTCAGGCGTTCACACAATACGGCGGATAAGATCTTATATGCGATGTTAAGGAGACTGATGCCTCTGTAGTTGGCGCAGTTCAGAGGGTCTCCTTTCTTGAGAATTGGACAAACAATGCTGAGGTTCCATTACAGATGAGTTGGTGTATGCTCCTTACCAAGTCATCGCCTGCCGCTTTGAAGAGCTCGGCAGTCAGGTCATCCGCTCCAGCAGCTTTGTTGGACTTAAGCTTCGATATGGCTATCTTCACTTCATCCAGGTCGGGTGGACGGAATTGTTGGTCATCATCGTCCAAGTTGAAAGGTTGATTCTGCCTGACAGCGGTATTTGGTCCGTCATCGCCGTTATACAGTCTGCAGAAATGATCTTTCCAAATCCTCAGCATCGACTGCGATTCTACTACGATGTTCCCTTGTTCATCTCTACAGGCTTCGGTTCGGGGTTTGTTTCCGTGGCATGTTATTTTTACCTTTAGGTAAAACTTCCGAAACTCATTCCTCGAGTAGCATCTCTCAATTTCCTCAATCGCGTGCTTCTCATGCTCTTTCTTCTTCCTCCTGAGAAGCCGGTGCTCGTCTCTCCTCTTCCGCTCATAGAGCTCATGAGCAGCTCTGGTCTTTCTAAGCAGCACCGCGTTATATGCATCTTGCTTAGCTGCATGTGCTTGCCGGCATTCATCATCGTACCAGGGGTTTCGATGTGGTGGACGAGTGAAACCCAGCACATCAGAAGCGGCATATCTGATGGCGTTTTGGCAGTGTTTCCAATGGTCTTCGATGCTTGATGCTGGCGGCATTGGACCTCTTAAGAGATTAAGAGACACTCGATCGGAAAAGGACCTGGCGATCTCTTGCGATTGTAGTTGTCTGACGTCGAATTTTCTCACAGCATTAGTTTGTCTTGGCGTAGTTTGGGATATCCGCAACCGTACCTTGGCTACAGCAAGGTAATGGTCCGAGTCGATGTTGGCTCCTCGGAACGTACGGACATCCATAATGCTGGAGGAGTGTCTTGCGTCGATCGCAATGTGACCAATCTGGTTGACGGTTGATTGATCTGGAGTTCTCCAAGTCCCCTTGTGTATGTCGAGATGTGGGAACCGCGTGCTAGCCATGACAATGTTTCGCCCCGCCGCAAAGTCGATTAGCCTGAATCCGTTATCGGAGGTGGTGTTGTGCAGGCTATATTTTCCGATTGTTCCACCAAAGATACCCTCTCTTCCTAGCTTTGCATTAAAATCACCGAGGACAATTTAAATGTCATAGCTAGGGCATTGCTCGTAGGTCTTGTTGAGGAGCTCGTAGAAGGCATCCTTGGTGTCGTCATCTTTCTCCTCTGTGGGGGCATGTGCGCATATGAGGCTCATGTTGGCGAATTTAGCCTTGATGCGGATTGCTACGAGGCGCTCGCTCACATGCCGGAAGCTGAGGACTTCTCGTCTTAGTCTGCCTCCGACAACAAATCCGCATCCAAATAAGCGCTGCTTTTGCCGTCGATAGCAATTGCCGTAGTAGATGTCGCAGTTTTTCATCTTCTTTTTGTCCGGCCCATCCCATCGCATTTCTTGGATGGCGGTTATGTCTGCTTTGCAGCAGTCTAGGGCCTTCGCTAGTTGCTCGGCTGCACGTGGTCTATTAAGGGATCTAACATTCCACGTGCATATCCGAAGCTCATTGTCCTTAAATCGTTTGCGTGGGTTGTCAACAGTTAATCCGTCCATATCCGAGGCTTGTTGATGCTTCGTAACTTCCTTTTTTAAATGGCCGGGCGGCACAACCCCCAACCTGGAGGACCAGTTCCATTTTTAATGCCCCTAGGACGAGGGGTCGGTTACACCGAAGCCAGTAACCCGTTCCGGGATGTGAGCGCTGCTGAAAAAATACGAATACGAAAAAATGTTTATCATAGAATGCGAATGTAACCGCAAAAAGCATTGCCGCACTTAACAATCATATTCGAAATTTCGAAATCAGTAGCTTAACGTCTAAGTAGAGTAAAATTGGAGAAATAAATAAATTACAATCGTTATTTGTGTATGCTGAACAAAGAAAATTGGTTAGAAATGGATTCTGTTGCATTTGCAATTGTTGCAAGTGAGAAAGAGAATGTTAGACGCAAGGGCAGTATCTATTCGCTGTGTGGTTGAAGGAGAACTCTGCCGAATACTGCGCCCTCGATTGGAATTAATGGAAACATCTGGTTGATCAGCTTCCACTGAATTTTAACCTAGCCAAGGGTCTTCTATATGGTCTATAATTGTTGATGAGTTTTGAAGTCCGAATGGGGAAGTTCTTTCGATTCCCGCTGTGGAGGTTTCTAAGCCTGTCAATTTTATGACGGCTTCTTTAAGGCTGAAAAAAGAATGCATACGGAAAGGGCCGTCTCCGGTACCTTTGCATTCATTTTTTTTTTCCGACAGTTTTCTTTTTATGTAGGCCTTCCAATCCAACCAAACCTAAGTGAATAATGGAATGTAATTATTTAAAATCCATATCGTTTTGGTGAAATATCAACTTGCGATCTTAAAACCCCAATGCAGAACACTCTCATTCTCTAACTTACTTTTTTCCAACTACTGGCGTCCTTTGAAGGAGCTCCGAGACTGTTAAGATCAGTCTTGAGTTGTTCCCAGAAAGTGTTTACTCTTTCTTTTGAGCTCTTTGTAAATCCTTGAGCAATTCCGAATTCTGCAAAAGCAGCTCCACCGTTCTCTGGTACTGCAATTTATTTGTTAAAATTGTTGACCTTTAATGAAAAAATAATAATTTTTTTTTCCATAATGTAACAAAAAAAACTATCGGTTTTTGCATGTTGAATCCTTTTTGTCTGCATACTACGAAAAATCAAATAGTCCGTAGATTTAAATGTCAAAATTCCGATTCATTCGGTTTCGGTGATACCACTTTCTACGAATTTCGAAATTCATAGCAAAAATTTCCACTACGACAGATTCTCTGATAGCTCTTTCGGGGTTCGTAGCAAAATTCCGAGTACCACGGATTCTGTGATTGGGCTGAATACCTTTGCAATTGACTTGCGAATTCACACAATTCTTTCGAGAACGATATCGATAAATCACATAACAACGCATCGCCTTGGCTGAGTTCATAAAAGCAAACAAGTTTGCAGTAAATATGCCGCAACAGTTTTGGTAAACTCTTATGAACGCGAAACTTTCTGAATTGTTGCAGCAACCATGAAGTAGTACAATTATCGCTCATAAATGTATTCAAAACAATTGAACGACAATGGCCGGATGATTTTAGGTGGCATGAACTATAAAAAATACGGACTTACGTGCATTATCCGCAACAAGATTTGCAAAAATGAGAAAAGGGTATTGCCAGCAATTATTAATTCGAAAAAGGCGCAAAGAAATATTTCAAAAAATATTAATTTTGTTCATACTATCAATTTTTTACATACACATTTTGTTCGGCAACTTTCTGCAACAAAATGAAATCTGTTACAAACTTGCAAAGCATTGATTGCATACTAACTGTTAATTGACTGTTATGAACGCAACCGGTGCAAAACTTTTCTGTAGATAATACAGGTTTTATGCAATTATGAACGCAACTTTTGCAAAAGTTGAAAGTTTTTTTGCATAAATGTACTCAGCCCTTGTTTACGTCGTTTCCTGACATTAAAGACCTTGACGGAACAGCGTGCAGTCACTACGTCATCCTGCATAGCCAATTGAGCTTGGCAAGCTTGGCCACCTGCGCTTTTGACATCGATGTGTTGATGGTGTGTGTCGATTAAGAACTCTTGGATTTCTATCAAGATGTGTTAATTGATTAATGAGCCCGGTAGTACAGTCCACCATATTCGTCAGACTTAATCTTTGAAATTGATATCCTGACGTCACCTGGGTCAGGTAAACATATATAAATGTCCTATGTCTTCGTCCAGTTTGAATAGTTCATTCTGACTAACGCTGAGATGTTGTTCGTCATCACCGCTTGACAATCGGGCCTTAATCGAGCACTTTTCGTACCCTTTTTTTTTATTTTCAGGAGCCAATGTTCTTCCCTTCTTTTCGGTTTGTGCAAATCCTCGTGAGCTCTCTTCATTATCCGCTGTTTTTCAAGATTCTACCGCAAAATCAATGTCATATGTCCGTTTTCGGATATGATGGCTATGGATGCTGTACTTAACTTCACATTAAAATTACCAAAGACGACTTTCCCGTCATAAATTAGGTCGTTTTACTTTTATGCGAATCGTCGTTATTAGATCGCTTACATGCCCAAAGCTCTAGACTTATTCCCTAAGTCTTCCTCTTACGGCAAATCCGCATCAGAAAAAATTAATAAAATAAAATCAGCCCAGCACCAAGGACTAAAGAATCTTCACATGCCTTTGGGTGGGCCACGCGTAGTGCAAGAACAGTTCGGTACGGGCTTACCAATTTCGATCTAATGTAAGCCTTAGTAAATACCAGAGTACTAGAGGAGGTATTCAGCTCACAACTGGTCAGGTGCCCCCTGTACTTCTTTGTACTTGCCGGATAATTTTCAAAACCATGCGATTAAACTTTTATGTGATTCCGATATTACGCAGTTAATTGACACCTTCGGACATCGACAAATGTCTCCAGTCTCGCCTTGTTCCATCGCTATTTTCACCAGTACTTCACTGAAACTGTCAGTAGCATTCGGCACCATATACCTCCAAACGTAACACGCGTCTCGCTATGAATGCTCATCAGTACACCCTTAAGCCCAATCTTGGAAGTTCTCTGAAATATCGGGATTGTTTTCTAAACCGAACAACTCGCTTATGCAATACCTTGTTGAGTTCGTCATTATAGCCTGCAAACATTCAAAACCAACGTACATCGCTATCCCTCTTTCTGTCATCTCTGATTTTATGTCGTCCAGTGAGTGTGCATTAAATAAAAGAAATGTACTCCAATGCTTAACTTAACCAAAAATTCCCGCGAAGTACTTATTGTACGGCTGTCGCGTACAAGAAATTCACTACAAATAGTGATGGACTTTTTATCATTTTAAAATGAGTCGGATTAAGAAACTTCTTATGCAAAGACACACTTCGGGAGGAATCATTGTGCATGTATAGTACATTACACCTTGTCTCCACGAGACATCGCCGGTGTTAAGAAAATGTTCATGAAATCAAAACGTCAGTGGAGACGGGTAGTTTGCAGACAAGAAATATTTAATCATATAAATATCTGCCCTTTATTCAAGATATCGCTGTGGACATTAAGCCTGCAATTTTTTTGACGGCGCTTGTCAGTTTGACTTGACAGAACGCTAAAAATAAAAAATAAACAAATAAGCAAATATGACTTTGTTGAGGATGCGTGTGTCACAGAACGAAGTTTTGAATTTAAATAATAACTTTAAGGAAAATGAATGAAGGCATACTTTTTTGTTACTCATCCTTAACATCATTTTTTTACTATAATGTAGTTGCTTTGTGCGAAAAAAAAAGACAAATCGAATCCAAACAGTTCACACCTACTCAACCATCTTACACTTACAGAATGAAATGTCATGTAGTAATATGCCCACCCAAGTTAAAAGAAAAAATGTCTGAAATTTAGTCTGACAGATGTCTTTATGACAACGTGATGCAAAGTAAAATACATTGCTGAATTTTTGAGGCAATGAAGTCCTCAAAGGCTCTTATATCCTCTGCTCGGTTCCGGAAGACCTTAGGCCGGCAAATGAATCCAGATTGCGGAAAAGATCGTAATCCGTTGGGTAATCATCAGGAGAGTACAGTGGATGCGGAAGAATTTGAAATCCCAATATCAGCAATTTTTGCACCTTAACTTGTGACTTATGGGGTCTAGCATTGTTATGCAAAAGAAGAGGACCGTGCCTCTTGACCTACGCAGGCTGCTTTTCAGCCAATTTGTAATGCAATATGTATGTCGATTTTCTCACAATATTTGATAGCGTTTATCATTTCTCCTGATTGAAGAAATGAAAAGTTGATTTGTCCTTTCGATGTCCACCAAATTGTCACCATAAATTTTTAGGGTGAAAATCGGGCTTGGGGATGTGTTTTGGTTTTTCATCTGCATCCACCGCTGCCCAGATCTTTTACGATTATCATACAGTTTCCACTTTTCATCATCCGGTGCAAAAACGGCTCAGTTTCATTTCAGATGTGCAGATTTCCAGGTGCCGTAGTTTTGGGATTCGTTCAATTCATCAAGTTTATCGAGTTTCTTTAACTTTCCTATGAGAGAAAGGTGTCGACTTATTTCTTTTGGGGATACTCCCATGCTTGCTACAATACCCTGCACCGATTTCATTGGGTCCGCATCCACCGTTGCTCTTAAAACATAGCCGTCAACTAGCCTTTCCGGCTTCCCACGTGATTCATTCTTGAGGCTGAAATCTCCCGAACGGAACTTTCCAAGCCGACGTCGTATACATAGTGCGTTCGTTTGCCGCTACATACTCAAATGTTTTTCATTGCCAATGACGCGTTATGTCCCATTTTAAATTCATAAAGGAAGAGGGTTCGAATTTGAACTGCCGACAGCATGGTAAATAAAAAGGCACTTGTAATGAACCCTAAAATTCACACACGTCAAGTACACGTGCCACTTTATTTTATAAAAAAAGAAAATTTAACGTTCTGACACAGATGTTCACTCGAGAACTTCTTATCTCCGACTGAGCGAAAATCGTACATTTCATGTGGTACAACAAAATATTTGTGTCTCGTGAAGAAGAAACATTAGGGTGTCCCGTCCATGAAAGAGAAAAACTATTTGTTGAGCTACACTATCGCAAGAGGTATCAAAAACTAGAATTTCGTGCCATCTTTAGAGCTCTAACGCACTCTGAAGTTTCGTAAATTTTACGTTTTTGCAGACCTAATCCTTATGGCTAAAATTATACAAAAATAAAGTTTAAAAGGTATTTCATTCTTAAGATTAATAAAACAAAGCACAAGGAACAAAATAAACAAATTAAAGCTTCTATTCAATTGAAAAACTTAGAATTGGAACTTATTTTTGTGTTCAAAATTTGGCATTCCTGCTCGAAATTGCAACCTTGTTCTAATGAAGCCATCTCTAGAAGTAGAGTCAGTTACACTTTCTAAGGCCTCTGTTACCAGTTTAATACATCTTTCCACAGATTAAGTGTGCCAAGAAAAGTCAACAATATCCAAAATCTTATCTTTTGCCATGATTTGAAGGTCCTCATTAGAAATATGTCGAAGAACTAGCGGTGTTGTAACCTGCCACTCGTGCAACACAATAATTTCGGGCTTATCTCTAGCAGAGAAGTTAATTTTCGGTAGTTTAAATATCCTGTATTTAGTGCTATTTTAAACTTCTCTAGCTTTTATTATTATTATTTGCAGTGCCAGCTCCCGAATGTGGTCTCAATCATCAAACAACATACTGACAAGTAAGTTTTCTGGGTGCGCAAAAAAGTATTTATTTCGATAACAGAATCCACAGCAGATCTCAGATTTTCGGGTAAAAATCGAGAGTACATAATCAGTTAGAAAATGTGTTTGGTTCCGTCCTTAAAAAACCAACCCTCTAATAAAGTTTTGAAGTAAGAATTCCCTTTGTAATGCAACGACTCTACACTGTATGTCCCAAATAAATTGATCCAGGTTCTGCTAAATTGAGATGTGCTCTTCTGAAACTTATTTGCGATGGTTACGATCCCCTGTTTTCTCATTTATCAGAGTCCTGTCTTTACGGTCATTAAAGCAAATACTTCTTATAACAATACCTCCAATATCTTTTGAAGCTTCTCTCCGGGCTTTAGATACAGCTCTGTGGGGCTTGTTTTAATCAATAACTAGAGTTAAAGTTTCGCAAGAAACGAAGCCAATGTGTGCCAAAACCGCGGAATCAACAGCAGCGGGAGATTGCTTCGATAAGCCATATCCATCACAGAACTTAGGAACTGTTGGCAATAGCAATGTATTCCGATTTGTCTTTGAAGTTGCCTCTGTTATCAGATATATTTCTGGGAAAGATTCACGCACTGAATCTTCATCACAATTTACTGGGACAGAATCGATTTCGGTCATTTCTTTGATCCAATAAAAAACTTCTGTCATTCACATTCTCGCTCGTTCACATGCCGGAAACTCAGGACTTCTTGTCTAAGTCTGCCTGCAAAAACAAATTCGCATCCAAAGAGGCGCTGCTTTTGCCGTCGATAACAATCGCCATACTAAATGTCGCAGTCTTTCATCCTATTTTTGTCCGGCCCATCCTATCACATTTCTTGGATAGCGGTAATGTCTGCCTCGCAACAGTCTTGGGGTTCCGCTGGTTGTTCGGCTTCATATCTGTTAGGTTTGAAGTTTGAATCAAAAACCCAGATTAACCTTAATCTAAAACTTTAATTTATTTAACACGAGAAAAGATTGACTTAGTGAGCAAGTCAAGCGGTAAGAAAAGAATGAAAAAAAGCGGGAAACAGGTGGATGCTATTTAATGACAGCAGGTGTCAAAACTGACAATTCAGTTAGCGCAGTGCTGCCAGTATATAATAATATCCGAAGTTCGTTGTCCTTAAATCGTTTGCATGGGTTGTCATCAGTAGATCCATCCGTATCCGAGGCTTGTTTATATTTCGGAGCTTTTTTATTTTATCCATAACCGGGCCGTTACCCCAACAGCACAACCCTCACGAGACGAGACTTTTTTATGAAAATAACAAAACTATGTCCTTCGATTGGTTGGTTTTCTTTCTACTGTGTCTTCTGTGCCTCAATTGGTGTTTTCTTTCTTGATAGTTCAGTTTCGCCAACCAAGAGCACATCCAAAAGTTGATGTTATTAGTGCTCACGATCTCTTGACCGTGTGTAAATTATAAAAAAATGTGATCACACCAATGAACGATCAAGCCATCAATCACGGACGTTTTCGAATGCCCCAAAGTCTGGAAGGTTCTTGGTCTATCTTATTTGTGGTATTAAACCCTGAACTCGGTAATACAAAGCGGAAATCTGTTTTCAAAAAACAAATGCACATTTCCCCACTATTAGATTCTATGCAGTTTTTAGCGCAGGCTGACTGTACCTCATAACGTTATATCACATCTCATCAAATCGTAGAGTTAAAGAGTAATATCATAACTAAGGTGTGCTTTGTCATAAATTTTACATTTTCTTCAAATGAACTGACTTACGAGTATTAATGATAAAACTGGGCACTCATATTTAATTCCTTTTTAAAATTCAATACATTCCCTCTAATTTCTGTGAAATGCAGTAATAAACCAACTGACGTAAGTTAAATGAATTAGTAATAAGAAAAACTTTACAAATTAACAAACAATACAAAACCAAATCACTTAATCAAGTTCAGAAAGGCGTGAAACAATTAATGACTGTAGAAATTATGCATATCTGATTCATACTAAATACGAATGAAACAGTTTATCTTGTTGCAAGTTGGTCGATGGGTTGAATTTAATGATTTGTACTCGTAATACCTTCCCCACCACCCGGACTCCTACAGAAGCCTTCACTCAACGTACGGCAAACATCTTCTTTGTTTTAATAGAACACAAAACGGCCCTAGGTGATGAATAGATTGAATCATAAGCTGTCACGGATGAAAGGCATGGATTCTTTTGCAGCAGGGCAGACAGATACGAGTATCTTTATTTTGCCTTGTGTGGCACTGTTTTGCAAATCACGATGAAGCTCATACAAAATCTAATTACAAAAATGGGTTCTAAGCAACCGGAGCCCCACAGTAGGGTGAAGCGTTCTAGTAGAAAGTATGCGTTTCTCGCTCATCAATATTCCACAGAGCTCCCCCCATTAATCAAGTGTCTATCAGTTTATTCATATTGCCATTGCTGCAGTGCACTTCACAAGTACTATGAGTATATAATGGATGTCCGATCGTTCCTAGGGAGGGCCATTATTGTTAATACTCGTAGATATCCGAATATGCCAAAGATAAGAAAATACTTTGACGATGATTGACGGCTTACACCCCATAAGGGTAAAATAGTGCAAAATAAACCTTTTTCGATCCAATGTCTCTTAGTCTCTCAAGACGTCCCAGGTTGTCAGAAGACCAAAGGTAGCACTGCTAGGTACCCATTTTAACCTCACTTTTTTTTTATATATATAACTTGCGCGCGCACAAGGGATTAAGTATGGCGAAGGAAATTTAGGGAGCGAGAAAAGAGTGGTACCGATATACGTTGGTTTTAAATGTTTGAAGGTTGTAATGGCTAGGAAGTAAAGAGCTCGGCAGGGCATTCCATGAGCGAATTGTTCCGCTTAGGAAAGTATCACGGTATTTCAGGGTGAGTCCGAAAGTGGGTTTCAGGGTGTACTGATGAGCATTCATAGCGAGACGGGTGTTACGGTTGGAGGTTTGAAGGGGCGGAATGCTACTGGCAATTTTAGAGGAGCACTGGTGGTGAAAATAGCGATAGAACAGGGTGAGACAGGAGACATTACTTCGGTGGTCGAGGGTGTCAATCGACTGTGTAGTATAAGCATCACCTATTAGTTTTATCGCACGGTTTTGAATCCTATCTAGTAGGCGCAAAGAAGTCTTGGGAGCACCCGACCAGATGTGAGCATTGTACTCCAGTTTTGAGCGGATGAAAGCCTTATATATCGAAGCCAGATCAGAGGGGGTGAAATACTTCTTACATCGCTTAAGGAAACCTAGACATTTCGCAGCATTTTTTGCGACTTCGAATATGTGGTCATTCCAACGTAAGTTGTCATTGTCACACATATCGAGAATGGAAAGTTTTTCGGTTTCAACGATGTAAGTGCCATTCATGGATATTGGCTGGGTATTTGAATTTCGCTTAAGCGACAGCATACAGCATTGTGTTTTGGAAGCATTAAATACCACTCTGTTGGTAATTCCCCAATTGGTTATGCTGTTTATATCGGAATTCAATGAACTTGACATACGCTGCCGTTCCCGTTCTACAGCCGAAGAGAAGAAGTAGCAGATAAGAGATCATTGATGAAAATTAAAAAGAGTGTCGGAGACAGAATAGAGCCCTGTCAGACTTGAAACCACCCATGACAACTTGAACGTTCCGAAAGGTAATTTCTAATCCATTGAAGAAGAGAGCCATCGATCCCAAATGCACGCATTTTCGACAAAAGAGCCTGATGCCAAAATCTGTCAAATGCCTTAGAAATATCAAGTGCAACTATCTTGCTTTCGCCAGATTGATGTAAACTTTGATTCCACTTTCCGGTGAGACATGCCGTCAAATCACCAGTGGACCTGTTGCTACGAAAACCGTACTGCAGGTCATTAAGAAGTTTTCGTGTTTCGAGATATTTCATGAGCTGACGATTTATCAGCGTTTCCATGATTTTGGAAAGAAGGGACGTAAGTGCAATGGGTCTGTAAGAGGAGAGAGAAGAAGATTCGCCTTTTTTAGAGACAGGCTGGACATATGCTGTTTTCCATCTGCTCGGAAAGAATCCTGAAGAGGTTGATTGATGGAAAAGCTTACGCAGTGGTTTTGCCAGTGTAGAAGAACACCTCTTCAGAAGAAGGGGAGATATACCATCTGGAACAGCTGATTTGTGAGCGTTAAGATCTTTAAGTACTCTTGCTACTACACGAGTGCGAAAGTGGATTCGTCCCATTGAAGATTCGACACACTCGAGTGTAGGCGGAGACAAAGCATAATCTGGAAGCGTTAAGCTGGCCGCAAAGTGTGCAGCAAGCAGATTAGCTTTGTCCAAAGAGCTGCCAGCTGGAATGTCATTGTAAATGAGCGTTGGGATGGAGGATGAGGCAAAATTTCTAAAGTTTTTGACGAACGACCAAAAATTGTTACTACCTTTGGGACATTGTAGTATTTTTTGCCTCAGTTTTTGATCGTATATAAATTTAACACGCTTAAGAAAGGCGTTGCAGTAATTCCTGTCTCGTTTGAATTTTTTCCGGTTTTCCTCTGTGGGGTTGGTCTTATAGGACCGAAAAAACATTTCTCTCAACCTGACAGCCTCCTTACAGCTCGAGTCGTACCACGCCTTTTCCTTTGGTTTGATACTCTTAATCCGGTGAGGGATAAAGGATATCATTCCTAAGAGAATAGTTTCTGTGATCATATCAGCAACGGCATCCACGTCGTTATCGAGGAAACATAACGACCAGTTAAAATTCCTTTTTTTTTTTTATATTATTTACGCGCGCCTCAAGGGGTTTATGATACCCTCTTACTGTCGCCAGGTCGGGGCGGAAAGATAGAAGGAGGAGAAAGGAAAGTTGTTGTGATGTAGTGGTTTGAAACTAACTCAGGTGTGTTTGGTTTCGATATTGAATTTCCAGGGGTGGGAGTCCGAATAGGACGGAGAGTTTTTCTTCACTCGGAATGTCAGGTTGTGAATTTTAACTGTTGTTTTGTGCTTGAAACTCTACAACAGCCAAATCTACATGTCAGTGTTTTGCCTTCACACGCAGATTTTTCTGACTAAGTTCCAAGTACACTATGAAAAACTTGTCATGAGTAGGAATGTCCGAGTGAGAAGCGATGGCTAGTACCACTACACCACGGCCACCCCCGAACGAACGAATATAACGAAATTTGAAATGAATAGAAAGAGAATGTTGACGCTTTATTTAACGAAGGACTCCCGCGTGTACCGCTCTCCTGGCTTACAGAAACCGAAATAAGCGAATCATTAAAAAAAAGGGACCAAGATCCTTGTGGCGAAATACATACATACTATTCGATATACTATATACGAACCATTTTATTCAATTAAATGATTAAAGACGGTGATCGCTAACCAGTGAAGAGAGAGTTCCCTTATTCCGTTGTATTAAGGCAAGGGCAGCACGAGAAATTTCCACAAACACCGATCGGTGAAACTAATGTCGCAATGGTATTCTAAATATATTCGAGAGAATTCCAGATAATCGACAATGCAATTTTATTAAACTCTATAACAGTCAATGCAGCATTTTGGGAGTCAAATCAACACAAGATACGATTCAAAGTTTACAAGTGTTGATACGGAAACATCGCGAAGCTTTGAAGCATCTACAGTGACTCAACTTTTTGATCACATGTTCAGAGCAAAGTATAATTTTTAGTTGTAACTCTTCAAGTTAACCAGTTAGAGCAACAACATTTTTACTCAAAATAAATGGAGTGTTTATAAATCAGCACAGCAAAAGCTAACAAAAATGCACTGTTATTTTGTGAGTATTAGTAAAAGTTCTTGGGCAACGCATATGAACAATTTGTTGACACTATCGCACTTGCATATTGTGAGTACAAAGTTTGGCCAAATGTGGAGTTTTCTCTGTGTTTTTTTGTAAAAAATAAAAATATTTAAAGTATTAAAATAAGAATCCTACCTAAAATAAATTTAAATTTCAGTCTAAACAGGCATTTTAATTGTTTTAAATTTGACGGTAGATGAAATAACTTGTTATTTCCAAAATTAAGACAATTTATCGAGAAATTCCTCGAAAACATCAAGTTTCAGTGGGAGTTGTATCTAAAATGCGCAAAAATTTTAAGTCTGACGCTGAAAAAATAAGTCTGGAAGAAAACCAATTTTAAACTCAAATATACAAAGGCGTATTGTGCGGCAGATTAAATATGGAGTATATGAAAATGTGGTCCAAATCAATAAGACATTATACAAAAAAGATGGGATTAATGTAACAACTGAGGATGTACGAGAAATTTTGCGCAGAAACGGTTTTCATGGACGCGCTAAAATTAAAAAGCCCCTGTTGACTGACTGCCATAAGAAATTCAGGCTGCAATTTGCCCAAAAATATAAGGATTATTGTGTTAATGATTCGGCAACGGTAACTTGGTCGGATGAAATGAAAATAAACCATCTTGGATTCGATGGTCGCCAATGGATCTGGAAAAAGTCAGCGATCGACATATCAAACCAACATTAAAATTTGGAGGAGAGAAATCTTATGATTTGGGGATGAATGTGAATGGAAGAGGTTGGTAGTTGCATGACCACTCATGGTGGGTCCAATGAATGCCATTCAATACATCACCATCCTCGAACACGGACTCCATACAAGTTTAGAAAAGTGGCATAAAAATGTGTCGGAATTTATTTTCCAGCAAGATAATGATCCGAAACATACAGCCAAAATTACAAAAGCGTGGCTGCAAAATCAGCAATTTCAAATACTTGATTGGCCACCACAAGCTCCTGACCTCAATCCGATTGAACGTCTTTGGGATGAGGTTGAACGTGCTCTTTCGGATTTGCTTGGAGATTGTCTGGAGTTGCATGAATTATGGTACCGCACTCAAACTGCTCGGCAAAATGTCACCGCAAATGAATGTAAAAAGTTAATAGAATCCATGCCAAGAAGAATAAAAGCGATCCTCAAAGCAAAAGGGGGCCATATAAAGCACTAAGTAGGAACAGTTTCGTAAAGTCAACAAATTGATCAAATGTCCTATTTTTACTTTTGTTTTATTAAATTATGTTAAAAGATGAATTTGGTCCTAATTATTTTTTATACTGAATTATAATATTATTTTACTTTTTTGTTAAAAATTTCATGGAATTATAAGGACAAATAAAAAAGTTATGAACAAAAGTCTTTTATTCTGCTAATCATATGATCAAAAAGTTGAGTCACTGTATATATCATCTTTATGGCTTTGGTAAAATCTTTCGATGAATTCTTAGACATGGCATTTTGATAGTGCTAAGATTTCAGAATATACCGGAGGTGTATATAAGAATGATTCCGTTAAAACGAAAGTTAAATACACAGCGGATATATGTAATCAGAAAATTCGATGTTAATAATGGAGTATTCCGCTACTTATTGACGTTATGTGAGATTTGCTATTGAAGCAGTACATTCACAAGTCCAGAACAACTTCTCCTCTTTTCAACCACGATAGCGCTATCGCAAGCAATACTGTGTCGGCATCTCTGAATGATTGGATAAAAGTGATCATAGATACGGATTAAAAATAAAGGGCAATGTATGTCTATTGTGATCTTCCCAAATTCGCGAAACCCAACGTTTTCAATAGAGATTTCTAAACTAAAGCATACCATTTTGTGACATATTTATTGCACATTCCTGTTTGTCTATCTTTCAATCATAAAAAGGCTTAAGGTTTAATTACATTCACAAGTCATCTAAAATTGTTATCGAAATCTGCTGTCAATTTTAGGAGTGTACCGTGCGTTAACTCCAGTCGATCCCAATCGAATTATTCTCCATAGTTTTGTCATACCAGTGAGACAGCGAAACGGCAAACAGAAGAGAATAGATTCCACATTGCCTGTGGCATATTTTAAGCAAGGACTTGACTATACGTTTAACGTCGTATTGACCCAATATTTCAAGAATGTATCGATCTTTCACTGCCTGCTTAATCACTTTAGTTGGCGCTACAGTCCGGGGTGGACCTAGACCTCAGTTAACAAGCGTCTCCAGCTCGATCTTTTCTTATCTGTCTACGGCTTCGCACGCTAAGTTGGCTGGGGTCCCCTTCCACTTGCGTGCGCCACCTGAGTCTTGGTCTTCCTCTACTGCGCTGTCCCTCAGGGCCGGATTCTCAGCCTTTTCGGACCGGAGCGTTGGTATCCATCCGCTCTATATGACCCAGCCATCTCTATCGTTGAATCTTCACCCTTCTGGCTAGGTCGATGTCGATGTACAGTCCATACAGTTCGTTGTGGAATCTCCTTCTCCATTCACCGTCAGTGCAGACGGGACCGAAAATCACTCGAAGAGTTTTTCTCTCAAAGCAACCAAGTAACTTTTGTTGTTCGAGAGAGGGCTTCCCTAGTCAATTGCCTTCTTAGCCCAAAGAAACAGGGTGTTATTATTCGTTTGATCTCAGCGCTGGTGTCGTTGTCTGAATTCATGTCGAAGCCTAGGTAGACAAAGGCCTTAACTACTCCTAATTTATACATGTCGAAGGTGACGTTCTGTCCGAGATGTCGGTGTTCAGTGTCCTTTTTTCTTGACATCATATACTTGGTCTTACCTTCATTAATCGCTAAACCCGTTTTCTCCGCTTCCTTCTCATTACTTGCAAAGGCGCCATTGACACTGCTTTCTTCTAATTATGTTAATATCATCGGCATACAGCGAGTAATAGGACGGACTTTTGAATAATTGTGCCTATTGTGTTTGCGCGTGAGTTTTGCACTATTCTTTCAGGTATGATGTTAAAGAAATCGCATGACTGCGCATTGCCTTGTCTAAACCCTTTGTTGACATCAAAGGTCTTGGTGAGATGCTTACCGATCTTGAAGGAGCAGCCTGCATTCTCCATCGCTATCCTGCATAGGCAGACGAGTTTGACGAGGATGCCAAAACTAAACATTGCTCTGTATAGGTCGTCTCTATAGCTCGTCTCTATAGATGGTGTGTATCGATCTGAAGCTCATGAGTGTCCACCAAGATCTACCGTAGTGTGAATATTTGATTGATGGTGGACTTTCCTGACCTGAAGCCACACTGATATGAACCTATCAGGTTGTCGACAAAGGGCTTTAGGCGTTCACACAAAACGGCGGATAAGATGTTGTATGCGATGTTAAGAAGATTGATGCCTCTGTAGTTGGGGCAGTTCAGAGGGTTTCCTTTCTTGAGGATCGGACAAATAATGCTGAAGTTCCATTCATCGGGCATACTTTCGCTTTCGCCCGACCATATTTTAGAGATGAGTTGATGTATGCTGCTTACCAAGTCGCCTGCGGCTTTGAAAAGCTCGGCGATCAGGCCGTCCGCTTCAGCAGGTTTGTTGGAATTCAATTTTTATTTTGCTATCTTCACTTCATCCAGGTCGGGTAGACGGAATTGTTAGTCTACATCATTCATTTTCATTCATTCATTCATTCATTGTATAACTTGTATAACTTTACGGTGATAAAATCCTTTGTCTGCCTGGGGTCCGTTGTGAATTAAGAAAATCACTTCACCGCGGAGATCAAGGGACCTTGAGAACGACAACTCGGTAAAAAAAAAAAAATCTAGACCCAGAATGTCCGCTTGAATGAAAGGACCCTATTCAATTTCCTTTTCCCAACTGAATACGATCAGCAGAAAATCAAGCTGAATTAAGAAAGCCGTTGCTTCCAGCCCAGGCATACCTCCTACAAGTAGTACAATCTGGAGTTTATAAATAATTAATCATCAAGGCTACTTATCCCCTTAAATATAAACTCTTTCATTGCTTAATTACCTATATAAAGATTGATCCAAGAATATTACACCGTCCATGGCTCTTTGAAAACACCCTGCCACTCTTGAATTTCCTCTACAAAATATAAATGATGTCGAGTAAAAACAAAAAACCAATTTCTAATAATCGTCTTGTCTTATATTATTCGAAAAAGAATTCACAACACAATAAAATAACATGTAAAAGCTTCAGTGTTTAGAAATTGCATTTCCACAACGTAGCTCTTGAGCAGTCTTCTCATCAACATTTGTATTCTTCCATTCAGTCTCGAGGGACTTGCCGTCATCCTGAAAGCAGAAATATATTTTATTAGCATCCACATTCGACTCTGAATAACAGCGTTAACTTACATGGAATATCACATCTTTCTTTCCATCTTCGAATTCACCAAACATCTCGAAGACATCATTAAGTTTGCCCTCATCTCCAAATTTAGCCGATAACGAAGCACACACATGTACGACATTGTCTTTTTCCATTTTGTCCATGTTCTCACGTACCATTACAGTGCTTGGCATAGCGGCTTCAAAGTTACAGCTACTAGCCTCAGTTACAGGCTTCTTTTCCAAACTTGGGCAAAGCAATTGCATGTTCTTGTAGTTGTTTAGTTCAGTAGCCTTCACAATCATCATTTTGTTGTTATCACTTGATTGTAGATCACAGGTATTCAGGCCACGGAGTTTGTTCAAGAGAGCTGCAGCTGCACGGGCGCGATCGTTGGTGGTATCGTATTTGCTACGATAGAATGAGATGGATTGTTAAAAAAACAAAATATTGTCCTGAGAAAGACAGAAGTTGGTACTTACACAGGGCTCTTCATGAGAATGTCCTTGCTAAGGCTAGGATCCACAACCACAACGTAGACCTTGTTCTCACTAATTGTCTCATAGACAAGTGGCTCCAAATGTAAATCACGTGCATCCTTGTAAGCATTACCCTTTACAATAGTAGCGTTAGCCTCGTTTTCTTTCACAGCCTTTAAACAGTCATCCTTGAGCACACATTCAAGCTCTGGACGAATATCTCGAGAATAAGCAGCACGATGCATTGTTTTACATTTCTTCAGCTCGATTTCTTGACTTACACAAATTCTAAAGGAAAGGAAAGGATGTTAATAAAGAGCTGAAAAGATATTCGAACACAACTATTGTTAGTTACCAACCTGATTTTGTTGATTGCACTGCCATCACGTTCGATAACGTCTTTATAACCAGCGCGTTCCAAATACTCTTTAGGTTCCACAATCTTCTCCTTGTTGTGATAAACAAGATCAGATTCGATTAGCAGATCAGCGGCAGCAGCCTTATTTTCGGCTTTGAGTCCGTTGTTAAAGAATTTCTCAAGACGAGTTTGCAATTTCTCTAGATCTGACTTCTCCTTTACAGTGTCGGTGTTACTGATATATCCCTTCCAGGGGCGTTGAGCCCATGAACAAGCTGGTCCGGTGATCTTACGACGGCTGCCATCCTCACAGAGGTATTCAAAGTCATCGAGATTTGTGTTTTCGGCTTTTTCTTCAGGAATGAGCTATGGTTATCAACTTTCATTAGATAAGTGTTCGAGTTTTATGTGCATTCTTAGACTTACTCCAAAGTATTTCTTGATGTAGGAAGTTTTGGTGAAAGCAACTTCACCTTTGCCTTTGTCTAAACAACGAATTGCACCATCGTAGCCCGAGAACTTGTCAGGATAGTTGCATTTAACAGGATCTTCACACAATGCGCACAGGTTGGAATATTTCTTCTCTAAAGAGATAAGTGAATGTGAATGAGAAAAGTGGATAGAATCACACAGAAGAACCTACTCAGTGCTTGATTGATCTCAGGTTGTGGTGAATAGTTTCCAACCAAGCATGCTTGTGAGAAGAATTCAGACAACGCCTTAAGTTCACGTTCTGTTGATGACAAATGAGGATCCATCGATACCTTCAACACACCGCTGTTCTTCAGTTTAGTGATTGGGATCTAAAGAGAGTTAAGACATTCTGGATAAAAGGCTTTCGAACAATAAACGAAGCTTACTTTGTATCCAACATTCCTTCCGTAACCAGTGTGGCAAGACTTGGCACCTTGCAAATCGTTCAAACTATGAATATTTGAATTTTTCTTCACTAGGATGACTCCTTCATAGCGGAATTCAGCTACAAATCAGAATAGAATCCAACCAAATGTCAGGGTTAGGGCTATTCGTATGATATAATATATTAGTAAATCTGTCGGTACTCACCGTCTTTTTCGACTTGTGTCCTAAACTCTGAAATAACTTTGTAATCCTGATTCTTCTTGTGGTAAGCCACATACATATCCTCCGGATCGGCAGCTAGCACATCAGCTTTGCGAAGATTAATTAAATCCAGGCATTCCAAACGATCGCGGCCTTTAACACATTCCATGTGTATACCAGCTTCGGAGGGATCCTTCAGCAGATCCAAGCAATCCTGGTAGAACTTCTCTGGGACGCACATTTTGTCTAAAAAATTGAAAATTTGTTCGTTAACTTCACATTGGTTGCACCTTGTGATCAGAATGACTCACAAATTTGTTCATTTTGGACAGAACCACCAGAACAGCTGGCAAAAACAGCTGCTAAGGCTAGCAGAAGGACAGTTCCCGTGTACGTTGTAGTAGTAGACATCTTGTCGTGAAACTGATCACAAATCGACTGATGACTGGATCTTGGAATCAAGTTCCTTTATATAGGCACTAGTGCTGCAGGGGAATTTTTTCAAAGCTATTTGCATCGCACAAAATTTTTTTATTGCTTGGTACGAATGTTGTGTCCAGTTCCCAGCACCCCTCTTCTCCAAACATGTACTCGTACAAATAGACGTGTATGTCGTTTCCAATGTCGTTATCTTAATTCGTTTTTCTTTTTTTTTTTCGTTGGGTTTTCTGTGTATCTGTTGAATGGTTTCTTTTTTTTCAAATTGATTGTCTACTAGGGGGCAAATGTAAACAATTTGTGGGGGCTATCAATTGAAGCTGCTTTAGTTGAAAAGGGTGTTTTCTGAAAGTTACTGAGGACACAGAGCACCGGAGATAAGTTGTTGTTAAGCTTCAGATTCACCTACACTTGTATGCAATTGTTAATCTGGTGATGGTTTTCTCTTTTTTTTTTCAAAAATTGTTTTCGTTATGATCTTTTTTGCTGTTTATTAGTGATTGGCAATTTATTATATTTGCCGGCCGGTGTTTTTGTTTAGCTCTGCTGTTTTGGTTGCTATTCGAGAAGTGTCTTAGAGGTGCGATCAAGATAAAGTTAAACCGGTTTTCGCTGTTGTTTTGTGGGTGTGGAGGATTATAGAGTAGTTTGTTGTCAATGGAAATTTAGCCGCTGCGTATGAAGGCTTCAAGTTGTCTGGCTTGTCTCGCAGTAGGTGAGTAGGTAATAAAAAGGAGTTGAATTAGGCATTCTGACGGTGCTTGGAAACCTGAAGAAGAGTTTGTTTTAATGATGATTAATCGATTTGTATTAGTAATCCTTTGTGGAGTTGAAATGCGTAGCCTGTTTGCTTAGCCTAACCATTTTTTTTTCGACTTGAGATTAATGGTTATTTTTTGCGCAGCATGAGGTTTTTCAATAGAGTCCTTTGTGCCAATGCTTTATTTTGGCGCCGTCAAAATAACCTCATGATCGAGTAAGGAAGGACATTTTAAGAAGTGATAGAGTATTTCGGAAAACTGACACGGGAAATTACCGGAGGCAATCTACTATGAATCTTCAAAAATGAATTGCTCTACTCTGAGCAGTCATTAAAAATCTGGAGCAAGTCGATAGTCGAAACTCTACTCTTCTCACAAACATATAGACACTACAGCAGCATAATCTTGCAATGGTTCTTATACACAGAAATAATAACAGGTGATCAGAAGGAGATTTTTACTTTAAGTGGCACTAAAATCTGAGTTGGAACTGGATGTCAATTAACAGATCTGTTATTTTGGACGATCGTGCGCTAATCGATCGTTACGCAAGCCAAGTTGTACATATAGACACGATTCGAAGACAGTCTGGACCATAGTGTTGGTATTTGTGCTCAACTTGTACTAGCAATATGTATCCAAGGTCATCAAATGCCGTAGTTGCATGCTGTATGAGCCGTTAGTCTTGAATATTCCCTCTTGACGAGAGCATATACCTACTTTGTTTTACCCTCCTTAGTGGTATCAAACCAAAGATTTCCTTCTATTATATCAATGTCGCCAGTGTATGCTAGAAGTTGTATAGACTTTTAAAATATTGTGAATCAGTTCCTTCAAATATAACTTGTCAAAATCTTCCTTTACATCAAATACCTCGGTGGTGTCATTACCATTTTTCTCTGATATGGTTCTCTGCTTCACAGACGGATGAACATGGCAATGATGACACAACTTGACAAGGTTGTCAAGAGCTCATCTGTATATAGCTACCACCATTTAGAGAGTGTCCCTTAAGACTGAAACATTTGGTGCTTAGAATCAATTAACCGGTCATACTTTCATCAGATCGCTGCTTGAAATATTTCGGCACTAATCTTCCTGCTCATGAATCCTAATTTTTCTTTAGTTTATAAATCGCACAGTCCAAGGTCCACCCCGGACTGTAGCACCACCTAAAGTAAAATTTATAAGCCGGTAGCCAAACTCCTTCGTCGAGTGGATGAAGTTATTGTCAATCAACATCGACATTAATTCGACCTGACAACAAAATGTCAGACGTATCAGCTGTTAAACAGATGTATTCGTTCCAAGTTCTCACTGCTGACGGGAGGTCAACGTTCCTCTCCTCCGTTTTGGACATATAGTTTGTATAAAACTTTCTTCCTTCTTGTATGTCTGTTGTTTCGCTGCACGCACTTACAGACACTATGTTAATTCTTCAACCAGGAGTTTCTTCTGCACTTGATGCTTACAGTATAGAACTTCTCGAAAGGTTCGGAGAGCCGATTAGAAGAAATTACAGCAGTCTCTGGAATCAAATTTTTTTAGAGGACTTCTTCAGAATTCTGTTGGCGGAGAAATTTATTTTGTAATTTGGCTACAACAAGACGTTGGCTTCCAGAAACATTCGAACATTCAAAATACTAGCGCTGTACACTGCGTTGATCGCATTGATTGACCGTGCTTTGATCAGGAGGGTGTCTGGTCACTTTGTGGATGTTTAGATGTAGGAAACGTGTGTTAACCATGATGAAAATTCACTCAGCCACAAAGTTGATAAGCCTGAGTTCACTCATATGTGGAGTATGTATGTCGGAAAGCTTTACCATCAAAATCCTCGCTATTCCTTACTTGCCCATAAAATGACCAACTAACATTGTTGTGGAATGACGAAACCAAACGAGCTGTGGCCGACAAAAAGAGTGCATTCCAAGCGTTGACAAAATGCGATCGGAGCGACGATATCGAAAAAGCTCGACTGGCTCTTGAATACGAGCGTCTTAAAAAGATCGCAAAGAAAGTCCTGGCTCGATCTCGAGCGGCAGCAGCGGTCGTCTAAGGATTTGCACATGGTATTTATCGACCTCGAAAAAGCATTCGATCGAGTGCCTAGGGATCTCATATGGGCCGCGCTGAGGTCTCAAAACGTACCGGAAACGTATGTTAGAATAATACAAGTACGGAAACGTGAAAACAGCGGTTAAAAGCTCTGCTGGACTAACGAGAGAATTTCCAGTTAATGTCGGAAAGCATCAAGGAAGCGTACTTAGCCCTTTCCTCTTTAACGTAGTATTCGACTATCTTTTAAAAGACTGCATAAGCGAAGCAAATGTAACGCCAATTCCCTTCGCTGACGACGCAGTTATACTCAGCAATAACGTCGAAGATTTACAGAACGGGTTTAAAATAAGTCGTTCAAAGTCGGAGCATCTGACGTGCCCGTTTGCACATCCGTTGCGACCTGTTCCGGATATAATGTTAGACGGAATAGTTCTTCCGAAAAGCACTATCTTTAAGTACTTTGGATCAATCGTTAACATGGAAGCGAAATGTGACGACGACGTAAACCACAGAGTGAGCGTGGGATGGATGAAATGGCGGGAATCTTTTGCGCCGAAAATTTCCACTTTAATTAAAGGAGAAACTCTACACCACGGTTGTAAGACTAGCTCTTATATACGGTTGACAGTGCTGGACAATGTACGAAGCGTTTAAAAACAAAATGACGGCAGCGAAAATGAAAATGTTAAGGATGTCTAGTGGAGTCACTAAACGCGATTGCATTGGATCTACGCTTATAAGAGGAAGTCTACATATAAAGAATTCGGTAACCGAACAGCTTGAGGCGAATAGAATAAACTGGTATTGCCACGTTCAAAGAAGATCTGCGGAAAATCCGGTTAAAAAGGCACTATCAACTACGGTCACTCCAACTGTAAGAAAACGAGGTCGGAAAAAGAATTTCTGGATTTCTCAGATGGCAAATGCGCAACAACGCCTGTGGCTAACCACTGAAGCGATCCAGGACCGAGCATTATGTAGACGCGTACTGCGGTCTGCGACATTAGCCAACCCCATAAGCGGAGCAGCAGCGATGCAGTATAAATGGGAAACTCGTTACGCACAAGTTCGTATAACGAGGAAAGGGATAATAAAAGGATAAGAAGAAGAAGAACATTGTTGTGCTTAGGACATTGGTGAAACTTCGCAGTAGCAAGCTTCGACAAAGGCATCCTTCTGATAGCTTATCAGGCTTATGCTGGCAAATTTTAGTTACTGTAATTGTGTTCACTCAAAACTCTAATTTTTATTTTTATGACGAATAGGCTTAGTTTGTGCTTTCTATAGCAGTTACATATTTTTAATTGTTTTCTTGCTTCGCCCATTCCATTACACATCTTAGGTTGCAACCCCTCATTCATGAATATGTGTAAGCCGCTTAAATGAAGTCATCGCTTAATGCACATCTGAAGTCGCCAAATCTTCTCAGGAACTGGCTATGCACTGCGTTTCACCCAGAAGCACCTGCGCAAGCCCAAGTCCAGTTGAAATAACTTTGAATGAATTTGAGAAGACAAGGATTTGTGGGCTTAGTAAAAGAATGATTTAGGAGTTGATGTTTAAAAGAAATATTGTCTAGCAATACATACAAACGTCAGCAAAGTCACTTCAGCGCAGAACTATTAGAAAGTATTTGATCAGCGGCATAGAGGATAAGTGCGCAAGGGTGATAGTGTACTTTAAATACTTGTCAAACGGTTCATCTTAATAAATGGGATCTCTCGACATAGTTAGCCTTTTTTGTAACATTGAACCTGAAGGGGAGGACTTACTATATAGGGTAGGGTTGATCATTTATAGTTGAAATAGTGCTTCAAAGTTCAGTTGGCCAGGGGCTAAATCGATCGAACCACAAGGTTTATGTATATATTTTTCTTCAAGTATTTCATACTTGCGCCCTGCTTAAGGATTAGGTCCATGGATAAACAGGCTTTTTCCTTGTTGATATACATACTCGTATATTTGCCTTCGTTTGGCTGAGCAGATCTCTTCTATACAAGAACAGAAAATTGTTTTTTCTTTCATTTTTCGAGGTTGGAAATAAATAAGAAGTTTGTATATATGTTGCTTAAAATCGTCCAGTTTACCTGACAATATTTCTTCACTATTGCAACAAGCATGTTTTGCGGGTTTGAAGCTGAGAGCAAGCTTCGATAAACTTTTTTGAAGAAAATTCTGCAATTTTGTGATATCCTCAAATTGGAAAGAGTGAATAGGAAATCGAGAAGCTTCTCAAGTCTGGCATTCCCAATCGAAAAATTCTTATTTTACTGTGCATAATCTGTACTTGAACAATTTATTTATTTATTGAATGCATTGTTACTCTATTCATTTTTAAGTTATTAAAACTGTGTATTGAACAGGTATAAAGTTTACAGAATTTAAATTTCATTTAACAATTTACAAGCACTAAACGTAAAAGAAATAACTGATATTTGATAGATATACGAGTACCTATAGCAAAACCGAGAAAAATAGAAGTGAGAAGAAAGATAAGAAGATTATATACTTAGTCCTGCCATAAGTTCTTTTACGAATATAAAAGGCCATTTAAAAAAACCAGTAAATATATTGTATTCAAAATTGTTTCATTTATTAGACCACAACATTGGTTATTAAAAAAATTCAATTCACTCGAAATGACTACCTTTTGCTTTAACACAAGCTTCCAAACGGGATTGCCATTGGGCTATAGCGGCACGTACGGTTTCCATAAAGATCGTCGACGTTGCTCTGGTTAATGCTGCTTTAAGGCTTTCCAAATTTCTGTGGGGAGTCTTGCCGGCCATGTTCTCCAATTCTGACCACAAACCATAATCCAGTGGATTTAGATCTGGACTCCCCGACAGCCAATCTTCTGCTGCCTTAAAGCCAGGAATATTGACTCTGAGCCTTAGTTTCTAAGTTATGTTATGTGGTTTTAGCTTTGTGTCCGAATTCATTCACGCACTGCTTTTACTACCGCATTCGTAAGGACGACACACGGGCGGCAACTTTTTGGCCTGTCCTCTACTCCAGACGATTCGCCGAAGCGAGCAATAGCCCAATAAACGACTATTCTCAATATTCCGACTGGTTTTAGCAAATCGAAAATTTGGCCAGCACTTTGTAATATGTAATTAAAGAGTTCTTTCGTAAAGTGATTTTCTATGCTCCGCCTTTTGATATGAATGGGATGATTATTCCAAGGGGAACTGCATGTATGAAAAACTGACGAATGCGATTTAAGGCGATTTAATTGGTGAAAGCTGGTATGTAGCCATACCGTCTTAAACAAGTTTTCCAATAGGGACTTGACAACTTTGAATTTAATTTGTGAACGCACTCTTTCACTAATTATCAAACTGTCACTGTCAATTTATTCAGTAAACTCAACATTCTCATCATGGTAAAGTACACGAACGAGCAACGTCTGCAAATTATAAACATTTTCTACCGAAATTCGGAGTCGGTGACTTCAATTTTAAGAGCGTTAATTCCAATTTTCGGTCGTAATTCTCGCCCTAGTAGACAGGCAATAACAAGCTTAGTGCAAAAATGTAATTCTACATATTCGTTGTGTGATGTTGGGTATCGCTCAGACCACATTATGGCGTATTTTGCATTTGGATCTTGTTTTACACCCATACACGACATGCGGTTTCAACAGGATGGTGCCACAAGAAAGTATGGTGAGCGTGTTATCTCAAGAAACGGGCCAGTCGATTTGCCGCCTCGTTCGTGCGATTTAACGCCGCTTGACTATTTTCGGTGGGGCTACCGTTAAGTCATTAGTTTATGCCAACAAGTCGGCGACGAAGTCGAGTTCCATTCATAAATGTTTTGATTGTACTTCAAACCGATAACAAAGTTTTTAAAATATCTCAAATGGTTTGCGTTTTATTTAAAAAAAAAAGTTGTCAAGTCCTTATTGAAAAACCCTTTATTAAATATGTATCATGCAGAGTTGTTAAGTTTCATTTCATTTCACTTTCCTGAAGACGAAGAATCTAAACTTCCAAATGCTTCACACTGTACGTATGTGATTGGCATTATTAGTTTCTTCTTAACTTTGCTGGACAAGAACTGTTCTATTGGGCTAACAAACATTGTTTATGTAATCGATCCAGTTTAGATATTCGTTAATGGATTCCTAAGTTTTTAATTTTGGTTACAAATTCAATAGGATCATGATTAACATGAATCGGATTCGAAAATTCAAATTATTACAAATCAACAGCGTCTTGGCTTTTGATGAAGCAATTTTTGTGTGACCCAACAAATAAAGAATGAAGGTCTGAGACTGGGAGGAACTTTTTTATATAATTGAACATCGTCCGCATAAATATGATAGTCATAAATAGTATTCATGTATAACGTAAACAGAAGAGGACCTATGGCAGATCCCTAGGGCACACCGGAAGTAAGTGGCAGATTCAACGATTTTTTGTCACTTTGGTTCAGATTGCAAAGATTGACACACATGACCATCAAAAGCAAATTGATTTTATACAGAAGAATTTGATGGTTTACTGAATCAAAGGCTGTTGAGAAGTCGATAAAATCTACGAGTGACATCGCATCTTCATCGATTGTAGAACGTAAATCATTAGTAATTTTCAGCAGAGCTTAAACCAGATTGGTGTTTTATTTTAAAATAAAGATATTCACTTATTGGCTAACGATTTTCTCAAACACTTTACTGAAAAAAAAACACAATTGCAATTGCCCTATATTCGGAATTTCACATGATTTAGGATTAGGAAATAATTTTGCTTGCTTCCATCCTTCCGAGATAGTACCAGTCATTATATGTAATTGTATTTAAGAAATGTATTATATGTTTAAAAATAACAGGCAACACATTTTAAAGTAACCCCTTCTATAGCTTGTAAAGAACAGAACTATAAAGCCTTCTTCAAAGTCGATTTAGGCCAGTAATATTTATTTATCACCGAAAGAGAGAAATAAGTGTACCTTTTAGAAATTTTGTGTTTTCCCACATAACTTGTTTAACTAAGTCAAAATCAGTAAACAACAGATGAAACCACTATAAAACGCAAGTTAACACAAGTTAAGTGAACTATCCCCAACGATATCTTGTTGCCAAAGATGTTTTTGGAAACTTAAGTCTGACTTTGCGGTTGTTTCAAAGGTTTTATTTTGCTGCGCTACACAATTGTTATTGAATTAATGAACCTTCCTTTAAATTATTTTATTTCTTCCCAGTTACTGAATTATTGCATCATAATGCCAAAGTTCAATTTCATAAAGTAACCGGTCTCATTGGCATTGACCAAAAATAATTTTCTGAGGTTAAAACAAGAGTACTCGTATTGCAGGTTAGGAAAAAACCAACGCCGTCAATTACTTTTAATTAGAAAATTTTTGAATGGGCAACATGATCAACTTGGAAGGTAGGCGAATCAACTGCAAAGAAGCTAGGATAAGGAGAATACCTCCAAGAAGAAAATGGCGAACCTGCATTTATCGAATTCTTACTACTGACTACTAAACCAAGGGAATGAGAGTGAGGTCTATTTAAACTTGAGGTGCTTCCATCGAATGTCAAATTTCAAAGTGGAAATCACTATGCATGGACCTTGCAAATTGACAAAAGCACATTATGGTTAGGAAATCATCCAAATTGATTAGACAGCGATCAATAAAAGCACGCCTCATGATATTTGAAAGACCCTCAGCCAGATCAAAAGCAATTTCTAGCATTAGCTATTGAGTCAAGAGCCCATCAGCAACGTTGACATCCGATGATTATCACTTTAAAAGGATTAATTTATTGAAGAATCCCGACATCTTAAACCAACAGCAAGATGCATATTAAGCTGCCAAAAAAAAATTGCAGTAGTATTTTAGAGCGGCGATGGCGATGGCGCGATAGTTAGCTCATTGGACTATCCCGCAGACAGTCTGGGTTCGATTCCTGGCTGGGTCACCAACAATATTTCAAATCGCCATCATCCTTTTGGCGGGCAATGGCAAACTCCCGAAAGTAAAATTGCCTACGAAAAGCTTCTAAGGAGTGCCGTTCGGACTCGGCGATAAACAGTAGGCACCGCTTAGATGTGACAAAAATGACAACATGAGCAACACAAATGAGTGTCAAGAAGCTAGGCCATGGCCCACACCGGGCTGGCAGCGCCACAGTGTTTTTTTTTTTTTTTTTTGTATTTTAGAGCTCTACAAGTAAAATCGACAGAATCAATGAAACATATCCTAAATCAGAAAGAGTACCAGCCAAACACCACTTCAAGAACAGGGAACAGAATTTATGTTGGTGCAAACAATTTAGTGTGAAGGTAACCTATGGAAATAAGGATGGAAAACTTGAAGAAGGGCATCAGTCGGTGCTGAGAATATAGAAAACCTACTTCAACCAACTTTTAGTTTCATTGAAAGCCATCCATTGCCAGATGGGCTTGCTAGGAGGCATGGGGTTGTGCTTATAAACAGAGCATCATGTGGCAGCAGAGACTCTTTTTTTATTTATAACTAGCGCGTGCTAAAGTTATTAGCACCTTTAAAATGTTGACATACAGTGCGGGCGAAGGAAACTTAGAAACAAAGAAAAGAGAATTACCGATGTACGTTGGTTTTAAATGTTTGCAAGATGCAATGACTAGAATATAAAGAGCTCGGCCGGGCATTCCATTAACGAGTTGTACGACTTCATTTTAAGGTTTAAAAGAGCGTAATGCTACAGGCAATTTCTGGCAAAACAAGGTCTGCCAACATACCATACATCACGTCGATAAACTATGCAATAAAGATCACAAGTTCAAGGAGAAGCTGGAAGCAAATAACTAGCCTAACCTCAATCTGAGTTTTGGCTTCACCCTATACTACTTCACTACATGCATTCGATATTGCCCAATGGCTTGATCATAAAGTTATATCTCATGAGATCATGAGGTCCATCAGACAGATAAAAACAAACATTTTGTTTAGGTATTGATTTGAGATACATGGGACCAAAACTTTTCGAAGTGGCCTTGATAATTGGTGACCCTTTATGTGCACTCAGCTTTCTTTATTATGAATTTTTTTACACATATTCTTGCTTTGTTGGTTGAGTTATTTTTAACAATTTAGTGCTTCCCAAACAATTTCGGTTATCAAGGTATGATAACCCTCAGCAAATACTTCAATGATGCTACTCGAATATTTTTAGTTAGTCCTCCGATTCAATTAGAATTTTGGGGAATAAACGACCTTTCGCCCAGGAATTTACGATATTTTATAAAATAATCGTTGTGACAATTACTGATTACTAAAAGCTGCACTGCAAGTCCCATTGTCTCTTGTGAACTCGAAAAAATAACTAAATGCCAGAGTAATGTACCGAAGCCTCTGTCCAGGGTCGATCTTTAAATGTAAATTGAAGAAACCGTTTCCAGAAACAGTTGCTTCATTTAGATATAAGTTCAGTTTAATTTATATTACATAACTTGCAGTGGAAATCTGAAGAGATACATACATAATACATAATAATTCCCCCAGTTATCATGCTTTGTTATTATCTTTTTAGTTGCGTACGAGTACTTTGCAAATTAAATATTTTGAAATTGCGATCACGACCCAGACTAGGTGCTGGTGGAGGTGGAACTGGAAATGGGATTCACCTCAAGACAAAAAGACAAAGTGGAGCATGTTGATTTCAAGTCACTTGGCTGTTGTTGTTTCTCACAGAAGCTGAATTGTATATTTATTATGTACTTTGAGAAGAAAGATGGAACTGTCTTTTCTGAGAATCATCTATGGGCTAAAGATTCTTATTTTGTTTGATTCACTGTAATGCTACTATATTAATGTCTTGCGGAGTCGTGTAAGAATAATTCTGAAGTATACAAATATCTTATATCTGGATTAAGACTATAAGATGACGATTTAAAGGTACATGGTCTTTAACAATTAAAGTTGTTGCAGGCCTCTACTGCATTGAGCTTCCGAGCTAGATTTAAAGACTCCGCAGGTCTTTCATTCACTCTACATGTCTAAGCCATCTCAGGGGACCGATGAACAGAGTTCTGACTAGGTCGAGGTCACTGTTAAGTTCGTATAGTTCGCCGTTCAAGTCTTGGGTCGAATATTTTTCGAATATTTCTCGAAGCAACAAGAAAGGGAATATCTTCATCCGCTTTCAAAAGAGTATATGCTACAGCGTCATAAAGTAGGACTGAGTAGATCAAGACCTTATATAGTCACCTTAGTTGTTTGCGATAGGGCCTTACTACTAGTATAATAGTGTCGAATATGACGTTACGTTACGATAGAAGTTACATAAAAACCAGTGAGACGATGTTGGGTATCTCATAGCCTTTTCCATGATTTCAGATTTTCTTGATCTGAAGCCTCGGTAATAGGAAATAGTCAACCTATTGACGAAGGTTTTTGGGCGTTCACACAATATAGCAGACATTTACCCCTGAAGTTGGCGCAGTTGAGGGGATCTGTTTCTTATAGGCAGAGATTTCATTCATCAGTCATTAACTTTTGCCTGCATTTCTCATTAAGCATGTCTGATAACATGACAGCGTCGCCACTGGTCTTTGGTACTTAATACTGGCGGCATAGGAGTTGTTTAGAGATTTCGAGACGAGCATTTGGCGAAGATTGTGGCGGTCTCTTGCATTTGCAGCTTTTCCACGGTAGATCTTCTCACAGTAGTTCTTCTTTGTTGCAGCGCTTAGGAAATTCGCATTCGTACCTTGGCAGCAACAATATAGTGATTCGAGTCAATGTAGGCGGCCAGGAAAGTTCACACGTCCAGAATACTGAGAGCGTACTTTACGTCTTTTGCAATATCATTATTGAAGGACTACATCAACTTGCATGAAACGGATACCGCCATGCCCCCTTGTATCGGGTGTCTCATAATTCACGCAAAATGTAATTTTGATAGAAAATACAGATTTTTAATTAGAATATACAGATAAGAGTATACAGATTGTATGGAATATCACATCGGATAAATGGCCACCACGGCTTTGCTGGCAAGTCCGTACTCTTTTATTAAAATTTTCTATCACCGTTTCACATAAATGTGGCTGAATTTTACTAATATCCTCCCAATTTGCTCTTTCAAGGCGTTGGTGGTCGTGGGCTTGTTTGCATAGACCTTTTACTTCAAAAACCACAAAAAAAAGTCCAATGGCGTTAAAACGCATGATCTGAATGGCCAATTCTGATCGCAAAAACGGCTGACTACACGATTAGGAAATGACTCATGCAGTATTTGAATTGTTTCTCTGGCTGTATGGCATGTGGCACTGTCTTGTTGAAACCACATGTTGGTCATATCCATATCTTGTAATTTAGGCACTAAAAACTGGGCTATCATGTCACGATAACGAACACCATTAATTGTCACTGCCCGATCAGCCGCATTTTCGAAGAGGAATGATCCGATAATGCCGCCAGTCCAAAATCTGCTCCAAACAATCAAGCGTTGTGGATGCATTTGTTTCTCAATAATTACTCGCTGACAAACCGCGATCCATTTCCACTAACCCCGAATTGTCAGCTGTCACATTGATATCTTTTTTTCCATTGTCATCAGTTTACTTTTAAATGGCGCGAAATTCAAATTTTGCGTGAATTATGGGACACCCTTTGTATATTGAGATTAGGAAACCTATGTGCTTCCTCTAGTAATGTCTCGTACCGCCACAAAGTCAATAATCTTATTTCTTCTCTCATACTTCGCACATTGCTCATATCTCTTATCGACGAGCTCATAAAAACATTCTTTGATGGTTCCGTCATGGTCTTCCGTAGGACTATGAGCACATACCACGTTGATCAAAAATTTTCCACCGTGTGGCCTCCCATTGTTCCGATTTGAGTACTGTTTTTTTTTTTTTGTAAGTTGGTACATCTGTTATTGATATTCTCTCTAAATCTTAGCGTCATAGCTTGACATTTGCAAAAGTTACGTAGCCAAGAGTACATCTATCGCTGTGTGTGTTGGCTTTTTTTGGCAAGGTGATATAAGGTGAGCTTTGATGCTCACGTGTTGGAAGTTCAAGATGGCTAAGTCTGCCGCACATATCAAATTCGAATTTCCCGTTAGCATTTAACATAGTAGGTACTTATCCCAGTTTTTCATCCTTCTCAAGTGCGCGCCATCCCATCACACTCTTTGACTTTTCTTTGGCTGTACGTAGCCTATTAAGGGTCCGAACATTCCACGTTCAGATTCGAAGGTCGTTGTCCTGAAAAAGTTTGCAGAATCGTCAACAGAGAACCTATTTCCACTATGTCCGAGACCATTAGTTGGTTCGTCAAATCATGTAATTATTTAAATAGAGGGAGCCCTATGGCGACGAACGCCACTGGCCGAACTTCCCTTGTGATTCTAGTTCTCGGTTGTTTTGAGTAGACTCAAGCCAGAACACCGTTTGTAAATTTTTGAAATTAAGTTTGGAAAACATGGTTCAATACGAGAAACTCTTCGGGTATTGCTTGCAATTTATAGAGCTCACAATCGTTCATCAGAGAGATTATTTCGAGAATCTGTGGATCGTTTTGCAATATGTTTACTCTAGAAAATACTATGCGTTCTGTTAGGCGTGATACAGTGGAAAATTATGCTTAAAGATCTTGGCTAAAGTGCCTACAAGATTCAACTTTTAGAGGAGTTTAAGCCACATGATAATCGTTCGCAACGTGCGTTTATTGAATGGACCGAAGGAAACATCCTGTTGATCCAAAATTACAATTAAAAATTTTGTTCAGTGATGAAGCCCACTTTTGCCTTAATGACTATGCCAATCAACAACATTTGGAGGAATTATAATCATTTGACGAATGATTAACTTCACGAAAGGGTTCTGTTAACTAGCCATCTCATTAGTGCGATTTGACGCCATTACATTTTTTTTTATTTTTGGATATGCATATCTATGCCGATATCAGAAACAATTGAGCACTTAGAAGCCAATATTCGACGCGTTATTGGCAAAATACCGTCTGGTTTACTGCGAAGAGTATGTGAAAATTACACCTCCAGATTATGCCATGCACAAGCCACATTACTGAAATCATACTCAAACATTGCAGTAATCATATAGTACCACAATTTTGTCTATCAAACAAAGCAAATTCCATGGATATTAAAGACTTTTTTTTGTTGTTGCGTTTTTTTTAATTTGAAGTTCTCCGATTCTAAAAAATTCACTCTTTTTAAGTAACAGTGCGAACAGTATGATAGAAATCAGTGCATATAATTCTCTGTGACTGCGGAAAGTACTGTCCAAAGCACTTTGATCTGAGCGCCCTCAAGAAATTTCGAGAACCCTTAAATGCCTAAAAGTTACAATGAATCCTTGACCTGCATTAAAGTGCACTTCAGCACCAAAGTCGAGCCTACGTACAGAAAATCTACCCACAGGAGGATTATTCTTAACAGCGCTAGCTAAAAACGCTATCTCGTATTTACAATTTGCCTAAACAACAGGCAACGTTTTTCAACGCACAGCGTAGACCCCCTTTACGTTATGGGTTATAGCATTTCTCTGGCCTTAATTCCCCTGTAGATTCCTGTTTCTCATCTCCATCAATTTTCAGTCTTTCAGGTGACAAAAAATGCAACTCACGAGTGCTGTATGCCAAGTCAAGCAAATAAAAAGTACCAACCCAAAAATATAAAGAAAAATAAGTTTCTACAGGGCCTACGCAATATCACAACTCAATGTCAGTTGAGATATAAATAAACAACTTTCAACTTGCATCAAAGCTGGAACCTAGATTCTTCGAAATAGTGTAAGAGACCTAATCACCGAGGTACAGGGAATAGTAAAAGTGTTAAACCAAAATTGTCATCTGCTTCTCAACGTGCATCAAATATTAAGGAACCTCCTTCCAGTCAACGATGAAGAGTTCCCCCCTTCAAAAATATAACAAATTGACTAGAAGCGATGTTGATCAGGGAAAATAGCAACGAACTTGAAGGCAAGTCTCAACATCTCATCACATGATAACATTTATAGTCTTGAGCTAAATTCAAGATCCCTACACCACTGATCTAGGTGTACCGCGTAACGATGGAAAACGCAAGGTGCAATGTTTCTCTGAACTATTTTAAAAGTGTGCTGGATTGCGGCAAAGAGATTCTCTGTCTTGTAATTTATGTGTATTTATGGTGTAGTACTGGAACAGATAGTGCCTATGGCAGGTGCTAACACGGAAGGGGCAAGCTTCAACAAATCTCTCCGGTTGCCGGTATACTTTGACTACATCAATATCGACGGTCGAGGCAATTGAAGAATAGTGAGTTGGTTTTGAAAGAAAATAAGCGGACTGCTGCTATACAGAGCCAATTCGTGGACAATTAGCAGAAAATTCCTGTCCAATATCTGGTCATGCGAAAAGGGCGAATGCAGGAGAAAATACAACCACGAACTGTATAAATTGCATCATGATGTGCAAGACAAAGCACTTCGACTACACCGGCTCGGCTGCATTAAGCAAATAAGCAATTATGATCTTTGAAATACAGCCCCCAGAAAGGCCCTTCATTTAAAGAATAAAGATATCATGGATTCAAGAGCGATTGTTTTCAACAACCGGCTCGGCTGCATTAAGCAAATAAGCAATTATGATCTTTGAAACACAGCCCCCAGAACGGCCCTTCATTTAAAGAATAAAGATATCATGGATTCAAGAGCGATTGTTTTCAACAACAGGAAAATGCGTGACCAGAACAGATAAAAGTAAAAGGCTGTCATGTGTAAGGCACAAACTAATATCTTAGATCAACATTTTTTTCTAACCTCTATTTTAACCACGTCGGTGATACCGATGGCGCGTAAGTTAGCTCATTAGACTATCACGCAGAGAGTCTGGGTACAATTCCTGGCATGGTCACCAACAATTTTTCAAATCGCCATTACCCTTTCGGCGGGCAATGGCAAACTACCGAAGATAAAATTACCTACAAAAATATATACCGTAGACCCCGCTCAGATGTGACAAAAATGACAACTTGAGCAACACAAATGAGTGTCAAGAAGCTAAGCCATGGCCCATACCGGGCTGCCAGCGACACAGTGTTTTTTTTTTGTATTTCAACCACAGCAATCTGAAAAATGCTTAAATTCATCGACTCACTGGTTGAAAATCCCTTCACGACTTTATTTCTGTTATCATAAACCCTTGTTTTTTACGATGTGCTCATCTAATCTATCGGTTTTTCGATTTTAACCGCAATTCACCATATTCCTTGATTGTAAGTCATCTATTTTGTAAGTCATAAGTTTCCGACCGATCACAGCATACGACCTATCCTTTTTTTTTTTTTTGCGTGCGAAGGTGGAACCTTGCAAAGGCACCAATGCCAATGGTCCGACGTCCAGTGGTAGTGTCAGATTCTTAAAACCCGGGGAATCTTTCCGTTTATTCCCCCGCGGAACTACCGCTAAGTATTACTTCGCGAGAGACGGATTTGAGCTTTTTGCTTCGCCACGGGGTGCTTAGCGAATTCGCGTTCCGTTGCTGTTCTAAATTCCTTAGATCGCACATTATTCGTACTGCTGCATGGTTCACAGCAGCCCAAAGATCTTCAGATTTCAACATATATTGAACCATGTTTTCCGGTGTTGGCCGTTCACCAAATTCTTCACACAATATAGCTCTTTCGTTTGAATACCATGCACATTCGAAGAAAACGTGCTTCACGTTCCACAGGACGGACTCGAATCACGGTTTCGCTTGAATAGATATTCCCGAAAACAACCGTGACCCGTCAAGAACTGTGTAAGATAGTAATTCAGTTCGCCGTGTTTTTGTTTTACCCAACTTTCAATCCTTGGGATTAGTCGGTACGTCCATCTCCCTTTTTGGGACTCGTTCCATTGTTGTTGTCACGCTTCTATACTGAAGATTCTTTCGAATTTATTCGCTTTGTTTATGGATGGCCCGATTTGCACGCGATTTTCATAAAGTCGTCTAGCTTCTAAAGCTAAAGGATAGTACCAATATCGCGTCGTGGTGTCGCAGTGCACATAATCTGTACACAGCTTTGAATCCCTTCATGTGTGTCTTTTTATTCGTGACGTCAGACCATATTTGTGCCCCATACAGCTGTATAGAGGCTACAACTCTCGCAAGCATTAATCATTTGCCTTGTTTCGGACCGCCAATATTCGATATGAGTCTCGAAAGAGCGCCTATCACTTTCGACGATTTCTTGCAAGCGTATGCGAGGTGATGCTTGAAATGAAGCCGGGCATCAATCATCACTCCCAGGTATTTTATAATTGGTCTTGAAATAATTGTGTGCTCTCCGACTTTTATAGTTATTGTTTCTAGCACCCTTCTACTCGTAATGCGAACGGATTCCGTTTTATGTTCCTCGAGGTCTAAACTCATATCGCGTAGCCAGTTTTTTATCAGTGCTATTGCTTCGTTGCAATACAACTCGATTTCTTCAAGTCGTTTCGCAACGACTACAATAGCAATATCGTCCGCAAAGCCTATAATGGCGGCCTGGGGACTGGGAGTCGTAGAATGTTGTCATACATTACGTTCTACAGTAAGGGACCTAACACTGCTCCTTGGGGCACGCCCCCTGTAATTTAATATAATTTCATCCCGTCGTCGGAGTCGTAGAGGAGCAACCTATCGGTAAAGTAGCTCATGATCAATTTTAATATGTACTTCGGTACATTTAATCTTTCGAGGCATTGTAAAATACGCGATCAGTTCGCCGAGTGAAAAGCATTTTTCACGTTAAGTGTAACCACGGCGCAGTTTTTTTACTGCCTCCTTTCCATCGTCTACCTTCTATGGCCGATTGGGCTTTGTCTATTACGGTTTTAATCGCGTCGATTGTCGATCGGCCCTTTCTATTCCCTCGCTTAAGCATGCATTATACATGCTAACGAAAACGTCTAGGCTGACCTTCACCGCTATTTTTAAAGGCCTTGACCGGGGGCTTTCCGATCTTCTACCCTCTCGATTGCAACGGTGAGTTCATCGGTTGTTAAGGCAGGAATGTGTTCACGTAGTTCTCCGATCTCGCTTAGTAGAACTCCGTCATGTTGAGAGGGGAACAGAATTTCTACGATTCTGCTGAGAAATAGCGGGAAATTTGGAGCCGGTCTCTGAGGCGTTCTGAGCTTCGCGGTTATGATTTTGTACGCTTTACCCCATACATTTTCGTTCAATTGCGTACAAAGATCCTTAAAGCACTGTCTTTTGCTAGACTTAATAGCGGATTTGAATGCGGCGCGTGCTTCTTTATATGCTGTCCTAAATATCAAATGTCTATCCGTGCCTTAAGACCGGCTGATCGAAGTTCCTTAACGTCGTCGTTCCACCACCAATACGTTGGACGCATACGCATACGACCTATCCAACGAACCTAATTGAGTATATCACTTCTGGATTCACCATATTCGGTCGAAAACGAGGACAGTTTATGCATAATACTGCTCTTTACTGCAAATAGACAGTCAAAAGCCACTGTTGGCTTAGGAAATATCAGAATCGAAAAAATTATTGCTCTGCTTTGTAACCGAGTTGAGCTCAGTATAATATCGACAGGTTTACAACAACTTTTTACGGCACACTATAGTATACTTCAAAATCCTTAAAATTCATGGTTTTTACTAAAAAAAAAAAAAAACCTCAAAGCCTTAAGCTTCACGAAAACAAAGGGTTTTGGTTTGGCATCACTTTGTTAACATGTCTTTCAATAAAATTCCTAAAATATGTCTATAAAGTTGCTCATAAAAACGAAATAACCTCAAAACAACCACAGATTACTACTTTAAAGATGGCCAGAATTAACATCTGTAAACATGTCGCATTGTATTGCCTAGTTGTAAAAATAAACTGTTACAATTTATAGTTTATCGTGAAGGGGAGAAACAAAGAAAGTCTCTCGTACGTATCTGTATCAAGAAACGTCAAAACAACATGCACTTAAACGTGACACAACCGATGATTGCACTTCAGAAGCACGTTAACCTGCTTTAACTTTCCAACACTTTACAGCCGAACGATTTTATATTTTTATATCTTACGCGGACCCGATATGTGCTACACTTCTTAGAATTTAACAAACAGAGCACATTTGAACTTGAAATGACAGTAGTTAGTTACACTGCATTGAACCGAATATAAATTCATATGGACATCAAAATACATTCATTTCCTTCCTCCATTTTGACGTTACACTTCCTCACAAGTCATAACCGCATTCAACGCTTGACAACAACATTAATGTACATGACAAAGGAGTATCTACTTAGTACGTATTCTAGACATGTTCCGAACTTGTTTTTTGTGATTGATTTTAGGCTTCAAATTGAGGTTATGTGTCAATAAATGGTAGTTATACGAGTACATAAAATTTTAATTTTAATTGGATTGATGTAAAACATTAGAGTAGGGGAATCCCCACAGGTGGTAGTAGATGTTGGACATGCTTTGGATATTAATAAACTCTCGGAGCACTTTCAGTTAGTCATGCGTTTTGTTTTGCAATTGAGAGTCTCAGCCAAGTTTTAGCTTCTGGAACCCAGTACCTATCAGAGGAGTGACAGTGTTGTCGTAAACAAGTACAAACAGTTGTTGTTTTTCGATGCAGTTTCTACAGATGACAGATTGAATCAGTTCTAAGAATTACAAGTTGTGTGAGCAAAAAATTATTAAGAATTCAAGCAAGATTCTGCTTTCTTGGATGACAATACTAATGAACTTGTTTATCATTATCAAGTATCTAGGTAGCCGTTTATTTACAGTTCAGTTATATCTTTCGAAATTATTTTAAATTATGCAAACAAATACCGGCCGGTTGGCCGTTTGTTGTGGTGCGACATGGTGATTCAAGACATGACGGTCGGTCTTGAGAAGCAACAATTATATTTTTTTTTAGATATACATACATATCATAGAGAAACTAACACC
Organism: Volucella inflata; assembly: GCA_928272305.1. Classification (NCBI taxonomy): domain Eukaryota; kingdom Metazoa; phylum Arthropoda; class Insecta; order Diptera; family Syrphidae; genus Volucella; species Volucella inflata. Next base: position 70,496,340 of record OV743719.1, read on the forward strand.
TTGTAATTAAGTTCAAGGGAATTTCTATAACATTGTATATAATAGAATAAAATTAAGTGCAGCTGTATTGGCAGCATTGTATTATATTACAATATAAAAGCAAACAGCGGTATTTGACTGTTAGATCGTAGGTAAAGTAGTCAATCTACTTATAAATAAATCACTTCCTAGTAGCTATTAAAAAGAATCGTCGGAATGAAGCCTGATTAGCTTAGTTAACAAAAAAATGCAGTTAATTGCAATAAGGGAGAGAAACCGCAACTTGAACGATTTCTAAATAAATTGTACATCATTAAATTTATCGGACAAAATTAGACAGATTGTATGGAATTCTTGGGATTAGTATCAGACTACGTCTTACAATCGCGAGACAGATTGAGGTTTAGCAATGAATCACACTCAAGGTTATAGGCATTACATTACATTTTTAAACCGCCCATTACATATATAAAGAGCATTTTCTTTTTAAAAAAAAGCAAAAAAGCTATAAACATTGTTTTTAACTTTAATGACAGATAAAGATGGCAACGATTAGTATAAGGCCTCGTAGAAGTAGCATCTTCCGACAGGTGCTGGTTCCTTAAATGACGAGAATGAGCCTCTGCAGCCGAACATCTTACAGCTCTGCTAATAAGTCCTACTTCACGCCTCCCCGTGGCGCCATCTGGGAATCTCACTAGAGGTTGCGAAGTGAAGGGGGCAAATGGCGAGTTTCCTGCGCCATTAACCAGGATTAGTGTCGGAAAAACAAAACAAGACCTTATCCGGGCTACTCCGACATATTTGGAGCTCAGGCCGGAAAGGATTTCCAGGACTTAGTCAGGGTCATAGAAAAGAGATGGTGGCGGACGAGCCCTATAAGGGCCAACGACAGCGCTCACATCCCGGAACGGGTTACTGGCTTCGGTGTAACCGACCCCTCGTCCTAGGGGCACTCAAAGTGGAACTGGTCCTCCAGGTTGGGGGTTGTGCCGCCGGGGTAACTGCCCAGCCATATAAAAAAAGATTAAGTTACGAAGCATCAACAAGCCTCGGATATGGACGGATCTACTGTTGACAACCCACGCAAACGATTTAAGGACAATGAGCTTCGGATATGCACGTGGAATGTTAGATCCCTTAATAGACCACGTGCAGCCGAGCAACTAGCGGAGGCCCTAGACTGCTGCAAAGCAGACATAACGCCCATCCAAGAAATGCGATGGGATGAGCCGGACAAAAAGAAGATGAAAAACTGCGACATCTACTACGGCAATTGCTATCGACGGCAAAAGCAGTTCTTTTTTGTATGCGGATTTGTTGTCGGAGGCAGACTAAGACAAGAAGTCCTCAGCTTCCGGCATGTGAGCGAGCGCCTCGTAGCAATACGCATCAAGGCTAAATTCGCCAACATAAGCCTCATATGCGCGCATGCCCCCACAGAGGAGAAAGATGACGACACCAAGGATGCCTTCTACGAGCTCCTCAACAAGACCTACGAGCAATGCCCTAGCTATGACATTAAAATTGTCCTCGGTGATTTTAATGCAAAGCTAGGAAGAGAGGGTGTCTTTGGTGGAACAATCGGAAAATATAGCCTGCACAACACCACCTCCGATAACGGATTCAGGCTAATCGACTTTGCGGCGGGGCGAAACATTGTCGTGGCTAGCACGCGGTTCCCACATCTCGACATACACAAGGGGACTTGGAGAACTCCTGATCAATCAACAGTCAACCAGATTGATCACATTGCGATCGACGCAAGACACTCCTCCAGCATTATGGATGTCCGTACGTTCCGAGGAGCCAACATCGACTCGGACCATTAGCTTGTTGTAGCCAAGGTACGGTTGCGGATATCCCAAACTACGCCAAGACAAACTAATGCTGTGAGAAAATTCGACGTCAGACGGCTACAATCGCAAGAGATCGCCAAGTCCTTCTCCGATCGAGTGTCTCTTAATCTCTTAAGAGGTCCAATGCCGCCAGCATCAAGCATCGAAGACCATTGGAAACACTGCCAAAACGCCATCAGAGATGCCGCTTCTGATGTGCTGGGTTTCACTCGTCCACCACAACGAAACCCCTGGTTCGATGATGAATGCCGGCAAGCACATGCAGCTAAGCAAGATGCATATAACGCGGCGCTGCTTAGAAAGACCAGAGCTGCTCATGAGCTCTATGAGCGGAAGAGGAGAGACGAACACCGGCTTCTCAGGAGGAAGAAGAAAGAGCATGAGAAGCGCGCGATCGAGGAAATTGAGAGATGCTACTCCAGGAATGAGGTTCGGAAGTTTTACCAAAAGGTAAAAATAACATGCCGCGGAAACAAACCCCGAACCGAAGCCTGTAGAGATGAACAGAGAAGATCATTTCTGCAGACTGTATAACGGCGATGACGGACCAAATATCGCTGTCAGGCAGAATCAACCTTTCAACCTGGACGATGATGACCAACAATTCCGTCCACCCGACCTGGATGAAGTGAAGATAGCCATATCGAAGCTTAAGTCCAACAAAGCTGCTGGAACGGATGGCCTGACTGCCGAGCTCTTCAAAGCGGCAGGCGATGACTTGGTAAGGAGCATACACCAACTCATCTGTAAAATATGGTCGGACGAAAGTATGCCCGATGAATGGGACCTCAGCATTGTTTGTCCAATTCTCAAGAAAGGAGACCCTCTGAACTGCGCCAACTACAGAGGCATCAGTCTCCTTAACATCGCATATAAGATCTTATCCGCCGTATTGTGTGAACGCCTGAAGCCGTTTGTCAACAACCTGATAGGTCCATATCAGTGTGGCTTCAGGCCAGGAAAGTCCACCATCGACCAGATATTCACACTACGGCAGATCTTGGAGAAGACCCATGAGCTTCAGATCGATACCCACCACCTATTCATCGATTTTAAGGCCGCGTATGACAGCTTCTATAGAGACGAGCTATATAGAGCAATGTCTAGTTTTGGCATCCCTGCCAAACTCGTCCGTCTGTGCAGGATGACGATGGAGAATGCACGCTGCTCCATCAAGGTCGGTAAAGATCTCACCGAGACCTTTGATGTCCAGAAAGGATTTAGACAAGGCGATGCGCTGTCATGCGATTTATTCAACATCGTACTTGAAAGAATAGTGCAAAACTCACGAGCAAACACAAGAGGCACTATCTTTCAAAAGTCCGTCCAACTACTCGCATACGCCGACGATATTGACATAATCGGGAGAAAGCAGCGTGATGTCAGTGGCGCTTTCGCGAGTATTGAGACGGAAGCGGCGAAAATGGGTTTAGCGGTCAATGAGGGCAAGACCAAGTATATGCTGTCAAGCAAAAAGGACAATCAACACTGACGTCTCGGACAGAACGTCACCCTCGACAGATATAACTTTGAGGTAGTTAAGGACTTTGTCTACCTAGGCTCCGCTTTAAATACAGACAACGACACCAGCGCTGAGATCAAGCGAAGAATAACTCTTGCCAACCGCTGTTTCTTTGGGTTAAGAAGGCAACTGAGTAGCAAAGCCCTCTCTCGGACAACAAAAGTCACCCTTTATAAGACTTTAATAATCCCGGTCCTGCTCTATGGCGCAGAGGCATGGACATTATCAAAAATGGATGAGGGTGTTCTTGGTTGCTTCGAGAGAAAAATTCTTCGGGCGATCTTCGGTCCCGTCTGCATTGACGGTGAGTGGAGGAGGAGATACAACGACGAACTGTATGGACTGTACAGCGACATGGACCTAGCCACAAGAGTGAAGATCCAAAGACTGAGATGGCTGGGTCATGTAGAGCGCATGGACACCAATGCTCCGGTCCGAAAAGTCTTCGAATTCGCCCCCGAGGGACAGCGCAGTAGAGGAAGGCCAAGACTTAGGTGGCGCACGCAAGTGGAAGAGGACCTCAGCCAACTTAGCGTGCGAAACTGGAGACAGCTAGCCAGGGATTGAGCTAGCTGGAGAAGCTTGTTGACTGAGGCCCAGGTCCACCCCGGACTGTAGCGCCACCTAAAGTAAGTAAGTAAGACAGATAAAGAGTGTCATTCATAAATGTTTGCTCATTATGAAATATGGTTTATGACATTAAGATTTGAGCAGAACTTCAGTCTTCGGCTATTTATGTAGGTTTATTTTGGCCAACCGTTTCACTTTCAATTATCTCACCAATAACGCACTGAATATAGCCTGCCAAGGACTGATTAGTTTGCGGTTTATCAGCAGACCATCGACATCGAAAACCGACGAAAACATTGATGAAGTAAAAGAAATGTTGGTCAATAACCGCAAATTAACCATCATTCACCAACTGAGCAGAGACCAAAAAAACCACGTCGTTTTCAGTCAAAAAAAAAGGCAATGCTCACGGTTTTCATGGATTAAAATGGTGTAGCGCATCATGAAAGAGTATTATTTGGGCATTATGAGACGTTTGCGTGAAGCAATTCGCCGAAAGAGACCACAATTGTGGGCTGAAAACTCGTGGATTTTGCACCATGATAACGCGCCGTCGCACAGTGCCATCATTATTCGTAATTTGTTGACGAAAAATGCAACAAATTTGGCTCTCTGTGTCTTCTTTCTGTTCCATCGAGTTAAAAAACCACCACGGGGAACGCGTTCCAGCAGCCGAGAGAAAGTAAGCACTGATGGACATACCGAAAACCGAAAATAAAAAAATGTTTCGAGAAGTGGATCAAGCGTTGGCATAAGTGTGTTGCAGTCGATGGGGATTACTTTGAAGGGGACATTATAGATTTAGATGAATAAACTTTTATTTTTAATAAAATCTTTAATAAATTGCGGAACTTTTTGATCAAGGTGGTACATCAAAGACTTTGATAGCCTTTCAAGAAGTAATGGAATGTCGTTAAAACACACGATCTCGGTGGTGAACAATTCTCTGATCTATTTCACGATATAACGTTGTCGTTGAATCGAATAATCGTCTGCAACAATGTCGTTGACTGCAGAACGTCTCAGTTGTTTAAACGTAAACAACTGTAAGTGTAGACTATATTTTACGGTGTGCTCATACATCCACGGGAGGAAGGATATGCCTTGCCATCGCTCTCCGTCAATTCTGCACTGGTGCCACCCTTGGCGTGAGTTGAGGCCCATCTAAAACCTCTTACTGATCTTAGGGTCTCGGCACCTAGGACTTGTTGCAACTCTACAAGTACATTGGGTAAGACCAGCAGGTGCATCCTCTACATTGGTGCCACTCAACCAGACCTATTAATGGCAGCTTGTAACTGGACAAATCATAACAACCTTCAGTGGCGTAAAAGTCTGAAGATACGAGTATTTTTGATAAGTCCAGTTTTTCTCTGCGCCTACTTTTTTATTAGACAACATTAATGGGTCAACCCTTGATAGCTGAGCGAGGGCCGCCATTGACTGCAATGCGATCTAGATCTTCGGTATTGTGAAAGTTGAGATCGATGGCGCTACCTGCGTTGAATGATGATGATGCTATTTTCTGGATTCGACTCATAAAACGGCAATTTTATTTTTTTTTTCCAATCCCATTGAACAAAAGGTTAACCCCGTCATTAAATTGGATTTTTCAACTAAAATATAGTTAGGGTTCATGTCAAGGCACTCAAGATCTCGTGACTTTGGTTCCTGCACCTTCTTGGTCTTTTACGAGTATAAAACGAGATATTTTGACAAGTTTTAAGGACTGATAAAAGCCCAATAGATACTATCGACGCCTAATAGACAATTTCGGAGTTTACACCCCAAATTGGTTACACCTTCTTCTGCAGGTACGAGGGCGGGTCAATAAGTCCGTGGCTTTTGGATTAAAACACAGATTTTTTGATAAAAAAATAATTTTATTTTTCAACGTAGTCTCCCTTGAGCTCTATACACTTTGTCCAACGCTTCTCCAATTTTTTTATCCCTTCCAAAAAAAATGATTTGTCGAGGTCCTCAAAATAGGCCTTTGTTGGCCTTCATCATTGGAGTCAAATCTTTTTCCACCAAGCCATTTCTTCAGGTTTGGGAACAAGAAGTAGTCGCTCGGAGCCAAATCTGGAGAATAGGGTGGATGAGGGAGCAATTCATAGACCAATTCATGGATTTTTGCCATGGCAACTGCACATGTGTGCACCCTTGCATTGTCTTGGTGTAAAAGAACTTTTTTCTTGGCCAAATGAGGTCGTTTTTTTTTCAAATCGTCATTGAATCGGTCCAATAAGTTGGCATAATATTCCCCATTGATTGTTCTTCCCTTTTGAAGGTAGTCAATGTGGATTATCCCGCGTGCATTCCAAAAAACAGTCGCCATAACTTTATTGGCTGACAAACCCACCTTGGACTTCTTTGGCGCCGATTCACCCTTAGAAACCCACTGTTTTGACTGTTGTTTGTTCTCTGGTGTGTTGTGATGGATCCATGTTTCGTCCACGGTTACAAAACGGCGCAAAAACTCCTCCATATTGCGATTTAACAACGCCAAACCTTCCTGTGAAGTTGTTACACGATTGCGTTTGTGGTCGACTGTGAGCAAACGCGGCACCCATCTTGCGGAAAGCTTTCTCATGCCCAAGTGATCATTCAAAATTGAAACCACTGAGCCATGCGAGATCCCTACGGCTGCCACAATCTCTCGCACTTTCAATCTTCGGTCGGCCAACACCATATCGTGAATTTTTTCGATTGTTTCGGGTGTAGAGACCTCAACTGGGCGTCCAGGACGTTCGGCATCTTCAGTGCTTGTACGGCCACAACGAAATTCAGTAAACCACTTTTTTACCATTGAAATCGATGGTGCAGAGTCCCCATAGTATTTATCAAGCTTAGCCTTGGTCTCGGTAATGGTTTTTTTTCGCAAGAAATAATGCTTAATAAGCACACGAAATTCACTTTTTTCCATTTTCTCCTCAAATTAGTGAGTAGTCTGATAAAAATAGCTGTCAAACACAAACTAACTGACGCAGCAAGTTTAAATTTTGACAGGAGTCAACTGACAGATGCCTGTTGACAGGAGCAGTGTTGCTGTTTCAGTAAAGAGGTCAGAAATTCAAAAAGTCACGGACTTATTGACCCGCCCTCGTACATTGTGTAGACCAGTCATCGGCTTTATTTTGCGAAGAGCAGAAATAAACTCTCCAATACCATTGATTTGACAAAGGGATTAAGGCCAGTTGGTACTAGTGTGTTTCCAAATATAGGAACAGAGGAAGCAAAAATGGGCTTTGAGTTTGAGTTGATGTTCGGAGAAAGAGTATTACGGCAGGGTCTACGAGCTGCACAGTAATATTGACATGGTCAGATAAATTCACATTGGGCGGCTAAGAGTCTTTGATTCCGAACCGAAGTACTCGTAACAACGTATTATAGAAAGACATCGGTTTAAGTGGCACGCGCAAGTGGAAGCAAACCCCAACTAATTTTTAGCTCGCAAGTAGAGGCACTTAAGCAGAGACCGCTCTATCTGTTGAGACCTGTTGATTAAATCCCAGATTCATCCGGGACTCGAACGTCCTCTAAGTAAGTAAATAAGTAATTCATTGCCTTTGCGCTATGTTTATTGTATGTGAAACGAATTTATCCATCACATAATGAATTAAGAGCTCAATTCGTCATTTATGGGAGCCAAAAATCACCTTATCTACATACGTTTCATGAATTGAAAGGCGATATTCAAAATAACTTTGAATGATAAGGAAGACTTGTTCTGTGATAGGTCTAGGTCAAGGAAAGACCTGCACCGACTTACTAGGCCTGAACCGACTAACCAACTGATTTTTTTTAACTTTATTAATCAATGCACCACAGCGATGATTAGACCTATTGTTAATGTTGTGTGTGAGGAGCATAATTGCATTATATAAGTCCTGTCAATCATATTTTATCTTTCAATTATTCTGGCAACAATTATAGAGCAAAATATTCCCATTGAACAAAAGGTTAACCCCGTCATTAAATTGGATTTTTCAACTAAAATATAGTTAGGGTTCATGTCAAGGCACTCAAGATCTCGTGACTTTGGTTCCTGCACCTTCTTGGTCTTTTACGAGTATAAAACGAGATATTTTGACAAGTTTTAAGGACTGATAAAAGCCCAATAGATACTATCGACGCCTAATAGACAATTTCGGAGTTTACACCCCAAATTGGTTACACCTTCTTCTGCAGGTACGAGGGCGGGTCAATAAGTCCGTGGCTTTTGGATTAAAACACAGATTTTTTGATAAAAAAATAATTTTATTTTTCAACGTAGTCTCCCTTGAGCTCTATACACTTTGTCCAACGCTTCTCCAATTTTTTTATCCCTTCCAAAAAAAATGATTTGTCGAGGTCCTCAAAATAGGCCTTTGTTGGCCTTCATCATTGGAGTCAAATCTTTTTCCACCAAGCCATTTCTTCAGGTTTGGGAACAAGAAGTAGTCGCTCGGAGCCAAATCTGGAGAATAGGGTGGATGAGGGAGCAATTCATAGACCAATTCATGGATTTTTGCCATGGCAACTGCACATGTGTGCACCCTTGCATTGTCTTGGTGTAAAAGAACTTTTTTCTTGGCCAAATGAGGTCGTTTTTTTTTCAAATCGTCATTGAATCGGTCCAATAAGTTGGCATAATATTCCCCATTGATTGTTCTTCCCTTTTGAAGGTAGTCAATGTGGATTATCCCGCGTGCATTCCAAAAAACAGTCGCCATAACTTTATTGGCTGACAAACCCACCTTGGACTTCTTTGGCGCCGATTCACCCTTAGAAACCCACTGTTTTGACTGTTGTTTGTTCTCTGGTGTGTTGTGATGGATCCATGTTTCGTCCACGGTTACAAAACGGCGCAAAAACTCCTCCATATTGCGATTTAACAACGCCAAACCTTCCTGTGAAGTTGTTACACGATTGCGTTTGTGGTCGACTGTGAGCAAACGCGGCACCCATCTTGCGGAAAGCTTTCTCATGCCCAAGTGATCATTCAAAATTGAAACCACTGAGCCATGCGAGATCCCTACGGCTGCCACAATCTCTCGCACTTTCAATCTTCGGTCGGCCAACACCATATCGTGAATTTTTTCGATTGTTTCGGGTGTAGAGACCTCAACTGGGCGTCCAGGACGTTCGGCATCTTCAGTGCTTGTACGGCCACAACGAAATTCAGTAAACCACTTTTTTACCATTGAAATCGATGGTGCAGAGTCCCCATAGTATTTATCAAGCTTAGCCTTGGTCTCGGTAATGGTTTTTTTTCGCAAGAAATAATGCTTAATAAGCACACGAAATTCACTTTTTTCCATTTTCTCCTCAAATTAGTGAGTAGTCTGATAAAAATAGCTGTCAAACACAAACTAACTGACGTAGCAAGTTTAAATTTTGACAGGAGTCAACTGACAGATGCCTGTTGACAGGAGCAGTGTTGCTGTTTCAGTAAAGAGGTCAGAAATTCAAAAAGTCACGGACTTATTGACCCGCCCTCGTACATTGTGTAGACCAGTCATCGGCTTTATTTTGCGAAGAGCAGAAATAAACTCTCCAATACCATTGATTTGACAAAGGGATTAAGGCCAGTTGGTACTAGTGTGTTTCCAAATATAGGAACAGAGGAAGCAAAAATGGGCTTTGAGTTTGAGTTGATGTTCGGAGAAAGAGTATTACGGCAGGGTCTACGAGCTGCACAGTAATATTGACATGGTCAGATAAATTCACATTGGGCGGCTAAGAGTCTTTGATTCCGAACCGAAGTACTCGTAACAACGTATTATAGAAAGACATCGGTTTAAGTGGCACGCGCAAGTGGAAGCAAACCCCAACTAATTTTTAGCTCGCAAGTAGAGGCACTTAAGCAGAGACCGCTCTATCTGTTGAGACCTGTTGATTAAATCCCAGATTCATCCGGGACTCGAACGTCCTCTAAGTAAGTAAATAAGTAATTCATTGCCTTTGCGCTATGTTTATTGTATGTGAAACGAATTTATCCATCACATAATGAATTAAGAGCTCAATTCGTCATTTATGGGAGCCAAAAATCACCTTATCTACATACGTTTCATGAATTGAAAGGCGATATTCAAAATAACTTTGAATGATAAGGAAGACTTGTTCTGTGATAGGTCTAGGTCAAGGAAAGACCTGCACCGACTTACTAGGCCTGAACCGACTAACCAACTGATTTTTTTTAACTTTATTAATCAATGCACCACAGCGATGATTAGACCTATTGTTAATGTTGTGTGTGAGGAGCATAATTGCATTATATAAGTCCTGTCAATCATATTTTATCTTTCAATTATTCTGGCAACAATTATAGAGCAAAATATTCCCTTCTGCGGAAGCATTAAAGCATATAAAGATTGTGCTTCTGCCGTAGTCATGTAAGTTTTACATGATTTTTTCCCAAGACGATGCTAAAGAATTACACAACAGTCTATCGTCTTGGCGAAATTCTTACCAACCTAAATGAGACAATATACATTCCCCATCGGAAGCATAGATAATCATGTGAGTTTGACAAATATACCAAAATTAGACATTACTCTATATACGAGTATAGACAGTCCCTATAAATGCTATCATACGGTGCCTCTACATCGAAAAGGATACCCATAATTGGCTCTAAGGTTGACTTTATTGATCGAAAGGCACATTGTTACATTTAAAAAGGCCTTTGGCCGGCATATTACATCAGATCTTGTAAGAGATTTGTAGAGATGAGGAAGGAAACTCTGCAGAAAACTCTTTCTTTTTCTGTAAAATTTATACTGACGAAGTAGACAAACATTCCAGCGTCAGGTAGAATACACCATTAAAATGATGAAAGCCAAAGCTTCCGTCCACCTAACCACAATGAAGTTAGGATATCAATGTCCAAACTGCAATCCAACAAAACAGAGAGTCTGATGGTTGACTGATCAATGTATTCGAAGCAGCTGAAAATGACTTTATAGGGAGAATACAAAAACTCATTTCTCAAATCTGGTCAGAAAAGAGTATGCCTGATGTATTGAATCTTAATATTATTCGCCCGATCAACAAAAAAAGAGACACCCTCAACTCAACCTAATATAGTGGCATAAGTCTCCTCAACTTCGCGTTAATGCTCGCTGCTGAAGACCAGGAAAGTCTACAGCCTCACCAAATCTTCACGGCAGATACTGTAAGAAACTCACGAAATCCAAATCGATGCGCACTATCTTTTCCTTATATGATAACATTTATAGAGATGAACTGAAAACCTTAATGTCAAAAATAATTTAAGACAAGATGACGTGCTATCATGCGCCTTCATTAACTTCATACTTAAAATTCTGCACAACTTACAAGCAAACACTAAGGGCCCATTCTTTTAACAGTCTATTCAACTATTAGCGTACGCCGCGATGGTATAGACATAATTGGCAGAAGAAATCAGGCGGCACGAATACGTTCGCTGTCGACGTTTAGCTGACCGTTAAGGTACTAGGGCATTGACACTTAGTACACATATATGGTGTAAGCAAAAAGGGACCATCAACATCAGCGCATTGGGCAGAACGTCAGAGTCACCTAAGCAGCGCGCATAAGTAAACGAGGGCCACAACCGCCTTGGAGTGCGTAACTATAGCCAGTTAGGTAAAGACCGGGTTAACTGTAGAGGCATGTTACGAGTATTTTAGGTCAAGTTTTCACACGGACCTGTAGCTCCACATAATTAAATGACTATTTTCTTTATTAGCGTTCTGTGATTTTTCAGTATTTTCTGAAAATAGGTATCTGCATTCTAAGCAACAAAAAATCAGCTTTTTAATGATGGCGTATGTTTTCGTAGCCTAAACTACTGACTGTTTCTATGTGTTTGGCCAGGTAATGAATTGTTTCCGAAAAACCGTTGCACCTTACCTATAGATTTCAATAGATAGATGCAAACGTCCACCGCTATCTTAAATCCTAATCCTAATCCAGTTTTACGAAAGTAGTTCTCAATGGGTAGGGTTAAGTATACATTTTCTCCTTTCCGTCTTTTGTCCATTGTGACGTTATGTGGTTAAAAGAAAATTCAATACCTTACCCATATTCCATAATTTCGATTAAGAAATTTCTGGCTCAATCTTACATTTAAGGAACCACGATCACCAGATTCCAGAAATCTGTATACGAGTATATCTCAAAATACTTTTGCTATGCCATGTTTGGGAAGTCTTTGTTTCCTCTGTACATAGTGCGTAGTGCAATCAAATAATCATCATTTCAGGGTCAAAAGTTGTGTTTCAAACCGACATAATCTAAGCAGAATTGAGCGTAAAAACCTTGCACGTCTTAGTCTTGGGAATACCCAGAGATTTTTCAAATCTTTCGGGAGCAAAGTTGATTAGTTAATTAGTTGTTGCCTCCTTTTAATTCTACAAAAAACAGATGTAAATATCTTATCTCTAGGAAATAGATAGTAAAAGTGCTGGTGAAGCTATTGGGGCAATATTATTAACATCTAGATGAATTAGCTCACACTTTGCAAAACATTCTATCTTTACAATACGTACATACTGGCAATAATTTAATTGGTAGTGTAATTGCGAGCTGTTAATCATTTTCTTATCAGAAAATGCCTGGAAAGTCCGCTTACTTAACAAAGTCTTATGAAACTTTTGAACATTTGACCCGTCAAACGCTGTGATTTTTTTTTTTCAGGCCTGAGATTGACGAAAAGAGCTATTTGGTGTTGTTTTTAAGGTTGTTTCTAGGCTCTTTGATTAATGATAAAAGTGAGAGTTAATTAAAAACCTAATAAGAATTGCATTATTTGAATTTTTATTTAATATTTAATTTTCTGCCAGGGACCGGACTGCATTCTACTGCATCCTTTAGACTTGGCTCTGTTTTTGGATTCTTTTTTCTGTGTCTTGTGTTACAGTAGATGCATCAATATTTTTTGACCGAGGTGATATTGTTTGTTTAATTGTACTGTCGTTGACTCTACTATGATATTTTATGAGTTTTTCAGCTTTCTTTGTATATTGGAAGATGATGGGTCGGTAGAAGTGAACTGATGATGGACCAGGGTTCCTTTAAAGTTCACCACTTGAACTAACAATTACTAAAACTAAAGCCATAATCATTTTTGCACCAGTCTCATTATCTAATGTTTGTATGCACCTTGCCCAGGTGATCCAAAGGAGCCTCACTTATGTACATTGTTATAAATTTTTTGAAACCAACATCAAATCCTTAACAACAGTGTCATCAATACTAATACCATTAGAACGCGGCCACCTTCTTGAAGCCCATAGTTCGATGAAAAATACAGGGAGCAAACGTAGGAAACAATTCTCTCAATAAGCGGCACCAGCCCGTGAGGTTTAAGAGCAAAATGTGAGAGAAGAAAATCGGCTTCTTCAGAGAATATAGAAAGAACAATGTTCGGAAGTTTGCAAACAAAGTAAAGACAATATGTCAAGTCAACAAGATACGAACCCAAGCCTATAGAGACGAAGACGGTTATGAGGACAAGGAAATACCACTTCTGTAGGCTGATAAACGTCAAGCCCACATTTCGCGGACAGGCAGAATAAATCATCCACCAACTGGATGGCCTACCTTCCCATGTTATTAAGGCAGCAAGACATCTCCAAACTTAGTGAAAAACAACTTATTTCAAGAATTGATCCAGAGAAAGTATACCTGAGGAATGGACCGTATTACCTTTAAACTGCGCCAACTATACTTCTTAATTTAACCCGGAGGGACAACGCAGTAGAGGAAGACCTTGAACGGAAGATATGTTGTTGTTGTTGGACCAATATAGCAAATACAGATTATAATTTCATGGAGATTATTAACAAAACGTTTACGACTGCCATGGAGCACCTATAATCCCTAAAATCTGTACAAGTTTTGAAAATGTCTTCAAAAGAAACTGGCAAGCAAGCTGTTTGCTATCACCTTAAATCTGATGTTTTGTACATCGAAGCCAAACTCTCTAAAACACATAAGTCTTTTCCAATAAGATTACTTTCATGTAAGGGCTGGTATCTGACTACTTTTCGACAAGCAAGTAAATGTCCTGGCCTGGTTTCCCAAAGGCCTAAGGCGATGGTAACCTAAAGAAATTGTTTCTTTACCTATTCAGCTTGAGAAGAGCCACTTTAATGGGATTATGCCAAAAGCCTTCTCCAACTGGTCAGTCATGCACTAGTGCATTACTTATTGCTGCTGTTCAATTAGGTATTAGACATAGTTAATATGTGGATTAAGGTTTAAGATATCATGTTTTGCCTTAATCAGGACTCTATTGATAGCTTCCAACGTTTTTTTCAGCTGTTGAAGATCAATTCTTGTAGATTTTATCTTTGACCTTATCTTTTTGGTAAAACTTACAAACTTAATTGTTCTGGTAGCATCTGTGCAAGGGCTTTATAAGGCACTTTTTTAATCTTTTTATTTTGTAAAACCTAGATATATGTTCCCCTGCATTTCTGCTCGTAATCCAAACCGCTCTCGTCTTTTTACAAGGCCGCACATTCACAGTTTTTCTGAATTTGCCTGTCCGCATTCGTCATCGAACCGGGAGTTTCTTTGCTATGGCATGCAAATCAGAATCGGGTTCTTTGATTGCTCTTTGGCACTTATGCTACTGACTTCTATTTTTGATTAAAGTGACGCTTCTATCAAGAAAACGCCCTCACGCAAACTGTGAATTTCATAAAATCTAGTGGATCTCTGGATTTAAAGCCAATTGAGAACCTCTGGACGAAGCTTAAAGTAAACGAGTACCACCCTACCACCGGACGCTAAATCTTTGGAGGACCGTCGAGGAAGTTCGGACTTCAACGACTTGGCCAAACGCCAGAAATTTGTGCATTTCATAAAGAACAAAGTTGATGCTTTGATGGAGGTATTGTAACAGAATACTGATTTTCATTTAAAAATTACCCACAATAAATTATCCGTACGAAAACATATCTGTTCATAAGTTCAAGTCAATCAAGGCTCAAAACTCCCAAATAAATAAGAGCTCTTTCTATCGCTTTAGAAATTAATAGTGTTGCTAATATTTTGACCACGACTGTTTGATTCAACATACTTTTGGATGGCCGTTTTTACCTTCAACATGATTTTGTGCATTAATTTACGTTGAATTAACTTATTTCGCAATTGCAAAATATAATAATTTTAAGTAACATCCCTGGGTGTTATTAGAGAGAAAAATGTTCATCTCCAATTCACCACAAAAGTATTTCAAAGCTCTTCAGGGAACGGTGAGCTTCAACAAATCAGGTTGTTGTACCCACTAGGATGAAACATTTCTATGGAGTAAAAATTTCCCAAGCAATCGAGTTCGAGTCTCACAATCAAGTTATCACATACACCAACCCTTGGTGTCTTCAATTATTCTAATACGCAAAATAAAATCCCCACCCCAACTGTGTTTTGAAATAGAAAGTGAAAGCTTCCATCTGCGCACACACCGAACTATACCTTCCTAGTGTGTGTTGGATGGCCACGACGTTGTGTGGGATTGATGTAGTGTGGCTATGGGTTACGTGGCACGTAGGCGCGCCACCCAATATACTACACACGACCCGAAAACCCGTATGAACCGGACTTTATATGCCAGCGTTATTCGTTGAGTTTATTCAGAAGAACAAGTGCGAGGAGGAGAGTTGACAATAACAAAAACAAAAACAAAAAACATCTGACACAAACACTAACCTACTTCAACTGTTATTTAACGAAAAATTATGTAAAATTGTGTAACCGCGCATACTCTTGCAGGTTTATATATGCGTTTGACTATATAAAAAAGGAAAACAATATGCACACATTCACACCTCCCATCGGACCATCTTACATATGAACATGTAGATGCATATAAACAGCAGAATGTGTGTATTGGGCCCTGAAGCCGAAGCCGAAGACGAAAAAATAAAAATCAACGTTGGCTGGTATTTCTGGATTCGGTTGTGGTTTTGTTGTTGCTGTTGATACAGAAAGGGGTATCCAAAGAGGTTTGACGGGGAATAAACAGCCGGCGTTTGCGTATAAAAACAAACTACGCATTTAAGGTTGTTTTCTAATTATTTCCACTCTGCGGATTTTTTTGTTTTTGTTTTTTTTTTTCGTCATTCTTGTTTGTAAAGTGTTTTTGCTCTGTAAGACGGACAACCATAAATTGTTGAATTTGTCGTGCTGTTGGTGGAAGGGGTAAGCCATGTTGATGGACTAGAGCAGTCTAAGTCAAGGGTGTCGGCAATCAGGCACTTGCATGGGGTCCGTTCTCTCGCAGTCAGTCACATGTTTTCACGTTTGGTTGGGCCGATTCGAATAGTTGTGCAATCGTGGCTGCTGAATCTTCTCGTGTAAACGCGAAGGCGGTGGGAAAAGGTGTTGTCGAGTCACAGTCAATTTCGAGGTGATTATGTGATCTGTCGTTTCTGAGAAGATTAAGTTGACGGTGTGGGGGCAATAGCCTCGTGTGCACGAAGATTAAAAGGTGTGAGTCATGGCCGAGTTTTTTTTTTTTGTTATTGTCATTGATTAATTAATCGTAATTGATAATGAGTGATGATACTTACTAGCCAGTCTCGTTATGAGAGAACCAGGGGGCTAACATATTGCTCTTTAAAAGAGTGTTCCCCTTTAGCAGCCACAATCGCAACATCTACCTATAAGCACCCAACTTTTGAATTATTCAATCAACTGACTTCGCAGCGTACATATGTAGATAATTTTGTAGCTTCTTGAAGCGATTTAACGATCTATTAGTCGGAATCGGAGCATCGGCAACATTGGCAATCTTATCTGTCATTTTCTTTTTTTATCAGAGCAAAAAACGCAGACGGGAACCAGCGTATGTCTTTTTTTTTTTAAAGAATAAAGAGTCCGTAACCAGGGCCCGTGGGACTCAGACAAGACTTTGTTATCTGAACCTTCCGACTGCATTCAGTTAAGTCATGCATTCTCCTACTAGCTTAGATCTCGTAATAAGCTCAGTAAATTAGTAGACGCAGCTTTGCTGTCGCTTCAAATCCAAATGCTTCGCCACCTCCACAAATGCTTCCCTATATAGTTCGTTGCCAACAGAATTGCAACAGAAGAACTGAAGACAGATACAAGATTCCCTAACGCGAAATGTAAAAAGTAGGGGTATAGTCCAGGCAAACACAAGCGCAGCATCCTTAGTCATTTTGCGGAGAAATTCAGGAAGACCTGCCAACGTTCCTTTTCTGACTCAGATTTTGGCCGAAACCAGCTCTGGCCACAGGAAAAGCTTCCATGCAGCCGAGACGGAGTGTTCTTTATAAATTTGGAAAAGCCTTCTAGCTAAATCCAGCAGACAACCGACGTATTCGTATAGCCAACCGTTCTCGGTAACAGGCCCTATGTCTTACCGACAACTCCAAAAAGGTAGAGGTTTCCACTTAACATGTTTAGCCCTTAGAGGTTTGTTATCCACGTTGACACCCAATACTAAAATTCTTTAAAGAAATGGATGGTGACGCCTTTGGCACAAGATGTGTAAAACTTTCTTTACGTAAAGAGAACAACCTCAGTTTTGAGAGGATTGATTGAAAGCCGATTTTTGGTCATCAATCGTAGTACGCTTGAGGTGTTCCTACGCTTTAAACAACACTCGATCAACAAACAGTATAGCTACATCCACGTATGCTTTTGCGTAAGCGTCAGAACTATTAAGCGCATAGAGCAGAGAGTCGACCAACATGTACCATATCAGTGGAGACAGAATGCCGTCTTGTAGTCACTACAACCACTGAGATATGTATACTGAGATATGTACGAGTATTATGCATTTTGTGGCTGCATTTTTTTAATAGAAACTTTTTGTGCGCAGTTGCCGTAGATCCGCGGTTTGCCAAAAATATCCGGGATTCG
Source organism: Volucella inflata (assembly GCA_928272305.1). Classification (NCBI taxonomy): domain Eukaryota; kingdom Metazoa; phylum Arthropoda; class Insecta; order Diptera; family Syrphidae; genus Volucella; species Volucella inflata. The sequence goes on from OV743719.1 coordinate 70,514,139, forward strand.
AAGAAGAGACCGAAATCCGCTGGCTACATTTTACAAAAACACAGCTCCATGGGCAATCAGCAAATGATGTTAGACTTGTTTTTAGGATATTGCTCATATACGAGTATTGCCGAAGAGTCCTTTCTCTTTCTGGGGTCGTGGGCGCATACCAGGATAGTTTTGGCGGATTCAGCCTTGATTCGAATTATAATCATGCGTTCGCTCTCATACTTGAAACTTCGTCGAAATCTCTATATCGCCCTTCTGGCTTGTAGTGGATCTGTGCAGATGGTAATCATTAGGCATTTCTTTGAAATGTAGAACTTAAAGGGTACGTATACGGACGCAGAGGTGACGCATGGTACTTTTCAGCACACTATAAGAATGCGGTTGTAATTCAAATGATGCAATACCACCATGTACAAATGTATCTTCAGCATCTGCGTATTTCCAAAGCTAGTTTCGTATTCTTGTTTGGATACCGATTACTGAAAATAAAATACAGGTTCAATGGAACAACTGTGGATGTTTACATAGAGGCGAATGCCAACTTGTTGCATCGTATTTGAGGAATTTGTTTACACAAATTGTAATCTAGATTTAGAAAGTATTTTTTGATTGTTAACAATGTGTCTGTTTTATGCCCTGGTATTTCTTGTTCCGCATTTCAGTGACCAAAATAAATGCATATGAGTCATCTAATAAAGTTGTAATGCTTAACAATGTCAAGTAATAAAAAGGTGAAGTGAGGTTTACCAACAGATAGGTATCTCATCGCAAAATTGAAGAGCAGGTTCTGATCAATTACAACCTTATATAGTTCTTCCATAAATGATATAAGGTTTTCGAATGTAATAAACTCTACCAGAACCGATCGAAAGTCCAGATCGCTGTAGTATGCTGAGTATGACTGTGCAATTGCAACTAAATATTCCAGTGCAAGTTGCTCCTAATTGGATTCAACGGAGAATTCAGATTTAAATCCAACAATAACTTATGATCTACGAATACTTCAACCTATTCAGGAATATGAGAGTTTCGGGACATCAAGCCAGGTTGTTGAAAGAGAGATGGGGAGGGGTGTGTTTCCAGCGAACCAACGTCAGATCGCCAACGGATTGAACACTCTACGTTGGTGCTTGTGCTGACCGACTCAAGTCTAAAAAGCAACAAGCAGCCTTAGATATGGATGCACTTCCTAGTGAGGCCCCAGTAACTGGAAAAAACTTTATTCGAACAATAAGCGTATCAGAGAGAATAAAAATGCCATAGAATAGAATGGACTGGGTAGAACATTGATGGAAAACTGACTACTATTAAGAGCAAAAACAGCGAGTTATATACTCATGAACGGAGCGGGAATATAGTTAAGTGCCGCAAAAACTAATTCTTGGCTGCGGAGATTGAAATTCTTCCTCCCTATTTTTGCTGAAGAAATAGTAAATCTCGAAGCAACTGAGTCTAAAGTAGCCGGGTTAGCGACGAAACAAACCTGACGATATTAATGAAACATACCCTTAAAAGGGAGATAGACACATCATCTTATACCAAAGATCGATTTAGGGACTAAAAGGAAACACAAACAAACAAACTTCTATTTGACTCAGTTTTTGAAGCGATGTGCCTGTTTTAGAGTGTTAAATGCAAAGCTGAATACATCGCAATCCTTACAAACTACAGATGTAATCCAAAACTGGATCTTCATCGCTTTAAGGATTTGATCCTTCAAAACAGAAAACATTTAAGCGCCATCAAAGATGTGAAAACTGGACACAGTCTTTCAGGTAAACATGCAAAAAGGCTTGGCATGTTTACTAACGACTTCTGCAGAAGCTGCATCCTCTCTCCTAAAAAAAAAAACAACAACTCCACTAACAAGCCTTTTTCTACAATGTTTTAGCCGGTATGAATGTTGCATAACAATGGGTTTCTGCCACAATGGGCAAGGTTTCCACCTTCCAGCTCAAATAAATAAAACGGTAATAGACATTTACATCACGGGCAGATCTCAGCGAGTTGTCACTGTTGCATTCTATAGAAAACTGCACATTAATCGCCCAGGATGGCTAGGATACGAGGGGAAATGAACACCAACGCTCCAGCTCGAGTAGTATACGATTCTAATCTGAAGGGATAACGTAGTAGAGGAAGAACTTGCCTTAAGTACCACGCGCAAGTGTAAGGGGACGTCAACCAACTTTAGGTGAGCAACTGGTGTTAGGCAGTAAGAAATCGAAGTAACTGGAGATGCCTATAGGTTGAGGAACAGGTGGACTTCGGACTATAGCGCCATCTAGGTAAATACGTCTAGATATCGACAACATGTATGTACATAGTTTTATAAGCGAAGAACAACGCCAACTTTTATCAATTTAAATGTTTAGTAGTCTTTTTAGGGGTCTAATTGGCTTGAATGTCGTTCACTGACTTAGAAATTTCGACAGAATTCTGTAAGCACATGCATACACACATACGTATGTAGATTTATGCGTACGTAGTTATGTATTAACATAAACAATAAAAGAGAAACATGTGCTTTCTTGCATCTACAACAGTGTGAGATAATTTCGGATGGGTGCATGCCAAAAGTCACGTAGGCACTAATTTTCCAACTAGCCCACACCTTAATTGTCAAATTTTCATATCAGTTACAACAACACCAATGCACAAAAAAAAACACAACAAACACAATTTACATATATCTGTACGTATCGAACTAAATTTCCAATTCGAATTCCCCTCACAACAAAACTCGAAAAGATTGCCAATTCGAAGTTTTATGGGAAGTTTCATACGAAGGGACGACTGTGTCCCCAAAAGACCCCTTCAAACCACCGTCGCTGTGCAAATTTGTAATTTTCTTTTTAAAGTTCGCGCAAAAAATTAAGAACGTTCAATCGTCTCCATCCCCATCAATACACACCTTCAAAAGCCGGTTTATCTTTTATATAAAAAAAAAACACAACGCACACATCCATAAGTACTTTAAGTATATAAAGACGCACACTACCTTAAGCAACGGTATAGCTGTAGTGAGTACAGACTAGTAGTGGAGTGTAGCGCTATCGAACAAAATAGAAAATAACAGAAAACCGCGACATCAGAAGAAATTCTCTTTCGAGTGAGAAAAGTCGACAGCTAAAGTGGAAAAAAACGGGAAAATTATTTCAAAAAAATTTAAAACGAATTGAAAAAAAGAAACGTGAAATTGTGTTTTCTTGTTTTGCGCAAAAAGAGATTTTCATCTCCGCTTTGTGGATATTTGTTCTTCCCCCAAATCAAAAGGTGATTTTTCCCAAAATTCGCTAAAAAAAAAATTCAGTAAAGAAAGCAAAACAAAAACAGAAGGTAGAGAGGAGAAAAAATTATTTTAATTTCTTCTCTTTCTCTTGTTGTTGCTCTGTGTGTGGTAGCGAAACGAAAAAAAATAAAAAAAACTTTGTAATTGGATGCAAATCAAGTGAATAATAAAAAAAAACAAAAAGTGCCCAAGGTACGGTTATAGTTTTCTTTTTTTTTTCCCCCAAAGTGTTTTCCAAATTCCAAAAGTAGACTTGTAAAGGATAACTGATAAAAGTGGGACTAGGAGCCATTCCAATTGGTTGGAGCGAGAAGTGGAATTTGTAATAACAAGATTTTTGTTCTCTCTCTGAAGAGCCACAGAAAACAGAATCAGTAAAAGTCGGGAAGAGGAAAATAGAAAAAAAAAAAAAACAGAAACATTAAAATTTAGCTCCCCTGTGCACTGCGCGTGTGTGTTTGTGTGTTGTGTGTCGTGTTGTTGTTGTTTTGTCTGGACGAAGGACACATCCTGACATACTGCGTCACAAGTGGAAAAACTTACGGTAAGTCTAGTTGCTTTGTTGTTGTTTTTATTTTTTTTTTATTTTATTCCCATTCGATTGCATCATTTCTTTAAAATTTCATCAGACAGGAGGTGTGAGGTAGGTGACCCAAAAGAAGAATTGATTAGAATTATTATTATTATTATTTTTTTTTTTCGAATCTATTCGAATGCATTGTATAACGTTGCGTCGTCGTTTATGCCGGTTCACGTTACGTTCACCTACGTTTGACTGTATATCAGTTTCGTTCTGACAGAAGTCCAGTTGCACCGTCGTACGCAGGGAAGAAGAGGAAGAAGAAGCCGAAGCCCTAAATCGGTTTGTGGGATAGGGGGCGAGAGAGAATTTTAGGTGCAATTTGTTCCACACTGTGGTTGCTCTTTGATGGGATTCTTCTTGATAAGAAAAAGTAGAAGGAGAGGAGATGAAAAGAACTTTCCAGAAAGTGGATAAATTTTCTTACGTATGGTGGAGGCAGGCTTTTTTTTTATTTTTGTCATTCCTCTGCTTCCTTGTAAAGAAAGATTTTGTACAGTTTGGGTTTTGGGAGAGCTGAACTTTTTTTTTCTCTATCTTCAAGTTGTTTACCGCCTTTTGGGGTTACTTGGTAGTTGGAGTTGGGGTTTTCTCATTTCGTTTTTGTTCGAAGGAATTTGGAGCAGCTATATACGGAGGTAAGCGTGTTTCCGAAATTACGTTGTAACTATTTCTAAATGAAATCTAATTTGTTTTTAGGTAGTCGAGTTGCCTTTTTCGTCAGTTTGTCAATCAACTTTTATTCAACCGGAGAGATGAAGAATTCAAGTGGAACTTGGCATGACTTCTCGATTAGTACCTATTGTGTGGCCGGTCTATAGTGCCCGGCCTTTAAATAAAACTAAAACATCCAATATTTGTTAAAATATTAAATTCTTAAATCATGTATTACTTTTTAAGCGGCGGTCAATGCTTGTTTGGAGAACCTCCTATAATATCAATACCACCCGTGAAGAAGTTGATAACCCAATATGCTCCATTTTTCAGGGCAGCGATTTTGAAATTTGCAACTACCAACTGAACACAAATGTTTAACTTGTCAAGAAATGCACATCTCCGTTTCCATGGACTAGTTAGTGGAATTGAGTTGCCGATTTTTTTTTCATAAACAGTGGACCCTAAGCTATATTACGGTCAACGGGTTGGTACGGATATAACGTTGCACAGCACACTGTCTTGCCATAGTCATTTATTCGCAGGGTTTTGTTTTGTTTTTAACCACAACTGCAGGCCATTAGACTTGGAACGACATTTGTGTCGTCGAACTTTGCAACAACGTTCTTGAAAGATGCATGTCAGTAATATTTTTTAATTTTTAAAGCCAATTCTTACATGTCTCTTCTGTGAAGCTTCACATAATATGTATTTTCTTAGAAGCTTCAGCAATTTTATTGTCTTTACGGAATTTAAAAAGCAAAATATGTCGCAAATGTTCCTTTGAGTGCACCTTTCAAAAGTAGGCCTAAAGTTTGCTGTCACTAACATTCACAAAAGGGAAAATCAACAATAAATGCAATCAACTTGTAAAAACCGAAATTACCCTTTTTGATTAGTTTTCCAGAAAGCTACATTATCCGGCACTTTTCTTTCTGCAACTTCTATTGGCTGGATTTGGATCGGTCTTGTTGAAATATCCATGCCACTAATATGTACATATATTGGCCACTTAATTGCTTTTTAACTGGTTATTCAGAATGTTTTTGCCTATTTGCACAGTCAGACCACCGATAACTTATCATGCCTAATTAATTGGCATTGTTTCTCGTTTTTAAATTGATGAACTTTGATTCAACATGAGTAATTTCTTTTCTTCTACATAATACACCTCGTTATCCTCCGTAAAGCTTGTGCTGTCAAAGCAAGTTCTGAAGAGAAAAAAAACTAGTTCATAATACATGCCTCCAGTATTCTGGACATCTAAACCAACATTGACTGAGACACCATAAAGTTCGAATGCGAATTTCGCAGGCGTCACAAAGATCTATGTTTGTATCGGTTTCTATGTATAGCGCGTTCCTCATTGAATGATTTGCATGACCGATTTGCTTGACGAAAGATCAAATCGTTCAATTTGTATGCATGTCAAGCAAGTTATGCAATTCGTAGTACATTTTTTAAAAATTTTTAATATTTTGCCTTGCTTGACAGGCATTTTGCTTGTCCTGCAAATTCAGGAAATTTTTTATTCGTGTTTCAAAAGTCTCAATATCGCAGATAATATGGGGTTTATTAAAAGTGTATTTTGCCTTTTTATATCACCGCGTTATCGTAAAGTAATTCTGAAAATCGTCAGGCGATTTATCTTCCAATTGTCTTTTATTCAAGGTTTTTCTTTCATTTTCCTCAGTTTCCAATTTCTCATCGATGACAAGAGCCGCGACTAAAACATTTACTGCCAAAATTCAAAATCTTTATCACAAATGAAGTCTATCAAGCATGTAGTTCAATTCGAACGCTAAGCATTATTTGGTCTTCAAGCAGATCGCTCAATGCGAAAACCGTTTTTAACATAGAAAAACTGCCATTAGAAGGGACCGCCAGAATCTTCGTTGTACGTATTTCGAAATCTCTCGACATCTCCTTCACCACAGCATCAATTTCAGAAGTTGTGTGACAACGAAGTGCCATCAGAGACGCCAGTAGTGATGTTGGGTTTTACCCGACTCACCACTAAGAAATCCCTGGTTTATTGAAGAATGCAACTAAACAAGAATCGTACAAAACGGCGCTGAAGAAAGGATGAGAGCCGCTAGTGAGCTTCACGAGTAATAGAGACAGGAAAGACATCGGCTTTCCAAAAGAAGACAAAAAAAAGCATGAGCAGCGAACAAAGATATTGAAGGTTTTTTAAAGGGAGGTCACATAAAATCCGTATAGAAAATTTTAGAGTCAAAGTCGGTGTTGAAGATGTGGAAAGAAATTGCCTGCAGACTGTATAAGGGCGATGAAGCCTAAGATTTTCTCGGCAGAATGACCAAAATGAAATAAGGATAGCATTATTAAACCTGAAATCCAATAAAACAGCTAGATCTGAGGGCTTGCCGACAAAGTTTTAAAAAGCTTCCTGGGAACATCAACTCATTTCTCAGATATGGTCAGAAGAAACTTTGTTATTTTATTCACAAACTCCATCAACCGCACCAACTAAAGAGGCAACGATTTATCGGAGTTTCCAGCAGACCGAGTGAATTTCCAAAAAAAAAATTTTTGAGAACTGCTAAAACTACAAATTAAATGTGCCCTAAATCTATCCATAAAAAGGGTTTTTAGTTCAATATCTTGTAAATGAAAATGACTATAGAGCGTTCGTATTGCTTACCTTACCCTGTAGTATCCCGAGAAAAACAGAAATAAGAGAATTTGTCTAGGTACGTGTTGACTGTGTATCATGACAAAACCACATCCAAAGTTTCATTGAAAAAGTTCGTACCTGAAAAAAAAAAATTCTTAAACGGAGAATGAAAAGTTACATCTTCGCCATGTAATGTGCGAAAACTGTACAAGTTTCGGAAAGGAATGAGTGCTGGAACTGTAGAAATGGACGGCCTTCCGATATTGAAAACGACATTTTGCGAGCATAAGCGCAAAAAGAGGAGAAGCTGAAGGGCTTAATATTGACTAATCGTCACCATTTCCCAATTTAAAGAGACTTGGATTCACTTCCAAGCTTTACTCATGGGACCTGAATTTGTGGATGGAATAAACTAAGCTGGTCTCTGCAGCAATATCTCTACTTAGACGCTATGTAAACGAATCTGTTTTGGATCGAGTCGTAAAGGGTGAGGAAAGGTAGATTTGTGTTCCAGCGTAGGACGAAGAAGCTGCTGGAAACAAGCCAGATGAAGGTACAGAACCCGTGGCAAATGCTGGAGGGCATCCAATATATTTGCCTCGGGCGTTGCCGTTGACTACAACTTGAAAGTTTCTCGACAAAATGTGCATGAACCGATTCGAATGTCCAGCTATAATACATAAGTGTAGTCGGATTAAGAATAAAATAATAATAAGAATTTCGCCATACTTTTAAAACAATTACAATTTTTTTTTTCCAATCACCTACATACACGTGCTCATAATCAGTTGCTTGCTGTAGGGATTCCAAAGTATTCTCTGTGAATTGAATACCTTTCTCACGGAATCATTTGTATAACACTTATCTTTAGTCGTGATATTCTAGTGACTGAATAATACCAATAGCCTTCTTAGAATTATTATTCCACGTTCCTTCCATATATATATAAATAATAATAAAAGTGTTCGCCATGAAGCCAAATTCGATGTCGACTTCGAGTTTCTATATTCTTTGTGGCCAACCACGTAAAACGAAGACATAGAAAAGCTGGGAAACTTCTTAGCAAACCAACAGCTTTTCAAAAGAAGGTACCGCGTTAATTCTTCTTTTACGATTTCCTCATGATTTTTAATTTGTTTATTTCCTTTTTTTTCGTTTTTGCTATAGTAGACTCTTTGAACTAGATACGTGTATGAATATTTATTCTGACGAAAAAGGAAATAATCAAATCGTTGCATGCTACTAGTATGAGTATGAGTACGGGCTCTTCTAGAAAATGAAAGCACTAAAAAAATCAGCAGAAAAAAAACGTAATCCCAATAAATGCCGGTAAAAAAAAAATAAACAAAAATAAAACTAAACTAGAGAGAAACAAAAATGAAACAGTGGAAGCGCTTATGAATCGTAGTCAGCAAAGCAGCAGTCTCTGGGAGCGACCTTGAATGTCGGAAATGAAATGTAAATAAAAACAAGTGTCGTCGTCACGACGTCTATCATTTTACATATGTATGTACATAGTCACTATGAAGCCGGCAAAATTGAGTTGATAGATAAAATTCAGCAGAATTAACCAAAAATTACAGGTAATAAGGTTTCATGTGGACACTTGATACTGAAAAATGATTACCATTGTTCTTGTTATTGATTTTGGTGGTATTCAAAAAATATATAATATACAAGAAGAGTGCTACGGTCTTATGAATACATACGCTGGCAATGAAACAAGTGATTTCAAGTATTCAAGGGTAGATGCCAACTTACTCAAGGAAGTGGGTTCAATGTCAATTATGCGTTTGCTTTATGATACAGACCAATAAAAAACTAAGATAAATCATTAAAACACACACACACAGGCGGTAATGATTGTTTAAAAAGATTTTATTTAATCCAGATTGCGTATACGTACATATAATATGGAACGAAAACTGTTTAATTTGGGTTGGGCAAGGCTATGAAAATAAATCTGATTATGTAATATCGAAGCACAAAAGCAGTTCTAGGTATGAATTGTACGACAGTTAAAACCAATTATTCAAAAATATATATCTCTGTGATCAGTAACATGGACCTTAGTATCTTATTTACAAATCCACAGGTTTCTTTGAGGGATAAAACCGATTTATGTTTTCATCCATAGTCTTAAATGCTGTGAAAATATTAATGGCATTTGTTTGGGCTTTTCAGTTACCTTTCCTTTCTTATAGTGAAGTATCATTCCCTTACGTTTGTCATTTTGTTACATGTTCTTGCTATGTGTCTGCTGCGCTTGAGATTATACCGCAATATACTTATCCATATCATTATTGGAAAGTTCGAGTTTTCTCAAATCTTTGGTTTTTGTTTGTTCTTGGGCTTCGTTTTCGAAACTTTACGTTTCTTAAGGAGATTATTCGACATTCTTCCTTGTAGGATATATAACCCTATAGAATGATTAATTCTTCTTTTTTTTTTTTAGTGTGAAGATGTGAACCTTATGTTCGCAAAAGGTAACACTTATTACAATATTTTTGGTCTTTCAGCTGTATTCCGGATTAGAACTGGTCGTTGAACATTGACCAAATTTGCCGTCATATTACTTTCGTTTGCGTCCACCATTAAAAATCTGTGGAGAAAGGCACACAATTCGCATCTTTGTGTTTTTATACAATATTTAATCTTTTCTCAATTTGCCTTCCACATTGCATTGCTTCCGCAAAGATTAATTATGTAGATATCTTACTTATGCTAGATTTCCACTTGTCGTTTTAAAATTGACAAATGACTTGTGGGGAAATAACGAAAAACCGTTTGTCAATGAATTGACTAACTGCACTTGTCAATAACTGACAAAGAAATCACATGACAAGTGGAAATAGCTGAGTTGTCAAACAAAATGTCACTTTGTCTTCAATTGACAGTGAAAATTAATTGGCATCATTTTCAATTGTTTGTCAATCAAAAGACACATTTTTACAGGGTAAGAAAATTTGTCTTTTCTAATTTGTATATAAATAATTTCCATTTGTAAAATAGAAAAATGAATACAGAATTGAAAGAAGTTTCGGAAAAAGGCCATGGAGATGCAAAAAAGGGTTAGAAAGGCATCTGTGGAATGGAGCATGCAGTCCTCAGTTGCTCAATGATTCCTTGCTCCCTTCAACATCCAAGCGATCGCGAATATCGCAGCAAAGTCCGTCAAATGCATTGGAACGGACTGCTTTAAACAAGATGAGAACAATAGCATACGATTTGCTCATGAAGAATGTGCAAAGTCTAAATAATGACGAATGCGATGCGTTGGGAACATGATTGCCTCTAACGCACGCACTTGGTCACTAGAAAATTTGGCATTTGCTAGGCGTAGTTTTTAGTTTTTATAGTTTAGATAGATAATAGTTTTTAGATAACCGACAAGGAGATTTGTCAATTTTCATTGTCAATGAACGGACAAACGATTTTTTGCCAATAATTGACATAAGTGGAAATGAACTGGCAGTGGTGTCAATAACATAAATGAGAGTTTTCAAACATTGTCAATTGAATGACATGTGGAAACCCAACTTTACTTACTTTAGGTGGCGCTACAGTCCGAGGTGGACTTGGGCCTCAGTCAATAAGCGTCTGTTTTTGGTAGTTGCCTTCAGTTTCGCACGCTTAATTGGCTGAAGTCCCCTTCCACTTGCATGCGTCACCTGAGTCTCGGTCTTCTTCTACTGCGCTCTCCCCCGTGCGCGGATTCGACGACTATTCAAACCGCGGCGTTGGTGTCCATCCCCTCTTCATGACCTAGCCATCTCAATCGTTGGATCTTCACTCTTCTGGCTAGGTCGATGTCGCTGTACAGTCCATACAGTTCGTCGTTGTATCTTCTTCGTTTGATGTCAGCGCTGGTGTCGTCTGAATTCATAGCGGAGCCTAGGTAGACAAAGTCCTTAACTACCTCAAAGTTATACCTGTCGATGGTGACATTCTCTGCGAAACGTCGGTGTTTAGTGTCCTTTTTGCTTAGCACCAAATATTTAGCCTTCCGTCTTAATACTTGCAAAGCCGCCACTGATATCACGCTGCTTTCTTCCAATTATGTCAATATCATCGGCGTACGCGAGTAATTGGACGGACCTTTGAAAGATTGTGCCTCTTCTGTTTGCGCGTGAGTTTTACACTATTCTTTCGAGTATGATATTGAAGAAATCGCATGACAGCCCATCGCCTTGTCGTCATCAAAGATCGTCATGTTGCACAGACGGACGAGTTTGGCTGGGATGCCAAAACTAGACATTGCTCTTTATAGTTCGTCTCTATAGATGCTGCTTAAAACCGATAAATAGGTGGTATGTATCGATCTGAAGCTTATGGGTTGTCTCCAAGATCTGCCGTAGTGTGAATATTTGGACGATGGTGGACATCTGGCCTGAAGCCACACTGTAACCAGCTCATTTCAAATGTCTTGGAATGGTTTTTAGGTGGATTGTTGCATGCCGGTCTGGTTAACTTGTTCTAAGGTTCAGTGATTTACTGACCAGTGCATCTTTTACCTAAAAATTTCAAGAACGAAACTGAGCGAACCATCGTGTATTCTCGATGTAACACTTTTACCATACACAAACAAATCTTTATTATAAAAAAATTGTAAAATATACTAAATTTTCTTAGAAATTTCACTCATATTCGCTTTCAAATAAATAAATGTACGTACGAACGCATCAAACCCAACACAATGTGACATCAAATAATCAGCTGACTTTAATTGTCAATCAATAAAGTGAATTGTCAGATACAATTACCCGTTTTGAAGTTAGGATACTTCAAAGTCAAGTAAATAGAGAAAGGCCCCGTACTTTTCCTTCAACCCAATATCTTAAATAAATACAAATTAATAAACAAATTATATTAGCTATTATATTTTTACTCTAAAAGTCGAACATTTGATACAGTAAAAACTTAATGTGTTATGGTTTGTTGTGTCTCTTCCGAGTACATATCCAATTTATTTTCAAAATAAGTTATAAATGTCCTACACACAAATTAGTAACTGCTCTAGACGTACATTTTTAGTCTCCAATACTCTGTGTCATAATGCGAAGGGTTCGTTCTATTGTACAAACCCCGCATCCATTTTCTTCCTACAACTTACGTACGTTGTGAAGACGGCCTCGCTTTCTTCGATTTTCCTATAAAAATGACTTTCACTTGCGTAAACATCATTCCAGGATATCAGGAAGAGATCCGGTATGAGTTGTTTGCCTATTTTGTTTTCTATCTGGATACATACATATATGTACTTCGCATTTCCTCGATACGAATACACCACTCCTTTGATTATAAACTTTATCAACAGCGAAGCGAATCCGCGCAGATTTACGAGTAAGTGTGCTGCCAAATCTTGTTGTTTAAATTGAGAAATCCTCTAAAAACCATGTATCGAAGACGTGTCATCAAATCCCTTGGTGACCAATATACATATATCAAATTGGAAGTGTGTGTACTATGTCTATATGTATGCATACTTACATGGAAATGTACGTAGTGCGCATATTACAAAGTTCGCATTCGTTCAAGTTCAAGGTTGTTTCCAAAATATGTTAAGTTTCGCAAAGGAAAGACAAAAAAACAAAAAACAAAAAAAATGAAATAAATCGTTGAATTGAATTTGAATTCGAATTTTCATTTCAAAAAGCGTTTTATTTCGATTTGTAAAACAAATCCTCTCTCAATAAACAATTTTCATACATATTGAGTGAAATTCGATTAAAGTAGGTAACAGAAATTTCACAAAAAAAAAAGACCAAATATGAAGTGGAAATCACACCAACCACTCCCCTTTTTACCCTCTAAATGGCATTTACCATCGGACTCAGCCGGTCAAATTTGTTGTTTTCATTACGAGCATTCTCTTTTTTTTCTTTTAGTTTGCGCTTTTATTTCGTCCACTGTATCTGTATCTCTATATACATACATATCATACTCGTATCATTTTTGTTGTTTTTTTTAAGTTTTTTTTTTGAACCAAAACAAGCTGAAGAGAGACTTTTTTCGTTGATTTTTAAAACCACGCCGGGGTGTATGCGCGCTGAATATTTCGATGTCTGAAAAAACTGCGTCGCTAAAAATGTTACTTACAAAAAAAATACAGAATAGGCATATGAATAAAGGCAGCCTTTAATTGTAGGTGTGTCCCTGCTTTTCTTGACAGAGTATTGGTGTTGTTTTGACGTGGCTCTCGACTGTACGATGAAAATGTTTACTTTCTGAAACTTCTTGATTTTTTTACATTTATTCTTCTTTGACAGGTATACATATAAAGCCCTGGTTACATTTTCTATGTCAAGTGTTGATGGTGTGTACGTGACTTGAGATTTGAGATAAGCAATTTCTGGTTATACTTTTATTTCTTCGTTAATGCGAACTAAAATAGATATTTCTGGGAGGGAGTCGCTGAGGTAAGGAATAGGAACACCCACACATTTATTGGGGGGGTTCTATTTGCATTTTCAAAAACTTGATGACAGTTGACAGTTGATGAGAGTTTTTTCCTCTGTCGGAACAGAGCACTCAGGCAAAGGACTATTTTGTTGCACTCCTTGTAATTTTCTTTGAATAGAATTTCTGTGATTCGGAAGAGAACGTAATAAAATGCCTACAGTACCAACACCCACCAAGTCCACACCGAATTCCTGCAGTCTGATGGGAGGGTAAGCCGAACTTTTACAGAAATAGCCCTCCGCGGTTCCGTCATCACTTAGTCATTTAACGTCTCAAGATATTAGCTGACTTCGTTTATACAAAAAAACCCGTTGCCCCCTGCGTTCAAAATTGCATAAAAACTGTATTATCTATGCAAAAGTTTGGCACTTAAGTTCATAAAGGTCAATTGACAGTCGGTCGGTATGCAATCAATGTTTTGCAAGTTTGCAACAGATTTCATTTTGTTACAGAAAGTTGCCGAACTCAGCGACAATGTAAGAAAGGAAGACAAACATGGTATATTCCTGTAAGTTGCAAAACAGCTATTGCTGATATACAAAGTGGGCCGTAATGTATGACCAGGCGTTTTCCGTCTGATATCGCTTTTTGGCTATTTCCACTGGTCGGTTCCCAAGATCACCCAATTTTACCATCCTGAACTTCTTTTTATGAGGTTATTTAAAGTCTTTGGCTTATGTGAAAAAGCCACAGACTCTGGGAGCCCTCAAGACCAACATCCGTCAAGAAGTGGCGAAAAAAGCCGAAAAACATAAGATGTACTTTCATCGCAAATTCGCTTTTGCAGAAGTGAAACCAGAAATCAAACCCCCGACAAATGTAAGTTTGACGTAGGACTTTGTCTACCCAATCTCCGCTATCAATTCAGACAACGAATCCAGCGCTGAGATCAAACGAAGAATAAGTTGCCAATCGCTGCTTCTTTGACTAGCAAAGCTTTCTCTCAAACAAAAAACCCTCTATAAGACTTTTGTAATTCTAGTCCTGCTAGGGCTTCGGGTGATTATTGGTCCCGTCTGCATAGACGGTGAGTGTAGGAGGAGATACGACAGGCTGCACAGGCAGTACAGCGACAACGACTTAGCCAAAAGAGTGAAAATCCAACGACTAAGATGGTTCGTTCAGAAAGAGCGGTTAAACACCAACACTTCAATCCAAAAAGTCTTCGAATCCGGTCAGCGACTCAAGTGACGCAATAAAGTGGAAAGGGATCTCCACAAATTTCGCATTTGAAACTGAATTCAGCTAGCGAAAAATCGAGTTGGCTGGAAACGCTTGTTGCTCGAGGCCCAGTTCCACCCTGTATTGTAGTTCTACGAGGGCGGGTCAATGAGTCCGTGACTTTTTGAATTTCTGACCTCTTTACTGAAACAGCAACACTGCTCCTGTCAACAGGCATCTGTCTAAACTAAACTTGCATTTAAACTTGCTGCGTCAGTTAGTTTGTGTTTGACAGCTATTTTTATCAGACTACTCACTAATTTGAGGAGAAAATGGAAAAAAGTGAATTTCGTGTGCTTATTAAGCATTATTTCTTGCGAAAAAAACCATTACCGAGACCAAGGCTAAGCTTGATAAATACTATGGGGACTCTGCACCATCGATTTCAATGGTAAAAAAGTGGTTTACTGAATTTCGTTGTGGCCGTACAAGCACTGAAGATGCCGAACGTCCTGGACGCCCAGTTGAGGTCTCTACACCCGAAACAATCGAAAAAATTCACGATATGGTGTTGGCCGACCGAAGATTGAAAGTGCGAGAGATTGTGGCAGCCGTAGGGATCTCGCATGGCTCAGTGGTTTCAATTTTGAATGATCACTTGGGCATGAGAAAGCTTTCCGCAAGATGGGTGCCGCGTTTGCTCACAGTCGACCACAGTTGCATGTGCAGTTGCCATGGCAAAAATCCATGAATAGGGCTATGAATTGCTCCCTCATCCACCCTATTCTCCAGATTTGGCTCCGAGCGACTACTTCTTGTTCCCAAACCTGAAGAAATGGCTTGGTGGAAAAAGATTTGACTCCAATGATGAAGTCATCTCGCAAACAAAGGCCTATTTTGAGGACCTCGACAAATCATTTTTTTTGGAAGGGATAAAAAAATTGGAGAAGCGTTGGACAAAGTGTATAGAGCTCAAGGGAGACTACGTTCAAAAATAAAATTATTTTTTTATCAAAAAATCTGTGTTTTAATCCAAAAGTCACGGACTTATTGACCCGCCCTCGTACATGAATTTACACATAATAAGTCGAGAGGGCAATATTATTTAGCTCTAAACCGGTTTTGTGGGAGTCAAGTCGACAAAAAATATTATAGTGCGACCAAAGTTTAAGGATGCTTTTAAAAATATGTATTTACTCTTAAATGGATTCGAAGCTGATCCACAACAAACACTTGTTCTACATTTACAGCGATCTTATATGAGTCGCCTCCATTTCCACAGAATCACGTTGTTCTTGTGGAATGGATTTGATGGCATTCCGGGCTGGAGCGGTGACGTGCTCATCATATGAAGAAACCACATTACAAGTTGTCACCTTGTCGAAATCTCTTGTTGGCATCCAATGTCTCGTTGATGTCATTACCAACATTGCTGGAGCAGCCCTATGTCATCCTACACAGAGTTACGAACTTGGCAGGCATGCCAAAACTTGACACGGCTGTATATAACATGACTTTCTATAAATGTTGTCTTATGTGGCCTTCAAAAAAATAAGAAGGTGGTGGGTGCGTTTAGAAATTCCGGGATTTTTTTCCAAAAAATGACGTGAGATGAATGATGAGTAAAACCAGACTGATTAAGACTTTTACATTCGTTCATATAGGATTTAATGCTTTAACGTAATGCCGTGGATAAAATATTGTATGTGATGGTAAGGAGATTGATTCCTTTACAACTGGCAGATTCCTGAGAAAGCGGCAAACTGTAGGTAGATTTCATAAATAAGCATGTTCCGTCTGCTCGTGCACTCTTATTAAAAATTGTCCAACTTTTATTGCCGTGCGTAATTGTAGGCGGATTTATATGCAGCAAATGTGCAGTGTTTTTTGACTTCTTCTGAGGCTCTTAGGACTAATCCCGAAGAAATGCTATCAACCAAATACACAGCTTAAACACCATAACAAAGCTGGTCATTGTTGAAGGTGAGGTCACACGATGGTAAAACTACCCCCAAATGCAATAAAATAATATAAATATTATCTTACAATTATTTTGGCATTGAATTCGTTGAATTAGGGATATCTTGGCAGCTTAATGCATTCATATTTTATATGTAGTTGAGGGCACGGTTTAGTTCCCCTTTTCACAATGCATTTGCAATCTTGTAACACCTGCAGCACCTATATTTAAAAAAAATGAAAAATAAAAACTAAAACCTCAAGACACATGTCTACTTAAGTATTTAAAATATCCCACAACCTGTTTCCATTTAATTTATTTCGTTTTTTAGTTCTCAGATTACTTTTGATCTTCGTAACTTGTTTAAGGCAATCTCTTATCTCTCCTTATTTCGGGTGTGGAAAATTTTGCGAAGCAAGTTCTGCTCTTCCCTCTGCAGAGCACCCTACTTTTTCAATGCTGCTATCCCACTAAAGTATAAAAAATCTTTTATTTTTGTTGTTTTCTTTTTTGTTTTTATCTCCTATCTTGCCCAAATTAAAGACAAAAAAAAATTAAAATAGAATAAAAATACGAGATAAAACGTGTGTATTTAAATATCCGCGATAAACAAACTAAAAGTAGGTTAATTGACCATGCCGGTTAAAAATAAAAAAAAAATTGTATATGTATTAAAAATTTAAAAAAAAAACCCAACATTTGTATTTGAGATGTCGGAACTACTGCTTAAGTATTAGTGAAGATTGTACAATATTTTGCGCCACATGCGCTTCTATCAAGTCGAAGGTTATCCATATTACGGAGCACACCAAATGCGACGTAACATTAGGAAGCAAATATAAATTTTATCTTGAATTCGAGATGAGAATGTCTGGGAAATTTAAAGTAACTTTAAAAAGTGTTTTCGACATATGCGCATGCATATGAATACGAGTTTCTATAAATGTCTTTATGTTGACAGGGAAATTGTAAAATGTCTGTGCGGAGTTTCGCCTTGCCTATAGACATACATATTTGAATTATGTATAATTCTATTTTAAAAAAATTATATTTCATGTAAGCTTGTAGTGTAAACATATAAACATTTTCGTATTAAGATTGAAATGTATTGATAAATGAACCGAATGGACTGATAATATATTTAGAAGCTGTAGGGTGGATTCTGATTTCAGAGATAAGTTGCCTCAGAACCTTGTTGGCGTTTAAAGTCTCAATCAGACAATCCTTTCGCAAGTCAATCGTGTTAGCGTGATATATTTCCCGTTTTGTCCTATGATCCTCTACCATTTCTTGGGTCACTTCATAATATTGCGTTCATAAAATTTTCTATATCTCTCTGCAATTCATCAAAGTGGTGTTTGGTAAGGTCTTCAGAAGCAAACGTTCTACGATTCAAGAAGTGTTTAAGGAGCGAAATAAGTAGAAATAGAAGAAGGCGCAATATCTGGGTTGTACGGTGGATGTGACAAAACATCCAAATCAATCTACAACAATTTTCGCCGAATAACCAAACTTTTGTGTGGTCTCGCATTGTCGTGTTGAAATTCTGCTCAATGGCATTTTTTATTTTTAATTTTTTTTATATATCTGAATTATATTTTGGAAACAGCTTACTCCCATCCTACACATTGACAGCAATATCTTCTTTTCCATCTTGCTTACTCCAATTTTTTTGGCTGACATTTGGTTAAATCGTCGTCCCATCATACGCTTCTGGATCGTTTTCTTCGCGTTTGGTTGGTTGATCGCAGATGTTTTTGCACTTCGTCAGATAAATTTCTTTCATCTGATGCGATACCCAATTAACGAGTTTCTTTAGAAGTCAAGCGGTATCAAATGATCACAAGCGCTGCAATGGTCACCGGTAGCAAACTCCCGAACCAAGCTTATTTGGTTGCACCAATGTTCCGATTGTATCTTTGTTAATCTTGGAAGGTCTACCGAAGCGATGAGAGGCGCCTTCAACTAATAAATTGTCATCATGAACCACTTCTGGCATTGGTGTTTTTCGATGACATTTCTGAACTTTTCTCTTGCTTCAGTTGTTTTCTCCCTTTTTGGATAAGGCCTTAATACAAAATAACCCTTTTTGTTGTTTTAGTGTCGTCGACGAAATGAGCGCATACATCTGGCATATATACGAGGGCGGGTCAATAAGTCCGTGACTTTTTGAATTTCTGACCTCCTTACTGAAACAGCAACACTGCTCCTGTCAACAGGCATCTGTCAGTGGACTCCTGTCAAAATTTAAACTTGCTGCGTCAGTTAGTTTGTGTTTGACAGCTATTTTTATCAGACTACTCACTAATTTGAGGAGAAAATGGAAAAAAGTGAATTTCGTGTGGTTATTAAGCATTATTTCTTGCGAAAAAAAACCATTACCGAGACCAAGGCTAAGCTTGATAAATACTATGGGGACTCTGCACCATCGATTGCAATGGTAAAAAAGTGGTTAACTGAATTTCGTTGTGGCCGTACAAGCACTGAAGATGCCGAACGTCCTGGACGCCCAGTTGAGGTCTCTACACCCGAAACAATCGAAAAAATTCACGATATGGTGTTGGCCGACCGAAGATTGAAAGTGCGAGAGATTGTGGAAGCCGTAGGGATCTCGCATGGCTCAGTGGTTTCAATTTTGAATGATCACTTGGGCATGAGAAAGCTTTCCGCAAGATGGGTGCCGCGTTTGCTCACAGTCGACCACAAACACATGTGCAGTTGCCATGGCAAAAATCCATGAATTGGGCTATGAATTGCTCCCTCATCCACCCTATTCTCCAGATTTGGCTCCGAGCGACTACTTCTTGTTCCCAAACCTGAAGAAATGGCTTGGTGGAAAAAGATTTGACTCCAATGATGAAGTCATTTTGCAAACAAAGGCCTATTTTGAGGACCTCGACAAATCATTTTTTTTGGAAGGGATAAAAAAATTGGAGAAGCGTTGGACAAAGTGTATAGAGCTCAAGGGAGACTACGTTGAAAAATAAAATTATTTTTTTATCAAAAAATCTGTGTTTTAATCCAAAAGTCACGGACTTATTGACCTGCCCTCGTACAAGCGTATATGTATCATTCATTCATCAGTTGTGAAACTTATACAATTTTGTTAAATTAAGGGCAATGCTTAGCATGTTTGCTGATTAGCATGGTGCATCCAGTAAATCAGCTGAAAAAGTTGAATTTCAACTTCCATTCACATCGTTTCTTACATCGCAAAATATGGACAAATTGGACGTTCGCATTTGGCTTGAACGTTCATCTTTACATAATTTACTGCTGACGGTACAGGTAGACCAGAACTAGCTCACGTCAATTGAAATTTAAAACGTCGTACCACATGTTTTTCATGTTTAAAAATGTATAACAGAACGTCATTCTTGGTTCCGCTTACATCAGATTATGTGTGCCAACACTTCCATACTTGTATATTTCAATAGTTAGATTGCCGTCATTCCACACAGACGCCGTTTAAGGGTTTGAAGCGGATATCTACATTTGATTCACTTTAATAGTATCGGACAAGCTAATAGAGAAGTTTTTTTTTTTTCTTTTTGGAAGCTTGTTTTCATGGAAAAACGTTTTTGCCCGTCAAAAGCTTTACTTGTCGTTATCCGCATTCGTAAAACGGATTTTCGAAAGAAAAAACCTAGAAACATTTACATGATAGTAGTACATCAGTATCAATTGAAATCTCAAACAAAGCGTCCTTTACGCTTAAATTAACATTTAAATTGTTTGCCTTTTGAATAAACTTATTTAGCTGATGCCGAGTCTTTGTTGTGATCCTGTTCAAAAGTATTATAAAAACCATTGTTTCCATGTTCACAATGCACAACTTACATTGTGTTCTTAATTCTTTTTTTTAAATAAAAAAAAAAAAAAAAATGCGATTCTGCTTTCACTCGTTTGAACAAAACTTGTTTTTGTTAATTTGTTTTTCTGCCGGTCATCAGTGCCGCCTAGCCATGTAAATCCACCCGATTACAAATTCCATCAACGATTTCAGATAAAAATTATTCCACTCTCAACCTTCTCCATGTTGATCTGTGTGCAAAAAAAAAAAACCGAAAACGAAGAGCTGCAACAAAACGAATGCTAAGCAACGACCGACCAATAACCGGCGACAAAGTGTCCATTAATTATAATTTCCACACGTACATTAACATATCCCCAGTTCAACTCCTCTTGACCACAATGTAAAATGTTAAAAAGAAAGGCAAACAATTTGCTGCTTGAATAATGCACCTTCCCAGGTTAACCAGCCTCAGGTAAACAACATGCACTCAACTTGGCTTATACACTTAAGCCTGGCTTATTGCATTCAAATACAATGTCAGTGTACGCCTTCGAGGTTGTCGCAGCGGTATTTTTTAGTTTGTAGTTTCTAGTTTCCAGCAATAGATGAATGTATTGTTCACATATGATGTGATGTCGATTAGAGCGTAATGTTTTGTTCCTTGTGATTTCCATTGGTTGCGCGCGCTAAGCAGTAATCGTATCAGTGGAGAACAAAAAAAAAAAAAAACCAAATGCAAAACGCATCACGACAAACATAACTTCAACGTCAACGTCAGAGTGCTTGCTTTGTTATGAATACCCACAAATAAAGCCGCCGTTGCCGTTGAATCTCTTTTATATGGTTTTGTCTCAATAAAATTTGATCTCTTTGTTTCCAGTTAGGGATTAGACTACAGTGTATAGTATCAGTTCAGTTGAACGGTCTCATATTCAGTTTCATTACGTAGGTCAAGCTACCACTGACACAATTGTAATAATTTCCTTGTTTTGTTTTTTTTGCAGCATTGGCTCCATAAAGGTTATAAATCCAGCAATCTTAAGGTTCGGAGAAGAAGAAGCCCAACGGTAGTGTCAATAAAAAAAACAAAAAGAAACATAAAAGCACTGCGCTCCAATAATCTGACGTCTTCTCTCTCTCTCCTACGCCTTAAGGACAAATAAAAACTGCACAAAAAAAATAAATTAATAAATTAAATAAAAGGACACTTAGAGAAATACTAAATTTTGACCATGGAATGCGATACTATAGCCCCCCAAAATGAAGTCGAGTCTCGCGAAAGCTCTGCCGAACGAGAACTCAATGGAAGTGCTACCAACGACGCTACTAATTCTACCTCGGTGAATGGTATTAAAAAGCCTTTACCTGTTGATAGCCATGAGAATCGTATTAAGCGAAAGGCCAAACGTCTGATGAAACAGAATAGCCGAGAGGGTTTGGCTCATCCGAATGGAGTATCTGGTTATGTTGTTCCTCAGCGTCGCTGGAAAAACAGTCGAAGATCACGTAATGGCCATGGTCGTGGCCTGCCAAAGAAGGGCGGTGGCGGTGGTAAGGGTATTTGGGGTCTACCCGGCTCTGAATTACTCGAAGAAGACTACGAGGATCAAAACGATCCCAATTATGACAGTGAATGTAATGACAAGAATGTCGAGCTACGAGAAGTGATACCTGATATGACGCCAGAGGAATTCTTTAAACTGGCGGAACCAATTGTGCTGGAGTACTATGAACATGGTGACACCCATGAAGTGGCAATAAGTTTCGATGAGATTCTAACTGGGCCACTTAGGCCATATGTCACAAGTGTTGTGGTGCAGATCTCAATGGATCATAAGGACTCGCAGCGTGAGATGACTTCCGTGTTGATTTCGGATTTGTATAGCCGGGTTATTACCGGAAAGGATATCGAAAAGGGCTTTGATATTCTTTTGGATAATTTGCCCGATTTAATTCTGGATACTCCAGAAGCGCCACATATTTTAGGTAAGCAATAATCATAGTAAGATCTTTAAAGAAGCATCCTTACCATTGTTGTGTTTCTTTTTGATGAATACAGCCAACTATATGGCACGTGCTGTTGCCGATGATTGCCTCCCACCAAAGTACATAACTAAACCGGACGATATTGATGCACTGAACGAGCATGCAATTGCTGCTATTAAACGAGCTGATACTTTGCTTCAAATGAAGCCGGGTTTAGCTCATTTGGATAATGTCTGGGGTATGGGTGGTCCTCTGCGACCGGTTAAGACTATAACCAAGGAAATGACCTTGTTGTTGAAGGAGTATTTGTCGTCTCGTGATATTCAGGAGGCGCATCGCTGTCTACGAGCACTGGAAGTTCCTCATTTCCATCATGAATTGGTCTATGAGGTAAATTAAAAATACTATCTATTCTCTCCAAATGGAATGAACTTACGATGTG
Source organism: Volucella inflata (assembly GCA_928272305.1). Classification (NCBI taxonomy): domain Eukaryota; kingdom Metazoa; phylum Arthropoda; class Insecta; order Diptera; family Syrphidae; genus Volucella; species Volucella inflata. The sequence goes on from OV743719.1 coordinate 70,537,098, forward strand.
AAAAATGTTTCTGTTTTGTTTTCGTTCTTTTAGGCCATTGTCATGGCATTGGAAGCGTGCAGCCAAAATGTTGAGGAAGCAACTTGTGACCTATTAAAGTCCTTGGATCAGGCATGTTTGGTCTTGCCAGCTACTATGGAACAGGTAAGGCTTTTTCAAAATTATCTTCTCCCAATATCACCATCATAGTACTCCCCCCTTACATTCTTTCATCATTCTTTGCAATTCAAATGAATCTTTTAACTAATTCTCTTGTTCATTTTGTATTCTGGTCATTTACAGGGCTTCCAGCGCGTTTTCGATGATATGGCTGACATTGTATTGGATGTTCCATTGGCGTACATTATATTGGATCGTTTCGTGGAGCGTTGTAGCAATGCTGGCTTTTTAACTGATAAAATTATTCTTAATTTGCCTGCTCGGTGAGTACATATTTTGTTTTAATTTTCCTTTCAATTGCTATTTACTGTATGTATAAACAATACGCCGTATATTTGTATACATATTTTTGTTTTTGTTTTTCTAATTCATTATCTTATCTTGTTCTTATGAGGCGATGGCCTTTTTTTTTGTTTTTTTTTTTTAAATGAGGGTAAATAAATTAAATGGAAAATATGTTAAGCTGATATTGGTACAAGCGATTCCGATTAGACCCAAGTGGAGATAGTCAGAGTAATAGAAAGTGGAGTGTTTTGATATTAAACATTTCTCATTTATGGTTATAACGAGCTATTTATAGTTTGGCCATAAGTGTTTGTTTGTTATTGTTATGCGATTTAGTCACGTGTTTAGTTGATTTCTAATCGGTTGTAAATTAGTGTGAAATGTTAAAAGTAATTACTTTTACAGGTTATCTTATCAACGGTGTGGGTTAAATGAGGTTGCTACTAAATCAAAACAAAGTATATTGACTTGATTACAGTGGGTGTGAAGGTGCTTTTAGTGGAGAAATAATTCTGTAAAGAATTCCATAACTAACGATTTTGGAACTATCTTCTTTCATGTAAAGTTTATGCCAAAATCATTTTTAATTTACTGGAATTATCGTTTGAACCTCAGATCGGTCTTTCCTATCCTCTAGATCATGGAATAATTTAATTAAGACAAGAGTAGGTGTTAGTTAAGAGTGATATAGGCTGAATGTACTTGACTTCGCGAACCGTTCCGAATATAAGTTCTTTGTGCTGAGTAATGTCAAAACTCACTAACTGACACTCACTGGAGTGGTAAGAAAATGCAGTAATTAGGCCAAATAAAATTTTACAAATTTTACACGTGACTCGAAAACAGAGGATGCGAGAGGTTCTGGTATCTTCTCCGAAGACCCAAAGCGAATCTAATTCTTGACGGTAAAAGATCTGCGGAGTTAATAAAATTAAACGGGGAAAAGCTTGTGACAATAATAGGAATCCTGACACGACACTGTCTCCTGCTGAAACACGCAAAGAGACTCAAATTGCCAGATACGGACATTAGTAGATACTGTCTGAATGCGAGGCAATACCGCGTGGCCGAAGGAAATTCAGGAAAAATAGACGGCACGAATTTCAAAGGCTTTCTTGGCTTTTTTAAGGAAATTGGATGTTTTACCAGGGAGATTGTTTATGTTTGTGGCCTTTGAAGATATAAACAACTGGTTCCACGGGGATCCAACCACCACCACGGCTGGGTCTGAGGAATGTCATCAGAGAAACAAAGTTTTAGACCACTTTTCCAAGCATTAACACGAATAATGTTGGCTTCCAATTGTTGTTGGTAAGTCAGCGTAGACTAGCGACTTTATGTATCTCCAAAGGAAATAATCAAGAGTTGTCAGATTATAAGATCTTGGAGGCCAATTTACAGGTCCATTATGCGAAATTATGCGTACATCGAAGGTTTCCTTCAATAAGTTGATTTTTTCATTTCCTGCTGAAACTACATCTCTTCCACATTCATGCCACTCGCTCGGGCAATGAACACGTCAATCATAGCTCTATAGCGAATACCCTTGACAGTTACACCTTAATTAGCTTCATTTTTGAAAAAATATGAGCGGATGACTCCACCCGCACACAGACTGCACCCAACTGTGCAGTTTTTGGCTGGATCTATCCGTACATCTTGCATAAAGTGGGCGGCAAACCCTAAGCTGCTGTGAAGGACGTCGAAATGATAAATTTGGATCTTCTTCAACATTCTCCTGAACGGATGCAAAACGAGGACTCTCTTCAAAACATACTCTCCTTAAGAGTCTCGCTGCCGCTGCATTTTCGAAAGAAAATGATGTGCGAAAATTGCCAATAATACAGCCAAAAGCGGTTTCAGATGGTCAATTACGTTGGCTGTAATATGGTGTAAGTGCTGTTGAAGTTTGGGGCGTCGTTAAAACATGTATGTCATCACGATAAAGTTGCAAAAAATACTAAATAGAGATGACACTGACAGTTTACAATGTTATAAATGTCTAAATTCGTACTAGATTAAAAAAAAACCTTTATATTCACATTTGGAAAGTCCATACTTGATCCAAAAATGTAAACAAAGTTTAGTCTATACTCTGCGCAGCACACTTGTCGAACTAATTAGTAGAAACACCACAAAGCTAGTTTGTTTCCACAGATGTATTAAGACCAAGCGCAGTTATTGTATAATAACGACGCATTATTAAAAATGCAAGTTACAGGGTAATGTATACATACATAGATATATGGAAGAAATCCTATGACTGTGTACCATTACCATATTTATTTTTTCCATTTGAATTTGCATTTGCATATCAATAAGTCCTATGTTTAAGAATATTATTGAAATTCTATTTAAAAAGCGTAGTTTTCCACATTATTATGGAACTAAGGACTCTAATCGTAGTAATTGCTTAGTTAACGTGTTTAATTTGGCGGATATGACTGTTTTAGCTGTTCATCAATATACATTTTTTAATAAACAGAAAAATAAAAGCAAATAAAAATTTGCTTTGGCCGGCTTTAAGTTTTGACGCTTAAAATGCATATTTAGTACATATGTAGCTCTGTTCAAAAAATAGTGCATCCAAAAATAGCAGAATTGAATGTGTCTTCAAAATGTCCTTAATTTTATGTGTATTTGTGTTAGTTTTGTAAGTAACCGAATATTTAACAAAAAAAGTACAAGAATTCTATTTTTGAAGTTTTGCAAATATCTAACTAACTCTAACTTTGTTGCCGCTTATGTATGACAACGTTATCCCGAAGAAATAACATGTTGTCTTTTTTTAATAAGCTCTGTCCCTTCTTAAGTGTAGAATTGATTTAAAGTATCTAAAGGTGAAAAATAAGAAATAAAATTGATATAGCGAAAAACTTGATTCAAAGCCAGATCGTCCACGATAACTCACAAACGATGCGAAATTATTTGCATTCCAAAAGTTTCAACGCTTTTATAACTTGAACTAAGCAACCTTCATGTACTAAAAATGTAAAGAAGGCATTGGGGTATGCCAAGGAGTACTCGTATATTCAAAAGCCATTAGAGTTTAGACGTCTATTTATATCGAGATGAACCTGGACTTTGCCTAATAAACCTATCCAATTAGCATGGTCCTTACCTAACTGCAAGGTAAGTTTTTCCTCGAAGGAGTTAGATTCGAAGAATCTTCGGCCCGAAGAATTCTTGTAAATTGGCCGTACATGCCCAGTTATCTCAAGTTTGCATGCCCAATTATCTCAAGTTTGCATGCCCAATGTAAGACTTTTAATTGATCCGACTTCGCTCTTCTTCTTCTCTTTCTCTAATACTAATACGAGGGCGGGTCAATAAGTCCGTGACTTTTGGATTAAAACACAGATTTTTTGATAAAAAAATAATTTTATTTTTCAACGTAGTCTCCCTTGAGCTCTATAGACTTTGTCCAACGCTTCTCCAATTTTTTTATCCCTTCCAAAAAAAATGATTTGTCGAGGTCCTCAAAATAGGCCTTTGTTTGCAAAATGACTTCATCATTGGAGTCAAATCTTTTTCCACCAAGCCATTTCTTCAGGTTTGGGAACAAGAAGTAGTCGCTCGGAGCCAAATCTGGAGAATAGGGTGGATGAGGGAGCAATTCATAGCCCAATTCATGGATTTTTGCCATGGCAACTGCACATGTGTTTGTGGTCGACTGTGAGCAAACGCGGCACCCATCTTGCGGAAAGCTTTCTCATGCCCAAGTGATCATTCAAAATTGAAACCACTGAGCCATGCGAGATCCCTACGGCTTCCACAATCTCTCGCACTTTCAATCTTCGGTCGGCCAACACCATATCGTGAATTTTTTCGATTGTTTCGGGTGTAGAGACCTCAACTGGGCGTCCAGGACGTTCGGCATCTTCAGTGCTTGTACGGCCACAACGAAATTCAGTAAACCACTTTTTTACCATTGAAATCGATGGTGCAGAGTCCCCATAGTATTTATCAAGCTTAGCCTTGGTCTCGGTAATGGTTTTTTTTTCGCAAGAAATAATGCTTAATAAGCACACGAAATTCACTTTTTTCCATTTTCTCCTCAAATTAGTGAGTAGTCTGATAAAAATAGCTATCAAACACAAACTAACTGACGCAGCAGGAGTCAACTGACAGATGCCTGTTGACAGGAGCAGTGTTGCTGTTTCAGTAAAGAGGTCAGAAATTCAAAAAGTCACGGACTTATTGACCCGCCCTCGTACCTAATACTTTTCGAAGGAATCTTCTATCGAAATGATTGAGGGTGTCTTCTTAAAATAATGATAAAGGTCTCATAAAAAATTGTCTGCGTTTTTCGTTAAAGGGCCATATTCTCAATTGTCAATCCAAAGAAATAGCTATTGACAAGAGTGATTCTTCATTTTATTTAGCAGAGCCAAGACAGATGAAGTCTCTTGCTACCTCATTATTATAGCTGTAGCTGTCGTATGTAGGATTCTGTCCGAATCCTACCAAAGATGTCCTTCTTTCCTATTCTGGCGATAAATCTCCAAACTTCGTGCTTAAAAACTATACCATATACGATAAATTTAGCTTCGTCCATGATAACGTTTTAAGACTTCGTTTGGTTTAAGTTTGTTTCTAGCAACCTGGTGAGCGATAGTTGGAACCACAGATAGCTGGAACAGCAGCAGTTAATGCAGCAGACAAGATGTGAAATGTCATTTTGTAATAATTTTCTGTTTTATTAGTTTATTTTGGATTAATGTTTTAGTAAAATGAACTTTTTCACAAAATGTTAAGTTCGTCCGCAAAGGGTTAAACAGTAAGGAAAGTACTTCTCACTCACCAACAAGTCTATTCGAACCCAATTCAACATAATTTGGGTCACATAGAAAATAAAAATGAAATGAAAGTAGAGCTTCCAAACTTGTGAGTAGGGATAAAGCCAAATGTAAAATGAAACTTGGTGCTGGTCTAAGAGACATCAAAGTATTGTAAACATTAAGGGTTGTTGTTGTTTCACTTTGCTGATGTACCTTATTCCAATGACCACCACCGAATGAGATTTGTTTTATATACAAGTTGTTTTTTTTTTGGTTCACTGTAAGTATTTCTTCAAATGGTATATTTTTAACAAAACAGTACAATCATCGATTGTTTTTGTTGACTTTATGCCAATTAATCTCGCCAACCCTAATAAAAGCTGGTTGTATCTCCGATTAACAAAAAATAAGTCGCCAATTCGCACTGCTCGTTATGCACACATGAAAATTGTTCATAGTTTCCCTCCTTACATTTGGTAAACAAATCATCAAGGTCACTTAAATAGCTTTCCCCCTTCTATTTTATTTAATTTCAAAACAGTGCCACTCAACCAAACAGCTTATCGTTCTAATTTAGTGCGTAGTTGTTGCGCAAGGTCATATATAAGTCTTTTTTTTTATGTTTTTGTGTTTGGCGCCAAAAACATTATTGCTACCGCAGTAAGACGCAATTTCGCAAGTACATGTAATCCTCCACCTACTCCCTGCCACCAATTTAAAAGAAAAAAAGGTAAACAAAGTAAAACATACAGAAATAGAGAAAACGTAGGTTTTAAGATTTTACTTTGGCAAGCAAGTGAACATGGTGCTATCATAAAGTATGGTCTTTGATTTTTTTCTTTAATAAACTGCAGTAATTTTGAAAATAAAAATTTAAGTTGTAAAGGGTGATAGAACAAGATGGAACGTTATTTTAGATGACATACAGTGTGTTTGGCAAAAGCGTGCGGCTGCAGACGATACGAATATTTGGCTTCCGTTAGAATTATACCTTCTCTAATGCGCAGTAAAATTTTACTTCAATTGCATCTCGTTTTTGCAATTTACAAGACGTATTCCGTAATGAGTGCTGCATATAAGGTTCGGTTTGAAGTCGTGTTTCTTGTTGCTCATCCACGGGGATCAAAGTTATCCGTTGCAGCTTCAGCAAAATATCTCAGAAAGTCAGAGAGTTTTTGTGGGTGAAACGATTTACCTATTTGGAAACGTTGACGATTTGCCAGAACGGGGAGAAACAGACTTCATTTCAAATTTTTGAAAAAAAATAACATGGTAAGCCTCAGAAAAGCAAGGCAAATTTTATTAGAAAAAGGTCATGAGTTTTCTATCTTCAGTATCCGCAAAATTATCAGAGAAAATAAATTTTATTACAAAGCCGTTGCGGACAAGCCTTTGTTACCTGAAAAACACATTAAAAAAAGACTTGAGTGGCCTCGCTGCTACAAAGATATGGACAAGATCCATATCTATCAAGAGGCTTTATTTTTTTTTAAACAATCCCTTGAGACGTGTGGTGACTGTGTGTTTGACGGTGACACAATATCGTCCAACGAACAGTGAAACATTCATCAAAAGTGCATGTTTATTGCTGTTTTTATGCGGCGGGTTTTGGAAAATTTGTGACCTTTACCGGGAATCTCGATGCTCAACGAATGATCCAACTGTACAAAAATGGATTGTTAGCATCCGCTGAAATGCTACTCGTATTTGGAAACAAGAGGACAACGACCCCAAACATCGTGGTTGCATCTGCCAGGGCTTCAAGGAGAGAAATAACGTCAATGCGCTGGAGTCGCCATCTCAGTTTCCAGATGCCAATCTGAAGAAAAAATGTCAGGACAGGATAAAAGGAAAATATGTAAGGACAATAAAACAGCTTAAACTGCTTTTAAAAAGAATTTGGCGAAATTACCGAAGGACTATGAAAAATGGTTCTAAGTTGTCGACAAAGATGCGAGGAACTAATTGGGAATGGAGGATACTGGACAACATATTAAGTACATTGCGCATTAAGAGAAATGCAAGCTTTGAATTAAATAATTTTGATTCCCTAAGTCAAACGGTTGTTTTCTTTTAAACCACACGCTTTTATCAAACACACTACTGTGTACAGGTGTTCGAGATTTTTGAACGTTTTAAGCAAACGTTAATTATTTGCATCACATGTAATATTTAATGTGAGTGGCAGTGGCTCAAGTGGTAGTGTATTGTCTTCCCAATCGGAAGGTTTGGCGTATAGTCCCAACCGCGCCCGGAAGATATTCTTTTTTCAGGCAAATAAAATCAAGTGAGTTTGAATGGTTACCTAGAATACAACAACAAGTTAATTTATACTAAAAATTAGTCTCCTCATTAAATGTTGGATGCTACCCATGGAGCGAAATAACTAATGAGCCCAAAGATCTTTCTCTCTCTCCCTTCTATTCCATTTTCCGAAAAACTTAACACGTGCTCCGGCATTTAAAAGTAGTCTTCAGTTCAAACTTCGGGCCAAGTAAAAATCTGAAGATCTTCTCCCCTTCGATTAACCAAATCTAACTGTTTCTGTAGACTTCTTTGGTGATAGTCTGGTTACGAGGTAATAACTCAAAATGGATTATTTCCTCTGTATTCAATCAATCGCAAACGGATCTTGATCGTAACGCAACCAAAGCGTAGTGCAAGCTTCTATCCTTTGCTGAATCTTAACTTTTACTGTAATTGTTAGGTGTCGGTGGGTGGTCACATGATGGCTTGCGATTTTCCCCGCAGCAGCAGTTGGATATACCGAATATGCTCTTCCGATATATCCAAATTAAAATACTTTCAGTGAATCAGCAATATACTCGTATACCAAATACTCATTTCAATAACAGTTTCAGAATTGAGTTGATTTTGTGCATTTTATGGGAATTGATAAATAAACCACCCAACAAAAAAAAGAAACAATATCAACTTGCGTCGTAACCTGAAAGAAATAACACTAAACTTACCAAACACACCCTATGAAGTGGTGTCTCAGAACAAAAATTACTTTTGAAATGAAAGTAAACTGCGTGAGTTAAATGAACACCTGAATAGACTTCAAAACAACATTTTTGAGATCAGAGTTCTTATACAACAATAGTAGTTCAAGGGTTCTTGTGGCCAGACTAATCTACTATTAGCAGTTTGAAGTTGTACATTGTTCTTATAGCATACATGTACTCCGTTTATTTGCGCAATATATTCCTAAATCTATTTGTATACCTATCTCGATGTAGATTTCACAATTTTGTCACGGAATTTCCAGTTTTTCTGACTGCGTGCTTTGGGTTACGTGATTTAAAGAATGTCACCCACCACCACCAAGTCCCTCTGTTGAAGTAGTTAATGCTGTTGGCGGCCAACAAATAAGTATCAACCTCCAGCTTGTATATATAGATTTCTTTTAGTTTTTTTGTGCCAGTTTTTAGGTTTACACTTAGATACTTTGACGAAGTTCGCGTTAGTTGGTTGTTTCATTGAACATGCAAGTATTTTTGAATTGAACTCTACCATCGCATTGCCACTGTTGTTGTTTGTCATCAGCGCCGTTGTCGTAGTTTGAAGTCGTTGTAGTCGTAGGTTGTTTGTGCCGGCTATCTTAGTACCACCAGTGTATGGTGGAGGAGCATTAATGCTGAGAGAGAGCAACAACCTGCATTTAGTTCAAGATCGTTTTGTTTATTTGTTTTTATATTACATGAACAACGAGTACATAATGTAAGCACACACTGAAACAACACTACTGCATTGGAATGTTGTATGTTTTTGGATTGATAGTAGTGCAGTTGAATGTCTGAGACTGGTAGTTGATTGTTGGCTTTGAACCTATTTTTTTTTTACAAATTATAGGCGCCAAAGCTTATGGTTTACTTTTTTGATTTGATAAGTTAAATAAAGTTTAAGTAGAGGCGATGGGTGGCTTTGGAAAGTTTTTATTTAAATATTTGTTATGTTAACGTAGTAGAGATATGATTCTGATTAAATCATGCTAGGCATCCAAATGTACGACATTTTGTGTTAGTTATTTATTGTGTTTTGATAGGGATCTTAAGAAGTATTCAGACAAGGTAGTCGGTTTCTCTACGAAGATTGTTTGCCTCGTAACACAATGTTACCACAGAACGCTTACATAATTTGTTGGTAAAAGGTTAAATCAATGGAAATTGTCCTTTACTCGTTCGCCTGCACATTCAAGCAAACAACCTTCATCAAAGAGTTCAAATTTGTGAACGAAAAGATAGCCTTTAACAAACAGCTTTGAAACTGAATCGATTATCAGTGCATTTTAATAATGAACCCATATGTCACGTCATGGGCCATGCAGCCGAAGAGCAAAGGACTTTATTTTGTTAGACAAGAGATCATTGATGAAAATTAACGAGAATGTCGGAGACAGAACGAAGCCCTGGGGCACATCACCATTTATTTTGTGTATTTCAGACTTGAATCCATCCAAGACAACTTGAATTGGACGTTTCGAAAGGTAATTTCTAATCTATTGAAGAAGACAGTCGTCGATCCCAAATGCACGCATTTTTAGCAAAACATTCCAATGACAAATTTTGTCAAATGCATTAGAAATATCAAGTGCAACTATCTTGCTTTCGGCAGATTGGTGTACGCTTTGGTTTTACTTTTTGGTGATGGTGCATAAAAGTAGCTATACTTGTTGCTCAAAGAAAGAGCAGTACACATCGGTTAGCAAATTGACATTCATGGTATCACAGTACCGTGCCATACAAATCCTTGGTAAAAATCTGGCATCTAGCTTGGCATCCTTACCCTTATGAGCATTGAGAGCTGTCGAGCGCTTTGCGACAAATCACTTTAAATAAATCGCTGAAGGGTTTCTTAACAAACTTGAACATGAAAATATCTTTTAACCTTCCAATTTTATGATAATCCATTTTGAACAAAACCTACACATAATCTTTTATCAATGGTTCCTGATTCGAAAACATCAAATGCGCTTTGAGGATGTATTGTGTATTGGATATCTTAAGTCACCAATGTCTTATTTTAAAAAAAGAAGACTATAACTCACTTATAAGAACTTGGCCTGCTCTCGGCAAAGAACATGCAACAGAAAACTGTTTTTCTTATCTAAACAACTGGTTTTATGCCTTACACCTCAAGGTGACACCTCAAAAACGCAGCAATACGAGAGGTGACACAGGTCACGGCCAACTAAGATCTTGTATTTATGATTTTTACCCAATTGTCCAATTCGGATGGATATGTGACTTACATGTCTTAACTTAATTATTTAAGTTACTTGCTGCTGCCTATAGTGAGGTTAAGTCCAAGTATCTTCCTTTTTATTTTTCAATATGAGATACTTGAAGCGTAAGTTGGTTTTGAATGTTTGCAGGTTGTAATGGCTAGAAAATAAAGGGGCTAAGGAACATTCCTAAAGCATATTCTTAGACTTAGAAAAGTACGTCAAGTTGGGTAAACTGCTTACTTGAGGGTTAAATCACAACCATTGACAGCGAGATGGATGACACGTTTAAAAGGTTGAAGGCGGTAACGTAACAGGAGTTTTTTTTCGGAGCACTGGTGACTAATAAGGCGATGTAAAGTAAGAAATGTTACAATTGGAGAGAGCCAATTGACATGACCATATCGCACAGTTTAGAGCCCATTACCAGATGCAAGCATCGTGTTAGAACGAAACAAAAGATAGGGGAGGTTATTTTAACTTAAACATTGCTGTCCAAGAAATAACATGCATACCAACGCGGAACATTCTGCAAAATTGCACTTTAAAATCTAATAAGTCGTATTGGAGGCGCACTCGAAAAGGAGTAAGTATACTTCTATTGTGCATATTGGTCGACTTACTGCTTTACGCTTCAAATGGTTCTTGACATCTATGCTCAGGCCCAGAAAAGAAATGCAGTCGGCTTGGGCCCATATCTCCTCGAGGATGAAGAGATATACACAATCCTGATAGCAACGAACTACAATATATTGGGAAGAATCGATGAATAGCGAAGTATTTTCTCGGATATTTTCCATTACCGAGAGGAAGTAATGGATAAATCGCCAACACACACAGAGATAGATGTACTCTTGGCTACGTAACTTTTGCAAATGTCAAGCTATGACGCTAAGATTTAGAGGGAATATCAACAATGTACCAACTTAACAAAAAAAAAAAAAAACAGAACTCAAATCGGAACAATGGGAGCGCCACACGGTGGTGGAACTTTTTGATCAAGAGTATGTATTTTTGAACCTTTCAAGGTATTTTGAGAATGCAAGACTTCTCTGAATGCAGTCAAAGTCTTGTTTAAATTCCAAGTCACAATTGAATCACGGAATATGAGATCACAGATAAACTTGCTGTGATTCTGCTGCCCTGAGAATGAAAGACTATAGACAGCTTTTTGGGATTTACACTTGTGCCTTATATTTAAGTAAAAGGAACATAAATGGTTCACATTGGACTGTTTCTTTGCGTGAGTGTACTGTTCTGACAGAAGAATAAGTTTCATCTTAGTGTATTTTTAATAAGTTCACATAGTTAGAACAATAAAAATACTCTAATATATTTCATCTAAACAACTTAGAGCTATACCAACATGACATGACGCCATTAAAAAAGCCGGCTTTGTAGAAACGTGCCTCAAATCACCTAGCGAAATCTATTAAAAACGACTAATCAACTTTTCGTTTTGTCAACAAAAAAATAAACAAAATAAAATAAAAGACAATATCGCAAATTCAGTTTTGAATATACATCTTTATTTCTTTTTATACATTTACGGATGTGTAGGTGTATTTATATTTGTACAATTGTTTGTGTTATAAACATTATACGAGGTTGGCCCACTCTTATCAATTAATCGATATTCCTGTTATCGTTGCCAACACCCCTTCCAGATAATAAAATTCACTTACTCTAATTCGATGGTCTGCTTTGTGTTGACTTTGTTGTTATATAATCATTTGTTTGTTCCATTTTGTAGTTAATGTTTTTTTGTTTTTTGCATCCCATACAGTTGGTTTTAATTATAATCGAGCGAAAAAAAAGATGCAGTAGAGTTCATAATAAAAAGTAAAAGCGTTCGAGATGATTATAACAATGAAACTGGCCTTACAAAGAATAGTTTTTGCAATTTCTAATTTCATTGATTGTTTTTCTTGGATGGTTTTTATGATTTTTTTTTCTTTTGCTGCAGACGACTCAAAGCTTATGTCTATCTTGGAAGGAAAATAATTTTAGTTGCTAATACTCCTGGGGTCAACATTTTGGTAACTCTGGTAATATAACACGCATTTCTAATGTTTTAAAAGAGTACATATTAGAATTGATCTCATGACGGCCTTAGTACATAACTTAGGTTGTTGATTTCTCTTGTCAAGAGATCTCTACTGCGTGTATAAGAAGAGAGTTTTCCTAAGTTCTACTGTAGAATTCACGGGATTGTATGTACGAGTTTTGACGAGACATATGGAGTGACCTCTGCGAAGGTATCACACCAAATCTCGCGTCCTTTTAGTTGGTATGCACACAATTGAGAACAGGGTTTTTTTTTGTAGGAGATAGTGCATTTCTAGTGTTTTCTTCTTGTAGGTCAGAGACCGACAACCTTATGATTCTTTTCAGTAAGCATACTGGAAGTGCGATTGTCGCACTATGATTGAAACTGGAGAAAATTCTGCCAGAGTTGTATAGCAGAAAGGATGGCAGAGTGATGGGTCTGACATCTTTCGGGATCATGATGTATGTTTCGGCTGCATTGGCACTGAATATTGTATCAAGTGCTAAGAAGCCTTTTAGAATGCATAATAGAGTGGTCTTAAATATCCTGAAAATTATTCTTCAGTTGTTTAGGAAAGATACTATCGGGTGAGGTTCAGAGCTTCAACTGCCTATTAAAGCTTAGATGTTAATATTTTGTTGGTGTGCCGATTTTTTAAAAGCATGTTTGGGTGGATTACTTCAGTGCGACAAGGGAAATGAGGTTAATAAGCAGATCATTGGATGGCCTTAATCCGTTCACAATTCTAAGTATTTTGTATTTGACAACTGCCGTTGACGTAAGGATTCACTTCTGCTGGTTATCTTTCGCAGACACAATGCCAGAACTTATATTGAGGCTTTATTACTTCCTGTTTGTGGAGAGTAGATTCTCCAATAAGTCGGTCTAACTTACATAGTTTAGCCCAGTTAAAATTCTACTCTTGTACTGGAGTTCCTGGTCCTCCTTACCGAAGTACAAGTTTTGGTAAAGCCACAATTAAGAAAGGAGCGAGTTCTTTAATAAGTTTGTAAAACACTATCTGGCATTTTAGAATATGACTTTTGTATCCAGTTAATATGATATGGACGACCACTATGTGTTTTTTTCGGTTCGTCTTTAGCGGTCAGAGCAGAACCAGAGAGATTTTTTTACGACAAATCAAGATCTTAGTGCGTTTATATCAATGAAAGGCTGTCACGTATGTTAAAACAACATACGATAGAGATTAGTTCACGTCTGATTTGCATGAGGTTTATGAATTATCTGGGTAGGGTATACCCTACAATGTGTTTTTACTGTTCTTAGAGATAAGCAATGTTACTGCAAAATCAGTTCGTAGGTTGGTGTGTGCGCTTACCCCTAGTATTTATGTGTCCGGATACGTTGTTGTGGACAATCTCTAGGGCTTGGATAAAGGCAATGTGCTCATCACTTGAGGTAAGGTGGAAGAAACCCGGACTTAATGCGAAGTACACTGGCCGATTTTCGATAAATGAAACTCTGATCCAAATGTATTCTACCTTACGCATAGAAATTTGACTTTTAATGCCTGTTTATCTTAAGTAAGAGATATACTTAATGACGACAAAAAGGTAAACATCATTGAAGACTTTCAAGGCATCATTTGTTTGCGACAATTTTATCAACTAAAATTGAAATATAACTCTAATCCTCTGACAACACATTAGTGGTATCTGGGGAAAATTTGCATGTTACCAATCATAAAGCATTTCGTGCGAGTTCCGATTTTAAATGCTCGCATAAACCCAATCAAGTAGAATGTTAATTCATCATAATTCATGCAACAGGTTATTGCACAAGCAGAAACTAAGGAGGATTTAAATGAATAAACCCGGCGTCTTGTTATCCATCATTCATGATTTTCTATTCCCCCAAGACAAGATAAAATAGAGTTGATTTCTTAAACTGTGTACAATCTCATCGTCTACGTGTTATTGTCCTTTTCAATCAGAAAATTGCAACAAATTACAACAGAGTATAACAGACAACGAACAGGTTTATCAACTGCCAGAAAGTATGTTTGGTGCTTTTTTTCATGCACTCAGTACTCGAAAGTGTGTTGTAATCAAAATTCAAACGCCATCGTATCGAAATCTCAACTCTGCGTCTCTTAACACATACTCCATCTCCTACTACTACACCCCCCATCCATTATCAGCGTTGCATTTAAAACTTGCAGCAAACGATTAATTTTTATTTTATTTTTAAAAACAATAACAACATCAAAGCTAACCAAAGGTGAACGAACTGCTCTATTGAGTGAGAAAAGCCGTTTTGAGCTTTTTATAGGTTTGCATCATACCACTACCACTAGCGTTCCTGTTGCACTGCATTATGTGAATGAAGAATTTGGTTGTCTACTATACGCTGCGTCTGTATCAAGAATTACATACACTTCACTTGAAGCGTTAATTTAGTTTGTCGATGAAATTAGCAGAGCTGCGACATTTTTAAGTTGCGTAGGAAGGCATTGCACGAGTTTGTATCTCCACGATGTTCATTTGATGTGTCAGCTTGGCAACCAGTCAGTCAGTCCGTCAGTCAGTCATGTTGCTTCAGATTAGGGGGATTAAAGCCAACGAATTGAGAAATGTTTATTTATACTTGACGTGTTTTGGCTTGGTTTCCGTTGGTTGTTTTTGGTGTGCGATGAGGGTACAATTACGAGTATATAGGAAGCTACTCGACTTTGCGGTAGTATTTATTATTATTCTTCCTTGTTTTGGCTAGTACGCAAACGTTTATGATTCGAAAATTGAGAAATACCACTATCAGTTAAAATATGGAAGTCGAGCAGGTCGTTGCTTATTTTTCTCATCGACAAAATAACAATTTAGAGTAAATCCAACTTGTAATCAAAGGAGATAATGCTTCCACATTTATTGCTGCAAATCGGGTTTAAACAAGTCAGCAAACATCTGTGAATGCTAAGAAGTATTATCTCGATATTAACGTACGAGTATGTAGCCATACGTGGTTGCGTGTCCAACTATGTTATTCCCAAGTTGATTTACTTTTAGCTTTGTTGCACCGATGTTTGTCAGGCATTCCCTATTAATATTTACAGTTGCGACAAGGTCCAGCCAGTCATAAATTGCTTTAAGAAAACTTTTGTAAAATTCGACCTTATCTAGATTGCTCTTAACTTAGTAACAACGATGTTGCTATTCAAGGGGGCCGGTAATTTGAGCTCTTTTGTTTTGCTTGTACAGAATAACTCTTCCCTATTTTTATTCTCTTTCACAAATTTAACGCCGTAAAGCAAGACTGTGATGATCAATGGGCCAGCGCACACTGGACTAATTACTCCGGGGTAAAACTGGTTTTATAGAAGAGGGTGATGAAGTGTGAAGAGAAAACGGGGTAAAATTTTCATCCAGAGATGAAGCGGTTGAACATCGGGGTAAAACCAATACACACATAAGTTGTCAATTTTGAGTGTAAGAAAATTATCAGAAATACTACTACTAACAAAATCGATTAATATGTATACACAATTTTACCCCGAAATGTTCATACCGTGTGCGATTGAAGTAAAAGATACCCCGGTTTAACCCCGGGGTAAAGTTAGTCTAGTGTGTGCTGGCCCAATGACTTCTATAATGTGTTTTTGACTACTCAATTGCCTAAGAAACAGCGATCAGCAATGTAACTCTTCGTATTGTTTCCGTGGTGAAAATAGTTAAAATACAAACCCATTTCAAAGTTACAGCTGCCTATCGTAAGGATTTCGTTATTCTGTGTCCCTGTTTATTGACAGCATATACGTCTTTTGAACGACCGCTTTTGAACTTTGGCACCAATCGACACGAGTCTGTTTTTGAGGATTGTCAATTATGCGGTATCAAATTCGAACAAATCTCTTTACGAAATTCGTCCTTTAGTGAAGTGCGACCACAATTGAATTCGGAAAACCAACGAAACACGGTGGCTCGAGATGGGGCTTCATTACCGAAAGTCCGTCCAAGCGAGTTGATCAGCACATTATTGTTGGTTTAATCCCAGTCGAAAGTCAGAAAAAATCATGGCACTTATATGTTCACTGTTTAATTCCATTTTTTGACCAAAATGAATGACAACATTCTGATTACGATTACCATTAAGAATTTCAAACTTTACGATGACAATGTCAGATTTGACATATTAACACTAGTGTTGCCATATCTTAAAACTTAAGCAGCAACATTTGTTTTATATGTGATATTGGGTACTTACTTACCTACTTTAGGTGGCGCTACAGTCCGGGGTGGACCTGGGCCTCAGTCAACAGGCTTCTCCAGCCAGCTCGATCCCTGGCTAGCTGCCTCCAGTTTCGCACGCTAAGTTGGCTGAGGTCCTCTTCCACTTGCGATATTGGGTAGACTACTATAATTCCGATAAAATAAGCGCAGTTCATAGGATCTGCATACTTAAGAATCAGGTAATCAATGCTGAGAATTAATTGGTCGACCCAGTTTTTTTAGAAATGAGTTGATGTGAAAATATGGTCTGTCTTTGTTTATGTTGGAATCATTCATTTTGCATGTCTGCAAAAATAATCTTTCCAAATTCTTAGCACCGACTGCGCTTTGACTAAGAGGTTTCTTTGTCAATTTCGGCAGATTTCGATTCGGTCTTTATACTTTTGGTACATCATTTTTCTGATGGCTCCTCTTTAAGGCCTCAATCAAGTACTTTTCGTGGTTTTTCTTATTTTCTTTTGAGAACTCTATGTTCTATCTTTTTTTTTCTGCTCATAGAGCTCGCGAACCGCTTGTACGTCTGTTGTTTTGGCTATTCTCATTCGTTATTGAACGCGGCATTTTTTCTGGTGAGGCGGTCAAAAACCCAGTACATCCAAAGCGATCTTCCTCTTTGCTTACTCTCTGGCGGAAATGTTACTGGTTTTCTGCATTCTACGAGTATACTGGCGGCATTAGACTCCTCGATAGATTTAGGACAACTCGATCGGAAATGCTCTGGTGGTGGAGGTTGTACTTTTTGACTATATTGCCAAAGAATCTCTTCTTCCCTATTTTACATTGGCACGTCGGAGAGCAGCCTGTGACAAGCCTGTACTCTCTATCGAAGCATGGCCGCTCATGAGCCTCATTTTGAGGTATTAAGCCTTTACGAGTACGTGAATTGTCGTCATTTCGCTTAGATGCCTGATAAGAACTTATTCTTTTAGTTTTGCCCTGAAGGCGAATCCGCGTCGAGGAGCTTACACAAATATTAATAAAATAAATCAAAATACGAGTTATAATAAAATCGTTGCGAGAGGTTTCAACATATTTATTTTTTATTTTTTTTATTTGATTAAAATAAATATAATTAATTAATCTGTATTCAAAAGGATTACTAATCAAAGTATTCGTGCATTGGAACTTATGATATGAGAACTAACAGGAGGCTAGCTGTCTTCATAGTTATTTCCACGATTTTATACGTATTTTCTCAAAAAGATTAGATAAGATACTCTTTAGTTTTTTTTGCAATGATTTGCTGTTATATTATTACGAGTACTACTACTCTTATAAGATTTGACAAGATTTATTATTTCTAATTTTGTAATTTCTTTTTTCTATTTTATTACAGAGGACGCAAACGTTTTGTCTCCGAAGGAGATGGTGGCCATATTAAACCACAAACAATTCCAATTCGTGACTAAAACTAAGTGAGAATGGAAGATTGATCTCGTTTTCTTTGATTTTTGTTTGTTTTATTGAAAAGAGAATTTATCTTAAGAAAAAAACTATATCCCCTTTTCCAACACTAACTACCAGCTACAACTACTATCAACACAATATTCCTACAAAACACCGAAAGAAGACAACAACCTTAATCCAACTATACAACGTATGAAGGAAATATAATAAGAAAAACTGAAGAAAAAAAAAAACAAAAAGGAAAAGCATTGATCGAAAGGAAACCAATTTTTTGACTTTTTTGACAAACAGCATTAAGGACGGAATACGATATTAATTAATCAACTTTTACTATTAAACAAAAAACGAAAAAAAAAAAATAAAAATTAATAAACAAAAAAATTGTAAAATTTTACATAAGAAAACGAATAACAAGAAAATTATGTTTTGAAAAAAAAGTAAGAGTGTAAAACGTAAGGATATCGAAAGAGGAAAATGAAAAGCAACTTACGATTACAATTAAAAGTTATATCACCTTACCGTCAAACATTTTTTGCTCCTTTCATTATTTTTTTAACTTTAATTCTTAGTATTAGTTTTTTTTCACTTAACTTTTCAATTTTTTTTATAATTTGCTTTTTTTTGTATGAGTATAAACATGAATTTGTAAGTTTCTAATGTTTCTTTAATTAGTTATGTAATCTTTTATTTTATTTTTTTTTTTTAATAATTTTCACATTTTGTATGGATTTTTCTTCTCATTTTAATAATTTTCTACAATTTTATTGTTCATTTTGATTGATTGCTTTATATAAAAACAAAAAAAAAATATTATATTAATAAAATTTTCTTCATTACAATATTGTATTGTCACGAAAGCAATGAATTTTTTTTTTTTATATATAAAAGTACTTTTATATAATTATGTATAAGAAAGAAAGATATAACAAAACAATAAATGAGATAAACTACAAATTTCGAAGACATAGATTGGAAAAAAATAATACAAAATAAATTCCAATTTTTTTTTTTTTAAACTAAAACAAACAAAAATTACTAATGTAAAAGTATATATAAAAGAAAAAGAAAATTATAATAAATGTAAACAAGAGAAAGAAACAATAAACTGCTATTAATAATATAACATTTACTTACTTTATATACAAAACAAACAAAAAATTATTACTATAACTATAATTATTACATGTTAAGGATTAAAGAAAAAAAAAATAAAATAAAATATTTAAAAAAAAAAATACATGAAAATTTCAAATAGTATAATTTGAAGGTCTTTTTCTTTTCAAACTTTCAGGCAACAATTCATTTAATTCAAACTCTGTTGGTTTGACTTCTATTCAGAATTCAACATTGTTCAACTATTGTTGCTTTACACTCTTTTGCAGCTTAAGACAGCGAGCTTTATGCGCCCTTTGTTAATCTCCAAGCACATTTCGTAGCTGTTCGAACCGATTTCTAAATCCATTGTTTTCATTATGTACAAAATTGAAGCAAAGCCGTCATTGTACACGCAAACTGCAAAATCCATAGCTATCGGGTGTACCATATTTAACGCAAAAATTTAATTTTGATAGAAAATACAGATTTTTAATTATAAAGCTTTTTACTGATTCATAGAGTATACAGATTGGGGCTATGTATGGAATAGCACATCGGATAAATGGCCGCCACGGCTATGCTGGCAATTTTATTGCTTTATTTAAATTTTCTATGACCGTTTCGCATAAATGTGTCACCTCCCAATTTCCTCTTTCAAGGCGTTGTTGGCCGTGGGCTTGTTTGCATAGGCCTTTGACTTCAAAAAACCTCAAAGAAAAAAGTCCAATGGCGTGAAATCGTTAGATTTGGATGGACAATTCTGATCGCAAAAACGTCCGATTACACGATTAGGAAATGACTCATGCAGTAATTGAATATTTTCTCTGGCTGTATGGTATGTGTCTTGTTGAAGCCACACGTTGGTCACATCCATGTCTTGTAATTTAGACACTAAATACTGGGTTTTCAACGAACAACATTAATTGTTACTGCCTGACCAGTTGCATTTTCAAAGAAGAATGGTCCGATAATGCCTACAGTTCAAAATCCGCATCAAACAGTCACGCGTTGTGGATGTTGATGGATCGGCCGTGTTACCTACTCTAGTCCCCTAAAATACCCTCCCTCGTTTCAGTCAGAAGAGGCCCGCTGCCTACCTGGCGGCCTTGTACTATAGTATACTTTGAAAAACAGTACTTTGAAATATTTCCCGGCCATAATCTTTTGGGATATCATTTTTGAGATCTCGAGGGACCATTGAATGCAATAAAAATAATCGATTTTTGGAAAAACATAGATTGGCCTAACCCATTAAATGAGTAATCCTTTGGCTAATTATGGAATATGATTTCATTAAAGTGACATGCATAACCTAATTTTTCAATACATTCTTAGTGGCATCTAACAAAAAATCGTCCAACGGCGTCAAATCAAATAGTCCCATCTTGCTGGAATCATAGCTCGTCCAACTCCAAATCCTCAATTGTTGGTCATAAAAAATCGGTAAACATGTCTCAGTAGCTCTCTCTATTGTTTGCTAAGTTTTTGTATTGGAAGAAAAATAGGCCAATAATGCCGCCACTCCAAAAACAACACCAAACAGTCACACGTTCAGAGTGCATTGGCTTCTCTATGAATATGTGTGGATTTTCCGAGTGTTAAATGTGGCAATTTTGCTTGTATACGTAATATAGAAGTAATGTGAAGTAATTTCGGGCTGGTCTGAAGGCCAAGCAAAGAAATGATAACGAAGCGGGCTATTAGTTCTCTTCCTTAGCGAATAATCTGAGATCTTCACGCAAAATTCTCCTTAGGTTAGTGCGACTGATATTCAGTTTCTGAAATCTTTGGCGCGTTAAGGTTGGGCCCACACAATATTTTCCGTTGAGCGTACAGGACGAACATGAAAATACATTCGGTTATCAATCAGCAAACCAGTCCCTTTTTTACAAATTTGCGTAAGCCAGCTGGAGTTGGTGCATTATTTCGACGGAAATTTCTTTTCAGAATTCACACTGTTTCAGTAACACAGGATCCACCTCTGAAGGAACCGAAATATGTTCTAACGTTGTTCAAGTGTAAATCAATCTATTTCGTACCGCAAAAATATAACTACGAGTTTTGATTAAATTTTTGAAAAAACAACATAATTAAAAAAACAAATATGGCCCAGACTTTCAAAGAAGAGTAACAGCCCTCTTCTGGTAAACGAGGGATCAAACGTACGACTCGCTTTCACTAAGCTTTCTCATTCTGCTAAACAGGGGAACACTACCTTGACGGTACTAGTTCAAAACTATTTCGAAGCAGTCGATCAACGAAATTTCAGTTTAAGCGTAAGGGAAAATTAGAATAAAATTAATCTAAACCCAAACACAAATTGTGGGGTCGAGAAAATTGAGAGATGCTACTATAGGAATGATGTTCGGAAGTTGTACCAAATGATAAAAATAACATGCCATGGAAACAAACTCCGAACCGAAGCCTGTAAAGACGAACAAAGGATCGTCGTAGTAGAATCGCAGTCAATACTGAGGATTTGGAAAGATCATTTCTGCAGACTGTACAACGTCGATGACGAACCAAATATCGCTGTCAGGCAGAATCAACCTTTCAACCTGGGCGATGATGACTAACAATTCCGTCCACTCGACCTGGATGAAGTGAAGATAGCTATATCTAAGCTTAAGTCCAACAAAGCTGCTGGAGCGGACGGCCTGACTGCCGAGTTCTTCAAAGCGGCAGGCGATGACTTGGTAAGGAGCATACACTTATCTGTAAAATATGGTCGGACGAAAGTATGCCCAATAAATGGAACCTCAACATTGCTTGTCCGATTCTCAGGAAAGGAGACCCTCTGAACTGCGCCAACTACAGAGGCATCAGTCTTCTTAACATCGCATACAAGATCTTATCTGCCGTATTGTATGAACGCCTGTCTAGTTTTGGCATTCATGTCAAACTAGTCCGTTTGTGTAGGATGACGATAGAGAATGCACGATACTCCACCAAGGACGGTAAAGATTTCCGCGGGACCTTTGATGTCAAAAAAGGATTTAGATAAGGCGATGTGCTGTCATGCGATCTCTTGAACATCATACTTGAAAGAAAAACTCACGCGTTAACACAAGAGGCGCAATCCTTCAAAAATCCGTCCAATTACTCGCATACGCCGATGATAGCAGCGTGATATCAGTGGCGCTTTTGCAAGTATTGAGACGAACGCGGCGAAAATGGGCCTAGCAATCAACGAGAGCGAGTTCAAGTACATAAAATATATATGTCGGCAAAGTCCAACACCGACGTCTCGGGCAGTTAAGGACTTTGTCTACCTAGGCTCCGCTATAAAACAGATCAAACGAAGAATAACTCTTGCCAACCGCTGTTTCTTTGGGCTAAGAAGGTAATTGAGTAGCAAAACCCTCTCTCGGACAACAAAAGTCACCCTTTATAAGACCTAAATAGTCCCGGTCCTGCTCTATGGTGCAGAGGGATCGCCATTATCAAAAATGGATGAGGGTGTTCTTGGTTGCTTCGAGAGAAAAATTCTTCGGGCGATCTTCGGTCCCGTCTGCATTGAAGGAAAATGGAGGAGGTGATACAATAATGAACTCTACTCAGTCCTTAAGCCGACGCTGAATTGCATCATAATTTTAAGATAGACTTCCAACCGTACTGAGCCTGTTGGCAAAGTCCTCATCTTCATTGGAATGCGCAAATTTCCCCGAACGGTTTCTAATTTCCATTGTGTGCCATGAAATGCAATGGAACCCACCAATCCGGTATGTTCACGCTCAACAGAAATAAGCTCCTCCGACGACGATGTTAGGATCACCTTTTTGTGCGGATATATTCCACCTGCAGACAGATATAACCTGAAGAAAATCAGAAATCATGGTGTAAAAAAATCAAAACAAACACATTTGTAATTAAAACTATTTGTATTTTCCTATTTCCATTTCACGACCTCATGCCTGCATTTAATTGCATATTCGATTGTTTACGGTAATGCGTAAACTGCTCCAAGTATTGATTTATCGTATCAATCGGTTCGTAGATTTCATTTTGTTTACTCGTATGTCCCATATTACTTATAGACGGCATAAGGAAGTACACAGGACACATGATGGGTATGTTGTTTCCCAAAAAACCCTGTAATACTTCACGAATCATCTCCCAGCAATTCGACAACATCACACACGGTTGATACTCTAGTTCGATTAGAATTCCCTTAAAATTCTCCATCATTGTAACACTTCCCAGTTTAATGATAAAGTCACCATACTCGAATCGTGATCCTTTGGACTCAATCCTGGTCTGCTTCTTTGACGAATAAACTGGAGTCATCTTCAACATTAGCAAATCGAAAAGATTGTCGGCCACAAGGGGGATGTGTCTGGTGCCATTGTCTAGGATGGAAAACGTTGATGCAGGATATTCGGAGTTATGCAGAACATGAACAGTTTTCGAGGGCCCATGGGGTGTTGACATGTATGTTTCGCAGTCTACTAAAAATTGTCCAGTTTGAGTTGCACCTAGAGCAAGGAGTCGTTTAGTGAGGTATTCTATGGCTTGATTACCATTTTTTCCTTCAGGAACTTGATACGGCACAAGCACCGTGACGCCCATTTTTTCGAATAACCACAATAACTTAGTAAAACAACATAATCTCATAAAAAAATAGAGAACAACGAAATACAAAACAATTTTAACCGGCAATTTAGGATGTTTTAAGAAATGTCAGTATGAAATGAAAATTTGACATTAGATTAAAGCTTTCTTACTGATTTATGTGACATCTAGTGGACTATAGAAATAGTATTAAAGGTAGGCGGTTGATTTTAAATACGAACTTTACAAAAAATTGCTAGGAACGCACAATTTCATACACTGATCCGTTAATATCTAGTTTAGTAAGATCATGTTATATGTTTAACTTTTAAGGAATAAAATTAAGTAGGCCTATCATCAAAGAACTGCCAACTAAAGGTCAAAACATTTCTTTTGCAAAATTCTAATTTTATTCAAGACAGCACTTTTCGTAAAAATCTTCTAAAAATCAGTCTTTTGGGGTACAAAACTCATTCTTTAAAGTATTGATTTTTATTTGGCTTTTTATTTATTGTAATAGCTTCTTTGAAATGCCACCACTAGATTTATGCTCGCAATGATTACATTGTGTTATGTCTTGGCAGGTTAAGGAACGCTTAATTGGAAAACGGTTCGGTAGATTCTCTTTGTCAATTAGCTTTCTAGACCAAACCAATGGTTTTTCAAAAAAAAAAAAATTGTACAGATATGTCAATATTAATTTATCAATTAACATACCCGTTGCACCTGTTCCTAAGCTTCGATAGCATATGCATAGCTGAAGATCCGGAAATTTATCGACTATCGATGGGAGGGAATACAAATCATATTCGATTTTGAGTCAAATATGGAAAGGCTATTTCAGCGCTAAAGATTTAAGGCTGAACCTGGTGGCATCAATCACCTGATCGAAGAATTTGTTTTCGGTAATAGGTGCCCGTCTTCAGCAGTGATCCCACCGGCTACGAGTCTTCGTCCTTTACTGTAGATTAATGTTTTCGCCGCTAAAGATTGTCGCCAAATTACATTTGGGCTTACAGCAACGGAATGTCCCTTGAGCTCCTCATAGAACGTGAACTCACAGCTCCAGCTTGAAGGCGAAAAAGTTCCTCTTTCCATCCACGAAAATGTAGACATGGAGATCCTTGAGGACACCACTTCGAGGACACTTACACAGAACGAGGAAATGCTTAATTGATCACGATGGGAACTTGCATCGCCATTTATTTCAAACGGTGCAGTATTTTCTTAGCGTTCTTCCTCTAAAGTAAGCATCGCCAACTTCACGCATTGTTAGCATTTGAACTATCACGAAAGTACCATGAATATTCAGAGCAGCTCCCGTTATGTCTCATTTTGGATGTCAGAACGTGCGGAAACCCGTTTCGGGTTTCAGAGGAGTCTCTTCGTTGGTTTCTGTAGAGCACTCCAATGCTTTGGCAACGGGTTCCGAATTGGAATTGAATTTTCAAAAAGGCAGGTCGCCGTTCTACTTCATCTTGAGTTCTACTCCCACAAACTAGATGGTGAAATGTCAGTTTTTGCACAACAAACCTACCTCGATTTTTTTTAGGTCTCCCTCGTGGTAAAGCTAAGGATAACTTACCTACTAAGATCGCGCTACTGTCTTGGTACTTTCCTCATTGGATCCGCTTGGTCATTGGTAGCATACGGAAAAGCTCATCTAAGAGTGATTGATTCGCAAAAAGTTACTGGTCGTTGACTATATTGTAATGATATATCTAGATTTCTTATCATTGATGAGAATGGGGCGAGTCATGGCAGGTAAGATCCGTCGACTGGCTATATCTCTCGAGCTTGGGTCAGCTGAAGATCGATTAATTGTTCTGGGCGATTAAAACATAAGCGCAATTTCATTGAAATACTTTTTATTTAATAAGAAGATGTTGATTAAGTGGGATTTGACAGCTTCTACGCTTCATGTAATAAAAGAGCAATAAAATAAAGGCTGGTGATCTGACTTCCTAAAAATCATAAGAAGATGTTGGAGCCTTCGTGGCGTTAAGGTATATGGATTGGTTCAGATATATACCTTCCAACTATATAACCTAACTTAAAAGATCACCTTGAACTTATCAGAGTGTTGAAGCCAATCAAGAGGGGTCAACTTGTCTTCCGGTATTGAAGATGTCCCCAAAAAAGAAACAACGACAAATGCTCTAAGGCATTTACCCAACTTATCCCTCCCCCTCCCCCTCCGCCCCAAAAAAAACACATTGTCTTGAAAATAAAAATATATAACAATTATTTCTTTATTAAAGACTCCTTTTTCTCCGGGGATTTTTTGGCAAACGGTTTCTTGAAATCAATTATATCTGTCTTCAAGGAGCGAAAGGACTTTCGAAGAGACGACGTAACAGTCTTCATCCTACTTTTAGTGCTAGCAGTTTCCGAAGGTGGCCTTTGAATACCATTTATTTGTCCATCTGATAAAATCGATGAACCCGATGATGAGCTACTCTCCTTAGACAAACTGCTTCGAAGATATTTTCGATTGAAGTTCATCTGTGGTGTTCCCCACTTTTTCTCGACGAAAGCTTTGAATTCTTCATCCTCGGAGGATGATACCTCTTCGTACTTCATAAAGTCCTTCTCCGCATCATTGTCAATAGTGTGGGATGTATCTAATGGCATATAATCAGCTTGTCGGGTAACAATAACTCCAGAAGGTACACTCTTCAAATTGGCTCCTTCAATGTCGGTTTTCTGGAAATCAATAGGTAGCTTCCTGGAAGGCTTCTTCGGTGGCACACCTCTACTTGGTGATTTCATTTCATAAATACGAACTCGGAAGTGGAGGATCTATTAAGTATGATATAACTTATTAAGAAATATTTCTTAAACAAAGATTATAACAAGAAAATTACCTTTTCGGCACCGATTAGTCTAGCCAGGTCAGTTAAGGCCACAGAGACACATGTTCCATCCAACAAAATATCTTTGTCATACTCACTGTGAACTGGGAAGCGCTGAGTTATCACCAAAGCCTCATTGTCCTTATGAAACATTTCCACTTCATAGGCAAAATTTTGCTTACGGTCACGTACTGTTGAGGTTATGGTCATTGTAAATAAAATCCGATCTCTATCGTAGACTTGGTAAAAATTAAACATCTCATCAAATACTTCGAAGACATAATAACCGGCTAAGGCATGCTGTCTGGCACTCAAGTCCCATTGTAACTCTGCTTTGTTTGTTGTGAAGACTCTATCAGAATGAGCAGATTCCAAGTGATCTTTCCAACCTGCTTCTCGACCAGCCCATGTGCAATCACCCCAGACACGTCCCATGAAGCATTTCATTGCCTTCCATACGCATTGCTTTTCATGCCAGTTGAGCAAATCGATTTGCATTCGAACTGTGCAACCAGCTGCTGCATTCGAACATCGAAAGTGGGCCTTCGAGCACAATGCTTCGAGAGTGAGTGATCGTAAATCAATAAAAGGTTGCTTTGGAAGAAACGTAGAAAGAAAAGAAATTCAATTAAATTCTAGAATAAGATATGAAAGGAAATGCTGAGAAGAAATGATAATTGTTATTAAAATAAATAGGTATTGCAAGATAAGATACGAGCAGTGCGTGTCCAAGCGGCATATTTGTTTATGCCAATGTTAAGTTCTTTAAAACGACCCACCGAATAGTGTTCACGCCTAAGATTTAGTGAATAATGAAATCACGGTAAATGATTGTGGTATTCAGGGAATTATTCATAGAACCGACGTAAGTCAATTGGCATGCAACTCGCAGTAATTAGCGATAAGATTTGCAACAATCTTTTTTTGTTATTACCAAATTGTTATCATTGTAGTATCAGTTATAGTTGGATATGCCTTTAAAAAGTAAGAGACCCTTCCTGCGATCTTACCTTTGAACCAAATTCAATCTGATTCAACAGGACCTTACCACTGTCCAGTCATAATGTAACTGATTAAATCGAAGCAGTTTCCAGTGGCGTTAGTCTAAAAGGAATTACGATAAGACCAGTGTTGTCCCAGCCCCGATTCATTATCAAACTCCGTAGCCTTAGTAATGAGAGGGACAACACAAGGTCAAATACAAAAGTTAATTAGTTGGTATAAGTCTTAGCCAAAAACAGCTAAGGAAAGAGGACATTTTTGATAGCAGCGAAGGTTTATTCATATAGCCTGCACGAAATCACCTCCAACAACGGATTCAAGCTTACCAATTGCGCTAAAGTTCGGAGCAGCCGAAGAAGACCCGGGCCACTGACTTTTAGTCACAAAAGAGAGAAAATATTGTAAGGAACCGCTAGGGTCACTGCCGACGAAGTGTCTCTCAACATTGCTCAATGTCCTGCGCCGTCCGTACCTAGTAACGAAACACAGTGGTGAAACAGCAAACAAGCAGTTTTCGAAGAGAAAAAAAGGAAACGAAAAACAAGCGATTGACAAAATGAAATAGTGCAACTCTAGGAATAACGAATGGTAGCTTAACCGAGAGGCAAGGATTCTACTAGAACAACGAACCCCGAACAGGAACCTATTAACAAGAGCAATGAAATTTAGTTGAAAAATCAGAAAGATGTTGTGCTGTTGTGTGGCTGCAAGAACATTTGGCGATATTGCTCCTGTATTTCAAAGTGTGGCTTAAAACGCAAGTCTTTCGAACTTTGGAATAGCACATGTCAGAAGCAACACCACCGAATTTTGGATAAATACCTGCGTTAAAGAGTGTTAAAGGTTCGCTTGAAGCAGAAACTTTGGTCTGGCGTATTAAAGTTCAAAAATGGATTCAGGCGACATGACCCAGATTGTCACTCATATGGCGAAACCATTGCTTTTAGTAAGAAAATTTTCCTGGACGAATCCTTTTTTAATGGAGGCTTTTTTCTGCGAATCCATGTGAAAAAGAAGAACCATGCGAACGCTCCCAAGTCAATTAAAGAATTCAAAACCAACATCGTGTCATAAAAAAATAGTTTTGTTTAACCGTAACACCCGTTTTGGTATGAATGGTCATCAGTACACCCCCAAGCCCACAATACTCGTATCATTCTTTCCTAAACTGAACAACTTACTTATGAAATGCCCTGCCGAGCTCTTTATTTCCTAGTCATATTAACAGGTAAACATTCAAAACCAACGTACTTGGGTACTTCTTTCACTTTCTTTCCATTCATTCCATTGACCGCTCTGTATGGAAACATTTTAAGGGTGCTAATACAAATTTGATGAAAAGAGACGCAATAAGCTCGCTGCACACATGCGAAAGAATTCGATTCAATCGAAGAAATAAGTATAGCACTCGGAAAAATCAAGCGGGGGAAAGTGGCGGGACCAGACAGCATTCCATCAGAGTTTTGGTCTAATATGGAGAGAATCGGCAGCGAATGGCTATCGAAACTTTTACATAAATTAAAATGTGGACAAACTATGCCGAATCAATGGAGAAGTAGCTTCTTGGTTCCATTCTCATACTCGAGAATGCAACAACTATCTACCGTTCAATCAAGCTGATGTCACACACGATGAAAATTGTCGAAAGGGTTTTAAACAAACGTCTTCGGCAAATAATAAAGCTCGATAGTAGCCAGTGTGGATTTGTTGAAGGAATATCGACGGTGGACGCTATCCAAAGCCTACGAATAATAATGGAAAAGCACCGAGATTCATCTAAAGATTTGCACATGGTATTTATCGACCTCGAGATAGCATTCAATCGAGTGCCTAGGTATCTCATATGGGCTGCGCTGAGGTCTCAAAAGGTACCGGAAACGTATATTAGAATAATACAAGACATGTACGGAAACGTGAAAACTGCGGTTAAAAGCTCTGCTGGAGTTACGAGAGAATTTCCAGTTAATGTCAGAGTGCATCAAGGAAGCGTACTTAGCCCTTTCCTCTTTAACGTAGTATTCGACTATCTTTTAAAAGACTGCATGCGCGAAGCAAATGTAACGCCAATTCTCTTCGCTGACGACGCAGTTATACTAAGCAATAACGTCGAAGATTTGCAGAACGCCTTAGATTCATGGAAAAATGCGCTAGAGAGAAACGGGTTTCAAAGACGGAGCATTTGACGTGCCCATTTGCGCATCCGTTGCAACTTGTTCCAGATATAATGTTTGACGGAATAGTTCTTCTGAAGTGATGCAGGACCGAGCAGTTTTTAGACGCGTTCTGCGGTCTGCGACGTTAGCCAGCACCATAAGCAGAGCAGCAGCGATGCAGTAAAAATGGGAATCTCGTTACGTATAAGTTCGTATAACGAGGAAAGGGTTAATAAAAGAATAAGAAGAAGAAGACGCAATAAATCGATGAATCGGCCAGATGGCACAATAAACAGCTATTAATATGAAGCTAAGACACAGCACAGATTTTGGGTTTAACTAGATTTGAAGACCTTAGTATAAATACCATTCTGCCCACTCTATATTGGATCTACTTGTTAGTAGGGTCGTTATGTTGCTGATAAATTTGCATTGTATTTCTGTTTGAACATGGACTTCAACATTCGTGACAGTTTTATCTCTTAATCCAACACTGTCGGATGCTATGGATCTTTCTTTGTCACAAACTAGTGCGGAATTCTGGCACTTTTTACGATGACACTTCTTAATAAATGTCGGGGATTGAATAAGGGCCGTGAGTTTGGAACTTACATTCACTGTTATGACTGTTTTATTATTGTTTTTAAAAATATGGTCTTGCTGAATGTTTTGAGTTTTATGTTGTTTAATGGCTTGACTTAACGACAAAAAAAATCAGCCTGTCACAATTTTTTATGTGGCACCACGTACTTGTCTACTGCAACTGTGTACTTAATCAAAAGTCAACGTTACTCTAGACCATTCCCTGTAAAAATTTGGGAAATATTAAGGAAAATAACTTTACATGGTCAAACAATAAACCAAAACGTAGGGTCAGTTTTCGAGATTGAGTGTCATCATGGCACTGCCGCAGACATGTCTTGCTTACAATTGTTTTATCAAACAATCCATCCAAATTATGAAGTCGAGGTGGAACATCAAACATATGGTATTGCGTCAGTCCCATTCAATGAAACCAAATCTTTAATCATATTTTTCTGTACGTTAATCTCTGAGATTATCCCCGCACTAGATACTGCGAACGTGATAAGATTGAGTTTTTATTTAAAGAAAGAATCGAAAATACATATTATAAAACGGTTCAGAATTTATTTTTACAATATAAATAAATCTAATCAAAAGTAATGGCTATGTGCATCAGAATAAACGTCATCAACATTATGCAACCACCTCTTCATAAAACACGCGTTCTAAAAGTGAACAAATTGATTCTTCGAACACCTCTCACGTGAAGAAAACTCTGACGTACGAGTATGTAAGGCTAACTTAACAAAGTGACATAACAAAAGCAATGATTAAAATCGTTTATCAGATTTTAATTGACACTTGTTATAAATCCCCGTTCAAAAAATGTATAAACAATTGTCATATCCGCACGTCATATAAACGATTTCTTTGACGTCAGTAATCGATTGTGACGTTCACGTCATCGAAAAATTACAAGTTGCTCGTGCAATAAAATTTTTGACAACAATTACTGGATATATGGTATGTATTTATGTGTATGCATGCCAATGCGAAAATGTTAAAATGAATAAAATTGTTCGTACTAACCTTGCAAAGCGGACACATCAATAAGACGACAGTACAATTCTGACAGATGCTATGGCCGGTGGCACAAAGTTTGATTGGCGCCTTCATCGGCGACGCACATCCTGGACATTTTAACTCCTCAATCAAGCGTTCATAGTGATTTGTCGAAATGACTCCTGATGTTGTAATTGCCGTCGCAGTTGTTGGTGTTGGTGAGACTGATTGCGATCTGTCATTATTTAAAATAATAGAGTTGGCTGCACTTGAACATGTTGAGGGTGATGATTTGCAATCGTTTGATGAAGGCTTGGAATTGGAAGTAGTCGAATAATCTACGGAAGTGCCATTTTTGCTTTCAAAACCATTGATTCGGGTTCCTGACATTTTTCTTTTTGGTGCTGCTGGTCGTGCTGGTGGTGATAATGGTAATGGCGGTGTTATTGGTACCTGTGGTGACACTTGCACTGGTAGAGCTATCGATGTTGGTCTGGATTTTGTTACTTGATTTGAGACTGACGCGTGTGTTGATATCACTGATATTGGTCGTGACTGTGACGTTTTGGTTGATATTGCTGTTGAGGTCGATGTTGGTGTTGAAGCTGTTTTTGGTGTAGAAGTAGATATTTTTGTTGAAGTTGATAGTGTTTCCTGAGGTATTGTAGGTTCTGGAAGTGTTTTTGACTCTGATGATGCACCTGATTCTGGAGTAAGTACTGGTTTCGGTAGAACTGTTGGTTTCACTAAAATAACTTTCTCCGGAGTTGCATTGGGTGGTGTTGTAGTAGGCACTGGTGGTGGTGATGAACTTGGAAAATCCAAATCCGATGAACTATCCAGAAGCTCTTCAATTGTGCGAATTTGAACCTTCCGTTCGCTGTACTGACCGTTTTCCAAATTTTGAAAGAAATCGATTCTTTTTAGTTCCGATAGTGTTTTAGGTGGTACTGAAGGGTCTGTTTTGACATCTGTTACACTTGAAACTAATTGCGGCGACAATAATGGTTTTGTTGATGTCACAGATGTTGCAGATGTCACGGATGACGTTTTAGACGCTGAAATCGAATTCTGTGGAATCACATTGGATACCGTTATTGATGTTGATTCTGACGCTGCAACCGGATTCTCTGATGACACCGGACTTAGTGGCGTTGTTGCTGCAGTTGGTGGTGCAGATGATCGTTGCGTTGTCGGTATTGTCGACGACACTTTCCGAGTTTGAATAGATGCAGTTGACGATATTGATGAACGTTTTGACGGCGATCTACTCGCTATGTTAAGACTATCCAGAAGATCATCAAAAGAATGAATTTTCTTGGTTTCTTCAAGTAAAATCTTTGAAGTGGATGATTCTTTGGTAGTGGATGAAGAAATTTCTTTGGACACAGTTCTAAGGATCGAAGTATCTATTGATGTGTCATCGATGGATGATGATGCAGCCGCCTTTAGGTTTTCTGCAGAATTCTGCGATGGGAAAATATTATTCGTTTCGAAAACTTCTATACACTTTTCGTTCACAACTTGACTGATTGTAGTCATTTTGCACTTGAAATACTGTTTTTTTTTAAAGATTTATTGAATTTGAATGAATTATTGCACACAGAAAGAAGCTACCTTTCGCGGCACGTCACTTCATTTAATTGAATCAAATTTACTGTTGAAACGTTTCAATTAGTACTGCGAATGTTTTCATTTAATCTTATCACCCCCTCTACTCATATTTATAATTTTCGTTATCTTTTTTTTATAATGACAGTTTGGATTGTATCTTGCAACTTTTTTTGATAAAACTGGTGAGACTTTTGAGTGTGTAAATGGGTTGATAACTTTGCGAAGAAGTCGTGCAGTTGACACAAAGATATGGCACACGAAGACGCGATGAGACGACTAAGTGCGGTTGGGTACACAAACTGGAAAGCAAATAGAGTGATGTGTTGTAAGGTGATTGAAATGGGCTGAAATACGAGAACAGCTAATTAGTTAATTCTCTAAGTACCGAGATGGAAATTGTTCTCATATTCAACAAGATACACGACGGCAATGTTCAACGTTATTTAAATGCGGTATCGGCGTCGGTTTTACAACTTTCTATATTATCTTGTGATCGCTATTGTTAGAATTCTTTTTAAAATGAATCATAAGACAGATTGTCTGGGGTTTTATGGAATAATAAATTTCAAATCAAATATTGGTTTGGGATTTTGCTTTAACTTTATGGAAAAGAATGCACAACAAGTGTACAAACCTCATTAAATTTCACTGCAATTTTATTGATTTTATTAGCATTGACATTTTGTTGGACAACGTACAATGGTAAAAGAATGTACATCTTTGCTTTAGGAGGGAACCCAGAAGCCCTACAAATGGAAAAAGTTTACAAATGCCAGAACTAACAACAACTGTTACTAAACCTAAAAAAAATTGTCAACATTTGCTTGAAGTGTAATGCTAATCGATTTTGCCCTTTGAATAAGCGCGTCTGCAGAGAATGACTGATTGATATTTTAGG
Organism: Volucella inflata; assembly: GCA_928272305.1. Lineage (NCBI taxonomy): Eukaryota > Metazoa > Arthropoda > Insecta > Diptera > Syrphidae > Volucella > Volucella inflata. The sequence continues at coordinate 70,571,006 of OV743719.1, forward strand.
ATATTTCTATACCTAGAAAATCAGTTTGTGTGAGTTCTGATATCATTTGACAGCACAGGAAGAGAAACTCCCTACCTCCTACATGGGATCACTCGGGACAGCTGCAACTAATTCCACTCGGTCCCTCTTGTGTAGGCTGAAATGGCGTGACAATTGGCTTTCACTGTTTTTTATTCTTTGAAGAAGTTTCCTTTCTGTAGTTTTCCACACAGCTTTGGAGGGGGAATCAACAAAGTGAATGTGGAGGAATGCTTACAAAAGTGCCTCTAAAGATAGTCCTTACCATCTCGCATCTTTAAGGACCTTTCATCAATAGTTAATACGAAAGATTCATGAAGCCTGTCAAGATCATAAACCGGCCCACTTCATTGGGACTGCTTGGTGAAGTTTTCTTGATGCTTAAATTCAGGTCTATGGCAGGCATGAGATCCTGCATTGATCTTAAAGAGACAGGGATAAGATCCCTCAAAAATCGAACCATTTAACAACTGAAGGGTGCTCTCAGTAGTATGCATCACTACCAACTTTACGAAGATAAACTCAGAAGAAAGATTTTATCAATGGCCATGGCGAGCTCTTAGAAATGTGGGTATTTTGAAGGTTCACTCAGCTATCAGTCATTTAACCTTTACTCTTCTGGCTAAGTCGATGTCGCTGTAGAGTCCGTGCGGTTTTTTAATGTATCTTTTTAGCACAAAGCAGGCAGGAGCGGCCCTTATACATTTTTGTTCACCTCTGCGTCACTTTTGTTGTTCGAGAGAAGGCTTTGCTCTTCTTAGCTCAAAGAAGCATCGACTGGCAAATGTAATTCTTAGATCGATTTCAACGCTCGTATCGTTATCTGAGTTGATAATGGAAGTAGACAGAGTGTAATACTTAACTATCTCAAATGAATACAATATCTGACGAGTGTGATGTCCGAGACGTCGTCTTGTCCTCATTGATAATTATGCCCATCTTCGCCGCTGTCGTCTGAATACTTACGAAAGCGCAAGTGATATCACTCTACTTTCTGCCGATTTCGTCAATATTATCTATTGTAGATATGCTAGTAATGGACGAATTTCGAAAGATTGTGCCTCTTCTGTTTTGCAATATTCTTTCAAGAATCACATCGCCCTTACTTAATCCTTTTTTGACATCAAAGATCTAGGTAAGTTCTCTACCGACCTTAAAGAAGCAGCGTGCATTCTCAACAGACATCCTGCACCTACGGACTAGACATTACTCTGTTGTGCTAGTCCTGCAAATGCTAACGAAAACGTTCGTATTCGAGACTGTTGATTGTTTTTTGTTTTGGGGCTGTAAAAAAAATTATCCCGAGGCCAACCCCCAACCTGAAGGGCCGAGTGCTTAGTAAGATTCCTCGACAAGAGGTTCCACGCAGAATGAAGCATTCACCCTGTACAATACTTACATGGAATTTCGCCCCTCTGACCGAAAGTAATAATATCGCTAAGCTTAATAAAGCTGCAGAAGTGCAGACACATCAGCACACCACCAGCGGATTGGGCAAAACGTAATAATTTCGAAATAGTTAAGGACTTCATTTACTTTTGCTCAACAGTTTCAATAACATTAGAGCAGAAACCAGACGCAGAATTACTTTTCCCAATTTGTGTTTTTTTAGGCATAGGATGCAATAGAGTAACAGAGCTTCCTCTCGATCCCTGTACTTGTCAAAAGCGGATGAAGAAGTAAAGGGTCATTCATTTTTCGATTTCGAAAGTAAAGCTAAATAAAATACACACAGCGATACAATTCATTATAAAAATTGGACTTTGCCATTAAGTGTGAAAAACAATATCATTCAAATGGCCGCCTCGGGAAGATTCGCAACTTGCGAGTCTTGTGTGGTAATTTGTAACCACTTTTTCGCACATTTCGGGCGGTATCTCGGCCATAACTTGAGTAATGTTAGTTTTTAATACGTCTAGAGTTCAGGTATTATGCGTGAAAACACGGTCTTTTGCGTAGCTCCACAGAAAAAAAATCTAACGGTGTCAAATCGCATGATCTTGGTGGCCAATTGACGTCGTCAAAACGTGAAATTACGAGACCAGGTAACTTCTCACGCAATAAGGCCATAATTGGTCGTGTTGTGTGGCTTGTCGCCCCGTCTTATTGGAACCACATATCGTTCAAGTCATGATCTTCAATCGCCGGCCAAAAAAAATCGGTTATAATTCGACCATATCGCTCCAAATTGACTGTAACCGTCCGCCGATTGGCATCTTGGAAGATATACGGACAAATGGCACCTTTCGACAATAGGGCACACCAAACAGGCACTTTGTCTGGATGCAACGGCACCTCTTCGATCACTTGTGGGTTTTCTGAGCCCCATAAGCGGCAATTTTGTTTGTATAACCACCGAGTGAGAAATGTGCCTCATCACGGAAGAAAATGTTGTTCGAAAAATCGGTGTATATCGTCTATTGTTCCAACACCCAAGAAGCGTATCTACGGCGTTGTGAATGGTCAGCAGGCTTCAATTGTTGCGTAAGTTGAACTTTATAAGGATGGAAATGCAAATCCAAACGCAAAATACGCCATAGTGAGGTGTACGACACGTTCAATTGCTGCGAACGTCGGGAAATCGATAAAATCGGATCATCAGCAACACTTGCACTTACAACAGCAATATTTTCGACTGAGTGTGCATTACGATGATGCACAGGCCTTACGACATCAGTAACGCTTCCACTCTCTTCAAATTTCTTCACAATTTTACCGATTGCTTGCGAAGTCGGTCGATTATGACGACCATAATCATCGCGTAATACGCTGAGTTTGGCAGGTGTCAAATGCCAGCGTTACCAACTTGAAACTACGAAATGAATGACCCCGCACCATACTTGACCTTTTCAAGAGACAAGTACTCAGTACCATTTTCTCTCCCCTTTGTATTGACGGGAAATAAGTAGGAGATTTCGCCAATACCTGTACGAGCTGTACAGCGACATCGGCTTTTTCAGGTTTCTATGTATCCAACGTGTACTCTATAGCTTCGACATGAAGAGTCTTTGAATCCAGCCCCGAGACTTCAGCTTGATGATCTGTGTGTGGCACTAGAGAGACTCGGTTGTTGAAATCCAAGTTCACCCCAGACTGTAGCGCTCAATTAACTATTATCAAAAGAAAAAAACCGCCTTTGGATAAGCATATGCGTTCTGGTACGAAGGCTTTAAAGACAGAGTGCCAGATGTTATTCGCCAGAAAAAGTTAGTTATACTTTTAAAAACGAAATAACAGGCTAAAACTTTTTAAGACTTATTTATAGCGACGAATAGATCCATACATCCATAGAAACCAATATTTAGAGTTGAAATGCTGCTTGCAAGCAGAAACATATTCTTTTTTCATAAAGATTTGCATTAAAACTGAAATGCAACGCTGTATATTGGGCGACAACATATTTTTAGCGGGTGTCAAGCCAGTTTTTGTAGGTAACTTAATTGTTATGAAAATAACGTTGCGTTTTGGTCCTAAGTACAATAGGCTGACAAGGTAAATGCCCTGCACCCGCGAATAAATCTCAGATTCCAGATGAAATGGTTGCACGCAATTTATAAATTCAGAAGTTCTTCACTCTCTAAAAATAGGCTTGAAATTGTATAAATACTTTTGTACATGATGGATATCTTGGACAGCGAATTTGAAAAACATAAGCCGAAGGTTTTCAGAACATAACCATTTCAATTAGACATGTTGATCCTCCTGTAAGTTTAATATGATCGATAGCAATGTTTCACCTAAATTAAGCTGGGAATCTTATAAATTATTCATATCTTACTTGACAAAATCTAATACTCAAATCGATACCAGCTATAATACAGGTAAACATTTAGAACTACTGAATAGTTTAATATATATTGATCCGGGTCTTATCGGTAGCAAAACAGCACACAAATTGTAGTAGTTCCCATGAAATTGGAATAATTACACACTAATAAAGATAACATTTTAAATGATTTAATATTTAGTGATTTGAAGCTTTGATTCTTGGCACAAAAAACCCACAGTTAAAGTAGGCTGGGATAATGATAGTCGCACAATGTACGAGATAATTATAAAGTTTTAACGAGTGGGAACAATATATTGTTAAAAAATTTATTATATTGCAAACGACAAAAAACTGTGAAGGTGAATGGATGTATTAACAAAAGATCAACAAAGCTTGGCGGATATAGTATTCATATTCTCGGGAACTCCAATTTGGCTCCAAATCAACTTCGAAGAAAAGTGCTTACTACTCTTTCATTCCATGAGAGATGGCTTATTTTGTACTGGGGTTCTGTTCCTCGTCTTTCGAAAATCACTGCAGATGAGCTTATTTGATAATGCAAAAAAAAGACTTAAAGAAAAAAGAAATAAAACAAAACAAATATAGACCTCTTCAAGTAGCCTAATACATATTGAAAGATAACTAAATTTTGTATGCCAACAGCGAAATCATAATAACAATTCGATTGTTGACAATTCTAACTCAGAACCAACTTCAGACATTTACATCTGTCATACACATCGTCAGACTGCAAGCTGTCAGTGACGATTTTATTCGGTAGTTTCAAAATTATGCTTTTATAGAGCACTTGCCCCATATTACACCCGACATAATCGAACATCTGGGACCGCTATTCGCCATATTGTTTACCGTTTTTGCAAAAGCATTTTTTTTAGACGATGCAGGGGTAATGAAATAAACAAAAAGAGTGTGCACTGAAGAGAATACTGCATCCGTTTAGGAGAGTGTTGAAGAAGATCCAAGTTTGTTGATTTGATATTGTTCACCAAAGTTTGGACGGCTCGTGGAGGAATTGAAGACCATATAATCATCGCTTACGTCGATAATTGGGTGAATGGGCCAAAAATCAACTGGCATTGGATCCTCTGCTTTTTAAAATTTTTTTTTTCAGCGATGGGTTCCATTCTAGGTTTAAAGGGTATGTCAATGCAAATCGCATTTGCAGCAATACTAATCTTCATGAAATTATCAAAAAGCCCTTAAACACAGTTTGGTGTAGTCTGTAAACTGTTGGAGTCCTTGGACCATTTTTTAAATAATGAAGCTTACCGGTGTGTTGGGGTCAAGGGTATTTACTACAGAGCCATGTTCAATGACTTTTTCGTTTCCTGATTGAGCGGCATAAATGTAGAAGAGACGTGGTTTCAGCAGGATGGAGCTACATGCTATATTGGCGTAATGGATTCGTTAGTTTGACCTCAAAGATCTTGCGATTTAAGCCTTCTTGATTACTTACTTCTTGAGACGCTAACATTAATCGTGTTATTGGTGAGATAACGCCACACTTTCTCTCTGACTTTCATTCATTAGATCAAGCCGTGGTGGGCATATGATTGAAATTGTATTTACACAAATAAATGGCCATTTAATCAAATTTCACTTGTTTTGTTCAAAATCAAGGTTCAAACTGGCATAAAAAAACCTTTTGGAAGCAGGACATACCCTTAAAGTCAATTTGAGTACACAAACAGCCGATACTTTTTCGTGGAAAAGACTTAAAAAATTTACCATATTTATTGGATTATATGCATTTGATTTCTCAAAGTTTCAATAAATTATATAGACCCTTTCTTTTGAAAGAAAAATCATGAAAATTATTAAAATCGTAGCGTTAAACGGATTTACCTCCTTAATCGCTCATAGCATTTTTTTTGAAAACTTTGGGAATAGAGTTTTGGACCGTTTTACTAAAATTTTATGGAATAAAAAATTCAGTTTTTTGACTCATTTTAAGCTGTTTCCCCCCGTAAATGTTTGAAAGTAATCTTTGCTCTGGCATTATTGACTGAAATCGTTACTTCTTTTCCAAAAAAAAAAAAAAATTCTAATTGGCGCCATCTTCTTCTAAATATAAGTGCCTGCGTGATGTTTAAAATCATCGGATCTGTTCTTTAACCCATAATTTGTAAGACGCACTATTTTTCCCTTTTGTTTTCGTTAACTTTTGGATCAAATAAACTATAAAAAGCAGGAATTATGGAATAGAACTCGTCTTGAAAAGTTTCTAACAATATCCACTCCTTTTAGTTACTCCTATAATCAAAGTCCTCATCAATTCTTGAGTTTAATAAGCAAACAACATCTTGCAGCTTTCCTATAATAATATATAATAAATCTATTGGGATCAAGTGAAGAAGTAAGGAAAGGTCCATTCTGGCCTATTTACGAATTTTCTTCCAAATTAGCGATGCAACTACCCTTCAATCGAACAACGATAGAGTGCATTTCACCCGATCTCACGCTATTCGCCTCTCAGTCTCGTCTACAAATCAAAACTTGGTATTAACGGAGACAGGTCCAGTAATACAGCTGCTTCACATACATAGAGATTAGGTCATGGGAGATCAGGTTATCGAAATAGGGATGGTGTAGCATGAACTTCTGGTTAACTAGCCCAAACTCCATTTCAATGTGGATGTTGATTTTCAACAACTTCATTCACCTAAGAGGGGGTCTGAAAAGCGATATCAAGACTAAAGGCAACTATTGCTGACAAAATCGTCCACCATACTTAGTAGAAAGGATTGCGACAAAGTTACCATGGTTGAATGAGGTCGCACAATTGCAAGCAACCGTGATGAGATTGATACCCGCAGTTGACTCCATTCTGTCCATTCTGAAGTTATAATTTTCAATAACGCGTTCAAGCATTGCGAGTAGTGTTTTACCAATGACTCCAATAATGTTAGCCTCCAATTTTTCAATCGTTGCCTGCTAACCTATGTAGACTTTGGAATTTGCGCAGCCTCAAAGGTGTCAAAGATGTCACATGAAATAAGGCATCTAGTTCACCGGTCCAACGCGTAAAGTTCTTGCAATAAAGCCATGGTTTTACGGTCGGTGTGGCAAGAGGCGCCATCTTGTTGGAACTAAATATCTTCGAGATCACAGTCTCCTATTTCAGGCAGTAAATAGTAGAATAATAGAACCCCACGACAACGACGATTCGGAAGATCGGCAGTCTTCCGTTCACTCACGAATTAATTCTAGTATGCTTTTAAACCAGGGTCGCGTATTATCGAATGATGAAAATACGTGTATTGTGCGTCCGCAAAGCCGATTACGAGTATGTTGTCCATAAATTGCTTTAAGCGCACGAAACACATTCCTCGTAGAACACTGATTTTTCTTATACAACTGAGTAACTTGTAGATGCTGCGACGGGATAAGTCTTTTCATGTAGAAATACCAATTGCTGTCAGCAAGAAAAAAGTGTTGTAGGACTGCATGGTCTAAAACATAGATTGGGCTTCTTAGATGGGCCAGAATTCTGGAACGAATGAACACCACTGTAACCTACTAGACAGAAAATAACTTGGTTAAAGATTAGCAGAAAAGAATTTCGACTAGTTGCACCACCATATCACATTGTCTCAGATAAAACTTTTAAAGACTTTGCATATTCGACGCGTGCTGTTATTTGTGATTCCTTAATCATCCCAATCCACATTTGCAACACAAGGACATGAAATCTCACAATAGGAAAGACAACTGGTTGGTTGGGACATGAGAAGAAAAAAGACAGTATAATTCTGAATAAGCATACGGAAAAGCTGTTTTTGACCAACGGAACTGGAAATGATTAGTAATCTAGTTCCCTCGAAATTCTAAACTATATTTGAACAAATCAGAACTGGAAATTAAGGGACACAAAAAATCAATTTATGATGACATAGAAGGCCACAGTCCCTTTCAGCAAACAAAACTAGTCACTCAATTGGTTAAAATAAAAAGAAACTGTCCAAGTTGTCTTGTACAGATACAACAACTGAAGTCACAATTTTAACTCCCTCTTTGCCCGGAAATTTGATATTTCTGAATGTCTACAAGATTTCGGTCAATTGACAGGGCTACTTAAGTTGGAGACTATCCAACGATGTAGTAGAAGAGGGTTGAAGAAAGTGTTTTGAACCTAAAATGATTCACTTTTTTTTAATTGTCACTTCACTCATTTATTGATCTATCAAACTGAGTAAATATAAAACAATAGGTCGTTGACCGATGACTATCCTTGTGCCATGGGACGTCGCCAGACATCATCTAGATTTTGGCATTTGTTGAAGAGTTATTCTGCAACAACATTAAAAATAAAAACAAAAACACCTAATTGACAGTGCGTTGAATAGAAATGAATGGACATCCGGATTGTTTATAAGAACATCCCTCAATTCCACTGACATTTGGACAACGAGTAAAACAAACCCGATTGACATGACGATGTTAGTTTTAAAATCCCCTTCCCCAAACCACTACCATCAGTCAAGTTTAAAACGACTATACGAGTGCGAGTAACTATATAACTTTGTATACTATTGAAAATCATACAGACCTTCGATTGCTTGACATTGTATCCTTTACACTTTCTTTAAACTTTCACCGCACACAGAAAAAAGAAAAAGGAATTGTTTGCCAAATTGTATCGCGAAACCGACTCAGCAACAACTGAGTAAAAATCACAAGAAAATAAATTCGTATCTATCCACTGAATGATTCACTACCCTTAAAAATTTGTACTCATAAGATTTCCTTTTCTTTTTCTTCTATTGTATTTTCTACTCCGTCTTCTGTGCGTACGAGTATACGAGTACAAGTGTCGTATTTAAAAGGGATGTGGCGGTCGGAAATTATCTCACAACCGGTTGGGAAGGATGAGGAAATCAATTTTACACGCCTTACATCGAAAGCTTATCGCAGCGACTGACTGACGCGACGAATGTAAAAGAAATTATATATTTTTCTTTTTAAATTATCGAAACTGAAGACGATGAACGACTGTTAGAAAGGATTTTCCTTTACAACGTGTAACCGTTGTACAACGTTCACCGAACTCGACCAAAACAAACTGACAGAGCAACCGATAGATACCACCAACCAAAGCTACCTCCTCCCTCTGTACTTGTGCTATTCTAGGAGATACGTCATAGATATAGCAATGGCCGTCATGAGTAACCTCAAACGATGTGGCTATGGCCGTCATGAGAACCCTTAGCCATGAGGTAACTTGATTGTGTTGTCAACTATGATAAGCGCTAATCCTTGTACTGCGCGACCATCTAATCATATCACCTACATTGTATAGGTAGAGAGCTCTGCATTGGATATGCATTGATCCAACTATGACTATCCCTTTGAGCTGTGTCGACGGACAGAGGTACATACTACGAGTATACTACATGGGTTCTGTAGTGTGTATCTGAAATGTTTTCAGTCCAATTACACATCTGTTTGCATGTTATAATTGTTGGTAGGACTATCTATCGATATCCAAGGTCTTCATAAGAATGTTGCAGTTGGTGGCGAAATTCCACAAGGTCAACAGTTGAAATTCCCTACCCAAAGTATGTTATTGTACAAGAGGACTGACTTGACTTGGGTGGGTGGACAGGTCGAAATTTGGTTTTAGTTGTTGTTAACGAGTAACCACATGGCATTGTAGTCTTCCTCCAAAACAAAAGAAACAGTGAAAGGAACACCAAATCGCGCTTTATGACCCATCAGAGGGGACAGGCTTTAGTAAAAATTTCCGCGAAAATTATATGTTGTCTGCAATTCTAGTTGAAAGTGAAATATATGAACGGACGTGGTGCAATAATAATTTGAAATGTCAGAGGAAACCTACTTGTTCTTTGGCCAGGAAGTTTTTTAAAATATTACGATGTAATAGGGTTTTATGATATTTTTTCTAGGGGCAGCATGTGCCCCTCATATGGCCTCTAAGGCGACATGAACTTGCCCCACTAACGTTATTTGTCCGGGTATAAACTTGTATTGTCCCTTAAATTACGATGAAGTTGTTTATAATCATAATATAAGCAGCAGGGGGTCATTTAAATTAGTCTTCTGCTCAACAAGGGCTCATGTAGAAATATATAATTATATCTTAACCAGGATTTAGGAGTAGGAACGTGAAAGAGAATATCGAAAAAATAGAGATGAACGTAAGACCAGACACCAGTCATAGTAGTTAGACTTTTCTTTTCGTTTTGTCGGTGTGTGGGGTTGTGGTTATACGCATATACCTGCAAATACTCCTACTATTTGATAGCAAATACTCTAAGTTCGATTCAGGCAGCCAGGAGATACGTTATTCAGATTCGCAATTGGTAGTTCATTTAAGTTGACTTTTACGCGTTAACGTTCTTCAACTACTCCTCAAGAGCCGGAATCACCCCTCTAGACAAGGGCTTAGGCTCAGCGAGACTTAAAAGCTTTTTTGTATAGTTTATTGCAATCACAATTGCATGTTTCTCCGCTTTAAAGAAAGATGCACATTTTTCAACGTGAAATACAAACTAAAGACGTTGTCCTTCAAAAAGACACTAGAACCGCATCCTTAGTCGGTTTTGCAGCCATCCGGGAATACCGGCCGAAACCAGTCTTGGTTTCACTCGACGTAGCGAAGCCGCCATGCAGGATACTGACCGTTCCTTGCAGTATGGTAAACGCAGCAGCGACGTTCTTTTCTTAAAGCCTATCTCACCAGTCAACCAACCCGTAGTATATAACATGCCTTACAAGCTCCATGTCTTGTTGACAGCTCCTTTGCATTGCCAGACTGTCGACAGCACTTTAGATTCTTTCGACGTATTATGTTAGTTCCTAGAAGTTTTTTTGTTTGTTCAGGATCACACTCAAATATTTTACTTCTTTGGAGAATTGGATAGTGATGCCTTTAACCACTAGATGAGTCACAGCAGTCACCTTTCTCTTTCTCGTAAAACCTCAACATCAGTTTTAAGAAGGCTAAGCAGTGACTAACATGCACCATAGGGGTAGCAGATGTCTTCCGAACGACCCCTTTTTACCCTCCGAATGTTGTTTCTAAGATAGATGATGCATTTGCAGTTTCGCGCACACGGAGCTTGACCATATTCTCCATGCTCTTCAATAGGAAGAAAGTTAAACCTATAAGCTGAAGCTCTTAGCGAACATGCAGTCATCTATCTCGATTTTCGGCATAAAGTCTACTTTCACTACTCGCCAGGGTTTCGTTATGTACGAGGTCTGTTTAAAATCATAATTTCATTTGGCAATATAAACAAAGTTTTGGACGGCACTTAGTAACCATTAGTAGGGATAGCTAGTGCGCATGCTTAATTTCTTTTAAGACCGCAGCACCTTTCAGTCGTTTTAGTTGAATATCTTGACTATTCAATTTTTATTAATATCTCGGAAGTTCTCGAGTGAAAACAACCTGAGTTTGACGAACGAAGTACCAGTCATTACAATGTAAGCACGCATCATCTTCAAGGCTAAAAAAACAAACAAGGCAAGTCGGTAGCAAAGTGAAAGTTACCGGCACTCCAGTGTCGTTGTTGATTATAAGTACGCCCCACACGACAATTCTTTCAACGAGGAGTACTACAGAAAGATTCTGCGACATCTTAGTAACGCAACAAGAAGCAAACGGCTGAACCTGCAGACAAACGGCAGTTGGCAACTTTATCACGGCAACGCACCCGCTCCTTGCTCTCCTGCTTTTGAAAGAGACGAAATTTCAAAGCAGAGGGGACAGCGAGAGAACTGCGTTATGTGGTTCCAACAGGATGGCAAAGAGTATATACTAGCCATTAAACATTAGGTCAGGTTGGGAGGTAGATAAGTTATTTGGGGACGAGTCCTATCTATACCTCGGTGGAATGGGGATTCGAATGCGGTTCCTAATTCTGGTTTCCTTTCCAAATGCGACAATTTTGCTTATTGACATACCCTTTGGGCCAAAAATGACCCTCAACGCTGAACACAATTTTTGGATAAAACAGCGAATCCAATGGCAGTAGATTTTGGGCCCATTTACAGAATATTTGACACAAAAGTTGGTCATTCGGATTTAATTCTTGGATGAGCTGGATTTTGTAAGTCTTCAAACCAAGATCTTCGTGTAAAATTCTCCATAAAGTGGACGGACGGAGACCAAACTGTTGGTTCAACGACGTTGAATGGATAAATTTGGATCTCTTACCACAAAGGATGCAATATTTTCTTCAGTACACACTCTTCTTATCCATTTCGGTGCCATTGCTTCTTCCAAAGAAAATGTTTTGCTTAAAACCGGTCAACGGTAAGGCGAATAGTGGTCTCGGTCAGTCGATTATGTCGGTGCAAGTGCTCAATAAGTTTGGCTCATAGAACCAACATTTTGAAATCAAATTTCTAAAATTTGTTAGCGCTGTTGAAGCTTAATGGCAAAAACTACCGAATAAAACCAACAGTAACAGTTTGCACATCTGACAATTGGTTTGACAGATATGAAAGTCTGAAGTTAGCATTAAGTAAAAAAAAACACCCTTTACTATGATGACAAAAGGTCTTGAGCTTCTGATACGTGGAGCGCCTTCTGACCCAGGGCAATATGCGCCAAAGTTTATACGGAAGATAAATATGAAGCCACCAAAGAATGCTTCTACAAGCATTCTATACAACAATTCCCAGTCGATAGTCTAGTTATGGCACCCCTGCGAAACTCGTCCATCTGTGCAGACAGACAATTGCGACGTTAAATTCTAAAACGTGACCGAGACCTGCAATAGCAAAAAGACTTAAGACAATTGAAAAGCAAGGCTCTATTCCAAAAAACTAAATAGACGTTGATCATGCCGGTCCTTCTTTATGGCGCTGAAGCATTGACACTCTATTAAAAGGCGATGAAGATATTTTCACTCGTTTCGAGAGAAAAATCTTTTGAAATTGGTCCCGTTTGCGTTGAAGATTCTGTGACAAACTGACATCGATCTGGTCAGAAAACTGCCATCAATCGCCTGAGACATATATAGCGCAGAGGTAGCCCACCGAGTCTGATGGGACAAAGCAGTTTGCGAAGAACTCACCTTAGGATGCGCGCAAAATCAGAAGGAGACCTAGACCGACTTGGAGTGCGAAACTGAAGGCAGTTAGCTTGAGATCGGTCTAACTAAAGACATTTGTTTGTTTAGGCATAGATTCACCTCAGACAGTAGCGCCACCTACATAAGTAAGTAAGAAAGCAATTAATAAGCAGTAGACGAATTTTGAAAAACTTTAACGTGATGTATTAACCCCAGGTGATGTAAGTTTACATTCTAGTAAGCCCGATGGTGCAGAAAACGCACCAATGGTATTGGAGAACGCGAACTGGCAATAAATATATATCATTTGCCCTCAACAATATGGTATCTCTAGAATAAGAATACTCGTTGGAATGCAGCGACGGGGATATTAGAATATCCTGAAGGTGAGCATACGTGTTTAACTACTTTTTGCTGTATCCATGAATTGATAAGGCGTTCTCGGGGAACTAAAAGCATTCTGGTGTACGTTAGCATTGACAGAACTTCGAATGATAATCATTCCAGTTCATAAACATGGATTTCTTGAATATGTGTTCGAATTAATCGGATCATAGGTAAAGCTGGTCTCTTTCTTTCGGCGAAATGATGTTTAAACTGCGAAATATGAAATATCGGACAGAAGTGTCATTGACTAGAATCATTCTCAAGGATAATTACACAAAAAAAAAAATTAGCTTTTGTCATGGAAAATACTAACGGCAATAAATCTTTTGAGCCTTTCCATATTGCTTGCTCCACGGGTAGAAGGATGATATTTGGGGTGTTTGACTGATTCATTCGCTTAATGATACGATGACCAAACATGAATCGCCCGAATGAAACTGTAATATTGTAAGGCACAACAGATTCATGGTGTGTACCTTGCGCACGAAATTCCAGACCCACTCACTATTATTTATGTATATATGTACATATAAACGATAACAATTAATGAAAATAAAAACGACTAGAAAGCATCGCTAAATTAGGATGTGGTCGGGTATAGTGTGTCTATAACTGTTGATAAAAGGTTTTGATTAATGTTCCCAAAGCACACCCAAAAGCCTTTCAATAAAACAAGCTTAACCACTAAGAATTTTTGACTGCACGGCTAACACTGTTATGGTAAAGTTTTCACAATTTCAAATCCATCATATCGGTCATAGTCACCTCAATCACCAAACACAACTCATTACTCTAATCTAGCCACACAGTTCTATCTCCCGTTATACAACAAACCAATGAATTAGAATGTACACTAGGAATAATCACTCCGTACAGCGTTTAAAACAAAAGTATTTCTACGTCGTAACGAACCTGAATAGCAACTGAAAGTCCCTAAAACTTGTCAACTCCACCAGTAGTACCTTGGTGGCAAAATTTCCACTAATTCGATTACGTAAATGGGAAAAGCTGCGTAGCGAGTTTATGAATTATTTGCACACCTTTGAGTTTACCTTCGCGCCCACAGCAAGGCGAAGGCTTGGAATACAACCAACAAAGACTGCCCAACCCAATAATAGCCACACGTCACGTCAAAACATTTTCGCTTTATTTCCATTATTTTCATTTCACTTTTCAGATTTAAATTTCATAATCCTCTGGGTGATATAATTCTGTCAGCAATCGATAGACGTATGACGGTGCATGGCCACCCCTAGGGAAAGACGAAAATGAGAAATGGTCAAGTCGAATAGAAGGTTGACTTACATGTTTGATATGAAAAGGGTTACTAGTTCTGGCGGGACATAGTCGAAAATGGGACTGTAGACTTTGGCAAAATTAGCTGCCAATGAATCGTAGGGAATTACTCCTTCCGCACAGCCGACCAAATTGAAGGCATCTGCTTCGTAGCTGCAACGATGAACGGGTGAAAGTTTGTACATGGGCGCCAGTACTATCACCGGTACGGAGTAATGTTTGGCAGCGAGGGCAACTGTGTAAGCCCCACAAGCTGCACGCAATCCACCATTTGCCAAGACACTGTGGGTACCAATAATGACTTTATTCACACGCGACATCATCGCAAAGATTGCCGAATCTGGAATTACCACAATTTCTACATTTCCGGTCGCCAAATTTGCAGCAAGGTTGTGACCCTGTAAGAAAACACAGATATTCACCAAAAGAAATACAACACATCGAATGTGTACTCTCTTACCCGACAGGATGGAGCACACTCCGCCACGATTATAGTCAAACTCTGTCGCTTCTTTGCTGCTTGTTTCAGGAAATTCTCCACACAGGTCGAATGACCCAATGTTAAGATCACTTCAGATGAATGAATGTGCTCTTCAGCCTGAGCTGAGATATTTTCAGTGCTGGTTTCTAATTCAATTTCGATTTCCTGCAAGTGATCTAGAAGTGCTTCTCGCAAACCTTCCTGCGGCTGAGAATAGTCTCTGTTCACGTCGTTTTCATGTGATTGAGTGACAAGCTTGTGCAGGGACAATGATGCCTGGGAGTCATCACAGAATTGCACCTTGGCTTTCAGTGATACAAATTCTTCACGAATTAGTTTAAGCATTCGTCTTGCGATGTTGGCTGTGACGGCTTCTTGGGGAAGAGCTGAGATGAGGATTTTACCTTGCGTTCGAATGATTTTCATTAGACCCCTACAAAGGAACGAGAATATTTTTCATTCAATTCACAAAGTTTGGGGTTTCATCAGCTTACTCGGCATTTGTCCAGTCCTGCTCGTTGATGACTTGTTTAAAAATCTTCAGAGTTTTGTTAGTAATGTTGTAGGAGCCAGCCAATTTGCTGTGGAAGAGGAATACATGGACTTTTCCTGCTATATTTGGCAGATGTCAATTTACTTACCCAACTTTGACATCGTGAATTAGTTTGGCTACTTCAGCTGTTGGTAATTCTTGTATTTTCATTTTTGATTTATTTGTAATTTGCAAAGCCTTAACGAAATTGTGGTACAGCCACGCAGAATGATGAATTATAAAAAAAATTTACTGTCAAATGTGACAGTTGACAGTGACAGTTCTGGAATGCCAAGAAATAAGAAACACCACTAAGACAGAATTGTCATAAGAGAATATTATATTTTTATGTTTAGGGAAATGATATTTTCTTATAAGTTTGCACTTGGATTTTTAAAAATTATTTTTGAATTCATTTTTATAATCTCCTTTCTTGATTGCCAGTACACGTGCGCATAAGGAAGGAAGAAGGACATCTTTGAGCAACGAACAATTATTTTTTTGCAATTTATTATAATGAAATGTTGTGCTCACTATACTTATCGGGATGTAGGTTAAATATACTAGAAAAATTGATTGATTTTCTGGTTAAAGTCAACAAGATCGCGTTGTAGCTCGACGATAACATGAATTTGAGGTGCAACTCACGTGAGATCGCCTCACAATGCTACTCTTTTCTTAACTCCATTGTCCCTCTAGAATACATATGAAGATATTCGTGGTGTTTATTCGCTAATCTTGGAGATGATACATTTTACAACAAAAACTACCCGATTCCAATTTGTTCAGTATAAACCAAGACCGGGATGAACGGCCTTTTGTATAATGTTATAAGCCCAAAGAAGTGTTTCTTCACATGGTTTTTGCTCTGAAAACTTGGGAGTGGAGCAGCATGGTTTCTCCATCGTCTTCCTGGATAGTCGAATGAGCTTAGCAGTGATGCCAAAAACAGACATGGCTCTGTATTGATGTCCTCTACAGATGCTGTTATATGCAGCTTTGAAATCGATGAAGAGGTGGTGCGTATCGATTTGCAACTCTTAAGTTTTCCGAAGACCCGCCCTGATGTTAACAGTTTTATTTATGGTGGATTTTCCTGTGGTAAAACCTTTTTATGAGGACCGGCCAGAAGTGGGCGAAGAGCCTTGAGCATTCACACAATACGGTAGGTTGGATTTTATTTGCGGTGTTCAGGAGACTTACACCATTGTAGTTCGCCCAATTCAGGAGATCTCCCTTCTTAAAGATCAGACAAACAATGCTGAAATTTCGTTCGTCGGGCCTACTTTTGTCGATTTAGATTGTGCGGATGAGTTGCTATATGCTTCGAATTAAATAATGAACTGCGTATTGAAACAGCTGGGCAGTAAAGCCATCGGATTCAGCAGCTTTGTTGGACTTAGGTTTCGAAATGAGTGTCTTGAATTAATCTTGGTTAAGGGTAAAGAAATGTTATCTCTTTTCGTCCAAGTGGAATAGTTTATAATGTTTGAGGGTAAAATATTGTTCGTCATGACCACATATAGTAAAAGCCCGCAGATACAATCTTTCAAGGTGCTTTCTTTCTTTCAAAAAGCCTTATATGACTTTAGATTTATTGATGCATATTTTTCTAAGAAAAACTTTTGGAACTGATCTACAACTATTTTTTTCATTAATGTGTACCCTTTCACGCGAAAATCGGTAATTTTTATTTCTGTCTGGCAATAATAGCTCATGATATTATTTTATGTAGGTGATTTTATCACGGTTGTGCATTTAACACTGAAGTAAGTAATACTTTGCGAGTTAGAGTGGTTATTACCATAAGCAATCGGTAAGTCACACATCTATTGACATTGGCATCTCTTTTTCGGTAGAGCTGTCAGTCAGTATCATACCTCCGCAGAATGAAATAAATTACTTTATGATTGAACAACGTTGAAAAATACTGCATACTTATTTTAAAAGTGAGTGTTGTGTTACATAAATCGTGAGTTTATTGAAATGAAGTTTGGGCTGAAATGAAGCATCCTCCGCGTCTGCCTTACGTTAGTCTGTGAAAAGTTCACGGGACTGGCTTGCTTGCGGACAAGCCTCATGGTCCCTGTCGTCGAAAACGTGACTGACGTGGCCGAGACTGTTTAACTTAATCCAAGAACATCGATTTCAACATTTCGCACAGCAGTCCTAAGAGAAGTTTTTCAACGTCCAATTGCCTCAGTTATTAAAGGCCGATGACTATCCGCTTCGTTATCACTTCTCACTTTTGTCCTTATAACTGATCGAATTCGATGTCAAATTTGGCCAAAAAATCATTTTTCCTGACGAAGCGTATTTCATTCCGGCTGCTTTGTTAGCAAACAAAATTACTGCGTTTGGGGATCGGAAAACCCGCACATGATCATCGAGAAGCCATTGCTTCCACAGGGAGTGGTGGCCTCATTCGTTCATTTTATTCCGAAAACTCTGCTGGAAACGCTATTTCGCTCAACGATGTGTGCTACAAAGCCATGATTGTTGGCTGAAATTGAAGACATGGACTTGGTGCTCCTTAGTTTCATAACAATGAATCACAATGCCACATGTCTCCATGAAATAATTGCCCGTTCCTATTATCAGCAGTTTTGGTGATGTCAATTGACCGCCTCACAGCTCTGATTTGACCTTGTTAAATCATTATTTGTGAAGTACCTCTGAAGATCGGTGTTATACGGACAACCCAAGTCCTCCCCAAGCACCGAATCTTAGTCTGAAACTGAACTATTTGCTGCGACTTCAAAATATAACAAAGACAGGCCTGAAGAAAATAAGTGTATATTCGAGAAAGATATAATTGGACTCATAAAACGAAAAGAATCTTGAACTGCCAGAAACGGTGATCGATTTCAAAACATCAAGGAATTGGTTGGTTCCTTCTAATGAAAGTTAATTCAGTCTGCCTTTAATCACTCAACCTTAAAAGCTCCTCAACACAACATATCTAAGCCAACAAACATAACAATAACCGAATTGGAGCAATCCATATGCATAGTGATTTATTGCCATCTTTTCGACGTTATTGAATCAAATCTGCTGTCACGAACTAAATAAGCATAATCCTGCAAAGTCTTTCAAGTGGGGTCGCAAAAATAGAGTTCTAAGTGGAGTTTCCGGATTGGGAAAATACTTCGACCCTCCCTCATTGGTATAAGAGCTCCAAATTGCAAGCTCATCTGCACAAAGGGAATATTTTTAAGTAGGTATCAATTTTGATTTTAAGCAAAACACATGTAATTTCATTTATTTGTGTTCAATCGAGTGAATACATGTATAAAACTGAATATTACCAAAGAAATTCATTTATTTTCTACAAACAATCTGCGAGCAATTTTAAATCATAACTGCGGACATATGCATGAGCCTCATCGTTGAACACAATATATCGATGCCAGAAGTTTCTATCCAAACGATGGTCATTCGGCTTTGATTCCTACACGAAAGCGGACGTCCGAAGACCAAGCTGTTGTGATAAGTCGATAAGTTTGTATCTTCTTCAACTATCTCTCGGTCGGATGTAATATTCTCTTCATAACAAACTCTTCTTATGCGTCCCGGTGCCACTGCGTTCTCCAAAAAAAGCGGTGTCGATGGCCGATTATATCGAGTAAAATGGGTACAAAACCATTTTGGGACGAAATTTGGTAATACTGTTTGGGCCACTGAATGAAAAAAATGCCGACAGTTTGCAATCTGATAATTAGTTTGACAGATATAAATGTCTGATGTTAGTACTGTGTTAAAAAATCACACTTTGTGACATACACATTACACCTAAGGCATACGAAATCATATATTGCTTGGTTTCAACCATTTTGTTTTTCTAATCCTTCTTATTAATTCCATTTCATAAAAAACAAGTTTAACTCCGAACCCTTTGAATGGGCATTTTAATTAAACGAACCTAAACCTAACAGACCGCTGTATTCAACCCTACTAACCGCTGTATTCTCATAACAAAAAAAAAACCTTGTCGCATGCAAACACCGACTAGAACTAAATAAACAAACATGCCTGTGCGCACGTGAACCAAACTACAACTATCTCTCTCTTTCTGCCAGAATTTGTCGTTCCATACCGCTGTTCGATTCCAAATTTATCTGACAGCCGCATTCGCTACCACCGCTGCCGTTTAACCAAATTATTTTTTGTCTTTGCGAAAATTCTCAAACAATTTTCCTTCAAGTATTGCCGCAGCTTCACGCGCCGCTTGTCGTTTGTCTTTTCGTCCTCTTTATTGTCAACGGTCCTTTGGGCACTTACTGTCTCTCTCAGCTCCAACTAACCAACCAACCAACCGACCGATCAGTCATTCAACCGAGAATGCAGTGCAACTCCAATCAATGAAACCACTTTCAACATCAAAAATCCAATAGAGCCATCCGTGCTGTGTGTCCCAAGAAACAGAGACATCATCCCAAACATCGTAATCCAGCCGAGCTGAAACGTTGAACGTTAAACGTTAAACGTTGCAAGTTAAACCATCGCGTCGTCATCCGTCTTGAGTGCTTGTGCTTTTGTTTGTTTGTTCATCTCACAAAGTGGTTGCAGAAAAGTGCAAAAAACTTAACCAAACCAAATCCAAAATTAAAAAACCAATTTTCCCCGAAAACCGACAAACGACGACACCGAAAATCGAGAACCAATCGGAAAGATATCGCAAAAGAAAAGAGAACCGCCTCACAGTGAATCGCAGTCCAATTAACGCAAAAATTAAAAGTTCAAAGAGTTCTTACCTAAATGTCAAGGTAGGAGATGTGTGATAAAACCCCACAGAATCAATTTCAAAGTTCCTAAAGTTTTTCTTTTTAGTTTTCGTTCGGTTTGTTTTTTTTTGTTTTGTTCTTGGTTTTTTTCTTTATATAGTTTTTCCTGCTGGTTTCTGTTACTAGTTGGGGACGGAAATTCGTTTTTGCTAATACATTTCCCTTATTTTGTTGCCCAAATAGTTGATCTACAAGAAACAAAATTAAAAGAAAGAAAAACTTATTGAGAAAATAGACTGAAAATAATTGGAAACAAGTTCGCCGAAGAACTGCACGACAACGAGGACGAAGCATTCACGAGTTACGAATCCGAGGAGCAAAAGAGTTTTTGTGTGTCGTCTGCGTTTTATTGATTTTTTAACTCTTGTTTTTTCCCATTTAATTTTTGCGTTTGCTCTTCAGCTTTCTGCTGCATAAATAAATAAAATATAAGTAGAGAAGAACTTGTGTTTCCATTTGCAGATAAAAGAATAAAAAGCAAAAAATAAAAAGGAAAATTGCTTGCCACAGACACAGTTTATAGACACAGCTTAAGGCAGACACTTTGGCTTCACATTAGTTCTTGATTTTTCCCTTTACTCATAATCGTAATCGTAATCGTTATCGTTTTCGTTTAATTTGTTTTGTTGGTGGTTTTGTTAAAGTTTAAAACCACGCGTGGACACTAAAAACAAATCAAATTCAAAGAGTACCCACCACTTACTCGTCCTCGTACTCGTATCGCTCCAAAGAGATACCCGCAAAAGCCCATCCGAGTTTATCCATTTTTATTTGTTTAATTAAGCAATAAAAAAAGCAAGCAAAATTCAGATCATGCTAAACAACGATTCGAATTTTTCGCCGCATGTAAGTAGAAAATTTTTTTTCCAAAATCAAAATCAAAATCACAAAAACAAAAACCAAAATAAAGAAATAAACAAAAATTCTGAGAGACTTACAACGAGAGTTGTCGGTTTTCTTGCTCGATGTTGTTTGCTTTTTGTCGTTTTTCTATCTTCTGGACGCTTTTTCCTCTCTATGAATTTCGAAAAAAAAAAGAATGTTTTATTGTTTTTTTGTTTTGCTATTTTTTCTTGTTTTATTGTGATTTGCTACTGGCTTGGCTGACTGAGTATTTGTTTATGTTTTGTGCTTATGCTTTTGTTTATTTGTTGGAATGCTTATTATCTAGCTTTGATAACAAACGTACAGTTGTGATGAAAAATATTCATTCATTTGCCTGATTGGGGGTTGTTATTGCGCAACCCAGTTGGAAATGATTCCAAAATTCGATATGTTTGCTTTCGTACGTCGAGGGAATGCGTACCTCAGTTCTGGATCATATAGTTCAGTTGGTTTCAATCTCAAGTTTCTTTTCTTTTTTTTTCTTTTTCAAAGATTTGAGGTTTCCTTGAAATGTTACTACTGGTGGACCTGGGCCACCATAGACCTCTCCAGGTAGCGTGGTTTCTGGCTAACTACCTCCCTATCGCTTGTGCACGGCCCTAAGGCAAGTTGTTTTTCTATTGCATTGTGCCTCCGGGTCTGTTGGTGTTCATCTCAGACGAATAATGCGGAATTTTACAAGGCAAATCATTGCCGCTGTCCAGTTCGTAGAGTTCGTCGTTCAATCTCCTTCTTCAAACCCCGTCAATGCAGAAGGGACCAAAAATCACTCGAAGAATTTCGCGTTCAAAATGATTGAGTGTATCATAATCCGCTTTTGGCAGGGTCCAAATTTTAGCCTCATAAAGTGGGACTGTGATGATTAGGGTCTTATATATGTAGAATCTCCTTACTTGATCGGGATAGACCCTATCTTTTTACAAACAGCGATTGACAGTGATTTTTCAAATTATTTCTGCTAAGGGGTTGTTGACAGAGGTGCCATGAAATAAGGCCATGCGAAATACGGCCAAATTTTAACGTTTGGCTTTATTTCACTTTATGTTGACATATGGCCTTATTTCACAGTTGCAATTGCATGGCCTTATTTCATGGCACCGACAGAGATAATAGCGTACCCAATGTAGACAAAGTCCTTTACGACCTTAAAATTAAAGTTGTCGACTGTGACGTACAGTTTGATATGTCGATTGCCCTTTTTGTTGACAGCATGCACTTAGTTTTGCCCTCTTTCATGGCTAAAGTGGTTTATGCCTCTTTTCTTCCAACAGTTATGAACGCATCAACGAAAGTTTGCTGCTTTCTGCCAAAGATATCAATATCGTTAGTGTAAGCAAGTCATCATAAAGAGTTTTGAAAAGTTTTGCGTCTGATGTTGACTACTATTTGTACAAAACTATCTCGCCTTATTTTACTAGGTCCTTTGTTGACGTCAAAGTTTTCGGAGAGATTATTTCCGGCTTAGCAACGAACATTCTCTATCGTCATTCTGCATGCCGAGAAGTTGCGTATTAAATTGATATTTTTATAGAATCTGTAGTAGTGCGAATATTTGGTCGGTTTTGGACTTACCGGACCTTAAACCTCACTGATAAGGGGCCAATCAGTTCAGTGATAATGACTTTAACGTTCAGACTAGTTTAGATCTCGTATGCACTGTTAAGAAGACTGATGGCCTATAATTGGCGTAAACGAGTCTTGGGATAAGGCAAATATGCTGAGGTTCCATTCTAATTTAATACAAGTTCTTTGTTGTAATGTCAAGCTATGACGCTAAGATTTAGAGGGAATATCAACAACAGATTTACCAACTTAAATAGGCTTCCGGGAAAACGATCCATTGGCTTGGAATTTCTTTTTAGCATCGTTTTGTGTAAATCTCCCACACTAACACCAGGGCTGCAATCGACAAAACCCAGTGAGCCGTTTGTAGGCCATGCAGATATGTTTTAAAGGCAAAACATGTAATTTTGGACACTACGACCATTTTACGGTCGTCACAATCGACCTACTGAGCAAGCAATTTAAGCCATAGTGACTAAATTTCGCATCAATTTCACGCTATTGAACATCAAGCCACCTACCCGTCTGCGTTGGATGCGTACAGAAGAAAATATTGCAGCTGTAAATGAAGAACGTCGCCGTTCGCAGCAAATGCGATTGTGTTACTCGACTACGTGAATGATTTTATGCTGGGATTTTGGTCTAAAACCCTACAAAGAACAGTTCGTGTAAGAACTGAAGCCGAACGACCTGCAAAAGCGTCGAATTTTCGGTGAGTGGGCCTTAGGAGAGCTGGAGAAAGATCCCCTTTTTTATCGAAAAATTTTCTTTAGCGACGAAACTCATTTCTGGTTGAAAATATATGTTAATAAACAAAGTTGGATTATTTGGTCCGATGAGCAACCTCCGGCAATAAAAGAGCTGCCAATGCACCCGAAAAAATGCACTGTTTGGTGCGGTTTATGATGATTCGGCGGAATCATTGGCCCGTATTTTTTTAAAAGATGACAGTGAGATCAACGTTATCATCAATGACGCCCGCTATCGTTCAATGATTTCTAATTTGCTTTTGCCCAAAATGTAGGAGCAGAACCTGGTCGACATGTGGGCGACAGCAAGACAGCGTTACATGCCACATTGCACGCGAATCAAATAAAAATTTTGTCCAATTTTCCTGTGCTTTTTTTGACAATCAAAAACCAAACGCTTACCAAATCACCCATTACCATGAAATGAAAAAAAAATGCACAACTCCGGCAAAATGTCCCAATTTCCAGGTGTAACTTCAAGGAAGTCAACCAACTTTGTCTACCTAAGAGATCATTCGAAGAGTTACTCCTGCATATAGCTGTTTTTGGTTTTTTAGGCTTAAGGGCTATAAAGTTGTATACCTCTCAAGGACAACCAAAATAGTGCTCTCTGAAATTACCGCTTCCACTTTATCTTCTCCTCATGGAAGAAAGGTGTGGGAAAGATTTTATCAAGAACCGCCCGGTCTACATGGGCTTAACCAGAGTTCACCGACTTAAATGACTGAGATTTGTAGATAGACATCAGCACTCTAGGTTCTCGTGTCCTAGGTGATAGTAGCGCCATCTACGCCTCGTAACTAAAACAACGTGGTGTACATAATAGACGTAGCTAAGACTAACCAATTTCGAATTCAAGCGGCATTTGAAGTTTTTAAGCTGTCTCGCATTGTCGTACTGGAATACAACTCATTTCCGATAAACAAGTTCTGAACGTTTCCTTCAAACTTTGTCCCACCACACTGACAGCAAAGCCTTTCTCTGATTAATGTTTGCTTTCAAGCTCGTTTGAAGGGCTTTAGCACGTTGGGAAGAAGATCGCTTGCGTACCACCTTGTTGTAAACCATACTGTAGATGTTATACTCGTAATCACACGCATTATCAAAAAAACTCCCTTGAGCTCATGAGGAACCCATATATTGAGCTTGGTAAGTCATATGTATCCCAGCTTTTTCAGGTGTTCATGAATGCTTGAATGATGTATGTTCAACGTTTCTGCGATCTCGTCTGACTGGATCAAACCTTTTATTTTATCGTCATCAATCGGGTTGGACATTTCTGAGTGTCAAATTTTTGGAACCATCATTGGCAGTGACATCTCAGTAGCGGATTGTCCCGGTTCACTCTACGCAACTTTTTACAAGCTTGACTTGTATTCTTCCCTTTTCGGAAGTAAAAGGATAAAATACTCGTATCTGGAAAATGCGATTAATCTAGCTCATATTTTTTTTTAGCATTAAACTTTAACTGTCAGCCGTCAAATATTAATAATAAAGCCACGCATAATCTATTACTTTATAGTAAACAGATCAGAGGCGGCGAATAAAACCATAGTAAAAGAAGGAACTGGAAAGGGGAAATGCATTAGTTCGAAAAAATATGATGCACTACTTGGAAAACTTCCATTCTTGGCTATTCTAAGAGATGACAGCATTAAGAAATACAACTCGAGAACTGACGAAGGAACTGGTGCAGGAGTGTTTGGGCCAAGAACGAAACACCATGAATCCATGGGCAAGAGTACCAGCATCTTTCAAGCAAGATGCGTTCGAATCAATTTCGAAAACAATTACAGAAACTGTAACGTAGCAATAATGTCAGATAGTCAAGCAGCTATCAAAGCACTGGGCTCCTTTGTCATTAAATCCAAACTTGTATGGGAATGACTACAAAGTCTCAACAAATTGGGCAAGAAAAACAGAGTATCTGTCTGCTGAATACCAGGACATGTGGGCATCACTGGTAATGAGGCGGCGGACTCTCTAGCGAGAAAAGTTCCATCAGAACGCTTCATAGGACTTGAACCATTCTGCGGGATAGGGGAATACACCCCTACGCGAAGAATTCAGGAAATCGGAAAAGGAGAAAAGGGCTAGAACCTTTCGGTATTTCCAAGGTCTGAGACAAGCCAAAAAACTCTCAGGCATGTATCAGTCAAAGCAAAAATAAACTGCGCATCCTTACTGGTTTCCTAACGGGGCATAGCAAACTCAGGGAACACCTAAGGAAAATAGGGATATCAGATGAAGGTCTCTGCAGATTCTGCAATGATTCCACAGAAACTCCAGAACACATACTGGAATCTCGCGGGGCACTGACTTAAAAAAGGTTTAAATATCTTGGAAAACACCAAATTCAAGGAAAGGATTTACCAACCATGGATCCACTGCTCATTCTCAGATTCATAAAAGAAACTGATCTGGATGACGTGCTTTGAGTAGGTTTTCCTTTCCAAGGCCAAAGCCAGAGCATATACACTCCAACACAATTCCTGGTGAATTAAGCAAACCTCTCCAAGGTTTAAGTAATGGGCATAATAGACCACAAGGTCGCAGTGTACTACACCCTATATATTATTATTATTATTATTAAAAAGATAATATATAGTCCGAAAATGTGTCAAACCAATATATTCGTACCTAGTCAAGTCATAAATACTGGTACACAGAAAAATCAGCGCCAAATGAAAACGACTCAATATTTGAGTGTCGAGTAGAGCAAGCCATGCCCTCTCATACGGGCCAAAACTTGTAATCCAAAGGGGTTGAGGTTTAGACTACCAGCTAGCCAATAATCCGATATGAAGTCCGGAACGTTGTTTTTGAGCCACAGTTGAGTCGTTTTTGCTTTGTGAGCTGGAGCAGAGTCTTGCTGGAAAGTCCATGGCATGTTGTTGAATATTGATTGGTTGAGAGACTTCACAATGAGTTCCAAGACGGTCGATTGATATACTTTGGCCGATGTTTTCATTCCTTTCTCGCAAAAATGGAGCTTGGTAACGCCATCGTAGCACACTCCCCACCATACCATTACAGACGCGGGATGGTGGCCTCTTTGAATCCTCGGGATGAGTTGGGATGCTTCTCTGAATGACCGAGCATACACCCGATCGTTCTGCTTATTGAACGATTCATCTATGGTGAAGATTTTCTCGCCAGTAAACAGAATTTGTCTGTGAGCGTTCTTCGCGTACCGGCTGGTTAACGCTTTCGATCTTCGCTTGCCTTTTTTCTTCAATGCGGCCGTGAGCAGGTGTCCAGTATGTCGCTTGTACGCGCTGAGTCCTAAATCTTCTTTGATATTGCGAGACATGGATTTTTGCGAAATTTTGCTACAAGATTTTCTGTTTTCGTAGCGGTTTTCAATCGATTCGTTTCTTCACGGCTTTGATCGCTTTCGGAGTTCTCATAGTGCGTGGACAGCCGGATCTTTGACGGTCTCGTACTCCACCGGTATCCTCAAACAACTTCACAGCACGATACACAAAATTGCGAGTGATTCCAAGCGGTCGCAACGTCCTAAAATTATCGCCTTTTTCCATGTTGCATTTAAGTAGGCCAACTACAACAATACGATTTTCGATGTCGCCCCATTCCATGATTTTAAGCAATTAATGTCAAAAACTTTTTACGTCACAATGAAGCATAAATATCAGCTGTCAAATCGCAATCAATACGAAATGGATGCGCCCAGTGTTGCATTCGTAATGGGTGAGTTCAGTTGTGTACCAGTATTTATGACTTGACTTGGTATAATCACTCTTGACTTTCGATTTTAATAGCGCATTTCAAAGTTCGAATGAATATTTTTCACTACAACTGTACTGGCTAAACGGTTTTGGTTTATTAAATTATAGAAGGCAGACATGATTGGTCATAAGAACATAAAAAAGAAAAAAAGAAAATAGATTTGATGATGCTGATGAGCTTGTGAAGAGTTTTATTTTTTTATTTTTTGAAATGTTATTACCTGCTCGTCTATCTACTCATATTAAATAGAAGTAAATTTGAAAAAAAAAAATAAAAAAAAAAATAATAATAATAAACTGTCTAGATGGGGGCTATTACGAATAGATTCACACTCGGTACTACTAATTTGATTTTCATATTTCTTATTACAGTTTACGAGTAGATGTATTTAAGTATCTATTAACTATTATCTATTGTGCACTAAATAATCTTCAAGTGTTGAAATTTTATGTGAAAAATGATTATTCAGACGTTGCGTTGTGAGGTAGGGCATTCGTAAACTCTGACGGAAGTTAATGTTTATACTTGATTTCCAGATACAATTCAGTGAGCTTTTGAATTTTTTATTAGATTTATTATTGTTTTTTTGTGTTTTTTTGTTGTTGTTTTCCCTTTTACGATTACTTACGGACGAGGGTCATTAAACTCGACTCGAAATTTGTGTGTTTATGTTTGGTTGATGAATTTTTAATTTATGGATATTTTGGTGTTGCCTTAGTCAATGTTCTAGGTGGCGGTGATTCAGATTTGGATTCGGATTTTATTTGGGATAACGTATGAGTCTTTCGATGGATTCTCCCTTCTGTCTTCGGATGGATGTCTTTTTTCCATTTGAATGAAAAATGTCAAATCTGGTATGTTGTTAGCCTAGCTTCGATTGACTATGATGCTTAAATTTTTTTGAAAATTGTAAAGCTATCGGCTGGCAGACACGACTATTCGTATTGTGAAATAGTTAAGTTGTAGTGACCATTTATGTAGAAAACAATTTAACACTGGACGCAGTGTTGAATAGCAGCAACGTATATCGATGGACATGTCCAAAATAGATTGATAGAATTCTGTTAACCGGGACAGTTGTTGGTTGAAGATACGAATACCATACTGTACAATAGCACACAATGCACAAGTACTCGTAACATACATAGATTTGTACGAATAAGTGTCATTAACATAACCTCTTCGTGAGTGAGTCCCTAAAAAGGTATTCACATCGAGGTGAGCTTGTTACGTATTTGTTGATTGGTTCAGATAGCAGTTTTTGAAAAAGTATCTCAAATTTGGCATTTGAAAATAAAGGAATTTAGTTGTTTTGCTGGTTTAAACTCACTTGGCAACAGTGATTGAAACCGAAAGTGATACAGAGGAGGTTGTAATTGAAAGTATGTACATACGAGTATGTAGGAGCTGTGATATAAACATGTGAATAATGTAATTGCAAGGTATGAGTATATTTCAAATGAAATGTAATAAAACGTTTATGTATGAACATTAACTTGCTAAGGTATGTCAGGGTAAATTTGAATTATGGTAGATTTGTAGAATTCCTCCTTATAAACGTGCAGATGAATAAATGCCAACAATGTTTGTTAAAGGGTTGCCACTAAAACTGGGTTTGATTTAAGGACTGACTGCTGAAGTGAGTTTTATGATAATGCTTGCAGTATGAACGTTATAGCAGCATGCAGTTAATTGACGAGTGGCTTAGCACTTAAGTAAACTCTGTGTTATCGGTGACATAAGAATTTTTCTCCACTCAAACATTTGTATCCGCATCGTAAAATTCTTGGAAACGTTTTCGCAAGAAGTAACTTAACGACAGTAGTCGAAGGATGCTGGAGACATTGTTCAAAATTGATGGGGACTTCCACTACTTCTATTGTAGAACAGAGCATTGGTTGAATATTTGATGTTCTTATGTAAGTCAATGTTTCTTCTCGGATTCAATTTTTGAATGTTTTTTTTTTGTGCAAAAAACTGCTGAAAGTGTCCTGTTGCTTTGAATTAAATCAGTAAGCCAGCTAAGCTTTTGTAATGGTTCAAGACTTGTGCTTTATTTGGTTGTGAGACAATCTCTTGCGGGATTTGTTATGACATATTTGACTGTAGTTTTTATGTCACTAAGTTGTGTGGTGCATTTTTTAGTATATCGGGGAATTTTTCTTAAGCATTCTTTATGAGTTGACATTGACATATGCATTTCCGAAAGAAAACCAATGATGGAGTTCTTGTCTATCATAGAAAGATATGTACATGGGGTAGAAAGTGCTTACAGTATACAACATCAGGGCCGAGGACATGCCTGAGCCTGATGCTAGCGTAGGCTGCGCACTCGCAGGCAGAGTGCACCGCGAGTATCGTCCTCACTCCCACAAACTTTGCGCAAAGTTGTATCCCTTATGCCCAGCACGCTTAAGAAATAAGCAAAAGTGAAGTGCCAGTAAGCAGTCCTTCTTACTGAGGAACATAAGGAAAGCCAAATACCTCTAAGAGATGTCGGTAAGCGATCTAGAGAGTCATGCATCAATGAAACCCAAAACCTAGAACGCTCTTTCATTTGAACCTTGCGCCAAAGACTTGGTTTTTTTTTGCAAATAGAGATGGCATTGGGGGATGCACACGAAATGAATATTAAGTGGAGGCAGATTTATAAGCGCATCAGGGCCACGAACCCCATGCTACTTCTTCCATTTATCAAGGGCTTGCTATGTCTGCCAGTACCTGGCTAGCAATGAAGATTCAGTTTAAAGTTCCCAGAAGCTGGCCCGTAACTTTTTGTAGCATTATTTGTATTGAATTTGGCTGGACCTAACAGCCAAATGTATTTGGTGAGAACTGTATTCAGGTTTTGAACAGTTTCCTCTGGTTTTTACATTGCTTAAGCTAGCTTCTACTGCTGATCAACACAGTGTTGACACTCAGGGTCGTTCAGATCCTTACTTCCCAATTCGTGGGTCAGAGAGGTGACAGCATCCTTATACACACGCCGATCTTTTTTCCTTTGGTATTACGGTGTTTTACTAGCGAACTGTAATTTTGCTAAGTGTAGCATTGATTTCACACGGATCTTGTGCGCGAGCAAAGCAATTTTCAGAGTTGTTTCTTAGTGTATTCGGGCATCGTGTGTCGAGAAATTCATCGACAGAGGGACTGTCAGAAGCTTTTTTGTTTGGGCCTTTTCGGGACGGAAGAAGGGGGCGCAGTTTTAATTTCGATACTATTGTCGCTGGGATTCTTCGATGTAAGAATGCGATGAGTAGTACACTTGCCTTCGACAGTATGAGAGTGCGTTTGAAAAATAAGAACAATTTCGGACATAAATGGCTTCCTTGTGGAACACCAGAGGTGACTAAAATAGTAGCTCGGCACTAGCAAGAAAAATTCTATTGGAGATGGATGGTAACATAATGGCCTTATTCCGGTTGTCACCTCACATGCCATGTGACGTTAGTCTACGGATTCGGTATTCTTGTTGTCACCTTGGGTGACATCTGTCGGTATATGTCAACAAAAATCGAGAGTCGTAGTATTCTCGTTCTCACTTCCATCGTCACGAAGAATTTTAGTTGGCAGGAAAACTTCAGTGAGAAGAAATATGGAGAACAAGAAAACGTAAGTAAAGCAGTTTTCTAATAAAAATTATATTAGAGTTGCTCATTATTTTTAATTAATGAGTTAAGGTAACAAATAAAAAACAATTTGAACGCTTAGTTCTTATTATGGAGCAGAACCTTGATGTGGGCAGAGGATTGCAATTTGCAGGAGGATTCAACACTGATAAAGTCAAATATAACGGTGTGTGGAAACTCTAAAATATCTGAAAATTAATATAATATTTTGCAAACTAATAAATTCTTAAATTCTTCTTGCAAATACATTATATACGGCATATCCAAGGGATTTGAATTGTCTCTTATTTTTCTCCTCCTTAATGTTAAATTTCGACTTCTCTCTTCCTCACTGTCATCAGTTGTATCGTCAAACCAAAATTCTACTGAACTCATTTTTAATTTACACTTTTTATTAGCAACTTTAAAACCTCAAACGTCTATAAGATCTACAGATCACACTTTTTATTCCATTCGTCGCGTCAACTTTTAAAACTTCAAACGTCAAAAAAATCGATACTCGATTCAGGACTCGCGTCACGCGACAACGAGAATACCTAATGCGAAGTGAGGTGACAACCGGAATAAGGGCCAATGTGTACTGGTACAGTGATGCAGAGCTGTTGGAAGAAATACCAAAAGGCCTGGTTCCTTTTTGGGTTTAAATAACATAAGCCGGACTCAACCTCATGAACATCAAACAAATGGCATCTACAATCAACAATTGGTAGAAGAGAGTCAAATTAATTCAAACAGAGCAGAATTGTGAGTACATTAAGAGTATTTGACAAACATATTTTAGGGTCATTAGCTTGTTGGTTATTAAGTTAAACCATTGCTGGGAAACCTATAGGATGAACCTCGTTCGGGTTGGCCATAAAAGCTAGACGATGGGCTTATGAAGTCCACCGTCGCAAAATAATCTCAATTTGCACTACGCTTCTGCCGTCGCAAAAAAGAACTATCTTTGAGCGGGATCATTTTGGGGTACAATGAATGCTTTAAAATAACATTAGACGTCGCCACTAATGGCTCAGTTAAGAAGGCAGACCAGCACAATATCCCATAGATAGAAGGTGTAACTGTCAATCTGGTGATGTAACGTCGTTATTTTACTTAAGATGAAGAGTACAATCCGGGGTGGACCTGATCCTCAGTCAACAAGCGTCTCTTTAGCCGTGTATACAGATGGGACCGAATATCACCGGAAAAATTTTCATTCAAATCAGCTAAAAGCATTACTATAGGGCATTCTAGTCAATTGTCCTCTTAGCCGAAAGAGCCGCCACTGATTGGAGAAAGTTATTGATCTCAGCGCTGGTGTCATTGTCTGAATTGATATCGGAGCCTAGGTAGACAAAATCTTAAACTACCGAAAGCGCCGCTGATATCACGCTGCTCTCTTCTGATAATGTATGGTATGGTATGGTATGGTATGGTATGCAAGTAATTGGACAAACTTTCGAAAGACTGTGCCTCTTGTGTTGGCGCCTGAGTTTTGTTTAAGAATGATTTTTTAAGAAATCGCGTGGCGCATCGCCTCGCATTCGTCTAAATCCTTTTTTGACATCAACGTTCTCAGTAAGATTCTTACCGACCTTGATGAAGCACTGAGCATTCTCCATCGTCATCCTGCAGGGACGGTATGCCAAACTAAACATTGCTCTGTATAGCTCGTCTCTGTCATACGCGGTTAATGGATGGTGTATACCGATTTGGAGCTCACACTCTATAGATTTGCCGTAGTATAGATATTTCGTCAGTGGTTGCCTAAACCCACCTGGACCAAACAGGTTGTTGACGAACGGCCTTGACGTTTTTACAAAGCGGCAGATACGATCTTATAGGCGATGTAGTTTGCACAGTTCAGTTATTTCCTTTCGTGAGGATCGGACAAACAATGCCGATGTTCCATTTATAGGGCAAACTTTCGTCCAACCATATTTTACAGATTAGTTTGTGTATGTTCCTTACCGAGTCATCGCCTGCGCTTAGAAGAGCTCAGCAATAATGCCATCAACTCTATCGGGCTTATTGGATTTAAGCTTAGGTATGGTTATTTTCACTTTATCCAAGTTATGGTCCTAGCTGATGTTGGCCCTTCAGAATATTAAGATAGGAGGAGTGTCTTGCGTCGATCGAAATATGGTCAATCTGGTTAACGGTTGGGGATCTCCATGTCCCTTAGTGTTTAACCCCGCCAAAAAGTCGATTACCCAGAGTCCTTATTGGTTATCCTTCTTGTTTATGTTGCAATGCAGAAATATTATAAATTTTGGGTTCAGTTAGTGGGTTCCGGGTAATCGGCCGTTATTTTTGATACTCTTACAACTTTTCTTGGAGTTTAGCTGTCAAGATAATGCCAACACAGCTTTTACTCGTATTTGGTTCCGTGCTGGAATAATTAATTTTTTAGGCTTTCGCTTGAAAGTAAGTTCAAGTAGCAGGTTTCGTTTTCATCTTCAACACTTCGCCACTTACATCGATTTGACGTTGTCGTAATACGTTTTCTAGTTCGAAAATTTTTCCTGTCATTGTGCCAACTTTTCAGCTTGCGATATTCACTTCTTGAAAGTATCATGGCGCCTGTCGTACAATGTACAATGACTTTGTATTCGTATGTCTGTGATTTTTCTTTTCTCCAGCCTCCAGACGAGCGAACCCAATTATGGATATGATCTTCAGATAGCTTGTCACACTTTCATATTACGAGAAAGTGTTTAGGTTCATGAATATGCTTCTTTTCCACTTAGCGGCCTTTCATGACAAGGCGTTGCTGTCCGTCTAAGCCAGGCTAGATATTTACAGCTAATATCGTGCTTTGTATACTCAAGTGAAGTAAACAAATATACGAGTATAATAGTAATTTCGGTTTGAATTCAATTGAACATGCAAATTGAGTAAATAGTAATACTTATCGACTGCGAATCAACCAACTGTCAAAAAAGCCCAATAGATAGTGACCTATTCAATAAAATGCTACAATAACCCTAAAAAGCCATTTACAGTCCCAAGGGTTTCACTATCACATGATATCCCCCATAAGCCCACTTAAGTTGACTTTTCATTTGATGAGGAGAAAAACCTTCGAAAAAACCTCCGACTTTAGCATCGTTTCAAGTCAATCTAGGTTGAGAGGACACAACCCCCACACTTGTAAAGTCGACAAGATTCGCGAAGGATTTTCGTGTCTACCAAAGCTGTTATTTTTTTTTTCTTTTTCGGAAATCGGATAAAAGTATCCCAAGTCCTAACCACAACCGACGGGGGGAGTACAATTTGCTGAATCCTTTGGATTTCAGTGTGTTGTTCTGTTGTTGTTGGAGTTTATGTGACCTAAGTAACACATGACAGCTATTTAGTCGTAACCGTATATACGAGTATGTATAAAGTTTAAGGTCTTCTTACATATTAGCAAAAAAAACAGCAGTTATACATAATGGATTATAGTCTCTGTCTATACCTCTCTGATGCATTTGGCATTCATCCTTGAATTTTTATGTCCTCCTTTCTTTTTGTTTTGTTTGGTTTTTGGTTGTTTTGGTTGTTTTTTTACATTTTTCTTTTATTCTCGATAAGATATCGTTTTTTTAGGTTTTTTGGCTCAGAACTCAGATAGTTTTGTGCAGTGTATGCGGCCGATTTGTACCTGACCACGTCAATGTAAATTCTGTCTAATGATACTGTGTCGTGCCAAAAATTTTCTTTTTTTTCTACTTTTGTGCACTCCACCCCTTTCTTTCTATCCCCATTTTGACAATCAATTGAGTTCAAATCGGATAAGTAGAATAAATTGGAAAAAGATGCAGAAAATGCAAAAAAAAAGAAGAAAATGAGAGAGAGTGATGTAGAAAAATCGTTTGCTGATTAATGTGATATGGACAAGGACTTCGCAACGAGTGGGGTCAGGCGTGCATTTCATTTGTAAATGGTGGATGTGGATACAGATTTTGTATTTATGGACGTTATAAGAAATTACATAGAATTGAATGCAATGATTGGATGATAATCTCGGAAAAAGCTGCTTATTCCCCAACATACCGCCTACCGCAATCGTTGCACTTCAAATTCAACTGCAATACATATTTTACATCAGTTGGGTGATTCCTGTTTTTTTTATAGAGACTTCTTTTTAATGAATTTTTCTTGCCGATCTACCATTGCACGTCGCTACATCTTTCTAAAAAAAACAGCAGTCTACCTTCGTAAAGTCTCAGAATTTATACACTAAACCGAGTTGGTTCTTAAATGCATTCTTATTTGCTCTGGGTTGGATTGGCAAAGCCCTAAGGACACCTGCTACACCTTTGAAGCCTCTTAGTGATGCTTTTGTCAAGTGCCTCTCTAAAGTTTTTGGGAGACATGACATTGTGATTCAATCACTGATTTTTGGAGAGATTTACGAAGTTTGTTAAGACCTGTTTCCAGGATGGTGTTTTAGGTTTGTCTACTGACCTTCCTTAAGACAGCACCTATATTTAATTTCCACTTGAAAAGCGATGCACCAGCTGGGCATTTGCCAACAGTGTCTCCACTGAGAAGAAACTTACTCCAGTTCTACTCTAATGACAACGTTTGTCTTACTCCTGCCCTCTACGTTTAGTATAAGGTCCTGTTTGAAGATAAGCTAATGGAACTCATAACATTAGTCTCATTATTCGATATTTAGTGTGATGCTTGTTTACAGAACCACAAAGTTTCAATCTTAAAATGTCAGTTGCATACACAAAGGTAAACTCTACAAAACACAAAGCCAACAACACTTGGCTCATGTGTTGCCATTAAAAGAAACTGCAGCCGTTTATTTAGAAACAGTGATGGAACCTAAGGTATTGCTAATTGGGGGTCGATTGCAACAGTTTAGCCTTAATGTCTCGAGACGGAAGTTCGCGGATTGGGCTCATGAGCAACTTAAGTAAGGTAAATCTAGAATAGTCTCATGAGATTCAACCACACCCACAAGAGTGCACTGCTTGGTGTGGTCTAATATTTTCGAAAATAAGGCAGGAGCTTCAATGTCAATGGCCAAAGTTAGTGGACAATGATCAATGATTATTTCTTCGAAAATATGGACGACATTGCTTCGGACGATATATGGTTGCAACAGGGACTTACTGAGGACTCGGTACAGCTATAATATTATATCGCCATCGTGTTTTTTTTTTTTAGACTACGAGTAAACTTGTTACTTTCAAAACTGCGACGCTTGTGTTTGTCTTCGAGAATAAGAACGTTAGAATGCAAGGCTTCTCTGAACGCTGTCGGTCAGTTGAATTAACTGAATCTTGTTTGGGCGCAAGACACGTGTTGCTAAGGTAGATAAGAATTTATCAGTTTGAACCTGCGCTCTGACTGTCTAGGTTATGCTAGGCTTCTATCAGATGATCATAACTACTGATGACATGACTATTAAGTTCGCCGGCAGACCTTAAAAATGCTTTCCGACATCAAGAGGTTAGCGATACCCCCAGTAGGAAAGTTTAGGTTGCTTACTGCCGAAAGTATGCAAGGCATAAGTAACAGGATCCTGCTACGTTGCGAAAGTGCTAACGACACCGCGGAGTACCATCTTTATCTTTCTGAGTGACCGGGGTATGCTTTAATCGGCCATAAATGCACTAACATAGAGGGCACACATTCCAGATTTTGGTCGCTCCAAAAGCCGGTTTCTATAGATGGCCTTTATCCATGTGACCCTGTCTGTGAATACATGTGAATTGTAAACAATAAGAAATTTCCCTCATATTTTATACGAAAATAACGAAAATATCAATCTATTACACACATGTAGTGAACTTTACGTAAAAATTGCACTAAATTCCAGCATATTTACTGGGAATTCACTGTACTTGTGTATTTGTAAAACAACCCAGGGATTGCAAATGTAATAGTAGAGTTTGTCATCTATGTTATCATTTCTGTACTTGGCATAGCCGTGCCGCTCTGGTGGGTGCTTAAGCGCTTACTGATCTTTCTATGAAGACTGATAAATTCCAGTAAAAGAAACATATGGTGAGCACGATGAAAACAATCAAGATCGTACTACCTAATTACTTTTTGTGGGGCTATGGTGGTGCTTGGTGTATGATGATTCAACACTAACTATTCAGGTTTTGGAAGTCAGTGTTTTATTCGGGAAATATAACCCTAAATGCTTGAAATGTATGCCTAAAATCGGACAGATGTCATAAGTTATCCCTGTTCAACCGCCACGGCTATCCATTTAGTTGCCTCGGGTCACGCACATCATGTTTGTTCATAAGGTTTTCCTTTACGTTACCCCACTAGGTTGAGCACTGTTCTGCATGCG
This sequence comes from Volucella inflata, assembly GCA_928272305.1. Classification (NCBI taxonomy): domain Eukaryota; kingdom Metazoa; phylum Arthropoda; class Insecta; order Diptera; family Syrphidae; genus Volucella; species Volucella inflata. Next base: position 70,608,203 of record OV743719.1, read on the forward strand.
TTCTATATGACCTAGCCGTCTTAATTGCTTTACGTGAAGCTTTCTGGCCAGACCTACGATGTTGTAGGGTGAGTTCAAAAATGTCGGCTGTTCTAACTCAGTACGATCGCAGATCTCTATTAATGCGTTTCTGAATGCATTCACTGATCGTCATCGTTGCAGATATGTTTTAGTACAATTTTTCGTTCAAAAAGCAGATATGTTTTAGTACAATTTTTCGTTCAAAAACGTCAACTAATCCAATATGTCGGAGCAGAAAAAAAAGATATTATCCTCGCTATTTAATTTGAATTTTAATAAAGAAAATGACAATTGGTTAATAAAGAGGGAAAACCAAAAAAAAAAAAAAATCAACGGATTTTGATAATTTCTAAAAACGTTAATCCGACGAGAGTCGTGCGCAAAAATGTCGGCTTTGTGAAAACTATAGATAAGTTTCCCGATGATTTTTTCAAAAGCCACTTTAGGATGGACAAATCCACTTTCCACGTAAATCAAACCTGCATCATGTTGAAAATGTGACCAATACAAATATTTTTTTATTTCTTGGCGTTTCGAAATCGTCGTCTTCCATCAGTGACTCAGGTTCTTTCTGTTTTTCGAATACTGAAGAAGAGCAAACAAATTCCAATGGGGGAATAATGCTGTGTTTACTACCATACACCTCATCGAATTCCTCATACTATTCCCAAGTTGTAGCTCCTCGTCCAGATTCATTATTGCGTTTCTTTATATGCTTAAAGGTTGTCATCAGGTTTTCGAATTTTTTCTTAATATCATGAACATCAAACTTGAAAAATGGGTTGACTTTTTTTATTTCTGCAAGTACCACCCACCATAGCAAAATTTTTTTCTTTCTTCCCGCGCAAAATTCTGGCTCCATTTGGTTGCGTGTGGAGACCAACAGTTTGATGTCGCTGGGACACCAAATTTCCACTTCTCCATCCATATTCCTAAAACAACAAAAGTTAAGATATACTTAGGTTTTGTTTGATTCCAACTTACATTGATTTATAATATATAACGAACGATTCAACAATCCAATCCTTTACATGTCTTAACTCTGCTAATTAATCTGCACGACGCCGACAATATTTTGACGTTTATGAACACCAGGTAATGCAGTTTGCCTGCGGCAGTTCTGCAATGAAACTGCATTATTGAACGCAGATAATGCAGTTCTTTGTTAGTATGATGTTTTTGAATACAACCATAATTCTTAGTTGTACGTACCTGTCTGAGCATGCATTCGCTTTCGAGAATGGTAATGTTTCTAAGAAATACAAAAGCACAGGGATAATGAGGGTCCTGCAAAGTGCCCTCTTTGTTGTTTGAGATAGGGCTTTTCGCTCAGTTATGTGCCAAGGATATAGAAACAGCAGTTGGCGAGAGCAATTCTTTAATTATTTTCCGCGCTTGTGCTTTTTCTGGAGATCACCGCAAAGCCTAGTTAGATAAAGTCCTTTACCACCTCTATCGTGATTATTAAAGTCACATTTTGCTAAAGCTGTTGGCGTTGATTGTCCTTTTTTGTTTTCCTTGTGACCAAGAAAGAATGATGTTTCTCCCGATTTTGAAAGAGCATCACGAGTTCTCCAGAGAGTCTATCAACCTACGAATTTATTCTAACTGCCTAACACAATTCTAAGATTCTTCGACATGTTAATTATTCTTTCGACAAAACCATTTAGGTAAGATCAGGCTAGGTTCCAGAATCCCATTATAACTTGTGACGCACACAAAACACTGTGAATTTAGGATTTTGAGTTCGCCTAGGAAATCTTTTGCAGTCAGAGGACGTAGGTTGATTTACTCGTTCTGGGTGTATTGCCATCTCTTGAATGACCCGTGGAGTTTTGATATCGCAGATGCGTTAATTGGAAATGGACATCTTCCGAAAACATGGGTGTTTTGCAAAAATTAATGTCAGCATGCTTTCCAGGACCCAATCCAGAAACGTACGGCGTCGCTAGTGGTTGGCTGGCTGAATAGCCCTTGCAAAACCACATTTTTGGTCAAAATTCGATGCAATATGGCTGTGGAGAGGTCAAGCTCATGATAATAGCCACAAATGGAGGGGCACATTTAAATGTGCAAAATCCTTGCAAGTTCAATGAAATTTTTGAAGCATTTTTTCATTCACTGTGCAACGTTTCGTGGTAAATTTTTCCAAATTTATATATGAATCTGTCGCTCTATGCCAACTCTGCGTGCATAATAGACCTTTCAAATCCTACACCTCTTGTTAAGGCACTAATTAGATCGTCCAAGGCGTCAGATGTATGCGTATAGTGTATGAAAGGGTATAGGGTAAAAGATTGTCGTCTTCGACGAAGACGGAGTTTTTTCCTGATTTTGAACCAGCCCTAAGTTAGCCATGATTAATTCGTTAAATCAGACAGTCGGGCCGCAATGTCTTGCCAACTTGGATCTAAACTTGTATTCCTCCATGAAGATCCCAGCGCCACTTTCTATATTTTTTTAAGTCATCGGTCATGATTCTGTAATACTTTCTTCCTGGTTCAGATCAAAGCCAGCCTTGAGAAAGCCTACGTTATATATTGCTTTATTTGTTTTACTGGTGGAAGATTTTGAAGCTGCAGTGCAGGATATGAAGAATAAAGCAGGATAATATTTCATGTGGCTGCTTAAAGTAGAACTAGGCGTTCCAGAGGAAGGGTATATCGACAGAACCCCCAATGAAAACGATTCTCAAGAAAGTATCTTGCCAAGAGCACCTTTATAATTCGATAAAACCTATCTTTTAAGGTCTTATTGATTTGAAAAACATTTCGCACGTTGAGTAGATTGGAAGCCCAACTCTTCTTCCAATACTTGTAAGCAGGATGGTTCTCAAGCAAGTGGATCTGAAACTTGTGGCAAGTGAGTATTCGTTTGGACATATTGTTGGCATAAAAGCTCTTTCCACTGTTCTCCAGAGATTAGTTATGTCGGAAAGTATCAGGCCAGCAATACAGCTCCTCTCTAGATTTGATAGACTTGAACTAATCAAGGGATACCAAAGAAAATTCGATGCAAATATTGATTACGACACGGTTGTACTCGTATTTGACTCATTTTGAGTCTCAGGAAGGGTCGGCAAATTTTATAAAAAAATATTTTAAAGCCGGCTTCCGTTGGATACCTGTACAACAAAAATCCAACTGCCTTAAGAGATTTGAAAAATTAATGCGCAGCCCTAATGTGGTAGCAAGGTAGCAAACCATGCAACTCCTTTCAATCCAATTTGGGATGCCCCACATTTGTTGCTTCCCTTCGAATCACTGAAAATTTAAATTCCATACTCTGTATGCGCATTGGAAAAAGGAAAACCAAAGAAGGGAACAACTTATTAAAGCCTGTTATAGTCGGATGTGATGGTTTACACCCTCATTTTCGTCAATTTTCAGTAATACTTCCGGCGGAAATTAAATATTAATGCATTCCGAATGGCGGAAGATTGCAATGTTTTCGTCGGCAAATTATTTTTTATGTTAACACTGGGAGGCACTCGTATACCTATATATTGTGTGCCTTTGCTGGTTAAAAAAACAGCCCTTGTTTCACCCCCCCCCCCCCCCCCCCCCTCAATTTGTTTGGTTATCATTTTATATTCATTTGCACAGTATTCGGAATCGATTTTATTTTGCTGCGTTTGCTCGTCCTGTTTTTTGCAATTAAAATGGATGCTGTAGCTTGGTAGGAGTAACATAGTAGTAGGGTGATGGCACATGTAGAATTGCATGATCAACATCGTCAACACATTAGGATACGAGCACCAGTAGATGTAGTCAAGCTCAAACAAATCGCCCCTCGTTCCCGATGTGATGATAGTTTCCTGTCGAAAGGCATTAATCCAATGAGCTTCATGAGATTCGGATCCTGAAGATTGACGTTAGTTTTTGGAACAGGGTTATTTGAATGTGGTCATTTGTGAAGGGGTGCTAGAGACTGGGATGAGCGAAATAGGATTGCTCTTTCAACGGTTTGGGGTAACTGAAGTGATGGTCTGCGTGTTATTGTGGTGATTGCCGCAAAATTTGTGGACATTGGTGTGTTCTTTGGCAAACAATTTGTGATACGAGGACAGTCTGCGGAAAATTGGGTTGCGTGGGGGAATGTGTGGCATAGTCAGGAAATGGCTTTACATTATGAGGGTGTTATTAGAGATGTATGATACAGTGATATTGGTGTAAATTTTCGAAGGGGATTGATGATAGTTGTGACGGCTGTTGGCAGCTACATCTGGGTTTCGTTAAACAAGGTTTATGGCTATTCAAATTTTTAAATAAAATAATAGGTGAAGCTCGTAACAATTTTATCCAAACAATGAAACGTTATATCTCAGAGATAATGAAATAGTTGTTCTTTTCCAGGAATCGATTAGTCTTCTTCTTCTTATCCTTTTATTAACCCTTTCCTCGTTATACGAACTTATGCGTAACGAGTTTCCCATTTTTACTGCATCGCTGCTGCTCCGCTTATGGGGTTGGCTAATGTCGCAGACCGCAGAACGCGTCTACATAATGCTCGGTCCTGGATCGCTTCAGTGGTTAACCCCAGACGTTGTTGCGCATTTGCCATCTGAGAAATCCAGGAATTCTTTTTCCGACCTCGTTTTCTTACAGTTGGAGTGACCGTAGTTGATAGTGCCTTTTTAACCGGATTTTCCGCAGATCTTCTTTGAACGTGGCAATACCAACTTATTCTATTCGCCTCAAGCTGTTCGGTTACCGAATTCTTTATATGTAGACTTCCTCTTATACGCGTAGATCTAATGCAATCGCGTTTAGTGACTCCACTAGACATCCTTAACATTTTCATTTCCGCTGCCGTCATTTTGTTTTTAAACGCTTCGTACATTGTCCAGCACTGTGAACCGTATATAAGAGCTGGTCTAACAACCGTGGTGTAGAGTTTCCCCTTTAATTTAAGTGAAAATTTTCGGTCGCAAAAGATTCCCGAATTTTCCCGCCATTTCATCCATCCCACACTCACTCTGTGGTTTACGTCGTCGTCACATTTCGCTTCCATGTTAACGATTGATCCTAAGTACTTAAAGATAGTGCTTTTCGGAAGAACTATTCCGTCTAACATTATATCCGGAACAGGTCGCAACGGATGCGCAAATGGGCACGTCAAATGCTCCGTCTTTGAACGACTTATTTTAAACCCGTTTCTCTCTAGCGCATTTCTCCATGAATCTAAGGCATTCTGTAAATCTTCGACGTTATCGCTAAGTATAACTGCGTCGTCAGCGAAGAGAATTGGCGTTACATTTGCTTCGCGCATGCAGTCTTTTAAAAGATAGTCGAATACTACGTTAAAGAGGAAAGGGCTAAGTACGCTTCCTTGATGCACTCCGACATTAACTGGAAATTCTCTCGTTAGTCCAGCAGAGCTTTTAACCGCAGTTTTCACGTTTCCGTACATGTCTTGTATTATTCTAACATACGTTTCCGGTACGTTTTGAGACCTCAGCGCGGCCCATATGAGATCCCTAGGCACTCGATCGAATGCTTTCTCGAGGTCGATAAATACCATGTGTAAATCCTTAGACGAATCTCGGTGCTTTTCCATTATTATTCGTAAGCTTTGGATAGCGTCCACCGTCGATCTGTCTTCAACAAATCCACACTGGCTATTATCGAGCTTTATTATTTGCCGAAGACGTTCGTTTAAGACTCTTTCGACGATTTTCATTGTGTGTGACATAAGCTTGATTGAACGGTAGTTGTTGCATTCTCGAGTGTCGCCTTTTCCTTTGTATAATGGAACCAAGAAGCTACTTCTCCATTGATTCGGCATAGGTTGTCCACATTTTAATTTATTTAAAAGTTTCGATAGCCAAACGCTGCCGATCCCCTCCATCTTCGACCAAAACTCTGATGGAATGCTGTCTGGTCCCGCCGCTTTCCCCCGCTTCATTTTTCCAATTGCTATAGTTATTTCTTCGATTGAAAAGTCCGAAACTTCCTCCTCGAATAGACCAGCTGTCGGCACGATATCACGTGGAAACTGTTTGTTAAGCAACTCCTTGCAGTATTCAAGCCACCGGTCACAAATTTCCTTTTCATTTGTTAATAGGCGACCGTCTGCATTTTTGATGTATTTCGGCGAGGTTATTTCCATTGAATTTTTTCTCCTCTGTGCAGCGAGCTTAAAAATATTTGGCATTTTAGTACTGTACGACGTTTGAACTTCTTGGATAGCTTGTCTTCTATCCGCCGATCGTGAGGATATTTGTTCCAACTCCTGGTACAGGTTTTCCGCTTCTGCCGCTCGAGTTCGAGCCAGGACTTTCTTTGCGATCTTTTTAAGACGCTCGTATTCAAGAGCCAGTCGAGCTTTTTCGATATCGTCGCTCCGATCGCATTTTGTCCACGCTTGGAATGCACTCTTCTTGTCGGCCACAGCTCGATTAGTATTGCTTAAAAATTTGAATGAAAATATAAAAGCCTATGAACCATCTGTTTTATTTCGCACAGGGATCACGGGTCCATCGTTTTGGTGCCTAGTCATGTGTTTTATGACACACACTGTTTAATCTAACCTGAAGATTTGGGCTTCTGTTGGAAAAAAATGCGGAACATCTATTCCAGGTTATTGCTGGATATCTTACTTCTGAGAAGTTACCCTTTTGACCCTCACTAAGATTTCTTTTTCCGTCTGAGCTAGGAAACTTTAAACTTTACCAGAAACTCCGATGTCTTCTTAATCGTTTTGCTGCGTGGTGTACTTTAGCATAAAATTATTCCAGAACCAAATCAAACCAAAGCCCAAATTTCCCTGGATTTTGGTGTCTCATTTCGAGCCGAACCTTTTCTTTCTCGACTCTGCTGTTTATATCCAGTCCAGTCTAACATGATTGACAGAGTTTGATAGATTAAGTTTTGGGGCATTCGTTTGTTTATTTTCAAGATATCTGGTTGAAATGGATTTGAAGTGGATGTGCTTTTCATGCCCAAACATGAGGCAATAAAAACAACGTCTTCTTCAAAGTAAGATCCAGTTGAAGGGGGGACATTTTTTCAAAGAAACAATCCAGTCTTCGATGCATATTTTATAGGTATATTCCAGGATCAACTTCAGTTCTCTCAGCGAATTTTTGTTTTAAGGTCTTGAATCGACTTAAAGCGGTTCCCACGAAGTGGTAATTTAACTTTCGGAAATAGGAATAAGTCGGGGGGTACCATAACTGAAGAATGCGGTGCTTGTTCGAGCGTTTTTGGTCAAAATGTCGCTTACAATGATAGATTTGTTAGATAGTGCGTTATCGTGGTGCAAAATCCAAGAATTGTTTTGCCACAGTTAAGTTGTTTTTGGCGGATACTTTCTCTCTTTTTGTGAGAGCACTCTCAAACTTTACTGACGATTTATGATCACCATTTTCTATCCTAAGTCGATGTTTTCTTCAGTTCCTGCCAGGCAAGGCAAGTTTTTAACAACTTCATCGCCTCCTGTATCATTCAAATTCTCTTGAACTCGATATTAAAAACTCCCCGTAGACATTCTCCAATATTTTGAATGCATTCGAACAAGAAATTCTGTTCATAGCACAGCAAAAATTTGCTATAGCTCTTGGTTTTAACTTATGTCCTTGGTTCTATAGTACAAAAAAACTAGTCGACAGATCGCGGCCAAATTCAAATAGATGACAGTTGTACCAATATGAGAAAATTTCTTTTTTTAAAAACCTTTAACGCTGGCCGTTATAATGACTCAGCCCGGTATGTATACTATTAAAAAACAAAAAACTAGGGACTTGATGTGTCTCTATAAAAAAAATAATTCAATGGAGTCAAATCACACGATCTTGATGGCTAATTGGCGAGTCCATTTCTTGAAATGACTCTATTGCCAAATCACTGATCATCGCATTGTATGAACATACTAGTGTCTACTTGTGTTCTGGGCTTTTTTCTCAAGAAATAAGAACCCATGATCCGTAACATACAATTTTCCGAATTATATAGCATCTGGCGAACTTCTTCAGGATTCTCTTCGCACCAAATAAGGCCATCCTGCTTGTTTCTGTAGCCGGTTAACCAAAAATGACTCTCACCACTGACAAAATTTGACGGTGGAAAGTTGGGTCAACTTCCACGTAATGCAAACCTCAATCACTTAACACGCGACACAATTAATGGTCATGGTGTTTTACAAAAGCTTTGCATCTATTGGATTTTCCAGATAGTTGGTGGACAAGAGCCAAGTTGCTTCGGAAGACAACGAATCGATAAATTGGGGTCTTCTTCAACACAAGCTTCTGCAGAACGCACCTTGACGTGTTCGTGATGCTGTGCTGTACTTAGTACCGAATAACGATGATATCTATGTATTTTACAAAGCGCTTTATAAGTTTCGCCAACAGATAGATCTTCAAATTTGGAAGATCTTTTCCTTTTGACGATTTGAAGTCGTTATTCTGAAGGCAATTCTTATCTTTCAAGGATAAAATGGCAAACTGTATCGAAAATAATTTAAGCTTGGCAGCTCAATGTGACAGCTGGTTTGTCATTTAATCACTGAAAAGTCTTACACTGCAAAAAAAACACAAATGAAATAAAATAATAAAAAAATTGGTGAAACTAAGCCGAACTACTTCAGCCGATTGGTCGCCATCAGGCAACCTATCCCCTTATATCAGCGAGGCAACTGTCCTGCTGACCCAGGAGTCGGCCTTGTGTTTTCCAAACATTTTCTTCGGCAAAACGGGACGAGCGTGTTTGGTTATGAATCAATCTCACGACTATTATTTCGGCCGAAATATTTATCTTTTAAAAATTCGCACTGTTTTAGTTTCTCATGTACTGTTTTTTGAGTACATGAAAGCTGTCAGACAGCCTCCAGTGATATATATGTAAAACCTTTCTCCGACAAGAAACCTGCATCATTGCTTTATCTCTACATTCATCCGCAATAGTAAGTGTCGCAGTTTATTAATCTGTTTTTTTCCGAACTTTTTTAATTGGAGGTAACTACGAGTACACGGCTAAGAGTCGTTATTTCTTTGTAATCCTTTATTTTGACGTTATTTTGGTTCTCGTAACTCCTTTTGATTCGGTAACAGTAATCAGTTTTCGCCTCAGGTACAAATATGAGTACGATTTCGAAAAAAAGTTGGTCTTAAACCAACTTGCCCATCTAGTTAGCTATGTTACCTCTTGCAGTTCGTTTCGACTTTCCTGTTTATATCTTTATCATCATACAGTTTGTACATTTCTATTTTCGGTTCCAGCTATCTCAAAAGATTTCAATTTTTCCATAATTGCTTCCTGGGTTCTTCCGCTAATGTCATTCCCATCAGCTTTGTGAATATCAGTCTGTCAGGTGCAATTTGTCAAAAAAGCCCTCTATTGTTCCAATCTGTAGAACAAACTTATTTATAAATGTTGGTAGAAGCCATGTGTGGACCACCCCAGTGGTTATACTAATTTTCTTAATATTTAGTTCAAGCTTAGTAGAACCCTCAAGACTTCGCCGACCCTGAAGCGCGAAGTCGCGTCATGAGAATAATTCAATCAAGGTATTCTAGAGCGACCTTAGTGTGTAACCCATCCAAAATATTTATAAAGACCTCTTTACTGCAGTTAAACCCACCGCACAGTGGCCGATTCAGTACACGATAGCAGGTCAAAAAGGAAAATGTGAATATGCTGCAGAACTTAAATCTTCCAGATAGAAGTAATGAGTTTTTTTTTTTGTAACACAGTCAATCGTTGACGAGGTATTACCTCGCAAAGTCATTGCTTACATACAGTGTGTTCGCAGCAGTACCAATAGCAAATTGCTGTGTCCAATTAAGGTGAATGTAAAAATCATTTCAAACGGAGAATTTAAAATGTGGAAATGAATGAAGCAATTGGCAGTAAGTACTATAAATATAACAATTTGAACTGATTGTAATAATAATTAGAGCACAACGGAAGCTTCTGTAGACAAAAAGTGCTAACAATGAAAACCTTCAATTGTGTTTTAGTGGGCGTTAAAAAAAATTACCACGGAGTCCAGTTAAAAAACTACTTCTAGTTAAAGGTTGCAGTCTTTCAGTTCAATAAAATGTAAAAACTACGCTGCAATGTGTGCCATAACATTTTTTTTTTAAGGTGAGCTTACGGGTCCACAAAAGAGTCAGTATATTTCTCGAGAAAACGTATTTTATTTTATACGCGATGTGTTCTCAAAGCTGTTAATATTGGACTTCCAGATAAAGATCACAAAAACTGTCACACATACACAAAAACTTTTGTGTCACAGATTTTTAAAAAAGTGTAAATATTTTTACAACGTGAAAGATCGTGGATTTCCAAAGAATTCAAATTACCTGCGCTTGAGAAAAAATTTAAGGCTAGTGGGATAGAAATTCAAGATCCTTTAGATTGGCCCTCAGAAGAACTTTCATTTGCTGAGGAATCTAAGTTAAGAGTGGAGGGAAAACTTAGCATAGCCGAAATTATAAAAAAAAAAAACACCCAAAAGCCTAAAACACTCATCCTATAGAAACAATGGTCCCGTATACACCAGATGAAAATTTAGCCGTAGTTGCTGATTTAAAATTAACGAAACATCGGTATACTAACGCCTTCGCTTATGGTTTACAAAGAAGCAGGGACAAATAAGAAGCATTATTACATATAGCATATACTACTGTGTCCAAAAAGTAGTCGGAATTTTTTTATAAATCAAAAAATCTTTATTTATTCTTCTAAATCAATTTAGTCGCCTCCCGATATAATACACTTATGCCACCGCTTTTTCCAGTCCTCGAAGCATGCCGATATAGCCTTCAGAGCGCGCGCCGATTCACGTTGAATGTCTTCAATCAACTCAAAACGGTTTCATCGGAGTGGTCCTTTGAGTCTTGGAAATAGCCAAAAGTCACACGGAGCCAAATCAGGTGAATGAGATGGTTGCGGAACGATATTGGTTGCATTTTTGGCGAAAAAGTCACGAAAAATCAGTGCGGTGCATTCAGCATTTTTGGTACCAATCGAGACTAGACATGTTTGAGGCCCAAAACATCTTTCAAAATGGTATTAATTGATTCTTTTGATGCGCCAATTTCATCAGCAATTATGATCGACGATTTGCAAGCACTAATTTTTTTACTTTTTTGATGTGAGCATCGTCAGTTGAGGTCGATGGTCAACCAGGGCGCTCTTCGTCTTCAATGCGTTCTCTACCTTCTTTGAACAATTAATACCAATCATATGTTGTTGATTTTGGTAGAGCTCTAAGCCTTCTTCAACATTTTCAACGATTCTGCAGCATTTATTCCATTCAGGAAACAAAATTTGATCGTACTTCTTTGTTGAATGATTTCAGACATTGTAGAAATTTCCAAATTCACTTTTTGTGTCGCACGAAAACAAGTGTAACTCAAACACTAATGAATATTTTGACATATAATTTGGCATGGAAGTCAGTAACAGTTGTACCAACTTACATAAAACAAATATATTGAGCGAAAATATTTACCCGCGTAATTTAAATCGAAAAATTCCGATTACTTTTTGGACACAGTAGTATACTTGAAACGGAAATTTGGCCGGCGAGAGGAGATGCAGCCAAGAATATGGTAAAAGACAAAAAATAAACATAGGTTTCTACAAAACCAGCTTACATAGGTATGAACTCGGTATACTAGTCGATTTTCCAAATAGGAAACGTAACATCGTAACACAAACGATGGGAACACTGTCAGAATATTTTTTAGTGACCCTACAAAAACTGCTTGAATACTAGGAATCGACCAAAAACTCGTACAACGCTTCGCAATAATAATAAAAAACAATTTGGATAAATATACGTAAGTAGTATAGAATACCAGTTAGTGTCACAAAACCTTATTTCATGGTGTCGACATTATTGCGACGTTCCCAATAGCGATAGTTAGCTCATTGGGCTATCACGTAGAGAGTCTGGGTTCGACTCCTGGCTGGGTCACCAACAATTTTTCAAATCGCCATCACCCGCTGAAGTATTAGAAATGGTTTTAGAAAGTATTTAAAATAATTTGAATAATTCAAAAGTCTTTAATTGATGCTTAAAATCCAGCTACAGTCGTCAAATCGGCCAGTGTGCGCCGCCACAATTTTGTCATACACTGGTGCACTCCCGACTTAAACCACATTTGCTTATGAGTCCAATCATTGATTAAAATCCTCTGTTATTCCGAACCTTTAAACGTGCTTTGTTCTGCAGGATCAAGAGGAAACTTTTTAAAATCCATTGCACTAACCCCAAGGCTGTGTGTTCCATTACATTGTGTAACCCTCCTCTATCTTTCCCCAAAAAAAAAAGTACTTATTTGCGCAACATGCCCGGAAATATAGTCCTGCTCCTACTGCAACCTCTATTTGGGCTTGAATAAATATACAAAAATAAAAAGAAGTGGCATCCGCTGTAGTAGTGGAGAAAAACCTGGATCGAGGTTTCAAAAGAAAATTTTAAAAATTCACCTGGCGCTCATTTGATGAGTCCTCGTCGTACCCACAAGCATATTTACACTGGAACTTGTATGTACTCGTGCTTTAAAAAGACTCTGCTTCTACTTTCTCCTTTCAACCGACTGTTTACAGCAGTACACTATGTCATTGTAAAAAGTTGTGTAGAAAAATTCTTATCACTCGTTGAAGGCGTCACGATCCGGGGCGAGAAGGAAACGACATACCAGTACATGAAAAAATGGTGTGGGTTAAAAAAAAAAACGAATATTTTACTGATGCAGTGGCAGCCCTTAAATTACAGTGATGCCAATTGTCAATGCGAAATCAGTGTATGAGTACGTTACTAATCAGTGATGACACTGATACCAATGGTGGTGGTGATGCCGACACCACCGAAAAAGAAACCGAAACCAACACCATTAGCACGAAAGCGGGTCGGAACAATAGACGGACACATGAATGAGTGAGTGAGTCGACGAGTGACTGAGCGACTGAGGGGAAATGGAATGAGTCCAAACATGTGCTATTTATTGATTTCGGCACAATGCCAATGTGCACCGGGGTTGTTGATAACTTTATAGGGCTTGTGTAGCTGCCACAGGGTGGTTCGGATGGTTTAAATGGAATGACTGGATATTGGCCCACCTTCAATGACGACGCATTGTTATCATGGCAAGCATAAAAATATTATGTAACCGGCATTATTGTTATTGTTGGTGGTGTTGTCGCGCTCTGTGCTGTTGTGTTTGGTGTTTTCGCTTGGTTTTTGTTTATCAATTTATACTGAGGGTGAATTATTTCATAGATACCGTTAGCTACAATAACAGTATGGCAACCAGCAGTAGTGAATAGATGGTAGTCAGCACATGTGCGTTGAACGGCGAAAAATCGACACACACAGTGGAAACTCTTTACGTTGATTAATGTTTTGGAACGAATGGAAAAAAAAAAAAAAAAAAAACTAAAATGGGGTCATTGGTGGTGGGCTTTTGGACAGAGGGAGGTTGCTGGGAAGCCGGGGTGGTTTGAATGATGACAGTGAAATTTTGATCACGAAACAATTTAGCGTTAATAGGGTGATACGAATGAGGGTTGGGTGCTTGTGATTGTGGAGATTGCTTGGTTTGAGAGTATAGGGATTTATTTGGTGCTCTGTTGTCAAACACAAGACAAATGGCGGCCAAAATAAAAAAAAAGGATCCAAGGAGCACTTTTGGGCTTTGTTATAGTGTTTTAGGTATGAGGGTACCGAGGGTGGTTGGGAGATGCCAGTAGATGTCAAGTCGATTAGGTTTCATTCATCTGTTTGCCTTTCGGTTAAACTGATTGTCCACTTATAGTTAAGATGGATAACTGTCGTAAAGCGACATAGGAGTTCTATTAAAAAGGAAAAAACTGTGCTTTTAAAGAAATTGTTTTTATCTTCTTTTTTTTGGCTGCAATTTATGAGATATGGATTCAGTTGAAAAGCTGTTGTACTTGTGTCTTCGAATTTTGATTGGAGGCTGTCAACAGACATGATGAAGTTCCACACGAGTGCAATACCATGTGTGGGTCTTTTAGCAACAGTTTGAACTTCCCTCCTGGGTTAGTTGGTAGATTTTTGTAATATGAATAATAATGTGTATGTAATATGTAATAGAACTTAGCAGAATTTTTGCTCTTTAAACAAGTTTTATATATATCTTTCTACATTCCTGGCAGTTGAATGGAAGACTTATGCATACGTAAGCCATAACTTATCGAGATGGGCCTCTGCGGTTTCAGAATGTTATGTCATTTATCCTGGCACACTTAGGTGCTTAGTGAAAACATAGTTCCCTTTACGATGCCAGTTATCAGTTTCTCTACTGAGGCTCAGTAGTAAAATCGGTGACCTCTTATAGACGTCGGAAAGTATTTATCCAGTTTGCGGGTATACTATAAACTCATTTCAGTTAGATTCGGATCCTAAGAAACTCCCCCTTACACCCCACCTATTTCATTGGCGATCTCAGTGAATTTGTGTTGGGCTTACTTTGAAGTTGTAAGAGGATCCCACAAGTCTTAAACTTCCCTTGGCGGTCGCTACAGACGAAGAAATTTCGCTTCCTCTATCGATTGCTCACAACATAGTCCCTGTGTTAGGATTGAGGGGACTGGGAAATTCGATTTCGTATTTTCCCAACAACAGCAGTATTTTCCCAGCTGGTGTCTTTGCATGAGATGGGATGTCCATGAAACCACAGTTAAAAGACAGCTGACCCGAATGGTTGTCAAAACTCCAGTGCGTACTGAATCAATAAGCACAGCTTCTAAATGGAAGGTGGCTTTGAGTCTCCAGCTCATAATATAAATACGTATTAAAAGAAGAACGAATAATCAGTGCGTCTAGAGCAGGTCGAAGTATGATAGTGAAAGGGTTTGAATCGAGACATGGTTAGCCCATAAAAGTTTAACATGCTGATTAAGACTTATGTAAATACTTAGCTTCGTCGAAAAATTTACGTTGACTCACATTGTCAGTCTAATCAGTTTCGGTTACCTCGATTTTGAGAAGATTGAATTAAGAGACTCTTTTCTAAGGCATCATTCGTCTATTGCGTTTAGGATTTATTGCGCTTTTAATCGGATAGTAATAAGGTTTGCTTTAATAGACAATAGAAAAGATACATGATCTGCATATGCATTGGCATTAAAGTTGGAACCATTGAGAGGGTTAAGTAGCGTGTCGGCCAACTTGTACCATAGCAAACTAGACATAATGCCAACTTCGGCCTTTATTTCCCCTCGCCATCATATATTGCCCGCAGTCATAGTGACTTTTAATTGATTTTATTGAATTTTAAATGATTTTTGGACAGAGGATTCATTCGCAAAGCAGTTTTCTGCACCTGAAATTCAACCATTCCCTCGATGCACTTCAATGTAAAGGAAGTCAAAACGGACTGCTGGGCAGTGAGTTATTATCCCGGTTTATTGTATACGAGTCATATCCAAGTGCTAAACTTGTATTCAGGATTGCCTTCAGTTTTGACAGCAAATGGTCTATGCAAGCCGATTTGAGGTCATTAAAGGACGCAAAAGTTTATTTGTGTAGTGATCACTCGGCCCGGTAATCGGGGCAGATATTAATTACAATAGGTAGTGTTACTCACCATCTTGCGATACAAATTATGTGTACGATAAAGTAATAACGTATACACTCGAACCTTAACCCTAGCTTATTATTCGTCGATTCGACGACCTGTAATAAAACAGTTTTGTAGTTTTTTATAATGCACATTATTTTACTTTTATTCTCTAAGGCTTTACGAAAGTGTTCTGCAATAAAAAAAACGTAATTTTAACTAACTAACTTTATATTTTTTTATCATTAAGAAGCCTTTTTACAGAAGAGAAAGAATGCGACAACATTAG
Source organism: Volucella inflata (assembly GCA_928272305.1). Classification (NCBI taxonomy): domain Eukaryota; kingdom Metazoa; phylum Arthropoda; class Insecta; order Diptera; family Syrphidae; genus Volucella; species Volucella inflata. Next base: position 70,624,054 of record OV743719.1, read on the forward strand.
TCTTCTAGGGTTAACTGTGTCTTTTGTGGTACCATAGAAAGAATTAAGGTCCAACGGACTTTAACTTCTGCCGGTGATACTGTTTGGATCATTGAAATCACAGAAAAGTTTTTCATCCCGAATGGCTTTTCAAATCTTGATTAGAGTAAGGCCATAGTAGAGGTGTTTGCTGTGGCTACTAGCTTCCAGATGCTGGAGAGAATGAACCCTTGGGCCGTTTAAGGAGTGCCATCGATAAAATTTGCCCACCGAAAATAAATAAAAACTTACCTACCTTTGAAGAGCTATTTTTCCAACATTTTTTGAATTCTTCCAGGGTGTTGACAGCTTTTTTGGTTGCCCTTAACCCTGTTTTGACGAGGACGGAGGATTGCCCTCTCTGGGCACCACCGAAGCGTTGTTTAGCTCATACCAATCTATCGTTCTCTTTCCATAGTGACATGTCGCAGGATCAGGCCAAAATAAGGGGAGTTCTCTATGATTATTGTAAAACGGCCTTAAGCGCTTCTGCAGGCACTCATTTACATAAATTTCGCCATTTATTGAGCCAGTCGTGATGAAAGTTTGGCTTCTGAGTTCGCAAGAACAAATTGCTTGCCGAACAAGCAATTTTTTTTGGAAATTTCACTTTAGGTTGGGTTCGAAACTTTGCTTCAACATTTGTTCTACATTTGTCGGTATAAAACGCCTGCCCCGGAAGCTGGCTGAAATCCGCAAAAACATACGATTCATAGTCCATTACAATGCATGAAAATTTGGTCAAAAAATTTGATTGCGAAAGTTTTGCCCGTTGTTTCGCATCCAAATTTATTTTGGCGTTCCAATCTGGAACCTTTTGGACTTTATATGTTCTCAAGCCCGTATTTCTCTTCACTTTTTGAACTAAACAATTTGAATATTCTGCTTTTTTTGCCAAATTACGTTCAGAAATGTTCGGACTTCTTTTCAAGAAGGCTCAAAATCTTAGTGACATTTTTTGGGTTCATAAAACCGGACTAGACCCCTCTTGTCTTTCAACTGACATAATATAAAATTTAAAAATAATAGAAGCATTTCCAGCATTACAAAAAAAGGAGAATTTGAGTGATTTTTCTGCTGGAAGTAAATTCGAAATGAGAGTGGGAATTTTTTCGAGGCTCATTGGGTAGAAAGGCAACATTTTCCAACTCATCTATAGTTCTAAGTGGTGGTAACCCGTTTTGCACACGATTGGTTTCATATTGATCACAATGCCTATTAACATAGAGCCTCAATGTCGATTGTGTATTCTGAACCTGAATCGACCTCTTTGTTAAAATGCTACGTTTCAGATCAAAACTGGTGTGGCCGTTTTTCAGTTTTTCAAAATAAAAACCTGCATACATGGGACCGCTGTGGTTCTTTACAGGCAAGAAGGAGTTTAACATAACAAAATCAGTTTCCTTAAAGTTAAGGACAATTAATTAAAATCAACGCTCAGCCATCTACCAAAGACCTATTCTCTTGGAACCTCGCATACTATTAAATTTGGATGCTATTCAATTTCAATATGAATGTTTTATGATTTTGTGTAAAAATATCGGCATTTACCCGTGTGGCTCAAGTGCCAGTAAATTAGCGATATACATGGGAATATTAAGACGAGACTATGTTTTTAGCAAGGAAGTAACTAGAAAAGTGGCTTAATTCCCAACATTTTATATTGTGGTTTGAACAATGCTTCAACCAATATGTCTTACGAGTCTCAGTTTATATTGTTTCGAGGCTTTAACGAAGACTTACTTCCATGGGCAATAAGGTTCATTATAATAATTACAAATCAAGCCTTGCTATATTGCTTGTAATAAAAGAATATTGATAAAGCTTTGTTGTTCATACCAATGGTCTGAACATCTATAAATTAGACCCGGGGTTTTGGATATACTATTTTCTTTTATATGACATTGTTTCTGGGACTTGAGTTCCTATTCTGTTAGCTGATTTTCAGGACATTACAACAGCTTTACTCTTCGGATTAAAATCTATGTTAGAACTCAAAAGAAACTTGTATATGGTACAATTGGAACAAAATCGATATAACGACGTTATGTCTGTTGTTTCGTCTGGTTTCTCTATTGAAAATGGAAATTTTATTTGTTCCGAGCATTAACGGCACACACTGCGAATGGTTATTAGTTAAGCCGTAGATCTATCTTGCGACATTCTCTGAAACTGTGTGATTGGTTTTTAAGCCAAACAACACGGAAAAAAAAATCTCTTTTACTAAGTCATTACAATTTGCGAACATTTTAGACCAATGGGTGTCAATACTTAACAGATGCTTCGCTGTATGTTTATCTTTTCGATACATCTCCAACGTGAAGTTTAAGATTGGTTATATGCAGTCCATTTTAGGTCCTAAATTTGTTTATTGCTCTTAAATAACGTTGTATTCGTTTTTTTAGGGGTGCCTACTACTTTCTTAGACATTTACCCCACTTTTCGTCAGACGTAGTTTTACCTCTGTGAATCATACGAATATATATTTCTTTTTAATTATCTTTATGCCACCGCCAATTTATAAACACAAAAAAAGAATTGTCTAAGCCGCTGACATCTCTACCTAAGTTGTGGATTATTTTCGGATTATGAAGCTTCTAATTGCCAAAATGCCGTCCAACAAAAGAACACTACGTACGAATATGTGTCCTACGTACCTTATGGTTATGTCCTTCAAAATGTCCATTTATTTGCAACACGATGTTTGTGTCCTAATAAGAGCGCTAACACTGTCATTGATATACACATGCCTCGCATAAACACAATTAATGTCAACATGTTACACGACGGTAGCGCTAAATATCTTTTGTTAGCACCATCACATAATTCAAATTTAAAATAAAATAAAAAAAGAAAAACTATCTGTCATGCCAAACGCTTAGAATCATATTTCTTTTCAAATATGTCGCTTGAAATATGCATTCGGGATGCGAAAGAATTTTAATTGTCATATTCAATTATTTTGGTATATTTTTTTGTGTAGCATAGCGCTCTATTAAAAGACAATGGATGCACCATAGTATAGTGTACAGTTGTACAGCAAGGTGTCATTGAGGTGATTTGAGATACATTAACCACTGCAGTCTCAACTCATAATTTGCTAATTAATGGAACTGAAAAGAAAATAAATTAAGCCACTCTGAGGACGAAAGACGTTGGTGTTAGGTGCTGTTGGGAGTGATTTACTATAATTAGTTTTCCGAGAGGAGGTGTACCCTAGTTAATGACTTCTAATGTAGGGGTGATACAAAAAGCCGATTAAAGGATACTTTGTTAAGAAGACGGTTCCTGTGAAGACCATGCTCATACTGTTTGAATACTTGTTATTACAATAGATGCGGTCAAGGCGTTGATTGATTGGACTCTTTCAAGTTAGATTCATTTAATAGAAAATGATTTAATCGGCCATGTGTCCAAGAAAACAATTCGGATCTATCCGTTTCAGTATTTTTTGTGTGGGTAAAAAATCTTAGCTCATTTAATCACTAAACAAGAAGTTCAGTGTTCATTCAAACGAGGCACGGATGTACGTTGGTTTTGAATGTTTGCAGGTTATAATGACAGACAGAATATTCTATGAGTCAGTTGTGCGGCTTAGGTGAGAACACGATATTTCAGTGGGGTTGAGGGTAAACTTATGAGAATTTATACTTATTGGCGGTTGAAGTTTTGAAGGGGCGGTATGCTGGTAATTCCGTTCGAGCACTGGTAATGAAAATGGGGACAGAAGGAAGCAAGGCAAGAGTAATTACGACAGCGACATCGAATAAATTTTCATTGATATTCATACTGAGAAAGTTTCTAGTTTCACCAATGCAAACGGCATTTAGATTGCGGAACAAAAAGACCTACATTTCCACTCTCGAAAGAAAATTAAATGATATCAACGGTACTTGTTCTTAAACCGACTGAATAGTATTCATCCAATTTCGTTAGTTAAAACCCGACTTTCGAACATTCTGATTCTCTCCTTTCTATGTAACCTATTTATTAATTAAGAATTATTTTAATTATTTAAGAACCACAGGAAATTCAGGACTTACAGGCTTATCCCCAACCTCACCCCAATGTTCACTATAAAAATATTTTTACAAACGAAGGTATTGGAAACCGAAGTTGTCTTACTTTCATTTTATTACTCCGGTCTCCTAGAAATGGCTCTCTCAAAGTTCTTATACTGTTTTCTATTAGCCTAAACCACTTCATCATGGACCCCTACTATATAGCCGCCTTCTGGGTGGAAACGTAAACTAGTGAGGCTTTTTTTTAAAAAAACAAAAATGATTTGGTTACCAATATTCTCATAAAAGGCGGGCATAATTTTGATGTTGCTTACCGCCGTTAGGGCGCTAGTTTTACTTTGAGCATATCTGGTGTTCCACAGGGTAGCCACCTGGGTCTTCTTTCTTTTATAATAACTATAAACTATCGCGAGCGAAAAGGGTTGCGAGTTCAGAGACTTTTCAGCCGGTCGACTGTTAGTTTAGTTGGTTCTTTTACAACATATAATACTCGTACTATAATTTTTCCACCTCTACAAGACTCCTTGGATTCCATTGTTGCTTCTAAAAATTCTTCTAGAATGATTTGTGAAGGAGCTCACAGGCGCTTTGATTGAGTTCGAATTTGCATTGCATAAGAAATGCACATGATAACACTCTGTTAGGTTCTGGGACACTCGGACATTCCAGAGAACAGCATCGTTAATCAACTGGCAAGACTTGGATTCCAAGGAACAAAAAGTTGGCAGTAATTGAGCGGATCACCAATGTTCTGCGCCGAAAATATGTGACACACTTCTAAACGCCGACATCTAGATCAAATAAGATATTCAACCCTGGGAAAAGGGATATTTTCAAGCAAACAGATATGACTATAGGACGCTCGCTGTGCTGTTGGATTGGAAGACCTTCTACAACGAGAAAGAGGAATATGTTGCGTATTTCCCTTGCAGCTGCCCTGCCATGGCACCCATTTGAATGGGATCCCTAGGCAGTAATCCTCCGACATTTTTATGATTTATACTCTTTGAAGAAAACCAAGCTTGGCGAATTGGTAAAGAAATCTTTTATGATCCTGCTAAACCTTAACCCAGTTCTCGAACAGGTATTACAATAGATTCGCAAGAACCAAGTTGATAAAAGGTCGAGTTATGACTTGACCTCTTATTGATAGTTGTTAGATATGGTATATCTAACATATCTACGAGTATCTCTAGCTGGATTCCCAGAGGGCTCAATTTTACCGTCTACATTCTTCCTTCAAAAATATTTAATCTGTTTTAAATCCAGTTTTGTTATGAATTTTCCAAAATAATTTTTGCCTCAACGAATTCCACAGCCAAAGATACGATATTTTCGTATCTGACTAACAAAAACCGCAATTTGAAAACAACTGAAATTGTATCTTTGTTTGATTCTGTTGAAGACAGCGGATGTTTTTCAATCTACACCTGAATTTTTGAACGCCTACAATTACAACGATTCTCTCGAGAACGTACGAGTATCTATCGCAATTTCAAATTCACCTCCTGGCGGGATAAAGTTAGCTGTCGAATCTATTTGTTTTTATTATTCTTACCAACACGAAAACAACAAACATGGTGTCGTTGCTTTTGGCTGTTAGTGTTTTGAATTTTGTACGAGGTCAAACTTCTAAGCGTTCCGCACATTGACAGAGTACGAGTAGGGAAAAGTTTGAATTTTTACATTTGAGTTGCACGTGATGACGCATTGATTGAGTTTTCTTTTGAGGCTATCACTCATGACAATGATGGTTCTGTCTTCAGCGGCAAACCTCACACGATTACGATTTATTTAGCCCATTTGAACCGTTATTCGTAATGAAATTAACCCCTAATTATTTCGTGCATTTGTTTATATGGAAATCTATTCGAATTCGAGCGGACAACACTAGAGCTATCATAGAACGTTAGATAATATGGTGAAGTCTGTTTTTTCTCCTCGTTAAGCTGATTATGACCCTGGACAGTCCTTTACAGAAAATTCTTTGAAATCCTTTAAATATTTGAGAAGAGCTATCATCATTTAACGTCCTCCTTCATCACGTAACGTTCTTTTTATTTCCGAAACTATGTCTAGGTCGGCAAGTTTGTTAGACCAGAGTCGAAGTACAGTCCACGCGCACTCAGATGTATGTTTTATCATCTACATATGCAAACGGATGGCACCTACACACACAGATCTGGTTGCATAATTTAATGCGGATCAATGTGAATATTCCACAGATAAAAACGGACATTTGCAATCGATCGGCGACGAGAACGGGACTAAAGGTGTACGTTCAAAGAAGCGGTTAGCGCCTAATCTATCGAGGTACTGTTTGAAAATCCAATGATACTATCTACTCACATGATATCTATAGATATAGGGGTGTTAAATAGATGCATTGGTGGTCGCGGATGTTTCAGGGGTTTCAAACTAACTAATCATCAACAAAACCGTTGATGGCGTCGTACGTCAATCATATTTGACCTTTGTGAACTAGACAGTACCAGTTTACAAACAGAAAAGCAATGGAGCGTTATACTCCACAAGAGCGTGGAATAATTGTGTCGATTTTTTTTACCAATTATCGGTGGGTGGTGTAAGCGCAGTGTGAATTTTGACGTCGATTTCCTACTTAGCAAATATTCCGGCGCTTACCTACTCGACTAGAACAGACTGGAACCACAGGAGACCATGCAGGGCGTGATCGCCACCGGACTGGTCGTTGGGCTGAGAATATCTCACCTGTGGCTGCGAATGTAGCTGAAAACGAAAAAAACATCAACCAGACGACGGGCCACGCAATTGGGTATCACCAGACGGACGGTGAAAGACTTACACATTTTCTCGTAAAAAATGCAAACAGCGCATCAGTTAATGCCTCCTGACCGTCAGTCGCCATCCTCAATCTCAACAACGAAGAGGGCGATTTTTTATTTAAAATCATCATTTGACGTAAGTGGAAATGCAAAATCTTCGTTTCTGGGGCAGATGTCACATGTGTTTAACGTAGGTACCTGCCGTGAAGGCTTAAACCTACGGTCTTCGCACAAGATATCAAAACAAAGCGTTGATCAGCGCCCTTCGGGTGATAAAGATACCACCACCAGTACCAGATTCGAAGTCGTGTGTAAGGCACGAACTTCCCCTTTGGTGAAGGGTCTAGGCCTATCTAATACCTCTGCCATTCTGTGGATCATGGCATCCGGTTGCAGTGCAACTCCACATCGAATAGACCAATGATATCGTAGCAATCAAACGTAGCAGGCTACGACATATGCTCAACCATTAGATGTCCAAGCACCATTTGTTCTACTCTCCCCGCGACTTTGGGTGTAAACCACAGCCACCACGATACTCCCACAAGGGGGCCAACTCCTAGGTCAGGCTGGAAACAATAGTTCCAGGGGCCCCTGACCTCCCGTGGTACCAGAATATAGCTTCCGGTCGAGCTTCGCAACCTTGCGGTCACTTCCAGTTGGGCACCTCACTGCCCAGGACTGGCGGCCTTTAGTACCTCAATTTATACTACTCACAATCAACCCGCTAGCTCTTTACTGCGTCTTCTAAGAAATACTTCCCTTGCAAAGCTACAGGCTCGTTTCTGGGGCAGTGAAAAATCCGCGTGTGATGCGCGAAGAGCCAATACATCCGCTCAAAGTTACTGTGTGGTGATTGGACCGTATTTTTTTGAGGACGCCATCGTCAATACGGTCACTGTTACTGGCGAACGTTACAGGGCCATGATAAACGACTTCTTACAGCCGGATTTAGATGAGCGGGTATTGGTGAACATGTGGTTTCAACAAGACGGTGCAACCGCACACACAGCACGAGCCACAGTGGATTTTGTGAAGGAAGCGTTTCCTGGTCGCGTTATCTGCCGTTTTGGCATGGCCAGCAAGATCGCCCGATTTAACCATCTCAGACTTCTTTCTTTGAAGCTACTTGAAGTCGCGGGTTTGTGCCAACAAGCCTTAGATAATCGCAGCCCTTGAGCAGAATATTCGACATGAATGCGAACAGTTCACCGGAAATCTTGCGGAAAGTCATGGAAAATATGATAAAACGGGTAGTGGCGGCAGCCACTTGGCGAATATCATCTGTTCGACTTAACCGAAAAAATTGTAAAAGTTCAAATAAAGATTTCCATCACTCAAAATCATTCTTTTTATTTCGTAAAAAAGTAATTCAAAAACGAAATTGCACATATGCCTGAGTGTAGAGGATAGAATTATTGAGAGCGTTAAGCAGTGAACTGAAATCGAATCGAAAACCCCTATTTATCCCTGTTACAATAAACGGCCAACAATACATTCGCATTCAGGGTCCTTTCCACTAGTGTCAGCTCTTATCCACAAAACGAAAGAGTCGTCTTTGCCCTGTCGTCTAAGCAAGCTGTATCTAGTCGGTCTTCAATTCTGTTAATATGATGCACATGCAACTTTGATAGTTGCAGTATCTGTCTTAATTTGTAGATACAGCCACAGCCAGGGGTCATTCTTAGGGTTAATTTGGACGAAATAAGAGGATTCCTTCTACCGTAAAAATAACCGCTGGTTCGATTTGTTTTTGTGAAAGAGTTTGACCGCGTGCTTTGATTTTCGTTTACTGGAACTATAGCTTTTGACACATTTGAGTAAGTAGAAGAAGTCAAAGAAAGTTTGTCACTCTTGGCTTTGTTCGAAATGGATGGAAACGCTTCAGTTCCAGTTCCGAGAGCTTCACCGAGTTCAGTGGGTTTCACTTCTCTTTCACAAATAGAATAGTGAGAATTTTTGTACTCGGATTTTTGAAAATAGGCGTCAGATGGCTTTCCTCTGAAACTGCCCCTTACATGGTAGTCTTCTTCTGGTTGTGCACATTCTGGAGGCTGTTGAACCTATTTTTTTGATCGTAACAGGCTGAGTTTTTACGATACAGTCCAATCTACTCATTGGAATCAATAGATCTAGAGACTTTTGGGTTAGAGTCTAAATCAGTAAAAAGAGTTAGGGTCGATTAGGTCTACCACCTAAAGTACTATAATATGAAGTCACTTTGAGAATGGTTAACAACATAACTTTAAGTTAAGACGTCGTTGGCATTTAGTGCGACGTTTCACATGTGTCCTTTCCAGAATCTTCAGATCTCTGGCTCTCGAGCTTTCCTGGCACTTTTCGTCGAAGCTCGTTGATTAACCATCATCGACCGAGTGTTAAGGCTTAAAGTTGAAACGTTCTTTGCATCTTTCATGATTACCACCAAAATGTTACGATGTATTGTCTTAGGGCACTAATAAGAGCCTTTATCAAAATGTATACCCTCCTGCTCCCTCTTCGCCATGCGTTTTATGTCGACAAAACATAGAATGATTCGGCCATCAAAGCTGTCACGGAAAACTTTCCACGCTTGTTGCGGTATGCTGGATGTGCCACCATCTTGTGAGAAAATGGTCGCGGATCGTCGATCAATGACCAGTACTTTGATCTACACTATTTCCAACTTCCGTCGTTTATTTTAAAAATCACATTTTAGATGTTGACAGTGCTCTTTGGATCGATAAGGATTAAAAACTCAACTTCTGAATTAAGAGGTTATACTCGGGTAGCGACCGCTCACGGGGAATGCATCTGATGAGAGCTCCAAAAGGCTTCCAATCATGTTGATTTAGGACCAATTGATATCCGGCAGGACTTGTTCTTCGGATTCAGGACAGGACCATCAGCACTTTGAAATGCACTTCACCACATGGTCATCTAAAAGACGCAACACTCGTAGCATTAATATTCTACCTCGGCAATATTCATAGGACATCTTCCACTTGAACATTGATGTGAATCTCTGTAGATGTTTTGACTCCATAGATACTTCCTTTTCGTTCCTTGCAAATTTAATAAAGTCACATCCTGTCGAACATGTAAATTCAAATAAAATAAAAAAAAAACATGAAAACAAAATAAAATAATACAAAAAAGAAAGAAAGAGAGAAAAATCTCCATAAATAATGTAGGTCAACCTGCACAGCAATCTGGTACTCCATGTCTTACATCCAAATGACATTCATGCTCGTGCAGCAGTTAAACTCCAAGGAACCATCGACTGCCAGTACTAATACATTTCTCACTTTATGGAGAACAACCGCAACAAACTTAAAATGTTGAAACTAAACAGCAGTTGCCGGCTGGTTGAAACCAACCAAACCCAACAGATAGTCGGCCAATGAATTTTTCATTTACTACAAAACCCCAATTTCACGGTTGACTCTCATGTCGTCTCCCAAGACACCCACAATCATCCTGCTCTCTGTCGTCCGTGCGTTCTCCAGCACAGCACTACTGGGGTTTTGCCATTATATCGATTGACTTTGGACACAGAGTGCATACGAGTAGTACGGATATTAGTAGCTTGTAGCAGTGAACGATGGACAAGACTGACTGCATCTGTGCCGTACTGCATCATGAATGGTCCATGTATCTTTTTTGGAATCCCCATGCGGATATTTTGAGCAGTAGTTCGTTTTTTTTTTTCCTTTTTTGTTGTTTTTTTTTTCGCCAGCCTATTATCCCTGTATTGGGCCGATTTTGAGGAGGACTTGGTTTCAGTTTGGCTATAGACATCCTACTGCCCGTAATGCGGTATCGTAATTGTGGCTGCGCATTGGGTTCTATTAATTAATAAATTGTCCGGGCGGTGCTGCATTTAAATTTTTGATACTAGGTATAACCCAACCAACCAAACAACCGTAGTCAGTTGGTCAATATTGAATGTGCAAATCCAATATCATGGAATTACACTTGTTATCCTGTCGGATGTAATGCATACGGATGTACGGATACGTGCATGTAAATTGTACGTCTTTTCGCACTCAGGGACGCTGGAATACTGTATAGTATGCCAGTGGGTCTCGCACATCTAGGGACCATCTGACTATTTGTCAGATTCATAGAATCCCTCTCATATTAATGCTGTTCCGGTTGGTGCGTCATAAGTGCACTTTTGAATACGTTTCCAAGGAGGGACGCAAATTCGCACTTGAAGTTCCTTTCACAGATGGTATTCGTATGCCAAATCGGAATGGAACATGCTCGTATATCACATGGAGGCAACAACTTGAAATACATTTCTGGACAAAATGAATTCATAGTTGTTCTTCTCTAGTAGATAACATCCGAAGCACTTGTGTGTTGCACTTGAAATGACATCAAGACTTGTATTCGTGCTCGTATCTGTGCCGCATTTGCAATTCTGAACTGATTTCTTTCTAAAACATTTCTAAATATTTTTATTCATTTTCTAAATTAAATTTTACTCTGGGAATGTCAGGAAAACATTTACACCGCCCTGTTCTCCATAAAAATGTGAATGACAGCGCATGAATGAGCCATGTTCAGCCGCATTTGATTTAATCGTATAGTGTTTGACAGTGCGTGTCATGCAATTGTCAAATTACCTGAATACTTCTATTAGTATAAGGTTCACGGTAATTATTTTAATGACTGTCATCTGCATGAAAGCCGACGACAATAGAAGCAACGAAACTTCAATCGTTTATCAGATGACATGTTGGAAATGATTGAACGATTTGATGACTGAGTTGCATAAAGGAAATAGTGGTGGAAACGTCAGAATGGTTATGGAAATTTCATTTTCATTGGTTTGTCTTGTCCATTATTTTAATTGTTCTTTATTTGATATTGATATTTCTGTTGTGTTTTTACTGATACGAGTAGATCTTCCAGTAGGAAATATAGTATGTCCAGACCGTGCTGTCACTTTTGACAGTTCTTTGACATTTACATCTAAGTTCAATATGGTTTGACGAATCATAATGAACAGACTTATAGCAGAAGAATGAAATTCATTAAGTAGTCGTCGTTTGGCAATCTGCATAAATGGTTTTTCTATATCATCGGTCGGTGCGACTGTGACGTTTCTTCTTAGTTTGCTTAATTATTTCTCTAGGCCTCTCTTTGTGTCCTGTTACCTCCATACGTTCTTTTTAATTTTTCTTAAAACTTCCGAACATTGTTATGAGTACTAGAGCAGCTCCCCTCCATTTTCTCGTTCGCGCGCCTCTCATGTTCTTTATTTTTCCCTGCAGGCGATGTTCTTCCCTCTTCTGTCCCGCTTGGTAAGCGAGTTGTTTTCCTGCCTGTTTTGGCCTGAATTTTTCATCAAACGACTTCACGTTGTGCAGCATATCAGTTGCAGCATTTCTGATGTCTTTTTGGCATCGATGCCACTGATCTTCAGGATTCGAGGTTAGTTATGTAGAGAATGTCGAGAGGTTGAAAGATACGTCATTTGCAAGGACTCTGGTAGATTGTTGCGATTGCAGTCGTTCATCGTATTCGTCGTTGATGTGGTGTTTGACACATCCGTTGACTGAACTTGCCTAAAACACGTCAGTGGTCGGATGCGTATTTTTATAAGGTGTTCGCTTACGTATTAAAATGTCAAGATTTCTTACTTGATATGTCGCTTTCAACTAATCTGACGTTGTTGTATTTTTTATGTATGTTTAACCCCTCTTTTGCGAGGCTTATACCACCGCATTTCCCAATGGCGATGATATCGCTAGATGATGGGCTGCATGGGATCTGTTTCAGATTCGAATGGTTTTTTTCCTTCTGTTTTTGTTTCGGACGTTTTACCTAGTTGGGTAGTTAATTAAACGAAAAACTTCCAACTTGGTCATCGTAAGGTTGACGCCGATTAGTGCCTGCTCTACCGATAAATTTGAGGCAGACTTTGAATATTTTGGGAATGGTAAACATCAGTCTAAAGAAGGAAGTTGACCCTTTTCCTCCTCTTTTTGTCCCGTTGATGAGTAAGTTCGGGTCGTCAAAGTATTTGGGCGCATGCATTTCGCTATTCGTTTAACTTTTAAAATATTTTTAGATAGTAACCTAAACGCCCTATCTTCTATTGAATTTTGAGCTTCTCAATACGAGGGCGGGTCAATAAGTCCGTGACTTTTGGATTAAAACACAGATTTTTTGATAAAAAAATAATTTTATTTTTCAACGTAGTCTCCCTTGAGCTCTATACACTTTGTCCAACGCTTCTCCAATTTTTTTATCCCTTCCAAAAAAAATGATTTGTCGAGGTCCTCAAAATAGGCCTTTGTTTGCGAGATGATTTCATCATTGGAGTCAAATCTTTTTCCACCAAGCCATTTCTTCAGGTTTGGGAACAAGAAGTAGTCGCTCGGAGCCAAATCTGGAGAATAGGGTGGATGAGGGAGCAATTCATAGCCCAATTCATGGATTTTTGCCATGGCAACTGCACATGTGTTTGTGGTCGACTGTGAGCAAACGCGGCACCCATCTTGCGGAAAGCTTTCTCATGCCCAAGTGATCATTCAAAATTGAAACCACTGAGCCATGCGAGATCCCTACGGCTTCCACAATCTCTCGCACTTTCAATCTTCGGTCGGCCAACACCATATCGTGAATTTTTTCGATTGTTTCGGGTGTAGAGACCTCAACTGGGCGTCCAGGACGTTCGGCATCTTCAGTGCTTGTACGGCCACAACGAAATTCAGTAAACCACTTTTTTACCATTGAAATCGATGGTGCAGAGTCCCTATAGTATTTATCAAGCTTAGCCTTGGTCTCGGTAATGGTTTTTTTTCGCAAGAAATAATGCTTAATAAGCACACGAAATTCACTTTTTTCCATTTTCTCCTCAAATTAGTGAGTAGTCTGATAAAAATAGCTGTCCAACACAAACTAACTGACGCAGCAAGTTTAAATTTTGACAGGAGTCAACTGACAGATGCCTGTTGACAGGAGCAGTGTTGCTGTTTCAGTAAAGAGGTCAGAAATTCAAAAAGTCACGCTGTTTCGGCTTTTCCATGAATAAAACAAAAATTTACCTCTGCTGTGCAGCTTGACTATTTTTGAACTGATTAATTACGAAGAATGTGCAGACGTAAAGCAATGTACAAATTTTAGTCAACGATCAGCTGTTCTTTGTAGGCAGGAATTCAAACTACTGGAGATTTAATATGACTTACTTAAATTATGATAACGCCAGCAATTATTATAATAATTATTTGTTTTTTTTTTTTTGTTTTTCGGTCTATGGCGTGGGTATCGAACCCAGAAATCTTTTTAACTAGCCGACAGATTAAACCACTGTGCTATGCTAATCACTGCATCACCGATTGAATAAGTGTTGTTCATTCTAAAAGAGTAAATTCAATGACCTGGTAATTCTTCTGAGATTCGCTTAATCAAAATCCTTAAGTCTTTTGCTTTCATATTTTTTTGATATTCATAGTTATTTTGAAAATTTTCAGTTCATACGAAGCCGGCTGGGAGAATTTTGGAGATACTACTGATGTCAAAATAATTTTCAGGCCAGACAGTCCATTTTTTCGACTTCTTCAACCCTCTCATATGGATTCGATCGTTTCGTGCTCATAAGTGAAGAGAAGAGGCACGATCCTTTTAAAGTTCTAACAGCGTTTTTTTTGAATTGTTTAATTCCCTTAGAAGGATCCTCTCAAGTCTATAGTGCGTTTCCTAATTATTGGCTAAGATTCATAAGTCAAAAAGTGAACTTGTACATGCAAACTATGTACTACTGCGATTAAAAAAATAATATGGAATTTGAGTTTTATAATTCGCGGTTCGTAGTACTGTCACTAGCATCTGTGCCAAATTTCATGTCAAAATTTTCATTTCTTTAACAGTTTCGCCTTGTTTTGTGAACAACAAAAAGTGAATTTAGCGACTTGTTTTTATTGATCAAAGAAGTTGCATTAAATTTTGTTTGCGGAATGAAATTTCTGCTGCCGAAACGTTGAGAATATTGGAGAAGGCCTTTGGTGGCCAGACTATGTCACAAAAAAAAAATATTTACAAGTGGAACAAACAATTCAAAGAGGGCAGAGAAAGCGATGAAGACAAAGATCGCCCTGGACGGCCATCAACATAAACTGATGGACAGCACGTCAAGGAAATCAAGGATTTGGTGCTCAAAAATAGTCGATTGAAAATAAGAGAGCTCCTTGATACTGTTCAGACCATTTTGAAAAATGTTTTGTGACTGGAAAAAAAAAACTCCTGACTCATACGAGATACAGCACTTCGACCTGAAAGATCTTTTGTACCAGTTTGTCAGAACTGTGATTATTCTAGTAGGTTTTCTACCTTCCGAATAAAGTCTGTCTTAGACCTGGAGTATCCTCCCAATATGAGAGGAACTTCGAGTGCTCCCAGCTATTTATAGCTAGATTGCCTGCACTTTTGGGGATGCAGCAAAAGGGTTCAGGTGAATTAAGGGGAGTATCTAAGCCCTTTCTGGCCAGTTCGTCGGCGTTTTTATTAGCATCAATTCCCTCATGCCCAGAAACCCACTATAGTTTGGTATTTATATTAATCTGAACACCTCATTATACTAGTGTACATTATTAAGAAACATCATCTGTAATAAGATTCATAGACACGAATAACAAATATGTTTGCAGCTTACCATTCTATTCAGCGGGGACTTATAGATACTAAACAGATTTCTCAATGAGGATCCGTTAGTTGTTTATGTAGTCAACGTAGAATGATTCAGAAGCGCTGTTTTTTCACCGTCTCGATGTTGTTTACTAAGTTCAGGAATTTTGCCGGTCATTACCTACTTTTGCAATGGCAGGAAGTTCCCAGATGCCTCTTTAGCTTTCACACTCTGAAAGACAGCTTGACAAGCATTTATTTACTCTATTCATCGCTGTAAAATTGCCTACGAAAAAGCTTCTAAGGAGTGCCGTTCGGACTCGGCGATAAACCGTAGGCCCCGCTCAGATGTGATTAAAATGACAGCATGAGCAACACATATGAGTGTCAAGAAGCTAGGCCATGGCCCATACCGGGCTGCCAGCGCCACAGTGTTTTGTTATTCATCGCTGTTCCAGTGCTAGTCTGCCGTCTTTCATTTTCATCCTTATTGGGGGAGTTATAGCAAATTTCTGCCATTGGATAACTGGTACTAGATTTTAGGTATAATTTCGTCCACAACCGGGAAAAGGGTTCCTTCAATCTTTTTATCAAAGAGTAACACAGACCCCGTCCTGCTCTATGGCGCAGAGGCATGGACATTATCAAAAATGGATGAGGGTGTTCTTGGTTGCTTCGAGAGAAAAATTCTTCGGGCGGTCTTCGGTCCCGTCTGCATTGAAGGAGAATGGAGGAGGAGATACAACAATGAACTCTCCGGACTGTACAGCGACATCGACCTAACCAGAAGATTGAAGATCGGAAGAATGAGATGGCTGTGTCAAGTAGAGCGTATGGTCACCAATGCTCCGCTCCCGAGGGACAGCGCAGTAGAGGAAGGCCAAGACTCAGGTGGCGCACGCAAGTGGAAGAGGACCTCAGCCAACTGGTACGATATCCGTAGTATGCTCTTCGGTTCGAAAGCTTTATCGTATCAGTAACTCAGAACTATAGTCCACGTTACCTAGTCTAAAACGATATGCCTTTCTTCCAAACGTAGGCAGCTCTATAAGGATTTATACATGTAATTGTCAATGACGAGGAGGTAAAGCAATTGCATGATGAAGAACTGTAAAAAGGCATGACGTTGGCTGCGAGTATATCTGACCAATTGCAATCAAACCTGTTTGTGGAATTTATTTCAGGTCTTTAGAGTTGCACCAAAGTGTGCTTATTAAGACTTGATATGCCGACATAGAACGAATAGCTAGTGTATTCGGATATTACAGTCTGTTTGATAATATCGTACACGACAAAAATTAAAGAAGAACTTATAAAAATAAAAAAAAAAATCAATTGTACTGGTTTATTTTGTTTATTTACTTGAATGCTTTTCAATTAATATGTTGTCCACTCTCCTCCATTATCAATAATTGCTTGGAGTCTTCGAGCCATGCTTTCTACTAATCTTATGTCATAATTTTGAGACAAAAATCTCCATAAAACTCGTATTTTTCGTGATAATTGTTTGACCGTCGAGATCTTCTTTCCTTGGAGCTTTAGCTTCATGAATGCCCAAACATTTTCAATGGGATTCGCATCCGGCGACTGTGATGGCCAATCTAAAACATCGACGTCATTTTCTTGTTTCCACGCACTGCACAAACGACTGCGATGTTTCGGGTCATTACCTTCTTGCAGTAACCAATTCTCATTCCTTCTTTTAAACCACCTTTGGGCAGGTGGTCATAAAGATTTCTTATAAATTTTGACCATGTTGTGTGCGTTTAAGTTATTTGTAAACATGAACAAATTGCCAAATTTGTTTGTTTTGAGAAGCATCCACAAACGTGCACCTTTGCCGGGTGTTTGACGGTCCGCTGGATTATTTTATTGGATTGTGTACACCAGGTATGAGTGATAGGAGACCATGCCCAAAAAGAAGCTTCATCCGAAAAAATAACGCTGTTCCAATCTCTGTCCAAATTCTCCTTGGCCCAACTGAGTCGTTTTTCTACGTGTTTTTTTGACAGTAGTGGTTTCTTTATTGTGTTTCAAAATCTTACATTATTGGCTAGTAAACGTCTTCGTATCGTATCACAACACACATTTAGACCCCTTTTACATAAAATCCCTTGTCCTCCATGTAACGATAGAAGAGGATTTTTTTCAAACACGCGTCGAATCATTTTGTCCTGCTTTTTTGTTGTTTTTGGCGTAGACCCACGATCCGGCAAATCATCCACATTTTTAACTTGGGAATAACGGTGCACCCACTTGCTAATAAATGCTGTTGACTTTTTCATGTATTTAGCATTGAACACTCTTTAAATTTTTTTACTCAAAGCATCTTGGCAGAAGTATTTTTTTATCTGCTAATGCAAATGCCACTTCCAAACCGGTTTTCATAAACGAATTTTGCAGTATACGATCTTATCAAACGGACTGTAATTCTCGATTGGGACACTTAATTTCCAAAGTATCACAATTGTAGACTTTGAGAAGTCTGGTTAAAGAGCGGGACACAAATTAATTTGCGAAAATTATCCTCTTCTAGCTACATTCTTCACTCAACAGAAATTGGAGCACTTTCCCAAACACACATAGATACAATTACTTATACATAACTCCTTTGTTGCAAGTCAAATATTTAACCATTGTCGCTCTGAAATGTTCACTATTTTGTTTGAATTTTGTTTTTTTGCGTTGTTTTGTTGGAATACTGTGCTTGTACAATTGTGTCTTGGTTTTGGTTCTGTAACAATTCCTGGGTTGAGTTCCAGGGCACTTAACATTTCGTTTCAATTTCATGAGCCTCCAACTTCGTCTCCTGTATTCCTTTCTGTCTTATCAAGAAGGAAGAGTCATTCACATTCGGTCAACATAAAGTTTCATTAAGTCGAATACACGTCAAGTCACGCGTTGAGGCAATTTTCCAGAACCAGTAGATCCTTCCGACATTGCCGTCTTAACCATCTACCACCCAACCATCTATCAAAGGAGAGGGTTGGTATGCATTTTCCTTGTAAAGTGGAAATTTTCTCCTCTTCGAGTTTAAGTGCTTCTTAGTTCCTTCCTACACCATTAAGGGTGTAGATGTGCTAAACATGCCATAATGTATGTGTATTTGAGAGTTTGTGTCTAACTAAAAAGGATTTGTTTAGTTTGCCGGAAGTGCGGTGCAATTACAGGAAAATCGTTTATTTGTACCGTTTGTCAAGGCGTCAAGGAGTGTGTGACTTAAGGAACTAACAAGGAATATCTAGAACCAGTAAGGAGTAGCAGGGACCAAAACATGGAAAAGCAATGGTGCAGTGATTCTTAGTATGCTTGATGATGACGCCCGCACGACTTAATTCAATTTCGTGTTTAATCTACTGGAAGACAAGGATAATTAGAGGAAGAGAATGAACGATAAAAAAAAAAACAAAAAACAAAAGCGAAAAAAGAGAAACTTAACAGCTTAGGGAAAGAACGGGGGAAGGCAAATAATGATTTTGCAGGCTTTAGATTCGCATGATTAGGCAACGGCAAAGAGTAGTTTGGTTCGTTAGTCAAGAAGAAAGAAACGCTTTGGGAGTTGTTCGATGTGTCCTTCAGGATAAGCCCAGAGTGAAACGTTCCCAAAAGGGGACAAGTGAATGGGAAAGATTAGCATCAACTGAACTTCAGGATGGCTCCTTGCATTTCATAATTTTTCTTTAAAAGCCTGGTTCTCTGTGGCAGGGAACCCAATCAATAAATAAGAATTCAGTGAAAGCTGCTGTCATTTTTAATCCATAGATGCTTGTGTGAATTTGTCTATAAAATGTACTTATGGGGCGATTCTGTTTGCTTTCCTAATTCGCCGTGGTACATCGCATATGGGATAAGCCCCGTGACTTTCTTGAGACTCATTCAAAAGTTGATGACTAGAAGAGAAACTTCAGTAGCATTGAGGAATGAGCTTCTGCTACTACACCCACTAGCAACCAGAATAGTGTAGTTGGTATTCTACGTGGTAAGCAACTTGCAGAAGAAACAGGAAGAAAAGAACTGACCCAAGAATCGCTAAAAAACAGTTTGCCGGTAACAGACCCGTATAACATCCAATGAAGCTTAAGAGTGCTCTCCACCTACAATAACGAAGCTACCGTTGAGATACCATTGAGCCACGTAACTTCATAGAGCAGAGTTCACTTAGATTTAGGAAGCGATAATTGCATAGGTATCGCATCCTGATATGTGCAAGCAAAACATTAGCAGAATCAATGCTCCGCAGACTCATCTCATTCTTCCATCTAAGGAATATTCAACCGCTCGAATTCGAGTCTGGCCACTTCATAAGCACGTTCGGTGCTTGTGCCCAATCTCCTGGATTGCATGTCAGATGTTTACTTCGACGTTGGTGTTGCATTTAATCTGAGCCAAACAGCAGCATAATGAATAGCTGAGAGTATGGGTCGGAAGACGCTACAATATGTAGTAGATTGGAGGATTTATGATAAGCAGGCTACGTTCTACATAGTCGTCTTCATTGCTGAGTGCCTCCAAGCCCGAGTGTAGAGTTAATTTGATTTTCGTGTCGAAGTAGACTGAAGTAAATGGAGGAAAGTTTAGAGACCCGCCGTAAGAGAATTTTGTTTTTTATTTAATGTGCTCGTCCGTTGGCTAGTTGGTGTTAGGCTGTTCTAGCAATGCAAGCAGACAACGGCTATGTACATGTGAACATCAATCTTGCAACAATGGATGCAAATAAATCAATCTGTTTCGCTTTACAACATTTTACTGTTTACTTGTTCAGGACAGGGATAATTGCCAGTGTTCGAGAACTTGGAGTAGATGATGCCGGTTATCTTAAAGAAAAAGAACAAGTCTCTTTTGGGCGTATTTACGCTAAAGCCGCATCCTTAAAAGTCTTAAAACTAAATTGGACAGCGAAGTATCCGATGAATAAAGCAAGTGTAAAATAAAAAGTGATCAAAGCATAGGAATAAAAGACGACTCGTTACGTTACTTATGTTACTACCTTTAGTCAACAATCGTTGAAGATCCTTACCACAGTTCCCGTTGCAGGTAAATATACTCGTATGATATGATCGCCGTTGTTGTCGCAACTGAATCATCTTGTCATCGATATTTACAGCCACTGATATCATTACTTACTTACGCAGATAGTTCTTAAGTCCGGGGTGGACCAGGGCCTCAGCTAATATATCTTTTCAGCTAGCGCAATCTTTTTCCAGTTCCCATCAGTTGACCACACAAAGATGTCTGAGGATCTTCTTTACTTGTGTGCGCAAAATAAGTTGTCGTTCTCTGCTTACTCTGGATTGGAGTCGAAAACTTTCCAGGTTGGGCCGCTGGTGTACGCGCGTTTAAGGTGACTTGACTATTGCACGATCGAATTTTCATCTTCTTTCGTCGGAGTCTATGCTTCTGCGCCCTAAAACGGGACTGGTATGATCAGGGTTTTATATAATGTCTATTTGGTTGCTCAAGAGAGGTCTTTACTACTCAATTTCCTTCTAAGCGCAAGATTTCGATGTCGGAATTGATAAATATCTCAGAGTTGTAGCTGCCTATCATGCCGTTTTGTCGGTTTGAATCTCGCTATTTGTTAGTCTGCTTCTGCTCGATACACGAGTATGGCTCGCCGTCATCGTTACTTTTCGTCGGCTTCAACCATTATCCGTTCACCTGTGTCTAGTAGCCGCTTTTCATCCATAATTCTGCTCCGAGTGTATGCGAATAAGTGCTTGTGTGGGTTCGCCTTCTTTGTTTGCAGTTTTGAGCGGTGTTTATACTCAAGTGAGCTGCTAGAGTTTCTTACCTTCTCTGACGTTTGTTTGCATTTCAGTGATGTTAAGGTGGTGCGGTTGCGTTTCTTGTCCTGTCTTTTTGGAGCTAGATCTCCTGACAACAGTCTTTGATGACATTTCTAGGTCAGTTACTAATCTTTTTAGCGACCACTTTATTTAAGCCACTGCGAACTGCCTTGCTAAATGGATCACTTGTAAAAAATCTCGTCTTAGGCAGGGACGTAATGGGTTTTCTCCAGATAGAGCCCAAGAGGACTGATGAATAGTGCCTCATTCGTTTGCACTCCGCCCGCAACTTAATATAGTTATTGATAGAATCCGTCACCGTCGGCAACCAAAACGTATTCCTTATTTTCTCCGGCACGTTCTCGTCCCAAAATTGGCAATATCTTCACCGTATCGTCTAAGGAACTACTCGCCTAGCTTTTTCGAAACAGGATACTCTGAAGGGATGGTCTGGAACTATTTTTTCATTGCCGTGGCTTCAGCAGCATTCGGCATGTTATGAGTTTTTGCAAATTCCTGTGCTGCTATGGCATACTGGCCACTACGTCGAAAATATGCAAACGTCCTCCTGACGCTCTCCTATCATTTGTTGGTCGACGAACGGTCAGTTTTTACTCCGGAACGCATTTCGATTCGAACCTTCTTTTCTCTCCGAATCACCTTTGCTTGTTTTTTTCATCTGCTCGAACATATATTCTGTTGTCGTGAAGTCCGCCAATGGAGTTGTCCAATACGTACATACAATTCTCCACAAACTTGCGGGTATCCCAAGAACCCAAGAACTGTTGGGCTCCTTAACATCTTTAGTAGTTGGGAATGCTGCTGTAACAGCTTTAATGCGCAGTAATCCTTCCTCCCTCGGGACTTAGAACCCCATATTGGTCTTCAGAAACGTGCACTTAACCGAATTAAAGTTCAGTTTGTCCAGAATACCTCAAAATCTCAAGGAATATGTGCAGCTTTTCCCAGAATTTCTTCAACGGATGTGGTGGCGATTCTAAGTGGTGAATTGGTGGCGATCATACTCGTACATGGGAGTCTGCTCGGGGCCTCGGCAATCTAAATTACTGCCCTTTTTAGGATACTTCTTAACTTTGTTTTGGGGTTTAATGGGTGGGAACCATGGAAGTTAAGCAATCAGACGGTGTACTCCAATATTAATGATTCTGTTGCCAGTTTTTCAACAATTGTAGCACCTTGGCTAAGGTCAGCTTTCTGGTTTCATTATTTTAGTGTGCTTGGGAGTTGAATTCTGTTGACCACATAGCAGTTACAAAGCAGAAATCCTCAGCTTCATACTCGTAAATTCAGACAAGTCCCTTGAGATGACAGAGCTATCTTGCATTGTTTCGTAGAAGCATTTCGTTTCAAAACGAATCAAACGCAAGTCGAAGGCAACTTTAGATCCTAAAACCAATGCTGGCAAGCTCTGTATATCCTCCAGTTTAATCTCTGGTACGCATACAGGTGGGAGCACCAAAATCTGGTTCTTCTTCGGCCGAGTCAGGTTGCGTCTGACTCTAGTCCTTCTCTGACCACTTTCCTAATTCTGTCGTGATTTCGCGACTTAGAGATTCGTTTTTTGCGTCAGCCTGTTTGTGAAACAAATTCAGGGTAGTACTTGTTAACTGACATTTTCGAGTCGAGCTATCTTAAAATTTTCTTATCCATTCTCCATGTCCCTTTATTTTTTATTTTTTCAAATATTACAAGATACTTTTGTTCCCACGTTGGAAAACTGATGACCATCCGTAACAAGATAAATATTTTCGGGCGATGTTTGATAGTGAGATGTAGTGCCTGAAGTGTCCTTTGAAGATGGGAACTAAAAGTGTAAAGCAAAAAAATTAAAATAATCAGAATCTAGTCCAAATTTAAATTCTCACCTTCGTAGCTCCTCACCTCTTAATATAACCTTCCCGAAATGGGGCAAAATGAAATGTCTTTTCGTGTTTTTGCCTTAAAGTCTTTCAATCAGAATGACAAAATAAAAATGACAGGCAAAAGCTAAGTTTTTGTTACGGTCTTTTGTTCATATTTACCCCCACAGCTCTTAAACAAAGAAAATCAAAGTCAGCAAATCTAAACAGCCCCCTGGACCTAAATTCAACTGCTGAGCCAACGATAAAGAAATCCTTTTTGAATATTTCAAGCATAAGCCAATTTGTGCAGCTCTCCTCTCTGTTTTCTGAGTAAGACAATAGAGGGTCATTAATTAACAGGGCCGGTTCCATGCCGTAAGCCGAAAAATAAACACCTACCCAACTTGGATTTAACTGCAATTAACATACTAGCATGTGCTTCATTGTTGTCCTTCGAAGGCTCGCTACCGAAAACAACAATGAGTATGAGGCACGTAGTGTGAGTACACTGATAGCACCTTATATTCACAGGCATTATGAGTGTTAGATAGATGTATAGTACATATGTAGAGTATGGGTCCTTAAAAAACAAGAAATGATGATCCAACCATGCCAACCATGTGCAGAATTGCGCCTCCCTCTAAGTGTACTGCAAGTGGATAAATAATAGCACACCGTTCGCCTTATTGCTTATACGATGACTACATTGTTATCAAGTGCCACCAATGAGAGCTAGCATAGGTTGGGTATCTAACTAACCTTCAACCGAGTGGTGGTTAGCTTGTCGGAAGGGCACATCTGCCAGGTGGAGGCTCTTTATTATGGGGGATGATTGTGGCTTATGCAAAGATGGCTATAATGGACAAGAGAACCGTATTCCTACCATACAAGATACAAACCGTACTCATATGGTCGTCTTAGATTTCCTCCTTCCTAACATCTGGTGTACCCTCAACATCCTTTCATGCCCAAGTTAAAGTGGCGTCATTCGCTCTTTTTTGTTGTTCTTGTTGGACTTTTGCATTGTACTAGATATTTTTGCATAAAAGCGAATTATTGCGACGAACGGATAAAAAAAAAGGACACGAAACGAAACCATCTTCCTTTTTAACATGAAAGACGGTCTTAAGTACATTTTCAGGACCTCTTTTGTGGCAGTTCTTCTTAGTTTTGGTGGGTGGTATTGACAGTGATGTGGTGATTCCACTTGGAAAGCAAGGTTGATTCTAATCATGACTATTGATCTTAATTCGTCCAACAGTGGTAACAATTAAATGCGGTTGAAGGGGGTGGTAGTGCATCTATCAGTCGTCGTCCAGCAGTTCTTTTGGATTTTTATTTTTTTTTTGCTGACAAATTGCGCATAAATTAGTTTTGCTGGGGGAAGCCACTTCTTCGTGGGTTGGGGGCTGGAGAAGTTTTTTCAGTTTCGTATTTTGTAATTCTCACAAAAGGTGCAGTTGAAGTGGGAAAAGAAAAACTTCAAGGACTAAGCGGGTAGCTAGGGAAAAACAAAATCTTTTTTGTCGTTTTTTTTTTTGTTTTTGGGCGAAAAGACCGGTGCACATAAAGTTTCTATTCGCTAGAGCGTTGAAATTTAATTAAAGTCCATCATAACGAAGATTGTGATGAGAACGTTGAGAAAGATATGAGTATGAGAACTGGGCGGACGTGGATGAGGACACCGAGCTCTATAACGAGTGACAGAAAGGGGGGTGTGCATTTTTATTTAATTTTTTTGTTTCTTTTTCCTCCCCTTTGGACTTTGTTTTCGCTGGGGCGTAACTAGAAGTTTTCGTATTCTTTTGTTTGGGAAAGCTAAAAACTAAAAACTGCAAACCTGAGACGAAAGGAAAGAAACAACTTTTTTAACTGCGCGTGATACAAAGTGTGTTTTGAAAAAAGAGCTCAGCCCACTACGGCCCAGCTTAACGGGAGGGAAATCATAGAAAAGTTGACTTGACTTGAGTTAAGTTGAGTTAAGTTGCAGACCGACCGACAGTAAGAACACGAAAAAGGAATACAAAGTACGAAATAAAGATGACAAACGTTTGCTGAACGATTTGAGGACAAATGACGGAATTATACTGAGTTGAAGAGGCGACTTGAGAAAGAATTTTCTAAGAAAAAAAAAAAAAAAAAAAAAAAATAGAGAAAAACGACACTAAAGATGATTTCTTGTACAACTGGGGAAATAGAGTAAGTGGACGTGGAAAAGTTCTTAAAAAGATGGCTTTCACAGAGAAATTGGACAGAGATGAGGATTTCATTTTTATTTTTTATTTTTTAAATCGGTTGAAAGCAAGGATTCATTATGGATTAAGGGAATGGAATGAAATGAAATTGTTTAGAAGATTAAGTTTGGGAAAGAAGGACGTGATTACATCGTGGGCAGTTAGTGTAACAAAGTACCCACGTTTTGGTAATGTTTGTGTTAGTTTTCTCCCCCAAATGGAGTCGTTTGGTTGTCTTTGCGGAATACGAAATAAGTTCGTGCTTTGAGAAATGGGTTAACGATTAAAAGTAGAAAAACTGCCTGCATGAAAAGATTTAGCAAGAGGAACCCCGATTTAACATGAATGGAATACCAGTCCACAAAAAAGGAGACCACCTCAACGGCGCCACCTATAGAGGTAAACGTCTCTTGTCAACATCGCATCATACTTGAAAGATGTATACGAACCTCACAAGCAAACACCCGAAGCACAATCTTTCCAAAGTCTATGCAATGCTGATGATTTCGACACAATTGAGAGGACGCAGCGGGCTATCACTCATACGTTCGCTATCATTGAAACAGAACCTGTAGAGGAAGACTTAACCTATTCCGGCTTGGAGGGTGCGGAAAGGTTACTAGATATATAGATCTCCCCATAGATTCGTCGAATAACGAAAAACACTTAGAAATTGTGAATTGGAGACAATTTTTTGCCAAGTTAAAGGTAGACTTTGCCAAATGACTATGAACCATGAAGAACAGTGGAATAAATTCTATTTAATACACAATGATCTTTATTGGTGCCCGGGATTCTAGAAGTCTTTAGGCATGTCAGATCCGAGAACCGTGTCAAGCTACATCTTTTCTCTTCGGTTACAAGTTTCAACCAACTAGCCTGCTGCCATTGGTCTCGTCGATCCCATCTAGCCTGAGTATGAAGTTACATGGACAATCCAAAGTGCAACTGGACCCAATCAATAAATTTTTCTTCTTAACCCCAGTTTGTCCAGTTCCCTCTATGTTCGTTGCAAGATGGCTAAGGTATCTTTGTACCAACGCCCAAGCGGCGTTGTCCATTCGGGTAGGAATTAAAGACTCTTCGTTTCAATCGCTTTACATGACCCAAGCAACTCTAGCAACTAAAGCGCATTTTTCTGACCTGACCGAAGGAACTGCCCACGCAAATATGACTAAGAATCCCTCAAAACGGCCCTCTGGCTTTGTTAACCTCCAAAATATTTTGTCATAGAGCAGGACGATCCTTAAGAGGTAGTTAAGGGCTTTGTCTATTTACGCTATAAACTTATATAATGACACCCTGCGCTGAGATCAAACGAAAAATAACTTTTGCCAATCGCTGCTTCTTAAGCCTAAGAAGTCATTGAAGTAGCGAATACCTCTCTCGAACAGCAAAAGTTACCGCGGCGCAGAGGCATGGACATTATCAAAATTGGATGAGGTTGCCATCTGCATTGAAGGTGAGTGGAGGAGAATATTCGACGATGAACTGTATGGACCGTTCAGCGACATCGACGAATGAAATGGCAGGGTTATGTAGAGCTCCGGTTCGAAAAGTCTTTGAAACCGCCAACGAAGGGCAGCGCAGTAGAGGTAGACCGAGACTCAGGTGGCGCTCGCAAGTGGATTTCAGCCAGCTTAGTAAAACTGGAGGTAGCTACCAAAGGGTGGAGACGCTTGTTGAGTAAGGCCCACGTCCACCCAGAGCTGGGGTACCAACTAAAGTAAGTAAGTAAGAGCAGGACAGGGCAAATAAGTCTCTTAAGTGCTCCATTACTTTATTTTCGCAATTGCCTTCTTAGGCCGAAGAAACAGCTATTGACACGTGTAACTCTTCGTTTGATTATTAATTGGCTTCCAGTATCAGACTAAATGGCGCAACATAGTCAGACCTTTGTCTTTGCTTGTTAAATTTATGTCTGTCGATTGTGTTTTGTCCCGGTTGTCGATGTTGTGTGTCGTTCGTTGATTGCAGCATGTACACGTACTACATGTCAACTTGTTACCCGGCAGACCTATATTCATCTCTTCTTCTTTAAAACCCTCAAATGCCTCACAATTTGCTCTTTGTTTTGTGGCGATAATGGATATGGTAATTGCACTGGAGAGATTTTGCCTCTAGTGTTGACTTGCAAGTTTCGGATGGATCGTTTAATGGTGGGCACCTGCCACAATCGACTAAGGAGCGCTAACGCTCATGGTGGGAATAATGTGCGTCAATCACAATCCTAATATACGATAGGAATCACTCAATCATTTTGAAGTGATTGTGTTCCTTAGACTTTCCTTTCGGCGGGAACAATCTTCGGGCCATGGCACCCTCAAGTGTTTCTTTAATTTTTGAGGCTTTCCATCTACAGCATTCCGAACACCCCCTACAGCCACCATAAGGCATACTTCGTTCAAACCAGGCTGGGATCTGATTCCCTGGTTGTCATGGTACATGATTGAGGCCCTGTCTCATATATTGATAAATAAGTTGCTCATCAAATGCGATGTTACATCAACTGCAGCTCTGGTGTTTTTTTTTTTTTTTTTTTTTTTAATAAGATCAGCTTTGGTGCACCAGCGATTGAAAAGACCTAGCCTGCGTAATTAAGCGGGAGCCTGCCTATTGCGTAGAATACTTTCAAGTATGATGTTGAAGAAATCATATGGCAGTCTTGGTTAAATCATTTCCGAACTATCTCCATGGAGCTGAGTCAGATATGAGGTGATATATAGTATGATATGTCAAAGACGGCCTTCGTGGAGCTAATTGGTAACCCGTAGAATGGTCGTGTCAACATGAATGTCGATGCCGAACCTTATTTGGCCAAATCGTCTGCTCTTCAAATAAAATCATAACCACTATGACATGGCACCCAGATTAGATGGAATCTACTTTAGCTCTGTTGCGTGTGTCTCTGCTTGAAATACAGACATGCTACTGTCTATTCCTGCATACAGTGGGTTATTGGGAGTTTCTTCGTATATGCCTGCTCCAACGCCGTCGTCTGTTTAAGATCCGTTTGTATACCATTCGAGTGAATTTATTGTGATTGAGGGCTAATTGGAATTTGCCTTCTTGAAAGATTTCCTTTGACCTCTTCGGGTCCTCTCTGGCTGTTCCATTGATTTTTGTCTAAAGAGGATTACTTACTTCAAATACCATTTCCAACAAACTACAGCCCTGATACGTGAGACATATAGAACGATTGAATTCCGTCAAGTCTAGGTAAATAAAAGTGAGAAAAGGTCTACAAAAGACTTTGTAGAACGAGTACCTACTGGCCGCTTAAGCACCACCTAAAACAAGATCACGCCATAGGTTCTGAAAGTCAAAAAAGTCAACATTCCGTTGTCGTCTTATCCGTTGTCGTCTTATCAAACAATACAACACCGTCAGCATAACCATTATCCTAATCAACTTCTAATGACAAAAGCCAATAAACTACTAAATTTCGCCCATAACAAAGGGTGGAACAATCAGAGTTCCACAAATACAAGGACACGCACACGTGTCATCCAAGTCCTGTTGGGGTAATTCTATTTAACAGATTTCCAACAATCATTTGTCATGCTCGATTCGTGTTTCGATAAGGTTGTTAGCTTGTCTATTTATCTTTCAACGGCAACATGGAATCCAAAGGCAAATACTTGGGGAGAAGTTGGAAAATACTTTACCTCAATATTTGAAAAGGAATATATATGTGTGTAGTACGAATATTTCTTCTTTAGCTGCGCTCGACGGCTCTCCTCATTGTTTCCTCAACCACAAGAGAAACTTCAAACACAAATTAATCCCATCCTTCTTCTAATTACCTCTTAATTCAGACCAACTCTACTCGAGTCTTAAAACCATGTGCAATATTTACAGTATTACTCTGGCGCAAGTATTCTGGAATCTTTCTTCCTTGCAAAAAGTAGAAATTAAGGATTTCTCAAGCTGTGGAACGTGTGGTATGACAACACTCAGTGCAGTCTTCTGAGTTTTCAGATGTGGATACCAAGAGAACATGAAACTTTTTGCCACAAAGTTACAAGTTCAAGTCCCCATGCAGTGAAGACCTCAGAGAAGAGTATCCCACTGAAGCTAATGTTATGCAACACCAACAGCAACACCAATGATAGTGCGCATCGAATTAATTAAACGCTTGACACTGCATAAATTTTTGAAGCACCAGCTACAAACATGAGGATGGTGAACTTTTGGAGCAACCATAGGGGCAACCATGCATCAAAGGAGGGAGTTGTTAAAAAAGCCAACACCGTGCGTAAGCATAAAATCCGCCGAACAAACACAAAACAGATTCTTCAGAATGTCAGGTCGTTGTTGTCCTTTTTTTTGAGTTTTATTTCATTCAGTGGGGGTTGACAGAGGGCATGGCAATGCTACTGAGGTTTTAATTGAATTTTTATTGGGCAATTAAAAAACTGTCGAGAGTTGGTAGAAGGGGGTTGGCAGTACGAATACCATACACAGTATTGTGTGAGTAGATTTGGTTAAATTTTTTCCCAACTGGGACGTGATTTATTCCCATTCTCGCATTGGCTTTTTGGATTATTGGAAAAGTTTTATGGTCGTCGAGAGTACTTAAGGGTAGCGCATTTACACAATCGATAGAGGATGGCGTTTTTTTTTTTTTTTGTTTGTTCCATCTCAATTTTGTAAAGGGAAACTGTGTGCTGGCACTTGAGTATATATTGGAAATTTTGACATTTTACTATTGTTTGGGGAGTGATAAATGGTTTTCAGCGAATGGATTCCGATGGATTAGCCCGGATTATTGGCATGTTAGAGGATATAATGTTGCACACAGCAATTATGAAGGATGCGATTTGTACCTCCCTTGGGTATGAATTGATAACGTGCTCATGTAGGACTAATGAAAGCGATGGTGATGGGATTTTTTCATATTTAGCTTCGCGGAAAGGCTTAGGAGTCAATGATCCAAAGAATCTAAAAAGGCTTTAAGTAAAGGTTGATGATTTGATCAGTGACATGCAAAAATACCTAGCATCGTGGATGTTGAAGTTTCCAATTGTTCCATACTGATAGGGACTTGGACAGTGACATAAAAAGTTATGTGTATCTATATGTCTTCAAGTCTTAGTTTTAGGTGTATTAAGGCGAGCTAATAGTCGCTTCTATCGTCATCCAAATTAACCTATTGGGTCTTATCACCACAGCACCCTTTATAAATATATCAGAATCGAAAATTCCTCCAACAACCTTTAATTATGAAGTTCCCGTTAGCATTTTCATCTGTTTTCGTCAAAGAACTGGGGTGATCAGTGACTTGTATGGCATCCCTGTTTTATATACGTCAAACCGGGCTGTCATTCGAAAATGTATATGTTTAGTTTAAGGTTTGCCATTTTACAATATGAATCGTTTTACAACCGCGTTGTATAAACAATCGAGCAGATTGTCGTCTACAGTTTTGTCCGTCTGAGCGTGGCATAGGCAAAACTTTAAAAGATTTCAAAGACAATGTCTCTGTTAGAGGCTTATCCATCATCGAAATGCGGGCTCTACAAAAAAATATGGCTGCCGTTAGTGAAGTGTTGAAGAGGACCCAAATCTATCGATTTAACGGCGTGCTCAGCATTTGTTCTTATCTTATGGCGTATTTTGAATTTGGTTTCATATCCACACCCTTGTAAAGTGTAAACACACTCAGGAATAAAAGCCAGTTGATTACGGAATGCGTAGAAGATACGACGATTGGGTACTTGAACATCAGCGTTTGGATGACCAATTTTCACACAATATTTGGCAAATTTTTCCCTCGGTGAATACGTTAAAATTAAAAAAAACAAAATTGCTACATATTGGGAAGTGAATATCCACATTTAACTGTTGAAAGACCATTACATCCACAAAAAGTCAAATTGGTCCATATAGTAGTTCTTCAAAAATGAGGAAGATGTTACCGTTACGTCGATTCTCACCGAGATAGCCAAATGGTAACCGGTTTTTTTTCGACAAGGCGGTGCCACATCTCACACAATTTGACCCCTTTTGGCTTTATTGCGAGTAGGCTTTCCCGGACGTGTTATTTCGCGTTTTGATGATGTGAGCTGGCCACCAATATTGTGTGATTTATCGCTAATGGATTTCTTTTTGTAAGGATATGCATAAGATCGTGTTTATGCACACAATTCGCTTTAAAAACGAATATTCGCCAACTTATGCCCAAATAATTGCCTGAAACATGTCGAAAGGTCATCGGAAATTACCTTGTCAGAATGAAGTCCTGCATAAACTCCTGTGGACGAAATTATATTCCATTCATAATGGCAAGTTCCAAACAATACTAGGTACGGTGAAAAGTAACCTCCTTTACCGCCAGAATGCGCTGCTACTACAAAAACTAAAAAAAAGGTTATAGTGCCTTGAAGTCCGTTCATGTTTAGGCAGACATGCCAAATTTCAGTGCGATACTGTATCTAGCTTTGTTTTGACAGCTCATTGTTTTTGACATGTTTGGCATCATCATGTTTGGCATATTGACAAAAACGATTTTCGTTCGATTATAAAACATTATTTTTTGAGAGGCAAAACGGCGAAGGAAACAAAAGAAAAGTTGGATAAACATTATGGGGCTAATGCTCCATCAGATTACACCCACAAATATTGGTTTCGAGAGTTTCGTGGTGGGCGCAACTCTACTACCCTCCGATGCGGTTACAGAGGACAATGTCAAAAAAATACATGAAATGGTGTTGGCTGACCGGAAAGTGAAGGTGCGCGAGCTAGCAGATACCACAAAGATAAGTACTGAGCGCATACGCTATATTTTGGGCAATATTCTGCATATGAAAAAGTTATCCTGCCGCTGGGTGCCGCGCATGCTCACTCCTGACCAAAAACACGAACGCGACTTGCTGATTCGGAATCGGGCGGACTTTTGGCGTTGATTGGTAACTGTTGATGAAACCTGTGCGTGCTCCGAAGCGGCCGAGGGAGGCTCAATGGGTCGGAAAGGTTATAGCGTAGATTTTCTGGGATTGTCATGGCATGCTCTTCGTGGACTACCTTTGTTTTGCAAGACAATGCGCTGGCGCATAAGAGCATCGCAACCACGGCTAAAATCAATGACTTACGGCTCCGATTTTCGTCGTATCCACCGTATTCGCCCGATTTGGCTCCCTCGGACTATTATCTCTTCCCAAACCTCAAAAGATGGCTCATCAATAAAAAATTCAGCTCACGCGAGGAAATCATTGACGCCACAGAGGAGTATTTTGCAGACCTTCCGGAAAATTACTTTTCGGGCGGGATCAAGAAGTTGGAAAATCGCTGGAATAAGTGTATTAAGCTAAAAGGGTACTACATTGAATAAAATAAAAAAGCATTTTTTTCATTCCCAAGGAGGTTACTTTTCACCCCACCTAGTATATAGAGATACAAATTTGATCGAAATCTTAATCGTAAATATAAGGAAATCCATCGAAAAAATGTACCCACTCTCATTTCGAATTTAGTTCCAAAAATTACAGAAAAATCACTCAAATTCTTCTTTTTTGTAATGCTGGGAATGTTTCTATTATTTTTAAATTTTATGTCATTTATGTTTGGTACGAGTAGTTAACATAATAAACATGGAATCCGAATTGGATGTAAGAAAAAATATTATTAAGTGTCACTTAGCACACCCAGGGTGGACGTACTATATATAAAAATCGCAAAGGAACTAAAAGTTAATAGGAAAACAGTTCCTACTGCTATTAACAATTACCAAAACAAAGTGAGTATAGCAATATCCGAATTCAAGTCCGCCGAGCTTTTTAAAGCAGCTGGTGATGACTTTGTAAAGAGCATACACAAACTCATCTCTAAAACTTGATTGGGTGAATGTATGCCTGACGAGTGGAATCTCAGCTTCGTTCGCCCAGTCCACAAGAAGGGAGACCCCCTCAACTGCTCCAACTACAGAGGAATCAGTCTCCTTAACATCGCGTACAAAATCCTATCTGGTATTTTTTGTGGTCGCCTTAAACCCTTCGTCAACAACCTGATTCGTCCATATCAGAGTGGTTTTAGGAAACCCAGGAAAGTCCACAATCGATCGAATGTTCACTCTATGGCAGATCCTGGAAAAAACCCAAGATGTTCGAACCGACACCCACCACCTTTTCATCGATTTTAAGGCCGCCTATGACAGCATATATAGAGACGAGCTATATAGAGCCATGTCTAGTTTTGATATCCCTGCCGAACTCGTCCGCCTATTCAGGATGACAATGGAGAATTCTCGCTGCTCCATTAAGGTCGGTAATGACCGCACCGAGACCTTATTTGCTGTCAACAGAAAAGGATACATAACACCGACGAATTGGACAGAACGTCACAATAGACAGCTATAACTTTGAGGTGGTAAGGGACTTTATCTACCTCGGCTCCGCTACTAACTCTGATAACAACAATTCATCATCGGAGATCAAACGAAGGATTACTCTTGCCAATCTCTGTTTCGTTGAGCTTGGAAGGCAATTGAGTATTAAAGCCTTTTGCCGAACGTCTAAGGAGATACTCTACAATGAACTCATCATCCCAGTCCTGCTGTATGGAGCAGAAGCTGGAGCTTATCAAAAGCAGATGAAGACATCCTTAGTCGATTCGAGAGAAAAGTCGTTCGCAAGATTTTCGGTCCCGTTTGCGTTGACGGACTATGGAGGAGAAGATTCAGTGACGAACTATACGAGCTATAGTATACAGCGGCAAAGACCTAGTCAGGAGGCTTCGCATTGGACATCTAAGGTGGCCAGGACATGTAGAGCGAATGCAATCCGGTGGGACAACGCAGTAAAGGAAGACCTCGCCTTAGGTGGCGCACACAAGGCGCTAAAGACCGGGTTAACTGGAGAAGAATATTGTTTGAGGCCCAGGTCCACCCCGGACTGTTGTGCCACAAAAGAACAAGAAACAGACAAGTCTAAACAAACATTTGAATACTCATCATCACCTAATTTTTAAAGAAACTAGCACTTCCCCGACAGATTCAAACTGCGACCAGACGGATGAGCTGTGTATAGTTTTGGAAAATTGTAAAGTAACTTGCCGTTGTTGCCACTTTGTTGTCGATGTTTCTTCTGCAAATTCATAGTTCGCATCTCTTAAATGCTGTACCTGCAATGCAGTTCAGGCCTTAGGAAATATTCCAATCTTCACGCGATGAAATGACACCAATAAGACTAAACATGCGGAGTCATTGTAGTAAATTTTCTTTGATTTGACAAATCCTTTTTCCATTGATGAGACTTTATTGAAGTCACTGTCAAGCATTCGAGAGGATTGATGCCAGCAAATGCAAGTCATAAACATAGTACGAATTTCCCTTCTTTACAATTTGCTGCCCACATCAATTAGTAGCCCAATTTGCATCCTAATGATTGCCACCCCAACAGCTGGCTTTATCAGATCGCCGTCGCTTCTCAATTGTAGGACACAATTAAATTCTTCCTTTCTTCACACGTTGACAACAATTCGGTGGTGTCTTTTGGCATGGCACCACATCAGAAGTGATAAACTTCTACTTTATGCGTGTGTCCGTCATTAATGTCATGCACCTCCGTCATAACGAACACTCGGCACCCTGTGTCCACTTTACTTCTCTCCACTCAACGACAGCACACAATCTGTTCAAAATGTCACCAGAAAAATGTATGTCTCGCGCCATTCAGATGATGACTCTTCAGTGAGTAATTCTTACCACCGTCAAGCTAACCGACCCCTGCTTCAACCCCTGGCCCGATCTGCACTTGCACTTAATATTAATTAACTACAAGGTAAAGTGCGTCCTACCGAATACAGCTTCGCGAGTTTGTTTTTGATGTACAAGCAAGGAGAAGGTATCTCTGCATCTCGAGTGGCATTTTGCAATGCACGATGATTCCCAACCATGCGGCTATTAATTAATTTCAAATCAAAACCACGATAGGACATGAGTTTCTATTTTTCTCTGTCAGAGGTATTAGCCATTCGTAGATTCAGGTTTAGGTTTCTTCTACACCTTAAAGATTAGCACTCCGCTCACTTGGAGGAGATGCCTTCGAAGTGATGATGACTGGGCCAGAGCAACTGCTTCACTCTCTGTGCAGATACGTTTAAAGTAGATTTAGACAAATGCGCACAACATTTTTGACTTGCGATTTAAAGAAGACCAAACTAATAAAGCAGCGTATAACGCTTCTGTACTCGTAAATATTGTATATTGGTGGAGAGAAATTATTTCAAAAATAATTTACGCTCTGTGCCCTCAGGTTGGGGAATTCCTTGATGTCGGGGTAATTTACAGTATGTTCTGAAAGAATGGCTGTAGATGAGGTGGGGATTCTTATCACCATTTTGTGATTTTTCATTATTTTTTCCTAATTCTAAAAAGGCTTGCTGACTCGTTAACAATTTTGGGACAAAGACAAAGGGTGAGCCAACAGATGGTGCGGATGTTGGCGGCCAATTAATGAACTCAATGTGGTTGATCTTTTTGACAGATGTCATACAATCTTTGGAAATTTTAGCCATGGAATCGTTTACCACGCAACTCATTTTTGTTATTTTATCTTATCAGGAAAATGGGCGATCTGTAAAAGTTCAGATATCATGAAATTTGTGGATTCTTCGGTCAACATAATCGCCGTAGCGACTCCGGAATTCGAGCAATGCTCGGCCAGTTCCTAAACGCCAAAACATCACCACTGTGAGCGAAAGTGCTCAAAACCAGCCATGCACCTCAATTCGTCGCCGAAGTCAACAATTCGGCCTCATTTATGGCACTTTACGGCGAATTTTAAAAGTTTGACTTTCATTCGCACGCCTATAAAATCCTAATGACGCAACAATTGAAGCCTTTGGACCATATACGACTTCGCCGATTTGTTAACTGGATGTTGGATCGCTTAAGTCCATTTTTGGATGGATGGGACCGTAAATGCAACCCAAAAAAGGAACTGTATGGTACCCATTATGGGTTGGCGGCATCATTGGCCCGTACTTTTTCGAAGATGAGGCTGGAGAGTGGTGGTGGCGATGGCGATGGCGCGATGGTTCTATGGGCTCAATGGACTATCACGCAGAGGGTCCGTGGATAGATCCCCGGTATCGCCAACAATTTTTCGAGTCTTCATCACCCTTTCAACGGGCAATCTCGAAAGTAAAATTGCCTAAGAAAAAGTTTCTAAGGAGTGCCGTTTGGACTCGGCGATAAATCGACAAAAAATGACAACATGAGCAACACAAATGAGAGTCACGAAGCTAGGCCATGGCCCATACCGGGCTGCCAGCGCCACGGTGTTTTTGTGTGTTTGAAGCTGGAGAGACAGTGGCAGTGTTGAGTATTGTCTCTAGTGTAAACCAACAATTTGTAAAGGAGAGTCCTAAATACTGTGTTTGCAAAATTTTTAAATAAATTGAAGACCTAATCGAGATGTTCAGATACCTTGAAGAGGACTTCTTCTGATTTTGTACAACCTACGATGCAGACAATAGACAACAATTTAGAGAAGTCTTTCATTCTTGGACTACGTGCTTATAGAAATATAGGATCGACAGCGATGGCCCACCCTCGCCTATCGATTACGTCTAGGGCTTTAAGTGATATAGTACAGGGTTGCGGCAGAACCAATTGAGCAGTTTTGGGGTGGCGGCGGTGGTTGGGGTCGGAAGCTGCACTAGGTCTCCTTTTGTATTGTAAGTATCTATAGTAAATATGGTTTGGACCGGAGTACATCGTGGCTTTGCTGTACGTGCGTTTTATGAAAACAACCGATCTGTGATTGCGACGCAAGAGCTTTTCGGCGACGCTTTCAAATTCCGGGCAATAATACTGTTCCTACTCCGAACACAATTCGGTCCCGGATTCGGCAGTTGGAGGAAACCGGTAGCGCACTAAAAATAGTAAATACACATGGCCGACGAATATCCACCAGAACATCAAGAGCTAGTGGGAGCAGCACTCGAGCAATCGCCAATACGTTCTGCTAGAAGGCACGCTATTGCATTGGGGGCTTCATACCGCAGTTTGAGGAGGATTCTGCATTAACGTATGAATTTCCATCCCTTCAAAATAGTAATTGTTCAAGAATTGAACCCAGCAGACTACGCCAACCACCAAAATCTGTGTGAGGAAATGTTTGCAGATATGCCTCTTGAGGCAGTATTCTTCAGCAGCGACGAGGCACATTTTTCGTAAGCGGGATTGAGAATAAACCAAATTTTCGCTACTGGGCTGAATTGTGCACGAAAGACCGCTACATTCTCCTAAATTAACGGTGTAGTGTGCCGTATCACAATTTGGCGTTATTGGAGGCGTTACAAAATTTTTTTCGACTGGAAGTGGTTGTTGAAGAAGAGGGATTAGAGGATGTTTGGTTCCAAAAGGAGGAAGCCCACATAGCCCGAAATTCTGTAAATGCTTTAAGACAAATGTGTCTTTGAGAGGTGACGTGAGGTGCACGTGCACGGTCGCCGGATTTAAGCATATGCGACTTCTTTATAACATTTCATGTGCAGATCGTAAACAGTAAATACGTAAAGCACACCGGGCTTTTTTTTTTTGGAACATCAGGTTTTGTAGATAACCGGAAAGTCAGCCCCATCCCGATTTCTAATCTTGAGGGCCAAACGCTTTTTGGGATTCCTCGGGGAAAAGGGGCCGTATATTTCGCAGCTATCTTCGGGATATGAGAACTGCGGTTAACGAAGATTAGTCCTGTAAAAGACTTATGAATCTCATCTCCAAAAATTATAAATAAGCAAAGTAGGCAAAATCAATGGTTTACTGTACGAGTTATAACACGGAAGGTCACCAGGTTAACGCCGCCCTTATTGCACAACACCCAACCACTTCTTTTGAATTGTTGTAGGCTTAGTTCGCCAGTTCTAAGCGGACCTCGAATTTTGACATCAAGTTTCACTTCTGAAATAGATGCAGACTAACACCAAAATGAAAATAAAATTTTGACTAATAGTACAGGCCCACCAACAGTCCCTTAAGGCACTCCATTTAGTATTCGATAAGAATATGAATTTTAATTTATTCAAAATGTATTTTCACATAAATTCATTTGTTGATTTACTGAGTTTCCTCTCTTGTCATCTAGATAGTTATTCTTGGTAAAAATGCAAATATTTTTTCAATTGCATCCGTGAAGTACTCGTACACAAATAGGGTACCAAAAATACATTTTTCTATCTCAGGCTAAAAACGAAACAAATCGAATCAAACACGATTTTAATTGAAAATTCGTTTTCTATCCGCGTGCATCGATGCAACCACATATTCGTAGGGGTACTCGGAGATATAGATTTGAATGTGTGTACGTGTACGAATAGTGCAAAATTTATTCAAATTCAAAGAGATCAGAATCAATTTTTCCCGACTGTTGCTATAGTCAGGCCAATACGAATAGTACAGTATCGGGCCGTATCGCTGTAGATGATGGTACTGTTGGATCGATTGTTGGGCAGTTTATGAACACATCGGCGTCAGTTGACTATCGCACACGGCTTACTCGTAGTCGTAGTCGTATCGTATTGGGTCCCTTAATCGCATTTGATTTTAATTGTTATAGTTTTCGAGTTCGAGTATCTGTTGCCGATTAAATTCGATCTACAGAATTTTTCGCAATCAAAAGTCAATATAAATTTAGCATACCATTACTCATTGTATTGTACTCGTATCTCTCGAGCGGTCGGATTGTCGTGTGCACCGGTCGGTTAGTTAGTCGGAAAGATTCTTTTCGAATTTTGTATGTAAATTGTTTTCAAGTACGCGCGTTGGATGACATTCGTGCTCTTTGTCTTAAAAGTTGCTTCTATGAGTTGTCGAATTATCGGATCGTTGTGCAATTAGTTCTGTAGCAACATCTACAAACGGGGCGTGCCACAGTACTTAAACGACTGCAAAGTGTCGAAAATTTTGTGTGGGATTGTGTATGTGATCTGGTCGTGCCGTGCGAATACGCTGACAGTATGTTCCAAGGCTTTAGCATGAATAATGAGTCGGATAAGTGTCAATTATTCGCTAAGAGCCGTAACTTTTTTATCCGTGCTCTAGGAGTAAGTACGCATGCATAGATGAAACGTGAGGTGATGCTTTCTGGGAATTTCGTGGACGTGAATCATTTTTGGGGAATTTTCAAAATTTGGAAAATTTGAAAGAATTTTTTTTTTCATTTGGGAGGATCTTGTCTGTCGTATGACTATGAGTTGAATGACATTAAGGGTGACGAGCAAATGCAATTTATGTGAAATGAGTGTTGAATATGACTGAAGCATGTGTTTGAAATGGACTCAATATTTAGTCTACGGCATCGGCTTTTGTGGTCAATAATTTACCCAAACATTGCCGGTATAATGTCTGGAATGTGTGTCGATCGTTAGTGAAAAGCTGTTTTGATATTATAATGAGCGCTCCGATATTTTAGGCAGCTCATCGTGTGCTCCTTTTTGGATTTATTCGCGAAAATTGTTTAAAGAATGATCCAGGGACATCTACCTGGTTGGGTTTTTTAAATGTAATCGTGCGCCAGTATAAAACTTTTAAATTGATTTCTAGTTTTAATGCTCTTAAGCTGAGACAATGCCTCTTGGAGATTTTGCTTGCATTCGTATTCCTAGATGTGCCCAAGATCCAGGAAGATGGTGGGCAAAATATGGATTCTTCTTGCTCTCTCGCACGATATTGATATTA
Source organism: Volucella inflata (assembly GCA_928272305.1). Taxonomy (NCBI): domain Eukaryota; kingdom Metazoa; phylum Arthropoda; class Insecta; order Diptera; family Syrphidae; genus Volucella; species Volucella inflata. The sequence continues at coordinate 70,664,082 of OV743719.1, forward strand.
AATACTGCATTGGGATTCTCCGGCGATAACTTGGAATTCTCCGGTTATATTCGCTATGCATAAAATTTTCGTTTCAATTTCGACTTTTTGACATTTTAGCGTGGAACTTGCTCTGTAATTGTCTGGATATGATCATTTCCCATTCGGTCGCCGTTTATGGTATTCAAAAGAATGTTCTCCAGGGAAATTGTTTAAGTCGTTGCTGTGTTCTAATAACATCTCAATTCTTGACTTTTGTGGTATATTTGCGTTATTTTGACGAAATTTCTAGCCATGATCTTGCGGATCAGACAAACGAAACTGAGGTTCCATTCGCATACGTTCGTCTGAACATATTTTTCAGATGAGTTGGTGTGCGAGAGTGCTCTTTACCATGTCATAGTCTACCACGATGCAGAGCGCGGCAGTTAGGCTGTCCGCTCCAGCAGCTTCGTTGCCTTTTAGCTGAGATATGCCTGATCGGGTCCGGTGAATGGAATTATTGATCTACATCGTTCAATTTGAAAGGTTCATTCTGCCTGATAGCGGTATTTGTTTTGTCGTCGTTATTTGCCTTCTCCAAATCCTCAGTATTGACTCTACTACTATGATATACCTTGTTCATCTCTACGGTCTTCGGTTTTCGGTAAGGTACGAGTAACACTTTCGAGTCTCATATGTGAAGCCGATTTTTCTCCTTTTCCGCTCAAAGATCTCGTGAGTAGCCGGCACTCGTCATCAAACCATGCTTTTCGTTGCGGTGTGGCCGGGTGATCCCCAGCCATTGATCTTCGATACTTGATGTTGGCGGCAGTGGACCTCTTGAAAGATTAAGATAGAGCTGATCGAAAAAAGGATTTGGCGATCTCTTGTGATTGTAATCGTCTGACGTCGAAGAGTTGTGGGCACCGTATGCTAGCTATGATAATGTTTCACCCCGCCGCCGCGGGTTGATTAGCCTGAATCGCTAATCGGAAGTGGTGTCGTGCAGGCTTTACTTTCCAATAGCACTACCAGATGCCCTCTCTTCCTAGCTTTGCATTGCATAGCTAGGGCATTGCTCATAGGTCTTGTTGAACAGTTCGTAGGAGCTATCTTTATCATCTTTTTGCCCTGCGGGGGCTTACGCGCATATACAGAAAATGGTTAAAAGTTTAGCCTTGATACAGATTGTTACGAGGGGCCAAAGTCTGTCTCCAACAACAGATCTGCATCCAAATAGGCCTGCTTTAGCCGTCGATAATAATCGCCGTAGTGGTATCTCTTGTACTATCGGTTAGACATTTGATCTCGATCGATATGGGCACTAATTTTTTATTTCGTTGAAAAGCCTATACACAGTAACGATCCAGCTTGGCTTTCTTTAAGGATTTTGAATTCCACATTTTTTAAAGTCGCTATATCGGCTACTCACCTTCTTGATGTCGTGAGAAACAGAAAACCATCTGTTGACTACGGTTTCTTTCCCCAAAATGCTGATATTAATTCTTTTATGGTAACTTCTTCCAATCATCGGCTTCAATTACTATTGAAATGTTTGCCTAGTCTAGGATGGAGTTCATCATGCAATATTGTTTGAGCGCGTAAGGCTTTTTTTTGCCAAATTGAGCCAGTTTAGTTATACCGAGACGTCTATACCTAGACAAGTCATAAATACTGGTACACAGAAAAATCAGCGCCAAATGAAAACGAATTTATATTTAAAAAATTTTCTTTTTGCTTTTATTGGGTTATTCAATGGCTACAAATCTTGGAACAACTTATTTGAAATGACTTCCATTTACCTTCCAGCACGACTTAGGACGATGTGGCCACTCATCGATTGCGAGGCACTCTTCATGCATGGGGAAATTGTCCATTGCACGGACAAGGGCTCGCTTCAACGACTCAATATTTGAGTGTCGAGTAGAGCAAGCCATGCCCTGTAATACGGACCAAAACTTGTAATCCAACGGGTTGAGATCTGGACTACCAGCTGGCCAATCATCCGTTGATATGAAGTCCAGAAAGTTGTTTTTGAGCCACAGTTGAGTTGTTTTTGCTTTGTGAGCTGGAGTAGAGTCTTGCTGGAAAGTCCATGGCTTGTTGTTGAATATTGTTTGGTTAAGAGCTTCACAATGGGTTCCAAGACGGTCGATTGATATACCTTGGGCGATTTTTTCACTCCTTTCTCGCAAAAATGGAGCTTGGTAACGCCATCGTAGCACACTCCCCACCATACCGTTACAGACGCGGGATGGTGGCCTCTTTGAACCCTCGGGATGAGTTGGGACGCTTCTCTGGATGACCGAGCATACACACGATCGTTTTGCTTATTGAATGATTCTTCTACGGTGAAGATTTTCTCGTCAGTAAACAGAATTTGTCTGTGAGCGTTCTTCGCGTACCGGCTGAGTAACGCTTTCGATCTTCGCTTGCGTTTTTCCTTCAATGCGGCCGTGAGCAAGTGTCCAGTGTGTCGCTTGTACGCGCTGAGTCCTAAATCTTCTTTGATAATGCGAGACATGGATTTTTGTGAAGTTTGCATTTCCCGCGACAAGATTTTCTGTTTTCGCAGCGGTTTTGATCGCTTTCGGAGTTCTCATAGTGCGTGGACAGCCGGATCTTTGACGGTCTCGTATTCCACCGGTATCCTCAAACAACTTCACAGCACGATACACAAAATTGCGAGTGATTCCAAGCGGTCGCAACGTCCTAAAATTATCGCCTTTTTCCATGTTGCATTTAAGTAGGCCAACTACAACAATACGATTTTCGATGTCGGCCTATTCCATGATTGTAAGCAATTAATGTCACAATGAAGCATAAATATCAACTGTCAAATCGCAATCAATACGAAATGGACGCGCCCAGTGTTGCATTCGAAATGAGTGAGTTCAGTTGTGTACCAGTATTTATGACTTGACTAGGTATATCAGCATGGTGCTTTCTAGAAACTCACTGGGTCTTGCTTGAAATAGCTGGCCACCCAAATGGATAGGTGTACTTCCTATTTATTTGAGTTGCAGGGGCAGAGCGTTGGGCTAAATCCGCCTTTTGTGATCCTGTACATCAAAGGTTGTCACCGATAGAATAAATTAAACCATAGACACCTCCATGCCTTAAAAATACGAATATCTGTGTAAAGATATACGCTGTGACTTGTTTCTTGTCCATCAATTCAAGAACTTCTCAAAAGGGCTTTTTGAGCTGACCCAATTGGCTATTATAATGCCTGTAAGCATGGTGCTTTAGCTATCAGAATGTTCCCGGTGTTTTCGTTGCGCGCTGACTATTTTTCGTAGATTTTTCAGCAAAGACCAAGTCTATCCACTGTATTGCTCCTTTTGTTCAGAGAGAAAGAGCAGCGGTTTTTTCCCCATTTTGTACGTCGCGTTACTTTTTCATAAGGAAAAATGTTCAGTTCTGAAAGTTTTCCATTTCTTGTCAAAAAGGTATTGGTTTCAGAAGTTAGTTTGATGTATAGCTTGGGAATGAACTACCTCAAACCGACGAAATACTTTGAAGAAGATCAGTTTTGGTTTTAATGACAAATCACGGAAGGATACACTGCTAATGCTTAGCTCAAAAGAGAACATGCAGCATTGAAAAACTCTTCGACTTTCAACCAACATATCCCATTAAGTGGGCCTAGTTTATAATCAGCGTTTAACTGCTGAACCATTGTCAGCGTCTTCTATACATATCTACATAGAATAATCACTTTGCAATGACCACAGTCCTCTTTCTGTGATACGGAACTAATGGTTGTTGCTCCCGTTTAAATTTTCAGAACATATTGAATCAGAACTGACGAGAGCTCTTAATCTTCCAATGACTGATACATGCAGTGCAGCATTTTCTGAAGGTGTCCAAGCATGTTAGTGCAAAGAAAAATTCCCTGCAGCATCTGATTGTGTCCTCATCACGAACGCAACATTCAGATCAGTTGTTTGTACTCTTTCCTGCTAATGCTCTACTAGTGTAAGAGCAAGGTTGAGAAACTTTTCCTTTGGTTCTCAGGCCAGTATTCGCTGAATGGTTGATCTAATAGCAGTGACTCGCGTTCTGTATTGTGGTCACCAGTGGCCGTGACGTATCTCTAGTTTAATGAAAGTCGATAGTGACATACAAGTCTTGATATCATTTATCCGTTTTAAATCGTGAGAAACTGATGTTTAGTTACTACAATCCCCACAGACCGAAAGCTATTTTCTGTTTGCGAGTCAGTGCATTGCATTTCTTACGCCACGGGGTGTTCACCCTTATCTATCTTTTAAAAGAATGATACCCGACACAATATCAGATACCTTATCGCCTTAATCAACTTATTAATATATATACAAGTTTTCTGTCGGAAGTTGTTCCCGTCGTTAATCACGAGATTGTTAAATGCAAGTTGCCGAGGTGGTGTTTCTGTTAATGGGATTGAAGAGATGGAAATATTTGTATACCGAGTCTAAGTATGCATTTTGGTAGCCCAAATTGCAATGCTACGAGACAAATGCTGATAATCATTTTACTGAACCGTCGTTGAGGGCATACGGACCATTGGAAATATCATATATAACCAACATTTTTACAGAGACTATAAAACTCCCTACTATGTCAGCGATAGTGACTTTAAAGACGTTTCAAAAGCTAACAAAAGTGCTTGCGAATGTTTTAGATTATTATACGAGTATGAGTACCTCCGTCCCGATAAGAGCGTTTTTGATTCGAGTCACTATTACTAGAAAAAAAGTAAACCCGTTCAATGTACATATGTTTGTCGTGTACAATTATAAACAAATTTAAAATGCAGTTTGCGTGACAATTTCTCATTAATCAGAAAGCGTAGTGAATAATGACCATAACCGTCAGTCAGTGTTGCTTGATTAACCGGGAATAGCTATAGTATAGCTGCTGTCAGAATATTATTGTGTCTCCTACTTTCGGGTTTAAATTTCCAAATCCTTTGAATTGCAAAGGAGTGGATAATTTCATATACATATTGTACTCGTAGTATCTATCTGTGTGGTTTAGTTAATATTGTCCTGTCACTTAAGCAAGATCGATCTTACGTTGATTTGGACTTCGAAAATGTATTCAGTGTTCAACGATCCGAATAAAATCGCCGATGGGGTTTGGAATCATATTGAGGAACAACTCGCGCAATGGGTTGAAGGCTTCAGCGAAAGGATTGATACATGGCTTTCAGAGTTGGAGGAAAGTCTCGGTTTTGAGGTCAGTTATGAAATTTGAATTCTATGAAACGATTAAATTTCAGAACCGGCTGTCGAAAAATTATAAACTCAAGGTATTGTCTCTAATGTGGGGAACCCCCATGTGCCTTTTTTAAATTGTTTTAATAGCTTCAAGCGCGCTATTGATTACAGGTAGTGTAATGGTTCTATTTTCTGACATTCTGACTCAGACCCGGTTAAACCTTTGTGTATCTTTTTTTTTACACAATGGATTGGGCGCTAATAAATTATACACCGACGCAACCCTGAAGAGGAACTTGATAGCGTGATAATGGCAATAATACATATGGTATTCTAACATACAGTGTGGTCCAAAAACAAGTTTCCTTTTAAAATTATAATAAAATGAATAAAAATCAATTATTTGTGGAAAGTCAAGGGATTATTAGAAAGAGCAAAAATTCTCATTCGGCAATGCATACGATTACAATCATGTGGCTGTCACGACTTCACAGTAGCGCATCCTATCGACCCAATTTTCTAAAACCTTTTTGATTGTTACTGGGGTTATCTCACGAATGGCTTGAACGATAATTGCTTTAAAGTGTCTGAGTAGTTTCTGGATTGTCCTTATAACATAGACACTCTACAAAAAAAAAATGTCTAACGGGGTAAAATCGCAGCTCCTAGACGGCAAAGGCGGTTGATAACACTTCTACCGAACTTGAGCGCAGAAATAAAATTTGTTTTTAAGTTGCTGTCCAAATCTATGTCTTCAATTTTAGCACCTTAATATCAAAATAGCATTTTCAAAATAAAATGGGCCAGTGATGCTCTAAAAACCGTGCCAATGCTCCAATTTTGTTTGATAACTTTGCTGGCAATACGAAAATGTTCCTCGTTAGAAAAAATGATTTTCGGTCAAATTCGAGCTGCTGTAGGGCCCAAAGTGAGAAGCAAGTGGTCAATGTAGGGGACTAATCTGACATCTTTGCGAACAATTCTCATCAGGCTGGTGCGTAAAATGTTGAGTTGTTGAGACGGCGAGTCGATTTTCTTGGATTGAGTCGAACACATTGAAATCTCTAGTGGCATGGAAAGCCAATGATATTGCTGCTGTCGGGATGATAGGATTCGATGGGCCAGACGGGTCTTGGGCGGTTTGTGAGTGGACTTTAGTTGTAACAAGGTATTGACCCGATTAAATGCAGGTACCCCGTATTCTACTTTTCACCATTAAAAGGGTGCCTTTGTCTATCGAAGCATGGTTAATCTAGCTGCAGATTCGATGATTCGGGGACAGATTGGTGGCTTTATGTTATTGTTATGTATTGCCATGTTTTTAACTTTGGTAAAGTCGATTAGTCTCATTCTCTCTTGCAGGAGGATTACTTTTAGATACTGAACCAGGTAAAATTCGCTTTACTCTTCCGCATTTGAATTTTGTGACACGATCACCATTCGTATCATTTCTTGCGAAGTTCTTATAAATCACCCTTGATCACGTCATGCGATCACGTGAATATGAATTACTCTAATGTTTCAGTGCTGTTGTCGCAACCCATCTATTTACTAATGCAAACCGAAAGGCAAGACGTCCATAGCAAATCTAACGCTAAGCTATTGTCTATCCACGTGGCAACTGTAGTCGATGTTTTGATTACCTACGAAAGCCGCCCATTTCAACCTTTCTATAACTCCTAAGTGAAGTGCCTAGTCAGGTACGACACGAGGTAGCTGTGTGTTGGCTTAGTAACCGAGACAATGGTCATTCTAGCTATCCCGCGTACAGAGGATGACTTTGCTCTCGAACCGACTCCAAGTAAAAAACTAGCACATTTAACATTAGAATAGGCGGAGAGTAGACAAGTGTGTTGCGTAGCTAGGGTATACAAATCATAGATAGTACACTGAGATCATCTATGAAGTATGAAAAGTGGTTACACGTCGCTTAGCATCAGCTAATTTGGGTGTAAAATGGTTAAATAAAAGTCCAACGTCTTATTGTGAATGCTTGTTTGAAAAATGCTCGGTCAGAACAATTAAGCATTGAAAATTTGATAACTTTTCTTTTTCAACATATTTTCCTCTTATTTCAGTACACTTATTCGATCTATGTTTCAGGCTACTATACATTTTTGATAAGCGATTCACCCAACTCCTCAAAAAACAGCTCAGTCTCAGCTATTACCTCTTCGTTGGTTGACAATTTTCGTCCAGCCAAGTGCCTTTTTAAAGTAGGAAACAGGTTATAGTCTGGTGGTGCCAAATCAGGCGAATAAGGTCGGTGGTTCAGTACTCAAAATCGAAGTTCATGGAGCTTAGGCATGACAACAACTGAGTTGTGCTCTGGTGCATTATCCGAATGAAAAAGAATTTTCTTTTTGGTCAAACCCGGCATTTTTTTCTCAAATTTTTTTTCAGCTAGTATACCTAGCAGATTAGCATAGTATTTACCTGTAACAGTCTGACCTTTGGAGAGGTGATCAATAAAAACAATTCCCTTGTAATATCAGATCACTGATGGCATCACTTTTCCAGCCTATGCACATGTTTTGGCTTTCTTCGCCGGAGGAGAACCCCTATCTTTCCATTGTTTCGATCGTTCTTTTGTTTCAAGAATATAGTGGTGAATCCAAGTTTTATCAGTGGTTATAAATCTTCTCAAAAAAATTGTAAGTTTTCCTTCGAAATAACGCCAGATTCTCTTTAGAAATTTCAACATGATTCAGTTTTTGTGTCTCGACCCATTTTGCTGAACATTTTTTTCAATCTCAATTCGTCGGTTAAAACACTGAACACCCGGTCAGTTGAGATTCCTATAGTATCATTTATGTCCCGGACTTTTAATCCAAATACCAAAGTCTTCATTCTGATTTCAGTTTTCTAATTTTTTTTTTTTTTGATAAAAGCAGATTCGTTCAAACAAAAAATCATAGAAAAATAATTATGTAATGACGGTCGTAAGAATATTGATGATTTTATAGGTGTCAAACTCGTTAAAATTCACTGACAACTGAGTTAATTTTGTTTGTTTAAGCAACTGTCTACAAGCGCAGATTGTTCCTACATATGTGTATCCTCTTTGTTAATGTCTTACTTTCTTACGAGTAGATGGTGATATAGTCCGGGATGAAGCAAGGCCTTAGCTAAGATGCCTCCCCAGCCAGTATGGTCTATTGTCAGGTGCCTCCAGTAGTGCACACGAAGTTGGCTGAGGTCCCCTTCCACTTATGTGGGCCATCTAAATTGGGGCCATCCTCTACTGCATTGTTCCTTAAGGTTAAACTCGAAAACTTTCCGGGCCGAGATGCTAGTGTTTATACGCTCAAGATGACTTTTCCATTTAAGCTGAGTTTTTCTAGCTTCTCTGACGAGGTGGGTGGTGGTGTATAGCCTATATAGTTCGCTGTTGCAGCGTCTATTCTGCTTCGCATACCAGAACTGGGATGATCAGTATCTTGTTCGAGAATAGTGTATTTTTGGTTGCTCGTAAGAGCACCTTACTACTTAGTTCCTTCGTTAGCTAATAGAAGAGGCGAATAGCAAAACTGAGTCTTCTGAACTAAACAGAATCGTTTATTGTGGGTTTCGGTGTGATGCTGTTCGTTATCGACGTTTAACAGTCTGCGATAGTCTTTCTTATTACTTCTGAGAAGCTGCTTGAGGGTCCTTCTGTACATCTGTTGTTTTTGTGTCCAACCAGGAGTTGTTTTTTTATGTTAGAGCGCGTTGGGACCTAGTTCATTAGAGGCGGCCTGACTGCTCTTTGGCAGTGATGTTACTGGTCCTCTTCGTTTGTTTCACGGGAAACTGAATCGAAAATCCGTTTAGCGCTCTGCAGCGCTTGTAGTCGCTCGACGTTAAACTTTTTCCCTTTATTTTGTTACGGATATCTGGATCCTTATTGTGGCTAAAAGAAAATGGTTCGTGTCGATGTTATTTTCTCGGAACGTTGGGACATCCAATACTCGTACACTGGAGAAGTGCGATGTGCCGATCGCAATATGATTAATTTGGTTGACGATCTGTTGATCAGACATCAGCTAGGTTATTTTATGGATGTCAAGGCTTGGAAACAGTGTTCTGGTTTAAGTTAAATACATAAGAGACTTGAGAGAGACTTGGTTCCAGTATGTAAACTAATAAAGCAAAGAACAGTCAAAGCAATTCTTCAAACAAGCCAACAAAATTCGAACAAACTTTTTCCTATCGAAAAATGATGGCCACAGTTTTTTGGGGCAGTAAAGGCATATTGCTGACCGAGTTTATGGAACCTGGAAACACAATAAATGCAGTGGTTTATTGTGAAACTCTACGTAAGTTGAGAAGATCAATCAAGAACAAAAGAAGAGGAATGCTTCCCAAAGGTGTGGAGCTTCTGCATGACAACGCCCGACCACACACTGCTGCACGCACAAAAACTTTAGTGGAGGAGTTCAATTGGGATATTTTTGATCACCCTCCCTACACTCCTGATTTGGCACCAAGTGATTATCACCTTTTCCCAAAATTGAAATCATCCATTCCATCTCAACATTTTTGGAAGTAATGAGGAACTTATGAACGATGTGAATCAATGCCTCAACGCACTGGTGGTGCCATTTTTTTTAAGGAGGGTATACAAACGCTCGTCCCACGTTACCAAAAATGTATAGATTTAAACGGAGACTATAATTTAGATGTTGATAAAACTATGATGTGCAAAAAATTAATGTTTTCGGTTTTTTTAAAAAAATATTTTTCACTTCGGAGGTTGATTTTCGAATAGCCCTCGTAATTTAAGCCATTTCAGGTGTCTCACAAGTGACTGCCTTGTGTGATCCTTCATTTTGACTATCAAAAATCTTAATATTGTCAGACGTGTCTATCTATGCCGTTTATATGTATATCTTAAGACAACTGGTTTTACTGAATGATCTCAATATTTTCCGTCACGGGGCTTAACATAAAGATATACAAAGCTATCTCATACTGCCAAAAACTGTTTATTAACTCAAGCCTTAGATGCAGTGACTTTAGTGCGGGACTTGGGCGTTATTTGTGTTATAGATTTCATCGTGTTTCTGTAAAAAGCGAAACTAATTCTGTACTTGTTAAAAGATCACTATATCCTGTCCCCATGTTGACCGATTTAAACTGGCCGGCTTACATTCTTTGGAAAAATGTCACCGGTTGGCCGATATTCTCTTTATTCCCCGGTATTTGACTGCTCAGCGTCAGCTATTGTGGAATACTTACCCACGTACTCAATAAACACCGAACGGCATAGGGTTTTAATGAACCATTGTGTCATAGCAGAAGTACCGTCAGAAACACCTTTAAAAGTGTTTTATCCCGACCTCAAACTTCCCTTTCATTGGGCCTTTAGTTGTAGGTAAAGAGTAAGATTAGTCCGTGTTATAGTTCATAAAGTTGGGCGGGATTGACTCGGGTCTATTGAACTTTGTATAAGCTTAAGGATGTTTCACATTTTCGTGACGTTTATGCAGGTTATGCAGGAAGTGACTGTGCCTTCGAGGAGTAGAGTTTTAATTATTGTTAAAATTTTATGTTGTATATAATTTATGGAAGTCCTGTCCTGTGCGCCTTTGTCCATTTAAGTAGCGTCACTCTTCTTCATGGCGGTCCTAGTACAAAGTAGATACAATTTTCACAAGTCAATCCAAAGTCTTGTGCTTAAATTTAACTTTGTAAGTATGTACCTTCCATTTAATTGACTCCTTACGAGTTAAAGAGCCTCTTATTTGTAGATCTCTTATTATCCATCCAAAAGCCTATCCATTTAATTCATTAACGACTTAATTTTCAACACAAAAGCCAAACTAGGCCACTTTGAATGATGGTGGTTCTCTCCTTCATCTCACCCATTATACAGGTTCGTCCTCATTTTACATTAAGAGAAGTTCCTAGGAAATAAATCACTGCACCCTCAGTGCTCAATTCAGGTCTGGGTAAACATGTTCTCGTTTTAAGCAAACACACCAGCATATGTTTTCATTTAAAATAAGAAAATCCACACAACCACTGAAGAAGCTAACATCCAGGCATATCCTCGAGAAAGTTTTCGCTTCTCTGACTCAAAAGGAATTTCCAATAATTTAATGCTTTTTGGATCTTGGTTTGCGTCTTTAGGTTTAGGGTTGAATCCATTTTTTATTTTTTCTATTTTTTCTCTTGTAAAGTTTCTTGCGTTTGCTTAAAGTTTCTACAAAGAGTCAGCTTGCGAGAATCCTTATCTAAGTTTTTCATTTCTTTTCACTTTTAATATTGAAATTGCATATTTTGGCTTTATTTATACGAGTATCTACATACACACATATGTAATAGATACTCGTACATATATATTGGTGTAGTAGAAGTTGACTCATATTTTTACGATGTCTAATGCAAATTGCAAGCGAAAGCATGGAAGACTTTAAAGGTCCCTAGCCTCACTTTTGCAGCTAGCGTACCTTACCCAGTTGGTACATCTATAATCCTTTTAAAGATCAGAAACTCATTTCGTGTCCTGGATGAGTACATGCACCTATGCTCTCTTGTATGGCTTGTTGTCGTCCTCGTCGACGTAGTGATGTCGACGTTGTGTCGTCTCTGCCATTGAGGTAGGGACGGAATGCACAACGCTATCACCATAAATCATTCACAAACACACTTTAGTAAGTTTTTGCTTCTGCCATCTACTGAATCTTGTTCCTGCGACGTTTGAATTTTTTTTTTCCTTTTATTTTTCTCCTCATCTTGATTACGTAAAAGAGTAGGTGGATGGTGGTGGTAGGGAGGATGAACTAGAGGTTTGCTTGTGGAGAAGGGAAAAAGTTTATCGGCACCTTGCATTAATTTTGAAACCCAAAAAGGAGTTTTGTCTATTTTCAACTACTTTTAGCTTATTCTCATTCATCCTTGTCAAATGGTGCATGGTCTAGATGGTTTCAGTTTGGTTTTTAGTATAACTGTTTTTTTTTTTTTGAAATGCATATGTCCTGCAATTGTCTACCTTCCTGCAGTGGCGACCGCATACAAAAACTGCAATGGCCTAAATCATACTCGTTGACGTTGCTCTAGTTATTGGAATGGGAGGGAATGCAATATAAACAAAAAGGACATTGGCAAATGCTCAAAAATTTTCTACTGCAAAGCCGAAACAGAGTACGATAAAGCTCGGCAGGATACGATAGGGTGGGACAGGCCTGAAATGCTGACTCTTAATGACAAGTCGACTAAAAATTGCTTCCTTTCCAGTGCAAATGAGGACATTTGGTTTTTCCTAGTTTTCTACTATTCTTTCTCTAGATCAAGGAGCGGAATGCTTGTTTGGGTTCCCATCAGTTTCCGTTTTTATTAGTTTTACTTTGAATACACTTATCTATTTACGGGTACGTGTATGTGTGTGTTTTTTTTAGTTGTGTTATGCTTCACTTTGAGAATAAATGTTGTATTTATTTATTTATATGTTTTGTTTGTATCTAAATGTTAGTTGTACAGTATGTCTATGAGGGAAGGGATTGGGAAGTGAAAATGGAGACATTTCCTGTTGAAGGAAACGTTTCGGCTAGTGTTTGGAAAGAGTCACCCGTCTACCCTCTGGTTTTTGTTCATAAAAACTCTTAGAAATGGTTATGTGCTAATTACCGGTTGAACGTTTGGTTTGCGTCACGAGTCAGACCAAAGTCTTGTTATACATCTTCCGCCTTGGGCCGGGATGTTGGGCTGCATACACTTATATGAACTTAATCATCAATAATCTCAACCCCTCCATAAAGTTACCAACATAAAACTCACTACTACAGTTGATTTTTAAATATTTACTTAACTAAGTAAGAGCTACAGTTCTGATGGAACTTGGGCCTTAATGATCCTTTCCACAAGGCTGGATTTTTGGGCAGTATCCCCAGTTCCGCACTTGAAGATTGTTTAGGTTTCCGCTAAAGCGATGTCTTGTTGTTCTACATTATCAGGGCTCATAGAGTTCGCGATTCCTCTCCATTCAACCTTCTTCCACATGGAATCTTTCAAATAAACTTGGTTCCCTGTGACGTGACGGACGTGGCGGGAATTCATACCTTAGTTCATGTAATTGGCCAGTGGCCACGTCGCTTTCAGATAAGTGAGCTGGGGAGTTTACCTTTACGTTTGTTCTTTATCAAATGGGTTCGTATCTCTGCCAATTTATTATCAAATCAGCCAAATGATTAACTGTGATTGTGCTTACATTCTTCAAAAGTCTTTGAGAATCATACTCTTTAATCCCAAAAACCGTAGCCTTAACCCTTAACCTTAACTCTGGTCGGTGACGCAGAAACTCCTGTGTATATCGCTAAAGGAGCTTCAAACAATGATTTTAAGTTGACTATCGTATCGGATTGCTGTCCGCCATAGACAATTGACTGCCACTGCTGATGTGATCACAAACATCATTCAATTTGAAATGAATTCCTTTATGAATACGAAAACTCTTTTTTCGGTCTAACAATACCAACTTGACATATAAAAGTCGAAAAGAGTTCGAAAGCGACAGCAATGGCTGCAATATACTACATACAATTGTACAATATCCTGTCGAAAGTTGTCGTAGTGAAAACTTTTGGTCGTTCTTTCAAAAAATTTGAATGATTTTATATTAAGGCAAATCTGTCCGCTGTGCGTGCTACAGCAGTTCAACACTTTCAGATTGTGTTGTGATCTACATTTGAATGGCTCTAATCCACTCTTGAATTCATGTAGTACCAAGAGTACTTAGAGATCTTAATATACACAAATCCGCTGGTCCAGCGGAGTTCTTCCTCCTTGGCAAAATCACCGGGTAAGCTTTTTCATCAATCCTACTACTTGGGACTCTTTCCGAGAAGATGAAAACCAGAATCTTCAATGGATTGTAAAAAACTTTGGAAGCGCTAAATTCAGGTTTTCTTAGACGGTTTCAATATAAATGCTGGTGTGCCGCAGGGCTCCGTTTTGTTCTCGATACTATTTTTAATTTTCATCGATGATTTCTGCTATTTTCAATTCGGAATTTTACAATACTTTGCTAGCGACAGTGTGCTCTGCTTTTCATAATCTTTCTCTAGCTCACGTCCCCGCACTTCGGCAGTAAAATTGAAGCGGCAGCTATAACACCCGTCTCGCAATGGTTGCTTATCAGTATACCCTCAAGCCCACTTTCGGACGTACTTTGATATATCGCGATTTTTTCCCAAGCATCTCGCTTGTGGAATGGCCTGTCAATCTCTTTATTTCTTAGTCATTATAACTTGCGAACATTTAAGACCAAAGTACATCGGGATCTTTTATTATTTCCTCTCTAACTATGCAAACGTTTCAAGAGTTCTATTCGTACTTATTGGCTACGACGTATTTCGCCTTGTCGTCATCTGTAAGCAGACCTGCGTCTAGTTGACGATGACTGTTGTCATCAGATCACAGTAGGATATGCATTTAAGCTACATACCCCACATTTGACAACAGTATGCCTCTGTAGTTTTTGAAAGAAAACACATAAGCCGAAGCGGAATGCTATTATTTTATTTTCTTTAATTTCATTTCATACTGAAGAGTGGATCTCACCTTTCTATTTCACGAGTCCCTTGGTTAGAGGTAAAATTTAGAAGAAAATCATTTCCGTCCTAGTAGACGGACATTGTAGTGCGCCTTTGTCAACAAGCGTAAAGTACCTAGTCTAGTTAAAATTATTGATACAAAGAAAACCTTATGCCAATTGAGTACGCGCTAATATTTTTAAAAACAAGTTTATAGTTCTATTTCTCAAATCCCTAACTACAAGTTATGGAAGACTTCATTCGAAACGGCCGCATTTGCCTTAAGCACGACTTAAGGCGCACTGGCCAGTCATCAATAGCATTATGGACCTCAATTATCGAAAAGTTGTTGACAGCCTGGATAAGGTCTCGCTTGAAAGACTTAATATTTCGGTGATGAATAGAGCAGGCCATTGCCTCTAAAACGGGCTAAAAGGGTTAAGGTTCGGGCTACCAGCTGCCTAATCCAGTGATATAGAGTCGGGCACATGTTTTTTGTAAGCCATTATTGAGTGGCTTTCGCTTTGTGGGCTGGAGCAGAATCTTGTTGGAACGTCCAGTGCTTCGGTGGTCGGTAGCCTCTTTCAAGTCTTGTAATATGTTCTGAGGCTTCTTTTGATGTCCGAGCACTCGATCATTTTGCTTATTAAAAGTTTCTTCGGCGGTAAAAATTTTCTCGTCAGGGAACAGAATTTCTCTGCGAGAATAAGCGTAACGGCTTTTGATTTTTGCTTATTTTTGATTATACGAGACACAGATTTTTTGCGAAATGTGCATTTCCCGCGACAAGATCTTCTGCTTTCTCAGTGGTTTGGCTCTGATCCGAGCCTGCACGGTTTTGGTGGCTCCCGTGGTCCTCACAGTGCGTGGACGGCCTAAAAGTTATCACCTTTTGCCATATTACACTTGTTTTGTATAAGCCGATCACAACGACACGATTTTCGACCTCACCCCATTTCGTGGTTGTAACCGATTAAAAACAAAAATTTTTTCCGCTCCAAAGAAGCATAAAAGCTACGAATTAAATAACGGTTAACATGAAAAGAGTGCAACTTAAACTTTATTTACAATACAACCATAAATATATGTATCAATATTAAATACTAGACTAGGTAGACTTCTTTGCTTGTGTACTGAGATGGAATATTGCTATTTAATTTATCATTCGAAAAGCATAGGCCTAAGCAGATACCCTTGTGGTATGCCGTCATTAAAAATTAAATGTTAAAAAGTTGTAATATAATACAAAACAACAGCCTTTTCTTAAACCTTGTAGTGTAGAAAATTCCACTCCCTTCTAGCAGTTTTGGGTGTTTTCCGATGATTTTAAGAAATTTTTGTTTTCTTTTTTTTTTCTTTATTGTTTTGGTTGTTCTCCTAGGCCAGTGAATCTGAAGATTTCACCGACATCCAACTAGATCCAAGTGCAAATAAAAGCCAGAGTTCTGTGAGTATATAAGAAATAAACCGAACAAACACAAATACGTTCCGTTTTCCCTCCAGCTAGACATACTTTCCCGTAGTCTTTAGTTCTTATAGACAAACTATCTGTATGTACATACTCGTAGGTACCTGTGTGTGTGTTGTGTGCATTTTTGAAAGAATACTTCTCTCCATTCTAAATGTTGTTCGATGTAAATTTTTTTGTTGAAAAGAAATGAGAGTAAAACAGTTTTCTTTTCGTTTTTCCTGTGTTTTTTCTGGATTTTTGTTTTCTGATTTTCTTTTTTATTAAAAAAAAAAAACACCCCTAAATGACGTGAAAACTAATTGAATTTTTTTTACCGTTTTTTTTCCCAATTTTTCTCCATTTTCGGCGGATACATCCATACGTAAAAAACTAATTTACAGCCCCTACTGATACCAAGGGTGGACACAATGAATGGCTACAGTCGGAAAGCACCCTCAAAACGACGATATGAGGGTTCGAAATTTGCACGTAAGTTTGCCTTTTTTTTTTTTTGAAATATCTACTTCCACTTCATTGTACATTTACTCGTGTATTTATGAGAGTACTATAGTGTATGTCAGTCTTTTGGTTAAGAAACTAATTAAATTCCATTGCCTCATCTCCTTTGCAACTCCTAAATCGGGTTGAGCAATGGTAGTGGAGGAAAGAGCAACTATAATCGGAATGACATATACTCTAGTGATAGTTGACGTTTTCTTTTAATTTAAATTTCAATTTTCTTCGTTTTGGATTAATTTTTTTTATTTTTTTGTTTGATTATTAATTTCCTTCCGTTTAGTGCATCCGAAGAAGAAACCTCGTGCGGGGAAGGAACGAATACCACAGCCGAAGAACACTGTAGCCATGCTGAATGAGCTGCGACATGGTTTGGTGTATAAATTGGAATCACAGACTGGACCAGTGCATGCACCACTCTTTACAATTTCAGTTGAGGTAAGTGTTAAGCTTTCGGGGGTTGTTTTTTTCGTAATGGGAATGGGAAATGGATTCTCTCCCCTTTTGGTTAACACGATGAATTGGTAAATAAATTTCTGTGATGGGGGTTTTATTTCATTCGTAGGACTTTGTTTACATTAAAAGTTATTCTCTGACAGGATGTTATTTTTAAGGATATACTATAGTTTTCGTTCGTTCATTTTGTTTGGTTAAGTAAGGATTAAGTGGGAATTAAAATTGTATCTTGTTTAAGTTTCATTCGCATTAAAGGCTGTCGTTTATGTCCGAATAACCCACTTTAGTGAGTGTTGTATGGCATGAATCAGTAGGTGAGGAAATCACCCGAGCTTCGGGATGAGGTAGATGCATTAAAAATGATATGACATCAAGTTGATTTATTGGGTCGGATTGGTTCCACAATTTTAATGCCAACTTGTTTAAATTTACAGAATGCCGCTGTTGTTTTACGAAGTTGAATCAGTGACTTTTCCTGCAGTCTGAATCGACAAAGATAAGAGGATTAGCAACGCAAAGTGTAAATACTGAGTGAGTGGCTCATCAGATAGAGCTCGCCGCAGCGACTATTTTTCGAAGATTTTGATCCAACTTGACGGTTTGTGTAGGTGACATATCTGCTCTTTACCTCGGGCGGCTTTGATTAGGGCTTTTTCCAACTTTAAGCACAAATTTAAGATGACTTATTGCCTCTAGTTGCAAACACCAAGTTAGCCAGTTACTACGTTGTCCCTCTCAAGTTGACTCAAAAACACTTTGTGCTACTGTATGTACAATTTCATAAAAATTCTAATATTTCTGATCAGGTTAATGCGCTTTATAACCCTTAAAAATATTTGTTGTATCGAGTTTGTTATGCAGACGACCCCAACATTCTATTCAAGACCTGTTGTCCGGAAGCACCTAAGGCATTTCATCCATGTTGTTGTGTAATAGAAGTGTGACGATATATGTCTAATCCGTTGTCCATGAGAGTAATCCGTTTCTAAGTTGCCTCATTATTCCAAATAAGCAACGATTGACAAGACAAAAGTGATTGTTCGCTTTACCTCTACGGCGCTTTCATTGCTTGTAGCATAATAATAAGGATACTGCCCTCACAATGCTTACCATCTATACGAGAGAACTGGAGGCAGACCTTCCTTGTACATCAAAAATAGCGTCGAACATTCTATGCTCAATAGCATGTATTTAAGTAAGTATAGTTTTTTATTCGACGGGAAAACCGAAATATTGGCCCACCGATGGATCAAAAACTTCAGACCTTGTAGACTTCTTCATTAGAAGACGTAAAACTCCTCAGAATATTCACTAGTAATCTTGACAATAGGCGAGCGTCTAATAAAAAAAAAGAACGAACCCCTGGATTAACTAATTAAATAATCAATCGGACTCACTGGGAAGGCTTTAGGAAATATTGTATAAAAAATATTATGCTGAGTATGTCGCTTAAAATATCTTATGAAATAGAGAATGAAGTCTGCAGTTGCGTTGAACAACACGCCCATTATGAGGAAATTAATCGTGAATAGCGATCGCCGGAAATAAAAGAACTCATATGTCAAAAGAGGAGACCACGCAACAAAATCGAGCTCCCCAGCGTAAGACAGCAAACAAAATTTTCGAAGATCGAAAGATCTCTACGTGCTTCAAGGATTGACTGGTCATGAGAGCCATTAAAATTATTTTTTTTTTTAAGTCAACAAAAATTAAGTAAGATGTGTAGTTGACTAGAAAACAACAACAAGTCAGCTTTCACTAACAATTAAGTCTCCCCATTAAATGTGGGATGCCATCTTTCTTCTCTACCTGCCCAATTTTCCAAAAACTTAACACATGCTTATGCATGTAAATTTGTACTCATACCCACTTGAATGGGAAGTTCTTTTCTTTAAAAAAAAAAAAAATATAAAAAAATAAGGAGAACCACAAGGAAGTGTTCTTGGTCCGGTCTTGTTCCTACTCTCTACTCGAGATAAACCGTCAAAAAGCGCTGTTTTATCTACTTTCGCGGATGACACGGCTATATCAACAATAGATGAATTAGTCGAGTTAGCAACTATAAAAAATTTACGAGTGGACAAAGGTAAATCAGCTCATGTTAATCTTAATTACAAAAAAAATTAACAACCTACCCATTTTATGCAAACGAGGTAAATTATATAGATATGGCACCAGATGCGAAACTTAAATGGAAATCACACGTTAAAAAGAAACGCTACGAGCTTGAAAATAAATTGGACAAAGGTTTTCTCAACATGCAATAGCAATGATAGTATTTTCAGTTGTTGTTTAAGCTGCTGTCAAATTGACCAATGACATCCAGCTATCGAAATATTCAGTAAAGTTTGCCATTTCATCATACGCTTCCCGAACGTACGGAATATATATTAAAAAAATATTATCGAAATTCCGGCTCAGTTTGAAATCCTCAACGTGAGTTTTGTCGTGAGGTCGGTCATCACATGGCTTCAGTGTTACAGGCAATCCGTCGCATCGTGGAAAAGTTTGAGCATGAGTACACTCTTTTGAATCTTAAGCCATCAATCTGTCAGAGATTGGTGCGAAATGAAGAAAATATTGCCATTATAATGGACGATCCAAAAATTTAGATTCGGTGCTGATCACCTGAATTGGGCATTGCGAGAGCGTCAACCCGGTTTATTTTGCGCTTGGATTTGTGCCTACATCCGCTTAAGATTGTGCTGATGCAAGAATTAAAGCCAGACGACCATAGACAATGCGTGAGTTCGCTAATTGGAAAATGTTGGCCGGAGATCCGGATTTTGGCCAAAATATCATCTTCTCGGACGAGACCCATTTTTGGCTCAGCGGCTGTTTCAACGAGAAAACTTGCCGCCATTGGAGCGAACACAATCCATAAGTGTTTGGCCAAGCATAAATGCATCCACAAAGATTAACTGTTTCGTGTAGTTTATGGAATGGCGGCATCATCGGACTTTATAACTTTCAAAATGAGAAGCGAGACACAATTACCGTCAATGGTCTCAGGTGAAAGAGAAATTTGGTGATCTCACGGCGAGCGTTCATCAATTAGCCACCTCGATCATACGATTTGACACCACTCGATTATTTTCTATGGGACTATGCCAAGTCCTTTGTCTACGCTAACAAGCCAACCACTTTGGACGAGTTCGATGCCAATATTCGGTACGCTATTACCAGAACAAAGCCGCATATATTGGACCGAGTCATCAAAGTGATATCCACAGAGACATAGGAGTAACTACGAACATAACAAACTTTGCTCGAAAACTCATTGTTCGTCTTCATGGACATTGCAACAAAGTTATACTTCAGATTATAGTCGACATCGTGCGTCGACTACAAAGAACAAAACCGTTCGATTCAGTCCAATAAGGACAGGCCGCATTTAGTGGCTGGGTTTTACAGATGTTTCTCTGGAAAGTTACTAACCAAAGTCTAGGTAAACTAAAACTACTCGATAAGGAAACTTAGTTGTAGTAAACCAGTAGATGGAAGGTGTTGTTTAGTGAGTAAAAATCTCACACTGCTTCGAGCTTAAATTCAGACAATGACACCAGCGCTGAGATCAAACGAAAAATAACTCTTGCCAATCGCATTGTTTACGTCTTCTCCGGTGTGGGACGTGGATGGTCGTCTTTCACGATGCTCGTCTTCTGTGAATGTTCTGCCCAGTTTTAACTGCACGCACTAGCGTGCAGCTGTAGAATATGGAGGAGAAGAGTCCCCCAAAATTTTTACCAAGTGGGCGTGTATGTCTGTCGTAGATTTTTTTTCAGACAAATATAAAAGGTGTTTTTTTTAGCTGCATGAGAAGTTTCGATGGTTGTTGTCTATGGTTTGACAGCTGTCAATGTCAAACTGTGTTGACATTTCTGTTCAGTAAGGTTTGGCAATTCATCATGAATCGTTTAACGCCAGAGCAACGCTTCCAAATTGTGAAAATTTACTTTGAAAGAAATAAATCTGTTCGTGAAGTTCATAAAGCACTTCATCAATTTTACGGTCAACATAAACGGCCATGTGAGCGCAGTTATTGATCATTTTCGCCCTAATTTTACTCTTCTCGATTCAAAACCATCAACAAGACAAAGAAATGTGCGTACCGAAGAGAATATTGCTGCTGTAGCGCGAAGTGTTGAAGAAGACGCCGAAATGCCGATTCGTCGCCGTTCTTAATTTGTTGGCCTTTGTCCTTCAACTACGTGGAAAATTTTTTGTTTCCAAAAATTAATCAGCTAAACATCGACAACATTTGGTCCCAACAATGCGGTGCAACTTGCCATACAGCGCGTTTAACCATAAATTTATTGCAAAATCAATTTGGTGTCAACTTTATTTCCAGAAGTGGTCCTATTAACTGACCTACTCGTTCGTGCGACTTGACGCCTCTCGATTACTTTTTTTTTATGGGGCTTAGGTCGACAAACCAGCCACTCTTGAAGCATTGGAAGCCAACATTCAAGCCACCATTGACGCCATACGGCCAGATTTATTGTAAAAAGTAGTGAAAAATTGGACTGATCGAATGGACCATGTAACTCGTAGCCGCGACGGGTATATGCTGAAAATCATATTTAAAAAATAAATAAATGAAATTATCTACCAGATTATAACAATAAAAAATTCATTCCAACAATATTTCTGTCTTGTATTATTTTTTAAAGTCCTCAAGCTCTTAAAAAAACACACTTTACTTTATGACGGCTCACACTTGTTTTTTTTTCAATTTTCGTTTTATCGGTCCGAATGTGCGTAGTGAGGGTATAAGCAAGCTACCAAATGCGAATTTAATAAAATGATTAAGTTCTCTGGCTTATAGTATAGACTCCGTCAAAGTTTATTGGTAAATTTGTCTAAATGGAATGAAGTCAAAGGACATACCCAGCAACTAGCTTACTTCTGTTCTCAAAACAATATCCTATTAGCAATATGGAACCACTTACATTAGTAAATATCTGCACCCAATACCTCGGGCGATAACACTTTTGTGTAAACCATGAAGGGCTTCTCCTAAACTGCATGATTAGAGGAACATGGACCTTTCAATACGTAAACCATTTATTCCAAAATAGTCCAGAAAATGCTCATGAATTTCGCCTCTTAGTAATTGCTTCCATATAAAAACACAAACTAAGCTAAATTCGCTCCCAAATGTGCGTTCCACCATCATCATCATCATCATCATCATCATCATCATCATCATCATCATCATCATGAACTGCCACAAAGAGATGCGTCCCCCATTTCCCACATAAAAATGCTGTGTGCATAACTCACTGCGCTGAAGTCTATCTTGTCTACGTATAAATGATTTTAGAACTGGGTTCTGGTTCTGGAAATATCCTATGAAGCCATTGAAACGAAACTCTGCAGGATAACGACGGAGGAGTGGCGAAAAAATCTGCTAACAAAGCCTCCCCTAGGAAAAGCAATTTAATGCCAATGAATGAATTTTCCACACAAAACCAAATGGTGCCTCCGAACGATACCCCCAAATGGTGTCTTCGGAACACGGGTGGGACATGGGATTTGTTTTGTTTTTTTTTTAGTTTCACCGCAACATAAAGGATCTCCATCCCATGGCTATCACCAGTGGTAATGGGGTGTGCGTTTCAATTTCAAGCATTTTTCTTGTTTGCCTACGTGCGTTTATGTTTCTATCGTTGTTCCGTCATTCTACATAGTAGTTCAGTTCCGTCTTTAGTTACTAGAATGGCGCAAAGAAAAAAATCAATAGACATAGGCACGGGCAAAGACTGAGAGGTCAGACACGTCTACGAAATGGCTTTCCAATTGCAGCTTGTAAAAGACACCAACGCATGGTCGATGGTGTTGCTGATGTCTGTGTCCATGGTTGATGAATCCAACAACCTTGGCACATACTCGTACACTCCAAAGAAGACGGACAAAACTACAGACAGTCATAAAGATTAATAGGGTGGTGGGTGTAGGCTTAAAACTTAGCTTTTGCGTCTCATCATAATGAGATGACATTCTCTACGACGCACGGCGGCGGCTGTGGCGGCAGTGTCAGACAAAAGAGTGGTAAATAAATAATTTATATGTAGTGGCACTCCAAGGGGGCCCCGGATTGATGTGGGACCGTCGTACACGTATGCTCTCAAAGCCAAACTAATTAACCAATGCGAATGGGTAGTTTGACAAGGGGAGTGATGATATGTGTTAGGGGTAATTAAAATGTGCAAAATCGAGTACGCGTACGTACCTCGTACAACAAACACTGTGGAAGCTAAGTGGCTGCGCTTTAGACCTGACATATCTGGGGTTGCCCTGGCGGTGGTGGGAGAATATGCGGACTTTCATGTGAAGCTACTGCTAAATGAGGATGGAGCTATCTTCTGAAACGTCTGTGTGTAAAGAGTGATGATGTCTTTTTGAGGGGTTAGCTTTGCTTTCCGTTGGAATGGGTTTTGAGTGTATCTCTTGTCCAACATAAAGATGGAAGCTTTATGTTGTCTTGAAACGTGTCATGAATTTCCTATCAGGCTGTGATGTTTGAAGATACGTTTTTTTTTTCGTTGAATAGGTCCTATTTTTTCTATCCCCGCTAAAGCCAGGGTAATGGGGTGGAAAATTAAAGATTAGTCTTGAATGAAATAAGAAATGCAAGGTGCTTCAAATTGTGTCTTATCTACATTGGTTATAAGTTGGAAGATTATCTTTAGATACGAGTATAATCTCTGCGCATAAATCGTGATTTTTGATACAAATCTTCGAAGGGGTACACGTACCAAATCGTCAAACTGGACATTAGTTGTTTGTGTACTGGGTTTCGATACCGATCCTGAAACCTTCCACTACACCTTTTTTCTATGAAAAGAATGGTGCCCTATCCTGCTTGTATGGAAGGAATATTTTAAGGACGGAGAGTTGCAGGCTAAAGATTTACTTGAGAGTGCTTTTTGGATCAGATATACCCGGCAAATCTATAAGCGAAATTTAAGTCTTCCTCGATTTGGCATTGACGTCTTAGAGTAAAAATGCGATATTTGCGACGTCACTGTCGTAGTTGACTCGCCTGTCCGCAGCTGTTCGGGCGACGTGGATACTACACACAACATCGCTTATTTCTCCTGGAACAACACTTTTGTATTTATGATAAAAAGAGGAGCGTATCTGCGAAAATGAAGCCCCTAAAACATACACTCTTGTGAAATATTGTAGATAATTGGGGTAACAAACTCCGGAGATCAGGTTGTTCGTGGAGGCCATTGCTCTAGCGAAGTTCCTTCGAATCAGCTATTCGAACAAATTGTCCACTTTCATTAGTATCGCCGTGTTTATATAAGTCAAGGAAGACCCTTTTTAGCATCCGAATCTTTTCCATTAAACTTGCTCTAAATCTAAACCACACGGGACACAAATATAGGCCGCATTAGGGCCATGTAACAGATTACCTTTATGCTAGCTTCGAGCTGGCTGCTATTAAAAAACAATCACTTTGAAAGGGCAAAGACATTTTCGCCCTCGCCACAGCAATTTCTATATATTTGTTGAAATCTAGCCAGATCTAAAGGTATCTGACTACAGCAAGTAGCTGCTCGTTCCGTCCCACGATTGAAAACTTTTGCCATTTCTTTCTGGTAACCACAGAGGCTCCGGGCAATGGCACCCAAAAAAGAATGGTTTCCGACTTCTAAAAGTTGATCTTCAACCTTCCGGTCATAGCAACATCCTTCAATTTTATCAAAACCATTATTAAGACCTATTAATGACAACGATTTTTGGACCTAATCTGCACACGATCAGTCGTTTACGCACGCTATGGCATGCTAAAGTGAACCGTTTAGATCACTTATGTAAGTGTTAAAGAGGTTTGGCGAAATTACCGTTTTAATGTGCAATGTTTCAGTAGAAGTCACATCGCCATTTTGCATGACGCCATTAGCATTTAAAAGAGAATGTACAGCAGTGGTTTATGTATGACCAGCCGGTGCAACTTAAAGAAAAGTCCCTCTAACCATTTAGTTCCAAAAGCCTTCTCTTAGTCAATTAAGCAAGGACCCTTGCATTGTTTTTTGCCTTTTTCCCACTGGATATTAGATACTGTTGTGTACTGGCTTCGTTTTTTTCCATACTTATATACTTATATATATACACCGTATCTTGGGGGTTTTGGTGATGTCTGTCATGTATCGAAGAAGTAGTACACTGTACGCTGAGGGAGTAACGTTCTGCGTCGTTATCCGATCTCAGAGACAATCATTTTCGTTGTTGTGCCCCAATTTGAACTCCTCGTTTCGTGTGTTCGTGGAAGTAAAGTTTCTTCAGCGACATAACCCCTTTTCGCTGAACCACTTCTGAAATGTTGGCGTTACTGTATCAGAATTTTGATAGGAAAAGAATTCAAAGTCATATTCAGCAGAAATCTTGCTTTGTATACAGAAATTATGATTTGTACAGTACACATCAGCAATAACTTCAAATAGTCGTAGTAGTCGGCTCCCGAACTAGCCGGTTCTCATGCAAAGGTGTCACCATGACGCCGAGTTATAAATAAGTTCATTCTTCGTGAAACAGAACATCCTTTCTAGATATGTCTGGGAGGTAGATGCCTTCATGACCAACTATTCAATCCATTCCTATACGCAAGGATTTAAGATCGACATCGGGTCTAAGTTTAGCTGATAAACTCAACTTTAGACTCTCCTTCCGCCTTCTAAATTATCGCAGCGTGTAACGGGCGGAAAGTTTGTCTGAATAAAAACGTGATATTTTCAATATACTCGTATATCCGCATCTTTTCTGACAGTCTGGCCGCTCTCAGATTCCTGGACTCATGTTTGCTTAACCCCAAAACTGTTATAGACTGCCGATCTTTCTAAAGATGATAGAGCAGTTCAACCCTCACCTATGCTGGCTGTGGCATAGACATATTCCAGGAACTTGCCAAAATTCTATCTTAAAAGTGCAGCATCGGTATACCGATCGCTACGTGCAACCAAGAACTAAAGATGGATGCCAATTGAAGAACAAATCTTTGGTGGACTGTTGGGTTAACGTGTCTAGCGACCAAACAACTTATGGACCACCAAACCAAAGCTGGATCTGAATCGGTCTAAGAGTTTGATCCTTTAAAACAGAAAACATCTCGGCGCGATCATAGGCGTCATCACTGGGCACTGTCTTTCAGATTAACATGCAAAAAGGCTTGGCATGTTTACAAACGGCTTCTGCAGAAGCTAGATGGACGAGGAAGAAGAGAAGACAATCCCTTACCTTCTTTGTACATGGCCAGCCCTCTGTCAGAAAAGAAAACTCCACTTAGGAGCCTTCTTTTACAATGACTAAAATGATCTAAACAATACAGACGTTAAAAGTGTCCTATACTTTGTCAAAAGCCCAAATTGGTTTTTAGAGTAGGACGATCTACAGATTCACGTGGCATCACAATAGGATTAACTGGAATGGTCTTTCTCCAACCGCCACTCTAACCTAATCTAACCTTGTTTCTATTTCTTAGCGGCGTTAGGGATATCCGCATTCGCACCGAGCCCGCCAGAACTATCGGAAATCCGGGATACTGAAATACTGCTGCAAACGTAGTACGATGAATCTGACTAGTCATAGTTTAATTTGAAGCCCGCCTGATCTTCTCACTTAAGTCGAGATGGGAAAACTGCGAGCTTGTTTCAATGACATATCGCCCCGAAGCGAAGTCAATAGGGTTAACATATTTGGGGGGTATATTTACCCACTGTGCTACCAAAGATGTTCTTATTTTCTAGGCTTGCTTTTGCCTATGACTAGTTTAATGGCCATTGACCATATATCTTATCTAAGTTCATTTGAATTATCCTTTGCCCCTTTATGTTTCTTCTTCTTTGGGAATATTGCGCACAAAAATGTTGTGGAATTTAGCTTTGACCTCTGTTGTCACGATGCCCTCTGTCACACACCTGAAGCTCAAGACTCTTCTCTGTGTCTAATGATAGTTCTCTGTAGTAATTACCATAGCAACGATTAGTATAAGGCCTCGTAGAAGTAGCATCTTCCGACAGGTGCTGGTTCCTTAAATGACGAGAATGAGCCTCTGCAGCCGAACATCTTGCAGCTCTGCTAATAAGTCCTACTTCACGCCTCCCCGTGGCGCCATCTGGGAATCTCACTAGAGGTTGCGAAGTGAAGGGGGCAAATGGCGAGTTTCTTGCGCCATTAACCAGGATTAGTGTCGGAAAAACAAAACAAGACCTTATCCGGGCTACTCCGACATATTTGGAGCTCAGGCCGGAAAGAATTTCCAGGACTTAGTCAGGGTCCTGGAAAAGAGATGGTGGCGGACGAGTTCTATAAGGGCCAACGGCAGCGCTCACATCCCGGAACGGGTTACTGGCTTCGGTGTAACCGACCCCTCGTCCTAGGGGCACTCAAAGTGGAACTGGTCCTCCAGGTTGGGGGTTGTGCCGCCGGGGTAACTGCCCGGCCATTTAAAAAAGATTAAGTTACGAAGCATCAACAAGCCTCGGATATGGACGGATCTACTGTTGACAACCCACGCAAACGATTTAAGGACAATGAGCTTCGGATATGCACGTGGAATGTTAGATCCCTTAATAGACCACGTGCAGCCGAGCAACTAGCGGAGGCCCTAGACTGCTGCAAAGCAGACATAACCGCCATCCAAGAAATGCGATGGGATGGGCCGGACAAAAAGAAGATGAAAAACTGCGACATCTACTACGGCAATTGCTATCGACGGCAAAAGCAGCGCTTATTTGGATGCGGATTTGTTGTCGGAGGCAGACTGAGACGAGAAGTCCTCAGCATCCGCCATGTGAGCAAACGCCTCATAGCAATCTGCATCAAGGCTAAATTCGCCAACATAAGCCTCATATGCGCGCATGCCCCCACAGAGGAGAAAGATGACGACACCAAGGATGCCTTCTACGAGCTCCTCAACAAGACCTACGAGCAATGCCCTAGCTATGACATTACAATTGTCCTCGGTGATTTTAATGCAAAGCTAGGAAGAGAAGGTATCTTTGGTGGAACAATCGGAAAATATAGCCTGCACAACACCACCTCCGATAACGGATTCAGGTAAATCGACTTTGCGGCGGGGCGAAACATTGTCGTGGCTAGCACGCGGTTCCCACATCTCGACATACACAAGGGGACTTGGAGAACTCCTGATCAATCAACAGTCAACCAGATTGATCACATTGCGATAGACGCAAGACACACCTCCAGCATTATGGATGTCCGTACGTTCCGAGAAGCCAACATCGACTCGGACCATTAGCTTGTTGTAGCCAAGGTACGGTTGCGGATATCCCAAACTACGCCAAGACAAACTAATGCTGTGAGAAAATTCGACGTCAGACGGCTACAATCGCAAGAGGTCGCCAAGTCCTTCTCCGATCGAGTGTCTTTTAATCTCTTAAGAGGTCCAATGCCGCCAGCATCAAGCATCGAAGACCATTGGAAACACTGCCAAAACGCCATCAGAGATGCCGCTTCTGATGTGATGGGTTTCACTCGTCCACCACAACGAAACCCCTGGTTCGATGATGAATGCCGGCAAGCACATGCAGCTAAGCAAGATGCATATAACGCGGCGCTGCTTAGAAAGACCAGAGCTGCTCATGAGCTCTATGAGCGGAAGAGGAGAGACGAACACCGGCTTCTCAGGAGGAAGAAGAAAGAGCATGAGAAGCGCGCGATCGAGGAAATTGAGAGATGCTACTCCAGGAAGTTCGGAAGTTTTACCAAAGGGTAAAAATAACATGCCGCGGAAACAAACCCCGAACCGAAGCCTGTAGAGATGAACAAGGGAACATCGTAGTAGAATCGCAGTCGATGCTGAGGATTTGGAAAGATCATTTCTGCAGACTGTACAACGGCGATGACGGACCAAATACCGCTGTCAGGCAGAATCAACCTTTCAACCTGGACGATGGTGACCAACAATTCCGTCCACCCGACCTGGATGAAGTGAAGATAGCCATATCGAAGCTTAAGTCCAACAAAGCTGCTGGAGCGGATGGCCTGACTGCCGAGCTCTTCAAAGCGGCAGGCGATGACTTGCTAAGGAGCATACACCAACTCATCTGTAAAATATGGTCGGACGAAAGTATGCCCGATGAATGGAACCTCAGCATTGTTTGTCCGATTCTCAAGAAAGGAGACCCTCTGAACTGCGCCAACTACAGAGGCATCAGTCTCCGTAACATCGCATATAATATATCTTATCCGCCGTATTGTGTGAACGCCTGAAGCCGTTCGTCAACAACCTGATAGGTCCATATCAGTGTGGCTTCAGGCCAGGAAAGTCCACCATCGACCAGATATTCACACTACGGCAGATCTTGGAGAAGACCCATGAGCTTCAGATCGATACCCACCACCTATTCATCGATTTTAAGGCCGCGTATGACAGCTTCTATAGAGACGAGCTATATAGAGCAATGTCTAGTTTTGGCATCCCTGCCAAACTCGTCCGTCTGTGCAGGATGACGATGGAGAATGCACGCTGCTCCATCAAGGTCGGTAAAGATCTCACCGAGACCTTTGATGTCCAGAAAGGATTTAGACAAGGCGATGCGCTGTCATGCGATTTATTCAACATCGTACTTGAAAGAATAGTGCAAAACTCACGAGCAAACACAAGAGGCACTATCTTTCAAAAGTCCGTCCAACTACTCGCATACGCCGACGATATTGACATAATCGGGAGAAAGCAGCGTGATGTCAGTGGCGCTTTCGCGAATATTGAGACGGAAGCGGCGAAAATGGGTTTAGCGGTCAATGAGGGCAAGACCAAGTATATGCTGTCAAGCAAAAAGGACAACCAACACCGACGTCTCGGACAGAACGTCACCCTCGACAGATATAACTTTGAGGTAGTTAAGGACTTTGTCTACCTAGGCTCCGCTATAAATACAGACAACGACACCAGCGCTGAGATCAAGCGAAGAATAACTCTTGCCAACCGCTGTTTCTTTGGGTTAAGAAGGCAATTGAGTAGCAAAGCCCTCTCTCGGACAACAAAAGTCACCCTTTATAAGACTTTAATAATCCCGGTCCTGCTCTATGGCGCAGAGGCATGGACATTATCAAAAATGGATGAGGGTGTTCTTGGTTGCTTCGAGAGAAAAATTCTTCGGGCGATCTTCGGTCCCGTCTGCATTGACGGTGAGTGGAGGAGGAGATACAACGACGAACTGTATGGACTGTACAGCGACATGGACCTAGCCAGAAGAGTGAAGATCCAAAGACTGAGATGGCTGGGTCATGTAGAGCGCATGGACACCAATGCTCCGGTCCGAAAAGTCTTCGAATCCGCCCCGAGGGACAGCGCAGTAGAGGAAGGCCGAGACTCAGGTGGCGCACGCAAGTGGAAGAGGACCTCAGCCAACTTAGCGTGCGAAACTGGAGGCAGCTAGCCAGGGATCGAGCTAGCTGGAGAAGCTTGTTGACTGAGGCCCAGGTCCACCCCGGACTGTAGCGCCACCTAAAGAAAGAAGAAGAAGAATTACCATAATTACGAGTCTGCCAGTACTGATATCCTTTGGTATCATTCGTTTTCAATGTTTCCTGCCTGACGGGTGAACCCTAACCTAGAAGGACAGGCTCTTTGTAAAACCGATTAAACCTTCCCCGATATCAGCTGCCCCAAACACAATTATGAGAGTCACCGTTGATCCAATAATAGCTTTTTTGCCACCATCTATACTTAAGATAGCTTCGTAGCTGGTACAAAAGTTTCATTTGGAGCTGAACTTTAAATACTTCAGAGTAGCGACAGGCGGATTATTTACTCGTAATCAAGAGGCTGAATGATGGTTAAACGGTTGATCCCATCTCAAGAGTTATTTCGCTGTTTCTTCATATAACATTGAGTCCTGACGTGCGCTTGCAATTTAACAGTGTATATACCCTGACTGACTCGAACTGCAGCCAACTTCAGACTGCTATAATTTCCAAACCGTTCATGACAGTGAGCTCAAATTTTCACACTTGACAGATAATTTTATAATTTACAATAATTTTAAACGATTTGCGTCTCAGTTGTGTTGAAAAATTTTTATCCGCGATGGAATTCAAACGTGATAGTGTGATTGCTTTATATTTGACTGGAAAACCACAAGTAGCTATCGTTGGAGCCTTCCAGCACCTCAACGTGAATAAATCATTTGTGTCTCGAGGTGGTCATAAAAAAAACACCAACATCGGCAGGAATGGTTCGGAAAGTGAAGGCTTGAATTGAGCGAAATCCGCGTCGAAGTGGAAGAAAAATGGCTCGTGAGCTCAACATATTGTTAGAACGGATGCAACACATACTGAAAAATGAGCTTGGGCTCAAGCCATTGAAGTTAAAAAAAGCACACGATCTTACACCGCAACAGAAAAAACTTAGATTCGAAAGAGCGAAGGAGTTGCTACGTTTGCACGAATGCGGTGAGTTGCCGAATTTGTTTTTTTCCGATTAGTCGCCATTTGTTATCGAGCAATATGTCAACAAACAAAATGACCGAGTTTACTTGCCAGAGAGGTCCTTCGAAAATGTACACCTTCGGAAGGCCACAAGAAACAGGCTGCACCGATGGTGATGGTTTGGGCCGCCATAACCGCCGATGGTCGCTCTCCGCTCGTGATCGTATACCGTGAAACTGTCTTAGAAGCAGTATTGAAACCTTGGGCAAACAATCATTTCGGTCGAAGGCCGTGGATTTCTCTGTTTGGGGTATTTTGAAGGCGAAGGTTGGCACTAAAAAATACCAAAGTTTGGACCACCTCAAACAAGCACTTCGCCGGGAATGGGCCAACATACAGCAGAGCCACTTGCGTGCAGCGTGCGATGCTTTCTTCGGCCGTCTTAAGGCCATTATTCGCGCCAAAGGTGGACATATTGAAAACTACTGATACAATTTGAAAATTCATGTATTTTCCAAAATTGTTTGCCTTGGCACAATAAAATTTATCAAAAAATAAAAATATAGCATTTTAAAAAGTTGGAGTTCAAGTCAGCCACCCTGTATATAGGGTCATGCTTGGAAGTGTAGCTCCCAGGAGCTACCGCGAGCAGGAAAATCTGGTAGCTAACGCGAATTCGAAGCATTGAACAACTGGCCTTTTTCATGTTGAAGAAGAGAATTCTTGTTTACCTAATACCCAGATGGATCAAACTTTCGAAATGTCTGAAAGATAAAGAGATACCAAAACCAATTTCGACTGAAAAAAATGTGCTTCGTCAGCACCTAACGCTGCAATAATGCACTACTCACTATAAGTTGCAGTTCAATTCAAGAGAATGTAACCATGCTGGGACTGAAAGAGGGGAATGAGTGAAAAAGTGATTTTAGTTCACCGAGAAGTGCCTCATGCACCCCGAAATAGATATACTTTCCATCCCCTTGTGTCTAACCAACTATTCAGTGGTGTGATTCTTTAATGTACTTACCGCATCATTAAAAATGTCCAAAATATTTTTACCATCTAATGAGTCACATAATTCGATTAAAATTTGCGACTGCTTCCATTTCAATCAAACACGCATCTACTCGTATGTATTATATTGTAGATTCACAATTCAATTGCTCGCTAACCATCACCTCATGTTCGCGGATCAACGCGCCCCCATCGACTTTCGAATTTATTTAGGATTAATTAAAAATTGAAATATTCAGAGAGTAGTACGAGTACGTTGTGAAAGATTTACGATAATGCTTTTGGTCAGTGCAAATATAGGGGAACCATACCCACCCCTACTGCTTGTGACACCTCTAATGGACATTGATCGGCAAGTGTCACCCATGAGCAATCAACCCCCATGAGGTACTCGTACGCTCAACTTGAATCGATTTGCGTATCTTTTAGGTGTTTCTGGTACCAGATTCGTATACACCTATACAATCTGACATAACCATCAACCATCAGAGGAACTGACCGACTCTCGGTCAGCCATTACCAGCCTAATTGATTTGTGAGTCTCATTAACAGATACTCGGCCGTCTGTTGCTGTCAGTTTACGTTCGCTTGTAAATGCAATCAAACGATTAATGTGCACTTTACGCGAATAAATGTGAAATACACCCTGGGACAACCGGCCGGTGGCGGTTTTAGTGGCCCCAGTGCTTCTGATGACACATTGACACATCCATAACAAAAACAGAAATCAAAAAATTACAAGTACTCGTACTCGTATCTATCGTTGGAATGTGTCTATTTTTAAAGATTTTGATAAATTCGTTTCAATCAGCGTTTAGTTTGAGTGGTCGCCTGCATCTTCAATCGGTGATCGGTGTATGGTGTATTATGTGGGTGGGTAATTAAAATGCGATTAGGTAGCCTCGGTTCGGATGAAAAAAAAAAAACAACATGTGTGTATATGTGTTTAAAATAACATACAGGCTTTTTTTTCTGTTTCTGTTTTTAGAGAATAACTTTTCCGGCTTCTGTTGGGAAAGAAAAATATAGAAAATATTATAGGCTAGCTGGATGATTGAGTGACTTTGTTTTACATTGTCGCGGAATTTTAATCGGCTTCCAATAATTAGTCATTGTTAAGCTGCTTTTGTGGAACTTGACTATACGTTTCAGTTTTACTGAAATACTATAAATTGCTATTCTATGTCGGCCATTTGATCATAAATTAATCATGCTCCTATCTACGCAAGGTACTTCTTTAGTATAGTAGTTGTCCGAATATACTCACTGTTCACGTGAAAGCATACAATTCCCTAACCAGTGCCTACTCAAAAGCACCCCCACGCCCACTACTTAAATCAACACCGTCACAATGGCAACAAGCTACCAGAAATTTTTTCAAATCGCTTATCTCTTTAACTCTTGTCAATGCCCTTACAACCTCCAAACCCATGATTGGATGAAAAATGAAGCACATGTTGCAAAGCATCAACCAATCAGTAACTGCTAGTCGACTTATTCGATTCCGATCTTATAAAGATGTCGTCTGATGCAATGAAATGCTTCCAAAACCACGAACTGTAACATTCGTTTCATAGCAATGAAACTGCAATGTAGGGGAAAAGTAGGGACAAAAGTATCTATGCCTGTAGCAACACTCTAAATGCGCTTCCCCGTCTTATATCAAGTCTATCGTTGACTGTTATGACATGTTATGACTATGATGACATGTCATCATAACTCCTTGTAGGTGGCATGATGCGGGCGTCTTGTTATGTCCTAATAGAAAGATCACTCTCCACATCACGCTGTCGGGATATCGGAAAAAACTGTGCGAAACATCTTGCACAAAAACTTCAGGATGCGAAAGCTCTGCGCAAGATGGGTGCGCAAATGATTTTCGCAGCAATCTTTGGACCGATTCAATAGAGACCATCTGATTTTGTTCGGTGATTTCTCACTATGGATGAGACATGGGTCCACCTCTTCACGCCAGAAACGAAACATCATACGAAGCAGTGGGTGGAAGCCGGTGGTTCAACGCCAAAGGAAGCGAAGTCGATCGCATCTACCGGAATGGTCATGGTCATGATCCTAGAAATTGATTAGCTTGAAAAAGGTAAAACAATTACAGACGAATAATACTTCTAGCTTCTTGACCAGCTGAATACCGAAATTCGCAAGAACAGGCCTGGCTTGAAGAAGGGAAAAATCATCTTTCACCAGGACGTGCGTTGGCGATGGGAAAACTGCTCGATTTGCTGGACCACCCCTCCTATTCTCCCGATTTGGCACCTTCAGACTTTCACCTGTTCCCAAACTTGAAGAAATTTGTTTCTGGAAATTGCTTCGCATCCAATAAAAAAGTTGAGAGGGCCCTAGATGAATATTTTCACAGCCTTCCAGACTCTCATAGAATACTGTTGTTAGAGAAATGCTGGACCAAGTGAAAATCGCAGTCTTTCATATGGATCGTGCCCAGAGCTTTTCCACATTTGGAAACAGTTGTACGATTAACTTTCAATGCTTGTTCGAGCTGTTCTTGTGTTTGAGTCGAGTCTACATCTAATAATGCTCGCAATTCTGCATCTTCAATGTTGTTTTCTGGCCTTCCACGGTCTTTGTTGTCGATGCCAAAATCACCAGTTTTAAAACGAACAAACCAGCGTTCACAAGGGGTTTGAGTTGTAGCATGTTCACCATAAACTTCTATTAACAACCGATGACTTTCAGTAGCTATTTTCTTTAAAAAAAATGTTTTAAAGCTGCCCGGTCCTTGTCCTTGTAAAGTTGTTCCTAAAATTGTACCGATGACATAGGTTAGGAAAAATAGGGTGTGCCATAAGACACAGACACTAGGCTGTACCTATGACATACTGTCTTGGCTTCTTTTCTTATGCTGTTAAACGTTGGACATTGATAAGCTCTTGTTCTCAACACACAGCCTCCTAGATGTCTCATATCTTTCTTTTTTTTTGATGGTGTCTGAAGTTTCCTAGTGCGTTTTAAAAAACCATGTGCCTAGGACGGTCTCATAGATTCCTTAAATCGAGATTGCAATTTTGAATGCCCAGAATACTCAAATAGTCGTACTATTAGCAAACATGTTAACCTTGCAATGTCTTGTAAGTGTCTGTAGAATTTGTAGTTAATTTCTAATCTCTTCTTATATCAACTTGAAAATCAAAAACGGTGTTCAAGCGATTGGGTATCAAGTGTAGTTACAAACGATAACACCCCTTGCATATGTTGCATTATGGTCTATATAGGAAATACTCAGAAAGAGCTGTCCCGGGGAGTAGTCTATCCTGCCTTCTGCGAGAAAAGATGATTCAAAAACATGGATTGTCACTTTTTTTTTGTAAACTATAGACCCTTCATGGTTCACTTTATAAATTTTCAAAATTTTTGTTATTTGATTGCGTCCTTACGTTATAAAAACAGAGACTTACATGAGTGGATTGACAGAACTTATAACGTTGCTGAGGTAGAATAAATCCTTAGTCACGAATATACAACAATACTGCAAAGATAAGGTCATGATTCGCGAAGTAGGTTCAGTAGACTACACGGTTTACATGGTTATTTACATTTTTCAAAGGCTTTGTCGGGAAGTTCGTAGAAATATTCCTTGGATGTCAGGCTGATGCTCAGGACGTCGCAATATATGCCACAATTTATATCTCTATGGCGTATCGCATCGCACTCTCTAGATCGAGGTAATATCTGGGCTTCCGCTAATTGTGTTCTTCGTGTACATATTCGAACGTTGTTATCTTATTTATCATTTTGCAGGGCCCTCAATACTTATTTGTCCTTCTTCAAGGCTCTACACTGTTTCGCAACTGTAATCTAGTTATGAGATTTACCATGGGCACAAACTGGTTTTGGGTGTGTAAGCATTTTATGTTTTATCAAAACAAAGCCCTCGTATGCTTCTTTTACGGAAATTCGGGTGGTGGAAACCTCGAGTGTTGGTAAGCAATTGCATTGGCGATTTCATTTCTAGTGATCCGATTGTGGGCTAGGGCCCAAACATGACGCAGTAAGTTCAGTGTACCGATTGCGTTCAGTGAAGTGAAGTCTTTTTGAACTAGCTTGGAAGTCGTGAGAAGGTTCGGCAAGTCTCTGAGAGCAGCTTGGCTACAGATGCAGATGTAAATGCTTCCTCCCCTCCACTGGTTTTCACAATATATTTCGGAGCCATCAGGATTGCGTATATCTCCACTTGAAAGAAAAAGGCAAGTTTTCCTAACTAGAAGTTAAATTGAAAGTTGTCGTCTTCCATAAAGACACCAGCCAAGTTGTATATGCTTTATAAGTTTCGTTGTCCAAAGCACCCTCAATTTCAAAGAAAATCCCTGCCTTGTATTCCTTCTTATCGAGTACTTCTGCTCACCAGATTTTGAAATTCACTGCGTGGGGAAACGTATTGCACATTAGTCGCAGGAACCATTCTATCATAAAACCAGTTTTGCGCGCCTGGGAATCGACGTTGGGAAGCGTGTAGCCATTTTTTTCGATTTTCGTTGTAAAGGCTACGCTCACTGTACGCCAGATGTTCGGTATGTATGCCAGTTTCCGTGAAGTGAACATTCTTTTCAGAGTCATCACCGTCTGCTCTATACCTTTTTGTAGCATAACTGGTGCTACCCGATGGGAGATACGAATTACGCCGTGTTGCGCCATTGAGGTCACTTGCAGCTAAAACGTCTATTTGATACACTTTCGCCGTGATTTTGACATCTTTCTGGCAGAAATAGTGCCCGGTGACTCCCCACCAAACCATCACAGAACCTGTATGGTGGTCGCATTTAATCTTCGGAACGAGCTTAGACGTATGTCCTGATGGCAGAGCACTCTATCGTTCTGTTTATTAAACGATTAACGGAGAGAATTTTCTCGTCAGTAAAAAGAATTCGTCTGTTGTCGTTCTGCGCGTACTGGCGAAGCAAGGCTTTTGATTTTGACTTTCGTTTCTGTTTCAATGCTTCTATCACTAAGTTGTCAGGAGGCACACCTGTATACGCTAGATCCGAAATCACATTTCAAGATGCACAACATGTTGTCCTTGATAATATTCATCTCCCAAGAGATTTATTCAAGTCATAATGGTCTCCATGGTTTCACGTGATTTTCAGTGGCCGCAACATCCGAAAGATTTCTTCTTTTTCGTAGCCGCGTTTTTGCAGGCCTATTACGACAGCACGATTTTTGTCCATTCCATCCATTCCAAACCTCAACAACTCTTAACGCGGGAACTTTACATAAATGTCACTTGTCAAATAGACGTCAAGTTGGAGTGGATGTGTTCATTGGTTCTTGAGAATGGATGTGTTTATTTCGTGTGCATTCAGTAAGTTGTTGTACACGTATTTGTTTTTTTTTTTTTTAAGAGTTCTCGAAGATTTTACCAATCTGAGTTAGTAAGTTTTTTCGCCAATTATGCTCTAAATGTCCAGAAGTTAAGCTGCGATTTTAAGATTTTAGAACTTTCCTTTTCCTACTTGACGAAGCATTCTGCTGAAATACATGGTTCTTGTGGATTGGGAATAGAATTGCAACAAAACCGGCCAGTACTTTGCCATGCTTTTGCTACTTTCCTCCAATATATGTATGCCGCGATCAATACTGTATCTGAATTTGTAGTTTCGTTTTACCACAACCTTATTTTTTGCCGTTTGTCAGGTTGGGGACTCTTTCCATTGTCCAGTTCCCATAAACGAGAGAAGAATGCTATGTGGAGGTGCCAATGATAAATGAAAATAGACAGCATTTGTGATAAAAACTGCTAAACTACAGTAACTCACACGGCGCAATGCCATCAATTTACTCAAAAAACCCTATTTAAGTCAGAATTTATTTCCGCATCCCCATTTCGTCTTGGCCTACATAGTATCCTTTTCTTTCTTCTATAATACCTATAAATCAAAAACCAAAAAGGAACTAAAATAAGAATCCAAAATTGATTAGAGTCCTTAAACTAGCCGCAAGGTCCCACATGCTGTCGTTGGTGCTAAAGCCAAAGAAAGCACACTCTTCCGCCTGTAAAACGCCCAACCCCCAATACCAACAGGAGTACGAAGGAAATCGTAGAATAACAACAGAAGAACTAATGTCGGGCAATAAAACAAAATAGAAACATCAAAATGGAATTTTAAAAGCACGACTCTTTGTCGTGCCCCCGCTTCGGGCCACCTCCGATTGTGTAGAAGAATACTTTGAATTCTCCGCATTAGAATTAAGGACGAAGGCCAAACTTTCGCTATTGTTGGTATTTGTATCTGTAAACATACATTAGTGTTCCCTATGTACGAGTACGAGTACGAGTACTCATCTACCCCTTTTCGATGACTGCTTAGCCAAAGTGGAATTTGAAAGTTTCTCAACTCGAAATGTGGTCGCGCGATATTATATTGTAACGAGTAGATGTTAGCGGATATGTATCAGGGTTGCGCGGCATATCCTTACAACAAAATGGAATGGAAAATAGAAGTATCTTCTTCCTTCTATTCGATGGGGGGGTTGGGTAGTGAAGAGGTTATGAAACTCCCATCATAGAAACGACAAACTCACTTAGCACAATGTGTGGAAAGGATCAAAATGCAAAACGAAAAACAGTAACGAGTAATGAGTAACGAATAATGGTAAGTGGTGAGCTACATTTTATGGGGAATGGGGTCGGCGGTTTTTTTTTGTTTTTTTGTTTTCCGTTCGAAATGGTTTCCATATATTTTCGACGTTGCAAGATCTAGGACGAGTAGAGTGGAGGTTAATATGAGAGAAGCAAGTACAGTCTTTGAAGCTAAGTGGTTAATACAAACGAGTGTTTCTATAATACGTAGGACTGTCCGTGGCCGTGTCCATGTGTGTGTTTGTGTTTGTTGATTTTATATGCAAATTTTTATGGAAAAACTTGCATGACGACAGTATGCTCTAGAGGAACGTAAGAACCCCCCTTGGTCCGACGAGAATGTCCTTATAAATATTCATCTATTCGGTGTCATAGTTTTTTTTCTTCTTTTACTTTTTTTTAATTGCTCTAGCACCAAAACTACCGCCATCACAATAACTTACAGGAGCAAGTGACATATTTCTATTTCTACGGAAGTGTGTGGTAAAATATGGAGAAGCATAAAAGTTCAAGTTGATGGAGTATGCATGAGGGGGTGTACTTTAAGTTATGAGTGCGACTATGAGTAGGACTAGGACTACATGTGTGAGTATTTGTGAGAATTTGAAACTGAATAATTCAATTAGAAAGGCGGAAATTTGATACGAAACTGCTTTGCTGGTCTGACATGTTGGGAAAACAACATTACTCGTACTTAAGCGACATTGATTTGTAAGATCGACTAGCAGACAGAGATGTGATGTGATGGGGCTCACTTATCAAGGCAATTTGTTTGGAGATGTTTTTGGTGACGACGAACGTGATGAAATAAAGGAAGCGACCTTGGCCTACGTTTTTCTCATTTTGATTTGTCTTGATGGGATAATGGGTGATGGCAATGGCAATGACAATGACAATTTCTAAAACTTCTTGAGTATCTTTCGACATACACACTCATTTCTTCTATTATGTGTTACACGAGTTAGGTGGTTTTTCCATTTTCTTTTCTGAATAAATGTTATGTTGAACGTTGAACCTTCGATAGTATTTGCAGGAGTTACTTAATTTGCGTTAAATCACCGTCACGTAGTCTCTAGAAACTTAAGCAACAACAATCAGGAATAAGGATAATATGTTGGTAGGTCATTCGTTTCTTGGCCAACTGACTATCTAGTGATGTTCTTATTTTCTTGTGTAGAGTGGGTTTGTCATCACTAATGTGCTATGGGCGATTGTATAAGTTGTTGATGACGTTGCTCAAATTTGATGTACACTGGAGGTTTCTTCTTTTACCTCTTCGAAATTGTGAATTGTGATGTTTTTTCACAGCTCCTAAAAGCTTATAGTTTGTCTTAGGCTGTTTGGGCTTTTTCTAATAATACTAAAATCAAACGCATTTGACGCATTAGAAGCTCCATGTGTCTGCATTTCCTGTGCTTATTCCTTACCTAACGTTTTCCCTTTTCAAGTTTTTATTTTTATTTTATTAATTTCTGACTCTCTAGAAGCGATTGAGAAGTACTTCGACCTAAAAAGATATTTTTTGCTGATTTGTCCGAATTGAGCTTAGGCTAGTTTCTACCTTCCGAATGAAGTTAGCAACTCTACAAGCAGGGGAATCCTTTAGTTCAGAGATGTCGAGTTGTTCTCTGAAGAAGGTATTCCGTCTGAATCCGTTGAGGGCTGGGCAGCAGTCACATAAAATGTGTTCAGCTGTTTCTTTATCTTCAAGACAGAGTCGGCAAGTCCTATTTTGCTGAGGTGATATCTTAAACCGTGATGTCGTGTGAGGTACCCTACTAAGTTTCTGATATCATGTCGATTTAGATTCAAACATCTGTTGGCATTTTTGTTAAGGGATAGGATGACTCGTTTGGCTTGTCTTAGACTTGGAGTCTCCTCCCAGTAATATATGCATTTTGGGTGTTCCCAGCGCTTAATGGCTAGGTTTACTACTGTTTCAGGGTGCAGCACAAGGGTTCAGGTCCATTGAAGGGGTTTCTGAAGCTTTTCTGGCCTGATCCTCTGCCTTTTCGTTTCCATCAATACCCTCATCCCCAGGCAGCCACCATAGCTTGGTCTTATTGCTTTTCAAGTAGGACAGACTATGGTTAGGATGGCATTTGATTTCATTTTTGACTATGTATTGCTTGAGACCGAAAACTAAGAGCCTTAAATGTAAGAAAAATGTGTGCAAATAATTTATATTTTATTTTTCAACTTCAAACATATTAATAACTTCACTATCAAACATTTTTTGTCATTTACTGGGAATTTCCGCATTAGGGTAATGAATGGGTCCGACGAAATCAATGGCCGATTCATTATATCAGTGATGTTGTCCGTTCGTGTCGTTTTTCTGGCGAAAAATTCCCTATAAGATTTGAAGTCTTATTGCGGGCTTCTTGGGCTTCTTCACTAAGCATGCCGATAGGTAATAAGGGCTCTCGAATTATTACAGGTCCATGAATTAGTATTTTGTGAAGAGTTGGTAACATAGGCATCCAAGGATA
Source organism: Volucella inflata (assembly GCA_928272305.1). Lineage (NCBI taxonomy): Eukaryota > Metazoa > Arthropoda > Insecta > Diptera > Syrphidae > Volucella > Volucella inflata. Next base: position 70,705,709 of record OV743719.1, read on the forward strand.
TAGTTTCACATATAAGCAAGCTGTCTCAAAACAATATTGTTCAAATTTTTCTGAATTTATTTTATATCCGCTTGAAATGGCTTGAAGTATTATGTAAATTCTTTTAATGAGTTCTGGATCGATGTTTGTTATAGAAGAGGAAACTGTGTGGTTTTGGAAGAACTTTGGAGCTACATTGACGTCATTAGCGTTTCCAAAGCCCGGTTTTGGTCTGTCTACAATTAGTGAAAGCTGGTTTTTAAATTGTTCTTGAATATTCTTTTTTGTCTTTGCTCTCTTTTGATATGAGCCAAGAGAGTGTTGGTAGTTTATAGCTCAAGTGCAGCAATGACTCAAACAACCTTATCCAGGCATGTAGTACAGAAATACCAAATGAAACATAATCGGGTTTGATTGGTCTCTGGCAAATTCTTTCGAGATTATTAAAATCTTTGGATGTGGCATCGCATAAGTAGCATTTCATACTAGATTTTGTTACAGAAAGTGCGTGTATGTATATCTTTCCATCTACCATAGTAAACATACGAGGGCGGGTCAATAAGTCCGTGACTTTTTGAATTTCTGACCTCTTTACTGAAACAGCAACACTGCTCCTGTCAACAGGCATCTGTCAGTTGACTCCTGTCAAAATTTAAACTTGCTACGTCAGTTAGTTTGTGTTTGACAGCTATTTTTATCAGACTACTCACTAATTTGAGGAGAAAATGGAAAAAAGTGAATTTCGTGTGCTTATTAAGCATTATTTCTTGCGAAAAAAAACCATTACCGAGACCAAGGCTAAGCTTGATAAAAACTATGGGGACTCTGCACCATCGATTTCAATGGTAAAAAAAAAAGTGGTTTACTGAATTTCGTTGTGGCCGTACAAGCACTGAAGATGCCGAACGTCCTGGACGCCCAGTTGAGGTCTCTACACCCGAAACAATCGAAAAAATTCACGATATGGTGTTGGCCGACCGAAGATTGAAAGTGCGAGAGATTGTGGAAGCCGTAGGGATCTCGCATGGCTCAGTGGTTTCAATTTTGAATGATCACTTGGGCATGAGAAAGCTTTCCGTAAGATGGGTGCCGCGTTTGCTCACAGTCGACCACAAACACATGTGCAGTTGCCATGGCAAAAATCCATGAATTGGGCTATGAATTGCTCCCTCATCCACCCTATTCTCCAGATTTGGCTCCGAGTGACTACTTCTTGTTCCCAAACCTGAAGAAATGGCTTAGTGGAAAAAGATTTGACTCCAATGATAAGGTCATCTCGCAAACAAAGGCCTATTTTGAGGACCTCGACAAATCATTTTTTTTGGAAGGGATAAAAAAATTGGAGAAGCGTTGGACAAAGTGTATAGAGCTCAAGGGAGACTACGTTGAAAAATAAAATTATTTTTTTATCAAAAAATCTGTGTTTTAATCCAAAAGTCACGGACTTATTGACCCGCCCTCGTAGTTTGATGAGTAACGACGAACTTTTGCCCATCTGAAATGATTTCTGTTGGTGTCAGCGCTCCTATTTGATGGTCTATATTTTCTTTTTTGGTTATTGATAAGTCAACTGTTTCTTTTTGGTATTTCTATTGGCCTTCAAAATCTTGGGGATGATGGTTTAGGGTTTTGCCAAAAAACTAAACTTTCTCCATTCGTAAGACGTAAGGGAACAAGACAAGTCGAAAACATATACTTATCATCTGCCACTTCAGATAAGAATTTTTGTTTATATTGATTATGACTCGAACTGCGATCAAATCCCCATTTTGAGTATAAGACCATCTTATTAGACCTTTCGGCGAGTTTTAATTGAATAACTGTTTTTTGGCTTTGCAATAAGCGCGTAGCTGTGTGGTCTAAAAGTGATTGCAGAGGTATTTCAGTCTTATATTCTGTGGCATAAATATTTTTAGGATACGAGTTCCGTTTTTCTGCTTGTACCAATTTAAAAGATGGAAAAATATCTTTAGTATAATTTCTGAATTTATTATATTGACTTCTACTCTTCTACAACTTAGCTTCAATTATAATTGAAAGTGCCTCACGGGGCGAAACTTTCACTAATTTGGCAGAAGAGCTTAAATCCATGCAGTCTTTAGCATATGTCGGAACATCCATGGATTTTTTTTAACTACATTTACTGCAACAGTTTTACCTTCACCCCTTAATTCATTTGCGCTGCATAAGCCAAAACATCTGCACTGAGCTCAGAACAAATATCTGCTATTTTTCTGCGTTTCGAATTTTCGCTACTATCGTGAAACGAGCTCGAAGGTCTACCACCTTTCTTAACCGGGTAAATTGTGAATTCACAATTTTCATTTAGCCATGAATTCTCATTTAACTTAAGTCTCTCATGATGCCTACCATGCTTGAGCCATGAAAAAAATTTTGAGTTTTGGGTATTCTTCCCATACAGGCGGCCCCAATGTGCGTCGGCAAAATGAATCCTTGCGTCGCCCACTCATAAAAAACCATGCAATTACTAAACCAATGGAATGACAACACAGCTTTGAAACACACTGATGAAGACCTAATATGGCGAGTTTACAGTTGCCCACACTTGTATGATAAATAGGATCTTTGCCCGAGATGAACACCTCTGATGTCAAAGGAAATGAGAGTGTCTTTTTAGTGAGAACTGGGCAGATGATACTGAGATTCCACTAATTTCATTTTTCTTAATTGTAATTGCCCGTACCTAGTTTGGCTTCTATTTCTACTTGGGTGTGCCCACCTATGCGAGGCCTTACTCTACTGCGTTATCCCTTCGGCATTTAAAAGTATTCCTAAAGTTCATTTGCTCAAAATGTCCTTGTCATAAGAGTCCATGATTTGAAGCCCTTTGAACCAGGCCATTGTAACTGCAGATCATTGTTGTTATGTTTTTGTCCAAATTCCATTTATGCAGACGGTGCCCAATATCACTTGAAGAATTTCTCCCTCGGAGCAATGGTCTTCAGCTTTTGCCCTCTGTCTCCAGGTTCACATGAAGTTGGTTAAGGTCCCCTTTTATTGTATGTGCTACCTTAGATGAGGCTGTCATCTACTACGTTGAGGCGATGGTGTTTATGCGCTCAAGGTGACCTAGGAATCGAAGTTGGCTTATCTGGGCCATTCTGACTAGGATCCTATACAGAATTCTCTTCCAACTTCTTTTGATACAAACAGGACCGTACATTTCCGTCGAAGAGTTCGAGAGGATTTTTATCTGCTTTCATCAGTGTTCAAGCTCTTGTGCCGTAAAGCAAGACTGGCTGCTGGGATAGTTTGTGTCTTGTAAAATATCTGGTTTATTGCCCGATCCTGGCTAGTCAAGTGCTACTTAATTGCAGCGATTTGGGAGAGTAATTTTTCGCATTATTACCGCGCTGGTGTCGTTTTTTAAGTTAATAGCGATATCGAGTCCCTTGCCACCTGAAAGTTGCAGCTGCCTATCGTGACGTTTTGTCCTACCCATCGATGTTGAGTTTGGCTTTTTCTTTTTGTTTTCTATTCATTGACCGCAACATCTATCTTTGCCACTTCTGCTTCAATAGTCGCAGTCGATCCATTGATGGCTCGCTGTTTTCTATTTGGACAGACTTTCAGATGAAAGATGGTGCCGCGTGGTGCCTTGTGAGGTTCGCACAATTTCTCAAAAACCACCTGACAACGCATCGCCCCGTTAAAGTCCTATCCTGGCATTGAATGTCTCGGTGTTGCCATTTAGACAAATGGGCTGGGAAGGGATACCAAAACTCGTCATGGCTCAGTGTAGTTTATCTCTGTAGATGCTGCCACATGCGTCTTTGCTATTGATTTGGAGCCCTTGGATTTTTTACAGGATCTGCCGCAATGTGAAAATTTGTTTTATCGTTGACATTCCTGCCCCAAAATCACACTGATAGGTGCTGGTCAAATCAGGCGCAGTTTAAGGAATGTGGCAGTGCTTAAGTTCCATTTTACGAGTAATATACTCTCCGATACTTTCGTCGCACAAGATTTTGGAGATGAGTTGATGTGTGCACCATAATCGTCATTACCTTTTGTTTTAAACAGTTCGGGAATAATGCTTTCGGCTTTGTTAGACTGCAGCTTTGAAATTGTTCAAATGACTTCACCTTGGTCGGGTGAACGGAAATGTTGTCTGCCTTTGTTGAATTGTTTAGAAATGATCTTTCCATATTCTCAGCATTCCATCTTTTCACATTTCTGTCCGGAGCGTCGGCATCCGTTTTTTTCTGAGAAGCCCATGTTACTGTTCGCGAGTGCTTTTCGTCCTTTGCAAGGCCGCTTTGTACACCTGCATTAGTCATCTATCCAACGGTTTCTTTGTTGGGAGAATTGAAACCCAATATATCAGAGAACACCTCTTTGATTGCTCTTGCAGTGATGACACTGGTGTATTACATTTGATGCGGGCAGTACCGGACTGCTCGAAAGATTAAGGGGAACTCGATCTGACAAGGACCTAGAGGTCTCTTGCGATCGTTGCACTATCTCACAATGATCCACTGGGTTTGGGCTGTTATAGTTAACCGCATACGTACTTTGGCTACAAGTGGTTAATGATAAGGAACCGATGTTTTCAGCTCGAAAAATTAGTACGTTGATCGCAATATGACGGTTTGTTGTTTTATAAATATATTGCAGCAACCGTAGTAATAGTGAAATTACGTCCCCCGCAAAATCAGTTATCCTGTGGCCGTTACCAGAGGTGATGTTGTGGAAGTTTGACTTCTCGAACATCTTTGCTTAACTTGGAATCAAAATCATCGAGGAAGAATCAGTCAATGACAAGGTCGCCCTGAAGCCTGAGGCTCAAGACATGTTCATTAGCTATTCCTCTGACGACTCCTCTGAAGGCAGATGATCTCCCGAAAAACAAAACCGTTAGGTCTGCTGTCCTGGTTCGTTGACAGTGAATTTTTTTATTTTTTTATCGTTTCCATATAGAGTTGTGTAGCCGATAATAGTATCATTTTACTGATAGAGATAGAGCACACACTTGTCATGTTTGTCTACCTGAGTAGGGATAAACTCTCACTCTCTCTCGCTGTACTCAAGTACTACACTATGAACTTGATTGTTGCGTTACAGGCCCAATAAAAGTTATAGGACAGTCAGCAGTTTCAAGATTGATTGTCGCGCTCATTAGCGGCTGCCTATCGAATTCAAAACCCCCTTTTTCAAACCGACACTAGTGTACATCCCATTAGATCCTGACTGACAGAAACCACATTTCTCCTACATCTAACCACGTCTCCTTTCTCATCGTCATTGTCGACATATATCATTTCGCCCTGTCATAATTCTGTCATTACCAGCTCAACTCATGCAACTTTCCCTCATAAGCACCATAACAGTTAGAGTGAAAAAAAAAAATCGACTGAAAAATCTCAAAAATTAATTGAAACCACAAAACTTTCCTCAACAATCTGTTGTCGTACCCGCAGTGCGCTGCACTCCGTACGAGTATCTCCGCGCGTTCACATTTAAAACATCTTTAATACCCGCCTACCGTATCCGCATCCGTTTTTATCATTTCCACCCGTATACATCCCACACTTTTCCGACTGAAAGCGAAGGGCAGAAAGGAGAAGAAAAAAAAAAGCTAAAAGTCAGCAGTTATTCATCAACACTTAGCTACTCGTATCTTGACATGATGGGACCACCCTCGTTTCTTCCGGATGTCAAGCATAGCATACTGTGCCACCACAGATGATTTATCCATTTATGCGACAAATCTACACAAAAACTCTCAATTTGCTGTGCTCTAGCTTCAGTTACAGTTTCATCTCTCTAGCTTCGATACAACAGAAACACTACAGACACCTACTGTAAATGAACGAACGAAAAAGGCAAAAAAGGAGAATAGAAACCGAATGAAAGAAGAAACAAAACAAACCGTATCATCATCCTGTACCACATACATATTCGTATACTCCTTGTTGAAGGATATTTCTTCATGGACTTCCCTTCATTCACTTGCACTCGAAGCCTGAGTTGATGGCGTGGCACAAACATTGCGGAAAGGTGGATAAGTTTCACCGAAGGGTGAGAAGGCCATTAGATGAGGCAGTTTCTGACAAACCAGGAGGCTCAGGGTCATGTTTCCATGAATCTGTGTTTGTGTCCGTGAGGATATACTTTCAAACAGTTGGGGTGAAGAGTTTTCAACCGATTGGAAAAAATTTGTGTTGATGTGTCCCGCCAACATAATCTGTTTTTTTTTTTTGTCAGGAAGAGTTAGTTTTTATAGTGGTTCATTACTTTTAATTGGGACTGTAGTTAACATCACCTATTTGCAGCTACAATATTTCCGAAGACTTCTTGCTCATCATGCGTGTGGTAAATTGGGGTGTGAAAGTGTGAACCCAAATCAGTTAAATGTGCCGAGTTTGGGCTTGTCTACGAGGCGGTTTTTGTTTTATAGTGGACCCCATCACGTCGGTATTTACCGCCCCTGAAAGACGGACAAAACAGAAGCGAGTTTTGAAAAGTTTCTGAGTGGTTGAATGAGGAGTTTTTTTTTTGCAAAAGTTTTGATAAATAATAAAGGTGAGTGTGGTGGTGGAGGTGGTGTCGGTGATGGTAATAGTTTTGTGGCTTAGTGGTGCTATGCAGAACAATTGAATATAAGTTTGTTTTTTTTGGGAAACAATTTTGTAATGGCCTGGGTCTAAAGAAACAATCCTATTGTTTTCTGTCCCCTCATCACTTGAAAGAGTTTTTGAGGCTTCGAAAACGTGCTTACGGAATTGGGAAAACTGTTAAAAAACGATTGGCATTAGAAACATTATGTTCTTCTCTGCTATTTTCAATTAAGAGATCAAAATGCGGAGGTTAAGCAGGGCCAAATACTCTTATGCACAGTCAGTAACCTTTATACGTTTCTTCGTGCATATTGTGTGGAGTAATTCGCACCACCTATCGATCACTTGCGATTTAGTGAATTTCGGTACCTAACTGTCTATGTAGTTAAAAATAATGGTCTCCTCGTCACCGGGCGGTCTTAAAAAAACTATAATGGCAATACCGGAGCAGCTAATGGGCTTGCAGACTAAAATGATGCCAGAATACAATGGATATTACCTTGTTGAACAACTTCTCCCATTTTAGGTTGCCAACTTGAAAGATAATGTTGAAGTCAAACGTAGCAAGAGCTTTGCCTGCTCCTGTTTAGTTCCATCCTACTATGATAATTCTTTAAAAGGGTCCTGCGCCCACATCTCAGAGCACTCTGTTTTCTTAAAGTGGTATACGTAGTCATTATAAAGGGTGGGCCTTCTGTGGGCATCTTTTTAAAAAAGCTGTACAAAGAGAGTGTTCAATATTTGTTTAAGATTGTTGCTTTATTATTGTTCTTGAGTTCCTGAATCGTTCGCATAACATCGGTCTTTAATGGCACTCCACAAAAAAAGTCCAAAGGCTGATAACATGATTATTGATTGGTGGACGGCTTGTAGCCCGCTCTTGCTGGAATCATAGCTCGATCAAGTGCAAATTCTCAATTTCTGGGCAGAAAAACTCGTATGTCATGCCTCATTAGTGCTCCCCAATGAATGAATTCCAGGGTGGCCGAGCTAAACAGTCACACGCTCAGGATGCCTCTCTATGATAACGTGTGGATTTTCCGATCCCCAAATACGGTAATTCTTGCTGGCTTACGTAGCTGCCGCATTGAAAATGCGATTCATTTGGAAACTTGTTTTTGTTTAGCAAAATTATCATCAATTTCGAGTTGCTCTTAAGTCCGAATAAAGAATCGATGAGCATTTTCCTTAGTCAACTGCACCTTGTAAGTGAATAATCCGAGAGACATTTATGAACCCAAGGCTTCGAGGCTCTCGGGTTTAGGCGCACACTTTCAGCAACAGCAGCAATCTTCTCTATTGAGCGCACGGGACGAACATGGAAATGTGTTCGGTTATCATTCAGCAGAACAATCTCACGATCTTTCTTTACACTTTGGAAGTAACTTGACACTATTTTCCAACGTTTTTCAAGGGTAAATCGATCAATTTCGTACACATAAAAGCTGTTAGTGGCAAAATAACATATGATTTAAAAGGATAACGATAGATGGCCTTCGCTTAAGAAAAATCTCTATAGCTGCTATTGGTACTGTCACCGCTGGCCGTACTTTGAACTGCGCATCATAACTAGCTGAAGCATGCTGTGAAAAGAGTAATACGTTCTTTCATCCCTAAACCTTAAATATTTGGCCTCGAATTCACCTTCCTGTCCAATATAATTCCGAGATACTTGGCATGTCTGTGTAGAAGAAACAACATTGTAGTCATATCCTTAGGCTTGCCGACCAACAACGACTTTTAATTGAAATAAGCCGCTGTTAGTTGGACAAGCATTAATAGTTAGTCCAAAAGAAAGTTAGTAATACAGGACGGCACTGAAATACTTAGTCTCTTTGACAGGATTGACTGAAAGCCCATTTCTAGTGCCCAGTCGTCGATGACTCTAAATCAGTTAGTCACCAGGAATCATTTTAAAGGATAATTCTTTTAGGGGTACTTGTCCCAGTGGGGTTTTCATGAGAGATCACGCATGCGTCGTGTCTTACTGATTTGGTATTTCTTGACATTTAATCGTGCCTTCTGCAAGTAATGTGTTTCGTGCGCTTAGAGCCATTTATAGTCCACATATTCAGGCTACGGAACGCATTTCATTATTAGATAATACACGACCAAATAGACCACTTCTAGCACGTAGGGAAGGAAAATTTGCGGCGGTAGTGGAGAGTATAAGCGATGACTGTGATGAAACGATTAAGCACTGTTCACAACGGCTTGACGTGTCGTATGCGACAACTTGGCGTATTTTACTTGAGGATCTTGGTTTAATAGCATAAAGAATCAATTCGTGCAAGAACTAAAGTCAAACGACTTTCCCCAATCGTCTGCGTTTCAGTTGGTGGGCTATTGAAAAGCTTCAGGAAGGTGCACTGTTTTCGATCGAAACTTTGTTCAGCAAAGAGGGTAATTTCTTGCTTAATGGCTACGTCAGTAAGCAAAAAAAGGCGGATTTGGGGTCATTAGTCAAACACCACTCGCAATGCTCACAATTGTCATCGAGAAATGAAAGCTCAGATCGGGCCATGTTGGCCACAGTTACGGCTATTATTTTAAAGAAATAATCTTCGAAGAATAAATCCTAAGAGTGGTTCTTTTGTATGACATCATGCTTTACAGACAGCACAGCTACATCATTTTTATATGCTTAAGCATAGAACGTCTTATGATTATCGTGAGTACCTGTCGTGAAGACTTAATCTCACGGGGTGCCCATACATCCATGGGAGAAAGGATACGCCTAGCCATCGTTTATTTGCTACTTAACAATATAATACCAATGCGGTAATGTGTTGAGGGCACAAATCCACCCTTGGTATGAGTCGAGGCCCACCTAAAATCTCTTACTGATCTTAGGGGCTCAGTACCCAGCACTTATAGCCACTCCACTCCGGGTATTGAGCCCTAGCAGAGCCACCCTCCCTGCGATTTAGGTTTAAAACCGTGACGTTCCCACAAGGGGGCCTACCTTAGCAAGTAAGGCCCGGACCGAAGTCCGGGGGGCTCCTAACTCCCACGGTACCGTGTTTTAAGTCCTGGTATGGACTACCAGCTTGTTACTGGACAAATTATAGCAACCATTAGAGGGGCAAGGTCTGATAATGTTTATGATAAGTCCAGTATTTACTCTACCCCCGCTTCTTATTAGACAACGTCATTGATGGACGAAGCCTTGATAATTGGGCGGGGGCCCGCTTAAGCATAGACGTCAGAGCTATTGAGAGTGCTAAGCGGTAAGTCTACTACTATACACCAACACAATAGCATTGGAGATGTTATGTCGTCTTGACCGTGCATTGCCATCACATATTGGTTACAATTATCCACAAACAGAGTCGTATTAACCCGCATTTTGCTCATCATTAAGCGCATTTTCACCAGAGGATGCATTCGCAAAGCAGTTTTGCCACATGTAGCTCGTCCATGAAGAAAGTTTGACTAATAGATCGTAAGCTCTTGCCGACCGTGTAGTCATATAAGTAGTGCCATCGAAAAATTTACCCACTTTCATTTCGAATTTACTTCCAAAAATTACAGAAAAATTACTCAAATTCTTCTTTTTTGTAATGCTGGGAATGCTTCTATTAGTCGAAAAGCCGGTTTTTTTAACCCAAAAAATGTCACTAAGATTTTGAGCCTTCTTGAAAAAAATCCGAACATTTCTGATCGTAATTTGGCAAAAAAAGCTGAATGTTCAAATGTCAAATGTCTGAGAAATGAAGAGAAATACTGGCTTGAAAACATATAAGCTCCAAAAGGTTCCAGATCGGAACCCCAAGAAAAAGTTGGATGCGAAACAACGGGCAAAACTTCTGCAATGAAATTTTTTGACCAAATTTTCATGCATTGTAATGGACGATGAATCGTATGTTTTAGCTGATTTCAGCCAGCTTCCGGGGCAGGCATTCTATACCGCCAAAGGTAGAGGAAATGTTGAAGCAAAATCTCGAACCTCGAAAAAATTCCTTGTTTTTGCAAGCAATTTGTTCTTGCATCACGACTGGCTCAATAAATGGCGAAATTTATGTATGTGGGTGCCTGCAGAAGCGCTTAAGGCCGTTTTACAACAATCATAGAGAACTCCCCTTATTTTGGCCTGATTTTGCATCATGTCACTATAGAAAGAGAGTGATCGATTGGTATGAGCTAAACAACGTTTCTTTGGTGCCCAGTGAGGCCAATCCTCCGAATTCGCCAGAACTTAGGCCATTTGAAAGATATTAAGCCCTGGTCAAAAAAGAGTTAAGGGCCACCAAAAAAGCTGTCAACACCCTGGAAGAATTAAAAAAATGTTGGAAAAATAGCTCTAAAAAGGTGACAGATTGATACTTTCAATTTTTTTTTAATTTTATAAGTTCTATCTTAACTGTAATTTTTATAAATTTTCGGTGGGTAAATTTTTTCGATGGCACTCCTTATGTGTCTATGTTCGCTAGGGTTTCGATGTATAACATATGTCAATGCCAGCCAGGCTAGGCAGTAAAGATTCCCTTAAGAGTTATCAGCAGCTGGTCTATTCCTTTTATTTAGCTTAACTGAATATACTCCATGCCATCGGTTCCAGACAACTTGAAGGCATCAAAGAAAGCATCAGATGCTGCGTTAAAAGCAGCTGGTTCGGGTTAATTTACATGGGGAGTTTAGGGGAAGCATTTACCGGCTTGCTGATCTCATTCTTAAAGCGTTCTCAGTTGGCTTTGATTCCCGTACCAGCTAAATCTTATATGGATGGAGGCCGGGATATTTTCACAAAGTTTTCTGCAGAATAGACGGACGAAAATAACCAATATTGATGACGAGCAAAATCATGTAATCTTCCTTACGCTTCGCAAGTTGAAGACCAATTTCTAAAATTATTGTAATTGGAGTGATACGGAAACGCTTGTCTGGTCTGATCTAAGTCTATTTGAGGTGATTTGTATTGGAAAAAAGTTCCATCAATGTTCGAAAACTTTAGAATTGATTTAAATTGGATTGCTATACATTTAAGTTGAGCTAAACAATTTTCCAGGTTCGTTGCAGCCACTTTTATGTTGAATTGGTAAATTTTACTTCTTTTTATCCCAGTCGCCATACACTCGAGCCACGTAGATAGCTCAAAAAATTTGATTATAAAACCGAACGCGGACATTTACCATCAACAAGCTCTACAAGATAGTCGAAATTCCATTTTCTAACAAAGAATAGGAAAATTACTCTCCTCGAAATCATTTGAATTTCGTTAAACCCATCCCATTGCTCACTTCTATCTGGTAGCGAGCGAAAACAATTGCACGGTGATGTGTAATAAAATCCAAAAAAGAAAAAAAAAAAACGAAAATAAGAGAAGAAAATGAAAATGCTCTCCTTCAGTTATGAATAAAAGCCTTTTGATGCATGCCATGGTGCGGACAAAACAATGAGGAAAAGAAAAACGGGACGGCTGTGGTTTGGCAATGTTTGGGAGGAAGTGGCTCACCGCCGTTCTTCATTCTGTTCGTTTCTACTTCATTCCATGTATACGAGTATCTGTATCCATGCCAAGTTTTCTTCTTTCAAACAAAAAACAAAAATGAACAAAAAAAAACTCTTAAAATGGAATTTCCATCCTCTCTAGAACAACCATTCTTACATTGCGCGATTCCACTTTACCACGAGATGTGATGACGATGATTTCTTCCTAGATTTTCTCACTTCTCTCCCGGTCCTGTTTCTGGGTTCGTTGTTGTGAGAAATTGAGAAAATCTTTTCGTTCAATTCCGGAAAGACATTGAAAAATCTTAAAAGAAAAGAAATCCTGAAGACCGTCCATTACTAAGTAATCCCTCCAATCAGTCGAAAACCATTGGATGTTGAGTCATCCAAAACCACCATCATCAGTTTCGTTGGGTGCGAACGCGAAGTCACCCAATACCCACCATCATCACTATCATCCACCTCCGCCTCACGGATTAGGGCCGCTCTGTAAAAAAAAAAAAAAAAAAACTCATTAATCGCTACTGCACCCCCTGTGTGCAGTCTGTGTTTGTTGCGTGTATCCGAATGTTTGTCAGTGAAGTACACGTACTTGTAGGAGTACTTCATCTATTTGTCGAACAGAATACGCTACACTACAACATGCCACCGAATGAATTGGTAGATACATACGAGTATATGGGTGGATCGGGGGTGTTCTATTAGTGGGACACTTTAATCAAGGTTGAGCCACTTCAGTTGCACTGATAGTTTAGTGAGTGACAGTGATTGAGTGTATATTCATCATCTCACTCAAAGTTTCCGTATTCGTAGAACTTGTGTTCTTAGGAATACACATCTAGTCATAGCCTAAAGGTGTGTCGTGTTCCAGGACGTAGGTGGTGAGTTGTTTTGAGATGGAAAACAAGAACAAAAAAAAACGAGTATCTCGGGATATTTCTGGTAGTGATTTGGGTGTTGTGGTGTAGAAAAAGCTATCTAAAATGCAGCGCTAGCTCCTTCGGATTGGCTTTTTTTTATTTTTTTTTTTCAGCAGTCTGTATGTATCTGTGATGTACTTTGCTCTATGGCGGTACACCGTAGTGTAGTGCAGTATTCAGTGAAGCGCATTTTAGGGTTTCCTCTTTATTTATAAGGAGGAAACATGCAAAGTCATGAATACGGATGAGATTATAGCACAGCTGTAGTAGTCTGTGGTAAACTCTGTTTCATAGACAGGTGTGCTGGGTATATTGTCCAGAGGATTTCTGGTGAAATATGGCTTGAGGTTGGTATCTCTGGTTCCTGTGTGGTCTGGAATACCGAAAATTGTTAACTTTGGGCTTTTGTTTGCCAGAGCGAAATTGTTGATATGAAACTCAAACAGGGGGTAGAAAATGTTGGTTGTGTGGTAGATTAGGATTATTTAGGGTTTTCCAGTGGCATGATTCAGATGTGAAGCTATCAATGGTCGACTTTTGGTTATCCCTTTGGGACAAACGGTTGTGGGATTTGTGGAAAATTGGAGCACGATGCTGTGGACCGATTTGTTTTTAATATTGGACCTCAAGCTGAGTATAGGGATGTCGGATGAGAACTTGTCAATGGTTGCCATAGTACTTTAAGTTGTTTTGAAGTTAATGCCCTAGTTTTCTCCAGTTGACCAGTGCAGCCGAATCCATTGCAGGATATATTGTAAAATCTAAAACAGTCATCAAATCCATTGCAAGTTCTGTCATTGAATATTTGTTATATCTAGCGCGCCTTTAACAGATCTAATGTACCTTTTAAATGTTATGCACACAAAAGATAGATAGCAATGCATGTTTGCAGCTTATAATGGCTAGAAAAAAAGTAATGTCGTAAGTAAGTAATGGTAATATCGATGGAGCACCTATGGTTATAAAAAGGGTGGAACGCGGTTATGAGGGAGACACTACATAAGTTGTTTAGGATGCGCTTATTAACTGTGCAATACTAATATCAGCCATCAGCTTAATGGCATTGTATTGAATTTCATCTAGCAAATACAGAGAGAAGAAGCACCTGATTTTTGAATTTGTGAACGCACTCTTTCACTAATCGTCAAACTGTCACTGTGAATTTATTCAGTAAATTCAACATTTTCATCATGGTAAAGTACACGCACGAGCAACGTCTGCAGATTATAAAACTTTTCTACCGAAATTCGGAGTCGGTGACTGCAACTTTAAGAGCGTTAATTCCAATTTTTGGTCATAATTCTCGCCCTAGTAGACAGGCAATAACAAGTTTAGTGCAAAAATTTGAGTCTACATATTCGTTGTGTGATTTTGCCGTGTCAGTAGGAGACAACGGGTTGGTCGAAGTGTCGAAAATATCGCTGCCATTCAGGCGTCCGTAGCAAACGATCCAAATCAGTCAATTCCACGGCGATCTCAAGAATTGGGCATCGCTCAGACCACATTTTGGCGTATTTTGAGCCATGATCACCGATTATTTTTGGTCCGAATTAGAAGATATAGACTTGGACGACATGTGGTTTCAACAGGATGGTGCCACAAGCCACACAGCACACGTTACAATCAATTTATTGAAGAGTAAGTATGGTGAGTGTGTTACCTCAAGAAACGGGCCAGTCGATTGGCCGCCTCGTTCGTGCAATTTAACGCCGCTTGACTATTTTCTGTGGGGCTACGTTAAGTCATTGGTTTATGCCAACAAGCCGACGACGTTAGAAGAGCTCAGAGCCAACATTGAACGCGAAATAGCGGCGTTTCGGCCAAAATGTGTGGCCGAGTCGTTGAAAATTGGGTCCAACGAATCAACCGCTGCAAACGTGCCCGCGGTGGCCATATGAACGAAGTCGAGTTCCATTCATAAATGTTTTGATTATACTTCAAACCGATAAGAAAGTTTTTGAAATATCTCAAATGGTTTGCGTTTTATTAAAAAAAAAAAGTTGTCAAGTCCTTATTGGAAAACCCTATATGAACTCCAGTTTTGGACAGACAAATATGTTGAATATTTTGGCCAGGGAATGTACGATTACAAATGAACGAATTTTTGATAAAGCAACCTGATATCAAACCCCTTTTGAAGCCTCTGAAGTCGCACGTGCTTCTTCGTTGCCAGATATGTGGAGATTGTCGGTGAGATATGCTGTAAAATCGCCAATGGATATGCTATGAAATCATGTTCTGACGGCTTAAATTTGAAAGCTTAAGCAGTGGTCTTCCATGCGTAAAAAAAACCACCCTTCAGTAGAAACAGAGATACTCTATCTTCACCAGCGAATTTGGGTATACATAAACCTTTAAGAACGCTGTGTAGGTGGATTCGTCCAATATATTGTTTGATGCGCTTTAGTATAGATAGAGACATATAGATAGATAGAGAATCTGGAAATGTAAGCCGGTGCTGAAGTACCCAGTACCCCAGGTTGGTTAATACTAATCCTTTCCTTAGGATAAGTCCAAAGAGCTGACAGGTTGGATGCCATTATAAATGTGTTTAAGGAGAATGTATAATTGTTTGTTGTTCTTGACGAACGACCAAATTTTATTACAATCTAAGGGATTTATTTACTTATTTAGGTAGCGCTACAGATCAGGGTGAACCTGGGTTTAAAATAACAAGCCTCTCTCGTCATCGCAGTCCTAAGCTAAGCTGTAGTTGCATACTCCAAGTCCGTTGAGGTCTCTCTGGGTAAGATTCGAAGACTCTGGTGAACATTCGCTCTACATTTCCTAGCCATCTTAGGCAGCCGATTCAAAGTTTTCTGCCGATGTCGCTCTATACCCCGCATAGTTCTTCGCTAAGTTTTATTCAAAAGCCCTCAACGCTAATGGGACCCAATATTTTCTGGAGGATTTTTCTTCCGAAACAACTAAGGACAACTTGAATTGCTTTCGAAAGAGTCAATGCTTCAGCGCTATAAATCAAGACTGGGATGATCACCATAGTATTACGGTATAGAACCTTACTACTCAATTGCTTTCTTAGGCCAAAGAAACAGAGTGATTCCTCGTTTCATTTTTGCAGATGTGTTTTTGGCAGAATTTAGTGCCTTTCTGCCTTGAAATTAAAAATGTCGACTGTGACGTTCTGTCCAATTCGTCGAGGTTGTATATCTCGTCTTCTTACCAGGCTTTGCCTTCTTTTATCGCTTAATTCATTTTGTCACCTTCTCTGTGATAGCCCGCTGTGTTTTCTTAAATATTTTGAATTCATCAGCATACGCTTGTAGTTGCACAAACTTTTGAAACATTGTGCTGAGCTTGACGGGGATGCCAAATCTGGGCAAGGCTCTATATATACCTCGTCTCTTTAAATGCTGTCATCTGCGTCCTTAAAATCGGTACAAAGATGGTGGGTATCGATTTGGCGTTCTTGCGTTCTTTCCAGAATCTGCCGGAGTATGATGATTTGGGGTCGTCCTTTTTTGTTGATCAGGCAACGATACTGAGATTCCATTCATGTTTGTTCCCTCCAAAAATATTTTCAGCACTATCATTACTTCGGTTTGGTTAGCTAGGCGGAAGTTGTCATTGTCTAGGTTGAATGGAGCGAATTTGGTTAGGCAGCCACTACAGGTGCAATTATGATACTACCCTCCATTCATCTGTTTTTTTTTTTATAATTAAGTTCATTGCGGTCATGCACTTCTTGGCTTAGATTATGGCTCAAGCGGGTACTAAGTGCGGAGAAAGTCGAAAGTCGGCGAAATATCAATAAGACCGGTGGAAAATTAGATCTGTCAAAGTAGTCGGCCTCCACCTTTTGGTAAAGGGAATAATTTTTGATCGATTGTCATTAAAAAGCTTGCTAGTTTCCTGATGAAACTGCAGGTGTGCGTTTCACACTAGATCGGGAGGTCTGCTCACTCAGCTCAAAGCATCCGATGCGAGCACCGTTCAGGTTCTTACCTTCTTTCATGTTTTGACAAACTAAAAGTTCGCTCTCTGTTAAGCGCTGTCGGCTTAGGTGCCGACGCCTTTAACTGCTGTGTCATCTCTCCTGGTAGAAGTTAAAAAATTTTAGTCGAAGCGTAATATTCGTTTGTTTCGAAGAGTGTTGCTATCGAATTGGTAATGGATATCTTCATTTCCAGGGTCTTATATTTTCTCCAGAAGGCCTATTGAATCAGTTGCAACTCATTGTGATGAGGTGTCTTTGTCGGAGGTAGTAGCGCAATTCTTCGATGTAGTGTCTTTTCTTGATGACAGTTCTCGTACGCAGCCAGACTATACACGTAATCTATCTATAATGCTTCTCATCGTTCGCTATGTTCTAACAATGATCTCAATCTCATCAGTTTAATAGGCTTTTGTGCGATCTTACGAGTTTAACAGGGATTCCATGGTTTTACATTCTTCAAGAATCTGACGTAATTTGACAAACCGTACAGACAGGCATCAATCACACAATTGAAAACTGTATTCAGTCGCGTACATAATTCCACAGATAGAATCCTATACGCGATGTTAATCAGACTTAACGTTGGATCGGACAAGAAGTCCAAAGATTCCATTCGCCATGCTTACTCTTTTCTGACCAAATCTTCCCAAGTGGTTTCTTTAGCTCTGAGGTCTTGTTATGTCCATCTATGTTATCTTGGCTCTCATCGCCCAAGTTGAATGATTCGTTCTGCCTGACAACGGACTTTGTTCTTTCTTTATTCTCAACACTCACTGTATGTCATGCATTCTAGTAAGACTTCCGATCGTTGTTGTCGTAACAATGCCTATTGTTTCTTTCTTTGTTATTGAAATTGAAACTCTCGATTTCTTCAGTTGCTCCCTTCTCATGTCCTTTCTGTTTCCTTCGAATAAGCCAGTATTTTTTCCCTTCTTCTTTTGCCGTAGATGGCACACGCTGCTCTTGTCCTGTTATGGTACTCTGTTTACTCGTACTGTTTTGCTGTTTTGTTGCATGAACCTACTTGCATGGACTCTTCATCAAAACAAAAGTTCCGTAGTCGTGGTCGGGTAAAACACAGCATTTCAGTTTCGGTGTTTCTGAAGGCATCTTCCCATCAATTCCACTAATCAGCACCTAAGGGAGTTGACATGAGGTTGAGAAATATGTTTTCAACAGCCCAGATGATTTGCTCCGGTGGCGATTGTAGTATTCCAACTACACTGATATTCCATCCTGCATCAGAGTCAAGTAGCTAAGTCCATTTTTATTTATGGTTTCGTAAAGGCTTTGCCGTGGGATTGTGCTTCAAAAAATGCCCATTTGTCTGAACTCGGTAGGTTTTATGAAAAAGAACGTAGAAACATTCTTAAGTAGCACTGGCCGCTTTTATTCTCAATCAGTTGTTCGAAGTAATGTCAACTTTTTTTCACCTTCTTTTTGTTCAACTAAGGCCTCCCCTAGTTTTTGGCCTGCTCGCAGCCTGTCCGAGGCCCGAACATTCTATGTGTGGACACGATACATGCAAGTTCATCCCCGGTAATTCTCCACAAGGAGGTTTTGGTCGGACATTAAAATGTTGCCACTTTCTTCTGCTCAACTTTTGCGATTATAGTTTTTGCGAGCGAGGCCCAGTTGGATGATACCATTACCCGTTGGCTACCACGAACTGGAAAAATAAGCACAATTAAGTGAAGTCACCTGCCATTAACCTTCCCTCGAAACAATTCAACATCTGTGATTACTAGGGACTACTGACTTTGTTGTATCTTTTACAGAGTTCTTTGCCTTCAAATGCTTTTGTGAGGCTATCACTGTTTGTGTACATAAATGTATCTTCAATGTATGAGTAGTTTTGCATCTCCAGCAGTAAATGAAGCCTGACCATGCTTTAAGACCCTTATCCTGTTCTTCTGCTATCTTAGCCACTACCTCCGTTTCCGTAGAGCTCCTGGTTTCATTAAGACGGAAGCATTGTAAAACCACCTTAAAAATGTAAGCCAAGAGACCTACTCTACAACAAATCTAAAAGTTACGTGTGATTGGAACAACTAAATATAGTTCTGAACTCAAATCTGCGAGTATTTCCTATTCTTAAAATTTTATTTAACACTCACAACTAAATTCTATTTCTTTTCTTTACAGGTAAGTCAACGTTACAACATATTTAATGCAAGAGGTAAGATTCTGATATCCTTTCCCCACATTCACGCCATTCAGAATTGAGAAAAAGTTGTAGTGCTTAAGAACTTCGCCCATATAGGGCAGAACTAAGTATCAAGTATTGATTTATGTGGTTTACATCATATATTCTAGGAAAAGTGTAAATAATCACTTTACAAATAAGTCAACAATAAATTGCAACGCAAAAGAAACAAACGAGGAACTCCGATATTCTCGTAGTAACCCGCCCCATTATAAATTGCATTCAATTCGTTCCAAAGAGTCAAGGCCCGTTGAACAGTTTCAAGGAAACATTCTCGTACTTCTTTGCAATCTATTAAATTTCCAATTCATTGAAAGCCAACTCCAACTCCAACTCTGAAGAAGTTAAATAATCGATTTCTTCCACCAAGAACCCAGATGCTCTTGTTCTATTGAGTGCACCAAAGTAACCAAAGTCTTTCGCCATAAGTTGGTATTTCTAAGAATGAGATACATTTCAACTTGAGAAACTTTCACAATTTATATACTTAATCTTCTCAATTTTCTTCTTACTCTTGAATAAGATACTTTGTTCTAAAATATCATCTCTCACATCCAGAACGAGGGACTGACTATATATTTCCAACTACGATAGCAGCACCCTCCTGCAATATTTTCTGGAACATCAATCAAATCCTAAACGCATTGCTGAACGTTTATTTCTCATAATTCATGATGAAATCTTATACCGCATAATGATTTGAGAATTGCCATAAATAAAAGGCTCTTCTACCTTCTACCTTCTACCTGCCCTCTGCTCTCTGATTGTTATTATGGGAAACGAAATTTTGCACGCCTAATTCCCATTCTTAGGCTACTACAACAATTTCAAGCATGTCAAGTTCATTCTTGAACTTCCTCGTCACGCACTTTGCTTGTTAATGTTTCCCAAAAACAAGGTCGTCCAAATCGATTCAATCTAATAAACCATCACAGAATGATACTTCTTCAATTTAACCCTCGAAATAGCTTCTGTTTCACGGAGTCTCGGCAGACTCCTTCTTCTAATTCTAATGATTCTGCAACGTTCGTTGTATAGTAGACATCAGTACATCAAGAAGACATGATAGCGTAAAGTAAAACTTTTACGACATCATGACACGCATATGTCGACATTGGAGGACAACGTCACGTTATATGGGTTCGGCTATTCTCTCCACAAGCCAAAGTAGACAAACCACCACAACACCACAGCACCACAAAGGCAATAAATGATTATTTCCTGTTTGTAAGGTTGGGTAATTCATCGCCGTCCTGTTGATTTGGAGATAGGTCGAAGGAGACTGGTTTCTTCCAAAAAATCTGAAAAAAAAAATCGATTTCTATTCCTTTTGCAAATGTAAACAAGGATATCCTGTCCTTGTGAGAAATTGTAATTTATATGCAAGTAGCCACATCAAAACGGACACCCCAAAGAGTTCAGAAATTTACAAAATTCTAAAACTGAAGACGCCAGCTCCATTTGAGATTCAATTTGACAAATACGAATGCGAATATCTGTACTTTGAGGAGGTTTCTTCATTTACTTAGGACAAAGAGAATATATACCCAAGAGATGCCGGCGGGAATTGTCCTTTTCTGTTGACACTTGCAATTTCTTCAGAGGAACTGCATTCGGACCACCCTTTGTGAGAGTCAAGGAGTAACTCAAGTGGCTAATGGAGGATGGAAGCCTAAGTGCATTAAGTAAATGCGAAAATAAAAACGTTACGTATACGCCCTGGTGAGCTTTCAATCATCCTTGTGTGTATGTAGTGGATTTGGAATCCCTTTTCCAAGATTTGGTGTGAGTAAATTTTGTTAATGACATTCTTCGAAGGCGACAATGCAGGAACAGGAAAGGGGAGGGCCATGAGTAGGAAAATTGATTTAAGAAATTGTGGATGTGGATACAAGATTAGCATACACGCAAATTTCGGTTGGTTGCTTTGTCATACTCGTAGCATTGTCAGTGTCCTTGTCACTGTCATTAATTATGCAGGAGAAGGCAATTGTTTCATGTCGCCAACATAAATCACGTTCAAGTTTTGAATTATTCAATAGGATTTGAAATATGCGTTGTAATAAGTTTGTCAGGCCCATTTTGCTGGCATCAACGGGAGTCACATTCAATCTTTTAGTTGGAGGCAATCAAAATAAATTTAAAGGCGGATGACCTTATTTTATTTATTACTTTGTACCTAGATACTATTGTGTGTCTGTTGTCTCATATAAAATACTTAGATTGGCCCAGTATTGAGGAAAACCATATCTGGAGACAACAAGGCTATAATAATCCAGATTTTGGAAATTTGTCTTCTGAGATACGAATGTCGACGTCGATCGCTTCTAGTATTAAGCTTGTCCTGAACTTCTTAAGTGAGTGATAGTGCTTTCAAAATTTTGATCGTTATACTGGGATGTGAATGCTTTATATGGTCGAAGGAAATTGTGTCCGATAAATGGAACCTCAGCGTTGTTTGTCCGATCCTCAAGAAAGAAGACCCTCTGAACTTCGCCAATTATAGGGGAATCAGTCTTCTTAAAATCGCATTCAAGATCTTATCTGCTGTACTGTGTGAACGCCTGAAGCCGTTCCTCAGCAACCTGATTGGTCCATAGCAGTGTATCTTTAGACCAGGAAAGACCAAATATAACGGATTTTGGAGAAAACTCAGGAGCTTCAGATCGATACACATCACCAATGTCTTATCTCTGCCAAACTCGTCCGTCTGTTCAGGATGACGATGGAGAATGCACACTGCTTTGTCAAGGTCGGTAAAGATCTCATCGGGACCTTTGATGTCCAGAAAAGATTTAGACAAGGCGACGCGCTGTCATGCGATTTTTTCAACATTGTGCCTGAAAGAATAGTGCAAAACTCACGAGCAAACTCAAGAGGCACAATCTTTCAAAAGTCCGTCCAATTTTGTCATAATCGGAAAAAAGCAGCGTGATTTTAGTGGTGCCCTTGCAAGTTTTGAGATGGAAGCGGTGAAAATGGCTTTAACGGTCAATGAGGCAAGACACTGAACACCGACGTCTCGGACAGAACGTTACCGTCGACAAGTATAACTTTGAGATAGTTAAGGACTTTTTCTACCTAGGCTCCGCTTTAAATTCAGACAACGACACCAGCGCTGAGATCAATCGAAGTACAACTCTTGCCAATCGCTGCTCCTTTTGGACATGAAGGCAATAATCCCAGTCGTGCCCTATGTCGCAGAGGCATGAACACTATTAAAAATGAATGAGGGTGTCGTCTCCATTGACGATGAGTGGAGGGTGAGATACAACGACGAACTGTATGAACTGTTCAGCGACATCGACTTTGCCAGAAGAGGGTATATCCAACGACTGAGATGGCTGGATGAACATCAACATTCCGGTCTGACAAGTCTTCGAATCCGCCCCCGAGAGACAGCACAGTAGAGGAAGACTGAGACTCAGGTGGCGCACGAAAGTGAGAGGGGACCTCAGCCAACTTAGCGTGTGAAACTGGAGGCAGCTAGCACAAGATTGGGGTAGCTGGGGACGCTTGTTGATTTATGCCCAGGTCTACCCCGAACTGGAGCGTCACCTAAACCAAGTAGGTATGAATGCTTTATACACCCCTGGACATGCAGCGGTCTCATAAATAGCCATCACTTCCTTCTAGAAGACACTTTAGTAAATCAAGAGCCAAACGAGGCCTAAAAAGTCTTTACTACTATCTTGCGTCTCTACAAGTCGATTACTTATTCACATGCTGTTCTTTTAAACTGCGAATTTTAGTATTGAGACTTTTTTATTTGAGCCGTTTTTTTTTCAGTCCCAAGCGACGTCTTAAGTGCTTTTAATCTTCCTATAGGTTGCTTAAGGCGGCAATAGAGCTACATAAGCAGTTTGAAGCACAGTCTTTTTCGCAGGCAATCTATTTTTAGCTCCTATGAAGGCAGATTTTTGTCCTTGCATGATAAGGTGCATGGTGATTTTTCACACATAAACTTTCCAGTGATTTATTAAGTGATTTTTGTCTTTTCTTAGGTGCTTGCAATGACATATTTTTTACGTCCGCATATTGCTTAAGGAGTTATTCCATTTACGATCCAATCAGACTTTATACTTAAGCGGACAGGTGTTTCGAATTTCGGAGGGCTAAAAATGTTTTGGCAGATGTATGCAAAAATAGATATCAGAAGCCTCGAGTCAGCCCCTCTGGTGAAATTAAGTCCTGTCTTGTATTTTTTTTGGAAAGTCATCCCTCTCTTTGTGGTATAGCTTTTTGTGAGCGGGGAATACGGTCCCGTCAGGGGAGTAAAAACGTGAAATTCTTGAACGAAATTCTTGGTGAAGAAATTTGTTATTCATCAATCGCTAATTGGCTCAGCATAAATTAAAAATCGAGAGATAGATAGCTAGGCGGCAAGATATCAAACTCTCTTTTGGATTACGAGACAATGGAAGATCTCAGACCTTAACTGGGTAGACTCAGATCGAATATATAATCAGAAGGCAACTTGACATCGTAAACCCACCAATGTCAAACGGAACATGCACAGCCCGTTTAGTCATACCAATTACACATATATTAATCTCCTAAGCGTAAGCTAGTTCTTGCTTTTGAATTATTTTTATTTCAAGTTGTAAATGTTTGTTCATTGAGTCGAGAAAATAATACCGGCTAAGTGGTCGCCGCCGCCAGAAATGATGACTATTTGGGTCCGATTTATGGCATTTTCCAACACTCCGGCCAGAACTTCCGGCGAGGGGTCCTCGCAGTCTTTACGGATATTCGCTTTGAGGGCTTCAAGAGTGTATATTTGAAGACTCGCGACTTCAAAAAAAGGAGAGTCGTTGAGCAAGGCTCAACAGCAAATCCACAGAAGTCGTGTGTCCTCTGCAACCCCTTTAAAAAAAGCTGCGATATTCTCAGGAAAACGGCTGCTCCGGGGCCAGTCAGACCCGGCAGCATCTCGTGTTGTCCCATACTCTTCTAGGCTTAACGTTGTAGTATTTGCCTGATTAGTGTCGGACGACCGGAAAATCTGTGCCGAAATTCATGCTGCGCCAACACCACCGATGAATTATTCAACAAAAAAAATCGTGACATTTATTTCGCGTTCTTTAGGAGAGTCATGTCTTGTTAACGTGTATTTTGTATCTGTCAAATGTCAAAGTAGAATTGACATTTGCCACCATTTGCAAAAATTATAGCATCTTCCGATAGGGTGATAATTTTTGCGCCACAACACTTTATGGTTTAAATTTCATCTCGAGTAGCTTAACGAGTTTAATGCGCTGTTTGATTCTACACAATAATTGTGTCCCTGTTTTTTTTAACGAAACATTCAAAAGGAAAATACGGCACCCGGTTTCCAGTCTTAAAAGAAAATAATTGCAAAACTGAACAATGTTCAAGCGACCGGGTACACTATGCTAAGTTTGCTGAAATGTCTCCGTCTGCACTTAAACTCATCAAATCTTCAATGGAAATAGTTCATTTTCGCAAAGATCTTAAAAAACACAAACCCTCTGAAACAGGTCGTATGCCCTTATCTCCTCTTCTGCAGTGGCGTTTTTTGTAGAACTCCTTGCGAAATATATAAAACAGCATATGTCGAGCCCGTACTTAAGAAAATGCAAGTTTTGTCTCTCTACTCTAACAGGCTTTTGTGATGAAAATCCTTTCTACTCAGGTTATGAAAGTGCTTATAAATTGTCAGTTTATCAATAATCTCTAAAATTTCGCAATCATTCGGTTTGTTTGGCATGTTTACCTAAAATTGGACCTAAAAGTTACGCGCATTCGGCAAAAGCAACATTTGCATTTGTTTCAAGTCTTATACGAGGGTTGTCTGAAAAGTTTTCGACCGCAACGTAAAGATAGCGGCACTCGTCAATAAAAGCTAGTAAATGCTAGTTGTACATCTTTTGACAGTTACTTACCGAAGTTTCAATCATTTTGGACGCCCAGTTTTTAGTTGACTGTCGTTTGAGTGAGTCGATGTGAGCGTTTTTTTGTGAAAATGGAACGTGGCCGTAAGAGCGTTCGGGACGTCCAAATCTGTGACCACTGACGGTAACATTGCTAAAGTTCACCAAATAGTGTTAAACGACCGCTGAATTAAAGTGAGAGAGATAGTAGAGGTTATGAAAATGTCCAAAGAACGTGTTTGTTACATATTAAAACCAGATTTAGGCATGAAAAAACTGTTCGCGCGTTGGGTGCCGCGTTTGCTTACGTTAGACCAAAAATGTGTTTGAATGAACATGAACATTTCCAATGCTCTGTTGGCGCAGTTTATGCGCAATAAATCCGAGTTTTGGCGCCGATTAATTACTGTAGATGAAACTTGGATACACCATTATACGCCCAAAACAAAAATTCGGTCAAAACAGTGGAGTGCAAAGGGCGAGCCGGTTCCAAAATAGTAAAAACTGTTTTTTCGGCTGGGAAAGTGATGGCGACTGTTTTTTGGGAAAGAAAAGGAGTTATCTTAATCGATTATCTCCAAAAAGGAAAAACCATTACAGGAGCATACTACGCATCATTACTTGCCAGGCTGAAGGCAGAAATTGCGGAAAAACGGTCACATTTGCAGAAAAAAAAATCTTGTTTCACCAAGACAACGCGCTGTCTCACACCTCAGCGGTTGCCATGGCGAAAATCCATGAATTGGTTTGAACCGCTTGACTATCCGCCTTATTCACCAGATCTAGCCTCAAGCGACTTCTTTTTGTTCCCTCATCTAAAAACTGCGCGTGAACAATTATTATATTGCAGAGAAAAACGCCATCGCTGGGTGAAGTATGTAGAGTTGCAAGGAGAATATGTAGAAAAATACAAAAAAAAAATTGAGAAAAATTGTATCATTGTTCGGTTGGAAACTTTTCAGATAACCCTTGTACAAGTACACATAAATTAAAAGCTGGCATACCTCAGGGCTCTCTTCTCTCTACGACACATTTTTTTTTTTTTTTCATATAAAACCTACTATAGTATTGCCTAGTCAATTGACACATTATATCACCGACGTAATGTATACTGTCACGTTTTGTGTTACTGCTTCGTTCAGCATTCTCCTTCATTGTTCCCCTTCATTCCCGCAACCGTAACACCCGTCTTATTTTGAATACTCATCAGTTTATTCCCCACTCAATTTTCTAACGCACTCTGAAAATCTTGTCTCTCTCTCCTAAGCTGAAAGTGCTTATCTATTGCCTCTCACAACTCTTTATTCTCCATCCAGTACGATCTGCAAACATTCAAAACCAACGTGCACTTATCCTCGCTTTTAGAGTGGAAGCAAACACTTACTAGTTTACGAGAACTTACGAGTAACAATGATTCTGATACTGTTTCAACGATTTATCTCTGATGAACAAATTGCTTTAAAGGCTCCAGATACTCTATTCAGCAACTAAAAATGTTTGCTTCTACTAGTTATGTTACTTGTTCGATAAAAGGAGTGAGGTGATGAACATCTGTGCACTCCTTAAGAGTTCGGTGAACGTCCTTAATGCAAAAATCAATCACTTTTCATAGATTTTAAAGTACTCGTATCAAATGATATTAAAGGATTAAATCTCTTGCTTACCCAGCTAACAACAAAATTGTTTCACAAATTCATAACCTAGATTTTAATGCCACAAGCCTATCACCTACACACAAAATTAATTCACAAATTTTGGGGTAATACCCTCCGGATAATGCACTCAATTCGAGACACCTGCTTCATTTAACATACTACAGATTGTCCTGTCTCTATTATTTTGCTACACAAAAGTGTCTAAGCATTTCATAAGCCATCAAGCATTGATGTGACCTTATTATGTCTAAAATACTGCTTCCCCTCAAAAACCACAGCTTCTGTCGAATTTAATCACATTTTCCCCCAAAAATCCCCTAAGGGATGCTTGCATTCGTAAATTCGTACGCTTACCCTGCAGCAGTCTACGAGTAATCCAAACAACAAATCTCAATGAAGGTACTTTCCTGTAGATTTACGTATCCATAGCCAAGTGGCTCTTCTGTGGTTTGTTATCGATCCAAAAGTGCCGGTATTCTGTCTCACTTGACTTTATCTGTCCGTAGGAGTACGGTTTACGAGTTGTACATTGAGGTCATGAAACAAATTACGCAACAATCCTTCCGTGCTGACCAATAACCACCACCACCACCATCATCATTGTCATCATCATCGTTTTGCCAACACGATATGATATCAACATTAAATGAAACATAACCTAGGCAATAATTTAAATTACTTACAAGCTACAAGCACCACCACTAGCTCCACCATTCGTATCACCCTTTTTGGTCACTATTGTATTGGCACTTAGTACTGCAATCATTTTCAAGCTGCCTCCCGTCGACCTATCGATTGCTTACCTCCCACCCACACGTAAACAGAGAGAAAGACCAAACACCTTGCGGCGTTTTGTCATAGCTTCTCCATCCCTTCGAAACGGTCATTTGAAGTGAAATGCGACTAGCTAAGCTACCCCCTATTGACAATGCCAATTGGCTAAATGCTCTTACTCAGTATACGTGTATGTAGCTTAAGTTGTATCTTCTTTTGATTGTTAGCTCTTCCATGACTTATTCATAAGGGAGATGGCCCGTGGTGGTGATGTCGGGGCTGGTGCTGGTGCTGGTGCTAGTACTAGTGGTGGTAGGTAACCAGAGAAGAGGTTACGATGTTATAGACCAAAGAGCTTACCTTTTTGTGCTAAGTAAATCATAGGTTCTCATGTACACACTTAACCACGACAACAATTCCACCTACGAACATCAATAAATCTAACCCTCGGACTCTACCACCCCTAAGGTATTCGTATGTATGTACAACCAACAACGAACAACGTGCAACGTACAACCTCTGCAATGACATAATTTTAGCATTTTCTGTTTGGGGCTAGGTCGTGAGACTGCTTTTCATGAGCGGCCATGTCAAGATATATGGAAGCTCATCTGATGCATAAATTTCCAACGACATCCGGTATTAAATGGGTACCATTCGTTTTCGAAGAAAGATGACTACTTGGGGGTTGTAGAGGAGGATTCTAACTCCCCAAATTCCATTCTTATTCCAACAAAAGGTCATCTGACTTGGCACCTTATCAAATCCCAGTAAGTGTGTCCTGTGTAGCTGTGCCTCCGTGACTGACCATGCCCGTGTCACAAGCATATTATTCTTTCTAAATTTAATAATTAAAATCCCTCTATACGATGATAATCGGGGTTTCTGTATCACAAGCTGGAGGCGAGAAATTGAATCAGAACGCGCGTCTCGCTTCTCCAACAAATGACCAATAAAATTTTAATGAAGACCACCTTCCAGCTGGTCAGTGGCAGCGGTACATGAAATTTTTTTCCGCACATTCTCCTCTGTAAAATTTAATTGCATTAAGGTCACCGTTGGTGTTGGTACTCGGTCGTCGGGTTAAAGGCTCAAAGATTGTAGAATGAAGTGGCTTGGATTGGGATACCCCTTTGTTTTTGTGCCTTCCTGCTTCTGGTTGTTTTAGGATAGCCGAACTGTTGAATTAATAAGGACACAAACCCCTTTTACCCGTAACTGTGTACCCTGAACTAAGCCAAGTTGAGATTAATTATGATTTTTAGCGTGGATAGCGTGAGTTAATCATGGTTGATGGCATCACAAAGGAATGGGAATACATACTTGTACGAGTAGTCGCATCTCCTTATATACGAGTACGAGTATAATAGCTAACAGATTGCCATTAAATTTCAGTCAAAACGGAGCATCTTCCCTTTTTCCGTTTCGTTAATAACTTATGAGCACTCATAATTTTGTGGCTTTTAATTAAATTGCAGCTGGATAAATTCCCTAAGGAGTGTGTTGAAGGATCAAAACAGAGAGAGATATTTTGAGAACTTTCTTTAAAGCAGCAGCAGAACTCGTGGGCCATAAATTAAAAGGAGAAGAGAATGCTGTGTTGGAAGGTTTGCTATCATACAATCTAAGATACTCGTACTATCTGCTGACTTGGTGTGGCTTGAATGAATTTTTTATAGTTCTTGACAGATAGGAATTGCAGTTGTACATACATTACATACTACCTGAGAATATCTTCCTTTACATGAGGGCAGACCGAGCCTTATAAAGGTTGTCCAGATACTGACAGGTTTCATATGAGATTCAAAGAGTCTTTGAGTGCGTCACCAACATTTTAGAAAACCTCATCATGGCGTGTTAAAAGCCTATCTTGAGAGATTGTTCACAACCGAAGTTAGCGTGTCTGTCTTGTATGATAAGAAGATGGACGTACTCTAGGTATATCTAACTCAGAATAAGATGCGATGTCTCGGGCTTATTTAAGAAAAGTAATCCGTGAAAAACACATTCTACACACTTAGTAAGGGTAAAATCAACAATTTCATTAGTGCTCCTCTTAAACTCAGGAACGAAGCAAATAAAGGTTGGGCCAACAGCTAGTGTGGAAGTATTCGTTAAATTTAAAAATTAAATAGAACACAACATCATTCATATGACCACCAAGGCTTCTGTTGCAAGCCACCATCCGAAGGTCAAAATTATCGATGACTTTTTGAAGAATAAGTGGGCAAATGGCCGCAATTTCAGTTTAGATGTTATGTTTTAGATGCTGAATTGTCGCCGAGTTATTGGCAAAGACCTTACTCTTCAAATTACCCCACAGGAAGAAGTCTAAAGGTGTCAAATAATGCGATCTTCAAATTTGGTACGCAATAAACTGGTTGATTGATGGCCTTTGTGGGCGGTAGTACCATCTTGTTGAAACCAGTGATAGTCCAGACCCAATTCATTCAATCTTGGAAAAAAATTTATTGTGGTACCGTTCTCCATTCACTGTAACTGTCTCTCCAGCTTCATCTTCGAAAAAGTACGGGCCAATGATGCCGCCAACCCATAATCTACACCATACAGTGACTTTTTTTGGGTTGCATTGGTCCCCAGAAACGACAATTTTGTTTATTTACGGTCCCATCCATCCAAAAATGGTCTTCATCGAAAAAGATTAAATTCGATAACGAATTGTCCTGGCGATTCAACATCGAGTTAAAAAATCGGCGAAGTCGTAGATGGTACAAAGGCTTCAGTTGTTGCGTCATTAGGATTTTATAGGCGTGCCAATGAAGATCAACCATTAAGATTCGCCATAAACTGCCACAAGTGAGGGCGAATTGTTGACTTCGGCGACGAATTGAGGTGCCTGGCTGGTTTTGAACACCTTCGTTCACAGTGGTGATGTTTCAGCGTGTACGTACTGGCCGAGCATGTACGAATTCCACGCTCACTAGGGCGATTATGTTGACTGAAAAATTCGCGAATTTTACGAAATGTTACTTTTTCAGATCGCCCATTTTTGTATTAAGATTCAATAACTCAATTTGCCAAAAATTGAATGACATCTGTCAAAAATATCAACCACATTGATTTCAGTAAATGACAGTAATTGGCAGTCAACATCCACATCATCTGTTGGTTCATCCTTTAATAGAGGAAGGTGCTCAGAACCTGAAAGATGCCCTAACTAAACTTTTCGATTGTCATTGATCGTCCGATGGTGGACCGCAATTTTTCGGGACAACTTCTAAACATGTAACTTTTGACATAGACTGGAATCTGTATAGGTCCAACAAAACTCAATACACGAAGCTTATTTGAAATATGAAGAATGGCGTTGAAGAAGTCGCATGACAGCGCATCGCCTTGTTTAAATCTTTTTTTGACATCAAAGGCCTCGGTAAGATCTTTACTGATCTTGATGGAACAGCGTGTAGTCTCCATCATTATTCTGCGACAGACGACTTTGGCAGGAATACGAAAACTAGACATTACATCACCGATGGAAGGAGCCGGCGAAAGACCGTGTCAGCTGAAGAGGCTTGTTAGTTGAGGCCCAGGTTCACCCCGGACTGTAGCGACACTTAAGGTGAGAATAGCTGCTCATACGGCCATGCTGCAGCCAAAGCTAGTTCGAGAATTCAAGTATCGAATGATTGAATCTTGTTAAGGTCTCTGGTTACAACGGGAGCACAGGAAATGAAATCGCCGATGACCTTGCTAAGAAAGGTACAGAGGAGAGATGTTTCAGGACACGAATCTGCTTAAGAAGTTCCTGTGTGCCTGAAAGTTATTTTAACATTACTGCAGATTTCATAACTCTTCACGATGCCATCAAATCAATCGAATACTTTTATTTGTAATTATTTATTTTTCTGTGGACTGTATTTTTGCACGACTGGTCTAGCTCGCAGACTGATACAAAGTGAAAAAGTGCTCCACCGCTCTGGAGGGAAGATTTAACTTAACCGTAGTAGCTTTGCATGACATTTTGCACCAAGCCACAGAAGATCACAGATCTCGATCACAGGTCCCGTTGTCATCGTGTCGTCCGATGTGCATTCATGAGTGGTGGAAGAATAGTCAAACGTTATCGGCTATTCTTCTTTGTGTGCTCTTCGTTGTGCCTCGTGAAGCGGTATTCTGACTTCCCATTCGCTTTGCTGGTTGTATCCCTTGCGATTGGGTTGCTTTGTGTGTCGTGTCATGTGTGCTGGCTCTACACACATTTAGGGTTGATGATGGCTTTTCGCGCCGCTCACCCGTTGGTTTGGTGTGCTTTGCTACTGCGCTGGTAGCTTGACATTGTGATGCTCTATCACTGGCATGCAGTGTCGCCGTCTTATGTTTTTGAACAAGACTTTCCTGCTGTCACATTGTAGATCGTAGATTGCTTACTGGCGTCGTAATGGAGCCCAATAGAAACACATAATACAGTGATGTTTGTTGTGAGAGTGCTAACGACACCGCGAAGCACTCCTCTATGAATATTCAGCTTACGCTCGCATCAGGTTACAGGTACTGTTCGCTGATGGAGTGAGTGCTGATACAAAAGACACTTTATGTGCAAAGCGTTTACTCATCTCTTTTCGAAAGACTTTAAAGTTTCAATAAAAATAGTGTAGAAGGATTGCATAGGTTTGAGGTATATTTGTTCTTGAGTGGCGGAGTTGCTATAATTTTCCATGCGTGTTCAATACGAGTAGTTGATATTGTTTGACACCGGCATTTTAATCACCGGTATTTTTACAGTCTGCAGAAGTAATCCTTACAGATTTTAAGCATCGGCTGCGTTCTATTCTTAACCTGAATGGTCTGAATTTAGTTTTTTAGTTGAGATCTATCCATCTATTTCGCGTTTGATGCTGAGCTTGGCAGTTCCTTGCGATTTTAGCCATTCGACGCCGTTCTCAAGAGTACTGTTCTGATCTCTTGTCCTCTTTATGGTTTTTTGTTCAGAGGACTGTCAGGTCCCTACATGGATGTTTAGGTGTGGGAATTGTCTGACCTTTACCATTAGTTTCAGCCTGTTTGGAATCTGTTTTCTTGCAGGATACATTTTCCAAACATAGACTTGATGCATATTCCACTCGTATAAAAAATACACTTCTATTTACATACCCCGATGCTCAAAACGTATTTCTTTAGTCTTGCTGCGATGACAAACTTGCAACTATTAGATAGGCACTGTGAATGTTATGGCAGTCGTCATTTTGAAATAAACTCGTATATCACAGTTTTTCGTCCTTTTTTCTTCAGTCCCATAGAGGACTATTCGTTAGAATTATAATAATTTGCTCCAAATTCAAATTTTTCCAAATATCAATGGTTCCACGTGTAACCGTCAACCCTGCAGCACCCGTAACGATCTCTCAGTGGCACTACAAATAATATACAACCACCTTAATGAGGACCTCTCCAACCGAATACTTATGCATGAATGGGGTTAAGTAAGTTCATTTGACTCAACAAAGCCGAAACTCCACACGACCCTCCAAGGTTCCTATTATTTTTCACTCTTCGCAACGCAACTTACCTATTGTCAGGTCGTCGACATGCAATCCTTCTGGGGCAGGCACACTCGTATACTCTAATAGTCCTTTTCGTTTAAGATGATTATTTCAAAGCTCTCAACCAACGAAACTCATGCCTCTCTTGTCATAACTTGCATGGAGAACCTGCATAAAGAACACCAACTTTCCTCGGAACATAAGTAAGATTTTTTTCTTCAAAAATATGAAAGTACCTCAAAATGTCTGTACAAGTATCACTCACGTGGATTTCACCTTTCCATCTCCTTATCTATGATACTTTCATGCTGACAGTGTGAAAACGATGAAACCACCAGCAGAGGCTCTCAATCAGGTGTCGTCCCAAATTAACTTGACACCAGGTGAGTTGAAGTAGAGCACAGTGGTGTCTTACAAACCACCAAACCCTGAAAACTAAGCCACAAATGCAACCCACCAAGTCTTCAAGGAGTGCAATCCAACAAGAACAATGTCATTAAGTTTGTTATCCTTACAACAGGATTTCACAATGTCATCAGAGAATAAGACTTTTCAACCATCACCATCGGCACCACAGTGGGGGTGGTGGCGCACTTGTTATCCCGTCGCCAAGTTGCTTCACAAAAATTCAACAACACTCCCCGTGTGTCTTTATTACATAGGTATCTGTATCTCGACTCTTGAGCATGAAAAATAGATATCAAATCTCTTATTCAATTTATTTTTCGTTCAAAAAACAAGGACACTCACAATAAAGGGAGGAAATGGAGCAGCACATGTTAGCAGCGGGACACAAAAAGTGGTACCGCGCCGAAATTCAAATTGAAAATGGCAAAAGCACTCCGAAGGAGCATTCGTTTTTCGCGTGACTTTTGCGTCTTCGTGAGAGACGAAACTATGACAAACACGTGAATCCTTCAAATACTTCAAAGGGAATCAAATGAGCATTTCACTTACCATTTCCTATCAATTTTTTATTTTTTTAATTTTTTTGTTCGACAAAAAATAAATTGATAAACAAATTGAGAAGTCAAATGGCTTGGTGAGTCGGTTGTGTCGCTCGTAAATCCTTTTATTGCATGTACAACTGTGGAACAAAGCTAAAGTTATGTTCTAAACAAACAGATACAGATAGAGTTACAATGAAAAACCGTCGCAGTTGCTCATATTTACAACCGTTTACTGGTTTGGCATGGGTTATTATAATGACTGACATTATAGGATGGTACTGGGTACGGTATAGGCTTAGAGGATACACACGGTATTTAATCTTCAAATTGCGGTTAATTTTGTGCTCTGTGAATTCGTGATTCGAGGCAGTTTTCACGCAGAGAACGGATTCTACGTTTAAGTTTGCGTCTGGGTCGATGGGTGGTTTTAATGTTTGTGGGTGGAGATTAAGTGGTTTGCAGACAGGAAGCACTATACAAGAGCAAAGATATCATGGCAAGTATTATGCACCATCATCCGTTGAGTTTAACCGCAGTTCTGGTTTTGGGTGGCGGGCATAATGTCGAGAGGATTTGCAAGAGATTTCACTTGTGCCGCTTTCAATGGCCTTGCATGAGAGGTAGAGAACGGGCAAAAGAGTATAGTAACCTCCGTTTTGGAGGAGCTGGTGGAACAATGCGGTAGAACGAATGCGAGAATGCGCTGGATTTTAACCTAGCTATCACAACTTCAAGGACAATGTGACTCCTTATGCCTGATGAGACAAGGAAACTTAGAGGGCTTTCGGATTTCTATACAAAATCTGGCATTGTCCTCAATGTTTAAATCAAGGTGCTTTTCCAGCGTCTCTCTGGGATTAATGGGTAAGCTGAGGATATACGAAAACCGTATATTTGGGTGCAGGTGGACGTGAAAGAGGTAACTTCCTTCTTTTTGAGTTGTGTGAATGTCAGTTGGCCATAAATAATTGTACCGATTTTCTTGGTGCACAATGCCGACAATATAATTGCACCTGGGAGGATCCAAACTCGCGGTTTCTGGAACTCGTTGGCTTTTCGAAAAGGACGAATAAATTTTGGGCGAATTATAAATCGATGGGTCTTTGTTACAATGTCCAAGTTTTGAAGGAAATTCTTGGTTAAGAGTACAATGGCGTCGAATCTTTAATTTTCTATAACTTTGCAGAGTTTTCGTGAAATTATTCCTATTTGCCTACGAAATGAGAGTCTTCTGAAAATGTTTACGTATCTGTTTATGGTTGTTCCACAAGGTCTTTATATGAATCAAGGCCTTGAAGAAGTCATACAAAGAGCAGAATAAACTACTTCGAGGGTATAATTTTCAATCACGTTGCACGGACTGAAAGGATTAACTTATGAAGCCATTTTTGGTAATGTTGCAATGTGTCTAAGTGTTTCGCAATAATAAGATTAAATTGCAACTTATGTTTACTGTTTTCTTTAATTGGCCTACTGAACCGTCCAAGAGAAAGCCTCAGACCGTAAATAAAATCCTGATGCTACATTTTTAACCATACACACATTTTTGGCATCTTCCATAGTGGAAGCAACCTGGTGGTTGGAGTTCGAGAATTGTTTGCCCAAAGCACTGTTGGCTAATTGGTCAATAAATCTGTGCCATATCTGCAACATCAGCTGCCACGATTTTTATAATGAAGAACCGAAGGAGCAGCGGTTCTTTGAGGTTGAACATGAACATCCACTACGATGTCATTTAGGAATGAGTTAATATTTAATCCAATGTTTCACTACTCCGAAGTTGGGATCTCAGCTAGTTGTTCTATGCTTGATCATGTGATGCTTCTTATAAGCTCGGAAAGTCTTTCTGACGACGGGCTCATTGTCACCGACAAAGTCGATCTCATCCAAATTATAAAGTAGTTAGACTAACAGTCAAAGCGGAGTTTTTCCTTTTAACAAGAAAAATCAAAATGACCTGTGGCATCCGACACAAAAGAGAGTTTGCCAAGGTACTAGTATCTGGGCCCTATTTTGGACAGCAGACATAAGTAGAAAAAGATTATTGCAGATCGAAGAAGTTTCTTTGCAATCGGGATGGTTTACAACCCAAAGTTGCGCACCCGGTCTACGCGTGGTGGGACCAGTTGCATGGTAGTTTGGTGACCTATATTGGATAGAGGGACTAACATCAACCTGTTGGAGGAATTGCAGCATTGTGATTGTAAGCATTACTGATTCGAACCTGTTCATGGTGGTTCTTAAAATTTTGACTCAGTTAGTATCTCTAGACTTGTTCGGCATGCAAACTGCAGTTTATTCCCTCCCCATTCTGAGAGGCACTCAACAATAAAGACATACTAGTCTGGCCACGTTGTATCGCGGCTTTCCTCATTCAAACGATCTTCAATTAGATGAAATTGACATCAATATTGGCTTCAACCACCTGATGTCAGAAAGGAACAAATGAAGGCAATGTTAAATAATTCACAGCAAGTCGAAAAAGTATCTAAAAGAGTTCTTCTCTAAGTACCTCCTCTTATATTAATTCTTTAGCCTACCCAAAGTCTCAACTATTTATTAGATTGGAGTTTGAGTCAGCCTGAATCCTATTCATACGTTGAATGTTGCAATGTACGAAGACAGGGACCCTACTTAGAAAATGGTTAGAGGCTGCCACGAATCTTTACACGAGATTGCGAAGCAAAGCATGATCATTCATTTATATGATCCCTAGAAACAAAACAAAACAAATGACGTACGTCCGAGCGCTCTCTGAGTCTTGTCAGAGGTGGATACGTCTTAATGTAACTGCCTCAGGAGAAAGGAAAAATCAAGGAAAACTGTGTCGGTTCAGTATTTCTCACAACGATGTCTGGTGAAGCTGCGTAACGAAGGCCAATCTGTGGCGTACTACCTTTGAACTGTCCTATCCGCTTGCAAGCGTTATAATGCAATTCCTAGGCTACTGTCTAGATCTATACAATCTATGCTCATGAAAGAATGCCTTCATTGAGCATTCAAGTTTGCCAAGAAGTTTTTTTTAGATAAGAGAGTAGCTAGGCTATTACCGTAACACGTTTTGTCAGTGGTAACATTTACTAACATCTTATCTAAGTGCATCTTAATGTTCTGAAAAGTCGTCCTTTCAGTTTGCCTTTAAATGTTGAGTTTTCACCCATTACAAACCCATAGTTGCCTAGGATGCAAACTCATTATCACTCGAATAAGGTTTAGTTAGTTCAGCCTTTCGACCGCATTCGAAGAAGCCTTTCATTCTGAAAAAATTTGGAAGATCACTTGTTGATCATGATCGCACAACCGATCTTCGCAATGTGTGTACTCTTTATACAGAGTGACTTGTGTATGTATTCGTATAAATGCCTACGGTGCTCACAGAGCGTGTAAGAATTCACATCACACGGCTGTTAAGGCCATCAGGGTCTAAGGGCGATCTCTTTCTCATTGACCATAACCTCAGATTTCGGCTTTACGACTCTTGTTATGAAGCCCACTTTTCAATATGCCCAGAGATGAATATAATTCTGAATATTGCCAGTAGCCAGTGTCTTAGATATAGAGCAAGCTACTCCATATAGTCATATAGCAGTTTGTGACATCAAATTTCTCGGAATAAGACAAATTTTTATTCTTGTAGAACGTTTGAGAACTTAATTTTATTGTCATACGTCAAAGGTAGTAGTCGAAGTTTGGAATTTGTAGGGCTAGGTACTAGACCCAGTCAGGTTGGAGGTAGCCCTAATGCAGCCAGTCAAACTACTTCTTCAAATTTAACAGAACGATTGGTTGGATCTAAAGCTACGACCATAGTGTTGGTACTACGAGAGCAGATTTAGCACCGTTTAAAAGCCGGCAACAATGGTTGATATATTCCACTGATAACAGTCGATTCAGAGCCACCGCGTGTTAACACTTAATATGCAATATGCCAGCTACGGAAGATCAACAACTTTTTATGTCATTAAAATACAGGACAATTGAGATCTCGGACTGAAATTTATTCCAGATGTAGCGCACATGTTTATTTAAGTATGGAACTCGATCTCCGTCATATGATCACTGCAAGCATGTTTGCAGAGATCGATTCTTTGGAGGCAATTTTTTTTATACCACTCTTGCACTCATATCGGCCGGCTCCTGTGCTGCTCTAACGTTGTTGGCTTGTGGCATAAACCCCATACAAATTAATCCATGGTCGTTAAATCACACGAGCGAGGTGGCCATTCGATTGAACCGTTTCTCGAGATTACACAATGACTAAACTTCCCCTGCAGAAGATTAATTGTTTGACCAGCTGTGTGGCTGCGGCTCCCTATTTTTAGAACCAAATAGTACAGAAGTCAAGTCCATCGAGTCTGTCCAAAAATAATCTTTCAACATGGTACAATAGCGTTTTCATCGACGGTCCAAGCACACCTCTGGCATGAAATCCACACCAAACGGTCACTTTTTTGTAGATGCAATGGGGTCTTTTGACGCACAAATGGGTTTGTCGCTTTCGTCCATTAAATATATTTTGTTTTTTGACAAAGCCATTGCGCAAAAAATGAGGTTTCTTGCTGAAAAGGAATTTTCGATGAAATTCAGGATTTTCTTCAAACTTTTGCATAGCTCAATCGAAGAAGTTTCGGCACTTCAAATCGTCAAGATGCTTCAGATCTTGAGTTCAATTTTTATAAGGATGCATCCCAAGACCTTTTCGCAAAAGGACGACAATGTGGACTGAGAAATTTTAAATTCCCCTGAACGGCGTGGAATCGATTGATTTGGCTCATTTTGAACTGAAACGCTTACCACTGCGATATTTTCGATACTTTTACCGGCGCCTTGTCTCAATGTCACAGAAATATTCAATATTGGATATGATGAATCGAATTCATGCACAATAGTATGTATAGTCTGTCTGGTGGGATGATTATTACGATTGAAAATTGGAGAAAGCGCTCTTAAAGTTGCTACCACCCACTTAGAATTTCGGAAGAAATTCCAAACGTTGCTCGTTCGGAAAATATACCATGACAAAAATCTAACTCCTGACTGACGTTTTGACATTGGCAGTTGAAGCGTGCGTTGGTATTAAAACGCAAAATTTGTATGGCCCTATTGAAAAATCCTTAACTAGTAGTCTACGCTACAAAGAGAGAAGACAGCAGACAGGCAGATCTAGTCATGAGTCTTAAGTTTCCGGCATCCGAGCGAACATGCGTCGTAACAATCCACATCAAGGACAAATTCGGGAACAATAGCCTTATTTACGTATACGCCCCTACAGAAGAAAAGGATGAAATAATCGAAGACGAATTCTATTACCTCCTACACAGAACATATGCTCAATCCCCCAGTTACGACAGTAAAATTGTTTTAGGGGACCTCAATGCTAAGCTGGGCAAAGAAGTCGTTTTGATCGCGTCATTGGGAAACAAAGGCTGCACGACACCACATCTGAAAATGGACTCAGGTTTTTAGACATCGTAACGGAACCTTATAGTAGCTAACAGGTGGTTTTTACTCCTCAACATCCACAGAAGGACTTGGCGGTCTCCGTTCTAATCAACTGTCAATCAGATTGACCACATCGACGTTAGTCACTTTTCCAACATCCTTGATATTCAAACCTTTCGAGGAGGCAACATAATCTCGGATTACTACCTTGTTGCAGCCAGGGTACGAATGCGGAGCACAAAAGAGTCGAGTCAGACCACAGATTTTTTACTTTGAAAAGCTGCAATCGCAAGAGACCGCTGGAGTCTTTTTCGACCGGGTTCCCCTCAAAATCCAGGACGCCCTACACAGTCTATCGAACACCAAGTGGAATGATGCCAACAAGCCATCCGCCGCACAAAGAAAACTCTGGTTCGATGACAAATGTAGGGAGGCCCTTGCAGCGAAACAAGAGGGATACAAAACTGCTTTGCACTGCAGGACGAAAGCTGCTCGTGAGATCTACGAACAGAAAAGACGGGAGAGAGAATGAGCTCGAAAGGCTCATGCCAAGGCTACAAAGTCAGAACGGAAGCCTGCAAGGATGAAAACGGAAACCTAGTATGTAGTAAAATCGCAGCCGGTACTGAAAATATGGAAAGACCACTTCTGCAGACTGTATAACGACGACGACCATAATTCCGCTGTCAGGCAGAATAAACCATCAACACTGGACGATGACAGATCAACCTGACCTAGATGAAGTTGAGAGCGATATCGAGACTAAAGTCGACCAAAGCGTCTACCCCAGACGGGCTTCCAGCTGAGCTATTAAAAGCATGTGGAGATGGCCTGGTTAGGAACATGCAAAAGCTCATCGGCAAGATACGGTCAGGAGAAAGCATGACCGATGAATGGAACCTCAGAAATCAGGAGATCCCTTTGACTGCGCCAACTATTGTGGAACCAGTTGCACGGAATCTCCCGTTGCTGGCTTGTTTGCAGCTACTAGCCCGTCTTTTTCAATCAATTCAGTACAACTCTGTGCAAGGTTTCTTCATATCCATACAATCGATTAGGTTCCATAAGCTTATTCATTCGATTGCTGTTAGATCAATTTGTGCCCTTCTTTCACGTCTTTTGAATGTTAATAAAATTGATTACCTTGTCCCCACGAATGACTGCATTTCTATCCGTCTTACCTTTAATAATGATCTTCATGGGAAATCCCGTTTAATTAGATTGCTTTCACTGCATAGTAAATGCCAATAAGTGGTTATTCAAAACCTAACAAACCCTGACATTCAGCAGAATTGAATTGCAAAATCAGCCCAACTAACCTCCTCTTCCAACAACAAGTCCCTGGTGTGCTCAGTTCCCAACTTTCGATGCCATCAGATTCGATTTGCTGTCTATGACACCCTGATCGACTATTCAAAATTCATTTTCCACATTCGTTTCATATGGACAGGATATACGTATCATCTCGTTTAACACGCACAGCACACACTCGTGCCTTGTGATTCTCAACTCCATCTGTGTTATGGTGGCAACCAAACCAAAGCCACAACTGGAACAGATGCCATATCCAGATCGGATGAAAAAAATAAAAGTGCACTCGGACTCACAATCATAGTTGTACTCCTCCTCGTGTTCATAGTTTGCATTTTTAAAAAGGACACACTTTGAATGAAAAAGCACTCAAAGACACAAAGGATGGTGCTTTTAGTAGGCTATGTTCTCCCGCAAGAAGGTGAAGAGGTATCTTGTTCTGTATTCATTTCTAGACAAAAGGGATACAAGCATAAATACTCGTACAATCCCAAGCAAAAGGTGTGTGTCATCCGTCTTACTTGGCCCAAAAGGATAACACAAAATGTATTTGCCTTTTTTTTGCCTCTAGAAAATAAGGGTCATGCTAGCTTTTTCTGGGACAAACAAATTACCGTTATTATTATTATTTGAATCGAATGAGCCTTACATAATCGACCGGTATAAAGCTGAGCTGAGTTAAGATCCATCTATACTTACCATAGTACACTCGAAGCAAGGATATATATTCGTACGATGTGACGGTATTGCCCCCATCAAACATAATTAGCATTATTCATAGGGGGAAAGCTCAATAGTGGGTGGCTATCCCGGTTTGGGATAAGTCATGGCAATAACGATGAATAGTTGTTTGTCTTAAGGGATGAACGCTTATTCACAGCCATACGTACTCGTATATAAATATTCTCGTAGGGTGGTTGGTTGGTTGGGTGTCTTCAGTCCTTCTATACTTAGCTGAAAGGAAAGCTACTCAACCTAAACCTAAGCGTATTCGAAACCCTTTTTTTTTTTTTTTAACTAAATCCTCCATCTCAACTAAACTCCCTTCACTATTTATTCAGCGTATCTCTGTGTATTGGTTTGAATGGGGGGTAGTTTTGAGGGTTTGAAACGAGGTTGGCTAATGCGGAAGATGTGATTTTTAGACGTTGGTTTGCTCTACTTGTTCTACAGCTAGAAGGGAAAGGAAAAGAAGCACAGAAGTACAGGTACGTTGAGGACGTATACGAGTAATGAATCAAGGAGGTTAACGTGGATTTTTTTTTTTCATTTTTCTATGAAAATCTACGAGCAAGTGTACTAGTTTTCTATGCTCTGATGCCCTGGGGGTAGTGTTGTTCTTTGTTAGGCACATTCTGAACATCAGAATTTTCGAAAAGATGCAACGTCTGTAGGTACAAGTACTCGTATATGAATGAGCTGCTGTATTATGCATTTTATACAATCAGTGTGCTTATTTAGGAGCGGCCGGAAGTAAAATCTCGGAAAAGGAAAAGAAACAGACGTTGAATAGACAGACCAATCTTCGAAGAAATTCGCCTTGGAATACGAGTGGATGATTGTTAATAGGGAGGGAGTCTGTATGAGTCTGTATGAGCATATGAATGAGAAACTCATTCATTTTTCATGTTTGAGATGGCTAAATCGAGTGGAAAAGCTAAATGAAAGATGATTCGAGAAAAAATTATACAAGAGAACCCGATCCGCATGGAAGGGACATAATAGAATTCTCTTCCGGAAGGAAAGAAACATTATTCAACAAAAATTTCTTTGAGATGGTTGATGTTGAAAGTTTTATCCTGAAAAGAGCAAGTCAGGATTGAGTTTGTTTGCTAAGAATGAAAATCTTGAATATTGTTCAGAGTAAAGCAACATTTAACGAAAGTGAGTTTGGATAACGTAATCAGTTCTTCCGAGTTAATTTTTTCCTGGAAGTTGATATTTTTGCAATGCCATCTTCAAACGATTCATAATTAAAGGCAATCAGATACTGAGATGTCTTCTATGTTATACTTTGTAATGGAAA
Source organism: Volucella inflata (assembly GCA_928272305.1). Classification (NCBI taxonomy): domain Eukaryota; kingdom Metazoa; phylum Arthropoda; class Insecta; order Diptera; family Syrphidae; genus Volucella; species Volucella inflata. The sequence goes on from OV743719.1 coordinate 70,748,357, forward strand.
AGTTACGACTGATAGTCTAATTGAGTCGTAGAACTAAGGCTTTGGATTGCTAGAAGGTAAAATAAGATTTTAAGACTAAAAATGCAATCAGAAACCTTCTAAAAAAATTCAAAGCTGGCCTCAGATCTTTTTACGGCGAATTTAGAATGGAACAGATCCAGGTTGACGTTCATAAAAATATTTTGGAATAGGCGTGTCTCGTTAAGAAATGCCTGAGTGTATTTCCCATTTCTTTTGATCTGTATTAAAGGTTAGTATCAGTCTCATCTATGGATGTCCAGATTACAAAAGTCCGCTATAGTCCCTTCATTTCTTAAGCAAGTACTTAAATGTCCTTAAGAAGAACACTGCCATCTCTAAATCTATGTCATAGAAAAAATGATGGATGGACTTGATGCTTTTAGCATTTGATCACCATTCAATCCGCTACGTCCTCTGATGGTCCACTTCGGATGAAAAGACAAGACAAAAACGTCTTACATCGTATTTTAAAGCAAGGGTCCTAACAGCGAACCATGCGGTAAACCACTACGCGAAGAAGATCGGCTTTTAAGTGATACAATTTACGGCAAGCAAACAGAGAAAGAAGGCGGAGAAGACCGACTACATCGCTGCACGCTGAATGTAATGACCTGTTCTTCAACTTTACGACCTTCATAGAAAGATATTGCGACGATATACGATAAAATCTGGATCTCTAAAGAGAGAGTCTTCACGATTTGATTGGTACTGAGATACGAATCGAACTCCTCCTGAAAAGTGGAAGTTCCTTTTACACTGTGCAACAAAAACACGGCTATCATAGGGCTAATTGCATCTAATGCATTGGTTGTCAGAAGAAACAAGCTCACTGCTGCTTTTACCAGACTTCAAAGGATAGTCTGTCTCGACTATTTATTTTATTCAATATAGTCCTCTTTTAGCACCCCTTTTGATACACTTATTTCAGCGATTTTTCAACTTCTTGTTCCCGTCCGAGAAGTAATTTTCTGGAAGGAAAACACTCCTCCGTGGCATCGATGATTTCCTCGCGTGAGCTGAATTTTTTATTGGTGAGCCATCTTTTGAGGTTTGGGAAGAGATAATAGTCCGAAGGAGCCAAATCGGGCGAATACGGTGGATGCAACAGCAATTTATTGCAGTAAGTCATTGATTTTAGCCATGGTTGCGATGCTTTTATGCGCCGGCGCATTGTCTTACAAAAACAAAATTTTTTTTCGCTTCATGTGAGGCCGCTCAGTAATACTCGCTGTTAATGGTTTCTCCTTTTTCGAGGTAGTCCACGAAGTGTATGCCATGACAATTCCAGAAAACCGACGCCATAACCTTTCCGACCCATTGAGCTTCCCTCGGCCACTTCGGAGCACTCGTGCCAGCTTCAGTTCGTTGTCGGGCACTCATTCTGTTCTCTGGTGTGTAAAAGTGGATCCAGGTTTCGTCAGCAGCTACCAATCGATGCCAAAAGTCCGCCCGATTCCGCATCAACAAGTCCAAACACTCTTTCGAAGTGCTCTCGCGTTCGTGTTTTTGGTCAGAAGTGAGCATGCGCGGCACCCAGCGGCAGGATAACTTTTTCATATGCAGAATATTGCCCAAAGTATGGCGTGTGCGCTCAGTACTAATCTTTGTGGTATCTGCTAGCTCGCAGAAATTTGGCATGTCTGCCTAAATATGAAAGGACTTCAAGGCACCATACCCTTTTTTGCAGTAGCAGCGCATTCTGGAGCGCGAGGAGGTTATTTTTCACCCCACCTAGTATATAGGATCACTTTTGTTGTTCAAGAGAGCGCTTTGCTAATCAATTGCCTTCTTAGCCCAAAGAAGCAGCGATTGGTAAGAGTTATTCTTCGATTGAGCTCAGCCCTGGTGTCGTTGTCTTAATTGATAGTGGAGCCTAGGTAGACAAAATCCTTCACTACTTCAAAGTTATATCTGTTGAGCGTAACGTTCTGTTCGAGACGTTGGTGCTGTTGACCGCTACACCAATTTTCGCCCATTCCATCTCAGTACCTTAACAGCTTTGTTAGACCCTAGCTTGGATATTGTTGACCTGAATTGACCCTGGTCGGGTGGACAGATGTTTTGTCAGGTTAAGTGGTACATTTTACCTAACGTTGAGATGTTGTTTGTCATCAGCGTTTAACAGTTTGCAGATATAATTTTTCTAGATTTTTAGCATCAACTATGGTTTTGGTATGAATAAGGTTTCCTGCTCTTTTGTTGCAGTTTTTTGTTTGGGCTTTATAACTTTGTCATGTTCATTTTCGATTTAGGTTAAACTTCCGAACTTCAATTTCCTGGTAATCCTTCCCCAAGTCATCGATCGAGCACTTATCGGGTTCTTTTTCTGAGGAGCAAATGATCTTCCCTAGTTTTCTATTCCTACAGCTCACTCGTTGTTTTGTGCAGAGCTGGCTTGTACTACCATTATTCTTCTCCATTAGTCTGACTGCATTTCTTTGTTAGAACTGCTTGACACCCAGTATATCAGAGGCGGAAAGAGGCCTTTTTTTGCTCGTTGGCAGTGTTGCTACTCGTTTTCTCCGTTCGATGCTGGCGGGAAAGTTGATCGAAAAAGTCCCTGACGGCCTCTTGCGATTGTAGCTTTTTAACATTTGATTGCCTCACAATGGTGGAGTTCGCATTAGTATTTTGGCTAAAACAAGAAAATGATCCGAGTCGATGTTAACTGATCGGCCGACGAAAAAAATGGAGGAGTGTTTGATTGGCGATTTATTGGTCAGGAATCAACCAGGTCTTTTTATGGATATCAAGGTGTTGAAAGCGTATGCTGGCTATAGATACATTACGTCCCACTCCAAAGTCAGTAAGCTTGTGTCTATTTCCGGAAGTAATGTCGTAGAGGCTGTACTTTTCGACCGTATTACCAAAGATGCCCTCCTTGCCTTATTTGTCAAAAGAATCGCAATCATGATTTCCTGTTGAATTTAGCACATTCTTCGTTGGTTTCGTCGAGGGCTCCGACTTTTATGAAGATTTTGCTGGTGGGATTTAACCTTCATGCGAATCGTCGTCAGTCGTACTGAACGAACTTGATTGTTATTTTCCTAATTTCCTGGTTCAGATTCGGTGATAGGTTAATATTGACAAGTCGTATAGCGTTTTTTGGGTAATAATCTTTCTTTTTCGATATAATTACAACTGTCGTAGATAGGTCAGAAGTTCATATCTGGCCCTGCATCTGCTCGATCAGGAAAGTGTACTTGTCACAACCAAGGCCTATGATGATAAACCTTCCTCATTTGGTCTGCTCAAATATGTCCATAGTTAAGTTGAAGTGTCTTTGTCAGTCTATCCAACTTAATTCTGAGTTGAGACATTCTCCTTAATATCTGGAGATTGTATCTAAAAACCGGTGTGTTTTCACTTTGTGTGTCAAAAGTAGGTGTCTTCTTCAGAAACCTTTTCATGATTTTACCCCAAACTGGTGAACATCCCTACAACCTAAGTGAGTCCTGACTTGACTCGATTGCCAATAACGATCTCATTAAAAGCCGTTTCTTCGAACTTTTGCGCCCACACAACAATCTTCCCCTGCAGTAGATACAAATGCCAGCATTAAAGATCTCCCATTATTGGTTGATTTTTGACCAGGATTCCGTGGTCTCTGGGCAGTTTGAATACCCATTTGCATCCGCTGAAAGAACACTGAATCCTTACATTTATGCACCACAATAATATAAATTTACGAGAATTCCACAATCCTTTTTTTCTCTCCAAAGTGAATCGAAGAACGAAGAGATACAAAGAGGATACTCAACATAAATAAAAGTAAAAAATCCAATTCAATTGTAATTTTTATTTAATAAAACAGAACAAGGGCAAGCAAACAACAACTGTTGTACAGCGTCAACAAAAACAACAACACCACTACCAGAAGCAACTTCACATTTATGTGTCCAATTTGTTGGAAGATGGAAAATACAAAATACTACTTCAGCACTTTGGTCCTAAGTTTAGTGTATCGCAGCACAGAGACAAAGAATATAAAAGGAATACAAAAAAAAAAAAGGAATTCCAAAGATGCAGGGTGTTTTGAGGATAAAAATATCACAGATACCGAAGTTGGAAAGGGTAAAGAGAGCTTGGCTTGTGGATGTACGTAAGAGGAATATGAAATGTCAAGTGCAATAGAAAAAGGAAAAGTAAGTGAATATCTTGCTCCGCCTTAAGGACAACATCTCTAGCCAAGACCGTCATCTCTTCTCTTTTACAATTCCAACAGCGCAGGAATTGTAATATTTGCTTTTCAATAATAAATAGATGACGAAGACGAAGGGCGGTTCAGAAGTCTCGTGTTTTTTATGATTCCAATTGAAGGCTTCCGTATTTAAGAGGTGCAAGGATGCAACAACTTAATGAATTCAACCTCTCTACAAATCCTCGTACATTGTTTGGTATAAAATCCTGGCAGAGAGGAATAGTATCCTTTACTGTTCGTTGACAATCAAAGAAATACCGATGCTTCCTGTTGAGTTATGATGTAAGAGTTGGAGGTGGGAACATTGAAAGAGTCGTTTGGAAATGAAAAACGTCGGACCTGACCTCATTGAAATTTATAAGATACCAAGCGAATGTCAACTGTTTGCAACATATTTTGGTCTTTTTTAGAACAACTTTCCGAAGGTATATGGCATATCAGGTTGAAAAAGGTCCCTTTTGAGATATGTAGCTGTAGCGTTTTGCATCTACAAAATGCTTAAGCCCTGCCGACTTAAAAAAAAAAAACAAATAAACAAATATTATGTCTCTTGTTGTATTTTCCTCTAATCTGACGTCATAAGATGTCAACAATGCCGTCTGAATTTACCCAAAGATCTGGATTCTTCCTCAACTGTCCTTTGATGTGGCTCATTCGTCTAGCTGATTGAGTAGCAGGTTCGATTGCACGGCATACTCGTACATCGCAAAGGAACTGTCTTCGCGTCATAATGTGTTACCATTTTGCTGGCACTTTTTTCTCTGTATTTCTGAAATAAGTCGTTTGTTGGTCTTTGACTAGATTCTTCGATTTGCACTGTCCTTGTGGTTAATACAGAAAGATCCAGCTCAAAAGCCAGCATGTTCTTTCGTTTAATGCGGAACAATTGCAAGTTTAAGTTTAGCCACAGGCTGAGGGTTCACATTATCCTTTCCAGTTGCTACTTTCCGACTGGTTTTCACCTTAGAAAGCTTAAAAAACATACCCGCCTTCCTATCTTCGGCCAAGGCTTCGATATCCGATGTTTAGAGCGCGGCTTGAAGAAGCTACAGTCTGTTTGATAACATCATACATGACAAAAATTAAAGAAGAACTTATAATAATAATAAAAAATCAATTGTACTGGTTTATTTTGTTAATTTACTTGAATGCTTTTCAATTAATATGTTGTCCACTCTCCTCCATTATCAATAATTGCCTGGAGTCTTCGAGCCATGCTTTCTACTAATCTTATATCATAATCTTGAGACAAAAATCTCCATAAAACTCGTAGTTTTCGTGATAATTGTTTGACCGTCGAGATCTTCTTTCCTTGGAGCTTTAGCTTCATGAATGCCCACACATTTTCAATGGGATTTGCATCCGGCGACTTTGATGGCCAATCTAAAACATCGACGTCATTTTCTTGTTTCCACGCACTGCACAAACGACTGCGATGTTTCGGGTAATTTTCTTCTTGCAGTAACCAATTCTCATTCCTTCTTTTAAACCACCTTTGGGCAGATGGTAATAAAGCCTTCTTATAAATTTTGAACATGTTGGGTGCGTTTGTGTTATTTGTAAACATGAACAAATTGCCAAATCCTTGTTTTGAGAAGCATCCTCAAACGTGCACCTTTGCCGGGTGTTTGACGGTCCGCTGGATTAGTTTATTGGATTGTGTACACCAGGTATGAGTGATAGGAGACCATGCCCAAAAAGAAGCTTCATCCGAAAAAATAATGTTGTTCCAATCTCTGTCCAAATTCTCCTTGGCCCAACTGAGTCGTTTTTCTATGTGTTTTTTTGACAGTAGTGATTTCTTTATTGTGCTTCGAAATTTTACATTATTGGCTAGTTAACGTCTTCGTATCGTATCACAACACACATTTAGACCCCTTTTACGTAAAATCCCTTGTCCTCCACGTAACGATAGAAGAGGATTTTTTTCAAACACGCGTAGAATCATTTTGTCCTGCTTTTTTGTTGTTTTGGCGTAGACCCGCGATCCGGCAAATCATCCACATTTTTAACTTGGGAATAACGGTGCACCCACTTGTTAACAAATGCTTTTGACTTTTTCATGTATTTAGCAGCTGCCCCGTATGACATTTTCAGTCCTTTTGGATGCGTGCACAAGAATACTGCTTCATAACGTGATGCAAACGCGACACTCATTTTAAAATACTTCCGTCTCTGACAAAAATTGAACACTCTTTAAATTTTTTTATTCAAAGCATCTTAGCAGAAGTATTTTTTTATCTGCTAATGCAAATGCCACTTCCAAATCGGTTTTCATAAACGAGTTTTGCCGTATACGATCTTATCAAACGGACTGTACTTTATTGTTGTATCTTTGGTCTTAAACCATCAAACTTCCTTCGCGTGAATATTCAACAAACTTCTGCTCAATGTAAAAGTGGTAGATTAAGGACTTTTGTACATTTTCAGCAATCAGAACCACAGCTTTTGTTTTTTAATTGGACGTCGAAGGAAGACTGGTATAAACGAAGTGCGCATTTCAGTTATAGAGACCCACTCCGCCCTAATCATCCATCGAACAGGAGTTTTACTTGGTTGAGGAGCAGTTGCATCATTCATTTTCTCCTCTTTAATATGGATCCTACAGTAGATAGTTTAATTAAACAGCGTTCTAGAGTTAACGTTATTATACCCTAGTATGTAAAAAACACTGCAAATGACGTAATGCAAAAACGTTTAACATCTTTAACCGGAAGAACGGAAATCACACTAAGAAAAACAGTACACTTATCATTATAGCATTAAAGGATGCATAATTCTGTTCCTTTTCCCAGTCTTTTAATCAGAAGATCCTTAATGTTCCAGAGTTTATGTAGCACAGAATTTTATTTTATAACACAAAAATGTGCACAAAGCAGACTTCAAAAGGTGTAGCATGCAATTATACAAATTAATTTTAACCTCCCACTACCCAACATGAAGTTGTAGTTCAGTTACAACGACCGAGTTCCTCTATTTTTGTGCAGCGAAATAGTTTCAAAATGTAAGAGCTACTAATTCGCGTTCATTTGAAAAATAAAGAAGAGAAAATATCTTCACAAAGCGTTCGTGTAAGACAAAATTTTTTTGTTCACAGCAATTTGTTGGAATACTTTCATCGATTCCCCTTTGGTCGTTTTCTCATTTTAAAGGATCTCATCATGTTTACTCTTTAAAGCATCACCCTCTCGAATATTCCTGCTGAGAAAATCTATTGGGTTCGTAAGAACCACTCTGATTTCCTCGTACCTTCCTTTTTGTTTTTTGTTAATGGGAATTACCTTTCTACAACAAGCTGTCCGTGCAACATAGTTGTACCATTTCTTATGGCATCAAAAATAGCAGTAACTCGGACGACAACAAAAAAAAAACACGATGAATCGCAAGGCATGCAAATTATCGCCATGAAATAAGCTGGCAAAAAACATCCACATCCCAACTTGTGGGGCAGAGACATTCAGCTTGAAGTCCTTTATCCATTTCTGTTGCCAATGTAACCACGGAAAGGACAATCTGCACAGGCAGAATTTTTATTTATTTTTTGTTCCATTTTACATCTTTTTGATTCTGAATCCTCTGAGAGAGATTCGCGCTATAAAATGAACGTGAAAAATTGCTGATGTTGAGGTAGTGCGAATAAAATATATTTATAGTATCTTTCTGTTCCTTGACAGGTGTTCCAGGACCATGGGTAGTAAAAAAGCGTCATCTTTAACAATCCACCACCGACAGTGAGTGGATAGCAACGTACTATAGAGTGAAAGCACTTCCAGTACTGACCGTGGCTTAACGACACATCACCTGTATAGAGGGTGTACTCATGCCAGTGTACCAAGAAAATATTTGTCCCGGTCGTCAAGTGAGAAAAGTATTTGCAGGATATGAAGAAAATCCATTTTTCGATGAAACTAGCACGGAAAATGGTATCGTCCGATGTCCCTCCAACTGGACAAGCCATTAGCCGTGCGATGAACATAATTACGTACATATCCGCACTCGTTACTGCTGACTGTGCATCGGAATTTATGTTTTTGCAGCTCCAGTCCCAGCATGAGGTGGCATTTCTCATCCTGTTTGTAATGTCCTTAACAAAGTAGGCAAACAGATGCAGGCCAACGTAGATCATAAAGGTGTCCGGTGAGGTGCAGCTTGAGAGTGGCGTTGGTCATGCATATCATTAATCCATAGAAGCGCTACGCTTCATCAGCAGAGACTATTCTAAGTTACCACTCTATTAAGGGTTCAAGAGATTTTGCAAACAACTTTATCATGAATTTCATCCGGATGAACGGTAGTGTGTAAACGTATTGTCGACTTATGTATAATAGGTAACGAGTCAACGTAGTCCTATGACCAATGAAGTGGGATTTGAAGCATCATAGATGGGCTTGTTTATACAGATTATGGCATGGTTACTGATTTCTACTCGTTTAGGTTATGAGGCCAGTTATTTTGATTCCAATTAAGACTAAATAGTTTATTAAGTCTCATAATGCCAATAGATTTCCAGGACAGCTCTCTAGCATCGTCGGTGCCTTTTTTTTATACAATGGCTCAGGAACTTTGAGTGGACATAGCATAGAAAAGGAATCACTCTTTTGCGTACGTCCGCGTCTGTAGATATAGGCCATCCGTTTTGGCACATAGAGAAACACAGGTAGATTCCCGCCCACACCTCTCAGATCACTCTGATCTGGGTACGAATGAATGTTATTATTGTTTTCGCACCTCGGTCTCGCCATATACATACTTGTGTAGCGCTGTAGTTTTCTATACTCCACCACAATGTAGTCTCGGTTCTAGTCCAGAATTCAATTTCAGCGAATTATCTACTATAGCTTTATGAACAGAAGCCCATGGACAGAAACTCGAACTTTCAAGAGTTTAATGCATTTTCTGAATACATACAAAGAATTGTATCCCTAGATCCTCATATTGAAATCTAGGCGGCTTCGACAGACGATATGCTTTGATTTTCGTTGCGCGGATACCAGGCATTGATAGCTCCAGTCCGTTTGATAAGATCGTATACGGCAAAACTCGTTTATGAAAACCGATTTGGAATTGGCTTTGCATTAGCAGATAAAAAAATACTTCTGCCAAGATGCTTTGAATAAAAAAATTTAAAGAGTGTTCAATTTTTGTCAGAGACGGAAGTATTTTAAAACGAGTGTCGCGTTTGCATCACGTTATGAAGCTGTATTCTTGTGCACGCATCCAAAAGGACCGAAAATGTCATACGGGGCAGCTGCTAAATACATGAAAAAGTCAAAAGCATTTGTTAGCAAGTGGGTGCACCGTTATTCCCAAGTTAAAAATGTGGATGATTTGCCGGATCGTGGGTGTACGCCAAAAACAACAAAAAAGCAGGACAAAATGATTCTACGCGTGTTTGAAAAAAATCCTCTTCTATCGTTACGTGGAGGACAAGGGATTTTACGTAAAAAGGGTCTAAATGTGTGTTGTGATACGATACGAAGACGTTTACTAGCCAATAATGTAAAATTTCGAAGCACAATAAAGAAACCACTACTGTCAAAAAAACACGTAAAAAACGACTCAGTTGGGCCAAGGAGAATTTGGACAGAGATTGGAACAACGTTATTTTTTCGGATGAAGCTTCTTTTTGGGCATGGTCTTCTATCACTCATACCTGGTGTACACAATCCAATAAACTTATCGAGCGGACCGTCAAAATCCCGGCAAAGATGCACGTTTGCGGATGCTTCTCAAAAACAAGGATTTGGCAATTTGTTCGTGTTTACAAATAACACAAACGCACCCAACATGTTCAAAATTTATAAGAAGGCTTTATTACCATCTGCCCAAAGGTGGTTTAAAAGAAGGAATGAGAATTGGTTACTGCAAGAAGATAATGACCCGAAACATCGCAGTCGTTTGTGCAGTGCGTAGAAACAAGAAAATGACGTCGATGTTTTAGATTGGCCATCACAGTCGCCGGATGCAAATCCCATTGAAAATGTTTGGACATTCATGAAGCTAAAGCTCCAAGGAAAGAAGATGTCGACGGTCAAACAATTATCATGAAAAATACGAGTTTTATGGAGATCTTTGTCTCAAGATTATGATATAAGAATAGTAGAAAGCATGCCTCGAAGACTCCAAGCAATTATGGATAATGGATGAGAGTGGACAACATATTAATTGAAAAGCATTCAAGTAAATAAACCATTACAATTGATTTTTTATTATTATAAGTTCTTCTTTAATTTTTGCCGTATACGATCTTATCAAACGGACTGTATTCAAAAACTATAGACTGTGAGAACCGGACAAAGCATTCAAGCGGAAGCCTGGGATCTAGATTAGGGAATCTTTTGAGTGTTTGGCAATGCATATATCTTACAATTTTCAGGCTACTCAAGTTGACGCCACCTGGATTTAGAAAAAACATTCTAAAAACACTGAAATTGTAATTGCCAAGTAAAAGTTTATATCTCAAAGAGCGTGCGAAAGTTATAATGCTCACATGAGAAAAAACTGTCATTGAAAACCCTAACCAAGGCTGCAGCCAGTCGTAGTGAAATTAGAAAAACTCCTCTGAGTCTTGCCTCGCAAGTTTAACCGCGATCTCATATCCCGCTACCCATTTTGACGTGGAACCCAAACAAAACTCAGTGAACTTAGCCTTCCGATTGCGTTCAGAGAGGCCGTGCATTCTCGAACCATTAGACGGACACAGATTCTTCACAATATAGTGGGAAGACAGATGCAAGTTTTCTTTAGAAGGAGTGACATCTAACGTTGTTGTCAGCCATGAAGACACCAGCTCCCATCCCACTTGGACTCATCTGTTAAGGCCCAACTTCATTTTTAGCCTTACTTAGCAGGGCTCGTTGCACCAAAGACCACTCCTTTTGAACCTAAAGATGGCTTTGAGTGTGCAGTCCTTAAAAGAAATCAAAGACAGGGTGAGTCATCAGTGCCAATGAGAGCCCTTTGCAGCCGAGGAAGAGCGTTCTTTACAGTCATTGTTGACGAATGGCTTCAGGCGTTCACTCAATACGGCAGATAAGATCTTGTAAGCGATGTTAAGAAGACTGATGTCTCAGTACTTGGCGCAGTTCAGACGGTCTCCTTTCTTGAGGATCGGACAAACAGCGCTGAGGTTCCATTCATCGAGCATACTTTCGTCCGACCATATATCACAGATGCTCCTTACCAAGTCTTCGCCTGCCGCTTTGAAGAGCTCGGCAGTCAGGCCGTCTTTGTTGGACTTAAGCTTAGATATAGCTATCTTCACTTCATCCAGATCGGGTGAACGGAATTGTTGGTCATCATCGTCCAGGTTGAAAGGCTGATTCTGCCTGACAGCGGTATTTGGTTCGTCAGAAAAAGTCTTTTCAAATCCTCGGCATCGGCTGCTATTCTACTACGATGTTCCCTTGTTCATCTCTACAGGCTTCGGTTCGGGGTTTGTTATTTTTACCTTTTGGTAAAACTTGCGAACCTCATTCTTGGAGAAGCATCTCTCAATTTCCTCGATCGCGCGCTTCTCATGCTCTTTCTTCTTCTACCTGAGAAGCCGATGTTCGTCTGTCCTCTTCCGCTCATAGAGCTCATAAGCAGCACTGGTTCTTCTATATAGCGCCGCTTGATATGCATCTTGCTTAGCTGCATGTGCTTGCCGGCATTGATCATATAACCAGGGGTTTCGTTGTAGTGGACTAGTGAAACCCAGCACATCAGAAACGGCATCTCTGATGGCGTTTTGGCAGTGTTTCCAATGGTCTTCGATGCTTGATGCTGGCGGTATTGGGCCTCTTAAGAGGTTAAGAGAGAATCGATCGGAAAAGCATTTGGCGATCTCTTGCGATTGTAGCAGCCTAACGTCGAATTTACTCACAGCGTTAGTTTGTCCTGGCCTAGTTTGGGATATCCGTAACCGTACCTGGGCTACAACAAGGTAGTGGACCGAGTCGGTTTTGGCTCCTCGGAATGTTCGGACATCCATAAAACTGGAGGAGTGTCTTGCATCGATCGCAATGTGGTCAATCTGGTTGACGGTTGATTGATCAGGAGTTCTCCAAGTCCCCTTGTGAATATCGAGATGTGGTAACTGCGTGCTAGCTACAGCAATGTTTCGTGTCGTGCAGGCTATATCTTATTACCAAAGTAATAATGCCCTTTTTTCCCAGCTTTGCATTAAAATCGCTGAGGACAATTTTAATGTTAAAGCTAGGACATTGTTCGTAGGTCTTGTTAAGGACAAGGAGCTCATAGAAGGCATCCTTGGTGTCGTCATCTTTCTCCTCTTTGGAGGCGTGCGCGCATATCAGGCTAATGTTGGTAAATGTAGCCATGATGCGGATTGTTTCAAGGCGCTGCTATTTTTGTCTGCTGGTCAGCACTCGCGCATATAAGTTTAGCAAGTCCAGTCTGGATGGACATTGACCAGTCGCCGACGTGGACGTATTATAAGCACAATGTGTAGAAGATAGTTTCAAGACTGGATATCGCCAGGTTTAAATCGCTCAGTGCCTACCCTATTTCTACAGCACCCAACTGTCGGCAACCAATATGCAGTTAATGCAATGTTTAAACGTCACGAAAAGCGAAAGCGAAACCGAAACTCATCTAAGTGGTGCTTAGCCTGCATATGTATGTGATGAGGTTTTTCGCTGTTTATATTGCTGCGTCATATGTAAATAAGTTTACTACTCGTAAAACCGTAATGCTGTTAGCTTGATACTGACTTGTTTCGAAAAAGCGAATGATTCAAAGGAGTTACACGTTTCCGTTGCACTATTTTTTGAAATGATTTTATTTGTTTGATAAGAATGACGGTGGAAATCTAAATAAAGTTTAAAGGTAAAATAAAATTAGTTCAAATAAAACAGGTATAGTAGTAAATAGCCGTTTCATATTTTTGTGACGCTCTTCCAGAGCTAATGTAAGTTCTTTGATGCTAGCCCTATTTTTATTTTGAGATCAATGCAAGTTAATATTAGTTTCGAAAATACTCGCACATGCTGCCTACATGCATGTTTATAAAGAATTGCAAGCAAAGCACGATGGTGGTGTCCTACATATGTTTATACAGTGTACAGAGTATCTGTCTGTATTCAAACAAAAATATTTTCCGCACTCTTTATGATTTTATGGGAAAAGTTGTTTCCATTTTTAACACATTTTATTTTTTGTATTTTCAGGTGGATGGACAAAAATATATCGGTCAAGGACGAAGTAAAAAAATCGCTCGCATCGAAGCTGCTGCTACAGCTCTACGCAGCTTTATACAATTCAAAGATGGTGCTGTGTTGACACCGCTTAAGCCAGCGTGTAATCTTGATTTCACTAGTGATGAGCATCTGGAAAACGGTATTGTGAAATGTGATAAGTTGGGATTTGCGGATTTAGTTGAGCTTGTAGACAAATTTGTTAAGCATGCTAAGAGTGCAAAAAAGTTGTCACCCTTCTTGAATGGCCATATAAGCATGTCAAGCAAGTATAATTTCTTTTTTTTTATGTTTTTCTTTTCATTTTGATTTTTATTTTTTTTTATTTTTTCTTATTAACTTTAGTTTTAAATATTTATTTAAATATTATAAATTTTATAAATTTTTATTTGTAAGAAGAGAATTAAAATATTTATTGACATTTTTTGTTTTCGTTGTTTCGATGGATTTATTGGAAATACAAAATGCAAAATGAATCAAGTTGTGGTAAGGAAAAGCTATAAGAGATTAGTTGCTTTGCCTCATTCGGCAAAGTTATTTTTTGTTGAATTTTTATGTAAAGAGAAAAGAAGAAGCAACAATTGGTTTGGTTTGTAAGTTTTGAATTATGTTGTTGATGTTGTACTTGTTTTTTTTTTTTTTTTGTTAACTTACATTGGAACGAGTTTGATGAGTGCTGAACTTGATTTTGTTGTTTTTGTATTTGTTGTAAAGACGTGAAGGCCTATACAGATTTCCGGTTTCAGAATCAACGGTCATGAAGTTTTCATAAACTCTTACATTTCATTTATGTAAATCATCTTCTAGTTTGTTGGGAAAACCGCGAAAATGCCTTAAAAACTAATGTTTATAGTAAAAGGACCCTGTAGTAGCGTTTTTGATTGTTGAGTTTGCCACTTTAAAGTTTAAATTTCAATTGTTGGAGCCATGTCCTAAGAATCTGTTTTAGGTTTCATCGGTTTACGTGGCCTAGTCAGATTTATGTTGATAGGTAAGGAATGTGTGTAGACACAATCGAGTGCTAATCCTAGATACTGCCTAAAAGACTTCTTTTTCTCAACTTTACTCTTCTTGTCTCGAGTGCTAATCCTAGATACTGCCTAAAAGACTTCTTTTTCTCAACTTTACTCTTCTTGTCTGTAACTCTGTAACTTGAGTGTCTTTTTCTGTTTTGAACTGGACATACTTTGTTGAAAATGTAATGTATAAACCAAGCCAATTTACTCAGATTGAAGTTTACCTGCTATCGATTTTTTTATGCAAACGCGCGTAGTTCTTATAAGATCACGTTTTATTATTCCTCCCAGCATTCGTAACATTTTCATTATCGTTTCCTTTATACATACTACTCGTGTATTGTTTAATATTGTGACACGTGCGTATATTATAGCCGAAGAAACGACTGTCATGTTGCTTCACTTCGACCTCCTTAACATAATATTGCAACGTTTTCATACCATAGCAACCCGATTTGGCTCCATCTGCGACAACGTAAACTATAAACGACAGAGACTAAGCACATTCCAGATACATCCTTTTACACAGATGTCTAGAGTTAAGTTTGTGAGTTCAGAAAAGCAGCAATGTATACAAATGACATAGGTTCATTTTTCGATTACTTGCAGTTACTTGAAAAGTTGATCCGTTTGTGCTGCTGGTCCTATATGTGCTGCTTCAATAGGAGTTCTTAACAACATAAAAAGGTCTTTAATCACTACCTTGATAAACTCTTATTTTTACTTGGAATTCGTTGGTTATTTCTGCTGGGCATTTGACTTTCGGCTCTTACTCTGTCCACTGCCTGTTAGCCGCTCAAAGATTTTCTTAGATTGCAATCTATCTACGATCAATAGTTATTTCAATCGACTCCGCTCTGCTTCCGTAAAATCTGAAGTTTCTTTCCCGTGCATGGCACGATAAACCGCGTATATCAAACCCAATGTCAGATGATCCACAAGGCAACCATTTCGTGCCCATAATTTTTTTTTACTGGCTGCAGACAATGTTCAGCTTCTTTGAAATGTATCTGAAGTAGAGATAGTCAATGATATGAGCATCACTAAAACAATCTCATGCATCGCTGGCTATCAAGCTCTGGCAATTAATTTAAACATTTTCCTCAGGAATCGATTCGATCCGATCCGATTGATTTATTACACAGATTTGATGATTGTTCGTTGAAGATACTGTGTGATCAGACAATTGTCAGAATGACAGGGATACATCAATCAGCGAAGGTCTGTAGCTTCGTACTGTAGCCATTTAATTGTATTAGCATATGAATGACACAGTCTCATCTAGAACTCGGACATCAGATGAAAAAATGGAACCGCTAATAAAATATAGACCTGCCATACACCGCCCGGGATCTCAAAAACATGTGGCAGCTTACTGTCGTTCAGAACGCGAAATGGTGCGACCACGTACTATGTTGCCTCGATTCAAGCGACGATTTTATGAGTAATGCCCTTCCTACACAATGGTTGCCATATTAATTCTAGATTGGCTGTTTCGAAGTTGATAGATCGACTATTAAATCACTCGCTGAATATTCGATTTAATATTTTGATCACAATCAGGAGACGCAAACCTATACCTTTTCAGAATGCAATTTGAAGGCTATTTGAAGATTATTTCGTATTTCACTAGTCGAATCAAATTTAGCCCTCCATGTATTTGCTGGGATAGGGGCTTCAATCTCGATGTACATTTCCATATGGCTCTGAATGGAGGTGTGAAGTTGAATTATCAATAGAGCTGCGCATTCAGACTGCTATTATCTTTGACTTCTGAAGATAGCCGGTGGATTTCTTCTTACTGTCCAGTTATCAAGACATTTTCCATCAATGACGCTGTCTAATAAAAAGCCGGAGCAGAGAACTTATCAATAGCCACTGAAGGTTACTATGATTTGTTCAGTTATAAGTTGCCGGGCATAGGTTTTATTGAATGGTAAGACCAGCGTGTAGGACTAAAAATACGGTACCGTGGGAATCAGGAGCCCCTCGGATTTTGGTTTGGGGCTGACTGGGGCTCTCTAAAACTTAGGGTGCACCCTGCACCTCCTGGTCCCACTTGATGTAGAGTTGCAACAAGTACTAGGTGCTGGGACCCTAATATCAGTAAGAGGTATTAGATGGGCTTCGACTCATACCTAGGGTGGAACCTGTGCCCTCAACACGTGTTCCGAACTGGTACCAAGAGAAGTGACGGAGACCGATGGCAAGGCGTGTCCTTGCTCTCATGGATGTACGGGCATTCCGTGAAATTGAGCATCCACGAAAGGTTTTAACGTAAATCATGAGAAGTTATGTATTTTTCTTTAATGCAAATTGAAACCTTTCTAAAAAAAAAAAGGTTTCCTAAAGCGCATCTACTAACTTGACTTGATGTAGCTCGTCATTGGAACCAGCGAAATTCACTCTTTGGAATGATACACGAACGCTCTTCCTACGCAAAACAGAATTATCTCATTACTGAGCTGATTATTTATTGAACATCCTTCCACAGCTACTGCTCTGCTGATGATTGCCTTTTATATTTAATGACCACCTCTATTCCTTCCAAAAGACGAAAATTAATTCTATTTCAATCAGATTTAAGCTCCAAAAAAAGAAATCCCTCCTTAGATACATTTAAAACACTTTTAACTGCTGCTTACAGTCCTTCGAGATTAAAAAAAAAGTAAAAAAAACTGTCCAGTCTTAAACGTCACGTACCAACCGACAAATAACATTTCACTGGAATCTAAGAGGATTCCAGAATTCACAGAGAGACTCGGAAAACTTATTAAGGTCGCTAAACCCGCATCATGCGACACTAATCCTACCATATCACTCCGTTTTTTTGTGCTTTCCTAATCTTCCACAGTGAAAATGTTTGTCCTGCCATCTAAACTAACATCCCGCGATCGATATAATTTTTTAATCCCAACACTGGTAGTTTCGTTACCGAAAAACCAACCCTCTGCTCCATCTCGGTACTCATCTAATGCCTAGCTGAATGTTTGAATCAATGTTCCGGTCATGTCGAACCCAATAAAAACAAAACTAAGAGAATTGGAATGTCAATTTTCGAAATTCCGCTATCGATCCGGGACGGGGAAAGACACAAGCACGTTGAGAGCGACACGGACACAGACTAGGTTAACAGAATTAAATTTTTCAATTGGTAAACACTAAAAGTCCTTTTTCGTTTCCAGCATTTGCATGGATTTGTTTTTTTTGCTTGTGTTTTGGTTGCCAGTTATTTTGGCAGAGTATATGACCAGAGGCCAAAACGTGCTTTGGCTTCTACCCTGTTCAGGAGTTTCTGTGAAACCCCAGAACACCATCATCACCACTTTGCCATCAGAGATATCAAACTTCGAAGTCAATGCAGTTTTGTTGGAGTGTCGCATTAGGTTTACTTCCGCAATATTTCGATGCCAATTTATCGAAAGTGATTTATATGTCGAGTTTCGTCATCAATGAGGAGAATGGGATTCAGAGGATGTCAAAGGATATCAGAGGCTTATGGTAGTATTAGGAAATCATTTTGACAATTTTTTTTTTAAAATACTCGTATTTTCTCATCTGTTTTATTTTTAAGTGATTCTATATGATTTAGAGGGTCATAGATGCTGTGTTTTTAAGATTTGGCCTACAATTCTTTAACTACGAGTAATTTGGGCACCTATTTCGTTTATAAGAAGTTGTGTCCTTGTAAGCTTCTTCTTCACTGATCATTGTCGTACGCCTTAAGTTTTTTGAGGTTGTTCGCATACTCCTTTCAGAGTAGAATTTAAGAATAGAATACCGAGTTTTCAATTAGTTCTCGGAGTAACCAACGAACGCTAAGAAGTCGTGTTGAAACAGTCATTGATGAAGGCCGTTCTGCCAGGCCATCGACTTCTACAACTGAGCAGTAATTACTGGTCGTAAGCCATAAATTGTCCATCAGGGTGTTTGTTTACCTGGCCTACGTCTGAATCGGTTTCGTTTCCGGTATTTAAACTAATCCATTGGGCGTGAAACTTTTCGCTGCAAAACAAAACTGGCGTCAAAGGACTTGAATTGCAAGAGACATGCTTTCCGAGGCTGATGCCGGCCAAATATTGTTTGAACGTAGCATTACTGGTGATGAGACGTGGTCTTAAGAGCGTCTTAATAGCGCGCTCGAAATAAACCAAGATCGAATAAACAATGCCATTTTCAATCAAAAATAAGGTGATGCTCGCAATGAATTTCTTCGTAAAGGCCAAAAGTAGTATAATTTGAACGTTATGAGACTTTGAGTGAAGAAATTCTCAAACAATTGTGGAAGGACTACTCGTGGAATTTGCATCCAGATATCGCTTCGTTTTACAACGCATTGCATATGTGCGCATTTATTGTCGAAAATAACAAAACTTCCATCCAACAGGCGTCAAATCCACCTGATTTCTCACTGTGCGAAATTTCCTGTTCGGCGAGACTTAAAACACCGCTTCGGAGAACGCTTTTCAACAGCCGAGAAGAGTTGATGGAAAATTGCAGAGCGCAGAGTACTAAAGATGTTTCGTACTAAATCCAACACTGAGACAAGTGCGTTCCAGCTAGGCGTATTAACCGCTCTTTTCTGGCTAGGGCGAAGTCGATGAAAGTTTGCTCTTATCTCGTTTTCCAAACGACGTCAATACAAACGAAACTAAAAACCTTTTTGTTCGAAACTACCAGGATATTTAATTGTTTTGCCTGCCTTACATAGGAGAACTAGTCTTTCTAGTATTTATTGACAAGGCCTTATATACACTGGTACTCTGAGGCAGTGATTGGCTCCGCTTTCTATAAAAGAGTTTCTGTCAAAGTTAAAGGCTGTGCCGAGTAAATAAAATCCCAAGTTACCTAAAGGTCTCAAATATCACTCTCAAATATAATGTTCTGTCATATTCGTCGATGTTTTGCGTCCCTTCCTGTTCGAAGGGTTTTTCCCAATTTGTCTGCATTTGTTTCGATATTTGCAACCGAACCAGTGCCAGGTCGCTACACTCTGGCAATGATGTCATTGTTGTTAGCAAGTTGGTTCCAAGTTGCACACATTTTTCTCAAGAAATATGTTGACGAAGTCACATACGTAATACAACATGACCTTCTGTAAACCGTCTTTTGAAAGCGAACATTTATCTACATTCCGCAGAATCTGATGAGTTTGGCAGGCATATCAGGTAAAATGCGACCTTAAAATGGACAGATTGAGCTTTTCCAGGATCTGTTGGAGTGCGTATATTTGGTCAGTTGCGGGCTTTTTATGCCTGAAAACACAACCGTCAGGTTTACAAGCTTTGTTGGATTTGAGCTTAGATTTTTTCATCCTCACTTCATTTTGGTCAGACGGACGAAACTTTTGGGTATCGCGGTCTAAGTTTTTTTTATTTTTCGGCAAAACTTCCATATTGTTGCTTCTGGATTATAAACCATAAATATCTTGGATCTAGCGCTACTCGTGCTCTTTTTCCAGCCAATGTTCTTCACCCCTCTTTTGCTTGTAGAACGCGTAAGTGGCTCCCGTTCTACTATGCCTTATATTGGCGGAATCAATCTTAATACGAATCATCATAATTATAACGCTCGCTTACGTATTGAAAGCTCAAGTCTTCTTGCCTTAGTGTGCCGTATATAACTAATCCGCCCAAAAAAACGCTGCTTCTGTATAGTCGACCACCATAATCATCCTTCTAGACGGAGGTAATATCTGCACGGTATCAGTCAATCGCTTCTTATTATCCTGCTGCTCGTGACCTATTAATGGTCCAAATATTCCTAAGGTGGTTGTCCTTATTTCGTTTGCTGGGGTCGTCAAAACTATGATCCTTAGACACTGACATTTGTGAAGTAAACAGATACAAAATACACATCAACAAGACATGAATCACTATACTCCTAAAGAACACGGAATAATTATTATGTTAATTCGTTTGTGTTGGCGCAGCGTGAAATCCGGCGCATATTTTCCGGTCGTCCGTCACCAACGGGGCAAATAGGACAACACGAGATGCTGCCAGATTAAGCCAGCCCCGGGGCATCCGTTCTGCTGAGAATGTCGCAGCTGAAGATGTCGTAGTCGCAGAGGACCCCGGGGTATCGACCAGACGCAATTGGGCATTAATCGGCGGTCTTTACAGAGAATTTTGGTGAATAATTAAGAGATGTTCCTTTACAAAGTGCAGACAGAGCATCAGCTATTAGCTGTTGAGGCCCATTTCAATATCTGTGAATATGTGAATAAGCAAAATTATGACATCTGGGGCACCGAAAATGTGCGTACAACCCACGAAGAGCCATTACACCCGCTCAAAGTTACTGCATGGTGTGCTGTTTACGTTCAAGTCGTCTTCGAGCCTTTTTTTTCAAAAACAAACGACTACTGTGGACGGCGAGCGTTATAGAGCCATGCTCAACGACTTTCTCCCTCCTTAATTGGATGAATTGGGACTAGAGAACATGTGGTTCCAACAGGATGCAGCAACGTCGCATACTACACGAGTCAAAGCCGAAATTCTGAGGGCTGCATTTCCGGGTCGCCTAATCTATTTGTGCGGGCAATTATGCCTGATTTGACCGTTCAAGACTTCTTTTTGTGCGGTTTTTTGAAGTCACGAGTCTTCGAGTATGTCAACAAGCCTTAGCTCTTGAAGCCTTCAAAGAGAATATCCGCCAAAAATGCGAGGACTTATCGCCGAAAGTTCTGTCAAGAGGGATGAAAAAATATCAATTCTTGCGGCGGCCATGTAGCCGATATAATTTTTTCGGTCTAATGGACAAAAAATGTAAGACCTCAGATAAACATTATCCAAAAGCAGAACCAAAGTTTTGGATTCATACAAAAAATTACAGCCAAAAAACAGAGGATGCCAACTTTCGCGCCACCTTATATTACTCCCTATGATACTAGACGTTAACATATGAGCGATATCGCGATTTCTTTTTGGTCTCGGTAGCTTGTATTATGTACTTAATCGAAAAGCCATCTTCAACATTTCACTCCCTTAAGTGTTTCCCTGGATTTAGGGCCCCTTCGCCCCTTTATTATGAGTTTTTTAGTCTAAATTTTATGTTCTGCGCTGGCTGATAACTTCACTAAAGCTGTCCGAGATAGACCGACTCAATTTGTATGATTGTCTGTTTAAACTTGTCGATGTTTTTCAAAACTTCATGATTGATATCTGAAGGTACTATGTACGTTCTTCTTCTCATCGACTTACCTGCCTTAACCTGCCTAATCTCGTAATTTAAAATTGCTACCGATATAATTTTCGCCAAAGATTAACATCAAAGGACCACCAGCTTCAAAGGTAAAATGTTTGAGAAATTCTAAGCCTTTTTCCGGTTTGTATTTGATTTTTCCTATTTTTTTTTAAATTTTTGTTTTTAATTATTTATTTCTCAACGAATCCGCTAAAGTTGATTTAATTTTGTACCGTCCATTCCACTATAAGCTTAAGTTATATGATACACAAATACCGTTATTTCGTTTTTTTTTGTATTGTTTTGAAACCCTCTTCCTGACAGTTGAGTTAGTTTTTTTTTCTTTTTAAGAATCAAACACACCCACAAAAACGTTTGCAATTTTATTCTTGTTATTTGTTAAAATTCTGTTTGATTTGTATTATGACATTTTCCTCTAGTAACACGTATTCCTCACAATTAGTTATTTGTACTAGAATTTTGTACTAAATTCCTCATTATTAATTGTGTGTATGTTGTTTTGTATTTTTTATATGTAGCTGAGGTATCGAAGGGTGTAATAACAGTGGATGGGCAGAAGAAAGTTCCCGATAAAGGGCCAGTGATGCTGTTGTATGAACTTTTTAATGACGTACACTTTGATTGTTCGACAATAGATGGCGCTCAAAATAATTGCCGCTTCAAAATGACTGTGACTGTGAACAATAGTAAATTCGATGGAACAGGTAAGTGTTTTCTTATATTTTTTGAGTTTTTTTGATAGCGGTTGACAGAACTGACATTGTCATTTCATGCTTTATTCAGCACACAGATGCATATATATAGTACAAAACGTATGTCACCAATTTGGCATGCATCCAATTCTCCAGGTTTTTAAAACTATTCAATTTATATTCATTCCCTAATTGTATAAGCTGCATGTGATACTCAGTGGCACCCAATGATCAAGTAATTTGTAACACTAATGTCGTGTCATTGGAAGTTTTTTTTTATTTTTTGTTTTTGGTTACAAATTTCTTAATTTATTGCAACCGTTAGCTATATGACAGTGTTTTTTTGTGAACTTAAATTCTTTGCCAATTAAATTGTGTGAAACACACACGAATTCCTACAAATGTGTCATTTTGATTATGTCAATCAGATGACAGCTGTTTCGGTAATACAAACCAGATGTCATAGTACACACAAGTCACCTGTCACAGTGAATCAGTAAAATGACATTTTAGTTATGGCACTTCACACGAGAGGGTGATATGCGAGTATACAAACCATGATGAGCTAATTAGTGTTGTCATGCCGCTGGAAATTCTTGTAGCAGTAACTATAGGTACGTATCTTGCTCGTTAAATATAATTAATGCTTTAGATGGCAAATATTGGCATCACTTTGACGTTTGGGGAAACCCTTCCCTGCAATAGTTAATAGGAATATGTTCATCGATATCGTAATTAGGTCAGTCAGAGTACTGATAGTAATCAAACCAAAGTGATGCAAAGGATCGCTATGAATTAGGTCGACATTCCATTTAGTGACAAAAATATGTGAGGTTAGGTTAGATTAGAGAGGTCCTCAATAAGGTGCACAGGAAAGGAGTTCCAAGTCCCTCAAGATACTACTTCGCCAGCTATGTCATATCTCCTCATTTTTCTTCGTCCTTGGAAGTCCTGCAGAAATCATTATGGAGAATCCTCAACCTCTGATTTTGGATACCAGTGACACATTGTCGTGATGCTTCTAAAAATGATAAGTTCCTTGATCATTTGGGGCTTAGTATGGGCAACATGCCTGACACTTGTGCCGATGAGTCCCAATATTTTTGGTGACTTTTGTTTCTAGAGATCTGAGTGAATTGATAGTGGTCGAAATAACCGATCTGACCATTAACGCTGAGCCAAGAACCGGCGAGTAGATGGTACAGTATGAGGGTAGACTGAAGGATTTGCGTACGTTTTCAGAGAAGATCCTGTCTTATTAGGAGAAATTTCGTTGGAAAGTTTCATGCTGATGCTTATCGTGCTGCCATCACGTAACAGATTGATTGTGCTCCGTCGTTTAAATGCAAATCAATATACAGTCATACCCAGTAAATGAAGAGTTGATCCTTATATTTTAAAATTGAAAAACCTCACCTTTTGCTCTATTGTGCGAGTAGAAAGAAACTCCAATTCTTTAATTCACACAGCGACGTAGTCTCTGTATGCGACCGTACTACATCTTCCTTTCTTAAATTTAGTAAGCAGCCAATTTAGAACATATCAGAATTAAATCGAGAGAAATTAGTCTGCCTGTGCTAGGACAGCCTACGTCCCTGATTAATGATTCCATAACTGTTTCTGGTGAGCATAACTGCAGAAATTATAATTCGCCGAGGAGCACAGCAAACGAATAATTCCCGATGTTGTCTTTCTCGTTATTTCTAAGTAGGAGGGACTCGGAACTGCTTATTGATTTCTTAAGCGAAACAATGTTATTGATAAGCCTCTAATTGAGGTAGGCATTGATGACACAACATCCCATGAAGCTTGTCATTACAGTGATGAGGAATCCGCGAGGAATTAGTCTTTTTTAATATTTTCGTGTCAAAAAACTAAGCAGAGTTATTATAAATGTACAAAGTTGACAGCTGAAAAGGAAGGTCCTAATTTAACAATTACCAACACTCACACCATTTACAAACGTATTATTGTGATGCTTATCTGCCAACCTACCCTCTGTGGCCTCAAAACGCATTCTAATAAATAAAGAAAACAAATCTCATATATGATATTTCTACGTTTGAATGCATAAGTGTCAAGGCTGCAGTACGACGCAAAAGTTCGTCTTTTAGTAGAAAATTGTATTCAACACTTTGAAAAAGGAGAGTGCAACACCATCAGCATCAACACCCATTCATGGGAATTTTTTTTTTCCTTTTTCTCGTTTTAAAAGTTCCTTTCATTTGGAAAGTGCTTCTTTTTGCTAAGTAAAACTTCTACGAGTACACCCATTCAAATTGAAAGCGACAATTTGCAAGCGTAAAACCTGGCTTTTCCTCAACCTCAAATGTTTAGATCTGAACAAACGCACTTCAGAGACTTTTTTTTGATAACAAAATTAAATTGAAAGGACTATTCTGTGTCCTGGCCATTGCCATTTGAGGTAAATCTAGGTGAAATTGATAGTGATACGAATGGAGGGAAGTGACCTAGGTTGTCGTTAAATGGACGAATCCATGCACTTACATATTTAGTTATTCCGAATGAATCTAGATACCAACACAATGGAAGCCAAGGTTTCATCAAAACTGTCTCACAACAAGCACCTTTCACAGAAGCTACAAATGAACTGCGATACACACAATGACGTAGTCCTTATATTCGAACGTTTTATGATAGATAGGAGGAGCAGGGACGTGAGTCCGGGAACGAATATGAAAAGTAGAGAGTACTGTCGTCAGCAAGGAAGTAAATTGGATTAGAAGTAGCAGACAAGAGATCATTGGTGAAAATTAAAAAGAGTGTCGGAGACAGAACCCTGGTGGACACCAGCATTAATTTTGTGAATATCAGACTTGAAACCATCCGAGACAACTTGAATTTAACGTTCCGAAAGGTATTCCATTGAATAAGAGAGTTGTCGATCCCAAAAGCACGCATTTTCGACAAAAGAGCCTGATGCCAGACTCTGTGAAATGCCTTAGAAATGTCAAGTGCAACTATCTTGCATTCGCCAGATTGATGTAAACTTTGGTTCCACTTTTCGGTGAGACATGCTATCAAATCACCAGTGGACCTTTTGCTACGAAAACTGTACTGCTGGTCATTGAAAAGGTTTCGTGTTTCGAGATATGTCATGAGCTGACGATTTATCAGCGTTTCCATGACCTTGGAAAGAAGGGACGTAAGTGCAATGGGTCTGTAGGAGGAGAGAAAAGAAGATTCGCCTTTTTTTAGGGACGGGCTGGACAAATGCTGTTTTCCATCTGCTCGGAAAGAGTCCTAAATAGTAGGATTAATGGAGAAGCTTACGCAGTCGTTTTGCCAGCGTAGAAGAACACCTCTTCAGAAGAAGGGGATATATACCATCTAGACTAGCGGATTTGTGAGCGTTAAGATCTTTAAGTACTTTTGCTACTACACGAGTGTGAAATTGGATTCCATTGAAGATTCGACGCACTCAAGTGTAGGCGGAGACAAAGCACAATCTGGAAGCGTTGAGCTGGCCGCAAAGTGTGCAGCAAGCTGGAGTACTTCTTTCTTGGTAAAGCTCGCTTAAGAGCACTAATCTATTGTTTCATATTGTAACTCCCTATATTTGTTCAGTATCCAGACGAAATACTTTTATTTTCTGTTCTCTCGTTGTCACAGATCCTGGTGTAGTCAACCTAAGACTGGCGTTAGGTATTACTTCATTAGGCTGATTAGCAACTTATGGTATTTCTTCTGATACATCTGCCATTTGGTATACTACAAGTACGATACGTACGCTCATTTAAAAGGAACCCATTTCCAAGTCTGCACTCGTTATAGGATCTGCTTGGTTTGGAAGACGTACTTTCCCTCTCTGTGAAGCGCCTGTAATAGGACATATGTTAGCATGCTGAGAGGTTTCTACTTCATCTAAAAATTTTGGACCCAAAAGCTAGTCCGGAGTGGACCTGGGCTTCAGTCAAAAAATGTGTCCAGTCAACTCGATCCTTTGCCAGCTGCCTCCAGTTTCGCACGCTAAGTTGGCTAAACTTCCCTTCCACTTTCGTGCGTCACCTGTATCTCAATCGTGCTCTACTCGGGGCGGATTCGAAGACTTTTCAGACCGCAGCGTTGGTGTCCATCCGCTCTGCATGACCCAGCCATCTCAGTCGTCTTTAACTTTCTGACCATTTCGATATCGCTGTACAGTCCGTATAGTTTGTCGTTGTATTTCCTCATCCACTCACCGTCAATGCAGGCGAAACCCAAGATCACTCGAAGAATGCCTCTGCGCCATAGACTACTATAGAAGTGGGATTATTGAGGTCTTATATAGGTTCACTTTTGTTGCTCAAGAGCTGGCTTTGCTAACCAATTGCCTTCTTAGCCCAAAGAAGCAGCGACAAAGTCTGTAACTACTTCAAAGTTATACCTGTCGAAGGTGACGTTCAGTTCGAGACGTCGGTGTTGAGTGTCCTCTTTGCTTGACAGCGTATACTTGGTCTTGCCAAACCGCTAAACCTATTGTTGCTGCTTCCGTCTCAATACTTGCAAAGGCGCCCCTGACATAACGCTGCTTTCTTCCGATTATGTCAATATCATCGGGGTATGCAAGTAATTGGACGGACTTTTAAAAGATTGTGTCTCTTGAGTTTGCGCGTGAGTTTTGCACTATTCTTTTAAGTATGATGTTGAAGAAATCGCATCAAGGCGCATCACTTTAAAGCGAACTATTGTGCTTAATAATTCTCTCGAAATCGTTTTTAGTTAAGATTAAAAGAAGCGGACCCACCAAAAGAAGCTAAAAGGAGGGCTGAACTAAAGCAAAGGCTATCATTACAGTTTTCCGGATGAGAAAATATCCGTTTTAATAATTTCATGTGATGTCGTATGAAAGTAGTAGTTATCGATGCTATGGGGACGGTGGATGGTATATCATTTAGAAAAAGAGGGTAACCAATCCTGGGTTGAACTAAAGTTTGACGCGGTAAAAAAGAATTGGTTATTAGATGCTCCAGACGGACCATCTTCTTTCCGGGGAGCATTATTAAATGAGAGATGGCTCCTGACTCCTTGTGTCCGAAATAAAATTGGTTTTTGTTGGAGTTTAGTCGTTGAAAAAGAGAGTATCCGATTTAGACAAAACTGTGCAGGTCTTTGTTCTACATCGTTACCTAAATTACAACACCTTCGCCCGACCTTTATGCCAACATTATAAGGGTACTAATGACCTCTTGACCGCGGGCTGGTTAATAAAAATACAAACAGCTAGGCGAGAAAACGATGTTCATTTTTGTATATCTTATTTTTCCTTTGCCTCTGGAGTGCATATATACATTCCGTGGTATTTAAATTTTGTTGAGTCCGTAGAAGTAGGGTTACGAATATGAGTACATAGTACAACCGATGAGGAATGCTGCTCCTGTGGAACACCCACAACTGTTCTCTTCATTGAGGATGATTTTTCCGAAAAAAATCCGTTTTTCCTTACACCGTCAATAGAGCTCAATCAGTCCGACGTTGGTCGCTTGCAGTGGGGTCATGGGTCAAAACAATCTTACAACCAACTCTGTTAATTCAATGTCACGGCAACATTATGGATTGGATAAGCCCATTCGTTTTCCCTTACCACTCAAATGTTCGCTTAGCGGGGTGATAATAAAGACCGAAGATTGGAGTTAACAAACAGGAGTACGAGTATACTGTAGCCGTAACTGCCGGCAAACGTTGATAAAAATTTGACTACCTCTCCATGGTTAGATGTAAGTCAATCCCGAACGCATATATGGCATCTGGCTTGGTTTTTAACGTCTCATTCAATTTGAAAATACAATTTTTGAATTATCAGCACTCTTTTATCTCATTCACACTTTTTTGTCACGATTTTTACACAAATTTACTTTATCTCTCTTGCAGGACCGTCGAAGAAATTAGCCAAAAATGCTGCAGCCAAAGCAGCTCTAGCTTCCCTCTGTAACATCTCGTACAGCCCGATGATGCACCCGCAGAAGAACGTCCCAATGCCCATCGACGATAAGCAATCGTCCATGGAATTGCCACAGATCCATGCCGACACAATTGGTCGACTGGTGCTGGAGAAATTCATGGAAGTGATCAAAGGACAGGAATCCTATTCAAGGCGAAAAGTTCTAGCCGGCATCGTCATGACGGAGAATATGAATTTTAACGAAGCAAAAGTACGAACACACATATACTCGTAAAACAAAAAAAAAAACAACTGTTTTGTAAATCTGTATTTCGTCTTTTCTTTTTTTTTGCATCCATTTCTATGCGTATCTCTTCATTCATTGTCATTTTTTTTCTTTTCTTCTTTTTCTTTTTTGTATCTATGATTCTTCTAGGTCATATCCGTATCAACCGGTACCAAGTGTGTGAGTGGTGAGCATATGAGTGTTAATGGAGCGGTCCTCAATGACTCCCATGCGGAGATTGTGTCCCGAAGGTGTTTGGTTAAATTTTTATACGCTCAATTGGAACTGCAGACGAGTTCGTGTAAGTAGAATCTGAATCTAGAACTGATTACTTCAGTTCCTTAGTACTTGAGTATTTGAGTAAGCGAGTACATGAGTACTCTGTCGTATACTTAATTTAACATCACCCATCAACGCATTTAACTCTATCTGCCCATCCACGTATGCGCCTTAGGTTGTATCTTTGGGTGTGTGGGTGGAACAAAATGGAACAAACTTTTTTCTTTTTGTTTTCTATTTTTTTCTGCATTTTTTCACATCTCCTTTTTTGCATTTTTTTTTTTTGTTTTGTAATCTGTTGGACATCACTGTCTTTCTATTCTCTGTGCTGTTGCAGTTTATTGAAAGTTCACTGGAAAGCTGCTGATTTTTTTTTTTTTTTTCTAAAATCTTCAGTCTGTTTGTATGTGTTTGTTTTGTTCAAGGATATTATGTTGGCAGACTACCATTATTATTATTGCAGCATTTATTTATACCCACACTTGTATAACAATGTGATGTAGTCGTATGTGATGTTCTTAGTTTGTTCGTTTTCATTCTTGTGGCACTGTATAGCTGTTGTTGCAATTGTAGTTGCAGCTGCAGTTGCTGTCTTTTTAATTGTCTTTTGCTGCGCTTTTGTTTCTCTGCTTTGATTTTTATAAAAAGATGCTAACAATGCATGCGTGATAGAAAAAATATTTCAACTCAAATGGGATGATAGGATGGGAGTTAGATATGAGTTCGTACATATACATACTCGTAATTGAGATGATGTCCCGGTTTTGGTACGGGGATGGTTTGGGCTCTAATGCATTTAGGACAAGAGGGAGGAAATAATTGGCGCAGCCTAATTAGGTATTTACTTTGCAATTACTGGATTATCTAGGACATGGTGTTTAATTTCTGTTAGAATAATGGAATTCCAGATTGAATGGAGCGCGTTTAATGGACTTAACATCAAGGATACTCAGATTGAGTGTGACAAGTGACACTAACGGATGATATATTGTTATGGGGATTCTCACAATCAACAAGCATAGTGGGACTAACAAAAATAAGTTGGCCTGATTTTTATTTGGTTTTTGCTTATTAATTTTGAAATCATGTTTTTCACTTTCCACCGAATCCTTTTGATGGTGCTAATTCAGCTTGAAAAGACAGTCCTACCACAGTTGTGATTGAGGACTGTAGATAGGGGGATTGTAAGACAACAACTTACTTAATTCATATGTAGATACAGTCCGGAGCCCGGTTAGACCTGGAATTCAATTAAAATCCACATTACATATTTTTCTTTCGCACCGTCCGGTCCCTTTGAGGTGGATTTAAAGATTCTCGAAATCAGGGCACTGATCTATCCGCCCTAAGTGACCCAGCCATAGTAGTCGATGTATTCAGACTCTTCTATGATCTCGCTCAGCCAAACAGGTCATCCTTGTATCTTTTTCGCCATTCTGCGGGTATGCGGGAGAACCTAAGATGAAAGCTTATTATAACTTGTTTATAATTGACAAACAGTGCTGGGATGCTTACGGTCTTATTTGAAGCCAACTTACTTGCTAGTGTCATTTTTACAATTCACTGTCGAGACAATGGACACAATTTCAAAATTACTCGTATGCTTGTCTAAGGTGACTTTCTTTTCGAGGCGTTTGTGTTGAATGTCTTGTATTTGGGTATCATCCAGGATAACAAACTCCTTATTCAATCTAAAGCCTAGTTTTAATTTTCAGTTTAGAAAGAAATTGCCTTTGGTACAACACGCACTGGTGATCGTGCGCGCTGACTTGTCTTATACTTCTGTTCTTATGGATGTGCATCAGACTAATGACACCAGATTTCCCGTTGCAGAAAAAATACGATATCGACTTAATGTTTTCACGCACAATCTAATCTAGGAAAGGAATTTAATCGTTTTGTAACTGATGACTCCAAAACCGGTCAAAGATGCCGCACTGGTGTCTTTCTGGACAACAACGACATAAGATTTCACTCGTTATTAAGAAAACTTGCGCCTGTTTTCAAAGCGGAGATGGCAACGAACTAGAGGGTCTCCAATAGGGACTTTCGGACTCGACAGTTGGGAGCGGCCATGTTGTTGAAGCTACATCTGTCAAATTGGCTGTCATCTATTCAATCTTTTCACCATCAATCAATCACCATGGACGGATATAGCGTTCAACAACACGTCCAAATGATGAAATTGTTTTACCAAAATTAGTGTTTTCTTCGGGCAACGTCCCGTGCGCTTCGCCTATTTTACGGTCGCCATAATCGTCCTGCCAAGAGGACTATTCGTAGTGTGGTGGATATATTTGAGTCCACTGGTTCAGTGAACGATAAACCAACACTCGTACGTCGACGAAACGCAAGATCTGCCGAAACATCGCCGCTGTCCGTGAGAGTGTGCAGGAGAATCCGAGGCAGTAGATTTTGCGTCGCTCACAAGAACTCGGCTTTCGCAGACCACAACCTGGCATCGTGACTTGGGCCAATTGACCCAGGAGCTGGCCACCGAAATCGTGCGATTTGGCTCTGTTAGAATTTTTCTTGTGTTGTATAAGCCAAAAACTACAGCGGCCCTCAAGGCTAACACAACAACAGCTACGAGACTGCACTGAACGCAATTGGAATCCTTAATTCACTGAGTCAAGGTTATTTAGTGCCGCTCCGTAAAAATAGATTCTGTACGTCTTCGTTAAGAAGTTGAATAGCAGGCCCTTGTCTTCCACATACCGCCACCATCAGTTTCATGGATGGCCGTCTTTACGTTTCCTTAATACGCCTTTTGGTTTTAACATTTTTTCTGGCTAAGGCTAAGCATGCGATTTTGCAGGCATCATACTCATATTGCTCGCCCTTGGAATCGTTGAGCTTATGAACACTTCTATTTATTTCTGGTCCACAGAACATAGGGTTTGTGTGCCTGAATACATTCACTTCCTTGATGACGTACTTTTGTTCTATTCTGTGTGTTTTATTAAATCCGGTAATCAAAGTTTCGCCGTCTTTTCCAAGACCCTGACTTAGTCCTGGAAAACCTTTCCGGCCTGAGCTCCAAATATATAGGAGTAGCCCGGATAAGGTCTTGTTTTGTTTTTCCGACACTAATCCTGATTTATGGCGCAGGAAACTCGCCATTTGCCCCCTTCACTTCGCAATCTCTAGTGAGATTCCCAGATGGCGCCACGGGGAGGCGTGAAGTAGAACTTATTAGCAGAGCTGCAAGTGTTCGGCTGCAGACGCTCATTCTCGTCATTTAAAAAACCAGCACCTGTCGGAAGATGTTACTTCTACGACGCCTTATACTAATCCTTGCTTGTTGACTGAGGCCCAGGTCCACCCCGGACTGTACTGCCACCTAAAGTAAGTAAGAGTACAATAGATTTTCGATATGCATTTCGTGTGCGTACTACTGGTCATCGGATTCCGAGTCAGCGAACACTCTTAACTTCTTTTCGGTTGGTATATTGATCTCAGATCTTCGGTTTCAGCCGTCCACCAGTAATCAAGAGGTCCGAGTTAGACTTAATTTAGACGATCTGTGTTTCGCTCGCGTTGTCGTCATATCGTACAGAATAGTGCCAGTAGTTCACTACGTACTCTCTCTATTTCCACATCCTAATTCGATGCATAAAAAACTTCTTATCATTTAGCTTTCGTTCGCCTTTGAAACTTCGTAAACTTCTGTTCTGCTGATGAATCTATCACCTACAACTTTTTACTATAAAGCAAGGTGGGATATTTGTAGATATTTTATGGGAAAAAGTTGTTTAAACACACTCCAAGCTGCATTTATTATTTTATGGAAATTTATTTCCCAGAGGGACTGGTAACAAAGATACCAAACTAGCAAACAATTCAAAATATGCATCGAAAGAATTTAATTCCGATTCTTGGGGACACGATTCATTTGCATATAGCATTTCTGCACGCGAAATTCACTTCGTATTCGAATCCAAGTTATTGTGTGACAAGTGGCTGAGTATTCTCGTACATGTTCAAAATGTAGTTTCAGTCTTCCATGTCAGCGACTTATAAAGATTCGAAAACGGCGATAAATGCCACACGAGATGCCATTTAAAGAACAATGAAAGCTTGTTGGACATTTAAAGGAAGTTAACGTTAAAAATTAACACGTATTACTTCCTCCTGCTCTGAATCGGCGTCAGACGGATAATTGCAATTGAGTTCAATGTTTCGTGTGAAACTATGGAGACCTATGTGGCAGAATGGTTTTTTTTTACTTTTTTTTTAGCCTCTAGAGGCACACGTACAGCTGGAAGAAGTGTGTTATTAGGATGTCTATCACCTTTTTGAGTTTTAATTACTTTGATTGCAGTTTGTAGTGTCACTGTTTGTAATCATATTGCTGTCGTGTCAAAGACACAGCATTTAACTTTGTTCATTTCAAAGTTTTCAAAGGAATCGAATCGCAATAGACACTTCAGTTAGTTGGGAAGTTCTTAAGATAAAATCAAAAATCGTTCGAATCAGGGACAAGGGACACCATTTCTTGAGTTTTATTTTTCAGTGGATTTATCCGGACACACAGAAGAAGTGAATTGAATTTTCTATAAGGTTTTCAGCACAAGGACAAGGAATACATCGAACACTATTTTTTTTGTATAGTAAGCGGGCTACATAGTGTAGCAGAGTATGACTAAAAGAAATATCGATTCATCTTGGTCTTGAATGTTTGGAGATTGTAATGACTATGATATAAAGTTCTCTCTGATGGCTTCTTAACCCGAAGAGACTAATGGCTCCCTGTAGAAATTTTAATAAGTAAGCTATATATCGTTTTGAAATGCAAGACCACTACCATGCTGAAGCCAAGGAAATATCCCGCACGATATAACACCGTAAAAACTTCTCGCCGAATGGCTACACTCTGCTACAGTGTGTTCTTTATCAAGTCTCCTTAAACTCTTCAAAATGCATTATTCCATTGTCATTTAGTGAAAGCATCTAATGGCAACATTAGAGAAGCAGCTAGCGGAGAGTGTCGGCGAACGCATGTAGCAAAACCAGAGTCATATAAGGCGACGCTGCAAAGAGGAATAAATTTTACCTATGAACCCTATGAGTAAAGGCGACTGGTGCAGCATTAGCGCAACAGAAAATAAAAGAAGGAACCAGTAGAAGCGCAAGGAAGAGTTCTTCTGCATAAGAAGTAAGTGTTCGCAAGTAAAAAGAACAATAACGTCGAACAAAAATATGAAGACGTAAGGGGAATGGGAATGTAATAGTTGAGTCACAGTCAGTATTCAAAATATTAAAGAGACTACTTCTGCAGATTTTTACAGAAACTGCGAAGACGACCAACCTTCCGCTGTCAAATAATATGAGTCATTCAACGTTCACATCTGGATAAAGGGAGCGGGAGCATAATTATACAAGTGCACAGTTGTAAGGAACATAAACCAATTCATTTATAAAACATGGTCGGATGAAATTATGCCCATGTATGTATACTCATCATGGTTTGCCCGATCTTCTTCAACTTCAACTTCAAATTGATACCCAAAATCTTTAATTGGTTTCAAGGCCGGAATTCCAAATAATTTTAGCATGTTCCAGGCAGAAATTTTGGCAATTAAGGAAGCCCTTTCCTGAATAAAGAAAAACGTGATATACCATATGCAAAAGATATTCACATCTTTTCGGTAAGTCAAGCCGCTAACAGATCATTAAGTTCATTCGCGCTTAACTCTAAAACCCTCCAAGACTTCCTATCATCTCTCATGGAAACGTCAAGCAGTTCAACATTCACCTTTGGTGGGTCCCGGGAAACTGTAGGGCCGATGAACTTACCTAAATTAGAACTACTATACCCATCCTATCTGAAGAAGGTGTCATAGGTATACCAATCGGTACGCGGAAACAAATTTGCAAGCTCTCCAGTTCTCTCCCGAAAAAGGAACCTCCACTTAGAAGCCTTCCTCTACAATGACTTAAGCGATCTAGGAGACTACGCTTCGTTAGAATCTCGAAATTGTTCCAAGAATATGAGGATCACACGTACGTGGGGTCATAACAGGCCTATGTGATATGTTCTATCTCCAACAGCCACTCTTACCTAAACTTACCTAAGAGACAAGCTACATAAAGCCATTTCATGATTTAGCATTCCTTCCAAACTCGTCCGTCTTGAAGAATGGTTGCGGCTCCATGAAAGCAAAAACGAATTTCAGTAATGTTGTCATGTGATTTCTTCAGAATTATATTTGAAAAAGTTATGCAAAACTCGCATGAATAATATTTTAAAGGACTATACGTTCGCTGACAGCATTAGTAATTTAACAAGAAATTAGTAAGTAGTAACTAAGATTTCTAACCAAGTAAGGATTCTCAACAGCATCGACTCGAACAGCAAACCACGACTGCAAGCTAGGATTCGTTGTAAATTCAAACATAGACAAAGCTTTAGGGACTAAGGAATCCGTATACCTAGTCAAGTCATAAATACTGGTACACAGAAAAATCAGCGCCAGATGAAAACGACTGAATATTTGAGTGTCGAGTAGAGCAAGCCATGCCCTCTAATACGGACCAAAACTTGTAATCCAACGGGTTGAGGTCTGGACTACCAGCTGGCCAATCATCCGTTGATATGAAGTCCGGAACGTTGTTTTTGAGCCACCGTTGAGTCTTTTTTGCTTTGTGGGCTAGAGCAGAGTCTTGCTGGAAGGTCCATGGCTTGTTGTTGGATATTGATTGGTTGAGAGACTTCACAATGGGTTCCAAGACGGTCGATTGATATACTTTGGCAGATGTTTTCACTCATTGCTCGCAAAAATGGAGCTTGGTAAAGCCATCGTAGCACACTCCCCACCATACCATTACAGACGCGGGATGGTGGCCTCTTTGAATCCTCGGGATGAGTTGGGATGCTTCTCGAACGACCGAGCATACACACGATCATTCTGCTTATTGAACGATTCATCTATGGTGAAGATTTTCTCGCCAGTAAACAGAATTTGTCTTTGACTTGATTTTCTGTTTTCGGTCGATTCGTTTCTTCACGGCTTTGATCGCTTTCGGAGTTCTCACATTGCGCGGACGGCCGGATCTTTGACGGTCTCGTACTCCACCAGTATTTTCAATCAACTTCATAGCACGATACACAAAATTGCGAGTGATTTCAAGCGGTCGCAACATCCTAAAGATATCGCCTTTTTCCATGTTGCATTTAAGTAGGCCAACTACAACAATAGGATTTTCGATGTCGCCCTATTCCATGATTGTAAGCAATTAATGTCACAATGAAGCATAAATATCAACTGTCAAATCGCAATCAATACGAAATGGACGCGCCCAGTGTTGCATTCGTAATGAGTGAGTTCAGTTGTGTACCAGTATTTATGACTTCGTTTTTTGTTTTCTTCGTCTAAGACGGCAGCTAAGGAATAAAACCCTTCGACAAGCAACGAGGAGCACTGTAAAACACCCTTATCGTCCTTTTTATCCTGAATTGTGGGGAAGAGACACTGTATTTAAATCGAATAGGCAAGGGCACTTCCTGCCTGCCTTGATAGATCTTTGGTCTTGTAAGTATAAACAGAGTTTGAAGAAAAAGGTATAAAAACGAGCTGTCGGCCTAGTAAGAGCTGCTAGTAAATGTTGAATTAGGCTACGGCTTGAGGTATCTTTAAATTTGTTCTAAATGGTAAAGGGAGACCTGGGGTCCACAAACAGAAATTGGCCTGCGCTAGTGAAGGCTGTAAGGAAATGATCGAACTAATAGGGGAGCCTTGTTTGGTGAGGCCCAGACTTACGCCAAATTGTAGCGCCACTTAAGTAAGTACGAAAAGTAATTATTTCAAAGAAGCTGCTAGATGCAATCTTTTTCACATCCTCTGACAAGTTAATTGTTATTAAATATCTATTTTCCAATAATTGACGTAGGACATATGTACGTATGTATCCCAAAGAAACAGATTGACGATTGTGTGTCATGTTCAGCCACTAGATGTATCTATGTTTTACCTAAATTAACCTTAATTTACAGTGCCTCTTTATGCTACCTCATTTCCTTTGTGTTACTCTTTTGTTGCTCTTTGTTTTGAGTTTCCTTTTAGCATTTGTTTTACTTTTTGTGTGGCCTTAATTTTTTCCATTACTTAGCTTCATTAAAGTCGTTCGCTCGCTTTACGTTCTTAAAATAGAAATAGACGTAGAATAGTAAGCATGACTGAGTTTTTGTTCTTTTCTCCATCTATTTCTATTTTTCAACAAACAAACAAAAATAAAAAAAAAACAACAAACAACAATTTTTTTTCTTTTTTGAAAGAAATAAAAAAAAAACAAAAAACCAAGCAAAAATCAAAATCAATAACATGTCTGTATATGTGTATTCTTTATAGCAACAGCAAATCAGTCAATTTTCGTGAGGAATACAGACAATGGGCAATATCCCTATAAACTAAAATCCGGTGTTCATTTCCATTTGTACATCAATACAGCGCCTTGTGGTGATGCACGGATTTTTAGTCCTCACGAAAATGACACTGGTGTTGACAAGCATCCAAATAGGTTTGTAAAAATATTCTTTATAACTTTTCTTTATTTCTTTTGTTTTTTTACTTTTACTTTTAATTTTAATTTATTTATATATTATACATCTATTGCTTTTGTCCTTATTCCTATTTTCCCCGACCTTCCAAATATGTCCTTCCTTAAAAAAAAAAAACATAAATACTAACCAAACCGTTTCCGATTAAAATACCCAAACTCCCATTTAAAAAATAAAAAATAAAAAAATTGAAAAGTTCAAATATCTCACGCTGATCCTTTTCCACTTTTAACCGAAACATACTGAACCAAACCAAAAAAAAAATGAAATATATAAAAAAAAAACAAAAAAACCAAAACAAAACCGATAACTGATAACGAAACGAACACAAACGATAATAGAAAAGCCAGAGGACAATTAAGGACGAAAATCGAATCGGGTGAAGGAACAATCCCAGTGAAAAGTAGCGATGGCATTCAAACATGGGATGGTGTCTTACAGGTAAGTAATTACACATTCATCTACTTCATTTACCAGATTGATATGAATCTCTTCTTTTTTTTTTAAATTTGTAGGGACAACGTTTATTAACAATGTCTTGTTCGGATAAAATTGCCCGCTGGAATATTGTCGGCATACAGGGATCACTGTTAGCTTCGATTGTTGAGCCAATTTATTTGCATTCCATTGTGCTTGGGAGTTTGTTACATCCGGAGCATATGTATCGTGCTGTTTGTGGTCGCATTGAGAAATCAATTCAAGGTCTTCCGCCACCATATCATTTGAATAAGCCACGCCTAGCGTTGGTCACATCGTCTGAGCCGAGAAATCAAGCGAAAGCGCCTAATTTCGGTATTAATTGGACAATTGGTGATACTGAAGTAGAAGTGGTAAACTCATTGACTGGCAAAACGGTCAATAATCAAATATCACGTATAACGAAACAGAACTTCTTT
The DNA here is from genome assembly GCA_928272305.1 of Volucella inflata. NCBI lineage: Eukaryota > Metazoa > Arthropoda > Insecta > Diptera > Syrphidae > Volucella > Volucella inflata. The sequence continues at coordinate 70,786,598 of OV743719.1, forward strand.
ATGAAGTATGGTTATTTGTTGAAGAATTTGCCTGGTATCCAGACAAGGAAGATTAATTTTGATTACGGAGAAACTAAAGCTAAAGTTAAAGATTATCAGGTAAGTAAAGTGGTCTACACTTAAGATTTTATATTTGTAATGGTATCCATGCTTTAATTAGTTGTATCTGTAGCTCTAACACCCTACATTTGGCTTCAACTTTTTACTCCTTCTATTATCAATTATGCAACCGATTCAGTTGCATCTCCTGCTTCTCTAAAATCACTGGAAAGGACAGGCCTTTTTGATTGAACCATGACGTAGTACTTCTTCCTTACGCCGCTAAATTTCGTTTTAGATCAACAAACAAAGGGTTGAAAAAAATGTTTTGGCAGAGTCGTAGATCCATACTAAACCTTATATATGGCTACATTGTACTTATAGGGTTTTCCAATAACAGGTTTCATGCTGTAAAGGGAGGGCTATTCTTTGGTATCTTTTTGAATCATATGTTATAGGTCTAATGCGCTTTAAAAATTGAAAGAAACTCACTATTATATCTGCCAGTACAAAATTGATCGATTTAAGCTTGAACAACGTTGGGACATATTACAACGTTACTTCCAAAGTGGATGCAGTGTTGCCGAAACAATTTGAAAAGAATTTCCGGTCGAAATAATCCAGCAACTGCAGCTGGTTTGCGAAGAAATTTCGCAGGACTGGTTTGCTGATTGATAACTGAACATATTCCCGTGTTAGTCCTTTGCGCTCAACGAAGAATATTGTAGCTGTTGGCGAAAGTACTCACTTAAGTGTTCCTAAGGCTAGTGCGGATTATTCGCTTATAAGGTCGAATTGGACGTAGGAATTGAAGAAAAACGACCACCCACCCCGTTATCGCTTCTCTTCTTCTTCTTCTTATTCTTTTATTAACACTTTCCTCGTTATACGAACTTATGCGTAACGAGTTTCCCATTTTTACTGCATCGCTGCTGCTCCGCTTATGGGGTTGGCTATAAGTTTGAGTGGTTTGAAACTTGTGTGCTCATTTCAAATTGATTGACTGTTCTTTAACCCCACCGGTAGTCTCCAGACGCAGGAACCCACTGATTGCATACAAACTTGTGGGAAACTTTTAAGGTGTTAAAGTGTCACAGGCTCATTTTTGGTGTCATAGTTGCCTGTATATGATTGGTGTCCCATTTAGTCGCCTCTTACGACAAGCTGGGACGCATTGCGGCACTATTCTTTATCCGGTGCCGCACGGACTCCCGTTATCGCTTCTCTATTTTGCGCAAAAAATCATGTTTTTAGATGGATGCATTACCATCTCTGCGGATACGTAAACCGGCAAAATTGACATATTTTTGACACGCAGTAATAAAGAAACCAATGCAATCTAAACGTGTCACTGTTTGATTTGGTTTTTGGGGTGGCAGCATTATTGACCCGTTGTTTTTCCAAGACGGCAATGGAGAAAACGTTTCAATTAATGGAGAGCTCTACAGAATCATTATAACTGATTTTTTATTACCTAAAATTGAAAATTTAGTCTTGGGTGAGTTATGGTTTCAGTAAGCTTGTGGCTACGTGCCATACAGGCCAACAATAAATTTATTACGCACTTAGTTCAATAATCGAGTAATCAGTCGTTTTGGTGATGTTGCTTGATCGCCACAAAGCTACAATTTAACACCGTGGATTTTTTTTTGTGGAGTGCCATTAAAGATCGATGCTATGCGAACAATCCAGAGACGAAATTGATCATGCTATTCGTCAAACAGGGAAAGCCTCGAATATCTATAAAAAGCCAGCCAAGGCAGTCATTTTAATGAAATAACATTTCATAATTGGTCGAAAGGTTATCTCTTTTCAACAAAATGGCAATCGTTGAACAATATTAAATAGCCTTTTTAAAAATATCCACCAACAGATGGCCCACTCTGTATGTTGTGCTATTTTGTCACCTCTCATTAAATATTCTGTCACTTCTGACAGATGGCAAGTAAAATCAAGCTTACTTTCTTTCTAAGTCAGCACTACAAATTGGGTTTAACCTGAGCCTTAACTAACATGTCACTTGGATTAGAAGTTGATTGATATTCGTTTACTTGCGTGTGCCACTTTGGATATGGTAGTCTTCAGTCTCTCGAGATTAGATTTGAAGCTTCCTTGGATCAGACGTTGAATATGTGAACACCTGACTAGGTCGATGTTCCCGTGGACTGCACAAATTCGAGGTTAAATCTTGTTTTCCAATACAAGCGAAACAGAAAATCACGTCTACTGTCTTTATCTCGAAAATGAGAAGTGTTGCTTCGTCCCTTTTCGATAACCTCCAAGCCTCTGCGCCATAGAGTGGCAACGGGATGATGAAAATCTTGTATAGAGCCAGTTTAGTCTAGTAGGAAATCGATCTGTTCCCCGAATGCCTAGTTAGTCCTATGAAACAGGGATTGATCGGTGAATTTTGCTTCAGATATCCGCGCTGGTTTCTTTGCACCTTTCTATTTCAAAGCCAAGATAAGAAGTCTAATATTAAAGCATTTTGGCCCTTTTCGACTCAGTACTTACTACCTTAACTGCTCGCTGTTTTTATACAATTAAATAAATACAATCCGAGTGTACTAGTAATTGTATTGACTTTAGACTTTAGCTAGTAATTGCTACTTTAACTTCGTCTAGATAAGGTGGACCTAATTCCCTCTTGCATTGGTTCATTCTGGAGACCATCATCGCCGTTATAGAGCCTGCAGAAATAACCTTTCCATATTTCCCGTACTGGCTATGCCGGCTTCGTAATCCTGTCGTGTTCGTTTTATCCACTGGTAAAGTTTTCGGACATCATACCTGCAGTAGCAAATCTCTATTTCCTTGATATCGCGCCTTTCGTGCTCTTTCTTTGTCTTTTCGAGAATCTTGTGCTCTTTTGTTTTTATGTTGAGTTCTTATCCCCCGATTCAAGTCGGCCTTAGTACTTATTTACTTCTTGTTTAGTTGCATGCACCTACCTATTATACATACGTCGCCAATCAAAACAGAAGCAGCTCCTACAAGATTCCAATCGTAAAAAATCAAATCGATCAGGTTTGATTAACGGAGAGTTCATACGAGATTTTGCCAATTCGAATATCGACTAAATCGCAAAAGACACCTTCTATACTGGTGCAAGCCGCAATGCCCAAAAAGGCTGCACCAAGATTAATGGAGGGGTAAGGGTTTCGGCGTAAAAAAAATTGTAATGCTGTTTGTAACTTCTGGAACTCCGATTTTTCTTTGCTAATCCTGCCATCAGAACCCAGTTGAGTTCTAAAATCTTCTAAGATCATACTTTCTGCTTACTTTTCCGACTTACAACACTGATGTTGTGCTGAGAAATTGAAGTGCTATGTCGCTCCTTTGTAACTCTAAGCTCTAAGACAGATCCAATTTATATGAAAACTCCGAACTTCAAATTCCCGTTGCACTTAACCGCTGTGAAATACATGTGATAGTGGACAAGTTTACTGCTGAAAGCCTTCTCGAAATCGATGAAAAACAAATTAACCGGAAATCTATCCTCGGCTCATTGATCAATGATGATCCACAAGATGTTGATGTAATCAATGCAGGAGGATCCAGTTCTCAAGATTTTCTGTTTGATGTCCACCATATAATCATAAAAATTGTTCTTTCATTTCTTCCAAAATTATATAAAATTGAAATCGCATCCAGTTACCACATTTTATTTGAACAACTTAATAAGTATTTCCCTTTTCCAATCATCGGGAAAGGTTTAAGTTGCCGAAGTCTTGAGATAAGATGCCGTCTATACCAACTGCCTTGTTGTTGTTCAAATCTGAAGTTTTTTACGGCATCAAGATGATAAGTGAAAAGAAAATCATTGGCCCCAAAACGAGGAACTAACAAACAACAAAATAGTTTGATTGTGATTGCCATCAAATGTAAGCGAAGGCTGATGGTATTCCAAATCTGGATACGATCAACTGGAATGATATTGCCAACTTCTAATAATCAAAACGTGTGTTTTGGTGCATATTTTCTTGGACTTCTATCCAAAAAGGCATTTGAACCGGTGCGCGAAATTAGTAGAAGTAGTAGGAGTAGGTAGGAGTTGGATTAAGCTTGCCAAAAGTGGTATATTTAGGACTGGATAAACTTTATTTTACCTCTAGTTTTGACACAAAGAAAAGAGTTCTCGTTTGAGTAAACCTTGCAATGTAAAATACTAGTTGTGTCCACGGTAAGCATTGAGCTGAATCGATCCCGCTGTGGTTAGTCTTTTTCTTCATCGAATATCACTATTATTTGTCGATTATTCTGCACCCTTCGAGTGTTATAAAATCGAAAACCCTTTGTATTAACAGGTTGTCTTTTCTTACTATTTTATCTTGGATTAATTATGCAAAAAAAAAAAAAAAAAAAAGTAAACATTTAACTAACAATTGATTTTCTTTTCTAGATTGCCAAACGTGAATTATTCGCAGCATTCCGGCGCGAGGACTTGGGCAATTGGTTAAAGAAACCAATCGAACAGGACGAATTTGCACTTCCTGAATGACTACTTCTACAGGGCAACAATTTAGTAATTTATTTCAAGAGCTCCCAGAAACTTAACACCAAATCAATTGCATATGCCAACGATCGTAAATCCTTGGCCAATACATTATCATTGTCATTTATAATTATCAATCATCAACAGATTCTTATTCTCAACTATTACTATAGAAAATTCTCGTACTTTTTCTTCGTCTTCAACTTCTTCAACCATAAAATCAACAACAACAATAACACCAACATTAACATCTACTTAAACTCTTTTCAAATCGTATTCTTATTCCTCTTCTTCTCTATGGATTTTCAACTCTCACCATCAACAACGTCAAAAAATGAATCTCAACAATGTGTTAAAAATGGAGCAACTCAAATAAGGATAAAAAGAAGAATAACAATAATAATAACAATTATCATCATTACATCGATAAGACTAATTCATCAAATGGCAAATGCAAATAATTCAAAATTTCAATTTAAATCTGACTGTAGAGATTACAATTACAATTACAATTTTAACAATTATAACAATTATTATTATAATTACAAATATAACGATAATGTTATCGTTGTTATTATTACTATTATTATTATTATTATTATTGTTATCGTTATCGTTATCGTTATGATTTTAATTAAAATGATAATGCTATCCAATGATGATGATGATGATGATGCAATGAAATGTTTACTACAACATAGTGAGATGAATAACGATAATTTAATAAATCAACAAATAATTAGTTTATCAGCAATTAAAATAACAAAAACAACAAAACAAACAACAACAATTAGAATTAGTAGTGAAACTAGTTTTATTAGATATAGTCGTAGTAATAGTAGTTCGATATTAATTGAGGTTTACATTAAATTAATTCAATTAGTGATGATATTGGTAATGCATAAGCAAATCCGTATGCAAATGCAATTTATAATCAAAAGTAATCACATCAACAGCAGCAAAAACATTCACCACACCACACCAATTCAAATTCAAATTCAAATTCAAATTCAAATTCAAATTCAAATTCAAATTCAAAATCAAATACAAATTCAAATGCAAATGCAAATGCAAAAGCAACTGCATAAAGAGAATGAAATTATTTTAAATAACAATAATAACATCACAAATGCAGGTAATAGAAAACGAAATCAAATCACTACAACACCAATTAATAATAAATTTGTAACAAGCGGCGAAAACGCCTCACACGACAGCCTAACCCTTGTCGAGGGAATGATTTTCAATAATTTTCGCGTTAAATCAATGCAATTTAAGGGATTACCTGCTGATGCTACTGCTATTGATCCTGTAATTAGTACCGCAATTGGTCTCGCAATTGAGAAATGCTCTAGAATATTTCTAGAATAGAATGTAGCTGATTTGCTGGAACTAAGTAAGAAAGTATTATGGCGTTTTAGTCTATTTAAAACAAACACATGTATTTCATACAATTTAATCGCAAACACACACAAATAATCTGAGAGATTTTGTTTCTTTTGTTTTTTTTTTTTACCTACACATTAATGAAATAGTGATTTTTGTTTTATTTGTTTATTTTTATGATTTATTTTGTTTATTTCTTTGTTGTACGTTCATTGAGTGTTGAGTGAAAAGAAGGGAAGCGCAACATCTTTCGTGGTATCTTCATTTGGGAATTGAAGGAGATTCACACTGGGGAAATAAGAATAGAAAATCTAGTTTTGGTGTCCTTTCGAGATCCAGGCTCAAATGCAGACACCACGGATTTGATGTTGCTCTAAGTCATATTGACTTGGAAGTGTTTCTTCTCACAATTTAAATCTTTCTTTGTTTCTTTGTTTTTTTCATTTTTAAGTTAAATTTAATTTTACTTTGTTTTATTGTTATGAATTTGTTAATTATTTAACTGTAATATTGTACTTGGATGTTACATTGAAATGTAATAAACTTTTTATGTTGCACACTTGAATTTCTGTTTATTTTCTTTTTTTTTTATTTTGGCATCGCATTTGGGCCTTTTGTTTTGGTGTGCAGTGCAATTTATTTTGAGTTCAGTCTGTGTTGTCTCGGTCTGTTTGAAATTTTTTTTTGCTGTCTAGTTCTTGGCCTAGTGTATGTTTTTTTGTTTATTTTCAATCTGATACTTCTTCTTTTGTTAATCGGTATTGTTGTATCCAACTTAATTATATGGAGAATGGACTAAGACTGAGGAACTTAGAACCGTCTTGAAGCCTGCCTTATTTGGATCGCCTTCTTTGTGCGGTTAAGAGTTCGATGATGTTTTTGCGTTTGAGTGATATACGATAATAACTTTACTATTAGCCTTTTCGAACCATGTCCGCAATTTAATACTCTATTGCTTTCTGCTTACTTCGTTCAATCTGAAGTTTGCTAACTATCCAATTCTTAATGTGTAGCTGCACGAATTCGCTTGCTTCCTATAAGTTCAATTTTTTTTTATTAAATCCATTGACTGACGGTCGTTACATTTCATTCCCATCGCTGTGATTTCTCTTTCATACTTCACGTACATCTTTAAACAGCGATGCGTTTATTAAAGCCAGACGAACAACTGTTGTGAATTACAACATAGCGTAATTTTTCTGTGATAAAATACTGCGAAGTTCTAGCGGCACTTAAGCCAACACTCGCTTATGACGACATCGTCATCGTAATTTGCTTAGCAGTTGACGACAGACCCAAAGTTTGCACTTTGGTACAATGACGGCTTTAAATGCAATAAATAGCAGACGTTATTCACTCTTCGTATGACTCTTAGAAAGTGTCATCTTCTAACACCTTTATTTAAATATTAAGAGATGTCTTAAAGGCTGCCACATCGTTGTCTGTTATCCTTAATGTGGTTGTTTTAATATCAAATCACGCACGATAATTAAGAGCAACAGATTGTGCACACTGTCTTGATATATTCCAACTCTAATCCATGCCAATAAAAAATATTGAAGTGTCTCTGTTGTGATTTATATTCGCGTGCCTTCCACAGATCCTCATTGCAGGGTAATTTTGCAACGATAACTTTAAGATCGTTTAAACGTCATTCTATCATAGATGGTAATCTATCTATGTCGGTTTGAAGTTCATCGATGTATTGGGTTTTGCCACGTGAAATGTAATTTTTTCGCATAGTCGGAAATAAGAACTTCTCGAGGGAATATCTGTGCCAGAACCCAATTTTTTTTTTTTTATAAAATAAAGTACGTGTGCTTGACGTGTGAGAATTTCAGGGTTCGTTAGAAGTACCGTTATTTTTTTGTTGGAATTCTTTACCATGCCGTAGGCAGTTCAAATTCAGACCCTCTTTCTTTACGAATTTAAAATGGGACATAATGCGTCATTGGCAATGAAAAACCTTATTGACGCATTTGAGGATGTAGCGGTAAACGAACGTACTATACGACGTTGGTTTGGAAAGTTCCGTTCAGGAGATTTCAGCCTCGAAAATGAGCCACGTGGGAAACCAGAAACGTTAGTTGACGACGATGTTTTAAGAGCAAGACACCAACGAAATCGGTGCGGGAGATTGCACAAAGCATGGGAGTTTCCCCAATGACAATAAGTCGACACCTTTCTCTCATAGGAAAGGTAAAGAAACTCGATAAGTGGGTATCCCATGAACTGAACGAATCCCAAAAACTACGGCGCCTGGAAATCTGCAAAATAGATTGTGACTAAGTGCCACTCTTACTCAGTAAATAGACTATACAATTTGTTTGTGCAAAGTGTATCATCTCACGCTGAGTTTATCATTAGTTTGATTCGCTTACGTGTCCGCTTGACGGTAAGTCTGTTCATCCGCTCCGTAATAATACAGTTTGTAAGTTTTCATTTTCAAGTTCAAGTTGCATGACCTGTTTCTGACATTTGGTCACTTGATCTCTCAAACACATATTATGTCTATTGTACCTTAACGTTAAACGTGTTCATCATTGAGCAGTTTGCGATCCTAAATCCAATTTCGATCAGATAATGATTAGACTCCACATCGACACCTCTAAAAGCTCTTATGTTTTGAAGTAAAAATGTTGTTTTTAAAAAATGTATGACATTGCGACGTAGATCTTTACTGACCTAAGGTCTCAGTACCACCGTTGTCGTTCTGGATTTGAATTTGATTAGCACCTTTAAAGACACCTGGCCAAGTTCTTTAAATTGATTTTAAAATAAAGTAGTTATCCCTCTGCTATCCGCACAATTTTGTGGAATTTTTATCTCATTCATTGGTGTACAAACTGGTCTAATTTAGATGTGAAGGAAACGTGCCAAAAGCAAGAGCATTGAGTATCATGTCAATGCCAATACAATCCATTAACGATGACTGCCAAATCGCATTTTTCAAAGACATGCCATAAACTCGTAAGATCTAATCTTTTTGACTGAGGGTTTGAAACATCTAAACGATAAGCTCTTTAACCAATATCTTTTGGCTGTTATGGCCTGCTATTATTAAACAGAGCTAGGTATCAAAAGCAGCCCTCACTCGGAGAATTTTGCGTTCGATATGCCCAATGATATCTAACTAGTACTAGCAAATGTTTTAGTTAACGGTTTTTGGCTAATTTGTTATTAGTCCACTCAAAGGCTACAAATTGTGGCACACATTTTTCGAAACGGCCCCCCATTATCTTCCGCAAGGCGAAATCGGTCTGGCCACACATCGATTGCAGTACGCATTAAAAAATGTTGAACTACTCGAACAAGGGCGTGCCTCAAAGACTTAATACTTGAATGTCGAGTAGTTCAAGCTTTAGTCTCTAACACGAAGTCTGGAGTTTGGAGTTTAATGGATTAAGGTTTGGGCTAAAAGATGAGCAATCATGTGTGGAAATGAAGACCGGAACGTGGTTTTTGAGCCATGTTTCAGTCGTATTTGTCTATGAGCTACAGCAGTCTCTTGTCAAAAGGCCACAGTTTATTTGTAAACAAACGAATGTTTCGTTCTTTTACACATCCATTTGATACACTTTCGTCGAGGTTTCGACTACCGACTACCCTCTAAACTATCACAGAATCTGGGTAGTGACCATGTTGAACTCCCGGAGTGAATTCAAACGCATGTCTGATTTGCAGAGCACAACTTGTTCGGTTTGTTGAACGATTCCTAAAAGGTGAACATTTTTTCGTCAGTAAAAGGAATCCGTCTGTACTGGCAAGAGTTTCGATTTTGACTTATGATTCTGTTTCAGTGCTTCTTTGAGTGAGTGGCCGGTTTATCTTTTGTCAAAAATCATGTTTTAAGATCGGACGCTCGCAAAGTGCGCGGACGACCGTATTTTATACATTCGACTATTAAACCAGTACCTTCAAAGAACCTCACGGTGCGATACACAAAGTTTTGTGTAAATTTCAGTGGCCGTTAAATTTGAATGATTGTACGCTTCTCGTAGCCGCATTTTTGAAGCGCAATAACGACAACACAATTTTTGAGAGAGCCCCATTCCATGATTGCAAACAACAAACTTCAACAACTTTGTACGTGAGAATTTTGAGTAAATGGCACTTATCAGATAGTCGTCTAGTTGGAGTGGACTCGTTCATCGTTCATGGAGGATGAATGTATAAATTTGGTGTACTAAAACATTTGCTAGTACTAGGTACATCGACGCTCGCTATCGTCCACGCTTCTACACCATAAAGCAGGACTGAGATGGTAAGGGTCTTATCTGGGGTCGCTTTATGTTCATTGCTAAAGCCTTTTAACCTTTTTCAACATCAAAGGTCTCGGAAAAATCGTTTCCAAGCCTTCCCCATCGTCGTTCTGCACATTTACAGCGTTTGACAGGAATACCATGGTTCGTCTTTATATATGCTATAGGGCCTTAAATCTCGCCATCCGGACATTGGGATTTTTCCAGAATTTGCCGTCGCGTTGTGAAAATATTTTATCTATGGACTGTGCACTTACGAATCAGACAAGAAGACAATGAGTCTATAATTGGCGTAGATATCTTTGTCTCTTTTCTTTTAGATCGGTCAAATAGTGTTTCAGGCATATGTATGCTGTCGACCAAATCCTGGAAATGAGTTGGTGCGTGCTCTTCTCGACAAAGTCATCTCACGCTGCCTTAAATAGCTCAGCAGAAAGGCCTTATAGTCCAACCTTTTTGTTGTTCTTAAGCCTAAATATCGCTATCCCCTCTTCATTTAAATCGGGTAGATGCACCTTTTGACTTTCAACATCCAGTTTAAATAGTTCATTCTACCTGACAACAGAATTTGTGTAGAAGTCGTTAATTCGCATCCTCAGTTTCCTTCTTAACTCTTCCCACTGGTCAATGTTCGATTTTTGTTGCGTCGACCCACTGTTTTTATTTCTAAACATTGTTCATCGAGTATCACCTCTCCATTTGTTCGATCGCACGTCTTGGATGCTCTTTTTTTTTTTCTAAAAAATCCGAAGTTCCTACCTCCTTTTTAGTAAGTAGAACTTCGTATACGATTTGTTTCCTTTCACAGGCTTGTCTCCATTTTTAATCACACCATGCGTTTCGTGGAGATGAGAGTGGTTTTCAGCACTTAATATTGGTTGCATAGCACATACAGATACGCAATCCTCAAATGGCAATTGCGGTTATTAAACGTTAAATCTTCTCAACATATTTCTTTGTTGCTGTGGTGTCTAAAGTATCCACTAGTAGTTTAAATCTATATTCGCTGAAGTAGTCGTATACTGTTTTTATACATATTTTTAATAATGCCATTACAAGATCTCCTTTTGAATGCGATTGTTAACGAGCAAAGGTTATGCCAGTTGCGTAAGAAGAAAATAGTAGGTAGCTTATTAGAAATATACATTTGTTGCTGTACTTCAATAGCTGTCGAAAGAACAATCCCTTACCGAATTTCAATCTGGATTTCAAATCCACCACAGCAGCACATAAAGTCTTTTTAAGCTTAAGCGATATGTGATCGATAAGAAACTAACATATCTCATTCCTTACCCTTTAACGGTTTTTCAAGGTTTTTGAAATCGTCGATCACGAGTTACTTACTCATCAGCCGCCAATTTGATACATTCGTTCATATCTCGTTGGCAGGAAACAAGCTTCTCAACAAAAAACCAAAAATAGTTCCAACCCAAACGATGAAACAGTGGAAACTCAATTAGCAACGCTCCTCAAAAACATATATTTTATTTCTCATTTCTTTAATTTAAATTATTTTTATTTGTTTTAACACTTTACATCTCACATTAATCTTCAAGCAAAGAGTAGTGATAGAATTACAAATAATAATAACACAATAAAACAAAATTAATAAAAAAAAAGGAATTTTATTATATATAAATAAAAATTATATAAATTCACATATATAACTAAGAAAAAAAAAATATATAAACAAATTTGATCTTATAAAATACTGTGATACTAAATTTTACTAGTACTTCCAGCATAGCTGCATTTTACCCATTCTAAAGATATTCTAAGCAAAAAATTAAAAACGAAAAAAACCAAAACCAAACCACAAAAGTATATAAAAAATTTACAAACCAAAATAAAGAAAATGTTTTTGTTTGTTGTTTGATTTGCATTACAAAGAAATAAAAAAAATTAAATAAAACTTCAAATTGTATATAAGAAACCTCATATGCTTGAAAAATAAGTATCTTTTCCTTTCAAACAAGTAAAAATCGTTCTTTTTTTGTTTGAAAATATAGTAAACAAAGCATAAAACACTCTTATAAACCAAAAGCTATACCTAGACAAAACAGTTACAATATGCATTAAAACAAAAAAAAACAAAAAACTTATTTAACTAGCAATTTTGATCTTTCAAAAGTAAATTACAGTTTTCCAAAGTCTTAAAAATAAAACTCAACATCAACAAGAAAATGTTGAATAAGATTTTTTTTCAAATTGTCTCCACGCGCATTCATTCAGCGAAACATTTTGAAAAAAAAAGAAACAACAAAAAAACGCAAATCTACCAAAAATACAAAACCATAAAAACCTTACCAATATTATTATAATTAACTACCTACAAAATAAAAAAAAACTGAAATCAATTACAAACTCTTACTTACGCATACTCAAAAAATGCAAAAAATTAAAAAAAAAAAAAAAAAAAAACGGAACGTTCTAGAGATAAGGTTATCTTCCTTCGAATTCGTAGGATTTTTGTTTTATCGAAAATTTACGATCTTTTTTTTTTTAAAAATTAAAAACCAACTCATAATACTCATTAACAACACAAAACATGACAACAACAATGGATTAAAATTAATGAAAAATTTTTTTCCAAACTCCATACTAGACAAAATATACAAGATTATTTAAATAAGTTTGAAATTTAAATGAGAAATTGAAAAAATTTAAAATAAAAACTCCAACTTGATTAAAGTATCTTTTTTTTTTTCGTTTTTTCGTTTGTTTTAGTCAACAAATCAGTAATTAAATGAAAATATAAAGAAAAAACGAGAGAGAAACAGAACACGGAAGAAAACACTCTCAGAAATGTGTGAAAAATACCTTTATTTTCGTTGTTTTAATGAAAATTTTTAGTGAATAAAGAATTTTACGTTGATTTACGAACGAATTGAATTTATTTGAGACACAAACCAGATGGATTAATGCCCACTGTTTCTTGCAGTACCGTGGGTTAGTGGATTGGATTTGAAATGAATTCAAATTCACAAAACACTTATCCGAGACACAGACCTTAGTGAGGTGTCACGTTAAATGTTTGTGGATTCTGTCGTATTCGGATTAAGTTGGCACATTGCAGAAAATGCATGCTATTCTGCGGATACTCACAAATTAAAACTCTCAAAAGTTCGAGTAGGTAAAACCGACATTTTGTTTTATTTTTCTACATATTGCGGAATTTTAATTCTTGGTTACAAAGTAAGTGTTAGAAGAAAGGGTGGTTTTTTAAAAGCTTGAGAACTGTTTATAATAATAATGGGTTTTCCAAAAAAGACTTCACAACTTTTTTTTAAAATAAAACTCAAACCATTTGGGATATTTCAAAAACTTTATTATCGGCTTGAAGTACAATCAAAACATTTATGAATGGAACTCGACTTTGTTCATATGGCCACCGCGGGCACGTTTGCAGCGGTCGATTCGTTGGACCCAATTTTCAACGACTCGGCCACACATTTTGGCCGAAACGCCGCTATTTCGGGTTCAATGTTGGCTCTGTGCCCTTCCAACGTCGACGGCTTGCTGGCATAAACCAATGACTTAACGTAGCCCCACAGAAAATAGTCAATCGGCTTTAAATCGCACGAACGAGGCGGCCAATCGACTGGCCCATTTCTTAAGATAACACGCTCACCATACTTACTCTTCAATAAATCGATTGTAATGTGTGCTGTGTGGCTTGTGGCACCATCCTGCTGAAACCACATGTCGTCCATATCTTCCAATTCGGGCCAAAAATAATCGGTGATCATGGCGCGATAACGCTGACCATTCACAGTACGGTGACGATCGTTATGGTCGACGAAAAATATAGCCCAATAACGCCGCCGGCATGCAAACCGCATCAAACAGTTATTTTTTGTGGATGAAGTGGTGATTCATGAAGCACATGTGGATTTTCACCCGACTAATACAGCATACGAGTATTTTGCTTATTGACGAACCCATTGAGACAAAAATGAGCTTCGTCACTGAAGATGATTTTGCGATGAAATTCACCATTTTGGCGCATCTTCTCCAGAATCCAATCAGAGAACGTACGTCGCTTCAAATGGTCCATCGGCTTCAATTCTTGAGTCAGCTTGATCTCGTATGGGTGTAAACCAAGATCCTAACGCAAAATACGCCATGATGTGGTCTGAGCGATGCCCAATTCTTGAGAAAGCCCTGGAATTGACTGATTTGGATCGTTTGCTATGGACGCCTGAATGGCAGCGATATTTTCGACACTTCGTTGTCTCACCGACACGGCAACATCACACAACGAATATGGAGACTAAACTTGTTATTGCCTGTCTACTAGGGCGAGAATTACGACCGAAAATTGCAATTAACGCTCTTAAAGTTGCAGTCACCGACTCCGAATTTCGGTAGAACATTTTTATAATTTGCAGACGTTGCTGGTTCGTGCACATTATCATGATGAAAATGTTGAGTTTACTGAATAAATTGACAGTGACAGTTTGATGATTAGTGAAAAAGTGCGTTCACAAATTAAATTCAAAGTTGTCAAGTCCCTATTGGAAAACCCGATATAAGACAGAAATATTGTTGGAATAAATTTTTCATTATAATAATCTGGTAGATAATTTCATTTATTTCTTTTTTAAATCTGATTTTCGGCATATGCCCGCCGCGGTTACGAGTTACATGGTCCATTAGATTAGTCCAATTTTTCATTACTTTTTGCAATAAATCTGGCCGTATGGCGTCAATGGTGGCTTGAATATTTGCTTCCAATGCTTCAAGAGTTGCTGGTTTGTCGGCATAAACCAATGACTTAACATAGCCCCATAAAATGTAATCGAGAGGCGTTAAGTCGCACGAACGAGTGGGCCAGTTAACAGGACCACTTCTGCAAATAAAGTTGGCACCAAATTGATTTTGCAATCAGTTTATGGTTAAGCGGGCTGTTTGGCAAGTTGCGCCATCTTGTTGGAACCAAATGTCGTCGATGTTTAGCTGAAAAATGTTTGGAATCAGAAAATCAGACAGTATGGCTCGATAGCGCTCGCCATTCGGCGTCTTCTTCAACACTTCGCAATATTCTCTCTTGTACGCACATTTCTTTGTCTTGTTAATGGTTTTAAATCGAGAAGAGTAAAATTAGTGTGAAAATTGACGAAGTGCTCTATGACCTTCATGAACAGATTTATTTTTCAAAATAAATTTCCACAATTTGGGAGCGTTGTTCTGGCGTTAAATTCATGATTCATGATGAGTTGCCAACCCTTACTGAACAGAAATGTCAACACAATTTGACATTGACAGCTGTCAAACCATAGATAACAACCATCGAAACTTCTCTTGCGGCTAAAAAAACACCTTTTACATAAAGTACGAGTATGTACTTTGCTGATGTTTTTGTACATATTTGAGCATACTCTTGTAAATACCTTATTAATTTATCTGACTGTACTTGGTTGTGCTGTGCTTATAATATCTCCACGTGGTAACCGCCGGGTACTGGCCATCCGGAGTGGACTTGCTAAACTTATAAGCCCAAGTGATGACCAGCCGACAAAAATAGCAGCACTATAAACGGCCACTGTCCCGTGAATTCCCCAGACGGAATCAATGGTAAAAAAAAAATCCTGAAACAAATGAGACCTTATCCGGGCTACTCCGACATAATTGGAGTTCAGGCCGATAAGGATTTCCGAGACTAAGTCAGGATTTCGGAAAAGAGATAGTGGCGGATGAGCCCTTAATAAACCAAAGGTAGCGCTCACATACCCGAAGGGGCTACTAGCCTCGGTCTTCCTATAATGGAACTGGTCCTCCAGGTTGGGGGTTGTGTGGTTAGGTTAGCTTATCCAGCTATGGAAAAAAGTTTCATAACAAGAAACGCCCCCACAGAGGAGAAAGATGAAGAGCATGAGAAGCGCGCGGTGGAGGAAATTGAGAAATGCTACTCTAGGAATGAGATTCGGAAGTTTTACGAAAAGGTAAAAAAAATATGCCACGGACACAAGCCCCGCACCGAAGCCTGAAGAGACGTACAAGGGAAGATCGTAGTAGAGTCGCAGTCGGTGCTAAGGATCCGGAAAGACCATTTCTGCAAACTGTATAACGGCGATGACGGACCGAATACCGCTGTTAGGCAGAATCAACCTTTCAACCTGGACGAGCATACATACTCAAACACTAACTCATCTCTAAAATATGGTCGGACGAAAGTATGCCCGATGTATGGAAAGTCAGCATTGTTTGTCCGATCCTCAAGAAAGGAGACCGTATGAACTGCGCCAACTACAGAGGCATCAGTCATCCTACATCGCATTCCAGATCTTATCTGTCATATTGTGTGAAAACCTAAAGCCGTTCGTCAGCAACCTGGTCTATATCAGTGTGACTTCAGGCTAGGAAAGTCCACCAATCGATCAAATATTCACACTACGGCAGATCTTGGAGAAAGCCCGTGAGCTTCAGATCGATACACACCCCTTATTTTTTGATTTTAAGGCAGCTTATGACAGCATCTATAGATAAGAGCATATTCAGCACTCTCCGAACAAGACGCGCTTCAACTCGTCTCATGCCCAAAACATCGTGCATAACACACTGTACCAATCCGAACGAGACACAAAGAACAGCCGCTTTCTCCCTGATGGTTACAGGATGAACTGCGAGGACAGTTTTTTTTTTTTTTTGATATTATCGTCGGTCACACTGGTGGATGGACGACCGCATCGACGCAAATCATCGCAACCACAGCTCGCTTCAAATTCTGTATATCACTCGTATGCTTGTGTTTTCGAAATTTTGGAGTCCCCTTTAGCATTGTCAACACTCCTGTACATGATATTTTGTTAAGAACACAAAATTTCAGGCAACTTTTAACTCAACTAAATTTGGCATTGCAAAATTCGCAGAACACGACAAACACTCACTTGTTCATAAAGCTATCAATCAAAAACTCCCGACAAATGCCGCTCAAATAGATATTTGACCGTTAGAAGACAGATGTACCAACCTAAAAATAAAAGCTTTTGACAATAAGTGGGTTTTATTTGGCATCGGTATCACTGGTTTGTCAGTGTTCAGCATATCTAACTTACGTTAGACCAAACTAGGGTGTTTAGTATCTCAAGCCCACCGTATGTATTTCTAGTAAGATCAACTATTTGCAATTAAAAGCATCGAAAAGGTAGATCTTTCACTGATGTACTATTCAAATTTAATGACATTTGGACAAATAGGAGCGGAGTTGTTGCGTCTTAAGTGACAGTATGTGCTCATCGTGCTGACAAAAACTCGCTCAGAATTTAACATTCAAAGGATATCATCAAGGAGGTCAAAACGAACCAAAAACTTACTTGTGACCGATTTTTTTTTTTACCAAAATCGCATTTTAGCCGTTCACCACTCATTGTATTCGCCTGATTTCAAAGTATGCGACTTTTAGCTTAACTTTTCAGAAAGCTGCATTTAATGATGTTGCTCTTATTTTTTAAAAGATCTGTGGAATGCATCTTATATGTATAAGTCTTCCTCTTATGGTATTTTGTCTACTTTTGTTCAAAATTCATCCTACCTCAAAAAAGCACAAATTTACAAATCCAAATAATGATTCATAATCGTGCCTCTCATTATTCCACTTAGCTAATTACTTCCTCCCTGTGTGCCTAATTTTATCATTTTTTTACAATCCAATTCCAACCCTTCTACGTCAACCATCTGTACAAGTCGTCGTTGCCACAAATTACATGTCAAAAATTAAGTCATAATCATAAACAAGTCCCGTCCGTCCCCCTTATTGAACTGAACCAGGCTTCGTTGACTGCGACAAATACGCCGCCGATGCACAGTTCCTGTCGCACCGATTAATTAAAAGACTACAGCGATGCACAAATCCACGTGCCACAAATCAAAGCCCTGTCTAGGGAATCAAAATGGACGTATACTAAGGTTTTTTTTTTACGTAGATACAATCCTTCACTCCCGGGATCCTCACCGACAAATCACTTAATTATGATTGAAATCGTCCCCATCATCCATCTCAGCCTTGGCCCCGGTGTGTTTCGTATGGCACGGCGGCGGCGCCGGCCCTTGCAACCCATTCCTCATAACAAACAAATATCTACGCACAGATTAATCGAAGAGAACGCATCCATCCTCTTTTCCCTCAGCCCAGGATGCCTAAAGAAAAATGTCGCCATCCGTCATCGGAGTGTCAAGCGCTCAATTTTGAGTGTCGCCGATGCGTGGAAAACTCATTTTCATATTTTCTACGCATACAGTTGTGCCCACCCCTAGCTGGATGCATCCTCCAGAACCACGTGTTTTCTATAATGATGACGAAATAATTAAGAAACATTCATCCGCAACCATGAGATGCATAGTTCCAGCTTCAAGCATAGCCGGTTGGAGCGATCATCATGCCCCGTGGATAAAGGGAGGAAATTAGCTGATCTCAAGTGATCATGACAGTCACTCCTATGATCGGTGATCTCAAGGGACATTCAAATAAAGTGCATAGAAGAACCATTGCGTAAACGAGAATGGGATTTATTTTTATTTTAATTCTCAAGAGATTCGTGGTGGAACAAGGGAAACGGACGACGGCAGGGAATCAAGATCCCTCAGGTGGGGTTGATTTTTTTTTTCTTGTTTTTCTACTGAAGATCACAGTTGTCATAGTCCCAGAGATTCACCAAAGCGCTGTTGTTTAATGGATTTTTAATACGAACTGACAAATGCAATCCGAAAAGGGCTCAAGATGTTTTTAATAAAAACATTTTCGACTGCAAAGTCAGAAATAAGTCGCAGGGAAATAGTCTAGGAGAATGTTGAGAATAGATGGAAGGGATGATGGGGAATACTAGAACTTTTACGAGACAGTCCTATACAACTGTTCGAAAACACACCGCGCGGTGGTCTATTTCGGAAGATGAAGTGTGGCGACATTGTCTAGGATTAAAAATACAATAAAAGGTGAACGAATTGATAGGGGGCTTAGGGAGATATGTCATCTGGAATTCAGGGAATGCCCCTTAGATGCAACTCAAGGGAATGGGCCGACTTAATGGCGTTTGTGAATGGGATTTAAAAACAGTATCTCATTGGAATATATAACCATTTTATTTGTTTGCATATAAAATGACATTCACTCGTCGCAGCTAAAGAATGCCTTTGAACTTTAGCCAGAAGTTTCTTTAATCTAAATTCCTCAAAATATGTCTATATTGTGCTTTATTTATAGCATATCCATCCACGCAGGTCATCTGGATATCCCATTACAGCTGAAATGAAAAATTTCGCTTCAGCGAAAGTCTAGATTTACACGAAGAGTTAAAATACATAGTTTTCAGTTTCAGTCGTTGCTTCTGCGAAAGTTTATTCAATATAGTCCCCTTTTAGCTTGATACACTTATTCCAGCGATTTTCCAACTTCTTGATTCCGTCCGAAAAGTAATTTTCCGGAAGGTCTGCAAAATATTCCTCCGTGGCGTCGATGATTTCCTCGCGTGAGCTGAATTTTTTATTGATGAGCCATCTTTTTAGGTTTGGGAAGAGATAATAGTCCGAAGTAGCCAAATCGGGCGAATACGGTGGATGCGACAGCAATTGGAGACGTAAGTCATTGATTTTAGCCGGCGCATTGTCTTGCAAAAACAAATTTTTTTTTCGCTTCATGTGAGGCCGTTTTGCAGCGATTTCGGCCTTCAATCGCTCCAGTAATGCACAGTAATACTCGCTGTTGATGGTTTTTCCTTCCTTTTTTCGAGGTAGTTTACGAAGAGTATGCCATGACAATCCCAGAAAACCGACGCCATAACCTTTCTGACACATTGAGCCTCCCTCGGCCACTTTGGAGCACTCGTACCGGCTTCAGTCCATTGCCGGGCACTCATTCTGTTCTCTGGTGTGTTATAGTGGATCCAGGTTTCATCAACAGTTACCAATCAACGCCAAAAGTCCGCCCGATTCCGCATCAGCAAGTCCAAACACTGTTTCGAAGTGCTCTCGCGTTCGTGTTTTTGGTCAGGAGTGAGCATGCGCGGCACCTAGCGGCAGGATAACTTTTTCATATGTAGCATATTGCCCAAAATATGGCGTGTGCGCTTAGTACTAATCTTTGTGGTATCTGCTAGCTCGCGCACCTTCACTTTCCGGTCAGCCACCACCATCTCATGTATGTTTTTGACATTGATAAGTAGTGGAGTTGCGGCCACCACGAAACTCTCGAAACCAACATTTAACGGTGTAATCTGACGGGGCATTAGCCCCATAATATTTATCCAACTTTTCTTTTGTTTCCTTTGCCGTTTTGCCTCTCAAAAAATAATGATTTATGAGAGAACGAAAATCGTTCTTGTCCATACTCAACATGATGCCAAACACGTCAACAGCAATCACCTGTCAAAACAAAACTAAAGACAGTATCGCACTGAAATTTGGAATGTCTGCCTAAATATGAACGGACTTCAAGGCACCATAACCTCTTTTGCAGTAGCAGCCCAATCTGGCGGTCAAGGAGATTAGTTTTCACCCTGCCTAGTGCACTGACCACTTTTCTAAAAAAAATACTTGTAGTCTATCTGGCTACAATCGAATCATTTACTGAGGAGAATTCAGTTCCCTCATAAGCTTTCCAGGGGCCAATCTTCTTTTCCAGGGCTATTGCTAACAAAGTATACTATTTGCACACAATCAACTATTAGACCTATGGCTGTGACGCAAAGTATTTGATGGAGCCACCCGCTTTCTTACTGTCAAATCGGGGAATGACAGGCACCTGCATTTTAAGCGCTCAAGAAAATATATCTTGCATGTTAGTACCCTGGATACTGTAGGTACAAACCGCTTTAAGTTATATGTCGAATAAGATTTTTCGAAACTAGACTGCATAGCATATGTCTAATTAACTCAGCTTTCGTTGAAGGCTTCTTAAACACCTCCGAAAGCAGAATGGTTCCTATTTTATTTCAGTTTTTTCCTTGTTTTAATGGCTGATACTCGTATTGCCAACCTGTGCCTGTGTTTGCACTCGTTGCAATTTATAAAAGATAGAAGCCTAAAGTTTTTCGATGAATGAATATTTACGAGTACGTGTTTCGACGGCTGGGTCATGGATTTTAACTACAGAATTGAGCATAGTTACAAAAGATGTTCAGTAGGATTGACTCTACCGAGTAATTGAATATGGCTGATTCTTGTACGATTAGAGTATGGAGCATAAACAGCGTAATGTCCATTGCTGTTACTATGATCACACGAGAATTATGAACATTTGGCCTCGCTGTGGTAGGTACCGAGACTTAAGGGGCGAGTGTTGACCAGGAGACAGCAATACCCTGTTAAAAATTAATAAGCCTCAGAAGGAAGACATGAGATGACTAAATTTGCACGACTGACTGAATGATAGATTGCCTATATGACATATAAGAAATTGATCTAAGAAACGATCTTTCATAAGCAGCCATGGTCCTGAAAATGGAATGGAGCCGAATTGGTTAATGGCAGTTCTCATATCCGCGATATATAACCCAAAAAGATCTCAGTCACGTAAATTCTACTCTTACGACTTACGCCTTAAGTATGACCTACAACGATTTTACCTCCAAAACAGAAAAAGGAGTCACCTTCGGTGACCATATATGGGAGCAGACTTTGACATATTGGCATTGCATTGACGTACTATGGCTGTTCACGAGCTTAACGAGCAGAAGAGGAGAAGCTCCGAAAAAAATGAGTATGAGAAGCGGGCGGTCGCGGAAATTGAGGGATGGTACTCCAGGAATGACATTCAGAGATTTTACTAAAATGTAACAGAAACATGTTACGGACACCAACCCTGAACATGAAGCCTGTAGGGACGGACAAAGATAAATCATTGTAGAGTTGCCGTCGATGCTGACGATTTGAAAAGAGCTCTTCTGAAGACTGCATAAGTGTGATGATGAACCAAACACCGCTCTCACGAAGAATAAACCTTTCAACTTGGACGACGTAGACCAAGAAATTCCTCCACCTGACCTGAAAATAGCCTACGTCCAAAAAGCTGCTGGAACAGATAGCCTGACTACTGAGGCATACAAAGCGGCAGGCGCTTATTTAGTAAGGAGGGTACACCAACCATCTGTAAAATATGGTCGGACGAGAGTATGCCCGATGAATTGCCTATCCGATCCATAAGAAAGGTGACGTTTAGAACAATGCCAACTACAGAGGCATCAGTCAGCCTTGCACCCTATTTGCCATATTGCATGAATGCCAGAAGCGTCAACAATCTGATTATATCATATCAGTCTAGCTGTAGGCCTGGACCTATTTTTTCACCATCGAAAACATATTCACACTTCGGCAGACCTTGGAGAAAAAAACCATCGTGTTTAAGGCCACGTAAGGCAGCATCTATAGAGACTAGATATACAGAGCAATATCTACTTTTGGCATGCGTGCCTTATCTGTTTGTGCAGAATAGCGATGGAGAACTCACAGAGACCTTCGATGTCAAAATAAGATTTATTCAAGGCGATGCGCTGTCGTGCGATTTCTTTTGCAACAGTTTTGAAAAAAAGAGTGCAAATTTCACGCGAAGCACAATTTCACAAGAAGCACAATCTTACGAGATTCCGTTCGATTACTCGCATACACCAATGATATTGACAGCGGAGTGTAAGAAATCCTCGGACGCAACTGGAGACACTTGTAATTTGAGGTCAATGTCAACCCTGGATTGTAGTGCCTCAAGTAAGTAGCGTAATTGAATTGCCTAAGGACTTTTTTCAACGGTGTTGGAATTTGTTTTTTTCAGTTACCTGATCAAAGGCAGCATCAAAAATGTGAAATATTTCGTGTCCGTATCATCATCCAGGTTAAGTGACTAATGGATATGGATTTTAGTAAATTAACTGATAGGGTTATTTAGGAATATAATAGACGAATACAATGACCGGTCATCAGGAGGCGTTTTTATTTGTATCTCTGAACAGATCCTATCCAGATTTTTAGGGCATGATCTCGTTATAACGTTTTGCAATGTGGAATCCATATCAGTCCTACCTGAATAAAGCTTGGATTTCAATCATGTATGTATACAGATCCGGACCCTCCCAATACTTGTTGGTGTATCCTTTCAAACTCTAAAGTATCTCGGTCTTACCTATTCATCTGATCAGGTGGAAATTCTTATTCAAAGTGCTAAGTGTTAGAGGGTACACCGGTGCACTTTTCTGGCCTACTGTGTCGTATCTGATGGTGCCTTATGCGTCTGTTGATGGGAGCTATTGTTGCCGATATTCTTGCTGTTCTCACAGTTTTTTTTTAGCCACCTATCAACCGCCTTTAGGATATTGAGCTTTCAATTAACTAATTTAAGCTTGAACTTATTGAGAATTCTTCTTGCAGTTGATATCTGGGAGACCCCTGGTTTTTTGCTCAACATTTTCCTTATGGCTCTCTGCTGCCATGCCCAAGCCTTGGAATAACATCAAGGGAGCAAAGCAATATAACTAACAGTTCCTTCCAGAAGGCCATGTAATATGTCGTCCATTCTCCAGAGCTTAACATCCTTTTAACTTTGCATCTATTTTGAAAAAAAAAAGTTTTGTCATTGGAGCCATTGCTTCGCAATCGTCAAATTCACTGGAAGGCACATATTGCCAGAAAAGATTATCTCCTTGAAGGAAATATCCTTTCCATCTCCGAAAATTTTGAAGCATCTTACCACATCCACAATCCAATAATACCAACCACAAAAGTTTTTTGTTTTTTTCGAATAAATCTATCAACATTGGTTCTTGTCGCAACAGTTACCCACAGACAATTGTATTATAATTAACAAAAAAAAAAAAAAAACAAAACAAAATCACTAACCCCTGGCGATGGACACAATGACGCCACATGTTGAGCTATTAGAGTTCATAAGTGAATGCCTCCGGGTGGCACTGCAAACAAATCCGCTTCAGCACCCACACCCAAGTCGCTTTTCTGTGTTCTAAATCAATTTCCAAAGATCCCCGACATCTCTTCCATTCAAATCCACAACCACAAATGTGCGTCTGTAATATTCCCTTTTCATTTTTTAAAAATTTATTTGCCAAACGAAGTATTAAGTTGCAATCGCATACCGCCAACACACACTGCTTCTCCCCCAAACCGACAATACTGAGTTGCGAGTTGCGAAGCAAACTTAAGAAGATACTCTTGCATATTATCCGTCACCGCAAATTTAACAAATTATCCTTGAGCACGAATCGAGTGGTTAGTATAGCACGCATCCCAACCCAATGGCAGTTTTCAGCTTTCAGAATAACAAACTATCCAAACTCTCAACGGATCATATTTCACAAGATACACGGTAGACCACAGATACACCGGTCACCGGTGTACGAATACATATTTGTTGGCGAATGGATGATGCTGATTAAGGATTAGGATCTTGCCCAGATGAAGGGGAGAACAGAAGAACCATTTGCAGATGTCTTAGATCCCAGCGATGAATATAAGTAAATTGCGTGCGTTTTGGTCGCGCAATGACTGGTCCAACAATGGAAGCGATATGGCACGATTTTTTTTTGATGACAAATGGAAGGTGAGTTTCTATAGTCATATGAGGGAGAGCATCTATGGCATATGCCATGGCACCCCAAAAAAAACTGGGATATCCTGCCTATCGTCCGTTTGGAATTAAACCACAAAAGTTCAGCCGTAGGGTAAACACCAGAAAATCCGAGGATGCCGTGTTGTATGCATTATGGGGATTAAAAGCACAGAGCGCTGTTATTTCTTTCACCGGCTCTTATGAGCGAGGGTGGTATTTTGAAGTTTGCTGTCAAATGACTGTCAACGGGAGAAAGAGTGCTGAAAATTTGTTTTCGAAAAAAGTCATACAGAAGCCGTTAGGGGTGGATTTTTAAAGACCAGACAATGACTTGCACTGCTGGATTATGAGCATGTTATGCAAATTGGCCGGATTGTTGGTGGTTGTTGTTTCGCCCTTTGTTTTAAGCATAATAGTCCAATGACACGTGCAGCTTTAAAAAAAAGAAGGAAAAAACGCAATATATGGTCGGTAAATTATGCATTGTCGTAACACCTTAACTCATTTCAGGCGGCGCCTTTATACGTGGACCAAAATCATTCAAACTTCACCCGGAGTCTACATTTAGGTCCATATTAGTGGGACATTTTCGGCTGAACCGATATAAAAAAAAAATTATACAGAGAAAATGAGACGAGTTCCAAAAGAATTTTTTATACTTGTATCAGTGACCAAAACATTTGACATATCATAGAACGTAATGAAGCATTTTGGGTGCACTGGCACCTCACATTTGGAGCATTTGAAAACGGTGTGATTGTGACAATCGCGGCAACGACAATTGAATGGCCGGTCTTATCTAAAAATATATCGTTCAACGCAATAGTGTTGTTTAAATTGTGCATTTGTTTTGGTGCTGATGTTCCAGAATCCGACTTGACCAATTTGACTTGACGCAATAAGCACTCGGTCACATCTACACGGAAGTCGAGCTGTGGCATAACACTAGATTTCATTCGCTTCGATTTGTCGTAATGCGCTGTTTTTATCTGTTCGTTTTTGTGAATGAGACAGTGGAATTTCCAACCATTGCTGCGTCCAATGCGTTCTTCGAAAGAGGCCAGTACCATTTCTTCCCGCGCACACGAATACAATAATTATTCATCGCATTGTCAAACAACTCCACAACGCCCATCCGTTTGTTGCAATTGTGTAAAACTTCCGGCATTTCAAAGGATTTCATATTTTTGTTTTTCCGGTCCCAATGGTTCAATCCCTTCATGGTTTGAGGCAATCGTGACGACTGAATTATCATTTCATCTTACCATAACGATTTCATGGTTTTTTTCAAATGCGGAGTCTAATGCTCCTCGTGCCTTTTTTTCATTGTGCGAACGTCAACTAGCCTGGCCTCATTTGTACGATTTTCACGAATTAGTGCCAGATACGAAATAGCCGAGCGATGATAAGCGGCACATAAGCTTATACGAAGTGAAGAAATTGCTGAAGTGGCGTTTCTAATTTTGATAGCAGCTTTATGACCACTGTTTCGCCCAAACTATATTCGATTAATCCCGGATCTTTCATTGCATTTGCACAGCCATATGGACTGGATATTGACTGCCTGCTTCGAAAAGGATATATTCGTCACCTTAGACCACTTTGGCTTGAACACAATTGGCTTCGTTTTGTTCTTTTTCGCGCCATTCGATTCATTTATTTCAATTTGTGCTCCGTTCTCGTCGTCGTCTTGAGCCGCTATGTTTGCATTTCCATCGTTGAATTCACAGACGAGTTCTATTTCTCCGGCAACTTCTCGTGGGACGTATATAGTTTAACACCCGCACATCATCGTCGATATCTTCAACATCGCTGATCACGTCTACTCTTTGTGGTGGCAACAGAACAAAATCCACTGCATCCGCATCGCGAATTATTGCCGTAGTTTCTACGATTTCTTCATCGTTGCTGCTTTCGCTCAATAGATCTTGGAGTTCTTGCTGTGTGAGGAATTTTTTTCGAAACATTTTCGACGAAAACAATATTGACAAAAACACTAAAAAAAAATCGACCTTCTCAGACACGCGCCTAATACAAAAATGACCCATGCTAACCGTGGCCATTTAAAAAAAATTTATATCGGTTCAGGCGAATAATGCGAAAACGCACCGCGGCGCAGCGACTGTTCAATATTTTTTTTTACGTAGAATATACGTCTATGTGTAACTTTTTTTGAAAATAATTTACATTTCTGGTTTTGCATTAATTTTCCGGGATTATTTCAAAATCACTTTTCCTTTTTCGCGTAAATGCTCTCGCCCAAAAACAGATAATTCTTGTTCTTAGAATCAGACAGCTAAAGCATAATTCTGGGTGTAATCTATAATAGCTTCTTATAGTGAGATCAAAAGTCCACATTCATCCTTAATATCTTAACAGTGCTTGACAAAGAAATGTTCATATGGCCAAAGGACTTAAACGATACAGAAACATTAGCAATATAAGATATTTCGTTGCATTATTGAGATCAAGAACCCAACTGACTCCCTTGACTTTGGAAAACTACCTTCCTCTGTAATTGTATTTCAGTAAAGTGCTCAGATCTTAGTCGTAGAATAAATATTTTCAAAAGTCGCGTCAAATGCATGCTGATGGCAATAAC
Organism: Volucella inflata; assembly: GCA_928272305.1. Lineage (NCBI taxonomy): Eukaryota > Metazoa > Arthropoda > Insecta > Diptera > Syrphidae > Volucella > Volucella inflata. The sequence continues at coordinate 70,813,930 of OV743719.1, forward strand.
TTGAAAAATCTAGAAAGTGTTCCGTAAAATTCCCAATATCTAGATATTGTTATGTGTTGCAGAAATATAGGTCTAGGTCAAAAGTCAGTGAAAACTAATCTGGATTATTCGTATGAGAGGTGATCCGTACAATTAGAAACAAGGTTCAGCGAGCATTCGCACAGACTTTTCCTTTACAGCGATGGACCGTAGATGGCCAGGGTTCATGGAGCATCCGAATTTTGAAGCTTTTAAAAAGGAAGCAGCCAGCAGAATAAAATCACACCCTTATTTGAGCCTCCTGTTGAAAAGGGAAACCTCCAATAACTCGGCGGACGTAGTGAAAAGCTACTTCCGATTGAGTTGGTTGCAAAAAGTTAAATTTTAAGGCGCTAAATCGAATCTCAAGGACAATACAAATGTTGAGACGAGTTTTGTTTATCTTGTATTCTTAGCATTGAGCTATTGTCATTTTTTCCATCTCTAAGGCATAGGATTGTCACAAGCTGTCGATCGGAAAAGAGCTTTGGTGTCTCTGGCGATTGCGGCACTTCGAATTCAAATTGCCTTATTCACTTCTACGGTTTTCGTGAAGGTATTTGCGAGTTAGTGTTCAAAAGCGATGTTCACAAGTTGCAAGGCTGAAAAATACCAAAACCAATCTGGTTAACGGCTAACCATGGAGCTGCCAGAAACCTTTGTTTATGTTGATGATGACATTTCATGTACGAGTAGTCGATTAGACTGAGTCTACTCTTACAGTTGGTTGGTTTGTATCCCAACTTTGTTGCCAAACATACTCTTCTTTTCTAATTTATAAAAAAAATACATAAAGGACAATCATTACGTGAACGGACGCGCTCAGGTTATCGCCTTGAATAGCCATTTCCGGGCAAATCATCGTCTTCATATGTCAAATCGAGAGTGGTTACTGTCCGAGAATAGGCACCACCCTTTAGTCTAATAGAAACAAGGTTTTCTCCACATTGACAAGTAGTAAACTTCACTTTCTTAACGTAATGTTACATAAAAATATTCTCAAATATTCCCTGACAGCAGTTGGAGAAATGTTTTGTATTGGTAGAAACTTAAACCAAACTTAAAGTCGACTTTTTGGTCATCCGGTTACCTTTACGACGCTTGATTCACTTTTTTGACAGATATTCTCAGTGTACACAGTCTCAACTTACCTGCAATATTTCTTTGTACGATTATATGAAGCAGTACTCTACTAGCAGTCTAGTCTGTAGCAACATTCGAATCAAATTGGTTTTACTCCTGTTTCTGGATAGTAGCTGGGTGAAATAACGTGGCCGCCGGTATAAGCCACCACCGACGTTAAACCAAGATCTGCCATGATCACCATTTTGTCAACTCAAAATTGTAAATCTTCACTAGTAGAGCGTCGCATGCGTTGAAGTAATTCATGGAGGATTTCCATTTGTCATAGTACCTTGATGCAAGCCAGCTTTTGCCATGGGTTCTGCACCCTTTCCTGTTTGTTGCCAGCTTCTTTTTCATTGCACGTTGTTGTACAGAATCCACTTCTCGTCAACTATTACTACTCGATCCAAATAAGGTTCGTTCACATGGCGTCTAAGCTAAGATATGATCACAAAGACGCGATTGATCATCCAAGATCATATCACCGGCCCTTTTTCTTGCAATACCAACAAACACTCCTTTTCAAAACTCGTACAGCATTTCACGACAAACTTTTCGTTCTGCATTTTAGAATCGTTTTGCCTTTACTCAATGGGGTATAGGAATAAAATGACTTCTGATGCCACGACCTATCTAGGTGTCTCCAGTTTCGCACGCGAAGTTAGTTGAGATTACCTTCCAATTGCGTACGCCACGTTAGTGTTCATCCGCTCTTCATGACCCAGCCATTTCAGTCGATGGATCTACACTCTTCTGGCTTGCTCGATGCCGCTATACAGTCTGCACAGTTCGTCGTTGTATCTCCTCCTCCCATCACAGTCAATGCAGACGGAACCGAAAACCACTCGAAGGATTTTCCTCTCAAAGAAGCCAAGTGCACCTTCATCCATTTTTGATAATGTCCATGCCTTTGCGCCATAGAGTAGTACTGGAATTATTAATTTCTTCTGTATGGTAACTTTTGTTGTTCGAAAGAGGTCTTTACTTAAGAAGCAGCGTTTGACAAGAGTTATTCTTCATTTGATCTCAGCGCTGGTGTCATTATACCCGTCCGAGACCTCGGCGTTGAGAGTCCTTTTTGCTTGACAGCAAATATTTGGTTTTCGCCGCTTCCGCCTCAATACCCGCTAAAGCGCTACTTGCATCACGCTCCTTTCTTCCGATGATGTCAATATCATCGGCGTATGTGAGTAAATGGACGGACTTTTGAAAGAAGTCCATAAAATAAACAATGTTACGAGTACGTCATGCTTTTGCAATGATCCAATAAAAGTGACGCACAGGTGGCAGTTTCAAAGTAGTATATTTAGCTTTGTTAGTAAGGACTGTTAATCCCCAGAGCCTAGTCACAGCACTTAGATTCTTAAGTTTCTTCTCCTTGTAAAGGGACTTATGATATTTTTGGCCGGCTGGAGACTTAATCCTTCTGTTTGACAGTAGCCATTTACTTTTTTTTAGAGCATTTTATACTTGTTCAGCTTGATTTCGTTGGTCAGAGCGTAAAAATCCATTTACTCTACAAATCCCTCTCAAATTCCCTGCCGAATGATGTTGACGAAGTCACATAATAGAGCAGCACTTATTTGACATTTAATATCTCTGTGAGATTGTTTCTGATCTTTACGGAACAGCGAGTGTTAGACATCTTCGGTTTTCTCAACCGGATGGGCTTGGCAGGGTAGCCAAATGTCACATGCGGCCTTAGAATTTATATACAGCTAATGGGTATCGATCTGGACCTCTAGAGTTTTCATCAGAATCCCTCGTAGTGTAAAAATATTGCCAATTGCAGATATGACAAACAAGATCTTATACTCGATGTTAACGAGAATGATGTGTTTTTATTTTTGCATCGGGTACACGATGCTGTGGTTTCATTTATTAGCATTTCTTCCCAGCGACCAAATATTGGAAATCTTCGCACATACTCTCAGTAGGTCATCTCCTGCTGCCTGAAATAGCTCGACGACGGTAGTCGGTCTGTTAGCCTATATCATCCAAGTTCATAAATACGTTCTGCTTGACAGCGAAATTTGGGTCATCTTAGCCGTTTAACAGTTCGCAAAAGTGGTTTTTCCACATCTTCAGCGCCGACTGTAACTCTACACAGTGGTAAAACTTCGGAGACGCTTTCATTCTTTTTCTTTTTCTTCCGAAGAGCCCGATGCTGTCCCTTATGTTTTACTCATACCCCAAACGACCAGCATTCGTCATTCTACATAGCGTTCCCTTCAAATTTCATAATACCTTCTACTAGCAAATGTTTTGGTACACGAAATGAACACATTCATTCTTATAAACCAATGAACGCATCCATTTTAACTATGAGGCTATTTGACAAGTGACATTTATGCAAAGTTCCCGCCTAAAAAGTTGTAGAAGTCAGTTGCTTGCAATCATGGAATTGGGCTCGCTGGAAAATCGTGTTGTCGAAATTGGCCTCTAAAAATTGCGGTTATGATAAAAGCGAAATCTTTCGGATACTGCGCCCACTGAAAATCACACGAAACTGAACTTTGTGTATCGTACCGTGAAGTTATTTGACAATACTGGTGGAAAAGGCGACTATTCAAAAACCAGCCATCTGTACACTTTCGAACGTCTCAAATCATCAAGGCCCTGGAGAATTGAATTGGTTGAAACCGGCTGTGCCAGCTAAAAATCGTGTCTCGAAAGATGGTTATCACCAAGAACAGTACGCCGCTCTTTTTAAAACGTGCTTTCAGACTCAGCGCTTAAAAGAGACACACCGGCTAATTACTAGCAGAAGTATTGAAACAAAAACGTAAGTCAAAATCGGGAGTACTGCTTCACAGACTTATTCTTTTTCTTTTTCAGCGCCGAAAAATCGTTGAACAAACGAAACGACAGAGTGTATGTTCTGGCATCAGGGCATGCGACTGAACTCGTTGTGAGAGTTAAACGTGGACACCACCCAAGTTCTGTGGTGTTTTGGTGGGGACGCGCCTACGATGAGATCACCGAGTTCTATTTCTTTGAGAAACGAAGACGGCGGTTTTACCGAACGTTTTATAGCTCCATGGACTCAAGGACTAAGGACTCCATATTGGGTCAAAAACTACGTTGGCCATCTGGAAGCTCGGTCGTCAATCCGTTTGACTACAAACTATTTCCCATTATTAAACATTTCCCATTTTTTTGGTCCTTGTTGTATGTGGTACTATCTCCAGCAGTCATAATAAAAAGCAGCACCGGACGACGCTTACTACTCGTATATTTGGTCATGGGTTCGCAGTCCACCTTAATCCCTTGGAATATTTTAAATCAAATGTCAAATCTGCAAGTCATGGTTCTTTATAATTTGTTTTCAAATTTTCTTTAATCTAAGGTCAATTGTAAGCTTCAACACTTGTTTTCATTTCTAGAAAGCACAAACAATCATTACGTCTAAAAATTGATCGATCAGTCCCATGGTGCCAACTAAACACTTATTTCAAAGTCTGCAGCATCTAGCGCCTTTTAATGACCTTAAAGGCTTTACATGAACACAAAACTAATCAATCAGTCAGCTGGTATTTGTCACTACATAACCTAAGCACACATTTCTCTTTCATCAGTGTTCATCATCTCTGACGTTTCACAACTGAATGCAACATAAGCCGCAACCTCCTTTAGTTATTTAGTCTGACTTTGTGCCAGACATGAGACACTAATGCTAAAAGGCTCGCTGAATGCTTAAGGTGCTTAAAGCACAATCGGATTTAACTAAAATTAAGCCGACAACCAACACCCAATAGTGGACACTGCGACTGGAGTTGCACACGTATCCGTATTTCGTCACTGGGCGTTTACTTGATTGTCCTGTTTCACAGTACACAGCTATACGCAGTGACTTAATTATTCAATAATCGCTAACAAGATTCGTCTCATTTCGTTCTGGTTAATGTGATTACTGGACAAAGCTCTACTAGACCCTGACCTACGGTTAACATTGCCTTGGATCATGGTCGACGGATGCGGATACAGTGTACGAGTAGATTGTAGGACGGACGGATGGACTGGGGAGTAAATTAATTAAATCGGGTGGCATGCTGAGAATGTTGCGGCGAAGATTAATGGCATCACACCGCACACATTTTGCTCCAAATTGATTTTTCTTGTTAGAAGTTGGGGAACATCTTTTTTGCTGGAACAAAATTGAAGAGATGTTCGGTTTTTATTTTTTTGTTTTTTTTTTTACAAAATTGTGGGAAGAAATTGGATTTTGGATTTGGACTGTTTAATGCGGTCTTGACATTGGTTGTTTTGGTAAGAGCAATAAGTTAAAAATGTGTAACAAAGAAATATATTCGAAAAGTAAGTAATCAATTTGAAACACTTCACTGTCATTTCTTCTAAAATCGGATTTGGGAAACATTTAGTTGCTGCCATTTGTTGTTGAAGTCATCACAACTTTTGAACGGATTTGTATATGGTTGCCCTTGACTTACCTATCTCGAGTTTTGAAGTCATGTCCCCTTGGAGTCATATCTTTATTTAAAATGCTTATCCAGGCATTCCTGTGACTTGTTAGCGACTTCGAATTTCACACGCTAAGTTATGTAGTTGAGGTCCATACATATGGCGCACTAGTTTGAAGAAAACGATTTACGGAAAATTAGCAGCGGTTCAAAGAAAGGCTTCCATAGCCATTACAGGTGCGCTCCCTACCACAATTACGGCAACTTAAGACACCTTTCTGCACCTAACACCGCTTGATTTACAGATCAAAAAACTTGCTGGCAACAGTGCGATACGACTCACTAATTTGGGTCACTTCAAGAGTAGTAGCTTCGGACATGGCACGATTCTAGCGGATCTACTGACAGGAAATTCAATTTTAACGGATGAAATTCCTTCCTTGGTCGACTGCGTCATTCCGTATGATATAATATATCCGGAGAGGGAGGACTGGCAAGAAAATGTAGTAATCAACCCAAATGAAATTTCAATTTCCCCAGATGGCTCGAAAACAGAGGAAGAAATGATGCATTATACATTCAGAATCGGGTAAGACTGTGCTGGTTGCCAGGACACTGCCGTATAGAGAGAAATGAACAAGCGGATGAGCTTACAAGAAGAGGAGGCCTCCTCGATAATAATGAGGCTGCCAGCATTAAACCACGAATCTAAAAGCAAAAAATCTAAGGCTCTATGGCCACTTCTTGACATTAAAAGGCATGGAATCCTGAAAGGCCACTGTCACACGCAAAGAGACTCAAATTGACAGATACGGTCATCTGCAGATTCTGCGGTGATCTGCAAGTGATTGAGGACATAATACACATACTGTGTGAATGCAAAGCAATATCGCGTAGTCGAAGGAAATTCGTAGGAAAATACTTTTTTGAAAATCTGAAGGAAATAGACGGCATGGATTCCAAAGGGCTTCTTGGCTTTTGCAAAGAATTTGGATCTTTTACCAGGGAGATTGTTTAGGTCTTTGCTCTTTGAAGATAAGTTCAACTGATTCCACTGGGCGATTGATAGGCCGATTTTGGTGCCTAGTGTTTGTGTGTTAAGACACTCATGTTTCAATCTAACCTAACCTAATGTAGTTAAGGTCCATCTCTACTTGTGCTCACATTTTTTTCATTCGATGAACGATTCAAAGATTATCCAAACTCAGGCGGTTAGACAGGACCGCTCTATATGTACTAGGCTTTTAAGGTGATGGAATCTGACTCCTTTAGCTCAGTCCATCTCCACAAATGTCCCCCTTTCACCCTTCATTGATGAGACAAGCCCATAGATCACCCGAAAATGTTTCCTTGAAACAACAACTCACTACTTTTAGCCATAGATGAGGGTTGAGACGATGAATGCTATTTGGCTGTTTCAAACAGCACTCTCTTACTTAATTGAGATCTAAGCAGACGATGTTGTGCGTCCTTTCTCGAGGACAGCATGTCCATTGTTTTCCCTCGTTTACTGCTAAATCTATTGCTATCGCTTCAATACATGCAAATACCACACAAACAGCTCACTGTTGTCTTGGTTACTAGAATTTGTATCCCTGGTATTAATTTTTGGGTTTCACATAATACTCTCAAACACGACGATGATAAAATCCCATGATGGACGATAAATCGCTTTGTCAGGAACCTTTTTCGGAATCACATCTCTCGTTTAAATTACTATATCAACTTCCATGGAGCAGTAAGCTTTCTTTACAGTCATAAGGAAGAATCGGACAGGAATAACAAACCTGGATATGGGTTCGCATATTTTTTCTTGATCATAGGCGGTCTTTAAATAAGTAAATAGGTTGTGGGTGTTGATTTGGAATCTGAGGGTCTCTTTAGGTGCTGTCGTTATAACGTCTCGTCAATTTTCATCTTCTTTCCATGCCTGGAACCACATTTATAAGGACCAATGGGTCGGTGGACAACAGGATGTTGAGGCGACTAAGTTTTCTATAATTGGGACAGATAAGGGGATTAAAGTTTGGCCTTAATATGATGGGTCATGTCTGACACTTTTTTTGTGCTGAAGAATAATTCCATGTTCAGTAAAAAAGTGCCTTCAGTACCAGCATCCACCATACAAGCGCGGAGTACATGCAGCCTTTGGTACAGCAGAAGAGTCACTGTTATTTTAGAAACATTGGAACACAATCATTTGGTTTGCAGATTTATACCATCTGCAGTTAAATTCCTTTGAAACCCAACTATCAATGGATGTCGCGAGAACACACCCAGTCTTCTTAAACATTCTTTTCTAAACTCTACCTAGAAACTTCATCGGTCATTCGATTTCCCGTGACCCTATAATGACCTGGAGCCCACACAAGACTCAGTGGACTTAGCCTTTCGACTTGCCTTATCGAACTAGTTTAGTTTAGAGGTCATGAGAGGGTGCAGCAAGGTTGAAAGCGCATGAAATCGAGCAAATCTTCGTTACATATTTCGTCGCCGTCAGAATTTTGTATATCTCCGTTTCGGAGGACAGAAGCAAAGCTCCCTAATGAGGAGTGAAATCTAAGGTTTCAGGACCTTAGAAATACACCAGCGCTGCATCCGGTAAACTCTAAACGGTATAATATCTTTCACTTTCCTCGATCTCGTATTTATCATGCTCTTTAAGCTGTGACGGCTGTGTGCGGCTTTAGGGCAATCTGTATTTATACTTTGACCACAACGAAACAGTGCTCCGAGTCCAAGTTAAGTCACCTTACTTACTTACTTACTTATCAGGTTAGCAACCCTTAAAGTGTAAAAGCCTGAGCAACAGTAGTCTTCCATCCATTACGGTCGCGCTGCTTCCAGTTTGAGATGTCAAGCTTTCTAACGTCCGCAATTGGTTGATCTCTAAGCCGGAGGTTCGGTCTTCCTTTTCTTCTCGAACCTGTGGCTGGGACTTGAAGAACCTCTTAGCTGGAGCATTGTTGTCCATTTGCTCGATGTGGCCGAGCCAATTAAGTCGACGGATTTTTGCCTTCCGGACTATGTCCACATCCTCGTACAGCTCGTAGAGTTCGCGGTTATGCCTTCTTCTCCATATGCCTTCCTCGCAGATAGGACCAAATATTCGACGAAGGTTTTACTTTTAAAAGACCAAATTACCTGTTCTGCTGTCTTACTTATCATCCAGCTTTCTGCCCCATCAAGCAGGACTGGCAAGATTAGAGTTTTATGGAGCATGATCTTGATTCTTTGAGTTAAGAGCTTGGACCCAAGTTGTTTTGACAAACCGAAGTAGCAGCGGTTGCCTTGGGTTATTCTTCGCCGAATCTCCACCATGATGTCATTTGTGGAGTTGATATTTGCTCCGAGGTAGATAAACTCCTTGAAGTTTTAGCTGTCGATAGTGACAATTTGTCCTAGACGCCAGACGGTGCGTGACGGATGGATGTTACGTCGACAGCAAATACTTTGTTTTATCCTCATTTACCTTAGGACCAATTCGTTTCGCCTCTTCTTCAATTGACGAAAAGGCTTAAATTACGGAACGCTGAGAACATGCGATGATATTGATATCGTCCGCATATCCCAGCAGATGAACAGACTTAGAAAAAATGGTACCTTCCGTGTTAACTTTGTCCCGAAGTACTATCTGTTTTAAGACAAGATTGAAGAAATCACACGATAACGCGTCTTCTTGCCGAAATCCGGTGCAGGCTTGGAACAATTCTGAAGTTCTATTTCCATACTGTACGGCGCATCGCGAATTTTCTAGTGTTGCACGACACAACCGGAACCAGTTTCCACGGGATTCCGAATTCGGCCATCGCATTATATAATTCGGTGCGATGCATACTGTCGATAAAGAGATGGAGTGTATCGACTTGAAACTCGATGGTCTATTCCAGGATCTGTCTTAGTGTGAAAATTTGGTCGTCTTGGCTTCAGACGTTCACAAAATACACTGGATAGGATGTTATAGGCGACGTTAAGTAGGGATATGCCTCGGTAGTTGCTACAAGACAAAGGATCACCCCTTTTGTAGATAGGACTGGTGGTGGGTTCTCTTCTTGCCCTGTCACTCTTTCTTGGACATGTCCTTCAAGCAACTGTTGGAAATATTGCTTGAATACATCCACAATTCCCTTTTGATTGGTAACGAGGTATCCCATTTTACTGCCTGTAGCCAGGTTTTTGCTTTTTTTAATAAAGCTTCGAGTGTCCTTTCTGTTCCCGCACTCCTGTATATCCATGAGCTGGAAGACTGCGTAAGCTCTTTTCTTTTGGCGCAGTAGTCTTTTCTCCTCCCTTCTTCTAGTTCTATACTCATCCCATGCTGTCTGGTGACGCGTTGCAGTGTTTTCTTGTATTTTAAGTTAAATCAGCAGCCCATCAGCATGGGTTCAGCATATAAGGTTCAGCTAGTACCGAAATTAAAGCCACGAGAGCATGGGCTGTGACTGGAGTTCACAAATTAGGCTTCTAAGCTCGAAAATTTTTTATTGAAGAATCGTGTTTTAAGACACACGCCATTGTCGGTTCACCGGGTTTTGTGAATAAGAAAAATTGCTTGAAGTGAGGAACATCTAGAAGAAACTCATGAGAAACAAAGTGCACACTTTAGTGTGGTATTCATGCTGTCGGCATCATTAGTCCTTTGTTGGCTAGCAGTCAATGATCAGCGATTATTTCTTCGGAGTACGGAGTACTATAGACTTAGCCGAAAAGCGCTACGTGCCCATGGAAAGGATTCGATTCACCGACAACATTTTATTGCGAAATTCACAGAAAATTATCCACCAAAATCATACAATTCGACGCCGTTCGATTACTCCTTGTGGGGCTATGTGCAGTTCTTAGTGTATGCGGATATGCCGCAAATTTTTTCGAGACTTGGAAGCAAATAATTTGAACGCATGTTTCTTTGAACGATGCTTAGTTTACAAATGACACTATGATCCGCTGGGCGCAACTGCATATCAGTCGCCTAAATTGTACAGAACATAAAGAATAAATGTATACTAACTCTTTGGTCCGAAGATTCTTCAATTCCTATCCCAGAAATGAGACCCTAGAAGAAGAGACCTTGGCTAAGGTGTCGCTCACAAGTGAAAGGGATTTTAGACATCTTGGAGTGCGTGTTTGGGGCAATTGGTCTAAGACATCTACACCCTTCTTTCCGTGTTTCCCTATGCCACAGAGCTTATGATCAATGTTTTTTGATCACAAAAAGTACTGAAGTAACTTTTGTAATTTTTTCATGTGTAGGTACCTACTTTGAATTGGATTTGAGTTGTTTTCTAATCTAAATCCATTACGTGACACTGAAGGCCTTTTACCTTTCATCACATTCTCCATACCATTGTCGACCTTCCAAGAACTCGATACCCCCTTTCCCACGGAATACGGGCGCGCATATTCGAAAATTAATTGATTTATTCTGAAGTCACTTATTTCCAAACCCGATATCACCGATATCACTCAATCAACCTGACAGTGGACAGTGTTTCATCGTTGTGAAGAGAATTCACAATTAACTCTTCGTCTCAACGTGTTGTGTCTACCATCGCCGGATAGATACGGATACAACAGAAGGACAAAGAACCACCTCCATCGAATATTATTAATGAATTTCCCCGGGTGAGATTGTCAAACCCGTTCCCACAAAAAAGTATAAATCCAAAAAAAAGGAAAAAAAAAACAAAAAACTGATACCAAAACCACGCAGGTGATTTATCTTGGCGGGGTTTCTCTACCTCCCTCCGTTCGTCGTTCATCCGCAACTGCGACAACTTTGCTTCAGCTAAAACAAAAGATTGATATTATTTCCATCGACTACGGCTTCGTAGATGCATCCGAGAGATAACTCTTTCTCTAACGAACCAGACATGGGACACAAGATTTTGTTTGGTGGTGGACTCGATTCCAACAGGCTACTCAAACGCATTGCAATGACATCCGTAGGAGTAGTTTGACTTGTGGAATTTTCGTAAACAATGCTCGAGAGAGTACCACCAAATCCAAACTCTAGTGCTCGATACCAACAACTGGAGGTCTCAGGAAATTTCCATTTTTCTCTGGAATCGAAAAGGGTCAGATCTCTGGAGATGGAGTTGACATTTTTTCCCCTTAGCTTTGGAGTATTCGTTTCGTGTTCTTGGTACGAGTATCCATATCTCGTATCTGGGTTTGGTTGTTTATACTCTGCGCCTTCACTTTGACTGGTATGGTCGATGTTAATCAGCGAAGAATTTGTGTCCCCCCGTTTGATGTATCTTGAGTGGAGATCTTTAATCCGCGCTTGGGGTTTTCAGTTTTCAGTTTTAAGTTTTCGCTTTTCTGTTCAGTTTTTGGCGCAAAACCCCGCCTAACTAAACTTAACTTATATTTATGGTTATGAGATCCATGAAATATGGTCAACGACGAGGGGATTGTCAACAAGAGAGACACATTTCCCGATATCTCTTGGTGGAAGTCTCTAGTGAATTGAATGTGACTTGGACTGTTGATGTTTAAGTCTGAGTTGGGGCTGGGAGTCTTTGTTTGGCGAAGCTGAATGATTGGATATAAGATGTTATCTTGGGAAGTTATGGACATGTGGGGTAGAAACCGAGATGATGGTTGACACTGGCGTAGCAAATGTATAAATTTGTATGTCCGCTTACTAGGAGAAGGATCATTTACAGTCATTTATTCGTTTCATAAATTTCTTGATTATTTGGCATAATCTTTGAATACAATCGCAGAGATACTTGAGGCAAATTAGCGAGGAGGGTTTTAAATGTCAAACAAATGGCAGCGATATCTTCAGTTGAAATGAAGTGAATGTCTTCTTTATACATACTCGTACATACAACCAAAACTGATCTGAGTGCAGCTGCTGCAGATAACACCGAAACGCAAGGAACACATTGCCGACATCAAAGATGACTGCTTTTTGGAGAAATTATTTTTTTTTAATTTACCAAGTCTCAAACTAAATCAAAACTGATATAAACGCAAAAAAAGTGCAGAACTATTTCCTATTATCAATTGCAAGGATTCTGGTGAGCTTGCCAACAGTACAATGTCGTCTGCGAACAGGAGGGCTTTAATGAGAATCCCTGCAATTTCTATTCCTCCTGGGAGAAAGTCCACTATATCGTCTATAGAGAGGGCAAATAGATTTGGGCTCAGCGAACACCCCTACTTTACTCCCGATTCCGTCTTAAACCATTCTGATAGTATCTTACCATTCCAAACAGTTGCCTTGGTTTCTTCACAACTTATAAAATAAGGCGTTTCAGTTCACAGAATTGAAGGCCGCTTTAAAGTCCACAAAGAAGACGTAGAGTTTTTTATTTCGCTATCTGCTACGTTTTCAATACGAAAATGTGGTCGACAGTTGAGTAGCCAGACCTAAAACCCGCCTGAAATTCCCTTAGCAGATTATTGGGCTCTACTACGATGCATTTAAGAACGATATTCCCCGATAGTTAGCAGGATCCGATGTATCGCCTTTTTTGTGGATGGGAAAAATCAGAGCTTCTTTAAGCCATTCGGGCACTGTCCCATGACCTAATATGCTGTTTATAAGCCAATGAGGTTGTCTTTCAACCCATTTGTATTATATTTAAAAAAATCGGTTGGTATACCGTCCGACCCTGCAGCCTTTCTATCCTTCAGACCAAGCTGTGCATCCGTGAGCTCCTGATAAGATAAAGGGTCATCTAAAATATTGTTTTGTATATCTGGCGCAGTATATTGAAAGCTAGGACTGCTCACTGATGGGTTCAGTAGCCTCTTTAAATGATCTAGCAGGATATAAGAGCGAAGACCTCTGTTGATCACATATCTTCCTCCATTAAGTGCATTTGCAAGTTTCCAAAATTCGGATGCGTTGTTACAACACCCCAGTCTGCGCGTCTCTTTGGATATAGATATGACATAAGGCAAAGACTTATGCAAGAAGTTTGAAACTTCAGGTTGCGAGCGAACAGCTCACGGAGTAAGATCGCCGTTGGTGATTTCAATTAAAAATTAGGAAAGAAGACCAGCTTGGGTGGCATAAATAGAAAACATAGCCTACACGACATCAGCTGGCGGTACAAAATTTCATCACAATTGGCACCCATTTGTCACACACCAATATCCAAAAGTAACCTGATCATAAAATCGCCAACCAGATTGTTCACTTTTCACAATGCGATAGATGAAAGCCAACGTCCGAGTCGACTCTTTCGTTCTAGCCAAGATGTGATTGCAAATATCCAGGATGACGCATCGCTGAAGAAGTATAATAAAAAAATTGGAATTCAAGCTTTTTATATGCTACAATAAGAGACTGTTAGAAAGCCTTCTTTTCGATTCTCACAAAACTATTAAAGAAGACCAAAGCTGCAGGCTTCCAGTGCAGGAGATATGCGGTGACATTGTCATCATACTATTAGAGAACCCGATTTTAATGTGCTTAATTTCACCCAACGTCAACCTAGTTTGACGAAGAATTTTGTTAAGTGCACGCAGAACGACACTGCAGGCATATAAGGCAGCAATGCAATAAAACTATAAGTGCTGCTAGCGAACTCTATAAGCAAACGAGGCAGTTGAAAGTTTGGGCTTTTAAAGACGCAGAAGCATTACGCCTCAGGGCCCTAATGGCTTTTTAGCTGATCTTCCATACTTGACGCTGAAGGCAGAAGACCCTCTTACGAAATTAAGAAGGACTCGATTAGAAAAGGATTTGGCGATCTCATGCGATTTTAGCTGTCTGACGTCGAAATTCCTCACAGCATTAGCTTGCCTTTGCGACGTTCGGTATTTTTGCGGCTGAACTTTGGGTGGAAACTCAAGACTTCTTGCATAAGTTTGTCTCCATTTGCCGTGGATAATAATCGCCGTAGTAGATGACGCAGTATTTTTTCTCTTTTTTTGGTCGGGCCCATCCCATTGCATTTCTTGGATGGCGGTAATAAATACTTTACAGCAGTCTAGGGCATCCGCTAGTTGTTCGCCTGCACGTGGCCATTAAGAGACCTAAAATTCAAAGTGCATTTCCGAAGTTTTTCGTTCTTAATGCGTTTGCAAGAGTTGTGAACAGGAGATCCGTCTATATCCAATTCGTGCAGTTACCTTGGCTGCACAGCTCGTAAACCTGGAGGTCCAATTCTGTTGAAGATAGCCCTAGGAACGGTTGGTTAGGCCGAAGGTAGAAACCCGCTGGCGTTGGTCTATAAAGGGCTCATCCGCCACCTTTTTTTTTTAAAAACCAAATATGTCGTAGTGGTCCGAATTAGGTCTTATTTGGGTTACTTTACTTTTTTTCCCCAAATAGACACCGATCACAACCCAATGGTTACCACTTGGAGGCCATAATTTTGATGTGTACAAACAGTACAGCGCCTGTCCTATTTCTACAGCACCAAACTACCTCATTGGATTCACCAGAGCTTTCATATCCTCGAAATATGCAGATTATTCCGAATTACCAACATCTTTTCGTCCAAAGTACACGAGCAATACTATGAGAAGGTTTAATGTTTTGCAGTTTCTTTTGCAAACTGGCCCTTGCAACCAACGCCAAGTATTGAAAACCCATTGTGCCAAGTTGCATCCTACCAAAGTGAATGCATCCGATTGCTGTGGGAAAGAGCATGGAACTCTAGCATAGAAGCATTCCATTTTTTTGCACTGTAAGTCAACAATTAACCAAATATTCACACTGTTACAAGTCCGCGGGGGAAACCCATGAAACCTAAATCAGAACTCACCTCCTCTTATCGTTTTCGAGAACGCATTTGTATATAGGAGCCATAGAGAATTATGTATGAAGCACTTGCAAGTATTGGAATAGAAGAGGCAAAAATAGGCTTAAATACGAAAGGGGGCTGCCAATAAAACGCACAGTATCAACGAATAGGACAAAACGTCACAATAACTATAACTTTGATGTAGTAAGGGTAATAAGGGTATAATGACACCTGGTCGGGGATAAAAAAAAAAGAGGTCTAATAGGCAAGTCCACGAGCGGTGAATCGAGATCGATCCGCTGAGGAAAGCGCGCAGAGGGACTGGGCATTCAAATTCTTTTCTTCGAGGCACGGGTCTAGCACTAACATATTTATGCAAGATCTACGAGTAAATAATCCTCTTCGGTAACAAGTCTTATGTTTTCTTAAAAATTTCATTGCACTTTCAAAAACCACACAGCCATGGAGTTTGTGGAATAAGATGTTTATTTTCTGTAGGAAAACAGCACTTATAAAAGGAACTAGTTCATTATACTTCTTGTATGTTCATTAAACAGACAGTTTAGTACAGCACGAGTGCCCACCATAAGGTTCGGCATAAGCCGAACACTCACGGAGGCTGTTGTATCACTTATGCTAAGCACACTTAGCAACTTCAGAGCAGCAGTGAAGTATTTACGTAACACCGGCGAATATGATATGATCGGTTTCGTCAAAGCCGCTTAAAATACATAAAAAACCTCCTCCGATGACAAGCTCCTTTTTTGCTTAAAGTTCCCTTACACTGCTAGAAAGTCGACAGCGCCTTGCAGGCTTTTGACGTGGCATGCGTAATCCAAACAACTTTGTTATCCAGGCTGACGCCGAAATTCTTAGCTTCAATGGAGATACATATTGTTATGTTTAAAAGCACTATATGAGTCAGGAATGTCGGCTTCCACCTATTCGTAAAGAGAACAGCAACATCTGTCTAGTGAAGCATGCGCTATAGAGCATACCGTATCTAGCCATAAGAGGGTATCGAAACATCGCCTGCATATGCCTGGTCATAGAGTCAGAACTATTGAGAGCGCTAAGCAGTGCATCGACCGAGATGAACTATAGCGATGGAAACAGGACGCTCCTTTGCTGGTAACCCCAATTTACCTATTTCATTACATATTAGCCACAGTCACGTTTATACTCACCCGCATTGCCTTACCACAAAACGAATGATTCGGCCTTTTTGACTGACCGTGCTGCATTTGCCGTCAAATATTGTATAATGAGTTGTGCACTCCAGAATGAAATTCAAAAGTTTGACCCTTAGTGCTTGAGCTAGATCAGTCAACTACAATATTTATTTTCTTGCGCTCCAACGATCGAACACAACCGGATTTCTGGAAATAAAGTCCAAGACCTAATCACTGACTTCACGTTCCTCAGAAGTAAGTAAGTCCATTCTTAGTGGCAGTGGGCAGAGGTATTTGAACGTTATTCGGCTTGAAAGAACCCTAGAATTTGTTGGATCTGTTATATCTGTCACGGATAAAGAGCTAGTGCAGTATAATCCTAACATATTAACAAGCTGTGCGGTTTGCTGTGCACTGGGAATAAACCGATATTGTCCTCTTCTCTAGGAAATACAAAATTCCGACTATAGGCCCTCCCTCAATCAACGGAACCAGCTTGGTCTTCTCCGATACAGCGAAATATCTGGGTCTTAGTTTCGACAGGAAACTAAACTGGAAGCTTACCATTCAAGAAAGAGTAAAAAAAGCCTCAGTAGCTTTACTATATTCTCTTGCAAAAAAAGCCATTTGGAACAAATGGGGACTCCAACCTCGCATTACCCATTGGCTATATATCTCGGTCATAAGACCGATACTCACCTTTGGGGTGGTTGTGTGGTGGACGGCCTTAGACAAAGCAGTGAACTTCATGAAGCTAAATAAAGTCTAAAGCACAGCATGTCTGCGCATAAGCGGAACCCTAAGGGCTTCTCCCTCTGCTGCTCTGGACAATCTGTTTCACCTTACATCCCTCGACATTTATAGCAGATAAGTAACCGCCAACGTAGCTACTCGCCTTAAAGTGACTTCACAGTGGACAAATAAACATTTCGGCCACGCAAATATTCTCAACGCATTAGAAATCCTACCAGAAAACATCGACTATGTTACAAATCCAAACAATGGTCTGACAAGGGCTTTCATGTAAGCATTCCCTCCAGATCCTTGTGGGAGGAAAATGCCTTCCTGATTGTCAATTCAATCCACTTTTACACCGACGGTGCAAAGATTATCAGTGGGGTTGGTGGTGGTGTTTTTTCCTATAAGTTTAATCTTAGCCTCTCCTTCCGCCTCCCCAACCACTGTAGCGTGTTCCAGGCGGAAATTCGGGCAATTAAGGAAGCCCTATCCTGACTGAAAAAAAAATTAATATCTGCAGTGGATATCCGCATCAAATCCCTGGACTCATGCCCTCTAAATTCAAAAACAGTCATGGTCTGCTGACCATCTCTAATGGAGATTGCGGAGCAGTTTAACATTTACCTTTTCTGAGTGCCGGGACATATAGACATTCCAGGGAATTGTAAGGCCGACGAACTTGCCAAAATTGGAACCGCTATACCTATCACACCTAATTAGGAAAACATAGGTATACCTATCGCTACTAGAAGAGCAAACCATAGATGAGCGGTTGGATCGACATGCTTAGCGACTAAGCAAATCTGGCCAAAGATAGATCTGAATCGCTCCGTGAGTTTAATTCTTCTAAATAGAAAACATCTTAGCGTCATTATAGGTGTCATCACCGGACACTGCTTAACGACGTTTGCAAAAGCTGCATAGATGAGGAGGAAGAGCAGACAATCCCTCACCTCCTCTGTACATGTCCAGCTCTCTCCCAAAGAAGAAATCTCCACCTAGGGGGCTTCTTCCACAACGACTTAAGTGACTTAAGCAACATAGAGATTGTTCTGCTCAGTTGTTGACTTGGTTACCTGTCGGTTTTGATCGAATTGCCTGGAAATTGAATTCGTGGTTTGAGACATAGTTTCGAGAGATTTTTTTAAAGTCAAAGTTGCTAGATTGCACCATAAGTTCGGATGATGATTCCTTATTTGGACAACACAGCTTGGAATACGATCTCTCTTTCTGTTGCTAACATCTAGTTCAATGAGATACAATAATAAAAATGAATAAAACCGCTTCTACAATAACAATTAAAAAAAAAATCAATTTTATTGATTCTTATTTCAAAACAGAAAAAACCAACATTTCAGACCCCAAACAAAGTCAAAAATAGAAAAATTGTGTAAATTCTTTTTTTTTTTAAACAAAAGTGCCCTGCACACATTGCACCATTCAAAGTTCTCTGTGTAATTTCTACCCCCATTCCTCCACACCCACACAATCATATCACTTGAATCCTTTTTCTACAAAATATTCGAAAAAAAAATATGGAAAAAATATTCTGTTATACAAAATGTTATACAAAACAATTATAACTATCCCGGACAATTTTTCAATCTGTCCATCTATAACTTATCAAAAGCATTTGCATTTGTTAACATCTCTCTTGTCAGCCGCCACACCTGTTTCGCTGCATTCTCCAGTGCGCTGGGTGATTTACCTTTGAACATATCCAAAGATGGTAAAAAATAATGCGGACATCTACGATATTGTAAACATGAGATTAATTGCAAGAATATCCCATTAATGCGATCGGCAACACAACACTCGTCCCATTCAAATTCGCGCGGATGTTTCTCGCATTCGTACAGTAAGAGATTCTTCAAGTGATAAGCTGTAATCGGATTGCCTGGTAAGTCCAAATGTCGGTCTCTTAATGTCTTCAGAATACTTAGGCATCTCCTGCGACATCCACCTTTAAAGTAGAACTTATCAAGATCATGTCTGGATTTTAAAGTGAATCAAAAACCGAATCGAACTGAACCGAAGCGAAAGGTGAATTCACCTTGCTTACCTTGTAAGAGACGATTTTCAGCTTCGAGGAAGCTCAATACCCAGGCATCACCTTCCATGCTGGAGTTTTTCCCTTGCAAAATGATGCTCTCCTTTGAGAGTAAATCAAATCCTTCTGTCTTCACTTCGGCAACGAGGCTTGGATGAGGCCATGGTATACCGGGTAATGGCCAATGTGCCGCCGATCTTGGCCATATGCCGGAGCACTTAAAAGACGGTGTTATCTGGACAATGTATCGATCGCGTATTCGCAACTTCACTTCACTAGTGTCGGCGATCATTTTCACCATGTCACGGTAGATGGTCTTATCGCATGCTTGTGCAACTAGAGTTTGGAAACGGGAGCGAATCTTACGAGAAGATAGATATCCAGATGCTGTGATGAATTCGACCCACAGCGACATGGAACGTTTACGGCCGTCACTTAATTTAAGGACTGCACATCCGGGCATGCTACCATCATCGACAAAGTTAAAAACACCCATTTGATTGAGGTAGAGAACGATTTCAAATTCATTTGGCGCAACTACTTCAACTCCTTCAAAACTAAAGAAGGACACTATTAAGGTGGGTGTGAGATGAATGCGTGTTAAAGTAGAACTTACCGTCCATTGCATTCGACAAGGCTGGAAATAAATCTGGGCTCCTGAACTTCGACTTCCTTAAGAATGTCTTGGACAATTTTGCAGATCTCTCGGATGGATGTGGATAGTTTTAGCATCCTGGCTTGAACACGTTCGGCACAGAATTTGTTCATCTGATAGATCATTCGCGTTTGAGCGGCCATCATATCCGGTGGCACTAGCATCTTACTGACAAAGCAAAAACAAATTAAAAAAAAAAAAAAAAACGGAGTATTTACGGGTATCTTACGTGGAAAAGAATATGGATACTCTTGGAGGCCACGAAATTCACATCGAACACAACGGATGCTGATGTGTTTTTTTTATCTGTTATCCTCTCTGTTTTGGTTTACTTTTTTAATTATCTTCTTGTGGTTCTTGGACTTTTTTTCCCCGAAGTGAGAGAGTTTATTTGTTTGTTTGGTTTTTTTTGTTCGTATTTCTACCGATAACCGACAACGACAGTAACAGAACGAACAACCGTCAGTATGGGCAAAAAAAAGAATTTTGTTTGAATTTTCTGTGGGGGAATTCGATACGCGATGTCTTTATCAGAGAACTGCATCCGCAGTTTCCCATCAACTCGTTCAGTAAATCTCTACACACAATCTTGTCGATAAAAATTGCACAATTTCGCATTCGAATACAGATGCAACCAATGGTTGAATGAATGCATGTGTGTGCGTAATTGAGTTGAATTGCCACCCACAAGAAGAGTGCAAAAAGATAAAAAAAAAAATCGATAAGAGGTTTACTTTGCCGGCGAATAGATACTTTTATATCTTTTTGCAATTTTAACGTATCTACTGGGGTGAAACTTTGCAAAAATGAATATTTATGGTTGGGACTGTATGAGGAGGATGTGTGCGTGAGAATAGGCGTGGTTTAAACGCTCCACCCTATTCTCAAGAGAGAGATGTGTGTGAGTGAGTGAATGAATTAGCCAGCCATCGCTGTCAGTTGGTATATATCGTATAGTTGTATCTTTGACTCTATGTTAGATTGTATTGTATTGTATTGTATTGTATTGTATCTTTTGTGGTTCATTCATATTGAAGTAGTGGTGGAAAGATAGTAAAGAAATATAAGCATAAGAAAAACTTTGTGATTGATGACAGGGGTAGAATCTGTATCTGTGAGTTGGAGAGATAAAAATCAATACCACACCAACCAATGAACTTGTTTTTATCTAGACGCAGTTGAAGGCATCGTAGCTGAGTAGTTTTTTAGCTTCTTTTTCGATATTTACAGGCAAAATACCATCTGTTTGGTGCTGCTTCTCTCCCTATCGATGGATACTTGTTGTATCTATATATGTAGTCCGCTTTCATGTTTAATTTTTTCCTCTGTTTTTCATGGAATTCTTATTGTTGTGTGTCTTACCGATCGTGCTCTGGTTTATTAATGATTTTCCTTTGTACTTCTTCACTTCTTAAATTAATTGAGTCGTTCGATTTACTTTTCTGGCGGGGGTGGGGATAGTATATTCTGTTGCTGCCACCGCCGCTGGGTAGGGATCATAAATTTCAATGATGAATTTTTATTATTTCTATTTTTTATTAATTTTTTAAAATTTATTTTTTGTTTTTAGTACTAATTTTCAAAGATGCGGTAAATGTGTTTGACGATTTTTTTTTCTCAAATTTTTATTCATTTTTAATGAATAGATACACTTTGGGGAGAGGCTTCCATGTGCTTGGGATTATTGTGATTTTTTTTTTTGTGTGTTTTTGAGAATTTATTACACACGAGTGATACTTCAATTTGTGTGCAAATGACTAAGCATGTCAACATTCAGAATGAGAAATTTATCTTACAGAGGTAGAAAATTTGAGGAATGTTCCAAGAGATATTCCATTTAAGAATGGCATTGAACTTTTAACATCCATTAGTTAGAAATAAATGAGATGATTTAAAAATGAAAAATAAAAACAAAAATTAATGAGCCTCTTAGAATATCAATAAAATTGTCGAGAGTCAATAGCCCGTTTTTCTTCAAAAAATGAAATTCAAATGTTGGTTTTGAATTTAGAAATTGCTTTGTAGATACACAATTAGTATCCAGGTGTATCTTTCAATCATAATGCATAGAGGCAAACTAATGCTTATGTATAATTCAAACTTATTATGAAAATCATTCAGTATTTCCTAAATGGCATAGAAGATTATGTGGTTCTTTGGGTACTCGTTACGACCGTGCTGGTTGGCCTTTGCCAGAGCATTCTGTGAAAAACTATTTCATGAGACTCTATCCTAAATCCCTATATGTTCCGGTTGGGGCAGAGACTTAAGCTATGAGACCATGGCTTGCATTAGCAGTTTGCTAATTAGCTTGAGGCCGAAACATTGTCTAATTGACAAATCGTGTTTAGCGACAAGTGCCACTTTTTGCTTAATAAGAGCTACAAAAGTGCAGTGTTGTTGAGCAAAATCATATCCACGTTGTGCCTGCTGTATAGCAACAGTGAATCAACGATGAGCTTATGCTAAGTCAGACCGTCTTTTACCGACCTGATGGATAATTCCCATCAGACGTCTAACAATAGATCCGGAAATGAGGACGTGCAGTGGAGGAATTCGCCTCAGTAGAATCGATGGTGACTCCCACAGCTGGACCAGCGGAATTGTAATTTGAGATACTCCGACATATATGGAGCTCAGCTCAATAAGAAACTTGCAAGACTGAGGGAGGGCCATAAAAATAGAAGGTGGTAGAGTTTGTATCGTAGGTTTTTTTTGGAAGTATTATCGGAGAACAAGGCCCCTTTTTCCAGAATGAAAAACCAATACCTGCCCATGTAGGATTGGTGTTGGGTTTCGGGGAAACAAACATAGATGACCTTTTTGTTGGTTACGTAAGCAAATGAAACAAGGAGAACGACCTTCGATTCTGCATGGAGAATATTCGGATCATGAACGCCGAATAATTAGTGAAAGCCCTTGACTGCTCTCACAGCCATTCAGGAAGTGCGATGTGATGAGTTGAGCGAGAGATAGTGTTATACGCACAGAACAAAAACAGCGGGTGTGGATTTATCATACAGGGAAGCGAACGTCAGATGTGTTGATATTCTGACCAGTGAGCGATCGCCTTATCTAAATCTTTGGTAAGATTTAACTAAGCCTAATATGTGCTTATGGGCCCACGGAATACAAGGCAGACGCCGTCAAAACATGTTTTTACGAGCACCTCAACACATCACATAAGGAAGCTCCTAAATATGAAAACAAGATAGAAAGAGGATACATTTAGCAGAACAGTTGGTAAATATAGGTTATACGACCATACATATGTGGGGAACAAACGCCAGTATGGCGAGCACGCAGTCTCCTCATCTCTATTTACACCTGCCAAATTCATAATTTTCTGATCGACTTAAGGCATACTTCCAATACTCTGGCCGTCCGAATCTTTCGGGCAGTTAAAAATTTGCTCGAAACACTACCTTGATTAAGCCAATGTACAGGGCAGTTAGCCTACACCCGAGCAACCTGGAGAATCTTGTTGGTTTAGACCCAAGTTCACCCTGATTCGTAACCACTTAGGCGATAATATAAGTGCACTGTTTGGTGTGGTCTTGACCCTAAGCCAGAGCTTCCAATTAAGTCAATGTCTAACGTGACAGGACAATGATCAGTAATTATTTCTTCTTACGGACATACCACACTGCCCATAAAACCGTTGATCCAAATTTAGATCGAAAGACCACAATTTATTGTCAAATGAACCAATTAAATGCGATCGAGATCGTGCGATTTGACGACATTCGACCGCTTCCCATATATACTAGGTGCGGTGAAAAGTAACCTCCTTGGGAATGAAAATGTTTGTTATTTTATTCAATACAGTCCCCTTTTAGCTTGTCCTACGTGGCGTCAATGACTTCATCGCGTGAGCTGAATTTTTTATTGATGAGCCATCTTTTGAGGTTTGGAAAGAGTTAATAGTCCGAGGGAGCCAAATAGGTCGAATACGGTGGATGCGACAGCAACTGGAGCCGTAAGTCATTGATTTTAGCCGTGGTTGCGATGCTCTTATGCGCCGGCGCATTGTCTTGCAAAAACAAATTTTTTTTTCGTTTCCTGTGAGGCCCTTTTGCAGCGATTTCGGCCTTCAACCGCTCCAACAATGCACAGTAATACTCGCTGTTGATGGTTTTTCCTTTTTCGAGGTAGTCCACGAAGAGTATGCCATGACAATCCCAGAAAACCGACGCCATAACCTTTCCTTCCCTCGGCCGCTTCGGAGCACTCGTGCTGGCTTCAGTCCATTGCCGGGCGCTCATTCTGTTCTCTGGTGTGTAATAGTGGATCCAGGTTTCATCAACAGTTATCAATCGATGCCAAAAGTCCGCCCGATTCCGCATCTGCAAGTCCAAACCCTTTTTCGAAGTGCTCTCGCGTTCGTATTTTTGGTCAGGAGTGAGCATGCGTGGCACCCAGCGGCAGGATAACTTTTTCATATGCGGAATACTGTCCAAAAAATGGCGTGCGTGCTCAGTACTAATCTTTGTGGTATCTGCTACCTCGCGCACCTTCACTTTCCGGTCAGTCAACACCATTTCATGTATTTTTTTGACATTTTAACCGCATCGGAGGGCCTGCCGCTGCGGACTTGATCGGTAGTGGAGTTGCGGCCACCACGAAACTCTCGAAACCAATATTTGACGGTGTTATCTGGCGGATCATTAGCCCCATAATATTTATCCAAGTTTTTTTCTGTTTCCTTCGCCGTTTTGCCACTCAAAAAATAATGTTTTATGAGAGAACGAAAATCGTTTTTGTCCGTACTCAACATGATGCCAAACACG
Source organism: Volucella inflata (assembly GCA_928272305.1). Classification (NCBI taxonomy): domain Eukaryota; kingdom Metazoa; phylum Arthropoda; class Insecta; order Diptera; family Syrphidae; genus Volucella; species Volucella inflata. The sequence continues at coordinate 70,838,609 of OV743719.1, forward strand.
TCAATAACAATCACCTGTCAAAACAAAACTAAAGACAGTATCGCACTGAAATTTAGCATGTCTTCCTAAATATGAACGGACTTCAAGGCACCAAAACCTTTTTTGCAGTAGCAGCGCATTCTGGCGGTCAAGGAGGTATATGTAAGGCCTTTAGTATTTGCTGATAAGCTACAAGCTATTCAGGCCTTGGAAGCGAATATTCAGCGCGTTATTGGTGAGACAGAAATTTAAATGCTCAAAAAGTGGAAGTGCTACTTTGACTAAAAAAGCTCCGACAAACAAAGAACACTGCACAATTCCACTTGAACAAAGAAGGGTTAGACCCTCAATGGAAGTCTACTGGGCTGGGACTTAACCTAGTTGAATGTGAAAACGGATATGGAAAGAAGATTTTCGGTACAGGTGGTTCCATATGTATTCGTCTCCATTTCCATTTCCATTTCATAGAAATATTTCAGTAAAAATTTGATCGTTTCTGGCTTGAATAAAATGCTGATTGATTGTCACAATGATGGAGAAAAATTTGTACCTAAAAACCGTATTACGGCAACGTGAAATCGAGATAGTACGCCTCCAAGACACTAGATGGAGATATGTTGGAGGAAAAAGCTTTCTACTTTAGATTACAAACCATCAGACTTTTTGCCGTACGGCCAAAGCCGGATAGTGTGAAAGAAACCTAAGTGTTACAAAAAATTGGAGGCCGACTAATGATAATTGACGTAAAGGAAATAAAAATATTTAAGCGCTACTTTGATGATCTTTAAAACAAATGTATGCCTAGGAACAAAATTCTTTTCATTATTGGGAATTTAACCAAAGAAGTAGTGGAATCCAATGGGGAAAGTCCGCAGCGGGAAAAGATAACAGGTTGTTTAAAAAGTGCAGAGACTGACACATAGATTGCGACTCTAATACGATTTGTCAACAATAAGTCCTAGAGTTTTAGTGACACATTTTTTGATATTTCCGGGTCTTGTACTTGGAAGTTTTGATCAACTGTAAAGCGAAAGTGCGTGTCATCAAACAGATATCAATAAACCGCGCACATCATATTTTGCACGAGAACCCTAGCTCTGTTTGAAGTGGGTACGACGTTTGCTCTCAATTGACCAAAACCCAAAATCTATTGTTGACTCAATAAAGAGGTGATTGCCGAAACTTAAGCGTAACTTGAAGAGTCACATAGCGTTGGATAGTGACACTTTGGCATCATACTTTTCAAGTATTGTGCGCATTCAATCCTTCAAATTCCGTACAACTTCTGGCCTATATTATGGAAGTTAATGAAAAAATGAAAGCTGCCAAAATGAGTTTAGTAGTAAATTGCGCAAAACCTAGTATATCGTGTCAATAAGAAGGGACACACAACTTCGATTTCGACAGATCATCACAGACGACAGCAAGAATTTCATTATACGAAGGGACTTGGTCTACATTGCCTCCGCTATCAATTCTGCCTAAAGGACCTCAGCAAAATCAAATCGAAGAATTACTCTTGCCAATCGCTGTGTCTTTGGGCTAAGAAGGCAATTAAATAGTAAGGAGCAATCCCGAAACACGAAGGAGACTCCACATATAGAGAGTACATCCTGGTACTACTTTATGACCCTAAACCATGGATTCTGTGGAAAGCGGATGAAGATATTTCCAATGGTTTCCAAAGAAAAATACTAGGTTCCGATGGCGCTAACCGACATAGTCAGAAAACGGCCCATCAATCGCCAGAAATGGTTAGGACATGCAGAATGGACGAATGGATAACAATGCTCGGCCGAAGAGTCTTCGAATCAAACTAACAAAACAGTGAATAACTTAAGAAGCAAACTATGTTGATAAATAAAGTAGAATTCTGCAAACAAATTGTGGGACTTTATGAATGCACCTGAATACGCTGAGCGGAAAGTAAAGCTTTTAAAGTGATATTGCCCGAACCAGTAGCGAGTTAGCATCCGCACTAACTGGCAGATAGAATTTTCCGCAAAAAAACCAGGGAAAAAGGTATAAGGAAAAAAATGGAAGGTCTGGGCGCTAAATTAGGGAGAGCTCTAAAATTACACTAACAGAGAGAAACAAGAGCTAAGAGCGCAAAGCATGTGGAGCATATAGCAGAATTCGATTAGAGTTGAGAGAAATGCTTCCTTACAGTCCGGCACATCTTGCCAATAGCTCTGCAGGATCCCGATGGGAATTATTTACTAAACAAAACTTAATTATCCAGCATGACAACTACATAAATACGAGTACCTAGGTACGTTAGAGAAGTTGATGGTAATACGTTTAAGCACTAGATGAATTAGAAGAGAAAGAGATATCCGCTCGCCATTATTTTACAGATAGTGGAACTGCATATGCTGTAGTATAGACATTTGAGACATTGGGAGCGTTTCATACAAATTCGAACAACGTGGTCTACAGCAGCAGAGGCAGGATACCGCCTTGCGGCAACCTCTGTTTATCAAGGCAATAGGAGTTGTGCCTACTAGCATTGCTTTTATCCATAAAACTAGTTATTTATCTGAGGTGTAAAAAGTTGTGTTACCGAAAGCACCCTGAATGTCTGTGAAAGGGGTGAGTGTTCAGTTCAGTTCTGCTGACGCCGGATTTTGAAATGTAAAGTCATAGGATATGTAAGGTGCACCAGAATATAAGATCTTTTGGTGGACTTTGGTTTGTGGTAAAAGTGTAGTAGCTAATATATCGTTTGAGTTTTAAGACTTTTAACTAAATATGCTCACACCCAAGAAAATGCTCTTTAAGACCCACATACGAGTGTCGTATCGTAACTCGAAAGAATCAGTAGCGAATTTATCCTTCATGTGGGTTGTAAACTGCTGAATTAAATGCTCAAAGCAGAAGAATTTCTGTTTCTTGATTTGAATTTCCTTCAAAACACAAATCTGGAATGCGATGAGTCTATATAGCACTTAATTGCAGCATACGAGTATGTTACCTTCTATTGATGTGTTTATCCCATTGCTCTTTTTGGATGCCGGTAATATCCGCCATGTAGTGGCTTAGCAAAATTACTTATTGTTCGACTATTAATCTGTTATGAGTCAGAGCACTTCAAGTGAATAGCCAAAAGTCTTTGTACCTTTTTCGTTGGCTTGGGATGTCAATAATGATTTGAAATTGTTCGTCACTGTGAACTACTACATCGCCATGGTTATTTCCAGGCTAAATACAAAAAAAAAAAAAATTACTATTTGACTAGATTATGTTGAAGTAGCTCAAATGAGGTTATCGCTGGGTTTGCCTTTATGGTCTCTATTCCTTGTGTACAGAGTAGCGGCAGGCAATGAGCGTGCTACAGAACTAGATTGAAAAGGTTTCTCCCTAAAAAGGGCACTAGCACTGGGCACTGCACATTTAGAATACAAGTGGAGTGAATGATATATTTAAAAAAGTTGGAGAACCTTCTAACCTGAGAGACCCCAAGGAAACTATGGCCGCAACTCAGCAAATACAAAACAAAAAAAATCCTTCTGAAAAGCACAGCTAAACTAACTACGCTTGTTGGATTGCTCATAGGCCATGATTTTCTTGGGACGCCCGCATAAGAGCTGTTCCTTACCTCTGCAGAGGGAGTGGGGACATAGGCCATCTACTGCTTGCTCCACTGTCTCATCATCGGTAATTTAAGGTAAAGAACTTTAGGAAGTTCTTACCTCCACGACCTTTCAGAACTATGCCTGCTTAACTTACATCTTTTTTAGACTCACGGATGCAACAAGATGACTTACACCAGCTCAAATTTAAAACGACAACCATCTCGAGAGGGAAGGCACAATTCCCCCACCGGGTATCACAATGGGTCTACACAGACCCAGGTATGAATGGACTTCGCTCCAAATGTCCCATCTACCCGCAAACCTAACTTAACCTACGGCCGGTATAACCCTCAACGTGCTTATGCACTCAAGTTATGCTTGGGGAGATTCAAGTGTTAAATTATATTCACACGGTTAGACTCTATATAGTGCTTACCACCTTTCTCAACTTACGCACGAGAGCGACTATGGCAAAGTTTGTTGCGGTGTACCCTCGTCTAAAAAAGCAATACATTAGCAGCGTGCAGTTGCAACTTTTCCAAACAAATAAATATCCTAATCCTGCTCCAAAAATTGAAGTTAAAACGATTGCCATAAAAAGCAAGGCTATGCTCAATGAATATCGATTTCAACTTACGAGTACAATACGAGCTCATACCCAAGTTCACTATTAAAGTAAACACTTGTGGCATGTCAAAATTGCACCCAAGTCATGCACAATTTAAACATCACTTAAACATAATCCGCTTTCAGCATAACTTGTGACTCTGTAAGCATTTCTACATCTAAACTGGTTCTCCCAACCATATCGATAAGATCTTTGTGAACTCTTAAAAATCGAAACCAATTACCAAATGCCAACTAAGTTCACCTAAAATAACTACACTACCACACTCTGTGCGACTTAGGGGGTCTATTATAAATCAATCGCATAAATTTCGTAATTACTTTTAGTGGCAGATACATTTTCTTTACTATTTAAAAAAAAAAATTAAAATTACAGAAAAAAAAACTCAACAAAACCAGCTGCGCATGAGTAGAAGATTTAAAGCAAAACAAATGCCAAATTTGTTCAAAACCGAATCGAAAATTCAAAACATTGACATCCCGTGGTGACAGTTAAAAAAGAAGTCTATAAAAAAAAAAATTAAAAAAAATGCTATCCAGGGACTCGGCACGGCCGGCAGTCGTAAAACAATGAAAAGCGATTAGCACCTTGGTTTACAGTTAAATTGAATAAATAAAACAAATTGCAAAACGTTTGGGTATACCAATAGATACTCGTACTATCGTAGCGCATCAATACTCGTAAAGTATCTTGTACGAGTATTTTGTATTTCGTATTTTGTATTTTGTATTTTTGAACGACTACGAACAAGAGAATCTTAACTTGTTTTCATACATATTTTTGTATCTCCAACTCTGGTTATGGCTATCATATCCAATTACGGTTCGTTATTTCCTTGTTTCATAGTTTCCATATGCAAATGAATCTGAACAACTGAGACTGAGACTGAGTCTGAGTTTGATTTTTTTTTAACAATAACGTTAAGCTAAACGATTCCAGTGGATACAGTGTAGTCGGAATGATTATGGATGTATCTACGACTAGTGGTTGTAACCTGGATCTAGATACCGATCTGAATGTGATTTTCTTTCGTTTTTGTTTTTTTTTTTGTCGGAGGAAAAGATATTAATTTTAAAATAATTTATGTTGAACGAAGAGTGATAGAAATCTTCATCGATTTAATTAAATAACCACAAATGGTCGTAAGGTTTAAACTTAGAGATACGAGTACGAGTAGACGAGACCAAAATGGTCAATGGTGACTTGAGAAGTTTCTGAATTGAGGCTGTACGTATGAATACGAATACGAGTAGATGGACTGTCTTTGAAACGAAGTCATTCGACTGAATTAGATCAGATTTTCAAGAGGTTTTTTGCATTTTTGGGTTGTGACAAGTGGGAGTTAGGAACGATTTTTGAATATCAGTATTCGAACAGGCAAAATATTTATGGTATATACGGAGGGCTACATGCAACTCAGGAAGGTCATACGGATAAGCGAAAGCAAACCTCTTATTTTGGGTTTTTGTCAATGCCCACCACGAATACTCGTACAGACGAACTTTGACAGTGACAAAGTAGTGGACATGAACATTTTTTTTCCTTCAAAATAAAACAAAAAGAAAAAGAATTGTGTGTTTCCTTTAAATTTACTCAAAATTTATGTGGGGACATTGTGGACATCTACGAGTATACGAACAGACGGAAGGTTTTGCCTCCTGATGTCGTTTTGGTTTTTTTTTTTTTAAATTTTTGTCGGGTTGTATCAGTAAATTTGCTTTGACATGTTGACAGTGCGAGGGTAGGAGGTATCCATACACCGTACATCGTATACCACAATACAAAACAGAAAACGAAACGTCAAACATTCACTCGTACTTCATTTGAATTTTAAGTGCGCGTTCAATAAAAATTTATTATGGGTTCGAGTTTGAACATTAAAAGTTATGTTATTTGAATTTAACGAATTTTCAATGAATATTTTAACAACAATAAAGAATGAGTTATTGAAACGACGTGCGGAGAGTTATATACGCATACGGTGACATGTGACCATAATTTGAGGGGAATGATAGTGGACTACTTTGGCTAGAAAGTACTCGGAAATTCGTTCGACTATTCGACAGAAGGAACGTGATTCAAAGTTAAGAGTTTACAATAGATCAATACTTGGGAACCGTTTTTTATTTTTCTGGTGTGGTGATCTTTTAAAAGATACTAGTAGCCTAGCCTACTAGCATGAACGGTTCGCAGACCCGAATAATCAATGCCAGGATGACGCCGACATAGACATTGTTAGTAATTAATGCTGCACTTTCTGCTTTCTATCGTATTCTTTCCTGAATTCGAAGCTCTTGTTCGGTCGTGATAAAGTCCACCTGCCTTTGACTTTGATTATCGCATCGAGCTTGCCACACAGCTACTGAATATGCGTTCCTTTCCTCTTTCGGTAGCCCCTCGATGCCTTGAACCCATTCCATTGTGAATTCAATGCATCTCGTTCGCGCGGATGTCAATCGGAACCATTGCTGCTATAATGAAAGCTGCCTCGTCAGAGATAGTATGGTTCGGCGAAGGCTCCCACCAAAACCACATAAAGAAGAACTGATCTAACACTCTAGATAGTACGCTCCTCATAGCATATCCAGGGCCTCTAATGTTTGGCATTTTCCTGGAGAGCTCTGCTGGAAGTCTTGACGCTTTTTTGTTCGAATCAGCAACTTGTAAATAAAACTGCAGTCTGTTGCCGATCATTTCTACTAGGTATTTGACGGCTTTTTTGGATCTAATGCTTTAGAATTTTTTTCAAATATATTGTGTATGCCTGTTCGTGAAAGAGAGAGAGAGAGAGAGAGAGAGAGAGAGGAACTCTTTCAACTAGCCTTCAACATAACAGAGGAACTTGCTGGGTCAGTAAAGAGCCTGATCAATGATGATATTCTCATTTCATGCAAACTTATCATAAGGCCAACAGAGAAAATAACTGGGAGGACTGCAGAAAGTGACACAGATCCAAGGAAAACCAAGATAAAATAACTTTTGTGCTAACGTTCGGGGAACTGCAAGCATCAAAAGTTGCTTTATGAACAATGCCTCATAGGTACACTGAAGATTCCAAAAATTCCAAAAATTTCAGCATGGGAGCTCCTTTGGTGAAGGAGTCTTTGCAAGATAAGTGACCCGGATTAAGAAGCACAGGACGATGTACTGCAGATTGATCTGAGACAGTTTGATTCCATAGTAGACAAGCCTATAACCTTTGAAAGCATAGAAAGAGCAGGAAACTCATTTAAACCGTACAAATCACTGGGTACGCACGGTATCTTCCCAACACTTGTGACTAGAGGAATTAGCCGACCAGTGAAGAGCAGTTTAGGTATCTTAATCTTCTAATCTAGGGTAGACAATAAATTTTCAGAATTTCTGAAACTCTACAAGCCTCTTATGAGGTGAGATGATGAGATCTCTGTAAGCATATCGGGCAACCATGCGATTACCATCAGGTTTAAAGGGAACTGACGGTCAACTGATCAGAAAACAGGACTAGAGGGGCTTGTGGGCTCTACTAGCATACGAAGTCAGCAATCTAGGAAGTTAAGAAGCTATTCTCCAGGAAAAACAGTCGGAGGTATTACCAAAAGCTTAGGCATGTCATCAATACCCGAACAGATGAGCAAGTAGCTTAAGTAATAAAGTTAAATCAGAGTCACTTTCTTACTTACTTAGGTGGAGCTTCAGTTCGGAGTGAACCTGGGCCTTAACTAACATGCCTCTCCAGTCAACCAGCTTTTTAACTAACTGCCTTCAGATGACCACTTCAAGTCGGTTGAGGTTCTCTTCTCTGGTACTTACGCGTGGCAATTAAAGTGTGAGTTCTTGCTCTACACCGTTGTCCATCCCAATTTTTAGTTTCTGCGGGCCGGAATATTGACGTTCATTTACTTTGCATATCCTAGCTACCTCATGCGACCGCGCCAACTATGAGAACGCTCATTGCTCCGTAAAGGGTTAAGCCAGTCTTACTAAGATATTCAATGCCTAGTGAGCCTAGCTGTGAGAAAAGGTGAAACCAAGAAACGCAAGACGCCTCAAGACTCAAGCTGTCCCGATGTCATGTAACTAAAAAGGTATATTGCTTGAGACCGCACTACACTCTATCTTACAACAGGCGTTTCTTGATATCAAGAGAGCTTTCAACAACGTTTACACCATCAACAAGGGTTGTACTTACTTAAATGACTTCGTTTGCAGCTTGATGAATTTAATTCTCAACAGTAGCTTTAGAAATACAAACTACGATCACTACAAAGATGAAACCACATGGGGAAACCACAAAAAGGTTGTACCCTCTCCTTTACAATGTTATGTAGTATTCAATGACTACTTCCCGATTTATAGGACGGTAGTATGTTGTGTTGTAGTTCACGATGTCGCTCCTTATGCGTCTGGCAGAGACCCACAGAGACCCACAGAGACCCTCCAACCTACTGAAGTACGCCTTGCCCGCATCCTATTCTTGAACACGTACTTGTATGCTAAGAAAAAGTCTAACAAAGAGGAGTTGGTCTTTCCTTATAAGAAAAAATCAAGATACCCCGCATCAATCCAGCAAGTTCAATCACACCTCATTATATTTCTTGAGAAGTGACTGGTATATTTAGTAAGCTTCATTCTGGATAGCAAACTGAGCCGGAAAAAAAATTTTTAACTAAAGACTAAAGCTTTAATTAAATTCTACCAATGCAGGAGGGCTCTGAGCTCAAGATGTGGTATACAATTGGTTCTACGCTTAGATAATAAGTCCGATTCCGTAGTCTAGTAGCCCATACGAAATAAACAGTGTAACATCAACCTGTTCAAAAATCGCGCAACGTATGCTGCATCCCAGCTTCCTCTAATCAAAAATGGAAAAAATCAATGGTCCCAGGAAAATGCCCAGAGCTGCTAAAGAAAATTGTTACAACATTATTCCCGCAAGCGAAACTACGGGAAATGGAGCACATTTTTGAAATTTCAACGATCCCGCAAGTCACAGTGGATGAAATATTGAATACATACCTGCAAAAAGGTTGGCGACAAAAAATGTCTCGGCAATGCAGCTATCCCTCGAAAATTGTCCTCCCATCAATATGGAAGAAGCAAAGCTTGGTTTTACAACCAAAAACAGGAAAAGTCCAGGCGGTCCATCCTCATACGGCCCAATCTGTTTGCTCGATATAATGGAAAAAATACTTGAACGCCTAATATTCAATAGATTACTCCGGGTCACCAAGAAGAAGGTCTCTTATACTAAAAAAATGTATTTCGATCGACTATAGACGCTATTGGTAAGGTGGTGCTATCGCCCAAGCAAGCAATACAAGGCTCTAGATGGAAACGAGGACAGAAAAAGTACTGCGGAGTGATTATGCTTGATGCAAGGAACGCATTCAATACAGCAAGCATTTTATGGAGGCGCTGAGAAGTATGAATACACCAGGATAAATCCTTCGAATAATGGAAAACTATCTTCACCAAAGGGTGCTGCTAGATGATACCGAAATTGCTGACTTTCCGCAAGGTTCCGTTCTCGGACCGGTTCTCTGAAATATAATGTACGATGGGATACTGAGACTGAAAATTTCCGATGGAGTTCGAGTTTGCAAATGACATAGCGATAGTAGTTACGACGAAACGTTCAGACGAACTGGAACTAAACGCAAACAAAACCATTGATTCTGTCACACAATAGCTTGAGTCAAAGGTTTTAACTTGGCAGAACATATAACGCAGGCAGTTCTTATTAGTAGCCGTAAAATAAGAGAGTCAATCAAAGTTAACCACAAGCACCACAAGAATACTCCTGTCTTGAGCAAAACAATACTCTAAGCATCTTCAATATAGTCGGAGGCGCGGATAAATGGTGTCTACAGACTTAAAGGAAAGCGAATTATATCGGTTGACAGGACTATTTCGACTACTTTGCGGCGTTTGTCATCGCAGACATGATCCCCATAGATATCCTGACTGATGAAGCAAGGAGAACTCGGATTGGGATTATTAGAAATCGGAACTTCACTGAATTAAGAAGACAAGAAAGGGCAACATCAATAAGGATGTGGTAACAAAGAAAGGTGGACATAGAAGAGGATCCGGATCTATCCGCGGATAGAATCATGGATAAATAGAAACCATGGGGAGTCAAGCTACCAACTGACGCGATTCCTATCAGACCATGCTGGGTATTGCCGATACCTTCACCTGCAACGAAGACACAGAACTTGGCGTATTTAACTGCCCAAGGTTGGACGAGAAAAAACAAATACTGGAAAGTGAACTAAATACCACACCCGATGATTCAAGTACAACAGGGAGGTAGTTTGTACACTAGTAACCTAAATACAAATCCAGCTCAGAGAGGCTCCAAATACAAACACTGACGTCCACATAATGCGGAGCACTCGCCCCCCCAAGTGAAATTTGATGGTTGTCCCGTGGCGAAGTCTGAGCTACGGAGGGTAGGTTTAGTCAGTAAGAATCTGATACTATCGTGTTACTTGGAATGCGGTGCCTAAGCGGGGTTCCCCCTTCGCCTTAACCTCCTCTTATCAACTAAGTTTCAACTGTCTGAAAGTGCCTTAAAGGTCGACTTCAACCATCACTTTCCTGAACGAACGAATGGCGACAACGCGAAGTCTTTCCCAGTAAGTCAACTTGTGTTTTCAAAAATCGCACAAAGGCTGCCACAGTTTTTGCATACACAAATGCTTCAGTTCCCCAGACAAAATCTCAGTCAAGCATCGATCAAATCCCGGGAGTGGATTGTGACACCGCGTTTTTCTCAATGAAATGGGCCAAACAGAATAAAATGGTACTCTGACGGATTCCGGTATACAGAGACGAATGGGAAGGGTACTGTCTCGCCTTGATACGCATCAGATCAGAATGCAATTCCTAAGGTGTTGCCAATCTTTTCTGAATGCAATTTATCAACTTGACAACTGATCTAAGTGAACCAGTTAAACATAAACCTTCCGCTTACTTGTACTTGAGTATTTATACACACGCGTATCTGTTGCTACTTGGATTGTTGCTCAATAGTTAGTCAAATACGGATGAGCGCACTTATGTATCAGTTACTGACCTTCGGTTCACAATCTATTATATATTTCCGATTAAATCTCTGATAAAAAACAAAAATAATTGAATCAAGAAAAAAAAAAAAAAAATTTGGTTTGACCCCGACGTGATTTGAACACGCAACCTTCTGATCTGGAGTCAGACGCGCTACCGTTGCGCCACGGAGTCATATGTCTCTCATCTTACCAATTCACAACAGTTTGTCCGATTTCTTCTTTGCAAACTGTTGATATGACTTTTGACGTCATTTACGAATTGTTTTGTAGGAAAAACCTACGCCAATAATTGTACTGCATGCTTAGACATATCTTTAGATACATTGTATCTGTACGAAGAATTCCCGAGTATCAGTATCAATATCAGTATCAGGCTGTCTAATCTGCTTACGTTCTCGGTAGTCGATTCAAACACAAGTAAGAAATCATTTCTGTCGAATGTCAGTTATGTGTCGCCACGTTTGACATGCGTTTATTAAAATTCATCGTGCGATAATGAAGAAATCATAAAACTTCACATCAAAATGAAATATTTTCTCAAGCGGCTTCAGCTGGCTCGCCGATGTTGGCCCTGTTTACGATTTGGTTCGTGCATTGCAACCACTCCCATCGTTCTGTCATCGAAGTTGGGATTGAAATTGAAATTGAAATTGAAAAGTAAGCCAGAGTACGAGAGTACAAATACGAAGTAGGTTGGGAGCGAGAGTATGAAAAAACCGGGACGCACGGGGTGGTAAATCAATCACAAATTGTCAACGACAAGGAATCTTTCCATATACGGCAGCGAAAAGGCTTGCGGCATCCGTCCATCCATCCACCCATCCAGCCATCTATCTAACCATACAGCGGGGGTTTAGCCAGCGTTCTTGATCGTATCGTAGCTCATATGCGAACGCAATGTATCTACGTGCTCTGGGCTCAATATCAATCAGAGGCTGGAATGCTTCTTCATGTACTTGGACATCGCTGTTGATGTTTCTGTTGCTGTTGGTTATGTTACGAAAACTGTTGCTGCTGCTGCCGGTGCTCCACTACCATTGAGGTGATTTAGGATCCCATTTTCACGTACGTGATTGTCATGCTCAAGTGCAGGCAATTAACTGTGAGCCATCAGCAACTCAATTCGATTGACGATCGATTGAATGCAATCGAACTTGAAATTGTCCAAGCAATTGGTAATTATTCATCGTTTTGGTTTTTTGTTTGTTTAAATCCATAAAATCGGGAATACCCATGGGAACCGCTGGATGATTACCTGTCCACCTGGATAGGAATCTACTTGTTCGAGGAATTGAGGTGGTGCACTGGTGATTAAAAAACCATAGACGGCATAGTTAGCTTGAATTGAAGTATGTAGTGTAGGTGTTGCGTGTACAGTAGCTGTGTTCTCTTTTAATGTAGATAATAGGCGATCCTACCTGTTCAACCTTTGAGATACAAGTACTCATTTGTTTTATGTGAGCTCCTAGGAGTGGCACTAAGTCATAAAACTGAGGTGTTGTTCGAGTGTGACAGTCGTCCACCAGCAATGCAAGACGAAAGTAATAAAATGTTCGAGGATGATCAAGCGAGTGTTTGGACAATCGAATGAAATATCTTGACTTACGACTGGTGGTATCTTTAATTGCGGGCTTTATGGGTTTTTGATGGACAATGCCAGTGTTAGGCTTTCCGAAACACCTTCAATCAAACAAGTCCTTATAAATAGGGAGTTTTAAGACCAGCGGACATCGGAGGCATTTCAATTGTCACATGATCCCAAAGGAAATCGTAAAAGTTGGTGTCGGTTTTGGAGCATAAAGGATAAGATCTCAGTACAATTTGCTACTGAATTCTGTTCAACCGTGTCAACTGTGGAAGGAACATAAAATGATTTGTTGAGCATCGGGACGTGAGACAATCTTAGAGATGACGTGTGGAGGAGGGGCTTAAAGAAGAAAATACATACACGTAATTGAAGGACTTTTTAATGACGAAAAGTATGTTTGAATTGTTTGAATTGTTATGAAACCAGTAAAGTTGAAGTGCAGTAAATTTGCAGTCTTGCCTATTGAGGAGGGTAGAAAAACCGTTGAAAAATCTATCTGAGACGTCGAGGAGTATTCCCAATGTAAGTTTGGGTCCTGTTAAACTACGCTCTAAGCCTTGCCTAGCAAGTTCATCGTTCACTCATTTCCCGCATGATACTATTGCAGCTTGGGACCCAATCAAGACTGTATAAACTAAGTCTTCCGACTGCGTTTGGTGAAGTCTTGCATTTTGGAACTAACTTAGAAGTCGTAAGAGCACAGCTTGGCTGTCGGTTCGTTCCACCGATTCTTTGCAATATAAGACAGTTTCCTGCCATCGGGATTGCGTGTTCCTCTGTTTGGAAGACAAATGCAAGTTTGCTTACAGGAGATGAAATCTGAAGCTGTCATCCTCTAAAACGACACATCCCATATTGGTTTTGGAGCCATCCATGAAGGCGGCATTACATTTTGTATTTCTGCCACAAGAAGATTTCTGGTGCCATTGCATCCAAATTGCATGACAAATTCCTAAGACCAGAGTCAAAAGACAGTCAGGGGAAAAATTCATCAAAGCTCAAAAGTTGAGGCACATCAACCCGTCTAGAGCAGAACCAAAACAGGTCGCTTTTTAAGGTCTGGTTAAAGCTGCAGTTGGCCGGTTCAGAGTCAGAGTAGTCAGATTCCCCTTTCTCGTAAAGAGATAAACCTCAGTTTTGAGAGGATTGACTGAAATGCTATTTCTAGTGTACCAATCGTCACATTTAGTGCTACGTGTTATCATACTTGTTGAGTGCGCCTTCATTTCTGCCCAAAAGATTTTGAACCACACTCTCGCAGGATTTCCTACGTTGGTAAGCATGTTGCATCTTAGACCGAGGAATTCCACCGTTGTCTTCATGCTCTTCCACGTGAAGGAAGTTGGGTCTGAACTCTGAAGCCCGGCGATGACACATCTTTTCTGAATTCCAAAAATTGCTCTCATCGCTCACTAGGGGTATTAGAATGTATGCCAGTGACAGACTAGCAGTAAAGATTCATAGTTAAAAGCAGCTGGCACAAACCCTTCCGCGTTTTATCACATGACATTGATGCCGGTTGACTTAAAGACACCAATGAAAGCAACAGAATTCGTCCCCACAACAAATGAGAAATACCAGCTACCCCGTGTTAAATTGTTCAGCTCACTTTAGCTTTAGTGATAGGATTTGCTTGTGGGCCGGCCCTGATCAGGACACCCGGGAAGTATGCCTCCAGCAAAAGACAGAGGAACTTTGCCTCCACCGCATTGTAATTGGTGTCATATACATTAGAGTGTTTTTAGTCAAGCTGGAAATATCTCACTTGATAAAAATATCAAGTGCAACTATCGTATCTTCGCCAGATTAATGAGATTGAGGCATGCCATCAAATCACCAGTCAACTGTTGCTACAAAATCGTACTGTCAGTTATTGAGAAGTCTTCGTGTTTCGAGATATCAGCTGTGCTGACTGCAGCCAATATGTGATGGCAATGATAATCAGGGATATCGTCAGCGGACTGATTTGACTCATCTAGTGTTTAGAGGTGTCACCGTACGTACTATCAAAGAAAATAATTATTTGAATGTCATGCTGAATTCCAAACTTTTTTTGACTAATCATTTCGTATCAAAAAAGTTCACGGCTCATCGACTTTCTGGCAATGTACAAAAAGTCCCTTGAACTAGGGTGCCAGGGATCGACACAGACTTGCATCGCATGCGGTGGTTGTCTGGTACAACAAACTTTTAGTACTTACTTACTTACTTACTTTAGGTGGCGCTACAGTCCGGGGTGGACCTGGGCCTCAGTCAACAAGCTTCTCCAGCCAGCTCGATCCCTGGCTAGCTGCCTCCAGTTTCGCACGCTAAGTTGGCTGAGGTCCTCTTCCACTTGCGTGCGCCACCTGAGTCTTGGCCTTCCTCTACTGCGTTGTCCTTCGGGGGCGGATTCGAAGACTTTTCGGACTGGACCATTGGTGTCGATACACTCTGACACATGACCCAGCCATCTCAGTCTTTGGATCTTCACTCTTCTGGCTAGGTCCATGTCGCTGTACAGTCCATACAGTTCGTCGTTGTATCTCCTCCTCCACTCACCGTCAATGCAGATGGGACCGAAGATCGCCCGAAAAAATTTTTTCTCGAAGCAACCAAGAACACCCTCATCCATTTTTGATAATGTCCATGCCTCTGCGCCATAGAGCAGGACCGGGATTATTAAAGTCTTATAAAGGGTGACTTTTGTTGTCCGAGAGAGGGCTTTGCTACTCAATTGCCTTCTTAACCCAAAGAAACAGAGGTTGGCAATAGTTATTCTTCGCTTGATCTCAGCGCTGGTGTCGTTGTCTGTATTTATAGCAGAGCCTAGGTAGACAAAGTCCTTAACTACCTCAAAGTTATATCTGTCGAGGGTGGCGTTCTGCCCGAGACGTCGGTGTTGGTTGTCCTTTTTGCTTGATCTGAAGCTCATGGGTCTTCTCTAAGATCTGCCGTATTGTGAAAATCTGGTCGATGGTGGACTTTCCTGGCCTGAAGCCACACTGATATGGACCTATCAGCTTGTTGACGAACTGCTTCAAACTGATAGATCCTGAAGCCACACAATATGGGAGATAGGATCTTGTATGCGATGTTAAGGAGACTGATGCCTCTGTAGTTGGCGCCGTTCAGAGGGTCTCCTTTCTTGAGAATCGGACAAACAATGCTGAGGTTCCATTCATCGGGCATACTTTCGTCCGACCATATTTTACAGATGAGTTGGTGTATGCTCCTTACCAAGTCATCGCCTGCCGCTTTGAAGAGCTCAGCAGTCCGGTCGTCTGCTCCAGCAGCTTTGTTGGACTTAAGCTTAGAAATAGCTATCTTCACTTCGTCCAGGTCGGGTGGACGGAATTGTTGGTCATCATCGTCCAGGTTGAAAGGTTGATTCTGCCTGACAGCGGTATTTGGTCCGTCATTGCCGTTCTACAGTCTGCAGAAATGATCTTTCCAAATCCTCAGCATCGACTGCGATTCTACTACGATGTTCCCTTGCTCATCTCTACAGGCTTCGGTTCGGGGTTTGTTTCCGTGTAATTTTTACCTTTTGGTAAAACTTCCGAACCTCATTCCTGGAGAAGCATCTATCAATTTCCTCGATCGCGCGCTTCTCATGCTCTTTCTTCTTCATCCTGAGAAGCCGGTGTTCGTCTCTCCTCTTCCGCTCATAGAGCTCATGAGCAGCTCTGGTCTTTTTTTGCAGTGCCGCATTCCGTGCTTTTTGCTTAGCTGCATGTGCTAGCCGGCATTCATCATCGAACCAGGGGTTTAGTTGTGGTGGACGAGTGAAACCCAGCACATCAGAAACGGCATCTCTGATGGCGTTTTGGCAGTGTTTCCAATGGTCTTCGATGCTTGATGCTGGCGGCATTGGACCTCTTAAGAGATTAAGAGACACTCGATCGGAAAAGGACTTGGCGATCTCTTGCGATTGTAGCCGTCTGACGTCGAATTTTCTCACAGCATTAGTTTGTCTTGGCGTAGTTTGGGATATCCGCAACAGTACCTTGGCTACAACAAGGTAATGGTCCGAGTCGATGTTGGCTCCTCGGAACGTACGTACATCCATAATGCTGGAGGAATGTCTTGCGTCTATCGCAATGTGATCAATCTGGTTGACTGTTGATTGATCAGGAGTTCTCCAAGTCCCCTTGTGTATGTCGAGATGTGGGAACCGCGTGCTAGCCATGACAATGTTTCGCCCCGCCGCAAAGTCGATTAGCCTGAATCCGTGATTGGAGGTGGTGTCGTGCAGGCTATATTTTCCGATTGTTCCACCAAAGATACCCTCTCTTCCTAGCTTTGCATTAAAATCACCGAGGACAATTTTAATGTCATAGGTAGGGCATTGTTCGTAGGTCTTGTTGAGGAGCTCGTAGAAGGCATCCTTGGTGTCGTCATCTTTCTCCTCTGTGGGGACATGCGCGCATATGAGGCTTATGTTGGCGAATTTAGCCTTGATGCGGATCGCTACGAGGCGCTCGCTCACATACCGGAAGCTGAGGACTTCTTGTCTTAGTCTGCCTCCGACAACAAATCCGCATCCAAATAAGCGCTGCTTTTGCCGTCGATAGCAATTGCCGTAGTAGATATCGCAGTTTTTCATCTTCTTTTTGTCCGGCCCATCCCATCGAATTTCTTGGATAGCGGTTATGTCTGCTTTGCAGCAGTCTAAGGCCTCCGCTAGTTGCTCGGCTGCATGTGGTCTATTAAGGGATCTAACATTCCACGTGAATATCCGAAGTTCATTGTCCTTAAATCGTTTGCGTGGGTTATCAACAGTAGATCCGTCCATATCGGAGGCTTGTTCATGCTTCGTAACTTATGCTTTTTTTAAATGGCCGGGCAGTTACCCGGCGGCACAACCCCCAACCTGGGGGACCAGTTCCATTTGTAATGTCCCTATGTCGGAGTAGCCCGGGTAAGGTCTTGTTTTGTTTTTCCGACACTAACCCTGATTTATGGCGTACTTTTAGTACTGCTCTTACTAAATTCCAGAAGACGGTTTGTCTCAATAGCATCATGTTTTAATGGCTTTGCTCAAGAAGCACGGATATCTCTATCATTGGCTGCTTTCTCAAAGGCGTTTTCTTCCATTAAAAGAGTGTAGGAATGTAGTGGGGTCTCGATAGATGACTTCAAAACCGATTAATGAGCCGTATTCAGTTTCTTTTTGAACATTTGATCTCACTCCTCGTTAGGGTTTGCATTTCAAATGTAGATAGATGCAATCCCATTAGCAATGACCTATGATATATTGTGAAGAGGGCTAAACATCTGTGTCTATAGCGAAAGACTTATTAAGCTCTCCGACCACTTCGAAATAATGAATTCACTGATTCTTGTTTGGGTCTTAGTTCACTATCGGATTGCGTGATAGCTGCGTTAGAACTGCCTTCGCTCCCGTTAAGGATTTGCATTAATATTTGGGGTTTTTTTTTTAGCGTAACTGCTGATGGCATGTCTTTCTCTTTAATGATGGTAAACTAAATAAATTCTTTCCGACAAATCTAAAAGCTCAGCCAGTCTCTACTTTGCTGAGCGCCTTAACATTTAGTATACACTGGTACGTAGAACATCCATGTATGCAGAATGGACCACTTTTCTGTCTAACTGCTTAGTTCCGAACGAAATGAACAGTGAGTTGCTCGACATTAGTATCCATGAACGGGGGGATTTTCAGCAAAGTTATTTCTGTGTTAGATTATTCATTTAGGCATTGGTCTTTACAAGTCTTTACAGAGGCTCTGTTATAAGTAGTTGGCTTTTCCACTAACCCATGGTGTTGATTTTCGTAAACGAGGAGGTCTCAGTCGCAGGGTGATGTAAGAAATAAAAAGGTCCCTAGTGTTGTTCTTACTGTGTAAGCAACTCGAATCCTTTGAGCTTAAATTAACTTACGAGTAAGTGGGTAGATTTCTATTAAATATATTCTCAAATTCGTATTATATTTTATTTAAATCATAGGAATGTGTACGACGACGAAACCTCTTCTATCCAAACCACCTTTTCTTTTTCTGTTTGATTTCTCCATTGGCCTCAAAGAAGTACAACATCTCTTGCAATTCAGAGATATTAATTTGGATAACAAATTTGGCCTCTGGCATATAAGCTGGAAAATAATCTGGATCGATTCTTATGTTCTTCAGCTGAAGATGGAAGTCCTTAGTAAAAGAAAAAAATCAAATAAAATCGTAAGTTCTCTTTCTAAGTGGCATCAACTTACTTTCCGAATTGGACACTTGTCTGGCAACTCCCCATAATTCAATAAAGACTTTTTGAGAATTTGAATTAAGGTTGGCTGGATTTTCCCCACCAGAAATCCACAACCATCGTTGTTGTGTGAATTAAATAGAGAATAACGCTCTTGGTTATTTTTTATCAATAAGACATCAAAACCATACCGTGGCTCTGTAATTTGATGATGAACTTGAATGTTGACGTAGCCCATGGGTGGTGTGGTGCTCTTGTTGATGTAACAATCTAGGACAGTTCCATATATCGGACTTACGGTGCAAGAAAAATTTTCGAAAAATATTTCGAAATTGCGCTACAAATTGACAACAAACTATTAGATAGGGATAAATAGATACAAATGAATATGAAGTGCTCACCTTTCCATTTGTCGCGACCAGAAACAGAATGAAAAGCACAGATAATGGGAGAACTGAAGTCATTGTGATCAATTCGGGGAATGGGTTCGAAATATTGGAGCAACTGTGATTTCACTTGAACCCATTGAACCATTTAATTGTTTTAATTATCTCTTTATCGAAATGGATAATCGATTTGCATAACACCAGCGCAGTAGAACGTGTCTGTATCTGTATACTATAGGTAGATATCAAATATTTTGCTTCATGACTTAATAAGTGTCGCTCTGCGTTATGAGTAAGAGGTTTCCTTCAAAGCGGAGTTTGTATAATTCCCAACGATTTTATAAGTTCTAGAGAATTTCTCCATAAAAACTATACTTATACTACTCATACGTAAGTTTTTACATTATTAAAATACTTTCGACTAGTTCAAATGTTTTAAGTACTGCCAGTGCCCATAGGATAGGCCGCCATCGGCTAACAGGTATGTATCCGTGTAACAAATATCTACAAGAATATACTTTTCAATAAATCCCAAGCGGACGATTTCTGTGAATCTAAAATACTTTCTTACAGGTTTTTGGTAAAATTGGGGAAAACCAGAGCTCGATACGCTACTGTAGACCAGCCAACTTCAGAAATACACACGAAGGTGGAAGGATTGGTGATTTGGTGAAGAACTCAATCAGGACTCTTTTGTTTTAATTACTTTTTGCTGAGAAGTCTCTGTATACATTTCGTGAAGCGATCAAAGCTATAAGTTCTGTCATTTTTCCTCTGATGTTGCCTGGGTCTAACATATGTTAAGTATCCTATTGTAGAATTTCCATCACAGTTGTGGCGTTGCTGTAGGCATTGTGTTACGTGGAATATCTAGTCTGAAAGCGTAATATTTTATTAGCCAGTGCCCCAAGATTATCTGTACGATCAAAAAGTTCAGAGAATTAAAAAAAACAAGTTTGTTCATCTAAATCTCCCCTTCAAAGTTATCCCCGTCGACTGCAACACACATATGCCAGCGCTTGATCCAATTCTCGAAAAAAAATTTTTTATATTCGGTTTTCGTTATGTCCATCAGTGTTTCCTGTGATTTTTCCATTACTTCCTCTCGGCTACTGAAACGCGTTTCCCGTGCTTTTTAACTCAAATTTGTTTGTTGGATTTTTCGTCAAAAAATTACGAATGATAATGGCACTGTGCGACGGTGCGTTATCATGGTGCAAAAGTTTTCTGCCCACAATTCTGGTCTCTTTCGAACGAACGTCTCATAACGCCCAAACAACACTCTTTGTTTACCGTCTGGCCCTCTGGTAAAAATTCATGATGCACTACACCGTTGAAATCCATGAGAACCGTGAGCATTGCCTTCTTTTTTGACTGAAAATGACGGACGTGTTTTTTTTAGTCTCGGCCCATTTGGTGAAAGCCATTCACTTGCCTGATGTCTGGATTGCGTGTCGTATTCATAAGCCCACGTCTCGTCTCCAGTAATGATCCTTTTGATGAATGTGGGATCGGATTGAGCCTCGCAAATCATCTCTTTTGCGACGTCAACACGGTCTCTTTTTTGCATGAAATTGAGGTCTTTTGGCACCAACTTTGCTGGTATGCGACGGAAACCCAAATCATTAACCAAAATGTCTTGGACGGATCCATAGGCAATGTTCAGGTCCTCCGCTATCTCTCTGATGGTTAATTTGCGGCTATTGACCAACATTTCTTTTACTTCATCAATGTTTTCGTCGGTTTTCGATGTCGATGGTCTGCCACTGCGTTCATCCCTTTCGATTGATTGACGACCACTTTTGAACCGCTCATGCCACTGGTAAACGATTGTTTTCTTTAGAGAATCGTTGCCGAAACACTTTTCCAACAATTCCAACGTTCGTGCACCATTAAATCCGTTTTTTACTCAAAATTTAATACAAGTTCGTTGTTGCAAATTTAAATTCATTTCTAAAATTGTAGAAAATCGCCAACACACACAGAGATAGATGTACGCTTGGCTACGTAACTTTTGAGAATGTCAAGCTATGACGCTAAGAGGGAATATCAACAACAGATGTACCAACTTAACAAAATAAAAAAAACTCAAATCGGAAAAATGGGAGCGCCACACGGTGGTTATTCCGAGAACTTTTTGAATACGGGTTTAGAGTTAAGTGGTAGATATTCATAGCGAAACGAAGATGAATTGTTAGTCTATGTTCGAGGTTGTGACACCTACAAATCCTGAGAGTTTTAAAGGGCACTTGTCCAACTCTAATTTTAGGTGAATGAATGCCTGATGTCAGATGAGCAGATCGCTTGAGAAACATAGAAATTTCGCAGCATTGTGTGGTCATTAGTACTACCGTCAGCAAATGAGAATGTAGAAAAAGAACACAAAAGATTGTTTAGAAAAATTAGAAAGAGTATCGGGGGTAGAACAGAGCCTTGCGGGACACCAGCAAACTTGAATTGAACCTTCCGAAACGTTATAGAAAAAGCACGAATTTTCGACGAAAGTGTCTAATGCCAAATACCATCAAATGCCTTTGGAAACGTGGGGTCAAATCGCCGGATTTGTGTTGGCTTTGGTCCCACTAGTCGGTGAAACAAGCCATTAGAGGACCAGTGGACCTGTTGCTACGAAGACCGTACTGTCTGTCATTGAGATGTTCTCATATCTCCAGATATTACTAGAATCGATGGCTTATCGGCAAAAACTTGGACAAGTAAGTACTAAGTAGAAACCTTACACCTCCTCGGAAGGAGAGAAAGTATTCCATATGAGACAGTGTATTAAATATTCATTCTTCAACACAAATGCGAAAGTGGATTTGTCTCATTTAAGACTCGAGGCATTCAAGTGTAGTCTGAGATAATCTGGCTGCGAAGTGCCCATAGAGAAATATGGCTATAAATGTCAGATTTTCGCGTGCGATCATTTCCATGCTGGGCTTAAATTATTTTTCCGCAGCAAAGATCCTAAAGTAAAACAGTTTGTCTAGTCTATCTTTTGTTAGCTTTTGCAAAATACTTTGAGCAGGCTTCAAAGGGAAGTATACGTTCTACTCTGCAATCTGATTACGGGCTGAGCTTTTACTTATTATGATTCCGGAGTTGTTGTTAGGATTCGTAACCCAAATCAGGCCTACCTTAAACGAATTGCCTAGCTAGGCTTGCATATTTTATTGTTCTTGTAGGATATAGTTATAAAAAATAAATTGATGGACCAGTAGTGAGGTGCGAACTGAAGCCTAGTTTCTCCACTCACAGTCTTGTGTGTCTTGTTGTTCTGTACGCAAAGAATTTAGGGTCAGACTGTTTTGCAGGCAGATAACTTCACTTTTTAAATTTTGGTTTTGGCTGCCGAAAGATTGCTTAACGATGGCACCAACAGTCAGAATGCCAGATTCGCTTTACGAAGTACAAGGAGTAAAGTTAAGTTGAGGATTATAAGGATTTCCAGAAGTAGACATATTGCAAGGATCGTCATAGTCCCCGGTAATTTTTTTGAGGCTTTTGAGTAGCTGCTTACGAATAATTACACGGCCATATAGTTGCGAACTTATTGTAAGAATCCGCATGAAATTTACCTTCGGTTACATCGAGCAGACAACCAGACGAGCTTCTAGGCAATCTACAATAGTAACATCCTTGTGCCGGTGCCGCAATATAGAAGGACGAGATTCGTGTGAGAAGGAGAAACTCCACTCCAAAGCGTATCAAACCTGAACCGACGCCTTTAGATATGAGCGAAAAAAAAGAAAATATATATATTTTTGCGAAACAAACGATGCAATCTAGTGACGAGATCTAAAATTTTAAAAAGACTGCCAAAAGGACGGCCGACTTAAGCCAGCGGGAGGTGCCAGAAACTCATATCAAGAAAATGAGAAAATTGTATTGTAGGAATGACGCTTGAAAGTTTTTTCAGTAAATCAAATGAAGGAAGCCAGGATGGAATTTTTTGAAATCCTGTCAAAGTCGTTAGATTGTGCAGGGCATGACAGAGAATTCCGCTGCCTCAACAATGTCGGTTGCAAGAAAATGGATGACATAGTTATGATGGTACAAACACAACGAGCCATCGATACAATTTTTTGTTGGGTACCCATTAAGTCGGAAATCAGCAAAGGACTCATATAGCTGGCGCTTTGGTCAGAAAGTCGCCAAAGGCAGTTATAGCATCGAGGTTGTTTAGAACTACGTTTGTCTTGGCTCGCGCCAATGTCATGAGGGAATTGTGTAACACGTCCTTTTTTCGTACAACCAATCCAGCTCTACACAGGACCCTTTTCTTTCCAGTAGAAAGCAGAAGAAATATATTAAGATGTTTCAGGATCCAAGCGCTCACACAATTCGGCAAAGCAGACTGACGACTCTGTTGCTGGTGCCGGTCGGTAGCGCTTTCTTAAGGAATCACGAGACCACATTGCATATACCACGTACCTACGCTGCTCCGAATCGCTCGATAGTAACCGTCCGCACTCCACTTATATTGTATATCTCTAGTTCTTGTACCGCTTTTCTTGTTTGCAGCATTTGGAAATAAGGTCGAAAGAATAGCTGAACCTCTCTTCTGCATGAGGCAGGCTCTGAAAGATTTCATGAGTAAATTTTGTCCTTGCTCTAAGTGTAAGTATTCTATCTCGCTGCATACACTTGTTGGGATCCTTCATCATATTCAGTAAATTATTGTAGACGAAGAGAACTATTTGTTGCAGACCATTATGTCCTTTCATTATTGTGAATGTATCTATCCTATCTTTCTAATTGTAGTGGCATCTGCTTTACACAGCTATAGAGCCGAGCTTAATATATTGTCCAAGAAGCTCATAGTACATTTGAATATGTCTATGACTCCATTCGGGTAACTCCCATGCTCCTTCGTCTCCAGTTTACGATTAGATAGGCCCAGAATTCATCGTCGTACGTAGATTTGTGAAGTAGGAATTGGAGAGTCTAATGCGAGATGCTAATGCGAATGAGTAATCTAAAGGAAAGTGGCGCGGATTTCTGTATCGCTTCTTTTATTTTACATCATTATCATCTCCACCACACAATTTCAAGCCACAGACATGGTCTGTTTTTATAACAAATTGGAAACTTAAGTAAGCGTGTATCTTTTTACCGACCACATCGGAGCGCATTTAACCATAAACAATAAACACATTCTTCACACTTTTAACTTAACACTTATTTTCTTGCAGAATCCTTTGGTCCGGGACAGGGTAGCAAAAAATTACGAAGCATACCATGGAGAAGAAAATCACGTCTTCATCATCAAAAATACCAACACCTGTCATGCGTATCACTTTCCAACTGGCAAACTGTCACTTTGTCCCGATTGACGTCATATGAGACGATCATCGAACACAAATTTTCGCATGAAGAGGACATAACCACATCGGATCGCCACATCCGTGATTGTAATGAAAAAGAAGCGCCACAAAAGGATTCATCAGCAAATTATTCCATCAAATCATGAGCACAGCTCCGGCAACTGTTTGTCATAACCTGCCCTCAGTCAAAGTCGCAGTCATCCTCACGATCATCGTCTTCATCATCATCGTCTTCATCATCATCGTCTTCATTCTCATCGCCTTGCCTTTGGCTTCTTCATCGTCGTCTATCCATTTATGACAAACGCACAAATGAAGCGATGAGATGCGTTTTGTTTGCAAAATCAGTAAGGGAACGCCACAAGCCACAAGGCATATAGTAAGCCCTAGGTCGTAGAAACCAATGCCGGAATGGGATTTTGTTTTGCGGCGCTGCTGCACTGTTGTTCGAGGCTGTGAGCACATGTGTACCTGACTCAACTGACTGGAATACTTAAGTGACCCCAAATGAAATAGTCAAGCGCCAATGGAAGGGCTGGTCACTAGCTAACCAGCTACTCTGCTCATCTAAACTCTTCTTAATGGCTGTCACTACAAGTCTTAGTGTCGTTGTTTTATGAGCCACATTGGCAGCTATTTCACCATTCAGTCGTGAACTACTGTGCTCCGGACAGCCAATGACTTGGGAACCTCCACAAAGTGCTCGTAAAAATGTAAATTTCCACAAATGACCAACGTATGGTGATCGGGCTATGCCTTGTTTGAAGACATCTCTTTGAGCTGCTACAACATCGTAGTATGGTCCTCTTCGAATTTATGATCTTCCCCAATTTAGAGTCTCGTTTGGTATTGAGTTAGTGTCGTTTTAATTAGGCATAGCGAAGTAGTCAGATTCAGAAGTGAAGGTGCGGGCATTTCAACATTTAGTGGACATTTCAGATAAGATATCAAAAAAAGAAAAAATTGAAAAATAAAAAACAACAGCTCCTGTGGTGACAAGCAGATACAAATATGAATATAGTGGCAGTGCGAACATGGTTTGTAATTAGTTGAGAACAAGAGAGACAAGAAGTAGCTTAATGATGTGACTGGCACTTGTTAGTGTACGTTTTAGATACTAATGAGCAAATCTAATAGATGAGCCGTTTATCATTGTTTTTTATTCGACGGAGAAGGTATGAAGTTGTGTCGTTGTCAATGTCTCCAAGTTATTGGTGACCAGTTCCAGGTGGAACAATTAGCAGAAATAAGGACACAACCACGATGAACTACACTAAGGTTATATTTACGATACAGCTCGGGTGAACTTTAACTAGAAAACTAAGGTGGACTTGGGATTCATATGTCAAAAAAAAAATACTGAATCCACAGGTTAATGGTCCGCAGAGATCGACGAACTATAAAGTTAATGTCCGGCATATAAGAAGTCGACTTTGGATAGGTGATTTGAATTTCTCCCAAAACTTGATACATTTTACCTTTACCCGTCAAATTAGTTGAATGCTATATAGTGTGGCATACCATACTGAGGGCTTGCTTACCCACGATATTGGATTACATTTCTTGAGGAAAGCTAGTCACTGACGCTACGCTGTTTGGAAGAATTCTGCTTGGTTGCATCGTTAGCCACCGTTAAAGGAAGAAGAAGTCGACGTTGCAGTCGTTGTTTTGTGTACACACCCGTGTTTAGATGCTTTGTTCTGTTGGATGCTTCGAAAATAGCTTCCCCAATCTGAATCTAGTCTTCATTTCGATTAAAGTGGCAAATCTTCCTTTAGGGTACTACGGGGTGACTGTCTCGTTTACTTCCAACATTTCCCCTCCATTTCCGAGAAATAAGTTTTGCCACAAATCTGAAAACCTTTTCTTACAAACGTCGAGAAGAATTCGTTTTATTTGGCCGCGACTTGGAGAGTCATGCCAAACGCAGTTATGCCCACAGAGAGAGCTTGGAAGTGGTGAGATCCTTAAAGGCTTTGAGTACAGCTTAGTTGTCAATACAGAAGAAGATACTCCTCGTACCAATTCAATCAAATTTTTCAATACATGTTCGATGGTTTCGGCCCCTATCTCACGAATAGCTTGACCAATATTTTTCTTATTCGCATAGCATCGAAGTCAAACGACGTCAAATCGCAGCTCCTTGTCGGGCAAGTAATATCACCAAATTGACTGTGTGGTATGTAGCCCCATCTTGTAGGAACCATAGTTCGCCCAAGCCCATCTATAACGAGGTGATGGTCATTTTGCTTCAATTCCTGAGTTGATTTTAAGGCGCACACTTTCGGAAAAAGCTGCAATATTCTTCGTTGATCGCACAGGACAAATTCCGGGATATGTTCGATTATCAATCAGGATACCAATCAGACGAAATTTGGGATTTAATATCAAAAACAGACAGCCGCTCATGGTACGAAAGCGCATCGGTTTCTCCAAAAGAAGAAAAAAGACCCCGAAGACTGAATGACCGAAGATATTAAAGATTTGTAAGTACTCCAGGAACAACTTACGGAATTTTTACCAAACGGTAATCCAAGAAAACCTTATAGTTCAGACACAGAGTGGTTTTAGGCCAGACAAGTCCAAACTTCAAACTCTGTGCAGGAGATACAGCTGATAATATGGACATAATTGGCAGGATTCAGCAGCTGACACCGTTTCGTATGCACAAGTATTGATACACAAATTGCTAAAGAGGGTTAAGCAGTAACTCTTCAACAAGAAGGGACATAACAGTTAAAACTTTTAGATCAAGGAAGCTTAATCAGCTCCGAATTAAGTGCAAATCTGAAAGTGCTAATTCTGTAGAAAAAGCGGACGCCTGTAATTGTGTTCAGGTGGTCTTAGTTGCATGAGGGCGAGCGTTATCGTGATTGAATTAAATACATCTTTGATTGCACTGACCTAGACATTTCTGCTCTTGTTTCGACTTAAATATACACACCTATTGCTAGTAGACTTCTGCAATTTTAGTCCGGTTACGACGCAACAGCTCAAAATGGATTGTTCCCTCAGCAGCTGATCATACGAACAGCCGTCTGGACGAAGCTATCGGCAGCGACATGCAACGTTATTGTAAAAAACACATTTTGCATCACCCATAACGATCCGATTCAAAAAACGGCTCTTGGCTGTGATGAGACAAAAGCGCAGTGCATGCTTCGAATCTTCCTGAAATTGTATTGCGTTGGGTGGTGTGATACCCATTTTCCCAAATTTATGATTTCTCGCATATTTTTTAGCCATTGATCGATGGTCAGATGGCTAACATAGAGCTGCCTTGCGTGTGAATTTCTTTACCCTAGCAGTCGGATTTCTTTTGAAGGTGGATTTCAGGAGCTCATCGGCAATATCTTTTGGCCTACCAGAACGGTGTTCATCCTTTAGGTCAAAATTGGCATTTCTAATCTTTGCAAGCCACCGCGGACACTTGAGAACGCTCTCTGAAAACACCCTCTTTCATTTTAGTTTTTCCGGAAAAAAAACTATACAATACGCCGAATACGTTCTTCCGATACATTCATTTTAAAATTTAGTTAAAAAAACTTGCAACCAGATCGAATGAGCGATACATCTGTAATATTAATGTCAACAACGGTGCATCGCAAAATGTGCCTTGAAGAAATGCAAAGTGCTTATAAAGGGTGTTCTTTAAAGCAGGTACTTAATTTTATTTTAAACAAAACACAAAAATTCGTCAGCTGGATCTGATGAATACGATCGAGGAGTAAAAGATTTCGGCCACTTTTCAAACACGAATGATTTTGGCTTCCAATGTATCGATTGACATTGGTTTGTCAACATAGACTCACGAATTTTCGAAAATAATCAGGAGGCGACAAATCACAGGCCGATTTGCGGATCCATTACACGAAATTATGTGTTCATCAAGTATTTCCTTGAACAAGTTGATTATTTCATTTGCTGTTTGGCACGCAGTGTCGTCCTGCTGGAACCACATCTCTTCCACACTCATGCCAATTTATCGCGAAATGAAAAAGACATTTATCATGGCATGGTCAATATCATTGACGGCAGCACTCTGATTAGTTTCATTTTTAAACGCCGTTTCAATAATCTCATGGCGATTATCTTCGCTTTAAGTGCGACAATTGAATCGAAAATGAGCCTCATCGCTGAACATAATTTTTCAATAAAAAAGCGGATCTAATGCCAGTTGATTTTGGACCCATTTACCGAATGGTTATTCGGCTTCAATTCTTGCGCAAACTGGAACTTATAAGCCTTCAATCAAAAATCTATGCTTATAATTTTCCATGATGGTACGGACAAACCCCAAGTTATTGTGAACGAAGTCGGAGCGATAAATTTGAATCTTCTTCAACACACTCCTAAACAGATGCAATATTGCCTGCAGTATGTTATTTTCTTATGTGTCTCGATGCCATTATAGCGGTGAACAATATGGCAAATTGCGGTTTGAGATGGTCGATTGGGCCGGAGAAGTACTCTATAAGTTTGGCGCACAGCATCATAGTTCTGGAACCAAATTTCTAACGATGTTGAAGCATTTGCTTATGTCTTCACGAACTGACACAAGTATGCAAAGGCCAAGCCAACAGCTAGTGTAGAAATTTTCATTAAATAAAACACACATTTATTACGAAAACAATGTAAAATTTTATTGATTAATAAAGCTCGTTCTATGGCAATTATAAATGCAATACAATATTGTTCATATGACTACCATACCTTTTGTTGAAAGCGACCAATCCAAAGATCAAAATTATGGATGAAGAATAAGTGGGTCAATGGCCGCAATTTCGGTTTGGATGTTATACGAGTATCTAAGATTTTGAATTGCCGCTGTGTTATTGGCATAAGCCTTACTTTTCAAATAATCCTACAAGAAGAAGTCTAAAGGTGTCAAATAAATTGATCGAATGATGACTTGTGTGGGCGGTTGCGTCCAGACTCAATTCATTCAATTCTGGAAAAAAAACAGCCGGTCAACCAGTTGCGGTTACGTTTTGTACGTTCGGCGACGAATTAAAGTGCCTGGCTGGTTTTGAACATTTTCGCTCACAGTGTTGATGTTTTGAGGTGTACGTGCTGGCCGAGCATGCTGATATATTTCGGACTCACTAGGGCGATTATATCGGGTCTTCCAATAGGGACTTGACAACTTTGAATTTAATTTGTGAACGCACTCTTTCACTAATCATCAAACTGTCACTGTCAATTTATTCAGTAAACTCAAGATTTTCATCATGGTAAAGTGCACGAACCAGCAACGTCTGCAAATTATAAAAATTTTCTACCGAAATTCGGAGTCGGTGACTGCAACTTTAAGAGCGTTAATTCCAATTTTCGGTCGTAATTCTCGCCCTAGTAGACAGGCAATAACAAGTTTAGTGCAAATACATATTCGTTGTGTGATGTTGCCGTGTCAGTGAGACAACGGGTTGGTTGAAGTGTCGCAGCAAACGATGCAAATCAGTCAATTCCACGGCGTTTTCAAGAATTGGGCATCGCTAAGACCACATTATGGCGTATTTTGCGTAAGGATCTTGGTTTACACCCCTACAAGATCAAGCTGACTCAAGAATTGAAGCCGATGGACCATTTGAAGCAACGTACGTTCTCCGATTGGGTTCTGGAAAAGATGCGCCAAGATGATGAATTTCATCGCAAAGTCAACTTCAGTGACGAAGCTCATTCGTTCGTGCGATTTAACGCCGCTTGACTATTTTCTGTGGCGCTACGTTAAGTTATTGGCTTATGCCAACAAGCCGCCGACGTTGGAAGAGCTCAGAGCCAACATTGAACGCAAAATAGCGGCTGCTTCGACCGAAATGTGTGGCTGAGTCGTTGAAAATTGGGTCCAACGAATCGACCGCTGCAAACGTGCCCGCGGTGGCCATATGAACGAAGTCGAGTTCCATTCATAAATGTTTTGATTGTACTTCAAGCCGATAATAAAGTTTTTGAAATATCTCAAATCGTTCGCGTTTTATTGAAAACAAAAGTTGACAAGTCTTATTGGAAACCCCGTTATTGACGGAAAAATTCACGAATTTTACGAAATGTCACCTTTACAGATCGCGCAATGGATTCGTTCCTCCAGTTACGCTCCTCTAATCCGATAGGAATGGACTAATCCAGTACAAAAATGCGGTGCCGCTCGAACAACTGCGACTTTAACGCACATGCAGTGCTAAAGACGCTCCAATTCAGTAGTTTTGTAGAGGTCGCAATGTATTCTTTATTAAGTTTTTCCAAAAGCAGAAATGAGCACCGAAATCTCTGATGTTTATTCAAGCAACTTATGAATTGAACTGCGATTATATGTTAAAGGATCATCAGGGGTCTTATTAGCAAGTTTAAAGGCAGAAGTGTTGGAAACCAAAGCTGATTCACAAATTGAGCGTGATCTTAGTTAAAGCTGCCATACTTGATTTCTGTTGAAACTGTTGAAAATGTTGCCAGAAAAGCAAGCCTCATCATTATTCATAGATGAGGTCAACTGTTGACCATTTGTGTGACTGGCAAAAATTGCTCGTTCAATGTTATTCATTATCCACTACCACAACATAAGGTCAAATCACGATTAGAATGACAAAATCAACAAACCAGAACGTAATTGCTCGCATAAATGGATCCGATGATCTTTGAGTCTACGCATGTAGTCGGACAATTAATATGCAATTACCACCTTCAAATTGCTGAGGGAAATTTAAAATTTAAGAAAACTTGAACCACATTTTCCAGTTTACTGCATTTGTAATAGATCACATCGATGTTGTTGAAATTTTCTGTATTCCAAATTGCCAGTTGTCGTTAAATGTTTTGTGCGATCAGTAAACGAACAGAACAAAATCGAAGCAAACGCGCTGTACCCGTAAATTCTAAATAACAACCGATTCACGACTGTTTACAAGCAGCAAGATTGGCAATAAAATAAAAATTACTTAGCATATCGATTGGTGCCATAAAATATCAATGAATTCGCCCACCTCCTATCGTCATTTCTGTTCGGATAGAACAACTCATCCACCAAACAAGGACGATGCGGCTGCGGCCGATGGAAGGATCGTGATTGAATTAAAATTCCAGATGCGGTTTGCAGTTTTTGGAAAGCGAAAATATGTGTACGAATATTCGTATCTTTTTGCCAATTCGCCTGTTGTCTGACGTCTGTTGCTTCGGCTCAGTGTGTTTTCTGTGGTTTGCTTGATCGCAAGCAAGGTCATCCTCATCTAAATCACGAATTCATGGTATCACGGCTACTTCAACAGTGGCGAAATTTTTTTTTAAAAATTCAATTTTGTTTATTGTTTTTTTTGTAAATTTTGCATCATGAATAGTCGGCCACTGAGGCGGATTTGACATAAAAGACGTGCCGCCTCGTGTGCAGAATAACTAATGACGAACATTAAACCGTTTTGGCGGATGAATTTTTATTTACAAAAATTAAATTGTTGTGTTGAGTAGGAGAGTACGCGAGTACACCGGTACTACCAAGAGATACACGAACAAGATGTGAGATTACTTCAGATTCGGATGAAGGTATGGATAGACAGATAGAAGAAAAAATTGGCTCGTGAATATGCGGGGGCGGTAAGTCGCCACCGCTATCGTCTTGCAAAACGTTTATCTAATTTTAATGATCAAGTTGACGGGATGTTAATTGATTTCACCGATCACAGCCAGAACTAATGTTTCTGACGTTTTGAAATGATAAATCTCGTAGGATGTTGAGTGTATTTGTTTTTTTTTTTTTTTAAAGAAAATTGTGGTCTTCTGTTTGTTGCTGTTTTAAAATGTATTTATGCGAAATGAGTAGGAAGGCGGGTCGTGATTTATTTATATTCTTTTATGAGACTTTACGGGGCTTGTCCTCGTGTGGTCATCTGCTTGACTATTCTTGTTGATGAATACTGGATTTGCTTAGATTAGATTGGTGTATAGCAGCGGAAAAAGTAGCAAATCACTTGGCATTTTTACAAATTTCCAACTGACTTATGTTTTGTGTTGGTGAATTCACTCATCTAGTCACGGTCATCACTTAAATCTGTTTTTTTTAATATATTTCTCCTAATGCTTTGGCCAAAGATTTAGAGAATTCAAGCCTTTGATCTTGATGTATGTGATGTTCTGCTTTCGCCTTATGTTTGGTGCTAGATAGTATACCACCGCAGTTCTATACTATTCGATGGGGCAGTTAGTCCTTATATGAGATAAGGGGTGCTGGCTTTCATAATGACTAAGAAATAAAGAATTCCGCGTAGAGCATTCCGTAGGCTAGTTTTACGAAAGAATCACGATATTTTAGAGTGTTTTTGAAGGTTGTCTAATGATTACGCACTGGTTGAATAAAGAGCAATAGAAGAAGGTAAGAAAATGGGTTCTGCAGACTTAAGCCCATCTAATACGACGTGAGACGACTTTTCCAATTCGTTTAAGAAAAGATGATCTCTGTCAAATGCCTTTAACATATCAAGTGTAACTATGCATATCTTGGAGATCTGTTGATGCTTACACTGACTCAAATGGAGGTCTCTTACCGACTCACAATTAGCCGCAATCCATTCGGCCAACAAAATCCTCAAGTACCTGTCACTGGTTATGGTGATGGATGATGTCTTCAAGTATGACGATCTTCTGATCAATCAGTCTGACTTCCTTCATGTCAAAGAGGTTGAAGAGGATGTTAAGCTTCTGCAAAACTGATTTGCGAATGTTAAGCTTCTGCAAAACTGATTTGCGAATGCAAACATTATGCGATACTCGTATTACAATGCGATTCAAAATCTTTGCCAAAGTTGAGACATACTCGACAAGAAGGAGTACTCGCGAATGCTGACTGTTGTTAATATGTCATGGCTGTGATAAGCATAGGTTTCCTGCAGCGTGAAACCATAACAATAGAGAAGTTGTGTAAATTTTGGTCGGATCACTGCTCAAAGCAGAAGATTTAGCTCCTTTCTCCGTTGGATCATGCCTACCAACTATCTGTTTTAAAGCGCAAGAGGCCCTATGCATCGATACTCCCAAAACGGATGCTCTTTTCTGTATGTCCTACTCATCTATTGCTATAGCCTTACTAACCGATTTCCTATGTTCAATGTCTCGGTTGTTAAGTGGAACAAGCTTAACTGAAAATACGCCATTACTGCTATGGTCGTACTCTATGTCATCACCTGTTTGATCTGCAAGAGGTCTTTACTTAGCATGCTTGGCTCTGCTCTAGATGCACCTTTGAAATTCTCTTTTGATACTCATTTCATGGGCTGCACTTTGACAACCACAGTCCGTTGAGGAAGAAATTCTCTTTGGTATAACACACAGTGGAATTCTGATAACCTGTCTTTCGACACCAGAGTTCATGTTGCCGAAATGCCAAATCAGCTTTCCCCGTGGTCAGGAATGTAAGTCAGAAAAACAATGTAGACAGGTTTTCATGGTTGGCTCCAAACATAATCTAGCAAGAGACACAGGAATATTT
Source organism: Volucella inflata (assembly GCA_928272305.1). NCBI lineage: Eukaryota > Metazoa > Arthropoda > Insecta > Diptera > Syrphidae > Volucella > Volucella inflata. The sequence continues at coordinate 70,872,811 of OV743719.1, forward strand.
CTTATGCACAACGTCTATCTTTAATTGAAGCAAAACATTTGGAAGCAATGACCAAATTACGCTTACGGCGATTGCTTCAGCTATGTCGTTGCGAAGATTCTCTAAATGCCGTCGAAAGGTTTAATTCACTGAGTCTTGGTTATATCCCACATCATGACTCCACATCAGATCCTCAGGAAAACGACGTATGGGAGACTAGTTTACAGGGGATAGATATAATGATTAGGGCGCGTCAAAAGTGGCAGTGGCATCAATTTTACTTCAACCAAATTGACCACATTTTGATCGACGGAATTCATCATGCCAGTGCGATGAGTCTACGAACCTTATGAGGAACGAGAGCTGTCCTCGACCCTTATCTTGTTGTAGCCAGTGTATGCTTGCATCTCAAAGAAAAATTAACTTCGAGAGATTTTGAAGTCAAACGTCAAAGGTCCTATGTTACCACCATAGAACGCGCTGGTTCGATGAGGAATACACTCCGGCAAGCACAAGGAGTAAAAGAAGAAATACAGTGGTGCAGCACAGAAACAACGAGCTCTATCAAAAGCAGCGATAAAATAAACACTGTGTTTCCAAAGGAAAAAAGGAATGAATAAGCACGAGAGACAACATATCACAGTCAGGCAATATGAAAAGAAAAAATTGTATTCATCCAAGCTGGATGAATTAAGGAAAGGCACATCTAAACTTAAGTCCAATAAAGTTGCTAGAACTGCTCGATATACACGTTTAAGACGTTTCATTCGATCTTGAAGCGGTCATTGATAGCATATATTGATACGCTTAATAGAGTGACGTCTAATTGTTATTCCTTTGCCAAACGAGAGAAAATGATGCAGAAGCGTAGGTATGGGCAAGGACCTCCGCGAGACAATGTCTGTTCATATGATTCCTTAAACATCATTCTTGGAATTATGGTGCCAACCTTACACATCAACATAAGGAGCAGAATCAATCAATTCAATAGTCCTTCAATACTTTGATAAGCCGAGGATATTGAGGGGATCGAAGAAACTAAGCGTTTTTCCAGTAACACGTTCCAAAATATCGCTTCAGAAGCTGTGGCAGGACACTACCTCTAGACTTTGCGGACAGAATGTCACTTCAAAGAGAAATAACTTTGAGACTCGTAGTGCCTTTGAAGACTTTGGCTTCGGCATTGCTTTCGACAGAGTTACTAGCGCTAAGAGCAAACGAAGATTAACTTTTGTCAGTCGCGAAAAATTCTTTCGCCAATCTTCCATTTGACCTTTCTTACTTATTTATTTGGGTGGCGGTACAGTTTGGGATGAAGCTGAGCAACAACTAACAAACTTTTCCTGTTAGCACGATCGATAGCTAAGTACTTGTGACTTTCAGATCGATAAAAATATGGATGTTATCGATTTGGGCTACTTGAGCTTGTCCTAGGATCCAACGAAATGTGGACTTTGCTGGCCTGAAAATACACCGACAAGGACATACCTTCTATGCAGAAGTTTTGTTGGATTTCAGACTAGATATAGGATAGCTATTGTCATAGTTGAACGATCTCTTCTGCCAGACATCGGACGACTAAATTCTTTTTCGTTTTACAATCTGCAGAAGATTTGTCCTCATATTTTTAGCACCAACTGTGATTCTGTAGAATTCTGTGTCCATGACGCGTTCCTTTTACCTGTTAGCGAAACTTCCGTACATTATTTTCTGAGGTGCTTTGCTCTTTTTTTTTCTTCTGGGGAAGCGCATGTTCTTCCTTTCCTTTTTGCTCGTTGCAGCTCCGCTTTGTACGCTTTTTCTTGACCTTAATGTGCTTGAGGATATTCTTCATTAAACCAGGAATTTCTTGGTGATGGTTAGTTAGGCTGCACAATGACAGCATTTCAACTGCTCTTCAGTACTTGATGCTGGCGTCATAGAAGTTGTTGAGAAAGTTCAGAATACGAGTTTATAACAGATTCTGGCGGTCTCTTGCGATCGTCTTTGTGGTGGCGCTTGAGAAATCCACATTTCTACCATGATTGCCGGTTCGAAGTTTGCTTGACGTCGATGGTCTATTTGATTTCTCATGATTCGTAGACCGCCATGTCTCCCCGTGTATATGGGGAAGAAGAACCCTTGTGCTTGCTATTGTGATATTCATTACGCCGTAAAGTTTTTAAGCCTACATTCATTTTCAGACCTGGTGTCGTGCATTCTATGCTTGTTAGCAGGACATAACTCTTGTGTCTTGTCCGGGAGCTCATAGAAACAGTCTTTGGTGGCGTCGTGCTTTTCTTCGCATTGGCAGGGGCTTATTTAGGCTTACGTTAGCGAATTTAGCCTTGATAAAGACTGGTTCTTATGTCCTTTGTGATTCAATTCATCTTCAAATTATCCGTCGGTGTCACTATTTCAAATGTACCTATATCAAACCTTATCTCATTCTAAAGTCAGATGAAGTTTAAATAAGACTCGACTGAAGCCACTGATCATTTTCAGTTTTTCTTTACCCAAGATCGATGACTACCAGTCACTTTCTATTTAATTCACGTCCTTCTTATCCACGCACAATGATTTATGAAGTTAATAGCTATTCAGCGTTCCATCTAAGACCCCTCAAGCCAATCATCCTCAGGCGAACACATAAACGGCTCCATAAACTGCCCCCATAAACCCGCTCATGCAATCATCACGTCACACATCATACTCTTGCTTGTCCCACATCTTTTACGGGACGGTGTGATGACAGTAATCGCCCATTTTTCACAAGCATTAAATTACACAGCCAGACTGGGATCAGGGTCACTGACAGGGCTAGGCAAAGACGCCCAGCACCCAAACAAACCCAAGTCTACCGAGGGAAAATTGCATATTTGATAGTTCAACTGGTTTGTATCCAAATATGAAATTGCCGGCAGTCAATGCATGCGCGGGATGGATATCTTTGGTCCGGCCCAAGACTAAAGATTGCAGCAATCTTTGTGTGTGGCCCCCTTAGCAAAGTGTAATTACGTGCTGTTATCCTCTCATCGCAATCGTCCTGATTATAGTCTTTTGCCAAAAACAAGGTAAATATTAATTTTTATTCCTTCTTCCCAAAGAGTTGGCGCATCATGGCGTGTGCAGCGGATGGAACGGGTGCGGGATGCAAAATGAAAAAGAAACAAAATTTGACAAACGACTGAATGATGGGTTCCTGTCCACTAAATGCATCCTCGTCTGTAGACCATGAATATAATGACTGCAAATTGGTGACGCTGACGATGATGGAAGGAGGGAAATTAATCGCAAACTTACTCGTTATCAATCAGTTGGGAGGTAGTCACGATGTTCCACATTGCCTGGGTAATGTGGTAGTGAAACCAAACTAAAAACAAAAATATAAAAATTTTAAAATTAAAAAGCAAAAACGATCCATGATCTCAGTTTGTAATAAAAAAAAAAAAGTGTTCTTCGGTGTCACATGACTTTTACGAGTTGTACAGCAGTGTGTAGAGAGGTACGACTAATTTACGATCTGTCAAATTGCCTGGCACCAGATGACAAGCCGTGTTTTGTCGACATTTTATGTCGAACATGAATCTATTCGTTTTTAATTGGACGGGGTGGTTTTTTTTTATTCATTAGTATCTTCTAGTCATACATACTCGAATATTGGGAGCAGGCTCAATGTAGATACAATAGTTGTTTTCGTCGCTTCTGGATATCCATTTGGTTTTCATTTAGTAGTGTGTGGTCACAATAGATGGATACGTAATTACTATTGGTGGGATACACTTTAATTGCAAGCTTTTTGATGTCAAGTTGGATTTATAGATACACCAAAATATTACGTACATCGAAGAAGTTTTGAAACAAGCTGGCTGAGTGTGTAAGTGTGTAAGGCTAGCATGCGGAAATGGTATATGTTACTCAGGTTAAGAATTGGTTTAGCATTGGGTATCCTTCGTAAGCCAGTTCTCTTAGGGTTGGCTTAATTTGCTAACCTAAGAGCCATTCAACTTTATTGTGAATCACCTCGTCTGTGAGACTTTCGAGTAACTGATGTTTTCGATTTGGGTTATCTAATTTCTGATGGAATTTTCCAACTATCTTTGTTGACCAGGGCAAAACCAGCTGATTTTCTTAATCAGAAGTTTGTCCATTATCAGTTTCTTAGTGTGAGGACATCAGAGGACTGATTCTTAACTCGTTTTCATTTTGCAGCCTGTCACGTCATTGCTGATGTTTAAGGTTTCTTTCCAAAGACTATAACCGTAAAGAAGATCTGTTTCTATGTTTCATCGTAACAATCACAGCTTAATTTTTGTGCGAAAAAATGCTTTTCAGATTTGTGGCATAATAGATGCCTCTTCCGCGCAATTATTGCCATGAAGCATCTTCACATTGATTAACTAGAAATGTAGTTGAGATATGTATAAACTCGACGCAATGTCTAAATCACAACTGCCTTAGTGGTTACGGTCCAACCTTAAATGATCGTACCATTTGGCAAACTATTTACCATCTGATTTCTATGAACCTGCTGTAGCATCTTTTTCTCCTTTCTTCAGCCTTGGTGGCGTCATGTGTTTTCTTACACTGCGCTACACTCCATGCTGTACTGGATTCTAGAAAATCTTATATGATATTTAGGTGTAACGAACTTCGCTTAACGTTTGGTGTACTCAAATTTTACTTCGAATTTTTCGTTAATTCTCACTGTGCACTTGACTTTCGTAACTCCAGATCTTAAAGATAATATGCAACGCTTTCGATACTTTAAATGTTTTCTATTATTATCCTTAGACACTAAGCCGCATCGATGCCGACCCACATGTGTAGTTTTTACAAGGCCTTACTATTTGCTACGGATTTAGGAATGTTGCACTATCGACTCTCTAGAATTCTCTCATATACACGAGTGTTCACAGTATGCAATACAAGTTTCCCTATTGATAGTTGTTGCAGTTTCTCCTGTCATCCTTGCCTTGTTACAATAACAATAAAGTTTTCTCTTCGCCAATTAAACATCCGATGTCCTCTATTATTTTACTGGACACTGAAAAATGTTATTATACGCCGAATTTGGTTACTAAGCACCGTTTCTGGTACACTCACACTTAGACTGGGTGAATTGCAAGGGAGTAGTAAGCTATATCTTCATCCATGAAGACCATTTACCTCCTTGATTGCATTCATGTAATACGATTTCCAGTTCAATACTTTTGCCCATAATTGTGCCGAACATTTCAATTCGCCCTTAGATTGCTCTATAACTTGGGAAGCTAATAGTACCTATAACAACCCACTCCGAAGAAGAAGCAAAGGCGAATAAAGCTGATTTTCCAAACGACGAGATGTTGCCTCTGCAGATAAGGATGTCAGCATAACTGGTAAGCCTAAAATACGCCCGTATTCAGTACTACTCCAATAAACCGCGGAACACCGCATGGGAAAAAACGGAGTGGGCTTACTACTAACTCTAATAGCAAGTGGAAGCCTTTTGTCCTATTTCCCACTCAGTTATAGCATATTGGCTACTAGCTTTAGGTACTGAGTGAGGAATACAGAATTATGCAGATGACGAGGCCAAATATGATTTCTACGGTCAACAAGCCGTCGCCCCCAATTCAATGAATAATGACGATATCCTGATCCTGATGTGCAATTTCAAGGCGTAAGCAGGAAATGGCAAACCAATCCCCAGAAGTGACAACGGCGATAGTTTTTTTGCGCTACCAACCGACGGGTCATTAGAGGTACACTTTTGGAACTCGGCTGATAGATCGGGAGGTGCTTTCGATATTGCATCGGAGACGTTCAAAACAAACAAGGTGATGACATCGTTATAGAGACAGATAACCATTTTGTAAAAGCGTTAACACCCTTTCGTACTGCATTCATTAACAACCATAAATAAATTGACTAACTTCGATATCTTCACGAGCACCAATAAATGCCAGAGCACCTTGTCTTAGAGCCCAAAGTAATTCACAGCTCTACTGCGGTAAACATCGACGAGCACTGAAAGACTACTAAAAATTCTGTGGTAGACGCCGTCATCGGTAAAATACAACAAAGGCAGAAGTCATTTCTTTCAGTAAATGCCTGGTCACGAGTCCAAGAGCATACAGTTCTCAATATTTCTGGACATTGAAACTAGTTTTATATCGCATAAAATAGAAGCAAGTGCAGCTTAGTGTAAGGCGTGTTAAAAGTAGTTATATCGACGCAATTGCCACCAGAGCAAAAGAAGCAGCCAGTATGTACTCGTATGACAGTAGAGCCATCTACTAGATCGCAAAGGAACTTTCAGGTGACTACAATTTGAATCTCATCAGCTAACCATTTGGCAAGATACGAACCGATCCTAGACCCTGATAAGACCTCGTAAAACAAATTCGGGATACAGTAACATTGAAATAATACCGGCGATCAGAGCCTTTAAGAAAACCAAGGCAAGTCCGTGGCACGTAGCGCTTTACTGCTGGAACCACATCTCTTCCACATTCATAGAAAAAGACATTGATCATGGCTTTTTAATCATGATTATACGGTTGACCTTAACACGCTGATAAGCTTCATTTTGATAAGAATATGGCTCGATAACTCCATTGTGCATTTTTCTGGATTAAATGCTGTTTCGATAATCTCATGTTCGCTCTAAATGCGACAATTTGCATATTAACATACCTATTGAACCAGAAATGAGCCTGATCGCTGAACACAATTTTTCACTGAACACAATTTTTTCGATAAAACCGCGATTTATCGCCAGTTGATTCTGGACTCATTCACCTAAATTTCGACAAAAACTTTAAGTGGCGCTACAGTCCGGGGTGGACCTGGGCCTCAGTCAACAAGCGTCTCCAGCCAGCTCAAACCCTGTGTAGCTTCCTCCAGTTTCGCATACTAAGTTGACTGAGGTCACCTTCCACTTACGTGCGCCACCTGAATCTTGGCCTTCCTCTACTGCGCTGTCCCTCGGGGGCGGATTCGAAGACTTTTCGGACTGGACCATTGGTGTCGATACACTCTGACACATGACCCAGCCATCTCAGTCTTTGGATCTTCACTCTTCTGGCTAGGCCGATGTCGTTGTATAGTCCGTAGAGTTCATTGTTGTATCTTCTCTTTCATTCATCGTCAATGCAAATGGCACCGAAGATCGCCTAAGTAATTTTTCTCACGAAGCAACCAAGAACACCCTCATCCATTTTTGATAATGTCCATGCCTCTGCGCCATAGAGCAGGACCGGGATTATTAAGGTCTTATAAAGGGTGACGTTTGTTGTCCGAGAGGGGGCTTTGCTACTCAATTGCCTTCTGAGCCCAAAGAAACAGCGGTTGGCAAGAGTTCAATACTGGCGAAAGCGCCACTGAAATCACTCTGCTTTCTCCAGATTATGTCAATATCGTCGGCGTATGCAAGTAGTTGGACGGACTTTTAAAAGATAGTGCCTCTTGTGTTTGCTCGTGAGTTTTGCACTATTCTTTCTTAATTTCTAAAATTCGGAAACCTTGTTACAGCGTGTATGTCATCAAGATAAAATTGTAAGTCTTTACTGAACAAAAATGGCATCGACAGTTTGCAATTTGACAGTTAGTTTGACATGTAGAAATGTCTGAAAGTAGTATTGGTTTAAAAGTTCTACAGTAATTGATCAAACGATTTTCGAAACTAGAAACTTAGGACTTTGGTTCATTACATTGTGTTTGCAGGAAACATTCTGGAAGGGCCAGACTTACGGATACACACTTGTAGATTCTGTGGCGCAAAATCAAAAGAAATTTATACGAAAATATTTCCATGGAGACTGTGTTTATATTCATTTCAATTGGCTCTCGCTATCGCCCAGTTGCATGCAAAGTATTAGTACCTAAGCCTCACACTACTTTTAAGCCTTAACTCACCTGTCGATGGGAATTTCAAAATAATACGTAAAATACGTTATGTCAAAAGTGCATAATGACATTGAGATTTGTCTATGATCACAATTAAAATGTCCATTAACGATTTTCGATAAGATCTCTGAAATAGTTTTATATCTCAATCAAAACAACGATTCCATTCAATTTCAATATTATTTATTTATTCATGTATTGGTTTTTGTTTTTTATTTTTTAATTAATTGAACATTAAATAAATTATCTAATCTAAAATAAAATCTAAATACATCTACAAGATAAAAAGAAAAAGAGAACAAATACAAAACATAACCTCTTCGTGTTCCCTATGCACTAAAGTTAAATATTAACGTATACTTTTAGAAAGCACCATTCTTACAAGAATAAAGAATTATCATATTAAACAATAATAATAAAAAAAGGGAGAAAAAATTCTAAAGAATAAATTAAAACAAAACTGGCCACTGGTAGAATTTTATAAAGAAAAAAACAAAAGGCTAAACATTTCACTCAAATTCTCACTCATTCATATATTTGCCACTCATTCCACAATCAATACGAGTTAAACTAAAATTTATTTGTGCAAATTATTGTAGTTTTGAAAGGAAAAACAAGATTTCAAAGAATATCCACTGGCGATGATCGCATTTACAATTCTTCCAAACATCGAACATTCGTTAGCATTATTCTTGTTAATCGCCAAACTTGTTTGGCAGCATTCTCTAGAGCACCAGGACTCTTTCCCTTGAACAAGTCCATGTTTGGCAGGAAATAATGAGGACATCGTCGACATTGCAGGCAGGATATCAATTGCAGGAAGATTCCATTAATTCGATCGGCAATACAATTCTCTTCCCATTCGAGTTCGCGAGGATGTTTCTCACACTCGTAGAGTAGCAGTGTCTTCAGATGGTAAGATGTGACAGGATTACCAGGCAGGTCCAAATGGCGATCACGCAATGTCTTTAGGATGCTTAAGCACCGACGCCGGCTGGCACCTGTAAAATGGAAACAAAAATTAAATGAGAAAAATGATCGAAATGGGGAAGACAAGAAGACAAAAAGCAAAAACAAAAATGCAAAAAAGAAAAGATTTGCCGCATTAATGGATATTGCGTGTCGAGTGTGTGGTTTTAATGGTTTAAGTGGCGCAATTGCACGGATACAGATTGATGTTTGTGCTAAAAGGAAATTAATTGATACAGACACGAAGATGATGACCTAGGTGGACCTGGACATACATATGAGTACTCGTATTTATCTTGTGTGCGCTTGCGTGTGGGTATTTGATGAGCTGAGACACTAATGGCATTTTGAAAGATGGTTATGAGGTTAGAACATTTTTCTTCAATTAAATCGCGATAAGCGAATTATTTATGACTTTGCAGTTGGAATGGACCCTAAAATCAGGACGACAAATCGGATTGAAGTGACCACGCAAAAGTTGTGCGGAACTGCGTTGGGATGCTATGTTTATAAATCGACAACATCTGGAGGAGAATTTCAGATTAGAAATGGCACTTTCCGTTCACATACAGATCTGAGTCTCGTGAGAGCACTATTTACTCGTATGTGGAACTGGATTGTAACTCAGAAAATGATTTTAATTTACAACCAACGGAAGCATTTGACACTCAAACAGGATGATGTAGTGTTTCTTTTAAGAAAAGTTCAGAGGTGCATGCAATAGCTTCGGCAAACGATAGAAGCGTAGTATTTGTAAAAATTTACAGGAGGTGATGATAATGTAGATATACTGAGTCGTATTGCTGATTCCGTACCGCATTCGTTTCGCAGTCTTTTCGTACCTTACCTACGCATTTTTCCTCACCAATCCCTGTTGATTCCGCATTATCGAAATTTTTGTTTATTTTCTTTCTGCGACAGTTTCGCTGTGGAAATTTTTTCTAAATGAAAACTATGAGGGAACAATTGGAAGAACAAAACCAACACAACATGGAGATGGTCCGATTGGTGAGGGGAAAACTAGAAATAAAAAAAGGCTGTTGGAACTAAAACTAGAACGAAATAGCAACATATAAGACAACTACTGCGGAGGTCTGCAAAAATGGGGTCATAATTTCTGTTGGACATCTGGGTCCTAATTGGAACATCAGGTCAAAAGATGTTTGAGGAAAAGCACCCAATTTTTTTTCCTTGGCTGCTTATGAAGCTATGTAGAGGATACATAAATTTTTTTTAGATAAATTTCGACCTATCTCCTATCCAAATGTCTTAAAAGAACCCACGATTCAGATTCTATATAGTAAATTACTTCGAAAGAGTCTCCAGATATCCAACAGCACTTATGAACATTTTGACCTGAACAGCAAAACCTTGTTAACATGTGTTACATTTGCTTATTTCATTATAGAATTGATGTTTGTCATCACTAGGCGCTTGTATGCGCACAGGGCCTCCATCAACCACCATTACTGCACCCGGAATAGCACACTTTTGGAAAAAGTTTGCTTTAGCTTCCCTCACTTCGTCCACATTCATTTCAAGGCATATCCATTTGGTGCAAAGAATGTTTTTTAATGATTCTAACACCTCGGACAGCACTTGCGAACATGTGGATTGCGCAATGTTGACGTTAAAATCTTTTCCAACGTCGTGCTGTTAGCTGCCTTCCGCGAAAATGCAACAGTCAGCCAACTTTTATTTGGTGGAAAGTGCCCTCTGTATCGCAAAACCTTTCGCTCACGTCTTAAAACATACTCACCAGTATCACTATCACTAACTGAATCTATATAGGCCATCATTTCTAATTTTTTTTTTATTATCGATGGATATATCTTTCCGCATGGAAAGCCTTTCCGCGCGTAATCAACAATAGGACCCACTATCTATCTATGACAATATTTTAGGCAAGTTTTCTACATTTAGAACGCAACGACTTCATCCGAAAGGGGAGCGTTTTTTTTCTTTGGCTTTAGTCTATGGTTGCACAGTGTATATTCACCACTTTCATCCTATGTGGCATATAATTTAATTGTAATACTCTATTTGGCTTCAAATACTACAGCGATTGCCTCTAAACTATTCCGTTCATGAAAATAGTTAGTTCGTATCCCGATCTTGACTAAAAGTTCCTGCAGGGCATTTCCTAAGTTCATTTTGTTTACGTCTATTTTGTGTATGGGTACATTATTCTTACGCTCTGGCTAGTCCATTCGTCAAAGAAAAGGGGTTTCGAATTTTTGAGGCGGGTTGTGATAGAAGTATAGTCTAATCCTAAACACATGGAGCGTTGGCGACTTAGTTTTTAAGTATGACAAGCAATTTCGCGTATTTTCAGGCATTCGGAACATTTTCGTTAGGAAGTATCTCAAGGGTTTTTCAACCTGTCCGAACTATTACCATATCTTTGCCTGTGATAAGGAATCTATGCAACATTTCTTTATAAAGATATCAAGACCTACGCGCATCCTTAATCAAGATGGCTTAACAACGGAAATAACACTATGTTGGGTTCCAGGACAATCGGACACATTGGAGAACTGCGACACTGATTAAATGGCCCAAGTTGGATGCGGAGGAACAAGGCGTTGACAAGACACCATAGTTAGTTCAACGCCAAACAAATGACACATTTTCTGCTGTTCTAAGGCCATCATAGTTGAATTTATCTAGATACTTTCAAACTTACAAACATAACCATTAGGCATTGCATCATAGGGACACATGCCCAGTGATTAAGTATTCGCAGGATTTGCGTGAAAGAAAGCCGAAGGCATCTGTGTCGCGCTTCTTGCTACGTATTAGAAAGCAATTCTTATATAAAGGGTTTTGCAATAAGGACTTGATAACTTTTTTTTAAAATAAGACGCAAACCATTTGAGATATTTCAAAAACTTTATTATCGGCTTGAAGTACAATCAAAACTTTTATGAATGGAACTCGAGTTCGTTCATATGGCCACCGCGGGCACGTTTGCAGTGGTCGATTCGTTGGACCCAATTTTCAACGACTCAGCCACACATTTCGGTCGAAAAGGCCGCTATTTCGTGTTCAATATTGGTACTGAGCTCTTCCAACGTCGTCGGCTTGTTGGCATAAACCAATGACTTAACGCAGCCCCACAGAAAATAGTAAAGCGGCGTTGAGTCTCACGAACAAGGCGTCCAATCGACTGGCCCATTTCTTGAGATAACACGCTCACCATACTTCCTCTTCAATAAATTGATTGTAACGTGTGCTGTGTGGCTTGTGGCACCATCCGGTTGAAACCACATGTCGTCCAAGTCCATATCTTCCAATTTGGGCCAAAAATAATCGGTGATCATGGCGCGATAACGCTGACCTTTCACAGTAACGTGACGATCGTTATCGTCGACGAAAAATTTGGCCCAATAACGCCGCTGGCATGCGAACCGCAACAAAACAGTTATTTTTTGTGGATGAAGTGGTGATTCATGAAGCACATGTGGATTTTCTCCCGACCAATATCGCATATTTTGCTAATTGACGAACCCATTGAGCCAAAAATGAGCTTCGTCACTGAAGATGATTTTGCGACCGAAAATTGGAATGAACGCTCTTAAAGTTGCAGTCATCGACTCCGAATTTCGGTAGAAAATTTTCATAATTTGCAGACTTTGCTCGTTCGTGTACTTTACCATGATGAAAATGTTGAGTTATCTGAATAAATTGACAGTGACAGTTTGATGATTAGTGTAAGAGTGCGTTCACAAATTAAATTCAAAGCTGTCAAGTCCCTATTGGAAAACCCGATAGTTCTCACTTCGCAGATTTATTTGATCTCGGTGAAAGTCACCGATCCTAAAACCAATATCAATGAACATCGCTCAGTACTCCTAAATGAGGGCATAAAAATTCCAATTGTAAGCTCTACCCCTCGTCCAAGACGGAATCTCAAAAAAGCAAGATGGCAAGTTTTTGCTTCGGAAGTTCACTTTAATGTCTGATGAGTTCACCTGATGCCCAATAACTACGTGAAATTCGTAAGCATATTAGTGCGTACAGCGAAGAAAGTTATACTCGCAACTTCGAGTACACCACAAAAGGAACTCCTTCAATCCCTCGATAGATCGCGCTTGAACCGATGAAAGCAAACGACGAAAAACTTGGACTTCACCCGTTTTAGCAGGAAATCATGGGGCTTACTTCGAAAACTAGGGGCCACTAACTTCATCTTGTCTTAAAACCAGATCCCAAACTTGTCGCATACTGCATTGTTGAAACCTCAAAAGCAAAGCCCTACAAGACCCGCGTAAGATCCATCAAAAAAGCTTTTAAGGAACTTAAGACGGCGACAGAAGATGGTCCTAAGTATTGTTGTACCTTCACGATCGTTGAGCTAGAAACCTGCAATTTCCGACCGCAAATCTAGAAAAGTTGCATGAACTGACGAAATTAAGCCTGAATTGTAGTAAAAGTACAAAGGCTTGGTTGTGTAAGTTGTATAACAATATCCTACTGTCGGGAACCCTTTGTAAAGATTTTAGAAAGACCAAATTAATTGCCATTTTGCCCTTAACCATCTGTTATAAAATTATGGAGGTTATTAACAACATAGTTGCAATTAAACAAGCTGGATTCCATCCAGGTTGACATTGCACTGACCAGGTTCTAGTCTAAGCCACTCATATTGAATACGGCTTCGAAGATAAGCTGAAAACAGGTGCTGTATACCCGGGTTTTCCAGCAGCTTACTACACAGTCTGACACGCGGACATGATTTTACAACTTCTGAGGGTAGTTCCATGTGTCAAGATAGCTAACTCTATAAACAACATGCTCAGTAATCGATCATTTCAAATCAACGACAGTGCGAGCAAGGCCATGCAACTCAGAAGCGGTCTGCCACAAGGGTCTGTTTTGTCCCCACTATTATTCAACCTGTACATCCACGATATGTCGGATAAGCTGTCAAATAAATTCACGTATACAGGGGACCTAGCTTTTATCACACAGAGGCATAACATAGTCTCTATCGAAGGAAAGCTAACCAAGCATCTTGAACTTTTGGAAAAATTCTTCAATAAATGAGGACCTAGTCTCTGGAGGGGACATACAACCAGCAACTCAAATATCTAGAAATAACATCGGACACTACCTTCATATTTAAATTGAATTGCCAAAAAACGGCAAATGAAATCTAAACCAGAAACAACATGCTCCAAAAACTATAATCTAGCTCCTGGGGCACCTCCGCAGGCACACTGCGCAAAGCCACTCTTGGCCTGAGGCTATCATATGGCTGAACAGTCCTCATACCAAGTTGATTGACAGTCTGCTACACATCGCAATGCGCCTAATTACCGGAACAATAGAATCAGCTCCTATCAAGTGGCTTCCAGTGCTGAGTAATATCTCCCACCCGCATTGAGACGACATAACATGCTTGTTAGAGAATACATCAAAATGCAAAACAATCGAAATCTTCCAATTCACGAGTTTATCATTGACAACGCCCGCTTCCACTTAAATGGGAGTTCGCTCAAATTCTTGAAGCAAAAGTCTTTGTGGCGATGTCATACACATCCATATCCGAGGCATGTTTCGCCTCACAAGATATATTGTTTTACTCAATTCGAGATGTCAGAGTATGAAGACACTTAGCCAACTACAGGTGAATGAGCTGACTTTTGAAACTCGTTCATCATCCCACTTTCGACTACCTGGCTAGGCTAGATGCCGAACATCCTCACTTACCATACTCATTATCTGAGCTCCGAATTTGTTGAAATATTTAGGGCGTTGTCGTTGGATCTCCCCACTTTGCTAGATTCCCAGCGAATATGAATGCGGAAACCTGTTGTCTCTTTAGATTTTATTCTTAAAAAAATTTTTGAACCCTCCCTTTTTTATCGGGTATCATAAAAAAGCAATTTCACTTGATTGCATCCAACATACATATAACAGACTTAATCACATCCAAGGCGGTACCATTCCTACAAATATCACTTTAAGAAAAACCCATTAATGTTCGATTCATAAAATCTCCAACACATTTCGAATCAGAGCTACACGAATCTGAGAGCTTCTGATTACAAATTCCCTGAATATCTATCTATTTGTTTTAATAATATTTTTCTCCATTTAATAAGCAAAAGCCGAAACGTGTTCTCTAAAAACAAAACTCCATAAAACAGTTTACGACAGACAGACAGACATCACAATAAATTCTAGTGTTTTGACCCGCATACGAAATTTTGACAATTTATGGTGTTAAAACATCATAAACGTTCGAATAAATTACGAAATCGCTTCAGTCGAATGACAATACAACAACGAAGTCAATCTCACTACAATTGGAATAAGTGACATCGCTAAATGCAGTCTTGTAACACAAGGCAAGACTCTTTGTTCTAAAGGTGAGGACATTTATCAAGGCGCAGCTTAAAAGCAAGTCGTCGATAAATCTCAAGTGTCCGAACCTGTACAGGTGACACATAACCATTTAACTCGGATGGATATATTTATTGTTTTCCTGATAACATCTGATTGAGTGCAAGAATTTTGGCAATTTAAAAAGAATTTAAAAAAAAAAAAAAAAAACAACAGTACTTCATTGACCCCGACGTGATTTGAACACGCAACCTTCTGATCTGGAGTCAGACGCGCTACCGTTGCGCCACGGAGTCCGATGACAACAGTCAGCGCAATTGACATTAGCCCACAGGTAATTAATTTTAAAATTAAATAATGTTACCATGTGCCCTTGAAGTTATAAATAAAATGTAGATATTTGTTGGGCACAACGTAGATTTCATGTTGCGATAATGCTAATTAAAATTTGGATCTATGGCAGGGAAGAAAGACTTCCAACCAATCTGGGGAGGAATTACGCAAATTACGCATACACAATTCAATTAAAGTTGGCGCAGCATATTTATTCGGATAATAGAGATCTTACCGATTAACTAAGCGATTAAGCGCACACCTTATCAATGCCGCTTTCTAGTACGAGGTGGGTGATAATGTTAGGTCTTAGCGGAAAGCGCCATCGATTTTACAAATGACGTCGAATTCGACATTCGGGTTTAACATTCGTGAAGCAAACAAATTGTAATTTGTGTAAATAAGCAATGGAACGCTATATTCCTGAAGAACGCGAAATACATAATCGTATTGATTTTGGTATAACGTGCACTTCGAGACCGTCTTTCTGGTCGCCTGACTCCCACTTCTAGTTCCATGCGAGGCTTGAACGCACGTCTAAAGTTGTCATATAGGCTCCATCGATATGTCACATGGTTTGTCATTTCAAGCACGTCTCCGCTGCGCATTTTAATGAAAGACTTGAAAATATTTCCTTACAAGTGCAGACAGTCCATCAACTGTTGGCTGTCGACCGCGAATTGCGTCTAACTTACGCTCACGCTCTCCTGAATCTCACCAACGAAGTGAACAATTTAACGAGTCTCAATTCACCTATAGGGGTATATGAATAAATTAAACTAGCGGTTCTGAGACATTTCAAGTCCGCGAGTAATGCACGAAAAGCCATTACACCTATTTAGAGTCAGTCACTACATGGTGTGCTCTTAACGTTGCAGTCTTACTTTCTTAAGGTGGCGCTACAGTCCGGGGTGGACCTGGGCCTGGGCTGCCTTCACTTTCGCACCAACCCTAAGTTGGCTAAGCTCCCTTTCCACTGGCGTGCGACAACTGGGTCTCGGTCTTCCTCTTCTGCGCTGTCCCTCGAGGACGGATTCGAAGGCTTTTCGGATCGTTTCTATAGCTGCTCGTTTCCTGAACATCAGACAAATAATGCTGAGGTTTCATTCATCGGGCATACCGACCATATTTTAGAGAAGAGTAGGTGTTTGCTCCTTATCAGGCCTTCGCCTGCCGCTTTGACGAGCTCGGGAGTCAGGCCGTCCACTCCAACAGCTTTGTTGGACTTCAGCTTAGATATCTAACTTCACTTTATGCAGGTCGGGTGGACGGAATTATTGGTCTGCAATTGATAGGTCATCAGCGTTATATAATCTAGGTTTGCCGATGTCTTGCGATTGTAGCTGTCCAACGTTAAACTTCTTCTCGGTATTTGCTTCTCTTGGCGCTGTTCGGGATATCCGCAACCCTACTTTGGCAACAACTAGGTTATGATCCGTTGAAGGTATTGAACCGTTTTTTTTTTTTTGGAATGGCGGCGGTAGCCACACTGTCATTGTGATTGTCATGGACGGTGATCGGTACAAAGTCTGATCAATGAATTTTTCATTCCTCAATTGGATGAAAAGGTACGAAAGGACAGAATGGTTGCCGCAGAACGAGGCAACGCGCCTACTCCACGAGCCACAATCGACATTCTAACGCAAACGTTTTTCGGTCATCTGATACCCATTTTGGCGACTTGCACTGCCTGCAAGATCATCCGATTTTACCGCCCTAGATTTCTCTCGACAGGGTAATGTAAAGTCACAGGCTTATGTGAAGAAGAAACTGCCTCTCTTCAAACTCACCCTACTTTGCCGAATGAACACAAAAGTAGACTAACCCTGCGCGGACGGCGTAATTATACATATAAATCGGAGATTTTGGAATGAGAATTTCCGGTCAAAGCCTCCAGATTCATAGACTATAATTGCATTGCTTCGGACGTTTCGGGCAATATTTTCGGCAGAACTTTCTTCTTGGGGATGGGGATGCCTTGAACAATTTTTGTAGCAAACAAACTCACGCTTAATTCTATTAAAAGAAGATCCTGCGGACTAGAAGAAAAATGAATTTGAAATGAAGCACGTATACATGAATAGATAAGCTATGGCCCGCATAAGGAAGATATTCTCCATTGCATACTCACGACTCGTTGATACTACCTCCGGAAACCAGACATGCCCATTGAATGGCGATAATTGGCTTATTTAAGAAGAAGAGGATACACACCTTTTAGCTGGACGGAAGAGCCATCATGAGTCACTAGTCGAGAAATAAGGTAAATTGATCCGAGACATCTGGAGCGCTTCTAAAACTTAAAAATTAAAAGTGCATGTTATTGCGTAAGGCAAACTAGAGAACTGTGGTGATTCTCGAGCACAACAAAATAATACCTTGTCAACAAGACGACGGCATTTCATACCCTGCTTGAGTCCCGACGGTATTTCTCCGAATAGATATAATAAAAAATCTTGCCAGACCTCACGCCAAACAGAAAACAGTTTTATCTTCACGAAAATGCCTTCCAGAACTTAAGTTTTTGACATTTTTTCCGAAATACAATTAGATTGGGGGGAGTGTCCAGATGAACACTTTCAAAATCTCAAACCCATAGTCATGCCAATTTGAGCGAATAATGGATCCTGTAATTCGAGATTATAGTTACCGCGACAGTTAGATAGCTTTGTCTTCGCAGCTTGCTTATTTTTAAAAGGGATAAAAACTACAACATCCAAGGTGAAGATTTGCCAGATATCGGTCGATCGTGGAATGTATTGTTAAAGAACAGACAACATGGACAAGAATGTTTCTAGGAGCTTGAGACGAAATGCACTGTAAAAACGTGTTCACAATGCAAACTTAAGATATTTACTGCCTTACCTTTGTGAGCGTTGCTTTCTACTTTGGAAATGGTATGATCGGTAAAATGCGAAAAGAATGCTGCGAAAGTTGCTCTGTAATAGAACGTTCGTTATTTTGAAGAAACACAAAAAACGTGTAAGGATAGCAAGACCTAACTGCTTATTTGTAAAGAACTACAGCAAACTGATTCATTAGATTTAGCCAAAGAACTACGACATTATCTCTGTATCGTCTGCCATGAAAACGGAACGCTTTGTGATACTCAAGAAACCAGACTTTGCACTAGGGACCTCAGTTTACTGAAGTCGCACACATTTAATTTCAAATCTATTCTACTCATAAACGTGGGTAAATAGGCCAAACAAACAGATCAGCTAATTTCTCATCCATTGATGACACACTTGAAGATAAAATTGCTTAAAGAAGAAGAAGTGTATGGCAACACGATGAAGCTGAATCTGAATCTGAAAGATAAGGCATTATACCGCAAGCGCTACAAATACCCTGTCAGTGTAAAGTAAATATTTGTCGGTCTTCCAAGCCCCAAAAACCAAATATAGTATCATCAACGCCTTTTAATGATATGTGAAGTTCCAATACAACCAAAATTTGAGGGAAGAGTTACTATAGTACACCAAACGTAGTAGACATTTTTTGAAGTTCTTTTAAAGCAGGAAAATGTTGACTTATCCTCCATTTGTAATGGGATTCCACCTGTCAACTTTTAAGATAAACCATATCTGCTTGCTGTGCACTTCGTAGCCAACTCTGCTCTTTTAGATTGTGCAATATTTCCATGTTAAGTGGAACCAGGACTACACCAATCTGGCGAAAGAAAACAAAAAACATCTTAGTTTAATGAACATTCCTTTTACTGTAGTTTCTCAAGCATTGGCGATAAGCAAACTGTAGTAGCACTATCCATCACATAAGAGCCGAGTTCCTGATGCAAGGGTAGACACGGTGCTATAAGGTTTCGTCATCAGGTCCCAAGCTGTGTGTCACTTACTCCTAACACACTTAGATGCTAAGCAAAACTGAAGTGCGTTACGACCTCAGTTAGCAATCTGTAGTCTTTTATACTGAGGGACAGTAAAGAAGACAAGTCATTTATCTGCACTATCATGGAGAACCTGACTATATGCAGTTATGTCTGGATGCAACCCAACTTCGTATTTTTCCTAATGATCCAGGACCTCTGAAATTCTCCTCTGAGCATTGCTCAGCAAATTTGACCTCGCTTCGCGTGATGCCGTTGCCACCTTGGTACAAAACACGACTCAAAGAATTCAGCCTTTCGACTGCGGTCAAAGGAACTTTGCACTTTCGAACTATATTGAAAGTGGTGAGTGAATTAATCAACACATTTCCTACTTAGGATTGAATTCGAACATTGTTGTCGTATCCTACATCGATTCTGGAGCTACCCATAAAGATCCAACTACATTTCTTCCCTCGCTCAGTTTCTGATCGAAACCATTCCTTGGCAATGCGAAGATCAAACTTTAATTTTAAGAGAATCAACCAAAATTCTAACTGAAGTGCACGCATCTTACATTACGTATGGTGTCATGCTGGCACACTGCAGGTAACCTCTATTTACCGCCGCATATGAATTAAACGCACTTAGCCCCTGCAGTTCCAGTTCAATTCACCAGCGTTGCCTTGACCTATGGTACAAAACTAAAGTTCTGTTAAATTTGAATGAAAATTCGCAGCTCATACCACTTCTTTAATTTCAAGGATTAGTCATTCAGCAACGTCTGCTTTGATAGGCATGTTAGGCAGAGTATGCATCTGCAATTTCGCGCACATGTGTTTCGATAAATCTGTGACATCACGATCAGGATAGAGAAGTTATACATTTGAATTTGGAAGGGGTTTTGACAGAGCTATACGCCAGTCTCTTCTGTCGAAATGTTCCCAGTTTTTAACTCAATCATTTCAACACCCGAAGGACAGATTGTGCTTTGTCTCCGTCTAGACTTGAGTCGAATCTTCAATGGGACGAATCCACGTTCACACTCGTGTAGGAGCAACAGTACTTAAAGATCTTAGCATTCACAAATCCGGTGGTCCAGATGGTATATCTTCCGTTCTTCTGAAGAGATGTCATGGAAACGCTGATAAATCGTCAGCTCATGAAATACATATCTCGAAACACGGCAGTACGGTTTTCGTAGCAACAGGTCCACTGGTGATTTGATGGCATGTCTCACCGAAAAGTGGAACCAAAGTTTACATCAATCTGGTTAAAGCAAGATAATTGCACTTGATATCTATGGCATTTGACAAAGTTTGCCATTAGGCTCTTTTGTCGAAAATGCGTGCATTTGGGATCGATGACTCTCTTCTTCAATGAATTAGAAATTTCCTTTCGGAACGTTAAATTCGAGTTGTCTTGGATGGTTTCAAGTCTGATATCCACAACATAAATGCTGGTGTCCCCCAGGGCTCCGTTCTGTCTCCGACACTCTTTTTAATTTTCATCAATGATATCTTGTCTGCTACTTCTAATCCAATTTACTCCTTTGCTGACGACATCACTCTCTGCTTTTCATATTCGTTTCCGGACTCACGTCCCTGCTCTTCAGCTGTAGAACGGGAACGGCAGCTTATGTTAAGCTCATTAAATTCCGATATAAACAGCATAATTAATTGGGGAACTACCAACAGAGTGGAATTTAATGCTTCCAAAACACAATGCTGTCTGCTGTTGCTTAAGCGAAGTTCAAATACCCAGCCATTATCCATGAATGGCACTTGCATCGTTGAAACCGAAAAACTGTCCACTCTCGGTATGCGTGTCAATCAATGACAACTTACGTTGGAATGACCACATATTCGAAGTCGCCAAAAATGCTGCGAAATATCTAGGTTTCCTTAAGCGATGTAAGAAACTGGAGTACAATGCTCACATCTGGTCAGGTGCTCCCAAGACTTCTTTGCGCCTACTAGATAGGATTTAAGACCGTGCGATAAAACGAATAGGTGATGCTAATATTACACAGTCGATTAACACCTTCGACCATCGACGTAATGTCTCCTGTCTCACCCTGTTTTATCGCTATTTTCACCACCAGTGCTCCTCAGAAATTGCCAGTAGCACTTCGCACCTCTAACCGAAACACCCGTCTCGCTATGAATGCTCATCAGTACACCCTCAAGCCCACTTTCGGACGCACCCTGAAATATCTTGATTTTCTTCTAAGCCGAAGAACTCGCTCATGGAATGCTCTTCCGAGCTCTTTATTTCCTAGCCATTACAACCTTCAAACATTTAAAACCAACGTATATCGGTACCTCTCTTTTCTCCCTCCCTAAATTTCCTTCGCCCGCGCTATGTGCAAACATGTTAAGGGTACGTAATCCCTTGTACGCGCGCAAATTATAAGAAACAAAGAGATTCGACATTAATCGCTAGAAAATAAATGCTGGTACGCTCAAGGGGCCTTCTAAGATCCTCTTTTTAAATTTTCATTAATTATCTCTTCTTATTGAAATCACTTATCGAATACCCTGCCGAGCTCGATATATCCTAATCATTATAAACTACAAACATTCAAAACCAAGTTACACCGGGATCTCTGGTTTTTCTTCAATTACTTTAAAAAGCATGATTCTGTAGGACTGTTCCTTCAAAGAGCTCGTGGAAAGACATATGCATTCAGGGATCAAATATAATATAAGGCAGAATTGATTCCGTCTGGCTTCCTATATTTTTACCTATTATCCATGGGTAAAACGTAAGAGTATCTAAGCCAAAAAAAATACTTTCAAAGATTTCTGCTTCGCCCCAAAGAGAATCGCGGATTTCAGATTAGATTGTGCAAATCCAACAATGTCAAGATCAACGAACCCATTATCGATAATTCCTGCGTTAGCTCCAAAACATTTTTGCATCTCCATCAATTTCCACTAATCGCCACCTGTCAAAATGACATTTCATAAGAACACAAACCACAGTCGACCTTCTTCTTTAGTTAAATAACAAAAAAAAAAGAAAAAAGAAGAAAATAATGCCAATGAGAACAAGATTCAGATTCACAATGAATTAACATTCGTTTCTCACTATCTAATCATTTGATCTTGGGACAACTTTTCAAATGGCTTTTATTTCATTCCCATCTCCAGAACCAGAACTAGACTCAGACCATCGCGACCGACTAACATCGAGACCATGTCCAATATTTGAATTGATAATTCACCTTTTGCGCCCATTAATGGCGGCTTGACGTCTTGGCAGCATAATCATACAACGCGGCGGCACTGTCAGCGACTTATGTGGTAGCCAAGGGGGCTAATTTTAATTTACACTAAACACCGTGTCATGGAATAGGACAATTTCGTGTTGTACAACTTTGTGTTTATTATTATAATTCTGTTGGATGGTTTGCTTTGAATAGATCTCTCATCGAATTAATTATTAATTCGAATTCGAATTCAAATGGAAATTTTCAAATTCCTCTTACCCCTTACAACAGGAAAATAATTCACATCACATCATCTACAGATCGTTCGACCGATCCCAGCATCTATTATCACTTTAAGCATGCAAACCGAAATTCGACAAATACTCGTAGACAAACCCTAATCGATGCGAATGCAAATAAACTAAACATGTTCGGATAAAGTCATTGGGAATGTTAGATACATAGTTTATTAGCAATATTCGTAAGTTTCCGCATACGAATACTTGTATCTCTCAGATACACCATACTTGTACGTATGAAATCTCATTCACATACTCGTATGACATCAAAACCAAAACCCTGTCTCACGGTTATTTTTGGGGATTTTTAGCGCAGAATTTAAAAGGTTAACCCCATGTGTCTGAGCCGGCTTCAATCTCAACCCAACGGGTGGCATTGCGGACACAAAGTATCTTTTTTTTTTTTTTTTTTTTTCTAATTTTTGGTATCTTTTAGTTCGTGTTGCTATACAAATTTGTATAAATAAAATATAAATCATCGAATAAGAATAATAAGAAGATAAAATTGATAACAATGGCTTCGGTGATGAGTACTGCTTTTGATTTATGCACCGGTTAATGATTTATTTTGGTTTTGAGGTTATGGCAAGTGCATAAATCATAGTTAAAAGTAGCGCGTACAAATTTGTTATCAAAGGGGGATATTATGTGTGAAAGATGCGAGCTAAAAATTAGGACATTAACGCCTACTTTATCGGAAAGTCGAAGGGAGTGAGTGAAAACCTGTGTTCGGTCTAACGCTGTAGTATCTTTATTGAAAAAAAAAAACAATAAAAACAAAACGAAACAGTTTCGAGATAATTACTTGATGTGGGGTCGTAAATTATTCAGAAGAGGAGAAGATGGCGTTTTCTTTATATGAAATTGTACAGACAACTGGTAGTGGTGATAGTTTGTGGTTATAGAAGCTGTTGACACTTTTAATTTGATTGCAGCTGTAAAAATAGTGAGAACGGGTGTTGATTATGTTAGGAGCTCCAAGTTACAGCTTCAGGACATGCAATTCTATAGAATCGGACTTTGATGTTTTATGAATTCATAGATAGGGACTACCATTGCAGCAAGTTTGCATCTGCCAAGCGGAGACTGCCGAAATAAGGCTTAGACCTTGAGCGTTTGTAGTTTTGCTACTCCGGAATTTCTTTGCTTTACCTTAATCCCAATGGTAGCCCCTAGAAAAAAACTGTTTTGACTTTTGTATGCGCAAGCTAAATTACAAGCCTTTGGCCTAGTAACCACCATTTTTCGAAGCCGACTGTCAGGGTTTCTAACAGGAACACTCATAAACTCAAACGAGCTACTAATGTCGCTGTAGTCAGCCCTTTATCTCCAAATGCTGACACATAAGGTCTAAAACTTATGGTTGGGACTTGAGAGTTACTCATATGTTAGAGACAACCACACAGCAGTAAAACAAAAAAACAAAAATGGTTTTGAAGCAACCGGATGCACACAAATGACATAATTGTTGACGATCTATGCTTCCTTAAAATGGCAAATGATTTTCAGTACTGAGTCGAACAACACGCGGGGAACCTGGACTAGACTGCCATATAGCAGATATAACCGCCATTCAAGAAATATGATGGAATAGAGCAGGTATAAGATGAATAAAAAAACTGCGATCAACAAATGTAATACGATTCTAGCCGCGAGAAGACAAGTAGTGGCAATTTTTTCTCAGATGCAGAGACTAGGGCAAGAAGTTTTGAGGTTCAGGGTTGCCAACCAGCACCTTGTGAAAATTCACATCGAAGCTAATTTTATCAACATTACACTAGTATGCGCGCATGCGCAAATGATGAAGATAGATGAAGGTACCAAGGACTGCTTTTATAAGCTTGTAGATCTATCGTCGTAGACGATTTTAACGAAATTCTAAAAGTACAGAATGTGTAGTAAATGTTAGTGTAGTCGGAAAATTAAGCCTGTGCGACACAATCTCCGATAACGAATTCAGGCTTATCAATCTCTTTTGGGAGTGAAATGTCATGCGATTCCTTAAACTAGATATTGACATGGCGGTCTCCTCTACCACCAAGCAGATTGCCATCGGCACAAGGTGAGCCTCCAGTGTTCTTGTGGCAAAAGTACGAATATATATATTCGTAGCAACTTGTCTCGAAAATCAGTGGCAAAGTTGTTGATAAGGTTTCAAAGATGCCTCATCGGATGTGATATGTTTCACACCCGATCACTGCTACGGAACCCATGCTTTAACGATACATTCTGAGTTAGGTATACATAGAAACAGAAGCATACAGAACGACGCAGGAAGAGTAAGCCTGTAAAAGTGAAAAAAGCCACAACAAACACGAACAAGATCATGAAAATTGACAGAAAAGACATTCCAAGTCAGGAAAATACAAGCGGAAAGCCCCAAGCACTAACAAGAGAACCCGGTAGAAGATTTTAAGTCATTGCGAAGTAGGTATATAAACAATTTTTTCTGACGACTGTTGAACAACGATGACGCTGACCCTGCAATTCAACAGAACGAATCATTTAACCTGGAAGATAATGTGCAACGATTTCGTTCATCTGACCTCGATGGAGTGAGGGCAGCCACAGCCAAACTTAAATCTAACCAGGATGGGGAGAGGATTTTGTGAATGCGCTATATTATCTCTAATACTATGTATGGACAAGCGAAGCATGGAGATTAATGGAGCATCATCATGTAAGGCTCTCTAGCAAGCACCAACTTCAAAGGCAGTAGTCTTCGGTAAATCAAAATAAGATTACGAAAAGTTATATATGGGGAACCGCTTTGGAACCAGAGACTCAGAGAGGAACTTATACTAAATTTTGCAAGTGATAAGCTCTAACTAAACTATGTTTGGTAATAACTAAGCCAGAGCGGCATTTGATAACATACTACAGAGGTGGACATAAAAGATCTTAAGGCGATCTTGGGGGAGCCACTAGCAAGTCGAGATTCATTTTGATAAATTTTTCGTAAAAAGAGCCAACGAAATTGTGATATTTTCAAAAGATGAGCAATGGAAAAATGTTAAGGGAAGAGATCAGCTCTGGACGCTAAGTTTATAGAAAATCAAGAGCAAGAACAAAGCACGCAACGTACCTATATAGAGCAAATTTTATGAAAAATGCATTATTAGTGCAAAGACTCTGCTCGGTATGTCAAGAGCCCGGGCCTAGGATTCGTCTTTATTTTGAGTACGAATGGGGCAGAAAGGTGGAGTAGAAAGCAATGGCTTTGCATTTTGAAAACGTACCTTTACATCCTATAAGCAGTAGAAAAAATGCGATGTTGAAGAATTGGCAAACAAGCTTATATCAAATTTTTGAATAAGTTAGAAAAAAATAAAAAAAACAATTCAACCACCAGCAAATTAGCAAAGGATCAAAGTACTTAAAAGCGTTACTTGTTGAAAATTATTTTAAGTAATATTATTTCAGCTGTTGAGTTCAAACAATCAGAATCAACCAGGGGCAAGTCGTCGGACAGGATCAAGTAATCTTCGACGCACTGACGGCAATTGGAAATTTTGAACTTAAAGTGCTCGCGCTGCATAAACTGCATAAACAGTTGTGAAGAGTTCATTTTTTCCACCGCATAGAGGTAATGGCGACACGAGAAATTGCAACAACGACCGATCGGTGAAGCTAATGTCCTAAAATCCCAAAATAATCTTTAAATGTGCTAACGATTTTGATAAGCAAACTACGTGATATACGAGTATGTATACGAAGATGTTGAAACGAAAGTAAAATGGAATAACCAGAGTATTCGAGGTTAAAGTCAGAGTATATTCTCATTTCAACCCAATTCTCTTTAAACTGTTTTTTGTCTCCTTAGATATGATAAACCAATTTCGACTGCCCAAATATAAATAAATGGACTTGTAAAGATATTTGGCAATTAATCTGGATTATCATTTAAAAGTTCGACCCATAGATACCATAATATTTGATTTCTTCGAAGCATATATTCCGAATGTGTGAATTTGATATTATTTGTGCATAAGCGATGGGGTTCATGTGGCTTCAGGCCCGGAAAGTCTACCAATCGACCAAATATTCACACTACGATAGATCTTGGAGATGACCCATGAGCTTCAGATCGATACGCACCACCTTTTCATCGATTTCAAGGCCGCGTATGACAGCATCTATAGAGACGAGCTATACAGAACAATGTCTAGTTTCGGCATCCCTGCCAAGCTCGTCCGTCTGTGCAGGATGACGATTGAGGATGCACGCTTTGATGTCCAGAAAGGATTTAGACAAGGCGATGCGCTGTCATGCGATTTTTTCAACATCGTACTTGAAAGAATAGCGCAAAACTCACGAGCAGACACAAGAGGAACTATCTTTCAAAACTCCGTCCAACTACTCGCATACGCCGACGATATTGACATAATCGGGAGAGAGCAGCGTGATGTCAGTGGCGCTTTCGCGAGTATTGAAACGGAAGCGGCGAAAATGGGTTTAGCGGTCAATGACAGCAAGTTCAAGTATATGCTGTCAAGCAAAAAGGACAGCCAACACCGACGTCTCGGGCAGAACGCCACCCTCGACAGATATAACTTTGAGATAGTTAAGGACTTTGTCTACCTAGGATCAGCTATAAATACAGACAACGACACCAGCGCTAAGATCAAGCGGAGAATAACTCTTGGTAATCGCTGTTTCTTTCGGCTAAGAAGGCAATTGAGTAGCAAAGCCCTCTCTCGGACAACAAAAGTCACCCTTTATAAGACCTTGATGATCCCGGTCGTGCTCTATGGTGCAAAGGCATGGACATTATCAAAAATGGATGAGGGTGTTCTTGGTTGCTTCGAGAGAAAAATTCTTCGGGCGATCTTCGGTCCCATCTGCATTGACGGTGAGTGGAGAAGGAGATACAACGACGAACTGTATGGACTGTACAGCGACATGGACTTAGCCAGAAGAGTGAAGATCCAAAGACTGAGATGGCTGGGTCATGTAGAGCGCATGGACACCAATGCTCCAGTCCGAAAAGTCTTCGAATCCGCTCCCGAGGGACAGCGCAGTAGAGGTAGGCCAAGACTCTGGTGGCACACGCAAGTGGAAGAGGACCTCAGCCAACTTGTTGCTTGTTAACTGAGGCCCAGGTTCACCCCGGACTGTAGCGCCACTTAAGTAAGCGACGGGGTTCAGAATGCTGCATCTGGAATGCTTTTAATTATATATGAAGAAACATATTTCAAATGCACTGGCTTTATGAGATCCACATTAATGTTTGATAACTACTTTTTATTTCCTATTCAAATTCAAGTTGGAAAATGTCAAGGATCTTAAGATACTGCTATAACATTCAATATAATTAATTGGCAATAGATCGGTCACATTTTAAAGAGCAGAAACAAATTTGAAATTGTATTCCTAGTATCAGAAATCGCATTCTGTTGGGTGGAACAAAATTGAGATTTTAATTGGACATGTAAGAATATGCACTGGATAGTCCTTAGAAAATTAGTTTAGTGGTAAAGTGATGCGGGCTTAAAAGATTTTTGATGCTCTTTATTGTAAGGCACCCATGTAGTGATGCTCCATTTTTTTTTATGATACTTTCGCTACTGACGAGTTCTAAGAATTTCCACAAATTCACCCTTGCCGAACTGATTTTGTCTAAGAAATTTCAGCACTAAAATTTTAATTTGGGACGCTTTCATCTCAGGACTCACCGGAATAGCTGATTTTTCTTTAAAAAGTTGTATTCTCATTTGGCCAAAACTATGTAAATCTTGTGTATTCGAATGCATTTTGATAACTTGTACTAAGTTGCTGATGCCAAATATTAGTTGCAAAAATATTCTCAAGTAGTAGGTACTGTCTTCCTTACCTTTTAGATGGTCTCAGTCGTCGACTTTAGATTAAAAAAGTCTGGTAACATTGGCCAAAAAATTCCTAATGAAATAAAGAGCTCAAAGCCAAATCTAAGCAATTCGTACTGAATTGTTTAATTCATAAATTTTCGAAACATCATGGTCCCGCTGGCTCTAAGAAATTCTATCGCATGTTCCAGCGAAAACTGTTGAACTGTTCTACACTCCAGCATGTTCAAGTTTCACGCGTAAAGCGCTTGCGTGTAAATGTCGCTTTATAAAAGCATGTTGAAGAAAATTTTACTTTCATAAATTGGCCTAGAGCCTCGTAGAAAAACCAGGTTTCGTTCTTATGTCTAATTTTTTACAGCTCTGGGAATTTGGTAGCCAAATCCGGTTCATTAGGGCAAGCATAAGCATAAGTTTACTAGCGTAAAGCAATGTTTGTGCATCCTCCTCCATTTATTGCTTGGTACACTGCCACAAATTTGTAATTTATAAAACATGCAAGCAGTAACCACCTAAGGTTGGCCAACCACTTGCTTCTATAGCATGCATATTGGATTTTGAGGTGCAAAAGTGAAGTGAAGTTCAAACATCATATAAAAAACACAACTTAATGACTTTAAGGAGAAGACTCGTTCCTGCAGAATTATACCAAGCAGCCCAAGAGTTAAACAGGTAACCTCAAAATATTTGGTCCAAGCGCCGGACGATGCATTAGCTTCAAAGTAAAGGGAAATATGTTTTTTAAGCACAATAGATGCAGGTGATACTGATCATGTCAAAGCAACAGGATCTCTAATAGAGTGGAATCTGATCAATGAAAGACTGATCTGTGACAGTTTAACTTTCGTGCCAGAAAGAATACCAAAATATTTCCGCCCTTCAATTGAAAATAAGCAAATAAAAGAGATTTGTACAGCCTGTTCGAGGCGTACTGATGATTAAGTACTGAAAGCAAACTCTAGACTTCGAATTTCACAAGAAAAGTTGAGCCTGCATACCTAATGGTGATATTGACTGATATGAGTTCACTTAATTTTGGTTTACTAATCGATTACCAACATTTCATTGAATCATTGAGAGGTTTTGAAATATTGCTATCACGGACAATACCATTGGAAAGAAAATAACACTTAAGACACCCAACTAGGCACTAGATTTGCAAAATTCAGAACGATGCTAATGAGTAGATTCAATGCTTCCATTTCCGACATACCCAACAGATGGATAACTTTTTACGAAGGCATCGACACTCCATACTAAGTACTGCTGTACTTTTTCGAGGAATCCAAGATTGAAGATTTAAACATCAGTAAGGTCATAAGTAACACTATCCTCAGAGCATAACAACAGGGAGTAGACTATATAATTAGGTCTCTTTAAATTGACTGATATAGAAGAAGGGGTAGGCTTCGTGCTCCAAAAGCTCTACTTCTTTCCTTTAATTTAGGTGGCGCTATAGTCCGGGGTGGGCCTGGGCCTCAGTCAAAAAGCGTCTCCACCTAGCTCGATCTGTGTATGGGGACTCTGCACCATCGTTTACCGCAGTGAAATTTTGGGTGGCTGAATTTAAACGTGGCCGTAAGAGCTTGGGAGATGATGAACGTTCGGGACGTCCAAATCTGTGACCACTGACGATAACATTGCTAAAGTTCATCAAATGGTGTTAGACGCTGAATTAAAGTGAGAGAGATACTAGGGGTTATGACAATGTCCAAAGAACGTGTTTTTTACGTATTAAATCAAGATTTTGGCATGAGAAAGCTGTCCGCGCGTTTGCTTACGTTAGACCAAAAACGTGTTCAAATGAACATTTCCAACGCTCTGTTGGCGCAATAAATCCGAGTTTTGGCGCCGATTAAATACTGTAGACGAAACTTGGATATACCATTATACGCCCCAAAACAAAAATTCAGTCAAAACAGTGGACTGCAAAGGGCGAGACGGCTCCAAAAAAAGCAAAAACTGTTTTTTTTTTGGCTGACTGTTTTTTGGGATGGTAAAGGAGTTATCTTAATCGACTGTCTTTAAAAAGGAAAAACCATTACAGGAGCTAAAAGCAAAATTGCGGAAAAACGGCCACATTTTTCAGAAAAAGAAAATCCTGTTTCACCAAGACAACGCGGCTCCTCACACCTCAGTGGTTGCCATGGCGAAAATCCATGACTATGTAGAGAAATTAAAAATAAAAAAAATTTAGAAGAAATGTCTTGAATCATTACTAGGTCGGTCGGAAACTTTTCAGACAACCCTCGTACAAGACCCAGCCACCTCAATACTGATGGATTTAAAAATCAGTTTTTTTAAGCACTCTCATATCCGATCCAAATTACAGAACCCTTATGGTGCTAGGAATGTGCGGGAGCCTCTTTTAGGCCGAGTTGTTTGGCGTATATGCGTGCGCCCTCATCGACTTTTTATAATGATCCCACCATATCGCTGAGATTAAGGCGCTGGGTTGTTACTTTTCTCTACTGACTTAATGTATTTTAATTTGTACCTAACCATGCGTAACAAATTATGCTCTGGTTAATGCCTGGTCTAGGTGGCATTCAAGTAAACGCAGCAGCTACTGAGTTCAAACAAAAATGCACTACCGAAAGAGTACTTAAATACCGAATGCTTCTTAGTTTAACTTAACTTTGAACATACTGTGGTAATGATCAGAGAAATACTTCAAAAATATCCTCAAATACAGTAGCAATACTATCATACAGCATTAGGACCTCCTTTTCCCTGTCTCCCCAAACTAAGTGCGGACTATATTAAAAGGCGACGGAAACACAGAACACATGACTGCGTGGCACTTCACCATTTAAGAAGGCAGTATCTTTCGCAAAATTACTGAGATCACTTGCAATACCAAATACAACCAAAACCTTAGCTAGTGATCTCCTTATAAAGGTCTAGTCGGCCTTAAGTTAATCAGTTTTTTGAAATCGCGGTGACTAGCAGTAGCCAAATTTAAAAAAAGGGGCAGAAACGGTAGTGGCTGATTCAAGTCAGGTTACTTGCACGACGGCTAGCATTTTTAAGCATACATCTGTCAATAAAGGATTCAATTCAATAATAACAGAAAAATCTGTTTTCATTTGGGTTGAGTGGGTAACAAAACCTTAACTTTGATTACTCTGCCCGTTAATGCAACGAAATAAACCTAACTAGCAGATACTTCTACGATTTTTGAAAGTGTTGTCTTCCTGTCAGATTTCTATAGTTATCTAATGCCTAAGGAAGAAAATGGATCTAATATTAGGCCAAGTGTACAGTGTATTAGTTACAAAGCACCTATCTATCTTGCCCTGAGAACATGGGGTTCAATGAGCGTCGATATGATTTTCAACAATAATGTGCGCTATAAGATATTTATCTCAAGCATACATAGCTACTTTGAGATTTCAAAGTCTTTGAGACTCTGCCCTAATGAACATATTCGTAGATTGATAATGATATCCAATTGTATCCCACCGCGCCCCATTGTTTCATTAAGCAATTATACTCCGAAGTAACGACAGAGATACTTTATAAACAACTTTCTAACTAAGACTCAGAAGCATGGTTTTAAATCGAACGAGTTGTTATAGCCTCCAAATTCAATAAGGAACGCTACCACTAGGACCAATCTAGATTCTACACAGGAAATTTAGTCGAAACACTATAACGAGATCAGGTTGAACGTGAATCCTAAGATGCAACTGATGGCAGATTAATTTGGTCTATGGAACATCTACAGCAGTAGAGACTTTATTGAGAAATTACAATTAACTGATTAACAGAATGAAACTGGTATGGAAACTTCCCCTTTGTATAGGAGAACCACACAATGCCACCCTACGAGGCACTTGGAGTTTTCAACATATCGCCATGTGTCTTTGTTGTAGTTGCAATTCACTATCACTTTTTGATTTTCTTAAAGTTCATTCCTTACACACATGCTAAAGTGGGTTCATGTTCTATAACCACACCATCCCCACCCTCCAACAAAACAAGCGAGTTTTTGTGGAAACTTAGCAACCAAACTTTGCCACACATTCGACAATAAACACAAACAACAATCCCCACCACATGATGCCGACGGCAAAACTGCCATTATTTCTCACCTTGTAACAAACGATTCTCAGCATCGGTGAAACTCAGCACCCATGCATCTCCTTCCATGGCTGAATTTTTACCCTGCAACGCAATGCATTCCTTTGACAGCATGTCAAATCCTTCAGTCTTAACTTCGGCCACAATATTCGGATGTGGCCATGGAATTCCTGGTAGTGGCCAATGCGAAGCTGAACGTGGCCACAAGCCGGCACACTTGAATGCCGGTGTTATTTGCACAATTATTCGTTCACGTATCCGTAGTTTCACTTCCGTCGTATCAGCAATCATTTTCACAATATCCCGATAAGCACATTTGTCACAGGCTTGCGCCACTAATGTTTGAAAGCGAGAACGTATCTTTCGAGCTGACAGATACCCAGACGCGGTAATGAATTCCACCCACAATGACATGGATCGCTTTCGACCGTCGCTTAATTTGAGAACCGCACAACCGGGAAGTGTACCATCATCGACAAAATTCAGAACGCCCATTTGATTTAGATAAATGATAATTTCGAATTCCGTTGGAGAAATGACCTCGAGCCCTTCAAACCGGCCGTTGTAGTCGTTTAGAGATGATATGAATCGTGGTTCCTGGACTTCGACCTCCTTCAGAACATCCTGAACGATGCGACAGACTTCCAAAATAGTTTTGTGGATTTGGGCTTTGCGAGCTTGTACCCGGTCGGCGCAATATTTGTTCATTTGGTACACCATCTTAGATTGGGCAGCTATCATATCCGAAGGGACGAGCATTTTATTTTATTTTCTTTTTTGTTTTGTTTTGTTTTGCTCTTCAAATCACAAGATCTCAACACGAAAAGATACTTTTCTTTTTTCACTGAAAAAAATTCTTAATCATCACTTAAAGGCGATTGCACTAGAAGAGAGGAACGAAGAACGTTTCGATTATCACAACAAGACGCCGTCGCACGTTAATATTTTTTGTAGAAAGTATCTAGATATCACAAATGATAAATTAGAATCTAACCGAAAACAAATTAGATGCACTCGCGCGTATTTGTATCTGAAAAAACAGCGAACACATCCGGCGACGACAGTTGCTGTGCGTTGAATGCCAAAAGAATAATCCCTCCAATCCACAACCGGATTGTAATGTATCTATATTAAATGAAAGAATGAATTTTTGTTCAAGTATGCGTTCGGTGTAGAAGAATCTGTCAGATTTAAACGAGATGGCGCTGAAAGAAGGCGTGGTTAACGAAAGATCCCTTTGTAAACACCGCCGATATGGCGTAGATACATTTCTAGATAGGTTTTTGTATCTCTACACTCATTTTCAGAGCATTTATGAGATGTATTGTTGTATCTTTGATTTGAATTGTTGCTGCAATAAGATCTGGGCGGGTTTACTGACAATTTCACTGTGTTTTCTGGTATGTGTTGGTGTATGAACGAACGGTAGCGCATGGCATTGTTCCAATATTTACATTTGAAGTGTCAAACTTCGGAGAGTTGGTGTCCACCTACTTTGGCTTCTTACAGAAACACACCCTTGGCGTGCCCCATTTTGTGGTTGTGTGCTAAGTGGTTTTCTATCTGTGTGAGTGACGGACTTTTATTCTGCCTGCAAAAGTGTACATATACAGTTACCAGTTGCCAAGGCGATGTTACGTTTGTGTGGTTTTGGGCTTTTTTATGTTTTGTTTGTTTGGTTTTGGGTTGAAGTGCGAAATGATTAATGCGGCAATAACACGGATAATGTGTGTTTTTCTTTTCCCTAACTTTTATGTGCGTTATAAATGGCGTTTTCTTTTCAACCCAAACGAACAGTGGAAGAGGGACTAATAAGAAGAAAAAGAATGAAATCGAATTAATGCACGGAATGTGTTTTGCCCGCCAATATACCTACCTACGAATACGAGTAAGAGTACGGGTATTCGTTTGGTTTGTTGGGCTGGGTTGGCGAGGATTGCCATTGCCGGATGGTTTGGCCTAGACCGTTTGGAAGGGGAAAGACGGCTTCAGATACTGTAACTCGCCGACGGGTGCTTGTTTTATTTTTCTCTTATAAATAGGTATAACTTCGTTTTTTTTTTTTTTTTTTAAATCCTTAGTTTGGGTGTAATAAATCGTCGGGAAAATGTAAATAAAATTCAAAATGACGTTAGAATTGTAGGAGAGTTGGTTTGTTGGTTTGTGGACAGCTTACGTGTTTGGTAAGGCAGCTTTTTTGATAAGAAATATGGAAAACCCAGAAGCAGGACGGTGTTGACTGGTGAAAAATGACTGGGAGGGATATGCCGGAAGATACTTTGAAGTTAGAAGGATTGGACAGGAAATTACAACTTAACGTCTGTCGCGACTTTAGGAAAATGAACGAATATTATTTATGTCTTAGTTAGAGATACGTTATCTAGTTGGGAGTGTAAGAACTAAGGTACAAAGTCGCTACTTTTGATGGTTTCTTGATTAGGCGGCTTATGAATATTCAAATAATTTGAAATTAATTTCGTCTTAATGTTCTGCAGCACTTAGTCAAGAAAGGGGGACTATGAATCTTAAAATTAATAAAAGAGTCACTACAGTGATGGAGGGAGTAGTTAAATAGAAATATAAAATAAACATTTTCGCTTCGTTTCTTTCTCAAATCCACAGATAAGTATCTGCAGTAGACTAGCAATAGACACAAAAATATTTAAAAACCACTGGCAACATACTCGTATATATAATTCCTTTCTCAATAGATGGTACAGAGAACTTTGTGATATCTACCTTAGGATGGCATGGTCCCATTCCCATCATCATCTGGTGTTCGACTTAATGCCATCTCAAAGGTGCACAATGAAGATCACCAACCGTATCATATTGTCGGGGG
Organism: Volucella inflata; assembly: GCA_928272305.1. Lineage (NCBI taxonomy): Eukaryota > Metazoa > Arthropoda > Insecta > Diptera > Syrphidae > Volucella > Volucella inflata. Next base: position 70,908,407 of record OV743719.1, read on the forward strand.
GTTCTACAATATGTCACACCACAGGTACATCAAATTCAGAATCGGAAGCGTTGTTTCGGTCTTTTTGAAGAGGGAAAGGGGGCCTCCAAAAAAAAGGAAACAGGGCAATGAAACGTTAACAAGAAGTAGCTCTTAAGAATCTGAAAGGTGTCATCACCAAACGTTATGAACTAACCTCTCTAGTTGAAAGTATTGAAGACTTTGGACAGACCACATTTGAGGAAGACTGGAGTCCCTGCAAATCGAAGCAAAAGGAATATAACAATCAAATTCGAAATTTCGAAGAATTCCTCCTATGAAGTCATCTGATAGAACCTACAATGAGTCGGGCTCCAGCCTGTCTCATGCCATCAATGGTGAGGCCGTCATTGTTTCCTTTGAAGACTTTTTAGTAGTAGCAGACTGCGCTGCTTACCTGACACTGGTGTCCATATTTAAACCCCGGCTAACTGTTAGAGTAGTCTCTAGACAGATCGTCAAAATCGTCAAAAAGAACTTTATACAAATTAGTTTGACTTCTTTCATGTTGGGGAGCGTGGGTGTGCCCAGGTTTATCCTCTCAAAACTGATTTGTGAGCGTTTTCTTTGTCCATGATGCAACATGCCTAACTAGGATACAAGATCCTGCGGGACTGACCTGTAGGAGAGGGTACTCTCGACTATGCATTTTTCGACCGCATTTGTTATCTGGCCTACCAGAGAAAACCCACTCATGGCGGATACCGGGCGGTAATATGTCATGGTGAGAGTAAATAGGGGCTCTTATCACCATATCAACACTCTTAGTTAATAGTTCTAACGTCTAGGCTCAAGAATATGCAGATGATGAAGCTGAATTGTCCATGCGATCATGGCTATTGACTGTTTGGCCAAAAACAATTGCCGGCTCAGAAGTCATCGGTGACTGGTGCACCAGGAAAGCGCTTTCAGTCGATCACATCACAGCGAAGGTTGTTCTCTTTACGAGAATACTGACTAGTCTGACTCATTTTGTGGTTATATGCATCACCATACGTTATTTCAATACAGTATGATATTTGTGCATATTCTGCATTACAAACTTCTTTGCAGTAAACATGTCACGTTGAAAACCTTTGAGGTGCTCTTTCTGGCCAAGTAAAGGAGGTTCCTTTGGATCTACACAGATTTGGTAAGACCGATTGTATCCTATGCGTCAGTTGTTTTGTGGAACAACTTTTCATTGTTGCTAGATACTCCAAAAAGCGGTAATTTTCAACTGCATGGAGGTATTAGCTAGAATGTCTACCTTTGCTCTTAACACACTGATGAATAACCCCTCCACTGATGTTTATATTTTTTCGGTTTTAAATGAAGTGATCTGTGGTAGAATGTCTATGGAATTTGGATGACCTTATCGCCTTTTGACTCTGTTTTACGGACAATAATCTCAGAACTACTACTGAGCCGGAACTTTTAGCAAACTGAGTCTTCTTTCGGACCGAGGAACAGTTGGATCATGTGAGAATAATTGCAGATTGAATGAGTGTCCAGGGTTTCAGTGAATCAAACGAATGCCTTCCGACAGTTACATTTCTGACGATCCTCAGTTGTAAATATTGCATTCTCTTCTGGCGTCGCAAGGAGCTGCTACGTTTTGCTTAACACCTAAATGGGTCAGGCATAAGTGATACACGTTAATAAATTAATGAAGTTCATCTCAGGTGTAAGGGATACGTTGGAAAAGTGTTATTAGCCGATTGTGTGCATTAAACGGAGGTACTGAGAAGGTGTCATGTGTCTGCTGAATGCATTGCATTACTGCAGGAAACGGTTCATGTGTGTGGTTGATGACCGGATACTAGTGAACGGTGTCAACAATATTTTGCTTGTATATCTGCGTACAAGTGATTGAAGTAATTAGGAGTAAGATTCCTACAACTCTCGCATGAGTTATTCTTTGCAAGAATGCCTTCAAGTCCCAAGTCCTAACGATTCGTTTATTTTTTTTTTAGTGTCTTTAAGATAGTAATGATTTCACCTCTAACTGAACTATGTAGCGTCCTACTTTTCTAGATGTATCAATGCATAATTTGCTTATTTAAGTGGACCTTGCTTGGGGGTGAACCTGAGCGTTTTTAGTTGACTGCCTTCGGTTGCCCCCTTCAAGTTGGTTTAGATCACATTCTACCTGTGCGTGCCGCCTAAGGTGCGGTCTTCTTCTGCTGCGTTGTCTCTCTAGCTTAGATTCGAATGGTTAGTGGGCTAAAAAAATTGGTGTGTATTTGCTCTACGTGTTTTAGCCATTTCAGAAGATCGATGCTCAGTTTTTTTTGTCTGGTTTAGATTATTAGACAACTTTAATAGTTTGTCGTTGCGAATATATCTCGAAGGCCTTTTCGACTGAGGATATCTTCATCCGTTTTCGATAGAATCCAAGATTCAGTGCCTTTTATAAAGTCTCTTCGGTTTTTCGAGATAAGTCGTACCTTCTTAGCCAAAAGAAACAGCGATAGACAAGAGTTATTCTTCGTTTTATTTCTCCGAAGTTGTGATTAGAATTTATTTCAGAGGCAAAGTAGACAAAGTCCCTTACTACCTCGAATATAAAGTTGTAAGCTGCGACGTTTTGTCCAATTCGCCAATGCTGTGTGCCCCTTCTTTTTAACAGCATATACGTTGTTGGCTTTATACAGTTCATCTCTATAATTGCAGTCATATGTGCCCTTAAAATCGATAAAAAGATGGTGGGTATCAACATGGACTTCTTCAGCTTCTCCAGGATCTACTGGAGGTTAAAGATGTGGTTGATTGTGAACTTTCCTGGTCTGAAGCCGCACTGATAGGGGCCAATCAGGTTGTTGACGGAAAGTTTCAGATGTGCACACAATATGCCAGATACAATCTTGTACGCGATGTTGAAATTGGAGCATTAGAGGGGATCTTCTTTTTTGTGAACCGGGCAAACAATACTGAGATTCAATTCATCAGACATACACTCTTCTGACCGGATTTGCGAAATGAGTCAAGATTGAGAAATGTCAAGAATATCATTTCCAGCAGTTTTGAATACCTACACCGGTAAGCAGGCAGGTCCTGCTGTTTATTTGATTTCATGGATAAGTAATACGAGTATGTATACTTAACCAGAGGCGTAGCAAGTGGGGTGCGCCAGGTTTGGGGGTGAAATCCGATTGTAAGAAAAAACTTAAAAAAAATTCCAGTAGGTAGAAATTGCCTCAAAAATAATTTACACACACACACACTATGATATCCGCCCCTGGTACTACCCACTAGCTACGCCATTGACCTAACGGTGAAGATATCCCCTGTGCACGGCGATGTTGAAGTAACTTAGTTGCTTTCTAAGGATGCTTTCAGCCAAAAGAATTGCTTCAGTGAATTAACGCAGTTCTTACTCTATATTTGCATCGAATTTAGCTCTATTTCTACTCATGATAAGATACTTGCGGAGTGATTTCCAAAACAAAACGATCTTAAGAAACTATTCTTTTTCGAGCAAAATATTCAAAATACACAACTGAACTCACTCATTAAGTGTTGCATACTGGGCGCGTCCATTTCGTATTGATTGCGATTTGACAGTTGATATTTATGCTTCATTGTGACGTAAAAAGTTTTTGACATTAATTGCTTACAATAATGGAATAGGGCGACATCGAAAATCGTATTATTGTAGTTGGCCTACTTAAATAACAACACTGTGGCGCTGGCAGCCCGGTATGGGCCATGGCCTAGCTTCTTGACACTCATTTGTGTTGCTCATGTTGTCATTTTTGTCACATCTGAGCGGGGCCTACGGTTTATCGCCGAGTCCGAACGGCACTCCTTAGAAGCTTTTTCGTAGGCAATTTTACTTTCGGGAGTTTGCCATTGCCCGCCGAAAGGGTGATGGCGATTTGAAAAATTGTTGGTGACCCAGCCAGGAATCGAACCCAGACTGTCTGCGTGATAGTCCAATGAGCTAACTATCGCGCCATCGCCATGCAACTTAAATGCAACATGGAAAAAGGCGATATCTTTAGGAAGTTGCGACCGCTTGGAATCACTCGCAATTTTGTGGATCGTGCTGTGAGGTTGTTTGAGGATATTGGTGGAGTATGAGACCGTCAAAGATCCGACCGTCTGCGCACTGTGAGAACTCCGAAAGCGATCAAAGTCGTGAAGAAACGAATCAATCGAAAACAGAAAATCAAGTCAAAGACAAATTCTGTTTACTGGCGAGAAAATCTTCACCATAGATGAATCGTTCAATAAGCAGAACGATCGTGTGTATGCTCGGTCATCCAGAGAAGCATCCCAACTCATCCCGAGGATTCAAAGAGGCCACCATCCCGCGTCTGTAATGGTATGATGGGGAGTGTGCTACGATGGCGTTACTAAGTTCCACTTTTGCGAGAAAGGAGTGAAAACATCTGCCAAAGTATATCAATCGACCGTCTTGGAACCCATTGTGAAGTCTCTCAACCAATCAATATTCAACAACAAGCCATGGACCTTCCAGCAAGACTCTGCTCCAGCTCACAAAGCAAAAACGACTCAACTGTGGCTCAAAAACAGCGTTCCGGACTTCATATCAACGGATGATTGGCCAGCTGGTAGTTCAAACCTCAACCCGTTGGATTACAAGTTTTGGGCCGTATTAGAGGGCATGGCTTGCTCTACTCGACACTCAAATATTGAGTCGTTGAAGCGAGCCCTTGTCCGTGCAGTGGACAATTTCCCCATGCATGAAGTGCGTCTCGTAATCGATGAGTGGCTACATCGTCTTAAGTCGTGCTGGAAGGAAAAATGAAGTTTTCATTGGCTCTGATTTTTCAGTGTACCAGTCTTTATGACTTGACCAGGTACATGTTTTGGTGATAAAGCGCTTTAAGTACGTATCAGCGCCGAGTACCTGCGCCTTAATACGAGGCAGTTAACCGCTTGTTTGGACATACCTACACCTTTAGTGCCCTTCTCGTCGCCCATCGATTGTAAATGTCCGCATTTATCCCAGGAATCTTACAATATACGGCAATCACATCGATCCGCATTAAATGATGCACCCAGATCTGTGTGTATAAGTGCCATCCGCTTGCCCAAAAAATTCCATTTACTCTGTATCTCCTTAAATTTGTTGCCAAAAAAAAATCTATACCAAACCAACTCATGCGAATGGAAAAATCATTCCAAATGACAATCACTCCATCCTCCAAAGCACCTTTCGACGTCTGCGCATAGCAGAAACGCAAAAATCTGCAGAATCATCCGAATCATCCCAGAGGGGTTGAGCAGAGCAAGCCAGACTAAAGTTATTTCCGTCCCGACCTTAGTTATTTTTGGAATCCCCATTGTAAATTGCAATTGACTAAAGAACTGCCTGTATCTCGGGTCTGTGGCATGCTTGTGCATGTGCCTGTGCTCTTTGGCCCTTGAAATTACATTTCATTCTCCAATTCGTCGCAAGGATTAAAGTCTAAGGACCCCCCCTCCACTCAAAAGTTCGACAAATCTGACAGTTGGTTCATTTCAAAAGTTACGATGCGACCGGTAGGCGAAACCACTGGGTAGACAAACTAACGCCAACTACACTCGTATATACGTAATTGACTTGAGGCAGGGATTTATTTTCCGTGCATGTAGCATAGATTATCGGGGTGGAGGATTCTATAGGTTGTATGCTTATGGGGTGGAATCTGTTTGCTCTTTGATTTATGGATTTTTTCCAAGGTTCTCCTGGTGGATGCTGTAATGCGGTAGGTGGAGTGAATGTTTATGGCGGGATTAAGAGTTAGATTCTAAATCCATTAAGAATTAATGAGCCTTGAGATTAATTTGTCAGTCGTAGTGTAATGTGAATGGCACTACGGATCAAAGGCACATACCTGAGGCATTAACTTCACGATAAAGATACCAAAAAATTAAATACCCATACTTTGAGTGAGACCTTCCGTGTGTACTGAAAGCTCAAGACCAGTTCGCTTTATTAAGACCGCTTTATGCTGATAATCCAATCCCACACACACACACACACACACTGTAAGTTGGGTCGTGTCGCATCGCGCTTCGGGCACGACTTTCGCTTAATTAAATTGCCCCTCGCCGACATCTTAATTCTGTCGGTGACAGTATCATCTCCAAAAAATCGATCACGCACGAGTAGGTACTGTAGGTAGGTATGTATGTGAACGTACAGTGCAAAGAGTTAGTGTTTTTTAGCTCGACTGTAGGCTAGCAGTTTCTCAAAGCACGAGGTCCAGTAACAGAAGTCCAATGGTCGTTTTAATTGAGGCAAACGATGATCTCGCGCCCGCGATCGAAATCTTTTCCTGCTGCAGACTCGCATTGGATGCGTCGTCATCCTCGTCGTCGACACAGGGCCACCACTACTGGCGGAAACTAAATAACTGAAAACAGTGGCTTAAGCTGCAGTTACAGTTCTCAGTTCTGCAACTGCGAGCACGTCCCCTCCAAAGCAATACGTCATCCGCGTATCTGATCGTGGCGACACAGAGACACAACAAAAAACCAGCTCTCTCTCGCTTGCAGCACTTAGAAAGCAATGCACGATCATTAATTTCAGATCCATTACAGCGTGTTTCGGGAGCACCATTGCTATACAAGAAACAGGCAATAGCTACAAGTATCAAGGCAGTGTCATCGTCAATTGAAGGAGGCGGTCGGTGGTGGCCCAAAGTGAAATACGAGATTACAAAAGGAAACTCCATGGATCACTGATCATTGCTGACAAGCTGATTGTTCTTTGAAGAAAAATGTTCCCACTCGACATTTAGAATGGAGTTCAGTCCAGACTGTGGCGACATAAAAAACGGTACCATCTCAGATGTCATTTCGATTGGTGATGACTATGAGATGGTAACAAGATGAGAAAAAAAAAAACAAAACGGATTATAGGCACCCGTGTGGAATTCTACGATCAGTGATCACTGATCACACAGATCACACAGATCACCTGTTGGGTCAGTAACCACAACGGCGACGATGGTGACGACGACGACGATGACTGCGAAGGCAAAGACTACAACGACGATGAAGATGACGAAGATACGAATACCGTACTCGTATCTCAAATATGAATATGAAGATGCGTAAAAGACCAACCAGTCCCTGACCAGGAACCCAGACCAGTGGAGTGCACTGTTGCAGTGCACCCTACCTGCTGTAGCGGCGGCGCGGCGGTGATGGCGCCTGCATCCCGCCGTGAATTGTCTGATAATTTTGGAATGCGTTCGCATGCGAACACAAGTCGACCAAGACGGAACGCCAGCCGAGCGGGATGCAATGTGAGTTTAATATTTAGTTGTGTACCCTTGGTATGGATTACTATTACCTAGATGCGTTAGGAGTAGTTCCTATTCAGAGAAAAGATAGATTGAGAGTTTAGTGTGGATTAAGAGCTAAGAGCAGTGCAGGCGCATGGTGATCAGTTGGGTTCCACTTGTGATGCACCAATGTGACTGAGGTTATCTGCGCCTGTTGAAGCTCATATTAGTTATAAGGAATCACCGAACCAGGAGAAAGAGAGATTCCCCGATTGAATTTGAATTTGAGGCTGAGCAGGAGATTTATGACAGTTATGAGGGCTATTGAACAGCAGGTATGTTTCGATCGAACTCAGATACTTCTAGTGTGAAGTGAAAGTGAAAGTGTTTGTTTTTTGTGTTGCATAAAAATTGTTTAGTCTCTCGCATAAGTTATGTGAATCCGATGAAGTGTATCTCAAATTACGGAGGCCAGCAACGTGTATCATAAGTGCACCATGGTATTGCAAAAAGCCAACAAGCGAAGTTTTGTTTTGTGAAACTAATTGTTGTGGGCAGTAGACTTTTTCCGGCGAGATAAGCTGGATACATCCTGAGGCATTTCCCGTTAAATTCTCTGCTATTTTCTCTTCTCTGAAAAGGTTGAGTATCTGTTTTCTTCCTTATCTGAGATGGATCTGTAATCTTGAAGGGTGAGTTTCTAGAAATAACCTTTCATCAAGTAACAATCGGTCGGCGCAATATCTGGGAAATATGGCGGGTGGAGTACGACTTCCCATTTGAGGTAGGATTGAACGGGTTTGGCAACGGGAGGCCGAGCGTTGTCATGTTGTAAAATAACTTTTTCGTGCCTCTGCTCGTGATCATCTCCATCGCATCGTTGGGTTTTTACAGTTCGTAATAAATAACACCGACCTGGTCTCACCAAATACACAGTACAACTTTCGCAGCGTGAATATTCGGCCGAGTCGATGGCGTAGAAGAATGACCGGTTAGTTAGACTTTCTTTTCTTTAAGTTGCTGTAATGAATCCATTTTTCATCACCCGTCACGATGCGATGAAGGAAACCCTTCTTTTATGCCGCTGAAGCAGTTGTTCACTGGCGAAAAAACGACGTTAACCGTCCCTTGGCTTCGTATCATAAGGAAAGGAAGTTCCGTATTTTCGAATCATTCTCAACGCATGCAATCGCCTGGAAATGGCTTGGCGGGTAACTCCCAATGCTGAAGCAAGCTCTTTTTGCATTTGGCACGGATCAATTCAGCGTCTTCGAAGGATTTTGGCCTTCCTTCACGCGAACGGTCGTCAACATCGGAAACACCGTCTTTGAAGCGACAGAAACAATCACCGCACGTTGTTTCAGAGGCATCTCTGTAAACTTTTTGCTTATGTCAATGTAAATTTAAAATGGCTGTCAATAGTCACTAGTGAAGACACGAAGTAACTCGTTAGTAAAAAGAATAAATAGATCTCTGTGCAGGGCTAAATGATGCTGCTGTCCTTTACTGAGAAGTTTTTAATCTTAACCCGAAATTTTGTCAGTTAGGTAACCACGATACCGTCTGTAAGCCCCTGATAGCAAGCCGAATAAGTTAGTCAGTTAACTTAGCCTTAGTTAAGGATTTCAAGACATGGTGATTCTGTTTAGACTTTCATTTACTGTATTTCCGGAAGCCGTACTGCTTTACATGAACAATGGAATGACGTCCAACAAAGTTCAGTAATCGCCTTACCACAGTCTCTTCCAGAGAGTTTTCCATAACCGCGAGGATTGATTTAGATTTGTAATTTGAAACTAGACTTCTTACGCCTCCATATATAAGAAACGGTGCCACAGATTTTTCATTGAATAACGCTTTAACTGACTATTTTTGAGACAAATGGAGTGAAAGTTTTAGCATGATATTTCATATTTTGAGGAACATATGAGTGACCAACACCTTCTTGAAGTATGCTGAGTCAGACCGCGCGAATTTGACTGAACTGGATGTTCAATAAGCCTGAGTGGCTTATGTAACTACTACGACATACTTGAGCTTTGAACGCGGCTTCTTAGGATTTTTAACAAATAACGAGCAGCTGAATAATTGGTAGGAGACCCTTAGAGCTATCACGCAGATATAACTGCCATCCATGAAGTGCCATGACATAGATCAGGTGAAATAGAGGGCAAAAGCAACTTCAATCTTGAGCCCTTGAAATGAGCTAATGAGTGAACGTCAAGTTACAATCTATGTACATCAAAGCTAAGCTCGTGATACGTACATAAGTCAGATGTTTGTTTAGTCTTACAGATTAAAAGGGCGAATTTATCAAAGACTTCTTCTATATTATGTGGCAAGAACGACGTTAAGATAGTCTTTGATCATTTTAATGCCAAATTAGAAGTCATATTGGCTTTTCTGATAGAAAAGAAGAAAGCCTGAGAGGTGCTCGATCGCGGTCGTGAAGAGGTGCTACAATAATAATGCGCGAAGGATACGAAGAAGTATATAGAATAAGGATGAGAACGTAACAGATCGTTCGTATTCGTTATTGAAAATCTATTACAGACTACCAAATGGCGAAGAAGAACAACACTCCACTGTCTAGCAGAATGAACAATTCCAAGTAGACGATGATGATATCTGAGATTAAGACAAAAAAGGCTAAGGAAAAAAGACTTCATGCGGATTATTGTATTTGATGAGTCAGGAGTTGGTTTGGTAGGAGTACATACCGATTCGGATGTAAAAAATGATTGTTTGTCCGATTATCAAGAAGAAAGGTACAGTATGCGCACGCTTGGAATCCCAGTAAGTCATCATAGATGTGATTTAAGCCTGCTAAGTCTGAACAGATGTTTACCTTATAGCAGATCTTAGAAAATAACCTCCCACCTATACACATCTATTCTTGGAGTCATGTCTAGTTTTGGTGTCCTAGGAGGACAATGAATAATGACATTATCGAGACATTTAGCGTCAAAACAGAATTACCACAAGGTGGTGTGACTACCAGAGAACAAACATTTTAAAATTCAGTATAACTTGGTACAATTCTCTCCAATCACTGTTTTTTGAACAAAAAAAAACATATTACACTTAAGTTTCTCACAAGATAATGAAGAAAGCATGCTATAAGATACTTATCGTCACGTTCCACGCATTAACTTGCTGAAAAATGGATACAAAATGCCTTTGGTAGTCTCGAAGGAAAATTTCTTAAGGTAATTTTTGCTCCGACTACAAAAACACAATTTGGAAAAAAGAAGCTGAAACGTAGTTAGTATACAAAGCGGAATTGAATTTGTCAGAAAGTGCTAGTATTCATCAGTTTGAATGACTAGGATATGTTTTGGCGAATGAATGTGCCACCGTTCCCACAAGCAGGATCTTTGAATCCATACCACAGGGACAACGCGGTAAATTATAATTTTGCTTAAGTTGGTACGCTCAATTGAAAAACCTGGTGCGCGGAACTGGGGACTGTTTACCACTACCCTAAACGAAGAGAGGTGAAGTTAAGTTCCAGGTTGGCTCCGAAATGAAGTATCTTCTAATGAAACAACTATTTAAGGTCACACAGTTATGCTGAGTTGCAAAACACAAACCAAAGTCTAAGCAATGAAGACCTATCCATAATTTTCTAAATCAGCAAAACTGCTGAGCAAATAAGGCCATTGCGGTTGTCACTGAAGTGGATTGATTGAGTGCTCTCACATGTTTCCATTATCTGTTCTCGAAGCAAAACAGTAAAGAGCTTGGAATGATGTTTTTTGATCAACAGATCAACACATTGCCTTTTCATGTCATCGTTATATAGTACATAGATACTTTAATAGTTAGTTTTAGTTTTAAGTGCATTTTATTTTACTTATCATTACTTCTTACATTCTAACAAAAAATGCTTAAATGCTAGCTTAAAATTACTAAACAATCTTATATTAACTTACTGGCCCTACACAGGCACTCTAAGCTACTCTAAATTCTTATATCTATGTCTTTCGACTTTATTTGCATTTTATTAATAAATATTAATTTTTTCTACTTATTCTAAGAAAAGAATTATTAACAAAAAACTTAGCATATGGACATTATTTTTTTATTTTTATAAAAGCTTAATATCTAACATAAAATAAACCTTAATCTACCTAACCTACATACATACACACATATAGACGTTATACACAATAATATACATACATTAGTGTATACCTTTATATATACTAATATATACATATCTTCCTTAAATGCTAACCTAAACCTATGTAAGCTGGCCATCGCTATTTACAGAGCAAATAGATTAGTCAGCTCTGCCTCATTAGTGAGGCTGGTCCGTAATTGACGGAAACGACGACGAAACATCTTCCCCATCATTCAACCACCAGAAATGCTGGTGCTGCCGAACGACATCCCTCTTATCGCGGTTCCCCACCGCCCTACTGAACCTTAGACGATCCACCCTGCCGTGTGCGACGTCTCTGTTGTAGTTGAGTCCCCTATCCCCAGCTGTCCGAGCGACATTGAAGATTAACGGGACCGCTGATCTATCCTGGATCAACCCTATCTGATCAAGGTAGAGGAATGCTTCCGGTGGAACGAAGCCGTTAGAGCGCACACTCTCATGATAAAGGTGATTGGGGAAGTAAGCCCCAGATATCAGGTTATTCGTCGAGGCCATTGCTCTTGCAACGTGCCTTCGAGTCAGCTTAATAACGAAGTTGTCCACTCGTATTAGGTTCGCCCTGTTGTAAAGGACCTCATTAGGATAAAATTTTTTGTACTCCGACTCTGGTGTTCTGTACAAGCGAAGACAAGCCCTAAGGTAAGCCCTCTCAAACACCCGAATCTTTTCCATTAAGCTTGCTCGTACATTGAACCACACGGGACACCCAAATACCAGCATGGGCCTGATAAGGGCCATGTAGCAGATTATCTTTACCCTCGCATCGAGTTGGCTGCTATAAAACAGTCTCTTTGTGAGGGCAAAAGCGCCTTTAGCTCTGGCCAGAGCAGCATCTACATTTTTGTTAAAATACAGAAACTGATCTAGCCAAATCCCAAGGTATCTGACTACATTTCGACAGGCAAGAGGCTGTCCATGTTGTCCAATGATCGAGAACTTTCGCCATTTTTTTCTGGTATCCCTAGAGGCTCCAGACAACGGCGTCCTAAAGAGAATGGTTTCCGGCTTCTGAAAGTTGATTTTCAACTTCCAGTCATCGCAAAATCGTCTTATCTTATCGAAGTCGCGCTGTAAGAGACTATTAATGACCTCGATTTTTGGACCTGTTCTGTACGCTATCAAGTCGTCTGCGTACGCAATAGTATGGGGAAGTGAACCAATCAAGTCGCTTGTGTAAATGTTGAATAGGATCGGCGAATTGACCGCGCCTTGCTGAAGACCATTTTTAATTTGAAATATTCCAACAGAAGTCACATCACCATTTTTCACGATGAACTGTCTGTTGGTAAGCATATTATAAAGAATGTAAAAGAGTGGTTTACTGATCCCCAGCCTAGCCAACTTGTAGAAAAGACCCTCTAACCATACAGTGTCGAAAGCCTTCTCCAAGTCAATTAGGCAGGCACCAGTACACTGTTTTTTGCCTTTATTCCATTGGATATCGGACACCAGTTTAGACGCGGCATGTGAGATAGCATGTCCTGCCTTAAAACCGAATTGGTTATCCGGAACTATATGTTTGTCCTCAACCCACCTAGTCAGAGCTCTATTGATTACTTTTTCGAACACCTTACGGATATTCGGAAGGAGACTTATCGACCGAAGATTCGCCGGATTGAATATATCCTTTCCCTTTTTGGGGATAGGTTGAACCACCGCCGTTTTCCAATGCGCTGGATAATGTGCATTATTCATTGCATTATTAAACAGGGTGGTATAAATGTCCACCGCTTCTAGAGGAAGATGTCGAAGCACGATGTTCGGAATTCCATCGGTCCCCACTGATTTCTTACTTCTGATTGTGCCGAAGATCTCATGGAGTTCTTCCTTCGAAATGAACGGGTGTAGGTCACCTTCTCTGGCAATGACATTATTTGCCATATTTTCATCGCTGAACCGGGTGAAACCAGAGCCCTCGGATCGTCAGTTCTCTACTTCATTTCGAATATAGAAGTTGTGCACCAAGACGCGATTGTCCAGGTCATAATTAGGGCCAATAATATCATTGGCCTTGCATACTTCCTGGAAAGTCGCCCCTATGGCCTCAACCTTCTCCTGTGGATCCTCGATCACAAATAAGTCGTCATCATCAGCGGCCTCATTTGTATCAATGCCTGCAATTGTTAGTAACCGTTCGTTGTCTGTAGTCCGGGCTATTTTAAGACACTGAAGGTCGTTTTGATTTTTTCTCCGAAATAGTTTATTTATTTGCGGGAACATATTCGGATTGCTGGTGTTTACAGCCCGTACCTTATTGTTCCAATACAAACTTACAGCTATTCTGTAATTCTCTTTGATTAACATTTGAATATTTTTAATCGACGACTTCAGTGTCCTAATCTCTGGGTGTTGTGTGTCTGTAAACTGTCTGTACAAGTTTTTAATAGATACTTTAATATCGGTTAGACAGTGAACTATTGTTTGCAGTGAAAACTTTCTCAGAGACATTGTGCTTTCGGAAAATTATTTGCATCTTTTCTTCTCAAGTCCAGGGGAGGCTTGGATTCCACCCACCAGAGGAACCAGTGGCACGATTTAAAGCATCTCGATGCTACCATTTGCAATCAAAGATGGAAAAAACAACAAAAAATACCTTTAAATTAATTGCAATGCGATTTATACATTAAGAACATTGGAGAGAACAAAATATTTAGTGACACGATGGGAATAAGAGCTGAAAATTATTTGAAGGGGTAAATACAGCTGATTAATGTCCAGAGATGCCTGCGGCATAGAGAGTACACTCAATAAAATTGTGTTACGGTGATGATTGGGAAAATATCGCTTGCTTATGATGTTTGAATTCTCTGGCATGCTGCCTTTGTGGTAGTCTCAGAAACTATTGCCGGAATAAATAACGATAAAAAATAAGTAGCGCAAATCCTGCAGGCAATGTTATTAAATACAGAAGGTTCAGAGTTTGTGAAGCCCAACCTAGGTTTTCTAATCAAAGGTAGGTGCTGTAGCATTAAAATGTGCCTCTTTGTTACTACAAATCATGTAGCCGGGTAGATGATATGTGCAGCCTGTGGGACTAGCGCCGGATATTTGCAGAGAAAATGGTAGAAAGTTTTCTTTTTCTAAATTCTCAAGCTTACGCATCTAGTCAATCAAAAAGAGACTCCATAGTGTGTACCAACCTTCTAAGCAAACCTTGAAAGGTTCTTGCGTATTGTGGAAAACGCTCGAATTCCTAAATATCGGGTTTTCCAATAGGGACTTGACAACTTTGAATTTAATTTGTGAACGCACTCTTTCACAAATTATCAAACTTTCACTGTCAGTTTATTCAGTAAACCCAACCTTTTCATCATGGTGAAGTACATGAACGAGCAACGTCTGCGAATTATAAAAAAATTTTACCGAAATTCAGAGTCGGTGACTGCAACTTTAAGAGCGTTAATTCCAATTTTCGGTCGTAATTCTCGCCCTAGTAGACAGGCAATAACAAGTTTAGTGCAAAAATTTGAGTCTACATATTCGTTGTGTGATGTTGCCGTGTCAGTGAGACAACGGGTTGGTCGAAGTGTCGAAAATATCGCTGCTGTTCAGGCGTCCGTAGCAAACGATCCAAGTCAGTCAATTCCACGGCGATCTCAAGAATTGGGCATCGCTCAGACCACATTTTGGCTTATTTTGAGCCATGATCACCGATTATTTTTGGCCCGAATTGGAAGATATGGACCTGGACGATATGTTGTTTCAACATGATGCTGCCACAAGCCACACAGCACACGTTACAATCGATTTATTGAAGAGTAAGTATGATGAGCGTGTTAACTCAAGAAATGGGCCAGTCGATTGGCCGCCTCGTTCGTGCGATTTAACGCCGCTGGACTATTTTCTGTGGGGATACGTAAAGTCATTGGTTTATGTCAACAAGCCGACGACGTTGTAAGACCTCAGAGCCAACATTGAACGCGAAATAGTGGCCGAGTCGTTGAAAATTGGGTCCAACGAATCGACCGCTGCAAACGTGCCCACGGTGGCCATATGAACGAAGTCGAGTTCCATTCATAAATGTTTTGATTGTACTTCAAGCAGATAATAAAGTTTTTGAAATATCTCAAATGGTTTGTGTTTTATTTAAAAAAAAAGTTGTCAAGTCCTTATTGGAAAACCCATTGTAACGAGATCAGCAAATCGATGTCCACCGCCCACTTATCGAAGATAAAGTTTTATCAAGTATATCAAGGAATATCAAGTATCGGCGAAAAGAAGTTGGTTGGAACATTCTTCTCCAGCTCTAAACGTAAATAATGCATCTCGCCTTAACTGGCACCACGAGCTATATGGACTGTACACTGATACTTACTCCGTAAAGCGTGTCTAGCTCACAGTTAGTAGATGATCTATGAAGCTTAAGCCTATAAGGAACTCAGAAAAGAGAACATACTAATATTCGTTGAAAGGACCAAGTTGATGCGAACATAGCGAATATCATTTTCGTGGCTGCCAAACCAATCATACGTTAGGTAGGGGTAGGGCCATCTACAAACAAGCAAAACATCGGGCTCATGTCTTATTATTTTCAGATCAGGCTTCCATTCGGTGAAAAAGTGGGTTACTGGCGAAATAAGTGGCTCTTTTCCTTTCCAATCGTTACTTTCGCTTAAGTAGTCAATGGATGTAACCAACTCCAGCGACTTACAATTCCTTTTTCCTTTTTCATAGCAGCAAATGGAATGCCATCAGCAATGTTCTTTGGTATAACCATATGTCATTGCCTTTCCCCTTAACCTACCGCATCCTAAACCACTTGTAATTATCTGGTGAAACAAAGATTAAACACTGGTCCAACCCTCACCATTACTCTCCGGTCGTTATCGCTTCGGTATCCCTTTAATTGTCTGTTACCCATGCAATGCCCATATTCTTTGGATCATCGATCGCACATAAGAAAAAAACGAAGTTAACTGGTGATGTTAATGGAACAACTCTATCTCGTAATTAGCGGCATTTTTGTTACCTTAAACCCTTCCATAATTGAACCTTACCTCTATCGTGCTTTTGCTATTTATCACCTGCGACATTTCACATTTAGAGAGAGTATCGATCAGGCGAACAACTCACGCGCACAAACGTATCTTAATGTTATTCATGAATAATTCATTTGTCCCGCTAATAGACTAAACTATTCAGAAAACCACCCGAGAAGGAAGAACAGAAAAAAAGATTAAAAAGAAAAAATTCAAACTAATTAGGAACTGGACGTTACCACATTGGTGGTGAGGTGATTGTGGTGGTGTTACAGAGATGAAGGTTCTGGATAAACTTTAACTCTAACTCATTTCAGATACAAAACGACTTAATTCGATTGCTTCACCAACTTCACATTAGTGACTAACTGGGAACTGGGAACTAGACACTGGCCCCAAACCCTTTTGTCAGTATCTACCTATATCTAAATGCGTGTTCCAAGTGGCTATGTTTGTGGGCCATAAAACTAAATGAGTCGTTGCCCAATGTGACATGTTCTGTGTCCCGGCAAACCATAAAACTACTTCTAATGAGATAAAAAGATCATCAGCAGGATCATTGAACATCGCTGCAGTTGCACATGGAATTTCACCGGGTTGGAGTGGAATGCCAGCTGAATACTCGTATACTGGTCAAACTGGAACACTGTCCTAAGAGTAATTGAGATAAATTTTACGACAAAGCTAGGAATGCGTGACATTTTTTAACCGCGGGTGACCGGACGAGAGTTTTGCGCCTTAACATCTAATGAGTGAGTTTAACGATCGAGCATGCTATGATCTGATGTGAACGCGGAAAGATCTTCGCTTAAAGTCACGAATTTATTAAAGGAACATAGATTTTTGCATTGGAATGGCATAAGGAGTTCCTGGTAGACACGGTTCAGAATTGCTGAGCTTAAGAGGGGTAAGAAGGGGAATGGATGGTAATGGTTAAGTTTTCAAAATATTTTGATTATAAATATCGATAAGAGGACAGGTGCATGTCCAGACATCATGTACATCTTAAATTATCCTGAAAATAAAAAACAGGTCTATGACTTCAAATTCTCATATTAAAAATTGGTTTTATGTTCAGGTTGTTTGTCATGTACTGCATGAATCTGTAATAGCATCGGAATCTCACTTGATCAGTTCTTTTTTCTTGATGTAGTAGTTAAAGTGCATGACTGGCTGACAATCTTAATATCTCAACACTTGGGTTATTGCAACTAATGGCACGTTCATGCGTTTTTAATAAAGTAGATGTTTTCGTTCCATACTATACACCAGGACATCGATAATAGAGATCTTATGTATTAAGGTCCTTTTGTAAGAGCTATGTTCTTAGCCCATGAAAACAGCAGCTGGGAAAAGTGTTTCCTCTCTTCATCTCAACGGGTTGCATCTTAATTTTAATCGACAGTGGCTTCTTACTTACTTACTTTAGGTGGCGCTACAGTCCGGGGTGGACCTGGGCCTAAGTCAACAAGCTTCTCCAGCCAGCTCGATCCCTGGCTAGCTGCCTCCAGTTTCGCACGCTAAGTTGGCTGAGGTCCTCTTCTACTTGCGTGCGCCACCTGAGTCTTGGCCTTCCTTTGTCTGGCGTAGTTTGGGATATCCGCAACAGTACCTTGGCTACAACAAGGTAATGGTCCGAGTCGATGTTGGCTCCTCGGAACGTACGGACATCCATAGTGCTGGAGGAATGTCTTGCGTCTATCGCAATGTGATCAATCTGGTTAACTGTTGAATGAGCAGGAGTTCTCTAAGTCCCCTTGTGTATGCAGAGATATGGGAACCGCGTGCTAGCCACGACAATATTTCGCCCCGCTGCAAAGTCGATTAGCCTGAATCCGTTATCGGTGGTGGTGTCGTGCAGGCTATATTTTCCGACTGTTCCACCAAAGATACCCTCTCTTCCTAGCTTTGCATTAAAATCACCGAGGACAATTTTAATGTCATAGGTAGGGCATTGTTCGTAGGTCTTGTTAAGGAGCTCGTAGAAGGCATCCTTGGTGTCGTCATCTTTCTCCTCTGTGGGGACATGCGCGCATATGAGGCTTATGTTGGCGAATTTAGCCTTTATGCGGATTGCTACGAGGCGCTCGCTCACATACCGGAAGCTGAGGACTTCTTGTCTTAGTCTGCCTCCGACAACAAATCCGCATCCAAATAAGCGCTGCTTTTGCCGTCGATAGCAATTGCCGTAATAGATGTCGCTGTTTTTCATCTTCCTTTGTCCGGCCCATCCCATCGCATTTCTTGGATGGCGGTTATGTCTGCTTTGCAGCAGTCTCAGGCCTCCGCTAGTTGCTCGGCTGCACGTGGTCTATTAAGGGATCTAACATTCCACGTGCATATCCGAAGCTCATTGTCCTTAAATCGTTTGCGTGGGTTGTCAACAGTAGATCCGTCCATATCCGAGGCTAGTTGATGGTTCATAACTTAATTTTTTTTTAAATGGCCGGGCAGTTACCCCGGCGGCACAACCCCCAACCTGGAGGACCAGTTCCATTTTTAATGCCCCTAGGACGAGGGGTCGGTTACACCGAAGCCAGTAACCCGTTGCGGGATGTGAGTGCTGCCGTTGGCCCTTATAGGGCTCGTCCGCCACCATCTCTTTTCCAAGACCCTGACTAAGTCCTGGAAATCCTTTCCGGCCTGAGATCCTAATATGCCGGAGTAGCCCGGATAAGGTCTTGTTTTGTTTTTCCGACACTAATTCTGGTTAATGGCGCAGGAAACTTGCCATTTGCCCCCTTCACTTCGCAACCTCTAGTGAGATTCCCAGATGGCGCCACGGGGAGGCGTGAAGTAGGACTTGTTAGCAGAGCTGCAAGATGTTCGGCTGCAGAGGCTCATTCTCGTCATTTAAGGAACCAGCACCTGTCGGAAGATGCTACTTCTACGAGGCCTTATACTAATCGTTGCTGACAGTGGCTTCAATCAGCTGAAATAATATGTGACAACTTGTTACAATTTTTTGGTTAAGAAAAAACCATCTTAAACCTCCGTCAATTTATGTGTCATGGTGCCCCATATTTGCTGCAATTGTGATTCAAGCGAAAAGTCGGAAGATTCTTTCCGTAATTAAGGTTTGAATTCCAGCCACAATACTGCTCCCGCCAATGGATATACCTTCTTAACGATGTTATAGGATGGTTTAGCTTAAGTTTAACCAACACAAGTTATCGAGAATCACTGCATTTATGTCCGAATCTGTTTAACCATGAGACCAGTAAATAAAATGTCCCCTATTTTTATGAAAAGTCATAGACGATTAAGTAAAATAAAGGCGTAACCACCAAGTAAAAGGTGATTCTTTTAGATGTATTATTTTTTAATATTAAAAAAAATCAACAAATTAACCGGTTAATCTTTATAATCAGTTTTTAGGAATTATTTTATCATTTGAATTCCGACTGTAACTGCACCTGACATGGTGCACCCTTAAGTTCCAATCTCCGAAGACGCATTAGAGTATTACGGGTGGTGTTTAGCCAATGGTTCGGGTAAACCATTTGAAGCCAGCTTATTCATCTATACTTCCGAATTCAAGTATAACCAAAGGGGATAGTCTAGAAGTGTGATGGCGTGGCAAATTCACAGGTCTAAAGCGTGAAATTAACTGTTCATCGTATCATTCTTGCAATGAAGCTATGATTTCCAGGGTTGTGTGGCAGGTACAGCCGTCTTGTTGGAACCAAATGTCGTCGAGACCACGGCCTTGCATTTCAGGGAATCAAAAGACAGTTTTTATGGCGCCATTCACAGTTATGTTCCGGCCGGCCTCAGTTTTAAACAAATATGGACCGATGACTCCAACCTTCCCATAAACCACAGCAAACTGTTGTTTTGTCCGGATGTTATGGCATCTACTGAACCTCGTCTGCTTGCTCCAAACCCCAAATACTTATTCACTTATTGACATCGCAACTAAGCAAGGAATGGGAAACGGAGACGTTTCGGAAGGCAGGCCGGCTTCAGTTCATGCAAGTTATGGACAGCAAGCAACACCATTTGTAGCAGCTTGAAACATAGCAACAGCAAGCTTGTCACGCCAACAAAGCGCATCTCATATATCCATACATGGTTTGGTAGTAAACAGCATACAAATAAAGTACTGCAGTGCAAGAATACCGATACCGTTCGGTGTGATGCCAACCAGCAGCACAGCAATAACTGAACCAGTGCAGTCGTCAACTAAACTAAACTATGCGCTGGTATCTATGGTATACTGAATTAAGCATTCAGTAGGCCGATTATGAGGACCAGAAGTTGCTATAATCGCACGAAACATATTTCTCGTAGAACGGTCTAACTCTTTTCATGAGCATTCAACATCATAAGAGTCGCCATCTATGTGTCAGTATTTGGACTTTTGGAACCACCTCATTATTAACATACATACACATATGCTTTCCAATAATATGCCAACCCTATTTGTATATCCCTTAACTATGCAATGATGCTCACTAAGATGCCAATATTTGTGCGATTCACAAACAAGAGAATCTTTGTACGTCTCTAACCCAGATTTGGGATGAGTTACAAGTTTGGAATGAATTTGCATGCAGCGCAAGGCATTATAATGGGTGAGCAGATAAGAACGATAGGAAAAAAAATTTAAATAAAACAACAACGGTGCGAGGTACTCGTATAAAATTGATTTTGGATTTACTTTGGAGCCACGTTCATGCCATTATGTGTGGAACAGCACATCTTTCAAATGGCCGCTCCAGCTTCGCTGGCAGTGCTTCAAGCGTCCGGTCCAATTTTTGATGACTCTGTCCAATATAAGCGGCGTTGTTCCGGCAAAAGCGTATCGAATGTTGGCCTCGATTTCGTCTAAAGTGGTTGACTAAGGACTTGAGGTCGCCCCAGAGAAAATAATCGAGTGGTGTCAAAAAGCATGATCGCGGCGGCCAAGTAATGAACGTTCGCTGGAGATGACACAGTCGCCAAATTTCTCCTTCACAATTTCGAGCGTTGTGTTGCGTGCATGCCATGTACCGCCGGTTTGTTAGAACAACAGCTCGTATATAACGATGTTGTCGAGCCATTAATGGAAACAGTGTCTCCTTCCTCATTTCGAAAGAAATAAGGTCCGATGGCATGCCATAAGGAGCCATGCGATAAACCACACCAAACAGTCAATTCTTGTGGATGCATGCTTCTAATAACGGCAATTTTGGTTGTTGACAAAGCCGCTGAGCCTAAAATGGGCCTCGTTCGAGAAGATGATTTTTTGCCTAAAAGCCGGACCTTCGGCTAACATTTCAAGCGGCTAATAAGCGAACTCATGCCGTTGTCTATGGTCGTCTAGCTTAAATTCTTGCATCAGCACTATCTAATACGAATGCAGGCCTAGATCCAACTGCAAAATAGGCCGGGTTGACTCTCTGGCGATGCCCAAACTCAGCTAATAGGCACCGAATCGATATTTCTGGGTCTTCTTTGATACCGGGCGCTCCGGGGGCTATGTTTTCTTCATTTCACAGCAGTCTGTCTGGATGGTGGCTAAAGAGCCAAAAGAGTGAACGTACGCTGCGACAAGTTGCCTGCAAACATGATGGCTTCAGTGTGTCACCCTTTATCATAAGAGACTGAAAGATTTTTTAATGAGTTCATCCAGCCAACCCTGCTGCCTTCAGAAATGAAGTGTTTTTTATTTGATGTAAGAACGAGGGCTTGTCTGTTTTGAGACTGGTTCACAGTGAAATAGCTTTTTGGTTTCTTCCTATTTGAAAAATAGAAGGACCTCCGTCTATAACCTGGAGAGGTTAACCAAGTTTATGCATCCAATTAGGGTGACCATATTTATGGTAAGTCATAGTTTAATGAGCAGAGAACTGTGATCTTTGCTGATTGAAGTGCTGGATTCGCATGAAGGTAAAGCCACCGCTGGTATTGTTTTTGACAAGGAGATTGGGCGTTCGTTAGTTATTAGTTGAAGCCTTCTTTTTTCTGACCATGTTCAAAGGGGAAAAAATACACTTTAATTTCTTAGAGCTTGGTCAGGATTTGCACAGTGATTTTGTCTTAAGACAGTGGTCTTTCAGAATGTGCCTCTTTTTGAACTCGTTCGATCTTTTCGATTTCTTGGGAGAGACAAGGAGTATTCGAACGTCTTATCTGAATTTAACTGTAGCAAGCTGGGTTTCTTCGGTACTTAAACTTATTTTGCCCGGCTCAGTCTGCGTTAACTTCAGAATACGTGCCCAGATTATGTTCGAAAAGACTACTCGAAGGTCACTTTATATGATCTACAACTTTTCGCCTACTCTAGATATCTTTGGGATCAACTAAGCCTTACAGCCACAACAAGGCAGTCATTTCCAAGCAATTTGTCTGATGTACAACCGCATCATGTTACAAATATTCAGTCTCTAAAGTTCCCTGAAGGAAATCACTAACCAGAACAAGGTGATACTCTGTTGATTCTGCTGTTGAATTTCCTAATAATGCGAAAGTGGTAGAAATATTAGCCAGAACGTTGCTTAAGTTCTTTATCTTTGCCATGGCGGTTTTTTTTGGAACAATATTGTGGGTGATCACATAAGGGCACTGATCAATGGTCAGTTCTTCAACCTATGAAGCAATCTGACAAACATAGCCGGCCAGGATTGCACGGTTTACATCCTAGTCAGGTTACGAGTATGTCTAACCAATTGTTGACTATGATTTGTATTTAACGTCATCTAAGAGGAGTTACAGCTTCATTCTTCCTCTACTATGTATTGTATTTATTGCACATCAATTTGTGTTGGCTGATCTTCTATTACTGGATTAAGCTCCTGATTGAGTTAAATGCCTTAAAAAAGAAACTGGTTCACTGCGTATTGCTCATCAAATTAATATTTTAAAATCCGAGATTCACAAGTGAAGTATCACCTTCTTGCCATTTTTCTCCGTCACCCAATCGATCGCTGATCGTTACAAATTAGCGCCAGAGAATAATGAGCTTCACCTTAAAATCCCTGATTATCACTCGGCTTTGTTTTCCTTCTCCAAATCGGCAGAAAGAAGACACGAGTTTGATTCTCGTACAGCAACCAGCAGGAGGTCAGGAGCTGATTTAGAAGGCCATATATCAAAGTCGCCCCTTGTTTTGGGTTTTTATTGTTATGGTACATCAGGCACACACGCACACAATACCGCCGTCGATCGGGGCCCTCTTAAAATATGAATTATGGGCGTGACCGCCCAATTTGACAGAATCATATTCACATTGTTAAAGTAAGACTAATGAAGGATCTCAGCTTTGTGGTGCCAATGCCAAGGTATGGTTTCGTTCCGATCTGATGATTCCGAAATGATGTGGTCCAATAGGGTCACTTTTGTTCGATGAGAATAAAAATAAAAACCAAATCGAGTGGGCACCCGAGTGCTACCAGTTTTCGAAAAAAGAAAGACCTCTCTGATTCTTTATGATTTGTTGATGGAAGGAAGTGTGGATAAGTGGCTTGGCCTGATGGGATTGGGATCAACTTTGAGTGGTTTAAGGCAATTTATCCTTTGTGAGCTGTTAATGAGGTGAATTGGTTTAACACGCCCTCAGCAGTCAGATTTGTGATGTTTTTTGAGTCTCATTCTTCCAAACTGCATTATTGACGTGTTAATTTGAGAATTACTTTGAGGATTCTAATGGTGATCATGACTGGATTCTGTTTTCATATAGAAAGGCATTTCGCGCCTGAGTCATCGCAACACTGTTGGCAGCGGCAATGTCACATTTGAGTTCAAAACATTTACGCACGTCCTTTAATTGCAGCAAATTAATGAAGAAAAATTACGACATGGCATCGTCTTCGTGTTCTCTTGACCCTGACAGCGCGAAACATTGCTTACTAGCTATGCCTTTCAGTTTGAATTCATTGAAGCAATCCGATCCCGAAAATAGCTTCAATCCACTTCGACTTGTTGCCAGTACCTACCCCGATGCGATAGCTTCGCGCATCTTAACGAATTGCTGAGTCAATTTGAGCGACATTCCTCGTACATCAATGCACTGCCGCGCATATATCATTCCAATTTGTAGGCAACGTTTTTTGGGGACTGTTCATCCGGACGGATTGCATCTGAAATTCTTACGAATATGTAGATGTGCATCGTTCAGAATTTCATTCATGCGTCGCCCCAAAGCGTTTCGAGTTGAAGTGGCAAATAATTATGCTGTGGTGCGCGTGTAATTGCCAAGTTGCATTGTTGAAATGGGCGACGGATTTATGGGGTGTAATTTGCTCGGAAGGCGTGCAATAAATTGACGTAAACTTGTGGGATGGCGCGCGCAAATAGTTGCCGTAATGGGGTGTAATTGGTTAAGAGCACTGGAAGTGACAATCGAAGGAAATGGTTTCGAGGGAAGGGTGGCAAAAGGTGCTGTTAAGTATCAAAGTCATCTGGACGAGCATATGGAATGTACTCGTATGTGATTTGTTTCTTCCTCTAGTGGGAATGCCACTGTTTGAAGACATTAAGGCACCAACATTAATTTTTTTTTTAATCGAATTTTTGTGTGGAGTGGTAGGGACTATCTCTGTTAAGTAGATATAGTGACGAAAAATTTCTGAATAGGTTAACGGCGGCGTCTTTCACAATCTCAATGAGGCTACTTGCACCAGACCGTTTAGCCGGACTATGAAGACCTTTCAGGTTTGCGTCTACACGCGGGCTTATATTTTCGTCGTGTAGACAAAATCTATTCGAAGACAATCAACAGCCTGGGACACGGACGAATATAATATTGCTACTTGAGGAAACAACGAATTCAGGATAGATCATGCTCTGGACTGCAATATGGAATTATGGGATCAGCCGGACAAAAAGCTGATGAAAAACCACGACAACTATTTCATCGGCTGGATTACTGTATCTAAAACGTAGTCCGAGAGGGGATTTCGGCCTCACCGGCGAGTTGAAATGATCCAACTCCAATGCTACCGCATGGGGAATATGAAAACTGATTTCGGATTCGAGAGGATTGGTCGTGAGGATCGTAGCGTGGCTTAACCGAAATGCTCTTCGTGAGAGGTTGTCAACGCATTCGCCGAGTCTCTTAATGGTGCCAAAGTCGTGGGTACACGGAGCGTATAAGGAAACGAATGTATTCCTGGTACGGAAGGCCAGAACGAGCAAAAGATGCTGTTGGCATGGGCTTGTTGCTGGGGTAGATAAGGGCATTATGGGGCAGTGATATCAAATGGTGTTCCGTAAGCTCCGTAGCTATAGTCCGGCCGATCCAAATAACCGCCTTCATGGAGAAAGTGGACTCTACCTCGTAGACAGAAAGAGGGGTAGATATCAGATCACACAAGGTCTCTCCTCACTTCCCACACTTTGTCGTCTCTCTAACCTCTGTATTTACTGGATAACGCACTAAGAATCTTACAGAAGAAGCTACGAGCGAGGATAGGAGAGCGCTGCAATCTCTCCCGTGCGTTCGGCAACGGCCTCTCGCTTACCGGGGTTGTAGAGATCGTTAAGCAGGCTTGGCAAGCGCCCTACAAGACGAGGAGTGCGGAAGGAGTGTTGGTCATCCTCTACGTTTAAAACGGCGAAACGGATCAATATCCACGTAGCCTTGATACGGCAAAGTATGCCGGACTACGTAAGAAAGATATTGGAAAGTGCGACGGGCTTCTGTCCCCCAGAAATGACACGGGGGCAGGCCTTACCAGCTTTGCGGATGAAGTGGCACTGGTATTGGTGTATTGAACCATCTCATCCAGCATCTCTCTGGACACAGGCAGCTCAACAGATTTCTACACTGTCCTGCGAGTACACGTTCTTCGTTAGATACAGCTGTTAGTGGGCCAGCTAAGCATGATACTCAGGCCCGAAAATATCGTTACGGCCAGTCGGTAATAACAGTAAAACAGAGTTAAACAGGCGGTGAACGGGTCTGCATCTCCTTACGCATAGATACAGCTCTGGCTCCTCCGGGTTGTCAGCGGTGTTTAACATAGGAATTTGTGGTCGCTATTGGAGGTACCTGAACAAAATATCACTGAAAAGAGATCACGGTGCCTTTTTGGCCTTTGGGATGCTTTCGGTAGATGTCTTTTGGATTAAGATCTCCCTCCTTATGGCAGTGGAGTTTTAAGAACCTGCACCGTGGTTCCACCCTGAAGTAGAGTTAATGCGATTCCAGGGTAAAAAAAAGCCACGCAGCAAGAGTGGGGATTAAGTGAGAATTAGATTGGTTCGAATCGAACCGTTTCTGTTTAGGATGTCTGCCAAAAAAAAAAAAAACCTCACCGTAAATGAAAAGATGTTACTTCCAAGGAAGATGTTTGTAAAAAAATATCGCTGTCAGGCAGAATGAACCATTGACCCTAGATGAGGATGACAGAATATTCCATCCCTGATCAAGGTTAAGTTAACGTGCTTTAAATTGTGACGTTTCAGGCCCTACCTTGTTCTGCTGCATCCCTTTTTTTCTGGAAATGTAGTGCAACGATCTGACATATTCAAACAGTGCTAACCATGACAACTCATCGAAAACAGCCATTTCCGACGTAACTGCCACCTGAAATTTGAAATATCGTCGACGAGGCAAGGTGTCCGATTAAAATCAACACGGGGTATTGAGCTGATCGTTTCCAGTCAATTTATGAGTCTGTATCGTTAGATTAGGACACCAACGGAAGATCCGATCCCAACAAGTCGCAGTCATGTCGAGGAAACCCAGTCCAGGTATTTTATTGATTCTCCCTGGTGTTTCGTTTGTTTTAATATTCTTTTCTTATTTCTTTAATTTTACTGTTTGCCCTCTCTATTTGTGGATCTCCCTGTATCTGTGTGTCTTCTGTTGAATGGACATCATACAGAAAACTAAAATTATTTTTCCTGTTTTATCAATTAACAAAGGACCCCATGCCGAGGAGGGTTGTGGTGTATCTGCATTGTATCCAATATTCTGTGACGACGATGATGCGTCCTAAGAAGAGACTACTCATGCACAACTTCGAATGCAAGTCTGACTCCGATTTCGATGTCGAGTCAATAATCGAGTAAATAAAATGTTTGCGTTGTAAATTAATTAATTTGGACTCTGTGATGCTTGTTAATGTCATTTAACGATTTTTATTGTTTCTGCGGTTAATGTCGTTTCTCAGTTGTTATTTGATTTCACCTTTTGTTTGGATTCCCGGAGGCAGAACATGGAGCAACTGAAGGCGAAACAAGGGATGCATGTTCGATGAACATTTTGGCGCATCCAAAGTGTGCCGTTTGGGTGGGATTTTGATTATTTTTATGGCGACAAGAGGTATTCGATTTCATTTAAATTGATTGTTGGGTTTGGTTTTATGAATGGGATGTACGAGTAGATACAGATACTCGTTCCCAGTGAATTCCAAAAGTTCGTTCCAACTGAGTCAGTTGTGATTTGTCATTTGTTCTTGTTGCACTTAAGTATACATATGTACGTATATGATGAAGATTGCATGGAGTTTGAGGTTTCAGTTGGTAGACCACACAAAAGGCAGGAGGTATGTATTTATTGCCGAAATGACATAATGACTTAATGAAGATACAGAGCTACATGTACAGGTTGTTTATTATTTCACTGCAGCATATATAGATTTCTAAAAGTATTTGTGTATTTGTGCAGATTGAGGTTCTCTGTTTGGAAGTCTTTGATAAAGTGTTGCCCACACTAACGTCGTTTTGCTTCAATTATACGCAAAGCTTTTTGCTTCTTCACTTCTATATTTCTAACCTCAATCTTTCGTCTTGAAATGCCTCTTCACCATCTGTTCAGGTTAACAATCTATGTTTTACTCGCAGTAAGCACTCGACACTTCTGCGATGGTTGCTCAGGTTACTTGTTTATTTTTGAGAAAGTACTAAATAAGGTAAAACTGAAGTGAACCAATAAACGTCTTCTGGTAGCGCAACGTGAGCTGTCTTTCTGGGGCGCCTCTAATGAAGCGCCAATGAAGCTCTCGTAGGTAACAAACCCTTTTCGGTTTATATTTTCTAGCTTTCACAGGCGACTGATGCTTAGTTTTCTAACAAGGTTGAATCAAAATTGAGACTTGTAGAATTTTTTTCATAAAAAAGGGGGGTTCTTTTCGAGGTACTCTTTCAGTGGGGATTTCGTGAGAGGTTGCGCATGCGTAATGACATATTGATATGATATTTTTGTTAAGTTTTAGTTGACATTTTATCATGAAGGACTTAGCCTGACACAGAGACTGCAAATTAATCGGCTGTATTACGAAAATTAGAGTTCTACGAGAAACTTAAATTAAACATAATCGGCCTGCCTACTAGTTCAAAAGCCGATTTCCATTATTGGATAATACGTTGTACCAAATAGACAATATCTAGGACATAGTGAAGGAAATATAGTGACAGTATGATGCAACGATTGGGCGCTGTTCTTAACAGTTTGGCATGCCATATACAACATTTCGACGTACCGTAAGTGAGCTTCTTTGTTCAAAAACATTCGAAATTAAATTAGTGCAAGACTTGAAGTCGGCTGACCTTCCCAAACATATCCGTTTCAGTCGTTGGGCTGAGCTTCAAGAAGATCGAAGAGAAGATTGTCTAAAACCTTTCTTGTCATTAAAGGTCTCGGTGAGTTTTTCACCGACTTTGGTTGAGCGGCATGCATTCTGTGTCGTCTTCCAGCACAGACAGAGATGCTAAAACCAGACAATGCTCTGAATAACTCGTGCCTATAGAACCTGAAGTGTGCGGCCCGCGGCTTTGAACAGGTCTTTACTCCATTCAGGTTGGGTGTACGGAATGTTAGTCTACATCAATGAATAGATATAACAAGGAGGATCACTCCCCCTTGGACTGAAAAAAAACCACCCGTCGTACAAAAATCCAACAACAACGTCTCATTAGATCAAATGGCGCAGATCTATTGCTTTGTTTTAAATTCCAAATCCCATTTAATTTTGCCTGAGTTAGAATGCATACAATACTCTGCCCGTCATTTTTTCCATGTGGACATTTACTTGCGATCCAGAGATTTTTCTGAATAATTTTTCTCCATCCTCAGAGCGCAAAACGCTGTGTAATATATACAGGCAAAGTGGAAACAGACTGATTTTTCTCCTTTTGTTTATGCGTTCGTGATTGGCTGCCCCCAGAGATTTTTTACTATGAGTAAAAGCGTCTGGCAACGATTAGTATAAGGCCTCGTATAATTAGCATCTTCCGACAGGTGCTGGTTCCATAAATGACGAGAATGAGCATCTGCAGCCGAACATCTTGCAGCTCTGCTAATAAGTCCTACTTCACGCCTCCCCGTGGCGCCATCTGGGAATCTCACTAG
Organism: Volucella inflata; assembly: GCA_928272305.1. NCBI lineage: Eukaryota > Metazoa > Arthropoda > Insecta > Diptera > Syrphidae > Volucella > Volucella inflata. Next base: position 70,938,080 of record OV743719.1, read on the forward strand.
AGGTTGCGAAGTGAAGGGGGCAAATGGCGAGTTTCCTGCGCCATTACCCAGGATTAGTGTCGGAAAAACAAAACAAGACCTTATCCGGGCTACTCCGACATATTTGGAGCTCAGGCCGGAAAGGATTTCCAGGACTTAGTCAGGGTCTTGGAAAAGAGATGGTGGCGGACGAGCCCTATAAGGGCCAACGGCAGCGCTCACATCCCGGAACGGGTTACTGGCTTCGGTGTAACCGACCCCTCATCCTAGGGGCACTCAAAATGGAACTGGTTCTCCAGGTTGGGGGTTGTGCCGCCGGGTTACTGCCCCCGGCCATTTAAAAAAGATAAAGTTACGAAGCATCAACAAGCCTCGGATATGGACGGATCTACTGTTGACAACCCACGCAAACGATATAAGGACAATGAGCTTCGGATATGCACGTGGAATGTTAGATCCCTTAATAGACCACGTGCAGCCGAGCAACTAGCGGAGGCCCTAGACTGCTGCAAAGCAGACATAACCGCCATCCAAGAAATGCGATGGGATGGGCCGGACAAAAAGAAGATGAAAAACGCCATCAGGGATGCCGCTTCTGATGTGCTGGGTTTCACTCGTCCACCACAACGAAACCCCTGGTTCGCTGATGAATGCCGGAAGGCACATGCAGCTAAGCAAGATGCATATAAGGCGGCGCTGCTTAGAAAGACCAGAGCTGCTCATGAGCTCTATGAGCGGAAGAGGAGAGACGAGCACCGGCTTTTTAGGAGGAAGAAGAAAGAGCATGAGAAGCGCGCGATCGAGGAAATTGAGAGATGCTACTCCAGGAATGAGGTTCGGAAGTTTTACCAAAAGGTAAAAATACCATGCCACGGAAACAAACCACGAACCGAAGCCTATAGAGATGAACAGGGGAAAATCGTAGTAGAATCGCAGTCGATTCGGAGATTTGGAAAGACCATTTATGCAGACTGTATAACGGCGATGACGGATCAAATACCGCTGTCAGGCAGAATCAACCTTTCAACCTGGACGATGATGACCAACAATTCCGTCCACCCGACCTGGAGGAAGTGAAGATAGCCATATCGAAGCTTAAGTCTAATAAAGCTGCTGGAGCGGATGGCCTGACTGCCGAGCTCTTCAAAGCGGCAGGCGATGACTTGGTAAGGAGCATACACCAACTCATCCTTAAAATATGGTCGGACGAAAGTATGCCCGATGAATGGAACCTCAGCATTGTTTGTCCGATTCAAAAGAAAGGAGACCCTCTGAACTGCGCCAACTACAGAGGCATCAGTCTCCTTAACATCGCATATAAGATCTTATCTGCCGTATTGTGTGAACGCCTGAAGCCGTTCGTCAACAACCTGATAGGTCCATATCAGTGTGGCTTCAGGCCAGGAAAGTCCACCATAGACCAGATATTCACACTACGGCAGATCTTGGAGAAGACCCATGAGCTTCAGATCGATAAACACCACTTATTCATCGATTTTAAGGCCGCGTATGACAGCATCTATAGAGACGAGCTATATAGAGCAATGTCTAGTTTTGGCATCCCTGCTAAACTTGTCCGTCTGTGCAGGATGACGATGGAGAATGCACGCTGCTCCATCAAGGTCGGTAAAGATCTCACCGAGACCTTTGATGTCTCAAAGTTGTTTCTCCACCTATGCCTGGCTGCATTCTTCAGGAAACAAAAGATTTTGTGGAAGTTGTCGTGTGACAGTGTCGTATAAAGTTCGAAAATCTAAGAAGTGTATAGCACTCAGAGGGAAACGTATTCCTCTTTTCCTATTTTGATGTTAAGTTCACGTAAGACGATTTTAACTTCATGCATTGGACATTTTTTTGATGAGCTCCCAGGAATATTTTTCGGTAGATGTCTCCTTTTTTTTTGCTGTGGGAGTATGATATGCATCAGGCTGATATTTGCGAATAACGCCTTAGTGCATATTGTTACATGGCATTTATTAATGGGTCAAAAACTTAGACTTATTTTCTAAGTCTGCTGCTTATAACATCCCACCATCGAACCTGAATGTTGGTTGTATCTACTTTATAGGACTCGTGGTTCTTCTCTGCCGAATTGTCCTTTTTTTTTGTTTCACCTGTTAACAGTAGACCCATCGTTACACGAAACTTTTGGATACTTCGCAATAGTAAGCTCTTTACCACGCAAATACCCTAAAGTAGCCCAAATAGGGTATTTGTCATAATAATCGCTGAAGCCACTGTTGATTAAATGAATTGAATAAATCCGCTGTACATTGAGGTGAAGTCGTAATTGCCGCACTGAACGTCGCCGTGGTAACGCTGATAAGTGCTTATCATAATCGTAGGATTGCCTCCATAAGGAGTTAGCAAGCTTTCGGGCTTTAATCTTTTGATATTTCTTTAACGTTGGTGTAGTTGGCGAGTTATCTTGTCGAAAATTTGCTGCCCTTCGACTTTCCATCACTAACGGTCATTTACTTCGCGGTCAGTTAACAGAAGTTTTCGGAAAGCTAAACTGGCTATGTTTGCCATCATAAGCATGTCTTTCACTTTGGTTATCCAATGTTCTCGTGTAGTGGAAAGTGTTGAAAGAGGATATTTGATTAGGCTTAGGAATCGACGTTGTTCTCTGTTATTATAATATCAACGACGTTCTTGGTAGAATGCTGAAAATAGTTTGATGGTTTCATGTCATTCATATAGCTTTTAGGCGTCTGCTTCCGAGGTTTAGATGACAGATTCTAAAACGGCAGCTTAGAGTCACCTCGATCAGGTGACTCAGTTTTAGCCAATGTTTTTTGCACAGAGTGTTGTTTCTGAAAAATATTTGGACTTGGACATGTTGCTGCCAATTCAGTAGACACCCATAAGCCAGAATTCATTGCCACTAAACCTCTTCCCAACGTTGCTTAAATTAGATAGAGAAGGACCATGAGCACTTGTTTGCAATTATTCATACCAGCAGAGGAAGTTCACCATTATTTTCCTCTACTACATCGATTTGTCGATCTGGGATAAGTATTTCCTCCTTACTCTACCATTTCGAAAATATTTAACAAATTGTTCCTGCCATTAGCTTGCACTCAACAGACCAAATTAAATTGTCACTTTCACCCTTAGGAACTTGTTTTCCCAGAGCTCTGTGTTTTCTTTGAATTTTACTTGTCCACTGGGAAATCATAAAATTGAATGACTCTGCAGTGTGATACTCGTACCATGACCCTTTACTTAAAGAACACTACTTACACCCACCCCCATAGGACACTCAGTCATATGGTTTTCCCTACAATTCTCTGTACATAGTAGCGGCATCTTTGTCCTCTGTTTAAGGAATGAATTCTTCCACCATTAATTGGCGACATTCATAAAGTTAGTAGCTTCTATCCGGCCAATGTTTGCACCATTCCCTACTCCACTTCAGCACCATCACTACCACCGGTCGTCGTTTGACATTTGCCAACAGCTGATCCATCCTGTTCCATCTGGAATTGATACTTTCTATGTGTCCCTTGGGGTTGTTGTTGCGTTTAAGTGGAAAGTATCTTTCGAAGAGTATATTGGGGGAGTCTTGAGACATTTTCTTATTTTTTTTTTGTTTGCTTTTTGGTGGCTAATCGAATACATACAAGATACCGCGAACCGTTAAGTGAATTAGACGATAAATTATGTCAACGTAACACGCGCGCCAATGGAGGCGCACACAAAACCAAGAAGTACTTCTGACTCTGTCTATACTCCGATTTTTGCTTCTGGTTTTGGGTCTGGATCTCGTTTTGGTTCCATGGTAATCGAAGTTCTCATTCTTGTTCAGCAGCAGCCTTCTTAAGTGGTTTTATGTTTAAATGGATAGTGCTTGGGTAAATGTCTTTGTGTATCTATCTAATCGAAGAGGCTGTGTCATATTAAATCGTTACCTCAACCGAACGGTGGATACATATTTTCAATTAAAAAAACATTCGACAATTAGGGTCATTCCCTGGGGATATATGGATTTAACAGATACTCTCAGCTCATGTGAGTCTCATTTATCAGTCAGCTTGATTGGTTTCTTTGACGAAAGTGACATTTACCATGTGAATGAGTGCTGAGGATAGATAAAACAATGCTGATTAGAGGAAGGTTTTAAAAATAAATAAGGAGATGGGATGTTTAAGGAATTTATGCGATCAAATATCTCGTAAAGTTTGTGCCACCTCCGTATTGCCTGGGTGAAGAGGATGTCGGCAAACTGTATTGACTTAAAGATTATGCTAATACATGTGGACAGGATTGATTGAAACTAGATAATCCAGGAAGCCCTTGTATGCAAAAGCAAATTAAAACCTTGACACTGTAGCTGATGTTGGCTTAAGTAATTTGTTGTTTATCCTTCAAAAGGTGCCTCCATCTAATCGGATCTAATAAAACTAGAAAGCTCTTAAAATAGTTACCTTTAGTTGAGCGAAAACTACCAGTATCTCGAGTCTGTAAATGGCTCAGTGCAGGCACCTTATATCGGAGTTCATAGCTTAAAGCAACACAAATTGATGAAGTCCGTGTCAACCCCGGATTTTTTTTGTTGCTCTAGCAGCCTCAAAAACACGTGGCATGGAAAGCCCTGCATTGTCACGGAGAAGTGTATTGTTACCTGTTATCAGTTTTCCTCACTTTCCTTTGATCGCCTACCTTAAATCGAATAGAGTGGTTGCGTACTGGTTGTACTCGATCAACAGAGGTCCTTTTGTGTCCTGATATATCGTGACTGACACATTAAGCGTAGTTCCCTGCTTGTTGTGTTAAATCCATGCTATATACTAGGTGGGGTGAAAAGTAACCTCCTTGGGAATGAAAAACAATTTTTTTTAAATGTTTTTTTATTTTATTCAATATAGTCCCCTTTTAGCTTGATACACTTATTCCAGCGATTTTCCAACTTCTTGATCCCGTCCGAAAAGTAATTTTCCGGATGGTCTGCAAAATATTCCTCCGTGGCGTCGATGATTTCCTCGCGTGAGCTGAATTTTTTATTGATGAGCCATCTTTTGAGGTTTGGGAAGAGATAATAGTCCGAGGGAGCCAAATCGGGTGAATACGGTGGATGCGACAGCAATTGGAGCTATAAATCATTGATTTTAGCCGTGGTTGCGATGCTCTTATGCGCCGGCGCATTGTCTTGCAAAAACAAAATTGTTTTCGCTTCATGTGAGGCCGTTTTGCAGCGATTTCGGCCTTCAATCGCTCCAATAATGCACAGTAATACTTGCTGTTGATGGTTTTTCCTTTTTCGAGGTAGTCCACGAAGAGTATGCCATGACAATCCCTGAAAACCGACGCCATAATCTTTCCGAGCCATTGAGCCTCCCTCGGCTACTTCGGAGCACTCGTGCCGGCTTTAGTCCATTGCCGGGCACTCATTCTGTCTCTGGTGTGTAATAGTGGACCAGGTTTCATCAACAGTCACCAATCGACGCCAAAAGTCCGCCCGATTCCGCATCAGCAAGTCCAAACACTCTTTCCGAGTGCTCTCGCGTTCGTGTTTTTGGTCAGGAGTGAGCATGCGCGACACCCAGCACCAGGATAACTTTTTCATATGCAGAATATTGCCCAAAATACGGCGTGTACGCTCAGTACTAATCTTTGTGGTATCTGCTAGCCCGCGCACCTTCACTTTCCGATCAGCCAACACCATTTCATGTATTTTTTTGACATTGTCCTCTGTAACCGCATCGGAGGGCCGGCCGCTGCGAACTTGATTGGTAGTGAAGTTGCGGCCACCACGAAGCTCTCGAAACCAATATTTGACGGTGTAATCTGACGGAGCATTAGCCCCATAATATTTATCCAACTTTTCTTTTGTTTCCTTCGCCGTTTTGTCTCTCAAAAAATAATGTTGTGTGAGAGAAAGAAAATCGTTTTTGTCCATACTCAACATGATGCCAAACACATCAACAACAGTCAGCTGTCAAAACAAAACCAAAGACAGTATCGCACTGAAATTTGGCATGTCTACCTAAATATGAATGGACTTCAAGGAACCATAACCTTTTTTGCAGTAGCAGCGCATTCTGGCGGTCAAGGAGGTTACTTGTCACCCCACCTAGTATTCTAAGACAATTTAGTCGCACTGTTTGACGAATCTTCGCCACAAAGTTCCAAAAACTCTCTACAGCGTGATAAGAATGAACGGCATTCAACCTACCATAAGAAAGGAGACGCTCTGAACTGCGCCAACTACAGAGGCATCAGCCTTCTTAACATCGCTAACAAGATCCTATCGGACGTATTGTGTGAACGCCTGAAGCCGTTCGTCAACAACCTGATAGGTCCATATCAGTGTGGCTTCAGGCCAGGAAAGTCCACCATCGACCAAATATTCACACTACGGCAGAGCTTAGAGGAAACCCATCGATACACACCATCATATAGGTTCAATTTCTTCAACGTCATACTTAAAAGAATAGTTCAAAACTCAAGCGCAAACACAAGACGCACAATCTTTCAAAAGTCCGCCGTCCGCAGTCAACCAAAAAGGATACTCAACATTGACGTTTCGGACAGAATGTCACCTTCGACATATATAACTTTGAGGTAGTTAAGGACTTTGTCTACCTAGGCGCCGCTATAAACTCAAACAATGACACCAGCGCTGAGATCAAACGAAGAAAAACTCTTGCCAATCGCTGCTTCTTTGGGCTACATAAGAAGGCAATTGACTAACAAAGGCCTCTCTCAATCAAAAAACGTCACCCTTTATAAGACCTTAATAATCCCGGCCCTACTCTATGGCGCAAAGGCATGGACATTATCAAAAATGAATGAGGGTGCCCTTGGCTGCTCTGAGAGGAAAATTCTTCGAGTGATCATCGGTCCTGCATTGACGGTGAGTGGAGGAGGAGATACAACGACGACACTGTGTCATCGTCCTAGCCAGACCAGCGAATCCGCCCACGAGGCACGGCACAGAAGAGGAAGACCAAGACCCCGGTAGCCCACATAAGTGGAAGGGGACCTCAGTCAGCTAAGCGTGCAAAACTGGAGGCAGCTAGCAAAGGATCTAGCTAGCTGGAGACGTTTGTTGACTCAGCCCCAGGTTCACCTCGGACTGTAGCGCCTCCTAAAAAAAATGACTTCGCTTAAGCTTTGAAAGACAAAGATTATCGTGAGGGATAGTTTGTGTAAAGTATCGACTGAGAGATTAATCATCTTCACATATATTTTTGGGTTTTATGATGTCTTCCTCCTTCGAAAAGGTACAAGGTGGAGCAAAATTAATCATCCAATTTTGTTTTTGAATTACTTTTTCACTAAATCAAAACAAATGATTTTGAGTGATGGAAATCTTTATTTGGACCTTTATAATTTATTCTGATAAGTGGAAAAGATGATATCCGCCAAGTGGCTGCCGACAGCGTTGATAAACGTTTTTGCCCATTTTATCGCATTTTCCATGACTTTCCGAAAGATTTTCGGTGATAACTGTTCGCATTCCTGTCGAATATTCTCCTTAAGGGCTGCGTTTGTCTGAGGCTTATTGGCATGAACCCGTGACTTCAAGTCACCCAAACCCCAAAGAAAGAAGTCTGGGATGGTTAAATCCAGCGATCTTGCTAGCCATGCCAAATCGCCAAAACGGGAGATTACGCGACCAGAACACGCTTCCTTCACAATATCCATTGTGGCTCATGCTGTGTGTGTAGTTGTTAAAACTACATGTTCATCAAGCCCCGCTCATCCAATTCCGGCAGTAAGAAGCCGTTTATCATGCCCCTGTAGCGTTCTCCAGTAACAATGACCATATTGCCGATGGCGTCCTCAAAAAAATACGGCCGCACAATATAATAGCTCTTCGTTCATCACACGCGGATTTTCAGTGCCCTAGAAACGAAGATTTTGCTTATTGAGGTAACTGCTTAAGTAAAAATGCGCCTTGTTCGCTCATGATGATTTTCGACTCAAAATCGTCCTCTTCGTTGTTGAGATTTAGGATGGCTTGACAGTAATTCTTACGCGACTAACGGTCATGAGGCATTAACTGATGCAATGTTTGCACTTTGTACGGGAACATATGTAAGTCTTTCACTAAAATTCGCTCTAGGGTCCGTCTGGTGAAGCCAAATCGCGTGGCCCGTCTGGTTGATGTTTCTTCGTTCTCATTGACATCTGCAGCCACAGCCGCGATATCCTCGGCCGAATGACAAGTCCGGTAGGATATTAACGTCGAAATTCACGCTGCGCTAACACCACCTGGTCAAAAAAATCGACACAATTACGAGTATTTCACGTTCTTGCGGAGTATAGCGCTCCATTGCTTATCTGTTTGTATACTGCAGCTGTCTATTTCACAAATGTCAAGTATGATTGACGTACGACGCTATTTGCAAAAATTATAACATCTTCCGACCGGGTGATTAATTTTGAGCCACCTTTTAGTAATTGGCCGCCACCTGTGAGGGGTCAACCCCAATGCTTCTGAGCCCATTTGACCATATTTGCATGAATGTTTTGTTGTCTTTGTAGCCATTTTGATGCAGTCAATATGTTGAATGAGTCTCTTTAAATGTTGTGTGGCATTGAGTTAGCTTCGGTTGATAGAAAGAGCAGCTCCATCGCTTGATTCAATATCAGATATGGAAATGTTACAGACGAAAAGAAAATATGAAGAGGATACGAAAACAGGAACCTTTCTTGACGTCGAAAATTCCCTATTCAATAAAGAAGCCTGATTAAAGTCCTGACTTTCTAGAACAGCCTCAGGGTAAAAATTATAAAATCGATGTTTGCCAAGTGTGAGATCTGTATTCGTAGTTCACTGACCTTTATTGTAGTTCTAAATGCTTAAGTGGGAGTCGTTACAGTCGTTCCTAGCTCATTTGAAATATTTTCACTTTTCCTCTGTCGCAATTTTCTGATCCTGACAGCTTCTTTGCAGCTCAAGCCCTTTGATACTTTGTCATTCTTTGAAGTATAGAGGGAAGACAATGGAGTTTGTGGTTATATGGTATCAATAGAATCATTAACGTCATTTTCGAGGAAGCGTCTGAAGAAGCTGTTAAGTGTTTTCCAGGAAACTTAAGGTTACTTAAGGGGTCTGTTTTCGAACCTTTTAATCAGTGCATTAGAAATTAGCACAATCTTCCGACAAGCCAGTAGCAAAGAGCGCATCGCAGCTGGGGCATTAGGGTGAGAACGATTTAACAGGTCCAGAATGGAAGGACTGTCAACGTTTAATGTACAGGTGGGCTAATACACAAGCTGGATAAGTAGTTTTCCTCATCGATTATCACAGCACACCATGATTCGGGCTTTATTTTTTTACAGAAGATGTTGCCCACACCATGTGAGATCTACTCTGTTAAAGCTTATCGACATAAAGTAAAGTATCTTGATCTCGATCTTCCCAACGAAAGAAGACGCGTCTAGCCCTTGAACGATGTTTTAAATACACTATTCACGAACCCTTTGATGTTTTATTAAGAGTCAAAGAGAGGCTCAGACAAGACTATGGAGTTAGACAAATCAAATCATAGATGTTGATCATCGAAGCATGGTTTGCTTAGTGCACTGTGTCTAGTTTTGAGCACATTTGGACCGATTCAATTATAGTTTTTAAATTTTTTCATAGAAATATGATAAAAACTGAAAAACAAATATAGCCCATCGAGTTGCTGATATCTAGACAAGCCTTTCAAATGCATACTGGCTTCACACTTCAGGTAATAGGAGCATAAATCGGCCGACTATCTGGAGAACCAAAGGCAGACGTAGTCTTACTTACCGCTTCTTTGGATACGTATCACCGAAAGCAGTTTCGCATTGTGCAGCACTTAAAGACCTCGATTGTCGCACGTATCTAGTAGCTTTAATAGTGCATTTTCCAAATTTATTTTTCATTGTTGAATAGCACGATAGTTGTAGTTTTATCCTCATGTAATCAATGTTTATCCATCATTTTGAACCTGCCTCTTTACTAAACTCGGACAGCACTCGAGAGTAAGCCCAAAAGTCTGATTAACAGAAGACGCAGTTAAGTCAAATCTTAGGATTAGGAAATACTGTCAACAAAACCGAGGTTACCTTTCTTTTGATAGTTGTCGCACATGGCACTATCAATAAATACCTCCACGGTGGATTGAGACTAGATATAGACCATTTCCATCTCGTGATAGATTTGCCATCAATCAATCTCTTTGGACTCTCATGACATTTCAGATCAGACAATTACCGCAATGTCATAACAGTCGCGAACACATTAAAGTTAAATGGAAAATGAATCGGTCTCACCTTCAAGACGGCAACCAACAGCACTTGAGGGAAAAGTGATGATTTACCGGGTAAACAAAATGTATCCAAATCACCATTTATCATTTCATCATGATCGCCACTGCCACTTTTCTTTTGCTTACATTCCACGGCACTAATACATCACTTTCAACATGGGCCCACCGTATGCCCCTAGGGCGGGCAGCTCTAATTAACCCTTCAATTTATTTCAATTTCTTCCGCGCACACCTCAAAGTCACCATTACTATTACCATCGTCCAAATGGTCTACATCGTCCGCATCACCATCACCAGAATGTTATGGTGTCAAATTAATTCTGTCTTCCACTCTCCTGGGAGCCACTTTAAATTGGTTTCAGTGGACCACTCATCTCGAATGCAAACATCCATCAACCTGCCACAGCTAAGATACTGTGCGTTAACTCCAATTGAATATTTGTACATACATACATACTCGTACATAAGTATGTATGAATGAATTGGAGTCAGTTCCAGCGAGTCTGCTGCCCGAAATCACCTGGAAATACACGATATCCAATTCAGGGTCCTAATTACCGGGCTCTGTGTGGTGGCTTGTTTCGTTGCATCTTTTAAAAGTTAATCATGACATGTGGGGCTCCACCACCACCACCACTACCACCATCACCATCACCGTCACTGCCACCATGTTGCCGGCTGCTGCAGTGGAGACGACATTCCGCGATACGGGACCCCTCTTGGCTTGAATAGTTTGTTTTTGGAGTCTCACAAAAATATGCACCCGCCACATGGTTGTTGGCCCCGTAAGGTGAACATTGGTCGCTGTAGGCTAGTCGAAAGAAATTTCACCTGCGGGCTTTGCCATCACCCATGGGGTCTATGTCTAACACACACTTGACTGGACAGTCTGGAAGCGCCTCAGTCTTTAGTCATCGCCCGTCGTTGTAGTTCCCCCGTAGCTATAGAACTTTGGATTATCCGTTGTATCCATTCGTACATCGCAACCATGACAGCGCACGGAATTATGATTGACGTAATGTATTTTTTCATAATAATCCGCTGTTGCTTCTTCTTCTAATCCCAGTATCCCACTAGTCAGGCCAGTTAACCTAACCATGCAGCCAGTCAGCATCTTGGCTGGTAATGATAATGTTCGGGACTTGGAATGTCTATCAGGGGTCTGCTTCTGCATCATGTCATAGAGTGGAGACCTTAGGTAAGGTTCTGGTGTATTCTTTGGAATTCGCTTTCTACTGGCATGCCATAGCAAACTTCTACCTTCATCAACGTTTCCACATTCGTCTGACATTTGCAAGCTCCGTCTTCGTCGTCGTCGTCGTCGTCATCAACGTCCCTTTGGGCTTCACTTCGATTTCAGTTGTCTCATCGTGTACCCTGCGTTTAGGGTGAAAAGTATCAAATTCCCATGTTCAGATTCGGATTTGGATTTGGAATCTAATTTGGTTTGTCTTTGTCGTTTTTATTTGTTCATCGTTCAGTTCTGGTTGTTGTTTGTTTCCCAAATGAGTTGCCTTAATGATGATGATGACTATGAGGATGATCCTGATCGAAAGGATGCAAGGAGGCCTTTTTGTGTCTACAGGTATAGTGCCTAATTAATTCTACACTGAAGGAAATGGAATGTTTGAATCGCAAGATAAAAATTCGCAAACTTCTATTGAAGTAAAAATTGGTCGTAGGGACCTTAAATCCAAAAAATTATTTCTGGAATCGTTAAATCACTTGGAAGCTCGGACTTTTGAGATTTATGAGACTTTTATGCTCTCCTAAGACACAACAAATCCTCACTCCCTTCTATTCCAGGTACACTCTTTCAAGTTGTCCAGACCAAGCGCAGTGGCATCCGCGGTAGCTTGGCTCTTAAAATGCAGCAATAATGGACCATTATCATCCATTCACTCGATAGAGCCGAGCGAGTGAAGTCGCCGGGTTTTGGCTTTCTGTACTGCATCCACATCAAGATACAGCTCGTCGAGATCGTGGTTGTATCTTCTTCTCCATTTGCCCCCCTCGATTACGGTACCAAATATTTTTTAGTGATTTTTCTATCTAAAAGGCCTCACCGGGGATGAGTCTATTTTCGACATTTGAGACATTTTCGTCATAAAATGTTCGTTGTCGTGGATGACAGTCCAATACAAAGTTCGAATGGGACACAGATGGTGATCCCAATATGAACTTTAAAAGACAGATCTAGGATCTAGTCCTCCTTGTAAACAAACTACCCTAAGTGCTGAGACTAAAGACAGATGTCACATGTGTGCAGCGTAAGCACTTGCCATTAAGGCTCATTCCTACGGTGCATCTTCGCACTAGGTATCAGGACAATGCGTTTACTACCGTCCTTCGGATAGTACAAATACTACCACCAGATTCGAAGTCGTGTGTAAGGCACGAAATTCCCCTTTGGTGAAGTGGAAGCCTATCCAATACCTTTGCCATTTTGTGAGTCATGGCATCTGGTTGCAGTGCTAGTCCACATCGAGCGAATCAATCAGTTGAGCATACGTCGTAGTACACTACAACGTATGCTTAACCATGAGATGACTAAGCTCCAATCGGTCTACTTTCCCTTCGATTTTGGATATAAAGAAACAGCCACCACGATATTCTCAAAGGGAGGCCTACTCTATGGTCAGGCTGAAATAGAAGTTCCAGGTGCCCCTGACATCCCATGATACCAGGTGTTCCTTCCTGATCTTGTGGGCGATAGCACGATGTATTACCTCCATATCAAGGGGAGGCTCACCCAAAAGCACCTGCAATGCAACCGTAGATTCGGTTCTACAAAACGACGACCACACTCTTACATTTCACTTTCATACCATGCTGATGCACTGAGTGTTAAACAAGAAAGAAATCCTCACAACCGTATACAGTACGAACGGCATGGTTGGTGACCCTTCATTCAGTCCTAAAAGTGCGCCTTACCTGGCTAACACCACCCGGCAGTCGTTTTCTTCAAGGTATAGTAGGAAATCCATGTGTTCATTTATCGTTATTTCAAGATACTTGACCTTTGTCACGTTCCTAAATTTATTATTTATTTATTATGGGGCGCCGATATACTGCAGTCAATATGCCACGAAGCAATATTGTCACAGTCTTATCCCGAGATACATTGACACTAATGCTTTTGCCCCATCGTCTAACAATTGGCATTACAATCCCTACTATTCTCTCAAGTCCGGTACGAGACCGACCTTCCGAAGGATAAGCAGATCGTCTGCATACGCGCAACATCTGCAGTGTTCTCGCAATTGCTTAGGGAGTAGATCCATCATGAGGGTGCATATAAATGGGCCACAAATGGATCCTTGAGGGCAACCCTGCTCAGAGGGCCCCGGCAGTTCAATTCGCTCAGTCTGGTGAGAATACTTCGCCAATTTAAATTTTCAAAGACGCCCTTTAAGTCAAAAAGGACGCCTAAGACTAAATTGACACTGCTATTATGGACACGGTCTTTACCAAAAAATCATGCATCCTCAACACTTTAGACCTTTTCGAAGCCCGATTTGAATGGGAATATTCAGTCATGCTCTCCGAAAGTCTTTCTACCTTCGCCTCCTTCCAACTTGGAGGGAAATAGTTCGTGGTAACAAGCTTGCTGTATGTGCTAAGCAAATACTCTGGGATGGCCTTCCTTACGCCGATAGGCCGATCCCAGCTGAATCAAGTTCTCATTTTTGGCAGCACGAGCACTTTGGATTTTCTTCCTCAATTTCTGTACCTCCGCTTAAGAGTCAGGTGGCGATTACGCCATTTCACTCCTCGTCGATTAGCCTTTTGGCATCTCATAAGGAGATCATCGTTAGTGAGTCTGCAGGCAGCCAGATATGCTCTAACAGATACTTTGATAGCTTTAATCAATGGATGAAACAGCATAACATATAATATGGCATTAAGCTAACATCGCTGGACTTAGGGTACCTTCCAGACAGGTAGGAATGCTGCATCTTGGATATATTCTTGCTTACATACATATATTCAGACTAATTGTTCTCTCTATACAAAAGCAACTCTTGATGTTCATCTGAAATTCGGCCAGCTTTCATATCACTGTTAATAATCTACATATTTGACCGCAGCTTAGTGCCGACGGTTTTTGATCCTCCAAGGCCTGGTAAAGTAAATTCGAAGTTTGATGGAAAAATGTGGCCTATTACTTGCATTCGATTCACCCTGCCACCGTTCAGAAAATAGTTTGCTGTCGATGGCGCTTCTATTGGCTACTCAGTTCGCGATCTTTTCATTAATATCTTCACTAAATGATCGTTAAATTGTGACCGTAGAGCGCTGTCAAGTTGTGCTAGCGTTATGTGCCGTGGTCCTTCCAAAACCGCCACGATTTTCTCTCAAGATCTCGTTCGCTTTCCCGCTAAGTTGTTTATGAGCCAATATTGACGGTTTCTTAAAATTTTTTTTTTTCAGTTTTATCCACAATACTTTTGATCTCTGAAATATTTCCGATGGTGTGGTGTTGTTATCCTGATCTACGAGACTCGATAGACTCCCGCAAGATCTTGTTTATTTTAAGCATTCGTTATACGTTTTGTTAAAAAGTGGTAAGCCTACGTTTAACAACAATCTTCCTAGTAGCAAAGTAACAGGTAATACAGTAGTGTCGATTTTAACAGTTGATGTTTCACAAGTGAATGTATAATTGCCTCGGGTTGCTGAAGCTACCCTGGAAGACGTTGCGATGGCTATACTACCTTACTCAGTCGCTGCCATTGTTAGAGAAGTAGTCTAACTTCGAGACAAGAGGATGAAGAACTATTACACTTTCAGTTTGGTTCTACCTGAACTTTGCTATAAAAAGTTTCCAAATCCAAAAATCCGATGCACTTCGACTGGTGCAGGTTTTGAGCCCCTATTGGAAGGGAGGTCTCTAACTGCTCGGCTTATTTTTTACAATTTTATTTGATTCAATGATTCAAAGGTCATCCCAATGGTAAATCGTTTGAGAATTTATAGCTAAGCTCAAGGTTCTTAGTCTCTGTTGCCTTGACAGCAGACTTATTACCGATGATTTGGGTAAAGTGTCTAATTTCGATGTAACAAACATATTTTTCCAAGCTCATTGCTTCCTTTTTGACATCTTTTGGAAGATCTATTGTCATTTGCACAACATGACGTATCAATAAAACAGAACCAACAAAAAAACAGAAAACCAAACTTAACGATACAGAAATGAAAAACACAGTGGCGATCGTACGATGCCTCGTTCCATCGAATTCGATTTTAACTCCATTCAACATTCAACAACTACGTCCATATGTACGAGTACATGCAGTGTCCAGTCGGTTGGTGTCTCATAGTCATCCCGCGGTTGGATACCCCTTTCAAATCACTTTCTGGAACACACAGTCGCGTTCACATAACTTCAATGGCACAGCGGGAGACCTTTGTTACCATGTTAACGCTGTGGATTTTTATCCGTTTCGTCTTTTGTTCCTCCACCAGCATCACAATCAAGCGAAACAATTCAATGGGGTGTAATGGCGTCCTCAATCCTTTTGTTGTGGTCTTTTCATGGCCTCATCTCGTTTTTTTTTTTTTTTTGTATTCCTTCAAACGACTCCTCCAATACACACTTCTCTGTTGGGATTGTTTGTTCTGTGTTCGCAAACGATGGTAGAAAGTCTGGGAAGTGGTTGGTGGACATGGGTAGAGCTCTCATTCTGTTTCAGGTTCGATGGATCTGTAGGGCTTTATTTGTTTTGCGCATGGTTAAACGCTGAGTGGGATTAATGTCTGATGCGATTCAATAAATCGAAGTCGGTGGATTGTAAGAGTTTCTTTGATATATCTTACGGGGTTTACAGCTGAGCTCTGACTTGGAGAAAGATCATTTGAAGAGGAATACGTTGCAGTTGTGTGTGATGTTTCTCAAAGAGACATTAAGTTATGGTTGGGGTAATGCCAATTTGTGGATTGGATTAAGATTCTCTAGCTTAGGGCTGGAGGGATTTTATTAGTTTCGTTCCATTCCAATTCAGTTTTTGTAGAATTGAATATGTTCCTCATGAGAGGCTTTATGTTCCATTACTTTTCTTACAGATAATATGTCACAAATATATTAACTTAGCTGTATGTTAGGTATAGAGAGACTGAAGTCTGACGCTAAAAATTGATGCAAAATATTGCCTAATAGAACATTCCGGTCTGCGATCATTATAATAAGTCCAAACGGACTTTTAAAGAACTTGAAATAGATTTACTCACAATTTCAACCAACAGAACAGGTGGCTGAGGCCTTTATCGCTTGCGAACACAGCTTAGGTCTAAATTAGAAGATTCGATTTGAAGATCCTTGGAGAATTCAGAGCAATGATATTCATCCACTATACATGCGCGAGTCATCATGGCATTTGTTTTCGAATTTATCCGTCATTCTATGTTCTCAGCAGACATAGGCAGATTGACTAGAACATTACCCGAAAACGTTTTTTTTTGAAGACATCATAAGGCAGTCCCATCCATTTGCGTCTCTAACAATTTAGAGATACCCCAGATGAGTTGGTGTTTACTCCTTACCGAGTTATTTTCTTCCGGTTGAAATGCGTATGCGTAGACCGTCGACTGTAAGAGCTTCTTTGAAATTTGGCTATCTGCTCGAAGACTTGGCAAATAACTTGAGGTCAATCTATCCAATGTTAATTGGAGACTTATCACAGAATATCTTTGTGAACGACAATTCAGCATTTATGCATTTACTCAAAATTTCCAAGAACCAATCCAAAGATGTAAAAGACGTTGAAATCTGAAGGCACTACAGGATTTTTAATGAGATTTGTAAAGGAAATGCTAATGGGGAATATATTTTTCTTCGCAGATACACAAATTCAGTGATAAACTTCTGCCTTACATCGAGAAACTGGAGTGTTCGCACTAGTTACTTTCGTGTAAGTATGAGAACGTTCTTAAATGCATTTAAATTGAAGTATTCTGAAACAACAATCCAACACACAGAGTGTTTTCGGGAAACATTTATATGTTTGTTCTATACAAATCTTGTCGTTGAATTGTAAGCCATGAATATTTGATCAGACTTGGATCCAAAGGGAAATGACTCGCCAGTAAGGGTTTGATAATTATTGCATGCAAGCTAGAAAAGTGATTACGCATTCAATGTCTTTACGTAGCTGCTAACAATCACTTCAAAATTCTTTCTATACATTAAAGAAAGGAATATAATTTATTCAACAATATATTGCCTGTATAAAGGGATAGATCCATGGCCGAATGTTGATGAAAAACCGTCAAGAAATGCTTTAGCTTGAGGACTTGAAGCAAAACAAGCATTGCAAGTTAAATTACGAGAATCTAAGGGGGTGATGTGTATTACAACAATACAAGGGTCTAGGTATTTTCAGGACTTGTAGGGTTGTATGGGACTTCTATCCCTTCAAAGAGTACAAGAGTTTTTATCGAATTTTTATCATCAAGATTTTTCTGAACTCTGTGGCATAATTGATGGTTAGGCTAGTGCCTAGCTTTTGAAACATTGGAATGTTTAAGGGAATCACTGTAGGAGTACCACAAGGAAGTGTTCTTGGTCCGGTCTTGTTCTCACTCTATACTCGAGATAAACTGCAAGAAGTGGGCGTTGTTGTAGTTTCGTTTGAGGACAATATGGCTTAATTAACAATCAAAAACAGTTTAAAAGCATAAGGATGTCCCTCACTTCAGTTATCAGGGGCAGAATCCCTTACAAGTTGCTTTGTCGACACACAGATTTTGTCCCCCGTGGGTAAGTGAAAAATATTCATAGGCAATGCCCAGAGCTCATAGTAGCTTGCGATTTTTGCACACTAAAGAACACCTCTCTTTTACAGCTTAACTACGACTTATCAAGGTACAATAGTTTAAAACTACCTGCGTTGGACAGGTTTTCCCAGCGAAGACACCTGCTAAAGCCCGCCACTAAATGCGGCTGGTCGTTATTGGGCTAAATCGAACAGTTCATTCTCAAGAATGGGCGCACAAGGTCGACCAGAATCTGGAGAATGTTGTTGCAATTTCGATGATGGAGACGAATACTGAGTTTTCGAGCAAAATTCATTATTTCGTCATCGGCGGCAGTTACTCCTATGTCTCTGTGGATATCGCTGTTTTTGATATACCATGGGGCAGCAGCACCTTGTTTTGAAAAGATTGTAGGATATCTACAAGTATTGCTTTGTTAAGTACAACCTCATTGTTGTATAGCACACATCCAAACAGGCTTAAGCACTTGCTTGTATACGAGTAAATGCAGTTCGCTTTGTTATGTCTTCCGAGTAGCATCTATTTGAGTTTTCCATCTAGTATCATTCCTAGATACTTTGCCTCGTTTGCATATGGTATTTGTACCGAGTTTTCTCCAAATCTTTGTCGACTCGTCGGAGCTTTACAGTTGCTAAACCAACTGATTTCTCAATTGTTAATAAAGCCGTATTGTCCGCAAACATAACTAAAACAGCACTTTCTAGCAGTATATGTTAAGCTCATTAAATTCCGATATAAACAGCATAATTAATTGGGGAACTACCAACAGAGTGGAATTTAATGCTTCCAAAACACAATGCTGTCTGCTGTCGCTTAAGCGAAGTTCAAATACCCAGCCATTATCCATGAATGGCACTTACATCGTTGAAACCGAAAATCTTTCCATTCTCGGTATTCGTGTCAATGACAACTTACGTTGGAATGAACACATATTCGATGTCGCCAAAAATGTTGCGAAATGTCTAGGTTTCCTTAAGCGATGTAAGAAATATTTCACCCCCTCTGATCTGGGTTCAATATATAAGGCTTTCAGCCGCCCAAAATTAGAGTACAATGCTCACATTTGGTCAGGTGCTCCCAAAACTTCTCTGCGCCTACTAGATAGGTGATGCTAATATTATACAGTTGATTGACTCTCTTTATTTCCTAGCCATTACAACCTTCAAACACTTAAAACCAACGTACATCGGTACCTCTCTTTTCTCCTTCCCTAAATTTCCTTTGCCCGCGCTATGTGCAAACATTTTAAGGGTACATAATCCCTTGGGCGCGCGCAAATTATAAGAAAAAAAATATCCCGAGAATCGAGTAAGAACAAGACTGGAATAAGAACACTTTCTTGTGATACTCCGGCAGTGATTTCCTTAAATATTACGATCCGTGTTTAACACCGAATATTCTTTTTCCAAAGTAGGATTCTTAAACTTCGTATAAATGCTCTGGAAGAACTTGTCCTAACTTATATTTCAGCCCTTAAAATCTATCTCTTTCTCCTCTAGGGTTTTTTTTTTATTTCAAACGTCGGCTTGCTTCGTTTGATTAAGGCCCGCGAAAGTGAAAATACAAGCCCCGAAAGAATAAATGATTCACAGTCTTTGGGCTTTCCACCGATTCTTGAGTTAGAGTGGTCGTCGAACAATACTTAAATGCCAAATATTTTTAAGCTCGCTGCACAGAGGCGAAAAAAATTGATGGAAATAATCTCGCCGAAATACATAAAAAATGCAGATGGTCGCTTACTAACAAATGAAGAGGAAATTTGTGACCGGTGGCTTGCAAACTGCTAGGAATTGCTTAACAAACAGTTTCCACGTGTTATCGTGCCGACAGCGGGTCTATTCGAGGAAGAAGTTGCGGGCTTTTCAATCGAAGAAATAAGTATAGCAATTAAAAAATTAAAATGTGGACAAACTATGCCGAATCAATGAAGAAGTACCTTCTTGGTTCCATTATACAAAGGAATAGGCGACACTCGAGAATGCAACTCATCGAAAAAGTCTTTAACGAACGTCTTCCACAAATAATAAAGCTCGATAATAGCCAGTGTGGATTTGTTGAAGGAAGATCGACGGTGGACGCTATCCAAAGCCTACGAATAATAATGGAAAAGCACCGAGATTCGTCTAAGGATTTACACATGGTATTTATCGACCTCGAGAAAGCATTCGATCGAGTGCCTAGGGATCTCATATGGGCCGCGCTGAGGTCTCAAAACGTACCGGAAACGTATGTTAGAATAATACAAGACATGTACGGAAACGTGAAAACTGCGGTTAAAAGCTCTGCTGGACTAACGAGAGAATTTCCAGTTAATGTCGGAGTGCATCAAGGAAGCGTACTTAGCCCTTTCCTCTTTAACGTAGTATTCGACTATTTTTTAAAAGATTGCATGCGCAAAGCAAATGGAACGCCAATTCTCTTCGCTGACGACGCAGTCGTCGAAGATTTGCAGAACGCCTTGGATTCATGGAAAAATGCGCTAGGGAGAAACGGGCTTAAAATAAGTCATTCAAGTACGGAGCATTTGACGTGCCCATTTGCGCATCCGGTGCGACCTGTTCCGGATATAATGTTAGACGGAATAGTTCTTTCGAAAAGCACTATCTTTAAGTACTTGGGATCAATCGTTAACATGGAAGCGAAATGTGACGACGACGTAAACCACAGAGTGAGTGTGGGATGGATGAAATGGCGGGAAAATTCGGGAATCTTCCACTTCAATTGGGGGAAAGGGGAAACTCTACACAACGGTTGTTAGACCAGCTCTTATGTATGGTTCTCAGTGCTGGACAATGTACGAAGCGTTCAAAGACAAAATGACGGCAGCGGAAATGAAAGTGTTAAGGATGTCTAGTGGAGTCACTAAACGCGACTGCATTAGATCTAAGCATATAAGAGGAAGTTTACATATAAAGAATTTGGTAACCGAACAGCTTGAGGCGAATAGAAAAGCTAGTTTTGCCACCTTCAAGGAAGACCTGCGGAAAAAGGATCTTACAACTACGGTCACTCCAACTGTAGGAAAACGAGGTCGGTAAAAGAATTCCTGGGTTTCTCAGATGCCAAATGCGCTATAACGCCTGGGGCTTACAACTGAAGCGATCCAGGACCGAGCAGTATGTAGACGAGTTTTGCGGTATGCGATATTAGCCCCCATAAGCGGAGCAGCAGCGATGGAGTAAAAATGGGAAACTCGTTACGCAAAGTTCATATAACGAGGAAAGGGTTAATAAAAGGATAAGAAAAAGAAGAAGACTTTCCCCCGATTTCTCACATTCTTACATCGAAAGGTCTTACTTAAGTAACTTGAATATTTAAAAGAGTAAACGGGTATTCTGACTACTTTTTTACGAACGTAGCAAAATTTGGAGCCAAGTGACCTTCTAAGAGATAGCTATGTGGGTAAGGATAGTTTAATCGAAAGAGCTATCTTTCTATATTCACATCACCAAGGGTTATCAAGTTCGTAATGAGCTGATAAACTACTATTAAGGCTTGCAATTCTCCCTGAGGAGTTCCAAGATTTCCAGTCTTCTTAAAATAAATAAAACAGGTTTTTGTAGTCATAGCATTCTTTCGGACGTTCGCAAATTACAGAATAGGCAGTTGGGCTATTGTGAGCTTGCCGGTTCAAAAGCCGCGCTGCGTGAACAACGACAGCTCTAGTACGATCTTCCAACATTTTGTTGAAGATGCCTCCTTGTTGGATAAAAATACTAGATATGCTCTTGAAGGTGAATGATAGTTCTGATATAAAGGTTGTTTCGTAGATCTATCGGCGACTTAATCTGAAAATTCTGACGGTGACATACGACTTTTATATTTACGCCATAAAAGTTTTCTCCATTGACAGTTTGGTCAGAGTCATAGTCGTAGTTTCTCCTAATGTTACTGACAATGACGTGGCATGCTACCTTTTCAGGCGCATCATCTGAATGTGTGCTCCATTTGCCTGCCTCAGAGTTATAGATGGTTTATTAGGTAAACCTTTACATAAAATTACACAGACGTACATGCGCTGTGGTTCGCACCAAGAAGTTAGAGGCTTTCTTTATATACAATACAAAAAGTCTTCAACCAGCCTTCTGTTCGAATTGCAGTTACCATGCCGCAAAGGATGTGTTTATATCCGAATTTCCCTGACATTTGGGCAATAAAACAAAAACCAACAAAAAAAACCATCCGTTCATCCCGAAATCTGTCTCTTCAATTAAATTTCAAAATATCATTCCTGTGCTGACGTGCATCTTAAAGGATTCTCCACATTTTATAGCAACTATCGGTTTGATCTGCCAAAGACAAAGGATGTCATCCATCATTCTGACTGCCGAAATGATGGACATTTCCAGCGGACAACATCTCAAATGCTATGCGTGTTAGAGTTTTCTTTTTATAATTTGGTACAGTGTCCGATGTCTTTTTTTGTCCGTTTCATCCAAAATAATGACACTCAACGACTGGGTGATGGAATTTAAATGTTTTGGCATTTCGCTTTGGAATTCCTGAATTCGCGCAACAAAATCAATTACCTTTTTAATTCAAAGGAGCGGTTATAGTGGAACCGCTGTCCGTGGTGGCACTCTACCAGTGGTGAACTGCATGTAATGGACCAGGCCATTTGACATTTCCCAATCGAGACATGGGGCAGGTATTAGGTAACTTAATTTGTCTCAATTTTTATCGGTCCATTTGGTGGAATTCAAAAGAAGTTACAAATCGCTAGCCAAGTTTAAGTGGCCTGGTAATTGTGAATTGTGATTTTTCTAATTCAGGTTCACGAGTTAGTATTAGTTGTACTCGTGCATGTTACAACAGCACCCAACTGAGCACGCTCATTATCTCTTTTAGATTACAAGTTACATTATGTCGTCATCGGGAGTGGGAAACCTTTTTTCTGGAAGTCTTACACTGTAGGTTAAAAGTTTGTTCATGTTTGTAAGGAAAAAATAAAGGCGAATATGTATAAGTGTACTCGTTAAGAAAAAGGGCCTTTTTTGTTGAAAGATATTCTTCGTTTGATGTAGACCTTCACAGTCACAATGTCTATCTTCGGAACTTTCGAAACTTAGCTTCTCGTTGAGGCCAGGATATCTGTAAGTCACATTTGTAAAAGTTCATAAATATGAAAGATGTATATATTTGTTCTCAGCAAGCGAGAGAGTGAGTAGTGCAATGGGCTGACAACTTTTCATCGATTGTGGTAAAGAATGAAACACTTTTCGGACCTTCAATTCCTTATGTCGGATGACACCAATGGCATACTTGAATCATTGCTGAACTGGTTTGTGGATGCAAGAGCGTCCAAGTTGTGAAAGCGCGGGTAAACAAGAGTTATCAGCAGGGTAACTTTCTGTTTCTGTTGTTGGTTAACTCTCTGCTAAGTGACACCAACAGCTCTAACATTTATGGTCAAACTATTGCAGATGATGCTGCCATTTAGCCGATCGATTCATAACTAGCCGAGATTTTCTAAAGCCTGTGGCACAGAAGATCATTAGTCTTCCAGAAAAAACCTTTTGAAACTATGGTTGTCCCCTTCAAGAGAAGAATAAAAACGACTTGTGAATCACCACACGCTTTCCAACGAACTTCAATATTTAGGCGCTATTCTCGATAACTCGTTTGACCAAACATTTGTGTCCTGACTGCTGTTTGCTAGCACGCCTCTTTCACTCTTGGTGCACGTTTGAATCTCCCTCCTCATGATATTGCTATCATATACTGCTACTTTATGGCCATTTTCGGTTTGAAATTAAATGTGGCTATTGGTACTAGTGATTGAGTGTATACAATTAGGGAAAGTACTAGCGATGCTCAGTGACGCAAATGTGACTAAACATCAATTATGCTTACCTTACCTCCACGTTATAGGCGCTGTGTGCCCTAATAGGACTTGCTCTGCCAAACGTGCCAGCGCGAGTGTTAAGGAAGAGAAAATACTAAAATTTATGTCAGAAGTGGCTCAACTTCATGTTGACGACATTCGACAGATGAATTCACTTCATTGAATCAACGATGCCTTCTATAATAAATTTGTCTGACACCTTATATGGGGGTAAGAGTTTTCAGGCCTAGTTAAAGTGCTGAATCAGAGACGGTGTCGGATTAAGCAGTGTGAGGTCAGTGGTGCTTTCCCGAGTATTAAGGTTTGTTGACCAATCGATCGCAACAGTAGGTAGCTAGCAAAAGGCCGCGCTAATTTGAGAGGCGCGACTCCATCTCGGACATAAGCACTCCAAGTAAGTAAGTTGGCCCATTGGCATTCGTACACTGACACCCAACTGTCATTTAAATCTAATCTACAAGGTGGCGCAAAATTAATCATCCCATCGGAAGATGTTATAATTTTTGCATATGGCGTTGTACGTCAATCATATTAGACAATTGGAGTATACAAACAGATAAGCAATGGAGCGCCATATTCCGCAAGAACTTGAAATAATTGTGTCGATTTTTTTGACCAGTAATCGGTCGGTGGTGTTAGCGCAGCGTGAATTTCGACGTTGATTTCCAACTTGGCAAACATACTGGCGCTTACCTACTCAACTCGAACAGACTGGAACCACAGGAGACCATGCAGGGCCTGACTGCCATTGGACTGGTCATTCCACCGAGAATATCGCGGCTGTGACTGCCGATATCGCTGAGAACGAAGAAACATCACCCAGACGACGAGCCATTCAATTGGGCATCACCAGACGGACCCTACAGCGAATTTTAGTGAAAGACTTACATAATATGTTCCCGTACCAAGTGCAAACAGTGCAACAGTTAATGCCTCCTGACTATCAGTCGCGTGTGAATTAATTTCAACAACGAAGAGGACGATTTTGTGTCGAAAATCATCATGATCGACGAGGCGCATTTCCACATAAGCGGTTACGTCAATAAGCAAAATCTTCGTTTCTGGGGCATTGAAAATCTGCGTGTGATGAACGAAGAGCTATTATATTGTGCGGCCGTATTTTTTTGAGGACGCCATCGGCAATATGGTCATTGTTACTGGAGAACGCTACAGGGCCATGATAAACGGCTTCTTACTGCCGGAATAGGATGAGCGGGGCTTGATGAACATGTAGTTTTAACAACTGCACACACAGCATGAGCCACAATGGATATTGTGAAGGAAGCGTGTTCTGGTCGCGTAATCTCCCGTTTTGGCGATTTGGCATGGCTAGCAAGATCGCTGGATTTAACCATCCCAGACTTCTTTCTTTGGGGTTTGGGTGACTTGAAGTCACGGGTTTATGCCAATAAGCCTCAGACAAACGCAGCCCTTAAGGAGAATATTCGACAGGAATGCGAACAGTTATCACCGAAAATATTTCGGAAAGTCATGGAAAATGCGATAAAATGGGCAAAAACGTTTATCAACGCTGTCGGCAGCCACTTGGCGGATATCATCTTTTCCACTTATCAGAATAAATTATAAAGGTCCAAATAAAGATTTCCATCACTCAAAATCATTTGTTTTGATGTAGTGAAAAAGTAATTCAAAAACAAAATTGGATGATTAATTTTGCTCCATCTTGTACACAGTATATCTACATCTGAAGGGATTTCCAATAAGGACTTGACAACTTTTTTTAAAATAAAACGCAAACCATTTGAGATATTTCAAAAACTTTATTATCTGCTTGAAGTACAATCAAAACATTTATGAATGGAACTCGACTTCGTTGATATGGCCACCGCGGTCGATTCGTTTGACCCAATTTTCAACAACTGGGCTACACATTTCGGCCGAAACGGCCGCTATTTCGCGTTCAATGTTGGCTCTGAGCTCTTACAACGTCGTCGACTTGTTGGCATAAACCAATGACTTAACGTAGCCCCACAGAAAATAGTCAAGCGGCGTTAAATCGCACGAACGAGGCGGCTAATCGACTGGAACATTTCTTTTGATAACACGCTCACCATACTTACTCTTCAAGAAATCGATTGTAACGTGTGCTGTGTGGCTTGTGGCACCATTCTGTTGAAACCACATGTCGTCCAAGTCGATATCTTCCAATTCGGGCCAAAAATAATCGGTGATCATGGCGCGATAACGCTGGCCATTCACAGTAACGTGACGATCGTTATCGTCGACGGGAAAATATGGCCCAATAACGCCGCCGGCATGCAAACCGCACCAAAAAGTTATTTTTTGTGGATGAAGTGGTTATTCATGAAGCACATGTGGATTTTCACCCGACCAATAACGCATATTTTGCTTATTGACGAACCCATTGAGCCAAAAATGAGCCAAAAAACGCTCTTAAAGTTGCAGTCACCGACTCCGAATTTCGGTAGAACATTTTTATAATTTGCAGACGTTGCTCGTTCGTGTACTTTACCATGATGAAAATGTTGAGTTATCTGAATAAATTGACAGTGACAGTTTGATGATTAGTGAAAGAGTGCGTTCACAAATTAAATTCAAAGTTGTAAAGTCCCTATTGGAAACCCCAAAACATCGGATATTTACCGATAAATTCAGAACCGATCCAAGACGTGATGTTACCCTAAAGCGTTGTTGAACCTTTAAGCACTTTTAAGCTAGTTTGAGAATGCAAGCCTTCTCTCAACTCAGTCGGAAGGCGTTTTATTAGGATGGCGGGATATAAAATCGACGGACTTTTAAAAATCTCAATTCGCGTTGGAACTAATTACGTCGTTTATTAGAGCTTCCATTGACAGTTGAGTCTCTTATAAGCACAACCACAAGATGACACGGCACTGCACATTATAGGCCGAAGAATTAAATGCTTCCGCACGGCTATAAAAAGAGGCATTTCTTCTGTCTCTCGCCATCGTAGACTTGTAACAAGTTTGAAGTTTAACAAAGATACTTCATTTCTACAACGCGCAAGTAAGCTGTAAGTTATACACCTTCTCCAATACTTGCTTGCTATGAGAGTGATGATGAATTCGAATATTATACAGCTCGGTAAAATTATGGCGCTCTGAAAGTCCTCGTTTAAATTATAAATAAAAAAAATCGTGGAGCCGGCAAATTACCCGAACGGTAAGGGCTTATACTTATTTATTTGGCAGAAGTCACTCCACTTGAACTTGATGGCGATAACTCAGAGAAAGCCTTCTAAGGATCTGAGCTTGGGTTAGATAAATCTAGAGCAGCCATGTACCTAGGTTCCTTTTGAACGTATGATTAATGGAGACAGACTAAACGAAGGCTTTGAGACACTCAGAAGTACTGCATTCCCCGAAGGTAATTTCTGTCATAACTCCAGACATCCTCTAGTCCTTAAATTTCAAAAATATTTTTGTTCACAGCTAAAAGGCAACATCCAATCCGTCATATCCCGAAAGATAAATCGTTGTCACCTATTTAAAAGTTTAAAGACAATCTCAGTTTCCACTTTACCCTTTCGGCATCTGTCATTTTCGCTGCCATCCATTTACATGGTATGACGTAATTCGACGTAAATTTAATCATCCTGAGAATATCTAATTGTATCTGGAACACAAACCCTTCTTCGGTTCAAATTAAATAATTTCATTGAAAACAAAAACACAGAAATCTACCAAATGATAAAGAAACAAACATAAACAACCCCACAGGATACCGCATCAGGAAAGGATACTTGTACACCAACCCTCAACAGATTAAACAAGGATTTAATGTAATTCGATTCACCCGCTGCGTCGCGTGCAACAACAGCACCATCATCGGCAGCAGCAATCCAATTTCTTCACCGTGGCTTCCGTTACGGATGCTGCACACCCCCGCTGCCATTGCTGTACTCAAAAAAGATCATCATCATCCCCCTTCGGTTTAGTGAAGTGTGTTCACAGACACACAATACTATATACTCAACCTCTTCAGTGTCGAGCGTCGGGTGAGTTCATTAATCATCCTGCCTCAAGGATGTGAAATGAATTTTTCACATCTGTAATTTGTTAAGTGCATCAGTCCAGTATTCTGCTCTGCTCTTTCAGTAGCATGGTATACGAGTATCTGTGTGTCCTGCTGTTAATGAAAGAGGGAAAGGGGGCTAAAGCATGATCATCTCAACATACTAAGGTCGAAATTCAACTTTTGCCAGTTTGCCACCCTCTGGTTACCATGATGTGGTTGCTGGCACTAGTCTAGTTGGTTGTAGAACCCTTGATTTTGCGATTTGTGTCATGTAATCGGAAAAATATTGCCGATTATGTTGCGACAAGTGGATTTTGTTTTACAAAATCATACACATACAGATGTAGCACCACAGTAACTGCGAACTTGTACCGAGGGATGAATGTTTATCGTAAATCATTTGTACACGAGTAGAACTAGCAACCGGGACCTGTGGAATAATTGAAACATTTGGGCCGACTTACCGAAGGGCGCAAACGGGTGGTTGAAATATGAAATCTCATAAAATTTAATGGACGAGCCGGAATGTCATTAGTTTACAGTTGTCTGATCACATCAAGTGGGGTTTGGATTGAGAAGATGCAATGGCTCGAACATCTACTTGTTCTGGTAGTCATATGGTGGTTCACTAGTTCACTGTCTGCTACTTTTATCTTTACATCGGAGTAATTGAGTTGTCACTATTTGTTAATTAGATGAATGGTAATGCTCTTATGGGATGGTGAATCATTAAAAGCTAGCCAAGAGAGAACTGGGCACAGACCGGTACTAAATTATAGATGTCTAGAGGTATATTCAAAATTAAACCTCAATTTTGCTTCTGGTGAGTTGCTTTCCCAGCCGGACTTGCCTTGTTGAACTTATAAACGAGAGTTTTGAACGGAAGGAAGTATCATTGCATTCATCATTTAATTCTGTTGAAAGGATGACCGATGAGGGCTTATGGCCAAAGAATCCTCGTGACAGATGCTAAAAAAGTTGTACTCCAACGTAATTGGAGCTGAAGTTAGTAAAAACTCTTAGGATGCTGGAATAGAAGTAGTGGCAGTCACCTGGGATATATAAACTCTCTCAACCATGCCGTTAGTTAAATGGGCCCGTATTTCCAGGCTTGGGGCTGTTAGTAGGATTAAACAACCGACCACCTTAAAGATACTCTATTGTGGTCGATAATAAGGGGCTTCAAATATGGAAAATTGTATCTTCAAATGGATCACAACGAGAGGATTTTGAACGAGACTGACCGCAATGAGGGTGAGAACTTGTAAAATAGACTAAGTCAAACTGATTTGAGTTTTGAAAATGTGAACTATTGCTTCGTACACTTTATTACGAAGGAGAATACTTTTAAAATATATGAGCAGTGTCCAATACCTGGAGAGGCCTGGAAAACGGGTGATAATTTCACCACAAATCAATTCTGACAAAATTGTTTCGGGTATCTTGAACATCGAAAAAGCATGAAAATACTGTGAGGATGTTTGATCTTGAACAAAAGATGCTACTATTACAAAAGAGCAACAACGCCTTAAACTTTCAAGATATAGTGTGCCGACCGCTTCTAGTAGTGAACACTCTTGGTTGTGCTCTCTATGTAAGATATTGTCCCGGTTTTATAGCCCATGAATATCAGACCCACACTACAAGTAACTTACTTACTTTGATAGAGGTGTGAACTTGTGTGCTAAAACGAGTTATTGTCTCTTCGGGTTGGAATCGAAATCTTTCAGAGCCGAGGCGCTGGTTTCAATGTATTCAAAGCGAACTAGCCATCTACTATATGCCGCATTATCTGAACAATTATGACGATGTCGATATCGGTGTACAGCCGGTAAAGTTCACTCTTCAACTCCTTCACTCTACATTTAACCAAACGGAACAGAAAATTACCCGAAGAACTTTTGTCTCTAAGAGTATTTTCAACTACTCAGTGTTCACTCCTCTGCTTCGTAAAGCAGGACTGGGGTCGCTCGAAGAAAGGCTTTACTCAATTAAATTTTAAGCCCAGAGGAGCAGCGGTTATCAGGATATAGTAGATTTTTCGCACGATTTCCTCGTCAGTGTTGCTATTTGGATTGATAGCGGGAACGAGGTAAATAGTGTCCCTTACTATCCCAAAATTGAAGCGGTTTTTGTGATGTTTTTTCCCAGTCGTCGATGTTATGTGTCCTTTGTTGTTGACAGCATACCCATGTATACTTTGTTTTGGCTTCGTTGATAGCTAAACGCATCCTTTTTGTTTCTGCTTCAACAATCGCAAACGCACCATTGAGAGCCCTCTGTGTTCTGAACCGAATAGACTTTTGAAAAATGATGTCTCTGAAGTCAACTTGCGAGTTTCGCACAATTCTTTCAAGAAATCACAAGACAGACTTATACTGACCTTGACGGAGCAGCTTGCATTGTCCAACGTCAGCCTGCGTAGTCGAATTAGCTTAGCATGGATGGACATGACTCTGTATAGTTCGTCTTAATGGATGGTGTCATTCCGCAGAAATAATCTGTCAGATGTTTATTTTTCTTACAAATCCCTCGGAGGCCACAATGGATCGCTTTTCCTGGGCCTTTTCTTACTTCTGTGGAGACTATGCTATTCCCTTCTCTTTTGCCAATAAAACCCTTCTTAATCTGGTTTTTGTAACTTTGCTTTTCTGCTTTAGTCGTCGAACTAGGAGTTTCTTGGTTGAAGCGGCCATGCTTCTTGGCAGTGAGTCACTGGTGTTCAACTATAAAGTTGGGGGTATCATTAAGGAAGATTTGATTACAGAAGATTTTGGACTTGGAGGCCTCTTGCCAATG
Source organism: Volucella inflata (assembly GCA_928272305.1). Taxonomy (NCBI): domain Eukaryota; kingdom Metazoa; phylum Arthropoda; class Insecta; order Diptera; family Syrphidae; genus Volucella; species Volucella inflata. The sequence continues at coordinate 70,968,755 of OV743719.1, forward strand.
CTTGACGTTGGATTTCATCTCAATGGCTTAGGGATGTTATGGATATCCGCTTAAGTATCTTGGCTTCAGCAATATGATGGTTAAAGACAATTTAAGGTGCTGGAAGTGTTGGGATATCCAAAATACTAGAGGAATGCTTTACATATATATAATCAATTTTGTCGACGTTTTTTTTTGTCCTTTATAGATATCAAGGTGCGGAGTCTGTATCGATTTGGGGGGGTTATGACGTAAAGACTGTGCTTTCTCACTGTATTATTCTTGCCTAGCTTGGCATTAAAATCGCCAAAGACAATTTTAACCAATTAAATTTAGGTTCTTGTTCTTATGTTTGCTGGAGGTCGCAGGGGCAGTTTTTGTTAAAGTCCTCCCTCTCTTCTGACAGGGCACTGCCGTTTTGAAGTCTATGTAAGCAAATTTAGGCTTTATGCAAATTATCGTTAGGTGATTAGGCGCCTGAGTTCGTGCTTAAATTATATTTTCTAGAGCCAGTCCGGAATATTATTTGCCACACTGTGTATATACTGCATATGTGGGACCAAACACAGATGCATGAGCAAATGTAACTGGAGGTAGTTTTCTTCTTAGGACTCGCTATTGTTTCTGAAAGTGGCACAAGCTGTGTAATAAAAACATCAGAAGCTCTCGCTTATTCCTTTTTCGTTGGCCTTATAAGACTTAGAGGGAGTAGCAAGGCAGTTTAGCTTACTATTGTACTGAAAAATTAGCAGACTCTTTAGACGGCACGGCCAATTATGCACCAAATAAACGGCTTCGACTTTCTACACCTGGGCCATGGGGTTGTCTAGGACCGCCGGTTTTATGGCAGGTGTTCTAAGTAATTAGAAAGAAAAGATATTTTTGGGACTTGGTGCAGTGGAAATTGATAATTCCCCACACACAACTGATGCAAGTCAGGGTATGAAATCCTGGGAATAGCCTGGTTTACATGTCACAGCTTTCTCATCAATTGAGTGTTGTAGTTGTTTGTTATCCCTGTCTTAGATGGTTAATCATATTCGGCGTAATTTTTAGCGCAAAGGCTTTGGATGGTCGTTATGAGCAAAGTAGAGATTGTCGACTATATTTACCTCGTGAGATCGGACCTGACCTCAGAATTTAGTGGTCCCGCATCTCATCTCTAAAACGTTTCATCAGCAACCTGAATGTGATATTGGCTACGCTAAAACCAATATGTACCATATTTCGGCAGGTCCTGACAATAAATAATGAAATTGGCAGTGACTTTGATGTCTCCTTATATATCAGACGTGTATATAACCGTATCTTTCATATAGGCAAATTCAACGACAATAAGGAAAAAGGTTATAAAGGATTTTCCATAACAAATTCCTGCTATTTTGGAAGATGATCGCTCAAGAAGCAAAGGGTATCTCTTGGTAGCAGCTAGAATAAATTTATCAGAAAATTCTTAAAAAAAGGTCAGAAATATTCCTTCATATTGAACAAGAAGAACTTGATTCAATGATACCCAATAGCTAAGGCATCCTCAAAGGCTGCTTCGTGTGACCCTTACCTCGTAAAGGAAACAAGTGATAGCAAATGAAGTGCTTATGTGTCAGAAGTGTGAGAAGGCCATCCATAGTCAATTATAAACGACTTCTGCCAGGTTGTAAAGAAAAGGCTGTGTATTAAGCAGTGGCACAGGCCCATTCCTTAAGGCAAGGTTAAGCCAAGTGTATGTCCGTCGTCTACCGTTGCATCTAGGGTTTCTCCATTGCCGACATGAACTCCTTCAAATACCTTTCCGTTGTATATCTTTATTGGCGCAATTCAGAATATTTTTGTTGACAGATAGCATTACAGACTCAATTTCACTTACTGCAATGATTTGTAAATGAGGCTAAGATGAACAGGAAACAAAAGTTCCTATGTTTTCAAATTCCAAAGGAGTGTTAATGAAATTGATAAACTCTTACCTACGAATTCCGAAAGGAGTTATCCTGTACTGTAGGGTAAGCCAATTTAAATCAATTCTGACAGGGCATGGCCGATCCACTGTCAAGAAGGTCACATTGTATGTTGGAGACGAAAAAAAACTTAGAATTTCCAGCTGTGGCCGTGAAATAAAGCCTTGAAAGGTCACATGACAAGTGGCAATGTCGCGTGTTTAGTGCGCCTGCAAACAATTATTAGAAAACAAATCAAACAATTACAAATCAAGCTAAATTTAAATCCGAGGCTATATATATATGTACGTCTTCAGCTCTCCGAAAGTAGACATCCCACCAAGTGCCCCTGCATAAGGCAGACCCTTCAACTCATCATCTCACCTATCACTCATTTGCTCATGTCAAATTTGATCTAATCATATGTCACAGCCTCTTCCACCGATGACAGAACGAAATCCGATGCCGATTAAAATTCTGATTCGATTTCATCCTCTCAAATCCTTATGAGAGTCTCCTTGTTGACGTTGTTCCCGGCTGAAAAGTGTACAACCAAACAAAACGGGATTTATGCATAACGCACCACCAAACACAAATTACCGCTGAGCAAATGACTGAGCTGAGGGGATGTGACGAGTTCTTAACGATAATGCACTTCACTTTAATTTCGAGTGCCCTCGATACAACACAAAAGGACTCTTGAAACAACATCATCAGCAGGATGCCATTGTTAAGTCTTACTTTTATTGAGAGGGTAAATCAAGGGAAGGGAACATTGCCATTATGGCAACACTATTGTCCTTTTGTTGTTACTGTGCCGAACAAACTTGATTACATGGATGATAGCAACAATTATGCGCATAATAATGGACGAAGAGGTCCTTTTGTGTAAAACATTTGCCATATGAGTACAGCGAACAGTGTTTTGGCATATTGTACATGAGACGGGGATGTCTCGAGGATATTTTTGGTTGATCGAAAATGGAACATATGTCGGATATTGTGAGTAGAGATGTGGATATAAGATTACCATCGAAGGCTTTGGAAACGAAAAGGATTTTCCTTCAGCCGGAGGTAAACTCTGATCGCTTCGTCAGATACCAAGTGAGCCTTCAACATACCAACAGTTCAACTTTGGTATGTTATGTGCAAACATCTGTTAATTGGTTTGTGCATTTGAAAATGTGCAAATGATCCTCAAACTCTCAGGATTGAGTCGGGAGAATAAAAAGTTCATTTGACTGTGTAAAATGAGATGAAACTGATCGTGCTGCTAGATTGGACTTGGTTGTGTATGAATAAAAGGATAGTCAGGCTCGTGTTAAAGATTATGATGGAAAACATATGCGTGGAGGAGTGATTGTCGAACTTGCTTTGCAACATAGACATTTCATAAAGGCTCGGGGTGTTGGAAAGGAAGTAACAAGCCTCTAAGGATGGCTATTGTCTTCATAAAGGAAACGGAAAGACCCAATTTAAGACCAACTATGACTTACCGGTAAGAGACAACAGCGAGATTTTACTGGGCTCCCCTATTTCTGCCGCATTTAAGTGCAAAGGCAACACAACTAATTATCCTGTGGATTGAGAACTTACCACAACTTGCCAAATCGAGAAATAATTTCAAACGTTAACATTTTGCCCCCACTGTAAACTGACATAAAGTCACATTTAAACAAAAAAAGAAAAAGTTAAACGATACATCGCCATCAGCGGCATGAATACACGAATAAATTGAAGTAAAAACCAACGTGTCCAACGTTCGTTCGGTCGGTTGTTCACTTGGCCAAATTGAATTTCAGGACAAGCGAAATATCACTTCGATTAATTCAGGCGATCCCATTAAGGAGTCTCAGAGAGTAGAGCGCAACCAGCATCATATCACTACTCCACGTTGCCGCCCGATTGAAACTGCTGAACAAATAAAGTTCGCATGACTTCAAGACTTCTGAGGAAAAGCGCCGGCCACTACCATACCTGGAGCCTTAACGTAAGCCTGAGTCCGAGCCTTTACCTTTTTTTGTATACGCTGCATATCACGTCCTTCGTGTTGCCTCTTCATCGGTTTTTATCGGCGGCATGACGTTGCACAAACAAACGATCGATTACCTTCAAAGAGTAACCAGCGCGAGTTCCAGTTCCATAGCAGAAGGTAACATGGCTGGTTTCTAGAATATACCTACAAAGGCTCCAGTTCCAACTTCAACTGCAATTCCAGTTCCATGAGTGTACTTGCTGAGTTGAGATAAAGCTAAGTAGGTACGTGAATTTATGGATTACATTGGCCTCCTTTGTGGATTGTGTTTGTGCATTTTTGTTCATATGGCAGCTGTCGACGGCTGACTTTTTATGTTACGAAAATTTATCTCCAACAAACCCGGCAAAAAGGTTCACTCTGGAGGAGATGACGTTGTATGGAATTGGAATTGGTATTGTGAGCGAATAGATTTTAATTCTGTGTACAGTGCATGTAGCCAATCTAAGTTGGATCGTTCCAAAAAATGCCAGGAATCTAAACACTGATTACATTGTTAATTAATTGTAACTCCAATAAATTGCTACTTTTGTCTGATAGAAAAAAGGATCTTCAACAGTTCCAGCCTTAAATCAATTAAGAGGTTGGAAAAAGTATCCATACATAGCCAAAAAGGCCAATCACAATTAATTAAGTCAACAAGTTTTTAGGGTGGCGCTATTGAAGGCTTAAGTGCAAGTTAACGAATTGGGTAATGTTGGGTAGTTTTTCTGTAGTTGGAAATCGTCCTTAAACACTTCGACAGCCTCAAGTTAAATATCTCTGCTCCAAGCCAATGCAGCCTGGCCAACGGGTTGTAGCTTCTAAGCGACACAAGTGTACAACGTTCTTGTCATAGGACTGTTCAAAATGAGTTAGTTAATGTCGGGCAAACATATTGATTTGGCGAATTTCTTATATAAGCCACAGAATACTTGTACAATGCCGGGGAAGCAGAAGATGTGATAAATTTCCAAGAGGAGGTGATACAATCCGTTGTTGCAATCACTGTGTGACATTACCGCCTTCTTATTGAAACCGCATGTTATTGAGCTTCACATCGTGCAATTAAGGCCACAAAAATTGATTACCATTGACCTGTACCTCTCGCTGGTGATAGGTTATGACGGTCCAAACCTTATTTTGGGAGAAATATGGAGCAATGACCAAAAACAACACGAACCAGAGCATTTTTCTTGATGCATTTGCAACTGACAGTTCTCATGTGGATTTGAATCACCCAAAATGTGACACTTTTTCCTGTAGATAAAGCCATTTATGCAAAAATCGACATTTCAACTTAAGATTATTTCCCGCCTGACATCGAATTGCACATCCCACTACTCAAAAGCCCAGTAAGCGAGTAGTTGACGTTGCCTTTGGTCGTTACCTTCAGTAACCTAATTAAATTTTAAACGGCTGTAGGTTGAAGTCCGCAAATTAAGGTCTAGAAAAAGGTGACTCGGGGTATCCTGCACACTCTCGTTAACTGCATCAATGTTTTCTGCAGACCTCGACGACATGTGTTGGTTGGTTTTTTACTGAAAAAAATGATTCAAAATTGTTCATTGTTTATTGAGCAGTCGAGTCAACAGGGACGATTGTTTGCAACCCAAAATCACGCATCGATGACATAAAGTGGCTAAATGTCCACCTCCTAAGTTGCATTGTCACTCGCAAACATCTGGCTCTAAATTGGTGACTTATTTATCAATGTTGGCTTTCAAGACTTGCAAGGTTTACGGTTTGCTGTGGGAAGGCACGATTCTAAAAAGTCCCAACGGGGGAAGTCTGGCGACATAGGATTTGGTGAGATTACATGGCCTGGAAATAAGTGATTTAAAATATGCATCGTTGCCCAAAGTGTGTGAGCGGTTGCTTCGTCCTGTTGGGGCCATCAATGCCGAGGCCCAATTAAGCAACTTGCCACAAAGAAAACTCGTCTTATATCTATCTAGTCTATAGCGCTCAGTTACAATAACAGTGGCGCCGTCGGCGTCCTCAAAAAAATAAGGCCCAATCACTTTTTCACTGCAAATAAATGGATTATCCATGCCACAGACTCGCAACCACACATAACCACTTAAGTGGAAATGGGCTTCGTCGATTATTGTGATTTTGGATACGGAATCATCCTCTTCTTGCACCAGTTTTAACAGAGCATGGGAGTGAGTTAACCTCACTTGACGGTCAGCAGGCTGCAGTTGGTAAACAGTTTGCACTTTATAAGGGAACATCTTCAGGTCTTTCGACAAAATTTGACGCAACGAACGTCTGCTGATGCCAAATTATGTGCATCAATGTCTCGTCGATGTTTGTGGACTTTCTCAAACGTCCTCGACCACAGCAGTGATATTCTGTGTCGAATACAGGGCCGGCCACTTCTTGCGACCCATCTTCCACGAATCGCTTAGCCATACGCTTAATTCTTCGCGCACATGGTGCACTGTGTAAAAACACAGTTTCGGAAATTGGCCAAACAAGCAGTAGCAATAATTCCCCGTTCATTGCTTTGACAACAAGCTAGTTCTCTATTTGTGTTGGCTCCAATGACAATGCAGTGAATGCAGCTACTAACAAGAATTACGAGTTAATGCACCTAGAATAATGCTTTCCACAAAGAAATATTTGTATCGCGTTGGAATCGCCTTCAGCTCTTTCTCTGAATTCTCCATTATCGCCTTAATCGTCTTAAAATGCTTTTCGCAAAGTGGTAACTTGAGTGGTGGAGATAGAAGACAGTCAATCACCTTGTATTATATACTCTGAGTCTTATGCGGTGATACAGTGCAGCAGAATGGGAAAAGCAAAAGTTGCGCAAGGATGCCTTCATGAGAAACAGCTGCCCCGTTCATGGCAGAATTAGTACTGCAGTTTGGATGGAAAGTAGACATCAATAACACACCCTCGTAATAGGATTTTTATGATTTAATCGTATCCTCAATGGACAACATAATAAAAAAAAAATACCGAGTGCCTGTAGATAGTAATATCCGAATGAAAAAGTGGCAGTGAACTAGTCATACCCTACGGAGCGAATGGAAGTACTTTTGGAAAGATGACGCGCACGCTATGTCGAGGCTCTATGTTCTTCGAGCGTTGAAAAGACGAATCCATGAATTGCAGTACTTGAAACAACTTCAAGAATATCCGCAAAGAGATCCTTTAAGACTTGCTCTTCTAAAATTGAATCAATTCCCTGGGAATTCTCTCCTATTTCATAGCAACCCATCGTGTACAAATATGAGCACAATGTTCGAATAGTCGATTTGTTTAGTTTATTTAGAAAACTTACGTAAAACTCCAACGATGGCGCTTCGGTATAGTTATCCTGGTAAACAAAATTTTATTACAAAATTAATTTCGATTTCGCTCCATTTGGTGCAGTTAATGTCGTAGAACGAATGTTGCGATTAAAGGCGATTTATTAGCTCTCGAAACGAACATCGACTGTTGCTGTTGGACAACTGTTTCGGTCAAAGTATTTTATGGATATTTGCAGTCTTCTACCTCCACGGATGGGTTGTTATTTTATTATTATTATTTTTTTTCACTTGTACAATACTTTTATCAATGATAGCGTGTTGGTGAAACATGGACAAAGATACTTAAATTTTGTTTGCGTTCATTTGGTGTGGTTGGATAACAAAAAAAATCAATCTAAACAAAAACATGTGCTCTGTTTCAGTCAGTAAACAGGTGAAGCATAAAAGTGATTTGTGTACACAACAAATCTCGATATTCCAGAACATTGAAGGTTTAATTGTATAAGTTTTTATATCTTTTAGAAAATCAGGCTTTACAAAACATAGTATATGGTAGTATACGGATTTATAGCACAGTACTTTGGCATTAAGATCATGGTAAATCTAGAGCAAATAAAAAGGGATTGAATTAAACCTCAGGCCATCTTAGCCGCAACCCAAAGAACCAAAAGAACCATGCTAGGATAGCATCTACTGGAAAAAAAGATAAATTCAATAAGACCATCCGTAATGGCCAAAAATCAGCCAAGTTGGATTTGTCCCTTATGGTCTGACGTCTACAAGAATTGTTTCCTATCATCCTCTAGAAATTATTGTAATTTTATTCCATGAACCAAGAAATTTTTTCACATTAGCAAGGTTTTGGTACTCAATTCAGCGAAAATCAACTCTATAGAATTGATGCAGGGTTACTGACTTCAGTGTAATATGGACGTATCTACTGTTGACAACCCAGGCAAACGATTTAAGGACAATGAGCTTCGGATATGCACGTGGAATGTTAGATCCCTTAATAGACCACATGCAGCCGAACAACTAGCGGAGGCCTTAAACTGCTGCAAAGCAGACATAACCGCCATTCAAGAAATGCGATGGAATGGGCCGGACAAAAAGAGGATGAAAAACAACGATATCTACTACGGCAATTGCTATCGACGGCAAAAGCAGCGCTTATTTGGATGCGGATTTGTTGTCGGAGGCAGACTAAGACGAGAAGTTCTCAGCTTCCGGCATGTGACCGGGCGCCTCGTAGCAATCCGCATCAAGGCTAAATTCGCCAACATAAGCCTCATATGCGCGCATGCCCCCACAGAGGAGAAAGATGACGACACCAAGGATGCCTTCTACGAGCTCCTTAACAAGACCTACGAGCAATGCCCTACCTATGACATTAAAATTGTCCTCGGTGATTTTAATGCAAAGCTAGGAAGAGAGGGTATCTTTGGTGGAACAATCGGAAAATATAGCCTGCACTACACCACCTACGATAACGGATTCAGGCTAATCGACTTTGCGGCGGGGCGAAATATTGTCGTAGCTAGCACGCGGTTCCCACATCTCTACATACACAAGGGGACTTAGAGAACTCCTGATCATTCAACAGTCAACCAGATTGATCGCATTGCGATCGACGCAAGACACTCCTCCAGTATTATGGATGTCAGTACGTTCCGAGGAGCCAACATCGACTCGGACCATTACCTTGTTGTAGCCAAGGTACTGTTGCGGATATCCCAAGCTACGCCAAGACAAGCTAATGCTGGGAGGAAATTCGACATCAGACGGGTACAATCGCAAGAGATCGCCAAGTCCTTTTCCGATCGAGTGTCTCTTAATCTCTTAAGAGGTCCAATGCCACCAGCATCAAACATCGAAGACCACTGGAGATGCCGCTTCTGATGTGCTCGGTTTCACTCGTCCACCACAACGAAACCCCTGGTTCGATGATGAATGCCGGCAAGCACATGCAGCTTAGTAAGATGCATATAAAGCGGCGCTGCTTATAAGGGCCAGAGCTGTTCATGAGCTCTGTGACTTAAAAAGGAGAGACGACACCGCCAGACACCGCAAGAAAGAGCATGATAAGCGCGCGGTGGAGGAAATTAAGAGATGCTACTCGAGGAATGAGGTTCGGAAGTTTTACCAAAAGGTAAAAATAACATGCCGCGGAAACAAACCCCGAACCGAAGCCTGTCGAGATGGACAAGAGCACATCGTTGTAGAATCGCAGTCGATGCTGAGGATTTGAAAAGACCATTTCTGCAGACTGTATAAGGGCGATGACGAACCAAATACCGCTGTCAGGCAGAATCAACCGAATCAACCTTTCAACCTGAACGATGATGACCAACAATTCCGTCCACCCGACCTGGACGAAGTGAAGATAGCTATATCTAAGCTTAAGTCCAACAAAGCTGCTGAAGCGGACGGCCAGACTGCCGAGCTCTGCAAAGTGGCAGGCGATGACTTGGTAAGGAGCATACACCAACTCATCTGTAAAATATGGTCGGACGAAAGTATGCCCGATGAATGGAACTTCAGCATTGTTTGTCCGATTCTCAAGAAAGGAGGCCCTCTGAACGGCGCCAACTACAGAGGCATCAGTCTCCTTAACATCGCATATAAGATCTTATCTGCCGTATTGTGTGAACGCCTGAAGCCGTTCGTCAACAACCTGATAGGTCCATATCAGTGTGGCTTCAGGCCAGGAAAGTCCACCCTCGACCAAATATTCACAAATATTCTTGAAGAAGACCCATGAGCTTCAGCTCGATACACACCACCAATTCATCGATTTTAAGGTGTCGTATGACAGCATCTATTGGAACAAGCCATATAAGGCAATGTCTAGTTTTGGAAACTCTGCTAAACTCCTCCGCCCGTGCAAGATGATAATCGAGAATGCAAGCAGTTCCATCAGTCCCACCGATACCTTTGATGTCGAAAAAGGATTAAGACAAGCGAAGCGTTGAAATTAGTGCATGCATGAATAGATGCATAACTGACGCGGCAAAACAAGAGGCACAATCTTTCAACCTTTCCGTCGAATTACTCGCATACGCCAATGATATCGACGTAATCCTACTCACTGGTGCAATGGACTGTATCAAAAATGGAAGAGAGCGCTCCTAGCTGCATTGAGGGGAAAATTATCCGAAAAATTATTCCGACGAACTGTACGGTTTCATCGACAGTAAAAGTCCATCGGCCGAGATGGCTGGGTCATGTAGAGTGGATGGACACCAACCCTACGATCCGAAAAGTCCTCGAATATGCCCCAGAGAGACAAGCAGAATAAAAAGACCTCGACTCGAGTAGCAAGTGGAAGATGACATAAGCCAACATATCGTGCGAAACTGAAGGCAGCTAGAGAATAATCGAACTGGCTGGAGAAGCGTGTTGGCTTAGATCCACCAAGGACTTAAGCGCCATATTAAGAAAGCAAATAAACATAGCAGAGATTTTTACAAAGAAACCCAAAAAGTTCTATGTATTTTCCGAAGATTTCCGACAAGCTATTAATACTATACCGTTCTAGTGTTCTATAAACTCTAAAAAATCAGATTCTTCCCCAAATTCATTCAAGATAATACAGATACATGTACGAAGAAGCACCTGACACTCAATTTAGTAGGAGGAAAGCGAGCAGTTGGTACAGTTTGGGAAAGTTGCATCAGCAACAAAGGCGCATATCCCACAGCACGAAGCACAAAATACTCGTATTCCATGGAACTGCATCTTATGGGGATTCATAGCAATTACCAAAACAGATTTGGAATTCCTAAGACGCAGCGTCTCAGTTTTCGTAATCGGAAACCTTGCAGAAGATACATATATATAAATATTTCGCATTTGAACGAGTTCATTGGTCGCTTTGCTGCCGTAAATGTTTATTAATATTTGCCGCCACTACAGACTTTACTTGAATCACTAAACTGTGTATAACAAATTAGTCTCTGTACGCACTAATTTATTTCCTTCAATATAACTAACTTTCTTTGGTTTTTTTTTTTTTTTTTTTAAAGAAATCCAAGTATCCCCTCAACCGCAACCCTGCGTTAACCTATCTGAAAAGTTATAAATAAAATAAAATTAAATAAGTGATTGTCTTTGGAACTCATTGTTGGATTATCTCTGCTATTCATATCGTATCGTACATGCAAGCAGAGCTATTCACAACTACACGACTTCCGCTCTTATTCCATAGTATAACTTGCGTGCCATCAAACGAACCTCAGTCAGCTTGCAAGTGCTTATCACTTTTGCAATAATTAATTGTGAATTTCCCCTACGATCGTAAATAATTTCCACTCATCATGCAATCTTTTACTAGAGTCAAGTTAAGACTCAAACCAATGTATCTGCATTTTGCACCCTGATCAAATTGCATCGAGAAAAGTCACTTCGAAGATAAAATTTTTTTTAAATATCTGCTGACATGCGATTATTCTTCTCAACTTTCAGTGCCTTAACTGCTACTTAACGCAATTACTCTTTGTCACTTCATTGAAATCCAAGATCACTCAGTCTTAACTGCCATTGGTAGTACGTTGAACGAATGGTAGACACTCGTATGTAGGTAGGTTGGCATACGAGTATACTCGAACATAGCTCGAAGGTTGGTCGGTTGAATCTTTCTTCGTCGTCATTTGTTCATTAAATGGCTCATTGATTTCACTTAACACGTCTTAACTGCAGTGGGATGTCTACGGGTATATTGCCAGTGATCGTCATTTATGATGCAACGGTAGCTGAACCAACTGACAGCTGACATTTGATGCAATCACTTGTGTATAAAGTTGATTTGGGGGGAAATCTTGTGCCAACTTGAAGACGGAATAGAGAAATTTAAATAAATAATTACAAAATGCAAATAAAACAAACCATTTGTGAGCCCTTTCTCTTATGAAATTCCAAGGCAATAAGCAAGTATTCAATTAGAGAAAAACAGAGTTAAATTAGCAGTAGTTATGGCATCTGAACTGACAAATTTGCTTTTGATGTATGCTAGTAATTAAGGGAATGAATGGGAGTGAGCAGCCTTTGTTAGACTAATTGGAAAGAAACAGGCAATTTTGCCATTGTTTCTATAATACTCACGGACTTACCTTAACTGGTATCAAATTCAGACACGGCTTTAGTTTTTATGGCGCATTTTCTTACTTACATTTTTTACTTGATCTGTAGAAAAACATTGACGATTTGGCAATTCGTCTCCTTAAGGCCAATAAAGTATTAGCGCTACGTGCACTGGTTTAAGCTCTAGAGATATACAGTGTGCGTACGGTGTTTGAGGACATGTATATCTATATATACAGTCGTGGCGAACTTATTACCCATAACCCATAAAAAGGACTCGTTGTTGTTATTATTTGATCTTTTATGTAACAGCTTTTTAAAATAATATTGCAGCATTTTAAAATAAATGCGTTTTAGGTAGGAGTTTTTGAATATATTTACTTAATTGTTCACTAAGATTTCGCATTTGTCGCAGTCAGGAGTAGACCGAAGCCTCAGTAGAGGGGGCTTCTGTTATCAGCACGGTCTTCGATCCATGGATTTTTTCAAAAGATTCGTCTAATTTAAGTTAAGATACTGCTATCTAATAGTGGAATATGCCGACTATTTAAATGGGACGCTCTTTAAGAGTCGGCAGAAGTTGTTTCGCAAGTTCTCACTTTCTTTACTTAGGTAGCGCTAGAGTTTCGAGTGCACATCAACTAACAAACCTCTCCAGATAGCCTGATATTTAGCTAGGTGCTTGCTTCTACTTAAGCGCAATACCTAAGGTGAGTTTTCCTATGTTGAATGCTAAGACTCTATGAACCGAAGAATTGGTGTTCTATTACTCTACATTTGCTAGTCATCTCAGAGAATTGATGCACAGTTTTCTAACAAGGTTGATGTAGTTGTACAGCTTGTATAGTTCGTAAATGAATCTTTTTCTCTAAAGCCCAGAACCGAATGTTTTGCAAAGTTATTCTCTCGAAACGACTCAGGGTATCTTAATTCGATTTCGAAAGTGTCTTTGCTTCAACGCCATAAAGTAGGAACGGAGTCCAGGTCTTATAAAGAGTCTCGTTAATTTTTCGGGGTGTGGTTTTACGAGTACTACTCAATTGCATTCTTAGCCCAACGAAACAGCAATTGGTAGAGTGATTGTTCATTTTATGTCTGCAGAGGTGTTGCAGGCAGATTTTATAACAGGACCAAGAAAGATAGATTCCCATTATACATCCGTCCAAGTTATAGCTAAAGACTATCACGTTATATCCCATTCGTTGACAGTATATACTTAGTGGTACCCCCATTTACCGCTAAACCGATGCTGGGCATTTCCCACCGCTATTGCTATTGCCGGCATTCTCCATCGAACCAGAGATTTCTTGGTCGTGATTGGGTGAAACCTTGTACATTAGCTGCAGCGTTTCTGATGGCACGTTAGTGCTGTTATCACTAGTCTTTTTGCAACCAAACTTTTGTTTCGTGGGCCAGTCACGTGAAATTTAGCAAGGAAGATGCGGCGATTCTTCTGTTCAGTACTTGATGCATGTTGCAAATGAGTATATACGGTCCGTAATAATTCTGGCCACTTATTGCCGTTTTATTCATATAAAATTATACCTTCTGCCTGTATTTTGATGCTCGTATCAGATATGTGACTGCTCGACATGTTCGGGTGCCTACAATACTGAAGAAGTAACTAAATCGTTACTTAATCAATTTAGTTGACGGAATATTTGCATCTGACATTGGACGTGAAATGTTCGATGCACACTGCACTAAAGGCCTACCGCTTGTAACAAACCGACCGCAAAATATTCGCTACTTCTCTTCTCCGTGGCAATCACTGTTGTGATAGAAATTTCCTTCGATTCGTATTACAGAATCGTCAACACTGAACCCGTCTTTTCCACAAAGTGAAAGTGACCCGTTCTGCTACTGCACAGATGCCTTGGGGGATGTGAACCCTATACAGGGGTATGAAAACTGGTCTATTAACAACCTATCCGCTACCATCGTCATTAGAACTCACTGTCTAGTTTTGAAAATACTTAAAAGCCCCAAAAGTAAATACATTGAAGAAGCTCATCTAAGATATCTGCTGTTCTAAGTATGCCATACGTCCTCCATCTCAATAGACCTACAGAGCGTTCCTTTTAAAGTTAACGATTAAGGTGAGTCGGGCGAGATCTAGGGTGCCGATCATCCAATTATTAGGAAGAAGTTCCTATAACTTTAGATCATATGCTTAGAGCGGAATGTGAGCATCTACCTTTGGTGGAAAGAAAGTTAATAATTTCGTCGCATACATTGTGCTTGAAATTCAAAGTCAATTTCATTTGTTTCCTTAAATAAGCCAGCCGGTCTTATGTTGAACTGGTTCCCCTTCTCCGAGATTTTACAAATTTCTGATTACACCACTCAAATAGACACTTATCGTCATTTATAACCATCCTACCACACCACAAGGCTACAAAATACCACATCACACCTAATTAATTGTCCCAATTAACCCACAACGTCCACTTGAACGATCATCTCTGCCTGTCGATGGACGGATACACAAAAAACAAAGAGAAAAGAATAAATCTTTTTATTTCTACTCGTACCTCTACCATAAAAGATTCGTTGATGCGATGCGAAGAACACCGCCCCTCGACGGTAAAACATACTCACAAAGCACTTAAAGAGATGACTAACAGCCTCATTAAGACCAATGTACTGTAGTTGCTACTGTACTAAGAGTCCCATCATGTGCTGCTCACTTGACAATTTTTGTATTTAATTTTTATTTTTTTATTTTTACCACTTTACACCTAACCTCACTCTTCTGTCGTTGTGTGACTAAGCAAACGAGGCCTAACCACATCCATTTACACTCTGAGACAGGTTAGCCACAGCAAGAACATACTTAACGCTCAAGTTAATCTGTCACTCAATCCTTTAAAGTCTACTGGTGCTGGGTACTAAGAACTGCGTTTTGGCACATGCAAAACGTCGTAACAGAATCGTACATATCTAGTCGTATGTGGGTATGTAGAAGACAGCATCTTGAAATTGTGTCCTTGGATGTACAGAGTCTTACAATTGCAGGTGATTCAAGTAGGTAGCCAGGGCAGCGTCGAACATGAATGAAACACCTGATGCTACTAAGAAGGTCACGCCACAACCAGAATCATTAGTTTTATCTTATTGCTGCTCAATGCATCGAGGGGATTATCCCATAGGAAGTGTCAGCAATGGAATTCTACAAAATTTAAAAAAAATAGAAAAACTGTCACCATAGGATAGATACTCGTAGATAAAAAAGATACTCGTACTCTGGAATGCTCGTACTCGAGACTACAGCGAGTTATCGGCGCCAGACTCACATGGTTACGAATATAAGTACGAGTACACTCGTATCAAAAGATGGCAAAAATCTACGAAGAAACTTCTTGTCCTACAATCTGTTTCGATAAGAAAGGATGCAGAAAAAAAAAACATTTTCCAAGCATCGTCAAGGTAGAAGTGGACCAGGGACAGCAACACAACGAAGACGACTACAACGATGACTACGACGACGACGACGACGACGTCGATAAGACGCATCATCATCGATTTAGGGCCAATAAATAATTTTGATGGGACCTCATGGATCGTTGTGCTGGTCCTGGCCCTCTGAGTTGTCTCCGATCATCCTACATCGTATCTTTTACCTCATTTGGTAGATTTTTATCGCAGTACGGGTAGATACACCATGTGAGAGCGGTGATCTTGTGCAACTATTCGATGAAAAATATGTACGAACGTATCGATTACGTGCGTCTTTTTGTATATTTGGATGTAGTGAATGTCGTTGATCCTTTTGTTTTGTTTCTTCTTATTCTTTTCAACGTTCCGTATTATCTTTCATTTCCACGTACAAAAGGGACAGACAAAAAAAAGGAAAACAAAAACGGTGAACAAATAAAAATTAAATAATTTATCGAAAGAGGTATCGATTACACATCTACTCAGATACTCGTAATCAGGAGAACAGATAAATACAACATTCCGTACACTTACGAGTATATTCTAACGTGAATGCAATTGTACATTTGCAGATGTGTGTTTGTGTGAATGTGGAGAGTACTTGTACGCATTGGCAACAAATTATGAATGCGACAGTTGGTGCCAGAAGCATGTTGCTGATGTCATTTGTTGTTATCATCATTCAGGCGACAATGAGACAATAAACAATGTGAAGTCTGACAATTGCAATTGTCCTCAAAGGTACCCACTACATACCTACCATAGGTACCAAAGATGGAAGAAACAAGTGATAAACCGGATGAAATATTTTCTCAACAGAGGAAGTTGAGATAAGATAAAGTAGGTATTAGCTGGATAAGATACGACAAACGAATGTTGATAGGAAGGATACTGGAATCGTAAAAATAACTAATTGCCAATAAATATCGATCCTCGAGTACCTACTTGGATGTAATTTTAAGTATGGACCTATTGGTAGCACGTATCTAACATTTATCCCTAGTATCCGCCTTATATGCACCTTTACATACATACATCGTACATAATCACGAATGCTTCTGAAAACACGTTACTCCAACGAAAGCCACCTTAACTTTTAATGCATGATGTTGACGGTTGGTTTCATGATATGAGGCAAGCAGTAGAAAGTAGTCTTTGAGTGATCCTCGTCAAGATGCACGTAGACTAGGTGCAAAGTTAATTTTGAAACTATTGCAAGTGCGTAGAAGGACAGTGCCCTCCCTACTCCTTGAATATAGCTTAGATATAGCTTTTTGTTTCCCTCTGGACATAATCTTTCCATCTGAGTTTATTGTCCAGAATGACACCAGAATGAGACTCTTTAAGAAATCCAGACCATGGTTGGGATAAAGAAGGGTATTTTGATTTTTCTTGTGAAAGGGAGCACCTCCAATTAAGGCTTCCTGGCGAATGTTAGACAGTGGTGTATGTCTGCCGATAAAGCTTTAAAATCAACCATATCCCGTGCCTACTTATTTTGTAAGCAGCCCTTACATTGAGGAGAGTAGTACACCGTCTTGAAATATTCTTCTTTGTGGTTTTTTTCTGCTTGAGCAACAACGAAACGACTGATTCGTTTTAGCAAAGTTCTAGAAGAGATTTGATGATCAAGGTCGTATTAGCGTTGTTGAAAGCTGCAGAGACTTTTCAATGGGCTGCGAGAGGCAGTGCAGTGCGGTCCCAATATTTTTTTGTTTTTGGCAGGGCTGCTGGTAATTCAACAGTTTTCTGCGATTTAGATGCCACTTTGAAGATCGAAAACTGCTTTGAGGGTACTTGGTAAGGAGGATGAAAGACTGGTGGGTCTGAGATTTTCGCAAGCGTCTGGAACGTTTTGCCATTTATGGGTAAATAACACTACGATTAATTCAATCCGGGCACTAGGGGATGTTTCCGTCATAGTGAAAATCCTTTTCTGGTTGTAAAATTTAGATACCACCAAGCTCAGTGTAGCCTAGTTATGTTTGCAGCTGACAGTTGCCCTTACAACTTTTCCACACCGCTTACCTCCGGGTTGGTCTATAGCTGGGTAGATTTTGTTAAAGAAATATCGCAGTTGCATTTAACTCAGGTACCATTCGGGAGCTTCGTAGGTTCATAAAGAGTTTTGTTTGTCAGACTAAAGAGTCTACTTAAGCTGATGATCCTTTTGCAGAAACTGCGTGTGATCCTTCCATAGTCCTTCTTTAGGTTCTTAAGGTTTCTCAGCTACGTTCTGCCCAATATACGTGTGTCTTACGGGATGCATATTATCGTTTAGAGTAAACGTATTGCGAAAACAATCCATACACGATTTTGAGCACCATAAAATACACGTTATGCCTCGGATTACACCATGCTTTCAAAATAAATCTTAACAATTTGCAAACGTTACTCCGGCGTGAGTCTATTTATGGTGAACTGCCAAACCCTACTTTCCTCAAAACAATCGGAAGCTGTCACAGGAAACAGTGCTGCCAATTTAAAGCTCTCCGCATTTAAAAAAAATACGCTTTGTAAGACAGGACAAAAGCAATATTCAGAGAAGAACTCTTTTTTTTTAGAGCTCAATAAGCTCTGTCTTTGATATAGGACTATCTCCAAGCTCGCCTTAAGACGTCGATTGTTTATCGGTAGATGCTAGCGGAAGGCAATGGTGAGGTATTTGAGTGTAGCAGGATCTTGGCCATCATACACGGATACCCAGATGTGAACTTTATATGCTAGATCAGCATTGGTACTGGATTGTCTTCTTTGTATTGAGGATTGAATGATAGACAAACTCTGATCTTAAAGAAGTACAGACCCTAGGTGTACCTTTCTTTCTTGCTGCGTCGAAGATACTGTAAATGCACTTGAAACAGTGATTATTTATAGGAGATGCTTCTCCAGACCAGTAGTATTACTAGATAAGGTAATATGCGAATGGTTAAATCCGAACGGCAAGTCTGGCCTTGCTGAGATTATTCTGTACTACCTCAATCAATCATGGTGCCATCAACACCTTCTGGGGTAACTTGTCCATCGCTCTAGTCATGAAGAAATTAATTCAACTCTCAAACAGATAATTCATAACCACCTACTGCCTTGCTGTCGCTACATGTCGTTGATTATGAGATCGGACCATCGGCAGATGGGTCACTTCAACCAAATGCAGAATGTAGTTGCCTGAGGTACGCAAATTCAAAAACAAATTTTATTTGTATCTGAAATTATTTTATTACTTCCTGGCTTGTTCCTAAGATTATATACGTGACCAAAATTGTTCACCAATTCCACTTACTATTATAAATATTGTAAGTTAGAAAGTAAGACACTCTCCTTAACTTCCTTACATCAATGCAGCCCCAGATTACTCGAACTACTTTCCCTCGAAATCGTCAAGCGCCTACTCATTTTTTTCTTTGCGTCGTAAAGCAAGGCTCAGACAGTCAAGATTTAGGGGGCGCTATGAAGGTTGTCCCATAGAGGTCTCTGAAATGTCTTCTAAGATAAAAGATCAGTAATGGACAAGAGCTACTCTACAAATGACCTCTAAGGTGGTGCCGTCCTTTATTTTAACTCTGGAGCCTAGATATGCAAAGTTCTTGACTAACTCAAAGTCTATTGTGACGTTTTGGCTGAGTAGTTGACATTCTGTGTTCTTTCTCAGTGGGACTAAGTACCTCGCTTCCCCCTGCGTATCTGTGTTCTGCCAAAAATGTCTCCGCATGTGCAACCCTTACAATTCCCTCATGGAACGCCCCGCCGAATGCCTTATTTCCTAGTCATTAACCTCCAAACATACAAAACCAATCTACGTCGGTACCTATCTCTTTCTTTCTTCCCTAACTTTCCTTCACCCGCGCTGTGTGCAAGCATTTGGAGAGTAGGTACTCCTTGAGCCCGCAAAGGATTTAAGACTTTCCCACAATACTTTTAAGTACATACGATATTGGATTAATTGCGCTACATCAGATCGCTTTGTTACAAGATCTTCCCCATAATCATCCTGCGAGGCCAGATAAGCTTAGCAACGATTTCAAAACCGAATTTGAGGTTATTTTCTCGACATACATACGAGGGCGGGTCAATAAGTCCGTGACTTTTGGATTAAAACACAGATTTTTTGATAAAAAAATAATTTTATTTTTCAACGTCATCTCCCTTGAGCTCTATACATTTTGTCCGACGCTTCTCCAATTTTTTTATCCCTTCCAAAAAAAATGATTTGTCGAGGTCCTCAAAATAGGCCTTTGTTTGCGAGATGACTTCATCATTGGAGTCAAATCTTTTTCCACCAAGCCATTTCTTCAGGTTTGGGAACAAGAAGTAGTCGCTCGGAGCCAAATCTGGAGAATAGGGTGGATGAGGGAGCAATTCATAGCCCAATTCATGGATTTTTGCCATGGCAACTGCACATGTGTTTGTGGTCGACTGTGAGCAATCGCGGCACCCATCTTGCGGAAAGCTTTCTCATGCCCAAGTGATCATTCAAAATTGAAACCACTGAGCCATGCGAGATCCCTACGGCTTCCACAATCTCTCGCACTTTCAATCTTCGGTCGGCCAACACCATATCGTGAATTTCGATTCGATTGTTTCGGGTGTAGAGACCTCAACTGGGCGTCCAGGAGGTTCGGCTTCTTCAGTGCTTGTACGGCCACAACGAAATTCAGTAAACCACTTTTTTACCATTGAAATCGATGGTGCAGAGTCCCCATAGTATTTATCAAGCTTTGCCTTGGTCTCGGTAATGGTTTTTTTTCGCAAGAAATAATGCTTAATAAGCACACGAAATTCACTCTTTTCCATTTTCTCCTCAAATTAGTGAGTAGTCTGATAAAAATAGCTGTCAAACACAAACTAACTGACGCAGCAAGTTTAAATTTTGACAGGAGTCAACTGACAGATGCCTGTTGACAGGAGCAGTGTTGCTGTTTCAGTAAAGAGGTCAGAAATTCAAAAAGTCACGGACTTATTGACCCGCCCTCGTATACTCGGTTGAAGGGGACATTAAAATCGAAAAAAGACGATAGATGTTGATTTAAAATCCAGCGCTCATTTGCTAAATTTACCGTAAAGTAGAAATACGGTCAATCGTGAATGGTCTAGAACCACAATGATAAGGACACATTTGCCTAAAATCCCATGTCCGACCGTAGTTTCAAGATAATTTTGTAAATGCTATTAACAGAGTGCTCTAGCGTCACCTTGAATAGCATATGTGCACTTAAATTTCGATATGGGTATCTTAACTTAATTAGGGTACTATTGTGAATTTGCTCGAATCTGCTTATTTTTGTTCCATCAGGGACGCCCGTACTCCTCCTTTTGCTTATTGAAGTTGTAAGCCGCTCTAGTAGTCAAGAGTTGATTCTTGCTACTGAATGCATCATTCATTGTTGATGTAGGTCATAAAGCTTTTCTAACTCTAAGCAGACACTGATGAGAAGGGCCCAAGAACATTTTTCTTCTTTTGACGCTCATTTCTCCGAAACATTTAATGCAGATACAATAGATACATACGAGTAGGCCCCCTTAACACTCCATAAACAACCCAAGTCCATTTCTACTTGGAATCGAAGGCCATGAGTTATGACCTTCAGTTGCGAAAAGCACATTCGAAAAAAAATTATTGAAGATAACCCACACTCGCTGAACTTACCTTTGACGTAAATAAATTTTACAACCTCACAGTCCCGTTTGCTAATTATTTGTCCCCAGTACGAATGCTATAAACTTCTTAACTTCTTAGTCACCCGCGCCCGCTTTGCACTCGACGCCTAATGCATTTCGCCTCATAAACTTCCGAGTTAATGGGATCAGCGGCCTGCTTCTTGAGATCCTCTCCTGGCACCACCTGTCGTCTACACACCGAGACGCTCTTATCAGCTTGCAAGTGCCATTAGTGGGCACTTAAAAGTTAAAAATCATAAAAATGCCCATGTTCGTTCGCACTACTCAGTTCTGCGAAACGTGCGGAAACGATAATCCTTGTGCAATTCATCGCCAATGCGGTGGTATTATCTTGACTTATGCCAACTCAAGGGGTTTTACGATGCCACAACCAGAAACACAACCAAGATCAAGACCAAGAAAAGTTGCGTGCAAGTTTCTTCGAAGTTTCGAGTCACCACCATGGCCATGTAATGAGTTGGCGATGCACAGTGCAATTGCTCCTCGACGATCGACATTTTTATTGAAAACGGATGACGAGGTGAGTCTCTTCTTCGATCGAGGGATATCCCCTATTGTTGGAACAGAAACCAGCAAATGATGATTCCATGTCCAGGCTATCGGGTTGTGTTGCTGCTTTAGTGGGCTGGCAGACCTAAAACAGTTGAACGGTCAATTTACAAGGCACTAATGGGGGGCACGTCACATGTGAATCAATTTTATGTCCCCGAGTTAGGCTCAGCTCACACTGGAGGCTATTGGAGGCCATTCGAGGCCTTTGGAGTGCGCTCTTAATGGCAATTAAGCTGGACACGATAACACACCTGGACATTTCAGTGAGTTGCGATCATTGGAATGGGTTTTGGTATCCAAGGATGCAAAGGCATGATCCAGCGATTCCATCTTGGATAATGTTGCCAATGGATAATTTTTAATTAACAAATGTTAATGCGTGAACGAGTACTTAGGGTTGACAGTGATATGTAGTCGAAGCTTGTTAAGGGAAGAGCTCTGGAGTTGTTTGTCGAGGGCTGGGGGAAGTCTTAAAAATGTCAACGTTATCGGGGTTAGTTGTCTTTTATGGTGTTGGTGTTGAAGGTACTTGTGCTTGTTGGCTTGGGTTGGGATATTTGCTTATCGTAACAAATGTGACAGGACGATTTATTTTTGGCGAGTGTAGCGACTTTCCGTTTGATTGTACTAGAGAACGTACTAGGGAAGTCCTTGGCGCGGAATTCATTTCTTGTATAGTTGGTTACATTCTTGTAGATATTTTGTAAGCAAAAGCACACGCACATGCATTTTTAAAGGTACCAGAATGAAAATTGCAGTGGCTTCTTCAAAATAAAAAGTTATCTATACCTAGCGCAGTTTTTTAATTGGCTTTCTGGGGTCCAATGACCAGCTGGTCGCAGATTTATCCGGTGATCCCCATGATCACTAACATACAAAGAATCAACCTTACCTTGATGTGATCAAATAGGACTTAGAGTGGACATAGAAGAGAATCGAGCATATCTACATAGAAGGACAGTACGCAAAGATCTTCAGCTGACCAAGACAGTGGTGAGATATGCCCTATAAAGGGAAAATTAAAGATTAGAGCACTCCTCAGCACATGATCAATTGTTATTCTGCAGTCTATGAGCTTACATAAAGGATATGAAAAAATTTTGGGAGAAGCTAGCGCCTTCTTTAGTCAGAAAAGACATCGAAAAGAATGCAACCTAACCCGGTAATTTAACGGATAATGAATATGCGGGGCAGTAGGCAATAAAACAAATCCAATAGCTTAAAGTAATATGCAGCAGTGTTGTAAGACTTAATTTGAACCCCTTCAAGGAAGGTGAAGTTGTGTTTTCGTATATAAAAAAAGGAAAAGGTATTCTATAGATATAAGAAAAGTTTACATTGCCACATGGACAGAAGAATAGCTTAGAAGAGCTAAAGATGTTCTGGACATTACCTTTTATAAAAGTTCACTGATCTTAGATGTTTAATAGTGGAAAGAAGAAATTCTTTACGAAATTCGATGGACGTTGTATTGCGGGTGCATTCGCCAAAATTTGTCCAGCATTTATACTTAAATAGTGTTAAAGTAGGGATCGTACCCTAATTCTTCATCTTCATCATCGTGATCATCCAGCATACATAATTGAAATCTCAAATAGAAGTCACTTCGACATACTTATATAACCCGCTGTTTTAAATGTTGTGCAGCCATAACTAAATGAAGGCCTTCAATATAACTTTATGCCCCTCAAAGGCTCAGAAGGGTGGGAAAGTAAAACAGAGGAGGTAGTAATTACAAATCTCGCTAATCTATAAGAGAGTAGAATCCCAGACTTCATGTGAAACCATACTGATACGGGCATATCAGATCGTTGATAAATGGCTACAGGCAGAAAAGATCATATGCTCGTATGCGATATTATGGAGACTATACTCGTACTTCTATATTTGGTTCTTTAAGGAATGTTTCCTTTCTTGTGGATCAGGCAAACAGGTGCATGCTTTCTGGCGACCAAATCTTGGAAATGAGTTGGTGCATACTCTCTTTGTGTCAAATAATCGTCATTTTCGGGAAGTGTTGATTTTCTTCTTTTATTCGAAAAAAACGGCGGCTGAAGCGCATCGAGTGCTCCAAAAAGTTTACGAAGATGCTGCTCTAAGTGAAACAATGTGTCGTAATTGATTGCGTCGCTTTAAAGAAAGTGATTTCGATGTTGACAACCGCCCGCGTGAAGAAAGGCCAAAATCCTTCGAAGATGCTGAATTGGCGGCTTTGTTCGATGAGGATTCGTGCCAAATGCAAGAAGAGCTTGCTTCAGCATTTGGAGCTACCCGCCAAGCCATTTACAAGCTATTGTATGCTTTGGAAATGATTCAAAAACACGGAACTTGCTTTCCTTGTGATATGAAGCCAAGAGACGGTTAACGTCGTTTTTTCGCCAATCAAGAACTGCTCGAGGGGCAAAGAAAGGAAGGGCTTTCTTCATCGCATTGTGACGGGTGATAAAAAATGGATTCATTACAGCAACACAAAGAGAAGAAAGTCATGTGGACTGCCCGGTCATGCTTTTACGCCGTCGGCTCGGCCGAATATTCACGCTGCGAAGGTGTGTATTTGGTGGGACCAGGTCGGTGTTATGTCGGTGTTAATTATTACGAACTGTTGAAATCCAACGATGCGATTGAGCTGATTACTGCACGAATAATGGCCACAATACGAGCAGGGGCACGAAAAAGGCATCATGAAACCCGTTAAAACCTACCTGTAAACGCTCAAACGGGAAGTCCGACCCTACCCGCCATATTCCCCAGATATTGGCACATGGTCTGGCTGATCAGGAGTTCGGCTCATATGAAAACATGAAAAAATGGTTTGATTCGTGGAATGCCTCAAAAAATTAACACTTTTACCATAGGTATTCGAGCTCTGCCATAAAGATGCTAAGAAGTTATAGCTAGCTAGAATGATTCATTTGTAACCATTTCTTCACAATAAAGTTGCATTTTTATCAAATGAGAACTAAGCTGCCCTAAATTTTGTTCTGTGAACAGATTTATTGACTAACACCATCCTGGTTGAATACCTGGTAGCGGATTTGGATTATTAAACCCTTTAGTAGTCTTCAAAAGTATTATTCCATATCACCAGTATCAACTGTGATTTTATTAATAATTCTCTTATTCATATCTACGGGCCTTGTTGCCTTAACACGTTCTGTTTACCTGGTAAATTTTCTAAGCATTGTTCCTGGAATACTCGTATCACCACTCTATGTCCTCTGTAGCGCGCTTCAAATTCTTTTCTGCTTTTTTGGTCATAGAGCTCATGGGCCGCTTTCGTATTTCTATGCAGTGTCCCTTTGTTGGCGAGTTGTTTTCTTAAGTGAGATTGCTTGTATTGGGTTTTGTGGAGGTGATTGGATGAAAATTGGCACATCTGTTGCGGCGTTTCTGAAGGCTTTTTAAGATTCATGCAAATGGTATTCACCACTTAATGCTGGTTGCGTTGGCCATATCGGGAGGTTGAGTTGAGTTAAATCTCCTCAAAAAACTTTTTTGTGTTTGAGGCATTTGATATCTAATACGAGTATACTTATGAATCTTGACTTCAACAATGAAATAGTGCATCGATCCCGGCATGATCAATTTAGTTGAAGATTTATTGATCAGGTGGCTGACAAGTCTATTTGTGAGGAATCCCTATGCGATTATAGGTACTGATATTCCTTCCTGATATTAACAATGTCAATTAGCCTAAGTTCGTTTCTAGACGTAATTTCATGCAGGCTATGCTTCCCGCCTGCGCTGTTCAACATTTCACCTTTTCCTATTTTGGCGTTGAAATCATGTAAGACGCATATCGAGCTGATGGGGCCGAAAAGATATGTATTGCTATTAGTAGATCTCAAGGCTCTTCCTGAACCTCGGTCATATCTATTTTACAGCAGTCAAGGATCTCAGCTAGTTTTTCGGCCACACGCGGTCTTTGTAAGGTTCGAGCCATGTTTGTTTTGCAGTGTCCTCTACATTGGATGCGTCCTTATTCGAGGCTCTTGGTCCAGATATTTCGGAGCCAAGAGCCTACTGCGAAGATATGAGAGCTGTGGTAGTCTGCAACCATTTCTATTTCAGCACCTTAAGTAGTGCTGGTAATCCTTACTGATCTCACCTCCAAATATGTTAAAATAACTTTTATAAGGAACTAGCTGTACCCGGCGCGCGTTGCTACGCATATTAAAAAAATCAAATTTAAAAAAAGTCAGCATATGTATCAGAACACTTTTATTTTTTATTTTGTGTATTGAAGCGCTATGATTGTTTTTCCGTCTGGTGCATATACGAATAAATCAGAAAGCTTTCCGACGCGTGAACAGGCTAAATATAGTTGCCCATGAGAGAAACACGGACTTTCTAAATTCAGGCGATACACTTATAAAGATTGTCCTTGTGCCTTGTTGATGGTCATTGCATAGGCAAGTCGCACCGGAAACTGCAAACGTTTGAATTCGAATGGTAAATCTGTTGGAATCATTGGAATGCGAGGCAATAGTATATCTTCTCCTTTGAATTTTCCGTTCAAAATATTGGCCATCATTTTTTGCACCGAGAGCCTGGTATCGTTGCAAAGTCTTGTCGGGTTAAGGTTTCGACGCAAAATGATAGGCACGCCAATTTTCAATATTAAAACTTGCGGAAGCAAGCCGGGTAAATCAAGTGAATTGATTGACGTTGCCATCATTAACGACTGCATCCCGTAAATGGATGTACTCTTCCGAGCGCAGCTTAGTTTAATTCAAGCGAATGTAGAGAAGTCGTTCGGTTTCGATTTTCGCATACATATTGACATTGGTGGAACAATTGACGACATTTCAGCGTTTTCACATATCATTAGCCAATGCGAATAGTAGTTCATAGCGCTGACTTTGTTATTCGTTTCTGCATCGGTTAGCGGATTTCTCATTTTGATTCCGAAATGATACCCATTTTCTCCTTGCCAAAGTAGAACTGAATGTTGCAATGCGTCGTATGAGCGATGCGTTTCTGGGACTCGTTGGACCTTACCATTTCTGCGATGGAGAATAATATCACTGTTTCATCAATAATATTGCTGTTTCAACAATCGTTGGAGCATTATACTGTCTTGCGTGTTGACCAACGGGTGCCTTATCTGAGCGAATTACAACTTTGTTATAGTCAGCTGGCATCCGTTCAAATGCAGTTATGAACAGTTGTATCAATTTGTTGTGTTGATCGAATAAAGTTTGCAGTTCCGCGACAATTTCTCTTCTAGTGTCCCTATTGAATCAACATCGTTGATCGATTTGTTCATCTATGTTTCCCATGAAATAAATCTGAAGAAATTTGTGATCTGCGTCTAGAAGTGGTAGTAATGACCCAGCACGATGGACATTCCAGCTGGTTCACTCTTAAATTTGAGTGCTTTACAATGCACGCATAATTTGTTCATTTTCCCAAAAACAACACTCGGATGAAGATTTGAATCATAATTTTGATCATAATGGAACGCAGTCGGCTCCAATAATGGCATCCATGAATCATTCAGTGTTCGTCTAGACCGAGCTGTGCGTGATCGTTGAGCTTCGAGTGTTTATTCACGTCGCTATCTTGTTTCAGACGAACGGACTTCAACTGTGCGTGATCGTTGAACTTCAAGTCTTTGCTCATGTCGCTCGCTTGTTTCAGAAGAACGGGCTTCAACTGTGCGTAATCGTTGAGCTTTGAGTCTTTGCCCACGTTGTTCGTCAGATTCTGAGGTTCGCAACTGCTTTTTATTTTTTGCTTGAGGTCTATTTTTACCAATTGCTGTTCGTTTGGGAGGCATATTTTGTAAATATAAATCGCAATCTGAAATGCCACCGTTTTCAACACAAAAAATTAGTATTATTCTAAAGCAATTGAAAGAAACGGCAAATGGGTTGAAATCAACTGAAAAAAATACAAAAATTCGGCATTGGGAAGGAATTAAAATTTAATTTAATTCCATTGACGATGCAATGTAGGAAAATTCAATGAAAAACCCACCAAAAAAATGCACCAAAAGTAGATGAAAAGCATATCCGATACACCGTATGGACTATCACTGTTGTCAATAATAATGTTATCAAATCAATAAAAAAAGTACAAATATTCAATATTCATGCTTCGATAGGTTTACTATCCGACTGCTTCTCTGCCCTAATCAGCATATTTTTTTTTTAAATCAACATATTCTTTGGTGAATAGTAGTAGATCCTTAGATTTGTTTAGCAAAAGCTCTTCTGGTCAAGAAACACTCCTCTAATTGATCGTCATATTCTCTGATCGAAAAGTCATTAATCACAGTCGACACATTATACAGGATAGTATGGAATTCTCAAAGATCTATGTACATATGCCTAACAAGAGAAGAAACCTCTTCACAAACAAGCAATAACTACGGTAGATTTTTATTTCCAATGGATGTTACTTTCTAAACCCGTCCTGCTGATAATGCTTCGTTCCTTGTCTAATTACAGTTGGTCGATGCTAACTTTTATGGACAATCTAGGGAATCACTGGCACCAAAGTGTTCAATTTGATTTTAGAGAGTGCCAATCTGTTTGTATTACCATTTTTATGCAACGTTTACCAGCGTCCCGAACTGTTAAACATCTCCAACGCAACATTGTTCTTATCTTTACAACCATCAAGATCTGTTATTTTATAATCCTGCAAAATTTCCACCCCACGAAACGAGTTCTGTTTCCTCTGTAAGTTAACATTGTTGTCCCGTGCCATGGAATGTAATTAGTTTTTTTGAACTTGCCTTCAAGACACACTCTGAGAAAAGTAAACATTTTATTACGAACGCTTAACGATCTCGAAACGATTGTTTTTATACTCGTCCGTACAAGGTATAACCTCTGTGACAATTTCTCTTAATTTTATGACCACCGAATGACAATTTCATATCCTTGTACGATGCCACAGTGCCACTCTGGCGATACCCTTATCGTAGCTGGACACCAAACATCGAGGATATTTGCATAATTTGATCATCACGCACGATAGGTGCGCTGCGATCCTCGATCAACGGGCCAGGCCTCTGTGGTAATAGCTTCACCACCAATGGAGCAACAAAGTTGTTTGTTTATCTATCGTAACTCCATAAATAAAGGCGGGAGACCCTGAAAACCATCTCAGGGTCATCAATCAACATTTGAGTGGATTCCTTGACAACCATTAAGCCAGCACAATCAATCTTTTATTCTTCTTCCCAGACTGTAGTTCATATCTTGATGTCTGGGGAAACAGGTGCTACATGGTCTGACCTGGAGAGCTATTTATCACTAAAGTGAAGAGATATCCTTTTTTGTTTTTTTAGTTGGTGGAGTGTTCCTGCCGTTTTGGAACCACATAATCTCATTAGCATCCATTAAGACTTAAGTGTGTGGCATTTGTGTCCATTGTCCGCGGCTTAATTAAATCGATAACCATTGCGTTTGGGCAAGATGGAGATGAGATACTTTTTGTACGCGGTTGCTGAATTTTGGAGTCCTCAATCACCATGGGGCCCGAACAATGAATATACTCGTACGTATCTGTACGAGTACATCCGTAAAGTGCCTGCATGACGCATGATGCATGATGTTATGAAAACGTTGATGAACTGGAAAAATGACGGCTGAACGCAACGTGCGTTGCGATCATGTTGTCCATCAGTTTTGGTATTTGTGGTAATTTTTCTTCTTCGCTTCAGTTAGCTGTCGTTGTTGGTTATCGGAATGAATGCAGATCGAGTGGACAGATGTCAAAATGGAATGACGGAGAACTTGCTTAAGACGAAGCGAAGAGGAAATGTCAAAACAGTCTCGAAACGAGCTTTGGGTAGGGTCGAAATTGTAGACAAGACTGCAGACAGGTCTGCTTTTAGTTGGCGCATCAGAACAAAAATACTCAGTGATTGCATCCAATCAAAAAGGACTTTATGCAGTTACACAATTTCAAATCACCAAATGAATAAAGCCAGACTCAATGGCTTTGAGCATATTCAATGGAATGGTGATTAGATTATTTGAAGCTGCCAAGAATACAAGATCTGGACTTCGAGGTAAGCCAGTAATGAAACAAAAAATGTGTTAAGGAGTGAGGCCTAGGCTGCGAGTGGCAGAATCTAAGATCTAAAATATCTCTTATATTCTTCAGGGTTTGTTGAGAAAGAAGTGGCTGCTAAAAAAATTATTTGCAAATTAAGGGTGCACCACAGCTATAATACTTTTTTACCTTTTGCTGTTGATAGTATATAAAACCATCGAACATGAAGCAACACAGTCATAGAATCTTAATCAGGGGGCCTGTGCTACGAACATTCGAGCATGCGGAAAACGTTTTAGAGCGACCAAATAATTAGCGCACTTGTTGGCCAACTGCATTTACAAAATCCGATAATGCTTGCTTCGAATTTTTGGTCAAATTCCACCCGGTTCTTTCGGAGAAGAGAACGTTCTTACCGGTGTTTACAAAAAAAATAGGAACTAATTAAGTGTTTGAGAAATAGGGTAGGCACTGAGAAGTGGCAATTGTTTCTACACATCAATTGCGCTTCCATATGGTAACCGTGTCGGGTACTGGAGGGTGTTCATCCGGACCCTACTTGCTAAACTTGTAAGCGCGAGTGGCGACCAGCAGACGAAAATACCAGCACTATAAACGGGACATGGGATGAATTCCCCAGAATGAATCAACTGTGAAGTATAGGTAGAACCCCGGAACAAATAAGACCTTAGGGGGGTATTCCGACATATTTGGAGCTCTGGCCGGAAAGGATTTCCAAGACTAAGTTAGGGTACTGGAAGAGAGATGGTTGCAGATGAGCCCTTTATGCACCAACGGCAGCACTCACACATCCCCGAACGGGTTACTGGCCTCGCACTTACTTATCTCTTATTCTAGAACTATTAACAATTGAATTGGTGGTCCACATTGGGGGTAATTGCCCGTCCATGGAAAAAATAGGAATGTTCCGAAACTCAACTAAGCTTCGGATACGAACGGAGTGTTAGGTCCCTTAATTAACCAAGTGCAGCCGAACAATTAGGGGAGGCCCTACGCTACTACAAGGCAGACAATACTGCCATCCAAGCAATGCGATAGGATGGGCCGTACAGAAAAAGGATTGACGGTAAAAGCAGCGTCGACTTGGATGCGCTAGTCTTAGGCAAAGAGTCTTAAGTTTCTAGCATATGAATGGGCACCTCGAAGCAATCAGTATTAAGGCTTATTTTCCCAACATTAGCCTTTATGCGCGCATGCCCCTAAAAAGGAAAAAGATGACTGCATCTAAAATCTACTCGTATTCTACGAGATTTAAACAAGGCCTACGAGTATTGTCCTTGGCGATTTTAATGCAGAGCTAGGAAGAGAGAGCATCTTTGGTAGTATTCCCGGAAGATATAGCCTGAACAACACCAACTACGATAACGGATTCAGGCTAATCGACTTTGCGGCGGAACGAAACATTGTTTTAGGTAGCATGCGGCAAGCAAACGTTACCCAGTTTAACCACTTTGCGATGGATGCCCGAACGGTCCGGCCAACATCGACTCGGAACATTACCTTGTTGTAGCCATTTAAGGTTGCGAATATGCCAAACAACGCAGATAAGCTTATACTTCGATGAATTTCGACGGCAGACGGTTACAATTTTAGGAGATCGTCAAATTTTTTTCGATCGAGTCGGTTTTAATCTCTTAAGATATCAAGCATATGATGTGTTTCATTAGACCACCACAACGAAACCCCTGCTTGGATGCATATAAAGCGGTGCTGGATAGAAGGACAAGAGCTACTCAAGACCTCCAAGGCAGAAAAAGAAAGAAACACTGGGTTCTCAAGGAGGAAATGAAAGAGCATGAGAAGTGCGCTGTCGATAAAATTGAAACATGCTACTACAGGAATGAGGTTCGGAAGATTTATCAAAAGGTAAAAAACATGCCATGGACACAAGTCTGAAACCGAAGCCTGTAGAGACAAACAATGGAACATCGTGGTAGAGTCGAAGTCAATGCAGAGGATTTGGAAAGAGCATTTCTGCAGTCTGTAAAATGCCAAACTGTATAATGTGAATGACGAACCAAATACTTGTGTCAGGTAGAATGAACCTTTCAACCTAGACGATGTCGACCAACAATTCCCTTCACACGATCTGGATGAAGTATCATTTATCAAATCTGTTCAGAGGTGCGCATGCCTATATAAAAAGAATCTCAAGTATTGTTTGCGCTTGTCCGCAAAAACGTGATCCCCTCAACTGCGCCAATTAAAAAGGTATAACCCTATCCAACAGCGCATATATGATCTTATCTGCCTCATTGTGTGAATTTCGAAAACTCATCGTCAATAACCTGATTTGCCTCTAACAATCCACAATCGACCAAATCCTCACACTCCGGCAGATCTTTAAAAAACTCAAGAACTGCACATCCATAGCCACCACGTTTTTATAGATTTTGAGGCCGCATATGACAGTATTTATATAAACGAGCTACATAGGGCCATGTCTAGTTTTGGCATCCTATGATCGTCTGTATGTGTAGAATGACGATTGAGATCGCTTGCCGTTCCGCCAAAGCCGGTAACAACTTAACCAAAGGTTTCAGACAGTTGTCGCTCTGTCATGTGACTTCTTTAACATCGGACGCACAAACTTTGAAAACTCTGTGCAACTGCTAGCTTACGCCGATGATATCGAAACAGAAAATGGGCGCAGAACTCATTACCTCTATGCTGTCATCAAGACGGGACATACAGTATTACGAAGAGAACTGAAATTTAAAGGCGACAGCTATAATTTCGAGGTAGTCGATGGCTTTGTTTACCTTCCCTCTTTTTTAACACTCCAGTAAAATTAAAAAGAGGAATCAGTCTTGCCAATCGCTTTTTGGTCTGAGAATACAATTTAGCACAACAATTTTACGGGAAGCGGATATTCTTAGATATTCTCAGTCGATTCAAGAAGGAAAGTCTTTCGAAAGATATTCGGTCCCGTTTGCGTTGACGCACTTTGAAAGAGAAGATTCAACGACGAATGTCAAGTCATAAATACTGGTACACAACTGAACTCACTCATTACGAATGCAACACTGGGCACGTCCATTTCGTATTAATTGTGATTTGACAGTTCATATTTATGCTTCTGCTCCAGCTGACAAAACAAAAACGACTCAACAGTGACTCAAAAACAACGTTCCGGACTTCATATCAACGAATGATTGGCCATCTACTCGACACTCAAATATTGAGACGTTGAAGCGAGCCCTTGTCCGTGCAGTGGACAAAGTCTCCATGCATGAAGTGCGACTCGCAATGGATGAGTGGCCACATCTTTTTAAGTCGTGCTGGAAGGCAAATGGAAGTCATTTCGAATAAGTTGTCCTAAGATTTGTAGCCATTGAATAACCCATTAAAAACTAAAAAAACTATTTAAATATTAATTCGTTTTCATTTGGCGCTGATTTTTTGTGTACCAGTATTTATGTCTTGACTAGGTATAGGAGCTGTACAACGACATTAATCCAGTCAGGTAGCGGAGCATCAGTTGTTGGGGCAGATAAGTCGAATAGACATCAATGCTCAGGCCCGCGGAGTTTTCGAATCCAGACCGGAAAGACAACGAAGTAAAGAGAGACTTCGCCTTAGGTGGCCCTCACAAGTTCAAAGTCGAAGTCCAAGTCCGTGGAGTGCACAACAAGAAGAAGATAGCGAAAGATCAGGCTGACTGGAAAGAGTTGTTAGTTGTTAACCTCGAACTTTAGTGCCACCTAAGCAAGTAAATAAGTAAGGGCTCGAGCATGCTGCAACCGACTCCACAAAACCCAACGCAGCATTCTCAATTCGTTGAGAACATTACCTTTTGAGTTGTCTTTCAACGCGGAGGTGGGGGTTTGTGTTAAATATCGCCTGCTGTGGGTCAATAAACCTCAAGTGCCGATGCGGAGTTCTTCTCTTTAACAACCTTCATACGAACGCAGCTTGCTGTGAGAATCAACAAACGTCTTCTGCTGATCGACTCAGCATTATTATTTCAATAATTCTTCAATTGATGCTAATGCACCTCAAATACTGAATATGCATGCACCGTAGCTATTGTACTCGTAGCTACTTCCATATTTATTCATTTAATTGTTCAAAAAGACAACATCGGAGTTTGACTTCTTCTGATCAGCTTCAAATTGGTGTTACCAGTGGAAAGTTCGAGTTCTTGTTACACTTACAGGGAAACGAATCTAAACATTCTTGGAAATCTGTCTGATCATGGCATTTGTAAGTACTTCACTATTCCGACAGGACCTTGTTTTATACATTATTTCGACTCATTCATTCATCAAAATACCTTTTTCGGTTGCAAATACCTCCCTAATTACCTTGAAAATTTTCAATTTACCCCTAATTGCTCCTGCTACTCTTGATATTCGAGTTTGATAGAAGGTCCGGTACTCGCCTCCATCATAAAGTACGTCCCATAAATACCTCCGTCATAAATGTCATCACTTCAATTTTGTTAAGTTTTTGTGTACTCTTGCAACTGCACACTATACATTGCACGCTGATTGCATTTTAATTGTTACGTTCGAAAATTCCTCTGCTGTATATCGAAATTTAAATCAACAAGCTGTCTGTTGCCCATTGTCCATTGTCCGTGGTCCTCTGATCGGTGATCTTTGTTCGTTGTGCGCTGTCCGCATTTTCGCTTTCCGCAGACCGATGGTCCCGGCCGCAGAAAGGAATTCAATTTGTTTCCACCCAAAAATAGCTTCCAGGCGCGAATTGTGTGTAAAACACAACAATCAACGGACAGCTTGTTATGATGGACGATGCGACGCTGTTGTGGGTCCACCACAAACGCAGCCATAACCCTCCACACAGAGATCACTTTAAGTTGGCGCTCGCGCACGCGTATCCTTCTGGACTCCGGATGTAGGTTAACACTATGTGGACCTGTTGCATGAATATCCTGTCCGCCCATTGTTGGCGAAAATTCACTCCATCTCCATAATAATTAAATGTGCGTATTTGTTTTAATATTTTGTGCGCGTGCACACTTGGTTTCCAAAAGCTGGACGAACACACTATTGAAGGCGTGCAACAAAAACTCCAAGCTGATGTTGAGGCCAGAGACCACCCCTTTAATGAGCGCCTAATTACAGTCCTTAAGCGGCACCCGATTTGGTGAAGATGGGATGCGCGCGTTCGCTGCATTTTGTTCCTGCAAAAGATGTAGGTACACTTCCATTTTGGTCGCATATACGAGTACGAATACGAGTACGAGTACGAGTAGATACAGATTCAAGAGCATTGGTACGGATAGACTGACCGATGCAATGCTCATGGCGATTCAATCAGTGATCGGATGCGACGAGAACAAGGAGATGTCTGCCGGACAACACTGCCCAGGCCAGTTGTACGAGTATTGTTTTGTTGTGTTCGTTTCTTGTGATTTCAGCTGAGTTGCAATGATCGCCACGGAAAGAAGTCGGAGAAAAAGGGAATCTGAATTGAAAATGATACGTTCGGCTTGATTTATCGAAGTCCTAAGTGGAAGTGAGGAGGTTATTGGTTAAATGGCGCTGATTTAAGGTTTGTCTTTGCTCCAAGCGAATTTAAACAAACTATAAACGGTCCTCGGCAAATCAGAAAAATAAAAAATAAAAACCACAGAGAACGGAAGGGATACGATGATCGAAATTGAGGTCAATAAAACGATTTATTCTCGACGAAAGAGGAAGAGAGTTCTTTTTTTATTTGTTTGGCCTGTTTCGTAAGCAATTTTTCGTGATCCAAATGAAACGTGCAAAGACAAGGTAAAGACTGGACGTTTCTTAATCGTCATAGAGTGCAGTATATGACGGGAAAAAATATTTGGATAAAAGAGAGAAAGTGTCCACTAATCAAGTCGATTGGACCTTCAATCCGCAAAGAGTTTTTGGTTTTGATAACACTTCAATACTTGTCGCTTCTTGCCCTCTCCTAAGGTTCCAAATCAAATCAATAGTCCATAGGACTTAAGCTGATGGTGTTAATTGGACGGTCTTCTTCAATCATCATGTCTTGGTATGTAACCGAGGATGGATCGCACTAGAACACTTCTGCTCCGTTAAGACAGTGACAGTGGAATCTTCCTTTTATGGGTACTTTGACGTATTCGGAGTCCAGATATCAAAGGATTAGTATTCAGAGCCCTGGTCCAAAGGGAGTTCTACGGTGGTGCCAGGACTGTGGTTAGACTGTTGAGAAGCAGATATTACGGCTACTGATTGACAAAAGGCCTATGAAAAACTACGACGATTGCTGGAAAGAAGTAAGTTAAAGCTTACTTACGAGTAAATGTGGATTTTCTATTCGAAGCACACTGAGGCGATAAGTCTCCTGCTTTCGGCATGCTATCGAACGCCTCCTAACAATCCACATCAGGGACGAATTCGGAATTATAAGCGCATTTGTAATCATTGCTCTCGATGGTAGAAAATCCTCCTGCATACTGAATGCCTAAACTCTTCGAAGAGTCAACATTAAGGAGCAGCAAGGGTCCCAATGCGGATATCACAAGCACGACAAACTAAAGCAAGACCATCATAAAATCATCATAAAATTATTCTTCAATTTCAAGAAATCACTTAAAACTTTTCCGACAATATTTCTCGCTACCCATCGCTACGCATCATTGACTTCAAATCTGTCATGTACTGCTTCAATACCCTCCAAAAACTAAGCTCAAGGCACAAGACCAAGCTATAGTGGGTTCCTTGGCATTGACGGCAACGAAAAGGCAAACGAATTGGCCAGAAAACGCTCAGAAACCCCTTTCAACAGACCTTAACCCTTCTGCTGCACCTGTAAAACAGCAGTAAATCTGGCCATTGAGCGCTGGGAGCACTTAAAATGCATCTCGTACTGGGAGGAGACTCCAAGACTAAGACGGACCAAACGAGTCATCCTACCCCTCAACAAAAATGCCAACTGATGTTTGAATCTAAATCGACATGGTATCAGAAACCTAGTAAGGTACCTCACAGGATATCACGGTTTAAGATATGACCTCAGCAAAATAGGACTCGCCAACTTTTCGGAGTGCCAACTTTGTCTTGAGGATGAAGAAATAGCTGAATACATTTTGTGTGACTTTCCAGCCCTTAACGGAATCAGATGGAATACCTTCTTCAGGGAACTAAGTAATTCTCCTGCTAGTAGATTTGCTAACTTCATTCGAAAGGTAGAAACCCTATTAGCCTAAACTCGATTCTGACAAATCAGCACAAAAGATCTTTTTTTAAAAAAAAAAAACATCGAGGCAAGAACACAAGTGAAAATGTTGTCAATGAGCTATCAGAGATGTGATTCAAAGCGCCGCTGGCAAAAAACCTCTAATTTGACGATGAATGTAGCCAAAAATGCCTCATGTAAAACTGAGTTACATCGAAGGATGAGAATTCCTCCACGAGAAGATAAAAAGGGAAGAGCCGTGACTTCTCAAAAAGAAAACAAGAGTGTCTGAGAAACGCGCGATCGAGAAAATACATATTCATACTGCAGCAATGAAGTTGAACTAGAGACAAGAAAGGACATGCCAAGGTAACAAAGCCAGCAAGGATAAACGTTGACAACTATTTGAAAAGTTGCAGTCGATGCTGAGGATAATTCTGCAGACTCCGCTCAATCACTCACCTTGAACAAAGACGACAGAGAGTTCAGTTTTTCTGATCTTGGCGAAGTTAGGATAACAATATTGAAACTAAGGTCTGACGGTCTATTTAAAGCACTTGGAACGACCTGGTTAGTAACATACATCAGCTCATCTGTAAGGCATGGTCAGTGAAGAGCATGGATTCTCAGCATCGTTTGTCCAATCAATAAGAAATATGATTCATTTGACTGCTCATTTCGGCGCTGCTCGATAACACAGGATCTTGAAAGCAGGTGAAGCAGCGCTTTGCCGTTTTAAGATGCTGCACGAGATGTTCAGGCCCCTTAGTTTTGATGAGAAATGGAGGAGGCGGTTTAAAGATAAACAGTATGGCCAGCATAGACACATCGGTCTAGTCAGGGGCCAACGGATTCAATGCCCGCAAAAGCTAAGTTATGTTGAAAGAATTCACGCAGCAGCTCCAGTCCATAGAGTCTTCAAACTTAACCCAGAGAGTCGGCACAGCAAAGAACGGCATCCAAGGTGGTGTATAGAAATGGAAGGGAATTTCAATTAAAGTGGATTGCGTCACCAGTTGCAACTGGCAAGAGATTGCACTGGCTGGAGATTCTTGTTGGTTGAAGCAAAACTTCACATCGGACTCTAGCTTCAGCCTGATGCGAACTTAAGAGCCGGACGCTTACAGAAGTATTAGATAGTGCGCGGTGCGTTGTCACTATCACAGCAATCCCAGTACACTTAGGTGCTTAGCAAAGACTTACTGCCAGTCAGTAGCCTGCAGTCCTTCCCACTGTTGTTGTTGATTCCATTAAGTATTGCAATCTCCAAATAGGTTGGAAGTTGTGCGAGGATTCAGCAATTCCTCAAGGGTGGCCTAGCTGCCGCTACCCCTTCCACTACAGTAAGTTGCCATCCGGATTGCGTACATACTCGCTTGTGCGAGAAACGCAAGTTTTGCTAACGGAGAGCTATCCGTGAAAACCGGGCTGCATTCCTTTCCGGGCACGAGATTCTAGCCGAAACCAGTCTTCAGCGAAGGGAAACTCGATTTCGTATTTTCTCCGCAGCTGGAGTTCTGGTGTCAACCCGTCAGTGATCACTTTTCATGTCTTTGAGAGTGAAAGTGACCGAGATTAATCAGCGAGACTGGAGAAGAGCCAGGCGTGATAGAGTAAGTACCCATGCGGTCGAGACAGACCGTTTTTCGGACTCTAGTAAAAGCAGTTACATATATCGAATTTTTGTGAAATCTTGTTACATCCGAAAATCAACTCATAGGATATAATTTGGATACTGAAGCGCCTGTAATGTCGATGGAAATGCCCAGTGAGTTCTCCTTCTTGCCGAGTGCGCCTTCTACCAGTTTTTAAAGCGCACTCTCGCGTGATTTTCTGCGCTGGTAAGCATCGTGCGTCTTAGACAGAGGATGCATTTTCAAAGCAGTTTTGCGCACATGGAACTCGACCATTCTTTCCATGATCTTGAACATTGGGGAAGTCAGATTAAAAAGGCGGACTTGCAGTCCTATTTTCCGATTTTCGGTATAATGGCTAATCTCGTCGAGGTTTCGGTATGCATGCCAGTGCCAGACTGGAGTGCAGATTCTCTTCAAGCTTAACAGCAAGTGGTCTATTTCATTTTGTAACAAAACTGGAGTACCAGGCGTTTTGAAGTCATCGAAGGAGGCAAGAGCGTGTTTGATGGAATAGCAGCTGCTTTGATTGAAGCTGCTTGTGAGCTGGTTCTGATTACATTTCTTGGGAAGTGTAGTTTAGATGCCAGGTGCTATCAGATTTTCTGAGTGAGGAGGTCGACCAGCCTATTGGTTTCAGGCACTCTTTATACATGAATTTTACATCGATTTGCAAAGACTCGAGTCTTCCTCCAAATTACTTTTCTGGTTTCTGGACCATTCTCTTACTTTTGTTTTGTCACAAGTTTATAAAGAGCACCGTCGAACTTGTCGAGCTCATCTCTGAATCGTTTCCAGTTGATTTTCCGCGGATTCCCTTTCATCAAGAGCCAAGTTCGAGAGCTGGCATCTGATTCTGAATTCGATTTAGGTACACTGAACAGCGACCGAACAATTGTGAAGCAATTCAAGTATGAACTGTCGCAATCTCAAGAATCCGCCAGAATCTTTTTTTATTGAGTTTCCCAGAACCTCCTGATGAGTTCGATGATTCGAACATCGCACGCGGAGAAGGACTGGCATTACATTCAGAAAACAATCAGAGAATCCCTATTCGATGACGAATGCAGACCGAAAAATCTGGAAAAACAACAGATGTACTGGACGGCCCAGCAGAAAAGCACGAGAGGAGCTAGCTTGGTAACCAAGATGAGGCCAGGACAGCAATTTTAAATTTAAGTCCAACAAAGCTACTTGACTAGATATTGGATACATAGCATACATGAACTTATCTCTAAAATTCTTCAAGTCGGAGAAAATATCGTCGACAAATGGAACGCCAGCATACCTTGTCCGATATTTAGGAAGGAGATCTCAGCATCACAGATAAAATCCTGCTTTTGTCGGATTATATGAACACTGAATACCCTTCGTAAGCAGTCTGATCTGCATTGTCAGTGTGGAAAACTGACGGAGTCTCAACGCTTAACACAATTTTTGATAAAACAGCGAATCCAATGTTAGTTGGTGTTGGGCCCAATCACCGAAATTTCTAACCAAACGATGGTCATTCGGTTTTAATTCTTGCACATGCTACAGCTTGTAAACCTTCAAACCAAGATGTTTGCGTAAAATTTTGGATAAAGTGGGCGGAGAGAGGCCAAGCTGTTGTGGTCAACGTCAAATCAATGGATCTTCTTCAACACTCTCCTAAAGAGACGCAATATTCTCTTCAGTACGCAGTCTTCCTATGCATCTCGGTTCTAAAGATAATGTTGTGCGAAAACCGTCAACAATCCGGCGACTGGCGGTGCAGCTGATTTATAAGTTTGGCGCACAGAACCATAGTTTTGGAAATTTCTAAACTTTTGTAACATTGTTGAACCGTGTATGTCATCACGATAAAATTGCAAAGAATACTGATAGAATATTAAACTAACATTTTGCAATGTGACAGTTCCTGTGACAGGTATAAATGTCTGAAGTTAGTACTGGTTTAAAAGAAGACCCTTTATGTGCTGTCAACAAATAGGTACGCACAACCTCAGAGCTTTGGCCAAAACTTTGAGGAACTCAGCTCCGTTACCAACTCCGACATCGATACCAGCGCGAAAATTATACGAAGAATCACCTTATACAGGAACGTGGTCATTTCAGGCGGGCTTTGTCGTGGAGCAGCTGGGACACCAATGAAAGGCGATGAAAATACTCTCGGATTCTTCGAGTGAACAGTTCCTCAGGTAAATGTCCTAGTCTGCATCAGAAAAGTGGCTTCAACAGCGAACTTTACGAGCTGTACAGGTCACGGAAAGATTTCGACTTCAACCCAAAAGGAAAAAGCATTTGAGGACAACCTCATTTAAAGGGACGCACACAAGCGGAGAGGAGTCTAAGCCAACGGCGCAACTGGAAGTTATTGGTAACAAAGAGCACGTCAGCTCGAAGCATGTTAACTGAGGCCCTGGTCCACCTTGAGCTGTGGTGCCATCTAAATAAGTGAATAAGTATTTGCTTGGGTGGTCGTCTCTTCTACTGCACTCATTTAGAATCAAGGTGCAGGTAGGGATGCGGTTCATACCTAGATTTAATGCTTTCTCGGAAACTTTGTCTTAGTCCACAACAAAAAAAAAAATCTTCCTTGTTTCCAGTTTTGGTGGTCTAAGAAGTCACAGTTTCTAGGGACAGATTTTCCATGAGTTTGCTTCGTGAAGCACGTCTCTCTAAGTAAGTCCTCTGCTTGAATGAAAACATCCTCTGCCTTAACTAACTCCAGCAGTTGGTTAACACTGCTGCAGCCTTCCCAATTCAAGGCGTTAGAGAGGTGTTAACGTCTTTTAGCCGTCTATCCAAAGTGTAGCCTTTGAAGCACGCCGGTTCCATCCATACATCATAAGTTGATAAACTCCATTTATAGAGGGAGTGCCATTCCACGTACCGTAGTCAGGATACGAATTCCGAGTTTCGATAAAAAAGAAATGAAATCATTGCTTTTTTACATTGTTTAATTGTTTTTATTATTTCTTGTTCACTTATTTTGTATTCCGAATGCATACAAATAAAATAAGGAATGCGCTTTTCATTTTTTATAAATTAATTTTCTGTTCTTAAGACTAAGTCCCTAGCTATGTACATACATTGGTTGAGTCGATGAATACGTGACAAGGAATTTGTTTCCTTTAGAAAAATATATAAATAGAATGAGATGATGCAATTAATTGATAATTAAGTTAATAACGATGAAAATATTTTCTTTTTTTGGATTTGCATTGCTTTTTCGATTTCTTTTTGCTTAGTGTGAGCTGCATACAAAATTTCTTCATAAAATCATCAGTGCCATCTGCAGTTCATAAATATTAAACTCTCTCTCTCTCTCTCCATTTAGTTTCTAAGTTATGTCATATGTGTGGAAGTCTTCGATAGGTAGTGGGTTTGTGCTTAGAATGACAACATCACAGTTTGAGTATTAGTTTGTTTTGGGGTAAAACTGCATTACCCTCAGGTTTTGGTATGTGTCATTACTAAGGTGATTCGTGATTTTTTCTGCTATTATATCACTATTCCTCGCAGTATTTGGTTTCCAGAATATTTTCGCTGCCAGATAAAATCGGAGCATTGCGCTTTGGACAGAGTTTAAGGGAGAGATCCTTCTCCATGGACTCGATCAGGATGTAATCGAGGTAGATCCGCGGTGAGGAGAGAATCCTCCAGGTAAGGGGATTGAGTAGATTGGTCTGGTATTCCCAGAAGACAGCCGCATAAGTGGGATTGTGAAAATCTCGTCCAGGTACCATGGATGTGTACTCCTGGCCTGGTTCGAAGTATCGCGGATCTTCAGAGAATTTGATTTTTTCGGCGAATCGCTTTCGATGTGAGTGCAGGCGGATGGATAGAGTGCCGATTTCACCTCCGTGAAGGGTGCTCTCGTCAGAATCGGAGATTTTTATCGTCACTTTGTAGTGGACTCCTGGAATGAGAAAAATTTCGGTCAATACCAACTGATCGAGGGGCAGAAAAATATTTAAAAAAAAAACTTACGACAGAAGGGTTTCCTGTCGCCAGTCATGAGGTAAGTCGTCAGGGTTGCGTTTTGTTTGATGTGCTTCTCCTTTACCAGGCGATGGTAGTCGGAATGGCTGTGTAGGCCCATTCGCAGGCAGTGCATACCATTTTCTCCACATCTCGCACAATTTCCTGCTTTCAAACTCTGGAATAAAGACAGAAGGGTTAAATAATCTAACGGACTGATAGATCAAAGTCTTAACTCACCTCAAACGAGTCACAGGTAATGCCAACGAACGGACATTTAGTCTTGATGCTCTCGGTGAAGAACTGGTAGCTTCGTATGTGATTGCATCCGAGGAACTCTTGCATGTTCATCAGGAAAGGTTTCTCCTTATTGTTGATGTACTGATGGAATCCTTGTCCACATCCGGGGTTGTCGAAACCGCCATTCGGGAAGAAGTCTACATGGCCGATGCTTTTGTAGAAACCAAGTCCTCCCTTCATTAGCGGATTCGCATCAGTGTGAATGATGTCGACGTACTTGGCGTCTGTCGTATCCAATCGAACAATCGGTTCAGTTTCGGAGAAAAGTGGTGCTGCTGGATCCATGCCGGTAATACGGGCTAACGTCAAACCAAAGTCTCTCTGGAGATGGTAGCCAGCGTAGCCGGATAAATGGGCGCCCAACGAGTGGCCAATAAAGTGAACCTTATCCAAGTTTGGCATTTGTAATTCTTCCTACAAAAAGAACAAGATCGAATGAGATCATGACAAGATCACTTGAGTGGGGAGACTTACATAAATCATGTGCACCACATGTGCAGCAATATTGCCAACAAGTCGTATGTTTGCTACAGCTTGGACGTATGGTGGGCTTGAACCACCACCCCAATCGATCAGGATTACAGCGGCATGACCTTCGGGCTCACTTGCAAGAAGGGTTTTACCCATTTCCAACATCTAAATAAACAAGGCATATAGTTTAGACTCATGTGTGTCTTAATTCTTAGATTAAAACTTACCCAGGGCATATCTCCTCGCTCTAGATATCCATGGGCGATCACAAACAACTTTCCATGTGGATTGATGCCCATGTTCCGGACAGACTCGGGATCGTTTAGATCTATGAAGTAAGGATATTCAAAACTTCGACTCGTGTAAAGGGCAAAGTGAGGTTGAATTTCCGATGGCTTCTGTGGATGAACATTGATTTGACGGGTATTCGTCGTCCAGGGGCCATTAAGGGGGAAGCATCCGTAAACACCATAACACTTGACTTCATTGAGATCTGAAATTACACGAGAGATACAAGTTTGATTACGGCGAATGCAATCATATTGTGCCCAAAATAGAATAGAAATAATCGGAGTATGTCAACAGAGTATAATCGACAAGAGTAAACATGATCGGCTTAGTTCGTGTGACCGATCACTGTTAATCAGTGAAATGCAAACACGTTTTTGTTCTAGAACTTTCTGCAAATCAATTGCGTTCTCGATCGTATATGATGTGATTGTAAATGTTCTAAATATGAGTTAAATAAAAATACAATCAATGAATGATCAGTTCATGACCTCTATACAGAATCACGTAGAAAAGAAAGGGGAAAATAAAAGTCGGATCGATTAAAAATTGAAACTGGCAAGATGTTCTGATCTTGTTCTTTGATCATACTTTAGAAGAATTACATGGGAAATGGAACAGTTTTTGTTTGAGGATCATTTGTGTGTGATCTGGTTTTTGATTTATTTTAAAGAGTACAAGTCGTGCATTGCAGGACCTGCATTTTGAGATTACAGTCGCCAATCTTAAAAGCAAAATACTTGCTGATCATAACGATCGTGGTGATCGACGTAGAAATATTAATACCCTTCGTAGTTCCTGTCCGGCAGATCTTTTTCATAAAATCATTTTCTAAAGTAATTTATTCG
The DNA here is from genome assembly GCA_928272305.1 of Volucella inflata. Taxonomy (NCBI): domain Eukaryota; kingdom Metazoa; phylum Arthropoda; class Insecta; order Diptera; family Syrphidae; genus Volucella; species Volucella inflata. Next base: position 71,013,377 of record OV743719.1, read on the forward strand.
ACAACTCTCTCCCATTTTAAACTTCATACATTCAAAACCAATATAAATAACTTGACTTTTTCTGTAGATTATTAGATTATGATTCGTCTATCAAAATGTATCTACTAACAGGAAATTCGTACGACGATTAAGCTCTACAAAGACATCAAGGAAAGTCAAGATAAGTTTAGTAGTATGATCGACAGCAGTTCAAAAATGTTCATTGATTCTTCAATCATTTTCTAATGACTATACTGAAGTTTATTCATTACAAAGAATGAAACAAAAATCACAGAGTTTAGACGATGATTTATTTCAAAATAAATGACATCGACCTTGCCTAACAAAAACTCCCCATTTAATCTAAAAAAATCACAAATTTTGATCTACAAACCAAATGTCAACCATTTTGGGGATCTTTCTCTTTTGATATTTGTCAACTTTACATTCCAATTGACAGTCTCTGTCCGCCCACGAATGAATACAAAAAACTTATCACGCATTTCTTCAATGAATGAAACCACACGATCTGTTTGCATATAGAGGTCATGAACTGTTAAAACACTTCCGAACTAAACTACTGACTCTTATCAAAAGCAAATGGCACATGGCTTACCCAGATACTAGGCAAACAATGATTCATATTTGTAAGATACTCTTATTGGGAAAACGTTCAAACGTTGGGTCAATCTGCATTAAAAGTCACCACAAATCGAATTTATGGTTTGATACTTTTTGCAACTCCCCTATCTTCAATGATCTTGTCGCCTCTTTTTCTTAAAGAGATTACCAGATCGCCGCAAGCAAGTACGACAGTAAGTGTTGCGCTAAAAATAGTAATCTTTGCCAACTTTTAATCTCAGATATGCCAAACCATTCAAATTCTACGTCAAACTTAAACTATTTTCAGCTCAATTAATAGGCCTGGTGGTTGTCGGTACTAGCGTCCATCCATGCCTCCATAGGTCCGTTCATTTGTCCACATTCTTGGTGATAAGTATTCAGAGTTCTCATATTGCAAAGAAGAGTTCAAGTCTGGATGACCTCTTTCAGATGATAATGGAGGCGAAGTGTGATTATGAATGCGAATTGTGGTTGCAAATTGAACAGAGAATCTTATTTCCAGACGCCACTTTGACACAATTCGCCAAAAAAAAAAAGAAACAAATTCACGAAGCCGCCTGTCTGCCTTTGGAACGAGCGGGCTCTGTATAAATTTCCCACACCGCAGCACTATTCGACGAGAGTATCTAAAATTCGATTTCATCAACTCACCCGAGAGTGTAATTGAACTAATTACCATTCGAATACTCGTAGTTGTGATGAACTTGTACAGATACTTGTATGAAATACAATATTTATGTATGTATCTAAATCTGAGGACAGAATACATGAAAGTCTTGATATGGGAAGACGTTAACTGGTAACCTTCATGGTTTTAGTGATTTCGGTATTAAAATTAATAACAGGGGTGAAGCTCTTTATAAAGACTGCCAACTTATCAGGGCGTAAAGCTGAAATAAACCTTTTCTGCTTAGGTGTAGCAATGTTGTGTGGCTCAATTTAGGTCATTTTATATCTTAACAGGTAACCACTGCCGAGTGAATAGCAGTGACTACCTACTAGACAGGGCTGGTGTTTGTTATGGTTCACAAAATGACAGACAATCAGTGGAGTAATAACCGCAAGAGCAACAGAGTTGTGTCTCAATAGAAGAGGAAATTAGCTTACTTACACGAAATTCAATGAGCAGAATGACTATTGTTGCAAAGATAACTGCAATTGACATTTCAAGTTCAACTATTAAGTGAGAGATAAAACCAGAGATTAAAAAAAACTCAAATAATGTCAAATGAAATCTGAAATGTCAAAATTTGACACATAAAACTTCAAACTAGACACACCCTCCAAACTTGAGAAAGTTTGCTCCAATTTAACAAACAGGTTTCACCTAATTGATGGTGGCTTTTGGATGTTTTTTTTTTTACAACAATGCTATCTTGGTGCAGAAAAATTCTTTAACATTTTCCTCTCGAAATCTTTCAAATGAAATTGAGTAATTTTTGTTTTCTTTTTTCAGTACACCTTTCCGATGAGTGTGAATAACGTCTTCTACATCTATGTCTTAGTTTCAATTCAAATTTCAACATCTTCGTCGACAACAACGTATCCAACTTCAAACGATCAGATTAGTTTTTTTTTTCTCTTTATTCTTTTACAACACTTCATCCTTCGTTTCGTTCATTGTAATTCGCGATACGTGCAGTAAATTGATTTTGAATTTTCTCATATTTCATACGCACACAGTAAGTGGAATATTGTGTCGAAACCTAATTTTGCAGCAGATGGATTTTTCACGCAATATTTTGTTTTTAATTACTGTCAGTGGGACGTCAATGAAAGAAACAATGACAGCTGTCAAGTAATGTACATATATTAGTTCGTATCATGATGTTTTATTTATTAGGCTTATTAGACAATATAGCAAAGATTTAAGTGGCGAAACAATTGATTAGATTTAATATTTCTCACATGTTTATAGGCAATTGAATTCCATTGAACAATTTGTAATTCGATTTGATAAAATGTCAAATGAAGGTAGACTCTGTCGTCTTGTCAAAATCGAGTTTTTGGAAACATTTATCACAGTTTCTATCTACTTTATGAGTAGTGCTCTTAAAAATTACTCACTAGTCATGGATATTTTATAGTGCTAGTTGAACATGACAGTTCGACCAATTCAGTAGATTTTACATATCGATAGTAAATTGGACATGTTTTTTGTGAACACAAAGCAAATTAGGCTGACAGAACAATATGTACAACTAAGAAGTCTTGAATAAACTACATTTTAGATTGAAAGACCTAGTAGATCTGTCAAAAACTATTCATCAATATACGATGAAAACTCGTAAAAATTCTTTTGATGGAAAACGTCAACTTGATCTGTCAAAATCTTTCACAACGTTTCATTGAAAGTCCTCCTGAGAAGGAGAATCTTGAATTAAATTATTTAACTAGCTGCAAGTGGTTAGAAGTTGACGATGAAAGAGATTACTACGAATATACTGAACATGGCATAATAATAAGCAGGTCAAGGTCAAGGGGTGAATCAAAACTATTTTTCAAGGCCCGATGAGTTGGCATGACAAAATGATTTTAATTATAGTTCGTCGTTGTACACATAAAAAAAGTAGACAGATCGGTTGACTTGTTTTATTGAAAAATGAGCAGTCGCCGATGCAGATTGGTTTTGAATGTTTGAAGGTTAATACGATCAGGGAAGCAGTTTAAAGTACGAGTAAGTAGTTGTTGCCAAATTGAAATGAGGCTTAATCCTCTGTTTTCTTGGTAGACATGAATAATAGTTAAACGTTTTGAGGTAGGTACTAGGAATTTAGCAGAACTTACTATAAGTCGATGATTTTTTCCCTTTCGATGCAAGAAAGGCTTAAGAAGAGTCAAATTTGTTTAAAAAGTCGTTGGTTGAAGTTCTTGTTACCTTTGTGGTGAGTATCAATATTGAATTAAGATAAAACCGACCATCAGTCCACACAGCTCTGGTTTCCTCCACAAAGCCTAAGTAAAATTACTTTAAAAAAATAAATTTTATTTTCCAGCAAGACTGCAAGGGCTTGTTATTTGTGTTAAGCGTATGTTTTGTGAAATATGTTTAAAAGATCGAACATCCGATTGTTCACTCTTTTGGTATGACTCGCAAATGAAAGACGCTAGGTTGTTCGTAGACCTCACAGACTGCAAACACACTGAGATGAACCTCTTGACTTAGAAACCATCAAAATCTGTGACAAATTTCTGGTTTTCCCCTACTACGGTACATGATGTGAATCCTTGTAGACCTTAAGATAAAAACATACATTTTTCTAGTTGAAAGGGGCTAAAAACTTCACACGATAATTTTTTTTTATAGCGAACGGATGCAAGTGCGAAGGAAAACCTCTAGAGTCGAATATCAAGTCAAAATGCGAGGTGCCGATGTACATTGGTTTTGAATGTTCGAAGATTATATATATTATGTTCTACGAAGAACGATATTTCGCAATACATCCAAGCATGGGTTTTTAGCTTTACCAAATAGCGTTCACACTTAAAAGTTTCGAATGAAAATTGATGTTTTAAGCACATGGGTGGTTGAAGTGGTGTATTATATTGCAGGTTAACTCTGTTCTAATTTGGGTCTCCATTAAACTTTATCGCTTGCTTTTTGGCCCTTTTTTATAGTTATTTTTGGCAAAATTAGTACAATATACTCGTACACAAATTATAAAGTACCCGTTCGTTTATAAATATTATGCCCTTAACAGACGGCATGAAATATTTCTTCTGTCAACGTGTCATGAGGAACTACACTGACGACATCGAATATATGATACTTATGACATAAATTACAATTGCCACATACATCGATTGTGCAACATTCTTAAGTGAAATTGGCACTTCAAATCCAGTAACAGCAGAAGCAGAAGCAGAAGCAAACGTATAACGTAGTAGATTTAATTTGACTCAGTAGCAATAAGACTAAGACTGTGAAAATATGAAAATTTCTTCCGTACTCGCACAGCACTGAACAAGCCCAGGTTTCAACTGAGTTTTGCCAGACTTTCTTTCGGCGGATTATTGGCTCTTGTTCTTGAATCAGTGGATCAAAATAGTTCTAGAATACTTCTTGCATCAACCATTAAAAACAGCAGATATTCTTCTCCCTAAACTGCTGAATTTTGGTCTAACTCCAGATAGAAGTTAAAGTTCTGAATTTTACTGCACCCAAAACCCAGTATTAGAGGAATGCGCTGTGGTACACAAAAAGGGCGAGAGGAAGAATGGAACCTTGATGTACATTTATCTTCAGTTCGTTGAATTTTTAACAGTGAAAATTGAATGGAAAATATGGATAATTGCTGCAAATTCCTCTAATAGATACGGTTTATTTGCTAATTTCATAATCAAAAACTACAAAAACTCCGACTAAGATCTCATTGTTCCAAGGGCACAGTGGCAGATGAATGACTTATCTAATATTTAATTAGTCATCTAGTGTTGAACATTTGTTGGGAGTCAAAACTTCCAGAATATCGGGTATATCGGCTGATCTTCAAATATTGGCATATGACTGGCACTTAGGCCACAAACAAAGGGTTTCACTAATCTAAAGCAATACGAACCGACAAACACCGAACAACTCGAACTCGATAAGGCAATTTCTTTGTTGACAAAGTCATATTGGTACCGGCCTAATGTTTATCGTAAGTCAATAGATATAATTGTTTAAAAAATCTTATAACTCCTCTTAACTCAAATATTCAATTCTACTTACCACCTTTGGGTGAGGGGGGGAAATCATATAAAGTGTTGACAGCTCTGCTTGACTGATTGGCCAGATATAACATGGTCTGTAGCATTAGACCACCTGTAGAATTAGCGATATACATGTTCGATTGACTCTTGATCTTAGCCACAAAAACAACAACACACTTGCACACTCTTGCTTATTATTATTAATTAATCTTTTCACTTAATATACAGTACGAACTTGGAATAAATAAAAAATTCAATTTTTTCTTTGAGTCTTGAGTCAACAAATTCTTGACATTTCTATTGCACTGGCGTGGTGATCGTGTTGCTGCTACCGGCCATATGAATAAAACACTTGTTGAGTGTAGTCCTTTTGGAGTTCGCCAATTGATTGCAATTAACGAACACACATACAAATTACTTGATTATCTCGGGAATCTTTAATTAGATTCACAGGCGAATTGTTAATGCCGTACAGTAATACGAGTATGTAGTATAATTAAAAATTCTGAACAGAATTGTGAGGCCGTCTTGCACTGTATTCCACGATGGTGTACCGACACGGCTCAGAATCTGCACTTGACTGATTGAGTTCCACGCTGTTGTCGCGTCTTTATGTGTTCGAAGTTTGATGGATTCATCGTCGGGTTCAGTATAATATTTTTTTTTGTTTTTCAGTCCGACTCAGTCTATGGATTTGGAAGAGAGGCGGCAGTGTATCTACACTCGTATATGGAAAGCTTAGAATACGTCAAAGAGAGTATGGGAAGTCACTAACTTTGGTGACTGTACAACTGTGTCGCTGGGTAATGATCCATTATTCATGATTTCTTCTAGAAATTCACCGAGGATGGCGGAATGTGGCTTCTACAAATAGAGAAGCCCCCAGCCCAGGCAGTGTGCCTCAACGTCATCAAAGACGTTAGTCTCTCTTCACTTCTCTCTCTGGTTTCAGTATGGCAAATGAGTTTGTTGATGTTGTCCAAGTTGGTGGTGATAAGAGCTATGAAGCTCTGTCTCTGACCTATGTTGGGCTGTTATCAATTTGACACAGTGTGTTTTGGCTGGTAAACGAGTATTTGGTGTACACGTCGTATATATGGGAGCTGCCTTGATTTTAATCGCGAAAATGCTCGTATGCTTCCCCCCTCTTCTCTTCTCTTGTTGCCGTTGTTGTTCTTCCTTTTTCGTCTTGCTGGTGATTAAGCTTATCGGCTACGATTGCGGATTGATGCGGAATTTTTCAAAAAAGTCCAAAGTCGACTTCAGGCTATAGAACTGTCTAAGTCTATGAGGTACAGGAGTCGGTGTAAATAGATGTTCTTTTTTTTTCATCATTTGTAGTAGGTGAGTGGGGGTGGAAGGAGGTGGTTATTATTTTCAAGGACTAACCTTGCTCGACCCAATTTGTTTGGTTTAATACCGACGATTGACGTCAATCGACAAAGTCGAAGTCATTTTGAAATCAACGAAAGATGGACATGTTTACAGCTCATTTTCACGAGATAAATGTGTGCGTACCGATGTAGGGGAGAAATGGGTTAAGTTGGACAAACTTAATTCGAAAATTGGAAATAAATTTTTCATACTAGGGAGATTGTGAAGTAAGGAATATGAACAAACTACATATTACCATGTCATACAAACTAGGAATGGGAAGAAAGCAATCTGTATTTAAGATAACGCCTAATGAGTCTTATTTCTGTGGCCTCCAAGTCCAGTGTACCTAGACTTTTTCATCATCAATGTGCTTATCCAAGTATCCACTTCGCCTCTTATAGTACGGCAAAGGTTTGGTAGATTTCGATTTTTTGACCAGACACACCTCAAGAAACAATTCCTCTGCTATAAGACCCTTTCGCTAGGTGACATGTTCTCTCCCGAGTGATTCTTCTCCCTTTTTTCCTAACATCTAATGCTGCATACTTCTTTCACATATAAAGAATTTGCCTTTATTTTGGCAGTTAAGTGACAGTTTTTGTGCTTTTTTCTTACCTTGGCTGGATCTTGGGTATTTATTACTTTTCTCGCTGTTTTGCTCAGCCTGATAATTTAGCCGCTATCGGTTTCCTTGTGTGAAGACTTCTGCGAATACGCGTGTTTCCTGCATTTTGTCACCCCACTGATATTCGACATTGTACAACACTGCTATACATACATATATGTTAAGGCTGCCGGAACGATTATCGTGTATAAGCAATATTTTAGTTTAAGCGGGCTGTTTATTTTGTAGAATACTGCAGAGATATTGTGCCTTTTGTGCCTTCCCACACTGACGACAGGGTCTGAGTAGATACTCATTCCAATCAGATTTACGCCATAGGGCTTGCGGGTTACGTAAAACGGCAACAATCAGTTTCAATATGGCCGATTAGTAATCTATTATCTTCTAGTGCCTTTAATTGTATAAAGAGTGGAAATCTGCCCTGAAGTTGCTTAAAATAGTTCTGTCATCTTTTAAGAGCAGGGAAGTCGTTTTAAACTAGGCAGTGTGCTGCTTCAATAGAAAATCTTGCACGGCATTGAAAAGTAATGGAATTCCAACACTGCCCTGATGTAAGTCAATTTTATCTTTTAGACTAACTGGTATAGAATAGTAATGGGTTGTCAACTACCTAGAACACTGCCGTAAATTTTTTTAAAATGCAACCGATCTATGTTGCATTTTCTCGTGACGTTTTCGCATTTATGCGGACGAAAATGAAACCATCTATTGGCACTTCGGAAGATATATGATCTATCTGGTTAATTGTTTTTTTACTTCACTGTCTTCGATTTTTCTAAGATCTGCTGTTTACTTTTTATGTGTGACTCTTCGTCGAATGAATCTCTATCCATTTGTTCTTTTTTTTGTGCCGCAATCTTAAAAATATCAGCACTAGTTCGTCAGAGCTTAGATGTTCCACTTCTTCTATAGCTACTTATGGGTTATGAGGTTTTGCTTTGCTTACTTTAGGTGGCGCTACAGTCCGGGGTAGACCTGTAGCTTCTCCAGCCAGCTCGATCTCTGGCTAGCTGTCTCCAGTTTCGCATGCTAAGTTGGCTGAGGTCCTCTTCCACTTGCTTGCGCCACCTGAGTCTTGGCCTTCCTCTACTGCGCTGTCCCTCGAGAGCGGATTCGAAGACTTTTCGGACCGGAGCATTGGTGTCCATGCGCTCTACATGACCCAGCCATCTCAGTCTTTGGATCTTCACTCTTCTGGCTAGGTCCATGTCGCTGTACAGTCCATACAGTTCGTCGTTGTATCTCCTCCTCCATTCACCGTCAATGCAGACGGGACCGAAGATCACCCGAAGAATTTTTCTCTCGAAGCAACCAAGAACACCCTCATCCATTTTTGATACTGTCCATGCCTCTGCGCCATAGAGCAGGACCGGGATTATAAAAGTCTTATAAAGGGTGACTTTTGTTGTCCGAGAGAGGGCTTTGCTACTCAATTGCCTTCTTAACCCAAAGAAACAGCGGTTGGCAAGAGTTATTCTTCGCTTGACCTCAGCGCTGGTGTCGTTGTCTGTATTTATAGCGGAGCCTAGGTAGACAAAGTCCTTAACTACCTCAAAGTTATATCTGTCGAGGGTTACGTTCTGTCCGAGACGTCGGTGTTGGTTGTCCTTTTTGCTTGACAGCATATACTTGGTCTTGCCCTCATTGACCGCTAAACCCATTTTTGCCGCTTCCGTCTCAATACTCGCGAAAGCGCCACTGACATCACGCTGCTTTCTCCCGATTATGTCAATATCGTCGGCGTATGCGAGTAGTTGGACGGACTTTTGAAAGATAGTGCCTCTTGTGTTTGCTCGTGAGTTTTGCACTATTCTTTCAAGTACGATGTTGAAAAAATCGCATGACAGCGTATCGCCCTGTCAAAGTCCTTTCTGGACATCAAAGGTCTCGGTGAGATCTTTACTGACCTTGATGGAGCAGCGTGCATTCTCCATCGTCATCCTGCACAGACGGACGAGTTTGGCAGGGATGCCAAAACTAGACATTGCTCTATATAGCTCGTCTCTATAGATGCTGTCATACGCGGCCTTAAAATCGATGAACAGGTGGTGGGTATCGATCTGAAGCTCATGGGTCTTCTTTAAGATCTGCCGTAGTGTGAATATCTGGTCGATGGTGGACTTTCCTGGCCTGAAGCCACACTGATATGGACCTATCAGGTTGTTGACGAACGGCTTCAGGCGTTCACACAATAAGGCGGATAAGATCTTATATGCGATGTTAAGGAGACTGATGCTTCTGTAGTTGGCGCAGTTCAGAGGGTCTCCTTTCTTGAGAAGGAGATTCCATTCATCGGACATACTTTCGTCCGACAATATTTTACAGATAAGTTGGTGTATGCTCCTTACCAAGTCATCGCCTGCCACTTTGAAGAGCTCGGCAGTCAGGCTGTTCTCTCCAGCAATTTTGTTGGACTTCAGCTTAGATATTGCTATCCTCACTTCATCCAGGTCGAGTGGACGGAATTGTTGGTCATCATCGTCCAGATTGAAAGGTTGATTCTACCTGACAGCGGTATTTAGTTCGACATCGCCGTTATGCAGTCTGCAGAAATAGTATTTCCAAATCCTCAGCATCGACTGCGATTCTACTACGATGTTCCCTTGTTCATCTCTACAGGCTTCGGTTCGGGGTTTGTTTCCGTGGCATGTTATTGTAGCCGTCTGACGTCGAATTTTCTCACAGCATAAGTGGTGGTGGTGTCGTGAAAGCTATATTTTCGATCACCGAGGACAATTGTAATGTCATAGCTGGGTATTGCTCGTAGGTCTTGTTGAGGAGCTTGTAGAAGGCATCCTTGGTGTCGTCATCTTTCTTCTCTGTGGGGGCATGCGCGCATATGAGGCTTATGTTGGCGAATTTAGCCTTGATGCGGATTGCTACGAGGCGCTCGCTCACATGCCGGAAGCTGAGGACTTCTTGTCTTAGTCTGCCTCCGACAACAAATCCGCGTCCAAATAAGCGCTGCTTTTGCCGTCGATAGCAATTGCCGTAGTAGATGTCGCAGTTTTTCATCTTCTTTTTGTCCGGCCCATCCCATCGCATTTCTTGGATGGCGGTTATGTCTGCTTTGCAGCAGTCTAGGGCCTCCGCTAGTTGCTCGGCTGCACGTGGTCTATTAAGGGATCTAACATTCCACGTGCATATCCGAAGCTCATTGTCCTTAAATCGTTTGCGTGGGTTGTCAACAGTAAATCCGTCCATATCCGAGGCTTGTTGATGCTTCGTAACTTCCTTTTTTTTAAATGGCCGGGCAGCTACCCCGGCGGCACAACCCCCAACCTGGAGGACCAGTTCCATTTTTAATGCCCCTAGGACGAGGGGTCGGTTACACCGAAGCCAGTAACCCGTTCCGGGATGTGAGCGCTGCTGTTGGCCCATATAGGGCTCGTCCGCCACCATCTCTTTTCCAAGACCCTGACTAAGTCCTGGAAATCCTTTCCGGCCTGAGCTCCAAAGAGCTAGAGATAGAGCTTTCTTCATTTTACGTGGGCCTATTTTGACTTAAAAGGGGTAAGCACCCTAGTGGGAGCGTCAGGGTGGCTGTGGTTTAAGCCTTAAGTCGTGGGAATGTCTTCCACTTGTGGTTGATCTGTCGTGCAGTTGAAAATAAGTGTTTGGTGACGCGAGGTCTTAGGTCGGCCTGAACCCATACCAAGGGTGGAGCTGTCCCTCGACACAGTTCCGCTTTGGTACCCCAGGAAGACATCTGAGCATTGCTCTAATGAATGTATGGCCTCTAAATACTAGAGACATCTCTTTCTCTTCTTCTTGGTATTATCATATTCATGGCAACGAGATTTAACAAAACGACCTGCAAGAATTAGATACGAAAATTGTGGGGGACTGGGTCATAACCCATTGACCTCAGAAGGATTAGCTATAGTTGTTGTTGCCTAGAAGGGTTTTTTCAGTTATGTAGTGAATTAAACTTTTTTTTTCACAAGATATTCTCCATATTTCGCCATTCGATCAGTCATGATCCATCGATCATTGCAGCTTCGTAATTTTGAATAGAAGCTGACCTGCCAACGTTTATCACGCCAACACTTGTCTGGTAAAGGCAATAAAAAGTCAGGGTTAAAGCCTCATATATGAATGTACCTTCTGTTTATTGCATTGGCTGGGTAATCTTATCAAATCACTACGTGGATTACAAGTATCATAAAAGCTGTTTGATACAGTAGCCGACTGCGCCTTAATAACAGTCTCTGTTATAAACAATTTGGATTTTCCCCGTGCATTGAAATTCTAGATTATCCGATACCACTTCAAGTTAAGTTCGGGGTATTTGATGACGATAAACGCCTCGTTAATGGGGAATCAAAAGGCCGACTTATGCATGTAGATATTGGCAAAACACACCAAAGTAAAGTCCCATTTCTAAAAGCAATCATTGGAAAAATTCCCGAAAACGAGTTCAGAGTTTTTTGTAAAAAAAAACTCAAAAATGTAAAAAATCTTTTTACAGATTAACCGCAAAAACTTACAACGAATGTTTGTATATGGTATAAGTTATCTCTTTCTTTGTGATTCACTTGGGGGGCACAATTAATTGCTTGCCATGCAATGGTTCTTTCTGGTTGAATGATACGAATATGTAGAAAATGATTAAAGACTTTTAGCCCAACACGATTTATTCGTTGAAATGTCATGTTCTCTCCATATCCGGAACATAGCGTTTAGGTTTACTCTGGAAAAGAGTCCAGAATGAGCTTAAGGCTCAACCAACAGCTCCTTAGTATAGAAAACCTTGCGCCAAACACTTTCAGTTGCCTCAAAAAAAATTATTTAAACGGGCTACCTGGTCGATAATTCCATTTACTACGTTGTTACAGGATTCGCCCAACATGTTCCGATAATTTCTTACAAAATCAAATGGAAACAGTTTGTTAATACGCCTTCTTCTTGAAATTCATTTTATGCAGACGTTATCGAAAATATCTTCCAAAGAACTTTTCTGTCGGGGAATTTTTATCTATATTTGATAAGGCCCATGCTTCCTGCCATACCATATGATTTAGATGATAAGGATCTTAGAAAGTGTTTTTCCGTTCATTGTGGTGATAGACTGTCACAAAGACTTTATTGCTGTAGACATTTGTCCTGTAGTGCCCAACTTAACGTTTTGGCCACATATCTTTCAACTTTCCACCTATCTTATCAATATACACTATAAACTCTTCAGTTTATAATCACAAATCATTAGTAAAAGTGATAAAAAATCAAAACATATAGATGAAGATTAAGATTAAGTATTACGTACGAAGGCGTAATCAAGATAAGAGATACTGAAAGGCTAACACAATATCGATTTAGCTTGCAAGATAAATTTCCGAATGTCTAACTTGTAAGGCACAATGGACATAGAACAGGAAGGTTCTGAATATTGTCTAAAAGTGACGAAATCTGGAAGAAGGATTTGAAGAGATTGTAAACTGAGACATTGACAAAGGCGTAGTGATGCAACAGTCGGAAGCATATCTATTTTAAATTTGAATCCTACTAGCCTCTCAAAAATTACAAAGGACTTACTCCGACATCTCTGCCATTTTATCCATCAAATGAATGGCTCCAAACGTTTTGGTTTTGGCTTCAATATACGAAATTAAAGTATCGTCAAAGAATTGTTCCCGCAATAGATATCGAAGCACTTCCATCAGCAGAGAAGAACGTATGTTCAGATAAAGCAAGTTCCTAACAAAGGTAGCAGAAACAGTGGACTTTAGTTGTTCGGACTTTCTTCTATCAGCAAGGTGGTCAGCTTCAAATTGAAATATTTTCTACGACCAAAGAAAGTAAATGCCAACAACGACTTTTAAGAAAGAAAAAGTTATTAGAAGACGAGAAGTTGGGCACAACAACATGGAGTTAAAACAGTTCTTATTAAGTATCTCTTATAGCAAAAGGTAAGCATGATAGTATAGAAAATTTGTGGCCTTGGAACCTTTCCTCTATTATCAGAATGCGGGACAATTTCGCAGATCTGCGGGGTCAATCTCGAGTTTCAATGAGGTTGAATTGTAGTTAACTTATGTTAAGGTCACGTACAATAGGAGTTTGTTTCTTGACTTGCGATTTGACATGAGTAACTTTCGCTCTTATGCCAACTGGAGTAAGTAAAGAAAGTCCTTTTTGAAAGTCCACTCACTTAGCGATTAAGCAAGGCCGGTAGCTGATAATTCATAAACCAAAGTAAAATTCATTCAGTAATTGTGAATGGTAAAAATTCGCGACTTAAGTTTTGAAATTGACACTCCGAATAATGGGCAGGATTAAACCTTTCTTTTGTGAAGACTTACTTCATTAATTGTGACTCTATACTCTATCAGCAGTTATTAAGCTTGTCAAAATATTGAACCCAGGAAGATAGCAAGATGGAAAATATAGTCAGAATACTGTTTGGAGTTGAAATTTTGGAAAAATTTTGCTGGACCTTAGGAACCTAGTTCTAACCGACACAATGAGACATATGGTAGATTACGTTTTTTCGACTGACCACTATCTTACTTAAAATCTCTACAGTGAATCAGTTCTTCCATAAACCGCTAGATAAGATTTGAGAAAATATTTTCTGGATCCGTATTGGCCGTCTGACTATAGGGTCAGAGCTCTTTAAAAAGTTCTCTTTTGTCCAAGCGATAATGACTGTAGACGGAAATCATGTGTCCTTATGTTATCGTGATCCACAATACTTTGGCAATCCACTAAGATGTACCACACTTCACTAAGACAAACCTCTGCTTTTTCCCACGGAGAAAAGGATAACGCAGTAAAGCATTTTCTGTCTTATTCCTAACCAGATGATAGATATTTAAAATTGATCGGGTGAATTCTGATCGAATCTATTTTCCATCGATATACTCGTAGCTCATGTTTAGTAGCAATTTAACCCATGAAGGCAATATTTCACTTTGCTCAGCGTTGTTATTTCGCAGTAAAGAATTTTGTTGAGTGAGTTGTATGTTTAGCTGGAGTATTAACGAGCTGCGATAAGAGTGTCTTCTTCTTATATTTTTATTAACCTTTTCCTCGTTATACGAACTTATACGTAACGAGTTTCCCATTTTTACTGCTTCCCTACTGATCCGCTTATGGGGTTGGCTAATGTCGCAGACCGCCGAACGCGTCTACATACTGCTCGGTCCTGGATCGCTTCAGTGGTTAGCCCCAGGCGTTGTTGCACATTTGCCATCTGAGAAATCCAGGAATTCTTTTTCCCACCTCGTTTCCTACAGTTGGAGTGACCGTAGTTGATATTGCCTTTTTAACCGTATATTCCTCAGACCTCCTTTGAACGAGGCTATGTTAGCTTATTCTATTCGCCTCAAGCTGTTCGGTTACCGAATTCTTTATATGTAGAATTTCTCTTATACGCGTAGACCTAATGCAATCGCGTTTAGTGACTCCACTAGGCATCCTTGGCATTTTCATTTCCGCTGCCGTCATTTTGTTTTTAAACGCTTCGTACATTGTCCAGCACTGTGAAACGTACATAGAGCTTGTCTAACAACTGTGGTGTAGAGTTTCCCCTTTAATTGAATTGGAAATTTCGGTCGCAAAAGATTCCCGAATTTTTCCGCCATTTCATCCACCCCACACTCACTCTGTAGTTTACGTCGTCGTCACATTTCGCTTCCATGTTAACGATTGATCCTAAGTACTTAAAGATAGTGCTTTTCGGAAGAACTATTCCGTCTAACATTATATACGGAACAGGTCGCAACGGATGCGCAAATGGGCACGTCTAATGCTCCGTCTTTGAACGACTTATTTTAAACCCGTTTCTCTCTAGCGCATTTCTCCATGAATCTAAGGCGTTCTGTAAATCTTCGACATTATCGCTAAATATAACTGCGTCGTCAGCAAAGAGAATTGGCGTTACATTTGCTTCGCGCATGCAGTCTTTTAAAAGATAGTCGAATACTACGTTAAAGAGGAAAGGGCTAAGGACGCTTCCTTGATGCACTCCGACATTAACTGGAAATTCTCTCGTTCGTCCAGCAGAGACAGTTTTCACGTTTCTGTACATGTCTTGTATTATTCTAACATACATTTCCGGTACCTTTTGAGACCTCAGTACGGCTCATTTGAGATCCCTAGGTACTCGATCGAATGCTTTCTCGAGGTCGATAAACACCATGTGTAAGTCCATAGACAAATCTCGTTGCTTTTCGATTATTATTCGTAGGCTTTGGATAGGGTCCACCGTTGTTGTTCCTTCAATATCGATAAGAGTGTGATGACTTGAATTCAAGGTTGAAACCGCTTTGTAAAAAGAAAATTGTAGGAACTTCAAAGATGAGAAGGTAATTTAATGGTAAAATATTGTACGAAGTCAATGAAGAAGAGGTATTCTAGATGGAAGCCTATTGACTACATAGATGATCGTAATTTGGTGTTGTTGTGATAGCCTTTGATGCTACGAGTAATATAGTACTCGAGACATATAGGTCTCTTCTCATATTTGAATGTCATATTGTAAATGATAACGCGCATTTCCAAATAATCGGCCTACGGAACGCACAATTCACTAAACCACCTCAATCGAAACCCTTTATTTACGCTACCAGAAAGACCAGATCTAGCACGTAGTGAAGATAAAGAAACAACTTTTGGTGTGCTTTTATATTTCTTCAAAATTGGAGTCGACTAGAACGTAATTGTGAATAGCGCTCCTTATATCGTCATAATAAGGTTCTAATTGCTAGTTTGATATAGAAGCCCGAGTTCTTGTAATTATTTTGTTCCAACAAGATGGCGCCACTTGCTACACAGCTAGTTAAACTGTGGGATCATTGCGACATTGATTCGATGAACTACGAGTAGTAAAACAATTTAGACAAGTGAATTGGTTACGTAAATCATGTGGCATATCTCTAGACTTTTCCCTTTGGAGCTAGGTAATATCCGAAGTCAACATGGATAAGCCGGCTATGATTGGGGAATTCGAGGCCAACATTATTGCGCAATGAAATGAAAGGCAATATCGTTTTCGAATCCCATATGTCGTATCTGCATATGAAAATGCCATCATTATATATTAAGTTCTGTAATCTTACCACTTAACTTTTCTTGAAACTTTAAGTTCATACAGATCAAGAAGAAAATTGGTCTTAAGACTGAGCCTTGAGGTACTCCAGTATTTATCGATTTCTATTTTTGTCCGTTGATTTTTAACGGTCAAATAAGATAACAAAATAAATTATCAATTATCTCCTCTTTATCCAGCTTTATACACTTTATTAACGAGTATGCTATGATTTACCACATCATACAGCTTCATCAAATCAACAAACAAAACAGGATTATGGGTATTAATAATGAGACAGCATACTCGTATAATTTATTAAGAAATTTAAAGATTGTGTCTTAAATCGATCATTAGCAAAATATCAATTTTTGTTTTTGTGAAATCATTTTCACTGTTTTTAAAACTGAAGGGAAAGTACCATAATTTACTTTCAAATTAAACACATCAACCAAAAACAATTATTCCTTTTTTAAGGAAAAAAATTGGTGATATTATTTGATGTGCTTGCCTGATTTGGATTTCAAATGCTACTCGTATTATATGCTCAAAAACAAAGCTGTTGCTTTGAAATGGGTCGGCCGCAAGCTCTTCAAATTTATAACAATTGCAGTTCAATTGCGGTAGAGTTGTCAAGGGTTGATGTTGCAGCAATGGGTACAAAGAATTGATTTAAATGGCTTGCGATATCCACAGAATTAGAAGTTACGGGTCCTATAGTATAATCTCAATAATTTAAATCTTCTCATTTCTCTTCTCTAATTGTCAAGAATCTGTTCTGCGGTTTTTTTTAGGGTTAAAGTTAAACACACATTTTTTGTATAAAAGCGTATATAATCCATCAGATATTGTCCATCATGGGTTACTTTCTTTCAACAGTCAGTAGACTTTTGGGTAAAAAAGTTTTCCAAGAACATTTTGATCTCATCCTCGAAATTGAATTGACCTCCGTCCAAGTTGTTTTGGAGAGAGACAAACAGGTGGTAGTCTGAGGGTGCAAGATTTCAAGAGTTCGGTGGGTGCGACATAACTGTGTGTGGTCTGGCGTTGTCAAAATGGAAAACAACACTCTTCCTGTTCGCCAACTCTGTGCCGTTTTTCTTCCAGTGCCTGCTTTAAAGTATCGAGCTGAGAGCAGTATTCAATGGCATTTATTTTCTGATTGCGTGGAAGCAACTTGAAGTAACCTCGGTAATCCCACCAAATGCTTAACATTACCTTTTTGTCATGTAAATCCATTTATCGTCTTCTATAATCACACTTTTCAGGAAACCCTCGAGCTCTGTAAAATGGTCGTTAGGGGAAGTTAATCGCTGAGTAATCTCTCGTGCCGCCAAATGCCTGTCAATGCAGGAAAGATTTGATCGAGATTTGATTTGTTGTCGGTGGACGTCCATAGGGAAAAGCATCTGCATTTCCTGAAAGAAAGCGTGTAAAGTATGCGGCTGTGTCGATCTGACACCTTTTTTAAAGCAAAAAAGCAAAGTATGCCGAAAATGCACTTTCTTATCAAAACAAATTCTCTTAGCAATGTAAAGAATAACCCTCTCTATTGGAATAAACAACAGAACTTTCATAACGGTATACACAGAGATTTTCTCACTACTTCTAGATTTACTAGGGTTGTCGCAAGAGACATGACGCATTTCTCGAAGAGATGGCGTTGGTCTATTAAGCGCATCCATAATAATGGTATACTACTTACCATTCGACAGCTGGCAGTTGAGGCATCATTTATCGAGCGGGATTGATCGTGTTTTGCTGATTTAACAACAAACTAAAGATGGAAGATCAAGGTGTGTATTTTCGTCAAATTTTACTCTTTTATTTCCATAAAGGGAAGAATCCAAGTGAAGCTTATGAAAAGTTGCATAACGATGCTCTACAAAAACGTCAGTGTCAACGATGGTTCCAAAAATTCGGCGCTGTAATTTTAATCTTAAGAACGCTCCTCGTTCTTGACTGATAACTGATTATGAGAAATGGATGGTTTACGACAATGTGGTACGCAAATGGTCTTGAAATGAACGTGATAAAGAGAAATGGACGTGATTTGCAACGAGGCAAATTTTCATCAGAGAAGGGTTATACTGTCAGTGTGTTCGAATTTTAAAGGTGTCGTGTTTTTTTCAGATCCAACGAAGGAACAGTTAGAGGAATCAGTCATCCATAAAAGTCCAGAGCTTATTAATCGTAAAGGAGTTGTGTTTCATCACGACAATGCGAGGCCATACACTAGTTTCACCACCCGCCAAAAGTTATTGGCATTTGGATGGGATGTGTTGCCACACCCATCATATTCGCCATC
Organism: Volucella inflata; assembly: GCA_928272305.1. Taxonomy (NCBI): domain Eukaryota; kingdom Metazoa; phylum Arthropoda; class Insecta; order Diptera; family Syrphidae; genus Volucella; species Volucella inflata. The sequence continues at coordinate 71,032,013 of OV743719.1, forward strand.
GGACTTCCACTTGTTTCGTGCTCTTCAAAACTTCTTCAGTTTTTCGCCGATGAAGACAGGTCGCTCTAAGAACGACGAATTATGCAACTTACTGAAAGAGTGCAAAAGGTCATCGAACAATCTAGGAACCATCTAGGAATATTATGTAACAGGGAATTGAATTTCGACTCACATATTGACAGCATTATAAATAAAGCTAACTCTGCACTTGGCTTAATCAAACGCTGGTCAAAAGAGTTTTCCAACCCCTACGTTACAAGGTCTCTGTACATTACTTTTGTAAAGCCTCTTCTAGAATATTGCAGCCAAGTTTGGTCACCCTATAAGCAAATCCACATTCGCTCGCTGATTTACTTTTTATACACCAGTTATTGACTGGAAACATCAACTGCCCGGGGATAACACAAAATATTTTATTTACTCCCAATCTCCACTTCTCCTTATCCAAACTCACCGCACCAATTACGGTCACTTCGAACCATTATCAAGAATGTTGCGTATAACAAACAACTACGTCGAAGTCTTCGACCTAAATAGCAGCAAACATGAAATAAAAAAAGCCCTACTGAATATGTCACGCCCATAACATCGACCCCGAATGTTTTTGTTAGTTTTTAAGCCTAGGTTTTTTAGTTTTTGCTTGTAAATAAGTTAAATAAAGTTGTCCGGGGTAGACCCGAGCCAATAATAATAATAATAACAAAACAGGCAATTGATTTTGTAAATGATCTTTGAAAAACATAGAAAAATGCATTATGACTTTTCCGACAACCAATAAAAAAACAGTTTTCAATGTGTTTTCTAAGTTTTTTTCATAATGGATTGCTCTATAAATAGACTGGGCCCTAGAGTTCAAACTTTAGGTAATCAATTAATATCAAACAATTTATTTTGTTTAAAATTGAAATGGAAATATACCTGAAGATCTTTTTAGGAGGTCCGTTCTTCATGTTCGAATTAGTCATTCAGTGATTTTGTGTGGAAATATGTGGGTTGTGTGAAAGAGTGTTGCGGTTCTTCTAATAAAATGAAAAGATAAATCTGTACAAGTCTCTGAAAATGGACAAAAACTTCAACAAATGGCAACATTTTAAAAAACCTACGACTAAAATTATAATTGAAAAAACCAAAGCAATGCCAAAAATAAGACAACAAGAAAATATTTCCAATGCGGCTTTCGAGATATCTTCAAACGATTTCTTTTATACAATAATTTGTCTGCTTCTCATTTTCGGTAATTAGTGAAGTACCACTTGATGTGGTAGTTAAGTGGAGTTCAACATTGAAGCCGGAAAACTATTAAGTAAATGCGTTGGTTTTAGGGTTCCACTTTCCTTCCCTTAACTTTTATTTTAATTTTTTTTCTTTATGGTAATTTTGATTTCGAATTAAAAACTACGGGAATAACTTCCGTTTCTCTTAATTTATAAATTATAGAATTAATGTCTGTAATTTAGATTAAGAAAATATTTTTCGGAGGTCTTTAAGATTTGGTTTTAAATTTCTTCATTTAATGTAAAATCGAAAATGTCCGATCTGAAGCCATCAACACCCGATTACCCCCTATATTTTGTCCGATTTTCTGTAAACAAGGTGACTCTAAGGAAATAAAATTAAAAATCAAATCATAAGCACAATTATTTTTAGAAAAACTCTTGTATGTGATAGGTGCTCATTTATTTACAAATCAATCCGGGACCAAAGTTCAATACAACGCCTAAAAAACAAATCTCTTGCACGTCTTCCTGGACTAACACCTTATTTACAGTCTGCGAATGTGATTTTCTTTTTTTTGAAAATAAAATCTTTTTTAAAAGAAAACAAGTAAAATCAATTCCTTAACCTCCAGCGCACTGGTAAAGCGTAGCATGCCGCTGATAAAAGCCTTATCTCCTTCAGAGCTGAGGAAAAGTGTGAAATTGAAAACTGACAGCGGACTAAGATTTATGAATTAATTTTAGCTGCACTTCGGTACTAGTGATTAATTTTTGTTTTTTAATTCCTTTATTGATAGTGTTTCTTATTTTGGATTTACATATATTTACGGAGCATGGTGTTCATTTAACTGACGTAGTTCGACACTTGTTTGAAATTTAATAATATATTTTGTTTCTATTTTGATTGATTTGAATACGCTTAGGGTAGATGTTACACATGAAAGGTGGAAATTTGTTGTCATGGGAGGATTTGTGACTTTGGACCGGGTTATCATGTAACTTACTTCGAACAACAAAAACATGTTTTATACATTCGTTGACTTCACAGAGAGATTGAAATGAAAATAATATTTTGACAAGTTTTTGACATGTTTACCGTGAAAACTTGTATTTTTCCAAAAGCTACTTTGTGCTATGTTTGAACCTTATTTTCCAAGCTTCTGGCTGTTTCCAAGAACTAGTTCCTTTTAGTTCTATTGAACACATCTTTTGATCAAAGTCCATTTATTATTGAGAGAAGTTCAATATGCTTTCTTAACAAAAGAAAAAAACGTTAAATACTCGTACCTCAACATAGCCCCCTTTGAACTAAATACACTTCGTCCGACGTTTTCTAATTTGTTGATTCCTTATAAATTTATTTATTTTATAATGGGCTCCCAACCCGTGGAGGGTCCCTGCCTGGCGCACGACTATTTTCCATCCTCTTCGGTCCTGGACACGCTGCTTCAAATTTTCCAGACCAAACGCTCTAGCATCCGCGATAGCTTGGTCCCTAAAACGGAGGTTCGGTCTTCCTTGTCGTGTCAAACCTGGGGTCTAGGATTCGAAGATCCTCTTAGCTGGAGCAATATTGTCCATTCGTTCGATGTGGCCGAGCCAGTGTAGTCGACGTGTTTTGGCTTTTCGGACTACATCCACATATTGATGCAGCTCATTGAGTTCGCGGTTATATCTTCTCTTCCATTCACCCTCCTCACATATGGGACCAAATATTCTGCTTTCCTGCTTATCGTCCAGCACTCGGTACCGTAGAGTAGAACTGGCAGGATCAAAGTTTTGTGGAGCAAGATTTTCGTCTTTCGAGTTAGGAGTTTTGAACCCAGTTGTTTCACCAAACCTAAGTAGCAGCGGTTTCTTAGGGTTAGTCTTCGTCGAATCTCCCCTAAGGTATCATTCGTGGAGTTGATATTTACTCCGAGGTAGGTAAACTCCTCAACCACTTCGAAATTGTTGTGGTCAACAGCGACGTTTTGTCCTAGACGTTGGACAGACGCTGTATTGTTTGTTGACAACATGTACTTGGTTTTTCGTCGTTTACTTCAAGACCAACTCGTTTCGCCTGTTCTTCAATTGCAGTAAACGCTTCTATAATGGCACACTGGGAGCGACAGATGATGTCGATATCGCCTGCATATCCCAGCACCTAGACAGATTTGTGGATAATCCCTTCCGTGTTTACACCTGCCCTACGCACTACCTGCTCCAGTACTAGATTGAAGAAGTCACATGATAGCGCCGATTCCTTGCCGAAATCCGGTGCATATTTGAAATAGTTCAGATGTACTGTTTCCAAACTGCACATTGCATCGCGTATTTTCCAGCGTAAGGCGACACAATTGGATCAGTTTTGATGGGATCCCGAGTTAAGCCATCGCATTGTAGAGCTCTACACGATGAATGTTATCATATGCGGCTTTGAAGTCGATGAAAAGATGGTGGGTCTCGACTTGAAATTCGTTGCTCTTTTCCAGAATTTGTCTCAGTGTGAAAATTTGGCCTATCATAGATCTGCCGGGCCGGAAGCCACACTGGTACATGCCGATGAGAGTGTTGCAGAAAGATTTGAGACTTTTACACATAGGATAGGATAGGATAGGATAGGATTGGACAGGATAGGATAGGATAGGATAGGATAGGATAGGATAGGATAGGATAGGATAGGATAGGATAGGATAGGATAGGATAGGATAGGATAGGATAGGATAGGATAGGATAGGATAGGATAGGATAGGATAGGATAGGATGGGATAGGATAGGATCTTTTACGCGACATTTAGCAGGGATATGCCTCTGTAGTTCGAAGAGGACATATGATCGCCTTTTTTGTAGATGAGCTGATTGTCCAGTCATCGCGCATGCTTTCATCCTCCCATACTTCGTTGATGATTTGGTGCATGCACCCTACCAAAACATCACCACCGGCCTTGTTATTCTTCAGCTTTTTATAGCTGCGCCGACCTCTTCTATGCTTGGAGGGGGGCTGCATCTTCATTGACTGGATGTGGGTATTCTTCTTCCCCTAGCACTCTCTCTACATGATGCCCATTTAGCAGCTGCTGGAAGTGCTGCTTAAACACATCTACAATGCCGTGTGCTTCGGTGTGCCTAGGTTAGGTTAAAACAGGGGTGTGTCATCACACAAATACTAGGAACCAAAATGGGCCCATCGCTTTCTCTGCGGAACCAGTTGAAATCGTCTTCAAAGGGCAAAAACCTAAGCCATGTCCCTGGTAAAACATCTAATTTCTTTGAAATCCGTGCCGTCTATTTCCTCCAGATTTTCAAAAAACAGTTTTTTAAGGAATTTCCTTGGACTACGCGATATTGCCTCGCATTCACACAGTATGTGTGTTATGCCCTCAATTGCTTGGAGAATCTACAAATGCCCATATCTGACAATTTAAGTCTCTTTCCGTGTTTCAGCCGGAGACAGTGTCCTGTCAGGATTCCAATTATTGTTCTAACCTCATCCCTGTTTAATTTTACGACGGGTGTTTTTCTCTTTTTAAGATAATCTATTTACTCTTGATTTAATTCGAGGTCGACCTTAATCTTCTTGTTGATATTATGGTCACGGCTCTAAGTAGTTATTTGCTCCTCCACAACGGGTCGACCAACTTTGTGGAAGAGGCTTCCTGTGACCTTAGGCATAGACCAAAGCCACTATGACGCTCCCACTAGGGGGCCTAAATCTTTCAAGTCAGGTCCGGAATACCGGTAGTCCTGCCACCCAACATGACCCTAAGATCGGCGGCTTATATGCAACTTATCAAATGGTATCAACCTTCAGTGATCTGAATCTTAAGGCCATCTGCACTGTTTCGGCATACCTTTATCTTGCAGAGTTATGCCATTGTAGTAATACTCAAGAATGGCAGCCCTAACCTAGGACGCAAAGATATCCAACACAGTATCAGATTTGAAAAAATTTGCTCTGAGTCTTTCCTAACAATTTCATCAGCAATCTGATTTTCCGTATTTCTATTCTGACCTAGAACCCAAAAAGACTCAGTCCGTGGCCGCGTTACAATGAAAGTTAGTCCTTCACAACATAGTTCTTCGATATCAGAACTGTACACATCTCTGCTTCGAAGACAGACTTGCATCCTAATGAGAAGTGAAATCGAATTTTAACCTTTAGCTAATGGTAGCTGTTATATCTATCCCTAGACGATAGACACGGCCTTTTCAGGCAAAATTTTTTATTTTTTTGTTTATTTATTCAGGCATGAAAGTTTCTTAACAATTTTTATGAATTATCTGCGAAGCCTTAATGGCTTTTCTGCAGAAGGTTGTTTTTCAAAAGTTTAAACTAAAATGAATTCAATTAATCTTGTGAATTTAAAAGAAAATTTTTAATAATTTTTTTTCTGTTTTTAAAATTTACAATATTTTTAAGATCAGCAGGTAATTCATTTAATATTGTGGGAACGCTATATATGAGCTGCCTTTTACCATAGTTATTGTAGTTCAAGGGCACTTGTAACATACCCGTAGCACGTCTTCTGGTGTTAATGTCATGTTCGATTGGCCTTTGAAAGCGAATGTCACTATAGTATTCCAGTACCAAAGTCATCTTGAAGATACTCGTATTTTGCACCTCAAGTACCTTAAATCTTCTTTCGTCAGGAAAATTTCCGCAGTTTATTAACCTCAATGCAGAATTTTGGAGTTTTTGCAGCTTCTCGATATGTGTTTTGGAGGCGTTACCCTAGGCCAGTATTCCATACCTTAATTTGGATACAATCAAGGCGTAGTATACCAGCTCTAAAATTTGTGGTGTTGCATGATTTCTTAAATGCGCCAATGCAAATGAAGCCTTCCTTAAATCAGAGCGTATCTTGTTAATTTGCTTGTCCCAGATGAAGTGGCTATCAATGATGACTCCTAGGTATTTATAGCTTTCTACGACGTCAATTAAGTGTTTGTTTGATTTAGGGCAGGCATCATTTTGAAAAAACACTGGCTCCTGCGTAGCTTTATGATGTGCATCATCTTTGTTTTCGCCGCGTTGATTACTAAGCCATTGTCGTGACACCATTTGACTGCATTGTTAAACTCTGCCTGCATTAGTCTTGTTGCCGTCTCAAGAGACCCGTGGCGTGCAACTATCGCGGTGTCATCAGCGTAAGCAAATGGAATGCTATTTTTAAAAGTGCGAAGAAGTTTTTTTGTGTACAAAATGAAAAGAATTGGACCCAGTTTCGACCCTTGAGGAACTCCATATTGTACATGCTCCTTTTCACTATAAACGTCCTTGATTTTTACACGAAAGGCCCTGGTGAATAGATAATCCCTTAGCCAGTCCGCCATCACTCCTCGTATACCCATCTGTTCAAGTGCTTCCAGTAGCCTTGCATGGTTTAGTGTATCAAATGCTTTACTAAAATCCATAAACATTACCAGAATATGATGACATTTATTTAGGGATTCATTGACGCAATTCGCAAACTCTCCAATCAATTGTCCAGTACTTTTTTGCTTCTGGAAACCGTACTGACTTTGGTGGATAAGGGAGTGGTTCTCAATAAAGCTAATAAGTCTACTTCTAATTACATCTTCTAGACACTTTTCCATGACTGGCAGTATCGATATCGGCCTATAATTGGCGATTTCACTTTTAACACCTCCTTTGTAAATAGGTCTAACCACAGCAGTTTTCAGTTTTTTCGGAATTTTACCCTGCATCAGACTGAGGTTAATAAATTTACACAAGAGGGTAGCAAAAATATCTGCGTGTTTTTTAATATCTACCGGCCGTATTCCATCGATTACGGGGGATTTATTTTCGTCGAGGAAATTAATTATGCTGCGCACCTCTGCGATGTTGGTTTCTCTAGCAAAAATTGAGTTGGCTACGAAGGTATTCGCATGATGTAATTGCGTTACACTGATAAATTATTTGGAGAGTCTGTTCCGAGAAAAGTTTAGCACATTCATTAGAAAGGCTGATCATACTTTTTTCCGATGAGAAGTTCTTAACAAGCATTTCATCAATGCTTAACTTTTTTCTTCTCATTATCTCGTTGATTAAGCTCCAGGTTTAACGAGAGTCAGCTTTAATTGCGTTAAACTTATTTCTATAAAAATTAGATTTCTGTGCTTTTATTTCTCTGTTGATCTTGTTTCTGAAATTTGTATATTCAGTTTCGTACGTTCTGCTAAGCCTATTATTCTTCCACCTCCTGCAAAGCTCGTCTCTTCGTTTACATTTTTCAGCTAGATTTGGGGACATCCAGGGATTTATTTTGTGTATTTACTCTTTAGTGTTCTAGTATTCGTTGATTTTTTATATACAGTTTTTAACTTACAAGCTACAGGGTAACTGCATCGCATTCATTTAATACATCATTCCAATCTACTTCACAAATGAGTTCATTTAATTTTTCTTTACAGATGTAGAACGTACTCATCGATTTTTCTCTGACAACTGTCAGTCCATTTGTGGAAAACATGATTGGGTAATGATCGGTTATATCGCTTTTAATTACAAAGGAATTTATTTGGTTGTCTGCTCTTCTAACTAAAATGTGATCTATCACTGACTTAGTCCCTCTTTTGAGATCTATCCTTGTATATTCCTTGATAACATTCATCGGTTCCAACGACGCTAACATCTCTAAATAATCCTTGACATAGTTTGAGTTCAAGTCACGGATATTGATATTCATATCACCCATCACAATTATTTCATCCTTTATTCTTATTTGGCCTAGGTTATTTCCCAATTCTTCAATAAACGCTCTTTGACTAAATCCTGGTGGTCTATATATTCCAAACACGTATTTATTTTCTTGGGTTAAATGAATTTTTATGTTTTCATATGAAATCCTTTCCGCAGGTCTGCGTTCGTCCACAGGTGTCTCAGCTGCCAAAAAATTGAGAAAAACTATGAAAAGCTTAATATTGAACGACTAAAATCGCAATCAACTGCCAGAATATTTAACCCCTCATCAGCGCCTCTACAACCTGAGTTAAGTGCTGAAGAAAGATTGAATGACTACGACTACGATACCCCTCGTTCGATGAAAAGTGCAGACAAGCACATATTGCTTGCCAAATAGCCTAAAAAGTGGCGCTACTACAAAACTAGAACTTGCTGTCTACGAACATAGGTGACAGATGAGACCATCGAGTTCTCCGGGGAAGAAAGAAATATGATATGCCAAAAAAGAGAGCCATTAGAAGTTTTAAAAAGGAATGTGTCAGGGCCATCTGACAGAATTACAAATCTAGAGTCGAGTTGCGGTCGTTGGTGAGTATATAGGAGAACCACTTTAACAGTCTGTTTAACACTTGACCCGAACTCCGCTGTAAGCCAGAAAGAACCACTTAAGTAATGCATGCCAAAATTTCAGCCTTAGTGCCCAAAATAAAGTAAAATTAGCAACTGCTACTTGTAAATTCCATACAGCAGACTTCTGGATTTGAGAGTCTACCTGCAGATCTGTTAAATGCAGCAGAAGATGACTTATGCAGAATGAGGTGGAAATCATACATCAATTTAATCACCAAGAACTACTAAATTTTAATTCAACATCCTACAGATATTGCACTAATATTTATCATTCGCATACCCATAAATTCACGACCAAACCATAAGTCCCCCAGCTACTCTCTAAGAAAAAGCAAACATTTCTGTCGAATGCACCGAAATTGTGCAAGTTGACTTTGAGTAGATGCTCGTGCATCACTGTCATCGCTTTGTAAATTCTCTATCTTCTCAATACCTATTGTTAAGAATGTGGTTATTATGAACTACAATTCTCTGATCTGACATCAAAGGTTTTAATTGCCTTTAACAAAGTAACAATGCTCTCGAACATGACATGACGGACAGGTTTAATAAGAAAAACGTTTAATTTAGACAAAGGTCTCAAAACTCTGGGTTTTCTCTAACACAAACTGATAACTTGCTAATTCAATAGAGTTCCCTGAATCAAAGAACGATCTCTTACGCAAGAAATCGCAGTTACGTAAATCATATCAGAAGTTTAGAAAAACCTTCAGCACTTGGGGAAAATCGAAGCCAAAAGCGGTTACCCTCAGCTCATTTTAGTTACGACTAATTCAAGCAGTCTACGCTGATGGAATTCTAAAATTAGCCAAGCAAGGGGAGTTTCAAATGCGCCCGTGCCATTTGCGACCGTTCTCCTGGTAATGAAACCGATTCTTGCTAAATATGTAAAAATAAAAACGTTCGTCTCAAACGTACATCATACTTATTAAAGTATTTCAATGGAACAGCAACTCTGTCGGGAACTTGAGAAGCGATCCAGTCTCCACAGTGTCTCGAATTCGATTAGTCACTTGGTAATCAGTAGCTATCGTTTGTCACATCATAAGTGTGCCTATGGTCCAAAGTGCAGAAAACGTTATCCGATGACGTTGTCTGGTTTTTACGTTTCTACAAAACGAGTGAGCAATTACTTGTATCTGACCGAAAGCCGGCTGCCGATAGTGCACTCAAAATGGGCATCTAAATTACAATTGTATTGTAAATGAGAAAAAGTGCTGCCACTTTTTTTTAAATTTAAATTCATAATATTGTTGAAATTGTTTTTGATTCATTTCTTGTCTATAAACTTAGTATAGATATTTAAGGACTGTGCTCGTTTTTATTTTATTTCTTTTATTGTTTTCTCAAGTATTTAATCTAGATGTATTAGCTTGTTAGCAAGACGCATTAAGCGAAGAAACTTAGACTGAAACTAAGCTAAAACTGAAGCAAGTGATCATGCAATATTAGATATTAGATACGAGTAAAATGTATGCCCCATCATCACTTGATTTTCCGATAAGTCACATGCCGATCTTGTAATATCAGTTCTCGCACATCATCAGTATTTTCCGATACAGCGACCGATTTTGGAGGAGTTTTATGCAACTCGTCCTGAATCGAACGACGACTATGGTTGAATTCGGAAAACCACCGGAATGCTATAGCCCAGGATGGGCGTTACACAAAAAGTCAAAGGAAGGTGTTCAATCACAAAAAGTATCATCGCACAAAAGAGTTCAAGATTTAATTTATTTTTTAGCTGAAATGAATTTTTGCGCTTTGATAGCATACTTACCTTCCTATACTTCCAATACGATGCGGATAGGGCTATCGTCAGTTAATGACCCCTCCGCTTTCGTATTGCATTGTTTGCGTTCTCTTAGCTGGTTCTAGTATCGCCATTAAGGTCCCAAAGGTGTTGATACTATAAACATCATGCGTCCTACTCGTTTTAAAATAACTCTATAAACCTAGCCTGAACCTCGTAAATAATTTTTTGCGAATACTCGTTGTTCCCTTTTAAAGCGACCTGATATTCCAGAGCTTTGCATACGTGGGCGTAGGAACATTAGTAAAAGTGGAATCTTCGATGGACTTCCGTGGAGTATTTCTGCTGGCGATTTTCCACAAGATGTGTTTGGAGTGGATCGAAAATTGCGGACTCTCTTTCCTCCCATCAGTAATGCCTTTTTTATTTGCTGTTTTAAAGGTTCTTAGGAAACGTTCTGCTTCTTCATTAGAAGCAGGGTGAAATGGGGCAGAAATTAATTGGTTTATTCCGTTTTGTTTACAAAATTCTATGAATTCGTTGGACACGAATTGTCGTCCATTATCGGTGACAATCGCGACTCGTTCCGTGATAAACCTATATGCCTTAGGCCACACCTAGATAGGTGTTTCATGCGTGTGTTACCCCAATGGCCACTATGAAACAAGTCGATCACCTTATTCTACAGTGCTGATGGAATAACAACTCTGGCAGATTCTGTCTAAAGAAGGAGTACACTGTTTTCTAAGTTTAATGCGAATCGACGCACGGTCAAAATAAGGTTTCAGATCTTTTTCTTCTAAGCTGAGGTTCTGCGGCCAGCCATCGTGGACAAAACTTTGAACCTTCTTTAATGTTTGGTCTAAGCGAGTATAGTGGGCAATTCGATCAGTATCTATTGGAAAAGCATCCAATTCTTGATGGAAATTGATTTGCAAGCATGAATATTCATTGCAATCAAATTGGTCATCTGGGTTCATTGGCAACCAGGACAAGGTTTCGGCGATTCCATGCCGATTTGGTGGTTTGCAGCGAATACTAAAACGATAACGTATAAGAACTAATGCCCAACATTGTAACCGCTGTACTTTTGGTATCGGCAAATTTTTGTCGGGCCTAAATACTATATGGTAACAGAATAAATCTGCGACCGTACAAGCAATAATTTAATTTCTGAATGCCGTAAATAATAGAGAGGGCTTCCTTATTCGTTTGACTGTAACGATTCTGAAGAACGCTTAACGTCTTTAAAGCCTAGGCTGTTGGAATCTCTGAGCCATCAGGGTTTATGTGTAAGGTGACTGCTCAAATGCCATGAGAAGAAGCGGACAAGGGGTAAATCTTGATTTTGGTGAAGGTCTTGGAAGCTGCTTTATAGCAGCAAATATTTGGAAACCAATCAAGTTTAATGACTGGACAGCCCCGATGTTCGTGGTCCCAAAACGCACGACCATCGCGTAGCAATTTGTGGCGACTTTAAGGCTGTAAATTCGCAATTTGATATGGACCAATATCCAATACCTAGAGTGGAAGAACTAATAAAGAAACTTCGCGGTGAGCGATACCCCATTCTCGTCGCTAAATGTAGAAATAAATGCAATAACAAACAACAAGAAGTTTAAGTTTCAATTGTAAAATAAGTTAGCTGATGTGTGTTGTGGGCGAGCTTCACTGGACAACTGTCACTCTGCCATATTAACTCCATCCAAAGCCAACGATCATTGCCAAGTTGTGCAGATGAGAGATTCGGAAAATGTAGCCTCTCTTAAACCATATTATATTATATACGGCAATGCATATTCGATATATCTACACCGGTATTACCATATCTTAAAACCTAAGTTATTTAAGACCTTTTGAAGCTTGATAACATGAAGTAAATGCGAGTCATCGTTATTTCGTTCGACTAGATGATGACGAATCCTCAAATACTAGGTGGGGTGAAAAGTCACCTCCTTGGGAATGAAAAAGAATTTTTTTTTTAATTTTTTTTTATTTCATTCAATATAGTCCCCTTTTAGCTAAATACACTTATTCCAGCGATTTTTCAACTTCCGTCCGTCCGAAAAGTAATTTTCCGGAAGGTCTGCAAAACACTCCTTCGTGGCGTCGATGATTTCCCCGCGTGAGCTGATTTTTTTTATTGGTGAGCCATCTTTTGAGGTTTGGGAAGAGATAATAGTCCGAGGGAGCCAAATCGGGCGAATACGGTGGATGCGACAGCAATTCGAGCCGTAAGTCATTGATTTTAGCCGTGGTTGCGATGCTCTTGTGCGCCGGCGCATTGTCTTACATAAACGAAATTTTTTTTCGCTTCATGTGAGGCCGTTTTGCAGCGATTTCGACCTTTTATCGCTCCAATAATGCTAATGCACAGTAATACTCGCTGTTGATGGTTTTCCCTTTTTCGAGGTAGTCCACGAAGAGTATGCTATGACAATCCCAGAATACCGACGCCATAACCTTTCTGACCCATTGAGCCTCCCTCGGCTACTTCGGAGCACTGGTGCCGGCTTTAGTCCATTGCCGGGCACTCATTCTATCTCTGGTGTATAAAAGTGGAATCAGGTTTCATCAACAGTCACCAATCGACGCCAAAAGTCCGCCCGATTACGCATCAGCAAGTCCAAACACTCTTTCCGAGTGCTCTCGCGTTCATGTTTTTGGTCAGGAGTGAGCATGCGCGACACCCAGCACCAGGATAACTTTTTCATATGCAGAATATTGCCCAAAATATGGCGTGTGCGCTCAGAACTAATCTTTGTGGTATCTGCTAGGTCGCGCACCTTCACTTTGCGGTCAGCCAACAGCATTTTATGTATTTTTTGACATTGTCCTCTACCGCTGCGGAATTGATAGGTAGTGGAGTTGCGGCCACCACGAAACTCTCGAAACCAATATTTGATGGTATAATCTGACGGAGCATTAGCCCCATAATATTTGTCAACAACAATCAGCTGTCAAAACAAAACTAAAGACAGTATCGCACTGAAATTTGGCATGACTGCCTAAATATGAACGGAATTCAAGGCACCATAACCTTTTTTGCAGTAGCAGCGCATTCTGGCGGCCAAGGAGGTTACTTTTCACCCTAGTAGGTTCAAATCTGAAAGGAAAAACTTGACTTCATTATTTTTATGGATTTTAATACAAAATCTGCAGCATATTTCAGAGTTGTTGCAGTTTACACAGCTTTCATTCTTGCTAAGAGTTTAGAATGGTCTTCAAAGTCAGTATTAAGTCGGCATTACTAAATTACTCATTTCTGAAATTCAACCTTGCCTTGTTAACCTAACGATTTCCTAAACGACGAAAGGCGTTCCATTTAATTACACTTGGCCGTTCATCGAGAATTATTGTAGAGCGGAAAACGAAACATCTGGCAATATCTATTGTTTGTATTGTCAATTGCGTGTGTAGAATATTATATATTATTTCTTCGATTTTTCTATTGTATAATATAAAAGGTTGTAAAGACACCATTCTCTGTTGATACGAACGTCATCGGTTCTAAGCCATTGGGAAAACCTCAAAAGAGCTTATTCCCGGTGGACATTGTCGCTCTGTAAAACAACTAACAAGAGCCAAGTTTTACTTAACCATAATTTATTAAATACATATACATTCATGAACAATATACGTTTGTGTATTACATAATTTGATTATGCTTCAAGACATCTTAGAAATTCTTCAGCCCGAAACAAAATGTGTTCATTGGCTTTTAAGCACTTAATTTACTTGGTAAAGCTATTTGTAGAAAAAAAAAAAACAATAACTAAAAATAAGAACATGTCGACGTTATTGTCCCTTATGAAACTCTTTTTTTATAGATTCTTCTTTGGAATACGATTTTTTGGGATTTTTTTTCGTTTAATTTTAAAAACTATTTTCTTTGGTTTTGCTGTTTTCTATTGCGTAAAAGAATGCGAAAGAAAAACATGGATTGATTGACGATTTAACAAATTGTTAGAACTAAGACTTATTTTGTTTGATTTTAAACGGTAAGGCACAATTAAATTATTCCGAACGTTGAATAACTAATTCAATTTTATCTCCGGCTGCTGCGATCAATGGCACTGTAAGACAGCAGTCGAATTCTTGTGTTTTCATTTCATTGACCTGTAAAAATATAAAAGTCAGTTAGATCCTTAGGTTGAGGTTTAAAATCGCTAACACTAGCCTGCATAATCCGATCGAATGGACGTAGCATGCCACATATATCTGCTGGTCCACCAGATCTTATTCGGTTGATAAAGACCCCGCGTTCATAGAGGCCGTCAGAAACAGAGAAACCATAGTCATCATAGACTTTATCCTTGTAGAGAGTAACGTGGAAAGTACGGTGTTTGTTGTCTTTGCTAGTTGAACTGGATACACCATCACTACTCGAAGGGCTTCGAGCTCTTCGGTGGACTTTGGCGTAGATTGCTTGTGGCTGTGGATTACTAGAAGATGGTTGATCCAGACCATAGCTATTGGGAACATCGAGGGATCTTAAGATTTTTAGATCAACATTGTCATTGATCTTTTGTAGCATTTTTGTGGCATATGATAATGGCATTCCTTGAACTGATTCTTCATTGATGGCTAGCAGTTGATCACCGATTTGAAGTTGGCCGGTTTTGTGGGCAGTTCCACCTGGGGAAAATAGTGGAATTATACATTTTTATGGAGAGAAAATTGTTTTTTTTTTTGAATAACTCACCCTCAACTAAACCACTTATTGATATTGGATTACTATTCTCTTCACTTCCAGCTAATGTAATGCCGAGGAGACCACCCTTTGGTTCAAGTCGAACTGTGAAAATGATTTGATGATGTGTGGTCCCATACAGTTTATTCTCCATCGGTGGAGGTATGGCTGTGCAGTCAGGACTAAAAAATTAAAATAATTTTACGACCTATCTTAAATGGAAAAACTCCTCTATTCATACCTCGCAAATCGCTCCGTTGGATAGTCCAAATCATAGGGACTCAAGTCATTGTACGCATCATCGGGCACCTCCGTCGTAAGACTTATTGTATTCTCAGCGCCAAACGTCCTTCCAATTGAAGGTGGTGTTGAAGGACTTTTCATCGCCCAATGAGGATGTTGTCGAATTTGAACTGCTGAAGAACTAAATGAATCATCTCCTCCCCGAAAATATTCCGGTTGTGGTGTGGTTGACTTCATGGAAACGCAGTCGGTATACTTTACAGCTTCACCGTACTTAGTGGCATAGTTCCCGTAAATCTCATGATCGCTTGCCGCCCCACAATTACTATAGATTGGATTGACTTTCTGTTGAGCATCGAACAAAAAGTCAGGCAACAGATTTCGTTTTATTGTCAACGTTGTGTATTCATTTTTTCCGCCTTCCTTTAACATCGCATCCACATTAAAATGCTGTATAGGATGATTATCCACCGCTAGAAGAACATCACCGGCCCTCACTGATCCCGTACGATGAGCAAGACTTCCTGGCTTAACCTCTGATATGGTAAAACTTCCGTGACTCGATCCATTGACACTAATTCCCAGACCACCTTTACCGGGTTTTGGTAGTTTGACATTAAAAACCCCACTTGATGGCACTACTGCCTCTGACATGTCGAATTCGATTTCTAACTCAATCCAATTGGCACCTTGATAACCTGCTGGTCTTGGACCAACATCTCCTAGAAGTTGTCGAATGGTGTTAACCTCCAATGATGACATTTTGTTAATGGCAACAATCCGATCACCCTTTTGAATGCATCCACTACGATCGGCAACAGAATCAGTAACAACCTGTGCAATTGTCACTGCCCTTCCGCACGACGTCTGTGCTCCAAGAATTATCCCGGAACCATGTGTACAATCGAGAACCACTTGAAATGTTTCAGCTCGGCATATACCCATGCTGGAGTTCATCGTGTGTGTGTTGCTTGTTTCCAAAGGCAATGAACTCTTCCGGGCGAAACGTTGCCGCTGACGAGATTTCCTAGATTCCAGCGTACTGAATCCGTACTTTGGGCTACCGAGAGTGTGACCTGAAAAACATCAAAGACAAGAGTCAGTATTTGTTGGCTATTAATAGGAGAAGTGTAATGCGGTGTGACGGTTGTGTGTTCGTTCTTTTAGTGATCATAGAGGGAACGAACGATGAATCTGTCAGCACTATATTCTAATTAAATTTCTCCTTCCATTGCACGACCACAACACTATGTTTCGTACAAGAATTATACTGTTTTTAGTTATTAGATAGAAAATTAAGTTAAGAATTAAAATGAGTAACTGTAGGAGTCCATCGAAATAAATTTCATTAAACACTTAACAATAAACTCCGCAAACCTTATGATTAGCTTACGATATCTTGAAATTCAAGAATGCACAATGATTCGTTTTTTGAAAGCCGATGATCCGAAGAAAGCAGCGTGATATTAGTGGCTTATTCACCAGTATTGAGGCGTACCTAGACATCTACTTAGCCTAAAGAGTGGTCGTCTTACAACTGAGATGGATGGGTCATATAGAGCGGATGTATAGTGGAAAGGGACGTCATTCATCATACCGCGCAAAAAATCGAGCTGGCTGGAGATGCGTGTTGTCTGCGCCGCAGATCCACCCCGGATAGTGGTGCCACTTTAAGTAAGTAAGTAGGTTAAAGAGGGTTGTCATCATGTGCTTTTTGTGTGGTCAGTTTTAAGAAATTCTTGATATTCTTATGGTTTATGGATATCAGTTTTGGTATGGTAACAAATTGCATCCATTGGAATCTTGCAAGTCAGGGCTTTAGTGAGTCCTAAAGTCAAAATGCTTGAATCCTCACCAACAGGATTAATTAAGACGCTACCATTTATATATATTTTTACTTACTTACTTTAGGTGGCGCCACAGTCCGGGGTGGACCTGGGTCTCAGTCAACAAGCTTCTCCAGCCAGCTCGATCCCTGGCTAGCTGCCTCCAGTTTCGCACGCTAAGTTGGCTGAGGTCCTCTTCCACTTGCGTGCGCCACCTGAGTCTTGGCCTTCTTCTACCGCGCTGTCCCTCGGGAGCGGATTCGAAGACTTTTCGGACCGGAGCATTGGTGTCCATGCGCTCTACATGACCCAGCCATCTCAGTCTTTGGATCCTCACTCTTCTGGCTAGGTCCATACAGTTCGTCGTTGTATCTCCTCCTTCATTCACCGTCAATGCAGACGGGACCGAAGATCACCCGAAGAATTTTTCTCTCGAAGCAACCAAGAACACCCTCATCCATTTTTGATACTGTCCATGCCTCTGCGCCATAGAGCAGGACCGGGACTATTAAAGTCTTATAAAGGGTGTTGTACGAGAGAGGGCTCTGCTACTCAATTGCGGTTGGCAAGAGTTATTCTTCGCTTAATCTCAGCGCTGGTGTCGTTGTCTGTATTTATAGCGGAGTCTAGGTAGACAAAGTCCTTAACTACCTCAAAGTTATATCTGTCGAGAGTGACGTTCTGTCCGAGACAGCATATACTTGGTCTTGCCCTCATTGACCGCTAAACCCATTTTCGCCGCTTCCTTCTCAATAATCGCGAAAGCGCCACTGACATCGTGCTGCTTTCTCCCGATTATGTCAATATCGTCGGCGTATGCGAGTAGTTGGACGGACTTTTGAAAGATAGTGCCTCTTGTGTTTGCTCGTAAGTTTTGCACTATTCTTTCAAGTACGATGTTGAAAAAATCGCACGACAGCGCATCGCCTTGTCTAAATCCTTTCTGGACATCAAAGGTATCGGTGAGATCTTTACCGACCTTGATGGAGCAGCGTGCATTCTCCATCGTCATCCTGTACAGACGGACGAGTTTGGCAGGGATGCCAAAACTAGATATTGCTCTGTTTAGGTCGTCTCTATAGATGCTGTCATCCGCGGCCTTAAATCGATGAAAAGGTGGTGGGTATTGATCTGAAGCTCATGGGTCTTCTCCAAGATCTGCCGTAGTGTGAATATCTGGTCGATGGTGGACTTTCCTGGCCTGAAGCCACACTGATATGGACCTATCAGGTTGTTGACGAACGGCTTCAGGCGTTCACACAATACGGCAGATAAGATCTTAAATGCGATGTTAAGGAGACTGATGCCTCTGTAGTTGGCGCAGTTCAGAGGGTCTCCTTTCTTGAGAATAGGACAAACAATGCTTAGGTTCCATTCATCGGGCATACTTTCGTCCGACCATATTTTACAGATGAGTTGGTGTATGATCCTTACCAAGTCATCGCCTGCCGCTTTGAAGAGCTCGGGAGCCAGGCCATCCGCTCCAGCAGCTTTGTTGGACTTAAGCTTCGATATAGCTATCTTCACTTCATCCAGGTCGGGTGGACGGAATTTTTCGTCATCATCGTCCAAGTTGAAAAGTTGATTCTGCCTGACAGCGATATTTGGTCCGTCATCGCCGTTATACAGTCTGCAGAAATGATCTTTCCAAATCCTCAGCATCGACTGCGATTCTACTACGATGTTTCCTTGTTCATCTCTACAGGCTTCGATTCGGGGTTTGTTTCCGTGGCATGTTATTTTTACCTTTTGGTAAAACTTCCGAACCTCATTCCTGGAGTAGCATATCTCAATTTCCTCGATCGCGCGCTTTTCATGCTCTTTCTTTTTCTTCCTGAGAAGCCGGTGTTCGTCTCTCCTCTTCCGCTCATAGAGCTCATGAGCAGCTCTGGTCTTTTTTTGGAGTGCCGCATTGCGTGCTGTTTGCTTAGCTGCATGTGCTTGCTGGCATTCGTCATCGAACCAGGGGTTTCGTTGTGGTGGACGAGTGAAACCCAGCACATCAGAAGCGGCATCTCTGATGGCGTTTTAGCAGTGTTTCCAGTGGTCTTCGATGCTTGATGCTTGCAGCATTGGACCTCTTAAGAGATTAAGAGACACTCGATCGGAAAAGGACTTGGCGATCTCTTGCGATTGTAGCCCCTTTTATTTGGGCAACAAGTTCGTTTGAAGTTATTTCGAAGATCGTTTCCAGCATGAAAACTACAATACTCTCCAAACATGCTGGGATTCCATATTACACTTATTATTTGTGGTGTACGATGTACTCTCTTCTGATTTAAGTTCTGTAAGATAGTTAAGTAAGCATTATATCTCCGGTTGAAGAAAGACAGTCTATTCTTTCAAGACATCTAAGTGGAATCGGATATTAAACTTTTAGCAGCACTTGATTGAGCTTTTAAACTATGATTTCCATCTTCCATCTCAGTTTTTGTTGGAATGTTCTTACTTCAAAATGCTATCGATGCAAACATGTTTTTTGTTTTTTTTCCCTGACGCATCTATTTTTAATCCGAAGCAGAGTTTTTCTTTCGATTTTTAAGTCGATATAGCATTGACTAACACTAAGCCAGTTTCTCAGCGTTGCTGTTGCAGTTTACAGATTTTGTTTCCACGAGTTGTTCTACAGCTATGGTTAAAATTCGCGATGACATAAGGATCAGCTATGACTCGGACTTCCTCACAATACTTTGCCTCCTTGACTTCTGCAAAGCTTTTGACACAGTCAACCGCTCAATCCTTTCTGAGAAACTAAGAAGGTATTTTGGTTTTAGTGAAAGTTCGGCAAGTCTCATAACTAATTATTTAAGTAATCGCTGTTAAAGGGTTGCGGTTGGTGACAAATCCTCTCGTATTGGGAATATACATGCAGGAGTACCACAGGGTCCAATATTGTTTTGCATATTTATAAATGACCTCCCCAAAGTTTGCTCTAACGCTAGTCTCCACTTCTATGCGGATGATGCGTAGATATACTTATCTAGACCGATTGGTCTAGTTGAAGATCTTGTTTGCAGGTTGAATGAGGATCTATCCGCAATCTACCAATGGTCACTACGTAATTGTTTGACCCTCAACCCAGCAAAGTCTCGGCTGATTTTAATATCTAAAAAACTTCACGATACTGAACTACTGCCACCCATTCACCTCAACGACACGCAATTGCAGTTCGTGGAGACTGTAACCAATCTGGGTTTGAAGATAAACCGCTCCATCTCCTGTGTAAGCCACATCAATTACACTGTGGGACGCAAACTTTGGCTGCTCTCTAGTTTTACTTCTGTTAATACGAGGCTGAGACTTGTTAAAACCTTACTTGTTCCGTATATTGAATATTCATCAGCAGTGTACTGCTAACTTGATTGCCTATCTCAGCATAAACTTATTGTGGCATTTACTGATATGGTAAGGTATGTGTTGGGCCTTCGTCGACACGACCACATATCCAATTATCATACAAATATCCTTGGTTGTACGCTGCAGCAGTTCTTGCATGTTAGATGCATGCACAAAATTATTCAGAACAAGTCGCCGCCATACCGTTTTGAAAAACTTCAGTTCGCTCGTTCCCCTAGAACATACAGCCTTATAACTCCCTCCTCGAACTATTTGAACTCCTCGCGCCTGTTCTTCGTCTTTGCCACCAGACTATGGAATTCTCTGCCCACAACATTAAAACAAATAATTAAAGGCATACAATTTAAAAATGCTATTTTGCAGCATATTCTATAAAAATGCAACAGCAGACTATTTCTTGTTCTTTACTATTCCCCTCCTTTTGTATCTCTTTCCTGATTATTGCATTACTTATTCTTTGTTAAATATAAATATTAAACTAAATCTGTATATTATCCATAATTTTAAGTACTATAAAAGACTAAGTCTCATTTGTACATCCTTAATTGAATAAATTGAAATTGAGACTCATACCACTTCCATTTAAATTCTTTATGAACTCGGATTGGCACTATTAATCGTTGAAGCTAGAAGTCTGACAGTATGCTCAGTGGTTTTCTGGGCTCTCTGTTTTAGCCCAATACAATATAGGGGGAATGATTTTGCCCTAAGCCAACTGATCATAAAATATGCATAAATGGGATTATCAGATCTCCAGCGATAAAGAAGTTAAAATGCAGGCACATGTTTAGTAATCCAGATTGGCTCTCAACTCACTTTGCCCTGCTGCTTATGGATCTGCAATGACCTAGCTTACTCAATTCCTCTACTTCGATTCGAAATCCCACTAAAACTTAAGTGTACTCGAACCATTCCAGGTTAAAAGCAACCAGTTTTAGCCGATTATGAGATGATACTCCAAGTCTGGAGTTTAAATTTATTACAACCCGATCCTCCAACTTCAATGTAGTCCTTTGATTCCTAAATTGTCGGATACTTCAATATCATGAACTTACAACGATTTCGAGAATCAGCTATGGGTCAGCTCACCAGAAGTTATTCAAACGAAAATTAAAATGGATCGTCTTAGGTGACAACTTAGACCTACTGAATGGTTCCTGAGTTCAAACCAAAAAAATGTTGCTTAAACTTGAACTTTTGCGTCCTTGATTTAAGCACGTAAGGGTTGTTTATTTAACATGCACCCAGTTTGGGTAAACGAAAGATGTTGAGCAGCAGAAAGAAAGAAGTTACACAAACATATCGTGCACTTTAACGGCAAGAACTATAATATGACTAGTGCATCTCAAAAACCTATCACCGGAGTTGAGAATATTCTTAGCGTTAATTAAAATCTAAGCTTGTCTATTTGCAGCTT
Source organism: Volucella inflata (assembly GCA_928272305.1). Taxonomy (NCBI): domain Eukaryota; kingdom Metazoa; phylum Arthropoda; class Insecta; order Diptera; family Syrphidae; genus Volucella; species Volucella inflata. The sequence continues at coordinate 71,053,819 of OV743719.1, forward strand.
GTGTTTTGTCCATCTACATCTTGGAACGTAATGTTGGCTCATGGCATGCGTCGGATCTTCACTGAATAGGCTCAAAACCAATCACAATATGGTCTGAAATTCGATAGCAAATTGTTTGTGTCCAGCTATAAGGATCAGTTTCGGCTCAATAAGCATAATTGCGGTGCTTAGAGTAAGAACAATCCAAAAGTGGCTCTGCGCAAATCATTTTATCCTCAAAAATGGAATGTAGAGTGTGATTTGGACGCCGCCGGTTACATTATCGGCTCTAAATTCCTACAGAAATGTGGACGACAGGTATGTCTTTACAGCAGTATGAGGCTACGTGTCATACTGCGATCAAAATTACAGATTTATTGAAAACAAAATGTTGCGAAACGCCAGACTCGGGTATACGCCTGTATAAGATAGAACTTAAACAAGAGCTAAGGCCAATTAACTAATACTTCGATTATTCGTTGATTAGGCTGCTACGTTTTCCAAGATGATGCCGACAAACCTGTTACATCCAATTAACTCATTAACGTCGAGGTGATTAGAATTTTTACTAACTTTTCAACTATTCAAAATTTCGATTAGACACCGAGAAAAAAAATATTGTCAATTGAAATGTAAAAAACGTGAAATTTAAAAAAAATAAAAAATTTTCGCATTTTTTTTCACAATGATACCGCAAAGGTATCAACTTTTTACTTTGATCAGAGGTGATCATGGCACTCGAACATTAAGAGGAATTTTTTTCAGAAAATTTCATCGACGCGTTTTTTCACCATATTTTGAGCTCAAATTCTGAAAGAACATCAAATTTCGCGTAGAAATAGAGGTAGTGCATTATTTTTTTGGTCCGATAACATAATAAATAAACACGTTGAAAAGTTAGTAAAAATTCTGATCACCTCGGCGTTAATGGGTTAAGACCACTATCGCTCCATGTTAACCAATTCTTTTTGGGATAAACTGGAAGCGAAAAAGTTGAAAGATACTCGTATGTGGTTTCAAAACGACGACACAGCGCATGTCACAACCGACTTTAAACGAAGTTTGTCGGTCATCTTACTATCAGAAATATCCCTGCCGCCCTATTATACAAATAATCACCTTTAGACTCTTTAGTTTGAGGCTGCTTTAAGTCTCTGGTCTAAGCCAACAAGCACAAAGAAGTAATTGCAAATTTGGTTAAGCGCATTCAACTGGTTTCGTGAAGGACATTTGAATGTAGTCATATTCCATAAATTATGGCATCAATTACAATTTCAATTTTTATTTCTAAAATAAAATTTTTTTAAATAAAAATTTCATTAATACAATTTCGTTCGCATAGGTCGCACTTTCGTATTACATAAACGAGTACATATGTGCGAATCAACTCGATTTACTATCTAAAAAACAAACAACCATATGTGTGCGCGCCTCCCCCTCTGATTTTATAAACTAAAAGCGTTCATGCAATAATTAAATCGCAAATTTAACGATCTGTCCTTGCTGTTTCTTAGAAGTTTTCTCAAACATAATATTTTTACGATCGCTAAATGTTCCCCTCTAAACGAAATAAGCGGAAAGCAGACCACGGTCTACCTCGCCTTTAAAGAATCTCTTCAGGAAAGAGACTAAGATTTACGAAATAATGACCTTTTTTCTATTTTAATGGAAAATCGTAAAAAAAAGCCGATTTTATATCGTTGTACTTAAAAATAGCCCCTAAATGCTCTCATTCCTTCATAATTTTTATGAATGAAATTTAAAAACAAAAAAAAACAATAAATATGTTTGTTTGTACCTTTGTTTCCGCCGTAACACAATCCATCTATCTGCCCACGTAGTATGTTGTCCCTTCTTAAATAAATCCCACTCCCAATCCCAGTGTCACCCCCACAACCTACGCACCCAATTTAATTTTTCCTTTTTCATAATCTAGGTCAAAATTATTTTAAAAAACATTTTGCCTATAGTTTCCCCCCAAAGTTTCCCAATAAAATTTCCAATTTTATTGACATCCATAAAGTATCTTGTCTGTCATTTTGTCTTTTTGAACTTTTCGTTCGTTTTTTCTCCCAAATGGGTGCGTTGCGCGTCGGCACAATGCAGTGAATTAAAAAAAAAAATAAAAATTAAAGAAAAACTCAAATATTCTTTGACATTTCAGCCGTCCAAGATCAGGCCAGGCGACTTGACATTATTTGATTTACGATCAGTTGGAATGTCATAAATCCCCAAGAACGTCCCTGGAGTGTAACAACTTTTAATTTCCGAGAAAGAATCAAAATGACTTTTAAATCGGTGGCTGTTGTCCAATACAAATTTTCGAATTAGATACAGTAAATCCGACTAGAAATCCATTAAGGTTGGGTGTTTCTTTTTATTTGACACATCAACTGTAACTGTGACAGGAATGCGAAAAAAAAATCACCTCTGACTGCAACTATGACACGAGCAAACAAATTAATGTAGTACTCGGTGGTTTTGTTTAATTTTTTGACAGCTGCATACTTTATGACGCGCAAATGTCACACGAAAAAAGCTGTGTTTCTTCGACACTCAAGCGCCCTGACAACTGTCATACGGAAATTTATTTTTATTTAAAAAACTACAATTTAAAAAGAAAAAAGTGGGCAGACAAACATCCGCTCACCGGGTAGTAGTTGTATTAACATAGATCATCCACTCAATTTCTAAGCATCACGCACTTAAGCAGCTGCCTGCACTCGGGGAGGCTCTTCTGATGACGTTCTATTTTTGAAGCGAATTTTCCGCTACGCATTTTGCATGCGAGAGTTTTATTTCTACTTTGTTGTTTTGTTTTTTTTTTTTACAATAAACTCGTACCCCATTGGGATTTAGATTGACGAAAACGGTTTTTTGGGCAAAGGTTTTATGGGCGGATGTACGAACGTTCTGACACGTCTGAAAGGCGCCTTCGTCACACACAAAACATACATACCTCTTCTGGCCAGCGCATGTGCTGGTAGAATCTGCAATTGGGTAAAGCCACGTCCCGTTGTGGTATCTAAGAGTGTCATCACCTCGTCCGGACTGTATGCGCTGTTTTCGATTATTGTGTCGTCTATGGAGAGGATTTGATCACCGACGGAAAGTGCACCGCATCTGTAATAAATCAGAAATGTGCTTAAGTTATCGTAAAGTATTTTTAGATGTAATTATTGCTAGAGCATGTGATGTTTGTGATATTATTTTGCTATCCTGATCTGCCAAACTCAGACGGTTGTGCCAACTGTCTAATGCACGATGACTTTGGGCAATTATGTCACAAATCATACAAAGACGGCTGAAATGAATAAAGTATCTTGGACAGCGATCGTAAAGCTCCGTGGAGATTTATTCCTGCATCATGGAATCCAATCTTAATGACAGAAACAGGAAAAGATACATTGTTGCAATTACACATCTTTATTCACAAAGAGAGAGGGAGAAAGTTGTTGGAGACGTTGCCATGTCTTACTGAAAATGTTTTCCTTGAAAAAGCCACTCATATCTCTTGATTAGATCCTCCACATGCATGATTAACTAGTGATCTTCGTTACGTATAATATTCGTAGTAGATAGCATAATCTCTATATCTCTGGATTTATTTAAAAGTAAATGACTCTCCACTCACCTATCTGCTATACTAGCTGGCAATATACTAGCAACGTAAACAGCTGCCTGACACACCTCGTCGATCTTCGAATGATCACTCAGCATCGTCGATGAATAATTGCTCAACACCAACCCCAGCTTGTCATTCATTGGTCGTTCGATTTCGATCAACAGTGGTCCCATAGAAAACTCAACACTTTGCATCACTGACACGTCATACTCGATCATCAAATTCGTGTAGCCTGACACATGTCCCCCGCATTTGATGATCGCTTGTGCTTCCACCAGAGTTTTACCAATCAGTGAGACCTAAAAATGAAAACAAAACATTTTCCAGTCAATGGGGAGATCAAAGAATGCACCATACAGGTGAGTTATATCATTTGCATGCACTTACGTTGTCGACACGTAGCAGCCGATCACCGGGTTTAATGCGTCCCGTTTTGAAGACAGGTCCATGTGGCCGAACGTGGGTTACAATCAAAGGATAGTCTCCTCCACCACGTAACGTCAATCCAAGGCAACCACTTTCCCGTTCGACGGTGATCTGTGCCAGCTTTGAGGTGACGGATAGACTATTTTGTGACACTAAAAAAGGGGAGAGTTTTTATTTTTGAAAAAAGAGGGAAATTCGAAAAAAGTTTCGAGTTTTCAAATCATATTTATGGAAACAGGAAGCTCATATTGAGAAATACCACAAGGTTCTCAATACAGGCCCACATTGTTTACGTCCATCGCATTCATCTCCCACGATTGTGGTTTTTAAGATAAACATTAACAATCCGCAAGTGAAATGCATCTTGCTTGCAATCAAAACAACAATCATGTTGCATTCATGTTCCATAAACAAATAAATCATCATGTCATCATTGAAAGGCATGAATTATCACACAATCGAGGGAGAAGATGCGATCGTTATGAGTTCTTTTACACCCTTCGGCATTTGCTTACACTTACTGTACTCGGGCAGAGAATATTCAATCTCGACTATTGCCGGCCCATCGCCATGGCACAGCATACTCATGATGTGTTGATTGGTAAGACCGATCGTAGAGATTCCGTCCACTTGATGGATACGATCGCCAGGCGCTAGAAAATCGGCTGCATGACCCAGTGGACTTAGGGATCCAATAACAGGTGGATACGAGAGGTCGTTACGCTCTGGAATGAAACAAAAAATAAATATAAAGAGAAAAGAAAGAACATACTCGTAAGAATGAGATGGAAAGTGTTGAATGATTGTTTATTGTTTACACGTGTGAAAAAGGAACACAGATAAGTGGTGGTTTTTGGGGAATGATGAGTGCGCCTTCGTTGATTGTATACATGTTGTATCCACATATGGTGAAAAGAGGTTAAAATGTGGAAGTAGTTGAAGGAATTTGTATTGATCTTTCAAACCATTGGAATAAATAAATTATCGGCCACTTCTTTGAAGAAGTTTGTTTATTCTAATTGACTCTAAGGAATGTGAATCTTAGGAAACAAAGTGGTTCTTATTTTAAGCATTACATAACCAAGGTCGCTTGTAAATACCAAGAGGAGCAATATTGCAAGAACTTTACTGGAAAGTTCAGAAATAAATTTGGCTATTATAGAGAGTGAAACAAACATTTGCCAATGGATATATAATCTCGGACAGATAGCAGTGAATACGATTGTATCCGATACCTAGAAGAAACTATTTTTGCCAAAAGAAACCTGTATACCTAGTCCTGCAATAAGTTCTGTTACACAATTTGCAGCGCTTATCGTTCGAAATTTCTTGCGCAAATGGAACCGTTAACTTTTTTTTCAGAACATATGCACTAATCAGTGAAGAATACTAGTCAGTTTGGTTTGAGTTTTCGAACTATTAACATAGAGTGGGGCGTTAAAGAGAATCGAGTTCGCGGTTAAAGCGTTGCAAGAGTGCGGAAAAAGTGCTGGCCAAATTTTCCAGTTGCTAAAACCACTCGGAATATCGAGAATATTTGTTTCTTTTGGGCGAACTATCTGGAATAGAGGAGAGGACAAGAAGCAGTTGCCCGCGCGTTGTCCGTACGAATGCGGTAGTAGGCAGTGCCTAAACGAATTCGGATAAATCCCCTTAGGAAGCAGAGGATCATGTCCAAGGAATTTGATATATAGATAGATAGATAGACAGATCTTTATTTCGCACGAATTTTCTTAACAATTTTTTTAATGAGCTTGCAATTTGCAGATATATGATATTGAAATATCTTTTATCTTTAATATTATTTTACAAAAGTTGAAATATAATAAATATGGATTTAATAATAATTTACAAAAGGAAAAGCGAAAGAAAAACCTTTTATTTAAAAAACAAAAACAAAATAAATAAATAAATAGTAAACGAACAAAGAGAAAAATTGTAAGTCAAGAATATAAAAATACAAAAGGATAGTATTGGATTGTATGGATATATAAATAAACGCAATTTATATCGAAATTTTAATAAATGAACAATATATCACTTGATAAGTAATAAATAAATAAACAAATAAATAAATAAATAAATAAATTAACAAATGGGAAAATTAAATGAATGAATAAGTTGACAAATAAGTGAACAGAAGAATTAACAAGAATACATGAAGTATATGAATAAACAAAAAACATGAAAATTTACTATAAGCAACGTTCATTAATCCATAAATAAATTTTTAATAAGAGGATTTTCAACACTGGGGCATTTTTCTTTAAAATTGAAAGTAAACTTAATGATTTGTTCTCTAATCAATTCAACGTTCGCTCTTTGATGAAGTTCAAGGGTTGGGTAGAGCCACGGCAAGTTAAGCATCATTTTCAGTACCTTGTTTTGCGCTACCTGCAATCTTTTAATATGGCACTGAGCAGCTTGACCCCATACTTGACAGCCATAGCATATTATTGCCTGAAAGATTACTTTATATATTATCAATTTATTGTCTTGTGAAAGCCAGGATTTTCGGTTGATTAAAGGATAAAGCATTTTTATTGCAATATTTATTTTCTTTAATGTTGTGGTAATATGGTCGCTAAAGGTCAACTTTTGGTCAAGTTTAATGCCAAGATACTTAACTGGGCTTTCCCAGGATATAGTTTTTCCGGTCACAGTGAGACTGCCACTTGGAAGATAGCAAGCTTTCCTTTTTCGTGTGAAAAAATTAGCCTTTACCTTTCCAAGGTTAAGTTTGATTTTCCATTTGTTGAAATAAGCATGAACTACTTCCATCGCTCCAGCTAAATTTCTCTCTATATTGAGAGCAAACTGATGAGATGAAAGAATTGCAGTGTCATCAGCGAACAATGCAGTCTCGCAATTTAACAACATTGGAAAGTCGGCCGTGAAAAATATATACAATATAGGTCCAAGTACTGAACCTTGAGGCACACCACATTCGACATCAAAGGAACAGGAGACACACGTGGACAACACGGTTTTTCAGGAAGCTTTGAATAATTTTTCACAAGTAAAAGTAGCGAGGACTATAGCTTGATAGTTTGTATAATAAGCCATTATGCCATACTGTGTCAAAAGCTTTTTCGATATCTAAAAGTATCATCCCTGTTGATCTAGCCCATCTTTTATAATTTTTTCCAACATCTTGCTTAGTGAGCTATGTAAACTTATTGGCCTATAACTCTCTGCGTTGTCCGGAGGCTTACCAGATTTGAGGGTTGGTATAACCTTGGCTATTTTCCAAGTATCTGGAAAATATTGCATCTTTAGACAAGAGTTGAAAATGAAAGTTATATATTTTATTCCTATCCTAGGAAGGTATTTTAGGAAAGTGTTTTTAATTTGATCAAGGCCCTGAGCTTTTCTTGTCTTGAGATGCTTTATCAGGAGAGAAACCTTGTTTTCGGAAACGTACGTGTTTGTAGGATATTAGACAGCTTAAGGTGTTAAATTCTTCAATCCTTGAGTCAACTACAGTAGTTAAAAGAGGATCACCGATCACTGTGTTTGTTTTTTTAAAACCCGCATTATATTCCAGAAGGGCTTCCCACATTTGTTCAAGGAACTTAGCTTGTGGTTCCATTCATTATTGCGTTGATTAGCAATGAGTTTTGAAATTAGTCTATTAAGAGTTCGAACATATTCGCGAAAATTCGGATGTCGAAATCTTTGCCAATTTCTTCTCTGAATGTTCCTTAATTTTATTAATGCAACAATAAATGGAGAAAAGGGAGACGTATAATACTTTTTGGGAATTTTTTTGAATCGAATTTGTAAAACGTTCAACAGAGCGATCAACATCATCTGTGCTGAGGACGTTATCAATGCGGGTGGGGACATCACTTAGGTCTCTTTTTATGATCCTTTGAAAATGGTGCCAATCAGTACTCCTGGATAAACTGCATTTTTGTCAACCCTGAATTTAAAAGTCGACAGTGCATAGGATTATGGTCAGAGTTTAGATCACTTTAACTGATTGGGTTTGAAATAGTGTTTGGACAATTTGTTACAAAAAAAATCTAACACCGAAGGACTGCCACGAGTAGACGTAAGAATAAACGTAGGACTAGGAGGGAACAAAATAGAATAATGTAGAACTAAAGAAAGACTAGAAAGTACATTACCCCAAGCGTTTGCCCGAGAACATCCCCAGTCTCTATGTCTGCAGTTTAGATCCCCGCCTATTATGTAGTTTTCTTGGATGGAAGTTAGTTTCCTAATATCATTTTGAAAAGCCCTTCTTCTGGCATCAGTTGATATACCACCAGGGAAATAAACACAATAAATTTTTACAGATTGATAGTTTACAAGCTTAACTTCGATCCCTACATTTTCAATATAAGTTGTTTTTTGAAGAGCTAAGAGCGAATGTTGAATAGATCTCTTAATTAGAATTGCTACTCCACCACCTCTGCGTCTAGTTCTATCAACCAGATAGCACTTGTATTCAGAGGAAGATAACATAAAATTCGTGCACAACCAGGTTTCAGTTACAAGTGCAATGTCAACATTGTTGCTTCGCAAATAGTTCATGAATTCTTCATACTTTTTACGAATGCCCCTAGCATTCCAAGTAATAATATTCAGATTGGATATATCAATCAGATCCATGTCTAGGCTGATTTGGGATGATCTGCATATGAAAGCCTATCGTCGGTCCACGGATCATCTTCTACTCCTCAACTAAAAAAAAAAATTAGGCTGGAAAGATGCAAGCCATCTCGCAGTGGCACGCGGACAATGGCTGTGAAAACATTCTGTTTACGGATGAGAAAATTTTTACCGTGGAAGAAGTTTTCAACAAACAAAATGACAAAATTTATGCTTTTTTATCTAAGAAAGCGAAAAAAGTTATTCCAAGGGTTCAACGTGGACATAATCCCGCTTCCGTAATGGTTTGGTGGAGGGTCTCTCACTTTGGTGTCACGTCCCTCCATTTCTGTGAAAAAGGCGTAAAAACTAGTGCAAATCTTTACCAAGAAGCTATGCTAGAGGGTGTTGTGAAAGGTTTGACCAATACTCTTTTCAATTGATACAGATGGATCTTCCAACAGGATTCTGCTCCAGTGCACGAAGTCAATATTCCTGGCTATATAGGAGCAGAAGATTGGCTGTTTTGGAGGCCAGATCTGAGTCCACTAGATTATGGTTTGCAGTCAGAATTGGAGAACATGGCCTCCAACACTCACCACAGAAATTTGGAAAGCCGTAAAATAGCATTAATCAGAGCAGCGTCACCGATCTCCATGCTCAATGGTCACACCACCGTTTTGAAGCCTTCCTTCCTGACACTCATTTTTGACACATCTGAGCGGAGCCTACGGTTTATCGCTGAGTCCGAACGGCACTCCTTAGAAGTTTTTTCGTAGGCAATTTTTTACTTTCGGGAGTTTGCCATTGCCCGCCGAAAGGGTGATGGCGATTTGAAAAATTGTTGATGACCCAGCCAGGAATCGAACCCAGACTCTCTGCGTGATAGTCCAATGAGCTAACTATCGCGCCATCGCCATCGCCATCGCCATCGCCATCGCCATCGCCATAGCGTTATATATTTGTAATAAAACGTGAACGCAGGACTAGGTATATGGACGAGTAAATAAAGGTGAGGCAATGACTTACATTAGTGTGTATATTTTGGAATGAAGATCGAGCTTTCTGCGCCATAAAGATGAACCCTTTATCAAACATCCTTTACCCTGGCAAGCCAGTTTACAAACGTATGACACGTAAGTCTAGTGGTACGATGAGTATTGTGAAACTCTCTCATATCGTGGAAATCATTCCATGGCTGGGTATTATCGACCAGATTCTCGATATATTAGGATAGATCACTTCTATAAACTGTCATTCCTCGGCCGAGGAGAAACGGACGATCATTTAAGACTTAGCTGAGACACCATAATTGTGATGTCAACATCAATATTCCCTCCGCTCAGCACTATCATTGATCAAAGTTTAGACAGGAGAAAGTAATGTTCACGGGACGATCTAAAACCAATATAGAATATGCCACTAAGTTCTCAAAAAAAGGCGATAGAATTCCATTTAATTTGTTTTTTGAGTTAACATGTGTCAATTTAGTACAACTTAAACATCTCCGAATAGCTTGTATATAAGTCACTTATGCATAGCTGATTTAGCAGTATTTAGCAGTCTTTAACCTTGGTTGCTACTTGCCTTACGTTTTTAACAATCCTTCCATCTACACTGAGACATGAAAATGTTGGAGCTGTACTGTCTATCTGATACTATTTAAGAATCATGCCGCTCCAAATCACAAAGCCGTAGACATGATCGATATAGATAACAGGTGCGACTAGATACTGGATTTTCCCTTCGCAAGAGGGAAGCTGATTGACCCGATTTAATCGCTCTTAAATTGGAGTTTGCCCAAATAGCAAACTTTCTGGAAATTGTCAAAGGCACTGTTGTCCTACACGACTCTCATAAGCCCCATCTTATACACTGCGTCTTTTGTTTATTGAAATGAACGGCCACTTAACATCACTCCTGCTTTCCCAGATTCGAAAGATACAATCTTTTACCTTCCATTACTCAATTTGGGGGCTCAATATGCAAAATAGTATTCCGTGCCACAATTTGCAATGGTTGTTTTGATTCAGCCCCTGTAGATATGTTATCTGCTTGGCTTTTTCTTTTACTCGGAACAAGTTTTGTAGGAATTTTAGAGGCAGAAAGATGTTAGAGTGGGATTTGGTAGCTAGTTTCAGTGTAAACATTTACGTATTACGCATTGGATCGTTTTGCAAGAAGATACTAAAAGATGTCAATTAAAACTGACAAATAATGTTTGCATACCTTTAGGTGTATAAGAAAATTGTTTAAAATAAATTTATACTCGGAATGGTGCCTTAATTCTTGCGATACTAGTCTCAAATGGATCCTTTTACAAATATTTATCATCACATACACATACAAAGACCACTTATGATGTTAATACAAGGGTTTGCAATTGTACAGTTTTTGTCTTGAGTACTTTATGCCAGTTAACAACAGGAAGATGTTCTCCCACCAAAAACTTAGGGAAAATGCGTAAGTTGAATGGTTTTTTTGAAAATTCATTCATTGCAATCGCTTGTATCGCTTTACATAAAACACCCACCATCGACCCATAGATAATCACTATCATGCAATGTTCCTATTTGGTTATGTACTCGTAAACTCGTGTTGAAACTTGGCTGCACTTCAGTCTTTTTCTATAGTCAGATCTCCTGCACTCCAACTTAAATCTTCTTGGGAAAAATGTACACACTAGCGATCAAACCGAACATGAGTTACCAGAAAAATTTAATTGGGCAGATTACAGACACCAGGGCTCTATGGTAACTTTTATACGCAACTGCAGCACGCTTTTTAGAACATCGGAAAACATACTATTGCCCATATAAAGGCCTTAAACAAAGTCCAGTACTTGAATTGCGGTAACCACAATTTATATACCCAAAGCAATAATTCTGTACCATTTTCCAAGTGAAAGTCTTGTGCATTCGTCGAGTTGCTGCTTGGCTCCGACTGAATTTAATATTCTCGTGGTACAAGTACAATTCATAGACAGTAAGGTAGTGATGAGATCCCTAACTTCAAACATTCGAAATGATTTCATTCTGTTCGGTTCCGGAAGTCTTAAGCATCCCACGGAACTACGTCCCCGATAAGCTGGTCATACTCAGAACAAAAAAATAGGCAGAGTGTCAATGCCACCCGCCATCCAAATGTCACACTATCAAGCATTCTCTTAGGACAGTCGTAAGTGGATCAATTGGAACAACTATTCAATATTTATGTCCGAAACTTGATCTAAAGCTACAAAGGGAGCTGATCCACCTTAGGAGAAGAGATATCTTTAAACTCACACATATGATCATGGGACACTGTTCCATTGGAAGGCACCTCCAGCAATTGAGCCCTTCTCCAACGATTTGTGCTCATTGGACTATCACGCAGTAAGTCTGGGTTCGATTCCTAGCTGGGTCACCAACGCTCAGTTACTTGTCGTTCAGTCGCTCGTCGCTCATTGCGTGGCCGGAGCCTAAGGAGTGTCGTTCGGACTCGGCGATAAACCGTAGGCCCCGATCAGATGTGACAAAATGACAACATGAGCAACACAAATGAGTGTCTAGAAGCTAGGCCATGGCCCATACCGGGCTGCCAGCTCCACAGTGTGTTTTTTTTTTTTTTTTTTTCCAAGTGCACCCCAAAGAAGATTAATCTATACCTATTTGACTACTAAATCCTCTTATAGTCCTACGTTCGATCCGTATTTCCATGTTAGTGGGCACGTGCTACATGGTGTTAAATTTGTAAAAGCAGATTCTCATGTCTAAAAACGTCTCACAATAAACTAACGTATGGAACGTCGAAAATTACTAGAAAGTGGGCAGTCAACTCATAAATTGAATCCACACTAGCTTTCCGTCACCAACGACTGCCAAGTTGAAAGGATTACTATAGTTCCCCCAACTGAGGCAAAATAAAAATAAAAATTTAAATATAAAACAAAAAAACAAATACAAATGTGTACATACATATTCGTATGGCCATTCTGTAGTATTATTCAAAAATCACAGTGTCTAGACATGATTGGTCACACATGACCAAATTACTTTGCGTCGAGCGTCAAATGGCAAATGACAAACGCCGAACGCCAAATGGCAAACGGCAACCGACACATCCTCCCTCTATTATTATCTATACGCAACACTTGATTCATATTTTTCTAATTTATCCACACAGACTTTTCCTTTTGGCTTTCCTTTTTACAGCATCTTTCTGTGTTTCGTTCTGTGTCAGTTTCTTTCTAGTTATTTATTGGCATTTGGCCATTGAAAGACTTTGCCAGCTTCTTTGGGTTTATTTTTGAATGAAAGAAAAACGAAAGAAAATATCAAATTTCCCCCTGGGGCAAGCGACGACAATTACTAGAAAATATGAATGACTAAATAGAAAACATCTTGGCAATGCTTGCAAACGAATAATCGAAAATTAGATTCAAGAAATTGAGCTTCACTGTGATATCGGGTAATGCAGAACCAGTCAAAGGACAGGACATTTGGGTTCATTTGCATATAGTGCTGGCAAATTTTATAATTCCATTTCCAAACTCAATATCATTTGACACTTAATAGGATCGAAAGGAATATATTCACATGCTTATATGAAAAACTAAAATGTTGTTCAACACAAAATTAATTAAAGAAAAGTACTCAATTCTTCTGGCGACACATTGCAAATACATTGTTGTAGTCTCCTCCGGCCTTGATGATAAGTCTGCTAAAACAAAACTTGTCCTATTCACCAAAAACTAAAAGATTCCTTGCCTGACACTGAAATCTACGAGTATGCACTCTTCAATAACAGTTCTACAAGATTCTGAACTGGTATCTCATTATTCCGGATAGAGCTAGGAAAGCATACATTGCTGTTTGAGTGTGTTAAAAAAAAACAATTGAAGAATGTAAAAACTAATTCAGCCTCGATATCCGGACACCCAGGAAGCCGGATATAGGGACGGTAACTAATGTAAAAGGAAAAGGCACAGCGCTTATTCAGATGCAGATTTGCCATATGTGACAGACTTGGGTAAGAAGAGCTTCCGATATGAAAACGAGTGTCTCATGATATTCCGCACCAAAGCTAAATTCTCTATCAAAGGTCTAATATCCGTCCATGCTTCTACGAAAAATAAGAAGGACAGTTGGTAAGCATAGCTTACATGACACCACTTCTTGCAACAAACTACAACAAGCACACGGTTTTCTCATTCCAATATATAGCAATCTCCAAAACAAGAAGCGCTAAATTATATTTCCACACCAGTTAGGCATGGTTCCAGTATTCTGGACGTCAGAAAGTTGCGGGCAGCCAACATCACCAGCTTGCTACAGCCAAAGAGCGAATGCGGGTTTCTCAAGCGCCCAAGTAAAGGAGACCAACTGTGTGAAGGTACGAGTATAACGAACGCGTATCCCGAAATCTGGGACAACTTCTATGCTGCCAGCATCGTGTATCGAAGACCAGTGTCAACGTACCATCAGAGACGCCACATGTTTCAGGTCCACCACCAACAAATCCCTGGTTTGATGAAGAATACCAACCAACCTGGCGATTTGGCGGCCGTAGAATCCAGAGCAGCTAGAAATGACTTTGTACAGAGCATGCACAAATTAATTTCTCAAATCTAGTCAGAAGAGCGTATGTATGGAATCTGAGTATCGCTTGCCTGATCCACAAAATAGGAGACCACCTCAACTGCGCCATAAGGCATAAGTCTTCTCAACATCGCATACAAAATCATATCTGCCATATTATGTGAACATTTGATATCCTTCGTCCACAATTTAATTGTGCGTATTATTATTTATTAGTCCGGTTTCAGAAAAAGAAAGTTAACAATCGACTAAATCTTTACACTCCGACAAATATTGGAGAAAACTCAAGAAGTGTTAAACAAGGTAATACGATGTCATCGCATACTTGAAGGAATTATGCGAACATGATTAAGATAGAATGTCATAATCGACAGCTTTAATTTCGAAATGGTAAGTGACTTTGTCTTACGTGGCTCTGCAATAAATTCTGCAAACTACACCTTGTTTTAAGAGTAAAATATTCGGATCCGTTTGTTTTGACGGGCTTTGGAGAATTTAACGAACTAAACGAGCTGTACAGCGCCATCGTTCTGATCAGAAAATTGTACTTCAGTCTCTCGAGATTGCAGGGACTAATGCTTCGGTCCGCAGATTTTTCGTATCTAGCATGGACGGAGAATGTTTTAGAGAAAGACCTCACCTAAGCTTTTGTTTGCTGGTGAGCTTCAACCAAGACAAAGCCTCTAGATAGATACTTTCCTACACTTCTTTTCTTTCTTTCGGAATAAAACTTTTAGATGAAAAGCATTGTAAGTACTGATTATGCGCATCATTCGCTCTCATAGCATTTATCGCAGAATGTTGTTTCACACATCTTTCTTATTGGGGAACGGCAAAAAAGTCGCTGGCCTCTTCTAGATACTATTTATTATACATTTTGTCTGCCCAAACCCTAGGAGTCTTGCCATCGGTAGTTATGCTCACACGAAATCTAACTCTTAAAAGAACTATAAACCGAAGATGCAAACAGTGCTTGCAGTTTGAGTCTTGTACAACTCTTCTCTGAGCCACGCTGAGTACTTCGGTGGCGATCTTATTTTCCGCGATTTCAATTTGAACTGAGACCCAAACAATCTCATATTGAAGAAATTTTGCATTTTGGAAAAACGAGAAATTTGGAATTTCAGTAAGCCCTTAGATATGTTATCAGTAAGTTTCTAAGTGCAGCTTGGCCGTGATTTTCCACAAAACAGTTTATTGCCATCTTTTTGCTTGAATGAACCTATTTTTCAAGCAAACAGGACTGAAACCTGAGGCAGTTGCCTGCAAAAAACACTAGCGCTATAGCCTAGATCGATTTAGAGTCATCTGCGGAGACTGGGCTCCTTTGGTTTCTTAATTTGGATTTTGGGTCGAAATCAATTGGAGTGCAAGGTCATCGAAATTTCAGTGCAGGTTGTACCATGTCCCTGAGTTGCAGTCCATGATATAAGTATTAAGGGGAGCCAGATTCATTAAGCAGTGAACAAATACTAGTCATGTTGCTTCACAAAACTAGTGAGTTATCTGCATTAAGTTATCTAGCTAGTAGCGTTGTCAAACACCCAGTACGAATTCCTTCTTCTCAAGTCCGCCATCAATTCCGCCCATAGAATCTTTAGTATAATTGGCATGTTCTCTACGTAAGGAAGCTCAACCCCACTATTCACGATCTTGAACATAAAGGAAGTCAGAGTGATTGGTTTTCAAGTTGTTGACGAACGTTTAGGTTAAATAATTTCGTCATAGTTGGAAGTACGTGTATATACAAATTCTGGGTATATGTCATCGGTGCCGGGCATCTAAAAGCCATCAAAGAAAGCAACCGCATAATTTGTGGCTTCATCCGTTGTCACAACCGATGACAGATATCAGCTATGGCGGTTTTATGGTCATTACGCTAAATGTAGCTTCGATTATAAGAGCCGGTTGTAAGCGATTTTTATCAGGTTTTCGAGCAGAAAACAAGAGTTTCCCCGAATGTTTCGAGGAATCAAGCCACATTTCAAAATACAAATCTGATTCTCAATTGTTGTTTGCTTTCATCTGAAAATCTTCCTTCAATTAAGCCTTAAGTGCAATTTGAACGAGCAATCTGCAATATTCTCTCTTACAGAAAGAGTAGGTACAAAACATTTGATGAGGCTACAGCTCAGGCTTTCTTCTTTCTTGATTTGTGTTTAGGCGAAGTATTGACGCACTTGCCTTAATTCAGCAAGTCAGAGACCTCGCATCCGATTCTGGACTATTGTATCTATACTTCTATCTATGGTCTGACATGAAAACGTTCGATGTTACTTTGCGCCCATAATTTTACGTACCTGTTGGATAGCGTTGAGTCAACTGATTTCTGCTTTGCGTTCTTAAATAGATTTTTAAATTGCCGGATAAGCCATTAAAAGCCATGAAAATTTTCTTTTTGAACTGTTCGTGGAGAAAGCGTATTGAAGAAATTTCTTTGACACCAATCCTACATCGTTTATGTGAGGAAACAGTCCGAATCATTAAGTAAATGAACAAAAAAAATGTATTTAACATAAATACACGTTCACAACAGACAAATAATATGACAAATATATTTTCTTGTAAATTTTTGTTATTCTCCGAGTCACAGAGTCACTTTGGGCTTTAATCTTTGCTGTCAAAAAAAAATTAATTATTTCCTTGTAATGAAATGCCATTTTTAATTATCTTTTTAGGTAAGAGTACTTGTATTTACCAAAGACGACACCCCTCGACAACTGACGTGACCTTATTAATTTCCCACACTTTGTTGATGCGTTACACTTTTTCGTGTTGTCACTGTAAAACACGTTAGCCAGCACATTGGATCATCTGTCTTCGTCGATGACATATAAAACATGTTTTCATCACACTTACTCATACGACGAGGGCGTACTTTGTACTCCTCCATGCAGGGTGTCAAGAAGTGCCGTGTGACTACACCGCATAGATATGCGCATTCTCTTTGCCGGATTAATTTATCGCCCACAATGTTTTTTGTCATTATTTATAGCTTCTGTTAGACTAATTAGTAGCGGTAATCTATTTCTTCCTAGTCTGCGAAGACTGGCAAAAATAAAAAAAAAGTAAAAAAATGATTAAAAAGCGCCGCGCAAAAATGCTGGGTCTCATCATCGCACAAAAACATCTGTTAGATTTATGCATTGCAAACTGTATCTCGCATAAATTGTTCACACAGATCTAAGATCGTGATCAGAAAGATCCATTTGATGAGAATCAGGGTTTGATTCAGATTTCCAGGAATTGGTTATGATTAATACACAGAAATGGAAACTTACTGATGGGTGAATTCATTTTTTTTTTCTGGAATAAAAATTGGAGTTCGATTTGACACTGGAAAATGGAGAACTGTCACCGTTCCTTGGAAATATCGTAGCTCATGCCTGAAAATGGGTGTGCGATAAATTTTAAGTTGACTGGTCAATGTTTCTGTTCTGACAGTTGGGGGACTTATTGCTAATAAGTCAAATAAAAATTTGGAACGGATGCAATCTCTTATTTATGAGGATTAAATAATATTTATCGGATTAAAAATGTCAACGGATGGAAATTGGATTTTGATTTGACACAGTGTTTTTTTTATTATTATGTTTTTTTTTTTTACTTAAAAGCAACGAAGATTATTTCGACAGATTCAAAATAAAAAGGGGAGACGGAAACTAGGACGGTCTATAGCGTGTCTAAAGGGAGCAATCGCTTCGGTGGTGGTTTCAAAATAAATCTGATGCTTTGATGCGTAGCTTATGAGATTTTAAATTTTTTTTAAATGAATTATGTTTATTAAATATTTTTTTCTTAGTGATGAAATTCTTATAAATAAAGGTGATACAAAGAAGATGTTCTTAAGATGACCGAAGGGAATTGAAAATACGAATTTAGTAAAATGAGTGTTGATGTGGAACAGTTTTCTTAAATTTCCTGTTGACAATTAGCCTCTCTTGCATGAACTTATGATTCTACGCATTTTTGGTGTTTAAAACAAAAGTATAAATCCTACGCACTAAAGCCTGGTCCAAATTTAGACACGTGGAACTGAACCTTTGAAGAAAGGTATGTAAATATTTTACATTTTTGAAAAAAAGTTTCTTTGTTCAAAATCAATTTCATTCAAGTATTATCTGACCTTTTGCCATTTTCCGGGTAGCTTCATAATTCCATCGGTGTAGAACCTCCGTGGTTTATGAGCGAAAAACTTGTCCAAGTGATTTTCAGAAGCTCTTTTTTACCATCAAGAGAGTTTTGCAATGATCGAAACAATGGTAATCAGAGGGTGCAAGGTCCGGGCTATACGGTGGATGAATCAAAACTTCCCAACCAAGCTCCTGTCAATTTTTTCCGCGTCATCAAATATGTGTGTGGCCTAGCATTGTCATGATGGAAGGCAGCTCCCTTTCTGTTGGCCAATTCTGGTCGATCTTTCTTGATAACTTCATTCAAACGGTCGAGTTGTGTACAGTAGAGGATCGAATTGACGGTTTCGCCACGTTCTATCAGCTCATAATAAACAATTGTTTGCGGTCAATCAAGGCTTTGAAGTCGTTTGTGGTCGGTCACCGGCCTTTGACCATGATCCCTTGCGTTGGATATTCTCGTATTTAATCCATTTTTAATCACGCGTAATGAATCGTTTCAGCAGCGTTTCACTGATGATTATTCGGTCAATTAAATTCCTTTGCGTTAATTCATGTGCCACCCGAACATCGAGTCCCTTTGAGTAGCCTGCTCGTTTTAGATGATTCCAAACTGTCATATGATGTTTAGTGTCTCCGCTGTCAAAATATTTCATCGACTTTTTCAGTGACAGGCCACTAGAGCGAGGTGCATCTTTTACATCTAAATTTCCGGAACGGAATCGAACAAACCATTCCTGGCTCCGGCGTTCACTCACAGCATTCTCACCGTAAACTGTACAAATTCGGCATATTTTTGTAGGGTTTTTCATAGCGTATTTCTTCAGATATTTCACTTATATTCAAATCAGTATAACTTTTAACATGAGCAACAAATTACACAGCTGTCTTCACAAAAAATGTAGCCAGATATGTCATCTTTCAAACATGTGTTCGTTTGACACAATCAGGTGAGTGTTTCCAGATAAATGGACACCAACACCATCTAGTGACAAAAAACCGCAGAGACTTTTTACATGACCTGATATAAAACCGGAATATTTCCATAGAAAATACACGTGTGTTGTATGAAAATGATAAAAAATATTTCATTCGAAATATTGCCCTTCGTTTGCTATACCTTTTCCCCACCAGTCTGACAATTTGTGGATGTCACGACAAAAAACTGTTGCTCGTTTGAGTCCAGCCAGTCATCGAACTTATTTCTTATATTTTCGTAAGAAATGAAATGCTACTCAGCAAGTGTGTATCCTTTCGATATTCGAACGGAGCCAAATCTGGTGAGCAAGCCGCATGCAAAAGTACTTTTCAACTAAAAGTCTCAATCGTTTCCTTGACAATTTTTGTTGTGTGATGGTGCATTATCCTGAAGCAAAATCACTTTGTGTTGGTCGGTTTTCACACAAAGCTTTATACAAATCGATCATTTGCTATTGGGAGTGTTCAGGATAAATGATTTCGTTGTGATTTCGTTCATGCTGTATCACACCCTTCTGTCGAACCGTCCACAGCGATTTGGTCTTGCAGTCGATCTCATAAAACTCGGCATGTTTAACGATATAACAAACTATGCTGTTGCATGAAACTTGTATTGCTGTGAGATGAAAATCTTTGTCAAGAGAATTGTGCAAATGATGCAGTTCGATGGTAACTACATTGACAACTAGGGCCATCTATGAGGAAATTTCGGTTTCAAAAAAATGACTGACATTGAGCGGTATGAACTTTCACAAAAAAGGCTAACCTAGTGCTTACTTAGATATCGAACAAATCACATGAAATTTCATTAAATAGCAGTTAATTGGATGTAAGAAAAAATATTATTAAGTGTCACTTAGCACACCAGGATGGACGTATATAAAAATCGCAAAGGAAATAGAAGTTAATAGGAAAACAGTTGCTACTGCTATTAAGAATTATAAAGAGAACCTGTCAGTTGAAAGAAAAGAGCGGTCTGGTCGAAAAGCCGGTTTTATGAACCCAAAAAAGGTAACTAAGATTCTAAGCCTTCTTGAAAAAAAACCGAACATTTCTGAACGCAATTTGGCAAAAAAAGCAGAATGTTAAAATTTTTTAAGTCATAAAGTGAAGAGAAATACGGGCTTGAAAACATACAAAGTCTTAAAAGTTCCAGATCGGAACGCAAAAAAAATTTGGATGCGAAACAACGGGAAAAAATTGTTCAATCAAATTTTCTGACCAAATTTGCTGAATCCAACCAGCTTCCGGGGCAGGCATTCTATATCGCCAAAGGTATAGGAAATGTTGAAGTAAAGTAAAAAAAAATTCCTTTTTTGGCAAACAATTTGTTCTACCGGCTCAGAAGCCAAACTTTCATCACGGCTGGCTCAATAAATGGCGAAATTTATGTAAATGAGTGCCTGCAGAAGCGCTTAAGGCCTTTTTACAACAATCATCGAGAACTCCCCTTATTTTGGCCTGATCTTGCGTCATGTCACTATGGAAAGAGAGCGATGGATTGGTATGAGCTAGACAACGTTTTGGAGGTGCCCAGAGAGGCCAATCCTCCGACTTCGCCAGAACTTAGGCCAATTGAAAGATATTGAGCCCTGGTCAATAAAGAGTTAAGGGCCACCAAAAAAGCTGTCAATACCCTGAAAGAATTCAAAAAATGTTGGAAAAATAGCTCTAAAAAGGTGACAGATGGTGCAATAAAAACAATGGTGGAAGGTCTTCTGAAAAAGTTAAAAAAATTGTTAAAAATAAAGATCAATTTTTTTTTGTTAATTTTTACAGATTTGGAGACATGAACTAAATTTTGAATTTTGTAAGTTCTATTTTCACTGTATTTTTATTAATTTTCGGTGGGTAAATTTCTTCGAAAGGCACTCCTTATTTTCTTAGTAAACCTTTATACGAGGTCTTGTGTATCGAAAAAAATATTAACGCCAATAGCAAACCATTCTGGATTTTTGTTAACTCTAATACATAGTTTATGAGTATTCCAAGCCCCGTGTTTATTAAAAATGATAAGTCAATCTGTTTGACTCAGGCTCTCAATTCAATAACGACGCGTTTGACAACCTAGCTCCGACATATTAAACTGAGTTTTGAAGAGGTTTCTTTGGCACTACAATCACTCAAGCCTCGTTATAAACCCGGAGTATATGGGATTCATACCACCGCGATCGTCCTAAGCCAATGCGTTTACTCACTTTGTTCACCGTATAAATAAAATTTAATTGCTATAATTTTTTTATTTTTTGATAAATTTCATTGTGCCCAGGCGAAAAATGATGGAAAATACACCAATTTTCAAATTGTATCAATAGTTTTCAATATGTCCACCTTTGGCGCGAATGATGGCCTTGAGACGGCCGAAGAAAGCATCGCACGCTGCACGCAAGTGGCTCTGCGGTATTTTGGCCCTTTCCCGCCGAAGTGCTTATTTGAGGTGGCCCAAACTTTGGTATTTTTTAGTATCAACCTTCGCCATCAAAATACCCGAGACAGAGAAATCCAACGGATTTGCATCCGGAGAATTTGCAATCCATTGTGTAGAAGAAATGAAGTGTGGAACATTGTTTTTAACCAATCTTGATTGACGCGCGCTTTGTAAGACGGTGCCGTGTCTTCTTGAAATGTCTACGGTCTCCGACCGAAATGATTGTTTGCCCAAGGCTTCAATACTGCCTCTTAGACATCTTTACGATATACGATCGCATTAATTTTGAAGCACGGTCAAAAAATACGAGCGGAGAGCGACCATCAACGGTTATGGCGGCCCAAACCATCACCATCGGTGCTGCCTGCTTTCTGGCGGCCATCCCAATGTGTAAATGTTCGAGGACCTCTCCGGTAAGTAAACTCGGTCATTTTGTTTGTTGCAATATGGCTCGATAACAAATGGCGACTCATCGGTAAAAACGAGATTCGGCAACTCACCACTTTCGTGCAAGCGTAGCAACTCCTTCGCTCCTCCTTTTGTTGCGGTGTAAGACCGTGTGCCTTTTCAATGGCTTGAGCCCAAGCTCATTTTTCAGTATGTGTTGCATCCGTTCCAACGATATGTTGAGCTCATGAGCCATTTTTCTTCCACTTCGACGCGGATTTCGCTCAATTCGAGCCTTCACTTTCCGAACCATTTCTGCCGATGTTGCTGTTTTTTTTATTACCACCTCATGAACGGTTTGGAAATTATAGCAGTCTATACTGGCTTCTAATGCGCCAATTGTTGTTGGTTTGTCAGTGTAGGGTACCGACTTAACGTATTCTCATCAAGAATATTAATCAAGACACCTCAAATCATAAGATCTTGAAGGCCAATTTACAGGTTAATTATGCGAAATTATGGGTTCATCGAATGTTTCCTTCGATAAGTTGATTCTTTCGTTTGCTGTAAGATACGTAGCGCCATTCCTGCTGGAACCGGATCTCTTTCATGTTCATGCTTTCCAATTGGGGAACGAAAAAGTCATTAATCATGGATCTATAGCGAATACCATTGACTATAACATGCTGATAAGCATAATTTTTGAAAAAAAATATGGTCCGATGACTGCACCAGCCCACAAACCGTTCCAAACTGTGCGTTTCTAAAGTCTCATGTTGATAATCTTTCCTCCAAAAATGAGCCTCATCGCTACGCACAATTTTTCGATTAAACAGCGGCTCCGATGTTAGCTGATTTTGGGCCCAATCACTGAAATTTCGACCCAAATGATAGTCACTCGGGTTCAATTCTTGCACGAGCTGAATCTTGTAGATCAAGATCTTTGTTTAAAATATTCCATAAAGTTATGAACGACACTGAATCAATGAATTTAAATAATCTTCAACACTTCCCTGAACGGATGTAATATTCTCTTCAGAACGCACTCTACCTCTGCAAGAAAATGTTGTGCGAAAACGGTCACAATATGGCGAATAGCGGCCTCAGATGGTCGATTATGTCAGATATATTATTGCAAATGTTGTATAAGACTGGGGCAGGGAACCATAATTCTGAGACCAAATTACAATACGTTACGTTGTTAAAGCGTGTATGTCATCGCGATAAAATTGCAAAGACTACTAAATAAAAATGATACTGACAGTTTGCAATGTGACAATTGGTTTGAGAGGTATAAATGTCTGAAGTTAGTACTGGGCAAAAAAAAACAAAAAAAACTCTTTATACGTAGCATGGTTTCCCAGGATGAAAACAGACTTGGCTAATGCCAACCAACGACTCTACATAGTCAGAGACACTATTATTGTCTCTTTACATAAAAGGCTGCGAATTTGACGCTTTTACTAAGTATTTGTGTGTACTTTAAAGAAGCATATAGTAAATTCATCTACGAATCTTGGTTCGTAGGTGACGTCGGCCTTATGTTCGCATCATGTTTCAGGAATCACCGACTGCAAAGTTATACCAAATCTAGGTTTCATCCAAGCCAAATATTCATATAAATTCTTCAAATGATGAAACTGAATTTAGAGACTTTAAGAATTTAAGAATAAAGTTCGTATGAGTGAGCATAAAACTAATAGAAATTTTCAAATATCATCATGACTTTGACTTATCTCAAAAACCACAATTAAGATTTCATCCTAAATGTCTTCTTCAAATATCATTAAACACAATTGTTGCATTCAGATAGCAAAGTCCCATTCAAATAGAACGCATCTCAAGAATATTGAATCCCCATAGCCGAACTTGCCCGAAATAGTTGCATTTCCGCTTTGAAAATACACACACCACACCACACCACACGGACGACGCCAAGCATTCTCCGCTACACTAAATCATTTCTTAAATTTAAATTTCGTTTAGAAATTTGGAATTTCCTCGAAACCAAGTGAGACATTAGTTTTTACATTTTCCATGGTGTAGGCATGACAATAGTCTCCCGCATCATGCTATCGCTCAGTTAGTGCCGGCATACGCCTGTCATATGCTGCTCATTTAAAAACGAACTGTCTTTCGAATCGCCGAATAGCGATTCTTTGATGCGACGCGCACCAAACGCGTGCGTTATTAATTACCACATAATTTTGGTTGAATCTATTTTCGAGTGGAAGTCCAATTGCCATTCATCCTGCTTAGACTGAATCGTATCATAGTAATTTCAGTCAACGCCGTCAACACTCCAATATGTCAGGGAATGTTGCTTCACTGGTAATTGGATTATTAATTTCAATCTCAGCTGCACGAATCGCCCCTAAAGTCCTTCCCCTTTGTATATCAACGAACTTAATCCAAACTTAGACTTATGATTGATGGGAGGAATAATTGGAAAAATTATGTCGAGCAAACTTACCTGCAAATGTGATGCCCATGCTTTGAGCAACATTGTCGCGGGGCAAAGAAATTGTTGCATAAGTTGATCCCCGTTCGGGAGCCAATCCGCTATCCTCAGACTGTGCCGGCGACATGGCCCGTTCAACTGAAACGGCAAATAAAATTGATAAATGATTATTTTAACCGAACAAAAATTTAATTTTTTTTCTCGTTAATTACAGAGAAATTCCACAAAAAACCTACGCAAAACGCGTGAACATAAACATAAACATATGTGAGTCTTGAGTGAAAGGTTTCATTTGTTGCGCTACACTAACAATGAGTGATTTTCATTAGAGAGAGTGAAGAAGAATGTTGCACGCCGAAACGGCAATGTAAACACTTTGTTTTGAATGTGCTTTTGGGGCTTGTTGACATTGTTATTTCGTTGTTGTTGGTGTTGTTTTTGTTTTTGTACTATTTTTGGGGTTAGCTTTAATTTTTTTTTTTTTTTTTTTTGAGAAAATGGGATGAGTGGCGGAAAGTGAATTTCATTTCAATGAGACGAAAAAAGAGAACAAAATGATTAATAGACACACGTTACGCTTGATTACACTTTAGTGGTATACTCGTACTTGTAAATTTGGGGAAAATTGTTTTTTGTTTTATTTTTCTCAGTGAGTGATTGCAAAAGTGTGTGTACTGAACTTGTAGCCAAAAAGAACATTTATAATTGATGACACTGAAACAACGAAAATATAACTGCGGACAATTAAAAAGAAACAGCTCCAATTTTGGTCTAATGGGAATGTTTTTGACTCTACTAGATTCGGAGATAATAGAGTTTTAATCGTTATAGTTCTCTATACAGGCACACCTTATTTTTTTACATTTTACTTCGAAAAGTAGAGTATAGTTTTTAGAAACCAAAAATCCATCATAAAAGCAGATCAAACGACAAACATTTTAAATTTGAGGAATGGCCTTCAGTTTGCTTCGACCGGAAATACAAGTATGCTACATAGAATCCATCGTTTAAAAGTCCGTTTTCAAGTTACTTATGGATTACCAAATAATTTTTTAAAAGTCCAAACAAATTCTCCTCTAATCTACTCCGAACAAGCTAGTAAGTAGCAACCAGTGTAAATAAGAGGGAAACACTTGCTGTAGTAATAGAAGCAATGTGTCAGGACATTGAAGATGAACCGTCGCAGCTAATGAACAGACACCAGGCAAAGCAAGAACGCCACTTGATTACTTGCTTCATCGATGGATGGTTAGATAAGAACAGAGACCAACTCAGATCGTAAATATGCGAGAATAACAAAAACCAAAATGCAACAAACCAAGGTATGAGCAACAACAACTATAACTCCTTACCACTGACGTTAAAAACTGAAAAGGGATAGGCTATGTGATTACTACAGACAACAAAAAAGAGTTTCAATTTGGTTTTAGTTTTATTTTACGCAACTGCTTGACACTCTATTCGAAGAAATCTGCACCCAAAAGGCTTATCCTATAGCATAGTATAGTACACATTAGCAGTCTTTCTTGATATTGAGAGAGCCTTCCATAATGCCAATAATCCCAACTAAAAGAAAAAATTTGGAAATGACGAAGTTCATCTTGCAATTACGAACCTAATAACTTATATGCTCCGCAACAAATATGCCAATGCAACACTATGTATTGAGGGGCACTGCCTCAAAAGGCACCTACGAAGGAGCGATATCACCTCTTCTGCAGACCTAAGTTGTTAAAGAAATACTTCTGAATCTGCGCATGATATGTTTCTAAGTGCCAACACAAGTACCTACCGGCGATCAGTGCAATTCTGAACTAAATATGCCCTTGGAATCCTTGGGGAATGAGCCAAGTTGCATAAGCTGGAACCCACAAAAAACAGAGCTTTATCTATTCACATAGAAACGGATCATGTCACAATTTGAATAAAGTATCATACTTCTAGGTGGGGTGAAAAGCCTCCTTGACAGCCAGAATGCGCTGCTACTGCAAAAAAGGTTATGGTGCCCTGAAGTCCGTTCATATTTAGGCAGACATGCTAAATTACAGTGCGATACTGTCTTTAGTTTTGTTTTGACAGCCGATTGTTGTTGACGTGTTTGGCATCTGCTGAGTAAAGACAAAAACGATTTTCGTTCTCTCATCGGACTTTTGGCATCGATTGGTAACTGTTGATGAAACCTGCATCCACTATTACACACCAGACAACAGAATGAATGGCCGGCAATGAACTGAAGCCGGCACGAGTGCTCCAAAGCGGCCGAGGGAGGCTCAATGGGTCGGAAAGGTTATGGCATCGGTTTTCTGGGATTGTCATGGCATACTCTTCATGGACTACCTCGAAAAAGGAAAAACCATCAACAGCGAGTATTACTGTGCATTATTGGAGCGATTGAAGGCCGAAATCGCTGCAAAACGGCCTCACATGAAGCGAAAAAAAATTTTGTTTTTGCAAGACAATGCGCCGGTGCATAAGAGCATCGTAACCATTGCTATCAATCAATGACTTACGACTCCAATTGGTGTCGCTTCCACCGTATTCACCCGATTTGGCTCCCTCGAACTATAATCTGTTCCCAAACCTCAAAAGATGGCTCATCAATAAAAAAATCATCGGAGGAGTGTTTTGCAGACCTCCGGAAAATTATTTTTCGGACAAATCAAGAAGTTGGAAAATCGCTGGAATAAGTGTATCAAGCTAAAAGGGGACTATATTGAATAAAAAAAAAAAAAAAACATTTAAAAAAATTTGTTTTCATTCCCAAGGAGGTTACTTTTCACCCCACCTAGTAGATAGTAAACTAAGTTCGATACTCAATGTCGAAAATGTTGGTGTAACTCCAAGACTATCCTATCGATGTAGACGGGTATTATCAGATTCATCTTAACCTACGGTATCCTAGTATAGTGACAATCCAAAAATAAGGCTAGCAACTTTAGGTTAATGTTAAAAGTACAAAGGATACGATTCCACAAATGGTAGGAGACTGATGGATGAAAAATGGAGACAGAAACTTGCGTCGAGATCTTCTTTCATCAATTGAACTTACGATCCTCTCGTCGACTTTCGGACTACAGCGGTGTAATTCAAGTTGAGGTATCATCTACCAAACTTGCGGAAATAAAGGCAAATGAGAAGAGGATATCATTATATGCATTTATTTATAGGTAGGCTCCCATTAAAGCCATCGCGACAAGATATATTAAATCGAGCCCTGTAAAGCGCTGTCGTGAAGAGCATAAGGCTCTTTAAGTTCAGAATAAGGTTTGATCTGTTGGGTCTCAGGCCACAAAGGTATGGGTAACACAATGGGTCTACACAGACCTAAGTGTGATAACCTTAGATAACCTAAACTAAGCAGCTGAGCAAACGAGTTATCAAGTTTTTTTCTGGCAACAGCCTGGTATCAAAGAACAACTTTGTAAAAGATTGCTACTACGAGCCCTGACCAAATTTATAAACAATAATCTGCTAACAACGAGTTAGGAAAGGAAAGTTCATTTGACAGAACAAATGAAAAACATATCTTACACGACACTAGCTTCGAGGATTGTCTCAGTATAGTTGACTTCGTCACGGAGGAAAATGTAATTATAGCTAGCACCCGTTTCCAACAACTCAAAATTTACAGAGGAACCTAGCAATAGCCTGGTCAAAACACATAAGACCAGTTTGATCTGTGATTAATACATGAAACAGCTCTTGTTTCCTGGACATTCGCTTGAACACAATCTTGCTTTATCCTAGTTGTGAATGTTGTGAATGCAAATATCCCGGAGAATCCTGGAGTATTGAAAAGAAAGTTGCAATCGCAAGGGATTGCTAGAGGCTCTTCTAATCGAGTCGCCAAACCCTTTCGAAAAGTACAATGCACCAAAAATCAACCGAAGAAGATCAGTGGCAATATGGTTTTGCCGACTGCCACAACAAAATCTTCCTTTGACAAAGAAACTAGAGGCTAGGCAGAAAATGGAAAAAGCTTGTGTTATCGCATCAGATAACCAAAGAAATAAGAGTCGATGGATCAGTGGGCCGGTAAGCGAGTTTGAGAATGAAACATGTGATACGAATTTCAAGAAGAGTCGGGCGAGCTCGGTACCGATTTTTGGAATCTGATACCGGCAGTAGATCACGTAAAATGAACGATGATGTCTCTAAGAATTAATGAGTCAGACAAGTCAGGGTCTTCTTGTTAAGAGAACAATCTTAGTTTTGAGAGGATTGACTACATCTAAAGCTGCCCTTTTTTCGAAGCAAATAGTCGCTGGGTATGATAAATTTAATAGTATACCTACATAAAATGTATAGGCAAATTAGAAAGGGGACGTTCGAACCATAAAAAAGTATTAAACAGTGAGACAGGAC
This sequence comes from Volucella inflata, assembly GCA_928272305.1. Classification (NCBI taxonomy): domain Eukaryota; kingdom Metazoa; phylum Arthropoda; class Insecta; order Diptera; family Syrphidae; genus Volucella; species Volucella inflata. Next base: position 71,082,779 of record OV743719.1, read on the forward strand.
ACCGTTTTCCAGGTAACTTCTGATTACTTTCGTCATGAGATATTGGGCAATTAGTCAGGGCAAGTCAGTAATCCGCAATTAGGGCCCTATTAACATACATTTTTTTCTTATTATGGATTTTAATTACAATAGTACCCTTTTGACAGTTCACTCAATGTCAATGAAAGTCCCCAGCGCGAACTACTTCCTGTCGAGTGCGCGTTAATTCTGCAAACATGGGCTTGAAATGCAGTCTCGAATGATCTTCCGCAGTTGTTGGCATCTTGTATTTTAAAGAGAATTTATTACCGACGCACCTTGGCCACATGAAGTCCATTCATTCTAAGGCAGACTAAATATTCTGAAGCTAAAGGCTTCTCTTACATTCGCCATCGCCGAAAAAACAAAAAAATATTCTTTTCAAAGTTCTCCTCAAAGTTGTCCCCAAAGTTGTACATTTTAGTTTACACATGAGCCAGGCGACTTAAAGGAGAGCATTTTATTGTTTCATACATTATAACGATCGATGACAGATATCAGCTATGCCATTGCAAATTTACTTGCACCTTCAGCATGATAACTTATTTCCAATAAAATTTCCTGGGACTGAGTCACGAACATGATACAGAACGTCACTGCTTTCGGCTCAATACAGGTATCTTCAAATCTTTTAGGTGTTCCAGTCTGTCTGATTTACCGCCTTTAAGGACTTTGACCAGCCTCCTGGTTTTACCAAGTAAGCTAACTATTCGCCAGCGGATACTATTTATGCTTATACTTTTGTATGAGGTTTTAAAATCCTTAATACGACTATATTCAGTTAAGATGATATCGATGGTACTAGAAGACTTTGAACATTCTGGAAACTAGACCATCAGTTCCAGTAGCCCTGACATAGACTATGGAGCATAGTAAAATCTTCGGAAACGAACATGTTGATGAAATGATCGTGCGAACCTCAGCCGTTTACCGCTTACTTGCAGAGGAGGCACATCGCGGCTGAAGATCCGGAATTGTCAATTCGACTCTGGTCGGAATAAATTGGCTTTTGACCGTCTACTATGTGGAAAAGTTCACGAAAACATTTCGGCCTAAAACCGTTTAAGATCCAATTTGTGCCACGAAATAATGCTATGAGACTAGAGCACTCGTATGAGGCCCTTGAGCAGTTAAAAGCTGATCTGGCTCAATGGGTTTGTAGGCAGGCAAAATTGTGTTTCTGGAATGGGGCAAATCCAAGTGATTCTCACAAGCCCTAATTGCGCCCACAAACATACTCTCTTTAGAGTGTTTTTACGTATTTTCACTCTATCGGCTTCAATTGCCAAAATTACCACGCAATGAACAGTGATAATTTTTTGGACATTATTGAACCGAACGTGCGTCGTCTGCCTATACGAGTACATTTCCCTTCACTTTGTTTTAACAACTTACCTTCCCCAATCATGAGCACTGAGCACCCTTATTTCCTTGCTTCACAACTTTTGAATGTCAGCTCAAATTAAGTACATGAATGTCTTTGAACAAATAAAATAAACTCCTCTTGCTTTTAATAAAACAAAAATCTAAACCAACTGTGTACAAAAAAAAATAAAAAAAAAACAAATTGACAATTTAATCTGAGGGTCCTTAGCCATGCGTAAATCCCGGACACATGTTTTAAGATCTCAGAAATTTCGTTCGCTTGTCGATTGCAATCACCACGCACCCACACCCAGCCACCCGCTAGGCATTTCCTCACCGCATCATACAATCTTCAAAAATATTTACTTATTCCATTTCAAATGTGTTCATCCAAAAATACACGTCCAACCGCAACTCACACATCATGCTCTGACAGATCTCGCAATGTTTTTCTTTCGAAAAAAAAAAAATAGCCAACATAAAGCGACCACAAAAACAACAGCAACAAATTTGTACTTCAAAATGCGCGCCCAAATTGTTTTCGGGCCAAATATACGCTTTTTTTCAAGTTATCTAGTCGCCAAGAACCCCTCGAACATGCTGTTTTCTAAACAAAAAAGTAAATAGATAGAAAGGCGGTCTGACGCAAAAGGCCTTCAACTCGAGTAGGAGGAGAGGAAGCACTTCAAGTAGCATCCGATAAGATCCTCTCAGATATTTTGGAGAAAAGAATCTGGGAACGTGCGGGAATTTTGATTTTATTTATGGAATTCAATGCGAAACCGAAGTGGCGGTTGTAGAGGTGGTCAGCCAGTTTGGAGGGAATCAATTTATGGGATCGGTAATTGAGTCAAAATAATTCAAAGGCATCTGGAAATCACAGGCATTTCCTTTGGCCTAGAATTGCTTGTGTGTTGATTTCAATTTTGATGCCTCATCGGCTAGATATGCGATAAATACGAATATATAGAAAGTGAGAAGAGCAAACTGATTGACGTTGACTAGATAGAGATTTGTTTTTATGGCACATTTCACGTATGGGCATCAATATTGAAAATTGCATCGTAAATTCGAATGCACTTAGGTGGGGAAGTTGAGAGTCTATTCTTCAGTCAAGCGTATCTAAAGAAATCCGATTGAGAAGTGCGTTACTTGACTTGATGAATTTATGATATAAGGAGATAATGATTGATGAGACGATGATGGCTTGAAAGGTCTTGAAATGAATGACAACAAATTACTGGATCCGAGAAGGCATTGATAATATACTAGCCAATTAAGTCAGATGATAAACAAAAATTAGATCTGATAGGAAGGTGAATGACATATATACCCACGCCAAGTCTGTTTTAAAGTTACCCACTTGCTGTGTTCCGCTAAGGACGTCAACATCGTCAGCATATGCAATTATTTCCACTTACTTAGATGACTGGCCTCAACCAGTATCCGTCTCCAGGAGGCTCTAGTCTCTGACTAACTCGGATGATGGGGGGTTTCATAAAGTCTTCCGCAGTGTGAATTTTATGCACCAATTGAAGCTAACCTAACCGTTGGGTTTCGGCGTTCCCATTATAAAGAAGACTAGATCTTCTATGGTAAAGAGACTGATGCCTCTATAGCTTGTGCGGTTTAGAGGATCTCCTCATTGGTCGATCGGACAAAGAGTCCTAAGGCTTAATTCGTTGGCCAAAATTTCCTACAACTGTATGCTCTCGGCAGTATTGGAGAAGTTCGCCAAGTCTATTACTGACCTCCCTAAGCTCGTTTTGTTTTGAGTTATGGCCAGCTGCTGTTAACTCTGAAGAAAATCGTCACTGCTAGTATTCAACTGGCATACACTCCGAAATTCTGGCGAACAGTGACAGAAGTCCTACGACTATCTGTTTTAAGGGGCACATTGTCTTAGCCGTCTTCTAAGATTGTTGCTTTCAGTCATTCCGCTCATAACTAAGGTTGACTAGTCTGATTCATCTTGTGCTGAAAAGCACCAACATCCGTTTATGAAATGAAACACTAGACCTTGTTTGAACTACACATACCATCTCAAAAGGAGATGTGGGCCATCGGCAGTTAAAGAAAATTATCGGCAAAAGATGAATAATTCATTATTAGCTGAAGTTGCATCGACCTTTCGGAGATATAGGCAATCCTGATGCCAGCGAACTATATTGTGAAGAATCGATGGAGCAGGCGAATCTATTTCATCTTATTTCATAGTGACAGCCAAGCTTCCCTTAAGGCCTTGCTCAACCGTTCAAATGACGTCAAATCTAGTTTAGAAATGAAATACTTCTCCTGAAGCAGTCGGAAAGCTGCTTTCATGGTCGCGATTAACAATGGGATCACGGTAAATAAAATCGCCAATGAACTAGCCAGTCAAGACTTAGAGTATAATTTTCTAGACAACGTACCTAAGTTGGCCAAAGACCAAATGACTGCTTCTCAGTATTTCTGAGACATAACCGACTTTTTTGCTGTCTCTCTGTAGGAAAAACTGCATACTGGTGTTATGACGCTTATGCTAGGTATCTTAGCGTGCTCAACGTAAGTATAACAACACCCTGCGACGTAGAGATATACGTCTGTGCGTGTCGTCTCGTTCACATAAGGCTGCAGGTACTTAGAGCTGATGTAATGGATTCAAGTACGATAGATAGTACGAAAAAAGTAACATGCATGGAATACATTGGACTAGTTTCATCTTTGAGTGCTTTGTTTCCACGAATCATATCTGATGCGTCTACAGCTAGCCCATCAGGTTGGCAAACTTGTTATGCTAAGTTTAAATGCATTTCTTCGCCTCTTTATGGTAGTCGATTCTGTTAGATAGCAGATTTCTATTAGTTTAAGCGGTTTTGTGATCTGCAAAAGTATTTTTTTTTTCCATATGCTTTAATCTAAGCCAAAGTTTTGTGCCGTGATCTGGCGAAACCCAGCATATCATCTTCTTGGCATTGATGTCACTAATCTTCAACCCATTATAGTGGCTCCACAGAAGTTGAAAGCGAAAATTTGAGAGGTACGAGATCATCAAATCTTATGGCGGCTAGACATATGTAGATAGTGCTTCAAGTCTACATTGTCCACTCATCTATTCCTCCTCTGGGCACATGAGCCACTGGTTATGCACGCCTTGCCTTTTGCACTCAAATGAATATTCGACAATTGAGTAATGAGCCGAACACACCACTGATCTGATCGTGTGTCAAGAAGGAAAAATAGTGTCAACTCGTTAGGGTCCATCCACGTTTCGCCAGCGATGTCAGAATATGTGTCTCAATTTTAGGACAACATTTTGAAGAATCCGCGTAAATCGATAACGAAAATCGCAGATTCTACTAGAATGAATGGATCAACAGTGCACGTATCTAATGTTCCGACCATAGAAGCTGCAAAGCGAGCAAATTCGAAACCACTGAGGCAGCTTCAAACAAACTTCCTTACCTTCAAATAAGTTAAAGTTATTCTTATCACATAACTCGTAGTCGTTGCTAAACACCGTCCCACTCACGAGCCCTTGAAGTCTTTGTTCATAACTCAGGAGTTTCCTTAGCGATTTCGAGATGTTTAGATGTACATATGTTCGGTTCTAAAATTAAAATCAAAATCATTTGTTGTTTTTGGATTATCGTACAATAAACAACATTTTTTCTATTTTAAGATTAAAATTGTTTTCTATTTCCATCTGTGACTCAGACCTCATGTGGCAAATTAATTTCATCAAATTACTTACTCTTAATGATGCCCAAAATGGCAACAAACAATTCTAATTCCACAGTGCAAATGAATTTCAAGAAAATTATCCAGGATCATGCACAGATCCCCATCGCAGCGTGACACAAAAATCCATCCAAACACTGAGTTGAACAGATATACTTGTTGTTACGCCCGACTAATAAATTGCCTGCGTGCTGGCAGTTGTCAAATGCAACTTCATTTAAGGGAACCATCTAAGGAGATGCCATCCCCCTCCTGTTCAATTGCCTACTGTCAACTACAGGCCAACAGCCAACTCATTCTCATCACATCGTCGTCGTTTGATGTAATTTTCCAACTCAATTACTGTCGACTTCTGTGGGAGATGCCTTCCTATGACAAATTCCCATCAAAGCCTCTTCAAAGTGCAACCGAAACGACATGGCATCGTTGAGAGATTTACGATACACCGTGGCTACTTTTTCACAAATTAAAGGTGGGGTGGCCGCATCCAATTCAATTTATTACAATCCACCCGCGAAATGAAATGTTCTGCGTGTTGATGTGCAGACTTCAAAACAAAAATTCGAATTGGCGGCCGGGCCAGTCGATAGGACCATCCGTAGCTAATTTCGGAAATTCATTTCAACATTTCGCAATTCGATGCGGGATACGCGCTTTCTAAGTGCTCCCGTGCTTTGATCTCCAGATATATCCGAAGGCTGACCCAAGGATGAGTTGAGTGGAACACCTTTACCCTGATGCTACTTGGAAGAGGAAATATTCATATTTATAGTGGAGCGCTTTGATTTCGTCAGAAGTCATAAATCTACGAAATTGCGGAAGCAACATGTTGCGGATTTTCTTGAATCGTCAAAGTGTGCGTCTACACTGGAGTGGGGCCTAACCAAAACCAATTTGTTGCTACGAGTATGTCGATGAAGTCGACGGATGTCGTTCGGTTCTGGTAGAATGGATTTTATTGTTTCAAAAAGTGAGTATTCCATCCCCAAACCCGGCCCCTGAATAGTAAGTACATCATGAAGAGCCCCGTTTATAATTAAATTTCTCGGTTTTGTTTTTATCTCGGCCTATGGAGCTGCTTTTATGACGATACGACAACATCAAATCGACATTGTTCAATGGAGCGTTCAAAAACATAATTAAGACCATCGATGTAAGGGAAAAAGTAGGTCCCAGTCGGGAAATTGGTGAGATTGGGAACTCTTGATATGGATTTCGTATATTAAAAAAAGTTTCCTCTCAACTTGAGGATATACGAGTAGTCAAACATTTATATTCATATATGTGTGTAGTTGAACTTGTACTCGAATGTCTGACAGAAACTTAGTTTGAACCCGCATGTAGTGTATGACAAGAAACTTTTATTAGAACAAGAAGTTTGTCTTTATTGGTATCCAAGTGTGCAGGAAGCAAGACAGAAGGATGAGGAAGTATAACAACTGATTGATGCTGCTTTTTAAAACAATTGCATTTTCTTGTTTTGTAGTTAGTCAACTTTTAAAAGACAATGACTTTCGACATGTACATATGTAGTGACATTGTTTACTGAGTAACATCGCTTTGCAAAACAAAAGTTATGCGAACAAGATACGTATTGTGACTCCTCTCCTCAAGTTTTCGACAGAGTTATTAAAATACTTAAGTTAGAGTTCCATTCCTTATGTATTCTTATTTGTTTTATAGTATAGGTACATACATGATCCGAGCGTCAGTGCCATGCTACAAATAAAACAATAAAGAAGACGGACACAAAAACACAAAGTGAAATGCATTTGCTAGACATGGAACAGAGCAGAACTTCTCAGATTCAGGATCAGAATCAGAATTGAAACAGCAAACAGAACACGTTTCTTACCGGCATTATTAAGAGATATCTACCTTTTGCTTAGAAAATTAATAAACTGAGTGTAATCTACGATGCATGTTGTGAGGTCCCATATTTAAAAGGCGCCGAATTCGGGTACAAGCTGAACATCCTGGGAGTAAACAAATTTAGATATGCACTCAACACACCGAAACAGCGCTCAACACTTCGCAACCATTCCCGAACAGAAGCGTTGTTACTTGACTGAAAAATTCAACCCGGTGTACGAAAAACCAACAACAACGTCTCATTAGATCAAATAGCGCAGATCTATTGCTTTGTTTCAAATTCCGAATCCCATTTAATTTTGCCTGTGTTAGAATGCGTACAATAGTTTGCCCGTCATTTTTTCCATGTGGAAATTTACTTGCGATCCAGAGATTTTTCTGAATAATTTTTCTCCCGCCTCAGAGCGCAAAATGCTGTCTTATGTATAAGGGCAAAGTGGAAACAGACTGGTTTGTCTCCTTTTGTTTATGCTTTCGTGATTGGTTGCCCCCTGAGATTTTTTACTATGAATAAATGCGTGTAAATGATTGCCATTATATTGTATACGATTACACCATGTTGCAATGTTACAGATTCCAAGATGTGTTTTGCCTTGTTTTGTATCCTTTTCTTGCTTATTGGCGTATGCTGCTATTAACTTCTAGCATAATGCCAATACACAGAAAGGATAACAGTACCAAGGTCACAAAAAGATAAGGAAAACATTGCGCAGTGAACCTACTGTTTAATGCATATACTTTGGTTCCTACTACCCCCAAAGTTAAAGACAGCCTCACATTCTATTTAACTAATGGTAATTGACGGTGACATGCAAGGGTGAGATAATGAATGAAACCATTATCCAGTGGAAATGATAATCAAGAATATGATGGAACCACACGACATAGCACAAGAAATTGCGAAAGTTTTATAACTTTTGAAACGTGGAAAACCTGATCATTTGGGGCACATTGTTTGGCCACAAAGGCTGACATAAGATCAGCTGATCATCTGATTGTCGCAAATGATCGGCAACGTACATCGAACCGGATCCATAACTTCATCATTGCTCAACAATTTAGAAAACGAAACCAAGATGTCCGCAATGAACGTAAAGCTGACATCGGAATAGAGGAAAACCACCGTGTATTGGTAGCTACTATACATCTTTGTACTGCACCTTTTGGCAGCGACCGATTGCTTAGATATGCAGGTGTTGTACCGAAAGCCTTTGGAGAAGTACTATACTTAACGTCAGTGATGCTTCTGCAAGCAACTCGTTACGTTCTTTTAACAGCTTGATGTTAGCTCGCCTTTCCAGAATCGAAATAAGTGGGAATTGTTCTTACGTCCATTTTTTTGCGGTGTACACCTCATCTTAAGACTGTTCGACTTTTTTTTTCGCCTCAGGTTGCTATCCAAAATCAGGCATTGAGAAGCATAGAGAGGTTACATGCAACTTGGGTGAGTCCTCATTTAGAAAAGGAAAGTAAGTACATCTGAGGTGTACTCGAAAACATTGGGAAGTCAATGTAGGTGTATGACTTATCAGAGAAAACTTGTGGGCATTAGCAACCAAACCACATCCTGCTTCCAGAAGCGATCATTATTTCGCACCTGTGAGCATCGACGACCTATATAACGCAGTGAAAAATGATTTTCTGTTATAACACTTACGCACTTCAAACCTGAAAAAACTGCAAATCGGACGGCGGGACTACCTACCACCTTACTGGTGGTCAGAGTTCCAAACTTTATCTGGTACTTTCTACTTGACGGAAATATGGTATGCTGACTTCGGATGGGGAACACTAGTTCACACCAGCTTAGGTGAGTCTTCTACAGCAACAGATGGCGTAAAGTTGAAAAAACATTGACGATACAGGCCATGAAAGAAAACAAGTCTGTTGGTATGGACGACATCCAAAACTCCCATGTCAAAAATCCTACAACGAACATTAGGAGAGCATAGAAAAGGAAGATTTTCCTGAAGGTTGAAAGATAGGAGTGCCGAAAAGGGAAACCTGATAAAACCCTCTCCAAACGGTCAAGTTTGCTTTCTATAAACGGTGGGTAAGCTAATAGCCTGATAATTTCGGATCAAGTAAAGGTGGTCTCGCATTGACCACATTAACACCTTATGGATCATCACCCTTTACCTTCCTCAGCTAAAAGGTGATAACGGCAAGACCGATTCCAGTAAATGTCATGTCTTACACATCGGTAAGGTGTCAGAGAAATTTAAGGTTCGGAGGGCTGTACGAAAATTATGTATTATTTCTCCGCTGTGATTTTTTATATTAGATGCACAACTAAGTTCTCGCCTGTCAATAGATGGCTCCAGCAGTAAGTGCAGGCCGATTTTGACACATTCAAAACGTCATGAACCATGCTTAGGCATATGTAAGCAAACCGTTTTGACACATTAGTGATTTTGTTTTGGCGTGACATACTTTGTGTAAAAATGTCCGATTTTGTGCCAAATAATCGTCATTTGCAGGAAGATTTGATTTCCTTCCTTCATTCGAAGAAAACCGCGGCTGAAGCTCGTCGAGAGCTCCAAAAAGTTTATGGAGATGCTGCTCTTTGTAAAACAAAGTGCCGTGATTGGTTCCGTGGCTTCAAAGACGGTGATTTCGATGTTGACGACCGTCCGCGTGAAGGACGGCTTACATCCTTCGAAGACTCTGAATTGGAGGTATGGCACGATGAGGATAAGTGCCAAGCGCAAGAAGAGCTTGATTCAGCATAAGGAGTTACCCGCCAAGCCATTTTCAAGCGATTGCATGTGTTGTGAATCATTTAAAAACACGGAACTTGCTTTCTTTTTGATATGAAGCGAAGAGACGTTTAGCGTTGTTTCTTCGCCTATGAACAACTGCTCCAGCGGTAAAAAAGGAAGGGGTTTTCTACATCGCATAGTGACGAGGGACGAAAAATGGATTAATTACAACAACACAAAGAGAAGAAAGTCATTTGAACTGCCCAGTCATGCTTCTACGCCGTCGGCTCGGCCGAATATTCACGCTACGAAGGTTATGATGTATATTAGTTGGGACGAAACCATCACTGATGAACGGTATTGACTACAATTGATGCGATTGAACCGAGCACCGCGCAAAAACCGGCCACAATACGAGCAAAGGTACAGTGATTGTACAACATAACAACTCTCGGCCTCATGTTACCAAACTAGTTAAAATCTACCTGGAAATGCCAAAATGGGAAGCCTTTCCCCACCCGCCATATTCCCCAGATATTGCGTCGTCCGATTAATACTTGTTCCGTTCGATGGCACATGATCTGGCTGATCAGCAGTTCGGCTCATAAGAAGACATCAAAAAGTGACATGATTCGTGGAAAGCCTCAAAAGATGAACACTTTTACCATAACGGTATTCGAACTCTGCCAGAAAGATGGGAAAAAGCCGTAGCTAGCGATGGGCAATACTTTGAACGATTCATTTTTTCACAATAAATTTGCATTTTCATCAAAAAGGGCTTAGTTTCGCACATAACAGTTATCAATTATGTTATGGAGTTAGGTCTGACTAAAGCAAATATGGGGCTGTGGTAGAATATATCTTAAACCTTTTAACTACACTAATGACGTTTGCGTCAATGGGCCTGCACAATGGCCAACAACTTCAAATCAGAGAAGAACATGATAGGGTTCTTAATAAAGATGGGAAAGCACCTTTTTCTCTTAGTACAACACCAGCCGCACCGAACTTAACATTGACGAGCAGTAAGTCCAGAAAGAAAGGAAGCTTTCTACAATATATCAAGGCAATATGGTCTCAGAAGATAATGAATTGAAGTGGATGAAGTCACCAAAAAAAATTATTTTCAGCACAAGAACAAACCTACGACTCAGCATCAGTGCTTTTTAATTGGTGTAGTACATGGAGAGTGGCGATGATGATGAAACCTTCGCTATATCTTAGGGATCTTGTGGTCGAATCTTCTTCTTCTATCGAATCACCAACTGCATGTGATGTCGGACCATAGACATAAAAATGCGGAGGAGAAAGCATTTGTGCTGATTTAGGAAAGCACAAGCGCTAGTGTTGGCTTATGAGTTCTAATTATCTAGGCTCTTATAAACGTTTTGAAAAATCAATAAAATGGGTACGGGTATCGATCTGTAGAAAGCAAAGATTTCGCTATTGAGGAACTTTCCTTTCTTCAAATGGCATTGATAGGATTCGATCAGTTGGTGTACTAAGACGGGAGGATGTATAGAGAGTAATATCTTCCTAGTGGACAAAGTTTAGAAAATCCACTTTTTTTCGAACCATCCAAATGATACTGAAATTTCATTCATCTGAGCAAATTTTTATACTCGTAGATGGGTTTATGCAGGCTCCGTATGTAGTTTTTACCTGAAACTTTAAATAGCTCAGCGGGTGTCTGGAGGGCTTGAGCAATCTTTTGGTGGTCTGATTGGTGGAATTTTTCAAAAACCATCGTCTACTTGTATACTAAATTGACTAGTTATTGTAGTCTCTGCGATATCCAATTAAGGGGCTAAAAATATTCTCAATCTACGCAATTCATTTCGAACAACATCTTATCAAAACCGATCGCTGATATCTGGTTCCCTGGGAAATCCCTAAACATAACTGCTCTTCCACGACTCGCTTTGAGGTAAACCCAACGTAGTTCCCAGGCAATTCTTCACACATTCCTTAACCTCTTAAACTTTTGAAGATTTCTTGTCAGAAAGAAAATCTATTGAAAGTTCATTGATCTTTGCTACGAATAAAACGATCACTTCGATCGTTTCCATCTATACTCGTACTATCCACGACCCTTCAAATTGATTTTCCCGTCTCGGATTAGTGAGAGAATTATTATTCCGTGCATTATTAACAAATCCATGGATAAGTGTTTTCTCAGCCACCCTTAGACTCCCACTGGAACGTTTCGAATTCCCCAGGAGATATGTTGATGTCAAAGGAACAGAAGTGAGAGAAGAAAAAAAAGGGAAAATCCCGCTCATGAAATTGTTCATGGATAATTTCCAAAAATATCACGTTTGCCACGTTTTCAACGTTTTCCAAGCGAACCTCGGAAATTCGAAATGAAAATTCCATTCCTTACTCCAGGGCTGTCCGGAATGTGTGACCTTACTCAATGTATGCTATTACTTCTTCCTTCCACACCGTCGTCGGTCGGTCGCCACCGTCATTAGTGGCACCTAGTCCTCCATCATCCAGAAAAGTACTCATCTAGTCATCCTTCACATGTGGTGTGGGCATGGTGATGGTGAGCGCTTCAATTAATGACTCATTTGGTGTCCTTTAATAGCTGGCGACGTTCCTCTTTTTTTTATTTATTTTTTTTTTTTTTTCTTTAGCCTCCCCAAAAGGCAAGTGCGTTTAATATTCAGTCAAGGAAATTTCCTCCGGCTCAGTCCTGGGGAATGCCAGTGCTTCATTGTCATCGTCATTTGGTGCAGATACTCGTACATTCATACGAACTCGAACTTGTTCTCGTAGATAAAATGAGTGTATTTCGCCTTGCAAGGGGTTAAGTATGCGGGACTCGAGTTATAAATCATCAGAGATGACGTATACGAGCATGTAGCGCACCAAATCAGGCACAGTGGGACGCTTTCATTGATGACAGACGACGAAAACGTTGAAGACTATGATACTGGCGACGGATAGCATCGTTGGCGGTTCGTTAGAACCGGAACTTTACTCGACTTAAGGAGTTGACTGTTTGTTTTATATTTTCCAAATAGAGTGTATGTATTTGTTGGAATGTTATTGGGATACGAGTATTTTCCATTTCCTTTACTCCTCATATCGTTCTACAACCCACCCTCCCCCTACAGTCTTTCAACTAAGAACGACAAGTGAAAATGGATTTATGACGTTTATGTGAAACAACAATTAAATGGATTTTGTCATTTCATTTGAAGAGGGTGTTGGATTTCATCGATAAAAGGTGTTAGGTGTTGTGTTATGTCAATGATGCGATTATGCTCAGTCATAAATGACAGAGAAGGGTTTCAGAGAATGTTTGGAGAAGTTGATGAAGAAGTTCTTGGAATTGAATATACTGATAGGTTGGTTGATGATATAATTATCTTAGTTGACATGATTTGATGTAACCAGTAGGGAGCTCTCCTGGGTCTGAGCATTTTCAAGACGGGCGCTAACCTCTAACCTAAGCACCCCAACATGTTAAAAAGTTCTTTTTACAGTTCAGCCCTTTTACCAAAGCTATAGTACATAGGAAGTAGCCACAAATAAATAGGGCGCTAATAGCAATATGTAAATAAAGCGACACTAGTTGCAAAAATTTGTGCATCTTACGAACTAAAAGTTTTCATCTGACAATGTTATCCTAATGGCAGATGAGTTTAATTTTAACTACATAGAAATATACTCGTATAGAAAAAAGAGAGAAAAATCTTTCTATTAACTGGTCCAATACCAATAATGCTCACTCACTCACTACTTTTTTCAATAAATCTGGCCGTATGGTGTCAATGGTGGCTTGAATATTGGCTTCCATTGCTTCAAAAGTTGCTGGTTTGTCGGCCTAACCCAATGACTTAACATAGTCCCGTAAAAAGTAATCGAGAGGCGTTAAGTCGCACGAACGAGTGGGCCAGTGGCCAGTAACAGGACCACTTCTGGAAATAAAGTCGACACCAAATTGATTTTGCAATAAATTGATGATTAATTGATGGTTAATTGATGGTTGTAAGGCAGGTTTCGCCGTCTTATTGGAACCAAATATCGTCGATGTTTAGCTGATAAATTTTTGAAACAAAAAATCAGTCAGCATGGCTCGATAGCGCTCGCCATTCACGATAACGGCAGCTCCTTTCTCATTTCGAAAGAAATAAGGACCGATGATGCCGCCAGCTTGTAAACCGCACCAAATAGTCAATTTAAATGGATGTAATGGTGATTCGTTAACAATAACTCCACGAATTAATTGATCACGAAGCCGATTATTTGTTTCAAAGTAAATTCCCACCATTTGGAAGCGTTGTTCTAGCGTTAAACGATTAATGATGAATTATCAAACCTTACTGAACAGAAATGTCAACACAGTTTGACATTGACAGCTATCAAATCATAGACACCCACCGTCGAAACTTCTCATGCAGCTAAAAAAAAAAACACCTTTTCTAGGTGGGGCGAAAAGTAGCCTCCTTGGAAATGAAAAAAATTCAATATAGTCCCCTTTTAGCTTGATACACTTATTCCAGCGATTTTCCAACTTCTTGATCCCGTCCGAAAAGGAATTTTGCAGAAGGTCTGCAAAATACTCCTCCGTGGCGATGATTTCCTCGCGTGAGCTGAATTTTTTATTGATGAGCCATCTTTTGAGGTTTGGGAAGAGATAATAGTCCGAGGGAGCCAAATCGGGCGAACACGGTGGATACGACAGCAATTGGAGCCGTAAGTCTTTGGTTTTAGCCGTAGTTGCGATGCTCTTATGCGCCGGCGCATTGTTTTGTAAAAACAAAATTTTTTTTTGCTTCATGTAAGGCCGTTTTGCAGCGATTTCGGCCTTCAATCGCTCCAATAATGCACAGTAATACTCGCTGTTGATAGTTTTTCCTTTTTCGAGGTAGTCCATGAAGAGTATGCCATGACAATCCCAGAAATTCCATTGAACTCCCTCGGCCGCTTCGGAGCACTCTTGCCGGCTTCAATCCGTTGCCGGGCACTCATTCTGTTCTCTGGTGAGTAATAGTGGATCCAGGTTTCATCAAACCAGTCACCAATCGACGCCAAAAGTCCGCCCGATTCCGCATCAGCAAGTCCAAACACTCTTCCCGAGTGCTCTCGCGTTCATGTTTTTGGTCAGGAGTGAGCATGCGCGACACCCAGCGGCAGGATAATTTTTTCATATGCAGAATATTGCCCAAAATATGGCGTGTGCACTCAGTACTATTTTTTGTGGTATCTGCTAGCTTGCGCACCTCACTTTCCGGTCAGCCAACCCCATTTCATGTATTTTTTTGACATTGTCCTCTGTATCCGCATCGGAGGGCTTGCCGCTGCTGACTTGATCGGTAGTGGAGTTGCGGCCACCACGAAACTCTCGAAACCAATATATGACGGTGTAATCTGACGGAGCATTAGCCCCATAATATTTATCCTACTTTTCTTTTGTTTCCTTCGCCGTTTTGCCTCTCAAAAAATAATGTTGTGTGAGAGAACGAAAATCGTTTTTGTCTGTACTCAACATGATGCCAAACACTTCAACAACAGTCAGCTGTCAAAACAAAACTAAAGACAGTATCGCACTGAAATTTGGAATGTCTGCCTATATATGAACGGACTTCAAGGCACCATGCAGTAGCAGCGCATTCTAGCGGTCAAGGAGGTCACTTTTCACCTCACCTAGTAGATGGAGACCTCACATTGGGTGGCTTTCAAAAGTGAAGAGGACCTCAACCGACTTGGAGTGCGCAACTAGAGGCAGGTTGCATAGGACCAGGCTAACTGGACGTACTTGTTTGGAGGTACCAACTTTACCTTAGTAAGTAAATAAGATCAACAAAGTATATGGACTAGAATTGCATCAAGTTGCAAAAATTCCTTTCCGATGTTGCAAATTCAGCACATTTTTCCCGAAAATTTTACTTTCTGCTCACTGCTAAGCAACGTTTTAAGATTGTGCTAAGCTTTGCTGATCAGTTCAATGTATTGGATAAAATAAATGACACAGCCTCCTGAGAAGCCTACTGCAGAAGTTACACGAGTTTTGACAACAAAGACTATTCATTTGTTGCTGACTGACTTACACTTGCATAAAATTGCTGATACTTGGTCACTGGTGCCGAAGATGCTAATGTTGTAGGCATAATCATATTTGGCTAATTGTTCTACATTAAGTTTCGTATAACTTTTGCATGTTACCTTTCTAAAGCTTGCTTTTCCTTAGTTTGATTATAGGGTTTACTGTCTATTAAGATGTCATTTCTACACATGTGTACAGGAGTTGGGTTTTTTTTATACCGACGCACGTCTAGACAAATCCGAAAACTAATCGGATACAAACCATAACAATTGTCTAGATGGCGACATCAAGCCAAACTCACAAGACATCCAGAAATCCCAAAAGATATTTGCTTCTATTGCTTCCAGTCTCAGTTTCCAACATCACGATCAGTCGTCCAATTTTAGTAAATATCCCGTTTTGTCAAAATCCCAAAGGATTATGTAAACTATTCCCACTTTCTACCACCAGCTATCGTCCCACAACTCTCATAAACAAAATTTCAAATGATCTCGCAACATATTAACATGATCATGCAACACGATCACTTTATGATGGCCATCAATTTGCCCTTTGTATAAGCACACCGAAAACTCACTAAAAACTGACAGAACCAGACAGAATAGCTCCTTCGAGACTTCGAGACTTTGGAGTCGTCAAGACTTCATGACTAGTCATAGTCATAGAGACTTTCCATTTATTACAATGTGTATGTGTGATCTCCGGAGCTACAAAGAACGCCAGATACATAACATAGATTGTGGATTAAAAAAAGAGAAAAAAAAAATATCCCATTAACGGCATAAAAAACGACAGAAAAAAGGAAACGTGAAAAACTTTGGAATCTCGAGTCCAGAAATAGCAATCACTCTGCGCTGCTGTGCTGTTGAGTACGCATTCTGTTCGATGGATGACATGCGGTTGGATTTATCTTTACAGAGAAGCGTAAATCCTAGAAGAAATGACTTGTCTTCCATTCAAATTGTTTTTGCCGCCCTTTCTAGAGCGTCTTTGCCATTTGTTGTTGGTTTTTGTTTGCATTTAAATCTGGAGTGGCATCGTCGCCTTTGCCGTCGTCGTCGGCGGACACGTGTTAATTAACTAAAATTTTGCACGATGAGCATTGAACTTTGTAGCGGCATGTGCGTCTAGCCGAGAAATGGAGTCGACAAATGTGACTGATGATGGAAGTGACATTTGAACGAAAGACATCTGTTGGGATGGGTATCAGGGTGTGAAAATGATTGTTGACCAAAGGAAGTCCATGTAGATACTGGAACTCGATGATTTCCTCGAGGAAATCTATCATGTTTGGGGTAGACACACCAATGATGGCTTTCACGACGTAGACGATAATTCCCAATATTTGACGTAACTTAAAACAAAACGCCCAACTACCTCGCTCTCAGATCAGTCCTTAGCTAATTGTGTTCACCTAAGCCCACCAATGCGGTTGGAGGTGAGGGTCCTTTTTTACTCATTCGATTCGCAAGTGGAAACAAAGGGGTCCCTCGGGCACATCATTGATGTATACTACTGATGTCTAGTGTGCAATTTTAGACTTTACTGTGCAAATTCGGGTTACTTCAGAACTCGTCAAGATAAATATAACGTCTTGGAGTATGTTCAGCCGTAGAGCTGGATGTTGCTCGAAGGTGGTTGTCAGTTATCAGCTCGTCATGTTCAGAAGTAAGGGGCTCAAATCCCTGCACCAAATTCAGCTTCCTGCTTAAGACAAAATCTGCTCTCTCACCTTTGAGAAAGTCTAAAAAATCGCTGGACCTAGTGAAACAGTAAAGTATGAACATGAATATCAAAGGCAGTACAACGCCAGACTTCACAAAATGATAACGAACAAAAAACTCATGCTGACGTTGCATACAAATTCCATACAATACTACAGTCTTTGACCTGCTAAGTCCATCATCGACCAAATTCCCACTCTCCGTGAGATTTTGGAGAAGTGAATGGAAGAGCTGTATCTGGAGCAACGAAGTAGACACTATACACTATACACCATTCCTGTGCTGTTGTAAGATGCTAAAATATAAACATGAACACCATTGGTCCAGCCCGAAAGATCTTAGATAATGAAAGACCTTACCTGACGAGCGCAGTTAAACTGCGACCTCATAGTGAACATTTGTTTGGAGAAGCATGTTGTCTAAGACCCAGAACCGCATCGTTCGGTAAGTTGCTGTCAAGAGTTAAAACTTTTCAAATACAAGTGCGGGAGAAAGGCAACAAATAATAATCTGGCGAAAAAGGTTAATCCTAAGACACGGCAAAAAGATTTTGCGGTACAGATGGTAACATCAACAGTAGGAGAATAAGTACTTAATACTTATTCAACTTCAGTATTTTTGTTGATAAGGAAAATATAGACAGTAGTCCGCTTTCTCTATTTTGACATGGGTTTTTGACTCTGAAATATCTGGGCCCTTTCATGGAAGGTTTCAATGAAAAGAACTGATCCATAGTCCGGAGGCCGGCCACGTAAAAATCACATCGTTTCGAAGAAACGAACTCCTGATCTGCACATGAAATGCTAAGTCCTCCAATGAACTTCAAACTGCCGAACAATTAGCGGGACCACTTAATTGCTGCAATATAACTGGCATCCGAGAAGTGCGACAGAATGGACCGGGCAAAAAGAAGATAAGGAACTACGACATATACTGCTGCAATTGCTACAATAGAATATGAGCGCATGTCGGCACAAATGACAAAGACGGTTTCCTCTACCTGCTGAGCGTACATTTGCCCTAGATACAGCTTTAAAATTGCCACGGGTTCTTAGAACACAAAGCTTCGCAGGAAGATACCTTTCATGGTATTGTTAGAAAATATAACGAACACGAAGCCATATCTGAAAACTTATCCAGGCTAAAAGAATATTGAGGGACGGGGAACACTGTCTTGGCGTCAAATTAATATTCATAAAAGTACATGAAAGACTCCCAATAAATCATCCGTGGTACAGAATGATCATATTGTAGTTCTACCTTGTTGTAGAAGATCATCCCAATAACAAGCTAAAATCACAAGATCGCCAAAGTGTCCCTTGCTCTTTCAAGAAATCTCTCTCTTGGCCACGACACTAAGGAAGAAGTGTACGGAGCGATCTGTATACACTAACTCGAGCAGCGAGATCTACAAGCAGAAACATGAGTAGAGGGCAAAGAGGATAAGATCGACGCTATTACAGCACTAAAGTTCGAAGATTGGGTTTAAGAAAACCAATCAGAGCTACAAAGTCTGAACCCCAGCGCAAACAAGAGAAAGCTATGATTAAATTGTAGCTGAAGCTGAGGATATAGATGAAATCTAAAACAGTCAGGATACCCCTTTCATCATTACAGTGATCGCGCTAATGTTTTTGTCTACCTAAACAAAGTAGAGGTGGGAATATCTAAACCTAAGTCGTCTAGACCAGTTAGTAAGACCACACACTTATTATAGACCACTCATGTACTAGAGGGAAACTCAGCATTGTTTGTTAGACCTTCAAGAAGAAGACCCTATGCAACAGACTTTGAACGAATTGAAGTTATTCCATTTAACAAATCTGTGCTTTGCTGACTTCATTTACGTCTTAATACAGTTTGTTGAGTTCGTTGTTGCAGTCTGTCCTCCATTCAACCTTCACGCATCTTCTTCTTCTTCTTCTTCTTATCCTTTTATTAACCCTTTCCTCGTTGTACGAACTTATGTGTAACGAGTTTCCCATTTTTACTGCATCCCTGCTGCTCCGCTTATGGGGTTGGCTAATGTCGCAGACCGCAGAACGCGCCTACATACTGCTCGATACTGGATCGCTTCAATGGTTAGCCCCAGACTGCGTTGTTGCGCATTTGCCATCTGAGAAATCCAGGATTTTCCGCAGACCTCCTTTGAACGCGGCAATGCCAGCTTATTCTATTCGCCTCAAGCTGTTCGGTTACCGAATTCTTTATATGTAGACTTCCTCTTACACGCGTAGACCTAATGCAATCGCGTTTAGTGACTCCACTTCCCGCCATTTCATCCACCCCACACTCACTCTGTGGTTTACGTCGTCGTCACATTTCGCTTCCATGTTAACGATTGATGTTAAGTACTGAAAGATAGTGCTTTTCGGAAGAACTATTCCGTCTAACATTATATCCGGAACAGATCGCAACGGATGCGCAAATGGGCACGTCAAACGCCCCGTCTTTGAACGACTTATTTTAAACCCGTTTCTCTCTAGCGTATGAATCTAAGGTGTTCTGCAAATCTTCGACGTTATCGCTTAGGGTTTTCCAATACTTGACAACCTTTTTTTTTAAAATAAAACTTTTTTTTTTTCAAAAACTTTATTATCGGCTTGAAATACAATCAAAACATTTATGAATGGAACTCGACTTCGTTCATATGGCCACCGCGGACACGTTTGCAGCGGTTGATTCGTTGGACCCAATTTTCAACGACTCGGCCACACGTTTCGGTTGAAACGGCCGCTATTTCGCGTTCAATGTTGGTTCTGAGCTCTTCCAACGCCGTCGGCTTGTTGGCATAAACCAATGACTTAACGTAGCCCCGCAAAAAATAGTCAAACGGCGTTAAATCGCACGAACGAGGCGGCCAATCGACTGGCCCATTTCTTGAGATAACACGATCACCATACTTACTCTTCAATAAATCGATTGTAACGTGTGCTGTGTGGCTTGTGGCACTATCCTCTTGAAACCACGTGTCGTTCAAGTCCATATCTTCCAATTCGAGCCAAAATCTTTATGCAAAATACGCTATAATGTGGTCTGAGCGATGCCCAATTCTTCAGAACGCCGTGGAATTGACTGATTTAGATCGCTTGCTACGGACGCCTGAACGGCAGCGATATTTTCGACACTTCGACACACCCGTTGTCTCACTAACACGGCAAAATCACACAACGAATATGTAGACTCAAATTTTTGCACTAAACTTGTTATTGCCTGTCTACTAGGGAGAGAATTACGAAATTGGAATTAATGCAACTTTAGCAGTCACCGACTCCGAATTTCGGTAGAAAATTTTTATAATTTGCAGACGTTGCTCGTTCGTGTACTTTACCATTACTGAATATGTAATGAATGCAGTCTTTTAAAAGATAGTCGAATACTACGTTAAAGAGGAAAGGGTTAAGGACACTACCTTGGTGCATTCGACATTAGTTGGAAATTCTCTCATTTGTCCAGCAGAGCTTTTAATCGCAGTTATCACGTTTCCTTACATGTCTTATATTGTTCTAACATATGTTTCCGGTACGTTTTAAGACCTCAGCGCGGTCCAAATGAGATCCCTAGGCACTCGAGAGATTTTTCTCTCGAAGGTTTTGAATATTTACTCTGCTTTCCTTCCATCAGAACACAGTACATGTTGAAATGATTTTTCCTGAACAGATGATAGTACGCACGAGGTTGAAGAATGATGCAAAGACACAAACTTTCTTCACATTGTTTCCGAAATCAAGTTCTTTCACTGTCTTACAATTTGATTGTAGAAATCATTGATTACCCCGATAAATTAATTTCCCAATATTTCTTAAATTTCTCAATTGCCAAACACGTGCTCTATTAACTCAAAAACATAAACCCTTAGATTAATGAATGCCAATCCCGAAAGAGGAACCTGTCACAGCCCAATCAAATTGAATATGAAATTTCCAACCAAATCTGACGGCCACTAGTTCTAATCCATTCAAGTTTGCTCATTTGAGAGATTTTTGCCCTCTTGCCCTCATTTGGATATCTCTTCATTAAGAAACCCCAATTATCATTGACGTAATATCCATAAAGATTAGCCGGAGTTTTTTTCCTTGTTTCTTGAAAACAGAAACGATCTGCGTAGACCAGTCAATTGCTAGAACTAGAACTCCCTCACTATGTGGTATTGACTTGGGTTACTACATAGTGCGAGTATACCCAAACTCAGAACCACTGTGCATGCATTCATTGAGCTCGTAAATTTTCCAACAAATGATTCAATTCAAGATACGAAAATGTCTCTCATTGCAGTGGTTATTGCCTGCTGTTTTATTAGTGAATTCCGAGACCACTCCGTGGCATCAGGCACCAGGCAACATCGTCATCATCATCACCACCAAGTCGACAAGATGCAGAGCACCAAAGTATCAGGGTAGCAAGCTTCAACTTCAGATTCCAGCACCAGTTGAGAGTTAGTTGGATAATTGTGTGCGGGAGTCAAAATGCAATGCACAATTAACGGTTTTTAATTAAATTTCTTGAGCTCATGAATTGGTACACAGCTGCTATGATTAGACTTTCCGATAGGGGAGGAACATGAGCGGCGATGAGGTTCAGCACCATTGGATCTGTCAGATCGATACACATGCATTGACCACTTGAGTCAGTGGATACGCCATTTGTTACAAATAAGACGATTTTCTGTTGGAATTGTTTGGCTTTTTCAGTATGTGGAAGGATCTAAAGTATTCAATGAGCGCTGATCCACAAATACCACAATCGTTGTAATCGACGATTTAAAATCTTGAAAACTGTTTTCAGACAATATTCTCAAAACTAGAAGGTGCCTTCAATTACCTCAATACATCCGCAATCACGACATCCGTTTTCAGCTCTGAAGGGACATGACTTACTTAATCAATCTTATGCTAAAGAACAGGATAATCAACTCCAAACTGGGTGGATCATCTGTTAAGAAATATGTCAGCAGGGCTACGCCTTCAGGTGGTGTCCTCTCACCTTTTCTCTGGAACTTAGTGGTTTACTATCCGCTGATATATCTGGAAGGGGTTAGTAAACAGGGTGGTTGCGTATGCGGATGGCATTGCTGTAGCCGTCTCGGGAAAACATCTTTATACGATTAAAGAGCTCCTACAGTCTAACCTCAACATACTAACACGCTGAGCGGATCGTTGTGTTTTGGGAATAAACACCCATAAAAACGATTCTGTCCTCTTCTCTAGGAAATATAAAATTAAAGACACAGCTAGAAAAGCCTCAGTAGTTTTATTCTCTTGCAAAAAAGCCATTGGGAACAAAAGGGCCTCCAGCCTCGTATTGCCCATTGGACATACATATGTCTCGGTTATAAGAGCGATACTCACTTTTAGAGTGGTTTTATGGTGGACGGACTTAGGCAAAGCAATTAATTGCATGCACCTAAGCAAAGTCCAAACAACAGCAAGTCTGGGCATAAGCAGAGTTCAACGCACAATTTTCACCGGCGCTCTGGATGTTTTCTTTCACTTAATACCCCTCGACATTTTCAGCAGACCAGTAGCTGCTAACGCAGCTATGTATTAGCCTCATAGAAACTTCGCAGTGGGCAAGTAAACTTTTCGGCCGCTGACACTAGGAATCCTACCAGAGAACAATGACTCCAGCATCGCCTTACATTGTCATGAGAATGCCTTCATGGACTTCGAATCGATCCATTTTTAGATGGTTTCAAAATTGACAGTGGGGTTGGTGACGGTGTTTTCGCTGATAAGCTTCACCTTTTTTTTTTTTTTTTATAATTTACGCGCGCCTCAAGGAGTTTATGATACCCTTTTACTGTCGCCAGGGCGCGGGCGGAAAGATAGAAGGAGAAGAAAGGAAAGTTGTTGTGATGTAGTAGTTTGAAACTCAGGTGTGATTGGTTTCGATATTCACTTTCCAGGGGTGGGAGTCCGAATAGGACGGAGAGTTTTTCTTCACACGGCATGATTAAGATTGTGAATTTGAACGGTTGTTTTGTGCTTGAAACTCTACAACAGCCAAAAATCTAGATGTCAGTGTTATGCCTTCACATGCAGATTTTTCTGACTAAGTTCCAAGTACGCAATAAAAAACTTGTCATGAGTAGGATTCGAACCTTGAATGTCCGAGTGAGAAGCGATGGCTAGTACTACTACACCACGGCCACCCACTTAAACCTCTCATTCGATCTTCCTAACCACTATAGTGTGCTCTCGGCAGAAATTATGGCAATCAAAGAATCCTCGTCCTGACTGAAGAAAAATGTGATATCTGCAACAGATATCCGCATCTTTTCCAATAGTCAGGCCGCTATCAAATCCCTGGACTCTTGTTCTTTTAACTCAAAGACAGTTATAGACTGCATCATCTATAATCATCTCTCATGGAGATGGCGGAGCAGTTCAACATTCAACTCTGTTGGGTGCCGGGACATAGAGATATGACACCCGAACTCCTGTTACCGCGAAAGTCTTATATTATGTCGACTTTCCCTGTGCTCAGGAATGGTTTCGGCCGGAATCTGGAAAAAGAAATGAAAGTAGTTGAGTCTTCATCAGCTTCCCCAAACCGAACTAGAACACGGCGGAAATATGAAGCACGACTACGTGAACTTTAATCCACGTTATGAAAACTTCGGACTGTCTTCCAAGCAAAGAAATACACAATCCTGATGAAAAAAATACAATAAACTCGTTTAGTGTGAAAAAATTTGTGGGAATGGCAAGGCTTCTCCGAACGCATTTAGAAAACTGATTGAGCCTCGTGTGGATCCAAGGCCACAATAGGATCTCAGGAAAACAACATCAGTGATGAACTTTTTAGGTAAGTTTCGGACAAGGGTTTCTTAGATCTCCAATCAGCTAATGGTCTGCATCCTTATCACAAGCACAATTTAATTAGTGACTTAAAACTAACACAACTGACTTAAAGATTGGGAG
This sequence comes from Volucella inflata, assembly GCA_928272305.1. Taxonomy (NCBI): domain Eukaryota; kingdom Metazoa; phylum Arthropoda; class Insecta; order Diptera; family Syrphidae; genus Volucella; species Volucella inflata. Next base: position 71,107,161 of record OV743719.1, read on the forward strand.
TAGTAGAAGAGAAACGCAAAGGTAATGGACAGTTTTGAGGAGCAGCTTTTTGAGGTGTAAAGCGACGAGAGGCTGGACATTTATGTTACTAGTTAATATCAGAAGAACAAAAACAACATCAGCAACTTTCGATGTACAAAGGGAGATAGTAAGCCAACCGATGTAAGTCGCTGAGTTAAGATTTGTTAAGAACCTAAAACGAGGTATATAAATGAAAGGAAAAACATCCACAACTTTGAATCGTGCATTGCTTGCTTAACTCGTATGTAATTAGAAAACCCATCGAATGTTTAATGACATTGTGTACGTATCACATGAAACAATCTTTTACAATCACAGTAGGCAAAGACTCAGTACTAAAACATAATTTTTTTATTGATCCTAGTCCTCCAATATTTGCGGCCCGGGTCAAACCCGGACAGATTTATTAATGCTTATTGCAAGCTAATTCTTAGAACTAACAATTTTCAATTAAAACTAAAGATAACAACTAAAGGGTGGGAGCGGTTAAAAAAAAGTTAGGATGTGAGGCATAGGTGGAAATAAGAGTGTTTTTAAGAGAGAGTTTGGTGAGATGGTAGTCGAAGAGAGGCAGAATATCGTTAACTTCACGAAGCATTCTAGACATTGGCTCCAAGTGTCCGTAATTCGTTCGGTGAAGATTTGGCCGGAAAAGTGGCACAGACCTAAGATTGCGAGGGTTTGTATTAAAAGAAATAAGTCGAAGTAAGGAAGGACAATCGATATTACCAACTAAAATTTGATGAATAAAGAGGATGTCGGCAATTTTTCGACGTATAGAAAGGGGTTGTAAATTTATAAGTTTCAGCCGATCAGTATAAGGTGGTAAGTTTTGGCTATCATCCCAGGGAAGACCACGTAAAGGGAATCTCAAAAACTTGCGTTGAACAGCTTCTATTCGGAGAATGTGTGTTCTGTAGTAGGGTGACCACACCTAGCTTGCATATTCAAGAAGAGGCCTAACAAAGGTTATGTAAAGAGATTTAGTAACATAAGGATTGGAAAACTCCTTAGACCAGCGCTTGATGAAGCCGAGGGCAGAGTTGACTTTCTTTATTATATTATCAAAGTGAGAACGGAAATTGAGTTCCTTATCACAGATAACACCTAAATCCCGCAACTCATTCACTAAGGGAACAGGAAGATTAAAGATTAGATAGCAGCGAGGTGAAGTCGGGGGCCGCTTACGGGAATACGTTACAGCCTGACACTTATTGACGTTAAGCCCAAGAAAATTCTTCTGACACCAAGTACAAAATCTGTCAAGATCTTCCTGCAGTGGTAGGCTGTCTGAGGAAGAAGATATATATCTAAAGATTTTCATATCGTCTGCGTAAACAGATATGTATGATTTTTTTATGATGCAATCAACATCATTAATGGCCAGAATGAATAGTAAGGGGCCAAGGTGGCTGCCTTGAGGGACACCAGAGGAGGCTTTAATTGGGTCAGAAATCATGGACCTGAATAAAACATAGTACTGTCTTTCATTTAAATATGATCGAACCCATGTTATAAAGTTTATTTGGAAACCAAGAGCTTTTAATTTCAGAACGATTATATCATGTGAAATCCTATCAAAGGCTTTGCTGAAATCGGTGGTAATCACATCAACTTCATTTCCAGATTCCAGTGCACATAAAGTGCTTGATACGAATTCCGTTAAGTTGGTAGTCGTAGATCTACCTTTGAGAAATCCGTGCTGGTTTTGGGAAACAATAGGTTTACAATGAAAAAGCATCGTGTCATAAATAATGCTCTCGAAAAGCTTGGGTATGCAGGACAGCTTAGCAATTGGTCGATAGTTGGAAATATCATCTTTTCGACCTTTTTTATGTAGGGGAATAATAAATGACCTTTTCCAGGTCGAGGGAAATAATCCCTGGGTGATAGAAAGCTGAAAGAGAGCTGTAAGAGGTTGGGCTAGGTGCATTTCACATTTCTTTAAAAATATAGGCGGAAGATCATCAGGACCAGCAGAATAATCATCTTTGAGGTTTATAATTTTTTCTTTGACTTGCTCTAAAGTTATAGACACAGATTCTAAAGTTGTTTGTGGACAGCAATTTAAGTAGGAAAAGTAAGAGTGGTCTGGCTCTTGGGAATGGGTGGCGAACGCTTGGCTAAAAAAAATTCCGAAGAGATTTGCTATAATTTGGGGATCGCCCGATGACTTATCTAGAAAATTCAGAGATGATGGATAGTTATCCGATTTACTTTTAGTTTTGATGAACTGAAAGAACCGCTTGGGGTCGGTAATGAGTGTGCGGTCCATTTGGTTCAAATAGTTGTCATATAGAGTTTGACAAAGTACAGAGAAATTTATTTGGGCAGACTGGTAGTAAAAGAAATCAATGTCGGAACGCGATATTAAGTAAGTACGCCAGAGCTTATTTCTCTTATTACGAATAGATCGCAACTCTTTATTATACCAGGGTGGCGTGATGAGGGATTCTTTTTGGGTAAAAAAGGTACGGATTGGGAGAGACATTTGAAAATTTCGGTATAGAAGGATGCGAGAGCATCGTTAACCGTGAGGTTGGGATTATCGTAAAGAAAGTCAAAATTGGCCATACTGAGAAGGTTATTCAGTTCGGCATATTCAGCCCTATGAAAATTAAAACTGTAAGAATACTCATAAGAAGCGCGATTAAGACCATTGTCATACGCCAATGTAAGAGAAAGGGGAGGATGGTAACTATCCAACTTAGAAAGAAGATGTCTGCTTTCTAAAACGATGCAGTTATCTGCATCAGTGGCGAAGACTAGGTCGAGTTGTCTGCCAATGTTATTGGTGACACCACTTAATTGATACAGACCAGAGTCAGTAAGGCAGTCGATGAAAAGGTTTTCTTTATCAGAGGTGGGATTTGTTGCAGTAAAGTAGGACTGGTCAGTCTGAGCCCACACAAGCTTAGGTAGATTAAAATCACCCAAAAAAATAACTACGTCGCTGGGATCAGCAGCATCAAAAATGCTGTCGATTGCATCAACAGCTAGCTGGTAACCTTGAATTGGTTGAGAGGGGCGAATATAGCAGCAGCAAATATATAGGTTGCGCTTGCAAATAGGAATTCTAGCGCAAACAAATTCAAAGAATGCAGTGGACGATTTTTGAAAGGGTTTAGACTCGAGACGGGAGTGTATAGCTAGAAGTACCCCACGGCCATACAAATTTTCCTCCTTATCTAGATCGTCGTCACGGTGTAAATCAAAGTCTTGGGAAAATAATTCATTATCCTTAATATCAGGGGTGAGATTGGTTTCTGTGAGTGCAAAAATGTCGTAGGGCAGAATCTGCGAATTAAGATATATAGCAGAGATCTTAGTTCGTAATCCTCTTTCATTTTGATAATACAGGGACAGATATTTGGGAGGCTTCGGCAATGAATTGAGTAGTGGGTTAGGAGCGATGGTAGTTTTTGAAACTAGACCGCGTTCGCTGGAGGTGTAGTATGCGTTTGGAGCTTACGTGAGACGCAAAAGAGGAGAGATCATTAACCACATCATCAGGAGTCATATCTAATTGCTCATGAAAACGTATAAAAAGTTGCCGCAGTTCATTGTGATTAGTGGGAAGGCCTTCTTGCAGAATGGAAACCATTGCATTGGTTTTCGTTATACCGTCTATACAGACAGAGTCTGGCTTATCATGAAGATATGCGAGATATAAACGAACATTATCGTATAGTCTGCGGTCTCGTAGTCGAGAGCGAACATACCGGCCATCTTCCCCTGAATCGATAAGGTGCTTGGTTAACTTTGCCTTTGGAGGAAGTATGGGGTCTAAAAACGAAGGTGGTGTGGAATCAGGGTGGGACTCAAGCTTAGAGGATGGGGAGGGATTTAAAATATGGGAGCGAATAGGGAGCGAATAGGTTATCAATCTGTGAAGATCCTCGTGAGGCGAGTCGAAAAAAAGTAAGTTGAACAAATGTTGCTAGCAAACCCTCCTATTAGGAATTGACCGCAGATGGCATGCGCATGACTTTTCAGAATGACGGGAAACAAAATGAATGCTAACCTTTAAAGGCCAGCGGCTTTTCTACTGTGCCTCAGAAGGCAACACCAAACTGCTTTAATACGGGCACTTCTTTTTCGAAGAACATAAATGAATAACTTATGAGTTATGTGCCATGCTTCCTGTGAGAATGGTGATGACACTACGCAGCGTCTCCTTTGTGATTGTCCGGTCAACGGGTGATAGTAAACTTCTACAAATCTTTTGTTTCGGTTCTCTTACTGTCCCGTATAACACACAAAGTGATGAGACAAGCACAAGACACTTGGGAAAGGCTAGGGTTTGACATACCCTCGACAGTCGATCTAACAATTTATTGACGTGTTAGGCTTTTTGACGTGAATTCGACGAACGTCGTCTTCGATGTTCGGCTGCGGTGCGGCCTCAAGTTCCATGTACAGCGATCCGTTTGATAAGGTTAACAGACGCCGAATGCGACCAAGTCCTGTTAGTTATCTAGAGCGGGTTCGTTAGTACAGGGCACGCAGAAAACAATCACGACTCAGCATGCAGTGGGGTAAGAGGGAGGTGGACTTTGATACTGTGGGTCATGAAAATCGTACACTAAACGATGCCTTGCGTTCCACATCATACGAAGATGGACATTATGGGTCTCAAGTGACTCCGATAGACTCCGATAGACATTACAGAGGAACCTAACGTGAGCACATCTGCATGTAGGGAGCAAAACGGGTTACCCAACTGTAGACCAAATATGAAGTGTAAACTTACTGTTGTGATTGAAAGGAGCCGTTTTATGCACTCACGTCGTCATTTCATTAAGCAATTTCTTCAGAACTAGTTTGGTTATCTTGGCGGAGTGTGCGACAGAATTTGGTTCAGATCAGACTTGGCAGAGTTGAGCGAACGCTAGTGTACTGTATTGAAAGCTGAGGTGCTGCTTACTTCCAAATATTAAGGCATGCAGCGAAACGCTGATACTGTTAATGGACGACTTCAATATGGGCACCACAGGCCCAAGATATCGACCATTCGCCGAGTATCCCCAAGAAGAATTTGGTCTGCATCAGTACCATGTGTTGCCTACTACGGTACGAAACACTGGTATCAAGCTGACATTTGCTTGCCACTGGAAGCCAGAACTCATGTCCTTCGTGTGCTATTTCAGCCATCAGCGCCCGATTATACATAAGCTACTTTTAAATAATTGTTAACCCGCTGTTAAAAACAAATACATAGTCACTTCGATTTTGAACTCTTACTTATTACATTACCTTTAAGGAGGGATCGAATTCACGAAAATATCCGCGGGACTGTGGTGCCTTTGATATTTTCTCTACCTTTTCGAAACGCATAGATGTCCCAATCTCGACCTCTTGCTTTTAAGAAAGTAAAAAGTAAAACCATTAACCTCGTTCAGAGTTGCGTGCATTATTTTCTTGATTATTACTCTTCCAAGCACCCTGTCACTTTTCATTTTCCTGCCTGGTGATACACATTTTATAAGGCAAACATCGATATGAGACATAGAGTACCAGTCCAACATCCTTTTAAGATATACGAGTATGTATCTCCAGAAAAAGAAGCTTTGTTACTGGACCCAATAAAAAAAAAAGAAGAAACATACCTACTCGTATTATAAGAGCAAATGGAAATTAAAATACGTCATTAGCTCTATTGGTTACCAGACATCTTGGCATAGTTTTCTTAAGTTCATGGTTTTTCCTTTGTTTACCCTACCAACGTACCTAGTCATTCCATCTCACTTGTGTTTCTCCCTTGTCAATAAAATTCGCCACAAATCAACCACGCGCACATAAAGTGGGAGTAAGAGTTCCATTGTCATTTGTGATAAAAGTGACCGTTTATTAGGTCACCTAAAGTCACTGGATATGTTCACATAGTGCCTGTACATCTCCCGATATGTCAAACATCAGTTTGACGTTTTTTCAGTCTGTCATCCTGGGAAACAATAAAACAATACTCACAGATCGTTCCAAATGTGCCGTAATCACTTCCTCAGTCATAAACCAAACGTCAATTGTCATCAATTGAACGCACATTGATCTGATAGTTTATTCCGCCCCATTCATTATTGCCCATGACGTCTCATCTGTGCGTAGGGGGAACGACAACTTTAACAATTGATTTCGGTGGAATTCAGTTCATTTCTTCAACTACAAGATCAATTGACATAGAGAGCAATAATTTATTTAAGGCAATTGATGTTCCCGCTGACCCATCGATGACGGAAACAGGGGTGTCATCGAGTTTGGTTTTCCACTGACATATCCATCAGGGGATCATAAAATCTGATACAGAGAAAAGTCTGTAATAAAATTGAAATAAAAATGCAACTAAACTGCACAATTATTCTCACATAAAACCATTTTGAGTGGCCGTAAACTTTTTTATTTTAATTTGTTCGCGTTATTCTACTGATAGGGTCGAATGGAATGAGAAACAAATTTGTTACGGTATTATGAGGGTGCGTTCATTAAGAACGAATCGCGGTAATCCTTTGCTGGTTTTTTCAATAAGGAGTTACCCCTTTTACAAGAATATGCTGTATCGGCGAATAAAAGCAGTTTAAAACGACTGTACTTTGGGCAATTTTTGACAGATAAAACAGCACAAATAATGACAGATGTCATTTAATCCCTTTTGAAGTTTAAATCTTTTAAAAATTGTTTATCTGAGACAAAATTAAAAGTTGGTGTATGAAGGTGATCCAAGTAAAAGCCGCAGACCTTGCCTTAGATGTCGGATTTATTTTCAATGTTTTAACGTCAAAGGGACGGACATTCTAATGTGGACATCCCACACGTTTTACTAAAGAAAATTTAGAAAATAAAAGCAAAATTTAGCATTTCACAGACGATGGACTCAATGATGGAAATATTAGATATTTTCCACTCATGTTTACATTGATGAATAAACTAATAAAAATCAGAAGTAATCGTAGACTAAACAACCGGTGTCACTATTTGTCTTGTTGGTGATTTTTTATTAGTTCAAACGTCAACGACTGCAAAGTGTGGTTAGTGACAGATGATTTTTATATTTTTAATTGGCGTCTTGCCCACGAAGATGACACAATATTTCGTAGTCTTAAGCTTTGTAGCTGGCAAGTGGATTAAAGTCTAAAAATATAAGTGAGAGGAAATTATGTCCTCAAAGTGTTAATTGAAGGGTCATTGTAAAAAAAAATCAGGCGCCAATTTGCATTTGTTTCACTTAATAGGAATAAAGGTAGAGCACTTCTGCCATCTTGAAAGTAACGTGACAAATGGGCAATGAAGCTTTTCCAAAAACACTGACTACAAAGAAGGAAAAGATTATTAACTGAAATGAAGTAAAAGGGGAAATTGAAAAAACCGCATACCACAGGGTTGCATATTTAGCTCATTGTTCTTAATTGTACAATCTAACGGTTAGATGGCGAGTTGGCACATTGGATTTACAAAGAGAACTTATGAGAATTGATATTTTATACCTAAATTTGATATTTTATACCTAATTTGCATCCTTCCAATGTTTAGGTAGAAGGAAGACTTGCCGAAGGTACATTCATATATCCAAAGTATTTTTTTACTAAATAGTCTGTTGAGCGGAACAAGTCTGTTGGATAGAAAATAGTTAGTTCAGGCGGTTGGATCACCCTTGCTATGGAGATCTTTTTTCGCTATACCTCTGTGAATTTCGTGATACCATTAGTTTGCTTTCGATTGCCTGTAGATGGCGTTTAAATCAAGTGTGACGGTCGGTCAAAAAAAAAACGAAACACCACTAATTTCAATCGTGCGACGACTGCGTACCAGTGTAGTACCAGTGTCTCAAAAACGCAAAGCCAGCAGAAATCACTCGAATCATGAAAATATCGAAGTTTACGTCATTATTGTTATTCTCCATTTTCTTATTGAAATTTACCGACATGGGTGAGCGTGGACTTTGTTTCAACAACAGAAATCTACAAGGATGAGGAAGGAAATTTCATAGTAGAACCACAGCCGGTGCTAAGAATCTGGAGAGATTAAGGCTTTACAAAGCAATTTACAAGAATAATGGCATGGCAAAAATCTGCCGTCTGCCTGGAGAGACATTGAGAAAAAAAAGGATAGAAAAGCTAGTGTAAATTTTTGGTAATAAATTTTAAATAAAACTAAATGCTTGGACGCAATTAGAGAGCAAAGTGGTATAATATAACAATTTTAATGATTTGAAACATAAAATTCCAAAGTTAAATTGCAGTAACTGGGTGAATAACTGAAATAATTACGGAAAGCTATTACGGTAGGTGAGAGCGTGATTGCAGTTGTTATGCAGGCTTAACCATCCTTCTGTTCCATTCAAAATTCCATAAAAACGATGCAAAGATATCTGACTTTCTTAGAAGTGTAACCTTCGAAATTCCTGTAAAATAGAACAAACGGCAAAGAAGTGGTAGATATCTTCGTTTTCCCTTCTGTTGCATAATCCACATATTTTTTGCAGATCGTCTCGGTGAGGTATAAAGTTCAAGTAATAATTACATTGGATGAGAACTCTTTGCTCAAATAGCTAGCATCAAAAAGCTGGTGGTTTAAGTGTTTGTAAACATTTCTGGATGTAGACGACGTTGTTCTGAAGAGATTTTGAATATATAGTTTTTAGTCGACCATTGCTATCAAATCTGAAATCATGTCTTGCCATAGATCCACATTAGACTCCTGCAAAGAGAGAACTGTGCCGTGGGATGCTGCTATCTGGTTCTGGAATCTGGAGAGATTATTTCTGCAGACTGTTAGACGGTAATGACAAACAATATCCCACTGCCAAGCTGACTTGAACCAGACAGCAATTTTCAATCTTAAATCTTAAAAAGCTGCTGGGTGCGATGTAGTGCTGTACTATTCACAGCAACAGTCATCCCTGAAACAAAATTATGTTATAAGAATGGAACCTCAGCATTGTTTGTCCGATCCTAATCAAGGGAAATCGCCTAAACTACACGAAATCCAAAAGGATAATTCTCCACAACATCACAAAAAGAATCCCGTCTGTCATATTACATATATGTAAACCTAAGACCCTTCATCAACAGTCTGGTAGGGGCCGATTTAAGGGCAGGACGACCTCTTCGTCGATTTCAAATCCGCATATGAAAGCGTCTGTGGAGCGAAACTGTTACAGAGTGTCGTTTAATTTAAGCATTCCCATCAAACCTATTCGACTGTGCCGGATAAGGATAGAGAATGAACGCTAATCTGTCCAAAGCGGTAATATCTACCGAGACTTTCAATGTCACTAAAGGACTTAAACAAAACAATATGTAATGTAAATTTTTAACATCGCTCTTGAAAGAATTGTGCGAAATTCACCAGTCAACTCTAGCGCCATCATCTTTTAAAAGTCTGCCCGTCTCATACAAGAACAAAGTCAATCTGTCAATGGAACGTTCGCGACTTGACAAGAATAAGTTTAGCAGGCAACGAAGGAAACACAAAGCACATGCTCTCAACGATTTTGAGGTAAGACTTTATGTACTTCCGCTTCGTTACCAACTATGACGCAGGAATCATGCGAGGTATCACTCATCTTAATCGCTGCTTCTTTGAGCTTCGAAAGTAATTCAGTAGTGAATTCCAGTCCTGCTTTAAGGCGTATAAGCTTGGAAACTGATGAAAATGGTCTCGTTCATTTTGAAAGAAAAGGTATTCGGATGTCTCTCGGTTTCGTTTGCATTAATGGAGAATGGAGAATACGCTTGAACGGTGAACCATAAGATCGATGTCTGCACCGTTAGAAAAGCTTACATCACCCGCCCAGGATGCCTCCGTACTAATTAAGGCAAGGACCCCATCACAACGCCCAACTTGACAACACGGTAGAGAGCGAACTGATTTTAGTTGGCGAATACAAGTGAAAGGATACCTCAGTCAACTTTGTGTGCGCAATTGAAGGGAGTTGGCATAAAACTGCGCTAGCCAGAGAGGCTGCCAGTGGCGCATTTTAAGTATGTAAGGTCAATGGCGTGTGTTTAATATCTATCAAAAACTTTGCTCTCAAATTTTCATACGCAAGGTAACGCTGAAGCTCATCAACGTCCTATCAAAATCCATTAGATAGATTTGTCCATAATTGTTGACTCATTTGGAGTAAATTGTCTCAGCCGAATTCGATTGTCTCAATGAATTTTTCGAAAATGCCCGTTAATAAGTACATATGTACATATGCATGCTCATTCCTATGCCGTCGCTTAATTGAATTGTTAATTACCAGACCGACATTTCTCGCCTCATTGCCATTTTTCCTGGCGTGCTGTCAAAAGTACGAATGTGCAATGTATAGTGCTCATATCGTTAACGGTCTTTTCGAATCCTCATTCTAATCGCAAGACTTCAATTAAAATCTTTCACGTCTTTTTTTCGCAAAAAAGAGGAGAAATAAAAAAACAGAACCCAAGCAATACGAATAAACGACCGAAACCAAAGTGTAATGTGATCAAAAACAAAAGAAAAAAACAAAAAGCAATAAAAGGAGCGAGAAATTAATTTCTCTTAATGAATGCACTGTCAGCTTTGAGCAATAACTCACCCCCAACAATCGGCACCAAGGGTATTCCACTCGAATCATACTTCTCATCGCTTTTAGTGGAATTGCTTCCAGAATTACTGCTATTGCTCTGGCTGGACTTGCCAGGAACGCAACTGATGGGTTTCTTTGATTTCCACAGCTTCATTTTTACCCCCACTTCAATACTTCAACTACCCAAATTCAGCTTCGTCTCGTACGGATATTCGTATCTTTGTATTTCTGACGATTAATCCGTTTTCATATAAAAGTAGACGGTTTTCAATTTTTTTTTTTTTTCTTATTTTTTATTTATCCCTATTCACTGGCGCACTGTTTCACAATTCTTCTCTCCTTTCTTCTGCCTTCTTTTCATTCTTTCACCCACTGTTTTCCCCCCAAATCACATTTTGGAGATTTATTTTTGAATTTTCTTCACATTTTCATCATCGGCGAAAGACCAAAAACTTTGCAGATACTTATTGAGGTATATATAACTCTGACGGTGTAACTCTAACTTTAATCAACTTTCCACTACGGCACAATTTGTAAATTTAAAAAAATTAAACAAATACTCACTAAAAAACGCGATGTGCAATTAAAAAACAAAAAAAAAAGAAACTTAAATCCGCAATTTGAAAAAGTTGCACGAAAAAGTAACAAAATAACGTTCACGTACGCACGGTTATATGTATCTAGTGATCTATTTTGGGAGGCACACCGTCGCGTATCGCGTACACGGCCTAGACACTAGTGTGTGTATACTTCGAGTTTCCGAATTCAAATCCGAGACAACGAGGAAAACTATCCGAGCCCCACAACGAGTATCTTTCAAATGAAATTGCACAACGAACAGCCGAGATGAACGCGAAAAACGCACCATACGACACGAGGAACGTTGCTACTGTTGCCGGCAGAACGCCCCAAGCAACATAACAAACACACAGCAAAGTAGACGACACAAAACACAAAACACAAAAAACAAAAAAAAAGTAAAACGAGAAAAGAACGTACCGCAGCAGCAAGGCGCAAAGGAAAAGCAAAGCAAAACAAAAGAAAGCAACAGCTTCGTAGACAGCTGGGAGCGAATCGTGAAGATACTATACACTACAGGGCACTCGACAGGCCGACGGAGAGTGTGTGTGTGTGAGGAAAAGTCACATAAAAGTTCGAAAAACACTCCAAAGAAATATCGAAGTAAAATCAAAAGAAAATTTGTTTAGATTCAATGTGGCTAGCAACATGTGTATTGAGTGGAACTGAGTGGCATGTGAGTGAAATTCAATGAATTTGAGTTTCTCTTTTACAACAAAAATGTTGATGATGATTCAGAATCAGATATGGTTCCTCATTGCAAGGGGTGTGCATAGTGATTTTCTTTTAAACTGTTTGAAGCTGGCGCGAGTTCAGCAATTCGCATAAACTGAAAAGCCCCCGCATGCATTCTTCAAAATGTCTGATACTATCTCTTCCTTCTCCCCAATGAAGTAATGTACCGATTGGTCAAATTCCGACAAAAAAATAACCGGGAGTGGATAGTGGATTGTGTTCCAAACAAACCTTTAAGATCGCTATTAAAATACAATCGTACTAGTAAAGGGGGTAACGCGACATATTGAGGAATGATAACCTTGGATGTGAAGAACGCAATTAACTTGTCGGACTGGAAACGGCTTAAGAACTATCGTTATCGGATTACAATATCAAACCGTCTCTGTAAATTGATATCGAGCTAATTCTCAAATAGAATCCTCCTGTATGAATCTGACAACGAAGTTAAAGCGTACGCAGTTACTAACAGTGTGCCACAAGGCTCGATTTTATGTCCCATACTATTAAATATTTTGTGCATTGAAAATGTACGCCTGATTCCACGGGAAACGTTGATTACCAGATTTGTTGATGACATCACCCTGATGTCGGAGCAAGACCAAGTTCAACTCTAGAGAGATCACAATAGTAAAGCAGTGCCTATTAGAAGTAAAAAAATTCGCGAAATGATTATTAGAGGTGAAGGGCATGAAATTGTCTAACACCCGCTTCTCAAGCATGTCGGAGATGTGATTGTCATTCGTATAAGTTTACCAGATATGTCAGACATCTTCAAAAACCGAAATTGCACTCACAAGGCTAATGATTAAAAAAGGAGGCCCAAAGTAGAATAAAATGCTCCTTTTTGCTGAAGTTGCGAGTTCTATACCCATGTTAACAGAGTAATATTGTCAGGTGCGCCAAAGGTCAAGTCTTACGTGCGGAGTGTCATATTCGCCCACCAGCTGAGCGCAGTTAGAGTCGTGCGTTTTAAACTGTTTTCTATGAATATACTCGTATAAAAAAAAAACACTGTGGCGCTGTCAGCCCGGTATGGGCCATGGCCTAGCTTCTTGACACTCATTTGTGTTGCTCATGTTGTCATTTTTGTCACATCTGAGCGGGGCCTAAGGTTTATCACCGAGTCCGAACGGCACTCCTTAAAAGCTTTTTCGTAGGCAATTTTACATTCGGGGGTTTGCCATTGCCCGCCGAAAGGTGATGGCGATTTGAAAAATTGTTGGTGACCCAGCCAGGAATAGAACCCAGACTCTCTGCGTGATAGTCCAATGAGCGTATACATACTAATATATTTGCTGAAAAAATAGTAAGACTCAAAAGGAAGGCGATTCTCTAGTATTCTGGATGTTTAAACGTTTCGATGGGCCATCATTGGCTCGAAGCCTTATATTTCTGTGGCAAGAGTACTAATGAGGATACCTCTAACTCCTCTAAAAAGAGTAGATATTTTTGGGCAGCTTGTAGGAATGCTGCAACCAAAAGAAATTCGGAAGGACTTCGTCAAGTTCCCTTAACCTTGTTCCACGTTATGCGCCGCCAGCATTTTGTTGCGAAAGGCAGTGTCAATGTTGCAAACAAGCCACCAGAAATTTTGTCTCGCCTGACAAAAACACACTATGATTGGCAGGTGTAACTGGAAGGCGCATATAACGACGTGGCAAAGGGGCACTAGAGCAAGTCTTAAATCATTCGAAAAAAAATGGAATGACAAGCATCGGTTTCTAAGAAAAAAGAGCATGAAAAGCGTGAGTTCGAGAAAATCGACAAATCTTACAGTCAACATTCCGCTATCAAGCTGAATAAACCACCTAGCACAAGCAATGATGGATAAAAGTACCGTCCTCCGACAGGGCAATCCATTGTCGTATGATTGCCTAGGCCTTGCAGTTGATAAAGGCAACCAAAATAGGACTCATAAAATATTGATTATCTCTGTCTTCCTCCTCTATGACGCAGAAGCATGTACTGCATCAAGTGATTTGTCAGGCTGCTAACAAAAAGGTTGAGGTATATTGCCTGTGCCTCAGGTCAAGCCCGGCTCTAAAAAGAAGAAGAAGAGATGGTATCCTAATACCACCGACATCCTGATGACACATACGAAACGTGAGTTCTCGACGACGCATGAAAAGCAACTCTCAGAATTGCGAAGGTTGACCCTCTGACCTACATGCTTTCCTTAATAAATGCGTTGTGAGGCTAACACGACACAATTCTTTCTGGCTTCACTTATTCAAGAGGAATCATACACACTCACTCTCCCTCATAGTCTGTTTAAAGCATCCTTAGCAAACTTTCAACTATTTATTACTCGATTACTAATTACTAATTAAATCTTACTCAAAGATTAAAGTAATCTGTCCACTTCAATGTTTGCTCTCCGATTTCAATGTTATGACAGTTTTTTGCAGGTCACACCAGCTTGTTTAAATTAGAAGACTTCGAACTGTTTTTAATTGAAATGTGCTACCGAATAATTGATATGAGTGCCTAATTACCATCAAATGACTTCAAGTCGAAGATTCATTAAATTAATCACTCATATGCCCGAGCTACTTAAAAAGCTGTGTGCAGCATACGTGCATACGTAGTATGTTCTCCTAAATTGGCTTTTTGATAAAATCCATGAGTTCAAAATGACATTGATGTGAAGAAGAAGACTTACCATCATCAATCTAAAAACGCCATCAGCCCTAATTGCATACTGCGTCAGTTCTAAAAACTGAAGGTTAAGTGCCTCTGACATCACTATGTGCTTGGGCATGTGCATATGTACAACTCACTCATGGCACTCAACTTTTAATGACAGAATGGAAGTGAAACAAAGCCGATGCACTTTGTCGTGGTAGATGCACTTTGAAAAAGAAGATTTCGTTGTGGTTTCTTTGAATGTTAAAAGTCAATAAGTCAAGTCTACCAAGTGCCAAAATACCCTTTCCTGATTGGTTGACTAAAAGTAGTTCGATTTTTATTTTGACAATCAAGCTCATAGAGTCTTTTCCATCTTATGTATTTGTGGTGAAAAACAATAGAAGTGACACTTTGTCATACCGGATTATCATTGCCAAGTCCCCAAGATTACTGGCAGTAGTATCATTCATTCATTCCACCCCAGTTCATATCTGTAGCCAAAAATATCTTCACTCACGCGCTATAAATTTACAAGTCGCAAGGAAGCAAAGTGGAAAAGAAGAAAACCCTAAGAGAAGAATAGAAGGAGGCATAGCCTTTTGTGGAGGCATTATGAAACATGTAAACATGAAACCATTGCGTAGGGTTGCGTATTCCGCTTGAGGTTTTCCTTACTCCCCCTAGTGCAGGAAAAGAAAACTTTTCGTTTTCTTGAACCGATGCAAGGTTATCGATCTGGGGGATGCCTGGATGTTTGTCGCTTGAAAATGATTTATGTTCGAGATTACAATGGACAAAGAGAGTATTCATACAAATATGTGGTTGCGAAGTAGTGAACTTCATGGATATGAGGGGAACAATCGGAGAATCACTTAGTTTTTGGCAAAGCAGTAGAAGTTGTGATGACGTAAGTGTAGGACTAGAAAAGTTATTGTTATTGGAGAGCTATAGTTTTCATTTGAATGGTTACATACCAGACGGCATCGTACTATGAGATCTTTAACTGCTCTGTAATGTGTGAAAGTCTTTTGCAATCAGTAAACACAGAATATCTGACTTTGAGACTTTTATGTAATCGATAGTATCTAGTGTTCTTCCAGTCAAATGCATCTAAAGAATCGTAGAGAATGGGTTGAGGTAAATGGTTAAATTGTTTGTGCGCTCAATGCACTCTTTGTAAAGCAAATGGCTGCACATTACCACAAACCCCAACATTCGCGTAAGTGAGGTTGAAGCAGATGATATGCTTTTAAATGATCTAAATCCGTAAGCCAAATTTTAGGGAACAGCAATATAGTAGTTGCAAGATGCAACACGCTACTAATCTTACAGCACCTAGGCTATAGGCTGCACATTAACAGATGCAGTGGTCCGGGGTGTCGTCATCACATTCATAGCAAGCTTTGGTGCGTTACTAGAGCAAAGAAAGCAAGTCACAGACATCTAAGGGATTTGATTCGGCCTGTCGGCAGCCTGAAGACTCATTCTATCTGTCGTTATGCTCATGTGACACTCAACTGTCAATAAAAGCCCTAACTTAAGTTCAAAACGCTGGCGACATGCCTTACGTCTATCGCAATGTGATCAATTTTATCCGGAAACCGCCATATATGTATATTAGGATGAGGAAACCGTGTCCATGCTATATAAATATTTTGTTCCGCCGGAAAGTCAATAAGCATAAGTCCGTTGCCAGATAGATGTTTTCTTTCCTATCCGGGTACCCACAAAAAAGACATCGCCTTGTACGATTTTAACGTCCTAATTTGAACATTGATTGAATTATTCATATATATAGTCTTTTCGAGGAGCACGTTTAAAAATTGTTTGGTTTGACGACGAGTGCTGGTAAGTACATGTATCCTATGCGGTGCTGCATATGATGACCAGCACTGCTTACTAGCTCTATGCGCACAAGAGAAGAGACGAACGCCGCCTTCTCACGAGGAAAACGAAGGAGGTGCGGAAAGCTCGGCGATGACGAACCAAATACCGCTCTCGGACAGGATGAGCCTTTCAATCTGCCCAACAATTTCGTCCACCTGACCTGTATGAAGTGAAAATGGCCATATCAAGGTTTGAGTCCAACAAAGCTACTGGAGCGGATGGGCTGACTGCCAAAAGGAACCATGTGGCTGCAGCCCAGGACAGTCCACAATCGACCAAAGATTCGCACTACGACAAATATTGGAGTAAAGCCAGCTTCAAAGCTTCAAATGAATACACACCTCCTATTCACGATTTTCAGGCCGCGTATGACAGCATCTATAGAGACGAACTATACAGAGCAATGTCAAATATTGGCATTCACGTCTCGGACAAAATGTCACTTTTAACATATATAACCTTGAGTTAGTTGGGAACTCTGTCTACTTAAGCTTCGCTTCAAATTAAGACAACGACATCACCGCTGAGATCAAACTTAGAAGACCTTTTCTTAATAGCTTTGGGCTGCGAAGGCACTTCACTATCAAGACCTTTTTTTTCATAAAGCAAACACCATAGCATAAATATATCACAGTTTTTTATCCTCCCTGTATCTGGCCCATCCTATCGCACTTCCTGAATGGCAGTGATATCTGCATGTCCTTTTAGCGTTTTAGAGGGTTGTTAACAATAAAAACATTGATTTCCGAGACCATTAATTGGTTCCTTACATTGATAACCACCTCCGTATAGAGTTGTGAGTCCTATGACAGTGTAGGCACCGAGAGTGCCCTTATCGTTTTAACCTGCATGAGTATGGGCTTACTCTTGCAGCTACCAGAAACTACCACAGGAAGATAGGGCAAGCACTTGGCTGCTGGCCGAATTCAACTTATAGGAGTGCCAATAGTTTTCTAATTAATCGCTGCGCATGTCCCGTAAGTTTACAAAGCCTAAATAATTTCGTATGGGCATCAAAGTCTCCCGATCTCTTCGTTCATTTCTGTTAAAGAAGTCCATTCCATTATTATCGTATATAAACATCTCATGCCTTTTATTCGAAACCCCCCTTACTAATTTCTTTTTGATTCAAAAATTGTAAAAAAAAAATGTAGTTCTTATTTTAATTTAACTCTACATGACAGGACATGTTGCAGTTTTTTGTAAAAATCATTTTTAAACATTAAACTTAACGATATATTAAAAATCTACATATTTACAAAGATCAGATTCATATTGAGAACTTATAATCGAAATCGCTGAAATCTACCATCTCAGAAGCATTTTCGGTCTATCCCTAAATGCATACCAAGTAAACGTCACAAATCCGACTAGACCCCAAATCGAACTGTCAGTATTTCCCTCATCTGTCATTTCACTCGATATCCAATCGCTATGATGCGCAACATTTGTATACACAACTGGATAGTCTTTCATCAAACAACTATTCGCCCATGAAACAATTCCAATTTGTTTGCCTTTATGAACTAATGGAGAACCAACATCCGATTGACAGATGTCACTGTCAATTTCTGTATGTTTAGCACAGAGCATACCGTCCGTTACAAGTCGTCCAAAACTTTTTGCACAATTGAACGGATCCATTGTTGAGACATTCACAGCTAATAGATGATGTGATGTGTGACCCTATTTGAACATGAAAAACACTTTTTAGAAAAACAAAATTCATATGTCAAAGATGTCAAATCATTGAACTCACCGTCTCACTCTTTCCCCAACCTGTCATAGCGCCACGAATCTTCTTGGCAACAGTGTTTTGATTCACTTCGATTGGCCGCACAATTTTATGATTGTCGGGAATTTCTTGGCTTAAGAAAAGCAAACCGATATCGTCTCGCCTTGTTATGAGATCAAAGGTCGGTGGATATCGGATGTGCGTTACTCGTGATATCAGCGTGTGTTCTGTCTTCTGATAACGATTAATTGTACCCATAACGACATTTAATTCTGCTGGATGACGAGGCGTCTTTGTGCTTAAACTGTGCAAAAACAAAAACAAAAAAGAAAAATAAATAAGGAATCGTTAATGGTGCTGAATTGTTTTAAGATACCCTAATCACGAACAGAACTAGATTCGTTTCCTATTTCCACTTAAGGTCTTTCGAATCATGCTTAAAAAAATTTCTAAATTTATTTTTACTATTCAGTGGAATTGATACTCAACAATTCGTTGAATAGTCCGCGAAACTTTTTGAGTTTGAAAGCAGCGCCGAACAAACTATAATACACCCTACAGACTTTGAATGTTAAAACACAAATTCAATCAATTTTCAGCTGGAAATTCAAAACTTATCTAGTCCAACGCGACGCGATTATGTCTAATCATAGGAAAACTACTTGAATTGGTCATATCTAACAAAAAAATAATACAAATTCGTCACTTACTCGAAAAGGCAGTGAGCAGCTGTTAGAACAACACGCGGTGATATCAGCGACCCTCCACAAATATGACCTTCCCCAAATGTGGTCTCCTTCTCGACTAGACGTATTGACGCCTGGTGTTGGGCGTCTTCTAGCGAAGCAACGGCTCGGTAGTCAATGTTTGCACTCTGCAGATGCATTTGTTCAACGTTACGTTGTGATAAGCCTGAAAAGAGACTGTCTATGTTACATTTTTGGATGATTTACGGTTCGAAATGGTTTTATAATAATTAAATCTAAAAATTGTTTTACGATAAATAAGGGAAGTTAAAGTAATTGGTGCTTTTGTATGCTATCATTTTTAGGGCGTATATCCTCTTATCGGCTACTGTTCGAAGTAATTTTTTTCGTATTTTACATGAACTCTGACCAGCACAGTAAAATAATTACAAAAGTTTAGGTCGCATATCGGATGACGGGATGAATCAAGTAGGGTAAGTCCTAGATCACGTCTTTCTATAGATTTCATTACAAGTCCTGGACAGGTTTTAATGCAAGAGAGTTGTATAAAGGTATGAAACCGAAATTTACACTAAAGCAAGCAAACAAAGCTCAATTTGTTAATGTTCGCTCATGTCTCCAAAACTGAACTGTAGAATACTAGAGTAGAATATTTCCACAAATTCCTTTACAAAGAATACGAATACATGTAACAAAAGCCAGGTCGTTAACTCCAAAAGTCAAAAGAAAGACATCCTTCATAAAACATCAAACAAACGTTCCTAGATCACACAGCACTAAGTCTGGAAAGTCCAAACAACTGTAGAGTCCGAAATTGACGTCTATAGTTTCAATCGCCTCTTCTTAATGAGGAATGCAGACATGCTAACGCAGCAAAAACAGATGCGCGTAGAATCTGCACTGCAAACAGAGACGGATAAAAAACGAGTGCAGGACGGGAAGAATATATGGTTTATCGACAAAATGAGAATGAAGCAGCCGATTGAATGTCATTTCTCAAAAAAAAATATGGGAAAGTGCAATTTTACTTATATTAGGTAGCGCTATAGTCCGGTGTGGACCTGCAGCCAGCTCGATATTTCGCTAGCTGCCTCCGGTTTCGCGCGCTAAGTTGACTGGGGTCTCCCTACGCTTGCGTGCGCCACCTGAGTCTCGATCTTCTTCTTTCCTTCGCTGTCCCTCGGGGGCGGATTCGAAGACTTTTCGGACCGGAGGGTTGATGTCCATCCGCTCTACATGAAACAGCCATCTCAGTCGTTGGATTTTCACCCTTCTGACTGGGTAGATGTCACTGTACAGTCCGTACAGTTCGGAGTTATATCTTCTTCTCCACTCACCGTCAAAAGAATCAGCCGAAGAATTTGCCTCTGAAAGCGGCCAAGAGCACCTTCATACATTTTTGATAATGTCTATACCTCTGCGCCATGGAGCAGGACTGGGATTATTACGGTTTTATATAGGATTACTTTTGTTGTTCGAAAGAGGGCTTTGTCTGTCAATTGTCTTCTTAGCCTAAAATAGCAGCGATTGGCAAGAGATATTCTTCGTTTAATCTCAGCGGTTTCCTGAATCTATAGCGGAGTTATACCAGTCAAAGGTGAAGTTCTATCGGAGACGTCGGTGTTCAGTTCCCTGTTTGCTTGACATCAAGCTGCTTTTTTTCCGATTATGTCAATATAGTCGGCATAATCTGTTTTTAACATCAAAGGTTTCGGTGAGAACTTAACCGACCTTGATGGAGCAGAGTGCGTTCTTCATCGTCATCCTGCACAGACGGACGAGTTTGGCAGGGATGCCGAAACTAGAATTTGCTCTGTATAGCTAGTCTCTAAAGATGCTGTCATACGTGGCCTTAATATCGATCGAAGGTGGACTTTTCTGGCCTGAAGTCACACTGATATGGACTTATCAGGTTGTTGACGAAGAGCTTCAGGCGTTCACACAAAACGGCTGATAAGATCTTCTATTTGATGATAAGAAGACTGATGCCTCGGTAGTTCGCGTAGTTCAGAGGGTCTCCTATCTTAAGGTGAAAGTGCAATCACCGTAAGAAAATCTGTTGAGATGAAGGACAACACAATCAGGTCCTTGCTGTCAGGCAGAGCCTACAATTTAAGGTAGAGTATGACATATGTGGAGTCTACCAGCAAGAGGGAGCTTTCATAGAACATAGGAACATAGACTCACAATTCACCCATATTTCTTAAAAGCCAGCAGCCTGATCGACCGACTCTTGTTAATAGGGTTGTAGAAAAACAGTCCACTAAAATAGTGCCTCTACAGAAAATATTCAAAGCCCACCACCAGTTTATGTATGTCAAAGCCGGCTATGATATCTCCTGGTCCGAGCTAGACAAAACATTGTTTTCCTATGGTATTTACTGCAAACTTTGTCAGGATGAAAATGGAGAGTACCAGGAAAAGTAAGTTCATACTGTCACCAACAAGCACAGAACCACATAGTCCTTTAGTCGATATAAGAACCAGACTTTCCAATCGCTTATAAATGAACCTATATAAACCGTCAACTATAGTATGTAAGCCCTATCCGAAACAACTAAACGAAATCTGAATAATTCATTCTAGAAATCTTTATCGCTGACGCTGAACTGTCTAATCAAAAGGGGAGAGACTTCCTTGTCAATTGTATAAATGCAAAGGCGTCACGCTAAGATGTAACAAAATAATTTTCAAGACAGTGCGATTAAATTCAATGTCACGGTAGGTATTCGTTAGACAATAATGAAGTGGAAAGGCCTGAGAATTCAGGTAATTCAAAATAAAGGTAGGATTACGGATGACGCATCAAATCATCTTGCTTTTCGACGTTATAAAAGATTATTTCGGGAACATACTCGTACCTATAAATCAGTCCTGTAAATACAAAAAAAGAACAGGTTTGATTAGAAAAATAAATTTTACTTCAGGGGATGGGTTATTTCCATTCATATTCAGAATTCATCGTGCTCGGTACGAGTATTCATTCTGCTCTGGACATATCAGACTATCAAGAGTTAAGTTATCGTAAAAGACAGACAAGAGATTTGTCGGCGTGTCCATGAACTCGGTTACTTTCTTAATCATTAATCATTAAGATCACTTATATTTCGCTGCAAGGATTTCAAATGAAAGAAGTGCTTTTTCCTCCTAAATCGTCCGAAAATAACTTTTTTATAATATTTACATACTTTAAGTGGCGTTACAGTCTGGGGTGGATCTGAGCTAACGACAGCAAGCGTCTCCAGTCAGATCGATCTTCCACTAGCTGCCTCCAATTTCATATTCTAAGTTGGCACTTGTGTGCCCCACCTGAACTACAGTTTTCCTCTACTGCGCTATTCCTCGTGGGCGGATAAGAAGGCTCTTCAGACCTGAGCGTTGCTGTCTATCAGCTCTACATGACCCATCTTATGTGCTGGGCCTTCACTTTTCTGGCTAAATCGATATCGCTGTACAGTTACAGTTCTACGTGATATCTCTTCTCCACTCACCGTCTATGCGGACGAAACCGAAAATGAGCCGAAGGAAAGCCCTTTTGCATTTTTAATAATGTCCATACCTCTGTGCTATATAGGAGAGGTTCGAGAAATGGCTTTGCTAGTCAATTGCCTTCAAGGAAGATGCTTTTCTCTGTTTGCTCCCTATATCCTAGCCATATAAGTTGACTGAAGTCAATATCGCTCAAGAAACTTGCGATCAAAGCGAACAAAAAAATCTTAATCATTCACCTTCTCTGACAATCATGCCTCTGAACAGGACTGATATGATGAGAGCTTCATCTGGAATCTCAATAGTGTTTCTCTATGTCTTTCTAACTTATTCCAATGCTTTCAAAAGAGTTGAGGTAAAGAAAATGTTTTAATCTCCTGTAGTAATAGATTACTAGGATCTCGTGGACGGCATATACTACATTTCTTAATGCTTTTGCGAATATTTCAATACTTGCAAGCTCGCTCCCTTCTGACAATGATGAATATGAAATCAAACTTTTGACAGCAGTGTCGGAGCCGGAAACATTGTCATATAGTACAATGTGTATATTAGCCCACCAATTATTACGTCGGTCGTGCAATAACCGGGAATAATAGGGCCAATCTGATTGTTGGCTAATATTTTTTTCGCAAAGCAAGATCTTGTCTACCATATTGTAAAGAAAAAGATGTTAGATGGAGTAGGGGAGACACGATTAAGAGAGTCGCATTTCTTACGGATTTGACGAAGGTTCATTCATTGCGCATTCTTCTTTTGACCAAATCTTTAAAATCAGTCGGGTATGACGAGACTTCTCTTCTCCAACTTTAAGGATGTTGAACTGTTCGTATCTGGAAAAGTGCTTTTTCACAACCTGAGCATATATCCTCTAAAATCTAAGACCATAAACTTAGCACAATCATTAAGACTTATACTTACGATAATAAGCGTAAGAACGTACTTTGGGGATCGTTCAGTATAAATCTTAACGACATAATCCTCTAACAAAGTGTTACGTGACGCAAACCACGTAGATTATTTTACTCGACAACAGAGACATTACAAAGACAACAACTGTGCTTAAGGAAAACGGAGTAAAGCTAACAGTAAAGCATCTCCAGGATTAGAAAAAAAGAAAAATTAAGTCACACTCACGTCAAACTGACAATAGTTATCCACTAATGATCAATCATCTTCTCATTTCGCTATTTATTTTTATAGAATACGTATCTTATGTCAGACTTAAAAATCGATTTCATCAGCCGTCTATACTGATTAACGCTTATCGCTTAGTTAAACCTTCTTATCAAAACCACGATAGTTGAAAACTGCAGGAATCGTCATACGATCAGGCTACCACTGCATGACTATCTATGGATGTCGTAAAAAACTTGAAGATATTCCGTGCAGGCTGGATTATAACATTTGCCCTTAACTGGTCCAACAAGTTGTAAAACTTTAAATAGTTCAAGTTTAGTTGGCTAGGTTGGCTAATGAGGTGCTATAAAATTCTACATACATAATGGATTTTCTACCCTCGAATGGGTTGATAAGTCTTTGTTGCCCTTCGAAATATATGCCCACTTATGTTAACAAGGTCGCTGAAGGAAAGGGGCGCTTTACTTCTCTATGAATTGGGTTAATAGTGAGCTTCTCACTGTCGATTTCCACGGCACTTAAAAAAATTTGACCGACTCATCTCAGAGGCTATACGTGTCTTGTGTCGTGTAAAAAAGTTCGAAATTATCGAACTATAGCAGGCACCAATGATTCCGCTGAACCATAAACCATGAACCATGCACCAAACAGTGCATTTTTCCGGATTCATTGGCAGCTCTTGTACTGCTTGAGGTTGCTCATCGGACCAAATACCGCAGTTTTGTTTATTAACCTACTCATTCAACCAGAAAAGAGCTTCCTCGCTGAATACAATCTTTCGATGGAAAAATGGATCCTCCTTCAGCTTTTTTAAGGCCCACTCACTAAAAGTTCAGGACATTTGGTTTCAGTTCTTGCAAGAGCTGTATTTTGTAAGGTTTCAGACCAAGATCGTTGCGTAAAATCTTCCACCTAGTCGAGTGACACAATCCTTATTATTAGGATCGCCAAATCACGGTCTTCATTAACATTGGCCACAGAGCTGCAATATTTTCCTCTGTATGCACTCTACGCATACGGGTGGATGACTTGATGTTCAATAGATTGGAATTGGTGCGGAATTTGGTCACTATGGCTTGAATGGCTTGCTCCGTAGATCGATTATGACGACAGTGCACGGAGCACGAATTTCGATATTAACATTGAAGTGTTGTTTGGGTGTAAGTATTTCCATGACGAAATAGGAATACTAACTGAGCAGGTTTGCCTTTAACACATGCCACAAATCACGCGTGAACTGTCCAAAATAAAATACTAAAAAACCAAAGAAATTGGTGTTAAAAAATAAATGAGGGGAAGTACGATGCAGTATTTTAGTCGACATTATTGTTTGATTTGCGATGGACTAATAGTCTAATTGGAGGTCAATTCACTACAAAGTAGCTTTCACAAGACTTATAGTACTAGTCACATGTGCAAACGTAAAAGATGAACAAGTGTGTATAGTGCAGCAGGAGTAGATCTCAGATCCACCTAATATGGAAGCAGGCAGATTCTTGTGTCTAAACTTTAGTTTTAAATTTTGACGACCGACGTGATGCCAAAGAACGATTGAAGTAACAGAAATAAATTGGTATTTAATGGGATAAAAAAATTAAAGAGTGAGTTGAGTTGAAGATCTGGTCCCATATTTCGTGATGAAAAGATCTGATCTGGTTTAACTTGCGTTTTTTCTGAGCCATACGCCAAAGCTTTTCCTGGCGAAACCACCTGCATAGACAAATAAGTTACATCTTTCCCCTTCCAGAAGTGTATGTAGCTACTAGAGATAAAACGGAAAACATAGGCAACTTTGCGACATGCAAACAGCTCCAAGCGAAACAACCCGATCACTACAAACATGAGAGATTAATCACTCGGATCACATGGATAAAATGAATCTTTCCTCTGAAATCTTCGAGTTCGACATGATCTACGCGGAAAACGACCGCCTACCGAAAAGTCTCTGCTTAGGCAGAAGTTTTAATATAATGAACCCTACCTAAAACCTTACAGTTGTCAATTGGTATACGGATGATTCAAAGATGCGCTGGGAGCTGATCCGCATTTCGTTCAGACACCAGAATTTCGCATCCAAAAAGAAAAAGTCCCAGTGTATTTCAAGCAGAAATAGCTGTCAATCCGATGCTCGTAAATTTAAGTCCCCTATAAGGGAAGGAAGAGTGTCCCCATCCATATACTAAAGGGCTTTCAAGCGGCCATTTAGGCGTTAAGCTCAAACCTCATTGACTTCAAAACAGTCTTACACTGATTCAAAGTTCTGCACTAGGAAATCTCTCCCATAAGAACAAAGTACAACTGAGCTGTTCTGTAACATCCCCAATTCTGCAATAAACTCACCAAGAAAGAGGTGGGATAACAAAATGTATATAACATTTTGGTAAAAACATCTCAGGACTTTGTCAGGCTATCAAACCTTTTGACAAAATATCAAAAGAATCTCAGACTAGTTAGATTATGAACTGGACACTACACTACCCAAAATAGATCTTATTAAGGACAAAAAAGGTCTTTGCGTGGAAGACGACAAAATTGTGGAACACATTTTATATTTGGCATGGCTCTTAGTGCTTTAAGGAGACGACATTTTCTCGGAAAAATCCTAATTCCTGGGGAAATTCTCAAAATCTCTTTCAGAGAGTTTTTAAATTTCATCAAAAAGTTGGGCATAGATTGCTAACGAAGATGTTTATTAACCTCACGGAGTTGAACTTAGGACTGGGATAAAGATTGCAATCTGTTGGATTTTCGTAAGTTAAGTAAGGGATTTTTGCGCGCTGCTTCCTCTATTACCAGTTTAAATTTAGAGTGATTGAATCTTAGTCAGAGCAACTTTATTTAATATATAAACAAATAAAAAAGAACCAAACATGTAACTAAACGTAATATTAAGTTTTTACGATAGAGCTATTAACTCTAAATTGAAGCTTACACTCACTATTTAATTTGACGAAACTTCATTGTTCAAATTTTATCTGCCACTGCGCATTTAAATTGCTGACAATGATCATGAAATCATTGTCGTTCATCGTACTTCTTAATATTTCGACAAAAAAAATTATCTACTTGTATGTATTTAATTTGAAGTTTTTCTTACAACAGCAGCAAGATGATGAAGACCCAAAAACGTTTGAAACCTTTAAAAATCTAGACTTGCCAGAAGATGAATTCTTGACGTAAGTACCTGTGACGAAACACCATCGAACGCAACTACGTTTTACTTTTTTGATTGCTAACTCTAAAAATTAAAAATCTTTTTTTTCAATTAACCTTAAATATTTTTTAAACAAATCCGTTTTTTTTTACAATCTCTACAAATACCCTGAAGATGTGTAGAGATAATTTTTATGTCGGATATATTATTAATCCGGGAGTAAGGGAAAAAGCACAATCATAAAGGAGAGGGTTCCAAACATTATCAAGAGAAAAATTAATTTAAAAAATGTTCACAAGTCCATTTCATCTTCCTACATTTCACAAGAAGATCCAACATCTATATAAAAAATATTAATCACCAAAAAAAAGAATTTTGCAAACAAAAGATGAAGATAAGTTCTAGCCACCAACAATTTTTTCTAAAAACGATACCATTGGGCAATATCACCTTTTACCTTTGACTTACAATCGTTTATTTTAAACTCACTTATTTGAAGATCTCCAATGAGAAACACCAAACAAAACACTCGGCAGAATTTTCGAAACATTTCACTGTAATTTTCTTATTTTCCTTTTGAATTAATAATATTGCAAAGACCACTTGCACTACACTGACCAACCTGCTGCTTCGACGCGTAACTCAGAAGTGCTAAGACAAAAGGTGCGCAGTTCTTAGCCAGGCCATTGGATAAGAAGCATCTGACCACCTTTGCTATCAGAGTTATCAAGACCCGTATTGGTGATTGGTGAACGTCAATGTTGAATGGGTTTGCCCCATCTTAAGAGGTTACTGTTAAGGTAAAACCTTTGTCAGAAACTCGTGTGGAAGTACACAGTGCACACGATTGTCGGTATCTTATCAGATACAGATATGTATGTGAACGCGCACTTTTAGATTTTCGAAGTTCACTAACTTCGGTCAGGTTCTGTTAGTGCTTTGAATAATTCGATGACGTCAAAAAAAATTGTTATGTTTATCGGTAGGATTTCCTACTGCCAATTGGTTCTTAACGACTTTTTTAACTAAAGACCCTCTACCGAGGTATGTGGGAAGTGGGTATTGAGCATAATGTTCTATGCAATACATACCCGTATTGGCCTTATCATTTGCTAAATTAATCAAACAATGATAAGAGGAATTGCCGAAAACAATTTGTTGAAAAATAATAACAAAAATAGAAGAATATCATGTGAAGCTATCAATATTCAATTTGCAGAATCGCAATTGCCTTCAAGGTGAACTGGGATCTAGGGGTGTAAAGGCAAAACAATTTATGTCAGATTTTTGATATTCATTCATACTCGTATGTTTGTGAGTCTTTTTAAGGAATATGCATCGCCATTCATGCTTTTCGGGACTGGAGAAGAGTAATTCTTAGCGTCCTAGGTTGCCAAATCTTCTAATGTCCACCTGCTGGCGCCAAATTTACGATAGAACAGCCTTCTTATGATGAAACAAGACAGGGTCAGCTCAATAACCATCGAAAAAAAAACCGACCTTTATAAGTTAACGTCATTTGGTCGGCCTAACTATACTGGAAGCTGGAAAATGGAGTAAGTAGATACAATTTCATTTGAATCGAGGACTTGAAATTTCTTGCTTTCAAATCAGGTGCAAAAATGTTTTACACAAAACTCCATGTTTAAGCATCTGGGAAGTGGTTCAGATGAGGTTATCGATTGTACAGGTGTGGTAAAAAACTGTGAGTTGTTCTATTGAAAATAATTTGAAAGTATGTCCTTAATCCTCATTCCTAAGTACTAAGCTTTCTATTTTTTTTTGTTGACTTTGGCAATCCAGGAACTCCTGCCTCAAGTCATATTAGTGAAAAAGATGTTCAGTCTCTGGGTGCCTCTTCGAATGCTCTAACTATGGTGGCAAGACTGAGATCTTAAGTATGTACTCGTATCTGCTTACAGACAACAAGGCATACTCATCTATATGTACCGTGTGGCGCTCCCATTGTTCCGATTTGAGTTTTGTTCTTTTTGTTAAGTTGGTACATCTGTTGGTGATATTACCCCTAAATCTAAGCGTCATAGCTTGACATTTGCAAAAGTTACGTAGCCAAGAGTACATCTATCTCTGTGACGATTTTTTACAATTTTAGAAATGAATGTAAATTTGCAACAACGAGCTTGTATTAAATTTTGCGTACAAAACGGATTTGAAATGTTGGAAAAGTGTTTCGGCAACGATTCTCTAAAGAAACGGTCGTTTACCATTGGCACGAGCGGTTCAAAAGTGGTCGTGAGTCAATCGAAGATGATGAATGCAGTGGCAGAGCATCAGAGAGATAGCGGGGGACTTGAACATTGCCTACGGATCCGTCCAAGCGTTTTGGTTAATGATTTGGGTTTCCGTCGTGTAGCAGCAAAGTTGGTGCCAAAAGACCTCAATTTTATGCAAAAAAGAGAACGTGTTGACTTCTGTGAGGCTGAATCCGATCGCACATTCATCAAAAGGATCATTACTGGAGAGGAGACGTGGGTTTATGAGTACGACACGTAATCCAGACATCAGGGAAGTGAATGGCGTTCGCCGAATGAACCGCGACCAAAAAAACCACGTCGTTTTCAGTTAAAAAAGAAGGCAATGCTCATGGTTTTCATTGATTACAACGGTGTAGTGCATCATGAATTTTTGGCAGAAAGCCAGACAGTAAACAAACAGTGTTATTTGGGCGTTATGAGACGTTTGCGTGAAGCAATTCGCCGAAAGAGACCAGAATTGTGGGCAGAAAACTCGTGGATTTTGCACCATAATAATGCACCGTCGCACAGTGCCATCATTATTCGTAATTTTTTTGACGAAAAATGCGACAAATACCATCCAACAGCCACCGAATTCACTTGATTTGGCTCCCTGTGACTTCTTTCTGTTCAATCGAGTTAAAAAAAACAGGAAGTAATGGAAAAATCGCAGGAAGCACTGATGGACATACCGAAAACCGACTATAAGAAATGTTTCGAGGATTGGATCAAGCGCTGGCATAAGTGTGTTGCAGTCGATGGGGATTACTTTGAAGGGGACAATATAGATTTAGATGAATAAACTTGTATTTTTCATTTTGATCGTTACGAATTCCGTTTATGGAAAACTAAAAGTTATATAGAGCAACCACGGGTAAAAGTTATTAAACAAGTGGGTTCTAGGTATGGGGAAAGCCAAAACGAATATAAAAAATGTTTAGCATCACAAATCAGTATAGAAATCGCTTGAAGAGTTGATAGATTGGCCATTGACTGGAAAGATTGCTAATCGGGCAAGCAAAAAATCGAGTGTCCTAATTTGTTCAGAATATTGTTAGAGAGAAAGAGAGAATCTTAATGTCCTCATAGTAGACAGGCTGGCAGTCAGCTTATACTGGGTCAAGGAGACCAAGAGGTTCATATGGAGGAACGTTGGTTTTGAATGTTTGCAAATTACAATGAACAAGAAATAAAAAATTAGAATAACAATATACCAGAGTACTATTGAAAATAATTTGAAAGTATGTCCTTAATCCTCATTCCTAAGTACTAAGCTTTCTATTTTTTTTTGTTGACTTTGGCAATCCAGGAACTCCTGCCTCAAGTCATATTAGTGAAAAAGATGTTCAGTCTCTGGGTGCCTCTTCGAATGCTCTAACTATGGTGGCAAGACTGAGATCTTAAGTATGTACTCGTATCTGCTTACAGACAACAAGGCATACTCATCTATATGTACCGTGTGGCGCTCCCATTGTTCCGATTTGAGTTTTGTTCTTTTTGTTAAGTTGGTACATCTGTTGGTGATATTACCCCTAAATCTAAGCGTCATAGCTTGACATTTGCAAAAGTTACGTAGCCAAGAGTACATCTATCTCTGTGACGATTTTTTACAATTTTAGAAATGAATGTAAATTTGCAACAACGAGCTTGTATTAAATTTTGCGTACAAAACGGATTTGAAATGTTGGAAAAGTGTTTCGGCAACGATTCTCTAAAGAAACGGTCGTTTACCATTGGCACGAGCGGTTCAAAAGTGGTCGTGAGTCAATCGAAGATGATGAATGCAGTGGCAGAGCATCAGAGAGATAGCGGGGGACTTGAACATTGCCTACGGATCCGTCCAAGCGTTTTGGTTAATGATTTGGGTTTCCGTCGTGTAGCAGCAAAGTTGGTGCCAAAAGACCTCAATTTTATGCAAAAAAGAGAACGTGTTGACTTCTGTGAGGCTGAATCCGATCGCACATTCATCAAAAGGATCATTACTGGAGAGGAGACGTGGGTTTATGAGTACGACACGTAATCCAGACATCAGGGAAGTGAATGGCGTTCGCCGAATGAACCGCGACCAAAAAAACCACGTCGTTTTCAGTTAAAAAAGAAGGCAATGCTCATGGTTTTCATTGATTACAACGGTGTAGTGCATCATGAATTTTTGGCAGAAAGCCAGACAGTAAACAAACAGTGTTATTTGGGCGTTATGAGACGTTTGCGTGAAGCAATTCGCCGAAAGAGACCAGAATTGTGGGCAGAAAACTCGTGGATTTTGCACCATAATAATGCACCGTCGCACAGTGCCATCATTATTCGTAATTTTTTTGACGAAAAATGCGACAAATACCATCCAACAGCCACCGAATTCACTTGATTTGGCTCCCTGTGACTTCTTTCTGTTCAATCGAGTTAAAAAAAACAGGAAGTAATGGAAAAATCGCAGGAAGCACTGATGGACATACCGAAAACCGACTATAAGAAATGTTTCGAGGATTGGATCAAGCGCTGGCATAAGTGTGTTGCAGTCGATGGGGATTACTTTGAAGGGGACAATATAGATTTAGATGAATAAACTTGTATTTTTCATTTTGATCGTTACGAATTCCGTTTATGGAAAACTAAAAGTTATATAGAGCAACCACGGGTAAAAGTTATTAAACAAGTGGGTTCTAGGTATGGGGAAAGCCAAAACGAATATAAAAAATGTTTAGCATCACAAATCAGTATAGAAATCGCTTGAAGAGTTGATAGATTGGCCATTGACTGGAAAGATTGCTAATCGGGCAAGCAAAAAATCGAGTGTCCTAATTTGTTCAGAATATTGTTAGAGAGAAAGAGAGAATCTTAATGTCCTCATAGTAGACAGGCTGGCAGTCAGCTTATACTGGGTCAAGGAGACCAAGAGGTTCATATGGAGGAACGTTGGTTTTGAATGTTTGCAAATTACAATGAACAAGAAATAAAAAATTAGAATAACAATATACCAGAGTACATCTGAAAGTGGGCTTTGGGGTTAATTGAGGAACACTTCTAGCGAAGCGAGTGATATGGTTAAATGTATTGAAATGACGGGATTCTATAGGCAGGGTCATCGGGGCGTACGTGCCTATCTAGTAATAGTAAGTGCTAAAGGATCTTGAAAGCACCTGACTTGGGGCAGATAAATGTCAGATAAGGGGAGAACTTATTTCTAACATCGCTGAAGACAGCCTAGACATTTCACAGCATTATTGGCTACATCGAATATGTGGACATTCTAACGTAGTTTGTGCTTGACATTCCCACCGAGAACGGAAAGATTTTCAAATTTTGACCACACAAGTGCCATTTTGTTATGCTTTTGTACCCATACTACAACGGACGTGAGTTCAGAAATGAATAAAAAAAAAAACAAAAAGTACTTTCGTCAGCAAAAGATTACAAAAGAGGGAACAAGAGATAAGTTATAGAAATTAAAAAAATGTCTCGGAGGCAGAACGGAGCCAAACGTTCAAAACAACTTTAATTTACGTTTCGAAATGTAAATTTCAATATAATGAAGAAGAGATCCATTGATTACAAATCCCAAATCTGATGCCAAACCGTGTAAAATGCAACTGCATTGCTTTCGCCAAACTTGTGGTTTCAGTATTTGAAATCAGGTTCTAGGAAAACCATCTTGCCTTTTATTCCAAAGTTTTTCTATCCAGATATATTTTTTTGAGCGTTCATATGATTAATAATGTGAAATGGAAGGAAATCTCCTCAGAAAATATGGATATATACTTTCTGCATCAACTATGTTGAAAATTTCCACTACTTACAAGGTGAAAACATGGCAAATCTCGGAATTTTGGGCCGTTTTCTAAGTGCGCTTAATTAATTCCCTTATTAACTCAGTCATTGCTCTCCTGTGTGACAATGTTATCTATCCCCGGCCATATTCACTAGACCGATAATTAGGCCTGGAAAACAAAACCTTACCCTTCTTCAAGTTAAGGTGAATTCCTCCCACTTATCGATACGGCGACATACGCCCACAAAAGGTCTTCTGATGTTGAAGCTTGGCCAGCATTCTGGATTTGTTCAAAAATGCGAATTGCTCTGCAGCAAAAGTAGCCGAATTGCTAATGACCTCAGTTGCCGTCGCACAATATGTATTCTGCTAATTCCATTTCTTAGTTGCAGTCTCCATGTGCTGCTCTGCATTATTTCTATTACTAAAGTATGCTTTCTGAAAGATCGTGCCAAGGCGGACCCCCTTTACACAAGTTGCAACGGATGTCTAGTTATTTTAAAGGAAGTATTGCGATGGCGATGGCGCGATAGTTAGCTCATTGGACTATCACGCAGAGAGTCTGGGTTCAATTCCTGGCTGGGTCACCAACAATTTTTCAAATCGCCATCACCCTTTCGGCGGGCAATGGCAAACTCCCGAAAGTAAAATTGCCTACGAAAAAGCTTCTAAGGAATACCGTTTGGACTCGGCGATAAACCGTAGGCCCTGCTCATATGTGAAAAAATGAAAACATGACCAATACAAATGAGTGTCAAGAAGCTAGGCCTGGCAGCCCGGTATGGGGCATGGCGCCACAGTGTCCTCATATACGAGTATGTACGGGCATCCCGTGAAATTAAGACTCGCGTAGAATAAGAGTTCACATATTAACATGTTTGTCTGTTCCTGTGTGTTTACATTTACATAATAAAAAAACGAATTTTTATCAAACGAGTTCTGCCTTTCAGAATGCTCACAAAATGTTCAGACTCATGCAAAACTTATGTTTTCAAATGTGCTTCATAAACGCCTACTTATTGCACATTCACAATTTGATTTATAATAACTTCTATCACCAGCTGAAGCGTTTTCCATAAATATTGAATGATAACGTTGAAAAACTGCACCATGTGTCCTATATGCTTACGTGCAAAGGTGCATGCTTTAATAGTAATTGCCCACTTTTTACTTCAGTGCAAAGTTGTCGCGATTCTGTTTCTATGTTGGTAGCTCCATATCTCCTGAAATCTGCCCTCATAAGCTCGATTGAACTATGTAAATCATCAGTTACAATGGTTGTCAACACCTGTGGTAATGATTATTAAATGAGAGTCATTAAATGC
This sequence comes from Volucella inflata, assembly GCA_928272305.1. Taxonomy (NCBI): domain Eukaryota; kingdom Metazoa; phylum Arthropoda; class Insecta; order Diptera; family Syrphidae; genus Volucella; species Volucella inflata. The sequence goes on from OV743719.1 coordinate 71,141,134, forward strand.
CAGTCATGTACGCAATGCGAATATTTATTTGGGACAACGCACTTTTTGATAAAGATAAGTCTTAACCGATTGATTTCTAGAAATTTCATTGATAAAAACTAAAGGTAACGACGCAAATTACTCGTATTTTGTAAATTGATATTGAAACTACTGTTCGCGGATGTGGGTATTCCGAATGTGATAACGCAGAAACGCGTTTAGAGTCGCACTCCATTTTTACGACGGAAATTAGGTTAGTTTAGATTAAGTACTACAACATTTTGACTGCATAGTTTTAGGCGATGAGCGACAGTATTGATTGAAAGTTTGGTGGACACTTTTTATATGACAAGATTTTTTTTAAAATGCTTTAAATTTTCGAACAACACATAGTATTTTCCTGGTTCTTATTTAGCTCGAGATTCACATTCATTCGATAATGCGTGCATTATGCAATGAGGTCATTCCGTTGTACTTAAAAAATATTCCCATTTCAATTGCCAAAAAGGGATTTCTGACTGCGGAGAACTTCGGAGAATGTAGAATATCAAAATAATTATATAGAGTATAATTTGGGAATCCATCGAGATCATTAAATTTCCACTTTGATATTTAAATATTGGATCATTGCAGAAGTTTGTGCGCGATTTGAAAATAAAACCTAAGCGAATAGTATTAATAAATCATATACCATAGATCCCTTTAATTTCTGCAACGGCTTCCTAAAGTTTTACGAGCTTGTGTATTCCATTTCCATAGCATCTACGGGGTTTTCCTTTAAAAAAAAACCTCGTAAGCTAGTTTTCGACAGCATGGATGGAGCCAAATTACTTTCTATTCAAACTGTTTAGAAGGGACTGAAATAAATAAAAATCTGAAGGGGCCGCCGGGGTAACTGCCCGGCAATTTGAAAAGATTAAGTTACGAAGCATCAACAAGCCTCGGATATGGACGGATCTACTGTTGACAACCCACGCAAACGATTTAAGGACAATGCACGTGGATATGCACGTGGAATGTTAGATCCCTTAATAGACCACGTGCAGCCGAGCAACTAGCGGAGGCCCTAGACTGCTGCAAAGCAGACATAACCGCCATCCAAGAAATGCGATGGGATGGGCCGGACAAAAAGAAGATGAAAAACTGCGACATCTACTACGGCAATTGCTATCGACGGCAAAAGCAGCGCTTATTTGGATGCGGATTTGTTGTCGGAGGCAGACTAAGACGAGAAGTCCTCAGCTTCCGGCATGTGAGCGAGCGCCTCGTAGCAATCCGCATCAAGGCTAAATTCGCCAACATAAGCCTCATATGCGCGCATGCCCCCACAGAGGAGAAAGATGACGACACCAAGGATGCCTTCTACGAGCTCCTCAACAAGACCTACGAGCAATGCCCTAGCTATGACATTAAAATTGTCCTCGGTGATTTAAATGCAAAGCTAGGAAGAGAAGGTATCTTTGGTGGAACAATCGGAAAATATAGCCTGCACAGCACCAGCGGCGGGGCGAAACATTGTCGTGGCTAGCACGCGGTTCCCACATCTCGACATACACAAGGGGACTTGGAGAACTCCTGATCAATCAACAGTCAACCAGATTGATCACATTGCGATCGACGCAAGACACTCCTCCAGCATTATGGATGTCCGTACGTTCCGAGGAGCCAACATCGACTAGGACCATTACCTTGTTGTAGCCAAGGTACGGTTGCGGATATCCCGAACTACGCCAAGACAAACTAATGCTGTGAGAAAATTCGACGTCAGACGGCTACAATCGCAAGAGATCGCCATGTCCTTTTCCGATCGAGTGTCTCTTAATCTCTTAAGAGGTCCAATGCCGCCAGCATTAAGTATCGAAGACCATTGGAAACACTGCCAAAACGCCATCAGAGATGCCGCTTCTGATGTGCTGGGTTTCACTCGTCCACCACAACGAAACCCCTGGTTCGATGATGAATGCCGGCAAGCACATGCAGCTAAGCAAGATGCATATAACGCGGCGCTGCTTAGATAGACCAAAGCTGCTCATGAGCTCTATGAGCGGAAGAGGAGAGACGAGCACCGGCTTCTCAGGAGGAAGAAGAAAGAGCATGAGAAGCGCGCGATCGAGGAAATTGAGAGATGCTACTCCAGGAATGAGGTTCGGAAGTTTTACCAAAAGGTAAAAATAACATGCCACGGAAACAAACCCCGAACCGAAGCCTGTAGAGATGAACAAGGGAACATCGTAGTAGAATCGCAGTCGATGCTGAGGATTTGGAAAGATCATTTCTGCAGACTGTATAACGGCGATGACGGACCAAATACCGCTGTCAGGCAGAATCAACCTTTCAACCTGGACGATGATGACCAACAATTCCGTCCACCCGACCTGGATGAAGTGAAGATAGCCATATCGAAGCTTAAGTCCAACAAAGCTGCTGGAGCGGATGGCATGACTGCCGAGCTCTTCAAAGCGGCAGGCGATGACTTGGTAAGGAGCATACACCAACTCATCTGTAAAATATGGTCGGACGAAAGTATGCCCGATGAATGGAACCTCAGCATTGTTTGTCCAATTCTCAAGAAAGGAGACCCTCTGAACTGCGCCAACTACAGAGGCATCAGTCTCCTTAACATCGCATATAAGATCTTATCCGCCGTATTGTGTGAACGCCTGAAGCCGTTTGTCAACAACCTGATAGGTCCATATCAGTGTGGCTTCAGGCCAGGAAAGTCCACCATCGACCAGATATTCACACTACGGCAGATCTTGGAGAAGACCCATGAGCTTCAGATCAATACCCACCACCTATTCATCGATTTTAAGGCCGCGTATGACAGCATCTATAGAGACGAGCTATATAGAGCAATGTCTAGTTTCGGCATCCCTGCCAAACTCGTCCGTCTGTGCAGGATGACGATGGAGAATGCACGCTGCTCCATCAAGGTCGGTAAAGATCTCACCGAGACCTTTGATGTCCAGAAAGGATTTAGACAAGGCGATGCGCTGTCATGCGATTTTTTCAACATCGTACTTGAAAGAATAGTGCAAAACTCACGAGCAAACATAAGAGGCACTATCTTTCAAAAGTCCGTCCAACTACTCGCATACGCCGACGATATTGACATAATTGGAAGAAAGCAGCGTGATGTCAGTGGCGCTTTCGCGAGTATTGAGACGGAAGCGGTGAAAATGGGCTTAGCGGTCAATGAGGGCAAGACCAAGTATATGCTGTCAAGCAAAAAGGACAACCAACACCGACGTCTCGGACAGAATGTCACCCTCGACAGATATAACTTTGAGGTAGTTAAGGACTTTGTCCACCTAGGCTCCGCTATAAATACAGACAACGACACCAGTGCTGAGATCAAGCAAAGAATAACTCTTGCCAACCGCTGTTTCTTTGGGTTAAGAAGGCAACTGAGTAGCAAAGCCCTCTCTCGGACAACAAGAGTCACCCTTTATAAGACTTTTATAATCCCGTTCCTGCGCTATGGCGCAGAGGCATGTACATTATCAAAAATGGATGAGGGTGTTCTTGGTTGCTTCAAGAGAAAAATTCGTCGGGCGATCTTCGGTCCCGTCTGCATTGACGGTGAGTGGAGGAGGAGATACAACGACGAACTGTATGGACTGTACAGCGACATGGACCTAGCCAGAAGAGTGAAGATCCAAAGACTGAGATGGCTGGGTCATGTAGAGCGCATGGACACCAATGCTCCGGTCCGAAAAGTCTTCGAATCCGCCCCCGAAGGACAGCGCAGTAGAGGAAGGCCAAGACTCAGGTGGCGCACGCAAGTGGAAGAGGACCTCAGCCAACTTAGCGTGCGAAACTGGAGACAGCTAGCCAGGGATCGAGCTGGCTGGAGAAACTTGTTGACTGAGGCCCAGGTCCACCCCGGACTTTAGCACCACCTAAAGTAAGTAAGTAAGTAAGTATTAACAATTAACAAATAAATATTTCAAATGCCGAAACAAAATTTAGTTGTTAATTGTAAAAAATCAATTGGAAAACACTGTCATGTGGAGATGGATCTCAATCAACTTGGCGTACAGAATTAGAAAGAGTAAAAGGCAGGTCTTGCCGGAGAGAGATATTGTTCCTCCCCCCGAATAACCGTTCATACAAATTTGACATCTAGTTTTTATTAACTTCTCTAAGTGCTTGCTAATAAATGATCCTTAACCAGCCAATGACTATCGTACGTTAACACTTAAAAATACTTTATCTCAATGGCTTATTCCTCATATCCTATTGTGATATCATAAGCACATACCTTTGGACGGTGCTTTCCAAATCGGAAAACCCCTCATTATAGGTAAGGCGCAAGGTTACAGTTACTATTATCAATTGTATTTTTGTTTGAGAATATGGATAGATAAGAAAATTCTTCTTTTATTTATAAGTTACTACACGACTTACTTTACCTTGCCTTAGGTCAATCCAGTTGGTTTTATGTTTCCATAACCATAGCCAAATATGTACTCAGTGATTTGTATTACAGATACTTGATTGGCACAACGGATGAGATACTCGTATATGGTATCTGTGATTATCAGCCACGGTAAATTTACGTACTCTCAAATGCGATAATACGTATTCGGTCATAGATTAAATAACAAATTTATCTGCATTTTGAAAAATCCAAAAAATTAGACGACACAGAAACGCTGAATGTTCATTTCAATGGATAAAAATGAGAATTCTTTTGGAAATGCTAATGATGTCAAGACACGAAAGTCTTGAGAAATTTGTCTATGACTCTAAAGCTCATCTCATTGAAGAACTTTTTTTTTTTAAAACCAAATATTCAAAAGATATACCAGCAGCCTTTTATCGCAAAAACATAGAATTCCTAAGAAATTATGACTAAAAAAACTAAATAAAAAACAACAACTTCTTTCGACTATTGGTAGTGTAATATGTTATTCTACACCGTTTTAGGTTTTAGAAAAATTTTCTCATCATTGCTTAAACTTACTCTCTCCTTACACGAGCCAAAAAGCGTCTAAGGTTCTCCCTAGATACTGTCTTGAGATGTGATTATTTCTCAGATGTCTGCTATGTACCTTAAACTGCTAACTCAACTATTCACTTTATCTTTTACTTATGAATATGGCTTAAATACGTGTTGCTGAAATGAGACTGTCTTATACAGACGAGAATTTGATAATGTAAGGAATCGTAGATGGTGTAACAATCAGCAGTAAACTCGGATGTCAACCAATAACCCTCTATAACTTAACTGATTTCATACCACAAGACGGTTGAAGATTCCTTCAACTTTTGCACATCTAAAGTGTGGGATTATTCGCCCCGATCAAATTGCCAAGCACATCTTTATCCACCCTACCTAACGTTCATTATTCTACTCCGCAAAGAAGCCCTGGAATAATAGGAGTCTAATGTATTGTAGGATCTCCTGAAAATGCCAAGCTATTGAAAAATTTTAACTTCTCATACGATCTTATGAATGAGGACACATTATAATTAATTTTAGACTCAAGATAGGTCGAACCACTAAATTCCTGAAAGTTTTAGTTGACAATTGTGACATTTTGCCCGATTCATAGAATTTGGTTGTCTCTTTTTGTTGGCAGCATTTACTTAGTTTTGCTTTATTTATATCAAACACTTCAATGAGAGCTCACTATATTTTGAAAATATCATCACAGTATGCAAGTTGTTCCACAGATATTTGAAAAACATTGCCTCTGTGGTTGGTTCATATGTTGCGTACATTTTTTTTTTGTACGTATTATATGCACCCGCTTATGAACACCATTAAGAGGAATGTACAGCGCGGATGAAGGAAATTAGTTGGAAATAGAAAAGAGGTACTTATGAACATTGGTTTAGAATGCTTCCAGGTTATAATGACTAAGGAACTCGAACTTTTGGATAAGGGACCATTCCATATGGTTTGGAACCAAATCTCGATATTTCAGAGTACGGTCACAGATGGACTAAAGAGCATGAAGGTTACGAGACTGAAGGATCGAAGTGACAGAATGCAACTGTAATTTTTCTTGAAACACTGGTGGTTATAATAGCAAAAGAATAAAATAATTCCAAACATATTCCATCAGTATAGTTAGGTGTCAAATGATTGTTTCATATTGGCATAACCTATGACTTTTATTGCCCGCTCTTGAATCCCATCTAGTAAGTGGAGAAATGCTTTAACAGCGTCCTGTCTAGATGTGAGAACTGCACTGCATTTTCCAGAATATTCGCCAACATTGAGTATGTATTCGTTTCAGCCTGGCATTTAAAAATACAAACCAAAAATGTCAAGATTACTCTGTTTTGTCTCCAAGGCATTGGTCGTTGGATATTAGTGCATATTTCCTTTGATGAAAGCATTCAGCTTTGTGTTTCGGGAACATCAAATTCACTTAGTTTTGTTCATAATTCCAAAATATAATGAGTTCAACAATGCTACCATTTTGGCGCTCCATCGATGAGCAGGGACGAAAGCTGAAGAAGAGTGTCGAAAATAGAACGTAGCGTGTCTTAAACCCATGTACAACAACTTAAAAAACCATCGAAGAAAAGATTTGTCGATTCTTAACAATCCTTGCCAACTCCGCCAAATGGAAACAAATTCCGCCAAATGACTTAACTTTTTGGTGTGATATGAAATCAAAAGTAGCGTATTGCTATTTTGCTTGTTCGCAAACTTATTAAGTTGAAAGTGACCCCCAAAGCACGATTTTCAATCCAGTCCGAGTACTCCCAGCAGATAGCAGACTGCTGCGATCGACATCGAATTGAAACCTCCGGGTCCTCCGCCGCGTTAGTCGATTTGCGTCATATGGAATTTAACAACACGGTCTCAGTACACTGATCAGAAACAAAACCAATTTTTTCCTTCCATTGTCCAGGTATTCCTTGCCAGTTTTTCAATAAGCATTTGTTAGATAGAATCGAAGAGATTAAACAGAGATCTGTCGTTCCCACGCTACAAAATCGCCCGTCTGGCAGAGGATGATCTGTCTTAGATGAATCAACATTATCCTCTGGCAAAATGAGCCATCCAAACACAAACGCCTCTACAAGACAAATTCAGATCCTACTGAATGTTACAAACTGCAAACACAATCATCATACCCTACAAGCTATGGCATAGGGTATACCAGCAATTTTCCCACTTAAACTTGGAAAGTCCCCAAAATTATCTATCTATCTACTTTATCGACTTTTGCTTATCGAAATTGAGAAGACTTTTTGATAAGACTGCTCACAGAGAACGTGTCGACCAGAATGCATAAAAGGCTGACCAACGCTTATCACTGATTTCAATAGAGACTATAATTTAATACAGAATGGGACTCATCAATTTCTACCGCAACTTCTTTTGGATCCTTCTAGTCCCTATTGCTGGTAGTAAATTATCGAGTTAGTGTTGTGTTTTGACTTTCGAAAATAACGTCTAAATCCATTTTCAAGCATCCTCGTCATCGCAAGGATTTTCGAAGTCAAGAATTATCAATGGAACTGAAGCAATAGCTGAGAATACACTGCACCAGGTGTCATTACGTCTAAAATCACTTGAAACCGTCTTCGGAGCAGGACATATTTGCGGAGGATCACTCATCACACAAACAACTGTGCTTTCAGCTGCGTACTGTTTCTATGAGTGAGTTTTTTAATCAACAAAATTGTAAACTCTATTTTCTAATACAGCGTATTATGTATCTTTTTAACACAGTGAAGATAAAAGTGTGTTCAATAGTGCTCGTGGGTATTTTGTGGTGCTGGGAACCCTGGAACGTTTTCTAGAAACCAAAAATACAATTTCATATAATATAACTCACTATATACGAGCTGGTTTTGACAGTCCAGTATTCAGAAATGATCTGGCAATTATATTCTTAGATGGAACAGTTCCAACAGGACATCCTACAGTGAAACCCATCCCATTGAACAGGGCCGTACTTGCCAACGGAACTATATGCCAAGTAACCGGATGGGGTGAAACAGAAGCGGTTAGTATCCGTATATACCTACACAGTATCTTAACTCATGCCTTACTCCCACGTCTTCATTAGAGCAAAACTCCTAATAAACTCATGACAATTGACGCCCCGATCATAGACCGTGAAACTTGCTCGTTAAACTACCAAAACGGCACCATTGTCGATGGAATAATTTGCGCTGGTTACTTAGAAGGAGAAAAGGCTACATGCCAAGGTGATTCCGGTGGTCCATTGGTGTATAATGGTACACTTGTTGGTGTTGTTTCATTTGGAGTGGGTTGCGTGGAACCCGGTTACCCAGGAGTCTATAGTGATGTAAGACATTTTGCTAATTGGATAGAAAAAACCATCACATCGGGAGCGAGTTCCCCATCGATAAGCGGTGTTATCACAGCACTGACGTTGATATTTATCTATAGTCTTAAGTGAAAGTAAAATAATTAAGTTTTAAGATAAGTACAAGTAAACAGGTTACATAAAATGATTTTATATTCATCTTTTGAGAGTGTCAATAAATGATGAGGTAACGTGGACAGTGGTTACGACTTGGACCCCACAGTGGACATAATATTGACGACCTCAGCAAACGTTTAAAGGACAACGAATTAAACCTTTCAATATAGAATGTAAGGACCCTTAATAGACAATGTCCTACCAAACAAGTCGCTGAGAACGTAGACTTCTATAAAGCAGATATAACCGCGGATGTATATATCTGCGAAGTGTGGTTGGATGAGCTGGCCAAAAGGGCAAGAGAAAATAAGACATCTTTCATGGCTTCCTGGTGCACTTTTCTGGATGCGGATTTTTTATTTGAGGAGGACCTACGATATGATCTATCTGGAAAACAAAATTGATTTCGTCATTCTCGTATCGAAGCTGATATTGTTTAGGAAAACATACTTGTGAAAGTAAACTTCGACTGTGCAGGATCAAGAGTAAGCCCAATCTTAGTACTTAGTGCAGGAAGCTATATCACTAATGGCCATTCTCTGGCACGATTAATTAGACATCAGATAAACCGATCTTACACTTAACGAGTACTTTGGAGGGTTTTACATAATATTTCATCATTTCATCTAGTTTGGAGAAGTCGGCCAAACGAAGTTAGGTCGAAATCCTGTTCAACTTTGTGAAGCAACAGAGATGATGCAGAAATTTAGCCTGACTGGGTGACCATGAATTATGTGAACTAGGAAGACCCTAGATTTGTTTTTTTTTACACAATTTTCTACACAATTATTGACAATTCCTGTAAAATACTACCGTATTACTACCAACTTGATGACTTCAAACTTCAAAGTCGAAATCAAATTCAAAACAAAAGTCGAACATTGTTGCCAGGAACACTAGACAAACGAGTATTGCTGAGTTTATTGACGGCATGTATTTTGTATTTGCTAATTTCAAATCTTTCAAAAATTTTTTGGTAGACTGTTCTGCTCCTACTTTGGAGCGAAATACATTTGTTTCGTACTTTACATTACCTACGTCGTAAGGTTGCGAGCGCGACAGGATTTATTTCAAACTAACCTAGTTGCACTCAGTTTCTACCTTGAGTACAATTTAATGCAGACGATTGTGGCATTATGTTTGACGTACATAATACTCGTATCTGACGTGAATAGTGTCTGAGGTACATAATTTCTGACGAAGATTGTGCCAAAGGATATAGTTTACACTGCGAACTGACGCAATCCTTGAACAAGCGCAGTAGAAAATATATCAAACATTTGGCAATTACATCAGTGACAGTACATCTATTGTGAAGGCGTAATTTTGTCAACACAGTAAGGATGCGAAATTATAGATATAGTATAAGACAACTATTATTCACAGCGATACAATTTCTGAACTTGCAAAACGATGTAAGATGTATTTTTTTTGAATTTGCTAAAAGAGATGTACTCGTACCTAAGACGTTTAATATTGCAGGCAGAATGTGTCAATTGTAGTTGGAATATGTCAAATATTTGACATTTCTGAAAATTCGTTCATCGCAAACATTGAAAAAAGTATTTGGAAGCACTGTTATCTATGGGTTATCTATGTACGAGTACATAGAATTTTATATTTTATACGCAAATAACTTTCTTAGCAGATTCGCGAGTGCAAAATAAAACATTGACATTAGTCGTGTGTTTTTGCGAATCAGCTTTCCGCTTAAAAAGTAATTTGCATGTTAATACAACAATAACATAGCGTCAACGCTAAGTCAATTTATCCCCGCTATCTAATAAGCGGATATAAAACAGTGCTTCCAGCACAAATTATCTTCGTTTCGGATGAATTTTTTCGATAAATTAGCAAAAACGTCAACCAACCGACAAATGAGCCACCACTAAGTGTCATAAAGATGTCTGTGCTACCAAGTTTTTATGATGAACTTTTAAGCGGGGATGGGGATGGACCGTTGCGAACTTAGCTAACATGCGTGCAGAAAAACACAGCTATTGCCACAAAGGACAACCGTTACTTAAGCAGAACATTAGAGCACTAATATGCTATTGATAGATCAATTAGACTAATAGTGGGAGGGACAAATCGGATAGCAAATGAGTTACTTATAGAACCGAAAGTATCAAGTAATTGGCAAACTTTAATGAGATTAGTTCATATGTACTCGTATGAGACAGTGGTTCATTAAAACCATATATCGTTCGATGGGTATTTGGACGAAAAAGAAGAACAGACCTTAAATTGCGGAGTCTTGTGGTACAAAAGCGGATTCGCGATGTTTTTCCAGACATAATAGACCTAGCAGATTTGAGTCGGTCATCGAAGAGCGGAAGGATGAAGCGGCCAACCCCGAAGACCCCGCGCAGAGCAAATTGTAGGAATCTCCGTTGGGCACCGTCGATACGTAGAATATGGTTTTCACAGTAATGGGTGACGTACAGGTCAGAGAACTCTCTGGGTCATCGTTTAACAAAACCAAGCGCGGAAGTAGCTCTGTTAATTATGTAATTATGAAACCAATGCGCGTGTGGAAATTGAGTTAAGTATCACAGATAACGCCCAAGTCCTGCATTGAAAAGACCGAAGGTACAACCTAGGTTGAATTAGATATGTAGAAAATTCAGTCAGGAAGTGATGAACGCTTCCGGGAGTACGAGATGGCTTGGCATTTCGTTATGTTTGCGGTACCTATTGAGAATCAGAATATTTGAAAAAATTTCAACAGATTTCATATCAACGAAAATTAATTGACCAAGGTGGCTACCTTTTGGAACACCCGAAGTGGCTTTAATTGGTTGTGACAAATAAGAACGAGAAAAGACCAAGAAACAGTGTTCTTCCAAGTAGCATTTAAACCAAGAAATCAACCCAGGTTGAAAACCAAGTACATTGATTTTGAAAAAAAAATTAACTTATGTATATACGAGTATGTGATTTTATCGAAGGCCTTGCTAAAGTCAGTAGTAATCACATCCACTTATTTTCCTTGCTTAAAGCACACATTGTACAAGAAACGAACTCAATAAGGTTGGTAGTGGATGATCTGCCTTTCAGAAGCCCATGTTCATTCGATGCCTGTATAGATCTGCAATGAAACAACATTCCATCATAAATGATGCTATCAAAGATCTTAGGAATGCAGGATAATTGAGCAATGGGTCGATTGTTGGTTATATCTTGTGTGAGAGCTTTTTCATGTATAGGAATTATACAATCACTTTTCCAGAGGCGATGAAAATCCCTCAAGGAGAATGAAACTTTGAAGATGCTCACGAGGTGTTTTAATAACGATCAATCAAAAATCATCTTTATTGTTAATCTTGTCTAGTAGGTTTCGGGGTGTTATTTCAATACATATAAGAGGTGTCTGAGTGCAGTTATTCAAGTAACCGAATTATTTGGGATCTGGATGTAAAAGGTTTCACTTAAGAAATCAACGAAATAATTGGCGATAGTTGTAGGATCAGACGATGACATATTGGAGAATTTGAAAAAAAGTGGATAGTTATCGGATTTTTCTCTATATCGGTGAAGGGAAGAATTTGTTGGGCTGAGAAATGGGGGTAGATTGCATTCGGCTGAGATATTTTCAGAGAAAAAGTTCATACTTATGGGCAACACAATATATAGAATTAGATGTGAAGATCAAGTCTATTTGTCTACTTTTGCTGTTAGAAATACCATATAGTATGTGTTTTTTTTTTTTAAATGCCTGAGTTAGAAAGAAAGTCAGTAAAGAGGATTTCATTATTGATAAATCATTTGGGGCAACGAGATAACATTCATCGTCCGACTGAGTCCATAGGAGATTGGGAAGATTAAGATCACCAAGAACTATGGTATCGTCACAGGGGTCGCTAAAGTCAAAAACGCAGCCAACCACATAAGTTGCGAGCCTGTAGCCCTATGTTTCTTTGCGTTTAATATGAAAGGGTTTGAGCTTGAGATTGAATTATACGCATTTAGGAAGACTAGATTTCGTGGAGTGATGAAATTTATGTTAAAATGAACACAAACAGTTTTGTGCCAGTAGAGCGCAGTATTCCCTTCGTTAAATTGAAGGATCAAGGCATTCTAGGGTATCTTCAACCACTCTATCTGCTACTGCAGGACTGGTGTGAGTGTCTCATTCTGATTGCCTAAGTATTTCTTAAATAGGTCTTGTTACACATTTGTTTTCTTAGGCCAACAAATTAAAGATTGTTTGGTCCCTGATAAGGTACCATTAAAAGAGTTAATAGCCATAGAGTGGTAAGCAGAATCATTCCCTAACCATACACCATACACCGAAGTGACCCTCTCGATCATCCCTAGGCATTAAACTGTTTTTAAAAAAAAAGAGCCATCGCTTGGACGATGTCAAGTGTTGAATGTTACCAGACACAAACTTTCTAGTTACCAACGTATTCACTGCTAGTAACAGCCCGAGAAGGACAACTGGTGCCGCGACTAAAATCCACTGCATAGCTTTAAACCATACAAGTCGTTTAGACTAAACTATAGTATAATACTTGCCGAGCTACAAATATCCTCAGATGTTATCCTGCCAATGTTAGTGAAAATCATGGGAAGTTGCGTTCAAATTGTTCATATTCCCATATCATGGAAAAGGTACACAAATGTAGTTTTCATTCCCAAAGCCAGAAAAGTTTCTCATGTTGTGTCAAAGATCCTCAGACCTATAAATCTATCGTCTTTGCTTCTGAAAATTACTGACAAATAGCAATGTCCGATCTAGAACTGATCCACGACTTTTGCATATGGCTAAAGGAACGTCTGTGAATACGGCTCTTCATTCGCTTATACATCTACATTATAGAGAGTAAGCAATGATCGCTCTTAAGTAGAGTTTTCTCCTTTGGTAGAGAGCTGGATATGTAAAGCATAGTTAGGGGATTGTCTCCTCCTTTTTCTTGTTCTTTCTGCTTCTGAAGATGTATGTAGCTTGTAGAAAAGCCAAAACTTTTTGCATGCTTACCCGCAAGGCAGCGTCGATTGATGACATCTTTGACACGATGGTGATGAGATAATTTTTATTTGCGAAGATGAAATTCTTAGAGCGATTCAGGTTCAGTATTGTTCAAATTTGTTTGGTCGCTAAGCATGTTGACCAAAAGTCCACTTAAGCTTTGCTCTTCTTATAGCATCCAGCTTTAGTTTTAGTTTGTACTTAGTGATTGATATACCGGTGATACCTTCTTCAGGCAAAAGAAGTAGATTAGTTCCAATTGTGGCGAGTTTGTCGTCCCTACAATTCCCTGGAATATCTCCTGTGCCCCCGCAGCCGGAGTGTACGTCGGCGTACATTGGCGGTAACTAGTTTGAAGAGTATCCTGGGTCGGTCTCACATTAATCGGATGAAGACCGAGACTCAGGTGGCGCACGCAAAAGGGGACTTCAGCCAACTTGGCGTGCAAAACTGGAGGCAGCTAGCAAAAGATCGATCAAACTGGAGACGCTTGTTGATTGAGGCCCAGGTTCACCCCGGACTGTAGCGCCACCTAAAGTAAAGTAAAGTAAAGTAAGATCATGTAACTGCCATCTTGTGGATCTGAAGATGCGTCAGTTATAGTATTACTCCTTTCAACAGAAGAGTTTGGTTTAAGTCAGTTCCCAAACGTACTGTCCTGTGAACTTGTTTTTGAATTATTCTTCTTAGATACCCTTCTTTAATTTGTCCACTCTAATCTTTCTATATTTAATCTGTCTAGAACGTTTTTATCGTCGCGTTTAGGACATTATTTTGGGAATTTTATAGGAAAACCTTTGGCAGCATCGCCTTTTTTATCTGCGGTCCCGTGAACCCATATCATTCCTATATTAGCAAATTCAACCTTAATGGGATCTGTTACAAGCACATGTTCATGCCGTGAAGGCTGAACACTTCTTACGTACAGCTTACATCAAATCCTCACACGATGCTTTCGTTCTCCTGTCAAGAGGCCAACACTGTATTTGTTCTCATCCAATGGTCTTGCTTGCTACGTGACATGTTCCGGTAGTCAACTCTACACACGACTCGGATATGAAAGAGCAAGAACAGTCCATTTCTTCTTGGACAAAAAGGGCTAGGTATTCTAAAGTCAGTTACCTATTTCGGGAACATGGTAACTACGAGTATCTCGTCTAAGAATAAGAAGAATCTTCTTAACCTTACCTGTTGATACATTGATGAGACTTATACAAATAATCTGTTATGCTGACTGTTGATACCACATTTGACTCAATATTTTGTTCTTGCTCAAATCTCGCACAAATAAGCATAAAGTTGGACCCAGTACCCTGCGCCTTCGTCGAAAAGTAAAATAGGCACATTTGATGTGTAGTCAAATCAAAGTTACAAAACTAGACATTGTTAGGTTGATGCTTCTCGGTGCTTATCCTTCTATCGTACGATCCACAATCATCTAATTTACTTACTTACTTTACTTTAGGTGGCGCTACAGTCCGGGGTGGACCTGGGCCTCAGTCAACAAGCTTCTCCAGCCAGCTCGATCCCTGGCTAGCTGCCTCCAGTTTCGCACGCTAAGTTGGCTGAGGTCCTCTTCCACTTGCGTGCGCCACCTCAATCTTTGCCTTCCTCTACTGCGCTGTCCCTCGGGGGCGGATTCGAAGACTTTTCGGACCGGAGCATTGGTGTCCATGCGCTCTACATGACCCAGCCATCTCAGTCTTTGGATCTTCACTCTTCTGGCTAGGTCCATGTCGCTGTACAGTCCATACAGTTCGTCGTTGTATCTCCTCCTCCACTCACCGTCAATGCAGACGGGACCGAAGATCGCCCGAAGAATTTTTCTCTCGAAGCAACCAAGAACACCCTCATCCATTTTTGATAATGTCCATGCCTCTGCGCCATAGCGCAAGAACGGGATTATAAAAGTCTTATAAAGGGTGACTCTTGTTGTCCGAGAGAGGGCTTTGCTACTCAGTTGCCTTCTTAACCCAAAGAAACAGCGGTTGGCAAGAGTTATTCTTCGCTTGATCTCAGCACTGGTGTCGTTGTCTGTATTTATAGCAGAGCCTAGGTAGACAAAGTCCTTAACCACCTCAAAGTTATATTTGTCGAGGGTGACGTTCTGTCCGAGACGTCGGTGTTGGTTGTCCTTTTTGCTTGACAGCATATACTTGGTCTTGCCCTCATTGACCGCTAAACCCATTTTCGCCGCTTCCGTCTCAATACTCGCGAAAGCGCCACTGACATCACGCTGCTTTCTTCCGATTATGTCAATATCGTCGGCGTATGCGAGTAGTTGGACGGACTTTTGAAAGATAGTGCCTCTTATGTTTGCTCGTGAGTTTTGCACTATTCTTTCAAGTACGATGTTGAAAAAATCGCATGACAGCGCATCGCCTTGTCTAAATCCTTTCTGGACATCAAAGGTCTCGGTGAGATCTTTACCGACCTTGATGGAGCAGCGTGCATTCTCCATCGTCATCCTGCACAGACGGACGAGTTTGGCAGGGATGCCGAAACTAGACATTGCTCTATATAGCTCGTCTCTATAGATGCTGTCATACGCGGCCTTAAAATCGTTGAATAGGTGGTGGGTATTGATCTGAAGCTCATGGGTCTTCTCCAAGATCTGCCGTAGTGTGAATATCTGGTCGATGGTGGACTTTCCTGGCCTGAAGCCACACTGATATGGACCTATCAGGTTGTTGACAAACGGCTTCAGGCGTTCACACAATACGGCGGATAAGATCTTATATGCGATGTTAAGGAGACTGATGCCTCTGTAGTTGGCGCAGTTCAGAGGGTCTCCTTTCTTGAGAATTGGACAAACAATGCTGAGGTTCCATTCATCGGGCATACTTTCGTCCGACCATATTTTACAGATGAGTTGGTGTATGCTCCTTACCAAGTCATCGCCTGCCGCTTTGAAGAGCTCGGCAGTCATGCCATCCGCTCCAGCAGCTTTGTTGGACTTAAGCTTCGATATGGCTATCTTCACTTCATCCAGGTCGGGTGGACGGAATTGTTGGTCATCATCGTCCAGGTTGAAAGGTTGATTCTGCCTGACAGCGGTATTTGGTCCGTCATCGCCGTTATACAGTCTGCAGAAATGATCTTTCCAAATCCTCAGCATCGACTGCGATTCTACTACGATGTTCCCTTGTTCATCTCTACAGGCTTCGGTTCGGGGTTTGTTTCCGCGGCATGTTATTTTTACCTTTTGGTAAAACTTCCGAACCTCATTCCTGGAGTGGCATCTCTCAATTTCCTCGATCGCGCGCTTCTCATGCTCTTTCTTCTTCCTCCTGAGAAGCCGGTGCTCGTCTCTCCTCTTCCGCTCATAGAGCTCATGAGCAGCTCTGGTCTTTTTTTGCAGTGCCGCATTGCGTGCTTTTTGCTTAGCTGCATGTGCTTGCCGGCATTCATCATCGAACCAGGGGTTTCGTTGTGGTGGACGAGTGAAACCCAGCACATCAGAAGCGGCATCTCTGATGGCGTTTTGGCAGTGTTTCCAATGGTCTTCGATGCTTGATGCTGGCGGCATTGGACCTCTTAAGAGATTAAGAGAAACTCGATCGGAGAAGGACTTGGCGATCTCTTGCGATTGTAGCCGTCTGAAGTCGAATTTTCTCACAGCATTAGTTTGTCTTGGCGTAGTTTGGGATATCCGCAACCGTACCTTGGCTACAACAAGGTAATGGTCCTAGTCGATGTTGGCTCCTCGGAACGTACGGACATCCATAATACTGGAGGAGTGTCTTGCGTCGATCGCAATGTGATCAATCTGGTTGACTGTTGAATGATCAGGAGTTCTCTAAGTCCCCTTGTGTACGTAGAGATGTGGGAACCGCGTGCTAGCCACGACAATGTTTCGCCCCGCCGCAAAGTCGATTAGCCTGAATCCGTTATCGGAGGTGGTGTTGTGCAGGCTATATTTTCCGATTGTTCCACCAAAGATACCCTCTCTTCCTAGCTTTGCATTAAAATCACCGAGGACAATTTTAATGTCATAGCTAGGGCATTGCTCGTAGGTCTTGTTGAGGAGCTCATAGAAGGCATCCTTGGTGTCGTCATCTTTCTCCTCTGTGGGGGCATGCGCGCATATGAGGCTTATGTTGGCGAATTTAGCCTTGATGCGGATTGCTACGAGGTGCTCGCTCACATGCCGAAAGCTGAGGACTTCTCGTCTTAGTCTGCCTCCGACAACAAATCCGCATCCAAATAAGCGCTGCTTTTGCCGTCGATAGCAATTGCCGTAGTAGATGTCGCAGTTTTTCATCTTCTTTTTGTCCGGTCCATCCCATCGCATTTCTTGGATGGCGGTTATGTCTGCTTTGCAGCAGTCTAGGGCCTCCACTAGTTGCTCGGCTGCACGTGGTCTATTAAGGGATCTAACATTCCACGTGCATATCCGAAGCTCATTGTCCTTTAATCGTTTGCGTGGGTTGTCAACAGTAAATCCGTCCTTATCCGAGGCTTGTTGATGCTTCGTAACTTCCTTTTTTATAAATGGCCGGGCAGTTACCCCGGCGGCACAACCCCCAACCTGGAGGACCAGTTCCATTTTTAATGCCCCTAGGACGTTCCGGGATGTGAGCGCTGCCGTTGGCCCATATAGGGCTCGTCCGCCACCATCTCTTTTCCAAGACCCTGACTAAGTCCTGGAAATCCTTTCCGGCCTGAGCTCCAAATATGTCGGAGTAGCCCGGATAAGGTCTTGTTTTGTTTTTCCGACACTAATCTTGGTTAATGGCGCAGGAAACTCGCCATTTGCCCCCTTCACTTCGCAACCTCTAGTCAGATTCCCAGATGGCGCCACGGGGAGGCGTGAAGTAGGACTTATTAGCAGAGCTGCAAGATGTTCGGCTGCAGAGGCTCATTCTCGTCATTTAAGGAACCAGCACCTGTCGGAAGATGCTACTTCTACGAGGCCTTATACTAATCGTTGCCATCCACCATCTAGCCATCTAATTTATTAACCATAAATTCAGCTATGGTTAAGAATCTGAATATTGTAGACCTATGCTTTGAGGGGCAGGTATTCCGACTTTTAATACATAGATACATGCGTTGTCTGTTTTCGTATGTCAAAGTGGTTAAGCCTTAAGAACTTCTAAACTTATCCGTTAGATGTATTGTTATCGGGTAAAAATAAAATCGATTCTTAAAGTTTCTAATAATTTTGGAGAATCACGAAATAAGCGGCTTTATTGATGTCACGAAACGCACGACCTATCAGTCGCGAAAAGCAAATAATTAAATTACTTTTATAGCCTCTTAATTAGCGATGTATGATAGATAAGGTTTTTCTGATTTCCAACAATCAAGTCGAGTGCTTTAAGGCATTTTATCTATTCTAATCGTATGACTAACTGTCAAATTTATCTTTTAGTTATGAAGTGCTGCTATAAAAGTTTACGCCTTACGTTACTAAGACTTTACTGCAGGGAGCTTTTCCTTAGTTTGGTGCCGTTTAAAGCAGTGTGAATAGGGCTTGTCGTCTGCAAGTTATCCTCTACTCAAAGTATAAGGCGATGAAGAAACAACTTTTTAGTAATGTGAGGTATATAATCCCCCAAATGATAATATTTTGAAACAAGTTATTTGCATATCATCAAACCCTCATGATAGCCAATTCGATTATTTCTTATCAAACCAAAGCAAGTACACATTATTTTCATGGCAATATACGAGTATATACCCCATCGTATCTGAAAATCGCCGATAAAAAATTTATAAAATTTAAACGATTAGATCGAAGGTAATTGAAGTGTCTAGGACGCCATAGCCAAGATAACCAAAGTCATCACTGACAGTGGAACCATCCAACATAATTTCGTTGTTATTATTTAATATATAGTATTTTGACAATCCATCAAAAGAATGAATTATCTTTTAACCAAAATCACAATTCTTCAAAAGAATAAAATATCTTATCGATTTTATGGCACCAATTCCATATGGTGTGGTGTGGCGAACTTTTTTTTGTTTTGCTTTGTTTTTGGATTTTTTTTTAATTACTCGTATCAATGCGCTCTCCTCAATATCTTATAGTATTGTACAATCGAGTCAAGGAGGCTATTACACTTTTGGAAAAAACTTAATAATTTGTAAACAAAGTAAAAAAGGAAATAGATAAGATTACTAACAAATTAAAATAAAATTATACAGCCCACAAGCCATCAGAATCTTGACAAAAAGTTTTCTCTTTTACAATCAGTTTAAGTTTTGGATTTATTAGTTGCGGTTTAAAATGTGTGACAAAAAATTTACGCTACAATTGCTTAGTGTTGCATTTGTGATTATCTCAAGTGTTTCTGCAAGTGAGATTTTATAATAAATCAAATCAAAATTTATTTAATTAAAATGTGTGATCTTAAGTGTTGTTGACATTGTTAAGGCAAGAGAATGGCGTTTGTTTCTTTTATCGGGCGCAGTGACCACTTGTCAATCGGAGTTAGTTTTGATTCGCGAAATTGATACTTCATTGTATCATCTGCTGGTGATACAATACTGACCAATAAAATACACTTTCTTTCTTAATATAGTGTGGTTGAGCACAATAATTTGTTGACATTTTTCACAGACAATAAGTTTTCTAAGCAACTCAAATCTGCTACAATATTTTTAAATTCGTACCTATCGACTTATGTTCCTTTACATCCTAATGTCTCTTGCTCGGTAATATTGCTGTTATAAGACCGGCAGTGTGTAAGCATCAAAATGGATAAATAAATTTACGAATCCAGATTCTCCAGCTCTCCTGAATAATAGACGACGCAAGCATTTGGCATTTGTGTTATCCGAAGTTATTGCGCTTCAGACCGGAATTTTCGACAACCTCCGTTGAATATGATAAAACCAACCGATATGCTCAGCTCGAAGTTTGTCCACAATCGGTCTCTTAGTGCGTTGACTTCTGCGCGTACTCCTTATAAAACCACTTGTATCGTGTTAGACCTGGACGGACGACTATCTTGTATAAGTAACATTGAAGTTAAAGGTGCATTTTTGTGATCACAAAATATTTAGCAGTGTATGCGCGTGTTATGAACCATCTCGCACTAACTACTCGTAGTATATTTAAGATATCGTCATAAGAGTTACTCTGTAGTGGGTGATTTCCTAGGTGACTTATTTCCGTTGGGATGCTGGTGTCCATTGTATTGTGTAGGATGTTGTCTTAGAGTGACAGTGCTTTTGCTGTGATGACTTTTTGTGGATTCAATGGTCTCTCAACACTTACATCACTTCACTTCCCCATATGCGACAGATTTGTTTGTTAACGTATCCACTAAGTAAAAAATGAGCCTTATCGCTGAAGAAAATGTTGTGTAAAAGTTGGTCATCTAAACGCTGATATTCAAGCACCAAATCGACATACGAGTATGTTCTACGCATTCCGTGGTCAGCTGTCTTCAATTCTTAAATGATTTAAACTTTTTAAGAGTATAGATCCTAATCTAATTGCAAAATACTCCATAAGGTGTCATAAGATACCTTTGGATCTTCTTCAACACTTCCAGTAACTTCAACCACATTTTCTGTAGAGCATGCCTTAATGATGAATAGGTTTTTATACATCTGCAACAGAGCCAGTCTCTTCCAATTCCAATTTACAGTTTTCTATATAACCTGCTCAGATGGACCGTTATGCCGACCATAATCTGCTCGTAAAGCGCGAAAATACCGAATCACTAACTTGTAGTCAGTTTTCAGAATTTAAAGGCCCTAGGCGATTGTTAAACGATCCATATTGTAAAATGCCAAACATATCCACTCTCAGATGACAGTTCAGTTTGACATATTTGGTTGCAACAGGGATGTCGAACCCGGCCCACGAATCGGATGACCGCATATACACATCACATACACGGCTAACTTATTTATTCACGTTGTCAAAGCATTTAACACGGTCGACCACAATTTCAACGGTATTTTGTAGTTTCATGTTCCACTAGTTTAGGTGAAGATACTCGTAGATGATGCAGGGAGTGAAAAAAGTTTCTTACCTCACTTTTATCTAAAGTCTTAATAAAATTGCTGACGACCAAAGATGTATCTATTGACAATGTCATCTTCTTCAAATCGAAGTGGTTTGTAGCGATTTGAACTTCTTGGATTTATTATAGGATCCGTGTAGTGTGACCATTTGCTAAATTGTGGATTAACAAAGCTTAAACTGCACTGATTGTTTAGATCGTTTCAAGCCATTTATTAGGCATACTTTCTTTCCAATAAATCTTAGAAATAATTTGATGGGTGCTTTTAATATTTAGATTTATTTAAAACAAATTTATCGTCATACTTAGTGCATTGCTGACAGCTGTTGTCCAGGAGCTTCTGAAAGCATTCTTAGGTGGCATCGTCTATTTCTTCTGTGAGAGTGTTAGCACATATCAACCTGTTGTTCGAGATGTTTTGAATTTAGCGCTGATGCAAATTGTCACAATGCGTTCACTCACGTGCCGAAAGCTCAAGATTTGTTGCCTTAGTCTGTCGCTTTCGATATAACCACACCCAACTGATGCTGGCACTCTTCTCTTCAGCATCCCACTACACTCTTTGAATTGCTGTGATATCTAGGGTATCTAGCTAGCTACTCAGCTGCACGTTGCCTGTTCGAGATCCAAAGATTCCAATAGCGAGTCCAAATTTTGTTTTCCCTTTCTTTTTGGAGCATCTTTAATAGAAAATCGGTACTTAACTGGTATAAACGTGGTCTGATAGTCAATAACTACTATCATAACTAATCCTTTCAGTTGATTCAATCTCTCGTATTCATCTCATCCACTGCAAATCCTGTATCTATGAAGGTTTAGCCATTTTTGATAGAATATTGAAATGTTTTTCACAAGTCTGTCAAGTCAAAACTGGTTAAATGAGACCAGTACTCGGTGGTTACCACATGGAGGCCAAATAAGCCAAACTGATGTATAGCCAGGTTGACGCTGATCAGTGTCAAAGTGAAACGAATTTCATGTACTATCAACCTGAACAAAGGAACCTAGTTTTTTTCAAGATCTGCCGTAATGTGAATATTTGGTCGATGGTGGCCTTTCCTGGCCTGCAGCCGCACTGATATGGAACTATCAGGTTTTCGACGAACAGATTCAAGCATTCACAAAATACGGCGATAAGATCTAGTAGGCGACGTTAAGAAGACTAATGGTCTACAATTGTTGGTCTACATCGTCCACGTTAAAATGTTCATTCTGCCTAGCAGCGGAATTTGTTTCGTCGTCACCGTTATACAATCTACAGAAATGATCTTTCCAGATTCTCAACATCGACTACAACTCTACCACGATGTTCCCTTGTTCGTCTCTACAATCTTCGGTTTGGGGTTTGTGTCCGTCGCAAATTTTTTTTAGCTTTTGGTAAAACTTCCGAACCTCATTCCTAGAGTAGCATCTCTTGATTTCCTCGACCGCGCGCTTCTCAGTAGATCTAATACTTCTATAAACAGCCGCTTTATATAACACTGATGGCTTTCAGGCAGTGTTGCCACTGGTCTTCGATGCTTGATGCTGGTGGCAAGGGATCTCTTCACATATTAAGGGAAACTCGATCGCAAAAGGATTTGTAGATCTCTCACAATCGTAGCCGTTTAACGTCGAAATTTCTCAGAGTATACCTAAACCTATCTGTTCTATTCGGTATATTCGCAACCGTACCTTGGCTACAACAAAGGAATGGTCCGAGTTGAAAGAGTATTTTACGTTGATCGCAATGTAGTCAATCTGGTTGGTGGTTAACTGATTAAGAGTTCCCAAAGTCCCATTGTGAATATCGAAATTTGTGAACCGCTTGCAGGCTATACCTTCCAACAGTACTACCAAAGATGCCTTCCTAGCTTTGCATTAAAATCGCTGAGGACAATTTTAACGTCATAGCTAGAGTAGGTAGGTCTTATTCAAGAGCACGAAGAAAAAGTTATGGGTGCGGTCATTATTTTCCTCTTAGAAGCCTGCGCGCAAATTGGCAAATTTCGCATTAATAGGGATTGCTTCGGGGCGCTCTTTCACATGCCGGAACCTCGAGGTCTGCCTCCAACAACAAATCCCTATCAAAACTATCGCAGTTTTTCATCGTCCTATTGAGCTGAGCTCCAAATATGTCGGAGTAGCCCGTTTAGCAACTCGAGTCCGGATGGACACTGACCAGTACCCAGTTAACTGGTCAAGGGCCCAATGTACGAACTACATTCGCAATCCATGCTCTTGCGGTCTAAGTTCCCATGCCCGCTGCAACTTTAACAGGGTGTTGGCGGAGAGCTTTTTGCAAAATTGCCTATATAGTGGACAGATAAAACGCAAACCGTTAAGATTGACGTCGAATTGACAAATTCATCAACCCGTTGTTGACTTTGCACCATGTGATAGGAAATTCATTAAAAAAATCAACGAGTAGCAATCTTAGTTGGTCGATTATGAGGACCAACAAAATTATTTTAGTTTCAACAATCGTAGGCCTACATATTTCAAAATAAATTTTAATGATACGCAACGATTCTTTTGAATGATTAAAGTTAAAGAACTGTCAAAAATAACAAGATCTAAAATATCAATCAAACAAATCAAAACGCCGCCGTCTAATCAATTTATTTCTATTTTTTTATATTTCTTAGAACATTTAGCGTCAATAGTTTCTGAAGATAACATAACCGATCTTACCGTCGGACCAAAAATCATCAATGGAACCGAAGCGAAACAAGAAGAAACCAAACATCAAGTTTCAATCCGTCTAAAAAAATTAGACTGGTTCTTCGGAGCTGGTCACATTTGTGGTGGTTCCCTTATTCGATCATCGATTGTCCTTACAGCTGCTCACTGTATTTTCAAGTAAATTCATTTCAAAACCATTTACTTGTATTTTATAAAAAAAAAATTCCTTGCAGCTACCAACTTCAAGTTATGCGAACAGCTGATGAATTCGTTATAGCTATGGGCTCAATAGACCGCTACGATAGAATAAAAAACCAAGCATTTGACGTAGAGGAGATTGTTTATCCAGAGACGTTTAACAGTACAACATTTCGCGATGACATCGCTTTGATATTCCTAAATGGCTCCGTCAGCGAAGAGGACCCAGACATTCAAACAATTCAACTGAATTTGAACATTGTACCAGATGGTACTGTGTGTCAAGTCACTGGATGGGGTTTGACAGAAGATGTTAGTTAACAAAATGATAGCGGTTGGAACTAAGATTGAAGTCTACTTTTAGGGGTTTATATCCGATCTCTTAATGAGTTTACCGGTGCCGATTATAAATCATCAGGAATGTGCAAACAATTATGAAGGTTTTGTTCAGAATGGGATGATATGTGCTGGCTATATGGAAGGAATGAAAGATGCGTGTGATGGGGACTCTGGAGGACCACTAGTATGTAATGGCAAGCTGACAGGAATAGTGTCATTTGGTTCAGGTTGCGGACAACCCAACTATCCAGGGGTGTACACAGAGATAAAACATCATTCCGCATGGATACGCCAATATGCGGGAGGTGTTGTCAAATTAAAAATTCCATCAACTATACTAATAATTATGATCTCATTGACTGTACTCTTATTTTAATTAAAACACTCTTCTTATTCAGTCTTTTGCTTTAAGAAAATTTTGTTTTGTTTATTTCATTTCACGCAATACGAGCACTAGTAAGCTAAGAACCACTAAAATTGGAGAGACTTTTACAATTCCAGATGATCCGTAGTAGCTGTAATTAAAAGTTGCATTAGCATTTTCAATCCAACCCATGAAATAGGAAACATTTGTGTAAACGCCCGGATATCCGGGCTCAGCGCAGCCATTTCCCCATGACACAATACCAGTTAGGAGATTATTACAAACCAATGGACCGCCGGAGTCCCCAGAGCAAGCATCAACTCCGCCAGTGGTCATATATCCAGCACAAATCATTCCCGGTAAGATTGTGTTGCCATAATTGATAGAACAAACACTGTCGTTAACAATTGGAACTTGTGCTTCCATG
This sequence comes from Volucella inflata, assembly GCA_928272305.1. NCBI lineage: Eukaryota > Metazoa > Arthropoda > Insecta > Diptera > Syrphidae > Volucella > Volucella inflata. Next base: position 71,166,491 of record OV743719.1, read on the forward strand.
AGGATGTTCGATATTTGATTCTGAAAAACAAAAAATGATTTAGAGAAGTAAGACTTTGATAGAACTGCAGATTTATACGAACAGAGTTGACTTTGCCCCATCCAGATACTAGGCAATTTGTACCAGAAGCCACTCCATGCGAGTTTAATGCAATCAAGTTGACAGTGTGGTACGAAACGGGGACTTTACCGTTGAAGAACATCAAAGCAATGTCATTGGTAAGAGTGTACAGATTAAATCCAGCATTCACGACTATTTGTAAAACGTTGAATTGTAAAGTGTTGTCACTGACAAATGTCAGGTACGTGTCACCCATAACAAGAGTAAATTCACTTGCTTTTCGATAAACCATCGGCGAAACATTTTGGCTGGGAAAAAATAGAAAAAGGTGTTGAGAATTTTTATGCGCTTTAAGTTACTCGTATATATGAATAGATACTCACTTTGCCATACAATGAGCCGCTGTAAGGACTACACGGGTGGTTATTATGGATCCACCACATATGTGCCCATAGCCAAAGCCTTGTTGATTCTCTACGCTTATCAGTCGTATAGAAACCTGGTAAGGAGCTTGGTCAATATTAATTGCAGTTCCACCAATTATTCGAGCATCAACATCGGATTCTGAAAATAAAATAAGGCTTATAACACATCTTACATTAATAACTCACTGATCAGAAATCCTTGATCATCGGCTGATCGATAATCTATAAATAAGGTGGTTTTAACAATGATTGTACTAAATATGTAGGTTAAAGGGCGCGTCAACTATAAGTATCTTTTCAAAACAGGCTTTTAAACTGTTCAACAAGAAAAGAGTAAACCTTACTTAATTATCTTCTATTATTTTATCCAATTGACTGTCTCAGCTGGCTTGGCAGTAGGATATCTTGTGAACCGAATTTTTTTAATATTTTAGGAATAGCTTAATTAATATTGTTCTCGAGTTCCCCTGGATTCTTCGCATAGCACCGATATCTAATGGCACCCCACAGAAAAAAAGTCCGACGGCGTCAAATCGAAGATTCGTCGAGAACAAGAAACATCACCGAAACGAATGATTACACGATTATTAAATTTAGTGTTCAATTAATCGATTGTTGGATGGCTTATGTCGCATCACACCCCATCTGGCTGTAACTATTGCTCGCCCAAGTCAACATTCTCTGGCTATAAAAAATCGGTTATCATGCCTCGGTAGCTCTCTTCATTGACTGTTACATTTTTCCACTGTCGTCTTGGAAGAAAAATGGGCTAATAATGCAGCCACTCCAAAGCCCACAGCAAACAGTCACACGCTAAGAATGCATTGGCTTTTCTATGGTTACCTGTAGATTTTCGAGCCTAAAATATGCCAATTATGTTGTAAGGTGAGCAAAATTGTAGTAAATTTCGAAGTGATCTATTGTACAAATAGCTGGTGGTCATTTTGCTTCAATTCCTGGATAAAGCTCGAATTATTCGAGATCCTTAAATGTATGCAAAATTCTCCTCAAGCTAGTGCGACTGATGATCAGTAGCTGATGTCTTTGGCTTTGGCTTCGACTTTAGCTGCACGCTTTCGGCAACAGGTTCAATATTTTCCATTGAGCGCACAGGGCGAACACAGGAATGTATTCGTTTATCAATCAGCTTACCAGTGTCAAGAAATTTCCCTAAAAACTGGCTTCGACCGACATTTCTTTGCAAATTCTTCTATGTCTCTGTAACACAGCATACGCTTTGGAAGCAATTTTGCAATATTTCCCAACGTTGTTCAAGCGAAAATCAATCCATTTCGTAACTCTAAAATAATAATACTAATTTTCTGACAATGACCGCTGTCAGTGTCAAAATAACATATGGATTAACAAGATATCAACAGATGGCCGATTTTTAGTATTCTATGGACGGTTCGTCTATATAACCGATGGTATCCTTGAAGTAATTTGATCTTCATATTAAGAACGCCTAAAATAGCAGTTTTTTGGAGGAGTTGACCTTCGAACTAACAGAAACATCTACCAATTCCGTCGGAACTGCTACTTTCACTGAAAAATTAGTCCTAGATTCCATTTGAGCAGAGGTAACCATAAACTCAACATTCCAAATTTTGTTTAATCGCTAGTGCAAACTAGTATATTTTAGGCAATGCTAGTGGATTTACAAAAACACTTACAAACGTCATAAAAAATTTAGCTTTCATTATTGATTCGGATGCAGCTCATATTAGTTAAGCAGTGCCAACATCATCTTCTAAGCTCTTTGGTCATAGTGTCATAAAACCAAAGTAAAATTAGGACAATCGTTAAGAGAAGGGCCAAATTCGTAGACGCATATGCTGCGTAAAATGTTTAAAGCAGGGGATTCGCAAGCGCACAACGGAAAATAATGCAAAGCAAACAGTTCTAAAACGTAGTAGATTCAGTTTTTGTACGCATCTGTGCAACTGTCAAAGAAATATTGCACTTGCAATGCAATGCAAACATATGCTTTCTATTACATGTGATTTGCAGATAATTTGCTTTGCAAGGCTTTAAGTTTCCACTCCATGATGTGGCGAACACTTACACAAGCAGTACGGAAAAGTCTGACATCACAGAAGCCGTGTAGTGACTAAATACTGACTGCCCCTAAAACAAAACCGTAAAATCCGGGGATATGAACGCAATTTTAAGAACCAGGAAAATATTTGATGGATTAACCCAACTACGAACGCAATAGGGAACAATTTGTCGATTTTTGCAATGCCAACTAGCCAGTGATTCGAAACACCCCTTTGAGCACCGGATCTGTCACAGGCAGAAAATATCGTTCCCGTAGGAGTAGTAGGAAGGGATGAACTTGTAGCCCAGTGCCGTTTTTAAAAAGGAAGTAGAGCAGTCGAGCGTAAGGCGTTATACGCATAAGCGCTAGCCTTTGGCTCATTTCGTCCAACCGTACTTAACAAGCTAGGCTAATCAGTGACAGTGTTATGCGAACATGTTAACGAACAAACAAGGAACGTTGTTTGGATGTACAAATATAATCAAATACGGAAACACTATAATATAGTAAATTTTAAAGAGAATAAAAGTCTTTTTAGTCGCAGAGAAACTCAAGGAATCTTCACCTTCTGGCTGATATGCGTTTACTTTCCAACAAAAGAAATAGCCCATCCTACGGAAATGTACACATATTCCTAAGAGCTCCTTGACAAAACCACAGGCAATGTCCACAGGATGAATGGTTTCGAGCTGATTTGAGATAGAATAAGGGGTTTTCAAAAGGAAATAACAATTTTGTCGCAACTTTAGGATAGCTTACTCAAATTTTCTGTCTTGATAATCATCCCAACAGATAGGATGTGATAAATTCGATTTAACATATTTACTGTTAAATGTTCATATGCCAGTGAGACAACACAGGTCGAAGTACTGAAAATATTGCAGCCATAAATGCTTCCGTTTAAAATAAGTCAAATCAGTCGATTCCACATTTTTGCGAATTTTGCATTAAGATCTTGGCTTTTATCGTTACAAGATCAAATTAATTTACTAATCTAAAACCTCTTGATCATTTGAAGCACCAAAACTTATCCGATTGCGTTCTGCAAAAGTTCGAATCATCTTCAGCGATTATGGCTTAATGGCTTCATCAATAAGCAAAATATGCATTATAGAAAAGCAACAAACCCCCATGTGCTTAAAGAGACTCCATTGCATGTACAAAATGTGGACATTTAGGGTGTGGATTTTGGGCCGGAGGTGTAGTTGAACCATGTTTTTTCGACGACGACATGATGGCAATTTTACGGTCAATGGAGTTCGCTATGTTGCCATGTTAAAAGCCTTTTTTTGGCAAGAATTAGATGGGCTTGGCATCAGTAATATGTGGTTCCAACATGCTGGTGTGATATGTCATACAGCTGATCAAACAATTGATCTATTGAAAGGGAAGTTCGGTAGTCGTGTTATCTCGCTCATGCTATTTAAGGCTATTAAATTCATTTTATGGAATAACGTGAAGTCGTTGGTTTGTGCCAACATGTGAATGGGTATTTATGTTTCGGCTTTTACATTGTAGTAGAAGGGCTTTCCTACGGTGGAGTGAACAAGGGGGAGAACACACCAATCACCTTGGAGTATGCAACGAGAGCCAGCTGACTCAAGAAGCCAAGTACAAGAGTTGAGATCTGGGTCCATTTATTGATCTTATAAATAAGTACAGTCCAGTTTTTCCAATGGAAAACATTTTTAGAACATTTTGGGGTTTTGATTCCAAAACTGATTTCTCATCCAATAATCGAATAGGGAGGTTATAAATGGTTTTCATGGGCTTTAGGGAGACTGCACATGTCGTAACTGATATCCAAAAGGTCTGAGCTTATCGACTCCGTAAGATCTTTTTCTTTTCCAATAAAAGGGTTCTCTTTGGGGACAATGGAATCGTCAGCGTTGAAAGTTTTTCAATAACGATTTTCTAAAATTATCCAGCAAATGTTATCGTTTTTTTTACTTTTATATAACACCAATTAGAGTCATATTTTTGGATAAGTACTCATATATTTTCCACTTGGTTGCTTTTCACAAATTCACGATGAATCACTTCCACCACGTTCATCGATACGGTCAATAGATGATTAATCCTTTTCACAAAGCTGAGTAATTGTTTTTGTTTTTCTTTCAAAATTAAACTCACTTAATACCCACAAAATAATCTGTCAGCGGTGCGATCAAAGTATTTTTTATATTTTTTGAATTTTAACGAGCAAGACTCACTTGAACCAATAGAATATTTGGCATGACTAAGCACCAGAACGAAAATGATTAGCAAGGTGTAATTGTCCTTCATTTTGAGATTTTACAAATTTTGTAAAATGCTATGAAAGAATTCCAATTTTGTACTTAAACCGTTTTCAGGGCCTGAATGTCAACCCACTCACTTCGACTCTTTCACCAACGTCTTCACTGGCACTACTGTTACCCTAAATAGAATCGATATGACTCTGCAGACATTATTTTGAGCGTATTGAAATTGTATTCGATGACAATTATGTTATCTTATCTACTCGTATGTTCGAGTACATACGAGTTGATTGATTCGAAATGGTTCTAAAATTTCTCAAAGAAGATAGGTCTTCTGCTTTCTTAAAAAACTTCTTACAGTGTAGGGCTTTTTATAAAACAATAGCAACACCTTAATGAAAATTCCTTCACATTGGTAATACGCAAATAGTTAGCCAGTTCATCAAGCGATTAAGTTGGTAAAAAGTGATTGATTTTTAGTAACTGATAAGGAAGTACGGAATGAGACACTTTCGTATTTGCGTACTTTAGGGAGAACTACGTAATCCAATTAAGACAGGGGTATTAAAGGGGTGATTCCCACTCACTTCTCACATGAATATAAAGAGGCCACTTACATATAGATACCTGTTATCAAATAAAATGGACGTTTTTAATACCCGACATATGGCATTTGTTGACATCTTAGTTCCAATAAATACGAGTATTTTCGAAATTTTCTCCACGCAGTGCCCGAATTTTGTTATACTCGTATAATCAATGTCAAATTTCGATTAACTACAAACCTCATTTTAGCTTCATATTTGAAACACATTCCATCTAGGCTACACCGTCAAAGTAGAAAATATGGAGACATTACTAAATATCGGTGCTACACAAGAGGACTCTGGACTTGTAATCAGCTTAAGCAATACTATACTCTTTCGGGAACTGGTCGAGAAAATACGATCATCTATTGGGCCCCATATAGGAACACAATGCTCACTTGCACTGCTGAGACCGAAGACTATGATGATTCCAAGTATGTACATACTACAGTATTTGTCTAAAAATTAAAGTCAAAGCAAGACCACGAATTAGGGTGATCAAAGCCCTCAAAACGGGTAAAATAGCCATTCTGGAGGCACTCAAAAAATCTGAGGAGTTTTACACCCGTACTGGAGATCACTTTCTATTACAATTAACCAAAAACAGCTTACAACCAGGTCTTAAGACAGAAGGAGCGGAGAAGAACAACACAACCTACCGTAATTGGTATCTGTCAACAGATGTGGTGAAGTATGAGACCATTGAATACGCTGTTGGTATATACATACATAAGACGGCTTGGTCACTTAGCACCGATAGTGTATACAGGTTGATTCTTTTTCTAAGGCACTTTTTCGAGTGATGATTTCACCATGACGCATGCGTAGTGTCACGGTGTAGTTTTATTCGGTATTTTTTGATATTTCATGAAAAGACTTAGTTGGGCAAAGCGTCTACAAATTACTCAGCTGTAAATCGGAGCGCTATGAGGAGTATGTTGCGTGCGCTGAGATTAACTTATGGTAACACATGATCGGCATATCGAACTCTATACCATCGAAAAGTTTGAAACCCAATTTTTGTTATTGAATAATATGCGACCAAAGAGACCACATCTAGTACGATTCGGCGCCATTTTCAACAACTTGGCTTATCGTTTGCAATAAATTTTACTTAGACTGAGACTTATTTCTGGTTACTGAGACATAATAAGGGACCATTTGCTGTCTGAAATTAAAGCCCGTGGTCTCGACGACATTTGTTTCCAACAAGAAGGGAGGAGTGACGCCGTCCGTGAAACCATGACTTTATTGCGAAAACAATTCGATGAACAGCTGAATCCATTCCTTAGACCGGTGAATTGGCCGACTAGATCATATGACATCGCAGCGTTATACCTTTTTCCTTGGGGCTACGTAAAGTCGAAAGTTTACATGGATAAGCCAGCTATGGTTAAGGAATGGGAGGACAACATTATCCGAGTCAATGGTCAAACACCACTCGTAATTATCGAACCCGTATTCACAAATTGTTACTTCAGAAAAATAATGAAAAACTTCTTTGAAAATTCCTACTCTGCTCTAGATAGCTACAACATGCCTTCCAGCAGGAAAGTTTCAACGAGATTCGACTTCAAAACTCGATGGGCCAAAAGGATGGGCTTGTCATAGTGCGTAATAACTGTCCTGAGTAACCTTACTTATTTTAACCACATAATCGAGATGTTTTTTTAAAAAAAATCTTAAAACAATGGTAATGCCCCTGTTTCAGTACGCCTTTAGAAGTATCGCATAAATTTTTTCATTTGAAATTCCACACAGATGAAATTCCATCCTCAGCTTCAGTTTATTTACTCGCAGATACTTATGTTCACCATTAATTTCAACCGGCAAAAGTCATCAAATTCGTGGAGAATCGAATTTGTCGAAATCCGCTACGCAGCGGAAAATCATATCCCGAGAGATACAAGGTGACGCAAAATTAATCATCCTATCGCGTTCACGGGGAAGGAGTAATTGGGCCGTATTTTTTTGAGGACGCCATCGGCAATACGGTCACTTTTACTGCAGAATGATACAGGGCCATGATAAACGACTTCTTACTGCCGGAATTGGATGAGCGAAGCTTGTTGAACAAGACGGTGCAACCGCACACACAGCACGAGCCACAATGGATATTGTGAAGGAAGCATTTCCTGGTAATCCGTAATCTTCCGTTTTGGCTATTTGGCATGACCAGCACGATCGTCCAATTTAACCATTCCAGCCTTTTTCTTTGGGCTACTTGAAGTCGCGGATTTATGCCAGCAAGCCTCAGACAATTGCAGCCCTTAAGGAGAATATTCAATAGGAATGCGAACACTTATCAGCGGAAATCTTGCGGAAAATCATGGAAAATGCGATAAAACGGGCACAAACGTGTATCAACACTGGCAGAAGCCACTTAGCGGATATCATCTTTTCCACTTAACGGAAAAAATTGTAAGGGTCCAAATAATGAATTCCATCACTCAAAATCTTTTTTTTTATTTAGTAAAAAAGTAATTCAAAAACAAAATTGGATGATTAATTTTGCGCCACCTTGTAAATATCAGCAATGTCAGCATGCCGCAGATTTGGAGATCAGCGAACACAAGAGACTCACCAGCCACTTACTCATAAAAGCAAACAAGCTTCGCCAGTACGCAAAAAGAATCACATAGCAATTCTTTTTATTGACCTGCAAATTTTGTCCGCTGAAACAACAAACTAGAGAGAAAAAGTGTATGCTCTGTCAACACGAAATGCATCTGAACTCGTTCTGAGAGTTCCACGTGACCGTGCCCAGTCGCCTACAATAGGGTCACCGAGCTCGATTTTAGTGAAAGGAGTGTCAAAACCTCAGCGGAAGTGTATCAAACGGACCTTTTAGAAAACGTGTTTTAGCTCCTCAACAAAATGCTATTCGAAATAAAGTGTGGGTCTTTCAACAAGACTCAGCTACAGCTCATAAGGCAAAAACCACTCGAACATGGCTTCAAAACTATATTCCGAACTTCATTTTCACGGATGATTGGCCATCTGATTCAGACCTCAATCCATGTTGTCCGTTCTGGGAGACTATAGCTTTCACTACTTGACATCCAATATTGAGTCTTGTGTCTGTAGTAAACAACAAGAAGGGTTTTGAAAATTCGGTTGATCTTTTTGATTGGCGCGTATAGAAATGCCGTTGTCTAGTTTTTGAACAGATCGAAAGAAATTCGGTCACAACCGGAAGCTCTAGGTGTCTTGGCATTGATATTTACTTTCCGGGATGTAAATGGTGTACGCAAACCCTCCTCTAGAAACAAAATTGCCGGCATATTGGGTTGGGGGGTGAACAACCGAGAGATTGTTAAAACGATCCTGCAGCCCTCAACAATAAGACGATTACATTTTAATGTCCGTTAACCTACTCTGCCCGGCAGATTAAGTTCCTTATCATCGTTATTGTCTGATGCTCGTAGGCCGCCTTTTTGGCATAGTGAAGATGCCAATTAAATTCAGATAATAGCTTTTTAATAAAGAGACAGGGTGACACATCAGATAGAAAGTTTGTATGCTCATACTTTTAATGTCTTATGATAATTGCCACTGCCACAATATGTTCGATATTTTTGGCAACCAAGACCATCGTGTAACGTGTTCAAAAAAACTCTAGTTAACCTAAGTAACTTAATGTATTGTAGTTAGTGATTTTATTAAATATAATTGGGTGCTCTAATTTATATGTACAATTTGTAAAATCTGTAATAAAAAATATCCAACAAAACAAATAAATCATCAGCAGCATGAAATTACGAGTACGTTTTAAATCTGCACATCGCTCGTATCTCACATAGTAGTCGAGGCTAATCTCTTCGCATTTAACTCATCAAGTGAATGGAAAATCTCGGCAAGTTCATCATTTGGTGGTGTTTGACTTTGTGTTGATTGATATTCCATTGTTTCCTTCTGTGCTTTCAGAATGTTTTCCATACGAAGACGACGATATTCAAAAAATTTTCTTTTCCTACAAGGAGGATTTAAAAAAAATAGAATTTACATATTCAATCCTACAGTCACTTACTTTGACTTGATAGGACTTCTGGTTTTAAGTTTTTCGTTGCAGATATACGAAGAAGAAACGGTGGGTTTCGTTCTGCATTTATTGTTAGTCTCAATCATATCAAGTGCTGGACAACTTGATTTCACATTGTCCGAAATACTTAAAAGTCCTGCAGTTATTTCATTGACTTTCTCATAGCGTTTATTAAATGTTTCTTCACTGAATAAACTTGTTGCCACGGTCGCTTAAGTTGTAGGATAAATTTATGAAAATATTTCTTTCGAAAGCACCATATATAATACCTACTTCTTCGTAAAACAGCTCCTTCAGCTTTATATTGTTCAATTTCCAAATCCTTCTTTTTAATTGTGTCCTTCAGTTCTTTGATTTGTTCGGAAAGATAGTGGATCGACATGAAAAGTGGAAATGTCACTAACTTTTGAATCTGTAACCATAGTTTATTAGGAAACGTGGAATCGAATATATCCAGACAACTCACCTCATCGGTAGGTAGAAGAGTCAATTTCCATTCAAAATTAAAGGGACGTCCAACAACATGGTATTTGAGCTGTAAGACCCTTCCCTTTTCTGAAGCGTCAAGAACTCCTGCCGTTGGTTTGGTGGTTTTGATTGTTTTCATCACAGTTTCATCATCATAGGAGATGCGTTTGTTGAGATCCTTGAAAGATTGTGAAATAAACGTGGAATACCATCTATTATGATAGAAGATTAAGGTACCTTCGCCCTTTGAACGGCTGCGCTGGAACTGCATTCCTCCGACCAGACCTCATTAAGATTGTATAAATAATAACGAACGCAATTTTCTTCGGCAGAACATTGGAAATAAAAGTCCTGTTCGCCGATTTTAATTGCTTGCCACATATTTTATAAATTAAATTAATATTTGAATAAAATTAGATAAACTAGAAAAATTAAAACAAAACAACTAAAAACTATTGTCAAATATATTGCACTTTGTTTTGAAATTTTTGACAGTTGACACTCCAGATAAGATAAATGACGTTTAACAAAGAAGAAAACATACTCGCACAGGGTGTTTAGTATTTCAAATATAGATACGTAGTATATATTAAAACAAACTTATTACTAGGCCAAAGTGATTATTTATGGCTTTAGTAATCGTAATCGGACGGTATTCCAAGATGTCGAGACATTCCACCATATATGTATCATTAATCGTTGTGCGTAGAGCCCAGATCAAGAGTGTGTTAATATATTTGTGGATTTAACTGTCCTGGGACCTGTATTCTTTCTTATAAATATTATATTCTTAGCTAACCATGACGAGAGAAAACGATTCTTTTTTGTTGCAACATTTTGCAACTAGGCAAGGGGGCAAGAGTAAGCAAAAACCTCTATTTAGGTCTGCTTTAGCCTCAAAAACAGCGTGCTCAATTTTTATTTTGTTTGTTTTTCTCATTATGTCAATGTTTTTTGAGTTCTTAAAGCTAACTAAATGTTCTTACTTTTTGTTTTTAAATGATAAATCACGAGAAAATAAAAACAAAAACGAAGCTGACAAGGAAGGACCTATTGAATTTACTATTAGAAGACTATGAAATGGAGTATTTTTCCGTTTCTTGTTATGGTGTTGGTCACTTTCAGATAGTATATCTATGTACAGGAACGGTTTCAATGATGAAAATATTCCTTCTCGAGATTAAGACGAATTTGCGAATTCTGCTATCGTCACGTTCAGTATCAACATTTTCTAAGACCGTTCGATAATGTCCAGTTTTGCAGCTCAACATGTTAATGTTAAGAAACGGAAGTGCTTTGGCTTTTGAGTTTTAATTTCTTCATTACTTCAAATTTTGAACAATATTATTGTATGTAGGTCCTGTATCCTGTGTGACAGCTAGCAAACATCCTCAGTGTAGCTACAGTATTAAAGGTATTTTGTCACAGTCTACTGTATCCTTCAGACAGGGCTGCCCGGATATCGTTAATTATTTTTACAAGAAGAAGGTTGGGGCGAATGAATGCAGCTTTGTGGTAATACACTGCAGACTTCAAATTTCTGTGACACATTACTATTATGTAAGACATGACATTCATCTGTCTCATCTTCTAATCTAGGTCTTTGCCAACTGCCTGGTTTCCTTCAGGGCATTTATTATTACCATCGTGATTTCGCCGTCGCTGATGGGTGCCAATACAAGTTTTGTTGTTATGACAGGCTCACATGAGCTTGTCTTCAAATCGCTTTTAGTTAAGTGGATAAGCACTGTATCGAAATGTTTTGCCATCTTTCAAGCCGTTACTTATCCTAAAGCAGTTTATGTCCGATGCCATTAACGACTTACTTAGAAATGCTATAAACAATCCGGCTGTCACACTTTTGTATTTGCTGCTTCCTTGTCTTTGGTGGGTATTGCTTTAATGTTGTTACCTCTTCATAGTGTACTGAATTTCTTCTTCGTGGGTCTCTTCGGTGAAGGCCTATGCAAACCGTCCTTTGAATTCAATAAGTTCATCGATCCGTCTACAGGTATCTGCTGCCACCATATGCTCCTTTGCTTTTTTGCTTTTACCGGCAATAGCGTCTGCCCAAGATATCAGCACCGCATTTAAGCTGTCCGGAGCGTAGCTTATATTTGTCGCAAAGTGGTCTCACATCTATTGGCGTACTTAGAGATCTCAGGAGTGGGCTTGCCTGGTGTAATTGATTGATAACTGTACTTACTGAAATTTTTAACCAAACGTTCCCTTAAAATGTACTTAAAAGTAAAATAATTACACTTTTGTCATAGATAAATCCTACACTAAACAACATTACATAGGCAGGCGATTGCACGATTTGAGGCAATCACGAGAAATTCGTTTTTGGGTAGGCGAAGTCTGTTGTTGAAGTTTAATCATAGTTCGGTATTACACGGTGACTTTTGAGTCACGACTCACACAAGTGCAAAAGAGTAGGAAGATGAGATACAAAATCAGCAACCCTGTGAGTCGTGGGGTAAAAATTCGATGACTCTTTTAGACGTTTCTTCACTCCTTGTTCGTTATTTTTCTATATTGCTTTATTTCTATTCGTTCTTCATGAAGGGTGGTCCGCAAAAAAAACGGAAGAAATTTGTTGGTCAAAGGAATCTGGGAAAAATTCTAAATTTTTTTTAAGAGAGCGAATCGTTCGTGCTTAAAGCGAAAGTAGAAATAAAAGAAAGTTGTCAAAAAGAGTCGTGTACTCAAAAGGCACCGTATAATAGCACGCGCCTCACAGAATAGAAAATCATAGGCAAACTGTAAAAGAGAGTAATGATGACTCAAGAGTCACCGTGTTATACCGGACACAATGAAAAGTTAAGTAAAATTATAGCTTTATTTTGCACAGAATTATTTTTAGGTTGATTATGCACACTTATTTTTATTTTACCCCTCGTTCTGCTAAAAAAACCGAGCGTCATATTTTCGTCATTAAATACATTAGGCGTGTTTTTTTTTGGTAATCTATATAGGCTTAACAAATAAGTACAAAAAAAAAACACCTACCGAGGCTATGCCATTTAAACTTCAAAGTTGGGCAGCATTATGTGTGAAAGCATTTCTCAGATTATTTTTTTGCAAAAAATAAGATGGAAGACATTTTTTAGTCAAAAGGGAACTCAGGGAAAAATTCAAATCGTTTATTTAGAGAGCGAAACATTTGTGTTTAAAATGAAAAAAAAAATAAAAGAGAGCTGTCAAAATGAGTCGTAACTCAAAAGTCGTATATTACACGAAGAGTTTTTTTGAAGAATTTTTTTAAAAATAAAATATTAAAGTTTTTAATGATATAAAGCACAGTGTTTAGTTTGAATATGGAGTAGAATTTTTAGAGCTAGTGGAAGGTGGATAGGCGGACTGACTGTTCTTCGATGGGGCCGACTTTGACAGGACGCCACACACAAATTATAATGACACAACGGAAATTACCTGACGGGGACAGGATAAAAGGAGTTAGTTCATAGATTTGGTGTAGGGATAAGAGTAGACTGGCCAACCTTAGCTGTGTCAAGCTGGGATATTTTATTCGGTGTAGGGTTGGTAGGTTTAACATAGCCTTAAAGTTAGTTTTAATCCAATATTGAAGTTCTCATAGCACTCGCCTCAAGGAATGAAAAATGAAATGAGAGCTGTCAAAATGAGTCGTGACTCAAAAGTCACAGTGTAATAGCGGATTTATTCTCCCTTTTCTATTTTTAATAGAATTTTTATGTGCCAAGGAATTCAAATAATAATCATAATAGAAAAACACCCAGGTATTTCTAATTACACAATAAATGTTTTATAGTTATATTTACATACAATAAGTCACTTGATACAATTTCCTTAATACTATGTTTGTTATAATTTATAAAATAGTTACAGACTGTTTAAGACTAAGATTTAAATTAATTTTAAATATCATAAACGTACAATAAGCGAATAAATAGAAATCTTAGCATGAGCCTCAAATATTTTCATCTTTGTATTACAATCTAACTTATGTGAATATGTTTGTATTAAAATCATTTGTATTTTTTTTAATTATCATTAAACATACAAAATCAACAGATATATCACCGGAACGTAAATGACATAAATAAATATTAATTAAATCATTTCGAAAATGGAGAGCGGAATGTGTATTCATTTCTTTTTCTTAGTTTTTTTCACCGCATCCAAAGATCCCCCATCTCCCTTAATTTGGTTTCTGCAAAAAACAAAGAAAAATTGGTTTATTTTGAAAATTTAAAATGAGGCGTCGGTATGTGAAATCATAGACAACAAAACAAAAGAAAGAACATTACAGCACGAAAAAAAAGAGACCATGAGCAGACTTAAGAAGACTCTGATAACCACTTGACATTCCAACAGAGGTTTACATATCACCCAACTAAATTGGTGAAAAGCCTACTGGGGACACATCAGGTTCCCTTGTCTGAAGACTTCCGGTACGGCAAAAAAAAACTTGGATACAAGTTCATATATTCATGCATATAAACGTGGCGCAGATGGAAGGAGAATTGTGCTTATATGAAAATATTACCACCTGTACATTTGTTCTTTAAAGTGGAGTAGTCATCGCAGAGCAAATATAAAAATTCGTGCCAGCGCTTCACGGTTACCGGTGGCGAGCCATTAATTCATTCAAGAAATAAATTTCGTGTCGCAAGATGCAACGACAGCTTGAACTTATAAACGAAAGCGTACAAGCATATCAAAAAATAGCAACCGATTAATGGCAGGAAAATAATGCAGTCTACAACCAAGTAGACTCTGAATAATTAGAAAACAGAAATATGTTGATGCGACTTTGACGAGCTTGCGAAACTGCGATTTTTTCTTCAACTGTTGGGCGAACTTTAGTAGTGCAATACTTTGCTGCCAGAAGTTTACGTGAAGAAACCAATAAAAAATAAAGCCGACATTAGTCGAGAAATTAGCTGGCGCACTTTAAATGAGGCAAGGCTTCAACTTGGGATTAACTTTACGAGATAAGCTACAATATGTCCTTAACCAAATGAAAGAACTAATTGAGGAGGACATGAGAAACAACTTTAAAAAAAAAGTAGGAATAGTTCAAAAACTGTACTCGATGACGAAAATCGAGGTATAAAAGAGAAGGTAAGCTCCGCAAGGCTAAATGGAGGAAATAGCGAAACCAATAAAGTGAATCTGAATGAAGTAGGGCCACCAACCCACCACGCCTTCTACGACTAGAACGAACCAGTCTCCCATATGCTACGAAAGATCAATTCAAACCTTAGTTTTAACTTTAATTTAAGTTAGTTTAAGATTGTATAACTTGTATTAAGCCGAATAAATGGGGGCTTTCGCCCACGTCAAATTTAAATTAAGGTCTTTTGAAACTCTGTCGAAGCCTTTATTATAGTATATGTGCACGCAGATATACAATGACGCGGAATTTCTGAAACGTTAACCCTAAATTCCTAAAAATACGAATAGCGAAACGCAACAAACAAACACAAAAAAAAAAATTAATATATTTCCTTGGCCTCATCTACATCATTACTACCGGATTGACCGATATTTTCAGTAATTTTTAACAATTACTTGACAATTATATTGACCCTATTGAATGGTAGTGGCAATGGCGCGATGGTAATCTCATTGGACCATCACGCAGAGAGTCCGTGGTTCAATCCCCGGCATCGCCAACAATTTTTCGAATCGTCATCCTCCTTTCGGCGGGCAATGGCAAAAAAAATTGCCTATGAAAGATCTTCTAAGGAGTGCCGTTCGGATTCGGCGATAAACTGTCAGATGTGACAAAACTGGCAACATGAGCAACACAATTGAGTGTCACGAAAATAGACCATGGCCCATACCGGGCTGCCAGGGCCGCAGTGTTTTTGCTTTTTTTAAAGAAAGAAGAACGTACTTGAACAAGTGGTTCGCATACCAAATTACTCCAACTTTTTGATGGATTCAGTAATGTTTTAGCCAGATACTCTTGTCCTGGCATCTTAATTTAAGGAGAGTTCATTTGAGGAACCATTTTTTCCAGTCAAAAAATGATTTTATTTTTCTACATAATTTCCCTTGATTTCAACATACTTGGTCCAGCGTTTCTTAAACATCGGTATTTCTTCCTGGTGAAGTGAAAGTCTGAAAGGATGTGAAAATATTCATCTACGACCCTCTCAACTTTTTCATTGGATGCGAAGCGCTTCCCAAAAACAAATTTCTTCAAGTTTGGGAATAGATGCAAGTCGAAGGGTTCGAAATTAGGAAAATAGGGGGGATGGCCGAGCGAATCGTACCCCTAAGCCCACAGATTTCCCATCGCCAACGCACACTTGTGTACAGGTGCATTGTCCTGGTGAAAGATAATTTTTTTCTTCTTCAAACCAGGCCTCTTCTCGCGAATTTTGGCGTCCAGATGGTCAAGAAGGTTAGAATATTATTCACCTGTAATTGCTCTGCCTTTTTAAGGTAAGCAATTAACAGGATCCTTTTCGCATCTCAAAACACGCTGGGCATGAGCTTTCCGGCTTAAGCGATAGACTTCGCTTCCTTTGGCGCTGACCACCGGCTTCCACCCACTGCTTCGTCTATTGTTTCATTTCTGGCATGTAGTAAGGATGAGACATCCATGACGAGAAATCGTCGCACAAAATCTGTCGGATCTCTATTGAATCAGTCCACATATTGCTGCGAAAATCGTTTGTGCATTTGCTTTTAATCGGCATTCAGCAAATGCGGCACCCATCTTTCGAGAATCGTTTTCCTAAGTTTCTTTGCAAGACGTTTCTAGCCCTTTTTTCCGATATCGCCACAGCCTCAGCTATCTCCTTCACCTACACTCGCCTATCGTCCAACACGATATCATGCAGAGTTCCCGTAAATTTGTGTCAACTTTGGATAAATCTCTTTAGGGGTAAATCCAACCAAAACGAAGAATTTTATGACCACACGATATTCAAGTTTATCCATTTTAACGAAAAACACGCTAGACGTCTACTGCAAAAATTCGTCTCATTTATCAAATTTTGCAGAAACTACATAACATCAAGTTCCCTTGCTATTTATTTTCTATAAAGTGAGCCAAATTTTGTAAGCCCTAATCATTTTGAGTGTGCATCAGTGTATCTATCCCGTGATATGAATTTCAAATTAACCATTGACTGAATATAGGACGAAAAATCAACTTAAAACTTTTACCAGCTAAAATTCCAAAAGTACTTACTTACCGGAGCGGTTATAAGGCCAAACAAGATCGCACCGGTTCATATTGGCGCTAGACCTGGATAAGAGAGTACACAATGACTTGAAGTAGATCACAAAATATTTTTCACAACATTACAAACCTGTAGGGTGGTTGTTTGAGGCAACCATATACTTCACGATATCGTCCGTAAAGCGTACCATATGAGACTCCCAATAGCTTAGCGGCCTTTTTCATTTCCAGTTTCTTGTTTTTGATAGAATCCAACACCTGTAATGAACGTTTTTTTTTCAACATTTTTACAAGGAACATACAACATTTATTTTGAAGCTATTCACCCTTCTGGTAAAGGGTTCCTCCCAAAACTGTGGTCTTCTTCCTTTTGCCAAGTACGCATCCATTTTAACAACATCGCCCCATTGAGCTAGCTCTTCGGTTGTTAAAGTTTCATTAGCTTCATTAGTTTCATTAGTTTCATTAGGCTCATTGTTCTCAAGCTCGGCGGTATTTTGATCAGACTCATGTTCTTCTTCACCATTATCTGGATCAACAGAATACTTTTTTTCCTCTTCGGTGATATTCTCTTGATCTGCATCATATGCTTGATCTTGAGACTCATTATTTTGATAAAACTCTGGCTCAGTACTGGGTAAGGAATCTTGTGATTTGTTTTTCTCCTGACTTGGTGAATCTACTTCATGTTCACTATTCGGTTGAGGCCATTCGCATTGTTCGGGTCTTACTTCTATTGTTTCTGGAGGTTCCCGGAAGGAATGACGTCGTTCTTCTACCGGCGGAGAGCTAAGTTGGGTTTGAACTTCTGGATACATCATTTCGCAGTTGGGTGTCATGTGAGTGATTTTTGGTCTAAAAAGGGAACATCAAATTCATTAAATTGATACTACTATTGTAAGAGTTATGATTTTGAGTTATTGGATACTTACGCACTAAATACATCATACGACTCATCTAATGGAGGACGTCCACGTTTTCGTTTTGGACCAACATACTCGGGTACACTAACCATCGGTGTTAACATTGGCATTCGGCATACTCTACCATTAGGCGCCTGTTGTCGGTCTGGCATTGGGGAGGGCATTCTTCCATTTTGATGATTTTGTGTAGGCGATCTTTGATCGTTTTGTGGAATGTTCTCTTGCATTCGAGAATCGGCCATTTGTAATGGATCAGTCTCATCGTCCCTCCAGGACACTTCTGCCAACCCTTTGATCTTAAGATCATCGGCTGTTTTTAAAAGTGATGCTAAGCTGGCCTGAAAGAATATGGCTAAATGAAATTTAAATTTTGAAATGAAATAAAAATCATACTTACATGTTCAACATTGATTTCACCTTTGTACATAAATTCAATCAAACATTTGACATCGGCAAATGTAACGTCTTTTATGATGATAATGGGATCCCTTTCGCTGGCGTAATTTGTCAAAACTGTGTCAAAGAAGGTGCTACACGCACACAAAACAACACGATGTGCACGGATAAGTTGCCCCTCACAAGCTAGTGTTACATCACAAAAACATCCTCTGTCTAGTAGTTGTGAGAACATTGTCTGTAGGTTGCTGTGATGGTACTTCCATCGTAGGCAATACTGTTGTGGCAACATTTTGGCCTGAAACGGAAAACAACAAAAAATTAAATTAGAAAACCACTTCCACGGAAATCTATGAACGGTGATACGCATTTTAGCTAAACAAGATAATGTTTAAGTTTGAATTGTCTTTTGTAACCTGGTTACGGGATTAATTATTTGTTTAGTGGCGAAGCCTTTTTTTAAGAAAAAATATTGTGTAGATAGGGCTTAGCAATCATTGGACTCATCATCGCGCCATCGATTTAAATCATTTAACGAGTATTTTGAAGATTTTGTTCAGATTCCCAAGAAAAGTAACTGGATACACCGGACTTTCTTTATCGTTCAAATAACATTTATTTTTTTAATGTTTTTTTTATTTTATTCAATATAGTCCCCTTTTAGCTAAATACACTTACTCCAGCGATTTTCTAACCTTTTGATCCCGTCCGAAAAGTAATTTTCCGTAAAGATGATTTCCTCGCGTGAGCTGCATTTTTTATTGATGAGCCATCTTTTGAGGTTTGGGAAGTGATAATAGTCCGAGGTAGCCAAATCGGGCGAATACGGTGGATGCGACAGCAATTGGAGACGTAAGTCATTGATTTTAGCCGGCGCATTGTCTTGAAAAAACAAATTTTTTTGTCGCTTCACGTGAGGCCGTTTTGCAGCGATTTTGGCCTTCAATCGCTCCAATAATGCACAGTAATACTCGCTGTTGATGGTTTTTCCTTCTTCGAGGTAGTTCACGAAGAGTATGCCATGACACTCCCAGAAAACCGACGCCATAACCTTTCCGACCGATTGGCCGCTTCGGAGCACTCGTGCCAGCTTCAGTTCGTTGCCAGGCACTCATTCTGTTCTCTGGTGTGTAATAGTGGATCCAGGTTTCATCAACAGTTACCAATCGACGCCAAAAGTTCGCCCGATTCCGCATCAGCAAGTCCAAACACTCTTTCCGAGTGCTCTCGCGCTCGTGTTTTTGGTCAGGAGTGAGCATGCGCGACACCCAGCGGCAGGATAACTTTTTCATATGCAGAATATTCCCCAAAATATGGCGTGTGCGCTCAGTACCAATCTTTGTGGTATCTGCTAGCTTGCGCACCTCCACTTTCCGGTCAGCCAATACCATTTCATGTATACTCGTATTTTTGACATTGTCCTCTGTAACCGCATCGGAGGGCCTGCCGCTGCGGACTTGATCGGTAGTGGAGTTACGGCCACCACGAAACTCTCAAAACCAATATTTGACGGTGTAATCTGACGGAGCATTAGCCCCATAATATTTATCCAACTTTTCTTTTGTTTCCTTCATAATGTTTTATGAGAGAACAAAAATCGTTTTTGTCCATAGTCAACATGATGCCAAACACGTCAACAAAAATCAGTTGTCAAAACAAAACTAAAGACAGTATCGCACTGAAATTTGGCATGACTGCCTAAATATGAACGGACTTCAAGGCACCATAACCCACCGCATTCTGGCGGTCAAGGAGGTTACTTTTCACCCACGAATTCTATCAATTGTACAGCGACATTAGTCTAGCCAGACATTTACAGATACAGCGGCTAATATGGCTGGGTCATATTGAGCGACACACGGGTCTAACCCAAAAAGTCTTTGACGCAAGTTCCAGGGGACGGCAAGGCAGAAGTAGCGCTTCGGATTATTTTAGGAAAAGTTTTTAGAGATCAAGGTTAGAGGAATATAAGACCGCAATTAGAAGTTCGAAAAATATCCTACTCAAAGGGTGCAAATCAGCCCAAACTAAAAACTTCAGAATGTACCTGCATGGTACCTTAATTGGTAAAATGTAAAAGTTGGTGGATAAAGATAGTATGATGCAGAATTGACTGCACATGCAATACAGGAAATTGAAAGCAAATTACACACTCTGAATATAAGAGTGAAGAGTGAATAAATAGTCACTATGCTGGATAGCAAAAAACTTAAATACTTAGGCCCTGTAGTTAGCCAGTAGAGGAATTCAAATAGCGATGTCGCACATAAAGTAAGTGAGGGGTTAAATGCCATGAAAATTCTGAACCATGCCAGAAAAATTTTGTCTGATCTACGTTTCCTGTGTTATTTGATTTTTATCGTTCTGTTAAGTCGACTATTCTTCGTTTGGTCGACAAATTCGAATCATAGGCTTCGCGTAGCAATCAAATAACACCAAAACGTTGTCGAAACGTCAGGTCTGCAGAAAACGTTCCTACACTGAAGAAGAGTATACAAGACAGCTCGAGGTAATCAAATCCTCATCGCTCTCAATATCTTGACCATTGGCAGACCTCAACTTGGCTCATTTTATGCATAGACAGGCACGCAACTGTACAAAATTCAATTGACTGAGAAAATGAAGGACGACGTCAAGCATTCGGTATTGGGGCTCTGGAGCATTTGGAAATGGACTCCGATTTCGGATGAAAAATCTTCTTCAGTAACGAAGCCAATTTTTGACTGAATGACCAAAATTGTCGCCAAAATGTTCTTCTAAAATGCAGCTGCCACCGCCGTAAATGTGGCCAGCGAGAGGTACAGTTCGTTAAAAACCAATTTTTTGTGATCTCAATGGCCTATGGTTCCAACATAAAACGCGTGCAAAAATGGATCTTCAGCGCGACAAATTCAACAGCATGGTTATTTCGCGTTTCGGCGACGTCAAGAAGCACCGAGATTTTCTTGTGAGGCTAGGTTTATTCACGGGTATATGCGAATAACCCGCAGACGGTTGATGCCTGTACCGATGCAGCATAACCTGTGCGGTCAAGTTATCGGAAATTGGAATTTTCAGAAACATACGCAGAGAAGTGTGACATGGTGTTCGAAAAATATGGAGGAAAACCGACAACGACAAAATGTCGAATGCCAACAAGTGGTACAAGAAGTATGCGCATCCGCGAACTAAGAAAACGATAGTAGACGAACTTCAGGCTATGCAAGTCAGCTAGTTTTGACAGGTTTACCCAAGATCGTCAGAGATTTAATAGCAATAGCAGCCTCAAGTTCCAACGGAGAATTGGTGATAAAATCAAAAGAAAACTAATTGGATTATTTGAATCGAAATCTTCACCAAACTCTCGGTCTCACTAACAAATTGATCCGAAAAAGAGCAGTCCGTAGAATGATTCGAATGTCCTCAAATTAAGCAAAACGGGCTAGCACCGCAGTGTCAATTCAAATACGTCCGAAAAAATAGTGTTCATTGGATGTAGTTAAACGCATTACACAATTTAACTAAAAAGGAAATCAAACTAAGCGGATATAAAGGAAGCAGACGTAAAACAGTGAACTAACTATGGTCTTAGCACTTCCTCCTGACTTGTACGAGTATCTCAAAATGTTACAATTTTATCCAGGATTTTGTATATATAACGTTAGGTGAAAGATCTCAAAAAACTCTATAAGTGTGAACTAACTATGGTCTTAGCACTTCCTCCTGACTTGTACGAGTATCTCAAAATGTTACAACTTTATCCAGGATTTTGTATATATAACGTTAGGTGAAAGATCTCAAAAAACTCTATAAAACCAGCCTCATAAGGGTTTATTTATTCAGTTTATGTGCTCTAATGTCATCTGGTGATTAGATCCAACTTGGGATTTGAACAGCTCAGGGGAAGAGGAAACCAAAAGCGAATTACGCTCTAAGCAACCCATTTCGAAGGAATTGTAATTATTTTTTCATATAACTATAAAATTATATGATTTTTGGTTTAACCATAGTGTGGTATGAAAAATTTTCGCCAACTCTCCATCTTCCGTCAAATTAAAGTGCGTAATTTTGGTCAACGGCCTTTAGAAGTTGCCTTGCCAGCGGCTTTAATATTTATACTCCACTTTTCCCTTGTCATAAAAATGCTTTAACTGTTCTGACTTTTCATAGCCAAAAAGTCATTATGGCTGCTCCTTCCGTCTTCTCTCTTTTTATATCACCCATAATTTTTTTATCAACTTTTTTTCGTTTTACTGCAAATTTTAACAACATCGTCTTTTTTTTTTTAATATGAAACCGTATTTTGAACCTGGTAAAGGTTGGCTTTTTTTTGCATACACTTATTCATCCTTATTCTGCTTTTCACAAAATTGTAAAAAAAAAGGATAATAAAATACACACTCGTACATACATAAATTTTGAAGAAAGAAAAAAAGTCGGTATGTCGGAAAATGAATAAGAAAATGCAGGCCCTTTGCCTTTGTCACGAAAAAAAAAAAAATTAAAAAAAATAAGAGGAGGAAAAAATAAATAAAAAGGGACGTCTCCCTTCATCCCTTAAGAGTTGGAAGTAAAAAAAATATATATATAAAAATAAAAAAGCGACAAAAAAGGAAAAAATTGGGGCCATAAGAGGGGAAAGCTGCCAGAACCGCTTTTTTCATTTTCCTGTTTTTTTTTTCTTTGCCTTACATTTTTCATTTTCGTTTTAATGGGCAAGTACTAAGGGTGGGCATTGTGGGTTGGAGGGAAAATTCGAGAAGAGAAAAGTGAAATATTTTTTCAGAAAAAAAATGTTTTTTTTTATTTTTATTTTTGTAGAATTTTCAACCACCACCCACTACAAGTATGTTGGGGCTGTAGGGTGGTGTTGCTAGCTGGTTGGGATTGAATGGAGCCGACACTGTACTTAACGTGGTGCGAGGTAGGGAATAGAATTTTTGATGGAATTTTCCTCATTTTTTATATAATTTTCTTCGACGGAAAAATTGAGATTTTTTCTTCTTCGTAGCTGGAAAGAAATTGTTTTTGCTATTTTTTTTAATTTTCTTGACACAAACGAGCTTTTTTTTTATTTCAGCAAAAATCGATAAATCTCCTTTTTTGGTGTCTTGCTTATTGAGGGCGAGGGTTTTCGGGGATATTCTCTCGTCCCGTTCTTAATAAAAACAAGAAAAGCAAGGAAGAGCTTCAATTTATTTGTGTTTTAACGAGAGAATTTTTTTATGGCACAACCATGGGAATATTCTTTTAATTAAGAATTTAGTTAATTAAAACGAGGAAACATGTTGCAGCAACAATTTTATTTCATAAACGTGTTAATGTATATCTATAGTTTATGTGGCTGTGGAGTTAGAATTCTTTTAAATGCCGCAGTTTCTTCAACTTAAAAATGTGACATGTACTCGTACTTAAAGTATAACCATTTTCAAATAATGCATCAGCAATTTAATTTTAATTTTAAAGTTAAGTCATTACATAAAGAATTTTATTTCACTTAAAAGCTTAAGGTTAACATAAAGAATAAGTTTCCTAGTCTTGGGTTTGGCATAACGCCGTCTACCAGATTAACAACTGTTTGTGTTTTATTTTAAGGTAAGCGGAAAATGGAAATAAACCTTAAAAATCCTACTCGATGATTCGCCTTCTGTAGCGGAAGGCTTTTACAGCATAGTAGTATAAAACATCCCAGCCTTGTTGTCCGTTCAAAATATTAAATACTTTGCCAGCAGACAGGACCTCGGATTTGAAATATCTTTTGCGAAACTCCTTTAAAATTGGGCAATTTCCTAAGAAATGTAAGACGTCCTCTCTCGATCTTTAATTACAGAGACTGCACAAAATTGGAATTCAAAAGCTCCCCTCTCAATTTGAATATAAAGCTTATTTTGCCAATTGAATTTTGGTTCTGGAAATAAACCTTATCCTGCAGATTGTACCTCAATCGACTATAGTACAACCGATATTGATATTGCTCGAGCTTCAGCAGTATATTTTTCGTAGGTGACTACACTAATTTTCTCCGATAAGGAGGCAAACTGTCTTCTTAATGATATGGGCTCCTCTGCCGGTGTTAATGAAAGTTCATGTCCGCAGTTAGACGCTAGGATGAGGTTTCCGCATGTTGTCAGGATATAGGTATATGTAAGTACTATCCTCGGCAAACTTTCTTCGTCCATCGCTATCACTATAACGACATAGTCGGAATGCATTTTCAAAGTATCTAAAACCAATTGTGGCGTTCCGGTTTCGAGATGCAGCATGTAATTGGGTGTGCTTATTGGCAACCGAAAAGTGCGCTTAAGAAAGTAATGAAGAAACTTCTCCCCTTCATCGAACGAGCGGTATCCCCACACTTGAGCACCATACAAAAGAATTGAGATAGCAGTTGAGCGAAATAATTTTTGTTTGGCGCTATGAGCTATGTATTTATTGTTGAAACAGCGGCCCCACACAAGCTTCGGCTAATGGGCTTGTTGGTGGTGTTCCTTTTTTAATTAGGTCAGAGAGCTCTTTCATAGTTGGTGAACCGGTGGAAGTGCAAAGTGTTCTTAATTCCACATTCAAATTAAAACGATATGTTGATCGACTGTTTTCCTTCCATATGAGTTTTGGTAAAAGCTTAAGTTCCGAATTACTACATAAGTCCAAGGCTCCCTCTAATACACACGTTATTTCCAGAGGCATGTGGCCCGAGAAGGTACGTAGACCGACACGAAAATCATGCACGAGAAGATGCCAATCACCGGATATGAAACAGTTATCTATTACTGTACAAGCTGTTCCTCGAATAAAAGTGAACTCACCGCTAGAATCTCCTTCGCAACTTCCATTGAGAACTCGACCGTCGTAGGCATCTGCAAGCTCCAATTTTTGTCCAATATTAAGCCATTAGCTTAAGTCCAACAAAGCTGCTGGAGCGGATGGCCTGACTGCCGAGCTCTTCAAAGCGGTAGGCGATGACTTGGTAAGGAGCATACACCAACTCATCTGTAAAATATGGTCGGACGAAAGTATGCCCGATGAATGGAACCTCAGCATTGTTTGTCCGATTCTCAAGAAAGGAGACCCTCTGAACTGCGCCAACTACAGAGGCATCAGTCTCCTTAACATCGCATACAAGATCTTATCTGTCGTATTGTGTGAATGCCTGAAGCTGTTCGGCAGTAACCTGATTGGTCCATATCGGTGCGGCTTCAGGCCCGGAAAGTACACTATCGACCAAATATTCACACTACGGCACATCTTGGAGAAGACCCATGAGCTTCAGATCGATAAACACCACCTATTCATCGATTTTAAGGCCGTGTATGACAGCATCTATAGAGACGAGCTATACAGAATAATGTCTCTTCCGCCTGTGCAGGATGACGATGGAGAATGCACGCTGCTCCATCAAGGTCGGTAAAGATCTCACCGAGACCTTTGATGTCCAGAAAAAACAAGGCGATGCGCTGTCATGCGATTTTTTTCAACAGGCACTATCTTTGCCAAGTCCGTCCAACTACTCGCATACGCCGACGATATTGACATAATCGGGAGAAAGCAGCGTGATGTCAGTGGCGCTTTCGCGAGTATTGAGACGGAAGCGGCAAAAATGGGTTTAGCGGTCAATGAGGGCAAGACCAAGTATATGCTGTCAAGCAAAAAGGACAACCAACACCGACGTCTCGGACAGAACGTCATCCTCGACAGATATAACTTTGAGGTAGTTAAGGACTTTGTCTACCTAGGCTCTGCTATAAATACAGACAACGACACCAGCGCTGAGATCAAGCGAAGAATAACTCTTGCCAACCGCTGTTTCTTTGGGTTAAGAAGGCAACTGAGTAGCAAAGCCCTCTCTCGGACAACAAAAGTCACCCTTTATAAGACCTTAATAATCCCGGTCCTGGCGCAGACGCATGGACATTATCAAAAATGGATGAGGGTGTTCTTGGTTGCTTCAAGAGAAAAATTCGTCGGGCGATCTTCGGTCCCGTCTGCATTGACGGTGAGTGGAGGAGGAGATACAAAGACGAACTGTATGGACTGTACAGCGACATGGACCTAGCCAGAAGAGTGAAGATCCAAAGACTGAGATGGCTGGGTCATGTAGTGTGCATGGACACCAATGTTCCGGTCCGAAAAGTCTTCGAATCCGCTCCCGAGGGACAGCACAGTAGAGGAAAGCCAAGACGCAGGTGGCGCACGCAAGTGGAAGAGGACCTCAGTCAACTTAGCGTGCGATACTGGAGGCAGATAGCCAAGGATCGAGATGGCTGGAGAAGCTTGTTGACTGAGGCCCAGGTCCACCCCGGACTGTAGCGCAACCTAAAGTAAGTAAGATTAAGTCAATATATAATGTTAACCGATCTATCCTAACTATACCTAGACTTAAGAAAATATGTTAAGATACATCCTGGCCTTTGCCAAGAGTACTCATAGTTTTGAATCAAATTGACGTATGATTTCCTCAAAAGTATCCTCTTTACTTGAATTGCGGTAAAGAATGTTGTTTTCTCAAATGATAAATTTTTCAGTAGGGAAAACTTCCAAACCTTTCTGTCATTTTTGACAACTCCCTGATATTTCAGTATTGTTTGACAAAACATTATGGATAGACTTCCAACAGAAGAGCTCAAACTCATTTTGAAAACCGGCCTTCAATTGTCGAAACATATCAAAGATTACGCGATTTTTTCGATTCTCGTAATCAAACAGTGTTTCGTCAACATATATTCTACGCGACGCAGAGTATCAATGTTATGTATCTGCGAAAAGGAAAAACTCTAGCCACTGTTAACAAAAGTCGATCCGTCCACTGAGTGAAAAATTTTTCGAAACGATTTCGGCCTCCATCTGTATAAGATTAACCTAGTGCAGACAAACAAAATCAACGAGACCGTAGTTTGCGATGAGACCATGACTTGGGCAGAGTCCATGGTTTGCGACGGAACTTCGCAGCTTTAAGAAGAAGCAAAATTTGGCATTCCGAAGAGACCTCTTGACTCAATGACACCCACAAAAGTGAACTGTTTCGTGTATTCTTTACCCTGGAGCCTTTATTAATTCTTATTTAAAAACAATGTAGATATACGAGTATATGATTAATTTTTGGAAAATATGAACGACAGTGATCCGGACAATATGTAGCTCAAGCTGGATCGCTGTATGTGACATACTGCCCATTAAACGAAAATAATATCGCGCTATGGACCAGGAATTAGCCACTGATATCGTGGTATTCTACGCCACTTGATTACTTTTTCTGGGGCTACGTAAAGTCTTTGATGTCTGCTAATAAGTTGTAAGCTTTTCAAGTCTCGCAGCCTATTATTAGCGCTCCATGGGTGAAATAGAGCCCCAAGTGCTCGAAAGAGTGGTCCAGCGCTTTGTCAGAAGCAGCCGCGGAAGCCATGTACCTAAGGTTTTCTGAATTCCGATTGTCACATAGGGTATGTTATCTGGTTCGATTTAGTACCCCTGGTTCATTATCTTTATACCTTCGCTAACTTCGGCGTCAGTACAATCTATATTTTGCTTTGCGTGTGTAACAGCCGATTGAATGTTACGCAATTTTAAAAATCTGAGAACGTGTATCCGTACTTCGACATCGAACTTCTCTACATCTTCTCTACATAACGTTGTACAGTTATCTCTTCTAGTTCACTCTATGGGTTTCGGTATTTCCGCTGTCCTATACACGCTTTAAAGACATGCTGTTTAAATTTTACCGTCTCCCTCGTCTCATGATTCCTATCAGGTTTTTTTTTATTTATGTGAAACAGGCCTTTTAAAATACCGAGCAGAGTTTTTGAAATACTCGTATTCTTACGTTTTTCTTCGTATAAAAGTATTTTTCACATTTATTATGTGCCTTAGTGTTTTTTCTTGGTTCTTGGAATTTTAAAGCCGTTCTCGCAAATTTAGCATGCAGAACCGACCTATTCCCACGCTCAGATTGTGTCAGATTTGTCATTCATTCATTCTGTCGGCAGAAGTTGATGCTCCATAAGCGAGCTGTACGGAGAGGAGCGCGATATTTGAGAATATAACATACTGAGAATCATTTATTTTGAAGGAACGGAATGCTGCTGGTAATTTTTTTTTTTGAGCCCTGATGTTGAAAACTAATAGGTGTGTAAATATGAAATGTCGAGTTGTTTTCTCTAAAAACTCATTTATGAATATTATGAATGAATTTAATAAAAAGTATTGACTATCGTCAGCTATGATACCGCTCGTCTTTTTCGTAAGAATGAAAGTGCTGTTCCGAAATTCTATACTGTATCGATAGAAACAAGTAGTTATCAAGAGGCCCCAGGTCTGGTGAATACAGCGGGTGGGCGAGAATTTCCCTAATGAATGTTTGCCAAATACATTTTTACTTGGTTTGCAACATGTGGACGAGCATTGGAAAATGGAAAGCGAAAATAGTTGATGCGTTTCTTTGGGTATATTCTGGTCGTTTTTGCTTCAATGTTCGATTCTATCCTATCAGCTGTTGACGGTAATAATCGATTACTATCGATTTCACTAGGTTCTAGCAATTTATAACCATTCCGTTTTAGCCCCACCAATTACACTTGCTTTCCGTGGATATTTTGTACAGGTTTCGAGGTTGATCAATGGCCGAGGTCTATTCATGATTTTTCAGGCTTGAAATTGTCGAAGTAGACCCACTTTTCATCTCAAGTAATAAATCGATGTAAAAAAACATTTTATTCTGCGTCGATCGAACAACATTTCTGAAATGTTTTTTCGCCTTTCGATGTCTCTTTCTTTCGATTGAAACCAAAGTGTTTTTCCTTTTTTTTTATCTTTCTCAGGGCTTTTAAACGTTTGAAAACAATTTTACGGTTAATATCCATTCTTCTGCGGGCTGTTCTTGTACTTAAGATGGGTCTTCAACTAATAATGCTGACGATTCTGCATATCGAATTTTTTCTCTCGTCTTCCACGGTCTTCGTTGTTGGTACCGAAATCGCCAATTTTAAAACGAACAAGCCAACGTTCGCAAGTCCTTTAAGTTGGAGCATGTTCATTGTTCATCATAAACTTCGTTTTACAATAAATGATTTTGAGCATGACAATAAATGGGTGTGGAAGAACGTCAATGGGCTGGGCAATATTGGCGGCACCTATGAGTCTTATCGCACGGTTTTAAATCTTGTCTACCAAGTATAAAACGATCTTGGGAGTACCTTAACAGATGTGGAAGCTGTATTTTAATTTATACGGATAAATACCTAATATAGTAAGGCCAGACCCGAAAGTTCTTTTATTCCTGAAGATAACATAGTCATCTTGAGAATGGCGAGTTTTTCATTTCCGACAGTGGAAGTCAAGTGCATGGCCAATGGCTGGACTTAGTTTCAAGGACAGGAGGCATCATTGATTTAGGAATTTATATTATTAATTTTGCTGTTGATATCGAAATAAAATATGCTTCTGTTCAACAGCTGAAGACCAGGAAAAAATATGGAAACAGAAGGTATGGCCGTAGTCATACTCATGAACTGTAAATGCCCCATACATCCGATTAATAATGAGAAATAAAAAAAAAGTATCAGTGACAGAAACTAGCCCTGGGGAACACCAACAAGGTCTTGCTTTCACCAGATTAGTGTAGATTTTGGTTTCACTGTCGAGAGGTCGTAAATATGCTCTTGCAGTGTGACTGTTGCAGTTGTAGATTAACTCAAAAAAGTCAAAAACCATTTCTTTAGGACGCCTTTGTCTGTTACTTTTGCTGACACCAGAAAGAACTGTCGAAAATAATATATTTTGGGATCTATTGTAGCTAAATCAATACACTATTAGTTAAGATAAAGATATGATGTAAGTATGAGGTCAAACTTAGAGTAGCCGCAAGGACCACGGAAGTTGGAATAAGATAATTTAATAAATTGAAGCTACCTTTCAAATGTTGTTTGCATAAATGATTTTTTGGGCCCAATAGAAAATAGCTGGTCCATTTCGATACGATTTTTAGTAGGCCAGCATACTCTGTGAAATCAATAATTAACTTCATATTTAAACACAACTTTCAACAGTTTCTTCACAAATGTCAAAAATTTGTAAGCAGAATGACAGTTGAGTTAAACAGCCAACCTTCCAATTAATTTCATAAGATATTAGACAGTATTGTGCTTACATTGTATTCAATTATAACATTGCTTAGGAATTATCAAGATTTTTGACAATTAATCTTAATTGCTTATGGTTTCATCAACGGTATTTAAAATATCAATGAAAACCAATAGCAATTAACTTCCACGATTTTTTTCAATCTTCCATACATAGTATAGATAATCTTGATATCTAGAAAAAAAAAGTATTTTACGATGTTTTTGCATAGCATCTATACACTACAATTTTTTTTTAAATTTATAAAGTTTCCGAATTAAAATGACAGTAGCACTGTACTTTGGAAACTACCTTATCAATTTAAGTAATACAATTAATTTAGGATTAAAATCATTTAACTGTCAAATGTATTATTTACTCGACATTTACGTGCTTCTTTCTGAATTGTGAATCCTATAAGTTTTTGCCCAGTCATTGAATGCATCCATACCACCTAGACAATGTACAGTCTAGGCATGCTAGACCATACCACCTTTCTTCGCATGGGTTTCTCGCATTATACCTATACAAATGAAAAACAACTATGATGGTAGAAAAAAGAATACCTAAAGATTATTAAGATGCATTATGAGTGTTGCAGATGATTAATGAATCAACTTTAAGTCGGGAAGAAGAAAAAAGTTTTAAGACTCATGGTGGTCCATTGACAGCATTACCTGGGCAATAATCAAGCATTTGTTTCCTTCCGTTTGTAGTTTTTTTTTTCACAAATCCATGACTCTATCATCAATATCAGTACTCTTGTGCCTCCGTTTGTTGAGTATCTCATTTTTGTCTGTTCTTTTTCCTGGAAAACAAAAACTAAATGAAAAATACCCAACTGCTAACAGCTGCTGTAGGTGAGCACCCAGTATCTTTGATGATTAACGCTTCATTAAAGCTACCACCAGACTATGAAAATCAATAAAATTGAAGTAGTCGGCTTAAGGTGTTACTAATCACCTTTTGTGTACTTAGTTTCGATACTAGTTATATTTATTATTGGATTATTACTTGCTTGGTTTATTTGTATAACTGGTGTCTTAAGAGTGAATTTTTGGCTAATAAAAATTGGACCCTAAAATCCTGGACTAAACCAGAGAACCAGCTTCAGGAAGTGATTAACTCAGGAGGAAACAGTGCCCACAACAATTTTCCGGATATACAGTAGATGGCCCCTACTCGTAGTTATCCAAGTGTTTCATCTACAGCAAGTTTCGAAAAAAAAACTCCTCTGCGACCAAAGTCCTACAATCGACAGGCTCCTAGTAGAAGAGTAGGGTCAACCCCAATAAGACATATTTGCTGAGCCATTGATGTCAAACGGATGACAACATGCTATAGATTCAGAACATTAAGATTGGTCTGGACTCACGGAAGAACACCCTTAAAATATTGTCTGCGATTCTTCATTCAACTGTACTGATAGTACCTATATAACACATTAATAAACCGGTTAAGATAGGTTCGATAAAAAATTGTAAACCCTATCGACGTTGAACACACATCATTATACACACAAATATTTAGATGGTTATTCGTTAAAAGTGTGGAGATGGAACGAAATTTTAATTTTGGAAAACGATTGTCGCTTTAGTGTAAGAAGATATTCGGAATGTTTTCCTTTTCTGATGAAGTCCGGATCTAGTCCCCAATCATGCACTGATCCTAAGTTTCTTTTGCTATCTGTTTTCTTTTGTTGAAGGAAATCGGACCAATAATAAATATGATTCCTACACAATTCTACTGAAGTAAGAAATAAAGCCACAAGGTCACAGTCATTGGTCAAGATTTGCCTCTTAGTTCGGATAGTACACAATGTTGAAGTTTGCTTTGTCGATATAACTCTCAAGCAGTGTAAGCCTCAAAGCTCAGAAGTGTTTTGTTTTTCTTAGTTATGTAATATTAGGGTCGTTTTAAAGAGCTATAAAGTTTTTCTCGCGCAAAAATGACACGAATTCTTTCAGAAATCTTTACTAGATTAGCATAGGCTTAGTTAGATATAAGAGCATATGTCCCGGTCTTGCCCAGTGATGATAGCACTCACATGTAGGCGTCCTTTTTCATTTCCTATATTTCTATCGTTTTTCTCTATATCTGTCTCTTAAGTCCGTCCGTATAGTAACTTAACTTTCTTTTTCTATCCTTTTTTTTCTCTTCTTTGATAAATTTTGGCACAAAACAAAAAATTTATGGAGGAGTGGCAAGAACCAACCACGTCCGACGAACTAGAGCCGAGCAACCGCCTACTCCTGCATCACCGATGCCTACGTGGCCTACTAGTCTCCTTACAATGGTCTATCGTTCCAACTTTTGTCCACTCTTCGGAGCATTTGCGGCTCTATCTTACCTATTACGTGCTAAATACGGAATATCGGCTTCCAAGCCCTGAATAGTCTGCACATTATCAGAATATTCTGACTTTACATATGTAGCTCTACAGGAGTAAATCGAGTGGCATTAAGTCGGTGGCCAATTCACTATTCAACTTCAAATGATGTCGTTGAATTGACTCCTTAGAACGTCGATATTTCATGGCGCTACGCTTGCAAGAACGTGCCCAGTTGCAAAATATTGTATTCTCTGATGAGTCCTAAGACAATTTGAACACCAGAAGTCGAACGCCACTGTTTGTCATGGTTTGAGCGGCTATGGAACCCGATGAAAGTTCGACGCTTGTGATTTAGGACTTTAGTATAAAGGTGAATGCGAATGTTTACTGCGAAAGTATTCTGGAAGAAGCTTTGATGACCTGGACAACTAAACATTTTGGTACGAAAGAATAGACTTCCCAACAAGACTTTCCACCAACCAAAACTGGCTAAAAAACAACGTTCCTTGCTTTATTTTGTCAACAATATATCCTTCACAGTCACCAAATGCAAATCTCCTTGACTTTCCCATATGTGGCATTTTACAGGCGAATGTTAGAACTAAAACCTATCAAAGTGTGGATGTGCTCAAGAAAACCCTTGTTCGAGAATAGAAGAAGATTTCGCAGGCTTACGTTCGTGCTGCAACCCATTTGTTGATCGATTTGAGGTCACAGTTAGCGCTTCGATGACATTTCAATATTCAATAACTGATTTCAAAAACTGTCAACCAGATCAGTTTGAGATGGACAGAAGACATAGCTTTAGTATACTGAATATCCAAACGTTTCCGGGAGCGAACGCAGAATAACACCATATTGTTGCCAAGGTGTGAATGGGAATGTACCGGAGAATTATTATGAAGAAATTTGACGTCGAACGGTGCAGAGAAGTCTTCTGATCGAATCTCCCAAAACCTTTTGAAAAGTTCTATGGTACCAGAATAAAGTACAGAAACCCAGTGGCTATTTAGTCAACAAGCCATTAAAAATAAGTGATCCGACTACAACGAAACCCCTGATTTATCCGAGTCCTTCTACATTGACTTTTACGTCTGCACAGATGAAGTTAAGAGGTGGAGACACCACACCATACTAAGCGCTGAGCCATCTGCTGGTATCATTTTTAAAGTGTTATAAAAAATAACCTTGTTAAATATTTTTCAACGATGGTTACTGTAAAATATTATCTCATTCAAATGACTGCATCGTCTGGCTTGGCAGTAGGCCACCCTTTCAATCAAATTCACCAAAATTGTTCTTGAGTGCCTGAATCGTCTTTGGATTCTGCGCATAGCATCGATCTTAAATGGCATCTCTCAAAAAGAAGTCCAACAGCGTCAAATCGCGGGTGCGTATCTGCCAAGAAACATCGCCAAAACGACTGATTACACAATTAATAGCTTGTGTGGCACGTAGCCTCATTTTGCTAGATCCATAACTCCCCAAATCCAAATCCTCAACTTTTGGCCAAAGAAAATCGATTAAAATGGCTGTTACGTTTTTTTCACTGGAACTTTATTCCGCCCGCCACTCCAAAACCACACCAAACAGTCACATGTTCAGGATGCATGGGCTTCTCTTGACAACGTCTGGATTTTTCTTGTCTCAAATACAGCAATTTAGCTTATTTAGATAGCTGCCACTATGGAAATGGGCTTCATCTGAAAAAATGGGTTTTCTGAACAAAATTTCTAGCTCAGTCAATTAAACCTTGTAAGCGAATAATCCGAGATCTTTATGCAAATTTCTCCTCAGATTTTTGGCACGTTGAGTTTCTCAGGTTTAGGCGCACACTTTTGGCAACAGCCATAATATTCTCCATTAAGCACACAGGATTGGGTTCGGTTAACAATTAGCAAATCAATCTCACGAACTTTCTTCGCAAACTTGCGTAAACTAGCTGCAGTTATTGCATTATTTTTGACCGAATTTTCTTTCCCAAATAACTTTGTAATAATTACCTACATTCTTCATTTCATACCGCAAAAATTTAATACTGAGCTTCTGTCAATTTTTTGAACGCATAAGAGCTGTCAGTGTCAAAATAACATATGATTCAAAAAGAAACCAACAGATGGCCCACCTTTTATACGAGGGCGGGTCAATAAGTCCGTGACTTTTGGATTAAAACACAGATTTTTTGATAAAAAAATAATTTTATTTTTCAACGTAGTCTCCCTTGAGCTCTATACACTTTGTCCAACGCTTCTCCAATTTTTTTATCCCTTCCAAAAAAAAAAGATTTGTCGAGGTCCTCAAAATAGGCCTTTGTTTGCGAGATGACTTCATCATTGGAGTCAAATCTTTTTCCACCAAGCCATTTCTTCAGGTTTGGGAACAAGAAGTAGTCGCTCGGAGCCAAATCTGGAGAATAGGGTGGATGAGGGAGCAATTCATAGCCCAATTCATGGATTTTTGCCATGGCAAACACGATTCCGTTTGTGGTCGACTGTGAGCAAACGCGGCACCCATCTTGCGGAAAGCTTTCTCATGCCCAAGTGATCATTCAAAATTGAAACCACTGAGCCATGCGAGATCCCTACGGCTTCCACAATCTCTCGCACTTTCAATCTTCGGTCGGCCAACACCATATCGTGAATTTTTTCGATTGTTTCGGGTGTAGAGACCTCAACTGGGCGTCCAGGACGTTCGGCATCTTCAGTGCTTGTACGGCCTCAACGAAATTCAGTAAACCACTTTTTTACCATTGAAATCGATGGTGCAGAGTCCCCATAGTATTTATCAAGCTTAGCCTTGGTCTCGGTAATGGTTTTTTTCGCAAGAAATAATGCTTAATAAGCACACGAAATTCACTTTTTTCCATTTTCTCCTCAAATTAGTGAGTAGTCTGATAAAAATAGCTGTCAAACACAAACTAACTGACGCAGCAAGTTTAAATTTTGACAGGAGTCAACTGACAGATGCCTGTTGACAGGAGCAGTGTTGCTGTTTCAGTAAAGAGGTTAGGAATTCAAAAAGTCACGGACTTATTGACCCGCCCTCGTATGTTCTATGCAGTGACAAAGACGTGCTCAAAAGGGATTAATTCATCGACTGTGATGGCTTGGATGTGCCTGTGAAGCGAATGAACATCACCGCTCCGACCAGGAGTATCTTCGAATTTATGCCAGAGTGGCAACACTGTAAAAGAAGATGACGTGAGCAAGTGGAAAGGAATTTCAGCCAACTAAGTCTGAAAGCAGAGTTGAATAAGTCTAACAAGTATCAATTAAATTGAAATGTTAACAAAATATTTGATTTTTGAATTAACTCAGCTCATGATTTATTGTTCCAAAGTTCATTTTAAAAGTATGCAAATATTTGAATCCATTTTTTTTTTTTTATTTCAGCAGAATTCATTCTAAACAATTCGCAAAAATATACTCGAAAATCAATTTTTAAAATTAAAATTTTGTCCTGTTCCCTTTGCCGTTCTTTAACCAACAAAAACAAATTCTCACCCCACCCTAGTCGGCGTCCTCACCATTATAAGCAATATACTCGTACTTTCGACCAACTTTTTTATTCTTGGGTTAATTTTATTTTTATTTTTATTTAGAACATCCCTTGTTGCCAAATGTTATGAAGAAAGCACAGTCAAAACAAAACAAATCAACAAAAACGTGTTCGACTTTTTTTTAGCTTTCCTTTTTGGTGGAGTCCCAAAAAGGAACACCGACAAAAAATTAGTCTCCTGCTCCCTCCTACTTTTATCACTAACCCTCGTGTTTCTTCGAAAACCTTCTAAATATACCTCTCTTCCTTAGCACATTTTTAATCTACACAAAAAAAGAAAAAAATAAAAAAACAACAGAACTGAAAATACAGGAATATCCCATCCTACGTGCCACATCTTCCTTTTTTTCGCTTTTTTCTGCTAAGAGTTCTAAGGGAACTGGAAGCACTTCCCTACCCTTGTGCTGACAAAAAAAAAAAAAGGAAAATTGTGAACAAAGAGAAAATCGCCAAAATGAGGAAAATGGAAAAAAAAAACATTTTCTATTTTGGTTCACAGTCTTTTTTTCTAAATATTGATTTTCTTATTTTTTTAGAATTTTTTTTTTGAAAGGAAAAAATTCGTGTTTCGTTTTATCTAACCAAGAGCAGGGCATGGTTCTTTTTACGATTTTTTTATTTTTTTATGTAAAGTGGTTTACAAAAAATCATAATAATAAAAAGGGTTACAGGCGGAAACACGAAACAAGGAAAAATTCTCGTAAAAAAAATACGTTCCAACAAACATTTTAGAAATCCATCAAGTCGCGTTTATATGAATGTATGTACATA
Source organism: Volucella inflata (assembly GCA_928272305.1). Taxonomy (NCBI): domain Eukaryota; kingdom Metazoa; phylum Arthropoda; class Insecta; order Diptera; family Syrphidae; genus Volucella; species Volucella inflata. Next base: position 71,203,610 of record OV743719.1, read on the forward strand.
TGTATGTATTTGCTGTACCGACCCCTTTTAGAACGGTCATATTTCGTTTTTATGGAATGGACGGTGGACCTTCGTTTTCCTTTTTTTCAAAATGAGATTCATACCTTTGAAAATCAAATCAAAAACTCCCGACAGGTTGAATACTACACGAGTACCTGTAGATTCACACATACAAAATATACTTTTTATTTTTATTTTATTGGAGAAATGCTTACTTGCACCTTTGTGAAGATAAAAAGGTTTTCATGTTTTTAGATTTTAACTACGACATCTGTGTGGCAAACACAGTGTTTGAAGGTGGTCTCAATAAAAATTATCTTTGTATTAAATTCATTTATTGAAAAACCAAAATTCACCGCCTTGATCTTCCTTGGCTGCGTTGTCACTCCGGGTTAGATTCGAAGCCTCTGCAGCCCAAAGCATTGGTGACCATTCGCTCTACTGTCCCAAACTTCGATGCTGCTGTAGAGCTCATACATCGTTGAATCTTCTCCTGCAAAACATGCCAACTCAAGCGGGACTGAATATATTTCGAAGAACTTTTTTCTCAAAACGACTAAGAATACCTTCATCCACTTTCGATGGAGTCCATGCCATTAGTTAGTTTTTCGGGAAAGGACTCTATTGCCTTCTAAGCTGAAAGATTCAGCGATTGGGAAGAATAATTCTTCGTTTTATTTTTGCTGAGGTGTTGTTGGCAAAATTTCAACCTGAACCAGAGCGGACAAAGCCCCTTACTATCTCGAAGTTATAGCAGTCGATTGCGAAACTCCAATTTGTCGATGTCTCTTCTTGTTGACAGCATAAATGTACTAAGTTTTGGCCTCATTATGGCGGTATTATCGGAGTACACTAGTACAAGGTTGGATAGACTTTTGAAAGATTGTTCCTCCGGTGTTCGCTTGTGAGCTCCGCACAAATGTTTCAAATTGATGGAGCAGCAAATGTCCTTAAGTGTAGTCCTACACAGACGGAAGTGCTTGATAGAGATGCCAAGTCTTGATCGATTGACTTCTAGTTAGACTTATCTGGTATGAGACCGAACTGGTAGCGGTCAATCAGGTTGTAGGCAAAGGGTTTTAGACGTTTACTCAATATGGCAAATAAGTTCTTGCATGCGTTGCAGTTGAGGCGATTTGGTTTTTGAAGACCGGACTGAGATTCAATTCATCAGGCATACACACTTCTGACCAGATCTAAGAAATGAGTTGATATACGCTCTCCACAAAGTCATTTCCAAGAGCCGTGAATATCTCGGCCGGTAAACCGTCAGGTCCAGCTGCTTTCTCTGATCTCAGATTCATTCATCAGGTGAACGCAAGTTTTGGCTACCGTTGTCTAGTTTGAATGGTCTATTCTGACAAACGGCGACTGTCTGTATAAATTGTTTTTCCATAGTCTCCGTATCGACTTTGATTGTACTATAAGATTTCCATCTTCCATCTTCATTCTTCTGTAAGGCTTTTTGTGGCTATTTTTACCTCTCCATATCTTCGATCTCGCGATTCTCGTGCCTTTTTTTCTCTTCTATAGAAGCCGGTGTTATTTTTGTCTATTCTGCTCCATCCATTTATACGCTTCTTGTGTAGCTGCATTTGCTTGCCGGTATTCTTTATCAAAAAACAGGGATTTCTTGGTGGTGGTAGGGCGAAACCCAGTACATCAGTTGCAGCGTCTCTTAAGAAACGTTAGCAGCGACGCCACTGGTCTTCGGTACTTGATGATGGTGACTTATGAGCGCGCTTTGCAGTTTCACCGTTGTTTCTTAAATCATTTTAACTACTGATAATATAGCAGTGTTCTCGGCAAAAGTAGTTGAAACGGTCTCCTCCTCTTGGACTATGTCTCGTTTATATAAGCGAAACAGAAGTGGGCCGAAAGCACTTCCCTGCGGTACGCTGACCAAAATCTCTTTGAATTGTTCGACACGGAATATTCTCAGTGACAAGATCTGTCATAATTTGTACTTTTAGCCTTTATGCCATGCCTAATCCTAGGCCTGCGACACATCACGAAATACGCATCAGAAAACCTTTTTTTCATCCAACCCTTTCTTAATTCGAGGCGAGCAAGTTTTTTTCAATTTTATGACATTTCATTTTGCCATGATTTCCTCGCCATTTTTCTCAGCTGCTAATGACGAAATTTACAGAATAGCCTACTATGCTAGTTGACTAAACACATAATGATTTACTACAAGGTGGCGCAAAACTAATCATCCTATCGGAGGATGTTATAATTTTTGCAAATGGCATCGTACGTCAATCATATTTGACATTTGTGCACTAGACCGCTGCAGTATACAAACAGACTAGCAATGGAGCGCTATACTCCGCTGTCAAGCCATCCTCAATCCCAACAACGAAGAGGACGATTTTATGTCGAAAATCATCATGAGGGACGAGGCGCATTTTCACTTAAGCAAAATCTTCGTTTCTGGGGCACTGAAAATCCGCGTGTGATGCCCGAAGAGCCATTACATACACTCAAAGCCACTGTGTGGTGCGGCGTTCACGCGGGAGTAATGATTGGCCCGTATTTTTTTGAAGACGCCATCGGCAATACGGTCACTGTTACTGGCCAAAGCTACAGGGCCATGATAAACGACTTCTTACTGCCGGAATTGGATGAGCGAAGCTTGTTGAACAAGACGGTGCAACCGCACACACAGCACGAGCCACAGCGAATATTGTGAAGGAAGTGTTTCCTGGTCGCGTAATCTTCTGTTTAGGCGATTTGGCATGGCCAGCACGATCGTCCGATTTAACCATTCCAGTCTTCTTTCTTTGGGGCTACTTGAAGTCGCGGGTTTATGAAAACAAGTCTCAAACATTCACAGCCCTTAAAGAGAATATTCGACAGGAATGCGAACAGTTATCACCGGAAACCTTGCGGAAAGTCATGGAAAATGCGATAAAACTGGCATAAATGTTTAATAACACTGGCGGCAGCCACTTGGCGTATATCATGTTTTTCACTTAACAGAAAAAATTGTATAGGTCCAAATAAAGATTGCCATCACTTTTTTTTTTATTTAGTAAAACAGTAATTGAAAAACAAAATTGAGTGATTAATTTTGCGCCACCTTGTAGTAACACATAACATAGGTTAAAAAAAAAAAAGTAGGGAGTGCTGTGACCACAATAATATTGGTAAAGCCATGTAGGAAAGTATGGGATAAAAAAAAGCTTAATTTTTATTGTAACAGGTTCAAATTCAATTTCTTAAAATCGCTTCAAGCCTCCTGGCAACAGAATTATTGTACAAATTACCTAACAAACCCAAATTTAAAAATAAAAAAAAAGTTCCAACATTTTGTTTACATCCGTTCACACATACGCCCACCACAAACAGCTACACAGAAATGACCATAGAAACACAGTAGAGGTAGCAGGAAATTAAAAGAAAACTGTGTACCATCCCTGTTTCACATTTCCTTTAACTTCTCACCTTTTTACCGGCATTTTAAGTAAATGTCAGCATGAACTGAGTAAAGTAGGCTACACACTATCATTTTTATATCATTTCAGCAAGAATGTCATTTCAAAAATGATAGTGCGTAGCCTACTTAATGTGAAACGGGACTACGTATCTTATCTATTCCAAGAAACTACACGAACAAAGAAAAACGAGGTTTTATTAAATAATAATCGTTCGCAAATCGAATGTTAGTTTTTGAGTGACAAAGATAGTTTTAATCAATAAACTTAGATTAAGAATGTAAAGCTTAAAACTTACATAGTTTCATTTTAGATACTTAAATAACTACAAATTGAAACTGTGTTCTATACCGTATAGTATATATCCCTTATATGATCTGTTTCTGCATGTTCTCATCTTAAACGGATCATGTGCAACTTAAGAACTAGATAAGGCTTAAACTGGTAAAAAGCAGATGTTTTTGCCATCGATAAAATGTTTGGGTTGGGCCAGACAAGAGTAGAATGCAAAATAATGATAAACAAAGCGTTGTTTTTTTGCAAAAGCGTGAGGCTCGTAAAAATAAACCCCCTAGCCACAGACGATAAAAAATTATTACGCAGTAAAATATTAATGCAGTTCCAAATGGTTTTAAAGACGTAACGCATTCTGCAATGAGTTTCTGCATACGGTTTGGTTTAATACTGTTACACATCCACTAGGACTTAAATTATCCGCTGCAGCTGCAGCAAAGCCTATCAGAGGATTTTGTGGGAAAGTGTGTAAGACGATCTAATGAAAACACAATCATTGGCGATTTTCCTGAATTGACGCCTACAAAAGGAAAAACGATCCGAAAAATCACAATCGCATTTATAATGGCTTCAGAGAGAAAATAACGTCATTCTGTTAGATTGACCTTTCAACCTGGACGATGCAGACCAACGATTCCTTGAACCCGACCTCATGAAGTGAAGATAGCAATATCTAAGCTGAAGTCCAACAAAGCTGCGGCAGCGGACGGCCTGGCTGGCGATGACTTGGTAAGGGACAAATGTACACCAGCTCTCTCTAAAATATAGTCCGACGAAACCTAAGCATTGTTTGTCAGATACTCAAGAAAGGAGATTCTCTAAACTGCACCAACTACAGAGGCATAAGTTTTCTTAACATCGCGTGCAAAATCTTATATGCCGTTTCGTGTGAATGCCTGAAGCCCTTCGTCAACAACCTGTTACATAGATATAAGTGTGGCTTCAGGACAGGAAAGTCAACCGACGCCCATATAATCACAATATGACAGATCTAGGAAAAAACCAATGAGCTTCATATCGATTCACAAAACCTATTTATCGATTTTAACGCCGTGTATGACAGCATCTATAGAGACGAGCTATACAGAGCGTCTGGCTGCGCAGGATGACCATGGAGAATGCACGCTGCTCCTTCAAGGTCGGTAAAGATCTTTAACCGAGGCCTTTAGTGTCAGAAAAGAATTTAAACAAGACAATGCGCTGTCATGAAATTTCTTCAACATCATACTTGAAAGAATAGTACAAAGCTCACTATTGACATAATCGGAAGAAAGCAGCGTGATGTCAGTGGCGCTTTTTGCAAGTACTTAGACGGAAGTGGCGAAAATGGACATAGCGGTTAATGAGCGCAAAACCAAGTTAAGCAAGCTGTTAAGCAAAAAGGACACTCAACACCGACGTCTCAAACAGACTGTCACAGGTATAACTTTGCGGTGGTTAAGGACTTTGTCTATCTAATACCTACAGCTTTAAATTCAGTCAACGTGAAGAATAACTCTTGCCAATCTTGCCAAATGCTGCGGAATAAAAGCAGCATATAAGAAGAAAATCCAAAACAGTTTTGGCGACAGAACGGAGCCCTGGGGTACACCAACATTTGTTTTGTGAATATCACAAAAATGGACAAGAAAACTTGAATTACAAGTATATGTTTCGAAAGATAATTTATATTCTACTACCAAATTCTACAGAACACACACGTCGACAAAAGAATTTGAACTCAAACTCTGTCAAATCCTTTTGACATAGGTATCAAGCGCAACTATCATCTTTTCGCCAGATTGGTGTGGGCTTGGTTTTACTTTTCGGTGAGACACGTCAGCCATAATGTGATTCACTGTTTCACAGTTTCGTGTGTCGAAATGTTTGATGAGACGACAATTTATCATTTAATTTTTTCGAAATCTTGGAGAGAAGGGCCTTAACTAGAATGGATCTGTAAGCGGAATGAAGAAAAATGTATTTTTTTAGGGACGAACTGAACACGTGATAGCTTTTATCTTTCCGAAAAGTAGGGTTGTAAGTGTAGGGACGTGAGCTTCTACACGCAATAGATTAAGCATTGTAGGAGAACATTTCTTCAGAAAAAGCGGAGGAATAACATTAAAGATTAGCAGATTGGTTCGTAATACTTGTACCCGATTGCGAAAGTGTATTCGTATTTTAGAACGGTTGATGCGCTCTGGTGTGGGTAGAAACATGATACAATATGACTGTGAAATACGCAACAAGCCATGTCCAAATAGTCGACAGCTAGAATTATATTATATTATAAAAAAAACTTTAGGATGGCAGATAAGGGAGAATTCGAATATTTTTTACTACCTTCAAAATATTATTGTTAGAAAGGCGTTGGAGTCATTCCTGTCTTGTTTGAAAATTCTTCAACTTTTCTCTGTCGAGTTGGTCTTAAAAGACCGGGTTTTCAAACTATCAAGGTCGACTTACAGAAAAAGTGGTACCAACCTTTGTTCTTTCGGTTTGATACCCTTGATCCGATAAGAGATGCAACTGCTTGTGATATAATTCTTTGTGTGGAGTCAGACAGACACTCATTAAGAACCACCATCTTTGGTTTTTTTTTTGTCACATCTGAGCGGGACCTACGGTTTATCGCCGAATCCGAACGGCACTCCTTAGAAGCTTTTTCGTAGGCAATTTTACTTTCGGGAGTTTACCACTGCGCGCCGAAAGGGTGATGACGATTTGAAAAATTGTTGGTGACTCAGCCATGAATCGAACCCAGACTCTCTGCGTTATAGTCCAATGAGCTAACTATCGCGCCACCATCTAGTAGACTTTGATAAGCTACATCACTGTGCATGTGAATGGCGATATCGCGGTAGGAAACGAATAATAATAACACAAGCCCTTATTATTTGAATAATTAAGCAGCACATTCTTGCGGGTGTAAATGAGACTCACTAATCTCTCCTGTAATTTAGCTTACTAACATATCCATTGAGCCAAAATTAGCATTGTCATGTAAGACTTTTTTGACACAACAAGGATTTACTTTATCTGCAAACTACCATAACAAGACATGGTCTCGTGGCCGAAATCTAGCAGCACGCACGCCGAAACGCACGATAACCGTGTGGTACGTAGCAACAAAAAATTTGTTATTATAGACCTGTCCTGTAGCTCCAATCTTGTTGACAATGGCATTCATCGATAAACTACCCTCATCGTTGAAGATGATGTTCCGTCTGAAATCGAAGTCCAACGCTTCAGAGTCCAGTCAAAGAATGGTCGACGATGCCAACGGTCGTTTATATTTAGTTTCTTAATTTGAAGACCTTAGTCTCGATGCCAATTCCCAAAACTGAGGTCTGCAGAAGTCCAAGTTTTGGGGAGTGACCGGAAATTGACTACCTCGGGTTATCTTGTTACAGTCTACTTCACTGAAGCAAGGTTTTCTGCAGAAAACATTCGTACGGATGTCATTTGATTGTTTGCTTATTCGAATGTGTCCACTAAACAACGAATAGTTGAGCCAACAACGATTGAATGCACTGTAAACAGCACGTAGCACACGGAAAGCAGCTCAGACTTAGCACTCATTTTGATAGTCAGGAATAAATAATATTCACTCCTTGCTAACTCTGTATTTTTCCATGATAATTTGCACAACTATAGCTTCAAAATAGCTGTAGCTCCCCAAAATAGCTGTCGCTTCTCTAACATAGTCTCTCTTAACTGACAAAGTTCGAGCGCCCTCTTTGAAAATGCTGATGTGAATGGGGCCAAGGCCTAGCTTCTTTACACTCACCTGTGTTGCGCATGTTGTCATTTTTGTCACATCTGAGCGGGGCCTACGGTTCATCGCCCGCTGAATCCGAACGGCACTCATTAGAAGCTTTTTCATAGGGAATTCTACTTTCGGGAGTATGCCATTGTCCGTCGGAGGAGGAAAATGACGATTCGAAAAATTGTTGGCGATGCCGGGGATCGAACCACGGACTTTCTGCGTGATAGTCCAATAGGCTAACCTTCGCGCCATCGCCACCACCAGATCTATGATATCAGTAAATACAAAAGTCTCTACCGTATCCTCATTACACAATAATTTTTAGAAGTAAAAAAACTTCTCATCAAGCTTAAAGCAAATTCCAATTAAATTTAAAGAAAAAATCTAATCCAAAAAAAAAGCCAAAACCCACCGTCGCGCAATAGGCCTGATACCACCTGCAGTCTTAATCATTGTTAATTTGATTTCATGATAAAAAAAAAGTGAGCAAAACAATAGCACCTATGTAAATTTAAAAAAAAAGAAAAAAGTTCACAAGCAATAAGCCTTCCAACGTCTGCATCCCAAGGTCTACAGCTTAAACAGTTTTTATTCATTTCGCTTCACCATTTCTATTCGTTTTATTTTTTTGTTCATTTTTGAAAAATTCTACTTTAAAAAAACCTTATAACAATCCAAGCAAAGTTGAAAAGAAACACCAACACACACTAATCAGCTTCAAAGAAAATACAAAAAACAATTTAAAAAAAAAAAAGACCGACGAACTCTGACAAATTTATTGAAGAAAAAGGAGAGGGGAAAAAAATTAAAAATGAAAATCAAAATGATTTTATTTTTCTTTTCAGATGAAGCAGTAGCAACACTGCAGCAAACACACACATCTATAGATATACCATCCATAGGGTGACTATCTTTGGAAAAAAAAAACAAAATTGCAAAAAAAAAATAACAAAATGGCAAATTACTTTTGAAAAATAAAAATACAGAAAAAATGCCAAGATAAAACCAAACAAGAGAAAAAGCACGAAACGAGGAAAAAAAAAGAAAAACTTTAATGACACGAAACTGTGAAAAAATAATAAATGGCACACTACACATACACGCATATCAATACTACAATATACATATGTAGAGGGTACTTACGTTGTAAATTTTAATTTTTTCTCCACTTATTTGCCTCTTTTTTATTTCCTTTATTTTTATTTTGTAGCCGCTGTAAATGGAGCCCAAGGAAAAACAGATTTTTGCCCTTTGACTTGGGTTATCATAAAAAAAAAAATTAAAAAAAAAAAACAAAACCAAGGAAAACATAATTAAAGAAAAGGTAAAAATGAAAATAAAGGTAAGGTGACGGTCTGCAACTTCGTTTTTCATTGCGTCAAATAATTTTTGTTATGGCGTAACCGCATTTTCGAAAGTGGTTGCAATGCGTTGAAAACGCAGACCTACTTCTTGGAAGACTTCGAATAGTGGGAATAAAAGTGACTATGTTATGGGACAAAATGATGAGACGCCCCTAAATTCGTAACAAAACATAATACAGGAACATGACAGTATGTTAAGCATCTTTCAATAGTTGCGGGTGGTTTTCCATATCAGTGAGATGGTGGAAGTACGCGAGTCGATTTAGCAAGACGGCAATCAAACGATCTCAAGGCATTGCACCTACCAAACGTCTATCTGACGTTTTTTGCACAAATATGCAACTAAACATACATATCCGTATAAAATCGCATTGGACCAATGCCAGTTAATGCCAGGTGACCATCGAGTCGCCGAACTTCCGCCGGTTGGACTCTATTGAAGATGGAGGATCCTTAGTGATGAGGAGCATTTCTGGTTGAATGGCTTCGTTTATCTATAGGCAAAATTTGAGTAAACGAACAGGCAAAGGTAGCTTTTTGGCGTGGTTTACATGTTGGTCATCCACTTGGCCTCACTTCATCCTATTCATTTTATAAACTAATGAATTGGAGACGATTGACCGGTAAACTCTTAACTGTTTTCCAAATTAAATTGGGCCAGCAGCGCAATAGAGATGAAAACGATGTGATTAACTAACTAATGGCCTCGCATATGTATATGTATGTATATGCATTCACTTTTGATGACCTTTGAAAACGTTTAAAGGAAAACGACCTTAAGATACCATATGCACATAGAATGTTCGGACCCTTAATGGGCCAGGCAAAGGCGCTTGACTGCTATCATGTAAATATCACTGCAATTCAGAAAAACCTATAGGATGAGCCGAACTCTAGGAGGATGAAAAACTGTGACATATACTATGGTGACTGCTAAAATGGAAACAAGAAAGAAACATTGTATGCCACTTTTTGTGGACATTAAATGTAAGTACTGCCAAATTAGCTAAATGTTAATAGTTAACGCCATTAGTCGTTTTGTTGGGCTGTGAAAATCAACCGCAGATACCGACGCCAAAAAAACACAACTTATAAAGATGTCGCCGCCAAAGATAGAGCAATAACCGAAGTATAAAGCTAAAATCGTACTAGGCTGTTTTCACGGCAGGATAGGACAGGAGCCTAAACGATACCACGTCTCGAACGGAATTAGGCTTATTGACTCATTGAAATATCACAATTTATTCTTAACAACTTCTATGATGCCAGCATCAAGTACAAAGTACCGAAAAAGATGGTATGCTTGATGAATAAATATCGTTTTCCCGGTCCAAAACATCTCACACAATATACTTTCTGCCATATTGTGTAAACGTCTGAAACTCTTCGTCAACAACCTGATTGGCCTATATCAATGCGGCTTCAGTCCAAGAAAGCCCATAATTGACCAAACCTTCTAACTCTGAGGGATTGTTGAAAAAAACTTTAGAAGTCCAAATCGCTAACGCTCAACAGAGACCTTTAATGTAAAAAAGGTTTTTCGAAAGAATTATAGAGAACTCACATGTGCAACTAATACAATAGCGTACGCCAATAATATCAGCATTACTGGAAGCTGCCGAAACAGGTTTAGTAGTAAATGAAGGCAAAATTAAATACAAGAAGAGATATATGTGAAACATCGACAAATTGGGCCACAGAGTCGACGAATTTAACCCGGAGGCCACTACGGTGCCACTATAACAAGCTCATATTGAACTCTAAAATTTACATTGTGCCTTGTCGCATCATTAAAAAAACTTGACAAACCATCACATTCAAGAACATCTTGAAATTGTCGAAAGATATATTTACTAAAGGGTGTTTTTTTAAGCCAGTTTCAACTTTGGTTTTGAACAAAACACATCAATTTCATCAAATAGCTTTTTATTTGTCTTCAATCGAGATTAAACATTGCGTAATTAATTTTAGAATACAACTTCGGGAATATACTCACCACGACTGGATCTGACGGATGTCATCCGAGAGACAAAGATTTCAAGCATTTGTGGCCGCAACAACACGAATAATGATGGCTTCCAATGTGTCGATTGCTGTTGGTTTTTCAGCGTAGACCAGCAACTTTACGTATTCCCAAAGAAAGTAATTGAAAGGAGTCACACCACAAAGTCAAAATTATGCGTTCAACAAATGCTTCCTTGGCCTAATGGCACGTAATGTCCTTTTGAAAAGACATGTCTTCCACATTGATGCCATTCAATCTGGGGACAAAGAAGTGTCAAATTCCCTTGACCGAAATACGCTGATTCGCATCGGAATGTAACGGAATTTTGATAATCCCATGTGGATTTGCTTCCCTCCAAATGCAACAATTTGTTTGTCTCGACATACCCATTAAGCCAAAAATGAGCCTGATCGCTGAATACAATTTTTTGATAAAACAGCAGTTCCAATGCCAGTTGATTTTTTTCAATTCTTGTACGAGCTGGATGTTGTAAACCTTCAAACCAATAACTATGCTTACATTTTTCCAATAACTTGGATGGACAAAGACCAAGGTGTTGTGAACGAAGACAAATCGATAAATTTGGACCCTGAACGGCTGCAATATTCTCCTCAGTATGCACTCTTCTTGTGCGTCTCGGTGACACTGCATCTTCCAAAGAAAATGTCATGAGAAAACGAATACGGCGAATAGCGGTCTCAGATGATTGGGTGTAATATGGTGCGCTCTATTTATTTAGCGCACAGAACCATTATTTTGGAACCAAAATTTGGTAACGTTGTTAAAACGTATATGTCAACACGATAATATTTAGAAAATGGCTTTCTAGTCAAATATACTATATATATACATTACACTATTACACTAACACTAAGACACCTTTCTGCACCTAACACTGCTTGATTTACAGGTCAAAAAACTTTCTGGCAACAGTGCGATACGACTCACTAATTTGGGTCACTTCAAAAGCAGTAGCTTCGGACACGGCACGATCCTAACGGGCCTACTGCCAGGCGATCCAATTTAAACGGATGAAATTCCTTCATTGAACGACTTCGACATTCCGTATGATATAATAAAGCCGGAGAGGGGGGACTGGCAAGAAAATGCAGTACTCAGGCCAAATGAAGTTGCAATTTTCACAGATGGCTCGAGTAAGGATAGAGGAAGGAATTATGCAGAATGCATTCAGAACCGCGTGAGAGTGTGCTGAGTGCCAGGACACTGCACTATAGAAGGAAATGAAGAAGCGGATGAGAAGACGAGGCCTACTCGATAATAGTGAAGTTGGCAACATCAAAACACACTTCTGCCTAGTTAAGGGCACTATCGAAAAAAAACTTACCCATCCTCTGAGCTAGCAATGAACTCATTGTGAACAATCGGTTGAGAGACAAGGTATCTGCGTTTTTCGCTTCTTCGCTTTAGCCATTGCTGATGCATCAAGATGTAGGTATTCGGCGCTGAATCACAAGCATTTACTAATTTTCCTACGAAAGTTTGCATAAGGAATACATGCTAGTACAATTTTTTAGTTAAGAGCTCTGCGACCAACTCATTTAACTCATGTGTCGGAGGCCTACAGAAGCCTTTTGAACTATTACTTTGAATTTGAAATTAAATTGTGCTTTGTAACTAGTTATTCTTCGGTCTTTACAGGACTCTCAACTCACCGTTTCTCAGAGCCTGGTAGGGTAACATGAGATAAGCGTTATCTTTTCAGTAAGTAGAAAGCCAAATTTAGTTGGTCAAATTAGAAACTTCTGTTGTCGGTTAAATTCCATGATGATGTCAAAATCGATTCTGTTCCGGGAAAACCCAATAGTACGGAGCGTTATCACCACGAAACCGATCGCACTAAATATTTACAATTGTATTATATTTAAACTAAATGTAAACATAAATTTTTCTTTTTTTTTCGCATAGAATCAACCGCAAAAACAGAACGCAGTATCTACATATATTTTCGTAGAAATTGCGACGCAAAGAAAAAATTATTCAAAAAATAATAATAAATAAAACGTAACTATTCACATGGAAAAAAAGTCAACCACATTCACAAGTTGTTTTTTTTTTTTTTTTTTCAAATTAAATTGAAAGAAAAAAATTATTTTGTGACCTTCTTCTGCCTTTTTTGTGTGTGGTTTCTCAAAAATAAATGACACACTTGAAATAAAAAAAAAACAAAAAACAGAAAACTGAACAAAAAAATCAAATTCAAAATAAAATTGTCCGGTCCTCAGCGTTGTTTTCTTTTCTTCTGATTTTGAATTTGTTTTTATTATTTTGTTTTTTTTTTTTTAATTTTTTTGTTTACTTCAGTGCCGGATGTGAAATTAAGTAGAAGTTTAGAAAAAAAGGGTACTAAACGATTTTTTTTTTTGTGATTTGTTGTTCGTTTGGACAACAAATTTGTGAAATATAAAAGAAATGACGCATAGACTAGTTCGGTCTAATGGTTGATGGAGTTTGTAAAATATTTCATCGAATGTTCAGAAAAAGAAGAATAAACGTAAAAATATGTACAGATATGTATGAATGTATTTATATCATAAACACATCGTATTAAATCGGGGCTGTTAAAAAAGTGGAAAATTTACTGCTGACTTATGACTATTCTTACGAGTATTTCTCCTACGTATCTGCGTTGCTGGTAGAGTTGTCTGCATTCGCGGGCTTTGGAACGATTCTTACATAGATGGCGCCATAGTCCGACGTGGATCAAGTCTCAGCAAGGGTGGATCAGGGTTTACCACCTGCCCCTATTTGCACATAAGAGGTTGGATGAGGTTCCATTCCACTTTCAAGGTACCCGAAGAACTTGTATTTCGAAGCACCCGAGAGCAGTTTCATCCGCTTTATTCTTTGGCGAAACTTCTGCACCGTAAAACAAGACTGAGATGATCCGTGTATTGCAAAAAGTCTTGCGAGCAACCGAGAGGGCTCTACTACTTAGTTGCCTTCTTAGCTCATAAATGAAAGAATTGGCAAAAGCGATCCTGAAGTTCTGATGACAGAATTTATAGCAAATCCAATGTATACAAAGCTCCTTACTACCTCGCAGTCATCGCATGCAAGTAACTGAACACACTTTTGAAAATTGGGATCTCCCCATTTGATTTGCGAACTACGCATAATTCTTTCAAAAACGATGTTGGAAAGTGACGTCGCATAGCCTTATTTCAGTCAATTGAAAGCCTCGGTTTCGCCATTACCGACCATGACGGAGCAATGTGCATTCTCCATCGTCATACTGCATAGTTAAATAAGCTCTATAGGGGCGTCAAGAGTGAGCGTGTATAGTACACATAACCATTAATAAGACTGTTCTATGTCAAATCACTCGTAAGATAGAGCATTTTTGAGTCACAATATAGTGGACAGTTCCTGCGCCATTTAGAGCTAGTGCAGCATCGTCATCAAAATTTTATTGGTGGCTAATGACAGGTTTGACCTTTGTAACCAGTTCTATCCGTTATATAATTATAAAAGTTGTCTTCCTGATGAAAGCGCTACCGTCATCGAAAAAGGTTAAAAGTTGTTCAAACTTTTTTGTCCAATGGGTTTCAAAATCACATTTATTTCTCTTAGATCTTTGAATATCTCTGGGAGCATAGGGTGGCAATAACACCTATGCACCAACGTTTTCGGAGGTTTGCAACACACTTGATTAGATTCTGTAAACAATTTGGTCAGAAAATTCTTAAGATTCTGTGGAGGCATCTATTTATGGAGATCTGCAGCTTTCTTGTGATGGTGTAGCATTGCTTTTACAGAGTCACAGCTTGGTTTTTGTACTGAAAACATTGCTTATTCAGATTTATGACAGCTTATCAAACCCAGCTTTTTCTTTAAGAATTCTTCTATCCACATCCAGTTCATTACCACCTTCTGATATTATAGTTCCTAAATATACGAGTAGCTAATATTATGCTGAGAAATTTAACTACTAAGCTAACTTGGTAAAAATGCATTAGAAACATTCCGATTGATGCAACAAGTGTACAGTAATAATTGTTTGAGTAGAAAAGTGGTTTTCGAAGGCCATTTTCAGTTCGAAAGCCTAAAATGATCCAAAAAGCATGTGATTTTGCTGGAAGAGGCCTTAAACATCAACAAAGAAACTATTCGAACCATTCTTCACGAGGATTCGGGAAAACAAAAGTTTGTACATAATTTGTTCCATGATGAAAGTCTGGCATTCTAGAGAAATCATTTCGGCTTCAAGAAATTATCCAAACTTTATAAAAACGATTGTTACGGTTGATGTAACAACACGATTCAAGAACCAAGCATCAAAGTGTAGAATAAAATTCAAAAAATTCACCACGAGCGTAAAGGTCACGAAAAATTCCTTCAAATATGAAGACAACGCTCATCACATTCGATAGCAAAGGAATTATCCACAAAGAATTCGTTCAAGCTAGTGAGACAGTTATTGTCACATCTTATATTGAAGTTTTAAAGCGTTTGATGTCGCATTGGAACCGAATATCGCGAGCCAAAAAACATGGCTTCTTTTACAAGGTAATGCACCAAGTCACACAGCAGTAATTGTTCGTCAATTTTTGACTTGAAATCAAGTGTGTGTGTAAAATCATGCGCCATATTCAACTGATTTGGTGCCATGCGACTTCTCTTAGTTCCCGAAATTAAAATTAATGTTAAAAGGATGCTTTTTGGACGACATTCCGATTATTTAAGCAGCTTCGACTCGGGCACTGGAGGCAATAGCGCAAAATGAGCTACAGCATTTGAATCACTATTGAATCGTTGCAACAAGTGTATTGAATCAAAAGAAAAATATATCGAATAAAAACACCGAATAATAAACAAAAATCTGGTTTTAATTATGTTTTCTAGAGCCAGTCCGAGATATTATTTGCCACACTGCGTAGTTATGAAGAGAATTTCGAACACGGGCATTTAAACTTGAGTTCAAATCGTTATTGCCTAAGTTGTTAAGCACTGCTACAAAACGTTTTGACTGAACAAGATGTCCCTCATCTTAAGTCAGCAGATTTCCATCTAGTTCTTTTGCTAAATGTACAATACTAGTAGTATGGAACTTTCACCACCAGCGAGTTCTAGAGTTATTCACCTTTGTGCGAAATGCGTTGTTGTATTGTAGTTGCTCTTGTCTTTTCTTAAATGTAATACGCAGCTCCACTTTTCACTCAGTACTAAAAATTCTTGCACGACATAAGAAGTAACGAACTTTGAACAGACACGGCATTGGTACTCCAACTTTAACTTCGAAATCCCTGGTTTATTCTGCTTATTACAATATTTATGAGTGTATACGTACTCGTACGTTTTGGGAGCAGTCGTTCAACACCCTCTCATCAGTTAGTTGAACAGTTTATTGATTGCTTCAGTAATTAGAGGAACTCGGTAGGCTATCGTCGGTGCGCTTGCAAATATTAAAACGAAAGCTGCAAAAATGAGTTCAAAAACTAAAGATACGAGTACTCTACATAAGACCTTTAACACCCCAGTCTTACTATATGGGGCTGAAGCATTACATAAGCAAGTTGTTGGGCTCAGGAAAGTATCACTATATTTCAAATTACGTCCGAAAGTGGGCTTGAAGATCTACTTATGAGCATTTGTTATGGTTGAAGGTTTGAAGTGGCGGAATGCCACTCGCAATTTCGGTGGAGCACTGATAGTGAAAAAAACCGATGGAACAAGGTGTCACCGGATTGAGCGACACGCTTGTGTTGACGAACTTTGGAGCAGGGATTCAATGAACGAAAACCTCACCAAGCTTACTTAGAATATTTTACTTGGCGTTTCGGGTGATTCCAAAATAGATTATCTCATTATCTTGGATTTGATAACCATTGTGTTACGTAAGTAGGTTGGATGAAGTTGGTACATATGTCACTTGATTATGATAGCTTCAGAATCTTTTCCACCATGACAGACTTTGGGTTCGTAGTTCAACTTCGCCAAGGACATCCTCTTTCTCGAGTTCTACCTATATTTAAAAGTTCATCGAAATTGCGTAAGTTCTATGATAATAAGTCGGCCGCTAATTTTTGACTACACCTACGTTGTGTTCCGATGTCAAAATGATGGCAACTCCTCTCCGATTTTGGTCCTTTATGTAAAAATACATTTTGCATGTCGTTCTTTACAAATTTAAGTAAGAAGAGGTGTTTCCGTCGTTACCGCTACTTGATTTCTTGAACGCGTATTATATATGTATGTAGATTCTATTTTGTTGGGATACATTTTCACCTTGCGTTACGAAATTCATTTCCTGAAAACATCATTGCTCGCTGCGCAATGGAACAATTTTTTATTATTGACTGCATGACACGTTTTAACTCGCATATTCGTATCTATGGACACATAAAGTTATGTGTTCGTTTACTGTTTGCGCTGTTTGGGGAAATTAATTTACAATAAGGTTAGATCATTAATTTAATCGCACTTATTCGCATGGTGTATGTTTTCCTTAAGTTTTCACAATTAATTGTCTTCACACAATTTTTCTTAGCTTTTCTATTACACTCGCATCTTTTTCTTTTACTTGTTCCGTGCATGCATACGAGTACATATGTACGTATTTTATTTATTTTGTGTTTTTTTTTTTTTTTTTTGATTAACCCTGCCGCCTTCTTTTTGCATTCTAGAACAGATACTCGTAGATATTGTTGGTTCGTAGATACGACGACGAGAGTACTGGCATTTTTTCGATAATTTTTGCATTCTTCTTCAACAGAGTTTTTGCAATGGTGATGGTATTGGAGCTGGAAGTTAGATGCTGATGGTATTCTGGGCATCTGGTTTGGTCTAGTGCATCATCGCCTGCACCAAAGAGTAGATGGTCCAGCTATGGTTACAACTAACAGGTTATAACTTCATGAAATGAGAGGTTTTTTTTTATGTTTCTGGTTTGTGCTATTTTTTTTTTCTAGCCTGCCAGATTGGAAGGATTTTTTTTTTTTTCAAATAAAAAGAATTTACCTATAGATACAAAAAAAAATCGACATTTTGTTGGCGTTCATAAGGTAAAAATATTTGTTATAGTGTCGGGGAGGGAGTAATTTTAGAAAAACAATCAAAAAGAGAGGAGAAATGAAAAATGCAAGAAAAATAGAAAAAAAAAAACAAAAAAACCAATCGCACACAGGTAAGGAGAATTTTTTGCTATTTTAGGAAGCGACTTTCGCGTTTTGGTTTTTTATTTTATTTTTGTACGGCATTGTGGGTTTTCTTTTGCCCGATTTTATATTCACAATTGGAATACTCGTACCTACGCTTCCTTTACTCTGTATTGGTTTTTTATGTTTTTCTATCAGTTTTTGCTATCGAAATTAGCATGTTTCTTCTCCAATAGGTTTTTCGCGTTGTTGGTTTTCTATCGTTTGGTAGTTTTTGTTCAAATTTTAGGCGAAGGAATTTGAAAGTGGAATTTTAGTTGCGGTTTGAGAAAAGGTCATACATTTATTTAAAATTGAATTTTCCAATACGTCTAATTTTCTAATTTTTAGATTGTAACTAGGATTGGTTTTAAGTCTCTGTAGGTGAATAATACATGACATTTACAGACCTACTTCAGAAGATAGTTCTGTATTAATCGTAAGCTGGAAAAGAAGAGCAGCACGCAACGAAATTTCTTTAGTTTTAACTTCAAATTAAATGTTTGTTATAAACCATTATTATGGTATGGTTTCTGTTACTATCTGCCGATGCTACATTGGACCCAGAGGGGTTTATCATTTTACGTATTAAGTGTCTGTTATTAGAATTTTATTAAAAATGTACCTAACCTTGATGGGTAGAAATTATTAAAAAAATAAATTAATGAATACGGAGAATAAACTAGAATTTTATTATTCTAGCTCGACAACATTAATTTTTTTTTTAAATTAAAATGATTCACTGATTAATCGTTGGAGTAAGGCAGTTTTGTAATATTTTTATAGTTTTTTGACATCATACGTTGAGTAGTTCAGGGTGAGCCAAAAGCTTGTGTGGAAGTCTTCATTTAATTAAACACACATTTATCGAGAAATCAATGTAGAATTTTAAAAGTTCGGTCTACGGCAATTATGAATGGAATACAACAACGGTCATGTGACCATCACAGCTTCTGTTGCAAGCGATCGTTGAAGTTCAAAATTCTCGATGACTTTTTGAAGAATAAGTGGGTCAATGGCCACAATTTCAGTTTGGATGTAATGTTCAAGATCCAGAATTGTCGCTAAATTATTGTCAAAGACCTTACTCTTCAAATTACGAGTACCCTACAGGAAGAAGTCCAAACGTGTAAAATCGCGTGACCTTGGATGACAATAAAATTCTCCTCTAACCGAAATAATGCGATCTTTAAATTTCTTTCGCAATAAATTGATTGAATGATGACCTGAGTGGGCGGTAGAACTATCCTGTTGAAACCAGTGATCGTCCAGACCCGATCGTTCAGTTTTGGAAAAAATAGCCGGTTAACATGTTGCGAAAACGTTCTCCAATCCACTCTAACTGTCTCTCCACCCTCAAATGACAAAAAATGATGACGGGCCAATGATTCCGCCAACCCATAATCCGCACCAAACTGTGACTTTTTTGGGATGCATTGATTTTCTGGTTCTCAGAAACGACAATTTTGTTTATTTACAATCAATCCATCAATCCTAAAATGGGCTTCATCGGAAAAGATCGAATTCGATGACAAATTGTCCTGGCGATCCATCTTTTAAAAGTCGCCGTTAAGTGCCAAGTGCTGTTTTTTTTAACACTTTCTCTTAAAGTGGTGGCGTCTACGTGCTGGCCGATCATGCTGATATGGAGTTTGACCCGATACCAAACAAGTTTCTTCAAAACGCTTCACCATTGCACGGATTCCAGATTAACTAGGGCGATTATGTTGACAAATCACGAATGCCACGAAATGTTAATTTTACAGATCCCCCATTTTCGTAATACGATTGGATAGCAAAAATGAATTGTTGCGTGGGAAACGACTCCATGCCAAAGATTTTATGACATCTGCCAAAAAGACCAACCAACCATTGAATTCAGTAAATGAGAGTAATTGACAGACAACATCCACACCACCTGTTAGCTCACCCTTTATGATCTCATCCATTCACCTTCACCTTGAAGATTTGTCGTTCAATTGCTTTGAAGATGAGGCAACTTTCGACACGGTATGTAATTGATTCTGAAAAGTTCACCCTTAATCTTGTATTATTAGCATTATCTCGTAAGGTGATCTGCTAACTAACACAATTTTGCGATAAGATCTTCGTCATCACTTGTTTTACGTCTTCACTGGTAAAAACGAACGTCACAAGGCTATAGCTTGCGACGAAAGTGCGCGGTGTTGTCCGAGAAGTGCACCATTTGGTGTGATAATGACGACGGTAACAACGTCGGTTCTTATAATTACAGCTGAAACTCCCTGGTTAAAAACTAATACATATTCGGTAGAGTAAGAATTTACAGCAGAGGCCTCATGGAGGCTTATTTTCTAACATGGCTGCGTACTGCTCAGTACACGGCCCAAAAATCTCCAAAATGGCACTGGTTTACATTAAAATTGTTGATGTAATTATTCTTACAACCAGCAAACACTCCCTTTTTGATCAGTCTACCGCACAGTCGTAGGCTGGACAATCAGTTATATGTGTACTCTACTTTTGGTGGATTTTCTAAATGATCAAAGTTATCAGTGGTACACCAAAAGCAGCAAGTACTAGTCTCTTAATGTAAGCAAATCAAATGGGCTCCAATACATACGTTAGTATAAAAGGAAAAAAGTCATGGCTGAGTTGCTGGACATTATCAAACGCTATAAAGACCATCCTAATTTCGTTGAAGATAAATTGGATTTGCCAGGAAACTAAGCGTCAAGATCGCCTCCTCAAAATTTTAGAAAAATTCTATAGAATTAACATTGTTAAACTTCGAAGCATTTTTAGCAAAAGGCTGCCAGAGTAAGAGGCCTGGTCCTATAAGACCAATTCATCAAAGAATACACTCAAAAAGTTCCAATGCATGTTCCGATATTCCAAAATATAACAATTAAGTTCCAAAGGTAGTAAAAATGTTTGGTCGTTCGTTCAAAAACTAGAAACATTAGAATTTCAGCTCGTTGTGTATTTCGCAGCTAGTTCAACACTTCCAAAATATGTCACGTCTTCTCGTTCTCGTTCACTATGGGACGAGACTACTTTCGCACTCAAGTGATTACATTAAAACGATGATAAATTATCGGCTCATGAAATACATATCTTGAGACATGAAAACTCTTTCAATGGCCGTCAGTATGTTCGATTCCTTGCAACAGGTACTTTATGACTTCTTAGTTTGCCTCAACAAAAAGTGGAACTTATTTCTACACCAATCTGGTGGAAGCAGTTTATGTGGTTGCCCTTGATGATTCAAAGAGGATGTCATAGAGATATTTTGTCAAAAATGTGTTGATTTGGGATCGGCATTGAAATAATCATTGATGATCTCCCGCATGATACTTCTTATTTAGTATACTCCTTACAGTTTTCTTCATAATTGGTTCCGTGCTCACGTCATTGTTCCTCAGCTGTAGAACGGAAGCAACAGTGTATGTTAAGCTCATTCAATTCCTATGCATACAACATCTAATTATGAAACCAACTGAGTGAAACTAAATGCAACTTAATCACGACATGCGAAGAATGCCGTTTAAACGAATCTGGGCAAAAGTAATGCCATATTGGGAATGTGCCACAATTTTTGCAACTGGCGTCAAATGTCATTTTGCTTTGACATTTATGTTGTAGACAGGTAGTCAAATAAACTATTAGAACTATAGTCAATTCTAATTATACCTTTACCCTTGACCCACCTTCTACAATGCATTTAGTTGTTAAACCATTCTTAACTTAACTGAATATGATTCAAAACCTTTCCACACTGAAGGTAATCAGCTTACCTGTCTTTTCAAACCCAGTAAGCGCGTGGTAATTATTATAATACAAATTAAATTTTCTTTTTTAGTCCGGGACTCAGGTTGCAGTCTTTCTCTCAAAAATAAATGACATTAATCCGGCAGCATGACGCTGCATATAAGCATTGACTTACTTTAAACTTGATGCAATGAGAATTTTATATCGCAAAATGGACCAGTGAATTTGCCAACAAGATTGACGAGTGGTGTTTACTAATAAACCGCATACAGGCCCTGGAAGTCAGTATTCAGTGCGATATTTTTGAGAAAAAGCCCCAATGTATAGGTAGTAACCTTATATTGAACTGATAATATGGATTACTTCGAAAACAACCAAAGAAGCCATATGCCTCAAGTCGTATTCAAAACACAATATCATAAACCACTCCTCACACTGAATAACATTTATTGATTCAAGTTCAATTCCTGCCTATTACTACGCCAGAGGGAAAAATGTAGATACCTTTCTGGCGTTACTACCCTACCCGGCAAGCGGTGACAAACGTTTGAAAGTGGAATTCTACATACATAATCGTATTAGTCTCTCACTCTCCCGCTGTTTAGAATTGGCAAAAATAGTACATTGGTCCCCTATCACCTTCAACAAAAAAAAGGGCGAACAACACAGTAAGACTAGTCTTTGGTCTATCTACATTATTTACTTATTCATAAAATTGATAACAGGTCTCCGCTTTTCCATATAATCTCCATACCTCACTATATTGCATCGGATAATTTGACAAAACGACCAAAGAATGCAGATCATTTTCAAAAATATACAAAGTTTGAGAACTGTATTACTTTGTACCTTTTTCCTATAAAGCAACTTCACCTACCTACATATGTCCATATGCCTACGGATACACACTCGTAAGTAATTAAAGAAAATTACTTAAATAATGAACATTCAGCTCCAATAAGTTGATAGACACAATAAATTATTTCCACTGCATCGATATGCAAAAATTACAAAAAAAAAAAAAGTAAAATAAATAAATAAAATGGATTTTTTGTTGTTGTTTGTATGTCACACCAGTTTCGTAATGAACAAAAAATACCAATACAAACAAAGAAATCCATTCAAAATATTTTTCGAATTTTCTTCTTTTCCTTCGAATTATTCCACGAGCAATGGCGATATTCGCCCTTATCCCCAGACACCACTGTCGACGTCGTCGTTAACTGATAAAGTTGCAATTACAACGAAATTAAAGGCTGACCCAACCGAGGAACAGCAGGAGTAAAGTAGGAGAGTAGCACCAGTACGCATCGCAGCAGCTCCCATGCAACAGTATTTCTGTTAAATATAAACCCATTTATGTATAGTACGAGTATATTCGAATATATGTAGTATAAACAACAATAACGCAAACAATACTATTAAATAAAGTTTAATTAAAAAAATATCGATTTATGCACATTTATGAAGAGTAAAGGTAATAAAAATTCTGTAAAACAGCCTGTCGATAAATTTGTTCGTTGCAACGTTGCGTCGCTTATTGATGTGGATAAGACAAAATTACACCGACAGCAACAGCAACATCGACACCAGAATGGCGAACAGGAGAGGCTTAAGTACAAGGACATTTTTTGTATTTATTTTATTTTATTTTTCTTCCTGTTAAGGTGATTATATTTTTTAATTTTTTTTTTAATCATGTACAATGCATGCTATGTAACACCCACGCAGTGTTTATCAAGCATTTCTTAGCCTTTGGAGTCCATATTCCGGAATTGCTTTTCGAATCCAGACGAATACGTGTCTGACGAATGTGAAATAAGTCAGAACTTCCTTACTATCTGATAATGAATTAAATTCTATTTTAAAACTTGCCAATGGCAGTGCTCAACGGTTTTTGGAAATGGCCCATCTGTATCTTTGGTTATGTTAGTTCAAAGAGTTTTGAAGACAAGCCCCTTCTACTTCTTACTACAATTTCAATGTTATACCTATGGAACATTTTTGCTTCCTTATATGGTCCAATAGCCTGGGGTGAACCTGGACTCGAACCAGAAAACTTTTCCAGCTAGCACGGTCTTTGGAGAATTGAGGTCCGATTATCTCCCCTTTTTGGAATCAAAGACGAATCCGAGAGCTTATATCCATCCTCTATAAATGTCCTAGTTTCTGACCAAGTCGAAGTCAATGTAGAGTTTGCTTTATATCTTCTTTTTCACAGCCCGTCAGTTTAAACGAAATCAAGAAACACGAGAAATAATGCGATAATTTTATATTGTCTTTATTAAATCAATTGTGGTGAGCGCTGTATGGCATGTTGCACCGTCTTATTCAAAACACAGCTTTCCCTCATTAATACCATTTAATTGGAAACCGAATAACCCACTATGCATGGATCTTAAGTGCTCTCTGGCTCGTTCCTGCATTGTTTTGAAAGAAATATATACTAATGATTCCACCAGCTCATAGTGTGACTTTGTGCAAATGTTACGGCGTCCCAACAATTGTTTATGGATTATCTACACGGCAAATGCAGCAATTTTGCTTGTTTTAACCTCATCGCTTAACAAAATTTTGTGCTATATTTTGCAAGCTCGTAAGCCGATATTTTTCGACAAAATCTACCAGAAAGTGGATGGATTCAGCTCCAATGATTGCGCATGACAGGGAATTGATTCATTCAGGTTATCCTCTGCGGAGGCGTAATATCAATCAGGGTATTGTCATTCGAACTACTTTCTTAGATGGGCAATTTTTTCGGCAGTAAAGTAAACGCAACACACAATAAGTTTCGTGAAGTAAGCCATTGTAGCTTCGTTGATTTTAAGCCGGTCCTGGTCATATTGCCTAGAAAGCGAGTCTTGAACATATCACAACTTATGTCTTCTATCTACTCAGTATTTTGTGCCTGGCTATGACTAAAATCACATTATTGATTTCATTAACTATTTTGATTTTGATGGGATTACTTTTGGCCCTAACGCAACAGCGAGCTTTCTTCATCGACATTTAGAATATTTTGACGAATTTCAAAGGGATAATCGTAGATTTTCACTTCATATCCGGCCTTAAAATCGATAGAGATGTGGCTAGACCTGATCTTGACTCACGGGTTTCTTTTATATTACACTAAATCAATTAAATTTTTGAGAAATGGTTTTATGTGTTCAAACAAAAAATAAGAAAATATTAACCTTGTTAAACTCATGCTTAGATTGAGCAGTCCTTTCTTAATTTTGGTCGGGTGAACGGAAGTCTTGACTTCTATAGCCCAAGTAGAATGGTACTCTCTGGCATCGAAGTAGAGATCGCTTCCATTGCGTAACCGTCTGTGATTTTTTTAAATCTTCATCACCGAATCTAACTCCACTACTAAATATCCTTGCTCATCTCTAAAAGTTTCTGTTCGCGTTTTGATGGCTAAGCATGTGCCTTTTACCTTTTGAGAAGGCTGCCAAATGTTGGAGTTGTGACTTTCTGCTTCTTCGATCATATTTCTTTGCTCCAACTTTTTTCTTGGTCGTTGGTTTGAGGGTGCACCCGAATCGCTCTATTATTAATCTGTAAGCGCTATTTCAGAGGCCCTCATAATCGACAAACTGTACTACATAACCAAACAGAAAGAACAGAAAGCAGATAATGGATCATGGGCGTAAAATATACGTACAGAAGAAATTTTAGGCATTATGAGTAAAGTGTGACGGAGGATCCGCGATTGTCGATTCGGCGACGATGCCAATATTTGGACCATTATTACCGCTCTTAATATGAAATGATGTGAAAAGATCTCGACCTGCATTTGCTTGTGACGAAATTGGGCCCTTGATCAGCTTGAAGTCGACCATAATCGAAAAATCGTGTTTAATGGCAGGCAAAGTCTTGACTTTACGCCTTTGCAAACAAGCAAAATTGTCATTTCTGAAGTTAGCCAAATCCCAAAGAGTCTTATGAGAGTCAAAAACGCTCAAAATCTTCACTGTTCGGTATGGTGTTCACACATCTTCGATTGAGTTGTAGTCGTCAGCGTAAATAGACAATTTTCAGTGGTTATTTATTCAGAAATATGGATAACATGAGTGTAATTCCAGCCAAATACCCCAATGTTCCTGTTCCGTGTTACCCACGAAATCATTGAAATCAGTGAGGACTCGCTTCAACATTATAACGCGGAATGTTCTAGTGCATTGGTCACTGTAGTTTTGGGATTTGAAACCTGTTGACTAGTTCTTGTGGGGCAATGTAAAGTTGTCGATGTATGATGATGATTCAGGGCTATGAAGTCAATATTTAATAAGGTAACCAACTGCTTTGTCGAAATGAGCCAAGGTAACCATATTCCTAAAGTCGTATTTAAGACATTAGGTGATGAACAATTATAAAAAAAGATTTCTGATTTAAACTAAGTTCGTCTAGTAATTGTATCTTATATAAAATAGTATGGCTCTTAAAAATACTCTAGTATTTGCTTGTTTTAACCTCATCGCTTAACAAAATTTTGTGCTATATTTTGCAAGCTCGTAAGCCGATATTTTTCGACAAAATCTACCAGAAAGTGGATGGATTCAGCTCCAATGATTGCGCATGACAGGGAATTGATTCATTCAGGTTATCCTCTGCGGAGGCGTAATATCAATCAGGGTATTGTCATTCGAACTACTTTCTTAGATGGGCAATTTTTTCGGCAGTAAAGTAAACGCAACACACAATAAGTTTCGTGAAGTAAGCCATTGTAGCTTCGTTGATTTTAAGCCGGTCCTGGTCATATTGCCTAGAAAGCGAGTCTTGAACATATCACAACTTATGTCTTCTATCTACTCAGTATTTTGTGCCTGGCTATGACTAAAATCACATTATTGATTTCATTAACTATTTTGATTTTGATGGGATTACTTTTGGCCCTAACGCAACAGCGAGCTTTCTTCATCGACATTTAGAATATTTTGACGAATTTCAAAGGGATAATCGTAGATTTTCACTTCATATCCGGCCTTAAAATCGATAGAGATGTGGCTAGACCTGATCTTGACTCACGGGTTTCTTTTATATTACACTAAATCAATTAAATTTTTGAGAAATGGTTTTATGTGTTCAAACAAAAAATAAGAAAATATTAACCTTGTTAAACTCATGCTTAGATTGAGCAGTCCTTTCTTAATTTTGGTCGGGTGAACGGAAGTCTTGACTTCTATAGCCCAAGTAGAATGGTACTCTCTGGCATCGAAGTAGAGATCGCTTCCATTGCGTAACCGTCTGTGATTTTTTTAAATCTTCATCACCGAATCTAACTCCACTACTAAATATCCTTGCTCATCTCTAAAAGTTTCTGTTCGCGTTTTGATGGCTAAGCATGTGCCTTTTACCTTTTGAGAAGGCTGCCAAATGTTGGAGTTGTGACTTTCTGCTTCTTCGATCATATTTCTTTGCTCCAACTTTTTTCTTGGTCGTTGGTTTGAGGGTGCACCCGAATCGCTCTATTATTAATCTGTAAGCGCTATTTCAGAGGCCCTCATAATCGACAAACTGTACTACATAACCAAACAGAAAGAACAGAAAGCAGATAATGGATCATGGGCGTAAAATATACGTACAGAAGAAATTTTAGGCATTATGAGTAAAGTGTGACGGAGGATCCGCGATTGTCGATTCGGCGACGATGCCAATATTTGGACCATTATTACCGCTCTTAATATGAAATGATGTGAAAAGATCTCGACCTGCATTTGCTTGTGACGAAATTGGGCCCTTGATCAGCTTGAAGTCGACCATAATCGAAAAATCGTGTTTAATGGCAGGCAAAGTCTTGACTTTACGCCTTTGCAAACAAGCAAAATTGTCATTTCTGAAGTTAGCCAAATCCCAAAGAGTCTTATGAGAGTCAAAAACGCTCAAAATCTTCACTGTTCGGTATGGTGTTCACACATCTTCGATTGAGTTGTAGTCGTCAGCGTAAATAGACAATTTTCAGTGGTTATTTATTCAGAAATATGGATAACATGAGTGTAATTCCAGCCAAATACCCCAATGTTCCTGTTCCGTGTTACCCACGAAATCATTGAAATCAGTGAGGACTCGCTTCAACATTATAACGCGGAATGTTCTAGTGCATTGGTCACTGTAGTTTTGGGATTTGAAACCTGTTGACTAGTTCTTGTGGGGCAATGTAAAGTTGTCGATGTATGATGATGATTCAGGGCTATGAAGTCAATATTTAATAAGGTAACCAACTGCTTTGTCGAAATGAGCCAAGGTAACCATATTCCTAAAGTCGTATTTAAGACATTAGGTGATGAACAATTATAAAAAAAGATTTCTGATTTAAACTAAGTTCGTCTAGTAATTGTATCTTATATAAAATAGTATGGCTCTTAAAAATACTCTAGTGGTAGTTTCCTAGAACTAGTTCCACGTACAAGAGACGAAGTCAGGTGAAAACTCTGTCCATACTGTCGGCAGCATTGTTGCTGTAATAGATACTATCAAGTACAGATAGAGAAATCTCCCTATTCAAAGGGACCATGGACAGTGACCTCTACATTACTAAGGGTGCTAAGCGGGCTTTTGAAAAACTCTCGATGTGAACAGTTTCATAAAAATGTGAATTTAACAGCACACTTCACTTTGCCACACAGATCACAGTAGGTACGATGAACTAAGCGACCAAAATCGAAAAGGGTATTTACAACATAACCTCGAAGAGGTCTAAGGGATCGATATTTTCGAAAAAGATGCAAGGATCAGTAGTATCTATGCTTGCAAATAATTGCTCTTGCTGTAAAGACAAAAGCAGCACCAACTTATCACTGAGAGAATAAAAAGCTATTGTTTTAAATCAGAGACTGTGTAGGCAAATTCACTTCCCTTATACTTTTGGCCAAGACTGTTTATCTATTGAGGGATAGTACCTACATACCAAGATAATGTGTTTTAACTCCCTATACCTACTCAAAAACCTTAAATTTTAACAAGTTTTTCCTGGCAAAATATTGAAATTTTCTTTTTAGATATCCAACACTCAAATTTATGTTCTTTTTGGCCTGTGTACAATATATTTTCATCCCGACCTTACAGAACCAACTCACGTTACCACACAACTTGAGAGCAAAAAAAAACAGAAAAGCAAAAAAAACTTCCCCATCGATCGTTAATTTTTGTCGTAACTTTTTTCTCTATATATGGATGTACAAATGTATATATATATGAAAATAACGAAAAAAAAAAACTTAATAAAAACGAAAGCAAAATAAGAAAAAAAAATTCTCGTCGTAAAATAAAATTCCAGATTGTTCAGAAAAAGAAGAAAAATAAAAATGAAAAAAAAAAAGAAAACAAAATTCTACATCACACGAGAGAAAAAAAAACCCTCGCTCATTTTTCTTAGTCAGAAAACGAAACCACCAAACCAACCCTCTCTACATAGAGCGACATTCGTTCGGGTGGTCGGTCAGGTCGGCAGTCGGCAATATAAATGACAGAATTGGAAAAAAAAAACACACTCTTATACACATATATAGACAACCATACACACAACTTATTCGCTGAGTATTAGAGAGACGAGGGACGGTTTTTTTTCACATTTCGAATTCGAAAAAAAGCGATTTTCATCAAAAGACAACAACAAAGACGAGCAATTCAAAATGCGATGGAAAAATACGGCAACAAATTTGTGTCTTTTTCATTTTTTTCCTGCATGAAAAAATGGTTAAAAAAAAATTACTGTTCTTAATTACAGTGAGTCAGGAAGAAATGTCAATGGAGACAGTGCAATTGAATTTGAAAAACAAAGTAGCGACTTAGCAGTTTTGTTTTACTTTGAATTATTGTTAAATTTGAAACTATGGGACAGCTCAGGGATTACTAGATTGCGCCTTGCCAAAACCAGTAATGATGGAGATTTTTACAGTAAGTTTGAAGTCAAAGCAAATAATGAAGAAAAAATACGAGTAAGACTAATGGACGCTATTTGAAACTATAAGAATGCATTTTCAATGGACCTGGAAATTTAAAATAAAAGAGAGAGACTTACCGACTTACCGCCAAAAATTAATCAGTCACTAATGGCATTTAACAAGCCACTTCATGACACATTGGCCATTATCTCGGAGCTGGCTGAGTCTGATGTAGCCAGTGGTCTTCCTATCTCAGCGAAACTTTAGTGCGGACATTGAATTGCCTGTATTGAGGCGGATTCAACTTTTTGAAGTACATCGAATCTGGCTCACTATCAACAGTTTGGAATAAATCTGGGCCCCAAATAACAGAACGTCCCTTGATTTCGTGAACTCCTCTCAAGTAGACTTAATTTGACGGAATACCCATACATCCATAGGAGCAAGCGTCTTGACATCGCTCTCCGTCAATTCCTTTGGTACCAATTCCACTCTTCGTATCCAGTAGCATCCAGTATTTATTGCAACTCTACATCGGGTGAGACCAGCAGGTGCACCCTCCCTGCGTTTTAGGTTTAAACCACAGCCACCGTGGCGCTCCCACAAGGGGGCCCGGACCGAAGTCCGGGGGGTAACTACCACCCACAGTACCGTGTTTTGGTATGGACTTCCGGTGGTATTTCTACCACCGCTTTTTATTAAACAAAGTCATTCACGGGAAAATCCTTGATAAGTGGGCGGAGGCCATGGGCCTCAACTAACAAGTCTCTTCAGGTAGCCCGGTATTTGGCTTACTGCCTCCAGTTACGCAGTCCAAGTCGATTAAGGTCCCCTTCAACTTGTGCGCGCCAGCTTAAATGAGGACTTCCTTTACTGCGCTACATTCGAAGATTCTGCAGGCTGGATCATTGGTGTCCATTCGCTCTACATGTCCAAGCCATCTCAGGCGACTGATGCGCAGTCATCTGACTAGGTCGATATCCCTGTACTGACCCTGTAGTTCGTCGTTGAATCTTCTTCTCCAAAGCCTGTCAACCTTAACTAAACCAAATATTTTTTAACGGATTTTTCTCTCGAGGATGTCTTTATCCATTTTTGATAGAATCCATGCTTCAACGTCATAAAGTCAGATTAGGATGATCAAGGTCTAACATAAAGTATTCTGCTTAGTTTTTCGAGAAATAGGGATTTACTACTCAACTGCTTTTTAATCCCCAAAGAAACAGCGATTGGCATGAGGAGTTTTATTTCTCCTTAGATGGCACGGTGGTTAGCTCATTGGACTTTCACGCAGAGGGTCCGTGGTTCGATCCCCGGCATCACCAACAATTTTTCGAATCGTCATCACCCTTTCGGCGAACAATGGCAAACTCCCGAAAGTAAAATTGCCTACGAAAAAGCTTCTAAAGAGTGCCGTTCGGATTCAGCGATAAACCGTAGGCCCCGCTCAGATGTGACAAAAAAAAATGACAACATGAGCAACACAAATGAATGTCAAGAAGCTAAGCCATGGCCCATCCGGGCTACCAGCGCCACAGTGTTTTTTTTTTGTTTTTTTGTTAGATGTTCCTAGTAGAATTTCAAGTATAATATTAAACAAGTCACTTGAGAGCGGATCATCTTATCCAAAACCGTTTTTGACATTGTTTCCGTGGCTTTACAAGAAAATAAAAATGGGTTTCGTTAGAAAGTAAGTCGTGCCTCACCGTTGAAATTCTTAATGTCTACTTTGAATGAGTGGTGTGGAAATGGGAAAAGTGTAAAAGAGGAGGCACACGAGACTTTTTTTTTTATTATATAGGTATATTACAAAAACTTCAAATTGCACCAAGCACAGCGGGCAGGTATAATAGCAGTGACAATGATATTACATAGGGGTAAGGCTACGCTGCTCCTTGCAAAGGTTTAAGCAGCTATTTGAAAACTACCGTGAATTAAGAAATTACGAACTTTTTTAAATAGGGCAGACTTCACATTACTTTCGACCGCCATCAATAGCAATCAAAGGTTTACAACCTGATACCATATTTTTCACACGAACAAATGGCTTAAGTTCAAGTTTTCCAAACAATTTCGAAACTGAATGGACGGCAATCGACAAGTGATGAGGCTTGTAAATGGAGAATTGCCAATAAATCTATGTTCGCTACAGAGAAAAGACGTTATACCTCTCCAGACAATTAACTTCAGCACTACCTCAACGACTTCATGTAGCGCCTTCTGCGAGCTTCATCAGAGATCTCATCAGACATTAAGAAAGAAGGCAACTATTTAGTTGGTCTGTGGCCAGCGTCCCGCAACTGCAAAACGTTTTATTGTTAAACAAAGGGATATGCAACGACACGATAAATAGGAGGGTCTTACAAATTTTAGATCCTTGCAAGAGTGAGGATTCATGCGGTATACTTAATGTCTAAAAAGGATGCATTTCGAATGGAGCTCAGCTCTTCAAAGCGCGATATCCAAAACAGATAAATAAGATCGCTATAAATTGGATGGAAACCATTAACGACCATTACTGAATATGTTCTCCTTTGTGATTTAGACGCATAAATCCTTAATATCGAAATGAGTAAAGAGTGCTCTATCAAGAGCTGCAGACCCCTTTAAAAAAAAAAAAAACAAGACTGGAATTGAGTTCGAATCCAATATCTATATTCTTTACAAGGAATGGTTCACGACAATATATTTTGAACATACTGCACTATCTCATCAACAACGCTCTGAATATTGGCTTTCAACTCCTGAAAAGTTAGCGGTCTATGAGCATACACCAAATACGAGTATCTAGACTAGTTCGCACCTATAATGTTGTAGTTTTCAATGTTATTAATCAATTTTTGGCCGTAAGGCCGTCCTGTTTGAACCACATACTCAGATAAATAGCGCACAATTTTTCGAAGAAATATTAACTGATCATTATCTGATTAGGTACATAGGCCTGTGTGAGTGTAATGCTGCCACGAGTCTCTTTTGAATTCTTCTCGCTTCAGAAATGACAAAGACCAGGGCCATCAGGGCCGTCAGGGCATGGGCTTGTATTTCATTTCCGTAGAACAGTACTCAGGCCATCGTTCATTGACATCAACTGATCCCTTGTCCATCTGGAAATTTTCTTTACTTTGATTCATACACTGATTCGGTAACCAAACATGCACGCATATACTCGTAAGATCGCTGTTGTATTTTATAAAACCCCCGCGGTCAACAGATTTTTACGCTCTTGGTGATGTCAGACAAATTAGCCGGGAAAATCAAAATTGCAGTTACTTGTGGGTTATGCCCAAACAAGAATTAAAAAAAGTAAGTACTCGTGCATCGTTTATCGTGATTTGCTATGACTCACTGTACGCATTTCATGTGTGTTTTTTTTTCAATTTCAAACCGTTGCTTAGGTCCGACCGAGCTATCATTCGAATAAAAACAAAATAAAAATAAAAATAAAAATAAAAACAACAAAAAACACAAAGTTATCGATTTTTTTGGAAACAAAAAAAAACAAAAAAAAACAATTTCAAGATTAGTGGTGGAAAAAAAAAATTATAAAAGATATAATATAGTATGTTATTCACTCGCATACATACTCACATAATTCAGTAGATACAAATGTAGATCCAAACACAGAACATAATAGAACTTGGTCGATTAAAAAGCACACTGTTTAAATTAACGCTCGTCTACCTACTCGTTACTTATGTACGTTTGGTTTAATTTAGTTATGGCGGGAATTTTTTTTTTTAAAACCGTTTTCCCCCGAATCCGTAAGCAATCTTAGAGATTTTTAGATCACGTATTCAGTAAAAAAAATAATCGAAGACTGTCATATCTACTTATAAAAAAAATCACCAAATGTAATTGGTTTTTTTTAAATAAAAGTACAAAATCATAACGCTCTAGAAGACATGGCTTAGTATTAGTAAGATGTGCCGTAATTACGAGTATCGTATCTTTTACTCAATTTTTGCATAAAGCCGAGAGCCACACTTGCAACAACACTTTCATTATTTATGGCTTTCGTTTCTCTGTTAGTCTCGAATTTGTTTTCTTATTTTTTTTGTTTTTCCTTTACTTTATCTACAAATTTTCTTTTCTTTTTTAATTTTTTCAATTTTAATTCAAGGAAAAGCCTGGCAAGAGCGGCAACCCATTTTATTTGTTGTTTTTCACCGGATGGCGTTTTATTCATTTAGAGTTGCCATACATACATAACATACATATGCATGTACATAAGTAATTTATGGATTCACAAAAGACTAGAAAATGCTTAATTTTTCAGCACTAAAATGGAATAGTAAAAACATCTTTAGACGAATTCAATTATGCGAATTCACAGTAGCCCTACCAGTTAAAGCGAGCTCATTGAGGTAGCCATCGAAGGCATTTTAAGCAAGGGTGGCTATATGAATAAGCTATCTTGAGACAATTGATGTACTCCTTTCTGACCAGGTCAATGTCGCAAAGTTGGATGTTGCATTTTCTCCTCCTCTTCAAAGTGAACGTGCTTTGTTATGTATGCACAACGGAACTAGAAAGACTCCCCCTGGAGTTTCTGGAGAATGCCATATTACTTAATTCCCATCTCTCTCCCGATGGCCTTGCAAAGTTTTCTTAAAATTGAAAAGGGCACATGACAGTGCACCACATTATTTACATAAACTTTTTTGGACATCAAAAGTGTCGGTCACAATCCTTTATGGAGTAAATTTTTAGCATGACGAGTTTAGTAGGGAGAAACTTCAGCATTGTTTCTCCGATCCCCTAACTGCGCTAGGTACAGAGGCATATTCTTAACATCGCCTTCATAAAGATCTCACCGGGTATAGATGGACTTTGCCTATGTAGATTCCACTATCAATTCGGGGAATAACACCAGCGCTGAGATCAAACGAAAAATAACTCTTGCCAATCGCTGTCTCTTTGAAGAGCACAGCCTTCTTTCTCTCTAGCCAAAAAGTGACGCTTTAAAAGTAATCTCCGGTCCGAAAATCTTGAAATCCTCCCCAAGAGACAACGAAGTAGAGGAAGATCGCGGCTCAGGTGCGCCACAAATACCACGGACCTCAGCTTATCGCGTGGGCTTATCCAAACGATTTCTATGTCAAATTTCGCATCGATATACTAGGTGGGGGGTGAAAAGTAACCTCCTTGACCGCCAGAATGCGCTGTTACTGCAAAAAAGGTTATGGTGCCTTGAAGTTCGTTCATATTTAGGCAGACATGCCAAATTTCAGTGCGATACTGTCTTTAGTTTTATTTTGACAGCTGATTGTTGTTGACGTGTTTGGCATCATGTTGAGTATGGACAAAAACGCTTTTCATTCTCTCATAAAACATTATTTTTTGAGAAGCAAAGCGGCGAAGAAAACAAAAATAAGAAAAGTTGGATAAATATTATGGGGCTTATGCTCCGTCATATTAAACCATCAAATATTGATTTCGAAAGTTTCGTCGTGGCCACAACTCCACTACCGATCAAGTAAGCAGCGGCAGCCCTCCGATGCGGTTACAGAGGACAATGTCAAAAAAATACATGAAATGGTGTTGGCTGACCGGAAAGTGAAGGTGCACGAGCTAGCAGATACCACAAAGATTAGTACTTTTAGTAGTATTAGCGCACACGCCATATTTTGGGCAATATTCTGCATATGAAAAAGTTATCTTGCTGCTGGGTGCCGCGCATGCTCACTCCTGACCAAAAACACGAATGCGAGAGCACTTCGAAAGAGTGTTTGGACTTGTTGATGCAGAATCGGGTGGACTTTTGGCTTCGATTGGTAACTGTTGATGAAACCTGGATCCACTATTACACACCAGAGAACAGAATGAGTGCCCGGCAATGGACTGAAGCCGGCACGAGTGCTCCGAAGCGGCCGAGGGAGGCTCAATGGACCGAAAAGGTTACGGCGTCGGTTTTCTGGGATTGTCATGGCATACTCTTCGTGGACTACCTCGAAAAAGGAAAAACCACCAACAGCGAGTATTACTGTGCATTATTGGAGTGATTGAAGGCCGAAATCACTGCAAAACAGCCTCATATGAAGCGAAAAAAAATTTTGTTTTTGCAAGACAATGCGCCGGCGCATAAGAGCATCGCAACCACGGCTAAAATCAATGACTTACGGCTCCAATTGCTGTCGCATCCACCGTATTCGCCCGATTTGGCACCCTCGGACTGTTATCTCTTCCCAAACCTCAAAAGATGGCTCATCGATAAAAAATTCAGCTCACGCGAGGAAATCATCGACGCGACGGAGGAGTATTTTGCGGATCTTCCGGAAAATTACTTTTCGGACGGGATCAAGAAGTTGGAAAATCGCTGGAATAAGTGTATCAAGCTTAAGGGGACTATATTGAATAAAATAAAAAAAACATTTAAAAAAATTTGTTTTCATTCCCAAAGAGGTTAATTTTCTCCCAACCTAGTAAAAGCTTTTTTTAAGAGCTAGAGAACTTTAAATAATAATAAAACACAGAAATATTGTTAGAATGAATTTTTCATTACTTTAATCTGGTAGATAAATGGGATTTACTTTTTTAAATATGATTTCCGGCATATGTTCGATCAGTCTAATTTTTCACTACTTTTTCCAATAAATCTGGCGGTATGGCGTCAGTGGTGGCTTGAATATTGGCTTCCAATGCTTCAAGAGTTAACATAGCCCCATAAAAAGTAATCGAGAGGCGTTAAGTCGCCCGAACGCGGGGGCCAGTTAACAGGACCACCTCTAGAAATATAGTAAGGTCGACACCAAATTGATTTTGCAATAAATTTATGGTTAAGCGCGCTGTATGGCATGGCGCAACATGCGTCTTGTTGGAGCCAAATGTCGTCGATGTTTAGCTGATTAATTTTTGTCAAAGGTCAACCAGTTGAGAACGGCGATGAATGGACATTTGGGCGTCTTCTTCAACACTTCGCGCTGCAGCAGCAATATTCTAGCCAGTACGCACATTTCTTAGTCTTGTTGATGGTTTTGAATCGAGAAGAGTAAAATTAATGCGAAAACGATCAATATTTGCACGAATTGCTTACTCACTAGGCCGATTATGGTAATAGTAAAATTGACGAAGTACTCTATGAGCTTCACAAACAGATCTATTTTTTTTTAAGTAAATTTTCACAATTTTGAAGCGTTGTTCTGGCGTCAAACGATTCATGATGAATTTCTAAACCTTACTGAACAGAAATGTCAACACAGTTTGACATTGACAGCTGTCAAACCATAGACAGCAACCACGAAACTTTTATTTAATTGGTTTTTAAAATAAGTGAAATGAATGAAACTTTGGCTCAAAAATTAAATTTCAGTTTTAAGAAATGTTGGAAAATTTTTTTTGTTCAATAAATTTTTCAAAAACGGCAGGGAGCGCTTTGAAGACGATGAACGACCCGACCCGGCTTCGACATCTACCATTGAACGAACACCACATCAACGAAATCAAGGACTTGATGCTTAAAATCGTCGATTAACCATTAGAGATTCTATTTACAACACGCAAATACCATTTGAGCCGATATGATGGACCCTAAAAGGCGTTTCATCTCATCTTATTCCAAAATACCTTAATTTTTCGAGAAAGAAAATCGTAATAGCTTCTGTAAAATAATGGTTGTGTCTGACTATTTGTTCAATAATTTGGACGTTTCACGACTGCACTGTTTGTCTGATTTAGCTTCGTCTAACTAGTAAGTAAGTAAGAAATTTTAAGAACCGCTCCGGAGACATTGTTTGACTCAATACAAGCCGAATCGAAGAACGTTTTGAAGTGCACTCAGGAAATTGGCTGTAAAAACTATTTTAAAGACTGAAAAAAAACATTTGTGTATTCGTATTCTACCTGAAGATGATTACTTAGAAGGTAGTGAAATAAATTTGACAATAATGAGCCGTTCACTATTATTTGATCACAGTGTTGTACTAGTTTATGCAACCTAACAATCAAGAACAATCTCATATACCATTGTTTGAACATTTAGTCAATTGTATTTATAATAACCAGGTCCAAAACCGAACTTTAAAGGTTAGTCATTGACAAAGGATTTTAGACGTTCACACAGTACGACAGACAAGATAAAAAGGAGACTGATATCCTTGTTTTGGATCGATGAATTATGTTGGGGTTCTCTTAATCATATGGTAATATTTTTCCGACAAACTCTTGAAAATCTTTTACCTCCATAAAAAGCAGCCACCCGATACTATAGTTTTTGTATTGCTATCTATACTCCATTTCTGTCGGATGGAAAGAGGTCGTGACCCAAGTTGAATGCTTCACTCTGCCTAGCAATCGAATTTGGGCTCCACATAATCGTGCGGATCTCATGACCTACAGAGCAGCTGATGTTCATTTCTCTCCTTTTCACTTCAGTTGATGTCACTGATCTGACTCTTGGACACCTCTAACACAACCTTGCGCCAATTCCAATATAGTCAATTTATTTGACGGATTTGTGATCAAATTCATCCTTTATGATTTTTGAAGTAAAGTTACCTTATACTGCTACATTATCATACTGATCCGTACCCAAAGTTCCTTTAATACATCATACTTAAGACATACCACCTTTCTGAATTTATTCATAAAATTAAAAATACAAGTTTATTCATCCAAATCTATATTGTCCCCTTCGAAGTAATCCCCATCGACTGCAACAAACTTATGCCAGCGCTTGATCCAATCCTCGAAAAAAATGTTACACTCGGTTTTCGGTATGTCCATGTCCATGTGCTTCCTGCGATTTTTCCATTACTTTCTCTCGGCTGCTGAAACGCGTTCCCCGTAGTGGTTTTTTTTAAATCGATTTAACAGAAAGAAGTCACAGGCAGCCAAATCAGTTGAATTCGGTGGCTGTTGGATGGTATTTGTTGCATTTTTCGTCAAAAAATTACGAATAATGATGGCACTGTGCGATCGTGCGTTATCATGGTGCAAAATCCACGAGTTTTCTGCCCACAATTCTTGTCTCTTTCGGCGAATTGCTTCACGCAAAAGTCTCATAACGTCCAAATAATACACTTTGTTTACTGTCTGGCCTACTGGTAAAAACTCGATGCACTACACTGTTGTAATCTATGAAAACCGTGAGCATTGCCTTCTCTTTTGACTGAAAACGACGTAGTTTTTTGGGTCTCGGCTCATTTGGTGAACGCCATTCACTTGCCTGATGTCTGGATTGCATGTCGTATTCATAAACCCACGTCTCGTCTCCAGTAATGATCCTTTTGATGAATGTGGGATCGGATTCAGCCTGCAAATCATCTCTTTTGAGACGTCACCACGGTCTCTTTTTTGCATGAAATTGAGGTCTTTTGGCACCAACTTTGCTGCAACAAAGCAATCATTAACCAAAATGTCTTGGATGGATCCATAGGCAATGTTCAAGTCCTCCGCTATCTCTCTGATGATTAATTTGCGGTTATTGACCAACATTTCTTTTACTTCATCAATGTTTTCGTCGGTTTTCGATGTCGATAGTCTGCCACTGCGCTCATTATCTTCGATTGACTCACGACCACTTTTGAACTGCTCGTGCCACTGGTAAACGACCGTTTTCTTTAGAGAATCGTTGCCGAAACACTTTTCCAACATTTCCAACTTTCGCGCACCATTAAATCCGTTTTTTACGCAAAATTTAATACAAGTTCGTTGTTGTAAATTGTAAAAAATCACCAATACACACAGAGATAGATGTACTCTTGGCTACGTAACTTTTGCAAATGTCAAGCTATGATGCTACGATTTAGAGGGAATATCAACAACAGATGTACCAACTTAACAAGAAAAAAACAGAACTCAAATCGGAATAATGGGAGCTCCACACGGTGGTCATTCCGGGATCATCTCATAAGTATTGTCGAATTGTTCGAAAGAACATCGCCGATCGCAGCATTGTATTGCTAATTTTGTCGATTAAAGCCGTTCTGAGGATGAATATAAGGTTGTCCTCACGTTTTCTTGCCTCAGTCTCTTGCTAGAAAAAAATCTTCCTACCAAATTGACGCTGCTTTTGTTTTGTGTAGCAACTGTCGTAGTGTTAATATGTGTATATTCTAATTTTTTATCATGCCACCGCACTTTTTAGGTCTACCCTTGCTGTTCAGCCGCATACGGCGAGCCCAAGAAACGAACATTAATTGTGCAGGTCCGAATGTTCTTCTTAAGCAACTGAGAGCCGCTATTTAAGATTTATCTTCTGTCAACTCTACTTAAGCACCTTGACTAGTTCAAAGGTAAAATTCTTCTTGACCTCAACTCCAAATACGTTAAGGAAGCTCATGTTAGGAATCTGTCATGTTGACTTTGACATCACTGTTGATTTAGTCACGCACTTCCAAATATTGGCTACCACGGGGTTGTAAAATACACACAATCGTGTGTGTGGTCGTAGTTGCAACAATGAACATCGTCACCGATTGGACCCTACCCTATTGGTACCAAACGCAGCCAAATCATATTGAACAACAAGTTTTTGCAGTATAAGTTGTATATCATGGCTGTGAGTGATACAGGATTGTTGAGCGCTTATAAATTTCGGTTGTACCTACGAAATACTACTTCCTTTAACTATAGGGAGCTAACATGGATAATGACTACTTCCGAAGCCCAATGGCATTTATTGTATTGTATATCAACAGGTTTCACAAATTAACACAGCCGCAGAGCAAAATAAAGTTTTTGGCTTTAATCCTTTTGAGAGGTAACGGCTTGACGACTTGCTACACAACCCACATATGATCACGTACTGCGATTTCATGAGGTGTTCCTCTCATTT
This sequence comes from Volucella inflata, assembly GCA_928272305.1. Taxonomy (NCBI): domain Eukaryota; kingdom Metazoa; phylum Arthropoda; class Insecta; order Diptera; family Syrphidae; genus Volucella; species Volucella inflata. Next base: position 71,244,028 of record OV743719.1, read on the forward strand.
CACAAGCAATTTGCTGTCTGTTGGAGGAATTGAAATTTACTTGTGTATCTATACTTGATATTTACGACTATACGACTTCTTCTTTGCTTTGCTATAGCTAGAGAATTCTTCAAGAATATGTTAAAATCAATTATGTTGTAAAACAATGTTGCAAAGCACCGGATCTTGACTGGATGTGCCAAGATACTTAATACAAAAATACTTACCACCACTGCCTAGCCCCAAATATACTTTATCACATTCAAAACCGACAAGTTAGCGTATGACGTATGATTAAATGACCAAGTTACTTCTGGGAATACGTTGGCATTCACAAAAATTATATTTCGCCCATACCTAGCCCACCAGTGGAGAGTTCATATCGGCAAACCTTTGAAAACGAAGTATTTCGTTTCTAACAAACAACTTCCACGTGTTTGCAGTAAGATACATGTGTAGAGTACCTGTATATGTATATTTATAGAAGCACACTGAAAAATCGTTAAATACTTAGAAATATGTTCTGTTCATTTTCGGTTGAAATTTTGCGAAATTTGTGCAAAACAAAAGAAAATGTCCAACCCCAGCAGATGAACTCAAACAGATTGTAAACAAATAAAGGGTTGAAGTCCGCCACGTATTTGAAAACTCACAAGCAAACGAGGGGTTGTTTTGATTACTGTGCTCGTAAGATTTTTTTTTTGAATTTATATTTTGTGAACCATGAATTGATTTGAAAATTGGGACAAATTACTCACTGTGATAATTTCTTAACAAGGGATGACTTTTTGAGGCTACTGACATAAATTCTGTAGTACAAAAAAAAAATCCAAACTTCCACCGAAAGCCCTGCAATGAGGCAATTTCTCAGTAAACTAGAATTCTGGTTGAGGCACAAGTATTTAATGGCAACGCCCTCAGTTCGAGCCCAAGAATCTTTTAGAATCAAGCTTTAGTTCAGGAATGATAAAAAAGCGTCCAAGCTGCTATGTATAGGACGGTAGGGCTGTTAGAAAATACTAATGGAGCAGATCAGACAAAGAAGAAAGCAGACAATTGTCTTTCGATGCAGATTTGTTGTACAGGTGAAAACGAATATGGTGCCATATGGAAGGATAACATAGCAGAGTTAAAATACAATATTTCAAAATGCCGCATCTGTTATTGTAAATCCGGAAGCCCAAGGCAAATTTAATGGCAAGAGGCATGGAAAGAAACGCCAATTGGTTTTGGCCTGCCATCATCACAAAATCTCTGGTTTAAAGGAAGAATAAGAGAACTAACTGAATCTGTCAAACAATATAAGACAGTATAAGGTTAGGACCTGCAAAAGAATCGCTGAGCGTCTCTGTTCTCCATTCCGAGAATAACGGCTTAAGATATTACCTCAACAAAATAAGACAAGTCGACTCTCAGGAGTGTTTTATGTGACTGTCCTGGCCTCAACGGAATCAGACGGAATACCTTCTTCAGGAAACAACTTGACACCACTGAACTAGGTCGAAATGGCGGGTCAGAAAATTAAAAAAAAAGAAATAGTACTCACAAATACACTTGGTCCGGCGCACTGGATTTTCCCGTGCAAAGCAATTAAAGTTATTGGTGAAGATCATACGAAACTCAATAGGGCAGTGTATCCTATTTGCCTTTTATAAACTATGCAGAGCTTGGTTCATAAAAAAAACTGCTAGATGTAGCATACTAACGTAAATAGCAAGAGTAGCCAATTTGTCGTGCGGCGAAAGGATCCGATTATGTTAACTACGCCTTAAACTTAGTCATTTGGAAAGGCTTCTTTACTGAGGAAAGGTCCGTATCAGACTGCGGTCTAGCCCCAAAGGTTGAATGAAATTAATCAGGATTAGGAAGCAAAATTGTTCAGAGGCAACCATATGCGTACGCGGATACTATGTTGAAAATCCCAGAAAATTCAAAAAGGACAACGAATTTTGGCTCTGCACCTGGAATGTAAGGTCCCTTAAAAGACCGCGTGCAGCCGAACAACCCACGGAAGCCCTAGCCTGCCATAAACAATCAAACAAACAATTTGCATCAAGGCCAAATTCAGGAATATCAGCCTTATTTGCTTACACGCCCCTACAGGCTTACTGACGCCTGTCCACGTTGGACATTATAAGGATTGTTAGGATCACGATTTAAATTGTATCTCATTTCAAATCCGAACAGCATATTGCAGAGTTTATGCACTTTCAATGAGAGACAACTCCAGATGAAGCTCTGCCGACATATTGTTGACTTATTTGCTGAACATTTCTCCTGAGACCTTCTTCAAGTATGAGACCTTAGTACATACTACACAAAACCAATTATCTAAAGGACTAGATGGACTGCTCGGTTTGCCTTGAAAACCTAGTGCTTTCAAATGAGTTTGACATCCTATCATTTAGGCAATCAAATATAATTATTACCTTAAATCATAGAAATACTCTGTGATCACTTCTATCCATAAGAAAGGTTTCGATACAGATATCTCAATCAACCACTTATCTTAAAAAAAGTGTATTGTCTAGTCTATGGAGTGCGCACAATTGAGGCAAAACCTGGTCTTCCGTAAAGCAGCCATATAGGACCCAAAATTTTATATTCTGAAAATTAACGTTGACAATATTTTTTTAAGGTACTCTAGAACTTGAACTCCAAACGGATTACATAGGCTTAAAATCAGTCTCATGTATCGCTGATTCTCGAGTTTTTCAACACGTCTACAACCAAATATAATATAGGTATATTCAACAAATAATAAGCCATAGAAGCCATTTCTGAACGGCGCGGCAATAAAAACAGAAACCTATCCATAGGCAGTCGTTTTGACTTCGAAGGTTTCCCAGTGGTCTCAGTGTGGAATTGTCAGATATGGTTGTCCGTGTTTTCGGTGAATCGCTTGCAAATCAAACCCAGGACATCAGGTATAGTAGTCGATAATCGGCATTCACCACATTCGCCCCAAAAAACTGCCACTTGAAGCAAAATTCTCGAGGGAGAAAAAAATTCACTCATGCATGCAGCAACGAGACCCTTTAAACTGCACCAACTACAGAGTCATCATTCTTTTTAACATCGCCTACAAGGCGGAAGCCATTCGGTTGTTAATTGGTCCATATCAGTTTGACTTCTGGCCAGGAAAGTCCACCACCGACCGAATATTCACACTATGGCAGATCTTGGATAAAACCCATGAGCTTCAGATCGATATACAACACCTATTCGTCGATTTTAAGGCCGCGTATATTAGCATCTATAGAGACAAGCTATACAGAGCAATCTCTACTTTTGGTATCCCTACCGAATTCGTCCGTCCATGCAGGATGACGATTGAGAATGCACGCTACTCCAGGAAGGTCGGTAAAGATCTCACCGAAACCATCAATGCCAAAAAAGGATTAAGAACCAGGGGATGCGCTGTTATGCGTTTTCTTTAACAACTTACTTACAAAGACGAGTTTAACGAGATTCAACTGAGACATGCTCAACATCGATGTCTCATCATAATGTCACCATCAACAAATATAACTTTAAAGTAGTTTGGGACTTTGTCTACATACGCTCCACTATCAATTCTGGCCCCAGCGCTGAGATCAAACGAAAAATAACTCTTGCTAATCGCTGCTTCCTTGGGTTAAGACGGCAATTGACTAGAAAATCCCTCTCTCGAACAACAAAAGTTACCCTATACAAGACCTGAATAATCCTAGTCCTGTTCTACAGCGCAGAGACAAGGACTTAATCAAAAATGGATGAGGGTGCTCTTTACAGTTTTTAGAGGAAAATTCTCTGTCAAACATCAAGACGTTGTAGGTGAAATGCGTATTGTAGATTAAACAACAGGTATCAAGCACTTTCCGGTGATTCCAATAGCAATGTGGCCCTTCTGGGCGAACATTTCAGAGGTCGCTCTACATATTAGGTGTCAGGTAATGTTCTGACTAATAAATTCTATAATAGTGGAGAAAAAACCTCGTCATGCATCTAATTATTACCATTCTGCAGTATGCTGAGTCTGACTGTGCGAATGTGATTAGCCTATGCAATCACAGGTGGGTGAATATCAGTTCGTACGCATGATTCACATTAAGAGGACAATTCTCACGTTTTAGAAGAGGAACTCCCAAAATGGAGTCAACATCGACGTTAGAGGCAGATTCAACGGCAATCTTATTTCGACATACTACAGACTCAGGTCATATGAAGACTTTTGCATTCAAGCAGGTCGTCGATTTGGAGCTGGTGACAGAGGGATTTCTAGGAAACAACGCAATTGCTCATTCTCCATAATCGAGTACTGGGACTATTATTTGAAGCATAAGACCGTCTAAACTAGAGAGTTCTTGAGATATGGATAGAGCAGAGGGAGAACAAAAACTGTGATGTTTACTATGGTGATGCTATATACAGAGCAGAAACAGCATACAATTTGATGTGGATCTATCACCAAAGGAATATTTAGGTATGAACCACTGATTGCAAACATCATCAAGAATAAATTCGCCAACATAAGCTAGATGTCCGAATGTTAAGAAGAACCCACGCCGACCCGATCATCACTTTCTTGAACCTAGAGTTTGATTCGAATATCTCGGATGCCAGACCTCGTCAAAGTTGGGTAAAGAAATTTGAAGTCGGACGACTACATTGCAAAACAGTGCTATGGTCTTTTAGTTTTGATCCTCCTATAACTTGTTGAGAAGTCCTATGCCGCTAGCATCAAATGCAGAAGAAGCGAACCGTAAGAGACGCCTCAACTGATGTGATTTCCCCCGAATGTCAGCAAGGGCATGCAGTGAAACTAAATGAAAACAAGTCTGTGTTGAGAAGAAGTCCTAAAGCTACTCAGGAACTCTATGAGCAAAGGAGAAGGAAGGAGCATGGCCTTTCAGAAAGGAAAAACTCTCAACCGAGTCTATGAAGAAGTGTTTGTGCTGAAATTATTTCCGAAATTTATATCAAAATGTAAAAAGAGCTTGACAGGGTCACAAATACAAATACAAACCAACAAAAGCATTCTCACATAAATATGGAAACGTCATAGTAGACCCACAATAGGAAAATTTGAAAGGAGTATGTCTGTAGATTGTTTTAAAACCAAAAAGACGGCGGTGGAAGCCGGACTACCTGTGTAGTTTTATTTCAAAAGGAACATTCACCAACTCATCTGAAATATATTCATATTATCAGTCGATCTTCAAAATGGAAGATCCTCTCAGATGCAACAAATCTAAAGGGATCAGTCTCTATAACATCGTGTACAAGATTTTGTCTCTCTGTTACAGTTTTACTAGATGATTTTAGGACAATAAAGCAAACCATCGATCGACTATTTAGGGCAGATCTTGAGAAAATCTAAGATCAAATCGATAACAGCTACCTACATATCTGTAGAAATCATACTTGTTGCTTAGCCAGAGGTTTAATTCTAAAACCTTGAGGGTGGGTTTGTAGTCCCTGCGACTTCAGTTACACTCCGACTTGTAAGAGTTGGAGTAGTTATGTCGTTAAAACTTAGATCGCAGGAAGGTATTTTCGACTTTCGTTGAATTTCCCTAAAAAATGTAGCAAATTCTACACAGCGCCATGGCGAAGGCCTCATCCTCTACCAAGGGAGAAGTTCGTACCCTTGACTTCAAATTTGATCTGGATGAGATTTCTCCAGGATGATCTAAAGATCATTTAACCATATTAGATCAGGGGGATGATCGACTCAAAACTTAATCTCGTGTGTGATGGCACATTGTGGGTTAGGTATCCACTAAAATCGACTTACATAACTGCTACAGTGCATCGAAAAGCGAAGAAGCATAGAATCTGCGGCTGAACATCCACTTCTCCGGACAAAACGATGACGGCTGCAACGATTTGGTCAAGTAGTGCGTTAAGAGCACGCGCCAGGTTCCAAAACAAAAACATTGATGCTTTGTTGTCAGGAAAACGACCTTCTCATCTCATATGTGAAGGATGAGATAGCTCAACCATCTCCCCTGATCGGTCTGACTTCGTTTGCATTTCTCCTAAGAAGAAGACGAAGAATCAAGGCACCGACCCTTAAATACTCACGACAACACACCCTTGACCCCTAAATAACATGTTGGTACTGAGTTGGTACTATGAAAATTCCAACTTGTTCAACAGCCTGGCAACACTATCTGTGGTTATTGGTTTTTGTTTTTGTTATCCGTTTCGCGTTTATTCTGACGAAATGAATGAGTGTACAAATCCGCAAAAAAAAGAAAGAAAGAAAAAAAGGTAATCAACGGCCTCCCTTTCGACTGACTGCTCCCTCCGAATACTCGTACCTACATACGTATGTATTCCAATCCAGCAACCAACAACACACAGTCCAACCGAACCGAGCCGAAGCAAAAACAAATCAAATCGCACGCAAGGTGGTTGTTTTTGTTTACCTATTCCCCTTTCCTGTTTCACATTTCTTATTATTTTTTTTGTTGCCCTCTTCTACTTTTTTTTTTTTTTTTTTCACTCACTTTTCAATGTCGAATAAGTTTATGACTATATTTTTTTTTTTCAATTTTTTTCCAATTTTTTTTGTTGTTTTACTAATCTTTCACAACAGCCCGGTTTCGTTGGTCGTTGTTCGTTGTTGGTTGTTCGCCAGTGCCAACGAACTCTTTTCGAAAATTTGCATAACCAATCAATATTTTCGAAAAACAAAAACAGAAAACGAACAAAAAAAATCGTTTACTTACCGCTTGCGAAGTTTCGCCTGATTTGTTTATGAGGATTTTTCTTTTTTTTTTGTTTTTTTTTGCACTTCCGTACTTCAATCAAAAAGTAAAAAAAATCAATTCACTCTCCTCCCACTCCACTTGGGTGACAATTAACAACGAACTGGGAGTGAAAATCTTCTACTCCAGCACTGGCAAATTTGTAAAAATCACTTCTCGAAATTTTTGAGAAATTTGTCTGTCCACCGTGCAAATTTTTGAAACTCAACTCAAAGGCAGACGATGAAAGTTGAAAATTGAAAGCGCGCGCTCACGACAGAACAGAACCTACCATCGCAGAAGAAAACTCAACACTGAATGTCAGTTGAATTTGAGAATTAGGAAAACGCCGTTGTCGACTGTCGACGACCGCGCGTCGAACGTTGAAGCCAATTTAATCAGAGTACTTGCTCACAACAGTGGGAACACTTTTTTTTCGTTTTTCTTTTGTTTCCTTTGTTTTTCCAGTATACGATTTGGGCTGATTTTCGTTTACGTTTCCGTCACGTTCGTGGTGTAATTTTTGTATTTTTTTTTTCATTTTGGAAAAAGAAAATGGAAGAGGAGAGGAAAAACTGCAAATCTTTCTTCTCTTCTGGAAATTTTACGTTGGTAATTCTCTCTTTGTTGAATGGAATTGGATTGGAACTGGAATTTTGCATTCTGCTGTCATTGCAAATGAAGAGAGTATTTTCAAAGAGATTGTTGCTGTCATCCAAATTGCTTTTGAAATGTCAATTTTGTATTTGAAGCCGAACTAACATCGAACGTAACAACAAGGTGTACAGAAACAATTTGTAATAACTAAACTTAAAAAATACTTTCATACTAGTAAAAATATTCTTTAATTCATAACTGGATTCTAGTACCCAAAATGTAATTTTCTAGTTGTAGTTCTCTTTAATTGACTTCGAAGCTTAATCCATTGCTAGGCTGTATCTACGAGCGTGTGTACTATCACATGTATAGGGTTTTCCAAAAAGAATTTGACAACTTTTTTTTTAAACAAAACGCAAACCATTTGAGATATTTCAAAAGCTTAATTATCGGCATGAAGTACAATCAAAACATTTACGAATGGAACTCGACTTCGTTCATATGACCACCGCGGGCATGTTTGCAGCGGTCGATTCGTTGGACCCAATTTTCAACGACTCAGCCACACATTTCGGCCGAAACGGCCGCTATTTCGCGTTCAATGTTGGCTCTAAGCTCTTCCAACGCCTTCGGCTTGTTGGTATAAACCAATGACTTAACGTAGCCCCACAGAAAATAGTCAAGCGGCGTTAAATCGCACGAACGAGGTGTCCAAAAATGAGCTTCGTCACTGAAGATGATTTTGCGATGAAATTCACCATCTTGGCGCATCTTCTCCAGAACCCAGTCGGAGAACGTACGTCGCTTCAAATGGTCCATCGGCTTCAATTCTTGATTCAACTTGATCTTGTATGGAGATCCTTATGCAAAATACGCCATAATGTGGTCTGAGCGATGCCCAATTCTTGAGAACGCCGTGGAATTGACTGATTTGGATCGTTTGCTACGGACGCCTGAACGGCAGCGATATTTTCTACACTTCGACCAACACAACAAATATGTGGACTCAAATTTTTGCACTAAACTTGTTATTGCCTGTCTACTAGGGCGAGAATTACGACCAAAAATTGGAATTAACGCTCTTAAAGTTGCAGTCATCGACTCCGAATTTCGGTAGAAAATTTTTATAATTTGCAGACGTTGCTCGTTCGTGTACTTTACCATGATGAAAATGTTGAGTTTACTGAAGAGTGCGTTCACAAATTAAATTCAAAGTTGTCAAGTCCCTATTGGAAAACCCGATATATGCACGAAAGCAACGTGCAACTCCAAAACACTTGATTCAATATTAAATGACTTTGAAATAAGCATCTGTTTATAATAAAATGATTCGGGATAGTGTCAAAAGTAGTCACAAGACAGCGCACTATTCTGCCCAAACCTTTATTTTACATCAATAGATGACGGAGCACATTCCGACGAGTTTCGTAGTAATACCGAGGTAGATATGCCTCTAGATTGCTGACTTCTATTAATGATGACATATGTGGCCTTAAATATGACAAAGAGGTATTGGTCTTGAGTTTTCTTAAGGATCTGCATTATATAGTCTTTCGTTTGTTTTTTCTTAACTATTAGCGCGCGCTCAACGGGTTATTGGCACCCTCAAGAGGTTTGCACACAACGCGGGCGATTGGGAAGAAAAGAATGAGACGTACCGATGTTCTTTTCACTTGAATGTCTACTAATTATAATAACAAGGCAATAAAGAGCTCAGTAAGGTATTCCATAAGTGAGTCGTTGGCTTAGGAAAGAATCTCGGTATTTAAGAAAACGCTGGAAAGTGAGCTTGAGTGTGTGAGACGGATGTTACGGAGAGGAATGCTACTGGTGATTTTGGTAGAGCAGTGGTTGTAAAACAAAAACCGTAGAACAAGGTGGCACACGAGACGTTACATCAGTGTACAAGCGTGTCAGTTGACTGTATAATATTGGCATCACCTACAAGTTTCTTCGGACGGTTTTGAGTCCTATCTACTCGTAGCATGTGAAAAGAGGTCTTACGGGTAAGCCGACTAACATTAGTATTGTAACCAAATTACAAGAAAATGAATGCCTTATTACACCGTTTAAGGAAACCGAGACATTTGGCAGCATTTTTAGCGACATCGACTTATATGTGGTTTATTTCAACGAAAATTGTCATTGATTTCGACTATGCCTATGCCATGCTTAAATTATGAAATAACTGTCTATTTCATCCCAGCTTTTTTTTTGTCAAGGTCCAATGTTTCTTTCTGTCTATCAGTGGAATTTTTTGTTCTTTTCGCTATTATATGATATGTAGAAGTGGGTTTTCCCCATCTTCAGTGCCGACTATGACCTTAGCGCTGAATTTAATTCGCAAGTATTTGTTCGGATATTGTTGCCTCGACACGATCCTTTTATAGAACTGTTTCTGGAGTAACACCTTTCTCCGATCGTTTCCTTTTTTCTTTCCTCTGGAAAGACGTTGATCTTCTCTTTATTTTACTCGCACAACACTTTTCGAGTAGTTGAATGATATGGTTTCTTTTATTACCCGCTCGGAATATTCTGACATCTTTAATACTAACATAGTAAGATGCGTCGATCGCAACATGGCCAATGTAATCATGTAACAGGAATTTCTTGAGGAATTTCAAAGTGAAGAAGCTATTTGTTACTCTGTTTTCAGACGAAACTCGTAGAAACATTCCTTGATGGCAATGTTCTATTTCTTCTGTTCTGGGTGTAGCCGCACGTCTGACGTGATAAAATATGTGAGCATTCACTTACGAGCTAAAAGCGCACAATATTTTGTCCTGGTTTGGCGTTTGCAACAAGCTTCATCCTTTATAGAGGCAGCCACAATTCCCCGTAGTAGTCACCATGGTACTCGTATATAAGATAGTTTCATATGCTTATTTCGTCGGCCCCATCATACCGAGTTTCTGGTTTCCTGTAATAATTGCCTTTTTGTCTTTTTTTCGTTTTGCAGTGTCCTTAAAATTGAATCCATCCCTATCAGAAGTACATACCTGGTCGTCTCGAAATATTTGGGCTTTTAGGTGTTGAGGTAATTAGCTAGACGCAAGGTCCTACGCTTTGGTAGACAACGAAGTACTTGCCCTGCAAATATGGAACCAAACGATCTACAGTTATACAAGGAATGGTAAGAGTTAAATAAGTTGAAGATGAAATTAAAGAGCACATTACTTAAGTCTTTGCAGCGTTTCTATTTAAAAGGGAAAGGAAATGAAATTTGATAAGCCATTCGATTCTATAATCTGCCCTTCTTTACAAACCCGAACTGGATATTATTTAGTTGAAGATTAATAGGGCGAGGTAATTTTATCGATTGATACTGTAAGATGTGTTATTATCTGCTTGTTGAACCTTTTCACTTTTTCGTTTACTTATAACTCAGATTAAATTTTCAACTCTGTCTAGGAACGAGCACTTTATCATTATAATTGCAGTCATTATAATTAATGATGCTAGTCGCGGCTATAAAACGTGTCATATTCGTCGCGACGATCTGACAGATCCCTTTCATGATACGATTTCGGTCGCTGCGATCTGTGTGAACGAATTGGTCACAATAATACTATAAACTGACTCTACCAAGGTCAGAAAAGCACTAAATTCCTCCGTGTCATCCATCAGACAGCTATTAAGAATAAGAGCGCATTGTTGCCAACCCTTAGTGAGAGGGAACAAAAAATATTCCCGGGTAATCTGTCAGATCGCCCGCGACTAACGGAGGGCTAAGCAAGTTTCAGTGCACATTCTTCAACAGTGGTGTTAATGCTTGCATTGTCCAAAACGACAGTTCAGTGTGCAATTTCTAGCAGAAACCCCTGGCCCTTTTACACTGCTGACGTGTATTTCGGAATGATTGTCGAGTTTTAGGTATCGCAACTATAGCTCTTTCCCGCGTTCAAACAGAACACAATTTCAGTAAGACAGGACCACTCCACACAAATGTAGAGTTTCAATGGAAAGATTGAGTGAAGTTTTTACCAATAAATTAAGCAGAAAATGTGGGTACCTATCCTGGGCACCGCGATCACCAGTCCTTTCACTGCATGATTATTTACAGGGTTTACAGCAAGAATTCAGCCATGCTTCCGTTGAACCAACGCTTTGCTTTCTCATCTTCACAAATTTAAAAGTGTTGCAAGAGCAATGGATGGCATTAAGACGATATTATTTTTAAAACATAACATCCACATTGTCAAACTCCATTTTGTACAAATAAAATTTAAAATTAGCTCTGCAATTTTTTAACTTAATATTATTCTTGAAATATTTCCCCTAAATAACCGATTTAGAAAGAATAGAATTCGTTAAAACGATATTTACATCGTTAAGCGTTAGTTTAAATATGATTGGTCCAAGATGGTTACCCTGTGGGACAACAGATGTTGCTTTGATGGCGTCGGACCAATCCATGCCGCAAATTGTTCAAGTTGTTAGAAAAAACACGATAGATTTGTGTCAAATTTTATAGAACCCCTTGGTAAAATCTGTTTAGATTGGCATCTGGTTATTACTGACTTTTAAATCAGAAATCGTTCTTGAGACGAACTCAATTAGGTTTTTGGTGACTGATTTACCTTTCCTGAAATTGTGTTGATTTACAGAACGAATGCAATTCTTGATAGACTATGCTTCGAAATGTTTGAGTATGCAAGAGATTTTTGCAATGAGCATGTTTTTATCAACTTCGGTCCTACTTCCTGTAATGAATAGGGATGATATAAGATTCCTTTAAGAAAAAATGAAAAGTGCCTGTTGAAACAGACAGGTTAAATAGGGCAATCAGAGGAGGGCCGAGTTAGGTTAATCACGTATTTATTTTAGTAGCCGGAAGGCCATCAGGGCGAAAAAATTGTCTTCAAATATTTTGTTACACATAACGAGATGGATGACGTCTATAGTGAGTTCCACAAAATAGAGAATAGTAAAAGTGAAGCCGTCTGGTTTTGCTTTGGTATTTACAAATTAGTAGAAACGTGTGCCACAACTTATTTCCGAATAGTCCGAATAGAAAATTAATAAAAATCAGGCCGCGGAGCAATGTAAGTTATTTCAGCAATAAAGTCGAAGCTAATGTTGCGAAAGAGAATTCTTAAGTTTGTTAAAGTCAGTTCTTCGAAAATGAATTTTCGGAATCGACATATGTGTTTCCGTTTTCATATGAGTTAATAAATGTACATGATCCAGGGTGAGATGGAGATCAGGGCGAGCTAACTGAGCATTATGTTAGATATTCCAATAACCTGATACAGACTTGAGTAAGACATGCAGTCACCATCGAGATTTCTATCTTGTTCAGTTGAGGAAGGCCAAAATCTCGTATTTTAATAATACAATCTTCGGAACGTACATCTGTCAAAAAGTGCACTTCGTGAATTATAGGTCGAGAAGACTCAATTGATTGAAGGGGTTAATGTAGCAACAAAGTAGGTAAAAACATGAGTCAAAATTTATCATTGTTTTCGGATCTTCACCCAGCATATCGAACAAAAATGATAGAGCTGATGTGTAGAATATGTACTTTTCTGTGAATAATCAATGAATTTCTCATCCTAGTGAGAAGAAGAAAATTCCTAGTGCTCGGCGGGATTCAAATTAACTATTTCTCATTTTTAAATTGTTTTTCGTTGTTTTTAATCTAAAGATAGAATAGTTAATCATGAATTTTGTATAATTGAGTATTTAAAAACATTTATGGACACGTGTCAAATGAACCTAACATGGAATTCCGCAAGCATATTTTTGATAGTAGGGAAAATCGTAGGAAGTGACGATATAACAACACTAATTTTGGACGATTCGTGGCTTTCAATTTGAAACCTATTTTATTTACTTACTAAAAAAAATATCCACTTTCCAAAATCATGTGTCAACAACAATAAATAAATATATACCTAGCAGTTGAAATGAAATGAAATATATTTCTAAAAAATAATGCTCAATCTAATTTTGAAAATTAGTTCTCTTAAAGCAAAACTTTTTAATTTGTACCTTGCCGGTCAAAGTAGTTTCACAAAAATGAAAATAATATCATGTCAAGGGAAATATTAACAAATTCCCCCTAGTTGGAATTTCATGCTTCCACCAGCCATCCCTGCGTTCATACGGAATTTGCAATTTTTGCTTGCTAAAAAGGAAATTTACACCGCGAGGTATTTTATCCACCATTTTCCCAAAATCGGCCGTCTGTCAGTTTGGTGTTGCACGTCAATTGCCAATCACGTCGTTTCTTTTCCTTTTTTTGCTTTTGCTGCCCCATTCGCCTGTTGTCTGTCGCACACACATACACCAGAGAAAAGAAAAAAAAAAACGAGAGGAATAAAAAAACGAGAAAAGAAAGCAGAAAAGGTCAGCATAAAAAACCTAATCCATTCCATAATTTCATCAATCCAACTGAAAAGTAATTTTTTCACTCTCGATTTTCACAGCAATACCAAACAGGAATTCTTAATTATCGCCATCAAAAAAGAAAGAGAAGAAGAACAAGAAGGAAAAAGTTGGAAAAGAAGAGAGAAGCAGAAAAAAAAACGTAGAAAAGTCGCACGAAACAAAGGATCAAAGTTAGAGTGAGGAGAGTCGTAGCAGCGAGTGAAAGAGAAATAGAAAGATGTATTCGAATGGCTTCACCCATCATCCCCACCAGCCCCCATTCTATGGAGCACCAAGGGCCGATCGACCATACGGTGGTGGTCGTAATGCAGCTGGAGGTGGTGCAGGAGGAGGTCCTGCAGCCCTAAATGGTGATGCATCCGGAGCTGGACACTATAATAATCCCGGCATGGGCTACCCAGGCGGCTATGGTGGTTATCAGGGTGCTGCAGCAGCACGAGGTAATTTCACGGGCAATTCACCAGCAAATGGTGGAAACTATTATGGCGGTGGTGCGCCTTTTCAGAGAAAACCAAATTTCGTTCCACGCCCGAAGACTTACAGCAACAATAACTATCAGCAACAGCAATCGATGCACAACATCAATTCCATTCCGATGGGTATGCTCTCGAAAGAGGAAAAAGCCGAATTGCAGCGTGAAAAGGCTAAAAATCCTGGCAGGAATTTAGCGAAACCCCAATGGGATAATTTGCAGCCATTTCAAAAGAACTTTTATGTTCCACATCCGAATTCGATTGCTCTAAGCGAACAGGGAGTTAGCGATCTACGTAAAGAGATGCAAATCACAGTAGCAGGCAATGCTGTTCCACATCCGATAACCAATTTCGAAGAATCCTCCCTGCCAGAGTATGCAATCCAAGAGATGAAACGTCAGGGTTTCACTAAACCCACAGCCATTCAATCGCAAGGCTGGCCGATAGCACTATCCGGTCGTGATTTGGTGGGCATCGCTCAAACTGGCTCAGGCAAAACTCTGGCATATATGTTGCCAGCGATGGTGCACATCGTTAATCAGCCACCACTACAGCGAGGTGATGGACCCATCGCACTTGTTCTGGCACCGACACGTGAATTGGCTCAACAAATTCAAACAGTCGTCCGTGACTTTGGCTGTCAGTCAACACCTCAGGAAATTCGACACACTTGCATCTTTGGCGGCAGCTCAAAGGTACCACAGGCTCGCGATTTAGAGCGCGGCGTTGAAGTTGTTATTGCCACACCGGGACGCTTGATTGATTTTCTCGAGAATCGCATAACAAATCTCTCACGTTGCACATATCTGGTGTTGGATGAAGCCGATCGCATGCTCGACATGGGCTTTGAGCCGCAGATTCGTAAAATTATTGAACAAATTCGTCCTGATCGTCAGGTAGTCATGTGGTCAGCCACATGGCCAAAGGAAGTGCAAGCACTTGCCGAAGATTTTCTCACCGATTACATACAAATCAATATCGGTTCATTGAATTTGGCTGCGAATCATAACATTCGACAAATTGTCGACATTTGCCAGGAGGAGGAGAAGCCACAGAAGATTGTTAATCTATTGAAGGACATTGGGCAGGCCATTGCAACCAGTAAAATTATTATCTTTGTCGAAACAAAAATCAAGGTGGAGGAAATTTTGCAAATTATTCGCAACGAGGGGTACACAGCTACTTCGATACATGGCGATAAGTCGCAGGCGGAGCGGGACTCTGTACTAAAGGACTTCCGTAATGGCAAGTCAAACATTCTGATTGCCACAGATGTTGCCTCGCGTGGATTGGACGTTGAAGATCTTCAGTATGTCATCAATTATGATTACCCAAATTCGTCAGAGAATTATGTGCATCGCATCGGACGTACTGGTAAGAAATTTTTAATTTTTCTCTTTTTCAAGATTTTCAAAAATTTCTGTGGAGACATTAAGAGTGCTATCTGGTTCTGGTAATGGGATTTGTGTTTAGATGTTAAGAATTCAGGGATACATATATTTTTTATTTTTTGTTTTTTTCGCCACTGACTTTCTTAGGTTTAAGATTTACAGATATGATCGCGCTGTCTTTGGGATCAATATGAAGGTCGATGGGGTTTGTTAAGCAACTTTTTAAAGCCGCTTGTGCCTTGCTTTTCGTGGGGTTATCATTTTGTTGTTATTGTTTTGTTTTTGTTAATGAAGTTGCAAGAGGACAAATAACTCCTTCCAGATGTATGTGTTTGTTGTTTCTTTCATTTTCTCTGCTTTGGTTATGATGAGTTGACGACGATGAGATCATAGGTGGACTGGCTACCATTACATAATTTTCTTCCATTTGATTGATTGATTTTGTTGAAAGGGGGGGACATGAACATGTCCGTCTGTGGGCATTTTTTTATGGAATCTTTTTAAATGTTTGCAATTCTATCCAAACACTTGTCGAATTTGTTTACTTAGATGGAGATGAAAATTTGTTACTCTAGCTAGTACGGTCCTTGACCAACTTGCGTCAGTTGGACACACTAAGATGATTAAGGTCTCGTTTCATTGGTGTAAACCAGTACTCGATGTACTATAATCATATACATTCGCTCTACATGTCCTTGCCGTCTCAGGCGATTGATTAGCAAATTTGTTTGGCCATTTTGAAAGCGCTGTATATCTCTTAGAATTTGCTGTCCATTCAAAGTGGTGCAAAAATCGATGGAAGTATTTAGCGTTCTAGTCAACCAAGGTTATCTTTACTCGCTTTCACAAACGTCGATGCAGCAACACCGGAATGATTTAAGTATTTTATAGGACCTCTTTAGTGTTTCTTGATAGGATCTTATTGCTCATTAAGCGGCATATACATTGGTCAAATTCTCATCAAGCATGTGAGAGTGTTTAGTGAAAATGAGACACGTATACGTTGTATGTTTGCTTGAAGCAAAATCAAAATGTTTAGATTTTTCGTCAATCAGGTAGGCATGCTTGACATAGTGTATATGCGTGATTGACTGATTGACCATGCATTTGCTCATTTTCGCCTAAACAGCGACGAGACAACATCGCAGGCAGACAGCGGAAGTTTTCAGCCATTCTTTCATCCGCACCCGTTTCTTCCGAATATTTTTACTTTTCTTCTCAAAGCTAGCGCTAATCCCAAAGCGATGCAGCAATCGTCCATGTCACTCATATTTTCTTTTTTAAGTTGAAATCGCACAAGAAACCGCAGATTCTTTCACCTAAAAATCGACGTAATAATAAATGATTGAAGACTCATGCTTGATGTATGTATATGCAACATCAAACAGAACTTACTAATACACTCTCACATGCATGATGAGAATTTCACCAATGTATATGCCGCTTTAGGCCAAAGAAATTGCAACTGACAACAACTGACTCTGATTCGTCGATATTTTGCGTTCCTTCTGTTAACAACTTTGTTTTGCCTCACTCTTGGCCTACCCATTTTGGCGCTTCTGTTGCAAACGTACACTGGTGACAAGTGGTAGCTCGTTGTGTTCTACCAATGATGTCAATACTGTCAGTGTATAGAAGTAGTTGCACAGAATTTTAGGAAATCGTGCTTCTACTGTTGGATTGCAGGCTTCACAGCAATTTCACAAGTCTGATTGCAAGAATCTATATGACAGCGCACCAGCTTGTTTGATTTGAAAGCCTCCTCTTTATTAATCTCTATTATCTATTACATCAAATGCTACGTATTCACGTATCTCCGGACCTAATGCGTCACTTATGGGGTTGACTAAATTTCCGAGACGTGGAACTCTTCTTCAGGTCGCTCTATTTTGGATTACCAAGTTATTGACTAAGAATTTGCTGTTGTTTTTCTATTTGAGTGATTCGATTATTTTTCTTTCGACCTATTCATCAAACCTCAGCTGTAACATGAATCTTTATTGCTTAATTTAGAGACTTTCGCGAGTGCTCGTACTGCTGATCAGATCAATTTTTACTCCATCCGTTGGCATTCGTTACATTTTATACATCTGGATAAACAACTGTCGAGTACATCAAATCTTTACGTTGTTAAGTTAAGTGGAAATACAATGTCACAATCCAAGGGAGTTGTCGCCCCATTTAATCCACTTCTTCCAGACTGTCTTCAACGGATGATGTCCATACCTAAGGGCTAAATTGTATGCAATTTGGCACGAAATATTGTACGTGTGAGGAGTTTGGTTTTCGGGTTCTGTAAAACGGCAGTGCATATACGAGTATTTTGTTTACGTACGACTGAATCGTCACTCGCAATCCGCTCCTTATCCAATAATTAATAGTTGTCTGGAGGGCAGTGACATCATTCCTTGTTGTGTTACTATCATTGACAAAAAGAAGAGAAATCGTTAAAACTTACGAACTTTACACTGCCTTGGTCAGAGTTGTAAAAGAATTTGAAGTCGTTTCAGTTTTTTTTATCGATGCAATCAAAACTAAAAAAAGACTGGGATTTGAAAAATTTGAAGTCACCATTCTTTCGAAGTCATTGCACCAATCAATATTTAGCAATCATAGAATTGAAATCATTTATTGAAGTCAATTGAATTCACGTAGTTTGACTTTAATTCAGCAGTAGTTTAGTTGAGGTCAGTGACTTTAACTTTAAATCAATTGAAGTCAGTTATGTCAACAGAACTTATATGAATTTGTTTAAAGTAAGTGGGTTCCTATCACAACAGTATTTGGTTACAAATACAAATTGGAGTAGAAAAAATGACCATTAGTGAGACTTCTCATTAATCATTGCAACGTTTAAATATCTTTTAATAACACCAACCGTTCAAAACCGTTTCAGCGTTGCTTTTTTATGGAATACAGTAAAAATCAAGCTTCTAGCACTTGTATAAAAAGATTTGTAAGCATTCAAACAATCAAAAGGTCCCTAGGGACTTTCTCGCTAATAGGAGTATTCAATACTTCTAAACCCCTATAAACATATTTACATTCCTACAAATAGCAATGAAAAGAAACATTTCACCAGCTCTTTGGAAAATAAATACATTTTGTGCCAACTAAAGTCAAATGAATTCAAATTACTTTTGTTGATTTCAGAGACTTCAAAAGAGTTTATGTGAATTCACTGCTGACTTCAACTAGCATACAGTGAATTCACTATTTTTTCCCAAAAGAATACAATCATTTGGCTTAATTCAAAGATTGTTTAAAATTGAATGCGTTAGTCACTGAGTTCTAAAGAATGGTCACTTATAGTTTTATTAAATCGCAGTCTCTTATACCAAAACGACTTCAAATCATTCTGGATGATTTAATTCTCTGGCTTAGTGTACTGCAACTTCAACTTCGAATTTTCTAGTTATTTTGGTGATCAAAACAGGGATGTGTCTTCACACAATCACTAGCAACCAAATGAGCCCATCATCAAGAGATCCCTCTGGAACCAGTTGAATTTCTAAATTAAGAGCAAAAACCTAATCAATCTCCCTGGTAAAACATTCAATTTCTTTGCAAAAGCCAAGAAGGCCTTTGAAGTTAATGCCGTCTATATCCACTAGGTTTTCGAAAAAGTATTTCCTTTCACACAGTATGTGTGTTATGTCCTTAACGCTTTGCAGATTACAGCAGATTTTTCCTTCTGACAATTTGTGTCTCTTCGCGTCAAGAAGTGGGCAAAGAGCGTTGGATAATTTATATCCTTCAAGACCTTCAAGACTTAACCACCTAAGGTTGGGAGTCTTTATGGTTTTTTCCTCGATTGTGCTCCTTACTATGCAATGGGGTGGCTTGATGTAAGCAGTCTCACTATTATCGAGAATCAAGTGATGTGATCCGGTCCGAATGTGCTATAACTATCACCTTACATACACTCCTGTTAGTTATTCCAATCGCTGCGAAATTATTTGTCAAAAGTGAGATCATGATTTTGCCTGAAAGATGGCAACTCTTTTTAGAATCAAAGTAATTAATAAATTAAAGTTTCAGGTTGTTTTTTTTATACAAAAACAGCGTCACACTATGCATTGGTTTTTATGACCTGAATAGTTTGTCGTTTACTACCATAAACCGAAAAGTTCAAAAATCTTCAGAAGAAGTAAACGTGTGGCGTCAAATCGCAAAATCTCGGTGGTTAATTCACTGGTTCTGTTTGCGGTTCAATGTTAAATCGCCGTCTTGTTGGAACCACCGCTCGGATATATCGATGTTTTCGAGAGAAAGTCGGTTAACATGTTTGTGAATGCATTGATGCTTGGCTGAACACTTGTGGATTGTGTTCGCTAACGGCAATTTTACTTGCTGACATAGCCGCCGAGCCAAAAGTAGGCCTCGTTCGAGAAATGATTTTTTGGCCAAAATCATTTCCAGCTTCCAATTAACGAACTCATGGCGTTGTCTATGGTCCCCCTTTTTTTTTTTTTTTTTTTTGCGTCAGCGCAATTTTATACAGATATAAGCCCAAGTACAACCGCAAAGTAAGCCGGGTTGACTGTGTGGCGATGGCTAATTCAGCTGATCGCCGTCGAATCAAAAATTCTGGGTCTTTTTTGATACAGGTGGCTTGGCGGCTATGTTTTCTTCATTTCGCACCAATCCCTCTCTTGTTGGTGGCTTTAGATCCAAAAAGTGTTCTCACGCTCAAACCTTTCCATGGTTCGACGAATTGCCTGCACACTAAAGCCATGATGACGTTCTAGCAAGCGTAAAGCGGGGCATGTTGAAATGGCAAACTTAACTGAATATTTTGACAGCTGGATGTCATTGGTAACTTTGACAGCTGTTGAAACATAACAAACAAACTATCATTGCTATCTGGTCACCCTTTATTTAATACATCAAATATTGTCCATCATGGTCTATTTTTTTCTTCCAACATTTTGGAAGAGACATATGGTAATGCCTCTTTTGTAGAAGTCAGCAGACTCATGGGTAAAAAAGTTTTCCAGGTACGTTTTGATCTCATCTTCGGAAATGAATTGCAGGTTGAATTGTAGTCAAAAGACGCAAGGTCGGAGGGTACAGTGGGTGCAACACAACTTCCCAGCCAAATGAATTTATTAAAGCTGTGTCTGGCGTTGTCATCATGGAAAACAACGCAACAGTTTAGAAACATATACTCTACTTTATAAATGCTTAAGCTTTGTTCAATAAGGTGACAAGAATTAAATCTTTCGCTTTACGAATATACGGAGAAAACAATAATCACCCTAAAAATGATTTTTTGTTCACACTATTCTAACAATAGTACTATAGAAAGTACTTTCAATGATGAAATTAAAAAATGTTGTCACAAAAAATACCATATGCATATCCAGAGAATTAGAAGACAACAAAAATCACATCACAGAGTTACAAATTGTGAAAGGAGTCGCATAGAGAAGAACTTTTTAGAAAAAGCTAAAGTGTAATGGAGAAGTGACATAAAAATAGGGACAGTGATATCCAATTGACACGTAGTTGTATTAGTTGAATTGAGTTTCGAAAAAAAAAAAAACACCCCTTCACATAACTAACAGCCTTTAATATGTGTCTGCAGCTGTTGTAGCACAAGCTTCTCTATAATTCTGCCTTCAGTGGGTAGCAGTTGGACATTTCCATGTCCATTTTCCATGTCTCCGGAAATACTGCATTAGTCATTGATTTATTTAAAATTTTAGACAATTTGAGATCAATAGTGCATAACACGTCACTAATCACTCCCACTTAACATATTTGCTTTTTTTTTTTTGTTCTGAATTCATTAATTTGTAATACATTTTATATAAGTTGAATGGTTTATGAGTCGACTTATTACGATTTACAATTATATATGGCACCCAGGGAATGACTTATTTAAATCACAAACACTTTAAACTAAGAATACATTGAACTTATTTGACATAGCCTTGAAGTCATCCTTGTCGTTTTATTTACTGTTAAAATATGTAACTTGCATATTTACATCGAATGGTATGTACTAGTATATCTTTTAAGTTATTCTTAGCTACCGCGTCGCTTGTGGCCCTTGAAACAATTCTATGTGCCGTTTTAATTGTGTCCAACGCCTCACGGCTATGAATTTGTTGATGTTTTTGCATTTAGACAACTCAAAGTATGGGTTTCTGATGAATTAAGCCTGAAAAAAATCATCAACAGAGTTAACATCTGCAATACGTTGTTGAAACGCAATGAACTCGAGGCATTTCTAAAACGTAGAAGGTGATACTTTGTTAGGAAGGCTGTGGAATTGCAAGAAAATTTTCCATATAGTCAAACGGTTTATTCTCAGTTGTATTGTGATTTAATCTCAATCGGAAGATTAAGCCGGTCTGAATAGCAAAGCTGTTGTCTTCCATAACGACCACTCTCGCCCGACCACACAATTTTTTGAAGTCTTGAAAGATTATGAGAGCATGGTTGGGAGGTTTTGATGTACTTACCGTATAGTCTATACATTCTTTGACGACTATTATTTGATCCCGTTTCTGTAGAATTCTCTCAATGTGATTGAGCTAGCTTAAAGACAAGTCTGTAAGAACGACTTGATTCAATCAAAAACACAGGAGTTCTTTCCCAATAGCATCATGAGCTTATCCCAAAAATGATGAAGCATTGTCAATAACGCCGGCCAAATAAGACCTCTAGAAACTCCATCAATCGTTCTTTTCAAATCGATGATGACGATGTGCAGATCTTTCAGAGTTTCGCGTTTTTTTTCCATCATTGTTCGTTAACTTTCGCAGTCGCATCATACTATATATCGCCCTGCCTCCATCAAAGCAGACCGACAGACTTGAAGTTTTATATCGTCATATAAAAAGTCTCTGCGGTTTTTTGTCACTAGATGGTGTTGGTGTCCATTTATCTGAAAACACTTATCTGATTGTGTCAAACGAACACGTGTTTGAAACGTGATGTCAGGCTACATTTTTTGTGAAGACAGCTGTGTAACAGATTTGAATATGAGTGAAATATCTGAAGAAATGCGCTTTGGGATGCTTTTTTTTTTACTATAAAAATGGGAAAAACACTGCAAAAACATGCTGAAAATTTTCTACAGTTTACGGTGAGAATGCTGTGAGTGAACGCCGGACACAGGAATGGTTTGTTCGTTCCGGAAATTTCGATGTAAAAGATGCACCTCGCACTAGTCGGCCTGTCACTGAAAAAGTCGATGAAATTTTGCAACTGATGGAGCAAAACCGGCACGGAAGCTAACCACTAAACATCAACCGTATGACAGTTTGGAATCATCTAAAACGAGCAGGCTACTCAAAGAAAGAAATTTAATTGACCGAATAACCATCAGAAAAACGCTGCTGAAACGTAACGAAATGGAACCATTTTTGAAGCGATTCATTACGGGCGATGAAATACGATTAAATACGAGAATATCCAACGATCATGGTCAAAGGCCGGTGATCGACCATAAACGACTTCAGAGCTTGGATTGGCGGTAAACAAGGTTATGTTGAGTGTTTGGTGGGATTGGAATGGAATTGTCTATTATACGAGCTGCTAGAACGTGGCGAAACCGTCAATTCGATCCACTACTGTGCACAACTCGACCATTCCAGTTGTCTTCCACCATCACAATACTAGGCCACACACAACTTTTATGACCCGGAACAAATTGACGGAGCTTGGTTGGGAAGTTTTGATGCATCCACCGTATAGTCCGGACCTTGCACCCTCTGATTACCATTTCTTTCGGTCTTTGCAAAACTCTCTTGATGGTAAAAAAGATCCGCTGAAAATCACATGGCCAAGTTTTTCGCTGCTAACCACGGAAGTTCTACACCAAAGGAATTATGAAGCTACCCTAAAAATGGCAAAAGGTCATAGATAATAATGGTCAATATGTACTTGATTGAAATTGATTTTGAATAAAGAACATTTTTTTTCAAAAATGTACCAAAAAACCGCGGAGACTTTTTATATGCAGTTTCTCATATATTTTCATAGTATGCGACATTAGTTTTACCTATCGGTATTTGTTACAGTTTAACATTTAGCCGTTGCCTTTATGCAGTAAAATACTGGTGAAGCTTTCGATCGTCCCCATTATAATTCCTGCCTTTCCTCTTCGTGCACGACGGTCCAGAGAATGAAGTACGAGTGAAGTCTTCGATTAGCAATTCATCATTATTGCAAATCTCGTTTATCGTCGATAGCATGTTACCATGCTTCAATATATCAGTATATATAGCGAGTCTGTCTTCTCTGATTCCTAACACAACGTATCTGCCGCTATCGCTTTTGGCTTTTTGCGTCCGCTTTTTTGCATCACATTCTGCATAATATAGCGCAGACGGAACTAATAGTTTTCGCTGTATTCCGTCAACGTGTTTCTTTCTGTACTACTTTGATATTTTTTTTATTGAAATCTTTCCACGTATTATTCGACGCTGACTTTCTTGTGGTTATCTATTTGAGTTTGGTTTCTGATGCTGCAAAGTATTTAAATGCCGAGACTATAGCCTCGTATTCGAAGTTCGATTCCCCGATGTGCACGTTCAAGTCTGAATTGATGTCCATTGTAAAAGTCAGTTTAAAATTTCATTTTTGTTTTTCTATCTTACCAAATTCGCTTACTTTAAAAAATCAATTAATTAAATCTGCGAATAAAATCAATGATTTCATTTGACAAGTGCAACATTAGCTACCTCTAACAATTCTGGCGGATTGGTTCCGTACCGATAAGATGATTTCGCTTTCTTATATTTCAATTCACCTGCAAACACACTTCTCATATTTTCTCTTATATACCAGTGCTCGAATGAGAACTCCTCCAGAGTGAGAAAAGAAAACAAAAAACAGAACACTTTTATTGTTGGATACACTTGTATTGTTCAAACAAAATACAAAAGACTCACTTGACTCTGAGTCACTAATAAAATACCACATATCTAACATAGCTAATAAATAAAACATAAAAAAAAGGGATCTCAAACCATTAGCGACCAAAAAGATCTCCACAAAATCTACCCTCTTGTTCACAAAAACATATGCCACCATCATACACTGCAAAGCTGGTATATACTTAATTATCTCAGGTGTACCATATTACAAAAGAAAGTGCATGTTTATCGCACATTACCAGTGTCCAAAGTAAAGTTTCATGTCTCAGTTATTAGTAAATATAAAAACAGATTTCACGTTACTAATAACTTAAGTACTTTCGTCGATTTTTTCATTTCCATTGCAAAGCGTTCTACTGTTTTTCGTTCTTTCTATGCTCATAAGCACATCTATTTTGTTTTATTTTTTTTTATTTTTATATTTTGCTACACTTCGTCTTTGATTTTGAGCAAACACAAGCGAGACCGTAAATCATGCATCAAAATGTGAAATTGCATTTTTTTTTTTAATTTTACACATGTATTTGTATGTATTGTTGTACTATCCGAAAAGTAAATTACCCGTGACCCACTGTATGAATATAATTAAGCTGTGACCCCCTTTGAATATATTTGAGAACTCAAACTGCAATGAATCCGATTTGTTACGATTACTTTGACGTATACTCATATTGTGATAGGTATTCATTTGTTCATGTAAAATGCAATTACAATACTTAAGTTCACATCATGCTTGTCTATTGATCCATAATCGATAACTTTGTACTGTGGTCAACACGCTTTAGGTATAAAAATAGTTCAGCTGGATAGAGAAACTCGATGCGGAAGACAGAAAAAAAAATTTAACTTACCAATTTGTTTGTTTTTTTTTTTTTTTTAATATGATAATTTAATTTTACCAAAAACATGTAATTGTGTCAGACCTTGAACTTTACTCGCTTTTAGGAAGCACTCCATGTATTTTAGGGAAGGGAATAAGTCAGTTTTATTTCTCCCCTGTATAGGTAGTGTTAGGTGTTACGTGTTTACTTTAAATTGGTTATTGAGTTTCGAAATACGTAACTAAAATTTGACGATTGATGGGAGTGGTTTTATTTTCATATAAGAACGCATTGGAAACTGCGTGCGTTTTGATGAGTGTTTAAATCGAAACAAGGTACTTGAATGGTGTTCACGATCTAAAACTTCATGACAATACTCCTGCGCATCAGTCGTTTTTGGAAACACTTTTCTTATCCAAAACAGTTGGGGTGATGAATTACCAAACCCCATACTCGCTGGATCTATTCTTCGGTGACTTTTCTTTTCCCAAAGCTGCTACGGAAGGAGATCGTTTCGTTTTAATGAGGTAGAAGCTATTCAACGAAATACTGGAGGAAGATTTCTCGACGGCTCTATAACCCACCAACAATTTGTATAGAGTAGAGCAAGCATTGTACTAATTGAACAAAAGGTTTTGTTCAACTATAATTTGTCCAATTGCTTTCTGAATCACAGCTAATATGACAGCGCATGTTAAACAGAAGCTTCATAGTCAAAAAGCCAAAAAATCTGAAGCAATTATATTTCGGGCATATGGAAGTACACATTATCACAGATAAAGATGAACGTATACCTGGGGCACACATTTACTTACAATCTAAGTATCGAAAAACACCTTGAAACCATCTCTTCACTGCCTCTAAAACGACCATCAATTGACGTGGATAAATGCAACATCAACAGCTAGCAACATCAAAAACATTGGGGCGCAGATGTAAGGGTTCAAAAGGAGGAATATAAAAACAGCTACGGTTCTACGTTCTAAGCTATTCTTTCGACTACCATTCCACCCACATACAACCTTGATCAGAAAGAAAGTTCCCGGAATAAACACCGTGTGGCGCTCCCATTGTTCCGATTTGAGTTCTGTGTGTTTGCCGATTTTTTTACAATTTACAATTTACAACAACGAACTTGTATTAAATTTAGCATAAAAAACGGATTTAATGGTGCACGAACGTTGGAAATGTTGGAAAACGGTCGTTTACTAGTGGCACGAGCGGTATAAAAGTGGTCGTGAATCACTTGAAGATGATGAACGCAGTGGCAGACCATCGACATCGAAAACCGACCACAACATTGATGAAGTAAAAGAAATGTTGGTCAATAACCAACAGACAGTAAACAAAGTGTATTATTTGGGCGTTATGTGACGTTTGCGTGAAGCAATTCGCCAAAGAGACCAGAATTGTGGGCAGAAAACTCGTGGATTTTGCACCGTGATAACGCACCGTCGCACAGTGCCATCATTATTCGTAATTTTCTGACGAAAATGCCATCCAACAGCCACCGAATTCACCTGATTTGGCTACGGGGAACGCGTTTCAGCAGCCGAGAGGAAGTAATGGAAAAATCGCCAACACACACAGAGATAGATGTACTCTTGGCTACGTAACTTTTGCAAATGTCAAGCTATGATGCTAAGATTTTGAGGGAATATCAACAACAGATGTACCAACTTAACAAAAAACTTAAACAGAACTCAAATCGGAACAATGGGAGCAACACACGGTGGTTATTCTTTCTGATCAAGGTGGTATGCTTCTAAAAGACACTAACTTATCACCACGATGAAGGTGGTAATGTCAATGCAATGGAAAATAACCAAATTGCACAGCATAAAGTTATAAATTCTCCACCGAGAAGATTCCGTGGGTTAAGAAATCGATCTAGTTTGCAGGATATCCACAGATAAAAGTCAATACCTCAGTCAATAGCAAGCAAAGTTGGAAACCGCAACCACATTGTATTAGCTGGAGCTAATAATGGACGAACAACTTTGATGCAAGACCATGAATCCACAGAGAAACCTGTAACCTTTATTGTTATTGACAGCTAAAAAACTACTTCAAAAGTGATTTTAAAACAGAAGAAATATTAACCATATTCATTTTCCAAAGAATGATTCATTGGTACTCTGTTCCATCTTCAGTATTCCCAGACAGCAAGAAGATCTTCTTCCATTAAAACACATTCAGATATAGAAAACAAATTCTAAATTGAGAATTTTAAACAATTATATCCTAATAGCAAGGCGATTATTCAAAATAATTACTTCTATAATGTTTAACAAGTCAGTAGCCTCTATAATGTATCAGTTCTGGGGTGTCTTTAGGCCAGGAATATGATCTTTGCACTACTATCAAGTTTCTTTTTGAGCTGGCGTTGAGTGTTGCTTAAATATTCATTTCACAAAGTACACGTGGCTCCAGAAAGGATTCATTACCTTCAAAATGGCATTTAATAATCCTTTTGGGTAATTTTGTCACCTCTTTCGAAGCTGTTGATTTGCTTCCCATTAGAAAAAAACAGAGTATGCAATAGTGTT
Source organism: Volucella inflata (assembly GCA_928272305.1). Classification (NCBI taxonomy): domain Eukaryota; kingdom Metazoa; phylum Arthropoda; class Insecta; order Diptera; family Syrphidae; genus Volucella; species Volucella inflata. Next base: position 71,271,862 of record OV743719.1, read on the forward strand.
GTGATGTCTGATGATAGACCGGAATTTTCTTCGGACTACCTCTTGTCATTTTTGGGATCTGCGGATTTGTTCGAACATGAATAGCTTTTCATGAGAGAAGAGTAGATTTTGCTACTTGGCTTGCGGACCGGCTCTGGAGATGAATATATGTATTTTTTCAACTAAGTTCATCTAACAAAAACGTTTGATGATTTCTTTTTTTTCTCATGAAACCATTTAAGTTCCATTCGGTCGCTTTTTTATGATTTTTCGGTTCATGAATGTATTTATTCTCTTCTTTGTCTTGAACCGTAATGACCTAAAACTAACAAAATCGTTAATGTTAAAAGAGATTTTCAAATAGACGGCTAAGTAGGCTGTCATTTGATTTCTTCCACATTATTTATAAAAAATTATGTTTAAATAATTTAGAAAGGCAGGAGGCACATTATTATATTATCAGAAGAAAACAGTGAACGCAAGGGCAGCATTGCTAATATGAAAGCAGAAATGAAAGATTGGTTTGTGGTAAACTAGCATCTATAATAGGAGAAAGCAAATTGCTTAACACAAAAGACGGAGATCTATAACTTTGTTGTATTAATTAAATTTGTTCAATTGCACTCAACGATAAAATTGCTTAGACTAATTGATCGCTAATATGTCTAGAACACCTTAAAATAATAAAAACCAGAACTTTTCCAACCCATGCCGTGTCCTTCCGCGCCGTTAAAACAAGACATCAGCTTAGCTACCTCACTCAAGTAAAAATCATCTTGACAAAGCTAATCCGTGTAATTTTAGGTGACTCTCGGAAGATAACTTCAGAAAGTTATTAGAAGAGATCTAGCTATGCAGTATATGCCTGCTCTTTTATTCTTGAACAAAATCTTTTGGGTCGTATTCGTTAGTTTGGGTTCTCTAAAAGACGAATGTAAGATCTTTGTCATAGTCAAAGATTTATAGAGGCGTTTGTGGTATTGCTGTAAAGTTTTGATTAGCATCTGGCTAATCTCAGTTTAGGTACGTTTCAGTCACACTGAGTTATAGGCTTTCTGCAATTCTCCCTTTTAACTCGACATGCAAATTCGTGTAGTCTTTTTTACTGCTTGACGAGGTAGCTTCGGTTATTGATTGAATGGTGTTTTTTTTCCAATTTTTCGATTTTTCAATTTTCAATTTTTGTATTGAATTGTATAATATTGAATCACTATAAGTGGCATGTTTAACTGATAACTCTCCAACTGAGCTTCTGCAACTGACATTACTTGGATGGGTTACTTGAATGTATTAAGGCGCCTTTATCAACATGACCTTATATTCCTGTCGATAAAGATACCAACTTTTTAAACTTTAATCATAATGCCGCATTTGTTTTAAACCTTTGCGTTATCAAATATTGGTCATTTGATGTTATTTGTGTGTTTCTGATAGGCAGTCATTGCTGCCAAGCAGCCGTTCCTTGTTAAGAACCGCTGCAAAAAAAGTTAACTATTATTAAATCTTGTGCAGTTAAAAGTCCATCAGAAGTGGTGCAACTGAAATTTACCCAATCTGACAGGCAACAATTGAAAATTGGGTGATCAATTCGAAGAGATTTTGAATTAGAAAATATCTTCAATTAGAAATTGAACCCACTTCATTGCGCGTCACAAGAATCGGAATACGTTTCCTTATGACTTATAGCTATTCAAAATGATTACAGGCGATGATTCAAAGAATTGAATCCTACTGCTTACCTACCTACTATATATTACTCCGATCAATTGTTTGTTTAATATTAATTATTTTTTTCTAATTTAAGGTCGTTGTCAGCAATTGGGAACTTCGTACACGTTCTTTACACCGGATAATGCCAAGCAAGCACGTGAGTTGATCTCCGTTCTAGAAGAAGCTGGACAACAGCCGCCCCCTAATCTTGTTGAATTAGCTCGAAATGCATCGAAGGGTGGTAATGGTGGAAATGCCAAACGTTGGCAACAAACTCAACAGCAACAACAGCAAATGCAGCGCAATAATCCATTGAACTATCAGGCGAACAGACAACAACAACAACAGCAACAGCAAAAGACATTCCATGCCGCTAACAACAATTCTTGGAATCAATCACAACAATGGCAAAATCATGGCATCGGTAATGCTGAACAAAGGACAACATTCCGGCCACAACGACCCATGCAACAACAACAGCCACGTCCAATGCTCGGTGGCTATCATCATCAAGCGAATGGTGGAGGCTATATGCCAGGACCACCACCGCATATGCAGTATCGACCACGAAGCCATCATCCACAATTCATTCCAAATGGTAATCAACAGCAGCAACAACAGCAACATCATCATATGCGCTACAATCAACAACAACAGCAGAAGCCAATGTATGATAAGGCAACTGCCGATGGAGTCCAAGCAAATGGTGTTGGACAACAACAACAAGGACAGCAGCAACAGCAACAAAATGCGTATTCTCCATCGCATCATGTTGCAAATGGTGGTGGCACTGGCGAATATCCGAATAATGTGTCAACACCACCATCGACAGCTATGTATGCAGCTCCAGCACAGTCGCCACCAGCTGCAGCGTATATGTATGATGCCAGTGGCGTTATGGCATCGGCAGTCGCAGCTGCGGCCGCTGCTGCAGCCGGAGCACCATTTGGATCTTATGCAACAGGAGCGCCACCACCACCACCACAATCTGGTGCGGTGTATTATCACCCTCAATTTACTGCGGTGAATCCGGCAGCAGCCGCTGCCGTAGCAGCCGCAGCTGCAGCTGATGCTGCCGCTCTCCAGCAGTAGAGCGCCGGTGGTATAGGCTAAACAAACAAACAAAAAAAAAAAACAAAATTATTATTTTTTTTTTTCGTTCCAATGAATTCCAATTGTTTGCCTCCTCTGCCGCCACGCCCACTCACATTGAAATCAAATTACCTTAACCAAGTTTTTATTATTATTTTTTTTCTATCTCACATTTGTTATTTTGTTCATATTCTCTCTTTTTCTCTCACTCTTGTTTGTTAATTTTTTTCTCAGAGATTTTTTTTTTTTTTTCATTTATATTTAATTTATTTATTAGTATTAAATTAAACAAAAACAACAAATCGGTAAGAATCGCATTATCCACAAGGAAAATACGAAAAATTAACTCAAAAGTAAAATTGAAAACAAAAACTAAAAAAAACAAAACTCGTTACTCTCTCCATTCATACATATTTGGTTTGCTGTACGAAAAGCATTCACCTTCGATGGAAGAAGTGCAACGAGTTTGCGCGTCACGGTTAAACGACATCTAAAACAGTTATTTCGTTAATTTTTTTTTATTTTTCTGTTTTGTGACACGTATACGTATAACCATACATTATTTGTTTTATTTTTCAAAGTTTTTTTTTTATTTCTTTTTCTTTTGTCAAAATTAAGTGATCATCGTTTAGGAGAAATTTTTTGAAAGAAAACAAACAAAAACAAGAAACAAAAAATTGTTTTTATTTGGAGTTTATCCCTCCGAATTATTGTAAAATGCTAAAGTTTCGCAAGAAACAAAACTTATATTATTATTGCCTTTCCTACAAGACTTTTTTTTTGTATTAGTTTTTAGTGGAACCCCTCCTCTCCCTCACACTCGAAAGGTGGTACATTACCATCTTTCGATTGTTAGATATTCGAATCGCATTTCTCTTCCAAGAAAAAAAAAAAAAAAAACACAAAACAAAACAAAACAAAATACAAATACAAATACATTCGGAATAGAATTTCGAAAATTCGAAGCTAAAGCTAGCTTTTAAAAATGACAACTCTAAGACTTATTTGCGTCGTCATTTGTTAAATTTTTTTAGGAAAAAAAAAAATAAAACAAACAAACAAACAAAAAACTAACTAACAAACAAAAAAGAAATTAAAAACAAAGCTTTCTTAAGGCATTTTATCCAATTCGGGGCGAACTTCGAATTGCGAAACAAAAGAAAAAAAAAAATTTCTCTCGTTTTTTTTTTTAATTTCCAATTCGATTTGATTTAAATTCTCTCGTTCACATTCTCGATTATTAATTCTATTTTTTTTTTGTTTTTCTTATTTTATTATTATTTTCATATTTTTTTTTTTTTTTTTTTTTTTTTTAAATATTTAAATAAATAAAAATGTAATTATTTTTGTTTTTGTTTTATACACGAATTTTTTCTGAGTAAAGAAGAAGAAATGAAAACAAAAGAAAGCTCATTTCTCAAATTGAAGAAGAAAAATTTATTAATACTAAATAAATAACGCATAAGTGTAAAGAAGAAAAGAGAAGAGGATTAAAAAAGAAGAAAAAAACAAAGAAAGAAATTATGAAAAACAAGAATTATTTACTATATATAAAGATATATATAATACAAGTGAAGAATTATATAACCTATTCAAGAATTACACAAAAATTAATATACAACACATAAACACGCAGTAAAAAAAAGAAAACAAAACAAAAATCAAAAAAAAAACAAAAAACAAAAAACAAATAAATACAAAGAAAAAGAAAAATACAAAAAAGGAAGAAGATGAAGAAGAAAGCAAAAGAAACAACAAACATTTAAAAATAATAATAATAATAATACATAATAACTTTGAAAATGTGAATTGTAATGAAATAATTATTAAAACGTTCTCATATCTCTGGTTTTCTTTTAAACACATGCATGTTCTTGTGAATCGTTTCAGCTATGTTTCTTTTCCATTTACCGTTTCTCTGTTGCTGTTGCTGGCAACCAGGAATGCCAGTTGCCAGTTGCCAGTTGCCAGTTGCTGGTTGCAGTTAGTGGCTGACTTCTAAGACACTGGGCTTAATCACTTCGCTTCGGGGCTTAAATTGTTCTCTTTTAGGTGGAACCATCACCAAAATATACAAATTTTTACCTACAAAAAAAAAAAAAAATAACAACAACGCAACAGGAGGATGCTTCTCAATGGTGGTGGGGTTTTTTTTAATGGATCTCGTTTTATTGGACAAATCAGTGGTTATTATTTTTATTTCTCAAATATAAGATTCTTTTCTGTAAGTAAGTTCATCTCTACATGTTTAATTCGAATTTACACAGTGACAAATATATTCTGTTCGAAATTGAAATTAGCCCTAAGTAATAGAATTTTTGCATGGTTTACTGATTTATAAATAAATTACAGAGATCCCTTTCGATTTTATATAAGCCTCAAGCGCATGAAGACATAACCCACAACCCCTAGGTATATATCGTCCCATATGTTTTAAATGACTTGCTTGAATTTACTGATATTTCCACAGGTCAGGTGATGATGGTGGTAACTTTGCCACACATATAGAATTCAAATTATTGTGACACCAAGTCTGAGTTGTGTGATGGGACTTTATTTTGTTAGTAACCATCTCCAATAATTCCTATTGCATGATTGAGCTTGGTGGTGTCGATGTCGCGATGGTTATCTCATTGGACTATCACGTTCGATCCCCGGCATCGCCAACAATTTTTCGAAAATTGCCTATGAAAAAGCTTCTAAGGAGTGCCGTTCGGATACGGCGATAAACCGTAGGCCCCGCTCAGATGTGACAAAAATGACAACATGAGCAACACAAATGAGTGTCAAGAAGCTAGGCCATGGCCCATACCGGGCTGCCAGCGCCAATGTTTTTTTTTTTTTTTTGATTCAGCTCGTTGGCAATATTCAGAGTTAATTTTCACATATGTATTTCCTAATGGAAATCAGTGGAGAAAATTAACTTCTTTTACGCAGGGCAGGTCTTCATACAGCACACTACATTCTGATGATTGCAATTGTTTTTTTTTGCAGAGAAAACAGTTTCATTTGAGAAAGAGAGCTCGTCATCAGTATGCCATTGAAGAATGGCTTTTAAACGTTTGCAGAAGCGGCTTTCAATCCATGTTGACCATTTCAAAGGTTTTAATTTTTGCCCTGTCCTTTTATTTATCAACGGTGTTGAAAACAAATGTTCCTTTGCCTTGAAAAGCGCAGTTAATTTTTTTATTTTTGTAAAATTAACTCTGGGACTAGCTGTATCTTTTCCAAAAAAAAAAAAAACAGGCAATTAGAATACATTTGTCACTGTGTAGTTAAAAAATCATTCAGTTAAATGTGAAATTGTTTATAGTAGCTAAGCGAGAGTGGAGCTCGAAATTTGACTGATTCATCGGCGTACTTCAGGAGGGAAGTTAACCAAATGTGATCTGGAATTTCAAATAATAACCATAGCATTTAGTACTAAGATGGAAACTGGTAATTTATGATGATTTACTTTTTTAAAGTCAAGAAATTACAATTATAAATATATATAATGTATTTAAAAGTTTTTAAACGGTTCGGGGATCATCTTTTGAAATGAAAACAGAGAGGAACTTTTACTACTTCCGATTTTCAACTATGGATCTAATTTTGTTGTTTTCTTTATTTTATTTGTTCCATTGGGTATTTTTTTTTTCTCAAAATGTATGAGTATGTTATTGTACAACTTCAAAATATTTGTTACCGGTTAAAAATGTAAAAAATTATAATATTATTTTTTAAACTTACAAAGTGCCAATAATTATCACTCATTTTGAATAAACATGAAAAGTTAAGAAATCTAAACTAATTGTAACTTAATATTTTAAATCGATTGTCAGCAAGTTGTAATCTAAAATCTAGAATTTTTTTTAAAGTGACTTCTCTTCTCGTATTTGTTTTAGTTCTTTGCATGCAATATGCTAATGCAAATGAATTGCATTTTTCTTTTCATAATCGTTGAAATAAGAAACGTGTATAATTACATCGAATGTTACGTATTTTTTTCTGTGTAATCTCCATTGCCAATGAGCTGCTTATGCTAAATTTGTGAACCTTGAACAAGATCACTTTTTTTTGAATCAACTCGTTCCTAAGGCTTTCTGCATCTAAATGCTCCAATTGTTTTTCTTTCGGCCTCCTATTTTAAAATCGGTTAAGGTTTTGATCCCTCATCCAGTAACCCTTTATCTTCAGGTGCTTTTATGAAATTACTAAAAGTTGCCTGAAAAGCTTTTAACGCCCTAGTTAATAAAACGATATCATCGACTGAATATAAGACATCCTTGTCTCCTTAATATGCACATACAAAAGAAAACCTTGCGCATTGTTAACAAGGAACTGGTGTACGTTTCTTTAGTCAAAAATTTGAATATTTTGGTGGTGCATTTAACTTTCGTTCAAACTTTTTTTCCTACATACCTCGGGTACATTAACGCCTCTATTTGAATAGGTTTGTATGCCGACTTGCCACCTACAAACACACATTGACTGCCAAGGAATTTAAAAACATTGCTTTTTCGACTGTCTACAACGTGTATGTTTTGTATTGTATTTGACAATTTTTTACTGATCGATGTTGGTTGCAATTTTTCGTGTTGCGATTGCCTTTATACAGGCAAAGAAAAATTGCGAGCCATTTATACCTATATTTTTCGACTGTTGCTCATTCTATGTGATCCGGCCCGGATTATTATCATTATTGCTTTGCTGACTTGGTTTCATAGAATTGTTTGTTTCCTTTTCGTTAAAGTGGTCTTTTCATCTATTGAAATTTCGTTGTTCTCCATTGAGAGGTATATTTGTTCATCTTCAACATATTTCAGAGATTGACACTTTTTTATAGTTTTTGTTTTATAGTCTACCTCAAGATGCACCTTATAAGTTTCGCGCTTTACCTGTTTTTTTTTAGGTCGGCGTTTGAAGGCTTGCCTTTTGCTACAGCCATTTTCTTGCCATTATTTCACCACCACGGTTTTGATTTATATAAGCATAGGTTGTGCATTATTTTCTACGTACCTTCTTAGTTCATGCGCCAAATAATGTGCCCAAAGTTGGCCTTTATCATTGTTTTTCGATACGCCAGTTCAGTTCCTTGACAGATGTTTTGGTTCATTCGGGTGTCTGGTTTCTTAATAAATAATTGTTTCAGCAAAAGTCGGTGCAGACTTTAGATCACTTTAAAGTCGTATACTCCCGTTTTTCCCCGCTGGGCTTCTCGCTTAGTTTCACTTCGATTTACTGTCCTCGATTGATATTTCACTTAAAAGTTCGTCAGAGTGGCGCCCAAACATTTTTGACATAATTTCTTACGGGTTGCAAGTTTTAGTGGCCTGTCCTGTTTCCGACATTTCGCTACTTGGTTTCTTGACATCATATTATTATATATCCTAATAGGTTTTTTTTTTTTTCAAAACTTATTAACATCATTGTGATGATATTCCAGCTAACGATACGAAATATTGCTCCACACGGAAACCATTGAGCTCTAATACTACGAGTAACTTCTTCTCTAACAAACAACAAAAGAAGATGGATAAAAATCTGCATAAAAATAGTATTTTAGTAGTTTAGCTGCAAAAATTTTGAACAGTATTTCCATGAAGATCTTTTAAAGGTTAGTAGCTTCAATTTTCATCCTCCGTAAGTCTGTTTTTTGGTCATCTAAATCCTTTTTTCCGACTCAGTCGAATATTTGTAAACATTGGTTTCCCATATCTGAAATTGGAGCTATGACACTTTGTTTAGTATTCCTGTAATGACAAAATTTGCTAGTAAATAAGACTTGCGATTTCTTGATGATCCTCAATAGTTTGAGGAGATATTGCATCAGCGAGCAAAGGTTTTAATTATGACCAGGTATTTCAAAAGTTGAAACTTCTTAATATAAATAGAAATCTATATGATAGTCACATTCATAATTCATAATTGCAATATAGATAGGAAATATTTAAACAGGCTACACCATTTACAATTGCTAGACTTTGTACTGTACCTTTAATATAACAATCTCTGTTGATAGGAATACCTTTAGCCGATACCAACCGAATGCCTCTTCTTATTCCGTTAATATTAGAAAGGCAAAGTATTTTTTTTTTTTATTTCTAAATGACGATAAATAAACTAGAAAGGACAAAGTTATTTATTGTTTACCTTACAGACATGTATTGAAATAGTTAAAATTGTTGGCATTAACTAACATTCGAGTATCATATATATTTTAGTATTTTAATTCACTATTTGTTTAAAATAAAAATGAAAAAACAATTATAATTCAATTTGTTTGTAAATTAAAGAATGCTGACAACGAAAAACAGCAGTGTAAATTAATTAATCAATTAAATTGTTCGCTTGTTAATAAAAATGTTGGCATTTAATGTTTGCATTAGATTGTTATTGTAAGTTGTTTTTCTATAATAGTGAAATTTTGAATAAAAACCTTGGTTAAAACATACATACATACGTACGAATACAATTTGAATTTATTTTATTTTGATTTATTCTTTTTATTGAAAATAAATTGTAATTTTAAGAAAAGAAAAATTGTTGCATTTTCTTTAAATTCACATCGCTAACTTTTCTTTTACACATGAAGCAAGATGGAAAAAAAATAATAAGAAGAAAACGAACCAAAGTGAACATTAATCTACGAGTATACTAATATCATAAAGAGGAAAGATTTGTAAGTTTATTTGTAATGAATAGGCTCAGAAACAACTTGGCCGATTTAAAAAAAAATCGTTCACCATTAGAAAGCTACATTCTTGGTGAGTAACATAGGCTATATTGGATTTTCAAAAAGTTTAGGGTTCCGTACGAAATCTCGAATAATGTAACCCAAGGTGCAAAAAAATTACTCATAAAATTCCTTACATCGCGTACGCTGCGAAAACTATTGACAATAGAACAAAATAATGTTCCACAATTTTAAAAAACACATTAGAGTCTACCATAAAGTCCGTGATAGGATATATATAACTATAATAGTTTCTTCGCTATAACTACTTTTTCATGTTACAAAATTACTAAAATCGGTAGTAAATTTTCAGACCATGTTATTGGTACATTGGTATTAATCCTTTCCAAATAAATTGCTTTATTTTCAAGTATGGTTAAGCACCTACAGATAAATTTTTGAATCTTAAAAATCGCATATGTAAGATCCGATTTAAGAGAAGGTTTAAGAGATATCACGAACTTAATATCTAGGCATATGATCAAATATAATATTACTATGTTTCCGCAGAAATTTCGTTCGCGTAGTATTCGTTACGCAGCAGTCGTAATAAATATTTTGATTTCGTTGTTTTCGTTCTTTGATATTATTAAAACTAAGTTTAATTAAAAGTTCTTTCCAGAACTACATACAATTTAAAAGTTCTCCGAACTGAACCAAAATGCCTAAAAGGGGAAGGTCTCAACTTTTTAAAAATAGTTTACAGGCAAGGACAACCAAAATACGTCGAATTGGAGAATCTTGATTTGATAATGAAAATCGTCTTGCACGTCAAAGGGAATACGCATCGCTATCGCGTGCAATGGGATTGAGCGCCGAACGTTCACAGCGTCTTGCAGAGCAAAATTTGCGAACCTCACAGGCACGCGCATGAAATTCAAGTGCCGAGGGTACGCAGCAGCTTGATGAAATGAGGGCTATAGTTTCGCAAGCACGTGCGAGGGAATCAAGTACTGAGCATTCCCGGACACTTAGAGCACAGAGAAAAAGACAGCAGGCATCAACAAATGGAATTCGCGAACGTGTTTTAGCTCACAGTAACAGATTGGCTTTCAATTACGATCTACAAATTGATTATGCTTAGCAGTCCTTCATTCGAATCAGAGCCATGAATAAGATGTGCTGCAAGTGCTCGGCCAAGAAACGGATCGATGAACCCAATGGTATGTGTTGTGCTTCTGGAAAAGTTAGTGTCCCTAATATTCAGGAGCCACCACAACCTATAAAACAATCTTTTGACAAATAATAATTCACTATCTGGACAATTTTTAAACCAACATACGTAGGTACAATAGCCTCTTTCAAATGACTTCGTTTGGCGTGACAGAAATTAGGGAAGGAAATTGTATGCCTACATTTAAGATAGAAGGACAAATATGAGGTGATATCATAGGTAGCCTTTTACCACCGTCAGATAAAAATCCACAATACTTGCAGATATATTTCATTTCAGATGCAGATCAGCTATCATTGCGGTCAAACATAGACGGCTAGCTAAAGAGGGTCTCTGAGTTGCACCGCTCCTATGGCCCATTACAGTATCCTCTAATGTTTGTAACAGGAGAAGACGGTTATTATTTGAAAATTTCTCAGCAAGATACGGCGCGTAATAAAACTGTTTCGTGTATGCAATTTTATGTAGATTAATGGTTAGAGCTAACTCTTTTAATCCGTTACATTTTTACAGAGATTTATTTAGCCAATATTGTGTAGATATGATGGCCAAAATGATATCAGAAAGATTGAATTACATATCTCGAAATCAACAACGACTGCGGGCTGATGAGTACATTCATCTCAGAGATGCTTTAAATCAAGATGCAAATGTTGATCCATCAAATATCGGTCAACATGTAATATTTATTCACAGGTTCTCCGCGTTACATGCACGAAAAAACACAGGACGCAAAGACTTACCTTCGAAATTATGGAAGACCCGACTTATTCGTCACTTCCACATGTAACCCGGAATGGACTGAAATTAAAGCGGAACTATTATCAGGTCAACGGTCATTCGACCGTCATGACATAATTTCAAGGGTATTTCATTTAAAGATGAAGAAATTTATAAAACTATTTACTAAAAATCAAATATTCGGCAAAGTGAAGTGTGGAATGGCAGAAGCGCGGCCTACCACATTGTCATTTGCTGTTCTGGTTAGAAAGGAAAATCCAGTCAGACGAAATTGATAGTATTATAGTTGCTGAACTACCCGAACAACAAAACGATCCGATATTGTACGATATCGTAACTAAAAATATGGTGCATGGACAATGCGGAGAGCACAACTTAGCAGCACCATGTATGAAGAATGGTATCTGCCCAAAAAATACCCTCAACGTTTCGTCAACGTTACCCAGACCGGAGAGGATGGGTATCCAGTTTATCGACGCCGAAATTGGAGGTCCGAGCACTACATTGAATGTCAGGGGAAGTAGGGTCCCTATAGATAACAGGTGGATTGTTCCTTATAATTGTTCAGATAAATGTGGAGTACTGTCACTCTGTTCAAGCTATCAAGTATATTTGCAAATATATCAATAAGGGATCAGATCAAGCTACATTCAGCGTCAGAAATCCGAATAACGAAGTGGATAACTATTTAAATGGTCGTTACATAAGCACATCCGAAGCTGTCTGGCGAATTTTAGAGTTTCCAATCCACGATAGACACAATCGTGCAATTGGCCGTTCACTTAGAAAACGGCCAAAGGGTGTATTTTACTACAGGAACGGCTCAACAAGTTGCCCAAAACCCACGTAACACAACATTGCTTGCGTTTTTTTGACCTTTGTAACGAAGATGAATTCGCAAAGACCCGAAGTTCCACAATATGTGTATATAATTCCACACATGGGCCAATAATAAATTTACAAGCAGAAGGCGTGGGGAAGCAATTTTGTACCAGTTGTACAATATATTTGAAGGATTTGATTTGATTTGATTTGAGGGGCTCGTAAAGATTTATTGAAGCTAATTACGAGCACGCTTTAATTCTAGACTTAAGACCAACAAAATTAATTTAAAACCTTAATTAATTATAACTAAAACCATGGAGTGTGAGGTATACGACGAGAGGCTTAAAGGACATTTATTAGGGACAGCTTGTCTTCCCGTAGCATTGTAGACATTGGTATCTAGTATCTTTTATTTGTTGGGTGAAGATTGAGCCGAAGGACGGGCCCGCACCTAAGATTGGCCATAATCTGTAAGGGACTTATTCAGGATATCGATATTTTGTCCTCATACACTCCGGGCTTTACTCGGATTTGTAATTTTAAATTATTCGAACGAGGTTAACTACTATTATCTAAGCATAAGCTGGTACTCGCTAGCAATTGTGTCAGCAGTTTAAAATTAAAAATGTACTATAGTCCGTGGACATGATTGCGGTCTCTTTAAAAATTAGAAAATCCACAGTGCACGTGATTTTGAAGAAAATATACAAAATCTACTCAACGGAGGTGATTTTCATATCGAGGGCTATGTGGAAAACACAAAACTGGTTTGTCAAAAATCCCAGAAAGAGCCAACAAAACGTTTACAGTGCCCAAAATTTGTGCTGTGCGATTTCTGCCAAAAAGGACCTTTATTTTTCAACCAATTGTGGACGGTGACTGCTGAAGTGTTTCGCCGAATGATCAACGAGTTAAGCTTTGTTTGATGAGGTTGTTCCAAGTACAAGGTACAACTTCATCAGCTCAAATATGCTTTGCTTGACAACCGATAGAGAGAGTAGACTTCTTGTATCTCGTTGCTATCCAAAGCAAAATCTGCCTTCGGTATGTTGTCTAAGGTGTGGCGAAGCAATGCAATCAGCCTAAACAACACGCTAAGACTGTTCCGCTCCAACATCATATCCGTTCTGTTATATGGATGTAGCACGTGGAGAGCGACCATCACCATCACAAGAATGTTACAAATGTTCGTTATCATGTGCCTGCGTAACATCTTAAGGATTTTCTGGCCTAACCGTATCTCTAATGAAGACCTCTACCAGAGAACGACGGGTCAGGAACTTATAGGCACGATCATCCAACGACGAGAGTGGCACTGGATTGGTCACACGTTCCAAAAAGGTGGCAGTTCCATAGCTAAACATGCTATGCAATGGAACCTGTTAATCTAGGATGGCAGAATACCCGGCGGAGAACATGGGGCAAAACGGTCGAGTTGGAGGCACGGCAGTTGGTGAAAAATTTGCCAGAAACCGTACACGATGGCGCGTAGGTGTAATAGAGGCCCTAGCTCCCAGGGCATAACAGAACAGAAAAGTCAAGGTTTTTGTGTTAAATGCGAAAATTTTCTGTCTTACACTGATTTGCTCTGTTTTCAATGAGCGTGTTCAGAACAGATTGGGACAGGACATTCGTCACCTACCCCTGAGGTAGAACAGATTTGTGAGAAATGTGGTCGCTCAGTGTTGGCCCAAATCACGCCAAAATTTTTGAAACAGTGAGTACAAAATTTGACACGTTAGCTAATTTAAGACATTAAACATATGGTCGAACTTTTCTGTTCCACAAATTTGATTTTTTTTTTATTGAACAAAGCTTTGTTCTAAACTTGGTCTTTCAAACGATGAATACTGAATGTGGTAAATAAAGAACTTACACTTGTTTGCAGACGTGTAGATAAGTTTTCACTACTTTGGGGTCTTTAGGATGAGGAGGCTATCAAGGTCAGTAGGCTGCAACCGGAAGAAACTAGCAGAATATTTTCCGATCAATTGTCATCTAATTTAGCTCGACTAAAGGCTGAAATATACTAAAGCCATCAGCAAGTCTATAATGTTTCCCCCGACAACACCACTGCAAAACATGTGGTTTGAAGATTTGTCGTATAGCATATAGAACCGCACTGTAAAGGAAGATGGGAGAAGCAAAGAAAAGGCGGTCTTTCAGAAAAAAACAAGAGAACAGTATATTAAATTAGGATAATGACGGGTAACAGTTCCGTTCATACGATCTCGACGAAGTGAGAATGAAATGAATGAAAGTGTAGCAAGACTGCAAATATAGTTTATATAACATCAGTTTTGTATAGCCGATCGTGAAGATAGGAAGCCTTTGATGTCTACCATTTATATATGAACCGGTCTCCCTAGAATTGTATTCAAGATGTTTCCTTCCGTGCAATGTAAACTCTTAAAATTGTTTGTCAACCAACTGATTGGTCTTTATCAGTGTGGTTTCGGGCTTGATGGGGCGCCATCGACCAGATTTGAAATGTTCAATATATACTATTGTATATTGAACAGTTCCTTGTGTCTGGTCTGCCTTGAGTAGAACACAATACTTTTCTACTTCTTCGGTAAAATTTCTTGGTATACTTTCATGCCGCAAAAACATGTGGAAACTTCGATTAAAAACGATTTGAAGTTCTCCACCCAATAACACAAATTTAGAAATTGGTTCGTTGCCATATCTCGAGAAGCAGATCAGGATGGAAACGTAGTAGTAGTAGAATCCCAGTCGGTGCTAAAAAAAAACGGTGAAGACGAAAACACTCCGAAGCTAGGCAGAACAAACCATTTAAATTGAACGATGACCGCGTGAAAGACGACGTAACCGCGATGGCGCGATGGTTAGCTCATTGGACTATCACGCAGATGGTCCTCCTCTCAAGTGTGGCCTTAGTCTTAAGTTGAATTTATCAAATTGTGAAGTACTTGCTTGAGGCTTTGTCAATAAGACAATGTTTAACTGTTGAAATATTTTTGTTTTCCTTAATTACCATTAAATAAAAGTAGATATTTGACAAAATTTTTCCTATGATTTTATATTTCTTGGCAACTATGTCGTACGAGTAACTACTACTACTACTAACGAACGTACTCGTATTTATTCAATTTTTGCATTTTTCTAGAGGAAACCACTTCCATTTTATATTTTAACACAATGCTTAAGCGCTGCAGTGAAATTACAATAAAAGTAGGCATAAAAACGTCGGCATATTTTTTGCTACTTCTACGATAAAACGACAAAGTATATGGATATATCCAGTTCTTAATAGAAACTGCAATTTTCATCATAATCACCAAATTTGAATCATATATAAAAAATTTAAAAACGGATCCAAAACTAATCACCTTTTTTAATAGTAACGACTAAAAAGTCATCGGCAACACTGCAACGAAAACTTAAACAAATATTTCCCTGTTTTCAACAAAAAATTCCAAAATTCCCTTATTGTCTTTTACGAACGAAAATTTCCCCATATAATATCCATTCTTTGACGTTTGCCACACAGTTCGCGTATGACTTTTTGACGATGATGGTGGAGAATAAATTTTACATTTTCCCAAAGCAAACATATTTTTACGGAAAATCTCCAAAAAGCCAATAAAGTGTACAATTTTTACCAGCATATCACATATAGTGGCTGTGAAAATTTGATTAAAACAACTTTTACACCTCCCACCGAGCTATAAAACGAACGAAATCCGCTCACAAAGTGCAAAGTGCTTGTTGCGAAAAGTTTATTTGTAACAAAAAATTTTCATAATCGTTCAACAAGTAAACAAAGCAAAAAAAAACCAAAACGCCATGGTCAAACTGTATTCCATAAGTGTCTTTTATAAAGGGGCCAGCGAGGGCCGACTTCTTAAAGCTGCCTACGACTTACAGTCCTTTTCGTTTTTCCAAAGAAGCGCTGTACAAGAATTTATGGGGTAAGTCTGGAGATAGATGGGCCAATTAGTCATCCTTGTTATTACTGAAAATCGTCGTCTGTTTGTCTGTTTCATTTGTAGATTTGCGTCTAAAACAATTGTGGAGCGGACACAACCTGCTATGAGACAGTCTGTGAAGCAGGATGCCTACATGTGTCATGTCTATGTTCGGCCGGATAATCTTGGTGGAGTACTTATTGCTGATCATGAGTATCCACAAAGAGTTGCTCATACGCTCATTACAAAAGTTCTTGATGAATTTGCCGCCCGGATTCCAGTTGAACAATTCCAAACAGGCACTGAGTCTACAATTGATTTTCCTACATTACCAACATATTTGGCCAAATATCAGGATCCCAAGGAAGCAGATGCTCTAACAAAAATGCAAAATGATCTGGACGAAACGAAAATCATTCTTAAAAACACAATCGAAGCTGTGTTGGAACGTGGCGAGAAACTCGATGAAATGGTCATCAAATCGGAGAATCTTTCAATTCAAAGTAAAGCATTCTATAAGACGGCCAAGAAAACAAACTCATGTTGCAGCTTTAGTTAAGAGAATGTGTCTATGCAGCGCACATCTCACACACCGCATGACACATTGATGTTTTTAACGCTTTCTTAACTGATGTTACTGTTTATTAATGGACGACATAACACTGGAGTGCACAACCACTTTAACGGGGAATTCGAATACACGTTTAATACTCCAGCTCTGGTCAGGGGAGGGTTTTAGTTTTAAATAAACTATCCATCGCTTCTAAAAATAAACATAATTGTGTACTGCATGTTCTAACGATAGTTCGTTTAGCTTGTAAGTTTCTGTTTAAAAAAAAAAAAAAAAAAAATTAAAATAACTTTCTTGTTCGTACAATGTTTGATTTTGTTTTTTTTTTGTTAATTTTATACACTAAGTAAGATACCAGAACTTGAAAAACAATACAAAAGACATAGAGAACAAAAAATGGTTATACACATCACTCACCCACTCAGCGTAACAATTACTCGTACCTTGGTGTACCATCTTTTCGAATCTTTTGTTTTTTTTTGTTTCTTTTATTTAATTACAATTTGTAAGGAGATTACAGAAGGGTGCGCTAGCTTTTCACTAATTTACTGTTGCACGTACATATTATACACTCGATAGGATATTAAAAAATAATTCGTAAATTGTTTAACGATTTTGTAAAAGTGAAAGACTACATGCTTAACAAGCGGAAGCGAAATGACATCAATGTTATGTACTCGTTTGTATGTGTAATGTAAAATGGAATTTACAAATATTTAAATAATTTTTATGTAGTCATATATTATACAAAACAAAAATAATAATCAATGCAGAGAATTTTGAAAATATACTACATACCCAAGTGTTTGAAACAAGCTGTTTTCATTTCATATGGTTCATACGGGCTGTTTGTGTAATAGTAACGCCATCTAGGTGAATTTATGTGCCCAAAGCACCATATACTTCCTCGCATTTAGGCTTATATAAATGATTCAAAGAGTGGATTCATTTAAAGTTTTAATAATTTATTTTGCTATAACTAAAATCTAAACTTATTCTGCCTGTTGCGAAACGGAAGTTGTTGGAAACAAAGTGAATAACATAAAGACGGGTACGTTTCCTTCGATGTAGACATTCTGCCGGTCGCTTCTGGTGATTGTTGATCCTTGCTTTTGGTTAGTATTGGAGTCTTTCATATCGGAATTGAAAACTCATCGAACTCTACACCTCTTTGCATGAAAATAAGAACCGAAGGGACAAGTTTTTAAAATTTCTTTTATTGGATCACTGCAAAGTTCGTCCTCGATTTGAAAGTGAAACACAAGCAATTACCCTATAAGGAAAACAAATTTTATCAATCAAATTTATACATAGTCCCCCAACGTTTTGCAAGCTTGCGGATTTCGTTTTCATAGTAGGCAGGTAGTTTTCAACATCCTTGGCCGAACCAACATTTGTTTCCCTTTAAACCGTTTTGAAGGGACCGAAACAGATGAAAATCTGCTGATGCTATCATGATGAAATACACGCTTTGACTATTAGACAAAACCGGACTTAGAGAGTCTCTAATTGTTTCGCCAGGCGAAAGAAGCTGGAAAAAAAAATTATATCCTTAAAATTCAACCAAACCAATAACTGTACCTTCATTTGATGCAAGCCAACTTTTGCTATATGTTCTCTACCTCCACCTGCTTGCTTCCAGCTCCTTTCGTTCAACAGAATCCACTTTTCGTCACCTGTTACGACTCGATCCAAAACCGTCAGTTTTACAGTCTTAATTCTGGCCATTTTGGACTACTGCGCCTTCAATGGCTTAATTTGCAACAAGTGTTTCGTAAATATAAATTTTTCTATATGATATGAATAGGCATTGTTTTGTGCTGGTAAAAGTGGTCAATAACGCAATTCTGGCTGGTGTTGATTTCGTTCACTACACCGTGGCTACAGAGAAGTATCTGCCTTTGAAGCATACTACATCCCCCTAGTACAATTTCCGCAAGTTCGAAAAAATGCTGGTTATTGTAATCTAGCGCTAGAAATGATGACGACAATTCTGGAATCAGATATAGTCAGAACTCTCCATATCCATACCACCAACAATACCAATCTCTTTCCTATTATAGATATGCATTCATCCTCGCACCATCATATGCATGTACTTCACTATCAGAGTTATTTCCGCTTCACCGGGTTAAGCTCATGGCCCACATGATAGTTACCTGTATGGTTCTGCCGCCCCATCATTAGAACAAAATAGTACCTTAAATGTCAACGGAAGTAGCACTTCCTCCCAATCAATCTCCCCAAAGGTAAGACAATTAACTAAATACGTAGATCAATCCGTGCTCCAACTTGGTTAATTTTTTGTGTAATGTGACCAGTATTCTTAACACTAAAGATACTTTTTTATCTGTGTCTTCTTAAATTGACTAAATACGATTCTTCTCATAGTGGTTCAGGTGTCCGAAAGGTACTGTGGATATTCTAAGGCCCTTAACAACACTAACACTAACTTAGTTGGTTTATCATGAACCATTGTGGGTAACCTGGATGGAATCTGTTTTTATTAAATATCGCTATGCAAAGCCAGTAACATGGTGAAATCAAAGAAGACTCTTTTGACATGAATACAAGTATTCATATTAACCTCTCTAACTTCTGACTCCTTAAGAACAAAGGATGCTATGAGGCTTTATTGATTGCTAACACAAACTTTGATGTGCCGATCGAAAACCAAGTAAGAGCTAAGGGGCTTCCTTGGTCACTACTATGAGGTAGAATATTAATGTTAAGTCGCATGAAATAATCCTGATTGATAAAAAAAAAACGTAAGTCGTCATCAATAAAAATATCTATAAGGAACCAGGAAATCTTCTCCAGGTTATCTAATTGCCAAGTGTTTGGTCTCATTGATTTTTCCGATGCTTTCTTTCAGATTCATGTGCATGCAAATTCCCGTATGTTTCTGATGATTGAGAGACATCGGGGATTGTTCTTATATAATCGACTTCTTTTTGGTATAAAGGTCGCACCAGACGTATTCCAGCAAGTAATCGACATGGTGATTTCAAGACTGAAAGGAGACGTTTAATAAAAATCTGACACGGTTATTTGAGAGTATCCATTTTTCGACCAACAATTGCACTAATTGCCAAATCCAGAATAAACTTAAACCATTGCTTAAATGCCAGCACCAACAGACCTAGCCATGTGACGGAGATGTAAAACAAGTTGCCAAAAAAGAACGACGATTGGTTGTGGGCTTCGTAGTACCGGTGAGCGTTTGATACGTTCAAGAAGATTCTCCTGTCAGATTTGCTTCTTACACATTATAATTTATTGTCGCTGGTGATGCATCTAACAGCGTCATTGGTGCATGTATCCCACTCCGATTTAGCCCTCATTTTCCCTGGAACCAAGTTTCATCGGATGGTCTACGAACGGCGAGTTTGTGCTGCATACTGATCACAATTCACTTCTAGCAATCTTCTGCTCAAAGGAAGACACTCCAGTCTATACAGCTAACCGGCTTCAACGTTGGGCTTTAACAATAGAGGCTTTCAATATCAAAATTGAATATATTCCAACCGAATATTTTGGACATGCGAACATATTGTCAAGACTAGTTTGGACATATTAACCGAGTAAGGAAGATCGTTAAATCAACGATTTTTTTCCAGTATGCTTTCGACAACAATGGCCAATATTGATAAGCACATAGAAGAGTACGAGTATGTTCGACATTGTGATAAATATATTTAAGCAAACAAATCAGAGATATATATGTGACTTCATCCATGGCCCAACGCAGAAGGCCCAATGTAAGCGATGCACAGATTTGCAGGCACCGTAGTTTTTGGCATTCGTTCAGTTCATGGGGTACCCACTTATCTAGTTTCTAGTTTCTTTACCTTTCCTATGAGAGAAAGATGTCGACTTATTGTGATTTGGGATACACCCATGCTCTGTACAATCTCCCACACCGATTTCGTTGGGTTCGCATCCAACGTTGCTCTTAATTCGTCGTCGTAAAATTACGTTTCCGGCTTCCCACGTGGTTCATTTTCTAGGCTGAAATTTCCCGAACGAACTTTCCCAACCAACATCGTATAGTGCGTTCGTTTACCGCTACATCCTCGAATGCGTAATTTGTGTTTTTCATTGCCCATTTGAAATTCGTAAAGGAAGAGGTTTCGAATTTGAACTGCCGACAGCATGGTAAATAATTCCTAGAAAAAAAATAACGGCACTTGTAACGAACAGCAAAATTCTCACAAGTCAAGCACACGTAGCACTTTATTAAAAAAAAAAGAAAATTTAACGTTCTGGCACAAATGTTAATTCGAGAACTTCTTATTTCCGACTGAGCGAAAATCGGAAATACCAACACAATCTCGATTGAATGCATCAGAAATATCATACAGATATTATCAAGTTTGTCTTAGCGGTTTGGAAATCCAGAAGTTATTGTCAGCAATAATATCGAACCACCCACAATCAAACGACCATGCGGACGGTTTGTTGACACTTTCAAATGCGCTCTTAAAAAACTCGAAGAAAAAAACAAAACACTGTGGCGCTGGCAGCCCGGTATGGGCCATGGCCTAGCTTCTTGACACTCATTTGTGTTGCTCATGTTGTCATTCTAGTCACATCTGAGCGGGGCCTACGGTTTATCGCCGAGTCCGAACGGCACTCCTTAGAAGCTTTTTCGTAGGCAATTTTACTTTCGGGAGTTTGCCATTGCCCGCCGAAAGGGTGATGGCGATTTGAAAAATTGTTGGTGACCCAGCCAGGGACTGAACCCAGACTGTCTGCGTGATAGTCCAATGAGCTAACTATCGCGCCATCGCCATCGCCAATCGAAGAGCAAGATATTGCACAAAAAACAACTGAAATATTTCCTTTGAACTTATCGTAACACCGATTCGTAAAGCAGTTAATTGAATCTGACCATCAGAGTCAACCCATCCAGCCTGTCTCTGTAAGAGTTAACAATTCGAACAAGAAATCTAGGTGGACCCCTGGTTCTGTGATCGAACGTATAGGACATGTAATGCACAATATTCGCATCTTTAACCAGACACCACGTCGAACGAGATCATCTGTGTTAACATCGACCAAGTTCTTCCCAGCGCTATAGACGGAAAGATCAGCCTAGACAATCAAATACCATTTAATATGTCTTCAAGATTTAACTAAAGCGACTACACAATCATCGCACTGTTTCCATTTGAATGATAAGCCAACGATACTAACAATTACTATCTACACAAGCGTAGGCGCCTTATAGTGTTATTTTCTTTGTTTTTTTTTGAACAGCAACTAAATTACCTCTTGTTTAGATAGGGTCTTATCAATCTTCATATGGAGTTATCGAAATAATGTGCACTAAAAATAGTTGTCATGTTTTTGTAATGATAAAATAAATGAAGCCAGTTTAAGTTCAGTCAGCAAGATGAGTTGTTAAGCTAAAATGCTTAAAACTTTTATATTATCTTGCCACACCAAATAAAATAAACCAGATTTTAGTATTAATTAAAAAATATTAAGATTGACAGTCAAGAAAATGTATACAGTTTGAGGTAGAAGGCATAAATTTCAATTGCCCGGAGTCAACGCTAAATAGTAAACGAACATTTTCAAAGAAGTGCATCTTACTTAAAAAAGAACAAACAATTAAATTATAGAAAATCTAGCACCTCAAGCGATTCTTTTTAAGGTTCCCATATATCCAGAGTCATCAAATAAATATTCACATTACGGCAGATCTTGGAGAAAACCCATGAGCTTCAGATCGATACACATCACTTTGACAGCATCTATAGAGACGTTCTATACAGAGCAATGTCAAGTTTTGGCATGCCTGCCAAACTCGTCCGCCTGTGCAGGATGACTATGGGGAATGCACGCTGCTCCATCAAGATTGGCAAAGATCTCCCCGAGACCTTTGATGTCAAAAAGGAATACGGAAAAGCCGATGTGCTGTCACGGGATTGCTTTAACATCATACTTGAATGAATAGTGTAAAACTCACGCGCAAATACAGGAGGCACAATCTTTCAAAAGTCCGTTCAATTAGTCGCACGCAACGATAATATTGACAAAATCCGAAGAAAGCAGCGTAATGTCAGTGGCGGCTTCGCGAGTATAGAGACGGAAGCGGCGAAAATGGGTTTAGTGGTCAATGAGGGTAAGACTAAGTATATGCTGTCAAGCAAAATGGACACTCAACACCGACGTCTCGTCGGTGACGGAACATTACCTTCGACAGGTATAACTTTGAGGTAGTTTAGGACTTTGTCTACCTTAACTCCGCTATTAACTAAGACAATGACACCAGCACTGATATCAAACAAAGAATAACTCTTGACAATCGCTGCTTTTTTGGGCTAAGAAGGCAATTGACTAGTAAAGCCCTCTCTCGGACAACTAAAGTTACCCTATATTAGACATTAATGATTCCAGTCCTGCACTATGGCGCAGAGGAATGGACATTATAAAAAATGAATGAGGGCGCTCTTGGTTGCTTTGAGAGAACAATCTTATGAGTAATCTTCGGTTCTGTCTTGATTGACGGTAGGTGTAGGAGGAGATACACCGACGATCTGTACGGATTATTCCGCGACACCGACCTAACCAGAAGAGTGAATATTGAACGACTGAGATGGCTGGGTCATAAAAAGCGGATGGACACAAACGCTCCGGACCGAAAAGTCTTCAAATCCGAAGGCTGTCCCGAGGAACAGCGCAGTAGAGGAAGATCGAGACTCAGATGGTGCACAGAAGTGGAAGGGGACTTCGTCCACATTAACATGCGAAACTGGAGGCAGCTAGCCAAGGAACGTGCTGGCTTCAGATGCTTGTTGACTGAGGCTCAGGTCAACCCCGGACTGTAGCGCCACCTAAAGTAAAGTAAAGTATATATCTAGAGCCCAGTATCAGTCAACCAGGTTTGTAGATTTATAGCCACACAGGCACGGTAGAGGCTTGCCTTAATAAAATTATAGAATATAAGTCTATGAGAAATCAAAAGTTGTTTACGGTAAAAATAGTCCGAAACTACCTACCGACCGAAACCTGCAAAGGAAGAATGTTTCTTTCAACCATTCATTCCGATTTCAGGGGCAGCGTAAGAATTCATCAAATGTAATGAATATTCAACAGTAGCCCCCCTAATTCTAGTTAAAAAATTCACTCGGTAAGAACTTTATATGAGATCTTCTCGTAGGTGCTATTTGAAACATATATTGCCATCAAAAATCAAGTCACAAGCATATTTGTAATCCTGAAGCAATTTCCAATTTTCCTTACATGAAGGCGTGCTGCCACCTTAAATGTCACGATTGAATGCTTGAGGGCCGGCATTTTCCACAAGGGTACCTTTTCTTAGGCAGGACAGAAAAAACCGAAGCAATAACAAGTCTCGGGAATCGAGGGATTTTCTTTTGATAGGCGTGTTAGAAGTAGACGAAGTAGTAGAAACACGATTATTATTTTTGAAATTTGTTGTTTGAGTTGCTAAGCTCTTCTATACAAGCATCATAATATCCTTAAGCGGTACAGTTTTTTGTTCTGTTGACTCGGCGATCTGTCTCCGTTGCTCTAGCTTTACGATGCAGCGCCACCATGTTTATGACAGTTGGGTTTCTTACAAGCACTACTGTAATCGGTGTGATTCTCTAGGTTGTAGGCAGGATAAATGAACATTTCTGTACCTATCTGAAAGGTAGCCCCTTTCCTGTTGTCCCTCAGCTGCAAAACACGTGGAGTTTCGTCGAGTGTTTCAAAAAAGACTCTTTTGTAGAATGATATTCAACGAACGAAGACTTTTCGGGCCGGAGCGTTTGTGTCCATCCGCTCTACATGACCCAGCCATCTCAGTCGCTAGATATTCACTCTTCTGGTTAGGTCAATGTCGCTTTACAGTCCGTACAGTTCGTCGTTGTATCTCCTCCTCCACTTACCGTCAATGCAGACAGAACCGAAGATCGCCCGAAGAATTTTCCTCTCAAACCAGCCAAGAGCACCCTCATCCATTTTTGATAATGGAATTATTAAGGTCTTTTATAGGGTATCTTTTGTTGTTTATCTCAGCACTGGTGTCGTTGTCTTAGTTAATAGCGGAGCTAAGGTAGACACAGTCCTTAACTACCTCAAAGTTATATCTGTCGAAGGTGATGTTCTGTGCCAGACGTCGATGTTCAGCATCCTTTTTGCTTGACAGCATAAACTTTGTCTTACCCTCATTGACCACTAAACCCATTTTCACCGCTTCCATCTCAATACTTGCAAAGCGGCCACTGACATCACGCTGCTTTCTCCCGATTATGTCAATATCGTCGGCGTATGCGAGTAATTGGACGGTCTTTTAAAAGATTGTGCATCTTGTATTTGCGCGTGAGTTTCGCCCTATTCTTTCTAGTATGATGTTGAAGAAATCGCATGACAGCGCATCGCCTTGTCTAAATTCTTTTTTGAAATCAAAGGTCTCGGTGAGATGACATTGATGGAGCAGCGTGCATTCTCCATCGGCATCCTGCACAGACGGACGAGTTTGGCAGGCATGCCAAAATTAGACATTGCTCTGTATAGCTCGTCTCCATAGATGCTATTCTTACTTACTATTCCTAGTAATAGGGACTGGTATACTGTTACGTCCACTTCGAGAAATGATGTAATGAAAAATGTTTTATCGTTTTTCTAATATGTCTAAGAAATTTTTAATATTTTGGAAATTTTCTTAAAAACACCCACCCTGTTACTAAATCACTCAAGTTGGTCAAAAGAATTCATTTATCTCAAAAAAAAATCTCATGCGAGTAATCATTAGATGCATTCCAATGTGTGAGATATCTTAAATAACACATTCACATCAGGTGCATGATGGCGGTCGCGCATATTCCTCTCCCAAAAGCAAAAGTAAACAAACTCTGCACTGAAAGTGCATAATGCAGGTGCACCCTTATCAGTCGCCAATGTTTATTCACATTCACACCCCTTTTTTCCCCCACCAGACAAAACAAAAATTAATCCAAAAACAACACAAAAAAGAAACTCAAATGAAAGCACCTACTTGCAAATTCTCTCAGCGCCAATAGAAAAAGCTCAACCACGTCGGGACAGAAACAGAACAGTGTGCCTACGCTGCCTGAGTCTAAATTTAAACATTTGAGGCGAAGACTCGCAGCTGCCTGCAGGGTGTCCGAAACGACTCTGCCGCTGTTCTTACGTAGCTGCTCAAAAAGTAAAAAAAAAATATTCAATCACTAAAATTAAATAAAAAAAAAATTATTTCCCAATTAGTATTTATCTCCCCCAACAATGACGGTATTTTCTGATATTTTTTTCGCAAATCGAATTGTGTTTTCATTTCCCTTGTTGTCGACCCCTAAAAATTTGGTTACCCCACTAGCAAGTGTTCTCGTACAAGGATGATGTGTCATTTCGGGATTGTGATGTGAATTTCGTAATAAATCCGAAAGTGATGTGTTTATTTGAAAAATAATAATTCAACGCAACTGCAATGAAATCTCGAAATGGAAATCAAAATCAAAAATATCTGAAAAGATTCTGGTCAACGTGAGATAAAAAAAAAAAAAAAAAAAAAAACTGTCAGTGGAGTGGAGTGAGTGCTACAAGATACCGAAAACTCAATTGAGTGAAAACTCTGTGCAGGGAAATGAGGAGTATTTCTAGTATTTCACTGGGAATGTGTATCGCAGTTTTAAAGTGTTTCGCTTTTTCAAAAAATATAATCTATTTCCTTAAATAATTTTCAAATGAAAAAGAAAAAAAAAATTTGTATCTGCAGTTCAACTACTACGACTACAATCAGCGACGTCGGTGGCGACTGGTTGTTGAGTTGTTTTGTTGTGTGTCGCTTGGATTTATTTTTGGAGTGCCGCTCGCTGCTGCTGTTTTTGAACTCTCTTGCAGACCAGCCTCTCTATCTCTATGATCTTTATATATCTTTAGTGTTGCCTACTTGACTGTTTTGTTCAGGGGCAAAAACAAAAAAATTGACAGACATGTATTTATGAAGATTGTCCACGTGACGTCGCAATTGTAGTTTGTTTACTTTTTAAGTTTGTAGATACATTTAACGACATATATCATGTGTAATTTATTGTATATATTTAACTGATGAAAAAATAGATCATATCTCAGTTTCGTATACCGTAATGATATCAAATGTGAAATATTGTTTCATTTTGATTAATCAAGAAATCATGCGATTTTTATGAAATAAATCTTACGATCACGACAGCAAATTTTGATAACGATTTCGGGAAATGATTCAGCTAGGAAACTTTTCCTTCAAAAGAGCAAAAGTATCGCCACTTTAGTATCACGTAGCGCCGTTTTCTTGGACATAAACATCGCTTATCTACACTTTTAAGATTGGGCCACAAAAATGTTAATGTAATGACATACGTGCTTCATTTTGGAAGACATAATGCCTCCCGCCAAAAATCCCATCAATCTATATTTGCAATGATGTCGATAGAGGGCTTCTCCACATTTATTTTTTCATTTTGAAACCAAAAGTACCAGGTGGACCATAATGTATGACCCTATTTTCCTAGGAATCTGTGGAATATAATAAGGCTTTTTTTAAACATTTATTTGACATTATTAATAAAAATTATTAGTTTGTTTATTCTATTCCAAAGATATACAAAAAAAAAAAAAAAAAACGCTGTGGCGCTGTCAGCCCGGTATGGGACATGGCCTAGCTTCTTGACACTCATTTGCGTTGCTCATGTTGTCATTTTTGTCACATCTGAGCAGGGCATACGGTTTATCGCCGAGTCCGAACGGCACTCCTTAGAAGCTTATTCGTGGGCAATTTTACTTTCGGGAGTTTGCCATTGCCCGCCGATAGGGTGATGACGATTTGAAAAATTGTTGGTGACCCAGCCAGGAATTGAACCCAGACTCTCTGTATGATAGTCCAATGAGCTAACTATCGCGCTATCGCTATCGTTAAAGATATAGCCTAGGAAAATAAGGCCATGCACTATGGCCCACCTTGTATGTTTAATGTTTGAAATGATTTTTGAATGAAACTCTTGATCAATTTTATACATTTTCAATACCCAATTGGGTACGACAAGCTTAAGTTCTTTCTTCAGTTGCATCTGTATGAAAAATTCTGTGGAATTTATTTTTTACATTCCCAATTGCTGTGATTAACATGAGATCCATAAATCGGGGTTTTCAGCCACACATCAGCTGCAGAAGAGATATTTCCTGCCAATTTAGGCGACAACCACGATTTCGGGTTCCATATCACTAAATTCCGCCAATAGCTCAAAATCTGAACCATTTTAACAAATCTGGACGAAAATTTTAAACTTTTCGAATTGTGATGCTGCAGCGATATTTAAACCAATTTTTTAGTCAAATTTAAAAATGTCGATGCGTTGTTAAAGCACGTGCCGGTTATTTTTTATAAATCTCGCCGTTGTTACTGTATTGAACAGGACGAAGCATTTACTGGAAAATGGCATATTTTGAAAAAAAAACTAATGATACAAAACAACTTATTCAAAATGGTCCTGTTTTTTGCCTTGGCATTTAATATATTTTTCGAAAAGTAATGCGGTTCTTCAGCATGCAATTTATCTTTTTATTGTTACTTGTTTTAAGTACTATGTGTTGATTAATAAACCCCCAATAATGTGGTTTTTATTGAGTTGTTATACCTGTTCCTCTTATTCAGTTTGTTACGAGAGTAGTACCGAAACCAACGTTCCTGGTTCCATTCAGCGGAAGCCACCTTACGTAACGGGTCTCAGGATCTCCTGTATCGGGTACCACAAGATAGTCAATACCCTTCCTCGAAAGTAGAAAACAAACCTGCTTTTCGCGACAACATATATTTTAATAATTATACCTCTAGTGCAGGCGATATAAGCAGGCACATTTTGAACCTACCTAACAAGCTTTACATTTTTAGGTGACGCAAAAGTCCGGGGTTGACCTGGGCCTCAGTCAACAAGCGTCTCCAGCTAGCTCGATCTTTTTCTGGCTGCCTCCATTTTCACACGCTAAGTTGACTGAGGTCCCCTTCCACTTGCGTGCGCTACCTGTCTTCCTCGGTCTTCCTCTACTGCGCTGTCTCTCGAGAGCGGATTCAAAGACTTTTCGCACCGGAGCAAGCATTGGTGTCCATCCTCTCTACATGACCCAGCAATTTCAGTCGTTGGGTCTTCACTCTTCTAGCTAGGTCGGTGTCGCTGAATACAGTCCATACAGTTCGTCGTTTTATCTCCTTCTTCACTCACCGTCAATGCAGACGGGACCGATAATCACTCGAAGATATTTCCTCAACAAGCAGCCAAGTGCATCCTCATCCATTTTTGATAATGGGATTATTAAGGACTTTTATAGGGTATCTTTTATTTTTCGAGGGAGGGCTTTACTGGTTATTCTTCGTTTAATCTCAGCGTTGGTGTCGTTGTCTGAACTTACAGCGGGGCCTAGGTAGACAAAGTCCTTAACCACCTCAAAGTTATATCTGTCGAAGGTGATGTTCTGTCCGAGACGTCGGTTTTCAGTATCCATTTTGCTTACCAGCATATACTTGGTCTTGCCCTCGTTGACCGCTAAACCCATTTTCGCTGTTCCCATCTCAATTCTTTCGAAAGTGCCACTGACATTACGCTGCTTTCTTCCGATTATGTCGATATTATCGGTGTATACGAGAAATTTGACGGAATTTTGAAAGACTGTGCCTCTTGTGTTTGCGCGTGAGTTTTACACCATTCTCTCATGTATGATGTTGAAGAAATAGCATGACAGTGCATCGCCTTGTCTAAATCCATTTTTGATATCAAAGGTCTCAGTGAGATCTTTGCCGACCTTGGTGGAGTAGCAGTTTACACTGTACAGCTTGTCTCTATAAATACTGTCATATATTGTATATATCTGAAACTTATGAGTTTTCTCCGCGATCTGCTGTAGTGTGAATATTAGGTCGATGGTGGACTTTCCTGGGCTGAAGCCATACTGATATGGACCTATCAGATTGTTGACGAACGGCTTCATGCGTTCGTACAATAAAATCAGATGGCTCTGTAGTTGCCTCAGTTCAAAGTGTCTCCTTTCTTGAGGATCGGACAAACAATGCTGAAGTTCCATTCGTCGGGCATACATTCGTTCTATCATATTTTACGGATGAGTTGGTGTATGCTCCTTAGCAAGTCATCGCCTGTCTCTTCGAAGATTGAAAGGTTCATGCTGATCTGATCTGATCCCAGTCATAAAAAAACAAGTTTATAGTTTTTTGAAACCATCATACCACCATACAACCATAAGGTTGACTCTGCCTATTGAGGAGTCTTACTGGCCATCAACAAATTCTCAACTCAACATTGTCTTCGTTCGCTAACTACGGCTTGTCGACATTTTTACAGGGAATTATCTTGCGACCCTTGCTCGCTGATGGAATAAAATAACACTTTTGTCGATTTTAAGCTAAAGAGGAATGCCCTAGATATATTTGAAAGTACAAAGCTAAAACATAATAAGCTCAGGGGGAACAAATTTACTTGATTACCACGTCACTTAAATTTTGAATATTATTTAAATCGCTCTTTAGAACTTCTGCTCTCCACAACCGCTGTGAAATAATTTGTTGTCGAACTAGTTTTTTGCATGGAACTTTTCATGTTCGTAGGTTAATGATACTTTGAACCCATGTGCAGAATGTTCTTCAAACATATCCTTAACAATGCCTTCAGCAAATCGCCTTTTAATTCTTCGTTGCCTCTTATCATTATCATCATTGGGGCATAAGTTCTGTCTGGTGGCAGATTTATATTTTACGATGTTCTGGGGGGAATCTCGGATTTGTCATCGAGGCGTTATTCACAAGTGCCGGTTCTTACATCGAACTGTTCACAATACAATATTCGGCGGTAGACCGATGGGCCAGTTGTAACTTTAACTCGTTCGTGGAGCGAAATACGGTAGGCCTCCTTTAAAAATGTTTTTGACATTTGAACGATATCATTTTCAGAATATAGAAGGTGCCGTGACATAAGGCCATGTGACATATGGCTATATTTCATAGTATGGCCTTATGACGCTTTCACTTTGTCACTGTGAAATAGCACCGAATTTTGCAATTCTGCGTTGTTGCGCTCTGCGTTATTTCACGGCATCGGATTTTTAGCCCTTACCTGATTAAATTTTACATTTAAAAAAAATACCATATGGTCTTATGTCTCAAATTTATATGGCCTTATGTCGCTTTTCGAAACAAACATTCTGCATTGTTTCTCTTCTTGTACAACTAAGAATAATAAAAGAATAATATGTCTCGTTTGCGTTGAGAAATAGAAATCTGTCATGCACAATTTGTACCTGAAAATAAGAATAAAATATTCAAATCAAAGCGTTTTTCAAATTAGTTTGTGACTATTGAGCAACTGCGTATTTGTAATATCCACAGTTGCTCATTCAAAATAATTTATAAAACATTTAGTAAATTCATTTTTTTCTAATTAGATGGCAACATTGCATTTTATCATCACATACAAAAAAAAAACAAAATCATTTTTGTGATTTTATTTGCAGAAAAACATCGTAATCGCCGAATGAAAAACCAGCTACAAACCAAGTGCCACAGGGAAATAGTCTAATTTCGCTTTCACTGTCTACAATAGTACGTCTATACATAGTACGAGTATATACATATGTAGTGATTTTTTTTGTTATTTTTATTTGAAACTAATTTGTAAAGGAATTTCGCCCCGGCAACACTCATTACATAAATCTTTTGGGAGGAATCCTGTCAACATATTGTTGTTATGCGACACTGGGTCTTCTAAACGTTGCACTCTATTTGTATCTTCCAATTGTCTTGAATGTCTATCCAAGTCTTATATATAAATATGTATATAATTTGGTGGAAAAAAAAAAAAAAAGAAAAAAAACAAATTATTGGTACTGTCAATATTCGTTATTTGCGAGAGACGATGGCGTTATGTAATTTCGTACAATTACTCGCATTTGTTATTGAATAATTCTTTTCGGTAAACTTGCGGAGTGGAATAATAGATTGTCGTCATTTTGACGCAAATGGCTTTGAGATTTTAGAATCATGTCGCCGGATACACGAGTCTGTATGTACGGATACATGAAAGAAGGAATACACCAACCGGGGCCCGGGGGGTAATTGATTTTAGCTCCACGTGGGGAAAAATCTTGTAAATATAGGAGCTAGTGAACTTTTACATCTGGTTTAGATATCTACATGTTGTATGTATGGTATCTACAATTGAGGATATCTACGTTCATATTTAGGTGTATGTATAGTTTGGGTCGCCGACCTAAGTGCTGATTAATCGGACTATGATTTTTAATTAAACTTTGAGGTGATTAAATAAGTTGGCACATTAATTTAACATAAACAAAATTATCAGAGCGGGATTTATTTCCAATTTATTACGATACTTATGATCCGTTGGATGTTGTTCAATACTTCAATATACTCTCAATTCCAAAAAGGTATTTTACGAGTGTATTTTTCTATCTGTATCTTCTGGAGAATGCTGTTGTGCGTACATTCGTTAAAACGCAATTTAAAAAAAATTTTCACATATGTAGGTAGGTATATACATCAAAACAGTTATTGAAGTTGGCACAAGATAGTATTTTGATATTTTTTATTGGTTTTATTTGAAGTTAATGTAAACAATACAACATGATATACCTCGAAGAAATTAACATCCCATAGTTGCAAATGAGGGTACAAAATGTATTATTGAAAAACTGTTGAGAAAATAAACCGTGAATTGCTCCTACGTACTATGTAGGTAGATTAAGTATAATAATCTAATGATGTTATTACTTATGATTTTATGATTTAGAGTTGTACTCTTTCAGGACTTTTAAGATAGTACACTTCTTAATATATGTAGATTCTCTGAATATAACCAGGACTGACTTAACAAAAACAACAAAAATTAGTTATTCATCAACATTTATTTTGCCTCCTTCAAAAAAGGCTCGAACGAAGAATTCATTCATTCATGCATTTTCTACAGGCTTATTCCAGGATCACCTTCAGTACTCTCAGCAAATTTTCTTTTATCTCTGGAATCGACTCAAAACAGTTCCCACGAAATTGCAATTTGAGTTTCGAAAATAGGAAAAAGGTGCCAAATTTGGAGAATACGATGCTTGTTTGATCATATTGGAAGGCTTTTTTGATGGATTTGTGAGATAGTGCATTATCGTGGTACAAAATCCAAGTCTTATTCTCCCTCAACTCTGTCCCTTTTAAAAAGGCAACTCTCCCTCAAACGTTTTATAATTCTTGAATAATATTGTTTACTAGGTTGGGTGAAAAGTAACCTCCTTGACCTCCAGAATGCGCTGCTACTGCAAAAAAGGTTATGGTGCCTTGAAGTCCGTTCATATTTAGGCAGACATGTCAAATTTCAGTGCGATACTGTCTCTAGTTTTGTTTTGACAGCTGATTGTTGTTGACGTGTTTGGCATCATGTTGAGTATGGACAAAAACGATTTTCGTTCTCTCATAAAACTTTATTTTTTGAGAGGCAAAACGGCGAAGGAAAAAAAGAAAAGTTGGATAAAAATTATGAGGCTAATGGTCTGTCAGATTACACCATCAAATATTGGTTTAGAGAGTTTCGTGGTGGCCGCAACTCCACTATCAATCAAGCGGGAGGCCCTCCGATGCGGTAACAGAGGACAATGTGCGCGAGCTAGCAGATACCACAAAGGTTAGTACTGAGCACACACGCCATATTTTGGGCAATATTCTGCATATGAAAAAGTTATCCTGCCGCTGGGTGCTGCACATGCTCACACCTGACCAAAAAC
This sequence comes from Volucella inflata, assembly GCA_928272305.1. Classification (NCBI taxonomy): domain Eukaryota; kingdom Metazoa; phylum Arthropoda; class Insecta; order Diptera; family Syrphidae; genus Volucella; species Volucella inflata. The sequence continues at coordinate 71,305,407 of OV743719.1, forward strand.
ACGAACGCGAGAGCACTTCGAAAGTGTGTTTGGACTTGCTAATGCGGAATCGGCCGGACTTTTGGCTTCGATTGGTAACTGTTGATGAAACCCGGATCCACTATTACACACCAGAGAACAGAATGAGTGCCCGGCAATGGATTGAAGCCGGCACGAGTGCTCCGAAACGGCCAAGGGAGGCTCAATGGCTCGGAAAGATTATGGCGTCGGTTTTCTGGGATTGTCATGGCATACTCTTCGTGGACTACCTCGAAAAAGGAAAAACCATCAACAGCGAGTATTACTGTGCATTATTGGAGCGATTGAAGGCCGAAATCGCTGCAAAACGGCCTCACGTGAAGCGACAAAAAAAATTTGTTTTTGCAAGACAATGCGCCGGCTAAAATCAATGACTTACGTCTCCAATTGCTGTCGCATCCACCGTATTCGCCCGATTTGGCTACCTCGGACTATTATCTCTTCCCAAACCTCAAAAGATGGCTCATCAATAAAAAATTCAGCTCACGCGAGGAAATCATCGACGCCACGGAGGAGTATTTTGTAGACCATCCGGAAAATTACTTTTCGGACGGGATCGAGAAGTTGGAAAATCGCTGGAATAAGTGTATCAAGCTAAAAGAGGACTATATTGATTTTTTTTTTTCGTTCCCAAGTAGGTTACTTTTCACCCCACCTAGTACTTACTGTTTGACGCACCGGAAGAAATTCTGAGTGAAAAACACCACGAACATAAAAAAAAACAGTTGCAGGCCGTCTTAGATGAGCCAAGTTTTCAACAACTTCACGGCCCTCTTTGAACGCTTTGTACCACTCAATTTTACAGAGAATTTTACAGAGTTTTCAGAAGGCTTTCTTCTACATTTCCAAAGCATCCAAAAATTCGATTTCCATTTCTTTCGCATCACAAAACACCTACAGTAAGAATCGCCGATAGCATTTCAGGTTAACCATTGTCTTTAGTTACTGACAACTAACTAGTTCACAGATTGCGCCCAAACTTAGCATCAAAATAGATGACAGTTGTACCAACATAGAAATGATTCAACGCCAATCGTTTGGATAACTTAAAGCGCCTACACACGAGGCAATTTCGGACCAAATTTCCGATTGCAAGTTGCAACTAGCAGGTAAATTGCCACGTGTGGAGGGTAGTTGGGCTTCCATAAAATCAAATCAAACAGATTGGCTTGGGCAATCTCACAATTTCTGTCCCACAATTTCAGTGAATAAAGATTTGTTGCAGGTAGAATTAAAACATGTTTGAAAATAAAAATAAAATTTGGATGCAGTTACTCGTACATGTCATCTATTCATATGAATTGGGACGTGTGAAGGCGCTTTTAGTCATTATACGAGTATATTTATGCAGAATGTATTTTACAGCCATAGCTGCACTCGTAAATTGTATTGTACTCGTAACTTAACTTAACTTTCGTAGTACTCGTAAATGAAGTCGATTTTTATGATCGTGACCACTGAATTGGCTTAGATGGTTTTAATGTATTTTATATTTGTGGCTACTTTGATATGTTACTTATTGACGCTGAAGAACTTCTTTAACTAATGTTGATTTATGTGGAGTTATAATGTGATTTATTTTGGTCTGCGCAACATTTATCACTAAACTGTTGTCGTGGCAACATTCTGAGATCTTTTCAAATTTCTTTTAAATTGTGATTTTTCTGCTTTTTCGACTTCTATGCTACACCACAGTGTCGACATACAAATGCCGTTGAACTCAAAAAAGTCCGCAATGGTTCGTTCGAAAAAAAGTTAATAGAGTAGGTTTTAGTTTAGGTTCTTGTGTGCCACCTTACTTGCTTCCGCTTATCCTAATCGGATTATTTTAGTTTTATTGTTCTTTAGTTCTTAATCGATCAATGTATTTTGACATTATTTAAATTTTTCGTGCGTCAATGTATTATAGGCGTGCTACGTTTGCAAGTTTGCGAAATCAGTCGTGCAGGCATCAATAATCTGAGTTACTTTTGCGACTGCCATATTCAACTTTAAATATCCTATTGAAGGAGTTGATAGATATGTTCCCTTGGCATCGCGCTGATAGGCGAACTTCCTGTAATCTACCTGTAAGTTAACCTAGCAGCTCAATTTACCATAATGCGCAATAATTATCGGTATTAATGCGGATAGCAAAAATGCTTACAGACCTACTTCTCCACAAAGCGAAAATTTGTATATGCACGCCAGAACGTGTGTCAATTTTCGAGCAAAATAAACGACAGTGCTGTCAAGTCGACATCGATAACCGGATGTTGTTTTTGGGCTCTGAAAATTTAGCGCTGATACCAATGCCAAAAAAAAGATTTATGTCTCAAGAAATGTAAATGCTGGTTCTTAGTCATAAACGATGTGGCAAATGGCAATTTTGATATGACGCATATAGCTAGCATGGGGTAGCTAAAATATCAGTTTTTTTCGGCAGAAACATACTCGTCGTTTGAGAGGACTCTCTAGGTATCGTATACACTACCATAAGGCTTCTATAGGTAGAGATAAACACTACATTTTTCCACATTGCGAAAAACTATATTTTTGGCTTATGGGTGAACTTTTGTGTCCAGGGAAGAGTCACATATGAATGCACCCTTTTACTCTTTTTCTTATAGTGAGCATTACAGCAGAGTTGAGCTTAGCCGAAGTCAATTAGATATCAAAGGATGTATGGCTGTAATATGATAGACCAATTACATCCTTTGTGTCTGTTGCATCAATGAACTAGCATTCGGGTAAATATCTCACTGCTGCTTTTGCAAGAATTTTGAAAAAAACTGTCTTTTCATAGCACAATTTTTAAAGGAAATTTCTCAGGAAGCAAGCCTTTGTTAGAACTGGTTGTGTCTTTTATGGCATGACCCAACGAATGTGTACCGAAGGTCAGAAAAGCTATTTAATATAAGGGAAACTTCTGGTTGCTTATTGGCGTGGTAATAAGAAACCTCGCTTTTTTGAAGCTCTCGAAAGTTCTAAGCATAAGTAATATAACAAAGTATGAGTATCCGGCTGTGTAAGGCTGCAAGTACTTGACCTTCCTACGAAAGACGAAGACATTGTCAAAAGAAAATGTGTCGTGTCGATTGAAAATGTTTAAAAAAAAATGGTTTGGAATGTGGCCACAAATTTTAAGAAAGTGCGCTGCAAACTGATGTTCACCTGGTGTCGAAAGTGATTCATTTGTTTATTTCTGTAGGCTTCTGGCTGTTATCCATATTATTCATTAAATAGAATAAAACAAAAAGAAAGCAACTATAATATTTTCCATTGCTTTAAACATTTGGCATCTGCATGGTGTTGGCAGATGTGCCAATTTTTTAAAAAAATCTATCAATTTCTTGAATTTTTTTTTAAATACCTTACAATGGGCTTAAATCGATGTTAAGGTGTTCTACTGGAAACACTTCTTGTCTCAGCTAATTTGTTGTTTTATAAGGTTAAATAAAATTGCTGTAATGCGTATATCATAATAGAGCTGGTTAGCGATTTCCTTATCTCGATACTAACAAACGATCATGTTGGGCACCTTATCACAGAATCTCATATTGATCATTCGATTAATGGAGGGTATATTTGAGTATTATTGATATACCAACATTCCGAGTAGCTGGAGCATCACCGATTTTCCTTCACGATATGTCTACGGATACTTTAAACGCCACAACGATGGAACAGCAATGTGAGATGGTGAACACTAAATGGGTGCAATCCAAAAGTTGTGCCAAAACATCTGCCAATTGGTTTTCCCTTATCCTCTTAACAAGTGCTAAGCAACATACATCATCGTCATATCGCAACTGATGTACTTCAAGTCAATTTTGAGTGATGTGGTACTCCAGAAACAGTGTTTAAAAATGTAACTAATGGTACAAATAACACCTGTAAAAGTCAACAAGGCCCGAACGAATACCTTTCGAGATGAGCAAGTAAATTCAAAAGGAAAAACCTGGTATGCAGGCTGATTCACAGTATAGAGGACTAAAATTCTTCTGTGAAGTAGAGCGAACCATTTAATCTGCACAATGAAAGACAAGCTTTAACAACCACAAGAAAAAAATACAGATAAAACACATTATCTGAACTTAATTATAGCAAAGGCATTTTCGTATCGTATCCACGAAAAAGTAGACCCAAAATTCTTACGCTTACCAATCCTTGTTTCATTGGCCTACAGAACAAATTGAGTGAAAGCAACTCGTGCTCTTATGATATAAAAGAGCCTAGCAGGGAAGTCGTAGGGCTGTACCCCTAATATTCTGCGATTGTGAGACCAATGATAACATATGGTGCAGTAGTATGGGCAAAACGAACCAGTCATGTCAAAATGAGAGAATCTCTCAACAAGGTGGAAAGACTGGCGTGCCTATGCATCACCGGCACAATGCGTACATGCCCAACTACTGCAATGGATGTGCTATTGGAATTAACTCCCCTACACCTCATTGTCTCAGAGGCGGCGGATAAAACTATTCTAAGAATAGCAAAAGAAGGAACTGAAACTGGAATGGGGAAATGCATTAGTTCGAAAGAATATGATGCACTACTCGGAAAAGTTCCACTCTTGGCTATTCCAAGAGATGACAGCATTAAGAAATACAAGTTTGAAAAGAATTTCTTAACGAATCTCAGCAACAAGAAATAATTGAGCGATGAATCCACTGTCTATGGACTGAGCAATCATACGATAAAGTGGTATACAAACGGCTTGAGAACTGACGAAGGAACTGATGCAGGAGTGTTTGGGCCAAGATCGAAACACCATGAATACGTGGGTAAGAGTACCAGCATCTTTCAAGCAGAAGTATGCGCCATAGAAAGATGCGTCGAATCAATCTCGAAAAGAATTACAGAAACTGTAACAATATCTGACAACAATGTCAGATAGTCAAGCAGCTATGACTCCTTTGTCATTAAATCCAAACTTGTATGGCCTACTAAGTCTCAACAATTTGGGCAAGGAAAATAGAGCATCTGTTGGATACCAGGACATGTGGGCATTATTGGTAACGAGGCGGTGGACTTTCTAGCGAGAAAAGGGACAGCAGAACCCTTCATAGGATCTGAACCATTCTGTCGGGTAGGGGAACACACTCTACGCGAAGAATTCAGGAAATCGGAAAAGGAGAAAAGGGCTAGAACCTTACGGGAGCTCCAAGGTCTGAGACAAGCCAAAAAACTCTTAGGAGATTACAATCACAAAAGATTTAAAACATGTATCAGTCTTAACAAAAAAACATCTACGCATCCTAACTGGTTTCCTAACGGGGCATTGTAAACTCAGGGGACACTTAAGTAAGATAGGGATGAAGATCTCTGCAATGATTCCTCCAAAACACATACTGAAATCCCGCGGGGCACTAACCCAAAAAAGAATTAAATATTTGGGAAAACACCAAATTCAAAAAAAGGATTTACCAACCACGGATCCACTGCTCATTCCCAGATTCATTAAAGAATCATGATCATAAAAGATTACGTGCTCTGAGTAGGTTTTCCTTGCCAAGGCCCAAGCCAGAGCATAAACATACATATGTGTATGTACAATATAATTCGCTTTCTAGTGTTTTGAAACATTTTGAGAATATTTATTTGCCGTTTTGCATTTATAAAATGAACTCTTTCTTATACTCTGTCCCTGTTTAGTACTTTGTCCTTACACCATCTCCTAGGTGACTGAATTGTTTAAAATTACTTTATTCTAAAAATTGGTGAAAGTTCTGTCTAAACAAAGTAGTTTATCCCTCTTTCCATTTTAATTTCGGCTGAAGAGACCTGATTTTTTGAAAAGAGCATATTTGTCCTGCATTTCTCTTTCAAAATCAGCCACATCCACCTCAAAAATATTCAAGTCCAGAATCTCTTAGTCCAATAGTGTTATACGAGTACCTTATAATTGCAATATCAATAATTAAATGACTTAATACGAGTACCATTACTTCTGAATTTCTCAAATGTTGTTTCCAATGCTTGTACTTGTTATATATGTACGAGTACAATATTTTTTTGTTCCATTTTTCCATTTCTCAATTATTTTGTTCCATTTTTTTCTGAAACAAAAGAGGTAGCCCCCGCTTTTTATGTCTTTTACCTTTGAAATGTTATAAGAAAATATTACAATACGAGGGCGGGTCAATAAGTCCGTGACTTTTTGAATTTCTGACCTCTTTACTGAAACAGCAACACTGCTCCTGTCAACAGGCATCTGTCAGTTGACTCCTGTCAAAATTTAAACTTGCTGCGTCAGTTAGTTTGTGTTTGACAGCTATTTTTATCAGACTACTCACTAATTTGAGGAGAAAATGGAAAAAAGTGAATTTCGTGTGCTTATTAAGCATTATTTCTTGCGAAAAAAACCATTACCGAGACCAAGGCTAAGCTTGATAAATACTATGGGGACTCTGCACCATCGATTTCAATGGTAAAAAAGTGGTTTACTGAATTTCGTTGTGGCCGTACAAGCACTGAAGATGCCGAACGTCCTGGACGCCCAGTTGAGGTCTCTACACCCGAAACAATCGAAAAAATTCATGATATAGTGTTGGCCGACCGAAGATTGAAAGTGCGAGAGATGGTGGAAGCCGTAGGGATCTCGCATGGCTCAGTGGTTTCAATTTTGAATGATCACTTGGGCATGAGAAAGCTTTCCGCAAGATGGGTGCCGCGTTTGCTCACAGTCGACCACAAACACATGTGCAGTTGCCATGGCAAAAATCCATGAATTGGGCTATGAATTGCTCCCTCATCCACCCTATTCTCCAGATTTGGCTCCGAGCGACTACTTCTTGTTCCCAAACCTGAAGAAATGGCTTGGTGGAAAAAGATTTGACTCCAATGATGAAGTCATCTCGCAAACAAAGGCCTATTTTGAGGACCTCGACAAATCATTTTTTTTCGAAGGGATAAAAAAATTGGAGAAGCGTTGGACAAAGTGTATAGAGCTCAAGGGAGACTACGTTGAAAAATAAAATTATTTTTTTTATCAAAAAATCTGTGTTTTAATCCAAAAGTCACGGACTTATTGACCCGCCCTCGTAAATTACATGAGGTCAGCGTTTAAAAAATCGAGATAGGTATCCCTTTTATAATACTGTCAATAGAGGCAGCAAAATAAAGTTCACTGTCACAGATACTGCGTTTGTGGATTGCGAGCATCATTTATGTAGCAGTAAGGCTTATCGCAAATTAATTAATCTATAGAGTGAAGTGGCAAAGCTTAGCAAAAATAGATTATTGCCTGACATCTTCTGATATTAAGTTCAAACAAATTTTATTTGAACCGTCCCGAGATGGTTCCCCTAGAAAGCATAGGGTGATTGCACTTATGTGTTTAGTTCTGAAGCTTTTTATGTAATCTCTGAATCTCTGTGGCTGTGACGAAAATGTCAAAAAAAATATGTATGCGAACTTCTATCGACATGCTATATGAAAGCCATCTCATGATACTTATGTATTTATATCTTTTCTCATATCTTTGACTGTGTCTAATTCACACCAGTGGCCGGTCTTTTATAGCCTGTACGAATCTGTCGGCTACTTCTGTAGAAAAATTTAATTTGTGAAAGATACGAGTAACGAAATAAAACAACGAACACAACGTGCATCTTCTGCTGCTGTTCAAGTATAATATGGGTTGAACTATTTACAGGGCTGGCATTTTATTATTTAGCATTAAATAACTTGAAAGCTTTTCTTATCGTTGTTATTCATGTTTACATTATTTTAAAATTACAGCAAATGTAGTGTTTGTTTGCATTAAGGTATCTGTGTTTATTATATGTCGGATGTCGCCACAGTCTGCAGTATTTATCAATCATTAATCATTTCCAGTAACGCACTTAATGATGAGGCTTTGGGGCGGATCCTAAATTTCATTTGTTTAACATGTCCTAAATACTCTAAGCTAATATCAGAGCCAAAGTAGACACAATCCCTTTGTATCTCAAAGTCATGGCTGTCTATTGGGATGTTGTTTTTGATTTGTCGTTATTGTACGTTCTTTCTTGTACGGCTAAAAGATTCATCCTTTAGTTTGATTAGTTTTAGTCATTCGTATCCTAACTAATTTTTGTCGGTTTTCACTCACAACAGCACGAGATATAGCTCGCTTTGTCAATCAACCATCCGATGGTAAGATTCAATTCGTCAGGCATATGTACGAGTATATCTGTACAACCAAATTATCTGGCCCATCCTGTAGGGTATTCTTGCTATACTAAAGTTAAGGCATCTGTTTGCGTTGAAATTTTGTCTTCTATCGTCCAAGTTATTTGACATACAACTCCTGACAGGGGAATTTGGCAAGTTCCCTCCCAATGTTATTCTGTATCCACAGTAACTACTTTGTCTCTAATATAAAGACTCCTAGCCGCTCTATACAGATTTATGTTGGTTCTTGTTGCAACGCGTTATTTTTACATTATGATAAGCCTTCTGAACATTGTTCATGGAGCAGATGCTATACATTTCCACGATCGCTGACTTTTAATGCTTTTTCTTTTTTCTTCGGAGAAGCTGACGTTCTTCTAAAGTGCACGGGCTGCGCTGGCACTGTTTTGCGTTTGGTAGTTGTGTTTAGTGTTGTATTGCTGATAGTGCTTATTTTTATTGGTATAATTTCTGACTCTCCAATTGCTAGATAAGGCACTTTGACGTAAAAAATATTATGTACCGATTTGTCAAAACTATATTGACATTTTTGTTGAAGGGCAGGATGATTCGTTTGCCCCGTCTTAGACCTGCAGTATCTTCCCAACATGAGATGCATTTCGAGAGCACCCAGCTATTTTTAATTAGATTGACTGCTGTGTTGGGGATGCACCAAAAGGGTTTAGGCGCTTTAAAGCGAGTGTTTGAGCCCTTTCTGGACAGTTCTTCGGCTTTTTTAATACCATCAATTTCCTCATGCCCAGGAACCCACCATAATCTGCTCCTAATCCTTGAGCTAAGCTCCTGGAGGGCTTTGAAGCAGTACATGACTGACTTGGAGTCAATGATGTGCTAGCTTAGGGAATTTATAGCTGCTTGATACCAGAGTTGTAAATAGAATTGGCGCATTCTTGAATATCATGTAGTTCAGCTTGGAATACACTGGGACTCTTTCCCATATCAGTTGATATGCTTGTTTATGCTTCCACTCCCGTTTTCATTTGAAAACCATCAGTATACCACTTTATGCCGTTTTGGCTACTTGGCGGCTTGTTTCTGACCCATGCTTCTTTGCCGGAAATTTCCGTGGAAAATCCTTTGTCGAAATTTAATATCTTTTGAGGGCAGTCTGTTACCGCGGAGATCATGTCAAGTTCTGGTATTTCAGACTGCAAGATCTTTAGGTTCGGATGGTCGCAAAGATCTAACTCTTTGGTTTATAGCATACTTGTAGAGCTGCGTAAACCACTAAGTGTGGTGGTGTGGTGTCGGTCCGAAAGGCTTCGGAAATGCCAGGTTGTCTTTTGCATACTACAGAAGTAGGTATATGTTATAATACGAGTAAGCTTGACCATGAAAGACACATGAAACAAACTCTCTTAAAAACCAGAAATTCCCAAAAACCATCTGCAGTTTTTTAATTCGTTTTGGAAATGTGCGATAATTACCTATAATAACTTAATAGACTGTTTTGCAAATTTTCTCCCACTGTGAAAGTATTCTGATCCCAAAATGACTTCAAAACAAATACTTTACTCCAAGATGTGTGCATTTTGAGATTTGTATATTTTCCAAGTTATTCTTGGCACCAATAATAGGCGTTCATAATCGTTCATGTGCCATTTAATCAAGCCTAATTCCAAAGATATAGCCAAATATGAAAGATACAATATTTATATACACATTTGTATCTCTCATATACATACATAAACAATAAACATATCTCTGCTACAAATATTTATTTTTTTTAGTTTCGCAGTTTTTCTTTTCGCCAAGAAACAAATACACATGTATCTGTTGACAGAAATTAACCTGAGCGAAAATTAGTGGTGTTGATCCCTAAACAGTACGCTTATCAATTAATCGAGGTGTTTGCTTATATTCCTTATTTTTTATTCATCTGATTTTAATTAAATCTAAAAATAAATTTAAGCAAAGAAAAATACAAAAATAAATAAAATAAGCTCGCGCGACATCGAGTGCATGAGATTCTATTTTCATTCTGTTTATTAAGACGGGCAGATAGTTTTAGATACAATTTTACAAAAACAATTTTTTCTGGTATGTGATAACACAGATATTTGGTCGACGCACAGATGAAGGCATCACTTGGCAAACGGAAAAAAAATCACTTTGATCACCGAAACGAAAGTTGGACACTTTTCATGCGTAAAATGTTCGTCGGATTCTTTTTTAAAAGTTGTTACACATTTTCAAATTGATGTGACTAAAAATTTGTTGCGAGCATGAGTCATGGGAATTAGCAACTGACAGTGACTTCTTCGAAGAGCTATAGACGGATGCGTTTATGGGGATATATAGTATATACGAGTAGTTTGCGGAAGATTCGAGTGGAGAAAAGCAATGGCGAAGAATTTTTAGAATTCTGCAATGACTACAGACTGAAGGTGCAGAATTGCAGAGGGTGACCTGAATTGATTAGAAATTCTTTAAATAATATATGTGTTGCTTCAATAAAAAAAAAACTGTTGAAGAAACGGTTGAACCATCTGCCAAGCTGCAGTCCATGATGGACAAGGGTCTCAAACAAAATACCCCTTACTTACTATCTATTTTTAATTTCGTACCCCAAGTTGGTTGAAGTCCTTCTCCACTTCCGTGCACCACCATAAAGGGGCTCTTCCTTCGCTGCGTTCGTTCCTGATGATGAATCCGAAGCCTTTGCCAGCTGAAGCGCTGGTGTCAGCCATCCAAGCCAATGGATTATAACTTCTACATTTCGCTGTACGAGTATTTCTGTTTCGTAATTGTCTCCTGAGCCCAAAAAAACAAAGATTGGCAAGACCTTCTATTCGGGAGATCTCTAAGAAGGTGAGATATTATCTGCGGAGCCTAGGTAGACAAAGTTCTTGAATTGTCTGACCGCCTACTGTGTCGTTTTGTGATAGATGAAGTGTGTGCTTTCTCGATGACGCATGCACAGCTTGTAGTTTTTCCCTTGTTTACCGACAGACTTATCTACGCCGCCTTTGCTTCAATCCTTTTAAGAAATCCTACAAATTGGTCGCTTGCTGAAGTGTTGGCCTAACACTCTCAAAAACGATGAAAAAATCCTGTCTCCATGGTCGGACAGAGGACAGAGCCGGACAGGTTTTGCCGAGACAAAACTCGGCACGGCTTCAATAAATTTTTTTCAATATACACTGTCATAAAGGTTCTTATAGGCCTTAGGTCCAATCGATTGGTTAACAAAAGTTTTTACGTAATTAAATTTTACGGTAAAGAGGAATTAATAGGTGACGCTAATTAGACTTAATAGTTGGTATAGGCTATAGAGTCCCTTTCTTTAGAATCGATCAGGCAATGTTGAGGTTCTATTCGCATGCCGAACTTTCGTTCGACCATATTTCAGAAATGATTTTTTGAATGCTTTTTATAAAGTAATTTCTCAACGCTCAAGTTTAGACGTGGCTCCTCAAACTTTGTCGAACATGGTTGGGTGGATTTATTTCTACAAATACCCAGGTTGAATAGTGTGTTCTGCCTGGCAGCGGGATGTTTAAGTTTTTCTTCTGGTAAAATTTCTGAACATGTTATTTACAAACATTTCCAATTTCCTCGATTTTGGGCTCCTCGTACTCTTCCTTCCGTCTTCGAAACCGTGTGTTTATCGTTCCTTTCTTTTCAAGCTTCACGAGTCACTCGGTTCTTTTTTGTTTTGTTTGTTTGTTTACATATCTACAGGCATCAGCCGGTATTCATACGTTAATGCAAAGGGCAACAATATAAGGAGTCATACATAAAGCATTGTCCCTGTAAGTCTACCGACTATGTGGTGGTACACCCTGTGTAAACCCATATGAATTACCTACCAAATAAATCACTTTGCTCTCTGTAGTTAATTCATTTATTCAGGGTCAATTTATTGTACGACTCAGCAGTGCGCAACAGATTAAGTCCCACGTGTCGCCAACTCTTCCCAAACCTGCTTTCTTTCTTGCTATGTGCTCTCTTTATCTCTCTACAGAGGTCTCCACACATCCTGGTCGATAAGCCTCTTTTCGCAGTAAATATTTGAATGTCCCATGTGATTCAAACTTATCCAAACTTATCAGAAAGGAGTGCGATTGTTAAGAGCTTTTCTTTTCGCTTATACAGAATGCCGGAGTCCGAGTGTATAAATTGGATCCTTATGAGATCCTAAACAACAGGCTGAATAGATATTTACCATTTTGTTCCTCAAATTGTCTGCATAGGTCCAGTAAGTTAAAATAAGATACTTGACCTAATTTGTAAGTGTTTTTTTTGACTTCAATAAACTTTCGACGGGAAATGACAAACCCGAGAAAGTGAAATGCTTAGTATATGCAAAAGTTTATTACTCCTCCTCATTCGTATTAGGTCATGTGTGACAAGCTGTGTGCAAAATTACAAAGCCTTATTCAACCCCTTACTGTCGCGCAAAAAATAATTAAACTGAGAGGTCTGAAGAACTTATTAAAAAATCCGCTGAAAGAGGAGGCAACACATCAGATGGTGATATCCGAAGTCAGATTATCTCCCATCAATAAATTAACGACGAGCAAGCCTGTAGGAAGGAACAGCGTTTTTATATTCGTTAATACTGTAGATATTCGGAAAGAATACGGTTAGTCTTGTTCTTGACGAACTCGACCGAATGCCATTAGACTTTCCAGTCGATGTTATATAAACGACGAACAATTTGTTTCAAACCGACGAAACGAGACACGAGCTGAAGATAAAATGTATTCTTACTTACTTACTTTAGGTGGCGCTACAGTCCGGGGTGGACCTGGGCCTCAGTCAACAAGCTTCTCCAGCCAGCTCGATCCCTGGCTAGCGGCCTTTAGTTTCGCACGCTAAGTTGGCTGAGGTCCTCTTCCATTTGCGTGCGCCACCTGAGTCTTGGCCTTCCTCTACTGCGCTGTCCCTCGGGGGCGGATTCGATGGCATGGTGTCCATGCGCTCTACATGACCCAGCCATCGCAGTCTTTGGATCTTCACTCTTCTGGCTAGGTCCATGTCGCTGTACAGTCCATACAGTTCGTCGTTGTATCTCCTCCTCCACTCACCGTCAATGCAGACGGGACCGAAGATCGCCCGAAGAATTTTTCTCTCGAAGCAACCAAGAACACCCTCATCCATTTTTGATAATGTCCATGCCTCTGCGCCATAGAGCAGGACCGGGATTATAAAAGTCTTATAAAGGGTGACTTTTGTTGTCCGAGAGAGGGCTTTGCTACTCAATTGCCTTCTTAACCCAAAGAAACAGCGGTTGGCAAGAGTTATTCTTCGCTTGATCTCAGCGCTGGTGTCGTTGTCTGTATTTATAGCAGAGCCTAGGTAGACAAAGTCCTTAACTACCTCAAAGTTATATCTGTCGAGGGTGACGTTCTGTCCGAGACGTCGGTGTTAGTTGTCCTTTTTGCTTGACTTGGTCTTGCCCTCATTGACCGCTAAACCCATTTTCGCCGCTTCCGTCTCAATACTCGCGAAAGCGCCACTGACATCACGCTGCTTTCTCCCGATTATGTCAATATCGTCGGCGTATGCGAGTAGTTGGACGGACTGTTGAAAGATAGTGCCTTTTGTGTTTGCTCGTGAGTTTTGCACTATTCTTTCAAGTACGATGTTGAAAAAATCGCATGACAGCGCATCGCCTTGTCTAAATCCTTTCTGGACATCAAAGGTCTCGGTGAGATCTTTACCGACCTTGATGGAGCAGCGTGCATTCTCCATCGTCATCCTGCACAGACGGACGAGTTTATAGATATTCAAAATGTCAAAAAAAATCTGTCGGAGCAGACGGCCTATCACTGAGCTATTTTTCTAAGTACAGTCGACTCTCGTTAATTCGATACTCAAAGGACTTTTAAAGTATTACGAATTATCGAGAGTTTGAAATATCAAATACCAACAAAAAATGAAGCTAAATACCAAACGGAAGTGTAGATTTTCTAGGGAACTCGTGATAACTTCGAATTAGGAATAGGTTCGAATTAACGAGAGGCGACTGTAGCTTAGAAACTAGCTAACAATTAATCAGGCTTATTTGGTTAAATGAAAGCATGCAAGATGAGAAAAATCAGTGCGAATCCAGGCCTGCAAAATTCGCCATCGAGTGAAAGACCTTTATGAGATCAGCAGCTCAGGACAAACATAGTAGGCTGTGAGTTAAGAATCTGCCGAAAACGGCCGGGAATTTGGGTTTGACAGGTGTCAAAGACAAAAGTTAACTATTTGGAAAAACATTCGTTGAGCAAAATAGCAAAGCTCTTTTTTGAGCAACTGAGGTGACTATGCCTTATACCTATATGTGGATAAGATCCTTACAACCCCAGTCCTGTATTATGGCGTTGGCTTTGGGTTCCTTGTAGAAAGAGTAAATTTTCAACTTAGGCATATGAAATACGAGTATATGTATTGTAGTTTTTAGAGAAGGACTAGATGTTTATAAAATGTGAACGGCCTGGCACCGAAGTTCCTGCTTAAAAAGTTTTTAAATTCAGCTCAGAGCGATGACGAAGTAGGAAATACCACAACTACTCGTTAGGTGCCGCATTAACTTACTGCCAGAAAATAACGAATCTTAAGATACATACCAACGACACAAATATTACATCCTTCATGGTCAAACGTGTGGAAGAGTACTCCAGGACACATCTTTCTCCAGCAGCTACCTAGATTATGGATAAACCAAATTTTAACTGTTGTGGTAATATCGTTTCGGAACGAATTTGAGTGCTCGCAGTCTATGCAGTCTTTCACTTTTCAAGAAAATCCACGTTGCTAAGAAGCATATGTTTGCAAGAAATTATTTGTAGTGGGCCTCTTTTCTTTAGAGCGGAAAGGAATCCTCTAAAGTATGAGAAATACAAATGTCTAGTATCATGGTTGGGGAACGCTTTTCCTACTATGACATTGGTTTGATATGTTGGATTAAGGTTATAAATAACCTAGTACATGTATATGAGAATACTGCAAAACATCATACTGTCATGTGCCGAGGATGACTACCCCTGGAATGAGCCTTTCAGCTAAACAGTGGCTCATAACGCCATCCAGTTCAAACTACGTCTTACTCGAATGGATATGAGTATTTTGACAGAAATTTTCATTGAGCATAATCTGGTAAAGATCTCCATAGACAGAGAGGTTATCCGTCGTCGCTTTTGAAAAATGATCCAATGTGGTATCATGTGAACCGGCTTAGTTTTTGTTGTTGGTGCGCATGATATGAGCGTAGTCCTTGACGAATAAATTGGTCAGGCCAACGATAATTCCCCATAAATTTGGCGAACAGAATGCGAATTAGGGAAATATATTTTGAAAATACGAGTATGTGTACTCAAGTGTTTTTAAAGAGTATTGTAACAAAAATTTCGTATACATCTGTCAAATTTGGCAGCAATCTTTTTTGAAACTTTTATCAATCCAAAAAATTAATTCTTTTCATAGGCAAACTACTAAATAAAGGAAGTTAGCAAAGAGATATTTAGCTTCAAAATTGTAAACTGAATTCTAAAAATTAGAAGTCTGTACTGAAATTGGCATCTTATTTAAGAGTTGAATCCTATGTTTCTCTAATGCATTGCAAATACTTCCCCTTTTTTGGTTTCTTCACTTAAACGTCAGTTTGTTTAACTTTCAGAAAAAAAACTCCCAACTGCAAAAAACCAAAGAAAGAAATCAAACGAATTAACGACATAGAAATACACATATCAACGCTGTCATGGATCCCGAGGCATTTTTGGATATGGCCAACCAGGTCATAAAGCTTAAGATGTTTCCCTACTTTGACATCGCTCACAGTTTACTAGCAGCGCTGGCAGTACGTGAAGATCTAGGCACCAATGCACAGGTATTCTCAAGGAAACATCCGCTGGCATGTTGGCTATCGACCATGTTGGTGATCTTTTCCGGAGGTATGGTTGCGAATGGATTGTTGGGTGAACCGATTTTGGCGCCACTGAAGAACACACCACAGTTGTTAGTTGGCACCGCTGTGTGGTAAGTTTTGAATTCTTACAGTTATGCCTTGTTCTTGATCTTAAAATAATGTTTGTTTTCCCAGGTATATGGTCTTTTATACGCCGTTTGATATTGGATACAAGGTTGGCAAGTTTTTACCGATAAAACTAGTGGCAAGTGCGATGAAGGAAATCTATCGTGCAAAAAAGATCTACGATGGTGTATCTCATGCGGCGAAATTGTATCCAAACGCTTGGGTTATAATGATTATTATTGGTACGCTCAAGGGCAATGGAGCTGGTTTCACAAAATTGTTAGAACGCTTGATTCGTGGCGCTTGGACACCAACTGCCATGGAATTCATGCAGCCAACATTGTAAATATCTAAAAATGTACTTTTTGAAATGTCGTTCCACTCATGAATTTGTTGTTCTTTCCATTTTAGCTACACCAAGGCTTCAGTGGTGGCATCAGTTATATTCGTCTTGGACAAAAAGACCGATTGGATCTCAGCTCCACATGCCCTGGTCTACTTTGGTATTGTCATCTTCTTAGTGTATTTCAAGTTGTCGTCAATTCTGCTGGGCATCCACGATCCCTTCTTGCCATTTGAGAACTTACTGTGTGCAATCTTCTTCGGTGGCATTTGGGATAGTTTGGCAAAGATATTGGGTCGTGGTCAAGCTAAGGAGGGAGATACTAAAGACGTCAAGAAGACCAACTAAAATTTTTACGAAAATTCGACAATATCTGACACAAAATGCAATTTTTTCTTTTAGTTGGGTCCTTCTTTTAAAAAAAATTATTATTTTTGTTTCTTTTAGTTTCGTTTAAGTTTTTGTTGTTCATTTATCGAGAGACCTTGCCTGTTAGATTAATTAATTTTTTTTTATTTCTTTTTTTAAGAATCAACGAAATTAGCTAGTCAAGTGTTGAACTCACTGTTGGGCATGTTTAGTGGGTGACTGCCTCACAGTGACTGCAACACTTTTGTAATTTGTAATTTTTTCCTTTTTTAATTAATTTGTTGTCCTAATGTTTTTTGTTTCGTGTTTCAGACAGTTTATGTTTCCTATTTTGTTTGTAAATTAAGACGATAATTAAAGATGTCTCAGTTTAAATTTAAGATAAGAAACGATCATGATGTTTTATTGAATAAGTTCGACGTGTTTTCCTTTTGAGAAGGAAACAAGAAACCCCTTTTTATCACTGACAATATTGTAATTAGTAAAAGAACGCAAAAAAAACCAAAAAGTTGTTAGACTTTGTAAAATTGTTATTTTGGAAATTCTATGTAAATTATTCATTCTTTTTTCAAAACAAAAATATAAACCAAACAACGTATTTGAGATACAAAACGAAAATGAGCTCTTGTCTTGGCTTTATATATTTTCTTTTAAATAATTTTCAGTCTATTTTTATATAAATAAATGCCGGCATTAAAGATCACGACTCTTGGACTGCAGGTACGCGATCATCAATTTGTCACGCCACTACTCCTTGCATTGATTGCTGAACATTGGGATTGAGTTTTTTATAAATATAAGCAGAAGCCTGGAATTTGAGAAGCAGGATTTGACTTTTGTAGTGCATCATCTTGTTCCTTCGAGCAGGTACTTGCAGATTCAGTTGCAAATGTTCGTTAGGGTTTATCATTTGTGGGAGCAAAAATTACTCAGAGGAAAGAGAACCAAATAAATATGAAATAATACCTATTGGCACTGATGTTTTCAATCAAAAATTGAGAACCTGATGATTTGCATGCAATTCATATTGCGTTCGTTTATGGAATTTTTATTGGTTTTCTATCGGATGGACTGAGCATAAAATTGATAAAAACTTGTGACTTCTATTGTGGAGAATTCAACAGGCAGCAGTCACGGCTATTATTTTAAGGCAGATTTGCCGCAACAGTTCGCAAAATAATTTTCCTATAGAGTTTTTCTAATCTCTTAAGAAGCTCTCTGAAACTAGCATCAAGCATCGAACAGCAGTGGCAACGCGGCCAAAAGGACATTAGAGTTGGAGCTTATGATGTGCTGAGAGATGAACACTGGCTTCTTAGGCTTCTTAGCATGAATTGCCGCAACTATAGAGGCATCAGTCTTTGGAAACTCAGCATTGCCTATCCGACCGTCAACTAAGGAAATCCCCAACTATAGAGGCATCAGTCTTCTTAACACCGCCTACAAAATCTCATCTGCTATATTGTGTGCACACCTGACCGTTGACCAAATAAAACAAAAAACAAGAAAGTTTTTACGTCTGTGCAGGGTGACGATGAAGAATACACGTTGTAAAGAACTTGCCGAGATCTTTGATGTCATAAAAGGATTTAGACAAAGTGATGCTAAATCGTCTATCTAAGCGTACTATATGGAAAATTTAAAAACAATTCGAACAGACTGGCTTTGTTACAAATAGTTTAAGGCGTGGCCATTATTGAAATGCACGCTTTACAAAAAATGTGGCTACCGTAAGTAAAAGTTTTGAAGAAGGTCCAAATCTATCGAGTTTACAACGAGCAACGAGCACACAACGAGTTTGTCGTGCGGCGTATTTTACATTTAGATTTGCATCTACACCCTTATAAAGTTCAACTCACTCAAGAATTGAAGTCAGCTAACCACGGAGTACGTGGAACATACGCCGATTGAGTGCTTGAACATCAGCGTTTGGATGATAAATTTGTATGCAACTTTTTCTTCAGCGTTGAGGCACATTTTTTACTCGTTGGACACGTTAATAAACAAAATTGTCACATATGGGGAATGTGTTAGCATCAGCGTTAATTCTGACCCCTACAGCCAAATGCTAACCGAATTCTTTAAGCTACAAAACGAAGATATGAATGTGGAAGATATTTTGTTTCAACAGGACGGTGCCATATCGCACACAACACAACCCGTTTTGGCTTTATTTCAAGAAAAATTTTAAAATTTTCTACTCAAATTATTTGGTGTTTTGATGATGTAAATTGGCCATCAAGATGTTGTGATTTGTCGTTGTTATATTTATCTTTGTGGGGCTATGTAGAAAATCATGTTCATGCACTCAATCCGCAAACTCTTGATGCTTTGAAACCGAATATTCGTCAAGTTATGGCCGAGTTATTACTCGATATGTGCCGAAAATTCATTGAAAATTATCTTGTCAAAATCAAATCCAGTAATAACACCCGTAGAGGACATTTGAATGATGTTATTTCTCAATTATAATGGCAAGATCCAAACAATATACTGAAATAACAAGGACCTTCTTGATAAGAGAATTTGTAGTACTATTCTCCAATGTTTTTCGATATTTTATATCGTTCCAGAATTTTGGACAAGCTAGTCGAAAATTGGTCAGAATACAGATTAAAACTGAGCGGTAAAGCTAAAAAAGAGCAGTAAGTCAGTTTATCTCCCCTTTACGTCGAGAAAAAAGAGTGAAATACAAACTTGAAGTGATTTGAACAAAGTTACAGGACTTACCAAAAATTTTAATTAATGATCTGAGTTGAATATGTTTCTTTTTACTTTTGATACGTAATCGGTGTACAAACTTTGATTTATTTTGGAACATTTTTTTAGTCTTCTTTTGTTAAAAGAACTATATGAAAGATTCTGGGATTTGTAATTAGTCTTGCCAACGTGGTTTCAGTTCTTATAAAACAGTAAGACTGGATGTTTAAGTGATGAATTTCCTCTTATGAAACTTGCAGTTCCTGTTATAAGAAAAAAATAAATAAATTTTGTTAGAAAATTAAGGTTAGATCTGAAATACTTTGCTCTAATCAAATTGTTATTGCATTGCTACTATTTCTTGCAAAACTCAGATGATTTTGGACCGATTTGTTGCATATATTTACAAAACGTGTGTTATATAAGTCCCTTATTTAAAAAAAAAAAGCTGTTAAAAGATGGAACTGAAAGATGGAATTATTTTAATTGCTTTATCAAATCTATACATACATGGATGTTTCAGGAACCTGTAAACTTGAACTGTCCGTCCGAAAATACTTTCATTACATTCTACCTACCCGAAGAGATACAGACATAAATGTTATTACTTTTATTTTTTGAGTTCAATTTTTTAAGAACAGTTTAGCATAACGTGTACGAGATTTGAAGAAGGTGTGTTCGTAATAAAATATATACAATGATGGTTGTTTTATCATTTCAAAACTTCTCAGATCGGAAATTTAGCCGGATACTCTATGTTTTTGTTTATTATAAAATATCATTTTCATTACGCTACAATACACAATTTCATTCCTCATATCAACCCTGTTTTCCATTGGTACAGCGTCCCCTGGTGTAGATTTTTGTCATGACATTTCTATTAATATTTAGTTGTCACAAGAAATCTTTTTCCTTATTTTTGTTTACACTGCAACAATTTTTTTTGTAAAAACCGCTTTATTTAATTTTAACATAAAATCTTTTTCTAAAACATAGTTCCTTAAAATGGAAGTCGATTATGACGAAGAGAGTTGGCGTGGACGTACCAAAACTGGCGAAGATGAGGTAACCCATGCTCAAACAAAATTTGCATTCTTTTTAAAAAAAACCCCTTACAACTCACTTAGGAAATGCTGGAGGAAAACCCACAAGAAACAATCCAGGAATGTATCGAAAAGTTTTTTACGCCCGACTACATTATGGAGCCTGGAATATTTACTCAACTCAAGCGGTACTTCCAATCTGGCGGTAGTCCAGAGGAAGTCATCACTATGTTGTCGGAAAATTACAAAGCTGTAGCCCAGATGGTAAATTTGCTAGCTGAGTGGTTAATTGTCGCCGGTGTCAAAGTCACTGATGTGCAGGCGATGGTGGAAAACCATTTGAAAGACAAAATCCTTAAGACATTCGACCCGAAGAAGGCTGATACTATTTTCACTGAGGAGGGTGAGACACCGGACTGGCTGACCGAGATGATAGACCACCCGACGTGGCGTTCGTTGATTTATCGCCTGGCAGAGGAGTATCCCGACTGTTTGATGTTGAATTTTACAATCAAGCTTATTTCGGATGCTGGATTCCAGAGCGAGATCACATCGATTTCTACAGCTGCCCAGCAAATTGAAGTGTTTTCGAGAGTGCTGAAAACTTCCATAATGAAATTTCTGAATAATCCCGAAGACATACAGGGCGCGATTCAGGAGTGCGCCCGAATGGTGTGTCATGGTCAACATACATATGTTTACAGTCAGGTGCTGGTGCAAGTGTTGTCGCAGGAGCCCAAGGGTGGGTTTAATATGAAACGTCTGTCTCAGGAGATCACCAAGTATGCCTTAACCAAGTGAGTTTTTGGTCTAATGAAGGGCAATAGAGTGATTTTTACGAGTTTTTCTTTCTAGCAACCAGAATGTCACGCCAATAACAATGGCGCTTAACGGTTCAGCAGCATATCCCCAAGCATGCCAGGCCTTATCATCGATGCTTTCGAGGAACACCCTTAACCCAGCCGATATCACAGTTCTCTATCGTAACTACACTGGCCAAGATCCGCCTCCGATCGATCTGATTCGAAATCCACAATTTCTTGAGCTGCTGGTGGATTCCCTATTCAAAGTTGGAGTCAAAATTAACCCCGAGCACAAGTCCAAGTACATCTATCTCCTAGCCTATGCGTCAAGTGTAGTGGACACTCCGGCCAAGAAACGCCCACAAACAGACCGCGTGCTAAACAAGGACGAACTGAAGCCAACTATTCAAGCCATTGAGAAGGTTCACGCGATTTGCAACGTGAACAAAGGCTCGACTGAATTGATTGCCGAGCTCCAGACTCTGTACAACTGCATCAAGTGGGTTTGCTTCCTTAAATCTCGTTCGGGCTGTTCCAAAATTTGTGTTTTATTTTAAGATTTCCAGTGGTTGGGGTGGGTGTCATTGGATGGATCGAAAACACCGTCACGGAGCCGTCGTATTTCAAACTAACGACCGACACTTGTCCCATGCATTTGGCAATATTAGACGAAGTTGCGGCCGTTCACACAACCCTGCACTATCAGATCCTAAGACTGCTGATTCGGTTGTTCGAGTCGAAGCAGGATGACATGGAGATTCTCGTTCAGGTAAGCAAATATGGAACTACCGTCAGAACCAAATTTCATTGTTTGTCATGTTTAGTTGGAGATGAAGAAAATGCTTCTGGATCGAATGGTTAACCTGTTAACTCGCGGCTGTGTGGTACCTGTTGTGAAATACATCAAACAATGCTGTGCCAAGGGAGATACAGACATTTCGTTAATTCGATATTTCGTCACAGAAGTATTAGAGACTATAACACATCCGTATTCGCCGGAATTTGTGCAATTGTTCCTGCCGATGGTGGAAAATGAGGAAATCACAGGCACTATGCGAGGTGAAGGCGATAATGACCCTGTTTCAGAGTTTATAGGTAGGTCCAGTGGAATTATTTTCTTGCAATTCAGACTTGAAATTGAAATTCGGTTTGTTCTAGTGCACTGTAAGGCTCATTACACAACGGTATAGGCAACTCTGGCGAACGCATCATGGAAGTAATGACTTATTTTACGAAACTAAGAATAAAATTAATTTCTAGAAATTATTGTTTTGTGTTACTTAAGTTAAGCTTTCATTTGCTTGCATTTTAAGCATGTATATGGTAAGTTTTCTGAAGCGGTGTGGCAGCGAGCTGTAAACGTGTTTCTTTTGGTGGGGCGCACATTACTAGAGTACGGTTTCCCCACTTCAATCATCATCATCTTGCAATCGATTTAAGACGCTCGTTCTCGTCCAGTTTTGTATATGAGTATGTCTCCACATTCCGAGTTTATAGATGAGGGACTATAGAGCACTTCTACCACGATAAGACGGTGGTGGAAGAATTCCAGACATCGGTCAACGTTGGCATCCATGGCTGTAGTCAATTTGAGCTTATTCCACGTATTCGTATTCCAAAGAAGCTTGAATAGGCCCATTGCCACTCTCATAATCTCAGAGACACTGGTCAAAAAGCATGTGACGAACTACGGCATCTGCTTCGGTGACTTCTTCAAAGAAAGAAGGCGATGGTTATTTGAATGTGGATTGGCTACTAAGCATAAACAATCTTCTCGGAAGGTAGAAGAGAGAGCATAATACTAGCGCCAACGAGGAATTAAAGATTTGTTACTGCAGAATTAACATTCGATTATTTTAAGAGAGAACAAAACGAACGTACCAGGGCTACATGCAGTTGCGTATCTAGGGTATGGCAGACAGGGCACGCGTCCTGTGGAGATGCAGTCAGCGATTGATATGGAGAAGAAAAATGGAGTGATATGCTGAATCAACTTCTTCACTGCATCAAGTTTCTTGCGACACAGAACCTGGCTCTGCGAGGACACCGAGGATATCTTCAATCAAACGATGCCTTCAATGTTGGGAATTATCCTGGACTCCTAAAACTCGTTGCCACTTTTGACCCTGTCATGGAAGCACACCTCGATAATGCTAACACTTACTTGCCATGGGCTTTTAGTTACTCAGTTACGCCACTAGCTACATGAATAACGTATTAGGATCGCTGTCGAAAATTAGAATATTAAGGATTACTTCTGCAGATTGTATAATCTTGATGGTGGCTATAGAACGTCCCACTTACCTAGAAAAAAAAAAAGGTAGCAAAGGCACTGTCTGTTGTACTATTTAAGGCATTAATCGGAGCATGCATCATATATTCGAAATTCGCAAACCTGGTGCACCAAACCTAGTTGGTTTATCTGTGTTCTATGCTATCTATGCTGGATTACCGCGAAACGATGAGAATCATATTCTAAAGTAATTTTAGACCAACTAACAAGTCAGTACCGAGTTTTCCAGACAGAATTTCTTCTGAGAAAACCAGAAAAAAACTAAATAAAAACGGCATCAGTCGAACAAATGAACTGGTACAACTCAAACAAGGAAGAGGCTATATCTGGACGCTAAATTCCTGAGAATCCCTCTAAAATACATAGGTACTATTAATTTTCCGCTCAAGCAACATACATAAACTTTGTTCGGTATTTTAAAAGGCCGGGCCGCATACACAAAAGCGGTGATGGAAAAATGAAGAAGTGAGCAAAAACAAGCCGTAGTATCGTCGGCCTTTTTAGGAATAAAAATTATAAGTACTCGTATTCGTGGTGTTCATATTTGTGTACCTTTACTGTACCAATCCTAATAAATTCACCCCGTTCTCAAGAATACCTTTTCCCCTACTAATCTATTAGTTAGTTCAACCATGATATGAAGTTTTTTTTTATGCCAATTCACCACATTTTGCCAACAAAAATAATTATAACATTTTTGTGTTAGCAAAGAAGGTGAAAACTTTTTTTCAAACATACTTGGATTTTTTCGGCAAATTGTGGTGGATTGTCATTTGAAGATGCCTTTTTTGTTTTTTGTTTCAGATTTACCAATCTTGAGATTAATTGTCCGCTTTGGGACACCATTTTTTTTAAAGCCTCGACCTTGCTACCTCCGGGAAGGAAGTAGACGGCATGGATTCCAAAGGTCTTCTTGGCTTTTGCAAAGAATTTGAATCTTTTACCAGGGAGATTGTTTAAGTCTTTGCTCTTTGAAGATAAGTTCAACTGATTCCACTGGGCGATTGATAGGCCGATTTTGGTGCCTAGTGTTTGTGTGTTGAGACACTCATGTTTCAATCTAACCTAACCTAATGTAGTTAAGGTCCATCTCTACTTGTGCTTACATTTTTTTCATTCGATGAACGATTCAAAGATTATCCAAACTCAGGCGGTTAGACAGGACCGCTCTATATGTACTAGGCTTTTAAGGGGATAAAATCTGACTCCTTTAGCTCAGTCCATCTCCACAAATGTCCCCCTTTCACCCTTCATTGATGAGACAAGCTCATAGATCACCCGAAAATGTTTCCTTGAAACAACAACTCACTACTTTTAGCCATAGATGAGGGTTGAGACGATGAATGTTTTAAAGAGCGCTATTTGGCTGTTTCAAACAGCACTCTCTTACTTAATTGAGATTTAAGCAGACGATGTTGTGCGTCCTTTCTCGAGGACAGCATGTCCATTGTTTTCCCTCGTTTACTGCTAAATCTATTGCTATCGCTTCAATACATGCAAATACCACACAAACAGCTCGCTGTTGTCTTGGTTACTAGAATTTGTATCCCTGGTATTAATTTTTGGGTTTCACATAATACTCTCAAGCACGACGATGATAAAATCCCATGATGGACGATAAATCGCTTTGTCAGGAACCTTTTTCGGAATCACATCTCTCGTTTAAATTACTATATCAACTTCCATGGAGCAGTAAGCTTTCTTTACAGTCATAAGGGAGAATCGGACAGGAATAACAAACCTGGATATGGGTTCGCATATTTTTTCTTGATCATAGGCGGTCTTTAAATAAGTAAATAGGTTGTGGGTGTTGATTTGGAATCTGAGGGTCTCTTTAGGTGCTGTCGTTATAACGTCTCGTCAATTTTCATCTTCTTTCCATGCCTGGAACCACATTTATAAGGACCAATGGGTCGGTGGACAACAGGATGTTGAGGCGACTAAGTTTTCTATAATTGGGACAGATAAGGGGATTAAAGTTTGGCCTTAATATGATGGGTCATGTCTGACACTTTTTTTGTGCTGAAGAATAATTCCATGTTCAGTAAAAAAGTGCCTTCAGTACCAGCATCCACCATACAAGCGCGGAGTACATGCAGCCTTTGGTACAGCAGAAGAGTCACTGTTATTTTAGAAATATTGGAACACAATCATTTGGTTTGCAGATTTATACCATCTGCAGTTAAATTCCTTTGAAACACAACTATCAATGGATGTCGCGAGAACACACCCAGTCTACTGAAACATTCTTTTCTAAACTCTACCTAGAAACTTCATCGGTCATTCGATTTCCCGTGACCCTATAATGACCTGGAGCCCACACAAGACTCAGTGGACTTAGCTTTTCGACTTGCCTTATCGAACTAGTTTAGTTTAGAGGTCATGAGAGGGTGCAGCAAGGTTGAAAGCGCATGAAATCGAGCAAATCTTCGTTACATATTTCGTCGCCATCAGAATTTTGTATATCTCCGTTTCGTAGGACAGAAGCATAGATCCCTAATGAGGAGTGAAATCTAAGGTTTCAGGACCTTAGAAATACACCAGCGCTGCATCCGGTGAACTCTAAACGGTATAATATCTTTCACTTTCCTCGATCTCGTATTTATCATGCTCTTTAAGCTGTGACGGCTGTGTGCGGCTTTAGAGCAATCTGTATTTATACTTTGACCACAACGAAACAGTGCTCCGAGTCCAAGTTAAGTCACCTTACTTACTTACTTACTTATCAGGTTAGCAGCCCTTAAAGTGTAAAAGCCTGAGCAACAGTAGTCTTCCATCCATTACGGTCCCGGGCGCGCTGCTTCCAGTTTGAGATGTCAAGCTTTCTAACGTCCGCAATTGGTTGATCTCTAAGCCGGAGGTTCGGTCTTCCTTTTCTTCTCGAACCTGTGGCTGGGACTTGAAGAACCTCTTAGCTGGAGCATTGTTGTCCATTTGCTCGATGTGGCCGAGCCAATTAAGTCGACGGATTTTTGCCTTCCGGACTATGTCCACATCCTCGTACAGCTCGTAGAGTTCGCGGTTATGCCTTCTTCTCCATATGCCTTCCTAGCAGACAGGACCAAATATTCGATGATGGATTTTTCTTTCAAAGAAGCAAAGAACCTGTTCTACTGTCTTACTTATCGTCCAGCCTTCGGCTCCATCAAACAGGACTGGCAAGATTAGAGTTTTGTAGAGCATGGTCTTGATTCTTTGAGTTAGGAGCTTGGACCCAAGTTGTTTTGACAAACCGAAGTAGCAGCGGTTGCTTTGGGTTATTCTTCGCCGATTCTCCACCATGATGTCATTTGTGGAGTTGATATTTGCTCCGAGGTAGATAAACTCCTTGAAGTTTTAGCTGTCGATAGTGACAATTTGTCCTAGACGCCAGACGGTGAGTGACGGATGGATGTTACGTCGACAGCAAATACTTTGTTTTATCCTCATTTACCTTAGGACCAACTCGTTTCGCCTCTTCTTCAATTGACGAAAAGGCTTAAATTACGGAACGCGATGATATTGATATCGTCCGCATATCCCAGCAGATGAACAGACTTAGAAAAAATGGTACCTTCCGTGTTAACTTTGTCCCGAAGTACTATCTGTTTTAAGACAAGATTGAAGAAATCACACGATAACGCGTCTTCTTGCCGAAATCCGGTGCAGGCTTGGAACAATTCTGAAGTTCTATTTCTATACTGCACGGCGCATCGCGAATTTTCTAGTGTTGCACGACACAACCGGAACCAGTTTCCACGGGATTCCGAATTCGGCCATCGCATTATATAATTCGGTGCGATGCATACTGTCGATAAAGAGATGGAGTGTATCGACTTGAAACTCGATGGTCTATTCCAGGATCTGTCTTAGTGTGAAAATTTGGTCGTCTTGGCTTCAGACGTTCACAAAATACACTGGATAGGATGTTATAGGCGACGTTAAGTAGGGATATGCCTCGGTAGTTGCTACAAGACAAAGGATCACCCCTTTTGTAGATAGGACTGGTGGTGGGTTCTCTTCTTGCCCTGTCACTCTTTCTTGGACATGTCCTTCAAGCAACTGTTGGAAATATTGCTTGAATACATCCACAATTCCCTTTTGATTGGTAACGAGGTATCCCATTTTACTGCCTGTAGCCAGGTTTTTGCTTTTTTTAATAAAGCTTCGAGTGTCCTTTCTGTTCCCGCACTCCTGTATATCCATGAGCTGGAAGACTGCGTAAGCTCTTTTCTTTTGGCGCAGTAGTCTTTTCTCCTCCCTTCTTCTGGTTCTATACTCATCCCATGCTGTCTGGTGACGCGTTGCAGTGTTTTCTTGTATTTTAAGTTAAATCAGCAGCCCATCAGCATGGGTTCAGCATATAAGGTTCAGCTAGTACAGAAATTAAAGCCACGAGACCATGGGCTGTGACTGGAGTTCACAAATAAGGCTTCTAAGCTACTTAAGGTCGAAAGAAGTCGGTTCACCGGGTTTTGTGAATAAGAAAAATTGCTTGAAGTGAGGAATATCTAGAAGAAACTCATGAGAAACAAAGTGCATACTTTAGTGTGGTATTCATGCTGTCGGCATCATTAGTCCTTTGTTGGCTAGCAGTCAATGGTCAGCGATTATTTCTTCGGAGTACGGAGTACTATAGACTTAGCCGAAAAGCGCTACGTGCCCATGGAAAGGATTCGATTCACCGACAACATTTTATTGCGAAATTCACAGAAAATTATCCACCAAAATCATACAATTCGACGCCGTTCGATTACTCCTTGTGGGGCTATGTGCACTTCTTAGTTAAAAATGAAATTAAAAAAAACCAATTTTTTTGCTAATCTATAAGCTTCAAATAAAAGTTTAAAATAAAAATCATTTTAACATCTTATAAAGGGCCTGAAAAAAAATTTATTGAAAATGTTGAATTTTGTAGCCTCCTAAGGTCAACTACCTTAAGTTTAGCACGGGGCCAGTAAGTTAGAGTAAGTTTCAAGTGTTTTCTTGTTTAGCATTTAAGATTTACTGAGATTCCAAATAAAAATGCATCAAAAATGGAAAAGAGGTAAGTTTGTAACACTTTAATAACACATATCATACTTTAATTACATACTAGCCGGACTGAGAAAAAGTACTATTTCCTGCGTATTTCTGAGCGGATTTTATTCAATATTTATATACAAGCAGTTCTTCTTATTTTTCCAAAGAATACATACATATAGTTACTGCTAACTATACGAATGATGAGGAAATTACTTACGACGACTAGGCACTACCTTTTCTATCTGCGCCAAAAATCATGGGTTGTCTATGTATCTGGCCAAATTATCACAGACAACTCTATATATTTAGTTAGCTCTCGGCTTTAATTTGGTATATTTTGCAACTTTCTTTTTTTATGCCTTTAGTTAATCAAAAAAAAAAAAGCTTTTTTAAAAGATAGGTTGCACGGTGTTAGTGATCGGATAAAGCACTATTTAAGATCCTCTATTGAATGGTTACTCATTCATTCTTCCTTTTTATGCCTACGAAAATAAAAATAAAAACGAACCGGAAGTTGACATTTCTTTAATCTCTGGAGCCTACCTAGGGCGTTTTGCCAACGTCTACAAGTAAGGTTTCATTTCATATGCAACTCTTCCTTCTTTCTTATGCCTTATGATATCACGCGGTTGGCTCTTGGACTATATATTTGAAAGCTCCTTCACACGAGGCAATTTCGGACCCAATTTCCGATTCCTGCAAGTAGCAGGAGGTGTTCTATGAGGTGTATCGCTCTTTCAATATTGCTTTGTGAATTGAGGGGAATGTTAGTTGCTACGCAATTATTTCTTGATTATTTCTTAATTCTCCCGAGCTGAATGTTTGCACTTGTTTGCTTTGATTGCGTCTAGTAAGTTCTTGCCTTTTTTAGTGATTAATCTTGAGCCCCATTCTGTATGCTGTGCATTGAAGTCGCCTGCCACTAGAAAGTGATTTCCTAGAGTTATCAGATAGGGAAGTACAATAGTTATTTGTTACTTAGGATGGTAATATTACCATGGGCTCATGCATATCTTCTATAAGAATAGATGTTTTCAATATTATAGAAGTAGGGTAGGCACTGAGAGATGTCAAGCTGGCGTTATCCAATGTTGCAACTACTTTTCTAAACATTAATTGTACTTATAAGAAATTCTCGTGGTGGTAACCGTCCGGTACTGGCCAATGTCCATTCGGACTGAACTTGCTAAACTTACCAGCGCGACTGCTGACCAGCAGACAAAAATAGTAGCACTATAAACGGGACAGCGGATGAATTCTCCAGACGGAACAGTGAAAAAAAAATCCCGGAACAAATGAGACCTTACGTGGCTGCTCCGATCGGGCCTGTATTAAGATTAAATTTGCCAACATTAGCCTGATATGCGCGCACCCTCTCCTAGAGGAGAGAGAGATGACGACGCTTAAGATACCTTCTTGATACCTGAGCTCTTGAACAACACCTACGAGCAATGCCCTAGCTATAACACTCAAATCGTCCTCGGTGATTTTAATGCAAAGATTTATGAATGAGATAAAAAACACTCGCAATCGTTAGTTTACGTTGCTTTATCACGTATTACCAGTTTATAATCAAATATTTGATTCTATGACTTAGAGAAGTGGACTCTCTACGAGTATATATACGCTTAGTTATCAGAGCCTTCGAGCACATTTCGTTTAGTTTTAATCTATTCAAATTTTGGTAGGTTAAGTCAGATTTGAGCACGTATGTTCTGTTCTTGCACAGTAGTGATGGCATTCAGATGTGATCTTACCGTTTTTATTCCTGTTTTTATCTATCATCTTGCTCACTTCATGTCTTTTAAGTTCGTCTGAATAGTAACGTAATTTTCTCATTTTTCATTCTTGTTCCTTTGACACGAAATAAAAGTTAAGTTGGGTTGAGGTGTGCCGAGTAGTGGCAAGACCAAACTCGACCAACCTCCAACCGCGAGCATGCCACTTCTCCTGCTCCTGCATTACGGATGCTTCCGTGGATTACTAGCCTCTTTACACCTACTAAGTACATCGTATGTATATGTGGTGACCACACACATATAAATCTAAATACATAACTGCCCCGCAGATCAGATGACCGCACATGCAAAACACAGCAAGAAAAATGCAAGTAACTGTCCAAGCTTTGTACAAAAAACACATCGTATGAGCGACACAGTTAATCATCAGATCGATCAGTTTTCTCAACAAAGTAGTCTTCAGCCAGCAGTCACCCACATCTTGTCGCGTCTGTTGTATTAAATTATAAAATTTAAAAAAATAAAGTTTACGTTGGTGTCGCCTTTTATTCATTCTGGCCAAACACACCACATATACTTACATTTCCACCACCGGATGAAATTACAAAAGCATTCCGTTCTTTCAAGCCTACAACCGCCACACCCGCTTGGCTATAAATGGTCATCAATTTTTCTTCAAATCCACCTTAGGATGTGCTCTGGTGCATGGTGATTCTAACCTTAGCCCGAGAAATCGATTTAAGAAAGCCCTGTGGATATGTGACTACTGGTGTAAGCATAGGTTGACAGCAATACTATAGTGTACACTGATCAATTTACGTCTTAACGTTCCAACTTTTCGTACATCTGTATTGTTTCTTGGATCATACCTAGATTGCCTTTAAGTAGGGCTTAGGCGTGGTATTTGGACGGTGTTTTAAGGCCTTGGGCAACAAAACATTTCTAAGGAGACTCTGCGCCAGCACAGAAAGCACACGTCAAGCAACAGTGCCTTTAAACAACTCAACTTGTAAATCCACTTGACATTTTACAAGTCAATTTCAGCACTAAGAAATATGAGTGTTATGCGTTCAAGAAAGCCCTTTTTTGAGAATGGAATAAGATTCCCTATGCTTATGTTCTTCCGGTGTGCAACTTGTTTTGTCAACCGACTCAAGGCGCTCAAGGCTGCCATATTGAAAATTCAAAAGAAATTCTAAACAGCATTGAAAGAAGCCGGTGACTCTTTTTTGAGAGGGAGAAAGCCGACTGTTCTGACTCATCTGGTGCCTCAGGGCATCACCATCAATTTTTCTAACGTACCTAAGCATTTGACTTTCATTATGAAATACAAATATGATTGGAATACATTTGTCACAGCGAAAATCTTGAATCCTTCAAATCTACTTGGCTATGATAAGGCCTTATATCCTTGGCGGCGGCTGTTTGTTGAACTAAATATTAACAAAATATGTCATTGATGCTTCAGAGAACGGTTTGCCTCGGGTGCCTGGCGTTTTCCTTTAGCATGTCTTGCTCTGCTCTAGACGCCCTTTTGGATCTTCCTTCCGCTTCAAATTCTGTAAATCATGGACTGGCTGTACTCTTAAGGCTGTCTTTCGGTCAAAAAGAAACGCTGGAGTTGTTAAAAACTGCCGACTTCGGACTGCATTTCTTAGGCATATATGCAATTAAACCAAAACTCTTGTTGCTGAGAAAACCAAAAGTTGAATTTTCCTGTAACCAGGTTCTGACCAGAGTCTGGCTAGAAGCGAAACGTAGTGAAGTGCGGCGCTGGTGTCTTTTTAGATGATGACAACGTTCGAATTCAATTCTAGTAAGAATAACTTGCTTCCGGCAGTGCAAGTGCAATCCCTATGGCGATGAACTACTTGCATATTATGAAGAATTTGTGGAAGAGGCTTGAGCTGAGCTCAACGGCTTACCAAACCCTCTTACCACTTTGAAGGTAGTTTGAGAATGCAAGGCTTCTGTGAATCCAGTAGAAAGACCCAATTAACTGAGTTTTGTTTAGGCTTCTAATGAACTTGTTACGCAAGGCTTGGAGAGGAGTTTCTGCGGACTGGGAATACTTCCCGAAACCTCTAGTAAAGAAGTGACCTTCGTGCTGTCTGACAGGTGTGTTAACGAAGCTCCTAAGTACCTAACCGTGTTTAACATAAGTGAGACAACATTCTTCGGCGCTCGCTGTGAGAGTGAATATGCTATTTCCGTAAGGGGGCTATGCTCACATTAGGTTACTTGGTTTAATTTTGTTGGTGTTGATACTGTATGTTATAAAAATATGTAAATACCAGTAGAACAGTGGACGAGTGGTTTACCTTAAATAAATAAATAAAAATAAAATTTAAGAATAGAGCTGTTGACTGTAGCCTTTGGATACTGAGTTCAATATTTCAAATCGAATTCCTTCTGCCAACGAGCCCATAATTTACCTATAACCGTGTCTTCTATTACGTCTTCCTGGTAGCTTGTATTCGTATCTATCGTATCGTTGACATGGGATCTTTACAACCGTTAAGTGAATTTTGATCTCTGATTTGTTTGCGAATCTTTTCCATTTTTGCTGCAGATAACAAGGTAATTGATAAACGGAACGACAGGATGACATTCAAAATATAGCTCCAATTGTACTCGTAGATCCCCACAAAAATGTTATCACGTTCTCCCTATCTTTAGTTCCTACGTATATTCGTATCCATAATTTCCATCCTAAGTTCGACTGAACCTAACTGCGACACTATCACATGTAGCTTACTACAGTCAACACTCTCCTTTCCCGAAACAGCTGTTAACTACCTCACCATCCTTTATTTGCTCAGAAATGAGTTTGCGAAATCCCTCTAAGTCGTCCGAGATAAGCCTCATGAAATGACATTCTTCAATTCTCTGGCAGCAGACATCTAAGATAAGGTAGTTAAGCACGAGTGATAAGAGCTAACCTGCGGTGCTTTTATCTTTTTATCTTTTTATCTGGGTCGCTCTCACTCACATTGAGACATTGAGATCAGTATTGTCGGTAGAAGTGCATGAATGAGTTGCATCGGAGTGTTCTCAAATGGCTAACCTGACAAAGGAAGAATTCCAACCGTTACGAATGGCGTCGAAAAAGTGCGTTTAAATAATGAAATACATATTGAAATTCTGTCAGAAATTTCGCGCGGTATCCCTGAACATTTTCCATATCGCCAACTGATAACGTCACTGTGGCTGAAGAGAGGGAGAAAAGCGACGCAGCTATATGAGTACTTCTATTTGGATGACTAAAATGGTTAAAACTCCGTCGCAGGTTGGTTGGATTGAAGAGCTTGGTGGCCAAGTTTGGCGTTTGATAAGACCCTTATCAAGTAATGAGTGAGGCGGGGAATACTAAAGTTAAATAAGACAACGAGCCGAAACATTGCACGAGTTGACTATGTCGCTTGTTGAATTGATGAAATCGACAGTTTATCAATAGGTGGATACAGAAACGGTTCGTGAATCGAAGTGCCAGAGTGTCCGCAAACCAACGCTTTCGATCGGTGTTTATTTCGAAAATCACATATCGGTTTGGGAATTTCTATATGCGTAGTGTTAAGTGAAAACTGATCAGAATTTGATACGTTCGATAAAACGCAAAAAATAAAATTGATCAATTCTATTGAGAAAGAGGATTGGAAGCAGATACCTTGAAAAGATACCGTAAAAGATGGTGAGTTTTTAGTCAGAAACTGAAGAATTTTAAGGGTTTTTGTGAATTTAGAATACTACATCGGTTTGTTGAGTCAGTTTGAGAGATCCGGAACCATTAATCGGACAGATCAACCAGATACTGCATACTATTTTGAACTTTTCTACATTGAACACGACTATTGGTGACAGCTGTCAGTGCATGCAAAAATAATGTCATTTTCAAAGTGCACTATACTATTTACATTTAATCAGTCGTATAAGAACAAAGGGTAGAGTAGCGCTTTTTATAAATGTTCGCTATCTAATTTCGCCATTATCATTTGTCAGGTGCACAAATTTATTTTAAGCACATCAGCCGTAAACTCACAAAATGTATGGTATTGATTTGTTACGCGGAATTACTTTTTATGACTCAATATACATATGTGTCATCAATTGGTTGGATTTTAATTTATTCATCTTGTTTTGCATATTAAGGAAAATATTTAGGACTTGGGTTTGATAAATACATTTTATCCTGGATAAATTTATATCATTCAGAGAATTTTTATTTATATCATAAGATCAGAGAATTTCAGAACTCAGTAGCATGGTTAGGATGATATGGTATTTTATTTATTGTCGTCGTCTGCGTTCAATTCTCATTAACTTGCTTAATAAGTGAAACATCATACCATGCAATAAGCGATTACATAAGTGAGCAGGATAAACTAATATTTATGTTACAATACACCCAGTAGATTTCAAACTCTTTCCTTAGGACATGTACTGCATTGCACTTGCACTCTTTATAAATTCCTTTTCCTCGAATTCCTTACTCTTCCTAAGAAAGACGTGTAAACATTCTAGTGATAATGTGCCTACAGTATCAGTAGCCACCACACTTGCGCTGAGTAATTGCAACCTTTTTCCAGACATTTACGGAAAATGGACCCCGCGATTTTTTCATCACTCTCACAATAAGAATCTCAGGATATTGTGACACTTATGCCTTCCACAATTAGTTGCTTAGCAATGGGGTTCGCTTTGAGGCCATTAAACAGTCTAATGTTTTTTTATATTGAGGAAAATAATCTCTAAGAGACGTTGAGAAGCATTGGCTTGTCAGTCATCCTTCGGTAACAAGCCTTAAACCTTCTGCAGGAATATCGACGTATCTTAGCGTTTTTTGATGGTGCATGTCCAGCCTAAATAAGTGTATGACCCTGAGTGAATTATAAGGATTTCTGTCGAGAATCACTTTAGTTTTAAGAGGAATGATTGAAAGCCCTATTCTAGTGCACCAAAACTTTTCCGATTTCATACGAATCGGATGATTTTTGCTTCGAAGCATCATTCCCAACAGCTGATCGGAACATTTTTCCGACAAAATGTAACGCAACCCGGCATGCTGCGTTGCTACGCGTTCAATGTCGTTTTTTGACAAACATTTGTGTCAGCCAAACGTCAAATTAGTCCGATACTCTCCGCAAAGAATTTATCGCAGAGCATCATTCCATTTTTTTTTTATAAATACTTCTTTATTTGAAAATTAAATGATTTCAAGTGTCAAACTCATGCGTTGTTACGCTTTATTTACTACTTCCGAAAGCAGATATGTAGCACATAATTTTTATTTCCGATAGAGTATGCTTTGCGGATAAGTTTCCCTTTCGAACAGTCACCTCGCTAGGGCAGATTATTTATATTTGCCTGACGTTTAAATCATTGAGAGTGTTGTAGTAGACCAAGATGCAACTTAGCGTTATTAGATATTGCTCGCAGTCATCATTTACAATTAGGGCCCTATCACTAACCTTGCACTTATCGACAAAACTAGCGATTCGTCGTCTTGTCTGGGCGAGTTTCACATTCCGTCAAAAATTTTATTGACAGCACTCTTTATTCTTGCCATCAGATTTTGAAGCGGGTTCTCGCAGGATCTTCCGCCTTGAAGGGCATGTTACAGAGTGGATGACGAATAAATACATTCTGCAATTAATTTTTAAACACAACTTGGGACATTCGCCCACCAAGGCTGGATCTGATGAATATCATCCAAGTGACAAGGTTTCCAACTAGTTTTCCAAGCATTTGTCGCGATATGTTCTCAATAAGAAGAAAAACGTTGTTGGTTTGTCAGCGTAGGATAGCGACAAATCCTTTAAGAAAATAATCAAGAGGCGTCAAATGACGAGATCTTGGAGACGAATTTACAGGGACATGTGGATAATCTTCTCTCCAAATGCGACGATTTTGCTTATTAACACCCATTGAGCCAAAATTGAGCATCATCGCTGAACAAAATTTTTCCATAAAACAGTGGATACAATGCCAATTGAGCATTGTGGGCCCATTCACCGAAATTTCGACACAAACGATAGTTATTCGGCAAAAGCTGGATCTTGTAAGCTTTTAAAGCGGGATCTTTGCTTAAAATTTTTCATAAAGTGAAAGGACAAAGAACAAAATCTTGTAAACGACGAAGAATCGATATATTTGAATCTACTTCAACACTTTCCTGGGCAGATGTAATATTCTCTTCGGTACGCACTCTTCTTATGTGTTTCGATACCACTACATCTTTCAAAGCAAATGTCGTGCAAAAACGGTCAACAATACATTGAATAGCGGTCTCAGATGTTCAATTATGCACCAACTGGTGCAAACTTGCCAAACCACACTTTAGAATCAAATTTGTCAAATTTGGTAACGTTGTTAAAACATGTATGTAAGTCATTCCGAAAAAATTGCATTTTAACTGACAGCTTGCAATTGGTTTGACAGATTTAAATGTCTGAAGTACTGGATTAAACAAACATCAGGCGGCTAAAAACCATTAAGGGAAGCAACGCAACATCTCGTTACAAATATCAGCTCAGCTGAAGCTTCAGTTGAGGGAGCTAGTTTGTGAGTCGTTTTTAGGTCAGGTTACACGGAAAGTGAGTCGCAAGTCTCAAGAAGGTGAGTCTGTGCTTGTGATTCAGTGTAAGTACGAGTACCATTCGATTTTCGGAGTGTTTTTTGCACAGACTACTGGTCAGTTTAGACGTTTTCGAATTTCTCTACGTAATGAGTCTCTGAAAACCAGCGTTCTAACATTCAAATTATGTGCTCAGACTCTGAATAGCCAGTTTTACCGTCTGCTCCGTTCTCTGTTAAGGAACAGCATTAAAGGGCTCCTCTTTATTTAACATGAACGAGACCTCGCATGTCTTGTCTTCTATGTACATGAGAGTTGCCGATGGGACTTGCTGTCTGATTTTCGTAAGGCTTGTCGAAGTATTGATTCAACTGGACAAGAGTAGTCATGTTGGTAGGCTGTTTTTGTATCGCAACATTTGTAAGTAAGCAGTCATTAAAATGCCCAGTTCTGAGTTCTCTAGAATTATTTCAGCGATCTTTTCGTCACTACTTATATCGTTTTAGCAATCCAATCGGCCACAAATTCAATCTACTGTTATTAGGTAGTTTTTTGGTTCTTCTTTGGTGGTTATTATCCATGACTGCATGAACTGCATGATTAACTTCTAATCTCGTGTGGTGTGGTAAACAATTCTGAGAAGGCTGAAAATTACTTAAAGTCTAAGCGAATGAGTCATTCCCCATTTTATCGGTACCATCGCGCTGTTAATTGATTATTGTGTTGACAGTTTAAACAGGTAATAATTGAACGATGTATCCGCTATTTGAAATATCAGGCTTTGCGGCATGCCTCACGATGACTGAAGTTGTAAGATTCGAAATTGTTTATTACTAGGAGTGTGAGAAGGCTGCTAAGCTCGCTTGAGAAAGTGACGTGGATATACGAGTAAAGTCAAAATGTGCAATGCTTATCGTATTATGTATCTATTGGATAAATACATGAATGCCTAGTGGGAATGACTACTTTATGAGTTTTCATAAGTTGAAGAAATTAGTCAGAATGGCGAGCTCATCTTTTTTAGATAAAAGACTATTTATATCGGAACAGAATGTAATATGGAAAGTCAACCGACAGGTTTGTTCTTTTGTGGAGAAGACATTTCGAAGTATTTTACGTCGTTGGAGTATAAACGCAGTTTATCATTCGAAATATAATGTTGCTGATCCATTTTCTGATGTAAATTCGCCTTAGTAATGTATTTAAATACAAGAGATCCTAAACATCAGTTTAGATGTCTTAGACTTCTTCGCTTCCAGGACGACGCGCAAGCGCAGACTGTTCTATAGGCGTAGTTTATATATATGCTATTGTATGCGCGAGTCATTCTTTTCATGTACATACTACTCAGGGGATCTTACTGATGTCTTCCCACAATTTTGAAGCATTGATTAGCACAGCGTAAAGCGGTTCGTGTTTGCCTGATTTGGTCCAATTTTGGATACAATTTCAGTCGGAAGAATGTTCGGATCAAAGATTTTTGGTTCTTTAGGATTTTCTCTGCTAGAATACTTGTTTTTTAATTCTATTATACATGTACTCTGGCACCTAAGAGTGTAAGTTTGAAGTACGTTCGTACTTTTGTGGCAAGTTGTGGTACTGAAATCTTGCTTTACCTCTGATCTTAAATGGCCTTTGTCAATATTCTTGTACCCATCTGAGAAAATGTCCTTTACTCATATTGCTTTGATCTACTGGCGAATATCAGGTTAGCCGTTAAACCTAATCTAATCTGCACTTTTACATGTAAACTTGTATCTGCAGCCGTTTCTCTATCAATTTCTCCATTGGTCCACTGTTCTGCGTGTTAAGCAAATATTGTCATCCTCAATGTTCGTTAAACGTTTGTTAGTACCTACAATTTTCTGAAAGATAGCAACGCTTTCTTGATTAACCTGGGAAAGGGTTTAGAATTCGTTCAACAGCTTTCATCTTTTCGAGCTTTCGGGGTCTTCTGCTCTTCGATTAGCCTTCGGGAGTCTCTAGAAAACTACATGATCGTCTTTCCTGATCATCTGTCAACATTTTTTTCCACTCAATTGTTCGTAAAATATTTAATAACATTCCAATGTTGGATATTTTACTTGGGCATCATTATGAGGGCGACAATTCTAAGACAAGAGATGACTTCCAGCGACTGTCTAGTACATCCATAAGGCAATTCCTTAAACGGCATATTTTCACTTGATTTAAGCTTACCTATACATATATATACTAAAGATAACTCGACTATTCTCTATGGGACATTGATTGGTTTTCTCAAAATCGTGCTTATTTAAATGGAACAGCAGTTTGATTTGAAACAACATTTGGCTCGAGGGGTCCTTAGATCTCGATAGTGTATGCTGATTTCTTAATACTGGTGCATATAACTTAAGGCAAACTTGTCATCCATGCCTTAGGCTACTGATACATGCCCTTCCTACCTTTTTTCTTCAACCTTAAGGCCGTTGGTGTACACCGAGCTGTAAAATATGTAATCTACCTTAGCCGGATCCTGTGATCTTGTGTCAATATGTCTTCACTTTGTGTCTTCAAGGGAATCAAGCTACTCTACGATTTTTCTTAAAAGCTACACTTCTATGGCGGAGCACCCAGCACTAGGGCTTGGCTTTGCAGAGTACCAATAGTCGACACAGTATTTTCAGTTGGTCTGGAGTATTCATCTATCTATCTCGCCTATCCCTTCTTCCATCAATGACGTTTTCTAATAAAAAGCAGGGGTGGAAAAAAACTGGACTTATCATAAACATCATCAGACCTTTACCCCACTGATGGTTGCTCCGATTTGTCCAGTTACAAGCTGCCGGTCATACGTCTTGTTAAGTGGCAAGACCACCGGTAGTTCATACTAGGACTTATAACACGGAACCGTGGGAGTAAGAAGCCTGCCTGAGTTTCGGTCCGGGCCTAACTTGTTAAGGTAGGTCCCCTTGTGGGAGCGTCATGGTGGCAGAGAGGGTGGCCCTGCTAGGGCTCAATACCCGGAGTGGAGTAGCTATAAGTGCTGGGTACTGAGATTTATGGGCATTTCGTGAACTTAAGTCTCGACGACAGGCGTTCACGAAAAACACATGGCACATCTGTCTCACCTATCCATAAGATATTCAATTTCAGGTAGGAATCAAACATTCTGGGATCTTTTTCTTCTTCCCGAAGGTAGCGGGAAGAACTCTAGCAATGTCCTTAAGCGATTGGCCAAGGACTTCAAACGATTATTAGTCAGTATATGAGGCTGTTGCTAACAATTCTACGTACTTTGTTTTATAACGATTGCCATTTTCTTTGCCATAGATCAATCGAAAGTTCTCCTGTTTAATATTCCCTGATTATGTCACGGGAAGGCGGAGAGTAGAGTCGCAAGGGCATTCTCTTTCGTTATTTCGTGAAGTCAGCTCACATCGAGAGATCCTGCTTTTATGGAGCGACATACTTGTCGTTGCGAATTCTAGATTTGTAAAATGGATTTAGTTTAGAATTTGCGGAAAAGAGAAGTAAAGTACGAGTATTATAGATATACTTCTCAAGAATTATGGATAGTTTACTTACGAACCTTATTATTTCACAATACAGCTGATAGAGTTGATAAGTGTACGCATAACCTTATCGCACCAGGTTTTTACAATCTAGATAAATTTTTGTCGATCTGTTGGCTATGACCAGTTTCTATTTATGACCTTGGACCTTGACTTTCCAAAAAATGCCTTCAGAAATTTGGTCGGATGACCTTAAAAATTTCAACACCTACCTCAACTCGGTACATACATATGTATACACGTAAATCCTTGCCGCTACGACTGTAAAAATACCCTCAAAACTCAAAACACGTGCTTCAACGTGTCGACTTTACATGGTCTTCCCGAATTTTTATAATGTGCCGTAAATTACTTATATTGCGACGCCGTAAAACATTTGCGATAAAAGTTAATAACACTTGTTGGCAAATACGAATTGAACGAGCCCACCGAACTACGTTAAACAATAAATGATTGGAGAGCAAATCGGGCGTTTAGTTGTGAAATGGTAACGTGAGGCCATTTATCATTTATCAGAAAGTGGGTAGTTAAATTGGTCTAGAA
This sequence comes from Volucella inflata, assembly GCA_928272305.1. Classification (NCBI taxonomy): domain Eukaryota; kingdom Metazoa; phylum Arthropoda; class Insecta; order Diptera; family Syrphidae; genus Volucella; species Volucella inflata. The sequence goes on from OV743719.1 coordinate 71,346,498, forward strand.
TAGAATTACTAAGCGTTTTATATTTATTAGAGATATTAGACTAGGTGTTAACAGATGATTATTATAACATCCAACTTCACCTGAACGAAACTGGTTTGCTAACACACGATAAAAAAAACAAATTAAAATGAAAACGGTCTTGGAACGACAAGTTCGTCGATCGGTTATGATCATTTGTGATTGTTTGGCTTAATCATCTCATTTGTAGTTGGGTGTTGTGGTTAAGGGGGTACCCAGTGACGTAGCTATGATTATACATTCATTTTGCTGCTTTGAACTCAATGTGACAGCTCCAGATACTGAATCAGTTGAACCGTTCCAAACTATTAAGCGTGAGTCTTAAGCAGGAAGGCAACTCACCAGAAGGCAAGTACTCCAGAAATAGCGTGATTATATCGACGATGACATCAATCCTCAGCATGGCAGATTCTTTGGACATGTTTATTCATCGTTTCGAAAGCTGAGTTCAATAAGGCTTCCTAGATATTGAAAGAGAGTGCACTGTACAGTACACAAGAAACGTCTACTCTTCCAGGTTGAAAACTGTGCGTCTATTCACGTAAAAAGAATCAAGAGTCTGAAAAGTTGAAGTCGATGCAAAGTATTTTTGCAGTATTCTAAATGTTCAACTATTTCAAACGATCATTATGGATTCGAGCTCAGTACAAAATAAGGCACTTGAGGACAGGTCTCTATGCAACTTGCCACAAGTATTGAAGACTGCGTCTAAAATGCGAGGAAATTTTCAGAAATACAACAATTGTTGTGCTGGTGCTGGATTTTACTTGACGACCGACCCCATGAAGCCTTTGATTTGACAGGAGGCGGGTAAATAGAGCAAAACAACTTGGCTTCGAAGTGGCAGGAAGAGTGTTATGGGTTAAAGGGAAAAGAGAGCTTTTCCGCGGAAAAAAATGAGGAACAACACAATTAACAAATGGAAGGCAGTACCTGGAAAATGTAAATCAGGTCGATGATCACTATCTTATATTGGTTATAAAGTCGCATATGACAGTATCTATAGAGAAGAACAAATTAGGTACGATTTTAGTCTGCTAATTGTCAGTTTGACCTTGAAGTCAAAACAACATTTAAACAGGGTAATACGCTACCTTGTAACTTAACAATATTCCGCGGAATTCGCAAGCCAATACCTGAGGAATGTACAAATATTTTTTGGGTATTTGCACATTCTGATTTTGAAATCGTTGTCAGAATGTTGCGTGCTGCATTTCCATATATTTAAACAGAAGCGTTCTAACTATAGACCTTGTCAGAAAGATCAAGTTTTTTCAGCTTGGATAGGTAGAAGATGCCGGATAAATTTATAACAATACTCAGTCGTTCAGAATCCTATATTCTTATTTGGAGGAAAAACGTAGTAGCAAAATATCTTACCTTGAGTGATGAATAGTGGTGAAAGTTGATACAAACAAATGTGGAATTCGGAAATAAGTGCAAGTTCGTTCAGGATGAATAGAGCTGATGGTTAACGTCATAAGCAGAGTAATAGTTGAAGCATGGACCATAAATATTAAGCGATTGAAATAGAATTTTCGGACAAAGCCGTACTAGAATGATGCGAGCCTCATATCAAAATCTTGATGTTGATGATAATGAAATCACAGAACTGTACTTGATCTTGCTCAAAATGTATGTGTAAACAGGTAGTTCGAGTTGCCAGTTTCTTCCAAGATTTCAGCTTGTAGATATGTAAATCGTTTAAGGCATTTACATAATATGGTAGACAGGATGTGTACGTATTAAGAGGACTGAGTTATCAATATTTGCCATAGTTTGGAATGTCTCCTTCACCTGCTTACTTTAGATCGCAAATCATGGTGAGATTCTTCATCGGACCGTATATAATAGACGAATTGTTGGTGTAGACCATACACAAGGCTTGTTCGTCTTCAGATTAGGAATCGCTATCGAGACATCTGCTTAGTAAGTTTCGTTTACGTAAAATGCTTTGCAGCGAAATGTTGGCGTTCCTTGTCTATTTAAAACAAAAAATGTTGCCATTCAATTCTTTACTTTTCAGCAGTAGCATCTCTCCATGACTTCAAGCAAGTGTTTTCTACTCCTCTTTTTTTCTAAGAATCTTTTCGTCACCTCCGTGACCACCTGCCATGACCCTTCATCAAGCCAGATTTATTGAAATACTAAGCTCACAAAATTGGACTTCACTGACGGCCTTTGGGCATTTAAAGGTGTTTAAAACGCGTACCAACTTAATTGATACTTTGCTTTGCTGGACAGTCGATTAGTTTGTCCCTTTCCAGAGTTGGTATTCTGTAGGTTAGATACATAACAATCGTCACATGATCTGAGCATTATTTATGATAAGGTATGAAAGTTCAAGCAATGCTATAGCTGTATCAGCTTCTAAAGTCGTCGATTACTTTATCTTGGGAATCCTTTGGTCTGGGAGTCATATTGTTGTTTGTTTGGATTATGCTTCAAAATTCCTTTCTCAACCATTTTTTGGTAACACTTATGACAGAGTTTAGCTTCGTCTTTAGTAAAAACCAACTGCCTTGTTTATAGACGATGCGATGGTACCCATAGGTGTCAAGTAAGCGAAGGCTTACAAAGTCGGTTCTATGTCTGAACTTAGACAAAAACAAAAGGCAAAAACAAAAACAATGTTGATGTGCTCTCATCTCGAAAAAGCCAATTGGAGCGGACTTAACACCTTCTTTAGAAATTTTAACTGGTCCTTATGTTTCCTCGATAACGACGTGGATGCCGCTGCTGATATGATCACAGACACTATTCTCTTTGGAATGAGATCCTTTATCCCTTTCCGGATAAAGAGTATCAGACCAAAGGAAAAGGTGTGGTACTACTCGAGCTGTAAAGAGGTTTTCAGGTTGAGAGAAATGTTTTTCGGTCCTATAAGACCAACCCCACTGAGGAACACCGGAAAAAATTTAAACGAGCCAGGAATGACTGCAACGCTTTTCTTAAGCGTGTGAAATTTCTATACGACCAAAAACAGAGGCAAAAAATACTACAATTTCCCAAAGGTAGTACAACTTTTTGGTCGTTCGTCAAAAACATTCGAAATGCCGCCCCATCCTCCATCCCAAAGCTCATTTACAATGACATTCCAGCTGTCAGCTCTTTGGACAAAGCCAATCTGCTTGCTGCACACTTTGCGGCCAGCTCAACGCTTCCAGTTTGTGCTTTGTCTCCGCCTACACTTAAGTGCATCGAATCTTTAATGTGACGAATCCACTTTCGCACTCCTGTAGTAGCAACTTAAAGATCTTAACGCTCACAAATCCGGTGGTCCAGATGGTATATCTCCCCTTCTTCTGAAGGGTGTTCTTCTACGCTGACAAAACCACTGCGTAAGCTTTTCCATCAATCCTACTCTTCAGGATACTTTCCGAGCAGATGGAAAACGGCATTTGTCCAGCCCGTCCCTAAAAAAGGCGAATCTTCTTCTCTCTCCTCTTACAGACCCATTGCACTTCCGTCCCTTCTTTCCAAGGTCATGGAAACGTTGATAAATCAGCTCATGAAATATCTCGAAACACGAAAACTTCTTAACGACCGGCAGTACGGTTTTCGTAGCAACAGGTCCACTGGTGATTTGATGGCATGTCTCATTGAAAAGTGGAACCAAAGTTTACATCAATCTGGCGAAAGCAATATAGTTGCACTTGAGATTTCTAAGGCATTTGACAGAGTTTGGCATCAAGCTCTTTTGTCGGAAATGCGTGCAATTGGGATCGATGACTCTCTTCTTCAATTGATTAGAAATTACCTTTCAGAACGTTCAAATCAAGTTTTCTTGGATGGTTTCAAGTCTGATATTCACAAAATAAATGCTGGTGTGCCCCAGGACTCTGTTCTGTCTCCGACACTCTTTTTAAATTTCATCAATGATCTCTTGTCTGCTACTTCTAATCCAATTTTCTCCTTTGCTGACGACAATACTCTCTGCTTTTCATATTCGTTTCCTGCGTTTCGGCTGTAGAACGGGAACGGCAGCGTATGTTAAGCTCATCAAATTCCGATATCAACAGCATAACCAATTGGGGAATTGAGTGGAATTAAATGCTTCCAAGACACAATGCTGTCTGCTGTCGCTTAAGCGAAATTCAAATACCCAGTCATTATCCATGAATGGCACTTGCATCGTTGAAACTGAAAAACTTTCCATTCTCGGTATGTGTGTCAATGACAACTTACGTTGGAATGACCACATATTCTGATCTGGCTTCAATATATAAGGCTTTCATTCGCTCAAAATTGGAGGACAATGTTCACATCTATCCTACTAGATAGGATTCAAAACCGTGCGGTAAAACTAATAGGTGATGCTAATATTACACAGTCGAATGACACTCTCGACCACTGTCGTGATGGTTCCGGTCTCATCTTGTTCAATCGCTATTTTCACCACCAGTGCTCCTCAGAAATTGCCAGTAGCATTCCGCCCCTTCAAACCTTCAACCGTAACACCCGTCTCGCTATGAATGCTCATCAGTTAGCCCACTTTCGGACGTACCCTGAAATATCGTGATTCTTTCCTAAGCCGAACAATTCGCTCATGGAATGCCTTGCCGAGCTCTTTATTTCCTAGTCATTATAACCTCCACACATTCAAGACCAATGTACATCGGTACCTTTCTTTCCTTCCTCCTTGACTTTCCATCGCCCGGAAATATTAAATATAAATAAGAACTTCTCCGAAAAGTATAAAACTGCACCATCTTTTGAAGATAGCAATTAGACAAAGTATTCTATTGTAATCCTCATTGATATGTTGCTTTTATCACTCAGAGAAAATGCACTTGTTCATATTTAATTGCGGTGCAAATTTTGTGTAATAAAGCTTAAAAAACTTCATATACATACTCGTACCTGTTATCTGTCAATTTATCGTATTCAACAAATACAAACTTCTAATACTTTACTAGAATAAACCGGAAATGTTTCTATGTTTTGTTCAGCGTGTTTTAAAAGTTGTTTTCTTTTTTGGATTATTGTACAATATTCAAACACATGTATTCTTGATATTTACAAATAATAAGAATTCACCAATGTACTAGTACATATCTATCGGCAATAAAGCACGATTTGCTATTTCGGCTGTCAAAGTTTATCTTATCAGCAAAAACAGTCAACAGTGACAATCAAAAATCGACTCAAACATTCGTCAACCATTCTGTCATGACAGCTAGTTCGTTTCGAAATTATACAATAAAGTTCGTCAATTTAAATGAAGAAGATCTAGGTATCTACTTCAAACGTGTGTATGAGTTTTCACCTCAATTTCTTAACCATATGTCCAAGATTTATCGATAAACGTCTATATGGCGGGATATGCGAGTATAGTACTCGCATTTGTATTATCTTTTCAGTCTTATCGCCAGATAAAACGTTCTTATCTTTGAGAAACTTTATTTGATTGTACTAGCGAATTCGGTTAACCCTACTGTATGGCTAGTTGCTCTCACGGCGTTTATAGTTAATGGTAGTGATTCGAAAAAGTTTTTTTTTTTTATTTGGGAACAAATTTTACTTTGGAACTGGTAAAAAAATGTAAAAATTTTCCGTTTACACATGTATTTAGTATTTTATTGTGTTGATAAAGCTTTAAAGATTCACAAGTGAATTTAACGGTAATAATATCGCCCTAGGGTACCTCAAGTCTATCTACGATAGTTTATATTCGAATTTGGAAGATTCTAAGTGCAATTTCCGTTCAAAGTGTGTCTCGACGCTTTGACCAGCAATTTTGAGGGGCTGTCAATTTTAAATGCAACTATCGGTGCAAAGACACCATGTGTTAGTGTTTCTTTCAAAAGTTTGAGTCAATAAATTTTAAGACAAAAACGTGTAAAAAACTTCGAAACTGTAACTTTGTAAATCAATCAAAATGACAACATCAACACCATCTACAATGGAATACCGATGGGATGCATTCGGCGGAAGGGTAATTACTTTTTGTCTATTATCAAAAAACTTAAATCCTTCCTCACATTAATCATTTGCAATTCGATTTTACTTCAATAATCCAATTTTCAATGAAATGGCGGACTGATATTAATTTCGAAATTATGACACATTGCTAATGGAAACTTAACTAATCTTATCTCCAATCCGCGTTATTCCGTGAAATAATGGTTTGAATTCAACGTAATTATATTGTACCGATAATTTACTTTTATTATAGATATATGCTTACTAGATATAATTTGTACAAATATATTGGAGAAAACAAATAGTATTGACAGCGCTCATTTATGTTTAATTTCGAATTTCGAAAATTCTTTTTAACAAACTGCAAATGTCAAATCGATATCAATCATATTTGTTTTGGTAATCGTTGGCCATTAATTGAAATATCATATATTTTCACATAAAAATCGAAAATAAGAGTCCAGAGTGGAAAATGTAGTCATCAGGAAAATTTATATTAGTTTCAGGCCCACGAAGAGGAGGACATAATATGTGATGTTGGTGCAACAGAATTGCATGCTTCATCTCAATTGATTGTAAGATAAATGTAGTTTATGTTTCATCAAATAAAATGGTGTACTTGTACGCCGTTCTTCATTGATCATTGTTTTTCGTCTTATGTGTTTTCGTGTCAAAAGCAACAGCCAACATGAAACAGTATTTTTCTTATTAATTCAATAAATGAAGATTAGATTAGATTGGGTTATTGCCTGTACTCCGGGAAATGTACGTACATATACTGAAAATAACTTTTACACAAATCTGAAATTTTGTTAGGGAATGTGGTAAGCATGAAAAATATGCCGCTGAATCATGTAATCATGTATTTATAACCTCGAATTTACAGCCGTTGAACGAACTTGTTGCTGATTACTGTTAGATATCAGGTCATTTACTTGTTCTTTCGAATGTAAATTTAAACAAAACACATTAATGATTTAGATTTTTATTTCAATACATTGTTTGGATCTGTTCATGTTAAATGAAATACAACATCAATCGAATGTCCCCACCCGGAGTTCTTGCAGTACTGATAAGGTAATTTTCGATGACTTTTCGACGCATATCGGGTAAAAACTCGGCCATAACTTGGCATTTTCTCGTTTTCAAAGCATCAATAGTTTGCGGATTGTGTAAAATGCATCGAGTTTTGTGGAATGTGGCATCCTCTTGTTGAAACCACAAGTTTTCAACATCCATATCTTCGATTTGATGTAAAAAAAAATCGGTTAACATTTGGCTATAGCGATTAAAACTGACGGTGACAATAACACCTTCCTCATTTTCGAGGAAGTATGGATCAATGACACTAACACACTAAATTGCACACCAACTGTCACTTTTTATGGATGCAATCTTTCGACAGTCACATGTGGATTTTTAATTCCCTATATGTGACAATTTTGTTTGTTAACGTATCCACAGAGTGAAAAATGAACCTCATCGCTGGAGAAAATCTTGTGTGAAAATTGGTCATCAAAAAGCTAATGTCTTACCATCCAATCGGCGTACGCATTTCGTGGTCAGCTGGCTTCAATTCTGTGGTGAGTTGAACTTTATAAGGGTGTGATGCAAATCTAAATGGAAAAGACGCCAGAATTTGTCCGCACGACAACCTCAAATGCTGTGCTCGCCGTGATATCCTTGAATTTGAATCTTATTTTAACACTTTCACTATAAGCAGTCATATGTTGTGTAGAGCTTGCATTTCGCTAATGGATGGACCTTAGTTCATCTATAACAGAGCCAGTTCCTTCGAAGTTTTTCTTACAAGTTCTCACCATTTAAACATATTGTAAAATGCAAACCTTAAACTAAACATGTACAGTCCCGGGTAATAGTAGTTTGTTGTGACATATGTGATTGAAGCAGGGATGTTAAATTCGGACCACGAATTGGATAACTCTATATGTTTGCTGAATACTATCGGCAAAAAAAAACCGATGTTTGCTACCTGCCTCCGAAGTCAGAATCTTTACTGAAAGAGGAAATATGAACGTATTTTCGACGCTATGCTAAATTAACAATAAAGATCTGTAGCATGATGTTTTCAGAAAGTAAACAAAGTAGTAAACAAGAAAGTTACTAGGTAGTAGTTAGTTAGTAGTAGTTACACCTGTTCGATTTGTCTACCAAATTTCAGAAGAATCAAATATTGTACCCCACATATAGCACATTTGCGCTAATAAGTTTAACGAAATGCTGGGAACGCCGTAAACACTTGTCAGCTGAGTGTAACTTTTAACGTTTTTGTATAAATTGTTTATGATCTTTGCTCCCTTTATTTGACATCGTATTTGCAGGATTATACTGCCCACTAGGATTACCGTATGTATCAGGATTTTCAATCATGTTGCTATTTTTGTATTTCTGCTTAGATAAGCGTTATCTATGGTGTGTCGTGAAGGCTTAATGATATGATTCGCGAAGGAATAAACGACTTGGTAACGCTCAAAATTACATCTAATGTTACACATTTCTCCCAGGTATCTGTATTATTATTGGGCCGCTTGTGGGGTAAATTTAGGAAAATACGAATTATTCTACAGTTCACTCTGCTTTGGATCACTTCGTTAGTGAAGCAAGTACTTGTCGGTTGATCTCTTTTCTGAATTTCGGCTAAGCCTTGAGCCTCAAGAGAACTGTTTTGCGGTGTGGATTACAAATTCTAAAGGGTATCATATCAACAACGACAACTTTTTGCTTGTTGGTTTTAACGGTCAGATTTTTGTAAGAGTTCAATGGTAGACAGTACAGCATTGTAAAAAATATCTTGCTTTTCAACATAAAAACAGTTTTTTTTTGTTAGAAATTATTTCAAAAGATTAAAGCTTGACTGCCGCGATTTACGATTAAATCACGTTAAAGTTTTGCTAATCACACTATTCCAAGTACATCAAACGTGCAAAGTAATCATAAAAGATTAGCAGAACCGCAAGTTTGTGCTTTATCAGCTATTTTGACAATATTTAGGGTAGTAAGTTTTAGTCTTTGGGAAAATAGGTTTTTTCAACAGGGAATTATGCAAAATTCACTGGCTAACAGAAGGGGTACGATTCTCTAAAAGTCATCCCAATTGCTTGCGTACGCAGACGACATGGACGTTATTGGATGAAGACAGCAAGACAGAGCTATCGAAGCGGAAGCGGCTTAAATTGGTTTCACCGTGAATGAGGCAAAAACCAAGTTTATGCTGTCAGAAAAAAATCGACAACTTGGTCAGAGTGTCACAATTGGCAGCTATGACTTCGTGGTAGTTAAACACTATACATTGTCTACCTTGGATCTGCAGTTACAAGTAGCAATGATACTCGTACCATCACGGAAATAAGACGTAGAATAACTCTTGCCAATCGCAATTTTTTCGGGCTCAGGAGGCAAGACCGAACTGGTTTTATACAACACCTATATTATCCCCGTCTTGCTCTATGGCGCGGAGACATGAGCACTATTGAAAAAGGATGATGAAGACCTTGGCCGTTTCGAGAGAAAAATATAATGTGATTTTTTTGGTCCCGTCTGTATTGACGGGGAATGGAGGAGGAGATTTCACCACAAACTGTACGGGCTGTACAGCGACATCGGCTTGGGCCATGTAGAGTGATAGGACACCACAGCTTCGGCCCGAATAATCTTCAAATCTGAGCCCCGGAAACTACGTAGCAGGAACGGCCAAAGTGGATTGGACCTCAACCACCGAAAGACTGTGTCAGCTGGAGAGGCTTGTTGGTTGAGTAAGCTATACGTTGTTTCTTGCTTTTGTCCTACTGGATATGTAGCGTTGGCTACATAGATGTGACGTGTGCGACATCACGCCCTGATTTTGTCTTCAAACGTAGCTTTTCGAACGCGTTACTAATATTCTGAAGAAGATTATCGACTAAGATTCGACGAATGAACATAATGTGTCTTCACACTTGTGTGTGTGTACTCTTACTCTTCCATTGTTTATTGGATTATGTGGGAGATGTCGAAGCGGTACCCTATCACTTCTTAGTAGTTCGAAGATCTGTTGGATCTCTTTTTTCGAAAATCCATAAAACTCACTTTGCTGTTAAAATAATTCTTCTTCGGCTCTAGCTTTCGAAATCGAAAGTGTCTTGAGGAGGTTATAAGCATCTAGTATCTACGTACTCACGACTGTAAGATAATTTTTTTAAGTTACAGGCCTTTTTGTGTAGATATTGCAACACCCAGGAAATATTAAATAATCTGGACTTACTGAACAGTTATACAATAAAATTATGTCGTCTCGAATATGATCTACGTAAAACGGTTTTATATTGTTTTATTTATTATTGTACATACCCCCCTACCCATAGTGTTTTTTTTTAGTTTTCACGTTAAACTTTTAGTTCCAGTTAAATGTCTTCAATTTACGATCTGTACGTGCAACTTTTACAATGTATAGATTCGATCCAATGGATGCAATCGCAATGTCATAATCTATTATTGTTAGTTTTAATATTCACATATTCGCACTCACCCCAGCACAGCTGGTTCACATGCCTTCCTAGCTTTTGCTCTGTACAGCACATGCCAGAATAGAACTGACATACGTCACTTTTCTTTTAATTTAATTGATCAGAGTAATTCATCTGATTGCTCCCGTTTATACAATACTCTAGTCGAACATACCTTCAAGCATCTCCTCACCATTCAACTTGGCATTTGTTACAAAGTGTTTGTACACTGTTTGTTGTTGTTAATGCAAATTCTATAAGAACAATTAGTTCCGTAAAAATTTATTCAAAACAAAGAAGAACGAAACACGTGTGTTGTAGACGGTCACAGTCGTATAGACACATTTACAGTCCCAGTCAGAATCACATACTCGTATACATAGTAAGTATAATTGAAAGAAAGAATTTATGACTTTCAGATCAGAGGTCGCAATTTTGAGCGCACAAACGTGAATGACGTTTAAACTCATTCTGTGATCTAACTTTTGTTTTTGTTGTTATCATGAGTTTGGAGAAATTTTTGGAATTACACGTTTTGAGACAAATTTGCAGATACAGAGAGACTTTAAATTTCTACAGATACGAGTAGGTGCAATTGCACCCTCGGTTTAATGAAATTAATTCAGTATGACTTTTATGTTTAAGGGAAATACAAAAAAGGCACGTCATTTGGCGGGCCGCTATTACTTTGACATTGAAGAGTTTGAACAGAATTTTATTTGTTTGCGCAAAATTTTCTTCGATGAACGGTGTTTTGGTATGGTACATACTCGTAGTTTAAAATCAACAAATAATCAATCAGGCGACTACTGGTGGTTGGATATTCGTATCTTATCGCTCAGAATAATGTCCAAACTGCTGCCGAAATGTTTTCTTGGAATTTCAGAAGTAAATACATATTTCTTTATCAACATTTATGACCTGATATGAATTCTTTTCATTTTGTCAATATTACATGAGCTGGTGGTTCGTGCGTAGTTTTTGGCCTATTCAATGTGGGACTGTTTGTTTAGCGACCTGAGTGTTTGTTAGAAACTGGGTGTGACATTTATGTGAAGTTTTGAAAGAAAGAAACTTAAAATTTAAACGTATCTGTTCGATCTTTGATTGCAAATTGCTTATTTGAAAAAAGTACTTGCTGCTTTTACTTTTCTACACCATGTTAGCTGAGGTCTTCACTTGCCGATTTGCAATCTTTCTCTGCAGGGCTTTTTCTCGATGATGGATGCGAAGACTTTCAGAGCTCGAGCTTGATTATTTTTTTCTTACAAATGTTGGCTGTAAAAGCATACGTTATTTTGTCTGGATGCCCATTAAGCCAAAATTGTGCCTCACCGCTGAATAAAATTTTAGTCGTGAACAGTGGATTTTCGTAAGACTTTCTAGTCGATCGGTCGATCGGAATCAGTTCTTGATCAAATTGAGTTTTGTATTCTTTTGAAATAAGATCATCACATAAAATACATTGTTACGTACCAGGAGTCAAACGGCTAAAAACGATGAACATATATTCCCTGCTTCCACCGCTATATTTTCTTCATTGCGTGCTGGATGTGGCTATCTTTACGCATAAAGCCCAGTAATAAAAATTAGTGTCAGCTTGCAAGTTTCGTGCGGCGGCCTTAAAATCGTAAAATATGTGGTAGGTGTCGATTTGGAATTCGAAGATTTTTCCCAAGTAAATAAAAACATGATCGAGGATGGACTTACCTTTGATGAAAACCAACTTGTTGGTTGAAAATTTGAGGGAGCTACGCTAAGATACTGAGCCTACGTTCCTGTTACATACTTTTATCCGACCAAATGTTAAGATTTGCTGCATGTCTTTACAAAATTCTTTTTCCGCTGATTTGGTCAGCTCAACAGCAGATTAACTTAAGTTTGGATGTGGTTCTCCTGTTCTGTATAATTGGGCCTTCCGTGTCCTAAGCCTGAGTACGTTTTTATTTTCATGCTCCCTTAATTTTCTTTCCAGGCTTTGGCTGTTGCGCTCAAATGCTTTTTTTTACACATCTAGATGGGGGTAGTGATATAAGAAAACCACGGACTAGTTAGGAAAATTTTTCGCACTTCAAAAAAATTTATAAGGTAGCACCTCCAAAGGTGATCCTCGTATTTAAGTCAATTACAAATCCGTATCCATGTTAGAGTTGCGAACTATCCGTATATGTCGCATTTTTACATTCTTGTTTTGCTCGATCCGAACTATCGTACTTCTGGTCTGCAGTAGTTTAGAGCCTCACCTTATTGTTCGGCTGCAAGCTTTCTGTGATGTAACTTGGAATTCGAGTAAAGTCCTGCAGCTTTGATTGCTTATTTTATTTGGATATGAAGTCAGTAATCCACCTTGGGTTCGGAGAGGGTTTATTTGACAACATTTATATTCCGGTACTATTTCTAGTTCTGAAAAAATTGTTGGCCGATTCAAGTTCTATTTTATGTTTTGTTGCTACGACTGTCATTGACACTCCTTGACACACTGTGCTTACTAGTACATACTTGTTTCTTCCCGGTAATTTTTTAAATGGATACAAAAACTGTGTTGAAAAGAAATTAACAGCACCGTAACATTGCAAATATTGAAAAGCTATCTTGGCAACGATGATCTAAACAAAAAAGTTGTTTACGTAAGGCATGCAAGCTTCGAATGTGGTCGTGAAGCCATCGATGAGGAATATATCGATAAAACAGAAAATTTTGTGGTCAAAAATCACAAATTGACCATCAGAGAGTCGGCAGAAATGACCAATATCTCAATTAAATCCATTTTGGGGCATCTTGATCAATTAATTGGATTAAAGACGTTTCTTTGCAAACTTGGTTCTGAAGGGTTTGATTTTTTGTATTAACATTGCACAAGGCATGCTTTCTGAGGTTGATCCCGCTCAAGCATTCATTTGCAACGCTGACAATTGAGGCTACCGATGAATCAATCGGGTGAATTCACCTGGCTCAGTTATCCTCGACAAGGCTTAACATCATTCGTGCTTTTTAGTTTGGTAAGTCAGACAAAGCAACCACAACTGGTACTTATATATAGTATGTGTAGTAAGATGTTGAAACCGGTCAGTGTTCATTCTCATCACTTGACATCCAATTTTGTGAAATCTAAAAATTTATAGAATAAGTCGATCGTCCTAGTTCTTATTACAGATTGAGGGAAATATGTATATTTTTAAGACTTTTCCATAACTTCGATCTTCTTGGTCCATCCAATTAGCTTGGAAAAAAATCAGTGCAACTAGTCAGAAATGGCGTGCACGTTCAACTTGCAAATGGATCATGGTGTCCTTGACCAAATCAAAGTGAATTCTATTTTTGCACAACAAGATTTTGCAGCTACTTTTCAGAATAGCGAAGTTAACTGACTTCAGACTACCTGCTATTCAAAAAAATTGTTTGGTAGTCAGAAACAAAAGCCCAAATTCTTCATTATCACGTCAACCAATTTTGTGCATAAAACCGAAAACGAATCTAACCAATTTATCATCCCAAAGTGATACCAATTTAAATTAACAACCGAAACCGGCAATCAAACCACTAATCCCTTGCTGTCACGAAATGATTTGAATTCTACTGGAAAAGCTTACACAATACTTATGACATCACATCTAGAAATTGTCAAAAAAAAAATCCGAGTTTTAACAAGAATTCGCGAAAAAGTGAATGCTCCACAGTACCTACGAGTATCTGCAGAGAAAGATCGTTTCTGCATCGAACCTCACGGCAAAAGATAAGCGGTACACTGTCACAAATATCTCATCATCCATGCCAAAAAAATTAAAAAAAAAAATGAATAACGTTTTGCCTGCATTTCACCTTGTTACACACGCTTTCTCCAATGAATTACTACATACAGCACAGAGAAGATCAGTTCCGGCAAAACAAAAACAACGACTCAGAAACAAAACAAAACGAAAAATAACAAAAAAGATTTTGTTTTTTATCTCATTACAATTTTATCTGCAGGTCGGTGTAGAAAAAGATTCAAAAAGAAGAAGGAGAAGAATACGACGCAAAGGTTGGCTTTTTTTTTCCACTATTTGTATGAGGCATCTCCAACAACGTCCAACTTTCAACCTCCCACCGTCCCACTCGGTGTTGCTGAATCAAAACTTTACACACGATATAACATAAAGCAACAACAAAACATGCTTGCTCGATTGAATAACTCGCCAGACAAAAAGGCAAGGCAGCCGGGCACTAAAGTTACATACAGCAACAGTCTATCGACGAGCTATAGGGTAGTTTCGGTTAAGTACAGAGTACCCTATGAACTGAAAGATGAGAATGAACTACATAAATGTTTTGCTCTTAATTGATTGATCTCTAGAAAGCTGGAGAGTGAATTTGAAAGCTCTTAATCAGTAAAGGAAATTACGTCTCGTCTCCTACGAGTAAATGTGTCTCTTTGCCGAAATCCGATAAATGTCACAAACAACAGTTTACGGAAGCTATTTTTAAACAACAGGTTGCACCACGTGTTTTCCGGCGTTTAGCGACATGACCCGTTTCGCCGGTATTTCGGATTCATCGCTCTGTAGAATTTTTGCGTCTTGTAACTAATGAATAGTTAGTGAGTTTCGATTCGCAATTCGTTGGCCTGTTCATGGTTTGTTTCAGTGTAAAGTTTTGGTCTATAAACGATTTGACGTGCCGGGGGTCACGTTGGTCCCGCCGATTAGTATTGCACATATTTTTAAAAAAATGCTTGTGTCTTTCCCTTTTTACTATAGCTCGTAGTTTTAGATGGAGATTTAGAGAGGATTGTTTGATCACATATACTTTTTGAGGTGTGCCAGCCTGTTTTACACTAAGAGGGGGTTATTTCATACGTGTCAGTTATTTGAAAGTAGACACTTTTTTACCGCAATCTCTTTTTAAACATTGTTCTCATCCAAAAACGGCACACTTTTATTAGCCAGTTTTCATGCACATTGGCGGTAATGTTTTCTACCGCCAGCTAATGCTTCTTAAGAACTGACTTACTACTATTGCGCTACTTCTCGATATCCTTGAACTGAGAGTGGGTTTATTTTTTTTCCTTTTTTAACACGAGTTCCTTCTATAGCTTTTAAATGTGTTCTTGTTCCAGCTTGTTGCCGGTATTTCTAGACATTATCATAGTATGAGCATTTTTTCATTGGTGGCAGGATATTTTTGGTTGGCTCTACTACCTGATGATGTAAAAGTGAAATCATTTGGTGTTATTGATAGTGGAATGAGCGCACATTGTAGGCCTCAGCTAATCCAAGCATGTAAAGGCATGTAATTCTAATTCTTTTACCTCACACAATACAAAATGTACTAGCAATCGAACATTTCTTTCAGAATTTTGCAGCAAATCGAGACATTTACAGCTTCTCTCGTTGAAAACTCGGGTTATGAATTTATTGGCGATGAGAAAGTGATCAATGTGCACACTCATTTAGAATGCTTAACGCAAATCCCGCACCTATTAGCTTACGGTCGTCTTAGTTGAAGCTGTGACATTTTGCAACAAAAAAAAAAAAACAGGTACCTCTTTGGTTTCGGGAATTGTATCACTGCATTATTAGCTGTTGCATAAGGAAATAGTTGCAATCTGTTTGTTTGTCTGTTTTCTTTACGGATTTTGAGTTTAAAGTTTAAAGTGAGCTCCGTAGGCTCTATCCTAGAATTGCGTGGGTCCCTTTAGTCCTTAAATCGGAATATATGCATAGAATTAGGGATATTTTCGTTTTGTGGTCAATACTCGTGTTAAGAAAAGTACGTATGCGATGCTAATGATCACTTTCAACGTATGAGCATAACGAAATATCAGTTTGTCCAGGGTAGATTTAGACTTCAAGCAACAAGCTCCTGCATCCAAATTCGTGTTTACCACTCCGAGTATTTCTTTTTCTATCCACCGTTAACACATTCGAATAATTTTTCTTCCGAACGAACAAGCGTTAGTATCGGCTTCAGATTTAAATCGGAGCCTAGAAAGAGTTCGCACTCAAATAGGAGCAAGTGCCTCTAATATTTGCGCTTTATTTTTGCAGACTTTTTTAAAGAGCAATGTTAAATCCTATCACGCAAAAAAATGACATTTCAAAAAATGGTCGTATGTATCGATAGAAAATCCATGAGTTTTCTCCAAAATCTGGCGTTATATGAAAATTTGCTCTGGTGTTAGATCATACTAATATGGAACAACAGCGCTCTTGGCAGGTGGGTTGGTGCACGCTAATTGAGAAATCAATTCATGCTGCCTTAAACGGTTCGGCTAGTAGACAGTCAGCCACAGCAGCTTTGTTTGACTTAAGTTGAAGATGGCCATCTTTATTTTGACCAAGTCCCTTGGACGAAATTGTCGGTAATCATTATTCAAAATGAATGGTGTATGGAAACGACTACATACTTTTATACTAACTTATTTTTCTTTGCCCCCATCAGCTGGAGTTGTGTATCTTTTTACCTGTTCCCTTCACTATTTGATAAAACCGAACCTCATATCTACAATGACATCTCTCAATTTCTTCTATGCTGACCGAAAAATAGAAAAATCGTGGACATTTGATTGGCAAAAGTTTTAACGTGTCAGCAATACCAATAGGGATGTCCTTCCCTCCTAAGTTTTTGTTTAAAGTATCACATAGACATTTTGACGGCTGTAAACAGCTCAGCACAGTTTTTTTTTGTTGGAAAAGGCAGCAGATACTTCTTTAAAAAATGTAAACTTCTAACAGTCAAGCATTTTTTTAACGAATTTTTATATCACTATGGTATTTTATGTCTTATAGGATAGCTGAAGTATTGAGTTCGGATATCCGAATGTTTATTTAAGAAAAACATGTACAATAGTATTATTCAAAGTATTGCCCAAAGTTTCATCCGGTTTTAGCAGCTCATAATACAGCACACCAAATACAGCCGTTGATTTGGCTGGTTGGCCGGGTTTCACATATGATTTTTTGCGCTTGGGGTTGTCGTAATGGATCCATTTTTCATCACCAATAATAATCCGATGCAAAAATGACTTCCTTTTGTGGCGTTCCAGCAGCATTTCGGACATGCAAACCCGCCTTTCGACGTCTCTCGGCTTGAGTTCATGTGGAACCTAATTTCCTTGCTTTTGAATATATCCAGCTGCTTTTAAACGTTTTGAAATGGCTGCTTGAGTGACACCCAAAGATTCTGCGAGCTCTTCTTGTGTTTGGCAACAATCTTCATAGAGTAATGCTTCCAGTTCTTCATCTTCAAACTATTTTGGCTGCCCAGGACGCTCATCGTCTTCCAAGCCAAAATCACCACTTTTAAATCATGCAAACCACTTCTGTCACGTTCGCTCAGCTAGCGCATGTTCACCATAAATTTCCACCAAAATACGATGACTTTCGGCAGCAGTTTTCTTCATATTAAAGTAATGAAGAAGAACTCCCCGCAAAAAACACTTTTTCAGGCACAAAGCTCGACATATTTGAGTAAAAAAAAATTATTGTTGTTTACGCTTCAAATGAATGACATATACTGAAATGACGTACAATGACAGGAGCTTTCCAACGCATGTTCCAACGGAATAATAACAATGGAATAATACAAGTTACGCCATCTCTTAGCAAACCGCACGAATTAAGTTATAGACCCTATATATTAGCCATGGGGTGAGATACTTTCTATGAATCCATTTTGCCGCTTAGCCCATAACTTTCAAGGTTAGTTTAGCAATAAAGAATGAGCTTCTAAATTGCAAAATTGAAAGCATAACATCTTCCTATTTATTTTCTAGCAAAGCAGTCCTAAATGTTCTATAAAAAATACAATTTTGCGTTTCGGACGCAAAGTCAAACATAACTCACCCTATAGTGCAGTGGCACATATTCCAGATACATACACTAAACAACAATACCCCAGTACCAGACCTTAGAAAACGTTTCATTTCCTCCTCCAGTTCAGATTCGGCGATCCATAGCTCCACATCGTGTTGTACGGCCGAGAATAGTGAACGAAGAATAGAAAATCGTCTGCAGGAGATGACACTGCTCTCACTCTGTTGCAATATATTGTAGATCACTTAAGACATCCCACCTAACATTGGCGGAAAACATTTTGTTTTCATACTTAGTGCGTCAGTCATTCCAGAGACCATCGATCCGACAGATTGTAGCGGTCTTCTGCTAACTGAATTCAAAGATCCAAACGCGCTAATTAAATTCTAGTAAATGGCAATCTCTGCCAATTAACAGCTGTGATCAGCAAAACAGCAAAATGTGTGAAATTCGCACAAACAGTGTTCTCTGTGATCAGTGATCATGCCTAACAGGTGGAAAACGGCAACAACAACAACATCAACAACCATCCCAAGGTGTAGTGTAAATGGTGCAAAATACCTGTGTAAACAATCTTTAACAGCGAGTTAAAAAGTTTCAAATTTGTATTTTAATTTCAACCCAAATATGAGTTCAAGCCTCATCACGATCAGTAATCACTAATCAGCAACCGGTGATGATCATGGATCACGTCAGTGTAAATTTGGAAGTTTTGTCTTTTTTTTGTGAATAGTTTATTTGCAAGAGATACAAAAAAAAAAATTGAGGGTACACCATATGACTTTGTTTTCGAATTACAATTGCAAAGTGTTATTACGGGTAAAGTGGAGTTGAGCGGTTATATAGGTAGATACAGATACTTTCATTTGTATTCGTACACCTCTAAAGGGGAAGCTGCCAGAAGTGAAGGAATATCATTTGTTCAGTACAGCGTTAGCTATCAGTGTTGTGACAAATGCCCTGCACAGTGCGAGCTAATAAATTGAAATTCTTTGCGGAAATAAAAATTCTCTTCGGCATTTGGAATTTAAAGGATCTTTTCTATTTGCAATTTTAAATAATTTTTTTTCCAATTTATTTAAGTGTTAGTTTTGTGTTTTTATAATAATTTATTTCGTCTTCTGGTTTTGTATAAAAATTCTATCTTAATGTGAAAAGTGTAATTAAGTGGAAAAAATGAATTTCATCGGTCGACATGATCATTTGAGCGGTTACCGTCGTGTGGATAGCACCGGCTATGGAATACCATTGTGGTCAAGTCAATTAAATGAGACATCATTTAAAGCATCACAGGATAAAGCACCTAGATCGACAGTGATCTCATGGAAGAAATATAAGGTGGGTCGATTGTTTTTAGATTTTTCTGTTTAAAATCGGTTCGACTGGAAGTGTTAAAGAAAATGAATTTCATGCATAACTTTGCACAGCAAGTAAATGTGTAAATTGGCCTAGGAAGCCTTGAACCTTGGAAGACGAATGAATAAATTTATTTGTAATTCAGATTAGCAGGCAACTTGATTCGATTGGAATCACAGTCCAAAGAGTGTATGGAAGGGTGTAAGTTATTTATCGTTAAAATTCTGTTTGAGCACTGTTACTCAAATAGCGGTGCTCCCACTTAAGGATTTCATCCTACAGTCTCATCAGATTTTATTTGTTCAGATTTCCATTCATGCCCTTAAGAACTTCTCTTGTAGCTGTTAAAGAAAACTCGTTTAAGTGTAGTAATGAATCTCAACAAATATGAAACTTTCCGGACTGTTCCCTTAATAGGTTTTAATAGTCAATTGTTACGACTATGTGCCCTTAAATCTTCTACGCTAAAAAACAAGATGACAATGGATCCACAAAAGTTGATTAGTTGAGAGGCTCATTTACTTAGCTGGCTCAGCAGTCCAAAGTAGGTCTGGCCCTCAGTCAAAATATTTCACTAGCCTGCCCTGTTGTTTGTTTGTTGCTTTCTATTGCTCTTGCGCAGTTGATCAGTTCTCTCTCCACTTAGGGTGATGCTTTCTGTGCAGCATTTTCCCTTAAAGATGGATTCGAAGACTTTCTGAGCTGGAATTGTCCCAGCAATCCCATCGCACGAAACTCTTATCATCTAGCTTAGTCTAAGCAAAGTTTAGTTAGCTAAGAATTATACGGGCTATACAGCAACAAAGACAATCCGTCACTCGACGATTGCAGATAGGGACGTTGACCACTCAGGGCGATTCTCCGAGAGAAGGATCTTTTATTCAATTACCCCGTAAGCCCAAACGCGGAGAGATGTTCTTCGAAAGATATGTATCTAAGGTGATTTCGTTGCTTTCATGACCTGAGGAGCCAAGGCACACAGAATTTTTCAACACCTCGAAGTTGTCCAGGTCGCTGTTGTTGTGATGTTCTTGATGATAGCAGGCACTTTGTTTTCCTTCGTTTACCGTCAGACATACTTTCCGCTTCTGGTTCAATGCTTGACAAGCAGTTCGTCGTACTCTGCTGACAATGTCTATATCTTCCTAAAAGTAATGACTTTACCGAGATCTTTAATGTCAAGAAATACTCCCGAGCATACGATGTTAAATTGTTCTTTCACATCGTACTTGAGGGAATAGTGTGTAACTTGCAAAATATGCATTTTATTTAGATGGCATTTAAGTCCGAAATGGACAAGGAATTCAACTAGCAGGCTTTTTAAGCTAGCGCAGTCCTTTGTGAGCTGCATTCAGTTGCGCGGAGTTGGAGTCGTCTTTTTCTTCTGCGTTGTTCCAATGGGTTGGAGCAGATAATACTCGTATGTGTATTCTAGGACGGAATGATAGTGTGCATGCGCTCAGAATGACCTAGGCGAGTCCGGCATCGGAATCGTTGTACAGCCCGCATTGTTCGCTGCCGAAACGTCTCCCTCATTCTCCTTATACGCCATCGGGATCGAAAATTACCCAAACAACTTTTCTTTTTAAGCGCCCGGGAACATTATCCACGTGCGATTTTGTCCTAGGCGTCGATGATTTTTTTCGTTGACCGTTAAACCCATCTTAGCCGCTTCTGTTACAATAGTCGTAGACTACTGAATGAGTTTGATAATTAAGCCATCGGGTCAAGCAGCTTTGCTATGATTTAACTTGGAAACGGCTGTCCTGAAACCATTTTGGTCAGGTGGATGGAAATTTTATCTATCTACGTCCAGGCTGAATGCTTCTGTCAAGAGACAGAAATAATCTTTCCAGAGTTTTAACACCGACTGTGGTTTCCGTCCCTATTTTTCGGTTTGCACCTCATTGAGACTTCGATCGAGCGTTTCTAGTGTTTTTTTTTTTTATCTATGGAGACTGTTCTCCTTTTCCTTCTCCTTCGTAGAGCTCGCGGGCCTCTCGTTCTTTTCTGCAGACAGAGCAGATTTCTGCTATTTCGCTATTTTTTTTAATAGTTCATCGTTGAGCCAGCATTTTCATTGTTGGGGTGTGTTCGATGTTGTCGGTATTGAACTCTTTGAAAGAAATTTGATCGGACAATGCCCTGGCTGTCTCATATGATTGTAGTCTCTCAACGTTGAACTTCCGCACAACGGTTCGCTAGATAATGGTCTTGGCTACAATAAGATAATGGACCGAGTCGATTTTAGCTGCTAGGAACGTTCGGAAACCTAAAACACTGGAGAAGAACATGATTAATTCGGTTGACGATGTATTGGACAAGAGTCTTCCATTTCAGTAGAAAACATGTTTGGCTACGGTCATATGACGGCTCACCGACAAAAGCAATAGTCTGCAAGCAATTCCTGAGGTGATGGCCTGGAGGCTGTACTTCTTCACTGCAAGCCTAATGGATTTTCCCCTCATAATTAGGGAATTGCTCGTAGATTTTTCGAGGAGCTCGTGAAAATCATCTAAATTTATACGAATCGGAGTTTGTCAGTTTGTATGAGGCCTGGTGGGCTGTTGTATTCGGAGAATCTAATGAACATGTATTTGAACATGTCGTATGGAACGGTTCTTGGTTCTATTCTATTATATTGCCAACAGCTGTAGCATTGAGCTAAAAAAGTTGCTAATGCACATTTGTACATCTACTTCTGGGTTCAGTGAACAACTAACATAAGGGCCAATGTCGCATCGCAAAGCATGTATGGTACAATTAAATACAAAATTATATCAGTACGGAAAATATTGACACGAGGAAAGACTTATCAATTTCTGGGTTGAGAAATCCAGCCACTTGGGCTTTACCAAAAGCTTTGAAAAGTCACTAGTGATTGCAAATGTTTATTGTTTTTTCTATATATAAACTTCTATGTAGTTGGGTGCTAGCGGACTTGCATATCTTAGAGCTGACTTCAAAGTTGGTAAATAAAATGTTCAACCTCTTCAGCTAAACTTTTTATTATACCGTCCTTCATGAGAAAATTAATTTGCGATAAGTGCTCTAAGTCTTTCCGTGAGATTAGAAAATTTTTTTTCCAGATTTTACAAACTCAAAAAAAACTAGTTACGCTTGAGTTTTAATTGGTACTTGGCAACAGTCGTAAATCTACATACTCGTACACAATATTACACATTTTCTCTTGGGTAGTTTTGCACTATTGTGCGAGTACTTGAACAGCGCACTATATTCTTTGTAGCGCTAAAATTCGCACGTTGTCACTTGTTGTTTTTGTAATGGAAAGTTTAGTTGAAACGATTTTGTTTTGGAGTTCCCAGTTTAAATTGAAATGAAATGTTTGCTGATCCTCAATTCTGCGCAAACAATTGGTCATTTTGTGTATTGTAGCTGCTAAAATGACAGTTGCATACTCGTAATTCCAAGCTCACATCGAATACTTGTCAAATCTTTCATATCTGTCATTATTGACAAGTACGACTCGTACGTGAATGCAATTTTAGTACCTTTAATTGATTTATATTTGAAATCATTACTAATTAAGGTGGTGCCACAGACATGTTATGATATTTAATTTAAAGATATTCCGTGGCAGTTGATCAGTTTATTCTGAGTAATGACGAGTCATTGTCTGAAGCAAAGGTAATAGCCTAAGTACGTGTCTTACATGTTGATAATGTGAAGACTTAGGTTAAAAATAAGGGAAGAAATTGTTGAAGAACATACGAAAATAATCCAATTAAGCAATTTATCATGATACAGTGAAGTTGTGCGAATTGTGTGAGTGGCCGATATGCTAATGATCTTAATGGATTGGCAATAAATTTGAATAACTCGTAGGAACGAACTTATTGTTAATAATAAATTACTGGACTCCTGAAATGCTTGTTCACTTCCGAAATGTGTTGCATGTGATCAAGGAAAATATGAAAAATGTCATTATTATCATGATTTTGAGAATGTCTTTGAAGAAAATACGAATTCTTACGTGAATAGCTTGTAAAAATTCTAAAACGATGATCGTAACAAATGAAGAAATGACTTTTTACGCAAGTTAAAGTTAAATTCCTTAACGCTCAGTTTTTGTCCTATTAAGAGAAGAAATGCTTCCCTTTCAGCCAGATCCCTCTGGAGTCCCGTCTGTAGCTGGGATGTGTGCCAATACTCCGTAATAGTTGCTTTAAGACCTGCAAAGGCACCATAGGTGCATTCGGTCATTGACATTTCGCGGAAATGTTTTCCTATTTTTACGGAACGGGGAGCTTTCTCCACAGTTATTTCGCACAACTTCATGAGATTGGTAGGAGAGCCAAAACTAAAGAAGTAAGGAGTTTGGGAGTATTGATCTGGATTTCTTATCTTTTTATGAATTGTCGAAGTGTGAATGTTTTGTTAATTGTATTTATCGTACTGACAAAGTTCAATTGGACATTTACACAATAAGGCATACAGAACATCGCACGCTTTTAAGGAAAACACCTGTCTATGTATGATTTGATTTCCCTAATTGCCTATACATTGATGAGGGTCAGGATACGCCCGACCAGTGCTTACCCACATTTGAGATAATACAAAAGCAAAATGTATTAAGGTCCACCCTTAGAATGAGTTGAGGCCGACGCACGTGAAGGTCCGGGTGACAAAATATAATAAGCTTTCACAGACTTTGATGACAACCTTAGATATGAGTTGGCGTATGATACAAATATTGCTATCTTTACTCTATTTTGGTTGGGCAGGCATATCTTAGTATTCATAGCCCCAGTTAAGTTCGGATCGTCTTATTTGGTCCGTGCATATTTAGATTGCTCCTTAACTTTTTCTAATGTTGGAACCCATCATCATATCACCAACCTAACGTATGTGGCTGGTATCCTATTTTTTGTATATATTTCGGCCGTACGTTATGGCTATTCTGCTTGGAAGTTGAACATTTAAGTTCTTGTTCCTCTTATTCTATAGCTGTTCTTTATATGGTTGCTGCAAGTTTATGGTTAAAGTGCACTTTACCCACTTCAAAAATGTGTACGTTCAGGAGTTTGGTTGCGTGCCTTAATTGGCACATAATAAACTTGACTGGAGGAAAGACCATATTGATATGAGCAGGTCTGTTTTCTGAATTCGCAAAAAATCGTGAGGTTTTTTATCATAAAATAATCTCATTTGACAAAATTTTTCTTTTGGTCGAATTTTATATTTTCTCGCGAAAATTTTAGTTTCGTCCTCGACAGTAGGAATTCCGAGGTCAGGGTATACCCGTAAGTCGTAATTTCTTATGTATCACGGTGCATGGACAATTCCTCTTAAAACTTTATTTAAAATATTTGCATTCGTTTTCTTGGTACAACCCCAAAGTTGTATGCCATAAGTCCACAACGGATTTAGCTTATATAAGAACAGTTATGTCGATACACAGCTTGGGATGTTTACCAAACAACCAAGAGATTTCACTGTGTTTGTTTTCAGGTTCATCGCGTTTTTTTAACTTGCTATTTCCATTTAAGCTTTGCGTCAATTGTCATTCCATGGTATTAAGCCTCCTTTGCAAATGGGATACAAACTGAGTTTATAGAGATAGGCAACTGACTAGTTTTCCCGTAATTAAAATTTACATGAAAAGATTTGGTCTTATTGAGGGCTATCCGCCAAACTTTTGCCCATTCATGTACTTTATCGAGAGCGCTTTGCCTTCTGCTGCTAATATACTGCTAAAATACTTAGTCAAGTCATAAATACTGGTACACAACTGAACTCACTCATTACGAATGCAACACTGGGCGCATCCATTTCGTATTAATTGCAATTTGACAGCTGATATTTATGCTTCATTGTGACGTAAAAAGTTTTTGACATTAATTGCTTACAATCCTAGAATGGGGCGACATCGAAAATCGTATTTTTGTAGTTGGCCTACTTAAATGCAACATGGATAAAAACGATATCTTTAGGACGTTGCGACCGCTTGGAATCACTGGCAATTTTGTGTATCGTGCTGTGAAGTTGTTTGAGGATACTGGTGGAGTACGAGAACGTCAAAGATCTGGCCGTCCGCGCACTGTAAGAACTTCGAAAGCGATCAAAGCCGTGAAGAAACGAATCGACCGAAAACCGCGGCGAAAACAGAAAATCTAGTCGCGGGAAATGCAAATTTCGCAAAAATCCATGTCTCGCATTATCAAAGAAGATTTAGGACTTAGCGCGTACAAGCGACACACTGGACAACTGCTCACAGCCGTATTGAAGGAAAAACGCAAGCGAAGTTCGAAAGCGTTACTCAGCCGGTACACGAAGAACTCTCACAGACAAATCCTGTTTACGACGAGAAAATCGTCACCGTAGAAGAATCTTTCAATAGGAAGAACTATCGTGTGTATGCTCGGTCATACAGAGAAGCATCCCAACTCATCCCGAGGGTTCAAAGAGGCCACCATCCCGCGTCTGTAATGGTAATGGTATTCTCGCTCCATTTTTGCGAGAAATGAGTGAAAACGTCGGCCAAAGTATATCAATCAACCGTCTTTGAACCCATTGTGAAGACTCTCAACCAATCAATCAATCATATACAACAACAAGCCATGGACTTTCCAGCAAGACTCTGCTCACAACGTACCGGACTTCATATCAACGGATGATTGGCCAGCTGGTAGTCCAGACCTCAACCCGTTGGATTACAAATTTTGTTGTTCTAACATTCGTTGCCATTGAATAACCCATAAAAACAAAAAAAAAATTGTTTAAATATTAACTCGTTTTCATTTGACGCTGATTTTTCTGTGTACCAGTATTAATGACTTGATTAGGTAGTAGTGTGATTGGCAAATGTAGCTAGAATGATCCCCTCTTCTTGTGATACGTCTAGAGTATATAGGAGATACAGAAGTGGGCCAAGAACACTTCCCTGCGGTACGCCGGCTAAGATCTCTTTAATTTGCGATACTTCATTCCCGAGTCTGACACGAAAAATTCTATTCTTGAGATACTTTCTCAGTAGATTGTAATAGGTCCGTGGCAAGACTGTCGCAATTTGGGCTTTAATCCTTCAAACGCTTGCGAAACGTCAAGGAATACGCTTGAACAAATCTTTCTTTCTTCTAAAGTTTTCTCAATTACGAGTACGTCGGGGATTCTATGAACCTGAATAAGAGTGGAATGATTACTTCTGATTAAGGATACAATTTTTTCAGTAGGTAATTGACGGTATACGTCTTAAAATTATCCTCTCAAAGATTTGCGATAAAATTGGGAGAAGTGAAATCGGTCTATAAGAATTCTTGTCATTCGGAGATTTTCCTCATGCAGGACTCTTAATGGTCAGCACCTTTCGACTGACTCGGAATGTATTCTAGCATCAGTGCGGCGGTAAATTATTTAAAAAAGCTTAGTCAGTGCTTTTATAGGCAACATTTTAAGGACATCTCCCATTATTAAGTTATAACCCGGAGCTTTCTTAGGTTTCAGTTTCTTTATTTCAGCGCTAAGTTGCATTATTGAACTATTTCGACGTAGTGATCAATCTCGGCTTCTGGCTCATAGGGTGTCTTGGGTGAGACATTGAGTTCTATCCTTTCTTAAATTTCTCTCTTGAAGCCTTCCCAATTAGTATCTTTGCCAGTTAGTCTTGCTATTTCTTGTTTTTTGATTGAGTTTTACTCATTGTCAAAATGACTGGAGAATGATTAGAGGAAAGGTCAAAGCTTTCATCGACTTTTATGAAATTGTTAGATATTGCTTTTGAAACGAGAAAACAAACGAAATTGGGTATTTTTGTGGTGTCAGTCGGCCAGTATGTCAGTTTGCCCGTCGAATGGAAGTCATAATTTTGCTCTATAGCAGCTTCATAGAGTATTCTACCTTTTTGTGAGATGCATCTTGAGTCGCAGAAGGCGTATTTTGCATTAAAATAGCCGCCGAATACATTTTAAAAATAAATGTTTACGCTGTTTTGAGATCAAATTCTATTACTCTCCCCAATAGATGCGATATTCTCTGCAGTACGCATTCTTCTCATGCGCCTCGGTGATACTACATCTTCCAAAGAAAGTGTTAGAAATACGATGAAGGAATCTGATTTCTGTTTGACGGTTGAATTTTCACAACACCGTCCTGTAAGTTTTAAATACGCATTCAATTAACTGAAAATAATTGCTTCTTTCACGGCTTAGTTTCGATCATTACTCAGCTGTAGACAACTGCAAACTCATATTGATAAAAATAAGGACTGATGATGCTACCAGCGTGAAGCCGATCACAAACACTGCACTTTTGTGGATGTAATTGAGCCTCGAACCGATTGAGCCAAAGGTGAGCTTTGACACTAAACACAATTTTTCGATAACTATTGCGGTCACCTTAAAGCTTTAAAAGAAAGATTATTTTAAGCGATACAACAAATTTCCTTCTTCAAAGTAGAATTGCCTAGAGGCTTAGAAAATTCAAGAATTATTGTAAAGTAGCTTCCCTATCCACAACGTATTTCTGTTTGGTACCCTATTTAGGCATCATTGGCCTTTATTTTCTCAAAAGGACTCGGATTTGCTTGTTACTGTGGATGGAATGCGCATTTAGTCATGATCAATGAACTATTGCTAAAACTTGAAGGTATGGAGATGGCACTGCAAAGGCAAAAGCATTGATTTTTGCGATAAAAATTTCCTGGTCGAGTCATTCTTTACAATATCAGTCAAAATTAGAAGCCGAGATCTTGTGATTAACACTTTGCGATTTGCACTATCGTGTGAAAGCATACCGGAGCGGTCAACGACGTCTTGTCTTTTTCCGACAAAAAGATAATTTTTATTTCCACATACAGTAACCGGAACATGTCTTTTAGTCTCTTCTGCTTTGGGGTGTGTTTTTTCAGCCTCAGTTTGTGCCACCGAAAATAATGAGCATTTTTCGAATTAATAGTAAAAGGTACCTCACGATATGGCAATAAATGCGTAACCTCCTAAGCACCGGCTTAAATAAAACGGAATGCCCTCCACAGTTCAGCTCCTGAGAAAACATGAGTGGTAACACTAAGAGTAATGTCGCGGTCGACATGACCGACCTCATTCAAGCCCCATCCGCGTCCGTCATCTACGCAGTTCAGTTAAATTTAGAGTTGACAGATCTCTCGAGCCACTATTTTTGGCAGACTAGTTCCAAATCCCATCGATTGTAAACAAATTCAGTAATCAGCTTCCATAAGAAGACTGTTCGCATAATTATGCTCGAGCCAATCATCAATCAAAATACGGTTCGATGAAACACATTGACGAAAATAAACTCGTAGCGTCACCTCTGTCACACATTTTCGGATTTCTTCGCTACATTACATCATTTTGTGAAGTATACCCGCACCTAGATAGATTATAGCCCATAACCTTCTATATTCACTTGCGGGTTAAGCACACACAGCTGATAAGACTGACTGACCGAGTGTTGGAAAAAACGCCACAAGTGTCAAAGAAGCGGCCGCGTCACTGGCATTTTGTTTTCAATTTACACAAACAATCTACGACAAAGGTGGCCGCAGTAGTTGCACTTTATCGGAATGTTATCGAAAGTGTACTCCTATCACTAGTCTGTTCTCTCTTCACTCAATCGAACAGCTCATGCGGAACAAAATATTGACATTGGCATTCGAGTGGTTACGATGTTTTGTTGTTAAAATTTCTGCGTACCGCTCGAGTAGAATTGTGTTCCGCTTAAGTTGCTAGAAATTGATATTTTCAAACTACCAGCCAGTTCTGATCAAAAATTCTATTAATTTTGAACCAATTTCGTCCGAGATTCAAATTCAAACTTGTTATTGCTGCTTCGCGGTCCGAGTACTTTGCTCATATTTTGGGAATCACATTTATCATGCACGAGTAGTACATAATCGAATACGTTTACGAGTACTCGGTATCGGTATATTAATGAATTGCCCATTATTGGGGTCAACTCGCATGAAAATCTTTAGCTGGAACCGTATCTTTCTTTAGGTTTTCTTGTGGGTCATTTACGAGTAAGTGCGTTAATTAATAGTTTGTGCCACAACAAGTATAGTAGACTTCTTGGGTCATGGAGGAGAGCTTTTAAATAAAAATAAATTCACTAGAAAAAGTATCTCAAACTGGGAGTATGTATGTAATGCAGACTACCGAACCGGTTTTGCCGGATATTGATCTAAGCGCCAATTTTAAAGTAATTATTTTGTAGATAGATTTGGTTTTTTTTTGGTTTTTATCTCCTTTGTTGCAGCTAAGTGGGATTTAGATGTTAATGAGTTAAAGATAATCATATGAAACTACCTCACTGGGTCGGTTTTGGTGAAATTGAACCTACGAATATGAAGATTTTATTTTTCATAAAATACGAGGGCGGGTCAATAAGTCCGTGACTT
Organism: Volucella inflata; assembly: GCA_928272305.1. Taxonomy (NCBI): domain Eukaryota; kingdom Metazoa; phylum Arthropoda; class Insecta; order Diptera; family Syrphidae; genus Volucella; species Volucella inflata. Next base: position 71,376,467 of record OV743719.1, read on the forward strand.
TTGGATTAAAACACAGATTTTTTGATAAAAAAATAATTTTATTTTTCAACGTAGTCTCCCTTGAGCTCTATACACTTTGTCCAACGCTTCTCCAATTTTTTTATCCCTTCCAAAAAAAATGATTTGTCGAGGTCCTCAAAATAGGCCTTTGTTTGCGAGATGACTTCATGGAGTCAAATCTTTTTCCACCAAGCCATTTCTTCAGGTTTGGGAACAAGAAGTAGTCGCTCGGAGCCAAATCTGGAGAATAGGGTGGATGAGGGAGCAATTCATAGCCCAATTCATGGATTTTTGCCATGGCAACTGCGCATGTGTGCACCCTTGCATTGTCTTGGTGGAAAAGAACTTTTTTCTTGGCCAAATGAGGTCGTTTTTTTTTCAAATCGTTATTGAATCGGTCCAATAAGTTGGCATAATATTCCCCATTGATTGTTCTTCCCCTTTGAAGGTAGTCAATGTGGATTATCCCGCGTGCATCCCAAAAAACAGTCGCCATAACTTTATTGGCTGACAAACCCACCTTGGCCTTCTTTGGCGCCGATTCACCCTTAGAAACCCACTGTTTTGACTGTTGTTTGTTCTCTGGTGTGTTTTGATGGATCCATGTTTCGTCCACGGTTACAAAACGGCGCAAAAACTCCTCCATATTGCGATGAAACAACGCCAAACCTTCCTGTGAAGTTGTTACACGATTGCGTTTGTGGTCGACTGTGAGCAAACGCGGCACCCATCTTGCGGAAAGCTTTCTCATGCCCAAGTGATCATTCAAAATTGAAACCACTAAGCCATGCGAGATCCCTACGGCTTCCACAATCTCTGGCACTTTCAATCTTCGGTCGGGCAACATCATATCGTGAATTTTTTCAATTGTTTCGGGTGTAGAGACCTCAACTGGGCGTCCCGGACGTTCGGCATCTTCAGTGCTTGTACGGCCACAACGAAATTCAGTAAACCACTTTTTTAACCATTGAAATCGATGGTGCAGAGTCCCCATAGTATTTATCAAGCTTAGCCTTGGTCTCGGTAATGGTTTTTTTTCGCAAGAAATAATGCTTAATAAGCACACGAAATTCACTTTTTTCCATTTTCTCCTTAAATTAGTGAGTAATCTGATAAAAATAGCTGTCAAACACAAACTAACTGATGCAGCAAGTTTAAATTTTGACAGGAGTCAACTGACAGATGCCTGTTGACAGGAGCAGTGTTGCTGTTTCAGTAAAGAGGTCAGAAATTCAAAAAGTCACGGACTTATTGACCCGCCCTCGTATAATAGAGGGAGCCAAATCGGGTGAATGCGTTGGATGCGACAGCAATTGGAGCCGTAAGTCATTGATTTTAGCCGTGGTTGCGATGCTCTTATGCGCCGGCGCATTGTCTTGCAAAAACAAAATTTTTTTTCGCTTCATGTGAGGCCGTTTTGCAGCGATTTCGGCCTTTAATCGCTCCAATAATGCACAGTAATACTCGCTGTTGATGTTTTTTCCTTTTTCGAGGTAGTCCACGCAGAGTATGCCAATACAATCCCAGAAAACCGACGCCATAACCTTTCCGACCCATTGAGCCTCCTTCGGCCGCTTCGGAGCACTCGGTCCAGCTTCAGTCCATTGTCGGGCACTCATTCTGTTCTCTGGTGTGTAAAAGTGGCTCCAGGTTCCACCAACAGTTACCAATCGACGCCAAGAGTCCGCCCGATTCCGCATCAGCAAGTCCAAACACTCTTTCGAAGTGCTCTCGAGTTCGTGTTTTTGGTCAGGAGTGAGCATGCGCGACACCCAGCGGCATGATAACTTCTTATATGCAGCATATTGCCCAAAATATGGCGTGTGTGCTCAGCACTAATCTTTGTGGTATCTGCTTGCGCACCTTCACTTTCCGGTCAGCCAACACCATTTCATGTATTTTTTTGACATTGTCCTCTGTAACCACATCGGAGAGCCTGCCGCTGCGGACTTGATCGGTAGTGGAGTTGCAGCTACCACGAAACTCGCCGTTTTGCCTCTCAAAAAATAATGTTGTATGAGAGAATGAAAATCGTTTTTGTCCATACTCAACATGATGCCAAACACGTCAACAACAACCAGCTGTCAAAACAAAACTGAAGACAGTATCGCACTGAAATTTGGCATGTCTGCCTAAATATGAACGGACTTCAAGGCACCATAACCTTTTTTGCAGTAGCAGCGCATTCTGGTGAGGAGGTTACTTTTCCCCCCACCTTGTATAATGGTCGACTTCCATTTTCCCTTTCTCCTAATTATTGAGCTGTTCATGTCTAGGTTATGTCTAGATTATTTTCAAGGTACAAGGATCTATAAAAGTGATCCATGTTTTGCAGTTAAGCCTTTGTTTTCTTCCCTAGACTTCCCTAGGTCGTCTTCTTCCTGAGACTCTGCCAGTTCTGACAGGACATTACGGTGTTAAAAGTTATACCTAGGTAGTTGAAAGAGGCCAACACCAAGGGACTGCCAATATGTTATAAGTCATAGTTACATCACTGAGCCTCGCCAGGTTTTGTGCCTACCGAGTAACCCACTGCCATATTGTAAAACTAAATCATGTCTGTGTACATACACACAGAGAATTGATAATGATTTATCAATGATTTGATTGCGCATGATTTGAATTGCGCAGAAATCTTATAAAAAGGAATATCCAGGATACGATTGGGAGTATAGATACCTCCTTATCTCGTTTAATTTTACAAAAAATTTCAAGCTCAACCAACTTAATCCGATGTTAGATTTAACTCTAATTCATTATTCTATTATACAACAAAACCTAAACCTTTAGTTTCATTCTGCGCAAATTAATCGAGTGAATTAGAATTTGAATAAGCCCTGAGTTAGTCATCCCATGGCTAGTTCGATTGAAATACGAGTATAATTGAAATTTATTATATAAAAATTATTAATAAAATTATTAAAAAATTCTTGTTAAAACCTTTTTATCTGCTATTTTATCTCTATCTAGCAGATAATTGGTAGATAGATTGTATTAATAAAAATTACCTAAATGTGTGTATGCCCTAGTCTAAAGGTGAGAACACGTCATTCACGGTTACACCCATTAGATATTTCGCAATAACTTAACCATTCATCACAGATTTAAAAAAAAAAAAACATGGATGTGTGTTCGAGTATAGCTTGGTTTCTTGAGAAGCTCACATTCACTACAATTGGACTGTACAGTACAGTCGATGTCAACAAGAAAATACTCCTATCAGACACATGAATTGATAAAACCCATAAAATGCTGTAATCTGATTGTTGAAAGTTAACTGATTTTACGTAGGTTGAAACTTAAGTTTGGAGAAAACAAATAAAAACAAATATTTGCCCTCGAAAATGACGTCATTCTTTTTTCGATTGCTATCCATAATACTCGTACTTTTGCATGCGTTTGAACCAATGTCTGAGACACATTTTGCTCTCTGAATGTGATAACTCAAAAACATGCGTTTTAACACATCAGTTGGTTTTTTGACTTCGAAAAACGTTGATCTCGCAGTTTATTTTTGATGTGAGGGAATAAAAATAAGTCATTGGGTATCAAATCTGGGCTGTACCGCGTATGACCCATTTATTCAAAAAGCACTTGTTTAAGGCGACATATTAGAGCTCATATTGTCGTGGTGGAGAATGATCCGTGTTCGGCGGTTGCTTTACTTTATTTCTTTAAAGATTTCTGGCAAACAAACGTTGATGTACTATTCCGAATCGACTGTTGTACGTTACTCTAATGGGATAGTTATTTTGAAGAAATATTTGCTTCGTGCGGAAACAACTTTTATTAGATCTTGAAAGACACATACAGTCGACTGCATTTTAGTTTAAGGCTCATATGCATAGATCCTCATTTCGTTGCCTATTATGATCTTTTTAAATTTCTTTGCACAAATGGACAGGAGTAGAAGAAGTCTTTATTAAGATAAGTTTCATGACGTTTTGGCGTTTCATATTCTTCTGGGTTCGATTCCTGGCTGAGTCACAAACAATTTTTCAAATCGCCATCACCCTTTCTGCGGGCAATGGCAAACTCCCGAAGTTGGTCGGACTCGGCGATAAACCAGTAGGCCCCGCTCAGATGTGACAAAAATGACAAAATGAGCAACACAAATGAGTGTCAAGAAGCTAGACCATGGCCCATACATGTGGCTGCCAGCGCCACAGTGTTTTGTTTTTTTTTTTCATGACGTTCTTGCCGCACAGCATCGATGTTTTCCGGCCCAAAACCGTATTTTGGATGACCTTCACAAAATTTTTCCTGTACGGAAAGACGGTCAAGATTGAATTCGGAAAACCGGCAAAACACTTTGCCCTAGGATGGTGATCCATCAACAAAAGTGGAAGCCAGTTGATGGGTACAATGGTGTTGAGTTAATCCACTCTGAAAACCATCCCACGAATAAGCTTACGGTTTAATTTAATTTTTAGGTTGAGATGAATTTGTCAACTCTCTGTAAAACAAGCAAAAAGCACTCGCCTGTAAAGAAAATGTCAAACTTTACGATGCTTATTTCAGATTTGACATATTTACCCCGGTATTGCCATATCTCAGAACCGTCGTAGAAAATAAAATGCGTGTTGATAAATTTTTTATTTGCAATTTTTAATAGAGCCAGGTAACCAAATTAAAATATTTGGAAAGCTGAAAAGTGTCTTTGAATCATGGTTCAATCGAAGATTGCCTTAGAATTTAGCCCAATGCTTCTCATATATGCAAATCCATGGAAAAAAAAGGTGGTGGCTTGTTCTTGATTGTTATCGATTATAGTAAGGTCTTGGGGTTTGAAGTGATCCACTCTTTTTTTATACACATAATTTCGACTTCCCTTTCGCCTTCATTTCCTCTTAAATTGAAAAATAGTGTGATTTTGTTTGGTATATCGATATAAGCAAGTAGTAAAGAGGTGGTGCATACTCAAAGCATTGCTTTATAGTGATCCGAAAGGTTTTATTTTGGACGAAGCAGGGAGATTTGAAGTCTGCTCGTTTGTCATCAAAAATTGAAACATAAATATTCCGCCAGTTACTACAGCCGGATAAAACTTAATTACAAATTCCTGCTAAATTTCCTGAGCTTATCCTTAAGCTGTATTAGGAAGCAACTATTAATATTTTTTGGAACTACTCCTATGTTACTTATGTATTTCTGTGGTAGTTTGTAGCTTAGGGAGTCCTTCTACTGCTCTGGTTTACTGCGGTGTAGTTATGACTTTGATGTGTTTCCGATTATCATATCCTGCCTTCTCATATTTGAATTGGGAATTTTGAGGACCCTTTTCTTGTAAGTCGGGGATAATGTTTACATATTAAAATCATTTTGTAATTTCAGGGAACAGGTGATAAATGTGAGCTGCAAAAATTTTGCTCGCCCGGTCCCAGATAATTATTTGCAAGGACATCCATCTTACTCATCATACACATCTTTTCAACGAGATGGTTCGACTTGGTATAACTTTGTACTTTCCATGAAATTGCTGTATGAATATTCCCCCTCTGAAAATTGTTAAGTTTTAGGGAGGAACACAATGGTTCACTTCCAACAGTGTGTGCAACTAAATAGACGGCACTTGGACAATATCCTTGTCAACAAATAGGATCTGTTTTTATTGACTCTATGTCAAACTTGGTAATGAAGCAATATGTCTCATAAATAAATCTACTACTGGACATCCTGTATTTTGTATCTAGTCTATCCCATAATCTGGAATGTCTGTCTACCCAAATTAATGATGTTGATGGTTCATACCTGCTAAAGCGAGGGCAGTAGAGCAGATCAAGGTCTTCGGAGTGGTAAACGAATAGGTCAAATAGTTCCACAATAAATTGATGATCTACAGAGAATGCGTCGGCGGGCTTTGTGTAAATTATTTACTTTTTTAAGTACGCCAGAAAAAATTTAGGATCTGATCACTATAATTTATACTGTTGAAATATTTTTAATAAAGTTTGTTAAAATGAGTGGACCCTAGCGAATTTGCTAAAATAAGTAAAGGGTGTTTTTTTTAAGAGCTTGAGAACTTTAAATAATAATACAAGACAGAAATATTGTTGGAATGAATTTTTTATTATTATAATCTGGTAGATAATTTCTTTTTTTTTTTTTTAAATTTAATTTCCGGCATATGCCTACCGCGGCCACGAGTGACATGGTCCATTCGATCAGTCTAATTTTTCACTACTTTTTCCAATAAATCTGGCCGTATGGCGTCAATGGTGGATGGAATATTGGCTTCCAATGCTGGTTTGTCGGCATAAACCAATGACTTAACATAGCCCCATAAAAAGCAATCGAGAGGCGTTAAGTCGCACGAACGAGGGGGCCAGTTAACAGGACCACTTCTGGAAATAAAGTTAACACCAAGTTGATTTTGCAATAGATTGATTGGTTAAGCGCACTCGCCATTTATCGTAATGGCAGCTCCTTCCTCATTTCGAAAAAAATAAGGACCGATGATGCCACCAGAACTTAAACCGCACCAAACAATCAATTTTAATGGATGTGATTCGTTATCAGCTTGAGGATTGTCTCCGGGAAAACGATCAATAACTGCACGAATTGCTTGCTCAAAAGGCCGATTATATTGACCGTAAAATTGACGAAGTGCTCTATGAACTTCATGAACAGATTTATTTTTTTCAAAGTAAATTTCCACAATTTGGAACCGTTGTTCTGGCGTTAAGTGATTCATGATGAATTGTCAAATTTTACTGTAACATCAACACTGTTTGACATTGACAGCTGTCAAACTATAGACAACAACCATCTAAACATCTCATGCACCTAAAAAAACATCTTTAAACATTCCTGAAGTCGTTTTTGATTTTGTTTTTCTACGGTTTTACGTTGAATCAATTAAAGACTTGGCCTGCCGTTTTCATTGAGAATTTTTTGAAAAACCAAAGGTGACGGCTTTGATGAAGAGTATTTTCCACTGAGCCTTAAGTTTCTATCCCTCTACTATTAGTTATAGCCTCGCCGTTCCATGATATAGAAGATTCAACATCAAAATCGTTTGAGGAACTACAATATATAGAAGCGATTGCTTTTGATATTCACTAAACTGAGCAATTTAGTTCCGCTCAAGGGTCAAGTCTACTACGAAGCTTTTGACTAGGAGTGGGGAATCGGTGCTTCGTTCGAAATAAGTCGGATTGGCAATCTGTTTCAATCTCTGCATGTTCTTCCTCATTTAATAAAATAATAATTATAATTTTTAAGTGAAAACCCCAAACAACTGAATCAATTTATTACAACTGAACAAATGTCAATCACCTTTCAAGATCATCTTAGTAGGTGATGTATTTTAACTTAAAAATTCTGCCCCAAGCATATCGTACCAAGTCTTTTAACCTCCACTGTAGAGTGTATCTCAGTTTTTTTTACCTTGAGGTAGGCAAACGTTCAATTTTTTTTTTTATATTTTTTAAACCATAATTCCAAGAGTACACACACTGTCTTAATGGGGGTTTTTCCAACTTTATACCGCTCACTGTTGTTGCTCATTATCTAAACCGAGGACATTCAAGCAGTATGAGTGTTTCGCAAAGTATTCGTATTTCGCGCTCATTATTGTGAATCTAAGAGACCAACAGATTAACGAACTAACTAGTAGCGATTTCCACTGAATACTGTAATTTACTTCAGATAGTTGTTAGAAGAAAAACCGTATGTTCCGAATGATGTAAGCGTACTTCCCATCTCGATGTAAGTACAAAATTCATCGAATCTACTGTCTGAGTGGTCTCTGACTTCTCGAGTGGAACTTTCACTTTTCGAACTTCTTTCAGTTAGAGGTGAATAAGACAAAAATCCATTTTCAATGATTAATTTCTGTTTTTTTTCTTGGCAAAAGATTTTGCCAAAAATCGCGAAACAACTTTAAAGCTTGTCTCATGGTCAGGTACTCGTATGTACGGCACCCATATACTCAAATTAAGGTTGATTCCACATGCGTGCTTTGAATCACGAATGTCATACGCATTTGCCAAGAAACAATCGCCAAAGATTACCCTTTGACACGGCAACTTCATGTCTAATCAAAAGCGCTGTCATTTGTCAATTTATTTGAGTATTTTTCAACCAAATTGACATGTGAACATTGGCTAATTTGGCGGGTCATCAAGTGTCATTATGACATTTCATTCGGTCGCGGTCAGTCGTATTACACTCATATTGGTGTTCACCTTCAGTGATTTTAGAATTTTAGGTTCTGTTTACATGGCCAAATGGGTGCGCTAATTGCTATTAAACGATCATAATGGGCAAAAGGATCATCAAATTCAGATTACGAGTGCGAGTATCCGTCACCGGCGGAGTTTTTTTTGTCCTTCTTTGTGATCGAATTCTAAAAATACGTCGATCAATTTAAAAATTGGGATTTTGGTTTTATGAATGTCAAAATTAACGTCGCTGCTGGTTGGTTTTGTTTTGGTCTTTTTGGGTTGAATGGAATTTCGGCTTTTCGGCTTGTTGTTGTTGTTGTTGAGCGCTTAGGCTGACGTTGATCGCATTGATCGTGTCGAGTGTTGACTGTTGTTGTGTGACTGGTAACGCGGTAGGTTGTCGCTGATTTTCACTGACCATAGTTTAGTTGATGTCATGAGTTGGTATGAGTAGGTTTAACTTCATTTTAATTTGTTTACATCGCGCGAGCTGATCATTGTGAAGATTGTGTTTAGTGTCTTCGCGTACAGGTGAACGTAAACGTGAGCGTGAACGTGAATAAAAAAAGAAAAATCAAACAAACAAACAAACAAACGAACATCGGGTCATTTTTGAGATGCAACTCAATTGGTTTGCATCGCCCTGTATCTTGTAACAGTGTCAACTGTCAACGGTTGAGTTTGTAAACTTCAGTTGCAGTTGTCGCGTCGGAGTTGAAAGTATTGCAGGTAGTTTGTGTCACTTTAAATTGTATTGTTGTGCTTGATTATGTTAAATGAATTTGCATGACAAAATTAGAGAGTGATAATTATAAAGAAAGTAACCAGAAATTGGAATGCATTTACTGTGGCCACATGAAACAACCGGTTCCTTTAAAATGTCAATTAGTTCAGCAAACAGATGTGAGTCATTTTTTAATTTTTTTTTCTCAATCGTATTTTTGTTTATTTTCGGAATGTTGAAGGTTTTGTTTGTCGAACATATGATGGAGGTGTTAAAGTTGTTGTTTAAGTAAGCTTTGTTGGAAGCTTGTTTGATTTATTTTCGTTACGACAGAGTGCCCTTTAAATGGTTTAGTGTGTTGCGCTGAAAATTGGAATGTTAATTGCAGTAATTACGTTGGTTAGTTGCATTATAAGTTGCAATTAGGCTATGGAAATTTGAAATAATTTGTTGCTATGTGGTGGAGAATCTTTAAAATCAAAAGCTGATCGAGTTTTATCTTTGTGTTCTAAGATCAAAGGCGGAATAGTTTTAAAGTGCTATAGGTAGATAGATCTTATAGCCTCTTTAATCGAACTGCTTTGATCTAATTACTCGTGGGCGGATATTTGCAGGATTCAGACTATGTTATCGCTATAGATAGGAAAATGAGATTTTCCATGCTTTTGACATTTGTCATCTGTCATGTCTAAGTTCCTTCACATTGTTTTCGCATATCTATTGGCAAATTTTCATATACTTGCCCGTAGGCAAATTAAATCAGTAGCAGCCATGCAGATACAAATTCTTGACCTCCATATTGTCCCATAAGAAAGCCTTTTCGTTATGGCCTCTAAAGGACCACAAAGACCACAGGGCGAGAAGTTATTCATTGTCAATGGGCGCTCTGCAAATTGTTTATGGATCACATTTTACAGCTTGACATTACGTTCCCAACTGCATGCACCAGTTGACTGCTTCTATCCGTGTCCGTGTCTATCTTCCACAATCTGATTATGTAGAACATAATTTGGGTGGTCCTGGGATGGACATGTGATCTTTGCATTGGTAAGATCAGTGGTCACTTACGATTGGGTGAGAGGGACAAGCCTTTTTCTGTTTATATGTCTGTAGGTAATAGGGTCTTTTAACCTGTTGCGGTAAATAAAGATTGATAGATTTTGTAAGAAAGTGCGTACCAAACGCCTGCGGATTTTTTGCTGATTACTGTCAGTAGAGTCGTAGTCGATGCTGGTAATCTGGAAAGATTACTTCTGTAGACTGTATTACTGCGACGACGAAACAAATATCGCTGTCAGGCAGAATGAACTTTTCAACCTGGATGGTGATGACCAACAATTCTGTCCACCCGACCTGAAGGAAGTGAAGATAGCAATATCTAAGCATCAGTCAGAGGCATCAGTCTCTTTAACATCGCGTACAAGATCTTATCTGCCATATTGTGTGAACGCCTAAAGCCGTTCATCAACACCCTGCTATGTCCATGCTAGTGTGGCTTCAGGCGAGGAAAGCCCACCATTGGAAAAAGCTCATGAGCTCCAGATCGACACACACCATCTATTTATCGATTTTAAGGCCGCGTAAGACAGCATCTATAGCACAAGATCGAATTAGCTGGAGACGCTTTTTGATTGAGGCCCAGATCCACCCCGGACTGTAGCGCCACTTAAAGTGAGTAAGTAAGTGTCAGCAATAGTAAATCTTTGTTTGGTATGCTTATAGCTGGAGATTCAAGCTACTTAAACGAGAAACTCAATAAAGATGCAGAACTTACGCAGCTCAAATCTTGATATTTGTGAACTAGAATCAGAAAAGACTTGTATTCCTGAAGATTGTTCCTTAAAATCTTGTACATTAGGTTCACTTAAATCTTTGTTTGTATGCAAATATATAAACTTAACGAATTGATAACTCAGGGGATATCGCTCGCTACAAATACGCCAAAATAATTTAGAATCCAGTAATGAAGATTTGATTGCATTTTGTTTTTCGCTCAGAATCTGGCAAAACCATAAAATGATGCTTAAAAGTGGGGCTCACATACATAAATTCTCCACGATAGCTGTGTTATCATTGAAGTTAAGAATGTTCGGTGATCATAACAACTCTTCTGATGTTGGTTTCATGTAGTAGTACTTTGTCTTTAGAATGGTCTACTAAATATTGCTTTTATAACTATATATATCTGATTTATTTTACAATGTTGCTTACTCCAATCGATTGGTAGAAGACCAATTGTTTGCTATTGCTTTCATTGATCCACAAATGCTAACTTGACTATTGATACAAGTGACTTTGAAGAGAAAACATCTGAAGACATCATTAAGTGTTGAAGCTCTTACTTGTCTTTCTTTTTTAGGGATTCCTCATTTAAGTTGTTTAAGATCGTAGTGTCCCTGGCATTCACTTTCTTATAATAGAAACTTGAACCCTCTTCAAGATCTGCATTGCCCATGTAGACACAGGAGTCTGATTCCGAAATATAGTTATACCTGAGATGACTAAGTTCTAGCATTTTTTCTTCTATAGTTTTCTATAGTTCCTGAGTAGATGTTAGGATAAACGTTGTGATGTCTTATTCTTTGAGTTCGCTCTCTAGTTTCCCCAATGCATGGTGAGGAATGCGGTTTAGATCTAAGCAAAGTGATAGCGATTGGGGTACAGTACCATGCATCTGCCGGTTTAAAAGAGTAATTCACTCTGACTTCATATACGAGTATCTTTGCCAATACATGATAAAGAATCGATTAGGGTTCTCTGATGGTTTCAAGAAGGGACTTGATTGTTTCTATTGCGTGGTCAAAGCTGTTGCAGAACTGTCCTGATAGCCCTGAACTAAAATCGCTATTGTAATCACTTGATATCCAGAAAGCATGGTAAAACCAGTAGTTGCAATCATAAATTTTCTATTGGCTGTTTTGGTCATAGACAAAACCTTAATCGGGAAAACACAAGCATAGCCATGATTTCAGATTGAATTGTAAAAATTCATTAAAACGAACGCGCGTCGATGCGCGTGCCAACTATCCATAGAAAAACAAAATCTTACTCAGTCATCTGCCAAGAATTACTTGCAATAAGAAAAATACCACCTACGTACGAGATTGTAATTTTCATGGAAATACCTTAGATGGTTTTCCATCGATTAGAAATTTCATGCCGACATGGCCATCGGACTACCAGTTTGCGATCACTCGCACTTTGATCTCGTTGAGACGGGGATTTCCAGAACGTTTGTCATCAGAAATTGTAATTAGCTCGTTTCCGATTCTAACAAAAAGAACGATACAACATTACAAGTACATATTTGAAATTCATTTATTAGTGAGGAGATTGAGGTAACTCGTCTAACGACTTTTTAATAAAAACCTAAACAAAAAATGAGCATGCAAAATTATTGATTTAAAAATACCATTCGATTTATTCAGAATTCTGCTGAAGTTTCAACCGACGATGAGTCAATCCCATGGATCACGTGTTACAACTTTCGGTGTATGCATACCACACAAGTTCTTAACTACGTTCTGTGTAATCTTCAGATATTTTGTAGTTACTGAGGCAATGGTTTAATGACGATCTTGTGGTTTCCTCTGATTGATGTCGACAAATTCATCTTGAACTAAATTTCTCATAAATGGGATGAATTCATCAGTTCGAATGTATAGGAACGATTTAGTTTTTTGTGTAATGTTTTAACTGGAAATGTTTTGTCTTTGAATCAAGCGAACAGAAACAGAATGACTTTGGATTTTTTCAAAGTTCGAACAATGGGTGTGGGAAGAATTACCTGGAAAGTGCGGATTCTGGTTGTAAGATCTGGGAATTTTGAGAGCTTATTGTTTTGTGATGCAAATCAATGATTTCATGAATAAATATTCGAACCTTTGGACTTTGAGTCGCAATGATGATCAAGAGTTCATTTTGCAATACCAGTACATAAGTCATTGGGATTTCTAAAATAACATTGGTCTTCAGAGAATGAAGAAGATGTTCAAGAGATGATAAAAATACTTTGGTGTTTGAGAAGTAGTGACCTGAGAGCTAGACACAGAGAATAAGAACGGAGTTTCCATCATGATGAAAGCCGACCTCCTTGATCAGATCGTAAGCGTATCAAAAATTAGAGCAGGAATAATGGGAATAAAGCTGATAACTGACAACCCAAGTTGGAATATTGTTAACAACTCTACATCAATTAGAGAAAGAAATATTTTGGAGCGGGTTTATTAGGCTTTTAATCTATGTAGATGGAATATGAAGATCGGATATGCTTTCTTTCCAGGTAGACGATGTAAATTTAGACAGCCGGGGAGGAAATGGTTTCAGAACGAGAAACTCACTCGAAAGAGGAACTTGATTCATGCAAATCACACGGTCATGCCAGATTCTAAATTCTAGCAAGCCACAACCGACTTTTGCTTGCAGAAACCAGAGGGAACTTGCGAAAACCATTATCGGTAGAGAAAATAAGCCGGTAGAATATTTTAAAGGGAAAAGGCCAGCGCTGGGCGCCAAATTTTGACATAAGAAATATAAAAAATTCAACTTCATTGCAGGGGCAAGTGAGGTTATGTTTTTAAGGTTGCGGCATAACAAAGAAAACATTCGGAAGAGGTTCAATTGCCAAATTGCATCGGTGACAATGAAAAGAAATGAAGAGAGGGCTTAAACATGTTACTTAATATTGGCCCTGGTTGCTGCTGCTCTTTTGTTGAAAATGAGTACATTAAGCATCTATTAACTTCTTCCAATTCTTGACCCCATATTCTAATATTCGGCGAGATGTGATCATTAATAAGAATGAACAACTTGACCATTTAATTTTTCATAAGACCATGTTTCCGATGTTGAAGAAGCTAATCTCTGTGTGCAGTAATTAAAATTAAACACATTGTAAATCAATTTGGTTGTGTGTCGCCTTAAAAAAACTGCCAACGATATTGAAAGTCTGATATTCAGGATTATCAAATGTCAAATATGAGAAAAACATCACTCTTGACTAAGATGAACTTCTTTCCCTTGAGAGAGCACCCTTATAAGTTAAGGCAGACCCATAATAGGCGAAAGAATCCGTACGACTACGTACGTAAATGTGCGATTACAAGTGATTTGTATCTCGCACCCATAATGTCGGATTGCTCGGTTTCGTCGATTTTTCGTTCACTTTTGGAAACATTTGACAGCTAAGCATCTGTTGAATTTAATAATTCAAAAAACTGTTTTTTTTTTGCGAAAAAGTTAAAATTTCTTTGAAAAACATTTATATTAGAAGGAAACACGAATATTTGATTATCAAAATCATCCAAAGTGCTTTTACTGTGGATTTGTGCCTTTTTCTTGCGAGGTGAATTCCAGAAAGCTTGTGTGTGGGAACAAATTGCTGTAAAACAATTAAATTCGGTTCGAAAATTTGTTGGTATGTTATATGTTGAGTTAAAATGTCGACATCAAATATGTAAGTTTAGAAATAGTTGGTTGTGAAGTGCTTAGGAATTTTGGTTTGAACAGAATCGTGTTTTAGAAAATGGAAACAAAGCACTTGTGGAACATAATTTATATTTCCTTTCAATATTTAATGAAAAGTGTATAACAGACAATATCCTAGACAGTGAAATGCGACTGTGAAATTTCCAAAGATCGAATCATTCGTTTTGCTTACATTTTTTAAAGCACGAAATTTCTAAACACTTTATAAGCACTTACTTCACAACTTACATATTTGTTTTCGACATTTTACTTCAACAAATATTAGAAACAATAATTTTCCACTTTTAATTTGCACCGAATTAAAAGTTTTCACAAATGCAAAGCACGAAAACAAAACAAATGACAGCGTGACCTGACAGATTGATACGTTTTCAAACTCCTATTATGGGCAACTTGTCCATTTGAAATAACGTAAAGAAACTTTTCGTCCATTTCTGACAGTAGCTTTAGTTTACTTTCGCCTATTATGGTTGAGTCTTTTCTGTTTTGTGTTGATTTTAGGACGTTAAATGGCGAATTGAATTTCTTAACAAAAATATTTCACTTATAGAAATCGGGATAATAATCGTAATTGTTTTCAGATAAACACCACTGAAGATTGCTATATTTTGCTCAGTCACATAAGTTCTTGTTGAGTGTCATGAATGGAAGTCCCAGCATGTTTTCAAAGTGGTACTATGGCCGTTAGGGCCGAACGCAATTCGGTTGCAGGATTGATCTTCCGCAAGTTGGTTGATCCGATGTGGAGTAGCAAACAAGTGCAATATGTGTGACCCTTTGGATCGGCGTCGATTAGATCCAAGGATGACTTCTTCTTTAAACTGTCAGAGTTTGCTGATTCGGGGGATGGAAAATGTAGAGTTTTCTGAAGGCCTGCTACGTCGAAATGTTTGCTTGACGTCTTCTCGGAAATAACCTTAAAGAGTAGGATTTTCACATAAACTCTGGGCAGCCATTTTCAGCCTGGACGAACACCTATCCAAAAAAAAAAAGGGGAGGTATACATACCACTTGGCTCAGCTAAGTATCAATTATTTTGGTACTACACGTGCGGGACAGGAGGTTGGTTCTATTTAAAAGTAGGCACGTTCAATGCAAAATCTGGCTTTGGCTTTGTCCAAGGAGCTGACACTTGAATTATCATTATGATTAAACATGTGTTTTAACAAATATTTGTACTGCCTTTGGGACACTGTAGAACCTGTAGTTTTTACTTCCCTTGTTGAATTTATTAGCACACCACATGTTGAAAAATGGGATTGCAGTAGGTCCTGAATCGTTTCGTAGTGTAGCGCCATCTACCTGAGTAAATGAATATGTGAGAACTAGCTCAAGTTGACTTATTAAACGTCTAAGCCTATTCTTGCAGCTTAGGAAGAAAAACGTACGAGCAGCATAGGGAACACGGCTGCATTGTTTTTGTAGAAGTAAACTTGTAATAAGCTACTTGATAGGTATGAATTTTTTGTCAGAGTTTGCAGTTGCCAGGAGGTCTTAATTTAAATTCCTTGAAATGACGTTATTTATAATCAGCATCACAAACCTGTTAGATAGCGAAAAGAAATAAAATCTGGAACATGGAAAACATGTTGAACACTGTTCCAATGTTTCACAAATTCTACGATGATATCATACTACGAAACCGTAAGGTACCGCTCTAAAACATGAATCTGCAGTTGAATGAGTAATTCGAACATGGAAATCGCTTTCAAATTTAACCTGCATTTAAGAAGATACTCGTACATGACAAAATTGAATTCTAAAATTTTAATGGCTTTTTTGTTTTTTTAAATATTTCATAAGCATTCCAACATTCCTACGTTGTACAGTGTCGTTATATCTTAAATATCACAGAACGTAACCTAGAACTCATTTCTACTTCAATTAATTGGTGTTTTATTTTTGCAGGGGTCTCGTGTGAGCACTATCAACGATTGGTTGCGAATCAAAATTGGTGGCGATGAGACAACTAAAAAGAAAAAGAAGCAAGAAACAAACCGCATCAAATCAACCAAATACACATTGCTGACATTCCTGCCACAGAACCTCTTAGAACAATTTCGACGAATAGCGAATTTTTACTTTTTAATCATGACAATTATTTCCCTACTTATCGGTAAGTACAAATGTCAATTGTGTCATCTCATTAATCTACAACAACATTACGATTTATTGTCGAACTATGACATGTCAAAGATTTGTATCATGTCAAGCATGGCAAATCCAATTGTACTTGCCTAAAAACAAAAGAAAACAAAAAGAAGACAAAGTAGCTTCCCAACTGTCACTGATCCGATGATGATGGTCACTAGCTCAATGTCAAAACTATTATCGAACTCGAACAGAGCGAAAGAAAATTTTAATTTGATTGCAAGCGGCGCTATTAGTAAACTACGAGTAATAATTTGTTTCATTTTATTATTAGACGACTGTTCAATTTGTTGCGTCTTGGTTTGGCATTTATCGTTTGTCGAGGCATTTTTGCTGCCTCATTCAAAAGTTACTTCGATGAACTCGTAATAGAAATTGAAACTAAAGAAATATAATTTTTATTGTCTCAGAGGCAGTAAGGGCTTCAGCTGTTAGGTCTATTGATATAAATTGTCGAATGGAAAGTGTTGATTTATTGATTCGGTTGACTGGGTATTAATTGAATGACATTTCTGTTCTTTGTTTTTATTTGAACTGTCATCATAACTGCGAAAAGTTATGACTTCTCTCAAGCGTCAAAATTACAACGAATGGAGTTCTTGTTTTGTTAACAAATCCAAATATGGCAGCCATAATAAGAAGCAGTGTTCTCAGCTAGGGTTTCGTATTCATATTTATCTTCTCTACGAACATAATTTTATGAGCTCTACTTGAAATGATGCTTGACATGAAATTTTTGAGAAATGACAGCAGTGCATTAAATTCCAGCGAACCATGAGTGTGATGTAACATGGAATCATGAGTAGAACAATAGTTGCATCACGGGGTAGACGATGATATCGTGTTCGACGCGCGACGATGCTATTCAATTAGCAAAAGAGGCACTGGCACCGATGCTATCATGGACACTGTCACTGCCGATGATGGGTTGCAAGAAAATATTGTGATGTCAGCAATTAGAGATACGTTCATATTGTATTATGTATGTAGTGCGTAATAGTCAAGTTCAAGGGTATAAGTCGCACTGAGTCGGAACTAACACTTCAGTTATAGTGTGTTTGTTAAATGCGAGGGCTTGAGATTTCTTGTTTACATTTCTACACACAACTTTGGTTCGACGTTGAATGATAATAGGCTGTGACTGCTAATGAAAAGTACTTATCGAAGTGAGTCAAATGACTTAAAGGGTTTAGTGGCTATGCGCAATGAATTTTTGAACGAATCGCGGCCTGAAAGTGGCATAGAAAAAAACAATTTATCAGTTTACAACGAGTATTTGTAGGTGGTCGTTTGAATAGAACGGGGTTAATGAGCACTTCTTCATTCAATTAGAGCATGATGGATGATTATGGTGGTCCGATCATTGTAATTATGGGATTTATGTTGCTAGTACGACTGAACTTAGAGTTGTGATTGTAGGAAATTCAAACTGCCATGCATTATGGGGCTGATTAATAACATGGAGTTCATGGAGTCCAAAGGTTTCTCTTGTATATTAAAATGTAATTTATTTGTTTGTTTAAAATCACTAAAAGGCACACAGAGTAATCGAAGTAATGCTAATGAAAATGAAAATTCTTTGTGACACTTTTATTTCGTGAGATGTCTGTAGGAACCTTGATTATTTAACATAGGATCTAGCAACTCTTTATTCTTCTAAAAAAAAATCCACGATTAATACTGCTTAGTGTTCATGCTTCTCAGGATTTGAATGCCAAGATATTGTAGAAAGCGACTGGAGCCCTTCAGCATGTTATCGGGAAGCATGGAATAGGCAACCGAATAGGTGGCACCATGCTTGAGCACAAAGTCAGTTGGGTTTCTAACGACAGACAAGCAACCAAATTGACCACTTTGCTAACAGCCGCCAGTTCAAAAGTAGTCTCCTGGATGTCCGAAACAGACGAGGAGCACATGTGTGGATTGTGCGAGATCACCATCTTGGAGCTACTCTCCAGCTAAGCAATGCTGCAGTTCGAAATCTCATGATGACGCGAAAATTCCCATGCTCAACATCGAATAACTAAAGGATCACTCAGTGCACCAGCAATTAAGGTATCATCTTTCAGAAGGTGTCGAAACAATCAGCAGCTTAATGCCCGCAACCATTCTAAAACACTGGTGTGCTGTGAAAAATGTTCTTGCATCTGGTGTTGAAAGAATTGTCGGCCGATCACAGGGAAGACAAAGGACATGGTTTTCCGAGGATACCTGGAGGCTGATTGATGAACGAAAACAATTAAAAACTCGCATAGGCACTGCCCCGGCAGCAGGAAGAGCTGGAATCCCTATATAGCATGAAGAAGAGAGATGTTTAGCGTATCGTATGACGAAACAAGCTCAACTACAGAAAAGCGCTGGCAACAAACCAGAGCAGGCTGCACGCAGGAGGGACAGCAGGACCGTGTATAGAATCAAAAACGAACTGACAGGTGGTCGCAGTTTCAGCCAACACCCGGTGAAAAGCCTAGATGACTCTTTGCTTAGTTCGGATGAGTAGCATCTCAAGAGACGGAAAGAGCATTTTTCTACGGTTTTGAATCGTGTATTCGCAAGGGAGTTGCCCGAGGTGTACAAAACTCCCGAATACGTACCACGACTCCCAGTAAGGATGAGATCACTACCGCGATCAAAGCACTAAAAAACAACAAGGCATTAGGACTTGATTCCCGTCGTGCTCTTACGAGCCGCGCCAACAACAACGCCTGAGCTACTGTTTCCTCTAATTGGAAGAATTGGGGAAACTAAGAGCATTCCTGACGAGTGAAAGAAGGGAATGATCGTCAAGTTTTCTAAGAAAGGAATTTTAATGGAGTGCGACAACTGGAGAGGTATCTGCTTCCTCCTGCTGTAACTAAAATAATAGCTAAAATAATCCTCAAGCGATTCAAATAACACCTAGAAGACACACTGGATGCCGAATAAGCACGCTTCGGCTTTGGATCCTCCTGTGTCGATCACATCAACACCATGCGGATCATCATCGAGCAGTGCGTTGAATATCGATCGCTACTTCACCTGCTGTTTATTGATTTTGGGTAAACATTCGATAGTGTCAACAGGGAGTTTATTTGGCGTGCTTTACGCGGGAGAGCTATTCCAGATAAATAAATTGCTATTATCAAGGCTACATATGTTGTCCAATCCTGCACAGAGGAAGATTGTCAGAAGAATTCGGGATCCAAAGTGGGGTAAGACAAGGTTGCATTCTTTCACTAATACTATTCCTTTTGGTGATTTGCCATGTGCTTCGTGCAGCTTTGTAGACGGGATATGAAGGAATTCGATGGACTCTTATAACTCAACTGAAACATATTGACTACGCTGACGATGTATGCTTACTCTCTCACAGAATTATGGATCTCCATCCAATGACAGCTGATGTAAAGAGAGAGGCTGAAAATGAATACGGCAAAAACTAAAGTTGTCAGCCTTGGTACAACCTCATCAGCTTAATTATGCATTGCTAGACAGCCGGTAGAGAGAGTAGACAATTTCCTGTATCTTGGGAGTATTGTCTCGACTGGCAGTGGAACCGAACTGGACTAGACAACAGAATTTCCAAGCAATGCTATCAGCTTAAACACCAATCTAAGACTGTTCCACTCCAATGTCATATCCGTGTTGTTATATGGATGTAGCATGTGGAGAGCGACCATCAAAATCTCAAGAAAGTTACAAACGTTCGTTAACAGGCGGCTGAGTCATATCTAAAGGATTTTCTGGGCCAACCGTATTTCTAATAAACACCTCTACCAGAGAACGGGTCAGGAACCTAAGGGCGCGACGAAAGTGGCAGTGCCACAAGTTCTGAATAAGTGTCTATGCAATGGAACCCAGGATGGCGGAATACCCGGCGGTCCGAGGAGAACATTGCGCAGAGCGGTCGAGATGGAGGCACGGCAGTTGGCGAGAACTGAGGCGTATTGCCAGAAACCGTACACGGTCGCGCGTAGACGTAATATGGGCCCTAGGTCCGACAAGGGAATATTGGACATAAGTAAGTATGCAATTCAAGCCATCACTCGCTAACTCTAGTTTGCTACATCGTATCCGATTCGTATTTTTGTACTCCACTCCATTGGGTGTGAACCTCGGTGGCCTTAAAATCGATAAAGCCAATCGATGTAAACTTCTTCATGTTTTTTCACGATCGGTTTTAGTGCGGCAACTTGATCGATTGTAGACTTAACAAGCTTTAAATCATCTCTTCTCGTCTGCAATATATTTCGACGCTAGAATCTCTCTAGAATATTAGTTTGTTTGCCCGTGTTTCGACATTTCACTTCTTCTATTGATTGTCGCCTCCTTATAAGTTGTGAGGGTATCTCCTCGAATTCCTGAAGCAATGGCTAGCCATCCCTTTCCGCTATTTTTTTTGTACTTAGTCAACATTTTAAGGGCTTGCCTTGGTAGTATCTTTATGATAAAATCCCAAAAATGACTGGTATAGAAAGGTGGCCCCCATTAGGTATATGTAAGTACTTTCATGTCCATTGCTGCTTGATATTGGTGAATGATCGGAAATCGTAGTAAGAACGATTAAGTAGCCGATATGGGTTTGAAATTCATTTACTTATTGTAGTTCTAGTGATCTTTATTTAAACCTTAGTGCAACACCTACGGCGCTAGTATATATAAATACTCTATGAACTCAGGCTCCTTAATGCCTCTGAACTTCATCTGTCAGCTCCAAGTATGATGTCATAAGAAGTAAGTTGAGAAGTCACATTGGCTGTCATTATTAACCTCTACCTATAGATAGAAATGAAGTTTCTTTCATTGACACTTCTCACTGGCCAACGATTTTGGAAGGAATTTAAAAACTAGATATAGCCGCGATATCTGCAAACTGATCAGATCTATTACCTTATTGATTTATAAAATACGCCTAACAATCTATTATATGTGATGTTCAAGAAATAGGTGCATCTTCTTGAGGGCTTGGTAAACTCTGTTTACCGAGAAGGCAATCATTCGACAATGGATTGTTCGATCTATCGAAATAGTTTCAGCATATCTTTTAGACATATGCTTTGAGTTTAGGAGATCGAAACCTATTTCTGTTCGGGTGGAAGGAGTTATGCAAATGTCATTTGTGTGGAGTGTTGCTCAGAATAGCATTTACTGATTTACAGAAGCTTTACTTCAAAATTTACATCACAAATTGTGAGTTTACTATAACGTCTTCCTTCTTTCTTTCTCCCTGCAAGATCATGTTTCAGAAGAGAGGCTGTTACACGGATCTCTAGAGGTCTTTACATTTTATTTTTAATTATTCAATCTAAAAAACAAAGCTCGAAGACATTTGAAGTCTATAAGGTTTAGTTAAATTCTAGCTTATCCCAAGAAAATTATATTAATAGGTCTCTCTGAGATGTTGGAATTCCAACTTTAGCAATATCACTGACAAACCTAGGATATCACTATGAACCTGATAAAGTGTCTTTGACTGAAACTCTGGACAATACCAAAATTAAGCCTTAAATGTTGATAGACAACGGTTTTACTTTAATAAAAATGTATAAACTATATCCCAAGACTGCGAATACTGTTAACAGATGTTTAGTGTGCAGATAGACCTCAAACGGACGAACGAAATAGGACTAACGAATGGCATCAGAGATGCTGATATATTATACTAGGTGGGGTGAAAAGTACTCGCAACCTCCTTGACCGCCAGAATGCGCTGCTACTGCAAAAAAGGTTATGGTGCCTTGAAGTCCGTTCATATTTAGGCAGACATGTCAAATTTCAGTGCGATACTGTCTCTAGTTTTGTTTTGACAGCTGATTGTTGTTGACATGTTTGGCATCATGTTGAGTATGGACAAAGAAGATTTTCGTTCTCTCATAAAACATTATTTTTTGAGTGGCAAAACGGCGAAGGAAACATAAGAAGTTTTTAGGTAAATACGAGGGCGGGTCAATAAGTCCGTGACTTTTGGATTAAAACACAGATTTTTTGATAAAAAAAATAATTTTATTTTTCAACGTAGTCTCCCTTGAGCTCTATACACTTTGTCCAACGCTTCTCCAATTTTTTTATCCCTTCCAAAAAAAATGATTTGTCGAGGTCCTCAAAATAGGCCTTTGTTTGTGAGATGACTTCATCATTGGAGTCAAATCTTTTTCCACCAAGCCATT
Source organism: Volucella inflata (assembly GCA_928272305.1). Taxonomy (NCBI): domain Eukaryota; kingdom Metazoa; phylum Arthropoda; class Insecta; order Diptera; family Syrphidae; genus Volucella; species Volucella inflata. The sequence goes on from OV743719.1 coordinate 71,399,143, forward strand.
TCTTCAGGTTTGGGAACAAGAAGTAGTCGCTCGGAGCCAAATCTGGAGAATAGGGTGGATGAGGGAGCAATTCATAGCCCAATTCATGGATTTTTGCCATGGCAACTGCGCATGTGTGCACCCTTGCATTGTCTTGGTGGAAAAGAACTTTTTTCTTGGCCAAATGAGGTCGTTTTTTTTTCAAATCGTCATTGAATCGGTCCAATAAGTTGGCATAATATTCCCCATTGATTGTTCTTCCCTTTTGAAGGTAGTCAATGTGGATTATCCCGCGTGCATCCCAAAAAACAGTCGCCATAACTTTATTGGCTGACAAACCCACCTTGGCCTTCTTTGGCGCCGATTCACCCTTAGAAACCTACTGTTTTGACTGTTGTTTGTTCTCTGGTGTGTTGTGATGGATCCATGTTTCGTCCACGGTTACAAAACGGCGCAAAAACTCCTCCATATTGCGATTAAACAACGCCAAACATTCCTGTGAAGTTGTTACACGATTGCGTTTGTGGTCGACTGTGAGCAAACGCGGCACCCATCTTGCGGAAAGCTTTCTCATGGGAAAACCCATCAACAGCGAGTATTACTGTGCATTATTGGAGTGCTCACGCGAGGAAATCATCGACGCCACAGAGGAGTATTTTGCCGACCTCCCGGAAAATTACTTTTCGGACGGGATCAAGAAGTTGGAAAATCGCTTAAATAAGTGTATTAAGCTAAATGGGAACTATGTTGAATAAAATAAAAAAACATTTAAAAAAAATATTTTTCATTCCCAAGGAGGTTACTTTTCACCCCACTTAGTATAATGAACAACCTCTGCAACTGCCTCACCAGCATACTACATTGTTACCTAGATAGTCTCTATCTTAAGGCCTTGCAAAATCGCTGCCAAAGAGATTATTGAAATCCTAAATCCGGAATCACAACTGAGTTTTAACTTGAGACTAACACAAAAAAAAGCACCAACTGCAGCTCGTGTACGTAAGTTTGTGAAGAAAGTTCATTAGATAAGTTTGCTGATTGATAAACGAACATATTCCTGTGTTCGTCCAGTGTGGTCAACGGAGAATATTGTAGCCACTGCTGAGAGTGTATGCCGTGAACGCCCTGCAACGCCCCATAGATATCAGCAATTGAACATCTGTTGCGCTAGCCTAAGGAGAATTTTGAATAAAAATTTCGGAATTCTCGTTTACAAGGTTCAATATTTAAGCTTCGTTATCGCTTCTCTAATTAGGAGTAAGAGCATGTCGAAGCTGACGAAAATTTTTCTTAAAAAAATCATCTTTCCAGATTATGGGGCTACGTAAACGAACAGAATTGTCGTGTTTTGGGGTCAGAAAATCCACACGTAGTCATAAAGTCAATGTATTCTGAACGTGTGACTATTTGGTTTGGTTTTTGGTGTGGCGGTCAATGCGACAATTAAACAATCGTTAGAGTCAATAGAGAGCTCTACCGAGGCATTATGAACGATATTTTTATGGCCATAAATTGAGGATATGCACATTTAGAGATTGGTTAAGTGCTCTATAATGTTAGCGAGCAGAATGTTAATTTTGGAAGCCAATTTTAAACGGAGGAAAGTCTTGTAGTCTTTCCATGATGATTAGCTGAAACATATCAGGCACATTTTGAAGCTGGCCTTATAAATAGTTACTCTGATTGAAACTTCTTTTGGTCACTTTTAATAATATTTTAGTTTATGTTTCGATTCCACAATCCTTATTCTGGAAGTCTAGGTCGTCAAACACTACGTTTCGGTAGTTTGTAGGTAACCTATTTGTTAAGTTAGCCCCAGCCATATTTTTCACGTCAAAATTAATTTATTTCAGGTAGTCTCCTGCACCTTGCACTGTATGAATCGATCCATTTGACAAAATTCAATCGGCAATGAAGTGGGGATGAGACTGTGAAAAGGTCAACGTATGATAGAGCTAGCTCAATTCTTTGATTCCTCTAAATTATTCAGCTCAATTTGAAATCGTTCAGCCTACCAAAATATGTACTTCAAGGCAGTCAGTGGACTTAAATTGGAATTGGTGAGCTGATTTTTAGAGGAACTTAAGGTTTTTTGAGAATAGTCCCGATGTTTTTTATATCTTGCACGTTAATCAGCTGTTGGCTGATGCTAATAATAGCCCAGCCTTGTAAGACGTGTTTCACCAGTTAATCCTGCAATATAAGATCTTCCTTTCTAAGCTTTGAAAAGTACATACATATGCAGACAGAAATATTAAAAATATTTTTTTATCTTTAGATAGTCCTGTCTCCCCGATGACATCCCTCCTGCCCTTAGTATTTGTAATAGCTGTGACCGCTACTAAACAAGGCTATGAAGACGTACTTCGTTACAAAACAGACAACATCGTCAATTGTTCTCCAGGTAAGTTATTCACATTTTAACGTATCCCCACACACTTTGTTTACCCTCTCTTTTCGTTCTAGTAACTGTCATACGTGACGGTAAAGAAACAAACATCGAATGCCAACATGTTGAACCTGGCGATCTAGTCGTTGTAAGTCGTGACTGTGATGTACCTTGTGATTTGGTATTACTTAAATCATCAGATCCTCATGGTAAATGCTTTATTACCACAGCCAATTTGGACGGTGAGTCTAATTTAAAGACGTTAACCATTCCACGTGAGATTCCCGATGTGGAAATCAATAAAATGCACAAGCTTGGCATCATTGAATGCGAGTACCCCAAGACTGATCTCTATAGTTTCAATGGTAAAATCGAACTGACCAATTTGGATCCGATGCGAATGTCTCAGTTGGAAGATGCCCAACCGAGAGTGCTACCTTTGACAGCGGAAAATGTTCTCCTTCGTGGATCGAGGGTGAAAAACACCGAAGTTGTGATAGGTTGTGCTGTTTACACAGGAATGACAACGAAATTGGCTTTAAACAGTAAACTGACGAGGAATAAGTCTTCATCAAGTGAAGTGTACATCAATAGGTTTTTGATCTTCATTTTAGTTGCAATGATCTTCATTGTCACGTTTTTCTACTTCATGAAGAGGTGAGTTTTTTTTGGAAGCCCTTCTTTAAAGAGAGTAATGATTGATTTATAGGTATTTTGAGATATATGTTGTACCTAAGGCTTCTTATTTGGGTCCAGCTTCGGACACCTACAGTGTTAAGGCGTTTTTACAGGATTATCTTTCTTTTTTGATTCTGTTCAATTACCTTATACCGATCTCTCTATATGTGACCATTGAAATGCATCGTGTGATCGGTGGATTCTTTATGGAATGGGATATTGAGCTGTGCGATGAGTCAGCAGATCAGCATTGCATAGTTAATACTTCAAACTTGAACGAAGAGCTGGGTCAGGTAAGATCGAAAATTTGTTAGTGATTTTCCCACATGTAGTTAACTTACTTTGTATTTCCAGATTAACATTTTGTTTTCGGATAAGACCGGCACATTGACAAAGAACGAAATGATCTTTCAACAGTGCTCGATCAATGGCAAGAAGTTCCTCTACAAAAAAACCAAGTTACAAGAAGAAAATAGTGGCATTCTCCTTGATATCAACACTTTTAATGTAAATTGAATATTCTGATCTTGAATTGATCTTCACACTGATCTTCTTAACATCTTTTTCCAATATAGAATGATCAAAAGAACTTTTTCCAAGGTTTGGCAATCTGCCACACAGTTCAAGTGGCTGGAAACCTATCCGACAATGAACCAAAGAAAGACGGAAAAATCAAAAGATACTCTATTTCGGATATCACCGAGGAGAGTCAAAACTCAAGCCAGCAAAGTGATATTGATACATCGTTGTCAACGAATCCAAATGGAAAAATGAGCGGAAGTGGCAATATTTCCGATATAAACCCGCTATTGAATGAGTCACAAAAGGTGGAAAAACGCAAAAGGCCTGAAATTGTTAAGAGAAGTCCACGCTTTGCCAGACCAGCTTCTAGAGTCCATCCATCGAATAACATAGAAATGTCAGTCAATGGAGTCAATGATGTGGAACGTCCTTCGACTTTTCCGACTTATGGGCAAGCTGTTCCTCAGACACGGCCGCTTTCACTGCAATTCAAGCGATCTAGTTCGGAAGTTGATCTACCCGATCATACTGCAACAAATACAGTTCTTACGCATCGCCGAACCCAATCTTATGGAGCTCCAGGAGCGTATCTCACACAACCAGGTAGATTTTCAAGTCTTTTGTGTGCCTTACAGTCAACCTAATCGTAAATTTATATTAGTGAATTTCCCCGGTCTTAATCGCACACCCAGTACTGCATCCCGAGAGTCCTATGCGATGCCAAATTTCGTTTCACGACAACCATCCACACTACTGCGCGCTGAATCAGTACGAAGAAAGAACGAAATCCAGACTGCAGTTGAGTAAGTCGAAATGCCTTTGAGTTCCGCATGTCTAATCTAACACTTTTTCATAACTCTTAGTACCCTTGACTATCAGGCTTCGAGTCCGGATGAGAAGGCCCTCGTTGAGGCCTGCGCACATTTGGGTCTTGTTTACCTAGGAGATGATGACGAAGTACTTAAGGTTCGAGTATGTCCACCTCACATGGACTACTCACGTCCATTTAGCGTTGCTAAAACAAACGAAATATCCTTCGAAAGACTCCATATCCTTGAGTTCACCTCAGACCGCAAACGGATGAGTGTTATTGTGAAAGATGAAAATGGTACCATGTGGATCTATACAAAAGGTGCCGAAAGTTATGTGTTCCCTCTATGTGGTCCGTCATCTTCGAGATTGATCGATTTGACAAACACACACATCAGTGAATTCGCCAGATGTGGTCTTCGAACATTGGCTGTAGCTAGAAAGCGCATCACTGATGAAGACTACAAGGAATTCCTAAATGACATGAAGAAGGCGAATGCTTCTCTTGAGAATCGGAAGCAACTGTCTGAGGAAAGCTATGCCAAGATTGAGCGGAGTAAGTAGATTTGAAAAAAATAAAAAATAAATCCTAATGGGTTGTGCTTTTTAGATCTTGATCTCTTAGGTGCTACTGCAGTTGAGGATGCCCTTCAGGATGATGTCGCTGACACACTAATATCGCTCCAAAAAGCCGGGATCAAAGTTTGGGTGCTAACCGGTGATAAAGTAGAAACTGCGCTCAATATAGCTCTCTCGTGTGGTCACATACCAGCCGATGCCATGAAGTACTTCATTGTGGAGTGCACAAGAAAGGAAGACCTCGAAATGCATTTACAAGCTCTGGAGCGTGAGATTGTTTTTGGATTGGGAAGAGCTTGTGCTTTATTGATCGATGGCAAAAGTCTGACAGTTGCTCTAAAAGAGCTGCCCGAAAGGTTCCGTGATGTCAGTATTTGTTGTCAAGCGGTGCTTTGTTGTCGGTTAAGTCCTTTACAGAAGAGTGAAGTGGTATCTTTAATCAAGACCTCCAAAGAGAATTATAATACCGCAGCTATTGGTGATGGAGCGAATGATGTATCTATGATTCAGGAAGCTCACGTTGGAATCGGAATTATGGGCAAGGAGGGCCGACAAGCCGCTCGATGTGCTGATTTTGCCTTTGCCAGATTTAACATGCTTAAAAGGCTGTTGTTGCTACATGGCCACTATCATAGTGCAAGATTGTCCTTGCTGGTGCTATACTTTTTCTATAAGAACATTCTTTTCATGGGTATCATGTTCCTGTTCCAGTTCCATTGTATGTTCTCGTCACAACCAGTCTACGATTCATGGTTCTTAACACTCTACAATGTGGTGTATACGTCGTTGCCGATTTTCTTCATTTCTTTGACGGAGAAGCCATTTACTGAGGAAGAATTGATGAGGTAAGCATGTTTGGCTTTAAATATCATTTTTATACATTGGTTACTAGTCAAAGAAGGCATCAGAAGGAGGACCATCGATTATACCTTAATTCAATAATTTTGCCGTGGCGGATGTCATTTAAACATTTTTAATCACATTGCGCTGCTTACTTCTTCATGCCAGCAGAAGCTTGCAGTTGCATTGTGCAAGGCCTATTGGCAAGTCTGAGACAATTAAGAGAATAATACTAAAATGTCTTAAGCTCCCATTGCCTCCCGAGACCCCTCGATAGAACATGTGTCAAAGCATTTAATTCATCTGTCAGGATGTATAAAGTGGGTTCTTATGCGTAGCGTTTCCTTCCGCCTACCAGCTAAAGTAGACGTCCAAATTTGTCAGTCCTAATCATTCGATTGAATCCTAATTTAACGGCCCTTTACTTAGTCTGATGGTTAATGCTTCTTTACAAGCTCGAGGCACATCCTAGAAACTATTTCATTGCAAGCTTAGATATTGATATAACTATTCAGGAATACCACGATGAAACTGTAATAGTAATAAGTATCAAGTGGCAATCAACGATTTTGGACCGTAGCGTCGTCTTGTAGGTAATTTTTTGTCAGGAATGAAGACTCATAAGGCCTTTGTAACTGTTAGAGTTCGTTGCGCCACATCACACTTAAGTTCATGAAGACCAGTCATAAGAATAAGTTAAAGCCTTGGAAGGGAAAACCGTTGATTGATATTTTAACCTGAGCTCGATTCCTAGGTGATTCTAAGTCATCTTGTTACTTGCTCAAATCTAAGAATATTAGCAGATAAATCTGGCAAGCCAGGAAGGGTTTCGTTTCTGATTTAGATTGCTAAAGCTTGGATATTCACACAAAAAATATAGTAAAGGGATAGGTGGTTTAAAGTGAAAGTAAAGCCTGTTAAAATACTGCTAACAATGGTTGACCTGAAAATATAATTAACTGTGACCATAATTACTTCAATGATTTACAGGTGAAAGTTTAGTCCGTAGTCAGTGGCACATCCTTTTCAAGCTAACCTGGCTGCGAAGTCATTGCGAGGCACTCTTTTTAGTCAGAAACTAAGAATTTTCATTACAACTACTGCGACAATGTCATCTGGAAATCAAATAATCGATGCTTCGAGTGGAATCTGTGGGCATACGATTTGATCGTGCGTAGTGTTCTAGGTAGGGGGCCTAAGATTAAGCCTTGTGTCATACCGCTAGTAACTTAGCACGCTTTAGCTTTGTTGTCAAAGTCATGGAGGAGTATTCTATTCGAGAAATAACCGAGATACTTCGGTATTTCCATTCGATAAAGACAGTTCATAACCCGTTCTCTGTTCGCCGAGTTAAACGCTGGCAAGAGTCTATTGCAAATGATCAGCTTAGGATCGCAAATAGGGCCATAGAACAAAGAATTAGTTGGGTTCCATTTTTCATTGCAGAGCAATCGCCGTTTCCGCTTCCAGGGGTCAGGAAAATGTCTGTGATTAATATTTCAGCAAATAAGACCGATCGCGCACTAATAGCGATCTCTAAGGCAAGTATTGTACTTTCTTGGGGTTGAAAAAGGGTCGTTGCAATTTTTCGCAAAATCATTGGACATGTCAGCAATTGCATGCGACGGTCTTTCTACTTCATTGATACAGTTTGATAAGCTTTACCTCAAACATCGTGATTAAGTCGTTTGCAAAGATCTGTAAAGCAAAGGCACTTAGTAGACACAAGTGTAATTGAATCACTAGCTTTGTAAAGGGAGGGCAATCTGTGGGTTTTACTTGTAATCACATGTTATTTTTACACTTACACCTCTTACCATCGGTCTACCCTTGAACAGTGTTGGAAAATATTGTAAAGTTACTTGACGCTGTTCGTATTTCGCACATTACTATATTTCGGTCGCAATAATGCACAAACTGCAGCTTGTGTGCGCAAGTTTGTAGGGAAAGTTCGTGGGACTGGTTTGCTGATCGAAATCCGAACATATTTCTGATTTAGTCTTGTGCGCTAAACGGATAATATTGCAGGTGTTGCCGAAAGTGTGCGCCTAGCCCGAGAACATCAAGGCGCAAAGATTTCGGCAACTGAACATCAGTCGTAATACCCTGAGGAGCATTTTAAAAAAGATCTCGGATTATTAACTAGCAAGGTCTAATTGAGTCAGTAGTTGAAGCAAAATGACCATTCGCTTCGCTATCGCTTCCCTTTTTGGGCTTCGGTGCAGCTTGACATTGAGGACAATTTTGCTCAAAAAGTCGTTTTTTTTTTCCCCAAGAAATTGGTGTTCAGTCAGTCCACGCTGAACTAAGGCCGCTCTCTTTACTAGAAAGTGAATGCATCAACTCAAATAAAAATAAATCAGTACGAGTATGTCATGTCTGTTTTCTGGCAGCATGTGGAACTTTCGACAAGACATGGGACTTGTCACTTATGAATATCTGTTCCCTTGATATTTATTATGAGCTGCACTCTCTCAATGCCACCTCAAGGCCCCGGCTATAATTTGATTTGGATATTAAAAACATGTTGTCCGCTGCAATGACATCAACATTCCTGTTGCAGCGAAGAAATAAAATCGACTTCCTCTGTGCTCAAGAATATGACACGAATGGCTTCAGCTGGAATTGCAATCTGCAAAGTAATGTAGTCCGTCTTGCACGAATTGGTCTAAAATCGATCTATGATGAGACTCTGGGTTCAATCTAGGCGACGTTAAATTCTGTTCCTTGTGTCTAGTCTATGGTATATTTTAAAATATCGGTAGTTTTTGCTAAGTCGCGTAACTAATGCACGTATTCACCGAACTCATCGGCAAAGCTGAATTGCTTATTCCGTAGTCTGCAGATATAAATTTTTGAAAGAGCGCTGAAACGGTAAAATGTAGGTTATCATTCCTATCTTACTTTTATGACTTCAAGAACTACTTTATTTTGACTTTGATTTATTGTTTAATTTTTTTTATTAATATCCATAACTAAGGAGGATTTTTTTATTTGTTTTATTTTTAGTAAACCAGAGCTGTACATAAAAAATACGGACAATAAGCAATTGCACTGGCAATACTTCCTGAAATGGGTTCTGTTTGGAATTTATCACGCGCTGATAACTTTCTACTTCGCCTTCATAATGTTCGGTAGGAATGATGTTCTTCTGAATATTGGACAGACGGCAGAATTTTCAGTCTTCGGAACAGCGCTAATTCAAATTGTTGTGATTGTCGTCAATCTGAAGCTGTGGCTAGAGTCGAAATATCAAAGTTATTGGTTCATTGTTACCATTTGGGGATCCATCATTGTCTTTATGGTTACCACTGTCATCTACAATGTTATAGATCTGTAAGTTAACTGCTCAAACTCCATTGGATACAACTGTATGTAACATGAAATATTTATTTTCAGGCGATATGATGGTGATGTCTATTGGTCATACAACAAGTTATTCTGTTCCATACCGTTGTGGTTATTGACAATACTGACAATTATCACATGCCTAGCACCAGACTATACAATCCGAATGTGTAAAGATGCTTTAAATATGCCAAAGATTAGTTTCTATCCGGGAACGAGAAGATTAAAAAGGCTACAAGCGGCAAAAGCCGAAAACACCTATCTGTAGATAAGTTCTTCTTATGCGCTAAGCGCAATTTAGTCATTTAAGACCAAAGTGCCAAAAAGTCAGTTGGACTTTCAACCAACCGTTGGATGGGATATGTTACAGTATTTTGACAAATAAAATACTGCAAAGAATTGATATAAGCTTTAGAATTTTTACCAAATGAAAAACAGCAGGAAAAAATATGAAAAATATCAAAATTTTAACTATTTATAAAATATTTAAGAATTTTTGTTTTAAGTTTTAAAATTAAAAAAAAAAAACAAAAGAAAATTCGTTATTAGGTAGCTATTGTAAGATAGTTTCTAATGTGATCGTCCTCGTGTACCTCATTGTATATAATTCATAACTGACAAACCGAAACAAAGTGAATGAAATAAAATATTTCTTTTTTGTAATAAAATGATAAAAAGTGTTTTACATTTATGTTAGCAGCGATTCGATTGGAATTTTTTTATCTACATATTTCTGTGCGACATAAAGCACAAAAATAAAAGAGTAACTAACCTACCACATGGCCTTGGCTATACCCAGAATACGAAAAGGAGAAATTTTTAGTAAGGCAGTTAGTAAGTATAGCCAACTCGATACCACGTCTGACAATGAACTTGGGTGTATTTACTTTGTGGTCGAACGAAATATCCCGATAGGAAGAACACGGAACTCCGGGTCATAAAACGATCGAATCGATCACATTGCATTTGACGTAACACATGCCTACAGTATTCTGGATCACTGAAGATTTTAGGCAACAAACATTTATTTGAATTACGAATCACGTGTTGCAGGCAAGGTGCGAATGGGGATTTCTCAATAGCCAGAAGCCCAAAGAGCTTAAAAAGGAAAACTTGCAGTAGAATCAAAGTCAGTACTGTGAATATGGGAACTATTTCTGTAGACTATATTACAGCGAAGAAGTCCAACATAATGCCGTTGGCCATTTAACTTGGACGACAATATCCAAAACTTCCGTCCACCTGACCAAAATGAAGTAAAGATAGCAATATCGCAGTATACCTGATGAATGGAGTCTCAATATCATGTGGCCGGTCTACAAAAAAGGAGACGACATCAACTGCACCAACTATATAGTAGAGTCTTCTCAACATCGCATCCGAGTTCTTATCTGCCATATTGAGTGAACGTCTAAAACTCTTCGTCAACAACCCGATTGGCCTTTATCAATGCGGTTTCAGACCAGGAAAATCCACAATCCACCCAACCTTATACTTGAAAAAACTCCAGTGGTCCAAATCGATGCCCATCATTTCACAATATCTAAAATGCTTCGTGAAGTTAGCGATATTCTGCCCTTCTTTGACTACCACCTCAGCAATCTCTCCATTCTTATTTCCACCTATGTCTCACGTCCTAACTTTCTTTAACCGCTGCCATCTTTTAGTTTTTATCTTTATCGGATTGACCCGAGCCGCAAATCAAATAAAGCCATGTCGAGTTTTGGCATCCCGTCTGTATAGAATAACGATTGAGAACGCTCGTTGCTACATCAAAGTCGGTAACGACTTAATACCGACACCTTTGATTTTAGAAAAGCTTTTAGACAAGTGTTTGGCGGTTTATAAGGGAAAAACTATTGACGAACATTGACAAATTGGGAGGATTCTGTCCTCAATAGAAATAAAACGAAGAATCACTCTTGGAAATCGCTATTTCTTTGGCATGACAGTTTGGGCATATAAAGCAAATTGACTCCCATCATATAGATACCGATCATGATTTGATATTATGAGATTTCAAAGTACTTTCCAGAGTAAGTTTAGGGGTTAAACTCAGTATTCATAAGAAGGCTGTCGCTCTCGAAGATTTGAAGGTTAAACATGATTCTGTGGTGAATATAGCGAGAGTAAAAAGGAAGTCAGGCGACATTACGTCTGTGCTTAATTTTATCAAATACTAGAGACGCATATGTAGGTTCAGGATGTGCGCATTGTACTCCAATTTTGGGTGGATAAATGTTTTGTATATCGAATTGAAAGGGATAATATTGTTTTACACGACATAAGGAAACCTAACCTATCACAGTATTTTTGACGACATTGAATACTTAAGATGATTGTAGGTGGACATGTTTTAAGTGCCAAATTTTGATAATTGCTGGATGACCTGAGTAGGAGGGATAAACCTTCGCCAGCAAGTGTGTTAATGGAATGGAAGCAGCAGAAAACAGCTAAAAAGAGATTTTTGCGAGAAACCAGTGGACAACAGACTTAAAACTAAGAAAACTTGAAAATTCCGAAACCATTTTCGACAAAAGAGCGGGGTGCCTAATAATTCGAGTGGAATCATTTTGCTTTTTCAGACTATGGTTCCATTTTGCTGTTACATATGTATGTCATTTAATTACCAGTGGACCTCTCTACGACAGCATACTGTCGGTTATTCAGGTTTTGAGATATTTCATGAGCTGATCGTCTATCAGCGTTTCTACATTGGTCAAAAAAGTACTAAAGAAACGAACAAGAGAATGCCGTGGTATATTCGCAATTAGTGCTAAGGATTAAGAAGAAATTGCTCTATAAACTGGTAAACGACGATACAAATCATTCATCTTAAAATGACAAAGAGCAATAATTCTATGCAGACGCCTTCAAGAAAGTGAGAATATCCGTATAAGAACTTAAGTCAAATAAGGCTGCAGCGATGGCATAGCTTTCAAATTGTTAAATCACCTTGAAACAGACCTTCATCAGACCTTCACGCCAGACAAATGGAACCCCAGTGAAGTTTGCCCGCCCTTAAGGCACCAGTCTCTTCAACATCATTTATAATATCTTCTCTGCTGTAATTTTTAATGGCCAACAACTATATGAGGACCAATTTTTGGTTTGGTTTCAAGCTTAGAAAGTCCATTATCGACGATATTTTCACATTAGATACATAGATCCTCCATTACCAAATTGAAAATCACCACTTTCTGTCGATTTTTAGACCATTTTTTAGACTCGTTTGATAAATATGGCCATGGAAACAAATTGTTGCACAGTGTAGGTCGATAAATATTTTTCCGATCTTAAGGCACAGTGAGCTCTTTTTACAGTATTTTTAAGGATTTATGTAGAAGCGGAGAAAATCAGTTTGAGGATAAACGAGGGAAAAACAAAGCCATCAACATAAGAGACACATAACATCGACGACTCGGACCAAAACGTCACAATAGGCATGGAAAACGTTGAGATATTCAAAGCCTTTGTCCATCTAAGGTTTAAGAAAATGTAACGACACTTTCTTAGAAATCATTCGAAAAGTTACTCTTACCAATACAATTTTATAAACTAAAATAGCGCATGTGAAGGGTATGTCTTTTATCAAAATAAGTATGAGTGTTCTTGGTGGTTTGAAGAGAACTAAGAATTCTACGGATGTACGACAACATGAACTCAGCTAAAACAATCAAAATTAATAGGCTTAGATGGCTGGAATACGTAGATCAGATGAGTATGATTGATCAGTTGAATACAGAGCCAAAAGTTGTCGAATCCGTAATCGAGGAAAAATGCAGCAGAGGAAAACCCACCTTATACAAAGTGGCGCAATATTAATCATCCTATCGGAAGATGTTATAATTTTTGCAAATGGCGTCGTACGTCAATCATATTTGACAATTGTGAAATAGACAGCTGCAGTATACATACAGACAAGCAATGGAGTGCTATTCTCCGCAAGAGCGTGGAATAATTGTGTGGATTTTTTTGACCAACAACTGGTCGTAGGTGTTAGCGCAGCATGAATTTCGACGTCGATTTCCTAGTCGTGTCGCGCCAACTGGGCAATCATTCCGGTGCTTAGTGACATGACTAGAACAGGCTGGAACCAAAAGAGACCATGCAGAGCGTGGCCGCCACCGGACTGGTCGTTCGGCCGAGATCATGGCGGCTGTGGCTGCCGAGGTCACTGAGAACGAAGAAACATCAACCGACGGGCCACGCAATTGGGCATCACCAGACGGAGCCTACACCGAATTTTAGTGAAAGACTTACACATGTTCCCATACAAAGTGGAAACAGTGCATCAGTTAATGCCTCCTGACCGACAGTCGCGTATGAATTACTGTCAAGCCATCCTCAATCTCAACAACGAAGAGGACGATTTTTTGTCGAAAATCATGAGCGACGAGGCGCATTTCCACTTAAGCAGTTACATCAGTAAGCAAAATCTTCATTTCGGGGGCACTGAAAATCCGCGTGTGATGCACAAAGAGCCGTAATGCCACTGTGTGGTGCGGCATTCACGCGGGAGGAGTTATTGGGCCGTATTTCTTTGACAACGCCATTGGCAGTATGGTCACTGTTACTGGCGAATACTGCTGGCCATGATAAAGGACTTCTTACTGCCGCAATTGGATGAGCGGGGCTTGATGAACATGTGGTTTCAACAGGATGGTACAACCGCACACACACCATGAGCCACAATGGATACTGTGAAGGAAGCGTTTCCTGGTCGCGTAATCTCCCGATTTGGCGATTTGACATGGCCAGCAAGATCGTCCGATTTAACTATCCCAGACTTCTTTCTTTGGGGCTACTTGAAGTTACGGGCTTATGCCTCAGACAACCGCAGCCCTTAATGAGAATATGCGACAGGAATGCGAACAGTTATTACCGGAAATCTTGCGGAAAGTCATGGTAAATGGGCAAAAATGTGTATTAACCCTGGTGGCAGCCACTTGGCGGATATCATCTTTTATACTTAACAGAAAAAATTGTAAAGGTTTCGATCACTCAAAATAGTTTTTTTTTTTATTTTGTAAAGAACTAATTCAAAAACAAAATTGGATGAATGACTTTGCGCCACCTTGTATAAAGGAACTTTATCTGCGAAATAGGAACCAGCTAGCAAACAGTACGGTTGACTAGGAGGCTTGTCGGTTGAGGAGTAGAACCAACTTGGACTGTAGTGCCATCTAGCAAGCAAGCAAGAAGCTCTAAGAATAATGATGCCTTCGTCGATAAAGGTAAAATAAGTGCAATACATAGGTGTGGAGTGTGGAGTGATAGTTAAAGTGCATCTCTAGATGGGTACGCCAATAACTCTGGCATGCAAAATTGCTAATAATAACTCAACTTCGAGCCAGCGCGAAAGGTGGTTAGTTTTGGGCATTATTCACTACTTAGTAGTGCTATCGAAGGTATAATAAATTAACAGAATCCATGCAATTAAATAAATAAAAAACAGCGATAAAAATCAAATGTAGAAAGTGTTATCAGTCAATTTTCGAACGGAAACTGCACTTAAAATCTGACTGATAATCTAAGATTATCGTTGGGTAATGTTCTACTGCTAACAAAGATATTAAGACGTAAATTAAGGGATTGAGTTTGATTGTATATTTATGACCACTAAAACTAACGTAAGGTGGAGGGCAAAAATATTTCCACTGCTACCAAGCAAACAATAATCCAAATCGAAGGTCCTGGAATAAATGAGACTTTTTTTTCATATTTTTTGGGCTGTCCAAATCAATTTTAAAATTTTGTATACTCTCAAGTATGAAAGAAGAAAAACGGATAGATATTCATCGGCACTGACGACGTTGAAGGGGATAGACAGCGATCCACGTAAACCACTGATTACTTGTGCTAATAATAATTACATTATTAACTATAATAGATAAAAATGTTGTTTAAATAAGCAGATATGATCACTTAGGTTTTCTAAGCCATTAAGTAATTTAAAGTTGCCTTTCCCGCCCAAATTGGAGCGACTCGTATCGCAGCAATCTTTCAAAACTTCACCCGGAACTATTAACAACCTTTCGATAAGGTGCACTGTGCGAAATTCAAAGGTCGCCCTCAGATAAGAACCAAGCCCAATGGAAACTTTTCAGATGTTGACTTAGTCGAATTAGGTATGCTTCTGAGTTAGACTCACTAATAGACACAGCTACAACATGTAGTCGTGCAACCAGAACCAGTCATGTTCTTAGAGGTTTTCAATTCAATTTTTGGCACCTCAGAACAAGACTGATTTTGTTTGACAAACTCGTTGAATCTTACATACATACGCGTGTTCCTGCGCGTTATATCAATAAAACGTATCGATACACCATCGTAGATAACAATTCACTGTCACTGTCAAAAAAAGGAAAACAAAGAATCGCAAACAATAAAAAAAAGGGTTCGACAAAATGTAAAATCATGGAGCATTAGATGGCTAACGTGTATTTTAACGCTTCGACGGTGATAAGGCTTGTTATCAGGTAAGAGTGAGTTAGTGGTGGAGAACGATATCAATTGGTGAGATTGCTGTAGAGAATAACGTGTTTTGAATTAATGAATTCAACAGTTTATGAATAGTTAGAAGGAGGTGCGGTTTACAGTCGTCATACGCAGAAGTGGCAACGTCAAAACCCCTTGATGCGGTGATTTAAGTGATTTCGGCTAGTTTCGGTGATTTTTTTTTTCCAAAAAGTGCTAAGTGGGTGATATTTTCAGTGAAGGAGAATTCAAAATCAACTTAAGGCTATTCAACTAAAGAGCTTTTGTCTAAAATGGTAAATTCCAATGTTTATCTGTTTGTTTTCAATTGAGAGATACTTCAAAACTGATGTCTTTCCTTATTAATTACAACCTAATTTAAGCCATAAACATTTTTGAAATGGACTAAAAGGTACCTGATCTAAGAGGCGCTATAATGAATAGCTTTATTTATTCAATTGTCTAGTATGTGTGGGCGTGTTGCAGGGTTGCGTCAATGGACTGAAATGTTAAGATTCCAAAATATAAATGCGAATAATTCAAAGTTTTGCCACATTGCCAGTATTGGCATAATTTAGCAATTTTTTCAGTCTCAGAGGTTCAGTATATTTTTGTTGAAATTGCGAACAATGATTTATATCTTTATTTATTAGCTGGTTTGTATAAAATAGTTATTTTTGGATTTGAAAATACTATTGACATCACATTTTTTGCGGTCTAATACGGAGTAGATAAAATTCCGCATAATTACAGCTATGGACATTCAAAATATGATTTTGTTTGCATGTGATGTGCGCGATGGAAATGTGATTTGATCGATGAATAATGATTCATTAATTAGGGAGTCTTAAAACACAATTAGGATCAGTGCTGCTTTGATACCGCCGACCAGGTTATTGAGGGGTGTTTCTGTGAAGTCTCTACACCAATCCTGTATAGCCTAGGAAGGATATTGTTCTTCGACATCCCTGAAATCTATTTAATGGAGTTAGGAAATTGTTTGCATAATTGCATCATTCGGCTACTCTGAGGGGTGCCGTTCAAATAATTCGGCCGGACGATGTTTGAATAATTTCACGCCGAATGTACGAATGCGCAGCACCTAGTTAACAAAGCCATTTCGCTCGATCGCCAAACGTCGCATAGTGATGCCCTGCTGCACGGAAAAAGCACGACCTAATGACATATCTAGTGTAATATCCACACCAACCAGTAAATTTTTTTTCTATACAACGGCTGGTGTCGGAATACCACCGTCTGCTCGCTTGAGCAAATGCGTAATTTCGTGTCTTCAACAATGTGCCTCGTCACAGAGGATGATTTTTAAGTGAAAATCAAGACCTTTTCTTATCTGCAATAGACTTCAATAAGCGAAGGTGACTTTTCCTATGACAAAGTCGGTCTCAGGTAGAATCCAAGCCAGTCAAAGTTTTACGGAAGATTTTGTATGTACATATATGTTATGCATTTATGTATTTGATATGACCAATTTAGGATGTTTGACTGGTGTCTTTCTGGAGGGCGACAACGTCTGTCTTCTAAACGGAGATATTCGTAATACTGATGGCTACGAACTGTATTGTGAACAACCGGTGGAGGGAGCAGAGCTTTGCTGAACTCTTTATGGCTTCCAATTTAGTTCGAAAATGTAAAACTTAACTGCTCCCAGGCTAAATTAACTGAGCTCTGTCTGAGCCCTAGGTCACAATGGGATCACAAGAAATCAAATTGCTGTTGAATTTGCTAAGCAAGCCTGGCAGAAGGGTTTCAGGACCCGAATTTACAATTTGTCAAGTCAAACGAATGCTTCCCGACGTCTATAAGAGATCAGCAGCCTTCCTGTTGTCCATGACTAAGAAAGACTGTAGGCTGCTTACTGGCATCGCAACAGTGGACAACTCTTTTGAGAAGCACTTCAATTTACCTGGCATCAGTGAACAGTGATACACAGCGGGGCTTGCTGTGAAGGTAAAGACACATAACAAACACTTCTTTTACGAATGTTCGGCTTGTGCCGGACCCGTACCAGACGGCAGGTACTAGTAGGTGACATGGAGAATGCCGGTACCATAAGCACTTAATCACTAAAGCGCATACTTGTCTTTTGAGAAGATTGAGAAATAACAGTAAATAACGTTGTTTAAGTGCCCAGTTCTGATAGAATGAAAAAACTTATACGGACGTACATACATATACCAAAATCCTTTGTCATGGTACATCACCTGGAGGTTCGAGAGAGGTCCTGGCACTCTTGAGAATGGAGTGGAATCGATTGATTGCGGTGTTGATTTGCCGATTAGCAAACAGCTGCAATATTCCCTTCACTTCTGCTGTTTTGCTTTCTTACCACAATGACAACATTTTAGAGTGAATGAGTCAATTGGAATCTTTATACTGAGCCCGCATTTCGGTAAAAAAATTGGATGATGTTTAAGCTCTGTTGAAGCATATGCCGCCAAGGTTTAGATAGTAGGCAATCTGGTGAACAAATAAGATACCTGTCAAAAGGTGCTATAAATGAGTTCAGAGAATACTATATAATATATTCAGAGAATATAGGGAATTGGGGCGCGTTTAGTGGAAAAATTTTCAATTTGCATATAAGCAAATACAAAACAAATATAGAAGACCCCGCAGAAAGACCTGAAAAACTCTTAGCTATTACAAATCTCCAAAAGGTTGTCTTTAATGATCACTTAAACTCAAATCAAATAATATCTTCACATATAGTGGATAAGAACCATTAAGAACTCTGTCAGAGATGTACTTCCCAGGCTAGACTCGATTTCGAAATATACGAAATATTAGTTCTGATCCTTGTATCTATCATAATCATAGTAGAATTAGCAATTCGTTTAAAAAAATGTCTAGTTAAGGTATTGTTCAAAGGCCCTTCAATACATTTGATTGTTTCCCGGCTCGACACATAGTTTCAATTTGGGATATGTCCCGGAAAACTGAAAGGCGATAAGCGTAGTTTTTATCCCCAAAGTAGTAGAGCTCTATCCCATACCTAACAATGATAATTGCAACAGATGTGTCCCATAAAAAATATTACGACTTACCAGTCAAACTAAAAAACTACTTTTGGGCTACCAAAAGTAAGGCTACCTACGCTGGAGAGCAAAAGTGTAAATTAAACAAAACTTAACGAATTTTTACTAAATTCATTTTAATTTGCTCATATAATCTGTCCACATTCCTTTTCCTTTTACCTACCCATCGCGGCATGCTTTCGTAGAGTTTACGTACGGTTTCCGGCGAAATTGCGTACCATTTTTCCTGCTCCCAGTCCCATAATTCCGTCATTCCTTTGGCCACGTCTTGGTAGCTTGCCAGCTCCTTTTTTAAAAAATCCCATAAGATTTCGATAGGATTCATACCCGGACTCTGGGCAGGCCATTCTATCTTATGAAATTTTTGACAATTTTCCACGAGTTTTAAAGAATGTTTTGGATCATTGTCTTGTTGAAAAATGATCCGATCTGCCTCCATTCGCATCATATCCACAGCAACTTGCATTCCAGATTCCATCTGACTGGAATCGGTTAATTTTGGTCTCATCAGACCAAATTACGTAAAAAACAAATATTTGATTGCAACAAAAATGATGAAGTAATCAGAAATTGAGTATTACCCGTCTCCAATCATCAAAAGTTCAGTTTTCATGTCTTTGCAAAAGGCTTTCCGTGACGGAACATTTTTGGCTGACAACGCTGGTTTCTTCTTCTTTTCTTTAGCTTTGTAGCGGGTCTATTCAACGCCCGATGGCGAGTCCAAACACTTGCCTTTTTCTCCAGTAACGGGAGGCCGTTACTTGACACAACCATTTTACTTGGCATTAAAAACCTCCCAATGTGTCTCGCTTCTCTATCTTCAACTTTTTTTTGGTCTGCCTTCTGCCTTTGGTCACTTCACCTAATTCAAAATTACTCGAGATGGTGGCTTATTTTTAATAATTTTGCGATCACTCTACTAGATTTCCCTACTTTCAACCTTCCAAAGTTTGTTTTTTTGTTTCTTCGCTTATACTTCTCATTTTATAAAATCTTTTTATCGACACTACCGATCACTTCTAATGATGCCACCAAACGATCAATCCACGATAAGCAAACACGAAAATAAAATCTAATTTTTGTACTCGCTGCAACGGTGCAAAACTGTAACAAAAACAACCAAAAGACCAACGGCCATGTGGACCACATTATGGATTTTTGCCAAGATCTTGCGGATATCTTGCCTTCATTGATCTCACTCGGTTCAACACCTAAAAACCAATAGCAAACATTAAAGGTAACAAGCGGTATGCGCATAAATCATTTGCACTTTCCAATGATTTAATGATGTAATTACAAATGTCCAAGCTGAGCATTAGCCATCCGAGTATATGTATGTCACTTCATACATATACATTAAGCATAAAACATACAACAACTTGAAACAAGCAATACTAGATTAGAAAAATCGGAATATCTCTACATATCTCGAAGGTCTGACTGCCGAAAGAAGTTCAAATTACTCCCTCTGGAAAGCCATGAAAGGAATCAAAAAGCCTCAAATGCAATTTCCTCCCATAAGAAAAAATAATGGCGAACGGGCAAAAGGAGATAAAGAGAACGCGGATCTATTTGCCGAGAACCTAGAAGAAACGTTTAAGCCTTTTGATGGACAGGCGTTAACAGGAGGCTCTAATTATATAATTACGGCACCGGATAATTTAAGAATAAAAACAGTGTCGCTACGAGAACTTAACCAAGCAATTAAAAAATTGAAAAATAACAAAGCCCCTAGTTATGATTTAATAACTGGTCGAATTCTCAAGGAGTTGCCAAAGAAAGCCCTGATCAAACTGCTCCAACTTATAAATGCCGCGCTAAGATCATTAAACGTTCCAAGCCAATGGAAAGTTGCCGAAGTTATAATAGTCCCGAAAGCACGATCATTGAAGAGACGTCTAATTCCTGAACAACAATTCGGTCTTAGAACTAAGCACTCCACAATTGACCAGGTTTTTAGAATTACGAATGAAATTGAGAAAGCACAAGAGGGGAAAAAAGATATGTTCTAGCGTGTTTCTTGACGTGTCTCAAGCATTCGATAAGGAGGTTTAAATTCTAAGCTAAGTAAGGTTCTTCTGAGAGAGCTGCATACGATTCTAAAATCGTACCTGGAAAACAGAATTTTTCTTGTTAAACATGGCACCGAATACTCGGAATTCAAAGAGAACGCTGCTGGAGTTCCGCAAGGAAGTGTACTTGGCCCGGTATTGTTTTTATTCTATACTCGAGATATACCAGAAGAATCAGGTACCATAGTAGCCACGTTCGCGGACGACACGGCGATACTAGCTACAGATACTTCAGTCGAGTTAGCTACTAGAAGGCTACAAACGGCTTTGGATAAAGTCTACGAATGGACAAAGATATGGCGAATTGTTCTCAACAAGACCAAATCTACTCATGTCAATTTTACTTACCGGAAAATAAACAACCTTCCCATTTTCATTAACTCGTGGAAGCCGCATGTTAAGAAGAAACGTGATGAACTTGAGAATAAATTCAGACAAATGTACTGGCTACTAGGAAGACATTCCAAGTTTAGCATACATAACAAACTGCTCATCTATGAGCAAGTGCTTAAACCTGTTTGGACGTACGGTATACATCTTTGGGGCTGTACTAAACCAAGCAACCGAAATATTCTTCAAAGCTATCAAAACAAACTTCTAAGACCAATCGTGAACGCCCCATGGTATATCACAAACAGTGATATCCACAGAGACTGAGGAATAGTTACCGTCGAGGACAAAGTAATGGACTTTGTTCGCAAACTCCGTATTCGTCTTCATGGTCATTGTAATAATAAAATACCCCAAATTCTGGAGGAGACAAACTTAGTGCGTCGATTACAAAGAATGAGACCATTCGATCTGGCGCGATAAGGACTATCCGCATATAATAGCGGTACTAGCAGGTGCTTTTGCTGGAAAGCTACCTGCCCCACGCGAACGTTATTTGAAACGGAAACTACTTGATAAGGTAACTTAGTTGTAGTCGTTAAAATGGTAGGCGTGTTTTCAGTGAGTAATAATCTCACACTACTATGAGCAATGGGTTCATAGTGACTATGAAGATTTTCACACTTACCCACCAAAAAAAAAAAAAAAATTCAATTCAATTGCTTCATCTCCTATTAGTATACTCACGAAGAAGCAAGAACCACTTTCAGAACTCCAAATTACGGCTACAGTACTTCAGATTTCTTCTCTCTTAAGGGCAAAGTTAAATTCTGGTGAGTAACAGGGCAAAAGGGTGTTGGAAACAATAAAAATCCTAATCACAGCTTTCTGATGTAACCCGTATTAAGAAATATACTGGAAGACCAAAATTTGGCTTAGGCTCTTTGACTGCCTAAGAGAGCTATAAAGCCGTTTCCTAATGAAATTTCCTAATTTCAAAAAGGATAATACCAAAAGTCTGGTCATTTGAACATCAAAGAAAACAGTTTCAGCTTCGATATAACATACACAAACTAACAATTAGTCATATTGAATATCGCCTTTGTATGGCGATACTGCAGAGCACAGCCTGTTTGAATGCGCAGCCCAGTGCGCCATAGGGAGGCTCCACTTTCTCGGAGGAATCTTAGTGACTGAAGACTTCTAAAGCATTTCCACTTGAGTGATTCTCTATATACGAGTATTAAGACATTTGAGACTCGCTCAAGTGACATTATCGAACAATAAATAGATCTTCTAGTCCGCAGTTGGGGGATGATACCCCTTAAAAAACGAGTTCAACTGTATTTTCTTTAGATGTTTAAATAGTTGAAATATTGCATCTATCAATATTTTAAATAGTGAAAGTTCCATTCATTCAATAGAACACATCGAAACAAACTTGAGATGGCGATTGTAGTTACATTTTCCGAGTCTAAACGAAATCCACTAGCTCTGCACCATTTTCAAGTCAATTAGAGGCCCTATTGTAGGCAATAAACTACCTTATTTTGACAGAAATATATTCATCTATTTGTTTCATTTGATATCTGTTTAATCATTAGATAAGATAAGATAATTTCGTTCGCAAATAATAGATTCGTTTTGTTACTATCCATAAATAACAAATTGAAGTTAACTAGTGCATGGGGTTTCTAGAAAATAGTCTGACAAAAGGGCTTCATTTTACTATCAAAACCTACATAAATCTTAATTTCCTTTCAGGAAAGCTTTGCTGGTGCGTTTTACCTCGATTTGTTTTCCCAATTTTGGCAATACCAAATAAAATTAGATGACGCTCTATAAAATTGGTGGAAACACGAATGTCTCTCAGCTAAGCAACCGTTGAAAAGAACCGATTTGCAATCTAGCTCTGTTTTTTTATTTTGTTTTCTCGTCTCCTCTTTATTCGCTTATCAAACACCAAATCTATGGTTGGTTGGCGCGTAAATACTACCAGGCTTAGTTCGCAGACTGTAGTGTTGCTTAGGGCATGTGAATTAGGTTGTTTTACAGCGTCAACTTTAGTGACGTCAACTATATATTAGTTGTACAAATAATGCTCTGCCAGGAATAACTGAGCATCTGAAGAACGACATGAGACGTCAATAGGCGGCATGAACTACTCGTACTTCAAACTGTTTGAAACTGAGGTCAAAAAAATTTTCAGGACTAGTTAGGGTGCTGAAACAGTGTTGATTGCGAATTCACTCTTATGGGTCCTCCAGCCCCGAAGTTTTACTGTTGGCAAAACCGAAAAAGTTATAGTGATATACGGATGTATCTGTACTAAGAATGTTTGAATTTTGAACGAGCTATGAAGCAATATAACCAGAAAGCGCCATAAAATGGACCAAATAAAGGGAATATGGGAAACAGTGACATATACTCTTGTGCTTCCTCAAACAAACAGAAGGGATTAGTTAAGATACCTGGAGTTTCCGGCACGTAAGCTAGAGCACTTAAACATTGTCCAACATTTGATCGATCGCGTTCTCACAAAAGCAGTAGAAGATGCAACCAAAGAATGCCTTTGCGACTTTGAAGAGGGAACATTTTCAGCAGTACAATCGGTAAGCTCAGCTCAGCAAATCGCCAAATTGAATAATTTACTTGGCTTAGAGTTTCCTCAGTTCAATATTTTCAGAGAAACATGGTGAAGATCTGATCATAAAACAGACAAGAAATTTAATCATATGCCAACCGAGATAAGCCTCGCAAACCACTATCTAGTTGCGGCTAAGGTACCTCTATGCATATCTCAGACGTCACAACATCTAAGAAATACTTTGATGAGATTTAGCGTTTAATGTTTGCCGTTGTAAGGAATCACCGGAACATATTGACAAGTCGTTTCTAACATGCGCAAGTACTGAGTGTCAGAATCATCTATAACGAGAATTTGTTTCAAAAGCTGCAAATGATACGCGATACCCACGACCATCCCTGTGAAATCCCAAGTTTAATGAAGCACATATAGAAAATCATCTCACCTATGAACTAAAATACACAAAATATCGTGAGCGACTACTGGGTTCATCATTATGGAAACAATGTTAAATCAGTCAAGCCACCTAAACGATTTTTTAAATATAAAAAAGCGTTAAAAGAAATAATGATTCGTCTTATAAACTTAAATTATACTGTCTGAAACCGTAGGATGCTTACATTCGTATCTGAACTTAATTTATTTCTGCCAATATCCGTTGGTGATTATGAAATTCAACCGTTTGGAGATAAGCTGTAGGTACGAGGGCGGGTCAATAAGTCTCTGACTTTTTGAATTTCTGACCTCTTTACTGAAACAGCAACACTGCTCCTGTCAACAGGCATCTGTCAGTTGACTCCTGTCAAAATTTAAACTTGCTGCATCAGTTAGTTTGTGTTTGACAGCTATTTTTATCAGATTACTCACTAATTTAAGGAGAAAATGGAAAAAAGTGAATTTCGTGTGCTTATTAAGCATTATTTATTGCGACAAAAAACCATTACCGAGACCAAGGCTAAGCTTGATAAATACTATGGGGACTCTGCACCATCGATTTCAATGGTAAAAAAGTGGTTTACTGAATTTCGTTGTGGCCGTACAAGCACTGAAGATGCCGAACGTCCTGGACGCCCAGTTGAGGTCTCTACACCCGAAACAATCGAAAAAATTCACGATATGGTGTTGGCCGACCGAAGATTGAAAGTGCGAGTGATTGTGGAAGCCGTAGGGATCGCATGGCTCAGTGGTTTCAATTTTGAATGATCACTTGGGCATGAGAAAGCTTTCCGCAAGATGGGTGCCGCGTTTGCTCACAGTCGACCACAAACACATGTGCAGTTGTCATGGCAAAAATCCATGAATTGGGCTATGAATTGCTCCCTCATCCACCCTATTCTCCAGATTTGGCTCCGAGCGACTACTTCTTGTTCCCAAACCTGAAGAAATGGCTTGGTGGAAAAAGATTTGACTCCAATGATGAAGTCATCTCGCAAACAAAGGTCTTTTTTGAGGACCTCGACAAATCATTTTTTTTGGAAGGGATAAAAAAATTGGAGAAGCGTTGGACAAAGTGTATAGAGCTCAAGGGAGACTACGTTGAAAAATAAAATTATTTTTTTATCAAAAAATCTGTGTTTTAATCCAAAAGTCACGGACTTATTGACCCGCCCTCGTAATATTGTTCAAGCAACTGTAGTGTTCCAAAGGAAATTTACTAATAAAACAATAAACAATAAATAACTATAACGTTCAGGCGCTTTGTGTACCTCGTGTCCGGTATCCGAATGATGCTTTATCAAACGGGCAGTAATAGTGGAAAATCATGGTATTGGTCGCAGAAGACCAATATATCTAAAATAGGGTAGACATAAGAGGAGAGAAAACTTCTACTCGGAGGAATGTTACAGTAAAGGGAAATCTTTCCTAATATGTCACATAACGTCTTTAAGTGCAAAACCGGCTGCACTGTTAAATAGACTGCACTGTTTAAATTGGCTAAATAAAATTATTGGCTAAGTCCGATTCATGCTTGAGGGCAGCTGCATTTAAGCAAATAATATGCGAAAGGATTTCTTCAATGGAGTCAATGGTCCATACCTAGGAGGAAATGTGATCCAGTCCGACATGCACACTTCTTCCTTGATATTATACGTGTTACAAGCTTGCTGATTCCCGTTTCATAAAATCTGTATGGTTTCCATGGTTCAAAAAATGTCGTAGTCTTTGACAACTTCGGCGGAATCGAATTTCTTTCCATTCAAACCATTCAAAAAGGACCGAAACAAATAAAAATCTGAAAGAGAAAGGTCTGAGAAATACGGTGGTTGCTTGAGGATTTCCGATTTTAGCTCTTCAGTTTTTGCACTATTTTTCGACCGACATATGTTCTGGCGTTATCAAGTTGGAAGTTGACGCCAATTTCATTAGCCAAAATCTGACGATTTTCTTGAACTAACTTATTAAGCTCAGAGAGTTTTTCACAGTACTTACCCGCCGTGATTGTTGGAATCTAATCAAATAAATAACAGCGCCTTCATTGGATGTGAGGCAGTTTCTGCCACGGGTTCTGCATCTTCATCTGCTTGTTTCCAGCTCGGTTTTCGTTGCACGTCGAAGTACAGAATCCACTTTTCGTCACCCGTTACGACTAGATCCAAAAGAGGTTTGCTTTCATGGCGCCTAAGCAGAAATATGGCAAGGGAGACAATGTCTAGCTTATTTTTTGCCATCAAACAATGGGGTATCCACTAATCCAAGTTTCTTTAAATGGGGAAATGCTGACGTAGGTTTTCAAAATGCCGTCTTTAATAGATGAAGGCTGTCCAGAACGGGGTTGATCGTTTAAGGTCATATCTACCAAACTATGTACTTTTTAATGGTCCTTAGAGCACGATTGGAAAAAACGCTGTGAATATTTTTTTGTTGCAGTTCAATACACACTCCTTTTCGAAACTCATTAAAAGGCGAAAGTTTAACTTCTCGTTCTCAATTTTTGAATTGTTTTTTTTTGTAGACACATTTTCAGGATCTAGCGATATACAACAAGTCCAATATGTACAGGCATATAGTATAGAGTATGGTGCACAAATTTTGACACGTACTCGTATTTATCTTCCCAACTTAAGATGCAAATTTATAATTTTTTCTTTGAAAATAAGTATGTCCAAAGGCTTTGAATTTGCGTTTCTGATTCAATCCTACTGTGTGAGTAAGCGATCATTGCGTCGCAAATCAGATTTTAAGATGACTGACATGCTTTTCTATCTCCCGAAACATGGTTTTCTACTTTTACAGCGCGCCAGTGCTCTTTTAGTTGTGTTTTTAAATAACTCCACGCTACAATACAAAACGTTTGGATTGATTTCAGTGGCCGCAATATCTGGTGAATACGCATATATCGGGCTGCATTTTTTTAAGCCAATTGAGACAACACGTTTTTCGAGCAAGCCCCATTCCATAATTGTAAACAACTGACCCTAAAATCTTTGCACTGAGGAACTTGTTAAAAAGCCTTTAAGTTGGATTGGTTTTTGAGAATAAATGTGCCTATTTTGTGTATCAAAACATTCTAATTCTTTCGGAATTTTTGGTGTAAGTTAAAGTTTTCACCACTTTGTACAAATATGCACCAGAAATCAAATCAAAATCTTTTATCCACATTTTTTTCAAATTTATAAGGTTTAGCGGGTGCTGCATTCGCGCCATATATGGTAAAAATGGAGGTCATCGCCAACATTGAAATATTCCATGCGCCCGATAAAATTAAACATTTGTGGCACTAAAACTTTTTGTTTCTTTAACTTTGTGTCTGATGTCTCATCGAAAGATAGTTGCAGTTGATATTTCGAGAGCATTTGACAGAGTTTGGCATCGGGATCTTTTGTGGAAAATGCATACATTGGCGATGACTCTCGTCTTTAATAGATAAGTAATCGGATAGTTTCCAGCCTGTTATTCACAAAATAAATGCTGGTGTGCCCCAGGGCTCCGTTCCATCTCCAACACTCTTATCAATTATCATTAATGATCTCTTGTCTGTTACTTCTAATCTAATATATTTCTTTGCCGACGTCAGTACTCTCTGATTTTCATATTTGTCCTCAGACTCATGACCCTGTTCTTCGGCTGCATCAAAGAACGGGTACGCCAGCGTATGTTAATATCGATATCGGAATTATACAACAAGAATTGGACGTTCATTTTCGGTATCTAGATCAATGATAACTTACGTTGGAATGACCACGTATTCAATGTCACCAAAAGTACTGTGAAATGTCTAGGTTTCCTCGATCGATGTTAGAAATATTTCACCTTTCTGATCTGGCCTCAATATAAAAGGCATTCATATGCCCAAAATTGTAGTCCAATGCTCACAACGCGCCAGGTGTCCCTAATACTTCTTTGCACTTACAAAATGGGATTCATAACCGTTCGATGAAACTTATAGGTGATGCCAATATAACACAGTTATTTGACACTCTCGAACACCAATTTAATGTTTTCTGCCTCACTTTGTTCCATCCAAAAAATTAGTGTCATGATCAACTTATTTATTAGATTCGCAAATATTGTAATAATCTGTTGTTTTGTCAATAGATGGTTCCAGCAGTAAGCGCTGGTCGATTTTGACATATCCAAAATGCCATGAACCACGCTTAGATATACGGTAAACAAACCGTTTTGACACATTAGTGATTTTGTTTTGGCATCATATACTTTTGGTTGTGTGAAAATGTCTGATTTTGTGCCAAATAATCGTCATTTGCGGAAAGTGTTGATTTTACGAGTATTCTTTCATTCGAACGAAACGACAGCTAAAGCGCATCGAGGGAGAGTTTATGGAGATGCTGCTTTGAAACAACGTGCTATGATTGGTTGTGTCGCTTCAAAGACGGTGATTTCGATGTTGACGCCCGTCTGCATGAAGGAAGGCCAAATTGCTCGATGAGGATCCGTGCCAAACGCAAGAAGAGCTTGCTTTAGGATTAGGAGTTACCCGTCAGGCCATTTCGAAACGATTGCATGCGTTGGGAACGATTCAAAAACAAGGAACTTGGGTTCCTTATGATTTGAAGACAAAGAACGTTGAGCGTCATTTTTTCGTCTGTGAACGAGCGGCAAAAAAGAAAGAGTTTTCTTCATCGCATCGTGACGGGTGATGAAAAATAGATTCATTACAGCAATTCAAAGAGAAGAAAGTCATGGGGACTGCTCGGTCATACTGCTACGTCGCTGCCTCCGCCGAATATTCACACTGCGAAGGTAATGCTGTGTATTTGGTGGGACCAGGTCGGTGTTATTTATTATGAACTCTTGAAATAAAATGAAAACATCACTGGAGAACGGTATCGACATCAATTGATGCGAATGAACCGAGCACTGTGCAAAAAACGGCTACAATACGAGCAAAGGCACGAAAAAGTGATTCTACAGCTTAAAAATTCTTGGCCTCACGTTTTCAGACCCGTTAAAACCTACCTGGAAACGTCCAAATGGGAAGTCCCACTCCACCCATCATATTCCCCAGATATTGCGCCGTTCGATTAGTACTTGTTCGGTTCGATGGCAGATGGTCTGGCTGATCAGCAGTTCCGTTCATATGAAGATTCGTGGATAGCCTCAAAAGATGAACACTTTTACCTTAACGGTATTCGAGCTCTTCCAGAAAGATGAGAAAAAATTTTAGCTAACAATGGGCAATATTTTGAATGATTCATTTGAAACCATTTGTTCACAATAAAGTTGCACTTTCGCACCCAATAAGATGAAGTTAAAAATTCGGAAATATGTGTATGTATCTCCATGCGATTTAACACCTTTTGAATTTTCCTTTGAGGCTTGTTTAAGGCGAATATTCGAAGTCGAATGTTGGAACATCTGCAAAAACATATGCAACAAAAGTCAATGAAAATTTATTTTAGTGCATCTACACATGCAAGCAGGTCCAAGAAGGATATCAAAACTATGTCATATTTTCTAATCAATAATATATTTCCATGCGAAATAACAGTTTCATTGATAACAAATACACACAAGCTGGGGAATTGGGGTACATTTAATGAAAAATTCTGTATATTTGATACTGAATCTTCAACATGTTGAGTGCTCTACGTTTGCGCCAAAACTTCCAAAAAGAACTTGTACATTGAAGCTCAAAAATGATTTGATCGTTCACCTCATTTATACAGACAGAATGAACTAAGTATGTACTATGTCTGATGTCTATCTGACATTGTTTTCTTTTTGACAAAAGATATCACGCAATGCTAGACAAGAAGTTAAGTAGGTAGCACAGCAAAATTTGTCTAAAAGTCTTCTGTGACAGTTCAAGGTTTGACACTATAGTTACTATGTATTTCTTGTAAAAATTTCAACCAATAAAACTACATTTTTACAACCTTGTTTTGATATCTTTTCATTTCAGAGATGGTTCAGAACGAGTCGGAAAAAGGAATGGCTACAAATAACTATCGGAAATAGTGAGAACCCAAAGGCAAAAAAGAAGAAAAGACAAAGAAAGACAAATCGCATTCAATCGACTAAATATACACTGATAACATTCTTGCCACAAAATCTTTTGGAACAATTTCGACGGTTATCGAATTTTTACTTTCTGGTTATCGCAATAGTTTCCCTGCTTGTCGGTAAGATATTCCATATTTAGATTTCCCATTTTTAATTAATATCCACAGGTGGTGTCTATGATAAATAATCAGAATAGATAGATATATGTATACACAGGGTGCTTTCCATAAATTTTGGAATATGGTAAGCAGTGATCTCTTGACATATCTAGGGGTGAAAAATTGTATTGTTTGGTTGTTTGAAAGAGCTTCGGATACGCATCCCTTCAAAGACATGGGGATTTTAAGCCAAGTCTTGCACTGTCCCATTTTGCCACCTGTTGAAGTGAGATAAAATAAATAAATGGTAAGACGCAAAAAATTTAGATTTTTTTGCGTTTCAGTAAGATATTATGAGAATATATTACTAGGCGTCGTTGAATTTTGTTGAATGAGTGTATTCTCGTGAATATCACATTCTTAGTCGTCTGTCTTTTGTATCTTATCAACTTCTGATTGAAAATATCCGCCGATGACTATTTGATTGATGTCTATGGAGGTATGCATGTTAATTACTATGAGTATTTGTTTTGCAGGCTTAAGTAAGAGTAGTCATTCGCTGTTTAGGTAATCCTAAAAGGGAATAGAAAGCCATCAATAACATCATGAATAGAAATATCTCCAATTTCCAATTGGATTAGTTTGAAAGTAATACTATTCAGGAATGCTATGCGTATTATATTTAAGAATTTCATTGAAGGTGCCTTCTTAAATAACAGACATGAATTCATTTCGGAAGTTTCCGCCTCAATACTCGCGAAAGAACCACTAATAGTATGCTATTTTCTTCCCAATGTGTTATCGACGACTGTGAATAATTAGATGAATTTTTGAAAAATTTGCCTCTTGTGTTAGCGCATGAGTTTTGAACTATTCTTTCAATAAAGATGTCAAAACGAGCGCATCGTCTTGTCTAAATACTTTATTGACAACATAGGCCTCGGTGAGTTTTCCACCAAACTTGATGGAGCAATGTGCATTCTCCATCATTATCCTGCACAGACGGACGAGTTTTAAAGATATGCCCAAACAACACATTGCCCTGTATAGCTCGTCTCTACAGTTAAGTTTGAGTGGTTTGACAAAAATAAAGCTCGATAATAGCCAGTGTGGATTTGTCGAAGAAATATCGGCGCTATCCAAAGCCTACGAATAATAATGGAAAAGCACCGAGATTCGTCCAAGGATTTACACATGGTATTTATCGACCTTGAGAAAGCATTCGATCGAGTGCCTAGGCATCTCATATGGACCGCGCTGAGGTCTCAAAAGGTACCGAAAACGTATATTAGAATGAAAGCTTTGCTGGACTAACGAGAGAATTTCCAGTTAATGACGGAGTGCACCAAGGAATCGTCCTTAGCCCTTTCCTCTTTAACGTACTCGTAGTATTCGGCTATCTTTTAAAAGACTGCATGCGCGAAGCAAATGTAACGCCAATTCTCTGCGCTGACGACGCAGTTATATGAGCCGATAACGTCAAAGATTTGCGGAACGGCTTAGATTCATGGAAAATGCGCCAGGGAGAAACGGTTTTAAAATAAGTCGTTCAAAGACGGAGCATTTGACGTGCCCATCTCCGCATCCGTTGCGACCTGTTCCGGATATAATGTTCTTCCGAAAATCAGTATTTTAGTACTTAGTACTTAGTACTTAGGATCAATGGTAAACATGGAAGCGAAATGTGACGACGACGTAAACCACAGAGCGAGTGTGGGATAGATGAAATGGCGGGAAAATTCGGGAATCTTTTGCGACCGAAAATTTCCATTTAAATTTAAGGGGAAACTCTACACCACGGTTGTTAGACCAGCTCTTATATACGGTTCACAGTGCTGGATAATGTACGAAGCGTTGAAAATCAAAATGACGGCAGCGGAATGAAAATGTTAAGGATGTCTAGTGGAGTCACTAAACGCGATTGCATTAGATCTACGCGTATAAGAGGAAGTATCCATATAAATAATTCGGTAACCGAACAGCTTGAGGCGAATAGAATAAGCTGGTATTGCCACGTTCAAAGGAGATCTGCGGAAAATCCGGTTAAAAAGGCACTATCAACTACGGTCACTCCAACTGTAAGAAAACGAGGTCGGAAAAAGAATTTCTGGATTTCTCAGATGGCAAATGCGCAACAACACCTGGGGCTTACCACTGAAGCGATCCAGGACCGAACATTATGTAGACGCGTTCTGCGGTCTGCGACATTAGCCAACCCCACAAGCGGAGTAGCAGCGATGCAGTAAAAATGGGAAACTCATTACGCATAAGTTCGTATAACGAGGAAAGGGTTAATAAAATGATAAGAAGAAGTTCGTCTCTATAGTTGGTGTCATAACCGGCCTTAAAATCGATGAATAGGTGGTGTATATCGATCTGAAGTTTATGGGTTTTCTCCAATATCTACCGCGGTATGACTTTGTGGACTTTTCTGGCCTGAAGCCACAATGATATGAACCAGTCAGGTTGCTGACGAACGGCTTCCAACGTTCATGCAGTACAGCAGATAAGATCTTACATAAACAAGCTTCGACTCGGGGTTTGTATCCGGGGAATGTTTCTCTCTTATTTACTTACTTTAGGTGGTGCTACAGTCCGGGGTGGACCTGGGCCTCAGTCAACAAGCGTCTCCAGCCAGCTCGATTTCTGGCTAGCTGACACCAGTTGGCTGAGGTCCTCTTCCACTTGCGTGCGCCACCTGAGTCTTGGCCTTCCTCTACTGCGCTGTCCCTCGGGAGTCGAAGACTTTTTGGACCGGAGCATTGGTGTCCATGCGCTCTACATGACCCAGCCATCGCAGTCTTTGGATCTTCACTCTTCTGGCTAGGTCCATGTCGCTGTACAGTCCATAAAGTTCGTTGTTGTATCTCCTTCTCCACTCACCGTCAATGCAGACGGGACCAAAGATCGCCCAAAGAAGTTTTCTCAAGAAGCAACCAAGAACACCCTCATCCATTTTTGATAATGTCCATGCCTCTGCGCCATAGAGCAGGACGGGGATTATTAAGGTCTTATAAAGGGTGACTTTTGTTGGCCGAGAGAGGGCTTTGCTACTCAAGTGCCTTCTTAGCCCAAAGAAACAGCGGTTGGAAAGAGTTATTCTTCTTGCGGCATGGTATTTTTACCTTTTGGTAAAACTTCCGAACCTCATTCTTAGCATCTCTTAATTTCCTCGATCGCGCGCTTCTCATGCTCTTTCTTCTTCCTCCTGAGAAACCGGTGTTCGTCTCTCCTCTTCCGCTCATAGAGCTCATGAGCAGCTCTCTCTCACCTTTGGTAAAACTTCCAAATCCGATTCCTGGAGTAACATCCCTCACTTTCCTCAAAGGGGCACTTCTCATGCTCCTTCTTTTTTCTCCTGTGAAGCCGGTCTTCTTTGTATGCATATTGTTGAGCTGTGTGTGTTACTACTGATCTTCGACACTTGATGCTGGTAGCAGTGCACCTCTTAAAAGATTAAGGAAGTTTCGATCGGAAGAGGATTTAGCAATCTCTTGCGATTGAAGCCGTCTGAGGTCAAAATTTTTCACTGTATTAGTTTGATTTTGCGCTATTCGGGATATCCGCAGCCATACCTTGGCTACAACAATTGTCAATGATTGAGTAGGTATTGTTCAAGTCCCCTAATGAATACCGAGATGTGGGAACCGCGAGGTACATACGAAAATGTTTCGCTCCCCCGAAAAGTCGATTAGCCTGTATCTGTTCTCGGGAGTGGTGTTGTGCAGGCTATATCTTCTGACAGTACTGCTACTGGCTTTGCTTTTAAATCGCCGAAAATAGTTTTTCATTCTCTTTCTGTTTTGGCCAACTTTTTGGTTGACTTTGAAGCAGTCCAGTGCCCCGATAGTTGTTTGAGTGCACGTGGCCTATTAAAAAGCCTAACATTCCAGTTGCAGATTCAGGGTTCATTGAACTTGATGCAGGTGTTGTCAACAGCAGTTCCGTCTGTATCTGAGGCTTATTGTTGCTTCGTTAGTAAATTAAGTTTATTACCCTGGAGCGTAACATGTTCCTAGCAACTCTTTTCTAAGACCATGACTTGGCACGGAAATCGTCATCGGCCTGAGCTCAACATACTCGTATGTCGTAGTAGCCCAGATTAGGTCTCATTTGTTTGTTCCGGAATTTTACTTCACCGTTGTTTCCATATGCTGAATTAATCCACTGTTCCATCTTTTGTGCTGCTATTTATGCCTGCTGCCAAGCACTCGCGGTTGTGAATAGTTGAGCAAGTCGAGTCCGTATGGACACAAGCACAATTGATGTGTAGATACAGCTGCAAAGCTAGGTGTCGCCAAATTGACATCTCTCAGTGCCTACGGTACCCACACACTTCATAAAACGAGTAATGTTCTTAATAACTTTTAAAGTGAGATTAGTACTATTTTATAAACTTAAATACCAATTTCACTAATTATACTTAGTGATTCTTGAAATGATATCAAAGTAGGAAGATTCATCAGTGCGTCTACTGGAGCCACAGGTGGGCTATGAAAACCCTAAATGCATCCGCTAACGTTCTTTGCAGTCTGAAAATTAGCTTAAGTTATGAATTTATGCGAAAGCTGGTTCAGAAAGTACTCTGGAAAATGAAAAGTGGTGCATTCAAGCCATGGATGAGTCAGTATCTAAATGCGCCTTAGAGCTTACGATTGCAATATGCATATCTCTGATTAAAGACATTGGAGCGTCAATTAGAGAGCGACTAGCATGCGCTGTAAGAATGATAACATGACAGCGACCTACGAGCAACTCTATTATAACTATGTCATCATATTTTGACAACAATTAGACGACTACCATATTGAGGCTCTGTTTTTCACCAGCATCGCTTTAATGCACAAACCAAGTGGTTCGTCTTTGGTGTTTTTCTGTCCATGTCATACGCGCATACGCCTTCAAAAGTTGCATTGTAAAATACACGCTGAATGTCAACAAACATATCCAGTATGTAGTTCTTCATATCGAGGGCGCATTCAGTTTTGCTCAAAGATTTTGAAGAATAGTCATTCAGGGCTTAGTATTACAAGGTGCACGAAGCTCAACTATTTTCTTCATACTCTCAAACACAACGCAATATAAAAGGATTGGAGCTGTTAGTAAGCGTACCATCCTTTAGATATAGAGACTACTAGAACTGTTTCTAGCGATTTGGTATGTACTCCAGTGAAGTAATTCTATTGCCAAACGTTTTTGGATAGATTTCATTCGTGCCAAGCCTATCGATGCCATCAAATGAAGCAACACCGGGTTTTTTCGTCTCTACAACAGGTGGACAGCTCTCGTTGTTTGAGTTTGAGTTGAGTAGAGTCCTCGGAGTTCAGTGTTACAAGCTAGGTTTGAACCAGTTCAATCAGAGCATGAGATAGTGAATGTCGTCGAGAAAAGTGCCGTCAGATTTTCGAGCTGGTTGATTAACTTCTTTTGATTACTTTGACCAAAGTTCTTAGGTTGTTTCTCAAGACCCAGTCTCAGTCAGCGTCGTTCAGATTGTTGCTATTGACAGTCTTGTAAATTTTGCGTGTTAGGTACTCTGGCAGATGACAGTTCCATTATATATAAGCTGTTCTTCTCGTTGGTATTTTATAATATTCAGGGACGACATCAGTCGGCTTTTGATAGTTGTGTCGATGATTTTATCCAGACAATTTGACCGCTTTGACCGATTTCCGTTCACTGATTCATTTACCTAGTTATAGCCGGGCATCGTGAGCTTTCTCTGTTTTGGGGGTTTTTGATACGCAAAAAAAGAATTTACTGTAGTTTCAGCCAGAACGGTTTCATTGGGTGCCACTGTCGCCACTTTTAAGTCAACACTGGAGTAATGAGGCTTTTAACACATGTGCCATCGTTTCATCTGCCTCTTAGACGGTAATATTTTAGACCCTTCTTCTCTTCTGGAGACCATTTGCAATTTTTAGATTTCCGAAACATGAAGTTCATCCTTTGAAAACAGCCGTAATAATAGGTACTACGCCAAGAAAAACCGAATTTTTATGGAATGAACATTGTTGTCCAAAACCTTGTGCTTTGTATACTAGAAGCTGTTTTAAAAAAATAGCATTCACTTCAGACTAGACCTTTTTTCATAAACAGGCCATCACCTAACTCTGACTGATCTCATATATCAGAAGATGAGAAGTATTCTCAATGATTTTGAAAAACAAAAACATCCCCAACACCTCCTTCTTTTCCATAATTCTAAAGTCAACCTTTCTGTTCTTTTCAGATAGCCCCGTGTCCCCAATTACATCCTTATTACCGCTGGTTATAGTTATTGGGGTCACAGCTACAAAGCAGGGATATGAAGACATCCTCAGACATAAGACGGACAATGTTGTAAATTGCTCACCAGGTAAAAGCTCCCTTCTACTCTACAACTTTTTATAAAACATTTCTGCATTTTATAGTGACAGTAATCCGTGATGGTAAAGAGACAGATATCGAATGCCAATATATTGAACCGGGTGATCTTGTTGTCGTTAGTCGAGACTGTGATGTACCCTGCGATGTAGTGATTCTAAAATCATCCGATGTACATGACAAGTGCTTCGTGACCACTGCCAACTTAGATGGGGAGACTAATCTAAAAACTTTAATCATTCCACGTGGACTTCCTAAAGTGGATATAAATCAAATGCACCAGCTTGGAATTATTGAATGCGAAAGTCCCAAGACTGACCTCTACAGCTTCAATGGGAAGATTGAGTTGTTTCATTCTAGTTTGCTGGATGACACCCAGCCAAATGTTCTACCTCTATCAGCAGACAATATTCTCCTCCGTGGATCGAGGATCAAGAATACTGAATGTGTTATCGGTTGTGCGGTCTACACAGGCATGACATCTAAACTGGCCTTGAACAGCAAATTAACCAGAAACAAATATGCCTCCAGTGAGGCTTACATCAATTGGTTCTTAGTCTTCATCATGGGTGCCATGGTATTAATCTGCGCTTACATGTGCTTCATGAAGTGGTAACTAAAGAACGTAAGGCATTGCTAAATTCACTTTCTAATTGACTTTTCAAAGGTATGTCGAAACTAGTAGTGTACCCGAAGCAACTTATTTAGGCCCAAGTTCTCCTTATACCGGAGATTCATTTATTCAGGACTATTTATCGTTTGTGATCTTGTTCAACTATCTTATTCCGATTTCATTGTATGTCACCATAGAGCTGCATCGTGTTTTTGGAGGATTCTTTCTGGAATGGGACATTGAGATGTATGATAAGGAAACCGACGAGCATTTGATCGTCAATACCTCCGATTTGAATGAGGATCTTGGACAGGTGAGATTAAGATTTGTCGATCCTTTGAATTTTATCACTCTCTTTCAGATTAATATTTTGTTTTCAGATAAAACCGGAACGTTGACAAAGAACGAAATGACCTTCCAACGGTGCTCGATAAATGGAAAGAAATTTCTGCACAAGAAGACAAAGTTACTCAACGAAGACTCTGATATTTTATTGGACTTCAATAAGTTCGATGTAAGGTGCAAGTTGAAACTTTAAAAAAAATGCACTCTAACTTCTCTGATGGATTCTTTCTAGAACGACCAGAAAAACTTCTTTCAAGCTCTGGCTATTTGTCATACAGTTCAGGTGGCAAGAAGAATTTGTGAAACTGATCCACAGACTGGTACGAGAATTCAGGCAGATTCCCATTTAAATGTGCACGAAATCTTTAGTCAGGCAGAAACAATAAATAGGAGTTCGACCGTCAAAAAAAGACGATCAAGGACCCTTTCCTTCTCTGAGCAAGACACTGACATTCCCATGAAGCGATTGAATTCGGAGACAGATCTTTCCAAAAATGTTAAGCCAGCTACCATCAAAACTCATCGAAAATCAAAGTCTTATGGCACGTCGCCTGTCTATATTTCTCACACAGGTAAGGTGAAGTTCTCATTTTGAGAATAAATGATTTGAGATAAATGTTTCAATTTCAGTTAACGTTCTTGGTCACAGGCGAACGCCGAGTAACATATCTCGAGAATCATATGCCATTCCAAATTTTATACCACGCCAACCTTCCATGCGACTTAAGTTTGAGTCTATGCGACGGAAGAAGGTCCTCCAAGCTGTCATTGAGTAAGTTTAAGATGATTGTATATACGTATCCCTTCATGTCTTATCCACTACCTGTTTTGTAGAACCCTAGATTATCAAGCTTCCAGTCCAGATGAGAAGGCTCTCGTAGAAGCTTGCGCCGATTTAGGCCTCGTCTATCTCGGTGATGACAATGGGATAATGAATTTGCGAATCTGTCCTCCTCATTTAGACTATTCAAAACCATTCAGTTCGGCTAAGATGAATGAAGTCCCCTTTGAAAGGCTTCACGTTCTTGAATTTACCTCCGATCGTAAGCGCATGAGTATTGTTGTAAAAGATGAGGTAGGTTCGATTTGGATCTACACAAAAGGTGCGGAAAACTATGTGTTTCCACTATGCTCCCAATTATCAGCAAGACTTATAGAAGTGACAAACACCCATATTAACGACTTCGCAGGACACGGTCTTCGAACGCTTGCAGTGGCTAGAAAACGGTTAACTGAAAAAGAGTACAATAATTTCTTCAACGAACTGAGCAAGGCCAACGTTTCGCTGGAAAATCGCAAGCAGTTGGCCGAGGAGTGCTACGCCAAGATTGAGCAGAGTATGTTGATCAATTATAAAGTTGAAGTATTTTGTACATAACCTCGTTCTCTTTCAGATCTTGATCTGCTGGGTGCTACTGCTGTGCAGGACGCACTTCAGGATGATGTAGCCAAAACTTTGCTCTCACTTCAAAAAGCCGATATCAAGGTCTGGGTATTGACCGGGGATAAAATTGAAACTGCCCTTAATATTGCTCTCTCATGTGGGCATATTCCTGCAAATGCAATGCGATACTTCATCACAGAGTGTAATCATAAGGAAGACCTCAACGTACACTTTGACATGCTCGAGCAGGAGATTGTCATTAGACATGGAAAACCCTGTGCTCTGCTAATCGATGGCAAGAGTCTAGCAATAGCTCTAAAAGAACTCCCGAAAAAGTTCCGTGATTTAAGCATTCGTTGCCAAGCGGTGCTGTGTTGTCGGTTAAGTCCGTTACAAAAAAGTGAAGTGATATCCTTGATCAAGACTTGCAAAGAAAAACTCATCACAGCTGCTATTGGTGATGGGGCAAATGATATTTCCATGATACAGGAAGCCCACATAGGTATTGGAATTATGGGCAAGGAAGGCCGACAGGCAGCTCGATGTGCAGACTTCGCCTTTGCAAGGTTCAACATGCTTACAAGACTGTTTCTAGTTCATGGACAATACTTTACGATAAGATTATCAGTGCTAGTTTTATACTCTTTCTACAAGAACATTTTATTTATGGGAATTATGTTCCTGTTCCAGTATATGTGTATGTTTTCGGCGCAATCTGTTTACGATTCCTGGTTTTTGACATTCTACAATACGCTGTATTCAGCGTTGCCTATTCTATTTCTTTCGATGACAGAGAAGCCTTTTACTGAAGCCGAGCTGACAAGGTAAGCAGAATATTTTTTAGCTTGTCGTGTCCTTTTTAAATGTTTTTATGTTGAAACTTCAAATTAAATCAGCGGCTTGAATGAGCGTAACCTAAGTAGGTCCCAAATAACAGAAGTTGTACATGCGCATCCTGAATACCTGATTGAAAATCATTAGGAAATCGGACAAGATTCGCACCGATGTAGGGTATTTAGAAATTACATCCCGAAAGCCGTCGGCTTATAAGAAACAATTGCATCGCATTCGGAACAAAGCCAGAAGTTCTGCAAATGTAAAATATTGAAGTAGCGCGTCTTACGTCATTTTTTGTTTTGGGTTATTCAAAGAGTCATTGCGTGTTTTTTTCCCCAAAAGATGGCTCTGCCCGCATTTATTTTTATTTAAGCGTGATGTGTACGTATGTCAAATGTTAGAGTGTGTTTTGCTTTTGACACTTAACCTCAAAATAGAAAAAAATTTACATGATTCGACCGAGTTTTTTTTGTTTGGAAATGTGGTTCGACCATGGAGAATTTTGAAGAACACATTTGCATATGCAGTTTGCGGTATTATGCCCAAAACACATGAGCAGAATTTTGTGTGCAGTGAAATTAGAACACACATGTTTTCATTCGCGAAGCTCCATATAAATGCTGCACGCAGCGCTGTTCTGCAACACATATCTATTTCTAAATTCGCTGCAATCGACAGTGTCACACATAAGTGACAGTAACTGTAAAATGACAGCAACCGATGCGATTGACTTCAAAAATTTTCTGCACATCTGTTTCACGGGCAGGGCTGCCAGCAGTACGCAAGTAGATTTTCTGCACATGTGTTTTGGGCATTACTTACTTTACTTACTTTAGGTGGCGCTACAGTCCGGGGTGGACCTGGGCCTCAGTCAACAAGCTTCTCCAGCTAGCTCGATCCCTGGCTAGCTATCTTCAGTTTCGCACGCTAAGTTGGCTGAGGTCCTCTTCCACTTGCGTGCGCCACCTGAGTCTTGGCCTTCCTCTACTGCGCTGTCTCTCGGGGGCGGATTCGAAGACTTTTCGGACCGGAGCATTGGTGTCCATGCGCTCTATATGACCCAGCCATCTCAGTCTTTGGATCTTCACTCTTCTGGCTAGGTCCATGTCGCTGTACAGTCCATACAGTTCGTCGTTGTATCTCCTCCTCCACTCACCGTCAATGCAGACGGGACCGAAGATCGCCCGAAGAATTTTTCTCTCGAAGCAACCAAGAACACTCTCATCCATTTTTGATAATGTCCATGCCTCTGCGCCATAGAGCAGGGCCGGGATTATTAAAGTCTTATAAAGGGTGACTTTTGTTGTCCGAGAGAGGGCTTTGCTACTCAATTGCCTTCTTAACCCAAAGAAACAGCAGTTGGCAAGAGTTATTCTTCGCTTGATCTCAGCGCTGGTGTCGTTGTCTGTATTTATAGCGGAGCCTAGGTAGACAAAGTCCTTAACTACCTCAAAGTTATATCTGTCGAGGGTGACGTTCTGTCCGAGACGTCGGTGTTGGTTGTCCTTTTTGCTTGACAGCATATACTTGGTCTTGCCCTCATTGACCGCTAAACCCATTTTCGCCGCTTCCGTCTCAATACTCGCGAAAGCGCCACTGACATCACGCTGCTTTCTCCCGATTATGTCAATATCGTCGGCGTATGCGAGTAGTTGGACGGACTTTTGAAAGATAGTGCCTCTTGTGTTTGCTCGTGAGTTTTGCACTATTCTTTCAAGTACGATGTTGAAAAAATCGCATGATAGCGCATCGCCTTGTCTAAATCCTTTCTGGACATCAAAGGTCTCGGTGAGATCTTTACCGACCTTGATGGAGCAGCCTGCATTCTCCATCGTCATCCTGCACAGACGGACGAGTTTGGCAGGGATGCCAAAACTAGACATTGCTCTATATAGCCCGTCTCTATAGATGCTGTCATACGCGGACTTAAAATCGATGAATAGGTGGTGGGTATCGATCTGAAGCTCATGGGTCTTCTCCAAGATCTGCCGTAGTGTGAATATCTGGTCGATGGTGGACTTTCCTGGCCTGAAGCCACACTGATATGGACCTATCATGTTGTTGACAAAAGGCTTCAGGCGTTCACACAATACGGCGGATAAGATCTTATATGCGATGTTAAGGAGACTGATGCCTCTGTAGTTGGCGCAGTTCAGAGGGTCTCCTTTCTTGAGAATTGGACAAACAATGCTGAGGTTCCATTCATCGGGCATACTTTCGTCCGACCATATTTTACAGATGAGTTGGTGTATGCTC
Organism: Volucella inflata; assembly: GCA_928272305.1. Lineage (NCBI taxonomy): Eukaryota > Metazoa > Arthropoda > Insecta > Diptera > Syrphidae > Volucella > Volucella inflata. The sequence continues at coordinate 71,441,177 of OV743719.1, forward strand.
CTTACCAAGTCATCGCCTGCCGCTTTAAAGAGCTCGCCAGTCAGGCCATCGGCTCCAGCAGCTTTGTTGGACTTAAGCTTCGATATGGCTATCTTCACTTCATCCAGGTCGGGTGGACGGAATTGTTGGTCATCATCGTCCAGGTTGAAAGGTTGATTCTGCCTGACAGCGGTATTTGGTCCATCATCGCCGTTTTACAGTATGCAGAAATGATCTTTCCAAATCCTCAGCATCGACTGCGATTCTACTACGATGTTCCCTTGTTCATCTCTACAGGCTTCGGTTCGGGGTTTGTTGCCGCGGCATGTTATTTTTACCTTTTGGTAAAACTTCCGAACCTCATTCCTGGAGTAGCATCTCTCAATTTCCTCGATCGCGCGCTTCTCATGCTCTTTCTTCTTCCTCCTGAGAAGCCGGTGCTCGTCTCTCCTCTTCCGCTCATAGAGCTCATGAGCAGCTCTGGTCTTTCTAAGCAGCGCCGCGTTATATGCATCTTGCTTAGCTGCATGTGCTTGCCGGCATTCATCATCGAACCAGGGGTTTCGTTGTGGTGGACGAGTGAAACCCAGCACATCAGAAGCGGCATCTCTGATGGCGTTTTGGCAGTGTTTCCAATGGTCTTCGATGCTTGATGCTGGCGGCATTGGACCTCTTAAGAGATTAAGAGACACTCGATCGGAGAAGGACTTGGCGATCTCTTGCGATTGTAGCCATCTGACGTCGAATTTTCTCACAGCATTAGTTTGTCTTGGCGTAGTTTGGGATATCCGCAACAGTACCTTGGCTACAACAAGGTAATGGTCCGAGTCGATGTTGGCTCCTCGGAACGTACGGACATCCATAATGCTGGAGGAATTTCTTGCGTCTATCGCAATGTGATCAATCTGGTTGACTGTTGATTGATCAGGAGTTCTCCAAGTCCCCTTGTGTATGTCGAGATGTGGGAACCGCGTTCTAGCCACGACAATGTTTCGCCCCGCCGCAAAGTCGATTAGCCTGAATCCGTTATCGGAGGTGGTGTTGTGCAGGCTATATTTTCCGATTGTTCCACCAAAGATACCCTCTCTTCCTACTCGTAGATTTGCATTAAAATCACCGAGGACAATTTTAATGTCATAGCTAGGGCATTGCTCGTAGGTCTTGTTGAGGAGCTCGTAGAAGGCATCCTTGGTGTCGTCATCTTTCTCCTCTGTGGGGGCATGCGCGCATATGAGGCTAATGTTGGCGAATTTAGCCTTGATGCGGATTGCTACGAGGCGCTCGCTCACATGCCGGAAGCTGAGGACTTCTCGTCTTAGTCTGCCTCCGACAACAAATCCGCATCCATATAAGCGCTGCTTTTGCCGTCGATAGCAGTTGCCGTAGTAGATGTCGCAGTTTTTCATCTTCTTTTTGTCCGGCCCATCCCATCGCATTTCTTGGATGGCGGTTATGTCTGCTTTGCAGTAGTCTAGGGCCTCCGCTAGTTGCTCGGCTGCACGTGGTCTATTAAGGGATCTAACATTCCACGTGCATATCCGAAGCTCATTGTCCTTAAATCGTTTGCGTGGGTTGTCAACAGTAGATCCGTCCATATCCGAGGCTTGTTGATGCTTCGTAACTTCTTGTTTTTTTTAAATGGCCGGGCAGTTACCCCGGCGGCGCAACCCCCAACCTGGAGGACCAGTTCCACTTTGAGTGCCACTAGGACGAGGGGTCGGTTACACCGAAGCCAGTAACCCGTTCCGGGATGTGAGCGCTGCCGTTGGCCCTTATAGGGCTCGTCCGCCACCATCTCTTTTCCAGGACCCTGACTAAGTCCTGGAAATCCTTTCCGGCCTGAGCTCCAAATATGTCGGAGTAGCCCGGATAAGGTCTTGTTTTGTTTTTCCGACACTAATCCTGGTTAATGGCGCAGGAAAAAATGGGCATGGGAAATGGGCATTACTTTAAAAAAAAGAAGGAAAAACAAACCATTGGGGCAGGAAAAGAGTTACCTTAATCCTACAACGTAAATTGTCAATGCCGGAACTGGTTCGAACCGTTCGAAGTTAACGAGTAGGTCGTCCGAGATTGACGACGACAAAATCAACACATCGATGCAAGCGAATAACCATTCGACAGGTTGGAAGCTGATGACCCCTGGTGACGGAAAATGCTGAAAAAAAGTTGAAGTATGCGAGAAAGAGAGGATGTCTACTTTAAATGGAAATAGAAATTAGGTGATGGCTCCGAACTGATCACTCATTAGGGTGTGGTGTTTCATCATAACAATGCGAGACCACATGCAAGATTGGTCACTCGGAAAAAATTGTTTAGTATAGTATAACAAACTCTTTGCCCCATCATACTTCCACTTATGTCGTTCTTTGAATGGTTGAACATTTGTTTCTAAAGATTTCACCAAACAGCACCTTGACAAGATTCGCATCAGTTTTGGAACAACTCAATTCTGCGAAATTTTTTCAAAATTTCAATACTTGTAGAACAAGTTCATCTTTCATTGCCTTATCAGGTGGCATGCCACTTTTCTATTAAATTGCCTTGTCATAGAGATTTGACTGTAAGACAAAGTTTCAAATGCTGATGCTATAGTCTGTTAATAATCCAATTGTCCGTGATAAAAGGTGTGTTTTTGGCTGCATGAGAAGTTTCGATGGTTGTTGTCTATGTCAGTAAGATTCTGACAATTCATCTTGAATCATTTAACGTCAGAACAACGCTTCCAAATTGTGGAAATTTACTTTGAATTTGTATGTGAAGTTCATAGAGCATTTCGTCAATTTCAGGGTCGACATAATCGGCCTAGTGAGCAATCAATTCGTGCAGTTATTCATCGGTTTCGCACTAATTTTTCCCTTCTCGATTCAAAACCATCAACAAGACAAATAAATGTGCGTACCGAAGAAATTATTGCTGATGTAGCGCGAAGTGTTGAATAACACGCCAAAATGTTGATTCGCTGCCGTTACGTGAGCGTTGGTGAGCGCTATCGAGGCATGCTGACTGATTTTTTGTTTTCAAAAATTAATCAGCTAAGCATCGACGACATTTTGTTCCAACAAGACGGCGCAACTTGCCATACATCGTGCTTAACCATTAATTTCCTGCAAAATCAATTTGGTGTCAACTTTATTTTCAGAAGTGGTCTTGTTAACTGGCCCCCTCGTTCGTGCGACTTAAGGCCTCTCGATTACTTTTTATGGGGCTATGTTAGGTCATTGGTTTATGCAAACAAACCAGCAACTCTTGAAGCATTGGAAGCCTTCTTTATAAAGACAAGCTCTATTGGTTAAGCTATTTCAGTTATACTAATCTGACGCTTGAATGGCTTGCTATTTGTTTCGTTGCATCTTTCGTTGTAATCACCGATTAATATTTTTGCACTATTTCTTATTTAAAGTTGTTTCATATACAATATTTTGTGAGCTTAGTTTTTCTTCTTCTGGTAGCAGTGGTGTATCTAGAGTATGGCAGACAGGGTGCAAGGGTGAAAGCTGTGAAGCCCATAAACAAGTACCTTGCCGAGATGATGGTTGGTGCCACCGTAAACATAAAAAGTGACGCCAGGTAACTGTACAACCGTATCTTGAATCTCGGTTTTTTGACTCTACTTGGATTTTGGACTAGAGTGCTTATTCTTATTGACCGAGTCCAGAAGAGATTGCAAGATCCGACGGTGAACTTCCACGATGCCGCCTTGGGCCTGGAAAGTCTAAGAGATCATTTTTGCAATGAAGGAGAATCGTTACTGAATCAAGCTGTACAAGATGGACTAAGTCTCTGTTAAGAGTGGGAGGTTGAGACCGAAAGACGCACAAGACGAAGAAAGAGGATGGCTGGCGAGACAACGAAAGGTGCCGGATTAACAGCAAAACAGGAAATCGAGAGAGCAATGAAGGAAATCATCGACCGCCTTCACACAGAAATGAATGATAGAAATATTTGTTTGCACCACATTGACAGAAGTTTGGACTTCTGCTTGGAATCGGAGGATTATGTACTGGCATCAGGTACGACGTTCCGAAGACTAAATGCGAGAACTCCGGCCAGACCTACAATAGCGACGTTGATGGTCAGCAGCTTTAAGAAGAGATTTTGGACTTTTGAATGACGATCAGCACCTGGACCAACATCAAACTAACACGCGTGATTACAAAATTTTTCATCGGCGCAATGTTTCTCAGTTACCCCACTGTTTGGTAGGCTTATTGCATGAAAATCCATCTGAAGCTCTTCTTCGGTGTTAAAATACTGATCTCTTTGTATTATGTGAGTAATTACTGCTTATGTATGATACACGGTGAGAAAAGAAGATATAATCGTTTAACGAATGTCATATTATGTCATTCTCCACTTCTTAACGTATGTTCTCCTTGAGGGCTGGCGGAGTTTGTAGCTTGCTCATATAACCCCATAGAAAGAAGTCGGCCAAGTTGGATAATTTTGCGAGCGATTTCAAGTCCCTAAAATGCGATATTAGATAACCAGTTAACGCCTTCTTTGGAATGTTGGTTGTTACACATGTTGGTTGTGTGCTCTGTCCTGCTAGAATCACATATTCTCTATTTTCTATTCATCTAATTGTGAAAAATTCATTGGTTATGGCTCTATAACGCTCGTCATTTGTTTTGACCATTACGCCCGCGGCTTTGTAAAAAAAAATGATCCGATGACTCCTCTAGTGTCTTTGAGCGCCTGGTCCTTTGTGCATAACTCACACTTTAAAAATGGAAAATTGTATCCACATACGGGTATGTGTAGGAGGAACTGGGCCTCATCACTCATGAATTTTGAAGCAAAATTGTCCACTTTCTAGGTATGATTCGGGAGAGCGTGAACGTAGCTTTGATAAGACTTTCTGCACTTTGTAAAGAAACGTGCGAGAAATGGCCAATTGGGTGGTCCTGTGGTCCTGTGATCATGTTAATATTGTTCAATCGTAGTTGCGATGATTTTTTTGCGTTTTATCTAGTTGATGACATGTTGAATAGAAAGCTTCGTGTTACAAAAATATACAAGAAATGTGAAGAACTCTATTTGTTTCTAAAAATTTTGTAATCTTTATTTAAATTAACATTTCTTTTTGTAGAAAGCCGGAACTCTATGCGCAGAATACACACAACAAACAATTACGTTGGGACTATTTCCTGCTATGGGTTCTTTATGGAGTCTTCCACACGCTGATCATATTCTTCTTTACTATGTTTTTGTTCTCTATCAATGACGTGGTCTTAAATGTCGGGCAGACAGCAGAACTCTCTGTTTTTGGAATTCAAGTTATGCAGGCCGTTGTCATTGTGGTGAATCTGAAATTATGGCTGGAATCAAAATATCACAGCTATTGGTATATTGCCACGATTTGGGGGTCTATACTCTGTTTTATGGTGACAACTGTCAACTACAATATTGTCGATATGTAAGTATTTTTAATTTTTTGTTTTTTTTTTTGAAAATTTATAAAGAATCTCTTCTTTGGTTTAGGACGTTCAACACAGAAATTTATTGGGCCTACAATAAACTTTTCTGCTCGATACCTTTGTGGCTGTTGACAATAGTCTGCACCATTGCTTGCCTTATACCGGATTATATAATCCGATGTTGCAAAGAGGCGCTCAGTATGCCAAAGAGAAATTTGTACTCGAAAATCCATGGATTGATACGATTATGAGACTTTCATGACAAAATCTAGCCATTTAGAAGAACAATGCAAACAAGTCAATGTCATAACTATGTACATGGTCATGAAACTCAAGGAAGTAGGCAGTTTTAGCGATGGGCTACCACATGTACCTTATACGACATATTTTTAAGCTGTTCAATGCAGATGCGTAAGTGTAGGTTTAGGCTGAGTTTTTAAATAAGTTTAAAAATTAAAATTAATTAGTTAATCCTAGTATGAAGCATTTTAAAGTTTTAATCTTGTCGTAGTGCAAATATATTAAATCGTTCTGTACAATTTTAACAGAAACAACAAACTGTATGGTTTTTTTTTATTAATTTTTTGTTTAGCCACCTATGATATTGTTAAATGTAATAAAAAAAAAATTTCGGACTTAGAGGTCATCATACGAGATTGGTTCACATAAAGTTGAAGATGAATCGGTAAATTTGAGTACCCAGCTATTCTCAGAAGAGTATCTGATTTTAAATTTCACAAATTTGGACTACGTTTGAATTTGGTTATGGAGGAAATTGTAATGGGTTTTCCGATAAGGACTTGACAACATTTTTTTTAAATAAAACGCAAACTATTTGAGATATTTCAAAAACTTTATTATCGGCTTGAAGTACAATCAAAAAATATTTGAATGGAACTCGACTTCTCGCTTGCACGTTTGCAGCGGTCGATTCTTTGAACCCAAATTTTAACGACTCGGCCACACATTTCGACCGAAACGGCCGCTATTTCCCGTTCAATGTTGGCTCTGAGCTCTTCCAACGTCGTCGGCTTGTTTTCATAAACCAATGACTTAACGTAGCCCCACAGAAAATAGTCATGCGGCGTTAAATCGCACGAACGAGGCGGCCAATCGACTGGCTCATTTCTTGAGATGACACGCTCACCATACTGTGTGGCACCATCCTATTGAAAACGCATGTCGTCCAAGTCCATATCTTCCAATTCGGGTCATAATATGCCATAATGTGGTCTGAGCGATGCCCAATTCTTGAGAACGCCGTGGAATTTACTGATTTGGATAGTTTGCTACGGACTCCTGAACGACAGCGATACTTTCGACACTTCGACCAACCCGTTGTCTCACTGATACGCCAACATCACACAACGAATAGTAGACTCAAATTTTTGCACTAAACTTGTTATTGCCTGTCTACTAGGGCGAGAATTACCACCGAAAATTGGAATTAACGCTCTTAAAGTTGCAGTCACCGACTCTACCGAATTTCGGTAGAAAAATTTTATAACTTGCAGACGTTGCTCGTTCGTGTACTTTACCATGATGAAAATGTTGAGTTTACTGAATAAATTGACAGTGACAGTTTGATGATTAGTGAAAGAGTTCGTTCACAAATTAAATTCAAAGTTGTCAAGTCCCTATTGGAAAACCCGATATATACCATTTGCAATGATGGAAGAATGCACAGTTGGCGAAGGTCTTCGAGTTTGAATGAATACCAAATTTTTTATTTATTGCGGGCGACTTTAATATCCAGAAATTCTGTCTGGGCTCGATAATTTAAACTGATAAAACCCGACGATTGTGTGTTGAGATCTTCTGCGCGGAAAATAACTTAACGCAGATGAAAGTAGGCCTACACCAGAACCTAAAGTTGATACTCGTAGTCAGGTGATCAACATCCTGGAGCTATTATCCTGAAAAGTGCAATGTTCCCTTTAGCCTGATTGGACCATTATACCTCATCAGAGATGAGAAATTTGGAGTGGTAACAGGCCACTGTGTTTCACTGAAATCGACTTAGATGCTGCTACTTATATGATCGCAGAAGAGCATTAATTAAAAAAGTCCTTTAGCCATCGAATGAACTGTATCGAAACAAAATTAAAGGCTGTCAGGGTACGAGAAAATTGTGTGTTGGTTTCACAAGACAAACCCAAGGAAATCCGAAATAAATACATTTATATCTGGCAAACTTATTCCCAAATTGCAAACTGTTAGTGTCATTTGTGTTAAGTAATCTTTGCATTTTTTTCGTGATAACATATACGTTTCAACAACGTTACCAAATTTTAGAAACTTGGTTCCAAAACTACGGTTCCATGCGCCAAATTCATAGAGCACCTGCACCATATTATACTTGACATAATCGACCAGTCGAGACACTATTATAACTTTTGTTGACCGAATCCAATATTTTCTTTGGAAGATGCACTGCCACTGTATTAGAAGAAATGCGTACTGAGAAAAATATTCCATCCGTTCAGGAGCGTGTTGAAGATCTAAAATTATCAATTCGACGTCGTTCATAACAGCTTGGTCTTTACCTGTCCACTTTATACAAAATTTTACTCAAAGGTCTCGGTTTAAGATCTTACAAGATCGAGCTCGTACAAGAATCGCTTTGAAATTTCGTGGAATGGGCCTAAGATCAACTGACATTTGCTCCGCTGTTCTATCGGCAAATTGTGTTTAGCGATGAGGGCCATTTTTGGCTCAATGGGTATGCCGTCGCATTTGGAACGAACATAAACCAGATGAAATTATCAAAATGCCATTATATCCCTGAAAATGTAAAGTTTGGTGTAGTCAACGGACCATATTTTTTCAAAAACGTCCAGGTTGCTATGATCAAGGGTATATACGATAATTGATTTTTGCCCGAATTTGGAGCCAATATTATTCGTATTTTTGAAGAAACACGGCCACAAATGGGTTTAAAAACTTTGTCTATAGGATGACATTCATCAGATCCAGCCGTAATAGGCATACGCCCGAAGTTGTGTTTAAATATTAATTTGAGAATGTATTGTCTCTGTTGAATAAAAATAAATGACTATTTAATGGCTTTAAAAATAGAGTTAGTAGTGGCTACTTAAGGAACAGGGATAAAAGTTTGACGCCGCCGAGGGTACCAAGCAATATAATGTTACAGCTGATGGTTTGGTTTTGGGCTCTAGAATATCATATATGGCTGTGCTTTCTGACGCCCATAGCCGCCAAACTTGAAGATGATAGGATAAGACAATGATATAGTTTCGTTACCGTGGCTAAGCAGCTCCACAAAGTAGTATCGTCAGTAAATGAAGTTATCTCCTAAGTCGAATCTAGATGTTGGGCAGCAAGCTTGAATTTAGCTGAATTTAGCTTAACACCGGAAGTCCATGGATCGGTCTCGGACTATTATTGTTAGCTTCGTTATTCCATGCACGATCGATCGCACTAACAATTAAAGAATCCAGGAGAAAGATAGTGATGCTCATGAATACAATGGCTGAAGAAATGAGACGATCACACACAAGAGATGTCCATCCAACGTTAGCAAGAAATGACCCACTCAGAGAAAAAATGGAATGAAGTTAGCCGGCCAGTAAGTAACCACCATCCTAATAGAACTGAGTAGAATCGCGCATCGAAAAGAATTAACATCATCAGTTACGAAAATTAATATTGCTGTGCCTGTTTTGTAGCAGTATCTACCTATAATATGAAATTCGCAACCAACTTCACAACACTAGGTCTATTAACTATGGGCCGTGACGGAGTGTGATATCAAGTATCCGATGCTTTACTACTTAAGACTTACTTTTTCATTGTTTTCCCGTAAACTGTTATAATTTACGACCAATAAGGTTTTGTTGAGGAGGTCGTAGATATATTCATTCGCAGCATCGTTTAATCTTCTGTGTGCAAGATTTCAGCTTGATGCAGATTGTTTAAATCGCTCAGATGCCGAAAGTTCCAGCCGACTCACATACATATCCGAAAGTTATTTGTGTATCGAATTCGTGACTCCGATTGTTTTGTTGATCCTAATATGGTTTACTTACTTACTTACTTACCTACTTTAGGTGGCGCTACAGTCCGCATGGCCCAGCCATCTCAGACTTTATATCTTCACTCTTCTGGCTAGGTCCATGTCGCTGTACAGTCCATACAGTTCGTCGTTGTATCTCCTACTCAACTCACCATCAATGAACACGGGACCGAAGATCGTCCGAAGAATTTTTCTCTCGAAGCAACCAAGAACACTCTTATCCATTTTTATAATATCCATGCCTCTTATAAAAGGTGACTTTTGTTGTCCGAGAGAGGGCTTTGCTACTCAGTTGCCTTCTTAACCCAAAGAAACAGCGGTTGGCAAGAGTTATTCTTCGCTTGATCTCAGCGCTGGTGTCCTTGTCTGTATTTAGAGCAGATCCTAGGTAGACAAAGTCCTTAGCTACCTCAAAGTTATATCTGTCGAGGGTGACGTTCTGCCCAAGACGTCGGTGTTGGTTGTCCTTATTGCTTGACAGCATATACTTGGTCTTGCCGGCCTTAGAATCGGTGAATAGGTGATGTGTTTCGATCTGAAGCTCATGGGTCTTTTCCGAGATCTGCCGTAGTGTGAATATCTGGTCGATGGTGGACTTTCCTAGCCTGAAGCCACACTGATATGGACCTATCAGGTTGTTGACGAACGGCTTCAGGCGTTCGCACAATACGGCGGATAAGATCTTATATGCGATGATAAGGAGACTGATGCCTCTGTAGTTGGCGCAGTTCAGAAGGTGTCCTTTGTTGAGAATCGGACAAACAATGCTGAGGTTCCATTTATCGGGCAAACTTTCATCCGACTATATTTTACAGATGAGTTGGTGTATGCTCCTTACTAAGTCATCGCCTGCCGCTTTGAAGAGCTCGGCAGTCCGGCCGTCCGCTTCAGCAGCTTTGCTGGACTTAGCTATCTTCGCTTCGTCCAGGTCGGGTGGACGGTATTGTTGGTCATCATCGTCCAGGTTGAAAGGATGATTCGGTTGATTATGCCTGACAGCGGTATTTGATCCATCATCGCCGTTATACAGTCTGCAGAAATGGTCTTTCAAATCCTCAGCATCGACTGCGATTCTACTACGATGTTTCCTTGTTCATCTCTACAGGCTTTGGTTCGGGGTTTGTTTCCGTGGCATTTTATTTTTACCTTTTGGTAAAACTTCCGAACCTCATTCCTGGAGTAGCATCACTCAATTTCCTCGATCGCGCGCTTCTCATGCTCTTTCTTCCTCCTCCTGAGAAGCCGGTGTTCATCTCTTCTCTTCCGCTCATAGAGCTCATGAGCAGCTCTGGTCCTTCTAAGCAGCGCCGCGTTATATGCATCTTGCTTAGCTGCATGTGCTTGCCGGCAGTCATCATCGAACCCGGGGTTTCGTTGTGGTGGACAATAATATGGTTTACCTCTTACTATTTGCACACTTGCTAGTCCTGGACATCCTAATGGGGCTAACTTAGAGAATACACTAAGGTAGCTCACATAACAAACCTTCTAAATTGACATATCGACTTCACCGTTGATTCGACATCTTGAAATTATCCGCTTACTTCCTCCTACTGGTTATTACCCGTCCTGACGGTCGCTCATTTCTTTGCCGCTCTACCTGTGTGGTGGCTACCACGAGAGAATAAAGTCTGCCAACATGATGTTTTTTTACAATCAAAGAATAGAAATGACAAGAAGGCTTAAAAAATTCACCCGTATCGTACAAAAAACCAACAACAACGCCTCAGTAGATCAAACAGCGCAGATCTCTTGCCTTGTTTCAAATTCCAAATCCTATTTAATTTTGCCTGAGTTAGAATGCGTACAATAGTCTGCCCGTCATTTTTTCCATGTGGAAATTTACTTGCGATCCAGAGATTTTTCAGAGTAATTTTCTCCGACCCCAGAGTGCAAAACGCTGTATAATGAATATGGATAAAGTGGAAACAGACTGTTTTTTTCCTTTTGTTTATGCGTTCGTGATTGGCTGCCCCCAGAGATTTGTTTACTATGAATACGTGCGTGTAAATGATTGCCATTGTATTGTATTCGCTTACACCCTGTTGCAATGTTTTAGACTCCAAGGTGTGTTTTACCTTGTTTTGTATCCTCTTCTTGCTTATTGGCGTGTGTTGCTACCAACTTCTAGCATAATTCCAATACGTAGAAATGATAACATTACCAAGGTCACAAAAAGATAAGGAGTACTATATACTGCGCAGTGAACCTACTGTTTAATTCATACTGAACACCGTCAGATTGGCCCACCGCCGACACACGCCTTCCAATGAGAGAAATCAAAAATAGAAAAATAGAAGATGAAAAGTCATAAAAAGGTGGCAATCTTTACACAATCGGACGAGTAGTTCTTAAACCTTATAATCATGGTTTCCCTGGAAAGACGATCCGAATCTCTGGAAAGTGTTTCACTCTGTATAAGTTTATTTATGATATGCGACTGGAAGTATACTTCAAACTGCTTGTTAACAGTGTGTTCTTTAATATTTCAGACTCTTAGGAATTGTTGGTTAATAAAATATTTTTCTGTTTTGACATAATTTTTTATTTATTTTTAAAATACTTTGAGCAAGAAAATTTCTTTGAGAAAAAAATATGATTTTCTATTATTGCGTGTGTATATCTAATAAAATACTCTTTCTTGTATATGTATAACCACATTGACATGCCTACTGTAAAACACATAAGCCCACCAAAAACAGACAGAAAATATAATTAAAACCAAAACATTGAACTTTATCTGTTATAACACACACAACTATATATGTAAATGTGTATGGATTGTAACTATGTATATGTAGATAGATTTCGAAATCGAAAAATAAGTGACAAATCAACCCTCCGAGACAGAGAGTCAAGAGATGTCCTCTTCATATGTATGTACATGATATAATAACGAGTAAATATCTACGATATTAGGTCTAAATGTAAATAATACTCGTATATGTAACGATAAAATTTGATTGTGTAGTTGTATGTGACCGATTTGATTTGTTTCAGGTCGTTCTAGTTTAAGCCCCTAACAGCCGTTTGACGGTGTATCCAGGTACTGAGTAGAAGAACAGGAGCAACATTAGCGCCAAGCCGGCAATGATCAGGCCTTTTAAGATAGCCCATTTGTAGTTGTGCCAGATGATGTAGCGTATGGATTTGAGCGGATTCACGAACCACATAAAAGAAGCATCAGGGCGGCTTTAAAAATTAATCAAAAGTTAAAGAGCTGTAACGGTTTTTAGGGAGGTCTAATACATACTTTGGTTTCTCCAAAGGATCTGGTTCGTTTCGACCGAATCCAGCGGGATTCTGTTCAGCTTCCTCTTTGCTGAGAAGATGTAGTTCAGCTTCAACTTTTCCTGTCAATTCCATTTCATCATTTTGTTTCTTGATGTAGAATGGCCACCAACCTCGGACTCGCTTTTGCTTGAAAATATTGACTGTTGGGACGTTGTCTGTCTTGAGCATATCCAGGGTGCACAACTTGGATGATTTAGCTCCACGAGGGAAACGTGTCAGATTAAAGGATATAGCACCTGGAAACAGATATTTTAAAACTGATCTTATGGGCACAATGAAACAACATACCCAAAAAGTCATCTGCTGAAAAGTGATCAGCATCCCAGACTTGTAATTCCAGTCGGGCTGGAATCTTAACCTCTGTCTCATCCCAACTGAAGAGAGATTCCCTTCGAGAAAGCACGATTCGTTCTTCCGCCGCAAGATACTCGAATGGGTAGATGAAGCGCCAATTAAAATTACCTTCACCAGTCAGAGAGCGATAGTGAATATCTGTCGCTTGAATGTCTTGAGGTCCCTTAAGCCAGCTACGAATTGAAAGTCAGTCGAAACTCAAAATATCTTTTTATTAGTTTCTACTCACCCCTTGACGTAAATATCTGACATTTTCTCGCCAGTGAAGAATGCATCGTCCTCAAGAACCACATCATCTGTGTTCCAGATAACAACCCTCAGCTCATATGCTTTCGGCTTCCTTGGTGAAATGTCTACTGAAGGTCCTGGCAATGGCATGTCCATAGGAAACATATCAACCCACATTTCTAGTTTCCCCTGCTCTATGCCTGGTTTGTCAACATTGTATAGTGGCCTGGACTCGATATGTTCTGGAACAATCTGCGAGTAGAAGGCTCAGTTATAGTTATATGTATAAAAGTTTATATTTAAGGGACACCTACTTTACAACCAATCTTTGGAATCTCGCTCCAGCGATGAAGTACTCCTAGTGCTAGGTGTTCATCTCTGTTCTTGCAGGTGGTTGGTCCATTCCAGGCAATGACTTCCTCCTCCGAGAACGTCATGCAATACTTCCCAATTGCCACACGGTCTTGAAAATAATGCGGCACATCGAGCTTGTTCTCTTTGCAAAGTTTTGACAAGATTTGTGTTGGTTTCATCGGGTCGCGCCATCTGTTGTAGCCAGTACTAAAAAGAGGGAGGTTAAGTTGAATTCGGTTCATATTAAACAAACTCACTCTTCATATTTCATTGAAAGCCCACAAGTCGCTCGATGTTTGCTATAGAAACGATTCTCTAAATCGATCCTAGTCTCTCCAATCAGATCATCGGAGCCAACCAAATCCCAGTCAAAGATCTGTATAGTCAACATTGAGTCTTGAGGAAACGTGGCTTCCACCTCAAAGCATTTGCCAAAGATCGGATTCAATTGCTTGCTGACGTAATTGTCTTTATCAGAGATACGCTTGCCACCAAGATGAAGCACCACATATGGATCAGCCTTGCCGTTCAAGTCCATTGGATGCAGATCCGTGGCTTTGATAACATAAACTCGAACCAGAACATGAATGGGATCATTGGCTGGTAGTGATGGAATCATTGGGAAGTCCATACCTTTTGGCAGTGGTAGTTTATAGACCTTAATGGCTCCCTTAAAGAAACCCACTGTTCGATTGTCATCTTCCATTGAGTCTCCAGTTTTCTTGCCACGCAAAAGGGCAAACGAATGTAACCACTCACTGAAATTGTTGAACTCTGGTTGTGCCTCCAGTTCATTGGGATAAATCTGGAATTTAGATCAAAGCTTAGGAATGTGTTCAAGATAAAGCAATCAGGAGTTATAAAGATAGTTGGATCCAGTGAAGAGATAAGAGAAAATAAATCAACTCTTTGTGCAAAGGATTCATATGGTGCGGTTTGTACTGAAGAGGAACAAAAATTTAAAAGGCGTAAACGAAGGCTTCAGATATTAAGAATGGCATGGAATCTGTTTAGACAGCAGTGTCATGGAAAGAGCCAGACGATTTGGGAAATAAGGAACGGTTGATGCGAAACTGTAATTCAGATACTTACCACTGTAAGAAAAGTTGGTACGATCAAAAAAAATTTGGCGTGAATTTGTCAAAAGCAATGTAAACAGTTAGATACCAAACCAGGCAATAACCTTAGATCCTGGCAAAGTATCAGAGTTAGAATCTAATTCCATAGAGATTGGGTAAAGTGCTTATCAAAACGTCCTTATTTAGAAAAACTATCTGGCACCGGTTGCAATGCAGAAAAAAAACAAAAAATAACAATGTGGCGCTGGCAGCCCGGTATGGGTTATGGCCTAGCTTCTTGACACTCATTTGTGTTGCTCATGTTGTCATTTTTGTCACATCTGAGCGGGACCTACGGTTTATCGCCGAGTCCGAACGACACTCTTTAGAAGCTTTTTGGTAGGCACTTTTACTTTCGGGAGTTTGCCATTGCCCGCAGAAAGGGTGATGGCGATTTGAAAAATTGTTGGTGACCCAGCCAGGAATCGAATCCAGACTCTCTGCGTGATAGTCCAAAGAGTTAGCTATCGCACCATCAACGCAGAACAGATTATAATACCAAAATGATTGTATCTGATGGAGGACTCCAAGGTGTTGAGGGCACACCATCCGATGAGATGATATGATATCTCAACTAAAACATTGAATGAAACGGGTAAAAGCTGTAAATTCCCTTAATCGTTTGAAGAGCATACAATCTATATATTAAAAACCGATAATAACAGAGATTCAGAAGCATGGCCCTGCCGAGCTCTAGTCATAATAACCTCCAAACATTCAAGACCAACATACATCGGTACCTCTCTTTCTTTCCTCCCTAACTTTCCATCGCCCGCGCTGTGTGCGGCCCATTTTAAGGGTATTAACAACCCCTTGAGCGCACGTTTATTATAAAAAAAAAGGGCCATCTGAGAATCGCCGTTTTGAAAATTTCACCGTGGAGAACCTGTTTAGATGGGGTTACAATGCGATATAATGAATTGCCTCTCTGATGACGTCCCTTGTTGACAAAGAAAACGACATCGCAATGTACGAGTAGCTTTTGGATAAAGCAAAGTTGACAAGTCTTATTATTGTTTGCAGTGAATTACAAAGGAATCACGATGCAGCTTACATTGGGTGGGCCGATTTTAATTCAACGCTAGAGATTGACTGCAAATGTGGACACCCATCCGGAAGTAGGCAAGCTGTGTCAGATATCGGTATTATAAAAACAATACTCACAACGATGAATGTTGGTTCGCCAAAACATAGATAAAGATTTCTAAAATTTAAAGTGCGTTTCCAGTGCCACCAGTCTAAGAAAATTGAAAAATGGTTAAACGCATCAGAGATTAGAAATTCTACATTACCAGCACCAACCACATCAACGCCCAGTGCTAGTACTTAAGCGTACAATTTAGTTTCAGAGTGTTGCCACTGCTTACTTCTATAGCAAACGTAACAGAATCTTGTGTCAAATATGCTCAACGCACAGTTACCTAAAGCGTAGGGCTTCGTTACGAGTACAATAAGCAGTCTGCCATCCTCCTACTGAGGAACTACAAAAATCGGTTATCGCATTCGGTTGGTCTTCCTGCAACCTGTAATGGAAGCCCAAACAGAGGACACAGGCAGTGCTATCGCAGTTTCAGGTGCTAAGAAGTATTACTCTGGCTCTGCGACATAGACAAAATTTTGATAAATTTCTCGAACCAGATTTAAGTGACGTGGTACAGGAATGCCTTCAGCGCAGCTTTGTTACTTCTACTGTACCAGATACTTCACCCATTCATCTGTTCCTTACATTGAAATACTATTTTACACAAAATTAGCAGATACCGGTTTGAATTATTATTCTGGATCATACTACTTCACTTCAGTAACTTCCCATTTGCTTGGAAGATGGTTGATTCGATGAGCATAGAAATCGCGGCTCTTAGAGGCAACCCATGCTTTAACACAAGTCACCAAGTCTTCTGAAGCATCTTACATTTTTTTTGCTTGCCTATATTTTGGTGAAAGATTCACGTGGTCGTCCGGATAGACCTCTGTGGGAGAGTATGAAACCTGCTCCCATCCCTTATTAGCGATGGATTCGACGACAAAAAGCTCAACATGGATGTGCATTATAGTAATGGAAGACAATTTTGTGTTTTCGTCTAAATTGTAGGATGGAGGTGGCTAAGTTGAATAAGGTAAAAGTCGTTATGGATGCTATATTACCGTTCGTCGTTTTTGTACAAAAGCCATCACCGTTTACGGTCATCACCTTCGTTCTACCAATAACAAATGCCGTTTGAAATGATTTCCTAAAGGATGATTCCATTTCTGTCTCGTCAAACACCACCACCCGGCGAAATACCACCCTTCTTTCTTTTGACGTTTTTAAAGAGGAGCCATGTGAGAAGATTATTCAGGAACAGAAAATTTGTGAAAATTTAGACGCGTTCGGCTTTGCTGTTGTCAGAGATTTGTCGGGAAACCCATTCAGACAATTTCTATACTTTATTTAGCTTTTTCCTACGACGGCCGACTGTTGATTGACCGACATTTAAGCTAAATCACCTGTTCTGAGCAAGCAAATAATTACTGGAATTGTGTTTTGCTATGGTTTGCTGAGATTGCGAAATGATTGTTGCCTTCCATCCCTACTTGAACATTATTTTCTCCAGAACTCAACTAAATAGAAGAAGAATAGGTTAAGTCGCTACCGACTTTGACGGAGCAGGGAGCGTTCTCAATCGTCATTTTGGACAGACGGACGAGCTTGGCGGCGCTATGGCCCTATGCATCATATAAAGCTTGTCATTATAGGTATACTATAAATACTGTCATGTGCTGCCTTTCAATTGATGAAAAGATAGTGGGTATCGATTTGAACTTATTGAGTTGTTTTCATGATCTGCGGGAGTGTCAAAGTTTAGTAGATTGAGAACTTTTCTGGTCTGAAATCAAATTGATTGGGGCCAGTCAGGTTGCTGCCAAAAGTGTTTTAGGCCTTCACATAATATGGCACATAAGATCTTGTATGCGATGACAAATAGGCTTGCGGTGTGGATGTTGGCTGTCAATCAATGTCATGGTTGATCTTTTTGACAGATGTCATACAACCGTTAGCAATTTAAGTCGGTAACAATGCATTTTTGTTATTCAATCTTATTACGAAACTGGGTGATCTGTAAAAGTTGCATTTCCTAAAATTCGTGAATTTTTCTTTCAAAATAATCGCCCTAGTGAGTCCGGAATTCGTGCAATTCGTTTTGGAGGAACTGGTTCGGTATCGGGCCAAACTCCATATCAGCACGCTAGGCCAGCACGTATAAGCCAAAACATCATCACTGTGAGCTGAAAGTCTTCAAAACCTGCGAGGCACCTTAATTCGTGGGCAAAGTCAACAATTGGGCCTCACTTATGGCACTTTACGGCGAATTTTAATCTTCATTTGCATGCCTATAAAATCTGAATTACACAACAATTGAAGCCTTTGGACCATCTAAGACGTCGCCGATTTGTTAACTGAATGTTGGATCGCCAGGACAATTTGTCCTGGGTGGTCACATAAATAAACAAAACTGTGATTTTTGGGGATCGTAAAACTCATACGAGATTCACGAAGAACCAATGAATCCCAAAAAAATCACCTTATGGTGCGGAATTTGGGTTGGCGACATCATTGGTCTGTACTTTTTAAATATATGTTATGTTATACCTACATCGAAGAATAGGACGGTGTCGCCTTGAGATTGCGGCCAACACCTGTTTACTCTCGACACCACATATAGGGCCCCGTCACCAATCGAAATAGGGGTTCTAATCATCAGCATTGCTCTTACCCACAGGACTAGTTATTCTTCTATGCTGTGTTAGTACGAGTTATGCTATAAAAAATTTAGCTGTCGAAAGCACCCGAAATGTTGTTGAAAACGCACAATGTGTACTTCATTTTCATTAATTTCCGCGCATCAGATATTGAAGCGAAGTCTCGCAGGGTCTTGAACGCCGTATGGATTCAAAAAGCCAGTTTATGCATATAAAACTCAGTATGAAGCTCTTCGAAATAAAGGTTTGTTCATCTAACGACTTGAACGGCAACACATATTGTTGTCGTTTGATGTTCTTGACTGTCACCACAACCAATAATAGGTACAAGTTTTTTTTGGGTTGTGTTACTCAAGGGCGATGGCGCGATAGTTAGCTCATTGGATTATCACGCAGAGAATCTGGGTTCGATCCTTGCTGGGTCACCAACAATTTTTCAAATCGCCAAAATCCTTTCGGCGGGCAATGGCAAACTTCCAAACTCCCGAAAGTAAAATTGCCAACGAAAAAGCTTCTAGTAGTGCCGTACGGACTCGGCGATAAACCGGAGGTCCCGCTCAGATGTGACAACATGAGCGACACAAATGAGTGTCAAGAAGCTGGGCCATGGTCCATACCGGGCTGCCAACGCCATAGTGTTTTTTGTTTTGTTACTCAGCTCACTCTCAGCCTTTATGATAGGATAGAAACTGGTGGTGATTTGGTGTAGGTTAGAATGGTCATAAAGGGTTGGTCGTCGTTTGTCAGTCAAGATAACCATCTTGGTCCTCCTCACGTGGATCTCTGTGACTTGACCGCGGAATTGTTGAACTGGTTAGAAACGATAGTTCCATAGATAATAGTTCTCTAAATTGGAAGACATATGAGGAGAGATGATTTGCAACAATGGTTAGAGCGATGCTCAAATTTTCGAAAAACCCACGATTTCAGCATTTTTTGGATTGAGGACATAGCATTAGTTCAAGTTGTTACATCGTGGCCAGATTTTTCAATGCAAGACATTAACGTGTATTTTACAATCCTTAAGCCAGGGTGGAACGTGGCGTCCATTATTGTTGGAATAAGTAGGTTGTTGAGTAAGTTCGTCCATTGCAGGAGCAATACGATCTATGAGAGATGGCGAAGAGATGTTTGATCCGACTTGAGTTTAAAGTACTAGAGTGGATAAGGATTAAGAGGGTGGGTTCAAATGAAATTTGAAAAAAGGGGGAAGGTTTTAGCAAGCAGTCTTCACCGTACAGGACTGGACTGACGAAGTAGCTGAATGTGTTTATAGTTTGATTAAGGACAGAGGTAAGTGGCAAACGAACACGTTAGAGGAAGGCCTGAGGAGCAGATTTTCATATTTTAATAGAACAGGTAAAAATAACATGCCACGGAAACAAGGACAGAGGTAAGTGGCAAACGAACACGTTAGAGGAAGGCCTGAGGAGCAGATTTTAATATATTAATAGAACAGGTAAAAATAACATGCCACGGAAACAAACCCTGAACCAAAGCCTGAAGAGATGAACAAGGGAACATCGTAGTAGAATCGCAGTCAATGCTGAGTATTTGGAAAGACCATTTCTGCAGACTGTATAACGGCGATGACGGACCAAATACCGCTGTCAGGCAGAATCAACCTTTCAACTTGGACGATGATGACCAACAATTCCTTCTACCCGACCTGGATGAAGTGAAGATACTCGTAGCTATATTGAAGCTTAAGTCCAACAAAGCTGCTGGAGCGGATGGCCTGACTGCTGAGATCTTCACAGCGGCAGGCGATGACTTGGTTAGGAGCATACACCATCTCATCTGTAAAATATGGTCGGACGAGGTATGCCCGATGAATGGAACCTCAGCATTGTTTGTTCAATTCTCAAGAAAGGAGACCCTCTGAACTGCGCCAACTACAGAGGCATCAGTCTCCTTAACATCGCATATAAGATCTTATCCGCCGTATTGTGTGAACGCCTGAAGCCGTTTGTCAACAACCTGATAGGTCCATATCAGTGTGGCTTCAGGCCAGGAAAGTCCACCATCGACCAGATATTCACACTACGGCAGATCTTGGAGAAGACCCATGAGCTTCAGATCGATACCCACCACCTATTCATCGATTTTAAGGCCGCGTATGACAGCATTTATAGAGACGAGCTATATAGAGCAATGTCTAGTTTTGGCATCCCTGCCAAACTCGTCCGTCTGTGCAGGATGACGATGGAGAATGCACGCTGCTCCATCAAGGTCGGTAAAGATCTCACCGAGACCTTTGATGTCCAGAAAGGATTTAGACAAGGCGATGCGCTGTCATGCGATTTTTTCAACATCGTACTTGAAAGAATAGTGCAAAACTCACGAGCAAACACAAGAGGCACTATCTTTCAAAAGTCCGTCCAACTACTCGCATACGCCGACGATATTGACATAATCGGGAGAAAGCAGCGTGATGTCAGTGGCGCTTTCGCGAGTATTGAGACGGAAGCGGCGAAAATGGGTTTAGCGGTCAATGAGGGCAAGACCAAGTATATGGTGTCAAGCAAAAAGGACAACCAACACCGACGTCTCGGACAGAACGTCACCCTCGACAGATATAACTTTGAGGTAGTTAAGGACTTTGTCTACCTAGGCTCCGCTATAAATACAGACAACGACACCAGCGCTGAGATCAAGCGAAGAATAACTCTTGCCAACCGCTGTTTCTTTGGGTTAAGAAGGCAACTGAGTAGCAAAGCCCTCTCTCGGACAACAAAAGTCACCCTTTGTAAGACCTTAATAGTCCCGGTCCTGCTCTATGACGCAGAGGCATGGACATTATCAAAAATGGATGAGGGTGGCCTTGGTTGCTTCGAGAGAAAAATTCTTCGGGCGATCTTCGGTCCCGTCTGCATTGACGGTAAGTGGAGGAGAAGATACAACAACGAACTGTACGGACTGTACAGCGATATGGACTTAGCCAGAAGAGTGTAGATCCAAAGACTGAGATGGCTGGGTCATGTAGAGCGTATGGACACCAATGTTCCGGTCCGAAAAGTCTTCGAATCCGCTCCCCAGGGACAGCGCAGTAGGGGAAGGCCAAGACTCAGGTGGCGCCCGCAAGTGGAAGAGGACCTCAGCCAACTTAGCGTGCGAAACTGGAGGCAGCTAGCCAGGGATCGAGCTGGCTGGAGAAGCTTGTTGACTGAGGCCCAGGTCCATCCTGGACTGTAGCACCACCTAAAGAAGAAGAGAGAAGAAGAAGAATAGAACATTCACTTTCGGTTTCGATTTCGCCAAGCTGTTGTCTTTTAAACATTCCAAAGCTGTGGGTTGGAGAACTATCGTATGTTGTACTCTAAGAATGCTGCCTCAAAGGGCTTATGAGTGTACTTATCTTGTCTTTCGCTGTAGTATGTGAAACTGAGAAGGTAGGAACTTTAAAATGTTGCCAATTTCGACTATCATCTGAGTCATTTCCGATTAATTTTGACAGTGCTGGTGCTGTAATGTGATGCTAATGTAAGCGTTTGGATGAGTATGAATGTTACTTTTATATTGAAATGCAAGTTTACCGCATTTTAGATAAAGAAAAAATGTTAAAGATAAAGTAAAGGTAATTACAATGTAACGGCAAAGTAATACCAAAGATATGACAAAATAATTTTTAGTTAAAACTTGAGGAGTGGCAAAAATGTACAAATGTAATGTAGATATAATTACCGCAAAATTGTAATCGAACGAGGATTGTACGATAAATGCCGGCTAAAAAAATTATTCATTACAACAGGTTACCAGGGTAATCGGTATAAAAACAAAAACAAGCCTACGCAGACTGAATATTTCTCAACAGCAAGGTTAAACATATTTACAAATTGAGTTACCAGCACGCAATAGTCTTTAAGCTTACCTTGCATAGAGCAGTTTCAGTATCTTCCACTGGCATTGGTTTCCCCTCCTTCCGGCCATGTTTCGGGCTTAGCTTGCTGACAAGTTTTGAACCCTTTATTCCCAATTTGGGCTGTTTTTCTTCCTTTGGTGGCATTAAGAACGGTTTGACAATTCCCTTATTGGCATCGATTAGTTTTTCATATGACCAGAAGTACTTTGTCCACCAGTCCTTGTTGTTCTCGTCATCGGTGTCTTGATCTTGAGATGGATGGATAGGCGGTGGCTTTCTCTTGGGGGCTTGTTTCTTGACCCTGAAACGAAACGAAGATTGATACCATCTCTGTCTTTGGTGGAACTTACATTTTTGTAACACACGCAGCTCCATAGAGTGTAAGGTTTTCACACGATGAATTCTTGGGTAGATATCCGTCTTTTGGACCATTTGCAGTGATCATAGGCACTTCGTTGTTTTTCTCCTGAGTTGGAGCTGCCAAAATTATATGCCCACCGATGGTTTTATATTTGGTAAAGTCTTCCTTGGGTGGGGGCTTATACATGTATCTATGGATCGATGTAATCTGGTGGGTTCCAACAAGGGTATATCGGCCAAAAGATCGACAGTCTACACAGCGAATTGTTATTGGTGGGGCATAGGTTTCTTCCAGTGGTAATTCCAATTCGATTGCCTTAAGCATGTTGGGAAAGTTAGGATTTTTCTTTGCATTTTGGATGATGTTGGAACTGAGGATTTTTCCAGAGCATTCAACGTCTATTCGAGGCTTATCCACTGACATGAAGTGAATTCGTTTTAAGTCACGCAGACCCCAGAAGAGTACTTCCAACTTGAATTTTGCCAAATGAGGTCGAACTTCTTTTGGTACTGGAAATATAGTGCCAGGCGATGGAGCTTGATTTGAGGTTTTCTCTTTCTTTGGTTCCACTGCGACGAACTTGGGTTCTGTCATGCGTGGCATATCACTAGAGCCTATTTCAAGCATTTCAAAAGCAGCCAAAAGTTCACCGGCATTATCATGACCCCGGACTATGTCAAACCATTCCAGAGTTGGTGTTGCATAGGGATTCTCTTTCAGTTTGACTCGCGGTTTGGCTATAGCACGTCCAATAAACTCCGATTTACCAACTTTGTCTTGGTCATAGATCTCTATGATTATGGTGGGGGGATCTTTTTTGATTTCATCTTTAGCTCCGTAAACGAGAACCTCTTCGAATACGAGTAGCTCATCCCAAGTGGGACTTAGGGTTTCTTCGATGACTTGAGTCGTCTTGGCGAATTCTGTGATATAGACCGTGGCATATGGATCACTTAGTCCAGACGCATCAGAACCGATAAGTGAGCGGGCTTGATAGATATGAGCTCGGAGTTGAAATGTCTGGAAGAAACTGAGTTTAAAAAGGGATCAATCTAAAGAAGACTTAAGTTACTTACATGCTTCTCGAGATAGTGGATATTATTCGGTGCCATAGCTCTGGGCCGGTCAGCGTTTCTTAGCTCATGGGACAGATCATATCCATGTGGTAGACCTTCGAAAAAACTTTCTTTGTGAGCAAGCACTCCCAACCAAAGGAATATGGAAAGTTTGGCTTGCATATACCAACTTGCTGGTCCAGCCGCAAGTTTTCCAGGAAGCTGTAAGATTGAAAATATATATCACACAATCATCAGTGCAGAAAATAATCCAGCTACAGCCTACCCTGAGAAACAAGGTTTGAACCTTGCCACAGTGTACACCGCATTCCTCCTCTGTTGTTGAGTAGATCAGGTCTCTGGCAGGAATTCGGTGGTAGGCATTGCGCTTCCCATTCGCCACCATCCAAAGAAAAATGTCAGGTAGAGAATTTTGTGGCTACAAAAAGTGCCATAACGATGAGAACATAGAGAGGAATAAGTTCTAGAATACTCACATCGTCGATTAAGAACTTTAATTTCTGCAGGTAAGTTTGAGCCGTCTTGTAGCGTTCCTTCAGAGAGCTTCTGGTCACTAGTGCTCGTAGGTTTCGTGCCATATTTCCCAGCTGTTCCTAATTGGTGGTTGGTTACTGCGTTAAAAAGATTATAGGCTTGAATAAAATAAGAGTCTTACAATCTCCCTCTGGCATAACTTCATTCTCTCCTTGTCAAGTTTTGTCTTCCCACTGCCAGGACCAAGAATGTTGGTTTTGGTTATCGACAAGTACTTAACGCACGATCCAGCCAATTCTTCGAGCGTCGAACGAAGGCGGACTTCAGATTTTGGATCTTCTTCCTCCAGAAGTCGATGCGTCTCCGTTAGACCATCTTCCTACAAAAAGAATCAAAGAACGAATTAGCAACTATATGCTGCCCTTATAGGAACTCTATCGAGAATCGAACCATTTTCTCAGCCATTTTTGAGAGCATATTGCTATTGTACATTCGTCTTCTCAAGTCTGGTAATGTACAACGGACATCCATGCAGGGCTTGTAGTCCCAGTATGGCAGGTAATAGTGAGTTTTATCATGACTTATAGGTTTACAGGCATTCGTGGTACTACTGTAGGAAGTACTGTCAACTGTCTCTAAGGCTCCGTCTTCATCATCAGCGGTTGTAAAACTTTCATTGTGACCATCCAGAGAGTTGCCTGCATTCCCCATGCTCAGCTCAAAGAATACTGTCCGATCGCTTACCTTCTTATCGATCATGGATGCTTCAAGGATTGTACCGAAGAGGAAGAACTCTTCGTTCTTAGAGTAAGATGACTCGGATATGGGATAGGTGGGTTCAAGTTCAACGTTCTTCTCGGTGGTGGTTTCGACATTATCAGTGATTTCGGTGCGAATTGCGATCAAAAGTCGGGCACGATAGCTGACACCCTCACCAAGACCGGTATTCAAATTGGAATGCTGATCCAGCAGAGTGTAATCCCTTGTCGAACCATATAAATGAATGAACGATGGTCCAAAAGTGGGTAAAAACCCTTTCTCTCCATCGTTTGATATCTGTTTCAGGTCAATGTAATGTGTGCCGATGATTGATGGCTTCATTGGATCTGCATCACGAAGTTGGATCTAAAGGAACAAATCATGAAATCTCATCATAGAATAAGGACGATTTTAAACAAACAACCTTTATACGCTGGCACAAAGGCGGGAACATTTCGGTGAAAACCAACTGCTCGCTCCAAACCGGGGCATAGGCATTCTTCTTCACCGTTGTCTTGCCCTAAAAATATAAATCAATGTGTCAAAACATTTGCCGAATTCAAATTGAACAGAAGACTTACCATCAATCCAGCGAAGGAGACTTGCACATAGGGGCTCACCAAATCCTTAGACTCACCAGTAAGAGCTTTTTTAACATTCGCCATCAGTGAGGAATTCATTCGAGGTAGACCGTCGGCACGATAGATTTTCACAATAAATTTTGCTCGTTGTCTTTCGATTGGTACTCCATCTGGTAGAAGAAGATTTCTACACCAAACCAATGCGAAATTAAAACACTTTGATAAGGTGACAATTAAAAAACCCTTACGCTTCAATATCATCGGGATCCTTTTCGGATTTCTGAGGCACCTTAACTGTATCACCTTTTCCTATGATTCCAATATCACATTTTAAATATCCTTTTGGTCCGCTGTAGAAATCCTCTGGATCGGAGAGTAGTGCCCATTTGTGATAAAACTGGTGATCTAAAATGGTTAAAATGGATTTAGAAAAAAAAAACGTCCAAAAAAGAGGTTATAATGAAAAGATGTAAAAAAAAAACATGCACAGCTGATAGGAAAGAGCGAGGAAATAGTAAAATGTTGTCTGACATTGTGTGGCATTTTCTGTTGCCGTTCTTTGTGATTTTCTACTTTGAATGTTGCTATGCCGGATGGTGATTACATTTCTTTTAACGGATAGTTCGACATTTAACAGAGGAAAGGAAATGATGTCTGACAGCGAAAAGAGAAATTTCAATACAAAAAAAAAACATTTAAAAAGAAAGAGTACGATGCATCGAAGAAACAGTAAAGCATGCAAGATATAAATAGTTAAAAATCAGATATACGAGTATGTACATTAGTTAGATTACTTTTAATTTGATTGCAGATGACTATACATTGCATCTACTTTTAATATAATTTAGCAAGATGATGCGTGGGGTGCCACAAGATTTCATGCTCAGACCTATTTTCTTTTATTTATGAAAACTATTCAGAGTGGGTAACAGAGACACACTTAGTGACTTAAGGCAATAAGGAGAAATCAAAAATTATTGGAAGTAGGTAGCTTTTTAGAATCTACCTGTAGAGGATGTTACTTCTACAGCTAGCGGGTTTTTTCGAGTTCCAGAGAGGTCCACCGACCGCCAGATGACTTAATCTTGTGCTTTGTTTATTGTTTTTTGAGACGGCTGAACTGTGAACATTATTATTTCTATTTTGTGATTCCAGCGGTCAAGAAGTATTTTTTAGTTCCCCGTTTCGTTGCTTTTAACGTCCGTTTTTTTTATTTTTGACATCCCTACAGAGAGGAATAAAGGCTGAATCAAAGGAGGGTTATATAAACTCCTGTATATATGACAGGCCAGTGACATTTCAACTGACAGCAAATTCTGAATTTTTGACCTTGCATTAGCTCGTTATTTGTCGACTTACAAATATAGCTGATAAGGTAAACATCACCCAGATTTTATACAAGATTTGTCAAGCGTGGACGGTCTTTTGGCTTTCACAATAAGTTTTAATGGCCTGGTAGATAATATTTGCTTTGAGGTTAGCTGGGTCTCAAATCAAATTTAGATCGATCAGTTTGCCATTGGCCGAAATTGTGTCTAATATGTTGGTAACAAAACTAAAGCTAACATCGAAATAGCAAGAGACCACTATCTTATGGTAGCTACTATTAGCCTTCATTATGCATCTGTATACAACAACCGATTCGCAAGTATGAGATCGACAGTCTCCACGACCGAAGGTAGAAAAATAGATGGGTATCACTCTGCCACAAATAGAAAAGCAAACAGCACCTTCGATTCTGAGATCACCGACTATCACTGGAATGTTTTTTAAAAATGTATTTACGTCTGTGGCTGACACTTTGTCGGCAAAAGAAGAACAAGTCAAATTCCTTCGACAAAAGAAGCTGGAGGTAGACTGATGAATTTATTCAATTCATATCATTAATTGTAGCGACCTTAGAAGAAGATTGCTCCGATCAAGTTGTCCAAATGGAGAGATCGATTGGGAACGGTTCTTAACTGGATTTAAGTTTAGGTATGCCTTCAGCAGCATTTTTCTAACCCCTTTTCAGTGAAGCTGAAATAACGTCGGTAATAAATGTTATGTAGCAACTTTATTAGTACTTCTGGATGTTGCTATAGTAATAGCTCCCATACTAATGGATCATTATTGAATTATGCGTTGAATACAGATATCTGACACATACAATTGTCCCTCATCGATTTGGAGAAAGGCTCCTTGAATTGATATGCTATACCAAGAAAACCGAAGATCGCTATTACGTAGACTTCCTATGATGGCAGTAATGGAAAAGTGTCGGACGAATTTGAACTTGACAACAGAGTGCGGTAAGGTGAGAGCATTATATTTTTAGCATCTTGACTACGCTGAGGACGTTTGCTTTTCCACATAGGGAATATATGTGCCAGATAGCCAAGAACCTGAAGTCAGAGTCGAAAAATGTATAACTCAAAGTAAGTAAGGCTAAAACAATTTTCTGTGGGATTTAAATTTCTCAGCAATATAACTAGAAGTTTCGTCTCAGAAGATGGCAGTATTGGATCGAATGTTTAAAGCAGAATTCACAAAGAAATTGCCGCGTTCGGTATTCAATCTAAGATCCATGCATCTCAGACTGTTCTATTCAAAATGAAAAATGTGCTACTTTATGGCTGTAGTACTCGTACCTTGTAGGTTATCAACACCCTGTAAGCGAGCTGCAAGCCTTCATAAGTAGATATCTTTGCAACAACTTGGGGATGACACAAGAAATATGTTTCTACAATTTTCTCTTGGAACGGGAGTCGCACGTAACCTGCACATGCATAAGATCAGAACAATTTCGGCTTCTCTAGAAAAAGAAAAAAGAGTGCAAGAAGCCCGCGGTCGAAGATATTGTGTGTTGTACTCAAGGAACAATATATAGAAGATTTACAAAAATGTTAAGGAACGTGTCAAGGCAACAAGATACGTTTAGAAACCTCTAGGGATGTAGAAGAAAACCCTTTTCGGCGACAAAGACCAACATCTTGCCATTGGGCAGAAAAAACCATTGAGCTTAGATGGAAATAACTAAAACTTTCGTCCAGGCAGCCGAGTTATTTACACATGGTGGAAGTGACACTGGACAGAGCATGCACCGACTGATTTCTAAGATTTAGTCAGAAGAGTACATGCCTGATGAATACAATCGCAATATCTTTTGCCCGATCCACAAGAAATCGGGCTGCGCCAACCATAGATGTATAAGTCTCCTCAATATTCCGTACAAGATCTTATTTGGGAAATTGTGTTAACATGTGAAACGTTTCGTCAATAGCATTTGAAACTTCGGGCAGATCGTGGAAAAAATCCAGGAAGTCACATACCTAAGCATTTAGAATGAAACATTGCATGTAGAGTCATATATAGGTTCGGTTAAATTATCAAACATGTCAGTCTGTACAGAATGACGTTTGACGATCACCAGCCACTCGCAGTAATGACTTACCGTTGATGCCGAAGAAGAATTAAGGCAAGGTGTCTCGCCGTCAAATGATTTATTTAACATCATACTTGAAAGAATTGTGGGAAACTTACCTGAGACACCATCTCTCAAAAGTCTGTGCAACAACTAGCTTTTCGTTGATGATATCGACATAATTAAGGGGTATTACCGGTGCGTTCGCTAGAAATGAAACAGAAACTGCCAAAATGTTGGCAACAAGAAGTGAAATACAATATTGATGAACAGACCGCCACAGCCAATAATAGAAATAAATTGAAGAATATCCCTTTCCAATTTTTGTTTCTTTGAGCAGTTGACTGTCAGGCCCTATTCCGAACAATAAATAAGTAACACCAACATCTTGTATTTATCTACGGAGCTACGTCAATTCATAAATACTGGTACACAACTGAACTCACTCATTACGAATGCAACACTGGGCGCGTCCATTTCGTATTGTTTGCGATTTGACAGTTGATATTTATGCTTCATTGTGACGTAAAAAGTTTTTGACATTAATGGCTTACAATCATGGAATGGGGCGAAATCGAAAATCGTATTGTATTTGGCCTACTTAAATGCAACATGGAAAAAGGCGATATCTTTAGGACGTTACGACCGCTTGGAATCACTCGCAATTTTGTGTATCGTGCTGTGAAGTTGTTTGAGGATACTGGTGGAGTACGAGACCGTCAAAGATCCGGCCGTCCGCGCATTGTGAGAACTTCGAAAGCGATCAAAGCCGTGAAGTAACGAATCGACCGAAAACCACTGCGAAAACAGAAAATCTTGTCGCGGGAGATGCAAATTTCGTAAAAATCCATGTCTCGCATTATCAAAAAAGATTTACGACTCAGCGCGTACAAGCGACACACTGGACACCTGCACACGGCCGCATTAAAGGAAGAACGCCCACAGATAAATCCTGTTTACTGACGAGAAAATCTTCACCGTAGAAGAATCGTTCAATAAGCAGAACGATCGTGTGTATGCTCGGTCATCCAGAGAAGCATCCCAACTCATCCCGAGGGTTCAAAGAGGCCACCATCATGCGTATGTAATGGTATGGTGGGGAATGTGCTACGATGGCGTAACCAAGCTCCATTTTTTCGAGAAAGGAGTGAAAACATAGGCCAAAGTATATCAATCGACCATCTTGGAACCCACTGTTAAGTCTCTCAACCAACCAATATTCAACAACAAGCCGTGGACTTTCCAACAAGGCTCTGCTCCAGCTCACAAAGCAAAAACGACTCAACTGTGGCTCAAAAACAACGTTCCGGACTTCATATGGATAATAATGGATAATTGGCCAGCTGGTAGTCAAGCCCTCAACCCAATGGATTACAAGTTTTGGTCCGTATTAGAGGGCATGGCTTGCTCTCCTCGACACTCAAATATTGAGTC
Organism: Volucella inflata; assembly: GCA_928272305.1. NCBI lineage: Eukaryota > Metazoa > Arthropoda > Insecta > Diptera > Syrphidae > Volucella > Volucella inflata. The sequence goes on from OV743719.1 coordinate 71,471,651, forward strand.
GTTGAAGCGAGCCCTTGTCCGTGCAGTGGACAATATCCCCATGCATGAAATACGTCTCGCAATCGATGAGTGGCCACATCGTCTTAAGTCGTGCTGGAAGGCAAATGGAAGTCATTTCGAATAAGTTGTTCTAAGATTTGTAGCCATTGAATAACCTAATAAAAGCAAAAAAAAATTTGTTTAAATATTAATTTGTCTTCATTTGGCGCTGATTTTTCTGTGTAACAGTATTTATGTCCCTACTAGGTACGAGGACGGGTCAATAAGTCCGTGACTTTTGGATTAAAACACAGATTTTTTGATAAAAAAATAATTTTATTTTTCAACGTAGTCTCCCTTGAGCTCTATACACTTTGTCCAACGCTTCTCCAATTTTTTTATCCCTTCCAAAAAAAATGATTTGTCGAGGTCCTCAAAATAGGCCTTTGTTTGCGAGATGACTTCAGCATTGGAGTCAAATCTTTTTCCACCAAGCCATTTCTTCAGGTTTGGGAACAAGAAGTAGTCGCTCGGAGCCAAATCTGGAGAATAGGGTGGATGAGGGAGCAATTCATAGCCCAATTCATGGATTTTTGCCATGGCAACTGCACATGCGTTTGTGGTCGACTGTGAGCAAACGCGGCACCCATCTTGCGGAAAGCTTTCTCATGCCCAAGTGATCATTCAAAATTGAAACCACTGAGCCATGCGAGATCCCTACGGCTTCCACAATCTCTCGCACTTTCAATCTTCGGTCGGCCAACACCATATCGTGAATTTTTTCGATTGTTTCGGGTGTAGAGACCTCAACTGGGCGTCCAGGACATTCGGCATCTTCAGTGCTTGTACGGGCACAACGAAATTCAGTAAACCACTTTTTTACCATTGAAATCGATGGTGCAGAGTCCCCATAGTATTTATCAAGCTTAGCCTTGGTCTCGGTAATGGTTTTTTTTCGCAAGAAATAATGCTTAATAAGCACACGAAATTCACTTTTTTCCATTTTCTCCTCAAATTAGTGAGTAGTCTGATAAAAATAACTGTCAAACACAAACTAACTGACGCAGCAAGTTTAAATTTTGACAGGAGTCAACTGACAGATGCCTGTTGACAGGAGCAGTGTTGCTGTTTCAGTAAAGAGGTCAGAAATTCAAAAAGTCACGGATTTATTGACCCGCCCTCGTATATGGCTCCTTTAAAAGGGGATCAAGATATCTTAAGTCATTTAGGGAGAACAATTCGTCGTAAAATATTCGGTTCCGTTTGCGCTGACTGGCTTTGGAGGGTGGGGGTTAAGAAAAGAGCTACATAAGCTATACGGTGATATCGATTTACGTGCTTCTACGCTACCTAAATAACTAAGTAAGTTTCCGCATATCACGATAATGGAAATACGATTTCAGATGATACAGCAGCAACTCGAAGTAATAGGGCCACCAATTCTAGTTTGAGTCAACTGTTGACGAAGCAAGATTCAGCATGTGCCAATCTCTCCCCATTCGATTAAAATAAGTACATTATACTGTTATCTCCAACTGAATATCTTCAATGGCAATGAAGAACGTTTGACGGCTTCAAACTGCTTATACCCTCGAAATGGTTCGGAACATTCTCCTGTCAAAATCATTTACTTTACCTGATTTCCAAATTACCAATTCAACAGTTTAAAGAAACACGAGCAATAAGAAATATTTAATTATTAATTCAGACAAATAATTGAAAAGGAAAAAAACAATAAGAGAAGCAAAAAACAGCACTCAAACGGAAGGAGAGAGAAAAGTAAAAAAAAAAATAAATTTTAACAAGTTGAAACAATTTTAAGAAATTCACGAATAAAAATATTCCAAAAAATACAACACAAAAGAAGGAAGGAGAAAAAATTATGTGTGTATATAGTAAGTTAAGAGGTATTGAGATACTTTTGAAGTGATTCTTAAGCAATTTTACCTTTATGAGTCCACACAGTAGCAACATCCAATTTGAATGTACCAATCAATTTATTAGGGCGAAGGACACTTCGACTTTGCAACACCTTTTTTCGTTTTTAAATATTTTTTTTTTTTGTTTACATAAAACCATTTGCGATGTATTTTGTTTTTGTGTTTTGAAATATAGACAACGAGTAGAATTTAAAAAAAAAACAGCAAAGCAGAGAGTAAAATGTAAGAAAACATCAAGAAAAAAAAAAAATTATTTAACATCAATAACACTGAAAATGGATTTTATTTTTAAAAGTAAAAAAAAATATTGGAAGATACTTGTGATCTGTTCTCTTACATTCTAAGGATGTAATGATATGTATCGGCATTTTGTTTTCATTCATTTCTTCCGATGAATACTTCCTAGGGGTATCAAGGATTTGTCCTGTTTGTATAAATGAATACCCAAACACCTGTTGTTTCTCAACGGACGAAACAAAGTTGAGGTTCGAGCACATGTTACGAGAGTTAAGGTGGGAAAATTGTTGATTTGGGAGAAGTAGGTACTCAGGGAATGAGTGTGAACAGTGTATTGTACCCATGAAAATATGCAAATATGTGTTTGGCTACAGAAATAAATACAATAGAAATCGATTCGAAGAGATAGATGAAAAGTATCACTATCCACCCAGACAAGAACGTTTAAATTTGGAAAAAGGATAACTTTAGGGGATATTCTGACTTTTGTTGTCAACAGTGCAACAGCGTTGAACTTTTTTCAGTCGCAAACTTTGAACCTAACATGGAAAGATTCTTTTCTTCATTTAAAATCAATATTATCGTTGACGCAAGGGTGAATAAAAAAGGGCATCTGTTGGTTTATTTATGAAAAGACTATACAAAAACACTGTTAAATATTTTTCAACTATTTTCGGTTTATTGAAAAAAGAGTAAACCTTTCGACTTATTATGGAATATTATTTCATTTACAATAAATGACTGCCTCTGCTGGCTTAGCAGAAGGCCATACGGTCAACACAATTCCTCAATACGTTTTCGATGGTTTCGACACCTATTCCACATATAGCTTGACCAAAATTGTTTTTGAATGCCTGAGCCATTGTTGGATTATTCGAATAACATTGATCTTTAATTGCGCCCCACAACACACGACCAATGGAGTCAAATCGCAGTTCTGTTTCCGCCAAGCAACATCACCAAAACGACTGATTACACAATTATTGGATTGAATCATAGCTTGCCCAAATCCAAGTTCTCAATTGCTGGCCATGAAAAATTGGATAACATTCATCAGTAGTGCTATTCAGTAATTGGAACGTTACTTTCAATGTCGTCTTATCATCTTCCTGACACCAGATAGCCACATGTTCAGGATAGTTGGGTTTCTCTATGCCTTCGTGAGTGAGATCCTGCAACCTGCGATGAGTTTCTCTGGTTTAAATGCACACTTTCGGCAGCAGCTGCAATATTCTCCATTAAGCGCACAGGATGGACACGGCAATATGTTTGGTTATCAATGAACTAGTCTCATGGACTTTCTTCACAAACTTGCGTACACCAACAGTAGTTGGTGCAGGTGGCCCACCCTTTACAATAACTCGGATGTTGACTTTAGATTGAAAAGCGTGGCAGAAAAAGTCGCCCGGTATTAAATTGCATGAACTAAGTTTTTTAGGGAGGAAAGAAAGAGAGGTACCAATGTACGTTGGTCTTGAATGTGTGGAGGTTATAATGACTAGGAAATGAAGAGCTCAGAAGGGCATTCCATAAACGAGTTGTTCGGCTTAGGAAAGAATCGGAGCATTCGTAGCGAGACGGGTGTTACAGTTGGAGGTTTGAAGAGGCGGAATGTTACTGGCAATTTCTGAGGAGCACTGGTGGTGGAAATAGCGATAAAACAGGGTGAGACAGGAGACATTACGTCGGTGGTCGAGGGTGTCAATCGACTGTGTAATATAAGCATCACCTATTAGTTTCATCGCACGGTTTTGAATCCTATCTAGTAGGCGCAAAGAAGTCTTGGGAGCACCAGACCAGATGTGGGCATTGTACTCCAGTTTTGGGCGGATAAAAGCCTTATATATAGAAGCCAGATCAGGGGGGTGAAATATTTCTTACATCGCTTAAGGAAACCTAGACATTTCGCAGCATTTTTGGCGACTTCGACGTAAGTTGTCATTGACACACATACCGAGAATGGAAAGTTTTTCAGTTTCAACGATGCAAGTGCCATTCATGGATAATGACTGGGTATTTGAATTTCGCTTAAGCGACAGCAGACAGCATTGTGTTTTGGAAGCATTAAATTCCACTATGTTGGCTTAACATACGCTGCCGTTCCCGTTCTACAGCCGAAGGGCAGGGACGTGATTTCGGGAAAGAATATGAAAAGCAGAGAGTACTGTCGTCAGCAAAGTAAATTGGATTAGAAGTAGCAGACAAGAGATCATTGATGAAAATTAAAAAGAGTGTCGGAGACAGAACGGAGCCCTGGGGCACACCAGCATTTATTTTGTGAATATCAGAAAGGTGATTTCTAATCCATTGAAGTAGAGAGTCATCGATCCCAAATGCACGCATTTTCGACAAAAGAGTCTAATGCCAAACTCTGTCAAATGCCTTAGAAATATCAAGTGCAACTATCTTAATTTCGCCAGATTGATGTAAACTTTGATTCCACTTTTCGGTGAGACATGCCATCAGATCACCAGTGTACCTGTTGCTACGAAAACCGTACTGCCGGTCATTAAAAAGTTTTCGTGTTTCGAGATATTTCATGAGCTGACGATTTATCAGCGTTTCCATGACCTTGTAAAGAAGGGACGTAAGTGCAATGGGTCTGTAAGAGGAGAAAGAAGAAGATTCGCCTTTTTTAGGGACGGGCTGGACAAATGCTGTTTTCCATCTGCTCGGAAAGAGTCCTAAAGAGTAGGATTGATGGAAAAGCTTACGCAGTGGTTTTGTCAGCGTAGAAGAACACCTCTTCAGAAGAAGGTGAGATATACCATCTGGACCACCGGATTTGTGAGCGTTAAGATCTTTAAGTACTCTTGCTACTACACGAGTGCGAAAGTGGATTCGTCCCATTGAAGATTCGACGCACTCAAGTGTAGGCGGAGACAAAGCACAATCTGGAAGCATTGAGCTGGCCGCAAAGTATGCAACAAGCAGATTGGCTTTGTCCAAAGAGCTGACAGCTGGAATGTCATTGTGCATGAGCGTTGGGATGGAGGATGAGGCAGAATTTCTAATGTTAATGCCTAAGATACGATAGCCTTTCATTCTCTCCCATCCCGGACATTCTGTTCCCAATTATCCAAACCAAGCTCTCTGGGATCGGCGAGCCTTGGTCTTCCTTGTAGTCTTGAGTCTTTGGACTGTGATTTGAGGATTCTTTCTACTAGAGCATTATTGTCCAAATGCCCGATGTGATCATTGTAAAAAACAAATGAATTGAAGGCGTAAAAATCCGCTTTATTGTCCGCCTCGTCAATCTATGCAGTGAGATAGGGATCTAAGGTTTGTTTCCTCCCCTGAACTGGAATAGAATGACAGTTTGACGTGATAACGTGAACGACAATCGATGATTATTTCATGAAACTGGTCACGAAGACATTTGTGGGATATGACCATTAATCGAACTTCAGCATCAAGTTCTCACAAAACTCAAAGAGAGTCGTCAGTTCACTTACGAGTAACATTCAAAATTCGGCTCACAGAGTTTGCAAATCTATTCCGGAGAGAGAACATATCCGGTGAAGGTGAGTTTCTGAGGTTGTTTGAAAACAGAGGCTCTTAAAACAGAGGCACAACAAGCTTTTGCTGCCAAAATACTTCTGAGGCTTTCTTATATATTATAATATGAAAACTATCGGCATCAAGAGTCAACATTAACAACTATCGGTTAGTACCTATTCTTTTTTTTTTCTGATAGACCACCTCAGAATTTTAGAATTGGAATCTGAATCCTGTGCCATTATACTTATAGCCTTTTACTTGTCAATAGTTCCTTATCAATCTGTGTATATTTGAGCAAAGAAAATGAGTGTTGCCCTTGCTTTATAGGTTATGCCCTGAACTTGCCATGGTCTAAACTTCTGTAGGCATTTTCCTTGCAAATTATTTCGATCAAAATATGTCCGGGACTAAGTTGTAAAACCGAAAACACGAACATTTGAGTGGTACAGAGTGTTCAAAGAGAGCCGTAAAGTTATAGAAACTTGGCTCATCCGAGACAGTTTTGCTGGCACCCTGTGACATTGACAACTTGCCGAGAGAACTGATTATGATTTTTTAGTGTTCCCATTAAACCTGTATGGATGACTGGATTGTTCGGTGGCAAAAATATATCGCTGGAGGGAAACAAAATAAATCTTTCTTTACATGAGTATTAGTGTATGATTTTATTAACTCAGCCCCAGTTATATTCTGCGACAATGTATAGCAACTCACTCAATTAATAAATCACGATTCCTGGAATTAGTCTAGCTAATTTAATGTACTTAGGTGATGCCTTAAGAACACTCCGACCAAGTTTAATTAGAGCCAACAAAGTTGTTTTTGTAGTTCAGAGCACTTATTTTCATTCTACTCCTCCTTTTTCCAACTTTTTAAAGATGGGTAAGATGATGAAGACGACTAAGCGATTCAGTGGTGCTGACGTAACCACACTACCAACAGCCTTCACACCAAGGCCGAGTACCTGCAGCCTTATGTGGGTGTAGGCTTGATATTCATATAGAATTACTATAGGTTTTGTGCCACTAATGTATACAGAGTAGTAGTATACAGAGGTGCTTTTTAGATACTAGTAGACAGACAGTCTACATTTCTTTACTGAGGGACAAGTTATCCCAGAAACGTCAAAAGTACTCGTAATTCGTTTCTGCTGTCGGAGAATTAAGCCATTTGCATTATGCTTATATGAAATACAATTGTCAATGGAAGCCCAGACCGAGAACGCAGAAAAACTCTCCTCTGAACCTTGCCAAGCAAGTCCATCGGTGATTGCATTTCCCGAGATTCCTTTATTTTAAAGCCCTTCGCATTCTTTCAGAGAAGTTTTGAACAGGATTCTCGCCCTTCGCCGACTTAACCAAATGTATATCATTGCAGTTAACAAGATAACGTATATCGGCACTTGTAAGACAGACACAAGTGTTATTAATAAAGAGTGTAATCTAACGATTCCGTATTTCAAAAACAAACCAGTATTACATCTATTGTAAGTTAGCTTTGAAACCATCTATAACGACTCAACTTCATTCTTTTCCTGGCTTAGATGTTAGCCGAAGTTGGTTTTTCGTGGATTTCTGCTCTTTAGCAAAGCTTAGAGACCGCCTCTGATTCTAAATGCTATGTATCTTTGATCTGATATATGACACTGATAGTATTTTACAGCCCGTAATCTCTCAGCATACCTGTTGATCAGCGCTAGGTCGAATTGTTGCTGTTTTCTTTTTCCAACTTATTTTAACTGCTTCAAGACAATTTTATGAAATCTAAGAGATGATCGGCTCTCATTTGTGGTCATTGCTTGTGGCGACATTATCGAGTCATAACGTGCCATTTTGTTCAAATGATAAGTTATGTCTTCCTCAACTAAATCTTGGTTGGAGACTTGCTTAACCCATTTACGTCCGGTGTCCTCATTCGGGGCTATCTCATTTAGTACCTGCATATTTTTACCGTTACATTTTTATTTTACTCAAATGCAAATTCTAAGCGTGAAAGAGAGTTACTTCGAAGTGGAAATTTGTTTTTTGTGATTAACGGTACAAAGGAATTGAAATCGGTAGTTTTATTTAGTGCATCGATTAACAAAGTTATATATTAAAGGTAAGTCATTATTTTTTTATGTACATCAGAATTTGCCAAAGAAGAAAGCGTTGACGATGATGTGCAGCAAAACATACTTCCGCGTGATATCCCAAGGAGAGTTGAAGTGTTTGAGTCCAGGAATGACGATGAATGGGAGAAAAATGTTCAGAATCGAAAGAAATTTGAAAACGAGCTCAAAGACGCCAGTCAATATTTTTGAAAAGTTTTTTGATAAGGAGTTTTTTGACATGATCGTCCTGAACACAAAGTTATATGCTGCACAACATAACAACCATGACTTTCAAGTAACTGTTGATGACATCAAAACTTTTTTTGGAATTCTACTCTTGACTGGATATCACTCACTTCCTCAAGAACGATTGTACTGGTCTCTTGATGAAGATTGCAATGTTAACATTATTTCAAAAGCAATGATTGATGGAAATAAAGAAAGTTCTGCATTTCTGCGACAATGAAGCTGCTGCCCGATCCGCCGATAAGATGTTCAGAGTACGACCACTTTCTGACTTATTGATAAAGAAATTTCTTTAGTGGGGTGTATTACACGTGAATCGATCAATAGATGAGTCTATGATAAAGTATTTTGGACGTTATCCAGCTAAGCAATTTATAAGAGGTAAGTCTGTGAAATTGCAAGTGCAGATGGTTATTGTTACGCTTTCGATGTATATTGTGGTAAATCAGCAGGAAAAACCAGTAATGATCCTTTGGGATCAAAAGTAATGAAGAACTTGAAAAAAGTAAATGCCGTTCCCAATAAGGTGTATTTAAGTATTTTGACAACTTCTTCATCAGTCACGCTCTGCTGCAAGATCTACGTGAAGCTGGTTATCGTGCGACTGTCGCTTAAGGGAAAATAGGACAAAAAAATGACCACTACTATCTGTAAAAGAGATGAAGACGAAAAACAGGGCAGAATTTAACCATCGATTGGATACAGCCAATAACATTTTGTTTGTGGGATGGCTTGACAACAGCATTTTCACCATGGGTACAGACTATGCTAATGCTTGGCGCCTTCATATTCTGGCCGCGGAAGATAAATTAGATCGCCCGATTTTACTTGAGCCGTATTCGCCCTGAAAGACACGATGGAAGATGTCGTAAACCTCCCTCGTAGTGCCAAATATGACTTTAGATGGTGTTGGACACTTTACTTTGAAAATTATCACACATAAGCCCATTGGCCCCAATTGAGGACGGCTTATTTTTATATGTAAGGAATATTTTTTTGTTGTTTTATTTGTTGTTTTTGGGTACAAATGCGTTAAGTCTAGAGGGTGGACTTTTCGTTCGTCTTCTCTGCCACCTTTATATGAATATGAACATTATGCTACTAAAGAAGTTAATAATCGCATCTTAATAGCGATCTTAGTTCACAATGTCGTACTTATCATATCTTCCATTATAGTATAAGATGCTACCTTCTTAATATTATTAGAGCATTTGTCTTTTAGTAACGTTAATTCTGATTTCTGCGGAGATCTATTACTCAATCTCATAGTGAGAACACGTGGTTAGCTTAGTCCGGGTCAAACGATCTTCAAACGATAATCTACTACTGTTCTAGGTGGGGACATCACTTGGCACCATGCAGAAAACCATGGATGAAAAGATACATGCTTGTCTCACGACACGACTATGAAAAATCTGACATTTGTGTACGATGACTCTAACTTTCATGAACAGCAACAATACTGTTGATTGATATTTAAGGCACAATTGAATTGTTTTTGATTTGCAGAATAGCGATATGGTAGTGGCGATCAATACTTCGTGTTCAGTCTTGAAGTGGGTTCGAATTTGATTTTTATTCCGCTCCGATTGGCTTTTGCATCTGAAGACAAGCAAGAGGCATTCTCTAGTTTTTTTAATTCACAAATACATATTTTCTTCTAAACTAAGACTGCAATCAGTTTAATATTAAGTTTTAATTTGAAGGCCCTCTATGCCCCTGAATATAGAAGTTCTGAAGATATTGTCGATATGAATTTAAATATTGGGTTAATATCTTAATTCAAAATTTTAACGTTTATTTAAGAAAAACATGTACAATAGTATTATTCAAAGTATTGCCCACCTGAAGCTATGACTTTTTCCCATCTTTCTGGCAATTTGTGGATCCCATCCCAAAAGAACTGCGCCGGCTTGGCAGCCAAGAATGAATCAAGCCAATTCTTGATATTCTGCTCTGATGTGAACCGTATTTCAGTGAGGGCGTTCTGCATCGACCGGAACAAATGGTAGTCAGAAGGGGCAAAGTCTGGGCTATAAGGCGGGTGGGGTAAGACTTCCCATCCACTGTTTTCCAAATAGTTCTTAACCGGAATAGCAATGTGGGGCCGAGCGTTGTCATGATGGAAAATTATTGCCTCGTGTCTGGTCGCATATTCGGGGCGTCAGACGGATTAATTGTGTTCGGTAGCATTGTCCATTGATGGTTTCACCCGGTTTTAGCAGCTCATAATACAGCACACCCATCTGATCCCACCAAATACAGAGCATTACCTTCGCGCCATGGATATTCGGCTTTGCCGTTGTTTTAGCTGGTTGGCCGGGTTTCACATATGATTTTTTGCGCTTGAAGTTATCGTAATGGATGCATTTTTCATCACCAGTAACAATCCGATGCAAAAATGACTCCCTTTTGTGGCGTTCCAGCTGCATTTCGGACATGCAAAACCGCCTTTCGACGTCTCTCGGCTTGAGTTCATGTGGAACCCAATTTCCTTGCTTTTGAATTTATCCAGCTGCTTTTAAACGTTTTGAAATGGCTGCTTGAGTGACACCCAAAGATTCTGCGAGCTTTTCTTGTGTTTGGCAACAATCTTCATAGAGTAATGCTTCCAGTTCTTCATCTTCAAACCTTTTTGGCTGCCCAGGACGTTCATCGTCTTCCAAGCTAAAATCACCACTTTCAAATCGTGCAAACCACTTTTGACACGTTCGATCAGTACGTCATGACGTACAATGACGGTAGCTTTCCAACGCATGTTCCAATGGAATAATAACAATGGAATAATACAAGTTATGCCATCTCTTAGCAGTCCGCACGAATTAAGTTATAGACCAAAGCTTTCCGAGAATATCATCAATCTCAGTAGCATTTTTGCACTTAGTGCCTTAATAATTTGTGGCAATCGTTACTTCTGCCAATTTCTCGTTTCTTATTACTGGCAAAGTTCAGAACTGAAGCAAACTATTCCCACAATCTTCTTATTATTGTTCCCTATAGATAATTGAGTTCTGTGGCTACCTGTCATTTCATTGGTTTATTGATTCACGTACTGTTAAACAAGAATTTTTGTTAGTCCAAGGGAAATTACGGAAAGCCGAATGAAATAATAATTTCCTTGAATTTAAATTAACTCATCAAACATTTGGGAAAAGGATTTAATCAATTTGATTTCTAATGTATGTAACATTTACGTCCCTAGAGCGCAGATACATACATAGACTGTGACACTCATTATAGGCCGCTACAAGTCTTTTATGAGAAATGTTTCAGAAGTGACATAAAGTTCGTCCTTGTAGACGGCAATATAAAGACACAATAAATTGCATCTGGTCGTAAAGTTCTGCCTACATCTAATCAAATTCAGCACTGTTTAATAGTAATAAATTCTTTTTAATTCCGACAGACGACCGTAGGAAATTGGAAGCAATTTCTGATTTTGAATAATGCATTTTGAATTTTATTTATACAACACTGTCCCCGGTAATCTATCCTCTCGTCGATCTTAAATTCATCCGAAAGATAACCATAGACATCTTAATATTTGTTCCAATGCGAAATAGGAAGAAATCAATTTCTATTCTTTGAGAAAATTCCCTGCGTAGAAAATACTTCTGTCGGCTTCAGTAGGATTTTGAAGTAGTCTTTGACCTCAAAACCAAATGATTACACAAATTCATTAAGAAAGCGCTTCCGAAGATGAGAACCAAAAAATCTGAACACTTTACGGAGATGTTGGTTAAAATTACTCAAAGTAGTAGTGCTATCTCCTTTGCAGTTTTATGCCAAGATGTTCACTACAGACAAGGTTAGTTACATTCAATACTAATCTCGAAATCTGAAGAAGTAGAAAAGAGTTTATGGCTGCAGTTCGCGTGGAGGACAATTGAATTTCGTCCAAAATTCCACTTCCCAGAAAACAGAAATGCCCAGAGAAAGCAATCGATTTCTGCAGCTGATTCTTTTCGTCTAAACGAGGCAGAGTAGAAATTAAATGCTTGAGCTAGCTGCAGCTGAAAATTTTTGGATTAAGTTGGAATGCTTCACGCAGCAAACTCTTGAATTTTCATGCAATTTTATGCTATACCATAAAAATTCTACAGAAAATGTTTTAAGGAAAAGCTTGGCAAATCCGTCCAAATTTTTCCCAAGGTAAACAGAAGGAAGATACAGCTCTTATAAATAGTTCTAACTGAGCTTTTCCTTGGAAAACCGTGCTTCAAAACCTAACTGGAAATTCTCGAGAATTCATTATATATAAAAAGCTTACATAAAGCTACTTCAAGTTCAATCAAGCTTATGTCACACACAATGAAAATCGTCGAAAGAGTCTTAAACGAACGTCTTCGGCAAATAATAAAGCTCGATAATAGCCAGTGTGGATTTGTTGAAGGAAGATCGACGGTGGACGCTATCCAAAGCCTACGAATAATAATGGAAAAGCACCGAGATTCGTCTAAGGACTTACACATGGTATTTATCGACCTCGAGAAAGCATTCGATCGAGTGCCTAGGGATCTCATATGGGCCGCGCTGAGGTCTCAAAACGTACCGGAAACATATGTTAGAATAATACAAGACATGTACGGAAACGTGAAAACTGCTGTTAAAAGCTCTGCTGGACTAACGAGAGAATTTCCAGTTAATGTCGGAGTCCATCAAGGAAGCGTACTTAGCCCTTTCCTCTTTAACGTAGTATTCGACTATCTTTTAAAAGACTACATGCGCGAAGCAAATGTAACGCCAATTCTCTTCGCTGACGACGCAGTTATACTAAGCGATAACGTCGAAAATTTGTCGTTCAAAGACGGAGCATTTGACGTGCCCATTTGCGCATCCGTTGCGACCTGTTCCGGAAATAATGTTAGACGGAATAGTTCTTCCAAAAAGCACTATCTTTAAGTACTTAGGATCAATCGTTAACATGGAAGCGAAATGTGACGACGACGTAAACCACAGAGTGAGTGTGGGATGGATGAAATGGCGGGAAAATTCGGGAATCTTTTGCGACCGAAAATTTCCACTTAAATTAAAGGGGAAACTCTACACCACGGTTGTTAGACCAGCTCTTATATACGGTTCACAGTGCTGGACAATGTACGAAGCGTTTAAAAACAAAATGACGGCAGCGGAAATGAAAATGTTAAGGATGTCTAGTGGAGTCACTAAACGCGATTGCATTAGATCTACGCGTATAAGAGGAAGTCTACATATAAAGAATTCGTTAACCGAACAGCTTGAGGCGAATAGAATAAGTTGGTATTGCCACGTTCAAAGAAGATCTGCGGAAAATCCGGTTAAAAAAGCATTATCAACTACGGTCACTCCAACTGTAAGAAAACGAGGTCGGAAAAAGAATTCCTGGATTTCTCAGATGGCAAATGCGCAACAACGTCTGGGGTTAACCACTGAAGCGATCCAGGACCGAGCATTATGTAGACGCGTTCTGCGGTCTGCGACATTAGCCAACCCCATAAGCGGAGCAGCAGCGATGCAGTAAAAATGGGAAACTCGTTACGCATAAGTTCGTATAACGAGGAAAGGGTTAATAAAACGATAAGAAGAAGAAGAAGAAGATGTAAGCTACTTCAAGTGTTGAGGCTGGGATAAATTAGAATTTTTCGTAAGACTTAGGGGATGAATTCTTATATTTCCGGAGCAGGTTAAGGTCCCTTGGATATAAGTAAAGTTAGTTTTGAATAAAGGATCTCACAAAGGGACTAGGCCTTCAGCTCATTCGCTTAAGATAAATGAAAAGGAGAGAACATTGGTGCCTCCGCAAAAATAAGCAAGCAGTCGAGAAATCCAAAAGATGCTACTCCAGGAACAATGTTCAGAAATTTTTCTAGACAATAAAAGGAACGTGTCAAGCCAACAAGACCTGAATAGATAGGGATGAAGAAGAAGAGAATTTATATTGTAGAATCGCAATCGGCGCTGAAGTTATAATGAAAAATTACTTCTGGTGGAAGCAGGCCAAACTTCACTGTCAGGTAGAACCAACCATTAAGTTCGTACAATGAGGGCCAAAGTTTTCACCATTGAAACAATTTGTCAACGATCTGCTTGGCCTTAAGGTTCATAATTAACCAAAGTCCAGATCAGTACTCATTCGCAATCTCAAAGGTAACTCTAAAGGTTAAAAAAAAGGTTGCGTGATTAAGTACATTAATAGCCTTGACATCAATGGCAGAGCGAAGTGAACTGTCCCTGTAGTGTGCGAGTGTCAGAACAGAAGCGGTAAAAGTTGCTTCAGCTCTGAATAAGCGCAAAACTAGGTATTTGTGTGTTGACAACCAGAAGGAACGACAAATTTTTAATCAGTAGTTGATTTGAGTGACGAAAGCAGCGTGATGTTGGTGACAAAACTGAGCTTCACGATCAGCGAAAAGGATACCCAACCCCGACGTCTAGGAGAGAACGTTCGAATGTGACAGATATAACTTTCAATTCAGACAACGACATCAATCTTCAAGCGAAGAATACCTTCTGATCAGAAAGTTGGCACATCTGTCATCTGGCGCTTAAATAAATGTCAAATTTAGTTGACCAAAGAGTTTGTCTGAAATGTTGTGTTTCTAATCAAATATAATGTGCGGAAGCGTTCAAAATGTTAATAGGGGCCTACAGGGACTCGACAATGTCGAAAACACAAGCATACGTGTGGTACAAAGAAATTAAAGCAGGCCGTACTGTGGTTGATGATTTGCTCGCAAATCATCGGTGAGCATCAGGGAGAAAGCAGCCGATCTTGGTGTCTCTTTTGATCCGATACAGAGCGCTATGCACAATATTTTTGGCATGAGACGAGTTGAAGCGCAGCTTGTGCCAACAGTGCTAAATTTGTTGCAGTAACAGCACCGCATTTCTTGGGCAAAAATGTTATCGATGGCATCATTTACGGTGACATGACATCGGTCTATGAATATGACATCGAAACTAACCAACAATCATCGGAATTGCGCTTCCTAGACGAGCCAAAACCCAAAAAACCACGACAGCGTTGACCCAAATCAAGGCTTTGTTGGCCGTTTTCTTTGTTTGCATTGATGTGGTCCACTTCGAATATCTTCCGCTAGCACAGATAGTAAATAAGGAGCGTGATGTGAGCATATTAAAGGGAAAATATTAGCCGTAAGAGGCCAGAATCAACACTCAGTTACCGTAAGATCAACCAATATTTGCAGCAAATCCATAATATAAAAAAAAAACCTGGTCAGTACTAGAAGAAAAGGAAATCAAAAGAAACCCATAATGGCCAAAAAAGTAGTAAAAAGTAGTCTGTCATTGCCTATTTCTACGCCTTATTTACTTACTTTGAAGGTGGGATGAACCCCCCTCTCCACCTATAATATCATATCATTCACATTGCCATCATGATGTCAGTAAAATCAAAAGGATTAACGTTTTCCCAAAGGGAAACTTTTAAAAATATAATAAGTTGCCTCCCTGCTTCCCCAGGGATCTGGACAAAAAAAAAATACCCTGTGAGAGCTTTAGATAGTTTCTGCTCAGTCATAAACAATTCATTTACACTTTCTCAGCAATAAATCGGCATAATTTGATTTCAAAAACTTGACAGGATGTTTACTTTGACAGAGAGTTGCCAGAAAAGAAAAAAACACAAGCACAGAGGAACACACACCGAAACGATAAGATAAGAGAAAGAGACTTACAATAAACAACGAGATATAGAGAATACATATTTATGAAAAAAGAGAAATGAAAAGAAAACATTTAAAAGTAATGATTGTTGTTAGATACCGTTTGCATCGTAGACGGTCTTGAGGTCGATCTTAAAATTACCCACAACTGTTCCTGAGCGAAGAAATTTCCTTGAATGAATTACCTGCACACAGATACATACACACAGACACATTATAACTATACAAGTTTATTTGTATTTATATTTTTGAAAAAAAAAAAAAAAAAAAAAAAGGAACCCAAGTGGTAGCATTAACACAGGTATGGAGATATCCTTCAAGATGTTCAAGTAGCTACTCTGTAAAACTAAGAATACCGCAGAAGAGAGATAGGGAGAGAGAGACAGAGGTAAAATGAAAGGAAATGCTGCCGCCGCCGTAGGTGACACAACAATGACCTTAAAATTTACAAGCTCCCTACAAAAAGAACAACGTCCTTTTGAATATTCCACCCCAATAAATGCCCTGTGACTTCCTTACGGTTGACTTAAGTAGACAGATGATATAGCAGACATTTTTATTATCCCTATTTTGGGATGGTTTGAATCGAACATTAAAAGGAATGGCAAGTTAGAGGTGGCACTAAAACTACGGCAGCACATTCGTTAGGGTGTCCTTGCCTAAAGACGATATGAAGTTCACTTTTCACCTTCTCAAATGGATTCGTAAACGGAGTTATTAGTTGGGCATGGTGTGGCAAAGAAAAGTAAAAAGGACACTCGGGATATTAAAAGAGTCGCATTGTGGGATTGGTTGATGTGTGTACGATTTTCTCAAGTCATGCCCTGGGGAGAAGTTGTAAATACGACCTCTTTGTGAAGATGTTTAAGGCGACTTGTAGGGACATGGTTGATTTGTTCTCATTTGTTTTAGAAAAGTTTCTTATTTTAACAGAAGAACATAAAATTTGTTGGAGCAGCAATTGGATGCAAGGCCACTGAACTAACAACGATACTCGTAGTATTCCCAAAATTATCTTCCGTTTTTAGGCAAAGATTAATGAGACAACAAATTCGGTTAGGTGAAATAAGATGGTGTGTCGCCATCTACGATACCTTTATCTGCGGTTGCCGAAGGTTGATCGAAGGCACACCACCATATAACTTGGTATAGATACATTTAATTTAATTGTGGCGATTAGTGTACTATCGTGAGAGTTGTCTTTCGTAAGTCTGAAATACAATAGTTGCGGGGTAGAATTAGAATGAATTTCGATAGCGTGAGCACAGAATCTTATAGCGGACAAATAATTCCGAATATTTGGAAACTTCGAGCTCCAGAAGATTTAGCAAAATATATGCACGTATTTCATAAAACAGTGAACCCATATTAGGACCTTCGACTACTGTAAATCTAAATTCATAAAACAGTGAACCCATATTAGGACCTTCGACTACTGTAAATCTTCGTCTAAGTCACATAAGTGTGCTGCTTCCAACTATAGTTGCTACACAAAAGGGAGAATATTTTACTTCAGAATTCAGTTAACTCGGGCCTAAAACTTAACTCCAGTTAATGTAGCACGAAAGATGCATCAGAGGCGCTCATTCCAAGAAACACGGAGTTACAGGCAAAGCTGGATAAGAACTTTTGAAATCTTTTTTATGCAACACAAGGTGGATATAAGAAAGTACAGCTTCATAGGTGTCTAGTTTAGGCTGACTACCGCATGTAAGACGTTTCCTGAGTCAAAGAGTGAGTGAGGTTTTAGGCAACTTCTTCTAAAACCTCCAGCAAATCTGTGATCGTCTTTTGTGACAACATACTTCGGATTTAAAAAGCGCAGTGGACAGTAATTGCAATTGGACTCGAAACAAGACTAAAGATAGCAAAATGAAGGTAAGCGTGTGCTGGCAATATGTATAGAAACTTAATGCAATGTAAATTTCGTAGTCACTAAGGTGCTTCGTTTAGCACAATAGTTGCACACAAGATCAGTTGTGCCGCATCAATAAGTAGATTACCTACTTTGAGATAAGTAAGCGCCCCCTCATAGTCACTAAGAAAAATGCAGGGCCGAGGTCGAAAAAGTATCCGGTGCTCATTTTATGGCAGCCACTACATCCGTTTTGCATCCGCAACATTGCAAAAACAATTAGGTACAACAACGTTTTGAGATCACCCTAACAATTTCGGGACACCTAGCAATGGACACGAATGAAATGAGCGGCCCAGTGAGTTCATTTTCACGAAGTTGACATAAACTATTTCACAAATTGGGCAAGCTTCTGGAAAAAAAACCTTTTTATCATATGACTTTCAGTGGAAATGATTTGAGGGCAGGATAACCATGCAGCTTAGTTCCAACATTTCTAGACGAAATGATCAATAAGTACTAGCGGTATCCTACTGCCGAGTTGATGGAGCACCGGTCTAGTACTAGGTGGGGTGAAAAGTAACCTCCTTGACCGCCAGAATGCACTGCTATTGCAAAATAAGCTATGGTGCCTTGAAGTCCGTTCATATTAAGGCAGACATGCCAAATTTCAGTGCGATACTGTCTTTAGTTTTGTTTTGACAGCTGATTGTTGTTGATGTGTTTGGCATCATGTTGAATATGGACAAAAACGATTTTCGTTTTCTCATAAAACATTATTTTTTGAGAGGCAAAACGGCGAAGGAAACATAAGAAGTTTTTAGGTAAATATTATGGGGCTAATGCTCTGTCAGATTACACCGTCAAATATGGGTTTCGAGAGTTTCGTGGTGGCCGCAACTCCACTACCAATCAAGTCCGCAGCGAGGGGCCCTCCGATGCGGTAACAGAGGACAATGTCAAAAAAATACATGAAATGGTGTTGATTGACCGGAAAGTGAAGGTGCGCAAGCTAGCAGATACCACAAAGATTAGTACTGAGCACACACGCCATATTTTGGGCAATATGCTGCATATGAAATAGTTATCCTGCCGCTGGGTGCCGCGCATGCTCACTCCTGACCAAAAAGATGAACGCGAGAGCACTTCGAAAGAATGTTTGGACTTGCTGATGCGGAATCGGGCGGACTTTTGGCGTCGATTGGTAACTGTTGATGAAATTTGGATCCACTATTACACACCAGAGAACAGAATGAGTGCCCGGCAATGGACTGAAGCCGGCACGAGTGCTCCGAAGTAGACGAGGGAGGCTAAATGGGTCGGAAAGGTTATGGCGTCGGTTTTCTGGGATTGTCATTGCATACTCTTCATGGACTACCTCAAAAAAGGAAAAGCCATCAACACCGAGTATTTCTGTGCATTATTGGAGCAATTGAAGGCCGAAATCGCTGCAAAACGGCCTCACATGAAGCGAAAACAAATTTTGTTTTTGCAAGACATTGCGCCGGCGCATATGAGCATCGCTACCACGGCTAAAATCAATAACTTACGGCTCCAATCGCTGTCGCATCCACCGTATTCGTCCGAATCGGCTCCCTCGGACTATTATCTCTTCCCAAACCTCAAAAGATCGCTCATCAATAAAAAATTCAGCTCACGCGAGAAAATCATCGACGCCACGGAGGAATATTTTGCAGACCTTCCGGAAAATAACTTTTCAGACGGGATCAAGAAGTTGGAAAATCGCTGGAATAAGTTTATCAAGCTAAAAGGGAACTACTATAAATAGCAATTCAACAAACTGCGGCCGGCCAAATGATAATTTTTATTTCATGGTTTTGAGCGAAAATTCAAAGGGTTTTAACAGCAGAAGACCAGCGTCGTTTTTCAATTTGAACAGATAAAATAGTAATATATTGAAACCAGAGGTGAAGTCTTTCGTCGTCCGCAGAGGAATATACTGCATTAAATGTAGCAGATAAGAAAAGTTGTATAAACGCTGAAAAATCTATCGAAACAGAACGAAACCTTGAGACATACTGACATTTATTCTGTAAATTGAAACTCTCCAAAGCAACTTGTATTAAATGTTTAAAAACAAAATTTCACAAACAAAGTCTGTGCCAAAGTAATCTTCTGCAAAAAGTGCAGAAAGTGTAGAAAAATTGCAAAATTGACCCCAATTTGCAACGGTGACCTAAACATCAGGAGAGAAGAATGATTATAAAAACTCTGGTCGGAGTTTCAATAGGCCGGCTCTACATAAATACAGAAACTTGGCGGTGAATTGATAAGATTAAAATAGAGCTAAAGAACAAAAAACACGCCTTTCAGTCGTGGACTAATAAAAAAAAAGATATCTAAAGTAGGCGAGATGCATAGCAGTAGAGAACATGGTAACAGGAATTATAAAATGTATCTTTACAGCCTATGGCCCAAGTAAAAACAAAAAGGGCTAACATTTTATAAATTAGAAAAATCGAACAAAAAAATCTTTAAAATTATTTTGAATACGAGCAGGGGCATTTGCTCATCAGGAGCAACTAAATTTACAATAGATGCAAATGGTATTTAAGCGTGTTTCTTAAGTAAGAAAATTTGGTTGAAAATTTTAAAGAGTTCCCCAAATAGAAAGACGGCACTAAATCTAAAAATGTACACAAAACGCATATGTGAATGATATGCGAGAAGTAATCGAAGTTAGATTTAGAGAACACCAAGGTGGGGGTTAATGTCCGCTTCTACAAGATGTAATCTCTACAGCACACATTAAGCTGTCCGAAATTATTTCTCTTCTTTTCGATGGCGAGAATGCTCTTACTATATATAAAGCAACGAACCTCTTCAGGCCCTTAGGATTGTCGTTTTTCTGGACGTTCCAAAAGGCAAAAATGCTTAATTTATGGCCAAATCAAAAGGAAATTAAAAACCAGTAAATTCCACTGGTTCGAAATTTATCCAAAATGCACAATTAAGCAAACTCAATTTGGTTATTAGGACCGAACAATTAGAGTAATCTTCTATGCGCTAGATACTTTGCAAAAAGATATTCAACTGTTTGACAAGTACTTACAATGACTTTGTGAAGGTCTGAAGTATCGAATGGTTTAACTGAAAGCTACCAGATACCAAAAGCCACGGAACTTTTTTATGTATCTATCTTTTATGAGCTGGCTGGAGACGCTTGTTGAAAGAAGATCTGTTATGATTTAGATTTACATCGCCTATTTTATATTTGGCCTCATAAGAGGCCTTACAAACTGATGTGAGTCGAAAGGTAGGTAGGAACTCCTTCCTCCGCCGTCCAGTTTGTTTTTACTACAACCACTGGGGTGACGCACTGGTAGCATAAAGTATTTCAACAGTATTTTGAAACCAATTTCATGGTGTAAACTTCTTAAAATGTCAACTTACTTTAAAATAGCTTCACCAACCAACACCACCTATTGAGTTGAGTAATTTCAGATACATTTTCCGAAGCCCCATGCAAAACGAGTCTCAAAGTAATTTATTAAAAAAAATACAAATTTTCTTCTACCACTTGGGGCTAAAAGAAGCCTCGCCTTTTTACTTAAATAGGGCTTAACGCATCCTACCGTGTCCCGACAGTCGATTAATATTCCATTTTGTTGTGATACCACCCCCAACAAGTTCTTTTGTACATAACTTCAAACTGATAGCCTATTTCCGGGAATTAAATAACGGATACCACCGCATCCGTCACGTTGTTCTAATATACATACATAACATACATATATAAAGGGTTCAACTGTTATTTAGTTTTAATTAAGGGCTACCTCACACAGAAAATTGAGACGTTTAAGATAAACCTACTCAAAAAATCGATTTATCAAAATATAAAAAAAAAAATCCTTCGCGGCTTATTTTTTTTTTGTAAAAAGAACGTAAAAAACAAGCCGGCAAGGCAGGAGTAGAAAAGGGAAATATTACAACTTTACTACTGTCTGATAGAAGTAAGGGCAGTTTCTGTTTCTGGGAAAAATAAATTATCCTCCTTTCCCCATCTAATCGTATCTGTCTTTATTTTTGTTTGACTAACTCTCTCCCCATACTCGTAGAATATACAGGACAAAGCAAAGCACATAATTATACATTGTTGTACACACACATAATTGGTTCCTTGTGTATAATGATGTTTATTACGAAAGGAACAAGGGTGAAGATATTTATCATTGTGTGCCTTTTAAACAGGATAAAATAATATTATGAGTACACCTCTTTTCAGCCCCAAATCTAAAGCCACACACGCCTTAGGGGTTTTCTGTTTCTAAAACCCCCTTCGAATCCCTGAAATTTCCCCTCAAAATCAAACTAAAAAGGGGATTAATTGATATCATAGAAGTTGATCATTTGAAAGGTACTTACCGACAGGGTGATTATCTTATCAAATAACATCACTGGTGGCATATGAAAATCAAACACAAAGTACTGCAAAGAGAGAAGTTAATAAAACAGGTCATCGAAACAGAAGACCAGATAACACTAAACCAACCAACGGATAAAGGGTTGTGTAATTGCACAGAAGTGACCTTTACACATTAAAAGAGGAAGGAAGGGATTTTATTTAACTTTAATTCATTAACTAACCTCATTAAAGTAGGGGCAATTAGTGCTCTCTTTCACGCTGGTGTATTTCTTTTGATCACCCACTTGAATGCACACCACAGGGTCCATATTGAGGCCAGGCAGTTGTCGTGCTTCGATGATTGTGATGCAGACTTGAAAGTCCTGAGATTTTAAATGATCTGCTGTTCGAGTCATTGCTTTAATCCTACAAATAGATGTGAAAAGAGAATTTTCAGAAGAAAATTGTTTGATGAGGAGTTGAAATTTTTAAAATTACATCTTGCCCTGATCGAAGTTTGCAACATCCTCTGTTTCGCTAGATTGATTCGAAATACCACTTTCCACGCGAACAATTTGTGGATCTTCTTCGCCTTCTGTTGCTGATGTAGTTGCCATCGTATGATCAGTATCGATGATAAGAGGTGATCTAAAGGAATCAATATATATTTATGTAAATGTTAAACCTTATTCAGTATGTTAAAGCCACAATGTGTTCTTAACAATTTTTCAAAGAAAGAAGTGAAAGTATTAGAAAATAAGATCGTGGAATATGTAGATGTTGCAATAGTATTCTATACATATGAGGAAGCCTAAAGGAAAAGATAAGGCAAATGAATTGATAACGAGCATATCCTTGCAGCACGTGCCGCTTGTGAAAAAATTGGCAAAATGAGAACCAAGGCTACGTTATCAGAAAAACTGTCGAAGTACAAACCGAACATGCTGATCGAAGGAGAGCTTTCTTCTCTGTTGGGTATTTTTCTGACCAGGTCCGCGTCGATGTACTGCTCGTAGGGTTCGTGGTTGTATTTTCTCCTCTTAAATCCATCCACGAAACCGAAACTAAAAATAAGCCTTCCATAAAAGCGACATATTAACATGCGTTTAGCTACGACCATGCCCTGAAGAGCAGGACTGAAATGATAAGAGCATCTTATTCTCAGTTGCATTATTTAATCAAAAACACAGTGATTGGTTGCAGAGCTGTGAAAGACGAAATATTTAAATTTCTCAAAATATGGCCTGTATATTTTTATCTATTATCCGATCAGCCGTTGTTGTGCGTTCTTGTCTGTTGTCACCTGGCTTTATTGTTACCAAGTAAACTCGCAGCGTTTCGCCAATAATGTTAATGTTATCAGGGCATGCAAGTAGTTTCATAGGTTTTTAGAGGAAAGTCCTCCTAGTTTTGGCTTAAAAAAATTTATCAGCTGTTAGCGTTCTCGGAGAATCACTTTAATGACCAAACGGCTGACAATGTATGATTGGTATGGTACGTAATGTTGCCTTTTTTTCGCTTAATAGTCGTGCCTATAAGTTTTATAACCCAAACCCGACATTAGACCAGCATCCAGTGACAATATTGACGAGGTAAACTGCCGTAAGCACAACTGACGAGCGGTCATATGTATAAGCCCATTCCGGGCATCATCAGTTTGTTGCCACTTAGTACCTATCTTATTCAAATAACACCCAGCTACCAGCATATTACTGTATATTTCTATAATAATTCAAATGCATTCTGCTCCATCAATGACAAAACCGAGTGCTTCAATATTAGAAACACACTGAAACAAGGCGATGAAACTCGTAAGTCAACTCTTAAGCTTCCCTTTTTCGTCATTGACGTCATTGCGTTGGCAACTATTGAAGATGGTTAGCAGTCAACAAAGAAAAAACAAAGTATCACGATATGCAGCTATTTACTTCGACTCTGCTTATACAAATCCAGCAAATACGCTAGCGCGGAAATTATGCGAAGAATCACTTTTGATAATTGAATTCTTCTCTTCTTCTCTCTATTTTTCAAAAATAAATAAATTCAAAATCACTTTGGATGCATGTACGTGAACTAGGTGTACTTTTTCAAAGGGCGAAGAACGCTCTCGATGCTGAAACACTAGCAGCACATTTTAAAACTCTATTATTGGCGGATGAGAACCTTCTTACCTTCGTATTACGCATTGCCCAATGTTTCTGTCACTGAACTTGATGCCCCAATTTCCCTCGCTGAGTTTGAAGTAACACTTAAAAAAATGAAAAACAACAAAGCACCAGGCATTGACGGTATCCCGGTTGAATTTTTCAAAAACTGCATGTATCCCAGTAGTTTCAACAAAGCAGTTGTTTTTGCTATTTTCAAGAAAGGTGATGCAAACTTCGCAGAAAACTATAGGGGTATTTCTGTTTTGAATTCTATAAGAAAAATTTTTACTTCTATTATGTATGATAGACTTTCCAAATGGATAGAAGCGAACAATCGTCTTAACAGTTTCCAAGCCGGTTTTCGCCCAGGCTTTTCGACAATGGATCACATTTTCGCTCTTTCAAGCATAGCAAACAAATATATCGAGAAGTATATAGAAAGAAAACACTATATACTCGTATGTGTTTCGTAGATTTTAGGGCTGCTTTTGACAGAGTGAATAGGCAGGCTTTAATTTACAAACTATCATGTCTAGGTTTGTCGCGTAAATTTCTGCTGATGTTTGGGATGGTTCCGAGTTCTCTGACTGGTTTGTAATAACAGCCGGTGTTCCTCAAGGGTGTATAATAAATCCCCTCATTTTTGCCCTGTTCATCGATGAAATCAGTCACCTACTTCCCGGCGGAGTTTTTTTTTGTCTTGCTATATGCTCGCTGAAAACCTATTCACGTTGTAATTGCAAATTAACAGACTCCTGTTTTTTGTGAGACTTGGGGCCTTTATATTAACGCTCAAAAGACGAAAGCACTTATTTTTGAAGTCCGAAAAAGTAGACGACTACCAGAAGAGAATTGGTTTCTTGAGAACACTCGCATTGAGGTGGTTCAGGAGTAAGTATTAAGTATCGGGGTGTCTTATTGACTCACAACCTCAACTTTCTTAAGCATTCCATTAACAAATGTAATGAGGCTAAACTCGCTCTGAATATGATGTTTTTCGCAAATCAAAATATACAGTCCTCGAAGCCTTCGAAGTAGTCCACAGGCAGGAATTACGCTATTTATGTGGAGTCAGGTATTACGCCCATTTATATATAAAGTTTGAAAGCAAACGCGAACTACATATATAACAAGGATAATGAAAAGGAACAATAGTGTCCTTCACAAATCCATCTTGCTGAAACTTCTTCGTACAAATGCCATGCCATTCAAAGAATGGAACCAGATAGCAGCAACCCACGGCACAGTTCTCTCTTTGCAGGAGTCTAATATTGATCTGTGGTAAGACATGTTTTCAGATTTGAAAGCAATGGTCGACGAAAACCTATATATTCAAAATCTCTCCAGAGCAACTTCGTCTACATCCAGAAGTGCTTACAAACACTTAAACCACCAGCTATTTGATGCTAGCTATTTTAGCAAAGAGCTCTCATCCAAAGTATATAGTACTGCCTTTAAAACCAGAGCCGAAATTTTGAACTTGAACGCCTTCTAAGTAAGTAAGTATGGGCTATGCAACAGAAGGGAAAACGAAGATATCTACCACTATTTTGCCGTTTGTCCTATTTTACAGGAATTTCGAAGGTTACACTTCCAAGAAAGTTAGATACATTTGCAGCGTGCTTATGAAATTTTGAATGGAAGAGAAGGATGGTTAAGCCTGTATAACTACTGCAACCACGCTCCCACTGACCGTAATAGTTTTCTGTAATAATCTCAGTTATTCACCCAGTTACTGCAATTTAACTTTGTAACTATATGTTTCAAATCATTAAAATTGTTACATTATGCCACTTTGCTAGTTAGCTCTCAAATTGCGTCCAAGCTATTTATTTAAAATTTATTACTAAAATTTACATTTGCTTTTCTATACTTTTTTTATTCTCAATGTCTCTCCAGGCAGACGGCAGATTTTTGCCATGCCATTATTCTTGTAAATTGCTTTGTAAACCCTTAAAACGAAATAAAGAATTTACAATAATAATAATAATAATAATAATTGAATTCTTAGCGATGCCATTCGTAGCGAACCTGAAAAATTGACTGTGCTGACAAATCGGAGTCTGTCTCATACTCAAAGGCGTTAGCTCGTCTGTTGACATGAACACACATTTTGGCGAAATGATTTTTTTGACTGAGCTTATTACATACAACACCACGTGCAGGATGCCGATATTTATGAATCTGGCCGTATCTACGGCATACAAGAGCTTGCATTGATGACCCATTCTGCCCATATTTTTGCTGCTGCTCCCCTGTTTTCAACTGCTGCTGACTTCTTCGTACTGCTCCTATGTTTCTCGGTTTTTAGCTGTTTCACTTGTTCCTTAACATCCTCTGAAGTTTTTTGCAATTGTCACCTCTTTTTCCAAGGTGATGTCTCTTTCTTAAAAAAGATTTTCCTTTATGCAAACGTGTTCCTCCGTCAAACCACAAATGAATATATCTCATGTCAAACTATCACGTAGTTCGCCGAACTCACAGCCAAAACTAATGTTTTTTTAACGAAATCACATCTCTCCGAGTTGGTGCCACGGTGATGTTTTTCTTTGGGGTAAAATGGTTCTCGAACTTTTTTATCAACTCATCCATCTTAACCTCATCCACGTTCACATTGAAACTATTGAAGATGTTCATTGCTTTGGTTCCCATGTAGTGGAGGAGAAAAGCTAGTTGGCGCGCATTTGACTCTGCTTCAAGACCAGAAGCCCTTATAAAAATTTTGAAATGATAAATTCAATTTGCCCACGCTGCTTCCAGATTCCCAAGTTTAAAATTAAGCTGAGAGAGACCATAAGACGATCCGGTATTCAGAGTATGAGTGCTTTCCCCAGAAACACATTGGTAATCGCTAGATGAATGCGGAATCAACCATAACAGGAAGGTACATACGAGGGTTGTCTGAAATGTTTCCGACCGAACAATGATACAAGACATTTTTTCTCAAATTTTTTTTTTATTTTTTTAAAGTGATGATGCGTAGTATGCTCTTGTAATGGGCGAGCCGGCTCGCCCTTTGCAGTCCACTGTTTTGACTGAATTTTTGTTTCGGGCGTATAATGGTGTAACCAAGTTTCATCTACAGTAATTAATCGGCCCCAAAACTCGGATTTACTGCGCCTAAACTGCGCCAACAGAGCGTTGGAAATGTTCATTCGAACACGTTTTTGGTCTAACGTAAGCAAACGCGGCACCCTTACGTAAGCAAAGCGCAGACAGCTTTCTCATGCCTAAATCTTGAATTAGTATGTAACAAACACGTTCCTTGAACCTTTTTATAACCTCTACTATCTCTAACTTTAATTCGGCGGTCGTCTAACACCATTTGGCGAACTTTCGCAATGTTATCGTCAGTGGTTGCAGTTTTTGGACGTCCCGAACGTTCATCATCTCCCAAGTTCTTACAGCCACGTTTAAATTCAGCTGCCCAAAATTTCACAGTGGTACATAAATGATGGTGCAGAGTCTCCATATACAGATTCCAAATCATTTTTGATTTGCGTAGGCGTATTGCCTTTCAAAAACAAGAATTTAATAACAGCTCGATACTCAATTTTTTCCTTTTTCACAAAACACACTCACATCGACTCACTCAAACGACTGTCAACTAAAAACTGCGCATCTAAAATGTCTGAAACTTCGGTAGGTAACTGTCAAAAGATGCACAAGTAGCATTCAATAGCTTTTATTGACGAGTACTGCTATCTTTACGTTGCGATCGGAAACTTTTCAGACAATCCTCGTATGTAAGCTGAGGCCCAGTTACACCCCAGACTAAAGCGCCTTCTAAGTAAGTAAGTAAGAAACTCGATTCGAATTGACTTTGAATTTTCATCAAAATATTTTGATGATGTTTAAGCATAAATTTTGCATAATAAAAAAAAACATGAAACACAAAAATGACCTGGCAAAAGATGGTATACCTGAATTGAGAATCCGCTTGGAAAAAATTTAACGTTCAGTAAACGCTTTTCCAATCACATCGAATGAGCTCTTTCAATACTCTTCCTTAAATGCTCAGGCTTCTCAGTTGTTTCCTAATTACAAATGAACGTATGAACACGTATATATAGAATCGCATGCACACGAGTATTTGGCCTTCAATAATTTGTTTGAATATTTAGCCAGCAATTACGAGAAAAACCCATCCATTCTTAAATGAACAGGAATAAAATCCAACTCCTACCCGATTTAATATTATTATAATTTGTATCCCGAAAATTCTATTGAAAGAATCTCCTAATCCCCATACACCTGATTTAATGTAAAATTACTCTAATACCTCTACTTAACCAGGAAATTGAGTCGTATTCAGTTTTAATTAAATGCCACGCATTTAATCTGAGCCACGTAACTTCCTCTTTAAGTTAGCCTTTCATCCACAAGATGAGCATAAAACAATTTATCGCTGCATCAAGTTTAAATTTTGAGTAGGCAAGGCAACCCAAAATTAATTTAAATGTCCCACCATCATATGTATCCGTACAGTATTCAAGTAACAAAATAAAACTTAAACTGCCACGTGGTGGTGTTACTAACCGTTCATACACGTTTGTGGGTGTGCACACTTTAATTCTTGAGTCCTGTGGCGATTTTTTACGAAATTGAATACGAAAAAAATAGAAAAACAAACTTTTCCCGAATTGATTTGAATTATTTTGCTCTTACGCAAATATGCCTTCTTTGTGATTCTCATCAAATCGACGCACTTTCCCAAAGAATTTTTTCTTCAAAGTTGATGTGCTTTGGCAATTTTATAATATGAACTTATTTAAGATACAATTGCACTGAGTGCGAGCACAAGTATGTGAGTACAATTGAATTCAAACTACAAACTAACATTTCGAGGAAGCGAATAACTGTTCAAAAGAAATGAAAAACTTTGACATTTTAGAGATGAAAGTTTACAGAGTGATGTCGTATGTGGGTTTACTCAAAAACCAACATTAATGTGATATATTTAGTCCCTTCGGAGAATCAAGTAGTAGGTATGCATAGTTGAGGTTGTCTTTGTATTCATATCCTTGGATATCTGCATTGAATTCCTTGAAATTTAGCTGGAATTGCATGTTCGAAGCTATTTACTCGTTTTAAAACAACAAAAGGCACCTGCTAGTTATTTTCAACTTATGAACAAATATTTCCAAGACTGGTCTATAGTCGAGGAACGAAACTTGCAACTAGGAGCTACAGCTTAAATTTTTGGTATTGAGAAAAAGAATTTTACATCTACATGGTGTAGATATTTTCTGAAAATTTGGGAGTTTTCAAATTGATTATGAGCTATGAACTGTAGTTTACGCAAAACATACTTGTATAACGAGTGTATGTTTACATGTGGGTCATGAAAGTTTGCTTTTTTTGTGAAAAACAATTTCTTCCAATCCTAGAAGAATACAAGATGGTTCTGGAAAAGCCTTCGTCTGAAACTTGTTTTGAAAATTTATTGGCAATTCTTTTCCCCGTGATATCATTGTGATCTTGGATATTGCGCTAAAAAGGTTCGGTGACATATGCAGGCACTTAGAAAATACTGCGACCATTTCAGTAGTCTTTCCCAATATAATTTATTCCTATTCGGATTTTGTGGATTTTGTATGTCTCCACGTGGATAGATACAAGTTTAGTTAATAAATGGCCTCACATCGTACATCTCTCTGAAATCCTCGATGAAGGTTTGGTAACAGTCATTTTCCTTTTTATGCTCGTCAGTATTCGTAAAGAAACATGAGCTCCGAAAATCATTCCTTCCTTTAATCGGGATCTTTAAAATCGGTGAAAAATAAAAGTTCAGTGTGAGTTGTTTCAAAATTATATGTTTTTAAATGCAAAATAGCTTCAAGGTACAGACCATGAAATGAAAATTAATGTAAGAGCATCAGCAAATCTAGAGCAAAGGACATCTTAAAAGTGCCCAACAAAAAAAAAATGTCTATGTGTGACTTTAGCAAACAACTGAAGCAGAGGTCTTTGGTTTTTTGTTCCCGGTTAGCTCTCTTGGTCATTTCGGAAAAGGTACAAGCCATACAAAACTGAATTCAGCTATGACTGGCCTTACACAGCACTTGAATGCGTATCACTCGTTAAGGATACGAGCTAGTTCATCAGCGACACAGATCCCTAGGATATCTTAGTGATCCAGAAGACAACAGAGTGTGGTCTTTTGCATGTACAAACATCCTAAATACTGTGATGATGAGACATACAAATGGCGTACAAGTGGTGTTATGAAAAGGAACAAGAAGGAAAAGTATGCAAGGTAAGTTATTTGTGGTTCAAATATCGTGGTATAACCATCACAGGACCGCTTCGTATATCACCAACGGCGGCTTCGAGATCTCATAAAAAGCTAGCAGCAGTGTAATTCAATACGTCAAATGATATTTGCTTTTTTTACCAGATCTACGCACTGTTGCCGGGCCTAACGCAACACATGTCGTAATGGGTACGCACATGGTGGAGCAAATTTTGAAGGTCCTTGCGGTGAATGTTAATTCACTGATTAGGATCGAACGAAGAGCCGCGATGTTTAAGTTGCTACAAGACCAAACTCCTGATGTGCTTTTCGCTAGCGAAACCAAGCTAACCGATGAGCACGAACTGGAGTACAATAATTATATTGTTAAAAGAAGAAACCGGCCTAACTCCCAACGTGGAGGCAGTGTCGCGATCTTCATTAAAGAAGGCATAGAATTCCACAGAGTGTACAAGGGAGTGTTACGCAGGTTCCGGGTGTTAGAGGCAGTCGTCATTTACATCCCGCTCCGCAGTGGAAAGCGGCTGTACTTGGCCTCTGTTTATGCATCTGGGGTTTCACAATCCACCTTATTCATTACAGAGCTCGACACACTTTTTCGACTTCTGAGGCTGGAATCGGGGGAGAATTATTTTATAATCGGCGGGGACTTCAACGCTAGACACAGATATTGGGAAAATAATTTGCCAAATACTAGAGGGAACCTACTACTCGATTGGTGGGGTCAGCACGATGCCATGTATAGACTCCGTCTTAAAGCGACGGATAACCCGTCGTTTCCAAGAGGCGGGTCTTATTTGGATCTATTACTGTATGACGAACGTATACGACTGACAGGTACGAATTTACAAACGCTTAATTGTCTGCGCACATTCGTGTATGACAGCGACCATTGCGGTTTTAGCACCGAAATCACAGTTCCAAAGATACTCTTACAACTACAGTAAGACTCGATGGACACGCTTCTCCGCAACCTTGACAAGAGCACTCTCCTCGAACACGCTCCACCCACCGTCCATTAGGAATTTATCAAACGAGGAGATCGATAAGTACCTTAAACGAATGGACCAGACAATAAAACAAACTATGGACACTACAATACCGCGGTATAAACAAACGACTAACGAAGATCGGTTCCGCAATCCTACTATTGACGCACTGCACCGACAGAAAAGTAGACTTCTGACAAGACTGAAAAACTTATACAGACAGTTTACAGACAGACAAGACCCAGAGATTAGGACACTGAAGTCGTCGATTAAAAATATTCAAAGATTAATCAAAGAAAATTCCAGAATTGCTGTGAGTTTGTATTGGAACAACAAGGCACGGGCTGTAAACACCAGCAACCCGAATATGTTCCCGCAAATAAATAAACTTTTTCGGAGAAAAAAACAAAACGACCTTCAGTGTCTTAAAATAGCCCGGACAACAGACAACGAACGGTTACTAACAACAGCAGGCATTGATACAAATGAGGCCGCTGATGATGACGACTTCTTTGTGATCGAGGATCCACAGGAGAAGGTTGAGGCCATAGGGGCGACTTTCCAGGAAGTATACAAGGCCAATGATATCATTGGCCCTAATTATGACCTGGACAATCGCGTCTTGGTGCACAACTTCGAAATGAAGTAGAGAGCTGGCGATCCGAGAGCTCTGGTTTCACCCGGTTCAGCGACGAAAATATGGCAAATAATGTCATTGCCAGAGAAGGTGAGCTACCCCCGTTCATTTCGAAGGAAGAACTCCATGAGATCTTTGACACAATCAGAAGTAAGAAATCAGTGGGGACTGATGGTATTCCGAACATCGTGCTTCGACATCTTCCTCTAGAAGCGGTGGACATTTATACCACCCTGTTTAATAATGCAATGAATAATGCACATTATCCAGCGCATTGGAAAACGGCGGTGGTTCAACCTATCCCCAAAAGGGGAAAGAATATATCCAATCCGGCGAATCTTCGATAAGTCTCCTTCCGAATATCAGTAAGGTGTTCGAAAAAGTAATCAATAGAGCTCTGACTAGGTGGGTTGAGGACAAACATATAGTTCCGGATAACCAATCCGGTTTTAAGGCAGGACATGCTATCTCACATGCCGCGTCTAAACTGGTGTCCGATATCCAATGGAATAAAGGCAAAAAACAGTGTACTGGTGCCTGCCTAATTGACTTGGAGAAGGCTTTCGACACTGTATGGTTAGAGGGTCTTTTCTACAATTTGGCTGGACTTGGGAATCGGTAAACCACTCTTGTACATTCTTTATAATATGCTTACCAACAGACAGTTCATCGTGAAAAATGGTGATGTGACTTCTGTTGGAAAATTTCAAATTAAAAATGGTCTTCAGCAAGGCGCGGTCAATTCACCGATCCTATTCAACATTTATACAAGCGACTTGATAGGTTCACTTCCCCATACTATTGCGTACGCAGATGACTTGATAGCGTACAGAACAGGTCCAAAAATCGAGGTCATTAATACTCTCTTACAGCGTAACTTCGATAAGATAAGACGATTTTGCGATGACTGGAAAATCAACTTTCAGAAGTCGGAAACCATTCTTTTTAGGACGCCGTTGTGTGGAGCCTCTAGGGACACCAGAAAAAATTGGCGAAAGTTCTCGATCATTGGACAACAAGGACAGCCTCTTGCCTGTCGAAGTGTAGTCAGATACCTTGGGATCTGGCTAGATCAGTTTCTGTATTTTAACAAAAATGTAGATGCTGCTCTAGCCAGAGCTAAGAGCGCTTTTGCCCTCACAAAGAGACTGTTTTATAGCAGCCAACTCGATGCGAGGGTAAAGATAATCTGCTACATGGCCCTTATCAGGCCCATGCTGGTATTTGGGTGTCCCGTGTGGTTCAATGTACGAGCAAGCTTAATGGAAAAGATTCGGGTGTTTGAGAGGGCTTGCCTTAGGGCTTGTCTTCGCTTGTACAGAACACCAGAGTCAGAGTACAACAAATTTTATCCTAATGAGGTCCTTTACAACCGGGCGAACCTAATACGAGTGGACAACTTCTTAATTAAGCTGACTCGAAGGCACATTGCAAGAGCAATGGCCTCGACGAATAACCTGATATCCGGGGCTTACTACCCCAATTACCTTTATCACGAGAGTGTGCGCTCCAACGGCTTCGTTCCACCGGAAGCATTCCTCTACTTTGATCAGATAGGGTTGATCCAGGATAGGTCAGCGATCCCGTTAATCTTCCATGTCGCTCGGATAGCTAGGGACAGGCGACTTAACTACAACAGAGACGTCGCACACGGCAGAGTGGATGGTCTCAGATTCAGTAGGGCGGTGGGGAATCGCGATAAGAGGGATGTCGTTCGGCAGCACCAGCATTTCTGGTGGTTGAATGATGGGGAAGATGTTTCGTCGTCGTTTCCGTCAATTACGGACCAGCCTCACAAATGAGGCAGAGCTGACCAATCTATTTGCTCTGTAAATAGCGATGGCCAGCTTACATAGGTTTAGGTTAGCATTTAAGAAAGATATGTATATATTAGTATATATAAAGGTATATACTAATATATGTGTATTATTGTGTATAATGGCTATGTGTTTATATGTGTGTATTGTGTATGTAGGTTAGCTAGACTAAGGTTTATTTTAAGTTAGATATTAAGTTTTTATAAAAAATACAAAATGTTGTCCATATGCTAAGTTTTTGTTAACAATGTTTTTCTTAGCCTTAAGTATAGAAAAAAAATATCATAAAAAAAATGTAAATGAAGTCGAAAGACATAGATATAAGAATTTAGAGTAGCTTAGAGTGCCTGTGTAGGGCCAGTAAGTTAGTATAAGATTGTTTAGTAATTTTAAGCTAGCATTTAAGCATTTTTTTGTTAGTATGTAAGAGTTATTGATTAATAGAATAAAATGCATTTAAATTTAACTTACTATGATATTTGCTTTTAAATTGTCTCGCCAATTGCGAGATAAGATACTTTGACCTAAATGATCTTTTGTACCGATTTGTCAGAGAATTTTGGTTAGTCTAGTATGTTTTCTACTTTCCGAATGAAGTTAGTAACTCTACCAGCAGGGAAACCAATAAGTTCAGTGGCGTCGGGTGGTTCCCTGAAGAAAGTATCCCGTCTGATTCCGTTGAGGGCTGGAGATTCACATAAAATGTACCCAGCTGATTTGTCTTCTTCAAGACAAAGTCGGCACTCTGGAGAGTTGACTAGTCCTATTCTGTGGAGTTTCTGATATCATGCCGAATTAGATTTAGATATCTATTTACATTTTTTTGAAGGAAAGGTTGGCTCGTTTGGCTTGTTTTACACCTGGAGTGTCTTCCCAGAATGAGCTGCATTTTGACTGCTCCCAGCTATTGATGGTTAGATTGACTGCAGTTGTTGGGGTGGAACAAAAGGGATCGTCACATGATGTACTTTTAGTGTTGCACCGTACTGACTTCAAAAATTTATTGGCACGCGATACATGTATAATATACGAATTGGACTTAACATTTCATTCTAACTTTTATTTCCGGCTAAATACAAAAATGGATCCTAAACAGGGGAGAGAAGATGTTCTGGTATACTCTGAGCAGATTCAGACCTTATAGCGACCTTGACAAAACCAGTATGTCCCAATTAGAAGCTTAGGAAGCGCTTGAGCTAAAAATATGGGGATCGGTACCTGATAAAGATATCTCCATCCATAACGATAGTCAGGGACTGCTCAAGGCACTGGATTCCACTAATGTACACTTTGATAAAATTGATAAAGTCAGTACCTGAAGGTATTATACAGGGAGAACCAAGTACGACTCTACGTAGTACGAATAGAAGGACTTTTTCGGCATTTGTGCGTCGACTATGTGGAAAATGCTATCAACGGATGTAAGAAAATGCCCACTTAGTGTAGGAACTAAGCCCATGAGGCAATATATAGCGGAGGGTGTTCACTGATTGGGCTCTTGGGCAGCTAAACGTCGACATTTATTTGAGTGACTACACTCAAAGGGTTTGTAAAACAGCGAAATTGGAATTTCTCTAGTAAGGCAAAGTCAGAAAGGAATCACGAGTGTCAATTACACAAAAAAATTAATAACCAATTGTCAGCGCTACCCGGATATTGTAAGTAAATATTGTATAAATAGTAGTACTTAACAAAAAATAAGCCCTACATATAGTACACATTACAAAATTTAACAAAAAATTCAAATTCCAGCAATTATCCGGAATTTGGCGTCAGCTGGGGCTTCTTCATGTCCAGTTAAATTATATAAATAACTATTTAGCGACTAGTTCAGAGATAATTGTTTCAAGATTTCAATAGATGATATAAAATAATTTTAAGTACCTGGCACAATTCAGAAAGCTTCTTACTCTACTTGCTGTCAATATTCTACGTTTTAACGTTTTTTCCGATTAAAGTTGGAGATATTTTCTGTGCTGAAAGTGCTACTTTTCCAAATGTGCTTGGAAAGTGTGAATTGAGTGAATTAACCCGTTCAATTGCTCGTATAAAATGGATTCTGCTTCGTAATTTTGGTTGGTTATATGCCGCCTGTAGATTAGGTGCAAGAGCTCACCTTTAGTCTTTATTAACAAAAAGACTTTCTAGTCGGTTAAATAATTTTTTTTTCTCCCAGATTTCATTGCAGCATCCTGTACGAGACTCTTTTGAGGCATTGTTGAGCTTCGATTCTTTCTACAAATTCTTTAGGATTACTTTCGATACCATAATCCGTTCAACCGAGACCATTCTCTGGAAAATTAAATATTTTGATACATGAAATGGTTTAAAATGATGTATGCTAGCCACTGGTTTGAAACGGCTTTAATTTTTAGGATGTATAAGAAGTGCATCCTTAGTGTGTGGATATACGTTACAGAGGCGCTAAGCCGGTTTCTAAGTGCATCATATAGTTTGGGGTATTTTAGGACAGCCTAAAGATTTTCTTTTTAATAATGTATCTTAACAGATTTTCTACTTCTTTGTACTATAATTAATCACACGCAATGGATTACATTCTTCTTCTTTATTTAAGTGGCGCTACAGTCCGGGGTGGACCTGGGCCTCAGTCAACAAGCGTCTCCAGCCAGCTCGATTCCTGGCTAGATGACACCAGTTTCGCGCGGTAAGTTGGCTGAGGTCCTCTTCCACTTGCATGCGCCACCTAAGTTTTGGCCTTCCTCTACTGCGCTGTCCCTCGGGAGCGGATTCGAAGACTTTTCGGACCAGAGCATTGGTGTCCATGCGCTCTACATGACCCAGCCAACTCAGTTTTTGGATATTCACTCTTCTGGCTAGGTCCATGTCGCTGTACAGTCCGTAGACTCCTCCTCCACTCACCGCCAATGCAGTCGGTACCGAATATCGCTAGAAGAATTTTTCTCTCAAAACAACCAAGGCCACCCTCATCCATGTTTGATAATGTCCATGCCTCTGCGCCACAGACAGGACCGGGATTATTAAGGTCTTATAAAGGGTGACTTTTGTTGTCCGAGAGGGGGCTTTGAGTAATTGCCCCCTGAAATAGTGCTGGTGTCGTTGTCTGTATTTATAGCAGAGGCTAGGTAGACAAAGTACTTAACTACCTCAAAGTTATATCTGTCGAGGGTGACGTGCTGCACGAGACGTCGGTGTAAATTGTACTTTTTGCTTGGCAGCAAATACTTGGTCTTGCCCTCATTGACCGCTAAGCCCATTTTCGCCGCTTCCGTCACAATACTCGCGAAAGCGCCACTGACATCACACTGCTTTCTCCCGATTATGTCAACATCGTCGGCGAATGCGAGAAGTTGGACGGACTTTTGAAATATAGTGCTCTATTCTTTCAAGTACGATGTTGAAAAAATCGCATGACAGCGCAACACCTTGTCTAAATCCTTTCTGGCCATCAAAGGTCTAGGTGAGGTCTTTACCGACCTTGATGGAGCAGCGTGCATTCTTCATAGTCATCCTGCACAGACGGACGAGTTTAGCAAGGATGCCGAAACTAGACATTGCTCTGTATAGCTCGTCTCTATAGATGCTGTCATATGCGGCCTTAAAATCGATGAATAGGTGGTGTTTATCGGTCTGAAGCTCATGGGTCTTCTCCAAGATGTGCCGTAGTGTGAATATTAGGTCGATGGTGGACTTTCTGTGCCTGAGGCTACACCGATATGGACCAATCAGGTTACTGACGAACAGCTTCAGGCGTTCATACAGTACAGTACAGCAGATAAGATCTTATATAAACAGGCTTCGATTCGTGGTATCGATGTTGGCTCCTCGGAACGTACGGACATCTATAATACTGGAGGAGTGCCTTGCGTTCTTGAGTTCTCCAAGTCTCCTTGTGTATATCGAGATGTGGGAACCGCGTGCTAGCCACGACAATGTTTTGGCCCGGCGCAAAGTCGATTAGCTTGAATCCGTTATCGGAGGTGGTGTTGTGCAGGCTATATTTTCCGATTGTTCCACCAAAGATACCCTCTCTTCCTAGCTTTGCATTAAAATCACCGAGGACAATTTTAATGTCATAGCTAGGGCATTGCTCGTAGGTCTTGTTAAGGAGATCATAGAAGGCATCCATGGTGTCGTCATCTTTCTCCTCTGTGGGTGCATGCGCGCAATTGAGGCTAATGTTGGCGAATTTAGCCTTGATGCGGATTGCTACGAGGCGCTCGCTTACATGCCGGAAGCTGAGGACTTCTTGTCTTAGTCTGCCTCCGACAACAAATCCGCATCCAAATAAGCGCTGCTTTTGCCATCGATAGCAATCGCCGTAGTAGATGTCGCAGTATTTCATCCTCTTTTTGTCCGGTCCAACCCATCGCATTTCTTGGATGGCGGTTATGTCTGCTTTTCAGCAGTCTATGGCCTCCTCTAGTTGTTCGGCATATCCGTCCACGTGCATATCCGTAGCTCATTGTCCTTAAATCGTTTGGTCTGGTTGTCAACAGTAGATCCGTCCATATCCAAAGCTTGTTGATGCTTCGTAACTTATTTTTTTTAAACATCGCCGGGCAGTTACCCCGGCGGCACAACCTCCAACCGGGAGAATGGATTACGTTACTACTTTATAAATTTTATTTTTTGTGCTCAAAGCAATACCTCGTTTAACAAGTTTTTTCTTCCAGCTATAGTTAATTGCCTTCTTTGCCTCTTTTAGTTGTCTTTGAAAGTATTTTTGTAAAGGATAATCATGATGTTAAAATGACTTGTGCTCACTTACTATGACCACTTACTTCCCTTGAGTGGGAGAGTGGGATCCATTACGGATCCATTAACGTTTCAAAGAGCATAACTTTGTCATCAGAGCACAGTAACAGGTTACTGAACAAAAATATGGACATAGTTGATTCGGACAATATAAGGTTTTAGCAGCATGGTGCTACTGGTCAGACTACTAATGAAATTCAGGACTGGATTAAATCACGTTACAGACCAGTGAATTACCCACCGATATCGCTTGATTTTACGCCACTTGGCCAACTCACTAACAACTTTGTGACATATGTTTAAGGTCGATTTCCGTCTATTTTCCAGTAAGTTACAGTGGGTGCTTGAGCAGAAACTTAACAAACGATTTTGCATGTTCCTTGTTTTCCTGAAAAAAACTTCTTTACAACGGTTGGGGGGAGTTTCAATATTTTATTCGGGGAAATCAAAAAACCATGCCAGCCTACGTAAGGATAACACGAAAAGAGTAATTCCTAATTTATTTGGATCCTGTTTTTTGAGTTGAACACCGACATTGTCCCAGCATAAAAGTGGGCTTAAGGTATTAAATGTACTTTTTACCGAATAACAGCGTAATTTCATCGTTGATACATTATTTTTGCATTTGTTGATAAATTATTCGTCCTGGACTTTGACCTTTTCAGGGTATTCGGCATCAATTGTGCAGCTAATATACATAGTACAGTAGTAATGCCACTAGCGAAATTTAGTCACTTGACAGTTGCCATTTGCGAGTAAATGTATTGTGGCTAATAGTAGTCTCTATATTGACAGTGCACACAAAAATAATTATGGTCAACAAAACCACTAGTTGTTTATGGTTGCGGGTGTAGTGGCTATTGGTGACAGCTAAAGGTACATAAACATGGGAATACGCTTGTGCTTTACTACGTAATTCCAATGTTTTGACAGTTCCTGGACATTTATTACTTGTTGGTCTAGGGAGTAGTCACATCAAAATATCATCGCCTAGCGCCCTGGGGGAAATAACAACGTGAAATAAATAAAAGTTCAGGATCACTAAAAATAAATAAAAAAAGTCATTTATGGAAGAGATGTACCTTTGGATAGATACACGTATAATGTTTACATTTCAGTAGGTAGTTGAATAAACAGTCTTTGAAGAATGGTCAAGTTTTAAATTTACATTTGTTCTTTGAGTATATTTAAGGATTTTTAATTAAGATTAGACTTCAATAGTGCCTAGACACATAAATAAAATCTAGATACATTACATTATAAATATCTAGAGGGCAAGCGCTCTGCTAGAGTGAATATCCTGCCGGAGCAGAAAGGGAGCTGTCATCTCTTCAGTATACTTATTAAACTTTAATGTGAACATTAAAGGTTGACTTTATTTAATCATCATTTGAATCATTTGTAAAAAGATGAGCTTTAGAAGTTGCTATTACACAGCCTCGACCTTTTAAGACCTGTTTCCACCCTACCGGTGCCTATAAACTGAAAATGTATGCTTAAACATAGATGTAAAGAGGTATGGTAGAAGAAGTGATTCCCGCTTACTCCTTAATTTAATCATATATAGTATATCGCAAGCTTAAAGGAATCGAGTAAAATTACCAAAGATGGGTGTGGAAGAAGCTGCAATAGCAAAAATCCGCTAGAGTCTTTGAAGGTCGCATATTTCTCAAGCTCTCTCATAGTTTCAGCTCATTCTTATGTGCTTGCTTTAAAATGAAAGCTACAAAGAAACGTCCGATTTAACGATGAATTAAGGGAGGCACAAGAAGCGAGAAGCCGAACAAGAAACAGATAAATCTGTGTTAAATCGAAGGACGGGAGCTGTTAGTGAGCTCTAAGAGCAGAAGAGACTGGAGGAAGAAGAACTGTGAAAAACCAACATACCGTCATCAGGCAGAATAGACCAATGCATTTAAATCAAAATGATGTAAGGGTAGTAGTATCTAGGCCAAAATCAAACAAAGCGGCTGGACATGACGGCTTACCGGCCGAGGCATTCAAAGCTGCTTGAAATAATTTTGTAGAGAACATACACCAACTCCTTGCTGGGAGCTGGTAAGAAGAGTGTTTGCATTCTGAATATAATCTAAGTGTCGCTTCCTCGGTCAACAAAACTGAGCCCCTCAAATGCGCTAACTATAGATTTATAAGTCTTCTCAACATTGCGCATAAGGACTTCTCTGTCTTAAGCCTTTCATCAACAACTTGGTTGGCCCAGATCAATGTGATTTAAAGCCAGAGAAGTCCACAATCGACCAAATCTTTACACTGTGACAGATTCTGGGGAAACTCAAGAAGCTAAAATCGGTATCCACCATCTTTTCATCAATTTTATAATGTCATCCAGCTGACAGTGCAAGGAAAGGAAGTGCTGATAATGTCAAAAGCACTTTAGAGACGTATGAATTGCCGAAAATAGCTAAGCAAACTATGCAAGTAAGTATTTCGACAAAAAAACAAGAAATTTAAAATAGCTGCTTTATACCCAGGCATTCGCCTACAGAGGAGAATCCCAAGGTCCCTTTTCAAATACTAGGCAACAATTGTATCATTGGAGGGTCGAGACTAACAACGACAAAAGGCAGGAGGCTTTACAAAGCAGGTCGACATTATAAATGCGACTTTATCTCGACTGGATCGCCTACTAATTGGCCATCTGACCCAGCGAAAATACCCGACCTTATAGAAATAAAGGCCGAAAACAGCTATGATCTGTCGTCAGATCATACGCCCGTTATCCTAACTGTCAACGGCTTGTCATTAGAACAAATGAAAATTGTTAGACTAACCCACAAAAGAACGAACTGGTGTAAATTCAAGGAACTTCTCGAACAATTTATTAATATTGAGTCTCTACTAGTCACAATTAGCAATATTGATACCGAGTTGGAACAATACATTGCCGACATACAACAGGCAGCGGAAGATAGTACACCGAGTTATCAACAAAAGAAACAAGCATCGGTAAAATATCCCGTGGAAACTAAGGAACTTATATTAGAAAAGAGAAGAGCTCGCAGGAAGTGTTGAATAACAAGATATCCCGGCGATAAAGCTATATTCAATAGACTAAATAACCAACTTAAGAAATGTATCGGTGTTTTTAAAAACAGATCTCTTAGCAAAACCTCCGAAACTTATCTGCTGACAAAGTCACAAAGTCACAAAGTCACAGACTACTCCCTTTGGAAGGCTGGTATATATTTAAAAAGACCTGAAGCGTAAGATCCCTCATTAAAAACATCATTAGAAATGGATATTTGAAAAACTGCTCCTTAGAAGATTAGATGGAGCCATGGAGCAAAGAAGGCTTATTCCCACCCATCGGTTTGGGTTTAGAAGTAGGCACTCGACAATATACCAGGTTCATCGTATAACAAATGTTATAGAAAGTGCACTCAAAGAGATTGCAAATTGATTCTGCAGCCGATGTTATCAAAACGTACGCAACTCATCATAACGAGCGTTTGCAGATGCATATCAATCCTGAGTTGGAAGACGTCTTAAATTTACGAAATAATTTTTGTAGATCAAAAAGAACGAAACCTCACCAACTTGTAACTTAAAAATTATGAGATCTGGTATTTAAACTATAATACCTTCTCAAACACAACTTAAAAAAAAAAAAAAAAACACTGTGGCGCTGGCAGCCCGGTATGGGCCATGGCCTAGCTTCTTGACACTCATTTGTGTTGCTCATGTTGTCATTCTAGTCACATCTGAGCGGGGCCTACGGTTTATCGCCGAGTCCGAACGGCACTCCTTAGAAGCTTTTTCGTAGGCAATTTTACTTTCGGGAGTTTGCCATTGCCCGCCGAAAGGGTGATGGCGATTTGAAAAATTGTTAGTGACCCAGCCAGGAATTGAACCCAGGCAACTTAACGTTGGAAAAAAAAATCATTTGGCGATCTTTGATTGGTCATGATATGGAGGTGGTTTTAGTGCGGTAAGAGTCCTGGGTTGAAAAAACTCAGAGTGTCTTTTGAGATTTCCACCTCCAGTCAATAAAAAAAAAAGATTTTAAGGGTGCATATGATGATGTCTTGTTATTGCATACGTGTCATACTCGCCCATCTG
This sequence comes from Volucella inflata, assembly GCA_928272305.1. Taxonomy (NCBI): domain Eukaryota; kingdom Metazoa; phylum Arthropoda; class Insecta; order Diptera; family Syrphidae; genus Volucella; species Volucella inflata. Next base: position 71,514,194 of record OV743719.1, read on the forward strand.
TGCAAAATGATGATTGAAAACGCTCACTACTTCGGCAAAGTCCGTAACAACTTCACTAAGACCTTTGATGTCAAATCGACGAAGTCATGTGACTTCTTCAACCTCGACTTAAAAAATTATGCGGAACTCATAAGCGAACATTGGAGACAGACACTGTCTCTTTTATAGTCTGTGCAACCACTAGCATATGCCGATTAAACCGACATAATTGGGAAAACACAGCGGCCTGTCACCGATGCGGTCGCTATTTTTGATACGGAAGCTGCCGAAATGTGTTAAGTAGTCAAAGACGGCAAAGCTAAGTATATGTTGTCAAAAAGAAGAAACAACCAACATTGACGAATCGAACAGAACGTTACAGTCGACAGCTATAATTTCAAAATTATAAGGGACTCTATCTACCTTGGCTCTGCTATAAATTCTTCCAAAAACACTAAAACAAAGAACCACTCTTTCCAATCACTGTTTTATTGGGCTAAGGAAGCCATTGAATAGAAGAGCCTATCAAGAAAAACTAATGAGAACCTATATGAGACCTTGATCATCCCAGTCCTACTTTATGGCACTGAAACATGGACTCTATTAAAAACGGATGCAGATATACTCAGTTGTTTCGAGAGAAAAATCCTTAAAAAATTATTCGGACCTGTTTGCGTTGACGGGCTTTGAAGGAGGCAGTTAACTAAATACTGGGCTAACTGAAGAGGTTTATTAGTTGAGGTCCAGGTTGACCCCGAAATATAGCGCCAACTGAGTAAATGAGTTTGTTAAACAATTTGCAGGAAACAATGGAGTAGGTTTTGCTAAAGTTCGTAGAGTGAAAGGCAGTGATTCGAACATACAATTCGGAATTGCTTTGTAAAGTATTTGTGTCAGAGATTGCGCTTTCCAAGTATCCACCTCTCATAAAGAACATTTAAAGAACATTAAATATGTCTCTCTGGGGAGTTCTCGCAAGCTTACATGGCTCCATGGAGTGTCCCATATGGGTAGAGTCAGAAATTTTTCTAATTATACATTTTTTCAACACAATTGACTTATGAAGTTTATTCAGGTATAATCATCCTGAAGTTTTAAATTATCCGTAAAGACTTATTACTTTGCAGTAAGGGGTTGTTCGAAAATGGAGTTGATGTAGATTCGAAACAGAATAGGACCAAGAGCAGACCCTTGGGGAACGTCAAGTTTAATGGTTTTAGGGTTATTAAAACTGCTTCCTATTTTGACCTCGAAAGCCCAAGTTATATAATTTGTTAACAAGGATTTTGTGATCAACCATGTCAAAGGGTTTGGTTATATCCACAAAAAGTCCACTACAAAATCTTTTAATACGAGTATCTAATCCTCTGTGTAGTGTGTAGTGAGGTTGGTGATGTCAAACCACCCCTCTGCACGGGAAGGGGCACTATAGAAGAAAAGACCATATGGCCACTTCTCGACGGTAATAGATCTAGGAAGCTTATTAAGCTGAATAGGGATAAACTTAGGACGCTAATAGGAATACTGACAGAACACTGTCTCCTTAAACACGCAAATATACTAAAACGGATAAATACAGACACTTGTAGATTCTGCGGGGATCTACAAGCGGTTGAGGACATAACATACATACAGTGTGAATTTGATGCAATATCGCGTAGCCAAAGGAAATTCAAAGGAAAATATTTCTTTGAAAACTTAGAGCAAATAGACGGCACGGATTTTAAAGGCCGTCTTGGCTTTTGTAGAGAAATTAGACGTTTCAATAGCGAGACTGTTTAGGTTTTTGCCAATTGGAGTTGATTTCAACTGGACTCACAGGGAATCGCTATGGGCCCGTTTTGGTGCGTAGTGTTGTGTATTACGGCACACCCTGTTTAATCTTACCTAACCTTACCTAATCCTCTGTGTATAAAGGAACAAAATTCCAGGAACTTTCACTACACAGACGAATTTCTTCGTTTATTTTACGGCACACGTGGTTATAGCGATTATGCAAGCGTTTATTTAGTTGATTTTTGCGGTTTTTTTTCTGCCAGTTTATATTTATGTTTGATTTACGTAGAAAAGGGTTTATCCAAGGCTAAAGATTAATTTCTGATTTTTTCTGAACAGCAACACAACTTGATGCTACTACAAGGATAGAATGAAAGCGTGCAAATATAGACGTATACAACTTGTGATAGAACCTCACTTGGCACTAAGTATATGGAAAGACTACTTCCGCAGATACCTAACGACAATCGTAGTCAATGTGCCGCTGTCAGACAGATTGAACTATCCGCGCTGTATGAAGGTGAAAGATGAATTCGTCCCCAGGCCTTATGAAGTCGCTGTCACATAAGAACTTCCAATTGAATCAGATGTGCTGTAAACTATGATCAGAGCAAAGAATGCCCAATGAATTAAATCTCAGCACTGTTTGTTGAAAGGATCAAAAGGATATATTCAAAATATGAGATTTGTTAAGCCGTTTAACATTACAGTCTAGTTGGTCTATGTTTGTGTTGTATGTCAGTGGCTCCCTTGCTTGACCGATTTGATTTCAGAGTAGTGGTTAACGAGTGCCCTAAACGCTTAAGAAGTGGTCGACGAAAACAAAAAAACTGCTATTTGCAAACTACAGATTGACCATCAAGGAGCACGTAGAGAAGACCAAAATATCAATAGGAACTGTTAATGGCATTGAAGCCAATGAGTTGTGCTTGAAGTATGGCTGCCAAAAAATGCAAAAACCAACGCGTGAAATGCTTTCCGACGCTGATTTCTTTTTTCTTTAAATCATCGTTACCAAAACGCTTTTTAGTTTAAACAATATAACAGTAGAAAATAACTCAAAACAGTTAAATGGGAGCTCCACACATTAACTACAACGGACTCTTTTTGAACAAAGTCGGTTTTGACCTAATTCGTGCCGTTATTTGATCCGAAAAGAAGAGAGCGAAACAACTTTAAGAGCTAATCGCTCAGATTATGAAAAAATATTGGTAATTTCTTCATCATTTCGCCAATTGAAGAGGCGAAGACTACCTTCAGTATACATTCAAATGTCTGTAAAATAGAGCCAAGCATATAAGGCTTCACTTGTTAATCCTCAAAAAGGTATTGCACCAGACAAACTCTTGTCCAGCAAAGTCAAAGTAAAGAGCTTTAACATTCAAATGAAAGCCCACTAAGCTGGCTGATGAAATGGTTTTAGGATGCTTTAATTTGGTTTAACTTTCCTCGTCCTAGAGATGTTTCCCGAGAGAAAAAAAAAATTTATCACTCACTTTTATTATCACTTACAACCTATAGATACATGCACAGTGTGTCTACTAGGTTGCGTGATACTTCTTACTATGTTCTGGGAGGTTTTCATTTGTAAAGAGTACTCGTATAAATCTATAATTTTATGAACCCCTGAAGGGAAGTCAATATTTGAATAACTTATTACCAGTTACGACTCCAACTTATCCAACTTAGATACAATACTCTTCCTCACCGTGAAACTCATACCACATCGAATGTGAGATTCTACGAATTGGAGAACACAATCCAAAACGAGTTCCAAACAAGACAATACGTATTTTCGCACATTTTTAAAACTCGAATCAACTGTTTTGATCTTATCCTTGAAAGTATATTATTTTCTACTCTCCGTGGGTAGGACAGTAGATATCCGAACAAGAAACCTGATAAAATAGCATCTCCAAGAGCTACTGCTGCTCTTTTATTTTTATTTATTTATTTTCGGTCTTTTTTGAAGGTGTAATCCCATTCTCAGATCAGTATTTCAAAAAAGGAACTCTGTCAACCTAACCTACTATACAAGCTCCGATGTTTTCTTTAGCTTAACTTTGTTCGCGTATTTTTGGGTAGTATTGGGGGATACTTATCCGCCCGGTGAAACTTCTCATATTTCTATTGGTAGGAGTAGGCAGTCACCAAAATAGCATTGAAATGATAATAAATGCAAAAAATGTGTTTTTTTTTTTCAAAAACCAACAAAAAAAGAAGAAGAAATAAACCTGAAGCGGAGTATCTAAATTGGTTAGCTATCTGTGAAGAGGTGGTTTACAACCAACAGAATGTATGAATATTTATGAGGTTACAAAAACGAAGCCACAACAGACAAGTGTAATCGCACATGTATTCGGTTTGGCAATCCATCAGCACTTCACATTTCATCGACTTTAGAAACGGGGTGAGGTGGAAGAGATGGACTATATACTAGGAAAGAATCTATGAACTACATGAAAAAGCCAACTATGTAACTTTATCAATATTTATTGACATTGCTTTTCTGTTAGTGGGTGTTTTGTGATTTTTCGAGGATATCAGCATCGTATGCTTCATCTGCATTAGTTGCATCGCTTCATACTCGTAATTTCGAAATGTCAAGGTGTGCATGAGTAGAGTAATTTGTACCTGAACCCGAAGTCAATTTGATTCACCTTAAACACTGTACAACACCACATTACACGAAACACCTTCATCGAAGACCAGAACTATTCGGAAGAGAAAAATTTACCACGGAATTGGGTCAATGTCATAACCTTGATACCACTAAACAGGAAACGAATCTTTCCCTTTCAACCCCTCACAGCACCCCCACCGAACAACAGGTGTTCATTTGAGATTTTTTTTTTTTTATTGACAAGTGCACAACTCTAGACAGACTTACCTGCCTTCATCCTCTGTACTGCTGTCTCTTGACTGTGGGGCAGGACGATGTTTACCCAAACGCAGGACATTCCTCACAGTTCGCAATGACATTTTTTTCTCCTTTGCCATTGGAGTGCCTGGTGTGGCGGCTAATGATCCCGATGTTGTAGCTCCATTACGATTAAAAGTTGGCGATTTCCCGAATTTGTCGAATTTTAACTCGGACTTATGATGACCACTGGATAATGCCGAATGTGAGCCACCGCCTTGGCTGGAGGACATGACGCGTCGCAACAAGTGACGTTTACGATTCGCGAACGATTCACCCGAACTGTTTTCTGAAAAATAAAATCACACAATAACGTTACGAATATTCGTTATTCGGAGATTTTTAAGACACTACCGAGAGAGAAAAAAAAGTATCTTTGTATCTTTTGCTAACGTAAAAGTATCTACATCTAGTTGAATTTGTAATTTATTTTTATTTATTTTTTTTTGGTACTTTAACACACCTCGACTCAGACTCCGTTCCAGGTTGGCTATGTTCTGTTCAATGTCGAGAAGCATCTGTTGATCATCGTCCAGACTTTTGCTGCTGCAGCTTATGTTATGTTGCTCCTGAATGGGTCGAACCAAGTTGGTTGGTTCGAAATTTCCTGCCGCATCATCGGGTGATGTGTATTTTGCTTCGAATATAACAATTGCCTAGGTAACGTGTGTTGTGTTGTGTATACGCATGAGAAGAGTATAAAAAAAGAGAAAATTAAAGAGAGTGTTAAGGTATTTTGAAAGAGCTTTACTTTATGTTGAGAGAATGTGGAGACTCTGGAGAGTTCTATGTCAGTACAGTGATGGCATGCGAAGTGGTCGCGGAGTTTAACAATTATTTACCTTTTTTTCGAGTTTATAACAGCTTGAACAGTGAAGCCTGTCGGTTGATACTTATTTAGTTGGAGTTTTTAAGAAACTTATTTACACGAAAGCATTCTATACCATCGATATGGAAACCAAAAGAACCAACAATTCTCGCAGTCATTATCTCATCCGACAATTATTCACATTGTACCTAGCCATAATCTAATATTTACTAAATTTGCTGGCCACCTTCAGAGAAAACGCCAGTTTAATTATAAAAGACTCTGCTTATGAAGTTCAAAAACTAAAGGACAATCTTCCAATTCCTGTGCTTAAGAAAGAGCTTTGCGATCGACTGAATTTACAAGATATAAGCTAGTGGAAGTCGTAGAATTTGTTTTTTAATGCGGCTATGATGAAACGACATTGTAATATTAGCATCACCTATTAGTTTTATCGCACGGTTTTGAATCCTATCTAGTAGGCGCAAAGAAGTTTTGGGAGCATCTGACCAGATGTAAGCATTGTACTCCAATTTAGGACGGATGAAAGGCTTGTATATTGAAGCCAGATCAGAGGGGGTGAAATATTTCTAACTTCGCTTAAGGAAACCTAGATATTTCGCAGCATTTTTGGCGACTTCGGAAATGTGGGCATTCCAACGTAAGTTGTCATTGACACATATACCGAGAACGGAAAGTTTTTCGGTTTCAACGATACAAGTGCCATTCATGGATAATGGCTGGCATACCACCTTGATCAAAAAGTTCCCGGGATAACCACCGTGTGGCGCTCCCATTGTTCCGATTTGAGTTTTTTTTTTTTTTGATGGTACATCTTGATATCTTATTGATATTCCCTCTAAATCTTAGCTTCATAGCTTGACATTTGCAAAAGTTTCGTAGCCAAGAGTACATCTATCTCTGTGTGTGTTGGCGATTTTTTACAATTTAAATTTACAACAACGAGTTTGTATTAAAATTTGCTTAAAAAACGGATTTATTTGTGCACAAACGTTGGAAATGTTGGAAAAGTGTTGCGGCAACGATTATCTTAAGAAAACGGTCGTTTACCAGTGGCACAAGCAGTTCAAAAGTGGTCGTGAGTCAATCAAAGATGATGAACGCAGTGGCAGACCAGCGACATCGAAAACCGACAAAAACATTGATGAAGTAAAAGAAATGTTGGTCAATAACAGCAAATTAACCATCAGAGAGATAGTGGAGGACTTGAACATTGCCTATGGATTCGTCCAAGATATTTTGGTTAATGATTTGGGTTTCCGTCGTGTAGCAGCAAAGTTGGTGCAAAAAGACCTCGATTTCATGCAAAAAAGAGACCGTGTTGACGTCGAAAGAGAGATGATTTGCGATGCTGAATTCGATCCCACATTCATCAAAAGGATCATAACTGGAGACAAGACGTGGGTTTATAAGTTCGACATGCTATCCAGACATCAGGCAAGTGAATGGCGTTCACCAAATGAGCCGAGACCAAAAAAAAACCACGCCATTTTCAGTCAAAAAAAGAAGGCAATGCTCACGGTTTTCATGGATTACAACAGTGTAGTGCATCGAGTTTTTGTCAGAAGGCCAGACAGTAAACAAAGTGTATTATTTGGACGTTATGAGACGTTTGCGTGAAGCAATTCGCCTAAACAGACCAGAATATTGGGTAGAAAACTCGTGGATTTTGCACCATGATAACGCACCGTCGCACAGTGCCATCATCATTCGTAATTTTTTGATGAGAAATGCGACAAATACCATCCAACAGCTTCCGAATTCACCTGATTTGGCTCCCTGTGAGTTCATTCTATTCAATCGAGTTAAAAAACCACTACGGGGAACGCGTTTCAGCAGCCGAGAGGAAGTAATGGAAAAATCGCAGGAAGCACTGATGGGCATACCGAAAGCCGAATATATAAAATGTTTTGAAGATTGGATCAAGCGCTGGCATAAGTGCGTTGCAGTCGATGGGCATTACTTTGAAGGGGACAATATAGATTAAGATGAATAAACTTGTATTTTTTATTTTCTGAATAAATTCTGGGATCAAGGTGGTATAAGACCAAAACAAAACAAAGAGAAGAAAAAGCGTTCAGAACCTGAATGGTGCCAGAACCAAATATTTTGAACTTCCGTGCCCATGTAGAAAAAACTGCTGCAGACGCTTAATGATGAAGCGCAGGTTTACAGCAGCTATATTAGAAAGCCCGAAAACTTTTGAACATATCACCTAAGACTAGTTTGTAGGAAAACTGGAATTTTTTCAGTTTCAAGCAAGAAGAAATAAAGAAGTGTATTCGGAGTTTGTAGATAACCTCTTATAACAAGAATAAGTGAAACCAGCAATGTCCTCGAAATAGGCCTGACTGAAAATATCCAAAATATCTTATTATACCTATACTGAGTAGAAATTCTCCACCCCATCCTTGAGATTCACTTCCCAGGTAGCTTGATTAGAACCGAATATAATCAGCTTCTATTTGTGTCATAAACTGTATGTTGCCGTTTATTGTGGCGGATATGACCATTATATACACTATTGCTTCCTCCTGTTATGATAAAAAATATTCTACAGTTTGCTAACAACTCTGAAAAGAAACTTATGGCAAGCTTCACACAAGCACATATAGTATACCCAACATTAGGAACAGCCTTTATATCGGAAATTGAAAAATATTGTCAAGAACGATTGTCAAGAATTGCAGAATAATCTGGAGACCGTGGATAGAGCTGTGCGCAAACTGCATTGTGATGGATACTATATGCCAAATGGAGCATGGTTTACCAACGCGACATATCCTCCTAGGCAGAGTTCCAGGCGAACTTGATGAAAAGGCCATTGTGGGTACTTTTGATTTCATGTGCAACTCTGCTAGACAACGCTTCATTGACAAATACCAATTTTATGGATAAGAAAAGGAGTGGTGAATATGGTCCTGACTTTGAAGGCTGACTAAATGCCATATGTTAAAGTGCATTTATTCCAACTAACTGCTTAGTGCTCAGCCCTAGAAGTGATCGTCGATTGGATAAATGAAGGTTATTCTCTTTGAGAGCAATAGAAAAAATATGGCTTGTCAGCGAGGAAAGCCACCCGGGCTTACCGGCTAGGAAAACACCAATTATAACTCTACTTTAGGAGCAATTATACTTCATTTGATAATTAAATTATGCACTAGACTCTCAAAACCATTGTTATTTCAAAAATATGTAGTTTTTGGTACAACACTGGAACCCAGAAATGGTTTCGGTTAGGGTCCTTAGGGAAAAACCAATCAATTGTAGAGCGCCTGCAGACTATTCATCAGTAGAAAAGACCGAAGACTGATCACTGGCGATAAAACGGGGCCTATGCGATTAGTAAAATGCACATTATTCTCAAATATCAACTCTGTGGGACCCAGTTACAACATTACAGAATGTGGTTGCAAAGAAGAATCTTGAGAATTCAGCAAATCTAAATCAGCACTCCACTGAATTTTCCACAAAGACTTCGGTCATGAAGCCTTTAGGGCTTAATTGACGCAATAAGCTAAGCATGTTGGCCATCAGAACGATTGTGACACTTGGATATTGGAAATGCCTGAAATAACTAAGAAAATAAACGAAAAATCGTGGTCGTTGCTGTTAGCCAACCATACATAACCAATGCGTTTTATTGATCGTGACTTGCAGGTCAAGACGATGGTGAAATCATGGACAAGTGGTTTAACATCGTTCGGCTCTTTCACTGGGGTCACATGTAAAAGAAAACTTATGTCCCAGTCAATTTAAGCTTTCAAAGCCGACATCCGTGCTAATATTGATGAAAAAAATGGGCTGAGTTTCAGCTGATCTATTTAAAAATAAAATCTGTTTACTTTGTCCACTTTGCAGCGACCCAACTGTTGGTTTGTTATTACTTATTCAAAGGGAAAGGGATTTGCTAAATGTTAGTAAGAGAGAGAGAGCAAATGCTCCATACTCTCAGTGCAAATGCTCCATGCGTTAAACCGACACCACACACCCACCTCAACCTCACATCAAACTCCAGATTCTATCATCAAACCAACCAGTGCGATACGACGAGTATGAGTAGGCTGCGGATATTAGCATATCTACCACCAGTTGCTTTAACCTCGTGCGCTAGCAGTCTCATGGTCTACGTAGAAGGCCGTGTAGGTCTACACAGGAAATATTGGCAGGCAATTCTTGGAAAACCCTTCAATCTCATTTTATCCTACTACGACTGACTCCTGACTCCTACCACTTACAACCCACTGTTGTTTTTGTTAGCGTTATTGTCCTTGGGATTTTGATGATTGACATGAGGCAGCATAACAGGTTGTTATGAATATCTATGAGTCGACCTGTTACTGGAGGGGTTGTTGGACGTTCATGTCGTTTCGTACCTTTTTCGTCAAAATTCTACTTCCTTTTACTGAAGGAATGTGTTTTTCTTTTCCTTGTGATGTGATTTCGACATGGAGTTGTTCCGAGTCCTGACTCTGGATGGTTGGATGTCGTTAGCGTTTGTCATATTATTCAAAGTAATGGTCCCTATGCGGATGACGGTAGGTTTTCGGGTTTCTTCTGATTTACGGTCTCCAGAAAATTGTACAAGGGAAACATTTGATATGAGTCATGAGGGCCAACTACTATTCAACTCCCCAATGAACAGTGTGGCCCATCCAAACAGCTCTGGATAGTTACCACAGTAGAGTAGTGTTATTTTTTGTAATTGCCGTAGACGTTTTCTGCTTTTGTTTTGTTTGTACTTTCAAGGGTGGGTCATGGGAACACCAAAGGCAAGGTAAGAATAATTAAATAAAGCTCTTCGAATGTCAGAGCATGTTATTTGTTTTCCTTCTCTGGTTCTAGCACTGGTTTCAGTACAGGGGATGGAGGATATGATTTTAGGTGGGTATTGTGAAAATAAAATGGAAAAAATAATGTGAAGTGAGCGCACAAACACGAGATACTTCAGAGGGATAAGCCAACTGGAGGAGACAGGAAGTGTCAAGGATCATTTCGTTTCTGTGAAACGAGATGCGTACTTTCATAATGTGCACCAACAAATTTTGCCTTAGTCTTGTGGTTCCCAGAGAGTGTAGCCAAGGTTCTCAACAAATCGAGGGAATGTTAGAAATAATTTTAAATTGAAACTCAACTGAAACAGATTTCGTGTACGTACATACATAGGTGAATAAATTTTCTTTGAGCAGTGGCACAGTCTCGACTGTGGGCTTTTTCGGAGAATTCGGCGACGAGTTTTTAGACGAAAGCAAAATCAAGGAGGGAATGGTAATGCTTCTTGATATTTGAAATGTAGTACTCTGTCTTAAATTTATACGAAAGACTAATGGTTTCAGGATTAAGATACAGGTATCTTAAAAATGATTAGAAATAAGAAAGAGACTCTTCAGCTTAAACCTTCTGGAAGGAGGCAGAATTGTGTCTTTAAGGGCCATAACTTCTAAGTGGCATCAACGGCCAAGAAAATTGATATCGACCAAGAGCAAGAACGTTTTTTCCATTTACTCTGAAAAAAGTGTGTGGCCTTTCTATTCAAAGAACGTCGTGGCCCTTTTCGTTGACGTTAACTGAAAAAACTATTGCTTAATACTGCAATATTGTCCTGGTGGAGTACGAGAGCATTAGAATCTCTTGAATAGAGTCGAATGGCTAAATTCACGTCTGGAATCTGGGATCACACTGGGATAGCAGAAGCTAATATCAGAAGAAGAATGACTTCTTCTAGATCCCAGTGTGTAGAAGGACTTTCTGTATCCCCGGATTAGATTAATCCTCCTTCTACCGTATTTAGTTGTTTTCAATCTTTTACTCAGAAGACTTCACATTTGGCAGAAAAAGTTCACGGAAAGATTTCTAAGGATACCCATGGAACGAAATCAACTCTTTCAGCTTCTTCCCAAAATTTTATAGTCTGCCTTCAGTTACTTTCAGACTACCACTTGGGGTGGGATTGTGCCACTTTCCAATTAACTTGCTTTGTGGCCCATTGCCGTCAGCAGTGCAATCCAAAACGGTTATGGTGCTCATCCACTTGTTGAGGACACCTTAGTCAAGATTTTCTTCTACTGCATGAGTAGTCAATCTAGGTGGAATTTAAAGACACTTCGAGTCGGAGCGAATCTAACTTAGTCAGCTTACTGATGCGTACTTTATTGACCAAGACGATGTCGCTGTTTGTGTCGTCAAAGTGGGACGAACCAAAAATCGTCGATTAAATTTGTATAATGTTCCAGGTTATTGTAATAGTCCGCCTCGCAGTAAAAATTAGGCTAAGTCCGGTACAACACACTCCTCCTACACTACGAACGATGCCCTCCCATTCTATGTTGGCGTTAATCTCATACCAAGTCATTGCTCTTTTCTCGAGGAGTTCTAGAAGCTGTTTGCGGTTTAAACACTCTACATATGGAGATGGGAATGTCGTTGTTTCAGACTCTATTTTCAGAAGCAGGAAAATCGTCCTTATTTGAGGGTGTTATTTGCTCCACAATGTTTAGTTTCGCCACAGTAATCCACTTCGAAGGTAAAAAGACTACTAACCCTACTTCTGTAGCCTGACTTGTTCTAACAAAATTTTATTGATCGCAGATTCAAATACGTTGGAGTAGCTCATAAAATGAATCTACTAAGCTGTCTCTTGTCGTCATCGTTGGTTGAATGGCGAGAATTCATCGCAAGTTTGTGAGATTTTTAAATTTTTTGAATAATTCTTCTTGAATGACAAGGCAGTCATTTCAATGGTGGGACCTCAAATCGAGCTGGAAAATTTAGTAAACCATTACTCGTATATCGGATCGCGCCTTAGTCTTTGCATTGAGTGTTCATTTGCTTCCATATCTACGAGTATACTACATCTAACAGTAGCATATTCCCCTTTTATGAAACTAAGAAGCGTGCGTGCTTAAAACAAAATGTCGCATAATAGACATGGGTGTGGAATAAACCTAAATGATTCAAATGTTTAAGGGTTTCAACTACGGTAAGACGAGAAATCAGAAAGTCTTTTTTTTTGGTCTCAATCAATATTTTTCACAATAGCAAGGCTCTTGGTACTCTATGGAGATTATCGGCTGGAAGGTATTTCCGGAGGATTCCATGTCACTCCATAGGTATATCGAATTCAGTATCAGGCGGGAGGACATGCTTAACCGCTTTCCTTATAATGAGAAGTTAGAGCCTAAACTATGCCTTAACCAAATGACGTGCTCATCCGAGAAAAACTTCTGTGGATCACTCATAGTGAAATGCAAATACGCCACTCAAAATTGGTGTACACGACTCTTGAAAGATCGAAGCGAAATGTTTTCAAATAGGCTTGACTGGAACTTCTTAAAATATGTTAAACGACTCTATGTCTTATCCCTGAGTCTCATTTCCCAACTAGCATACTCAAAACCGGCACCAAAACTAAATTCCACCACCGAAGTGGAATAATAATAAATTAATAATAATTTTGACCAATAATAGCGCAGCGTGAATTTCGACGTCGATTTCCTTATCGTGTCGCGCCAAATGGGCAAACGTTCCGGCGTTTAACTACTCAACTCGAACAGACTGGAACCACAGGAGACAATGCAGGGGGTGGCCGCCACCGGAGTGGTCGTTCGGCCGATAAAATCGCGGCTGTGGCTGCCGATGCCGCTGAGAACGAAGAAACATCAACCAAACGACGGGCCACGGAATTGGGCATCACCAGACGGAGCCTACACCGAATTTTAGTGAAAGACTTACACATGTTCCCGTATAAAGTGCAAACAGTGCATCAGTTAATGCCTCCTGACCGTCAGTTGCGTGTAAATTAATGTCAAGCCATCCTCAATCCCAACAACGAAGAGGACGATTTTTATCATGAGTGACGAGGCGCATTTCTACTTAAGAGGTTACGTCAATAAGCAAAATCTTCATTTCTGGGGCACTAAAACGCCACGTGTGATGCACGAAGATCCATTACATCCACTCAAAGCCACTGTCTAGTGCAGCGTTCACGCGGGAGGAGTGATTATGTATGTATGTTTTTTTTTAGAACGCCATCGGCAATACGGTCACTGCCACTAGCGAACGCTACAGGGCCATGATAAACGACTTCTTACTGCCAGAATCGGATGAGGAGGGCTTGATGAACATGTGGTTTCAACAAGACGGTGCAACCGCATACACAGCACGAGCCACAATGGATATTGTGAAGGAAACGTTTCCTGGTCGCTAAATCTCCCGTTTTGGCGATTTGCCATGGCCAGCAAGATCGCCTGATTTAACCATCCCAGGCAGAAATGTGTATCAACAGTGGCGGTAGCCACTTGGCGGATATCATCTTTTCCATTCAACAGAAAAAGGTCGGTAAAGATTTCACCAAGACCTTTGATGTCCAGAAAGGATTTAAACAAGACGATGCGCTGTCATGCGATTTTTTCAACATCGTATTTGAAAGAATAGTGCAAAACTCACGAGCAAACACAAGAGGCACTATCGACGATATTGACATAATCGGGAGAAAGTAGCGTGATGTCAGTGTAGGGCTTTCGCGAGTATTGAGACGGAAGCGGCGAAAATGGGTTTAGCGGTCAATGAGGGCAAGACCAAGTATATGTTGTCAAGCAAAAAGAACAACCAACACCGACGTCTCGGGCAGAACGCCACCCTCGACAGATATAACTTTGTGGTAGTAAAGGACTTTGTCTACCTAGGCTCTGCTATAAATACAGACAACGACACCAGCGCTGAGATCAAGCGAAGAATAACTCTTGCCAACCGCTGTTTCTTTGGCTTAAGAAGGCAATTGAGGAGCAAAGCCCTCTCTCGGACAACAAAAGTGACCCTTTATAAGACCTTAATAATCCCGGTCCTGCTCTATGACGCAGAGGCATGGACATTATCAAAAATGGATGAGGCTGTTCTTGGTTGCTTCGAGAGAAAAATTCTTCGGGCGATCTTTGGTCCCGTCTACATTGACGGTAAGTGGAGGAGAAGATTCAACGACGAACTGTACGGACTGTACAGCGATATGGACCTAGCCAGAAGAGTGTAGATCCAAAGACTGAGATGGCTGGATCATGTAGAGCGTATGGACACCAATGCTTCGGTCCGAAAAGTCTTCGAATCCGCTCCCGAGGGACAGCGCAGTAGAGGAAGGCCAAGACTCAGGTGGCCCACGCAAGTGGAAGAGGACCTGAGCCAACTTAACGTGCGAAACTGAAGGCAGCTAGCCACGGATCGAACTAGCTGGAGAAGCTTGAACTGAGGCCCAGGTCCACCACGGACTGTAGCGCCACCTAAAGTAAGTAAGTAAGTAATTCACAGACCATCTGCGCAGCGACTATCATTAGCTAAAATCTTTCGCAATGACACCTGTTGCTGTGAAGAAGTTGAAATTAAGTTTTCTTTGCCAACCGAGAACAGTTTTCGCATAAGCCAGCAGAGGTATGTAAATGACGGCACTATTTCTTTGTATGTCCCTCACATGCACGCATTAGGCTCGCAAAGCACTCTGAAGTACTGAAGCTGGAGCTCTAGGAACTTTATCACTAAAGCCCTTACTCGTCTTTCTTCAAAAGACTGACAAATTCCATTACAAGGAATAAGCAAGGTGTACAATGAACTAATTCCTTGGGTGAGTGTTATGTTGCAGTAAAAAGTTTCTATTCTAAGACCCCTATGGAGCCTCCATGAGAAAAAAAAGTGATGAAGAGCGTATCATAAAATTTCGGTCTTGGCAGTGTGGAGAGACACTCGTTTCCTATTACTACTGTATGGACAAAAGATATCCGGAATCGAGGCACGTTCACAGTCAAATCGCAGCTCCGAAGCGGCCAATTGACATCACTAAAATGGCTGATAATATAATTACCGGACTTAGGATCGATTGTTTTATAGGCTGTGTCACGTTACGCGCCATCAAGCTGAAAATAAAGATCATCCAAGTCTGCATCTTCAATTTAATTTCACAAAAGTTCGATAATCATGGATCCATAGTGTTCACCAAGGCGTTTACCGTAGCATTTACGAAATAAAATGGCCCAATGAAGAAACCAATCAAAAATCCGAACCAAACTGTCATTCACGGCAATCACGTGCGGGTTTTACGATCCTCAGATGCGGACATTTTTTGTATTAACACAATGCCTCTTGTCACTGCTGTAAGGCCTTAACAATAACGAAGCAGATCCTTACCGTCGTTTGTCTTCAATTGTTGAGTCACTTCTGACTACAGCAGCCACATTCGGACGGAGCCCCTTGTGGACTTTTGGCCAGTATCACGAACTTTTTGCACAAACATTCGTACAGCAGCCAATTCGAGTTTCTTTTCAGTAAACGTACTATTTGGGCAACACAAACACTCACTTTTGAAATATATTTGCAATATTTTCCAACGCTATTCAAGCGTAATGCGATTTATTTCGTTCTGCCGAAAAATAATACTTTTTGACAGTCAAGATTTCGACAGAAGTGAGCTGTCAGAATCAAACATAGAACATATACAAAAAAGTTGTATTTCTCCGCTGAAAATTAAAAAAACTTTGAATATTGATTATGTCTGTCGCAAACAGAAACTGACACGGATTACAATCATTTCAAAACCTTTTTCAAGTCCTTGAATATGTACACATTTAACAAATGGACTATTATGAAGGTGATATTGCTTCCAAATAAAAAAAGGAAACAAACATACAGATATGTGTTGAATTTTATCGAGGTCGTCAAATGCTCAATCTCCTGTGAGCTGGTAGTAAATCTAAAAGTCCACAAAGTACTTTCGCAAATTTATCGTTTCACCAGCCTTTAACGGCCAAACGACCACATCTGTCAAACTAACATTTATCTCTTCTATTTGCATACAAATAAAATTCAACTTTGTGCCCGTGTTGTCTTTCAAGTAATTGGTATTTGTTGCTCCTGCCGCAAAGATATGTAACATCTTTCCGTACTTTACATTATCAAAGACAAAACAGCAACGAACTTTCCACACTTATGTAAATTCAATTCTCAAGACAAAAGTTCGAAACACAAAAACACACTCGCAAGACAGTCGCCAACTGCAAAGAAATAACACTGAAGGAGGGTGAAAAAAAAAACTATAAAACACCCCAGAGATGTCCTGAAACAGGATTCTGTTTTCATTTCCACCGAATGCTTGTTTTCGCTTTTCTGGTGGAGAAAGTGGGTAGCTGAATCCATTGCTAAGCAGGTCCGCATACAAAATTTCGCTCAAGGAAGTCACAGGCGGGGTGGTAATAGGATTTGTGCGGCACATTTTCTTTTGGGCAAAAGGAGTAAATTTAATTTATCTCTTTGGCTTATTAGTCGCTAGGAGAATCTTTTTTTATTTATCACTTAGACTCAGGAGTACTACAATCCATTTTTCTGTGTTGTGTTTTGGGCTTCTATTTGGTGTAAGAGAAGACGAAAATAGATGACACTGGTACTGATTAACGTATTATCTTGGATGTCTCTACGGCATTCCATGAGATACGTGAAGTGGGTAAAAATTTGCACAGAGCTGACGAGTGACGTCAAGAAGGGTTGAAGTGACGTGCACCAAAGAACAAGGGATAAGACCGCATGGATAGCCAGTGACCGCATGAAGACGAGGTATGATGTCAAGGCAACCACAACGGGAGTCCAGGAAGGAGATCTAGTGTGGTGATATAACCCTCATAGACGGAAAGGCGTATCAACCAAATTGCAGCAATACTGGGAAAGACCCTATAAAGTGCGAAAACGCATCAACGATGTTGTCTATCGCATTCAACGAGGAAGAGGCAAGATGACAGTGGTTCATGTGGATCGAATACATTGCTTAATTGGGCAGAATGTCGAAGAGTTTGTTCAGGGCGAACAAGGATGTTTTTTTTTAAGCTTCTTGATCTAGGATATGAGGACTTATTGGTAGCACATTCAGTAAATATTTCCTGCTCAATTCACTTCGGAATTATATGTTATGGTAACAAGTGCCCGGTTTCCATAATTTGGTACACAATCTGTCGTCAACCATCTTCGATCAACCTGTAGTCCATTGCGACCGACGAAAATCCGAAAGTTACAGTGCCTTGTTGATGCCAAAGTTTGAATACGAATATATATTACGGATTTCACATGACTGTCACTGCGAATTTCATGGTTTGACGATGAAAGCCGGCTGCTGCATGCAAAGAAACAGAGGGCATGTAAAACGGTGATGCAAAGAAGAATTAAAGCGGCTCGTGAGCAAAATTAAAGGACGACACTCCCAATAGGAAAGAAATTAGACGAGAGTTGCGAAATCGAGAAAATTAGGGTTATTGCAGGAAAGACGTGAGAAAATGCTGTCAGAAGAAATTATTTGAACGAAAGATTGCAAAAACAAACAAAGCAGTCAGTGGCGAGGATATGGAAAAATTATATTTTCAGACTGACATTCTGCTATCAGATACGATTAACTATTTAACCGGGACGATGATAGCAACAGTTTCGTAAAGTCAGTTTCGAATTAAAGACAAAAAAAACTGTCGCACTAATTCATACCTAAAACAAATGTGATGAAACGAATCCCTAAAAAATAAGACTCTAGTTCACGTCAACTGCAAAAACAATGTTGCCTTATACCAAACTATGTCATTATTTAAGAGCTTTTGTCAACCATTTTGTTGGTTCATATCTGCCTGGTTTCAGGCCCGAAAAGTCAAATTTCGACCAGTTTTTTGCATTACTGCAGAAAAATAGTTTCGAATCCTAAGTCGGCGTTCAACAAACCTCTTTGCCGATTTTATGGCGTAGCAGGGTATTTTGAAGCCATATTCAGTTTTGGCATCCTGTGGAGAAAAAACACTACTCGGAGGGGATCACTAGACATTTTATTGAAGCTTTTGATTTGATGAGAAAAAAATTCGCACAGAACGTAATTATTCAAAGCGTTTCCAACTTATTGACTATGCGGACGACATAGACATTATTGGTAAAATACAGCAAATGAGTCGTTTGCAAGTATTGAAGCAGACGCGACAATGAAGAGTCTGGCGGTAAACGAAAGAAAACCAAGTACATTCTGTCATCAAGAAAGGACACACAACATCGACGACTCTGGCATAACGTCATAATATAACGATATATAGTAGCTTTGAGGTAATAAAGGACTTCGTCAACCAAGAGCCTGGAGTTTGATCATTCAGAAGGTAACTTACCGATCCCTGTTTCGCTGTTTTTTTTTGGTCTAAGAGTGCAAATAAGTAGTAGAGCTTCCTCGTGCTTCATTACAGATCGGTAGTATCAGTTTTCATCTTTAGCGAAAATGTATGGATTTTTTTTTAAAAAAAAAACTTACTAAGGGGTGCCAGTCGATTCGAGAGCAAAGCGCTTTAGGTGCTCAACGGCCCTGTCTCAATTGATTGGGAGAATATTTTATCAAGAACTATTCTTCGGACTATACATGGACATGAATTTAGCTACAATAGTCAGAATTCTAGGACATGTAGAGCGCATAGACACCAACAGCGTTTCAGCCTGGAAAATCTCCTTCACTCTACATCATTGAGTGAAGACTATGGAGAGAAAGACCAAACACTAAATGGCTTACGCATTTGAAAGCATCCAGCAAATAACAGCGCTAGAGAGGCGCTAAGTTGAGTCAAATCTTAGCAACTTTTTTTTATTATTTTCCACTTTACGGAGTCTCTATGTCAATGAAAAAAATAGCGCCAAAGCACCTGAAGTTTGTAATCTCCATCTACTAGTTCGACGGTCGATAACAAACTTTAACATCAGTGGGTCGCTGAGTTATGGTATATTTCTGGGAGTTTAGCTCTCGAGATAATGACAGTTTCCTTTTCTTCCGTTTAAATTTACTCGTATTTTGCACGCTTTCGTAGATTAACTTTTTTACATTTGGTTTCTTGGTTTCTGGGATTCAAATTATAACGATTTTATAAACGGTGCCTCGTATTGACGGCCCATTTCAAATATGGAAAAAATGTACATCGTGCTTATTTAGGAACTTCAGATGTTTGTGTCTGTCCGATAAATGGCCGCCTTGTGACTGGTGACTATGTTGGTCGTATTGACGAAATTTATCAATGACATTTCAGCTTGTGTAGACTTAGCTTTATCAATAGCGCATCGAATTATTCTTGTGTAATTGGGATACATCTTTCCTTTCAAAAAAACTAAAATAAAACAAAAAAATCGCATGATCTTGGTCCCCAATTTATATAGACGTGGTGTGATACGAGTATAACTCTCCCTTCAAATTTGATCTCTAACAATTCCATTGCTTCGATCGTTATATGGGAGGTTGGTGATGATTCTGTTTGTAGATATAGCCACCTAGCCGTTTTTTTTTTTTCTTAAATTACCATTTTCTTGTTGCTGCCGTAAGATCCATTCTGGGAAAGTTTGACTGCCTACAAATGATGTGCCATCTAAATCGTTTAATTCGAACAGACAGGCTCTGTTGCAGATGTTTTAAGAGAAGGTCTGCAGCAAATATGTCTGCCGTTAGTGAAAGTGTAGGGAAAGATCAAAATCTATCGATTTATGGCGTATTTGCATTGGAATTTGATTCTGCACCCCTATAAAGTTCAACTCACTCAAGAATTGAACCCAGCTGGCCACGGAATGCGTAGAACATATGCCGATTGCGTGCTTGAACATCGTTTTGGTGACCAATTTTCAACCGTTTCTTCAACGATGGGGCTCATTTTTCACTCGATGGATACAAACAAAATTATGGGACATGTATTTGTCGAAAACCATTGAACCGACAAAAAACTACCGATACCGTCCATGCAAATGTCAACCGAATCTTTTAAGCATCAAATTCAAGATATGGATGTGAAAGACATGGTGGTTTCAACAAGACGGTACCGCATCTCTCACAACAAGACCGGTATTGGCTATATCACAAGAAAAATTTCCTGGATAAGTTATTTCGCGCTTTCATGGACCAAAATCGTGTGATTTGTCGCCATTGGATTTATTTTTGTGGGGCTACGCAAAAAAATGAATTAATGCATAAAATCGGCAAGTTCGAGACTCTTCGAAAGCAAATATTCGTAAAGTTATACCGAAGTTATTGCCCAATTAGAATTATGTTAGTCCTTCTCTCCCTTGGAAGACATTTGAATGATGTCGTATTGCATTCATAATAACAAGATGCAAACAATATACAGTGACTCAACTTTTTGATTACATGTTCGGAGTAAAGTTTGATTTTTAGTTGTAACTCTTCAAGTTAAATAGTTAGAGCAGCTAAATTTTCGCTCAAAATAAATGGAGGGATTATGAATCAGCACAGCAAAAGCAAACGAAAATGCACTGTTTTTTTTTGAGAATTTGCAAAAGTTCTTTGGCAACGCATATGATCAATTTGTTGACACTGTCGCATTTGCATATTGTGGGTACAAGTGTGTAATTTTCTCTGTATTTTTTGTAAAAAATAAAAACATTTAAAGTATTAAAATAAGAATCGTACC
This sequence comes from Volucella inflata, assembly GCA_928272305.1. Classification (NCBI taxonomy): domain Eukaryota; kingdom Metazoa; phylum Arthropoda; class Insecta; order Diptera; family Syrphidae; genus Volucella; species Volucella inflata. The sequence continues at coordinate 71,535,138 of OV743719.1, forward strand.
TAATGTAAATTTAAATTTCAGTTTAAACAGGCATTTTGTCTGTTTTAAGAAAGAACTTGGCATCTCAAAAATTAAGGAAGAGGAAAGGCTAATTGTTTCCAAGACAACTCATCGAGAAATTTCCCGAAAAGTTGGAGTTTCAGTGGGAGTTAGTCTGACGCTGAAAAGAATAAGTCTGGAAGGGAACCAATTTTAAACTCAAATAACCAAAGGCAGATTGAATATGGAGTATATGAAAATGCGGTCCAGAATAATAAGGCATTATACCAAAAAGATTGGATTAATGTAACAACTGAAGCTATACGGATGGCAACGATTAGTATAAGGCCTCGTAGAAGTAGCATCTTCCGACAGGTGCTGATTCCTTAAATGACGAGAATGAGCCTCTGCAGCCGAACATCTTGCAGCTCTGCTAATAAGTCCTACTTCACGCCTCCCCGTGGCGCCATCTGGGAATCTCACTAGAGGTTGCGAAGTGAAGGGGGCAAATGGCGAGTTTCCTGCGCCATTAACCAGGATTAGTGTCGGAAAAACAAAACAAGACCTTATCCGGGCTACTCCGACATATTTGGAACTCAGGCCGGAAAGGATTTCCAGGACTTAGTCAGGGTCCTGGAAAAGAGATGGTGGCGGACGAGCCCTATAAGGGCCAACGGCAGCGCTCACATCCCGGAACGGGTTACTGGCTTCGGTGTAACCGACCCCTCGTCCTAGTGGCACTCAAAGTGGAACTGGTCCTCCAGGTTGGGGGTTGTGCCGCCGGGGTAACTGCCCGGCCATTTAAAAAAAAAACAAGAAGTTACGAAGCATCAACAAGCCTCGGATATGGACGGATCTACTGTTGACAACCCACGCAAAACAATTTAAGGACAATGAGCTTCGGATATGCACGTGGAATGTTAGATCCCTTAATAGACCACGTGCAGCCGAGCAACTAGCGGAGGCCCTAGACTGCTGCAAAGCAGACATAACCGCCATCCAAGAAATGCGATGGGATGGGCCGGACAAAAAGAAGATGAAAAACTTTGACATCTACTACGGCAATTGCTATCGACGGCAAAAGCAGCGCTTATTTGGATGCGGATTTGTTGTCGGAGGCAGACTAAGACGAGAAGTCCTCAGCTTCCGGCATGTAAGCGAGCGCCTCGTAGCAATCCGCATCAAGGCTAAATTCGCCAACATAAGCCTCATATGCGCGCATGCCCCCACAGAGGAGAAAGATGACGACACCAAGGATGCCTTCTACGAGCTCCTCAACAAGACCTACGAGCAATGCCCTAGCTATGACATTAAAATTGTCCTTGGTGATTTTAATGCAAAGCTAGGAAGAGAGGGTATCTTTGGTGGAACAATCGGAAAATATAGCCTGCACAACACCACCTCCGATAACGGATTCAGGCTAATCGACTTTGCCGGGGGGCGAAACATTGTCGTGGCTAGCACGCGGTTCCCACATCTCGACATACACAAGGGGACTTGGAGAACTCCTGATCAATCAACAGTCAACCAGATTGATCACATTGCGATCGACGCAAGACACTCCTCCAGCATTATGGATGTCCGTACGTTCCGAGGAGCCAACATCGACTCGGACCATTACCTTGTTGTAGCCAAGGTACGGTTGCGGATATCCCAAACTACGCCAAGACAAACTAATGCTGTGAGAAAATTCGACGTCAGACGGCTACAATCGCAAGAGATCGCCAAGTCCTTCTCCGATCGAGTGTCTCTTAATCTCTTAAGAGGTCCAATGCCGCCAGCATCAAGCATCGAAGACCATTGGAAACACTGCCAAAACGCCATCAGAGATGCCGCTTCTAATGTGCTGGGTTTCACTCGTCCACCACAACGAAACCCCTGGTTCGATGATGAATGCCGGCAAGCACATGCAGCTAAGCAAGATGCATATAACGCGGCGCTGCTTAGAAAGACCAGAGCTGCTCATGAGCTCTATGAGCGGAAGAGGAGAGACGAGCACCGGCTTCTCAGGAGGAAGAAGAAAGAGCATGAGATGCGCGCGATCGAGGAAATTGAGAGATGCTACTCCAGGAATGAGGTTCGGAAGTTTTTCCAAAAAGTAAAAATAACATGCCGCGGAAACAAACCCCGAACCGAAGCCTGTAGAGATGAACAAGGGAACATCGTAGTAGAATCGCAGTCGATGCTGAGGATTTGGAAAGATCATTTCTGCAGACTGTATAACGGCGATGACGGACCAAATACCGCTGTCAGGCAGAATCAACCTTTCAACCTGGACGATGATGACCAACAATTCCGTCCACCCGACCTGGATGAAGTGAAGATAGCCATATCGAAGCTTAAGTCCAACAAAGCTGCTGGAGCTCTTCAAAGCGGCAGGTGATGACTTGGTAAGGAGCATACACCAACTCATCTGTAAAATATGGTCGGACGAAAGTATGCCCGATGAATGGAACCTCAGCATTGTTTGTCCGATTCTCAAGAAAGGACACCTTCTGAACTGCGCCAACTACAGAGGCATCAGTCTCCTTAACATCGCATATAGGATCTTATCCGCCGTATTGTGTGAAAGCCTGAAGCCTTTTGTCAACAACCTGATAGGTCCATATCAGTGTGGCTTCAGGCCAGGAAAGTCCACCATCGACCAGATATTCACACTACGGCAGATCTTGGAGAAGACCCATGAGCTTCAGATCGATACCCACCACCTATTCATCGATTTTAAGGCCGCGTATGACAGCATCTATAGAGACGAGCTATATAGAGCAATGTCTAGTTTTGGCATCCCTGCCAAACTCGTCCGTCTGTGCAGGATGACGATGGAGAATGCAGGCTGCTCCATCAAGGTCGGTAAAGATCTCACCGAGACCTTTGATGTCCAGAAAGGATTTAGACAAGGCGATGCGCTATCATGCGATTTTTTCAACATCGTACTTGAAAGAATAGTGCAAAACTCACGAGCAAACACAAGAGGCACTATCTTTCAAAAGTCCGTCCAACTACTCGCATACGCCGACGATATTGACATAATCGGGAGAAAGCAGCGTGATGTCAGTGGCGCTTTCGCGAGTATTGAGACGGAAGCGGCGAAAATGGGCAAAAAGGACAACCAACACCGACGTCTCGGACAGAACGTCACCCTCGACAGATATAACTTTGAGGTAGTTAAGGACTTTGTCTACCTAGGCTCCGCTATAAATACAGACAACGACACCAGCGCTGAGATCAAGCGAAGAATAACTCTTGCCAACCGCTGTTTCTTTGGGTTAAGAAGGCAATTGAGTAGCAAAGCCCTCTCTCGGACAACAAAAGTCACCCTTTATAAGACTTTAATAATCCCGGTCCTGCTCTATGGCGCAGAGGCATGGACATTATCAAAAATGGATGAGGGTGGCCTTGGTTGCTTCGAGAGAAAAATTCTTCGGGCGATCTTCGGTCCCGTCTGCATTGACGGTTAGTGGAGGAGGAGATATAACGACGAACTGTATGGACTGTACAGCGACATGGACCTAGCCAGAAGAGTGAAGATCCAAAGACTGAGATGGCTGGGTCATGTAGAGCGCATGGACACCAATGCTCCGGTCCGAAAAGTCTTCGAATCCGCCCCCGAGGGACAGCGCAGTAGAGGAAGGCCAAGACTCAGGTGGCGCACGCAAGTGGAAGAAGACCTCAGCCAACTTAGCGTGCGAAACTGGAGACAGGTAGCCAGGGATCGAGCTGGCTGGAGAAGCTTGTCCACCCCGGACTGTAGCGCCACCTAAAGTAAGTAAGTAAGAAGCTATACGACAAATTTTGCGCAGAAACGCCTTTCATGGACGCGATAAAATTAAAAAGCCCCTTTTTACTGACCGCCATAAGAAATTAAGGCTACAATCTGCCCAAAAATATAAGGATTATTGTGTTAATAATTCGGCAATGGTAATTTGGTCAGATGAAACGAAAATAAACCGTCTTGGATCCGATGGTCGCCAATGGATCTGGAAAACAGCCAGGTGAGCCAATCAGCGATCGCCATATCAAACCAACATTAAAATTTGGAGGAGGAAATCTTATGATTTCGGGATGCATGTGCATGGAAGAGGTCGGTGAATGCATTAGAGTGGTGGGTAGCATGAATGCCATTCAATACATCACCATCCTGGAGCACGAACTCGATGTGTCGGAAACTATCTTCCAGCAAGATAATGATCCGAAACACATAGCCAAAATTACAAAAGCGTGGGTGCAAAATCAGCAATTTCAAAAACTTGATTGGCCACGACAATCTCCAGACCTCAATCCGATTGAACATCTTTGGGTTGAGGCTAAACGTGCTATTTCGAATTTGCCTGGAGATTGTCAGGATATGCATGAATTATGGTACCGCACTCAAGCTGCTTGGCAAAATATCACCACAAATCAATGTAAAAAGTTAATAGAATCCATGCCAAGAAGAATAAAAGCGGTCCTCAAAGCAAAAGGAGGCCATACGAAGTACTAAGTAGGAACAATTTTGCAAAGTCAACAAATCGATCAAATGCCCTATGTTGACTTTTGTTGTATTAAATTATCTTAAAAGATGAATTTGGTTTTCATTATTTTTTATGCTCAATTTCGTTAAAAATTTCGTTAAATTATAAGCACAAATAAAAAAGTTATGAACAAAAGTCTTTTATTCTGCTAATCATATGATCAAATAGTTGAGTCACTGTATTGGAATAAAAATTTGATTGAAATTCAAATCGTAAATGTGTTTCACTTAAATCAACTTTTGAAAACTATAAATGTTTGACCATGTACAGGGCATTCAACCACCCAAAACTGGAGTACAATGACCATATCTGTCACAAAACATCTCCGCACCTGCTTGAAAGGATGCAGAACCCCGATTCTGCATTTAAACCAACGTACATTGGTATCTTTCATTTCCTATTCCTTAAAAAAATGATCGTAATCGTCACGCTATCCACTCATCCATTATGAGATCACAGTGCTAGACTGCATTCTTCCTAATTCTCAACACGGATTCCAAGTCATCAGCAAAAATATCAAACTTGCTCGGCGCCAAGGGTGCCACGTTGATCAAATAAAAACAAAAAATATTGTACGTCCGATCTGTAGTACTATTTTTTGTTGCGTACATGACTGCTACTTTTACGCTTTTAATGTAATTCCACTCCATCACCATTTATGAGTTCGTTCAAGTAAGGTACGCACTCCTAATCGGCACAAGTATGTTCCATGAAGCAGACTTGCTCTATCGACAGGCACAAGCAATTTCCGTGTTAATTAATTTGAGACATGCAATCAGCACAACGATAAAGCATATCTCATGAATTTTCATTTCCTAAAATTAATCGTTAGTCCAATCCATGTTGCTGTTTTCATTAACATCTCATTACATGAATATTCACACCTCAATTTCCAAAGCTAGTAGTCGTAATAAGAAATTAAGATTGCTTCAGACATCGCAGATATCAATCAAATAGAACTCGGCGGTCATTTAATGAAATACAAAAGCCAGACGTCTGAGTTTAATCTCTCTCATTTGAATCAGGTTTCTTTCATCCTAAAGCAAACGTTCAGAAGTCAACATAACCGATATTTTGGAAGAAAAAAATCTCAAAAATCTGAACGAGCATCTTTTATTAGATTGAAGAAGTTCGTACCTCAAACATAAGTCTACGAAGTCTCGTGACATATACCTATAGTATTTCCACATTCGATTGCTGCGATTGCAGAGTAAATGTCAGTTTTCACGACTCCCTATTAATTTCCTGCTCCCCAAAGTGGCGTCACATCGCTATTATATCCGTTGACATGATTATATTCATCACCTCATCATGCCCCTTTGTGGGTTTTCATATTGCCACCTTGAGCTTGAATATGCAGAATTTAATGAACGTCCGTCATAAGTGAAAAAGTATCTTTAAGTACTCGTACGTACGAAACTGTATCTGTATGTCTTCCGCCACTATGTTGAACGGCGAAATATGAGATATTATGCAACCAGACGTGGAATACCGACTGCACCCGGAGGCAGACCATGGCAGTGAAAAAGTTTTCTCCTCCATCAAGTTTGAAGAAAAATTGGAAGAACTCTGAGCGAGCGACTGAGTCTACCTCCACCGGTCGGGTCGGTTGGGTGCACATTTTCACAACTGTTTCGTAGTTTCTTTTAATAAGAAAAAAGTTGAACGCTGCTACGCACTTTACCCCAGATGGGACTCGAACCCACAATCCCCGGCTTAGGAGGCCGATGCCGTATCCATTGGGCCACTGGGGCGGTTGGATACCTTCGGTCGATTAAAAAAATCTAGCGGCTCCCCACGTGAATCAAAATTATTCCAAAAATCCGAATTCATCAATTCCATTTAGATACGGCACTGGAATTGCGAATATTTATTAGAAAGTGACGTCCGTAGATTTCTTTAATTAAAACAACCGCCTGCCCCTTCGAACACCACTTTTGAAAGACAAGGCTGCCCATCTCTGACCACATGGCGATGGCACCCCAAATCACAGACATACTCGTAATTCACCTAAAGGAGGGGAAAACAATCATTCGGTCGTGGTATATATGAATTGCAAATGAATCTCTGAATATAAATTCATCCGAAATTCATTCGGATTTCTCCACTTTATGGATGGTAAAATTTTGTGGAGTGTGTTTGCAACTGGATGGCAGAATTTCAACAGCCCCAGTGGCCCAATGGATACGGCATCGGCCTCCTAAGCCGGGGATTGTGGGTTCGAGTCCCATCTGGGGTAAAGCTTTGAAGTTGCATTTTGCTTTTTTTTTAATTTTTATTTTTTTTGCTGATGACAAATTGTTCAATTGTGCGTGACGCATGGTGGATTATACTTCTCGGCGATTGTTGGATGTTGTGGAGTGCGTTGGCGTCAATTGTGTCAGTTTCGATGACGAGAATAGATTTTTGCGCCAAAAGAATCTGGTTTGTCTGCTTGTTCAAGGGAATTGATGACATTTTTGAAGCGCTGTCGGTTTCGCTTTCATAAATATGTTTGAATTTGAGATGGGGCCAGTGGTACGTGGTAACTTTAGAGTGGATGGCAACAATGGTTCGTAGACAAGGTTAATTATACGCAACGAGATATTTCTGTAGAGCGACAATTAATAATTCTTGGTCTGTTACCAAAAGAATGGTGGAGGTCTGAGCGGGACTGGTACTGTAAACATAAATTGCTGTTATAAATTGGCTGGCATTTATGTCGACAGATGATAGGTAGTTTCTAAACTTAAAGCACTATTGCCCTTGGCGACTTTTATGGCGGCTGAGTGAGTGTAATTAGGGTAGGCGGCAGTCTGCTGATGCTCCTCGGGGTTGCCGTTGGTTGCTAGTTTTGTGTAACCGGACGTGACCTGCCAAAATTTTTAGGCGCGAGTGTAACATCATTGTATCAACGGTGGCTTCAAAAGCATTTGGGGTAGGTGTAGCCTTAAATAGAGATGTAGCTAGATGAATCTGAAATGCGGCAACAGCAGCTCTCTTTCCCACGAAGAATATTCAGAATATTCGACCACTTTCACCCAAAACAGGGCCTGACCACCAACCGTGGGGATTGTTTATGCGATAGCCTACTCGGCATCATAAAACGTGCACTGTTGCGAAGGAACCAAAAGCCTCAATTAAGAAGGAATTTACTGTTGACGACCGTGAACAACGTCTTTCGAATATGAACTTGATAAGGTCGAATCCTGAATAGACCGCTTGCAGCCAAACAATTAGGAAAGGCCCTCGACCACCAATTAATTTCGAGTGAAAGAAGAATTAAAAAGACTGTGACACTTACTTCGGCGGTGATTATTACAGAGAAATCTATATGCTGGAGATTTGTTGTAACCTGCAGACACCCAAGAGGTCTTGACCTTTCGATTTATAATAACTCGCTCTAAGGTTCTATCTCCCAATTTCAGCCTGATATTCGCTTAAGCCTCCACAGTGGGGCAAGACGGCGCTACTCGACAGTGTTTTTGCAATCTCCGAAGAATGACGTTAAAATGTCCGGCTTCTCCAGAAAAAAAAGGAAAAATACATTGAGAAGCATGCTCGCTGCTCCGTAAAGGCTATTTTCGAGGTCTTTGACGCCAAAAAGTGATTTATACATACTTGAGATTGTGGTACGAAACCCTCAAATCAACCCCAGAGGCAACATTTACCAATAGAACGACTATGTTGTAGACGTGATTACCTGTTGCAGTGGACCTTATTTCACGGTATGCCCTTGCATCTGTGGGAACTATCTGTCAATTCCTTTGATACCAGTTAAAGGCATAAGTTCCACTCTTGTTATGAGTAGAAGCCCATCTAAGATTTATAAGGAGGTTCCTGGCTCCCACGGTACCATGTTCTAAGTCCTGGTATGTACTACATGTGGGCTTACCACTTAGCAAAACCTATGACCAGCAGCTTATAACTGGACAAATAGTAGAAGCCTTCAGAGGAATTAAGGTATAAAAATGTTACATTTTGCGCGCGTTTTTCATTAGACAACGTCTTTAGTGGGCAAAGCCTTGATAATTGGGCATGCGTGGGCCCCACCTTTTTCTAAAAGTTAATTACTTGCGTAAGCTGGAGAGCTCGGCAGGAATATATTGATATTATTGGCGGAATTCAGCGAGCTGTCAATTGTACGCGAGATGTGACTTGTACGCTGAATTTTGCCTATAATGTCGATGTTATAAAACAAAGAGTTATCCTTGTTAACCGAAGTTTTGTTTGGCTTAAGAAGGCCAATGAGTTTAACACTTTCTCATGAAACACTATTGAAACTCTACTTAGGACTCTGACCATAGCAGCTCCTTTTTATGAGGCAACAACGAAGGTGTTTGCTGTTTCATTTGCGATAGCGGAATTAATAGAAACAGCTTAACGGCGAGTTCACATATCTCACATATGGACGGGTAGAACGAACGAACATAAAATCTACAATTCGAAGAGTATTAGACTTCTACCTGGAGGGATAAGTAAGAGATGACTTTAACCAACTTGTAGTCCGCAACTGGAGGCAGTTGAGTGGGGACAGCCTTACCTGCTGATGTTCAGGCTACCCTCAGACTGAAGTGTATTCTAAGCAAGTTTAAGGCTTTGATGCCAATAAAAATGAGTTCAGTGAGGAATCTACGGTGCATAGTATCTCGTTTTGGAAAAGTACTTTCAAAGGTCGATTTTTCTATTATCTGTTTGAGTCTGCCGAATAGCAAAAAGTCACACGGTGCCAGATCGGGTGAATTTGGTAAAGGCTAAATGCTAGTTCTATAGTTTTGGCAAGAAATACACTCATATTGCACTCCATCACAGGATGGATCGCTTTAATCGTGATGCAACATTTACAAATCAACTTTCCGCGATTGAGGCCATGTTTTGCGAATTCAAGAAACCGTCACCTCTGATCACAGTCTGGTTCTTAATAGGAAATTATCGTCCTTCATCAGCTGTTTTGCATCTTTGAGAAGCCTGTGTTTGGACCCTCTAAGAATAACAGAATGTATCGGTGAAAGTTTTCAATCGTGGGCCATTGGTGGCAACCACTTAATTTTCGAAATATAATCAGATTTGGGTAGAACTTTATTTACCAACGGATACACTTTTTCTAGCGCTGCCTTTGCCCTACTGATCGAGTTCTAATAATCTTCTTCGTCGCTTAACTAGACAGACAAAGATTTTGATGGTTTAGTGAAGGCGTTTTAAACATTTTATCGCTTCATGCAGTTCCAGCTTAGCTTCATTAGTGTGTAAAATTTAATTCTGACTCCATGAGCGGCCTACAGCTTTCTTGGAAAAAGGACAAAGCAAGCGACATGCTATCTTCAGACAACTTGGCCAGAACACCAATTTGTCGAATCTTACTGAGTTAAATATGGATTTTTCTATCTAGGCTCCACAGTAATACATAAATCAGAGGCAGAATCACTCTTGCCAGCAGGCAACATAGCCCTCTCTCGCAAGACGAAAATCTGGTCCTGCTCTCTGGTTAAAAAGTTTGGGCCCTGCCGAAAAAGAACCACTTGGCCTCGATAAAAAGTACTGCGTTTGATTTACGATTCCGGTTGTATTGAAAGTAGTTGAAGGAGGAGACTCATTCAAGAACTGTATGGGCTGTATAGCAACATCGGTGCTTACAGGAGTGTACTAATCGAATATCTGCGATGGTTTGGCCATCTTGACCAAAAAAGTTAACGACTTTAGGCAGAAGTTAAAATAAGGGTAATTAATATAAACTACTGGCGACATCATAAGTATCATTAAATGCCTTGTGTAGGAGTATGCTCAATCCCGATGTTGGTGAAAGAGATAAAAGTTTGGAAGCTTGCATGATATCTATTTCTTTCTTGAAATTAGTCCATTATGGTACTTTAAGGTTTTTTTACCTTATGTATCGCAAGTCCATGTTCAGATAAGTATTTTCTTGATCTCATTTCTCACAATCCAAATGTAACCTCCAAATCAGACAAGATTTATACTGCCACCTAAACCAGTTTAACAGCACAGCTTGGCTGTTATTACAGACGCAATCGAATCATATATGCTTGCAAGATACATATTAGCAAGTTTTTTTTTTTATCGGTGATTGAATGAGGATGTCGGCATCACAGTGACGGCAGTATCATCACATCGATGGTGTGGCCTGCGATGTCAGTGAAGTTCTCCTTGACAGAGCGAAATTCGAAAGAATTCGTAGCTTCGCAAATGGGATTTTCCATCGTAGACGGCACAGTTAGCTGATGGTAAATATAAATTGGTTGGACAAAGGGCGGCCAGTCCTGGGCAGTGGGGTTCCCAACTGCAAGTGACCGCAAGCTCGACTCGAAGCTATATTCTGATACCACAGGAGGCAGTGACTTCTTAAACTTCAGTTTCTACCTAACCGAAGAGTAGGCCCCCTTGTGGGAATCCTACCAGAAAACATCGACTACACCATACCCAAACAATGGTTTGACAAGAGCTTCCACGTAAGCATTCCCTCCAGATCCTTGTGGGAGGGAAATGACTGAATTAGAATTCAATCCACTTCTACACCGACGGTTCAAAGACTGTTAGTGGGGTTGGTGGTGGTGTTTTTGCCGAAAAGTTTAATATAAGCCTCTCATTCCGCCTCCCCCTACCACTGTTGTTCTGGCAATTAAGGTAGCCCTGTCCTGGCTGAAGAAAAATGTTATATCTGCAATGGATATCCGGATCTTTTCCGATAGTCAGGCCGCTATCAAATCCCTGGACTCATTCTGTCTAAATTCAAGAACAGTCATGGACTGCCGATCATCTGTAATGGAGATAGCGGAGCAGTTTAACATATACCTTTGTTGGGTGCCGGAACATAGAGACATTCCAAGGAATTGTAGGCCGAAGAACTTGAAAGTGGGTTGGTTTTTCAACAGCCACTTAAACCTAGCCTAACCTAACCTAACCTTAAAATCCCGTGCGGAAGCCCAACGAAGGCTAGAGCTTTCACGGCAGTTACCTGCGTTAAGCACATGTGACATCTGTCTTGCTAGGTTACATGTCGTCGCAAATAGCATTGAAATTCTGCATCCGATTCTATTTCAGATATTCAAGCACAACCTCACAGATCTGCAGCATTAGTATGCATGTTTCGCCTTTTGCAAAATAGTTATTTGCTCAATCAATTTCACCATGCTGTTTGAGAGAAAGGATGTAGGAATGACATGTCTTAGACTGTAGTCACCTTAGTCGATCATGAGAATACTCTTACTGTGTAACAGCGATCTATAGAGATTACAGTCCTTCTCAATTCCTTACGTATTCGATGCAGATCTGTCTGCATTCCATCTACGTACGTCATAGCGCCTTCCCTACCTTATGCTTCTTGCCAAAGCGGGTTTATTTAAAGACCTGACACAGTAATCACGGATTGTATCTCTTAAGAAACCCATGGGAACAGGTATGCTGTCAATGGCTAACATCTTATTTAGTCTCCAACATATTCATCGTTTATCATAATTGCGTCTTAAAGACTACCCTGAGATAACAAGAAGTTTTGAATTACTTTCGAGCCTATCTTGACAAGTTAATTTTCCCACACTCATCCAACTGACATCGAAGAATCATGTTGGTGCTCCCATACAGGCAATATCTCATTCAATTTTTTTATTATTTATTTTTTTAATTCGAAAATTCCTTTGAAGTTAGAGGCAAATCTCTCTGCTAATCTCTGTGCCCTTTAACGAACTACTCCGCCTGGTTTTTGGATAATACATTTCAGCTCGTACGGGTATATCCCTGTAACTGCCGTGGGGTATATAAAGAAAATAAACAAAAAAACGTAAAACGTCAACCGCATACATACGTACGCAAAAGCTTCTACATACGTCAGAGTCATGTATTTAGTTGATTAACTTTTTTCTTTTTTATATTTCAAAGGACATATACCACCTTGTTTAGTTCTGCGTTTATTTATGCATGAGTTTACTTTGGATAATAACAGGAATTTCATTCCATAGCATGTGGTGGTGAGGTTTGTAACCTGCTTGGTATGTTCAAAAACCGAACTTTTCGAAGCGAGGGATAGGAGGGTTTTTGGTGTAGAAAGAAAATCTGAAATAGTTTCGAAGTATGCATGAAAGGAAACTTCCAAATAGCTTGAATGTTTGGAAGATATTTGGGAAAGTTATCATTATGCATCAAGAGTTTCCGAGTTTGATTTGAGTTTAAAGTTTCATGGATCCATTACGACTTGCTGCATCCAGAAATGAATCGCATCAACATCAGCTAATCGTTGGTAAATTGAAGATGTTCATATGCATTTCTGTGGTCTTTGAAATGTTTTCATTTAGATTTAAATGTTTATATTGCACTTAAGATTTATCGAGATATGTGCAGTATCTAAGGATACATCGAATTGCATGGGGTTGTGTGTATTTGACTTTATGCTCTTCGAATTGCAGCTAAAACGCTTGGAGCATGGACTTGCGGAAGACATCCTGCATGAAGTATAGAAGTGTAGAAGTATAGTATAGAACGGGCGACCTATAGGATAGTTTCCTGCTTGGGTACTTCTGCTTAACCATTAAGACATTTGTACTGATGACTTGCATCCCATGAGCTGACAAGCCAATGAACATAAACCGCTTTGTGTATGTTTTCTTTGATTGCAGCAACCGGATCTTTATTGCAGAATTGTCTGCCTATTATAATTTGACCTCTCAGATTTGACACCACCTTTGTCCTAGAAACAGGAGCTTAACATTCTCTTTTACAATCCTTTTGGGAAGGTGGAAACCTTTCATAGGCACCAACGGTCCGACGTCCATTGGTAGTGTCAGATTCTTACTGACTAAAACCACCTCCCAGGGAATCTTTCCGCTTATTCCCTCGCGGAACTACCGCTAAGTACTCGTATTACTTCGCGAGGGACGGATTTGAGCTTTTTGCTTCGTCACGGGATGCTTAGCTAATTCGCGTTCCGTTGCTGTTGTACATTATTCGTACTGCTGCATGGTTCACACAGCCCAAAGATCTTCGGATTTCAACATACATATATTGACCTATGTTTTCCGGTGTTGGCCGTTCACCAAATTCTTCACATAATATAGCTCTTTCGTTTGCATACCGCGCACATTCGAAGAAATTGTGCTCCACGTTCTCTGCCGCGTTTACGCAGCAAGGACAAGATGGAAACAACCGTGACCCGTCAAGAACTCTGTAAGATAGTAATTCAGTTCGCCGTGTTTTCGTTTTACCTAACTTTCAATCCTTGGGATTAGGCTGTGCTTGTATCTCCCTTTTTGGGACTCGTTCCACTGTTGTTGCCACGCTTCTATACTGCGGCTTCTTTCGAATTTCTTAGCTTGGTTTATGGATATCGATTGGTACCATAGAGGATAGTACCAATATCGCGTCGTAGGATACCGTTCGAAATGCACTGCTAGTTCGCAGTGCAATCAAGCCGAGCATCAATCATCATTCCCAGGTATTTTATAAATACGAGTAGGCTATTGCTTCGTTGCAATACAACTCGATTTCTTCAAGTCGTTTCGCCACGACTACAACAGCAATATCGTCCGCGAAACCTATAATGGCGGCTTCCCTGGGGACTGGGAGTCTTAGAATGTCATCATATATCATGTCCCACAGTAAGGGACCTAACACTGATCGTTGGGGCACGCCCCCTGTAATTTTATACAATTTCGTTCCGTCGCCGGAGTCGTAGAGGGGCAACCTATCGGTGAAGTAGCTCCTGATCAATATTAATATGTACCTCGGTACATTTAATATTTCGAGGCATTGTAAAATGCCTGACCAGTTCGCCGAGTTAAAAGCATTTTTCACGTCAAGTGTAACCACGGCCCAGTACTTTTTACTGCCTCCTTTCCATCGTCTACCTTCTATGGTCGATTGGGCTTTGTCTATTACGACCTTAATCGAGTCGATTGTCGATCGGCCCTTTCTAAGGCCGTGCTGATATTTCGTGAGTCCATCATTGGTTTCAATGATAGGCTGTAGTCTGTTGCATATGATTCGCTCTAATATTTTGCCCATAGTGTCGGGCAAACAGAGTGGCCTATAAGATGAGGGCTCCTCCGGTGGTTTATTTACTTTTGGTAATAATACCAACCGTTGGTATTTCCATTGTTCCGGAAATATTCCCTCGCTTAAGCATGCCTTATACATGCTAACGAAAACGTCTAGGCGAGCCTTCATCGCTATTTTTAAAGCCCTATTTGGTATGCCGTCTGGACCAGGTGCTTTAAGATCTTCTACCCTCTTTATATGCTGTCCTCAGTATCAAATGTCTATCCGTATCGCGTCTAGACTGTTGGTATTTTCTTCGTGCCTTAAGACAGGCTGATGAAGTTCCTTGATGTCGTCGTTCCACCAATACATTGGACGCCGGCGGTTTTGTGTCCCCGTTCGAGCCACTGATATATTGCAGGCAGAGTACAGTTGTCGCGTTACTTGACGTACGATCTCGATCGCTGTTCTCCCTTCAACTGAAGCTTCAGCGATTGCGTACTCTAAGAGCTCCTCATCTAAGGTGTTTACGTTCCATTTCGCCTTGCTAGTTTGAGACTGAGTATTTCGAGATCGTGTAAGACTAAGGAGATCAATTATAATTGCGTTATGGTTCCTGTGGGTGTAGTGATTGCTGACGCGCCAAGTCGTATGCCTAGATAAGCTACTACTAACGAATGTAATATCAACAATCGAGCCTGCACCCGCTCTACTGAACGTGTTCGCATTTCCCATATTAGCTACGGCGACATCCAAACTAGAGAGCGCTTCAAGTAGAATGATTCCCCTTTTATTCGTTAGCACCCTTCCCCATTCTACTGCCCATACGTTAAAATCACCGGCTATATTAATTGGCGTATGATCCTTAGCATCAAGAACTATGCTTTCGACGACTCGTTCGTATTGCTCAATAGTAAGGCTTGGAGGAACATGACAACTGTATATGTATATATCGTTTAACTTTGCTCGTACGAAGTAGTTTTTTTCGCCGAAAGGTGGTATCTGAAACGTGGTATTACCACATGCCCATATGGAAGCATTTTTCTTCGCATCATGCGCCCAGTTACCAGAATTAATGTTGCAATATTGATCTAAGAGTATTGCAATGTCGACATTTTGCTCATGGACCGTTTGATGCAGTAGATCCTGAGGTACCTTACAATGATTTAAATTAAGTTGCAAAATTTTCATTTTCTCGCGTGTAGGCTCTCAATTGCTTTTTCATACTCTGGCCACCTAACACTACCGGTTATATGCCCAAAGTCTACTCCGTTTGCACTACAGTGCAAGAATTTTTGTTTTGCCTTGCAGTCCTTCAATTTATGCCCATTTTCTGCGCATCAGAGGCATGCATTCATCAATAAGGCTTTTGCACGTTCTTGCCGTATGTCCAAAAACGAGGCATCTAAATCATTTCTTTGGCGAAATTTTTCCTCGGATCCTGAAATTGATCCAACCAACGCGTACTTTTCCGGCGGTAAGTAATCTGTAACCGATGTCTACAGGCAACCATATGGTGGCCGCCTGAGTCCCACCAAAACTTTTCCTCATTGTCTATACTGCCGGCGGTCTACTTCTTCCTTCGACGTTACTTCGTCTATGTCCTTGCATTCGAGGAATATCTTGTGCGTGACTGAACGAACGCTAGCACTTTCACCTAATGAATCGCCGATTTTGTCTTTTAGGCTCTTAGTAGCTATCTCGGGGGATTTTTTAGCGCTAAAAGGAAGTCTCCGCCTGCTGTTTTCCGGATTTGACTTACCTTTTTTTCGACTTCTTTTAGGCTCGTGTGCGATTTTATAGGTGGTTTCCACAAAAGGTCAGCGTACGTAATTTCGCCTGTTCTTTCTTATAATAATTGCGTCGGGACGTTTGGCCTTTGGTGCATGATTATTCCGAGCACCTCTTTCGACTTTCGTCCACTCGTTCGTTTTCATTTTGGCAATGTCTTTGAGCGTGTGGTTCTTCTGGCGCTATTCCTCGCTTTTTCTTTGGAGATAAAGTCTTAGTAGGCTGTTCCGCAGGGTTATAAGGTCTGTCTTCTTCCTTTACCCTCTTTGCAGGGCGGTACCATTTAATTTTTGGGCTTAGGGATTTGTCAACTCTATGCGCTGAGTTGTTTTCTGGCAACGATGCCACTGGTGCTCGGCGTTCCTCAAGACGAAGATTTGAGAAACTTTGCCTCGACTTCGGCTTCCCGAAAAGCAGACTTGATTAAACTTCCGATGTTTTTGATATTACCGTGGACGTTGTGCTTGCCTTTATAAATAGCAATCAACTCATCAATTTTTGCACCCAGTTGTAACATTTTATTTCGCGTTTGAGGTGGAGTCTTAGTGGTTGGCGTGACCATTGGCGTGACGTGTTCCTTAAGGACAGTTGTTTTTGGTGGTGAACGCGTGACCCTCATACTTTTCTTGAGCGGATCTGTCTCGAGGAGATTCTTTGTAGTATTACTACCTACGGGGGCCAAGGTTGCCACTGCCGTAGGAAATATTGACATTTCTCACGTGTTTTACAATCCTGTTCCCTACACGAGGAATTGAAGTCTCTGACCATAACCTCTTTGTTAATAAAATCGAACTTTTGTATACGAGTACATCTTCAACTAAAATCAATTACCAAGAAGTATCCACAAATGTCAACGAAACAAAAACCATAGATAATTCGACCAAATACGTTTCATCAGTACTCGAACCTCCTTGAGAGTCTCCTTGTAGCTGTACTCGAATGTATAGGGTGAACCACTTTAGCTTCACACTCAGATACTTACCTCAATCGGTTTGCTTGTGCTTAAATCAACCAGTTGGTCCTCGATACTAACGAATCCGCTCTCAATGAGCCCTGAAAGTGGAAGAGAAAACAAAATACAATAACAAAGTGTATTTTTACGACAATATAAGGATATTGCTTTCTAAGAACAGTAACAGTTCGAACATACAAGTATGTATGGGTACCCCCTGCTTTGAGGAGGATTAACTCTTCAGGACATATTGACATATCCATACAAGCATAGCACACAACAACCGAACAGTTGCACTTAATGAGAGTTCGAGTAATAAAGTTTTATTTCACCTCTGTTGTCAAAGTTTATCGATTTTGGACAGATGTTGTTGCAATTAAAGGCGAAAATAAAAATATCCAATACGAACGAGTGGATACATGCAGTTAATAATTGTCTTGTCTGGAGCTCATTCCAGGATACACGTTGAAATGGCTTTGATAATGACCATGACACACATTAGTCCAAAAGAACTTCGATCTACGAGTAAGTAAAATCAGCAGGCCAACACACAGTTCGTTCTATGTACTCGTATGTCGCCGGTACCCTAACAGTACATGCCCGTTGACAATCTGTCTCAATTTGAGATTATTAAATTTATTTCCCAACAGAAACTCTGAAAATATTCCTCAATGCTGTTCAAGAGCACCGGGTCAGGATCTAGACAAGGTGAAATGGAATAATGAAAAATAACAGAAAATTTGTTCTAACAACTTTTCTCATAAAACTCTCTTTCAAACGAGTTTAGGTTCATTGAGTTTCTTTTGAGAAGATGTCGGGAGGAAAAGTTTCAAGCATTACCCAGGTCAAGTTGACGTTGAGGGAAAAGGATACCATCGAGGCTGGATGGTTGGAGAGGATAACTTGGTTAGCAATGAAGTTGATCTAATATTTTGCATTGGAGCAATATTTGTCATGATACCTACGGTACCTTATCGTATTGCAGATGTCGTTTCGTTCATGAGAAGGAAAATAACTTGTTGAAGAAGGTTAAACTAAAAGATGAAAGCCATTCCCGATGATGTTGTTTTGAATCGATTCTCGCAAGGGATATGCATGCCAGATGTAGATTCTGTGGGTTTTGCGACATTTTTCTGCCTTTAGGTTAGAGGATGGCAAATTAATTTTTGAAAGGCTTGATGTTTAGGAAGAAATATGCTTGGGGACACAATCAGAAAAGAAATTAGTTTTATGTTCAGTGGGCTAGAGACAGTGGTTGGTAAAGGTTATTTAAATATCGTTGAGGTTTAGAACTCCTTAAAGCATAAAACTAAGCCAGCTGGTTTGTCACATCGTTGCGCAAGAAACTAGTTTAAATTTTTGTTTATACTAGTTTCTAGGTTGTGAAGACTATGACCATGCATCAATTTCAGATATTGCACTTGCTTTGTTTAGCCGAACACTACAATATTCTATCGGAAATGTGTTACGTTTAACGAAAAGACGCACGGCAGATGATCAGATCAACAGTGACTTCAAGTCAGCTTGAGGAAGTGCGATGACGATGACATAAAAAATAAAATGACGACTATAACTTTTGCATACTATTGTCGCCACTACAGAAAACAGAAGCAACATCTACTGAATTTACATATTTATATAAAAGGTAAACTGAGGAAAGGGAACTTGAGTTTCGCCGTGTTTAATGAATGCATTGTTAAAATTTGTAAGAGAGCTAAATTTAAACGATGCTACCAGAGAATAGTTCTTCGACCTAAGCAAGACTTAGAGTTTAGATTCTCAAGACTCGAATTTGGCTGCGTGCGTCATCCTAACCAGACCAGAAGCTTAACTCTAGATTATATGACTCTCCAGTATGTCTGCAGACCAAGCAAATACTTTTCGGCAGCTCTATAAAGTTTGCGACTACTGTTTCTCAGACGAATTGACTGTATACTGCTTAGATGTACAGCAATAGAATACTAGCCTTTAGCGTAGAACCTAAGTGCATTAGTCGCGCAGCATCCTGTGAACCCGGCGTATACTACCTGGCGTAAGATTATATGTACTCCGCGCTGGTGTGGTGGGTTCTGTAGGGACCATAGTTTTGAGTTTTTAGTTTCCATGAAGGGCTGAAAAATGCCGATTAAGGAACATGGATTAGATCTTTGTCAAAGTGTTCTATTTCGAAAGAAAAATAAAGGGTTGCTGGGATTTGAAGGACTGCGGGCCAAAGCTAATATGGGCAACGTGAACATATGGCAACTGAATAAAACATCAGCGTCATACGGCCAATCCACGAGCCCACTAAACTCAGCTAAATAAAGAGGCATTAGTCTTTTATATCGCATCGCAATATCTGATCTGTTCTTTATTGCAACACGCTTTGTCCAAAATGGAAAATGTACCCTCGGTGTCCGCAATTGATTAACGCTTTACGGCACATCCTGGATTAAAGCCAAAACAGTCGCAAAGGGAGTGAGGGGCCAAACTACCACCTCTTTATAAGTTTTAATGCCGTACATTACGAGGGTTGTCTAAAAAGTTTCCGACTGCAACGTAAAGATAGCGGCACTCTTCAATAAAAGCTGGTGAATGCTAGTTGTGCATCTTTTGACAGCTACTTACCGAAGTTTCAGTCATTTTAGACGCGCAGTTTTTAGTTGACAGTCGTTTTTGTGAGTCGATGTGAGTGTTTCTTGTGAAAATGGAAAAAATTGAGTATCGAGCTGTTATTAAATTCTTGTTTTTGAAGGCAATACGCCTACGCAAATCAAAAATGATTTGGACTCTGTGTATGGGGACTCATGTACAACAGTGAAATTTTGGGCAGCTGAATTTAAACGTGGCCGTAAGAGCTTGGGAGATGATGAACGTTCGGGGCGTCCAAAAACTGCAACCACTGACGATAACATTGCTAAAGTTCACCAAATGGTGTTAGACGACCGCCGAATTAAAGTGAGGGTACTAGTTGAGGTTATGAAAATGTCCAAAGAACGTGTTTGTTACATATTAAATCAAGATTTAGACATGAGAAAGCTGTTTGTTAGACCAAAAACGTTGTTGGCGCAGTTTAGGCGCAATAAATCCGAGTTTTGCGCCGATTAATTACTGGATACACCATTATACGCTCGAAACAAGAATTTAGTCAAAACAGTGGACTGCAAAGGGCAAAAACTGTTTTTTTGGCTGGGACAGCAATGGCGACTGTTTTTTGGGATAGTAAAGGAGTTATCTCCAAAAAGCAAAAACCATTACAAGAGCATACTACGCATCATTACTTGCCAAGCCGAAGGCAGAAATTGAGGAAAAACGGCCACATTTGCAAAAAAAAAAATCCTGTTTCACCAGACAACGCGTCGGCTCACACCTCAGCGGTTGCCATGGCGAAAATCCATGAATTACGGTTTGAACTGCTTGACCATCCGCCTTATTCACCAGATCTAGCCACAAGTGACTTTTTTTTGGTCCCCTAATCGAAAAACTGCGCTCGAAGAACAGAGATTTTCATCAAATGAGGAGGCAATCACCTTCGTGAACAATTATTTTGCAGAGAAAAATGCCAAGTTCTGTTTGGACGGGCTAAAGAGAAGTGTGTAGAGTTACAAGAAGACTATGTAGGGTCAGAAACTTTTCAGACAACCCTAGTTATTATCCATTAGAACAGGCCATATAGGGCTGTGTACGTCTAGTTTTGATATCCCTGAAAAGGTCCTATGATGATGGCGAACGCTCACTGCTGCTTCAAAGTAAAACCAAGATTAAGCCTAGACGATGCACTGGTATGTGACCTTTTTGACATCCTACTCGTAATTGAGAAAATTTGTGTACTCAAACGTCAAAGTCTTCGTAATTACTTGCATACGCTGATAACATCTGCTTAAACTGAAACAGAACATCGTACATGCCGGAGCTTAAATCATTTTGTCTATTACTCAGAGCATGAACCCTAAAAAAGATAGTTTGGCAGAAGTCGACATTTTTTAACAGCCAATACAATACAAGCTTTATAGGGATGTCAACCTGATGAGAAAAGTTCGCATGAATGGCCTGATATGGCCAGAGACTTTGGTTTCTTTCCATTGGGGCAACACAGTAAAGTGAGGCCACGACTGAATTATCTTGGAGTGTGCAACTAAAGGCAGAAAGCTAAATACCGCGGTTTCTAGAGAGGTTTATTGGTTCAAATACAGCCCCGAAGTGTAGTGCTATCTTAGTAAAACGTGTAATACAAGAAAAAGTTTCGTAGGTACTTTTAAAAAGTTTACAAAGACAATTTGACGGTAAGCGAGAATGATGTTGTCACACACGTAAAAGCAAGAATGGAATGAATTTTTTCTTGAGCTCTTTTGACAGCTCTTTGATGGGCGCGTTCAGAGCCCGCCAGACATTTAGCGCCCTCGACCGCTAGAGCGCTAAGTGTTCTCCGCTATATGCTACTCCGCTACACTTCAAGCTACGCGATGGAGAAAAGACGTGTTGGTAAGTTTTTGTCGTAATTTTAGTAAATCATTTAGATTTTCACTGTTTTATGATAGTTACTGCATGTGTAAACTGTTGTATGTGAAGTACGCAATCCATTTGTGCGTTGATACTATGTTATACCTTTGGTCCTAACGCGGCCATTTGGATAGCTCCGAGTAAGTTTTTGAATGCTGTTTTCATTTGTTTGCGGGAGTTTCAGATCGTGAACTTCAGGAATATTTGGCAGTTTTTGACTCTTATGATTCCGATTTGGACATAAAAATAGATGGAAAAGACAAAGAGATTGTGGATTAACCTTTAACTCCTCAAGTGTCCGATGAAGACCAGTTATGAAGTCAGAAGACGAAGAAAATAATATTCCTCTGAGCCAGTTGCAAGGCATATATCCAAAGTGGCTACACAAAGAAGATTTTCATGCACATCCGACAGAAGACATCCTTGAAGACACCAGCGCCCCTTTGTTAACTGTACGGAAGCGATTTGATTACTTTTCGGATTTCACCTTTTTTGAAGATTTAGCTGAGAAGCCTAACATTGCTTAAATGGCCCGCTATGGCACACAAATGCAGGCAACTCCGAAGGAAGTCAGACAGTTTTGGGGAGTCAGTCTTCCATTATTATTGCTGAGATTTCCACGTCTTAGATTGGCCCGTACAAGGTTGTACCATTTTCGGAACAATTCGCGGCCTTTGTGTGATACGGTTCGCGCCAAATGTCTTCAATATGAAAGACCTACAAATGTCAGCATTGATGATCAAATTATCCCATTTGAAGGCCATGTAGCAATGCGACAGTATATAAAGGGGAAACCTAATTCTGTTGGAAACGTTCCTACATCCGAGAAACTAGATGTTGGAGGTAAAGTAGTGTTGACTTTAGCTGATTCCTAAGCACAGAAAACTCATATTTATATTGATCGCTATTTAACCTCTGAAAAATTGTTTGATTTACTACTTAAGCTATGGAGAACTCTAGCCTCTGGGACTATTATGGCCAACCGAATTCCGAATATCATGCGATTAAGAAAAGATGCAGATCTAAGAAGGGAACGAGGATCCCATGATCAAGGAGTTCTGTCTCTATTTCTTGGTTTGACAATAGACAAATCCATTTCGTGTCTTCTGCTCGCGGTGTCTAGCCTATTCAGAATTGCCGTCGTGTGGATCTGCTGGATCGAGTGATTGCAAAGTATATAATAAGGGGAAGGACTAAGAAATGGACAATTAGACCTTTGCACCATTTTTTTTCGATTTTTTATGGCTTCCTATTGGATTCAGTACAGAGAACATACAAAACTCAACGGATGGCAAAAAAAGGATATACTGTCATTCTTTTTCTTTCGTTTGGACATAGCTGAACATTTAATACACTGTGGTACCAACGACAATGCAACTCAATCTGATAAACCGATTTTTAGCGACTAACCACATGCTACACAACGTAGAATGGTGCCTCTACCACCTTCAATTGCAAGAAAGGGCAACGATTTACGCAAAAAATAAGAGTATGTGGGAGCGCTGGTTTTCTGTCAAAGTTAAAATTGCAAACATAACTTGGAACGGTAAAAATTGCCAAATGGGCCAGATAAACTACTCTTCTTCTTAAGTGGCTCTACAGTCCAGGGTGAAACTCGGCCTCAACCAAAAAGGCTCTCCAGCTGGCACGATATTTTGCCAGCCGGTTCCACCAGTCCAAGTTGGTTGAAGTCCTCCTTCACTTGTTCGCACCACCGTAAATTCGCCCTTCCTCTGCTACGTAGTACAGTCCGTATTTAAATCTCCTTCGCCATTCCCCGTCAATACAGACGGAACCAAAAATAAAACGTAGTATATTCCTCTAGAAAGGGCTTCATCCTTTTTCAATAATGCCCATTCCTCTGAGGTCATAAAGCAAAACAGGGATGACTAAGGTCTTGTATCGGGTTTTCCAATAGAGACTTGACAACTTTGAATTTAATTTGTGAACGCACTCTTTCACTAATCATCAAACTGTCACTGTCAATTTAGTCCGTAAACTCAACATTGTCATCATGGTAAAGTACACGAACGAGCAACGTCTGCAAATTATAAAAATTTTCTACCGAAATTCGGAGTCGGTGAGTTAAGAGCGTTTATTCCAATTTTCGCTCGTAATTCTCGCCCTAGTAGACAGACAATAACAAGTTTATTGCAAAAATTTGAGTCTACATATTCGTTGTGTGATGTTGCAGTATCAGTGAAACAACGGGTTGGTCGAAGTGTCGAAAATATCGCTGTCGTTCAGACGTCCGTAGCAAACATTCCAAATCAGTAAATTCCACGGCGTTCTCAAGAATTGGGCATCGCTCAGACCACATTATGACGTATTTTGCTATTATTTTTGGCCCGAATTGGAAGATATGGACTTGTACGGCATGTGGTTTCAACAGGATGGTGCCACAAGCCCCACAGCACACGTTACAATCGATTTATTGAAGAGTAAGTATGGTGACTGTGTTATCTCAAGAAATGGGCCAGTCGATTAGCCGTCTCGTTCGTGCGATTTAATGCCGCTTGACTATTTTCTGTGGGACTACGTTAAGTCATTGGTTTATGCCAACAAGTCGACGACGTTGAAAGAGCTCAGAGCCAACATTGAACGGGAAATAGCGGCCGTTTCGGCCGAAATGTGTGGCCGAGTCGTTGAAAATTGAGTCCAACGAATCGACCGCTGCAAACGTGCCCGCGGTGGCAATATGAACGGAGTCGAGTTCCATTCATAAACGTTTTGATTGTACTTCAAGCCGATAATAAAGTTTTTGAAATATCTCAAATGGTTTGCGTTTTATTTGAAAAAACAGTTTTCAAGTCCTTATTGGAAAACCCTTTACAATATAAAGCCAGTTTGGCCAACGGCTGGCAGGAGTTATTCTACATCTTATTTCCGTGATGGGGCAGCCAAGGTAGACAAAGTCCTTAACTAAATTTAAGTTGTAGGTGCCAATTGTAATACAGCTCGTCCCTGTGCACGCTGAAATAGGTGGCTTTAAAGTCGACCAACAGGTGATGGGTGTCGATCTGGAATTCCAGGGTACCGTAGTGTGAATATTTGATCGATAGTAGACTTCTCTGGCCTGGTATGGACCTGTCAGACTGCTCATGATTGACTTCAGCCGATAGCACAATATGGCAGAGAAGATTTTGTAGGCGATGTTCACGAGACTGATTGCCCTATACTTGCCGCAATCGAATTGATCTCCATTCCATTCATTGGGCATTGTTTCTTCAGTCCATATGTCGCTGATGCGTGTTCCTAACAAAGTCATCTCAAGCTGCTTAAAATAGCTCAGCTGGAAGCCCGAGGCATGTGGTTGTGTCTGAATTAGTATTGTTGGGAAGCTTTTGATAGGCGCAATCCAGTTCCTTAGTTTATTCCCAAGGACAGCTGCCATTAACTCATGGTCGAGTTTGTCCACCACTGTTACTTTTTCCAGAACCCTGACTAGTAATGGAAATCCTTATGGACATGGGCTCAAAATATTTTGCAGTAGCTCGCAAATGGTTTCACTGTCCGGTTTTTGACGCCGCGGTTGACTCCATCGTTGGGATTCTTCAGCCGGATATGCCCATTTTGAGCAATTCTGCTCCACATTTGAGACGCATGCTTCAGCCATCAGAGTAGTAGAAGCAGGCTCTTCTGATATATAGGTAGTCCATGCACACTGGAAGGTTCGCAAGGTTATACTCTCGCTGGTTACAGTGTCTTGTTACACAAGTACAACAGACTCAGCACGCCCATCGTTAGCGCACGATAAATAGCTATCCAGGGGCACCACTAGGAAGTAATGCCCTCCAGATAAACTATCAGCAGAGTTGAAAAGCACCAAAGTTGTTTGAATAGTTTTTAACTGAATTATAACTTCATTTTTGCAATATTGTTGAGAAGGAAAAGTGAACAGATGTGCTCTTACTTTTATGCTAACCCAAGTTCTCTTTATATCTTGCACAACCACGCTCATGTAACTGACTCATCGTCACAGGTGTTCCAATTTATTCCGCTTGAAGTGTACTACAGCCCCACGATGGAAATATCAATCGCGGTGCAAAAATAGACTTGTTTATAGAGAATGCTTCACTATGTGCATCCACAGTAATAATATCGTCCTGACCTAATTCTCCAACAATATACTCGTACAGTAGAAATCCTTCCACCGTTCGTTTAATCCTTAATACAGTCACTAAGCAACTTTAGTGCTGTACTTCGTAATAGCAATAACTCCAGCACAACACCTGATGCGCAACCAGGTATCTAATTGCAACCATTTATTTGTGTCTAGTTGTGTACAGTGGTAAGGTAATCGTTTGACGTGGTTATAATTAGGTGCTGCCGCAAGAACATTATCTGACCTAATCACTTCCTTTTAACAAACAGTGTAACCACATATTCGTTACCCTAAATTAGCTCCGACTATACACATAAACCATGTGTCCTATGTGCGAAAAGAAGGAGTGCGGTGCAGAAATGTAGTCGAGTCTTTCGGGAGATGGATGTACTAAAGTTCGCATGTGACCAGCAGATTCGTGTTCATAGTCGCATTCGTACTCAAATTGCCCTTGACCGTAATGTAAGTTTGTGGCACAAGTGTTGTGTCGGTCGTTTTCGTAGTTTTTCGTAGTTCACTTTCCCCGTCTTATTCCGTAATTTCTAGGATGCACTTGACCCACTTTCGAGGCGACTTTTACATACAAGGTTAACACAAAAAGTGTCTCGGTGTAGGCGCATGTCATGAAGTGGAGTTGAATATTTCATGGCGCTCATCCTGAATCCGGTTGGTTGTATCTACCTTAAAATATATTGTAGATACTTTTGGAAGATGTTTCCTTTTTCTTTTGTAGGGAATACCCAAAAAGGGTGTCGTGACTCCTTTTTGCAACAAGCTTCTGCTGGAGCATTTAATTTCTACTAATGGATGTGGTTGAGGTCGGATTGTAGACAAAGCCCGAGCGAGTGTACGTTCCCTCATAACTATGGGTAAGTGCAATGCCTTTTGTGCTGCTTCCTGGGTTGACAGAAGGTAAATAGCTGTTCATTTGGTTCATTTGTTACCCTTTCTGTTATTTTACTCACTTCATGTAAGTAGGGTTAATTCCTAACCCATGAAACGTGGAAGGATTTTTTTTTTCTTTTTTGTGAAATATTTTCATGTTTTGGACGGAGAGTGGTTCTTCCATGAAGGAGGAGAGGCTTTAGATTTCAAATGAAATGAATGGTTAATGCTTGAGTTATAAGGAGTACTCAAAAGGGTTGTACCTACAATAAAAAGGCAAAGAAAGAAGAAGTGCCTTCACTTCAAACCATAGTTGCCTTGGGGGAATCTGATTTGATTTAAAAGGCTCCAGGGTGCACAAGGTGCTTATTTTATTAAATTATTCATTCGTGATTACAGAAAAACAAATGTTGAACTAATCACATCGTGCGTCGGTCGTTCATCACTTTCATTTGTCATGATCGCAAGAGGCAGGGCAGGTACTCGTATAATATAACCGAGATACCTACAGCACGCTTCAAGAAGCTGGATGGATATAGATTTGGATTCATACTTTATGAGACGTCAGTTCCTATCCTTGCTACTTTATGAAGCTAATGTAGGTTCTCCACTTGGCCTCTCTGCATAGTTATTTTAGACAGAATACGTGCATATACAGAACTATAAAGTTTTGAACAAGAGGAAAATATGTTTCTTCAACCCACCTGTACAAAATAGATACTTGCGGTCAATAATACAAGATTCATTTGCAGAAGACTAAATACAGTGACATGCAAATCATAAGGACGGACTATAACGACACTAGAAGGAATGAGGAATGCTGGAAATAACTCAAAAGGGTGATGATGAGAAAATATGGATTTATCAAGCAATAGTCATGTGAATCATAAATGATCGGCATTATGATCCTCTTCCTAGGACTGTTGAGGAAACCGAGGACCCTCTTAGAAAAGGTTTATAGGCACACCAATTAGCGAAAAATGCTCTGAAATGCTACTGTTGAATTTTAAGACATCAAGAACGTTTGGACTCTATATGTATTGCATTCCGATAAACTAAAGCAACACGGGACGAGCGTGCAGCTGTTCGCAAAGAACAGAAAAGACACTAAGTTGAAATGAAAAATACTTGTTGTGATACACATAAAAAATTTATTAAAACAAATTTAGAAGGCTCATCGCAGACAATATACCAGACACCCCGCCGTTCAATTTTAATTGCTGTAACGTCTTCGTAGCCAGCACGCTATTTTCGTATCTTGATATTCACAATAGGACCTAGTGATCTTCTGATCAATCGATTACCAGCCATATTGGTCACACTGTGACCAACGCAAGCCCTTCCACCAGTACATATTATTCTAGATGTCTGAATGCAATTACCTTCATTTCCGACGCCACTAAGAATGGTACAATCGCAAGAAACCAACAGGGACTTGCTGATCAAAAGTCCTTTAACCAATATTGTTTGCTGTTTTCATTTTGCCCCGAAATCCAGTGGCAAATTGCTAACAAGTCATAAGGTTGTCGGCAGCTAAATTCTATCCAGCAATCACGATCGAAAACCGAAAATAAGAAACAAAGATTAAGCGCTCGCTTAAAGCTTCAAATCTATCATTCTGTCCTTTTTCATACTGAAGGGCATGGAAAGAATGGCAAGCTTCCCCTACGTGAAACCACTTTGTGAATACATCCTATTTCTAAGATACAACACGCTTTTCAAGCCGAAAAATGTAGTGAAAATGCGCTTCAAAATTAGGTAGGCATTCAGAAGACGACTCTTCAAGAAGGAATACGTTGCTTTCGGCAATGCATAGAACTCATGCAGTTGACATGGCCGACGTAGACAAATCTCTAATTTTGGGAATAACAGCAATGCTGGTTTATAGGACATTGATTGTGCAAGCTGATTTTCGTCTGCTATGATGCTTGGCGATGGCGATGGCGCGATAGTTAGTTCATTGGACTATCACGCAAACAGTCTGGGTTCGATTCCTGGCTGGGTCACCAACAATTTTTCAAATCGTCATCACCCTTTCGGCGGGCAATGGCAAACTCCCTAAAGTAAAATTGCCTACGAAAAAGCTTCTAAGGAGTGCCGTTCGGACTGGGCGATAAACCATAGGCCCAACTCAGATGTGACTAAAATGACAACATGAGCAACGCAAATGAGTGTCAAGAAGCTAGGCCATGGCCCATACCGAGCTGCTAGCGCCACAGAGTTTTTTTTTTGTTTTTTATGATGCTTGTTAGTCGAATCACCGCTTGAGGCTCTCAATAGTTCTGATGTTTATGCTTAAAAATATGCATATGATGCAGATGAACCGTCTGTTGGATCGTGTCGAGCGAATGTGGAGCGATAGCCCTAGAAATGATCGACGATTAATGCACTAGTCAGAAGTGATGTTTTTCTCTTTACAGGAGTGAGTGATTTAACTCGTACACTCAAGTGGGTACGAATACTCGTATCATGCCTTCTAAACATGTTTCTAGTTTTTCTTGATTTGGAAAAGTGGAAGAGAGAGTGATCAAAACGATCCACAGGTGGCATCCAACATTTAGTCAACTTCACATCTTACTTGCTCTAGCTCTTCTAGTGCTTAAATTCCCAATTCACCAACAAAGTTAAATGCTTAGGTGCCATGCATGACAACAAGATGATGTCGAAATTCTTCTTGACGCTTCTTCTGTCGGCCTTCTTAAAATGCAAGGGAGCTGTCCGCGAAAGATGGAGCTTTTCACCGTGCATGAAGAAACCTTTACGAAAATAAGTTACAGCTGCTTTAACCGGGCTTCGAAAAACGGTCTGTCATAGCAATATATGGGCGCCCGCTTAATTATCCATGCTTCTTCCATCAATAACGTTATCTAATAAAAAGCGGGAATGCGTAAAACGGGACTTATCTATAACATCATCAGACTTTTACGCGACTGATGGTTGCTATGATTCGTCCAGTTACAAGCTGCCGGTCAGTGATCTTGTTGAGAGGCAAAACCACCGAGAGTCTATACTAGGACTTAAAACACGGTACCGTGGGAGTTAGTGAGAATCTTCTATCCCTTAATATTCATATCACGGGTTTCTGTCTGAAAGCCAACTTCCATTTAAAGGAAGTGGTCTTGATGACCATGCATGCGAGTGTCTATTGACTATGGCCTTATCGTCCCGATATACTGTCTGATGGAATGATGGAATATGAAACCGACTTTTCCTGTGCCGAGGAATGCATTCGGGCAGAAAATGGATCAGAAAAATAATGTAGTCGGGGCTTAACGAATAACCAAAAACCAATTTGATCTTCCCTGAGAACGATAACGTTATTTTCACTTACTTACTTACTTTAGGTGGCGCTACAATCCGGGTTGGACCTGGGCCTCAGTCAACAAGCTTCTCCAGCCAGCTCGATCCCTGGCTAGCTGCCTCCAGGTTCGCACGCTAAGTTGGCTGAGGTTCTCTTCCACTTGCGTGCGCCACATGAGTCTTGGCCTTCCTCTACTGCGCTGTCCCTCGGGAGCGGATTCGAAGACTTTTCGTCATCTCAGTCTTTGGATCCTCACTCTTCTTTGCATTAAAATCACCGAGGACAATTTTAATGTCATAGCTAGGGCATTGCTCGTAGGTCTTGTTAAGGAGCTCGTAGAAGGCATCCTTGGGGTCGTCATCTTTCTCCTCTGTGGGGGCATGCGCGCATATAAGGCTAATGTTGGCGAATTTAGCCTTGATGCGGATTACTACGAGGCGCTCGCTCACATGCCGGAAGCTGAGGACTTCTTGTCTTAGTTTGCCTCCGACAACAAATCCGCATCCAAATAAGCGCTGTTTTTGCCGTCGATAGCAATTGCCGTAGTAGATGTCGCAGTTTTTCATCTTCTTTTTGTCCGGCCCATCCCATCGCATTTCTTGGATAGCGGTTATGTCTGCTTTGCAGCAGTCTAGGGCCCCCGCTAGTTGCTCGGCTGCACGTGGTCTATTAAGGGATCTAACATTCCACATGCATATCCGAAGCTCATTGTCCGAGGCTTGTTGATGCTTCGTAACTTAATGTTTTTTAAAAGGCCAGGCAGTTACCCCGGCGGCACAACCCCCAACCTGGAGGACCAGTTCCATTTTGAGTGCCCCTAGGACGAGGGGTCGGTTACACCGAAGCCAGTAACCCGTTCCGGGATGTGAGCGCTGCCGTTGGTCCTTATAGGGCTCGTCCGCCACCATCTCTTTTCCAAGACCCTGACTAAGTCCTGGAAATCCTTTCCGGCCTGAGCTCCAAATATGTCGGAGTAGCCCGGATAAGGTCTTGTTTTGTTTTTCCGACACTAATCCTGGTTAATGACGCAGGAAACTCGCCATTTGCCCTCTTCACTTCGCAATCTCTAGTGAGATTTCCAAATGGCGCCACGGGAAGGCGTGAAGTAGGGCTTATTAGCAGAGCTGCAAGATGTTCGGCTGCAGAGGCTCATTCTCGTCACCAGCACCTGTCGGAAGATGCTCCTTCTACGAGGCCTTATACTAATCGTTGCCATCCTACCTACCCGCGACAAAAACTGTCTTCGAAACGGAGATATGCGCAGTACAGATGGTAAAGGACTTTACCTTGGAAAGTCAGTGAAGAGGACAAGGAGTTGCATCTGTAGCACGAGTCAGGCTTCTCTTAAAGACACTTTGAACCCCCATGACTTCTAAGCTAGATAAGAAATTCAAGATATCACTAAAGGCGTTCGGGAAAGCTGAAGTTATCTTGGAAAATGAAATCGCAGATATACTTGCTATGAAAGGCTGAGAAGGATGAAAAATTTCATGTACATATATGGACCAGGCACCAAAAACCCTGTAGAATATGGTTGGATGAAAGCATGCCAGATCATGAAACCTACTGTATGCTCATCGTGAAGAAACGAGAGCCTTTGGTCTAGGATGACTATGTGTATGAAGGCATCAGTCTAGTCAACATCGCCATTAAGATGTTTGCGGCTGTACAATTATGTTGCATTAACTTTCTGTTGAGCCACTTATTGGTCCTTGACAGTGTGACCTGAAAAGTCTTCCATTTTCTTCATATCCTGAAAAAGACCTTAAAATTTCAAATCGGCACCTACCGCCATTTTACCAATTTTATGGATGAACCATTTGTTAATACCGCTGACGGTTAATTCTTCGGTAAATGTTTCAATTGTTCTTATAAATATTAAGATAAGATGCTATACCTTTCAACTGTTTTGCCAAAAATAATACCTTGCGCTGATACCTAGCGCATTGCTCATAGTTGCTGTCATCTTTTGACCCCTCTGTAAGGCACTTATTTATTTGTCCCGAACTAGACTTTTTGACTTTCTTCGGTCTGAAATGACAAACTTACATCAAGATACTGTCGAAAATCCACTGATTAACAATGAAACCAAGCCAAACCAATCTTTTGGTACGAGTGTATGCTTTGCCTACGTTTTAAAAGAGCCTCCTCGCTCGAAGAATATTATAATACCTTCGATCTACTTCTGAAAAATCACAAAATCTAGATACTTACCTTGCATTAAAATCACATATTGTCCAATACATTTACTGCTACTGCTTATTGTTCCACTACTCCCTTGACGGCCGGAGCTTGTCGATGCCAGTCCGGTTTTAAGCAGAATCTTTGTTGTTTGAGAACGCAGTTCAACAGTCAAAGTTTCTTCAGCGGTGGCAGGTCTAGCCAGCGGCCAAATGAATGACTGAAATAATTGAAAAAAAATAGTTAGAGGTTAGAGTCTGGCAGGCTATATGTATGTATTAGTTATTTAAAATGTTAGAACTTGGATGGTTTGAAATTCGATAAAAGAAGGATGAGAAATATTTATTTAAGCCGCTTCTTATAGAAACAGAAGTAGCCCCTATTTGCATTCGAACTCCTTGACAGAAGAAGGTCCACGCTGAAAATTTTTGAACTTCAGACAAAAGGATCAGGGCGTATTAGTTCACGTCCTCGCAAACTTTAAATACGCGCTACGTTGATATTGTTTTTAGTGATTTCAACAGGAAGGAGGAAACGACCCTAATTTTCCAACAAGAACAATCAGAAGAAGATCAATGCCTGATATCGAAAATCTTTCAGCTTATTCCCGTTAAAGCACGAAAGAATTGCAATAAACTAATCTGACGTCGATGGAGAGCTCCAATCGGAAGAATGTTAGAGAGAAAGTCCTTTTACAGCAAGTTGACCGAAGCCATTCAAGCATACTGATTCTTCGAGGTAAGTACTATATAAGGTTAGATTGTTCTTGGCGACTTTTTTACCAAGCATTGCAAGACGAGCATCCTCAGTTATCTGGTCACAGAGAAGAGACTCCACGACGTCTAATTATTGTGGCTATTACAACGTAGTTTGGATAAAATTGAAGACACTTTCCTTCCTCCATTTGTAGAGCCCGAAATCATCCGTCTGCTCAAGAAGACAAAAAGAAATGATCTGACCTCCAAGACGATCAGAAATAGCTCAGTTTGTAGTACTGCAACGACTTTCGTATTATCCAGAGTTAAGTAAATTACCTTTCCATACTATAAACTCCACGTATGCGCTTTCGCCATTCCTATCTTTATCAGCAATCAACACGAGTTCTTTCCTTTGAATGAACACCCAGCTCGATTATCTAAATTCGTGAGTAGCAGAACATGTTTAAGTAGCCTAACGCAACAAAACATTTAACCTTCAGCTCTGTTTAGCATACAAGGTCTAGATAATGGTAAATTATTTACTTGGCAATTATCTCTACTAAACAATCGACTTTATGTATGAATTCAGTTAAATTACTTCCACACACGATACATTGAACTCTATCTGCCAATGCTCAGCCGATAACAAATTAGTTTCTCACCAGCTCACACAGCAGTTTCCAGGACATCCGTTGCACGTTGCCCATTCAACATTCATTGCCGTCTGCTAACTGTAAAATTCATTTGGATACAAGGAACACTCCCTTGAGTTTTGAAAGAGTCTAAAAGAGTAGAACATAACACAAACGAGCTCGTAGGTATGCCGTTGTTGAAAACTTTCAAATTTCCATTCCAAAATTGTTGGCCCTTGTCGTAGAGGTTTTACAATTTTGTTTTCCCTGTCAAAATTTCAGACGTCTTCAATCGAAAACCACATTCCTCATGGAATGCAACAAAATGTAGTAAAATCTTTCTCAACAAATCCCAGTTTCAAGCTATACCATGCTGCCTTGATTCCTCTAATTAAAAGTTGCAAATTATATTCTGCACTTAATTCCTTTCGCATTTTTCGAAATTCCGCTAAGCACTGCAGAATGCAGAGATCAGAATTCATCTGCCCCAGTGTCGTTTTGCTTCAACTAGCCTTTGTTTCAGAAGATAACCATTGCAGTTCTGTTGCTCCTTCCCCTCGAAAACTCCTTTCGGAATGTTACGAGTAATAAGACATCATGAAGATTATTATTTCTTTCCCCTGGCTCTCAAGAGTTCAGCGTTGCTTTGTTTTCCCAGAACGAATACTCGGTGTCCTCTACTGGTATCTCTAGTCCTTCATATAGCATTCTGCACGTAAATAAATATTTTGTGTTTCGTTTTAGTAAAAGCCTTTGCTGACTAAGTGTAGTAAACGTGATGGTGTTTCCAGTTTTTTAAAGACCCTGTCTCTTCAAGATTATCCTTTCAAGAATCCCAACGCCAAAGTGACTCAAATCGTAAATTTCAAGTTTTATGGGTAGATGGACAATGTCTTCCTAGCTTCCTGTGATGTCCAACATTATTTGCAATAGTGATGAAATTACCTAAAATGCCAGGGAGTCGGTATGTCTATTGTAAGGATCTAAAGATTTTTGAACGATTATTTCGGTTTCCCTTGGATACGAATACGACCTCTCACAGACTATATTTGCCTTTTGTTTGTCTCTTTTATTATTGCGGGTTGGGAAGAGAAAGATTATTTAAGAAAAAAAATCTTCAGATTTCAAGACGTTCATGGCATTCACTTTTTGGATGTTCTGTCAAGCAATTGGATGGGGGAAACTATGACTCTTAATGGAGTCGGCAAAAACACAAATTCTTGATCCTCACAATGAAAACGCTCATTTATGGATGGGTGGATGGTTTAAGATGTTGTTGTTTTGTATTTCGGGTTGAATGGCAGTCGAGATTTTTTGGTGCAGAATGGCAAACGCAGGAGGCCACCGGGTAATAAACAAAAGAAGTCATTGAGAATATCAAAACTTGAAATGTCTTGTAAAACGCTTTATCCCGTGCAATGAATTGGAGCCTGAAGGGATGGTTTTAAATAATTTACTTACCCTTTCAAGGCTTTTTTTTAAGATTAATCATGGAGATGTAAATTTTGGAAGTGATTTAGACTAAAAGCTGTATAGCAAGGAGCTCGTCGTAAAGACCTGTTGACTGGGAGAATGATGCATGCATTTTTGAAGAGTTTATCTGAGTCAGAGTCATGTTGAAACGCTTAGTAAGATATAAATTCCTCAAATAAGTTCATATAAGAACAAAAATATAAAAATATATCAATGTGCCTGCAATCCAGCTAACACAGGATTGATTCAGCTTCAACAGGGATTAATTTTCATAAATTATAAGCCAGCTGATGAGCAGAATAATGTCTATCATCACAAAGAACAGCTTAATTCAATTCAATTACTTCTATCTTTATAAACTAAGCCTATTGGTAGGCAGTGGGTAGTACAAGCAAGTCCCAGTTCCGGTTCTTGAAGTGGCCCATTTATGTTTCGGAATCTATAGCAAAAAGCTATCGGAGGTGTAAAACACATAAA
Organism: Volucella inflata; assembly: GCA_928272305.1. Taxonomy (NCBI): domain Eukaryota; kingdom Metazoa; phylum Arthropoda; class Insecta; order Diptera; family Syrphidae; genus Volucella; species Volucella inflata. The sequence continues at coordinate 71,570,562 of OV743719.1, forward strand.
ACACAGTGGAAAAATCCAATCCCTTCAACGCATGATTCACGTCTCTTCTTAAGGTGGCGCTCCAGTCCGGGGTGGACCTCAGTCAGCAAGCTCGATTCCTGGCTAGCTGCCTCCAGTTTCGCACGCTAAGTTGGCTGAGGTCCCCTTCCACTTGCCTGCGCCACCTGAGTCTTGGCCTTCCTCTACTGCGCTGTACCTGGGGAGCGGATTCGAAGACTTTTCGGACCGGAGCATTGGTGGCAAGAGTTATTCTTCGTTTGAACTCAGCGCTGATGTCGTTGTCTGTATTTATAGCAGAGCCTAGGTAGATAAAGTCCTTAACTACCTCAAAGTTATATTTGTCGAGGGTGACGTTCTGCCCGAGACGTCGGTGTAAATTGTCATTTTTCCTTGACAGCATAAACTTGGTCTTGCCTCATTGACCGCTAAACCCATTTTCGCCGCTTCCATCTCAATACTGGCGAAAGCGCCACTGACATCACGCTGCTTTCTCCCGTTTATTTTAATATCGTCGGCGTTTGCGAGTAGTTGGACGGACTTTTGAAAGATAGTGCCTCTTGTGTTTGCTCGTGAGTTTTACACTATTCTTTCAAGTACGATGTTGAAAAAATCGCATAACAGCGCATCGCCTTGTCTAAATCCTTTCTGGACATCAAAGGTCTCGGTGAGATCTTTACCGAGCTTGATGAAGCAGCGTGCATTCTCCATCGTCATCCTGCACAGACGGACGAGTTTAGCAGGGATGCCAAAACTAGACATTACTGTGTATAGCGCGTCTCTATAAATAGGTGGTTTGTATCGATCTGAAGCTCAAGGGTTCTTTCCAAGATCTGCCGAGATGTTGCACTTTCCTGGCCTGAAACCACTCTGGTTTCAGGTTGTTGACGAATACGCAATACGGCAGATAAGATCGTGTATGCGATGTTAAGAAGACTGATGCCTCTGTAGTTGGCGCAGTTCAGAGGATCTCCTTTCTCGAGAATCGGACAAACAATGCTGAGGTTCCATTCATCGGGCATACCTTCGTCCGACCATATTTTAGAGATGAGTTGGTACCGCCTGCCGCTTTGAAGAGTTCGGCAATCAGGCTCCAGCTTTATTGGACTTCAGCTTATTGATAGATATTGCTATCGTCAGTTTATCCAGGTCGGGTGGACGGCATTGTTGGTCTACATCGTCCAGATGTTTTCTGCCTGACAACGGTATTTGTTTCAACATCGCTATTATACAGTCTACAGAAATGATCTTTCTAAATCCTCAGCATCGACTGCGATTCTACTACGATGTTCCCTTGTTCATCTCTACAGGCTTCGGTTCGGGGTTTGTTTCCGTGGCATGTTATTTTTACCTTCCGAACCTCATTCCTGGAGTAGCATCTCTCAATTTCCTCGATCGCGCGCTTCTCATGCTCTTTCTTCTTCCTCCTGAGAAGCTGGTGTTCGTCTCTCCTCTTCCGCTCATAGAGCTCATGAGCAGCCCTGGTCCTTCTAAGCAGCGCCGCGTTATATGCATCTCGCTTAGCTACATGTGCTTGCCGGCATTCTTCATCGAACCAGGGGTTTCGTTGTGGTGGACGAGTGAAACCCAGCACATTAGAAGCGGCATCTCTGATGTCGTTTTGGCAGTGTTTCCAGTGGTCTTCGATGCTGAATTAGCCTGAATCCGTTATGTGAGGTAGTGTTGTGCAGGCTATATTTTCCGTTTGTTCCACCAAAGATTCCCTCTCTTCCTAGCTTTGCATTAAGATCACCGAGGACAATTTTAATGTCTCATAGAAGGCATCTTTGGTACCGTCATCTTTCTCCTCTGTGGGAGCGCGGGCGCATATCAGGCTAATGTTGGTAAATTTAGCATTGATGCGGATTACTCGTTCACGTCCCGGAAACTCAGGACTTTTTGTCTAAGTCTGCCTCCAACAATAAGTCCACGTTCAAACAAGCATTGCTTTTGCCGTCAATAACAATCGCCGCAGTTTTTTATTCTCTTATTGTCCGGCCTATCCCATCACATTTCTTGGATGGCGGTAATGTCTTGTTTGCCTCCGCTAGTTGTTCGGCTGCACGTAGCCTATTAAGAGACCTTACATTCCACATGCATATACGAAGTTCGTTGTCCTTAAATCGTGTACATGGGTTGTCAACGTTAGATCCGTCAGTATCCGAGGCTTGTTTATGTTTCGGACCTTTTTGTTTTCTTTACCATGGCCAGTAAGATCGAAAGCCAATAACCCGTTCTGGGACGTGAGTGCTGCCGTTGGTACATTAAGCGCTCTTTCACCACAATCTCTTTTCGAAGACCCCGACTTAGTCTCGGAAACCCCCATCGGCCTGAGCTCCAAATATGCCGAAGTAGCCCGGATAAGGTCTCAATTGTTCCGGGATTTTTTTTTCTACCGTTGATTCCATCTGGGGAATTTATCCGCTGTCCCGTCTCTAAGTTTTTGATGACATTTACATAATCACACCAAACATCTGAAATAGCTGACTCGCCACCTCTCAGTTGATAGGCTACCCACTGCCTTCCAACGTACGAGTATTTGGTTTCGTACGGACTGATGCTGCACAGCCGTGCGGTACAACAAAATGAATTGCGATAAAAGTGTTTTCATATATATTTAACATTGCAAGGTCACTGTAAGATCATAATTCATTTAACATAATTAGCATACTTAACATACATATTAAAAGTATTTTAATATTCCCCACATACATACATATATATGGATGGATTTACGTACCTGATTGACATCGATGCTTGTAGAGTTTGATCCCAACTCAGACGTGATATGTGCAACACCTGAAACAAAATAGATAATTATTAGATCATCTGTAATGAAAGTGAAATCAAAATTACAAGTAATCAACCAAATGACAGCTGAATACTGTCCTCCTCTGTCATTTTTAATTTTTCCCTCAAACCAAATGTCGCTATAAATAATTGATACGTCAAATCTACAAATGTCCTGTAGCCCCAACCAAAACACCATGGCAATGAAATTCAATAAAATGTCTCTGACGGCAGCGTCGGCACAGTGCCATAAGTTAGTGTCTAAAGTGAATTATCCATGCGGAGAGGTCGAATTCGAATAAAAATGGAAATAACAACCACACGGCAAAAAGGGACACGTGTAAATGTGTTGCTAAATATTATCTTTTATTCAGGTCCAATATTAGAATCCGAGCCGCCTATTTCTATGTATAATCATTCTCCTACTCGCCAATACATGTGCCAAGGTTCAGTGTGTGTCCAAGGTTCAGTATTCAGTGTCGTGTAACCCTTAACAGATATTTTATGTGTCTCGCGGCTTTTCCTGTCCATCACACGGACACTGAAAGTAAGGGCAAGAAAGACCTTTTTTATTTTTATTTTTCCTACTCTGGTTCAGGTTATTGGAATTCAGTGTGCGAAAATTGAAATCACAAGCAAATTGATTTAACTCCCATTACCAGTGAATAACCAGTGTGTGCTTCAGTTTTCAATGTGTATCCAGCAAATAAATAAAGTGTCAGTTGATATAGAGAGAATTTTAATATGTAACCGCATCCTTCAATATTTACACTGCAACCGAGTACAAGTTATATACAAACATGGATCAATTCAGGGATTTAACTGTTTGTAATGGGGGTTTAGAGTTGCATGGAACAGGGATTTGCCTTGTGATTTATGTGGGAGCTGTGGAGGAGCAAATTTCGATGGAATTGACGTATGAGGGATTCTATTTGCAAAACTATCACAAAATGAGTGTACTTAAGTCACGAGGCCATTGGTATCCTTGCTTGTGTGGGTTGTTTGTGAAACTTTTATTTACTGTGTAAGGTATGATGAGGCAATGGATTTATGTTGCACAAATGCTGGTTCTGAATGGAAATAGAAACCATCAAACGGTCATAATAAATATTTACCACGTCAGATTCGACATTTAAGAGAGTTGAATAGTTATAGGAAATCTGAACTACATACGAGAACATCAATTCATAAGATGGCAATGACTTTTATGAATTTGGGAGAAAAAACTCCTCAATGAATGTTGTGACTACAATCACTGTCTATGCCATCTGGTAGGTTTTATACAGGGAGTTGGTTGCGAATGGATGCTGCAACCCAATAGCCCTCGTCAGACTGAAATGCGCGCGATACGAACTGATCCCACAGAAGTTAAATTATGTCTACCTTTGAGTTGAATTTTATTTAAATTGATGTGCTTCACTTGCTTTAGTCATCTAAGACTACTGATTTGCAAGGTCGCATCAGATCGATTCCTCTGTAGCACTCGTAGAGTTCAGAACAAGACCGGTATGATAAGACCTCTATATAAAATTAATCTTTCTTCCCCGTTTATTTGTTTATTTGCTATCTTGGGTAACAGAAACAACGATTGCTGAATGCTGGGTTTATTACTGTCAGAGCAAATAGCGAAGCCAAAATAGACAAAATCTCTAACTGACCCAAATTTATAGCCATCTACTTTTACGTTCTATTACGATTCGTCGATATTCTGAACCCTTGCCGTTGGCAGCAGATGCTTAGATTTTCCGTCATCCACGGGACATCTTCAAAGTGGCAAATTAGGCTAGACAAACTTCGTACAACAAAACGGACGTTAACCACTCTACCCATCAACGGTTCCCCAAAATACGCAGATGTTCCTTGAATTCCAGAGTGCAGCAAGTGCATAACATTTTTAACATTCCACCACAAAAATTACCACGTTTTAAAGCTTTACTGATCTAGATACGTCTTACAACGTACCTCCGATACAATCACCTTCATCAATTTAGGTCTTACAACTGGGGCCAAATACGAGTACTCAAACATTATTAGCTCTCATACCTAAAGTTTAGTTTCTGTCTCACCTTCACTGCTTTCACGGCCTTTTGTTAATTTTTTCGATCGTCTATCACCTCCCAACAGGTACCATGCAATTTTCAACAAACTTTCCTTAAAAGTTGCGCATGACCTCGCTGTTTTCCTGAACTATTTCTCGTCTTCAAAGTAGCAGAAGTGACAATAATAAATCTTTTCGTTTCTAACTTGTCGCCTTTGTCAGTCTTTGTATCTCAACCACATTCCCCTGTCGACTCAACAATCTTTGTCGTACATTTTACTATCAAAACGTAATAGACCTGAGCTCTTATACTCGCGCTGTTTTATTTAAATTTCATGACATATCTCTGTTTCTTACAAAAATCTATCTGATCTCCGATACATAGGTAAAGAACCAGGAGATACTTTCACCCCTATAGTGTGTTTCTAGATGAAGATGACCCCAAAGGTGATTTCAGAGACGTTCTAATAACCGGTCTCTTCGCTTTTCGCTATATCTTCTTCTGCTAAACCTATCTTTGATTTAATACAAATAACACTCCCCAATAGGCTTATATACAGTACGTTATGTGTGATTTTTTACCTAAAACCTAGGTCTTCGAGGTTTTTATTTACACCACGTAACGTACTAAGGATATGAACCTTTAAGCTTAACTCCGACAAGACTGTCGAAGGCGAGCAGTTCGAAGCATTGACAGATTGTTAGGATTTGGTCAGAAAAAAGTAGGTGTGCCAAATTAATGGCACCTCAGTAAGGATTGCTGGATTCATCGAAGCTGAAAATTGCTGGGCTACTCAAAGAGTACAGATGTTAGCCCTCTTAACATCGCTAAAAATATTTTGTGACTCGTCTTAGACTTCATAAATCCACCATAATTTAATATTCCCACTTTTCGTCCTTCACTAATTTGGATTGAAGATCTTTATAGGAAATATTGAAGTCCAGGTTTAAAACGTTTGTTACAATATTAAAGATTGTAATATATTTGAGGTATAGCCCAAGACTCTGAAAAGGGTTAGCATTCGGAGTATGAAAACTGCAGTTAAATCGCACAGTTTGAAGGTACTTTGGCCCAGCGCTTTGATAAATACCAATGTGACAAATCTCTTTGACTAACTTCGTTCAACAGCATCCGAAGGTAAGAGTGTGCACCTATTTTTAAGTCATAGTCAAGTTCAAGTCCATCAGAGTAGTCAATATGTCATTCGGTTGCATTAAGTCAAGTGCAAGTCGTGAAATAGGCAGAATGTGTTTCGGAGAGAATGCATCAATATCTGAGGTTGCTCTAAACCGAAAAATGCATTTTAACCTTCTCGGCTTCTTTTCCTTTGCAATCTGGGAAATTAGTTTCATAGTGTGTGCGATTGACAAAAGTTCTTTTACTCCAACGAGATCAGGGTTGAGAAAAAATTCAGTTCGGGTGCTATTTTAACGGCGTGTACCACAAGTCAATAATAGTTTTTGAAATGGTCAAGAAATTATTAAGCTGATACTTGTAATTTCCAAGTCCACTCAAAAAACTTTTGATGTCCAATATACGAGTATGTAAATATCTTCTGATCAAACAGTTCCAAAAATTGTTCATTCAAACAAACCGCGCTTGAGATATTGTCAAAAGTTTTTTGTTTTTTAGGGTTGGCACATCTGTCATCTGGCGCTCAAATATCTGTTTGCGCGCCACTTGTGGGGAATTTTTGCATGATAGCTTTGTAAACAAGTCACTCTTTGTTGTGTTCTGCGAATTTCGCAATGAAAATTGAGTAGAGCAAGGAGTTTGTCTGAAATTTTGTGTTTCTAATAAAACATCATTTGCGGAAGCGTTGGAAATATTAACTTGACTTATACGGGCCATACTGTGGTTGATGTTGATGATATGCCTCGTTCCGATCGCCCATCCGTCAGTATGACTGACGTTAACAAGAAAATTGTGCTTGCATCAGGGAGATAGTACACGATCTTGGTGTCTCGTTCGGGTCGGTACAGAGGATTATGCACGATGTTTTGGACATGGACGATGTTTGAAGCGCGACTTGTACAGAAAATGCTAAATTTGTTGTGAAAACAGTATCGCATTGATGAGAATTGATAAGAAATGCTTTCCTTGGGTCAAAATGTTATAGTCCCCAGCATCATTACCGATGATGAGACATGGGACTGCCCAAAAATCCACGACGGAGTTGATTCATCAAGGCTTTGTTGGCCGGTTCTTTTGTTTGGCAGTAAATTAGGAGTATGACGTGAGCGGTTTAAGGCGTTCGAGGGAAAATGTTCGTCGCAAGAGGGGAGAATTGTGGAGATCGCACCGGCTCACACATCTCATCTTCTACGCGACTATTTAATCAAAAACAACGTTCACACCGTTGACATAGCTCCTTTTGACATTTTCATATTCCCACGATTCAAGCTACCACTTCGCAGAAATCATTTCGAGACGTTTGAGGCGATAAAGGAGAATTTGCATCGATTAAAGGAAGAATTCCGGGTATACAGAAGGTATATTCAATGTATATTAAGGCAGAATTCATGCAATATAGTTGCTTGAGCATCAACATCTATGAGTACGATAAATTTGTTCGCATACAAAAATCCTCACAGTTATCTATAAACGTCTGCACTTTTCCTTATAGAAACCGAAAAAAAGTTTATCACCAAGGTGACTCTTCTTGATTAAGAATTACTCAAGGTGACACAATTCCCCAAGTAAGTTTTATCACCTCCTACATCTTTCCTCTAAACCACTACGATTACCACCAGTCAAGAGACTACTTTAGCCGACGGGGGAAAAACTTTCCATCAAATTAGTGCCCACGAAATTCACACAAACTACCACCAAACACCAGCCCGCAACAGTCCCCAACAACCTATGTAATTATGTCGTTAGGGATAATCTACTTTCGTTAGACGCCTCATCTGTCAGAGCTTTTCATGACAGAGTGGTTCATAGTGGCTCCATAGATTGCATTTCAATTAGAGATTAGTGTCAAAGTTTAACAGTTCTTCAATCTATGAAACCTTCAGAAGTTGTAAAAACTTTTGCTATAATGCTCTAGAAAAAAGTTATTTTATTAACAGGCATTCGATCGCAGGACCTTCTCTCCAAGCAGAATCGTGAATTAAAAAAAAATTCTCGAAATGGTTCTATGGGTATGTATCCGTTACGCGAAACTAACAAAGAAAACTTTCACTGTTGTATGGGAAGAACATAAACTTCAAAACAATGGACAAACAAAGCCGACCAACACAAGAAGAGAAATTAATTAAAAGTTCAGGGGCAGACTGACAGCATATGATACGAGAACATCCCCATAGCGTGTGTCATGCAATGCATTGAAAAAATTTTCAAATCGATTTTCGAAAACTTATGGACGGTTCTTGATAGTTCCCAATTTACTGTAACGGATACAATATGAGTTTAAATTGCAGCTAATCTGACTTTTGTGAGATTCGGACTTTTAGGATAAACTGGCGAGAAACTCACTTAACATTGAAAACTCAGTTGAAGAGGGATGTCAATGGCTATGGTGCACTAGTGAGGGCAAGAGAACTTCTGCATAAAAGTATCCGTACCTACAATGAACGAAGATGTGAAGTGGATAAACGTTAAAGTTTAGCCAAGAGCAAAAGCAAATCAAAAAAATAAAAGTGGAAAAAAGTTTCAATGCATCTGTGCCTGGGTGTAGTTAGAATAGTAGTTCACAAGTAGTAGTAGAAGTGCTACAGTTGAATGTAAGTATCACTTGAGAATAAAAGTACCTAACGGACTCAGAGTAACTGGTGCCGATGACAGGATTTATTTTTACCCTAATGATGATTGTCCTTGGACTTATGTCACATGGTTCACAAGTACGATATGAAAATTGCACTTAACTTGTTAGTACAATCCGTTGAAGTAAGTCCTGAAATGTACTCGTAATGTTAGGGGCTTCTATACTCGTAACAACAACAACGCAAATCTATAAAGCTTTAAAACTTTACAATAATAGCCTAATGATGCTGTACATTTGGTAAATCCAATTCCTTTTTCGATTGATCAATAAATTCTTTCTTTAACCATCTTCAACACTTGCCTTTTGCCCAACAGAAGTCAGTAAGCACAGGTTCGTCATTCAATCAGTGCCTTAGGATAGTATTTCGTACTTTTTAAGACCAATACGTCAAAGATTTCATCACATTAGAAATGAAAAAAATTAAAAATGTAATACACGATTTCGTGAGAATCACGAAGAAGGAATGATACAGGTGAATTATCGTCTGCTTTCCAGCTACCTTGTCTATAAGTTGATTTCAACTTTGCTATTCTGAGGATAAAAGAATATGGATGTTAGTGTAGTGATTTTCAAGAACTCAAAGTTGGGAAGGGGTGTGTGCTGATATATATGAAGCCATGAGCATACATACGAGTGCGAATATCAATGATTTATGTTTATACTCGTATGTTGATGCAAACAGTGTGGAGGTGTAGAGTGTAAGATACACGCAAATTATAATTGAATCCCTTTTGTGCAATATCATGTTAAGCTTCTGAAAAACCTGCAACGAATGAATGGAGTGTGGTAGGGCGAATGAGGTCTTTTATACATGCACAACCATTTGTGACATTTGTCACAAAAGAAAACATTAAAGCGCTGATTGCACATCATTTCAAAAATCAATAACCGTTCTGTAAATAGGAAAGCAGATACTTAAATATTAAAGTAAAAAGTGCATTAAAAATGAAAAAAAGGGACCGGGCGGGGTTAAAGTAAGACCGAGACTTTAAGTTCAGATAACACGTTTATTCTTTACTAGTAGCAACTTAACTATGTAGATGACAAATAAATTAAATTTACAAATATCTGCATAAAATAGAATTCATCTCACGAAAAAAAACGAGATAGCAATAATAGACTTTAAATAATAAAGGGTAAACTAAGAAAGTTCCATAAATAAAGTAAAGCTTCGAAGCCATCCTCCGGCCGGCTAATTTGGAATGATTTCCAGTGGGTACAGCAGCTGAACAGGTCTTCGAGTTTTTGTTCCAATCAGTGTATCGTATTACACAAGCACGAATTTTGCCAACACGAATTGTAAAAGCATCTTCTATGACAACTAGTTCCGAAGCTATAAGTTGCTTCCCGAAGTCAAACACTGGAACGACATCATTTTTCGTTAGTTGTGATGAACCATTAGCTTGACTATGGTGATATGAGTGCAGAAGCTGCATGTACTCGGTACGCCATCGAATCCATTGCATACTTGTATATTTAAGTCGTTGTTTCCAAAGCTTCTAAATGTCATTTGACTTATTTAGAGCCCGCTGAATGTTGGCGAATTCTTCTTCTTCTTCTTATCCTTTTATTAACCCTTTCCTCGTTATACGAACTTATGCGTAACGAGTTTCCCATTTTTACTGCATCGCTGCTGCTCCGCTTATGGGGTTGGCTAATGTCGCAGACCGCAGAACGCGTCTACATAATGCTCGGTCCTGGATCGCTTCAGTGGTAAGCCCCAGGCGTTGTTGCGCATTTGCCATCTGAGAAATCCAGGAATTCTTTTTCCGACCTCGTTTTCTTACAGTTGGAGTGACCATAGTTGATAGTGCCTTTTTAACCGGATTTTCCGCAGATCTTTTTTGAACGTGGTAATACCAGCTTATTCTATTCGCCTCAAGCTGTTCGGTTACCGAATTCTTTATATGTAGACTTCCTCTTATACGCGTAGATCTAATACAATCGCGTTTAGTGACTCCACTAGACATCCTTAACATTTTCATTTCCACTGCCGTCATTTTGTTTTTAAACGCTTCGTATATTGTCCAGCACTGTGAACCGTATAGAAGAGCTGGTCTAACAACCGTGGGGTAGAGTTTCCCCTTTCATTTAAGTGGAAATTTTCGGTCGCAAAAGATTCCCGAATTTTCCCGCCATTTCATCCATCCCACACTCACTCTGTGGTTTACGTCGTCGTCACATTTCGCTTCCATGTTAACGATTGATCCTAAGTACTTAAAGATAGTGCTTTTCGGAAGAACTATTCCGTCTAAAATTATATCCGGAACAGGTCGCAACGGATGTGCAAATGGGCACGTCCGTCTTTGAACGACTTATTTTAAACCCGTTTCTCTCTAGCGCATTTCTCCATGAATCTAAGGCGTTCTGTAAATCTACGACGTTATCGCTAAGTATAACTGCGTCGTCAGCGATAACGTCGTGTTTGTTTCCGTGACCAAACAGAAAATGAGCCGGGATAGAAGGAGCGACATCAAGAGAATCGTCGCTTGCGTATGGTATGTAAGAGGATGGATGTTCACTATAGTTTTTGCCTCAGCAATCACTGTCCTAAGCTTCCACTTTGCTTGTTTATTTGTCAAAAATTCTTGGAGAACCTCATCCTCGTGAATGTGATCAATACCAGCCAGATAGAAAGCAACTCTGTTAAATGTACGGGCGTTATCGGAGTAGATTGTAGATGAAGTACCTATTCGAGCTACAAATCGCCTAAATCCGATAGGGCAGCTGTCGGTTGACAAATTTGTGACCAGCCACAGGTGCACACATCTAACGACAGCGCACGTTAAAATCATAAAATAACTCTTTCTCATCTCACTCGTTGAACTATCCAGACAGTAAAGCGGGCTGGCAAAGTCAACCTCAACACAAGGGCTCCGATAATATCAATCTTTCGGCTGGTAGAGGCCCAAACGGCTAGGGGACTGGCAGGTGTTCGTAAACGATGCACCTTCTAAGACTAGCTCACTAGTTGTCATTCTTTAACAATCCAGAAAAGCTCCCTGAGTTGGGATAAGACGACATTGTCCCACCCATGTAGGGCTCTTTTATGGTAGTCATCCACAAGAAGTTCACCGAGGTATGCATTTGGTGGAAATATCACAGAATGCTTAAAATCTGGTGAATCGGGTAAAGATTGAAGACGACACTCCAGTCGAGTTTCACCCAAAGAAGGGGACAAATGAAAGATGCTTGAGGTTGTAGGTATATTGGCACCTAAAATTTCAGATACTATTGGGGAAAATTGATCCGACCTCTCGTTCCCACAGTCTGATGAAGTGGGGAACAAAAGCTGCTGCGGTTACGAATGTTACCCCTACCAATTGTGTAATTTACAGATTACACTAAGCGAAATTTAAGACTAATCGAGTATGAAGACTTTTTCGCTAGCAACGTTTAGGTAAGTAGATTTAGGGAAAGCGAAACTGTATCCCAAATAGTCTGGAATGTTGCCATCTTTGTGCAAGTGACGGAAAGTAAATGTATCTAATACATTTCTGTGTGAAAGTGTAATGATGTTGAAGTCCTTATGACAGTGGATGGCAGTACTTTCTGTATTAGTACCCAACCACTTCAGTAGTGAATCCAATAGAATTTTGATCAAAAGGATCGAGAAGCTGCTAAAACAGAATGTTTTTCTTACGCCGGTTAACTCAATTAGAATCTCATTGATCTGGTGTTAGATATCAGCATGGTCCTTGCACAATTCTTTCACATTTTTGGATGGAAATACTTGCATAATATTTTTTTTCTGTTAAAACAGATCACTTATACAAAGAAATAGTTTATTCTAGCGTTTATATGTTAGGAAGGAACATCCTTTTACTAAAATTTCTCATACATTCGAAGAAAGATGGGTTAGCTTTTGAGTGATAAAGTGCCAAAAGTGCCTACAGTATGGTATGTAGCTTCCACAACATCATCGCCGAGTATCTGCAGCCTGATCTGAGAGCAGGACAAACATAAACAGAGGTAGTGCTCCGCTGTGCTAACACCACATCATATTCACAATAAGCCTCGCAAGATGTGGTGCCACTTATGCCCAGCATACTTAAGGGCAAGCTCCATAACGATGCCAGTTAGCAACCTGCAGTATTTCCTACTGAACGCCAACAGGAAAGCCGTCGATCCCTTCAAGACACCGGAAAAAATTTGTTTGGTCTGCCGACAACCCAACTGCCAATGCAAGCTCTAACAGGACGAAGGCAGGCACGTGTTGCTCCAACCCTAACACAGCAACTTTATCGGCGAGTTCATTTCCCGAGATTCGTTAGAAGTTTCCTATATTGTTGAGAGCACTTCCTATTTTTATTAAATATATTGCCAAGGGGTAGTGTTGATTCTACCTTTTCTGAAGTTAGAAAGGTGGACCCAATCTCTGCCGTGGTGGCAACATAACAAGGCCTACCTATGTACGTAAAAACCGGGTTTCATGGAAAAGTCCAAAATGCACTTCGTGGCTTCGCTTGTTAGTTTAAAAAAAAAAAATATTTTCATTGGTTTTAAACTAAGTACACTAATGAGTATTCTATTTATTATAAATGACTAAATTCTCTGCTGAGAATGATGTCAATAACAAAGTTTTATATTTATAATTAAATTAATAGAAAATTCACACAAAATTTGACCTAAAAAATTAAGTTGCAATCACATGTTCGGGGTTGCGGAATAATAATATTCATGGTATCCGGATTTCTCTCACCCAGGCGTTGATTTAATTTTCCGATAATTTTTATAAAAAAAAAATCAAAGCCGCAGGATATCATATGCTCATTAAAATTCCATCCATGCTCGCGTGCAAATTCCAATGTAAAAAAAAATGAAATCAATACAAGGTTGCCATGTCATTATTCAGAGTCACATTTTCAAAAATCACGCACTACCATAAGTTAGATGTTGCTTTTGGAAGTGCCTTGAGAAGAAATTCAGTTGAAGGTAGAAATCATTTCGTTCATTTCTTGACTTTTACTCTTGATGGTCCCCAGTGAACCTATAGCTCAACGAATGGTATCCCATTTTGCGTACCACTACCAAAGTATTTTCATACGGCGTTTCCCGCTATAGATTCGAAGATACCAAGCGGCCAGAGGCTCGAACGCTCGATAAGTCCCTGGTGAAAAGGATGAGTTTAGAGACTTCTGACAAGGTTATATCGTTGTTCGAAATTAAGAGAACTCCAGAAAACAAGAAACAAGTATTTCACCGCTTCCAGGTGTTGTACGCATGTTAGATTTGAGTATGGAATTCGATCTCGCGAGCACGTTTGCACCCATCGATTCCTTGGAGACAAGTTTTCATCGCTCTTCCACACACATATCCGCCGAAAAGTTGATAACTTCGGGTTCGATATTGTTCCTGCTTTGTTGCTTTTAACCAACAACTTAACGTAACCCTATAAGAAGACGGAGTTAAGACGCATGAGTGAGCTGGCCATTTGACCAGACCAATTTCTGAGATTATACGATCACCAAACTTATCCTATAATAGATCAATTGTTTAGGCAGCTGTATGGCATGTGGCACCATCTTGTTGGAACCACATATCACTGTTGGCAAGTTTATCCAATTCATGCCATAATGAGTCTTCGAGAATGATACGATAGCGAAATCCATTAATCGTAACCCGTTGCAGTCAAACTATACGATCATTTATTGTGGATGCTATGGAGTCCTTTAAAGCACATGTAGGTTAATCCTTGTGTATTTACGCATAACATATATTGCTTATTGGCCAGCCCTTAGGCCAAAAATGCGTTTTGAACTGAGTACTTACTGCTGCGATATTTTTGGTGCTTCGATCCGTCCGTTGTCTCACTGGCACAGGAACATTTAATAGTGAATATGTTGACTCGAATTTATCTACTAGCATGCGCAGCCTGTCTGGTGAAACGATTATTACGACCGACGCAGAATTTAAGTAATAATTTTTAATTAATCCAAAATTTTGCTGGTTCTCGAACTTTGTGGCATTGATAGATCATACAAAAAGTTAGACGGACCGTTTGTAATAAAATACAAAGTTGTTATGTCCCTATTGACGGACTTTTGGCATATGATGACTTCTTATCGACGCCATGTACTTTGGTTTATTCTTATTTTTACATCAAAGTCTTAGTGGTGCCATTACCGACTTTGTAGACCAGGCAGAGATCGTTTTCTGTTGGCATGCTTCGCTCGTTTTTCTTAAGGGATTGCACGCTTCTGTATATGATCGGCAAATAACCGCTGTTCAGATATCGCTATCAAAAGCTTCCGCTTGGACGGATGAAATTGTTCTTAATTAACAATTAACGTTAACATTAAATAGTTCTTTCTTCTAGAAAGTGGAATAGTTTTTTCGCTAAGCAAACTTTATTGTTTTCAAATTTTCAGCACTGACTGTGACTCTACTATTACGTTCTTATCTGCGCTTGCTTCTATTGAGTATTTACATTCTTGACAAGTTCACTTTTTGGTAGAACTTTTGAATATCATTTTTACTGAAGCACTTTTCCGTGGCCTCGATTTATCACTTTTTTTCTTTTCCTTCTGAGAGCAGATTTTTTTTCCGTCTATTTTGCCCAATGTGTACATAATCAACTCAAGTTTTGAGTTCGCTTGTTTCGTTAAGCCAGAGATTTCGTACTGATATTGGGTGATGACACATCAGAAACTGCATTTCTATTGGCCTCCCGACAATGTTGTCACTGGTCTTCTAGAAACCTCTTCGGTGATTTGACGCTCTAACGGTCTCGTGCGAAACTAAAAGGTGTTTTTTTAGCTGCATGAGTAGTTTCGATGGTTGTTGTCCACGGTTTAATAGCTATCAATGTCAAACTGTGTTGACATTTCTCTTCAGTAAGGTTTGACAATTCATCATGAATCGTTTAACGCCAGAACAACACTCCCAAATTCTGGAAATTTACTTTAAAAAATTAATCAGTTCGTGAAGTTCATAGAGCACTTCGTCAATTAACATAATCGGCCTAGTAAGCAAGCAATTCGTGCAGCTATTGATCGTTTTCGCAAAGACAATCCTCAAGCTGCTAACGAATCACCATTAAGTCCATTCAATTTGACTGTCCTTATTTCTTTCGAAATGGGGAAGGAGCTGCCGTTAAGGTGAATGGCGAGCGCTATTGGGCTATGCCGACTGATTTTTTGTTTCCAAAAATTAATCACTTAAACATCGACGACATTTGGTGCCATACAACCATCAATTTATTGCAAAATCAATTTGGTGTCAACTTTATTTCCAGAAGTGGTCACGTTAACTGGCTCCCTCGTTCGTGCGACTTTACGCCTCTCGATTACTTTTTATGGGGCCATTTTATATCATTGGTTTATGCTGACGAACGGCATAGCAACTCTTGAAGCATTGGAAGCTAATATTCAAGCCACCATTGACGCCATACGGCCAGATTTATTGGAAAAAGGACTGATCGAATGGACCATGTAGTAACTCGTAGCCGCGGCGGGCATTTGGCGGGAAATCATATTTAAAATATAAATAAATGAAATTATCTACCAGATCATAATAATAAAAACTTCATTTCGACAAAATTTCTACCTCTAATTATTTTTTAAAGCTCTCAAGCTCTTAAAAAAACACCCTTTAGTTTACAGGCATCAATTTTCTTTATAGAACAAGGTGTATCAGCATTTGCACCTTGGCTATAACAAGATCGTAGTCTGATTTGATATTGACAATTCAATTTTTTAAAACAGAACACTACTACACAGACTACACTAGTCTTGCATTTTGGGTGACTGTCACGTCGCGTTGTGAAGATTAAAGTGTAGGAAAAGTGTGATGGATTTTTTTTAAATGAAAAACAGGAGATAGATAAATTTTCTTCCACATGGCAACCCCAAATCCCATAACTAAAAGAATATCCATCAAAGCTTTTTCGGAACGAGCAGAATATTTTTCATCCTCAACCCAATAATTGCTTATCGGGATTGAGTGGTATTTTTATATTGCATTCCTCCCTCTATACAAAACCGAAAGGAAAGCAAAGCTTAGCCATCCAAAATCTGTATCTATTTTGCACTATTCTTAAATAAACTGTATCTTTCCGAAAGGAGAAATAAAGCTACTCAGAATGCAGCTGCTGTCTCTTCAAACAGGCGTTTGTTTGTCTCCCATTTGAATGATGAAGTGGGTAATACATCCTGCAAATCCCATGGAGCAATAATAAATTGCAAAAAAAAATACTCGTATCTCACGTACGACTGACTATCTACACACAAATGCAATTGCAATTTTTTATTGGAAATTCTTGCAAATATTTATAAATCATTGAATGAGTTGAAGTGAATATAAGAATACTTACCCCTGAATTCGACGCGTGCTATTAGGTTTGCCTTGGTCTTCGGCAGATGAAACTGAATTATCTTCACTGTAAGTGACATTTTGCTCTTCTTCTTATTTGGAATACGAGTATCTTTTGTGATTTTACTTAAAATCTAATTATTGGTCTTTCCTTGTTCGGATAGATACAAGTACAAATATGTATTGTATGTACAAATTGATAACACAAATATTGCTTTTTGATTTTAATTTGGTGTTTTTTGTTGTCTGTTTTGAATGATATCATTCTTTTGTTGGTCAATCCTGGAAAAGAGAAAAAACAATGTACAGTTCACTATCTTGATGCATAAAGATTTAAAAAATCGATATAGAATCAAATTTACAAAAAGAGGAAAACAAATTACCTATTTTTATTATGATAAGGAGAAGGCTTGTCTAATGGGATTTAGTATCCTTCGTACCTTAAGAAGATGTTGCCAAACGATTTAGCTAGAAAAGTACTCCTTTTGTAAGCTTAATTTTGTAAAGAAAATATGTTCAAGTTCTTGTATTTCATTTATTTAGGCCCGATTGTGTTCTGTGAAGTAAGGGAATCAAGTAACTGGGATCTCAAGGGCAAGTAAATCTCCAACAAAAAATTCACACAATGTTGGAACTGACTATCTTCGAGGGCACTCAGAATGAGGCAGATTATATTCATGTAGTCCTCGTAGATGGCGCTGCAATGCGGAGTGGACCAGGGCCTCACTGAAAATGACTCCCTGCTAGTGCGGTTTTTTACCAGCTGGCTAAAATTCCCTTGTAGTGCGTTGCCCTTTGTGTTGGGAGTCACAAACTTCTCGAGCAAAGGCGCTAGTGATTATGCTTTTAAGAGGACCTACTCATATAAGCTGAGTTATGTGGGTTTTCTAATCAGGTGAGCATCATTGCCTAAACCGTGCTATTCGCTATTGAAACGTCCTTTTGATTTGATGTAAACGAGATCGGAAATAACTCAAAGAATTTCTATCCTGAAGCGTCTTGCTTTCGGCAATATCCAAGTTTCTACGCCTTGGAGGAGGACTGTTGACTTTCGCGCTGGGATCGTTGTCGGAGTTAATAGCGGCCCCGAGGTAAATAAATCACCTTACCAGATTCCTTACCTGTGCTGGGGTATCCTAGATTTCGATTTTGTATGTCTCACTAATTCTTCCAATAAGGTTTTTGAAAAAGTCCCATAACATCGTATCACTTTATTTAAATCCTGAGATTGAAGCCATCGCTTTTGTCATGACGGAGCAACGTGGATTTGGAACTGTTGTTCTAGATCACCTTACCAGATTCCTTACCTGTGCTGGGGTATTCTAGATTTCGATTTTGTATGTCTCACTAATTCTTCCAATAAGGCTTTTGAAAAAGTCCCATAACATCGTATCACTTTATTTAAATCCTGAGATTGAAGCCATCGCTTTTGTCATGACGGAGCAACGTGGATTTGGAACTGTTGTTCTAGATTTTCCTGTCTACATTCGTCATTGAACCAGAGGTTCACATAAGAACCAGACTATGGATTGGTCTTTGGCAGTGTTACCATTGTTCTTCTACGTTTGACTTGTCGAAAAGTTGAGGAAAGTTCGATCGGAAAACGACCCTGACGGTCTATTGCGATTTTAGCCGTTCGACGTTTGATATACATAGAATGGCTTGCTGATTTTGAGCTCTTACGGATATACGTACCCGTGTGTTAGCTACAGCAAGATATCGAACCGAGTCAATGTAAGCTGCTCTGAATATTCGGATATTCTTTACAAAGCTCTGGAGGAGTGCGATCGGAGTATAATCGATTTGGTTGTTAGTTTAGTTATCAGGAGTCCGCCAGGTCCCTGAATTTTAAGGTATGGAAACCACCAAAAGAATGTGGCGCCAGGCCGTTCATTTTTGCTGTTTTAACAGAGATACCGCCCTTGCTTGGCTTGGTATTAAATTTGCTTAGGACGACTTTCATGTTATACTTAGGCCATTGTAAACTTTGTCGAGGAGCTCGAAAAAGAAGTCTTTGTTAACTCCGCCCAATTACACTGATTGATAAGTCTCCAATAAATGTAGGATGCCGCCCGCTGATCAAAATAACCATGAAGCCAAACATTACTCTTCTGTTGCTGTGTGAATTGTGCCCGTACACGAATCGTCTTTTTCTTAATGCCTGAAGTTGGAGACATGTCCCTAAGTCTTACTCTGACGGCGAATCTGCATCCAAATAAGCGCTGCGTTATCCTTGTCGTGACGATTTACTTAAATATACTCCAAATTACAGATAATAGTACGTTTATCTACTTTTTTTCCCGTCCATCCCATCGCACTTCTTGAATGAACGTTATGTCTGCTAAAGACATTCGCTAATTGTTCTCGCGGTCTGTGAAGGATCCAAACATGCCACGCGTTAATCCAAAGATCGTTGTCTTTTAATCGTTAGTCAGCGGCGTCAACGGTAACAATGAATCTATTTACTTCTTCATCACATGTTTTTTATCTCTTCCGTAAAGAACTGCGAGGCCTATGATAGCATAGGCCAGTATTACGCTACAGATCGAACATTTTCTTGCCATTTTAGCCTGTACGCTAAGTACTTTACTCATTCTTTTACACTGGGGACCACCATTGGGAAGTAGGCCACTACGAATTTGATTGTTGCGCTGCTAGCCCAGTCCAAGCATTAAACAGTCAGCAGTTTTCTGTTCAATGACCACGGATGTCCCCTGCGTAGGTTAGTTAAATACTTGTTCCAAAACCTTAAATAAAGGAGTCTCATGACACCACATCTCTCTCCCGAAATCCGGTATGTGTTTGAAATAGTTGGGAAGGACAAAATAGCCAGATACTACGGGTGGCATTCGAGAGAAGGACTGTCCAATTTGTCATTGCAAACCATAGAGAACATGTGGTCACAATTCAACAATTTCTTTCAATTAGCTGCTGAAACTATCCAAGATCACAGCGAATCAGAAATCTGTGGCATGGTGATCAGTGCGTAGTAAAAAAAAGGTATACATACGAAAAACTATCCATCTGTTGTGTCATAAAATAGTCGAAAACAATTTTAAAGCATAGTTCCCAAATTCTCCCGGACATGCAGAACATTTGTGTAAGTTAAAGCACGAACAGATCATTGTTTATGCTTACGGGACCGAATGTTTTGAGTAGCCGAGAGATCTTGCCTCGTTCAAAATCGCATGTCAACGAATTGCCTTGCCTAAATGCTCCATGGCCTTTTTTCGCAATCAGTTGAGTTTGATAGGGATCTCCACACCAGAACTCATTCTCTAAAACTGATACCCTTTAGCAGTCCTAACATCAACAAAACAGTATCTGGTCAATGGTGGCTTTTGTGACCTAAATCTTTGCTGTTAAGGAGGCAGATCAATACTTTTGTTGGATATACGTGACAATATGGCTGTTTTTTCTTCCTACTGGTCCTATTGGAGAAGAAGTTATATATTATTGTCAAATTTCAATATTTCATTCAGCATTTTTTCGGTCTTCTGAATCTTTTACAAGATAGAGATTCTATGCCCACAAAGTATTTCTTATCGTTTTCTGAACCTTTATGAAGAAATATCGTGTCTTCTTTCCCGGGGGCGCTTTTCCATGATCCTTTAGTTTCTTTCGACAAGCTAATGGTTATTCTGGCAGTAGGTCGTGTATCTATTGTTTCTATAGTATGAAGCTTTACGACGTATATTTCTTGGTCCTTGCGTATGCTTTCAAACAGTTTTCTTTGAAGCGAAAGTTTTTAAGCGATGACTCAAAAAAAACCAGCACATAAAAGGCAGCATCTCTGATGGCCAATAATTTATCCCCCATGAAACCCACAGAAACCATATTTCTCACCCTTGTGGATTCAAATTAAACTCGACTCTTCAGCTGGAGAATTAGATCATTACAAATATACTAGGTTGGGTGAAAAATAACCTCCTTGACCCCCAGAATGCGCTGCTACTGCAAAAAAGGTTAAGGTGCCTTGAAGTCCGTCATATTTAGGCAGATATGCCAAATTTCAGTTTTGTTTTGACAGCTGATTGTTGTTGACGTGTTTGGCATCATGTTGAGTATGGACAGAAACGATTTTCGTTCTATCATACAACATTATTTTTTGAGAGGCAAAACGGCGAAGGGAACAAAAGAAGCTTTTGGATAAATATTATGGGGCTAATGCTACGTCAGATTACACCGTCAAATATTGGTTTCGAGAGTTTCGTGGTGGCCGCAACTCCAATACCGATCAAGTCCGCAGCGGCAGGCCCTCCGATGCGGTTACAGAGGACAGTGTCAAAAAAAATACATGAAATGGTGTTGGCTGACCGGAAAGTGAAGGTGCGCACACACGCCATATTTTGGGCAATATTCTGCATATGAAAAAGTTTTCCTGCCGCTGGGTGCCACGCATGCTCACTCCTGACCAAAAACACGAACGCGAGAGCACTTCAAAAGAGTGTTTGGGCTTGCTGATGCGGAATCGGGCGGACCTTTTGCGTCGACTGGTAACTGTTGATGAAACCTGGATTCACTATTACACACCAAAAAACAGAATGAGTGTCCAGTAATGGACTAAACGGCCGAGGGAGGCTCAATGGGTCGGACAGGTTATGGCGTCTGTTTTCTGAGATTGTCATGGCATACTCTTCATGGACTACCTCGAAAAAGGAAAAACCATCAACAGCGAGGATTACTGTGCATTATTGGAGTGTTTGAAGGCCGAAATCGCTGCAAAACGGCCTCACATGAAGCGAAAAACATAGTTTTTGTAAGACAATGCGCCGGCGCATAAGAGCTTCGCAACCACGGCTGAAATCAATGACTTACGGCTCCAATTGCTGTCGCATCCACCATATTCGCCCGATTTGGCTCCCTCGGACTATTATCTCTTCCCAAACCTCAAAAGATGGCTCATCGATAAAAAATTCAGCTCACGCGAGGAGATCATCGACGCCACGGAGGAGTATTTTCCAGACCTTCCGAAAAATTACTTTTCGGACGGGATCAAGAAGTTGGGAAATCGCTGGAATAAGTGTATTTTTCACGGTTTTCTTAACTTTGAAATCACGACTAGATGACGGAAATCCTAAGATGATCCGAACTCTGATCATATTTTGATAACTCGCAAACTCAATCGCTGACGTGCCAATGTAAGTGTGACACACTTGATTTCAACAATCACTCACCCTTTGCCACTTGGGTTAAAAATTCATTAATGTCTCCAAATCCAATCAATAATAGTAATTAAAAACCACTTCCGTAGCACTTCGCATAATTCAAAGTCACTTTATGACGGCTCGGCAGGATGTCACGCCTCCACAGGCTATGACATTAAATTCTTTGTTCCACAAACTAACCATAACTCAGCATGGGATGTTCTTCGCTTAAGCGAAAACACATTTTCCATTAAATGGTGAAAGATACAATTCAACCATTTGACCATGTCGCACTAACAAAATGGATTTCCAAGTCAGCAAATGTATCATTCCATAGTGCTGCAAGCTGTATTTAAATTAGGTCATGTGATCCATCACAATAGTATCCAACCAGCATGAGCTTTGAATTGTAAGGATTCAGGAATTAATTACGTTCGACTTTGTTTCCATTCAACGCAGAGTACTCCATACGAGTACGAGTATTGGGCTCGTATCACTCTAATATCCCTACAATCCGATGCAATTCTCTGGAGAAGCTAATCCTCTCGAGGGCTGCATTTGCGTGAAATGTACGTATCTGCAACAGATATTACGCGCCAACGTCCCATCAAGCTAAATCAATTATTAAATTTTAATTCCTTCCAATCCGGAAGTGTGGGCGGAATGTTATTTCATGAACCGACACTTTGAGGTTGCGACGAGGTGGGAGGGCAATTTTCAGCTAATACATTGTTCATACCTAAGGGTGGCCGCTAGATGGAATTTCTTTCCTCCCCCGTTACATGAATTGAGAAATTTCAATTAACCAAGAGTAGATGACTGAGCTCATAATGGATTTAGGAGGTTTTTGTCGCCTTAAAATTAGAATTTCCGGATACAAGATTTCGTCGTTGGCGTTAAGTTGGCTTCCTGCCAAGGAGGCCTCTTTCTAATAATTTTTTTTTGATATCCGTAACATCAAACAAACAGTCGAAATATAAAGTCCTGGACTGTAGCATGTTGAATTTTTAATATGGCGCATGGCTGGAGATGACTACATGCGAGTGGGTACATGGAGCTAGGAGGCAGTAGTAACAAAACAAAAATCGATTAAGGCCGCTTCTAGTAGGCCGGAGGATACAACCTAACAGTAGGCATAAACAAAACCAATGCCAATGTCATGCGGATGTTGAATCGTACTCGTCCTGTTGAATGGATTTCAAAGAGAAAAAACATTTCAAGGACCCGATCAGGTCGAGAGGTTTCTTTCACTTCCACTGGCTCTAATTATGAAAGAGACTTCCCGAATCGAAAAACCGGAGCAGAAACAGGAACGCCAATTGATTGAAAAAAGGAGAGGAAGATACCACCTATACAGCGAGGATTCTCAGTTGTTGATTTTTGTTGTTCTTGTTGTTCGTTATGGTTGTTGATTGAATGGATGAAAGGATGAATGCTGTGAGGATGCCGATAATTTGAATTCGGAGTTCTTGTGATGGATTTCCAAAGATGTAATTGAGGATGAGATTGGTTTTATAAAATTTTGCAAATTTTCATTCTTGATGAGGTTTTTCCGTTTGCGGAAAATTTAATTTCTGATAAATGAATGAAATTTGTTGGAACCAGAAGATAAGGATTGCGGCCACATTGAGGGCATTTTACTGAAAATTTATTTAAGTGTGTTTGAGAAGCGGAACTATTTCATTAGATATGTAAACGAATGTTTCAGTTCCTAGGTGAACTTTATGGTTCATGAATCTGCAATGTCAGGAAAGCTCTATGCCGAGTGGTTATCGGAATACGGATGATGCCAGTAGATTGAATTTTATTACAACATAGTCGTGTCCTCGTACTTATTACTGTATGGTGCAGGGAATGTAGGCAATTCAGAAATATTTGCACCATTCGAATGCCTCCTCCATCATTTGTGCTAACCCTTATGTCAGAGGGTGGGAGAATTTAAACAGAGCAAATACCAGAACATTGTAATGGCTGCCGGAATACATGGAACGCGAATGTTGGTTTAACCTGTGTAATTTATTCTTATAATGGAAGTGGCAAACCGGGAAATTCAGTGATGCAATCATCACAAAACAAACTGAAAATTGTGAAAGAAATGATTAAGGCCGTCATCGTGGGACATTAAAGGTGCAGATGGTCTAGATTAAAGCAAAATAATGAACCGGCACAACATTTTGCCACTGAACCATACCAACATTTTTGACTGACATTTGTATGGTTTTTCAAAGGTAGAAATAATTTCCAAATTTCGAACAAAATAATTTTGATCTTCAAAAGTGCTAGGATCTGAGCAGTCACTCTGCGTCAATTAAATTGATTTTTTTTTGATTATTTGCCTTGTATTCGCCAGGAAATAATGTACTACTGTGTCCAAAAACTGGTCGGAATTTTTTTATACAATAAATCATAAACTCTTTATTTATTCTTCCAAATCGATTTCGTCCCCTTCAAAATAGTCCCCTCCCGATATAATACACTTATGCCACCGCTTTTTCCAGTCCTCGAAACATGCCAAAAAGTCTTCTTCCGGTATAGCCTTCAGAGCGCGCGCCGATTCACGTTGAATGTCTTCAATCGACTCAAAACGGTTTCCTCGGAGTGGTCTTTTGAGTTTTGGAAATAGCCAGAAATCACACGGAGCCAAATCAGGTGAATAAGGTGGTTGCGGAACAATATTGATTGCATTTTTGGCGAAAAAGTCACGAACAATCAGTGCAGTGTGAGATGGCATTTTTGGTACCAATGGAGACTTGACACGTTTGAGGCCCAAAACATCTTTCAAAATGGTATTAATTGATCCTTTTGATACGCCAATTTCATCAGCAATGTCTCTTATAGTTAATCGACGGTTTGCAAGCACTAATTCTTTTACTTTTTGGATGTGAGTATCGTCAGTTTAGGTCGATGGTCGACCAGGCCGCTCTTCGTCTTCAACGCGTTCTCTACCTTCTTTGAACAATTTATACCAATCATATGTTGTTAATTTTGGTAGAGATCGGTCCCCGTAAGCCTTCTTCAACATTTTCAATGTTTCTGCAGCATTTATTCCATTCAGGAAACAAAATTTGATCGCACTTTTTTGTTGATTAATTTCAGACATTGTAAAAATCGCCAAATTCACTTTTTGTGTCGCACAAAAACCAGTGTAACTCAAACACTAATGAATATTTTGACATATAATTTGGCATGAAAGTCAGTAACAGTTGTACCTACTCAAAAAAAATATATTGAGCGAAAATATTTACCCGCGTAATTTAAATCAAGAAATTCCTACTAGTTTTTGGACACAGTAGTATGTCGTCTTCTACACGGTACGAGACGACTCGGCCCGATTTCTGTTATTTTATTTTGGGCTCGTGTCAAGCTTCTACACGTTACGTTTGCCCAGAGCCGATTTTTATTTTTTCTGTTTCTCCTTTCATTCGTAATTTGCTGCGTTCAGAGGTGGTTGCTGTGTCTGATTTTATAAAAACAAAAAAGGAGCTCGTATTGATAGTGGATATTGAATAATTTGATGGAGTGTGTTATTGGTTTTATTTTATTATGGATGTGGATGAAACCAATGATCAACAAATACTCCTGGTTTTACCTGAAAGTTGCGAAAAATCAGTAGCTTTGTCTAGGAAAAGGAAGAAAAGATTGTCGATAAAGCCTTGGAGGGAAGAAAGAAAAGGCTCATATTCTTTTACTAGGGAGTTAAAAATGAATGACCAATGCGATCAATTTGAGATTGACGGAAATAAAGTTTAAAATGCTACTATCCTTGGTTGAAGAAGATTTGCGGCGAGAAAAGGTGTTAATGGGGGATGCAATTGCTCCTGTGGAAAAACTCTCTGCAACATTTAGGATTCTGGCAACTTGCAAATCCTACACGAGCAGTAATTATCAGATAATGATGATAAACCAATACCTACCGGAAGTGTGTGGACCCATATATATGAAATTAAAAGCAAAACATTTTAAAAATTAAGTAAATATATTGTTTTATTCTTATTCTTCATATTAGAAATCGTTGTCGTCGAATATTCCCTGCATGGACTCTCCCCATTTTATTCTATTTACAAAGTCGGGATGACTGACATTTGACAAATTTTCATGCATTTGAAAATGCATAACTAAATGTTCAATCAAATCGCGAGTCCATTTCAAATTTTCCATGAATAAAAACTGATAACACACACTGAACACGCCCACTTCAATAATTCTTCCGCACGACACGAACTCAACGGCGAGAAAACAAGAATAAAACAAATGAATGCAATTACGAAACGAGATAAAAGAGAATACGCAAAAACCGGTCCGATTCTGCTTATCCATCCGAGTCGGGCTACCCCCTCTACTTCTTCACCCCCTTTTCTTGACATTTCAGAATCGAACAGAGTCGTCTCTTACCGTTTAGAAGACGACTATTGAGTTTCTTGGCAAGTGGATTGCTTTTACCTTAACCTGTCTCGTAATAACGTTTCGAAAACAACAAGAGTGAAAGACTAGTGCAGGGAGGCCGTCAAAAATGCCGTCATCATGAACAAGAAACCTATGTTTCGAGTACAGTCCTCGAGGAGGAGAACCAAATCGTCGTTATTTATTCGTAAAATTTTCATACAAATTCGAAATCGCACCATCAACAATTCTTCAATTCTACAAAAAAAAAAGATTTTATTATGGGAGAGTCCACACGTAAGCTAAAGCGTCAGAAACAATCTGAATATCCGGACATAGAAAAGTCTCTTCTCTTGTGGCTAACACAGTGTCGGCAGAGGAATGTTCCAGTTGGCGGCCAATTATTAATCGAAAAAGCACTGTTTTTTGCCAAAGCAATGGACGTCAACAATTTTAAAGCAAGCAGTGGTTAGCTTGATTGGTTCAAAAATCGAGACAACATCAAATTTAAAAAACTGTGCTGTGAAGGTTCTGCTGTTGATGAAGACGTTTGTGCAGATGGGAAAGAAAAGCTAAGTGAATTGATTAAAGATTACGATGCCAGAGACATCTTTAATGCAGATGAAACTGCCTTAATTTATAAATGTTTACCAGATAGTACATATTGCTTTAAAAATAAAAAATGTCATGGTGGTAAGCATAGTAAAGAACGAGTCACTTTGTTTCTCGCGGTAAACATGGATGGCACAGACAACCTTGATCCACTACTAATTGGAAAGTATGCGAAACCAACGCATACCAAAACAATCACAGCTTTCCAATGCATTACCGTCACAAAAAGAAGGCGTGGATGACAATGGAGCTTTTTAACAAATGGCTTCAGATGGTGGATGATGCAATGAAAGCTAAAAATCGGAAGATATTGCTATTCATTGGCAATTGCGCGGCGCATAATGAGTACCCTAATCTTAGCAATTCAAAAATGACGTTTTTGTCAGCAAACACACCTTCCAAGATGCAGCCTCTTGACCAGGGTATTGTAAAAAATTTCACGTCATTTTACTACGAGGAAATAGTTACGAGGGCGGGTCAATAAGTCCGTGACTTTTTGAATTTCTGACCTCTTTACTGAAACAGCAACACTGCTCCTGTCAACAGGCATCTGTCAGTTGACTCCTGTCAAAATTTAAACTTGCTGCGTCAGTTAGTTTGTGTTTGACAGCTATTTTTATCAGACTACTCACTAATTTGAGGAGAAAATGGAAAAAAGTGAATTTCGTGTGCTTATTAATCATTATTTCTTGCGAAAAAAAACCATTACCGAGACCAAGGCTAAGCTTGATAAATACTATGGGGACTCTGCACCATCGATTTCAATGGTAAAAAAGTGGTTTACTGAATTTCGTTGTGGCCGTACAAGCACTGAAGATGCCGAACGTCCTGGACGCCCAGTTGAGGTCTCTACACCCGAAACAATCGAAAAAATTCACGATATGGTGTTGGCCGACCGAAGATTGAAAGTGCGAGAGATTGTGGAAGCCGTAGGGATCTCGCATGGCTCAGTGGTTTCAATTTTGAATGATCACATGAGAAAGGCATGAGAAAGCTTTCCGCAAGATGGGTGCCGCGTTTGCTCACAGTCGACCACAAACGCAATCGTGTAACAACTTCACAGGAAGGCGTTGGCGTTGTTTAATCGCAATATGGAGGAGTTTTTGCGCCGTTTTGTAACCGTGGACGAAACATGGATCCATCACAACACACCAGAGAACAAACAACAGTCAAAACAGTGGGTTTCTAAGGGTGAATCGGCGCCAAAGAAGGCCAAGGTGGGTTTGTCAGCCAATAAAGTTATGGCGACTGTTTTTTGGGATGCACGCGGGATAATCCACATTGACTACCTTCAAAAGGGAAGAACAATCAATGGGGAATATTATGCCAACTTATTGGACCGATTCAATGACGATTTGAAAAAAAAACGACCTCATTTGGCCAAAAAAAAAGTTCTTTTCCACCAAGACAATGCAAGGGTGCACACATGTGCAGTTGCCATGGAAAAAATCCATGAATTGGGCTATGAATTGCTCCCTCATCCACCCTATTCTCCAGATTTGGCTCCGAGCGACTACTTCTTGTTCCCAAACCTGAAGAAATGGCTTGGTGGAAAAAGATTTGACTCCAATGATGAAGTCATCTCGCAAACAAAGGCCTATTTTAAGGACCTCGACAAATCATTTTTTTTTTGGAAGGGATAAAAAAATTGGAGAAGCGTTGGACAAAGTGTATAGAGCTCAAGGAAGACTACGTTGAAAAATAAAATTATTTTTTTATCAAAAAATCTGTGTTTTAATCCAAAAGTCACGGATTTATTGACCCGCCCTCGTATTAATCTGGTTAACAGCATTGATGAAAAATAAAACAGTTTAAATGTACACTATTTACGGCAATGCAAATTTCATATAAAGCGTCAGCACAGCTTGCATTCAAACCTCCTTCCGTACTTGCGATTTCAATAAAGATGTCAATGAAGACTTATGTCAAGACGAGAATTTGGACATAGATTATTTATGGAATCGTATATCTGAGGACTCTGAAAACGTCACTCTTCTCGATGATTACGTGAAAATCGATGATGACGTGACTGTATCTGGTACGCTGACAGATGATGATATTTTGGATGAAGTAGCGGCTATTAGGAATGAGAGTGATGAGGAAGATAGTGACGATGAAGTAGAACTTACGACGAATAAACCAGGAAAATCTTCCAAACTGCACGAGTTTGCAGTATGTAAATAGAGTACTCCTCCTGCTCTGTAAAAGTCAAAAGAAACATAACAGACTCTTTTGTCGTTGAAAAGCATCTCAGACGGGCTAATGTGTGACTTCTGAGACACTCTACTAGAAAGCAACTGTCGACTTTGACCACTTTCTTGTTATAGCTACAGCTCAACTATCCACGAAGAAGAAGAAGCTGCAAAATGCCAAGGTTAAGCACAAGCACAGCTGCTACAACAGCCACTGCCGAAAATAAGTCCTTGGTGTGATGATGATGCAAACGCTGCATAGCATGGAAAGCACACTCCCCCAGCTCAAGAATACCAAAGAGTGCCGCGACATATAAAATATTCGTATGTTTTTCAGGAAAGCTAAGCAACTATCAGTTGGTTTGAAGTCCGGGATACAGTCTTTTCGAAATAATTTAGGAAACCTTGTCAACAGTTATAAAACTAGAATCAGGTGGAGCGAGTAGAAGAACAAGAAGAACCCACATCCAGTCATTGCAGAAGGCGTCCTACGAGTATTTAACGTGTTTTGCTTTTTCGGGCCCAGCAGACCAATATCTACTGGCATATCCTAGAAAATACCAACGAATTTCAAGTCTTTTTAAAGCCGCATATGACCACATTCATAATCATGAACTCTACATGACGATAAACGAATTCGGGACTCGAGCTGTATAGAGTTATGCTGAAAAACACGTAGTTCAATTAGAAAAAAGTACCTCCGAACTATTTTAAACCAGCGCCTGTACCTACATACGATTTCTGCAATTTAGTGTTGAGATAGATGGTGCGCAAGGCAAGTGTTGACACAGAATTATCTTCAACAACTCTGTGTAGCTGCCGGGATGCACAAACAACATTATCGGTCATCAAAGAAGTCAACAAACAAAAAAGCATCTGTCAAGCGCCTAGGACAACGGTGATTTCGAACAGGTTAAAAAGTTTATCTAATCAGACGGGTACATCGGAGTACTCCACAAATGACACCCGTAAAAGACCGCTGCTACTTCAGTTTAATAAAAAAAAATGTGTTCAAAACTCCTTATTCAGAAGACGAAATGCATGCTCCGCATAACATTGATCCTAGCAGGTCTACTCTATGGAATCAAGGACTGGACGATACCCATGAAACAAGACCAGAACCGAACACCTTCGAGAAAAAATTTCTTCATCGAATATTTGGTTCCGTACGCGAGGAAGACGAATGGATAAGATTCTCGAGCTCGCGAACTCTATAAGTTGTATCAAGTTATGTATGTAGTCTAAAAAGTTACGATAACGCTGGCCCGGCCACGTCAAGTGAATGAAGAATAATGGTCCAGCAAAGACGGTCTTCGAACCCACCAGGTTCGTGGTAACAAGGAAGACGGAACCTATATTTTAAGGACCAAACGATCACGAATTTGTGGAAGAGGGTGGAAGGTTGCTGTGTCTCAGACAGAGACGCGTTACCGGTCCGATGCCCGTTAAGTATTTGACTTCAACTGCGTTGACAGAGTGTGGTGGAGAATATAATGAACAACTATATCGTCGTTGATCAGAAGGCTTCGCTTAAACCGATTAAGATGGCTGGCTTATATAGAGAACATGAAGACTGGTTGTCCAGTTTTTAGGATCATTGATACCTCTCCATAGGACTAATCTACAATATATAAAGTGCCGCAGTTAGAAGTGTACCTTGACTAACTTGGTGTGCATAACTGAAAC
Source organism: Volucella inflata (assembly GCA_928272305.1). Taxonomy (NCBI): domain Eukaryota; kingdom Metazoa; phylum Arthropoda; class Insecta; order Diptera; family Syrphidae; genus Volucella; species Volucella inflata. Next base: position 71,601,484 of record OV743719.1, read on the forward strand.
TAGCTGGAGGAGTATGTTGGTTGATATCCAAAAATATCCTGGTCTGTTCTGCGTCAATGACTTTTTATCAAAATCAAATAAAATCTACATTGAAATGATTTGACATTTTCATAAGTAACGAATGGTTGCCAATGTTTCTAAGAGGTCAGCGGTTTTCCTGCGTACCTTAGAAGGCCAATAAGCACCACAGGAGTTGAAACCATTAACATTAGCTTAAATCCTTGATCTGACATTTCACAGTTTCCAGGGAAATCAATTTTATCAAATCAACAGTCATCAACTGCTAAAGGTATGTCTGCTGCATCTGGCTCCGATCGAAAGGACCGCAATTACTATCTGGAGTACGTTTAATCATGACATCAACAAGTAGTTTAACATTTTATAGGCGTTATCCTGGAAAAACACCTTGATGTTTACCTTCGATAGTGTCTGCTTCAGTACCACGTCCGTCGAAACATAGGGCCACCAAAACACTGTTGCATTCATTTATGATAGCACGACAGCCCGTAACAATGCAAGCAGAATTTTTTTTAAGCAAAATTCAATGTCACGTGATGGAATTTATGTTCTTGCTCATTGATTCCCTGTACAGCTAAAATTCAACGTCTGTAGCTGGACAATTCTATACTTAAATAATTAGCAAGGCCCTTTGCATGGATTAATCTTCGCTGAAAAAATAAACCAACACTAGAACCAAGCTTAAGAATTCCCTGTAGATGGCGAACTGACCAAATGGTTCTCCTTTACGCCAGGTATTCGTGCTTACACCTTGACAGGTTACTGGAAGAATATAATACACGAATATAAATCGTTTGCAATAAAAATCTGAAAATCCTTTCTACAGCACGTACATAACTTGGAAGGCTTTGGTCTCGGTTCGTCTATATTGAAAATAATTCATAGCACGACATATGTCACTTTGAGTTATTTAAACACCATACACCCACAAAGACTTACCTATCCTCGTGGAGGAGTGTTTTACCTGCTACCGACGCGACGCCTTCATAAGGACAATATCCGTTCAACCGAATAATGGGGCTTCCACCAACCTGTGAAGTTGGCATGTTACAAGTTCCTATAATGCGTGCGTGTATTCCGATTTATGAATCTTAAAAATAAACCCAGCGTGTGGATCTTGGCCTTATGTGGTATTTCCCTAATATCACGCTTGGCCTTGCGGCAAAAATCGGGTGCTAAATACGTGATTATGGCACTGTTGTCAGGATTCAGTTTGAGTGAAAATTGCTCTTGAAACCACACAACATACACACATCTCCAGAGAGGATAACAGTTTACCTTTGGAATTCGAATTCAAATACCGATAAAGGTATCGGAAAAGACTTGAAATAATCGCCACACGAAAGACATTGAACCATTCACCATAGTTGTGGTATTTTGAAATTGCCATGCCAGGAATTGCATTGTGTAGTGGGTTCCCACGGGCGTGTGTTCCCAAGGCCGACGTTAGGGTTAAATGGTGGGGAATATCGAGCTGACTGGAACAATGAAATACCTGAAACTTTATCGATAAGCGAAAACAATGAGGCCACAGAAAGTTGATTCAGATTTTCATACCGAACGAGGTAAGAGATGGACGTGCAAACAGTTTCAGTATTGAGTGCTTGTACGATGCATAGGATATGTACGAATAGGGCACTTGGGAAAGATACTTGTAGGTATTGATTGCAAGGAGAATTCTATATCTCTTCAACGAATGATTTACTATATAAAGCTGTTAACTTGCCAAATCAATTGGGATTTGGATAGCCATTATCTCAATATGAATAGGTTAATTAAACTAAATGAATAGATGCAGTTTCCTTCCAAGTCAATTCAGATAATATTTGAATACGTTTCAAAGATACGTGGGCTGAATGAGTTTGAGTAATGGATAATCAATTCTCAAAAGGATAAGTCAAGCGATGTGCATCTGGCCTTCCAGAATGATCAATTATGTTTTCAGAAACCCAAAAGACGCTCAACTTATGAGTCTGATAGTTATCTCGGGTAAGGAGCAACCTTCGAAATGGCACAAAGTTTATGGTTTTTGAGTTTTCACTTAGAATGGTTTGACTATTCATGTATGATAGTGTTAAATTCACGGCATGCCCTTGAATATACCGACAAGTACCAAGTAAACGAGGAGTTTCAGTTTGGCCAGGTACGAGACACCAAACTATCATCATATTCCTGAATGTCCGTAGCTATTTGATTGTCAATATCAATTTTGCAACATGACCCATTTACACACAGCCCATTTGTGCGATTGTTCCGAGCAGTTTACACCGACTCGGACCATAATCTTTTGTAGGTTTGCATGAAGACGTCCATTATAGATCAAAGCTAGCGATCCGTTGTGGACTTCGAGCGGCAAAAATCGCAAAAGTTTCTTTGGGCCTTTTTCAATTGAGTTTCCCTTAATCTCTCAAAGAGTTTACTGCCGGAAGCATTGTAGATGAAAGGTGAAATTGGCGCCAAATAGCAGTTAAAGAGTCTGCCAAAAATCATTTATACAGAAAAGAAGAAAAAAACATGGGCTCTTCAGAAGAATAAGGAAAGAGGAGAAGAAGCGCTCGTTCAAAGACTTAGAGAGGCATGAAAGAAAGAAAACAATATCGGAAGTTTAATTAAAAAAAACAACACGAACAGCAAACCTAGACTGAAATCTGCGAAGATGGAGATCAACTATTAGAACCACAGTCGGTGCTGAGACTGTTAATCGGCGATAACGAACCGAATGAATCATTCAGCCTTAAGTTCAACAAAACTACTGCAGCCAACGCCTTGATTGTCCAGCTGTATAAAACAGTCTGTTATAATTGGACACAGAGCATACATCAAACTATCTTTTAAATCAGCTTCTACGAAAGCATGACCGGCGCGTGAAACCTAAGCATTCTCTGTCCGAAAATTTTCTGAACTATGCCAAATGCGGTGGAATGTCTTCCGTATTACGTGAACGCCAAACACGTTTTTGGCCAGAAATTTTAAAGGTAAGATCATTTGACTATGCAAGATGACGATAGTGAATGCACGCTTTTCTTTATTACAGTCCTCCTAAACGTCTCAGAAGCTTATACACTGGCGAAAGCGAGTAAAAATGCTCTAGGGAATTTTGAGGGAAAACTTCTTCGGAAAGCTTCCAGTTCAGGTTATGTCTCTGTAGTACCATCTTAGTAAGGGTAAAGGAGAGCCAGGAAAGTACAAAGGTACAAAGTTAAAAACTTGAAACTGACTTCAAAAACTGAAAACGCTATCAACGATAAGCTTTGTAACTTTGTACATGGGATTGGTGGAGTCGCTGAAGCCTAAACAGCGGACTTGTGAGATTGGTTTTAGTGAAAGTAAATTACACATACATATTAACCTGGCTCATTGCACATTATAAATGCTCGCACAAGATTAACTTCAATAAAAATACTTTTTAGTTGATATCCCTTTCATAGCTCTGCCCTTAGGAAAAAGTAGAAGTAAACTATAATACATTTACAAGCTCAATTGTGACAGGGGCTAAAAGGAGGATCAAACCATAAATGGATGTGTATTCACGGCCAGAACTCCACCAGCTCTTTTCAATATTCCTTTGCCCAGCATTATTAACCAAAAGAATAGTTTTCAAATTGCACAGTTAATGAGCAACGCTCTAAAACTGTTTTTTCGAACGAAATGGACACTATTTCAACAAAATATACAAAAAACTGCAAGGCAGTCGATGTAATAAATAATTTAAATGCAGCCAAACCGCATAAGATTCTATGGGTATTGAACCCACTTATTGTACATCAACAGAATTTGGTGGCTATCTTGGTTTACTACTCGTCGGTGCTATTACACAATTTAACGAGAAACAGAATCTTTGCGGATCTGCAACTTTCTTTAAATTTACCCGATACACCGCATCGAACCCGTCCAAATATGGCACAAAAGTATTTTGGACATGTGAAGGTATTTTGAACAGAAGAAAACAACTAAGAGAGCAATGCGACTGCATTCAAGTTGAAATGATTTTACGCGAGCTTACACGAAAATAATATTTGACCGAAAGAAAAATTTCTCCACCCTATCAATTCATACGTTTTTCTTTCAGCAGGCATTGTAGAAAACGTCAAATCAATTAAATTTCATGAACTGCGACAATTTAATGGCAATGGACACAATGGACATGGACAAGGAAGGAAAAAAACAATCTCAGACCACGGCAGACTAAGGCAAAAAGTCTTGAGTTTCTGGCATGCAAACGAGCGCATTATAACAATCTGTATCAAAGCTAAATTTGCCAACATAAGCCTTATAGATGCGCACGCCCCCACAGAGGAAAAAGTTGACGACACCAAAGATACGTTCGAGACTGCGATTTCAATGCAAAGCTATGAGGAGTGGGTCTCCTTGGTAGTACTGTTGGAAGATACTATATAGCCTGCGGAACACCGCCTCCGATAACGGATTCAGGCCAGTCGACTATGCGGTGGACGAAAAAATTCCAGATTTTTCGTAAGCTTAAGTCCAACACAGCTGCTGTAGTGAATTGCCTGACTGCCAAGCTCTTCAAAGTGGCAGGCGATGACTTAGTAGGTAACATGGAACCTCAGCATTGTTTGTGCGATCCTTAAAAAAATGAAACTGAATTACCATAACTAGGGAGGCATTAGTCATCTTAACAGTACTTACAAGATCTTATCTGCCGAATTGTTTGAACGCCTGAAGCCATTCCAAACCTTCTCTATTGGGAGAGCCCTTGGCTGCTTTTAGAGAAAAAATTCTTCTCAAATCGGAGACAGCATTTCGAATCTTACACGCGAATTCAATAGCGGGTTAGCTCTAGAAGCATCTCTTTGACATTCATTAACAAGGAAAGCCACCTACCTTGTCGCGAATCTGAAGTGGGCAGCACAACAGACACAACAGGAACTAAGACAAAGAACCCAACAATTTTGAAAAATACATCATTTATCATTTAAGCCACAATTTTTGCATGCAAATGTACGGAGTTGTTCAAAGTTATTGCAGGCATGAGGGCTTATATCTACAATACCTCAGGCGCAGATTGCATCTGTCAGAAGTCAGTCAATGTAGTTTAGACTGCTGCAGATATTATTTTAATTTATTTTAGTGCCGGAATCCTCCTTACATACGAGTATACTCGTATTTCTGCATACCGCCAAATTCTATTTTATTGTTTCCAAATACTGTTCGTTAAATGTCCGTTGGCCATAATTGTACTCCTTTTAATTTATTTTGCAACTGCGATAGCTATTCTCTTATTTCACTGATTATTTTCCATTCTTTTGGCTTACTTGATTGTTTATACATTCTGGGGATGTTTATTTTCCCTCCCTTTAGTCATACACAGGGGGAAAAATATAAATTGCAATTACCCCCTGAGGAAAGAATTATTTTTGTGCTGTTCTGGCACGGATTTGCAATTTGCATAACAAAATTGTGTGAAACTTTCTCTTGTCGTTGGACCTTCCTCTATGTGTACAGAAGTATAATTTATTGTTGGAGATACATTTCCTAAATGTAGTGTTTGTGTTTTCGGATTCTTTTATTTTTTATCAGTGTGAAAGGAATTGCTCGCCTGTTGAAAGTATCCAGAGGATGCTGAGTTCGAGTTCAAAGATGAGGGTGTCCTTTAACGCACATTGATGAGAGAGAAGACCTCGTCATCCAGGATTTTATGAAAAAATTTAAGACTGCGCATATAAAACTCATCTTAAAGATTTAAAAGGATAGTGCTACAATTTGAGGTAGTTTATGGGTAAATGCATTCTGCTACATACTTCAATATGGTTCGACTTTCTTCGTACTTCCAGGTCGATATTGCGTTGCAGATCATAGAATGCGCTATTATATCTTCTCTTTGAACGTTCTTCGACGGGGCCAAAAATCACTTAGAAATCTTGCATTCCAAACGGACAAACATTTTTACTATCTAAGTTCATGTATCTGCATCTTAAAGAAGTACTGTTTCTTACCAAGACCTTTTGACTCAACTGCCTTTATAGGCCGAGTAAACAGCAATTTCCTTTTCATGAAATGTGGAATTAGATGTCATGATCAGATCTAATAGCGGCGCCGAGGTGTGCGAAGGACGTGACTACCTCAGAGTTATAGCTGTCTGTTGTGACGTTCTGTCGGATTCGTTGATATTCTTGTTGTTAACATTTGCTTAGTTCTCACTCCATGTAGAAATAGGCGCATTTTTTCCGATTCTAATTCCACACTTTCAAGCCAACCAGGAACACTCGCTTTGCAAATGTCAACAGCTTATGCAAGCAATGCCTTTCGAAAGTGGTTCTCCTCGTCTTGGCTTACGAATTTCTCTGAATTTTCTCAGCCGAAAAGATGGTGTGTAGTGTTTCCTGGAATCTGCAGGACTGTGAAAATTTGGGCGAATATGGCATTTCCAGACCCGAAACCACATCGACCGAGGCCAATCGAGTTGATGGAGGGTGTTAGACATTTACACAATAAGGCAAGTAGGAACTTTTGAACGTTTATGCAATGTTGAGAAGACTTATAGCTTTATATAGGTAGTTAGCGCAGTTAAGGGATTTCCGTTTTTGTTGATCTGGCAAACGATGCTGCGATTCCATTAATCAGGCATACACTCTTTTGACCAGCAAATGATTTGGTGTTCTCTTTCAAAGTCATTTCCGGCAGCTTTGAATACCTTGGCCGATAAGCCCTTAATCTTTTTCGCCTCTAAACAATCCGCCGAAGAAGTTTTCTTAGCACCTACAGCAGTTCTATTACAAGGATTCCTTCTTCATCTCAATAGGTTTCCGCACGGGTCTTGTTGCCTTGATCGATTCTTTTTACTTGCTGGCAAAACTTCTGTACGTTGTTTCTGAAATACAAACTCTGGATATCTTCTCTAGATATTCATCTTGACTTAGGGGGGCAACTGAAGGGGGCAACTTCTCGGTAATCCAATGCTCTTTTAGTCTCTTTTACTCGCAAAGCTCACAAAATGCCTTGGTTGCAGCACTGCTTATTACGCTTCGTCTTTAGTTTAGCGTGCACTCGTCGGCATTCTTTATCAAACCAGGGATTTTATAGGGCTGATGGGTGATGGTCGATGGTGGTCTTTCGGGATTGAACCATCACTATATGGTAAGGCAAGCATAACGCTATGAACTTGGCTAAATACAAGTCATAGGACAGTCAAAAGTTTCCGCATTTTTCTTCCCGCAGATCAGCACCTGCACAGTCATCAATGCGAAATGTCATAAATTGGGATGCAAATCTGTCCCTCATCCGCCTTTTTCTAGGGATTCAAAGCTAAAGAAATGGGCCTGTCGAAAGGGATTTGAACGCCCATTTTAGAGAAGAAGGGTATAGAGCTCTAAGAAGTCTATATTGAGGAAAAAAATATATTTATTTCAAAAGTCATTGACTTATTGATCCAATCTAGTGTGCTGCAAGGACGCAATGATACAAGGAAAGATTCAAAGTACTATATATGCCTCGTTAATATTTTCGATGAATCTTTTACATCGAAACACGTGTTAAAAACTTGCCACAAGCACTCCTCAGCAGCAGCAGAATCCGTTTTAAGAATTTCGCTCATGGTATCGTTTATATTTTATCTTGTTTCCACCATATCACAAGTTCATTCCATCCTCCATTGTATCCCAAAATATTGTAAAAATTTAAGAAATCCAACTACGAGAAGTGCTACGTAAATCTACCTTCGCCAATCCCTCTTTATAAATCTGAGATTTTTTTAAAAAGAAAAAAACTGAATTTTTAACCAATATTGTGTAAACTGAAAATGTTGCCTTTGTTCATGTTAGCTCAGCCCACATGTTTGCCTTTCCTGAGGCCAAACATAAATATCAAACTTTGGCCTTTAACCGTCGAAAGAACTGCCAGCCGGCGAAAAAGTACAATTTCACCCCACCAAACAACTTACAAAGACCAGGGTATGAATGAATGTGGTAAGCCCCAGCACTCAGAGTTATTTGTTTCCGAATGAGAAAGCTTTAGAGCAAATATCAGAAAAGTTTCCAGATAAAATCGTATCCAAACATTGGGCAAGGTCATGTCAAGTAGTGGTCACAATTTCTGTAATACCATCAATTAAATTCCTCCTTCTTCATCTCTGCTGATAATTTAATTTTCACTTCCAGCAGAACCAACGATTTATGGTCAGAAAAGGATTAATCTCAACCACATGTCCACAGAATGTGTGTAAATCGCAAGGATTGGTGTTCACTGTTTCTCAAAGCGGAAACTTTATCTCCTCATAACCGAAAAACCAAAGTCAAAAATCTACAATATAAGACAATGAAAAGATATGTATGGCATTGCATGACTGTCTGTCAGGGGTTGAAATTCGATCCTTTCTGTTAATTATCTCTTAATTGCTGAGCTGTTAATTAAAGTCTGACGATACAGGAACGACTCAATTATTCAAATTGCTTCCCCGAAAAATATTTTTTTTTTATTGTCGTTTGTATCGCGTCGGAACTATCTATAGTGAATGGCTGATACATCCCATTGTTTGGATACGTCAAACCAGTGATCCTTAACTTAATCAATTGACTTTGGGTATTACTACAATCTATGGGGGGCGGGCAAGTGGGCGGATTAACAGTAAATAATCACAAAGTACATGCACACAGGGCCTTACTCGTAAATACCTTAAATGAACAAATTGAGTGGGTGCCACTTTTTCGATAGTCAATTACGCTAATCGAAGTAAAGTCAAGAGTGATGGATTCACTGTCCGATACACCATTGGGGGGTAGGAAATGTGAAGAGATTTCCTTTGGATACGGAGCATTGATTGTCAAAGTTTGATTCTATTGTGGTAGTGTCGCTTGACTTATGGGCACTTAACCTAATTCGTTGGATGTTTCCAGGTTTTTATGGGTTCGTTTATGGCTCATTTCGTGGATGTTTGCGGATTGAATAATGTTTTACAAATTAAGAAAAAAATGTTTAATCGGCAGTGAAGTTTAACGACTATCACCTGGTGGCAACTTAATAAATCAAGAAGGCAATATTGACGTCAACTCATTGAGCTGCAAAGTTCATAAGTGATTGAACAGTTTTTATGGAAACGATTTTACTTATTTAATTCCCTTTGAAAACAAGACTTCACAGCAAACAGATAATGACAAAATGAGATACCTTCTCCAGAAAGTGAATCTTTCCCCAAGGAGCATAAGGCACAATGGTTAGGGATATGGAATGAACGAAGTACATTGATTGCATAGTCAACTTGCTAATCATTCGGCAAGCGGTTAAGTTAGAAATATATTTGGGGGCCACCTCTACGATATCTTGAGCAGTGTTCAATGTTGCTTGCTTAGATAAATCTGCAGGATACGGTCGAGCAAAGCCTCAACTATCAAACCTCTCCAGCAGAAGGGGTCTTTTGCCACTTCCCACAAGTTGAGTATATGAAGTTGGCTGAAGCCCTTTCCAATTGCGTGTGGCACCTAGCATAAGGTCATCGATTATTCCGTGGAGTGGGAAACTTTCCGCGCCGGAACACTGGAGATGGTTACATCAAGGCAATCTGGTATGGTAAATGGGGTTATTCTAGTTATCTTACGAGGCTTGCGTCGATAAAACGTCTCCTCTATTCTCTATTGATACAAACGCGATCGAAGAACATTTCTCACGAAACCCCCAATAGCATTTTAACTCACTTTCGCCAATGTTCAAGCTTCTTCGCCATTAAGCAGGATTAGAATGATCGTATTCTCAAAAGCTTTTATTTAGTTTCACCTGTTCCGGAGTCTTTTTGTGTGTAATCAAATCTTTCACGTTAAATTTGATCCACTTAACGGTGTCCAGTTGAGCTGAAATATGGCTACACCATTAGTTCAATAATTCCAATAAGGCCACCGCTCCAATCAGGCGGATTCCAACAGATTCAACCCTCTTAATATGGGTATCAAATGAAAGGGCTTGAAGAGTAGAAAACGAAAAAGTTAGTGCTATCACACAAAATTCAATATAGCCATAGCTCTAAGATAGCGAATTAATTTTTTTTTTGTTTTTTGATGGTGTCTGCACTCAGCGTTGGCTCCCAGCGAGGGAACTCCTGTATGGTGAACAGCATAGTCACAAAATTGTGTATACGCATTCAAGTATGATAGTCCGTTTTAAAATAGGCCATAACTCGTGTAGTGCACTTGACTGGTTTGACTTTACACCATGACTTGTGTAATTTGTGAGAAGGGGGGTCATTAGTCTAGGAGGAGGAACCTCCAAAATCAAATCCGGAACTTTGTTTAGGCACAATAAAACTTCGAGCTGAAATAACTGGCGCATAGATCTGTGGTGTACTTCATACAGCACAAAGCCATCTGTTAGTAAAAAAGGAACAAAACAAGAAACCAATTTCAACACCACCAACCACAGACACATACAAGGTCATGCTGCGTTACAATGTAGATGTCGTCGCTACAATGCAGAACTAGTCTAAGTCCAAAATTTCGAAATTTGCGATTTTTAAATCAGATGAAAGTTAGTTGCATTCTGCGCGTGCTTGTGTGATAACCATGTTTCTATGCGCAGTAGTTAGTTCACAGTTTTAATCGTACAAAAAAATCCTATGTCCTGAGCTTTTTTTTCCTATGTCCAAAAATGCTTCTCAAGAAATCTAGTGCGGCTAAAATTCAGCACAAAAAATTAATATACGAGGGCGGGTCAATAAGTCCGTGACTTTTTGAATTTCTGACCTCTTTACTGAAACAGCAACACTGCTCCTGTCAACAGGCATCTGTCAGTTGACTCCTGTCAAAATTTAAACTTGCTGCGTCAGTTAGTTTGTGTTTGACAGCTATTTTTATCAGACTACTCACTAATTTGAGGAGAAAATGGAAAAAAGTGAATTTCGTGTGCTTATTAAGCATTATTTCTTGCGAAAAAAAACCATTACCGAGACCAAGGCTAAGCTTGATAAATACTATGGGGACTCTGCACCATCGATTTCAATGGTAAAAAAGTGGTTTACTGAATTTCGTTGTGGCCGTACAAGCACTGAAGATGCCGAACGTCCTGGACGCCCAGTTGAGGTCTCTACACCCGAAACAATCGAAAAAATTCACGATATGGTGTTGGCCGACCGAAGATTGAAAGTGCGAGAGATTGTGGAAGCCGTAGGGATCTCGCATGGCTCAGTGGTTTCAATTTTGAATGATCACTTGGGCATGAGAAAGCTTTCCGCAAGATGGGTGCCGCGTTTGCCCACAGTCGACCACAAACGCATGTGCAGTTGCCATGGCAAAAATCCATGAATTGGGCTATGAATTGCTCCCTCATCCACCCTATTCTCCAGATTTGGCTTCGAGCGACTACTTCTTGTTCCCAAACCTGAAGAAATGGCTTGGTGGAAAAAGATTTGACTCCAATGATGAAGTCATCTCGCAAACAAAGGCCTATTTTGAGGATCTCGACAAATCATTTTTTTTGGGAGGGATAAAAAAATTGGAGAAGCGTTGGACAAAGTGTATAGAGCCCAAGGGAGACCACGTTGAAAAATAAAATTATTTTTCTATCAAAAAATCTGTGTTTTAATCCAAAAGTCACGGACTTATTGACCCGCCCTCGTATATGTTTTTTACGCCAAGGTGTTTCATAAAATACGAGTAGTTTAGTAATAAATACCATTTTAAGTTTTGAAATCGCTCTCTTGGAAAATTGTAAAATTGTGACTTAGACTAGTTCTGCATTGTAGCGACGATGTGTCCAAGGGTCTGGTTAATGGTGCCATTAGACACGATACAGATATCATACGGCGGAGAGTACAAATGTACGAAACTGATTATACCATCTATCTGGATGGTGTGTCGACATTATTCAGCCCAAATCTGTGCAATTTCCGGCAAAATATAGTCACGGAACTGCTAAAAGAGGAATGTTGCCAATTCCATTATGCTGGACTGTCGACTATATCGTTGTCTATTTAGACTCAAAACTCTTCGCCGCTTAAAAAGGGTTTTACACCTACACAATTTTCACCCCGTTGTCACAATTAACTCCTCTGCAAATACGAGTACAAGTATAGTGACGTCCATTGGACATCTGAAACTTTTCTAATTCTCTAACAAGCCACAGAAAAAAAATCACGTCTGATGGACAACTTCTGGTCGCATTTACCGAATAAGTAAAACAATGCAGTTCTCGTGTGAGCAAAGGAGCAACTTTGTTTAGGTAAGAACAAATATTTGCAAAGCCACAGATAGAGTTTGTGTAAAAGTTCTTGTGCGTGTTTTTGTCAAACAATCCTTGGAAACAGTCATTAAGACATTTGACCTGGAACTGATTTGCTTTGCAAGCAATTGTTATCACTATCTAAGATCTAAAAGTAACTTCGTATAAAGTTGAAAGCTTGTTCAAAACATGGTTCTCTAAACGTTCAAGTTTTAGGGGTGGCAATCAAGTAAGTGATTCTCTATTTATTGTGTCACGCAACTGCGGCTAGAGAAGATACTGCAGAAGCAAATTATGTCAAGGAACGCTAATAAATTTCCACCAGGTAACTATATGCTAACTAATGCTAGCCACATGTACGAGTATATACAAATTCCCGCTAACGAGTCTGAAGACTTATTCAAAAACTTGTGTCAAGGCACAAACGCTGTGCAAAATTTCCAACCAAAAACACTTTTTTTTTTTTTTTTTTTGAAAAAAAATTAAGAGATCTTTCAAAAGATATAATATTTAAGAAAAGTAGTCAATTGATCATGATAACATCATTCAAATTTATTTAAAAAAAAGTTGGAGCGAAACATCTCTGGCGACTTCCAAACTAGTTTGACTTCATTTATCACAATTAGAAGGTTCAACTCACTGAGTCTTGGCTGGACCCACAAGAAATGAATTGGCCAAAAAACTTGCTTGCCAGGGCTCTGAGGAGAATTTTTCAGGACCCGAGTCTGAGTTGAATAGAACTTCAATTTATAGTTGGGTTTTATACAACCATGACTGCAGATAGCATGATCGTCCAGGCAAATAATTAGGAGGAATCTTCAACTGCTACTAAACGGATATAACCGCCATTGGAAAAGTGAGATAGGATAAACAACTCTGATATTTGCTACAGAGAATGTAACAGACAATCGACACGACAAGCATATTTCGACATTTTCCCAGTGCTTCTCAGGTTTAAATGTTCTGCGCAGCTAACATTGAATTGCACCATTATGTTGTTGTAACCAAGATACGCATATCCGTTTGACGAAGTTCCACCTCGAACTCAAGAGACCCGCCACTTTCTTTTCCGATCAAGTCCAATGCCGGCAGCATCGAACCTAAGAGACCAGTGACTTCACCGTGATTAAGCAATCAGAGGGACTGCCTCTGATGAACGAATACTGGATTTCATCCCGCTCCAACAAAGAATCTCCTAACTCGATGATAAATACAGACAGGTAAATCTAGAAAAACAGAGCGACTCTTTCGAAAGGAACGAGAGGAGCTATTTATCTATATAAGTGAAATAACAGTGAAGGCCATAACAAAGATTCCTCAGGAGAAAAAAAAGAACAGAAGAAGAGCTCGAACGAGGATTTAGAGAAGTGTTCCCAGATGTAGTTCGAAGGTCTTATAAATAAAGCGAACATGCCAAAGATGTTTAGAAGAAGGAAACCTCATAGTAGAGCCACAATCGATGCTAAGAATCTGGAAAGATTATCTCCTCAGACTGTTGAACAGTGTGGTTTAAGTGGCGGAAAGTCCATCATATTGTTTATAGATAGTTTATTTCATGACCATAATTTCGAAGACATTTATATGGTTCACAAACAGAGAATAAGTTGGCAACTAGCAACGCAGCGATACACATCTGAAGAAAGGAAAACTATTTTTACTAATTATTTAACAAATTTCCGGTCTTTTTTTTTTTAACGCAGCCTGTCGTGTTCGTCGTCCTCCTGCACCATTTGCGTGACAATTTAGCATTTTTTTGAGCGTCTCATGCAAACTGGGTCCACTGTATCCAAGAACGTCGGAAACATGGACGAGACAACGATGTCCACAATCAGCAGATGTTCGTTGCGTCGAATTTTGATGAAAGACTTGAATATTATCCCTTATAAAGCTCAAATCTTTCACCAATTGTTAAAATTAACTTGCTCCCATGCTGTGTTAAACCTAGTGCAGGAAGAGGATGATTTTGTAACAATATTCATAATGAGTGACGAAGCCCATTTCAACTTAAGTGGTTATGTGAATAACCGAAATTTCCATTTCCGGGGTAAAGAGAATCTACACGAAATGCACGAAGAAATATTGCATCCCCTTAAAATGACTCTTTGGTGTGGCACTTGCATACATTGTGACAAAAAGTCTAGACTGCAGTAGATATTTTCAGAGTAGGTAATGAGGGCTATTATAAGCATTTTCCCAAGCTTCAATCTTGTAGCGGGAGGGGAAGTAAGCCGCGGTTAACCACAGTTTACAAAGGCTTCCGGAAACACGACGAATCACAAAATTACTATCAGAGTACTCACACAGCTTGTGATCAATTACAAATCCTAAACTGGTAACCGATTTAACTGGGTATAATTTGACGCCATCGAGCCAAATGACAGGTAAAGACTAGAAATCATTTTTTTTTTTTGTATTTATGACTTTCTTGGATTCAATAAGAGGGTCGGGCTTTATTAAATTGGATGTCACTAGCGTAAAAGTAAGCTGAACCAAATTTACATACAGCTGGAAGGTCATTTAAAAACATACTGAATAAAATCGAGGCCAATATTGACACCTAGGGAACACCTTTTGAGACAAGCTTAAGACATAACAGATCTGCTTGCAATGTCTTTTGTAACCTGTCTGATAGAAAACTGCGAATCAGAATTGTCCCCCTACTTCTGAAGCCAAAAAGATTTTGAAATTTCCAGCAAAGTAGGTCATGATCTGCACTGTCAAAAGACTTCAGGCAATCAAGCCGACTGAGAATCCTCAAATTCCTTATCAAAATTCTGTCTTATTTCATCGATAGTGCAAATCATGGCAGTAGAACAGCTATAGTTAGCTCTAAAACCAGATTTTCACAAACTGAGTGAAATGTTTACCAACAGATGTTTCTGACCATCCTTATAGGCCTATAATCCGCAGCGGTTACGGGACAAGTTTTCTGGGGGAATGTCTTGCCACTTTTGCTCTTTTTCAACATTCAGAAAAGGTCGATATTATAAAGCAGTGGTTGAGAATATGAGTCAAATGGGAGACGATAAAGGGAAAAATAATTTTTATAAAATGTATAGGTATACCATCTTCACAACTCAGGCAGCGATTGAGATTTTGAATCATCTGAGCCAGATGTTTTGCGAGCAACTCGAAATGCCATAAAACCCGAATGTGAATCAACTCAGGAGCTGTTCATTGGACCGATATAATTTTTTTAACTTCATGGCATCAATCTTACATATTTAAATAAAATTTTCGTGAAAACAGAGGCCGATTTATTTCATTACTTACAAAATAGCAGCCAATTCACATTACTTTTGGCCCATCTTGTATCCGTGTCGGTTTTCGTGCCCCACGCATGGAAACTCTTAGTGCTCAAATGCATGAATATGATTTTTTTCATCAAAAGGTACTCATTTATGGCAAGAAGATAGATCGACAACCCCAATTCCATATTGGTAGACGGAACAATCCAACTATCTATGACAATCGAAACAAAATTAATTGACGTGTCCTGTTCTTTTTTTTTTCAAGTATAAATCTCTTTAAGTAATTCCATAAGTAATTTAGGATTGTTTTGACTTCGAAGGAAGAGGGTTGAAAATGGACGTATCTGAGCCAATAAATCAGGACCAAACCGAAAATAAAAATGCAAAGTGGAACAAACACCCCAAACAACTTGTGGCGTAAACGTATTCAATAGAATCAAATCTTTTCCACCATATATCAAGACTCAAAATATAAAAAAATAATTTTCAGATTTATTACATTTTTCCGTGTTTAAATCAACCACAATTTCTATTCATAATCTCTTGACTCCTATTCGACTTTTCCTTGTGGACAATAATCAATAAAAATTCAATTATATCTGTAAAAGCAATTCACGTGCCTTGTGGAAATTTTATAGCTGCAAGCCTAATAAAATTCATGATTTTCCCAAAATCTCTGATTCAATTTAAATTTATATGTTTCCCATAAACGATTCAGACAAAAATGACGTGCCAATGAAATACTCGTACTTGTACGTGTAGATATCTTTCCGGAAGAAAGACTCCATTTAAAACAAAATGAATGAGCTGCGCTGGAAGTTTTATGTCTGTTTTACGGCGAATTCCATGGAGTAAATCCACAAAAAGAAATCCTTTCCGCCCTCTGTTTACTCTAAAAATTCACAACAAAGGAAGCGAATTTCATAAGCTCCTCAACAGTTCTCTACTCGTAAAATTTGTAGTAAATTACTTTCCAGCACCTAATCTGTGTTGGTAAATTCAGAGCTATAAAATATTTCAGAACAGTAATATCCTTCGGCGTCGATTTTGTATTGCACGCAAAATATTTGTAAATTCATCCAAGGACCGGGTCAACTATTTCAGAACACGCAAACTATAGTTTCACGGAGGGTTTCAGTATTTGTTTTTTTTTTTGTGTATAATTTATGCATCAAGTAAAACTTATAATGTCGCCAAATCGTACCTTGTCCCAGTTTTAATTTGTAAACACTTTTCATATTTCATAAGTGAGAGTGTATTGGGTGTTCATAATATTGATAGTGTATCTACATGAGTTAATGCTCTTAATTGCATCCCTGGGGGGTTGATTTTATGAATACATTGAGTTCAGATCAGCCTACGAGTATGGTATGTCTGTTTTATTGACATACTTCCAGGCTTTGGCTTCGCTACAGTAAACAAGAAAGCTTCTGGTATCAGTAGATAGAGAATTTTATGGAGGAAGTAGTACTTTATAGGGTGACATAAAATTAGCACATATAAGCAATTATAAGTAATTGAGACTTTCTGGTAACTAAGTGTACGTAGCAGTGCTTACCACAATGCATTATAATTCGGCAAACTAGCAGTATTATAAATAACTTGTATTTATTTATTATAATGACCGAGGAACTCCAAATAAATATTACAATTATAGGCGGACTGGGAAGTTATCGAATTTTAGTGTATGTCCACTTTAAATATAGGCCCACGGATTTCGCATTTACGTGTAGTAAAACATAGGATTCTTGCGCATACCTCCTGCCTCACCTAGATCTTATACTGCCTGGGTACGAGCTCTAGGAGTTATTGTTCTCCTTCCGCCTTCTCGGCATTTACGAATGCCATGATGTAGATCACAATGTGATCTATTTTCCAAACTAGAATTCGTGTTAAATATAATTTTTGTGAGTAAATTATCCATTACCTGGGGAAGTTCCTAGGCTCGATATGCCTACTGTAAAGAAAAATCGGTGGAAACTGCCTTGCATTCACTGACTAGCCACATCGAATGAATCCTAAATTATAGAGAATATGCAATGGTCGCTTTTTTAGAAGGCGCCTTTAACAACATCAACACATTCGCAATCACGACGGCGCTGTCAACTTTGAAAGTAGGTGACTCACTTGGTCTAATGCTAACGAGTAGGATAATCAACTTAAAACTGGGTACGTTTTCTGTGTGTCACCCTTTCTCTGACACTAAGTCATTAACGAACTGCTGATTTATCTGGAAGAGGGTGGTAGCAGGGTGATGCCAATGCAAATGATGTTCCTATAGCCGTCTCGGAAACGCATTTTTATATTATTAAATAACTCATACAACATATTAACACGTCGTGCAGATCATTGTGGCTTGGGAATGAGCCCCCATACAACTGATCTTGTTCTCTTTTTCAGAAAATAAATATTCCGATCATAACCCACCGCTAATCAACGGTACTAGCTTGGTCTTCTCTGATACAACGAAATATGATATTTAGGTCTAATTTTCAACAGGAAACTAAGCTGGAAACCTATTATTCAACAAATAGTAAGGAAAGGATCTCTATTCTCTTGCAAAAAAGCCATCTAGAGCGAATGTGGCCTCCAACCTGGCATCGCCCATTGGGTGGTTGTTTGGTGGACGGCTTAAGATAAAGCAGTGAACTGCATGAAGCTAAGGAAAGTCCAAAGAACTGTATGTCTGGGTACAAGCGGAGCCCTGCTCACGATTCCCTCCGCTGCACTCGACGTTCTGTTTCACTTGACACCCCTCGATATTTTCAACAGACAATTAGCTGCAACCGCAGTACCAAGTTAACTTTTTGGGCACGCTTTCTTAATATGCTAAAAATTTCACCAGAAAACATTTACTACACCATGCCCCAACATTGGTTTGACATTGACAAAAACGTTCATATAAGTATGCCCTCTAGATCTTTCTGGGAGGAAGATCCCTTCCAGGACGATGACAGGAGGGTTAGTTGCGGTGTTTTTGCAATCAAGCTTTACCTAAGCCCCTCCTTCCGCCTTCCCAGTCACTGTAGCGTGTTGCACATGGAATTTCTGGCAACTAAGAAAGCCCTGTCCTGGCTGAAGAGAAATGTAATGTCCTCAATAGATATTCTCATCTTTTCTGACGGTCAGGCAGCTATCACAACCCTGCACTCATGTTCGTTTGACTCAAAAACGGTCATCGACTCCCTATCATCTGTCTTAGAGATGGCTGAGCACTTCAGCATTCACCTTTGCCGACATACATATACATATTCCAGGGAACTGTAGGGCCGACGAACTTGCCGAATTGCAACCACAATACCCACTCTTCCTGAAAAATGCGGATGGGTCAACTTGTCAAACAAATCTGGCCAAGGCTGGAATGGAGTCGGTCTAGGAGTTTGATCCTTCGAAACAGTTTAATCATCTCAGCACGATCATAGGTGTGATCATTGGACACTGTCTCTTAGGTTACATGCAAAAAGGCTTTACAAACGACTTTTGCAGAAGCTGCATGGACGAGGAAGAAGAGGAGAATATCCCACACCTCCTTTGTACATACATATACATAGGTCTATCCCAAAAAAGAAATCTCCCGTTCAGAGCCTTTTTTATAATGACTGAAGCGATCTAAAAAATACAGATATCAGAAGTCCCCTATGCTTCTTCAAAAGCTGAAATTGGTTTCCGCAGAAGGAGGATCTACAAATTAACGTGGCTTTACAATAAGCCAATAGGCCTAAGTGTGCTGGTCCTTCTCCAACAGCCACTCTAACCTAGAAAAGTTCCAAGCTAGACAAAAATTCGCATTTTAACGACTTTGCCTGACGAGTTTGAAATGCAATTGCATTTTTGAGTTCTCATACTAAACTAGTTATTGCAGGCGATTTTAGTATGGGTGACTTCGGCATTTTTAACATTCAGTATTCAGTATTCAGTTAACAAATCAGCAGAAAATATTTAAACCCAGCTATAAATAGGGCCATAAGAACACCTGAGGTTATACTCGTACTACTGTCACTAACACTTGTTGATAACTTCTCACAGGCCTTATATAGCGCCTCCCGAGTTTTTCGGATTAGAGTCTAACTACAATTCGCTGTTCATCGTTTATTTAGTATTTAGTCTCTTACTACCTCGGAATTATACATAGCTGTCGAATATGGTATTCTGTTCCTTCTAGCTGACAGCATATACTTAGTTTCGCCGTCATTCACTGCTAAACTCATTTCGGCAGCTTCTGTTTCAATACCAGCGAACCCACCGGTGACAGTGACAGCGGTGTTTTTCCAGTTATGTAGATATCATCTGAGTAAGCTAGTATTCTCATAGACTTTTGAGAGATTGCACCTCCGGTGTTCGATTGTGAGTTCCGCATAACTCTTTCAAGTACCATGTTAAAAAAGAAGACCTTGGCTAAAACCTTTTTCGAGCCAGTGCTAAATCACGAACATATTACAATGCCCTGAAAGTAATTAACTTCGTTGGTTGTTAGTCAAAAGCAATTTCGCCTCGTCTTCTATCCTAACGCTGGGTACAATGATGTACCCCCCACGAGTAAATTTTTTAGACAATTCAAATCTGCTTCCTGCTCACATTGCAGCCAGTGCAATCCCCTCAAATTGTTTAATGGCGTCATCTACACTACGTCACTACACACATCTTCAGCCACACCACCGCTTCGTTATGATTTCTTAAAGGTTTACCCTAGATCCTGCTTTTGACCTTTTTCTGAAATATCGCAAGCCTTTCCAAGAGGTACAATTCGCTTATCGAAGACCCTATCGAGCTCCCTATTCCTAAACGTTGTAGGGTAATCAACAAAGTCTGGCAGCTACAGGTGAGACCCACTCCCTAGGATTGTTGAAACAGAAAAATGGTTGATCGAGGGGTTGACTAGTTGGCAATATCTGTCGATTTTTTATCAGGGTCAAGGTCGGATTTATACTGAATCCGTGAAGTTTAAATAAGCACCCACCCATCAGGACATAAAATGCATTCGTACCCCTGAAAGCATTGCAGGTGTTTCAAGCCAAAGCAATTTCTGAAATCCCAACTCTAGCGCCTAGTGGGTATTGTTGCAACAACTTGCCTGTCCCACAAATGTGCCTTCTTTCGTCTGAGATGAGATTTTGAATATGACATAAGATGCAGCTGATTGAAGATTTTGAAGAACATTTTCTTTACTGAAAATATACTAGTACTTACCAAACGTAAAAGATGATTATAATGTTCGTCAATGAGCATGAGCGATGCGATGTTTCGCTGTTCCTCTACTCCTGTCCGAATACGAATATTTTGATCTACTACCTTTGGAATGACCTAGGACAAGTTGGATATCTTAGGGTAAGAATATATTGACAATTGGGAACGACTGTGACAATGGAATGGAATCGGCATCCAAGAAACCTTGAAGTTATGCTTTTAGTTGGATAGAAAATGCAATTTAACTCACTTCAACCGAGGCCATGAAATCCATCGTCCAAATGACTTTCATTCCTATTGAAAATATCTCCCCAGAGCTTAAAAAGCCCAGTCTCCCACCTTTTGAACGAAATTGCAAGAAAAGAAACACAATGAGTGTAGAGACTAGGTAATGGTGCACTACCGGACCGTGTATAATCAGCTAAGTATACGTCCCTGCGATAGCTATTGAAAAATAGTCAAAGGGCTCTTTAATTGGTACGGACGGTGTGCTTGAGAAACTTTAGGAATTGACTTGCCTAGGATAACAAAGTCATTATGTTAAGAAGATGCACTTAGAACAGCAAGACGTGAGACCTTACTTGAGACACCAAGACCACTTTGAACACCTCAATCTTCAATGAACTATGAACCTAAAGATCCAGGATTGAAGATCGGAGGCAAGACTGGATTCGATTTGCTTTTCTATTCCTAAGGCTTTGAATCAATTGCTCTTTGTTAGATTAAAACTTGAGAAAAACGCAATAAAGTCACACAAAAGCAGCTGACTTTTTAATCAGATATCTATGCACTATTATGAGATATTTCTGCTTTTTCGTTTTTTGGAAAAGCTTTTTTCGTTAAATGTAAAAGCTTATTAGGTCAGCTTCATAAATCGTTATTTCTTTCAGTCGAAGGGTTTGCTTTATGCCCATTCTTTTCCCATCTAAAAAAACACGCTGTGGCGTTGGCAGCCCAGAATGGGCCGTGGCCTGGTTTCTTGACACCAATTTGTGTTGCTCATGTTGTCGTTTTTGTCACATCTGAGCGGGGCCTACGGTTTATCGCCGAATCTGAACGGCACTCCTTAGAAGCTTTTTCATAGGCAATTTTACTTTCGGGAGTTTGCCATTGCCCGCCGAAAGGGTGATGACGATTCGAAAAATTGTTGGTGAAGCCGGGAATCGAACCACGGACCCTACCGCTACCCTACTACCGCGTTGTAGTCCAATGAGCAAACCATCGCACCATCGTCGCCACCTCTTTTCACATCTAATGGCTTCAATAAATCTAATGTCTCCATCCATGAGCAATCGCTTCGGTTCTCGATTCAAGAAATCAACACGACTTCGGGTTTCGCAATGATTCGTGCACACCCAAAAGCAACTTTATCACGTCTCATTTAATCAATACCAAGCGAACCAGTAAGTGATTCCTGTGCCCGCCTAAGAACATCATACACAAACATGTGCATATGCATTGTTATCCACTCAGGTATTAGCACACGTACGTGTGCATCATCGGAATACCGACATTTGGCGTGGGCAATTTCAACTCATAATTCATGAGTGACATTTAGATTGGCAACGCATTTTCGACACTAAATCGGAACAACGAGAATCTAGTAAACGCCAACACATTGACATCGACATCTAATCCTGTCAACGCCTACTTCTCAAACGTGCCATTTAGCGTCTGGTTATAATCTTATACCACATTCAGCACAACAGCAACATGCTTTAAAGATTTAAAAAATCTTTTCAGCTTTCAGATCTATCCACAAGGAATAGCAATCACCATCGACATGCAATTAATACCCGTCAACTCCATCCGTTTTCCTTTGCAGGCAATAGAGATGTCCTGCAGTTTCCAAGTTCTCCGGTAGGCATTTAATTGATTGAAAATTTCCTCAACCGGAGTGCTGTAAAAGACGCTTCTCTGATGATGGGTTGGTTCGCATTTATAGTCCACTAGCAAGGATACGAATATGAGCACCCTCGTCGAAGAACTATAGGCTATCTTTGAAAACAGAGCAAAAATAAATAGAAAAAAGCAGAAGCGTGCTAGAGTACTCGTACATGTATTTCAAAATCAACTTTGACATATCCGTCAGAAGCACGAGATTTCATAGTTTGTGCATTTCAAGGATTCGACTGAAACAGGATCTGGGTCAGTTGAGCATAAATTATTCACTCTGATGCATATTGAGAATCCTGAAAATGGATTACAATTTTGAGGAAATGCTATTTTGGGAATTCCTTTTTCGGCGCACACACGTTCAATTATTAAAATCAACTAACGATATGGATTCTGAGATTTTTTCTATAACACACATGTTTACATTACAAGGAACTGTAAGAGAAGTTGGGTCCGTGAATAAGTTATAAAAGGATGAGATTATATGAGCCTCGAAGCTACTCCCTCTGTGTGTTCTCTACTCGTAATCCTTAAGAGATTGCCCAAAACGAGTAGTTCATTTGCTGTTGATATTGTTGTTGTGGTTGTATGATTTCACAGTAAGGCGAAATTAATCCTTACAAATGTGTTAGGAATTAGGTGAGATCTTAGTTGTACGGGTGCTCTGTTACCATGGAATGGTAAACGAGGTGTGAGAATCTTTACCGTGAGTGGTTCTTCGTGGTGTTGTTCTTCTTGTGATAAGTATCTTCAATAATATGAAATTTGTATTACAACTTTGAGATAAGCTATTTGTATTGAGGTACAGAGTGACTACTGGATTTGGTAGGAGGCCAGTGGGTGAGAGAGTTTGTCGAGATTATGGGATAAGTACTTGAGTGTTCGAGTATATTGAAGAGGCGGAAATGCCTTAAAGAATTTTACAGATTGATGATGATGATGGTGATTTTGTTTTCTAAGCAAATCCAGAATAATACGAGTATGAGATGAAGGTGCAATTTTCTGTTGAAGGAACTTTGAAATATGAACGTCATTATGGAACTCAAATCGATCAAAAGGACTTGCAATGCAGTTTTTCTTACTCGTGAGATCCCTGGCTCTTTTTCAAATCTTAATGCTTACTGAGACGTATGGTTATATATACATATTTTTAGAATAAACTTTGGACTTGTATTAGTATATTTTTAAATGGTGTGGTAGCAACAGGCAATTTTTTTAGTCGAACTAATCTTATAGTATATTCAGTTCTATGAATATCTATATCCATCTATAGCAAAGGTCGATAAGCTTGTGACTAAAAAACATGGGAATCTGTTCGATCAGCAAGGAGATGTGGGACTAGTTTCATTTGATTTGTACAGTCCGTGGCTACAGCCGTAGCGTGATGTAGACTGTCATCTGGAAGCCGATTGCTCTCATAAACTCGTATCCAAAAATTAATTCCACACACCGTCTGTATGCGACTACGAACTTCTTTGAAAGCAGTAACAGGAAAAACGTTACGTTAACAGGAAAAACGACAAAAGCCATCTTTTTTGAACACAGTCAGCAAACAAGGCGTTCGACGGTTGTCGCTATCCCATAGCTGAACAAGTACAACTTGCAGACCTAATGCTAAACCCGAAATTCCAGCTCACCTCAGACAAGTCACATCTAGCTGCAGTCTCAGCGCTTCATTGGTTTTGTTTAAAGGTTTTGCTACTTCACATATTAGAGGAAGGTCAATTAAAAGTATTGTTACAGCCCATGTAAGGTTATGGTTATCATTCGGCCTGTTTATTTTCTAGCCCATGTAACGTTACCATTGTCATTTAGCATTTTTTTTAGTAAGTTTGTCGCCCTGACAACTTTGACAGAAGAGATAAGATAAGTTTGCTGAAGTAATACGCATGTAGAATGAATTTGAAATCCAGTAATAAAATTGGAATCCTTCGTTCTTTAATTTAACTTTTTGTTTTGTGGCAACAGTATATAACAATGCACAATTCTCAAAACAGGCATCCGAACGTACCACAAGGCGCTCATCTCATCTTCCCGCTGAACTTGGGAAATTATTCACAGCCGTGTTCTTAAAATCAAGCTTATACTACTTATTTTTATTTAGTAAAACCTAAGTTCTGCGAAGTATCAAACCGAATTCGTCCATTCATCACGAAAATCACCCACAAATTTCTCTTCAAAGCTACGAATAACCTTTTCCACCCAGGCTGTGGTGCTTCAGCGTGCTGAACGCTTCTTCTATCCAAACAATAGACATTGTTCTAACAGTGCAAGTGTGCCAAAAGTATGCGCATGAGCGAAGGTCACCAAGCATTCCAAACTTCAAAGCTATCCGACTTCTCACAAATGCTTTGCCAGCGTAATCACAGACCATTCCTGTCTTCAAACGGCCACCATTACCTGCATATCATCACACTTTGGTTCTTTGGTCCTTCCGGTGGAGGACACGGCATAGGGTACATAGGGGAATCATACCTCACCTCCTTGCTTGATCTGATCTTAAAGCAATTTCATTACGGACCTTATGTGCTATCATTGCAGTTTCACCTTGTAGGTATCCATATTACTACCGTACGAGAGGAATTTCAAATTAGCTTGATGACATAATTAATTATTCTCTCAACCATGGAGGACTAAACTGAGCATATTTAGTAGTCACTAAGGGGAGAAACAGCCACCACAACTTTTACATCTCGGAATTAGCGCTTCTAAAGTGCGGGATCCTGCTGTGAGGGCTAAATTATTACGAGTATTATTATTATTGGCCCAGGTCTAGCCCGGACAACTTTATTTAGCTTACTAAAAAGCAAAAACTTAAACCTAGGCTTAAAAACTAACAAAAGCAGGGGACGTTTGCGGGAATAGGTTATCGCTTAGCATTTGTTGACATTAAGCTCCGAAAAACTTTACTTGCACCATACCGAAAACTTATTTAAGTCATCTTGCAAGCAATGGGAGTCAGAAGGCATTGAAATGGCTTTGGAAATTTTCATGTCGTCAGCGAAAATAGAAAGATTAGAATTCGTTAAAACGTGATTTATGTCGTTAATCGTTAGGATAAAGATGATTGGTCCAAGATGACTACCCTGAGGGACACCAGATGTTGCTTTAATGGGGTTGGATATTGAAGATCTGAAGATGACTGTATTCTCGGCCTTCCAAATAAGATTTGATCCATGCCACAAACGGAGAGAAAAACCAAAGTTTTTTAAGTTTGACAATGATAAGTTGATGGGAAATTTTATCGAAAGCCTTGCTGAAATCTGTGGAAATTGAATCGACTTCATTACCGTCTTCTAAAGCACAAAGCGTCCTAGATATGAACTCTGTTAGGTTAGTGGTGGTGGATTTACCTTTCATGAGACCGTGCTGATTTGTGCAGATAGAGGGCCTACAGAACGGAAGTAATTGTTGATAGATTATTCTTTCGGACAGTTTGGGTATGGAAGAGAGTTTTGCTATGGCCCTATAATTACTGACTTCGGCCTTGCTTCCTTTTTTATGAACAGGAATAATATAAGATTCCTTCCATAGGAAAGGACATCATGGCCGCACGAAAAATTATCTTTAAGTTTGGTGATGTTTTCAGTAACCAAAGATGTTGTTATATTTTGCGAAATGGATGACGTCCGTGGACACTTTCTAATATAGCTAAAGTAACAAAGATCGGGTTCAGGTGTTTGCTTACAAAAGGATTTTTTAAAATAACAGGCAAAGAAATTATCAATGGCTTTTGGGTCGGCAGAAGATTCACTAAGAAATTTGAGAGTAAATGGGTAGCCGTCTGACTTTCTGTTGGTGTTAACAAACTGGTAGAAGCATTTAGGGTCCGAGACTATGCTAAATTGCATGCGATAGAAGTACTCAAGAGTAAGAGACTCACAAAGTCCAGAAAAACGAATGTATACAAATCAATAGTTACTGTAGTCGGAATCAGATCGAGTTGTTAAGAATTTGTGAGAGCGCAACTCCTTGCTATACCAATGAGCAGCTGACATGCAGTCTTTTCGGAAGGAATATGGAGCCGATTGGGCAAAGTAGGAGAAAACTAACGAGTAGAAAGTTGATAGGGCAAGATCAATGTTTATTTTTTCAGCAATAAAATCAAAATTAATGTTGCTGATAAGGCTTTCAAGTTCGTTAAAGTCGGTTCTTCTAAAATTAAATGAAAATTAATTTTCCGAATCGACACATGCTGCAGGGTTAAAGAAAGAGTGCTTGGCGCAGAGTGCCACGTGCCACAAACGTACTTACTTTAAAGGCAATACAGTACAGGGCAAAATCAAAACTGAATTAATAACATTCTCGAATAAGCGCAGAGATCAGACGCAGAATTACTCTTGCTAATCGCTTTTTCCCGTGGACTTAGGAGTAACATTTTCTATCGTACTCGTAGATAAAACTGGCTTTATACACGACAGTTTACATCCCGGTCCTACATCATAGTTCAGATATTTGTGCCTTGTCGAAAGCTTTTAAGAAATCTGGGTCTTCGCGTAGATATTCACCGGCATCTGACTTCTTTCAAGTCCTCATACTCCATATGGAGATCCGAATGTCATTGTCCTTTATTCGTTCGTCTTAACGTCAACAACATCTTTATCTTGGTTGCTTCGTAAGTTGCTTTATTTTTGACGTAGACCTGGTATAACAGACAATTATGAAGGGCTCTTTAGTAGAATACACTGCAACCAGAGTTCATTGCAATTATCTCCTTTCATGTATCCTTCCTTGCTCTGAAAAATCCCTATTGACCTCGTCTTCACATACGTTGAAAGTATGCTCAATGTTGATGCCGCTGTTGAATCAATTACGCTAATTTGTCACCGTACATTTCCTTTCCGAGGCTTACTTCTGCCTATAATTTTCGCACATCAAACCCGGATGGACGAGAGCATAACCTGATGGATGCCATAATTATGTGAAATAACGAAAATTGATGTGTACCCATGACTATAGCCAGGTGTGCACCACTTAGAGCCCACCCTAATCAAACATCACCCAACCACTAATATTAAAACACTCTACCAAATGTATAAGTCATTCAAAATTCACACTGTAAATAATTAGGTCATTCATTCTAATGTCTGAAGTGGCTGATAGTCCTATGCAACATACCACATTTCACTTATACCCAATTGATGCAATTCGTGTGTATTCTTCTGCAAAATATTTTCGGTGTTAGTCGATGAACCGGATCATGAAAATCAAGTCTACCCCAACTACAAGAGCATCTACGTCTTTTCAATTTTTAACGAGTCAAGGTCGCTGAGTTGATGAAATATTGAAGTGAATTTCAAAAGCCTGCAGCGTCATTATTCATGCGACGAAAACTATGACTAAACTTTTAAATTGAATAGAATCATGGACATACTATACATATGTGCAACTTTCTTTCCTTGTCAACATTTTGCAAATTGTTTAATGGGCTATAAAATATTTTTGCGCCATAGTCCGTCCAAAAAGTTTATAATTTCTCGCATCAATAATTTTATTTAGAAACTTGTCTAACTGATTTGTGTGGTGTTCACGAAGAGTTTGCAGAAGTTTGGAGTTGGCTTATAATTAAACTAAATTTGGCCACTTTTTTGGTAATTTCTCGTCACGGAACTTTATGGACAACTGGTCCCTTTAATTATTTAATTTGATTTTGCTGCAAAATGGCAGTAGACACTGCCAACTAAGTGATCCTTTTGCGAAAATCCTTAATACGAGTACAAAGAACTCTTCAACTGTCATTGGCATCCTCCAAACACAACATCCAAAGATGAAGATGGAAAGCCTCCTGATACCATGTCTGCTATTAAAAGAATTTTTAAAGTTTTCACGGGATAGATAGACATTTATTTATTGAGCTTGTACAGTCCTGTCCCAGCATATTTCTGGAAGATGGGGATAATCGCTCATTTAATCTTATATAAGTTTTTTTTTTCAGCTTGTAAGTAGAATTTCTTTAGATATAATAGCCGAATATTTGTATGTCTCTTAGAAAAACAAATTGGATTTGGCCAAGCTTAGCACCTTTCAAGTTGATACAAGTCGTTTTCACATTCACACAAGAGTACGATTGCAAGCAGCCTTCAACAACAGAAAAATGTTTTCGCACTTCACCTACAGGAACATCAAATTGGATTCTGTTCATAAACAAATCAGCAGCGTAGACAGTAGCGATGTAGTTGCCAGCATCACTTTCACTAATCGAAGCCATATTTTCTGTAGAGCGTCCATTTCGATGATGGTAAGGCCTTAAAACATATGCAACAGAACCAGTCTCTTCGAATTTTTCTACAGTTTTGCCTGTAGTACGCTCAGAAGGCCCATTATGCCGACCATAATCTGCTGGTAATGTGCGAAACGTACCTCCTCCAGAACCACTTTCGTTTAGATTCAGCGATTGTTAAACAATCCATATTGCAAGCCTTAAACTGAACATATAGAGACTGGAGTGACAGTTCGGTTTGACGTATGCGCTTGAAACAGGGATCTCATGCTGACCATGATTTGGATGACAAACGAGTTTGTTCTCTGACATGAGCCGAGGGGCGATTGCAAAAATTGATGTTGCAAGCCCTCCGGATGCACCAACGCAACTTCTTTCGCGAGAATAATGTCAAGGAAGTCGTCGTAAATGGATTCAAAGTAAAAAATGTCATTGAACAAGGCAGTCATTGTGTCACCAGCAAAGGCTTGTGAAGCTTGTCAATGCATATCGAGATAGTTCACCACAAAATGCAAACGAAATGGTGGTGTCCCATTTTGAAATGTAATCAATCTAGCTAACGATAACCACACCAGTTCGTGTACAGCGATGTTTAAACATGGGTTGATCAGTCCGTCCTGTTCGGACTTTTGACTTTTGTATGCTCATGAAACGCTTGCGATCGTTTTTGCATCAACTACTGAGCCTTGAAAGAGGCGACGGCGAAAAAGGGGTTCCCTATACTCATCATTGAAAAAGTGGTAGATTTTCTGTATGGCAATGAGATTTTTACTAGACGCTATACCAAATGTATGTATAAGAACGCAGTAATGAGTATAACTGGACGCTGTTTGGGTTGGCCAAGCATGTTTGACGAAATCGCGATCGCCATTAAACTAGTCGAAGAGGGATTGTACAAGTAAGAACGATTGCATAAGCTTTCAAGGGAATCATGCTTAACATTCAACGCAGACAAGGCCACTTTCAGAAGGCTAATAATGTCAAAGCGGACAGAGATTATAGAATATTCTTATAAATCCATTTTCACTTCCGTTTTTCGACTCGAAGTGTGTGCATGAATAGATAACTTATGCTTTATCTTTCAGTTTGGCCAGATTCCAGGGCAAATAAGACAACTATCAACGTCCGGTGGTCTTCTACAGCCGCAAGCTAACAGCAGATGAGAAGAAGTACCACTAAAATGAACTGAATTCCGGCCAATAGTGGTGAGCCCGAACAGGTTCAGAGTGTGCCTGCTTAGATGACATTTCAAGGTCATCACGGACTACAGTGAGTAGATTCGAAAACGATGGGTTGAAGATTTCTTAAGCTATGGCATTATCTTGAGGAAAAGAGGTAGCAGAACTGAGGGGAAATTCCACATTATAGAACGTTTCTCCCTCCGCTTAGACAATGTGCACTTCGGCGATCTTGTTTCCTTCACAAAAGAAAAAGAGAGGACGCGATATGTCCCCGTCTTAGGCAATCACTTCACTGAGTAAATATTTCTAGGAGCCGTCGAAGCCTCAAACAGTAAATGGGTACTTAATATTCTTGGATCACCAAGAAGAATTTTTACTGAACGAGGGACTGCACTTACATCGCGAAAATTCAGTCAGTTTTGTGAGAAAAATGCAATCCAGCAAGTGAAAATCGCTGTCAGCATATCTAGAGGTAATGGTCAATTCGATAAGGTACAACCACACCATCCGAGCAATTCAATGGGCTCTGAACACTACTCGAAATGCACAACGAAAGTAATTCCACACAAACCCTGATTCACATACAGATAGAGGAGTATCTTTAATGACAAGCTACTGCAGTAGCTGTGTAAACTTATAACAGTGTAAGCCGATATAACGAGGCTAAGGCGAAAGGAAGCACTGCTGTTCATTGAGCAGTACCAAACCCATCAAAAGGCGAGGTTTCACGTGAAACATTCGCCGCAGTTAAAAGACAAACCAAGAGAACTCGTATTGATGAAAAATAAAGAGCCATATGCTATAGAATATATGTACTCGTATATGCAGCGGAATCAGAAAGAGGTAAACACTGTCAAAGCAACAAAAAGCATGAAACGCTGGTGCGAATTTCCCTGTAAGGGAAATAGTATCAGCGACGGGGAATAGTCTAACCTCGAGGACGAGATTGATGAAAGGAAGTCCGAGTTGTAACATCTAGGAAGGCGGGTAAAAATGAATAACTTCTAAATCCTGGCGAAATGTTTCTTATCTATCTATGTGCTCTGAATTCTCATATTCTCCACATCATATACTGCAAATATGATGCTGAAAAAATCACTAGGAAATCCAAAATTGTATCGATTATACATGAAACCTGCAATTGAATTGGCAATAATTTGTTGATTACCAATAACTGCAAGTCAATTAATTTAGCTCAATTAGCGCTCAGTAAATTGGCGAATTTACTGCACCTACAAATACCACAATGCTGGAGATGGCAAATTTAGTATATATCTTTCACTCCACCACCGATGTACGAGTACACGCTACATGTGTATGTTTACGTCCATTAAAATAACCATTTAATTTTGTAATTGCTTTTCTACATCTCTACACCACCGAGGGATGTTTTTTTTGAAAATTTTTGCACACCCATGAAGCCCACATGCGTTTGTATGCCTCCATGCAAGTGTCAATTAATTGCTCACTGGTGCAGAATTATTAATATTACGGTATCATCCATAAGTTGATTAGCATGCGGCAGTCGTATCTACCCAAGAGCGAGCAATGTGATCCTAATGAGTTTCATGTCCTGTCGAATACGAATCCAAGTGCGCGTTTACAAAAGTCAATTACACGACTTCTGCCCAACTATTCCGGATAATCTTTTCGGAAGTTAAGTGAGGTGAGTCCAAATAAAATGAGCCAAGAAGGGACGTGAATGTCCCTTCCTGTCGAACCGTATTTTATGTAAGGTGCGTGCAATTTTATAAATCGTTAACATCCAGTCGAGGCCAGGATGTTACTACCATAAAACAGATCTCTGCAATGAAATGGTGTTTGACTTTTTATGGAGATGTCAGATGAAAGTGTGGCATAAAATAGACGATAAAATGAAATAGGTAAGACCTATACCTTTGCACAGTGTGTTGCCAGAGTTTTTTTTTTCCTCTACACATTTGGAGAAGATGAAACTACTCTCCCTATCCGTAATGTGTTACGAGGTGAAGTAAAAGACATACATAGGCAGATTGTTCCTTATAAATGATTTTTGTGGATTCTTTTAAATAATTTAAACTTTTCTACGAATATTGTTGAGAACATATGTATATATGTTTGTTCATAAAACGAGAGTCTGCTAGAGTTCGCAGCAGTGTTAGGTTCTCAAGATCAGCTCATCAGCAGATTATCATTCTTAAGCATTTTGGGAATTGATCCAAAGTGAAAGTTATGGTGAATCTCTGAAAAAGTTTAAATACATAGCAAATCCAGATGCATTTTGGTGAATCGGAGTCAAACCAGCTGATGTCAAATCTCCTAAACATAAAGACAAAGGTTCCCTTGTCTTAATCCTCCCGGGTTAGCCATACGGTGCCTTTTTTACTTTTTAACTCATTTTTATTATTTGGCAGCCCGTGCTGTCCAATGATGGCCAAATTTTGCCAGTTATGTCTGGCATCCCTAGAAGCCCATCTCAGTGGAGTCCCAAATAAAATTGTTTCCGACTTTTGAAAATTAATTTTCAATTTCCAATCGTCGCAATACGCTTTAATATGATCGAAATCATGTTGCAGAAGAGTCTTCATGACCCGAAATCGTCTGCGTACGCTATAGAGTGATTGAGAGAACCTACTAGACCCCTTGTGTAAATGTTAAACAGCATCGGAAAAATCACCGCCCCTGTTGTAAGCCGTTTTTGATATCCAAGGCTTTGCTCGAAGTGACGTTGCAACATTTGACTCCTTCCCATAAGCATGTTATAAATCATATATAGCAGTGGCCTCGGCATGTTCATCCTAGTCAACTTATAGAAAAGCCCCTCTAGCCATACGGTGTCGAAGGTTTTCTCAAAGTCATCGAGACAGGCACCCGTACACTGGTTCTTGCGTTTATTCCATTGTATGTCGGAGATCAGCTTCGACGCAGCATGAATAGTGTCATGCCTCGCCCTAAAACCAAACTGATTTTCCGGAAATATGTTATTTTCCTCAACCCACCTTAGCAGAGCTTTATTTACCACTTTCTCAAATAGCTTGCTTATATTCGGAAGTAAACTAAGACCGAAGCTGGGTTCGTCCTACCTTTATCCCGTTTTGGGACAGGATGTACCACTGCTATTTTCCAATGTGTCAGATAATATATTAAATATCCACTGCTTCCAAGGCCAGGTGTCTTAATACGACGTTTGGAATACCGTCTACTGCCGACGACTTTTTCTTTTTCAAAGACTCGAAGATGCACAGGAGTTCATCTTTTCGCACGAACAGATTCGAGGATGCTCGTTCATCGGCGATTATGACTTTAGCAGCGTTTTTTTCACTGAATAAGGCAAAACTGTGATTCTCGGATCGCCAATTTTGAATTTCATTACGCAAATAGTAACGTAGGCCCTGTTATCAATGTCGTGATTACGATGAACCGGATTGTTCACCGTATACAAGGCCTCGAAAAAAGCGCCCAGCAAATCCACTTTCTGCTGTCGATCTTCGACCACGAAAAGACCATCGCCTGAGTCAGCCCTTTCAGGACCTATTCCAACGATCAGTAGTGTCTGTTTGTTTCG
This sequence comes from Volucella inflata, assembly GCA_928272305.1. Classification (NCBI taxonomy): domain Eukaryota; kingdom Metazoa; phylum Arthropoda; class Insecta; order Diptera; family Syrphidae; genus Volucella; species Volucella inflata. The sequence continues at coordinate 71,634,937 of OV743719.1, forward strand.
TGTTGTCTGTGGAATTCGGACACATTGAATATTGTTGTGATCTTTCCGCCTGAACAATTTATTTATCTGTGGGAACATACATATTCGGACTACTGATGCCATATGGTGCCCAATGCTAGGCGATTCACAACGAAACGAAATGCGGAAGTGACTCCGGCACATCGACCGAAAAGACAGCAATCCTCCAGCTAAGAAAATCTTCGAATCACAGCCTTCAGTTCTGAGACGAACAAGAAGACTGAACCACAGTTTTAAGGACCAAGCCTAGAAGTTAGACTTGAAGGCTCTTTGGGTAAGATCTCAATCTTATAGGATTGATCCGTAAACGTCTGTCGCTCTACAACCTGAAAAATTTGTAGTTGAGTCCTGTTCTATTGCCCCATACAAACGGAAACGCAAATCACAGGAAAGCATGAAATACCTTGAAGTTATAACTTCATTAGGCGACGTTTTAGTCAAAGCAGAAGATGGTCTCAATATACTTCTGAATATTGTCTTCTCCTCGTTTACCGTCAGACCCAATTTGGCAACTTTCTTGTCAATACTCACCCAAGATTAAATGGTATGTCGCTCTTTACTCCTATTCACACCAATACCATTCGCATGCGCAAAACATTGTGCTGTTTTATCTTTATTGTTTACCAGTGAGGTTTGCACTATTCTTTCTAGGGCGTAGAAAAAAGACATGTGACAGCTCTTCGGCTTCTCTAAAACGTTTCGTAGCATTGAAGGCCTCGGTTAATACGTTACTGATCTTAATGGAACGGCGAGAATTCTTCATAGTCAACCTACACAACCTGACAAATGTGAAAGGGATGTCACAACCAGACATAGTGTTCTATAAATTGTCCCTATGCATGCTGTCGAATGATCTAATCTGATCTAAGATCGGCCGTAGTGAAAATATTTTATCGCTGGTGGACACATATAGTGCCGAAACTGCACCAATATGGACTAATCAGATTGTTCATGGACAGCTTCAAATGCTTACACAAAACAGCAGAAAAGATCTAATAGGCGATGTTAAAACAACATATTCCTCTATAGTTAGCGCATTCAAGACTGTCTCCTTCCCTGTGGATAAGATAAAAGAGATTCCATGCTTTTCTCTTACTACATCTTACAGATAAGCTAATGCATGATCACAAACAAGTCAGAAGGCAGCCGATTGTCTTTATTTTTTAAAGCAGTGTAGATGTAGTACTTATTGTAGTTCCTTATTCGGTCAGCAAAAAATTCCATAAAAGCGAATCGCCACATTCGGGTCATCCACCATACCCGCAACAGCTTCTTCATGGCGGAATGTACGATGTACCTGCGAAGACGTACATCTTAATTAGAGTATGGGCCATACGAAAAGGATGCATGGCTACTCGAATTACATACTCAAGCGCGGCTCGCGGTAGGTTTCTCTAACTGAATTCCTTCCGAAACCGAGTGCAAACTCTATTTCCGTGACCAAGAGACTACTCTAAGTCCATGTCAATGTAATTGTTTGAAGTTAAAAGAGTTGAAGTCAATGTTTAAGCTTAACACCCTTAGCAAATTGAAAAAGTTTAAGTACCTTCCAGTAGTACCTTGAGAACCTTGTTGATTGATCTTGAGAAGTATAGGCCCAAAACCGGCCCCCTTCGGAATATCAGTTTTCAGGAATTCTTTCAAATTTAAAAAGCAGCACTCAAAAATTATTGAGGAAGCTGGGAATGATATCATCAGCTGTTAAGAGTAGCAATTTCAGGCAAGCTGTAGGTGATAAATTCTAAGTCTAAAAGTACCCCTAAGCCTGCTATAGCTTCTGCCTTTATTACCTCGAAAGTGGATTTTTTTTATTAGAATACCTCTGGATGTAGTACTTTAAGGATTGTCTTACTGATCTCCCTGTTTGTTGATTTTCTTTTCCAGTCAGTTTCGTCACACCTAACCCAAAGGTAAAATGACATTTACATTTATGTCGTAATCACCCACCGGAGACAACTAAGGCTATACCACAAAACCAAAGAGTTGCGAACGGATGAAGCAACACTCATATTCCGGTTGCCGGTTGGCAAAGTCTGTGTACGCGAGGGATGGCCTGAATGTCAGCATTAAAGATTTTGTCATGGATTTTTGAATGTCCAAATTGTGCGAAATGCTCCAAAATAAAAGACACTTCCCTGTCGGTTTAAATATGCATGAGTGTATCCTTTGTGGTGGGAGTGGATTCCGGCTTTATGTATATTCTCCTCCTCCTTCCTTTTGTTGGGTTGTTGTAAATTATTTATGCGAGTATGGTAGTCACTTTGTGCAGAGTAATTTCCAGCAACTCTTCGCCCCACTTTAAGGACTACTTTTTCGGAAAGAGAAAGGGAATCTGACTTTATGCACCTCGTAAGCATGATGATGAAGTCTAGTGGGGGAAATATTCTGATTACAATTTCATGTCGTCGAAAAAAAGTTGATTCCAAAGGTAAGTATTAAAGTACATCAAGTGAGAGGCGCAGGGGATGCATACCCGGATAAATGGAGCAAGAGGATAGTTAGAGAAAGACTTGGTGACAAATTACCTAATGCGATGTTGGCAAGTCTAAGCTTTGTACAGGATTTTATTTGCTAAAGGATAATAACTTGCCGGTATGACTGTGTTACTTGGACAGGTATCCCTTTTGATTAGAGGAGTTAGAATGAGACAAGGGGTAAATCAACTTTTTCGTGTTTGATGAAAATGCAGTCAGGGAAATTATGTTTGGCAAGATTAAGTGGAAGGAGAAATCAGGATTTAGTGAACAGAATAAAAATGCCGAAGCCAGACATCAGAAGGTTGATACAGTGATACAGACAAATTCAATAGAAAGTTAATATTACAATACAATCCAAAACTCTCCTAAATCAGTCAGTGTTCTGTTTATTGTACTTTATTACAATATGATCCTCTTTAAGGCTTTAAATGAGTTCCTTTTGGCTAAAAATTATCCTGTGGAATAGGAACAGGAACATTGAATATTTTGTCATTTATGTCAAGCGTACAAGCGTACACTGTAGTCAAAGTGTTTCCTTATGACGCCAGTGAGCAGCCCGAAGGTCTTTCCTACGGAAGGACAAAAGTTGCTCACCTGTTAGAGATGTCTATATAAACTATTTGGTAAGCCTACAAAACCAAAGTCATGTGAGGATAGCAATACCCAAGCTTATGTACAACAAAGTTTGTAGAACAGACTGTCTACCTGCTGAGATACATAGTCCTAGTTATGCTGATACTTTTTTTCAGCAGTCTGATTGAAGCCTATCAATGTGCTTTTGGGGCTGGTACAGCGACAATCGACAACATATGTTATTCACACAACAGCAGATCACACCTCATTATCAATTTTCAGTCAGCCTACGATAGCATCTATAAAGACGAGCTACATCTAATCTCGCTATCCCCGAAAAACTTGTCAGATTGTGAAAATAAATTTGATGACTCGCGACTCCGTCAAGGTCGGGTGCTGGTGGCTTAGAATTTAGGTAGAGAGATGCGCTGTCATCTACGTTTTCAAGATTGTACTTTAGAATGTGCATAGCCACCAGAAATTCAGCTGGCGAAGACATCCTTGTAGCGTGTAGGGCTTACGGCTTAACCGTCTTAAATACAATGTTTATTAAACATCATCTTATCACCTATAGCTGCGGAGGCCACGAAACGCAAATAGATTATCACCTCTGCAAAATGTCGATGAGAAACCGTGTTAAGGACTGTAAAGTAATACTTGGAGAATAGCTTGTAAGCCAACACCGTCTGCTCATTACAGAATTTATTACAGCGGAACCACCGAAAACACGGGCATCGTTTGGAAAGCCAAAAATCCGGTGGTATAATCTATCGAAGGAACGAAGCTTAAGATTTATCGCACTGGCTAAAGAAGTACTTCACAATATAAACGGTATCGCAGACTCACTTAGCCCGCAAGAAATGTGGAACAGCATGCACGAGGAATGCATAACACTCGCAAAGTCCCATCTGGGGACTATATCGAAATACCATCACGTCGGCAAAGAAACATGGTGGTGGAATGACGAAACCAAACGAGCTGTGGCCGACAAGAAGAGTGCATTCCAAGCGTGGACAAAATGCGATCGGAGCGACGATATCGAAAAAGCTCGACTGGCTCTTGAATACGAGCGTCTTAAAAAGATCGCAAAGAAAGTCCTGGTGCGAACTCGAGCGGCAGAAGCGGAAAACCTGTACCAGGAGTTGGAACAAATGTCCTCATGATCGGCGGATAGAACACAAGCTATCCAAGAAGTTCAAACATCGTACAATTCTAAAATGCCAAATATTTTTAAGCTCGCTGCACAGAGGAGAAAAAATTCAATGGAAATAACCTCGCCGAAATACATCAAAAACGCAGACGGTCGCTTACTAACAAATGAAAAGGAAATTTGTGACCGGTGGCTTGAATACTGCAAGGAGTTGCTTAACAAACAGTTTCCACGTGATATCGTACCGACAGCTGGTCTATTCGAGGAGGAAGTTTCGGACTTTTCAATCGAAGAAATAAGTATAGCAATTGGAAAAATGAAGCGGGGGAAAGCGGCGGGACCAGACAGCATTCCATCAGAGTTTTGGTCGAAGATGGAGGGGATCGGCAGCGTTTGGCTATCGAAACTTTTAAATAAATTAAAATGTGGACAACCCATGCCGAATCAATGGAGAAGTAGCTTCTTGGTTCCATTATACGAGTAGAAAGGAAAAGGCGACACTCGAGAATGCAACAACTACCGTTCAATCAAGCTTATGTCACACACAATGAAAATCGTCGAAAGAGTCTTAAACATACGTCTTCGGCAAATAATAAAGCTCGATAATAGCCAGTGTGGAGAGAATTTCCAGTTAATGTCGGAGTGCATCAAGGAAGCGTACTTAGCCCTTTTCTCTTTAACGTAGTATTCGACTATCTTTTAAAAGACTGCATGCGCGAAGCAAATGTAACGCCGATTCTCTTCGCTGACGACGCAGTTATACTTAGCGATAACGTCGAAGATTTACAGAACGCCTTAGATTCATGGAGAAATGCGCTAGAGAGAAACGGGTTTAAAATAAGTCGTTCAAAGACGGAGCATTTGACGTGCCCATTTGCACATCCGTTGCGACCTGTTCCGGATATAATGTTAGACGGAATAGTTCTTCCAAAAAGCACTATCTTTAAGTACTTAGGATCAATCGTTAACATGGAAGCGAAATGTGACGACGACGTAAACCACAGAGTGAGTGTGGGATGGATGAAATGGCGGGAAAATTCGGGAATCTTTTGCGACCGAAAATTTCCACTTAAATTAAAGGGGAAACTCTACACCACGGTTGTTAGACCAGCTCTTATATACGGTTCACAGTGCTGGACAATGTACGAAGCGTTTAAAAACAAAATGACGGCAGCGGAAATGAAAATGTTAAGGATGTCTAGTGGAGTCACTAAACGCGATTGCATTAGATCTACGCGTATAAGAGGAAGTCTACATATAAAGAATTCGGTAACCGAACAGCTTGAGTCGAATAGAATAAGCTGGTATTGCCACGTTCAAAGAAGATCTGCGGCAAATCTGGTTAAAAAGGCACTATTCACTACGGTCACTCCAACTGTAAGAAAACGAGGTCGGAAAAAGAATTCCTGGATTTCTCAGATGGCAAATGCGCAACAACGCCTGGGGCTAACTACTGAGGCGATCCAGAACCAAGCAGTATGTGGACGCATTCTGCGGTCTGCGACATTAGCCAACCCCATAAGCGGAGCAGCAACGATGCAGGAAAAATGGGAAACTCGTTACGCATAAATTCGTATAACGAGGAAAGGGTTAATAAAAGGATAAGAAGAAGATGAAGAGAATGTGCATAGCCTCTTCGAGTGATTTTTCTTCACATTTCTTAGATATCGCAACTGCCATCGTTTTGTAGTGTTCCCTTACTTGACGTTGTCAAGAGTAGTAAGTATACTCATATCGAAGGCGATTAATAGGTTCACAAAATAGGTTAACTGAAATGACTTTGTTTTTTTTGTGTCGGGGAGCCACCTTTCCGATTAACTCTCCAGGTTGTCGGATAGTCCAAAAAGCATGCTAATGGCCTGCTCGTTGGAAGCCCTTCGAAGTTATAAATGACGAAGCTGAGATCTACGAGTATTTTGAAATGGATCAAATGAAGATATTGCAGGATTTGCCGATGCCGACGCAATTGGCTCCTTGTTTGGAACTCCTTCGCGCAAATGTTCATACTTTGCTTTGTCTTGTCATGTGTACCATTTGTAATAGATTTCAAACAAGATGTGCAGGTCAGAGTACTAAATAACAAACAAGTCAACAAACTTTAAAGTCGTGGTAATCGCTTTCTGCAACTTTCTACCTGCCTCAACCTGGATCGGCTGAAGTGCACTCTGTGTTAAGAGTCTTTAAATTTTCCAAGGATTTCTTTTCTGAGATATGTTTTAACTGCACAAGGTCAATTAATAAAAAAGACTTGGCGCAGTAACCTCTCTCTGAGGTACTTGCCAGTCTGAGAACTTACTGGTTCGAACAATATACCTAAGCACTAAACTGTCTAGACACTGTTATTTTAATTAAGCATTATCTGCTAATTCTTCCATCGTCGGTTTCAGAATTTTTGATGTACTTTCTCTTGTCCCTACACTTGTTTGTTTTTGGCTTAGACACAAAGTGACCTGTATATAGGTAGAATACTAAGCACGCCATTCCATGACAAGGACATACTTAGTTCGAAAGCTGTAAAAGTCCATTTTTTAAGTACAGGTTCTAAATAGTTTAACTTAATAAACGCTGGTTTCTTGTTGCATTGAGACTCAACCGAACTTTTGACAAGGCCTGGGCCTTAGATTAGATTAAAATATGTCGCTGAGAGGCAACCATGTCACCATATCACTGCGGTCACAGATCGATCTCTTGTGATTTCCTCCAATTAGATCTAGTGTATGATATTATCTCCTTCAAGGTAGAGTTTACCTAAATGACGCTGCACGGTCTAAAAATCTTAGCTTGGGTTATCCCCACAGAAATGACATATTTTATTTTTTTTGGCTTGACACTGTCAACTGAGAAATCCTGTGACTACACGAACCTGGCTTCTTGTCAGACTTAGGAAATGTTTGGCTTGAACATTTTGCTGATGGATAATGCACAGAATACCATTGGCATCATGATGGCACCATTGCCTATGTGTCCGCGGTGGCCTGGAACTTAAATACGATGTTTGTGCTGCCTAGTTCAAGGCAATCCCATTCTAGTTTTAATGTCATTTCATAGGCGGACACAAGCTACAATAATTTTAAACCATTCTTGACCTGTCTAATGGAAATTTATTTTACTACCGTACCGGAGCTGCGTATTTGACAATTGCTCTGATTGATAATTTTATTAACTCCTTAGATCTTTTACCGTCAAGAAGTGGACATAGAGCCTTAGATACGCTATGTTCTTCAAGATCCGACTACCTTATGTTGGCAGTCTTTATGGTTTTTTTTTTCAATAGTGCCCTTTAGTATGAAGAGGGGTGGTTTAATGTTGGCAACCTCATTATTGTCGAGTAGAACTCTTCCTCTTGAAAGCTCATCAGCTTGGTCATTTCCTTCTATACCAAAGTGCCCTGGCACCCAGCACAGTCTTGCCCGGTTCTGAATGCATAATGCTTTAAGCATTGCGCGGCAGCCCCTGACTGTTTGAGATTTGGTATAAGTCGATTCCATTGCTTTAAAAGCGGTCTCGCCGTCGATGTAGATAGCGTTATCTCTACCGGATACCTATCTCATCTACATTAACTCAACCTCCCTGAGGACAGCAAGAACCTCTGATTGGAAGACACTACTTGTGTCAGGTAGTCTTACAGACAATCATAGTTCTCGGACTTCAGATCGTGTTCCTTTCTCTGTTTTCGGGTCATCTGTGACCACATTTTATTTGGCCTGGTAACTGCGTTTCCTTGCCAGTCCTTCCTCTCCGGTTATATTATATAATACGGAAAGTCGAAGTCTATCAGGGAGAGAATTTCATCCGTTAAAACTGGATTGCCTTGCAGCAGCTCGGCTAGGATCTACTGCTCTTGAAGTGACCCAAATTAGTAAGTCGTATCGCACTATTGCCAGCAAGTTTTTTGATCTATAAACCAAACGGTGTTAGGTGCAGAAAGGTGTCGAATGCCTTCACAAGGGTAGTACAGAGCGCATCTGTAATGGCTAAGGAAGTCGTTTATTTAAATCTTTTTCTTATTTGTTGCGTTCCACCATACTAGTGCGCCATGTGAAGTAAGTAAGTATGGGCCTCACCACCACCGTATATAGACAGTACACCATAGCAGGTTTCAAGCCCCATTTTCTTATTACCGATTTTTTGTATATAAAAAGAGCATTATATGCCCTTTTGATTCTTTTCGCTACGTGTGGGTTCCAATTCAGTTTTTTGTCCAGTCCGCAGTTTGAATTGCGGTATCTTGTACTTTCTGGTAAAAAGAACCAGTTCCGTTTTAGAAGTGTTGACGTTGAGACCATAGCTGTTTGCCCAAGTCCTAATAGTCTTCATGGCAACCTCCATAACCTCCATATTTTATGCCAAGGCATATACTTATGTATACCCATTGTATTAAGCTTTTTAAGAATGTCATTAATGACCAACACACTCTCCCTTGAGGGGTTCCCCTAGTTACTGACATTCTACCCGAGTTTGTCCAATGGAAGAGTTTATTATCCTACTTGCAATGATGTTGCAAACCCAATCTATAGTGCCCTGTTTAATAATTACGTCTACTACAGTGCTTTTGATGGCGATGCACTTCACTTTATTAAAGGAAGGAAGCCACCGCAAGCTCACCGAAGTGTAGACTCTATAGTAGACTGTCTATAGTTTTCGTGTGCTGAGAATTTGAAATGAGTTTTTCACCTAATGTTAAGCTCAGTTGTTGAATTTCTTTTGGGAACGCTCTGCTTGGCAGAACAGAGTGCATTTTATTTAGTTTGTCTTGGTTCTATGGTCTTGAGGCTTTGGCCGGCTTCCTTGTAACAGCCAACAACTGAATGAGTGCCCTCTGGAGAAGTTTCGAGACGCCTTGTTTTTAAACAAAATATTGCACAGCAATACAATGCTTTATGTTAGTTCCTACTTTCCTGTTCATTAGTAGTTTGGATTAAGTTATACATATTGGTTCCCATTTGACCTGTATTCATCCAGAGTACAGATCCACATTTTCCTACCTTCCTTGGCCTGCCAAGTAAATATTTCTAATTAAAATTGAAAGCTGTTAGACTTAATTGTCGATGACCTGACTACGGGTTTAGACAAGGCTAAACAAATCAGAGGTATCCATCAATTCAATCCAATCAATTATTCAGGACCTGAAAATTCCACGTTTTTACCCTAAACTTATACAATTTCTGCTAGTGATTGATGGTGCAATTGATTGCCTTTCTCCGTCCATTCGAATAACCATTCACAATATCCTGCAACAGTACAACAAAAACTGTTCACCGCAAACCAACGATATTCTCAATTACATTCCCATCAGATGGCAATTTATTTTTTTTTATACCAACATTGCTGATTCAGAACATTCCACAAATCCACAGAAAATTAATAAAAGCAAACTGAAGGATTTCTGGTACGAGCAGGATGTGCGGACCAATGTTGTATAAAAACACCATAAGCCGATGTAATGTGGTCGAAAGTACTCGTATGCTATGCATCACAGCACAAAGCATTATCAGGAATCAAGTTTCAAAAAAAAGGCTGCATTTGTAAGCAGATTTTCCATAGAAGCATGTACTGAATGAATGCGTGCCCTAACAAGCAAAGTTCCTCTGGATCCTTCTATTATTCCCCAACTCCTAGTCTATTCAACAATGTCTTACACACGTGTGCATTTGTACCGAATGGCAATTGCATGCTCGGATTCAGTTAGTTACTATCAACAAACTCATCCAATTGAAGATGCAACCAAAAGGGGTGTTACTATGAGCAACATCTACAGAAGAGGATGCTACCCAGGATTCATTTTAAATCCGACTGATGTAGGAATAGGATTAGCACAACTCATTTGTGTTTCGCGAAGAATTTAATTAGCAAGGATAACTTATTTCTTTGCCCATTAGAGAGGATGAAAAGAATCCACCTCCAGGGATGTTGATTTTCCATAACAAGGAATTTATATTATTTCTACGTTTCGTGTTATCCTTCAATAAAACGGAACGACATGATGTTTTATCGATTTTTATTTTTTTCCTGTTGGTCCACGTCGGTACGAGTACCGACTGTATACTGGACACTGTCGAATACTGAATACAGAAAACGGATGGTAGACATCTTTTTTGATTTCCTTTACCTTAGTGGACTCATCGAAAGGACATCTATGCCATTAAATTGATTACTGAATTACAATCGAGTCCCTGATCTTACTAGAGTGTCAGGTTTCCCATATCTGCGATGATGTTAGGATGATTTGCTTTCGTTTTTTTTTTGTTGCCCTTCTCCAAATTGACTATCGAAAAGATGTAACAGAAGGGACCTGCAAGGGAACAAGTCCCCCTTGATTTAATTGGATTGGACAAATTAAAAAGAAATCACGAGCACCGTTGCGGAATTTTATGTAACTGGGTCGTTAATATGAAGTGCGGGCAGAGCCATTAGGAAAATGAGCTTTTAATTAACGTGACACCATCTTTTTTTTTATGGACAAATCATCAGACTCGACCTTAAAAATTTAGCAGCAAAAAGGCATAAAGTATATTACCAACGTTATTGGCTTTGACCTTTACTCACATTCGACTTAGAAGAAAATCATGAATTTCAAAGCCTAAAACCAATGCCTGATGCCGGTGATACGAGTAGTGCTACTGCTGTTACGAGCAGAGGTAATACGGATAAGATAGTTTGCTTATACTCGTAGTCATAAATACTTGTACACAACTGAAGTCACTCATTACGAATGTAACACTGGGCGCATCCATTTGGTATTGATCGCGATTTGACAGTTGATATTTATGCTTCATTTTGACGTGAAAAATTTTTCACATAAATTGCTTACAATCATGGAATGGGGCGACATCAAAAATCGTATTGTTGTAGTTGGCCTACCTAAATGCAACATGGAATCTTTAGGATGTTGCGACCGCCTGGAATCACTCGCAATTTTTTGTATCTTACTGTGAAGTTATTTGAGGATATTGGTGGACTTCGAGACCGTCAAAGATCCGGTCGTCCGCGCACTAGGAGAACTCCGAAAGCGATCAAAGCCGTGAAGAAATGAATCGACCGAAAACCGCGGCGAAAACAGAAAATCTTGTCGCGGGAAATGCAAATTTCGCAAAAATCCATATCAAAGAAGCTTTAGGACTCAGCGCATACAAGCGACACACTGGACACCTGCACACGGCCGCATTAAAGGAAGAACGCAAGCGAAGATCGAAAGCGTTACTCAGCCGGTACGCGAAGAACGCCCACAGATAAATCCTGTTTACTGACGAGAAAATCTTCACCGCAGAAGAATCGTTCAATAAGCAGAACGATCGTGTGTATGCTCGGTCATCCAGAGAAGTATCCCAACTCATCCCGAGGGTTCAAAGAGGCCACCATCCCGCATCTGTAATGATATGGTGGGGAGTGTGCTACGATGGCGTAACCAAACTCCATTTTTTTCGATAAAGGACTGAAAACATAGGCCAAAGTATATCAATCGACCGTCTTGGAACCCACTGTGAAGTCTCTCAACCAACCAATATTCAACAACAAGCCATGGACAAGCAAAAACGACTCAACTGTGGCTCAAAAGCAACGTTTCGGACTTCATATCAACGGATGATTGGCCAGCTGGTAGTCCAGACCTTAACCCGTTGGATTACAAGTTTTGATCCGTATTCGAGGGCCTGGCTTGCTCTACTCGACACTCAATTATTGAGTCGTTGAAGCGAGCCCTTGTCCGTGCAGTGGACAATTTCCCCATGCATGAAGTGCGTCTCGCAATCGATGAGTGGCCACATCGTCTTAAGTCGTGCTGGAACGCAAAAGGAAGTCATTTCGAATAAGTTGTTCTAAGATTTGTAGCCATTGATTAGCCCAATAATATAAAAAAAAAATTGTTTAGATATTAATTCATTTTCATTTGGCGCTGATTTTTCTGTGTACCAGTATTTGTGACTTGATAAGTACTCAATACGAAGAACCTCAAATTTGATATCTAAAAGGTGGGAAATGTGAAAATATCGGCAGAAGAAAAATATTATTAACTCCAAGCCACAAGAGGAAAGCGAAGTAGTTCGTTCTATCTTACGTTAACATTGCGTATATCGATGCAAACTGAATACTCCTACCGAAGGTGAATAATTCGGGCAATACTTAAATAGAGCCGTTGTTTGGTAACTTAAAAGTTTTTCGGCCCGTAAAGTAATTTGTTCAGACTGGCTGATATATTCTGCCATTTTCGCTCCTCCGCTATTCATATTTTAAATAAAGATTGAGCCTAGTTTAAGGTTAGATAGTCACTGTTCAGGTGCGAATAGTATTCACTAGGCTATACTGGAAAGCAGTGTCTTAGCTAGTCCTGGAATCAGTCATTAAGAGTCATTTAGATCTCGAAAGTGTTAATTACGTAGGGTTGCATTTTGATGCATTCAGTTACAGAGAAAGTCCACAACCTTATCCCTTCGGGTTCGTGCTAAAATCAATGCGAAAAATATTCAATCACCGCCACTTTTTTGCGTTTTAATGGCACATCCCTGGAAGGTCCGAAGTATCCCAAAATTCAACGGGGTGTGATTTTGTGTTATGAAACTATCTCGTTGAAATATATGAACTAGTCGCTAACTATTTTCGAATTGTATCACAAAATATATTGCAAAATCACACATAGATCTATATAACCCTCATGCGAACATGCCTTAAAATGTCCTAGATCCGTTTGTGAAGACCGGTAAAAGCTTAGGGTCAATGTTTCTCCACCTCAATTTACTGTTCAACGTGACCAACTAAACGAGTTATGTCGAATTGCAAACGTTACCATACCATATCCGTCGCCCTCCTAGAAGCCAAAATAACTGTGACATCCTGAAAACTATGCTGTTGTGTTGGGTCCCAGATCGTGTTCAAAAGTTAAAACTTTCTTCATTAACTTTTCGCTGACAACCTCCGGGCTGATTTGTAAGTGTAAAAATGTTCTCAAAATATGGTAGGTTTCAGAAATTCGTGGTTTGTTTTAACTTGGCGTAGTCATGAGGGTTCACTTGCAATGGTCATCGTTTCGCAGCGTCAATGCCAGGGCCGACATTTTATTGATCCTTAAGGATGAATTGAAGGCTTTTCGTTCACATTTTGGCCTAGAGAGTTTGGCATATCTAGCTGAGATATCGGAATGTAACTTCAATCTAACTAGTTTGCTATTACTCGCATTTAGGATCATCTCAGAGTCGGAGAAACTACTGATAGCCCTAGATCTATAAGCGATAGAATTTAATTTGCATAAGGCCATAGGCCATAGTTGATGTGCAACAATATTTTCTTTGTTTTAACCGTTCATCAGTGTTTCATTCCACTGTGGGAAGTTTGCAAGGATCAAATGAGGATAATTACCTATCATTTTTGTATCTGGACTGTGCAGTCTAATAGAAACGTGAGTTGAGTTACGAAAGCGATTTGGTTTTCACTTTTACATACGAGTACATACAGCATTCCACGCAGAAACCAATAAGTTGAATCTTCTTCTGAAGGATTATATGAGCGCTTCGGATACGGGATAATTATCGCATCTTCTCACGAAAAACACTATTTTTATTGTCAAAAGAAAGAAACAGATAAACCTCATTTTAAATTAGATCATCAGCTCGAGCATTCTCTTAAAAGTTCCTATACGGTATCATTTCCCAGTGTTTCCTTGAATCTAGAGAAGCACATTGAATTAATCCCTTTGACTATATTCAAACGAGAAATGATGAATTGTAACATCAATAGAAAAACACCTTAAAAAATAAGACTCTTCAGTTATCGCAATCCTTGTACATATCCCTTTCTTGCGCCCTGCAAGATGGTTGTGATCCAATACTGTCCATCAATCCTAACCTAAGACGTTGGCTTTCTTCATAAAAAAAACTCTTTGAAAGATGGCGTTGTTGTTAAAAATCGATCGATGTGTCTATGTTACTTATCATAGGTGACTGATGCACAAAACGTTTTAAGCGTTCAGAGAAGATATTGTGCGATGAAGACTGATGTTCAGCGTTTACGCCATTTACACGATCTTTTCTTTTTTTGTGAATAGGGCACAATCTCTAACCAAATCTTGGAAACGAGGCTCTTTGGTAAGTAATATCAGCCTTAAATATCTCAGCGGGTAGACCACCTGGTCCTGGAGCGTTGTTGTTCTGAGTTTAAAAACATAATTTCAGTGAACTCCGCAGCTTATCTGTCAGCAGCACCCACTGCAGCTCTGCTATGAAATTCCTATTGTCATTCTTGGAATATACAGAACTGCTGTTACTTTATCTCTTGTAACGTAAATATCCTTTTCGGATATTTTTTCCCATTGTAGGGACATTTAATTTTTAGCAGCAGTGTGTAATTGCTCCTCTGCTAGTGTTTGCAAATTTATATTAAGGATGCAAAGAAGCAATTATTTCCGCTATTAACAAGGGAAGATTCATGAAGGATGTTGGTGTGGAGCATGGTGATGCGACATCAAAAATTCTGCGTATTGTGTCCCGATTTCGGGAACAAGGGGATATTAATCGCAAAGTTGGTATAGGGCGTCCTCGCAAAATAACACCCCGACAAGATCGTGAGTTCAGAAAACAGGTAATAGTCCATCCGCTGAAGACTGCTGTGGAAGTTTCTAACTATGAATATTTGAAGGTTAACATAGGAGTTAGGCGCCTATTAAGGGAGTCGGAACTGTATGCAAGACCAGCTAAAAAACCATACATCAGTTCCATCAATCGGAAGAAACGGCTGGATTTTGCGAAGCGCCACATGCATTGGATGAGCGAGCAGTGGGCAAAAGTTTTATGGAGCGATGAGAGCAAATTCAACTTGCTCTCGTAGGATGGCATTCGCTATGTGTGAAAGCCTCCGGGACAAAGGTACATCCCTAGATATTAAGTTCCGACAATTAAACACTTGGGAGGATCGGTAATGGTGTGGTGTAAGTAATCTAAAATATTCATCAAACCAAGTTTCTAATAAGGCTTTTTTTAAGGTTCATTCTTTCGTCAAGAAGTGGGTCAATTGTGTCAAGTAAGCAGTCGAATGAATGTCCAAATATATCGGAAAATACTGAAAAACCATATGCTTCCACATTTGCGGTCGAATATCCCTAAAGACAGCATATTCCAACACGATTATGACCCAAAACACACCAGCCGGTTGGTGAGCAGTTTCTTGGAAGAGGAGAATTTTGATGTTTTGAAGTGGCCAGCGCAATCTCTCAACCTCAATTCCATAGAAAATTTATGGGATCTTGTAGATTGGGAGATAAGAAAGCGAAAGCCATCGAATTGCATCAAGCTGATGGAACGAATAAGGTCAGAATGGGACCAAATATCTCCAGACTTATTGGTGTTCCTGGTTGATTCAATGCGTAATAGATTGTTCGCCGTTATTGCTAATAAAGGGTACGCAATAAAGTATTAACTTATTGAATCCAATATTACATTACAAAAATTAATAAATCCGTAACTTAAACCAAAATTTACGAAAATATTTAATATAATAATTCTCTTACAGTTAGATTTGATAAAAATTGGCTCTGCATAAGAAAAGAAAGCAGTTTTAAAAGTTTGTGCAAAATTTCAAAGTATTACCAGGTAACATGGCAGAGTTCTTATTTATGACAAGACCATACTAATTCGTTTGCATTCTTTTTGCTCGCAACTGTATGTAAGTCGTTCAATTATATGCCGCTTAGTGACACATATTTTCGATGATCTTGTCGCATAAATTTGGCTAAATTAGCTGAATGGCGTTCGTTACGTTGAGTTGAGTCTAAAGTTTAAAGGCGTCACATCGCAGAATTTGGTGGCAACTTCACGTTTCTCCCGCGCGAGAAATTGCTCGTGCGGAATATTCATCGTGGCATCAACTGTGTGGCACGTAGCGCCATTCTGTTGGAACCACAAAACGTCGGTATCCGTATCATTCAGTTTAGGCTACAAGAAGTTGGTTATCATAGATCTGTAGCGCTCACCGATGGCGGTTATTGTAATGATCCGTTTTGGAAGAAGTATGGACCGTATAGGGCGAGGATACAAATCATGAAATGAGCGGAAATTTTCTCGAACAGAGCACAAATTTTCAAAAAAAAAAAGTAATGATTTCAAGACGTTGTGCAATGCTTTAACCATCCATTTGACATACACTACTTAAAAACTTACAACAAATTTGACAGTTATTGCTTTAACAACATAGCCTCTATAATCTAAGAAATTTCGAGAGTCTTTATTGAAAGCCCATGTAGTATCTAGACTACTTGTCGCATAAATTTGGCATCAGGTAGGATGCGGCATTAAGATAGAAGTTAGTTAGCCTCTGGTGGTCTCTTGCGATGCAGCCCGTTAGATGTCAAACTTGCTTACGGCATTTTCATGGCACTTGAATGCCCTTAAAAACTATAATACATTAGTACGTTGCTCAATAACTGATTTAATGTAGAATACTGAATGTTCATGTTTTCTCCATCGCAACATCATCAATCTATTGTCATCTTTTGATCAGTCGACTGCCATATGAACTTTTGAACATCGCGGTCATTTTTTTGTGAAATCTACCAGAATATGGAGTATTGTGTCCAAATGCGATGTTGTGTAGATTTTATATGTCAAAAATACTGTCAAAGGTGCCATCCTTAAACCTTTCAACCCTTCTCACATGTATGCTCCAGTAAAGGGTGACCAGATAGCAATGAGAGTTTTTCCAATTGTTTTGTTTCAGCAGCTGTCAAAGTTACCAATGAAATCCATGCATCGGTTTACGCTTGCTGAACGTGCGGAAATTATTAAAAAATATCGAAATTCCGACTCAGTTGTGTAAATATGCAACGTGAAATTCGTCGTGGATCGGTCGTCATAGGGTTTCAGTGTGCAGTTAATTCGTCACACTGTGGGAAAGTTTGAGCGTGAGTACACTCTTTCGGATTTTAAGCCACCAACCAGGCAGAGATTGGTGCAAAATGAAGAAAACATAGCCGCTGTAGCTGCCAGTATTGAAAAAATGTCGATTTAAGGCCGATCAACTGAACTAGGCATTGCCAGAGAGTCAATCCGGCTTATTTTGCGACTGAATTTGGGCCCACAACCGTATAAAATTGTGCTGACGCAGTAATTGCAGCCGGATGACTAAAGGCAGTGCTGTGAATTCGATTTTACCCAAAAATCCATTTTCTCGGACGAGACCCATTTCTGGCTCAATAGCTATATCCACAAGCAAAATTGCCGTCATTGGAGTGAACACAATCGACAAGTGTTTGGCCAAGCATCAAAGCATTCAAAAAGGTTGATTGTTTGGTGCGGTTAATGGCATGGCGGCATCATCGAAAATTATTTCTTTTGAAATGAGAAAAAAGTCACCTTTACTGTCAAAAATCCGTCTATAAGGATTTTAACCGACTTTCTGTGGTCAGAACTGAAGAACATTGATATATCCGAGCTGTGGTTCCAACAAGACTGCGCTACAAGGAGAAATTTGGCGACTAGGTCATCTCACGGCGAGCGTTTATCAATTGGCCGCAGCGATCATGCTATTTGACACTACTCGATTATTTTCTCTGGGACTACGCAGGTCCTTAGTCTATGCTACTAAGTGAACTCGAGGCCAACATTCGACCCGCTATTGCCGGTATAATGCCGCACATATTGGGCAAAGTCATTAAAAATTGGACCCACCGATTGAAGCACTGCCAGTGAAGCCGAGACGGCAATTTCAATTTTATATCTCGCACCGCTGTTGTTCGTAGAAGCTTCCTTTGATATTGTCGACTTTCTGTTTTTTCCACGTTGGAGCATGAAGAAATATAAGGCCAATGTAAATCCTAGATTGATCCGCAAACAATGACAAATTCAATTGATCTACTAACAAAAGTTTCCCTAAGCTGGGGCTTGTATCAAACAGATTGGCCTCCAGTGTTTCAAGTAGGTGCACCGTAGCTAATCTATTCTGCTCAAAATCCATACATTCTTGCGTTCATACGTGGTTGTCCTTGAACCTTTGGCATAGGTAATCAATAGCTAAATCAAACTTATTTAAGGCTGCTTTACTCTTTCGTACAGTCTTAAGCCCATGAATGCATTGTTACTTAATACCGGCGAAACACTGAAATGTTTTCCTCCAAGAGCTTCTTATTATGGAGTTTAAAACGCATTTAATAGCCAATCAGGCCCATGATGGACTGATATTTTGTTCAAATCTGATGGTTTAACTAGGATAGATATACCATTATAGTTTACATATCCAGTAGACACCGCGGGGATGAGAAGATGATTCGATTTCACCTTCAACGAAAACATCTAAAAAGATAGAAGTTCGGCAAATAATTACCAAAACCGCAGATGAATAATCACAGTTATAAGTGGAACAAAGAGCATCCAAATCAATTTGTTCAACACTCTGTAGCTGTTTCTTCACCGTCAAATCAAGACATCTTAAGATTTTAATTAGATGCCTTATCCGGAATCCTTTTTGCAATTTAAGAAACACCCAAACTTGTATAAGTTGAAAACTTTTGTGTCAAAATGAGAGTAAAGTTCTGCTTCATCATTAATTTGAAAGTACCATGATTACTTCAAGACACTTTCACAGAGAATATTTTCGTATCCAGGACCCAATTGTAATTCATAGTCATTTAGGTTGTGCTACAAGTTAAATCCAAGCAAGGGTTTCCGGTCTACCAAATGATATTTCATAATTCCTCCTGTTTCATAGAGATGACAGTCCTTTGATTCTCCAGTTTTTGTTCATAGAACCCACTTATCGTGGAGGAGGAAATAGAATGAATTCCTTTACAAAATCTTTTGATGCCATAATCAGGAGTCCCAAATTAACCACGTGCCTCCGTTTGAACTTGATGCGCCCTGGTTGCAAATCGATATTCCTGTATTCTCTTGAAGATTCACAACACCTTACAGAGTTAGCTGCCAAATGCATAGACCAAAATTACAAAGTGTTTCATTCTTGAAAGTCATTTTTCATATATTGCATTGTGCACACAGCATCTAACTTCATTATAATTAATTGTTATTTTCTGTGTTTCTATTCCTCCCTTCACAAGATCCGTCCTAGTAAATATTCCAAGACATTCCCTACAAGGCCACTATAACTTTATTAATTTTCAAACTTTCTTCTCTCCAAAAACAAATTCTGCTTCTGCTTTACATTTTCTAGTTGCAAACACAAAAGGCTTCCCGTATCGTATCCCCCATTTTCGAAACCATCATCGAGTGTCTTTAAGAACAAATATCCTTGAATGCGTTTTGAAGTATTCCAAGAAGATGAAATGCAATTGATGTAATTTGAAAGCTCTGCTATACTTAAGGCGTTGCTTGGAGAACAAGTGTCTTAAAGACTCGTACTAAGACACAATGTTTCATATTCAATTTACGTGCACAAAAGTAATGCAATATCCCTCCGTTTCCATTTCCGTTTCCTCTTAAGACACTCAAACACTCAGAGCATAACTCGTTTTCATTTATGAATACATTTAAACAGGTTTTGGTGTTTTCGCCTTTGTGTTCGTTTCATTCTTAAGATTCATGTATTCGTATCCTTGGAATTAAAGTCCTTAAAAATGTAAACCAATAGAGATACAACAAAAGATAAAGAGGCGCATTTACGCTTAAGAAGACACCTAATTAGCATGAGAAGTCGTTATCCTTTTGGCTGAGCATTATCACCCTCTGTTGATGTTTGCTTTGCTTGCCAATGCCACCCTTGATGATGAAACTAATTAACCCATTTCCACCAACATGGAATTTACTGTTTATTTGTTGTTTTTTTTTTTTTTTTTTTTTTTTTTTTTTCCTATCCTTAGGGATGTCGGCCATGTCATCATAAAGACTCCTTGAAGGCCACAGTCATCGTCACTTGTCCATACATAAATAAAGGCGTCAAACAAAAGGGAAGTTTTTGTGTTGTGAATGGGCTTCTGGCTTTTTCTTAAAAGAGCTGAAAAAGTTGTTGACTTTAATCGTGATACCCTAGCACCGGTCAATGCGATCAAATTATTCGAGACAGAGCACGCAAAAGTGGCCCGGAATTATGAGGGTTGGAGAGAAATTAACTTTGAAGCACTTTTTGATGTCGCTATGAATTGTCGATAGAACGAGGTCAAAGTTTTCGAAAGTTGTTTCTCTTTCCAAAATGGTTCGAGACTTGCTGGAATTGAATATTAGTGGGAGAAGGTACAACTTTTTCTTTGCAATTAGCGTTTGGACAATTTTCCTTAAATAATTTATGTTTTTCTTGTTTTGTTTGGTAAAAATCAGAAACAGAACTGAGACTTCCACTGAAGGGTATGATTCGATTCAAAAACAGATTCATTGACTAGGTTTCAAACGGTTTACAAGCGTTTCACAAAGTAACTTGGTCTGCTGTAATGATACTTCAATATTCCAAGTGCAGACGTCTGTGGTAATATTGTTCGTCTTTGCGGGCTTCGGTTTGGGGTGAACAGCCCAACAGGTGCTTATTAGTTTGGAATAAATTTAAATTAAATTTCTAAATTTGTTTCTCCAATACCCTTTTTCTATTTCAACGATCACGTGCCTCTCATGCTGCTCGATCGGCCGAAGGTTATATTCGTCCCTTTTTCAATATTGAAATAAAAAATAAGGTAAGTACCTACAACGACAATCTATTACCCTGTATCTCTAATTGTAAACGTACTTGAAGATTATACTCTTCAACAGTACCACTGGGAGGCGTTTCTAGCTCTTTCGGGTTTTCCAATAGGGACTTGATAACTTTGAATTTGATTTAAGAACGCACTCTTTTACTAATCATCAAACTGTCGCTGTCAATTTATTCAGTAAACTCATCATTTTCATCGTGGTAAAGTACACGAGCGAGCAACGTCTGCAAATTATAAAAATTTTCTACCGAAATTCGGAGTCGGTGACTGCAACTTTAAGAGCGTTAATTCCAATTTTCGCTCGTAATTCTCGCCCTAGTAGACAGGCAATAACAAATTTATTGCAAAAATTTGAGTCTACATATTCGTTATGTGACATTGCCAAATCAGTGAGACAACGGGTTGGTGGAAGTGTCGAAAACATCGCTGCCGTTCAGGCGTCCGTATTAAACGATCCAAATCAGTCAAGGACCTTGGTTTACACCCATACAAGATCAAGCTGACTCAAGAATTGATGGACCATTTGAAGCGACGTATGTTCTCCGATTGGGTTCTGGAGAAGATGCACCAAGATGGTGAATTTCATCGCAAGATCATCTTCAGTGACGAAGCTCATTTTTGGCTCAATGGGTTCGTCAATAAGCAAAATATGCAATATTGGTCGGGTGAAAATCCACATGTGCTTCATGAATCACCACTTCATCCACAAAAAATAACTATTTGGTGCGGTTTGCATGCCGGCGGCGTTTTTGGGCCATATTTTCGCGTCCAACGAATCGACCGCTGCAAACGTGCCCGCGGTGGCCATATGAACGAAGTCGAGTTCCATTCATAAATGTTTTGATTGTACAATACTTCAAGCCGATGATAAAGTTTTTGAAATATCTCAAATGGTTTGCGTTTTATTTAAAACAAAAGTTGTCAAATTCTTATTCGAAAACCCTTTATATTTCAAAAGCTCAGGACAACTTAAAATCATATCTAAAGCATTGTTCGTACATTTTGTCCATGAGCTTGTAGAGATTTTAAAAGCTGTCTTTGGTGTTGTGGTTTTTCTCCTTTGTGGAAGAATGCACATATGTCACTAGGTGCTAGCTCATGTGCGTTACACTCACGTTGTCTCACCAAATAGCAAATCCGCTTTAAAATAATCAAAATTTTTCTTTTGGTACCAAACATCGCAGTATATGAGTACGTCGCAATTCCGTACTCCTTATATGCATACCCGGCTTGTTCGATTTAACTTTTTGAATGATAAAGGCTAGTGTATCGTGTTTGGAGCAGTGTAGGACCTCGGCTTATTGTTCGACTCTGTTGAGGGACCTATCATTCGACGATCAGATCAAATAAATTCATTCCCAACGATTTCAGTTACTTCGTAACTCCATGGTTTTTACATGCTGAGTCCACACCCAATCCAAAGACACGGATCCTTTCAACCAAACCCAAGAAGAGAGGAATCAAATATTCCATAGACAGTAAGCAACTAAGGTGATAAAGATAGATTCCCTGGCGGGTCATCTAAATTTCAGCATCCTGACTTTTCCAGATGACTGTTGCCGCTGTCATTGATTCTTACCTGTTCACATAGAAGGGGCTATAGCAAGGTGTACCCACGTCTTGACCAATAGTCCACTCTTATCCACGCGCTCTTAAGCCAATGGATAACTTAAGTTATGTACTGAGCTGAGCCTTCTTCCCACTTGCGCGCGCTACCGAGACAACTTCTTGTTGTACCTATAGTTCCGTGTTCGTCATAGTAGGAGTATTCATATTTCTGTCAATATATAGTGGCGACCAGGTTAAAAAAAGTCTAGAGTGCGTAGATTTTGTTATTATTATCAAAAATCTTCAGTTACGTCAAAGTTATAGAATCCTACTATGAGGTTCTGTTTGATTCGTCAATCTTATGCATCGCTTCTTGTTGAGAGGATGTTATTGCAAGACTTCTTCTGCAAACTATAAAACGGCGATTGTGTCAGGATTGGACGCACACCACTGAATGGCTAAGCCGTCACATTTGGCACTTATGGCTTCAAAGTTGCTTAGGAAGCCCCCAATCTTGATTCCGCATTCATTAATATTCGAGTTTAAGTCCGATCGACGGTGCAAGAAAAGACAGCCGCATCGAAGAAAAAGGTCGAAAGTGGAAAGTGACCTTCGTGTGCGGCGCTAGATATAGCTAGCGAGAGATCATTCCAGCTGGAGGGGATTATTGGTTCCAAATTCACTTTGGACTGTAAGACAACCTAGATACATGTAAATGAATGAGTGACACCTCGATACGTTCTAGTGATGATATTCGTGTTTGGCATCATGTTGAATATGGACAAAAACGTTTTTCGTTCTCTCATAAAACATTATTTTTTGAGAGCAAAACGGCGAAAGAAAACAAAGGAAAAGTTGGATAAACATTATGGGGCTAATGCTCCGTTAGATTACACCGTCAAATATTGGTTTCGAGAGTTTCGTGGTGGCCGCAACTCCACTACCGATTAAGTCCGCAGCGGCAGGCCCTCCGATGTGGTTACAGAGGACAATGTCAAAAAAATACATGAAATGGTGTTGGCTGACCGGAAAGTGAAGGTCCGCGAGCTAGCAGATACCACAAAGATTAGTACTGAGCGCACGCGCCATATTTTGGACAATATTCTGCATATGAAAAAGTTACCTGCCTCTGGGTGCCACGCATACTCACTCTTGACCAAAAACATGACCGCGAGAGCACTTCGATAGAGTGTTTGGACTTGCTGATGCGGAATCGGGCGGACTTTTGGTGTCGATTGGTAACTGTTAATGAAACTTGGATCCACTATTACACACCAGAGAACAGAATGAGTGCCCGGCAATGGACTGAAGCCGGCACGAGTGCTCCGAAGCGTCCGAGGGAGGCTCAATGGGTCGGAAAGGTTATCGCGCCGGTTTTCTGGGATTGTCATGGCATACTCTTCGTGGACTACCTCGAAAAACGAAAACCATCAAGAGCGAGTATTACTGTGCATTATTGAAGCGATTGAAGTCCGAAATCGCTGCAAAACGGCCTCACATGAAGCGAAAAAAATTTGGTTTCTGCAAGACAATGCGCCGGCGACTAAGAGCATTGCAACCACGGCTATAATCAATGACTTACGGCTCCAATTGCTGTCGCATCCACCATATTCGTCCGATTTGGCTCCCTCGGACTTATTATCTCTTCCCAAGCCTCAAAAGATGGCTCATCAATAAAAAATTCAGCTCACGCGAGGAAATCATCGACGCCACGGAGGAGTATTTTGCAGACCTTCCGGAAAATTACTTTTCGGACGGGATCAAGAAGTTGGAAAATCGCTGGAATAAGTGTATCAAGCTAAAATGCGACTAAATTGAATAAAATAAAAAAACATTTAAAAAAAAATTTGTTTTCATTCCCAAGGAGGTTACTTTTCACCCCACCTAGTACTTTGGACAGAAGCAATAACACATCCTTCGATATTAGCTGTGTGCACTACGCGTCTGAATGTCCGGTCTACGTCACTGAAGCGCATATCCATACCCCTGTATGGAGTGATATTGGCTTTGTTTCAGCTTAGGACTTTCGGTAGTTGCTCAACAGCACTTGGATTGTTCAAGATCCGCGCATTCCATGTACAGATACGTCCTTTCTAATCCGAGGTTGTTTGATAGTAGTAGGGGGATTATATTATTAGACAGTTAACTCCATGGACAATACTTAAACTGACAGATCAGGGCTTTTTAGAAACCCTTTATGGAAAAGGGGCAACGTATTTCATAGAAAGTTCTTTTGGCTATCTTCTCTATTTGGAAATTCCCATCAGTTTGGGAAAATTGTTGCTAGCTTTAGCACAAAGTACGAGTATGATAATGAAGTAAATGTTACGACTCTGCCATATTGACTTCAGTCCTCTTTCTTAGATTCTGTCGCTTTCGCCAAGACATTAAAGCTATGACTATGACGTTTGACAAGTCAAGCCCGATTGGAAGAGAATAGTATCTATTAGCTTCATGTGGTGGTAAAACGGGCACAGATAAAATTCAGTAATAGTCAGAGCTAAGTTGATCGTCAGCGAAAGCAAGTTAACCCCTACCATCAGCAAGCAACCAGTTCGGGATCGAAACTCTAAATCTAACTCTAACATGGAAGCAGTTATCGGAAAGGTTTCATCTTTTTCAAAGAAATTAACCCTTTCTTTCCAGCCATACTGTATAATTATCACATTATCAAACACATCAGTCGTTTCGTTTATCTTTTTGTTTCCTTCATTGTTTTTCCTTACAATTTATGTAAGAAAGTTGCAGACGGCAAACGTAAGCAGGTGGTTGTCAGTCAGCCATAAAAGTTTTCCTATCTCTCATCTCTCCTTCTAATAGATTTCATGTGAGCTTTGCAATTCCAAAACCCCCAAGGTGGTTGCAGAGTTGGCAGTACGACTGAATGATTCAGGTTGGTATCACCTGCAAAACTTTATCGTTTGTGCATGAGATTCTCATTACGGAAACAGAAATATATTTGTACACATATAGTACTTTTACAAAATAACTTTATTTCACTTAACTAATGGCAAAAGATACAGAAACCTCAATACCGGATGGATAAAGTTTGAAGCAAAAGAAAAAAAATAATTAATTAGTGAACGTCACCGCGTTTGACTGGATTTGTGCAAGGATCTTACAAATAAATTAAATTAGAGAGGTTAAAAGATAGATTTCATAAGACTCAAATGACTTAATGAATACAGTAGAGATTAAGAGATTTCGAGATTTAATTTAAATTTAATTTAATTCAATGAAATGCTTTAGAATTGGGGTAGATAGTATTTGAAATCAAGTCGATTATATTTCAAAAATCAAATGAATTTTGAATTAGTTGGTTTATCTGTAATCTGTTTTTGTTTTAAGGAATAATAAGGGTATCCCAAATTGCACATGCTGGGAGCTATGACAGAAAAGAGTTACATTGGCAAAGCACGAAGGCACATTGTCAGTTAGTTTCAACTGAAATAATAAAGGTCATTTGTGATTCATTGCCTCTCAATATTGTTCTCGTTTCGGAAAAAGTCTGCCGTCCACGATTGCGAAATCAATAAAATTTACTCAGGCATGTGGATATCAGCAGTTTCGGCGACTTTTAGGTCAGATTGGAGGTGGCAAAAATGTATTTTCTCTTTAAAAACGAAAAAAAAGTATCTCCATGCTGACATATTGACAGTTGCCGACGTGTCGGTCGGGGGAACAAAATTCCACATCGATTCGGGGAAAAATACATTTATACATCCTGTTGCCGTAGTGGTTTGCATTCGGCACCAACACGATGACATGAATATCTCTGAATCGTGGTGAGAGTTAAGCCGAAATCATTGAATACCATGAATATGAAGGATGTTTTGATGATGGTTAGACAAACTTTTGGAACAGTTGAAAATGCATTGCTAGAAGCAACCATTTCCTGGACATTATACGAGTCTACTATCGTCCGATCTGATTGTCAACACTGTTGGCTCCAAGCCAAAATTAATTATGAAAGTAACGCAGTAAAGAGGTATGTTTAAGAATTAATCCGCTGAAACATACTTTACTGTTGCAGTTTTTGAAGAGCATGAATCCGAGAAGAACCAACTCAATGTACTTTAAGACGAAACTCAGTACGACGGTCAGTAATCCGCCTTAACTCAAATCTAAACCAAAGGTAGAAGACGTTGTGAAAAATTAAAACGACGCACTTATTCTTATCAAGTAAGCCCGAGAACCTTTAAATATCTCACTTACGACTTACTTGAAGAAAAATCAACGTCTTAGCAAATCGAAGAGAAAAAATTTAAGAAGCTTATTCAGATTTCAAAGATCGGAACACTGAGTGAGGCTAGTCAAAATCTTCAAAATTGCAATTAAGCCAGAGTGAAATATTAAAAAATCTGATAACACCTTTACTGATGTGTTATCAGTGTTAGAGAAAAAATTCCTAAAAGAACAGTATGGCAATACGAGAAAGCCAATTGGAGCGGACTTAACACCTTCTTTAGGAATTTTAACTGGTCGTTATGTTTCCTCGATAACGACGTGGATGCCGCTGCTGATATGATCACAGACACTATTCTCTTTGGAATGAGATCCTTTATTCCTCACCGGATAAAGAGTATCAGACCAAAAGAAAAGGCGTGGTACGACTCGAGCTGTAAGGAGGCTGTCAGGTTGAGAGAAATGTTTTTTCGGTCCTTTAAGATCAACCCCACAGAGGAAACCCGGAAAAAATTTAAACGTGCCAGGAATGACTGCAATGCCTTTCTTAAGCGTGTCAAATTTATACACGACCAAAAACTGAGGCAAAAAATACTACAATGTCCCAAAAGTAGTAGAAATTTTTGGTCGATCGTCAAAAACATTAGAAATTCTGCCTCATCCTCCATCCCAACGCTCATGCACAATGACATTCCAGCTGTCAGCTCTTTGGACAAAGCCAATCTGCTTGCTGCACATTTTGGGGCCAGCTCAACGCTTCCAGATTGCGCTTTGTCCCCCCTACACTTAAGTGCGTCGAATCTTCAATGGGACGGATCCACTTTCGCACTCGTGTAGTAGCAAGAGTTCTTAAAGATCTTAACGCTCACAAATCCGCTGGTCCAGATGGTATATCTCCCCTTCTTCTGAAGAGGTGTTCTTCTACACTGGCAAAACCACTGCGTAAGCTTTTCTATCAATCCTACTCTTCAGGACTCTTTCCGAGCAGATGGAAAACGGAATTTGTCCAGCCCGTCCCTAAAAAAGGCGAATCTTCTTCTCTCTCTTCTTACAGACCCATTGCACTTACGTCCCTTCTTTCCAAGGTCATGGAAACGCTGATAAATCGTCGGCTCATGAAATATCTCGAAACACGAAAACTTCTTAATGACCGGCAGTACGGTTTTCGTAGCAACAGGTACACTGGTGATCTGATGGCATGTCTCACCGAAAAGTGGAATCAAAGTTTACATTAAAGTTGCACTTGATATTTCTAAGGCATCTGACAGAGTTTGGCATCGGGCTCTTTTGTCGGAAATGCGTGCATTTGGGATCGACGACTCTCTTCTTCAATTGATTAGAAATTACCTTTCGGAACGTTCAATTCAAGTTGTCTTGGATGGTTTCAAGTCTGATATTCACAACATAAAAGCTGGTGTGCCCCAGGGCTCCGTTCTGTCTCCGACACTCTTTTTAATTTTCATCAATGATCTCTTGTCTGCTACTTCTAATCCAATTTACTCCTTTGCTGACGACAGTTCTCTCTGCTTTTCATATTCGTTCCCGAAATCACGTCCCTGCTCTTCGGCTGTAGAACGGGAACGGCAGCGTATGTTAAGCTCATTAAATTCCGATATAAACAGCATAACCAATTGGGGAACTACCAACGGAGTGGAATTTAATGCTTCCAAAACACAATGCTGTCTGCTGCCGCTTAAGCGAAACTCAAATACCCAGCCATTATCCATGAATGGTACTTGCATCGTTGAAACCGAAAAACTTTCCATTCTCGGCATATGTGTCAATGACAACTTACGTTGGAATGACCACATATTCGAAGTCGCCAAAAATGCTGCGAAATGTCTAGGTTTCCTTAAGCGATGTAAGAAATATTTCACCCCCTCTGATCTGTCTTCAATATATAAGACCTTCATCCGCCCAAAACTAGAGTACAATTCTCACATCTGATCAGGTGCTCCCAAGACTTTTTTGCGTCTACTAGATAGGATTCAAAACCGTGCGATAAAACTAATAGGTGATGCTAATATTACACAGTCGATTGACACCCTCGAACACCGACGTAAGGTCTCCTGTCTCACCCTGTTTTATCGCTATTTCCACCACCAGTGCTCCTCAGAAATTTCCAGTAGCATTCCGCCCCTTCAAACCTCCAACCGTAACACCCGTCTCGCTATGAATGCTCATCAGTACACCCTCAAGCCCACTTTCGAACGCACCTTGAAATATCGTGATACTTTCCTAAGCCGAACAACTCGCGCATGGAATGCCCTGCGGAGCTCTTTATTTCCTAGCCATTACAACGTTCAAACATTTAAAACCAACGTACATCGGTACCTCTCTTTTCTCCCTCCCAAAATTTCCTTCGCCCGTTCTATGTGTTAACATTTTAATGGTGCATAATCCCTTGTAGTATCATCATAAAATCAGAAATTCTGTTTTATGCTGAAGATGTAGTTTTTAGGCAATATCAACTCACAGCCAGTGTCTATCACTGAATCAAGTGAGCGGAATCACACTACATACTGTTCTGTCACCGATTGTGGTGTTGGATAAGGCCGCTAAGCATGCTATAACTTCCTTTAAAGGCTTCAAGTCGCCTGGCAACGATGCCCTATCTTTAAAAAGATGCAACTGCCAAGGATGACCTTCCCATCAAGCCGTCGGTAGTGTGCGTCCTTTTCCGATGTCAGTATGTACCATGTTTTACCCTTGATTAACATCAGACCTCTTTTTGCCTCTTCCCCCTCAATGCTCATGATGGCGCAATGTGTATATTACAGATCATGCCTCTTTTATTACGTGATTCTTTTAAGTACAATCTTAAAAGAGTCCGGCGATGGCGATGGAGCGATAGGCAGCTCATTGGACTATCACGCAGAGAGTCTGGGTTCGTTTCCTGGCTGGGTCACCAACAATCTTCCAAATCGCCATCACCCTTTCGGCGGGCAATGGCAAACTCCCGAAAGTAAAATTGCCTACGAAAAAGCTTCTAAGGAGTACCGTGTTCGGACTCAGCGATAAACCGTAGGCCCCGCTTAGATGTGACAAAAATGAAAAAAACATGAGCAGAACAAATGAGTGTCAAGAAGCTAGGCAATGGCCCATACTGGGCTGCCAGCGCTGCAGTGTTTTTTTTTTTTTTTTTTTTTTTGTTAAAAGAGTCCCGTGACAAAGCGTCGTTTTATACTTTTCTGTCAGTGAAGGTCTCGGTTACTTCATTACCGACTTTGATATAGCAACGAGAACATTCATAGTCATCCTGTGCAACCTGAAGAGTTTTGTTCAGATGTCAAAACTACTAGGCGGCTGTCAATCTGAAATTTCCGGATCTCCTGTAGTGTGAATATCGAATAGATGGTAGACTTTCCTGACCTGCAACTACACTAGTATGGGTCTACCAGATTGTTCACCAATGGTTTCAGATGTTTAAAATTTATGACTTATAGTTGAACTAAAGCAACCAGTGATTGTGGGCCTTATGGCCCTTTCGTCGCATGTATGGAGGTACATCGGGAATATCTCCAAAGATTACTCACTTGATCTATAGTTAGGCCCATCATAATATATGCTTCTGTAGTATGGTGCACTAAAATCACGCAAAAGACCCTATTTTCTGAGCTTAAAAGAGTGCAACGTCTTCAATGTTTGGGCATTTCCGGAGCCTTTCGAACGTGCCCTACAACTGCTATAGAAGCAATAACAAGTCTTACGCCCCTACAATTATTTATCAGTAAAGTGGCCTTACGCAGCTCAGTAAGTATGGTAAAAGTCAAAGAACTACATCTTTGCGACCACCTACTCACTGAACTACCAGAACTTAATATAATCTGCTTGGTAATAGACTGCCTCCAAAAGGCATTATGCTTCGACAGAGGCTTTTCCACGGAGATTCCCAGTTAAGAAGCATGGGCCAGTAACAACCCTCCAAACCGCCAAAACGAGATAAAGTGATATACGGATGGTTCTAAAATGGAAACTGGAGTTGGAGCTGGAATACACCTACCATATACTAGCATATCAATCGCTTAGGAAAGAGTCACAGTGTATTCCAAACTGAAGAGTGCGCTAACCGTAACTACAACTCTGGCATCAAAGGCGCAACCATCCATATATTGACGGATAATCAAGCAGCTATAAATGTCCTTAGCTCTCACAGCATTGACTCGAAATCAGTTATGCACTGCTTCAAAACCCTCTAAAAACGTCGCTCAAGGAACAAAATCAAGCTATTGTGGGCTCCTGGATATGAGGGTATAAATGGCTGTGAAAAGACCGACGAACTGGCCAGAAAGGGTTCAGAAATTCCCTTCAAAGAACCTGAACCATTTTGCTGCACCCCCAAAACAGTAGTAAATCTAGTCATAAATAGATGGGAGCACCCAAAATGCATCTCGTATTGGGAGGAGACTCCAAGTCTAAGACAGGTCAAACGAACCATCCTGCCCTTTAATAAATATGCCAATTGTTGTATAAATCTAAGCCGGCATGATTTCAGAAACCTGGTGGGTTACCTTACAGGACATAACGGTTTAAGATACCGCCTCAATAAAATAGGACTAATCGAATCTCCGGAGTGCCGACTTTGTCTTGAAGAAGACCAAACAGCTGAACACATTTTATGTGACTGCCTAGCTCTCAACGGAATCAGACGAAATACCTTTTTCAGGGAACAACTCGACACTACGGAACTAAAAGGGAGCCAAGATGGTCTTCTCTGAGTTAGGAAAACGATGCTGAGTCTCTATGCTTTACCCTAGCTCTATCTAGATGATAAACTGATGCATGTTCCAAATTAGCTCATCTTCAGCTGAGTTATTACACCTTAGCTCCAATATTGCTAACTTGACTTTATTCAGGTCCGTAGGTGTTTGGCCATCTTCGGCCAGAGCAATTGGTTCATTCGGCCTAATAGCGGTATATTTACCATATGGGCTGCAAAAGTAGTCTTCTCATATCGTTGCACAGATTACGTTTCTACTACTACAAGGTGGCATAAAATTAATCATCCTATCGGAAGATGTTATAATTTTTGCAAACGGATTCGTACGTTAATTATATTTGACATTTGTGAACTAGACAGCTAGAGAATACAAACAGACAAGCAATGGAACGCTATATTCCGCGTCAAGCCATCCTCAATTTCAACAGCGAAGAGAACGATTTTGTGTCGAAAATCATCATGTGCGACGAGGCGCATTTCCACTTAAGTGGTTACGTCAATAAGCAAAATCTTCGTTTCTGGGGAACAGAAAATTCGCGTGTAATGCACGAGATGACACTGTGTGGTGCGGCAGGAGGAGTGATGCGGCCGTATTTTTTTAAGGACGCCATCGGCAATACGGTCACTGTTACTGGCGAACGCTATAGGGAATTGGATGAGCGAGGCTTGGTAAATATGTGGTTTCAACAAGACGGTGCAACCCAACACGTGGATATTGTGAAGGAAGAGTTTCCTGTTAGCGTAATCTCCCGTTTTGGCGATTTGGCATGGCTGGCAAAATCGCCCGATTTAACCATTCCAGGCTTCTTTCTTTGGGGATACTTGAAGGCGCGGGCATAAGCCAACAAACCTCAGACAATCGCAGCCGTTAAGGAAAATATTCGACAGGAATGCGAACAGTTATCCCCGAAAATCTTCATGGAAAATGGTGTAAAACGGACACAAATGTGTATCAACATTGGCGGCAGCCACTTGGTGGATATCATCTTTTCCACTTAACAGAACAAATTGTAAAGATCTCAATAGAGATTTCCATCACTCAAAATCACTTTTTTTTATTTAGTAAAAAAGCAATTCAAAAACAAAATTGGGTGATTAATTTTGCGACACCTTGTAGCTATCCATATTCTGGGGGTGTAGCCCTGGTATGTTCAAATATGCAGCACTAAGAAAATTATCCTCACTTCGATCCAACCTTTCAATAGTCGTCTTGCCCCTTTGGCCCTGTCATTACTTAGATCCTGGTACTTAATATACGGTGTGACTGATTCACAATATATAAGATATAGAACTAAACAATTATAATGTTCTTAGATCATGAGGCACAATATGTTCGCGTAAAGTGGTATCAGAGAACAATGAAAGTTTATCAGGACAAACTTGTCCCCAAATACCCTGACGACGCTCATATTACAATATATAGTCAGTGTCTTTGTTTTGAGGTAAAGATGAACCTTGCTCACTGCTCAACAATTGAACGGGGTGATGGTTTAAATCTATTCGTCTACGACACATCTGTTCCAACAGATTTCATACATGAAAAGGCTCTCAATCAAAGGGACAAAGTCGACTTGTGAAACACATTCCCTACCAACATTTCAGATTTCAAATCGGTTACACTCGTACATGTATGATTCATAATTTATACCAACCATATGTTTCACTTTTACTTACACTTTCAAAGTCCCGACCTCCAAGCCTATTGTGTGGAATAACTAATTTTTAAAAGACATTCATGTTCGCATAGAAATATCCTGCAGAAACACATGCCAGCAGAATACTAATTATCATACTATCTGCCTTTTTCTAGGCTTAAATTCCGTTTCATTACAACTGTAAGGCACTGCTGTACTTGTACTCCCTCATATTTCATAGGAACGAAGCCCAACAAATGCCAATGGAACCGGAAGCCAATTGCACTTGCTTCCACTAAGATCGTCCTCTTTGTTTTTGTTTCCATTGTAATGTAATCCTCTTATCAGGATGCCGGAGATAAAGTTCCACTTATAGCATCCGACTACGAAACTTGTTGTTTTTCTTTAAAATGAAAAATAAAAAAAAATAAAAACATTTAACGTTCCATTGAATACGGCAGAGTAATTTATTTTTTTATTTTTATTTTTAACTATCTCACGTTAGGTGTTTGGAAAGTTTTCCGCAATCTGATTTTCCTTCTTTCCTTATCGCGTGGTGTTAACGTTTGACAAACGACTTCTTGTTTTTATTTTTAAACCAAGGTTAGACGTCTTCTTACGATGGTTATTCCCTCTGGTTTAAATGCTGTAAAAATGGAGGCAACCAGAATCCATCTACAGCAAATTAAAGGAGAAGAATTATAAACATACACGACCTCTCCAGAGGCCGAGCTACAAAAACAGAAAATTTATTTTAGCGTAAGCCCATGAATCCTAAGGGAACACATCCTCATTACGAACGCAAAGATGTTCTTTTCACATGCCGCACATGTAAAATACGGAGGCGCGAAAATATCATATCCTTTCCTTTCCATTATTCTTATCTGTTCCCCATTCTTTGAAGCTCTTTAAGGAGTAATTCGTATGGAGATTGAATCGAAAGATATACAAGTACTCGTACAGCCTTAGAAAGTAAAAACAATCCTTTGACATCAAGTGATTCTCACACTCAAATGCAAACATGTTCGTACGAGTATATATTGTACTATACTATCGTACGTGTGAATATTGAACTTCAGGAGCTAATGATGAATCGAAGTCGTTTCCTAGAACAAACATTTCCAAATGTAGCTAGGATCTCCGAATCAAAAAAAGTGCATGAACCATCTGTAGACTTTTGCTAACATTCGTCCTTTTACTGCAGATTCAGATAGTGTATACGTCTCTATAGTACTCGTACAATGCGAGCATTTGTTGGTAATACGGATGGGGCGATACGGATTGCTAGAGAAAATACAAGTAGAACGCCAGTCTTTATCAGGGCCGAACAATGTACATTCTGTACACTTCTTGTAAAGAATCAGGACACCAAAGAAATATTTGAAAAGTACTTTTGATCTATAAAATATCCACAGGGTTAGGTCCGTCATTATGTTCACAATATAGAATTCAGCCAATATATCCAAAAAATATTTTTTGAAAGAAAGAAGAAAAAAAAATTTGGGGAAAACATCGTTAAGGTGACCTAGCACCATCGGTAAAACTTTATCGCCTTCAAATAAGGAGCACTTTTTACCTGACTGCTCTTAAGTTCATGTTATTAGCAACCGAGTTATACAAGTTAATCCTAGATCTGGCACCAAACAAGGAAAAATGATAGTAAAATTAAACTCTTACTTCGGAATAAATACATTCACACAATGATGAGGATATGAGGAAGCATGCACGTTTGTAGACCGCCAATATCTGAATAAGTCCTTGTTCTATTAACCAAGCATTAACGGATACTCAAAGGGTTATTAGCACCCTTAAAATGAAAAATTAAGAAAGAAACAAAGAAAGATACCGATGTACATAAGTTGGTTTTCAATGTTTGCAGGTTATAACAACAAGGAACTAAAGCGCTCGGAAGGGCATTCCATAAGCAAGTTGTTCGACTTAGGAAAGAATACTCCTCTCAAAGTACATCCGAAAGTGGACTTGAAGATTTATTGATAAGCATTCATAGCGAGACTGATGTTACAGTTAAGGGTTTTAAGGGGCGAAATGCTACTGGAAAATTCGGTGGAGCACTGATGGTTAGCAGAGTTGTAAAAGAATGCAATCATTTAGGATTTAGGATTGCATTCTTTGAAAAACATTCAAAGAATGCAATTTTATGATTGCAATCATTGACCTCATTTAAGACTTCAAAAAAAAAATGCAATCACCATTAATTTAGCATTGAAGGATTGCATTCTTTTTTTTACCATTCAATTGAATGCAATCATTTATGAATTTATTTATTATTTTACATTCATTTGCATTTATTTGCATTGAGTTGGGAAGTAAAGTGATGGAAATCTTTTTTAGGGCCTTTCAATTTTTTTCTGTTAACAGGAAAAGATGATATCCCCTAAGTGGCTACCACCAGTACACATTTGTGCCCGTTTTATCGCATTTTCCATGACTTTCTGCAAGATTTCCAGTGATAACTGTTCGCATTGTCTGAGGCTTGTTGGCATAAACCCGCGACTTCAAGTAGCCCCAAAGAAAGAAGTCTGGGATGGTTAAATCGGTCGATATTGCCAGCCTATACAAATCGCCAAAACGGGAGATCGCACGACCAGGAAACGCTTTCTTCAACAATATCCATTGTTACCCGTGCAGTGTGTGCGTTTGCACCGTCGTGTTAAAACCACATGTTCACCAAGCCCCACTCATCCAGCAGTAAGAAGTCGTTTATCATGGCCCTGTAGCGTTCGCCGGTAACAGTAACCGTATAGTATTGATAAACATGCTAAAGAATGTTAATATCTGCTAAAAAATTCGAAAAAGTTGAAAAGAATACAAATGAATGCAAAATATTGAATGAATTCATAGATGGCTGCATTCAATTGAATGGTAAGAAAAAAGAATGCAATCTTTGATGCTAAATGAAAGGTGATTGCATTCTTTTTTTTGAAGTCTTAAATGAAGTCAATGATTGCAATCATAAAACTGCATTCATAAAGGAATGCAATCCCAAATGAATGCATTCTTTTACAACTCTGGTGGTTAGCATAGGGATATAACAAGGTGAGACAGGAGACAAAACGTCGGTGTTCGAGGGTGTCAATTGACTGTGTAATATTGGCCTTACCTTAAAGTTTTATCGCACGGCTTTAAATAATATTTAGCAAGTGCAAAAAGGTTTTAGGGGCACCTGTCCATATGTGAGCATTGTACTCAAATTTTTTGGTACATTGTATATTGGGACCCAAAGAGAAGAGTTGAAATATTTCTTACATTGTTTAAGGAAACCTAGACATTTCGCAGCATTTTTGGCGACATTGAATACTGATCAGAAAGTTCCCGACATAACCACCATGTGGTGCTCCCATTGTTCTGATTTGAGTTCTGTTTTTTTTTTGTTAAGTTGGTATATCTGTTGTTGATATTCTCTCTAAATCTTAGCATCATAGCTTGACATTTGCAAAAGTTACGTAGCCAAGAGTACATCTATCTCTTTGTGCTTGGCGATTTTTCTATTACTTCCTCTCGGCTGCCGAAACGCGTTCCCCGTAGTGGTTTTTTAACTCGATTGAACAGAAAGAAGTCGCAAGTAGCCAAATCGACCATTTTCTTTCAAGAATCGTTGCCGGAACACTTTTCCAACATTTCCAACGTTCCCGCACCATTAAATCCGATTTTTACGCAAAATTTAATTCAAGTTCGTTGTTTTTAAATTGTAAAAAATCGCCAAACACACAGAGATAGAACTTTCTGATCAAGGTGGTATGTGGTCATTCTTACGAGGGCTTCCATCGAAACGTATACCGAGAATGGAAATTTTAAGGGGTTCAAAGATACAGGAACCAGTCATGAATAATGGCAGGGTGTACAAATTTAGCTTAAAAGACAGCTGACATCGTTGTGCTCTGAGTACAATAAATTCATTAAATTCCTCAGATCGAAATTTTCGAGTAATGAGCTTAACATCCCGTTCTACAGCCAAAGGACAGAGACGTGAGTTCGTAAAGGAATAAGAAAACCAGAGAGTACTGTCGTCAGCAAAGAAATATGTTGGATTAGAAGTAGCAGACCATTATTGAGAACAGTATCGTGGACAGAACGGAGCCCTGGGGCAAGCCAGCATTTGTATTATGCATATCAGACGTTAAACCATCTAAGAAAACTTCAATTGACTGTACTTTATAATCCATTGAAGAAAGTCATCGATCCTAAACACACGCATCTTCGACGAAGAACCTGCTGCCAAACCCTGCTTTAGAATGCTTTAAAATTATATATGTAAAAGATTATGCAGAGGCTTTGCCAACGTAGAAGAATACCTCTTTAGAAGAAGAGGAGATGTACCATATGGACCATCGGGTTTATGAATGTTAAGATCTTTAAGTACTCTTGCTACTACACTAGTGCGAAAGCAGACTCTTTCCATTAAAGACCCAAATGCAGGCCAAGACAAAGCACAATCTGAAAGTGTTGAGCTAACTGCAAAGTGCAAAGCAGTAACTAGATTAACTTTGCCAAAATATTTGACAGCTGGAATGTCATTATAAATCAGCGTTGGAATGCAGAATCAGGCAGAATTTCAAATATATTTGACGAACGACGATGAATAGTTAACGATATCAGCAGGGGCATCCACGTCGTTATCGAAGAAACATAACGACCCTCTAAAATTCATACAGAAAGTGTTAGAGAATTTAGCTGATACCATATACTATAAGCAAAGATCTTAACACACCGTCCATCGGGTGTTGTCTATCGAGAATATCAAAATCGCCAAAAATAATGACTTCAGTATAAAGATACAGGTGTACAATCCTTTGTATGCTATCAGACGGCGCATTAAACTCGTTGAAAATAGGGTAATTTTCCACTTTCCATCACGAGTTGATTGTCATTTGGTCCCTGAGAGGGCTTTAGCCGTCTTGTTGCTTCAGTAAATCTAATAGGGCAAGGAAGAAATAACTTCCTACAGTACTTTGCCTCAAGTTGCCGAGGCTGGGACAATACCACAAAAATTGGACCCCATGTTCAACAGCTTCTGCAGAGATGGTAGGCCACAGCTTAGTTGCGTGCGCTCCCAGAAAATTAGGGCCTGTAAGCAATCCACCAAGCATAGATAGTTCAGCCCAACCCTTCAAGACAATCTTATTTGTTCTGAATTTGCTAATTTTCGGGCATAATTGCCTTAAGGTTTGACAGGTTGGAAGGTTATCTACCTTTGTTGCCTTTTATTTGTATCGTTCGCTCCACTTATATTCTAAGAATGCGGATTGTAGGTTTGATACATTGATCTGCTAGTTTCCTTTCCATGTAGGAACATTATGGAGTTAGTTTGTGTGCATGTGCACTGCCTCTCACTACTTTGTGGCCCATGAACCAGCAGAGCGTAACCTTATCCTCAACGCAAAACCTTAAGCTCTTCACGACAATGCTTCGCTTAAGCTCTTCGCGACAATGCCTCGCAAGACTCGATTTGATCCCGACTTAGGTTCGTTCATGCCTATACATGCAGTCCTCTTTACTTTTGTCATAAACTTAAGTTGTTTTGGGTATTTGCCATCATACTTAGCTACCGCAGTATAAAATGAATCTAACGATAACCATGTATGTATGTCCGAACGATAGTATTGGTATAAAGTCCCCATTTTCTCCTAAATAAACGACTGCAAGTGTAGAAGCCGATAGTTGCTTTCTTCAGCTTACTATGTAGTACGATAACTAGGTACTCGTACTTAGCATATTAGATAGTTCGAGAGCTGTCCAATCTATAGAAGGATGCAAACAGATTCCAAGCCCAAGGAACTTGGCCAATCCCCAAGGATTCTTAAGTCATCATTTTGAATTTCGTGGATCGTAAGATGAAACTTGCCAAGGACTATAAAAATCACATCATCCGCATATGCAGAAGCTTTTATCGTCTCCCTACCATAGCTAAATTTTTTGAGAGGTGTAGATGCATTTGCTTAAAAAACGCTGCCCAAGAACATTTGGGAATATTGCTTATGTAGCTCGCAGAGTGGCCGAAATTCGTCAATATCAGCAATTGGATATATCACTAACAACATCCAACAAAATTCTGCATTGGGCCCGAAATTGTACTTGAATCAAAAAATCTATATGATGGAGGCAAGCCTCAAGCCTGCTAAACACCAGAAACGTCGTTACTTTCCCGATTGGGTGTTGGAAATGGATGAAATTGATCATGAATTTAACTGCGAAATCATTTTGAACATTTCTACAATATTTCAAATGCCTTATTTTTTTTTCGTTGGCTGCCTAACAGAAGAGCTAAAATGTTTATGCCCAAACCTTATCGTATTGCTTTCTACGCATACCTTTTCAAGGAAGGAGTCGTTGTAACTTAAAAAGTTTGCACACTCCAAACACACCCTGAATTGGAGAGCATTCCCAATCAACATGTCATGCATACCTTACAGTCACTCTGTTTTCGCGGATTACTTACAAAGGCATTGCTAAGGACATAACATACCTACTTGCATTTGCCACCTGAGATTATGCAAGTATAAAGTCACAAGCGAGGTCGGAAGCAACTCGTCTATTACCAACTTTTTGTGCTGGTCCTTGTGGAATTTCCACAAATACCTGCGAATATCACTCTATATACAGGCGTTCCCCAGGAGGTGTTGCCAAGAAGTGTGATATAAGCGTTGGGACTGCTGATGTCGAATTCCATGGAAGATTTGGGTATGATTCACGTCCACATTAGTTTTTAATAAAACCAAAATGAGCAGAACTGCAGTATTTGGGCTTCTTAAATCCAAAAATGACTGTCGAGAAGCCTCTTTTATCGAACCATGACCAATGACTTCTTATTCCAACAAGACAGCGCTATATACTACCACAAAAGTTTTCCGTCCGAGTGCATTTGTGCAAAGATAGACCACAGATACAGCAGTTCTGAGCCTGAGGTTCTGAGGTTCTTGATTAGATATTATATGCAATTGATCTAACTATCTAACATTCAAAAATCTTACTGACCCCAAACTGCTCAGACTAACTACTTAAATTTTGAATCAAACCCTTAAATTATCTTTTCAAATGAAAGGACTAAAATATTTATAATCTGAATTCAGTCCCGGGACGCCAAATATGTCACGATATTCACCTCTCTCCCTTAAACTTTATATTTTTAAATTTAAACCAAATTTTCTTAAACAAATATAAAACAGCATCTAAAAATAGCATTTTCCCAAAACTTGTGCATGGAAATTGTGAAAATGTTTTAATGAAAACCTTTTTTTTTTATTAAACACAGGTCCTTAGAAAAATCAAAGGAAAAATTTCCTGTAGCAAACCTTCCATTAAATAACATTGCCACCTGAAACTGACCCTGACGGCGAACCACATTAAAAACGAGAAATCCCTTTTTCCAACTTTAAGGATCACTGTACTTGGTACAAGGTGAAGAAGCCAAACGAAACTCACCCTCAATTTTCCTCCACTCTACTAAAAAAGCCACTGAAACTCTTTAATATTAATTGCAATTTAAATTTCAACCCAATTCTCTTGTTGTTATTGTTTTTTTTTTATGAATTTCGGTATACTCATACCATACATATGTGTGTTAGTTAGAAGGTTCAGAATTCCTTAAGGATATTTTTACAACTTGTTAGTTATATTAAAGACTGAAACGAATGGAGCTAAAGGTCAAGTACGAGTACAAGTGGAGTACATCCTTTCCGCCCTTAAACTCAAAACTACAACATTTACAACCCTTCGGTTGGAAAATGGATAAACAAACAAATTTCCTATTAACCTTCCCAATATAAGGGGATAAAATGAGATAAAGGAAATAAAATGGACACCAAACGGAAGGACATAATCGTAGACATAAGAAGAAATTGGGATTTTATTATATTGCTTTGCTTCGTACACTGTACAGTGTCCAGTATCTATGAGCAGTCCAAGGGAGTAGTTAGGACGACACGTGTTTCTCCTTATCTTTGTAAAGTCTCTGAAACTGTTTTGTATTCAATTTTATCCAATTGTCCTTCAACGTTATGACGGTAGGAGGATTCTTTTTATATTTTTGGAATACCTACCTCTACTCATCCTCAAAATTTACAAGTAAAAACCCCTCTGGTAATCCCTTAGAATAGTTTTGGAGCATAAAATAAAAAGTAAAACTCACTTCATTTATAAGAACATCACTCTGGTCCGGGTGATGCATTGAAAAGTTCTATAATCCTTTCAGTTGGCAATGCATTCCATTCATAAGCCTTCCATACATCCTTTGGTGCACGGTAGCCCTCCAAAAACAATCTTACACACACACACTAAATAAATACACTTTCATCATTAGCTTAAATAAAAAACACAACTCTCTAAATTTTCTAGATAATGATGGCAAAGGATATTAAGGATTTAGCCAAATAATTTTCACAACATTTTCCTAATTTTTTTTCTTTTTTCCTTTGAGAGCTAGGACAGAAAAATGAAGATAAATCACTTTCGCATTTTCCGACTGTAATGAGAGAAATGAGAGAAACACAAGGGAGTTACGAATAGGGGGTAGGTTTATCCCGCACTCACGGTTAGTGGTAAGTCTGGCAAAGGGAAAGGATCCACTTTCACTTGTCGTCGCTTTCGAATGGTTTACACGGTGGAGAACAACGGACAATTTGAAATCTAACTCGAAACTGAGTTCAAATTCAGAATGGCAAGGATATTTAAAGCTGGCCGTGTGAGAGCTTTGGCTGACTTGTTGAATGGAAAGGATGTGCATGGAGCTAGGGGAGTTGTAAAAGCTGTAGTGCTTTTCATAAATATTTTTAGTACCCATCACGTAGCGTTGTACTAAAATAACAAGAAACCGGTTGTTGTTGACGCATTTTTTGTGAGAACTCTGAGGGTTGTTTTGTAAACACAAACGCACATGTCCTTTTTTGATACGGATTGGGGAAGTGATGGAATTTGCTTTGCTATATGTAGATTTTCATTGATCCTTGTCGGGTACTCGTAGATTGTGCAAAATTGTCAAGTTATTGATTTACATTTTTCGTTTTCAAATTAATCGTTTTGGGGTTTGTACATTCTCTAGAGCATTGAAAGGGTCGAAAGTATTTTGAGCAGGAACAGGTGCAGACTCTTGTTGATGTAGGATGAGTTAAGTGGTTGTTTGTCGATTTTTTCAGGATATTTGCAATGTCGATGATCGAAAAAAGAACAACGAATGCTAATTTGAGAAACTTTCATGAGGAGTTCCGTAACGAGCTTGACTTTTATTTTTTCCGATTCATTTAACAAATGCTCAAGATATCCGAGCCGATTGAAGTTTAGTTAGATTTGTTTCGCATTAAGACCAGTGATAAGTCAACTGTGATACCATTTGGGTGGTTTGGGTCAGTGTTCTTGTTGACAAATGTTTCGAGGTCGACAATTTATAAAAAGCAGATATCATTGAGATCTCGAAACTGAAAACTAACCAAGATTGGTTCCAGATGTGCGCTAAAGAAATGCAGAAATGCGCAACAGATTCTTTTTCTCTGTTATCCCTGCAACTTATTTTAAGGAATACTCAATTGTTCTAAAGGTGCCTATAAAGAGGGCTTTTACCGGTCCAGTTTTGGGTCACTTCTCAAGGACTGGGGCCCTCCTCACAAACAACCCATTGAATATTCGCCTCCCAAGCATGAAGAATTTGCAAAAAAAAAACTACACACGCCAACGACTTAACATTGCCTCGTAAGAAGTAACCCCTCTGGATTTTCGACACCTGCTATAATTGCCAAATCCAGATCTTTCGTCACATTTTCACTCACAGCGTCCAAAGTTAATCAGTGCGCACAATAAGATTACAAGTTGTTGACTTTGTGTCATATAGATTGTCCTTTGAGGTACGAAATTTATCCTCACATGCTTATCTATGTATTTATGAAAGACGGCGCTGAAATCCGGGATGATGGCCCTCAATCAAAGCATCTCTTTAGTTAGCGCGGTCTCTGGGTAATTGCCTACCAATTGTGCTCTCCACCTAAGACGAGGTCTTCCCCTACTGCATCATGCGCCCTCGTCCAAATAACAAGGCTTCGCCTTGTGTCATAAAAATTGAGGACAAGGGAATATGCCCTTGAAGGTTGCTAGGATGCCGATCATCGATCTTGTTAAGTGCCAAGACCAGGGCTTAAAACACGGTACCTTGCGAACCAGAAACCCCCCGAATTTAGGTCCGGCCCGACATGAAGTGGTAGGCCCTCTTGTTGGAACGTCACAGTTGTTGTGGCTTAAGCCTAAAATGCAGAAAGGGTGCACCAGCTGGTCTCACCCGATGTAGAGTTGCAGTAAGTACTGGGTGCTGAGATCCTAAAATGAAAATCAATCAGAGGTTTTAAATCGCATGTGCCATCAGCATGGATTCCGATTTGGTATCAACGGAATTGATGAAGAGATGTCTGGGCAACCCGTAAAATTAAGTCCATCGAGACAAGTGTTCACATTAACAACAAAGACATTGTTCCTTCGATATGGAATCTGAGGCTAAAATCAATTTCACTGTACAACTTGAATAACTCGCCATAAAATGTCGTCCTCCGAATAGCCTTAACAAAATCACTTTAAGCATTTTGCCATGAGTCTGCACCACAAAATAAGACTGAGATGAAGAGGGTCATTCAGAGAATCTCCTTTTGATTCCTTGAGAAGCCCCTAAAAGTGTCTTTTCGTTTTTTTTCTGCTGAGGTGACGTTGGTGAAATTAATAACAGAGCTTAGGTAGAGAAAGTCCCTTTCTACCGCAAAAATCTAGCTATCAACTAGAACTTTCAATCCAATTCGTTAATGTTGCATGTCCTTCATGGTGATTTGATTTTAATCTCATTTACCGGTAGTTTCACTTTTTTATAATTAAGCCTCCGGTTTCGTACAATTGAAACTTTTTGAAAGCGCTCTCCATCGTCGTTCTGCACAATTTAATGAGTTCCGCGAAGATGGCTCTAAATGCATATGCGTCCTTAAAATCGATAATGAGAGGGTGCGTATGGACTTGGACCTCTTGGGTTTTTTCCTGGATCTGCCGTTGTGTGAATATTTGGTCCATTGTGATCTTACCAGATCTACTAGATCTAAAATCTAACGTATGATAGTACGAATACGTGAGTTATCCAACACAAGACGCTGTTCAGATACATGTGAATATCAACCCTTATCCATAAAACGAAATTGTCTTGTAAATCTCAGAAGAAGGATGTTTGACTGAAGAATTCCTTTCAATTGAAGATTATAAGAATCATAATGTCTGAAACTGATAAATCGTGTATGAAAAACTTTAGTAAGTTCATCCGATTCAAGGTAAAAAATTGATCAAGAATGACTTAAGTAGGTCTCTTCAGACAATTTGTGAGGAAAACTGTAGAAGTCTTACAAGAGTGCTTCCCATGAAGACTTTGCGGAGAGATTGAAAATGTCGGGTTATAGCAGACCGATCAAGGTGCATTTCAACCAGTGATGCCAACTAGAAAATCCAAAAGTCTGTAGAAAAAGGTTATAAATTCTGCCGGATTCTGCATTTATTATTAACAAAAATCTGTAGAAATAACGACTTTTTTAACATATTGTATAAAAAAGTGCGTAAAATGTAAATTTGGGTACTCTGAAACAGATATCTTTATTTTTACTGGATTTTTACATCACTTATTTACAATCCGCTCGAATCGATTATACTCGTAGTTTTGGCCTTTTTTGAAGTATTCCTCAGAAAATTGTATCTCATAGAAGGGAGTTAGATGTGCACTTTTTGT
This sequence comes from Volucella inflata, assembly GCA_928272305.1. Classification (NCBI taxonomy): domain Eukaryota; kingdom Metazoa; phylum Arthropoda; class Insecta; order Diptera; family Syrphidae; genus Volucella; species Volucella inflata. The sequence continues at coordinate 71,679,597 of OV743719.1, forward strand.
AAACAGCAGCCCCGTTAAGGTTTTCGTTAAAAGCTTAGTCCTTAATTTTGACTTCATTAGATTTATTGACAAAAACAGGTGCTCTACATTAGCGAAAACAATACCGTTCTTAAGCATGAGATATATGTTTGGTGCTCTCTGCATACTACACAGCTAAGATCAGTTTTGCAAAAAGAAAAATGGAAAAACACATTTCCTTTCCCACTGTTTTTCAACCAACCCTTGTATTTAGCATCATTTTCCCAAGATTGATAGTATTTTTGCTTCTTTTTTCGAGTGGTCTTTCGAAACTTTCATCACTTGAACTCAATTTAATTTTTTTTTAAGTAGGTATCCAAGAAATATCATGTTTTACTCTGCGTAAATGCAACTTCAAGAAGCAAAATTAGAAATAATGCCACTCAAATACAAATAACGGTTCATTTAGACGTCATCCGTATGAAATCACTGTAGAATAACAGAGACAGCCAATGGCATACCCAATTTAAATGCAAGAAAAGGTTGTTGCTGTCATTCACAGGCCAATTGGCACAGGAAAGTGGAATGTCAAATTTCCTATGGGGGGTTTACATGTTACCGTCAATATCATTTGTTCTACATCGAAAGTAATAGATTTGTTTGGAAGAAAACAAATATTGCTGATTGTTTCTTTTGCAATTTTGTTCCTTGAATTTGAAACTTTGAAATTTCTGTAGATTTTCGTTTGATTTCTGCATTTCTGCAGCTATGCGAAAAATTCTGCATATCTACAGATAATTCTGTAGGGTTGGCATCACTATTTTCAGCTGAACTGGAAACAGTCAGAAAATCTGCGAGTACTTATCCTTAATCGAATGCAAAAATTCTCAGCCTTATGTCTGAAAATCTCTTTCCCGGCAAACAAATCACAGTTGGATTGCAACTTGATATGTCACCCGTGTCAGACAAAGCCGTTAAATACTTTGTTACGACGTTAATAGTGACATCAGTTTTCGTACTGTCTAAAATGCTGATACATCTGGAAATTGTTGAGCCCATGTGTGCAGAACTGCTAAGCGAATGAATCATCTGTCAAAAATACAACATACAGCAGACAACACTGAGTACATGAATCGCCAGTTTATGTATCAAACAATGCCTGTGAAAGGTTACTAGTTGAAAATGCTGATTGAAATCGATGAGATTTCCCGGCTATAAAAATGGCTTGGCCAGAAGTCAACTTTCTGCCTCTATTGTTGGTCGACTTGGTGTTTAAGGCTCTTAAAGCTGCTAAGCTCTACACTTAGCTATATGCATAACGACTGTTTGTTACTAAGACGACGACTAACGCACTAAAAATGGACTTTCGTTCGACTCTCCTTAAACAGAGGTGGTTTATTTACAGAGGAGACAGTCGGCCATCATCTAGTTTTTAACTTCTTTAGTCGAAACATTTCGAACTGAACGCTGTCAAGACGCTGTCAGTGTAAAGGCTTGTCACCGAGGATCATCTTCTCAGTCAATTCGGCTTCTATTAGATCAATCAATACCTTTTAAGATAGTTGTTTGGTCAAAAAGCTACTGCTTTCACAAAACTTCTCAAATTGACTTGCTTCGGATATATAATAGTTAAAAGGCAGTTGTTGCATAGTAAAATCTCGCTTTGGAGTTTCGATAACAATGATCTATCTGATCTTATGTGCAAATCGCCTGATGCAATAACTACGGACCTCAGACTGACCCCTTTGCTGCGGCTTCGATGTTTGGTTGCATTGGCATCCTTTTTGAGGTCCATAACCCTTGACGACATTGACTTTTTGGTAAACTTTCGTCAGATTTGATAGTTTTTACAAGACCTAGGATTGTGTTTTGCTATTTTCAGTGCACTCTTGAACATAGCTTCGTTAGCCCAAAGCTTTGGTTGGCAATTTTATGTCCACAGCCTTCAAGCTCAGTTAACAAACTATCAAAGTCGTCTGGCTTGTTGTTCTTCATCTATTAGGTAGCTGAGCCAATCCCAGTTTCCTGTTCTCCATCCACAAAAACTTTTATGTGAGGTTGTTGCAGCTTGTATAGCAAATTTTTTTCTGCTCAGTCGCTACACCATACTCTGCCAGGTGTCTGAATCCGAAATTTTTTTGTATAGGGTTTATTTAAAAGTGAGGTTAAATTTTATTTGATTGGTACGAGATTTAAGTCAAAATCCCCAACTAAGTCCCTCAGTACAGGAGGCGTATACCAGCTGCAAAGTCGTTCACTTGAATTCTAAAAAAGCGTACAGGGTAAGCAAGTGCTTAAAAATTGTTGTACCAAATACGTTCAATTGTAAACGATTTACCCGGTTTGTAATCTACAACTAAACATTTAAATAGTTTTATTGTCTTTCCCAGCCCCCCTATCTTAGATCAGAACTGAACAAAAAATTAAAAAAAAAAACACTGAAACCAATCTCAATCTTACACATATTTATTTTTATGAACGCAAATCTCAAAAAAAAGAGTATCGTCCTTAATATAGTTCCTACTATACACTACCTTGTGAGGAATATAAAAAAACTGATTAGTCTGGAATTCGTCACTTTTTCGTCGCACCGCAACCACCTTGACGTAGTCTTGTACGCTGGCCAGATCACTGTTCTGATCGCGGATAATGACATCGGCCTGCAGCTTACAGGGCCACGGAAGCAAAGGATCGTATTCACCAGGAATCACATTCAAGCAGGCGATAATATTTCGACCCTTCCAGGTTCCTTTACCGTTCAAATAAATGTCAACCTAAAACAGAGGGATCTTTCAAAAATCAAAGTGATCACAACTTAGAACACCTGTGTACACTCACCCTTAAGGTGTACCCGTAAGTTTTATTGCAAAAGATTGGACTCTGCAGCACAGTGTCATGTTGTCTTGCTTCTTCGAATTTCTTAGCAAAGGCACTTATACGCCAAATTAAATGACCTAGACGAGAAACTTTAAAAATATTCAAAATTTAGTTGTCGTCAGTTACCTCTGGTATTCTGAATTGCAGACATTTTGTACTGTGCCATCAAATTGACTTCCAAATCAGACAAACTCTGCATGGTATGGTGTAAGGCTCTGTCAGCTTGTAGTACTAATTTCTCTAGCTTCTCACATTTATCTTCAGTCTCGCAGACTATGTTCTTCATACTTTTGATTTCGTAATCCATCTTTACCTGTTTTGTGTTTAGGTCTGTCGTAGCTATGATGCGGGTCTTAAGATCGTTGGTAACTTCATTTATCTGTCCCTCTAGATACTTGATTTTTGATCTGAAATGTTACGTATTGAAGTATCTTTTTAGATTTCATCGAAATAATGTATTTACCTGAAAATCTTTTCCTGCTGACCAATGCCATCGTCCAACTTAATGACAGTCTCTGTGATCTTGTTCTGACATTTCTTTGTATCGAATGAGAGCTCCGTGATTTGCTTTTGTAAATCATTCATTACGTGTTCAAGTTCACTTTTAAGAGACTAAGAGCAGAGATTTGAAAGTGCAGTTTTGAGTTGAGTGTCGAAAATTTAGTTTACCTGAGCCAAATCAAAGCAAAAGCGAAAGTCATTTTGACACTCCTCAACTGCAGTAGACCGGAGTGCTGATTCTTCGTTGATAAGTTTTTGCAATTGAATCATTATCTGGTCCGCTTCTTGATTCCACTCATCAGACACCTAAAAAGTGAGTTTCACAAGGAAATAAACTATCATCAGAAAACATCGTAAAATGGATGGTTTCATAGCGACTTATAATAGAAAACTAAGGTTTGGCAACACATGCGACTAAGTGATTCATCGCTTTAGTCGCTTAAGGTACTTATGTTAGATCGAATAAGGTCTTCATTAAAGACTGTGAACTCTTAAACTGACAGTCTAAAACCCAACAAGTTTCAACAAAAGTCTAACTTAATTAGGCGGCTCCAGCCAACATGAAAGAGCTCTTCCCACCTTCCTCATTGAGGCACCCAGAGTCAAATCGAGAAATTCTTGGCCCTGAGCTGCTGTGTCTATACGCACAACATTGCCCAGCCGCCTCAAATCCTTAGGCTGTATAGACCGCTTATGTCGCAGTTGAATCTCCTCCTCCATTCCCCATTAGAACAAATAAGACTAAAAATCGAACGCAGTATCTCTAAAAAGGGCCGCCATAGAGCCGAAGGGGAATGAGGGATTTCGTACTCAATTGCTTCCTGAGCCCAAAGCAAACAAAATCCTTAACTACATCGAAGTTTTGACTGCATAAGTTCTGACGAAAAATAGGTGGCGGGTACCGATCTGTAATTGAAATTGTGAAAGTTTGTGAAAGTGTGAATACTTGACTGATGGTAGTTTGTAAATGGTTTCAAGCGCTCACATAATACCGCAGAAAAAACTTACAGGCGATGATTAGGGGATGTATCCCTCTATAGTTGGCACAGTCAAAACGATCCCCTTTCTTGTGGATCGGAGAAACAATTCAGAGATTCTATTCATTGAGGATGCTTTTCTCTGAACATATCTTTAAGATCAGCTGTTCCTGTCCCCATCCAGGTCATTTTAAGCTGCTTCAAATAGGTAGACAGTACGTCTTCGACAACAGCCACATTAACCATAGTCTTGCCCAAAAGGAAAGAATTCCCTGTGGCCTTCATACATGGTACATTGTTCATTATGCCTCAGAGCGGTAATTGGCCTATGCATTGCTGCTGTGCAGTCTGCGAAAGTGGTATTTCTGGCTATGTAGCCCTGGCTTGTTCATTTTAGTTTTTGGTAAAACTTCAGAAAGCCATCCCTGCAGTAACATATCTCGATTTCTCCAATCGCATGCGTTTTCTCCTGTTTGTTGCTATTTACTTAGAGCAGTTCACAGTTTTAATGGTTTTTATAGCTTTGGTGGATTTACTTGTGTTCTGGTTGTAATATCCGCACTCGTGGTGGATGCAACAATCGATTGATCTTAGCTGGCTCCATGGAAAGTTCGGATATCTTGAATGCTAGTGGAATGACTGGTGTAAGTTGCGATGTGATCAAACTAGTTTAACGTTAATTTATCAGGGGATAGCCAAGTCCTTTTATGGATGTTAATATGGCTACTCTGCACTGGCCTCTAAAAGGTTACTCTTCGTTACAAATGCTACATAAAAACCTACATCCATTGTCTTACAAGATTTCGATGACCCATACAAAAAGACTTGCTTGCCCGTCCACAAATTAAGTTCTCATAGCAAAATTTCATGTCAAAGCACTACACTGAACGTATATATTAATTTATCGCCTTATATTGTACAAGGATTTAAAAATCCATCTTTATCCTTACCTATTACTGAGGCCAAATAAAAGCGCCAGTCTGTTTAGGGCTCATCAAAACAAGAAGCAAACCGTGAAAACTTTCCGAGCTTTAGCCAACCAGAATCACATACATACCATATGTAGACGAAGCAGTCTTCAAATATAGGTAGTTTCCTATTACTGAAAGCTTTTCAGGGATTAGATTTAGCGGAAGGATGGTGCGACGCTGTCAATTAAAAATATCGACTTTGTAATGTCGTGGCATGTGGAAAATAAAAGCATTAAATCCTCGGTACTTATCTTACGAGTACTTACAATATTATTATAATCTGATCCAAAAGAAAATTCTGGCTGCCTTATTATATGTCAACAGTCTGTCTGTCCCCAATTAGTAGAAAAGATTCTGTAAGTTTTGACAGATTTTGAAAATAGCCAATCAGTTTTAGATCGATACAAACCTCTTCATTCATTTCAATGCCGCATATGTCAGCATCTAAACAGAGCCATGTGGCTCTGCTCCGTCAACCACGATAATGACAAAACCGATGCCTTCAACGCCAGAAACGACTTAAAACAAGATGATGCCTTGTTTCGTGGTTTTTCAACATAATTCTTGAAAGACTTGTACGAAACTCAGAGGCATCATCTTTTAAAAGTCTATTCAGTCACTCAAATATGCAGCAAATGGGAGGGTTACAGTAAGTTAGATTGCGACACTTGAAGTAGATGGAGCAAAATTGAGTTTAGCTGTCAACAAAGGGAGACACACAGCACAGAAGCCAAAAACAAGAGGTCACCGGCTTCGCTATTAATCCCGACAAGAATATCAGCTCGGAAATTGTGCAAAGAATATCTTTTGCTGCTTCTTTGCGTTTAGAAGGCAATTGAGCAAAAACAAAACCGTCTCTAAATCAACCAAAAATTGATTCATGACACCGGCTTAAATTGGAGACTGACGAACGCTGTTTTAAATGCTCTAGGCCGCTTTGAGAGATAAATTCTTCGGGTAACTTTCGGTCCCGTTTATATTATTAGATGGATAGGACATTTCAACAATAAACTCTATTCTCCCCATCAGAAAATTTCGAATAAACCGGACTAAATTACCTTAAACATATGGACATCATCGCCGGACCTGGAGGTTTTCGGCCTCTACAACAGAGGGACAATGCTAAGATAATCACATCTTCGGTGATCTCAGCGAATTTTGTGTGTTCAACTGGAGGCATCTGGAAAAAATCGACCAAACTGGAGAGGCATATTAGCTGAGGCCCTGGTTCACCAAGATTAAAGAGCTATCTAAATGACTAAGAAGTACTATTAGCCTTTAACTGCAATAAGGTCCACACTGAGATGACTTAGACATAGACTAAGGATTAGAAATTACCTTTCGGAACGTTTATTTCGAGTTGTCTTGGATGGTTTCAAGTCTGATATTCAGAAAATAAATGCTGGTGTGCCACAGGGCTTTGTTCTGTCTCCGACACTCTTTTTGATTTTTATCAATGATCTCTTGTCTGCTACTTCTAATCCAATATATTCCTTCGCTGACGACAGCACTCTTTGCTTCTCATATTCGTTTCCGAACTCACGGCCCTGTTCTTCGGGTGTAGAGTGGGAACGGAAGCGTATGTTAAGCTCATTCCGATATTAACAGCATAACCAACAGAGTGGAATTTAATGCTTCCAAAACACAATGCTGTCTGCTGTGGCTAAAGCGAAATTCAAATACCCAGCCACTATCCATGAATGGCACTTGCTTAGTCGAAATTGAAAAACTTTCCGTTCTCGGTACATGTGTCAATGACAACCATATGAGAACCAATGACCACATATTCGAAGTCGCCAAAAATGCAGCGAAATGTCTAGGTTTCCTTAGGCGATGTAAGAAATTTTTCACCCCCTCTGATCTGACTTCAATATATAAGGCTTTCATTCGCCCAAAATTGGAGTACAATGCTCACATCTGGTCAGGTGCTCTTATGACTTCTTTGCACCTACTAGATAGGATTCAAAACCGTGCGTTAAATCTAATAGGTGATGCCAATATAACACAGTCGATTGACACCCTCGATCACCGACGTAATGTCTCTTGCCTCACCTTGTTCTATCGCTATTTTCACCACCAGTGCTCCACAGAAATTGCCAGTAGCATTCCGCCCCTCCAAACCGCCTGGAAACGATCGGAATCAGGTACGTATCAAATTGCTTTTGATCTACTAACATCGGAAGGACTTTTGATGTTTTGAATGGACTGAACCGCCAGGCCGTCAAGTATCGTGTACTCCGAGGCTGCCCTACCCCACAATAGTCAGTTATCAATTAAGATGACTGAGCATGTTAATCAAGTGAGTCGAACTATTCATATTCCTCTAAAGGGTATGGAAATTTCAAAGAACAAAAGGGTCTAGTCGAGGAAACAACGAGTAGTTCAATGCCATCTGAAACTGCACGACGAAAGCGATTCCACACGAACGAATTCAGTTGCAACCGAAGCCTTAAGAATAGACACTGCTTCCAGCTATTTGCACAAAACAAATGCGAAATCAAACATCGAAAAAAAAGTAATGGCAAGCAAAGGCACCGCCGCGGTAATAATCATGAGATTTCAAGTTGGGGGAGCCGGCAATAGCAAACCCACGATAACTAAAACTGCGGCAAGCCTGATCGATATGCCAACCAGCCACACCAACGAAATCAAAATACAATACCAACATCGGATTACATACTGTATATGAGCTTGAGGTACGATAGACATGACTTTAGCATGCCATGTTTATCGGTTTTCGACCTCTGCTACTTCAAATGCTGGAAGTGTACCATCGAACACTTGAACCCGACTTTTCTACTCTTATTTGCCAGTTACTTTGCAATTTAATGTCAATATTGAGAAATACCGGCTCTGAAAGAAAAACTAAAAACTGTTTATAGATTTTATTCTTAGAAACGTTGCCTCTTATAATTATTTTTCGCCACAGATAAGTCTTATCAAAAAAAAAAAACAAAAACCAATCAGCTAAGCGTCACTCACTGTGGACATGTGTACCTAGTACGTTGGCGTTTAAATTTAAAAATCTTATCTCGGCATTTTTTTGATACCGATAGATTCCATCGATAAAAGTTGCAAGTTTAATGCTTTTTGACCCGAGAATGTCATCATATTTATTTTAAAACTCGAAAATGTTTAAATGAAAGAGGTTATAACGCCACCGTTCCGCCGTATTACACCTCCTTTCCTTCGGTCATAGCAAACAACGAAAATAATTAAGTCAAAATACATTCACGACGTTAATAGGTTTCACAGCAAATATTTGTTTAAAGACTAAAATTTCGATTTTATCCTCTCTGATAAGACTTTCGAAAGTTCTTATGCGACTCCTTATCCCAATCTACTATCTATCACCCAAATACTACTCAGGTGTATCGACAAATAAACGAAATTAATTTGATCTGTTGAACTTACCTGGTTCTGCTTTCTCAAACTCCCAACGTCTGTAATCAAGTGTAATCTCTGGCGAATTTCCTCATTCAAAACAGATCTCAAAGAAGAGATTTCCTGTTCCAGGCACATTATTTTGTCTTCTATCTCGTCATCCAGTCCATTGGATGTAGATGGTCTCCTTTCCAGCTTGGGGCATTCCCTTAAATGTGACCTCATCTTCTTTCTTTGTATGTAGGACGAGCATCCATTCGGACATGGTTCTAGAACTTGACTACAATGAATCAAGTGCTCCTGTGTATGAATGCGAAATTAGAGGGCGTTTATTGCACAGTAATTCAACAAAACCGATAAGAACTACTCATGTGTAATTGAAGATACGGGTACCTTGAAAGTCTGTGATTCTAGCCATTCGTTGCAGTAGTAACAGGAGGTTTTTTCGTACTTTATCACTGTCCTTATGGGCAATGTTTCCTCCTCATTCGAGCTCATTTTCAAGGCTTTTTAGACTGCTCGATATGTTGCTTCCACTAACTTACGAATGTGACTAATTGCAAGCAAATTTTTAGAAGCACTAAAACTAAATAATATTTTTTTATTAATTTTTGATAAGACAGTTGGGTGAGCTGTATCTCTCGCACTGGCTTTGATAGCAGATACGAGTACTTGGGCTCTCTCACACTCTCTGATTTGTTATCTCATCGTCTGTTCTAGATAACGAGTTCTTTTTTTATTATTCAGAAAAAAAATTCAACAAATTGTATGTGTTTACTAATTTGGAGTTTGTTATTAATTTGTCTTATCGCTGAAATGGTTTTTGGCTGAAAAGCAGAGTTGTAAAGTATTCACCTGTTCTAGGTGCTAGATGTAGGGGTAGGTTAGATATGGCACACGTTTTACTCCGATCTCATTCTAGAAAATATAAAAACAAAATCTTCGTTATAATGAGTAATTATGAACCGGTGACGAAAGGTAAACAAATGAATGATAGCGATACAGTTGTGGGCCGAAGCGCGCCATCGCTTTTCTAAAATGTTTTATAGTGAATCAATGATGCAATGAAGTTACTAATGATATGGTGTCAGGCGAGCTCAAACTTTTTTGATAGACTAAAGAATCAGCGAAAGATCATGGATCTGTCTCCCTGTCGTCACCCATTCCCATAGTATGCATTCTACGGCTTCTTTGTCTGCTACAACCTTGATTCTGGATTTACTTGGTCGTGGTTTTTCGGCTCTCGTCTCGTCGCCATGCTGTTCTGGAACAAATTTAGCACTCTCGGCACAAGCCCCGCTTCAATGCTCTGTAACGATCAAAACGAGAAACCAAAATCGGCCGCTATCTCCCTGATGCTCAAGCGACGATCTGCGAGGACAATTTCCTTTCCTTTTTCGATGTTTACGTCAGTCATACTGGTGGGTGGACGACCGGTACGAGGCTAATCATCAACCACTGTACTGCCCGCTTTATACTCTTTGTACCACTTGTATGCTTGTGTTTTCGACATTGCCGAGTCCCCGTAAGCTACCGTAACATTTTTAACGCTTCCGCACTTGATATTACTCATATGTTAGAAACACAAAACTCCCAAACTCTTTGCTCTACTACATTTTACATTGCGAAATTCGGAGAACACAACAAACACTGACTTGTTTACAAAGCTATCACTCAAAAAATCCCGATAAATAGGGCTGAAACAGATATTTGACCGCCAGATGACAGATGTACCAACCTAAAAAACAAAGCTGTTGACAGTATCTCAAGCGTCGTTTGTTTGGTTGGGAAATTTCGGGTACTGCGGTAGGTAGATGCGGAATGCCACAGAAAGGCTCATTTCATTATGGTCAATATCCTTGTGCACTGAATGCTACTGTAAGAGCTTGACTTTGTTTCTTTTAAATGAGTCCTGAACAGAAAGTTTTGGTGCAGTGTACCACCGATTCGGAAACAAACAATTTTGAGTTTAATGTTGTTGCCTTACTGTCTGCGAATACAATGACAGAGAATCGTTTCATTTCTGTTCTAAGAATGATAGTGGCACATTTTTGGATAGCATGAAATTTAGCTTGAAAGATGCTTGTTCCCATTGGCCGGGAAACTTACACATCCTGTACTGTACATTAAAGATCGACCGTTAATAGTAAACCACTTGTTTCTTTTAAGGATAAATCTTTAAAAGTCAGATTGTAGTTTGAGCTGCAAACTGACGCTTTTTTATCATATACTCATCCATGAATCACTCGTCACAGTTGTTGTTTCTTTTGTCTTACTCCACAGGCAGAAGATGATCAGTCTGGCCATCATTATGTAGATCCTTTGAATAATTTTTGGAGATGTCCCTTAGGACTTACTAAACATGTATCTACTTGCCCTCATGGCTTTGATAGCCAAGGTAATTTTGTTATTTATTTTTTGTTGCCCCACGGACAACCCCCAAGCCATAGGGGCTGCTGCTTTCTGGGAAATGTTGGGCAAAAGGAGAATAATATTCCACAGGGAGGAAGCCTCTGATAGGCCCTGAACAATTATTACTTACATTTGCATTGGAGCTGCTTATGTTATTGATCTCGCATGCTGCCTGTTGAAGCTATCATTGATTCAGTCAAGCGAATTCATCTGCTGTCTGTGCTTCTTATCAAATAAAGTAATTTTCGACAGAACGTTTTTATGCTGCTATTTTCTTTTGGTTTATACTAGCGCTTATGAGTTTTACAAGTCAAGTTTCAGTTGGCCAAGCCAGTAGCCGGTAGCCTTACTTGAGGAGGCACAATTAATGTGTAGACATAGTTACAGCATTGGGCACCGCTTAGTCCCTACCATATTTGTACAATACAGACCTAGCGGCTGTAAAATAAGAGCATGTATCCTAATATGAGCGAAACCGAACATTTAAAAAAAGGGCTACGATGCACAGTCACCAATCTCACAGCAAACATCCTCTCAGCTCTTCTCAATTAGGTGCCCTGCCAATATGTAGTGTCCATGTCCACATTCGGAAGCACGACTTTCTTACTGAGATACAAGAGAAAGAAAATAGGGTCTTTAAAAACGTCCGATAGCATTGGTTTGTTCTATCCTAGAGAATCATGACACCTACGGTTGGGCCCAAGTTTACTCAATTGGAAAATGGCCTTGAAAGTGCATTGTATGAATATCAATGACAATAAATGTCAAACTTTGCCAATCTCTTCAAAATTGATTGGTATTTCACAACGTAGCCAGAAGAGTGAAGAAGAAGTGAAGACTGAGATGAAGATGGCTGGGTGATGTAGAGCGGTTGGTCACCAACGCTCCGAAAAGTCTTCGAATCCGCCGCTGAGGGACAACGTAGTAGAGAAAGATCGACACTCAGGTGACACACTCAAGTAAAAGAGGGCCTCAGCCAACCTAGCGTGCGATGCTGGAGACGCTTATTGACTGAGGCACAGGTCCACACCGGATTGTAAGTAAAGTAAGATTTTTATCAGCAAACTGAACGCATATTTTACTTCACGAATTCCAAAACCTACAACCGATAAACCACTCTCCTCAAAGATACGAGTAACACTTCCTAGGTAAAGAAAGGCGATTCGTTGTCCACCAATCTTGAGTTGATCCCTACTCTGTGCGCCTCTAATAGATTTGTGTAGGAGCAGCCAAATCACAGCAAGGAAATTGGCAAGAGAGTACAGACCCGTCGCGTTTCATTACGGATTTGGTCTCTATCAAGCACTTATCATTATGCAGTTAGCGGAATTTATTACCTTTTTAGGTAAAAGAAATAGCCCGCACAACAGCGGCTTCGAAAAATTAGTAAGCATACATAAAAGGACTCTGCAGTTGGCAACGCAAAAAATGCTTAACCAAATTGGGCACTTGCAATTGACGGATGACACAGCTTTATTATTCTTGATCTTCCACCGTTTAAAGGAGTCAACATCGACTCAGAGCAACTACCGAACGACGAATTTTTTCCAATACTAAATAGCCCTTTTTCTGCTCTCCGTTATCAGCTAAAATTTTAGCCCAGGCACCAAACCCCATATGAAGATAGCAAAGGTACCATGCTTACAAAGAGGAAGTATTATACGAGTATTATATTACTTTAGTGAATTAAAAATCGCTTAAATTGTCTAGTTGCGAAGAAGGACTCATTTAATCAAATAAGTTCAACATCTTCAAGTTCTATAATTGTTATCATCAAATTTATCTACAAGTAGATACATTTTTTTCCTTTCCTTTTCACAATTTAGTGAATGGAAAATGAAATTTATTTACTTATTCACCTGCTAGGGTTGCGAAACAGTTTGCTTTAGATACTCTTGCTGATATGGGACCCTTATAATAAAAGATATGAGTTATCGGACTTCGAATAGCAAACATAGCGCTATGAAAGAGGTGGCTCATTTCGACTGTGCGATAAAGGCGTACGAATATTTGTCAGCCGTTGTCTAACTGATTTATGCTCGCACAAAACCTCGTGCTCATTACATACCATATTATCATATCCATAATTCTTTCAAAAGATGATTTGACAAAAAAGATTTAATGTTGCTAGTAGGCAAAAAAGATTTTGAGAAACATTCGTTTTTAGTGGGTAAAACATGTGGGGAGCAGGTGTTTGGGGAGAAATTTTTTAAAAAAAATTCTATGAAATATGCACTATTTTACTACTTATTTGAAGGAATTCCAGGAAATTAGCTGCTTTTGTTTGAAATTCACATTCCTCTACTACACTTTGTATTCAGCCTTTTTGGAACTTAAGACGGGACACTCAATTCAATTCAATTTAATTCAATTACAAGTTTCTAACAGTTTTTCAAAAGCGAAATTATGAATTCATCCCTACAATTGGCAAACGAGCAAACGAGGCTTTCATTTTTGATCTTAATTGTTATAATGAGTTGCTCAAATGACCGAGATATTGAAATTACTTTCAGGACAACCACTAAAGGGGAGCTCGACGAGTTCATCAATGCGTCTCTAAATCTCAGAGCGAAACAAAAGGTAGAAGAAGATCGTCAGAACCTTAACCATGCACTTTCTGCAGATCTTTCTCTCCATTATGAAACCGATCACTAGACTAATTTTAAGGAAGACTGAAAGCATTTCAGATCGAAACGAAAGTAACATACCTATATGAAGCTTATTCGAATTCTAAAGAATGTTTCTTATAAAGACTTGTGAAAAAATCGAATCAATCGTTGAAACCAGCCAGCAGTCACCAGATTCATCGCATCATCCAACTCAAGTTCAGTGGCACCCCGCTAAGTTTCTCAGGTGGTACCAGGTACGAAAGCCTCATCCTTAGTAGAAATGTAAGGTTCAAATAAAATGTTACACAGCTAAATAAAAAGAAAATCTAGTTGCCCTCACCCCATGCAGAGATATGTAGGCTTAAAGTGGATTCCACTGTTTAAAGACACATGTTACGTTTAGATTACAGTCGTGGGACAAATTCTCACTTACATTTGGTAGGCTATTCAAACTTTATCCCATTTAATACCTTAAAGAATTTTCGGTATGCAGATCGCAATATACGAGGGCGGGTCAATAAGTCCGTGACTTTTTGAATTTCTGACCTCTTTACTGAAACAGCAACACTGCTCCTGTCAACAGGCATCTGTCAGTTGACTCCTGTCAAAATTTAAACTTGCTGCGTCAGTTAGTTTGTGTTTGACAGCGATTTTTATCAGACTACTCACTAATTTGAGGGGAAAATGGAAAAAAGGGAATTTCGTGTGCTTATTAAGCATTATTTCTTGCGAAAAAAAACCATTACCGAGACCAAGGCTAAGCTTGATAAATACTATGGGGACTCTGCACCATCGATTTCAATGGTAAAAAAGTGGTTTACTGAATTTCGTTGTGGCCGTACAAGCACTGAAGATGCCGAACGTCCTGGACGCCCAGTTGAGGTCTCTACACTCGAAACAATCGAAAAAATTCACGATATGGTGTTGGCCGACCGAAGATTGAAAGTGCGAGAGATTGTGGAAGCCGTAGGGATCTCGCATAGCTCAGTGGTTTCAATTTTGAATGATCACTTGGGCATGAGAAAGCTTTCCGCAAGATGGGTGCCGCGTTTGCTCACAGTCGACCACAAACACATGTGCAGTTGCCATGGCAAAAATCCATGAATTGGGCTATGAATTGCTCCCTCATCCACCCTATTCTCCAGATTTGGCTCCGAGGGACTACTTCTTATTCCCAAACCTGAAGAAATGGCTTGGTGGAAAAAGATTTGACTCCAATGATGAAGTCATCTCGCAAACAAAGGCCTATTTTGAGGACCTCGACAAATCATTTTTTTTGGAAGGGATAAAAAAATTGGAGAAGCGTTGGACAAAGTGTATAGAGCTCAAGGGAGACTACGTTGAAAAATAAAATTATTTTTTTATCAAAAAATCTGTGTTTTAATCCAAAAGTCACGGACTTATTGACCCGCCCTCGTACATCGTCTTCAGTCTGACAGATACTCAGCACTAAAAAGAGCCCCAATGTAAGGCATGCGATTCATTCAACTTATGCTACATTGCGGCTCCTGTAATCAATCGAACTTAACCCGACTGAAATTTAACTCAACGCCAACTCCAATCACCTGATTTCAAAAAGAAACGAAAGGAGACAATGCAAAGTCTGACTATACACGGATTCCTTGAAAACATAATAGGCAGCTTGATAACGAAAAGCCATCAATGTTATATGCCAAACACAGGGCTTTTTACGGTCTGGCATAGGTGGACTCATTATGATAACTTTAAGACTTCTAGCCCAAAATGGCTAGCGATATCTATAAAAATACTATGTAACTGACCCGACAAAGTCAGTCATTGAATTTTTGTGTTTAACCTACAACGTGTCTGCTCATCCAGTGAAACATGTAGTCAACACTTTAGCGAATAGTAGACGATTTCTTTTTTTTGCTGTACAGACAAATGCTGCTTCAGCAAGCATATCGATCCAGTGATTGTCGTCTTCCAGCAAGCCGAATGCAAGGCATGCATCTCTATACGTTTGCGTATAAATTTACTTTGCGTGTATCTCGAAATTACCTTTGACCGGTGACATTAATCAACAACAGTCGCAGATAGAAGCACTCAGTTGGCCTTGAATTGACTGTTTATACTCGGTCCAAAGTATTTGTTTTGGATAGGCCGGAGCACGCATCAATTGGTGTGCCTTGCTTACTAGGCATCCGTTCTTATAATGGAATGAAAAAGCGGAATAAGGTAGTGTTCGTGCATATGCACCGAAAGTATCCCCACGATTACACAATTCGAAAAATTATGTGAGTGAAGTTTTTGGTAGATTCATAGCACGCTCAATTGCTGTCTCGTTGGTGAAAAATAAGCGCTGATCGTTTTCAAGATGGACGGCTAAATGTATAACTGCTGGGTTTCGTTCATGAATTGGGAAACTAAAAATACTCCAGACTGCTTCATTGGAGCTGAGGTACCGGCCAATATGGTAGCACATTATTTCGTCGTGTTGTCATTCAATCAAGGACCATAGACATCGGTATTTTGAATTTGAAACATAGCCATATCTGCATATTTCACATACTTGCAAATGTAATTCATTGAAAAAAAAAATGTTATCACTTTTTCTCTTTACGACCTATTCTCATACCTACCAAGTATACACACAAAACTTCATAAAAAAATCCGTCGAGCCGTTTCGGAGGAGTACGACCACAAGCACCGTGACACGAGATGTTTTTAAATATGTACATACGAGTATATATTATGATAACCCATATACTCTATCAATTTCCACAATCTTATGCGGCGTATCCGAAAGGCTCGCTGGATAAATCATCGATAAAGATTATGTTGGCATAAGAGTCTGATAAACTCGCACTGTTACTTCAATATCCTACCAGGTAAGTAAGTTTGCCGAATTACATACAGCGCTGCACCTTCTTTTTTGTTGTGGAAAGACTGACTACCTTTTCCGCGCTACAATGGATCAAATGCCTTTCACAAATTTTAACCAAGAAATGCAGAATTGCTGTTCCAATCATACTTTACGCAATCTCGAAGCCTAGAGGTATCATATTGATATGAGCGCTACCTTACTTACTTACTTACTTTAGGTGGCGCTACAGTCCGGGGTGGGCCTGGGCCTCAGTCAACAAGCTTCTCCAGCTAGCTCGATCCCTGGCTAGCTGTCTCCAGTTTCGCACGCTAAGTTCGCTGAGGTCCTCTTCCACTTGCGTGCGCCATCTGAGTCTTGGCCTTCCTCTACTGCGCTGTCCCTCGGGGGCGGATTCGAAGACTTTTCGGACCGGAGCATTGGTGTCCATGCGCTCTACATGACCCAGCCATCTCAGTCTTTGGATCTTCACTCTTCTGGCTAGGTCCATGTCGCTGTACAGTCCATACAGTTCGTGGTTGTATCTCCTCCTCCACTCACCGTCAATGCAGACGGGACCGAAGATCGCCCGAAGAATTTTTCTCTCGAAGCAACCAAGAACACCCTCATCCATTTTTGATAATGTCCATGCCTCTGCGCCATAGAGCAGGACCGGGATTATTAAAGTCTTATAAAGGGTGACTTTTGTTGTCCGAGAGAGGGCTTTGCTACTCAATTGCCTTCTTAACCCAAAGAAACAGCGGTTGGCAAGAGTTATTCTTCACTTGATCTCAGCGCTGGTGTCGTTGTCTGTATTTATAGCGGAGCCTAGGTAGACAAAGTCCTTTACTACCTCAAAGTTATATCTGTCGAGGGTGACGTTCTGTCCGAGATGTCGGTGTTGGTTGTCCTTTTGCTTGACAGCATATACTTGGTCTTGCCCTCATTGACCGCTAAACCCATTTTCGCCGCTTCCGTCTCAATACTCGCGAAAGCGCCACTGACATCACGCTGCTTTCTCCCGATTATGTCAATATCGTCGGCGTATGCGAGTAGTTGGACGGACTTTTGAAAGATAGTGCCTCTTGTGTTTGCTCGTGAGTTTTGCACTATTCTTTCAAGTAGGATGTTGAAAAAATCGCATGACAGCGCATCGCCTTGTCTAAATCCTTTCTGGACATCAAAGGTCTCGGTGAGATCTTTACCGACCTTGATGGAGCAGCGTGCATTCTCCATCGTCATCCTGCACAGACGGACGAGTTTGGCAGGGATGCCAAAACTAGACATTGCTCTATATAGCCAGTCTCTATAGATGCTGTCATACGCGGACTTAAAATCGATGAATAGGTGGTGGGTATCGATCTGAAGCTCATGGATCTTCTCCAAGATCTGCCGTAGTGTGAATATCTGGTCGATGGTGGACTTTCCTGGCCTGAAGCCACACTGATATGGACCTATCAGGTTGTTGACAAACGGCTTCAGGCGTTCACACAATACGGCGGATAAGATCTTATATGCGATGTTAAGGAGACTGATGCCTCTGTAGTTGGCGCAGTTCAGGGGGTCTCCTTTCTTGAGAATTGGACAAACAATGCTGAGGTTCCATTCATCGGGCATACTTTCGTCCGACCATATTTTACAGATGAGTTGGTGTATGCTCCTTACCAAGTCATCGCCTGCCGCTTTGAGCTCAGCAGTCATTCCATCCGCTCCAGCAGCTTTGTTGGACTTAAGCTTCGATATGGCTATCTTCACTTCATCCAGGTCGGGTGGACGGAATTGTTGGTCATCATCGTCCAGGTTGAAAGGTTGATTCTGCCTGACAGCGGTATTTGGTCCGTCATCGCCGTTATACAGTCTGCAGAAATGATGAGCGCTACCGGTATCCTTAAATTGTATACTTTCCGTGGCTACGTTATTGGCACTAAATCATCCGCAAACCTCTTAGCAATGCCATTTATACACTATATTTTGTCTCCCACATGGAGTGATGTGATTCCAATTACTTGTCATCTAGATACTTTATCCGTTTATTGGTTCCACAATTTGGCGGTAAATTTAAGACACAACGATATTGTACTCGTGGCCTACTCTCGGCATCTTTTGAGTTTGTTGTGTTTTCAGAAATTAACACTCCTTCTTGATACCGATGTGGACCTCAGATGAATGCAAACTTACACGCGAAAAACCTAGATTTTACACCAAAAAGGAAATGGTTTATGTGGCAAATAAAACAAACTTCCAAGTTGTTTAACATAAAAATTACGTTTAAAAACATCTATTTATGTATATACGTAATTCTTATAACATATTCATCTACCAAAATGGTACAAATACATAGTATATCATAACAGTATAGTTGAGATTTATAAAAAGTAAAAAATTACATTTAATTTACAATGTACGAGTACTGAGATTAACACTAATCAACAACCACAGCAGGTATGCGCAGCCATAAATGAAATAGTAAACACGAACAGAAGGAGCAAATATGGAAATAAACTTAAAATAAATTTTATTCGAAAGGAAAATGCATGCCAAGAAGTATGATGAAGAACTCTTTTCTTTTAATCCTACGATGATCTCTGTTCACCGATGAGCGCATATAGGGCATGCTTATAGTTTCCAGATGTGTCACCCTGAAATCAAAAACAAAACTCGTCAATTATCGAAATATGGAATGGAAACTTTTGATAATGCCTACCTTAATCCAACTCTTAAGGCTCTTTCCGTACATACGCTCAAAAGCAGCTTTGATTTCTTGCATATCAATCTGAAATAAAGATTAAATAACTAAGTAAGGATTATCAATCTCAGGGGATTGAAATAGTTTACCTCAGAACGTGTGATAATAACACGAATCAACTGCTTGTCATTGGTCCCAAAACCAGCCATGCTCTTGTGCAGACGTGATGCAAAATATTCCACCTTATTGGTGACGCATTTGTAAATGGCCAGAAGTCCCTCTTGAATGTCGCCGGAGAATTCACGTTTAATGGCCTCCTCTAAAGTATGCCCAGTCATGGCTTCATATTCTTGGAAAATCTACAAAGATAAGAGAATTAATAGCATTCTCCTCGGATGAAGCTTGTAAAGATTATTTATCTTACCAATTTCAATTGACCATAATTTCTTTGGCACAATATCATGTTGAACATACTCTCGTCTGTACCCACACGCAATTCACCAGCTTTGAGTAGTTCTCTCGCGTCGTTTCGGGCCATTGTCGGATCTACATGTCCACTTTCGTCCCTAGCTCCGGCACAGAGTGAAACTAATAAACGCTTAAAGTTGCCCGAAGTCTCAGATTTCAGCTCTGATTCCAAATGAGCTCCATACACTGTTCAAATAAAAGAAAACTTACTTCTGATGATCTACAATTCGTAATTCTTCCAACTTACTTCTCAAATATTGATTCTTTATAATGTGTATCTCATTATTTGATAGAGTAGCGAGAACTTCAATGAGGACCTCCTCTTCGGTACCGATTCCCTTCATAGCATCACACAATTCATGACAGTAGAAATCGACAATTGGACGCAATAGACCTACTAAAAGTTTCTCAAAGTTACCACTAGTCTCAGATTTGATGTCCTCAATGAGATCCTTTCCAAAATGAGTTTTGTATTGACGTTGGATTTCCTTTAAAAAAATAAATACCAATTAGTACCAATCACTTGGCAACACTGAAATAAACAAAAAGCTGCAAAAAGCACCAATGGTAGTCGCCTTAACTAAAATTTAGCAAATCCATCAACCCTTTGCCATTCACAATGGATAAAAATGGATTTAAAATTAATATTTGGAAAAAAAAAGTGCAATCGTGAAGTATTCATTTGTATCTCTAGATAAATATTTGTTTTCCAAATTCGAGAAACACTTGAATATACATTTACTGAACAAGTGTGCGAGAACACTATGACACAATCGACAACTCAAACAAATTTATTTTTGGATCAACAATAGCATAAACAAGTTTCTATTTCATCGACGCGACACAACTCGTGCTTGTATCTTACCAGTCTTTGTTCGTTGGTACGGCGACAAATAATGTTGATGAGGGCGTCATTGTCTGTGCCGAAGCCTTTCATGGCTTTTCTCAAAGCGTGAGCATCTTTGACGGAGTCGAAATCTTGAGCGGGGAATACAGTTGGTGTTCCCTAGGAGAAAAAAGATAAAATTAAAAAATCACATTTTTGCAATTAAAGGGTTTCAGCTTAAAATTACTACTAAGGGCAAAGGCTTTCAAATTAACACACAAACGTACATAAATATAAAGTACTTGCACTATAACTTAAAATAAATCGTTGTACCGCTACTCTACTTTTGCTATACGAATGGCTTCAAGTCGTTAAAATTTTGATTGTTTGAGCAACATTAATCAATTGTTAGCTCCTCGTGGTAGCTACCAGGAGCTGGTCTCGTCATTCTATCTAAGCAAATAAATTAATTTCACTGAGCTACGGTTCTATGATGCAACACCCTAAGTATTGGTACAAAAAAAAACTCTACTCTGTGGCATACAAAAGCACCATTGTTTTTGGTGCGGATTTGTAGTAAACGCCAGATCTTGGCAAAAAGTTATCAGTTCTCGGATAATAAGCGTTAGATTAGAAAAAGAAGTCATGAATGTCTGTTTAAGGGCCTCGATGAACCCCTTAAGCAACGACCTAAATTATACGTTTTAACGTGAGCATATTCGGCCACAAAAGAAAGCGCATGAGAAGCAAGAGATCAAGAGAGATATGAAACAATATCGTTTAAAACTATTACCAAAAGAAAGAGAACATCTATCAAGCCAACAAGACCCGAAATAAACAAGGAACTTCAGTAATAGTTCCGTAGTTGGTCCTAATTATGATATATAAAGAAAGAAACACTTTTAACTGTTAAACGGACTGAAAAAACGAAACAAGCTGTAACGCAGAACGCACTATTCAATATGAGCGAAATATTTCCGACCAAAAAGAAGTCAATAGTATTGAAACTTATAATAAGGCTGGATCACAGGAACTACCTGTGAGCAGATAAGTCGGTAGATAGCTTCACATTTAAGATTCAGACGGAGCAAAGTATGCTTGGTAAAGGGAACCTCAACATCATTTGCTAGATCTAGAAAAAAAAGACCCTCTATACTGTGCTTCTCTTCAACATCGTATGCAACATTTTGTCTGCTCAAACCTAATAATGATTGACCCCTGTCAGTGCAATCTTATGATAGATAGATCCACAATTCAACAAATATTCACCAGATCGTGGAGAAAAGCTCTGTTCTCCATTTTTATTAATTTGAAGGCCGCTTATGCCACCATCTATTGAGACGAGATATACAACGTCATTTCTAGACTTGGAATACTTGCTAAATTTTTGACATTGTGCAGAATTACAATTTAGAAAACTTCTTGCTCGGTAGAGATTACAACGGGTTTTCGATGTCGAAAAAGATTTAAAGTGATCTGTGGCGTGACTTTTTTAACGGTACATATACATACGTACTTAAGAAACTGTGGAATTACTAGCATAGCCTGATGGGATTGATATCATTGGCAGAACGCAGCCAAAATAAATTTAGCTGTTGATGAGAATATTAACAAGAAGAGACGCCCAACATCGACGAATTGGGCAGAACATCACATTCGGCAGCTTTAATTTCGAGTTAGTAAGGGACTTGGCTCTGCTGTAAATTCTACTTGCGACACCTTAAAAGAAGTTAAACGACATATCATTGTTTCCAATCTCTGTACTTTTGGAATCCGAAAACCCAATGGGCTTTATAAGACTTCGATCATCCCAGCCGTACTTAATGGCGCTGAAGCATGGACTCTATTCTTAGTCGTTTCGGCAGAAAAATTCTTTGAAAAATATTTGGTCCCGTTAACATTGACGGGCTTTTGAAGAGACGACTCAACGTCTAACTATACGGGCTGTATAAGGCCATCGACATAGTCAGAAAAAGGCGCATCAGTCGCTTGAGGTGACTAGGAAATGTAGAGCGAGTGGTCACCAATGCTCCGGCCCGCAAGTCTTCGAATCCAACCCGGAGGTAGAACGCAACAAAGCGAGGACTCACCTTAGGTGGCGCACACATGTAGAATGTGACCGACTCAGAGTGCGTAACTTGAGGTAAATAGCTAAATATCAGCCAAACTAAAGAGGTTTTTAAGTTGACGCCCACTCAATTCACTCCGATTTGTAGCGCCATTTAAGCAAGCTAGTTTGTAAGTTTATAGATTATTCTTGAATAGATATGGACCGCTTACAAGATTATTACCAATAATCTAAGCTGCTTGCTATAATACTATTAAGATACCCTTAACTAATATTCTTAAAAATAAGCAGCTTAGAATGGTTTCTGAAACTTCTCTTACAATGAAAGGCCTTTAATAGCGACTCACGGTACAAATGTTGGAAACAGAGCTTTATATTCGGCTAAGTGGATTGGTCATATAATTATTAAGCTCAGAAGGAATAGCAACTAAGGGACTACGAATAAATATCTGTGTCCAGTCGGCTGAGTACAAGTTTGAGTTTGTAAACACTTCAAGACAGTTCACGATAATGAATATCCTGCTGCCGCAATTGACTTACAAGTCTAATTCAATCAAGATGACAAACTGTTAAGAATATGTCGGAAATTTGTAATAAAATAAGTTCATGAGTCACCTAAGCCAACATACGTCAAACCATCATCCCAAAACGTCTAATCACACAATCAAATTTGGAACAAGACTATAAAACTATGCATCATCAACCTTAGAGTCATCGTATGACATAAGGGGATTTAGAATGATGCTAATTGAATTACAGTGCGCAATCAGAACTTCGGGTGATTAACAGTTGTTACAGTCTGCAGAGTCGAAAAAAGGTATTATTACAATAATCTTAGTTACAAAAGTGAAAATATAACGAATGGCAGCGGTTTTAACAAAACATGAACTAATAAGAAGCACACGTTCGTCGAACTCTTCTAATTTCTAAAGTGATTGTAGACCAAACAGAATGTTTTGGACCATACTTGCTGAGCTGCGTAAAGCCACTTTGTTGATAAAAAAAGTGTAGGGAAGTAAGTCCTATTATTGCTTGTGTAGCAGCTATGGGGCAGGTCCGAATTCCGGAAATGCCCATTAACGCTGTATTCTTTGGAGCTTTAAGATGGCGATCTTTTGCGTGGCTTAAGTCCACCATACTACAGAAGCATATGATATGAAGGGGCTGACCATCATTGTAAAGATCCAATAAGTGATCTATGGAGATCTATCTATAGAGAGATACCCATGTGCTGCCATATATGCGACGGCAGGCCCACAAAGCGTTAGTAGCTTTAGTTATCTTATTGTTTAAATGAGAGATCCAATTCAGCTTTTTATCAAGGATAACTCCCAGGTATTTAACCTCGTCAGAGTACTCAACGATCGTGTCGTAAAGTGAAACTAAATCTAGGTTTCAGTTTCTTCTTCTAGTGAAGGGGACTATGATAATCTTGTTTGGATTATGGAGAGATTCTCCATGGTGCTCCAGAATAGGACTATCTTAACGGCATTTTGCATGCGTGCAGTGACGTCGTTTGCTATTCTGCCTTAATGATAATAACTAGGTCATCGGCATAACCAATCATACTGTAGCCTTGGTTGCTTAAATTATTGAACAGGTCGTCATGACCAGAGACCAATCATATTGTAGCCTTGGTTGCTTAAACTATTGAACAGGTCGTCTATGACCAGAGACCAATCATATTGTAGCCTTGGTTGCTTAAACTATTGAACAGGTCGTCTATGACCAGAGACCAATCATATTGTAGCCTTGGTTGCTTAAACTATTGAGCAAGTCGTCTATGACCAGAGACCACAGGAGTGGCGAGAGTACGCCCCCCTGTGGACAGCTTCTTACGGCTGATACAGATGCCGAAATCGGTCCTGATGAAGTAGTGAAGCAGTTTAAAGTCGGCTGCTCGATCTTTCTCCGGAGCAAAGCTTTTGATATGGAGTCATATCCAGTATTATCGAAAGCACGCTCCACGTAAAGAAACGCGCGCAGTGCAACTTCCTTGCTACGGAAGGAGCAGTCAGCTTTAGCTGCCTTTCTGGTACGCGTATTGACATGGGTGCAGCGACAAGCTGTTTTCTTAGCGTTCTTCGATGTGGACGTCAATAACTCTTTTCACTGTTTTCAAATAAAACGATGCCAAACTTATAGGACGGTATGATTTAGGTACGAGTAGTTCACTAGCGTTGTTGCCTGGTTTAGAGATACATAAATACTACCTTGGCCTCCCTCCATATTGGTATATAATATGTTCTGTCAAAATATAACCGGGATTGATTAATTTAAACGGCCCGCGTTAATAGTTTCTTAAAAAATTATTTTCCTATGTTGGTACCTCTGCAATCCATTTTGACGCTGAGTTTGGGCGCCATATGTCAACTAGTTTGTTGTCAGTATTAAAAGACATAAGCTATGGGCGATTTTTACGATTAAAAAAAAATTTTGAGCAGAGTTTGTTTCAAATTTTGTCTTATTCATACGCATACCGCTTCACTATCACACTGCAACATCGAGAACAGAGAACAGAACGAGAGTTGTTGAAAACCATGTCAACCAAGAACTCAAAAGTCAAGGTTTTATTCACTGTTTGTTTTTTTTCTTGATATTCGTGGTGTTGCTCACGCAAAATTTCTTCCATCAAACAGTGAATAGAGAAGAATGATTTGTGTTGATTTTATTGAAGCAGTCCCGATTATATTTTGACATAATACTCTTATATGCTCATCAGTCCAAGTTATTGCCATTATAAAATCTTTTGAATGCCAGTCATATATCTCTTTAGTGTTTCGAAACAAAAGCAGCTACTCTTAGCGGTTGACAAACAAAATCTATATGTCAAATTTGTTTGGTTTTTTTTTCCGCTTGACATTGATGGAGTTGTTCACGGTAATGTGTCTCATTTCCCCTATAAATGCATCTGTTTTGACAAACAAACGTAATTATACGTCAAAAATTTGTGGAAAATTCTAGATCTTAAGACAATTGCGATTCCGTGGATTCACCGTGGATTAATTTTCACTTGTTTTTATAAATTATTATATAAATTTCATGAAAATTCCACAAATGCCAAACTGACAGCTTATCAAAAGAGTTTTTTGAGATTAATCACTATTTCTGTGGTGGCCGACAGCATGAACGGTGATATTGACCCACAGTCTATTTCAGCTGTATGTTTTGAAAAACAAATCAAATCATTGACTATTTCTAGATCATATACTTAATTATTTATCTCTGAAAAATACAAAAATTACTAAACACTTATTTTTGTATTTTTTTTTTTTTTGTACACACATTTGTATGTTTCAGGGGCTACCCATTCGCTGTGATGGAGAATTACTGTAATTATATCAATTGCATGATAAAGAATTGCTGGCTTTCCGCACCGAGAGCGCCGTCATCGTGTCGTCGAGCTTGGATGAAAAATGATTAAATGGAGAACCAACGCGAGCACAGACAATTGTATCCGTGGCCATAGATACTTAACTCGTACATGATACTTCTATTGTCCGTCAATAAAAAAAAATTTTAAAAATAAAAATAAAAATCACACTAGCACTAGGGTAATCCAAAAAAAAACAACAAAAAAACACAATTTACAACTAAAACTGAAAAGCGCTACTCTCAACTGCTACTTTTGATAACACACACATACTCTGCTGTTGCTGGCAAAGCCGATTTCCTGTTTCCGGTTGTGCAAGTTCATTTATAATAAATTATTTTATTTTTATTTTTATTTTCATTTGTTGAGTTAGTACATAGAATTAAATAAGATACTCGTACACAAAAGATAGAGAGAAAAGAAAGTTAAAGATCAATTAGAGAATTAGCAAACAAAAAAAAACAAAATCAAGACACAAACCTTGCTTCTGGCAACACTCTGCCGATTGTTCATATCGCTGGCCATACTGGCAGCCGGGTAATGGGTGCCAGACATTCCTACATGTACTTGTGGTTGTAGTGCATTTGCTGGGTATGGTGGATGATTCGGGGATTGAATTTGAGGAGGAGGATATTCATGATGGTGATGTGATGGAGCATGATATGAAACACCAGAGGTTGGAGGATATGGAGCAGCAGAAGCTGGGGGATACGGACTGGATGCATTTGTAGAGCTCGGGGGGTATGGTGCAGCATGACCTTGATGCTGAGGATTATGAGGAAAAGATGAACCTGGATATGGTGGATGATTGGAAACAGGAGCTGCTTGCCCATAGCTAGGATATGGAGCCGAATGTGATTGTTGTGATTGGTGATTGATATTGGGATTGGGATTGGGATTCGGACGACCGGAACTGGGATAGGGAGGATTCGAATGTTGGGGAGAAGGATAACCACCATAAGTGGGCTGCTGGCTTGGTGGTTGCACCCAACCAGCACCAAATGGAGCATTATTTGCCGGTGGCTGGTATTGGTTCTGAGGTGGAGTCGGCTGTGGCATACCCGAGCCCTACAAATTATATACAAAAATTTGCGATGTAAGATTTTTATGGGTGTTTTCAATTATTTGTTTTGTTTTATTCATTTATATGATGCGCAATGTATTGAAATTTTGAAGACTTTGTGTTATATGAGTGGAGTACAAGAGGGTTACAGATAAAAAGACTTGCATGTTGTTAAATGAGATGTAAAATTGTATTTCCATTTTTCGGGACAAATATTGGCCAGACCTTCTTTATTGCTGGTAGTGGATACAGCCATCGTGGTTCTTGACTGTAGAGGTGAGACTGATCTCCGATTAAACAAGTGGCCTTTGGTACACCATGCTCTGGAGCTTTGAAGAGCTTGCACGCCAATTATATTCTCACTCTGGTCTCATGGACGTGGTATCCGATCCGATGACAAAATAATTTTTATTGCTGCTAAAACACAAAATCAACTTTCCATCAAGAATTTGCGTTTCCGAGGGAAATTAACTATTTTGTAAGGAATCGATAGCCCGGAGAGAAATGCCTGTACCGACAGCAAACCTGTGCCTAAGCCATATCTTAACCTACTCACCAATTTATTTCAATTTAGTTCGAGAATGCAAGGCTTCTCTGAACGCAGTCCTAAGGCTGAATTTACTGAGCTTTGTTTCGGTCCCGGGTAGAACCAGAGGAGGATTTAAGGACTTAAGGGATCCGAATCTACACAACAATTGCCGGCATCCTTGCGGAAATGCGGAAATGACGAATGATTCCGTAGGCCTCTAAGTCAGCGACTTTCAGTTGTTCTTCAATACGAAATGATATAGGCTGGCATTATTACAAAGCAATACGTTTTCACTAAGCACATAAGTCTGAAAAGCATTAATTACACCCTGTAAGGGTTGCTGTCAGAGTGATGAAAACGCGAAAACCCTATTTATGTGAATAAGCAGATATACAGAGCTGATGTGGTGAGTGCTGGCACCACAGACACTTTGTCACTCATCTTTTAAATGCTACAAAACGATTCAAAATCTCAGTCGAGTTCCAGCAGCTACACTTTTTGAACTTTTTTTTAAATATTGCCCTGTGGGATGACTAGCGACGCATAAGTACCAGACCAAAATCTAACGCCACCACGATCTTAATTCTGTTGATGGTTTCGCATTGACTACGAGGGTCCTGATTTAGTAATGTTCTGTTTAAACGGTTGCTCCATGGTACAAACAATTGTGATAATGTATTGATAAATAAAATAAAACGTAAAGAAGTATCTGTTGGAAGTGAAGATTACCGGACAAACAAAATCCTATGTTTTGTCGTATCTACCTCAGCCTCATCAAAGAAAATAGTGTTACACAGTTAGGCTGAAAACATACCGGATACGACGCGACGTCTTTTGTTTTCGAATCAGATAACAATCCATTGATTCTTATGAGTCAACACACAACAAAGCAGACGAGACGAAAATGCATATTCCGGTTGCTGGGCGTGGAAATAAAAATTGTCTTTTTGACGAACAAAGACAAGACGTCGTTGTCCGCTTCGGTGTGTTTTCAGCCTTAGAGTACATAAAGAAGCCAACCTTTAGTCTTTTCTATTGAGGGAAAGCAAAATACCATTCCTAAGTACCATTTCACCTAGAGTTGAGCTCACGGAAAATTCATATTCCATGGCCAAATGGGACCGTGTATAAATGCTGTTTATTACAACTTCACCAGAGAGTTGATTCGCCGCAAAACTATTGTGAAGTAAAACCCAGGTAAGCGACAGAGAATCCAGATACATGACTTCTTGAAAAGAAATTGAATTGTGTGATTTTAATACTACCCGCGCTCCCATTCTTGCGATTTGAGTTCTGCTTTTTTTATTAAGTTGGTACATCTGTTGTTGATATTCCCTCTAAATCTTAGCGTCATAGCTTGACATTTGCGTAGCCAAGAGTACACCTATCTCTGTGTGTTTGGCGATTTTTTTTAACAATTTACAACAACGAACTTGTATTAAATTTTGCGTAAAAAACGGATTTAATGGAAATGTTGGAATAGTGTTTCGGCAACGATTCTCTAAAGAAAACGGTCGTTTACCAGTTACGAGCGGATCAAAAGTGGTCGTGAGTCAATCGAAGATGATGAACGCAGTGGCAGACCATCGACATCGAGAACCGACGAAAACATTGATGAAGTAAAGAAATGTTGGTCAGTAACGAACAGACAGTAAACAAAGAGTATTACTTGGGCGTTATAAGACATTTGCGTGAAGCAATTCGCAGAAAGAGACCAGAATTGTGGGCAGAAAACTCGTGGATTTTACACCATGATAACGCACCGTAACACAGTGCCATCATTTTTCGTAATTTTTTGACGAAAAATGCAGCAAATACCATCCAACAGCCACCGAATTCACCTGATTTGGCTCCCTGTGACTTCTTTCTGTTCAATCGAGTTCAAAAACAAACCACTACGGGGAACGCTTTTCAGCAGCCGAGAGAAAGTAATGGAAAAATCGCCAACACACACAGAGATAGATGTACTCTTTGCTACGTAACTTTTGCAAATGTCAAGCTATGACGTTAAGATTTAGAGGGAATATCAACAACAGATGTAC
This sequence comes from Volucella inflata, assembly GCA_928272305.1. Lineage (NCBI taxonomy): Eukaryota > Metazoa > Arthropoda > Insecta > Diptera > Syrphidae > Volucella > Volucella inflata. Next base: position 71,709,162 of record OV743719.1, read on the forward strand.
CAACTTAACAAAAAAAAATCTCAAACTCAGACTTTAGCTAAAGCCGAATCCAGGCCAATGCTTCTTCATGTTTTCATCGTAGCCGAGAGTCTGGTGTCATTTCTTGACAAACTTCAGTCTTAAATGACGGTCGAAGTGCAAGGTTATTGAAATTTGATGTGTATCACGGAATTCTGAATCCATTTTCAACGTGTTGTCTGGCCGAAATATGAAGGTTTCATAGGATGTTCCCCCTAATGTTAATATAGTGGTTGCTAAATCGAGAGTCAGATAATGAATGATCGATTCTTACAATGAAATTGTTGCTATTTAGTAATAGTGTGTTATTCCCCTGAAACACAAAACATCCACTACACCCCATTGCGGTGTTCAAATAGGAACACACAACACCAACAGAGTAAATCCAGTTAATGCTTACGAAAAAAACAAAAGGTGGCGTTTGATAAGTTTTAGAGTCTTAACAACCATAACTGGCACCAACACAACTATTAAGATTATGATCAAAAACAAACCGGCTACCGACACAATCTTATCACCTCAAAAGTATTTAATTCCATTTAATTGCTTCTAGACTTACGACTAAGTGAAATTAGTTGTTAAAGATTAGGTTCCATCAAAAAAAAAAGAATTTAGATAAGCGAGGTCTATTTCTACAATTGTTGTTCAATAAATTCACAGAATCATTCAACGAATGAACTCAAGTCTTCTTTATTTACTACTCTTACGAGTAAACAAACAGAAACTGAGAAACTCACGCAATGTGGTTTCGTAGAAACCACTGAGTCATACTCCACATGTGAGACTATTTTTGGAACGTTCCCTGATCACGTATGGTTGATTCAATCGATGTGTAACTGGTCTATCAACGTCATCAAAACACTTGCAGACACACAAGACAACAAAGCGATGCGACGAGTATGCTAAACCATTGTACCATCCCACAATGTTTGTGTCATTGTGACGTAAGAAATATTGGAATTTCGTCATCGCGGAAATTTGACAATAGCTCCAGAACACTTTATGTATCTTTCGTAAGGTGAATCAATTTTATGTAAAAACACGCATCAAGTTTTCACTCCCACTCTTATACCCAGCTCCGAATAACACAATGTCTAGGGTCGAGAATACTTTGCCCAAAAGTTGGTTTGTGTAAGAAAGATGATTTCTTTAAGGAAAAACGTGTTCATTTTGTAACTATCTTATACATTTTTGCATTCCAAATGTTAGTAATAATAATCAAATACTCAAAATTGATAACAAAAAACAGAACGTTGTACTTACAAATGGATACATGGTGTGCGGTGGTTACTTGTGCTTGCTTGATTTCCCTCTAAACGACTTTGTTTCCTAAAAGAAAAATTAACAAAACATACAAGCAATGTTAAAATTATGAAAAAAAAAGAAATTGTTGTATTAAAATTTGGAAGATGAAACCAAAGTTTATGACGGAGTTGGCGTTTGTCTTAATCTCATGTGCTTTTTGCAAGCAATTAGAACAAAAAACCGACTACTGATGCCTATCAAAACTCTCACTTTTAGAAGCTGAATAAATTTATTCCTACAAATTAAGAAATCTTCTTTATTAGCAGAGTCCAAACTGCAGGAGTATGTATAGCAATAATTTTTAAAATCAAGAGTTGGAATTGGCTTTCCAGGTACCCAAGTGTACGAGTACCCGATCTCGTATACCAGGTACCTGTATTATCATACATAGTTTTGTCTACTCATTTGAATGAATTAATGGTTTGGAAATTCCACCACAAAAAGTGAGTCAGAATAATATTAAATCTATTTAAATTCCCAGCACGTGCTTTATTTTTTAAAATTAATACATCTATCTTGAGGTGCTTATAAAAAATTATGCTAGTTGTTAGCAAAAACAGGTCCGGTTTAAACATTTTGGGAGGCATTAGATTGCCATAAACCTGATGTGAACATTATCTCAGAAATGAGACTCGCAGTTGAACTTATATGCATGCATTCATGGAGTATTAAAACTTTATTCTATGAGTTCAAGCAGCTCGATTAGACTAACAAGAATTACGATGATAGAGCTGTGATGTAGGTGCTATTGGATTGGTTTTTGAAAAGAAAACGGTCTTGCCTAATTATCTTGAGGAGTCAGTATAAAATAGATGTTGAACAAATCGTTATGAATCAACTTTTACCAGTTAGTTTTTAGTTAGCTGATAACCGTAAACTACTTAAGACTCGAAAAACAAGATTCAACGTATCATTGGTGAGATAGTTCCCATAAATGCTCGAAAAAGTGGACCAAAATTAGGTCGACACAATGAAATTCATCAAAACAGACTATGCCATATGCTTGGAATCAGGCAGAGTTCATGACTTTCATCATAAAAACCAAACTCTTACCTATCTTCCCTGTGATAATTATACAGAATAACCTTTGATCTACAATGAAGCTTAAAAGACATTATGCAACAAGCTCACCAAGTGACTACAGGTTCCTCTTGCAATGCCTTGGAATGTTCAATTGGGCTTGGTACTGAATTTAATATATCAAACATTGTTTTCTAGTAAAACGTTGAGTAGAAAGAAAATACCTTTCGTTGAAGGGCGAGAGATCAATGAAAAACAAAAAGAGTTCTAAGATTTGTTTGCGATATCCAGCGTAAAGGCGTAAAGTACTTAACATCATGTGAATTGGAAAAATAAAAACCGATTGTAAATCAATGATGAATGGGGTGGTTTTGTTGTACAATACACTATTTTTCACATAAAAATAAATCTTGTGCTGCCATATACCGCCAATACAAAATCACTCAGATAATAATGTGAACTCCGGGAAGTTAGTTAACTTAGCGTTGCTGAAGTCTCTTTACGGCCAAATACTCATTAAGCTCGCGCTGATAATAGCAAAAAAAAAATGCACATTCACAGAGCATGTGACACACAGATCCAATCTAACCCTCATCCCTACCAGCTTCGGCAGAAATCACTGAGTCAGATGTAGGTTGAGTGCACCGTGATGACAAGAGTCATACGAGTATCATTCATCAAAACAACTGAGCACCACTAAACATTTTCTTGCATTCATTGTAGGTATGTCAACCAACATATTAATGTTGCCTAAATGACCCTGTGTATCATGCATGTAGCAGATTTAACCCAGCGAAATTTTGTTAGACCGATAGACTCTCTATTGGACGTACTCAACACGGCCTTGACGAAAAGAAATGCATTTCTTAGCCCCGATGTCTTCCTTAACAAATCATCAGCTCTCTACTAGCCTGAGAGAGTTCCATCTGCCCGTCTAATCCACTCTTTATGTCAAATATTATTGCAAAATTCAACAATCCTATATCTGAATGGGTTGAGGTCCAAAGACGAAAGGTCTTACTGCCTATTTGTGTAAAGAGCATTCGACCTGCTGACGATATCATTTTTAATAACAACTGTTTCGCCTAACCAAGGACATAGGAGACACTGTACACAGCGAATCCCAATCCAATCCCAATGCGAAAAAGCAGTTTCTTAATGCTTGCGATTGTTATTTAAACAGTCATGCCTGCTTGCAATTCTGATGGAGATCTCCAGTCGAAGCGCACTGTAATTGCTTGAAATATTTACTAATGAAATAGAGTTAAATAAAAGTGCGGTCAAAGATTGCCAGTGATAATTCGTGTCCTCTTTACAGCCTTTAAGCCATTTTGGTCGATGGGTGATCTCTAATGTTACTGTGAGCATTTCAAAATTCCGTTTAATGTTGTCAATTGTATCTGGATAACGTTTGAGAGCTGATAGTGAGTGCATCCTTCCACTAAACTACACGTGCAAGTTAGGACGATTCAATTCAAAAATATCATTCACACGAAACAATTTACTACAGCATAGATAGGTACTTGGCTTCAATAAAATAAAATAACCTTAACGTTAGCGTTTTGCAAAGCAGCACAAAACACTAAAACCGTTGACAACTAAGTCAAAGCAAAATTCGTATCCAAACATGACAACGTAGTCCCCGAACTAAGTTCAACAGACAGGAATTAAAATTATTTTTTTACTTTCTCCCATATTAAAGCAAAAAGCACCAAAATGTATCAACAAAGCGCGAAAAATCAACTCAGTCACGTGCAAGAGAGCCAAACATGACATAAAAATCACGAAGAAAGAATTCTTAGTATAAAACGTCCACATACATATTTGTTGTAGCAATTGCTTAAATTTGATATCCCCGATTTGTTGCACCCAATTGCCTTCCGGGAAATTTAAACATGCTGGTTGTTGGCTATGAGCAATTTTAAGCTGGAAAGAACTGCTCCTTCAGATTGTTGATTTTTTTGGAACTCTTAGCACAACCAAATTATTGTATTGGGAATTTTTCAAAGACTGATAATGAGTACAATCAGTAAATGTATGACAAATCAGTTGTTCCGAATACATGTTACCTTATTTGCATGTAACTGACCTACATTTATCAATTACAAACGACAATCTAATGGAAGCACAATCACGCAAAATTGTCCCAAATTAGAAACCCCAAACACGTGAGTTCAAAAAGATATCTTTTCTGGTAACACATTTGAAGTTATAACGTTGATTGTTCAACGCTAATGGCAGTGTGACCTACACCTTAATTTGTGTACATACTCGTACAACTGACAAGACAACACAATTTTCTTTTATATATTAGAATCAATATCGGACGACAACAAGACGACAACCACTACTACTACGATGATCAATCTACAAAGACAACAGTGGCAATAATCGTCGGCACCCTCGCAGTGAAAATTTCCCTTTTTTACGAGGCTAAACCTGGAAGCAACAGGTTGGCTCTGTCTATGTACTCGTTCTTTCGACAAAAAAAAAAAAAGCCCCAAGTCGAGGTCGATTGTCCCCTTCGCCAGGCCAGCACACTCAAAATTGCTTCTTATAGTACGTGTATCTTTGTGTGAAAGTATCTGTAAATTCTTTTATCATTTCCCTTGCAAGCGCATGGTTGCGCACAGACATCTTCAAACAGAACCGAATAAAACATTAGTGGCGACAAGTTGGCGAGCATCCAACATTGTTAATCGCATTGTTAAATCGAAAACGTGAAACTTGTAGTCAGGTTAGTGAGGCATCACATTGTTGTCAATACGTATGTACGTACGAGTATCCAAATGTTTTCATACTCACAAAGGACTGCAAAATTGTTCGCCAATTTGCTATTTCGGCTCTAAATGTTATGCAATATCATCAAAATAGACTCTCGAAAGGGGAAAACAAAAAGTGACTGCTATTTCGAAGAAGTAAAATGATGTCATCTAATGTGCGGTTGAAAAAAAAATTTACACAAATTGTACCCGTATTTATGAAATTGATTACTTGAAAATTATAGACATTCCCAACAACGCGATCGAGTTTATGCGCCACTTTGAAGCGGCATGATGCCACAAATAAAATGAAAACATTTTCAATGTACCTATATACGAGTACATACATGACGTGGTAAAATTGGGTGTTGTCTACTAAATTATACCCACGTGGAAAATAAAATACAAGGGAAAGCCACAGAAACCAGTTTTCTCTTCATGATATGTAATTGAAGCCATTTAGATACTCGTACAATATTACGACTTATACACATAAAAAGGAACTCCTACCTCTCATGCGTTTTGTACATATTTTTCGTGCCGGTAATAATAATAGCCGAGTTCCATCGTAAGGTGATGTGTCGAAGTGTCATTTATGATTGATATTTTTGTCCTCAAATATGGTTTTCATAACGTTAGTTTACTAAGTCAATATGGGTGACATAACTTGTTAATACCTGTTCACTAATTGATATGGCTATATTTTATACCTGTGACTGATTACGATTTACGAGTATGTCACACTGGTTTTCAAGTCAACAGAACAAGTGATTGCTCTCTGCACCCAGGAAAGATCTACATACATATAAGATTTAAATGTGCATCTCACAATGATGTTGGATAAAAAATCAGGTCTCTAAGCTCCACTAGAATAGAATGGGTCAGACGAATTGCCAGAAATTAACTAGCAGGTAACAGTAATTCCTCCATATCAAAGCAAAATAAACCTTTGAAAGTTACTGAACTTAAATAGCAGCACTGTAAACAGTCTACCGGTCAAATTTCCTAAATGGAATCAACAGTGAAGTTTAATCTCGGAATAACACAAATGAATACCCGGGCTAATCCGACATATTTGGAGCTCATAGATGGCGGCGGATGACCTAAACAACATAGTTCTGTTGTTTGGGGGTAAAATATTGACTTTTTCGACTTAATTAAAATAACTTAGATCGCTTCATCAACAGGAGAAAACAATATTCTTCGATTTCAACTAAAGCAGCATCGCAATGAAAAAAACATTGTCTTAGGCAGAGCATAAAATTGTATTGTAATAAATTGTAATTGTATATAAGTAGTAATTTCCGATTCTATATGTTCGCAGCTGTTAGGCATTAACTGAATTTCTAAGGTGATTTCAACATCTGTATTTGCATCTGCTAACCCAACAACTGAAGCTTAAAGGTTTGGAACAGATTCAAATGTCTGACGATCAGAGCAATCAAGACCCTAGCCCATAGAATCCGTTGCATACGTTGCATCATGTCAAAAAATTGACAATTCATAAGCCCTAATGAGAGGAACAGAGACAGCAAATGGGGCCCACAAGTGGAACGCCTCAATTCGGATGAAATTGGTCAACTTTTAACTTTTTGTGCGTCTCACAGATTTTTCTATGGAAATTCATTTGGGTGCCCTTTTGGGTTTCATATGGATGGATGTTTCAGATGGATTTCGGACGCAACGTACGTATTCATTGGGTACATCTTTGCAATCAGTCAAATACGATCTTTGTGGATTGTAAACGCAACGCGCTCGACGCATTCTATGGATTTAGGCCTTCAATCAGAATCAAACAAGCAATTTGCTTTAAGGTATTTTTAGGAAGAATTTGCTCGTCATGGACGAGAAACAAACTATTGTAGAGTGAAATTAAAAACCATAGTACCTCTCTATTCGTGCAAAATCTTAAGCTGGGGCCTCAAGCCCAAATTCGTGAGCTGGGTCTACCCACAATGGTCGTAAAATCGATTCTCTATTTTGTGATACAAGTAGCACATGCAACTGTCTGCATAAGCCTCAATAGCTACATATTACATCGCGGCCTTCTCTCGCTCTATCTGAAAGCGACTTCAACTTTGACTTAAATCACCCGATTCCTGAAAGGAAAAAAAGGCAGAACCATCAAGTTTTTCTGAGGACCACTGTGTTCGCAAATCTTTTTGTCTACTCCTTTTTTGTATTGACTTCCAAGTCGAAGTTTTGGTTATTCATCAGGCCGCTGCTACGAATATTGCAATATGCTAGGTGGGGTGAAAAGTAACCTCCTTGGGAATGAAAAAAAAAAAAATTTTAAATGTTTTTTATTTTTTTCAATATAGTCCCCTTTTAGCTTGATACACTTATTCCAGCGATTTTCCAACGTCTTGATCCCGTCCGAAAAGTAATTTTCCGGAAGGTCTGCAAAATATTCCTCCGTGACGTTGATGATTTCCTCGCGTGAGCTGAATTTTTTATTGATGAGCCATCTTTTAAGGTTTGGGAAGAGATAGTAGTCCGAGGGAGCCAAATCGGGCGAATACGGTGGATGCGATAGCAATTGGAGCCGTAAGTCATTGATTGATGAGAAAACCGACGCCATAACCTTTCCGACCCATTGAGCCTCCCTCGGACGCTTCGGAGCACTCGTGCCGGCTTCAGTCCATTGCCGGGCACTCATTCTGTTCTCTAGTGTGTAATAGTGGATCCAAGTTTCATAAACAGTTACCAATCGACACCAAAAGTCCGCCCGATTCCGCATCAGCAAGTCCAAACACTCTTTCGAAGTGCTCCCGCGCTCGTGTTTTTGGTCAGGAGTGAGCATGCGCGGCAGCATAACTTTTTCATATGTAGCATATTGCCCAAAATATGGCGCGTGCGCTCAGTACTAATCTTTGTAGTATCTGCTAGCTCGCGCACCTTCACTTTCCGGTCAGCCAATACCATTTCATGTATTTTTTGACATTGTCCTCTGTAACCGTATCGGAGGGCCTGTCGCTGCGGACTTGATCGGTAGTGGAGTTGCAGCTACAACGAAACTCGCCGTTTTGCCTCTCAAAAAATAATGTTTTATGAGAGAACGAAAATCGTTTTTGTCCATGCCCAACATGATGCCAAACACGTCAACAACAATTAGCTGTCAAAACAAAACTAAAGACAGTGTCGCACTAAAATTTGGCATGTCTGCCTAAATATGAACGGACTTCAAGGCACCATAACCTTTTTTGCAGTAGCAGCGCATTCTGGCGGTCAAGGAGGTTACTTTTCACCCCACCTAGTATAATACAATACATTGGCAGTCAAACAGCGATCAATTGTCTAACTTCGAAATACTGTCGCGATAGCTAAAAAGCACAAAGCAACAAGCCAACAATTTCATATGCCAAACACTGTCGTAATATATGTACCTACATCTAGACTAACGAATATATCACCCACACTCTTTCCGATGTAATCAAGACACCTGATCAATCTTAGAAGAAGGGCGACCCCAAACTCACAAATATAGGTAAGCTTATTCATGAACGAAAAGAAATCTATGAAGATCACCAATTCTGTAATTTCACACATTTGACTGTTAGGAAGCGCACCTAGATCATGTAATACCACACCTCTAGACTTTTTCTTTTTGGGGCTACGTTAACTACAAAGCCTATTACATGGCTAGATCGGCTACGACAGAGGAATTGGAGGCCAACATTATTCCACTTACACCACTCGTAACTCAAGCGCGTCATCAAAAATCAGAACTTTAGAATGAAAAAAATTCTCGTAAATGACGGTTTGGGTGACAAAGATATTGAACATGGTGAAAATGTTAAAAGTGATGGGGAATTGATAATACGTAAGTAAGCAAAAGACTAAGATTTTCTTGCATATAATAAAATTATTTAATATTATTGAACCAGCGCCTGCGTCCAGTCAACAAATAATTCTACAATACAAAGGCAGGAGTCGATACATTCTATTAAGTATGCAGTGCAGGGCTAATTCGAAAGTCGAAAGTAGTCGATTCGACAAAGAATGACCTTTGCGTCATACAAATAAGTAACCCTGGGTACTTTTATGTCCGCCTCACACCGGACAGCCAAGTTGACAAATTTCCAAAATATCACAATAAAATTCCTAGATGGCAGTAAAGAGCACCCCTCAGGTGGACCAATGGTTCAACATGCCTAGCATCAAAAGAGATTTTACCAACAATTGATCTAAAAGAATCTGACGAGTTGATTTGAAATTCGATGAAAATGGCTTCGGGTAACGTTTTTCAACTCGAAATTAACGATGTACACATGCACAAACTCGCATTTTCTACAATAATTCCTAATTGACAATTAAACAATTGATTCTTGCTTCTTAAAAAAAAATAAAAAATACAAAAGAAGCAAGATAGTTTAGTATGCATAGATTGTATGACACATACAAAGATGAATATGTAACGTCAGAAACCGAAAGTCTATTTTGCCAGATATCTACCCTTTACCGTGGGGGGTTGTTGTAAGATTTCTGATCTGAACCTAGAGGCGCTTTGTTAAGCTTTTGTCGTTGTGATGATTCACTCTTCTGCGATTTCACAACATGTTTTCTTTTTTTCTATTTAGGAGGCGGCGTAACGAAAACTACCTATGTATATGTTAATGAGTCTCCTGCGACAATTATTGATCTCAGCTTTTTCTGAATATTTATTTTCGTAGAGTTCAAAGCATTCAACTGCATTTGCCTAGAACTACAATTCGCTATTCTGCAAAGTTCCCCTTCGTTTTGGTTGCCCAACATGTGCAACAGGATACTGAAATGTGGTTTTGCAGTAGGTACACCCAACACAGACCGGGGAAAGAGATAAGGACTGTATGCACAGAACGGTATGCATATAGGTACCTACACGTATGTATGAATCGATGGGGGAACTATTGACTGTAATAATTATTTATTTATTTTTATTAAGTTTCAGGCCTACGAAGAAAAATCGAGAATTCCAGAGTTCATTCGAACTAAAATAGTTATGCACTATAGAACTTTGCTGTCCTTCTCACATCCTCTTCCATAATTCCATTTACAAAGCATAAATAACAATAAAAACTGGCATATAATGAATTCAAAGACGAAGAAGTAGACATTTATTGTTGCTTACGAAGCAAAGCAATAAACAGAATCCAAGTCAACTATGGCATGAACAGATAGATAGCATGCTAGCCAAGTCGATTCCATCTAATCTAGTAGCATACAAGTTTCCCGATTGTTTGGGTCTTCTTGTTTCTTTTCTTCTTCTTTATCATTTACTTCCATCAATCTTACACTTGAATTTTTCTTTTAATTTTCATCTTATTCTCTGTTTCTTTTATCTCTATTTCCGTCTATAGGATTTCGTCTCTATGTACGAGTATTTCTTTCGAATGATGATGGGGACAACAAAAATTAAAAAAAAGAGTAATAGTACGCCGCCTTTTGAGTTGAATGTAGCCGCGTGACTCACGTCATCGCTGGCTAAACCGAGCAACATACTACAAAACGAATAAATAATAGACAACGTAGAAATAACGTTTTTAGAATAATTAAATAAAATCGAAAACACTTTTTTCGAAAACATACACACACCTTTGTTTGGGTTTCTTTTTATTTCGGATTTAAAACGCTTCTGCTAAGTGTTGGTGATTAGTTGTAACTTTCACTTGTTTCTTGGAACTATTTGAATTGGAATTCGTTTCCTTCTTTATTTAAAACACTGAATTTACTACTTGCACTAGATAACTGCACAACTGCACGACGCGAACTCTCAACGACGAATGAAATACGAGGACAAACTGATTGAAAATGAATGTAGCCGGTTCTAGTGAGCGGTTAAAATAGTCGAGTTCCGATGATTTTCCATTGGGAATGCACCACACAAAGAGCTTTTGACTAATTGGTTAGGTACGTCGGTTTTTAGAGCTTTTTTGGAAACAAACATTTAAGTGTTACCGTTTAGTAGCTTTTTCAGTGGTATTGGGAGTAAAATCCATTACACTGCTGCTGGAACCAAAATTGGAAAAGAATTTTGTAGACAACGGTCGCGGATCTTGTCCCGATGTAAATTACTACAAGCGATTCTGTCGAGCTACATTTCAAGTCCTTATCAGCGCATTGGAAGAATTTATTTCCACTTTATAAGCGATTATTTTATATGGTAAAATATTCACTCATGTAAAATACTCGTACAAACATTACAGGAACATTGAGTATTGAAACACTGTATTCGTGGTCCTAATTGCCTGCAGGGTTTCAAACTGAGGGCTTCACTTTCAGCATCTAAACAGTTTTGCTATAAAGGCTATAACTACTACAAAACAAACGCAAGATTTCATTAGTTCGTCGTTGCGTCAGCATCCTCTGTATCACTGTCACATCCAAAGAATAAACAGGCCAATTCGGATTTCGAAGAGTGACCATTTTAAAGATTTTTCCGACAGAAATATTCAGTAAAATTCGCCAGACTGTTGAGAAGGACTAATCAGCCAAACTTAAACCGCTCCTCAATCAAAAGAACATTCTGCGCGAAACCCATTTCCCAGATAACGTAGTTATTATCTGTTATTGATTATGGTGATGGAAAATGCCATTTATTCAGATATTGCTTGCTTTGATGACCACAAGTCGCATCGATTGAGTTTGTATGTCCAGTTAAGATACAAAAAAAGGAGAAACTTTACCGGTCTAGATTCCAGACACCTGGTAAATACTAAAAACAGCCTTTATACAGTTAATCGGTTAAGATGACTGTTAAGTTGCCTTAAAATCGAACTTTCATCTCGAACTTCGCCTCCAAGAAGCATGTTGACCGACCCTCTACTTAATATGCTTCCAATATTCGGACGTTTACATTCTAATATGTACATAACATATATAGAATGTGTTCTATCTTTGCGATAACAGTTCAGTCTAGATTTAATCGATAATTGTGTTTTAGAAATAATTATTCTCTCAAATCTGGACACGCCATCTGACACAAGACTCCGAAACTTTAGTTGCTGGCAAAGTCGATTTTACTAAAATCAAAATTGACTTTGACCAAAATATGTGCCGATTACTCCAGAGGGACAGACGGTCCACATCCCAGCGGTGGGATGTGCAATACTGATGGCTATAGAACATAACTTTATTATGAAAAATAGATGAAGCAAACACAAACGCAAGAGATCGTGAAATCCTCTTAATCTCGAAGACCAGTGGCAACACTGTCAAAACGCCATCAGTGATGCCGCTTCTGATGTCCTGGGCTTCATTCGATCACTACAACGAAACCCCTGGTTTGATGACGAATGCCGGAGAAAACCCATGAGCTTCAGATCGATACACACCATCTATTAGTCGATTTTAAGGCCGCGTTTGACAGCGTCTATGGAGACGAGCTATACAGAGCAATGCCTTGTTTTGGTATCCCTGCCAAACTCGGAGGATGCACGCTGCTCTATCAAGATCGGTCTCTTCGATGTGTTGTCATGCTATTTTTCCAACATCATACTTAAGGGAATAGTGCAAAACTCACGCGCAAAGACAAGAGACAAAATCTTTCAAAAGTCCAACCAATTACTCGCATACGTCGACGATATTTACATAATTGGATGAAAGCAGCGTGATGTCAGTGGCGCTTCGCGAGTATTGAGACGGAAGCGGTGAAAATGGGTTTAGCGGTCAACGAGGGTAAGACTAAGTATATGCTGTCAAGTAAAGAAGACACTCAACACTGACGTCTCGGACAGAATGTCACCTTCGACAGATATAACTTTGAGGTAGTTAAGGACTAGCCTCTGCTATCAATTTAGACAAGGACACCAGCTCTGAATAACTCTTGCCAATCGCTGCTTCTTTGGGCTAAGAAGGCAATTGAATAGCAAAGCCCTCTCTCGGACAACAAAAGTCACCCTTTATAAGACGTTAATAATCCCGGTCCTGCTCTATGGCGCAGAGGCATGGATTGTTCATGGTTGCTTCGAGAGAAAAATTCTTCGGGCGATCTTCGGTCCCGTCTGCATTGACGGTGAGTGGAGGAGGAGATACAACTACGAACTGTATGGACTGTACAGCGACATGGACCTAGCCAGAAGAGTGCAGATCCAAAGACTGAGATGGCTGGGTCATGTAGAGCGCATGGACAACAATGCTCCGGTCCGAAAAGTCTTCGAATCCGCTCCCGAGGTACAGCGCAGTAGAGGAAGGCCAAGACTCAGGTGGCGCACGCAAGTGGAAGAGTACCTCAGCCAACTTAGCGTGCGAAACTGGAGGCAGCTAGCCAGAGATCGAGCTGGCTGGAGAAGCTTGTTGACTGAGGCCCAGGCCCACCCTGGACTGTAGCGCCACCTAAAGTAAAGTAAGTCAATTGTCCAAAGAGTTTGAGGGCATCTTACGTCAGTTATTTGCAATGCAGCTCTGTTTTTTCGTGTTTTGTTGCATGTACATAATGTACTTTCTTTTTATAAACCATTTTCGTGGTCGGATGAATGCCAGTATATTATATAAAGTGTGAATTTTTCAATACATTCGCACTTTATTTGGCATGTGTATATATACATATCGGAAAGATTAGGAAACGTATATGCCATCCACACACAAAAGGTATATATAGCAATACAACGCCCCAAATAGTTCCTAATAATTCAAGTGGAATGATTTTTTAATTGCATTTTAATGCGAAATAGAATTACAGCACTCTAATGTTGTTTCAACTGCAGATGCTCAAGTGAACGTCATGTACGCATTAGAGAATAACATTTTCTCGAATTACCAATTTCCCAATAAACAAATTTGCACGTATGTATGTATGTTCTTTGTATGCGATACAATTCATTTCGAACCTAACTTTCTCATTCTCTCTGGTGTACAAATTTAGAATCAACATTCCAAGTATTGCTAGTCTTAGCTTTAAAAACTATAAAACTTCACTCTCTTTCTGTGGGTGCAGAGCACGTAGACACGAACTATTCGATTGAATTCCTTGAATTTTCCTTTCACTGGAATTTTTGTAGAAAAAGTCTTAAATTCCTATAGTAGCAGCATGCAACACATCAACGCCAAGTATTTGTAAACTGATGCATTGGGCGGACTATCTAAAAGAGTCTGCCCCGCGTTGTGGACAAATAATCGACAGCAAATATCGGGCATTATTGTATCACTTACTCCTAGTATACTTAGGATTGTACTCATTACTACATGTCAGGGAAAAGTCTACAGTCCAAGGCATCCCAGGCGACTGATGCGCAGTTTTTTGACTAGGTCGATGTCGTTGAATCTAAGATCCTCTACAGGGTCCCCTTAATTTTTCGGGATAGGAGGTTTACTTCTCAATTGCCCTCTTAAGGCAGAGCTAAGATAGACAAAGTCTCCTACTGCCTCGAAATTACAGCTGTCAGCTGCCAGCCGCTGTGTTCTTCCAATTATGCCAATACCATCGGCCTAAGCTATTTGTTCCGTACAATTTATTCAAGTACGATGTTAGAGAAGTCCTAAATATGACAGCGATTCACTTTTTCATAAGCTTTTTCTGACATCAAAGATCAAAGAGTTAAGTCTTTACCAGCTTTGACGGACCAAATCACCTTGGTAAAGATAGTAAAACAAGGCATGGCTCTAGTATACATAGCTTGTCTATAATTATTGATGAGTTCTGAAGTCCGAATGGGGAAGTTACTTCGATTCCGGCTGTGGAGGTTTCTAAGCCTTTCAATTTTATGACGGCTTCTTCAAGGCTAAAAAAAGAATGCATTCCGAAAGGGCCGCCTCCGGTACCTTTGCATTCTTTTTTTTTCCGACAGTTTTCTTTTTATGTAGGCCTTCCAATCCAACCAAACCTAAGTGTATAATGGAATGAATTATTTAAAATTCATATCGTTTTGATGAAATATCTGCTTTTCAACGATACTTACGATCTTGAAACCCCAATACAGAGCACTCTCATTCTCTAACTTACTTTTTTCCAACTACTGGTGTCATTTGAAGGAGGTTCTTTTGATCTCTTTGTAAATCCCTGAGCAATTCCAGGATTCTGCAAAAGCCGCTCCACCGTTCTCTGGTACTGCAATTTATTTGTTGAAATTTTCGAACTTTAATGGACAAAAAATAGTTCTTTTTCCATAATGTAACAAACAAACTATCGGTTTTTGCATTTTGAATACTTTTTGTCTGCGCGCTACGAAAAATCAAATAGTTCATAGATTTTAATATCAAATTTCCGATTCATTCGGATTCATGACACCACTTTCTACGAATTTCGTAGCAAAAATTTCCACTACGACGGACTCTCTGATAGCTCTTTTGGGGTTCGTAGCAAAATTCCTAGTACCACGGATTCTGTGGTAGATACCTATATGTTGTCATATGCAGCCTTTAAATTGATAAAAAGGTGGTGGGCTTAAGTATCGGTTTGGGCTTCTTTTGAGTTTTTCCAGGATCTGCCGCAGTGTGAAGATTTGATCGATTGCGAACTTTCGTAGTGATAGAGGACCATCAGGTTGTTGACGAAGAGTTTCAGACGTTCACACCATATGGCAGATAAGATTTTGTATGCGATGTTGAGGGGACTTATACATCTATAGTTGGCGCAGTTGTGGACCGATCAAAAAATACTGAGTTTCTTTCATCAGGCCAAATCTCAGTACCGACTGCGTTTCTACTACAAGTTTTCCATCATCTCTACAGCCTTCGGTATGGGTTTTCTTGGTTTGACACGTTCTGGAGTACAACCTCAAAATATCTCAGAATGCGCGGTTTTCGTGCTCTTCGAAAGAAGAAGGTGATGTCCTTCCCAGCTCTTCTGCTCGTAGATTAAATGACCGCTTTAAGTCTATCGCTGCAGGGCCCCTTTATAAGCTTCTTGTTTAACTTCATGTGCTTAACAGCATTCTTTATCAAACAAATGATTTTCTCTGTCCCTTCAGCAATCACCACAGTAAATACCAACGTTTTTCATCGTTCTAATGCCTGACCCAACCCGTCTCACTCTCTCTGTGTTGCGGTGATACCTGTGTGATAGCAGTCAAGAGCTTCTGCTAATTGCTTGGCTGCTCGACGCCTGTAAAGGGTACGAACATTCCACCTGAAGATCAAAAGTTAATTTTACTTTAAACATTTGCAAGAGTGGTCCAAAGTGAATCCATTTATATCTGAGATCATTAGTTAGTTCATTACATTGATAACATATTCCGTAGTATTGTGAACCCTATGACAGCGTAGGGTATATTGACAGTCAACACGAAAGGCCATCAAAACTGCAGCACGTGTCGTGCCCATTTGGATGCCCGAATTCCACGCTGTATCTTCGAATATGTATACGCAAAATTGTTTTGAGAACAGAGAGGTTAACCAATATCCAGATGCTCTTTGAGATAAAAGAACTCGGACTGATTAGTCTGAAGCTCTTTGCTGATCTGGTTACCGATTGCCAGGGGTTCGGTATTTACTCGTACACTAGTGTCAGTCTAATTGAAGCTCTGTTAAACACTTTCTTCTAGCATAACTCGACATATGCGATCGGTACAATGAGACATGAAGCTTTTAAACACACAACAGCGTGATAGAAGACAATTTTTTTTGCGGGTTCTGCAACTGTTTCAATTGGCTGGGCCGTGCCCCGATAGACTTACTGTTAGTTTCAAGCATTTAACGCTGTTTATATATGCATATACATATGTAGGTAGATAGTGAGTTGAGGAGGAAATACAACGACGTATTGTATGAGCTGTACAGCGACATCGATTAAGCCAGAACAGTTAAAGTCAAAACACTGGGATGACTGGAGACTTCAGCCAACTAAGCTTTTCTCCAATGTTCCATTGCCTGGGATATTTGCATTTGCACTTTAGTAACAAGTTCATCGTTATTTTTAAAAACTAAAGTTGTGTCTTCGTTTGATCACAAGGTTAAGTTTGGATGTTGAGGAATGTGAACCGTGTGCTAGCTACGGTGGCCCTTGACCTCGGCTCGAAGTCGATTTCCCCGAGTCTATTTTCAAAGCTGGTATCGTGGACGTTATGTTTGACGATAAGACATGACTAGGACATCTGTTTATTATTCGCATCTGCATGGCGATTCTTAAGGGTCCGGACATTCCAAGCACATAGCCGAAAATCGTTATCCGTTAAGTTGTGCAGTCATTAGTAAGTTCATTCATATCCGAAACTGTTTGCCGCCCCAATCCCAGGCACAAGGTTTACACTTTAACAGATAAGTTAAAGAGTAGAGTACGAGATGGAACATGTACTCCATGTGGGTCAGTTGAGTGTTTAATATTAACCGGCATTTATCCTTATCCAAATTTGAAATATTTTTTTTTGGCAAATTCTTTAGTCAGATACCAGATACCAGTCATAAAAAAGGAAACAAACGAACTTCAAAAAACAACGCAATGTGCGTAGAGAAAGAGAACTGTCAACTGTCACTGTGGAATTTATGTGGATTGTAAACTATTTGACTCGAAGTGTGTTCAAAACGAAGAAAACTGATACGAGAATTGTTGAAAGAATTCAAAGTGACAGCTTTTTTGAGGATGAATGAAAATTCGAATATGAATTTTTCATGAGCATCATCCTTAACTCAAACAAGTTGATCGACATTGCAAGAAAAAAGAACAGGATTCTATCAGAGAAAGTAAGAAACAGAAGTACATCCTGCGCCAAAACAACAAAGATAGGAAATGAATTTAAGTCAAATCACAAATCTTCGTTTCGTATGAATATTGGTTCATGGTACGACATGTGTTTACTACGACTTCAGGCATGTCATAGTCTTCTGCTGATATTTTAGAGAAAATACATCCTATCGATCCAATTTCGGACGGTTCCTTAGAGCAAAACACGCTTTTTATTAAATATGTCGCTAGAAGACGGCTTAATTGTTGAAGAAAACAAAAGAACTAGGACCTATGATGCCATCAGCATACCACACCAAACAGTACACTCTTGTGAGTGTAATACAGTCATACTCCATAGTAAATTTGCTTGTTCCTTAACCAATTGAGCTTCGTCATTTAATCATTTTTTTTCCCGTCTTACACAATGATCTGGTGCGTTCAGTTCCTTCACCAACTGGATCTTTCTTGCGATTAATGGATTCCGTACCAATACCACTGATCGCTTTTTGAGGCCAACCAATCATCAAGGCAATTTTAAACTTCTTCTAAAGAATGAAAGTGCTGTTCCGAGGGTCCGCGCTGTATCGATCGAAACAAGTAGTAATCAGAATTTTCCATGTCTTGTGAATACAGCCGGTGGGTCGAAGTTTCCTATTAATGTCTGCCAACGAGTGTTTGCAATATGAGGAGGTGCATTATACTCTTAATGATTGAAAATAACTGATGTGTATCTATGGACATATTCTGGTGATTTTTGCTTCAATCCGCTCTTTAATTTTATCAGTTGTTGACGGAAGCAATCCCGAATAATCGTTTACCAGGTTTCAGCAGTTCATAGTACACCATTGCCACCAAATACACAGGCAAACATTTTTTCCGTAGATATTGAGCACTGGTTGTAATGATAATGGTTGACCTGGGTCTACCTACGATTTTTGCGCTTGGGACTATCGAAATAGTTCCACTTTTTATCGATAGTAACAATTCGATGCAAAAACCTTTTCTTTTGTGTCGATTAAGCAACATTTTTGAAGTGCTTTTTTGCATTTCGATGTCTCTTTCTTTCAATTGAAATGGAACTTCTATTTCTTTGTGTTTGATCTTTATCAGAGCTTTTAAAGGTTTGTACGGTTAACTTTCAATGCATCTAAGAGCTGTTCTTGTGTTTTAGTCGTGTCATCATCAAATAATGCTTGCAGTTCTGTATCTTTTCTCTCTCGTCTTTCCCTGCATCATTGTCGATGCAAAATCAACACATTTGAAACGAACAAATTAACGTTCACAAGTCCTATGAGTTGCAGCACCTTCACCGTAAACATAACCCGATATGATTTTTAGCAGCGGTTGCCTTTGGGAAAAGAATAATGTAATAAAAATGCCCGCAAAGGGTAATTATCGGGCAAAAAAATCGATATTTCTAAGGTGACACACATTAAGAAGTGTACTCGATTTTGCTGACAGATGTTTACCCTCCTAAACAACATGTTTGTAATTATTGCCACACACTACATATAGTGGTTAAGCCAGCTGTTAGATAAAACGACATTTCATATTCACATAGCTATTAGCTTTGTTCAGTGAGGAAAAACTAGAACAGAACAGCACAGATTTGTGAAAAACGTCAAATCAAATGAGAACAGAAAAGTACACGTTGTGAGAATTGTCAAAAATTAATCCATTTGTAATTTAAAATTTTCCTTTAATTTAGCAAATAACCGCCAACGAATAATATAATTTAAAATCACAGCTGATTTTGACACTTTTCACAATTGTGTTCTACCTCGAGTAGGCTCCAAATAGATTGGAACAACCTCACTGAACCCAAAGTAGAACAGATTCGGATAGAAATTGTTCTCACTGAACAGAACCGTTTGGAACAACCTCAGTGAACAAAGCTATTATGTTGAGCTGCTGTCAATTTCACGTCATGTAGAGTGTATGTTGTACAATGAAATGAAATGAAAAATGAGGATTTGCAGACCCCATGCAACTTCAAGTCCGGATAACCCTGCATAATGACTACGCCAGCGATCTCACAATCTGAGACCCATGATTGATAAATTCAACCTTCCTAATATTTTTCGAGAATTCTTACATTCTGGAACTACTTTTGTTATTTTTTGAAGAAAGCTGTGAAGTTTTACTTGCCGTTACAAACGTAAATATTTCGCCCCTTCCACTTGCTCATCGCCACATCTAAAACTTTTTTAAGACAAAAAAGGCTGGGTGAAGTTTCTTCTGACTTTAAAAGAGCAGTCGGAGCTTTGTTTCTACAGACATTGCTGTAATCAGCCTTAAAATTTGATAAAGGAGTGCAGCTTTCGATCTGGTATTTTATGTATTTCTCAAAATCTACCGCAGGCTGAATTTTAAGTTCATGATAGACTTGTCAGTTCTATAACCGCAATGATATGGACCTATCAGGTTGCTGACGGTCGGTTTTATGCATTCACATTAAACAAAAACGAGAATATTGTTTGGTAGGCTAATGGAACTGTTGTAATGTCTAGTGATTCAGTTAACGAAATTTGCTTTCTTCAAGTCCAACGAACTATTCTATGAATCCTTTCAACAGACATACGTTGGACAGAAGTATTCTATCGGGGTTCACCTCGCCCATAGGTGTCAGTATCGTCAGCTTGAACTAGCTCCACTATGCAAGTGTAGCGTTGCACTATACGCATAAGAGAATTCCCGCTGGGATTCATCGCGGATCTAGAATACACGTACGTTATTTTCAACGACAATAAAGGAACAACAAAACTTTCAACCGAATAAGTAACGCGCCCAAATAACAGAGAGTAGCCATTCGCTAATTTTTCGATTCTATTCAATAAGCCCCTGGTATTAATAGGTTTGTTTTTTTGGCATCGGTTAGCGCTTACATCCAACATACGTGCAAATTACACTAACAACTTAACCTATACGCGCTAACTTAATGCAAGATATGTATCGGCGGTAACGCGGATGGCAATGCTGTCAAATCTATTTTTTTATGATAGCGATGACTTGTGTGGAAACGTTCCAACATGTGCCACTTTTTGGGCATATTAAATGTTAGTACTGCCAAATTATCCGAATGTTAATAGTTAACGCCGATAGTCGTTTTTTGGGCTCTGGTATTAAGCGCTGATACCGATGCAAAGAAACACACCTACTATAATGTTGAATGCGTTCAGCGTGTAATGACGGAGGTTACGTTTTATCATCCTTATTACAACAAAGATGTACATTGTTCTACTTTCTATTTAACGTTTTCAAAAATTCTAAAAGCTACACTGAGGCACACGTAGATGTTGTTGATACTGTGTACTTGAATGCGCAGCCAACTCTAGACGTTACCCATGTTTAGTATATTTTAAATGTTCTGTTAGTTATTTTCTTTTAAAACTGAGGTGAGTTTTTTGACTGGAAAGCAGAAACTAATTGATCTGACATGTCGCATCTAAGACTTCGACATAGACCTTTATAAAATATATCGAAGTATTTGCCAAGGCAGGGGCTTATAACAGGAGAATGTTGTCGGAATCAGCACCGCTGTAATAAGAATAATTCTAGTTTTTGCCCTTAGTTGTATTACGAAATAAGTTATTACGGTTTCGGCCTCAGTTATATTACGAAATAAGTTTTTACTTTAATATGCCGCTCTCACCTGTTGAAAAACAAAAATCTTGTCTGCATCTGTAGATATAAATAAGCTGCGTTTAAGGTAATCACTACCGCTCATTATATCCAAACTATACTTCGGAAAGTTGAATCCACCGAGAAATGGTAACTTAAAAAGAGAAGTGCCCACATTTTTCTGGGAAGTACTATATGCACTAACTATCAGTTAACATTACACATTTGGCACATTTCACAATCAATTCACCGGTGCATTATCCTTTGACAGATAGATCAAATTATGATTAGTTTTCTATGTAGCTGCAAGTATAAAAGTATATATTCGTCCACAGATACATAGGTGAGGTACTTGTTTGTCCTAGATTTGTTTTCCAGGAATACTTTCTGCTGGGACAAAATCACAGCAGTTGGCAAAGTCCATTATTATTGTACTCGTATACTCCCCCCTGTATAGGCAAGTCGACACTTTACTCCTAATTGCTTCGAAAATAGGTTACTGACCTGTTGTCATGCGAACATGATTGCAACATGCATTATTGAGCAATGGGTCATCGTGATATGAGTAAATGCACTGTAAAACCATGTTTCTAACTACACACCCTTAGTCCTATGTTTCTCCTTTGTAGAACAATGAACTGATATTGATTAGGATAAAATGGTTAGAGGGATTATGAAAGTAGGTCAACGATTTCATTGCTTTTTGCGTGAGCTCATGGAATGTCCTTATTGTTGTTTCTTCAGACGAATTCGAACCTAAATGTTCACGTATCTTTAGAAACATTGATTGACTTTTGACATTTTGTGTGTCCATGTGAGCAAAGTTAATTGAAACAAAGTTAATTAATGTATATCACGCATTACGTAAGAAGGACTGAAAGTAAAAGCTTCTGATGCAATTATTTACACATACACGAGTATACACTTATCAATTAAAATCGTGAACTAGTTTAAGTTCCGGTAATCTTTGTTTACAAAATGAGTTGCAATATGACTCACTAGTTGTAATGTCTATCATTGAATCGTTTTCTACAGTAGGAGACAGTTGTTTCTTAGGTGATTTATAAACAATGACAAGCTAAAATAAATTTCATGAGATTTACAAATTGTTAGAGTACTTGCTTGCTCACAATCAAGTTCGTAACGTAGTACTTGCCTAACTTCCCAGTAGTGGTTAAAATGGCAAGAGCATCGTCGTCCAGTAACATAAATCTAGCCTATGCCGTCATACAGCTCACAAGTCTATACGAAAGAAATTAAAAAGATGTGACAAACCAGCTAATGGCTTTGGATAAAAACGGACTCAGCATTGAAGACCCTTGCAAACGTTGAAAGGATCTACACATAGAATGTTTGGATGCAAATAGGCCGCATCCATGAAATGAAAACGATGGGCTTAGTCAAGAAGTCTTTAGCTTCCGACATTGGGACTAAACTCGCTAACATAGCCCTTATATGCGCCCATGCCCCTACAATCGAAAATAGAACAGAAATTGAAGATATCTTTGGTAAAATAGTTGGTAAATGACACTACATCTGGCAATGGACTCAGACTAATTGACTTTGCAGTGGGACAAAATATCACTATAGCAAGCATATGGTTTCCTTATATCAATATTCACAAGGAGACCTTGCAGTCTCGGGACTACGAAACCACAATTTAATCACATTGCGATCATAGGAATATTTGTTTCCAATATTCTAGACGTCCGAGGCTTCCGGGTAGTCTATATTGACTTAAATCACCACCGTTTAACGATACATATAATGAAGAAAACCAGCAATCGCAAGAGACCGCCAGAATCTTCGCCAAACGTGTATCCCGAAACCTCTCAATAACTCCTATGCATCAAATAAGGGCGAATTCGTTTGCACGAGTTGCAAAGCAAATTATCTGCAAAGCACATGTAATAGAGCAGTTGAAACGTCAAAGGCATATGTTTGCATTGCAAGTGCAACATTCCTTTGAGAGTTGCACAGACGCTCTTGCTTTCGCGTAAAAAAAACTGAATCTACTACGTTTTAGAAGTGTTCGCTTTGCAGCGATTTTCCATTGTGCGTTTGCGAATCTCCTTCTTTGCTCATTTTGCGCAACATAGCTATGCGTTTACGAATTTGGCCTAATATTTACATGGATACTCTTTAGCCAGCATCAAGTGCGGATGACTATTGGGATATTTTCCAACTTGCCGTCAGAGACACCGCAACTGATGTGCTGGGTAATCTCCACGATTTTAAACAAAACACTTGAAACTCCAATAAAAAGCCATTTACTTATTTACTTTAGGTGGCGCTACAGTCTGGGTTGGATCTGGGCCTCGATCAACAAGCGTCTCCAGCTAGCTCGATCTTTTGCCAGCTACCTTCAGTTTCCCACGCTAAGCTGGCAGACAAAGTCCTTAACTACCTCGAATTAATATTTGTCAAAGTTGGCGTTCTGCACGAGGCGAGAAAATAAATTGTGCAATTAATTTTTAAAAACTTCAGGCAAACTCGTATATCCATTACGACTGGATCTGACGAATATCATTTGGCAGACAACATTTTCGACCATACGAGTATTTCGAAGCATTTGTAACGCAAATAATGTCGGCTTCCAATGCATCAATTGTCGTTGGTTTTCCGACGCACTAAAATACTAATGAAAACTTTACGTACCCCCAAAGGAAATGATCAAAAATCGTCAAACAACATCTCTTCTACATTCATGTCATTCTTTCGGGAAATGAAAGTTAATAATTATGGCTCTATTGCAAATACCTTTGACCGTCACCCTTGATTCTGGGCCCATTCACCGAAAATTCGATGCAAATGATGTTCATTCCGCATCAATTCTTGCACAAGTTGGATCGTGTAAGCCTTCAACCCAAGATCTTTTCTTACAATTTTTCATAAAGTGGACAGACAAGGTATTGTGAACGACGTCGAATCGATAAATTTTGATCTTCCTCGAAACTTCCAGAACGGATGCGATATTTTCTTTAACATATATTTGTACTTTTTTATGCATCTCGATGTCACTACACCTTCCAAAGAATATGTTGTGCGAAAACGGTCAACAATAGGGCGAATGGGGGTGTCAGATGGACCATGATTTTGAAAACAAATTTTTAAAATTTGGTAAATTTTGTGCGTCATCACAATAAAAGGCACTGACAGTTTGTAATCTGACAATAAATTTGACAGTTATAAATGTCTGGATTAAAAAAAAAAAACATCCGTTATACAATTATTACAATTATTCATTCTTCTTATATCCGGCCCATTTCACCGCATTTCCTGAGTGGCAGTGATATCTGCATGACAGTAGTCAAGGGCCTCTGATATGACGGCTTTGACGGGCCTTGCAGTTCGTCTCTTCAAGTTACATGCAGTAATGACGATCACTACCAAAAACAATGCAAATTTAAGATCTTTGCGTATTAAATGGAATAATATTTGTTTAAGTGTAAGTAATTTCGTAGATGAATTACAACAGTTATCCTTGTTAAAACAAATAAAGCATTTTTCAATACTGACATAATAAGTTTGTATTTTAATAAAACAGAAAAATTTAGATATCGGACTAAATACATTCCAGTTGTAGTACAGATGTTAAATTTAAGTTAGGTATTCGATATCGTTACCAGCGTTCGTTTCTTTGGAATTAATTTTCAACTACTCTTCCAGAACCATGAACCAAAAAACTTAACGGACTTAAATCGTATATGCGTGGTTGCAACCCGAAACGACCATTTCACAAGTTTTCACGATTACCGAACCTCCATTTCTATCAATTGTTTGACCAGTTGTATGGCATGTGGCACCATCTTGTTGGAACCACATTTCACCGATGCCAAGTCCAAAAAATATGCCTCACTGACACCTCCGACGGTCACTTTTTGTAAATGCAATGGAGTCTCTTGAGGCAAATGTGGGTCTAATAACGCATATTTTGATATCTTATTGACAAAGCCATGAAGCCATCATCGCTGAAGATTCATCTTCAGGATTCTCTTCAAACGTCCAAGAATCGAAAAATGTTCGCCGCATCACATGATCAAGAGCTTCAGTTCTTAAGTTATTTGATCTTGGAAAGGTTTAGGCCAAGATCTTTACGCATAATTCGACACAATGTTGACAGACAGATTCCCAATTCCTGTGATCAGCATGGAATCGATTGGCTTATTTCGAACTACAGCATTTTTAGGAAGATTCAAAAGCTAATATAGAATGCACAGCCTCTTTGATGGGATGATTATTTCGACCGAAAATTGATGTTTTGACATTGACAGTTCAAAAAAGTTTAATGGTGCGTTTGTATTGAAAAACCTTTTATTAAACTTTCCCGTATATATAAAAGAATAGAAATATTTATAACACAATTTTTAATTCTAATAAAAATTAGATTCGCTGATGAAAATATATATTTACAGGGCATTAATAAGAAAAATTAATAAATGGGCGTGATGAGTTATATAAATGTCAATGCATGTAATTTGTAGTTAAATTATGCTGAATATTTTTTGGAAATATTAGTATCATTGAGACGAATATAATTACAGAATACACACGGGTAGATCCAGTAAATGGAACTAAGTCTGCCATTGACTAAATTCTTGTAAGTAAAACAGATGGGCCAATTAGCTTTACAGTAATCGAAAGTGTGATAACTGACTATTACCCATTGTAACACACTTGATATAATAGCACAAGGCGTGAAAATTGATAAAACCACATACACATATGTAACAGAAAAATGAACCAGCTCATTTGTGAAGAAAACTGGGAAAACGTTTCGAATGAAAATAATGCCGAAAGTATACAGTATGTGAAACTCGTATTCTTACACCACCATTTCGGAGGAGAAGTAGTTTTTCAAACCAAAAATTTAAAACATAAATAATTGAAATATAATTCTTATAACTAAGAACTAATAAATTTAACAAAAAGTGGTAAAAAATATAAAATTGTTAAAGAAATGACTCGAAATTTATATTTTTTCATTTTTCTTAAACAAAATCCATATTCGTACAGATGGCAACTCAGAATAATTCTCTTAAGAGAGGAATTTCACCGTTAGATTGGAAGTTTTCTTCAATTGAATTGTTTGTGAAACGTAACAAATGTCACTTATTCAAGATCAATTCGGGTCGTAAATCAACTGAACTCTCTAACGACTTAAGCGAATTAGTTGTTGGTTTGCACAAAGATGGTAAATCTTTACGCAAAAATAATAAAAAGAAGTGTACCTACAATTCAATATGTGGTAAATATATACAAAAACTGCGGCCGCTTGAAAAAAAAGCGAAACCCAAACAGAACGAAGTTTAACCAAAGACATCGATCGTTTTTGGCTCCCCAAATCCGTAAATACGAGTACTCTGGTAGAAGTGGTGTTAAACTGCGTCCATACCCTCATAAATTTTTTGAAGTAACTGAAGTACACATTCTGTGGGAAAACTAGATTTTAGAACTCGAGTCGCTGATGGTAACCTGTTCTTGAGCCATTTTAATAGACAAAAACGGATAGCCAAAAAGTGTATTTATAAGAAATTGAAGTTCTGAAGCAGAGTAATTTTTGTGCAATTTTAATATTAAAGTACCGGATGGACATGTTAAGCGTGAAATCAACACAAGCCTAAAAAGGCACAATCTTCTGCCTACATATATATATATATTTGAAAAATATTTGATTAATGTAAAATATGATTTTCTGAAAAATATCGGCATGTACGAATACGAGTTTTGCGTACTGTATAGCAAAAACTAACCTGTAATTGGCCAAAATTTTATTAACTATCAGTCTAAGTCAAAACATCTTAAAGTAAAATAAAAGTTAAACCCGGATGACGCCAAGTTCGATTGCCAATTGTAGACAAAGGGTTCAACTTTGTAGACGTTGCAAAAACAGCAGATTAAACAAAAGATACGAGTCTGAAACACGTTAGAAATAAAATAAATAAAGAGAAAATAATATAAAAATCAAATTTCAATAAAAACCAATTAAAGCAAGTAAGAGCTGACTCCCGCAAGAGATGGTAATTAATAAATCGAATAATAGAAGGGCAAAAACTTATTATTGACGAAACGATGTCAATAAAGTGTGCAATCAATATGCACACCTACTCGCGACACAGATTGTGAATAAAATTAAATCAGTGTAATACTGCCACATCGGTTCATGCAAATAAAACCGTAAAAAACTCTACCTTGCCAATCTCATCTCAAACACACCTGTTAAATGCATTCAGTCATTCGTTTGCTGATGCAAGATAAATCACCAGGTATCGCCCAACAAATTTGACAACCTCAGCTTGACATGAGCAAAAATTCCTTCAGCTCTCAAAACTTCCGTGGCAAGGCCAATATATACATGCAAATGAGGAACAAAAAATCAAATAAAAACCAATTTCGATTCTTCCAGTTGTTAAAAAATGGATCGTATCCACAACAGTCTGTACGACTCTCAAAAGAACAAAAGTTCCGGAATACTTCTGTATAAATGAAATCTTAAATAGAAGCCGTCATGTTCTAGTATTGTTCACGGACTTTACTTAAGTTTTTAACATCCTGAAACATTTCAACCTTTTAAAATCTCTACAGCGTATGAATACAATCTCTACAACAGGCTACTTTGTGTTAAAATGGCGTGTTGGGTACGATGAAAGGGGTTGAACATGGATTCCATCACAAATCAATGCTGAGTTCAATTCTTTTCATTCTCCATACGAACGCGTTTCTTCGCAGAGTGTTCCCTTTGCTTTTGTTGATGATACTCGTACGATACTATAATGTATAAGGAATTCAATGGTAACGTCATGTGAATAAAACAAAAGTGATGCAATTCTAGTTTTAAATGATGCATATCCGAGTAAAACTCGGAAGCGACGACTGCAATTGTAACTCGAATGAAATCTAAAATTTTTCGACAGATATAAATACGAGTATTTGGGAGCTGTAATTGACTGTCATTGTCTTCGACATAGTCGCATCGAATGGATCTAAAGAAGGCTTTATAGGCGCTGCCCCGTCTGAAGTACCACTCCACGGTGACGATCCTGAAGTATATATACTACGATACAGAGAAATAAGTGAAATAAAATTAAAAAAAAAACTAAATTCTAAGATCTCTGAGATCAGATGTTCAGATCAGCTGAAAAATGGAATATCATCATCGATTGCTCGATCCACAAACATGAGACCCCAAAACTTTGCCAACTATAGAGGTAAAAGTCTCCTCCACATTGCATACCAAATATTATCTGCCATATTGTGTGAAACACTTCGTCAACAACCTGCCTGGGCCGTTTCCTAGCTCAAATCCCGGCCGTAGCCAGTTTTGAATAAAAATCGACTTCATGTTGTCGCAGCATCAATGTCACTGCGTAATCTATAAAACCAGAGATAGAGCGACAGCTTACACCCAAGGGCAACGATCCTTTAACATGATGAAACTGAAGATGCATTTGAGATTCATGTCCGTGCAAATTGGGTGGGTAAGAAAGTAATTTTGGATTGCCTTATGTTTGTTGATTTTCGCTTTGGCAATGCAATGATTTTTTGTTGACACTTTGTAGTTGGCATTTCAAGTTTGCTTTAGAAGCAAATAGAGCTTAACACGGGTGCATAAGCGAATAGGGCATAAGCGAATATTTTTTACATATTTTGTTTGCATTTGGTTTAATAAATTCTGTTCTGGCGAAATTTCTCCTTTAAAGGTGGCCAACCTTCTCGGAGACCAACTGCAGTTGATAATGACCAATTAAAAGTCAGAACGTCACACACAATAACTAAAAATCACTTAAAATTCATAGTGATGGATGGTAGCATAACATTCCCGGTTCCTTTATCTAATAGCTGTTGTCACCTGTAACCGATGACAAAAAAACAAAAAAAAAAAACAAAAAAACACTGTGGCGCTGGCAGCCCGGTACGGGCCATGGCCTACGGTTTATCGCAGAGTCCGAACGGCACTCCTTAGAAGCTCTTTCGTAGGCAATTTTACTTTCGGGAGTTTGCCATTGCCCACCGAAAGGGTGATGGCGATTTGAAAAATTCTTGGTGACCCAAGAATTGGAATTGAACCCAGACTCTCTGCGTGATAGTCCAATGAGCTAACTATCACGCCATCGCCATCTCTGACAGTTGTGTTAAAAGAATTGTATGTGCATATAGACCTGCTGTTGGAAAATCGAAAGTGAAACTTTATTGCTAGCTTAGCACTTCCATACATACCAAACCCCTGACGAACAGCATCTTTATACCTTTAATCCAGAAAAGTGATTAGAATCTCACCGATAAAGTTTCTGATTTATGTTCAAAAGCATAGACTGAAATATATAACTTCATCTCCGCAAGATTGTTTTGCAAATCCTATGTCCAACCCTCAAAAATGGATGAGGGTGCTCTTGTTTGCTTTGAGAGAAAAATTCTGCGAGTGATCTCCGGTCTCATCTGCATTGACTGTGAGTGGAGGAAGAGATACAACGACGAACTCTATGGACTGTAAAGCGACATCGACTTAGCCGGAAAAGTGAGGATCCAACGAGTGAGATGGGTGGATCATGTAGAGAAGAATTGACAGCATCGCTCCGGTCCGAAAAGTTTTCGAATCCGCCCCCGAGGGACAGCGCAGTAGGGAAAGACCGAGACTCAGGTGGCGCACGCAAGTTGAAGGGTACCTCAGCCAGCTTAGCGTGCGAAACTGGAGGCAGATAGCAAAAGGTCGAGCTAGGTGGAATCGCTTGTTAACTTAGGCCTAGGTCCACCCCGGACTGTAGCACCACCTAAAGTAAGTAAAGTATGCCCAAGATGCAAAACGTCTAAAAACGCGGAACGTGTTGAGCTGAATTGAAGCGCGCTCTGCGAGTACAAGAAAAGACGTACTTTTAGTGTTTGCATCGACATTTAAGGAACTTTCAATAACGCACATTTTGGCGACATGTGTCAATCGGCCAGACAACCGAGAGTCACTAATGATTGCAGATTCCGATTGCAGCCAAAATATATAAATATATAACGAAACAAGGGTTGTTCACAGAGCAGTGTTCTATCTCCATTGCTATTATACGAGAATATGTAAAGGGTGCTGGTTGGCTTTCAGCTTAACGCTCTCAGTGTTTCTAACCTGCATACTCCGAAATGTGCAGATTATGTAGCCATGCATGCTGGATCTTTCTGTGTGACTGCTCTTAAATGCAGGAAGTCCTTGGGGGACTTTGAGTTAATTCCCTCAAACCTGAGGGTCTAATCCTTACGGGAACGAGGAGCTTGACTAAACTGAGCATGGCTGCAGATATCACGACTCTCCAGGCGCAAAAAACCAAACGAATTCTTTTAAAATTTTCAGGGAGTTCAACGCCTTTCTTACTCTCCCTACACGGAAAGGTTGCATTATGGTATTATAGGGGCAACCTATGCCCTTGATAAGAACCTCAGTGTTCTATGTATAAGACCCTTCCCACAATCCAAACCTTCAATTATTTGTCTATTTTGGTGTAGTCTAACCTGCGCTCTCTTCTCCAAATCTAGCAAAAGTCAATTTGTTCTAAAATCTGTGCCCTGGCCTGCAGTGTGTAACTTATGCCCTTCAGAATATGTTGCCTAGAATCCGAGTATAATAATCCGTTGACGTCACCTCTATACTTGAGTATGGCAGATAGGGACAACAGAAAGCCAGTTAGTCGCATCAGCCTACGTATAGCATGATATCGGAAAACAAGCATATGTTACACTTCTCGTTTACACCAATCCATTAAAAATCAATTTAAATCACTTTTTTTATTAGACGTTGCATGATCCATCTGCTAACATCTGTGTCGTCGTCAGCCTTCAAATTTTCTTTTCTTTTTAGATTTTCTTGAAGGGTACATCGACTAAGTAACGCGTCATTGGTTAACTTAACAAATTGAGGAATTTGTTCACCCTCCCCTGGACGTAATAAAAAATTTCAAAAACTTGTTAAACAAATTCTACTTCCCCTTTTGTGTTTATATTTATAGATTTCCATCTCCCCAAAAAAGAATTTTCTCTCCCCAGTATCACAATCTCAAACAATTTTCCATTTTCTTTTTTAATTTAGATTTCGCAACTCGTACTCGTATTTAGATTTTTTTCTTTTTTAAATCAACACCAACAAACTTATTCTAGAACTACGTACAGTGAATTATGTTGAAACAATAAACAATTGCCAGAACGATTGCGAGTGCGATTGCTAGTATGGGCATGAGCATGAGTACTCATAAACAAATTGTGATGAATCAGAGGAATAGAAACAAGCACTTGTACAGCGATTAGATGAAGCGCCGCCGATCCGATCAGATCAGATCGTATCTAATAGGATCAGATCAATTGCCATGGGAAATTCAGAAATCCTACAACATCAACAACAATTCTCACTGAACTTTCTAAGAAATTGTCGTTCGCTTGGTGGAAAATTCCAAAGAATCCCTTGTACGACAAGTTGCGGTCGACTGCATGTAAATCACAAGCAGATATTCCAGCTAGAGGTGGAGATACGACTACGAATACGAGTATGAGTACTTGAGGAAAAGAAAACACTCTTCACAGTGGGGTGTTAAGATTTTTATTAACACTCTTCGATTGAGAATTAGCTGTGTGTTCCCCATAGCTCCTTCAATGGGCTGTGTAAAAACACCCTGTTGGAACAGAGGTATGTGCCATATGCTTTCCATCAAACAGAGCGGACAGAGGAATACCAACACACCACACCCGTGACCCATATGCCACTCAAGCCCGTGAGCCATTCGAAAGGCAGGGTGTAAAAGGGGGCAAGTTGTCAAGAATCGAGAATCAAGTATCTAGGAGGCTATTGCTACCATGAGTGGAACGGATAACATCGTAAACACTACTTTTTAATTACTCCGTGTTGCTTTGGCCAGTCGTATTGTATTGGAGTCTCGTCATTTGGAAAACGAGCGTAACAATCGAAAAAGACCAAAAGGAAAGGAAAAACATCCACCAGTCCATAGCACCCACACATATCGCACTCATTACGTATTCAAGAGACGAAGAGAAAAATCACACCAACATCTTGAGCATTTTTTTTTCGGGGGTCTTAGTAGATCCGTTTGCCTGAGCTGACATCAGTCGAATCTAACAGTGGTCACGTGCTGAGTGGACTGAGTACCAGTGCCGCCAAAAAAATTCTAATTCAAATTTTCGGCAATTTTCAGTGAGATAATTACTTTGATTGTTCTGTATACGCGCATACGATTTATTTCGGATTTTAAGTATCGAACGAAACCATTAACAGTTCGCTTGTTAGGTGAGGTCACGAAAAGCCCACACAGAAAGTCGCGCTTAATGTTTTAACTTAGAACTGGCACTGATATTGAATGACATAACTTAGTAAGATAGTCGTATCTGTGAGATGCAATTCATGAATTGAAGTCTTGTTACTGAAGGTCGAGCTGCAGTTCAAGTAGGAGGTGTTAAAGACTTTGTTAAAGAGGTTCGTAAATTCAAGGACACCTTGATTTGATGAATGAAAGTGTGGGATACAAATTTCAGAATTTTTTCTTAAAGAAAAACAATTTTTGATTCTCTTTTCTTATTTTTGGATTTTATGGAAATTTTAATTTTTTTTTTTTTTGTTTTCGCAAAAACCGATCTGAGAGGTTAAATTGTGGTGAACTTTATGTGTTTTGTGTACTCGAGTGTGATGTTTTTGTGGAAAGATATACAAATCTCAGCTGGCAGCATAATGATGAGTGCTTGTTTATTTATTAAAGAAAATTTTTTAAATGGTTTTGTGAGTTTTTTTGTTTTTAAACGCGCCACATGAAAAATAGTGATGCTGTCATGTTTTAATGACTTCAGTCTATGCGGTTGGGAAGTTAGAAAAAAAACGCGTGCAAGGTGCAAATTAAAAAATTGATGACATCATGCTTTGAAGATTGTTTAACTTAGTTTATGGCTGAAACCTAGGATTATTACAAAATTTACATACAATCATTTTTAAAGTTTAAGAAAATAATTTGTAGATCTACAATATCTCTCCGTTGTTTCGGACATTGTTTCACAGTGAGGTATAAGGAGTGCACTTCCGGGCAAAGAAGAGTTCGCGGACACTGCAACTTAACATCGCCTTTTGACTTTTGCATGTTACTGGCGGGCGAGAATATGGCCATCGGTAATTGCTTAGTCTTAAAGATATAACTTTTTTTTATCAGAAATGATGAGATATTTTATTTCTGCGGTTGGCGCAATGTACTAAGGACGGCATGGTCAGAGTTACGGAGTTGTAGTACATCGAAAAAATATCTATAATATTTATTCTTCGTCAATCCACTTTGTTCTTTTGATTAAAATTAGTTTTCGGAATACTTGTCAAATTTTTTTATAACGATGTTGTTGACCTCTAAGGTCAAGTTATATCTGATTATCGTGGTCGGTCGGTTGTTGTAGTTTTTTCAATTTACTTTGATCCAACTTTATTTACGGCCAAACATTTTTCGTCGCCTTAGATTCAACAGTTACTAGGCACAAGTGACCGATGTTACTATTATTCGGCCTAATGAAAACTTGTACACACGTTTGAATTATTATGCTTCTGGTGTTGACGCTTAGGTCCCACCCAGTTATTTAAAGAAAATGTTGGAAATCCCATAAGATTGTGTCGCCTTGGCTAAAGCTTTTTAAGACATTAAACAACTCGGTGAAGTCTTTACCAATCTCGGTGGAATAGTATGTATCCTTCATCATAATCCTACATAACCGAACAAAATTGGCAGGAATACCAAAAGTAGACATAGTTGTCTCTATAAGTGTGTAAGGGTTTGATCTTATAGGTCAGATGTAGCATGAAAAGGTGGTCGGTAATGGACTCTTCTGTTCCAAAACTACATCGATACGAGGGTAAAGTAAAAAGTTCGCGGCCTGATAATGAAAGACTGCGATTTTCAGTAAAAAAAATGATTTTATTTTTCTACATTGACATTGACTTTAACACACTTGGTCCAGGGTTTCCCTTACATCAGTATTTCTTTCTAGAAGTGAGAGTCTGGAAGGGTGTGAAAATATTCATCTACGGCCCTCTTAACTTCTTCATTATATGCGAAGCGCTTTTCAGAAACAAATTTCTTCAAGTTTTGGAGCAGATGGAAGACTGAAGGTGGCAAATCAGGAGTATGGGGAGATGGCCGAGAATATCGTATCCCAAATCTCCGAGTTTACCCATCGCCAAGCACCCTTGTGTACAGGTGCATGGTCCTCATGAAAGACGATTCCTTTATTCTTTAAGCCAGGGGTCTTCTCGCGAATTTCGGCATCAAACTGGTCAAGAAGGTTGGAGTAATTTGCTTCAAGGTAACCAATTAATAGAATCTTCTTCGCATCCCAAAACACGACCTTTCCGGCAGATGCGATCGACTTTGCTTGCTTTGGCGCTGAACCATTGCTTCGTCTACTGTTACGTTTCTGGCATATAGTGGTGAACTCATGTCTCATCCATGGTGAGAAATCGCCACACAAAATCGGTCGGATGCCTATTCAATAGGTCCTAAGATTGCTTTCCATTCCGACAGATGCGATCGACTTCGCTTTCTTTGGCGCTGAACCACCGGCTTCCACCTATTGCTTTGTCTGCTGTTTCGTTTCGGGTGTGTAATGGTGAGCCCATGTCCCATGTATGGTGAGAAATCGGCGCACAAAGTCGCTCGGATCCCTATTGAATCGGTCCAGAGATTGCTTTTAATAATCATTCAGCAAATGCGGCACCCACCTGCGCAGAGCTTTGCATCCCCACGTTTTTGTTTACGATGTTTCTCAACCTTTCTTCCGATATCTGCACAGCCTCAGCTATCTCACTTCCCTTCACTCGCCTATCGTTTTAAACGATATCATGCACTTTTTCGACGGTTTCGGGTGTGATTGCGGTTTTTGGCCACCCTTCACATGAGTCATCTTTGAGGGAAGTGATACCACGTTAAAATTCGGTTTTGCACATTCACAGAGGCCTAATCAAGTCCCTTTGATCTTCCTTATTTTCTCAAAAGACGCTGTTTAACTTTTGTATTCTTGTGATGCTCACGTGCAGCCTATGTTCTTCTTTCCTCTTGTTCCACATGTATGTTCCACGTGTCTCTTGTTT
The DNA here is from genome assembly GCA_928272305.1 of Volucella inflata. Lineage (NCBI taxonomy): Eukaryota > Metazoa > Arthropoda > Insecta > Diptera > Syrphidae > Volucella > Volucella inflata. The sequence goes on from OV743719.1 coordinate 71,744,560, forward strand.
AGCTGTATAAATATTTATGCGAATTTAAATTCATTCATGACCAACGCAAGAATTTCATTATAGTGAACGGGTAAGAACCAACACATCATATTGCTACTACTGTTATGACTTACTGATATCATCGAGACTGACTTTCGGCTCGTGCTGTTGGTGGCAATAAACTTCTGCTGAGTTACATGAACGCTTGATTAATAAAGCCAATGTGATAGCGACTTGCAGCTTTTCGACGTCGAGCATCTACAATATCTTTATCAGTATCTTGGATACAAAAATTCCCGAGTGTCTCAGATTAATGTTGGCTTTTCGGAAAAACCATGATGATAATGATAGCATAATAACAGCACTGGTCGCTAACCAGTGATCATCAAACTCGCAAAACAAGCAGTCACCAAAACTTGTCAATTTATAAAAAAAATATAAAATTTATTGAACGTCTTTCATGTTTTGGCATGGAACATTATCCTGTTGAAAACTAAATCGACAAATACGCAGTGCTCCAATGTTCAGATGGCAGATTCTACATCTTTATTTTGCAGAAAAAACATTCGCGGATGATAATATGTTCAGCTTTCTAAACCATCTATCTAAGACAGACGTTAAACCTCTGTGTTGAATCCCTTCTTCCATCCTCAACATCCAGGTTTAACGTAGATTTTTTCTACCAGTAGTTTCCTCACTAAGTCTGCAGAAGATCGCTCTTTGAAGATCGATTCTTCTTAAGCCATTCTTATGATTCTTATTCCGTTCCACAGTATGTAAAGACAAATCTCGCTAATAACCAAGGAAATTGCGACAAAGATATTGACCATGGAATCAGCGTGATTGTCTAAATGATATCAAAACTGCGCAGTATTTTCTCAAAGAATATGTTACCGAAATACAAGTAGATTACACTCTTCCACTGCTGGAAAAACGGTCCAACGCCATCCTGTTGATCCTATTTGCAATATATTACTAAAAAGGCTAAACAGAAATCTTTATTACCGATTCCTTGGAAGTGACAAGTAAAAGTTTTTTTTTTCAACTTAAGACGCCCTTGAACTTGCATTAATCACTCGCAGATAACACTGCAGTCATAAAGTCTATTAGTGAGAATATGTATTCCGTCACTCAATCTAGTTTCACTTTCCATTGCTGAATACCATGACTAAGAAGACGATAACAACAAACAAAAATACTGACTGTCCCTTGAGATTCAAATTCCGTCATTCAGTAGCTTTGCTATGTATGTTTTGGTGAACATGGCAATTACAATAAGAGAACTACTTATCATTTTCTTATTAATTTCTGTAGAATCTATGAAAATTGGTTATCTTGTCGCCTTTTTTGAAGATAAATCACTGAGCTGGCAAACCATTGAATTGCGCGGTCAATTCTAAAGGAATTACAATCTCAACCAACCCAGAACTCTGTGGCACAAATTGGGGGTTCCAAACGATAAGAACATTATGTTGCTACTCCGTATATCTATTATATGTACCAGCAATTGGTCTCGCTGCTTTAGAGAATGATGTATGATCTTCGAAAAATTACTGCGTTTTGAAAATAATCTTACAAAAGATGATTGAACTTTAAGACTGCTGTTTTGTCGCATTTCTATTTATATGTGTAACGTAGATAGCGTAGTGCAGACAAGTTATTGGTTGCATTGTTTTGTATCTACAAATTCCATCTGAATCTTCACCGATTGTGTACACCAACACTTTTTAACAGCAGTTTCAGGAAGAGCTGAAAACCAATGATTAACTTACAAAAATATTTACAAACAGATACTTGAAGAATGACACAGATGAAACTTTGAAGCAGGAGAAATAAAACATCTCAGTTTAATAGTTACCACTTTAAAGTACATAGATTATGTGGATATGCCTTAAATAATATGACCATTTTCTGTACAGAAATTTACCTATCCGAGGCCCAAATTTTAAAGAGGTTAAGTTGCCTGGGATTAAATTGAAAACATATTTTTCTATTCGAAACTAGAGACGTCAAAGACTTAAAAACCTAAATAAGACATTGTAGATCAATGCATATCATACGCTGAGTTCATAATTGTCAAAGTTGCTGCAGTAAATATGAGGCAGCACTTTCAGAAAACCTTTATGAACGCAAATTTAATTGCACTATTGCAGAAATCAAGCAGCGCTAGCATCGTCGTTCATAAATGTAGAGAATTCCTTTCGACGTAAGTTTTTTTAATTTTTGACACCATCCAGTTCAAAAATTGTTTTGTAATATCGGCTTTGTCGTGAGGGGAAGTCGGGGAAATTTTTTAAAATATCCGCTGAAACTTTTCCCCACAGAATAGATTTCTTCTTTTTTCTCGCCAAAAAACCTGGCTCGAAAGCCAGCCGAATCGTCACCAGCAGTTTGGTGTCCTCGCTTGGCCATTTTTTCGATTCGCAAGTTCCCAAAACATTTATTAGAATTATCAACAAATCATTTGAAACTATGTATATAACATTTTATTTGATTAAATAAAGAAATGTTAATAAATTGTACTCACATTTTTTCTCTGCAGTTTTTCAGCAGCAAAAAAACACTGACTGCAAACTTGCACGACTTTGACAGAAAATATCGCGCCCTAAATGCCAAATTATCGTAAACGAAATTTTAAGGAAAATGAGTTAGTGATGCAGTTCGATAGTTTATTCGATTACGCGTCTTTCTGCATCATTGTTTTTTTTAATAAGGCACTCCAGTTATAAATTACAGAGAAAACTAAATTTATAATAAATTATTTATTACAGCTTCATTTTAACCAATTCACGTTATCGGTCAAATAATTTTGCTGTTTCTCTGTGTTCACTTCGGCCAGCAGTTTCTTAATATTTTCATTTTATAGTAAGCGCCAAAATTTGATATTGGACGGGAAAACAATGACCGCCAAAATATCGTAAACGCCAAAAACAAACGACAATTTGACACCTGAGCGCCCGCTTTATTATCACATAATCGTATTTACGAAAACGTAATTAAATACTAAAAATTAAACCTCAAAAAACAAGAAAAGCCTCTTCTCTAAAAATTTCATTTTGTCGCTTACGATAATTTGGCGGTTAGAGCGCGATATGCTGTCATTTTACATTTATGAACACATAGCGCTGCCAAACTTATGCAGTAATATTGCAGTTCGACTGCAATAATGAATGAAAATTCTGCAGTACTGCGGTAAATGAAATGAACTCAACCATAATCATAATATTTTTTAGTTTGCAAAGATTCTTATCTTATCTATTCTTTCCAAGTCTCAAATTCTTCCAATCAATATTTTTGCATCGTTTTCTTTTCCAATTAACTGGTATTGCCAACAATTCTGAAATACAGTTTGACTTTATTTTTTGTACTGACGGGAAAAGATGCATTCAGCGAGCAATCACCATTTTCCGAATCTGTGACACTCACCTCTATCCTTCAAGTTATAGGGTTGTACCACATGATAACATGTCCGATTTTATAGTAAAAATGTAAAAGCCAATATTATTTTTCCGTAAATATGTATTCAATCAAATTAGGATCCGTTGGCGTCTATGACCTTCTTCCTACGTGATACAAAGACAAATATTCCTCTTTCGTAGAAGTGCTAAATTTTTGAGGAAATGCAATGTTCTGCTCGGCTCCGAAAGACCTTTTGCCGACAAAATGAGTCCAGGTTGCCGGAAAAGATGGTAATCCATTGGGTAAATATCAGGAGAGTACGGTGGATGCGGAAGAATTTCAAATCATAACTGCAACAGTTTCTGCACCGTTACTTGTGAGGTATAGGGTCTAGAATTGTCATGCAAAATGATCAGACCGTGGCTATTGACCAACGCAGGTTGCTTTTTAGCCAATTTGGCATGCAGTATGTCGATTTACTTACAATATTTGGTAGCGTTTATCGTTTCTCTTGGGAGATGGCGATGGCGCGATAGTTAGCTCATTGGACTATCACGCAGACAGTCTGGGTTCGATTCCTGGCTGGGTCATCAACAATTTTTCAAAATCGCCATCCCCTTTCGGCGGGCAATGGCAAACTCCCGAAAGTAAAATTGCCTACGAAAAAGCTTCTAAAGAGTGCCGTTCGGACTCGGCGATAAACTGTAGGCCCCGCTCCGATGTGACAAAAATGAAAACATGAGCAACACAAATGAGTGTCAAGAAGCTAGGCCATGGCCCATACCGGGCTGCCGGCGCCACAGTGTATGCGTGTGTTTATCGTTTCTCCTGTTTGAAGAAATGAAAAGTGGATTGATTTTTTCGATGCCCACCAAATTGTCACCATAACCTTTTTTTGGTGAAGATCGAGCTTGAGGGTGTGTTTTGGTTTTTCATCTGCATCCAACCACTGCCCAGATCTTTTACGATTATCATACAGTATCGACCTTTCACAGGTGACTATCCAGTGCAAAAACGGTTCAGTTTGGTTTCTTAATGTAAGCGACGTGCAGATTTCCAGGCTCCGCAGTTTTTGGGATTCGTTCAGTTCATGGAGTACCCACTTATTGAGTTTCTTTACCTTTCCTATGAGAGAAAGGTGCCGACTAATTGTCATTGGGGGTACTCCCATGCTTTGTGGAATCTCCCGCACCGATTTTGTTGGGTCCGCATCCACCGTTGCTCTTAAAACATCGGCGTCAACTAATATTTCCGGCTTTCCATGTGGTGCATTTTCGAGGCTGAAATCTCCCGAACGGAACTTTCCAAAGCAACGTCGTATAGTGCGTTCGTTTACAACTAAATCCTCGAATTCGTCATACATGTTTTTCATTGCCAATGACGCATTATGTCCCATGTTAAATTCGTAAAGGAAAAGCGTTTGAATTTGAACTGCCGACAGCATGATAAATAATTCCTAAAAAAAAATAAACGTACTTATAACGAATGAGCGAAAATCGGACATTTCATGTAGTACAACACAATATCTGTAAGTCGGAGAAATAGCATTCTGCCTTAACGCTGCCTTAAAACTAGCAGATTTGCTTAATTCCTTACCAAGTAGCTTAGTAACCACTTCCGAAACCCTGTTCAGAACTAAAGGGTTTTCCAATAAGGACTTGAAAACTTTTTTTTTAAATAAAACGCAAACCATTTGAGATATTTCAAAAATTCTATTATCGGCTTGAAGTACAATCAAAACATTTATGAATGGAACTCGACTTCGTTCATATGGCCACTGCGGGCACGTCTGCAGCGGTCGATTCGTTGGACCCAATTTTCAACGACCCGGCCACACATTTCGGCCGAAACGGCCTCTATTTCGCGTTCAATGTTGGCTCTGAGCTCTTCCAACGTCGTTGGCTTGTTGGCATAAACCAATGACTTAACATAGCCCCACAGAAAATAGTCAAGCGGCGTTAAATCGCACGAACGAGGCGGCCAATCGACTAGCACATTTCTTGAGATAACACGCTCACCATACTTACTCTTCAATAAATCGATTGTAACGTGTGCTGTGTGGCTTGTGGCACCATCGTGTTGAAACCACAAGTCGTCCATGTCCATATGTATGCGTGTAAACCAAGATCCATACGCAAAATACGCCATAATGTGGTCTGAGCGATGCCCAATTCTTGAGAACGCCGCGAAATTGACTGATTTGGATCGTTTGCTACGGACGCTTGAACAGCAGCGATATTTTCGATACTTCGACCAACCCGTTGTTTCACTGACACGGCAACATCACATCACACAACGAATATGTAGACTCAAATTTTTGCACTAAACTTGTTATTGCCTGTCTACTCGGACGAGAATTATGACTGGAAATTGGAGTTAACGCTCTTAAAGTTGCAGTCACCGACTCCGAATTTCGGTAGAAAATTTTTATAATTTGCAGACGTTGCTCGTTCGTGTACTTCACCATGATGAAAATGTTGAGTTTACTGAATAAATTGACAGTGACAGTTTGATGATTAGTGAAAGAGTGCGTTCATAAATTAAATTCAAAGTTGTCAAGTACCTATTGGAAAATTCGACATTTTCCTTGCTTAAGCAGTTCCCCATGAACATCATTATTTTTGATAAATATTATTAATTCGATTTGAAAATTTGAGATAACTATGTACCTATATAACCCATTGACCATGTCGAGGTTTGGCATATTTGCCAAACTCGTTCGTGTGTGCAGAATGACGTTTGAGAACACTCGCTGCTCCATCAAAGTCAGTGATAACTTAACCAAAACCTTCGATGCTAACAAAGATTTTAGACAAAGTGATGCATTGTCATGTGGCTTCTTTAACATAGTACTTGAAACAATGGTGCGGGACGCAAAGCAAATACCGGAGGCACAAGTTTTCAAAAGTCTCTTTAACTACTAACGTACGCCAAAGATATTTACATAATTGAGAAAATTTAAGCGGGATGTCACCATTGCGTTCAATAGCATTGAAACAGATATTGCCAAGATGGGTTAAGCCGTAAATGAAGGTCAATCTGTCTTCTAGAAGTGACATACAACATCGACGAATTAGATAGAGCGCCATAGGGGACAACTACAATATAATTTTGAGGTAGTAAACGACTTTATCTACCTTCCTATAGATTCTGCCAACAACTCCTCAACAGAAATGAAACGGAGAATCGCTCACGCCAATCGCTGTTCTTTTGCGTTAAGTAGGCAATTGAGTAGTAACGATCTATCGTGAAAACCTGAGGATACATACCAATGCTCTGTCCTTTAAGCTCAACAGTATTTAAACCATACACGACCTCCCAAGTATACCCCAAGTAAGTCACCTCCATCGAGCAACTAGACATTGCTCTGTATAGTTCGTCTCAATAGATGCTGTTATATGCGTCCCTGAAATCGATGAATAGGTGTTGGTCTACATTGTTGAAAGGTTCATTCTGCCTGACAGCGATATTCAGTCGGTCATCTACAGAAATTATCTTTCCAAATCCTCAGCATCGACTGCGACTCGACACCGATGTGTCCTTGTTCGTCAGGCTTCGGTTCGGGGCTTGTGTCACCTAAAAATGGTTCCATTGACAGTTCAATGCTTCGTCAGAATTTTCAACGGTTACACAAGCTTCCATGATGTTGGCAACCGAATGGTTATCTAGTGAAAGTTCTACAGTTGTTCAAACGCATCCATCCATATACCATTCGTATAATCGTAAATATTTCAGATCAAAGTATAATAAATTCTTCCAGAATTTATTTAATAATTTAAAATGAAATTAAAAAGCTTCATCTCACAATAATTTCATTAACAATGCAATCACCGTTCTCTTGTCCAGCGCAAAGCAAAAAAATTCTTTATAAATCTACCTTGCATTTATGCCTAATTAAAATGTGTTAGTCATTCGTCAGATTCTCACTTGTCACTCAATCTACAAACTCATATTTGCACACAATCAATGCTATGATAGCATCGAAACTAAATTTCGACTCATGATTAGATGTCGTCATCGTTTCGCATTCACTGTTCTCTCCAAGTTGAATTGCACGCCCTAGATAACAAAAAAAAAATATATATATATCACAGTATCTTTGACTATGTCACCCCTTAATCTAACCCAATTTTCCACGCAAAACATTATTCGCAAAGTGAGAAAGTGATAGTAGTAGTGCTAGTACTAGTCCTGTATTCGTTGTGGCTACTGGGGTCGTCGTCGTCGCTGCAAAGTATCGCAACTTTTATAGAACATTTTTTTATACGTGCAGCTATAGATAGTCGGACTACGATTAACTATCATAGTTCTGCAACAGCAACAGTTTTGTGTCGTGTAATCTGTCGTTAATTATGGAAAAAAATCTTTTCAAAAAAGAAATCACTTGATGCTTCTGGATCATAATGCGACACTGTTGCGCCGCGCCGGTTTACTCTAAACCCCAAGAGTTGGGTCGGAGATGTTGTTGTCATCACTGTCATTGTCGTTGGCGGACATGCGTTTAATTGAATTTTTATTGTCGCTAATAGCATAAGTCACCAGTCGGTCATCAAAGTAGACAATCTATCTAGTGAAAAATAAAAAGAAAAAATTAAAAAAAAAAAAAACCTTAACGGCTTTCTTTGGACACTCCTTGTAAGGATGACATTGTCTATCTATCGGATCGTTAAAGAATTATTTTATTTGATTTTATGGCCTAACCAAAACTGATTTGTATTTTAATAATATTTTTATTTTTTTTTTTGATTTTCTACGTTGGTCTGCGCACGGACTTCCCGTTCCCGTGCACGTATAGGTACGAGTACGAATATGTCCAAAGCGTTATATCTATGCCTCCCGAATAACTTTCCATGTACTCGTATGTACGAGTATACATAGCACTCACAGTCGAGTACACAAATGTACAAGTATCTACAAACTCTGGTTAGATTTCAATTTTTTAAGTTTCCAGCTACTATATTGACTGAGCAATTTTCCACCATTAGTTAGCCTCCAGCTACGATTGAGTACGCCGTCATCATCATCGTCGTCGTTGTTAGCGCGGTGTATAAGTATTTATAGTGCAGTCTAGTTAAGTCCAGTCCATCTAGGCCTAAAGAAGGTTATTTGACAAAAAAAATATAAAAGAAATTCTTAAAAATCTGGAAACTCCTACTTTGTTTTGGATACCAAAAGATATCGACTTGGAATAGTGAGTCTTTCCTAAATCAGGTTCGATACTAGATTGGGATACGATTACGGATACGGATATACTCGTAGATTGGTGCGTGGTGCTAGTCTTTTAGTAATAGACAGACTCTGGTGGGTTGATTTGGGTTGTAAGCATGATGTGAAGTGACTACATTTAGATACATATGGTACATCGAAAAAGTATCTCAAAATTGTGTGATTGTGTACTTTACGGAACTCCTGAATGTTTTCGATTTCTTTTTTATACTTTTTTCTTCTCTGATTGTTTAGATAAATTTTGTGAATTACTGCTTGAAACAGGGAAGAAATAAGATTTTACGCATTCAGTGGGGGGTGGTGGTAGTGTTTAATGTAATTGATTGAAAAAGATACAGTGACTCGAAAAGGTAAAAATAGTTTTCGTTTTCGACTTTTCAACAGAAATTCGTTGGCAGTCAGTATTTCAATTTAACGATCCGCCTGGAGGGTTATTTTCATTATTTTGGGATAAAAGTGAAAAAGATAAACTGTTACGGTGAACGCGTATTGGACAAGACTTGTGAATGATACATTTTGCAGTGAGATATGATTATGAGTACCCAGTCTGTGATAAAGTGATGCGGATATATCAGTCGGGGGATGTGTTGTTTTACTGAAACGGAAATTCGAAAATCAAATGCATGCACACGCATTATTCCTTTATTTTTTTTTTTTTTTTAAGACGGCAACTTCCGCTGCTATCTGGATCGTGCGATAGCTTTTATTAGTTTGAATCTGAATCTCAGAAGGAAGTGAAACTTTGTCTCTAGATTATATATTTCTTGGATTTTCTTTTTTTCTGTTTTCAATAAAAATTATTGTGCGGGACTAAAGATACTCAACTGCAGTTGGTCAGTGATTAAATGGAAACGATCTTGAAATTGGTTTTTATACATATCTTGAATTGTGCTCCACTTCTCTTTGCTTTGCGAATGATACAATACAAGTACTTGTTTGTGCATTTGGAGATGAATAATTTAAATGACCTTCAGAAAGAAACTTTTTCAATTCTCCCAAAATTTAGATTAAGAACTGTGTGAGGCATTGTACGAGTAACAGATGATCATCCAAGTGTGAAGGCACATCCATCAATTTCGCGAATGAACGATTGTGTTTTGGTTCTTAAATTGATCTAAACATATGTACAAATAAATATCATTCGTAGAAGTGCTTGTTTAAGATCTAGTGATTCATGATAGCTATTTTTCCTTTATTACTTATGTCACATTGAGCTCTGGTATTTTAGAGAAATTCTTTTGGATTACTTCGAGTATATCGGTGATAGTTCGGTCTGTAATTTGTATCGTCTTGATTTGTGAAGCCGTTCAAAGGCTCTTCCAATACAGCTCATAGACAGAGTTGTTTTCTTAAGCTAGTACTGGCTTTGATTTTGAACAAAACACATGAAATTTCATTAAATACAATTTACAGGTCCACTGTGCAAAATTCTGCAATAAGTTGATTGTCTCGTTTGCTGTATGGCATGTGGTGCCACTCTGCTGGAACTACATTTCTCCCACATTTATGCCGTTCAATCAAGAACGAAAAAGTCATTAATTATGTCTCTATAGCATTAAAACTTGACCGTAACACGGTGACTAGCTTCATTTTTGGAAGAATATGGTCCGATGACCCCCCAAACTGCACCAAACTGTGCATCTTTCGGAATGTAATGGCTTTTCTATAATCTCATGTGGATTATCTTAACTCGAAATGCGACAATTTTGTTCACTAGCATACCCATTGAGCCAAAAATGAGCCTTATCGCCGACCACAATTTTTCGATAAAATAGTTGATCCAAAGCCAGTTTGGGTCTATTTACAGAAATTTCAATGACGGTCATTCGCTTTTAATTCTTACACAAGCTGGATCTTGTAAGCCTTCAAACTAAAATCCTTTGCGTACAATTTTCCATAAAGTGGGCGGACAAAAGCCAAGCTATTGTGAACAACGTCGAATCGATAAATTTGGATGTCCTTCAACATACTCCTGAACGGATGCAATATTTTAATCGGTATGCACTCTTATGCGTCTCGTTGCCACTACATCTTTCAAACAAAATGTCGTGGAAAAACGGTCAACAATACGGCGAAAAGCGGTCTCAGATGGTCGATTTTGTCGATTTTTTGTAATATGGTGCAAATTCTCTTTTAATTTGGTGCACAAAACCATAATTTTTGAAACAAATTTCTAAAATTTGGTTAAGGTAATGAAGCTTTCATGCTATTACAATTAAAATGTAAAGACTATGGAATAAAAATGATACTGACAGTTTGCAATCTGACAATTGATTTGACAGATAGAAATGTCTGAAATTAGTACTAAGTAAGAAAAAACACTTTAGTTAGTACCTCTATTTTTTTAACAATCTTATTACAATAGAAGTAAAATCTGCTATTCTCGAGACTTATATAACAAAACTTACACGAATGAGTCCGGGAAAGCATTGGGGTTACTTTTTCCTGAATTCTTCCAGAGTCAATCTTCTTACATTTTGGAAATCTACATGTTTCCTTGCTTAATTTGTTAGTAACAAATTGTTAGTCTTTCTAGTCAAATTGTGACGATTGGGCACGGACACCATTGAAATCTTAATTTTCCAATTTTCTTCAGGACTAACTGAAGTTCAGGGCTTTGGTGATATTGACTGCCTCATACAAAATAAAAGAAGCCACATGGAAGGATTGGAGCTGAATATATGTATCTTAATAAATGCTTGCCTGACTTAAACCATGACTAGAGTATTCCTTTATTCGTCCAATCATCGACTAGAAGGATTTTCATATAAGAGGTTTCATTTTGATTTATTAACTAGACATGTATTATTAATTTTCAATGAAATAAAACTTGTTGTTCACAATGAAAAATAATAATTCATCCACCAACCTTCACAACCACATATGTCCTCTTGTCGGCCAATTTTAATCGACTTTTCGGAAAGTTTCGCCACTTTTGTTGGACATCCATATCTTTAAGGTCCACCAATAAGAATTCTTTGATCTTAATTTGATAGCGCAATGTACTCGTAATTACACCATTCTTTAAGGACTAGCGAGTAACATGCTGTGGACCTTCTTTATAATAATTGCTGAACTGTTTAAGCAAAAAATACAACATTTCTGCTTATAAATAAAGCCTTGCATATGGAAATGCATTTCTTCTTCTTCTTCTTATCCTTTTATTAACCCTTTCCTCGTTATACGAACTTATGCGTAACGAGTTTCCCATTTTTACTGCATCGCTGCTGCTCCGCTTATGGGGTTGGCTAATGTCACAGACCGCAGAACGCGTCTACATAATGCTCGGTCCTGGATCGCTTCAGTGGTTAGCCCCAGGCGTTGTTGCGCATTTGCCATCTGAGAAATCCAGGAATTCTTTTTCCGATCTCGTTTTCTTACAGTTGGAGTGACCGTAGTTGATAGTGCCTTTTTAACCGGATTTTCCGCAGATCTTCTTTGAACGTGGCAATACCAACTTATTCTATTCGCCTCAAGCTGTTCGGTTACCGAATTCTTTATATGTAGACTTCCTCTTATACGCGTAGATCTAATGTAATCGCGTTTAGTGACTCCACTAGACATCCTTAACATTTTCATTTCCGCTCATTTTGTTTTTAAACGCTTCGTACATTGTCCAGCACTGTGAACCGTATATAAGAGCTGGTCTAACAACCGTGGTGTAGAGTTTCCCCTTTAATTTAAGTGAAAATTTTCGGTCGCAAAAGATTCCCGAATTTTCGCGGCATTTCATCCACCCCACACTCACTCTGTGGTTTACGTCGTCGTCACATTTCGCTTCCATGTTAACGATTGATCCTAAGTACTTAAAGATAGTGCTTTTCGGAAGAACTATTCCGTCTAACATTATATCCGGAACAGGTCGCAACGGATGCGCAAATGGGCACGTCAAATGCTCCGTCTTTGAACGACTTATTTTAAACCCGTTTCTCTCTAGCGCATTTCTTCATGAATCTACGGCGTTCTGTAAGCCTTCGACGTTATCGCTAAGTATAACTGCGTCGTCAGCGAAGAGAATTGGCGTTACATTTGCTTCGCGCATGCAGTCTTTTAAAAGATAGTCGAATACTACGTTAAAGAGGAAAGGGCTAAGTACGCTTCCTTGATGCACTCCGACATTAACTGCAAATTCTCTCGTTAGTCCAGCAGAGCTTTTAACCGCAGTTTTCACGTTTCCGTACATGTCTTGTATTATTCTAACATACGTTTCCGGTACGTTTTGAGACCTCAGCGCGGCCCATATGAGATCCCTAGGCACTCGATCGAATGCTTTCTCGAGGTCGATAAATACCATGTGTAAATCCTTAGACGAATCTCGGTGCTTTTCCATTATTATTCATAGGCTTTGGATAGCGTCTACCGTCGATCTTCCTTCAACAAATCCACACTGGCTATTATCGAGCTTTATTATTTGCCGAAGACGTTCGTTTAAGACTCTTTCGACGATTTTCATTGTGTGTGACATAAGCTTGATTGAACGGTAGTTTTTGCATTCTCGAGTGTCGCCTTTTCCTTTGTATAATGGAACGAAGAAGCTACTTCTCCATTGATTCGTCATAGGTTGTCCACATTTTAATTTATTTAAAAGTTTCGATAGCCAAACGCTGCCGATCCCCTCCATCTTCGACCAAAACTCTGATGGAATGCTGTCTGGTCCTGCCGCTTTCCCCCGCTTCATTTTTCCAATTGCTGTACTTATTTCTTCGATTGAAAAGTCCGAAACTTCCTCCTCGAATAGACCAGCTGTCGGCACGATATCACGTGGAAACTGTTTGTTAAGCAACTCCTTGCAGTATTCAAGCCACCGGTCACAAATTTCCTTTTCATTTGTTAGTAAGCGACCGTCTGTGTTTTTGATGTATTTCGGCGAGGTTATTTCCATTGAATTTTTTCTCCTCTGTGCAGCGAGCTTAAAAATATTTGGCATTTTAGTACTGTACGACGTTTGAACTTCTTGGATAGCTTGTGTTCTATCCTCCGATCGTGAGGATATTTGTTCCAACTCCTGGTACACATTTTCTGCTTCTGCCGCTCGAGTTCGAGCCAGGACTTTCTTTGCGATCTGTTTAAGATGCTCGTATTCAAGAGCCAGTCGAGCTTTTTCGATATCGTCGCTCCGATCGCATTTTGTTCTCGCTTGGAATGCACTCTTCTTGTCGGCCACAGCTCGTTTGGTTGCGTCATTCCACCACCATGTTTCTTTGCCGACGTGATGGTATTTCGATATAGTCCCCAGATGGGACTCTCATTGCCTTAAATTATATTTTGGCCAACTTCTTGATGAATTTCATCGTTCAACACCAAATTGACTAAGTTACGACGCTGTTGATGCTGATCGGCAGACACAAACTTTTGTCTAATAAGCTAAATGGACCAAATATACGAGTACTTATATATGAGTTCAATATTCGGTGGAGTGTTGTTTGCAGTATACCTAAGTCTGTGATTTTGGCCTCACTTACCGAAACAGTATGCTGATTTGTTCTTTCTCAACATGCTTGATTTTGATTCATTGTATCCCGCAAATTATCCATTGTCGGAAGCGAGTGTATCGTCTTATTGAAAAAAAAATGGAAAGAGGAAACGCATGTTGCTAGTTTATTTTTTTGAAAGTATTCCTAATTTTTTGAATTGGCGGAAAATGAGTCTTTTCTTAAGTACAGTACGTTTGGCATCATTTAACATTAGGAAGAGATCAATTCTCAAAACCTTGTTAGCCTGCACAACAATACCTTAAAGGTCATATACAGTTAAGGTTTGAAGCATAATTCGCTATTTACTTGGTCTCATTTCAAAAAGATCATTGCTGCACTGATTATACTACCTTTTCCATATATTATATCGTTTAGATATCTCCACAGTTCTTGATATACCCTTGTATTGGTTTCACAAATAAGTTTTGTTTATAATAAAGAATTTAATACTTCACACACCATATGTATTTTTAGGCCCATGGATACTGAAATAATCAGTAACACACTTCGGGAGAGTGACCCCTTCTATCAGCCTCAAAAACAAAATACAAGAACCACTACCCTTTAGAAAATTTCATTGGCATGAAACCTAAATATATTAGGGTGCATGTGCTGAGTAGGTGGAAGATTGTCTCTTCCTCCTTCTCATCCATGCTGCTTCTGCAGAAATTATTTGTAAAAATGCAAAGGCTGGCCTTAAAGACAGTACCCATTGGACACCTATGATAGCGCTGATTTGCTTTCTACTTAGAAAGATCAAACTTTTACGGCGAATCATATCGGGTTTTGGTCGCTCGACATCTTGAGCCAACAGTCCAGCTCCGACTTGTGTTTAAAACAGCATTCAACTTTAATTTTAGTTTGTACGTAGCGATTCATATACCGATTATACCTTTTCCAGGTAGGAAAGGTAGAGTGATTATAATATTGAAGTAGGTCGTCGACCCTACAATTCTTTGGCCAGTTGTCCGACAATTCCAGATTGCTAGTTGCTGATTATTATTCAGACTAAATTGGATGCACCTGTGATCTTAAAAACATTTGCTTACAACGGCTTACAAACCCTTCTACAGTTTGTGGAAGAAGTGCTGCAGGATTTTTTAATAAAGAATTCACTAGTTCGCTATTTGGCCACCTGATGTGCTGATGACCATTTATAAAAATGCAATGATGCATATTTCAACAATGCATTCAAATGGTTAAGATTATACAAAAAGTTCGCTAAAACAGTTCGAAAAGTCAAAAGACTGATTCGAAATCAGTTTACAAATTTGAGCTATTGGTACAAGTAAGCAATGCAAAGAATCGAAATCGTACCCACTGCGTAAGCACTCCGATCCTAGGATGCAAGAACTTAAGCCTGCCATAGTACTGCAGGCAGCATAGCAACTTTACCAATTGCGTGCTTTTTCTTTTCTGGTGTGTCTATAGTGTGAAATGGATTGCGCTATCGACCCGGGATAATCAACTTAAAGACATAGATATGGCAATGTTGTGTTGTAAAATAACTACTTCGTGAATAAGAAATAGTAATCAAAATTGACTGCGAAGAAAAGGCGATTAAACACTCAGCGACCGGAGCCATTTGGAATAAAAAGTTTATTCCACCCTTGTTCAATCAATTGAAAGACTCTAAATTATTGGTATTTCTTCAAAGGTGTTCCTGACCACCCTCAGGATAAAAAGTGTATGCATTATATAAAACAAAAAGTGCCCTAGTTATAAGGTGGATCTATATTACTATTTTTCTCAAATTCGAAGGATAATAACCAAAACGAACCGCGAAATATCTGCTGAAAACAAGTTTATACAACTGACATCTGACATCTGTTATCGTGGCTGATGACGGAGGTTTACCATCCAACACTGTACATTTATATACATATATACACTGTATATTTATGTGGGTTGAGCTAAAATTGCAAGACAATTAAATATGAGTTTTTTTTCAGATCGATAACATAAACTTAACGTAAACTTGAACTTAACCCTACAGGCAAACAATATTCGTGTACACATTAATAAATGTAGAATTCAATTAATTAGTTGTAAGTGGCTTTCAATAAGTGATACTATACTTTTATTAAGGTTCTCTAGAAATTCCACTCAAATATCAGAGTCCGAGAAATTCACATGGACATAAATAAATATTTACGGAAGTTATATTTACAAGCAAAACATCTTATCAAACGAAAACAAAAAAAAAAAAAACATTTATCATTTCTGTTGCAATTTCTTACAACATGCAACGCAATTTTTTCATTGGAAATATCCATTTTCTTAATTACATCTCTAGGCACGTAAGCTTTTCGTACTATCTGCAGATTATTATTGTAGTTCGCTCTTATTAGTTAGACTTTGATCATTTGTTAAACTTACATTTCATTTTTTGATTTTTGATTATAGATAAATACTCATAGATATATTTGAAATTATATAAAAAAAAATGCAATTGGAGGAGGAAGACGATAATAAAATGCCGCTAAAAGAACGCCCTGGCAATGACGAGGAAACTGTAATGACGATTACTGCTGATACAAGAGCTGAGCAAAGGTAAGACTAAAATGAAAAATCACCTTTCCTTAGAATTTTCATGAACAAGTCAGATACCAGAATGTGAACAATATTTCTAGAAAATTTACAAGTACAATATATTGTTGTAATTTAAATAAGAAATGTACAACCTGTGATGTAAACTGAGCGTCGAAAGTATAGATCACATTTTCCGTCTTTCAAATAAATTGAAATAAAATATCAGAGGTGTTTTTGTTTGTTCAATCGACTATCGACTGTCTCTGTGACAGTTTATTTATGTTAGATACAAGGAAAAACCGTTTCTACACTTTCCTTTCCGTAAACAGCTGCCTGTGGCAATTTTGAATGACTTTTAAAAAAAACAAGAATTGATAAAAACAGGTAGCACCAATGCCAAAAGAGCATGTACGCCAAACAAATAATTTATTTAAACCCATATGCCAAGAAAAACAGTAAAGTACTTGCATCTGAAACGACAATCTGATGCCAAAACATGGAAACATAAATCTTCTAGGAGATACCTTAATGACAAAACTTTTACAAGGACTATATAAGTTGAAGCGTCGAAATCATAACAGAAAAAATCAATTAATCATCAAAATTTATTTTATCTCTTTCAAAATAGGCTCCATTTGAAAGGGTCGATTTTTACAAACAATTCAGTCATCCATACATTTTTATAGGCATTTTCCGGAATCGCTGTTAGTTCTCTCAGCGAATTTTCTTTAATGTCTCGCGAAGTGGTAATTGAAGCTTCGTAGATAGGAAAGTCACAAGGTGCTATATCTACAAGATATGGTGCTCACTGGGTCATATTGGTACCGTTTTTGGTCAAAAAATTTCTTATAAAAACGAATTTGTTAGATGGTGCATTATTGTGGTGATAATTTCATTTCTTTTTCGGCGATTACTCTCCTTCAAGTGCTTCAAAACATTAAAATAATATTGTTCATTAACTGTTTGACCCACCGGAGGAAATTCTAAGTGAACAACACCACGAACATCGTAACAACAATGAGCAGAATGGTCTCAGATTGGGCAAGTTTTCAGCAACTTCACAAACTTCTTTGAACTCTCTGTACTCTAAACTACTGAATTGGTCTTGTTCTCGATATTACAGAAAGGAATTCTGTTCGCAACACAAAATCTCAAACAAACTCGTTGCTCGATATTTTTTGCATAAAAGAAACGTCGACATCACTAATTGACAGAGGGCGCCCAAGCTCAACGTCAAATTAGACGACAGTTGTACCAACATTAACGCTGTCTGTTTGAATGACTCAGTTCAAGTCATAATTTGACAGAATTTATAGTACCACGTCGATCGGTGTAACTCAAAGAAGCCGAAATATAAGATCGTATTCCATGCAGCTGAATACAATTTTTATTTCCTGGATGCGAGGAGAGTACGTCCCAGTTTAAAAATAAGATAACAATGATACAGACAACTCTGTTCTTTATTTGTTCTTTTCCGTAATGATACATTTTCCACGCATTGATTTGCAAGTGGAAACAGTTTTCTCTGTTTCCAATATTTCGCCACTTGCCAACGTCGACTTGATGCAATTCGTATTTCAAAACTTTGCCCTCCATTGTGCTTGTGCTATGTAATTTAATATGTAAAGTCTTCATATTGCTCGCCCCCAAGATCACGAATATTTCCATTTGCCCTGTTCTTCATTGTGCAGATAATGCGGTCCCGCTGCGCACTGTTTTCAGATGCATAAGTTCGCTTCCGTGATGCCGATTTCGCACTATTCTTCTGTCATCTACACATACGAGTATATGGGCCTGGTATACAAATGAAAGTTATCTGAATTTTTGTTTTAACCCCCCGGTAATCTCCAGAAGATGAAACCCGATCACGCATTCTCTAGCTTATTTTGGTGTTAAAGAACCTTAGTATAAAAATGTTCATTTTAAAAAAAAAATGTAAGCTCGATAGCATTGAGCTGGGAATTACTCGTATCATGAATGCTTGTCTTTTCTCGCAGTGGTACATTTTTCCATATTGAAACAATAGAACGTTACTTGAGCATTAAGCAGAAATGTATGACGACATACGACACATTCTAAAATTTGGTTAGCTGTCTGCTTAGTCCACAGTAAGCACATTATTATTTTAATTTAAGATAAACCAGTCTTGAAATGAAGGATCTGACAGAAGGATTAAAAATGGAAGAACGTTTTAATATCTCTTCCTTTAACTTTCGATCGTGGCTCGTTTACATTTTGTTCGGTTTCCTCTTATGCGTCTATCATTTCTGATCGGAAAATTCCTTTCTAACCTTGATAGCCACTTAACAGCTCAAGTTGTTCCATACGTACGACTTTGTTCTGATACCCTTGATCAAATCAGTTTCTTAAGGGAGTTCTCCCGTGTGGCGGCCCGGTTTTTAATGATATTACGAGTACTATTTCAAGAGTATGTAAAACAAATTTAAAGTAAAAATCTTCATTTGAACGTAAGTTGTACCACTCCAAAGACATCCCCCTTGAAAAAAAACAGCGTTTAGTCTGTAACATTTAAAAAAAAAAAAACACTTTACCAGCATGTTCTATACATGTTAAGGAATCAATTTATGAATAAAAATAATCATTTTTTCAACCTATCACACGGGGGCACCCCCTTAAATTGCGAAAGATGTTGTTAAGTGTACTCCAATAGGCCAACTCGTGTGGCCATATATCATAGTTCTTCTTAGAACTTTTTCTCTAACTGTATGATCGGAGTATGATATGACATAGTACTCCGGCGAGGTTAGAGGAGGTATATATATATATATCAACGGTATCTTTATCAAAAGTGTAAGCTTAGGTTGTTTGCCGCTCCGAAGGTCTTAACACTGCTTTGGTTGTTGTCTGTCCAGAGTGTTAAAGCGATCCAAAATAGTGTACATTGAAATAGTACGCGGCAATGATCACAGTATAAGAATGTAGACAAACATTTGCTTCAAAGGATTTATTGCCGAGGTTCGGGTCACATGAAATTCCGGATAAATCGAGATACATATACATACCATTGTAGTGGAGTTTGATGAACTACACTACCCCGGACAAAATAGCGAATCCGGGATAAGAATAAAAAACAGCACTAGTTTGCATCCGAGTTGTTTTAGATCTGAACAATCCGGAGAGTTCGTGCAGCAAAACCCGTTTTTAAGAACTTGCCGTGCGCAAATCTTTCCATCTACAATCATATTGTATCATCTTTAAAGCTAAAAACTCAGCTATTCAGTAGATAAGATAATAAGAGACTGCCGCGTATCCCTATCTTTCTATGACATCAAGCAGTATTTTGATTTCACTTTCTTGAGTTCCACAGCACTTAAAGATACCAGTGAGCTACGTCGCAAATATATGTATTTTCTGGCTTTAGATCCTTAAGAATAAAAAGTAGGACACCAATAAGGTCAGTTGTACATTGACTCGTGTGATGAAAAATTGTCAGACAAAAAGTCATACAGACATAATCATCATGGGACACTATGTCATGCGAATACGCACTGTATTCAGTTTCACAACATATTCTGCTAGAGCTGCAGAGACGATGAGAAGCAGCAACATAAGACGTACTTCCTCTGCAACTGCCCTAACCTTACTATTCCGTGAAAATTATATCATTAATTTGCCAAATTTAGTAGGCCTAATACCCTTGCAACAATAAGAAACAGTACACCAACAAATTCAACAATGCCGGCTGAATTAAATAGCAAAACTCAACTAAAAGTAAAGATAAGTCTAAACTTAGTGTCGCTCGGAAGTGCACTGATTACATAGTTTAGTTTGAAACCGGCCTTAGAACATTATAAAATCACAAAATTACTTGCTAACTATTATCGTATATGAAGATTTGAATTTACTAATTTTCGGCGAACGTAAATATCACATCATTTGCCTCGGGCTGCTGCTAACTTTTCTAAAAATCAGTGTTTTTCTAGTTAACCTTCACGTCCAAATATGTCTATTCCACCGACGAACATAGCAAAAAACCCCATCCATCAATTCACTTTGGCAATTTTTTGACTAACACAAGTATAAAGTGGTAACAATTGTACCTATCACTTACAACCTGTGTCGATTTCTACGTCGCCCACTGTAAATCTAGCTTTGATCTATAATTACGAGTATTTGATAATTGCTTACCGTACAACAATCACAGTCGTAGCTTACAATTTGCACTTGTAAATCATGTAAATCGCCGATTCTTTCAAAGCTTAGTGTCCCAGGTAGGGGTTTAATGTTTACAGAGCGGTTCCCACAGACAGCAACAACTACAGTCGAACCAAAGTTAAACGGTCGCTTGTCGGCTCTCGCCTGTCGGTTGTCTGTTGTCAGTTATAGGTCTGATGACAACTTTCCGCCAAAGTGGGGGACGAACAAATCAAAGCGATGACGATGACGACGGCTGGCGGTAAAGATTGACGGTAAAACTTTTCTTCGCGCAATTTGCTAACTTTAGTCTCTTTGTGGTAATCTCCCAGCGGCGTTCTACAAATCCGTAGAGCTAAGCCACGCTCTGTCATAAGTTGGCCAAATTTTCGTCGTTTCTTTTCCATTTTCGTTGTTTTTGTCATTTTTCTTTCTGAAATACATGTTTGCTTAGCTGGAATTTTCGTATAATAATTTATTTTTTGTTTGTTTGTCCAATATAAATAAATCGAGTGATCTACATATTTTCGTTTTGTATTGTACGAGTATCTCGGGTGAGGCGTTGTGCGTTCCAGAAGCCAAAATGTTGTTAGTATCATCTTACTAGTATTCATGGAACATTTGTAGAATATTTACTTGTGTTACGTGTTCCAAAGCTAATTGATATTCCACCTTCAACGTTGTGTCAATTTGATAGATGTACAAGTACACCTATTAATTTGTTAATTTTTTTTTTTGTTTTGTATTTTTTTCAGACGAGAGAGTCTGCTGAAATGGATGAAAAGACTGACAATAACACTGATCATATTGATTGGGTTCTTTTTGCTTGGTTACATGATTTGGAAGTTAACATTTAACGGTGAGTTTCGGTGGATGCTTAAGGGATTGATGGATATATTTATAATATTCCTTTGAATACTCGTAGGTGATAATGAACCGAAACTGGTGGAAGATGTTCAAATAGGTTCGATGGGAACATTCAATGGCGGTGTGGTATCAGTGGGGGATGCTATCCTCATTCCTGTAACAACAACCCCAGAGGCTATTACGGATCCTGAAATACCTGAAATTCCGCCCACGGCATTACCCGCCGAGAAACTAACATCCAAACTTGGAATTTATGAGAAAGCGGCCGTGTGCTCGGATACGCAAATTTGCAGCAAAATCGGAGGGTAAGTGCCAAATGGAGGGGAGAAATTCTTTCATTTATTTTTCTTATTCGCGCGATTTGGACTTATTTATTTGATTTTGGAGCCACAATTAATGAGTCAGAATTTGAAAACCGAGACAGTCATGGATTTTGTGCTGCTTACGCAAGGTATTAGCACTTGTGGCACTTCATTAGCTTGACATCAAATTGTTGGCGTTAGATGATGATTTTATAAAAATCGTGCATGCAGTGGATTAGATAAAATTCAGGAAAATTCAACACCATGTAAAAATCGTCTAAAAAACTTAGCTAAACTAAGAGATCAGACGATTGAGTTCACAAAGTTGTATAGCTACTCGTACTGTTGGGGTTGGATTCATTATCATATTTTATTATCTAAATCCATTAAGAAGCACGGTTTTAGAGATTTATAATGTTAGTGTAGGATTTTCCCATCGCAAGGGGATGCACTCTAAGACTTTTCTACTACCGAATCGACTAATGAGCCTAGCTTTAAATCAATAAGATACAGTTTAGTCAATTTATCATTTTGGTGTAAATTTTCGCACGGAATTTTTTTTTAAAAAAATTTCAAATTAGCGACTGTGTACGTGGTGTCAGTTGAATTGTAACATGTCATACTGAGTTCACTGTTTCGCTGTGCATTATTGCGATAATGGTCACTGAACTGTTTTCAGAAAATTCAATTAGCGTTCAAATATCGATAATGATTGACTCATATTGTAAATGTATTAATCGACATCTTTAGGTTTCGTGTCACTTTAAAAAACACCATTACGATTCTCCTGCTAGAAAGTTGGTTAAATAAACTGTAGACGTTGACGTTGTAGACGTTAGCAAAATAACTCGGGTAGCATTCCACATCTTAAACAGTTGAGCCATGCAAACTTTTGTGTCGAGAAACCCAATTGTTAGTGAAAGTCTAACGGAGAAATTATAAGCAAACCTCAAATTTATGAGTAATCTCAGTATGATTTAGAATCCAGAAAATATATTTACATTTACAACTTAGAACTAAATCCTGGCCTACTGACAGTGAGGAAGGATTTTAAGATGATTTTCAACGGCGAGTTTTGTCTTAGTTTTGTGTAGATTATCTTGCGTAATATTTGACGAACGTTTTCATCTTCTCCGCTCTACGCAACCGACGAAGGCACAAGTAAATTAAAAGAGGGAAAAAGCAGAGTTTTCAAAGCAAAGTACAAACAATTTCGTTTAAGATATCAATGAAATGCTTATTTTGGATTGAAATGTAACTGATACCAATTTATCACGACCTTTTGGCCCAATTTTTTGCTTGTACGCATAGACCTGAATCTCTGAAGAAACAGTCTAGAGGTGTAATATCGAAGAAGACACAATCGAATTAATGAAGACATTTCTGGCTAACACGGAGTGATAGCGATCCCCATTTACTGCAACCAATTAGTTGGTTTTATTTCGGAAGAAATACAATCAACCAACTAACCAACCAATACATCTACGGCTTGAACATGATCATTCGGTGAAAATCCTGATCCTCTTCAATCTTTAATGGAGTCCAATTACCAAAAGGTCAACGTTGCGATAGTAATTAACCCTTAATTCTTAGATCAGGTCTTGCAGGGATTTGTATCCGCAGAAACATTCAAAAGGTATTCAGCTCTTGGGAATGATGGCAGACTTAACGACTCTAGGATAGCTACGAAATACTCTTCACTTAACACGACGGATAGTAAGATCGTCTGTGCATCAGAATTGTCTGAATGTTTGTCGGCGTCCTAGAATTGGTAATTCCTCAAAATGCTTGCCACCGACCCATATCATCAAATGTTAATATCAGTCTTACAATCACTGTTTAAATTCTTGTAATCGTTAATCGTTAATCGCGTAAACAACATACTATTGCGAAATAATCAAAAACACGCGGAATGTTGACGGAGTAGAAAATAGGATGAACACTGCGGCAAATATACATAACACTACTGCGATTCCCATTATCAACAAAAGTAGCCCCTATTGAATGCGGATTTGTTATTATCAAGCAATATCTCAAAAGAGCGCTTAATGAACATGCATATTACGGCTAATAAGCCTAAGAAATGATCGCATCTTTAAAGGTACTGTTGGAAAGTGTAGACTACAAAGAAAGTGTAGAACAAAGATATGTTAAGTTTACAAAAACCCAACCGAACTCCCCAAAGACACAGAAGCAACATAACGATAGAATAGCATTCTGTGTTTTTTGAAATATGAAGGGAACTTACAGATAACGATGCTGTTAAAGAAAATATCTAGTTAAGAACATATACTAACTCACTTGCAATATAAGTATTTTCGAATGAAATAATGCACAAGATGAAGCTTCCAGACCCCTGGAGCATCGACGTCCGGTAAGACCTTAAGACTTCACTGATGCCTTCAATATCAAAATAAGTTTAGCACAGAGACTCACTACAATCCGATTTCTATAACATGCGAAGGATAGCCATAGCACTTCGCAAACAGTGTTTCCTTAGTCTAAAAATGCATTTGAATAGCAAAGCCCTGTCTCGAACAGGAACCAATATTTGTCTTATTGAGAAATATCCGGTTTTCCAATAGGAACTTGACAACTTTGAATTTAATTTGTGAACGCACTCTTTCACTAATCATCAAACTGTCACTGTCAATTTATTCAGTAAACTCAACATTTTCATCATGGTAAAGTACACGAACGAGCAACGACCGCAAATTAGAAAAATTTTCTCCGAAATTCAAAGTCGGTGACTGCAACTTTAAGAGCGTTAATTCCAATTTCCAGTCATAATTCTCGTCCGAGTAGACAGGCAATAACAAGTTTAGTGCAAAAATTTGAGTCTACATATTCGTTGTGTGATGTGATGTTGCCGTGTCAGTGAAACAACGGGTTGGTCGAAGTATCGAAAATATCGCTGCTGTTCAAGCGTCCGTAGCAAACGATCCAAATCAGTCAATTCCGCGGCGTTCTCAAGAATTGGGCATCGCTCAGACCACATTATGGCGTATTTTGCATATGGATCTTGGTTTTCACGCATACATATGGACTTGGACGACTTGTGGTTTCAACACGATGGTGCCACAAGCCACACAGCACACGTTACAATCGATTTATTGAAGAGTAAGTATGGTGAGTGTGTTATGTCAAGAAATGTGCCAGTCGATTGGCCACTTCGTTCGTGCGATTTAACGCCGCTTGACTATTTTCTGTGGGGCTACGTTAAGTCATTGGTTAAAGTCAACAAGCCGACGACGTTGGAAGAGCTCAGAGCCAACATTGAACGCGAAATAGCGGCCGTTTCGGCCGAAATGTGTGGACGAGTCGTTGAAAATTGGGTCCAACAAATCGACCGCTGCAAACGTGGCCGCGGTGGCTATATGAACGAAGTTGAGTTCCATTCATAAATGTTGTGATTATACTTTTTGAAATATCTCAAATGGTTTGCGTTTTATTTGAAAAAAAAGTTGTGAAGTCCTTATTGGAAAACCCATTGCATGCTTTCTTCTTTTTCTTATTTTAGGGACATAATCAAACGTGGCGGCAATGTCATCGACTCTGCTCTGGCTGTTCTACTCTGTAATGGAATTGTCACAATGCAAAGCATGGGTATCGGCGGTGGATTCCTTATGAATATTTTCATAAAAGAACAGAATCGTGCCTATACCATTGACGCTCGTGAAGTTGCACCATTTGCAGCCCAAGAATACATGTTCGTAGATAAACCGTCAGCCAGTTTAAGCTCACCATTAGCGATTGCAGTACCCGGCGAAGTAATGGGGTACTACCAAGCACATACACGCTTCGGTTCGATGACATGGAAAGAAATCATCGAACCTTCAATTAAAGTCTGCGAGGAAGGCTACCTCATATCAAAACATATGTCCGATGCCCTAACTTTTAAAAAATCTCTCAGAAATGACACTCATTTGATGTAAGTATCTAGCCGTCAATTATATGCATAGATATCCCCTTCATGTCTCCATCTTAGCTCAACTTATGTTAACAACGCCACAGGAGAATTTCATCCAGTTGGCTCTCGGGTTTACCCCCAACGTGAACTTTGTCAGACTTATGTAAAACTCTCTCAGAATGGTCCATTAGACTTTTACAATGGCTCCTTAGCCAAAGATATCGCAGCTGACTTACAGGATTTGGGAAGCATCGTTACAGCTGATGATCTAGAGGCCTACAATGCCGATTTCGTCAGTTCGATTTCGATGCCTCTGGGAAGGAATACCCTTTATGCGGTACCACCAGTCGGTAGTGGCACCATTGTAGCCCACATTTTGAGCATTTTGAATGGTTACAACTTTACAAAGGACAGCATCGGAAATGAGACTGAAACAGCATTGACTTACCATCGAATTGTAGAGGCTTTTAAATTTGGCTTCGCCAAACGATGGGAACTCGGAGATTTAAGATTCAATGAGTTAAGAGAGGTATTAATAAATGAAACCAATTCTATGAAAAGTGTAAGTAACATTTGATTTTTTGCAGCTTGTTAGCCAGCTGACAGCACCAGAGAATGGAGAGGAACTCCGACAGAAAATCAATGATTCTACTATAGCCGACGATATCTCGTATTATGGAGCGAGATTTTCAGCCAAGGATGACTTTGGAACTTCGCATATATCGATTCTAGCCCCAAATGGAGATGCTGTGTCAGTTACGAGCTCCATTAACGACTAGTAAGTTAATTTGTTCACTATTTCCAGAGATGACTTGAATACAAAATTTGTGTTTATTTTAGCTTTGGATCTGGACTTACGGGCAAACGAACGGGAATAGTTTTCAATAGTGGAATGGACGATTTTTCCACGCCGGGAGTACCAAATCAGTTCAATCTGCCACCATCGCCTCCAAACTTTATTGAAGCGCAAAAACGTGCAATGTCGTCGATGTCTCCAACAATTATAGCGAACGAAACTGGCCATGTGGTAATGATAATTGGAGCAGCTGGCGGTTCAAAAATCATCACGGGCGTAGCACAAATAATTGCACGAGTCCTTTGGTTTGGTGATGACATCAAGACGGCGATTGATGCGCCAAGATTCCATCACCAAGTTGTTCCAAATGTTTTATCATACGAAAAGAACGAACATTTAGAGGTATGTTTAAAATCATAGTTAAATATGTATTCTTGTGATGGGAATTTTAAAGGATGACCATTTTAGTATAGATGAAGAAAAGAACACCTTTTTGTGGTTAATGTTTTGAAAAGTATCAACAAATGTTATTTGTTTATCGGTAGTTGCTAATGGTCAGGCGCGCAAATCAGATATTGACTTATTACAGGGTTATCTTAGAGCGGCCATATAGATTCGGCCATTTTTCGTCTTTATTTTCTTAGGTGGTACTATAGTATGGGATGAAACCAGTCCTCAACCAAACAGGCGTAACAGAGCCAAAGTAGATAAAGTTCTAACCACCTTGAGTTATTGATACCAATGCTGATGTTTTGACCAAACTTGATGGTGTGCACTTTTTTTCTAATGGCGACATTTACTTAAATTTGCCTCTTTTCATTGGCAGACCCATTTTGCCGATTTCTTCGGCCTCGATACTCACGAAAACTTCATTAACGGTAGGCACGATTTTCTCTTTTATGAGGCCGAAAACTTAAGAGTTTTTGCCTGATTCTCTCTCTAATAAGACGGTCCATTCCCATCGCACTTCTTAATAATATCCGCTTTATACCACTCCGGGCTGTTAAGGGTCCTAACATTCCATGTACAAGGCCAAAATTCGTAGTTCTTTTAGCGTTTGGTGGGGTCAACAACAACATGTTCTTCTTTATCCAAGGCCGTTGGTTACTTTTGTATTGTGAAGATTCTTTCTTCCCTGGAATTCCTTTAGACGTGGTCTTCCATGCTATGATAAGCCCTTTGCAAACTTGGACATATTTTATTTTGACGCTTTGTCTTGCATCTTTGCATCTCAAGTTCAAGTTCTGAAACTCTACCTGATTTATAATATTCCCTTCCATGTTAGAAAGAGAAGGTCATGCCCGTAACACAATTTGTCAAACCTTGGCCACCTGGACACGTCTTTATATTTTTTTACGAAGCGTATTTTGTCATTCCAATTTGTTTTGAACGCCTTCCCGTTTATCAGCATACAGCAAAGAAGTATTTGAGAGGCCTAATGTAATGGCCTTTCCGATATAAAGTTGTCGCTGAATCGAGATAAGGATAATCCAGTGATTTCATAAGTAGAATTACAAGTAGCACAATCCCGTTGAAACCACATATTGCCCGAATCACTGCTGTCTGTATTTTGGAAGAAATAATCCGTTACCCTGCAACTAAACAGGATTTTTCGACAAAGATAAATGTCGACTACAAGTTGCTCAGGAGAGCAATATGCGAACGCGCAAGCCATGAAATCGTGGTTTTGTTAACTGCACTGAGCGGAGATTTTTTGCAAAATTGTCCATACATTGGCCGGACAATGGTTGCGTTCAACGCTGAATCTTCCGCAGTGCTTTCGCTAACAGCGTCTTTAGCCTTTACCGACCACACATAAAGTATACTATGTAGTACGACCAAAAATAAGTCTATTCACGGTGATTTTTTAAACAAAACTGAACGTAAACGACAAAGGACTGTCAGGAATATCAACCAACAAAAAAATATTTATAAACTTTCCGGCAGATGTTGTGAAGGGTCTTAGGTTAGGATCCAATGAAATAAGGAGATATCTTCATAGAACCGCTGGTCATACAATAGCTTTGTTCAGTGAGAAAAAACTAGAACAGAACCGCAGAAATTTGTGAAAAACGTCAAACCAAAGGAGAACAGAAAAGTACGGCCCATATGAGAGTTGTCAAAAGTTAATGCATTTGTAATTTAAAATTTAACTTGATTTAGCAAATAACCGCCAACAAATATTACAGTTTAAAATCACAGCTGATTTTGACACTTTTCACAATTGTGTTCCACATCGAAAGTAGGTGCAAGATTTTCTGTTCCGAACAGATTGGAACAACCTCACTGAACACAAAGTGGAACAGATTCAGACAGAAATTTTTCTCACTGAACAGAAAAACTTGAACTTGAACTTTTCGCAATTTGTACCCTTTGTACCTTAATTGCTCTCTATATCTTAATAACCATGTTTATCTACTTTCTTCTATCTCATTTTAGGCTATCATGAAACTGCTTGAAGCCAAGGGTCACAAAATCAAGGAGTACTCCGATCGAGGCTCTGTCCTTTGTGGCATTACACGA
Organism: Volucella inflata; assembly: GCA_928272305.1. Taxonomy (NCBI): domain Eukaryota; kingdom Metazoa; phylum Arthropoda; class Insecta; order Diptera; family Syrphidae; genus Volucella; species Volucella inflata. The sequence goes on from OV743719.1 coordinate 71,773,723, forward strand.
AACCGAACAGCAATATATGCAAACGCTGACTCCCGCAAAGGAGGGGATATCTTTGGTTTCTAAAGAAACACTCCAGCAGAGGGCGTTTTATTTTCTTTTTGTACAAAGTATATGTTAAAGTGAAACAGCAATACAAAACAACATCAACAGAGGGAGAGATACTCCAATTAATATTTTTTTTATTTTTTTTTAAATATTATTAAGTAAATGTATTTATTTATATTTAATGGCTTTTTTACTGTTTTCTTTTTCGTTCGAAAACAAAAAACATCAACATCGCTGTAACGATTTTTTGTAAAATACTTTTTTTTTGTAATTATAAATACTATACTCGTATGTACTCAAATACAGTTTGAAGACAAATGAAATGTTTTATTTTGTTATCCCTTAGTGCGCATGTCATTGTGATAGGAAAGTAAATATCTCATTTGACAACAGGAAAACATCAATAAGATGTCTGAAAAGAAAATAAGTTCTAAACAGACAGAAAGCTGGTGGAAATGGCGAAAGGAAAGTGAAAAAGGACACAAATATACTCTCAGCCGTAGAACGTAAGATTTAGAAGATTATTCCAGTTCTAAATATCAATTGTGTCAGTTTGCAGAAAGATTACACTTCTTTTTGGGGTGCTATTCGGTCTAGTTGGGTTCCTTCTCGGTTTCATTTATCAAACTCCAAGAAGGGAACACAAGTGCAAAGCTGCACAGCCAAAAGAAGCTGAACCAGTATTTGCTAGGCATCCCTCTGACACTGAAGTGCCATTACCGCCATCTCCATCGGTGTTACATGTTTTCCTGGACGCAGCAATTTGTTCCGATAGTGCAGTCTGTAGTGACATTGGACGGTAGGTACTCATGTGTTTAGAAAATTATCTGAGTCAGGTCTTGTCTTCATAGAAACATATTTCGGCAAGGTGGCAATGCTGTGGATTCAACTTTAGCGACGTTAGCTTGCAATGGTCTAGTCACTATGCAAAGTATGGGTATCGGCGGAGGATTCATCATGAACGTCTTTCAAAGGAGTAGAAATATCTCCTATACTATAATCGCACGAGAAACAGCTCCAGGGACTGTAAAAGTTGAAGAGTTATCCAAACAAGGACAGGATCTGAACCTACAAGGGCCAATATCTATAGCGGTTCCCGGTGAAGTCATGGGCTACCATGTGGCTCATAAACGATTCGGTACAATGACTTGGAAGGAGATTCTACAGCCAACAATCGAGATTTGTAAGAAAGGATTCCAGCTGTCAAAGCATCAATGGGATTCCCTGTTCTTTAATCCTCGGGTTAGAAACGACCCCTACTTGAGGTTTGACTTGGATAACCCAAATAACTGTTGTAACAAAAATCCATTTCTAGAAAGATGTTTGTTAATGAGAATACTGGGGACTACAAACGTGTGGGATCTATGATCCATCCACCACCTGAACTATGTGAGACCTATCAAACTTTAGCCATGAAAGGCCCAAAAGATTTTTACACGGGTGAACTGGCTAAATTAGTTGTTGAGGACCTACAAGACATCGGAAGCAGGATATCTTTAGGAGACCTGGCAAGCTATCGAGCGGAAGTCATAGACTCGTTGAAAATAAATATCAGGTCCGATGTTCTCCACTTTGTACCTCCTGTGGGAGGTGGTGCTGTAGTAGCCATGGCTATGAATATTTTGAAAGGTTATGACTTCAGCAAAGGGTTATCTGATTTAACTCTCACCCATAGGATTGTAGAAGCGCTAAAATTTGCTTTCGCACAACGATGGAACCTCGGGGATCCTGGTTTTCATAATTTGACTGAGGTAGGAGTATGGTGGCCTTCATGGAACTCTTTTTGGTTACTTATAAAATTTAGTTGATAGACTCTTTACAACATAACGTCCCATGAATGGGCTCAAGAGCTAAGGCTCAAAATCGATGACCATTTGACATTCACTAGTCCACTTCACTACGAAGGAAAAACCGCTCTGGTAAACGAGCACGGAACTGGTCATATATCTGTGTTAGCTCCAAATGGAGATGCGGTTTCTGTGACAAGCACAATTCATTATTAGTAAGTTAATTGTAAAATCGGTTACTTGACATATAACTCTTCTCTACTCGTCTGCAGCTTTGGTTCTGCTTATATGGGAAAGCGAACAGGAATTCTATTCAACAGTGCAATGGGTGACTTTTCGATTCCTGGTGTTCAGAACTATTTCTCTCTCCCACCATCGCAAATGAATCTCCTGCAACCGCACAAACGTCCAATGTCCTCAATGTCACCGACGATAGTGACAGACCAAAAGGGCAATGTCAAACTTATTGTAGGTGGAGCTGGAGGACCAAAAATCATTTCTGCCTTGACGAATATATTGGTACAAGTCCTGTGGTTGGGAAAGGACATAAAGCAAGCTATTGATGCTTCGAGATTTCATCATCAGTTAATACCGAATGCATTGGAGTATGAATATGGAATACTCAAGGTTTGGTTACGCTTTTGACTACTTGTCAAATATTTGATTTTTTTTTTTCAAATTTGAAGAGTGTGGTAGATGGTCTGGAAAAGATTGGTCACAAAACACTACGATACCGGGACAGAGGCTCGGCTTTTTGTGGAATCATGAAGAATGCTACTGCTATTTATGCCAATGTGGACTTTCGAAAGTTGGGTGGAGTTTCGGGATTTTAAATGACATATATTGTGATATTATAGTTTAAATACAGTTGATTGAAAATATTTTTGTTTTTTTTCTAAACTTCGTGCAACTTAGAATCTGGATGAAGTGACAAAATCCTGTGAAGTTTACCTTTTCGTCCTCAATAACATCAAATATTTTAAGTATTATATAGAACGGACGGGAATTTAACTTCAAATTAAGGACATCCATTTCTTCAGTTACTATTCTCCACCGAGCGCGGGCGTGTCAATGCCCGTAAGCAAGTAACATACTTGCCTCTGATGTGGTTATACTTTGTACAACTTAGCCAAAAGTTAAAGGAGCCATCTTTTATTTACCTAAGCTTTGCCGTGTCATCGCTTAACACGGCAGAGACACGGCTTGTTTTCGTGAAATGACAATGTCAATCTTCCAAAACATGGGCAACAGAAAGTGGCGAAATACTATTACTCGTCATAGTAGCAGAAACAATGGCATTAGCTATCGATAAAAAAAAAACTTCTACCCCCTGGAATAGATAGAGAATTATACTCATCCCGAGAGGTGATAAGGCCCTAGAACAATCAACGCCTTAAAGATATTTATATGTTTGTTTTAACCAAATCAAAAATTCAGGAGGTGTACCACAAGAGCTGTACTATGGCCAACCCTGTGGAACATTACACACGAGAAAATATTACAAGTAGGTAGATAAAGATGAGAACACTGCGGTCGTAACTTTTGTATGTCAAAATAGAAACATTTTGGATGCACCTTATTAGATAGAGAACGGTCAGAAGGCATTGTGCATGTCTGCATTGTTGAATACGTTACTACTCAAATGTTTCTCACTGGAGCTTCTGTAAAAAAAAAGTTTGCCCAACAACGAATTGCTGTAGCTATACATAAACGGGATTAGCTAACCAATAAATTGATTTCTGGCCAACACCGAATCCAATCCCAGTAATAATTACGTCTCCAGAGAAATTGTTCCCATTTAATTTCAGTATTGGAAAAAATCCATCTTACAAGAAGACGTTAAAGAATTATTATAAAAGCTCTTCAGAAATCAACAGCCCTCTTATGCTGTGAATGGCTCATTCGTGCCGCATCGAGCTTCGATCTACTGCAATCTCAACAATCTCACAAAGTCTTACGGCCACGTATCCCTTAACTCTCGACATATCCTATACAACCAATAACCAGTGCTGAAAATAAATAAATGCTAAAAACCGTCAGGAACGCTACAATTCAGTTTCAGCCGAACACCTCCATGAAACCGATGGTTTGATAAAAAAAAAAACGTGGTAAGCTAACGTAGGAAAACAACACGTCTACGAGACGGCACTGCAGAGGAAAATGAGAGCGGCCCTTGAGCTTTACGAGGCCTGTGTAGATAAACAGGCAAAGATGGTAAAAGAGCCACCTCCGGTAATGAGGAGATGAAAAAAACCACTTCTGCAGACTACTAAACGACTAGGGCAACCGAAATTCCGCTGTCAAACAAAATAACCCTTTCAAAGTCAAGAAATTCTTCAACCCGGAAGTGGGGATAGAAATATACAATCTTTAAAACAATAAGGCTTCTGGACCGGACGGTCTACCCGTCGTGATATTTTACATAGCGAGATATTACTTTGTAAGGAGCATGTGTCAACTTATTCAACAGAAACCATTTCTGATGAGTAGAACCTTAGCATCGTTTGTCCGATCCAGATGAAAAGAAACTATCTTTACTGCGCCAATAATAGAAACATTTGTCTCCTTATTATCGCATATAAGTTCTTATCTGCCATCTTGCAAAGCAATTTATCAGCGATCTGATTGACTACAGCCATTACGGTTTTAGACCCGATAAGCCCACAGTCAGTGATTTAACCTGGGCGAAGACAGACAACATTTTCGTTCATCCGATCAAGAATGGTAAAACCAAGCAAGGCGATGCGTTGCAATGTGATTTCTTCAACATCATTCTTAAGTAAATCATGCGAAACTCACAAGTCAACTCACCATTTTTCAAAAATCTATTCAGTATAACGCATGTGCAGACGATGTTGACATAATGAGAAGAACATTGTAAATACATCGATTGCGACTAGGGAAGCAGAAGCAACGAGGACCAGTTTCGGTTAAGAAGTGGTTTCTTTCAACTACGCCAGCGCGGAAATCATGCGAAGAATGTTGCTAATCGCTGCTTCTTTGAACTTAGAAGGCAATTAAGTACTAAAACACTCTCTCGAGCAATTTATCCCGGTTTTGTTATGCGCCGCAAAAACTTGGACATCGATAAAATCGGATGAAAATGCTCTCGGATGTTTAAAGAGAAAAGCAGCTCGTCAGAAAGGAAAAAAAAAACTTAGATGGCTAGCTCACTTTGAAAACATAGACACCTGCGTGCCAGCCCAGGAAGTGTTTGACTTCAACCTAGAGTGACAATTCAGTAGAGAACGACTTAATTTTAGATGGCACACACAGATGGAAGCCAACTTTATGTGCCAACACGAGGCAGCTGTCAAAACAACGCGCTAGCTGGAGGGGCATGTTCGGTTAGGTTAGGCTCTCGTCCACTTCGGACTGTAGTGCCATCTAAGTAAGTAAGTCCACAGTCTACCAAATATTCGTAATAAGACTGACGATTGAGAACGCTCGCTTCTCCGTCAAAGTCGGTAACGACTTAACCGAGAACGTTTATATCGGAAATCGCACAGTTTATGACAAGATGAATCGCTTTCATTAGCCTTCTATAACATAATACTGTCTGAAATTGTGTGAAACTCACAAGCAAACAACGGAGGCGTATTTTTTCAGAAGTCTCTGCAACTACTCAACTCATTGGCATGCAAATGACATCAAAATAATTGGAAGAACACAGCGGGCTATCACCGGTGCGTTTGCTAGTATTGAAACAGAAACTGCCAAAATTGGTTTAGCGGTAAATGAGAGCAAAACTAAGTACGAGTATATACAACATTGATGAACTGGACAGAAAGCAACAGTCGACAGCTGCAAAAGCTAATTGCGAAGGTTATTCGGTCTCGTTTGCGTTGACGGACTTTGGCGGAAAGGATTCAACGACGAACTAGCTCAAGCCTTAAAGCGCCATCGACCCAGTCAGGAAACAGTGCATGAGTCACCTAAGATGGCTAGGAATGGACACCAATGCTCCAGCCCACAGAGTAATCGAATATAACCCGGGGACACAAAGTAGTAGATGAAGACCTCATCTAAGATCGCACGTGCATTTAGAAGGAGATTTAAATAGGCCTGTGCAACTGGAGTCAGTTAGCTAAGGGCAGGGCTAACTAGAAAAGCTTGTGAGTTAAGGCCCAGGTTCACTACCTTAGTAAGTAAGTAAATATGTCAGCATCTATAGAGACGAGCCATACAGAGTCATGTCTTACCTGACCACGCTTCTCCATGGAGGCTCAAAAACAAGTTCTCCTTTGATTTTAAAAACGTTTTTAAAAAAGTTGATGCACAAAACAATTTGAATGTTTTTCCGCAGGTATGAAATTATCTATCGTCTACATATCAAATTTTACCTTCATGTTTGATTGCTTTTTTTTGGGGGGTGACATAGTACCAGCACACGCCAAATCTCCCACCAGCAGTTGGGCTCATAAAATACTGACAACTTGGTTAGGCATGTTCGCCTTAGCTTCACCGAAAATTGCAAGCAAGTTCTGTAATCCTATATCCTGTGAGACTCCGTAAGTTTAACTTTCTGACTGCATTCAGGAAATTTTTGCATTTTCCAAAGGGCTCAGTAAAATAAGTTTTGTCAAATCGGCAGTCTCGAAACTCCAGAGCGAGTTATAATTCAAAATACCGCTTCTTTCAAAACGAAGGGCTACTTCTGGAGTGCAGCATAAATAGCTTAATTCAGCAGTATGTTGAAAGAAAGTCACTAGCCACAAAATTAATACTTGGGATAAAATTGATGTTCCTTCGATGACAAGCCTCAGTCCTTTCAAAGGCTTCTCACGTTGTCAGAAATCTTTATTTTCTCAATTAATGAAGCCTTTAAGGACTACATAAGTTGGATGAAGCCCCTTCCTTCTGCTCAAGTATAAACCAGCCTCACAGTAGAGACATCGAGGCCAGGAAAGGTAAGGGGTTAATGTAGATTTATTTTTGTAATTTCTTTACGTATTTAAGTACTTGTATGCTAAATATGTCAAACACCGAGTAACCTTTCTCTGTTTACACTTCAAATTAAACACACACTTAAATTTGTTGTCAGCTGTCTGAAACATCATCCTGCTCTGTACAAATCTAATATTTCAAGTCAGACTTATAACCAATAGACACCACACGTATCCATTGGTCCGTATCTCTCTAGGAATTCTTATTTCGTGTTTTCACCCAGCGATTAAAATGCCTTCACACTGATAGTGTCATCGATGTTTGATTTCTTTCACCTTGATTACAATCAAAACAATTTCAATTACAAAAGCTTCTTATAAGATTATATCAACCGACCTAAACACCATATCGAAAGCTTCAATTAATTACAAAAGAAACCCTTTGCCTCAGTGTATAATTATCCCACCCAACTGAGAAAGTACTTAAGTAAATGACACTCAGTATTTCAGTCTCATTAAACGTTTAACGCCATTAAAATGCGAAGTCACCTAGGACGCAGACATGTTGCTAAAACCAGATCATTTTGCATCGACAACACTCAGGAATTCTGCAGAAACACCACTCTACATGGACTTAAGTACATTGCCGACAAGGACCTCAGCATTTTTGAGAGAACATTCTTTGGAATATCCTTCATCATGGTTGTGATTTTGTCGACTTACTTCATATCGAATGTATACGCCAAATGGCAGAATACTCCAGTGATTGTTGGAATGAATGCTGTTCCTACCTTCGTCACAAAATCACCTTTTCCAGCAGTGACGATTTGCAATCTCAACCAGGCAATGAAATCAAAGGCCAGTTTCATAAAAAAGTATCTCTTGTACTTAAAATTATTTTGAAGTTAGAATTTTTTTGTTTTAGTGACAGTCTTGAGAGTTCCATGTTAGAGATGCTCTGTAGTCGAGAAGTGTCCCAAAAATACGCTAATGCCGTCAAAGACTGGACTATTCTAGAGAAATTCATCATTGACGTAAGAGATATAGAAAATGTAGAGACTCAGAGTTAACTCTTTTGTTAACATTGTAGATGGCACAACCGTGCGAGAAGATGTTTTTGCTTTGTCGCTTTGGTTCCATCGTGTATAATTGTAGTGATATTTTCCAACCTGTGCTGACAGATGAAGGCCTCTGTTGTACATTCAACATGGTTCACCCAGCCTTTATGTACATCCAACAGTAAGTGAAAACAAATAACTTCGAAAATAACGGAAGAACTAACAGCGTTTGCTTATGTCCTAGAACCAAGCAGTTATTTAACTTCACCAGTAGCTCTGTGGATGAACCCATACCAGTGGATTGGAACCCAGAAGATGGCTATCCAAAGATCTTGCCAAGGAAGTTTTATCCTCGTGTTGCCGCTGGAACCGGTGAAAATTTAGGCTTCACTGTTGTCCTTAATGTCGAATTAGATGAGTACTACTGCTCTTCAGCCAATGGACCCGGTTTCAAGGTATAAGTCTGCTACCACATAAGTCATCTTAAAACTGAAAGCCATTATTCTTAGATTTCACTTCATAGTCCAACGGAAACGCCCCATCTCCGAGAAACCGGTCTACTTCTTCAAGCTGGTCATGAAACAAAAATGCGCATCGCTGCTGTCAAAGCCGAGGCAGGCAGTGAACTTCGTAGCATTGACAAGCAATACCGCCAATGTCTGTTCAACGGAGAATCGAATTTAATCTATTATTCCTTCTACACTAAACGGAACTGTGAAATGGAATGTGATGCTAAATTGTTGATCAAAAACTGTGACTGTGTTAGTTATTATTTGCCAAAGTTATATCCAAATGTCAGTACTTGCGGCATCAAAGATATAGATTGCGTTGACAGAGTGACAAGACGATCGCATATGATTGACATTAACGAACTTGACTGTCATGATTACTGTCTGCCAAGTTGTTTTGATTTGACATTTTTGCCGGACTTCTTCGCCTCGGCAATATCCCACAATGGATTCTCGATCAAACAGCCGGTGATTCAAAACTACAGCAACGAGTATGCGTCGCAAAATATTGCTGTCATTCACATGTACTTCAAGGAGAACACCTTTCGAAGCAGTGTCAAGACCCAGTTTATTGGAATCACGGATTTCTTATGTAAGTCAACCTTTCAACTAGAATTACAAGCAAAATAAAGATATCAATCAACCTAAAAGCTACAACTTCCGACACAGCGATAGCGAATCATACAAGATCATAATAATTAATTATTCAATTAACCAATCTGACACGTGCATCTATTTGTCTGTTAACAGAAGTGTTTCGAATACGTATTGCCGCTTAAGAACTGTCAATCATACAGTGTTTTTCAAAATTTAATATTCCATGACAAGCGTCATTTGTTTATTACGTTAGGTTCACAAAGTAACAGATAAATATGTAAATTTGAAATGGTGAAAAACTATTAAGGAAAGTCATTAACCCATTTCGGGAACGTCAACTGACAGGTGTCATTTTGGTAGTCATGACAAATAAAAAGAGCGTCAAAATGACGTGCATGCGTGGTTAAAAACACATACGTCAGTTCTGACACTTGGAAGTGTATGTACATAGGCTAAAATTAGGCGCCATTGGGTCTCCTTATACAAAGTCTCTGTTAACTTTTCGGTGAATCGAAAGAATGAAGATAAGAAAAGAGGAACTTTGAAGTGAAATATGATTTATGGATGAAGTTTTTCAGTTATCCAAATCCAAAATCGGAAAAGTGAAGTTTGTCGGATTGGATTGAAAAGAAATATACTCGCATATAGCTGTGAAAATCTGAACATGATCTATAACCAAACCGGTAGGTTTAATGAGTACAATTTGCTATTGTGAAAGTGTTTGGAAAACGGTTAAAGACTTTTTAATTTGAATATTTTAATTTTGATTAAGCGTATGTATCCTTTTGCTACAAATTGAATGTATCTGTTTGTTTGTAAATCTGTATCTGCAAAAATAACTTCACTTCACTTTGAATGGCAGACTACATTCTTCTCTAGCCAACTTAATCTCTACCTAGCAGCTTTCAGCACTTATATTGGTCTTGTCTAGCGTCTTCTTTTTTGCATGAGGTATGACTTTGCTAATCAATTGTCTTCTGATAGAAACTGGGTTTGGCGAGATTTATTCTCTGCTTGTTCTATGCACTAGTGTCAATGCTGGAGTTCACTGTTGAGTCTGGGAAACCAAATTCCTTTATCACAACATTTTGTTGTCCATTGTTGATGTTTTTTTTTTATTTATTCGGATGATAGTATATGTTTTGCTTGGTTTAATTGACCGCCAGACTTACGAATAATTTGCCGCCTTTGCCTCAATTCATATTCAATGATAACCCACTGATTTGTCAATATCATAGAAATAGTAAAGATTTGTTAATTGTGTCCCTACTGAGTGGACTTTTGAACTTTCTTTCTTATGCTCTGGTAATATTTCCAAAACTTATTCGTTCCTCTCTCATCTCGTGGTTTTCGAATTTTCACCTTTTCCTTCGAAGAAGCTGGTTTTCAGTTCATCTGTTCTGCTGGCTGGTCAGCAGCAGTTCTCTGCCGATTCAGGTGCCACCCAGCTTTCATCGCCAAGATTTTGGTTTGCAATTTTTGCCACCGCAGAGATTGCATTGATGATGGCCCCATGGCAGGATCTCCATTTCTCCTCTGTACCCAAATTGAAAAAGAAAATTATGAATGAAAATAAGGCAACACGGTTAACAACCTGTAGCGAGTGTAGATGTCTAACTCATGAAATTTTCCTCACTCTTTACTGTCCTTGTCATTGCCATTCGTTGACTACATAAAAGTGATGGTCTGAGTCAGTGGCACCTTTTTTTCGCCTATTTCAGCTTGGTTAACATAGCTAATCATTTACCCTTGAAGATCCTAAAATATGGATCTTGTTCCGACAATGTGCCGTCGACTTTCAGAATTAATTAGCCTGTGATAGTTTTCGAAGTGTTTTCATGGTGTATATACGCAGAAATGCTCTCCTTTTCTAGGCATTGCGTTGCTCTGGACACTGCTCATTGCAGTTCCTAAACGTCTTCTTGGTAGCTATAGCCTGCACGTACGAGTATGAACAGATAATGTTGGAAAATTTAATCTATATGCAATCTCTGTTGTTTGTATGTACTCATATGTAAACTCCTCCGGAAGTTAACAGACACTCAGCCTCGCTGCGTACCACTTACGTTAACTACATTATCACCCAGTCCGTGCTGTAACTCACAATGAATACAAATTGTCAAAATTATTCATTAGACGCTGATTAGTTAACATGACATCGGGCATGACATTCCAATTGAATATTTATATTATTAAAATAATTTAATAATTACAAAACGTGTCAGGGCATATGCTCCATAATCAGTGAGAATGAATCCGACCTATCCGGATAGTATCAAATACTCGGATCCACCTGCAGATCCAAATATAGTTTCTTATGAATAACGCAAAATGACAACTGGTTGGCATAAACTTTTTGGCCTGTCTGTTTTCTTCCAGAAATTTAGCTTCTTTTCTTTATCATGAATTGAGATGCGGATAGATATCTTTCTGTCTAGTTCGTCTGCTTTTTTATTGCCTTTATATCCACTATGTCCTGGCACCTTAACCAGATAGACTTTGTTTGTGATGGCCATTGGTTGCAGGAGTTGAAGGCAATGCCAAACCAGTTTTGGCGTTGTTTCAAAGGCTTTAAATGCAAATAAGGCTGCCCTGCAATGGAACAGAATGAACATGCTTTTGTTTGTTATAGATCTGTTTAGATTCTCTCGAATAAAAACCCTATTGCATGGATTTCAGCTGGAAATACGTATCCTACGTGTAAGATTGTTTAGTGCGAAGATTGTTTTCTCCAGCTCCAACTCCTTCATTTGTTTTGGATTCGTCTGTGTGCCATACATGTGAATCCTTGGCAAATGTTGGTTTGTTCTCTTCCCCGTTTAGACGATCTGGAAATGTAACCTTAAAGTTGTGCCGGAAGTTACGAGTATATCATGTGAGACATTTTTCTCTTAAGTCTATTCCAAGTAGCTCAAGCTTGACAGACACAAGCTAGTCTCTGCATTTTGTTGAGTTTAGCCTGTGTTGAACTCTGCAATGCTTTATGCCACCAGACGGCGGCGGCATAGGTGATGATAGGTCTTGTTATTGCCATATACATCCACAGTGTCATTTTGGGGTTTAGTCCCCAATTTTACCCGACTAGACTTTTGCTGGTTCTTCCGAAAAGCACTATCTTTAAGTACTTAGGATCAATCGTTAACATAGAAGCGAAATGTGACGACGACGTAAACCACAGAGTGAGTGTGGGGTGGATGAAATGGCGCGAAAATTCGGGAATCTTTTGCGACCGAAAATTTCCACTTAAATTAAAGGGGAAACTCTACACCACGATTTTTAGACCAGCTCTTATATACGGTTCACAGTGCTGGACAATGTACGAAGCGTTTAAAAATAAAATGACGGCAGCGGAAATGAAAATGTTAAGGATGACTAGTGGAATCACTAAACGCGATTGCATTAGATCTACGCGTATAAGAGGAAGTCTACATATAAAGAATTCGGTAACCGAACAGCTTGAGGCGAATAGAATAAGCTGGTATTGCCACGTTCAAAGAAGATCTGCGGAAAATTCGGTTAAAAAGGCACTATCAACTACGGTCACTCCAACTGTAAGAAAACGAGGTCGGAAAAAGAATTCCTGGATTTCTCAGATGGCAAATGCGCAACAACGCCTGGGGCTAACCACTGAAGCGATCCAGGACCCAGCATTATGTAGACGCGTTCTGCGGTCTGCGACATTAGCCAACCCCATAAGCGGAGCAGCAGCGATGCAGTAAAAATGGGAAACTCGTTACGCATAAGTTCGTATAACGAGGAAAGGGATAATAAAAGGATAAGAGAAGAGACTTTTGCTGGTCCATAATGAGGTCCTGGCCGTCTCATCCAGTGCAGTGTGATTCCTAGATATTTGACTTCAGTTAAGCACTCTATTGTTTCACCGAAGAATGTGGCATTTCTGAGTCTATCTCGCCTTTTTCTCTTAGTGAATTCAACTATGGTTCTTTTCTTGAGATTGAGTTTGAGGCTAACCTTGGTGCACCATTCAGCAACTAGGTTCATAACCCTCTGAAGGCGATCCGAGATTGTGTCTTCAAACTTAGGATTGGATAGGATAAGGATAGAAATGTCGTCTGCATATCCTTACATGTATTGTCGTTAACTCCCATGTTTTGAGTTATTATATTTATCGTGGAGAACTTTGTGTTGTCAAATGCTCCTTCTATATCGAGAAAACAACCGACCGCTACCTCTTTATTTCTAAAAGATTTTTCAATCTCTGTGGTAATATTTTCTAGAGCGTATGCGGGACATATTTGACTAATTGTTTGGGTCCCATCCTAATAATTTTTCCCAGTTAGGATTTTCGAATTAATTTGATTTAATAAAATTCCCAGCAGTTGAAATAACGTTTTCTGTAGCTACAAGCGTAGCCACAATACTAAATATTTTTCACGGTTAATTAGGTACAACAGAATATCTCTTAGCACGATGCTTCCACCATTGCTATGACTAAGCTGAAGCTCACTTTAGTGCACTTTAGTACGAAACTGGTGATGGCGATGGCGCGATAGTAAGCTCATTGGACTATCACACATAGAGTCTGGGTTCGATTCCTGACTGAGTCACCAACAATTTTTCGAATCGCCATCACCCTTTCGGCGGGCAATGACAAACTCCCGAAAGTAAAATTGCCTACGAAAAAGCTTCTAAGGAGTGACGTTCGGACTCTGCGATAAACCATAGGCCCCGCTCAGATGTGACACAAATGACAACATGAGCAACACAAATGAGTGTCAAGAAGCTAGGCCATGGCCCATACCGGGCTGCCAGCGCCACAGTGTTTTTTTTTTTGTTTGTTTTTGAGTAACCGAAACTAACCGGATATTTTATACAATTCGGATATCTGAAACTATGTCCGGTATTACACGGTGACTTTTGAGTCATGACTCTTTTTGACAACTCTCTTTTATTTCTTCTTTCGCTTTAAGCACAAACGAATCGCTCTCTTAAAAAATTTTTTGAATTTTTCCCTAATTCCTTTGACCAACTTATTTCTTCCGTTTTTTTTGCGAACCACCCTTCATGAAAAAGGAATAGAAATAAAGCAATTTAGAAAAATAACGAACAAGGAGAGAAGAAAACTTAAAAAGAGTCATTGGTGATTTTTTATCTCATCTTCTTTCTCTCTTGCACGAGTGTGAGTCGTGACTCGAAAGTCACCGTGTAATACCGGACTATCCGGATAGGCCGGATAGGCCGGATATTGGATCCTGGATCCGGACCTATTTGGGATATTCAAATACCCAAATAGCTGGGAGATTCAGGAAAGATTCAAAGTCTCGAGCTCAACATGGCTTACTGGATTTCGGCACGGATTGTACTGTCATGAGACTTTCATTTCCAAACTTTGTTTACCACATTAAGCGAATGGATAACAATGCTCCAGCAAAGAGGGTCATCATATCACAGCATACCAGAGTACTTGATTTAAACAACTGGAAGCAATATTGATTGATTGATTGAGAAAAGAGTCTCTTAGTCAGCGACTCTTCAGAGTTCGGAAACCCGTTAACGCAACACCGAATGTATTTGAGTGGTGTAATTATGAAGTCATAATATTATTCAGCCCACGAAAATCACCGAATCTCCCTCGCCCGTCTGATGACTTTCAATTTCAAGTTCTTCTACGTATTGCAAGGCGTCGTAAGGCCACCAATAAGTGTTATTCTTTCCATCTTTGGCATTAAACACTAGATCATCAGACTTCGAACAATCGTTTTCAACAGCTTTTTCTCTCCACGAGGTCACAGAAAATCTTTTGATCACGTTAGATATCCTCTCCCAATTCTCGCTTGAAACTAAGTTCACTGTTTTGAATCCTAGACTGCTGATTGACACTGAATAAGCTAATCCTGCTCTGGCGGAATATGCTCAGCAGAAAAGGTAGCCAGTGAATCAAAGAAAATGGTGTACCAACTATAGGCACTCACACCATTCAATAAACCACTCATACATATGTATATGGCATTAGATCGAAAGATGAAAGATGAAAGAAATATAGATTTAGCAATTCTTAATGGCGGGCTTTATTGTAGGACTCATGCCACACCGAAGGCTCGCCACGTGCTCTTCAATGACTAATAGTCTGAAGAATCTCGTTGACTGGATTTAATGATTTTTTCCTTTATATTTGCAGCAAATACTGGCGGTCTAATGGGACTTTTCATGGGTTTCAGCTTTATATCTCTGGCTGAATTCGTGTACTACGCTATCATACGACCTATTCGAAGATCCCTGAATCAACACTTTCATAAACTCTCCATTTCCGCTACAAAAGAGGTAATTACATACTCGTAAACTCTGCACCATACGAGCATACGAGTACTACATTCATAGCAAACATTATCATCGATTACAGATAGAAGTCAAACCCAGCCCACTACAAACAAGACCATCACTCGATTACACGCCAAACAAGAGGCACTTCAATTACAAATCACGATTTAGTCAGCCAGCAATTACTCAACGCAAGGAGCCACAACCGATTGCCACCATATCTAAGGCCTTAATGAGGAACACATCCCAACCCATCAGATCACCTCCTTTTCCATTTAACCACTGAAACCATAAAAGCATTGTCACTGTTACAATTTTGAATAGCCCGTAATAAAATAATGGATTTGAGTAAAATGAATTTGCAGTTATCTTTTTGAATATGAGTGCTTGTTTGTTTGGCAAACAATTCCAGCACTCACTGTCCACTAACATTTGACAACCCCTTTGACACATACCTAGAATTGACCCTGATTTAGCAAAGTGATTGCAACGGTTGCATTGTATTTAAGGCGGAATCGACCAGAAATTGAATTCAGTTGACACGACATCCGTTCCTAAAATGGACTACAATCCTGCAAAAAATGATACTGAAATCCTTAAAAAGAAAGATGAGGGAAAAACCTTCTACGCCGGACTTAAGATGAATGTCAGGGAATTTCTAACAAACTCAACATTACATGGATTGAAGTATATTGCCGATGACAAGATTACAATATTCGAAAGGTTTGTCCGACGGATCTGATATTGATAGTAAATTTCACTTCACTTTCGTATGCATAGATCCTTCTTTGGATTGTCCTTCATCTTTGTCATCGTCTGCTCGTTTATCTTCATTACAAATATTTACACCAAGTGGAGTGCCTCACCTATCATCATCACAACAAGTCCTAAGCCAACGTTCACCACCACAATTCCCTTCCCAGCAGTAACCATCTGTAATTCTAACAAGGCTCTCAAGAGCCGTGTCAATGAGCTGAAAAATTCTAAACTTCGGATAAACCGCACGCTCCTAATGAGCCTTTGTGCAAAGGATAACGACTTTGATGAGCGAGGAGATCAATTAACTTGGAAAAACTTCAAATATTTACTCCTAGGAGTCGCCCAACCATGCAATTCTATGATTGTCTACTGTCAATTCGGCTCGATTCCTGAAAACTGTGGAAATATCTTTAATCCGGTTTTGACAGATGATGGCCTCTGTTGCACATTCAACAGCGTTGATCCGTCTTTTCTTCTCAGAAACTATACGTAAGGGTGACTTAAACTGTCAAATCTAACGGTTGATTGTATGAAATCGTTCCTATCTTATCTAGTGATGATGCACGTTTTAATACAAATTCTCAGGATTATGTACCGATTGATTGGACTCCCGAAACCGGATTTGGTCGGAACCTACCTCTTGCATATTATCCGCGAGTCAGCGCCGGAACTGGAAGTCAAATGGGCCTAACTGTCATCTTAAATGCCTCATCTTCAGAATATTATTGCAGCAACTCTCGCAGCATCGGTTTCAAAGTAAGCCTCGGTAGATCTCAATTTTCTTTCACAATTCTGATCCATTCCAGGTGCTAGTTCATAACCCTGCGGAACAACCAAAAATCAGTGGATTCGGTTTTTTAGTGACATCTGGCCGAGAAACTCGAGTATCTATAGATCCTCAGTATCAAACAGCCGTTCCAGCCATTCGATCGATCAGCACCAAGATCCGACAGTGTCTCTTTTCGGACGAGGGAAACTTGAACTTCTACCGAACTTATTCACGTAAAAATTGCGAACTCGAGTGTGAGGCCCACATTTTGGCGGAGCAGTGCCAATGTGTGCCTTATTACCTTCCAAGAGTTAATGAGGATTCCAGAATTTGCGGACCAAAGGACAACCATTGTACACAGCCGATTCAGTATGAGATTGCATCTTCGAATGGAAATTTCTCATGTGACACCTGTCTGCCAGCTTGTTTTGAACTAAGTTACAACCCCACAGTGACATCGACAAAAATGGTAGCCAAGCCGTTCATAACCAGTGATGACTATCCGGCCAAATTTTTTGATCACATAGAGGATGTTTCAATTGTCAACTTTTATTACCTCACCAATATGTTCCAGAGTACCTCGAAGGGAGAGATGTTCGGATTTACAGAGTTTTTATGTAAATAACTGCAAATGGGCGTATGTAGCTGGTGTGCTTTAACGTTTTAAGATTTCATTTTAGCTAATACTGGAGGTTTGTTGGGACTCTTCATGGGGTTCAGTGTGTTTTCGATTATCGAAATTTTGTACTTCATAATCTTGAGACCATTCTGTGCTTATCGAGTTAGAAAACGACAGCAACGAAGAGCAATTCTGCTTGGAGTAAGTATAAAAGATTGTTTTGTGAGACCTGCAGACTCAATTAAATATTTCAGTCAAAAAATAAAAATGTTTGGATGGTCCCAGTTAAGGCCAGAAAGCCAATTAAGAAGAAAAATCTTGACAATATATGGACTTCTGGCGGACATCAATGGAAGGTGAAACTTTTTACTCAACGTTTAGACAGTCGTATGGATAAGGTGTATCCATATCTCGAGTGAAACAAGTTATTGAGGAAGCAATCGAATAAACTTTTAGTGAAATAGACTCATCTGCCTTTGTTAGGCCACATTGTTAAACTTCATATACTGTGAGAAAAATAAAAAAAAATAGCAAATTTAGCTTGGGGTTTACTTTTCTTATACTTCAGTTGGCTTTACAACCCGGAATGGACCTGGGCCCTAACCAATAAGCCTCTCTTTTAATCTCAATTGTATCCTACCTTACTTCATTTTCTCAAGCCGTCTGCTACCTGAATCGAGATCTCGCTTTTCTTCACCGGGGTTGGATTCGCTGTATAGGCCTCAGCCAACGCGGATGAAGTTCTTCCCACATTGAAAAAGCATTTCCTTACTTTTCCGAATGCATACTTCTTATGCTTCTTTCACCTGAGAAGACGAACATAATCCAGTCCTGGGACTTCATAGGCCTTAAGAGCAGCTCTATTTCTTTTATGCAACACCGCTTTGGACCGCAACATGCCTAAACTATTCGGCAAACCAAGCATTTGGTTGTGGTGCCCAAAAATTCAGCACATTAGAAGCTGCATCTGTGATGGCTTCTTGGCAACCCCGACACTGGTCTTTAATATTCTATTCTTGCGGTATTCGAATCAATATTACGGTAGTGTGAGACTTGAGCTTGGCAATCGAGCTCACATGATACTAAAATTGTCCTCTGGTTTCGTGGGTTTGATCCTCGCTGGAACCGCATTAGCATATCTTCAGGATAGTGGCACCGGTGGGGTTCTTAGAAATACGCGACAATAGGGACCATATCCGTGTTTCACACAGTCAAAAGGATATAGTCTCATATCAGTGGTCTTCTATTCAGACTTCCCATAGCGACTTTTCGTTCGCTAACCTTGTGTTTAGCATTGCTGATAGCTCAGAGGATAGGTGCTATCACTTTTCTCATTAAATTTGTGCTGTTCGTAGTGCGCTATTCGCACTACAACCCTCATAAAGGGCGCAGATTCGTAGAAATCTGAGCTTTGCCTAGAAAGTTCGTCAGAGATTTTATGAACGGTCATCCCAATGCAACTTGAGATCCAAAAGACTATGTGAAGGTTCAAAGTAAGCGTTGGAGACCTGTAGAGAGAGATAAAACTCTGCATATGCTTTGCTTTTGCTGATCGCTTGTTAAATAGTACGAGGGCGGGTCAATAAGTCCGTGACTTTTGGATTAAAACACAGATTTTTTGATAAAAAAATAATTTTATTTTTCAACGTAGTCTCCCTTGAGCTCTATACACTTTGTCCAACGCTTCTCCAATTTTTTTATCCCTTCCAAAAAAAATGATTTGTCGAGGTCCTCAAAATAGGCCTTTGTTTGCGAGATGACTTCATCATTGGAGTCAAATCTTTTTCCACCAAGCCATTTCTTCAGGTTTGGGAACAAGAAGTAGTCGCTCGGAGCCAAATCTGGAGAATAGGGTGGATGAGGGAGCAATTCATAGCCCAAACCATGGATTTTTGCCATGGCAACTGCACATGTGTTTGTGGTCGACTGTGAGCAAACGCGGCACCCATCTTGCGGAAAGCTTTCTCATGCCCAAGTGATCATTCAAAATTGAAACCACTGAGCCATGCGAGATCCCTACGGCTTCCACAATCTCTCGCACTTTCAATCTTCGGTCGGCCAACACCATATCGTGAATTTTTTCGATTGCTTCGGGTGTAGAGACCTCAACTGGGCGTCCAGGACGTTCGGCATCTTCAGTGCTTGTACGGCCACAAAGAAATTCAGTAAATCACTTTTTTACCATTGAAATCGATGGTGCAGAGTCCCCATAGTATTTATCAAGCTTAGCCTTGGTCTCGGTAATGGTTTTTTTTCGCAAGAAATAATGCCTAATAAGCACACGAAATTCACTTTTTTCCATTTTCTCCTCAAATTAGTGAGTAGTCTGATAAAAATAGCTGTCAAACACAAACTAACTGACGCAGCAAGTTTAAATTTTGACAGGAGTCAACTGACAGATGCCTGTTGACAGGAGCAGTGTTGCTGTTTCAATAAAGAGGTCAGAAATTCAAAAAGTCACGGACTTATTGACCTGCCCTCGTATATAGCTCGAATCGCGTTACAATTGAATCTTTTAACTGTGCTGTTGACTCTATCTAGAGCAATTTCGATTCACAACTCAAAAAGCTGTCAAAGCAAGACGTGTTTCGACTGGAGTTAAAATTCTCTCCGAGCTACAAACGCCAACAAAAATAAAAGTTCCGATTGCGAGATCACTTACTTTTTAGAATGAACCTGGGCCTCAGCGAACAAACCTCTTTAGTTAACGAGGTCTTTAAGGCGGACTTCAGACTGGAGTATTTAATATTCATTTGCTGTACATCTTGTAGGTATCGCGACTGATATGCATTTCTCTGACCAGAGAGATATCGTTGTATAGCTTGTATCGTTTTGTTGTAAAGCCGTCAACCTTCATGATTCTGTGCCAAAGTGTCATAAAGCAGGAAGTACCTCACAAGGCTTTCTTAGTCAATTGTACTTCCTTTCGACAGAATTAACGATTGCAGGTGTAACCTTTTGTCTGATTTTTAATCAACTTGTGGTTGTCATACACTTTGTTTTGCCCTCATTCACAGCTAAACCCAATGTGCGCAAGCAATTCCATTTATTTTTTTGAAAGTTGTTCCAACGATGTTGATTACCAAATTTCTCAGAAATTTTCTCTATTGATATGATTGTATGCAGGCGGTGGTGGTATAGATCTGAACTTCTTGGGTTTGGTTTAGAATCTACTGTAGTACGTTCACACAATACGACAGATAACATACCACGATGACAAGTAAACTGATGCCTCTACAGTTGGCGCAGCTTAAATGTTTTTTTTTAGACCGGATAAACGATTTATACTCGTGTGTATGTACTTTCCTCCGACTAAGTCGTATATGCACTCCACTATCCTAAATAGCTTGACAAACAATTAATAGCTTAAAGTTAAAAAATTGTTTTTTTTCTTCAGGTCAGGTGGCTTTGGCTCCATCGTACAAGGGGTGGTCCAGAAGTAATGATGATCAATATGGAAAACTGTTTTCAGTTCAAATTTTTGAGCTTAATCTTCTAACAAGTTAATACAATTAATTCATCTGTTCTCTAAATCACAAATTCCTTCATCTTGGCTCTCCCAAAATGCTTCTGCAGCATCACCTCGCTATTGTCTTTAACTTTCTTGCCCCTTAACTGCTCCCTAAGCGGGGAAAAGAGATAGAATTCGCTGGGTGTTCAAGAAATTCGAAACCCGCTTCTCGACTAGCAGATATCTCGACTTCGGATTTGTGTGGTGGTGCGTTGTCTTTGTGATACCGCACTCCAACTCGAAGTTTTTCTGGCCTTTATTCTTGAGAACTGCCCGCAATCTCCTGATTTGCGTCTGCGTAGTACGAGCCCGTAAAAGTGGCTCGCTTTCCTCGCTCGCTCGACATCCCAAAAAATCAGACGCGATAACTTTTTGTGCTGAACTTGCGACTTTGAATTTTTTCGGTGCGGATGAAGACGGTCTTTTCTAGGCCATAGACTGTTGTTTCGTCTCAGAATCAAAGATCCACGTCTCGTAAATGGTTATAAATCGTTTCAAAAATCTGTTCGGATCAGCTTGGTAGTTTTCAAAATTTCCATTTGAGGTGTAAACTTATTTCTTCTTTTTTTACCATTTTCGTGTTATTGCTCCGATTGTTCGTATTCTAATTAATGTAGTTTTCAGGTATAACGTTATATTACAATATAATAATACGATTTTTTTTACACATAACTAGTGAGGATGTAAGCATGCTTTTGTAGGAATATCCGATTATCATTACTTTTGGATCACCCCTCGTACAATTTGTTTTGCTTACAATCAAGGTTGTATCGTCCCCGCTGGTTTGCAGTTTGTAAAAGTGATTTTTCAATACTTTTCTACTTGTTAGTATTCTTGTTCTGTTCCTCAATTACACACATCAAGTTGGCTTAGGCCCCTCCTCACTTGAGCGCGAACCTTGTTATGCTTCGTCTTCCTTTATCACGTTGTTCTCTCAGAATAAAAAAAAACAAAAACACTGTGGCGCTGGCAGCCCGGTATGGGCCATGATCTAGCTTCTTGGCACTTTTTTGTGTTGCTCATGTTGCCATTTTTTGTCACATCTGAGCGGGGCTTATCACCGAATCCGAACGGCACTCCTAGAAGCTTTTTCATAGGCAATTTTACTTTCGGGAGTTTGCCGTTGCCCCTGATCCTTACCATCGCGCCATCGCCACCACCCTTCAGATTGGTCTTACAAATATTCCATGACTGAACGGTTGTGCTCATCACTCAACATCCTTTAGTACTTTTGACAATGCCAATGTGACAGTATAGCCCATATTGTCTGTAGTTATATTATTTTTCCTTAAAACTCGCTTTATGCAGACGGGACCGAGAATCACTCGAAAAACTTATCTCTGTTCTCTTCATTCAAGAAGGATTCACGTCTCAGTTGCCTTCTTAGTACAAAGAAACAACGATTATTAGAAGCAGAGACAAATCGCTGATTCCTTTCCATAATCCTGTGAAATTCGCACAATTGTTTGAAGTACGATGCGAAGGAAAGTACATGAATCTTTATCATCTTCTCGAAATTCTTAATTCCCCGGTGGTCTACTATACCCCCTTTAATTGACGAGCGAGCCTTGTCATTGTCTTCCTACACATACGAGTTGTGCAAGAATGCAAACCTTGTCATGGTTCCGTATAGTTCGTATGCTCTATAAATGCTCTCGATTAGGATTTTACAATAATTGATAATTTGTGGGTAACGATTTAAAGTTCCTGCATCTGTTATAAAAAGAATTTCTGACGCGATGGTTCGGCTTCTAGGGCTAAGACCACACTAATAAGTAGCTTCGTCGCTATAGCATGATTAGCTTTCGATAGATGAAATTGATGTTTAGACGGCTCTCTATCGTCGGGCCAGTTTAGCAAATTTCATTTATAAGGGTGTGCGAAATTCCATTCATCGGGCATACTTTCATCAGACCATATTTCATCCAGCAGGTTTATTGGTCTTCAGTTAGATATCACGATTTAGACCTCTTCTCGATCGAGTGAATGAATTTGATTCAGCATGAGAGATCCATGTTTGTCGCCTTTGCTATTGAACAGACTGCCAAAGAAATTCTTCCAAATTGTCTCTTCTATAACGTTACCATCCTTAACTCTGCTTCTTTCTTATCGGTATTTGTATCCTTGGTAAGTTTATTCGACATTTTTGCAGAATTCTCAAACATCATATCTGCGGAAGGACATCTGTGTGACCAGCACAGATTCGTTCTATTTTTTACTAAAAAGGCATTGTTCCTAACGTTCCGATGTGAGCATTTCTCGTTTTTCTCGGCAGCTCCGCCCTGCATGCCTCCTATTTCACTTCGCGACACTCTTCTACTTTCATCTACCTATAGAGTAATCAAAACCATTGTGATGGTTGGGTCAAATGTAGCATATCATGTGCGACTTCTCTACTGCCCGGGTGATAATGTAATATCTAGTGGTGCATCTAATGGAACCACAGTAGGACTTTTTAAAATGTTTTGAAAGACTCAATCAAAAAAGCTTTATCTTTCTCTTGTGATCGTATTTGTTTTATCATAATACTTCCTCCTTTTTCTGTGGTTCGGAACATTTGCATTTGCAGCTTGTCCTCCAGCTAGTGGTCTGAGTCGATGTTGGTTCCTTGAAATGTTCGAACATCGTTTTCAATCCGATCAATCTGGTTGACTGTTTTTTGATCAAGTGACTGACAAAAAACAATACACTGTGGCGCTGGCAGCCCGGTATGGGCCATGGCCTAGCTTCTTGACACTCATTTGTGTTGCTCATGTTGTCATTTTAATCACATCTGAGCGGGGCCTACGGTTTATCGCCGAGTCCGAACGGCATTTCTTAGTAGCTTTTTCGTAGGCAATTTTATTTCGCGATTTCAAAAATTGTTGGTGACCCAGCCAGGAATCGAACCCAGACTGCCTGCGTGATGGTCCAATGAGCTAACTATCGCGCCATAGCCATCGCGATATCAAGTAACTGACATTATGATGAAATTTCATCCCGCTGCGAAGACGATTAGACTGATTTCGTTCGTTTTCAGAGCTGGTATGGTTTAGCATTTTTTTTCCAACTGTACCGCTGATGATGCTCTTGTTTCCTAACTTGGCGTTAAAATCATCAAGGGCGATCCCAACTTTGGGCTTAGGATATTGCTCAAAAGTCTGTTCGAAGCAAATTTCTGATAGAAGAGCATATACATACATGCATTGCAACCGTCTTCCCTAAAATGAAGAAAACTTTATTTATCATTTGAGATAGTAAGTTTATGTGTAACTACCTACTTGTGTACTTTTAAATATTTAAACCGTTGGAATGTCAGTACAAAAGTCCCTCACTCGTTGTCTCCATACATATGTCATTCTGCTATCGCTACAAGCTCCCTGATTTCCGTTATCTTATCGCCTGTCTTTGTTTTGCAAAATTAATCACTTAAAGTTGTTGAAGTATCAACAAGGCCATTCGGTCGCTGTTTCATGCAATTCAATCGAAGACAACACAGTTTCTGTGTTTTTAACTTACCTATACATAAATGCTCCCATCAAATGTGTCCCGAAAAAGTACATGAAAATGCTCTCAGATTCTTGAAAAGAAATTCTTTCCTTTCATTGCAGTGTAAGCAATGAAACTGCAGGCCATACATGCAAAAACCATTACCAACACGAAATTGCAGCCACACCCAGAAAAGAAAAACAGAACAGAAATTCCCCTCCACCCCTCAGAAAAGAGAGCACAGCACCTCTGGACACTTTCCCAAAAATCAAAACATCATCCAAAGTTTTTTTTTTTTTTGTTTTTTTCTTGTATTTATTTATTTTTGAATATTTCACAATTGACTGTTTATAACAATTAAATCGTTTAAGCAAATTGTATATCCTTAATGTGTATGGTGTGTCCTTTAAGAAACGCAACAAAACGAACGAAAAAAAAATATAAAAAATGAAAAACAAAAATGAAACAAACGAAAAACGACTACAACTACGAAAATAAGATGAAAGGGAATAACGCAAATAATAATAATAAATTCTAATAATAATAATCGTTTTGTTGACGAGCGATAGAAACTAATTTATACGATAAATATACTCGTAAATCTAAAAGATACAAAATCGAAATTATACTTGTAATTTGAAAAATACTTTCTATAGGTTTTTTTTGTTTTTTTTTTGTTGTTTTTGTTTTTTTTTTTTTTTTTTAGTTTATATAAAACACTCTCGAGAGGAGAGACAAACCCAAAGTACATACAGATGATGCTCCACCTTCAGCTCCAGCTTAAACAGAAGCTTTAACTTTAGCTTCAGCTTCAGCTCTAGTCGGTCGGTTGGTTGGTTGGTTGGTTTGTTGTTTGTTAGGTCGGTCGGTCGGTCGGTAGTGGGTCGTAGGTCTTATGTTGCTTTGCGTTGTATGTTGATGTGATTAAGTTGTTCTCCTGTTGTTTGGGTGAAGAATGGTTGTGGTTACTTGTTGTGGTTGACTTACATTAATTTTAAGCTGGCTCCTGAAGATTATTCTCCACAGAGTCGGAATGTGACAGCCTAGTTGGATGACCATCGGTGTGCTCGTAGAACTGATCGTTCTTCTTTCGATACATGGTGGAGTTGTTGTAATTGGTTGCTTCGCCATTCTCACAAATGACAGTCTCCATGTTACGGCTAGCCATGGAATTGTGATGAGCATTACGTCCAATGGTACGATCTTCGTATCGAGTTTGACTTTGTGACGCCATTGGTCGATTGAGAGTGTTATTTGCGTTGTTAGGTGAATTGGGTGCTGCATTACGAGCTGCAACAGTTTTCGTAACGAAATCCTGCTCCTTCCAGCCTTGCTTTTTGTAGACTTCTCGCAAATCATTGTGCTGCCACATGGTATAGAGTACCTGTGAGGCAAATTTCAATACACACGAGGTGTACTTTTGACGTTGTCGTACGATATTCATTAAACGATCGACACCATTGGCATCGAGTAGAGATCGTGCAAATTCAGCATTTCGTTTAATCACCTCATTAATGGTGGCCAGCACAGCGGTAATTGTGTCATCTGAGGTGCCCTGATCGTGTTGAGCATTGCCTGAGGGTAACTTTTGTACCAAATCTCGCATTGCATACTTGCCGATAAGCTCTTTGTTTCGTTGATCTAAAGCGAGATTTCTTAAGGCGGTGGCGACTGCACAAACGACCCGATCGACTTCCATGCGAAGTAATTCAACTAATATTGGGAGTCCTTTTTCTTTTCGCACAGCAGCTCGAATATCTATGCTGGGTTGCCAATAGCAAGCGGCCAAATTTTGTATGGCACCTGCAGCTGCTTCTAGAGTTTCTGGATTAGAGCAACTTTGCAGCAAAGCCAAATAGTATTGGACAACATCTGGTTGCCATAGCTGTTCGTAACCCTTTCTATGGGTGCTACGTGGTAACGTTTGCAAAGATGAGGCTCCATTTTCAGCCGATTTCATGCTATCACTCGGCTCACTGTATTCATATTCACGTTTCTTCTTGCTTGCACCAAAGCAACCGAAATTTTCAGCTTTAACTTCAATCGAAGACGCCGTCTTATTCATCAGTGTGGGGTGTTTGTCATAATTGGGATCTTCTACTTCCTGGCATCTGTAGGATAGATTTCTTAAAATGCAAACACAATTCTCGACGATCTTATTGCCAATGTTATTCTTCTCAATGGAAGTTTTTACTACGAACAGAAGACATTCCACCAAATTGTTGCACTCGCGTAGCTTTGTTCGAGCATATTCTCCAGCTGAACTGACATTACGTAAAGCTCCAGATGCATTGCGAAACACAGTCGAAGAGAACATTTCACCTGTACATGCAGGATCACATCTAGCCAGCGGCATAATGACACAGGAAACGATTATGTTTAAACCATCATCGATGATCGGACGTTTGAGATCCTCACACGACGACAAATTCCAGATGACTCCGGTAATCAGTTCTTTGATTTCGTTCTCCATCGTACGAAACAAAAGATTGATCAGAGCAGAAATTCCACCGGCATTCTTTATTGCACGTTTATTCTCGTCATTCTGGCGACCGTATGACAAATTCCTCAAAGCTCCACATGCATTCTTGTGTACATCTAAGTTCTCATGGTCCAACAGTCGCACCAGAGCTGGTATCCCACCGAGTGTGCGGGTCTTTTGTTTATTTGGATCATCCATGTAGCAAAGATGCTGCAGATAAGCAGCCGCATTGGCCTTAACCGAACTATTGGGGTTGTCTAGAAAACTAATGACTTCGGATAGATTTGGATCACGCCACCTAATCGCCTGACAGTGTTCGCCGTTATTTTCGACAAAACGATCGTCAGCACCTCGTGGCGATGTAGTCGCATCGTTAGTTGATAGCTGCGACATGTGCTTAAGCAGTTCCTGTTCGGTACCATACCTCTGGCGTGGATGCACCGCTGTCGACGAGGAACTAGTTAAATTGTCACCGAACAAAAGCGCTCGCGTTGAATATGCTGGATTTGCATTCGATTCCATACTATTTGGCGGTATTCCGAAATTCGACGTCGAAATGTAACCATAGAGGAGTGCTGATTCCTCTGCATAATGATTATCGGCCTTGCTTACGGTCAAGGGCGATGTATGATAATCGGCCAGTTCGTCAAACTGCGATGTCTGTAAGTACGATTGAGCTAAGCTAGGTGACATACCAGCCGCCGTATTTAGAGGCAATGGGGAGGTAGAACTGCTATGCTCGTTCGGAGTCTGTGGTGTTCCTATTCGTTCATTTGAACTGTACTCGGACAAATATGAGCCAGTATTGCCAACTGCTTGCATGACATTGAACGTTGACGAGGCGGGATAGTGGCCACCCGGTGGAAAATTATCATATTCCTGATAGTGAGTTTGGAATTGCTTATTCTCTTGCATGTAAATTGGAGCACCAGTATGCTGTTCAATTTGATTATAATTAATGTATTGAGATCGAGAATGAACGCCCATCGGCATGGTCACGTAATCAATGGATACACCTCTGGTTTCGCGATTCTCCTCCAATGGCATTTTAATGTAATCAGCAGCGACAATGCCCTCTGGACGAATGTGATTCACTTCGTGGATAACTTTTGTAACAGTTGTTACTCGACGTGTAGTCTTTTGTTTGTGGGCATGCAGCAGCGATGCAGTATCCTCACTTTTATGCGATGATGAATGTTGCGAATATGTGCTCGGCGATTGACACCGCGGATCTTTGGAATTGTTCAGGCTGTACTCCAGGTTCGATGGATTATTTTGCTGACCTTCGTTGTTAGTCCAAAGCATCATATGATTGTTACTACGTTGATTAGTGTGCACATCATCCACGCATACAGGATGCACGGCTCTCCTCTGTACCTCTGTGCTCTTGCTGCCTTCCTTAATATTCTGCTGCTGCTCGTCCTCGTCCTCCTCCTCCTTCTCCTCCTCCTCCTACTTTTACGACAATTCCTGATTCCTACTCCACCTTGTCCTTTTCTTTCTGTAAATGGTTTTTCAACAATTCAATTCAATTTTTTCAAAGCAATTCTTCGCGTTTGGGTGAACTTTTTTTAAGAAGGAAATGGGATTTATTTAAAAATGCATTTTCTACTCTTTTTTTTCTTGTTTTTTTGTTTTTGGACTACTTTTTTACAGTGTGTGAATACGTGTGCGTGTGTGTGAAAGAAAATTTTCTCTCGTGCGAATTACCTTTTTTTTTTTCTTTCTAAAAAGGTCGATAGCTCAGCTCGATTTCTTTGAAAGTTTTTTTTCTCTTCTTATCGCTTCGTACGCTTCTTTAGCCTTTGATCCGCCGATTGGAGGAGCGGCGACAACGGCGATAATGATAAAGTTTTGCTGATTAAGAAGTGAAAAGCAAATAGACAAACACGAAGACGGAGGCAGGAAAAAAAAAACACACACGAAACAAATCTCTCACTCGAATTTTTGTTTACCGAGCAGGGCGTTCTTTTTCGCAAGCAATGCAAAAACGAATGTCGTTTTGACAGATTTTCCGATATTTTTGCTCACTTTAGCGTCGATTTGATGGGTAAAAATTTGATTTAGGCGAACAATAGGAGTGGAGAAAATCGTTTTAACACCGACGTTAAATATTTTTTCACATTTGACGTACAAAATACATAGAATTTAATAACTAGAAAGTTATGTTGTATACCTTTTACATGCAAAATAAGTGATGCCAGACTTAAAGGAGGGGCACTGACAGCTACCTGACATCGATTTGACACCGAAACGAGGAAATTTACTAAAAGGTAATTGATGATTGTGGGCTATTTTTATTATATACGGAGGAAATTCTTTAGTGGTTTTAACTTCGTTCTAGAGGTTTCGAGAAATATTTGTTCCCTTTGTAGTTTTAGGAAAAATAATGTCATAGAACAATTGGATGGATATGACAACGAATAGCGATTTATTTGAAATTCATTTATGGAGAATTTCGTGGCTACTTTAGGAAGGGTTTTCAAGAAATTCATAGTAACTCATCAGCGTTTTCAAAAAAGAATCGCTTTTCCTAATATGAAAAAGTTGATTTCTTAAAATTTTTTTCAATTCCGGTCTTGCATATACGGCTCGGGAATTAATCTTACTTAGGTGATTTTACGAGGGCGGGTCAATAAGTCCGTGACTTTTGGATTAAAACACAAATTTTTTTAAAAAAAAAATAATTTTATTTTTCAACGTAGTCTCCCTTGAGCTCTATACACTTTGTCCAACGCTTCTCCAATTTTTTTATCCCTTCCAAAAAAAATGATTTGTCGAGGTCCTCAAAATAGGCCTTTGTTTGCGAGATGACTTCATCATTGGAGTCAAATCTTTTTCCATCAAGCCATTTCTTCAGGTTTGGGAACAAGAAGTAGTCGCTCAGAGCCAAATCTGGAGAATAGGGTGGATGAGGGAGCAATTCATAGCCCAATTCATGGATTTTTGCCATGGCAACTGCACATGTGTGCACCCTTGCATTGTCTTGGTGGAAAAGAACTTTTTTCTTGGCCAAATGAGGTCGTTTTTTTTCCAAATCGTCATTGAATCGGTCCAATAAGTTGGCATAATATTCCCCGTTGATTGTTCTTCCCTTTTGAAGGTAGTCAATGTGGATTATCCCGCGTGCATCCCAAAAAACAGTCGCCATAACTTTATTGGCTGACAAACCCACCTTGGCCTTCTTTGGCGCCGATTCACCCTTAGAAACCCACTGTTTTGACTGTTGTTTGTTCTCTGGTGGCGCAAAAACTCCTCCATATTGCGATTAAACAACGCCAAACCTTCCTGTGAAGTTGTTATACGATTGCGTTTGTGGTCGACTGTGAGCAAACGCGGCACCCATCTTGCGGAAAGCTTTCTCATGCCCAAGTGATCATTCAAAATTGAAACCACTGAGCCATGCGAGATCCCTACGGCTTCCACAATCTCTCGCACTTTCAATCTTCGGTCGGCCAACACCATATCGTGAATTTTTTCGATTGTTTCGGGTGTAGAGACCTCAACTGGGCGTCCAGGACGTTCGGCATCTTCAGTGCTTGTACGGCCACAACGAAATTCAGTAAACCACTTTTTTACCATTGAAATCGATGGTGCAGAGTCCCCATAGTATTTATCAAGCTTAGCCTTGGTCTCGGTAATGGTTTTTTTCGCAAGAAATAATGCTTAATAAGCACACGAAATTCACTTTTCTCCTCAAATTAGTGAGTAGTCTGATAAAAATAGCTGTCAAACACAAACTAACTGACGCAGCAAGTTTAAATTTTGACAGGAGTCAACTGACAGATGCCTGTTGACAGAAGCAGTGTTGCTGTTTCAGTAAAGAGGTCAGAAATTCAAAAAGTCACGGACTTATTGACCCGCCCTCGTACATTTCGGGGTGAACCTGGGCTTCAACTAACTAACTGCCTGCAGTTATGCACTTCTAGTCGGTTTAGAATTTTTTAACTCATTTTAGCATCTTCTAGTTCAATTCTAGCGTGTGCACCAGTGACAGTCCTCTGTGTTCTTCCAATAATGTCGACGTTATCGGCACAAATTCCGGAGAGATTCTGCCTTCGAACACCACATGTGAGTTCCGCAAAATTCTTTCAAAGATTGTTAAAGAATTCACATGACAGCGCATCACATTGTCTGAAAACTTTTTCTCACATCAAAGGTCTCGATTAAGTCGTTACCCAGTTTGATGGAGTAGCAGGGCGTTCTCAATTGCTATTCCGCTCAGACGGACGAGCTTGGCATTAGTGCCAGAACTAGTCATAGCTCTATATCTTGTTACTATAAAATGTGTTAAATGCGGCCTTAAATCGATGTCGTACCAATAGCTTTGTTGTGGTTTTGTTCAGATACATACCTGCTATCTGCAAAGGGGGCTCATTTTTAGGGGTCCAGACTTTCTTGTTCAAATATAACACAAAGAAATTTACTTTGACAATGATTTATTAAATTATTCTAAAGATCGTGCTTTCAAATGTTAAGAAAATAGTTTCGGACATAAATCCATCAGGGCTGCCTCGTACAAAGCGCATTCTAGAGGTTCAATCCTCCTTCAATTTTTCCTTACTCGACCAATGCTTTACTCTTAAGCGTCACTGATTGCTGGTTGTTCGGCACAAACAATGTTTTCACTGGTACTATGGGATGGACCGCCATTCTATTGGAACCATGCTTCTTCTACATTGATGTCTTCCTGTAGTACATTAAGGCAGGGTGTGCAGAACTACTTCTGCACTTCTGCATAACTAGAGTCCATGTTATCTATTTTCTGTCTTTGTTTTTTGCATATTTTTCTGAAGCAGATTCTTGGCACGAGTCGGTTATACCAATGACACTGAGTGCTTCCCACCAGCTTCGTTTTAGATCACAACAAGCTACACCACTGTTATCACTGCCCATTTCTGTCGTAGCTTGTTAATTCTAAATCGTTTTCGTTATTATATAGAAAAGGCAATGCAGGAAGCCCAGCCAATCTTTAATCATTTCAAACTTGATGATCATTAGCAATCATGTACTTAATTATGTTCGACGGGCTTACCAAAATGTTTTCGTCCTTTGGAAAATGATTACATATCTTCTTCATTAAATTGAATACCGACAGAGTTCTAAGATAATCAAGTTTGAGCCTGCGAAATCTTCATTTTGAAATCTGTCATCTCTTTACCTATGACAACACTGTCATAAGCAACAACGAGACACATTTTCAAGGATCTGTTAATCATTTAAGGAAGGCGCTAGAAATTAACGGGCTACATACGAGTATCAACGAATATCTGCATTGCCCTTTTTCCTAACACGCAAATCCATCAAAGTGCAAGAAATCCGAACAGTTAAGGTCTCTCGTCAACTACCAAGGAAGCAACAAAGCGTGATCTAATAGGAAGTAAGCCCGTTCCCAAATGTCTTCACAAAAGAAGTCGATATTAAATCAAAGCAAATCAGCTGATTTTTCTGGGTTCAACGATGGTATTTGAAGGATTCTTTTCTTAACGCAGTTGAAGCTCAGTTCCTTCAGATGGGATCGAAGGATAATAACTAGACCACTAAAACACAACAACACCAACGCACTCTTGACCGCAGTAATAAGCACCCTCATAAACTTCCAGTAAGAATGCTGATACGTCGGAGAAACCACCAAACCGTAGCACAACATTCTTGTTAGGTGCCTTTTATATGTCGTGGCCTTCCCTCTTCGCCAAACCAAAGGTGCTCAGATGAAAACCAGCAAAACAGTTGTAGATTGTATTTAGGACTAATTCCCTGTTAATTGAAATAAAGCAAAAAAAAGTTCTATTTTCCAACATTGTTTTTCAGCTCGATACATTTCATCCAACGTTTCTCCAATTATTTGATACCCTCACAATAAACGTTTGTTTCATCGATGAGGTCTTCATTCGACCCAAATCTATCGCCGTCGATCCATTTTTAATGTTTGGAAACCGGAAATAGTCGCAGCAGGCAACAAATGTTGCCATTGTGAATGCGGACTTGCGCGCCGATGCGTTGCCCTGGTGGAAAATAACTTTTTCTCTGCCAAATGCTGTCGTTTTTGCTTCAAATCAGCCCCGAATCTATCCAATATCTCTGCATAATATGATCCGGTGATCGTTTTACCCTTTTGAAGTTAATCGAAGTGAATGATACCGGGTGCATCCCAGGAAACTATCAGCATTACGTTGTTGGCCGACAGATGTATGTTGGCCTTCTTCGGCTTCGATTCACCAGGAGAAGTGTTGTGATAAATACATGATTCGAAACGACACAAAAGCTGGTTCATATTGTGATAAGACCTCGGTAAACATTGCTTTGAAGTTGTCAAACGATTTCGTTCATTGTCAATTGTGAGCAAACGCGGCTCCCATCTGGAGGACAGCCAAATTTTTCCAAAAGTAACAGACAGGCTCGGCGTCACTTGTCCTGGTATGACCGGACCGAAATTGAGTAAGCCACTGGCGGACAGTTCCAATCGATGGTGGAGGTAAAGCATTTACACCAGTCTATGAGTTTTTCTAGTTGTTCGGATGTACTTGACCGCTTAGTGCCTGACCATTTCAAGTGCGAGTACGATAGTTTCTGTCTGTTTTGCAGGATTCATCCATCCTACGTCCATCCTGTGAGCACAAGCTATTTCTAACACAGTATTATCGCTTTGCCGAGTGGAAATCAACGACTTGGAAATTGTACTTCTATTGGATAATTGATTCCTCGATGAAACCGGATAAGTCGTTTAGGCAACCGTAGTCTGCGGAAATTCTGACAAGCTCTTGTAGTTGTAGTCTTTTACCAAAATACAATTTAAATTGTATGTTAGTCATCTGAAATACATTCAGATATAATAGTGAGCTGGAGGTTGACCAAGGCTCTTAATAATCCTAAAGTGTCGAAACCAAATGCTGGCGGTGATGAAAACCCTAAATTTTATTTCATTTGAAGTAATAAAGATTGCGACTACTTTTACACTCTTATTTAGATAACTAAAAAGCTTAGAATCTTAACTGGTCAACAGGACCTTCGCACTGTAAGACATTTCGACATCTTGATTTTTACCCAAAACTGAACAACTGGGATTAAATTTTTAAGAATCCATTTTTCAAATATCCCCTTTAGTACTCCATACAGAAAAACATCCAACAAATTCATATATCGAATTACCCATCCGCCTATGAGCACTCATTGATGGGAAATCAAAACATAGAACTGGCATCACTGCGGTAATTTTATTTATCTTTTTTTTTCATCGAAATGCAGTTGCGTTAATGAATAATCAATCAGAGTTATTTAACAGCGAAATGCCAAAAACAATTTCAGTCATTGATTTTTTTTTAGCTTAAGTCCTTTGCTGGAATTTAGAAGAAATCGATTTTTCGCGACTACAATAGAAAAGAACGTCAGAGGAAATTGACGTGTTTAAGGGTGACCACACATTGACTCGGAAAAAGGAGTTACTCGGAGTTAAACATGAGAAATTCAATTTTACAAAAAAAAAAAAAAAACAGCCAAATGAAAATGCATTATAATTTTCTTATTATTTATTTATTTTTCGCATCATTCACATACTTATGTATTTATTTCACCTTGGAGCAAGTGATTAATTCCTTTATTTGAGCTTGAACGCGAATCTAAGACGTCAATATCAGCTTTATACCTTTCTTGGACAGTTGGGGCGTCATCAATGCATGCGTAACATCAAACTTTTTTTTTTTTCTAAAGTATTAAGTTTCTAGTCAGGTACTAACCTTTTCAGCGCACCATGGAGGCATCAAATAGGAATCAAAATTCCACTCTTATTTCGGAACGATGCTTCTGAATGAAACTCAATGCCGACATTTATTGGGAGATAACAAATGGCTAAGAATTATAGATTAGAACGAAATTTCGTCAGCCTGAATAGACTTAATTCATAACTTCGTCAAAATTTTGCGGGAGACGCATTCACTACGCTAAAGTTTAGTTGTCAGTGATTGAGCCGATCTCAAGATCATCAGTTGCTGGTTTCGTCTAATCATCCAACGCAGCGACGATTTTCTTCCAAAGGAAGATATCTTGAACGATATAACTTATGTTCTTGGAAGTTTCCTCCAGGATAAATATTTTTGCATCCGATAGCTTCCTGGTTTTAAACATACTAAAAGGACTTAACGCACAAGGGACCAGCCACTTGACTAGGTTTGTTCAACATATCCATAGCAAGCAAGTGATCACGTAACTTTGTTTAAGTAGTAGATTAGCCAATGATCTTCAAAGGAGGAGGATCGATCAAATCGCACTCTTTTAGAAAAACAGGTGAA
This sequence comes from Volucella inflata, assembly GCA_928272305.1. Lineage (NCBI taxonomy): Eukaryota > Metazoa > Arthropoda > Insecta > Diptera > Syrphidae > Volucella > Volucella inflata. The sequence continues at coordinate 71,808,777 of OV743719.1, forward strand.
TTTAAATCAAACGAAAAACAACAGACCGACGAAACAGGTGTTTTTGAAAAACTGTGAGAGAATGGATGAAGTGACGCATTTTTTGTATGCAGCTGACTAATGCAAGAACTCACGACCTATTGGCACGTGACAAGGCAAACAAAGCAATAAAATTTCTCTTCGTCAACCTGATATCGCCTTACACGCAAGGAAAAGACGATCTTGCTCAAAGAACTTAGCTCCGACAATGTCCAGACCAGACCGAAGAACCCTCTTGAGCTATTTAATGCTTATAAGTATCTTTAAATGGATGGGTGAATGGCAACGACTATGCATTGACCAATGAACAATACTGCTGTGTGTTACTTGGAGGAAACAATAAATCTTGTGGAAGTCGAAGTTAGAAAAAACATAAAAGAATGAACAAAAGGCGCCAGTTGGAAATCTTGAACCTAAATCATCTATGATTTTGTTTAATGAAAATTTGAGGGATGATCGAAGCTAACAAGTGGAGGGAGAGCTTTTTGTTCCGTTGTGTAAAGGCAAGAATGAGTAATTCCATCAATCATCGATCAGTGAAGCTATTGTCGCTCTCTTACTCGGAAATTCAGAGCGGATCTGATCAATATATACATAAGTAATCACTTCTCTGCGTACGTCCAGGTCTGTAAGTATTATTCATCTATTTCGGCCTAGTGATGCCAACAGCTTTCAGATCACTCTACTCTGAAACTGTGTGGATATGAACTTACTTGTGGCATTAATACCGGAAATTAATATTCATAACGCCAACATCTTGGACTTTTTTAATTTTTTTCCGTGATAAGTAAACCGACGATATGCTTTCCATCCTAGGCATTTCGGATCACAGTGTCTTATCAGCAAATTTCTCTTACACTTAAAGAAAAAATTGTAAGACAAAGGTGTTTCCATGAGTGGAGTTATTTTTTCTGTCAGAGGAAAGTCGAACAAAAATCAAACGAGCCGGGATTGACTGTAACGCCTTTTATAAGCATCTGAAATTCTAATTCTGAAATTGAGGCAAAAGGTGCTGCAATATCACAAAGGAAGGAAAGGTGCTGGTTGCTCGTCAAAAGTACTTGAAACCCAGCCTCATCCTTCATCCCAACATTCGCTTAAACGACATTTTGACAGTCAGCTCTTTGGACAGGGCCAATCTACTTTCGTAGTACTTGCTACTGTAGTAGCAAGAGTACTGTTGGATTTCCACACACACAAATGCGCTAGTTAAGATGGCAAATGTATGTTTTTATTTTTCTTCTGAAGATATGTTCTTTCACATTGGCAAAACCATTGCACAAGTGCTTGCGCCTACTATTTGGGACATATTCTTCACTCTCTACCTACAGACTTACTACACTTCTTTCCAATCTTAGGAACCACCGATATCAACAGGTCCATTGGTTACCCTACCAAGTTTCTTAAAGCCAACTACGAGTAACTGTACTTTATACTTAAGATTTATTTCAAAGAAATCGACGAGCCTCATCCTTAAAGGGTGGTAATCAGCTATCGAAAAATTTAATTTAAGTTGCCTTGTAAACACTAGATGCTGGTGCGATCCAGAGCCTTACCTAACATAACTCCACAGTTAGCGCAGTCTTTTGCCAGCAGTTATTAGCTGTGCACACAACATTGGCTGAGGTCCCTTTCCAATTAGATGACGTCTACTTCCCTGGGTTAAAGTTGAAAACTTTCCATCCGTCGACATCGCTATACATTCCGAACAGCCCAAAGAAGCACGGTTAAGCAAGAATGATTCTTCGCATGTTTTCTGCGCTGGTGTCGTTGTCGGATTTGATGTTGCATGTCCTCCTTTGTTGACAGCATATACTTAGCCTTTTTTTTATTTGCTGCTAAGCGCGTCTTTGCCACTTTGTTCGTTCCATTATGCCAATATTGCCGCCATATGCAAGTTAACAGACTTTTAAAAGATGTTGCTCCTGGAGTTGACTTGTGAGTTTCGTACAATTCTTTAAAAGACTCATAGCTCTGTGTTAGTACTTTTTTGAATTTTAGGTCTTGGATTTGTTATTACTGGCCTTGACGTAGCAGCGTGCATTCCCCATGGTAGTACGATGAGTATGAAAGGAGAGCCAAAACTAGATATGACTCTATATAGTCCATCTTTATAGACGCTGTAAAACATGGCTTTGAAATTGGCATCAAGCAGTTCTACTAAGCGATTTTCTTTTCTATCATTGCAGATTCCAGCTCGGGCCGATAGTTTTGGCATGTTCGATTAAATTTGTTTGTATTTTGGTTAGACATTCTTATATCATTCTTTTGATTGCACCTTTCTACGGCCTCGATTGAGTGCTTCTCGTGTTCTTTCTTTGTCCTCACGAGCTTCTCTAGTTCCTATTCAGGGCCGTCCTATACATCCGCTTTTTTCTAGATTTGGCAGTCTGCATTGGCTATAGTAATAGTGGTTACTTTAATGGGGCGCATTGCAGCCTAGTACATAAGAGGCAGGCTTTTTGAATGGCGTTGAACAGTGATTGCACTGATCTACCTCATTTGGTGTTGGGGCTTTCCGTCGAAGCTAAATTCATCAATTCCGTTGACGGTTTGCTGATCAGGAGTCAGCCATGTCCTTATGAATATCAAGGTGTGTAAACCTTGTGCTGGGTACAGTACGTTACTAAATACGATATTTTGCCACTGTGTTACCAAAGATGCCCTCCTTGCCTAGTAGGAATTTACTCAAGCTATTACCAGGGATTGTGAGCTTGATTTTTGCGCTTATGGTCCAATCCAAATAATAATTTCCCACCACATCCCCTGTATGCATAGAATGTCAACAAGGGGCAGTCTAAATGTACTTACATTAGTAGAGAAAAATTAATATATATATGCAGTAATATCTCCATGGTTTACTAAAAGAGAAGAAAAAGGTACTGAATGAATGATCTTTCAACTATTCAAATTATTTTTATTTAATTAAATCAGAATCACAGAACAAATCTTAAACTACGTTGGTACAATTGAACACATCCGGAGAAACCCCAACTGAACCCTCTAGGTTCATATCAACTGAACGAATAACATTCGTTCATTTAACGTCAATTCAAACCACTTCCCCTCCGTCAGTCAACTTCTCCAGCAACGAAAAAGTGGTTGATTGCCCATGGCAATAGTACTGGTGTGTTTGTGTGTTGCCTCTTCGTTCTCCGTCTGTGCAACTCGAATTTTTTCAAAATCAAACGAGTTGTTGACGTGAGCGCGTGTGTAAGCCGATTTGTCGCGCGAACCTTTACAAAATTTCAAATTTTTATTTTCAAACCGAACAACGACCAAATCGAAACTTAAGCGAAACTAATTTTTCAAAATGTGGTCCCAAAAAATCTCTCTGTGGTGGAAAGAAGTTCAGTAGAACGAAGGAAGCAACACATCATAAAAAAAAACCCTAAACCCGATCACTCCTCACCACCTGAGGAATTTTCTCTAACGACCGACTCACTCGAGCACCCAACCACAGCTCCAGCTCCAGCAACCCGCACCCAGCCGCCAGCCGTCAGCACCTTGGGCAGCAATAAAATATCAAAAAAAAAAAAAAAAATAAACAAGAAACCGAAGCGAGATAATAGCATTTCTGTTCTTTGCGTGATTCATTTGTGTAATTTCGATTTCTTTGTAGGCAAAGACAGTAACCAGCAACGAATTTCTGTTTTGCTTCGATCGGGAAACGTGTTTTCTTTTTGAAAGATCCTCGTCCCTGGCTGAATTTCGGAGCTGGAACCCAGGATACCAATTCCAAAACTGTATTCAAACATAAACTAAAAGAAGACCATCGTGCACTTAGTCGTTAGAAATTGATTCCCTGTGCCTTGTTTCTCCCTGTAACGCTGCCATAACAACCGGAACCAACCAAGGTGCTATAAACAAAGGAATTTAATTGATCCACTCTCTTGCACGTCCACTTCCAGTTGCCGTTTTTGTTGTACTTTGTCTCTTTCGCGCACCCTATTCTATTTCCGAGGAATAGGAATAACCACCACCAAACAAAACCTACATCTGTCAAGTGCGTCCTGATCCGAGTCGCTGCTTCGTGTTCCTTGTCGTCTATTTGAAAAACGAAAAAATAAAAATAAAAAATACTTCGCGTGTGTAGTGTTCAAGAGTCCTCCTCGCATTTGTTGCGAAAAAGTGTTGTTTTTGCGGCTCCCTAGCAACATGTTGCAAGTTTATCATCTCTAATCGAAAGGAAGAGGAAAATTGGAAGAAAAAGTGTAAAAAATTGTTGTATCTGTTTTGAATCTCTGTATTGAATCGGTGGAATTGGTAGAATACATAATGAAGGTAACAGTTTGCTTTGGTTCGGTGCGGATTGTCGTGCCTTGCGGCAGTGGAGATCTCCTGGTCAAGGATTTAATTCATGAGGCAACCAGACGTTACAAGAAAGCAGTAGGAAAGGTAAGTTTCCGCACATTGACCAGTGATAAGAAATGTTTCTTCTTTTTTGGTTTATCGGACGCTCGAATTAGCGATCTTGAAGTGAAGTGATTTCGGTTGTCGTTATCTGGACGCACGCACGCCTGATATAATTTTTTTCAATTTGAAATTTCCCCCAAAATAAGCTGAGTTATTGTGACGAATGCGTATGACGAATTAAGGTTGCTGTTTTCGGGTGCTTTCGAGGTTAGTTGTTTGTTTACATCTTCTGATTGGGTTTGGGGCGATTAGCAAGTCTGTCTGTAGAAACTCGGAACATTATTTTGTATGCTTAAACAAGAAGCGTTCTTCAAGCCAGTAGTTCTTTAAAAGATTATTAGAATTTGTGCAGAAAGAATATGGAGGCTGGGTGGAAGTTCTTAGGAAGTTCTGGGTAGAACTACCTCGGTGAGTAGTCGAAGTAAGCGCCAGGCTAAACGTTAAATGGTTATACATTATGGAAGGGACCCCACAGGTGTTGCTGGTTGGTTGGTTTGCCAATCCCGTGGAGGCTCAACCTTTTTTGGTTTATGTATATTAGAATAGGCCAGAGTACTGCTTTTTGGACTTCAGAAAATTCGCACTCTAAAGCTATAGGCACGGCGTAAGTAGGTAACAAATCTCGTCCGAGATGGCAATACTAGAAGTTTCAAACCATTTCTTATTGACCACTGAGAAGAGAAACAGACCAAAAAGTGGAACCCACTGGAAGCGATCATGCTCTAGGAACTGAAACTGAATTTCTTTCTTACAACGCTAAGAGGAAGAAAGTTTTCAGCGCACTAGCACTGTTGTCAGATGAAGTCGGTGGTACTACCAGCAAACGAAATTGGATTAAAATCTACATTTAAAAACAGCGATGATCCGGCTGCAATCAGCAACGGATTCAGTTTCAGTTCCGGTGGACACAATCAGAACATCTTTCTAAAAGTCCACTTAGAAAAGACCACGAAACGCCAAAGGGGATAAGACCGGGTTACATGTATTTAGGGATGCCGTAAGCATCCCACCAACGCTTCGAATTGCAAAATTCTGAATGTCGCTGACGGCAAATACTTTGTAAATCAACTGCGAGAGATACCACAAAACAGATTCCAGCAAAGGGCTGTGGTATGGAAAACGATAACATCCACGTGAATGGTTTAGCAATTCTGGGTCGGAAGTCCCCACTGGGAGCTTAGGCATTAGAAGACTGCGGGTTATTTAAACTGACCAGCAGTAATTCCTGTTTTTCAATGCAACTCAGGGGGACGGAGTATGTGTTGGTCCTTCTTTTTATCCTGAACTCAACAATTAAAAGTGGAAAAGCACCCGAATAAGGGTAGCACCTCTCTCGTTGTCGGCTAAGACAAAGCTTCTATCAAGATTATTGAATGTATGTACATATGTCTACGTTTCTGTGTGAAGATTAGCAGGTGTAATTTCTAGTTTATTTTCAAATGAATGCCCACCCCAAAATCACGTTTAAAATCGGTACAGGGAACGTGGGTTCTGGAATAAATGCTTTTTACGTCACTATATGACGAGAGATCGATAATTCGAGAGCTTATCTTTTTGTGCAGATTTCACTCTTATCATCTTAGCTTGAAATTTTCGAACGACGCTTTAGTTCATGGAGACATAAGATATATAGCGAACAAGTAATGGCATAAATTCGTCATTGCGTGACGTTATTTTCCCTATGATTTGGAAATACCACCACTGCCATAGGCTGTAAACGAACTTATTGAATACTATTGGGTATATAACTTAATTCGTGCGTTTTTTTTTTTTTTTTTTTTTTTTTTTTCAAAATTTGAGCATTTATTTAAGAAAAACATGTACAATAATACTATTCAAAGTATTGCCCATCTGAAGCTTTGACTATTTCCCATATTTCTGGCAATTTGTGGATCCCATCCCAAAAGAACTGCGCCGGCTTGTCAGCCAAGAATGAATCAATCCAATTTTTGATATTCTGCTCTGATGTGAACCGTATTTCAGTGAGGGCGTTCTGCATCGACCGGAACAAATGATAGTCAGAAGGGGCAAGGTCTGGGCTATAAGGCGGGTGGGGTAAGACTTCCCATCCACCGTTTTCCAAATAGTTCTTAACCGGAATAGCAACGTGGGGCCGAGCGTTGTCATGATGGAAAATGATTGCCTCGTGTCTGGTCGCATATTCCGGGCGTTTTTCGGCTACTGCTCTCTTCAAACGGATTAATTGTGTTGATGGTTTCACCCGGTTTTAGCAGCTCATAATACAGCAAACCCATCTGATCCCACCAAATACAGAGCATTACCTTCGCGCCATGGATATTCGGCTTTGCCGTTGATTTGGCTGGTTGGCCGGGTTTCACATATGATTTTTTGCGCTTGGGTTTGTCGTAATGGATCCATTTTTCATCACCAGTAACAATCCGATGCAAAAATGACTTCTTTTTCTGGCGTTCCAGCAGCGTTTCGAAAATGCAAAACCGCCTTTCGACGTCTCTCGGCTTGCTTTTGAATATATCCAGCTGCTTTTAAACGTTTTGAAATGGCTGCTTGAGTGACACCCAAAGATTCTGCGAGCTCTTCTTGTGTTTGGCAACAATCTTCATAGAGTAATGCAAACCACTTTTGGCACGTTCGCTCAGCTAGCGCATGTTTATCATAAACTTCCACCAAAATACGATGACTTTCAGCAGCAGTTTTCTTCATATTAAAGTAATGAAGAAGAACTCCCCGCAAAAACACTTTTTCAGGCACAAAGTTCGACATATTTGAGTGAGAAAAAATTATTGTTGTTTACGCTTCAAATGAGCAATTCTGAGCTTTACAAAATAAGGTGAACGGCAACTCAAAAAATATCAGTCAAATTGACTGCTTTAAGAGACGCCTTCCACTCTCGCAGTAGCCTGTTTTAGCCACTTCAGTTTGGAAAGCAGATGCACCGAAGACACTAGCGCGAGTTTGGAAATATCTGTAAGGGTTGACTACATTGCCCCTTCCTGTGACAAATCTTTTGTCTTCCTTCGTTAGACTGCTAAAAAGCTGATAGCGCCTTTAAGGTTTTCGTCTTGACCTGATAAATCCAAAGAGGTTTGTTATCCAGGGTGACACCCATATACATAGTTTTGTTGAAGAAGCAGATTCTTATACTTTTAAGGACAAGATCACTCAGTTCGGTCAAAGGATTACCTGAAGGCTCATTTCTAGTAGACCAATCGTCGGTCTATCTTAGGACTGCCTGTCCTGTGAAATAAAAAAAACTCCCGATAGGACTTGTACGACATCTGCATCATTTTCATATGCATGAGCGTTGACGTTAAAAGCGTTGAAAGTGGTGTAAGGCAATGAGTCGACCAACATGGCCCATATCAGTGTAGACAGGAGGCTTGACTTGTTATTCCAATCAGAATAGAAATAGTCAGAAACCACAAATAGGGTCCTATTCACCAGCATTGTTGAGCCCTGAGATTAGGGCTGCAATTCTCTTTTGGATGGCCAACACTATTTTTCTGTCGATTTCTGATTGTTTTTAAATTTACTTAACCGTTCGAACGCAATATAAATTGCCCTTTCATCACACCAATTAGAAATTTATTTCTTTTGTAATGCAATTACGAATAAGTTAGTTTTCAACGCCAATGAATAGCTTACATCACCGACTTGCCGACAATCATAAAAGAAAATAAACCCCAGCTGGAGTAGGTGGTTGAGGTTTGAATTTGTTGCTAAGCAAAAGCCACCACTGTAAAGTCCGACCACATCGATCTGCTTGGTGTAATGGATTTTTTATTTGTTGGTGTAAATTCACAACCCATGACGGACACCTACAATGACATGTTCATTGATTTTCGACTAGTCACTTGCCAATTCCAAACGAATCTTGCCATAATCAAGCAACCCACTATTGCCCAGAAAACCTGCTATAGAAGCTCTCCTCCATACAAATATCTGCATTCCAACCTGGCGTTGTGTTGTAAAGAAAAAAAAAACAGAAAAACAAAAAAACACTTCAATGTCTTTGACGGACGCAACGAACGGACATTTTTATTCTCGAGTTCATTGTTTGCTCAGAAGGGGCTTCATTGCATAATAGGAAAACTAGTTTCTTGTATTCTCCTTGTCATCGTTGTAGCTGTGGTCTTCTTCTTCATCTTCATTTCAGTCTTCGTTGTTGCTGCTGCTTCCTGACCCAAACAAAACAATGGAAGGAAAAGCTTTCTTGGCGGAATTACACATATGAGGCCGAGAATCCCAGTCGCAGTCCCAGTTCCGTTGTCTACTATAAAGTAGAAAAAAAAAAAAAAATTCTCAATGAAACTGTTACACGAATAGACGGAATGGGTCGTTGGTAGTCGTATGAGTAGGTTGGTAGAACTTGTATTCGTATCAACTACTATCTGCAAGTGTCAAAATGTGGAACCAGTTCCATGAGGTGGGTTATACCCGTACTCGTAGCCATGCGAACTAGTCGAATTGTAACGACGTAAATTATCGAAACTTCTCAGCAAGTTAATGCGGCTCTCGCAGTTCAAGCCTTGTTCTAGATTTAACTTGCTAATTCCGTGGAAAGTCGGTCGCTGCAGTGATGGCATACTTTTCAAAGTCAGTCAAGATAAGTTCGGGCCACCCGAACTACACCCCAATCGATCAAAGTATTGTAGATCGATTGACATCGAATTAGCTTGATTCGATTGAGTACTCATACTCTCGTGCAAGTCCGACTGGGACTTGTAAACTGCGACACCACCCGCATCAATTAGCATTCATCATCGTAAAAGTCACACGTTAGCTATTACTATAGCGGGTAGGCCACACGCCCTCACCTATCACTGATCCGTCAGTCGAAAGCAATTATGTACGTGTGTTGGCCGCCGAGATAGACTTAATAATATGCGCAGTTTGTCGTGTCGATAAAACCAAACGATAGCAGCCAGTAGTCTTTCGTTGCGGAGATTTAGAAAAATACAAAAAACTCGAAAAAATCGTGTGTGCTGTACAGATTTGCTGGGTGTGTTGGAACTCACAATGTGACATTTTTTTTTAATCAGATGAGTCACCGAACTTTGTAGGGTCCACATGGAGGGGATGCAATCTCGATTAGTTGGAATTGCAGTGCGATTGTGTGTGGGTGGAGTTTCTCGGTTTTGAATGACAAGATTGAATGATTCAATCAGATCAACTGTCGTAAGTTTCTTAAACATCATTTCCAAGCATTTGTGATTGATAAAGGGTTGGGTTGTAACTAAATCGGATAACACAAAAATACATCAATGAAGAACGGTATGTCAGTCAACTTATGCGGAAGTATAATGGTCGCGTATTAATTGAAATGTTAAGAAGACAAGAAGAGAGGAATGATGACGTTAAGCACATATAGGGAAGTGTTTCTTGAATTTGAATTATTTCACATCAGAATGGTTAGAAGACAGACAATGTAAAGAAGTTGTATGGCCTTAGAATAAGTTGGAAAAATGTTGAAATAGTGTAATAATAGCACGTAATTTGAAAGGTATTTGTTCTCAATCTCTGAAGGGAGCAGTTTTAAGTTGGAAAAGCATCGTATGCTTCAAATTCTGCTGCACAAAGAATAGAAAGTTCTACTTCGGACCTTTTTTCTACTTGTTCGGCTTAGTTGGGAATTTTCAATGCTGGTGAAGACACAAGCGTCTACTTATAAGCCTCTGTCTATCAGCCCCTACGCTCACTTCCGCCTATAAACCTAGTGCGTACCTCTGACTGTAAGCATGGTAACTCAAACCTAGCGACTAGGGCATGTCTCTCCTTCATCAGGACGGGCGAATCAACGGTCACCTCCAGGGCTTTTTGTTCCAAACCACCTTTAGAACTACTTCTATGCATCCGGAGCGTCCTTTTAAAAAAAGTTCTATAGTTGTGAAGGGATCATAGAGTTTACAAAGCGCGGCACTAAAAAGTGTTCGTAATATAACAACGGCGATTCGGCTGTTTAACCGACCCTTTGTTAAGAGGTTTTATTAGGTACTTGACCTTCCAGATTAGGAGTTTCGTGCGGCACTAACTTTCCCTAGGATGAAAAATGAAAACACTTTCGAAAAAAACAACATTAACAGACATTTTAAGGTCAACGAGCGGCAGCCCTAAACTGCTTACAAGCTGCCTTAGACTTTAAATTTCATAGTTTTGTGTACTTTCTTGGTTCTCTCAAGTAAATTGCAGGATATTCATATCTCGCACAACTCAATTATCTATTTTAGCTCATCTCTCCGATATCCGTCCTAATTGCGACTATAGATTAGTTTATATGAATGAATCAGAATTGCGATGAGGTCTTTTTTCCCTCATCGGAGAGGTAGTATGACTCCAACCATGAAGAGGGAGGTTTCAAACCCAACGTTCATTTTTATATAACGACGTTCTAGCTGTCTTCTATTTAAACAAATTCAATCTTCTTACTGCGCAGCTCGCTGCTAGTTAAATTCTTCAGAAATCGAAAATGCCTCCACATACACCAAAACGCATAACACATTCGTTTCGACTAACTCATTTTCGGAATCGTGTAGTAGCAAGAGTATTCAAAGATCTCAGTTTGCCCAAATCAACTGGTTCAGTTCGCGCGTCTCACTGAATAGTGTAAGCAAAGCATTCACTTTCCTTGAAAGCAAGAAACATGATATCTAATTTATTGAAGACGTTTACCATCAGAGTCTTCTCATCCTCATTGGTTGAGAAGTTATCTTCCGAAATGTTCAACTAAAGTTGACTTGGACGCTCCCAAATCTGATATACACAAATTAAATGCGGGTGTGCCGCAGGGCTCCGTTTTATCCCCAACACTCTTTTAAATTTTAAATAGTTATCTATTGTCTGCCACTTCTATCTAAGTATATTTCCCTGCTGACGACAGGATTCTCTGCTTTACATATTCGTTACCGGACTCATGTTCCTGCTGTAAAACGGGAGCGGCATCGTATATTAAGAGCGTAACTCATTTGAAACTGACAAACCAGGTAGAATTTAATGAATTAATGACTTTAATGGGATTCGCATTGCCGGAATCGAAATAGATATTTTTCTTTCTCGATATGACTACCTACGACGAAATAATTCCATACTCGTCGTCAATGCCGATGCTGGGGCTTTTCAAGCTATGTGGGAAATACTTTTAATCCTCTGATCTGGTATTAATATATAAAGAATTTATCTGATCAAAATTGGTCGTGCAATGCCTAAATCTAGTTCTAAAACCTTTCTGTAACCTAGGTAGGATTCAAAAACGTGTGCCAAAACTCATAGGTATGGTCCGTTTAATTGAACCCTTCCAACATTCAAAACCAACATTCATCAGTATCCCTCTTTCTTTTGTTGACAATCTGTATTTTCTTGCGTAGTATGCGAACATTTAAAAGAATCTTGGTCGCGCGCTTATGTATGTTAAAAAAGCGATTTTGTGAATTTCAATTCGATTTCTGAACATTTCAGAGCTGTCGTGGGATGTTCATACTTCAGACTGCAGGATTTTGCACCTACAAAGTACGAAAACATATATTTAACCTAATGGAATAACAAGCCGGATAGTTAAATAGTACACGTTCAATTGTTTAGTTGGCACATCACAACAGGCATCGGTGGAAGCAGACGATGTAGCTTTGACCTCTCGTTTCGTTGTTCTGAATCCTTGAAGAGAAAATTTCGTCACAAGAAAACCACTCGGAATGACAACCCTAAATGAAACAGCTTTGGAAGAATATCCGCGATCCCCGTTACCCTAATATCATTTGCCGCAATAATCAATAATAAGGTTAGGTGAATCTATTTTGTTGCCCAAGTTCAAAGAAGTCTGAATCGGATGGGAGGATTAAGGTGCTTATAGCTTACTTTAAATTCCCCAGTCTTAGATCCTGAATTGTTTTCAGATTTCAACCAAGATGTTTTGCAGCCGAAACAACTAACTTTTGTATCAGGAAGAAAAAAAACCCAATATCCAGAAGTTCGTTCCTTATAAGTCAATCGTCGATTACGATTAAGCTGCCTGCGCGTTGCAGTAGATACATTTTAGTCACGATGGAATGGACAGTTTGGCTGCAAATGCAGGGGCACGAGAATGTTGGAACAGTTTAGGATGTAAATGAACAAATATAACAACTTACTCGTACAAAGTGTTTGCAGAACCCTGGCCGGGCAGCTTCAATTAGCTCTGTCAATAAATATTGATCATAGTCCATGCATAAACTCATTTGCGGGGCTTACAGCTCCATCGGTTTCGCGAGATCCTTCTCTTGCCTTCAGTTGGTTGGTTCTTTTCTTAATTTGTATCCATCAAATAAGAAGACAACCCTAACGGCGATGTTCCTTCTAAATGAAAGTTTACCGGATTGTAGCTTTGGTTTTTATTCGCTCAAGAAATCGTAGTCAACGAAACCGGCAAATTTGAACCTTTCTGACAAGTTCAGTATCACTGTGTTCAGGCAGGGGACCGTATTTCAGTTAAGTCGACCAAATACATTTTCGTCTGCGTATGATGAAATTTTAGTTTCCGTGGTATGCAGAAGGAATAAAATAATTGAAATAGGTAATGCGCTTGCTTTTGCATGGCTAATTTGCAAGTTGACAGTATTCCTGTTCCACCATGGATAGAAAGTGTCTGGCCTATGATGTTCCACTATTTATCCTTGGATCGTAGCTAGGCAAAGTATTGCATCTCTTTCCTGAAAAGACCGACAATTAACATCACGTAGATAAGTAGTTTTACGGATTTCCCCGAAAAAGATAAGGAGTGTAAGATATGGAAAATAGACGACAGCAGTTGTCTTAAGGTAGATATCACTCATAACTTCTTTCCTTTGGCCATTATTCCGGGAACAAAACTTATCTCTGGCACTAAAAATCAAAGATATGTCATTGTCTACAGCTACAACTGCAACAGAAAAAAAATTGCCTTATTGACGGTAAGATATAACTCCATCTAAAACTATGTAAAAGTTTACCAAATGCCCAGATAAAAACCTAACAATGAATTTGGGTCACTTGATAAGGAGGTGCACAATGTGAGGGTGAAGTTTCCACTGTGTCATAGTTTCCCTGGAAACATAAAAAACAAAGGGTTTTCCTTTTCATTTTACGGCAAATTGCACTTTCGATCTGGAACAACGTGGAACGCTTTAAATGATTTGAAAACGGTTAAAAGAGCTGTACGTGATTAAGTTGAAAACAAGTAGAGGACTTAATTAGTCTACCAGCTTATGAAATGCATATTTCTGCTATTTCTGCTTCTCTTATGATGTTTTGTTTATTTTTTATTTTTTGGAAAGGAGCCGAGCTATGTGCAATGTGAATCACCCAATCGAAGGCACGTCAATGCGGATTCACGGTGCCTCAGACATGTTAATTGGCCTGGGTGGTTGTTAGTTATACCTTGTGCATGAGGCATGGTAAATAAATAAATAAAATTCTTGCTGCAGTTAAATTGTTTCAGGGTGCATGTTGTCGATAACAGACATTTCAGAGGAAAACTATAAAATACAATTTTACGATTTTTTTAAAAAAAAAAAAAAAGCTTATTGATTTGTGTTTAAAGAAATGTGAGATGATGTCTCCGTACTATACAGTCGGATCATATTCAGAAGGAAGTAGATGCTACCGACAACTGGTCTAATCTGAGGTTATATTTCTTAGAGTAGCACTTGACGGATCAATTCGCTAATACCATATAAACTCTGTTGGAAATTCATGTTTCTTTACTCAAAAACACAATGGTGGACCGCACGATCACCAAGTTGAGTAGGTTGAGTTTCCTTTTCACATATCTTCCACCTGAGTTAGTGTTTTTATTTACTACATTGAACTTTTGGTTAGTAATTGAAATCACTTCTACCCTCTCTTTACGTGTCATAGCCAGTCGACTAATGTGCATTTTTTTGACTACCGTTGTATCGTTGTATAGTTCGCAGAGTTCAAAATCACTATAAGAATCGTGCGTTCAAAACGACCCATTATTTCTATTACATCGACATTCTGCACAATCTGATGAATATGACAGGGATGCCAAAGCTAAACATGCTTTTGTATCGCATTTAAATTGATAAAAGGTCCGTGAACCCACTTTCAAATTGTCGTTGATTATTATGCAACGTATTTTTGGTGAAAAATTTCAGCTGCGCTTAAGAATGCAGCTCACCAGGTTATGGTGTGATTAATAGACAGAATCGGAGAGTGCCGAATCACAACTGATCTAAAACTGAAATGAATTTACCAATAAACTAGCTAGAGCCAACAAAAACAAACTTAGCTTAAATTTGGTATGCATGAAACCGGTATTTCCTCCACAATATTTGATCTAACTAATCATGATATCGATGCTTCAGATGACATTACTCATCTACTATGTCAAAGTCAGGGAACAGCATAAACATGTAGAAAGTTCTGAGGAACGCGTAGCTATTCCTATAGCAGCCTCAAGAAAATAGAACGTTGTTCATAATTCAAAATCATCAGCGATTTCTACAGGCATTGAGGCTTTCTTGGGGTAGATTTTTGGACATGTTACAGCTGTCTGTATATGCTATGGCATGAGGTGAGATGATTAACTCCACCTTCTTGCAGACTGTTATTAATTTTAAATATTCCTGTCTAAGACACATCGCCATTCTTCACCATTAACGCTCGTTAGCATATTTCAAAGAATGGCTAACTTATGTCCAGCCTGTTTAGCTTTAAGAAAAATTATCCTAGGGAAACGATGCCTTAAGATTGCTCTGTCAGGCACCCGAACATTGTATCTTGCTTTTTTTCCATTGGATATTACAATAGATACCAGTTAGGTGCTTTGATATCCACTAAGTTAGGGCCTATTAATCCCCTCTTCAATATCTTATTGATATTCGGAACGAAACTTTCCGACCGACACGATTCTCGATTCTCTGGATTCGACGTTTCTTTATAGGGATACGTTAATGTCGACGAACGCTAGTTTAAGATGTCGAAGTACAATTTTGAACCCGCGAAATTCGACTGATTTCTCACTTCTCAGCGAATTAAAGGTTGTTTGGACTTCCTTCTTTAAAATGATTGGGAATAGTTCGTCCTTGTCGATGATCGCATTATTTGCCGTTTTTCGTCATTGAAGTTAGTGAAAACTGATTTCTCGAAATTCCAGTTTCTTCATTTCATTTCGAAGGTAGGAACTGTGCAAAAGAACTCAATGTACCAGGTTGCGGCTTGGACCAATAACATTATTCGTTCTATACACTTCCTCGAGAATAACTCCTGTTGCCTCATCTTTCGTATGCAGGTCTTCGATGAGAAACATTAACAGTTTGTCCTAGATCGATATTTGTGATGTGTGATCTTTTCCTGGAAATATTTTATTTATTTGTGAAGGCATATTCAGGTTGCTGGTGTTTACATCTTGAATTTTGTGTTTTAAGTTCAAACTTACTGAAGCCCTGTATTTCTGTTTAATTAATATTCTAGAGTATCAGTGTTATGACCTCCGGGTAATCTCTGTCACTAAATTGCTTGTATAAGGTTGTTTGCCCCAACAGTTTTGAGTTAATGCAGTGTGGCATTATTTGAATTTATCAATAAGATTTTCGTTGTAAGTGTGTTGAATATAAATCAGTCTATGTTGTGTTGATTGTGCTTCCAATATGCATCTTTCATATAGATAGTGGTTTGCATTTTGTTATATTTCCTAAACGTTCTCCTTAAGTCGTCAAGTTCAATATATATAGTATGTGCTTGTATGCGTACGTTTCCACCAAAGTCAATCCTTAGCTCCTCCTAATTTTTTATTTTATTTTTTCAATTTTTTTTCTATCCCCAAACTGATACAATAGCTCTTTTCAACTCAGATCGTTTGTACGGAACAAGTTACTATCCGTTCCATATTCCATGTCGTACTGCTTGTGAAACAAATTACAATGTTTCCCAACGAATTGATTTAAGTCCCTTGGACAACTTAAAGCCAACATGCGCAAAAAATCGCCTTTCACAAAAAGCTCTTTAAAGATTGATGCAAAATGCCAAAAATGAGTCGGTCTTTGCTGGCCGACAATAATACTCATTTGCGAGATTTAGTCTCCGCTAAGTTACGAGTATTAAATAAATTTAATGGAATAAGTTTAACTTAAAAAATTACAAAAAAAAAAAAAAAACAGCCACAAAAGACCAACTGTGTATCTTTTGTGTCTTATTTTGTGGTGTTTAGTTTCATTAGCCAAAAGCACTTGGTTAGTGTTGGCTTGGTTTTTGAGCGCCTTAGTCAGAAGGACTCGTTTGTTTTAATCTTGCAAATGAAATTATCTTCAACACAAGGATTTTTAGGCTTTGCTCCGGCATGTATTCATACAAATTAGGATCGGAGATGCCTTAGGACCGACCGACAGCCGCGCGTAGCCTGTTCTTGTTTCGGGCACGTTGCAACTGGATAGAGTAAAAGATAGTTAGTGTGTGAGATGCAGCTCCTGGTTCCCTTCGCATGGGGGCCCTGGAGGTTTTTGTACCATATCTTCGAAGCCCGGATGCAGAAAATAGTTCGGTGATGCAATTATCTTCGTAACAACATGGCTTACCACCTGATTAAGAGGATATAAAGGGTGTTTTTTTCATTAGAGCTTGAGAACTTTAAATGTTAATATAAGACAGAAATATTGTTGGAGTGAATTTTTTATTATTATAATCTGGTAGATAATTTCATTTACTTATTTTTTAAATATGATTTCCGGCATATGCCCGCCGCGGCTACGAGTTACATGATCCATTCGATCAGTCCAGTCCAAATCACTACTTTTTTCAATAAATCTGGCTGTATGGCGTCGATGGTGGCATGAATATTGGCTTCTTCTAATGTCAAATGACACCAAATTGATTTTGCAATAAATTGATGGTTAAGCGCGCTGTATGGCTGGCAAGTTGCGCCGTCTTATTGGAACCAAATGTCGTCGATGTTTAGCTGATTATTTTTTTGGCGACGAATCGACATTTCGGCGTCTTCTTCAGCACTTTGCGCTACAGCACCAATATTCTCTTCGGTACGCAGAGATGGTTTTGAATTGAGAAGAGTAAAATTAGTGCGAAAACGATCAATAACTGCACGAATTGCTTGCTTACTAGGCCGATTATGTTGACCGTAAAATTGACGAAGTGCTCTATGAACTTCACGAACAGATTTATTTTTTTCAAAGTAAATTTCCACAATTTAGAAGCGTTGTTCTGGCCTTAAATGATTTATGATGAATTGTCAAACCTTACTGAACAGATATGTCAACACCGTTCAACATTGACAGCTGTCAAACCATAGACAACAGCCATCGAAACTTCTCATGCAGCTAAAAAAAAACACTTTTTACATCTTCAGTGTCAATGATCTTTGTGTAACAACATTACCAGTCAGTTTTCAGGAATGGCAAAGCAACATAAGATAATTTTACCTCAAAATTTAATAATTCTATAATAAAACTAGAAAAAAATAAATATAAAAGTTTACAACCTTAGGAAAACCATCAATCATTTGTCGCTGGTAAAAAATCGTACAAATTTGTGTATTTTATCATACACGTGTGGGCCTAACGGACCATAAAATTCTTAAATATTTCAAATTGCCTACTAAACAAATTCGAAAAGAAGAAAATGTAAGTTAGTAAATTACCCATAAAGCCGCCAACTACGAGTATACTTGCACATACGAACTATTGCCTCAACAGTTTACTTAATGTTTTAATAGAAAAAGATCCAAATAAATAAATTTGTTATATGCGTTCTTAAAATTCGAATTAAATGTATAAACAAACTGCAAGAATGTGAAAATACTCGTATGTATATATCATAAATTGTATAAAATAGTCCAGAAATAACACCCACTTCATTACAAGATCGTTTATCTGATCGCTTGTCTTACAATTCTTTCATTCTTAACAAAATTTAGCCCACACGATCAGAGTAACTCAAAGGCACTTGAAACCATAAATGGAAACGTATCCGGAAATTGTGAATTTATCAATTGGAGCAGTAGATATTTTATAACTCCATAAATGGATCGATCTTTTGTCCACCGTTAAGTGATTATTACGGTACTTTTAATTGAATGATGGTAACACCAATTGCTTTGTTTTAGTTTGTGGGTGGTTCGAAATTAGTGTTGTTAAACTTAGCTCATGTTTATCGGGGAACGTCAATGGTAACTCCGATGACTTACGAGTATGTACCCCAAATCTCAGGCTTAAGCCTTGGCCATCTAATAGAGAAGCTCTTTGACTTTATTGTTATACATACTCGTACGTGCCTTCAATTGAATTAAAATGAATAAACATGCTGGTAACGATTCGCCCACCAGATAGCATAAAACACGTCTGAACACCTTCAATCAATAAGCAATTGTAACTTTTATTGACAAAGATAAATCAACGTGCCATAAGTATGTAGATACAAATAGTCGTACAAACAATTTACATATAACCTTATGAGCGGCTTTGTTTTATTGATGTATAGTATTTAGTAGGATTGTGTTGTTTTTTGTATTTTGTTTATCGGACAACCTTGAGCTGAAGAACGCATGCATGAACATTTGACATTCTTCATAGTTCATTGAGAAAATGCAAATCACCCAAGCGACAGTTTGTAATTAAGCCTCCACTGTATGATCTCTGATCAAAATCACACCCAGTTTCAATCAATTCACCATTATTCGAGGCAACTAGAGTCAATTATTTACATTACAAGCTTCATTGGGTTTGCAGGTACATATGTATCTTCGACTCATTTGCGAAATATCCAACTTTGTCGACAGGTCCAATGGCGTAGAATAGAATCGAATAGAATAGCTATTCGTATAGTACTCGTGCAACCTACAGTTGAGCAGGTGCTTCGACTTAGTGTTTTTTCTTTCATTGAATCTATGTATCTACGAAGTGTATACAATTGCGGGTTGGTCTGGTCTATACCTATATGTAACATGTTGTGGCGTTGTTACGCTGGCAAAGACACTTATCCTCAAGGTTAACTGCTGACACAAAAGTTAAATTGATTTGGACTCTGAGATAAACCCCCAAACATCTACAATGTGTGCCGAGAAACTGCTCAAACCGAACAGAGTTTTTGGTGTTTTTCTTTTTTAGCTGATCGCGCATTTAAGAACGAAGCAATCTTCTTGACTATAATACTCGGACATGGTAGCATTTTGATTTAATCGTGGTAATACGAAAATGTGTTTACTCATTTGTAGTCGTTGTAGTCAGGTTTTTGGTAAAATTAAACGGACACTCATACAACTGGTAGATTGCATTAATTAAAGACTCGTGTAAGGTTGTAAATTTTTCCCAAAGAATCCGGTTTTGTTTTTTTTTACAAACACAACAAATGGTATTCGGTTTGGTTGTTAGTTTTTTTTTGTTGGGGTACTTCTAAGAGAAAACTGTGGAATTTCGTTTTAAGCCATGAAATTCAGTTCTACCATGGAAAACCTTTTTGTTTTTGAATAAGCCATCGGAATTGAAGTAGTTCTATATGAATGCGTACAGAGGTTGAATCATTTTTATATTTCTTGAACCACAGCATGTTGATCCTTAATAGAACGCTTTTTCTGGCGCCACTTCTGGGTGGCTGTAAAGTTCACTTACCGACGTCAAAAGCTGGAGATGCTCAGTGCTGTAGCTATGACACATCAGTTGTGCTTATTTTACCTCTGGTGATAAGCCGGTAATAGTCTCGTCTAAATGAACTTGACTAGTGAAACTCATTCGCCTAAGTGTGGATCTAAAAGAAGAGACAGCACTAGGTATGCTGGCAGTAATGATTGAGTCTCAGGAAGGTGAAATACGTCGAATGAATTTGTGTGGCTCAATCAACAGAGTAAACTCCATCAGATGTTTCGGCACTAGTATGAAAATTGATTTGAATCCGTTAAACATACGCAACTAAAGACGCGCGACCAATGATCAAGGCGTTTGTCGATATCTATGGGTTCATTCAATCTTTGCATTTGGTGGGAAGAGAACTTGTATTGCCAGTACTAGGCTGGTATCCCTAGCGAACAGTAAGAAAATCGTTTATACCGAAAATTAAAAAATACTCGTATATCTGCTAAAAGCTCGTTGAGTATTTCAGATCAATCAGTTTTACTTTCTCTGTGTTGGAGGGCACAGAAAAGCGTTTGAACTTTTTGTTCCCAAAACTGCTTTGAAAATTCATTCTCTGTCCAACATGCAACATGGATGCTTTTGACAAACAACTTGCCAGAATAAAGCACCTTTTAGCAATAAACCGTGGCTTGTCGCCAAGACTCTGAATGATTAACACGGCTAAGCTTATACTAATTTTGTCTTATGCGGTAGTCTGGTGGAAAAGGCCTCGCCAAAAATACGCCAGTGCTGCTTTTACCAGACCCCAAAGAACGCCCTGTCTCGGCTGTCTTTGCCTAGCATGTCTGGCTCTGCCTTAGATGAATCTCCCTTCTCTTAATATTCATGTCATGGACTTCACTCTCAAAACCACCTTCCTTTAGAAAAAAGTACTACAGACAACACGTACTGGAGTTTTGGTGATCTTACAGTCCTTCACCCTGGTCCCCTTATGGACATGGCATTTGATGCGAAAACGACTTTAGTTACTGCGAAATGTTAGTGCGAAATCGCTTTTCCGTGTGTCCATGTGTTCGGCAAGAATCTAAACCAAGACGGATGGTTTCGAAACGTTGAATATCACTCCTTTTTTGGAAAACTTGGGTTTATCTTTCAAACTGAGATTTACAAAACTCTGATGTCAGTGAACTATACTGTGAAGAATTAGTAGAGAAGGAAAATTATCTTCGTCAATAGCTACATCCATGTAGTGTACACTCACAATTTGAGGGGCTTATCTGAATGCGATCGAAAGGCCAAATTCACTGAGTGTAGTTTGGATCCCAAGTTATAACGAGATTCTCCAAGAACTTGCTAGGTAAAGCTCAAAAGAAAGTTTCTTGGCATTTGAACACCTCCCTCTTCGGTAAGTACTTCCATTCGTTATTGTGTTTCATGTGGCAAAACTGCAGATGGCATCACTCATCAGAATACCGGCAGAACAAACGAAGGCTTTCCGACCTATATAAGACATTAACGACATCTCTGCTCAACAGGTAAGTAAGAACACTGTAAGCTGCCTAGTGGTATTGTGACGAGGGACTTTGTTTTCCCTGAACACCTAAGGGCTTAGTTTAAGTGACACAAAATCCTGCGACGATTGCTTTGGGAACAAGTTTAAACCGTTGCGGAACACTATTTCTACGGGTGTCCGACCTACGCTTCCATTAGGCTACTAGTAGAAGATGTTGAGATGGTGTATACTGGTACCGAATGCTCTTCTTTCTATGAAACACTGAACAATTTCCGTTAAAGAAACATACGAGGTACTTCTGGTAAGACCTCATACTGTGCGCACCAAACTTAATAATGGGTCATTCATTTTTCGATTTCGAAAGTAAAGCTGATGAAAATTTTAATTCATGAAAAACAATGTCATTCAAGTGGCAGCCTCGGGAAGATTCGAGGCAGGTGATTCTTTTGAGATACTTTTTAACCACTTTTTCGCACATTTTGGGCGGTATATCGACCCTAACTTGAGTAATGTTGGTTTTTAATTCGTCTAGAGTTCGGCGATTATTCGCGTAAACACAGTCTTTTGCGTAGCCCCACAGAAAAAAACATAACGGTGTCAAATCGCATGATCTTGGTGGCCAAATGACGTCACCAAAACATGAAATTACGCGGAAACCAGGAAACTTCTCACACAATAAAGCCATAATTGGTCGTGTTGTGTGGCTTTTTGCCCCGTCTTGTTGGAACCAAATATCGTCCAAGTCATGATCTTCAATCGCTGGCCAAAAAAAAATCGGTTATCATTCGACCATATCGTTTCGAATTGACTGTAACCGTCCGTCCACTGGCATCTTCGAAGAAATACGGACCAATGACACCTTTCGACCATAAAGCACACCAAACAGTCACTCTGTCTGAATGCAACGGCACCTCTTCGATCACTTGTGGGTTTTCTGAGCCCCATATGCGAAAATTTTGTTTGTTTACATACCCACCGAGTGAGAAATGTGCCTCATCACTGAACAAAATGTTGTTCGAAAAATCGGTGTTTACTGTCTGTTGTTCCAACACCCAAAAAGCGTATCTACGGCATTGTGATTGGTCAGCAGTCTTCAATTGTTGCGTAAGTTGAACTTTATAAGGATGAAGATGCAAATCTAAATGCAAAATAAGCCATAGTGAGGTGTACGACTATGCTGCGAACGCTGCGAGATAGATAAATTCGGATCATCAGCAACACTTGCACTTACAGCAGCAATATTTTCGACTGAGCGTGCATTACGATGATGCTCAGGCCTTGCTTCCACTCTCTTCAAATTTCTTCACAATTTTACCGATTGCTTGCGTAGTTGGTCGATTATGACGACCATAATCATCGCGTAATGCGCGAAAAGTGGCCACATTTGCATCACCACTTTTGTAGTAAGTTTTAATAGTTTTAACGCGTTGTTCGAATTGTAAGCGATCCATTATTGTAAATGGCAAATATTCAACTAATATTTTGACACTTCAAATGACAGCTGAATTTGGCAGGTGTCAAATGCCAGCCTTACCAATTTGAAACTACGAAATGAATGACCCTGTATAATCGCAAGTTGGTGACAACATCAGTTCTTATCTTTTCAAAATCGTTGTTTTCTCAATAAGGATTGTTCCCGGACCATGACATTGATCTAGAAGAAATGTGGGTTAATAGAATAGCTTCACAGCATTTCAAATCAAGTAGTGTAGTAGAGTATTTACTTTAGAGGCAAATCAGCGACTTTTGATGACTTGGAAGTGAAGGTGATGATCATTATTTGAACAGTATTGTACAATTGTTTTTACAGATTAATTTCAGTTCAACGTTTTCGAGGTGGTTTTGTGCTCCAAAGTGTATACAATTGTTAAACGCCTTGCAATTGAGTTTTGTCAGTTCTATTCGAATGTAAGTTCTCAGACTTCAAAAACATTGACTTTCAAAACACACCTCTTCGTTTAACAGTTCAAACTGTTGGCAACGTTAGTTTTATACGTGACAAAATAGGGAATAGTTATTCGTGCACTGTACGGCGATGGTGCGCAGAAATGTGTGATATGTTTGCGTACCTATGGCCGATAAACCAAACTATAATACAAAAAAAAAACCCTGTGAAACGCAATAAAATTTCAAACATAACCACAGCACGAAGTTGAAAACCTTCATGATACATTACATGAGAAGGAATACAAAAAAAAAAAAACAAATACCAATTTTTGTATCCGTAGATACGAGTATTAGTCAAGTCTTTGGATTGGATAGATATTCCTTTTTTCGGTGCGGCGTGTCCGAATTCAAACGCACCCACGACAATCATCAGGGCAACATTTGTGCCAGGTAATACAAAGCCTTCTTACATTCTTTTACCATTATTACCACATACCTATGTGCGCCCGCCAAAACTTTTTTGTTTTATCTATTGCGCCGCGCGGTTATTGCTTGCTTGGCGTATCTGTTTTCTTTGTAAATCTCTAAATACAATTCTGATCATTTGAATTCGTGAGCAGAAAGTCAAGTAAATCCAAGTTTGGTTGGATTCAGTGATTCAGAGTACAATTACTCATACAGCAGAGTTAGTCGCTGAAATGGAATGGAGGAACCCACAAATGGCCTGATGACGAAGTTGTCCAAACAAAGGTTCACCATGGGGACGGTTGTTGTTTATGGAAAGTCAACTGAATAATGTGATGTAAAGTACAAGTTGCAGAGGCAATGTTTCTAGGGGCTTTGCAACATTTTGCCGAAACTAATTTAATTTTGACGAATTCCTTACCACCGATTTCGATTGAAATAACTGACCAATTGCATGGTTCTCTTTGGTATTTTTTTATTTCGATTTTTTTTTTTAAATATAATAGAATCCATCAGCTGTTGTATCGCACGGTTAGTAAAGCATGAAATTATGTTTTATGATGTGTTGGTAAAGTATGCGCAAGGTACGGCTAGGAATAGTAGATAAAAGCGCCATTCCGATTCGTTAATGGGAAAATTGAACTCTGCAGGGGTTAACTATGTTTATTAGGTTGGATTTAACTGAAATAAACTAACCTTAGTTGAGTTGTTAAGGTTTGTCCTCCTATCCTTCTCTTACTGCATTTGTTTGGCAAAACTTTCAGGCTTGGTCGGTTCCTGGCCTTTGGAATATATCACTGTGAAAGATGAAAACGCCGAGATTTTTTTGGCTTCACTAGTAGGTGCCAAACCGCTTAAGGATTGTGTGACCAAGTTTGACAAATGTTATGAACCCTTATTCTGGTAGAAGATAAATAAGATTTAAGTTTTTATCAGAACAAATTCTGCGATCAGGTAGGACAACGTTTACAGCGGCATTGATGACAATTTTCAGCTTAATTTTGCTGGATCTACGCTGCAGTGGTTCGTCAGTCTTTTGTAAATGTTCTCCGCAATATTCAGATCAAAGATTTTAGTTACCCGTATAAAAATCTCCTGAATAAGATATCAAGCACCGATACAGTAACTCTATCCTAGGTTTTATGGCTGCATAGTTCACAGGTTTTTCTCTGATTCAAAATTCCATTAGTACGATCAATAGAGGCATCGAGGATAGTGGTATCTACGGATGCGTAAGTACACACTGTATGTATAAAAGCTTTAGTCCCCTTACTTCTGGAGAAACATAGAGCACCAACAATGCCTGCACGTGGTCTTCAAAGAGCTTGAGTTTTTTTCAAGTCATCCGCAAAGATTTAGATATTTTTTCGCCTGCCCTTTTCTATGTTTTCCCTGGTTAGCCAACTTGTCTTGATTGGGTAAGTCGATTAAATTTTATGACGAACTTAGCAATGAAACTGTGGACCGCAAGGTGTTACCAGTCTACTGCTACTTTCGCATCTTTCTTGTGTTTTAGATTCAAAAAACACTGTTTTCGCGTTGCCCCAGCAATGTCAGCTTGTTTTTTTGTGCTAAAAATATAGATTTTCCAGATTTGGGATAGCATATTGAACCTATCTTTGCTTGTGAATTTTGCTAATTTATCGGAAAAATTCATCCGAAACGAAGATAATATGATTTGGGAGCTCTGTTTTATATCCGCTTAATAGATAGCGGGGATAAATTGACTTAGCGTTCATGGCTATGTTATTGTTGTAATTAACATGCAAATTGCTTTTTAAGCAGATAGCGGATTCGCAAAAAAACACGACTACTGTCATGTAGATTTGGCTGTTGTAGAGTTTCAAGCACAAAACAACCGTTAAAATTTATAACGTGAATCATTCCGAGTGAAGAAAAACTCTCCGTCCTATTTGGACTCCCAGCCCTGGAGAGTCAATATCGAAACCAAATATACCTGAGTTTCAAACCACTACATCATAACAATGCTTTCCTTTCTCCTCCTTCTATCTTTCCGCCCGCGCCCAGGCAACAGTAAAAAGGTATCATAAAGATGCTTATTTGCCCAACTTAGTGATCGGCAATGTTGAATTCGGCGGCGCTGGTACTATGTTGAGAAAATAAAGTGGTAACAGACTTTGCTGTATCCGTATTCATTTGAAGCTCTTCTTCGTTCGCCTTTGACTCTAAGTTGGGGGCTATTTAGTGCAGGTGCAATATTCTGTGTGAGAATAGGCAATTGTCAGCGTAACCAAGATGTTCGAAATATTATGTTTCAGCTTCATGTTTTCTTCGGTTTCCCATGCTCATCCTAAGCTTGGCACACCTTATTTGAGTCCAAATCACTTGTTGCTTTAGTGTCTAAGCACTGCTACAAAATGCTCCTGCTATCTTGAAAGGATTTCCTTTTCCGATATCAGAGTTTAATCTTTTTGGAACTTTTGAAGCTTTCGCGGCTAGCGCGGTTATATTTTTACATATGTCACGTCTTTAACTATGCCGCGTCTGCAATTATGTGTCAGGTGATCTCTTATCTTTCGCACTTGAAAATCTCAAAGCTAAGCGGTGCCAAAACTGGGTATCCTTGCCATTGTACAATAAATCAATCGATTTGGTTCGATGTACATTGTCGTTGATCAGTCGAGACCCAGCTAATTTTGTGATAGTCAAACAGTGTGCCTCCAATGATGTAAAGGGCAACATTGCATAATGCAATCGTCTTTGTTATTTCTTAGGTCTTCAAGGCCATGTGGTCCCATCATATGTTTGAACGTGTGGTTTCGTTTCCTATCTTCGCTTTGAAATCTCTCATCGTGATCACTGGACTAGGAAGCTTTTGTTAGTTTCGGAGGGTTAGAGACTTATTCTTAACATATTCACTTTATGTCACAGTAAGTCCCGCTCTAGTTTAAGAAGCCTAAATTGAGAATTCCCTTTCCCGTTCTCAAAGATGCTCCTGACGTTCCAGATTCCAATTATCGTCTATTATAGCCAGTGGATTTGAAGGTGATCCGAATATATATAACTGTTTTGAGCCCAATACGTTCCCAGCACAGAAAATAAGTTTTGACCTCTTGAACAAAAAATTAAAAACCTTCTTTTTCACTTGTAATAGTACAAAAGATACGAAAATTCAAACAACAGCATCCGATGAAGTGCAAAGTACAATTCCCTTATTACTCGTACTCATATACAGATATTTACATTTCTCAGTGGCTTTATCATATCTCGTTTGTTTATCTTTTGTCATCGTCATGAGTTAACTTATGTTGCAATACAAACCCAGATCACGAGTAACATAAAAAAACGGAAATGTCTTGCCATTTTTAAGAGCAATGTGAGTCATTGTAATCACATTGACAATGTTGTTTGAAAAAAGGTCGCCACTACTTCCTGTTTACGCATAAAACAGGCTCAACAAATTAGTATGACCTAATAACAATTCACAAAAACAGAAAACATAAATTTAGCAACAGTTCAACGACACAGGTAATATCTCAGTAGGTAGCTGACTAAGCTAATGTTTTTTATGTAAAATTTCATCATTCACCAGACACGTATGGATACTACCTTCAGCCTAATGATGTTACTGTTTGCTGGCCGTACATACCATTCGCATAGCTACTAAATGCGACTGGTGACTGAGAATTTTAATTGCCCCTGCTGCTAATATGTTGGCAATTTTATAATCGAATCTTACAACACAAGTAGCATTGATCATGCGGCTAGATACATAGAGTAGTATACCGTGCAAAGTGTACGGCGTGACACCTGGGCAAATAAAGGTTAGGTGGCGTTGACTCATGTTTCATAGAAACACAGGTACACCTTACGAACAAACATACATTTTCATACATATATCCTGGTATGTTGTACCCCTTTTAAATGAATCCTCTGTTATAAATTAGACGGAGAAAAAATGTTGAGGGAATTGGTTTCCCAAGGCTCGGCCACAGGGACAAATCACAGGTGAACTTGAATATTATTTGAATTTCAACGTAAGGTATTTGTAAAAGCGCGCCGTGTACTGTTTTGATGCAAAATGGGTCTTGATTGTGTGTTACATCGAGCATAACGTATGCAAAGGGAAGTACCCTTTTCGATAATGTCGTTGTAAGTAACAGGGTAACTGTAGGGAAGGGAGCAAACTTAACAAACTACAAAAGGGGTGCTGAATTTGAGCGTCATTGTTCGAAATTAATGAAACAGGAAATGCAATAGTGTAACTTCTTTCTATTCAGAAAAATTATGTTTTTATTCAGAAGAAGAAACAAACTCGGATGTTCTACTTCGATTGTTTTCTTTTTTCGTTAAAAGAAGGGAAATCTTCCTACTCGTATGTGTTGGTATTCCAAGATCGTATCCAAATCTATGAAAAACTTTTTTGGTTTTTGGTAAAAAAAAAAAGTGGAATTTTTCACAGGCTTGTCTTGAAGCCACCTCAATTTTATTAAGAGAGTTCTGCTGGAAGACTTTTCCTACTGATCAATTCAGGCCGTTTTCTTTGGTGTACTCTTTCAAGTTGTTAACTGTGGAGTTTTTGATTTGGAAGACCTTCGAATCCCCAAAGTTCCACAACACTCGCAGTATCGTTTTCTGGTTTCGCAAACGTTTTGCTTACTATTCTGGATAGGGAGTCCCTTCTTATAAAAAGTTTTTTTTTTTTACTTTACTTTTAATACAAAATAATTATCCAACACCAAGGTTAAACTATGATTAAATAAATATCACCTGAGCGAAAGATATTGTTAGAAGATATCAAGGAAAGTAGAGACAAGGATTTCTCAGAGCTCCAGAAGGCTGATCATCAAGCAGAAGACCCTTAAAACTTATTCTGTCGAAATTCTAGTGGGGAAAGAGAACCAACTTGAACCGTATAGAGATGAAGAAAGTATACCGCATTAGTGATTATATAGGTAGAATTATGAGAACCACCAAATAGGCACCCAAAATTATTCATTAGTGGTGATCACAGTTCCAGACAAAATTCGTTCGGCCTTAAGGTTCTCTTGAGATAGGTTTTAACTAAGAAAATTAAAAAAGTACGTTGCTTTAGTCCTAAATTTTAAATACCACGGCAGCAAGCAAGCAACAGCATGTTGTATTATATTCAGTCAAAATTGCAAATACGTTGGTTCCAACTGCTGAAATCTAGCGATATTGCTAGCTGGTATACAGTCTGTCTGTATGTTTTTGACCGAAAACCTTCCGAAACACTTTTCCATTTTATTTGATATCTGTCTTAAGCTTCGTTTATCTTTATTAATTCCATCTGTGTTCGACTACACGATGGCGATGGAGATGGCGCGATTGTTAGCACAATGGACTATCACGCAGACAATCTGGGTTCGATTCCTGGCTAGGTCACCAACAATTTTTCAAATCGCTGAAAGTAAAATTGCCTACGAAAAAGCTTCTAAGGAGTGCCGTTCGGACTCGGCGATAAACTGTAGGCCCCGCTCAGACGTGACAAAAATGACAACATGAGCAACACAAATGAGTGTCAAGAAGCCAGGCCATGGCCCATACCGGGCTGCCAGCGCCACAGTGTTTTTTGTTTGTTCGAGTACTACATCAGAAAGTGAATTTGAACTCCAAGTCATCTTTCTTAACCTTAAACTTGGTTTATTGCATCTACAGGATGCCTTTTTAGTTTAAAGGGATACTTTGTTTGAAAATGTAGTCAACAACCAGGCTGACAACCATGTGAAAGCCTATCATTCACTTCAGCAGGTGATCCATACATTATTAGTGGACGGTCCTCACTTGGTCGTTTTGCCCACTAATACATTTTTAATATTGTACTAAAGGCTTCTCTAGGAACGTTGTTCTTCATTATAAGAATGCATGGCCTGTTCATATTTCCTATTGGTTTACATTAATTAATCAAGTCATACTAGTTTTCATACATTCAAAACCAACGTGACTAGATTGCGTTCCTTTTTTTTCATTTTTTTGAAATCTCTTTTATCTATATGATGTAAACGATGCCACAAGCAGCCTTTATCGTCAAGAATACCCTTCAAAATTCTAAGATACAAAAACCTATACAACAAATTTTTAAAAACAAAAATCTCAAAATCTTATTCAGATGCAAATTGAATCTGACTCATGGAGTGAAAATCGATTGACTGTCTCAAAAGTCATTTGTATGGGGGGACAAGTCATGAATTAATCTGACAATGACACCAAAAGCAATTGTAATCTTCTAAGACGCAGCACAAGCCAATGAATGTGACCACGATACTTGATGACGTTAAGAATGAAAGTGGAATCTACAAACATGCGTAAGCCGATGTACAATACAATAGAAGACGCGCACGTTCGAATACAGCCGCAATTGTAATTCTCATTCATTCAATTTCTTTCTTACCAAACAAGGGACCCATTTAATTGATCCAAAAACTAAAGTCTGATTATATCGGATGAGTCAGGTGAATAAAATACGATACACAAGCTAACATGAACAATGAAGCTTTTCGGATTTTACTAAAACGTACAAGCACAAGCACAACAATGACGACCTTGAAGTTAAAGTCTTTAATTTAAGCTTGAGTGTTTTTTGTCTGCATGTTGTTATTTGTAGGCGTCAGGTGGTACGCCTCCTAAAGCGACCAGCAATGGGTAGTCGACATTTTAAAATGCATTAAGCATTTGAGAATATGTTCATAATTGTTTTGCGAAGTTGAATTATGGATCGTCTGGTGGAATTGGTCTATCCAAATAGGGTTTTTTTGCAATTCGTAAGCATTCAATAAATTCGCTGTTCCATCCAGAAGATGACATTTAGCCAGATCTGAGTCATTTATTTGTTTGGAGTTGGACAATATACCCAGCCGGAAAAACTCGTACATTTAGGATCGTCTAGATTGTCTAACTAACAAAATTTATGGGGCAATCTGCTAGAAAATTACAAGACTGTATGTTACCATTTCAACAAGCAAGATACTTTCACATCTTGTAAGCTTAAAACATTAATTGTAAATAAAATTCTCATCATAGTTCATGTACTGCACTGTCTTGTTGTATTAATTTAACGACTTGTTGGAAAATACTCGTAGTAGAAAGTGTTTTTTCTTTTCTTTTTTTTTAAATTTAACGACATGCTTATGACTTTTCCCTAACTGTCATACAGATTGGATGAATTAATTCTTTTATTATTGACCGTAATTATTATTCAAATGAAAGTACAAAGAAAATTTTAACAAGATACAAATGCTTGTACCTTAAGAAAATGGAAGAGAATTAACTCAAGGCAGTAGCAATGCACTGTGCAATTGAGCGTTGACTTTTTGACCCTTTTTATGGGCCAGCGATTGTACTGACATAGGGGCAAATCTTAAATTGCAGTAATTAAAAGTGGTTTTCCTTATATGGAAAAACTTGTAAAGTGACTTAAATATGTATTGTTGTTGGTCGAGATATTTATTGATGATGACTAGTATTACTTTAATAATTAGCTGCTAGTACAGGGGAGACTGTTAAGTAAAAGTCCAACTAAATATTGTTGTATTACTCATTCATTTATGGTTAATTGATTGTATTTTTTTTTCATATTTTTTTTATTAACGAATAGAACAGCTTTGTGAATTGCCCTTGCTTTTTAAAAGTGTAATAGTCTGACTTGAAATTACGATAGTGTACTCAATTAAACTGTATCGTTTACTACAAAGTTTATTCGTACCTTGCATCATGGTCAAAGTCTCGATCTACGCATGTAAAAAAATATTAATGGCTTTAACAAAATTTTATATAATTTATTTAAAACATTTCAGTTTGTAGCCGAGTGTCACATAACCTGCGGTACATTTTGTGCTGCTCCGCAAAAAAGAATATATATATGTAAACTGATTTTCCATACAACAACATAAATCCGACAAGGAAGATCATCATGAAAATTCTTTTCTGTAAAAGGACATAATTTTTCATTGATTCATAGTTCACATCTAGTTGAAACAAAAATTACTTTAACAAAGAAGAAGAATAAAGTCATGACCAGACAGTTAAAGACAA
Organism: Volucella inflata; assembly: GCA_928272305.1. Classification (NCBI taxonomy): domain Eukaryota; kingdom Metazoa; phylum Arthropoda; class Insecta; order Diptera; family Syrphidae; genus Volucella; species Volucella inflata. The sequence goes on from OV743719.1 coordinate 71,840,613, forward strand.
ATAAATTTAGTTTTCATTATTCATTAAAAGATTATTGTGTACTGTTCCCGGACCAGTAATCCAAGTCGTCTGCGTTTTTTTTAGGCAGCTACACAATGTGCGTACGGTTGCCCGGACCACACGTTGAGGTAACATTAAAATCTATCGTTCTAGAATGTTAGGAGGATACCCGCTTATAAGTTCTATAAGCTGGTAGTTGGTTTTGTGTATTTTTCGAATGATTACATGACCAACAGTTTGGCCATTTTTTGGCTCTGTCCTCGGACCTCGTCTGAAACTTGAACCTCTGTTGGTTTCTTCAACCGTCTTTCTGACGAGCTCCATTGAACACGGCGAAACAGCTTATGTGGTAATCCTGAAGTCTGTCCACTATTTGATTTTTTCAATAGGTATGTGAATATCGATTTTTTTTTGTTCGAAAAACTCATTTATTTGAACAATATTATTGACGGATTTCACGCCAATAAGAATGCTTGTCTCTTGAGGCCAACCATTCATCAAGACAATTTTAAACTTCTTCGAAAGAATGAAAGTGCTGTTCCGAAAGTCCGTGCTATATCGATCGCATAAAGTAGTAATCAGAAGGGGACAGGTCCGGTGAATACGGCGGAACTTCCCAATTAATGTTTGCCAAATAGTTTTTTACAACTTGTGCAACCTGTGGACGAGCATTGTCACGATGTAAAATAACTGATGCGTGCCTTTTGGGCGGCATATTCTCATCGCTTTTTCTACATTGCGCGATTCAATTGCAGCGATGGCTTGGATCTTCCCATGATTTTTTGCACTTGGGATTGTCGAAACAGATCCACTTTTCAACGCCAGTAAGAATTCGATGCAAGAAGCTTTTTCTTCTTTGTCGATCAAGCAGCATTTCTAAAATGCTTTTTCGCCTTTCGATGTTTTTCCCAGGGCTTTTAAACGCTTGGAAACAAAAGTACGAACAATTTTCAGTGCATGTACGGGCTGATCTTATGTTTATGTCGAGTCTTCATCATCATCTTCATCTAACGATGCAATTGTGTATCTTTGAATTTTTTCTCTGATCTTCCACTGTCTTCACTCTCGATGCACAAACTACCACTTTTGAACCAGCGTTCACAAGACCTTTGAGTTGGCGCATGTTTACCACAAACTTTATCGATGACTCTCAGCAGCGGCTCTCTTTGAAAAAAATAATGTAATAACTTTTGAAAAGTGGCACGGTCTTCATACGAAAATTTTAACTGCGTCTGAAAGTCGACCTGTCTGCCTGCCAGATCCGTAGTTGTTTCAATTTCTTCTCACGCCCTTGCCTTTATAAAGTAGAACAAGGAAGAGCTATTCCAGTAGTACTTTTCGACCATCTCTCATTAGTTTTATTGATCAAACTCGAAACATATTATTCTGACCGACTGTATGTATCCCGTTCTGTTTCGGTTACATCAAATCTGGCGTTTCCTTTTTGAGCACTACAACGGAGAAATTGTTCGGTCCATCCATTTGCCCTTGCTTTAATGTTGTCCTTTCTTCTATTCCCTGACGTGTCCGTCAAAAACTGTACCGATACATTAGGCTTCTGGCTTTAATAGTCCATTTAAAGCTCATCATAGTCGAGTCAACTTATTTTTACTCTCGCTCACATGATTCATGTTTTTTTCAGTTTTATAGCCGTTAGTCAGTCTCTTAGTTTTAATATGTCTACGACCTTATCTAGAAGTTCGCCTTCCAAGTTAATGGCAATTGTTCCGTCCCGTAATAATATTTTATTTGATTTCATAAGCAACATTAAGAATCGAGCCCAGTTGCAGATCACTTTTCACATATTTGTTTTATATCGCCGCGATAGGTTTTATGATTCGGATTTTTACCCCTCACTGTAAAAACGTTACACCTTGAGATTTGTTAGTTATTGCTTAACAGTATTCGATGATGTCGTTAATGGTATTTTTGTGTCAGCTCGAAATAAGGAATTTTAAGTACAGGGTCATGCATTTCGTAGTTTCAAGTTGGTAACGCTGGCATTTGACACCTGCCAAACTCAGCTGTCATTTGAAGTGTCATAATATTAGTTGAATGTTTGCCATTAACAATAATGGATCGCTTCCAATTCGAATAACGCGTTAAAATTATACTACAAAACTAGTGATTCCAACGAAGCTAGTTTTCGCGCATTACGCGATGATTATGGTCATCATAATCGACCGACTACTCAAGCAATCGGTAAAATTGTGAAGAAATTTGAAGAGAGTGGAAGCGTTACTGATGTCGTAAGGCCTGTGTATCATCATCGACAAATATTGCTGCTGTAAGTGCAAGTGTTGCTAATGATCCGAATTTTTCGATTTCCCGGCGTTCGCAGCAATTGAACGTGTTGTACACCTCACTATGGTGTATTTGGCATTTGGATTTGCATCTCCACCCTTATAAAGTTCAACTCACGCAGCAATTGAAGCCTGCTTACCATTATGGCTTTATTGCGTGAGAAGTTTCCTGGTCGCGTAATTTCACGATTTGGCGACGTCAATTGGCCACCAAGATCATGCAATTTGACATCGTTAGATTTTTTTGTGGGACTACGCAAAAGACCGTATTTACGCGAATAATCCCCAAACTCTAGACGCATTAAAAACCAACATTACTCAAGTTATGGCCGAGCTACCGCCCGAAATGTGCGAAAAAGTGGTTAAAAATTACCTCAAAGAATCGCATGCCTCGAATCTTCCCGAGGCGGCCATTTGAATGACATTGGTTTTCACACTTAATGGCAAAGTCCAAACTTTATAATGAATTAAAATTTTCATCAAATATGTATCGCTGTTTGACTTTAGCCCACAACTTTAAGGAGAGATAAGAATAATTTACAAGTGCGAGATCGGGTTCCGGAGGAGTGATTCTGCTCTTCTGCCGAAGTCGCAAAACTGTTCCATAGTCCTTGGAAATCGTAGACATTAAAGCTGATGCCAAAGAATATCATATCTGCCTTTGGTTAGATTGAATTGTTTTTAAAGTCATTCATGCCAAAATCATTTTGTGGATTAGGAAATAAAATGCCAAAAAGCTTGTGCAAGGCACAACCATAAGAGAAAGGTTGTGCTACATAAGACGACTTCTTTCCAAATCTCTGCCTAAACAAACCATCAAAACTTTACAACCATTTCGGGTATGATGATGTTTATTAATGTTGTAGCAATCATAGTCAGTCGTTAATAAAAATTTCTTAATGTTGTCCAGCAATCTGACAGACCTGACAGAAGTCATTTATTATTAATCCCTCGCAAATTTGTTTCGGTGTTTTTTGTTCGCTTGAATTCACTAATTTACTACTTTAGGAGCTACTAAAATCGCCCAATTACTCTCTAAATATACATACATAGTTGTGTTTCTTTAGGACAGACTAGTCATCGTTACACAACCTCCTACTGCCTTAAGGCGGTTTTTTTTTTTTGGTCAAACATTTCCTGGACGAACTTCTGACTGTAAAATATTGTTTTATAAACGCCATAACAATCTGCGAAGCTAATAGAATCAACAGGTAAATAATCGGATTTTCTATGGAAAAAAAAAGGAAAAGAATTTAAAGCCGCTTATTATGCAACTCGTTTCGAGAAGAAGAACTTGTTTGACCCCATTCCAGAGATGATCAAGTAGAACGCAGCAATAGTAGAAGAAGTGGCAGTGGCACCACGACGCGAAAGTGATCGTGAAAAATTGATTTTCTGTTTTCATCTCAAACTTGATGATCATGTTGCTGATCATGACGATGGTGATAGTGATGGCGCTGCTTTGGTTTGTTATTAAACTGTTTTGGTTTTTTCTCTTTCTTAAGAAGTATTTCCTTTCGTTTTATGAACCAAGATCAATGACCCAATTTGGGAGATGTACGGTCAGAGAATAGAGAACAGAAACTGAAGAACTAGAGATGATTGAAATTTCCTCTAATACTATAGCTACCGTGTACAACCCCACCGAGTCTAAAGATACTCGTAAATTCCATCAAAGACAACAATTTTTTTTTTGTTTTTTCTCTTTTGTTTAGCGTTCATCTTTAAACCGGTTTCCTATTCAAACTGGTATAACCGACTCGTGTTTCGTAGTATCTCATAGTAGTAATTGATTCATGTATAAATCGTCTTTCTTGACTTATCTTAATTTATAAAAGATACGAAGAATTCGAGAATTCGTAATCAAGCAACTGACAGTGGATAATGAATAAACGATTCTACATAGGACTGCGATTACGATTTTTATCATTACACGCCCCTAAATATAGGGAACTAACAACAACAAAAACTGTGTACTTGTATTTAGAGGAAAAGCATTGAATGACGAAACCTTTTGTCATCGGCGAACCGGATCTTGAATGATTCGAAAAGAATATTTAAATTCTCGTAAAATGAAAAGAGTGCGTTGCGTCTATTATGGGTATCAATCAGTACGTACTCTGAAACCAGAGACCGAACTGAGAAATGTCATGCTGTCCTGGAATGAACGAAGAAGCGCTTCTTTGAATTCTACAAGTGCTTAGCTCCTCTTGATAGCTGAATTCGAATTGTCATCAATGAATGAATGGATTCTCAGTGCCTCAGTGCGATATTTAAATGCCTACGCACTCGAAATAATAAATGATCTCTCTCTGCATGACGTGACCATGACGACCAATATACAAGACCATCATCATGCTGACAACGACCATGATGATGATGATAGTTCTGCGAAAACTTACTAATTCACTTTGAATGAAAATGAAATTTACTGCGGTTCTTCTTAAGGATACATGAGATAGGTTAGGTACCCATACTCGTACTCGTATACCGAGTTCAACAAAGGAACGTCTTTTGACAGTGGATCCTTGAATACAAGTTAACCAGTATAAATTCTGGTCTTTTGTGAATATTTCGCATTCATGACTGTCTTTTAGGTTGTCGTCGTTGTAGGAATATTTCTATTTTTGTCACATGAGGTTTGTCGGTTGGATTTTTATTTATTTTATTATTAGTAGTATTTTCTGTCTGTTTGTTTTGTTTTTTTTTTTTTTTTGTGGGATTAAAGCACTGAGATTTGTGTTATGGCGTCAGAATATGGTAAGTGTGTCTGTCTGGTCATAAAGTATTTTTTGAATGTGACAAATACTGCAAAACATGGGTAAATGTACTGACTGTACATAAATTCGGAAAAGATAAAAGTATTTGACTGTATTTAGGAGTCAAGAAGAGATATTGAAAAGATTTCTGTATATCTATTTAAACGATATGTTTATTTGCTTGCGTGCATCCTTAAGATATAAATAAATTAACGCCGCAATGTACATATGTAGGTTTAGAATGTTTCACTATCGGCGGACCTCCCAAAAAGATGGTGGCATACATATTTTTTCAATTGTTCTCTGTTGTAATGCCAAAATTCGTGACGCAGTAGTTAGAACTGCACCCAGTGATCCGACCTTAATCTAGTCTTAAGGGTTTAAAATGCAAAAGTAGCTAATACTGCTCAGAAATATATTCAAATCACCTTGATTGCGATGCTTTGAATGGCTTTATTCACCTACACCTAGCTACTGACGGTGTAATCTAGAGATGATCTAATTATTGTATATGCATGAGGCGTTTTTTGAGTACTGCACTCGCTTTTTGATTTCAACAATGACAATAGCAATATGAAGCATAGTTCATAATACTACTATGATTTCCTAAGCTTTATCTGACGAAGCGAATTCGATTTAAGGCTACTGTTGTATTTCAAGCATTTAGGGCGCTGTTTGGGCTAAAGCGCGCTTGCTATGAGTATTGACTTTTAAGGCCTGAATAGTTTGTGGCCTATCAGAACACACCAGTGCGTTGTCAAAATGTACGATCTCTTTGGCCAATTTCCTGGGCTACTTCGTGATGCAAGCCGAGGCAAAGGTAGTGTTAATGTGAATGTGGCATAATTTTTGCAAATAGCGTTAAATATCACTTCGCTTTGACATTTATGTTGTAGACAGATAGTCAACATTGTAGAAGAAACCCCTAGTTTGGAGCTAGATGTTTTGCGAACAACAATTCAGAATGAAAACATTTCATGTCAAACAAAATGGCAGTCAATTCACATTATGACATTACTTGTCGTCGAATCGAGTCTTCTGCAAGTCGGTGATTTTATGTGCAGTATGGCACATGGCGGCATCCTGCTAAAACCACAAATAATCCATAATTTGCAGGAAATAATCGCCGATCATTATCCCGTTACGTTTGTCATTGGCTGTAACGCAGCTTCGGCCTCGTTTTTGAAAAAAGAATCGTTGATGCTACCATCTTAAAAACTACCTCAAACAGTTAACTTTTTTTTATGTAATTGAACCTTACGAGTCTCTTCAGGATAAGCCTCACTGTTACTTAAGGCGTCGCTACCGTCCGGAGTGGACTTAGGCCTCAGTCAACAGGCATCCCCAACTATCTTGATCTTTTGTTACCTGCTTCCAGTTTCGCACGCTAGGCTAGTCGAAGTCGCTTTCAACTTGCGTGCGCCACCTGAGTCTCGGTCTTTCTTTGCTGCGCTGTCCCTCGGGGGCGGAATCGAATACTTTTCGGACCGGAGCGATGGTGTCCATTCCGCTCTACATGACCCAGCCATCTCAGTCGTTGGATCCTCACTCTCCTGTCGCTGTACAGTCCATAGAGTTCGTCGTTGTATCTCCTCCTCCACTCACAGTCAATACAGACGGGACCGGAGATCACTCGCAGAATTTTTCTCTCGAACCAACCAAGAGCATCCTCTTCCTCAAAGTAATACCTGTCGACGCGACGGTGATGTTCTGTCCGAGACGTCGGTGCTCAGTGTCCTTTTGGATCGGGCAAACAATGCTGAGGTTCCATTCATCGGTCATATTTTAGAGTTGAGTTGGTATATGCTCCCTGCCAAGTCATCGCCTGCCGCTTTAAAGAGTTCGGCAGCCAGGCCGTCCACTCCAACGGACACATTTGTTGGTCTACATCGTCCAGGTTGAAAGGTTCATTCCGCCTGACAGCGGTGTTTGTTTCCTAATCGCCGTTATAGAGTCTACAGATATGATCTTTCCAAATCCTCAGCACCGACTGCGACTCTACTACGATGTTCCGTTTTTCGTCTCTACAGGCTTCGGTTCGGGGCTTGTGTCCGTGGCATGTTATTTTTTACTTTTTGGTAAAACTTCCGAATCTCATTCCTGAAGAAGCATCTCCCAATTTCCTCGACCGCGCGCTTCTCAAGCTCTTTCTTTTTCCTCCTAAGAGGCCGGTGTTCGTTCGGTCAGCAGCTCTAATCCTCCTATGCAGCGCCACTTTGTATGCATCTTGCTTTGCTGCATGTGCTTTCCGACATTCGTCATAATACCAGGGGTTTCGTTGTGGTGATCGAGTGAAACCCAGCACATCAGTAACGGCATCTCTGATGACTTTTTGACAGTCTTGCCACTGGTCTTTGGAGCCTGATGCTCCAGATGGAAGGGACCTCTTAAAAGTTTAAGAGAGACTCGATCGAAAAAGTATTTGGCTATATCTTGCGATTGTAGCCGTCTGACGTCGAAATTTTTCACAATATTAGCTTGTCCTGGCGTTGTTCGGGATATCCGCAACCATACATTGGCTACAACAAGGTAGTGGTCCGAGTCGGTGTTGGCTCCTCGTAACGTTCGGACATTCATAATACTGGAGGAATGTCTTGCGTCGATCGAAATGTTGTCAAGCTGGTTAACGGTTGATTTATCAGGAGTTTGCCTTTTTCCATAATGCTTTCAAACTGCTCTATAGCTCAATCCGAGAGCTCTCTTCGCGATCCCCGGCTTCATGGTTTTACGAGTGTCGTCTGCATCAGCTGGATCTATCTGGACACGGGTGAGAGCCGAAAAGTTTGGCTTCGTGAAGTTTGTCAATATCAAGTTATTGAAGCCTAAAACATTGTTCTTCGAAAGGCATATTAGTTCTTCTAAAAAGCGTTTTGATTTCTTACATTCTGATGGCAACTGAAGCCACTTGGTTTATTTTTTCCTTGAATAGTAAGTAGTAAAAGGCTCTCCTTAACTCCTATTCATGTTAATTTAAGTGTTTTCCCCACAAAAAAATACTTATCTACAAATGTTTGCTCTTTAAACTTTGGCTCCTTTTTACATTTTCCTGACTTTTGTATTGAAAGCGTCACGATGTTTCACTCGAAGAACGACACAGATTTGTACTGTCTCTGTGATAATATTTACTTAAAAAATAAAGGCTCTGAATGGGCTACATATATTAGGCCTAAACGCTACAACTAGGATAATGAATGGCTGAGTAAAAATGATCTTGGCAGTACAGCAAGGAGCAGGCAACCTTCCGGTGAGCACTCAGAGAATAAAATTAAAGCCTTCTGAATAAGTAGTGGTACTTATCAACTATCTCTAACGACGGAGAAGGAATGGAATATCCAGTAGGACAATAGAATTAAACCGTGGAACCGTAAGATTGCACTGGAGCCTATGGGGAATGCACACGGAAGGACAGGATGTTGTGTAGCCGCCTTCAACGCAAAACACTTCCTTATTGGGGATTAGTGTTCCAAAAACTACCTCAAAGTATTTAAAATTTAGCTTACGGCATGCTATTATAACGACAATCCTTAAGTTGATGTTCTTTGAATGCATAAGATAACGGCATTAAAAGACTAGAAACAGAGTAATTCGATACAGAGAACATGACAGTTAAGAGTTTAAATCTTTCTAAACTTGGATATTTCATGACCAGGACATGTAATTTTAATAGAAAAGGAGGACGAAACTGCTCGTCACTGGTGAAAAGGTAGAGAAATTTCGATTTCCAAAAATTAACATGTTCCAAATAAGCTTTCAGTCAAATCAGTAAAAAAAAATGACGAAGCCAAGAATTTAAAGAGTCCGACTTCATGAGAAGACAGCTAAAGCTCCTTTAGTTCTCATTATCTCCTCTTTTGTGGATACAATTGACCTAGGTGTTGGGTTAAAATTAGCTCTCCTGAACCTTCGAATGTCAATATATAACAATGCTGAAAAGTGTCTCATTTTTCGTATAACGAAGATCTAACTGTTTCTCGATGAAGTGATTTAACCTATAGTTAACCATAGATAGATTATCTTTTCGTTCCTATAGCCATAGTATTGGTATGCGCCTTTTATTTTTACCACCCTTTAACGTCAAGCTCTGTTGTTTTGAGTAACTCGTTAACCTTTGTTAGTAATTTAAAAATGTTACTGAAACTGCATGCAGTTACACGAATATATAAAACGGTAGATAGATATTTAAATAGCTTACTGCAGTTTAAAATTCTTAATCACAACTTGTACGACGATGACAAAACAGATAAACATTGATGACTATAACCTGCCACGTAGACTTATTCCGAACAGTAATGCGTGTCGTATCGATTAAAAAACTATTCATCGCTTTTGTACGAATCCGAGTATGTTAACAAGAAAAAAAAAATCGTATCTCACGCTACTCAGTACGACAGCACATATTCGAGTCACGATTATTCCATAATAAATAATCGCGACGCCTCTATAACTTCACATTGGCTTTATTTATCGACATACCAGCGTTCAATGGCGTTTCTATCGTTTTTACCTAATGCCCGCCAAGCTAAGACCTTTTTACCACGTCATCGTATTCAAGTCACATGCCATGGTTGTTATTTTTCAACACGGGAATTGGTATCTTTACCTTACCGACGTAGTTGATTTGGGACCCTCGAAATCTAAGTTGTTTGGCGGAACGTTTAGAGAATCTGACAATTGTCGGTTTTTCGGTTCAAAAGTGCTGACAAATTTTCAACCTTGACTGTAATCTGTTAAGCAAATGTCATCCAATGGACACGAATTCAAAACGAACTAAAGCGTGATATACTACGAGAACTTGTAATCGCTTTTAAAATTCTCCTGCCATACAAATTCGAACAAATATTTCGAGCTGTGATTGAAATAGTGATTGAAAATCATGCTCCTTGGAATAGTGAGTGAAGAGACATACGATTGTTCTTGGAAAGAGTGGAATTGATACATAAACTACAAAATGAACCCGAATTTTTGTCCAAGTCTGACACAAGTCGCCACTATGGTGACCAAGCGAACACACCTCGAATTTAAATATCTTTGAACAAACAGCTGCAATGCAATGGGTGCTCTTGCTCCAAGCCATCTCAGGCAGTGATTACAGGGTTTAAACGGTGGGTCTTTCAAGAATAGTAATTCGCAATCCTGCCTCAAAAGTTACATCCACACGGTTTAGCTGTCATGCGACCAGAACGAGACACGAGTATGAACATATCTTAGTGGCTTGTTTGAGATGATAGTTGGTTGTGCTGGATTGTTGTGTGGTTGGTAGAAGTAAACAAAAACCTCTGAAGGCCATGAAAGGTCGGAATTTCGCATCGATTTCTGTTGTCTTATTTTCCTACGCTTTGGGTCTTGTTTTCTTCTGTTTCTCTCTTTTGTGTGATTCTTGTTTCTTTTTGTATACATCTTTTGGAGTATAGTGGGCAGTCAATCAATTTGAAATGAGCATACAAGTGTCAAACCACTCAAACTTTAAACTTCATGGAAATGATCGCAATTAATAGCACTACCCCGCTGGGCACCACGGTTGCAACGCACTCGGGTGATCCCAGAGCAAGCAGAAGTGCTTGTGTCAGAGCCCGACGGATTCCGGGGGCGGGCAAAATGAAGTTTCCAAAATATTTTCCTAAACTTCGGTTTGCAAGTTGGAACGTCGGATCGATGACCTCAAAAAGTTTAGAACTGGAAGCGATTATGCGTCGCAGAACTCTACAAATCCTGTGCGTACAGGAAACGAAGTGGTGTAATACAGGAAATAAAGCTCGTTTTCTAGATTTAAAAACTAAGGCATTTAAGATGTTCTACCATGGAACGGTCAATGGACGAAACGGTGTTGGTATCGTTGTTGCAGCGGATCTTCTAAGCAATATCGTTGGTATTTTGAAAATAAGCGACCGCTTAATGAGTGTAAAACTCGTCATACACAATGAAACGTGGAACATTGTTAGCGCGTACGCTCCACAAAATGGATGCGACCAATCGGAAAAAGATAGATTTTGGTCAGAGTTCGGTAATTTGCTTAGAAATATACCTATCGATGAGATGCTCTTCGTAGGCGGAGATTTAAATGGCCACGTCGGAGAAACAAATGTTGATTATGAGGACTGCCACGGCGGTAAAGGCTTTGGAACCAGAAATTCAGCTGGCGAAGACATCCTTGTAGCATGTAGGGCTTACGGCTTAACCATCTTAAATACAATGTTTATTAAACATCAACGACATCTTATCACCTATAGCAGCGGAGGCCACGAAACGCAAATAGATTATCACCTCTGCAAAATGTCGATGAGAAACCGTGTTAAGGATTGTAAAGTAATACTTGGAGAATCGCTAGTAAGCCAACACCGTCTGCTCATTACAGAATTTTTCACGGCGGAACCACCGAAAACACGGGCATCGTTTGGAAAGCCAAAAATCCGGTGGTATAATCTATCGAAGGAACGAAGCGCAAGATTTATCGCACTGGCTAAAGAAGTACTTCAAAATATAAATGGTATAGCAGACTCACTTAGCCCGCAAGAAATGTGGAACAGCATGCACGAGGAATGCATAACTCTCGCAAAGTCCCATCTGGGGACTATATCGAAATACCATCACGTCGGCAAAGAAACATGGTGGTGGAATGACGAAACCAAACGAGCTGTGGCCGACAAGAAGAGTGCATTCCAAGCGTGGACAAAATGCGATCGGAGCGACGATATCGAAAAAGCTCGACTGGCTCTTGAATACGAGCGTCTTAAAAAGATCGCAAAGAAAGTCCTGGCTCGAACTCGAGCGGCAGAAGCGGAAAACCTGTACCAGGAGTTGGAACAAATATCCTCACGATCGGCGGATAGAAGACAAGCTATCCAAGAAGTTCAAACGTCGTACAGTACTAAAATGCCAAATATTTTTAAGCTCGCTGCACAGAGGAGAAAAAATTCAATGGAAATAACCTCGCCGAAATACATCAAAAATGCAGACGGTCGCCTATTAACAAATGAAAAGGAAATTTGTGACCGGTGGCTTGAATACTGCAAGGAGTTGCTTAACAAACAGTTTCCACGTGATATCGTGCCGACAGCTGGTCTATTCGAGGAGGAAGTTTCGGACTTTTCAATCGAAGAAATAACTATAGCAATTGGAAAAATGAAGCGGGGGAAAGCGGCGGGACCAGACAGCATTCCATCAGAGTTTTGGTCGAAGATGGAGGGGATCGGCAGCGTTTGGCTATCGAAACTTTTTAATAAATTAAAATGTGGACAACCTATGCCGAATCAATGGAGAAGTAGCTTCTTGGTTCCATTATACAAAGGAAAAGGCGACACTCGAGAATGCAACAACTACCGTTCAATCAAGCTTATGTCACACACAATGAAAATCGTCGAAAGAGTCTTAAACGAACGTCTTCGGCAAATAATAAAGCTCGATAATAGCCAGTGTGGATTTGTTGAAGGAAGATCGACGGTGGACGCTATCCAAAGCCTACGAATAATAATGGAAAAGCACCGAGATTCGTCTAAGGATTTACACATGGTATTTATCGACCTCGAGAAAGCATTCGATCGAGTGCCTAGGGATCTCATATGGGCCGCGCTGAGGTCTCAAAACGTACCGGAAACGTATGTTGGAATAATACAAGACATGTACGGAAACGTGAAAACTGCGGTTAAAAGCCCTGCTGGACTAACGAGAGAATTTCCAGTTAATGTCGGAGTGCATCAAGGAAGCGTACTTAGCCCTTTCCTCTTTAACGTAGTACTCGACTATCTTTTAAAAGACTGCATGCGCGAAGCAAATGTAACGCCAATTCTCTTCGCTGACGACGCAGTTATACTTAGCGATAACGTCGACGATTTACAGAACGCCTTAGATTCATGGAGAAATGCGCTAGAGAGAAACGGGTTTAAAATAAGTCGTTCAAAGACGGAGCATTTGACGTGCCCATTTGCGCATCCGTTGCGACCTGTTCCGGATATAATGTTAGACGGAATAGTTCTTCCGAAAAGCACTATCTTTAAGTACTTAGGATCAATCGTTAACATGGAAGCGAAATGTGACGACGACGTAAACCACAGAGTGAGTGTGGGATGGATGAAATGGCGGGAAAATTCGGGAATCTTTTGCGACCGAAAATTTCCACTTAAATTAAAGGGGAAACTCTACACCACGGTTGTTAGACCAGCTCTTATATACGGTTCACAGTGCTGGACAATGTACGAAGCGTTTAAAAACAAAATGACGGCAGCGGAAATGAAAATGTTAAGGATGTCTAGTGGAGTCACTAAACGCGATTGCATTAGATCTACGCGTATAAGAGGAAGTCTACATATAAAGAATTCGGTAACCGAACAGCTTGAGGCGAATAGAATAAGTTGGTATTGCCACGTTCAAAGAAGATCTGCGGAAAATCCGGTTAAAAAGGCACTATCAACTACGGTCACTCCAACTGTAAGAAAACGAGGTCGGAAAAAGAATTCCTGGATTTCTCAGATGGCAAATGCGCAACAACGTCTGGGGTTAACCACTGAAGCGATCCAGGACCGAGCATTATGTAGACGCGTTCTGCGGTCTGCGACATTAGCCAACCCCATAAGCGGAGCAGCAGCGATGCAGTAAAAATGGGAAACTCGTTACGCATAAGTTCGTATAACGAGGAAAGGGTTAATAAAAGGATAAGAAGAAGGAGTATAGTGGGCGAATTTTAAAAGGAAAAATCCAATTTATCCACACGTATCGCTGCACGCTTAGTTGGACGCTGTAAACCGTAACAAAACGCGAAAAATATAAAGAAGATGAGGTAGAGAGAAGTTGGCGCCTTTTCGCATTTTCGTTGATGACTTTTCGAAAATAAGCAAGTGGGTCATGAGATAATTGGATTTAAATAATTTTCTATAATTCTGCATTTCTCTCTCTTTCTTACTTGTATTTCCGAATTTGCCATTTGCTAAGTCGAAAGGAAAACGAAGAATAATCTGCCAAAAGACACCTCGATCGATGATTTAAATTAATCGATCAAAATCGACTTTATATATTTTCAAACCACTTTCGCTGCTTACAAGTATACAGTTATTGTTGGTTTAATTATTGATAAATTTTGTACAAACTCTGTTGAAAAGATAACTAGCAATCGATTTAAGCTACAACTACTCATTTTCAATTCCTATTCATTGCTAATCCTTGTTTTCTAGTGTTGGTACTTTCATCATTATTTCTTCAGATTTGTCTTCAGAGCATTGTTTATGGTTTATTGCTGCTATCTAATAGGGCAATCTCACTCGTCCTCGGTAACATCTCCATAGCCTTACTACTCAATTGGTGTCTGTAACTCTACGATGTCTTTGTTGGAGTTGATTGCGAAGCCGAAGTTGACAAAGTCCGTAACTAGCTCCAAGCTCTAACTAGATTACTATTGCTACGTTCTGTCCCATTCGTAAATGTTGTGCATCATTCTCATCAAGCTGGTTTTGCTCTTATTCACAACTTTCTTTCTTCAATACTTCAGTTTCAATACTTGCAAACACAGCTGTAACAGTTGGCAATGCATCTTCTTGTCTTAATCCCTTTTTTAAAAATCATTCGAACACAAATTGTCTTGTTTGATAGAGATGCGGAAAGTGGTCGTGCTCGGTCAACTAGATTATTGACAACTGTCACACAAAACAGCAGGAAAAACCCCGTACACGATGTTAAAGAAGTTTATCCTTATATAATTGGTATACTCGTAGCATAAAGTCAAACGAAGTTAAGGTTCCAATTCTCGGACATATCGGGCCCCCGCCCAATTACAATATTAAGGCTTCACCCATCTATGATGTAGTCTAAATATGAAGGGGTTCAGAGGGATATCGTGGCCTTATCATAAAGTCCTACTGATTGGCATAGACTATCGGTATGGTTCGACTCTGACAAGTGACCATACATTTTCCGGCTTGTCTCTACAGCTCTCTGTTGATTTAAGTCTTGTTGGCTTGTCTTCCTAAATGGCGGGGTGATATTTGCTATTGTAAGACTGTACATGGGTTATGCAAGCTTTGTTGGTTTTAAGAAGTTTTAAGTTTTTTCACAACCGTAGTAGTAAGCTCGCCAAAAACACACTCCGGCGATAGAGAGCTATCGGCAGGGTTCATCCGCAGCAGTCAATAGATAATTGATTCATTCATCCAAATTCATCCTTCGGAGATTCATATACTTCTGACATTACTAGGTGGGGTGAAAAGTAACCTCTTTGACCGCCAGAATGCGCTGCTACTGCAAAAAAGGTTATGGAGCCTTAAAGTCCGTTCATATTTAGGCAGACATGCCAAGTTTCAGTGCGATACTGTCTTTAGTTTTGTTTAGACAGCTGATTGTTGTTGACGTGTTTGGCATCATGTTGATTGAGTATGAACAAAAACGATTTTCGTTCGCTCATAAAACATTATTTTTTGAGAGGCAGAACGGCGAAGGAAACAAAAGAAAAGTTGGATAAATATTATGGAGCTAATGCTTCGTCAGATTACACCGTCAAATATTGGTTTCGAAAGTTTCGTGGTGGCCGCAACTCCACTGTCGATCAAGTCCGCAGCGGCAGGCCCTCCGATGCCTATTGATGAAACCTGGATCCACTTTTACACACCAGAGAACAGAATGAGTGCCCGGCAATGGACTGAAGCCAGTACGAGTGCTCCGAAGTGGACGAGGGAGGCTCAATGGGTCGGAAAGGTTATGGTGTCGGTTTTCTGGGATTGTCATGGCATACTCTCCGTGGACTGCCTCGAAAAATGAAAAACCATCAACAGCGAATATTACTGTGCATTATTGGAGCGATTGAAGGCGCAAATCGCTGCAAATCGGCCTCACATGAAGTGAAATAAAATTTTGTTTTTGCAAGACAATGCGTCGGTTTAAATCAATGACTTACGGCTCCAATTGCTGTCGCATCCACTGTTTTCGCACAATTTTGCTCCCTCGGACTATTATCTCTTCCCAAACCTCAAAAGGTGGCTCATCAATAAAAAAATCCAGCTCACGCGAGGAAATCATCGATGCCACGGAGGAGTATTTGGCAGACCTTCCGGAAAACTACTTTTCGAACGGGATCAAGAAGTTGGAAAATCGCTGGAACAAGTGTATCAAGCTAAAAGGGGACTATATTGATTAAAATAAAAAAAACATTTAAAAAAAATTCTTTTTCATTCCCAAGGAGGTTACTTTTCACCCCACCTAGTATAGTGTTGCTACCTTAACTTGCTCAATACTTGTGCCTTGAAGTTTTGCAAGTCAAGTCCGATTGGACGTGGCTATAATCCGATGCCTACAAAATAAGCACAGTCGGTGTGCATATATAGTTTCAGTGCTTTGCATTGTCAAGAGTTGGAGAACTGATTCAATTGTGGTGTACCTTATAAACGGGACACTTTACTTCGTTATTTGAACGATTCGTAAAGTGGGCGCTTTGTACGCATTTCCGTCTTCGTAAAGGGCCTCCTATCAAAACATACAGCTTCAATTAATTACGTAACACTAACTGTGGGGACAAGAGTGCCAGAAATAAAAGAGAAAAAAAACAGTGATGGTCCTACAGAAGAACCGAATGGCAATCCATTGTATATTTTTCTTTTTATAAGTATGAAAAGTATAACTAAGTTTTTGAGGTTTTTGGGTGGGTCATTGTTGCTTCTTTCTTAAATAAAATAATCCCAGTAAGGTTGAATTTAATATTTAACCAGCCGCTCTAGAAAAAAACAATAATCAGGAATTTGCCTAAATATATTTCTACGTCTCCTCATTCAGGTCTAGCACAAGTAATTCATTATCCAATTATGAAATGTAGGACGACATTCTTTGCATAAAACACAAAACGATTAAAATTCGAATTGACGTCGTGATTTAAAATCATTGGTTTCAGATTAACATTTTTTGTCATCCATACACAAAGAAACCTTTCAAGTGATTTTAATCGCTAAACGAACCAAAACCATCTAAAAGAGACACGACTACGTACAAGTATGTGTATCTATATCTGTAACAAAAAGCTTTGGAACAAAATCGACGTTAAGATATACATATATGCATGCCAACTAGGGCTAGGCAAAAATTAAAATAAGAAAACAATCGAAGCAGCCGTGAATGAATCTGAAGTCTGCGAGTAAAGAAAATCAGGTCGCCGAACTCATAAGCCAAGCCAAAGGCCATGAGAACTAAACACCATGCGATGTATTAACATACAAGTACCAGTATGTGGGAGGGCATACTACGCTACGAATGAAAATGAAAACGAACACTAATCGTATCTATGAAAATAGGAAAATACAAAAGGACAAAGAAAACTACCTTTTACAACCCAAAGTACGAGTAACACGTCATGATGTTTTCAGGGTAACCCAAGACTCAGCTCTTCCAAGTTGTCAAGTCTTGGAGTCGCGTGAATGGAAGATTTACTAAAGTATGGCTTCCCATTGTTATTCCACAGATCATTGGTTCGCTACTTAAATTAATGTTTGTACATCGTTCAGTTGATAGATACGAGTACCTACTAACAACAGTGAAAGGCGGAATGTGAACATTTCCCTCTAGTCATTGTTTAGTTGTAACTTAAATATAATTAGTTAAATATCTTCCTAGATTATTGACTTCAAGATTATTAATATATGTTTAAATATTTCTCTTTTTTTTCCAGGTAAGATACCGGAAATGTTGATACTCATAGTTACAGGAACCACCACCAAACAACTCACTTGAACTCGAAGAAATGTAAATATTTATGAAAATGAAACTCGGAATGTGAGCTAATAAATCTCATAATTAAGGCTGGCTCTCGATATCATGGTTTCACATGTGTGCCTAAGTAAACTCTATAAAAAGAAATGTATCTTTAAGGTGTAACTGATAAAATTCCAACAGTGGAATAAGACCGCAGATATGCTTGTGAAAAATTTGATAAAATCATAATGCAAGCCTCACTTCACTTCCTAGATGTAAAAAAAAAAAGTTCCTTAAAAGAATAAATATTGAATTGCTTGCCTTTGGCTGCCTTATCAGACCTCCAAAGAGGGGAATTGGAACTGGAATTTTGGTAAGCGGTCTTAAGGCAAACAAAGCAAGTTGTTGAATGACCACTTGTATCGCAATTGGGTGCAATCTTACGGTATTAAGACGACGTTTCCAAGTGGAAATGTTCAGTAAATCGTAGTGAAACCCTTACAGTAGGC
Source organism: Volucella inflata (assembly GCA_928272305.1). Lineage (NCBI taxonomy): Eukaryota > Metazoa > Arthropoda > Insecta > Diptera > Syrphidae > Volucella > Volucella inflata. Next base: position 71,858,838 of record OV743719.1, read on the forward strand.
CGCTCCCATATTGAGCCCTCACAGTAGGATGTATGAGGTAGGTTTGGATATCATTAATAGTACTATCATTTTTTGTTAATAGCGCTATCGCGATCGTAGGCAGAGAAAGATCAGTGATAAAGTCAAACTTGGGAAAATTTTGAACTAAAACATCGTTTTTTTTTATCGTAAAGTATTTAGCTGGTCTAAGTCAGGCTCCCTCGTCCTACTTTTAGCTCCTTTTACAATTATTTGAACATATCAGAAAGTCGCCAGTGAAGACACCGATTACCTAGCTGATATGTGATTGCTATATCAACATTACTAAACCAATAACGCGCTTAGAATCAAAAATTATACCTATAACTTAGGTGCCTGCAGGTTTGAAACGTTTGTTCCATTTTAATGTGCTCGTTGTTTATATTGCTGGAAGCGTCGAGTTTTGGCAAATGATGAGCTACCCGAAATTTATAATTGCGACCCAAATTATAGTCACTGTGGACGGGATTGGTATCTTGAAAGTAAAGTCACAGTCTCCTTATTGTGTAGTTGATATTTTCCATTAAAGATTATCAGTTTTTGTCGAGACGCGTTCTGCGGTCTGCGACATTAGCCAACCCCATAAGCGGAGCAGCAGCGATGCAGTAAAAATGGGAAACTCGTTACGCATAAGTTCGTAAACCGAGGAAAGGGTTAATAAAAGGATAAGAAGAAGAAGAAGAAGAAGAATTTTTGTCGAGGAGTGGCCGAAGGGACGGCTAGGCCGCTGAAAGGAAGCTTTAAGTACAAGATTGTTTCATTTAGTTGAATATATTGAGCAACATAATATCGACCGTTTGTTGCGAACAATCTTTAGTTTGAGTCCATGCGATGAGCAGGAATTCCATTACGGGTGTTTCTAAGAGTGTTAGGGTGCTTTTCAAAAGCTATGTTGGAAACGCGCTTCATATTTGCAACACCTCTGCTACTGTTCCCTGCAGACTGAATTATACTACATTTAATACTAGATTCCAAGGAGAACTGGAAAGTATACCACTGGGTGTTCCAAAAACAGCATGTCCTCTAGCCGTTGTGTAGTTCAGATGTGTGTTAATAATTCGTATAATAATCAAGTTTGTTAGATTTTGAATTGATACTCTTAGCACCGTAAATACTTTCAGACTAGGATTCAGAGTCAATAAAACAATATGTCTTCAGATTGATTAATTTCGAAAAGTGACTATGCCTTAAAGAATTTAAAGATACGATTTTTTTTTTAAATCGGCGCGTGCACTAGGGGTTATTAGCATCCTTAAAACTGATTGCACACAGGGCGGGCGATGGAAAATTAGGGACGATATAAAGAGAGGTACCGATGTACGTTGGTCTTGAATGTTTGGAGGTTATAAGAACTCGGCAGGGCATTCCATAAGCGAGTTCTTCGGCTTAGGAAAGAATCACGATATTTTAGGGTACGTCCCTAGCACGGTTTTGAATCCTATCTAGTTGGCGCAAAGATGTCTTGGGGTCACCTGACCAGATCTGAGCATTGTACTCCAATTTTGGGCCAATGAAAGCCTTATATATTGAAGCCAGATCAGAAGGGGTGAAATATTGCCTACATCGCTTGAAGAAACCTAGACATTTCGCAGAATTTTTGGCTACTTCGAATATGTGGTCATTCCAACGTAAGTTGTCATTGACACACATACCGAGAATGGAAAGTTGTTCGGTTTCGACGATGCAAGTGCCATTCATGGATAATGGCTGGGTTTTGGAATTTCGCTTTAGCGACAGCAGACAGCATTGTATTTTGGAAGCATTAAATTGAACTCTGTTGATAGTTCCCCAATTGGTTATGCTGTTCATATCGGAATTTAATGAGCTTAACATACTCTGCCGTTCCCGTTGTACAACCGAAGACCAGGGACGTGAGTTCTGAAAAGCAGAGAGTACTGTCGTCAGCAAAGGAGTTAATTGGATTAGAAGTAGCAGACAAGAGATCATTGATGAAAATTAAAAAGAGTGTCGGAGACAGAACGGAGCCCTGGTGCACACCAGCATTTATTTTTTGAATATTAGACTTGAAACCATCCAAGACAACTTGAATTAGACGTTCCGAAAGGTAATTTCTAATACATCAAAGAAGAGAGTCAAAGATCCCAAATGCACACGCATTTTCGACAAGAGAGCCTGATGCCAAACTCTGTCAAATGGCTTAGAAATATCAAGTGCAACTATCTTGCTTTCGCCAGATTGATGTAGACTTTGGTTCCACTTTTCGGTGAGACATGTCATCAAATCACCAGTGGACCTGTTGCTACGAAAACCGTACTGCCGGTCATTAAGAAGTTTTCGTGTTTCGAGATATTTCATGAGCTGATGATTTATCAGCGTTTCCATGACCTTCGAAAGAAGGGACGTAACTGCAATGAGTCTGTAAGGGGAGAGAAAAGAAGATTCGCTTTTTTTATGGACGGGCTTTCCATCTGCTCGGAAAGAGTCCTAAAGAGTAGGATTGATGGAAAAGCTTACGCAGTGGTTTTGCCAGCGTAGAAGAATACCTCTTCAGAAGAAGGGGAGATATTCCATCTGGACCATCTGTGGATGTTAAGATCTTTAAATACTCTTGTGCGAAAGTGGATTCGTCCTATTGAAGATTCGACGCACTCAAGTGTAGCCGGAGACAAAGCACAATTCGGAAGCGTTAAGCTTGTTGTAAATTGTGCAGCAAGCAGGTTGGCCTTGTCCAAAGAGCTGACGGCTGGAATGTCATTGTAAATGAGCGTTGGGATGGAGAATGAGGCGGAATTTCTAATGTTTTTGACGAACGACCAACAATTTTTACTACCTTTGGGACATTGTAGTATTGTTTGCCTCAGTTTTTGGTCGTATAGCCTGCCTCGAGGCCAGAGAAGGCCCATTGTAATAAGCCAAGATCTTGATGTACGAGTATGTATGTGAAGGAAAGGGTTAATTGTATATTTTCTCGGGAGTTTCGAAAAGGAAGTCGCGAAGATGAGTTTTTCTTCTGATCGAGAAATTACGGCAGATACAGACATCGGAAAGAGGTAGAGTGGTGTCCGTCCTCTCCCTATCTACAGCTACTAAAAAATCGTTTAATCACACATTCCATTCTCCCTGCCAAAGATTGTAGCTGTACACGAAATTTATTTTCAAAAATAGGAGGAAACAATTTGATGTATATTTGATCAATTTCCTATCTAAATTTGAAGATGTTAGATGTGCTGCAGTGAATTAAGAGTACAGAGGACTATACTGGTCTCAGCTTGTTCGTCACTGCCTGGCTATTAAACTATTGCACTAAGTATAGGTCTAACGATCGACATTTTTTTTTACTATGGCTCGCTAGATTTTATTGCTTAAACAACAAACATTTGCTGGAGTAGTCCATAAAATATCGTTTCAAACAATGAAAATGTGTTCTGATAGGGTGATGGTTTTGATTTTTAATAAACAATTCGTCATTGATTTTGACACAACGTGCACTTCGTGCATTTCCCCAGCTGTCCGGTTCCTCAATGCGGCATTAAGCGGAACGACTTTTAGATACAGGAACAATATAGAATCGAGCAGAAAGCATTTTACCTCTCGTTCGGACGAGAATATCGCTGCCGTGGTTGAAGAGGCTCATCGACCAGATGACGTGCGACGTACCTCTCTGTGGAGCAATTTGGTTAAAGAGAAAGTACAGACTGTCCATCAGCTGATGGCTGTTGATCTTAAATAGCGTCTGGTCTACGATCACGCACTCCTGAATCTCAACGACGAAGTGGACGATTTTGCGTAAAAAAAAATATGAGTGACGGGCCCATTTCTTATGTGGATTCGTCAGAAACAAAATTTGCTGTTCTGGGGCACTAAAGATTCATTACATCCGCTTCTAGTCATTATATTGTGTGCTGTTAAAGCTGAATAAGTCATTGCACCATTTTTGTTTAGAACAGCGGTGCAAAACTGTCACTGTGGATGGTGAGCACTACAGAGCCATGATCAATGATTTTTCCACTCCTCAATTGGATGAATTGGGACTGGAGGACATGTAATTCCAGGAGGACGGTGCAACGGCGAATACTGGATGAGCCGCAACCGATCGTCTGATACCTCGTTTTGACGATTTGCACTGGTCCGCAAACTTCTCCAATTTGACCGCCGTAAACTTGTTGCTATTCGCATTTTTTTTTTCTTTTTATTCTGTATCAGAGATGATTCACTTTGTACACTGCTCTGCATGCCCAAACAATCTAACATAAGTCGACGTCGTTGTATATCTTGTAAGATTCGTTTTTGATTTCGCGGTTCAACTAACCGATATGCAAGCAGGAAGAACCATTACACGATCTTTTTTCCTCTCAAAACAAACAGTGTCATCAGAGAGTGCGACTGAGATGTGCAATGCCACATAACAGGGTCACCTTCGTTGCACAAAAAAAGGGTTTTGTTACCCCAAGGAATCTTCGTACGATCTTTGCGCATTACTCGCGTGTATGATGGAGCCACAAGTAGACGAAGTGCCGAGCTACCTTGAATCTGTATCTGCCTATTTCTGACATTTTATAGTTTTCCGTTGTCACTCTGTATGAACATGTCTATCTGAATTCTGAGGAGTTTTTTCTGCAAACTGAAGCCTACTGGGATTGTAGTGGCCTGTCTTCGACACTCGATGGGCAGTAAAGGCTTTTGTTGAGTTGAAGAGTAACTCAAAAGCTGTGGCAGTCCCTTTGTCATTTAATTGTAGTTGTAATAACTGCAATAAGACAGTTAACTGAGAGATATTATTTAGACTTCTGGCTAAAAACAATCTGTTATGAGGAGTCTGCAGTCAGTGCTTTGGTGTCAACTGGATGTAGATAATTTTTTAGATGGCACTGGTATTTACTGTAAATTATGTATTTTCCTTGAAAGTTATGTCCTTAACGAGCTTAAATTGTACAAAGAAGTTGAAAATTTTCATAATACCTTCTATGGTCGACACAAACCTCGGTCTGGGACTTTCAATTAAAGTTCAAGTTGAGAAATACATTTTGTTTATGAAACTTACTGAAATGCATTCCTTTGAACTGCAGTGAAGAAAGGATCACATATCCAAAAAAGGATTTATGTTACGTGCAATAACCCACAATTTCCCACGTAAAAGTTTGCACCCGTCAACACAATCCGATCCGAAGCTCTGTTCCCGCAAAAATACCGACTCGTACCGGTTGTCATACTCCTATTCTAATGGTGTAGGGTTTCATCCCAAAGTGCATAGATACTTGGTGGTCGATGCATCGCTGCCCTGGTGCATCGAAGCATTGAAATGTCAGAACATCGACATCCCAATGACTCAACGAATATGTATATCTTTTGCGCGCGCTTTCAACAAACGCCACATGAAAGCGCTGAATTGTTGAAATGATTTTTCAGCTTACGCAGCACGAGTTTGCAGTACCCAGTGACCAGTAGCTACCAAGTAAGATACAAGTAAAACTAAGAAGAGAGATGTGCAAGTGCAAGTGCAAATGCAAGTGCAAGTGCACATGCCTATATGAGAACCCGAGCTCAACTGGATAGATAGTATAGATGGATAAGTCCCTTTTTCTCTCTGAGATGTTCGCCATATTAAATTCGCTTTTGGTCAAGTCATCTTATCTCAATGGGACTTCTAACAAAAACAAAAACAACAAACTGTAGAAGCAACTTCTAAACCGAGAAGAGGTAACGATGAAGCCTATCTACAAAATACGACAACGGGCAGGTCGTCGTCGGGTCGGTTTCGCTAAAGAAAGACGAGATGAGTTTGAGTAAGGAAGAGAAAGATAAAAAAAAAAAAAACAAATGACGCACCTGTCTTAATTTTTCAAAATACCTAGTGTGTGCTCGAGCAAGTTTTACATTTTTTATTTTGCTTCACTTTAGAGATTCTCTGAGTTCTGAGTTCTGAGTTCTGTGTTCTGTGATCGGAGCCCGCTTGTCCGGAGGCCTGACTCCTCTGCTGCTTTTCACTGTTGCATTGGCACCATCAACCATTCCTAACACTGACACCAACATCACTGGTAACAGTGTGCCCATGTGAGTTTTTCAAATAAATTCAAACACAAAGATTGATTTGCTTTGACGTAAACGACTTGTTTTTTGGAATTTATTGAACTTTTTGTAAAGTTCTTCCGATTTATTGCATTCGAGAAACAAAATTTTAAAAATTTGAGTTTATTTCCACCCATCTATGTCCCATTGATTTTCTCCATGGTCACACTAAAAATGGATAAAATTCTTTAATAAAACAACAACCACAACTATTGAGATACTTTGTGAGCAGGGAATGGATGTCGATTTTTTTCTCTTCCAATCTTCTTTGTGTTCAAGGTTTCTAGGTGGAAACCTGTTTGGATGTTTGTTTTTTCTCCTCTGCTTTTGAAATGCAACATTGCCCAGCCACTGACCGATCTCGGAGCCACCGCTGCCGCTGCCGCCGCCACTACATGTCGTCGTCTATGTTGCATTAAACAATACCCAGTAGGAATCCCCTTGTATTTTAGTGCACATCTACATATATGTACATATCTATTAGAGCTCATTTCGACCGGGAGGATTTCATCTAAAATAATATTTTCGATTTTATTTTCTACCTCACCTCGTGGTTGCATTAATTATTTCCTGGTGATGGGAAAAGTTTTCAAGTCCCCAAAAAATGCCGTAGTAGCCTAGGTCAGAAGGGGTTTGTCAATCAATTTGGCCAGACAGACGCGTATCAAATAGTTTTATGGAGGTAAGTGGTTGGTAAACCCCTTTGAGAGATCGGTTTTCCGGAGATTGGAGTTGGAGATTTTTTATTTTTTTTTATTCACTTAACCTAACCATTGGCTGAGATAGATATTTCTTTTAACTCTACGTGACTTTTGGGAAGTGGAATTTCAACATTCCCAGGTGTCCCTATTAATAATTGCGTTTGTATCGCTGGACAGGGAGCAATTACATTGCTCAGATCTGTAAGACAGAAAAGAGTTGTTTTTTTTTTTTTGTTGGATGATGTCTTTTCTTTTTATATCACTTTAATTATCTAGTTTTGGCTTTGAGACATCAAGCAATTGAATTTTCTCATCAAAACTCTCCGGATTCATTGGTGTTTTTAGTTTAATTACAAATCCCCCCACGATTTTAGAGGGCAGTTAAGATAGGTCCATGTTACCTGAGGGTATTGATGTAGGTAGGTAGATAGACACTTACGTATATGAGAAAATAAAAGAAATAGAAAGGGAAAACTTGACTTGTTACTCTGAATGAATTGTTGGTATCTGTTATCTGAGTGCCAACAGATTATTTGAATCCAATCGAAATGGGCGCATTTTGATTAAATTGTCTACTTTTTATGAGAGATGCCTGCATAAAGTGCCAAAATTACGATAATTAGTGGTTAGTTGTCGGTTTGTGGTATACATTTCTTCGGAGCAGGAGGAAATACCATTGGCTCCACATAGATCGAAGGAACTTTTTTTTATAAAAGAAATTGTGTTACTCTTCTAAACGCTCACGTGATCCCAATACCTTCAGAATTTATTATCTGCTGACAAAACAATATTTTTAGAAACAATTTTTTCTCTGCAGAAATAGACCACACAGATATAAAACTAGGCCATTCTCCTCTTAGTATTCTCCTTTGACTGTAATCTCTACATGTTTCGTAGAAAGATGTGTAAATACTTCAGCACTAAAGTCCCTAGAGTCTCAGCTGCTATCGTATCAGCACCGAATACCTGCAGCCTGATTTGAGAGCAGATCGAATACAACGCCAGTAAGGAGTCTGCAGTCTTTCCTACTGACGAATAGCACGAACGTCGCTGATATCTAAGAGATATAGGAAAACATCCATTTAACCTGCCGCGGCTTCCTAAATAGTGGTGTGCCATAATTCTCATAAGAAACTCAACTGTCAATGAAAGCCCTCAACGTCCTGAGAAACTCTTCTCTAAGTCTTTTCTAGCATGTTCATCTGCGTTTTATTCTATGATATGGAACCAGGACTCCGGAATTGAAGCAACCCGCTTTGTTATCCCTTGTCCCGAGACCAGGTCGAAACTAAAGACGATTGTGGCTAAAAAAAATCATCTTTTCAGATGAGGTGATACGTAAACAAGCAAAATTGACATATTTGGGGCTCGAAAAATCCACTCGTAGTCATAGAGAAGCCAATGCATTCTGAACGTGCAAGTGTTTGATGTGGTTTTTGGAGTTTCCCCCTTATTAGCCCATTTCTCATCCAAGATAGCCATGAATGAAATGTTACAGTCAATGCTGAGCTCTTGGCCAGATATTGAGGATTTGGACTTGGGCGAGCTGTGGTTCCATCAAGATAAGGATACTTACCTCACAAACTATCGTAGTTAAATAATTGTGCAATCAGTCATTTTGGTGATCGAAACAACCCAGAGACGATTCAGGCAATAAAAACAAGTTTTGGTCAAAGTATTCGTGAAAAAGGGGCCGGAACCATTGAAGATATATCGAAAAATTAGGTTGACAGGATGGCCTAATGTCAAACTAGCCAAATCCGAGATTCGGCTGATTATTAATTAATTATGCTTCAGCAGTTGTCAAAGTTACCAATGAAATTCGGCTGCCAAAACATTCAGTAAGGTTTGTCATATCATCATGCATCGTTCTACGCTTGCCGAACGTTCGGTAATTATTAAAAAATGTCGAAATTCCGACTCAGTTGTAAATAGGCTACGTGATTTTCGAGGTTAGGTCCGTCGTCATCATGGCTTCAGTGTACAGGCAATTCGTCGCACAATGGAAAAGTTTGAGCGTGAGTACACTCCAAACAACCGACCAGACAGAAATTGGTGCGAAATGAAGAAAATATAGCGGCCGTAGCGGCCAGTATCAAAGAAGACCCAGAAATTCGATTCGGCGCCGATCAGCCGAATTGGCATCGCCAGAGGGTCAACCCAGCTTATTTTGCGGTTGAATTTGGGCGTACATCCGTATAAGATTACTGACGAAAGAATTGAAGCCAGACGACTAAAAAGACAACACTGTAAGTTCGCTAATCGGGCGCTGTAAATGTTGGCTGGAGATCCGGATTTTGGCCAATAAATCATCTTCTCGGACGAGGCCTCCTTTTGGTTCAGCGGCAATCGAAATTGCCAATATTGAAGCAAACGCAATCCCGAAGTTTTCGGCGAAGCAAAAATGCATCCACAAAGATTGACTGTTTAATGCGGTTTATTGCATGGGGGCATCATCGGACCTTATTTCTTTCGAAATGTAGACGGAAACTCCGTTATCGTCAAGTAGTGTCTCAGGTATAGAGCGATGCCGACTTTCTGTGTTCCAATCTCGACAATATCGGTATACTCGAGCTGTGGTGACGCAACGATCGAAGTTGTGAATGAGAAATTTGGCGACTGGGTCATATCATGGCGAGCGTTCATCAATTGGCTGTTTCGATCATGCGATTTGACACCAGTCGATTATTTTCTCTGGGGGGACGTCAAGTCTTTAGCCTACGCTTACAAGCCAACCACTTTTGACGAACACGAGGCCAACATTCGACACGCTATTGCCGAAATAAATCCGCACATATCAAGAATTGGACAGGTCACTTAAAGCACTGCCAGCGAAGCCGCCTCGGCCATTTGAATGATGTGCTTTTCAACACATAATGGCATGAGCGTAGCTTCACCGTTGTTTTATTTAATTTTTTTTCCTATCGTTCTTTTCTGGTCGCCCATTAGCATTTAAACGACATTCAATATTTGTGACTATATACGAGTATCTCTAGTACGAGTTGTAGCAAAAAACACCTTATAATTGTAGTTAGAAGGGGCTTGGATGAGCGGAGCTCTTTGTGATACAGGGTTTTCCAATAAAGACTTGACAACTTTTTTTTTAAATAAAACGCAAACCATTTGAGAAATTTCAAAAACTTTATTATCGGCTTGAAATACAATCAAAACATTTATGAATGGAACTCGACTTCGTTCATATGGCCACCGCGGGCACGTTTGCAGCGGTCGATTCGTTGGACCCAATTTTCAACGACTCGGCTACACATTTCGGCCGAAACGGCCGCTATTTCGCGTTCAATGTTGGCTCTGAGCTCTTCCAACGTCGTCGGCTTGTTGGCATAAACCAATGACTAAATCGCACGAACGAGGCGGCCAATCGACTGGCACATTTCTCACATAACACGCTCACCATACTTACTCTTCAATAAATCGATTGTAACGTGTGCTGTGTGGCTTGTGGCACCATCCAGTTGAAACTACATGTCGTCTAAGTCCATATGTATGTATGTGTAAACCAAGATTCTTACTCAAAATACTCCATAATGTGGTCTGAGCGATGCCCAATTCTTGAGAACGCCTTGGAATTGACTGATTTGGATCGTTTGCTACGGACGCCTGAACGGCAGCGATATTTTCGACACTTCGACCAACCCGTTGTCTCACTGACACGGCAATATCACACAACGAATATGTAGACTCAAATTTTTGCACTAAACTTGTTATTGCCTGCTTACTAGGGCGAGAATTACGACCGAAAATTGGAATTATTTTCCACTTACCACTTTTCAATTCGACGGTTGAAAGGAGCCATCTAGACCATTCTTCTCTCGATTGTCGTAGGGTGCGCTTCTCAAAGAAACTTTTTAAAAATTATTCAAAAATAATTGTTCCGCGTGTTCTCAGAAGATTGATCGAATTAGTACATCTAAAATAAACTGTAGTAGCTGTAAAAATTTCTTTCATTATTCTTGTGTAAATATCACAGAACAAGACGTGGAATACATTACATTAAGTGGTAATTCATTCCGTTGCGATAAGTTTGGTGTGCTAAGACGCCGGTCTCTCAATTTACCTGCTGCGACCGATTCCAATACTGCATAGTCATCAACCGTTGCTAAAATTGCAAAAATCTAAACAAAGGGCAACAATCAACGGCAGCCTTTTCATCTCTACCTACTTATATCGGCGAAAAAGAATATACTCTTCAGATGATCTACATAAAGCTCAGAAATTTGATAAAAACAAACCAACAGTTCGTGCTACAGCTAAATGAGTTACGTACACAAAATGCAGGACTCAAAACAAAGGTCCGACTAAAGGAAGTATTTTCGCTACAAAAGACACTCTGAGTGTTCGCCCAGGTTTACGATATGATTGTGGTTAGCACCAGCTAAAGTCTTTGATCATGAATACGAAATAATGCGATTCGGCTGTTGCTGTACCTTTCTCATGTATCCAACAAGAAAACACACCTCAAATCGTTTAACACCTTTATTCAACTAAAAACAGGTAACATTTAACAACGTGGAAATCCTTTCACCAATGAATACCATCATGGCAATCATTAACCCCACAATCAAACAATTCCAAGCGAAATCCAAATGACCGAGGGTTAACGGCTTGCACAGTTCCTCCGGAGTTTGAACGTCATCTAGGGTCATTTTGTGAGCTTCATATGCCTGGGCAATAGCATTGCTAGCCCATTTTTTTAGCAATCCTGCGTCTCTACTCTGTAGAATACATCTATTAAGAATTTCAATAAAAGGCGAATGCTTAACAAGTATGAATCCCAAGTAATAGTCCATTAGACTTTCGTAAAGAATATAAAATTGCGGTTTGTTGAAGTTCATTTGCAATCCCATAAGGTACTCAACTTTGTCCTCGCCAACTGCGTAGGCGAAACTAGTGTTCTTCATGGAATTTCTTTCCCTGGTGTACACATCATTATCAGTCAATTCCACAATATTCTCTAACCCAGCTACATGAAGATCCGGATCCGATATTGCCACCCATTCATAGTCGGCCATCATTATGCGAACATTATTCGTTATCAAATCTTTGAGTGTTTCATACTCTTTAACTCGAATTAGAGCTGTTAAAAACGATGTCAAATGAACGTTGTATAGATTTCCAAGAATAAACGCGAGCAATATAACTTGGATGTGGAATCGATATGAGTTGGTTCTCCTCTCAGATGTCATAGAAAGTAACGTCAAAAGTGTCCGTCTGATGTAAATCCAGAGTTCAATTGGTGCGTTGGTGTAGAAATCCTTTAATAAATCCATTATCACAATATAGACAATGGTGAATCCAATGAATGCCCAAACAGTCGTGGTAAATGGCCTCAGGAAATACTGGTTAGGATTAAGGAACCCACTGATTGGAGTCATGACAATCCAACTCAAGAACTTTATTGGATAGCTCATTTCGAATCCTTTAACCGAGCTGTAGGCGTTCATACTGATGTCGATTTCATCATTCTCAGTTGCAGCCAAAATTCCCGGTATAAACAGCTTCGATGAGTTGTTAATTAGGACTTCATTGAAAGTCGCATTATGCTTGTGGATGAATGCAAGAAAGAGCTGTCCCTCTGACCCACCGATTCGGTTTCGACCATCTTTAGATGTGTACCAAAATACTCTTGGAGTATCTGTTTGAATTGTTGTTCGAAAACTGAACCCGTTTAGGTCTTTTAAATCATCCGGAAGGGGTCCAATGCTGGGAACTCTCTGGACCTTTTGGTCTGCATAAGGCAGAAAGGCATAAGGGATGTTGTCTGCGATGCCAAATATTTTAAAAAATTTATTTCTTTTAAAATACCAAAAACACTCCTCAAGACTTTTATAACTACTTGTAACTAGAATCACATACTTTCGGACCAGAAGGCGTTTGATAAACTTGTCAATCGCTGTGAGGTAGTGAGAGTTTTCATTCCAAGCAACCGTATCTACCACCGGCACCACCAGAATAAGATTTCTATTGAAGGTTTTGGTTTCATTTAACTCCTGGGGAAAAGTTGTAAATATATTCATTGGTAGTGTCGAATCGCGTTTGGAATTCTCGTATTTGTCAAAATAATAACCGCCAATATCGAGATAACAAACTGACGTCAGATTGCTCTCTTTATGAATACGTTCGATAAGTCCGACTAATACGGTGTTTTCCGCCCGAATATCGACGACGACCAGCCAAAACGTTGTGACAACCAAAAGAAACATTTTAGTAATAGTAAGTGAACTGCTCTTACTGAACACTTTGAATTTGGAGGTAGGCATGTCGTTTTCACACATTGAACACAGTATAATTCATACTTAAATAATTACAGTGTGACGAGCAATAGTTGACCATCATTTGTCCTCTTTTGCTAAAAGCATTTACCGTATGTTTAAGCAATCAATAAACTGATTAATGGACGGATAAGCTTGAGCAAATTTGCGTACCCCCATAAAGTTTGTGAATAAATTCAGTGCCCTCGTATTGTCCTGTTAAGTCAGTTGAAATGTTTTAGCTTAGTAGAACAGGGGCTGGTACTTATGACTAATAGATTGTCGGGGAGTTTAAGAGACTTTATGATGAATTCAATTGACAACATTTGCTTAGTCGTGCAATTCTTTTTATTTTGAACTTTTTCTACCAACTGAATCCAATTTGCCAACTATAAGTTCACATTGTTTTTATGCAAAATCACGTCCTACATTGCTATCGCTGTCTGAGAAGCTAGAAAGGGCACAAAATGCTTACCTTTCAAAAACTGTCTTGATGATCAATGTTGTAATTGAACTTTAGATTAATTTAAACAAGCGCTGCGTTTGGGATACTGTCAACAGTATACTGAAGTTGTTGAAGCTAACACCGCTTGATTTACAGATAAAAACAACTTGCTGGCAACAGTGCGATTCGATTCACTAATCTGGGTCTTTTCAAAAGCAGTACATAGCTTCGGACACGGCACGATCCTGGAGGAGCTACTACCAGGCAATACTACAAAAACAGATGAAATCCCTTCCTTAATCGATTTCGACATTCCGTATGATACCTAGTCAAGTCATAAATACTGGTACACAGAAAAATCAGCCTCAAATGAAAACGAACTAATATTTAAACAATTTTTTTGTTTGTTTTTATTGGGCTATTCAATGGGTACAAATCTTAGAACAACTTATTCGAAATGACTTCCATTTGCCTTCCAGCACGACTTAAGACGATGTGGCCACTCATCGATTGCGAAACGCACTTCATGCATGGGGGAATTGTCCACTGCACGGACAAGTGCTCGCTTCAACGACTCAATATTTGAGTGTCGAGTAGAGCAAGCCATGCCCTCTAATACGGACCAAAACTTGAAATCCAACGGGTTGAGGTCTGGACTACCAGCTGGCCAATCGTCCGTTGATTTGAAGTCTGGAACGTTGTTTTTGAGCCACAGTTGAGTCGTCTTTGCTTTGTGAGCTGGAGCAGAGTCTTGCTGGAAAGTCCATGGCTTGTTGTTGAATATTGAGTCCTAAATCTTCTTTGATAATGCGAGACATGGATTTTTGCGAAATTTGCATTTCCCGCGAAAAAGTTTTCTGTTTTCGCAGCGGTTTTCGGTCGATTCGTTTCTTCACGACTTTGATCGCTTTCGGAGTTCTCACAGTGCGCGGACGGCCGGATCTTTGACGGTCTCGTACTCCACCAGTATCCTCAAACAACTTCACAGCACGATACACAAAATTGCGAGTGATTCCAAGCGGTCGCAACTTTCTAAATATATCGCCCTTTTTCATGTTGCATTTATAGGTAAGTGGGCCAGATACAACAATACGATTTTCGATGTCGCCCCATTCTATGACTGTAAGCAATTAATGTCAAAAACTTTTTACGTCACAATGAAGCATAAATATCAACTGTCAAATTGTAATCAATACGAAATGGATGCGCCCAGTGTTGCATTCGTAATGAGTGAGTTCAGTTGTGTACTAGCATTTATGACCTGGGAGAGGAAGGACTAGCAAGAAAATACAGTGATAAGATCAAACGAAATTGCAGCTTTCACAGATGGCTCGAAGACAAAGGAAGGAACAGGTTCTGGTATCTTCTCGGAGGACCCGGACACTAGTAGTGTCTTCCAATCAGCTGTCCTCAGGGCGGCTGAGCTGATGCAGATGAGATCGGTATCCGGTAGAGATATCGCTTTCTACATCCACAGCCAGGCCGCTCTTAAGTCATTCAGGGGCTGTCGCACAATGCTCAAAGCATTATGCATTCAGAACAAGATGAGACTGTGCTGGGTGCCAGGACACTGCGGTATGGAAGGAAATGAACAAGCAGACGAGCTTGCAAGAAGAGGAGGGCTACTCGACAATAGTGAGCTTGCTGGTGTCAAACCACCCCTCTGCACGGTAACGGGCACTATTGAAGAAAAAACATAAAGGCCGCCAGCATAAGATGGTCGAATCCACTTCTCGACGGTAACAGCTTATTAAGCTGAATAGGGATAAGCTTAGGACGCTAATAGGAATACTAACAGGACACTGGTTACTGCTGAAACACGCAAAGAGACTAAAACTGACAAATACAGACACTTGTAGATTCTGCGGGGATCTACAAGCGGTTGAGGACATAACACACATACTGTGTGAATGTGTGGCAATATCGCGTAGCCGAAAGAAATTCTTTGGAAAATATTTATTTGAAAACTTAGAGGAAATAGACGGCACGAATTTCAAAGGCCTTCTTGGCTTTTGTAGAGAAATAAGGTGTTGGTTTTAACAGGACCCACAGGGGATCGCGATGGGCCCGTTTTGGTGCCTAGTGTCTGTATCTTATGGCACACCCTGTTTTACCTACCCTAACCTATACCGAAGCTGTTGCTGAAAGGCCAATTTCAGTCATTTGGTTTGACCCTCTGTTCAAAACTTTGAAGCGAAATTCACTGGTTTCTTCGTTTCCACTATTTTTTAACACTCTTCCTGAGTAGATGGGCAAAAAATGCACTACACTTCCGAGGCTCGTTTGCAAGGAAGCGGAGGCAACGGAAGCATTCCTTTCCGTTTTCGGTATGCGTTGAAAAAAGCTGCGAAATGCCTGGGTTCCCTGAAGCTATGTAAGAAATACTTTACCTCTTTTGTCAGGCCCTAATGCACTTCACCCATATATTACCAGCTGCTCTTAAGACCTCTAATGAAACTGCCGGTATCATTTCGCCTTTTCAAACTTTCAACCGTAGAAATGAATGGGTCAGAGGTTAAGCCTAAAACGTACTTCGGACGTATTCTAAAAGAATTGAATATGCACTTCCTTCCTAAACCATACCCATAACTTGTTTATGGAATGCTCTGCGGAACTCAGGAGAAATGTAAATACGTTTGCACTAATTCTTAATAGTGGAATTAAAATTGTACCTTTCCTCCACATTTCTAAGAAGCCAATCACCCGTAATGAGTGGCTGAATTACTATTTTCAAAGGGTATAACATATTTAGAATAATTCTTAATCATCGGCCATTATCAACGTAGTTTAAGGTCTTGAAAATTATAAGGTTCTTCTGCCAAAGTATCCGTGAAAGAGGCGCACTGAAGAAGGGTTGGGTTGCTTATTCGTAATCTCCAGAGCAACTGCCTTTACATCCATAGTTGTAATGGGCTTCCTCTCTTATTTCTCTTTCATTGCAATTACCATACATTCAAAACCAACGAGTGTTCCTACATTGGCTCTTGGCATTCTTTTTTGATGACTGATTTATTTTAGATTGCCCCTTGAATATTTCTCAATTGAATGTTAATTTTTCATTGACTAGACATTAATTTGCATCTGTATTTTCGATAAGTATATAAACAGTGATGTAAGACTAATTTAAGTCCTCCTCTGCGTCACCTTCCGTCTTACTAAATACGTATTCACATATTCAAGAGTATCGTTCATTAATCTATCTCTCCAAATGTGAGTAATGATGCTGACCAACACCCAGTAGTGATTTTTCGCAAATTAAACATTTGACTTGTTTGTATGTATTGTCAGAATTGATTGCCACTGTAACAGCGGCAGTGCTAATTCCAATTCCAACACTAGCAACCAGCACTACTTCCACCACCGGTAACAACTGAAGTAAAACAAACCAGACCACTTGCAATAAATCTGCTGACTTGAGGAATCCAATAAAACTTTTATGAAACGTGTGAGTCAATAAAAAAATAACAAAAACAAAACAGAATGAAAAATCACTCTAAAAAAAGGTCTTTCTACGATATTTTCATTTTATTTTCGAAAGCTTTTAGCATGCGTATCTTAATCGATATTTGGTGTTTCCAATTCAAAAATTATCGATAAAAATGTGTCGAACAGCATGCAGTGTTGTTGCCACTATCACCTTGACAATGAAATACTTAATCCCAACGAAGTGATGGAATCTTTTTCTCATGGATAACCGGAACGCACGACTATCATGTTTGTTGTTAATCTATGCATCAACCAAACTCATAAGATATTTAAAGTAGCACAATACTCGTAAATATGCTTCATTATGAACGCAGTAGATGTCATGGTGACTTTATGTTTGCTTACCTTTCACTGCGCAGCAAGATGTCAAAAGACAATCTGCGAAAATGCTCTATTTCTTACAAATACAGACTAATTGGTCTGGATTATCAAAGGGACCATGCACATATTTTGTGTCACAGAAGTTCAAGACCTCTTTGATCAACAGATAAACATTGCTATAGTTTTGATGAAATGACCGCTTTCTTTTTAACTAGAGAGAAGGATATTGATTGTGGCATAGGAGTAGTTCGTGCTATGGAAGAAGATCACATCAGAGGTCAAAGTCTGTGATTATATGGTTTTGGCCCAACTGACCCATTACTCTCGAGTTGATGTTGAGTTGTGTTGCCAGGTGCTTTTTTAAACAGCTTGCTCTTATCGTAGATAAACATACCACTGCTTTGAGTCAGGTGACGCTTCCTGAGATGTGCAAATAGACGTCAACGCTTAGGCTCGGAAAGTCTTTAATTCTTATCAAGCAAATGGAAACCTGGATTGGAGTGCTTAAGTAGAAACAAATTTCAAATCAAATTGAAAAAGCTTGTTGCATGATATTAAGAATCGCTCCGAACTGTAAGATCGCCGAAGTAAAGCCCCAACCAACACACAGTTGTTCAAGCTTTAAAAAGGCCTTGGGCTCGTATGGTTTTATATCAATGGCAATCGGCTGGATAAATTTTTTATTGGATTAATCGCTGCCAAGCTGAATAAAAAGACTTGGTCCAATGCTACAACAACCAAGAAATGCTGTAGGGAGAACAAACCGCCAGAATTCTCGGTGATCGCGTAATCCTGAACTTGTCGACATGTCCTATTAAACTCCCATTTAATGCTGAGGAAAAAATCGAACAAGCCCTCAGCAGGTTTCTGAGTTTCATTACAACAGCCTCACTGACAAGCAAACCTCTAAGAGGCATTGGGAAGCATTCGTTTGGTCTACCGAGCTCTTGGAGAGTTGTGCCATCTGCATTTGCCCTTAATTTCAATAGAAGATCTAACTGATGGAGCAGCCAATCCTAACAAAGATTTGAGGCCCAAAAAACTCTCCTAAAAGCCATGAACAGCAAGTTTATCCGTGATCCCATTGTTACCTGGGACCAAAACTACACTCAGTGTTTTCAGCTTTCGATTGCTTTAGGAGGAGCCTTGCGTTCTTGAACTAGGCTGACTGGATTAACCGATTCTTCACAATTCAGTAAAGAACCGACTAAGTTTCATTACAAAAAAAAACACTGTGGCGCTGCCAGCCCGGTATGGTCCATGGCCTAGCTTCTTGATACTCATTTGTGTTGCTCATTTTGTCATTTTAATCACATCTGAGCGGGGCCTACGGTTTATCGCCGAGTCCGAATGGCACTCCTTAGAAGCTTTTTCGTAGGCAATTTTACTTTCGGGAGTTTGCCATTGCCCGCCGAAAGGGTGATGGCGATTTGAAAAATTGTTGGTGACCCAGCCAGGAATCGAACCCAGACTGTCTGCGTGATGGTCCAATGAGCTTACTATCGCGCCACCGCCATCGCCCGCGTTTCATTACATGCTTCGTTTATAACCGGATAATTTCTTGGTACAAAGAAGGTAGAAGGCATTAAATGATAGGTCAATAGGACCAGAAAGACGTATTTAATCGGAAGATGGCTTTAATAATGCAGCCTAGATTCGAAAGACCTTTTGGTGAAAAGAAATTCCTTCCCTCGGTCAGAAAACTAGTGATTCGTCTACACTGTGTGGTCTCGCCGAGTGATAGATGCCATCAAAGATGGCACTGGCGAAGGACCCTACATTTCGATTGAAATAATCCCCGCGTATACCCTATCGAATGCGCTTTAGTTCTACGTACCAGGAAATAAAGAAAGCTGCTTACGCTTGCCTAGGATAAGTCCTGCAGAAATCTTGTGGGATATAGGTTTTTTATCTGTGGTCGGCTTTTCGCCATTGATAATAATTAACAAACAGTAAGTTGACGTATGATAGGTTTAGATGACTCATAATTAGCTCTCTGTAAAAGGTAGTGGTCAACAAACCAAAGCGGAAGAAACTATGGCCGCATACTTTTAACTTGTGAGTGAGAGTTGCAAAAATATCTTGCGGTTAGTGATAGATAGTTACATCATCGGCAATTTTTATTTTTTCAACAGAAATTTATGAAATAACGATTTTTAACGGATAATTTTGAATTTATCCAAATATAACAGAAAATAATTTATTGTCCGTTCGGTTTGTGCACTCACTTGAACTTTTATACAGAACTCATCAACTAGATAACAGTTTAAACAACAACCAGTTTTGTCCATTTGTAGTTGGTAGCCACCTGCTGGTGAAAACTATTAACTTCGGTGAGTAAGCAACTGCAGCAACCATTTATATTTTGTTTTCGCTATTTTTCTGTTATAATTGTTCTACGCGACAACAAACGGACAGCAAGGAACTTGAAAAAATCGAATCTTTGCCAACATATTTTGGTAACCCATCTTAATTTAATAATCTTAATTTTTTAGAAGATTATAGAAACATAAATATCAAATGTGTCCCAGAAGATCTCACAGCACACGGTGTTGGAGGGTTTTCAAGACGACAGAATTGTCCTGTGACACGGCTTCAATGCAAACACCTCATTAATGCACCAGCAAGGGATTTATAACAAGAACCTCTTCAAGAAGGTCTTATAACTGATGCGAAATAGAAACCTTTGTGATGAGGGCAATAGCAGTCCAGGATAAAGAGCATTCAATTGTTGACGACCTCTGCAAACGTGATAACTCTAACAATGTAGGTACTTCGAACTGTCAGAACTCTGGGCAGACCAAGTGTTTTTGAACACATATTGGGAATACTGGAGGCAGATAAAGTGGATATAGCCATCATCGAACATATACGATCGGATTGACTAAGCAAGAAGATGATGCAATCGCACGCAGCGTATATTTGGATGAAGATTCATCTAAAACAAAGTTAAGCCATTGATCTTAAACATAAGACAGTGGAAATCTCAATTCAGTCTAATGCTTATCCTCAGACTCGACTTCGTTTACGGAGGAACATACCAAGAAAACTATAACAGCTGTACAGCGACATGTTTGCACTGAGTAAACTGTCTCCACCTCAAACTCAGTAAAAAAAAAAAAACACGCAGCAAAGCAAAATCTTACCTAAGGTGTCCGTTGGTTTTGAATGTTTGCAGGTTATAATGCCCGGCAAATAAAGAGTTCGGCAAGTTGCTTCATTAGCGCTTTGTTCGGGTCGGGCAACAATTACGATATTTTTAAATACATTTGAAGTGAGCCTGAAGATCTGAACTCAGGAGCAATCATAGCGAGACATGGTATCCTCGAGTACCGATATACTTAGACAGCTGATGATTTATCAGCCTCTCCATGACCTGGAAAAGAAGGGACGTAAGATTACTTACTTCCTCTATTCGGAAATAGTTTTTAAGAGAAGGATTGATGCAAGAGTTTGCCCAGCGATTTGCAAATGTGGAAAAAGACGCAGCGATGCCGATATCCAGAAATCAAACGACCAACATTGCTAAAGAAGCTTTTAGCGCTTCAATTGCCATATAGTTACTCCGGCCCCGAGGGAGAGCGCAGTAGGGAAGAGCGTGACGCATGTGATAAGAACCTAAGTAAATTGAGCGTGCGAAACGGAATATCGATCTGGCTGCTGGCTGGCACTTTCAATATCTTGTTCAAGCCCGTAATCTCGTAATATCGTTTTGAAACGAGGGAAACATAAATATATTTAAGATGCCCGCTCCAAATGCCTTTGGTGTATTGCCATATAGTTACTCCGGCCCCGAGGGAGAGCGCAGTAGGGAAGACCTTGACGCATGTGGAGGGAACCTAAGTAAATTGAGCGTGCGAAACGGAATATCGATCTGGCTGCTGGCTGGCACTTTCAATATCTTGTTAAAGCCCGTAATCTCGTAATATCGTTTTGAAACGAGGGAAACATAAATATATTTAAGATGCCCGCTCCAAATGCCTTTGGTGTATTGCCATATAGTTACTCCGGCCCCGAAGGACAGCACAGTAGGGAAGGCCTCTGCTTAGGTGACACACGCAAGTGGAAGGGGACTTCAATTAATTTAGCTTGCAAAACGGAATATCGAACTGGCTGAAGATCTTTGTTGACTTAGACCCAATTCACCGGACTGTAGCATCACATTAAGTCAGAAAGAATCCCCACCATCTGAGACGGACACTCAATGATGTTAGCTGCTGCCTGTAATGGTGGCTGCACCGAATCAATTGCTTCTTAGGTAACAATAATTTGGAGTAATTTCGACTCAATAGGACCACTTTTGGTTCTAAAATAAGTGTCACGTTGGGCCGTACATTTACCACCGAAAAAGTAGCATTCCCATCAGGCGCCTAAAGGTTTTGAAAGTTGATCTGGACAAGTTCCTGGATGTTTTTTTTATTTCTGCCAATTTCTGATTAATCATACTGACACTTGCAGCACTGATTTGGCTGGAACCTGGCCTCAAAAAGGTCATTAAGAATTTTGATTGAATAGTACTTGCGTGCACACTTTCATGGGAAAAAGTGCTATTAGCACGTTTAAGGGATTTCTAAGCCCTTTCTATTTATTGCAAGAGACAACCGGAGTTTCTCTAATTACCATCAGTGTCAACAATTCCCTAAACATCCTGTAGATTTGGAAAGTTTCTTTTGAGTGTGAGTGTACGAAATGTGTCAGTGAAAAGTCCTTCAATAATAAAACATTCGAAAGCCCTGCCTTAGTCGCAGTCGCGTCATAATTGTATGTCTTAGTTGATTGATTGTATGTTGACTCAGTCTTAAAAAAAAAAAAAAACTGTAAGACTTATAAAACTTGTGTCGTAAATGAGCTGTACAAGTACTGGTGCATCCGTGGGCTTCATCAGTCTTCAAATGGATATCTATCTATATTTGTTCATGGTGGAGACCTTGAATTTGAACTGTGCCTATTCCCCCACAGTTTATTGTCAAACGATTGCGCGATACATTCTCAGTTGCAACATTGTAATCATCACTTCATCACAAAATCCATCGAAATGTCAACTTGAAAAACGACACGTTGGCTCTGTAAATAAAGACTGCCTTAACACCGTTGGCAAAAAACAACAACAAAAATTGTTTTCCAAAAATAGTAACTGCTTAGCATAAGAAGGTGGCACTTGTGCACTAAGAAAGCGAATCCCAATCCCAATGTAGAAACTATAAATCAGCCCCACCAGACCCACCAACGATAGCACAACCATAAATAATAATAAGAGTGCGTCGTGAAAAAAAAACCAAAAAAATCTCAGACTATGGATGGAAGAATGAGGTATATCTTGCGGGTACAGACTACAGGTATGGGAATGCGTATATACATACTTCTGTCTTTCCTAACTTGCTGGTATGACAGTGAAAAATAGAAAAACGTCGCCGTCTTCTCGTCTCAAGCCCATCGCCTCGTCGTAGTCCATCTCCTCCTTCTTCATTATACGTATTTGCCATTAAATAACTGACTATCGATGTCTGTGCACGAAATTACAATTAGCCTTTGAGTGGATTCTAAGAATACTTATCGACAATTATTGGTGTGTATCCGTATACATATCGTTTTGAGGCTCTACAAAGTCTATATACTCTACGCATTCTGTGCATTGTAAACAGTTGTGACCAAAGCTATAGATACAATATACTTCCGGTCATTAGAATGTTTTGTCTACGCTGAGTACTGAGCATCGAAGGTGTCCCACCTCTCCGTCAATTCATTTGGATATACTCGTACATACTAAAGTGTGTCTTTGAGATATAAGTTTCCTTTCAACTTCGTGTCAATCAGTCATTATGTTGCTAACTCTTCGTCAGAGCTTGTCAAACTTTCCAATACAACGCTCTATCTAGTGCTAGTCGCGCTTTAAACGCGTCCCATAAAATTGTTTAACGAAATGGAAAGCATACAACGTTGCTTTCGTATCAACGCTTCTCTGATCGTTTAGTTTGTTTTTGCGATGCCAAATAACTGATAGTGCTTTGAGCTTGAGTCGTCCCTTTAGTCATTGAAAGGTCTATAGACGACCTTGGATGTCAACCAAGCGAAACTGAATGCGAGGCAGTTGTGCCTCTTAAGAGTTCTGACGATGCAAGATGGTTATGCTTTGATGAACTAACACAAGGGGGACTCATTTGAAGAAGGGAAATACATTTTGGTGTGGGAAACATTTGTCAGAGATGTGTTAGGTGGTAACAAATTTACTTAAGTGATTACATAATCAGGAAAACCTGACGCAACAAGTCGGAAACCAACACAGAGCTAAATGGTTTTTTGACTGATTTGACTTCACCGTATATGTATACAGGAATTCTTGTAGTTTGATGCAAAAAGAGTATGTTAGAAGCTCAGTCGAAATACAACTTTTTTAGACCTTTCTCTGAAGATTGCGGACTGCAACCGTAAGTTGATTTTTGTCCTCAAAAGGGGCTATCCCCGTATACCGTAAGCCTTCTGCTAGATAGAAGCTTTCTATACAATCAGAGAACTAGCTACGACAACCAAACGTTACTGGCATATATTTAAGAATGCAGAACGGTAATACTTCATAGCCAATTTAGAGTTTCACTTACTAACTTATTAAGATACGCACCACCCTGAGTTGACCTGAGCGCAATATACAGGGTGGCTGACTCAAACTCCAACTTTTTAAAATGCTCCAATTTTTTTTATTTTTTGATAAATTTTATTGTGCCAAAGCAAAAAGTGTTGGAAAATACATCAAATTTCAAATTGTATCAGTAGTTTTCAATATGTCCACCTTTGGCGCGAATAATGACTTTGAGACGGCCGAAGAAAGCATCGCACGCTGCACGTAAGTGGCTCTGCGGTATTTTGGCCCATTCCCGGCGAAGTGGTTGTTTGAGGTGGTCCAAACTTTGGTATTTTTTAGTGCCAACCTTCGCCTTCAAAATACCCCAGACAGAGAAAATCCAACGGATTTGCATCCGGAGAATTTGCAATCCATTGTGTCGAAGAAATGAAGTGTGGAACATTCTTGTTTAACCAATCTTGGTTGACGCGCGCCGAGTCTTGTTGAAATGTCGACTGTCTCCGACCGAAATGATTGTTTGCACAAGGCTCCAATACTGCCTCTAAGACAGTTTCACGGTATACGATCGCATTAATTTTGACGCCTCTCCAGCTAGCGCGGTCTTCGAAAATTTGCTTCCGGTTGTGGACCTTACAATGGCTGCGATCGTGTCTTCTAAAGCAACATTTCTGCGTTGGTGTTCCTTATACAGCAATTGACAAGTGTAAGCCTTCATTGGATTTCATACGTCCTTAAAAACGAATCGGAATCATAACTTTCTATTATAACTTTCTTTTCGAGGGGTCGATGTTATACGGCCTTTTCGTTAACAGGATATACTTTGGTTTCCAGGCAAAGCCACTTTTTCCGCTTTTGTTTTAATATTTACAGACGTAGCAGTGACAGTTTGCTGCTAATGACGTCGATGTCAACAGAGTATGCAATTGGTTGCCCAGACTTTTGGAAATACTACTCGTACCTTAACCGAACACACAGAGATAGATGTACTCTTGGCTACGTAACTTTTGCAAATGTCAAGCTATGACGCTAACATTTAGAGGGAATATCAACAACAGATGTACCAACTTGACAAAAAAAAAAACAGGACTCAAATCGGAACAATGGGAGCTTTCTGATCAAGGCAGTATGTTCCTTTGGTGTTGGTTTGCAAGCCTCACATGATTTTCTTCAAGATTTTTCAAAAGTTCATATGACAACGAATCAGCTCGTCTGAACCCATTTTTTGACATCAAATGCTTTAGTAGATTGCTTAGGGCCTTAACCAAGCAGCTAACTTCTGTCATCGTCATTCCGCTAAAAACTGGACATGCTGCTGTATGTCATAGGCCGTTTCTATCGGTATTCGGTATTTTGTAAACTATTTTCGTCTTAAACCGCACATTATGGCTGACAAATATTTCAGGCGTTTACTCTCATGCTCTCAAGTAAGGACTACAAAGAGGTTGAATAGTTTGTTCCGCCTAACAGAAAATTGTTACTTTCCATCTGAGCAAAACGAAGAAAGGATAGCTACATCTAAGCTTAAATCCGAGGTATTCAATATCGAAACTGATGATTCGTTTTTAGGGTACAAGCCTGATAAACATTGCGTACAGATCTCTTCTGCTAAAATGTGTAAATGTCAGAAACCCTTCGCCAACAATCTGATTTGCCTTTATTAGGGTGGTTTCAGGCCAGAAAAGTCCACGATCGACCAAATTTTCACTGGGAGATCCTGAAAAAAAACTCAAGTTAATAGCCAGCATCTTTTGACTGATTTTAAGGCCGCATACTACAGCAGTTATTGAGACGAATTATCTAGAGCCGTGACTAGTTTTGCATCCATGCCAAACTCGTCCTTTTATTGTGAATGACGATAGAGAACGCTGGCAACTGTATTAAAGTCGATAACGACTGAACCTTTGATGTAAAAAATGCACCTTAGACGGCTAGAACATGTAGAGCAAATGGAGCAATGTTTCGATCCCCAGGGTCTCCAAATTTACCCCGAAGGAACACCCCAGTAAAGACCGCAGTGACGCCCACAACTAGAATGGGTTGAGGACCCTGACTTAGAAAGGACAGCCTTAAGGAGTTACGAGTAGCTAAGGTTCGAATGAATCAGGTTCATTCCAATCTGTAGCACCACCTTGGTAAATTTCAATGAATTACATTGTGAAGAATCGGTAGAGTGGGAGAAGTATCTGCGCTAAAAGCTACAAACAAGTTGCACTCAAAACCTTTTTGTAACTTCTCACCACTATAAACATGGTCGGAAATGCTGGGCTTCTTTGATCGCATTCGAATGGCTGAATTCAGTGAGTTTTGTTTGGGTTCAAGATCACAATAAGATCGTCGATAAACTTGCTAGGCAAGGCTCAGCGGAAAGTTTCTCAGGATACGAATCTGCGGAAAGTTGATATGTTAGACCCTTTAATACTAAAGAAACGAACGAGCAGAACAAAAGGGAATAATTGTTTGTTTGAGTGCTCCGGTGCGACAAAAGAAGAATGGAACCAATAAAAGTTGCCAAAGATTGATTTGTGTGTTGAAGATCCAATTCCATTCCGAAAACAGATGTACCTAGATTTTCTGGTTCGTATCGTTGTTTGGTTTAAACAAAACTCTCCAAAGGTGTTACAGGTTATAGTAAGTAAAGGGGAAATCTCGTCATAGATTACTTTCAAAACAAAGACTCCCACATACGAGCAACTAAAACGTACCTTACACTACTAGTGAACTACTGTAAGCATACTACCCACATGAAACGTATCCACATTTACATACCTGCATACAAGTACTCGTATGTACGGATACGTCTGAACAATGCTTTCGATTACGCGTAATTACGCATCTCATTGAATTTCATGAGAAAGGTAAAAAACTGAAAAAATCTCAAAAGACAAAAACTTTCTTTTTATTCCCAATGAGTGTATGAGTGTTTGCTTTGGCTGTGGTGCCCTAAGTCGGAGGGTAACACTGACATACGAGTACTCGTATGTTGAAGAAAGGCACCAAATGAAGAAGCTGTTGCCAACAATGATTCCATTTATTGTGTTCCCTGGAACATCCATACTCCAACCTTACAATGCTATTAACTTAATTCAAGCGAGCAAAACAAAAAACGGGGTACAACGAAGGTATGTAGGTAAATTGGAATCCGACACTGCCAAAAAATAAAAATAAAATATTATTTATGGAGAACTCTACAGATACTTAAAAGGTAGGTCTGACTTTTAAGGGATAACATCCACACCTAAAAAAAATTCACAGATAAATTTGTCAACTCCAACAGATCTGACAATAAATCAAACACAATATCCACATACTTGTCTGTATCCAGACCTGTTGAGTCTACAAGACGACAACAGATCCAATCCAATCCTCCTCCTCTACAAGGAAAAGGGTGTGTATGGTGTGACATGAGTTTGTGACTGTCTTCTGTTTCTGACTCCTTAGCATTCCAGGGAGATACTCGTAATTTCAGAAGAAAATTTCACAAAAAAAAAAAACAAACAAACAAACAAGGTGGAGCCCTGGTAATTCTGACATGCGGAATAAATTCATTTCTAATGAAGTGATCAACATCGATCTAAATCCGATCATGGCACGGATACGGGACTCGATTTCGGATAATTGTTTCTGCTCTAAATTCTTCTTATTCACAATACTTCTTTCATTCCGAAATGGATAAATGGGAAATTTTTTCTTCTCCTCCCAAACACGATACAAAACGCATTTAATTATGAATTTCCTTGATTTCATTATTAAGAAGGAAATAACTTTATTGAGCAAGCGAGATTCGCATTTAATTTGGCCATTAAAGCTAGCCAGCCACGAAATGGGTTATCCGCACAGTTGCGGCTACTCTATCTATTCTTCTACATTACCTTCTATCTATCTAAATAACTGCTCTTTAATAAAAAAAAATAATAATAAAAAAAAATAGTAATAACAAATGAATATACAAAAAGAGAAGAGAAAGAAGAATAGAAAGAAAATCAAAAAAAAAAAGAGAAGAAAAAGAAGCAAATAAACACATTTCAAAATGAAATGCTTTCAAGTTCATTCACCACGTTACCCATTTCTGAATGTTTGCCTTTGCACAAAAAGTATCTTACGATAAATCAAGTGGAGAAAAGAATTCGCCAATTCGTCTTTTGCGGATTACGGATTAAGGTGGTGGTCAGGCCAGAGACGATTACAAGTACATTCCTCGCTCGAATTGAGTGTATTGAATTTCGGTGACCATAGAGACGTTCTAGAATCGTAAAAATTAAAGTGTAAACTTACGTAAGCCTCTGGTGGACACTACGAGTATGTGAAATGTAAATTAGAAGCCATGGAAATATGCAGACAAACACCCATGTTTATCTTTCACTTTCGAATAATTCCTTTTATTCTTTCTTAAAGCAAATACCCACCAATAAATTCCTTCTCATTCACTTTACTGATGTTTGTGTCGATAATTTTAAAAATTTCTAGATGGCAATAGTGAAGGATTTCTGCAAATAGCAGGAGTTTCAGTATTATAATGTTAAGCAAGAACCGTCTTCGTTATCGTTTAGGAATATCGATCAAATCGTACTAAGACGATGGTAAAAATATAATTTTTTAATAACAACCTTAGAATTACCTCAAGAGAGCATTTTTGGGCCATTGATCTTAATTCTATAAACAAAACGTGTTGAATTAACTTTTACTCTTTTCTAGTCTTGTTGATACTAATGGCACACAAATCTTAAGATACGTACGTATCTCCTAATTTTTATTGTTGCTCGTATTTAAACTATTTTTAGGCTTACTAACTTTAACCAAAAGTCTCTACTACAACAGTAGGCAGCCGTCTGCTGTTAACCTCGCCAACGATTTTTTTTCTTCTTCTACATATTCCGTTGTCCCTCTGGTGTTGATTTTAAGATATAGAGCTTTGACATCTATCCACTCTAGATACTTATCTCAACAATCAAATAATTCTCAAAAATAATTCAATTTCGCTGTACAACTCGTACAGTTTGTCATTGAATCTGTGCTTCTAATCACCCTCAACGCAGACGCAGACCAAGGATCGCCCATAATATTTAACGATCTTGATAAAGCCCATGTCTATGCAACATAGAGTGGAACTACCTAGTCCTGCCATTAGTTCTGTTACACAATTTCCAGGGCTTATCGTTGTTCAGAATACAGTGAAGAATACTGGTCAGTTTGCAAACTGGAGAGTGGGGCGTTAAAGAGAATCGAGTCGGGGTAATAACGTTGCATAAGTGCAAAAAGAGTGCTATCGAGAATATTAGTTTATCTATTGCTATTGCTCGCTTCGGCAAATTGTCTGGAGTAGAGGACAGACCAAGAAGTGTCACGCGGGCGTCGTTCGTACGAATGCGGTAGTAAAGGCAGTGCGTGAACGAATTTGGAGAATTTGATATACCATCCAGATCCATGATTCGGATTGATCTCCATATGAAACCCTATCGTCGATCCACGGGTCATCTTCAAACTCCTCAAATAAAAAAAAATTACGCACGCGACTTTTGCAGTGGCCCACGGACAATGGCCATGAAAACATTCTGTTTACGGATGAGAAAATTTTTACCGTGGAAGAAATTTTCAACAAACAAAATGACAAAGTTTATACCAGTTCATCTAAGGAAGCGAACAAAGTTGTTCAAAGGGTTCAACGTGGACATAATCCCGCTTTCCTAATGGTTTGGTTGGAGAGTCTCTCACCACGGTGTTACATCCCTTCATTTCTGTGAAAAGGCGTAAAAACTGGTGCAAATGTTTACCAAGAAGATGTGCTAAATGTGTTCTGAAGGGTTTGACGAATACCCTTTTCAATGGATACAGATGGATATTGCAACGGGGCTCTGCTCCAGCGCACAAAACCAAAACCACGCAGGAGTGGCTCACAGTCAATATTTCTGGCTTTATAGCACTAGAAGATTGACTGTCGGGGAGTCCAGATCTGAATCCACTTGATTTTTTTTTGTGGTCATAATTGGAGAACATGGCCTGCAGAAATTTGGAAAGCTATAAAATAGCATTAACCGGAGCAGCCTCCACGATCTTCATGGAAACCGTACGTGTCGATATAGCCCATTGATCACACCGTTTGGAAGCTTGTGTTAAAGCAAAAGGCAGTCATTTCAAGTGAATTAAATTTTTTAAATAATCAATATGTGGTCTTATAAATGAAACAAATTTGAATACAATATGTTTACTGTTTTTTTTTTATAACGTTTTATATTTGTAACAGAACTTATGGCAGGACTATGTAGCGCTCCATTGCTTGTCTGTTTGAATTCTGCAGCTGTCTAGTTCACAAATGTCAAATATGATTGACATACGACGCCATTTGCAAAAAATTTAATATCTTCCGATAGGATGATTAACTTTGCGCCACCTTGTATAGTTTGTTTGTCTGTTTGTAATTGGATGAGTGGGCGTTGTTGATGTCCAGGGCTATAATGCCGTAAAATTTGTTGGTGCCACATTAACAGTGCCTTTACAGTGCCTACTCTGTATATCGTACCGAGCTCTAGTTATTACCACATCCATTCCATCAACTGTTGACCGTGGATTCCGATATCGGTTTTGGTATTCTGAGAAACTTCCTGCTCTTTCCATTGTTAAGCATAGTACGCACGTCGATACAAGACAAATTTTGTCTTCTTTTTAAAATTTCTCTACAAACACTTTCCACACTCGAGCTAAATTTTGACACAAAAGCACGCCGTGGAGAAAGTCCAAAGTCCAAATGTGCCTCATTAAAAAAATTCATCATCCATTATCTTGCACAAGAAAAGACTTTTTCCTCTTAACCCGAGTAGACAGTTTTTAAAAACAACGAACTGTCAGAATTTTAGCTTCGAAAAATGTACCGACCCATTATTTTGTGAGACAAATATTGACAGATACATTGTGTACATTGTGTTTGAAATGAAAATTGATTTTTTTTTCTATCTGCGTACAACTCGCACAAATTGCCGAGACAAATTTTATCTCGGATAAATTTTGGAGAGATTTTTGTATGGGAAACAAAATTTGTGTCGATCTGCGTACTAGGCTTTAGAAAGAACTAGACGCTTAAAAGATCCGCTCAATCATTTTTCCTACCGTGAGAAGCAAACAAACAGGAGGACGATGAGACAAAGAATTGTTTGGAGTTCGCATGTGTTAAGTTTGTTTTTGAAAATTGGACAGAAATAGAAGAAAGATTGCGAATATCTGAGGGGAGATTGAATTGTTAGTGAGTTTAAGTTGACTGAAAAAAATGAATGTTTTTCGTTTGCGGTTTGGATTTGACCACTGAACCTCCGATTTGAAAGCCAGTTCACTACCACTTGAACCACGGCTATCAAAAAAATAGACGCTGCTTTTGTTTTCTGCACCAATGACTTTAGTAAGTGTCACAGTTTTTTTTTACCCTCGTTCACCTCCGATATGGTAGGGGTATCTGCTTAATGGCTGTCAACTCCACAGAAAGCTCGGATATTCCGGAGCCAGTATGCACTATGGGTATATGTTGACTCACTTAAGAGTTTATCCCATGCCTTCTTTATTTAAAAAGTCTAACCAGACCTGAACAGTCCTTACTGATCCCAACTCCAAATACTGTTTCGCTAATGAAAGAAGTTTGCCATAGTGACTGTTGACGCCACTGTTGGATCAGCCACGTGAATTCATCGTTCGTATATAACCCTGCAGTCACAGCTGAGTATTTCCTCTTGCTCAACACTCGCCCCTATAAGTTTACAAATCAAGTCCAATTTAACGAGCCTTGCAACTGACGTGAGGAAGTTAAATGGTCGCAGTCGGTGTGTACTCATAGATACAGCACTGAGCTTGCTAGATTTACGCCGCCGCTCAGTGCCTACTCTACCCGTATAAAACCCAGTCACCTTGAAAATACTCATGTTCTGATTTATTCCTGCCAGCGTTTTGTAAACCGCTTTTATAATTTCATTTCTGAATGATGCGTCACTTGACGTTTGATTTAGAATCTCAGGTGTAGGTTGTCTTTGACTATATATTGTAGTTGATTAGGTGGACTTTGATGAAGTTTCTCTTCACATCTTTTTTTTCGTTCATTGCATCCAGTTTAAGCTCTACGTGAAAAGTTTCCTTCTACCTGCAGATGAATCATTGGAGTGGTGTGACGAAGTACGAGTATGTTTATGGTTTCAGTTTAGCTATAGCGTGCAAAACAAAAAAATGTTGTCATTGTCTTTGATGAAAATCTAGCTGGAATGTGAATTGAAGGAAAATCTTACCAAAGACATCTTTTATTGGGTTGAAAGACCAGAATTTGTTTCTTTGAACCGACAGTAGTATGACATATTCAGCAAATCGTTCTTGGATAATGCCCCAGATCAGACGATTTTCAATTCTTGTTAAGTTATAATTTCCTACCAAACATTAAAAAAAGTGGATAGTCGTACCGCATTCTTTTGGATTTTCTTTTACAACCGTTTAGAAGGTTTTTTATGACTCATAGCTAACTTGAAAAGCACCTAATAGCCCCTAACACCAGCTGTACTTTAGCGGTTATAGCTTATTATTCTAAGTAGCAAATAGATTTATCCATTGGCTTTAGACAATCTGTGCAATGCATTACTCGTTTGAATATATTAACAGTTAACAAAAAAAAAAAAAAAATGCTTTCAAATAGTGCTTACTCTTCATTTCCCCATTAAGCACCACTCATGGATATTTTTTTTCTTTTTTTCTTGGTTT
Source organism: Volucella inflata (assembly GCA_928272305.1). Classification (NCBI taxonomy): domain Eukaryota; kingdom Metazoa; phylum Arthropoda; class Insecta; order Diptera; family Syrphidae; genus Volucella; species Volucella inflata. The sequence goes on from OV743719.1 coordinate 71,891,400, forward strand.
TCCTCTAACTTTCCATGAAGGAATTTTAATTAACCTTCAACGTGGAAGTCTGTTAATTAATTGAAACACTCACTCTGAGCACTCTAACTGGCGGGCAATCTATTGCAAATGTTATTCTCGTTTTTAGTTATTGTTAATGGCAACGCAAGAGCGCACACCAATAATTTTTTTTTTTCATTACCAAGTGTTTTTCATTTATTACTTTTCATCCATCCATTGTATGGAATGAGCAAAAACACATCCAATAAAAACGGAAAATAAAAATAAATACAACATTACATTACTACAACAATTTGGCTCATAAAATGTGGAATTTTAAATTCACCGACTCACTAACGAATTGCAGGATTAAAATTAAACTAATGTCAGCGGGGCTAAGTCGTCATGCATTCACCAACTATAACACTGACAGAAATCATTGAATGCTGCCAAATCCTTCAAAATCCTACTGCGCTACCGCTACCTTCGGCATAATTGATTTTTGCCATTAAACTCGTTTATTTATGAAAAGAAAAAAGAAAAAAACGTCAAGTTACAGTTCGGTAACACTTCCTCCTTTGAGCGACCTGAAACGACTTCGAATGACTTGCGAGTGACTTGATTTATTTACAATGTAATTAGTGACCTACGTTTATACTTACGACATGTGAGAGTTACAGATTTGACTCTTGGAAAAGTACAAATATTTACATTCCTTCATCTAGATAGAGGTAAGGCGTATGCCTTTTTCATACAATGCATCGTTTCATAAATATTTGCGTGCAAAATTTATCACTCATAGTTGTATGTTCGTAACTATGATTATATACAGGCACTCATAGACACTGTACGCTGATTTGTACTCTCATGACTTTGCCTTCATATGGTAATGGAATACGAGTTCGGAGTTACACGTCTTGTTGGTTTGGCATAGACGAGAGTGTACACTGTACATTTAGCCATGTTTGTGCTGTTGTTGTGGAAAAATGCGCGCGAACCGCGGGTGTGATCAACAACATGTTGTGGATAGAAATTCAATGGGCAACAAAACAACAATCCATCTCCCTACTGTTCCCTCCTCTATGTACCTTTTTATTTTTTTCAATTTTAACTTCTTGTCACGCTTGGCAGAGTTTGCGAATGCACTTGTTGCTTTGACTATTCATTTTGATTATTATGGTTACCCCCATCCGTTCCGTGGTATAGAATGCATCACTTGGTTGCACTTTTCTTTTTTTTTTCTTTTTTTTTTAATCTTCAATTTCAACAGAAACTTTAAAATTTAATGTTTTGCGTAAAAAATTCAAATTTATATTTTTTTTCTTTTCTTTTCCCCCTCTTAGGTAAGAAAACACGAAACGTGGAAATATTTGAGAACAAGTCGTAAGTAAAAGACAAGTTTTAAATGAAAAACGTATATAACATCCCTGTACAATGACTTCCCTGTGAAATCTGATAAATAGTAAGTACGACTAATTTGCATTCGCATTGTAAACAAATAAAATTAGCAGTGTTTGTCATGATTTAGTGATTTAGCTGGAAAAACAAAAATTGTATTCTAAGTTTTGTGTAACTATACATTTAAAAAAAAAACAAAAAAAAAACACGAGATACTTTACACAAATCGCACTTAATTCAGCAAAGGAGCACTCAGGTAAAAAACTAGAACGCCGAGTATCTGCAACCTGATGCAAACGTAAGTCAGACACGTACAGGTATATTGTCAATAAAAACCATAATCAAATGCGAAACAATCCCAACTCATTTTTGAGCCCTGAAAAACTCTTCTGAGCCTCCAGTAAGTTTATTGGCGACTCATTTCCGGCGATCACATTGTGCCCCTGGACCCGAACAAAACTCAGTGAATTAGACCTTCAAATGGTCAACAGGAGCCTTGCATTTACGAACTTACTTGAAAGTAATGGGAGGTTTCAGATAGATCGTCATCCCGGCCTCATTCCTCACAATATACATACATTGACATACATACATTGACATATATACATACAAAGTCGCTTGGGGCTAGATCTGGTGAATAAGGCGGATGGTCAAGCAGTTCAAACCGTAATTCATCGATTTTCGCCATGGTAACCGCAGAGGTGTGAGACACCGCGTTGTCTTGGTGAAACAGGATTTTCTTTTTCTGCAAATGTGGCAGCTTTTCCGCAACTTCTGCCTTCAGCTTGGCAAGTAATGATGTGTAGTATGCTCCTGTAATGGTTTTTCCCTTTTGAAGATAATCGATTAAGATAATTCCTTTACTCTCCCAAAAAACAGTCGCCATCACTTTCGCAAAAAACTGTTTTTGCTTTTTTTGGAGCTGACTCGCCCTTTGCAGTCCACTGTTTTGACTGAATTTTTGCTTCGGGCGTATAATGGTGTATCTACAGTAATTAATCGGCGCCAAAACTCGGATTTATTGCGCCTAAACTGCACCAACAGAGCGTTGGAAATGTTCATTCAAACACGTTTTTGGTATAACGTAATCAAACGCGGCACCCAATTCGCCGACAGCTTTCTAATGCCTAAATCTTGATTTAATATGTAACAAATCCTTCTCTTTGGACATTTTCATAACCACTACTATCTCTCGCACTTTAATTCGGCGGTCGTCTAACGCCATTTGGTGAACTTTAGCAATGTTATCGTCAGTGGTGGCAGTTTTTGGACGTCCCGAACGTTTATCATCTCCCAAGCTCTTTCGTTTAAATTCAGCTGCCCAAAATTTGAAATGATGGTGCAGAGTGCCGACACACAGAGTCCAACTCATTTTTGATTTGCGTAGGCGTATTGTCTTTCAAAAACAAGCATTTAAAAACAGCTCGATACTCAATTTTTTCCATTTTCACAAAAAAAAACAGTCACATCGACTCACTCAAACGACTGTCAACTAAAAACTGCGCGTCCAAAATGACTGAAACTTCGGTAAGTAACTGTCAAAAGATGCACAACTAGCATTCACTAGCTTTTATTGACGAGAGCCGCTATCTTTACGTTGCGGTCGGAAACTTTTCAGACAACGCTCGTATGTACTTCATTGCATTGCAATCTAATGTTGTCATCCTTCAGATAAAGAACTCTTTTGCATTTTAAATAGATTTTCGAGTCATCTGAGAAAACGCAACCGCATGTTTAGCGAAAGGCATTGGTGACTTGTCATTGTCAATCAGCCTACTTTGTTTTTCTATGGACCCGTGTCTGACCGGTTATTCAATGTGATATCTTGCCGCTTAGACATCATATTGAGAGATGCACGACAGCCTCTATATGACCTCCGATGTATGTCTGATGAGCCTTTAGCTTGAACGACGATGTAGTACGCGTATGTAAGAGATGTTACTAATGTTCTGGCTTCTGGTAAATGTAATGTGTTCGACCTCTTGGGGAATCAAGGTTCTGATTTGGTAGACTTTGATGCGATAGCCTAAGAGATTGGATCTCAGATGTTGGATCCTTCCCTTTCCTAAACAGTCCTATTCTTACACCTTTGACACCGAAGTAATAAGGACTTTCTTGTTTAAACTAAACAAATAGATTCAGTTGCCAAGATGAGGACGAACAATCGATTCGTTAACACCTTCTTTCTGACGGGTGTCCTGTCCCAGTTCACGGCACAGAGATCTGAGAAAAGTTGCCAGTTATTGTCGGGTATTGGGTTATTTTGCGAATTAAATTGTCTACAAGAGTGGTAGTGTGGAATTTGTTCTATTGACTCGCTTTATGCAACGTTTGCAAAGGTGGTCGTCTAAGTATGTCGACCTTATTTGTGTTATTAGCGCCTGTGCTGTCTATAATGGCGGGGGATGAAGAAATTTTTGGTTAAGACCTGGCCTTGGATTTTTTATTATCGAAAGGTTTGGTGTTCAATACCAGCCGTGCCAGAAAACATTCATTTTTTCACTCAACAAAAATCAAGCATCAACAACAACCCTTTCACAAATTTTGGATGCCACCCACCTAGCGAAATAACTTAAAGTTCCTTAAAAATAAAAAAAAAGGCTGGAAATGTGACCGGAAACTAGACCCGCCGTATGCGACTGAGCTTTTTCCAAACTTGGTCCTAAATAGGTGAAACAATATTTCACTATAACAACACTTTTCATTTCAAATTTCAGCCATCAAACTCTGCAAGATCATCGGGCTCCTCGACTCTACCATGTGGATGTCAGTTTTGACATCGACTCGGCGCAAAACTGGACTTCAGTACTTTTTTCAGCAACAATATCTACCGGCAAGTTTACAAAAAGGATAAAACTTTCTCACAGTACTTGATGACGTTCATCGCTTACCCCGATTGATGAAAAAAAGGTAGACTGGCTCTTGCAGTATACACGAGACTTGGCAAAGACCGAGCTTGAATGAGTGTTCTGATTTTAGAGCACTACCCTCCTTATAAAGAAGCCACTTTTCTTTACAGGGGATATTTCAAACCGCCACAGTTGTTGGAGTTCATCCATTTCACGGCCAATGTGGTTACCTTGTTTGAAGTGAATATTCGTATATAGCTGCTTCATCTTAAATTGCAACATGAAGCGGATCCAGATCTAATAAAGCTTCCGTGCTTACAATGATGGTCATAATGCATAGACAAGCGAGTCGTCATGCTCAGTGTTATTATTGTTGATTTTCGATTGGTCTTTCCATTACAATACCGCACTGTATAGTACGATTGTATTCACCATTTCGTGGTTAAAGCAGAATATCATTTTAGCAATATGGCTCCAAGGCTTGCCCAGAAGATTTAGTGGTCCATAGGTATGTTATATGCTTGTTATAGGCATCACAGTCCTATCTTGAAACAGGTCTCTCTCGTTGCTTTGCTGGGATTAACTAAGAGCCCCTTTCTTTTCCCAGTTTTAAATATCTGTCAGGGCATCGGTCGGTTTGATATCAGAGATATCATCTCCATATCCTTTGGAATTCAGGATTTGTATTAGGTCATCTACAATTACGGACCACAAAAGAAGGAACAGTACTGCACCTTTAGGTAGGTCCTTTGCAGTAATTGTCTAGATTACCCTAAATCGTTACTAATAAACTTTGTAGTATTTGGATTTAGGTGGGACATCAATCGAGCTATAGTTCGCGTTGTCACCCTCAATGTCTATGAACATGCGAGGTCTATCTATACTCGCCTTTTTGATGTACAAATTGTAAGTTTTTGAATTACGGAGAGGGATAATGTTCAGAATACAATAATATTTAAAATCAAACTGTTTTAGAAAACGCAGCGCAACCCTTTTCAAGAAGACCGCTAATTTCAACCTCCTAAATCCCAACACTGAACAGTTTGAAAGATTCTGTTTTACGCTTCTCTTCCTTTACTTACTCTCTTCTAATTTACTCTCAAAAGTGTATAGGTATCTCAAAGAAAAGCAAAGAGAAATCTATCAACAGAACACACATCCGAAGCAAAAACACAAAACACAATACAATACAATACACACGATCGTATCGCATTCGCATACAATTCACTTAGCTTGCGTAGCGATGTCAGTCTACCTTCGCCCGCGACGTGCACCTGTGGGATTTCGAATTCGATAACGAAATTAAAAAATTAAAAAATAAATAAAATTATACCAAACATTTTATTCGTTGCATTCTTATCCGTTTTTAACTCATTCCTCTGTTTTTTGTTTTGTGGACAGCATTAAATAAATTTAGTTTTGTATATATTTGTGAAATAAATATTAAATTTCACTATAAAAAAAAAATCGCTTTGCCTCGAAAAATAAATAAACAAAGTGCAGCGATTTATTTATGCCTTAAGTGTTAGTGTAGTGCAGCAAAAAAAAAGAAAAAAGAAAAGAAAACCGTGTTTGTGCCTTTAAGACACTGCAATTGTTCAGATTCCAGCCACAACACGTTTCCGTTGTTTTTGTGTGTTAATTTCACTGCAGGTATAAATTTATCTGCATTTTTAAATCTATTGTGCAATGTTGTTATAAGCAAAGTGATTTTTCTTAAAAATAAAAAGAAAGGTAAAGATACAAACAACATGCTAAAGAGAATAAAAAGCTAAAGTTGAATTAAAGTTCGAGTTCGTAATTAATTTCCGTTTTTGTTTTTTTTTTTTTGCATTCTGAAAAAAATCGAAATCTGTTCACACATGCCTGGGTATAACCTTTATCTAAACCTTCTCCTATCCAGAGCTAACGTAATTATCTCCACGGCTGATACTGTTCTATAAATGATTACATCCGAGAATACTCGTCGTCGCACACTCACATGTACTATATGTGTTCTACGAGTACATCCGACAACGTTCTACGAATATGCCCTGGCATACGAGTATTATATTATAGTAAGCAAATTTATTTACGAGTAACACTGCTATCGTGAGTGAGCCGTAGAGTCAAGGTTTTTTCGGGGTGGTGATACCCATTTCATACAAAAAAAAAAAAAACAAAAAAAAATCAACATTCAACAAAATCTAAAAGATTCGACAAAAAAGATACAACAACACTACAAAAAAAAAAGAAACACAAACATCGGATGTTGAAAAAGTGAACAAAAAAAAAGATAATAATAAACTAACGTAATTACTCTTGATTTTTGTAGTCGGTTCTAAGCATTTATGTATATTAATCCATCAACCATTAGATAGATTTTAAAGATTCCCATGAAATTGTTAACATATGTAGTCCCCATGTTTACCCAACCGAAAGGACATTCTTGGTTTCCATGGGGTACGAATCTATGGAATTAATGATCCTCTCTGATGATCGTCTAAAGATCCTCACCTGCTGAACCACGAATACGAGTACGGGTACATACATGTACCTGCTACCGTGAGACATTCATCATCATTTCCTGGAAAAAGGACAAAAACTGATTCATTTTATTCCTCGTGCATTCCATATGTGTCACAGGCGTTTGCGCTATGAGATAATTCTAGAATTTGTTTTGAGGGAATTTCTTGGGTTCTTGGTTTCTTGGTTGCTTTTTCGGGTTATGATGGGAACAGATCTTGTCGGTCAGAAAAGGTGACACCATTTTTTTTTGTTAGTTTTTTTGACAATCAAAAAAAATATATTCGTTTGTACCTATTACTATTCCCAGAGCAGAAAACGATTATATTACGCCAAGTCCGTACGTACGGACGTGTTAAATTAGCACTTTTTGACTAAGTTTACCTACTTTTATAGTCTGGAATTCTGTCCCAGAGTTGTACAACGTAAAAGGGGAAAGAACACTTAAAATAGCTGCTTCATCTAGATATGAGATTATAAGTCAAAAATAACAACTGTGACTCGGTTATGACGTGAATCTAGGTGAAATTCTTTTTTATAAAAAAAAAAATTATCTAGATTTCTGGCTAGGTTTCAATTAAATGGAAAAAAAACTTTGAAAATTCCTGTGAAAAGTTACTGTTGAGTTTCGATTTATTCTTGTAGACCTTTTATTTTGTCCAGTCTAACCCTGATTTCCAACCTTTTGAGGCAACAGACACTATGCCATCTAACACAAAACTTCTTTGTTAGAAGTTCTGCAGTGCGATTGGGTTCCCTCCAAATCATCCCAACAGATGGGATCTCTTTTAGATTTTTTTGGCTCTTGCTGCCTTATTTCTTATACACAATTGATCACCTTGCATTGCATTTCTTCTTTTCTGAACTTATTATTCAGGGTTAGAACTGGTCCATTCTACTCCTTGGGTGATCCTTCTACTAAAATTTCTTTGTCATTGCTAGAAATATGAATAAACACTTTAATGGTAAAGTTTAAACAGTACCAGTACACATTACCTTAGAGCGAAGCTAAGATAATGCTTCATGGTGTCGTCTTCACTCTCGCAGCATGAGTCACAGGACGCTGTGTCAGTTATGCCTGTCACACTCAGGTGCTTAAAACAAATCCTAGTGTCCCGCCACAACACCCGCAAGTAGTCTACGTCTTTTCAATTGAAGGATACCATTTAAGTCGCTACACTCTTAGACCCCGTCATCGCATATTAATCGCAGTCAACATCTACATTTGGGGTGTCATTCACCAGCACTGCTCTTACCACAGACCTTGTGGTTCGTCTTCGCCGTGTTCTCTGGCCGGAACCCAACAGAATGTGGTCTTATGGTGACAACATCACATTGAAAGATGCTTGATAGTCTTTAATCGCTCTCGAATTTATGGCGTCCAAAGTTAGTGATCTGATCGTTGCTCTTTAAATATAAGAAAATCGGTCGTAGGTAATTCATGCTGATACAAGTAGTCGCCAAACAGATAGCTGACATATCGGTCTAAAAGAAGACACAAGTATGTGAGTAGACTGAAAAATTTGGATAAAGCGTTGTCAGAAAAGACCCTGTACTAACGGCACCGATTGTCCTATATCTAAATTTCTTACTGGGAAGAACTTAACATTATGTCCATTCGTTCCTTTCTGGAATCAGATAATTAAAGTCAATTGCAATTAACTGAAGGTCGATTAATTAGGGGAGACAGCAATACGGGTTGAGTATTGACGAGTCTGTCCTACATTTGGCTCTGTTCATTGCTGGGGGTCTCTTAGGCTGAGGACAGAGCTACGAGTGAATGCAATCAAGACTATAGGTAGTAAATGGCAGAAAAGTTTGAAGCCATCTTCGGAGAAGTTCAAAAGTCAAAATTGGGTTGAACCTTGTGGTGTCTTGTGGACAGTTTTGGCTGTAAGTCCAGTTTTGCCGTCCGTAGTTTCTCAGTGCCTCAGAAAAGCGATACACCTTTACTGAAATCTGATTTACTTTCGTATCCTTATAAAAGTGGTCCAGGAAGCAAAGATTGGATGCTATAGCCCTGGTTTTCTTCGAAAGTTCCCGGAATAACCACCGTGTGGCGCTCCCATTGTTCCGATTTTAATTCTGTTGTTGATATTCCCTCTAAATCTTAGCGCCATAGCTTGACATTTGCAAAAGTTACGTAGCCAAGAGTACATCTATCTCTGTGTGTATTGGCGATTTTTCCATTATTTCCTCTCAGCTGCTAAAACGCGTAGTGGTTTTTTAACTCGATTGAACAGAAAGAAGGCATAGGGAGCCAAATCAGGTGAATTCGGTGGCTGTTGGATGGTATTTGTTGCATTTTTCGTCATAAAATTACGAATAATGATGGCACTGTGCGATGATGCGTTATCATGGTGCAAAATCCACGAGTTTTCTGCCCACAATTCTGGTCTCTTTCGGCGAATTGCTTCACTCAAATGTCTCATAACGCCCAAATAATACTCTTTGTTTACTGTCTGTTGGTTATTGACCAACATTTCTTTTACCTCATCAATGTTTTAGTCTGTTTTCGATGTCGATGGTCTGCCACTGCATTCATCATTTTCGATTGACTTTGAACCGCTCGTGTCACTGGTAAACGACCGTTTTCTTAAGAGAATCGTTGCCGAAACACTTTTCCAACTTTTGTGCACCATTAAATCCGTTTTGTACGCAGAATTTAATACAAGTTCGTTGTTGTAAACTGTAAAAAATCGCCAACACACACAGAGATAGATATACTCTTGGCTACGTAACTTTTGCAATTGTCAAGCTATGACGCTAAGATTTAGAAGAAATATCAACAACAGATGTACCAACTTAACAAAAAAAAAACAGATCTCAAATCGGAACAATGGGAGCGCCACACGGTGGTTTTCCCGGGAACTTTCTGATCAAGGTAGTATTCCGAGCTGACTTGTGTAATGGATGGTGAAAGCTTCCTCTTTCCTGTACTCGTCTCACATGCTGATCAACTTCATAAGTTTTATCAATGCTTTCGCATTAATGTTGGCCTCTTAGCCAGATTGATCCTCGATATTTTGATCTAGTTCAGGTAATACCCAAGAAAGAAATTATGAAATGAGACGATGAGGTGACTATCTTTCAATTATCGGTGGCTAAAGTCAATGTCTGTCCCCGCTTAAGATTCTTTAGATTGTTACTTTAAAACGTCACAGCTCCCAATTTCCCGATTTCGACGTGTCGATTAGATGCCAAAATATTCTGATAATACCTGAGCTCTGAGAATGTCGAAATATACCTTCAGCGCCGGTCTTGACACCATGTCAGGGATTCCTCAATTTAAGGTTGGGAATAGCCATGGCGTATTTATGTTAAATCCAACATCAGACTTTAGATTGAGGTAAACGAGTTTCAGAGTTAATACTTGAAATTTGGGGTACCTCCTTTGATATCCCAGATTTTCCAAAAAGTGAAAAATTAAAACCAAATTGGCGTTTATATCATATTTTTCTGTTTCTGACTGGCTTCAGAAAGTACGAGGGCGGGTCAATAAGTCCGTGACTTTTTGAATTTCTGACCTCTTTACTGAAACAGCAACACTGCTCCTGTCAATAGGCATCTGTCAGTTGACTCCTGTCAAAATTTAAACTTGCTGCGTCAGTTAGTTTGTGTTTGACAGCTATTTTTATCAGACTACTCACTAATTTGAGGAGAAAATGGAAAAAAGTGAATTTCGTGTGCAAAGCATTATTTCTTGCGAAAAAAAACCATTACCGAGACCAAGGCTAAGCTTGATAAATACTATGGGGACTCTGCACCATCGATTTCAATGGTAAAAAAGTGGTTTACTGAATTTCGTTGTGGCCGTACAAGCACTGAAGATGCCGAACGTCCTGGACGCCCAGTTGAGGTCTCTACACCCGAAACAATCGAAAAAATTCACGATATGGTGTTGGCCGACCGAAGATTGAAAGTGCGAGAGATTGTGGAAGCTGCGCGGATCTCGCATGGCTCAGTGGTTTCAATTTTGAATGATCACTTGGGCATGAGAAAGCTTTCCGCAAGATGGGTGCCGCGTTTGCTTACAGTCGACCACAAACACATGTGCAGTTGCCATGGCAAAAATCCATGAATTGGGCTATGAATTGCTCCCTCATCCACCCTATTCTCCAGATTTGGCTCCGAGCGACTACTTCTTGTTCCCAAACCTGAAGAAATGGCTTGGTGGAAAAAGATTTGACTCCAATGATGAAGTCATCTCGCAAACAAAGGCCTATTTTGAGGACCTCGACAAATCATTTTTTTTGGAAGGGATAAAAAAATTGGAGAAGCGTTGGACAAAGTGTATAGAGCTCAAGGGAGACTACGTTGAAAAATAAAATTATTTTTTTATCAAAAAATCTGTGTTTTAATCCAAAAGTCACGGACTTATTGACCCGCCCTCGTATTTGTGTTTAACATTTTTTTCTAATGAGATATTTTTTTTAGATATCTTAAAGAAGATTTGCAAAGTTCAACAAAGTTAGAAGTTAGTTATGATAAGTTTGAGTAGGTGCTAATTTGTTCTTATTTCTTTGCTGTCTTAAACCTCTTAAACAGATCCAAAATATTTGTTGAAACCGCATATTATGTTTTTGATAATTTGAGTGATGATATATTAAGTCAGTGATAATTACATGATTTAAAGAGACTAAATTTTGATTAATGATATTAACGCAAGCCAAGACAAGATAAGCTAATCTGAATCTTCTTGGGTAGTTAATAACTCTACATCTATTCTTTTCCAGCAAGAAAAAAAATGGCCTTGTCATCTTGGACAAGATTTGCATATTTGTTGATGATGCTGATTCTGATGTTTGCTTTTATACTTCTTCAAAACCGTGTGATTATGTTTGAATTGCTCTTTTGTCCAAAAGCAACAAGAGCAACTTTCATCAAAGCAGTGTTTTTTTTTGTACTTTCTTTATTCATTCAATTTAGGTTTATCCATCTTCATTTATATCTGTCTCGTTATCTCTCCATATAAAGTAACAATCTACTTAAGGTTATAGAGATCAACTCTAACTGAACAACAGTATTTTTTTTTCTTTTCCAAAAAAGGTGATTTCAAGCAAGTCTGCTGACCGCTAAATTGACTAAATTGGCACGCGTATGTGAAATGTTATACACGGAGACCATTAGTTGCACTCCATCCAATGGAAAAAAAAGAAAAAGAAGAAGAAATAAATAAATAAAAATAGAAACCTGCAGTATTCAATTACAGATATCACTTTATGCTTCAATATTTGTTGTTGCTGTAAAGAGAGCAGAGCAAATAGACTAGATAACACTACAGTTGTTGACCAGTAATCACTGATCCATGGCGACTATTTGTTACTTATGTAGTCCGTGTTCTGTTTTGATGTCAGATTTTGCCTTGTATCTTTTGAGTGTCAATATGAAAGTAAATATTTACTACACTTGTTTATATTTATTGTATTATAATTCAAAAGTGATTATACAGATACAAGTTCGAATCGTAGCATAAGAATATACATACTTCCTTGTGTTGTTTATCTTATCAATTGCGTAATTTGTTGTTGTCTTCTTGTATCTTCTTAAGGCGAATCATTTTACTATCTTATCAATAAGTTGGGCGTGATTCTGCCTTTAATTCAGCCGAAATTGAATGCAGTTTGTATCTTTATGAAGTTGAGAATGACTGTCTTATTTTCTATAAAAAAGAAAACATTCCTAAAATACGACTGCCGACGTTGAATATATCCTTTCTTGTTGATTCTCATGATTTAGTATGGGGAAATCTATAACAAACTTGGATGAGTAGCTTTCTTTTAATTCGGAACAGGCCAATCCATCCTAATTAGCATATAAAATTTAGTGTCAAAACTCGGTCAATTCTAAAAATCGTTGAACGATTCGAATAAATGACTTGCGATTTTCTTGCCTTACGCAAAGTCGGTGTTTAATTACTTCTAAGAACTTACCAAAACATAGAGTAATACTTCAGATTACCGTTAAATAGAAAAGCACTATCTTGCAATTAAGAGTAGAAATATTTTGCTCGCTTCTTCAGGATTAGGAGTTACCCGCCAAACCATTTGCAAGCGATTGCATGCGTTGGGAATGATTCATCCTAAGCCAAGGGATGTTGAGCGTCGTTTTTTCGCCTGTAAACAACTGCTCCAGCGGCAAAAAAGAAAGGGTTTTCTTCACCGCATTGTGACAAGTGATGAAAAATGGATTCACTACAGCAACTCAAAGGGGAGAAATTCGTAAGGACTACACGGTCATGCTTGTACGTCTGTCGGCTCGGCCGAATATTCACGCTGCGAGGGTTACGCTGTGTATTTGGTGGCACCAGGTCGGTGTTATTTATTATGAACTGTTGAAACCCGACAAAACCATCACTGGGGAACAGGATCGTCTTCAATTGATGCGATTTAGCCGAGCGCTGTGCGAAAAACGACCACATTACGAGCAGGGGCACAAAAAAGTGATTCTACATTATGACAACGCTCGGCCTCACGTTGCCAAACTCGTTAAAACCTACCTGGAAACGCATCCACCATCCCATTATTACTTTTTCCTTTCGATCACACGTGGTCTGGCTGATCAGATCAGCAGTTCCGCCCATATAAAGACATAAAACGGCATGATTCATGGATAACCTCAAAAGATGAACACTCTTATCGTAACGGTATACGAACTGTACCAGAAAGATGGGAAAAAGTTGTAGCTAGCGATGGACAATACTTTGAATGATTCACTTGAAAGCATTTTTTCACAATAAATTTGCATTTTCATCAAAAAAAAAACAGCGAAAACTTAGTTGCGCACCTAATACAATGGCACAGAACTCAATTCGGAGAATACAATTAAAATTGCTTCAATCTTCAAATCAATGTAGCTCAGCACAGAATATCAAATAACTCGGTCCAATAGATTTTAGGATCTTGAGTTATCTCCGAGATGGCATAAAGTCAGTTGCATAGTCAGACCTTTATCCATCTGCCTGTAATTTCTGGAATTAAAAAATACAGCACTTTGTACCTTGGTACCTTTCTGATCTTTTTCGGGGCTCCTCTGCCAATTAGCTAGCACGTAGCAACGACTTTTATTTTATTTTACAAGAACATTGGAGAGGACAAAATATCCACATTCTTTTGTTGGCTTTCTTACAGTGTAGGTGCTGAAAGTTGACTCTTGAATCTTGTTTCGTAGCTAGGTAAGGACTATGAGGTGCGACATCTTAAACTCATCATATGTGCTGGTCCACTAGATAAAAACTACCAGTTACTACTGTGCCTGTAAACTTAAAAGTGATTGCTTGTCCATAAATCCCTTTCCTACAGTATGTTGCGACTCATAAATTGAAACCAAAGGGCATATCTTCGAACATTCCACTGTGCTCTGAGGTCTGATGTGACAGAATTTTTGTTCAGCGCTACTTGTTATATTGTATCCCAAAATATTAACAGAAAATTGTCGATTGGCATTACAAGTGAACAATGGAGTCATAGATGTTCATATTTTAACAAAATATCGACGAGCAACTATCGAAATTACAATCATTTGTACGAGTAAGTACACATTCTGTAACTACCAATAGGCAGTTACAACATAGTCCTATTGAGTTTGAATCTGCCGTCATTTAGCAGCCAGCCCGAGTTGGTAAAAGTGATTTAAGTGTCGAGTTCGAGTCCCCTTACCTTTAGGACAAATTACAGCTATTATTTAAGCCTGCCGACAACCAGCAGTATCATAACTTTGTAAATAAGGCATTGGCAATATAATTAATTGATCAGCAGCTGAACCGAAATCTAATCCGGAGCGTGACTATTAACAAATAATAAACCAGGTTTGGGGCTTAGAAGCTCCACGAGCGATTGTCAAAAAGCATTTCTATCGACAACGTTTTATATTCTTTGTTTTGCTGTTTTTGGATGTGGCGATGGCGAGATAGTTAGCTCATTGGACTATCACGCAGAGAGTCTGGGTTCGATTCATGGCTGGGTCACCAACAATTTTTCAAATCGCCATCACCCTTTCGGCGGGCAATGGCAAACTCCCGAAAGTAAAATTGCCTACGAAAAGGCTCCTAAGGAGTGCCGTCCGCTCCGCTCAGATGTGACAAAAATGACAACATGAGCAACACAAATGAGCGTCAAGAAGCTAGGCCATGGCCCATACATGTGGCTGCCAGCGCCAGTGTTTTTTTTTTTTTTTGGGCGTGGATCTTATTTTCTCGAATTTGAAGCGAGTGTGGTTATTACCATGAACGGAACGGATCAAAACATTGTCAATGTCGGAACTTCAAAGTATGAATCCGAGAACTATATTTTTGAAACATTTAAAAATTGACGGCACAAATGGCAGAACCATTGATCTTTTGCCACAACAATTTTTTGGCCGAGTCATATTTAGAAGTGGTCATATCATATTTGACTACCGAGATCATGCGATTTAACCCCGAGCGACTTTGTTCTATGGGGCCATATGAAAGAAAATGATTATGCCAACATATCGCGACCAATTGAAGCACCCAAAAACAACAGTCGTGCTATTTTCGATAACATAGAGTCTCAAATGCCTGAATGTGCAACAGCGTATTTTTTGTTCTCATTGTTAATCAAATTGTACGAGTATTGGGTAAACAAATATGTGTTTTCTTAACCCCCTTTAAGTCAAATGTTGCTGATCCATTAAAATGATTTCTTTTCGCATCGATATCGTCTGATCAATATTTGTCTTATAGTCAAACAAGTTTAAATATTTTTGGTTTTTGCTCTTGTTGATTCTCATGATGAGGTTTGATGAACAAAGTTGCGTATGTCTTCAGAGTTCAACAAGGTGTAACTAAATTTCTCTGGAAAATCTGCTTCAAAATAAAAGTTTAATACGTAATGGGAATAACACTGAATAATATCCTCCTAGTCGATTCTCACATTTTCGAGTGTGTGAAACTGCTTCTGCATTGTTTTTTTTTTAAACATTTGTCAACACGATACACAAACATGGTACAAATATGTTTAAATCGAGTTAAACTTCCTTTAAGAAATTCCTCACGAGATAAATACATATACGCAATTAAGTTTCTCAAAAAATTTTATCATAATCGCACTGAATTTATTCGACAATGTACCTACTCTCTATAGCAATCTCAGCACCAGCTTCAACATTGATACAGTAAATGCGGTAAAAGTTGTTCAGTAATCGAATTTAAAAAAAAAAATGAAAAGAAAAGAAAGAAAAGAAAACTTTTTCTGTGATATCTTATTTCCTTCCCTATTGCTGCTGCATGCAATACTTGGCGCGCGTGATTGCTGGTTCAGATACTTGTCCGTATCTCACATATGATGTTGGTCTCCAACTTAACGAAGCTCACTCTATGTACTCACACGTACATACCCTTGTACATACATTTAATTCAACTTTTTTCTTCTTTCTTTATTATTTTTTAATTATGGAATTAAGTAAAATTGTATTGCGCGCATACTTTGTCGCAGCGGTGAAAGTGATAGTGAACTTCAATGACCCCCGACAACGATGCTGCTGCTGCCATCGTTGATTATAATCAAAAAAGTAAATAATGAAAAATAAAAAAAATACTCTCTCAGGCTGTCACTGTGAGCTGAGTATGTCATGCTGTGCAGTGGCGCACTGTAAACCTTCTTATCTGCCTCTTTACCTCTTAAGGTGATCCATTCGTAAGTTGAAAACCAGAGATGTCTGGTGTTGTCATTTCTGGATGAAAACTAGTTAATGTTTCTTGCGATCTGTCTTCTGTTTATGTTTCTTCGGTAGGTGCGCACAAGGTGTTGCAAACTAAACCAGCTGTTTTGGTCAAAATGCGAATTCTAAAAAAAAAAAAAAAAACAACCGCTCTCTTGGGCAATGTTGTACCGTCCGTTAAAAAAGAACAACAGCAAATGAAAAAGCTAAACTTCCGAGTTATTTTGTTAATTGCACATGAATTCATCACTTGTCAAGAGTTTTTGATTTTTTCTTTTTATACGAGACATTTTTGTGCGAAAGTTTCCCTCTTTTATTTTTGCTTAATGACTTTATGGAAATATTCGGATTTCGCAACAGGTTGGTTATGAAGTTTTAACAAAAACACGGAGTTTAATTTTCTTTTAAGCACTTAAGATGAATGAAAGGCGATTTACTTAGCCATATTAGACTTTGCAGAGTTTAATGAAGTAAACAGAAGTACGAGTATAGTACGTGGTATTTGGTGGTTACATAAGGCGTACTACAAATGTGATTATTAGACGAAAAGTTCCAATAATGAGGGAAAACTGTTGTTAAGAAATGTCTATGGATTATCCGACATAAGGTTGTTTGTTTAATTATTGCTTTTCAGACAGCGAAGACTTTTTTTCCAGTAGTTATTTGTTTATGCCGAAACACGAAAAACTGAGTCATTGTACTCCTTGTAAGTTCCTCTTTTTGAAATTTCCCAATTTTTCGAAGAAAGATAAGTAAGCGCTACAGTGATAAAGTGTCGATATAAAAGGTTAAGTTCCTGCAACTTTATGTGACTGTAGGCCGATAATTCACAAAAGTAGTGCTCCGTTATATCGTCATCACTTTCACAGCAATCGCCACAGGATGTTGTATCATTTATGCCCAGAGCACTTAAATGTTTAGCAAAAGCGTAGAATACCGTTACGACTCCAGTATGCAGCCTGCAATCTTTCCTACTAAGTAACAGCAGGAATTACCTATTAGAGATGTCATTCCTATCCAAGGGCAGTTATGTTCATATGAGAGTCCTAATAGGAAACGCAGGCAGATTTAGCGTAGGTTTGGGTTCTAAAAAACTATGTTGAACATTGCTCAAATGTAGTCAAGGTTTATCATGATAAAGTTCGCGGACATTTGGAAATTTTTGAAATTACTGCCGAAATTCTAAGTGAGTGATCGCAACTTTAAGAACGCTTACTACAAATTACGTTCGTAATACCCCTCTTATCACTGTTGAATGTGCCTGTACCAAGGAGGCAACCCATTTATTTAAGCTAAATCAGTCGATTCAAACCATTCACAGGAGTTGGAAATCCTCAGTCCACATTGCGGCGAATTTTACGCAAAGATGGTGACCTACAAGTTCAAATTAAATCAAGAACTAAAACATCTTGATCATTTGAAGAACTGGCATTTCTCCAATTGGGCTCTGCAAAAGTTTAAAGAAAATCCTGAAATTCATCGAAAAAATTATAATCGGCGATGAAGCTCATTTTTTTCATATGCGCATGTGCTAAAAAGGGACT
Organism: Volucella inflata; assembly: GCA_928272305.1. NCBI lineage: Eukaryota > Metazoa > Arthropoda > Insecta > Diptera > Syrphidae > Volucella > Volucella inflata. The sequence goes on from OV743719.1 coordinate 71,909,356, forward strand.
CCATTGCATCCACAAAAAGTAAACGTTTGTTGTGGCTTTCATATCTAAGGTGTGATTGGTCCGTAAGATGTGCTGCATCTTAGACGGAGGATGTATTTGCAAAGCATTTTGAGCATATGCAGCTCATTCATTCTCTTGAAACATGAAGAAGCCGGCTTGTAGGTGTAAACCTTGACAAACTTATTGTTCCCTTCTCCGAGTTTTGGTAGAAAGCCTAAAACCTTTTGACATTACTGCCAAAGTTAAGTTTTAATCAATTAATCTTTGACTTCCATTGCCCTTAAAGGTAGCCATCAAGAACCTTATTCACCTAATACGCTTCCTCCCGACATTTTTTGCCTGAGTTCCTATGCTTTAGATACCAGGTACTGGCTTTGGGTGGCCCTTCAAAGCTAAATACTTATTTGCCGATTCTGTATTTTTAGGCGCAAATTCACCAGCGCCATTTTGCTTATATATACCCATAATATTTATATGATTGCAAGCGTATATCGTGGTCGCCATGGATGTACTGGTATAGGCATCCCGCAAAATTAAGTTTATTCTATAGTAGAACACTTAACGTATACGAGAATGAAGATTATCAACCTTATTAAGGCCACATAGCATGCAGTAAATTGTGAGACAGAGAATCGGTTTACCCTTTTGCTAAGAATGCTGGCAATCACTATAATTTTGCTCTTATATCAATATTAGGCAGGGGTCTGTTAAGCCACCCAACCATGCCTTGGAACCGATAGAAATCTGGTTTGTTCTGATCTCTAGTTCATTGTCTTTCGCCAGGATCAGCAACGATGTGAAAACTACAGTATAATCAAAAACCACATTGACATGACAGACTAGGTTGTTGACAAAGGACAAAAGGTCACACAGTTAACTAAACGTTGATGACGCAGCTTAGAGTGTTTACGGTTTTGAAGATCAGGAAAGCAATACCAAGTTTCCATTTATCAGGGCATATTTTCGTTTGACCATATTTTGCAGATGGCAAGGTTTGTGTTCCTTACTAAGTAATTTCCCGGTGATTTAACTTTATTAGTTTAGTTTGAGTTAATTTTAATATTGCTGTATTCACTTCATTTTGTTTGTGCTGACACAATTCTTGGATTTCATCGTCCAGTTTGATTCGGTTATTCATCATGAATTATCTTGCTCATTTCTACGGGTCTCTGATCGGGCTTTTTACTTTTGAAACAATCTTTTTGCCTTTTGGTAAAAGTTCCGAAAATTGGTTCTAGGATAGCAGCTCTGTACAACACAGGTCTTGCGTTTCTATTTCTTTTTGAGAACCCGGTGCTTGTATCGCCTGTCTTACTTGTAGTTTTTGTCCTTGTATGCACAACTGTTTTGTACGCCTTTTGTTTAAGTTCATGAGTTTCTGTCATTAGTGATCTTAAAAAGAGGCTGCGGCGTATTCGATCGGGAAAGTTTCGCCTATCGCAAAATGGCTAGGATATCTGACGTTAAAATTCCTCACAGAATATTCATGTTTTTGGATGTTAGAGAAGTACACTGGCCTAAACAGAGTAGTAATGCGGTTCTAGGTAATTTGAATGTCATATCAAGGGCACTCCTCGTACGTTTTGTCCAGGAGCTCGAATAAACTGCCCTCGGTGTCGACATGTTTCTCCTTTGTGCTGACATGTGAGCTTATGGGGTTGATGTTAATCTTGAATTTTTATTAGTCGGTTCACATGTCGAGACTTTAATTCTTCTTGTCTAGAACTGCTCTTGTTATTGTACTATAACATATTGCAACTTATAACTCATTTTGAAATTCTTTGAAAGTTATCATATCTGCATTGAATCAGTGTAGGACTTGCGATAACAATTTTTATGCTGGCCTTTTACTAACTGACCTAAAATTGCACGTTCCATCCACTGAACATGAAAACTACAGAATGCAAGCTGAGACATCAAACGGATATATGACTCTCTACCATTTTCCTCCTGTAGAAAACACTACTTAAAATAAGTCACACGTACCTATAAAATTCCATTCAACAACATTCGTTTTAATATGCAACAAGTAAACACTTCGTGTTACTCAAGTCTAATTAAGTTAGGCTTGGCCCTAATATAAATGGTGTTTAATTTTTACAACCAATGTTACGACTCGAATTAACAAAATGACAATATTAAAATCGCCCAAAAACCTTATATTAATTTATCTCACGTCACTTAACTTAACATCTAAACTAATTTAATCCGTTCGAACTCTGCAGACCTCCGGAAAACTAATACAACACATAAACAAAAGTCTAAATATAATCTATTCATGACTTAATTAGTTTAAAAGTATTTATAAAAAAAAAAAAAAAAACTAATAAAAATGAATAACTTGGTCAAACACTCGTAGGAATATTTAAGAGCATTACCATAATCCGTGCATCGGTAGCCGGAGTAGGGGAAACAAAAACAAAAAAGAAAATATTTCCCAACTCAGGTTGCTCACATTTCTGGCTTCTCAACTCTCGAGTGCACCTAAGCTAAGCTCTTCTAATTGTTACGTATGAATATTTCTTAATGTCTCGAAACTCTATTAAAAAAAATGCATTCAGCAGCATGAAATCCCCCCGTCTGACAGCTGTAAAATCTCTCAGATACCCGTACTATGAACTTGTGAGTGATTAACGATGAAACCAGACACCAACTGGGTCGACTCAGACTGTTTTGTATCTCTAAACAAATAAAAAAAAATAAAAAAAAAATCGAATAATGATTAATAAGCAAAACAATTTAAAAAAAATAATAAATTTATAAGAAATGTGTTAATTTCTGCAAAAAAAGATAATAATAATAATAAAACAAAAAAAAAGGTTTTTTTATCTTCTTTTCTTTGCAATCCTATTTTTGTATACAAGACAACAATTTATTCTTTACTTTGAGTCGGTTTTGTGTGCCATTAAGTCTTGCGCTGGCAGTTACTGACCGGTCTTGGTGCTGACTCACCATCGTCGTCATTAAATGAAAATTGAGTGTCAGATTTGTTTTAAATTCTTTTTTCTTAACTTCTTTCACCCAATTCACATGTCTATCTGATGGGTTTACCTTCTTTCTTATGACTGTAATGGCCTTTGTCGTTTGTTACAACTTAAATTGCCGGAAATATGTACGAGTATTTACAAGAAGCCCTTAGAAATTGGACTCGAAATTCTTTTTGAAGAGAATAAAATAGTCAAGTTATATGTATTTATGTATTTTTTTAATTTTATGCGAAGAAAGACGGTTTATTCAATTTCCATAATAGAATCACTTTACACAGATTGGCGCCATCTGTTATGAAGTTTTTGAAAGTATATAAGATGACGTAAGTGGTTTCTAATCAGAAAGAGAGACAAGAGTTAGGAAACATAGAAGAACAAAATCACATCACTAATAAAAACTGGTGATGACTTGTTCAATTAACTTTTCGACGGTCTCATCTGATCACTGATTGTGTAGACTATAAAAGCATTCAACTCGCAAATGAATTGCACCTGCAGTTTTGACTGACTCTGATCCATGAAAGGCAAAAGCCAAATTGGTTTCTTTAAGGACTGCAGGTGTGGTTTATCTGGAGGACCACGAGTAGAGCCAAGAGTCACTGACCTGACAATTATGTTAGAACATTCTTAAATGCATTTCTTTATTACTTGGTGTAAGGTAAAACTGGCTGCCAACATTTTGGGGTCTTATCCAATTTTATGGAAAAGAAGTCATCGCATTGATGACAGAAAACTGCTGCCATTTGGGCACCTTCAAGTCTAAAACACTCATTTCTATTCAGGAAGTTTGTAGAGGTAGGTAAATTCAAAAAAATCCGATGGTTGAACATGAAGAGAATATGATAGATGTGGCAAAATTTCTTAGCCCTCCTGATCAATGTTTTTTTGACGATTTTTCCTTGCTACTTGTGGCTTTGAACTACCCTGTAAAACCTTCAGTGTTTCACTTAGTTTACGGCGCTTATAGCACAGCAGATGCTTGTGGTCCCACTATCAACGCAGTTCTACCTTCTCATACACACCATCTTTTTATATTAGTGGAGAAGTTCACCCTCTTTAAAAATAGTCAAACGTTATTAAAACATTTTTTTTTTTTTTTGTAAATAATTTGAATAATATTCATTTAATCCTTTTTTTCTTGTAAATAAAACGTTTTGGTTTGGAGCTTTTCAAGGGTTTTTTTAAAAGTAAAATCGATCAATTTGGCACTATGTAAAGATTGCCTAACTCTTACTGGATTTTACATCACCTTTTGAACAGTCAAGCGTAGTCAAATCAGGTTATCGTGTTGACCATTCGAAATCACAATTTTTGGAAATCAATCAATCAATTGTATCACGAGTTCCATATCAAGTTTCGTCATCCTGCTGAAAGCAGTATTTCTCCATTTCATATTCTTCCAGTTCAAATTCAAATTCAATCCAGTAAATCGCACTCCGTTTGCCACATCCGTCTCGCCATAGCCGTCTTCAGAAAAGTTAGGGTTTATGACTTTTTCAGAGCTTACACCGCACCAGACCGTAACTTTTCGTGAATGTACATAAAAGTGTGGCAAAAATGTCTCGGTTTTGGATGCCCGAATACAGAATATTTTGCATATTAACACTTCCATAGAGCGCAAAATGACCTTCGTCAGTCATCATGGTTCACCAGAATATTTCTTGAATGTTTTGGGCCTTTTGAACAAGCAGCAATAAAATTTGAGACGTCATCAAGAACATGATCAGGGTTTGTCTTTCTATGAAAAGTCACTTGAATGGGATTTCGGAAAATATCTTGACACGTCCAAATTGCTACTGTACTCTAATCCCTTCAGCACTTAATAAAGGTTGTACAGGTGTTTACGAGAGGTTAAAGGATTCACGTTCATTGATTGATCTCCTCACAGTGTTTCTAGACCTACCTTGGTTGCAACTAATTAGTGGTCCGAGTTTACATTGGCCAATCGAAATATTAAAACGTTGGAAACAGTTGTTCGAATAACGGATATAAGAAGTCTGCACTGTCGATTGTTGACGTCACCGTCGCGTCGTCCTTCTTAGTATAAGTCATTGTTGACAGGATATTATTGATTTATTTCTTCCGCCTTCATACTCGAGCTTTCAAATTTGACAAGTCAAACCCGGTTGGATTATATCGAGCCTACCACGAGAAGGCTTGATAAACATAATTGATGTTTAGTCATAGTTACAGTATTGACCATCGCCAGATTGATTCTGTTCAGTGACATTTGTATACCAAACCGACAGATGTTGACAGATGCTCTTTAATAAATTTGTGCTTTCACAAAGAAAATACTTGACGTAATCTTTTGTGGCAATAGTTTAGCTAACCAACCATTCAATCATCACCTTTCCATCTTAAACTAGTTTTCAAGTTCTCTAGACAGGTCAGCAAGACATCATCCCAACTGCTACAACAAATCAACGATGCCAACTGGCTGACATGATTTTGTCAGCCGGCACTCCGAAGAAAATTAATCTAACTGTTGGACGATGTTTAACACCTTAAATTGCATTTTGCATTTCATCACAGTCATAGTCCTGATAATCACTTCCCATAAAGTGGCTTTCATTTAGAATCCGAGTAGTTGAACTGCCTGCCTCCAACACTTATTTATTAAGGTCATCTTACGGCACTAAGTGGTAAAACTCAACCAAGGTATCTGTGAAATAGCCAAGCAGACAATGTTCGGTTAAGCAAGAGCTATTTTAAACTGCGCGCGGAAGAATGTGCACTTTTTTTTTTCAATCAACAATATAACAGTAGAGACCTTGTATTCTGTTGAACTTTATTCTTAACCTTAATTCTTAACGCACGCAACCAGAAAACAAAAAATAAAAAATCTCAATCTCGTTGTATTCACGTGGGGGCGTAACCTATTCAGATTTTCCATCAGACAACGGATGTAAAAGATTCACGGTACTCGTTATCACTCGCAGTAACAATTGTGAGACAAGATACGTATACGACTACAAGAATTTCAGAGATCCAGAGATCGTCGTCGTTTGCTTTGGCAAGTGTTTTTCCGTAATCTTACACCAAGGTTCCGTACATTGTTTGGCAAGATAATGTTATCTGATGCCAAAGGAATTGCAATGCAGCACTTACTCGTACATGTCCTCTAATGCATCACTGTGGCATTAGCATAAAATTAAATAAATAAGCCGACGACATAGAAGACTCTGTTTCATAGGAGGAGAAAGAATGAGGAAAAGTAACCCTTTTTTCCATTCAATCATGATATAGTTATACACTACTCCTGCTGGAATGGAAGCACTTAATCCCTCGCCATAGAGGGACTTGCTGTTTGGAACGGAAGCATGGTGTCAGTTGGCAGTTTTATTTTTCTCTCTGACGTAAGAAATACGACTTTGTTCGGTGTAGCTTGTATGAGTTTTTAGTTGTTTTTGTGGCATATCTATAGGTGCGCGTTGAGTGTTACCCTATAAACGAGGTGCGCCATCTCTGAGGTCTTAACCAGTCGCTGTAGATACATCGCACTTAACAAGCTCTAAGACGAGCGCGTACTTATGTACAACAACATACCTCCGGTCGTACTTTGCATTTTTGCCTTAGATCAAATTTCATTTCAATGCTAATACTTAGTTGGCTGTTGATGTTGATGTTTTTTGTTTTTGTATATATTAAAAGAAAATCTCTCCATTCTCTGTGTTCTTTGTATTTTCTACGATTACATTGTTATTTCAAGAGCGTGCAAATGATAGAGGTAGGTACGTAATTGTTTCAATTATCACCATGCAAACGAATTGTAGATATAAAGATAGCAAAAAACAAAGTTTCTTCCAAAGAATGTCTGTCATCATGTTGCTGTTTTTATATTTAATATTTTTTTTATAGTCCTTTTTATAGTTATTTGGTAATCGTTGATAAACAATGAAACGATAATAAAAGATTGCAGATGAAACAATTGAAGTCGAGTAGGTATTTTTCATTCATTTAAAATCCAACGTTGGTTGTTATCATACTATAATGTTTGAGTACTAGTGTTTGGAAATTTTATTTTAATCAGACATTGTCACACGCTGATTAGTTAAGGTATTCGGTGTTCTAATCAATAAGGCTGTTGGTGGCTCTTTGGGAAAACCAGACACTAACAACATCAGGTGATTGTCCTTAATTTGGTTTCATGTTAGTTTCTGGTACAAGGTTCGTTTATCTAGAGTAAGGGTTTATTATTATCTACTTTCCGACTTTGTTGTAGCATGTTCATATCGTTACACCCTGCTTGTAAAATGATTAGCTAAAGTGTTATCACGGCATTGAACTGCCTTCATTGGTTTTGCCTTTGAAGAATGTGTTATTTGAGTGACAACACTGAAACATTTTAATCCTATAAAAAAGCCTTGTATTGATCTAAACTATTTTCGAACGCAGGGAAATAATGGATTCTCTTTCTATCAAGATCATCAAACATTTTAGTCATACCTAAAAAGTTAATCTCCATCAGTCGCAATGGCACTCATCAGGGAAAGCCTCCAAAAATCAAGCAGTTTTAACGAACCTGGCTCAGATATGTCATTCAAGGTTGGCAACCAATTTATTTGCATCAATACCTGGTAGTCAAATTATCGTATTCTAGTCACTTTACATAAAAGTAACGTGGAGTATTTTTTTATCTGTAGTAGGTGATAACTGTGCTTAAGGAAGTTTGTGGCCTACTTCAAAAAGTTCCCGGAATTTATTCAGAAAATTAAAAATACAATTCTATTCATCTAAATCTATATTGTCCCCTTCAAAGTAATCCCCATCGATTGCAACACACTTATGCCAGCGCTTGATCCAATCCTCGAAACATGTTTTATATTCGGTTTTTAGTATGTCCATCAGTGCTTACTCCGATTTTTCCATTACTTCCTCTCGGCTACTGCAAGGCGTTCTCCGTAGTGTTTTTTTAACTCGATTGAACAGAAAGTAGTCACAGGGAACCAAATCAGGTGAATTCGGTGGCTGTTGGATGGTATTTGTTGCACTTTTCTTCAAAAAATTACGAATAATGATGGCACTGTGCGACGGTCTCTTTCGGCGAATTGCTTCACGCAAACGTCTCATAACGCCCAAATAATACTCTTTGGTTATTGTCTGTTGGTTATTGACCAACATTTCTTTTACCTCATCAATGTTTTCGTCGATTTTCGATGTCGATGGTCTGCCACTGCGTTCATCATCTTCGATTGACTCACGACCACTTTTGAACAGCTCGTGCCGTTGGTAAACCACCGCTTTCTTTAGAGAATCGTTGCCGAAACACTTTTCCAACATTTCCAACGTTCGCGCACCATTAAATCCGTTTTTTACGCAAAATTTAATACAAGTTCTTTGTTGTAATGTCAAGCTATGACGCTAAGATTTAGAGGGAATATCAACAACAGATTTACCAACTTAACAAACAAAAAAGAACTCAAATCGGAACCTTTCGACTGTGTTCATATAAATTTTGCATTCTGGAACCAATCTAGAAACTCTGCTTCTAATGTAATGCTTCTACTAGTTCTACAAAATATATTGCATTTTATAGTCACAAGATCCACGTTTACCTAACAAGAAGTCAAATTTAAGGTGATCGCCCTCCAATCCATAGGACCAGCGTCTAAGCAGCGATTGGTTTTTGTTATTTTACTTCCATGCTACGAGGGCGGGTCAATAAGTCCGTGACTTTTTGAATTTCTGACCTCTTTACTGAAACAGCAACACTGCTCCTGTCAACAGGCATCTGTCAGTTGACTCCTGTCAAAATTTAAACTTGCTGCGTCAGTTAGTTTGTGTTTGACAGCCATTTTTATCAGACTACTCACTAATTTGAGGAGAAAATGGAAAAAAGTGAATTTCGTGTGCGTATTAAGCATTATTTCTTGCGAAAAAAAACCATTACCGAGACCAAGGCTAAGCTTGATAAATACTATGGGGACTCTGCACCATCGATTTCAATGGTAAAAAAGTGGTTTACTGAATTTCGTTGTGGCCGTACAAGCACTGAAGATGCCGAACGTCCTGGACGCCCAGTTGAGGTCTATATGATGATATGGTGTTGGCCGACCGAAGATTGAAAGTGCGAGAGATTGTGGAAGCCGTAGGGATCTCGCATGACTCAGTGGTTTCAATTTTGAATGATCACTTGGGCATGAGAAAGCTTTCCGCAAGATGGGTGCCGCGTTTGCTCACAGTCGACCACAAACACATGTGCAGTTGCCATGGCAAAAATCCATGAATTGGGCTATGAATTGCTCCCTCATCCACCCTACTCTCCAGATTTGGCTCCGAGCGACTTCTTCTTGTTCCCAAACCTGAAGAAATGGCTTGGTGGAAAAAGATTTGACTCCAATGATGAAGTCATCTCGCAAACAAAGGCCTATTTTGAGGACCTCGACAAATCATTTTTTTTTGGAAGGGATAAAAAAATTGGAGAAGCGTTGGACAAAGTGTATAGAGCTCAAGGGAGACTACGTTGAAAAATAAAATTATTTTTTTATCAAAAAATCTGTGTTTTAATCCAAAAGTCACGGACTTATTGACCCGCCCTCGTATTATAACCCTTAAGTGACGTTGTTGCATTCCAAACTTCAAACTTCCTTCGTTTTTCGGTCTTCCCAAATTACGAAAACTTGTTTAACGACCTTCTTGTGGTCATTTACATTGGAGAGGTCTCTTTATTGTTCTGGCTCCCGACGATGTTAATTAACTAACCTGTTAGCTATCTACTCGTACATGTGATAAGCAAAATGATTTCATCATGATTAATTTGGTTCCAACTATTATGATGGGCAACTAATTCTTGTCACTAAATTAATTGTAATTGAGTGAATTGATCAACAACTATAGTGTATTGAACTTATTAAAATTAAGTTTCAGGAGAATTATTTTTTAATTCAACAGTGAATAAAAAGCTTATTTACATATTTAGATGATGCTACATTCCATGGCATGTAGACCCGGACAAACCAATAAATCACTGAAGTTAACGTGATTATTGTCCTATTGCCTTCAAGATGTTTGAGCGCACTTTAAGATGATTAAGTCCTCTTTTACAAGTGCACTTCACCTAAGGAGAAGTCTTCCTCTAATGAGTTTGTCCCTCAGGGAAGAAATCCGCCAAATCGTTGCCATCAATTCATCGGACTAGATTTGCTAACCGTATCAGACGCCTGATGCACGATTTTCCGACCATTTCGATGTCGATCTTCACCTGCTGTACCAATCGATGCAAACAGGGTCATATATTGCGAAAGTGAGCCCTCTTTACTCTCAAAAAATCGCCTTCTCGTTTTTTGATAAAACCAATGCCTTCATGCCATAGAGGAGAACTTGGATAGCCAATGTTTTTTATATTGTCCGAAAGAGGGCCTTGCCTCCCAATTGCCTTTTGGACCCAAAATACCTCTCTAGAATGTTTTGTCCGACCCGTCGATATAATGTATCTCGATGACAGCATGTGCTTTGTTTTTTCCTCGTCTCCCGCCTCATATATTCTCGCCACTTCCCTTTAAATACTTTTAAATACCTTAAAAGGGGTTTGCTGAAAGTCATACAGAAATAGAATCACCTCTTGGGTACCCTTATTTAAATATCTGTAGAGCTGAACAAGTATTTCAGGGATAAAAAACTAAACTTGGTTTCGCGTATTTTTTCGCAGATAAACGTTTTTATAATAAGCCTTAAAATCAAAATAGGAAGTTGGTGTCAATTTTGAATTCAATAAAAATGTGTGCTCTTCACAAAATTATTTCCCGTCGCCTTGAAAAGCTCGGAAGCTAAAGCATCAGTAAAGTAAACTACCAAATAACCTAATGAATTTTGAGAAACAAAGTAGGGAAGCTTAAACACGTGGTCGGCGGTACTGTACGGTTTTGTACAGTTAAATCTGTAGGGCTTCATCTTTGCATTTCTCATATCGCGCGCTTGCCATACTTTTTTTTTGGCGAACCCTAGAACGCATGAGTTGCTCCCGTCCTTCTATGCAGGATGTACTCTGCCCTTTTTCATGTACTTTTCTACACTCTTCGTCGAACCACAAACTTCGTAGGGCTGGTTGGTTGTAACATTGTACATCAGCTCTAGTGTTTCTTGGCAACGATGCCACTGATCTGCAGAATTAGATGCAGGATACATAGGACTTATCGAAAGATTTATAGGCTCGCGATCAAAACAATAACCTTCAGATTGTTGGCATTTTATTTTCGATATTGTGTCGTCAAAGATATCCATATACGTACGTTGACAACATGTGCCACCCAGTAATCCGATCATTTTGATTTATTACACCATTGCCTAATCGATCTATTAATTATTACTTGTCTTCATCAACAACTAAGTAGTTGTTAATTACCAGTTCAATGTTAGTCATAAATCACTCAATTTTACTTCATCGATTGGCAAATACGAATTTAGTTATAAGTGCAATTAATTTTAATTTAATTAAATTTAGTTGTTTAGGCTATTAGTTGAAACAAGTTGTTGTCCAATTCTGGGCTCAGATAAGTCAAATCTACAAGTAATTGAAACACAGTAAGGGTAAGGATTGCTGTTGCTATTGACAAATTGTCACAGTTTACTCAAAGTATGTTGGTATAACCGAGAAATCTACCAAACATGTCATAGTGGCTTCGTTTATCTAAAGGATAAATGCTTCAGATAAAAGAGTCTTTGTCATAAAAAGGCTTTACTAATTTATAGCCTTTTTTCTTGGGACCAAAAAGAAAAAAAAAGTAATATCCTATAACAAGACCAAACACCGATAACTATCAGACAGAATGAACCATTTATTTTGGGGATAATTAAAAATAGAACTATAACAGCTTTTTATCGTTTTGATTTACACATCTATTGATGAGTCAGTTAGTCATGTTCAAACTGTGGTAACTGTTTTATTATGACAACATCAATCGTCTGATATGTATATACGAGTATGTAACAAAGTATCTTAACATTCTAATTGATTCCAAGCAAATTATTTTGTTTGTATCCAATAAAGTGTATCCCCACTTTGAATAGAGATTGTTAGAGCAAAACTTGTCTTTGAAAAGAATGTAACCCAATTTGCATGATGCATGCAAACAAAACAACAACAAATTACACACAACATACACAACACACACTTATGGTGGCCACAAATAACAAATCATCGGGTATTCCAATCTTCAGATATCTTTCAAGATACAGGTGTGCCAACAGGTTCTCTTTCTATCGGTTAGACTCTCCGTATTGTGGTCACTGAAGCAATTTTTATTTTTTATTTTTTATTTTGTTTCATGCTTCTTCTTAAGTTGGCTAGCTCTACTACATCTAAACAAGCTCGGTGCAATTTTCAACGTCAATAGTGTTAGATACAGAATTGAAAACTGAGCTAAAGACAAAGCCAAAGCCAAAGCCGGCATTGCGGTTTAATTTGATTTATTTGATACATTTGAAGGAAATGTAAGAGCAATAAAGTTTTTTTTTTATAATTAAAAGAATTATCTATAATTTTTCGCGCATCTAGCCTAATTAACCTTTGGTACACGCTTGTTTAAAAGTAATATTTAATAGTATCTACTGATGTTGATTGATAGGATGGTGTTTTTTATTTTATCAATGATAAAACAACACAAACGAAAATATCCATGACCAAGAGGGATTATATCGCTGGTTAATAGATATTTAATCACGCGCTATGGGAACACTCAATTGTTTGCATTTTTTTTTAGAATTTTTTTTTACATACATATATATACATATATTTGTATGCGTGTATAATTTGTGGACTTTGGAAGAATGTATTGTACTTAGATAAGGTTGCATTAGTTTGACTTAGGAAATGAATCCATTAAATTGCTAAGTGACTGAGGGAAAACAAACAAAAAACTGAGCTTTTTTATTGTATCTTTCGTGTTGAATACAATGAAATAAGATATGATGATTCATTCGAATTAGATAAGACAAGTGGATTACTGTAAATAAATGTGTTCCGGTATCTACTGCTTTAGCATTTAAAACGAAGAGTGTTGTTTTACGAGCTACAGTCTACAGGGATATGCCTTCCGCCGCTACTATTGACGCAGGGCATTCCTCTGTCCAATTGTGGGCCACTCTTTCGTGTATTAGGGGCTCTATCTCACCAACAATGGGTTCCATATTGTGTCCCAAAGGATGAATAGCTTGTGATTTATCAGCATACGTCAAAAACTTTACATAGATCCACAGAAAAGAACGAAGGGTTTCCTACTTTTTACGATATAATACTGTCATTCAATGCCTTTTGGGGAATATAGCACGTAGAGCCATCATGTAATTCCATCCTCTGGATCAATGTTGTTCATCGTTTCGAAGAAATAATCTCTCATTGTCCAGTAACGTCGGCTATTGACTGACTGTTACCCGGGATCCGTCTTCAATTGTGCAAACATAACTTCGATGGGTGTAATTGAGTCGCGTGAGTTCTTTCTAGCAATTTTGCTTACTCACAAAGGCATTGTCAATACACCGAAAATAATTTTTTTTAGAAAATAAGGTTCGACTACAAATGCGCCATCTGTGAACCCTGGTTCCAAACCGGTTCTCGAGGAGGTAGTTTATGCAGCAGCTGGATCTTATTCCTGTCAATCAAAGCAAGGTCTCCATCTATTCTGGATGCTAATATACTCGTCGTAAGGTAAAAAGCCAACAGATTCCAGAAAAAAGCTCTAGAAGTATCGAAATCTTGTAAAACAATAATAGAACGAATCTGCAAATAGTTCTTCGGGGACCAAAAATCGCTCTTCTTGTCACCTATTTTGTAACAGAGGTGGAGGTGACATCCTCCAAACCTCCTGGTTTTTATTTTCACCAGAGAGTATAGGTAAAAAGCCAACAGATTCCAGAAAAAAGCTCTAGAAGTATCGAAATCTTGTAAAACAATAATAGAACGAATCTGCAAATAGTTCTTCGGGGACCAAAAATCGCTCTTCTTGTCACCTATTTTGTAACAGAGGTGGAGGTGACATCCTCCAAACCTCCTGGTTTTTATTTTCACCAGAGAGTATAGGTAAAAAGCCAACAGATTCCAGAAAAAAGCTCTAGAAGTATCGAAATCTTGTAAAACAATAATAGAACGAATCTGCAAATAGTTCTTCGGGGACCAAAAATCGCTCTTCTTGTCACCTATTTTGTAACAGAGGTGGAGGTGACATCCTCCAAACCTCCTGGTTTTTATTTTCACCAGAGAGTATAGGTTTGATTTACTTACTTTAAGTGGCGCTTCAGTCCGGGGTGGACCTGGGCCTGGCTCTGGGTTTGATTTACAGACTGAAAAAAAGGAATTATTAAACTACGACATTAGATAAGGGGAACTTTTCAAGATATTCGTAACTAATATACTCGTCGTAAGGTAAAAAGCCAACAGATTCCAGAAAAAAGCTCTAGAAGTATCGAAATCTTGTAAAACAATAATAGAACGAATCTGCAAATAGTTCTTCGGGGACCAAAAATCGCTCTTCTTGTCACCTATTTTGTAACAGAGGTGGAGGTGACATCCTCCAAACCTCCTGGTTTTTATTTTCACCAGAGAGTATAGGTAAAAAGCCAACAGATTCCAGAAAAAAGCTCTAGAAGTATCGAAATCTTGTAAAACAATAATAGAACGAATCTGCAAATAGTTCTTCGGGGACCAAAAATCGCTCTTCTTGTCACCTATTTTGTAACAGAGGTGGAGGTGACATCCTCCAAACCTCCTGGTTTTTATTTTCACCAGAGAGTATAGGTAAAAAGCCAACAGATTCCAGAAAAAAGCTCTAGAAGTATCGAAATCTTGTAAAACAATAATAGAACGAATCTGCAAATAGTTCTTCGGGGACCAAAAATCGCTCTTCTTGTCACCTATTTTGTAACAGAGGTGGAGGTGACATCCTCCAAACCTCCTGGTTTTTATTTTCACCAGAGAGTATAGGTTTGATTTACTTACTTTAAGTGGCGCTTCAGTCCGGGGTGGACCTGGGCCTGGCTCTGGGTTTGATTTACAGACTGAAAAAAAGGAATTATTAAACTACGACATTAGATAAGGGGAACTTTTCAAGATATTCGTAACATTTTTGTGTCTGAAAATTTATTTTTTCCACTTCTATTTGGATCCGGCATATAGTTGGGGGTCCTTTTTCTATCCAAAAGATATGAAGCCCTTGTCCTTTAAATTGTCAATTTCTTATAAACAGAGTTTCTAGAAACCGCAATCTTCTCTATCTGTGTTCTGTGAACCACCGCCTGATCAAAAAAATTATAAAAGAATCACGTTGCAAGTAGCCGAATCGCTGTACTCCTCCAGCTAGAGACTTGGTCTACTTTAATATCTCGAAACAAGAGACTGTATTTTAGCTAGAACATTACCACCAATTTGACAGTGATGTTCTGCCCCAAACGATGAGCAACTGATTTTCTTTACAGGGATGGTATTTTGTAATATTTCATTGCTTTCAGGTTAAATTTACTCGCCTTAAATCATATACCGGGTTTTTACAGTGCTCGTTAGCAGTAAATAACCTAATGTCCATAATTATTTGTTCCCGCATGCAAAATACTGAAGTAATACTGAAGTTGGCCGGTTTCCTCAGTGCTTCAATAATCTGAAGCAAGGTTGAAGAAATCTTTTGACACTCATCACCGTGTAAGCACTATTTCATTTCATAGTCGGTCGTCGTTTGTCATAGAGGTTGTACGCGTCTGTCAAAGACGTCCCCCAGTGAATAGATTACCAAACTTCTGCAGATTTTATGTGGCATTTATGATAACTATTTATCCTTCTTGTCAGAGTAATACTCCGATTCAAAAAGGAAGGTGACAGAAAATGTGACAGTGAGTTTTACGAGTATCTACGAATTTTGAACATCCAGGCTTACTTATATTTCGCCAAAGAATATACATTAATTGGAGAATTAAAGCCTTAACTGGGTACTTTCTATTAAGACAGCACCATGGAAAAGTGGATGATGACTGATGACAACTTAAATTTCGTTATCCTCTTATGGTGCAGAGGCTATTATCCATCAGGCTATACGTAATATAATAATTATATCATAAGAGTACCTTTGCAAATATACGGATACCTATTTGTGGTTAAGATCTTGCACACAATATTTCCTCCATATTTTGAGTCAACCTGAAAGCCCTAGACTTTTCTAAATAAGGTTAAATTATCTGAATTTAAAATCAAGACATTTTATAGATGGCATGTTAGGTGAAAGCAAAGTAACGACTATCATCGCTACGATATTTTGTCGAACTGGAGAATATAAGTCATCTCGGAAAATAAGTCTAAATACTACCCGCGCATTTATGGGCTTCTTACAATCCAAAGATCCTTTCTAAATGTTATGGCTTATTCTAAAAAAAAAACAAAGGTATTAAAAGGGCGATTATAATACTTGTTATAGTACAAATACCTTTTTCTTGGCAGATCTCTACGAAGAAAATGGACTGAATCTAAGTGATCTGATACCTAGTCTGTCCTTCGCGAAGTCCAATTGAGGTATGAGAAAAATTTAAAGATCCTCATCCTCAACGTCAAATTATACTACCGTCAAAACACAATCATGGTCTTTAAAGATTGACCAGTGTAACAATATATGACCAAGCATAAAACGCGAGAAAAAGGGTCATGTCGTACCCTTAAAGTTAAAGTGAAGCTGCTTTAGAACTTGAATCCATTCATTCCACAATCTGATCGATTTCGGCTTAGTAAACTTACCAACAACTGGATAGACTACAGGTCGTCTAAAAACGCAACATTTAACTCAACTGTAAATATTTTTCATAATAAAACTATTTAAAAAAAAGAACTGAATGTCAGACTAGATAAAGATACGAGTACATGAATAAAATTTCAACACAATTTATCGTTACAAGTGTGAACGCGGCAAAAGCCTGTTACACCACAAAGTGGCACAGACCGTTTCAAATGCACGTTGGACAAGAGAGCACTTGTCTGTAAAATCTTACTATTCCAGTAGGTCGAGTTTAGTTAAGAGATTCAGTAGAATTAAATCATCGTCGGGTACAGAATAGAAATATAATCCCAAAAGTGACAACTTTGAGAAACTTGAAATCTATAAAGCAAGAGTTTTGTAGTGGACAGTTGCAAAACGTTTCAGAATTAATTGCTTACAAGTTTAACGAGTATCTGCATGGACTTAGTTGTAACCAAAAAAAAAAAAAAAAGAAACAAAAACAAACGTTACAAGGTTAACTGGTAACTGCTTTATAGTTCTTACTTACTATGGTTTGCTGCGTAATACATTGGTTAAAGTCTTCCCCATTTATTTGGTCGTAAAGATAAAATGGAAAATGAAAGGTTAACTTAAGAGATGGTTAAACTATGGATGATTACTTGAATACCTCACTTTACTCTTAGTAAAATAATTGGGTTTGGTGTTATCATTTTAAAAATGATATTGTAATCTATTAGGCTCGACCTGTTGTAAAATACTTCATTCGAATAGAATTGTTTGTATTGTTCTTATGTATGGTGTTCTATACTAGCGAAATCCGGTCCTTTTTTTTATGAAACTTGCACTCACGTTGAACCAGACGGGACATCCATAGCCGATTACCTTCATCCGCGCATTGAATTGGTTGTAATAAAAGAGTCGTATATTGCAGACAGAAGCACCTTTGGTTCTGACGGGATAGCAGCGAAATTTTTTTGTCAAGTACATAAAGTGTGGGCCATCTATTGGTTTTTTTTTGAATCATTTGTTATTTTGACATTGACAGCGTAGCGCACGTGAAGCGAAACAGTGCGAATTTTTTGGAAGATATTTCAATCAAAATTATGCACAAACTACAACTGGTGTAAACAACTTTTTGAAAAAGTTAATGAGGCTGGTTTGCTGATTACTAATCAAACATATTCACGTGTTAGTCCTGTGTCCTCAACGGAAAATATTTTCAGCAAGATGGGATGGAGGTGCGTGCCACGCAACCCGTCTAACAATCGATTTATTGGACTTTTAATTCAATAATCTTGTAATCAGTCGTTTTTTGATCTTGCTTGGCTCCCACAGAACTGCAACTACGTCGTTGGACGCTTTAACGATCGAAGGTGTGCATTGGGCAAAAAACGCGATCTCCAAGGTCGTCAAGTCAAGTGTAGTCAATGACACTTCATGAAAAATATTACAGTTATTCGACCTCTGCCTTCTCTTGCAGATCTTTCATTACAAAAAAATCATCAGCACTAACATCTCATCCTGGCTCTACACCTTCTGTTAGCAGTATTTGTTTAAGATAGTTGCCAGTTTTCTCGTTTGACAGACTTCTATTGGATGCTGGTAATAACGATTTCGAGAAAAGGTCTGGAAAGTGTGACCAACGTACCCTACTATAATTGAATGAATTGCCTACCACAAATTTATCCGAGATGTCGTTGGGAATAGATATTTCGGTACCGAGAACGCAATGGTCCTTGTCATACACAAACTTGCCTTGACAGTTTATTTGCGAGTATATCGGTCAATTGTTCAGTGGTTGTCAGTTGTATTCGTGAAAGTTCCAGATCCGATGTATACCATTTCCTTGCGTTAGTTGCACGAAAGTAGGCTTATATTAGGTTCCAGTCCAGACCCAGAGCACGTTCTTTGAGGTTGTAACACTTTCGGCACTTAATACATGCAGGTTTCACGTATTTGCGGTTTCTGTTGCGCTCTTCGCTGTTAATTCTTCTGTTCTACTTGTGCCTTAAGCTGTTATTGTTGTAAATGTATAATGTTTATTTTTTTCTGGATATGTTATTGGTCAGTTCAGGTTGTTGCCCTTGGCCATTTTTTTAGTGAAGATCCGTCTCCTATCTTTTGCTTGTCTTTCAACTATTGCTGTGGTCGTTCTTTAAGTTCTTACTGACCTTTTTGGGAATTTTTTCTGTCGCCTTAATAGCAAACACCTCTCGTTACAGCTACCTGATTTTCCTATTAAGGGGTATAAGTTCTCTTCAGACAAACGTATCCACCGACATTCTACTATCGATTACAAACAGTCACCTTTATTAATCACCAACCAGAATGCATTTTATCTAAAGTTCCACCTTATCAGCCATCAATTTCACAAAACTTTCACAATCTTTACTGACGCAAGTAATTTTTTTATATATTTCAAATTACAATCTCCTTTGTTTATTTAACTGACTATCACATCCTCTGTCGCAATATGTCATAAATGAAAAAGATACGAGTTAAAAAGTGTAATCATAAATAGAACCAGTGACTAATTCAGATTCAACTTTAATCGATCTCTTTTAGTTTAAATCAATAAATAGTTTCAAATGAATTTACTAATTTTTTAATTGTCCAAACAGTTGAAACATAAATAAACAAAACGAAAATCAAAGTGAATAACCAAAATGACTTAGATATCTTTGAAAATTATTGCTGACTTCATGTTATACCAAAGTTATGTTAAGTGTACAATAAGTAAAGCATAACATTCTGAAAACCAAAGTGTTTTAAAGGAACGTCTACTAAAATTCTTTAAAAAAATAAAAAAATAAATAAATAAATTACGAACGAACCCTTATAATGTTTGACATACCACCAAAGTGTCCGGCATTAGCAAACAAATTGACTGGGATTTTCGGTTGGCGACATACCTATAAAGTATCTCAGAAACATGAGGGTATCTCACATAATTATTTGCAAAAATCATATTCATTAACATTGCCACGGAGGCCATCGTCACCGTTTTCTTGTGATAAGGTAAAAATTAGAATTTTTTAGTTTTAAATTTTACTTTTTTATTTTTAGTTTATTTTTAATATTATATAATATTAATTTTTATTTTAAAAATCTTCTATTGGAGTGAATTAATTTCGACTGTCACATGCTGGCATTCTATCTCTTTGTGGAGTTTTCCCCGATTAATTGAAATTATATGGGCTGCATATTTAAAGTCATATTTTACTTGAAATGAGCTGTATTTGGCAGCGCTCAAACTCTACTGTGAACTGCTTCTCGGTACACTGTTTAGAATTTTAAATTAACTGATCCTAGTCTTGGTCTTTTTCTTTTTTTCTTTTTTTTATAAAGCTTTATAGTAGGCAGCGTTTATCTAAATCTAAATCTTATGAAACATTTTGTTTAGCTAAATTTTCTGACCTTAGAAATATTGTACAGGCCGCCCTATTTTGGACTATCTTTCATTCTTTAGAGATGCCAAAATTTTGATGAAATTTTTGGATTTATGTGATCCAATGTTTATTCTTTCAGTTTCTTTTTCGAAACTCAAGTGAAACTTCGTCTACAATTGCTTTTTTGACTGGGTGACAAAGACCTTCGTTGAGCATTGGCCACTATCCGTTTCTTAATGATGCACCAGGAATTCGCTACAGTCCGGTGTGGACCTGGGCCTCAGTTAACAAGGGCCTCCAGATTGCTGGATCTTTTGCTAGCTGCCTTCATTTTCGAACGCTAAGTTATCTGAGGTGGCCTTCCACTTGGCCGGGCCACCTGAGTTTCGGTCTTCCTCTACTGCTCTGTCCTTTAGGGGCGGATTCAAAAAATTTTCGGACCGGAGCGTTGATGTCCGTCCGCTCTACGTAGCCCAGCCATCTCGATCCTTGGATCTTTACTCTACTGGCTAGGTCGATGTCGCTGTACAGTTCATACTGTTCGTCGTTGTATCTCCTCCTCCACTCACAGTCAATGCAGACGGGACCGAAAATGGCACGAAGAATTTTTCTCTCGAAGCAACCAAGAACACATTCATAAATTTTTGATAATGTCCATGCCTCTGCGCCATAGAGCAGGACCGGGATTATTAAGCTCTCATATAGGGTAATTTTTGTTGATCGAGAGACGGCTTTGACTTATTAGCCCAAAGAAGCAGCGATTGGCAAGAGTTATTCTTCGTTGAATCTCAGCGCTTGACGTGCGTTTTCATTACAATATATGTACTTGTTTCTGTTCTCGGTGACCGCTTAACCCATTTTTGCTGCTTACCTCTCGATACTTGCAAAAGCGTCGCTGACATCACGCTGCTTTCCTCCGATTGTGTCAATATCGTCGGCGTATGCGAGCAATTGTACGGACTTTTGAGGGATTATGCCTCTTGTGTTTGCGCGTGTGTTTTGCACTATCCTTTCTACAGCGTTGTTTAGATCCTTTTTTGACATCAAAGGTCTTAGTGAGATACTTTACCGACCTTGATGGAGCAGCGTCCTATCTTCATCGTCATACTGCACAGACGGACGAGTATGGTTAAGATACCAAGACTAGACATTGATCTGTCCCATAGATGGGACCGGTCCCGAATGGTTACATGTTCAAATAAGCGAAGAATCATACCTTTAACAGTAAGGTCTGATGCGTTTGACAGGCTTTGAATGAGAAGATTCAACAACAAACTATGAATGCTGTACAGCGACATCGACCTTGTCAGAAAACTCCGCATCAGTCGCCTGAGATTGCAAGGACATACAGAACGAATGGCAACCCAAATGTACCGGCTCGTAGAGTCTTCGAATTAAACCGGAAGGGACAACACAATAGAGGAAAACCTCACCCTATGCGGCGTGCACGAGTGGAAGGGGAGCTCAACTCAGCTCAACAACTTGGGGTGCGCGACTTAAGACAGTTAGCTAAAGATAGGGCTTACTAGAGAGACTTGCTACTTGGGGCCTAGGTTCACTCCGAACTCTAGTCCTACCTAAGTAAGTAAGTTACCTCTGACAGTGCACTTGTCAAACAAAGGCGCCTACCGAAATCCAACGATAGTTTGAAAGTGCTTACAACATGCTAACTTGGCGTGCAAATATACATAGATGGAGCGACATAGCCTCGGTTCGAGATGGCTGGAAAAGCTTCTTATTTAAGGCACCAGCTAACTACAAGCTATAACATTTATGTTCTAGTATTCTAATGTTGATTTCAGCAATAGAACTTACAATCGTTTGCAGATTTACCAACAAATCTAGTGAAGTTGTAGACACCAAACCCAGAAAAGTTTACTAGTAAGAGTTTTTAATGTAGTCCCAGGCAAACTGCTAGGAAGTCAGAATGCTGCAAATTTATTCCCAAAGAAACCAGAGAAAACCCAACTAATGACAACTGCCATTACTTGAGAAAATAAACCTACTCTAACAAAGAAAGAGCTATAAATTTGCAAAAATAGCCAAAAATCCCATAAACCAAGAGGATAAACGATGCCTGGAAGGTGTGTATATATAAAAACACAGACATATATTTAAAGTAAGTTAAAATCTTTAAAGTCTGAATTTTTTTGTTTCGATACTTCGTTTTAACGCAATTTTGGTTGATCAGAAGCAATTAGGGACTTAAATCGAGGTATTCCTGCACATTAAAAGGCAATCATCAGTGAAAACCGTGCTCAGTTGTTTATTGTTAGGAGCCATTTCTATGATTCTTTCCCTCAAAAATGCATTCCATATTTTGTAATTATTCAAAAGTGCCGCAATTTATAATGCCTCAAATTTGATCTCAGGCTACGAGGTCAAACTATTTACCCTAATAGGCTTCGTGACTTGATGTTCAGTTTGGCGACAAACAACCAACAACCAGCTTGAACCAATGACTCTTTATGAGTTCCTCTCTCTCCTCTCTTATCGCCATCAATCTAACTAATTGGTTTGGAGTTGCAGAGCTGGTGGCAACGACTACAAGTCACCTCACTCAACACCTGTTACAGCGGCACAATCTCATAATGTATGCCACCTTCTACACTGTGCATTTGGTATAGAAATCCAGTAGGCAGGTCATTCTCCATTCATATTCCATTTTTAGAGTGAGAAAAAGGCAAAACCAAATTCCAAATGACTTTAATTTTGCCGCCAAGGTTGCCTGTGATCACCAAAAGTTCGCTGCTAATGACTGATGACCAAGATTTTTTTTTTTTAATTTTTTTTTTCATGAACTCTAAACCATCAATGGAATAAAAATCTGGGCCAAAGCATTGTGTTCGTCCATTTAAGTCGTTGTCATCAATTTTACAGCTTTTGTGGCAGTGGTGGTTTTGTTTTAAAGCTTTTATCGCTATTTCAGTCAACCAGACCAGACAAAGAGAGGCCTAAACACAATTGAATGACCGCCATCACTATTCCATCGTTGTTCAACATTGCACAACAGGAAATGCTATTTTCGGATACTTGGAAAAAAATCAAAATAAAAAAAAAAGTCTTGAAACTACGAACCATACAGTGTCTCTAGGTTGCACGTTGTGAATTGTTATGAGGGTGGTGTACTCGTAGTAGACTGGACAAATAAAGGTTGTCGGCCTCCCAAAGTGAACGCATAGGATCGGTTGCGGTGGACTGACTTGGCCAGTGCCCAGTGTTCCCAATGCTCACTACCACGTCAACTATTGAAAATGTGCGCAATTGGAATTGGAATTGGATATGGAATCGTAAGTTACAGCACGAGCAGCAACACCAACAACATCAGCCGAACACCAGCAGCAGCTCTAACTCAAGCGATAGTGGTTGATTCGCTTGTACAGATTACGTAATTAATCGAGTGGAATTCAATGAGGGACGCGAGGAATTCGCGCGCTAATAGGTGACACACACGCTTTGAATGCAATGTGTTGCTGTAAATTTAACTGCAGCTGTAGTATGGTTTGGTATACTCTTCCACGTCCAAGTGGTCAGAGAGTCTAAAGGAAACAAGTCTTTCTCCTATCAAAACGGTACCTAACCCGATTGACTTAACGCTGCGGCGTTTAACTTAATGATTATGTTAATCCGAGTTAATTGAATGCGTTAAGAATTGGTTGTGTACGTATTTTGCTTCTAGAGGAAAAAAGTGTTTATAGCCTTTAACTGTGCATGGAGACAACCAAAACAATGTATTGATAGCCACATCCGACAGATAGTTGTTGAAGTAGCACAGTCTTGTATGAGCTGTATAGTGTTGTTTGTGTATTTTCATGAAAAAAGCCATCGCAGGGGTTGCGAACTATAGACTCTCTAATGCGATAGACTATTTATTTGTAAAAGTAGAATCAGAAATGACTCTGTTTCGAGAGTAACTGAAAAAGTGTCTTAACAAACCAATTTATACTATCACTTCTATAGTATGAACTCCAGGTGGCTGACACCTTAAGCTATAAATCTTGCAAGAAGGTCGTTAAGGGCAACAGAGAAAGTGGAAGTTGAAATTACTTTCAAATAAATAAATGAAGTAACAGATGAAAGCTGTTTTTAAACATATATAAGTGTAACATCTTTGTTGTAGCTGCTTATTAAGATGTGTCAGGCATGTAACATTTAAGAACCATATTTGAAAATCCTATAACATTTCTATTCTCATTGAGTGCCTTATTTAGCTTCTTAATACTGTCAATACTCCATCGTAACAGCCAAGAAAACAGATATATACGCTTTTAGAACTTGTTGAGGTAAACTAATCGGCGTTCTCCTTCTTATAGTATAAACACGACAACCTTAGGAATAGGGGTTTTACTAAAAGCTCATCTATGGTGTATCAATCTTCGATTAGATACATATAAGGCTGTTCAAGAGCAAACAGTCGTTTGGCATGATTTGAGAGGAAGTACAGCTTTAATACATCTAAAAACCTGATTAAAGGGATTAGGTAGACCATAAATTGGAAGCCCATACCCAACATGTTGGTCTGAAATGTTTCGCAGGTTGTTAGTTAATATGGTCGAACTACCTAGTCAAGAATCTGGATGTTTCCCGTTCTATCCGTGGTTCATCATAATTCTCGGAAACTGCGGTCTACCTATAACACTGAAACGGGTATTTGATACCAAGCACCGTCGCCTTATTTTTCCTTATTGCTCTCATGGCTGATATTTTAACTAGGTTCGGGTTGACGAAATGGTTTGCTACGGCAATGATGTATTCCTTTTTGCTTGTACCTTTTCACTTGATTCTCATTCGCGCCGTACCGTTGAGAATTTTGAATGGATGTTGAGATTTGTGCAATAATAAGCTCATTAGAGGTACTGTACATATTCTTGCTGTTGCACATCGGTGCAGCCTCATCTGCTTTTATGGACTAACGCGCTGTTGCGATCCAAGCGCTAAGCGCCCTCTCTTAACAGTGCAGTGCAGAATAATACAGTTCATCGTACGAGCGATCATAAGATGATGATTTGTTCAATTCTATAGCTAGCCCTATTTTTGGTTCCCTCAACCAAAAAAAAAAAACCACTCCTAAGATGATCCGTTAAACCCCAATTGGTTTTGGAGCAGGCATTGTAATCGATCACTGAGCCATCAAAAGCAAGGCGACTGCCATTTCGGACTCTGTTGTTTTGGCCGTCGAAACGTTGAGATCTCCCAATCACTGTGATCCCGTGACATTAGTGTGTCCGTTGTACTAAGTCCCAGGAGGCGCCCAGTACTTGTCAACAAGCTGAATAGAAACTCCCAGGAGCCGTTGAAGTTGGACTTACTGGCAGAGCTACACATGTTTATCTGTAAAAGCATCTTTCTCTTTGCTTAGCCAACTGTCATTTGTCAATAAATACGTTCTCTACTACTTTACTTTTATGTGGTCGTCTGACTTCTAGTTGTGCATTAGGCGTCATTAATGGCTGCGCGTCATGCTATACGAAATTCAGGATTTGAGTTCCCTTCAAGTCATCCCCAAAAATCTGCATTCCTCTTCGACTGTACTTTTCCATTGTTGCTTAGGGTGCCCCAATCGTCTAGTTAATTGGGCAACTTGATTTCATTTCATACGCAGCTTCAAGTTTTTCTGAGAGACTGTCTCTGATTCACAGACTTCTCAAAATCGATTAATATCAAATAATTGATTTGGTTTTACATATATTCGACTGATTATACTGCATTGGTGTAGTCGATGTTGGAGGATCGAGGATCGATCAATTTCGTTGTCAAGCGTTAAATCAGATATTCTTTCAATCCATCGTCCGGTTTCCTTTTTCGGACAGTCAAACAATCGTTCCGCACTTCAAAACTTGAGCGTTAAGCTCTGTTTTTTCATATGACCTGTTTAATTATGCATTCGAAGGAAGTGCTGTGCTTCGTTTGGTTCATGCAATCCCTTTCTTACTTCAAAATTCCAATCGGTATTCGGAATGACGCATTATGAACTCCTTAGCATTAATATTCTCATTAAATAAATACCCTATGCCTATATGAGTAAGCCAACAAGTAATGTAAGGAACCTTACTAAAGCCTAATTGCGCATCTGTTCCCTTTCGCTTTAAAGAAAATTACGAACGACGAATAAAAGAAAAATTGTATGCAAATCAGTTAGACGTATACAAACCTTACAATGTCTACATAGTATTCCTTGTTTGGGTTTTCACAAATCTTAATCAGCTAACCCCAAATACGAAATTCTATAATTCATATGTGCATTCATACATTCCCGTCACGTTCTCTCAATTAAGGAAAATCTTAATTTAAATTTTTTTTTAACCAAACCTTGTTTGTGTCATTTCAGGAGCCAGACTCATGGGTAGCCGTCCACCACTTGCAAACACAGTCGGGAATTCTCGATCCCGACGATTGTTTGCGCGACGTAGCCGACGATCGAGAACAAATTCTAGCCAGTTTCGAAGATTCCGGTCCAGATCCTGGTGTACCACAAGGAGGAGGTGATGGAGCTAGTGGCAGTTCATCTGTAGGCACTGGCAGCCCTGACATCTTTCGTGATCCAACAAATACAGACGCCACAACAGGCAGTAATCCAAACGCAACGATACCTCACATTGAGGTAACAAGTACAACAGCAGGTCCAATGACCGGTTTAGGTCTGCAAGTACGTCGAAGTAGTGATCCAAATCTATTAGCATCGTTAGCAAATCAATCGGAAGCTAATAAACGTTGGTCAGCGGCAGCTCCAGCTTGTAGAGGTGATTCTCCAGAACGAACAATGGATAAAGTTGTGTTTTTGTCACCGCAATGGGAAGAAGAAGACGACGTTGCTCACCATTCACCTCAGCCACAGCAAACTTTTGCACGATCAGGCCGTTTGTCAATGCAATTTCTGGGCGATGGCAATGGTTACAAATGGATGGAAGCAGCTGAAAAACTACAAACGCAAAACTACTCTACCAAATCTCTGCCGCGTGAAACGGGCAAACGTAAAGAACCGCTAGGGCAGGCCTACGAATCAATTCGAGAGAAGGACGGTGAGATGCTGTTGATAATAAATGAATATGGAGGTCCCCTAGGTCTCACAGCAATACCTGATAGTGAATATGGGGGATTATTAGTGCAGCACGTTGAAGTGGGTAGTCGAGCAGAACGAGGCCGTCTAAGGCGAGGTGATCGAATACTCGAAATCAATGGAACAAAGCTGATAGGACTTAGTGAAGGAAAAGTACAAGATCACCTAAGAAGATCGTTGGAGTCATCTGAGCTACGAGTGCGAGTCATTCGTGGTGATAAACTGGGTAAACCAAGCAGACGAGACTCAAAAGTCGCCGAAATGATTGAAGCTGAAGAGAAAGCTTCTTCGGCAGGTACCAAAGTTGCAACTGTTTCACCGACACGAAAATCACATACTGCTCCAGTTGGGACATCATTACAAGTAGCCAACACCCGGAAACTTGGAAGAAAAATCGAAATCATTCTAAAGAAGGGCCCACATGGACTTGGTTTTAGTGTAACTACAAGGGATAACCCAGCAGGTGGACATTGCCCAATTTACATAAAAAATATTCTGCCCCGTGGAGCAGCCATAGAAGATGGAAGACTGAAGCCTGGTGATCGGTTGCTCGAAGTCGACGGGCTTCCAATGACAGGCAAAACACAATCAGATGTTGTGTCGATTTTAAGATCAACACAACCAGGTGCTACTGTAAGAATTGTAGTTTCGCGGCAGCAAGAATTAGTAGAAGTTGACGAAAGAGAAATCGTAAGTTGTTTTTGTGAAGAGATCATTTGATTTGTCTTTCCAAGTTTTAACCGTTTTTGTTTTTGTTTTTAAAGAACTTCTCAGAAGAACAAGAACTAGCTACAAGCACACCACCAAAGCCACCACCTCCAGTGCTACCAACAAGTGGGCACGACGTTAAGAAATCCAGTAGCTCAAGATCACTATTTGAGCAACACCAACTGCAACAGCAAGCCCAACTCAACGAATCTCAGCACTTCATCGATGGTGGAAGTGAATCGGCTGCTTCAAGCGTATGTTTTTATTTTCAGTTCTAAATTGTTTTGTACTTATTTGATGTCGTTCTTTACAGGATAGCCTTCAGGCCGGTATTGCTTGGCGTAGTCGCGAGGTTCTAACACTCCACATCCCAGTGCATGATACAGAGAAAGCTGGTCTTGGTGTAAGTGTCAAGGGGAAGACAAATTCTTCAAATTCATCGAGTGGCAGCAATGGATCTGTAAAGCACGACGGTGACTTGGGAATATTTGTTAAAAATGTAATCCACGGTGGTGCCGCATCTCGCGATGGTCGCCTACGAATGAACGATCAATTGCTTAGTGTAAACGGTGTCTCTCTGCTTGGTCAGAGTAATGCTGAAGCAATGGAAACTCTACGTCGTGCCATGGTTAACACGCCGGGCAAGCATCCAGGAGTCATAACACTTTCTGTCGCAAGAAAAATTACCAGATCACATAGTTCCGGTGATATTCTTGAAAATACCAATGATAGTTCAAATACTAGTGAAAATTCTGGAGCTACAGTTATATACCTCAGTCCAGATAAAAAGGATAATCGAGATATGAATCGGTAATTAGAGATTATTTTTTTTTTACATTCGAGAAATGAATTGATCACAAGTTCTGTTTACAGATGGAGCAATCCCGTGTTAGATCGCTTAACCGGAGGCGTTTGCTCATCGAATTCGAATCAAAATCGCCGTCCACCGCCTCCACTGTCGAATACAGTTCCACATGGGCTACGTAATGATAGCTATTATATGGCAACAAATGACACATGGTCGCCGGCGCTCCAACCATCACATATGCAGCATATGGGTCATGTAAATAACTCGGTGTTGATAGAAGACGATCCAGAGCCAATGTCACCGTAAGTAGCTGTGTTTTGTTATCAGTGGAAGTGAAGTCATAAAAGTCTCAACATGAACAAGAGTGATGCTGTTTGTTGTACGTTGATCGTGGTCATATTTTTTATTTTGTGATTTACGATCGTGCGCTACTTTTCTGTTTGCTTGGAAACTTTGAATGTTTACAAAGCAAACAACGGCATTCGTCACGTTGAGAGCATTGTCACATGTGATAAGCTCTGCGTGACGTCATGATGAAACGGAACCCAGACCAAATTTTTATAATCAATATAAAATTTTATTTTATTTTTTTATAGAAACCTAACCCATCGTCCCAATGACTCAGTCAGCACACAACAAAGTACCACATCGAATGGCGGTGTTAACTTTGATGCCACATATTCATCTCAATTAAGTCTGGAAACAAACAATTCCGGTGCTGAGCATTTCAGTCGCGATGCAATCGGCCGACGTTCCATATCGGAAAAACATCATGCAGCATTGGATGCCCGCGAAACAGGGACATACCAACGAAACAAGAAATTACGAGAAGATCGCGAAAGAGAACGTCGTTTACAATTAACTAAATCCGCAGTTTTTGGTGGTTCAGTAGAGTCTATATCTACGAGAATAGCAAATGCCAATCATCAAATGGCAAGTGGTAAACATCCCCAAACTGATTTACGATCAGAAGCATTAGATCAACTTGGAGAACTAGGACCATCTTTAGGCTTGAAAAAATCCTCCAGTCTTGAGTCTTTACAAACAATGGTGCAAGAAATTCAAATGTCTGATGAACCAAGAGGTCCAAGTGCTTTACGAGCGCCCCGCGGTCGTGGACGAGAGGATAGTTTAAGAGCGGCTGTTGTGGAAGAACATGATAAAAGCAGTAAAGTCTACCAATTTAAAATCTTCTTCCCAATCTAATTTTTTGTTATTTCTTTGTAGAACCTCGAAAGCACTGGCTGCTTGAGGAAGCCGATTCGGAAGGTGGTTTTCCAAATCGCAATGGTCCTTTCCAAAGTTCGCTAAACGATGGCAAACATAAAAGTCGTGCAAAGAAGCCCAGTATACTACGTGGCATTGGTCATATGTTTCGTTTTGGAAAAAATCGAAAAGACGGTGTTGTACCGATGGATGCACCAAATGATTATACAATGAGTAGTCATTTAGGACCACAGTTGCCACCTCCAAATGGATCAATACCAACGGCTGCTTTAAGTATTGATAGAGGGGGGAAAATTGCACCGCCTATTTATCAACCACCACCACCGCCACCTCCAACAAATAGTAGTGGTCAGAGCAATACATCATCGAATGCTTCATCATCTACTGCAATTCATCATAATGATATATTCAATCATCGATATCAGCATTATGCAAATTATGAGGATCTGCAACAGCACCAGTTAAGGTAAGCTAAAAATGCTCATTCTCAAATCACCATTTATCCATTTGAAGCACATTGTAACACTAAATCATGGGTTTAGATTATGTGGTGAGTTCGAACTGCCCATCATTGACAAATAATTATGAAAACAATATCAACTTCATCTTTTGGGTTCTGCTTCAAAATTAGAATAGAAAAATCCAATTGTCTCAATCCATCTTGTTAAAAGCTTAATGGGGGCCACTCTGTCATCATTTACCTATAAATGCGTCGGCAGTCTTTTTTTTCTGCTTAAGCAGTTGTTACAACAACTCTGGCATTTGAGCCAAACTTTTCACTAACAGCGACGACATACTGGGTTGAACGAAGCTCATAACGATGCACACAACTGACTCAGTCGGTTACACTCCCAGCTTCTTTAAATTAAGTCATTATGTTGTTAGTTGTTTTGTTCTGTTGGCCTCTTTCCACTTGAGCGCGCCAATCTTAGCTATAGAAGCCGACATTTTCCAGCCGTTGTGATGAAATCAACTCTCACGTAGTAAAAAAGAACGCATTCTGGACGCTACATGCTTTCAAAATTTACATCGAACCAGGATGTTAAGGGTCTTATACAGTGTTTTCACCCTGGACTTGTTTTTCAGAAAAAAAAAAAACGAATTGTGGAGGTGTGATTGTTTGCTTTGTCTGTAGAGTAGTGTAATTGTTTGAATTCACATGACCCATAGAGTAGACTGGTGGTTTTGAGTTGCTTTAAAAATGGTTCAAGTTTACTAAATTTGTGAGGCCAAGAGTCAGTCTTCAAGCTCGTCGTGTTTGGATCATCTCAATAATCAAGAGTTTCCTGATAGCTATGCATTTGTGTGGTTTAACATTTTACCTTGTGCCTCTTATTTGAACGTCGTTGGTTTGGATTCGAAGACGATTTTCTCTGAACATATCGAAACAAGCTCGCCTTTGTTGTCTCTTGTTTTTCCCCCTATGAATTTTAATCTCGTTTTCTTCATCAATCGATAAAGACGATATGCTGATCCTTTCACAGATAAGTGTTAATCTATTATTATGCACAAAATTTGAATCTGTCCTACAAAGTCACACCAACTGCCATGGGTTATCGCCTGTCTGGATCTCTTTTGTATATTTTCATAATATGGTACAATAGCTTCACCGATCAGTAGTTGCTAGAATTGCTCATGTCGTCTTTCAGTTTATTCAATCTTTTTTCGCATTATCGCTCCATCACTACCACTGCACAAAGTCTTTGCACTGATCTGTTGTTTTACATGCCTTTCGTGCTAAGTTATTTATCTTGGTTAAAGACATTTATGAACCATTCCTGGAATTTCGGCACTAAGTGTTGACTGATAGTTTATTCTCTCGGCTATGCCGGTTGTCCGTTTATTTATGAAGAGTGCAGTGGCCCAAAATTACTTCAGAATCATTTACTTTTTCGCGCTCGCACGATATATAGCTGGCTTCTAGATCCACTTCTACATTATGGTATTAAATGCAGCTGTTGCTTAAAAACAATATGAATGAGGTATCTGTATGTTCTCCAACCAAGTTTAACGTTTCAAATCGATTTCTCCATGGTAGACTCCGTATTCGTAGTTTGGTTCTTCGTCAGGGGCGTTCAAATCTGCACTGTTGCAGATTGCTCACTGCCTACTTGGGGTGCGCAAGCGTTAAAAATATTCCAAGTTGCTTGTTACATTATTAGGTTTTGGTATCTGAGTCTTACTTTTTTTCTTTAAATTAAAAAAAAATTATTAGGTCAACTTTCATTTGTTTTATTTACAATTAACAAAGGAAAATGTGCTTTAAATGGTTCAAACATATACTATATATTTTTTTTTAGTTTTCAATTTCTTTTTCGAGTGCCTTCCCTTAATCTCTTCATTTCTTTTCACACAACACAACTATAACAAATCTTTTTTTTATAATATTTTCATTTGCACTGTTTTTTTTTTTTATTCATTATTTCTCTTAAAAAAATATATATATATCTTTCAAACCAAATAGTGATGAACCAAGTAAGGATGTTTTGTCGGAATCTACATTAGAATGCATGCGGCAACAAGTAATTCGACAACGAAATAAGGTCGAAGCGGAGAGGTAATATTTCATGCGAAAAAGATCAAAACAAAATAACGTGTTGCTAGCTTTTTTGAATTGTTTTTTTTTTCTTATGATTTGCATTTGCTTTTTTGTGTAGATAATATTGTTTAAATAATTCGATTAAATAACATTTTTTTATGTAAGGAATTCAGTTCTTAAGCATGTTAAGAAGCTGTTTCAATGTTTCTTTTTTTTCATTTAAAAACTTTAATGTAAATTTTCAAATTCTGTCGTATAAATAATTTTAAAAGTTTCCTCACGCTTGAAATATATTTTTTCCCTTAAACTTAAGTTGTATCTGATCTTTCTTCATACAGTATTTTTTTTTCCAATCTAGAATAGTTTTTAATTAGGCATGGAGTGCAATTGTGTTATCGAAAACTTTTTATATACATTTGATGATTTTTTTTGAAATTGTAAATTAAGATAATTCTTTATTTAAAGTAGCTAACTGGTTTTTCTATAAGAAAAAACAAATCGAAATTTGAATCACGAATCTAAACGTGGGTATATTATCTCCGTGGCAGTTTCAAAGCGATGTCAGTGTCATGACAAGTGTTGTTAAGTAATAGTCCCGGTTATCATTAGCTTGCAATAACTCTGTACAGGAAGATATATATAAAGATTAAAACAGGCTACTATTCTACAGCTACTTCATTGCAGACACTCAAACACTAAATTAAATTTCTGTGGGGATAAAATGTCTCCTTTTGAAACATAGCGTCACGCGTTCAGACAGTAAGTTTTCTGCGCCCTCATCAATGGATGGATACATCTTCTTTCCCCATCTTTTTATCATTAAATTTATTGCTGAATTCGTGATGCCGTAGAAAAGCTCTTGGAACTCTTAACGGATCAGCTAAAACTGTTTTAGCCAGTTCATCGACTTTTTCGTTACCTTCAATACACATTTCTTTTGGATAAGTTCTGAAAAGTATTAAAGCTATGTAGCATCGATTTGAAGTTAATCAAGTTTGAGCTCTACACTTTCAGTGCTGCTTGACTGTGCTTGAGGATCTGGACGGTATATTATTCCAAAAATGTTTCTGATTCAGGAACGTGGCAGAAACACATGCTTGCATGGCTTAAAGCTCATCTTGAAAGCTAATGGGACTTATTCCCATTGGCCTCGCAAACGTTCGTAATTGAGCCTCAGATACCTGCATCTAATTCATTACTTGTTACCTTTAAAGTTTTATGTGGAGTTTTGAAAGTCCCATGCTTGTAAATTTGATATCTCTAAAATGCTTGTAAATTTGTTTTCTCTTATTCTTTTATAAACCCAGGTTTAATAACATACCGATATTTTCTCTAATCCAAACTTCTTCATATTTGCAAGATTATGCTGCATTCTGTTATCCGTTATAACTTGTTCCTTACAAAAAAATGTGCTGCCTATCTTGAGCTTGGGTTTCACATATTTTTCTAGCGACAATTTTTCTGTCTGACTGCGAAATACTGGTCATCATTGCCATTAACTAATCCACTGAAGTTAATTTCATCATTGACTGTTAGAGATTTGCATTTTTGGCATGATCCGTTTACATTCAAGTAAGACTTCCAAAAATCATATTTGGAGTAGAACTTCTACGTGGCTTCGATGGACTACCTTTCTGGGTTTCTTTTGTAGAAGTCCATGTTCCGTCTGTCTTTTTTGTTTATAGTATTCGCTGGCAGCGAACCGCCTTGTATGCCTCCTAATTTGTTGTGCCCAGTTGATTTTACTAGGGGTGATAGAGTAAAATCCAGTGTATTTAATAATTTTATGAAAGTTCATTGATTTTCTGCGCATAGTTTTGGAAACGTAGAAGCAAAGAACAGTACTTTCTTGGTTTCAGTTCGAGAAATTCTCTTTGGTTATTGGTTACAACAATATAACAATCCGCTCCTCAAAGCGTTTAGTCATTCAGAATACTTTGTTCCCATAGATGTTAAGGTTATGACTACATTTCGTCCCAAAATTGATTAAGAAAAGTCTGATTTTGGAGCTGGTATCGTGCATGCCTTATAATTCTGCTAACGATCTTAGCTTTATCGTTTATCCAGTTCTCTGTCACATTAGGGGACAACCTTACCGAAAATTATGGGGTTTTACCAAAGCTTTAATAAGTAATATTCTCGAATTCATAGAAAAAGGAAAGAATTTTTTGGTCCAAGCGGCTTCCGACAAAAAATATAAAAGCGGTCGTAGTTTGTAAAAATTTTTCAAAAATAAAACATCTTATTTATCGCTTTCATTACAGAATACCTGTATCAAAACCAGCTCGAATATTTTTAAACAAAAAAGCTCTAAAAACTCTTATATCTTGCTCCACCTGAAGTATGGTTTGAACTGATTTTTAAATTATGTATTGTACATAGTTCTATTCCGCCGATATCCCTCGAAAGCATGAGTCGAAAAATTACTCAATTAGTGAACTAAGTTTATGAATTATTAGGTATAACCAAAAAAAAAATAGTTTCCAGAGTCCATTATGTCAATTATGCTGCGACAGTGCCCCTTCAATGTATTTTTCAGCTGAAGTTGTCTTTGCTTGCTCTGGATTAGTACTTGACTACTCAAAGTTTTTATTAATATCTCTTAGAGAAGAGCACATATTTGTATATTTGTATATAAACCTTTGAAATTCAATATAAAAAATTGTATTCTGTGTATATCGACACATGCCATTTAGCAACTCTCCTTCTTTTTGCTTATAAATGCTTTTCCGCATTTTATCTATCTGTTTCCCCTTTTTCAATTTTTATTTTCATTCAAAACTTATTCCCAATTCCTCTTCTGTTTTATTTCTAGTCGTCGTCATCAGCACTATCATTCCCAACGTAGTACCCGAAGTCCCGAAGTAAACATTCATCAATCGCACATAGGTGGTCCGTCTAGTACACGCCCCGCATCCAGCTATTACGAGTATGAAACTGTGCAGCATACCGTCTCTCGTAGCCATAATAATGCCCAAAAGCAACAACACAACTTAAATAATAATATTCCAACAATAGCCGAACAAAAACAACAGCAACAACGTCATTGGAAAGCGGCCACCCTAAATGGCTTTAGCCCGACCACACTCAACAGTAGCGGACGCAGCCGAGGACCATTTGTTACACAAGTAACAATACGTGATCAAACACATTTACAAAATTCATCATCTTCGAATGCAACTGGCCAACAACCAACATACCAGCAAGTTCATAAATCTCATCATCAAAGTGCGCAGCCGCACGCTTCTAAAGTGTGACTATAGGCGTCCAAGGCCTTCGATCTATTAACGAAGTGCCACCATTATTAATCGAAACTTGAATAAATCAACAAAAGCAAAAAATAAAATCAAAGAACTACTTAAATTAACCTTTGGAGACTGCTAACCAGATTATTAAGGATTAAGAGAAAATTTTAAATTATCTCCTTCAAGTTATAGAGAAAAATATATATATATATGTATGTATACAAAATGTATAATTGTATATCAAGCATGCTATAAAACATTCGTATATTGTATTATTAAAAACATGAAAAACCAATTTATACATAAAGAATCGTATACACGAACATATTCCCAGGCAGGTATTGGAATACCTGTGATTTAATTCAGTATTGTTTAATTTTTAAAAGAAAAATGAAAATAAATTGTAAGCACTAAAAGAAAAATAATTGTATGCTTTAGGTTCATCCGTATTATTCTCCTTTTGTATCTGCAAATAATCATTTCCAACCTATTTTTCATCTAAATTCATTTCACTTGTTTCATATGTAATTTATATTAAATTAAATTAACACCAAACAACACATTAAGACCGTTTATTTAAAAAAACAAAAAAAGACACTTGTTATAACAAACTGTGATTTATTAAGTGTGTGAGCAAAAGCAAAATAACAAAACAAAATCAAAATTATCCTACGAAACGAAACGAAACAGATCCACAACGATCGTTTTAAATCGTTACTAAACAAATTAAGACACCAATCTATTTGTTTCATATTTTTAAAATAACCTTCTACTTAATATCAATTTACGGAGAAATTTTTTTTTTTAATTTGTATTTTCATCAAATTTATAATAGATGTGTAAATTTGGTACTTGAAAAGGAAGTGATTTACACTGAAGTTTGCACAGTATTTAATAAATAAAATAAAAATAAAACAATCGTACTTATTATTTTTATTTGTTTTATGTTTTAATTTACAATTATATTGTATTGTATTGTTTCATATTTTTTCAGTGTAAATAATATTTGTATTTCATTATATTGTCCATTATAACATTTAATACAAAAACAAATGCAAATTGTATGCAGTGTTTAAGTATAAGGTACGAAAACAAAAATTAAATTTTGCAAAAGAAAAAGGATTCAAAGTAACACTTAGTTAGATGAATAAGTTTTGTGTGTAAGTTAACAATGTATCACGAAAATTGTTGTAAAGTTTCAGTTTATAATTATAATTATTATTATTATTATTATTTTTTTTAATTTGATTAAATATATTATGTACTTAACGAATATATTCAAAATATTTTCAAACAAATTGTTTTTTTTTTGTGTTTTGAGATTGTTTCATTTTTTATTCCAGAGTCTTTTGCTGAGTTTCAAGTATTTAGATCTCAGTCTCACCAATAATGCATTGAATATTAGCTTAAAAACTTGAGCAGTTTATTGGGCTACTAGCATACACCAAAGACTTTGCATAGCCTTGGCCACATGCTATATATATCATCCATTCTGTGGAGGAAACAATCGCTGATCATTGTCGGTATTCTTGGTCTAAAGCTGTAACACGAGTTTCGGCCTCATTTTTAAAATAAATATGGACTGATGACGCCGTCTTGAAATCACACCATACAGTGTACTTTTATAAGTGTAATTGAGACATCTGTATTTGTTTCACTCCACAACTAGCAAATGTTGCTTGTTTTCAACCTCATCAATCTAACAGTGAGTCTCGTCGGAACAGAAAACTG
Organism: Volucella inflata; assembly: GCA_928272305.1. Taxonomy (NCBI): domain Eukaryota; kingdom Metazoa; phylum Arthropoda; class Insecta; order Diptera; family Syrphidae; genus Volucella; species Volucella inflata. Next base: position 71,946,735 of record OV743719.1, read on the forward strand.
CAATAGTTTCGCTTAATAGTGCAAACTTTTCATCCTTGTATTTATAAACGTCGAATTATCGTTCTACTTGTGCAAATTAATTAGGCAATTCGGTTGTCGCCTTAAACAAAATTAGAAGATGTTTTAAGAGAAAATATTGGCCCATTCATAAATGCAATATTGCGCTAGAGAGCTCACAAATGCTTGAATTGATATTACTGTGAAACAGAGAATTCACAAATGTAGTTGAGCTTATCGTGTATCGTGCAGTTGTCAGAATTGCATTGCATACTTGTTATTATTGTATTTTCCGTGTGCTAATTAATTTTGAGCTAGCTTTCTTAAAATGTCCCTTCGTTTCCTTTTTTGTAATGTAATGGTTGACAACAATCTGTCATATTATTTTTTTAAAATAACAGCGATCAATGTTAATTTTATTTTTACGCAGTTTTTCATTCATAAGAATGAGAAAGATGACGACACCAAGGATGCCTTCTATGAGCTCCTCAACAAGACCTACGAGCAATGCCCTAGCTATGACATTAAAATTGTCCTCGGTGATTTTAATGCAAAGCTAGGAAGAGAAGGTATCTTTGGTGGAACAATCGGAAAATATAGCCTGCACAACACCACCTCCGATAACGGATTCAGGCTAATCGACTTTGCGGCGGGGCGAAACATTATCGTGGCTAGCACGCGGTTCCCACATCTCGACATACACAAGAGGACTTGGAGAACTCCTGATCAATCAACAGTCAACCAGATTGATCACATTGCGATCGACGCAAGACACTCATCCAGCATTATGGATGTCCGTACGTTCCGAGGAGCCAACATCGACTCGGACCATTACCTTGTTGTAGCCAAGGTACGGTTGCGGATATCCCGAACTACGCCAAGACAAACTAATGCTGTGAGAAAATTCGACGTCAGACGGCTACAATCGCAAGAGATCGCCAAGTCCTTCTCCGATCGAGTGTCTCTTAATCTCTTAAGAGGTCCAATGCCGCCAGCATCAAGCATCGAAGACCATTGGAAACACTGTCAAAACGCCATCAGAGATGCTGCTTCTGGTGTGCTGGGTTTCACTCTTCCACCACAACGAAACCCCTGGTTCGATGATGAATGCCGGCAAGCACATGCAGCTAAGCAAGATGCATATAACGCGGCGCTGCTTAGAAAGACCAGAGCTGCTCATGAGCTCTATGAGCGGAAGAGGAGAGACGAGCACCGGCTTCTCAGGAGGAAGAAGAAAGAGCATGAGAAGCGCGCGTTCGAGGAAATTGAGAGATGCTACTCCAGGAATGAGGTTCGGAAGTTTTACCAAAAGGTAAAAATAACATGCCGCGGAAACAAACCCCGAACCGAAGCCTGTAGAGATGAACAAGGGAACATCGTAGTAGAATCGCAGTCGATGCTGAGGATTTGGAAAGATCATTTCTGCAGACTGTATAACGGCGATGACGGACCAAATACCGCTGTCAGGCAGAATCAACCTTTCAACCTGGACGATGATGACCAACAATTCCGTCCACCCGACCTGGATGAAGTGAAGATAGCCATATCGAAGCTTAAGTCCAACAAAGCTGCTGGAGCGGATGGCCTGACTGCCGAGCTCTTCAAAGCGGCAGGCGATGACTTGGTAAGGAGCATACACCAACTCATCTGTAAAATATGGTCGGACGAAAGTATGCCCGATGAATGGAACCTCAGCATTGTTTGTCCAATTCTCAAGAAAGGAGACCCTCTGAACTGCGCCAACTACAGAGGCATCAGTCTCCTTAACATCGCATATAAGATCTTATCCGCCGTATTGTGTGAACGCCTGAAGCCGTTTGTCAACAACCTGATAGGTCCATATCAGTGTGGCTTCAGGCCAGGAAAGTCCACCATCGACCAGATATTCACACTACGGCAGATCTTGGAGAAGACCCATGAGCTTCAGATCGATACCCACCACCTATTCATCGATTTTAAGGCCGCGTATCGCATGTATAGAGACGAGCTATATAGAGCAATGTCTAGTTTTGGCATCCCTGCCAAACTCGTCTGTCTGTGCAGGATGACGATGGAGAATGCACGCTGCTCCATCAAGGTCGGTAAAGATCTCACCGAGACCTTTGATGTCCAGAAAGGATTTAGACAAGGCGATGCGCTGTCATGCGATTTTTTCAACAACATACTTGAAAGAATAGTGCTAAACTCACGAGCAAACACAAGACAAGACTATCTTTCAAAAGTCCGTCCAACTACTCGCATACGCCGACGATATTGACATAATCGGGAGAAAGCAGCGTGATGTCAGTGGCGCTTTCGCTAGTATTGAGACGGAAGCGGCGAAAATAGGTTTAGCGGTCAATGAGGGCAAGACCAAGTATATGCTGTCAAGCAAAAAGGACAACCAACACCGACGTCTCGGACAGAACGTCACCCTCGACAGATATTACTTTGAGGTAGTTAAGGACTTTGTCTACCTAGGCTCCGCTATAAATACAGACAACGACACCAGCGCTGAGATCAAGCGAAGAATAACTCTTGCCAACCGCTGTTTCTTTGGGTTAAGAAGGCAATTGAGTAGCAAAGCCCTCTCTCGGACAACAAAAGTCACCCTTTATAAGACTTTAATAATCCCGGTCCTGCTCTATGGCGCAGAGGCATGGACATTATCAAAAATGGATGAGGGTGTTCTTGGTTGCTTCGAGAGAAAAATTCTTCGGGCGATCTTCGGTCCCGTCTGCATTGACGGTGAGTGGAGGAGGAGATACAACGACGAACTGTATGGACTGTACAGCGACATGGACCTAGCCAGAAGAGTGAAGATCCAAAGACTGAGATGGCTGGGTCATGTAGAGCGCATGGCCACCAATGCTCCGGTCCGAAAAGTCTTCGAATCCGCCCCGAGGGACAGCGCAGTAGAGGAAGGCCAAGACTCAGGTGGCGCACGCAAGTGGAAGAGGACCTCAGCCAACTTAGCGTGCGAAACTGGAGACAGCTAGCCAGGGATCGAGCTAGCTGGAGAAGCTTGTTGACTGAGGCCCAGGTCCACCCCGGACTGTAGCGCCACCTAAAGTAAGTAAGTTTTCATTCATAAACACTTGACATGTGCTCCTAAAGAACATGCTTTGCAGAAGGCTTAAACTTGAATAACATGCAATAGAAATAAATTATCTTGATGGAGAACTATTATTTCTATTTGGGACATATTATGTCTTGTCTTCGGACTGTGAACTGATTTGAATATAGTATTTTAATTACACCCTGGGGTGCCAGCACGTAACTTGATACAATCGATTTTAGTCGATACAATCGAGCATGGGCAGCCACTAATTTGGTTCAATCGACTGTCCTCGATTGTATCGTCGTAGATGGTAGCACACAAACTTGAAAATGACGTTTGAAACAAAACTTTATACCCGACAGCAAATACTTACCGCTGACAGCAATTTTTGTGGAAAAAAATGGAAAATAAGCAAAACATGGCAGTGAACAAAAAACAAATAGATATATTGACGAATTTCATATGAGACCACCACTATTTAGCCAGAGGAATTTTAAAAACAGCGCAAGGTTGAAAAAATAGTAGTTTTCTATGGGAATAGCTGTCTAACTCCAACATTAATTTGGTAACTCCCACTGGCTAAGAGACTCAATGTTGCATAAAGCTGCAAAACTGGTGGTATTTGAGTTGCTTCTTATTTTTTATGGAATTTTTGAAGAGTTAAGAATCATAAGGAAACGGTCCCACAAAATTAAAAAAAAAAACGGCATTAAGTTTTTCAATGTCATCAATGTAATTCGTTTATTTCTGAATTCACTACTCCAATGGATTTCTATTATCTCTTAAAGCTCTTCTATTGATTTTAAAATTAGAGGCTTCCCCATCTTTACTTTCCGAATCAAAAAATATCATCATTTATTTTTACTTTTCAAATTAAATATCTATTTGAGATTTGACATTTAACCTAGAAAGTTCACAACGATTTTTTTAAGCAGAAGTCACAATTAAACTCGTTTCAAGTTACGTGCTGCCGAAATTTATTTGTTTCGAGTTGACTGACGATCAACACTCCTCGATTGTATCAAGTTACGCGCTGGCACCCCTGCTTTGATAGAGTTCATCGCCTGCTTTTTTTTGTTAAACAGCAGTTAGGATGTTATTGCTAGCATCACTGAGACCTATGACAACATTTGGCACACAGAGACAGGGATAGGCCAAGTTTTACAGTTGGCAATCTTTTTCGAAGCTTTTTTACATTTTCTGCGCTTGATCTTTCAGGGGAGCATTACACTACACAGAAACGAAAGATCTGAAACTTAAATTTTAAAATTTTAAAATCAGAGCTCTATTATGTTAAAGCACACGTGCGTATTGAGGAAATATCGCGGCCTTACACTGCCAAGAGCTAAAACAATTAAACGTTGAGTAACCAAATTCAATGAAAATTGTAGATCGGCATCGTTTAAATCAAAAAAAGTAAGATCCACTTCGAAGTACTCGTAAGAAGACCATTGATGCTGTAAAAACAAAAACAGAAACTAAAAATCTTCGTTGCACACAACAGTTTGCCTCGCATCTATCGACTATGTCGAAGATATTAAAGCTTGATTTTTAGAATTTCTTATACAAGATGCAAATTGCTCGAAAATTATTATTGGCGCTTGCTAAGTCGCATCATGTTCAATACACCCGAACCATTGAATATATTATGCCTGCTGGTGAAGCAAATTTTAAAAATTTTAAAATCTTGTAATCATGGCTGACGAATCTCAGCTTACGCTGTATATTTTCCTTAAAATTCACCAAAAATTATCGATACCGACTAATGCAGTGTATATCCATGGTCGAGGGTTCAAAAATTGACCTCAAAACTAGGTGACATTACGTAAGGCAGTCGCTCCGTGAGATGGACGAAGAGCAAAGCAGCCTTTTTAATCATATTTTCGAGCATTTTCAGCTGTATTTAAATTATAACAACACGTATGTTAGCTGCAGTTCACCTTAGAGCATTCCAAGCCTTCTCTTTACATCGTCATAAAGAAAGAAGTCACAATATGTTAAATCGCTTCGAAAATTGACATAAACTGCCACTTATGTGATATAGAAACGGCCCACATCCACACATATAAGTTCCGGTCAAAAAAATCATTGATAATGATTAAATAGCGCAATTCCTCTGAAAAGACATTTCACGACAACCATTCGATGATTTTCTGGGCATCAAATGCTCATTCACAAAGTCTGAAAATTTAAAACGTGGCTTATGTCCATAATTTTTCGGTAAATTTTTTGTTAAGTTTCGTTTCCAAGTTAACGACGCTGCTAAGGTCGGCACGCTTAAGATCTTGCATCAGTGAAACCTAAATGGCTTTATTCATAATTTGACCTAAACAGACGTAGCCTAATCTTTAAGCCAATAGCATTGTTTCTCCATATTTTGTTTAACACGCCGAACCCAAATGAGGTGAGTTTATAAATGTCAGCATTTTTATCTTTGAACATTTTCACATTTTTTGCTGAGTTTTTGGAACGCACTAAAATCCTCATACTTTTTCTGCAGCCACAATTAAAATGCTTAACTGAACAATTATGTCGATTTGTAAGGTACCTTACAGAAATCACGGTTTACGATATCACCTCAGCAAAATTGAACTTGTCGATTTTCCGGAGTGCCGACTCTGTCTTGAAGATGAAGAAACAGCTGAATTCATTTTATGTGACTGCCCAGGCCTCAACGGAATCAGACGGAATACCCTCTTCAGGGAACAACTCGACATCTCTGAAGTAAGGGATTCCTCTGCTGGGAGAGTTGCTAAGGTAGATCTCCTTAGGTCGAAGTGCTTCTTTATCGCTTCAAGCGAGTCAGAAATTCAAAAAAAAAAAAAAAACGAAATGTTGACGTTCAGAAACACAAGGGTAATAAAGATGGACTTAATTATTTCTGCAGAAAAACTGCATTATTGGACGCAATTAATATAATTCTTTGTTAGCATGATGTTTTCGAAAGCACCCTTAGCCTTGCTTATTCAAACGGCTTTATTTAAAGCATTTCCACTTCATCAGGGACGACACTTCCAAGCTTTTGGGATCACTTCGCCCTTCCTGTTAACTGTCCTACTACACTAGCCTATAATATTGAGTTAAAAGACGCTTGCTTCTCCATCCACATCAGTTTTCATTTAGCCAAGGTCCCAAACCCCGTTGGGTAACAAGCAAATGTCATTTCCATATAGTAAAGATTTCTCGATTTCCCGTGGTTAGAATATAGAGGAATTTTTTTTATAGGTACGAGTACATATTATAATATTTAGATTGGTACCGATCAATAAACAGCAAGAGCTCTACGTGTATATTCCAAGTATTGATCGATGATGACTCGCAAGGTTTTGATATTGTCTACGCGAGAAGATCCCGGTTGAAAACCTGCTTATCCGGCGTAGAGTGTAGCCTCAAAGTGGTTCTTTGTTGGGTTGAGGATTACTTAAAGTATTAATTTGTCACCTGCAGACTGCACATAATTTCCCCCCTTATTTTTGACACTTTGTGATACTTCCTTTTTTCAGAAGCCTTATTTCCCTATTCCACTCTTAGGCAAAAAAAATTTTCTAGGCTTTCTCTACCAGAGGTCGCCCTTCAAAAGCTGCTCCGTAATACCATTCGGCGCTTCCGCCTTGAACTTATTCGATGCCTGCGTTAGGGTAGTAATCTCATCTTTACTGGGAGCCTAGGTTTTGTATTTGTCTTGCTTCAAGTTCTCTTGAAGTTGCTTGAGTTTACATTGACAGCATACATTTTCAAAAACTACATTCAAACCGACTTAAAAATCGTATTTATTTATAACCTTACAAATTTCACAATCTTTTTACTGGTCTTCCGAAGTATGACTTTCCCAAGAGGCTGTCCGAAACCCTCATATTTCTGAAATACATGCAATCCTCGAACAACAGTAGCATGAACCACACCCCGTAGCCGTCGGTTCATGTAAGGATTAGCCTATTGCGAATGTAACCATTTTCATTTAGAGACTTTAGAGATTTTAAGACTACAAACCTTATTTCTAAACTCTATAATATCGGGAGAGATAAGAAATTCTTCATCTGGGTCCCAAATGCAAAAATCCGCATCATATCCTTCCTCGATTTTTCCCTTAAAGCCTTGCAAACCACACATCACAGCTTGGTTTTCGCACATGATACGACAAATATCCTCCAACCCTAAGCCATGATCCCGACAATGTGTCCAAAATATCGGTAACCCTAAAACATATAGCAAAAAGTCAGATAGCAATAGCAATTTTCCTATTTTTGTTCTTACCAAACTGAAGTGATGCAACACCTGGAAATGCTTTTATAAAATCTCCTCTAGCCTTTCCATATGTCAGACACTTATTGCCAGGAGTAGCTGGAGAATGATCTGAATTAACCATATCGATGGTCCTATTTCGAATTGAATTCCAGAGTTTTGCTTGATTTGCATTCGGCCGAATCGGTGGATAAGTTTTGAATTCTGTTCGACATTCTTCAATCTCTTCGGCAGACAAGGCGAGGTAATGAGGACAAGTCTCGACTGTAAGGTTAGGCCTATCTTTTTTACTATTTTCAACGGCAGCAACCGCCTCTGCAGCACTTACATTTAAGATATGAAAACGCTTTCTGAAATTAAATGGATATATGAAGCAGAACTTTTTTTTTGAATTCTCTTACTTTTTATATTGACCGGCCAGATCGACTATCCATTTTGCAGCGTAAACTTCCATTGATGCTGGCCGTGTTCGAAGGAAAGATTCATAGACCTTAGGTGCATCAGTATTGGGTTCTATGGGTTTCTCCATTGGCAATTCAGCGTGAAACTAATTTTAAATCATTCGAAGCCGAAACATTGATTGCTTAAGGGCAACTTACTGCAATGACTGTATCGTCGTCCACCTTTTGGAGAACGTCTTCTACCTGCTTCTGCGTCATGTGTTCAAACTCCGGCAAGCCGGTTGGACAAAGTGTAATTTGAAAGCCTATTGCTCCAGATTTCGACAATTCTTCCAAGTCACCAGCGTTTCCAGGAACTATTCCTCCCCAAAATCCTACGTCAACATAAATTTTCCCTCTAGCCGTTGTAGTTTTTGCTTTCAAATTCGTCGCATTTGTTGTTGGTGGAATAGCATTACTACAAAGTGAAAACAATTTCGTTAAAAATAGAGCAAACACATTCTGCTCGAAATTGCTTACGTTGCGCGATCGATTATTGTAGTAAATCCACCGGCAGCAGCTGCTTTTGTTGCTGTTACAAAACCTTCCCAGTCCTTTCTTCCCGGTTCGTTTATATGAACATTTGAGTCAATTAGACCGGGCATTAGGACCATGTTATCAAAATCAAAAACCTACAAATGTTAAACCGTTTTGAGGCGGTAAAAATGAATTTATTTTTTAAAAAAAAATTCTTACCGATTCGGATTCAGTGTTGTATAGATAGGAATTGACTTCTTGAGAAGATCTTAGTACTTTTCTGATCTGTCCCTCGGTGGTTACGATAATTCCTCCATGCATAAAGCCTGTACCCTTTCCAAGGTATATACGTTTGCTAAGAAAGAGGATATCCATATTTCTTTTTTACTTTTCTCAACAAAAAACTAAACTTATATAAAATTGATTTCTTCAATAGAACACTAGAATTGAGAGATATATTTAGACGCCTCCGACGCGGGATACTTTCGCCTAAACACACACGGCTCTGTGGCCGTTTCTAACATACTAGAAAGTGTAGTTTGATGAAAGAGTGATTTTTGAAAAAAATAGTTTAAATGAAGAGAAAAGCGAATTTACGGGAGAATTTTCAATTGTGTACATTTGAATTTATCTATTTGATTTGTAAATATAGAGCTAACTTCACGTGCTAGAAGCTATCCGGTTATTTTCAAACAATATGACCGAGCAACTGCACTTTTAGAAGCCCGAGAGTAATTATGATGCATTAAATGGGTGTGAGTGCGGTTGGTCAATTCTATCTTCGTATTCAAACAGCTGGGTGCATTTGTCAAAAACAACATCGTTTTTTTACACCATTCTTGTGGACTGGTGTTCTAGACAGACATGTAAGTAACCTTTTGACGAGTACGAGTATCTCCCAATTAGAGAGTCCCCTTCTTTTGTACTAGGTTTCAACCCGCCCTAACAAAGATTGTTCAATGACAGGCAATCTTAGAAAAAAAAAATAATGACACTTCAGAAAAGAACGAGAGGGGCTCACGGGCATCAGAAGCGCTGGATCGAGATCTTACAGAGGTGCTATCAGAATCGGAATTTCCACCAATAAATTAAAAGATCATGCCAAAGGCGCAAGGCCCGAACAAAAATTGTAAACTCGTAGTTTAATTACTATCGGTGCTGAGAATTTGAAAAGATTTTTTCGGCAGATTGTTGAAGGTACTTCACCACTTTATAAATTTCAAGAAATCGATTTTTTTTGCATTTTTTTAATCCTTATACTTTTAAAAATAAAAATAAAGAAGTTCTTTTCAAAATTAGAATTCTAACATAGTGAAAGTATGCACGCGCTTCCAGCAGTGCATACTTGTTGCTCAGCGAGTAAAAATTTAAACGCGTTTTTCTCGAAACTACTTTTTTCAAATGGCGGAAAGTTAATCTCCGAAACAACTCGGCCGATTTTAATGATTTTGGTCTTGTTTTGTTCGTTAAGATGTTCTGTATGACAATTCACTACATTTTGCTAAAAAAAACATAAATTAGAGCATTTATTTTTAGCAGAGTGAAGGGGTGTTTTTCAACTTATTTTTCAAACATCCACCATTTTTTTATTTTTTTGACTTCTGGCAAATTGTGGCGAATTGTCACGTAAGGAACCTCTCTTTTGAAGATGCTTATTTTTTTTGTTTCAGATTTACCAATCCTAAGATTAACTGTCCGCCATGGAACACCATTTTTTTGAGGCCTCGACTTTGACGCCTTCTGGATAGCGGGTAATGATTGGATTGGATGCTAGATGTTTCCCTGAATTAAAAAGTCTTTTATAATCTGATTTACTTTCATACAATGACAACTGGGTAAAATGCTCAGAAGTGTCGCAAAGGGCGTCAGCACTGAGGCTATTGTTGAAAATCGTTCGGACATAATTGCCGTCGATATTTTTACAATCCTCGTGTTTTAGCTCATCAACACCAAGTCGCATTTGATCGTAATATTACTTTACCTTTAAGTTACACTTTCTTTGGGTATCTTTGACTCTTGCTTGGCAATGAATAGTTTATAGGAAATGTTTAGAAAAAAACTCGTAATATCTTAGGTGTTCCTGTGCAGGAATGATATACCAACATTTACATAAGTCCTTAGAGCATTCATTCCTGCAGAACACTAGCAAGGCTATTCGTTTTCTTCTTCTTTTGGCACAGCTCTGCAATATCACAACTTTGTGTCCGCATATATTAACTATTTTTCTTTACTAACGATCGTGCACACTTATTTATATTTTAGAGTTTAAAGCTTGTCATTTGTTTACGGATATTTCAAATATTTTCTTTAACGGCATCTAGTGCTTGTTTTATTTTTAAACTGGATGTGCTGAAGTTCTTATCTTATCTTATCCGGCACAACGTCTGCAATTTATTTAGCTGTATCACGTTAATCAGCGTTCTATGGTAAATGTGCTTCGTGCGCTAAGAGCAACGCTATACTATCAAAGTTTTAAGCCAATTTTCATTAGTAGGTAATATGCGACATCTAGCGATGGCTGTGATTAATCGATTCGGCACCGTTCTCAACATCTTGGCTTGTTATATGCAACAACTTGAGGTAAAAATATTGGTTTAAAAGCATACAGACTTAATTTTCGAAACGCTTCAAGAATAATTACTGTTTTTAACAAGTATTTAGTTTATATGTAAAACAGCCGAAGCTGCTATTACATCCTCACAAATCACACCTTTAAGATTTTTACTACGTAAAATGCAAATTCCACGTGATAAACCGGCTACGATTGAGGAATTGGATGCCAACATTACTCAAGTCATTGGTTAAACACCACTCGTAATCGTCGAACGAACTTCAGAATAGACCATTTTAGCGCAATTACGGCCAACATTTGAAAGAGGAAGCCCCCAAAAAAAAATCACCCTTTTCTTCGACTATACGTTTCTCAGTTGGGTTTAAAAATCCGGTATTAAACGGTGACTTTTGAGTCATGACTCTGTTTGACAGTGCTCTTTTAATTTCTTATTCTGTGAGGCGCGTGCTTTACACGGAGACTTTTGAGTACACGACTTTTTTTGACAGCTCTCTTTATTCCTTCTTTCGCTTTAAACACAAACGATTCGCTCTCTTAACAAAAATTTTGAATTTTTCTCTAATTCCTTTCGCCAAAAAATTTCTTCCGTTTTTTTTGCAAACCACCCTTCCTGAGGAACGAATAGAAATAAACGAACAAGGAGAGAAGAAAAGTCAAAGAGAGTCATTGAAATTTTGCCCGACGACTTTTGCACTTGTGTGAGTCGTGACTGAAAAGTCTCCGTGTAATACCGGACTAAGGACTGAATACTGGAGATTTCGATGGAACTTCCTTGCTTTTGTTTAAACTTTTTTATTGGATGATTTAGCTGTTAACAAAACTTCGGTCGCAGTACTCTTGTATTGTTTCTTAACGAATATTAATTTACTTGAACTTACAATCTATACGAGAGAATCATCTGGCGCCTTTTAGTACGAGTGCATTCTTAAGTCTTTTTTGGATCACTCGGTTATATACGTCAGCTGTGACTGTCTCTCACTGGCTAAAAAAAACTTGAGGCCGATATTCCCTCGTGCAAAAATTCCCATACTGCTGTTTTGTGGCATTGCAAATTTTTTTGATGGCATTTAGTACGGTGGGGACCCGAAATAAGGCTTTCTTTCGCTTTGTGAATTATTTCCCTTTGGCACCCGATATACATGTATAAATCAATTGCCATCCTTAGAAGTTTGAAATGACTTAAGTGGACACATTTGACCCAATGGTATTGATCCTATTATTTTCAATGTATAGTACGAGTAGTATAACATTTTTGTGTTTATCCGCTCACCCGACCTCGCCGTTACGCTAAGGAAGTATCAGACAGGCGCCTTACAGATTTCTGTGTTGCGTAGCATCATTTGCAAGCAAAATGTATTTTAACTCCCTTTCCGTAGAATTTAGCCGATCAAGCGACTTCGTCACTCCGCTAATGGTATGTCAACAAGTGTTATGTATTACCGGTAACTGGAAGGCCCGCTTCATTTTCACATAGTGAAATAAAGCCAATCGTTAAGATTTGGTCTTATTTCACAGCACCCCTGTACTGTTTATTAACACAGCCATCGATATAAAAATGTTCTTTGTCAGTAAACAATATGTTTCCAAACGTTCGTGTGTTCAAAACTTTCCAACATCATTCTCCCTAAGGTTTCTGTAAAAAAAAAAATAGTAATTTTCTGAGCAATCCAGAGACGATTCAGATACTCAAGAACCGAAACTGCCGAAAATGGATTGAACAATTGGATTGACTGGATTACCCATTGCCAAGCCAGTTGAAATCGGGGCAATCATTCGAATGAAATAATATTCCATAATTAATCGGAAGGTAATAGTATTTTTTATAGCCTTTTTGAAAAGTTACCAACAATTTTTTTTGTATACAAAAAAATAAAAAAAAAAAAATCAACAGATGGCCCATCCTTAAATATGCAAGCACTTTTCATCATCTTCTGGACAAACACGAATGTTTAAAAGCTTTTTAATCTTTTCTCTTCCTTCTTTAACAGATTTAAAAATAAAAAATATCTTAGTTATAAATACGAGTAGTTTTTTTTTTCAATAAATATGTATTTTAAATTGATTATATGGAAGCTACTTACAAAAAAGATAATTAATCATAAAATGATAAAAAAGTGAAAGCTAGATTTTTGCGAGGACCTTCTTAAAGAACTAAACAACGTTATTATAAAAATTCAAGGAAGGTACTCTAAGGTAAGTACTCTTTTGTAGTCGTCTACGAAATAACTATTTTCTAGAAAATTTGATAGCATTTCGTCAAGAAAATTTAAAAACTTGCTTCTTAAAAATAAAAACAATTTAAAAGCATTTCATCACCGCCTGCGCGTGCGCGCATTAAGGTTCATTAAATAGCCATTTATTTTTATTCGATCGAGAATTTTTAAACACAACTTCGGGCATATGCCTTCACGGCTGGATCTAATATATGTTATCAAAGAGATAAAGTTTTCGACCACCTTTTTAAAAAATGTTGGCCATATGTCCAACAACAAAAAAACACTGTGGTGCGGGCCATGGCCTAGCTTCTTGACACTCATTTCTGTTGCTCATGTTGTCATTTGTCATATCTGGGCGGGGCCTACGGTATATCGCCGAGTCCAAACGGCACTCCTTAGAAGCTTTTTCGTAGGCAATTTTACTTTCGGCGATTTGAAAAATTGTTGGTGACCTAGCCAGGAATCGAACCCAGATTGTCTGCGTGATAGTCCATTGAGCTAACAATCGCGCCATCACCATCGTCCTCAATAAGACGAATAATATTATTGGTTTATCAGCGCAGACGTCGCGACTTTACGTAGAAAATAATTAAGAAGCATCAAGCACAAGATCATGGAAGCAAATTTACAAGTCCATTACACGAAATTATCCGTCCATTGAATGTTTCTTACAATGGGTTTGATAGGTATAAATGTCTGAAATTAGTTCTATGTTGAAATAAAAACACCCCTTACAAGTCATAAAACCCCAATGCAATCTCCAGGGACCTGCGTCAAAACACTGTCGTTGTATAGTCAGTAAATGCAAAGTAGATACTTTTAACGACGATCGTTCATGTAGAGAATGAAAAGAATTGGACCCAGCTTAAATCCCTGAGGGACTCCATATTTAACAATATTCCAACTTGAAGGTTTCACCGAAGTCGATAAACAGCTCTAGAATAGGTGGGGGATTCAGTGGTCTAGTACAAAAATAGATGACAAAACGATTAACATCTGCCAGAAGACACAAATGTACATTTTCTCTCATTTGCATTAATTTGGTTCACATGAGCCTTTAAAAAATGATCTGGTAACACTGTGCTACCTGTTGTATACAGTGAATCACCCCGCACACTGTACAGCTGTACAAATTTTTTTCATTTTTTTGTTTGTCCAAAATGTGGACTCATATGTCAGATATGTCAGATATGCACATATGTTGGTATATTCAAGGCCTCATGTTGCCAGTTAAAAACAAAAAAAAAATTCATATTGTTTACTCAAATTACTTGGATAAATCCATTAAATTTACACGCTTATCTAATCAGCATCACATTTGCAAATGGAATACGTACAACTGACGAATGAACTACGACGAAAGCGACCCTAACAACTACGACGACAACGACGGCGACGAAACAACCTAAAACTGGCCCCCTTCTCATACTACCGCCTACCTCATACAACCCACCCGAAACAACGTGATAGAAGTATTAACATTAAAAACAACAAAAAAAAATAAATAAATAAAAATAGGAAAAAACTTCGTTTCCATATTTTGACGTGGCCGAACTATACAAGCACAGCACAGCACAACACAATCCAACACACATGGCAACGACGACGACGATTTTTGTGCTCGCTAGTTGTCTTGTGCCTGAGTGACTATGAAATTTTCATTGACGGAGGGGGGCGGAGTGGTATGCTGCGGTGATTACGGTGGCACTGCCTCTGGCATATGAATGCGAATACAACGACTACGACTACGACGACGACGACGAGTACGAATACGAAACAAATCTCTTGACGTAATCACTTGGTTGGTTCGTTTCGTTATGAATTCTTGTTCGTGATGCTTCTGACGGGTAGTTTAGTCAGTGTTTAGTCAGTCAGTCATTTCGTTTATCGCACATGTGTACCTCACCGCGCCGACAATTATTCAGTGTTTCTGACGTTGCTTACCGAAGTGGCAAGGGCTTTCGTATTCATTGTAGTGCACGGCGCTTTTTTTTTACTTCTGTCACTTCGCGCAATAATTTCACGTCCACAATACTACTACCTCTACCACACCACCACCGCGACAATCCGCAACAACAACACACGACCGCAGCAGCAGTGAAAAAAGTATTTGTCACTTCTTCACGACTACGTATGTATTGACAGTTCCCAAAGGGAAGGGGACAAGAGAATAGATAATGTGGTAACTATATTTCATATACAAATATCAACATTCGTATTTTTTGACACCGCCATAAATACTATTACGTTTGCTGTCAGATACGACATTAAAATCAATTATTAATTTTTGTTTTTGGTGCAAAAAAAAGAAAGAAAGAAACGAACAAATTGTGTAAACATCGACAATATGTTGGCTGTGCGCTGAATGCGTTTTCCCAAAACGCAAGGACTCAATCAAAGCCGTAGGAGGCCAGCAGACAGAAAATCGACAAAGTTGTGTCGTAATACCCGTCAGCATAAGAACAAACGGAATCAGATTGTGCGTGGTTTCTATATATTTTTCTTTTTTGATCTTACTTTTGTAAAGTGCCTTAAAAGTGAGTGTTTCATTTCCTAGAGGGGGTGTCATCTATTTTTATCCTTTCGCCAGCTTAATTGACAGTTTACAAAAATCAAATATTCAATTGACATTTGTTAAATTCAATTCATTTCATCAGCATTTTCCACCTAATGTAAACACAAAATGTGAATTTTTCTATCGAAAAACCAAAAGGAAAAAAAATAATAGATTCCCCTCGCTTTCATCATCGTCATCGCGAAATTTGATTACATGAAAATTTTGACATTACTAAACTGACCATAGTACATCCATCTCTTACTCTTCTTTATTTGATTCTTGTGAGTGGGAACAGTCCAACAATAGTTGAGTGGGCTGTATTCAGGCTGAAACATCTCAAAATTGACAGTTTGAACTGTGGTGAGATTTCAGAAGGGAAAATTTCCCTCCCACAGCAGTATAGGATTTTCTATATTATTTGACATTTGCTTTTATTGATAAAATATTGCTTTTTTTTTTTCTTCATTCTCGTATTCATACGTAGTCATTTGCTCAAAAAAAAAGGAAAGAAAAGAGAAAAAAAAATAACAACTTGTATGTGTGCTGTGTTTTACTATATTTTTTTTCTTACCCTGTTCTACCACCCGTCACTGTAAGCTTTCTAGAAGGAGAAAATTTTCCCTCGCGATTTTTCCTAAACGAAAAAAAAAAATAAATAATATATACTAAATACTCTTGTCGACAATTTTCTAAATCGTCGTGCAACACGTGATTTGACGATCGTTTTCGTGTAATATACACAAAAAGTGTAAGGCTCGGACAAAAGAAAAATCCAAAAGACGAAAAAAGGGGGAGAAAAAATAATCAAAATACCTCGTAACTTTTTTTTGACATTTTGTTTACAACAATTTTTAGTGATGTCATCAGAAAAGTTTTATTCAGTTTGGATTTGTAGGTAATTTTGTGTATTTTCCATCCGTGATTGCGCTTTAAAGTAATTTTTCGGCAAAGCGTCTCCTACAATAAGGTACGACGATTGATAAATTCTGAAAACCAACCAATTTGAAGAGATTTGTTTGAAAAAAGAATAAAGAAAACCGTGCCTGTTCACTAGAGGGGTGACCAGGAAGTCTCGAAATTTTGTATTTTTTTTTTTGTTTTTTTTTTCATTTATAATGTACTGGCTTTTATTATGACGTCATCTATAAAATGAGAAACACCATCAAGACGAAAACTAATCGAACGGACGACGACCAACAACGATTCCCAACTATAATAACTGCTGAGTAGCTGAGTATAGTTGTGAATTTTTTTTGGACGCAACGTTTGCAAAAACAAATATCTAACAATTTTAATGACTTTGAAATTATTTAGGAAATGTCTTTTCGTCTTTTTTTTTAGGCCAGAACAATGTGTATATTCAAAAGGTTTTTGGGGAAAGGCTAGAGTGTCACACCTTTGTCAAGGATCTTAGAGGGAGGGAATTGTTTCAAGGAGGACATTCGCTTTAGGTTGGATCAGTGAACTTTTTTAATACACGTTATACTTACCTATCGTCGGGGATTTCGCGTTCTCGAAACGAAATCAAGTCGACAAGTTGGTGTGATAAATAATTTAGTTACTCTTGTACTCGTAATCGTATTCGTTTAGTTGTTTTTGAATGAGTCATGCCCATCGTCAATTTGCTGGGGTTTAATTTGAAAGTCTTCAACAATTTTATACACTTCAGATACTTAGTAGACTGCATGCACACACACGGGGGGTCTTGTTTGTTTACCTTGTGTTATTACTTTTTTAGATCTTTTTCGCACACCGAATCCCAAGTGATAACCTACAGTTGAGTGTTTAGTATTTTGTGCAAAAATTCCAGAAGAAACTTTTGGAATAGAATACAGAGAAAAAAAAATCAAAAACTGATCACAAGAACTTTTTTGATTTAGATTTTGAAGCAAGTTAGTAACGGTGACTTTGTGCGCATTCATAGACCTGTAACAACATGATTAGCATTTGAATATATTCTTTGATCAAAACCAGTTACTGTTCTTTGGCTGGAATTCAAATTTTTTGTTATTTCTGGTTGTTAAGACTAGTAAACGAATGGTGAGATAATTCAAACACCTCCTTGTTGCCCAAGTTAGATAGTAAATGGTCTTTAGCCACATGTGTATCACTATAAAAGTGTAGTTTATCTGAATTGTTATCTTAAGTTATTCATGAACTTTATGGCTCTCGGTACAGGCACGAGTTTTAAATTTTGCTTCTTTATTGCCGTCCGAAGTAAACATGAGCCCCTACAGTTAGTGCGGTCCCTAATTACCTGCCCGCAGTTGGTTAAGTCCCCCTTCGAGCGCTAGCTACAGCAATGCCTAGAATTGTTCCCATCCACATTTAGTAACGTTCCTGCTTTTTCACTTAAGGCAGAACAAACTAGATAATGGCTTTGGCCCGAAGAAACAACGATTATCAAGAGTAACCCTTCTCTGTGTGATGGGATGTTCTTATAAGATTTATGTAATATCAGAGCCAAGATATACAAAACCCCTGACAACCTTAAAGTTATAGGTGCTCTTTGTCCCTTTGTATTTAGTTTTGCAATTATTCCTAAATAAACCCACTTTAATGGCTTCTGTTTCTATATTTGCTTTCAATAGTGAGATCTCGCTTTATTTTGTCAATGTCATTAACGAATGCAAGTAGTTGTAAAGACGTTGGGTAACGCATAATTTTCTTAAGAATGGTGTTTTAAAATCAACATGACAGCGCATCTTACCTTAATCCTTTTTTTTGACATCAAAGGAATTAAGGAGATTGTTTTCGACATTTATGGAGCTATAGGCCTTTTCCATTGTCATTCTACACAATTAGACGAATTTGACAGGCTGCACTTGGCTCTGCATAGCTGGTCTCCATAGATGTGTACTTTAAATCGATGAAGAGGTGTATGTATAGATTTGGTTTTTGATTTTTTCCAGAATCTGCCTTTGTGTGAATATTTGTGAATCCATTTCGGACTTACTAGGCTTAAAAGCGCACTGATAAAGGACAATCAGATCATTGATCAATGGCTTCAAGCGATTTAAATGATTACCCACTTGCCTAATTTATTTTGTTTCTACACATGTATCGATAGTCCTCCCAAATAAAAGCTTTAAATAAGCTGAAGATTCAAAAAGAGCAAGCATTAGTGGATCTTGCTTACCATCAGGTAACAGTTGAACTCCTGAAAACCTCTTCTTAATGTTTCTATCTATTTCTGAGTTGGGCCATATAAATTGATTGGATTAATCAACTCAACACTTTAACTTTCTGGTGGACTTTGGTATTCTTTTATTTTCATCTCAACAAAAGTTCTGTTGGCTATCGTGCATGTCTTGTATACTCGGTTCTTTTAAGACAAATTGTTGACCGCTTCTAGAGCCTTTGTAATTTTCTTCCGGGATGCTTCGCAGAATCCTCTTCACATTTCGTTGAAAATCCTGAACATTATTAAAGCGCTCTCCTTCATATTGTTAGCCAAGCCTAAATCCGGCGGGAATGGTTGGTGATTGATCATAAAAATTGATTTTGTAGCCCAAAACCTGATGTAGCCCTGAACCATTCGTCCCTCCGGTTAAATTCTGGCAGCTCTTTGTTGCATTGTATCAAAACATCTCACGACAAAACAAATCCACGCTATTCAAACAAATACTGTTAGCTAATGAATCAATTTATCACGTTTAAATGTTTGCAGTGACTAGAGAAATAATCAAAGAACGTAGTTCAATCGGCAAAACATAATGGCGCTACTAATGCTTTTCAGTTCCGAAACTATTTGAATAAACTGTGTTTTTTGTCTTCCAAAGACAAAGCTGGTTTATTTACGTTAAAAATTGATTTCACGTTCTCGCACAGAAGATAATCGATCGGAGTTAGGTCGTAAGATTTTGGAGAGCAATTCACGGCTCTCCCAATGGTACGACACATGATCCCATTCTGCTGGAACCACATTTCTTTCACATCAGTGACACGTAAGTTTGGAAACGAATGTTATGTCTTTCTGTATCGGTCATCATTGACCCGGTCTTAATGAACGCTGGCCACAAATGCGCGAAATTTTTGGGGATCATTCTACTTAAAATTGATTAGGTGCTCTGTACTTAATACTGATTTCGGAAATAATCCAGTTGAACACATTCTTTCAGTGGAAATCTATCTGTAGTTTGTCAGACTTTAGTGAGAATCTAAAAAAATCATTGACACTTTGGTAAGCTATCGGTAACCCGGCTCATCTTAACAAACGCCCTCTATAAATATGTTTACTGGACCATATTTACAACGGAGCTCACTTTTAAAGCCCTTTACCACTTCAAATCGAAAGCTTCAGGTATTATATCATATAACAGAAAAGACAATCATCTAACCATATTTAACAGATAAGAACTCTAATCCACTGCTTTAAATATGAATTATACTCGTAATTCAAAAAGTTAAGTCACCTGCTTCAACAATAAGTTATTGCTAATTTTGAATACCGCTATGCAGACCCTGTAGCTCAACTCTGTTCACCATAGTTAAGTAATCTGAAATTCTGCACGTCATTTCTGTCCATCGACTTGTTCGAGTACTTTTTTTTAGCCGCGGGGAAGCCGATGCTTACCACTTATGTTTTGCGACCAAATTAAGAATATCAATTCGTTTGTCGAGATGCATAGGTACGGCACTTGTCTTCTAGCTTTTAGAAAGATTTTTTTAGCTGCGCTGTTCAAAGGCTCGATTTTTTTGTAATCGTTAAAATACGTATCGCGGTCAAGTTCTTTAGGTTACACATTTACAGGTGGCACAGTGGTCAATTCGTTTTGCAAAACTATAATTTGCTCACTTTTGGGATCCGGTAAAAAATCGTAGACTTCTCTCTCCGCCGAACTGAAAACGACATATCTCCGCACGGAGTAATGTCGTGTGAGACGTCATACCTCCGCCTGGAGCTATTTCGTTTCAAAAAAATTAATTTACATTAACAATATGTAATTATTGAAACGAAGTTTCTTCGGTTTTGAATGTGTTTAACATCCTATCCTCCTTTTTATTTACTTACATTGATGGCCAGGGATCTGAGGCGAATCAATAAACTTGTGCAGTTTACAAAGCTTTTTCTCATCTGATCCCAGTTCCTCACTCCTAGATTTTTGAGATTCTCTTTCACTTAAATGTACTACCCTCGTTATCCTTGTTATATTTTCTACAAAGCACGTCAAACCAAACGAATCCAAAAACCAACAGTATCCTCAGCCGCCCAGAAAGGTGTCATTATC
This sequence comes from Volucella inflata, assembly GCA_928272305.1. Lineage (NCBI taxonomy): Eukaryota > Metazoa > Arthropoda > Insecta > Diptera > Syrphidae > Volucella > Volucella inflata. Next base: position 71,967,507 of record OV743719.1, read on the forward strand.
AATTTGAAATAGCCAAGTCGAGGTAGACAAATCTCTCACTACTTAAAAGACATAATTTCAATAGCTGTCTACTGTGACGTTCTCTCGGTGATATTGCTTCCGACATTTGCAAAGTACTAAGGGTTCTCACTCTGGCGAATATGGAATGACTTGATATGACTCTATAAAAGTCATCTCTATTAATCCTTTCATACGCGGCCTTCCAATTGACGTAGTGTTGTTGGTGGCCTGTTTCTAGGATCTGCTATGTTAATATTATGTCAATTGCGGGTCTTAAATCGCACTGAAAGAGACCAATAAGATGTTAGGAGACTTATCTGTATATAGTTGGTCTCCAATCTTGTGGTGTGGGCAAACGATACTAAATTTATTTGGCAACTTTCTTTTGACCAAATCGAGGAAATGAGTTGGTATCTGGAGTCCATGAAATTCTATCTCGTAGGATGGTCGTCCGGTCCGTCAACTTTGTTTTACCTATGTTAAGCTGTTTCTGTCTTTACTTCATTTTGATCTTGCAGATGTTGAACTTGAGATTACTTATATCTAAAAGGAAAACCATAAAGTTATATTTTTAGTTTATTTGTGCATAGGCGAAATTATTTCTTATCACATGCATTCATTATCAATAGCGCTTTTGTTTTGGTAGATCAATTTCGATTACCCAGGCGACTATCATTAAAATTTATTCCATAGATAGTATACAACTCGTGAGACAAATTTTAATTTGTTTTTCTTTTTGAATAGTTGATTAAGAAAGGTACAAAGACACATTTTCAGGATTAATTGTTTATTTTTATATTCCTTGAACTAACGTAGAGAGATTTATTGTCTTCTCGAAGAACGAAATACGAGTATTTTGCAAAATTGATGTCCACTCAAATGCTTTTGTGGCCTTAAATATTTCAAATAAAGTGCATGCACTCATTCCAAGTTTCTAATATGCTAGTTAGAGTATTTTTTATGAATCAGTAGCTTGCTTTGCGATTACTTGATTCAGGTTTCGTTACCAGATAGCTAGCGTCATTATTTCTTAAGTAAGATGTAAGGTTTTTAACTGCCTTTAATCTAGAAGACCTAATTCGAATATACTAGCGAGGTGATCTGTAGTTGCAACATAAAAATGGTATTCTCTGAAGAATAATCTTTTAGTAAAGTTAGATGTTATAAGAAGATAAATCTGGAAATATTCCTCATAAATAAGTTCACGACTATCTGTCGAGCTACGATCTGGGGTAGGCGTGTTACTTCTTTTAACAAACTCCAGATTAGGGTCGGTCCCAACTGTACCTAAGTTGGCAATCACCGTAAGTTGGATTCAAATTGGATTAAACTTGTTAATGACTTGGCTGTAGATCACAACTATTGTATGAGTACTCCGTGCTATTTAATGTAGGAAACGGGTTTTGTCTAAATTTTACACAAAAGATCGTTTGAATGTTGCAAACACATCTTTTAATGAGGGTTTGCAGCTTCCTTACGATTGGAGCATTCTTTTTTAGTTTTTGTGTTGAAAATATTGCTTCTCCAGATTTCAGAGTTTCGGCATTCTGGTCGGTAACACTACTACGAAATGTAAGAAATGTAAGCGTTAACAACTTTTATTTTTAGCCCTGCTATTATATTTTTTCTGGGTTGTGGCCAATTAGGTGTTTAGTAAAAACGTAATGCTCCATGACGACTTCAGTTAGTAGTCTACAGACTTTCCTACTAAGGCGTCAGAAGGCGTCAGGGGCGTTTATTTATTTTGACTATATCCTGAACAGTCGGGTGCTGGTGATGGGGCAATGGTTAGCTCATTGGACTATCACGCAGAGGGCCCTTGGTTCGATCCCCGGCATTACCAACAATTTTTCGAATCGCCATCACCCTTTCGGCGGGCAATGGCAAACTCCCGAAAGTAAAATTGCCTACGAAAAAGCTTCTAAGGAGTGCCATTCGGATTCGATTATAAACTATAGTCTCCGCTGAGATGTGACATACCGGGTTGCCAGCGCCACAGTGTTTTTTTTATCCTGAAGATTCGTCATGACATCTGAAGTTATAATCATATGAAACCCAACTGTCGATGTAAGCCTTAATCGGGGCATGCGGTGCACTTGGTACGGAAGGGCCTTGCATTGTACCCTTAACAAAACTGAGTGAATTCAGCCTCTCGACTGGGTTCAAATAAGCCTTCTTATCTCGGGTTTTCTCGGAATTCGTGGATGGGTCTAGCTAACCTTTAAGCGCTACTCGCCAGTCGCTGCAGTAAGCAATACTTTCCTTCGCCTTACCGTTTCTCCTCACTATAGTTCATTTCCAACATGTATATCTACTTTAATGGCCGACGCATACATGCATTCATTCATTCATTCAATTCGAAAGATAAGACAAGAACAAGATGTTCTTTTGCTTAATTCAGAATTATTCTGACATATAGTTTAGTTACAGCCGGAAGGACGCATGTTACCTCTGCACTCGCCATATTCTTTAAGAATTTCCCTCCTCTTTTTAGCATTCATTCCGCTTTTCCACTTTTCGAGAAAGGCTTCGATCTCCCATGCTTTTTTAATAAATCCATGTTTTTGTGGTGGATAGTCGAAAGACTCGATACGAGGGCGGGTCAATAAGTCCGTGACTTTTGGATTAAAACACAGATTTTTTGATAAAAAAATAATTTTATTTTTCAACGTAGTCTCCCTTGAGCTCTATACACTTTGTCCAACGCTTCTCCAATTTTTTTATCCCTTCCAAAAAAAATGATTTGTCGAGGTCCTCAAAATAGGCCTTTGTTTGCGAGATGACTTCATCATTGGAGTCAAATCTTTTTCCACCAAGCCATTTCTTCAGGTTTGGGAACAAGAAGTAGTCGCTCGGAGCCAAATCTGGAGAATAGGGTGGATGAGGGAGCAATTCATAGCCCAATTCATGGATTTTTGCCATGGCAACTGCACATGCGTTTGTGGTCGAATGTGAGCAAACGCGGCACCCATCTTGCGGAAAGCTTTCTCATGCCCAAGTGATCATTCAAAATTGAAACCACTGAGCCATGCGAGATCCTTACGGCTTCCATAATCTCTCGCACTTTCAATCTTCGGTCGGCCAACACCATATCGTGAATTTTTTCGATTGTTTCGGGTGTAGAGACCGCAACTGGGTGTCCAGGACGTTCGGCATCTTCAGTGCTTGTACGGCCACAACGAAATTCAGTAAACCACTTTTTTACCATTGAAATCGATAGTGCAGAGTCCCCATAGTATTTATCAAGCTTAGCCTTGGTCTCGGTAATGGTTTTTTTTCGCAAGAAATAATGCTTAATAAGCACACGAAATTCACTTTTTTCCATTTTCTCCTCAAATTAGTGAGTAGCCTGATAAAAATAGCTGTCAAACACAAACTAACTGACGCAGCAAGTTTAAATTTTGACAGGAGTCAACTGACAGATGCCTGTTGACAGGAGCAGTGTTGCTGTTTCAGTAAAGAGGTCAGAAATTCAAAAAGTCACGGACTAATTGACCCGCCCTCGTATATACCTTTCTATTTGTCTGATCTACTCTTCGTTAAGACTGCAGATTAGAGGAAGTGAAGAGAGGCAGTTTCTGAACTCATTGCAGATAGCACAGCAAAATTTTTTGATCTGTGTTGTTTTTGTATTATTCACTTACATTTTGTTATTTTTTTTTTTAGGTACATAGTTCCTAAACCAATACCATCTCACAGATTCAATAGTTTGTAAATTCTTATGAGCAAAAGATTCTGTAATATAGACTTATGGGTTTATTGCTGCTTCCGACTGGTCTCAAAATTTGTAATTTCGATAAAAACTCTTCTTTGAATTTGATTGCATAAATACAGTTATCTAATAGACATTGGTCCGCTTAATAATTTTAAATCCTCTACAATTTAATTAAAGAAAATAAAAATGAAAATATTTTTAACATTTTCAGATTCTTGATAGATTACAGCGCAATTAAAGTAAACTAAAACGGTTTATTCGAAACGTAGAAAAACTTTCATTTAAACTGGACATTAAAATCGGCAAACTGAAGCAACTTTCGGAAGCGACGGTGCTGTTGAAAATAGAAAAAATGGACAGCATCGTGGAGGAAAATGGCAACAATTCCAACAACATAGACTCACTATCAGACGTGAGTATAACACAAGCATCAAACACACCTAATTCCACGACGACGACAACGTTTCTAACGACCGGTTCGAACGTTCAATTCATGCCAACACAAAATATCCAGGTGACTGCTTAAAACCATGCATGGCCTGCAAAAGGGCATAAATATATATATATTTTTTTTGTTAATAATAAAACAACAACAAAAAAAAATTAAATATAATAATTCCAGCCCAAATCTGTAATACAGGCAAATCAGTCATCGGTAATACAAACTGCAGCTGCGAATGTTCAACCAGTAACCATGTCCAAAGGTGGTGTTCTCTATGTGAATAAGACCAATACGGTGATTCAATCAGCAGGGAACACTGTGCAGGTGAATTGTTAATTAAAAAAAAAGAAAAAAAAAAATAACAATGATATCCCTTTTTGTTTTATTTTTGAGTTTAAATCAAATATAAAATCTGTGTTATCTTTGTAGATAAAGCACGAACCTAACACACAAATTATGGATTCAAATAGTGAAGAGAGTCTTACCGATGATGATTCACCGCGAAGACAAAGAGAATTCACAAGGCGACCTTCATACCATAAAATCTTAAATGATATCAGTGGTCCAGACATAGCAGGTGACTATAGTCCTTTTGTTATTGTTTTCGTATAGTTAGTTATTGTTATTATTATTATTATTATTTTTTTGAATTATTATTTTATTATCTAACCATTACTGCTGAGCTGTTCCTCATCACATTCAAAAATAAAACAAAAGTACACAAAAAATCATCTTCATCATGGCCATATAACTCGTAAAATAAAACATTTCCTCTCTCTCTGTTCACATACAAAATAAAATTAAGAAAACAAAAAATAAACAAGAAACTTCATCTCATTTGTATGTTCTTTCGAATTGTGTTGGTATTGCAAAGTCAAGTACATATACTAGTTTCTAATCACTCATTTAAATTTAGTACTAACATTCGAGCTCTGTTTCTATTGTTCATACATGTTGTGTGCGCGTTTGCTTCCCTAAAAAACAAAAACAAAGCAAAAATTATATTTTTAAATTTCATAAATATTATTTCTAGGGCTTTAACATATTTTGGTGGATATTTTTGAAGATTGGTGTAACTTTTTTTTAAATATTTGTGTGTTTTTGGTTTTTTTTTTTGGTATATTCATATATTTGCACTTTAATTGTATTGTCAGCAACACACGTTTACTTAAATGTTGTTTTTCTGTTAACTTTACACTTAATGGTTTCGATATACTCGTATGTATTTGCAAAAGTTTCCGTTCTTAAAAACTTTTAAAAAGTGATTTCTTTGAGGAAGATTGTAGAGATGTATATAAAAGTCTTAGATCAAAAATAAGCCTCGGAACGTCATTAATTATATTATTATTTGCATTGTAATTCAACTCAAATTTTTCTTCTTTTTTTTCCCCACAAAGATTTTTATAAGCGTTCTCTTTGAACACTTAATAACTCCTTCCACTATTTTATTCGAATATGTATATCTTCTTCCTACTCTCATAATAACCGTTCAAATATGTAACGCATGCTAATATTTTACATCCAATTTGGAAATTTTTTCTCACCTACTTGCGTTTCGACTGGGCACTTGTGGAGTCCATTTATAAAATCCGATTACATAATTTTCTTTTGACCTCTTTTCCGAACCTTCGGAACTTGAGCCTTAAAGTTTGACGACTGTTGTTAATTACAGTAAAACCAGCTGATTTGTCCAGTTTAAAATGTTGCCATTTCCGTTTTTGTTACCATTTTCTATTTATACTTTTCATGTACCGGCCAATATTACAAACCGTATATTACAGTTTCGACCGTCATGCGTAACAAACTTTTGGGCTTGAGCGACATTTTTCTTTTAACAAAGTACGATGTTTTCGCTGCATTTAAACCAATTCACGCTAATTCTATGTGCGTTATCATCTTTAGAATTTTTCTGATGATTAACAACAAGCCTATGTATTGCACTTTCGTACAATGACTCTTTCCAAATGGGGGTTGGGTTTGTAGCTGCGGGAATTCAGAAATGTAGATATTCGGTTTTAGTGCTACTAATTCGTATCCATTCAACCTCTTTTATCGAAATGGTAGGGGCTGTCATGTTGAACAAATAGTCGGTCCGTTTTCATAGTAATTGTCGCACAGCGCTTAAAAACAACGAGCTTTTAGACATTGGTTTGGTGTACCTAATCAATTTTTGTCTTTGAATTCTCCGTTTATTCTCAGTCTTATTTTAAGGTTTAGCGCCGAGAGGGGGAGTGAAATTTATCGAATATTTTTTGTTAAATCGTTAAAGACGATATTTGATCCATCATCTCCATCCATCCATCATCATCGAATCGCGTTTTATAACGACTCGTACTGACTGCATTGAGTTTAATAATATTTCCTTGTTGACTATCTAGAACTCATGTGTATATTTTCTTAGATGCGGCATTAGCTGCAGTGCTGGGTGGTTGTTACAGTTTATCCTTTCATCCTTGCTTTTGTTGAGAGGAACAAGAAAGCTCTTCTTCACTGCTTCAATCCCCTCTCATCATTTTGTTCAACAAAATCGCGACTCATTTTAATCCAAGTTTTGTGATTGATTGATTGATTGATTATGTGATCCAGCCCAACTGCATTGGTCCGGTTAATTTTTTTTTACATGCTTTGCCAACTTCAAGTTTGACACAAGATATCATTGTCCCCATTGGCAACTGTGTTTGATCGTTTGCCCTAGCATCGTTGTCGTGAACGTTTTTCTTTTAATTACTAAGACTACTTTTATCGCACGTTCTTCGCGTCCTTTCCACTAGCTTCGTAGTTAAACTCAAGACGTTTTTTTTATCAGTTTTGCTTTTATCATTGTATTTAGTCCACCCTTGAAAGGTTTGGCATTTTCTCCTTGTCGCTATTTGCGATTCAACGTTCTATTACATCGAATAGAATTATTGCAAGTTCATACATTTTTTCCTCGAAAATCGTGGTTGTTGGTTTATGACATTTTTAAGCCATTCTCGTAAATTAGGTGCCCGTAGCTGATCGCTTCCAATTTTCTATTTATATTGAGCCAGTTTATTTTCTAGATTTAAGCCGGATTTTGTTGATTTCTCTCTACGAAAAAGTTTATCAGCAAAATCGCTGATTACCACTCGCTAAATAAAAAAGCATTATTTACAGTTCAACAGTTTGGTTTGCATGAGTTAAGTATATCTTTTCCCGTTGAGATTCTACGCTAAAAAATTCTACCTGCCAAGATGATCACAATTTTTTTTTGTTAATTTTTGTTTCGTTATAAACCATGTTCTAGGGTATTACTTGCAAGCTTAAGAGCGAGTTCTGTTTTTGACACGAACATTTCTATTTGCCCCGACACCGATGAGGTAGTGTGTTCCTAGGGTACGTTTATTTCCCACTCTTTATTTTTAATAGGCGTAACGTTGGTATGCTTGATTATAATTTATATCCGAATTTTCATTTGCCTCACCGGTAGTCTCCGGATGTGGGAATTCGATGACACATCGGTTTCGGAGGGCCTTATTAGATGTTAATGCGCCTCAGGCTCACATTCAAGGGAAATAATTGTGGCAATATCCTAGTGTCATTGACGGATTAAATTAAATGAGATCCAGCTTTTTAAAACATTGGCTTTACATCGTACTGCATTTACGCAATCCGAAAGCTATGCAAGCTTTGCCATTCCCTTGACAAGTCCTGTGTTTCACTATAAGCGAGCAAAATAATGTTGGTTTGTTTTTTTATCGAAGTTGTTTTTTTTTTTCATATTCTTTGGTCATCTTCAACATGACATTCATATGTATGTTTAGGAAGTACCGTTTTTCTGATTCTCTATCTTTCATCTCACTAACCATCTCAAACCGAACAAGTATCTCTAATTCCATAAACATACGTGTATGACTAATCGATCGAGTAGAGCGAATGCGATATATAGTAAAACCTCTTCCACTTATATTTGTCATAGGATATTATAGAAGAAACTCACTCCCTCCCAAATGATCTTGAAAACCTGTAAAGTATCCAGATTTGCACTTAACGATTTTCCATAGCAATTTTATCATTTAAGCGTTTGACAGCATAAGAAGTTCTTTAGTTTAAAAAACTTTGTAAATATTTAAGGGTCGAAAATGCGTCAACTGTTTCATGTTTCTTCACAGCTTTATTGTTTAGTGTTGTTGCTGGAATAAGTTTGAGGGCTTACATTCTATTCTAAAGGCTGCCTCTTTTTTTTTAATGGATTTTGGCGCCTCCGGTCAGATGTCATTTAATCTAGTAGCACGATTTCCATATCAACAGATCCATTTCTTTTTAATTTTAATTTATTCAATTATTCCCGCAGTTATGACAAAAGTCTTTGCTTTCCATTTTCGTGCCCGAGGTGGCAACGTAAAGCTCTGGATTTCTGCTAGTTTAGTTGCAATGCTTCAATTAACTATTGAAAAACTTTATTCAAAATGGGCTTGGCAATAGTCAATCCTGTCAACCCAGTTTTCGGAGCTGTATTCCAAAAATAACTACATAGATTTGTATCGCGTTTAAGTGCTTGATTCGTTTTTGTGTTGTCAGCATAAAATCAATCTCCGACGGAATCCCGCATAAAGAAAATGAGAAACAGTTCTCACAGTCAAATAAAAATATAATTTAAAAAAGAACTTGAAAGTCAAATACTTCACTTGTTAAATGCCCTACTGAACTTTTTGATTTTTCGATAAATTAAATCCATTGAGGTGTACAAGAAATGTGCACCGTTTCTCGCTTTCTTTTACTTCTATTTGGGACCTGTCGCATAAACATAAACAAGAGAAAACAAACTAAATAGACTTTAATCTTAGCAAATAAGATAGTCCTGGATTATATTAAAAGGATTGCCCTGCCTAATTCTTCAGAAAGCTATTTTTTTTTCATTCAGAATTGAAACTTGCGCGAAAATGATGGGATGATCATGGGATCAGCTTAAAGCAAATTATTAAATCGTTCTTTTGCTCCTCAACAATTAGACGATATTCGTTTGCTTATTTTCCAGCGAAGGGTATTTTTGGAAAAATTGGTAATTTATTTTGTCAATTTCTCTGCTGTAGTCGTTCCTCGCCCTTTGAGCAACAAATAATGCACAACTCCTTCATTCATCAACCACATTGTCACTGTTACATTTTCGAGCCCTAACTGCTGCCCTGATCTCCTCTTATTAAACCAGATCCATTTTTCATCGCAGTTAACTACTCGATGCAAAAAATAATGTTCACGGTGCGCCTATTAGTCAAAGTTTTGCAACTTCAAAACGTTGTTGCGTATTCGCTGGGATACTAATTTTTTTTCTAGTTTTTTTTACCTTTCTAATGACTGAAAGTTTGGTGATTTGTGGTTATCTTAATTTTTCCTTGACACACCCATACCATTTATTTTCCTTGTTTCCAAGATCATGAAAACGCTGCTTAACCGCCAGTTCATGAAATATCTCGAGTCACAAATGGGAAATACGGTTTTGATAGCAACAGGTGATTTTATGGCATGTCTTGCCGGAAGGTGGGACCAAAGTATACATCAATCTGATGAAAGCAAGATAATTGCACTTGAGATTTGGAAATCACTTCTTAACTAGACTAGAAATTAACTTAAAGAACTTTCAATTCAAATTGTCGTGGGTGGTTTCATGTATAATATTCACAAAATAACGCTGGTGTGCCTGAGGGCCTTGTTTTTTCTACGGCACTGTTTTAAATTTTCGTTAATAATCTCTTGTTTTCCACTTTTAATGTTCATATTCGTTCCCAATAGTAGGTGTCTTTCACCCGAGATTCTTGTAACAAATTGAGTTTGAGGAGTGGGAATGACTGATCAGATTCATCAGATTCAAAGCAATACATGTGTACTTCAAGTGCCAATGGTGAATTTTTATTTTAACAAAGGGCTATTGGTTTCGTTTTTGCTACTAAAAAATTAAACCTAAAATTTCACAATTTGTTACAACTCGCAACTGATATTAAGAAGCTAAGACAAAGACATTCGACTATCGGTAGCTGTAACCGAAGTAACAGAAATCACTGATATCTTTAAACTCCCAAGTAAATATATTCCTTAAGGACGGAAGCTTGCCAAAATTATTTAATATTGAATTCACATATGTTGTTAAAAATAATAATAATTGCTTTCACACAAGTACTGGTTTATTTTTCTTTACGTGTCTCAAACTATTTATGCACTAATTTTCTCCTTTCTTTGTAAATACCACCAAAAATGCATCACATCAATGAATACATGTATAATCCACCAGCTAACCTTGATCATACTCGTATATTTTCTTGGAATACTCGTAAACCTAAACAATTTACCATTAAATATCAAATCGAATAACTTATCAATCATCATATTCATATTCCGCAAAAATTCAATGTAAAAAATAAAATACAAAAAAAACAAAAAATGTTCTCATCTCACATCTCTCAAGCTACTACCTTCACTAAAATAGAAAAAAAAAAAAATGATTAAGAATAAAAATGTTTTGTAAAAAGACACAAGCTCATTTTTTGTACTAAGTATTTCTCCATTATTGACTGATTGATAATCGAAAAATAATCGAAACGAAATTTCGTAGCTGGAACGACTTTGCAAATACAAGAAAGCAGCGGAATACCCACAATCGCATCGACTGGCGGTACAACCGGTACACTAATCCAATTGTCCCAGGATACAGCACCAGCATTTTATTTACCTAGTAGGATCAATAAAATCAACACCAGTAATTTGAATTTTCAAAAAAATCAATTAATTTGCGATTATTTCTCTCTCCTTTTCTTCCTGTTTTTTTTTTCTCTTCTCTTCTCTTCTTCTATTTTTCTCTTCCCACTGTTGTGCGTTGGCTCGACCACCACCACCCACTGCTAAACTCGCTCGCTCGCTCGCTCGATCTGCTGTCTACGCTTGTTATGTGCAATCTCTTCTGTGTAAATTATAAACAAAACAAAAAAAATAATAAAAATAAAATGGTGATTTTATTCACATGGATGCCATCGTCTATCACAATGTAGATAATGCAGGAATGGCCGAGGATCAAACCCGAAAGAGAGAGATCCGATTGCAGAAGAATCGTGAAGCAGCCCGAGAATGCCGGCGTAAGAAAAAGGAATACATCAAGTGCCTGGAGAATCGGGTAGCGGTGCTAGAGAACCAAAACAAAGCCCTTATCGAAGAATTAAAATCGCTAAAGGAGTTGTACTGTCAGACGAAGAATGATTGAGTAAGGCCTAAACCTGATTAAGGAAATTATTTAAATTTAGTTGTAAACAAAACCAACAAAAAAAATGAAAAACAAAATAAAACAAACAAAAAAATTCAAAAGAAAAAAAACAAACAAAAGAATTCAACAAAACAAAACAAAACATAAAGAGGAAACAAAAATAAATTATGCAGATACAAATACATTTATATATTTTGCAAGAACAATATAATAAAATGTATTTTAGTTATGTTACTGTTCATTTGTTCGATTTATTATAATTTTAAATTAATTACGTAATTAGATAAAAATTAAAGAAGAATTTTTTCTGTTTTTTTTATTTTTTATTTTTATTATTATTATTATTTTATTTTTGTAATTTTTACAAGTATGTACATTTTTCTCTATACAAAACTTATAAAATTATATTTTTTACCTAAAGTAAAGTGTATCTCTAAGTTTTTTTCTAAGGACTATAAAACACAAACACAAACACATATATATACATTTATACACATACCCACACACACACACACACGCTACATAAACACAAACAAAACACAGAGAAGTATCAAGTCATCAGCATTGTAGACTTTGCCTTAGGAAGAATGCCACTACCTAATGCTATAATGTTTGCATTTTCGATATCTTCTTCTTTATCTTTATTTTATTTTTTTCCTTTTTTAGTTGTTGTTCTCTTTTGTTTTTAAGTTATTAGTTTTTTTTTTTTTTTTTGTTTAATAAATTTAGTTGAACATAAGAGAGATTGCTTGTATGGATTGTTCTTTTATTTAATAGAATTTTATAGATAAACAGAAAAACTATATGTTTTACAGATTTCATATTTCATGAGGCTTACATTCGCTGTCTTTAAATTTTATAATTTTTTTCAGAATTATTTTTTTTATGTTAACATGTAGGTCACACGTATGAATGAGTCTCCAGGTGATACCATGCAGAAGAATATTTCACCTTATATCCGACTTTGCAAGAACACTTCGAATTCCAAACGGTCAATTTATGTTTATATGCGATAGACACGTTTGTTTAAAGACTACTTCCACAGGCCTAGTTCCTTTATTTTTGCTTTTAGGGTTTGGAAGAAAATCAATTGACAAGGAGCCAAAGAACATTGATTGAAGCCGCGAGATAATTTTAGTACTAGTCATTTATAATATATTTCATCTGTATCTACTGACTTGAAGAGTAAATAGTAAAACCTATTCCTTTTTGTCTTCGCTAGTCCAGTTCCTTACAGCCACGAATGGTAAATCCGAAATTGAGAGCACTTTAAAGGTATACATACGAGTAAATAACTTTTTCTTCTTTTGTTAACCTACGAAATATGTAACTCGTTATATTGCTTATTCTGTTACATGTATCCCCCACGTATCTGCTACTGCTTTGCTTCTGCTTTAAGCTACATTTTCGGACTTTAGAACACCTCTAGGAGTTTTCTTTTGGTTTTGTATTTGAGTGAGGTCCAGCTGGACCTTAAGCCTAAACTGTTTTTGGCTTAGGCCCAAGTTTCTCCACTAATGGTTTCTTAATGTGGAGATTTCTGGGAATGTATCTTTTTATTTGATAGCGTTCGACACACCAGCTGACATTCGTAACATTTTCAATTTTTTGGCTGTTTTTCTTTAAAAATCTCTTTCATCGTGGAACACTGTGATGTTTATATCAAAGCTATATAGATAGATTAACTTATAAAACAAAACCTAGCTTCTTTTTCGTCATAAGTACTGCACAGTTTTTTATCTTATTTGAGCTCAATTGAGCCTTTGTACCATGTGCTACATTTTTGTTGTAGTTTCCTTTGATAATTTACGATAGAGCTTAAATAAATGCTAGGAGTTGAGTTTGAGAAAAACGAAACTATTTGGTCTTAGTACTACTGATTCGTGAAGCGGCTAAGAGCACTTGAATGAGAAGAAACAAAAGTAAAACGTTTCTTAGTTGACCATCACTGTTCGAGTTGAGCTTAGTAGGTTGTTGTATCAGTTACTTTTCCATAAATGCGGTCAGATGCTGGCTCCTCTGCAGTCGGCCAAAATGGTCGTAAGTGTAGTCGTAGAACAAATTCATTTTCTGAGATAACCTTGTTGGGAGATTTAAAAGTTTTTTTTATGCCGGTAAGCAAAAAAGTTTGATTATTGCTGCTTTTGGAATAAAGTCTAATTTCTAGGAGAGTAGACATTCAGCGACATGAAGTATTTGCCTTTTGGCTCAAACGGAACTTATTCTTATAAAATATTATTTTGACTTCTGAGCGATTGACTTGGTTTTCAATAGTTTGGCTTGCTATTTTGTTGACAATTTTTAAACTACTTATCATTTACCAAGATATGAAAAGCATTACCTTTTTAACAACGAAGGGTAATAAGTTAATTCTCTGTTTCCATGTCTATTGACGAAAAATTGCGGTACTTCGAGATTACTTTTGCTAGTGAATTCAGGTCTACCGAAAAACTAATTTTTTCGTGGAGTGGATATTGAATTGTCGTTCAGTATCAGCTACTAATACCTATCACCTTTTTAAGTTGACAAGTTGCGTAAACTTAAACTAGATTTTTCCGCTGGAAATTGACTTGTAAGCCATTTCTAAAGCATTATTTTGAAGAAATTGTTCTAGACATACTCGTACGAGTCTAATTGGTCCAACAAAAGAAATCCGCGTGCTGATTTAAAACTCTTGTCTTATATTTGGGATTTACTAAAATGTTAAAATGTTAAATGATTTCATGACTTGAAACCGAATCAATAATTATTAAATTTCTTGTTGAATTGGTTATGGTGCTCACATGATATTCCAGAAACGTATTATTACTCCTTATAAAATAAATAAATGTAGGCTTTTAAATTATTTAATGAAGAGTTTCTGACAAACACTTACATTTCCCTTTGCTTTACTCTATTGCTTATTAGCTCAAGGGTTTCATGGCGGCAGTAAATTCGTCATGCTAAGATCATTTTGGCAATTGAACCACTGTACTTCATCCTATAATGCGAGAAGCAGGATCATCTGAAGGCATTTCTCAATACTCGAACGCCAATGACTGCGACAAACTGCTCCAACTGTAATCATCTGACCCTATACCATTTCTCAACACTTGCTAGAACCAGAAAGAAATGTTGCTTAATATTCTGCCTTATAGGATCGTGTAGACGCATTTGTGCTTGCCAAACTATAGTAGAGTACTCGGTGTACATAAATGCCCGATTTTAGAGGAGTTATGAAAAAAAAACCCTTCAGTTAACATACGCAGAGTTCGTTTTTACCAGCAAGCAAAGGCTTCGATTGTACTATAGGTTGCATTGCTTGAAACAATGCAACTTTCTCAAATTGAGTCTTTTAAACTGTACCTGCAACTCGTAAATGAAGTTTCTTTGATATTCGTTGCAATCAAGTTTTGGTAGTGAGAACTATTAGATGATCAAGCCGTCATCCTAAAAGACGTTTGCATTTATCCGAATATTGTGATTATAATTTCTAGGAATTCTGACTTTTTTTCATCAATAATTGCGCATTCTGTGACTTCACTTTTGATGATTAAAAAAAAATCTCCTTTCATCTTCAGCAAGGTGCTACTTAAATTTGTTTTTATTGTAATACCGAATTCCATATTTTTCTTTTCAATAATAAAAAAATTATAAATGTTAAAATTTTGTACCTATTGTGAAGAGAATACATCGAAATATATTATTAAAAAACAAAAAAATGCTAACTGTACAGAAATAGTAAAAAAAGAATGTATTTTATTTGATTAATGTATTTTTAAAACCTTTTTTGTTTTTGTTAAACGAGAAAATAAATTTCAATGTTTTATATATTTGATATTTAAAGAAAAGTTAAAATTACATAAATATATACATAATGTAACATTTCAATGTTTTTAAAACTAAATGTTACTCAACCCAAAATTTTGTGTCATCATTTTTAGTGTCTTTATTTTTCTTTCCAATTTTTCTAATATTTTCTTAAATTCACTCAAAAATTAAACAAAAAAAAAATAAAAATAAATATGAATGAAAAGGAAATCCTAAAATATTTTTTTCAAAACAGCAAACTAACAAATGTAAATAGTTACAAACCAGAAATTGGAAATAAAAAGTTTAAAAACAAAAACAAAATGAAAAGAGAATAAGAAAACAAATGGATAACTAATATATATATATATTTTATCTTAGACAAATTGATATAAATGTAAAACAAAAAACAAAAAACAAAATGGTACACATTAAGAAGTAATATTTTTTATCAAAACAAATAAGAAAACAAAAAATGAATTAATAAATAAGAAATTGATAAAATTGCATACATGCTTAAAGAAATTTTCATAAAACACAAACTATACAATGGAAAATGGTTTTTAAATGTAATGTTTAAACAAATTTTTAAAATTTGTAAATTTGTACACTTTCAGAAAGGTATTGTACAAAACAAAAAAAAAAACAAAAAAAACCCAAAACAAAATACAGTAAAATTGAAGAAAATACTTTTTGTATTCACGTTGTGAGGAGAAGACATAAGAAAATTGATTCTTATTATTTTCGTGTATTTTAAAAAATAAAACAAGAAGGGGAGGACCTATAAAAAAAATTAAAAAAAAAACAAAAAAACAAAAAAACACTTACAAATATCAGACAAATGGCTATTTTTCTGGATACAACAAAAATAAAGAACAATTAAACAAATATGCGTGTATATATATTTTCTTTGTAATTTATTTAATGTAGGAATGAGAAGTGATGAACTTAAAATATAATAGAACATAAAATTGAGATCAAAGCTCACAATAAGGGCATCTAGTTATGCCGTGATATACAGTACAAGGTTGGTAAGTAGACCTTGAATCCACAAAAAAACTTTACTGCCTACCACCGAGTGGTGTACCTATCAAACCTTTTGAGCACTTGGTTATAAAAAGTTTGAGTTTACGTTCTACCATGTGTCGATGACGTTAACATGATGGTGACCAGTGCTGTAACTATTGCTACACATAGATTTTAGTTATTTTACCTCCTTTTGGTGGTAGTTTGATCCCGTTCGTCTGCACTTGATGTTGTTGAGGAAGGAGTAAATACCAACACTAAAAGTACCATCAGATAGTTAAGGACTTTGTCTACCTAGGCTCTGCTATAAATACAGACAACGTCACCAGCGCTGAGATCAAGCGAAGAATTACTCTTGCCAACCGCTGTTTCTTTGGGCTAAGAAGGCAATTGAGTAGCAAAGCCCTCTCGCGGACAACAAAAGTCACCCTTTATAAGAGCTTAATAATCCCGGTCCTGCTCTATGGCGCAGAGGCATGAACATTATCAAAAATGGATGAGGGTGTTCTTGGTTGCTTCGAGAGAAAAATTCTTCGGGCGATCTTCGGTGCTTGTCTGCATTGACGGTGAGTGGAGGAAGAGATGCAACGACGAACTGTACGGACTGTACAGCGACATGGACCCAACCAGAAGAGGGAAGATCCAAAGACTGAGATGGCTGGGTCATGTAGAGCGTATGGACACCAATGCTTCAGTCCGAAAAGTCTTCAAATCCGCTCCCGAGGGACAGCGCAGTAGAGGAAGGCCAAGACTCAGGTGGCCTTCCACGCAAGCGGAAGAGGACCTCAGCCAACTTAGCGTGCGAAACTGGAGGCAGCTAGCCAGGGATCGAGCTGGGTGGAGAAGCTTGTTGACTGAGGCCCAGGTCCACCCCGGACTGTAGCGACAATTAAAGTAAGTAAGTAATAGTATTATTCAACATGGCGTAACCCTTTATTAGGCATCATGCGGTTCCTACATCGTAATATGGGCTTGGCTATCCCCTGATAAGTCAGTCGTGAACCACATTGAACATACATATTGAAATCGATGCCAGAGACTTCTGCAGTATGATGGATCATCAAACCTTCAAAGAAGCCGTCATTGACTATGATCATTACCTTGTTGTTGTTGAAGCCAGGGTACAAGTACTTAAATGTGGATATCTTACCTACAACAGAATTAAATAAGACCGCTTAATGTCGAAATCGAAAAACTGGTCACAAAAGATCTAGAATTTTTGCTAATCGCGTTTCTCTCAAACTCTTTCAAAATCCTAACTATCATTCGAGTACACAGACTAAAGAGAAGCTGCTTCTGATTTGGTTGGCTTAAGAGCGCTGTCACAAAACAGACTCCGGCAGATTTAGACAGATACATGCTGTCTAAAAATGTGTTGCGAGCTCTAAGAGTAGGAAAGAAAGGAAGAACAGAGGCTTTTGAAAGAAGAAGCGGAGAAGTGCGAGTTGATCTCGCGTGGAGAGGGTTCCGTACATTGAATATGTTACCATGTTTTTTTAAAATCTGATCCAAATTTGTTTGTGGTAACCAAAATAAACATGTTCTCCCAGACATTCAAACGGCAAATGTAGGAACAATATTGAAAGACTTGCGACGTTATGTTAAGACCATAGACTTCTTGCAGGTTTAGGAAAATCTATAAGTAAAAGACTATTTTCTGTATTTTTGGCAAAATTTTATGCTCAGTAGTTTCAGTGATAAAAGGGGGTAATGGTCAATTTGCATCTATTTTCTAACATAACTTAAAAACTATTTATTTTAAAATTATAAAAAAAAAATTGAGACCCCCTACAACAAGGCCTTTCATTTGATATATCACACGGTACAGTTTTCAGTTCACAATTATTTATTTATGTTATATGTCCGTGTTTGGGTTACAGAAATACATATGTGTACCAAATTTCAACTAAATCGGTGTAGTAGATCTGGAGAAAATTGGCTGTGACAGGCGGGCAGACAGACACACGATTGATCCTATAAGGGTTCCGTTTTTCATTCGGACGTACGGAATCCTAAGAAGTGCGCAAGAGACCCGCGATCAAGGAAATGGAGAGATATTACTGCACTAACGGCGTCTGAAAGTTTTATCAGAGAACAAAACCTTCATGGCGGGGCTACAAAGCCAAAATGCAAACCTGCAAACATGGACAACTAGTAGCATAGTCGCAGTCGAAAAATACTGCTCTTAAGCTGTAACTTAGAATAAAGAATTTAACCCAGATAAAAACGACAGAGAACGGAATCCGAGGATCATTTGTTAAGTTACCGTCTGAAGCCATTCGTGAACAATCGGTTGATAAACACCAGTTCGGGTTCGTGTCAGAAAAGTTCACCATCGATCAAATCGGTAGCGTCAGCAATCGGCGTGAGATATATCTTTAATAAGTGGCTTTAACGTATTTGAAACTACAGGATGGTAGACTTACCCTTAACAGGTCTCATATTCACGAAGTGGTAAATACGGTCACTTTTAGCTGAGTGGTCGTAGAAAAGTTCTTGCCCTCCAGGTTAAAGATTGTGTATGAGATTATCTATCCGACCTTCAAAAACGTCGGATAAGGACAGATCTATTGTTATTGGATTTTATAAACAAAATACGTCAAACAAACAAACTTGAGATTTGAAAGGTTGTATCGCGAAATGGTCCAGTGATTGGCGACAGAGATCGCACACTTTTATGTTACTTAATTGTTTCTTGTAGATCATGGGTCCTAGCTGATAAACTGTAAACTTATCAGCCAATTTACTTACGTACCTGGTTTAGTAAGTCAGCACGAATTGAAATTCTTGCATGTAAGAGCAGAAGTTATGCAGAATTATTCGCTTTATCATGCTTCACATTGTGTAAAAATTTCATATTCATATCTTGTATACTCTCCTTATAGAAGTGAATATCCCGTAATTCATTTCATATGTACCAATAGTCAATTGAAAACTTTAAACTCGTTTCCTGCAAAATCGCATTTTTGAGTTATGACAGTCTTCATGTAAATGAGCGATATGTGCGAAATGTTGCGAATGTAGTGCATTTGTGCACCATCTTGACATTCGTTCAGTCAAGAATATGAATATTAATTGCACGACGGTCGCAATTAGGCATTTTTTTCGGTTCATTGTGGCGTAGTTTTCATCTGAACTTGCATTTCTATCGAAGAACTAAACTCTATTCTTTAAAAAAGCGCAGAGAATACGTAAATAATGAGTCTTTTTCACCTTTCTGGGTATTCTTTTTAAGCAAAACTGTTTTTAGAAAAATGAAGCACATCAGGTTGTTCAGGAAAGACCATTTCTTGGCTAAATCTTTAAATCTCTTAAGGGAAACTTTCATTAAATTATATCAGCGATACAACTTCAAATTTGTAAAAATATGACTTTACAAATCAATAAAAAAAATCCCTAAGTGCTTAATATTGTGAAAATGACATATGGGAACTTTAATTACATAGCTCAACTGAACTGTAAATGTAGAAGCTTCAGATGAATCCCAGTAGTACGGTGCTAGCAACTTAGGAAAGCTAGTACTGAAAGTTAATCTCCCCAGTATTTACACTCTGGGTTGTTTAGACTGCTGTTATTGCTGGCATTTCTTATTAAGATCGTCAAGAAAGAATTAACAGCGATTTTGTGCGCACAACAACTGAGCCATACACTCTATTCTAAGACACGCAGTCGAAGCCTTAGCGTCTTGTCGTCCAAAATCAAACTGATCATCTTAATAAGAAATGGGTACATATGTAGATCTTATTCTAGGCAGCAAACTGAAGTGGGAGGGAAACCTTGCAGAATGAAACTGACCTGTAAAAGAAGACCGTAGGCTTAAGGTGAAGCCCACATTTGAAAGTCATGAATTGGGTTCGGTGTATCATTTCTTATTTATGTCAATGGTTGCAATTTAGAAGGGGAATACAGCTGGCCACTGCACTCATACTATTATACTATTATATTATATACTATTATATACTTAACAGTGAAAGGAGTACAAATAGAGCGAAGTAATTCTAAATAATATCATCTCCACCTTGATGCAGGACTCATCTCAAACGTCTTCTTTACCATAGCTACTCATTGAAATGTCTATCAATCCAAAGTCTCAACTATTTATTCGGCCGCCGCCGAAATTCAATACCCTCTACGACAACACACCCAGTCTGTGATATAATCACATATTTAGAACTTTATAAGGCGATGCCGCTTAAAGCTGCACCGTATCTTCCAATGTCACCAAATAACCATCTTTTTTTCGACACTTGGACGTCCAGAGAATTTTCCCCCTTAATGAATTAGCCAGATTTGAAGACTTTAGAACAAACAGTGGGAAGCTTGTCAAAGTCAAACTACAATTCTCCAAAAAGATGACACACTCTTAAGCGTTATAAGGTTATAACTGACATAGGAACAACTATGGGACATATTTATAGTCATATATGCCACATACTCAATCCCAAACGATCAGGAGAGCTAATCATATACAAACTAGGATATAAAATCACCTAGCACTCACATGAACAAAGATTAAGTATTCCTTAAAATGATTTCTACGCATATCTGCGGTGTTAGCAAATTTGTGTCTCATAGGCCTAAAACTGCTGTTGATGCGTATCAAATGAGGAGTAAACACTTACTTAACCTTATCACGTTACTAATGACATCCCATATTTATCATACATGCTATATGTCGTTAAAATAACAACTAAAAACTCAACTGTCGGACAAAAATTGTTTTCATACTTCTACCAGAAGAAGGTAATTTCAAATTCTAACCGAAATCTAGTATTGTGAAATGCCAAACCGCCGCCATCTTCACAACTTATTTCATTTTTTGACAAGCATCTTTGCAAAACGTCAACATCGGCCAAGTACACTTTTGATTTTGCAAAAAGTTGTTGTATTTTCCGGAAAAAGTGTTTTCCTCTCAACACGTATCAGAAATTTTATGAAAATTTCCATCAATAAGACTCCTTAATATCTGAATTAATTATTATGTGATTCGATTAGTTATTGACATAAGTAAAAAATGTCTGAAAAGCCACCGATTTTGAACATTTTGGTTGTTGGATTCCACCACAAGCTCGGGTGCCAGGTGATTAATATTTCAATGACGAATATTCCAATTTATTGCAATTCATTTGCGCTTTGTTATTGTTATAACGAAGAAAAAAGGATGAACACTTTAATGATTATTGAAAAAAAGAAGAAATCATACTTCGGGTGTGAGATGGTTAAAGCCAAAAATATTTTATTCTATTGATTTATCGTTGGAGGCCCACACTTTGGTTGTATCAGTTAATACAAATACTCTACAAAATGTTTGTGGATGGTTTGGTTAGAATAATGAAAGTCCTATGACCTTTTAAAATACTGAAGTTCTTTTCAGTTCGTGTAGTAAATTGAAACTCCTAGTGCGTCGCTAGCAGACAATTCTGCAGAAATAGTTTTTTAGTTTTGTTGAACAAGACAGATAAACAAACCACCCCCTAAAAAGATAATAAAAAAAAATCGTTTCAAGTCCAGATTCAATACATTTAGTGAGATTTCTTCTTTAACTTCGTAAGAGATTTCTAAACAAATAAACGATTCGAGATAAAGTTGTATTCTTTGTTTTTATAATTTAAGTCTTATCGTTTGCTTAGTGTGAAGGTCCGAAAAGAAGGTCTTATCACTTACAAACGGTCGCTCTATAAAAGTTGATAAGTGAGCTCCCTTCCACAACAATTTATGTTAAATATATTTGTTTACAGAAGCTGTGTAAATGTTTGCCACAGAATGCACTTATTGTGTAAATATAATAAAGATTCACAATTTGCGATATATTTATAAACTTTGTTAACGATTAGTTGCCATAGACGTGTGACCTATAAAATCGAGTTATTAGAAAACCGAAACATATTTTGCAAAAATTCTGCTCAAAGTAAAATTTTTTCTCCTCAGGTAGAGTTCTCGTATCCACCTCTAATCGTTGGCACTCAAGGCAAAAATGAATGCCCATCGGGTTGGAAGTACCTACCGACACTGGCACTCCCAGATGGCTCGCACAATTTCCTCGAGGACACGGTATTCTTCAATTTGCCTAGCCTAATGGATCCTACTGAAAGTATATTTGGGGTCTCTTGCTACCGGCAAATACCTGTTGAGGTAAATTTACTAAACACATTGTCTTTTCTTTTCACACTTCCGAATACAAATTCACTCACTATCGTTTTCTTTCAGAAATTAAAAATTCGCACAGCAGATGTGACCAGGAGTACAGTTCAAAAATCTGTTTGCATTTTATCCCGACTTCCCATCTACGGTTACATTGAAGTAAAACTCTCTCTAATTGCCGATGCATTTTTTGATCAAGGCGATTTCTCGTGTACAGAAATTCTAGTCAAAGCGTACAACCAACTGAATGCTTGCCTCGTCGATGAACCGCGTCCATTGCGTCATTTCTATGTTGGCATATCGCTGCGTGAAATCGTCCTCAAATGGCGTCATAAGACTTTGATATTGTTCAAGCTTTTCCTTCTACAACGTCGTGTTGTGATGTTTGGTTCACCCGTACGTGGGATGTGTTGTTTGATTTTGGGAATATCCTCGCTAATACCACGTTTGTTGGAGAAAGGTTTTCAAGAGGTCGCATGCGTTCGTACTTCACGTCCAATGTCACCCATGCCGGACTTTTCAAATACCCAAAAAAATGAAGATGAGAAAAAGAAGGATGTCGAAGATTTACCAATTTCAATATTAGAAGAGGCTGATTCCTGTGTTAGCAATCATATTGTAAATGAGAAATCTGTAGAGAGTAGTGAAAGTATTTCATCATCGTCATCCCCGGTGAAGAGTAGCCCTGAGTCGAGTCGTGAATTTGTTAGAACAGATTCGAACGGCACTGAAGTTGGTAAGAGATTAGATCGGAGTAATTCCTTGACACGTGAAGCTAGTATGGATACATTAGCTTGTAAGTTTTTTTCTTTTTCATTTTCGCAATAAGTCTTATTTCATTGATCTTCCGTTTGATTGTAGCCACCCTCTTTGCACTGTCATCTATTAACCCCGATGAATATCGTTCTCCAATAATGATTTTTGCTAGCGGAAATCTCTGCCTCCCATATCTCTCATTGCCATATATGGATTTGTTGACAGATCCATCAGTTCTTAGCTACGTAATTGGAACATCAAATGTACTCTTTCAGCAAAAACGAAATCTAGCCGACATTCAAGTGGATGTAGAAAATTGCACAATCGACGCACATGATCTGGAACTTAGGAGACAACTTATACTAACAACAGAGGATCTTCGATTTATGGATTTCTTAATGCGACATGTGCAGAATCCCAAAGAAGGCGCTGAAGGTAGTGAATACTGGATACGGGAACAATTTCAAGGATACATGTTGGCTTTGCTTCGTACGGCTGTTTCGCAGGGTGAGCAAAAGAATTTAATGTTCAACAATATGTTCTTTTCTAAATGTTTATCTTTGTTTTCAGATAATCCCAAAGATTGTGATCATTTTAACAATAATTTTATGACGACTTTTAAAAAGACGCAATGCTTTCAAGAATGGTATGATGTGCGGCCAGATCCAGCTTTCTTTGAGATTCTACCATCTGGTCATCCGTTCTCTGGCACACTTTCAGTAGCCGATATGAAACTTAAAATCGCTCAGTAAGTCGAAGAATTGATAAGTAGAATTGCACTTTTTAATAACTTGTTTTTCTTCTTTGGTTAGAACTATGCAAAATAGCGAAAGTGGACGTAAAATCAATCAGGCAGTGAACACGACGAGTCGAGCAGTAGGTAAGCTAAATGAACAAATCTAAGCAAGCTTGATTGAATTGTAACTAATTAAGTGAGTGCAAAATGTGTACATATATTGCGTTCTCGGTATGTCATGAAACCGACATGTCGCTAATTTTTGATGAAAATAAGGGACACTTTTAAGCCGCTCAAGTACCGTTAAATTTTGTGTTATATATCGGAAGTAAGTCTGGTAGAACACTGTGAACAAGCTTGTGCGTAAGGAAAACCAATATCTGGACTAGAAACCATACAAGAAATTTTATACAAGGAATACATATATACCTTTTGATCGAGAACTACCCGGAATTCTTCATTAAAATGAAAACGGTTGAATTATTCACCGACGTTCATTTTATTCCCTGCAAAGTAATCTCTATTGCAAGTAATACACATATTGCAACGCTTCATCAAATATGCCTCCAGCTCCTTCTGCGAATTCTCCTTTAGCGCCTCTCAAAACACTATCCGCGAAGTGGTAACTTGAATCGTTGGAATGGGAAAAAGTCAGAAGGAGCTACATATGTCATATGAATACCGAGCTTACAGAACGATATAAATTTTGTTGTTGATGAAATAATTGCGTGGTGAGTTGTTGCTCCACAATTCTGGCCTCTTCCCTCAAACGCTTTAATACTTCTGATTTACTGTCTGGCTTGGCGGAAAAAAATCAAACCCCCCGCTTCAACACGTTTTTTGCCAAAAACATCATGCATAACGCTCTTTACCGTCCCAAATGAGACACCACAATCGGCTGCTATCTTCAAGATGCTCACAGTAAAATTTTCTTGACTTTTTCGATGTGTTCGTCAGTCATACTGGTAGGTAGACGACCGGAACGAATCTATCAACCAGAGTACGATCCGCTTTAAACTCTTTGTAGCACTCGTACGGTTGTGTTTTCGACTACGGGGGCTATGGCTACCATTTTCAACGCCCCCGCACATGGTATTTTGTTAGAAATACAAAATTTCAGGCAAACTCTTTGCTCAATTAAATTTGACATTGCAAAATTATCAGAACACAACAATCACCGACTCGTTTAAAAAGCTATCACGCAAGAGCTCCTGACAAATGGCGTTCAAACAGATATTTGAGCGCCGGGTGACAGACGTGCCAAGCTAAAAAATAAAGCTTTTGACAATATCTCAAGTGCAGTTTGTTTGAATGAGAAATTTCGGGTACTTTTTGATCAGCAGGTATACAGAATTACTTCCATTTTGGACCGCTATAATTTAGATCACTTCATTCAATAAAGCGAAGAATTTACTGACGTTCTCAAATTTAAATGAAGTCCAACTATTCTTTGAATCTGTTTTTCGAGCCTCGGCTAGAACTACGGGCTGTATTGCGATTTAAAAACCAGCCGGATCCCTTGTGCTTCTGCGTATATTTAAGCAGGACGAACGATTGTCGTGCATAAAAAACTGCAAATTTAACGGGCAGTTTTTGTCCGCAAATATTGCGGAGATTATACTTGCTTTACGAAAGTCGAAGTTACTGATAAGACCACGTAGCTCCTGCTTCCCAGATTTTTTTTAAAAACTCAAGATTTGGCCTTTGGCAGGGCTCATAAACGTTGCTCTAACTGCCTTTAAAATTGTTCTCCATCTTCTTGAAACGTTTGAACGTCGCTCATTGTCGCTAGCTTCCACTCCTGCTACTTATATTTTTGTAGGCTTTTATGTCCCAAGTTGAGCCAATCCGTTTTACATCTGATTTCCTTACGATTTGATATGTATGTGTATCAAAAGATGTTATTTCCAAATGCCTAATAATCGTTTATCGTTTTTTAAATAGGTGGGGCAATATCTCAAGCTAAAGGCGCGTTCTCTAACTGGTGGTCATCAATAACAACACCTCCGCCATTGGTGGCAAATCCATTACAAAGCACTGCAACATTCCACACCGATGGTCTAGCAGAAACAACAGATGAGGAAACTGAAGCAAATGCTGATGATGGAAAGCTTAAAATACCTATAACAACCAGCAACACATCGGAAAGTTCTGGAACGGATCGTCTCGACAGTGCTGAGGAAATTGGTGAAGATGATATTGAAAAGAAAACCGAAGGCATAATTGAAATCGCCAAAGAGGCTGAATTGCTAGACACTAACAGTAGTAATAATAGTGGCACAAGAAAAAACGGAGAAGTATTTGTGGTATAAATAAATAGAGCTATAGTGTCGGTTATTTGCCTTAAACATATGTATTTGCCACATACACACGTACACATACACATAAAAAGTAAGTTGAACGTCTCAATAACGAATTTTAAAAATGGTTTGCTGATTTTGTTATGATTTTCTTCCAAACCAAACGTTAACACACTGGGCCATGCAATAGATACACAAAACTAGAAGACTATCCCAAATCATTATCTCTATATATCAATTACTATATTGAAATGTTCAATACTCTTTTATTGTTTTTTTTTTTGTATTAAATAATTTCATTTCCTTTCATTTCACTTCATAAGAAATTGAACGAGCCCTCCTCCCATTGATTAGTATTTTCATTAAATTTAAAAGACTTAATCTTAACATACAGTAGATATTATTATTATTCATTTACATAATTAAGTAGTGATTTGTCAGATAATTTTAGCCAACAATTAATTAAGAGAAATATAAAAAGAAACCCTATTTATACGACACGTTGATTGACGTTCTTTTTGATAATAATTCTGGAACAATACAGAACCATACACGATCAAGAGAAAATTAAAACAAAATATAAATTGATAAAAGAAAAACAAAAGTTAAAGAAAAAAAATGAATATAATAAAATTTTTATCGTATGTTTATATTTATATTAAACAATAATTATTATTAATGTAATTGTATTGAAATAACTAATATATTATACATACTAAAAAAAAAAAACGCCTTGTCTATGTTTTTATTTTATTCCAAAGCAGAGTGGCTTTAACACCTGTACCTTGTTGTTTAGAGCGGCCTACAGACAAGGAATTACATGAGCCACAACAAAAGAATGTCTCCACAGCGCAGTTTTCAATCAACTGTTTCTATCGGCGAGGTTTCTTCAACCTTTAGGAAAGAGCTAAATTGTTGTTTTGCACAGTCTGATGAGTTTGACAGGAACAACATATCTAGATACAACTATTAATAACTAATCTCTAAGGATGCTCTCATATGCTGCCTTGAAATCAATCTGGAGTTCTTGGGTTTTCTCTAAGATCTCTAGAGTGAGCATTTGGTAAAATGCAGACTGTAGCATAAAATAAGCGGGTAGAGGCTTGCAAATAATAGTTTCGGATGTTCACACAATTCGACAATTAAATAATTAAGTTTGCTATCTATCACAATATATCCTACTGGCTTAAACAGCTGAGAAGGGTATACCTTCAAGTCTGGCAACATTGCTATGCTGACAAGTTCATCTATTGCTATTTATGCTTCTATTTTGCCAGTTGGGTGGATGTTGGTGAGTGGTGGTGGCTGGTGAATGACTTATTCTGCCTGGCGTCAACATTTTGTTCATGCAGCCGTTTAACATTCGATCCCAGTGAGGTGATATGCGACATACATATCTAAAATGTTTATGTGTTAGAATACGATTTTGTTAAACGTATTTATTCTAGACAAATCATTCAACAGGATGATGAACCGATTGCAAGCCTCACTCATTTTCTGGAAAGAATGCTTACAATGCTCTGTAGACTTGCCTCACGCGACGTTTGCAATGAGAATCTCTCAAAAAACAAAAAACATGGTATTGCCTATGAAATGGCTCATTCATCGGAAGCAACACATATGACGGCAGTAGAGCTGAAAGCTCCTTATTAGTTGACATTGAAATAACAAAAAAAAGGAGGGGTTCGCACCACCCAACATTAAACAAATTACCAAATATTTGTAGGCTAATGTACTTATCAGCCAGTCGACCGGCAAGAAGTGCCAATTTGTAATCAATATGATAAATGACAAAACGTACTCACTGTAAAAACCTTTAAGCCGAATACTCTTCTTGTGGCAAAACAGAACACATATCCAAAAAAAAAAATGCAGGTCTGCAACTGCAGAAATTGCGGTCCAAATATCACCTTCTCAACGCACAGATCGATTATTACGGCACCAATTGATAGATAGTTTGCTAGCTAAGCCCAAACATTCCTGCGATCTGGCAGCGGGATGTGAAAACGAGAATTCAAGCTATAGGATCCGTGAAAAAAAATTTCTGACAACATTCGATTTTATGGAGGCGACGTGGACCAGTTGCTGATGATCGTAGACATAACTCGGATCACACGGCATCCAACACAACAGAACAACATACGATTTTACTAGAATTTTTGAGACATAAAATTGATGCAGTACATACATATTTTTGTTAGACATGTTGAAGCTGTACGTACTGTTCACAATCTCAAAACAAGGGACGAAATTCACTCATTCCTGGAAAAATCAACTCAATACAGTGTATTCATTTCGAACCTCTTTACAATTGGCAGACGGTTACGGGAAATGCTTCGGACCGAAAACTTTAGATGTTTACCAGAAGCAGAGAGGACTTATTTCAATATAAAGAACATGCTGACGTAACCATCGGCAGCGCTCAATCGTGTACGGAAGTCGCACTAAAAATGCAGCAGTACCCTCAAATTGGCAAGGTATCCCTGGTCATGATAAGGGTTATCTAGAATGTTTTACTTTTACGCTCCCCGTTATACACTCATCACAGGCCACAAACCGCTTTCCCAGATTTTATACCTATCTCGATAAGTCCTTCTCGCTACGTTGCATTAGCCGTATGACTAAATATGCAAAATTTCACAACAATTTTAATATTAACCTCATATTTAAGCCAAACTCTAATGCTTATTACCGTTAGCATACAGCGTAGTCACTACCACGTGCAAATCAAACTTGCATCATACGTAGGAGAAGAAAAGGAATACAATGCTTTAGATCATTTCGTACTCCGTCAAAGTAAGTTTCGTACTAAAATTCTGACAGAACTAAAGAGTTTTGCGCCTTTATTTATTTACTGGCCTGACATTGAAGAAATTGCAGATCATGTAAAAATTCAGCAACTCATACGTATGGTCCATCGAAATTTCGCGACCCCGACTGGAAGTACCCCAAGAGACTGTTCTATCAAAAAAGGAAAAAATATATGTACAGTGCTGTTCGAAACATAAGCAACAAAAATTACCTTAACGGTTAAATGCGTAAATTTTCTTCTGTAGGGGTATTTGGAAAAATTTAATAATGTGCATCAAAAGAACATTAAATCTCCTTCATTATGGTATGTTTACAAAAACAATTCATTTATAAAAAAAAAATTAACAAAACAAAAAAAAGTACTCAAATAGGTTGTGCGAAACAAAAGCAACAAAACATAAAAGCAAGAAAAAGTTAACGGTACTCTACTTCCGTACACTTTTTGCTTAGACAAAGCAAAGTTTATTGTATGATCAATCAATTGAGGTGATAACTAAGCAGTGAGAGGATTGATTTAGTGAAAAACTATGAAGGGAAATAAATACGGCGAAGAGTTTAAAGACCGGGTTATTTCCGACAGCTTAAATGGAATGTCACAAAGTTGCGTTGCGAAAAACTACAAAATTAACCGGTCTATTGTCTGTCAGCTTTTAAAAAAATTTAGACAAACGGGACACACTAAAATGGTGCCTTTAAGCGGTCGACCACGAAAAACAACATTTAAAACCGATAAACGGATTAGTAGATTGATTAAGAAGGAACCGTTAATCACTTCAAGACAAATTGTGAAAAACCTAAATTTAAATATTCATCCAAGCACAATCAGGAAACGTGCTTTGGAAAACAATTTAAAAAGTTACAGGCTAGCAAAAAAACCAATGCTAAAAAAAATTCACTTTCGTCGAAAGTATTTTTAAAAAACCCAAGTTTCTATCGAATATTTAATTAATTATTAGATTTTTCGATTATTAGGTTGGATTTTGCAAAAAAAATGTGGATGTTGGTCTATCGGGAAATGGAAATGAAAACCGTCCTTTTCAGTGACGAATCAAAATTCAATTTGGTATGTTCAGATGGTATGGCTACAGTCAGGCGTACCAAAGGACAGCGTCTAAATCCACGTTACTGCAAACAAACGGTAAAACACGGTGGAGGAGCTGTTATGGTTTGGACATGCTCACGGCATTGATCCTTTTTATGAAATTAAAGGCACTATGGACCGCTTTGTTTACAAAGATATTTTAGAAACACATATGATGCCTTACGCAGAGTGGAATATGCCACTTCGATGGGTGTTTCAGCACGACAACGACCCGAAGCACACATCGAAGCTCAAACAATTGGGCGCAAACAATTCAGGAATAAAAGAGAGTTGTTACAAACACTAAAAAGTGAATAAAAACAAATTCTTGAAGCAACAATAGATAATTTAATATGTTCAATGCCCCGAAGATGTGCGGGAGTAATTGCAAACAGAGGTTCATACACAAAATATTGATTTTGTTGCTTTTGATTCGCACAACCTATTTGAGTACTTTTTTTTGTTTTGTTATTTTTTTTTTATAAATGAATTGTTTTTGTTTTTGTAAATATACCATACCGAAAAGTCTTCGAATCCGCCCCCGAGGGACAGCGCAGTAGAGGAAGGCCAAGACTCAGGTGGCGCACGCAAGTGGAAGAGGACCTCAGCCAACTTAGCGTGCGAAACTGGAGGCAGCTAGCCAGGGATCGAGCTGGCTGGAGAAGCTTGTTGACTGAGGCCCAGGTCCACCCCGGACTGTAGCGCCACCTAAAGTAAGTAAGTAAATATACCATTATGAAGGAGATTTAATGTTCTTTTGATGCACTTTATTAAATTTTTCCAAATACCCCTACAGAAGAAAATCTACGCATTTAACCGTTAAGGTAATTTTTGTTGCTTATGTTTCGAACAGCACTGTATATTGTTTTAAAAGCAGTGAACAGATACCTGAGCGCTATCTTGCTCGCTCGTATTCATTCATTTTTCTCATTCTCGTTTTTAAAACCGCAATTTCGTTCTTCTTATTAAATAAATCACTTGTATACCTAAAAATCCAACAGAATGTGCAAGCTGTTGCATAGATTTCTGAAAGATTCTGCCTCTAACATTCGCTGATTAAACATACATAATTCTCTCGAGGGTTGTATAGAAGGGTCGTACGCAACTTATTACCTTTTCTATAACACTTTTTCTCAAACAAAATTTGCTTTATATCGCGTGCGTCTATTGCTAGCTATTCTGCATTTTGGACGAAGTCCATCAAAATAAAAGTACATATATTTGAAAATTGTCGGCAACGCTGCCTCTGGTTTTAAAGCTTGGTCTTCTCCGACCATCTCGAAGTGTTCTATTATCCAAAGTTTAAATCAGTTTCAGCGTAAGTGATAAAGAAAACAACAGTGAGAGGTTAGTTTTCGAAGCATTTTTAATTGCCCCAAATGCGAGTGTTCCTATATTCTCTGCAGGTAACTTAAGGTATTTTTTGCGTCTTGCCATGCGACTTTGAACAACAGCAATATGCAATTAGGGCTGATGTGGCCGTTTTCCACAATTTTCTTTAACCAAATCGCACGTGTAGACGTTATTGGAACCTTTTTGCCGTCTTGTTCTCTTGTTTGTCTTGTGGCTCTTATTTTAAATTCTAAATAAAATTATTTAAAATGTATTTTTCTTGTTATAAAATTTGACATAGAAATAATTTAATCTATCTTAAATATCTAATCCATATTTACACACACAATTGTGCAAACATATTCTCATCCAGTCAGAACACAAAACGAAATGATTTCTTTCCTTTCTACGAGTACATCGACAATCCACCGTTTGAATATTCCATTTCTCTCTAGCCATAAAATTTTCCATATTTTCATGCATTACTACTTTGCTTGGGTTTCTTTTTCTCATCTGTCCCCGCTGGAAGTAAGAATCCTAGCAGTCCACTTAAAATTAGCGCAGTACTGGCGGTTATCAATCCTGTCTTACAGTGATTTTCGAGTAATCCGCCAATGAGATTTGTACCTGTAACACTTCCTATTCTGCCCATCATGAGAGATATGCAAACGGCCATAGCTCTGAAAAAAAAATAAAATAATAACTACAATATAAAAGCATTAAATGAATAGATGGAAATATGATCTACTAAGAAACCCGAACACAATACTTTATATAAAAAAACATACCGGCCGATAGACAGAAAGCATGTCTTAAAGCATGTTCAATAGTACAGCAAGTTATTGACACCGATTTTTTGGTTTCAAAACATTTTTGATGAAGATCAAAACAAGCAATGGAGATGGCAAATGTGAAGAAAGACAGCTTTCTGTGCAACAGTAGACTTGGTAAAGAAAATAATTATCCCTTCGAAGCGGACCTCCAAGAAGTAAAACAAACAATTGACAATTGAAGGAAGTGGTCTGCGTCTCAAATAGCAATTCTTTGACAAGCAAGCACGGATCATATTTTAGAAACGTACCCTTAAATCTCAGTCATTGATTGTGTGGATGCACGAAGCCATCAAGACCTCGTTTATCATGTGTCAAAACCAAGCGTCTATGAAGAGGCGCTTTATAAAAGTACAAGAGCGTTTGGGAAAATAATATAAACTTTTTTTAAGAAAAATAAAAAGAGAGCAGTAAGATGTGTCAAGCTAACAAGACCTAAACAGGAACCTGCGAGGATAGGCAATATATAATACTTTAGCTGTGGACTGCAAAATCACTTCAACAACTTTTGAACTGCGGGACAACTGACCATCTCCTAAGTTATTAAAGCTATTAGCAGATGACTGGATAAAGAGCATATACCAAATTATTTCAACATTTTGGTGATGAATGGAATCTAAGTATCGTTTGTTCATTAAGTAAATAAAAGAGAACTATTGCAGATTAATACTTATCACCTATTTATAGATTTAAAGACAGTTTTGATTTATACCTATATCAATAAGCAATTTCTCAAAAGTGTAGAATGACGATAGAGTACCACGTTAAGGTCGAAACAACCGAGACAGTTGAGGTTAAAAACAAAAGTTTACCCGGAGCAATGTGCTGTCATGTCATGTGTGTTCACATGGTACTTCTGAGGAAAATGGATTCAACTGTGGATCAGGGCAAAATCAAGTATATGCTGTCAGTCAAAATATATAATAATATAGAAAGTTGCAGTAGCGAATTATAACTTTAAGTAAGTAAGGAATTTCATCTACCTCCTATTCGCTATTTACATTTGGCATCTTAATCAGAAATCAAACTACAAGAAAAATTGAACTGTAAAAATCATACACTTGGATCTGTAGAACGAATGCATAGCAACAATCCTGCTCAAATCATCATTTCCTTCCAAAAGGTACAACGTAATAGAAGAAGGGCAGCTTAATTTTCTTAATTTGTGTAATTATAGACAGTTGACTGCGCTTAGGAGGTTTATTAATTGAAGTCTAGATCCACCATGGACATCCCCTTGGATGGCAGCGCCATTTCGACAAGTAACTTAAAAAATCCAATTTATATAATATAATCCGACTTAAACCATAACAAATACAAAAACAACAAAATGAAGATGAACTAAATATGTAGCAAGGACAGTTGTGACCCATTAAAATACGAGTACAAATACAATTCCAATTCATATCCTCAACTTTTAAGGCATCATAGAACAGTAAGTCATTCCTTAAAATTGATCCCTTTTAAAGACTGTCTCCTAACCTAAGAAAACAGTAGCACCACCTTAAAATACACTAAGAACTTAATGTCTGTACATTAACAATAAGCTTTTAATGCAAGGCAATTGGAAAAAATTTCGAAATCGGCCAGTATTTTACATTGGAAAAATGGTTCTCGAAATAACTTTGTGGCAACATACAAAAATTGTTCACCTTAACACTTTTGTCCTTTACAATCTTATTAAATCAATCTGAAATATACATATGTTTGACCGCCTTTAAGTACGAAACTATTAGGTCTACTTCACAGAGATTGAATCACTATGTGCCTGTCTAAAGAGAACGCATTTAAGTAAAAATGCAAGACACAGCATCAATCCTATTCGTGATCACGAAAATAAATCCACCTTAAAAAATTCGTACCTTAAATGAGTTGGAAACATGTCCACAGTAATGACATTAAGTACAGTTGTTGCCAATCCACATACGAGAAGTATAACCAAGCAGTAAATCGCCACAAGTGGAATCGTAACCACAGCACACAAGATCCCACAAACACCGCACACAACGAGAATTATAACTGAAATAAACAGAAAGAAATCAGAGCGAAACTTTAGGCAGCAGTAACCGAGTCCACTTACACAAAGTTGGAACTCGTCCAAGTTTGCCCGTAAAATAACCCACTCCCAGAAACATCCCAACATAAATGAATTCCAAAGAAATTGTATGTTGATAAGTCGATAGCTCTAAAAGCTCAGTGCACTGATTATCCTGCAATAAAGCAAAACAACTAAATTAAAAAACAATTCCTTCTTCTCAGGACAATGATTGTATACCATTCCGTCTGATGAATTGCCCGAGCTGACGCTATCCATTATGTGAATAATCTCACAAATATCTAGTCTTTCGGAACTTGTGCTAGTGAATTGCATTACTTTGTTGAGTATTAGCGGGAACCAAACGTACAATCCATGGGCTGTGAAAAATATCCAAAATTGAATAACACACGCCAAGAGAGTTTTTCGACAATGCTCTCGCATAAAAAGTGGAACTGTCTGGTTCCACATTGATCTTGCCACAGTCCCTATAGCGCAGCCCTTGCCAGTATTGGCAACTCTAAATTTCTGTTTATCCTCGAGATCTAGCTTAAGGGAGATCACCTGCAATAGAATATTCCTTCACAAATTTTCATAAAAAAAAGATAGATTGCAACTTACTTTGTAGTGATCGGGACTGTTTCCAGTATTAATAGAGTATATGTGCCTTAAGACTGCGATGGCTTCCTTTTCCATGCCAGCAGACAACAGATATTTTGGACTTTCAGGTAAAAAGAAAAACCAAACACCACAGATGATACCAAGTAGGCCAATGCAAAGGATGTACAAACGCCAGGGTGCATAGACAATGCCCACTACGGGTATATAAAATGCCGCAGCTTGATTAATTACAGCCCAAGCGACAATTGGATGAAAAATTGCAGCTGTGGCAGATATGAATGCTGCAGACATAATGGCGCGATTTCTCAATTTATTGCAGTGGAATTCACCGAGATAAGCATATATAGTCGCAGAGCCGCCAGATATTCTACAAAAATAAGGATACAGATACGAAAATAGAGTAAGTTGATGTAAATAAGACGTAAAACCTTACAAAAATCCATTCACGTATCGGAGACAAGCGAGAACAAGGAAATTCGGTGCAAGACTTGAAACCACTGTTACCATATACGAAGCGACCAGCGTCAGCTGGATAACATTCTTTCGACCAGTAGTATCGGCTAAAAATCCCCATAAATGCGAACTGGTAATTATTCCCACAAAACCAACTCCACCCAGAACTCCTTTTTCTTGGTACGACAAATTCATGTCACAATTGATCACTGGTAGAACAAAACTTATGCCCAGGCATTCCAAGACAACATTTATCATAATTAATCCCGACACAATAATAAGGCAATAGTTCATTCGTCCAAATTCTAAAAATAAATATGAAATTCATATTGCATCGAACTTCTTCCTTGTTGTTCAAAACTTACTTGTTTCCTCCAGAGCTTGATCTATGGACACTGCTCCTTCCATGGAGTTGGATTCATTTACGGTCTTGGCCATTTCTTACGAACAATTCGTTGTTAATCGAGGGAATCCAGTTAACTATTACAACTAATTACTTCGCTGTTTTCAACTTTAAATAACCTAAAGTACTCCATCTTATCTAGATGGATTCTTTCAAAAAAAAAAAAATCGACTTGAACGCTTATTTGCTAGAACCTATTACCTGCTTTCTCTGTCGTCGGGCGTCATCCATCTAATCTTTTTGTTATTTTTTTTATTAGCATTATTCTCAAGTGATTAAACTTAAGCAAATAATATTAAGACCAAGTCAATATTTAAGTGAGAATTTTTAAATAAACTTTTCTATGTATAATCTTACTACCGCTCGTTTTTACGAGCTCACAGTGAAAGTCGGAATATCATACAGCCAACCCCCAGACAGTTGTTTATATTTATAAACTGTATACATTTGGATTTAGATGGATTAAGGAGTTTTTATGCTATTTTTGTTGATAGGACTTTCTTACCCATTTGCTAAGTCAGATTTCATCATTGTTCTAGTTTTCGTAGCATGCTGAAATATTACAACAATATTCACCGATAAATTGTCATGTTTAATAAGTTTATACTCTATGTTCCCGTGATATTTTAAATATCGTAAGACATGTCTGGGCTGAGCTTTATCTATGTACAAATATTTTATATAATACACCAAAACCAGAATCATCAAAAATAATTACATCAACTCGCAAAGTTTGTCTGGCTTTTATTACCAATTTGCGGTTCTGAGCTTTGTTCAGCAGTCTACAGCTCTATCAGAACATTTTTTGAACTGTTTCCAATTCATTTTATTACATAATTTGTTTTCGCTATTTTACAAAATTTAAATTTGATTAGCATATTAACTATTAATCAAGATACACTTTTCATTAACTCTATAACATTGAAATTGTTTACAATACTCTTACGAACATACTTATTACTACAGCGAAAGTTTGGGAAGACAATATGCAATTGATCAGATAATATAACAATACAAAAGTACGATGCAGTTTGCAACATAAAATTGGTCCTACGAGCAGAGTAACGACCCAAAACTGAAGAGATTACACAAGTCAACATGAATTTTGACTTTGAAAAAAGGGTATGAAATTTATAAAGGTGTATCTATAGTCATCAAAAAAATAGAAAATATATGTATTTGATAAAAAAGTTTGCTTTTGTAGCCAGGAGAACGTTTTAAGGAGTTATTGTTAAAACAATGATATAAATTTTGATTTTGTTTAGACATCGAAACAAATAGATTTGTAATTATTTTTGCAGCTTTAATTATTAAAATATATGCAGTGGCAATTAACAAAAGTGTGAGAAATAATAATTTAAAAGTGAACCCTGTTACTCTTTCTTTCATGTTCATAAGTACTTTCTCGTATTAAGCCCCAAAAATTTTCATTGCATTGTCCTTGATAACGGCGTTCAAAGTCCATAACATCTTGATGAAAACATTCTCCTTGTTCGTCTTTATTCTTGCCTAAAAATCCAGAAACTAGTGTTTGAAAACTATGCGGTTGCTATTAAAAAGAGAGCGCTCGTTTGTCATATGCGCCATGCGGCAAACTCAGGCAAGTAGTTCTGGGCTTCTGATATGTAAGCGAGCGTCTTATGACAGTCCACCTCAAGGCAGAATTCACTAACAAAAGCCTAAAATGCGCCCAGGCTTCTACGGAAGACAAGGACGACTCCACCAAAGAATGTTTCTACGAGCCTCTCGAACAATGTCCGAAATACCGCCGAGTACAATTTTAACACCAGGATAGCAAAGAATAACATCTTTGGCAGGAAAGTTTGTAAGCATAGCCTGCAAGACATCACGTCTGGCAGCGGGCTTAGATCCATTGATTTTGTGAAATATAACTATAGCAGTCAGTCAGTTTGCGCATCTCAATATACTCGTACATAAGGGGACATGATGATGACCATAAATCAAATTGATCACATTGCGATCGGACATCCGAACGTTCAGATAAAATCGTAAGCGCAAGAAAAATGAACGAGCGAATAGTCATCCAAGTAAGAGAAATTTGTTGGCCCAACTTTGATGATCTTTCATCACAGGGGCGAAATAGTGTTAGCGTTGCAGGTTGCTTATTGGGATATGTTAGGAGATGGAAATGAGAATATTTAAACTGCCACTGGGGGAAACGGTTTCAAAAAAAAACTTCGTGGGACATGATGCATTCACTAAGCTCATGCAAATCACACAGTCTTATTATACTTGATATGCCATATACTAAGCAGGAGCACTTCTAGATTGTATACTGCAACGGCTTGCCAAATTCATACTCGCAAAAGCTGACCAGCAGACAAAAATTGCAGCAGAACAAAAGGGTTAGCTGATGAATTTTCCAGATGGAATCAACGGTAAAGTGAAATTAGGATTAAATAAAGCGAATATCCGGGCTACTCCGACATATTCGGAGATCAGGCTGCTAAGAATTTGCAAGGCTAAGTCAGGGTCTTGGATGCTCCTTTATCGGACCAACAGCAGCGCCCACACCCCCAAGTGGGTTTCTTGTAACAGTTTAACTGACCACTCGTCTATAATGGGTATATGGGTATTTATAATGAGACTGGTCAAGAAAACTTAAGTTGCGAAGCCACAATAAGCGTCGGAACGGATGGATCCACGACGAAACAAGGACAACGAACTTTGGATTTAAACTTTGAATTTTAGGTTATTAATAGGGCACCTTAATGAGCACTCTCATTTGAAAGAGGATTTGTTATTGGAAACAGACTTAGGCAAGGACTCTAGAGTTTCCGGCATATAAACGAACGTCTGGCAACAAAGGACAGGAGTAAGATTTAAAAAGGATTTTACTAGTATCAAATAGAAAATAAGAATAAAAGGAGAAAGAAAAACGTAATTTTAAGATAACATCATAACATAACAAAAAATGAGTTCAAAATACCGAAATCGGCAAAACCAAATTAAGGAGATGATGGCGAACAAAGAGAAGAACTTAGGAACGTCGAAGAGTGTTGATGGATGTTATGAAGTACATTTGATGCAATGAAAATAAAACTACCGTTGCTGCAAAAATGCAAAACTGAATTCTGAACAAATGTAGTCGGCTCTATGGATGGCTCCAAAAACTATGTAGGATCGAGGATGC
Organism: Volucella inflata; assembly: GCA_928272305.1. Taxonomy (NCBI): domain Eukaryota; kingdom Metazoa; phylum Arthropoda; class Insecta; order Diptera; family Syrphidae; genus Volucella; species Volucella inflata. Next base: position 72,006,339 of record OV743719.1, read on the forward strand.
GGTTGGAAACTTGAGTTTGTCGCTTAAGTGGAGATACACACAATCCTGGCAACCAATCATATTGCGAATAATCGGCGAAGTGTAACTGATTTGGTGGGATGTCATATTGTTTGTACATTATCAGTTTAGCGTTTTCTATTTTTTGTAGGGTATGGATACTAATTCTGAAATGTTCTGAAGACAGCTCTTTCCTTTAAAAACTGTCACAAGTGTTGATTGAAAGATAAAAAAAATAAATAGTTTTCCACTTTTTACTAATGTTATCCACTATCAACTGTCCTATGATCGTACTAATACAAATCGCAGCTGGTTAAATTGTTTAATATCGTTAGATCGGATTTAGCTTGCGATGCTGAGAAGGCCGGCACTTTGGTAAGTTGCACAATTCAATAGGTCTCCTTTCTCCTTTCTCCTTTGACAAAGTTTGTTGAGATACCATTCATCAGAAAATTACGAGTATACGTAAATAATATGAGCAAATCGAAAAACAAATAGGCTTAAGCACCCAACAAGTCTTTTAGCTTTTGCCAGCAATAAATTCGGATTCAAACAGACGCTATTCGGAATGACTGTGATTAGCTAAGAAGCTAGAATACTAAGATCCTACGCACTGATCTGAAAATCGTTGTCTTTAGACCTTTGCATAACAAATGTGATTCTTCTTGAATTTGGTTTGATTAGCTTTTGGAAAAATTTACCACAGACCTCTTGAACAACAATGTTTGTTCTTACTAGGTGGGGTGAAAAGTAACCTCCTTGGGAATGAAAAAATGATACACTATTCCAGCGATTTTCCAACTTCTTGATTCCGTCCGAAAAGTTATTTTCCGGAAGGTCTGCAAAATACTCCTCCGTGGCGTCGATGATTTCCTCGCGTGAGCTGAATTTTTTATTGATGAGCCATCTTTTGAGGTTTGGGAAGAGATAATAGTCCGAGGGAACCAAATCTAGCGAATACGGTGGATGCGACAGCAATTGGAGCCGTAAGTGATTGATTTTAGGCGTTGTTGCGATGCTCTTATGCACCGGCGCATTGTCTTGCAAAAACCATTTTTTTTTTCTTTTCGTTTTGCAGCGATTTCGGCCTTCAATCGCTCCAATAATGCACAGTAATACTCGCTGTTGATGGTTTTTCCTTTTTCGAGGTAGTCCACGAAGAGTATGCCATGACTATCCCAGAAAACAGACGCCATAACCTTTCCGACTCATTTAGCCTCCCTCGGCCGCTACGGAGCACACGTGCCGGCTTCAGTCCATTGCCCAGCACTCATTCTGTTCTCTGGTGTGTTATAGTGGTCCAGGTCCAGGTTTCATCAACAGTTACCAATCGACGTCAACAGCAACAATCAGCTGTCAAAACAAAACTAAAGACAGTATCGTGCTGAAATTTGGCATGTCTGCCTAAATACGAACGGACTTCAAGGCACTATAACCTTTTTTGCAGTAGCAGCGCATTCTGGCGGTCAAGGAGGTTACTTTTCACCCCAACTAGTACAAGTTCATACAGGCTGTTCAACATGTTGTTTGTACTAACTCTATACCTGCGGACCACAAGCGCCTAAATACTGGGAGTACTCTTGCTTATGAGTATGTTCATATTTGCAGGTTTTTTCTTCCGCTTACAACTCGACTTGTTATCCATGGGAGGTTGATTCAATTACAGAAATAATTTCAGTGGACGGCGAAACCCTTACCTATGATGCTATCATAGTTTCATTAAGAAGAAAAAGAAAAGCTGTGTGTTGAAATAGTATCCCGATGAATAGATGATCGTGCAACTTTAAAGAATTGCGTCAGATTTATGAAAATGAATTAAAATATTATCCTTTGCTAGTAATACTTCTGCCACAATAAATATTTACATTTACCAGAGATTAAGCCGGGCTTAATTATTTCTTTGTATTTTTATATTTTTTGGATTAGATTCGAGAAAACAGAATTATAACCTGGAACATTAACACAAACATGCCTTGATTACAGAATCTTCTTATCTTGAGAAATAATTTCATTATTATCTCATCATGAATCGTCTTAAGTTTATTTCTAGAATGCACTGAGAAAGAAAAAAGCAAATAAAAGAGGTGAATGAGAAATTGTTATTAAATGGATGCGAAAACTTGTCTAGTGTGCAACGCCTAGCCCTTTAAAAAAAACAATAAATATCCAACATCTTTAAGCTTCCGATCCAAGAAATCCAAAAGCGTGATATGAAGTGGATTCATGTATTACAGGTATCTATCATATTCGACAAACAACAAAACACCTAACCTTGTATGTATAATGCAATTGCGTTCAGGTTGGTGATATCTAGTCGTATGACTGTACTCAAATTGAAAAAAGATACAAAACAAGTTAGGTCTCACATTTGTTTCTTGTAGGCTTACTCTAAAAAAACACTCCAATCTTATCAGTCACTTTGGAGAATTTTTTTCACAAAGCAACAAGAAAACGCTACAAGCCGTAGCATCCATGTGCTACAAGGTTTACATATTATAAAATCAAACTAATTTTATACATTTATTTCTGTTTTTTATGCTTACATATGCTTGCTTTAATGACTTATTCGACAGGGAAACCTGCTGTATTGGCATAGAGAAGGTCTTTCACATTGACCTCAGCCTTTGGGGTGATCAAGAAAAGCAAATTTTTATAGCCGTCTTCCAAAAACAAAATAAACTAAGACAAAATAATACTCACCACTTCAGTGCTTTTGGATCGTTGAGGATGCAAATTGCGTATTGTTTCCACTGATTGTGAAAAATATTGTTGGGGTACTTGAAGGTTCATTAGGGTGGAAAACATTTGATCTGATGTAATTCTTCTGCTGATGGCCACGTTACATTGTGAGAAGCATCATCCTGAAATATGGTACCAGGGGGAATTGCATTGCAAAAAACAATCAATCGGTCGATAAATCGGAGGTTTTGTATTTCTGTTTTCCATATCTGAAAGTCAGTTATTTTTGTGTTTTTTTTTTGCGTTCGGCCGCAAGTTCCCATCCAGATCCTAGTCTGAAATAATGTCGACATAATACAGGATAAAATTATACGGGATCAAACCCGTGTGTCATATAAAAAGTCGCCGCGCGGTTTTTTGTCACTAGATGGTGTTGGTGTCCATTTATCTGGAAACACTAATCTGATTGTGTCAAACGAACACGTGTTTGAAAGGTGACATGTCAGGCTTAATTTTTTGAGAAGACCGCTGTGTAATTCGTTGTTCGTATTAAAAATGATACTGATTTGAATATGAGTGAAATACCCGAAGAAATACGCTATGTGATTCAGGAAAAACGCTGCAAAAACAAGCCGAAAAATTTTTGCAGTTTACGGTGAGAATATTGTAAGTGAACGCGTGACCCAGGAGTGGTTTGTTCGATTCCATTCCGGAAATTTCGATGTAAAAGATGCACCTCGCACTGGTCGGCCTGTTACTGAAAAAGTCGATAAAATTTTGCAACTGATAAAGCAAGACCGGCACGGAAGCTGTCTGGAGATAGCGGAGGCACTAAACCTGTACCGTATGTCAGTTTGGAATCATCTTAAAAGAGCAGGCTACTCAAAGAAGCTCGGTGTTTGGGTGCCACATGAATTAACGCAAAGAAATTTAATTGACCGAATAACCATCAGTGAAACGCTGTTGAAACGTAACGAAATGGAACGATTTTTGAAGAGATTCATTATGGGGGATGAAAAATGGATTAAATACGAGAATATCCAACGCAAGCGATTATGGTCAAAGGCCGATGACCGACCACAAACTACTTTAAAGCCTGGATTGATGGCAAACAAGGCTTTGCTGAGTGTTTGGTGGTATTGGAAGAGATTTGTCAATTATGAGCTGCTAGAATGTGGCGAAACGGTCAATTCGATCCTCTATTGTGAATGATGTTTGAATGAATCTATCAAGAAAGAGCGACCGGAATTGGCCAACAGAAAGGGAGCTGTCTTCCATCATGATAATGCCATCTTTGATGACCCGAAACAAATTGACGAAGCTTGGTTGGGAAGTTTTGATGCATCCACCGTATAGCCCGGACCTTGCACCTTCTGACTACCATTTGTTTCGGACTTTGCAAAACTCTCTTTGTGGTAAAAAATTGGCCGACCGAAGAGCCGCTGAAAATCACTTGGCCAAGTTTTTCGCTGATAAACCACTGAAGTTCTACACCGATGGAATTATGAAGCTACCCGGAAAATGGCAAATGGTTAAATTCAACCGAATAGATCAGGAGTCAGCGGAACTGAATAAAGATTTCTTTGAACTCAGAAACGGTGGTTAAACAGAGATAATGCCGGGTGAACGGAACACAATAGCTCTCATATTCCTGAAATGGCTCACATGAATTGGAATGTTCTACCTTTTTTGTCGAATTTTCGATGACTTTCGACAAATATTGGCCATAACTTAACAAATATTCGTTTTCAGAACGTCAAGAGTTTGCGGATTGTGTGCATAAACCCGATCTTTTGCATAGCCCCATAACAAGAAACCCAAAAGAGACAAATACACGATCATGGTAGCCAGTTTAAATCATCAAATAGCAAAATAACTCCTGAGATGTGAAACCACATATCTTCCACATCCATATCCTCGATTTAAGGTAAAAAAAAATCGGTTAACATTTGGCTCTAGCCATGAAAATTGAAGGTGACGGTTAAACCTTTTGGATTTTCGTAGAAATATGAACCAATTACATCAGCAGATCATTCAGTGACTTTTTGTGGATGCAATGGTCTTTCAACAGTTAGATAAATGTTGTTTTTCACTTTCCTATGTACGGAAACTTCATTTGTTAACGTATCCCCCGAATGACAATTGAGCCCCTTTCCTGTGCGAAACGCTGATGTTCAGCCACCCAATTGGCATAGGTTCTATGCATTCCGTGGTTAGCTGGCTTCAACTCTTCAGTAAGTTAAACTTTATAAGAGTGTAGATGCAAATTCAAATGCAAAATACGCCACATTGTGCCGTAAGACAAGCCCAATACTTCAACACTTTTACCAACGGCAGTCGTAATTTTGCATGGTGGATAGGCCTTTAGGCAGCTATAACATAGTTAGCCTATTCGATTTTTTTTTATAGTTTTGCCTATAGTACGTTCACATGGACAATTGTGTCGACCATAATCACTATTTTTATAGTAAATTTTCGCAATTTTAACCGATTAAGTGATTGTTGTAAAATAGCAAACCTTAAATTAAACATACAGGTAGTCTCGAATGACAGTTCGATTTTACGTATGTGATTGAAACAGGGATGTTAAATCCAAGCCACTGAATTGGATGAGCCTATATTAAGTTTCAGAAAAGGCCCTAAAGTCTAATTTGGAAGTCATGGGCGTGGTTAACGTTAATATAAAAACTCCAATCCTGCTTGGCAACTAAGAGCCTCTAATAAGGGCAACTTCGTAAGGTCAAAATCCGACGACCATCGTAACAACAACGTTAGAATCGACCATACAATGTTTGGTCTTGAACAAGCCATGTACGGCCAAACAACTAGTAAAGGCCATATACTGCCTAAAGATTTCAGCGCAAGCGAAAAAGTGAATAAAATGGTCAAAAGAAATATGCTGAGATATGAGTTAATGTGATTACGATCGAGAACAAAAGCAGCATGTCCTTGGATGCGAATAGTAATCTTTTAATTGAATCAACTACAGAAGTGCCAGAATAAGGCCTTCTTCAACAGTCTCATTGGTCGGAGATCAGACATATTTATAATTCATCGAATATTCAAGCTACTTTAAGACTCTTTGGACATATTTTGAGTTTCGAGTAGGTAGCCCTCAAAAGGTTTGTATTCAAACTTTTGTTATAAGCTTCCAATCATAAAATTAATATCTTCTCCAAGCACAGCAAATACTATTGCATTTGCAAATATCGTGTCCTTGTTTTCCATTCTATTGAAAAATCGTTTCGCCATAAAAAAATCTTCTAAGCAACGCAAAAATTGACTCCCTAGTAACTGCTTTCAGATTAACAGAAAACTTAATTTGAATTTTAACCCCGCCATCTAGTGTTGAATAGATGAATATATTCTCATCTATTGCCAACACCATTAAGAGAAAAACGATTAAAATTGTGATGCCACTCTGATGGATGAAATGCTGGATGCTCATAACTTTTTTTTAAAAATATTGTTATTCACTTATATAGTGAACTCTAAGTGAGAATGAACACGCGTCACAAGGATTAACCTTGATTTTAGACAATAGGGAGCATGAAAATCTTTTTAGCAATTTTATGAACAGCTGGTCCTGCGGATTTCAGGCTGTGAAAACACATTCTTATTAGCAAAACTAAGTTCTATTGCAAGTATCCGTCGTGACCCAAAGAATATATGGAGCTCTCTCCACAATTAAGCATATTTAGGAGAGCTTTGAAGTTATTCAATAAAGATGCATTTGAATGAGAGGAATCCAATCTTTCTGTTGATTGGAAAATTTGTTTGCCCAACGTACTTTTGCGTCATAGAGTTCGAGTCTAAAAAGGCGTTATGTTCGGCCCGTGGGACAGCGTAGTAGGAGCTCACTGCGTCCTACGTCCAACGTAGCGCGCAAAACCCGAGGCAGCTAGCTTAAGATCGAGCTGGCTGGAGACGCTTGACTGTAGCGCCACCTTAAGTAAGACTGCTTTGAGAATACTGGGGTGGTGTCATGTAATTTGAAACGACCAGATATTTTCGGCTCTTTGGTTTGCATGATATTGTGCAAGAGGCATAATGTTCTATATTTAAGCAAATTGTCGAAGGTACAATCGGAGATCTGCTTCGAATAGGAGGAAACGTGATCAAGTCTTCTTAGGTTAAAGACGAAACGGGCAATATTATTGTAAGCGATATTTAATTTCCTTTTTGAGTCATAGTCTGGACTACAGAATAATCTCACAGCAATACAACAGGATTGGTAAAAGAAGGGTTTTTACCAACAAGAGTTTTGTGCAGGTAGGAATAAAATACTGTATAACCCAAAGAGCACGTAGTCCGCCATAAACCTTACCAATAGTGGCATTAATATGTGTAGACCAATTAAGATTCCGATTAAATATTACACCAAGGTTTTTGGAGTATTCAACATACTCTATTGGGTTTTGCGCCAGTTTGATTGCTGGGAAATTAAACATAGGTATCTTCTTTTATGTATCACGAGTGCTTTTGACTTTTGAGCATTTAGGCGTAAATCATTTCTTAGTTGACCAATCGAGTATACGCTGAAGATCTTCATACATCAACATATCGGCTTCGTCGACTCGATTTAAAGGCCGACTCAAGTGAATTTGTGTGTCATCAGCAAACATAAGTATTAAGCAATTTTTGACAAATCTAGGCAGTTCATTAACAAACATAGAAAAAAGGAGTGGTGCAAGGATCGATCCTTGTGGCACTCCACATTTCATTGGCAAAAAAGACAAAGACCGCTCGCCAACTACAACTCGTTGCAGCCTCCCGTTTAAGTAGGAACTTAGAAGCCTCGTGGAAGATATTGAAAATTTATACTCTTTGCTTAGTTTTGAACAAAGAATAAATAGAGTGGTTGACTGTGTCGAATGCTTTAGAAAAGTCGAGTAGTGTTAGGATTGTTGCCTGGTTTTCATCAACAGCTTTTCTGACTTCATCAACGATCAATAGCAAAGCTGTCTTGCAGTTATGTTTAGGCCGGAAGCCTGATTGGTTTCCACATAGCAGTTTTTTACTAAATAGATATTTTTGCATCTACGATAAGACAGTTTTCTCAAAGACTCGGGAGAAATGGCAAAATCGATATTGGTCAATACTCCACCGCAGACCCATTTGATTTCTTTGGAATAGGAACCACCTTGGCCTGTTTCCATTGCGAGGGAAGACCGATGTTGTTAAAATCGGTTTTTGTTAAAACGTTTTTGCTACACTAATATTCCGCCCCACAACAAAATCAACAAGCGCAGGCTAAACTTTATAACAACAGATGTTTTTTCTCCTGTTCCAATGATTGGCTTAGCTCCGCTTAGCATTGTTTCAAAAGCTCACGACATCTTACCTTGATCCGGTGCAAATTGCATCAGTTTTCTCCAATTTGCAAGGACACTTTATGCGTGGATAATATTTGCTTTATAGCAGTTTATAGCCTCTTCTAAGCATCAAAGTCAATAGACTTCACTTGATGATCTAACGCCAAAGACCCTCCACACTTTAACTCTTTGCACGGGGTCGTGTTACTAACCTCACGCACAACCCCCAAACTCGAGGGCTTGACCCTTTCTGATATCTTCTGGCTAAAAGCAGTCAAATATTTCAGATCAAAAACCCACTTAGAGAGTAGCCGTCTCCCTATTAAAGGTTCATCTGCCGCCCTTCGTCTACAATAATGGTTGAACGTTTTATGTTAGTCTAAAAAAAAAGGGAACTCCCTCCCTAAATCAATTAGCCAAAAATCCATGTTTGCCTATATTACGTCGGTCTCACGAGCTGGGCATATCACAGACAACACTCTAACGAATTTAACATTAACTGCCTATCAACCATTTGCAACTTCACCATTTGTGTATACTCAGTAATTAAATTTAACCGAACAATAATTCTGGATCATATTTCCATCTTCGAAGTTTAACATGGGAAATTCCTGCATTTGGGACTAAAGGAAAAAATCCGAAAATATTTGTCGAGAAGCTTCTTATTCACAAAGTATTAATGTTGGATATGGTTTTTATGGAGGAGTACAATCATGCACCTCTTTTTTTTCAAAAATAAAGCTGTCTGCTCCACTAAAGGAATTTCGCGAGAAAAGTTCTCTGGCATAGCCATTTCTGGAATTGTCAATTGTAAAACATTGTTGAGAGTGGTTAAAAATTAGAATCGAGAGATCCATATGCAGTTCTGTTCTAAACACAATGGCGCGAACCCCTCTTCATAATGAATAAAGACCTTCGATACAAATCCAACTTTTGTCGTTATTAAATTGTACTAACATAGCCTTTTAAAAAATTCCGAAGGCCACCAACTGGTCATGCAATAAAAGCAAATCCTCCAAGCAGGTGAATACGAATAAATGAACAGTCAGTGGGCGACATCTCATGAAACAAAAAAAGAAACATTACAAGCATTTAACAGAGATACTCGTTCTTTTTAGTTTTATTTGAACATAGAAAAGAGAAAGAATGTCCCCCCGCTCACAAAACAAAATGTATACGTTACCACGAAGAGAAATCAAAAAAGGAAAGACAACAAATAATAAACATTAATCCATAGCATGTCCATACAATAGTTCATAAATCTTTTATTCATTTATATTTCTTATTACAAAAAGTAAAGAAGAAACTTCCATACATAGAGAACCAAAAAGAAAAAATCAAAATGAAAAAAAAAAAATTAAAACGAAAATGAGAAAACAAAAAGGAAATAAAAACCAAATTTCAATCAAGTACAAAAAATATTTTTCTATATCTACGTGGTGTGAAGGAAATAATTGAATTGCTAGTTTTTTTTCAATGCTAATTAATTATTATCAAATTCAATTAAGGACCTAACAATGAAATACAATCAAATTGTTACAACATACTGTTATCTCTTTTAGTTTAGTCATTATGTATGTTACTAATAGAAGGGAGCACACAAAGGCCAATACAAGCCGTTTGTGGAGACTCCTACATTTCTATGTAAGATCTAAGAAATGCAACATTCAAAAGGAATAAGACTTTTGTTTTGGTTTTCATCTTTTTAAGTAGTTTTGTGTGTTTTTGTTTTTCTTTTGCTTGCTTTTGTTGCAGTTTTTCCATTGTTTTCTTTTATTTAATTTTGTTGTTACTTATATTTTTTTCGTTTATCCTTTCTCTGGTGTTTTTTGTTGAAGAAGGGAGAGGGGTAGTTATTAGGGTTAAGTGAATTTGTATATTATTTAGGAGAGATGTGTGGTGTTGTAAAATTACTGGGCTGGGCTTTAAAGTTGTCCACAATCGGCGACGACAATCTTTTTGCTTGTCTTACCCGACTGGCTGCCGAAAGATTCAATCTTTTTGACAACATCCATACCTTCGACAACTTTGCCGAATACAACGTGACGATTATCTAACCACGCTGTCTTGACGGTGGTAACAAAGAATTGCGATCCGTTGGTGTGGGGACCGGCATTGGCCATTGACAGAATGCCGGGTTCGGTGTGCTTCAAGGTGAAGTTCTCATCATTGAACTTATTGCCATAGATGGACTTGCCTCCAGTGCCATTGTGATTGGTGAAATCACCGCCTTGACACATAAAGTTCGGGATAACACGATGGAATGTTGAGTTCTTGTAGCCGAATCCCTTCTCATGTGTACAAAGAGCACGGAAATTTTCAGCAGTCTTTGGGACAACATCGGAACGCAGCTAGAAAAAAAAAAAATAAATAAAAATAACAATTGAGTTAAATGCATCAAAAATGAAGAGGAGGAAACAGTAAATTACTTGTAGTATGTATTCAATTAAGGCAAAACACAAAAAAGACAGAATTATTGATTTGAAGGGATAAATGATAAATGCCAACTGTAAACAGGTATTGATTGAATGCCTGTTGTTACCCCTTTGTAATAATTACTTGTCGACACAACAAGGACACAAAAGTGCCTTTACACCATCCTTCATACATTTATCGTTTGATTTAATGGCGATAAGGCACCACAGTGGTATATATTACGTGCGGGACTGTCTGTCCTGCACACATTACAAGCAACGCAAAGTAAGTACATAAATGACATACAAAGCTAATTCAAACCCATGATGACTTCACTTTGTTGTTCCAAGGCTACAACTATTAGACACACTAATTATTTATTTCTCCTTTTTGTCGGCTTTTTTTTTTTGTTTTTGTTATTTTATTTCATTTATACAGGTGGAGATAGTTTTTACTCATTATATGGGTGATTGCGGTGTGGCAGAGACATGTCAAATTTGATCATGCGATTGTGTTTAACCATATGACAATTTGTCGATGTTGTGTATTAATTTTTAATTAACTCACTTAAGAAATAGTCACGTCGATTTTTCACTTTTTTTGTCGTTTTATTATATTTCGTACTCTTATCACACCTAGATACATATTACAGGATAAAGGTCACACGTAGCTACTTTTATTCCACCAAAGTGGTTTGGCAGGTGGAGTAATATGAGAAATTGGTGTCATTTGTAAGATTACTAGTAATTTGCTCTCCAGGTTCTTCCTAGTGATGACGTCTTAAAGGTCTATAACTTTCAAAGAATCGACTTGTAATGGTGTTCAGGAGGTGACATCAATGCACACCCCTACCCACTAGATCTGCCGTAATCTGTCGATACAATATAAAATTCAATCGATTCGTTGGTTTGATTCAGGACGAAACAATTTTCTTTCGATCAGCCTGCTGGTATTTACATATGTATACATATATTCAGAAGAGGACGACACACCTTCTCAGACAAAAGCAAAGTAGTAGTCACTTCTTGTTATGTATGGTGTTTACTTCAAAATTGTAAAACATTTAAAATAAACAAATTAAATATAACTGACTCATAACTTAATTAGAATTTCTAAAAAGGCGATGAGAACATCAATCGGTAGAAAGCAAATGGACAGAATACGGAGTTGATTAAACATATTTGGAAAAAAAATCAATTCGATTAAACAAATACAAATGAATGGAGAAAGAGACAAGTCCAAGCAATTGAACCAGATTAGGTGGTTATTGATTCATTCCCAAAATAAAAGGTGTGGACTTATCCGTAATAAAACCTGTAACCAGTTAGATGAGCAATCAATTATGACAACATGCATGTACTGAGGCAAATACTGAACATTTTTACGCAGCGGACAGGCTCAACAAAACAGCAAATTAACGGAATAATTCTCAAATGCAAAGCTATTGGCTTGTTTGTACTTAATCAGAGGCAACATGGTGTTTACTGTGTAGAGTTCTGGAATTATTGTTTTTCTGTTTTTTCATTTTTTAAAAGCAGGTCACGTAGCCGAAAAATCAAATGATTAGTTAGATCAAACTGCGTGGTATCTGGTTTTTCGTGACAGGTTCAAACCCATCGTCAGACACCTAGTTAATGACATCACCTCTTGATTAAGATAGTTATCGGATAGGTAGGCAAATAAGTAAAAAAAAACAAGGTTTAACCATGACTGATGATTCAGATCAGAGATAGACAGAATACGTAGAGAAAATCTCAGTGGCAGGCTCGAACACCAGCAATACGAGGGACAGTCTAAAAATGGACTCTGACAAGAAGTCCATGGTTTGATGACAAAAGAAGCTAGCCCATGAAGCATATACACATAAAGGAAAGAGTGCTTTGACAATTTTTTCTCAAACACACCAAACAAAAGCTTCGCCGGAAGACTTTTGAAAACTATGGATATTGAGAATAATTGCACTGTAGTAAACGAATTTCTAAAAGTATGACACGTGATGCCACTATTTGTTGAAGACCACCGTCATCTTATGAGTAAAATTCAACTTCAGTAGATGAATTGACTTTGCCACGTAATCTAACCTAATCAATTCGACGGTAAGTACATTTTTAAAGAAGATAATCTTCCGATTGCAAGTCGATTAGAAAACTAAATAATAAAAACATACGAATTCAAGTGGCGTTCCGTTTAAGATTTTCGAAGCCAAAAACATATTTAGAGCAGCCTCTATGCATCGTACAATGGCCGTTTTCGAAAACTTTATCTGCGTCAAAAATACGGTAGCAGAATGTTCTTAAACGCAAGCTGCAGAAGTCGTTTGTTACTAAACGCAAACATAAAATCACACTAAATAAGCATTCTGTTTGATAACGCAGTTTGCGCAAGTCATATGTTCGGAAACGTCATCTGCATTGCAGCTGTGCAGTTTGAAGGACATATTAAGCGATTCGAAATACCAAATCGATCGGGAAAAGTAAATAGCCTTTAATTTCTTATGCATTTTTATTTTATTTGTTAAAGTTTATTCAAACAGTACTCCTTCTCATACTCCAACCCAAGTTTGGGGAGAAATTGACTGGGATAATACCGAAAGATGGGATCGTGGAAAAATAGAACTTCTCATTTCTGTTCGTTTGGAGCATGAGGTTGCCTTCCAAAGCGGAAAAAAATTAAAAAAAAAACATTGTGGAGCAACGTCCATGGATGTTTTTAAATCAGAAATAAAGAATTTGTTCACTTGCGACGAAACTATAAAAAAATTTACAAATTTATTTACAACATATCAAAAAATGCAATTTCCAGACAGGAAAAGGCGCCACAAACTGGGAATTTTTTGAAGAGTTCGAAGCCGCATTTTATTGCCGCACCATCTGCAAATACGGCAGATTCGCTTAAAGCTGCCGTCCTTAAAAATGATATTAAATCGTCAAAAGCGTCTGGACGAAAAAAAAGCCGATGAGTTACTTAAATTTTTAGAAAATCAAGAAAAAATTGAAGCGAAGCGCCACGAAGATTACATGAATCTGGACTAGGAGAAGATGAGAATTGAAAAAGAAAAGGTTTCAATTCTTAAGGACCTGCAGGCGGCACTAACAGAATAATAAGTTCTTAAATAACAGATACATAAGTACAAAGATTTTCAATGGCGATTTTTGCAAAAATCTTTTTTAGTATTTCCCTATTTGTTCTTAATTTGTGTTCTTAAACGTCAAATGCATTGCCAGAAAAAAAAATTATGGCGATCAAAGAAGGACGACTGCATAAATGACGATTTTTTTGTCTGCATCATGCAAGACGATCTAAATGACGATCAAATTTGACAATTTCGAAAAGGGCCAATGAGTCGACCTTCTGCTTTAGAGTAACTTCCGTCGTTTATACTTTAAAAATGTCACTCGCAGTATCAACATGGATGCTGCCTTTTTTCAAAGTTAACTTACTACATGTATACCGTTGATGTGGTGAAGGGTTTTGATCTACTTTAGAGAAATTGTGAACTCTACTTACGATTACAATGCTCAAATGAAAGATTGATATGGAATATTCATAGACAAGCATACGCAAATGGTCAAATCGCTCTATAAAAGAAATTGTTTCTTCCTGTTGGTGAAGTTTTAAAGAGATTTTAAATGTCTTCAAACGAAAATAGAGTCATCAAAAGTTTGTCAAGAGGACGATAAGATTATAATTTCTTTAAACCGGTTTTTGAACAGGTAGTCATTAACGAAGTCTGGTGAAACCTCACCAGTTGCCTAGCTACGTTGATAATATTTACAGATATTGTCTTCAGTTCAACGAGAACCAACATTGATGGATTTACGAAAGAAAACTATGTTTCATCTATCATATTTGTTTCTTGCAATGTTAATTGATGTGCAAGAATTGAAAATGATTGCTTCTGACCAAAGTATCCTTGGAATTCAAACAATTTGAACTCATCACAGAGCTCATCAAATCTTCAAAATTTTCCTTTTTTGACTCAATGTTCCTTGCAGAGTTCAACTAACCAGAGAACTGAAGGTTTAAGTCATGAATAAGGTTTAGAGAACTCTTTACAAGGCAAGGATTGTTTCTGTTACGTATTCACAACAGTGGTAGTGGTAGGATTGCCCATCTGCCACAAGCAAGGACACCATATACAGCGATTTGTTCATTGAACAATAAAACCATCTTCAGCGATGAGACCTACATATTTTCATGTTGATGACTACGAAAACAAAGTAAAATCGGCGGCCCATTTAAAGTGAGAAAAAGCGCACGCGTTTAATGAGAACAGAATGCATCCCAGTGGATTTCAGACTGAAGACTCAACTTACTTCAGATTTTCTTTGCTCCAAAGCATGCTGTTCCAACAGAACGTAGCCACTTGCTCACATGACATGGAAAAAAAGGCATTAATGTACCAGACGAGTCACTTCTCCTAGGATCGTGTAATATATAACCTCTGCACTTCTTCCAAAATTTGTGTCGACAGTCCCTCTACTCTCTGTGTTATCATTTCAGGCACAAATGGAAGGACCGTATGACCTTTTGATTACTCACAAGGTTTGCGAGCCGGTTAACTTCAATTTAGCGCCGCAATAACTGGCCTGATTCGTGAACAATTGAGCGTTTATTACTCCATAATCTTGACGGGCTAATGAAACAGTACAGCGCGTTCTTATTTTCTATTTTCCGCAAAGTTCTGGGTATAGATGCGTATTAGAGTAGTTAAAGCCAATCGAGCTTACTGGCACGTCAAATTTAAGCTGGTTGATTCCATCTATTGAAGATGGAAGATCCGGATTTTCACCGAGAAAACATCCTAAGTGAAGGGCATATTTTTGGTAAATAGTTCCATTAATAAGCGAAGCTGTACCAGCAGGATCCATTGTATACATACAAATTTACTGTTCGATGTGGTTTTCGTGCCGAATGAATCATTAGGCCGCATTTTTTCAAGATGATGCCAGCATTATATTGCACTGAAGCCACCATCGCTTCTGGTTAATCAATTTTTGATGAGATTAACAAGAAGACTTGGAGGATATGTGGTTTAAACAGTGCGTTGGCACACTAAAAATGATCCTTTCAATTGACCGCCTTGCTTGAACAATTTAATACCGTAAGTATCTTTTATTTTGAAAGCCAGAAATTTAACTTGAGGCGAATGTCATATGTATGTTGGATGAATATCGATCAAATTACTAAAATCATAGAAAATTGGTTTCTGCGCATCCCACTCATGCAAACGGTTAAGCGAAGGATATTTGAATGATGTCATATTTCATAACTGTACATAATTGTGAAAAAATCCTCTTTCTCGTCGAACCTTGGTCGAATAGAGTATCAAAATATGTATTTTCTCATTCTAAACAAAACAATACGACTTATTGCATAAGACCTGTAAAACTGTGGGTTTATCGAAATCAAAGCGGGTAGTGTAATTTCCACTATTGTGAAAACTACGTCTGAAACAGGTACGTTATTCTAGGCACAAAACATTCCGAATGTAAGCCGTGGTTTTTTCGACAACGTGGCGACACTGATATAAATTAAGTGCTGCACGGGGTAAGTTAACTTGGACATTGATCTGAAAACTCTTTTAAGACACTCTCCATCATTCAAATTATGTAAGTGCCTTTGTAGAAATGCTAGTTTAAAGTGCCTTAATGGATTTTGTAACTCAAATTGATGAAGAAAAATAAATACATACCTACATACGTATATCAAAACCTCTGCAAGATGTCCGCAAAATTAAATAAAAAAGGAAACCATCCAGCAGCCTTTATTGGACTAACAACCAGCTAAATGACATTCTAACCAAATTGGTAGGAGAAAAAAAAAATTCACTCTGCCTTCTATGCCTACAGGATTTTCAGATGAAATTATAAAATAACAAAACCACAGCCTAACAGAATGATACAATGTGGTTGATGGATGTACACAGGTATACATACAAAAATATCAATTAAATCCAGCAACTATCTACCTTTCGAAGAAGACTTTGAAAAACAAATCAGCAGACAATAAAATCCAAGAGATTTATGGAAGAAACATCTAGAAAAAAATCAAGAATTTTGTTGTTTTGTGATATAAATTGGTCTCTCATCATTAAAAAATGTTTAGCTGAGTCAACTCTAACACCATTACCTACACATTCGCTTTACTTGTGTGCGACTAATAAAAAGCAAAAAACAACTCATAGCCATATTTTCCAAATACATACCTACTGCACCACCTCGCGAACTGGGTGACGACTAACTTGACTAAACAACATATGTATGTACAATGCATCAACTTAAGGCATTTGCATACTATTTGTCATGCGGATTTTATTTTTAAAATTTAATTAAGCACGAGTTGTAAATTTTTCATTACAAAATTGTTGCAATCAATTTTTTAAGGCATAATAGAAGATACATAGGTTAAGGAACTAGATATTGAAGATAAATGAATGTACATAGTACTCCTTTCTTTTGTGTATTCACTATATTAACCCCATGCATATACGTACGCCACTATACAGTCACGCTTTGGGGGCTTATTTTTCTACTTTTTTTTCAGATTTAAACCCAACCACATGTTTGCCTCACACTTCACCAAGTACAAGTAATTAGTATACGACGTAGAGTACATTTGTTTCACGACAACAGCGCGTTATCTCCTCTCCAATAAACACCTTAAAGTAGAATAGTTTCTCACACATGTGCACGTATATATCACTCGCCGTATGCATGTGTGTATATGTATATGAACATACCTTCTAAGTGTCGATTTTTATCTAAATGCGGTAATCGCTGCAAATAAAAAATTGAATTGCCCTTAGAAACTGCGAATCGGTTTGGGGATGGATAGTGGCGTTGCAAGAGTAATAAATCTCTACTCAAGGTCAAACTTTTCAACCACACACAACACACAACACCCCATCACCAATCAATAATCACATTGTCCAGATGAAAAATTCAAATGGATAAAACCAAACCAGTCTCCAGACAAAGGGAGACCCAAAAATGTGTCCTATTCCTTGTCCACGCCAGTGTGATAGTTTGATCTACAGCCCATAGCCGGGCTAGCTTGCAAACATATTCGATGGAAGTTTGTGGAAAATTCCACAGACTTTTGGGCGTGCTTTTCGAAAAGCAGTTTCTTTTTTACAAGAATTCTTCTTTACATATACAAAGTAAATGAAAACTAACACTTAGGTGACGACACCACTACCAGCAGCGACCGGCATGTAATAAAATAGATATATGTACGGCGAAATCGTGTCTATATATGAATGCTCCATCGGTGTGCCTCTGGGGCTTGAAAAATTCTTCCAATTTCTGTTTTTTGTTTTTCGAAAAAAATACCTCAACTTTAATGAGAGACTAGAAGAAAATAAAAAAGAACAAAAAAATCGATTAAAATCTATCGAAATTTACAAGTATCTACACCGAGAAGCATTCCGCGAGAAACTATCATATCCGGCAACTCCACATACCCCAGTTTATAGCTGCTACAGCCAAGCCATACCGCCATCCCTACATCTTCACATTATGCAAATCTTTGTGTGCCTGCAGTAGGCGCACACATCGCGCACCACATATCCATCAATTTCTCATGGAAATTCCCCCGAAAATTTCAATTCGAATTTATGTTCGAAAATTACAAAAAAACACAAAAAAAACTTAGTTTAAATTTAATTAAACGAAAAATAATAACTTACTTCCATGATAATGCGTCCCACAGGCTGATTATCAGCGGTCATATCAAAAAACACACGAGGTAAACCCATTTTTTTGCTTGAGAACTGCCGACGACACAACAAACCGAACACTGACTGACTGTGCTGACTCGAAACTAAATTCGAATTCTGAATTAAGATGGCGAACGCAGACGATGAACGCGATTGTGACTGTGGCCGTACGAATGACCGGCAAAAAGTTGTTCCCAAGAAGGCCATGTTTGTGCACATGCTTTTGTCAGTGGTGATGGCGTTGCGTCGAGTTAAGCGTTTATTTTCTCTATTCTTATGAATTGAAAATGAAAAAATTGTTGTTTTTTTTGGAGACTTTCTCTATGGATTTGTAGAGTTTTAACAATTATGTTAAAGGAAGGCTTCCTGATTACTGACGCGCGTCTTTGTGTTGAAATAATTCTTTTCCAATTTCCGAATAAGAAAAGTTACTTAACCGGATGTTCAGTTTTGGGATTCATTCTCTTGGCATGGGCACACACGCTTGGTCTATGGAGAAATGTTATGCAATTGCAGAAATAGTGCTTTGAAAGGGAATGAATTATCCCAAAATCAATAAGAACAAGAGGCAAGATGACAAAGAATAATTGTTTGTTTTCGAGAATGGAAACGTAGTGTAGTACTCGTAGTAGTCCCTGCTGCGAATGTTTACCGAAAAAAAGCGTTGGAATTTCAAGAAACAAACAAATGAAAAATTGGTTTGTAATCGTCGGTTATTGTTGAACGGAAATTTATGTGAATCTTAGTTTTTTTTTTCAATTTATTCATCAAGAAGCGATTGAAATTTGAAAATAAAACGATTACAAAAAGTTCGAAGAAATAAGGGAAATAGAACTTGATATCAATGATCCAGAGCACGTGAAAATTTGCAATACCATTGTGTATGGCTGTAGAAATGCAATTATTTCTTATCTTAATGGCTCCATACTTTTTATTTTTCAAAAACGAAAAATCATAACTCGAGAAGTTTTCAAAATTTAAAGAAGAAAAAATATCCCGACAGCAGGGATTACTGTTCAGAAAGTACCGATTAGTGGAGAGATATTTATTTTTACTCGTTCATATGGCCATATACACATCAAAATGTCTGTCATAGCATTATTCATTGCACTTTAAGGCCCGATTTATTCACTCTTAATTAAAATGTGGGTAATTGAGATTTAGCCAAATCCGTCATTAAGGTATTGACGTCGTTAAATAATCTCAATTAAACAAAAAATTTTCAATTTATTCACTCGCGATTAAGTAAATGGTCCGCTTATAATTGCGGACTTAAATTTAAATGAGATTTAAAAAAGTCCTCGGGATTTTTTACATCATTGTGACAGATGAATTGTTTCATGCAATGCATTTTATGACATACAGCAATTATTGAGAATAGATGCACGTCATTGGTTGGATACAAAGACCTAAGCCATCATTAAAACGTAAAAAATGATCATTAGGGCTTACAGGTAACGGACGACCAGTTGCGGGAAAACCTAGAGCAACAGGGCAACCGATATCTAAGAACAATATCAGGTCGAATGTGCTGTCCTCTTAATGAATCACAATAAATCTTGATGAGGTTTTTAGCGATTCCAAGCTTTACTTTTAGCAATGAGATGCTTACCCCAGCGAGATCAGGAATAGAGGTTTGCATTGATCGAAGTGAATTTTGAGCAATTGGTCGAATATAACGTGATTTAAAAGAATGGACAGTTCAATTTAAATTATTATATATTGTGTTATGTAAACATTTACTGTTCTAGAGAGTACTGCAAATCTGGTTGAATAATCGCTAGTACTTTAGCCACTGTAGGTTTAGTCAAACGAAATCATTGAAAAAAATCTTCATCATCCCAATATTCCATATAAATACTTTCTGCCATTTTATATTGTCTACGTTCGGCGACAAGTGTGTTTTTGTCGTCATCACTCAAATCCAATAGATATTTAAGATCATAGTCCATAATCCATAGCGCACCTTCACAAAGATATCGCGATCGATTGACAATCGACACCAAACTGATTTAGCAAAACAGGTAGATTTTACGCGTGTATGTATAAAAGCGAGATGTGATGTATTTCCATGAGAATATTTTGTGCGACCTTTATGACACCACTACGGTAATATTAAATTTAAAATAAAATGATAAAATACTGCACATCTTGGGTAGTTTTAACTCCTTTTGTATATCTGTCACCGCTAACGCAGACTGAATTTTTTAATTCTCCCTTAAATCCGGATAAGAGCGAAAAGTCCTTCTTAAATGGTGGATTTTGGGTACTTAGCTAACCGATTTAATTTAGAGTGAATAAATCGGGCCTAAATGCGTTTTTATTAAGTTGAATTTATAAACAAGCATATAATCTACACGAAAATAATGGTTACAAAAAAATTTCTTTAGCTTTTACTATATTATTATTTTAATTTTGTGGCACTATACCGACATGCTGAGCTGAACCTAAAACTTATCTTTTTCACAACCTCATCTGTTTATTTAATTTATAAAAAAGCTTTAAATTAAATTAAAAACAAAAATGTAATTTGAAGAGAAAATCCTAGTACGCTCACTCTCTTTTTAAACTACTGCCTTAAAATATATCGTAACCGTCAGTGAACTAAAGTTGAGCGTGTATTATGCCCAGCTAAGGCCCCTGTAATCAAACATTCGCAACTGCTCTTGTTCATTCGGGTGGACCTCAACATAAGCTTGTGAAAGTGGGTATTGCGTCAACAAGAAGATCTTCGCAGAAAAATATTAGGCTGTATCGTGATAAACACCTGTATGAATTCACAAAAAAAAGGGCTTGGGCCTTACAAGCCAATACTAGTTAGTAATTTTTGTGATGTAAACAACAACCATGGATAAGATAGATTTAATTGTTGACGGACGCCGTCATTCTTCCCAAAATGTGAAGAAAGAAACTCAATTCTCTTGAAATGAAAACCTATAAGGCCTATAAAACCTTTATCCAAGAAGTGCGATAGATGGACCGAACAAGAGACAATCGAAAACTGCTATACCTGCTACAGCGATTGTATACTAATCGCGAATGGCATTTTTTTTTTGATATTTGCTTAATACAAGAAGCAGACTTGGGGATAAAGTCATGCACTTTGGACTTACATACATTTGTATAAGCGAGCTACTGGTGACAATAGTTGAATTCGTCAACATCAGCTTCTTATGCGCGAAATCAATAGAGCAAATTACATTGGAGATGACGCAAGACACGCACTAAGAAGGCACGGATTGCACTTATCTTTAACTATTTTAGAAAGAGGATAAACCACCAACGCTTTCAATATTATGGGTCACACACTTTATTCTTTGCATTCTTCATCATGTCCAGTGCTAAAAGTGCGAACACATATATCGGGTTTTCCAGTAGGGACTTGACGACTTTGAATTTAATTTGTGAACGCACTCTTTCACTAATCATCAAACTGTCACTGTCAATTTATTCAGTAAACTCAAAATTTACATCATGTTAAAGTACACTAACGAGCAACGTCTGAAAAGTATAAAAATTTTCTACCGAAATTCGGAGTCTGTGACTGCAACTTTAAGAGCGTTAATTCCAATTTTCGGTCGTAATTCTCGCCCTAGTAGAGTCTACATATTCGTTCTGTGATGTTGCCGTGTCAGTGAAACAAGGGGTTGGTCGAAGTGTCGAACATATCGCTGCCGCTCAGGCGTCCGTAGCAAACGATCCAAATCAGTCAATTCCACGGCGTTCTCAAGAATTAGGCATCGCTCAGACCATATTATGGCGTATTTTGCGTAAGGATCTTGGTTTACACCCATACAAGATCAAGCTGACTCAATAATTGAACCCGGTGGACCATTTTAAGCGACGTACGTTTTCCGATTGGGTTCTGGAGAAGATGCGCCAAGATGGTGAATTTCATCACAAAATCATCTTCAGAAATGGGCCAGTCGATTGGCCGCCTCGTTCGTGTGATTTAACGCCGCTTGACTATTTTCTGTGGGGCTACGTTAAGTCATTGGTTTATGCCAACAAGCCGACGACGTTGAAAGCGCTCAGAGCCAACATTGAACGCGAAATAGCGGCCGTTTCGGCCGAAATATGTGGCCGAGTCATTGAAAATTGGGTCCAATAAATCGACCGATGCAAACGTGTCCGCGGTGGCCATAAGAACGAAGTCGAGTTCCATTCATAAATGTTTTGATTGTACTTCAAGCCGATAATAAAGTTTTTGAAATATCTCAAATGGTTTGCGTTTTATTTAAAAAAAGAGTTGTCCAGTCGTTATTGGAAAATCTATTGTTATGGTAAGGTTAGGTTAGAAGGGCTGTTGGAGATAGACCAAGCCACTTTGGCCTATTGGATCATTGTGATGCCACGTGGATCCGTGATGCTCCAATTCTTTAATCCAATTTTAGCTTCTGAAGAAGAGTAGCAGACTGTTTATGTCTATATTGCTTAGAAGAAAGCTCCTAAGTAGGGTTTTCTTCCTTGGGAGATACATGGACATGTACAAAGTAAGTGGAGGATTGTCTCCTCCTCCTCCCTGCCCCTACGGCTTCTGCAAAACTCGTTAATAAAAATGCCAAGTCTTCTTTCATGCTTATCTATGAGACAGTGTCCAGTGATGACTCCTATGATAGCTCTGAAATGTTTTCTGTTTTGAAAGAACAAAGTTAAAAAGAAATTTACATCCTTTGTTCTTCCCTATGCATCCAGCTTGAACATTAGTCTGCACGGCCTTACCGTACCCAAGTATATTTGTATGCACCGGCATCCAACATAGGTGAATGTTAAATTGCTCTGCTATCTCAACGAGAAATGATGGGCAGTCTAGGACTGTTTTAGAACTCAGCAAGAACGAGTCCAAGGATCTGATAGCGCCCTGACTGTCCGATAAATGTGGATATACTTTGCAAAATTTCTACAGTAATTTTCAAAACTTCAGCTTAAAACACTTTACAGTGATTTGGAAGGCGGAAGATGGGGTTCCTGTAAAACTTATACGAGAAAGAACAGCCGTCAGTCTTGGATACATCCTTATAGAAATAGATTGACTTGTGATCCATAAAGGATTCTTTCTCCCATTCTTTCTTTATAAAACTTATGTGTGGGCGTTGAATGAATCGACGTTGATTCGAAAGTTCCGGTTTGAGATTTCAGCATCTAAAATGGAGCACGCATAAAGAACAAAACTGTATTTGACAAAAATGTCCAACGGTTGACACCTTCCTCTTATAGAAAAGGTAAACAAACTCGACAATTGAATACCTCATGAACTAAACGAGTACCAAAAACTACGACTGCTAATGATTTGTTCAATATTTAGCTAAGATACAAAATGAATCATTTTTTTACTGGATGATAACTTGGGATAAAAAGTAAATTTCGTGTGAGATCCGTAAGAGGCCATGGGAGTGTTTGGATGCAGACGAAAAACAAACTCTTAGAGATAGTATTCAGCCAGGAAAGGTTATGATCATAGGTAGGTGGACGTTGAAAGGTCTTCAACAAGGAGAAACGATAAAAGCCTTCTAGTGTTGTAAGAAAATCAATACAATCCACGAAAAATTACCGCCTGTGTAGCTCAATAGATTCTGTAAAATTCTACTGCATGATTGATCACATCTCCCAGGTTAATGTGAAATTCTTACCCATCCACCGTTCTCTAGTGGTGTTTTTCTAATGTACTGTCACCTATTCTATAATTTTACTGACAGAAAACAATTCTTCTAAATCCAGGCAGATCTTCTTAGGATTTCAGTGCATTTAAAAATTAGGGCTTTTACAAAAGGGGGTCAAGTTGGTCATAGGTGCCAATTTTACTGTCTGAGGGCAGTTGTTGTCACAGTAACTAAGTATAAGCAGGTTTAGGAAGGGATTTGGAGTTTCAAAAACCAAACATGACTTAAGGTTGTCGAGGTTAACCCATGTTACCTAGACTCATAGTTTCGTAAAATAAGTTTCCAAAGACAAGCGTATGGGCTGAACAAATTAAAGATCCTTGTTTTTGGCCAATCAATTTTTACAACACTTTCTTCGAAATAACATTTTCTACTCAAATATGTTCGTACCTTTAAAAAAGAAGATTATAGCTAAATCAAAAATGAGAAATTATAGGAAAAACAATTCAACTATCATCGTCTCTCTTACTCGCATTTCATAAATAAATCCGTCTGAACAGTGCACTTTGACGTGAGCTCTATTTAAACAAGTTTGAAAAAAGTATGTTGTTAATATCTCGTTAAAAATATTCAATTAACCATAACTAGAGGTGGCGTACGGTATTGTTAAATAATAGATTTATTAAATTTCCCTCTTAACACGTCGTCAGACCAGAAACGAAATCGAAAAACAGGTAAGCCATTGCCTTTTTGGAAAACCTTACGTCCAAAACATCCACACCTACCATCTGTCCGAAGAAGGAAAAAGAAGTTTGTTTTCCTTTTTATTTCTCAAATCAAATCTGTTTTTTGTTTGTGTTTTTTGTGCATTTTTGCATCGGAGTTTTTATTTATAGTTGACTTCTTAACCTTGGTGGCAAATCAATTAAGTGGCAGCAGCAGCATTTTGTTTGATACCAGCAAAATGTATACACCAGCCGTAGAGAACTTGTAAAACTGGTTGTTTTGCTTGCATAGAATGGAAAATCGATTTCCAACAATATGTGTGCAATCAAAACAGTAGGAAAATGCTGTTCCTGTTTTTTCTTCATAGTTTTTCCTATTAGTCTCACACCTTAAGGTCAATAAATGACATTTGGGAAATTATTCACTTGGGATTTGATATCGATCATGGTGTGCTTTTGAGTGCTTCTGGAGAGAATCTTCGATGTGTCTGAGTTGATGGATTGTAGGGAGCTAATCGAATTAGAAGGCAGCTTAATGGACAAATGTTAATCCAACATGCAGCTGATGTGAATATCTGTATCAGGTTTGGTTGTTTGAAGGTTGATTGTCGACCATTCAGACCTTGAATTATGTTCAGCTTGGACGGTCTATGAGCGACGGGCTTTGAGTGCGACCTTTCTAGTTTGTTTTTAAATTACCATCATCCGAATGACTTGAGGTGAGATAAATTGAATGCGGGCGCTCTTGAGTTAAAGAGAAATACGATAATCAGTAACAAGACAGAGAATTACTGTTTGTTGTACAGCATCAATGATGTAGTCTCGTAGACAGATAGGTCATAGGCAAACTTAATATGCTTATTATGCCAACTCATGGTCGAACAATTATCGCTGATTTGAGATTTGTAAGATTTTTCCAGGAAAAGCAGAGTGCTTGCAGAGAGCAGCTTTACCACTTAGTCATAAGCTTAATATTCGGTTGCCCGCCAAAACTCTTATAGAAAAATTAACCGGGAAAATAGGTGCGGTGGTAGGTGGGGTTCAAACAACAAGCCTTTTCATCTAGCCTGATATCTTGCAACTATGGTGCTTACGGAAATCAAATTGAGCAGGAGACATCAGATTATTGGGTTGTTCAATAGGTTCAGCTGTTTTTTCTTGGGAGTGGTGTTTATCGTTTCAGAAAATCTCTGTGTACCCCGTTATGAAATTTTTGTTGCTTATTCGAGTAGAGAGGGTTATTATTTACATTGTTACGAGAATTTGTTTTGATCGGACGTGTTTTAAGTGCTGTGGTTTTGTTTTTTTAAATGGAGGATAAAAAAGTGCATTTTCTGTATATTTTGCTTTTTTTTTCTTTAAAAAAAGGTGTCAAAGCGACAGAGGAGCAAAGGGAGATTTGCATCGCCTATGAAGATTCGGCTATAAGTGATCACACTTGTCAACGCTGGTTTACACTCTTTTCTTCAGGAAATACTGACCTTGTTGATAGTCTTCGCTTTGGACATCTATCCACCTCAGACGACGATCAAATATCGGCTGCAGTTAGCGTTGACAGGTATTTGATGACACAGAAGATTGCTCAGCGGTTTAACATCTCCCATACAAACGTTTCGCCCTGAAAAGGCTTGGAATGTAGAAAAGGTGGATGTTTGAATTCTTCACGAACTCAGAAAAAAAAAAAAATACGTGGATCACAATGGTCTGTGAATCTTTGTTTAAATGGAACTCGCTTGAGGAGTTCCTGCAAAGAGCGGTTACGAGAGATGAAAAATTAGTGGTTTACAATAACATTCGACGTAATAGATCATGGTGCGCTACTGGTGAAACACCGCAATCGGTCAGTAAACAAGATTTGCATCCTAAAAAGTTCATGTTGAGCATTTGTTGGGATTCGCGAGGTGTCCTTTACATCGAGTTTCTTCCACGAAATCAGACAATAAATGCCATTAAATATTGCTCTCATATCGTGAAGGACAGCCAAAAACCGTAGCCACACCCGAAACCATCGAAAAAGAGCATGATGAGCATGAGTGAAGGTGAGTGAGATAGCTGAAGCTGTGGGGATATCGGAAGAAAGTGTGCGAAACATCTTGCACAAAAATTTAGTGATGCGAAAGCTCTGCGCAAGATCGGTGTCGCATTTGCTGAATGCCGATTAAAAGTAAATGCGCTAACGATTTTCGCAGCATAGGTCCACCACTACACGACAGAAACGAAGCAGCGAAGAAAGCGGATTCGATCGCATCTGTCGGAAAATTCGTGGTCGCCAGTGTGTTTTGGGATGCGAAAGGGATTCTGTTAATTGATTATCTTGAAAAGGGCTGTACAATTACAGGCGAATATTACACCAACCTTCTTTATCAGCTGTATGTCAAAATTCGCCTGAAGGCGGTCTGGCTTGACGAAGGCAATGCACTTGTAGACAACGGTGTGTTGGCGTTGGGAAAACTGTGGGATTTATTTGGGGAACGATTTGCTCTGCCATCCCATTCTCCTTATTTGGCATCTGTTTCCAAACTTGAAGAAATTTGTTTTTGGGAAGCGCTTCGCATCCAATGAAGATGTTGAGAGGGCCGCAGGTGAATATTTTCATAGACTTGCCGACCCTCATTTCCGGGAAGGAAGAGGAACGCTGGACTAAGTGTGTTGAGGTAGAAAAATAAAAATATTTTTTAACTGAAAATCACAGCCTATTATTGTCAGGCCGATAACTTTTCACCGTAATTACTTACTACTTACTTACTTGCTTAACGGGCTCCCGACCCGTGTAGGATCTCTGCCTGAGACAATGCAGCCTTCCATCGTCTACGATCCCGGGCACGCTGTTGTGTTGTTGTCCAGACCAAGCGCTCTGGCATCCGCGATGGCTTGTTCTTTGAAACGGAGGTTTGGTCTTCCTTGTCTTCTCGAACATGGGGGCTGGGATTCGAAGATCCTCTTAGCTGGAGCATTATTGTGCATTCGCTCGATGTGGTCGAGCCAATGTAGTCGACGTGCTTTGTATTTTTGGACTACATCTACATCTTGGTACAGCTCATAGAGTTTGCGGTTGTATCTTCTCCTCCATTCGCCCTCCTCACACACAGGACCAAAAATCCGCCAAAGCAGCAGCAGCACTCGGCGCCAAAAAGCAGAACTGGCAGGATAAGACTTTTGTAGAGCACACATTTCGTCCTTTGAGTTAGGAGTTTTGAACCCAATTATTTAGCCAAGCCGAACTAGCAACGGTTTCCTAGGGTAATTCTTCGTCGGATCTCCACTAGGGTGTCATTCGTGGAGTTCATGTTTACTCCGAGGTAGGTGAACTTCCTAACTACCACTAAATTTTTGCTATCAAACTTTTCACCTTACCCTGGTTATATATTGTTCTAGGTGACAGCTAATTTGTTTTGCAAGAACGTTTTCAAATACATTTGATAGATTCGGCTAAGCGTAATCCAGCATTACGATAACTTTGCAGAATCTACAAAATTCTTATCAAATGCGGCCTAATACTGACCAACAAATTTGAAATTTTCCATCGCATTAGAAATTGATTGCATCATGCAATTATGGACTCGTCCGAAAAGCTATTCGCGCTATGATTCATGCTTTCAAACTTCACACCATTCTTGGAATTCCCTCAAATATGTTTGCGGTTAATAAAGTCGCAAACTTGTTTGATGAATGTATTTACAAAACTAAGACATTTGAGCTGAGAAGTGTACATGGAGGCTTCGATTCAATTGGGGATAATTTTATTTCTAGTTCGTTGTATTTTTTTACTTCAATCCCCCACGCATATACTCGTAAATTCATTTAGAATTTTTAAGCAAAGTCACGCCGATTCAAAGTCCACATTAGCCGCCACCTGAGTCATTTCAATATAAAATGATTTATATGAGCCGTTTGATTTTTTTTTTCTTTTTTGGCCTCTCTTTTGATTCTATTAATGTTCCACATATTCGTATTAATTTTTTCAAATGACATTTCGATTTTTAATTTTTAATAGAATGCCGTCCGGCGGACAAGTGTATCAGCCTACAACGGTTTCTTATGAAACCCGTCCTGGAGGATTACTGGGACAAACATCTGCAGTCTCTCCAATGAAAGTACTTAAGAAACCAATGCCTCAGGTGGCACTATTGCTTTTTGCTTTGATTTCCATAGCTGCTGGGGTTGCTATGATAGCAAGTGGTGCTGCCGACTATGCCGACAGTGAAGAACACAAAGAGGAATTAGGAATTGAAACGATTGAAACATGTGAAGGCATCGATATTGGTGTTGTCACGGGTGGTGTTTTCATGACAATAATTGGATTTTGTTTAATTGGTAAGTTTAATTTATTCCTCTTATTAATACCAGGTGAACATTTTTTGTTTGTTTTTAGGTCTCTATATTAAAGTGGCTGACTGGAGGCGAAATTGTGTTTGTCCCTGTTACTTTAGCAAGAAACAAAGTTTAGCTCGACAATTGCAAGGTAATAGTGGCGGTCAAATATTGGCATTAAATCCATCAACAGATCCGTTAGTGTCACATACTCAGTATGCTCCAGTTTCGGAATTACCTCCAAGGCTAGAAGATGAAGAACGACGGAATTTAATGCCTGATAATAAGGAATGGTAAGTATTGGAATTTTTGTATAACAAAGAGGTAAAGACGTCTATAATTTCTGTCATGGGAAAACTATATGTAGACATTTATTCGATTGACACAGAGTAGTAAGAAACGGGTCTGGAAATTCGTAAATTGTACTTCTCAATAAGACTACCAAAATGTTCAGTAAATATTTTTCCCCATCTCAAACTTTAGGCTAGCAATTGCTATGCGAACAATCTATCAAAAAAGTATATGCAACATCCAGTGTCGTTTTGGAAGAAAAATGGGCAAACTATCCCGCCACTCCAGTAACCACACAAAAGAGTCAGACGTTTAGGATGCATTGGCTTCTATATGACTGCGTGTGGATTTTCCAAGCAGCCCTCGAGATGGAAGTGCGCCTCATCTGAAAAAAATATTTGTTCACCGAAATTGTAGTCAATTTCGAGCTGCTCTAATGCCCAAACAGAGAAGCGATAACGAAGCGGGTGGTCATTTTGCTGCAATCGGACCTTTTAGACGCATAATACGAGATCCTTATGCAAAATAATCCGGAGGTTAGTTCGACCGATGTTAAGTTACTAAAATCGTTGAGTCTCTTGGGTTGAGCCTCACATTTTCAAAAACAGCTGCAATATTCTCGGTTGAGCGCAGAGGATGAACTAGGAAATATGTGCGGTCGTCAATCAGCCAACCGTTCTCACGAACTTTCTTCACAAACTTGCGTTCACCAGCAACAGTTGGTGCATTATTTCGACGTCTATCTGTGTTAGTTAGTTTTCTGTGATGACAGAATTTAATCGTAATGTTTATCTCACATACACTGGTGTTTTTATTTTTCTATTTGCAATCGGTAAAATAACAAAAATACGTAATATGTATAAATACAACATTCCATTGGCTATAAAGAGTTTTGCGAATGCGCAATAGGAACGACGACATTCGTTATTTTATCGATTTAACGTTGCCGTAATACAATTTTTAGTTTGAAAATATTGCACGTCATTGGGTAAACGATCCAGCTTCCAATTTAAAATTTATTATTCAAAATCAACATATTTTCACTTTCGGAAACCGGTTACCTCTAATACGATCACTTCGTTGTGCTGAAAAAGTGCCGTCTTTATACACATTGATAGCATTTATGATGCCATACTTTCGGAAATGTGATTTTATCCTTATGGCGCTTATATGCATGAATGTATGAATGTATATCAGACTTCTCTTTCATACAGACGTCTAAAAGTCTTAAAGATAACACTCCGTAGATTAATCTTAGGTGCTTAAATACCTGAATATGATTTTACTCCCTTAAGTCGCTCCTATGACTAGTGGGGGAACGAACTGCGGCAACATTTTTAAGCTGTTTGCTGTGCCCTCAAACAGACAATGTTTTTGGTAAGAAAATGGTCATACCCTTCTCCTACATATTCCAGTTAATGAATCTCTGGAAAGTTTTTTCTCGGAAGCAATATTGTGCTTATATGTTTTTTTCCGTCACACAGTTTCCCTATTTTTTGTCGAGCCAAGAGATGGTGCGGATGTTGGGCTGTCAATTACTGTCATTTACCAAACTGAATTCAATGTGGTTGATCTTTTTGACAGATATCATACAGTCTTTGGCAATTTTAGTCTTGGAGCCTTTTACCACGCAACAACGAATTTTTGTTATTCAAGCTTATTACGAAAATGGGCGATCTGTAAAAGTAACATTTCGTAAAATTCATGAATTTTGCGGTCAATATTATCCTGCTAGTGAGTCCGGAATTCGTGCAATGGTGAAACGTTTTCAAGTTGATCTTCATTACAAATCACACAATAATTAAAACCTTTGGACCATCTATGACGTCGCCGATTGGTTAACTGGATGTTGGATCGCCAGAACAATTTGTCATCAAATTTAGTCTTCTCCAATGAAGGCAATTTTTGGAGGGATGGGTACGTAAATAAACAAAATGCTCGTCTCTGGGGAGTGGAAAACCCATACAAGATTCACAAAAAACCAATGCATCCCAAAAAAGTCACTGTATTGTGAGGATTATGGGTTGGCGTTATCAGTGGATCGTACTTTTTCGAAGATCAGGTTGGAGACCAGTTATACTGAACTGCAACATGTTGACCGGCTATTTATTTTTTTTCCAAAATTTAATGAATTGGGTCTAGACAAGCTTTGGTTTCAACAGGATGGTATTACGAAATTTTGAAAATCGTTTTATTTCGGTTAGAGAAGTTCATTGTCCTCCAAGGTCATGCGATTTGACATTTTTACACTTCTTCCTGTGGGGTTATTTGAAGAGTAAGGTTTATGCGAATAACCCAGTGGCAATGCAGGAGTCAAACATAACATCAAAGCTGAAATTGCGGCCATTGACCCACTTACTAGGCGGGGTGAAAAGTAACCTCCTTGGGAATGAAAATTTTTATTTTATTCAATTAGTCTCCTTTTAGCTTGATACACTTATTCCAGCGATTTTCCAACTTTTTGATCCCGTCCGAAAAGTAAAAAAAAAAATACTCCTCCGTGGCGTCGATGATTTCCTCGCGTGAGCTGAATTTTTTATTGAGGTTTGGGAAGAGATAATAGTCCGAAGGAGCCAAACCGGGCGAATACGAAGGATGCGACATCAATTGGAGCCGTAAGTCATTGATTTTAGCCGTGGTTGCGATCCGGCCTCCCTCGGCCGCTTCGGAGCACTCGTGCCGGCTTCGGTCCATTGCCGGGCACTCATTCTGTTCTCTGGTGTGTAATAGTGGATCCAGGTTTCATCAACAGTTACCAATCGACGCCAAAAGTCCGCCCGATTCCGCATCAACAAGTCCAAACACTCTTTCGAATTGCTCTCGCGTTCGTGTTCTTGGGATAACTTTTTCATATGCAGAATATTGCCCAAAATATGGCGTGTGCGTTCAGTACTAATCTGCTAGCTCGCGCACCTTCACTTTCCGGTCAGCCAACACCATTTCATGTATTTTTTTGACATTGTCCTCTGTAACCGCATCGGAAGGCCTGCCGCTGCGGACTTGATCGGTAGTGGAGTTGCGGCCACCACGAAACTCTCGAAACCAATATTTGACGGTGTAATCTGACGTAGCATTAGCCCCATAATATTTATCCGACTTTTCTTTAGTTTCCTTCGCCGTTTTGCCTCTCAAAAAATAATGTTTTATGAGAGAACGAAAATCATTTTTGTCCATATTCAACATGATGCCAAACATGTCAACAACAATCAGCTGTCAGAACAAAACTTAAGACAGTATCGCACTGAAATTACCTTGTCTGGCGGTCAACTACCTTGTACTACCTTGATCAGAAAGTTCCCAAAATAACTAACGTATTCCGATTTGAGTTTTGATTTTTTTGTTAAGTTGGTACATCTGTTGTTGATATTCCATTTAAATCTTAGCGTCATAGCAAAAGATACGTAGCCAAGAGTACATCTGTCTCAGTATGTGTTGGCGATTTTTCCATTACTTCCTCTCGGCTGCTGAAACGCGTTCCCCGTTCCGTTTGGCGTTCCCCAGGGAGCCAAATCAGGTGAATTCGGTGGTTGTTGGATGGTATTTGTTGCATTTTTTGTTAAAAAATTACGAATAATGATGGCACTGATCGACGCTGCGTTATCATAGTGCAAGATATACGAATTTTCTGCAATTCTGGTCTCTTTCGGCGAATTGATTCACGCAAACGTCTTTTACCTCATCAATGCTTTCGTCGGTTTTCGATATCGATGGTCTGCCACTGCGTTCATCAAATTCGATTGACCACTTTTGAACCGCTCGTGCCACTGGTAAACGACCGTCTTCTTTAGAGAATCGTTGCCAACGTTCGCGCACCATTAAATCCATTTTTTACGCAAAATTTAATACAAGTTCATTGTTGCAAATTTAAATTCATTTCTAAAATTGTAAAAAAATCGCCAACACACTCAGAGATAGATGTACTCTTGGCTACGTAACTTTTGCAAATGTCAAGTTATGACGCTAAAATTTAGATGGAATATCAACAGATCTAATAACTTAACAAAGAAAACAGAATTCAAATCGGAACAATGGGAGCGCCACACGGTGGTGTGATCAAGGTAGTAGTATTCTTCAAAAAGTCATCGATAATTTTAGCCTTCGGATGGTCGCTTGCAACGGAAGAGGTGGTGGTCACATGAACGATGTTGTATTTCATCCATAATTGTCATAGACCGAACTTTGTTAATCTAATTGAAAATTCTACATTCGATTCACAATAAATGCTTGTTTACTTTAATGGAAACTTCCACATTGAGCTGTTGGCTCATCCTTTAGATTTCTGATATTCAAATCACGTATAGTTGCCTTAGTGGGTGGCCGTGGCTCAAGTGGTAGTGAACTGGCTTAGAAATTGGAATGTTCGGTGTTCAAATCCTAGCCGTGCCCGAAAGACTTGCATTTTTTCAGTCAACAAAATCAAGCAAGATGTTTAGTTGACTAGAATACAACACCAAGCCAGCTCTCACTAATAATTTAGTCTCTCTGTTTCATTTTGTATGCCACCCATTGGGCGAAATAACCACTGATCCCAAACATCACAAGCTGAGACATTATAGGTGCATTTATACCCACTTGATTGTTAAGTTCTTTCAAACGATTAGCAATTCGGTTGATTTGCCTGTAGCTATTGTAATTATTCACAAAAGAATTTTGGAACTTATATATTATATTATTATATTTTGAGGTTATTGAGTTGAGCTCGAAAACTGAATCCCCGTAACTTCTCTCTCCTAGTTGCATTTCTAATTATATTTGCAAAATTTCACAAACTGATTTCAATTGTTTTTAAAATTGTACTCCTTTTATTTTTTTTATTTATTTACAGCCTCAGCAGTGCTGAAGAATCTGATCGTATGCTAGATCCAGATCCAAGGATAGTACTACGCCCTATCGGCCGTGTTGAAGAAGCTTAAACATAAACACATCACGTACGAGTATTTATTTCACTTTAACTTAAAATTTAGTTCTGAAAGATTCCGAAACGCAAATTCTGAACAAACAAACAAAAAAACAAATGAATCAATTTATCTCGAATTTATAATTATTGAATATGCAATTCTAGACAACTGCAATTGGAAATAACTGAAGAATGATTAAAATTGTATCAACTGAATTGAATGCATAACTGGAGAGGGAGAAGGTTATTTTTAATTTTTAGCTTTAGTGCACTTTATCTTTCTTCTTTCATTTTCAATATTAACACAAATTTTAGAACGTTCTTTAGATTGCGATACAAAATTTAAAAATGTAACTTAAAGCAAATACTATCAATGGGATTGTTAGCAAACAATGGTAATTACAAATAAGTTCTATATAACCTGACCCCTTGTTTAACACTAGTAAACATAGTTGTTGCTTCTTTTTTTTGTAAAACTATTTTCATGACTCTAATCCATGGCGCATATTCAAATGAATATTTTAGTAGATAGGTGAAGTTTTATTTTTAGAATATAAAAAAATCGAGATTAGACATAGAGGTAAGTTGGACACTGTTGCAAGAAAAATCAATTAATGTTACTCTCCGGAGTGTAGAGATAGAGAAACAAGTGCAGTGTTATCTAACGATAACAGGTACTTGTATACTTTATGCACTTTATGCACGCATCGAACAAAAAACAACACGAATTAGTTTTTCTGCTGTTTGAATAATTATTGTATTTTATTTTTTACCTTCGTTGATTAAAGTGTTAAGTTACCAAAGGCTAATGGCTTGTGTGGTTTTCTAAATTTACAGACCTTAAAACCAGTACCGAGGCTGAGAATTTATTACTACATATGGTATTTCAAATTGACTCTTTTCTTTAAACCTCGGCTTAAATGTGGATTTTTATTGATTTTCTAGCGCTCTTGGGCTTTGGTACCTACATGACTACATGACTAAGTAGCCTTGATGCTAAAATCGCTTAGTTGGTAATTTTCTACAAACTACTTTGAATTGAAAGTGCATTGTCGAACGTCCTTTGCTTTTTATACGCTGGATAAGGACAATTGGTCTTCTTTTTTGAGCACTTGATAATTTTCTAACTTTTTTTTTTCAATTTTCAGCACGTAGTGAACTTTTGCTTTTGATCTAAGTTGACTCACCTCTGTTATATCTTCAAATCATTGTGTCCTTTCGTTGTTAGTGAAGCATGTTCCATGGATTTGGGGCTGGGCACTTTGTTCGTTTGTGTTTCATTCATTGTGATCACATAAAGCCTTGTTGTTGCAATCAACTCCCACTTTTATTAAAATCTTCACTCTTTGAATGTTATACCTTGTTAAATTCCCCTGTATCTTATGAATTTAAATTAATTTCTAATTTTGGGATTCACCAATTCTGCACGTATTTGTTTCTTAAGAAGACTTTAACTCTATGAAACTTATTTGCTGCGTTTCAACTTGAGAGCTCCGAATGATGGTTCTCATTTCAATTGCAAAAGTTTGAACGAAGAGTAAGAATTTAATTTTTAATTTTTTCTATTTGTTTTATTTAATACAAA
Source organism: Volucella inflata (assembly GCA_928272305.1). Lineage (NCBI taxonomy): Eukaryota > Metazoa > Arthropoda > Insecta > Diptera > Syrphidae > Volucella > Volucella inflata. Next base: position 72,041,874 of record OV743719.1, read on the forward strand.
CATTGAAAAGATTTGTTGACCCTTAATCATTTTGCTTAACGCATTCTGAGCGACGAGGTTAACATTTTGTACTGTAGGATGCTTTTAGTTTTGAAGAAGCGTTTGTTGTCAAGTGTGCGCAATGATCATACATTCCTTCGAATCAAACATTCACTGCCTGGATGGATTTTATTAGTTTCATCCAACGCTGTTGCCACTATAATTCTGAATTCCTTCAAGGAAAATGACTGCACTGTTGATGGAAACATCAATAAATTAGCACACTATTCAATGCAACGACTACTTAAACCTCTGAACAAGACTTTGATACATCGGATTTATCGACAAAACTCATGTTTTTGTTGTATTCCTGTCATAATTTCCGAGAAAGCAATAGTAGTTGAACAGTTTTAGTGTCCTTTCACTTAACAAATACTAGTCAATCCTTGCTGCCACGCTAGCCTGTCTTTCTATTTTGTTCCCAACAAGTAGGTCATCTGAAAGGGTTTTTGACAGTATTAAATCCATTGTTTCTTCAAATGTTTTTCTTAAAGGACTATATCGAAATTTGTTCTCGGAATCATCCATCGTTGAAAAACCTGTTCACCGTACAAAAAATGTGACGTTGTTTAGTAAATTGAATTAATAGCGGCGTTCACATTGTACGACAAATACTTCGACCGGGTCGGACGACCATAAAATGCTTTGCGTACTACACGGTCGTTAGACTTCATTCGTGAGGGTAATTTCGAAGCATGACATGAAAGGGCGATAGATAAAACATTGGAGAATGAATAGGAATAGAGAAAAAAAAAACACTTTTTACCTGGAATGGACATAATCTCCTTTCTTCTGCGCCGATGCTCACTCGTTGAAATCATAAACGAAAATGAAAAATGCTCTGAAGTTGTTCGACAAGTGTTCCTACACAACAATATGTCGTCTGACCAAGCGAAAAAGTTGATAAAATTGAAATTCCATACGACCTAGTACATTTTGGTTTATCCGACGAAGTCAAACGATCCGGTCGAACGATTTGCCGTACAATGTGAACGCCGCTACTAGTACACCAGAGAAAACTGTTTGTAACAAAGGGTTAGGGTAAGTTTAAGATAGGTAGATCTCTTCTAAACGATCTCATCTATTTCCCTTTTGAGCTATGCGAATCCAAAATGATTCAGCTATCTATGTGATTTCATCGTCTAGCAGCCTTTTTACTCACGTGCCTTTTCCAGTTTCATCTTGTTCTTGGTAAGTGTTGCAGGTGCTGCTCCATTTTTCTTTCATGCGTATGTGTATGGTCTGTCGCTTTTTTTCGCACTTTAAACTTCTTGATAGTTTGTCTTGTAAGAGTTGTTGTTTTATATGCTACCACTTGTAGCACAGACTGATCGTACACATTCCTTTTTCAGTATATGAAGATAAAAACATCGAAATATGCTTGTTTTTAGAGTAAAAGCTTCGCGAAAGCTGCTCATCCGAGCTCTATACTGCACAGGATTTCGCGGTCATCTCAGTAGTAGTCGAATGCACAAGATATTTACATCATGGAGACTGAAAGCACCTACAAACGAGGCAATACACACAATTTCTAGGACATTGGAGTTTGGATAAGTTGTGTGCGACTCTACACACGTTCCAATTTGCTGCATCCAAATATGAATTATCTGCATCCAAATTTTGTTTTTATTTTCAAACATGTTGTATTTTACCTGCAACAAATCTTTTTTCAATGAATTCTGAGGGTGAAATGGTGGGAATTTTCCAACACACGACAAAATTTTAAGGAATTTATGGACGATAGAACAGAAATTGCGAGATTGCCCGAGCCAATCTGCCGATTTGGTTTGATGGAAGCCCAACTGCACTCTACATGAGGCAATTTCTTGCTGGTTGCAAGTTGCAATCGTAAATTGGGCCCGTATGTTGGCGCTTTACTCTATACGTGATCTGACTTCGATGTAATAATTCTCATTTTGCTAATGTTTAGGTGACAGAAAAAAATTTGGTTAACACCGATATCAGGTATTGCTTTTTGAATTACTTAATGTCGTTGTATGGGCTTTACACTATAAGTTTTTATGCAAACTTCTTTTTCGATCTCTGTAAATGCTATTCCATGCAGCGTCACACACGCATCATAAGAATGACTTTTTCTTTGGAATAGCAAGAATATGTAAATACGTCAAATTTCTGCCGAACTAAAGAACTATCGGCAGTGCATACCTGCAATTCAGTCAAATACTATTGTCGTGATCAGAGTTAACATTTGAAATGTTGCTGTGACATTTTTAGTTTTTCCATATTCATTGTAAAACGTAGAATATGTTTAATTGAGCTAGATTATAATATTATACTAGATAAGCCGAATGAAAAACTCAAACTCCCTCTTTGTTGAACATCCCAACACCCATCGTTCTGGCTAAGGTAATCTCCTTGTACTATATAGCATCTGCGTAACAAGCATATACTGGCAAAAGTTTGTTGTGAATTAAGTGAACTACTTTACGAAATGTCAATAGAATAGTGTCGAATAATACTGTTGGCTTTCGCCGAGGTTTCAGTGCCAACAAAACTTTCAGGCCGAAGGAACACATTTAGTTTGAATCTCTAGCACTGACGACAGCAAATGTTTTTCAATCACGTGGGAGAATTAATAAAATACAATAACTGCAAATACATTTTTTTTTTTTTTTTCTTTAGAGATATTTTGTAAACTTTAAAAACGTGCATGAAAAAAAATTTATATTTTAAGCATTGACGTCCATTTTACTTAGAGGATTTAACAAAAAAAAAAGAAAAATGACTTAACTCAATCAGCAACCAGTAAAAAAAAAACAACTTAATCTATAACAAAAATAAGTATCTGAAAAGAAATACAATACAACAAGAAACTTACAACAATCTGTCCAAAAGTATAAAAACAAAAACAAGCATACATATGCATAGAGTGATAAACAAACTAACAAAAAGAAAAAACAAACTTTATTCACACTGAAAACTAAAAAAAGAAAAATCATATTTTTGCAAAGACTGTTTTATTTTTATTTAATACTTTTTTTTACGATTTTTTTAATTTATTCATTTTGTACTTTTTTTTATATTCATTTAAAATTATTAATTGTCCTTCATGTTTTTTTTTTTTTTTTTTTGAAAAAAGAAAGGACAAATATCATACAAAATATTTATTTGTAGTTGTTGGATATTTCTTTTGAATTGAATTACTTTTTTTTTTTGAAAATTTCTTACTCATAGTTAATTCCAAGAAATCAGAAATTATAGAGCGAGAATGCGCCAAAATACAAATTAATAAAAACAAACAAATAATCAATAAGAAACCAAGCCAACAAGAAAACAAAATAAAATAGAAAAACAAAACAAAAATAAATGAATTATATATAGAATATATATTTAAATATGATGTTTCGAAACGAAAAAAAGAGAATGGAATGAACTCAATAAAACTTTTATCTATAGTTAAAAAACAAAATAGAATGGAGGAAATATTTTTGTATAAAAACAGAAAGGAAAAACGTTATGAATGAAATTGAAATTGATAATGGAAATGAAAATGAAAATGAAAATGAAAATGAAAATGAAAATGAAAATGAAAATGATTATGATTATGAAGTAATGCAATCTAATGTAATTGATGAACAAAAGTTACCTTAACAGTTCGTTTGTTTCAAATAAGCAATTTTTTAATTAAATTAAATGTCTCACTGATTTATGTTTCTAATCCTAAATCTAGTTGAGGCTGGATCGGTTTTAAAAAAAAAAAACAAAAAACTTTCATTATTTTGTTCGGAGAAGTTTATGTGTTTTTCCTTTTGTATACTAGCAAAGTACTGCTGTGTTCAATAAATTCATTTCACAAGACATGCAATGCCTATGTCTTTGGATAAAATAAAGAAGAAAATTATTTCCTTATTCTTTGTTTTTGGTATTTTCCTTTTGTACAAAATACATATATCAATATCCATTCCTGTGTTAACAAAGAAATATACAAACATATATATATTAATAATTTTTTGATCTATCAAATCTTATATAGTTAAAACTTAACAATAAAAAAAATTGTAATTCATAAAAAAGAGTTTATTTAAAAGAACAAAAAAAAAAAAACCAAACCAAATTATAAATAAAATGACTCCTTTGAAAAAGATCTTTTATTTGTTACGATTTTGGTGAAATTTTATAACTTTCGTAAGATATGTGTACATGTAATTCCATTCCTCTCTCTTGGAAAGAAGTCACAGAGAGCCAAATCAGAGGAATTCGGTGGCTGTTGGATGGTATTTGTTGCAAATTACGAATAATGGCACTGTGCGACGGTGCGTTATCATAGTGCAAAATGCACGAGTTTTTTGCCCACAATTCTGGTCTCTTTCGGCGAATTGCTTCATACAAACGTCTTTTACCTCATCAATGCTTTCGTCGGTCATCTTCGATTGACTCACGACCACTTTTGAACCGCTCGTGCCACTGGTAAACGACCGTTTACTTTAAAGAATCATTGCCGAAACACTTTTCCAACATTTCCAACGTTCGCGCACCATTAAATTTAATTTGTTGTAAATTGTAAAATATCGCCAAACACACAGAGATAGATGTACTCTTGGCTATAAAGCTATTGAGTAAATTGGCCAAAATATCGCAATAAGTGTCACAATAAGTCCAAGAAAATTCCCCCAACTGCGAGCCATTCTGACTTGCGCTGCAAAAACCGTATGAAAAAAAAAACAATGTGGCGCTGGCAGCCCGGTATGGGCCATGGCCTAGCTTCTTGACACTCATTTGTGTTGCTCATGTTTTCATTTTTATCACATCTGAGCGGGGCCTACGGTTTATCGCCTAGTCCGAACGGCACTCCTTAGAAGCTTTTTCGTAGGCAATTTTTTACTTTCGGGAGTTTGCCATTGCCCGCCGAAAGGGTGATGGCGATTTGAAAAATTGTTGGTGTGACCTAGCCAGGAATCGAACCCAGACTCTCCGCGTGATAGTCCAATGAGCTAACTCTCGCGCCATCGCCATCGCCAAACCATCGCAAAAACCGTATGGGTTATACGAATATAATGTATGCTGGAAATGTGTCTCTTAATAGTTAGTTCAACAAAAAAGTCGTTGACAGCATATATCTGTCTTTGATGTGTAAAGCAATATCGCCAAAAAATTATGAATCGATTTGGTATTTTATTGTATTTATTATTTGACATTTGCAAAATGCATATTTTGTATTTACAAATTGATTCTTATCAAAACAAATACTCTTATTGTTTCTGATATTAAAAATAGATAAACTATGTCATTTAGACAAATAATTTGAAAGTTACGATCACATATAATTGAGTTCATTATGTAGATGTCTCATCCAGAACAAACTTTTCAGCCGGAAAAAATTCATGCATTTTTCGAAGCCCAAGCATCGAACATATTTCATACAGAATACGAGTATCATCCCGCTGACCAAACAAACAGTGAGCACTACAGTGGGTGCAAGCAAGTTACCTGTCAAGCTTCCAACACATTTTCGTGGTGCATTTCGTATTTTATCGAACATCTCACGTACATATGCAATGTGACATTCATGGAAACAAAATACACTGGTATAAGCCTGCTAGCCGAGCAAATTGCCATTTTGACAAAATATCGGGTTTTCCAATAAGGACTTGACAAATTTGAATTTAATTTGTGAAAGCATTCTTTCACTAATCATCAAACTGTCACTGTCAATTTATTCAGTAAACTCAACATTTTCATCATGGTAAAGTACACGAACGAGCAACGTCTGCAAATTATAAAAACTTTCTACCGAAATTCGGAGTCGGTGACTGCAACTTTAAGAGCGTTAATTCCAATTTTCGGTCGTAATTCTCGCCCTAGTAGACAGGCAATAACAAGTTTAGTGCAAAAATTTGAGTCTACATATTCGTTGTGTAATGTTGCCGTGTCAGTGAAACAATGGGTTGGTCGAAGTGTCGAAAATATCGCTGCCGTTCAGGCGTCCGTAGCAAACGATCCAAATCAGTCAATTCCACGGCGTTCTCAAGAATCGGGCATCGCTCAGACCACATTATGGCGTATTTTGCGTAAGGATCTTGGTTTACACCCATACAAGATCAAGCTGACTCAAGAATTGAAGCCGATGGACCATTTGAAGCGACGTACGTTCTCCGATTGAGTTCTGGAGAAGATGCGCCAAGATGGTGAATTTCATTGCAAAATCATCTTCAGAAATGGGCCAGTCGATTGGCCGCCTCGTTCGTGCGATCTTATGCCGCTTGACTATTTTCTGTGGGGCTACGTTAAGTCATTGGTTTATGCCAACAAGCCGACGACGTTGGAAGAGCTCGTAGGGCTCGTAACGTTGCATTGGCTGTGGCTTACTGAGCGGTGGACGAGCGTCACACTCAGTTTTTAAATTATCTCTTAATTTGGTCAGCGAAAAACCCCAACGTGCAACATCAGCAAAAGCGCCGCTCGCGGCGCCCTGTTTCAACACTCTACGAGTAAACTGGTCGTGTGGGACGACTGCACTATGTCACACAAACGCGCCATCGAGGCGCTCGAGCGCTGTCCACAAGACATACAAAGCAATCGAAAGTTAATGGGTCGTGTGGTAGTGTTATTGGCAGGGGATTTTAGACCGACCTTACCTGTTATTGAGAGAGGCACTGCAGGAGACGAAGTTAACGCATGTCTGAAAGCATCATACCTGCGAACCAAAGTTGAAAAGCTTTATCTCACCACTAACATGCGAGTCCAGTTATTCAGCGATTTCGAGTCCGGAGCATATGCTCAAAAACTGCTAGAAATTGGTGAAGGCCGTCTTGAAACCGACCAAGTAGGTATGGTTCGTTTCACACACCAATTTTGTCTTGTTGCGGAGTCGGAAGACGACCTTATTGCTCAAATTTTTCCAAATCTGCAACACAATATTCACTACGAAAATTGGTTGCGTGAAAGAACCATACTGGCACCAAAAAAATGAGACTGTTGGAAAAATAAATAAAAAAATCTTGGACAAAATAATTACCGAAACATCAGTGTACAGCTCCATCGACACAGTCATGTCATCCTATGACACTACGAGCTATCCCGTGGAATTCCTAAACTCTTTGGAGTTATCCGGGGTGCCATCCCATAAGTTGGAATTAAAAGTAGGTATACCCACTTTTTTAATGCGCAACTTAAACGTGCCAAGATTATACGACGGTACTCGGTTGCGAGTCACAGAACTAGGAAGGCATATTGTGAAGGCCACAATCTTAACTGGCGAACCCAAGGGAGACAATGTGCTTATATCACGCATCCCAATCATACAAAATAACTTACCATTAAATTTTAAGCGCCTGCAGTTCCCATTAAAAGTTGCATTTGCAATGACTGTCAATAAATCACAGGGTCAAACTTTAAAGGTAGCAGGAATACATTTGGACACGCCATGTATTTCCCACGGTCAGCTCTACGTATCATGCTCATGCGTTTCTACATCGCAAAACCTGCATGTTTATGCAGAACAAAATATCTTCAATCGGACCGAATTTTGGGGCATTCCTTCAGAGGCACTGGTGTTGGGTATACCATTTATGGCTTCATTTATGTTAAGAACATCTATGACGGAGGGATACTATGTTATTTTATTTTGTTGTATTATCACCGTGCCTTGAATATGCTCTGTGTTCTGCGATAATTTCTTTGTGATGTTTTTGTAATCGAACTTAACCTATGAAACATATTAATAATATCAACAAACACAATGTCTAATTGTGTATAATATAAATGTTGTAAGTAATATCGCGATGGCGATGGCGCGATAGTTAGCTCATTGGACTATCACGCAGAGAGTCTTGGTTCGATTCCTGGCTGGGTCACCAACAATTTTTCAAATCGTCATCACCCTTTCAGCGGGCAATGGCAAACTCCCGAAAGTAAAAAATTGCCTACGAAAAAGCTTCTAAGGAATGCCGTTCGGACTCGGCGATAAACCGTAGGCCCCGCTCAGATGTGACAAAAATGAAAACATGAGCAACACAAATGAGTGTCAAGAAGCTAGGCCATGGCCCATACCGGGCCGCCAGCGCCACAGTGTTTTATTTTAATTTTTTGGTTCTCATAGGGGAGGTGACATTAAGCCTTATTTTTTTTCGAGATTACAGTACAGTGATAATGAGAACCGCCGCACGTTAAGTTGGCTGAAGTCCCCTTCCTGCTGTCAATCCTCTCTACATGACCCAGCCATCTCAGTCGTTGGATTTTTATTCGTCTGCGTAAGTTGATGTCGTTGTACAGCTCATACAGTTCGCCGCTGCATCTCTTCCTTCACTCAGCGTCCAAATATCGATGGGACTGAAAACCACCCGAAAAGAGCAGCCAAGAGCACTTTCATCCATTTTTTATAAAGTCTCTGCGCCATAGAGCAGGACTGGTATTATTAAAGTCTTACATGACAGGGTCAGTTTTGTTTTTCGAGAGAGCTCTTTGCTAGTCAATGGCATTCGAAGCCCAAATAAACAGCTATTGGCAAGAGTTATTCTTCCTTTGATCTCAGCGATGGTTTCGTTCTCTGAATTAATAGCGGAGCCTAGGTATAAAGTCCTGTACTACCTCAAAGTTATATTTGTCGAATGTGACGTTTTGTCCGAGATCTGTTGTTTGGTTTGTCCGATGTTGGGTGCCCGTTATTGCTTGACAGCGTATATTTGGCTTTGTCATTGTTGACCTCTAAACCCATTTTCGCCGCTTCCATCCAAATACTCTCGAAATCGCCACTGACATCACGCTGGTTTCTTTCGATTATGTTATCGGCGTATTTGAATAAATGGACGGACTTTTGAAAATGTTGCTGGGTAAGTTGTGCACTATTCTTTTAAGAATGATGTTAAAGAAATCTCGTGACAGTGAATTTCCTTGTCCAAATCCTTTCCAGACATCTTCACTTCATCCACAAGCGGTATTGTTCTTTCCAAATTCTCAACATCAACTGCCACTCTGCTACGATGTTCCTTTATTCGTCTTTGTAGGCTATTTTTCATGTTGCTTATTTTTTCCCCTGAAAAGTCGGTGTATGGCTCACCCCTATCGCGCATAAAGCTTTTGAGCAGCTCTACGTCCTTCTATGCAGCGCCGCTTTGCATCTATCTAGCTCAGCTGTATGGACTTGTCGGCTTTCGTCGTCAAATCGGGGGTTTTGTTGTGGTGGCCGATTGAAACCTAGCACATTACAGGTGGCATCGCTGATGGTTTTCTGACAATGTTGGTACCTGTCTTCGATAGTTGATGTAAGGGGCATAGCTACTACTAGGTTATGAACCCAATCGATTTTGGCATCTCCAAATTTTTGGACATCCATAATACTGGAGCAGCGCCTTGCGAATATCGCAGTGTGGTCGATACGTTTGACGGTAGATTGATTAAGAATATCAAGATGAGGGAACCACGTGGTAGCTACGAAAATGTTTCGCCCCGCCGCAAAGTCGATTAGCCTATAGGTGGTGTCGTGCAGGCTATACTTTTCAACAGTACCACAAAAGATGCCCTCTCTTCCTAGCTTCGCATGAATATCGCTAAGGACAATTTTTATGTCATAGCTACGGCACTACGGGACTACATTGATGGAGACAGAAACAGAGACAGAGTAGATGAAATTGTAAAATGTCTACGACATCCTGTATATAAAGTCTGGATAGACTACCCATTGCCGGCCAGAAAAATCGTTGGTTTTTGTTTTTAAACTTCCTGGTTCGACATGGACCTGTTATGAAAGTTATCTATCATTCATTTCGATTTTCCAAAGGTAGATAGAAGACTTTCTCTTCGGAATTCTAAAGCAGGTGACTTTTGACTTTGTTTCAAAATTAGTGCTTTTTGATTGATAGGATGTATGAAACGGTACAGAGGTTTGTTCAAATTTCAAACCTTCCTGCTTGGCTGACTTAACTTTTGGCACTAAGTCTCTTAATGCTACGTGCATACCAACAAATTGCGGATTACCTTAATCTATTCTTAATAAAGGTAGCGAAGTAAAAAACAGAGTTTTAAAGACCTTCACTCTGTTTACATTTTAAAATTGACCAAACTAAAGTAACGTTTTCAAAGCATGAAAAATGGTGAAATTTAAATACTAATATGTGTAGTAACTAATCCCCATTTAAGAACTGTTTCTTGTGGTTACATATTTTAGACAGACGACATGAATTATTACTCATTCACTTCCTCTTTGACCCCATGCAAGTACAACTTGCAAGTAACCCTTTTACCCTAGGAACGTACAGTGCATTCATATGAATATACACAAACACATTTTCTTGGCCCCGTTCAACCCCTATTTGGTCACTATTATGATTATTTAATGCAGCCATTGCATTTTATTGCCATTCCTCTGGTAATAATTTAGAGCAACTTCACCACTCATTTGCATAGTGGTTGTAACTATCGTATATGTCGTCAGTATCTGTACATATTGTAACGAAAAATACTGCCTGAAACTAACGTGAATACGAAAGTACGTGCAATATGCTCATAAACAGCATTGTCGATTTACTCCTTTCAAGGACAACGAATTATTGATTTACCACAAACTACATCATCCATCACTTAACTTGCACCTGACTGAAACTCGTAACTTTGGATTTAAGTGAGTAGAGTTCATCTTTGTGGCATCTCAATGAGTAAGGCAATTTGCCCTGAAGCCGGCCTTTAGTTCACCACTAACATTCCATATCATTCATCCCGATGCAATGCTAGCCACTTGAAACCAATTATATACCGGTACATGAGCATGCATGTGGCATATTTAGCCTCTTGAATTTCATGGCCTCATGAGAAGAACAAAAACCGCAACAGTCCTACTCAATAGGAAGCACGCAGCTTAATATGGAGTATCTGAACTCATAGATGTGGAGGGTCTACATACATACGTATGTATGCCTGAAAACGTTGCCATGTTCAATACAACATTTTTGCGTATACAAACGATGAATCGAATATTCCAAGTTTCACATTCAGAATTGAAATTCTGTGGTTTCTGAAAGTTTGGAGTACTCGTACATATTTTGATGGAACCGATGAAACAAAGTCGGATAGATGATGGTATTGTATTGTAGCTACTGTAACTAGGTTAAAAAGCCTCTATGGCAACTGAGAATCAGTATTGACATTGAAGATGTACGAGTGTAGTTGAATCAATCGACATTGAGGTATTGAGTCTCAAATGGGCTTGTACCAGATTTTCTTATTTATATTGATTGCGTCACTGTTAGGATTGTAGCGAATTCTGAGGATTTTGGTTTTTCAAAGGAAGGCCTTTGGGTGATATACTCAGAGAGCATCAATCAATTTTGAAAGCATTTAGTTGTCAAGGGATTAATTAGTGGCAATAACCTGGATACCACAGATTGCAACTCGATAAGAGGACGTATGTTACAAGAATATACTTCCAACTATGTCTTCTTCTTCTTATCCTTTTATTAACCCTTTCCTCGTTATACGAACTTATGCGTAACGAGTTTCCCATTTTTAATGCATCGCTGCTGCTCCGCTTATGGGGTTGGCTAATGTCGCAGACCGCAGAACGCGTCTACATAATGCTCGGTCCTGGATCGCTTCAGTGGTTAACCCCAGACGTTGTTGCGCATTTGCCATCTGAGAAATCCAGGAATTCTTTTTCCGACCTCGTTTTCTTACAGTTGGAGTGACCGTAGTTGATAGTGCCTTTTTAACCGGATTTTCCGCAAATCTTCTTTGAACGTGGCAATACACAACTTATTTTATTCGCCTCATGCTGTTCGGTTACCGAATTCTTTATATGTAGGTTTCCTCTTATACGCGTAGATCTAATGCAATCGCGTTTAGTGACTCCACTAGACATCCTTAACATTTTCATTTCCGCTGCTGTCATTTTGTTTTTAAACGCTTCGTACATTGTCCAGCACTGTGAACCGTATATAAGAGCTGGTCTAACAACCGTGGTGTAGAGTTTCCCCTTTAATTTAAGTGGAAATTTTCGGTCGCAAAAGATTCCCGAATTTTCCCGCCATTTCATCCATCCCACACTCACTCTGTGATTTACGTCGTCGTCACATTTCGCTTCCATGTTAACGAATGATCCTAAGTACTTAAAGATAGTGATTTTCGGAAGAACTACTCCGTCTAACATTATATCCGGAACAGGTCGCAACGGATGCGCAAATGGGCACGTCAAATGCTCCGTCTTTGAACGACTTATTTTAAACCCGTTTCTCTCTAGCGCATTTCTCCATGAATCTAAGGCGTTCTGTAAATCTTCGACGTTATCGCTAAGTATAACTGCGTCGTCAGCGAAGAGAATTGGCGTTACATTTGCTTCGCGCATGCAGTCTTTTAAAAGATAGTCGAATACTACGTTAAAGAGGAAAGGGCTAAGTACGCTTCCTTGATGCACTCCGACATTAACTGGAAATTCTCTCGTTAGTCCAGCAGAGCTTTTAACCGCAGTTTTCACGTTTCCGTACATGTCTTGTATTATTCTTACATACGTTTCCGGTACGTTTTGAGACCTCAGCGCGGCCCATATGAGATCCCTAGGCACTCGATCGAATGCTTTCTCGAGGTCGATAAATACCATGTGTAAATCCTTAGACGAATCTCGGTGCTTTTCCATTATTATTCGTAGGCTTTGGATAGCGTCCACCGTCGATCTTCCTTCAACAAATCCACACTGGCTATTATCGAGCTTTATTATTTGCCGAAGACGTTCGTTTAAGACTCTTTCGACGATTTTCATTGTGTGTGACATAAGCTTGATTTAACGGTAGTTGTTGCATTCTCGAGTGTCGCCTTTTCCTTTGTATAATGGAACCAAGAAGCTACTTCTCCATTGATTCGGCATGGGTTGTCCACATTTTAATTTATTTAAAAGTTTCGATAGCCAAACGCCTCCGATCCCCTCCATCTTCGACCAAAACTCTGATGGAATGCTCTCTGGTCCCACCGCTTTCTCCCGCTTCATTTTCCCGATTGCTATACTTATTTCTTCGATTGAAAAGTCCGAAACTTCCTCCTCGAATAGACCAGCTGTCGGCACGATATCACGTGGAAACTGTTTGCAACTCCTTGCAGTATTTAAGCCACCGGTCATTTCCTTTTCATTTGTTAGTAAACGACCGTCTGCATTTTTGATGTATTTCGGCGAGGTTATTTCCATTGAATTTTTTTCTCCTCTGTGCAGCGAGCTTAAAAATATTTGGCATTTTAGTACTGTACGACGTTTGAACTTCTTGGATAGCTTGTCTTCTATCCGCCGATCGTGAGGATATTTGTTCCAACTCCTGGTACAGGTTTTCCGCTTCTGCCGCTCGAGTTCGAGCCAGGACTTTCTTTGCGATCTTTTTAAGGCGCTCGTATTCAAGAGCCAGTCGAGCTTTTTCGATATCGTCGCTCCGATCGTATTTTGTCCACGCTTGGAATGCACTCTTCTTGTCGGCCACAGCTCGTTTGGTTTCGTCATTCCACCACCATGTTTCTTTGCCGACGTGATGGTATTTCGATATAGTCCCTAGATGGGACCTTGCGAGTGTTATGCATTCCTCGTGCATGCTGTTCCACATTTCTTGCGGGCTAAGTGAGTCTGCGATACCGTTTATATTGTGAAGTACTTCTTTAGCCAGTGCAATAAATCTTGCGCTTCGTTCCTTCGATAGATTATACCACCGGATTTTTGGCTTTCCAAACGATGTCCGTGTTTTCGGTGGTTCCGCTGTGAAAAATTCTGTAATGAGCAGACGGTGTTGGCTTACTAGCGATTCTCCAAGTATTACTTTACAGTCCTTAACACGGTTTCTCATCGACATTTTGCAGAGGTGATAATCTATTTGCGTTTCATGGCCTCCGCTGCTATAGGTGATGAGATGTCGTTGATGTTTAATAAACATTGTATTTAAGACGGTTAAGCCGTACGCCCTACACGCTACAAGGATGTCTTCGCCAGCTGAATTTCTGGTTCCAAAGCCTTTACCGCCGTGGCAGTCCTCATAATCAACATTTGTTTCTCCGACGTGGCCATTTAAATCTCCGCCTACGAAGAGCATCTCATCGATAGGTATATTTCTAAGCAAATTATCGAACTCCGACCAAAATGTATTTTTTTCCGATTGGTCGCATCCATTTTGTGGAGCGTACGCGCTAACAATGTTCCACGTTTCATTGTGTATGACGAGTTTAACACTCATCAAGCGGTCGCTTATTTTCAAGATACCAACGATGTTGTTTAGAAGACCCGCTGCAACAACGATTCCAACACCGTTTCGTCCATTGACCGTTCCATGGTAGAACATCTTAAATGCCTTAGTTTTTAAATCTAGAAAACGCGCTTTATTTCCTGTATTACACCACTTCGTTTCCTGTACGCACAGGATTTGTAGAGTTCTGCGACGCATAATCGCTTCCAGTTCTAAACTTTTTGAGGTCATCGATCCGACGTTCCAACTTGCAAACCGAAGTTTAGGAAAATATTTTGGAAACTTCATTTTGCCCGCCCCCGGAATCCGTCGGGCTCTGACACAAGCACTTCTGCTTGCTCTGGGATCACCCGAGTGCGTTGCAACCGTGGTGCCCAGCGGGGTAGTGCTATTAATTGCGATCATTTCCATGAAGTTTAAAATTTGAGTGGTTTGACACTTGTATGCTCATTTCGAATTGATTTACTGTTCTTTTACCCCACCGGTAGTCTCCAGACGTGGGAACCCACTGATTGCATACAAACTTGTGGGAAAGTTTTAAGGTGTTAAAGTGTCACAGGCTCATTGTTGGTGTCATAGTTGCCTGTATATGATTGGTGTCCCATTTAGTCGCCTCTTACGACAAGCTGGGACGCACTGCGGCACTATTCTTTATCCGATGCCGCACGGATTATGTATTAGAATCAAAAAGGAGAATAACCGTTTCGCGAAAATGTATTTGTTAGTGGATAACAGTAGAGGTGGTGTAGTAGCGATGTTAGATGTACTCGATGTACGAAGATGCTTAAGAGCAAATGGTAGTAGTAGTAGTAGTAGAGCGGCAGTGGCCACATACCTTGTGAGTTATTCAGAACTTATCATTATAAATATATTTATAAAGTAAATTTTATGGTTTCGACATCTTGGTTCAAATTTGGATACACAACAGTGGCGACGAGGAGGAAAAATTGCAGAAATAGAACCCAAATTAGTTTTTTTTAAAATAAAACCACATGGATGCCGCACAATTACAAAGTTTATTACAGGCAATTACAACTGCAATTCAGGGTAACGCGAATAATAAATAACAGAAAGAGAAGGAAACTTTTAACGAAGAAAATGAAAGCTGGGATATATTCATCAACCGTTTGGAAAATTTCTTCTGTTTAAAAATGTCCACAGGTACAGCCAGGAAGAGAGACTGGCTGATTCATGCAATTGCTTTGCAACCTTACAAGTCCCGATGACCCCAAAATTAAAAGCTACGAACAACTCATTTAACTAGTAAAGGATCACTTACACTCGACACCCAGTGTCATTGCGGAACAAAATCGGTTCACCAAATGTATCCAACATGAGGGCGAAAGTATAACAAATTTCGTAGTGGATTTAAAAAAAAATTATGTAGAAATTGCTGGGTGGTGTAAATAGAATTATAGTGAGCAAATTATCGCTATTTACAAATGGCAAGCAAGGATCCTCCTAATAATACGGGAAATACTTAAGAAACAGAAGCAGCTTTAATAGGCCACATTAAATCCGGCCAACTTGGGAAATATTGTCGACTTAGTTATTAGGAAAACAAGCTCAAACAGCTTAGACGTTAGTTTTTATCTATAGTGATATCAAGAAATCCATTCAAAAATATGAAAAAAGTAATTGAACTAATACATATCCTTGTGGAGAACCAGTTGTAATAGTGAAAATCTCTTATGTGCCTACGCTACCAAAAGTAACCACTTCAGCGCAGAGTACCTGCAAACCAACGCTTGCCTGTCGTTATCACTCTTACAGCATTACAATGGCTGCTTATTGTGTTATTTATGCCAAAAGACTTAAGTGTTCAGTGGTACCGTAGTGCCTCGTTACAACGCTAATTAGAAATTTGTAGTCTTGGTCTTGTGGTATTCCAGGCAGTCTTGTCACTAGATACCTAAATGCATATGGAAGCGTCTTGAGAAGCTCTAGCTTGGAGGTGTGGAAAGTATTCAGCGAAACCTTAAGCCTAACTTAGCTGTCACTACAAACCGCTTGTTTTCACCATTCCATCTCACGAATGACTCGAACTTTACTTTAAGGACTTAATTTGTTTCTGGATTCGATTTTTAAGGGCACTCTAACGGAGTCAAATAGCAGCTTCGAGCGGCCAATTGACATCGACATGGCAACTCATTATACGATTGTTGAACCTATCGTGCAAAAGAGCGATTGTTTGATGGGCTGTATGGCATGGCGCGCCGTCCTGTTAAGACGAAAGATCGTTTAACTCCATGTCTTCTGTAACAACCAGAAAAATCGTTAATCGTTAATCATGGCTCTATAGCCTTCACCATTGACTAAAGTGGCGTTAAAAACAGCATTTTCAAAATGAAATGGACCAATGATGCCACTGTGGATGGATTGAAAAAACAGAAGCCTAGCTTCTTGATGCTCATTTGTCTTGCTCATGTTGTCATTTTTGTCTTATCTGAGCGGGGCCTACGGTTTATCGCCGAATCCGAGCGGCACTCCTAGAAGCTTTTTCATAGGCAATTTTACTTTCGGGAATTTGCCATTTGCCTAAAGGGTGATGACGATTCGAAAAATTGTTGGCCATGCGGGGATCGAACCACGAACCCTCTGCGTGATAGTCCAATGAGCTAACCATCACGCCATCACCACCACCCAGTGGATGCATTGGCTTCTCAATAATCACTTGCGAGTTTTCCAATCTCCAGATGCGGCAATTTTTGTTTGTTTACATAGCTGCTGAGATGAAAACGCGCCACGTAAGAAAATATGATCTTTCGACCAAGCCACTCAACGTCCACTCGAGCATGCTTTAAGGCCCGAAGCGTGGCAAAAGTAAACAAATTCATATAATAGATCTGCGGTGGCATTTCGAACATATACGGGAGAGGTAATTCATCCAGTGGGCTACGACGCTGCTAGTGAAATATGGGACGGAAGAGGCAGATGGAAATATTTATGAGATGCCAGGCAAAGTGGAAGCAATTTTTGGAAGAGAGTGGCTCAAGTTGTTTTAAGTTCAGTGGCCGGAGTTACATCAAAAGAAAAGGCATTGCGAGTCATTAAATTTGCTGACGTTTTTCGATCTGGACTTGGTTAATTAAGTAAATGACTACGAAGCTACCCTGTTCAGAAGGTGCCATATGCTATGCAGGATAAGATGGAGAAGGAGATTAAGCCTATTGGAGTATAGCGATTGGGGTACACCTGTGGTTCCGATCGTGAAACGTGATCGATAAGACTTTCTTCAGACTTTAAAATTACTCTGAGCAAAGTGTTAAAGAATTCTCATTTTCCAATTTCACCGGTTGAGGAAATTTTTGCTACGACTATGTTTGGTGGGAACATTTTTACAACTTTAGACATAAGCGAGGCTTACTTACATATGCCAATGGATGAGCAAAGTGACAGTGAAAGGAGACTAAAAAGCGAACAGACAGATGTTCGATAGATATAGAATAGAG
This sequence comes from Volucella inflata, assembly GCA_928272305.1. Taxonomy (NCBI): domain Eukaryota; kingdom Metazoa; phylum Arthropoda; class Insecta; order Diptera; family Syrphidae; genus Volucella; species Volucella inflata. The sequence goes on from OV743719.1 coordinate 72,059,521, forward strand.
ATAGATAGAGGCTAAGGAACATTCCAGGAGTATGTGTTTTCCTCGAAGCCAAGGGAAACATTCCGAAGAACACAAGGCGCGTCTCGAGGAAGTACCTATATTACGTAATTTGAGTGAGGTAAGGCTTTGTGCTAACTTCAAAAAGTGTAAATTTTTCGAAATCTCAATCACGTGTCTAGGTCATGTGATTTCGGAAAGGAGACTGGAGAAAACTAAATACAAAATACGGGCGATTATGGAAGCAGCTACTCCGACATATGTTACCAAAGAAAGAAATTGACTAGGGTTAGGTTCTACTATGGCATGTTCTTGCGAAACCTATCTGCCAAACTATGTATATCTATTTTATAAACTGCTACAGAAAGATGTTACTTTTAAATGGTCAAAGGAATGTGATGCGGCGTTCAAACTCATAAAAACCGAGATAACTTCAGACATAGTGCTAGTAGCACTTTGTCGTTGGCCACAAATTGCAAGTCTTTACGGACTAGGAGCTGTACTTTCACACACACTACCAGATGGTCAGAAACGTCCGATCGTTTACGCATTACGATCCCTATAAGATTTGGAAAGGAACTACAGCCAAATCGACAAGGAGGCGAGTGCAATATTTTAGGATTTGAAACAATTCTTTTGCTACTGCAGCAGCGGGTGTAAGTGTTCCTTGATTTCTGAACCTTTGGTTGCTATTTTCAGCCCAGATAAGCAGTTGCCGAGCATGGTGGTCAAGCGCATGCTGCACTAAGCATAGTTTCTTAAAGGGCTCAATATTGTGTATCGAGCAACGGGTGATGAAAGGGTGAGGGTGAAAACTTAATGGACATGGATGACCTTAGATACTACCAAATGTTGCAAATGGATACGGTTACTGTTACACAAAAACTAATTGCGATTGAGGCGAGCAGAAACTCAGTTTTAAAGGAGGTGTATAAGTAATTACTAACAGGTTATAAGTTGTGTGAACCAACTATGAACAATTTTCGTTGTGTAGTGGTACTATCCTCAAAAACGTAGTTCCTGAGAGCTTAAGAAAGCTCATATTAGCGGAGCTACATACTGCATATGTGGGAATTGTCAAAATGAAGGTGTTAGCGCGAAGTCTGGTGGCTAATGACTCCGACATTGTGAATCTTGGGCGAAAATGTTTTCATGCAGAAGTGTACTAGAAGTACATATGGCAAAGAGTACACGTAGATTTTGCGGGTCCTTTCATGGAAAAATATTTTGTTATTGTCGCTGATGCCCATTCGAAGTGGCCGGAGATTGTGCCAATAACCGGCATTATGGCATCGAAAACAATCGAAGTTCTGGGCTGCTATTGATTTTGGTTAGTTATAACGGATCCACTTTTACTTCGTGGGAATATAAACAGTTTATCAATTGAAACGGCATACGTAATATGGTCAAGCGGAGAGGGTCGTACAAAACATGAAGATGGCGCTTCGTAAGATGGTGAATGACGCTGGTAACTTGAACGTTAAACTTTCAAACTACTTAATGCGATAGGTATAGGAAACTCAAAATTTTTGCGCCTTGCGTGCTGAATCTACAACGGGACATTTGCATAGTTCTCGACTTGGTGCGTCCCAACTATGTCGATAATGTACGAGAAAAGCTGACTTAAACATACCCGAGTGGAGTGCAGTACTACCCTGGTGACTTGGTTCAGGTAAGAAATTACAAGACAAAGGACAGAAAGTGAGAGTTTGGTTAAATATTTCGAAGAGATGGTCTGCTAAACTATTTCATCAACGTTCATGGAAGACTTTAGAGGAGACATTCAGATAAGATAATGAAATGCAGCATAGATCCTATGGGTGTAACTAAGGACCTCTTAGATTTCTCATAAAAAAGACGGAATTGCCACCCATCGAACCAGTAACGGACTCTATCCAGAATTCAGATCAAATGGAAGCGGCGGATGTACCCAGCAAATAGTACCAACGCTACGCAGCCGTGTCAAGAAGGTCGTGGATCGTTTCACCTACGCTTAGAATTAGTGGGGAGGACTGTGACGTGTTCGTGAACGCTGAGCGACCAAACACAAACGCTCCTGGTGGAGATTTATATAAATGAAGGCGTGGGACGTCGTGTTGTTCCATCGTAGTGTTTGCACAGTTGGTGTCGGAAAACCGGGAAATCTGCGCCGAAATTTACGCTGCGCCAATATAACAATTTAACAATTATTCCGCATTCTTTACGTGTATAGATATTCATATTTTATTGACGTCTATTTTGTATCTGTTTACTTCATAAATGTCACAGTAGAATTGACATTTGTCGCCATTTACAAAAATTATAGCATCTTCCGATAGGGTGATGACTTTTGTGCCAACCTATAGTCCATACAAGACGTGCACCGTCCTTTATAAGGAATTTATTAGGTTGTATTCCTGTTTTAGTTTATAGCTTTCTTGTGATAGGGTAAGCCTTTTGGACTTCGGAGACATTATTTATTTCTTAAGTCTTTAAATACTCGTAGTTTCCTTTTACACGGAAGGCACAAAAATATTGCAATTTTGTTCGAAAAAGCAATGTTCAAGGTAAAGATGTATAGGTTGAATGCATTTTACTTTACGTTCTTTTTCAAGAAGGATGGGACTTGTTGATTTCTATTCTAATTTTTAGCAAAGCTGCTGCCTCACTCCGGCGAGGTATTTTGTCGACGAAAATTCCTAGCGCGTACCTATCGGGTGAGCGCTCCCAATTACGAAGGGCAGGATCTTGGATAGAGCGTGGATAGAGGATGCAGAAGAAGCAAAACAGTTTTACTTCATTCTATCTATGCCCATCAATACGAATAAAGTCTCAGACTCAGTGTAAACAGAGTCAAGTCAGGTTGGCCTGGGCATTGTATTAAAATGTTCGAGGACCACAAGTTCTGTTCAAAATTTTAGTCTGACAAAAGAGTGAATACAGAAAATAACTTCTTCAAACTTTCTCATGTTGAAATCAATGACTTTTTTATGACTTGACTCGCCTCGCCTGTGAGTTATTTGCCCCTTTTCATTGTCATCGTTAGCCTGCTGTATACTGGAGACGACATCTCCATCACTCAGACCAATAGCCAACAGACAGACGTTTGAATTGCCTTTAAAGTCAAATAACATATTCCTCCCTCGCTGTTTGAAACAATGGTGGAAAGAACTATTTGACTAATCAAATTAACGAAACCGAAACAATTTGAAACCATCAATTCTGGTTTCAATTATTCGTACTGAATTACGGATACCACATTAGATGGTTCTATTCTGTACTGAAACCGCGGTGTTCTTCGTTGGCCTGTTTGTGTCTGTCATCTGCTCTGACAGATATAAATGGACCGTCTTCGGAATGCCATTTAACTTGGCCAAGTCGTTATGGTGTTCAAAGGGTAACCAATCTACCGGACCGTTTTCAATGCCAGACGATAAGAAAGACCAAGCTAGCAACACAGTCGACTGAATTTTTTTATGCTTAAGTTTGTGCTGTTGTATTATCACAAACATAAAGGCTTATCACTTATGCTTCAGGGAGTATTGCACGTCCTTAGAAGAAGAAAAATTGAATTTCCATTATACTCGTGGATATATACGTAAGCATATGTATAGTCATAGTATGTAGAGGTTCATCCTGCGTCGCTGTTTCAATGGAGCGCCGAAACGAAGCACTTTACCACCTCGTTGTTGAACTTTTTCTTTTTCATCCTGGCCAACCTACATTTACACATTTACAATTCGCCCACAAGTCGTACTGGCATTGTTTGATGGAAATGTGTGGAAGATGTGCGGAAACAACCCCCTTGCGAAATGATAGTACCATACAATAGTGCACGAATGAGAGGCACAGAAGACAAATTGAGGTAGAAAGTCGGTCAAGGAAGTTCTAGTTCAATGTTTCATGGCCATTACACTTTGTTCGCTCTTCCATTTTGTTGGGTTTCCTTTTATTCTGCACATCCCGTAGGCATACGTATTTGTATTCGTATTCGCATTCTGATTACAACCAACCTTTTTGGTTTCCATTGAATGAGTTCAAATAGCCTTTAGAGGTACGGGGGCTGGTAGAAGTGAAATCGCAGTGCCATGTCACCAAATTTATTCCCAACCACTTTGGCCTCATCCACTCCATCCAATTACCTCTCTCGAATGCTATTTAAATTCTCATTGACAAGTCATGTCTTTGGCCTGTCAATGAGCATTGAGAAGCATTTCTTTTCTGTGTTCCCATTCTCTGGTTCTTCGGAATTTCTAGAGTGCTGTGTTTAAATTTTAGAGGATGAGCTGGAGCTGTTCATCTTTTCTACTTTGACATAACACGTAAGGGGCTTTATTTTGCATACAAAAGCCTCCTTTGGGCTTGGGGTTATCCACGTATTTGCAGGCTTTGAGTTGACCTATTTTTCTTAAATTTGGAGTCTCTGCTCTGTACAGGCAAAGGCACATTCAAAGATACATACACTCATAGAAAGACGGAAGGATGTACACATGTATAGGCAATTTGCCAAGAGTCCTTTTTATTGATAATTTGAGTGTCGGTTGTGTCGATTGGTGTGCGTGCTATTTGAGGAATGACCCGGATATGCTACCATGTTGTGTAGAAAGGGTTCCACTTAGAGAGAGGGACATTTTTCAGTGGCTACTAGTCGACAGGCGTGTAATGGGACGAAACACTTTGTTGGTTCTGTTGCAGGATAATTTATCAAGTCGATGAAAGACTTCTTGTGGTATCGTTGGGATGCTGTTGTTGTTTAAGGATTTCGTGATAAATTGACTGTCGGTGAAGGACATGGTCAACAGGACAGGGTCATCTTCAGCATTAACATTTAATTGGAGTTAATTGGAGTTTCGTTTTCTTTCAGTGAAATGAATGATTGCACCATCTGAAATGGATTTATGGTAGTTAAGCTGTTTTAAATTTTTTAATACCAAAATTGGGGTGTGTTTATATGAATATGCTTCTACAACATGCCTGATACAAGCTTAATAATTGCTCTTGGCTCTTAGCTAAAAAACTAAGTGCAATCAAAAGAATGGACATTCTACACCAAACATGAATGCGATGTGGATTTGCAGATATGCATAGAGACTTCAAAATACGAGTTTTTAAAAATCTTGTAACAAAGTTGATTCGGTCGGCTAAATATGACTAGTAAACCAGTAAAGTTTCTCTGAACTCATAATATTTGCCTTACTAATAGGACTACACTCATTTTTGATGAAAGTATTCATCTAGACGAACTTAACCGTAGGTTGAAGGCGCGACTTCTACTCCATTGCCAAATTACAAAAACGTTTAGGCTGAACGGTGGAAATGATACTTATTTTTTGTCTATATTCGATGTCTATAGCATTGGTTTTCAATTTTTTAATAAAGAACAAATTTGTAGGCCTAGAAAATATTCATCCGCACTGTTGAAAATTGAAATGTGCTCTGTGTCAACATATGTAGGTACGAGTATGTACTATGTAGATCCTAATTTCTTCTTTCTTACTTGACATACCAATAAAACTAAAAAATCTCTTTGTTACTTTCGTATCGAAAGGTTGGTTTTTCTTGTCGCTCTAAGTTTCACAGGTTATGGGCCCAGAACACGCGGCGTTTGTTCGTTAAAATTAATTATAGATATACAAGCACTTGATAGTTTTTAGTTTTTTTCGGTAATCTTAAAACCGCGGACCGCGGACATAAAAATGGAAACTGATCTCCAAAGGTTTGACAAATTGCAGAATAGTGAGCAGTGGCTAGTTTGGAAGTTCTAAGTTAAGATTTTGCTTAAAGCATACGATTTGTGGGAGATCGCCAATGGAACAGCGAAGTAACCGGTTGTCTGCGAGGCACTCCAGAATGGTTTAAAGCTGACAGTAAAGCCCAAAAAGTGCTTGTTTTATCGATGGGACAGGAGCCATTACTGCAAATAATGAGTTGTGATAATGCATTCGACATGTGGCCCAAGCTTGAAAATGTATGTATACTTGCTTACAGCTTTGCAAAAAGTGAAGATGAAAATTTATCGATTCACATATCAAAGCTTCAAAAAATCGTTTAACAGCTTAAAGATTTAGGGGAGGATGTCTCAGACTCAATGATTATTACAAAAATTTTAATGACGCCACCACCATCATATAATCACTTCTACAGTGCATGGGAGTCAATAGCAGCGGGTGAGGAAACATTAAAGAATCTGACTGCCCGTCTCTTAATGGAAGAGTCGAGAATGAACACACAAAATCAAATTGAGTGTGAAGCCCTGGTCACAAGGAAATTCCGTTTTTCGAAGTAGCAGCGGTAAATGCAAAAAAATTGGGCAAATGTTTTATCTGCAAGAAAACAGGCCATTGGAAAGCGGAATGTCCTACAAAGCAGGAAGAGAAGACAAATTTTGCAAATGACGTCAAAAGGGGGGAAGCATTTATACGAGTATCTCAAACTGTTTTTGCCGAAACGTCGGAAAGAGATAATTGGTTTCTCGACTCGGGTGCAAATGATCATATGACATCTAGAAAAGATTGGTTAATTTCTTTCAAGAAATTTGAGAAACCGGTAAATATTTACGTTGGAAGTCATTTATGCATACGGTTCTGTAGATATCAATATTCTGGCATATACTCGTATTAAAATTGGCTGGAAAGAGAAGCATTTGTTAAACGTGCTTTATATTCCCGATATAAAACTAAATTTGTTTTCAGCGAGCTGTGCTCTTGATAAAGGACTATTCATGAGATCAAATAAAAGAAAATGTGAGCTGCTTAAGGATGATGATGTTGTTGCTGTTGGCGTTCGCGAAAATAAAGTGTTCAAGCTTTTGTTTCATTCACCAGAACGTAATTTAGGTAAAAGAATTCCTTAAGTCAAACAATATTAAATATTCAGGAGATTCGTCATTCTTTTGTGCTGCTTGTGCCATGGGAAAGAGTCGAAAGAGTCGTAAACGAACGTCTTCGACAAATAATAAAGCTCGATAATAGCCAGTGTGTATTTGTTGAAGGAAGATCGACGGTGGACGCCATCCAAAGCCTACGAATAATAATGGAAAAGCACCGAGATTCGTCTAAGGATTTACACATGGTATTTATCGACCTCGAGAAAGCATTCGATAGAGTGCCTAGGGATCTCATATGAGCTGCGCTGAGGTCTCAAAAGGTACCGGAAACGTATGTTAGAATAATACAAGACATGTACGGAAACGTGAAAACTGCGGTTCAAAGCTCTGCTGGACTAACGAGAGAATGAACTTCCAGTTAATGTCGGAGTGCACCAAGGAAGCGTACTTAGCCCTTTCCTCTTTAACGTAGTATTCGACTATTTTTAAAAAGACTGCATGCGTGAAGCAAAGGTAACGCCAATTCTCTTCGCTGATGATGCAGTTATACTAAGCGATAACGTCGAAGATTTGCAGAACGCCTTATATTCATGGAAAAATGTGCTAGAGAGAAACGGGCTTAAAATAAGTCGTTCAAAGACGGAGTATTTGACGAAGCCATTTGCGCATCCGTTCCGACCTGTTCCGGATATAATGTTAGACGGAGTAGTTCTTCCGAAAAGCACTATCTTTAAGTACTTAGGATCAATCGTTAGCATCGAAGCGAAATGTGACGACGACGTAAACCACAGAGTGAGTATGGGATGGATTAAATGGCGGGAAAATTGGGAAATCTTTTGCGACCAAAACTTTCCACTTAAATTAAAGGGGAAACTCTACACCACGGTTGTTAGACCAGCTCTTATGTACGGTTCTCAGTGCTGGACAATGTACAAAAACAAAATGACGGCAGCGGAAATGAAAATGTCAAGAATGTATAGTGGAGTCACTAGGTCTACGCATATAAGAGGAAACCTACATATAAAGAATTCGGTACAAGATGGTACTGCCACGTTCAAAGAAGATCTGCGGAAAATCCGGTTAAAAAGGCACTATCAACTACGGTCACTCCAACTGTAAGAAAACGAGGTCGGAAAAAGTATTTCTGGATTTCTCAGATGGCAAATGCGCAACAACGTCTGGGGCTATTCACTGAAGCGATCCAGGTCTGCGGTCTGCGACATTAGCCAAACCCCATAAGCGGAGCAGCAGCGATGCAGTAAAAATAGGAAACTCGTTACGCATAAGTTCGTATAACGAGGAAAGGGTTAATATGTAAAATGAAAAGAAGAAGAAGATAGTGAAATCAGTTAATTATTGATTAAAAAAGTTTGTTTTATGGTAATTATGAATGGAACACAACATCGTTTATGTGACCACCACGGCTTCTGTTGCAAGTGACCACCAATGACAGCAATTTAAGTTTAGATGTTATATTTGAGATCCTGAATTGTCGCTGTGTTATTGGCATAGACCTTGCTCTTCAAATAAGTCAAAAGGTGTCAAATTGCATGACCTCGGAGGCCAATCAACTTCCTCTCTTCTCCTCTAACCGAAATAATGCGATCCTCAAATTTCGTACATAATTAATCGATAAATTGATAGCTTATGTGGGTGGTAGCATCATCTTGTTGAAACCAGGGATCGTCCATTGAATTTTGTAACATGTCACAGTAACGTTCTCTATTCACGGCAACTGTCTCCCCAGCCTCATCTTTGAAAATGTACGGGCCAATGACAGGCGACATGGGGCAACCCATTATTCGCACCATATAGTGACTTTTTTGGGATGCATCGGTTTTCGTGATGAAGGTCAATTTTTAAAATTCGCCGTAAAGTGCCAATTTTTGACTTCGGCGACGAATTGAGCTGCCTACCTGGTTTTGAACGTTTTCGCTTACAGTGGTGATGTTTTGGCGTATACATGCTGGCCGAGCTTCCACATTATCTGTTGGCTTTATCCTTTACATGTTTGCATCCCTATTTCCATGAATACTAAACATTGTCCATACAGGAACCATAAACATGGAATAAACGAATATGTGGTTTCGGCTACTCAAGGGGCTTAAACCACCACATGACAAACGATCGAATGGACTTATATTCCAGAAAGATGTTGTCTGACCATGCCAGACCATAGATATGTACTCGTACATCGAATACAGGATCAGATGCGAAGACTCCAACTTGTTGAAGACAAAGAATACGAGAAAAACTCATTTTAAGGGGGTGTTCAGCACGTCCACACCCTGGACGCAGTGGAAACTGTTCAAAACGATTGCTTCATCAAATGTTTTGAACTAACGTGTTCAACTAGCAAAACTTCTTACAAATAGCTTACAAACGTACAGCAGTTATACATAGATACCAAAAAGATAAAGGGAAACTTATTCAAATTGCGAAGTGTGTGTCTTATTAGAACTTTTGCGACTAGATTGATATTCTCTGTGAAATCAGCACACTGGTCAAAGTCCTAAAAAAAGGCAAATCAACCAGAACGGAAATAGCAAGCCTACTTACGAGGAAAATCCTCAGACAATGAGTTTAATCAGTTGGGCGAAATTGAAGGCGCACTGGACAGGAAGGTGTATGTGTTGAACATTTTCATCGATATTGAGGTCGCTTTTGATAAATATTATTAGCATCTACGCTCAGGCATAGGCGGATGATGTTGCTAAACTGTCTATTGAATCATGCCTTTCAACTACCTGCCCTAAAGCACGGGAAGCCTTAGGTCTGGTCTACGAATGATGTCGAGGTTCTTCTCTTTCTGAAAAGGAGAAATCTAATACTGTAAGGCATTACCATACAATTCTCTAATTTTTCTAACGAATATTGGCACTACACTTATGTGCATGTGTTGCAGTAACACGAGTTCTCAGGATGCGAGACAGTACTTGCCTTCTTTTAGACGACTCCCCTTTGGACGCATCCCAACTTACGGCACGCGTCTATAATACAGGAGTACGAACCATAACAACTGACAAAGTGCACTGAGAAAGGTACTGGAGCTGGAGCATACTGTGAAATGCTACAAATTTAAGGATTTCTTCAAGATTCCGGACGAATATAGTATTTTCCAAGCGAAAATATTTGCCTTTCGCAAAGCTGCGCAGGCTTTCCTACTCATATAATTTATCCCTCAGGGATCACTATCTTTTCGATTAGTCAAGCAGCAATAAGAGTTTTGGCAAGTGAAACTTCCAAACTAACAAAGGGGAAGAAGAAGAAGACTGAGGCATTCCAGTAAAAGGAACAGTGCTCTGTTACGTCAGAAAGAAGAATAAGAAAGAACTTTTGATGACAAAATACGGTGTAGACAAGACCACACTCGAAGACTATCATCAGAGGTGGAGTATTTCAAAAGCCTTCTATACGCTGATGACATTGACATGATACTCAGAATGTTTGCAAGTATTTAGTAGTAAAAAAAAAATAAGGAAAAAAAAACATATCAATAAGGGTGCATGCACAATACGAGTAACGTCGAATCAGGAGAACATTGTGGAAGTTTGTTATAATTACGAGTAGTTTCGGACAACTTTAAAAAAAATTAAATTTCAGAGATTATCCTCCACCATTCATCATAATCGTGTTAAGGTTTAAAGGACCATCGGAGATGCGTCGGGGATCGTATCCAACGTTCCACTGTTTCGCAATGACCTTGTCTTTAATAGACGCAAACCCTCCGTGAATGAGTTTTCGGATCTAATTGCTCTGTTCAGTGCTTCTCATTTGAAGTGGAGTTTAGTAATCAGCTTTGTTAGTTCGTTAAGATTCATTCAGTTATGGTCAATGCACATGAAAATGTTCACAATTGGTGGAATTGACCTTCATAAATCTCTTTAGGCACGAGAGGCCGATCGGGAATAAAAGGTTATACTATTATATTTGCAGGTTCTGTTTCCGATTAAATTAATATTTCCCAAATTAGGTTGCAATTTGAACTACTTTTCAGTTAAATTATCTATATGGCCCCTATGGAAAAGCCTCGTTTTCAAAGGACCTGCGTTTATGAAATGTTTCCCCGTGGACTATTAACAAGAAATAATTTTGTGGAAAATGAAATTCACTCGCTGCCGATGTGCAATTTGAAAATTTGACTTCACTGCAGCTGTAGTATATTTTTGTCAGAATATGAACTAGTTATAATTGAGAGCTCTTAGCTATGGGACACCTTAGAATAGTCTGGCTCATCATAATTGGGACCATCGCAGACCAAAGTATAAGCGTGAATTGTTATAAACTGAAACCACAGATTCAAACTAAAAGCAAATTAGCCGAATGTCTGAGATTTATTCATTCACATGAGGTAGAAACCAACTTTCATTACCGAATTCGGTTGAAAGGAGAAACCAGATCAATAGAGTTCAGATTTGGGGAAATCATCGATCAACTCATGGCGAATAATGAGCAAGTTCTATTCAATCTAGATACTAGAGAGACTTTAACTGCAAAAATCCACGGGCGTCTTTACTTTGTCGATTCAGTCAAATCTTTAAGGTAAGTCATTTGCTTATATTCGTAAGAATTTCCTTCCCTAAAATATCATATTCGTCTTTGTTTTCTAGATTTCTTATTCATCAGCAGCGTAAAGAGGAACCACAGCAGCTAAATTACGAAATTTACTACATCATAGTATTGATTGACAATGGTGACAATTTAAATCGCACCCTTAAGGACCTTATGGCTTTTGCTTGGAGACATTTAATTATAAATATATATGTCTTTGTCGAGGATGAAATGGAAGGTGTGACATTGTACATCTATTATCCATACCTCGAAAATCGTTGTGGTAATACTGATCCGGTTATTTTTAACTACTTCATAAATGGAACCTTCAAAGGGAACAAATTACTTTACAACTATAAATTTAGGAACCTCTGGCAGTGTCCACTCAAAGTAATCATCAAATACAATCCTCCTTTCATTAACATAAACAAATCCAAACAGATTACTGGATTTGAGGCAAATATTCTGGCTGGTTTAGCGAAAACTATGAATTTTTCATTGAAATTTGTTAAAACAGAGAGGATAGGGCACTATTTTGAAAATGGAACAATTGTTGGAAGTTTTCAATTGGTAGGTCTATAAATATTAAGAACGAATATGTGTACATATGAGTAATTTATGTTATCCACAGTTAAATCATAAAGATGCAGATCTTATGATTGGAGAGTTTGGTTGTCGATCACAAAGTATATTTCCCATGACAGTTGAATACTATTCCGGTTCGTTAAATGTCATTTTAAAAGAATCCGAACCATATAATCCACTTGAGATACTTCTATTCCCATTTGAGGACGACGTTTGGATGTTTCTTCTACTGACTTTATTGATCAAATGGGCCGCCGGTGTGGCTTATAAAATTATGCTCAAACGCTTCTTCTTTTATAGACGACTACGACTACGAGTATACATTAAAAAAGATTTTTTTAGATTTTGCCTAATAATATGGCTTTTGAATATCCTCGTTATAAGCAGTTCCTATGGAGGATCGATTTTTAATTTTTTTCGAAACTATCCGAGAAAGAATCTACCGGAAACCATTGAAGAAGTAGCCGATAATGGATATAAATTTGTTTACCAGCAAAGAGATCATTACCTGATAAGAATGCTGCCGTACATCAAAAACACTGCTATTGTGAGAAATATTACAGCAGTTGATATTTTAATGAAACTAGATCAAACCAAGGGCAAATATGCTGTAATTATTATGAAGGATTATTTGGCATACTTTAATAGTGATCCTACGATATCTCAGAATCTTGCCATCCTTCATGATCGACTTTTAACAAAACAACTTTGTATATATTTGCCAAAGTTCTCATATCTGACGGAAGAATTGGATTATCAAATTTTGAGATTTAAAGAAATTGGACTTTCTGTGCGAAACAGTAGGGAGTGGTTGGAAACATATAATTATAAGAAAAACACTAGAAATCAAGTTATTCAAAGTCACAGACCATTGTCATTGGATCATGTTGCTGGTACGTTTCATTTACTTGGAGCGATGTGTCTGATCAGTGGTAGTGTTTTTTTGTTTGAAATTCTTTCAAAACGCTATCGAATGACATCCAGAATAGTAGAGTTTTTTAATTATTATACCTAAAATTTCTGAGCTGTTCGTTTTTTTTTTTTTTAAATTCAACTTAGTTTTTGAAACCACGAATATAAAAATGCATATTTAAATAAAAGCACAAAAGAGAACAAGTACAGGTACGAGGGCGGGTCAATAAGTCCGTGACTTTTGGATTAAAACACAGATTTTTTGATAAAAAAATAATTTTATTTTTCAACGTAGTCTCCCTTGAGCTCTATACACTTTGTCCAACGCTTCTCCAATTTTTTTTTCCCTTCCAAAAAAAAATGATTTGTCGAGGTCCTCAAAATAGGCCTTTGTTTGCGAGATGACTTCATCATTGGAGTCAAATCTTTTTCCACCAAGCCATTTCTTCAGGTTTGGGAACAAGAAGTAGTCGCTCGGAGCCAAATCTGGAGAATAGGGTGGATGAGGGAGCAATTCATAGCCCAATTCATGGATTTTTGCCATGGCAACTGCACATGTGTGCACCCTTGCATTGTCTTGGTGGAAAAGAACTTTTTTCTTGGCCAAATGAGGTCGTTTTTTTTCAAATCGTCATTGAATCGGTCCAATAAGTTGGCATAATATTCCCCATTGATTGTTCTTCCCTTTTGAAGGTAGTCAATGTGGATTATCCCGCGTGCATCCCAAAAAACAGTCGCCATAACTTTATTGGCTGACAAACCCACCTTGGCCTTCTTTGGCGCCGATTCACCCTTAGAAACCCACTGTTTTGACTGTTGTTTGTTCTCTGGTGTGTTGTGATGGATCCATGTTTCGTCCACGGTTACAAAACGGCGCAAAAACTCCTCCATATTGCGATTAAACAACGCCAAACCTTCCTGTGAAGTGAAGCATACGAAATTCACTTTTTTCCATTTTCTCCTCAAATTAGTGAGTAGTCTGATAAAAATAGCTGTCAAACACAAACTAACTGACGCAGCAAGTTTAAATTTTGACAGGAGTCAACTGACAGATGCCTGTTGACAGGAGCAGTGTTGCTATTTCAGTAAAGAGGTCAGAAATTCAAAAAGTCACGGGCTTATTGACCCGCCCTCGTATCTGCGTAACAAGCAAATGGTATGAATTACTTTGTACTGTTGTTAGTTGTACGAAAAAATGAGATTAACAAAGAAGCGACTTTAGTGGTTTTCCGTGCGGAAAAATATATCGATCGATATATTTGTTGGTATTGTTGATTCCGGCGGTATAATTTGGTTTACCGACACTTTTGACACTTACTGCGGAAGAAATAACGTTATCGACGTTTGAATTTTAATAATAGCGGATTTTGTAAAAACGAAAGAAACTTTAAGAATGCAACAAAAAAAATAAAAAAAAATGGAAATGATGGCCTATTTAGATTCAGATAGTGAAAGTGACACTGATGACTATATTTTAAGACGTGAGCGAAGGGTTTTGCGATGCAGTGCAGCTGATATTTTGCAGATAAGAGACAAAGAGCAAGTTTCATACAAAAAATATATTTCCACTGGTCTAAGCTCAGTTAAAGTTCTCAGCGCAGCTTTCACCAAACAAAGGCAAGGCGCACTCTCCACCGAAGAAAAGTTGGCTGCCTGTTTACGCTTTTTCGCGGAAGGCAGCTATCAGCACGGCGTTGGAAAAGACTTTAACGCCAACATTGCGCAATCACCATTTTCACTAGTGCTGTCCGAGCTGTTAGAATCATTAGAAAACATTCTTTGCACTAAATGGATATCCCTTGAAATGAATGTGGTTGAAGAGAGGGAAGCTAAAGCAAACTTTTACTTTTACCTTTTTTCATCCTGCAACGTCTTTTACAGGAGGATCACATCCATTCAACTTTTGTTTCAGTTCGCACCAAAAGTCTCGCATCTCCGGCGGATTCCGTTGACTGAATCCTTGTGCAATTTTTTTAGCTCGCTTACCCTTAAGTTCAACTGGACTTGATTGTTATACTTTTTCCTTTTATTACTGTAAAAAACTCACTTTTTATTTATAAAAAGCAAGTAAATCACAAATACATTTCGAAAAAAATTTCGCAGCGAAACTGTCACGGAAAGAAAGTAAACAAAAATATCGATCGATAATGCGGAATCAACAATACAGAGATATGTGCGGAAAAATGAGTAGGTAAGGTAGCTTTCCGTGTAAGAACCAACAACGCAAAAAAGAGTGTGGAACGGAATCAACAATACGATCCAAAATATATAACAGACGAAATGAATTAGGGAGGAAATAAATATGTTTATTTACCTACTATCAAAGCATTAATGCTACAAAAACCTTTCCGATTATAAAGGTAATTAATATGTTGCAGTTCTTTTTTAGGAGCGCGATTTTAATATAGGTTCCACCAATGCAACCTATTATGCCTGGTATTCTGCTTTTTTCGCAGAAATGTACTTTAGCCCTTAGTTCTTTACTCTCCGAATAATGAAACCTAATCCATTTTGGACATATGTGCATTTCTGGCACTTGGAATACTTCTTTGAAGAGCAAAGCAACGGTGGACTGCGCTAGCCCAACACAGTTTTAATTGCCAACACTTGTTTAGTAGGAACCATGGACATAGAATTGTAAAACGCCAGCAAGCTTTACATCTGGAATAGAAGTTGTAGTCGAAAAACAGATAGATTACCTTTATCAACTTGTTTACGAGACTGTTACACACAGTAGTTCTCTCTAATTTTTTTACCACTCTGGCCACCTGATCACATGATTTTCCCAAAAACTCTCCAAACATGCATATTTAATCATTGCAATTGTCCAATGTATTTAAGCCTCAGTAATAGAAGAGTTGGCCTTTTTTTTCTTGCATTTCTTCCACCACAAAGTATTCCTCACTCTCGTTTTAAACTTAGGTTGTATTTCTGTCAGTAGAAAGATCTTTTAATGCATCTTTGGATAAACGGATGTGTTTCAAAAACCTGTAAAGTCAAGTTAAAAGAACATAAGCATAAGCCAGTTTTTTGTTCGCAATACTTAGATTTTTTCTTCCATTTCCAAAGGATTAGAAGTGTCTCTGATAATTCTTCTTTTTCTGGCCCCTTCTAAGACTTGATTCTGATTGCTTACAGAATCAGAGTCACTAAACCACAACTCCGTTGATGTCATTTATAGAATTTAACCGACAGAAAACCTAACTAACACCAAATTCACAAATAAATTCGTAAACAAATAATATGTCAAACGCAAATCAAAATAACGTCAATTCAGAATAATTGTTTTTTTTTGGCGATTGAGTTACACAATACCAAATATAAAATCAGTCGACGCAATCGATAAACGACATTCGCAATAAGGGCTCTAGATTTTTGTTTCACAAATTTGTGCTAAGAATGCAAAAAAAACGTAAAAAAAGTTGTTGATCACAAGTGTTCAAAATCTCCGTTGCACCGCCACTTGTAATCTATGATACAAGTTTGTTAAACGACATTAATTAAAATTGTAATAATACGAGTATTTAAATAAACAAAGCAATATCTTTTTTGCTTCGCTTTGCTTGGAAAAAAAAAACATTTTGTTTGAAAAATTTGTAAATAATTTAACCCACGAAATGGAAATGAATGAGTGGAAAAATATTTTAAAATCTGTAACGTGTCAAGGTATTTTAAGTAACAAGGACTGAAAATACCTGTGACACTTTGCGAGGCAAAATTTAAAGCGGGGAACCATGGTAAGTACCCTACATAGGTATTACTTAGTCCTAAGTTCTGTTAACCAATTTCCAACGCTTATCGTTCAAAACTTCTTGCGAGAATAGAACCGTTAACTTTTTTTTGCGCTGATCAGTAAAGAATACTAGTCAGTTTGGTTTCCGTTTGCAAACTATTAACATGGAGTGGGGCGTTAAACAGAATCGAGTTGCAGTAATAGCATTGCATAAGTGCGGAAAGAGTGGTGGCCAAATTTGCGAGTTGTTAAAACCACTCGGAATAGCAAGAATATTCGTTTATCGAGCAATTGCTCACTTTGTCAAATTGTTTGGATGAGAGGACAGGCCAAGAGGTGGTTGCCCGCGCGTCGTCCGTACGAATGTGGTAGTAAAGGCAGTGCGTGAACGAATTCGGAAAAATCCCCTTGGGAAGCAAAAGATTATGTCCAACGAATTTGATATTTTAATCAGATCCATCTCTAGGTTGATTCGGGATGACCCGCATATGAAAGCCTATCGTCGGTCCACGGGTCATTTTAGTTTGTTTGTTTGTTTATTAAATATTTCAACAGCATTTATAGTAGACTTTATTTCATCTATAAGTAATAAATGCGATATGGTATATGTATGTGGAAATTTAAAATAGATAAACATTACTATGCCACATATTTTAATTTAAACTAACTTAACATTCGTTAAGCAAACAGCGAATGTAAGAAAAAAAATAAAAAAATAAAAATTGCAATAGAAAGAAAGAGAAAAAGAGAATTCCTCGCGTGAGCTGAATTTTTTATTGATGAGCCATCTTTTGAGGTTTGGGACGAGATAATAGTCTAAGGGAGCCAAGTCGGGCGAATACGGTGGATTCGACAGCAATTGGAGCCGTAAGTCATTGATTTTAGTCGTGGTTGCGATGCTCTTACGCGCCGACTTCATGTGAGGCAGCGATTTCGGCCTTCAATCGCTCTAATAATGCACAGTAATACTAGCTGTTGGTGGTTTTTCCTTTTTCGAGGTAGTCCACAAAGAATATGCCATGACAATCCCATAAAACCGACGCCATAACCGCTTCGGAGCTCTCGTGCCCGCTTCAGTCCATTGCCGGGCACTCATTCTGTTCTCTGGTGTGTAATAGTGGATCCAGGTTTCATCAACAGTTACCAATCGACGCCAAAAGTCTGCCCGATTCCGCATCAGCAAGTCCAAACACTCTTTCGAAGTGCTCTCGCATTCGTGTTTTTGGTCAGGAGTGAGCATGCGCGGCACCCAGCGGCAGGATATCTTTTTCATATGCAGAATATTGCATATGGCGTGTGCGCTCAGTACTAATCTTTGTGGTATCTGATAGCTCGCGCACCTTCACTTTTCGGTCAGCCAACACAATTTCATGTATTTTTTGACATTGTCCTCTATAACCGCATCAGAGGGCCTGTCGCTGCGGACTTGATCGGTAGTGGAGTTGCGGAAACCACGAAACTCTCGAAACCAATATTTGACGGTGTAATCTGATGGAGCACTAGCCCCATAACATTTATCCAACTTTTCTTTTGTTTCCTTCGTCGTTTTGCCTCTCAAAAATAATGTTTTATGAGAGAACGAAAATCGTTTTTGTCCATACTCAACATGATGCCAAACACGTCAACAACAATCAGCTGTCAAAACAAAACTAAACAATCAGTATCGCACTGAAATTTGGCATGTCTGCCTAAATATGAACGGACTTCAAGGCACCATAACCCTTTTTGCAGTAGCAGCGCATTCTGGCGGTCAAGGAGGTTACTTTACCTGTGTGTTACCTGCATTGTGCCGAAAGAGAATATCACCAACATTTTTCGCGTTTAAGAGCCTTCTGATGCTTAGGGGGAGCGCATTCCAGAGGCGAATGGCATGCACAAAAAACTGGCGTTGCGAGACCTGGTGAGTAACACGGGGCAGAATCAAGCTTAAGGAGCGATGTAATTGTGAAAAGTGTAATTTTTCATATTGTTGTTGTTCATATTGTAAGTGTAAGCAACCAAGAATATTTTTAGCGTAGGCGGTTACATGGTCAAAACGCTTATGTCCATAAACGTAACGAGTAACATTGTTGAATCCAACCTGCATCCATAAATTTTACCGATTACCGTTCGAATATGAACGAAGTTGTATTGAACCAAATGCCTAAGTTTTTTTTATTTTATCGACAAAATCTAACTGCGAATCCCCAAGATATATATTAGGGGAGCATGTGGTGTTCAGATTTTTTCTGCTTATGACTAGGCATTTGGTTTTATTTGGATTAAGCAATAGGAAATTTTCTTCAGTCCAGGTGAGAAGTTTTCTCAAATCTTCATTGTGTTGATAGGCTGCACCCTCAACCAAACCGAGGTCACTACTAACATACAGCTGTACATCATCTGCGTACAAGTGCACCGATGAATTTTGAATGACTGTTAGAAAAACGTTCATAAAGATTGTGAAGAGTAGTGGACCCAAAATAGATCCTTGGGGAAACCCACTGAAGTTGCAGCAAAAGTAGATTGGCAGTGGTTTAAGAAAACAGCTTGCTTGCGACCCGAGAGGTAAGAAAAAAAAGGTTTGCCGCGGAAAAAGAGAATCCAAAAGGCATGCAATGTTTATTAACGCGAAGTCCGTGATGACTGTGACTGTGTCAAATGCCTTGGAGAAGTCTAGAAGCGTTAGAAAAGTGAAATGGTCATTATCGCTCGCCACCCGTATATCATCCGCTACCTTAAATAAGGCTGAAGTGCAGCTGTGGTATTTTCTAAGCCCAGATTGATGCGGACAGAGAAAGTTGTTACGTTGCTGGTGAGCTGACATTTGAAAGTAAATAGACTTTTCCAAGACTTTTGAAAAATACGGAAGGGTTGCAATGGGTCGATATTCTGCAGGCGAGTTCCTTTTTAAGCACTGGGACTATTTTTGCGGGCTTCCAAGATATTGGAAACGATGATGTCGTCACCATAGTGTTGAAAATGTGTGTTAGCGCTGGAAGAATGCGCGGCAAAATAATTTTCATAAAATGGGGGTGGATTCCATCAAAACCAACAGCTTTTGATTTTATTTTAAGAATGGCCCTCACAACATCAGTTTGTTCAATTCTACTAAATTCAAATGAACCCTGTGGTGGTGATACAGTTAGACTACCAGCACTTGGGGTCGATGGTATTTTAATAAACTTACTATTTAACTGATTTGGATAACATTGATCCGAGATAGAGTTTGTTTTAGAAGTAATACCAAATTGGCGCAGATTGTTCCATAGGGTTTTTTTTTGGAAGTTGATGGTCTAAATGCTCGCTAAAGAAACGGCGCTTTGCCTGCTTGATTTGCGCACAAACTAGGTTTCTCAAAATCTTGAAACGTTCTAAAAATTCCGGAAGTCGAAAAGACGCTGCATCTCTTTGATTTTTCAGCCTACGGATTTCTGATGTAAACACCGGATTATTGTTATATCTTACGAGCTTCGTTTTTAACGGAACTTGCAAGTCTCCTTAACTAAACAAAATTAGGCTGGAAAGATGCAAGCGACTTTTGCAATGGGACGCGGACAATGGCCATGAAAACATTCTGTTTGCAGGTGAGAATATTTTTACCGTGGAAGAAGTTTTCAGCAAACAAAATGACAAATTTATGCCTGTTCATCTAAGGAAGCGAAAAAAATTGTTCTAAGGGTTCAACGTGGACATTACCCCGCTTCCGTATTGGTTTGGTTAGGGGTCTCTCACCATGGTGTTACATCCCCCCATTTCTGTGAAAAAGACGTAAAAACTGGTGCAAAGGCTTACCAAGAAGATGTGTTAGAGGGTGTCGTGAAGGGTTTGACCAATACTCTTTTCAATAGATACAGATGCATCTTACAAAAGTACTCTTCTCCAGCGCATAAAGCCAAAACAACGATGGAGTGGCTCAGAGTCAATATTCCTGGCTTAAAAGCAGCAAAAGATTGGCCGTCGGCGAGTCCAGATCTGAATCCACTGGATTATGGTTTGTTGTCAGAATTGGAGTACATAGCCTGCAATACTCCCCACAAAAATTTGGAAAGCCTTAAAACAGCACTAACCAGAGCAACGTCCACGATCTCCATGGAAACTGTACGTGCCGCTAGAGCCCAATAGCCACCCCGTATGGAAGCTTGTATTAAAGCAAGAGGCAGTCCTTTCGAGTGAATTCCATTTTTTTTTAATAACTAGTATTGTGGTCTTATAAATGAAACAATTTTGAATACAATATGTTTACTGTTTTTTTTTATAGCGTTTTATATTTGTAACAGAACTTATGGCAGGACAAAGTATATAGTATACTAAAAAAACGTTTTTCAATCGTTACTATTACACATTTAAAGGTAAAAATTTATAACTCGAGGAAGACTGGTTCCGCAGGTAGTACGAACTGCATATTAATTGATCTGGATAATATCATTATTGATATTAAAGGTAAGGAATCGTCACCTAAATCCACAAGTAAAGAGTATAATGAAATAAGGTAAGAGAAGGCGTTTATTCTTTACAAAATTCTATTTGTACTCGTACTTATATGTTTTTGGTTATTCATAAGCCAATCGATACCAAAAAAGAAGGCGTGCTCCAAATGGAAGACGGCATGAAGAAGATATTATTTCCCAGAAGAAAAAGAGACTCCAGTTGGAAATACGAGTCTGCAATCGTCTGCACGAAAAAAAGAAATTGATTAAGAGCTGCTAGTAAGTCGACTAACTGCGGAACTGGAGGAGACATTTCTGATAGCAGTGACACAAAATTTTAACCCTCCTGTCACTATGATATTGGTAACCGAACTCTGCTTATTTGGGCGTTTCACGGCCCCTAAACATTGGGAATCAACTTAGGCAGGTCCTTCCGTCCGTCCGCTCGATTCGCCAGCTTCACTACCGCCAACTGCATCCTGCACTCCGTCTCCTCATGGAATTTCTAGCCCCACATATTCGAACTTTCAGAAATGGGCCATTGCGCCAAGTCTTGGGTCAATTCTGACGTCACCCGCTTCTCTATCCTCGGTCCTGTCGTTCCTGGAGATAGCTCTCTTAGACAGTTTATTACACCTCTCCAATTTCTCTCGGTTGTTGCCTTATCTTGCTGAGTGGACAACGCTTAAGACGTTGAGTGTGATCAGAGCGTCGACGCAGCTTGTCTTGTAGAGAGCTTGCCACGGCAACGACCATAGACGTCGTATGACCCTCGCCGGACCAATGATGGTTTCGGAAAGATGGTAGGATAAACTTATTCAAGCCCGGAGCATATTCTCGAAGATTTTCCAAGTTTAATCCCAATGGTGGGAATGGCGATGAAATCACTGGAGTAACCGGGGGAGCCGTTATCCAGCGTCCATCCACAAACTTTCTATATAAAGAAATCGATAGCGAAAAAACGACAGGCTGAGAAAATTAGCTGGTTTTGTCAACGGGCGTCATCAAAACATCCGGTCCAAAAATCAATAAAGGTAGCGTTTCAGTTGAGGTCCGAAGAAGAGGTGGAAAGAAAGATAACCGGATTATTCGGTCACTCACATCAAACCACACCCCACTGTTGGCCCTAGTAACGAACTGTTTCAATATAAAGTGATCGGTAAAATAGAATCGCCAAGCACCTTATGAAGATACGTTGGACAAATGTGTAGAATTAGATGTTCATAAAAACGTCACAAATTTCAACGATTGAAGTAGAGAAATATTGTTTACTTTCGCATGAAATTTTGTAAATCCTTAACAAGAATGTGCAACTATCGACAAATATTCAACAGCTGACACCAATTGTTCCCGATTATTTTATCGACCAAAAAACGATGTTGCAACCGTAAAGGTTTTAAGGTTCTAAATATAGCTTGGTAGACATTAATTACCACCCAGCATACCACACAATCCATAAAGTTCAAATAAAAGAAAAATATGTAAAACATATTGTTAAAAACTTTCTAACCCTTCTTTCCATTAGTATTTGTATGGAAAAGACATTAATGCGAATGGGCCAGCCTGCTGCTACATTTTTGTAATAAAAAATAAAAATATAAAAACATGTCGATAGAAATAAAAATCACTCCCCTGTGTAAAATTGACCTGCACGAATGTAAGTATGCCGGAAAACAACTGAAAACAAGCAAATAAACGTATCCTCTGGATGGGGAAGAAGGGAAATGTTCAACAAAGTGATGCCAACCAATCCAACACGATACCTCTTATTTGCTTCAAGTAAATAGACAACAAGAACATGGCAAACAAGGAACAAACAATCTTGGGTTTATTGCAAAGCATTTCACAAACTTCTTGTATTCGTAATCCCAAAAATCACTTCGAATAACAAGGGGGCCTGGTTCTTGTATGCTTCCCCGAGGGTTTAACGAACGGATAATCCAATGTTATTAGATATTTCTGACCGCCTTAGAATGCGACACATCCACATTTGGGAATTGATAATTGGTTTTGTTTTAACAGAGGGCGATTTTTTTCCATTTTAATAAAGTCGGTCGATTAAATGTTTACTTCTCGTAACTGAGATGCTTCAATGGTATGTGATACCTTTGGTCATGTGCAATTAACGTGATTCACTGGATAATCTGGAGATATGGATTCAAATCCGCTGTGTGTACTATAATGTTTGAAATATTAGATGTTGGTAGGCCTTATTTATTATACGTCGAGACTTGGAAGAAAATCCTTTCTTATTCTCTAAGTCGTCAGACTAGTTGAAAGTCCACTACGTGCTTTTTTAGCTGGCGCGTTTTTCTTACCAGCTGCCTCCAATTGCGCACACAAAGCCGGCTGAGTTTATTTTCCTGCAGATTTCGGTTCAAGCTCTACAGCTGACGCATATTCGTTTTATTTGTTGGAAAGTCCTACCAATTTCATTTCTTCTGAGAATCCTATGTTCTTCTCTTCTCTGCTGCTCCCATAGCTTGTGCTTTTCTCGGGGAGGGCAGTTCTGTACGAGTACATTCGTTGTTTTGTTTTTGCTCTTCTGATTGCTCTTTGGCAACCAAATTACTGGTGTTCTAGGTTAGATTTGGTCTGCATTAGACTCCTCGAAAAGCTAAGTGCAACTCGACCGGAAAGGTTGTGCTAGACTCTTACGATGGAAGCTATTTTACATTGAACTTCCTCACGAAGGTTCGCTGGCTTTGGGCGAATATTAGACATCGCAATATTGGCAGTTTCTTGATCAGGGGCTAGCTACACACCTTTATAATGGGTTTTCCAATAAGGACTTGACAACTTTATTTTAAATAAAACGCAAACCATTTGAGATATTTCAAAAACTTTATTATCGGCTTGAAGTACAATCAAAACATTTATGAATGGAACTCGACTTCGTTCATATGGTCACCGCGGGCACGTTTGCAGCGGTCGATTCGTTGGACCCAATTTTCAATGACTCGACCACACATTTCGGTCGAAACGGCCGTTACTTTGCGTTCAATGTTGGCTCTGAGCTCTTCCAACGTCATCGGCTTGTTGGCATAAACCAATGACTTAACGTAGCTCCCCCATATTTTGCTTATTGACGAATCCATTGAGCCAAAAAATGAGCTTCGTCACCGAAGATGAGTTTGCAATGAAATTCACCATCTTGGCGCATCTTCTCCAAGATCCTTACGTAAAATACGCCATAATGTGGTCTGAGCGATGCACAATTCTTGAGAACGCCGTGGAAGCGACTGATTTCGATCATTTGCTACGGACGCCTGAACGGCAGCGATATTTTCGACACTTCTAAGACTCAAATTTTTGCACTAAACTTGTTATTGCCTGTCTACTAGGGCGAGAAATACGATCTAAAATTGGAATTAACGCTCTTAAAGTTGCAGTCACCGACTTTGAATTTCGGTAGAAAATTTTTATAATTTGCAGACGTTGCTCGTTCGTGTACTTTACCATGATGAAAATGTTGAGTTTACTGAATAAATTGACAGTGACAGTTTGGTGATTAGTGAAAGAGTGCGTTCACAAATTAAATTCAAAGTTGTCAAGTCCCTATTGAAAACCCGATAGATACCAGGGAGTGAAAACCGGTTTCCCGTAAAGCCAATAAGCTTTTTTCCATTTCTGGTGGTGATATCGTGGACGCTGCACTTTCCGGGCATTTCTCGTAGGTTTTGTCAAGGAGCTCGTTGAAGGAGTTTTTGGTAAGATTTCTTCCTGTGTCGGTTTTCCAGTCAGTCTGCATCCGATTAAAAAAGAGGAGACCTTGGTTTTTGAAATAAGTTCGAAAGACTTATCACCGAATGTGCATCATATTCTGTGAAACGAGTAAAGTGCTATTGAAAATGCAAGTGATGAGCCAATTTTAGACTTATTCGTTACTAGGCATTAAGTCTTGTGCGAGAACTAACCTTTATCACTTAAACCTGAGAATGCACCATTTCTATCCAGCAAGCCACCATTGATGTTTGATACGATACGATACGTATCTCAATTTAAAATATTGGGTATATAACTTAATTCGTACGGTTTTTTTTTTCTTCAAAATTTGAACGTTTATTTAAGAAAAACATGTACAATAGTATTATTCAAGTATTGCCCATCTGAAGCTATGACTTTTTCCCATCTTTCTGGCAATTTGTGGATGCCATCCCAAAAGACCTGCGCCGGCTTAGCAGTTAAGAATGAATCAAGCCAATTTTTGATATTCTGCTCTGATGTGAACCGTATTTCAGTATCGACCAGAACAAATGGTAGTCAGAAGGGGCAAGGTCTGGGCTACAAGGCGGATGGGGTAAGACTTCTCATCCACTGTTTTCCAAATAGTTCTTAACCGGAATAGCAACGTGGGGCCGAGCGTTGTCATGATAGAATATTATTGCCTCGTGTCTGGTCGCATATACCGGGCGTTTTTCGGCTACTGCTCTCTTCAAACGGATTAATTGTATTCGGTAGCGTTGTCCATGGATGGCTTCACCCGGTTTTAGTAGCTCATAATACAGTACAGCCATCTGATCCCACCAAATACAGAGCATTACCTTCGCGCCACGGATATTCGGCTTTGCCGTTGATTTGGCTGGTTGGCCGGGTTTCACATATGATTTTCTGCGCTTGGGGTTGTCGTAATGGATCCATTTTTCATCACCAGTAACAATCCGATGCAAAAATGACTTCCTTTTGTGGCGTTCCAGCAGCATTTCGGACATGCAAAACCGCCTTTCGACGTCTCTCGGCTTGAGTTCATGTGGAACCCAATTTCCTTGCTTTTGAATATATCCAGCTGCTTTTAAACGTTTTGAAATGGCTGCTTGAGTGACACCCAAAGATTCTGCGAGCTCTTCTTGTGTTTGGCAACAATCTTAATAGAGTAATGCTTTCAGTTCTTCATGTCGCATGTTCATGTTCACCATAAACTTCCACCAAAATACGATGACTTTCGGCAGCAGTTTTCTTCATATTAAAGTAATGAAGAAGAACTCCCCGCAAAAACACTTTTTCAGGCACAAAGTTCGATATATTTCAGTGGAAAAAAATTACACTTCAAATGAATGACATATACTGAAATGACGTACAATGACAGTAGCTTTCCAACGCATGTTCCAATGGAATAATAACAATGGAATAATACAAGTTCTCCTAGCAAACCGCACGAGTTAAGTTATAGACCCAATATAAGGAGAAAATTTCAATAGGTTTCATCAAGACTAATACCAGCAAAGAAGCCTCTGACTGAAAGTCTTCCAAAAAGCTAATCAAAACATTCGAAACTGAGCTGTTAGATGCTCCGCTTTGTAAAGCCCGTTCTTCCAAAATAATCACCCTTTCCTTCTTGATCGAATCATACGGTTTTTGGATTAACTCCAGTAAACCAGTAAAAATAAACCACCTTTGTTTAAGATTTATGGAGGTCACAATCAACAACGTGATGTCACTCAAAAATCCTTACTTTAGCGTCACAGTCCCGATCAGGTACAAAAGGATTTTTGGCAATAACAGACTCTCTCTGGGCTTAAGTGGAATCAATATTTGGAGAAAAACAACACTATGTATCGATTCAGTTACTTAAGGCATAGCGATTGTGCAGACATAGTATGTCGGCTGATCATTATTCCAAGTGAGGTTGAGTTGTCCTAGTTCCAGGAGTATAAATCGTCTCCAGGTGTTCATGGGACGGCCTCTGGATCTTTTGCCTTGAGTGTTCCACGCTAACGCAATTCTGGTAATGCTGTCGGCTTTTTTCCTGATGGTATGTCCGATCCATTTCCATTTGCGTCTCTTAATCTGTATCGCTGTAGTCCTGTATTTGTAGTGAAAGAGTCACTGGTGATTCCATTATGTAGTACCGCGAGATCCGAATCTTCGTACATTGCTCTGATGATGTTAACTATTTTTACTCCTTTCCTACTTAGTGCTCTCCATATTGCAACTCTTTTGATGGTGTCAAAGGGCTTCTGGAAATCGATTAACAGCAGGTAAAAGGGTGTACGCCATTCTATAGACTGCTTGGTCTACGCAGCTTTTATGTGGGCGGGACCCAGCCTGTTTATCTCGTAGATTTCCTTCGATTTTGTTTTGAAGTCTCCGTTGAATGATTGTTGCAAGTATTTTGTATATGGAGTTAAGTAGAGTTATTCCTCTCCAGTTGCTGCATTCTGTTCCTTTGAAATCTTTGAGTTTGGTTATTTATGGTATGTTCGCTAGTGGCAAGCCGTTGTGGTCTTTGACTGGTTAGGTTCCTGATACACTTGCGATTTGTGAGACTTTTTATAGTAACTCTCTCAAGATGTTTTGTTCCGCAGCTGTATCTGCCACCAGATAGCAAACGTAGTGGTGATTTTTTTTTTGAAAATTTTTCACAATTGTAAAAAGACTAGAAGCCTTTGTTAGATGTAAGAAATGGATCTATCTCTACTTACACCAAATCAAAAGTAGCTTCTTATGACCTTCGGGTCTGCTCAATAGATGTTCTATCTGTTGTACCACAAAGTGTCATTTCTGGCCTAAATCTACTCCCTCAAACGATTCACTTACCCTTCCCTTTTCCTCACAGCTCACAGTGTACAGAGTTATTCGACATTCCGTTCACACGTTCCTATATAGGTATATCCACTGAACTACGCATAATCGATTCACAAATTGATGTTTTGTAATCGAAATCTGTCTGCATGTAAAAATGTCTACAAATCAAGAGGGAATAAGTGTATCCACACTCAATAACACAAACGAGTACCTCAAATGCGTATTTACTTGTCAACTCTACTGCCACCGCACCGTTGAAGTCTAACAATCCCCAGACACTAAGCTTGTACTCTGCATAACCATCTCATCTAGCTGTTGGATGATTCAAAACAACAAACAAGTATCTGCACTTGGTTGTTGAAAATTTGTCGAAATCACGTGACACGTGCCCCATGGATGAATCTGATGAATCTGACGAGTGCGCCAGCAAATATATCGGCAATCACTCTGTTACAACTGATTGGCTGGCATTAGCAGTGCGTTGCGTATTGAGCTGTGCGGCACGGTCTCAACTCTGTCGCTAAATTCTTTTATGTCGTGCAAATGTGATCAATTTTATTCGGTTGATTCGATTGTAAAAGATTTATTGCTTGTGTTCAATGAGTGCGCATTAAATTGATCGCATTCACAGGAGATTTATTCAATAAACGGAATACATAGAACGAACCAAACGACAGTAGAAAAGTTGCTCAGTATCCATACCTTAGTTCCTCTGTTTACCAGCCGCTTCGGTTGTTCAGTAGCGCGTGGAATAAAGTACAAATATAATCGCGGCACCATGGCACCATTGTCGATGGATAGATGACTCTGGTGCTGGTTGGGACGGGACAAAAGCATGGGACTCGAGCTTAAAGATGGAGTGCTTTTCCAAGTTGAAAATTTAAATTTTAATGGCTTCTGGGAGATGGAATTATGTAAATTGCCATAAATGCGCATTGATGGTGTATTTATTGAGCGAGTGCTCTAAAGAGATACTTAGAAACCTACAAACACCGATGTTCAATTGGAGGAGTGATTTAAGCGGGAAAGACATTTATTCACTCTTGTGGAAAATTTTAACGCAACGGTAGAAATAGTTGACTAAATTTTTAACAAAGAGAGTCATAAAAAAACTTATTTTGTAATAAATAACTCTTGAAGAACCTGCACTGCTATACAGGTCACTGACTTTCGGTGAGACTAGCATACTTCACTTTGTCCTTAAAAGAGACAAATCAGGCAAGCTGTACACATTTAACAAATCTCATGATTGATTCAAAAACAGAGACTTACTTTCTAGGTAACTTGTTCAAAACCAGTTCACTATAGTTGCAAGTGAACTGAGTTACACAACTCACCGTAGCTGGTACCTGCATCAGTTGTGGTGGCAGAAGCCCTAACTTCATTTGATTTCTTCAAATCGCCTGGTACCCATGTCTTATATTCGGATCCAGTTATGCTAGAAAATGGAGTAGACCAGCTGACGGTAACTCTAAAGAGGATCTTCATTGCTTGTTTGGCATTATCCTTCTAATCGTAGTTCATTCTTGCTAAGAGCCTTATACCTATTTGTCTGGAGTTATGGAGATACTAATTGAGCTTCATGTGCGCCAAACTGCTAAGTAAATGAATTCTCTGTTTAATATACCACGCAGTTAGTAGCGAGGAAGATCATGTAAGACCGCTTCTCAGAACCAGTTGAGCAGTATTAAATGCGCCTGTGTCTAGGACTATGAGTTAGGCATTTTTATTTATATTGTTGGTACTTTTGCAGCTTTTCACGACATGTGCAATGCTCAGAGGTAGTTTTACTGTCTGCTGTTAGGATCTGCCTTATCTTTGCCGATGTAAATTGACTGAATAAATTTATTAAGTGCGGCTTTTCAGAAGTATGGGAGGACTACTAGGGTTTTGGTTCTACGGTTAAACTCCATCAATTTAAAAAGGTGGTGGTTGTCCCGCGAAACTTTAAAACTTTAAAAGATTACCATCAATTTAGGAGAATAACTTAACCTGTTGCAAGTGCGCTGAGCACAGAGGAAGCTTCTGAAAATGCGAATACTTAAAGTCTCACTCCTTATACAAAGACATGAAAGAGATCGGCGGAAGTGACACCCACTGAAACCGACCAAGTTCTCAGATCTGAAACTGCACTTCATATTCCGTCCCGACTTGTGTCAAATCACGGGATGCCGATACATTCATGGGAGCAAGGATACGCCTTGCCATTGCAACCTACATTAGATTTTATGAATGCGGAACTATGTTGAGGGCACAACTCCACCTTTGGTATGAGTCGAACCCTACCTAAAACCTCTTAATGATATTAGGGTCTCAGTACCCAGTCCTTATAGCCACTCCACTCCGGGTATGAGCCCTAGCAGGGCCACCCTCCCTGCATTTTAGGTTTAAACCACAGCCACCGTGACGCTTCCACAAGGGGGTCTACCTGTACAAGTTAGGACCGGACCGAAGTCCAGAGGGCTCCTAACTCCCACGGTACCGTGTTTTAAGTAAGGATGAAGCGCTCAAGCCTACCAGAAAAAACAAAATCAGAAGTATTTCTGGTCGAAGGAAGTCAGTGCATGCAAACTCGCGCCAGGATCTGGTTGAAACGGTTGCTGCAGCCGGCAAAACTTGCAGTGCGGTGCGCTCGAAAACTCACCTCCACGAAAACCTTGAAATTCCAAAGGAATCGGGTCGGGCGCTTTATAAGGATACCACTATCAGCTCTCTGTTAATATAAATTAGGAAAAACTGTCCAATGACGCTGAATTCCTGTTAAATGACTGATTGTTTACATTTAAAACGGACAAGTAAAACGGATGTGTTAGAGTAATGTACTCCACGCATCAAACTCTTGAATGACAAAGCAAGTCCAAGCCACAAACACTCCCATATAAGACTTTTAATCTTTTCAGGCCACAAAGACTGATGGGCACCATTCTTTGGATTCCTGAGTGCCCCAAATCAGAGAAAACGAGGATATGCTGGATAGACTACACCCACCATCGAAGGTGGAAGCCAAACTCACTGAATACTGCGATTCCAGAAAGATGGAACTAACTGACAATATGCTGCGATGCTAATGCTCAGAAAATTGTGTTTTGAAGCAGTACCAAATGCAATGTGATAGACACTCATACCCTAGATTTCAAACTAAGGGTTGACCTGGTTGCTCATACTATTGGCTTTCAGCTAGTAATTATAATAAAGGTACGACAACAGGTAATCGACTTAACGCTATCCATGCTAAGCAGAAAACCGGTTGAAAAGAACCATCGGAGATTGTCATGTCAGACCAGAGGTTCGGCGAATTCCAAGGAGGAATTCACGGAAAACTTACTAGACACGTTTAAGGAGCATTTAATCTGTCAACCTATGCTTAAATGTATCACAATTAGTTTCTTCACTGTTTCAGTTTTATCCTGAATAGCAAACATCTTTGGACTAGACATGGCACATCGATAACTTTTAAGGCTCTGCTGGTTTTCCTGTAGTGTAAAGGAGTTTTCAGCAAGATGTGAGGTTTTTCACCAAAGACAATCCTCTCCTATACATACGTCGGTTATATTGTGGAGTAAGCCACCATGAAAATATGTCACTATACTTCAAAGAAACGGCTGACTCCGCTGCATGGGACTTTCCTAGTACGCCTGGCTTTGCTTTTGATGCACTGGTAAATCTTCCGCCCTTAATATTCACATCATTGTCTACACTGTCAAAGCCATAAGTGTTGTTTTGGTACTATACGCTTGTTTGAGACTTGTAATATGTTTGCTACGAGAAAAGGTAACTGACGTTTCTTTCTTTTTCTTCTATAAATGGATCTAACTGATGGCTCAAAAGCCGTCATTTAAAATGTGATCTGGTATTTTTGTGGAGGATTCATAGCAAACCAAATAAATGCCTTCGCACATTTCTAAGAATTCGCTGGGCCTTCTGCTCTTCCTCCTCTTCCTATGATGAGTCCATAATAAGTTCAAAAATGTGCTATGGATAAGATAAATCTTCTATAGCTTCCTTGTTCGGGAGTAATGTTTCGACATAAGGAAATTTGACTTTGGGCAGTAATCGCTGTATTATTCCTTGTTGCATCAAGGTTGTCGGATCTCACTAAAGGGGCCGATTGGTTAAATACAGTGCTCACTGTTTTAATAAAACGGAACATGTTTGTATAATCATGAAGAAAATGATTCCAAATTGAACATGCGGGTAGTTGGATTAGATATGGCGGCGTTCCGAATCCAAACATCGCCTTATAAAGTTCAAGACGTTGAATGGTATCATATGTGGCTTTAACCTCTTCGCTGAAAAAGTACACATATGTGGACTCAGATTTTCGTTCTCTTCTAAATGTTTTGAAGTACTTTTTTTATTGTACTATTATTGGAGTCCAAAGAAAATGTATTAGTTTTCTTAAAAACACAGATTCTTAAATCGTCTCTTATTGTTTTGTCGCATTTTTTCGAAAGTGAAATACCACGATGTCGCGTCGGAAGGCTTCGATCCTTGATAAGTTAATATTATCGATTCGTTATTCAAAATTTATTAAAATGTGAAGTAGACGTACTGTTGAATCTGTGAATTGCAAAACTTATCAAGTTAACTTCAGTTTTTAAGATATTTTCATCTAAACAGTGGGTACACATACGTGTACTTTGGGTATTTGCACAAGAAAAAGCTTTCACCACCTAAATTCGCTCAGTCCTGCTATGTGTATTTGGGATGTTTCGATATATAAAAATGTCAACTGTATTACTAGATTTTTTTATATCTTCAACTCAATTTGTTACTCAAAAATTTCAATCTGAATTCGTAGATCTTACCAAGAAGCTCCCTGATGCAAAGCTGGAAACATTTTTGAACGACAGTGACGCAGACCTCTCTGATAACGACGATGACTAATTTGAATTCATATTAGATGAAGTATTTGAAGATGAAGATGCAGAAGATAATGCTGTCCAAAGTCAGGATGTCAACGATATCGAAGAAACTTTGGAGGCATCACTTGGATATCCAGCCAGCAATGGAAACACCGGCTGAGGAGCTTGAAAATGATCCTGAACAACAGAGAACTATGATATGGCTGAAGAAAGAGTAAAACAAGAACAAAAAAGGAGTTAGTCGTTATTAGTTTTGTTTTTTACTATAAGATTTCTGCTCCGAGATATTGATGAAGATCAATTAATGCCCGATGAGAACACGCCCGAAAGCATTTCGGACAAATTCTTTCAAAACCTTGATATTCCTTTCTAGGAAGAAACAGCGCAAGTAACAAAGTGTTTTGCTTTTCCAAAACGTGATCATCGTCGCCTAGGCACATCAACGGTCGAAATTATACATTTGACCGGAATTCATATCTTGATGGGTTGCTTAGGATTCTCACAGTTGCAAATGTACCGGTCAAATGACTTTCGGGGGTGGAAAATAGCTGAGTGCATGAGGAGCTTATGAGCTTCGAAGGTTTGCCGAAAGCAAAGGCGGAAATCAACCGGAATCAGACCAATTTTGGAAGATCCGACCATTTATTTATCCTGTGCTCAAAATGTGTTTGACTTTGACGGTTCCTACCACACCGCAGTATATTAGCAAATGATTCATTTTTCTGGACGATGCGGCTTTCGTCTGTACATGCCCGCAAAGCCAAATCCACTGGACAATTTCATTCCTGCAGCAAGCGATGGTTTCGTGTTGAATTTTCATATCTGCACTGGAAAAGGTTCTGTTGGAGAAGCAGATATGAAGGAATTCGGATTGGGAGCCTCTATAGTAAGGGTTTTGACCAATGTTATTACAGAAGGAGGCTATGTATACGCAGATCGTTTTTTTACAAGTGTTAAGTGTGTCGAAGCACTAAGACAGAATAATATTTACCACACCGGTACTGTCATGAAGAACCGCATTGGACCAGTTATTAAAAAGTTCAAAGAGGATAGAAAGATGAAAAGAAATGAGATGAATGAATGAATCGGATGAATGGGTTCGAGATGATGATGATATTGCAGCTGTTAAGTGGAAGGACAACAAAGGTGTGCTCCTTCTATCATCATATGTTCGAGTTTAACCCGAAATGATATGTCAACGGCAATCCAAGGAGCAGGCTTGTAGTGTTGCATTACCGCAACATGTTGTACCTTTGCACAAATGGCAATAATTGTTTTTTGACATACTCGTACCATAAGAAGCAGTTATTAATTTCTTAATTGTTTTTATAATTCGTTCATTTCTTTTATGTATTTTAAAATGAACCTTTCAATTTGAGGCTTAGAAGTTTTCTTAAATTTGGAAGACTTTATTTTTTGCATTATTATTGTACAATACTTTTTGAATTAGAATTATTATTTTAAACCAGATAAATAGGTGGTAAGTTTCTATTCAATGTCTCCTTTATGTTTGTCCCGTCATCGAGCAGACTTCGTCCGCCATTCACTTCTTAATTCATTTCTTAATTTGATTGAGTTGCAATCCTGAGTGGAGGACTATTTTTTCGCTGACTACAGATGTGAGTTCTATTGCAGGGCTATTCGATTTCCTTGAGACTGAGTATGCTTTTTTGTACTCTATCTGACTTGATGTCTATGCCGTATTGCTCAGTCCTATGCTTATTACAAATTCGGCAACCTCATGCACGATGGTGCGATAATGATTTCGCTGGGTTCTACCCTCAGTGAAGGGTCAGTCCTTCATACAACTGTTGCTTTTCTTGAATGCGTGTTTCCATCCGAATATCATATGTCGTCGAATATGAAGGCGTCGAAGCTCAGTGCTGAAAGGATCGGTACATTTGAAGCAACTAGAACTGAAGAAAGAAAAAAATAGTTTGAAGGCGTTAGACTGGACCTATGCTGCTTTACCAGTGGAAAAAACGACATTCTTATCGTACATAGCCTATAAAAGCGCCTACAAACAGATTGTCTCGGGCAATCTCACAATTTCTGTTTTCCCCTCCATAATCCATACCGTCATAAAAATTCTGCCGTGTGTAGGCAAATTGCCACAATTCCACCCTCGCTATCCATTGAATAAAGATTGTTGCAGGTAGATTACAACATGTTTGAAAACGAAAAGGTAATTTTAAAAACAACTTTTTGTTCCTTCGATAACAGCGACATGACAATCTACTCATAATCCTAGATTGTACTGCCAAATTGGGATGTGTGTAGAGTCGCACTCAATTTCTTCCTACCCAAACGTCTTAGAAATTGTGCTTAAAAATTATTCTGTGTACAGGCGCTTTTAGACAGAATCTGTGCTGTTTGTAAGCAAAAGAAGTTAAGGGCGATTATCCATATTTTATTGTTGCTGACAATTCAAGTTGTCTATCAACAACGTTTTTAGTAACAACATACCAAACAAAAGTCAAAAAAGAGTTTGTAACTTGCAATAATGCCGTCGGAAACATATTCCAATGACTAGCAGCAACTTCACCAGGATTTTTTTTTAGCATCATTGTTACTAGGAACATGGCGAATACATTTCCAATAGGAACATTGTTGGATTTTCCTTCGCTGAGCATTTGCATTTTCCTTCCATTCGCTAGCAGAAACATCATGCTTAGCTACATTTTCAATTGCATCAATGTTTCTCTCTATGCATAGCAACTAAAATCTCACAGCCACAAGGTTGCAACAAGCTAAAGTGAAATATGCATGCACTCTTTGGCAGCCAGTCCTTCCAGTTTATTGCAAGAAAATTAGTCCTTCTACAGCCTGTTTTAGAGATACAGAAACATCCCCTTATATCTTGCTGTTTGCTTATGTTGCTGCTCAGCATTCATGAGCATGTTGGTGTTTCGGCGTACTGGAATAGATTTGTTGCTCACTCGGTATTGCTAGGCGTTCTGCTACAAAATGAAAGAAACATATTTCCAATTTGCTTAAAGATGTTGTTGTTAGAGGCATTTTTGTCTCGAAGCGATGTTGATGTTGAAGTTAAGGATGCAGATAATGTATACGATATGGCTTTTCTGTAGAAATTTTGTGCACAATTTAGTGCAACATTAGCAATTAACAGCGACGTTATCTAGTTAACTGGCCATGAGGATAGACATTCCATTGTCTAGTCACAGCTTCGGAATTTACAATAAAGTAATAAAACAACAGAGATAGCTACATTCTGTCCAGATTTGAAGTAAAAGTCGAGAAAACTTATCCAAACAACTTCAACCGCACAATGGAGAAGGGGAAGCTGCCTCCAAAAAAAGACAGCCTAAGCCTATACTGCGTTGTGACCCAAGAGAAGTGTAGTCTTTGGTCAGGGCTGTCAGCAAGGTCATCGAACCGGCTGCAACTGTGAAGAAATCTTTCAAACACGTGCTCCATTTCTTGAAGATGTATCGGTGATGGTAGGTTAGGGGCAGTATGTAGGGATTTTTGTTGTTTGGGAAATGAGAAATGGAATCTGGCATCGAAAGGGGAGCGCGTAGACGGAATTAGGTGGGCATGCTGTTGGTATCCAACTGGTAGGAACAGTGGGAAAGGTTGTTCGCTTAGGATTTGTACTTGAAGAACAACAACGGGACTTACGAATGCGCCCTTATTTATCAATTAGTGTTTATGGAGTTAAAATAATTAGTTTAATAAATATTTAAGGATGGATGACCTTGATGCATATAGAGTTTAGTTTTAGGTTAAAAAAGGCAAACGTTAGTAGGGTATCGATACAAAATGGTACAGGTACAAGTCGATTCCACCGGACTTGATGGTTTTATCTAAGATTGCCATATTACCCGGTTCTGGGCACTGACTTCTGGGTTTGAATCGAACCTAAGAACAGCCGTTTGAAAATTCTTTGGTTTTGCCTATTTGTCAGAGCAGGATAACGAACTATTGTCAACTGGGGTAACAGGTAGCATATATGAAAACATGACACAATAGGTGGAGCACAAAACTAGAACGACGTCTAAGGCAATCAATGTTGAAGAAAGACATCTTCATCATCAGCATGCTCTAGCAGTTCGATGAAATTGTGTATTGTTAAGGCAAAGATCGTGTACATTCAGACATGCCCTCTATAAACACAGATATGGATTCAGTGTCAGAAAAACAGACTTCAGATCAATGATGCCAAGAATAGTTGCAAACAAGCTGGAATATTGGAATATTGTTTTAGATTTGTTTGAGTAAAGCATGTGATTGACAATGATGGATGTTTAGAATGGAGCTGTGTAGCTTCGAAGATACTTTCGTAAGGCACATGGGCTTGGGATAATCACAAGGCAAAGTAGATCTTATTCATAAGAGGCTGAAGGTGAAGTCAAATTTGAATGACAAAACAGCTGGTTTGTTAGCCAACAGGACAGAGTTATCGAATTTTTCAAATTTTATCTGCGTTGGCTTGGTGGGTTCGCTTCCACAATCTCATCGACTACTTAACCTAATTTCCTTAAATTTCATAGAAAGTTCTCCTTGAGAGTTGCATAGTTCTAGTCTACGAGGGTATAGATAAAACAAAGGCAAAGCATGGTCCACATTGAGATGCACTTTGATCGTATTAATGTCGTGAGAAGGCAATGCAGTGGTTTCTCTTCTCTTCAACAGTAGATATTACTTGTCAAACTGTCCAAGACCTTGCGTTTTCCTCAGTCCTTTCAACATATTTTATGTAACCATCATTGAGTGCTGAGGGATAGTGGCATTGGCGACAAGATCATTAAAAACGACCCGACTGATACACTGTGTTTCACCTGATCACCCTCCTGAGACATTTGTTTGATGAAGTATACAAGCAAGCACATATGGAGAAAAAATTCGCCTCAAAAAGAAAATAAGAAGGCAAGAATAGATATCCGCATGCGATCGAGCTACGATCGAGGGCGATGCGATGGCGTTGGCGCGATAGTTAGCTCATTGGACTATCACGCAGAGAATCTAGGTTCGATTCCTGGCTGAGTCACCAACAATTTTTAAAATTGCCATCACCCTTTCGGCGGGTAATGGCAAATTCCCGAAATACCGTTCGGACTCGGCGAAAAACCGTAGGCCCCGCTCAGATGTGACTGCAATGACAACATGAGCATCACAAATGAGTGTCAAGAAGGTAGGCCATGGCCCATACCGGGCTGCCAGCGCCACAGTGTGTTTTTGTTGTTGTATGCGATCGGGAATCGATAGGTGCTGCCTCCGAAAATATGTAGGGAAGTAATATAGTCACAGTCGGAGCTGGGAATATGAAAGCACATCTTCTGCAGACTGTTAAACGGCGAGGACAGCCGAAATTCCGCTATCAGACAGAATGGACCGATCAACCTGGAAAGATCGGATTATTTGCTTACAAGGTCCAAGAGTTACTCTTCAATTTTGCTCAAAAATCATCTGTTCATGTGTGGTGCATTTCCACCTCGGCGGCCACGTTAACAAGCAAATCGCGTATTTGGGGCTCTGAAAATCAGCACGTAGCCACAACAAATCCAATGCATCCTCAAAGAAACATTCCAAACCGCTACTCAGGCATGCTAACAGATTTTTTATGGTCAAAAATTAAGGATTTGGACTTTGGCGAGCTATGGTTCCAGCAAGATGGGTCTAAGTAAAACACAAGTCCTCCAATAATCGATTTATTGCACAATAAGTTCGACAATCGTGTAATAAGTCATTTTGGCGATGTTACTATGATAATATTCCATAATTGAGGAAGATTTATTTTTCTCAATAGAAAACAATCTTAGAAAAGTATTAAACAGTGTTTTCATTTTACCCTTTTTAAAAATACATGAATAGATTGCCAACTTTTCATGAAAATATATATTGCTGTCAGTATGGTAGACGTAGACGGCTATAGGCCGATACAATCAGACTTTTTACTTATATAGTTGTAAGGAAAGTCCACCATCGATCAATATTACACTACGGCAGATCTTGGAGAGAACTTAAGAGCTTCAGATCGATACATACACACGATAAGTTGCTCCTTAACGACTCCGACGACGGGACGAAATTGTATCAAATTACAGGGGGCGTGTCCCAAGGAACAGTGTTAGGTCCCTTACTGTGCAACGTAATGTATGACCACATTCTACGACACCCAGTCCCCAGGAAAGCCTCCATTATAGGTTTGGCGGACAATACTGCTGTTGTATTGTAGTTGTGGCGAAACGACTTGAAGAAATCGACTTGTATTGCAACGAAGCAATAGCACTTGTAAGAAACTGGCTACGCGATATGAACTTAGACCTCACGGAACATAAAACGGTATCCGTTCTCACTACGAGTAGAAGGATGCTACAGACGTTAGCGATAAAAGTTGGAGAGCACACAATTATTTCCAGCCCATTTATAAAATACCTTGGAGTGATGATTGATGCTCGGCTTCATTTCAAGCATCACCTCGCATACGCTTGCAAGAAATCGTCGAAAGCCATAAGCGCTCTTTCCAGACTCATGTCGAATATCGGCGGGCCGAAGCAAGGCAAACGATTAATCCTTGCGAGAGTTGTAGCCTCCATACAGCTGTACGGGGCACAAATATGGTCTGACGTCTTGAATAAAAACACACACATGAAAGGAATCAAATCTGTTTACAGATTATGTGCACTGCGAATTAGCAGTGCATTTCGAACGCTATCCCACGACGCGATATTAGTTCTATCCTCTATGGCAGAGGTTTCTAATGCTTTTCGGCCATGGAACCCTAAATGATCAAACTTTTTCTGGCGGACCCCCATATTGATATCAACAGAAAATATCGTTCCTTGAAGTGCGGTTGTAACCAACAACTAACCCCAGGGTTGCGCGGAACACCATTTGGAAACGCTGCTCTATGGAGCCAATCAATATCGTGGCCCTGGAAGCTAGACGACTCTATCAGGATCGCGTGCAAATCGGGCCATCTATAAATCAAGCAAAGAAATTCGAAAGAAGCAGCAGCATTGAAGTGCGGCAACAACAATGAAACGAATCCCAAAAAGGGAGATGGACGTACCGACTAATCTTAAGGATTGAAAGTTGGGTAAAACGAAAACACGGCGAACCATGCAGCAGTACGAATAATGTGCGATCTAAGGAATTTAGAACAGTAGCGAAACGAGAACTCGCTAAGCACTTCGGGACGAAGCAAAAAGCTCATCCCACTTGAAGTAAAACTTAGCGGTAGTTCCGCGGGGGAATAAATGGAAAAGTCCCCGGGAAGGTGGTTTTAGTCAGTAAGAATCTGACACTACCAATGGACGTCGGATCATTGGTGCCTATACGAGGTTTCCAACTTCCCACGCAAAAGAAAAAGGTCGTGTATGACAGCATCTCTATAGAGACCAGTTATACAGAGCAATGTCTAGTTTTGGCATCCCTGCCAAATTCGCCGTCTGTGCAGCGTGACGATGGAGAATGCACGCTGCTCCATCAAGGCTGGTAAAGATCTCACCGAGACCTTAGATGTCAAAAAAGGATTTAGAGAAGGCGATTTCTTCAACATCATACTTGAAAGAATAGTGCAAAACTCACGCGTAAACACAAGAGGCACAATCTTTCAAAAGTCTGTCCAATTACTCGCATACTCCAACGATATTGACATAATTGAAAGAAAGCAGCGTGATGTCAGTGGCGCTTTCGTTAGTATTGAGACGAAAGCAGCAATGAGGGCAAGACCAAGTATATGCTGTCAAGCAAAAAGGACAACCAACACCGACGTCTTGGGAAGAACGTCACCCTCGACAGGGAGTTAAGGACTTTGTCTACCTTAGCTCCGCTATAAATGCAGACAATGACACCAGCGCTGAGATCAGGCGAAGAAAAACCCTTGCCAACCGCTGTTTCTTTGGGCTAAGAAGACAATGGAGTAGCAAAGCTCTCTCTCGGACAACAAAAGTCACCCTCTATAAAACCTTAACAATCCCGATCCTGCTCTATGGCGCAGAGGCATGGACATTATCAAAAATGGATGAGGGTATTCCTGATGGCTTCGAGAGAAAAATTCGGGCGATCTTCGGTCCCGTCTGCATTGAAGGAGAATGAAGGAGGAGATACAACAATGAACTCTGCGGAGCGTACAGAGACATCGACCCAACCAAAAGAGTGACGATCCAAAGACTGAGATTGCTGGGTCAATTAGAGTGTATAGACACCAATGCTCCGGTCCGAAAAGTCTTGGAATCCGCTCCCGAGGGACAGCGCAGTAGAGAAAGGCTAAAATCAAAGAATTAAAATAAATTTGCCATATCAGTTTACTTTTCATTTTCCAAAACATGTCATCTGTAATAATATTTTCAACGGAAAAAATTCAATTAGCACAAACAATACAATATTTTGACTGTTATGTCACTTTCAGGATTCCAGTTCGTAGGTAATTCTTAAATAAGCTTACCCATCACCTTGCAGGCGTTTATAAAGCTCAACAACAACTCATTCGCACAAGCTAACATCGTTTTTTGAAACCGTAACAAAAAAGAAAACGATTTATTTAAAAATAATATATGAAGTAGTGTTGCAAGTTACACATGCAAGTATGGGTATAGACACGTGAGGCAGTATATCCCCATATAAGTATGTTAACGATGCTTCAGTTTTAAGTGGCATTTGGATATCGTGTTTTTATAAAAAACCGACTTTTTTTGTGGGAACTAATTTATATTTTATTTTTAATTTTTGGTTAAACACGCTTGCGGCGTTTTCAATTTGCATATGCAAATGGAAATGTTGATGCTCACAGTATTTTTCTGCGCTCTTTTTTTTTCCCTGTCAGGACAACAGCATTCCATTAAGGAACTTACTCGTAGTCCCTTTTTTTAAATATTCTTTTTATTTATAAAATCGTGAAGCGCATCGATCACCTAATAAAGGCAAAATTAACCGTTTTTGAGGTCTTCACATAGCTTTCCCTTGGTTAAATCTATCTTTTACTATGGAAGTACTACCAACAAAAGGTGTAAGTGCTTTTATCTATACAAAAAAAAATTAAAAAAAAATTACCAAGTGGGATGATGAAACGAAAATTTATATTGTCATGTGTTGAAATCTGTTATTTACGTCTAAAATGAGCTGGGGTGTCTGTTTCGAAGTAATCCTCCGATTTTGGGAACTCCACATCTCTACTGGTCACCTAGAGAACCGGGGAGCTGGCCGCCTAAATCATTTGACATCACACTTCTTTCTTTAAGGTTACATAATGATCAAAGTCTATATAGATAAGCTGGCTACAATTGCTGAATTGAGGGCCACCAATACTTGGTTAATTGGTCAAACACCACACGTAATGCTTCGAACACGTCATTGAAAATTGGATCTTCATAATGAACCATGTTAGAATAAAGGTAAAGAATAGTTCTATTGCAACAATCATCCGATAAAATTGAAGTCTTTTTTGGTTTTTTTTTTTTTATTTCCGAAGGAGGTACCTCTTATAGAACTATCCCTTAGTTATATGTTTGATGATTTACACAAAACATTGATGTTGTGCTTTGTTTTTGTTTGTTTTCTATGCTTTAGTGCTCACCAATTTTGGCATCAGATCAGCCATAAGAGGGTGGCCACAGGGAGGCGTACTCTCGTCACTCCTGATCATAGACGACCTGCTCAATAATTTGAGCAACCGAGGCTACAATACAATTGATAATGCCGATGACCTAGTCATTATCAATAGGGGCAGAAAAGTAAACGAAGTCACTGCACGTATGCAAATGGCCTTAAGATAGTCCTAGATTGATGCACCATGGAGAATCTCTCCATTAATCCAAACAAGGTTATAATAGTTCTCTTCATTAGAAGAAGAAACTTAAACCTAGGTTTACCGACTAGGTAAAATTTCTGGGAGTAATCCTTGACAAAACGCTGAATTGAAACTCTCTCATTTAAACAATAAAATAACTAAAGCAACGAACGTTTTATGGGCCTTCCGTTCGGGTTTCTCCTCAAAGATCTTTATAATTATGGTCAGGCCCATCATAATATATGCTTCTGTAGTATGATGGACTAAAACCAAGCAAGAACCGTCATCTCAAAGCTCAAAAGAGAATGGCGTCAAGCATGTCTGGGCATTTCCGGAGCCTTTCGAACCTGCCCCAAAGCTGCTATAGAAGCAATAATAGGACTAACGCTCCTACACCTTTCTATCAACAAAGTGGCTTTACGTAGCTCAGTAAGTATGGTACAAAACAAAGAGCTTGATCCTGCCCTCTGAAATATAAGAACTTGACATGATCTGCGCGGTTACGGAGATTTCTAGCATAAAAGCATAGGTCAACAGCAACTTAACAGCCGAAAACAGCATAGAGTGGTATACGAATGGTTCTAAAATGGAAACGGGAGTGGGAGCTGGTATATGAATGCGTCAACCTTATCTACAACTCTGGTATCAAAAGTGCAAGCATCCATATCCGCAGCTATAAATGCCCTTAGCTCGCACATCTTTGACTCCGAATCAGTCATGTACTACTTCAAGATCGTTCATAAACTCAGCTCAAGGAATAAGATCAAACTATGGTGGGTTCCTGGGCATTAGGGAATTAATGCTAAAATAAGGGCCGACGAAGTGGCCAGACAGTCCCTTTAATGGACCTGCGCGCTTTTGTTGCATCCCCAAAAGTGCAGTCAATCTAGTTATACTATATAT
Source organism: Volucella inflata (assembly GCA_928272305.1). Taxonomy (NCBI): domain Eukaryota; kingdom Metazoa; phylum Arthropoda; class Insecta; order Diptera; family Syrphidae; genus Volucella; species Volucella inflata. The sequence continues at coordinate 72,102,557 of OV743719.1, forward strand.
GGCTGGGAGCACTCTAAGTGCGTAACATATTGGGAGGATACTCCAGGTTTAAAACAGGCCAAACGAGTCGTCTGCCGTTCAATAAACATGTCAATAGATGTCTAAGTCCAATTCAGCATGATATAAGAAACCTATTAGGGTACCAAACAGGACATCACGGTTTAAGATATCACCTCAAAATAATAAGACAAGTCGACCCTCCGGAGTGTTTTATGTGACTGTCCAGACCTCAACAGAATCAGACGGAATACCTTCTTCAGGGAACAACCACTGATCTGAGGCATTACCCTGCTGGTAGATTTACTTATTTCATTCGGAAGGTAGAAAACCTACTAGCCTAACCACAGTTCTGAAAATTTGGTACAAAAGATCTTTTACATAAGTCTAACTTTACATAAGTGAAATGGCTGGCGTGCAAAGCAATTGACGTTCTTGGTGAAGATCTTACGGATCTCAATAGAGTAGTGTGTTCTATTTGCCTTTTATAAACTACGAGTATATAGAGCTTGGTTCATAAAAAAACTGATAGATGTAGCATACTAATGTTGAAAAGCAGTACAGCATTATAGAGAAAAGCAAAAGTAGTCAATTGCGCTTTAAACTTAGTCATTTGGAAGGGCTTGTTTACTTTTCTAGCCCCACAGGTTGAATGAAATTGATCAGAATTGGGTAGCAAAGTGGTTCAAGGGCAACCATACGCTTACGCGGATACTATGTTGACAATCCCAGAAAATTCAAAAAGGACAACGAATTTTGGCTCTACACCTGGAATGTAAGGTACCTTAAAAGACCACCTGCAGCCGAACAACTCACGGAGGCCCTAGCCTGCCATAAAGCAGATATCACTGCAATCCAAGAACTACGATGGGATGGGCCAGACAAAAGATGGATGAAAAACTGCGACATTTACTACAGTGACTGCTACAAAGAGGAAAGACAGCGCTTATTTGGACGGTTTCTTTTATCCAGGGCAGACTATGGCAAAGAGTCTGTGAGCGAACGCCTCGAAACAATTCGCATCAAGGCCAAATTCAGGAATATCAGCCTTATTTGCTTACACGCCCCTACCGAAATAAAGGACGACGCGATCAAGGACGAGTTCTATGACCTTTTATTCTTAACATATTCTTAACGCCCCAGCTATGACACCACAATTGCCTAGAGGAGCTGAATGCTAAGCTGGGTATAAAAATCGTTTTTTAAAGGCGTTATTGGGAAACAAAGCCTGTACGACACCACATCCGAAAACGGACTCAGGTGTTTAGACTTCGTAACAAGACGTAACCGCATAGTAGCCAGCACATAGTTTCCACATCTCAACATCCACAAAAGGAGCTGACGGTCTCCGGACCAATCAACCGTCTACCAGATTGATCACATTGCGATCGAAGAAAGACACTCCTCCAGTATTATGGATGTCCGAACCGTCCGAGGAGCCAACATGGACTCGGATCACTACCTTATTCCAGCCAGGGTACACATGAGGATATCACGAGCAGAACAGAGTCGAGTCAGACCACTCATTTTCGACGTAGAAAAGCGGAAATCGCAAGTGACACGCAATCCGGGATAACTTACACAATCCATAGAACACCAATGGGAATGCTATCAACGATCTATCAGAGAAGCAGCATTTGACAAAATTGGTTTCAAAACGCCACCACAATGAAACCTCTGGTTCGCTTACGAATATAGGGAGGCGAATGCAGCTAAACAAGAGGCAAACAAAACTGCTCTACGAAGAAAAAGGAAAGGAAGACCATAGACTTTTAAGAAGAAAAAAGAATGAGCACGAGAAGCACGTGGTCAAAGAAATGGTCAGATGGTACGGCGGGAATGACGTTCGAAAATTCTATTAAGGAATTAAAAGAACATGGCAGGGTAACAAACCCAGAACGGAAGCCTGCAAGGATGAAAACGGAAACATGGTAGTATAATCGCAGTGGGTGCTGAAAATATGGAAACACAACTTTTGTAGACTGTATATGAATCATCAACACTAAAAGATGAAAGCAGAGAATTCCATCCATCTGACCTAGACAAAGTTAAGATAGCGATATCGAGACTAACAAAGTTGCTGTGGTGCAGACGGGCTTCCGGCTGAGCTATATATGTATAGCAGCTGATGATGACCTGGTTAGGAACATGCACCAGCTCATCTGCAAGGTATGATCAGAAGAAAGCATGCCCGATGAATGGAACCTCAGAATCGTTTGTCCAATCCACAAGGTAATGAGATCCTTTCAACGGCGCCACCTATAGGGGAATCCGTCTCCTGAACTGAACTGTTATCTTAACATCCTTAATATATAGTACACGTCATAAAATTGTTGACAATAATGTTGATTTAAGTTGACTACTAGGTCCATCTACCTATCTCAATCAATTAACTTGATCTAATGCCTTCTGCACGACACTAGTCAAGGACGAAAAGTTACAAAAACAGAACAAATGGTTTGTGTGAGTAGTAGTTGGTTATCTTATTTATTCTTATTATCTTTATGTTGATTAATTACTCGTGTCGCATTCTAATTTTTCATTCTATTGTACTATTCTATCACTTTCTTGTTTAATATTTCATTTTCCTTTAACCTCATGTCCTAGGGCAGACTTACAACTTGTAATTAGCATGTAAATGGAAAAAAAGGAAACAAACAAGTACAAAAATAAAAGAAAACGAAACACGAGATAAAGGAAACATCTTGATTAATGATCCAGTTTAAGGTCTTAGGTCTGATTAAAGAAAATGCACTGAGGCTTTATTAAAGATGTACAAAGGTACACGATTCAGTGGAGCTTGTGTACTCATATTTTGGAAAAATATTCCATCAGAGTGGTTCTAAATGAAAATGGAAATTTTAGGAATATCAACAGTGGAGTACTTCTGAAAGAAAATGCAATATGGAACAATTTTGAGCTTTAGAGGAATTATACACTCGAGTAATACTGGTATGAGTTTGTAAGGCATATCGGACGCATGTCAAGTCTTTCATCCTTCGTCTTGGAATTGTTTAAGTAATTTTCGAGGGAGCGTGTTTGGTGTTGTTTTTTAAGTACAGCCTAGATCTTAAGTCCTTATGTGTTGTGCGGAGTTACATTGGCGTTATTATATTGAAAACAGGAAATTTTTTCATCGGCTTTGGATAAGCCTTACACTTGAGAGACATTGGTCAGAGTTGAAATAATTAGAAGGTGTTAAGAAGTCTCATCAACATTATCTAGGGACAAAGAGCTAAATGGTGTATTGTGTTCTTCAGTAGTTTCTATAGGTAAATATGTGTCATCTAAGCAAATGAATTCAAAGCTGGTAAAGAACCATTGCAACCTTCACCATTGCTAAGAACTACGAATGTGCTGAAAAGCTATGATAATAGCTGATTCTCAAACTTGTCTTTACTTTTTTGGCTCAAAATTTTGCTGATGAAGATTAATTAGGTTGTTGAAAGGTATGCTTAGGTTTGGAAACAAGTATTAGTCTCACTTAAGAAACCGTCTTTCCCATGGGTTGATCAGATGGACTGAAGTTGTGTTTAACACCACCTCAAATGAATGATTGACACTATCTGACAAAGAGTTTACTATTACAATGTTTTCCAAAGTAAATTAAATGCCAAACTAGTCGTATCTTCTTCTATACTATACAAACATTAAAAGTCATTTAACCGGCAAATGTATCCAATAAGGACTTGACAACTTTTTTTTTAAATAAAACGCAAACCATTTGAGATATTTCAAAAACTTTATTATCGGCTTGAAGTACAATCAAAACATTTATTAATGGAACTCGACTTCGTTCTTATGGCCACCGCGGACACGTTTGCATCGGTCGATTTATTGGACCCAATTTTCAATGACTCGGTAACATATTTCGGCCGAAACGGCCGCGTTCAATGTTGGCTCTGGGCTCTTTCAACGTCTTCGGCTTGTTGGCATAAACCAATGACCTAACGTAGCCCCACAGAAAATAGTCGAGCGGCGTTAAATCGCACGAACGAGGCGGCCAATCAACTGGCCCATTTCATGAGATTACACGCTCACCATACTTACTCTTCAATAAATCGATTGTAACGTGTGGTGTGTGGTCCATCGGCTTCAATTCTTGAGTCAGCTTGATCTTGTATGGGTGTAAACCAAGATCCTTGCGCAACAAATGCCAAAATGTGATCTGAGCGATGCCCAATTCTTGAGAACGCCGTGGAATTGACAGATTTGGATAGTTTGCTACGGACGCCTGAACGGCAGCGACATTTTCGACACTTTGACCAACCTATTGTCTCACTAAAACGGCAACATCACACAACGAATATGTAGACTCAAATTTTTTTTAAATTCAAAGTTCCTATTGGAAAACCCGATATTTTCGTTTTAATACATATCTGGCACAATTTCGTGTGTTCAAGGCTGATATAAAATGGTAAATTGAAGTCAAATGGCTAGAAATGGAAATTTAAAAAAGTAGGTTTGCCGAGAGGGTGATCGCTTTACTTAAATGAATTTATACCTGTGACCTTCCTCGATATGAGAGAAGCGTAGGTTTCTTTAACTTGATCACCAAGATATTCAAATCTCGCACAATCAACTCCACTTTAGGAATTGCAATTTTTAGACGAAAAAAATCACTTTAGCGGTATCATTTGGTTTCTTCTCGTATCGTCGTAGGATATTTTTATAATAATGGAAAACCCCCCTCCTTTCGCTGGGTGAAAATTCAACTTATTGCAGGAGAAAGGAGACAATCAATCGCAGATAAATTTCGACCCCACCACCGAACACAGATCAATCCACTCCTATAAATTTTGAAAGATTGACAAAGATTGAAAAATTTGAGTTTGAACTATGTAGTCCTACACGATATCCATGTATGGCTAGATGACATGATTTGAAGACAAGATATTTTCTTTAAGAACTTCCGACAGAAATGATCAACTGAACAAATAAATCGGCAATACTGGATTACACCAATGGTTTACTTCGAAACCTATTGCTGTTTTCAATATTGCGATAATCGAAGCAAGCGGCCAATATTGCTGTGAGTTTAGGAAATGGCAAGAAGTGGTCGGCGCTGAATAATATCTTACATGTCCTTGTCTCTTTTAGGCCTCCATTAGATTAGATTACAGGTGGTATATTAAATCCAAGATCATTGCCACAATTTGTGGCAAAGGTAGCTAACTCTTGAGGCGAGCTAGTAGATATATCCGCTGCTTCAAGAAAGAATTTACCTTGGTAAAGTTGGTAACGTAGTTGTAGGAGTTGAAGGAAGTCTCAATGTTATGATGTTATTTCAAAGGCGTTGATTGCAGCCTGATTTCAGCCTGAAATACGGAGCTGCATGTATCTTCCCACTTGCGTGAAGGGATATTTTAGTACGAGAACCGTACACTCCGCCTCCAACTCGTTAATTTATTTTAGATCCATCTGTGTACCATAAATGTGAATCCTTGGCAAATGTTGGTTTGTTCTGTTCCTAGTTTAGATGGTCTGGAAATGTAACGTAGACGGTATGTAACCTTCAATTTGTGCCGAAATTCAATTTTTCTAAATAGGTGTAGGATTGCAGTATGAACTAGGTGGGAGTTTGGTTCATCTTCTGTGATGAGCATATAGGCATTTACCGTTGCTTCTTTCGTGAGTTTCAGATGAAGTGCTGTGATGGTTAGGATACCTTCACCGTTGTTGATGCGGATTTCATTGCACCAGTTACCGGACACAGGCAAGTCTCTGTATTTTGTTGAGTTTAGCCTGTGTTGACCTCTGCGTTGCTTTATATCACCAAACGCCGGCTGCATACGTGATGATAGGTCTCGTTAATACCGTGTACATTTACAGTGTAAACTTGGGGTTAAGTTCCCAATTTTTACTGAGTAGAATTTTGCTGGTCTAAGCGGGGTCCTGGTCCTGTCGATAGTCTTGGAAAGGTGAGTTTTTCACGTAAGTTTTTCTTGCAGCGTAACTCCATCAAGAACGGTTAAAGGGTCAAACGATGAGAAGGCCATTGGTCGCGCAATTACTTTTGTTTATTTAGATGGCACTACTAATCGAAGTGAAGATAACAAAGATCTAAGGCGAGGTCTTCCTTTATCGCGCTGTCTCTCCGCGTTGTAAATGAAAATTCTTCTCTATGTGCCAGCGTAGAGCGTAAATTTTCATTCATACGGTACGGATGCCGAGATTAGACACAGCGTTTAATAGCTTGGCCATACGCACGCTATCAAATGCGGGTTTGAGATAGACAAATACAATAGATGATGAGAGTCGATCTGAGATTCCTTTTTTCTTTCAACTTTCTGTCTGAGTAAAATTTTTGATCGATGCTGGATTTTCCTAGCTTAAAACCGCACTAGTATTGAGCAATCAGATTGTCGGCAGAAAAGATTTTGCAGGCGATGTTTAAAAGGCTTATTCCACAATTATTGGGGCAGTGAAAGGAGTCTCCTTTCTGTGGATCTGGCAAACGATGCTGGGATTCTACCCTTCGGACATGTTTCCTCTGACTACATACAAATGTTTCCAACTAAATCATTACTTGGTTCTTTGAATAGCATTTCGCCCGAATCAGCAGTTTTGTTAGAGTTTATTTTCGAAATTGCTATTTACTTAACTTGGTGTAGGTCAGGAAATGGAGTTTTCCTCCACATTACACCTCCTTCTTCACGAGAATCCTGTGTTTTTTACGTAAAACACTAGACCGGCATTTGTTCTTCGATGCAGCGCAGCTTTATATGTATTGTTCTTGCTTGACTGTATGTATCTGCCTTAATTCGTCGTCACACCAGGCGCTTCGAAACCAATTACATCAGAAACAGCTTCTCTGATGGCTTGCTAACAACCTTATATGATTATGATTGGCACTTACTCGTATTTGAGTCAGCTTGAGGGAAAAGTGACGGCAACGATACTAGCTATCTCTGAGATGTCCGAATTCTAACTCTGTTGTGCCAGTGATTCGAACACTGGCTGAAGTAATATAATGATGTAGGTCGATGTTGGCTACTCGGAGAGCTAAAACATCCAGAATGCTGAAGATGTGTGCCTTTGGTCGGAATGTGATTAAAGTTATTGGCGATTGATAGAACATAGAAAGTAATAGATCTTGGGACATGGGAACTGCCAGCTAGACAGCTTATGTTCCAAAAAAATGCTAAAAACCCGAATATATTGTCGGACATGTTGTAAATCAGGCTCTGTTTTTCGATGACCACCTCAAAGACGACTTGCTTATCCAGGGCACTGAATAAACATTCTTATGTTCGGTGATGAGGAGGGTATAGAATTTGTGATTGCTTCTATAATTTGTATCCTCTGTAGAGGTCTACAATTCGGACTTCATGGGAATTCTCGTGAGACGAAAGCAGATAAGTGATCTAATTTAAAAACTAGGAGGGACAACGGCAGTTTAAAATCAGGCAAGTCTCTGTAAAGATTTTCAACAGCTTGTAACTAAATATCGTTTCCAATAAAACCTAATATCACTTTTTAAATTCACTCTATGAGTCCAAGGGCGACTGCAATTCACTTTAAACTTGGGAAACCACCTTTAATAACTCCTTTCCTCGATATCAGTTTTTGAATTTAACAAATTTAATCTATGGAATACAATCGACCAGACACTACACAGTCCATAAGGTTGTTTTCCTAGAATTAAGTTTTATAAAAGACATAACCTTCCGTGCTTATCAGATTACGGATTTATTGCACATCCGACAAATGGTGGAAGCCACTTGCAAGACCGTTTAATAAGAGATGCCCTGTCAGCACACGAATCAACCACGGATTTGGATCCAGGTCTTAGTTATTATTTCCGACTACCAAGGGAGGCGATATTTTCTGCTTTTGTAATAATCCCGTCCCTAGTTACTGGGTGATAACGTGGGTTTTCTTCTTGAGTGATTGCTACTGGTGCATAGGGTAGTCCTGTGTCAAGCGATGACGTGAAGATACATTTTATGAATGAGAATTGGTGGCGCGGATTAAACTATCTCACGATAAATGATGACGTTGAAATGTGAAATACAGGTAACTTGTAAATTCAGCTTTGTGCTGACAAAGAAATCGGATTAATAAATGAATAATCCATAAGCCGGTGAGTGGTTGATAGTGAGAAATCATTTACGACACGCCATGTCGCAATTATGCGAAATTTATGGTGTAAAGTTGTCGCAATTAAATTTTAATTGCGCCATGGATATTTATTCTGTATGCTGTTTGTCTATGGATTCATTTATGTGTGTACGTACTTGTAAAGGTAAGTATAACCTATAAATTTGAAGTGAGGTACGTGGCAGCTATTGCACTCGCTTTTTTAATGGAAAAATTGCCGTTAAGACTGCAGCTAAAGTATTTTGATAAAAAAATATCCTCTGAATCCGACCTTACATAGTTTATCTAATAGTATGACGGGGTCAACCGTTTCAAACGCCTTAGTTATAGTCCCTTATGAAAGAAAGAGCAATAGTCCAATAGAGCATCCTCAGTGGAGAGGCCACTTCTGAAACCAAATTGCATAGGAACTAAAAAATTATAATGGTTGAGATAAGTTAATACTCGTATTCTCGTTTTAAATATTGGTCTGTAGTTTGATTTGTCTGTCCTGCTACTTTTCTTAAATATCGGAATCACTATAGCGCATTTAAGCTCAGATGGAAAGGTAAGTTAAAATATCTACTAAATTGGGTCCAATTCAATATTTTATCATTTCCATGTGAATTGGAATTAGGAAGGCAATTAATAGTTTTTAGAAATTCAAATCCTGTAAAGAACTTAAACACGAAGCTGTTTCTTGAACAGTTGGTTTGAGAGCTAGTTTTATGGCAACAGTTTCACGAAATTTGCAAATTACTTGGAAAAGAAGTTTGTCTAATTGGAGCAAAGTAATTGCTGAACTCGTTGGCTATTTGTAAAGGATTTGAAATGTTAATACTTCCATTTTTAAGTATAATGGGATCTGCATTAGTGCACACTTTTCGACTGAGAATACTGTTAACTACTTGCCACCCTTTCTTAGGATTCCCACTTGCCGCTTATATTTTCGAATGAAAATAGTCATCCCGAGCTTCCTTTCTTACTTTTGTGCAGAGTTTATCAAAAAGATTTTTGAAATTACTATTCAAAGGATGTTTCCAACCTTTTTTTCTTAATTTGTTTTTGATATTTATTTTTTTGATAGGGGTACGAGTTATCCAAGGCTTAAGGCGACTCTCCGATTTTTTGTGTATTATAGTGCAAGTAGATGCGCTTATGTAATTTCAGAATATTAATAAATATACTATTGGGTATATAACTTCGTGCGGTTTTTTTTTTTCAAAATTTGAACCTTTATTTAAGAAAAACATGTACAATAGTGTTATTCAAAGTATTGCCCATCTGAAGCTATGACTTTTTCCCATCTTTCTGGCAATTTGTGGATCCCATCCCAAAAGAACTGCGCCGGCTTGGCAGCCAAGAATGAATCAAGCCAACTTTTGATATTCTGCTCTGATGTGAACCGTATTTCAGTATCGACCAGAACAAATGGTAGTCAGAAGGGGCAAGGTCTGGGCTATAAGGCGGATGGGGTAAGACTTCTCATCCATTGTTTTCCAAACAGTTCTTAACCGGAATAGCAACGTGGGGCCGAGCGTTATCATGATGGAATATTATTGCCTCGTGTCTGGTCGCATATACCGGGCATTTTTCGGCTACTGCTCTCTTCAAACGGATTAATTGTATTCGGTAGCGTTGTCCATTGATGGCTTCACCCGGTTTTCTTCTTATCATTTTATTAACCCTTTCCTCGTTATACGAACTTATGCGTAACGAGTTTCCCATTTTTACTGCATCGCTGCTGCTCCGCTTATGGGGTTGGCTAATGTCGCAGACCGCAGAACGCGTCTACATAATGCTCGGTCCTGGATCGCTTCAGTGGTTAACCCCAGACGTTGTTGCGCATTTGCCATCTGAGAAATCCAGGAATTCTTTTTCCGACCTCGTTTTCTTACAGTTGGAGTGACCGTAGTTGATAGTGCCTTTTTAACCGGATTTTCCGCAGATCTTCTTTGAACGTGGCAATACCAACTTATTCTATTCGCCTCAAGCTGTTCGGTTACCGAATTCTTTATATGTAGACTTCCTCTTATACGCGTAGATTTAATGCAATCGCGTTTAGTGACTCCACTAGACATCCTTAACATTTTCATTTCCGCTGCCGTCATTTTGTTTTTAAACGCTTCGTACATTGTCCAGCACTGTGAACCGTATATAAGAGCTGGTCTAACAACCGTGGTGTAGAGTTTCCCCTTTAATTTAAGTGGAAATTTTCGGTCGCAAAAGATTCCCGAATTTTCCCGCCATTTCATCCATCCCACACTCACTCTGTGGTTTACGTCGTCGTCACATTTCGCTTCCATGTTAACGATTGATCCTAAGTACTTAAAGATAGTGCTTTTCGGAAGAACTATTCCGTCTAACATTATGGCTTCACCCGGTTTTAGCAGCTCATAATACAGTACAGCCATCTGATCCCACCAAATACAGAGCATTACCTTCGCGCCACGGATATTCGGCTTTGCCGTTGATTTGGCTGGTTGGCCGGGTTTCACATATGATTTTCTGCGCTTGGGGTTGTCGTAATGGATCCATTTTTCATCACCAGTAACAATCCGATGCAGAAATGACGTTCCAGCAGCATTTCTGACATGCAAAACCGCCTTTCGACGACGCTCGGCTTGAGTTCAAGTGGAACCCAATTTCCTTGCTTTTGAATATATCCAGCTGCTTTTAAACGTTTTGAAATGGCTGCTTGAGTGACACCCAAAGATTCTGCGAGCTCTTCTTGTGTTTGGCAACAATCTTCATAGAGTAATGCCTCCAGTTCTTCATCTTCAAACTTTTTCGGCTGCCCAGGACGTTCATCGTCTTCCAAGCCAAAATCACCACTTTTAAATGGTGCAAACCACTTTTGGCACGTTCGTTCAGCTAGCTCATGTTCATCACAAACTTCCACCAAAATACGATGACTTTCGGCAGCAGTTTTCTTCATATTAAAGTAATGAAGAAGAACTCCCCGCAAAAACACTTTTTCAGGCACAAAGTTCGATATATTTGAGTGAAAAAAATTATTATTGTTGTTTACGCTTCAAATGAATGACATGTACTGAAATGACGTACAATGACAGTAGCTTTCCAACGCATGTTCCAATGGAATAATACTAGTTACGCCATCTCCTAGCAAACTGCCAGAATTAAGTTATATATATATATATACAATATGCTGAGGAAGCATTTCTTTCAACATAAACACTGTCGTCGCATCTAAAAAAGCTTTCAAAATTACTACTTATGGTTCTAATAGTGGGGCTTTCGCACGTAAGATCAATGCTGTCGTTCATATTATTGTGCTTGAAGAGCATTAAGATCATTAAATGATCTTATGACGACAGTCTCACTATTATCAAATTTTTTCATCAAAATACGAGAATTACAGAATCACAAGTATTTGTATTTGAACTCTGTTTTAAATTTCTTTGCTGCCATAATTAAAGCTTTAAAATAGTTTGTTAAGCTGTCATTAATAAAAATATTATTATTGCTACCGTCAATAAATAACGATGAGTTCAGTCTTACAAATCTTATCCGTGATTGTGCTTTCGGTTACAGTGGAAGTTTTTGGACTTTTACTGGGTCATGATGTCAGAGGCTTGTGTAACTTAATGCCACATTTTCGTATCACTAAATATCACTAATAGGTAAGGTAATTTTCCTATAGTCTCGTATTCCATTGACAAGTATAGTAGACTATTACCTCGGCCTTATGTTAAGTTTCTTATGGGAACGTACGGATGACACCTTGTTACAGCCTAGAGAATGAGATTGACCATCGAACAAAAAAGGATGAAGGAGCATTAGATTTCGGTACCCAGAAGTGAGGATCTGGTCTTAAGTAAGCCTCTACAGCCCGACAAGTTTGGCCATAGTGGTAAAGAACTATCGTGTATTCCAGAGTTTGGGTTTTGGATCCTTCATTGTCATTCTTTGGCCAAACGATATATAGAAACAGTGTCGCAGTTTAATTAACCTAGACATACGAGTATATGTACATCCAAAGTATGATATTCTTATGGCGAAGTTATTGCAAGTCTTCGATGAACTATTGAATGGCCATCGCATTATGTCTTAGATATAACCAACACCTATCCAAGCGTTATTTTTTTGTTGATGACAAATTAAAGTTACGTTTTCCAAAGCCTTTATGAAAATAGCATCAAATTTTCGTACAACTAGTACTTCCCTTTTACATTGCCAAAATAAATTCCATGTGAAGAAGCCTCAACTCTCTGTCATTTTACAACTTATGAGTAATACGGATACAACTTTGTACACATTTTTCGAATTTTCCTTTTGTCAATGCTCTGTAAATAAAAGAAAACTATCTACATAGTTAAGTCCATATTTTTGTATTACAAAGTCCCTTTTTGGACAAAGGATTCAGGAAAAAAAGTTCTTCCTTCCAAGTTTTAACTCACAACACCCTACATTCCCACAAATATGGCAAAGTGCAGTTTTTAATTAAAGGAGACACGTACCGGCATCAATTCGTTGTCAAACGTGTGAGTGGGATATGAAGGTAAACTCTAAAAATTTGTTCCCACAATGAGCCCCACCATGGCGCCTTGTGTTTTAACTGTGCTTAAGAATCTTTTTCTTCTACAAGATCTCGTAACATTTAATGAGGTAATGGGTATACCTCTTGCACTCATACCAAAACTTTAAAACTTTTTCTTTGAAAAAAAGAAACAAAAATTAAAACTATCACGAAAGTTGTCGTGAAGGAATAAATCCGCTTACATGGACTTGTAAGTAAGGGGATAGCGATAACTTTATATCAGCCAAAAGACTGGGAGATATTTTGTTGAGTGGGTCTATGACAGATATTACATTTATTGCTAGGGAAGTTCTAATTACGAATCTATTATGATTCTGCAGTCTCACAACCTGCATTATTACCAAGTTCCTACAGTTAACTTGGGGTAAGCAGACCTTGAATGTAAGCCGTGGCTTGTACTTCTTGCCGGGATATACAACTGCGGCCGATCAGTCTTTGTTGTTTTCACAATCAAGTGGGGCACTTCAATTCAGTTGAGGTTCCCATCTACTTCTGCGTGCCACGTTTGGTGTGGTCTGACTCTGCTGCGTTGTTTCTCTGGGTTAAATTTGAAGACTCTACGTGTCGGAGAATTGGTGTCCATTCACCAGCTTATGGCTTCTCAAAGTAACAGATTCACTGCTGATGACTCTTGCAAGCAATTAAAGAACAACCATCTCCAGCGCTTTATAAACTCCGGGCAACTGAATAACTTTCTTAAGCGTGCGAAGTTTCAATACGATCAAAAACTGAAGTAAAAAATACTACAGTGTCCCAAAGTAGGAAACATTTCTGGTCGTTCGTCGAAAATATTAGAAATTCTACCTCATGCTCTCTCCTAACGCTCATTTATAATGACATTCTTACATACTTTGCGGCAAACTCAACACTTCCAGACTGTGATATGTCTGCGCTTACAGTTGAGTGCGTCGAATCTTCAATTGGACGAATCCACTTTTGTACTCGTGAAGTTGTAAAAGTACATAAATCCGCTGATCCAGATGGTATACCTCCCCTTCTTCTGAAGAGGTGTTCTTCTACGCTGGCAAAACCACTGCATAAACTTTTTCATCAATCCTATTCTTTAAGACTCTTTCCGAGCAGATGGAAAACAGTATTTGTCCAGCCCGTCCCTAAAAAAAAGCGAATCTTCTTCGCTCTCCTCTTAGAGGCTCATTACATTTACGTTGCGTCCCTTCTTTTCAAGGTCTTGGAAACGCTGATAAGCCATCACCTCAATGACAACTTACGTTGGAATGACCACACATTCGAGGTCGCCAAAAATGCTGCGAGATTTCTAGGTTTTCTCAAGCGATATAAAAAATGTTTTTCCTGATCTGGCTTTCATCCGCCCAAAATTGGAGTACACTACTCAGATTTGGTCAGATGACCCCAAGACTTATTTGAACCTACTAGACAGAATTCAAAATCGTGAGATAAAATTTAAATGTGATGTCAATATTACACAGTCGGTTGACACTCTCAACGACCGATGTAATGTCTCCTGCCTCACCTTGTTTTATCGCTATTTTCACCACCGGTGTTCCATAGAAATTGTCAATTGCATTCTAAACCTTCAAACCTTCGACCGTAATACAGGTCTCTTTATGAATGCTCATCAGTCCACCCACAAGCCCACTTTCGAACGTTCTCTGAAATATCTTCATTCTTTCGGACACCTCGCTTATGGAATGCCCTGCAGAGCTCTTTATTTCCCTTCAAACATTTAAAACCAACTGATATCGGTACCTCTCTTTCCTTCCTACCTAAATTTTTTTCGCCTGTGGAGGTCTCTGACTACAAGTAGTAGTCCAAGAAGTACTTTGGGATGTACCGAAAAAAAGTGGTTGAAAAAATGTGATCTCTACTATCAAGAATGTTTAGATGTGGTATCATTCGCAGGGCTTACTCGAATTCATACCGTAAGTGGAAGATACGGGGAGCAAGTCTTAAACTTCAGGCATGTAAGATAGTGTCTGACGACTATTGGATCACTAAATAAGTTGGCCATCTTAATCCTGATAGTGGAGGGGGACTACCATACCAAAGCCTGTTGCCACCTCCATCTCGGCAAAACCTACGAGTCATAAATATGACTTCCTTGGCGATTTTATTACCTTCAGTCTTTTGGATGCCAAGCAACTTTACTTGACAACAAGTTTTACAAAAATGAAAACCCGAACGATGATGCATTACAACTCTGAGCTAGTAAGTTAATATGTCTACCTCTGACTACGACAACGACAGCAGCATATGGATCATGCGAAGAATCACTTTTGCTTATCGCTGTTACTATGCGATTCGAAGGCAATCGAGTAGTAATTGTACAAATCACTGATCAACCCAGTCGTGCATTACGGCACATAAGTTCAGCTACTGTTCATAGGGGATGAAAATGAATGAGCATAAGCGAACAGGCTTCAGGTCAACGATGCTTACCGTAAAAGCTCGGACAGCTCAGTTAATACCTATAGTTACGTTACCTTGAGGATGCCATTATTTCAGTCCAGACGGGTTCCCAGTCCAACAAGGAGAAAATAGTAGAGGACGACCTTTTCACATACAATTGGAAAATGACCTGAGCCAACTTCGCGTATGCAATCAAAGAGAGTTGGCAAAAATTCACGCTAATTTGAGAGGCAAGTAAGCTGGTTCTCTCCGGACTGTTGCTGCGAAAAAGTGAAAGACAGATTGCGCTAAGTCCAATCCTCTCCATGAAGACTTCTGAAGACTTGATTCCACAACAACATAATAAAGTCAAAAGGGATAGATCAGGGAAGTATGGCGGATGGATCCAGGGAAAATCAACGGTAACAGCTAAATGCTTAACTCCTGCTTAAAAAGCCACAAATACTGTTTCAAAGTTGATGGTTACATCCTCTCTTTGCCCACTGTGAGTAATCGCGGAACCTATCCGGCCGACAGCTTTCCTGTGCTTGACTTATTATGTACACTGTTGAGTTACGTCGTATACGGCCTCTGCTACATCACGCACCTCAATTTGTCTGCCTACAAGAATCATGTCATAGATCTTTTTGACGATCTTTTCACTGATCCAGCGGCAAGAAACCAATTTCCATTTCATTTCTTTAAAGGTATGTCATAACAAAATAACGAATTGATCTACCGTTTATCCATAGTATCAAAAAACGCCAAAAACCTTTGTTGCAATTGATTGTCAAACCAAAACTAACCAATGAAGCAATTTGAAGTACCGAAAAGTACTAAATACAAATTCTTAAATTGACAACAAATATTTTAACAACAGTCCGAGAAAAAAGTTCCACCACCCAAAGGTAAATAAATAATCCGTCCTGCCTCAATCTCCGGCAACAAACACTCTCAGAGGTATAGATATTTCCTGTGAAAATCTGTTTATTTCGAAGCAATCTTTTTTGTTTCTTATGAATACGCACGTCCGCGAAATAAGTTATAGCTTCACTTCGAAAAATAAATTTTCTCTTGAGCACATAATTCTAATATTCTACGGTTTTGGAGAATTCGAGCACGATGTATCCTTGTACCACACAAACAAATAAATCAGCTTGTGCTGCGATTGGCGAACATTTTTCACGGATTACATCACTGTAGACTGGCAAATATTTCGCCTGGGGACGAGTATTTATTCTTACGAGTGAAAAACGGCAAAAGGACATTCTCTTTACACATGTAGTCGTACTTTCTATGATTCACGACATTGGTAAAATGATTGCTTCGGTTTGCATAAAGTCCGCAAGCAATCGGATTCCCCGTTCCATTGGGAGGCAAGATCTCGGCTGGTTCCTCGTACCGGCCAAATATGTGGTTTGGAATGTTTTTTTTGTGCCTTCAAGTTTGCAGGGTAGGTTTATGACATGATGACACAACATGACGGAAGTAAGACGAATTTTAGAGTTTTTATGAATAAATCAATGTTTAGTATAAGTATCTGCGTGTTTACATGACATACTTGTCCTAACGTAGGAGAAGGACGAAGCTATCAAGGAAGGCCTCTACGTGGTGTCTCACGACGAAAAAATCTCTCTTAGAGACCTGAATGCTATGACAAGACACGAGGACATCTTTGCTAAAAACGTGAGTGGTGCACGACTTTACATCTCGAAAACAAGTAGATTAATGACCGGAAAATCGTAGTAGTGCATCTTAATTTTTCACATCCCACGATTCACAAGCTTACATAGTGATTAATTGATGAACATATTATCTGGCCTTGTGATCAATCTGGGCGATCACATTCAGTATTTCTGGCATTAGCTCATTAAAAACGGCCAACGCTGACACGGACTACTACTTAGTGATGAGCAAGGTATGCCTTTACGTCGGTTGTCGTGAAGAACCAGTAGAGAGAATGAACCAATTGCATATGTAGCGACAGTCAAGCTACGCTTAGAGCCTTGCTGAACCCTTGTATCACTTCTTAGCTAGTTCGAGAATGCCAGACAGTCGGAGGGCAAAATTCACCTTAATTTTGTCTGGATCTCAGGCTACAATTGGATCACGGAAAGTAAAACCGCTAATGAACTTGCAGATGAGAGTTTCCGGACGGCGAAGGTATGTTAAGTCTGCTTGCATCATCGGTTAACACTTCTATTGACAGTTGGGTTTTATATGAACAGAAGGCCTGACTCCCAGGTTGCAAGGCAGTCTAAACGAATGCTAACTTAAATTTCTAAGAAGTCCGCAGCTTTCCTGCTGTTCCTTACCTGAAAGACTTCAAGTTGCTTATTAGCACCATGACGGGGCACTACCTTTTTACTACTCGTACATATACTGGACATAAGTTGCGATACAACAACCCGTGTAAGTGATAACACCGCGGAGCACTATCCCTGTTAGTGTCCGGCTTGCACTTGCATCAGGCTGCTAGTACTGTAGACACTTTTCACAGCAGCGCTAACTCATATCAACTCCACTAAAGGGACTTCCAAGGAGTATAATTGACAAGTTCCTTATCTGTTTCGATAGAAAAAAAAATTCATGAATCCGGATATTAAGGACAGTTCTGCATAAGACAATTTGGTGAGAAGGTTTAAATCTAGTCGGCTACAGTTACAAAAACACTTTTGATGCGTTCCCCCAATTTAAAGTCACAATCTTACAGGACCAGTGTGAACGACTAATTGTAATGCTGTAAAAACCCATCAGAAGAGTTTGATGTGCAATTTTTTCAAACTCCACCAGGAGCAGACAAACATGATTCGATGCTTAGTACCGATGGATACTTATGTACCCTGCAATATTGCATGTGAAGATGAGGGGTGAGATTATAAAATGGATGTAAAAGTAGAGACGAAAAATTAAGTAAATACTTCTCTTGCTATTAAGTCACTTTTGGGCCGGACCTAAACATTTTCGAGCTGGCTTCCTGCGTTCGAGGTGATCTAGCCATATAAGCAGGATTAACCGAGCTTTTTTTTAGCGAGGTCATCATCGCTGTACAGGCTATACAGTTCGCTGTTGAGAGGGAATATAGACCCAAAGTTACCCTTCCCTTTCAAGTCCAAAGGAACTAGCAGGAGTAGTTCTTCGCATGATTTTTATGTTGATGACTTTGTTCAAAGCAGAAGCTTTTTGATATTGTTCGTCCTTAATAAATATAGAAGGCGTTGGTATGTTAGAAAGAAATTTAAGTACCGACGTACGTTGGTTTTGAATGTTTGCAGGTTATAATGACTGGGAAACAAAGAACTCGGCAGGACATTTCATTAGCGAGTTGTTTGGTTTAGGAAAGAATAACGATATTTCAGAGTTCGTCCAAAGGTGAGGTTGAGGGTGTGCTGATGGGCCTTCTTAGTGAGGAAGGCGTGGAATATATTGCTGAAAGTAGCGATAGAACAATGTGAAATAGAAAACATTTCCTTCGTGTTCAAGGGGGTCTATTGACTGTGTAATATTTGTATCACTATAAAATTGACGAGCAATGTGAATGCGTTTGTTTAGTGAATTAAACTCCCAATAAGGAAAGTAGGACACACTTGGCTGAACTGTCAGAAAACTTTGAAAATACTACACCACGTCTGGAAGCGGACTTAGGTTAATTGTTTTTACTTTGAACGGAATATCACAATACCTTAAACAGGGTTCTCTTATCGCAAACAAGGATTAAGGCAAGGTGATGCCCTGCATTCATATTTTACAACATCATTTCGAAGAAAATTGCACAAAACTCGCAAAATCACCTCAAGGCACACAATTTTTCAAGAGTCTGTGCTATTTGAATATGCTAATGAAATTGACGTTTTTGGCAGAACTCAGCTAGTTCTCATTGGTGCGTTTGCAAGTATTTGAAAAGAAGTGATGGCATGAACGGACACACAACATCGACAAATTTTACAGAACAGCAAATATATTATAACTTTGAGTAAGTCGGGGTTTTCGTAAGCCACGACTATCTCTTCGGTAACATCATTGCGGCATAAATCGAATGAAGACCTACATTTGCCAAAAGCTGTTTCTGCCGTCTAAGATGGCAATTAAGTAACAAGGTCTTGTCGCAAAACTTTTATCAACCAATTATTGCTCCTTAGCGCAGAAGCGAAGGCTGATGAAGTTTTTTTTGGTCGTGTTCAGCGCAATCTCTACGAGCTGTACAGTGGTATTTTTCTTAAGAAAATAATTATAACTCTCCGGTTCAAAGAGCTTTTAAATTCCATTCGAAAGGTTTTTGAAGAAGCCCACGGAAAGGTGCAAATCTCAAACATCTAGTAGTGCGCAACTAACCAGAAAGATTTATTGGTTGTGGGCCAGGTCCACTCTGGACTGTAGCGCTATCTAAGTAAGTAAATAATCCGACATCTTTATTTGATTGGTTTGAGGGGCTTGTCAGCAGACAACAAACTGGAGACAGCAACGAAATTGATGGTACACTTGACGGTACCCCAAACAGTGTTGAACAATTTATACTTTTTTTTTATATCTATTTTCTAAGTAACCATATTGTTTTCACCCAATCGATTTTAATGCCATAATACCTTCAACATCGTTTGACAAGTTTTAATGATCCACTCTAATCGTAAAGTCGCCAAAACAGCCATACATTTAGTTTATTGATACTTTCCCACTGTCAAGGGTATCATTTTTGTAAATCTTTTCCAAAGAATAAACAGCATGTATCTATGTATAACACATACGAGTACAACAAATCTTTGCTGACACTCAATTTACTTAAATAACTCAAAATGGTGAAAGGACGAAAAAGGAGAACTAAACTAAGACATACTCGTACTCGTATGCGCTGTGCACTAAAGTTATCGAATAGATTGTCATACTTTGCGTCTGCACGTAAAGCAAATGTCAGGATATAAATCGTTATTATGCCCCAAAGCCAGTCATGTAGGAAGGACAGATATTTTTCTAGGTTCTTGGCTTCATTTTTATCGTACGACATTTAAGTATATTGATGTAATCTATTCTATTATGTGTGTTCCGAACATGAAAACATTGACAGTCTGGTTAAATTATCTATTCGACAAAGAGACTAGACAACTAAAACTTGATTTACTCTGTGCGGCTTTTTTTTACGTTGGAATGTTTGGGAAAAATATTTCGTATTGAGAAGATACATGAATGATTGAGAAGTTAAGTAAGGAGGATTCCTTATAATTATTCAACTGGAACCGAAGAAAAAGGTCTTGTTGTTGTATGATAATTTTGGAATTATTTGGCTGGTGACCTTTTTAAATCAAGTTTGCAAGGTCTGTGCATTTCAACTGGGCATTAGGCACCGTTTGTCTGACAGTTAAGGGAAGAACCAGCTTAAAGGTTACACCAAATTTCGGAATGTAATGTAATCATGTAATTATGAAAAAAGTGGTTCATTGTTGTACAACCTTGCAACACAAAAAAAGGGGAAGGAGCACGTGGTGCTCCAGGACGCTAACAAGTCCCACAAACCACCGACTTAGAGTTAAACCATGTTTCAGCTTCTATTCCGAAAGGCACAATTAGTCTAGTCGAACAGGTTTGATGACTAAAACGCTTTTCCAGGATACTGACAAGAGTAACACTCTCCTCGAATTCACTCCAAACGACCGTGTAACAGAAATCTGACAAAGGAGGACGTTGACCGGTATCTAAAGCTAATGGTTGAGGCAACTAAACGAACAATGGACAAACCGATACCTCGCTATCAACATACTGACAACGAAAACTTATTCCAAAATGCAACAATAGACGCACCGCCCCGACAAAAAAGTATATTGCTGTCAAGACTAAAAACCTTGTACAGACAGTTTGCTGACAAACAGCAAACGACATTAAAGTCATCGATCAAAAACGTCGTCAAAACATTAGTAAAAGAAAATTTCAGGGCTTCTGTACCTTTGTATTGGGACAATAGAATTCAGGCTGTAAACACAACCAATCTGAATATGTTTCCGCATTTATTATAAATAAAATATTTCGGAATAAACATCAAATCAAAACGATATTTCAATTCTTAAAATCGCCCGAACGACAGAAAACGAACGTATACTCTCAACAGCAGGCATAGATCCAAATGAGGCTGTTGATGATGACAACTTCTTTGTAATTGAAGATCCCAGGAGAAGGTAGAGGCTATAGGAGCGACTTTCTAGGAAACGAACAAGGCGAATGACTCCATTGGCCCGAAGTAAGACCTGGAAAATTGAGTCCTTGTGCACAGTTTCTACCTTCGAAATGAAATAGTGAACTGGCGAATCGAGAACTCGGGTTTCATCCAGTTCAGTGACGAGAATATGGAAAATAATGGCATCGCCAATGGAGGGGGAACAAGTAAGGGCAGGCTATTAATTTCGACAACGCATGCCATTCTCCTATATGGAAGTGAGATCTGGGCAGCAGCGCTTCGACAAGAAAAGTACCGGAAGCAGATGGCGGCGGTGCAAAGACGTGGAGCTCTACGCGTGGCTAGCTCTTACCGAACGATGTCGGAACCAGCCGTCCTTGTAGTTGCAGGAGTGACTCCCATCGATTTCCTAGCAGCACAAAGGAAGTACGTCCACGAAAACAAGGCGGAAATCGGATTAGAAGCGGCAATCGACCAAGCAGAGCAGCAAACGATACGGAAGTGGCAAGAGCGCTGGATCTCGAAAAGCAGAGGAAGATGGACAGCGAGGCTGATAAGAAATGTGGCTGAGTGGAAAGATCGGATACACAACAACTACTTAGTCACCCAGTTCCTCACCGGACACGGAAATTTCAAAGCCTTTTTACATAGCATCCGCAAAACAGATAGCCCAGCCTACCAGTACGGCGACTCTCCAGCAGACGACGTACATCACACTTTTTTGCCTGCAGAAGATGGGAAGCCCAACGCACAGCACTGGAAAACAGCAGCCCAGAAAACATAGTGGATAAAATGCTGACGAGTGACCTGAACTGGGGAAGAATTTGCCAGTTTGGGAAGATATTTTCAGAAGAAAGAAAAGAGAAGAAAAACAATACCGGGAAAGTACGTAAATCCGAAAGGCTGTAGGATCACAACCCCTTGAAGTAATGCGAAGAGCAGTCCCAGGGGGTTGTGTCAGAAGTCACAGGGTTGGGAGAAGTTTTAGTCCGGAGCCGGACACACGGGGATGGTCAACGCCAACAGACCTCCTTATGGTGCGTAAGGCATTTTTCCTTCCCCCAAAAAAAAGAAAAAATAAATAAAAAAATGAGGGGAACAACACCCGTTCATTTTAAAGGAAGAGCTTCAAACGACTTCGACATGATCAGAATTAAGAAATCAGTAGGAATCGATGGAATACCGAACATTCCATCCCCCAAAAGGGATAAAGACGCCTCCAATCCGGCGAATCTCCGGTTGATCAGTCTCCTTCCAAACATCAGTAAAAAGAGTTTTTGGAAAAGTTATTAATTGAGTCCTGACTTAGCGGGTTGAGGATAGAAATATAGTTCCGACTTATCAATCCAGTTTCAAGGTAGGACAAGATGTTATTCATGCCGTGTCTAAACGGGTTTCTGATATCTAAGAAACAGTGCACTGGTGCCTGACTGATTGACTTGGAGAAGGCCTTTGATACCGTATGGTTATAGGGAGTCTTTTACAAGCTGAACAGGCTGGGCATTAGTAAACCACTGCTGTATATTATTTTCAATATGCTCACAAATAGACAGTTCATCGTAAAGAATGGCTATGTGACACAAGGTGTGGTTAATTCGCCGATCCTATCCAACATTTACACAAGTGATTTGATGGATTCACTTTAATATGCCACAGCGTACGCAGATGACTTAATCGCGTACAGATCAAGTGCAAAGATTGTCGTCATAAACAAACTTTTGCAACGGAAGCTGAAGATAAACTTTCAGAGGTCGCAAACCATTGTTTTTAGGAAGCCAGACAAGGCCTCTGCGGATACCATAAGGAATAGGCGAAAGTTTCGTGGGACCTGACCAGAGCCAAATGTGCTTTCGCCCTTACAAAGGGACTGTTTCATAGTAGGCAACTCGATGCGAGGGTACAGATGATCTTCTATATGGCCCTTATTTGGCCCAGGCTTGCATTTGGTTGTGCCATGTGACTCAACGTAAGTTCAAGTTTATTAGAAATATCCGGGTGCTTGAGAGGCCTTGTCTACCCCGATCATATGTATCATGAGAAAGTTTCCTTTGACGGGTTTATTCCTCCGGAAGTGCTCCTCTATCTTGATAAGAAAAGTCTGGTACAGGAAAGATTAGCAATGCCGCTTATCTTCCACAGTACTTGAACAGCTGCGGACAGGCGACTCAACTACGATAGAGACGTTTTTCATGACAGTGCGGAGCGCCTCCGGTTTCCTCCAATACAGAGTAGTTTTATTAGGGTGCGAGTCGGAAGCCTAAGTATTTAAAAATTTCATTCGTAAATTTATTTCTGTTGCTTGATCGTTTGAAATTCATTGGTAGACAATTCCATAGATGAATCGCATAGATAAAGAAATTTCGACTAGTGGTAAGATACTTATATCTAGGTAAAATTATTTGTCCTTTAGTTACTTGCAAATTTTATCATTTCAAATAAATAGCCTGGTTCTTTTATAGTTATTATTTCTTAAATTTTCTTAAATTTACCAAAGCTATTAAGGAGCAGCCGGTTATTCTTTTGGCTAAGTGCGTATTGTGATCTGACCGTTTAATGTCAAAGATATATAGTACCTTGCGCAACTATAATATGCCACAATTAGTTTTCCCTTCGACACATAGTCCAGGTCTGCGTATATTTCACATCCGTAAAGCAGTATCGGCAGAATAAAAGATTTCACCAATTTCAGTTTAACTGCTATCGGAAGGTAGTTTTTTGTAGGACTTAGACCACGAAGAGCGCCAAAGTGAAGTAAACTCAAAAATGTTTTACCTTATCAACATACTCTATTGGAGTGTTGTTAAGAAATAATGGAGCGAAATCTTCGGTTTGTCTACCTCTATTAATGAGCACGGCTTTCGATTTAGATGGATTGAGACTAAGCAAATTTTTTATTGACCAAGCATAAATTCGCTTAAGATCATCATTAATTTCGAATAACGCCTGATTTTTATGGGATTTCGGAAACAAAGAATATACTTGAAAGTCATGAAACATTCAGCTATATAATTAAATAATTTATAAAGCATAAAAAAAGAAGAGGGCCTAGCATGGAACCTTGAGGGAAACCCAAGGTGACAAGGGAGAAGTGAGGCGTGTTTGGTGCCATTAGAAACATATTGTGACGGCCAGATAAATATGAAGCTATTAATTTGCACGCGGAACTTTCGAAGGAGAATTGACTATTCAATTTATTTAATAGTATTGTATTGTATTGTATTGTATTGTATTGTATTTACACTGTCAAACGCCTTTGAGAAGTCTAAAAATACAGTGAGACTCAACATATCAAAATCTAGCTCGGCACGTATATCTTCGCACACTTTTAGTAATGCGGTGGTGCAGTTGTGTTTTGCACGATTCGAATGGAACCCTTAGGAGATAGCTGTCTATCACTGTATCTGCTAATGCACCTCTTGACACATATTTCTTAATGACTTGTCCTTTAAAGTGGCGTCACTCACTGTGAAACCTAGTATTTAGTATTTCGGAGATTCTGGAGATTTTTTTATGCGTTCTCTGATAGGGATCGTTCTAGGATTATACCCTAAGAGATCTCACCTTACCATCAGAACTGCCAATGTTTGACATGACTCCTCCTTGACCTTCGAACCATTTCGAAATAGCTTGGATTTATACTGCAAAACGTATGAACATTTGGTCAGTACATGTGTACGGGGGATCTGGATTAATTGGTATTGCTGCTTTAAGTTGTATACAAAATTCTGTACTTATTTGGGTTACTATGTCCTCTTTATTTCAAACTTCAGTTCCTGGACTACATACTTTGATGAGTCATCTTTTATTATTGGTAAAATCAATTCACAAGAATTCCCAGAAAACGTCGTGCATGTCATGCACTACGAAAAACCCACTTCCTCAATTGGTGGCTTAATCCCTTAACTGGAAGTGAATTTTAAAATCCCCCATCAGCAACTGAGTGTTTTTTGTTTTCTCAATTCGAATTAAATCAGTAAATCGTATTACTTCACCAACCCGAAGTTTATATCATTATTGTATCCTTCCACATCCGCTGCCACTTTCCACTTATTTCACTTTCGTTTCCCTTTTCATTATTTTCTTCTCCGAAAAAAGCAGTCTCCAATTTCCATGCATTTTTCTCACATGCCAGTGGCTTGCGTGAAAGGAAAATTGATTTTATAAATCACAGATCCAACAGATGGAAATTTTTAATTACGAATAAGTCCCAACATGCATCCATCAAGTGAGAGATGCTGTTACAAAATACAGAATATCCATTGCATCGGCTGTGTCAACAATGGAATATTTTCAAGGTAGTCGAAAGCAGAGGCTTCCACATACACCTGTCTGCTCTATGGATACTTCCTCCGCTGTTGAAGCGCTCATAAACCGGCCAAAGTCATCTCTCGACTGTTGCCATTTGCTTATTGTTATTGTTTCTTTTGTTATCCCTCAAGCTCCTGTTTGAGTCAAGCGGTGCCATGCTCTACCAAGCCATTTACATTTATGCAAAATAATTTATATTTCATTTATTATTTAATAAAATGCATTCATGTTCTCAAGTAAAATGCATGAGTTAACGGTCATACACCCATTCACCCACGCAGTCATCCATCCGTAGGATCCTGCAGATACTCGTACTTGATGCTGGCGAATGTCGAAACACTTAAGTTTAATCTTTGTTCGTTCATGGATTTAAGGACAAATATTTGCTTCATGGAAGTCATATTCCTTTACTGTGGCAATGTCATTTTTTTCCAGTAGAATCAACAGTTTTAAAATAAAAACAAAAATCTGTTTTTGTTTATTCACTGTTCGTTTGTTTCATTCCTTTGAACGATTTACGACTCACGCCGCAAATCAGAACGCCTTGTTTGCTGTTATTAATTGTTGTGCGATATCGCAATCTTTTTGAACACGGACCAGCGGAATGTGTTTAACTCGTTCGAAACCAACGCTATTTGTTCATGCTATTGTGGTTAATTTTGAAAGAGAACTCTTATATACTATAAATGATATATTAAGAAAAATAAAGCCCACACAGAAGAGCTTGGACTGGAGTACATATTTAGTAGAACTTCATCCTATCGAGTCGCAAAGGCAGAAAGAAATAATTCGCCACGGAAATAAACATAGCAGATACAGATGGAGAGGGTAATAATGGTTCTTGGCTTTTGATGGCGGACAACGAGTATATTTTTGAACGTTCTCCTTATTTGTTCTTCTTAGATGGGAGTACATTCCGTTTTCTACCTTCAGCTAGCGGTGTTGTCTTTAAGGGGCTTATAATGTGTCTCTCTGTAGGCTCACTTGTAGTGGCGACTTCCTCTGTTCCAATTTTTTTCGGTTATGAATGCCAATTCTTTTAAACTGGAGCGCTGGCTTCTATCCGCTGTCCCAGCCACCTGAGGGGAGGTATTCTGACTTTTAAAGCTAAGCTTACGTATATCACTGTATAGCCCGTCCAGTTTTAAGCTAAAACTGATGTTCGATTTTCCGTCGATAAACATAAGGCCATCCACCATTCGAAGCATTTTCTTTTGAACCGAGAAACAGCTTCGTCATCCTTTTTTAATCAAGCGTATGCCCCTGTGCTTCAGACGGGGACTAAGGCGATCTATGAGTTCAAAGTTATATCTATCTACTTAGACGGACATTACGCACTAAATGTTCTTCTCATTTATCGCCAGATTGCTTTTGCACAAATGCCATATAAGTAGCTGGCCATGTTCGGATGATAATGTCTTCGTCATTCCTTAGGCTAGTACAGAATTCTGGAAGATTGTGCCTCTGGTGTTGGCGATTTTTTTTTTTTTTTAAGAATTTAGACGAAAGTGATCAAAGGTTTTGGTAAAATAATCGCCAACGCTTATGTGTAGCTCCGAGTTTTCTCCAGGGTTAACAAAAAAAAAAAAAAATACTGTGGCGCTGGCAGCCCGGTGTGGGCCATGGCCTAGCTTCTTTTGACACTCATTTGTGTTGCTCATGTTTTCATTTTTGGCACATCTGAGCGGGGCCTACGGTTTATCGCCGAGTCCGAACGGCAACTCCTTAGAAGCTTTTTCGCAGGCAATTTTTTACTTTCCGGAGATTGCCATTGCCCGCCGAAAGGGTGATGGCGACTTGAAAAATTGTTAATGACCCAGCCAGGAAATGAACCCAGACTCTCTGCGTGATAGTCAAATGAGCTAACTATCGCGCCATCGCCATCGCCATCGCCTTTTTCTCCAGGGTTATCCCCCTCAAAAAAAGGAAGATGAAATTATTTTTATTAAATAAACAGTACTTTGTCGGGTACTCTTTGTTAGCTATCACAGCTTAGGAACGTTTTGGGTAGATAGCTACCAAGTGCTAGCAACGTTTGAGAGGGATATTCCTCCAAACTTCTACGATGTTTTCGAATTATTCTGCCGAATTTTTGGAAATTTTCGATCTCAAACCTCTCTTAACATCTGCCCATAGATTCTCAATGGGATTGCGGTCGGGACTTTGGGCCGGCCAGTTCAAGTTCAACACGTTTGTTTTTCTTCCTTAAACACTAGGAGTGAAGTGTGTTTAGGATCGTTATCCTTCTGAAAAATATCGGAAACTGGCAAATTATCAAATGCGTACGGCTCAATAGTATTGACTAGTATGTCTCTGTATATAAACTGGTCCATTCGGCCATCGATGCGCAAAATAGGGTCAATACCGTACCAGTAGAAGGCTCCCCAAACCAACACATTTCCTCCACCATGTTTGATCGTTTTGATGGTGTACTTAGGATCCCGTTCTTTGTTCACAGGGCGCCTTTCATATGTCTTGCCATCGGATGCAAACATGTAAAATTTGGATTCGTCGCTCCAAGAAATCCTTTTCCAAAATACAAGGGGTCTTTCTGCATGCTCCTTAGCAAATTTTGGCCGACTTTTTAATTTTTTTTTCGAAACATGTGGCTTTTTGCGGGCAATGCACCCCCGCAAATTTTTCTGGAATGCGGGATCTCATAGATGGCCTTAAAATCGGGATATAGGTGGTGAACGTCAATTTGAAACTCGATGATCTGCCGTATTGCCAGCGCTGAAATAACACTGATAAGGATCTTTCAGCAGTTTGACAAAAGATTAGTAGGGCAAAGAAGAACTTATAGGAAATGTTGGTTGGGATTGATACCTCAACAATTTGCAGATTTAGAGATAATTTGATGTATACTCCTTGAAAACTCATCTCCCGCCACCTTGGACAACTCGGCAACCCTTTGGATATTCCCATTAGTCGGTCCGATATTTATTGATTAGGTTAATTGGGGCGCTCTGCCTGATACGAGTAGCTGCGTGTTGATCATAATCGCCGTTTTACAGTCTGCAGAAATGATACTGATTCTTTCACATCTTCAGGCGTGACTGCGAATCTATTACCCGATTTTACTGTTTGCATTTGCATGCTTTCATTCGCGGTGGTTTCGGGACAAGATGATAGCGGCACAGAGCGCCTCCAAAGACGGTTTATTTTCATTTTCCGGCGACAAACTTCTTAAAGTGTTTATTTTTTAAGTGGTGTTAAGGATATTTTGCCCACAACAGGTAGTGTCCTGAGTCTATGTTGGACCCTTACATTTTTTGGTATAAGAACTGTCAGTGGTGCCATCGTCTTTTCGCCGATGGGATGTGCATGTATTGTTTTGAGCTGGTTTTAGCGAAGTCAACTTTGATGTGGATTATCATATACCTGAAATTCAAGACATCTTGCCTAAATCTGTCCTAATGACAAATCGGAGTGCAAATAGCGCATCATGCGTATCCGCGGCCTTCGGTTTTTATGTTGCCATGTATACATTTTTAAACACTGTCAAGAAGGAAACTCAAATACTAACCACCTAACGGGAAAGTCAGGATTTTTGTGCCATCCATTGAAACAGTACGAGGTTGTGGGTGTCACTGCTGTACTAATTTCAGTTCCTCCAATACCATCTCTACTTCAGAAATACCGACTGCTGGTGCTAAAATCCCTTCAAGAACTAAGCTTTGAATATGTCAGAGTAACTCTGAAAGCGGATCACTAAGTTTAAGGATTAGAAGGCTGAATGCAAAGAAGCACTTGTTGCGAATTTAAAACGTTGCATTATTGGCCTTATATTTGTTTTGGGCAGCCATTAGTTAACTACTCAATTGTCGTCCAGACTTCCTAATTTTTTATTAAGATAAAGTCGGGGTCAGACCTGGGTGTTACCTGTTTGCCTTCTAGTTAGTCTTGGATAACTGCTACAAGTAGTGCATTTCAAAATATTGAGCACCACCTTTGAGCTCTTTTTTAAATGTTCTGAATGTGTCCATTCCAAATTATTTTTACCATTCTAAATATAAGTCTGTCTTAAGACATTCAAACGTGCATCTGCAGTCTCGAAAACAATTCCCAATCTGTTTCTGACTGATTCTGTTATGTTACCTCAACACGGCGCCTTGTGATAACAATTTGCTGAGCTACAAATTACAAATTCAGGTTACATCTAAACCTGAATTATAAAAAGAATAAAACGTCCGCGCTCTCCTAGAAAAGCATAAATACCTACAGAACATCACACATTGGTTAGTTAGTCATCAATTGACATCGCTTACTATGACAAACATAAAGTACTCGTACAGTAAGGAGAAAGGCAAAACTACACCTGACAAGTGTCTCCAGCCTGCTCTATTTCTAGCTAGCTGCCTGCAGTTTCGCATGCTTAGGTTCCCCTTTAATTACATTGGCCACCTGTGTCGAGGTCTTTCTCTACTGCTCTATACCTTGGGGCCGAATTTGGCTAAGTCTGCAGAGGTCGTCAATGTTTCTCCTTATCCACTCATCTGTCTATGTAGATGGGAACGAAAATCACCCAAACAATATTCCCCTCAAAGCAGCCACTATCACAAATATCAATTTTTGATAAAGTCCATGTCTCTGTACCATAGAGCAGACTGTGATTGCCTGCTCTTTAATAAGTTATCTGCTGATTATCCGCAAATCAGTTGCCTTCTTAGCTAAAAACATGCAGCGATTGCCAGGGGTTATTCTTCGTTTTAATCAGCATAGGTTATTGGATGGCAACGATTAGTATAAGGCCTCGTAGAAGTAGCATCTTCCGATAGGTTCTGGTTCTTGAAATAACGAGAATGAGCCCCTGCAGCCGAAAGTTTTGCAGCTCTGCTAATAAAAAAAAACAAAACCTTATCCGGACTACACCGACATATTTGGAGCTCAGGCCGGTAAGGATTTCCAGGACTTAGTCAGGGTCTTGGGAAAGAGAAGGTGGCGGACGAGCGCTATATGGGCCAACGGCAGCGCTCACATCCCGAAACGGGTTACGGGCTTTGGTGTAACCGGCCCCTTGGCCCAGGGGCATTAAAAATGGAACCGCCGCCAGGGTAACTGCCCGGCCATTTAAAATACAAAAGAAGTTCAAGTTCAACAAGCCCACTTGTTGACTGAGGCTCAGGTCCACCCCGGACTGTAGTTCCACTTAAAATAAGTAAGTAAGGCTTCGCTGTGTGAGTTGAAAGTGGAACCCAGGTAGACAAAGTCCTTAACTATCTCGAAGTTTTACCTGTCGAAAGGAATATTTCACCAAAGACGTCGGTAAAAACTGAGCAAGATTTTTGTTTTAGCAGCTTATTATCGGGAACAACTTCTCATCTTTTCGCCGAAGAATGGGGTAGAACAATTTTATCATGAGAAAATCAAATACGTTCTTCCGCACTAGAACACTCATCTCTTGGCATCTATTTCAAGTTAGTGAAAGTGTTTTTGTTTGCTCTGTCTTTAGCCAAAAAAAAGGTTGGCGAAGCTCCGCCAAATTTTGTGACAAAAAAAGAAACAATCGGTGATCCAAGACAGAGCTGCGTGTAGAATGGTTATTCGGTTCGCAAGTTTGGCCAATAGCACAATCTGTGCAGTAGCAATGTAGATATCTGGTAGAAAAAAAGATCTGTAACATTAGATGCAAAAAAAATAAATTCCGGCTTAATAATTTCAATGCATTCTGGAACTTGGACCTTAGTCTTAACAGAGATACATATTAGAGAGAAACATTGCAGCTTTGGCGGCAACTGATGAAAAGTTTTCTTGTAAGAGTTGAATCATTATCTGTTCCATTATTTTACATTTTAGGAGTCACTGTTCCCACACTTAGATGACCTTAGAATAGGCATTTTCGGTAAGCGAGGTACAATATTTATCTCCACTTGTGCACCTTATGTTGGTTGACGTTATACGAGGGCTATTCCAAAATCAACCTCCGATGTGTTACAATTCATTACATATGTACGTGCACTTCGGTGACGTGTTTCTGCATGTCGCAACCAGTACATTATTCTCTAATAATATGTCAAGTTTCGACCGTTTTCGTTCAGTATTTTTCCAATAGTTGCCGTTTTAATATGGAGAATACAGTTTCATCTCCCGCCACCTGTGAGGTAAGAAGTGTAATTCGTTTTTTGCATTTCTCGAACGAGCAAATTGTGACGGGAGATAAGACTTGGGTCCAGTATGTAAACTTAGAAAGCAAAGAACAGTCAAAGCAATGGATGCATACTCATTCCCCAAACCAGCCAAAAAAATTCAAACAAATTTCTTCCCATCGACAAATGATGGCCACAGTTTTTTGGGAAAGTAAAGGCATATTGTTGACCGAGTTTATGGGACCTGGAAACACAATAAAGGCAGCGGTTCACTGTAAAACTATACGTAAGTTATGAAGAGCAATCCAGAACAAAAGACGAGGAATGCTTGCCAAAGGTGTGGTGCTTCTGCATGACAACGCACGACCACACACTGCTGCACGCACAAAATCTTCAATTGGGATGTTTTTGATCACCCTCCCTACAGTCCTGATTTGGCACCAAGTGATTATCACCTTTTCCCAAACTAGAAATTATCCATTGCATCTCAACATTTTGGAAGTAGTGAGGAACTTATGAACGGTGTGAATCAATGCCTCAACGCACTGGCGGTGCCATTTTTTAAGGAAGGTAGACAAAAGCTCGTCCCATGTTACCAAAAATGTATAGATAGATAGAAAAAATTAATGTTTTTGGTTTTTTTAAAAAAAAATTTTTCACTTCGGAGGTTGATTTTGGAATAGCCCTCGTATATGCCATTTTAGGCAAGATTTTCCTAAGTCCATTTCGTTTGAAATTGTGCAGACTTTGCTAACTGTGTGTCCTGATGACCTTTGTTCCTTCTTGTCCGACTAGATCAGTTGCGTGTTGGGCTCATCATTTTATCGCAAATTATTAAAGCGGGTGGAGGAAATGTTACGTACTTTGATCAAGTGACCCACCGCAAATTCGAAACAGTGTGCCTTGGCAATTGTTGAACTTGAAGAATATGCACGTCACACAATACTGCTCCATCTTACTTCACCCTGCTGTTTGATCTGTAACAGTTCGGATTTGTAAATTTTTCACCGAACCTCTTCTTAATTGTCAATAGTTTATGGCTTTTCAAGGCTCCTTAATGCGTCTGTACAAATCAGGGCACTTTTCCATGTGCCCTGTCCAAATTTAAGACTACGAGCGATTCCAAGATACTTCATGCCTCGCCACCATCCTGCATAGATGATGTTACCTACTCAACTTCCTGAGGAACTAAAGAGAAAAAAATTATTTCCTTTTGGCGCCAAATTGGAAACAACAACTACAGGCCTTAGATAATTTTATTAAATACAATACATGTTTTTCCTATCAAGTTTATTTATAAACATACATTCTTGTTTGATAAAAAAAACACACTTCGCAATTAATGAAAAGTATTTAACATCCGAATATTCAACAGCCGTAAGATACAACCAGTAAAAAACTGATTTGGATTTTATGTCACGGAAATTTAATCGTAAGCCATTGGAACGTTGGGATATTTCTTCTCATTTTCCATGAAAAAGGACGAATTTAAAGAGCAAAGAGAAAACTCCATGTGAAAGAGTGACTTGGAGATTGGAAAAGGACACTGAAAAAGGGAAATATAAGCACATTTTCCCATTTTCTCAAGGTACATGGAAATCATGGTAACGAATTTAAGAAAACCGTTACGAATTAAAGCTGGAAAAATAGGGAACATTTTTTCGAAGGTCAAGGTATTCACACAAGTATAAATAGTTGCAGCAGATGTCCTTTAAAATTAATTGGCATTTGAATATGAATTTATATATCTGCTTGTATAATTTTATAGAATTAAATAGAATACAGTTATTATAAAATAATACACGTATTTAAAGTATCTGAATCTATGAGTGAATATTTTGTTTATTTTATATATTCAAAGCAGTGATTAGAAAATAATGCGGAAAAATGTTAACGCACTCTTTGGTAAGATTGTGTATCAAGATAGGGTGGTATTATCAGGACATTAGTAAGGTGCATAAATAGCACCAATTGCAACAAAGGGAGAATAAACTTGTCAATTCTATCCGTAAGTCGTGCATATCCCTTTACTGAAAAGTTTCAGCAACCACTACAGATAAAGGGGTTATTAAATTTCTAATATCTAAGAGCAAACGTTCGACTCATTTATCTCTATGTGTTCAGCAAAAGCGTAGTTCGCTGTTATGACGCCAATAAACAGTTTGCAGGTTTTCTTATTTAGAAATAAAAATACTCTGACTCATAACATACTCGTACCTACTAAAAGTATCTTGGAGACACATCCCATCTGCTGTTAAGAAACAAAAACCAATTAAAGTTGATGGGACGTATATTTGAGGCAATGCTACTAAAAGGTGTCTTAAAATGGAGGTAAGATTTAAATTTTGAGCAGTAAAGTATTTTGAACGAAATAAACGACGGCGGGACATCCGACAGGTCAGGGTTATTAAAAATGGAGCGGCACACGAAAAAACGACGGGTGTTCAATGATGAGCAATATTTAAAAAAAAAATAATAAAGGTTTGGCAACTGGAGTTGGCACAAAATCATTTTTTTAAAATTTTGATGAGTTTTCTATTTGTCGAAAATTGTCGAATTTGGGGTTCAGAAAATCCAGAAGTTACTGTTGAGAAACAAATGCATTCACAGCGTGTTACAGTTTGTTGCGTACTCGATGCGATGGTAAAGGTGATCTGCTACATGGTTCTTATCCGGCCTATGCTTGTATTTTGTTGTCCCGTGTGGTTCAACGTGAGTGAAAGTTGGAAAGTATTCGGTTTTGAGAGGGCTTGCCTTAGGGTTTGTCTTCGCCTATTCAGAACACCAGAGTCTGAGTACATACAAGTCTATCCTCATGAGGTCTTGTACAAAAGGGCTAACCTAATAAGAGTGGACAATTTCATGACTCCGTCAAACAACAAGCTAGAAAGTTCGCTTTGATGGCTTTATTCCTCTAGAAGCATTCCTTAACCTCGATAAGATAAGTCTGATCCAGGACAGATTAGCGGTGCTGCTAATCTTTCACGTCGCTCGGACAACAGCGGATAGGCGACTCAACTACGACAGAGTGCCTACACATGGCAGTGCGGGGCGTCTCCGGTTTAGTAGGGCGGTAGGGAGTCGCGACATGAGAGATGTTGCTCGGCAGCACCAACAATTTTGATGGCTTGCAGAAGAAGATGAAGCCTCATGGTCGAATTTTTTGATTAAAGAATAGCTTCACTAGGGAGCAAAGTAGGTCTACCTAATTTTTAGTCATGGTCGGCCTACATAGGACAAAAAAAACAATATGTAGACGTGGGTAACCCTCTCTTAACAAGTGGTAATTCACCCAAAAAAAAATTAAACAGTACAATTGATACAATAAGGTACTTAAACTACCTACTTAAGTAGATTAGAATATATTTTAGGTAGTATTCAGTTTAATATTGTGATAAAAAATGTAAATCTGCTAAGTTTTTTAAATTTAAAAATGTTTTTTTTAGTTTTAATTATACTGAATAATTGTGCGAAACGTCGAAAGACAAATTTTAATTGTTAGGTTTATCTTAGAGTGTTTGCATGGGGCAAGTAAGTGAGAATACGTTAATTGTAAGTTATTTAAGCTGATAGTAAGCATTTTTTTTTGTATAGTACGTAAGTTACACTGAATTTAACTAAAAGAAAAATGCATTAAAAAGAAAATGAAATGTTGGGGGTGGATTTTGGACTGGTGGCATTAAGGGATAACACTTAATTAATAAGATACTGCCACATGGTACAAGGTCCAAGAATCAATTCAATTATTGCATCAGTCATATCTTGGCTTTTTGGAGATGTTTTGAAGTCGAAGGCTTATGCCAACAAGCTCAGTCACACACACTTATTTGTGTCATTAAAAATGCTGACAAAGAATGCGTTTGTGCAGAATAGTCGTGAAGACTATATGCCTGATATTAAATTCCATACATTGGACTATGCTTTTATTCCGTAAACTATATTCTGTATACTCTATGAACCAATAAAAACTTGCCTATCTGTATACATAAAGGGTCATTCATTTCTTGATTTCGAAAGTAAAGCTAAATAAAACACACACAGCGATACATTTTTGATGAAAATTTTAATACGTTATAAAGTTTGGACTTTGTAATTAAGTGTGGAAAACAATATCATTCAAATGGCCGCCTCGGGAAGATTCGCAGCATGCCATCCTTTTGAGGTAATTTTTAACCACTTTTTCGCACATGTCTCGGCCATAACTTAAATAATGTCTGCTTTTAATGCGTCTAGAGTTCGGAGATTATTCGCGTAAATACGATCTTTTGCGTTGCCCCACAGAAAAAAACCTAACGGTGTCAAATCGCATGATCTTGGTGGCCAATTGACGTCGCCAAAACGTGAAATTACTCGACTAGTAAACTTCTCACACAATAAAGCCATAATTTGTGGTGTTGTGTGGCTTGTTGCCCCATTTTGTTGGAACCACATATCTTCCAAATCATGATCTTCAATCGCCGGCCGAAAAAATCTGTTATCATTCGACCATATCGCTCCGAATTGACTGTTACCGTCCGCCCATTGGCATCTTCGAAGAAATACGAACCCTTTCGACCATAGAGCACACCAAACAATCACTTTGTCTGGATGCAACGGCACCTCTTCGATCAGTTGTGGGTTTTCTGAGCAATTTTGTTTGTTTACATACCCACAATGTGCCTCATCACTGAAGAAAATGTTGTTCGAAAAATCGGTTTTTATTGTCAGTTGTTCCAACGTCCAAGAAGCGTATCTACGGCGTTGTTAATGGTCAGCAGGTTTCAATTGATGCGTAAGTTGAACTTTATAAGGATGGAGATGCAAATCCAAATGCAAAATACGCCATAGTGAGGTGTACGACACGTTCAAGTGCTGCGAACGCCGGGAAATCGATAAATTCGGATCATCAGCAACACTTGCACTTACAGCAGCTAAATTTTCGACTGAGCGTGCATTACCATGGTGCATAGCCCTTACGACATCAGTAACGCTTCCACTCTCTTAGATTTCTTCACAATTTTACCGATTGCTTGCGTACTCGGTCGATTATGACGACCATCGCGTAACGCGTGAAAAGTGCCTGCGTTTGAATCACCACTTTTGTAGTAAGTTTTAATAATTTTAACGCGTTGTTCGAATTGTAAGCGATCCATTATCGTAAATGGCAAACATTCAATTAAGATTATGACACTTCAAATGACAGCTGAGTTTGGCAGGTGTAAAATTCCAGCGCTACCAACTTGAAACAACAAAATGAATGACCCTGTATAATAAAATTGTAGACTTTTTCAAAAAAGATGCAGGAAGATGCGGCGAAGCATGAGTGCGCAATTGGAAACCATAAAACAGTTGAAGCGGTGGACAGAACTTTGCGAGATATTAAGCAAGATGATCGGCCCATAGGTGGCGTTACAATTCTGTTCTGTTGTAGTTTTCGACAAACATTACCAGTAATAACTCGAAGAACGAGGGCTAATAAAATTAAAGCATGTCTTAAGAGCATTTAACACTTAATATTTAGACACACATAGGAGGTAACCCAGATGCACAAGAGTTTTGGGACTTTTTACTAAAAATTGGTGACAAGACATACCCACAAATTATGTAATACTCGTAGTGTTTCATTACTGCAGGACCTTATTTTGTATGCCTATGGCGATTCAACATCATTGACAAATCAACTAAATTCATGTCCACGAAAGTCCAATTTTAACAATACGCAACGAGCCTGAAAATGATCGCATATTGACGAGTGTTCCTTGGGGAAAGCGCAGAATATCGCTCTATATACAGAGTAAGTAACTATTCTATAGAATTTTAAGACTGTCATCACACAATATTAAATTAAAAGTAAGAATGCCCATTATCCTTTTAAGAATTTTGAGAGTTGAGAGTTTGGACAGGATCCGGCACAGGAGATTTCATACCTCGAATTCCTAATAGTTTCCCATTTAATCTTAAACGCGTACAGTTTCCGGTGAGCAGTAAGGACAAACTCTTTTCGTAGCAGGCGTAGTTTGAGTGTGAATTGCTTTTTGCACGGTCAGTTAGACGAGGGTTGTCTGAAAAGTTTCCGACCGCAACGTAAAGATAGCGGTACTCGTCAATAAAAGCTAGTGAATGCTAGTTGTGCATCTTTTGACAGTTACTTACCGAAATTTCAGTCATTTTGGACGCGCAGTTTTTAGTTGACAATCGTTAGAGTGAGTCGATGTGAGTGTTTTTTGTGAAAATGGAAAAAATTGAGTATCGAGCTGTTATTAAATTCTTATTTTTGAAAGGCAATACGCCTACGCAAATCAAAAATGAGTTGGACTCTGTATATGGGGACTCTGCACCATCATTAAAAAAAAAAAAAAAAATACTGTGGCGCTGGCAGCCCGGTATGGGCCATGGCCTTTTCATTTGTGTTGCTCATGTTGGCATTTTAGTCACATCTGAGTAGGGCCTACGGTTTATCGCTGAGTCCGAACGGCACTCCTTAGAAGCTCTTTCGTAGGCAATTTTACTTTCGGGAGTTTGCCATTGCCCGACGAAAGGGTGGTGGCGATTTGATCCACGTGTTCCGTGTTCAAATGAACATTTCCAACGCTCTGATGGCGCAGTTTAGGCGCATTAAATCCGGGTTTTAGCGCCGACTAAATACTATCGATGAAATTTGGATACACCATTATACGCCCGAAACAAAAATTCAGACAAAACAGTGGTCTGCAAAGGGCGAACCGGCTCCAAAAAAAACAAAAACTGTTTTTTCGATCGGGAAAGTGATGGCGACTGTTTTTTGGGATAGTAAAGGAGTTATCTTAATCGATTATCTTCAAAAAGGAAAAGCCATTACAGGAGCATACTACGCATCATTACTTGCCAAGCTGAAGGCAGAAATTGCGGAAAAATGGCCACATTTGCAGAAAAATAAAATCCTGTTTCACAAAGACAAAGCACCGTCTCACACCTCAGCGGTTGCCATGGCGAAAATCCATGAATTACAGTTTGAACTGCTTGACTATCCGCGTCATTCACCAGATCTAGCCCCAAGCGACTTCTTATTGCTCCCTCATCTTAGAGATTTTCGTCAAATGAGGAGGCGATCACCTTCGTGAACAATTATTTTGCAGAGAAAAACGCCAAGTACTATTTGGACGGGTTAGAGAGATGGGAGCATCTCTGGGAGAAGTGTGTAGAGTTACAAGGAGACTATGTAGAAAAATAAAAAAAAAATTGTTCGGTCGGAAACTTTTGAGACAACCCTCGTACCTGGCTCTTTCCGGTATTAGTAGTTCAAATAATTTATATGTGCACATACCTAGAAATTCGACTTCTATTACAGTATACAGAGAAGCATTATTGCAGATTAAAAAAGTACATTAGCATTGGTTGCGGCTTCACTTACGTGTGTCATTATCGAATCAAGTCTCTAATCTTCCCAATCAACAAACACCAAAATAATTGTGTACATAAATTTTCATACTAACGAATTGACAAAGTCATGTTGCATTTTATAATGACAGGCTGAGATAGACCTAAGTCCACGAGGACGAAGTCTGGGGCACAGCTAGTTTTTAATAAAAAGCCTGTATTTCCTATCGACACATTACTTCTTGTGTAAATTTTGGGGCACCCTTTAGAGAGAAGGCGTGAAAGGCAATCATCTTGAAAGTATAGCAGCAAGAAATTGACTTTCTGCTACCCACCAAGTAGGAAAACAACTTTGCGGGCTGAAAAGTACAAGCGCAACTGGAGGATTTCATGGCAAACTATAAAAGTATTTAACTCAGAGTCAAGCCTTATTGAAGAGCAGAAACCGTGAAAAGTCAATTGAATGTGGTTGAAGGCGTCTCTCGGGAAGCGGAATTTAGAATAAAATAGAAAGTAGAAAAAGTTGTAACCTGACGACTGCAGTTATCAAATCTTTTTAAGCTAACTTGTCTATGAGAAACTACTACATATCGCTCATTTAATAGCGGACCATGTAGATTTGCAGCGAATACATAAGGAAACCCGAGAATATCTCAACAGTACACTACTGACACTATATGTTATGCCTGAGCCTCACTTTCTACTTAATCTGATCAAAACTTCACCAGTTCCTATCTCTCAAACTGCAAGTGAGGTAAGTAACACAAACCGACGTAGGTGGCATGACAGCTACGATTGTGACAGATCCTGGACATTAAATTCGCTGTTGCCCTTTTTTTATGGCTTAGGGAACAGTAAGAGTTGCATGAATACTGAAAATCGGAAAGGACGATTACAATTTGACCAAGAGTCTCAGATCAATAAGCCTAACTTCCTTCATATTGAAGAGCATGTGCGCAGAACTTGCCTGCAACCATATCCCCTGTTCAAGATGCAAGTGCCCACCAACGCTCCAAATCTAGCGAGGCTGCGCTATAACCAGGAATTATAGAGCTTTCAACAGCATTCACTGTGACTTCAAGTGTAGCTGCCTACGGCTTAAATGTTATGGCGGAACGCTTTGATGCATGTTTGACGACTGAACGCGCATGCATATGAAGATAATGTTCGTGACTCTAAACTCTTTAGGGAGGACAGGTCTAGTCCCAATCTGAGATTGTTACAATAGTCATTCAATAAATCTTTCGAAAATTGAGGCCCTTCTGTAATATCCTCGCCAGTAATACCCAACATTCTACAGCCTTCCTCTTACAAAAGTATAAATGATTTGTTGACTATCATGATCGGTATCTTGCCGAAATGACGATCTTAATAGGTGTGTATGTATTCCGACCTTTGGCATTGTCGAAGGTTGCCTAGTCCATATAAAAATGTCAAACGCGCTTGTCTTAAATATCGAATAATATTAAACCAACGAAATTTTTAACTGCGATGTATAAGTGATGATAGAGGAGAGTCTGTCCTGGCCATGACTCTGTTTTAAACAACCATCTGTAGATGCAGTCAGTTTTTTTTTATAAAAAATAAGCCAAAATGTATGTAAAATGTAAGTTACTTTTAATGGCCATATTTCGAATTGAATCCTTGGGGTATTCAAATGTCTCTGTTACTCGTAGATCTTTGAAATGAACAGATGTTATAAGTCAAATGCTCATTCAACAATACTGTGTCCTTAGAGATTTTCTAAATGTAACATGGCTCGTACGAGTAGTATTATAATTCACATTCATGAGAGAATCTCTGTAATTAATCCACCTAACTGCCCAAGATCAACACATTGAGACACTTTGATATTGTTCTATTCTGTGATTATGCAATAAAACACTGCAACTGCTGTGACATAGTTTGCATTTGTAGTGAATAATATATGCCTTTGTCATGTGTCCTTACCTTAGTAGCAAGTTTGGCTTATATTTTACTTCCATCTATATGGTATACCTACGGCATCTATATCAATATTCGAATCGATAAATTGTGTTGTGTTTGTAGAATTAATTCCTGTTAGGGATTAATTAATGATAGAGACTACTTATACCTGTTTAAGTAAAAAGCATGATTTCGAATTTAATGACTGATGCGCGCTTGAGTTACGAGTAGTGAAACCGAATGTAGGCGGAAATTGACTTTTGCTTTTGTTAACTTCCAAAAGGCGTTCGAACAATATGGAAAAAAAGATCTCGTAAGCAACTTTAACAAGACTGATTTTCAGGGGATCTCCTTTCAGTGGACAAACAATGCTGAAGTTCGATTCATCGCCCATACTTTTAACTGACCATTTCTAACAGATAAGTTGGTGTATTCTCCTTAAAACTGCATGACAGAGGTATTTGGTTTGTCATTGCCGTTGTACAGTCAACAGAAATGCTCTTTCCAAATCCTAATCATCGACTAGGACTACAATGATTTTTTTTTGTGTTTAAGGGGTTCGGTCCATAGTTTGTAAAACTTCCATATCTCATTTCCGGAGATTTCTCATGCTCCTTATTTTTCCTCCTGAGAACTCGGTCGTCGTCTCTTCTCTTCTGCTCATAGATCTCGTAAACAAATCTAGTCCTTCTATGCAGCTGTAGTAAATTATTGGTTACTTAGATGGTTAAGAGTAGTAACTCATCAGGGTGAGATAAGGTGGAATAGTTCTCACTCAAAAGCAGCGGTTGGCATGCTTGCGGATGCATGGCAATTAGCTCGTCGGAAAGGGGGTACTTGCTGCTTATTTCCTGGTCCACAAAAAAAAATCATGCCGAAGAGGAATTCACTTACACCTTTAAAATAAAAGTGAAACAGAAGGAAATAGAAAGTTGGAAGAGGGGGCAGGTCCTTGAATACCCTTAAGCCTAAATGTGGCTTAAAACTTCGTTTGGCAAAAAATGCCTACGATATATGTAGATTATCTTGTCTTAGTCATGTCATTGGTGTATCGTGTGAGGAGGAATCTGATCTAATACTGGGTCTGGTCAATTTGTAATATCGGAAGACAATCGCTTCTCCTTGAACACAAATCGTATCACTTTGAATGCATCTTGCTCAGCTTCCTATACCTGTCGGTACCCAACCAGGGATTTGCACATCAGAAGCGGCATATCTGATGGCTTTTTGGCATATTGTGTGAACGCCTGAAGCCCTTGGTTAACAGCTTGATTGCCCCATATCAGTGTAAATTCAGGCCAGGATATTTCACTACCAATGCTTCGGTCCGAAAAGTCTTCGTAACTACCCTCAGTGGACAGCGCCAGAGTGGAAGACCGTGACTCAAGTGACGCAGCAGCTGCCAAAGTAACCAATGACATCCAGCTGTAAAATTATTCATTAAGGATTGCCGAACGTGCGGAAAGATTAGAAAATGCTATCGAAATTCTGGCTCAGTTGTAAAAACTTAACGTGAATTTTGTAGTAACGTCGGTCGTCATCATGACTTCATGGCTTTAGTGTGCATGCAGCCTAAACATGATAACACTTTTTTCGATTTTAAGCCATCAACCAGACAGAGATTGGTGCGAAATAAAGAAAATATTGCAGGCGTAATGGTTAGTTTCGAAGAAGACCCCGAAATGTCGGTTCGCCGCTGATCACAGAGAGTCAGACTGGCTTATTTTGCGGTTGGATTTTGAGCCTACATCCGTATAAGATTTTGCTGATGCAAAAATTGAACCGAACGACCATAGACAACGCCATGAGTTCACTAATTAGGCCCTAGAAATGTTGGTCGGAAATCCAGGCTTTGACCAAAAAATTATATTTTCAGACGAAGCCTATTTTTGACTCAGCGGCTATGCCAAGAAGCAACATTTCAATTATTGGAGCAAACACAATTCACAAGTGTTCGGCCAAGCATCAATGCATTCACAAAGGTTGACTGTTTGGTGGGGTTTATGCCATGGCGGCATCACTGGACCTTATTTCTTTCGAAATGAGGAAGGAGACACTGTTACCGTCAATGGTCTCAGGTATAGAGCAATGCTTATTGACTTTTTGTGAACAGAGCTTGACGAATGGGTCATCTCATGGCGAGCGTTCATCAAATAGCCGCCGTGATTGTGAAATTTGACAACAGTCGATTATTTTCTCGGTGGCAACGTCAAGTCCTTAGTCTACGCTAACAAGCCAACCACTTTGGATGGGCTCGAGGTAAACATTCGACACGTTATTGCCGGAATAATGCCGCATATATAATTATCCGAATCCGCAGACGTATATTGATTGTCTCTGCATATGGTCATTGCAAAGGCGACTCGCACCGGAAACTGCAAATGTTTGAATTGGATTTGCATATCTGTCGGGATCATTGGGATGGACGGCAACAGTACGTCTTCTCCTTTGAATTTTCCATACAAAGTTCTAGCTTCCTTGATATTGTACATTATCTTTTTCATTAGAAGCCTGGTGCCGTTGAAAAGTCATTGTAGATTGATGTTTTGGAGAAGGATGGTAGTCACGCCACTTTTTAATGTTAAAGCGTGCGATGGCATATCAGTTAGATAATTCACAAGTTTGTCCTGATTCATTGTAGTATTGATGGACTTAAACGTTATTGCTTCGCGTGGTATTTCGTATTGGATGCTGATATAAGTGGTATTTGCGTCGTTGTTTCTTACAGCTAATATACAATTGAACGCGCTCTGGG
Source organism: Volucella inflata (assembly GCA_928272305.1). Classification (NCBI taxonomy): domain Eukaryota; kingdom Metazoa; phylum Arthropoda; class Insecta; order Diptera; family Syrphidae; genus Volucella; species Volucella inflata. The sequence goes on from OV743719.1 coordinate 72,146,134, forward strand.
GCGTTTCTTGTGGAAAACTTTGAGAACCAGTTCGTTTCTGGTTGCTGTGATTTAGCAGAAGTTTGTTGGGAACATGATACATTGTGTGGATTCATGGATGTCTCATTCCCAACATCCTGAAAACGTTTTACGAAACATTCAGCAGATGCACCATATTGTAGCTGTGCATGCATATTGGTCAATTGCACAATTACTACCTTCGAAATGATATGAATAACTGGTGTTTCGAAATCTCGAGTCTTACTGAGATGAAAACATAGCAAATATGTTACCTGCGGCGATGAGAAGAACTCCAGTAAATTTTGAATGCAAATCAGAAGGAGCTGATGGAGGTGGACTCATATGCACATTATCCGCAGCACCTGAAGACAGTGACCTCGAGTCGTTTTCCAAAGAGAGATAATGGCAAATCTGTGGTCGGAACGATTTGTTCTGAATAAAAGCAAGGTATTCGAAAGAAGTTGAAAAGTGCTTTGGCTAATGGTGGATATAAATATATCATATAACCTGATATCTTTTATCCAGTGTACCAGCAAAAGAAAACATCGCATGTCGCCCATAAGATCTTTCCTACTGTAGCGTCTAGAACAACTGGACTGACTGGTCTACGAGTATATAGGTGCGGTTCTAAATAAAGAGCCCGTCATTTATTATTGAGTTATGGCTTGGTCAGAAAGTAACATCTGATAAGGACCGTGTTGGATTCGGGAGGCAGTTCAGTAACAAAATTCTAAAAAGATCAAATTGGATCTCGAAGGACCGTTGCCATCCCAGTTCTGTTCTACGGCTCACACGTCTAAGAGAATGAAGAAGCACTTGGCCATGCATTTTATTTTCAGTTCCGGTTGTATTGTCAAATATACCTCGAAATGTATGGGCTGTACACTGACATTTGTCTAACCACAGTTCCAAATAGTCTTCGATTCCAAACCAAGTGGGAACGCGCAGTAGATGACGATGGATGAAAAATGAATTATGATCCGGTTAGATCAGCGTATAGATACTGCTTTGGTCAGAGTCAAATTTGCTTTTACATTAAACTGCTGAGAGAAAGAGAGACTATTTTACAGCAGCTAACTCGATATTAGGGTGAAGATAATGGGCTACAAGGGTCTCACCTGGTTCAAGGTCATATTTGGGTGTCCAGTGTGGTTCTTATCCTAAAGTTCTATGCTGTTGAGTTCCTCTACAATAGAGGGAATCCAATAATAAGAGTTAAAATTTCATCATTAAGCTTATAAGAGCAATGACCTCGACGAAGAATTTGGTCTTCATTGCTTATTTGTCTCATTGTATGTACGAGAGTGTGAGCATAAGTGCTCTTGATTCTTTAAAACGTTCCTCCATTTGTGATAAAAAGGGTTGATCTAAGATAGAGGGAACATTTGCGCACAAGTGACTGACTAAACTACAAAGTAGATATCGCACTCCATATCGCAGAGTATGTCTTGGTCTGTTAGGTGGTAGTGAGTGATATTGTCCTGCTGCGCTAAGAGTTTTAACGAATTTGAGTAGTCGAGTTGACAATTATCTACACCACTATGCATATGGTGAGCTCTCCTGCTGTCGCCTGAACACTATCTGCAGGATATTTATATTGTTTTCGATTACAATTTTGAAAGGAAACTACTTCTTCAAGACCTCCTGTATGAATTTTTCAAGCCTATTCCCTTAGAGAACATCATTAAATAAATTTGGAATTCCTTTTCCCACCAGCATAATACGAATATAAGTAGGCGATGATGAATGTCATAAGTCGGGTGGTTACCAGCATCACTTGTTGAGGAGATTATCTCTAGATATTTCATTTTCCCCAAGAACAGATGAATATTGTAGGCAGACAGCAAATACCTGGGGTATCATACTATATAGGTATGTTATTTCTGACGTAAAGCTCTTTGTATAGTCACCTACATATGAATGTTAAAATCCCCGATTTTATGAATACCTTTGTAACTATGTATTAAAATGTACATAAATCACGAAGTTGTTGTTAAACAGTTGGCCTTCAAAATAAAATTGGCATTTGTGTAATTGGCACAAATTAGCCAGTGTTGTTTTACCTACAGAACTACATGACTTGAGGGCAAAAGAAAATATCGGCAACCTCCAGAAAAAAAAAAACACTTGAGAATTGCAAGTGCTGGCAATATCGTTTAACGAGGGAATCATAATCCTTCGGGAAGGGGTAGTAGAATATACCTGAAGTCGTCATGTCGTTGTGCATACAAAAATGCTATGGTAAAAACAAACGGAAGTGAAACCCCGGGGTGGCGTTCCAGTTTTAATGCCAAGTCCACCATCCCTCGAGGTAGGCACTACGGATTCTGAGGAGAGCCATTTATTCCTATCACGTCCCTTCGCGAAGCACCAAGGGTACCTCGATCTTCATCATTTAGATCGAATTCCTTCAGGAAAGGAGGTCCGCCGGTTAATCAGGACTCTTCGAAAGCTAAATGCTTCGAAAATGAGAACAACGAACTTCAAGTTAAACTCAGCGAAATGATGCGATTCTATCTTGAAGATAAAAAGAATGTAGAAAACGTAGCTTTTGGAAACACTCGTGTAACCAAAGAACACAAAGAAACGTCGAACCATCCAGTAGAATACGTCACGGACGAAGAAAAACTTAATTGCGAAACCAATCCGGTTCTTAAGAAGAGACCTAGCAAAAACCGTAAGGCAGGTTCTTCTTCCGAAGTCTTACAACAAAGAGATGAAGATGAGTCCAACAGAACAAACAAGGAAAAAGTGCAAGCGAAACCTCGCCCTCCTTCCGTAATAAATGTGGTCTGGATCACGGACTACGGAATGCTACGTAACAAAATACACTGAAAAAGAAGTTTAAGATATTTTCAATCCGGAACAACGGGTGAAAAGTGTGAGTATTCGCTAGGGGGCTTCATCCCTCGTGCAAAAAAGAAGACATAATAAAACACGTGCAAGCACAAGGCTTTTATGACTCTTGACTCCGTCAAGAAAGAAAGAAAAACAACAATGACACAGACACCGTAGTCAAACGCGGACTTTCTATTTTCATGTTTACTTTCGATAAAAACGGGAAAGTCGATGATATTTGTAAAATCAAATCTATCTGTAGTATCACAGTCAAGATAGAGCCCATGCGTAAGGGCTAACGAACGGTACTTCAATGCAAACGTTGCCAAGGTTTCAACCGCACGTAGGGATACTGTCAAGAAGAACCACAATGCGTTAAATATGCGTCAATTGCACTGGAAACCACCCAGCGAATTACCAAGGTTGCGAAATTGCCAACAAACTTTAAAGAAGGTGGAAAACTCTCGTGTAAGCCGTTCAGCCGGACTGAATGCTGAGCCCAAGACAGCCAAAACAGTAAGAATGACAAAACGATGTTGCCGGATCAAGTGGAACGGAAAAGCAAGATTAAATGTTCAAGTCGCTTCATACAGAGCCGGTGTCTCAAGTCCTCGCGATAATTTTAGAAAAACTAATGGAACAAACTACAGTTAATCAACTCTTGTTTTATAAGCTGAGCAGGTTCCGGTATAAACCTCGAAGGAAATTTACGAGTTACAAAGCAGGAATATGAAACAGTTGGCCTATATGATGTCGATATGAAATTGATGCTTCCGTCATGAAAAGTCAAAGATCTGATCCACAGATCTCAGTTGATGCAATTAAATGCAGCAATAGGAACAACCTTGGAGGCTTTTTAGGAAATAAAATTAACTTGTCACTAGACTAGACTACTAGATGCGTACAGATACCTTAAGTAATAGAGTTCCAGTCGATGTTCAACAGGGAAGCTGAGAAAGCCTCTTAGGTGGCAGCTGAGCTGTATAAGATGATACCCAATGTGCGGAGCTGTCAGGAGCTGGTAGCCCGCATCGATTACCAACTCTATCGAGACTGGGTCTCTGAAAACTTCGAAGCTCAGTCTCACAGTCTTCGCTGTGAGATAGAATGTTGATGCGCTGTCAGTAGGGATGGTATAAGGAGATTGTGGGTAAGTGGACACACCGACAAATACCAGTGATGTGCTCACAGGAAAAAGGTGAATTAATACCTCACTCAGTCTCCCTCCGGTGCAGTGAAACGATGAGAATTTTGGCCTGCGGTGTATGACACGATATCAAGTATAAGATCTTCGGTTGCGCAAGGTGCATGTACAACCGTACCTGTCTACCTATAGACGGTTACAAAGAAAATTAAAAGAGTGAGTGTATTATTCGCCTATTTATTTACGCTTAGGCATGGCTTATGTTGGTTCAGTTAAGTTATTAACAAGGCACAAGAGTGGCGGTTCCACAATTAATTGGCTAAGACGAGATAACTTTTAGCGAATCAGACCTCTGCTGTACTTACTCCTCCGAGTTACCAGCAGAGTGAAGGACACGGTCTCCGAAAGTGACATCATGGTACACTTTTGGAGCTTATGATGGTTGTTTTTTCGTCTGGCTGAGAGAAGCGCTTGCACAACATTGTCCACAACAGGGTTACAAAAGTCTGAATAGAAGCATCACTTTGAAGTAATGCTAACGCGGTGCCAGGGTGGATTAAAGCCACACACCAAGTGAAAATAACAAATTGGTTCGATCCTAACCATTGTACGTACACTGTAGCGTTCGCAAATAGGATCCCCCTCTTCCCAAAAAAAAAAAACCAGCAATATGAAGTGCTACAAAGCATCAATGAATTAGACCTTGGATATTTTTGACGCTTGATACTATTTCTTGGCGATTCTTGGACCCGTTTACTGATTCGTCTTGAGGGTGGAGGCATAACTGTATGAGGAGAACAGCGACATCAATCTTGTCAAAAAGTAACCGGTCCAAAAATCGTTTATAGAAAAACCTTTCCTTAGGTAATACGCACAGGATGAAGCGAATGTTAATCGTCTAGTACGCACCTTGAGATAGCAGGCTAACGAGTGTGTTACGAGTTACTTGGAAGGTGTATGAGTTGCAGGTCAGGCTAACAACAGACTGAAGCACCAGTGCTAGTTATAAGCAAATCCCAGAAGAAGTGAACTGAAGGAATGATGGAGGTACGAAAGCAACAGGCGTAGGAAACGACTTAGAAATGTCCACAAAATGGTCAAGGAAGATGAAAGTTGTCAAATGTACAGTGTAATTAGATATGAGGCAAAGTTGGTTTTCCCTTTAGGGTAGCAGTTAAATACGTGTTAAGATGGCACGCCTGCCTCATTCTTAGAAGTTTGATTTGGTTTGGTTTGCTGATGGTTTCAAAAATGCCAACGAACGGAGGACACTTATATTCAACATCATCAACATCATCAACATCTTTTCCCATTATGCTTTTTAGATTCACACATTTTTCATTTATCTTTTACAATTTTATTCAAAAATATTCAGCAGAAATAATCGATAAATTCGATTATTTCATTTGAGTGTTTCACTTCATTCTCTGATTCGAAAAACATTTTTGCGGTATCTTTATACAGATAAGGATTTCTAAAAAGAAATCAAACAATTGAGCAATCTATATATGGAATTTGAAGCCATTCATATCCAGTCGTTAGGTAATAAATTATTCATTGAACTCAACTCACAGCCACTTTACTGTCTTCTCCTGTTTTCATGGATACTCCAAGAGCTTGGCATAATGAACTCAAACTCAAACTCAAACTCAAACTTTCCGGTTCAATTGTTTTGCTTCACTTTTTTTTTTTTTTTGGCCCATAACCGAAGTGTTCTCTGAATACGAGGATGCCAATTTAAACTAATTTATCTTAGGTATGCTGTATCTTCAGATTGATAATCGGAATATGTTTTTTGCATGCATAATTAAGATATCTATTTACCTATATATGAGAGGGTTAATGAGGAGCTAATATATAACAGACCATACGGTATGGTTATTATCATTTGTATTCGATGTAAGCTTCAGTTTTTTTTTAAAGCGATGACTCACTTTATGTCTGACTTTTAAGTTTTCCGAATACAGCTCACAAGAATACAAAAAAATCTTAATCTTATCCTCCTTATGTCCGGCCCATTCCATTGCACTTTCTGGATTGTAGTGATATCTACTTACGGATAGATATGTGAATACTACGACGGCGCAGCATATTGCTACTGGCCGAGCACGCCCTTGCCATTTTGGTCTGCTTTAGTAAAGGTTTAGCAAGGACTACGGGAAGGTAATGCAACACTTCGCTGCGGACTTGATGGCTACGCTGCCGGCTCAATCCAAGTAATGGCAGTTCAGCGATTTTTATAGTAGACTAGCTGTTACCGGCGCGCGTTGCTATGCATACTAAAAAATCAAATTTAAAAATGGTCATTGCAAAAGCGAGTCGCACCGGACACTGCAAACGTTTGAATTCGAATGGTAAATCTGTTGGAATTATTGGAATGCGAGGCAGTAGTACATCTTCTGCTTTGAATTTTCCATTCAAAATAGTAGCTTCGATGATATTGGCCATCATTTTTTTCACTGAGAGCCTGGTACCGTTACAAAGTCGTGGCGGGTTGATGTTTCGAAGCAAAATGATGGGCACGCCAATTTTCAATGTTAAAACGTCAAGTGAATTGATTTACGTTGCCATCATTATCGACTGCATCGAGTAAATGGATGTACTTTTCCGAGCGCAGCTTAGTTTGATTCAAGCGAATGTAGAGAAGTCGTTCGGTTTCGATTTTCGCATACATATCGCCAATATATTGCTGGAACAATTGACGACATTTCAGGATGTGATTTTCAGCGTTTTCACGTATCATTAGCCGATACGAATAGTAGTTCATAGCGCTAACTTTCCTATTCGTTTCTGCATCGGTTAGCGGATTTCTCATTATGATTCCGAAATGATACCTATCTCCTCCTTGCCAAAATAGAACTGGATATTGCAATCCGTCGTATGAGCGATGCGTTTCTGGGACTCGTTGGACCTACTATTTCTGCGATGGAGAATAATATCACGTGACTCGAGTTCTTGGCCAACTATAACGATTGCTATTTCATCAATCGTTGGAGCATTATATTATTGTTGCGCCGATTGATGCCATTTGGAAACACGAACTGTACTTCCGAATGTTTCTCAAGAATTGTTTCGATTAGCTTGTGGTACCTGATATCAATGTCTATAACGGATTATCAATAATCATAATTTTGATCATAATGGAACGCAGCCAGCTCCAATAATGGCATCCATGAGTCATTCAGTGTTCGTCTAGACCGAGCTGTGCGTGATCGCCGAACTTCAAGTCTTTGCTCACATCGCTCGCTTGTTTCAGACGAACGGGCTTCAACTGCGCGTAATTGTTAAGCTTTGAGTCTTTGCTCACGTTATTCGTTAGATTCTGTGGTTCGCAACTGCTTTTTCTTTTTTGCTTGAGGTGTATTTCTACCGAGTATCAATCGCAATCTAAAATGCCACCGTTTTCAATACAAAAAATTAGTATTATTCTAAAGCAATTGAAAGAAACTTTGTTGACGAATTTTATCGGCAAATGGGTTGAAATCAACTGAAAAATATACAAAAAATTAAATTTAATTCCATTGACTATGCAATGTAGGAAAACTCCATGAAAAATGCACCAAAAGTAGATGAAAAGTATATCTGATACGAGTATTTATACACCGAATGGATAATCACTGTTGTCAATAATAATGTTTTCCAATAAATTAAAAAAAATACAAAAAATCAATATTGAAGAGTAGAGCAAAGCACTTATGATCTAACCCTAGACCCGTATCCCACGAAAATTTCAGTTGCCGTATAAAAAATATGTATTATTTGAACTAACTCGCTAACATATACTCGCAGTTCTGATGTGAAATGAATCCTTTTGCTCAATCTTCAACTTCAATCAGCGGAGCTGCTTGTCTAGGATTCTTTTTATCTATTCTTATTACTAACCTAATGATCGGGTTATCCCACTCGCGACCGGAAACTACTCATAAATACCGTTTTTATGTCATCGCAGTCATATCATATTGAAAGAAATTATTACCATACAAGTTCGACTCTGGTTTTCGGGACATTGTCTTTGCAGTCTTGTTATAATTACAATAACAAATCAAGGATACATTTTTATAATCCAAAACACTATGATCTATGTTTGTGTGAGTCTATTTGGCACGGTCCAGTGTAAGATATATATTAGAATTTGAATTGAAATCTGCTTTGGGCACTGAGTGCCCGAGATACGGGTCTAGGGTTAATGTGGTAAAACTGTATGAAAAACTCACAAAATCTGAATCTAGTTATTCTTTTTGATACTTAGATCAAGTTTTGAATACACTGAATAGAAGATTTCGAGTACTTTTGCTCTATATCTCGTCACTCGTGCTTACAATCGGAAAAATGCCTTCACAAAAATTAAAGCTTTCAATATTTCCAACAATTTTTCCCTACATTACTTCTTAATTTTTGCAAAAATAGACCAAAAAATAAACATTTTCGATTGTAACTCATCAATCATGTGTGCGGTCAATATAAGTGTGATTATTTATAGAGTTTTGCATAAAAAAAGAAAACAAAAAAATTAAAAAATAAGAATTGGTACCAAAACCTTTTTCACAGAACTCTGAATAAAGTGGCCAAAGACATCAGTTCACTATCTCTTACCATTTAAGCGTCTATAAAGGACAAACAAACAAACATTGATTTTTTATATATAGAGATTTCGAAATTTTAAATTAAAAAAAAAAAACAAACAATAATAGCTGATGGTGGGGAGAGTTATGCCAATATAAGGGCAGAATACTCATACAAGTAGCTTCATCATGAATTCATGAATGCCAACGATTGAGTTCTCAGTTCTCAGCAGTCGCTTCAAATGCCCTAAGAATTTCGCATCTTTGTGTTTTTCTGGATGATTGAACCAGTTAGGGCAGGTTCTGTTAATCCACCCCCTCGTAGCTTCAATAATTGAAGTTGGCTTAGAGCTATTTCTGATCAGAATACCCTCGAATTGAGTCTCAATCTTTAATCTGAAAGGAATCCAAGTTGATGTAAGACTGTATTCCAGCATAAAGAGGGTTATTTGCTGCAGGTTTTTAGGCTGGTTATGCCAATTCAAAACATTTAACAAGGACATCGTTCAGATTTTGTCCAGCTTGCTTTACTTTCTGATTAGATCACTCGCATATGACTAGTAGAACATGTTAAATAGTTTTTTGTTTGTGGACTTCTTTTCTGAATTCAGCTCTCACTTTGAGAATGAAGCCTCTAACAATACTTTCTAGCTACTATTTTCTTAGGTTACCTGTTGTATAGGGCAAGATCGACTTAACGCTATTCAACTGACTTACTCGTACTTTTGCAACAAATGACTTAAGTGCGTTGCGGTGTATCGAAGCCTTGTGGCTATGAATGCTGTATTTACCTATTGACCTGGATGGTTTAACTAAGCACATTACTATGACATTATCAAAATTACGCTTCAACATTGCCATAGGTCGATAAAGAATATGCTTTCTGGAGTAGCCCTCAGATATTTAGTTCCATTTAAGAAAGGAGTGGAAGTCCTCGAAGACTAGTTAAGTTGGATCATTTAGTTTTCTTTTTCTTTCAAGAAGGACAAACTAAGGTTAGTCTTTAAGCGCAGAATTTATCATTTTGGTTGGCATGTTGCATATACATACCTGATGAAGCAGCATACGCGCCAATAATGTTAATAATTATGCTCTTAAGAACGGGGATGCATTTGCAGACCATAATTCTCAATGTGGCATTTAACAGGAGGGAGGCTTAAAAGACTGAAAAACGATGGCAAGAAAAGTGACACATGTAGACCTAACCAAACGTTGCTATTGCAGTTTGTCACTGTATGGTACGACTTGGTAGCATGGAGCGTATAAACAGCGGAGTATATCATAGCACAAGGTGGCGAAGATTTTCGTTCGGATTTCAAAACCAGAAGCAACCAGGCATGTTGCTGTAAGCTTCCATTAAAAATGATGGTAGCGCAAGTACCTATACAAACCTTTTTAGTAAAAGTTTTTTGGTAAATTGGTCAAAGTATTGTTTCCAGTGCTTCACTATACGTCTATTGGTACCACCACAGTGTAAAAAAATAAACATCTCACCACGGAGTAGTGTAGATGTTGTCAGAGTAAAAATGTTGATGTAATTAAATTTTTGTGTCTAAAGTGGCATTCTCTCTGGGAGTTGTTAGACACTACATTCTAACATCATATCATGTGCTTTAGTACTTGTTAAGGTATACTTTTATCTCATTAAACTTGCGAACGAATAAAAAATGCATTTTATCACCAAGTACTGCAGCGTGTTTTCGACGAATGAAGGCATCCGATTTCATTTTCAGTTTTTGTATCTCTTGTTTTAGATAGACAGCCACAAAGCCTTAACCATTCCGAGTGTTTAATCTTGTTTTTGCCGGTGCCGCTAGCTGGTTAAACAAACCGTATGTATCTAATTAAAGCAGAATTTGGTTTTGTCCAGTTGGGGTAAGAGGATGACTTTCATTTCGACGTAATGCAGGAAATGATTTTTTTTTTTTAAAGTTGTGACGCTGCAATGCACATATGTTCGAAATCTAAATTTTCAGGGGAGAACTTTTGTTTTCGTATTCGCATTTGTACATTTCATGTTTCTGATTAAATTAGCTTCATTTGCTAGATAATTTTGTGGCATTAATGATTAAAAATGATTTCGGGCATTTGGCCGTCGCGGCTGGCTCGCCCATGGCGTAATCTGGAGGTCTTATTATCACACACTCTCCGCTTCGAAATACACACTATGTTTTTTGGCAATGACTCGTCAAATATTGGGTTCCAAGTGCTCATTTATTTCTTTACTTTACATATCACCAGAGAAAATAATCGAATGGCGTTTAATCGTACGAACGAAATGGCCAGTTAACAGATTGATTACGTGAAATTCATCGTTCGTTCAAGTTTAATTGTTGAATGGCAATGACTCTTCTCAGGTTGCGTAGTCAGATTCGGCCCGTGTCTCATTACTGAGGCTAAAAGTTGAGTAACAACTCATAGCAGATGTCATCCGCCAAGAGATAGGTGCAAGAGGCTATCAAGCACGCTGCTGCTTGCTTTGCTTATTTCAAACTCCTGGCCAGTTATCCAGTACAAAGGTAGAGATCACTTTCTGAGAACTCTGAGGAGAATTTTCAGAGCCAAATCTCTGGCTAATACTAAAGAGCATGGGAATAGCAGCTGGGCTTCATACATCCTCTATAAATGCATCATCCGTTAAGGATGTAACATGCCAACGAGCGCGGAGGATCTACTGAACGTAAATGAAAGCGGACTGGGCATGAAGGAGTACGCAACCGATGCAAATTATGATAGTAAAACAACACCACAATCACTATTAAATAAGCATGATAGGATTAGGATTAGATCAACAAAAACATATCATAGAAACAATACTAATCTTGTATCTTGTAGTTCGCTTAAAAATGGTCTACTACTGGAGAGGAGGCAAGCTACCTAGAGTTAGGGATACAATTTTTCAGGAGAACACCTAAAAGAATATTTTCACAATGATGCCATTAGTATTCACTATCAGCTGGATAGTGTTCCCAGATCTAGGCGAAGAATGTGTGCTATTTGTAGGCCTTAAACAAGCCGTCCTAGTCCAGAACACTAAAGACCTATAAGCCCACCGTCTTTCTATTTGACATTCTTGTAGCGTATGATTGATGTGATTAATGATAGTTTTTTGTCTTAATCACAATATTTGTGCATAAGAGGCATTCGGTTGACACGTAAATATCCAGAAAGATCAGTCAAAGTTGACTTCAACCGTTCACAAACTTTAGCACAGACACTGTGGACTGTAGTTGGATTGCCATGATTCTTATATTACTGAGGAAGTGTAAGGATTCCCCTACTATTCATCTGAAAGATCTTGATTATCTTGAAGAAAAATAACTATAACTCCACGGCCTACCCTGATATTTTGGACATTCTGCTTTCGACTGCAATTCGCATTCAGTTCTAAGTAAAAAGCTTAGCCTAAGCATATTACTTATAAGAAAATGGACTAGATGTACGGGGCTTGAACCTTCATAGATGAGAATTGTTCCCTTACCTAACAATATACTTGTATCAACAATTATTATTAAAATTATATTCCCAAGAGGTTGCGAACTTCCACACAATTATTAGGGCTTTAGTTCCAAGTAATTAGATCTGGTATTGTGGGAACCCACAAAGATCTTTATGAGATATCAGGCATTAATAAGGTGACCTTATAAAGGGTTTTCCAATAAGGACTTGACATATTTTTTTTAAATAAAACGCAAACCATTTGAGATACGTTTGCAGCGGTAGATTCATTGGACCCAATTTTCAACGACTCGGCAACACATTTCGGCCGAGACGGCCGCTATATCGCATTCAATGTTGGTTCTGAGCTCTTCCAACATCGTCGGCTTGTTGGCATAAACCAATGACTGAACGTAGCCCCGCAGAAAATAGTCAAGTGGCGTTAAACCTCACGAACGAGGCGGCCAATCTACTGGCCCATTTCTTGAGATAACACGCTCACCATACTTATTCTTCAATAAATCGGTTGTAACTTGTGCTGTGTGGTCCATCGGCCTCAATTCTTGAGTCAGCTTGATCTTGTATGGGTGTAAACCAAGATCCTTACGCAAAATATGTCATAATGTGGTCTGAGCGATGCCCAATTCTTGAGAACGCAGTGGAATTGACTGGTTTGGATCGTTTGCTACGGGCGCCTGAACGGCAGCGATATTTTCGACACTTCAACCAACTCGTTGTTTCACTGACATGGCAACATCACACAGCGAAGATGTAGACTCAAATTTTTGCACTAAATTTGCTATTGCCTGTCTACTAGGGCGAGAATTACGACCGAAAATTGAAATTAAGGCTCTAAAAGTTGCAGTCACCGACTTCGAATTTCGGTTGAAAATTTTTATAATTTGCAGACGTTGCTCGTTCGTGTACTTTACCATGGTAAAAATGTTGAGTTTACTGAATAAATTGACAGTGACAGTGTGATGATTAGTGAAAGAGTGCGTTCACAAATTAAATTCAAAGTTGTCAAGTCCCTGTTGGAAAACCCGATACATACATATATGTACCTTCTAATCAAAAAGTACACGGAATTCTTCAATAAAACGAAAACGCTTTTATTATTCATGCAAATTCGTTTTATTTCCTTCAAAGTAGTCTCCACTGCAAGCAATACACACGAAACACTTTTCATAGGCCGATTTTGGAATCGCCTTCAGCAAATTCTTCTTTATCGTCGAAATCATCTTAAAACTCTCTCTGCGAAGTGGTAACTTGAGTCGTGGGAATAGAAAAAGTCACAAGGAGCCGATGCGATGTCATGGTGAAGACACCACGAGTTATTTTTCCCAAACTCTGGCCTCTTGCTATGAACATTTTCCCTCAAATGCTTTAATACGCTCACGTAATACAAGGTGGCACAAAATTAATCATCCTATCGGAAGATGTTATAATTTTTGCAAATGGCGTCGTACGTCAATCATATTTGACATTTATGAACTAGACAGCTGCAAAGTACAAACAGACAAGCAATGGAGCGCTCTACTCCGCTGTCAAGCCATCCTCAATCTCAACAACGAAGAAAACGATTTTGTGTGGAAAACGAAACGAGGCGGATATCCACTTAAGCGGTTACGTCAAAAAGCAAAATCTTCGTTTCTGGGGCACTAAAAATCCGCATGATTGGGCTGTATTTTTTTGAGGACGCCATCGGCAATACGGTCACTGTTACTGATGAACGCTACAGGGCTATGATAAATGACTTCTTACTGCCGGAATTGGATGAGCGGGGCTTGGTGAACATGTGGTTTCAATAGGATGGTGTAACCGCACGCACAGCACGAGCCACAACGGATATTGTGAAGGAAGAGTTTTTCTGGTCGCGTATTCTCCCGTTTTGGCGATTTGCAATGGCCAGCATGATCGCTGGATTTAACCATCTTTCTTTGGGGCTACTTGAAGTCGCAGCCCTTAAGGAGAATATTCGACAGGAATGAGAACAGTTATCACAGGAAATCTTGTGGAAAGTCAATGAAAATGCGATAAAACGGGCGCAAATGTGTATTAACACTGGCGGCAGCCACTTGTCGGATATCATCTTTTTCACTTAACAGAAAAAATTTTAGGGGTTCAAGTAAAGATTTCCATCAATCGAAATCATTTTTTTTTTATTAAGAAAAAAGTAATTCAAAAAGAAAATTGGATGATTAATTTTGCGCCACCTTGTACTTCTTATTTACTGTCTGACCTGGCGAAAGAAATTCGGAGTGGACCACACCACGGCAATTAAAGATAACGCTCAACAAAATCTTTGTTTTGGATCGATTTTTTGGAAGGTTTTTGGGTTTTGACATGTCTGAGAAGCGCCATTCCGATGATTGTTGATTAGTTTCGAAGTCATATTCATAAACTAATGTCTAGTCATCGGTAATGATGCCATCGATAACATTTTGGCCCAAAGAAAGCATTTCTTTAATGATATCAATGCGATGCGCTTTCTGAAACAAATTCGGCGCTCTCGACACATATCGCGCTTCAACTCGTCTCATGCATAACGCTCTACACGGATCTGAATGAGACACATAGATCGGATGCTATCACAATGATGCTCAGTATTCTCACGGCGATCTCCGAGAGTTTTTTTTTTAAATTTCTTGATGGTAACGTCAGTCATAGTAGTGGATGGGCGACGGGTCATTCCCGTTAATAGTTTGAAACTGCCGTCACCAGCTGTGCGGCTGCCTCCAAAACTCCGTGGCATCAAAGAGGGCTCTGCGGAGTTACCTATTCAGATTCCTCTCTGATCTGGAGGACTTATACAAGCCTTAGCTTATGGATATTCTGACATTTATATCACTATTTGGGTGATCTCGAGCTCTTACCTCTACTCATAGCATCCCTTTCTATCATAAGGCACCCATCGAACTACCTATAGTATGTCGCTAGGACCGTCTGATGCGCCTAATCCCTCAAAAAAAGGCCCATTTTCTGTGAACGTACCTATTTAAAAGTTGCACATACTTTAAAATTTGTGTCAAACTTGACTTTGCCGAAACGTCGTTCTTCATATGGGTATCTGAGGAAAATAGAATCCTAGAACAGGAACTTTTCAGGTGCCCCGGAATCAAGTACATATATATGTAAGCCTTAACCGTTTGAAAATATATTTCATAAAACCCGCATGCGATTTGAATGTTGATTGCTGCATCCAATGATTATGCTTTCAATCCGATTAACATCGTACAAAGGCAATTAATACACTCCGACGGGGTTGTCGGTACAAATAAGCCTCATAAAAAGGTATATCCCAGTTAGCTCATTACAAAATCCATTCACTGTGTTAAGATAAATTAACACAAATACGACAGGTTTCCGGGATGACGAACATGCAATGCGAGTTCATCTACGGACACAGCATACGAATATGTATCTATGATCCCTGTAGGGCTTATTTGACAGTTTTGTTTACTCGTGCGCACAATTACAGCTATTGAATGGGACAAATAATAAGGATTATCAACAAATACAATTCACTGGAAAAATAAACATCGATGAAAACCCGAGATGTGATGACCCAATAAATATTTACTCAATTTGACAGTTTTCACAAATAGACACTGCATATACTCGTACGTATGTTTATCCAATTTGTGTACAATGCGGTGTGATTAAAACAAAAAAATGTCCAAGTAATGAAATGTGAAAATACGAACGTTTACATACGAGTTTACATATAGTCCAAAACAGATTAATAGTACAGGGCTGAGGTCTTGTTGGCGGGCGATAATATAAGATGTCACCTCTGCTTACTTGCAAATGTCTTCTTAGTGTAGATATACTCAAGAATGAACTCTGTTGTGGGGATTGTAGTATTTTTAGAGAAATTAGCGTTCATTTCTTTTGCTCAGGACTGAACGCAAGTATATAAATACTCGTATGTAACGTGTATCCAAAGAAGAGCCTAACTTAGAGGTCGCTAAAATTTTCGGATTTTCGGCATAAAAAGTCTGTCTTTCAATCTGAACTCTCAAAGCGGCAAGATGTCACACTTGTAAAGTATGTATGTTTCCCCCCCAAGGTTAAGAAAATATAGACCTTTTTTTCGAAAGTTTTCGTCAGATAAGTTCTCGTGTGATAAGCCTCACTCCGAATAAATGAGGCAATTTTGAACTGCAATTAAGAGCACGCTACAGTGTCGCTTCTATAATGATACCCAAGCTGGTGGTAACCCTGTGACCTAATCCAAGTTAGTTCAAGGATGCAATGTTTCTTTCAATGCAGTTGGAGAGTTGTATTTACTGAGTCGGGTTTTGGATCCATTCTATACTGGGATTGCCGATGAACAATTTCTATGAACTCAGACTTTTCTGGGTACTGCCATTGTTTTCGATTAGAGCATTGATAGAGATTTTGACTTTTTGGTTTTTTTTGAAGAGTAAGGATGGCAGACTCATTGATGTTGCAACTGAGCACTAGGTATTGCCATTTTTGACCGCTAAAACCCATCTTCGCCGCTTCCGTCTCAATAATCGCGAAAGCGCCACTGACATCACGCTACTTTCTCCCGATTATGTCAATATCGTCGGCGTATGCGAGTAGTTGGACGGACTTTTGAAAGATTGTGCCTCTTGTGTTTGCTCGTGAGTTTTGCACTATTCTTTCAAGTACGATGTTGAAAAAATTGCACGACAGCGCATCGCCTTGTCTAAATCCTTTCTGGACATCAAAGGTCTCGGTGAGATCTTTACCGACCTTGATGGAGCAGCGTGCATTCTTCATCGTTATCTTGCACAGATGGACGAATTTGGCAGGGATGCCAAAACTAGACATTGCTCTGTATAGCTTGCCTCTATAGATGCTGCCATACGCGGTTTTCTCCAAGATCTGCCTTGGTGTGAATATTTAGTCGATGGTGAACTTTCCTGGCCTGAATTTACACTGATATGGGCCAATTAAGTTGTTCACACATAACGACTGATAAGATCTTGTATGCGATGTTAAGAAGGCTGATGCCTCTAGGGTTGGCGCAGTTCAGAGGACCTTCTTTCTTGAGAGCGGGACAAACAATGCTGAGGTTGCATTCATGGGCAGTCAGGCTACCCGCTCCACAGTTTTGTTGCACCTTAGGTTAGATATTTCTATCTTTACTTCATCCAGGTCGAGTGGACGAAATTGTTGGTCATCATCGTCGGGTTGAAAGGTTGATTCAGTTGATTTTGCCTGACAGCGGTATTTGGGTCGTCATCGCCGTTTTACAGTCTGCAGAAATGGTCTTTTCAAATCCTCAGCATCGACTGCGATTCTACTACGATGTTCCCCTGTTCATCTCTACAGGCTTCGGTTCGGGGTTTGTTTCCGTGGCATGTTATTTTTACCTTTTGGTAAAACTTCCGAACCTCATTCCTGGAGTAGCATCTCTCAATTTCCTCGATCGCGCGCTTCTCATGCTCTTTCTTCTTCCTCCTGAGAAGCCGGTGTTCGTCTCTCCTCTTCCACTCATAGAGCTCATGAGCATCTCTGGTCCTTATACGCAGCGCCGCGTTATATGCATCTTGCTTAGCTGCATGTGCTTGCCTGCATTCATCATCGAACCAGGGGTTTCGATGTGGTAGGCGAGTGAAACCCAGCACATCAGAAGCGGCATCTCTGATGGCGTTTTTGCAGTGTTTCCTATGGTCTTCGATGCTTGATGCTGGCGGCATTGGACCTCTTAAGAGATTAAGAGACACTCGATCGGAAAATGACTTGGCGATCTCTTGCGATTGTAGCCGTCTGACGTCGAATTTTCTCAAAGCATTAGTTTGTCTTGGCGTAGTTTGGGATATCCGCAACCGTACTCTGGCTACAACAAGGTAATGGTCCGAGTCGATGTTGGCTCCTCGGAACGTTCAGACATCCATAATACCGGAGGAGTGTCTTGCGTCAATCGCAATGTGATCAATCTTGCTGACGGTTGATTGATCAGGAGTTCTCCAAGTCCTCTTGGTAATATCGAGATGGGGGAACCGCGTGCTAGCTACGACAATGTTTCGTCCCGCCGGAAAGTCGATTAGCCTGAATCCGCTATTGAGGTGGTGTCGTGCAGGCTATATTTTCCGACAATACCACCAAATATGCATTCCTTTCCTAGCTCTTACCGTCATAGATTGCTCGTAGTTGTTGTTCAAGAGTTAAAAGGTACTATCTTGGATGTAGTCAGCTTTCTCCACTGTGGGGGCGTGTGAGCATATCAGGCTTATGTTGGCAAATATAGTCTTAATACGGATTGCTACGAGGCGCTCGCTCACATGCGTCAAGCTTAAGACTTCTAAGTCTGACTCCAACAACAAATCTGCCACCAAATAGGCGCTTGTGGATAGCAATCGCCGTAGTAGACGTCGGAATTTTTCATCCTCTTTTGTCCACCCATCCTATTGCATTTCTTGGATGGTGGTTAGGTTTGCTTTGCAGCAGTCTATTACCTCCGCTAGTTGTTTGGCTGAACGTGGCCTATTAAGGGACCTAACATTCCACGTGCGTATTCAAAGTTCGTTGTACATACCAATTCGTTGCGTGGCATGTTGTTGTTTCATAACTTTCATCTTTTTTTTCGTGTCCAGGCTGTTACCTCGGCGGCGGCTCAACTCAAGATGGGCCAGTTCCATTTTTGATAACCTGAGGACCAGGGGTTGGGCAGACCGAAGATAGTAACCTGTTCGGGGATATGAGCTTTGCCCTTGCTCTATAAAGCGCTTATTCGTCACAACTTTTCCAAGACCCTGACCAAGTCTGAGAAATCCTTACCGGGCTGAGCTCCAAATATGTCACAGTAGCTCGAATAAGTACGAGTAGTTCATTTTTTTATAGTGCTGCTATTTTTGTCTGCTACTCAACACTTTCCAATATTAAATACATTGCCTTCCATACAAAGAACAAAATCGATTCCATTTGTATCAGTGCTGAAATGTTAACACTCGAGGGTGCAATGATTTTGAAAAGTTCGCAAGCTTCTTTCTTAATATTTGAAATCGTGGATATGCGAATGTGAATAAAGCGAGGTTGGCAGGAGAAAGGAGAAGTTTCCTGTTGGAAATTCAAAACTTTATTGAATTCAATCTTTTACTTGAATAGTTCTATGGGGAGAGCTGAAACAGTACGAGGAGTATGTATCTTTCACAATAGAACCAAAGTGCTCGATTGAAGTATTAAAACAAAAGCGTTTTTACTTTTATTTTATTTGCTCTATCTTGTACTCTAGTGGCATAACTCTACTTCGGGGCAGTTGGTATATTTGTACTTCTACCTCAATCTACCTATTTTACCTTACCTACTTGCCAGTGGCTTAATTGCTTGGGGACTCAGTCAGTTCTCGTCCTACCTGTGGCCAAATATCATTTTATCAATTTGAGAATGCAAATCATAACGTACATATACACATTTGTATTATTCTCAATATTCCACTTTGATGTGGGTGACTATGTAGGTATGTATACGAGTACAGATATTGGTTTCGTTATGCGAATCCTTGCAGTATTAAATTTTACAGGCAGTAGAGGGGCTACGAAGGAATTTCCAATCAATTTCTCTTTCTAAGGCTGAAGTTTAGGAATTTTCAATGAGAAATTGAGAATATTGTTGAAGTGGAGAAGAGGATGCGGAGTCAAATTCAACCATGAAATTAGTTTAACAACAAAATAACCCAAAGTGGTTCTACTTCGATTACCATTTTATTAATACTTCACACATTTTCAACTGGTCTTCTGATTACCGTAGTTGTTTTTGGATGAATAGGTGTTGACAACTTCATGGAGGGTTGCAAATTGAAATCTTTTGAGGTTAAGATGCACATATTAAGATATATATACGAGTATGTACAATTCAATGAGGAATATGCTAATTTAACAAGTTGTAAGGATACATTTTGAGAGAATAGGTGCAGTGCAACGTAGGTCTGGTGATGCTAGCTTTTGACGATTTTAATTTTGTACTAATGTAGCCATATTAAAACAATGGTCACTGCCCACCTGGATAGAGTTAGGAGGACTTTTAGTAGATTGGGTAAGCGGCATAACAATTATGTTCTTAGAGTATTGCTTGTCGTACCTCCCAGTGGTGCTCACTGGTAGCTGCAAGAGTAAATCCTTCCCTGGGCAGGCCGAAAAAACAAAAGTATATTCGACCAGTGGCATTATCTTGACCAAGGCCGTCAAAGGACTCATAACACTGATGATATTAAAGAGCCAGGTAAGTAGCCTTGAGTAATAATGGATTCACTGCTGATGATTTTGGCAAATATTTAAAGGACAACAACCGTCCGATTTGCAAGCGAACATTTCCTTAACAGGCTACATGCGGCCGAGCAATTCGCAAGATTCTTGATTACTGTCGGGCACATATAATTGCCACCCAAAAAGTGGGGAGGGATGGGTCTAGGATTAGGAGGAACAAAATCTGTTCTTTACTTAGTTTTTGATTGTGATGGGGATCAAAATAAGCGCTTAATAGTATGAGAATTTGAAATACGCGACAGACTAAAGCATAGCTTACACGATATCACGTTTGTCAACAAACCAATGTTTATTGACTTTGCGATGGGGCGATATATCACCTAAATTGAGGAGACTGTATCCGGATCAGGAAAAACAAAATCGCATTCATTACAATCGCGTTAGATGCAATTATTGCTTTCAGTATTGTGGAGGTCCGAAGCTTCCGAGCAGTTAACTTTGATTAATCAAAGTGCGAATGTGGATTTCCCAAGCGTGCCATCAGAGACATTGCAACCAATATGCTGGGTTTCAATCGAGAACCACAAAAAAAATCTATGGTTTGCACATGCAGCTTAACAAGGAGCCTTCAAAAAGAGCTCTGCGAGCAGAAGAGACGCGAAAGACATGGGCTATTCGATGAAAAAACTAGATCTCGAGTAGTACGCGATCGAAGATATTAAGAGGTTGTAGTCTAGAAATGACATTCGGAAGTTTGAACAAGAGGTAAAAAGAAGGTATCAGGACAAGATGGCCAGTACCGAAACAGTTGAGATGAAAAGAGAAACTCTGTAGTGGAGTCACAGTCGGTTTTATGTAACGGCGGCGTAGCCTAGTATGCCGCCATCAGGCAGAATAGACAATAGAAGATGGAAGCCAAAACTTCCGCCAAAATGTACAAAACGAGGTACATCCAGCTAAGTACTCGTAGCTGCACCTAATGACTTGATGGCCTATGTATTCAAAGTAGCTGGAAATGACACTAACTAATTTTTCAGATCTAGTCAGTAGGGTATATAGTATGCCTGATGTGTGAAATTTCCGTCAACCGCGCCAACCATAGAAGTGAAAGTCCCCTTAACATCGCATACATAATTTAATTTACCATACAGTGTAGACTTCTGAAGCCCCTCGTTAAAAACCTGATTGACATCTAACAGTGCAGTTTTAGGCCAGAAAAGTTCAATCCTGTATACGTCGGTTGTCTAATAGAAATGCTCTCATGAAAACGTGTCATTGCTGCTTTTACCAAACTCCAAAGAATGGCCTGTCTTTGCTTTCCCTGGCACAGCTGACCACGCACTACATGCCTTTGATATTCATATGGTGGGGCTGCACTCTCAAAACCATCTTCCGTTCAAAGAGAAGAGATATTTGATACAACACATACTGGAGCTTTATTGACCCTATGCGTCAACTCCTGCGGCGAAAAAAAGTATACGAAATCGGCTTTCCCTTTGGGTAGGACTGGTTTCGGACTGGAATCTGCGCCAGGAAAATAATGTAGTCGGGTCTTTATGGAACCGATCTTTTTTTTGTTACGCAATCCTGAGCTTTGTCTAAGTTATAGGCCTCGAGGGAAGTGCAGGAAATGAGAATAGTTTTTCAGTAGACGAGCCTACGCTAAATCTGTCTACGTTCTCGGTTAGGAGTTTCATTAACAGTTTGAAACAATTGCTTCCCAATGTCTGTAAGAGGCCCCTCAGTAGGAAAAACTGCAAGTAGGGCGATGCGGTGCACTTCGTTTTTTCTAAGTTATTAAGTGTGCTAGGCGTACGTGATACAGCATCCTGCGATGCATGCTATAAAAGTGATTACGACCCAGCGGAGCACTACCTTTTACAAATGTTCTGCTCTTACGTATTGGCTGCTGGTATTGTTAGCACTTTATTGCTTAAGCGCTCATTCATTTTTCTCCAAGGACTGACAAATTTTAGTAAAAGGAACAAGCAAGGAGTGCAATAAGCGAGTTCTTTGGCTAAGTGCTATGTTTCGACAGAAAAAATAAATTTCTTCCAACAAAGCACGAAGAAAGCTCCCTATAAGGTCTAGTTGAGTCGAAAGGGAAGCGTGGATCTTAAACAGAGGAAAATGCTCTTGGCTGCTTTAAGGGCAAAATTCTTCGAATCATTTGAACTCCTACCTCCACATTCAAAATCTGTAGAAGTAGTCATAATACTGAACTATGAGCCTATACAACAATATTGACCTGATCGGAAAGAATAGATATTTTTGAAATGGAGCATAATCGCTCTGGCTCTAGATGTCTTCATATGCATTCTGAAAGAACAATGCAAAGAAGACTTCTCCTTGGCTTTCACGTTCAGGTGAAAAAGTGTAAAATGTAGAAAGCTGTTGGTGTAGGTCTGCTTCAGTCGGTTGTGCCCCTAAAGTGAAGCATAACGGACTCGATCAAAAACAAGATATAAAAGAGTCAGAAGACTTAAATTTTTACTGATTTCTTTGCAGACCTGGTACTCAGATCCGAAATATACTTTTGCCTTGTGTGTGATGAATCAAATCACTGGTCTTTCATCAATCTTTCTTTAATAAATTGATGTCTCTGAATCTGCCAAATACTTTGATGTACAACTTTTGATTCTCATCTAACTTTCTGATTCTAATCAAATATGTATGATACTAACTTTAGTCCTTGAAAAGTCCCTTAAAGGCAAAATTAAATTCAAAATTCTGGTCTAAGTTATTCTGTCCCTAAAAGATTGAATGTTTATCCAGATTTAAGTCATACCATGCCACAAACTAGAACGTCCACTACTTGGTTCTAAGTTGTAGTTGAAACAGGAAACAGGAAACAGGAACTGAATTACGAGTACATAAAGTTGTAAAATTCAATTTAAAGTTTCACAACACTTTCCATCGAATGCGGATTGAATTATTGCAATTTTGGGTGTATTTTCTAGTACACTTCATACCTACGTCCATAGGGATAAGAGAATAAAGACCATCAGTGCCAAATACATCATTCAACGATGCAGGATAACGAATCATGGTATTTTAATGAGAAATAAGGTGTATCCCATTTCGCTCATTACTGTAGCCACAAAATCCTTTGTTTGGATTTTCATTTTCAAAAAAAATTGGAACAAATTATCCGCCTGAGTTGCGTTTTAATTTTCCAGCCAAGGAGTTTATTGCGTGTGCCTTTATAACGAACATACAAACTGGGACTACCATCAAGAATGAATGCGCTTCATTATGATGAAGTTACTTCAATGAGGGAGATATGAAGTCTTACACCATTACTGTGTCACGACAACCATGTGTGGTATTCTTGTAAGAGTTTTGTAGAACAAGGTTCTAAGTTTGGATGACTTGGTTTGGGGTCTTTATGTTAAAATGGGGACAAGAGAGCATACTGTGGTGTACCATTTGTGTGGAAAGAAAATATAACCTCTTCATATAGAAGAGAGATAGAGAACAATTGTGAACTAGTATTCAAAGGACTCAGATGAATGTCTATGAGCAAAAGTTTGGGATAGTGTCATGGAGGTATTATAGATAAAACTCCAAGTTACGAGTATGCATTCCTACGTAGGGCACTCCATTCTAAGAGTTACGTTCACTTCTGCTTTTCTTTTTCTGGTTTAGCTAGCTCTCAGCGTCTTTCAGACTATTGTCATTGCTAGCCTTCACATGCCGCCAGCATCAAGCATCGAAGACCATTGGAAACACTGCCAAAACGCCATCAGAGATGCCGCTTCTAATGTGCTGGGTTTCACTCGTCCACCACAACGAAACCCCTGGTTCGATGATGAATGCCGGCAAGCACATGCAGCTAAGCAAGATGCATATAACGCGGCGCTGCTTAGAAAGACCAGAGCTGCTCATGAGCTCTATGAGCGGAAGAGGAGAGACGAGCACCGGCTTCTCAGGAGGAAGAAGAAAGAGCATGAGAAGCGTGCGATCGAGGAAATTGAGAGATGCTACTCCAGGAATGAGGTTTGGAAGTTTTACCAAAAGGTAAAAATAACATGCCGCGGAAACAAACCCCGAACCGAAGCCTGTAGAGATGAACAAGGGAACATCGTAGTAGAATCGCGGTCGATGCCGAGGATTTGGAAAGATCATTTCTGCAGACTGTATAACGGCTATGACGGACCAAATACCGCTGTCAGGCAGAATCAACCTTTCAACCTGGACGATGATGGCCAACAATTCCGTCCACCCGACCTGGATGAAGTGAAGATAGCTATATCGAAGCTTAAGTCCAACAAAGCTGCTGGAGCGGATGGCCTGACTGCCGAGCTCTTCAAAGCGGCAGGCGATGACTTGGTAAGGAGCATACACCAACTCATCTGTAAAATATGGTCGGACGAAAGTATGCCCGATGAATGGAACCTCAGCATTGTTTGTCCAATTCTCAAGAAAGGAGACCCTCTGAACTGCGCCAACTACAGAGGCATCAGTCTCCTTAACATCGCATATAAGATCTTATCCGCCGTTCGTCAATAATGTGGCTTCAGGCCAGGAAAGTCCACCATCGACCAGATATTCACACTACGGCAGATCTTGGAGAAAACCCATGAGCTTCAGATCGATACCCACCACCTATTCATCGATTTTAAGGCCGCGTATGACAGCATCTATAGAGACGAGCTATATAGAGCAATGTCTTGTTTTGGCATCCCTGCCAAACTCGTCCGTCTGTGTAGGATGACGATGGAGAATGCACGCTGCTCCATCAAGGTCGGTAAAGATCTCACCGAGACCTTTGATGTCCAGAAAGGATTAAGACAAGGCGATGCGCTGTCATGCGATTTTTTCAACATCGTACTTGAAAGAATAGTGCAAAACTCACGAGCAAACACAAGAGGCAATATCTTTCAAAAGTCCGTCCAACTACTCGCATACGCCGACGATATTGACATAATCGGGAGAAAGCAGCGCGATGTCAGTGGCGCTTTCGCGAGTATTGAGACGGAAGCGGCGAAAATGGGTTTAGCGGTTAATGAGGGCAAGACCAAGTATATGCTGTCAAACAAAAAGGACAACCAACACCGACGTCTCGGACAGAACGTCACGTTCGACAGATATAACTTTGAGGTAGTTAAGGACTTTGTCTACCTAGGCTCCGCTATAAATACAGACAACGACACCAGCGCTGAGATCAAGCGAAGAATAACTCTTGCCAACCGCTGTTTCTTTGGGTTAAGAAGGCAATTGAGTAGCAAAGCCCTCTCTCGGACAACAAAAGTCACCCTTTATAAGACTTTAATAATCCCGATTCTGCTCTATGGCGCAGAGGCATGGACATTATCAAAAATGGATGAGGGTGTTCTTGGTTGCTTCGAGAGAAAAATTCTTCGGGCGATCTTCGGTCCCGTCTGCATTGACGGTGAGTGGAGGAGGAGATACAACGACGAACTGTATGGACTGTACAGCGACATGGACCTAGCCAGAAGAGTGAAGATCCAAAGACTGAGATGGCTGGGTCATGTAGAGCGCATGGACACCAATGCTCCGGTCCGAAAAGTCTTTGAATCCGCCCCCGAGGGACAGCGCAGTAGAAGAAGGCCAAGACTCAGGTGGCGCACGCAAGTGGAAGAGGACCTCAGCCAACTTAGCGTGCGAAACTGGAGGCAGCTAGCCAGGGATCGAGCTGGCTGGAGAAGCTTGTTGACTGAGGCCCAGGTCCACCCCGGACTGTAGCGCCACCTAAAGTAAGTAAGTAAGCCTTCACATAAGGGCATTGGTGAAGATGATAAAGATCGCTGAACCAAGTATTCGGGAAGAACAACAAGCCCTCCGATTGCTTTGAAGTCAAGGAATAACGAAATATGGTGATTAATGGAGAAACTATCAGAAATTTGGATATGGATATACATCACATGGACAAGTAGTGGCCCAAGGTGAAGGTGAGAATTCGGAGATAAGACATATAGATAATCAGGGCATTGAAAAGGACTGCTAAAAAACTCTGCATTGCCGAAAGTCCGATCGAGGAAGTTAAAGGTTTCTCTCAGAAAAGAAAAAAAATATTTTCACTGTAAAACAGAATTCCTCTGTTACACCCAAAGTTTGTTCTTGTTTCCTTGAATCAACAAATCTACCAAACATAACAACAACATCTTCCCCCTTTTGTTCTTTCAAACTAAACCACACTAACCACAAAAATGAAAACGGAACCCCAAAACTCTGTAATATTCCAATCGGGACCAATAAACAAGTTTTCCCCGGCTCACAAGGGGTTGAGAAAAAGACCATTATTTCCACATCAATGAAGAGTGCGGGAAACCTCCAAAGATTTCGTGCTACAAATGCCAAACAGGCCCGACCTGGTGCTTATTTTTTTTTTGTTTTTTTTTGCACCATCCACCCTTTCCAAGGGAAATGGAAAACTTTCTCCTCGCACGCAATATGGCAGGTATTCAATAAAATAAACTTATCAGTCGTACCCTTGAAGCATATCAATTAGTCGATATACCGTAGACTCCATTCAATAAACAAACAATAGGCTGGCAAAAGCGTTGGCGAAAGCAATGACTGTAACCTTGAGATACCATAGTACCAGGGGTATTGCTATACAATAGAGGCTAAGATGTTGTCAAAGGACGTGCTAAGGAATTTTCTTTAACTAAACAATTTACGTTTACTTTAGGGTTGAGGTACTATGGATAGATCGCTCTCTCTGCGAAAGGTAGCAACTTTCGGTGGCAACCAATTGGGTGTACGATAGAAAGGTAAAGTGAATTTTTGTTAAGTTTCCAATCACCCCAATGTTGGAAAGTGAAATTAAAGAAGTTTGTGAATGTGAAATTAGGTCTTATGGCTTCTCAACAAGGGCTTTGCCAATTAAATTGGCGTTTGATGAGATATCAGTTGTGTGTCTTGTTTTGCTTTAGATTAGCAATTTAATTTTGGAAATTAAAACCTACTGTAGGTACATCATTATCGTGTCCAAGTAGATGCCTTAAATATGCCTTACATCTACGAGTATTTTATTGATTGCAATGTAATTTAGCTGACTCAAACACACAGGTCATCGGATGACTAGATTACCATTCGAGTTTTATTTGTAAGTTTAGGTAAGAATATCCTTTTGTATGACATATTCTACAGAGAACAAACCATCGCTCTGTAGGTTGTTCACTCTCATCTTCGTTTGGCTCAACTTTAATAAAGTTTCACATTTGAGATGCAACAATCCTTGGTCCACTTCATCCCTGCACCGTGAACGTACTTGTCCCTTTATTATGTTCCAAAAACACGACTATTGAAATAGTATCTTGCTGCCGATACCTTTTTGCGTGTAAGACACCAAAGGTACGGTTAGCTTAAGGCATATCTTTGTTACCCCCAAAAATACGACTTAGCTTACTTTACACAATTCAACTATTTTATCTGTTTGCTTATGTTGGCGGCCTAATTATCTTGGGCTTTGATCCTCTCTGTTTCGTAGGAGACCTTGGGCTATTTTTGTATTCACGAATAAAGTGATTCTCTCCGAAATAGTCTGTTTCATCGCAATTTTGCTTAATTCACACATTGATCAGAAATATGAGACAATGTGTGCATTTCCCCTTTAAGAAGAAGTTTTTGCAGCAGAGTGACAGATATGTGTCGTGTTTTTCATGAACGCCTGTCGTGAAGACTTAAGTTCACGGAATGCCCATTCATTCATGAGAGCAAGGATACGCCTTGCCATCGCGCTCTGTCAATTTCTTTGATACAAATGCAGAAGTGTGTTGAGGGCATAGTTCCACCTTTGGTATAAGTCGAGGCCTACCCGAAACCTCTTTCTTGTCTTAGTATCACAGTACCCAGCACTTATAGACACTCCACTCCTTGTGAGACCAGCAGGGTCACCCTCCCTGCGTTTTATGTTTGAACTACAGCCACCGTGGCGTTTCCACAAGCAAGGCCTGGACCGAAGTCCGGAGCTCCCACTGTACCGTGTTTAAAGTCCTGGTATGGACTATCACTGGTTTTGCCACTCAACAAGACAGCTTGTAACTAGACAAATCGTAGCAACCGTCATTGGCGTGAAGGTCTGATGATGTTTATGATAAGTCCAGTTTTGCTCTTCTGCCGTTTTTTTTTCGACAACATCATTGATAATGATGGAAGAGGCCTTAATAATTGAGCGGGGGAAAACGTCCTTCTTCTGCAGGCTATATAAGAACGACGAGGACCAACATAACGCCGTTTAATAGTATGGCCCATTCAAATAAGGCGACCATGGCTAAAACTCCCTTCCACCTGACCAAAATGAAGTAAGAATAGCAATACCTAAGCTGAAATCAAAGAAAGCAGCAGTTTGTAGAGTGAGGTTTCAGGTGAGGAAATCCCACAATCGCCAAAGGCTTCATACTTCGATAGATCCTGGAAAAAACTCAAGAAGTTCAAATCGACCATCTTTTCATCTATTTTAAGGCCGCATGTGGCAGCTTCATGTAGACGATTTATATAGAGCCATATCTAGTTTTGGCATCACCAGACAAGTTTTTCTGTGCAGCGTTAGGATGGAGAACTCACGCTGCTACTTGAAGGTCGATAATGACTTAACCGAGATTGTTTATTTCAATAATTGTTTTTTAAAGTGAAGCGCTGTCTTGTGACTTCTTTAAGATCATGCTTGACATAGTTTTTAGAACTCAACCGATTATTTTGTAAAGATTGAGACCGAAACCGCCAAACTTCCCTTCCGCAGTAGCAATAGCCGTTGGTGGTTCCGAGAACATGATTTTGCCGTGCGAAAACAAAGTCTTTGTCCGATATAAAGCAATCTGCTCTGAGTATTCCCGAATGCAAGCGTTTCTGCGAACCCAAATCACTTATGTATTTGTTGCGTCGGTGATCTACGAGTAGTTAGTTTCTGTATTATCTGAAAATGAGTTGAGTTCTAAAAAGTGTTGAGGTGTCTTGCTTTGATCGATGCAGGATATTCATTTTATTTTTGAATTTGGTTTCGAACTCTATTGTGCTACATACCTCTCGATCATTTTAATGTGTTTAAAACTAGTTTAATAATTTTCTACAACATTTTTCTCTAAAAAATGACTAAGAGCTCACAATTCTGTTTGCTAAGAATTCAAGTCTCGTTTCCAAATACATACCATTTTTAGTGTTCTATTTTTGACAACTCCAGCGTGATTCCTGTCATGTATCAAAGTCAAAACATACTCGGTTAGCATTGCCTCTTCATCATGGAGGACTTGCATCCCAAAACGCATACAAATTATTGAATTTTATTATCAAAGTTAGTGCTCTGTGAAAAATGTTTTTCGGTCACTTCGACCATTTTACAATCATCATAATCGACCTATTAAAACAAGCAATTCAAGCCATAGTGACTAAATTTCGAACCACTTTCAGGCTATTGGGCATCAAGCCACCTACCTATATGCAAAGAATGCGCACAGAAGAAGATATTGCTGCTGTATCCACCAGAGTTGATGAAGATCGCGATTTGTCCATTTTGCGCCCCTGGCAGAGGAAGATTTCACACAAGGATCTTGGTCTAGAACCCTGCGAAATACAATTCGTGTAAGAACTGAAAGACGAAAGACCTGCCACCGATCCTCTTTTTTATCGGTAAAATTGTCTTCAGCGACGAAGCTCATTTCTGGTTGAATGGGTATGGTAATAAACAAAACTACCGTATTTGGTCCGATGAGTAACCTCAGACGATACAAGAGCTGGCAGTGCAGCCGGAAAAACGCAATGTTTGGTGCGGATCATGATCCGGCCTAATCATTGGCCATTGCTTTTTCAAAGATGACCGAGAAAACAATGATATCGACAATCGCACGATAGCGGGTGCATCGTTCGGTGATTTCGAACTCTTTTTACCTAAAGTGCACGAGCTGGACCTGGTTCAAATGTGGTTCCAGCGCGACCGTGCTACATAAAATACAGTACACGAATCGATACACCAACTGAGAAATAAGTTCGGTGAGCAATTTATCTCTCGCTTTAACCGGTGAATTGGCCGGTTAGATCGTGCGATCTGAAGCCTTAAGACTATTTTTTATGGCGATATGTCATCTCACTCGTTTATGCCAATAAGTCAGCCTCAATCGGAGCCTTGGAAGACACATAACACGTGTTATAAGTGAGATACCAGCCAATATGCCCGAAAAAGTGACTCACAATTGCACTCTTCGTATGGCCCACTTAAAAAGAAATCGTGGTCAACATTTCCATGAAATAAGCTTTAAGAAGTTAATAGCAAGCAATTTTATACACTCTTGCAATTATCCTGCTCAAAAAATCCCCCATTACTCGTACAGTAGCTTAGAGGTTTGTTGAATTCCTAGATTTGAAAACCTAAAGCAGCATGTGAGTTTCAAATTAAATTCTTCGTCTGTGTTGTTATTGGCCCAAGATAGTTACAGCATTGCACAACATAAAAATTTATGCTCGTGGCCGTGTATTTTATTTTTATTTCATTTAGGTGTAGCCTCAAAGTTTAAGCCGATCACGTAATCTAGATAAAGGAATATTTTACCGATGATAACGTTTTCATCTTAAGTATGTAAATGTCATAAGCTTAAAAACTGTCCGCGTGAATTTGGCGGCAGAAGTCCTACCTGTTTTCACCCTAGATCAGATTGGTTCGAACTCTCGAAGAGGAGGCAGGTAGATTCGTCTGACAACTGATAAAAAACCATAAATAAGAATGGTCTACGTAAATATTCAGTTCGTCCAAAGGATTTTTTATTTCAATCAGCTTTTGTCGCTGTAGCTAATTTTCGAATGGGAATATCTTCGATACCAGAATACAGAAAAAATACTGTTGAAAAAATTTGGCGTCAAACGGCTTCAGTTGTAAGAGACTGCTGCAACCTTTTCTGAACAAATCTCTGAACACTTATCACAAATTTTTATGCACAGGAAAGAAGGACGAAAGCTCTTCACGAATTCCATGAGTAAAACTGACGGTATGAAAACTGCCTCTCCTACAATGTGAGCAGACTTTCTTAAAGACAAAAACCCTGAAGAGAAGATGAGAATAGAAACGCAATAGAGTCGTGGTCGGTGCTGAAAATGTCAATGGATTTCAGCCTACGATCATCAACACTTCGCTATAAAACATCAAGAACCATTAAAGGTGGACGATTATCGACAATAATTGCATAAACCTGACCAAAAAAAATGTCTGGAAAGCAATATCTACACTTAAACCCAATAAGCCTAACGTACTCACTGTCGAATAACTAAAAACATCAGGGAATTTGTTTCCAAATTTCTTTACACGAAAGTATGACCGTTTACCTACAAAAAAGTGAGTTATGACACCACCCTCTGACAGGATAATACCATATCTACAATATTTCAAAAGCTAATGCTACTGTGCAACAGTAGTGCAACAGTCAACCAGATTGATCACATTGCGATCGACCCAAGACACTCCTCCAGTATGATGGATGTCCGAACGTTCCGAGGACCCAACATCGACACGTACCATTACCTTGTTGTAGCCAAGCTACGGTTACGGATATCTTGAGCAATGCCAAGACAAGCTAATATTGCGAGAAATTTCGACGTCCGACGGCTACAATCGCAAGAGGTTCTCAAAACCTTTTCCGATCGAGTATCCCTTAATCTGTTAAGAGGTCCCTTGTCGAAGTATCGAAGATCATTGAAAAACTGCCAAAACGCCATCAGAGATGCCGCTTCTGATGTGTTGGGTTTCACTCGTCCACCACAACGAAACCCCTGGTTCGATGATGAGCTAAGCAAGATGCATACAAGGCGGCACTTAGAAAGACCAGAGCTGTTCATGAGCTCTATGAGCGGAAGAGGAAAGATGAGCACCGGCTTCTCAAGAGGAAGAAGAAAGAGAATGAGAAGCGCGCGATCGAGGAAATTGAGAGATGCTACTTCAGGAATGAGGTTCGGAAGTTTTACCAAAAGGTAAAAATAACATGCCGCGGAAACAAAATCCGAACCGAAGCCTGTAGAGATGAACAAGGGAACATCGTAGTAGAATCGCAGTCGAGGATTCGGAAAGACCATTTCTGCAGACTGTACGAGTATAACGGCGATGACGGTCCAAATACCGCTATCAGGCAGAATCAATCTTTCAACTTGGACGATGATGACTAACAATTCCGTCCACCCGACCTGGATGAAGTGAAGATAGCTATATCGAAGCCTAAGTCCAACAAAGCTGCTGTAGCGGATGGCCTGACTGCCGAGCTCTTCAAAGCGGTAGGCGATGACTTGGTAAGGAGCATACACCAAATCATCTGAGGCATCAGTCTCCTTAACATCGCATATAAGATCTTATCCGCCGTATTGTGTGAACGCCTGAAGCCGTTCGTCAACAGCCTGATAGGTCCATATTAGTGTGGCTTCAGGCCAGGCAAATCCACCATCGACCAGATATTCACACTACGACAGATCTTGGAGAAGACCCATGAGCTTCAGACCGATACACACCACCTATTCATCGATTTTAAGGCGGCGTATGACAGCATTTATAGAGACGAGCTATATAGAGCAATGTCTTGTTTTGGCATCCCTGCCAAACTCGTCCGTCTGTGCAGGATGACGATGGAGAATGCACGCTGCTCCATCAAGGTCGGTTAAGATCTCACCGAGACCTTTGATGTCCAGAAAGAATTTAGACAAGGCGATGCGCTGTCATGCGATTTTTTCAACATCATACTTGAAAAATTAGTGGAAAACTCACGAGCAAACACAAGAGGCAATATCTTTCAAAAGTCCGTCCAACTACTCGCATACGCCGACGATATTGACATAATCGGGAGAAAGTAACGTGATGTCAGTGGCGCTTTCGCGAGTATTGAGATGGAAGCGGTGAAAATGGGTTTAGCGGTCTATTAGGGTAAGACGAAGTATATGCTGTCAAACCAACACCTACGTCTCGGGCAGGACGTCACCCTCGACAGATATGACATTGAGGTAGGTAAGGACTTTGTCTACCTAGGCTCCGCTATAAATACAGACAACGACACCAGCGCTTAGATCAAGCGAAGAATAACTCTTGCCAACCGCTGTTTCTTTGGGTTAAGAAGGCAATTGAGTAGCAAAGCCCTCTCTCGGACAACAAAAGTCGCCCTTTATAAAACCTTAATAATCCCGGTCCTCCTCTATGGCGCAGAGGCATGGACATTATCAAAAATGGATGAGGGTGTTCTTGGTTGCTTCGAGAGAAAAATTCTTCGGGCGATCTTCGGTCCCGTCTGCATTGACGGTGAGTGGAGAAGGAGATACAACGACGAACTGTATGGACTGTACAGCGACATAGACCTAGCCAGAAGAGTGTGGATCCAAAGACTGAGATGGCTGGGTCATGTAAAGCACATGGACACCAATGCTCCGGTCCGAAAAATCTTCGAATCCGCTCCCGAGGGACAGCGCAGTAGAGGAAGGCCAAGACTCAGGTGGCGCACGCAAGTGGAAGAGGACCTCAGTCAACTTAGCGTGAGAAACTGGATACAGCTAGCCAGGGATCGAGCTGGCTGGAGAAGCTTGTTGACTAAGGCCAGGTTCGCCCCGGACTGTAGCGCCACCTAAAGTAAGTAAGTAATGCTACTATGCAATAATTAGGACCGACGAAGACCACAACAAACAGTAGCTTTTGTGTGAGTAATGGAATTTGTTGAGTTTTTTCTCGATTTTTGTGAGTTTAAGAATAATAACTTTACTTCATCACAAGCAAGTTGATCCAAAAGTAAAAGTCGCCATGTAACATGATTCTTTGATTCTTCGACTTCGGCTACTCAAGAGTCCACTCCACGAATTCCTGATTACCATATTCTGGTAAATTCTGCATTTCATTTTGGAGATAAGGACTTTGCAAAGGACTCGATTTTCCAGGTTATGAACATCCTTCGCCTTGAACATTGCGTGGGAAGTTGGTTCATTAGCCGCACTAGCTTACAGTTGATTTTCTACCACATAGACGGTGTCAACATCAACAGCTTCTCCTAGATCTATGCCTGCTCTATATAGAAATTACTTATTGATCGTTCATCATTGATCTTTACACATCGAAGGCCGTTTTATCCCCCCAGCATATTTAAACATTTTTGATCGATGACAATCGTGTCAAGATCTCCGATTTATGTCAGTACAAAGTTCTTGTTTACCTCGACAGTAGACAGTACAGCGTCTAAGAACAGCGTCAGTAGTTTAATTGCGAAACATATCTTCGTTGCTAGAATGTCGATATCTACGAGTACATATTGTAAACTTCCTTCAATTCTATGGCAGACGAATCTGACTTAACAGTTTGAAATACGTTGGTTTACGTTAGTTAATTGAATCCTTATTTTGGAAAATAGAGAACCTAGATAAGAGCTCTTTCTAGGAAACGGTGGATGGAGTTAATGCATACCATTAGCTGAGTTGTTTCCTCTTGTATATGGTTTACAATGTGATTGGCATTTGATTTCCTGTCGATTATAAAATATGGCTGTTCGATTACCGCCTTAGGATTCGAAAATGTGTCTTGAAATCTGAGAAAAATAAGTAGCTTCATGCGAATAAGTAGACAAGCAAGCATTTTCTATAAAAGTTTTGGTTATCATTTCTTCTTTTCGAATTTGGGCGGTCTCGTTTTACATCATTACATTTTCTGTGCCTCAAAATTTGTGTCTAATTTTGCATATTTACCCAAAATTAAAGTATGCCAGGGGCATGGCCATTGATCGATGTAAGCAGTGTAGCATCTTGTTTAATACTTGTTATTCAGTTTATAGTTTTTGAAAATATAGAGGTGATCTGGTTCGAGGGCGTAATGCATCTTTTACGTTGCAGCTAGGTCATCTGTCCCTGAGTAAAAACTAAAGAGCCATAACTTATGTATGCAGCTTTTGGTATTTAAGGCACTATAGTTTGAGAATCAATCATTATGTTCTCTTATGTGCCCTCATTTGACCGCAGTTTATTTGGGGTGACGGCTACTGCTTGACTGAAGTCTTTTGGTCCTCGGTTGCTAGTTTTTATCAGAGCTGGATTCCTCGTATTTGTAGCTCTATCTGCTTTTTATGGGTACGGCGTACCCGAAACTTAGACTGCGAAAGCATTGTGATAAGTTTTCGTTTTTCTTTAGTTTTTCCAAGTGTACGACCTGTTGGAGCCAAATTACATTACGAAAAACTTTAGCTTTCGTTTCCATCTTTTCGCGGACAAACATCTTACTCCGAACAATACGAGGGCGGGTCAATAAGTCCGTGACTTTTTGAATTTCTGACCTCTTTACTGAAACAGCAACACTGCTCCTGTCAACAGGCATCTGTCAGTTGACTCCTGTCAAAATTTAAACTTGCTGCGTCAGTTAGTTTGTGTTTGACAGCTATTTTTATCAGACTACTCACTAATTTGAGGAGAAAATGGAAAAAAGTGAATTTCGTGTGCTTATTAAGCATTATTTCTTGCGAAAAAAAACCATTACCGAGACCAAGGATAAGCTTGATAAATACTATGGGGACTCTACACCATCGATTTCAATGGTAAAAAAGTGGTTTACTGAATTTCGTTGTGGCCGTACAAGCACTGAAGATGCCGAACGTCCTGGACGCCTAGTTGAGGTCTCTACATCCGAAACAATCGAAAAACTTCACGATATGGTGTTGGCCGACCGAAGATTGAAAGTGCGAGAGATTGTGGAAGCCGTAGGGATCTCGCATGTCTCAGTGGTTTCAATTTTGAATGATCACTTGGGCATGAGAAAGCTTTCCGCAAGATGGGTGCCGCGTTTGCTCACAGTCGACCACAAACACATGTGCAGTTGCCATGGCAAAAATCCATGAATTGGGCTATGAATTGCTCCCTCATCCACCCTATTCTCCAGATTTGGCTCCGAGCGACTACTTCTTGTTCCCAAACCTGAAGAAATGGTTTGGTGGAAAAAGATTTGACTCCAATGATGAAGTCATCTCGCAAACAAAGGCCTATTTTGAGGACCTCGACAAATCATTTTTTTTGGAAGGGATAAAAAAATTGGAGAAGCGTTGGACAAAGTGTATAGAGCTCAAATACGTTGAAAAATAAAATTATTTTTTTATCAAAAAATCTGTGTTTTAATCCAAAAGTCACGGACTTATTGACCCGCCCTCGTACAAGGAGTTTCTTCGAATACGTTGTCGGTTATATCGTCTTCAGCTTATTTGTTTGGAGGTTTTTATCCATGGATGTGAAGGAGAAAACTGTGTATGCTGTCCTTAAGTTTTATGTTGTAAAAGGTGTTTTTTTTAGCTGCATGAGAAATTTCGATGGTTGTTGTCTATGGTTTGACAGCTGCCAATGTCAACAGTGTTGACAGTTGACTGAAAGTTTCTGTTCAGTAAGGTATGGCAATTCATCATGAATCGTTTACCACCAGTACAACTCTCCTTAATTGTGGAAATTTACTTTGAAAAAATAAATCTGTTCGTGAAGTTCATAGAGCATTTCGTCAATTTTGCGGTTAACATAATCGGCCTAGTGAGCAAGCAATCCGTGCAGTTAGTGATCGTTTTCGCATTAATTTTACTCTTCTCGATTCAAAACCATCAACAAGACAAAGAAATGTGCGTACCGAAGAGAATATTGCTGCTGTAACGCAAAATGTTGAAGAAGACGTCGAAATGTCGATTCGTTGGCCTTTGTCGTTCGACAACGTGGAAAATTGTACGTAAGGATCTTGGCTTACGTACCTATAAAATAAAAATGACCATCGTTCACGTCGCATTTTTGCTGATTGGGCTAATTTGAAACTGGCCGAAAATGAGTATTTTTATCTAAGAATTGTGTTTAATGATGAAGCTCATTTCTTGTTAAATGGCTTCATTGTCAAGCAAAATTGCCATGTATGGAGCGAAGGCAATCCTCAGGCTGTTAACAAATCACGATTACATCCATTAAAATTGACTGTTTGGTGCGGTTTACACGCTGACGGCATCATCGGTCCTTCGAAACGAGGAAGGAGCTGCCGTTAGGGTGAATGGCGAGCCAAGTTGACTGCTTTTCTGTTTCCAAAAATTAATCAGATAAAATCGACGACATTTAGTTCCAAAAAGATGACGCAACTTGCCTCACAGCGCGCTTAGCCATCAATTTATTGCAAAATCAATTTATTTCCGGAAGTGGTCCTGTCAACTAGTCCCCTCGTTTGTGCGACTTACCGCCTTTTTATGGTGATGTTGTGCCTGAAACGGAACGAAGATTAAAGAGGTCTGGAAGTTTTTGCCTTTTTTGTTAGTTGTGGCCTAATTAAACTGCTCCTTCATCGGCCGAAGTCGTAACACATTCATAAACATGTGGTCCTGCTTTTTGGATAGCCTCCTACCACAATCGAATTAAGATGTCTTTCTTAACAATATGTTGCTATTTTCATGAGAAGCCTTTTCACCGATATCTATGAACCTAAAATTACTTACTTCATTATCAATTATGTTATATAAGCTACGTAAAGAAAAATAGGACATTTATAAAGTGACCAAATGGTAATGAAAATCCAGGGAAATCCAGATATCGTTGTCACATAAGTTCACAGATACCAACACCGATTAGTGTAATCACACCTTTATTTGTGCGAATTAAGAAAATTCTCCCACAACCATTGAGCCTTTTTTCCACCAATATCCATAAAAACCGAACATTACGCCCGTGGGTATAGAAGTGTCTGAAGATACGAGTACCTACATTCATTCAGTACACTCGAGGATACAATGGCTGTGTTAAGTAAACATTCTTCCTGATAAATTATTCATTTAACTCCTTATTGACTGAAAGTATCTGTAAGACTGAGAAGTAGAAAAGAATTGTACGAGTATTGCATACCATATTCCACATATTGAGTCTTGTTTGGGAATGGAAGACGTTGGGTTGCCCCCCGAACTGACTCATTCTATTGGCACTCTGTCTGTTGACCCCGTTAGCATAGAGTTGATAATAATTTCATGAACTTTCCCAGTGCATATGCAATGCATATTCATGAGATTGTGTGGCGCTACATTAATAATGGAAGATGTGGTATTGGTTCTAGAGTGCACATCCGATGCAACAACGAACAACTGAGCCAAACGATAAAAGGGCAACATTTCGTACGTAATCATGTATTTGAGTATCCTATACTGTAGCCTTAGTTGGTGGAATGAATCAGATGTGAATGAACTTAATTAACCCAGTGAACAGAGAACGTACCTAATAAAAAAATTAAATTAATTGGTACGATAGCAGTCCTGTGTAGACCAATGCATGGTCTCTCTATTCTGTTTGTCATTTTATTTTTTTTTTCTACGACCTAGTTGTAATCTACCATTCAATTTAAGACCTTAGTTTTAGGCGCCCCCTTTTAGGTGATGCAGCGATCAAGGGCCTCGATAATTTCTTCGAAACGCTTGATGACCACTGTAGCCTCTATATCCGATGTTATTTAAAAATAGCTGGTAAGCCAGTTTCATTCGCATCCTCGTTCGAAATAGTTAGTTGGTACTAATGCGGTAGGAGGGCCAGTACAATGTATGTAAGCTGCAATTGTCGCAGAGCGTTGTCGGTGCGAACGTACAGATACGAGGGGGTGATGAGGTCGTTTGGAACAAAGATTAATTTAGTCGGACATTTAACAAAAGAAAGCTGTGTTCTTTGAAGCACTTCTTACAGCAAATTGCTCACCATTGAAGAAATTCCGAATAGCATTTCGGAACGATCCCATGCTACCGATCTACTATTCTATAAGTTTGCAGTTCATAGGCAGTAGTGAGAATGTGGCTTTACCCCTTTCAAGTTAATCTTTGAAATAAAGCAGACCAAATCCTGCTGCAATGTTCTTCCCGTTAATATGACGAATTTCTGTCGAAAATTAGGCTAAGAGGTGTTACGGTAGGTCGGTGATGATTGCAAAAAGCCGATTCTCTTCGAGACACACACTGAGAGCCAATGATTTTGAGACATATCTGAGTGGTCTTTGTTTCGAATATAACTAAATGAGGAAACGTTTGTCGTACTGCAATCTTTGAATGTCGCACATAAAGCGCTGTTCTGCATCAGGAAGCGGACCATCGGAGTCGAAATTGCTTCCTTGTGATAGAGATTATCTTGATCACGTCCAGGTAGTATCCCAATAATGAGCGTTTTTGCCGAAACTGCCCTTTTCTAAGTTCCTTTTGGTTCTGTTGGCTTGGAAGCAACCACAAACTCCTGAAGAGTTATGAAGTATTCGAAACTGTATCTATGTTATCGATATATGTGTATGAACGTAGGTCAAGAATTAATATAAATCGCCCGATACACAATAGACAAAGGATTGTTAAATTCGTTCCGCGTCGCCCAACCCCAGCAAACAATTCAAAGAACGTAATTATGGCCTTCTGTGGTATATACAGTGCGAGGTCTATTCACTCAACAGCCCTTTCTGCGGCATAATTTGCTAAAATTCGTTGAGTGTGGGAGTGGATGTCGACCTTGCAGTGACTACGAGTTGAGGTTGCGCTATTTTAGTCTCATTCGTAACTGCAGACAATGCCGCTTTAATACAAGATTGCATCTTGACAGACGGAGTACTTCACACTGAATCAGGCCTATTTGTGGTACTGGAAATGTATTTTATTCGTCAAAGTGGATATGTGCGTAACTTGGATGACTACAATAGGTCGAAAAGTCGTTGAAGAACTCTCCGCTCCAGGTTTGCATAGTCTAAGCCGTTAGAAAGCATGGTTTGGCCTAGAATGGCCTGTACTTGTGCAGATCACATTCAGCAATGGGCTCTCGCACTAAAGCTGTGATAAATTTGATGCGATGAAGTGCGTGTCTGCGGCCCGAATGAATTACTTTCAAAAATAGGACGTAAAAAGCGCGGAATAGAGAAATGAAAGAGGTTCTCTATACTCGATAGAGGCTCCCAGGATCGTGGTGGGAAGTCATTTGCTGGACTACCATCAGAAATCGATTTTGACGACGTGTGGAGCAGGAGCTACATCATACACTGGTTTCTCCTTTGATGGCCTTGTGTTGGCTAAAACCGGTGACATACATATATCTATGTATGCAATTTTAAGAGAATCTTGGTTCATGTATTAATAATTAAAATGATACACGTCTGACTATTCTCCAACTACTTCCCAGAAATTCCTAATGGTACCCCGGAAAGTTTGTAGAAAGAGCTTTTCAACATTTATACAATTTTAAGGTACAGATGATTATTTTCGCATCTAAGCGTAACTACTTCTACGGATATCTCTTGTTAATTACTTCCTGCTGGGGAACTTGAACTACAAAATGAGCACACGGCTTGATATGGCTTGTTAATAACTCAAGATATTAGAAATTAATAAAACATATTACTGTACACTAGAAACTCTTAATTTTAGGGGAGCTTAAGAGAGCTGTTAAATTTCCTTTTTCCCCTTTGAAAGCTTTTCCA
This sequence comes from Volucella inflata, assembly GCA_928272305.1. Taxonomy (NCBI): domain Eukaryota; kingdom Metazoa; phylum Arthropoda; class Insecta; order Diptera; family Syrphidae; genus Volucella; species Volucella inflata. Next base: position 72,186,697 of record OV743719.1, read on the forward strand.
TGTTTTAAAATTTCCCAAACTTTAGCACTTATTCACCAACACCCAGCTTATTCGGAAAGCTTTTATTGTTGAAAAAAGTTTTATTTACAAATGAACCAAATCCGAGTGGTGCATGGTAAGAGATGTAGAATATTTGATTCGTTTTATGTTTGCCGGTTACTTTCTTTCTTTTCTGATTCTTTCTTTTCTGATTCTTTCCAAGTGTTTTTGCCAGACTTTGCTAAGGAGTTATCTTTGCGTTATAAGTTGTGATGTGATCAATCAATCCCATGTATGGTTGTGTTTTTAGAAGCTGTTCCCTTGTGACGCGAAAAATCTGCAGCTTTCATGTGATGTTGTCTTATTATGAACGTTAATGAGTGTATCTACCTTACCTAATATTATCATCAGAAGCTTTACAAAGAATAGAATATATGTATGCTTTTAAGGTTGTTAAAAATCACTAGAGACTAATCCAAAATTGTACATCTTGTTGATGGTTTGCAATTTTCGAGTACATATGACTACGAGTATAGAGAATGCCATTTTTAAGTTGTAAGTCACGTGAAGAAATTGTCCATAGTTACATTTCGTCCTGTATACTCGTAGGAAGCAACTAGGCAATCTGTTCTTTTGAATTCACGTCTCTAATATTACCAAGTTTTTTTTTATATTAATTTGGCCTTATTGCAGATGACATCAGAAGTTTACTAGATAGTCGTACCATACTTTGCTAGTTTCGATGGCCTACGAGTTAACACATATTGCGAGCTCTTTATCTCAATAACTTTTCGTTTACAGTTATAGCAGACTAAATGAGCTTTCACATTTGAGTTGATCATTTTATCTTGATGCTGCCTTATCTTTAGCCTGGCCAATGGCTCTTATAAAATAGTTTTCAAACTAATAGCGTAAAATGTGGGAACATATTACAAACAAATTTCTTAAGGAAAACCGTCAACTCTTGCTCAGAAATTGGAACCTTTTTAACGATCTCTTTGAGATACTATTTAAGGTGAAAACTTAGTTTTTCTTATTATATCGGAACATCTTCTTTTTGTAACCTATAACTGTATAGAAAACTCAATACGTAGAGAAGAACTGCGGATCGTGATCAAAATTTCTTAGAGTACCATATAATTACAATAAGGGACGGAGCGGCAGCGTAAGACATAGAGCGACGTTTGATTAACAAAGTCGACTTTTTTTAAGCCCTCCAAGCCCAGACTTTTTCTTAGCGGCATTGGGTGTATCTGCATACGTGCTTTCGATCACAATATTTTCAATCTGATACTTTGAAGCTTAATTAGGAGCCCGCTAGGCGTCTTATGAATTTCGATAGGCCTGAATCCAACTCCGAGGTGTCGTTCAGGCTTTGTTTACCGAATATGTTAGTACTTATGTCCACCTTTCTCAGATTTGCGTCTAAGTTGCCTACACTATCTTGCTTAGCTAAGACATTTTATATATGTTCTGTTGAGGAGTTCATGAAAACAGTTGGATCTTTCTTCTCAGTTGGATTGTGCGCAAACAGCAGACTGATGTCGGCGAATTAAGCCTTGAGGCGGATTGCTACTATGCTCGCAAGCCTAAAATTTTGCTAAATCTGGCATTAAACAGGCTCTGCACGTCTTCAATAAATTGTCGGGAGTTTTTTATCTTTGTATCATATAATGCGCTGCACTATGACAGTTAGATCTGATTTATAGAGGTTTTGCTTCATTTTCGGCAGAACCTGGGGACGAGGTTCTATGAGGCATTCCTCGTTGTCTCTCCAATATTCTGTTTGCACAACTCAAGTAAACACGACGAATGTTATCATATTTAATTTGTGTGAGGAATATTAATTGTATAAGGTGTTGTGGTTAACCAAGTACTAACTTCAGACATTTCAGAAATTTAGTTTCAAAATTATGGTTCTGTACTCCAAACTTATAGAGAGCTTACACCTGACATAATCCACCATCTGAGACCGCTTTTCCCGTATTGTTGGCCGTTTCTCACAGAAAGATACAGCGATACGTCGTTCACAACAGCTTGGTCTTTGTCAGTCAATATTATTGAACATTTTACGCAATGATCTTGGTTTGAAGGCTTACAAATGACCATTGTTTGCGTCGAAATTTCGGTGAATGGAATGAAATCAAATGCGTACGTCAATAAGCGAAATTGTCGCATTTGGAGTGAAGATAATCGATACCAGATTATCGAAACGCGGTTTCGTCTCTCAAAATGGACAGTTTGGTATAGTTTGTGGGCTGGTGGAGTCATCGGATTATATTTTTTCAAAAATAAACCTTATTAGCGTATAACTGTCAAGGATATTCTCTGTAGAGCCATGAGTAATGACTTTTATCATTGCTAGATTGAATGGCATGATTGTGGAAGGAGGGAAATATTCGCGTAACGGTGGCCTGCAAATTCACAGTGAAGATGTTGTGATTTTCGACGAATTGAAAGCCAACATCATTCATATTATGGGGTCTTGTAAGTGCTTGAAGAAGTGGTCTCTGGGACAACATTCGTCAGATTCAGGCGGATTCGGGCATATGCCCGAACATATGGGCCATGTTAAGGACAGTTTAACAGGGAGTACGTAAGAGAGGTATTATTTGACATGCGTTATTTGCGGAATTTCCAGTCACAATGAGTCACTGCTTGACAGTGCAGTGTAGTCGTTGATTTGTCGACGTCAGCCGTTTTGTACTCACTTCAATATTTGACGAGCAAGTTATGGATCGGGCACGCAACTAATCTGGTCGTGGTTTTTTAAAGTTAACACAAGAAGGGACATCTGTTTATCAAAATCCTCTGGGACCATTAATGTCAGGAATGCCAGAACATGTGGCTCAAGTTTTACTTATGTTTAATTATGCACAAAACCCTTAAGGAGGTTTGCGGCCTGTACTGAAATAAAATAGTCCTATCTCCTTTTTTTTTGAAAAAGAAACTAAATTTTCAGATGCAAATTGCAAATCATGCAGTTTTTCAACGGAAATAAGCTAGGTGAGAACGATGTTAGAACAATTTTAAACAGCACCATAGCCGAAATCACTGTAAGGTACCAGCCTCCCCAGAGAAAGAGCCCGTGGTATGATGATGAATGCGTGTCCAGGAAAAAGGTGACAGAAGATGCACCTTGATGCTGCAACGCAAATCAAGGGCAGCGGGAGCAGAATATCGAGCCAGGAGAAGGGAGGAAAAGAAGATCCTGCGTAGAAAGAAGAGGGCTAACACAGCTTCCCAGCTCAATGAGATCGAAGAGGCCTGCGATCGGAGTAACATCGGGAGGTTTTATAAAAAAGCCAAGCAACTGGCTGTTGGCTACAAAACCGGAACGCAGGCTTTTCGAGACTACGAACGAAACCTAGTCATCGAAGCGCAGGTAGATGGTATTTTTAGGCAGCATTTCCAGCAGCTGCTTAATGGGCACCATGTAGAGAGAGTGATAGGGCAAAAAGAAAACCCACGTCCAGACAATGAAAACCCAGTTCCACCACCTAATAGAAGAAGTTGGCTTAGATATAAAAAAACCTTAAGAACAACAAGGCCGCAAGCTTTGATGGCTTACTTGCGGAGCTCTTTAAATACGGTGGTGATGTTTTGGTAGGGATCATGCACCGAATCATAAACCAAGTATGGGTAGAAAAAAACATGCCCGATGAGTGGACTATCAGCTCCATATTCCCCATTTACAAAAAAGGCGACCCTTCAAAGCCCCGTATAATAGCATACAGTGTCAGGAACTCTACATGGCAATGGCCGAATTAGGAATCCCGCAAAACTGATTCAGCCGTGTCGCGTGACGCTGGAAAACACGCGATGCAACGTGCAGTTTGGAATTATTTTATCCGAACTATCTCAAACATTCACCGGATTTCAGAAAGGAGATGGGCTATCCTGCGACTTCTTCAATCTCGTACTTGAGCAGAAAATGCGCAGGGCAGGTGTCAACACGGAAGTCACTATCTTCAACAGGTCCGTTCAGCTGCTGGGGTATGCGGACGATATTGACGTCACCGGTCGCTCCCAGTGTACCGTGATAGAATGATTCACGGCCATTGAAGAACAGGCGAAATCCGTTCGCCTTAAAGTAAATGATTACAAGACTAAGTACATGCTATCAACAAACAAACAAGCATCTGTCCACCGCCTAAGACAAAATGTCTCTATTGATAGCAACAATTTCGAGGTAATTAAGGAGTTCACCTGCCCTGGAGTAAACATGAACTCTACGAATGACACCCTCATGGAGATCCGGCGAAGAATTACCCTGGCCAAACAATTGGGTTCAAAACTCATAACTCGAAGGACGAAATGTGTGCTCTACAAGACCCTTATCCTGCCAGTTCTGCTTTTTGGCGCCGAGTGCTGCTGCTGCTTTGGCGGATTTTTGGTCCTGTGTGTGAGGAGGGCGAATGGAGGAGAAGATACAACCGCAAACTCTATGAGCTGTACCAAGATGTAGATGTAGTCCAAAAATACAAAGCACGCGACTACATTGGCTCGGCCACATCGAGCGAATGGACAACAATGCTCCGCTAAGAGGATCTTCGAACCCCAGCCCCCAGGTTCGAGAAGACAAGAAAGACCGAACCTCCGTTTCAAAGACCAAGCCATCGCGGATGCCAGAGCGCTGGAAGCAGCTTGCCCGGGATCGTAGAGGATGGAAGGCTGCAGTGTTTCAGGCAGAGATTATACAAGGGTCAGGAGCCCTTTAAGTAAGTAAGTTTAAAAACATTAGATCCGCTTAACAACACTTATAACAAATACCTCTGTAAATTACCAATTTAAGTAATATTGTGGTGTATCTTGGATGACGTGGCTAAATCAATTTCAACATCGGTGGTGGTGTATCAAGAAAATGAATAAATTTAAAAAAATATAAAAAAACCTTGTCCTGCTATTTTTAAGACTTTGTAGGTATTTTTGTAAGACTCCTTCCGCCACTTTCTATATAATGGGTATAATGGGAGCATTCCTTCTTGCTCTTGCTACTGAAGTTCAAGCCGTTTGACACGAATTAATTGGTAAATAATAAATTCAGGTATCATCCGTCCACCTTTAAGTAGAAATTTTGCTTTTGTATGCAATACAGTGCCTGTTGCACATTAATATTCCAGTCGAGACGTTTTTAAGTGCTTCCAAAACACTTGACACCAAAACTAGCTACAAAGAATAATAAATACTAAAAGAAATTGCCTGATAAAAGTTAAACACACATATGCAATTCCTTTGGAACAAAGAATACGATTATCCTGCATCTAACGGAGCTGAACTTTCGTATAATTATCCCAAGTGGTTTTCAGTGTTTTTGAGTTGAAAATTCTTTTGCATTGTAGTGCAGAAAGTACGGATACCTTTAAAGAAAAGAGGCACTTCAAATATCAAACGAAAGGACTGCCACTTCTTAGACTTTTCAGAGAAGAAAATGAGTTATTGAGAAGGTTGAGGGGTCGAACTCCCCCTCAAAAAGAAAGTGTGTACCTGGATTTGAATTTGGATCTTCAAAATGAATTTAAAGGGAAGCTTATTATAATTTTGTTTTTGCTTTGAAGAGTTCCGTAAGTACGGGAGGTACTCATATAACTAAAATTGATGAATACAAATGTCTAGGTTGGATTCTGTGCGGTACACGTAACAAAACTGTGATGATAGTTCGACCCAAATTCTAAGAAAAGTTATTTATTGTTATGGAAACATGGATCAGAAAGAGATATATGTAAACATACATATTTTCTTAAGAAAGTTGTCATTTAAATATACTCGTAAATACGAGTATATGAAAAAAACTTTAGTAGTGGCTCTTCAAAGCGAGTGCCACTTCATAATAACCTACCTCTGAGTAAGTCGCGTATGTCGTTTGTCTGATTTTACAAACTTGTCAGATCAAGCATTTACGCTGGCCAGACTGTCGTTAAAAATTTCTATGTTATTGCTGACTAAAGGGCTAAAACTAGGAACTTCTTACCTCTCTACTGAACCCTTTACGCTCTGCACTGAAATGAGTGACGCTACTGTCGTGGTTAAGTCTCCAGTTTCCAGCTTTACGAGCGGCCTGTGAGAAGGATATGCACAATATTATAAAGTTTGCATTTTCACAGGATTTTATTAGGAAACAGCTTTATGGTTTGAAACGCTGACTTTTTTCAAAAGAAGCCAATCCAACTGACTAAATCCCTCCATACAAGTGTAGTCGGTGTCGAGATCCCATAGAATCGTTTGGGTAAATGGTGAAGTAGCCGAGCCTTGATGATGACCGTTTTTAATGTGAAATATCCTAGCAGAAGTTACATTGCGAATCCACAAGATAAACAGTCTCCTAATTAGCATATTAAAAATATTGCACAGCAGTGGCTTAGGTCTTTTGAACCATAAAAGGCTGAAAGCTTTCTTCAAGTCAATCTGCATGATTTCTTTATTGTGTGATGTTCGACATCAGATACTATTTTAGTCGCGGCATGAATGACATCGTGCTTCATATTGACAACGAATTGGTTGTCCAAAGAAATATTCTTATTCTAAACTGACTAGGCCATCTATTGATTGCTTTTTGGATTAGGTACCTTGCCGATAGTCGGAAAGAGACTTGTTGAACGAAAATGCGCAGGATTGGAAATGCTAATTACTTTCATCTTAAGGAGTATACAAAGGCAGTATTTCTAGAGACAGAAGATGCTTTCAACAGCTAATTACGTAGCTAAACATTTTGCTTGTCAGTTGAATATTTTGAACAGTTCAGGTCCTTACATATTGGCGTCATATTCTTCATTCTCAGAGCTATTTACATGCTTGAGAACGGATGGTTTCATGATTATTTATGCAGACGACATGACTGTTGCTGAGTCTTGTAAAGGAATGTATTGAACTAGAAGATGCAGACAAGAGACCATTGATTGAAGTTAAAAAATGTTGAAGCCCTGAGTTAAAAATTTCCCGCGACAACTTAAATTGAATGTTCCGAAAGTTAGTTCCTATTTTTTTTTAAGAAGATCAGAAGGCAAATAGTTTCTAACTCAGATTTTTTGACCACTGCATTGTTTTTCAGTTGGAAATTAGGGCATTGATAGGCGTCTTCTCTTTGTTTAAAAATACTTGAAATAAAATATCCCTATATGTTCTAAATGGATCGCCGACATTTATTTCTATCTAACCTTATATACTCGTATATAAATTATTTTAATAAATCATGAAAACGAACCTAAAATTCCATTCATCGAGTAAATGGTGTTTTTTTTAGGAGTCACATACTATATACCCACCACGAGATCGTCTCAGGAGCTGCACACTGTCCCTTACAATTTCGACTGCTTTAGAAGTAGTAAAGACAAAATAGCGCCCATACGAATGTTGTGGCAGTGTTGGCGAGGCATGACTGTTATCTTTATTGGTTTATCTGCGCATGCAACAAACTTCAAAAATATCTACTGAAAAAAGAAATACAAAGATAATGTTGTTCAATGAACATTTCTTTCAATAAATCGATGGTTTGGCTGGGTGTACCCGTATGGCATGAGGCTAAACCCTAATAGCTTGTTGACCCATTTTTACGCATTTTTTGAAGAAAAAGGTTATTTACCATGGCCTTTCGATCGACATTTAAACTTGCTTCATTTTTTAAGAAACACTCCTGATGATGCCACAAGGACATTTGGGTTTTTTTAGCACAACATTTTGTTGTTTTTGTTTTGCGAACAGCAAAATATTGAAAAAACATTCTTCCTTAAAATATCCCTATATATGAGCATCATCCTATCAAATCTAAGATATAAGATGGTATGCACCTAACATTGTACTAAATTACATCCACAGGCTTTAAAAAACTTGGCTAAGTCTAAGGTGGTGCCACAAAGTGTGATTTTTTTGGAAAAATATCTCCATAAGACCGTTTGTTATGTTTGATTCCGGTAACTGTCAAACGTTGCCCAGAATCAGAAATAATTTTCTGGATTTCACACTAATTCCAGTAGTGGGTTCGTTAGACCTCCAGGTAGCACTTTAAGAAGCAGCTAAACTTGGGAAAACAAAACAAAGAAAGACCAAAGTTGAGCGCCACATAGGTTGAAATCATGAAACTTTTGATCAAAGAAAATGAAAATTCAAATTTAAAAGAAGAGAAAATTCTTCCCCGAAGCAAACAAACCGAAACCAACAGTAAAGAAAATCAGACGCTGGATTTTAACAACGTCATAGATGCTCCGTTGGAGCTCGACGATTTATTGAAATTGACGTAACACACTCGACGATAGACTGACCCGCTATTTCACAAGTCCGCCGCAAAACAAAATATAAATCTAACGTGTCGCGTCTTTTCCCGAGATTTCTTGCACTCCCGGCCAACCGGAGTCTTTGTTTCACTTTAAAAAAAACGATGTCTTTACTACACTGCACTATAACCTGCACAATACTTAGCTTTGGTTCCTGGCGGTGCTTTGCCCTTCTCTGGCATAGATTCCTTCCTCGTCCAGCTACTCCTGTCACTATTCTGACTTCGTTCCTTTCTCCTTTATTCCCCTTTTTCTTTTGCTGGTCGTCAAAATCAGAACTCGCGATTTAAATTTAAAAAGCTACACTATTTTACTTTTCAAAGAAAAAATTTGCCTTTCGCAATTCAAAAAAAAAATTCGCACTCAAAAAAAAACACCTCAGCTGACCCTCTGCAATCGCTGATCGTCACCAAAATGACTTCCAGTTCTTTTTTCTTCCACAAACTCTCGCTAGACTCTCACACCCACTCACTCACACTCATTTGACTACAGCGGATCGAAAGTACGGGTTTTTCAGGTACACGACAAGCAGACTTTGCTAGTGTGTGCTCCCATGTTCAACTAGGCCTCTCATACCTTCCACTTGTAAATGGAGAATTGTTAGAAGCAATGTTTCTCCTATTGCTGATCCCCTGGTAATTTTCCCCCATCGAACTACTCAAAATTGCAAAACAAAACAAACGCGAAGGAGAAAGAAAGTCTGTTCGAAGGTAAATGGAGCGTTAGGACGAAGGAGGAAGGTTACCACGGGTCGCTACTTACCTACTCCGGTGTTCGGCGTTCAGATTTTGCGGGAAATGGAGATTGATCAATAGCGGGTCATTCCTTACAATTACTTTGTGGGCCTTTCTGCCCGCCTGATCTTGCCAGTTGGATAATTTGTTATTATTGTTTATGTTATTGTTCTTATTATTAATATTTGTTGTCGCGGATTGTTGTCATTGTTTATGGTTGCTATTGTTATTATTATTTTATGTTTCCCACGTTGGAGGCTGTCTCATAACTTGGCTGTTCGCCTACAGCGTCTGCTGTTCCCTTGGTGCTCCAACGGTGGGGTGCAGGCTTCAAAGGGGTTGTCGTTCCTTCACTTATCCAACTGAGCTTTGAAAGATGATACGACGTTGGGATGTGTCTTATTTTGTTGGCCGTCCGCCTGCACACCACCGTCGCTCCTCCTTTGCTCCATCGTTGGGGTGAGGCTATAAAAGTGATCGTCATCTTCTAACCCTTGAACCTTTTAAGGTTCACATCCACATGGATTTCAAGATGTTATGCTGTTGTTTTTAACCACATCGGTTGCAGAATGGTGCTTCCTTAAGCGTTCGTGTGTAATGACTTTCGCTTGGGTATAAGCTCCGGGGATCAACCTCCTCCACCCGTCATCATCGTGTTGGGGTGTCTGGCTTAAAAGGACCGTCCGTCTCTACCCGTCGGCGACTTTCAGACGTCCTGTCTGATGCAGCTCATTGCGAGTCTCCCGTCTAGCCTGTGCGTTCCGACAACGACGTTACTTGTGGACATCCTGTCGCACCCTGGACTCCTGGTTCATCGTGAGTCTCCCTACTGTCCTTAGAGCTTCATCGACCGAACCACCTCGTCCTCCTCTGAGGGTAAACTAGTCCGTGAACCTATGTGGTTTCTTTCCGAGGTCTGTGGATGGTGGGCCACTGGCTGATAGGACCATGGCTGCCCTCCACCTCCACCGGAGGTCGGTCTTCCCACTAAACGAAAAGAGAGTACGAAGGGATATGAAAAAGGGAGAGGGTAAATCTTGATGCGGGAAAATTTACCGCGACACGTTATTAGCTTTATCTTTCAGGACAAGTCAGGCTGCTAAGTGATGCTCGAAGAAGAATTCTTAGCAGCTGCTTTTATATTGAGCGGTGTAGTGAAAACCCTACTGCTTCAATAGATTTTAATATAGACGGGGTTGCTGCTGAAGACCACGAAAGGAAAACGACATTCGAATAATAACATGGAATTTTTGGACCTTTAAGAGATCACGAGGAGCCGATAAACAAGTGGACACCCTATACAATGATAAAAAGAGGATAACACCGCAATCCAAGAAGTCTTGTGCAGTAGAAGGAAAAACATCTACAGTCATTTGTCCTGACCACTGCCTAGTTACAGCCAAGGACGCCACAATAGTGGAGAAAACACTTTAACGAGATTAACGTTGAATGACTTGAATAGGTCGAAATCACCAGAACTTTCTCTATCTCATGTCCCTAAACCTCGTGACCATAGAATGGAGAAGTTCTATGCTATGCACAAAGGTCAGACGTTTTACTAAAAGGTAAACAAAAACATATCAAGCCAACAAAATCCAAAACAAGATCTGCAAGGAAGTTTAATAGTTTAATAATTTGCACAACTGCAATGCACCAAGGCTGACAGACCAAATTGTCGTCTTGTCAAGGCATTTAAGGCTGCTGAAGATAGCTTGGTATAGGTCATAAACCAACATTTCCAAGACTCAATCGAAGAAAAGTATGTCCCATGGAATCTCACCATCGTTTTCCTGATTCATAAGCAAGAAGATCTCCTAAATTTTACCAATTAAACAAGGAGTTGCACATGCCAATCCCAAGTCTTGATGTATGGCATTAAAATATTGATAAAATCAAAAGCGGATGAGGATATCCTTGATCGTCGAAAAATCGATTCAATTTCAAAATAGTCCATGATGACATAAACTGTATCTTTGTTTTAGAGACACTTCACTTTTGCATAAGTGTCTGCCTTATATTGCTGACGTGGCATACTCGGCAGAGCTTTCAGCTGTAACGTCATTATAAAATCCGGCAGTCGACAATTATCCTTATCTGAGGAATATTGTAGTGGTCCACCAACCATAAACAAATCACTATGCTAACATCGATAGTGCGGCCGAAAAGCCATACCATTGCTTGAGATAACAAGTAACATTGTCCATCTCGATGAGTATATGGCCAACGCCAATCGACATTGCAGGCACTTGTGGATAGACTTTCAAAAGACTTCCCACTGCAATTTAACCTATCAATCGTGTTCGTTAACATTTACCCCTGGAAAGCAAACCATTAAATCTCATATGACTTCAAAAAAAAGTGTCACAAGCTAACGCAAGCATTTAACCTGTCGTCAGAGCCATCAACTGAAATGATGTTCAAATATTGGCATCCGTAAATGCCTATAAGTCACAATTCAACGAAATTAAAGCTGCAACCATGTGGTTGTATGAGTATGTACTCACGTGTCCTTGATTGGACTCGGTGCCATGGTATAGTATACGTTTGATTCAGTTAATAGGTCACTACGGCCTTGCTCATGTCCGCTGCTGGTTTTGTCAAAAGCGATTGAAATGCGATTGTGTCCTAAATAGACGATGACACTCAGTGTCAGCATTGATTATGGTGTTGATGGTGATCCTAGTAATTGTGATAATCTGGACGATGATGGAATGCACAATTTAATTTTCTAATCAAATTGGAAACAAAAGAATCATCACAGTGGGAATAGGATACCGGTTGATAAGGGAGATCGATTTCCTGATTTTGACTGACTTTCGAAAGATGATTAATGTAGAATTTGGGTTTGGTTGAACTTGCCTTGGTCGTAAGGTTCCAATAAAGAAATGTTGCTCAAATATTCAAAACTCAAAACCAAAGTCTCTCAGCCAGCATTGCATTAGCAAATAAGACTACTACTTTCCCATGAAGAATTACAGTTTTATCAGCTTAAGCAGCAGCCATGGTCGTGACCGAAGATTGGGGCATTGGAAATGAGTTTGCAGTTTATTCTCTCTTTTAGGTTGTACTCCTTATGAAAAGGAGGAGGGTGATTAATCTGACTCTACTAGTATTTAAAGACAGCATCATTTATTTTTCCAACGAAGCTTTGTACTTAGGTGTCATCATGCAAAACTAACTCCTTTGGCCTATACATATCTTGGTAAAAACCTTCAAAGCGTTGTCTGCTTTCTGGCCGTTCAAGGGAGATCCGGCAGAATATGGAGCTCGTTATATTAATTGTTATTGTTAATTGTACTTTGTTGATTTAGCGATGGAAGCAGGCTTCAAAAAACTTTCCCCCTATCTAGGTGTTTAACACGCCTGACTGTGTAGTGCATCTCCGAACGTAGTCAAAAGATTCAATACACTAAGTCTTGTTTGGTTCCCACTACGACTAACTAAGAAAGTTTCTTAGCGCCGAAACCTATAGGACAGCCTGTATTCCTGCTTAAGCAAATATTTTAAGACGTCAACGGCTTTCCTGCTGTTCCCCAGTGAGAAAGAATGTACACTGTTTACTGAATATTGTTGCCTTGCCTTGTTATCACCTTAGTGTGATAGGCGTATATGACACTACTTTCTAACAAGTGAGCAGTTAGACCAATAACAATCCACAGGGCACTATCTCTGTGAATTTTCAGTCTAAACTCGCTTCATACTGTTTATTTTTGGAGTTTAAGATGCAGGTACCTTACTCCTGATGTGCTTATTTTTTTTAAATATGTCTTTGGACCATTTGACAACTAGATCAGGTGTAGCCACAATAACAGCAATAATGGCAGAAAGGCGCCGAAAAGGCTATGAAAGCCGATCATGTTTGAAAGCGATCTTTCTATCCATGCGAATAAGGATAGTTTCCAAAAATAATTAAACACAAAATGAGTATGTCTGACAAATCTGTTTGAGGCAAATGTGAAGACCCTGAGAGTGAACCAGAGGAATCAACCTTTCTTACCTTCTGGCAAGCGAAACTATGCTCAACGAGAATGACCTAACTAAGCCCAGTGTCTGCCATGCATCTTTCTCTAAGAGTTCACGCCATAGAGATATTTGCAGCAAAGAAGTGCGTAGCTCTATGCTGAAACTTTGTGTGCTTCCTTCTTCGTATCACAATAAAACACGAAAAGCTCTTTCAATGGCTCTAGCATCGGGAAACAATTAATACTTTTTGGGAGAATATCTTACAGTTGAAGTTGAGTTTTTCCCAACAGTTTTTGTACAACAGTCAGTTCTGCCTGGGCGAAGTGTTGTTAGACATTGGAATGAAATGAAATATCGATAAACATACTCGTACACGGAAACATGTAGTACATCCCATTGCCTATCTTGCATTCCAATGCTATTTCCTTTTTAGGTGATAAGGACTTCCTCTCATTATTCGCCTGTATGCATGCTGAACATTCTACGTGAGTAGTTGAAACCGCCATCAGAGGAAGACTAAAGAACGTCTGTTGACTATTCGCCAACATAAGTCTCATAAACGCGGACGACCCTCTCGAAGACTGCTTTTACGAATTCCTCGACAAAACCTACGACCAGTGCTTTAAATATGATGTGAAAATCCTCCTTGGCGATCTAAGTGCCAATACAGCCAAGTAATTTGTTAAGATCGGCAGAAAGCTTACTCTTGACTAACAAATAATCAACCAAATTGAAACGAAAAAAACAATAGGGGCTCCCGAGCTGAATGAGCAGAAACGAAGGGAAGAACGTGGTCTCCTCAGAAAATAATGAAATGGCACGAGAAGCGCTTGATTTCGGCTTTTGAGAGGAACAACCAAGGGAATAAAGTTCGATGTTTTACCAAAGAATGAAACGAATATGCCAAAGTTATAGAGTGCGAACTGGAATCTTGAAGGATGGGGAATGAAACATCATAGTAGAACTACTATCTTGAGAGATTATTTCTGGAGACCGTTAAATAGTGATGGCGAACAACATGCCACTATCAGGCGGAATGAATTATTCAACCTGAATTAACAGAAACAACCAACGACTGGAGCGTCATCTCAGTAAGAGTTAGTATTTTCTTGAGGCTTAGTTTCATTCCACCCATGTACTAGTAGTTATTTGGTCGGTGTTCTCTATCAAGTAACAACCGGATGTTTTTAGAAGTTTGGCGGAGAGACCGCTTGCTTCCTAGACCGGCAGCTAAATAATGCCAATTTGTACTTTATTTTGGTCGGGTGTAGGGAAATCCTGGTTTGCATCGACCTGCTTGATTAGTTCGTTTTACCTAAAGGTGAAGTTTAGGTCGTCTTTGCTGTTCAAAGTTGTTTTTCGTATCATTAGAACCTATTGTGACTCTATTTCTATGCTCAATTGTTCAGCTCTGTACGTTTTATTTTGAGTCTTGCAGCTTGGCACATTCCTTTTACTGTTTTACGAACTTCTGAATATTATTGATGGAGTTGAGCCGGAATCACTTTTCTCTCTGGGAAACAAGGTGTCAATTTTTTTTTATGGTCAGTCATAAAGCGCAAAGGGTGCCTTCATCTCATTATATACAAGTTGATTCAAAGGAGATCTGTTTTTTTTGCATGTTGCATGTGTTTCACGCATTTTAATAGATCGAGGATTTTTTTGGAGGAGGTCGGATGACATTCATGCATTTCTAGTAGTTTTTGTCATTCTTGCTGTTGTTGTTGTTCTTTTATGTAGGTAACATAGGACCTTCTGAGACATCTGAAATATCCATAGCCGTACTTATGGCTTAAATTGGGAAGCATTGTGTATTAGTTCTCCCGTGTATTTAAGTATCTACATATGTTACACGTGAAGTGCCTTGCTTCAATCGAAACATGATATATTCAAGGTTTTATGATCAAGTAATCGCTGAAACTTACTTACTTTAGGTGGCGATACAGTCCGGGGTGGACCTGGGCCTCAGTCAACAAGCTTCTCCAGCCAGCTCGATCCCTGGCTAGCTGCCTCCAGTTTCGCACGCTAAGTTGGCTGAGGTCCTCTTCCACTTGCCCCCCGTCCCTCGGGGGCGGATTCGAAAACTTTTCGGACCGGAGCATTGGTGTCCATGCGCTCTACATGACCCAGCCATCTCAGTCTTTGGATCTTCACTCTTCTGGCTAGGTCCATGTCGCTGTACACTCCGCAGAGTTCGTCGTTGTATCTCCTCCTCCACTCACCGTCAATGCAGACGGGACCGAAGATCGCCCGAAGAATTTTTCTCTCGAAGCAACCAAGAACACCCTCATCCATTTTTGATAATGTCCATGCCTCTGCGCCATAGAGCAGGACCGGGATTATTAAAGTCTTATAAAGGGTGACTTTTGTTGTCCGAGAGAGGGCTTTGCTACTCAATTGCCTTCTTAATCCAAAGAAACAGCGGTTGGCAAGAATTATTCTTCGCTTGTTCTCAGCGCTGGTGTCGTTGTCTGTATTTATAGCGGAGCCTAGGTAGACAAAGTCCTTAACTACCTCAAAGTTATATCTGTCGAGGGTGACGTTCTGTCCGAGACGTCGGTGTTGGTTGTCCTTTTTGCTTGACAGCATATACTTGGTCTTGCCCTCATTGACCGCTAAACCCATTTTCGCCGCTTCCGTCTCAATACTCGCGAAAGCGCCACTAACATCACGCTGCTTTCTCCCGATTATGTCAATATCGTCGGCGTATGCGAGTAGTTGGACGGACTTTTGAAAGATAGTGCCTCTTGTGTTTGTTCGTGAGTTTTGCACTATTCTTTCAAGTACGATGTTGAAAAAATCGCATGAAACCTTATGTCAATAATCAAGATCGATTTGACGAAGTGGCGACGCCTTGCTACCGTCCTACGAAACGTGCAATTGTTTTCTATTATATCGTTGACATGACTTAGAATGATTTGGACGGTATACTTACGATCTTACTAAAGGTTTTGTCTACGAATTTGTGGAAACCCTTTTTTTTGGCATCGTCTTTTATCTCTATAGGGAAGTGAGCTGTTATCAGGCCGGTGTTAACGAATGATAACTTCTAAATTCGGCATTTGCTAACGCGTCGAAATCTGAAGATTTATTGTCCTTGCTTGCTACTTATGTTGTGTCTGTAGCAAAGACTATACAAGAAGGTACAATTTACTTGTTTTTGTTGTACGCATTCCACTGCACTTCCTTAATGGTATTGTGTTTCAAAATTAAAGCGATTTACAGTCCCAGACAAATATTAAGTTTCCGGACATACCGCGGGAATAGTCGAAACTATTTGTTCTATTTTCGTCTTTCGCTTGCTGGTTTTGCAAACATCCACATCATCCCTATCTTATGTAGGTTGCTTCTCAAGACCTTGAAGGAATACACTAGTTTCTGGGAGATTCTTAAGAAAGGAATGTCTGTTTCCTCTTTAGAGAGTACAAGCGATGCCTTGACGTCACATTTAATGTTCTTCAGACAATTTCTTACTTTTAAAAAGGACTTAAAGATGACATGAAAATATTGCAATGTCTCTGACCCTTGTTAATAGTTTGAAAAACTGCTCTCGCGTTCTCAAAAACTACCGACACAAGTGCCTCTTAAATCACTGTCCACAAGAGTTAATGACACTTCTTATTTGAATGACCGTCTTCAACTTTTCAAGGGCTCGTCAAGTGCATGCAATTTCTAAAAACAAAGAAAAGTATATTCCAACCGAACAAATGACGTCACTTGAGCCATTAATTTCTCCAGATACTTGAAAGTCACTGGAAATATGAAAAAAAAAATGCCACAGCAAGTAAAACGAGGAAAAGGCGTTTGTTTTTGGCTTTTAGGTTCGGGTCTGAGTGGAAGAAAAAAAAGAAGCATGACAGTCATTAATCAAAATTGTTTCTTTCCTACAGAACGTTTTAATTTTCATGCTAATTACGAGTTTCACGTCCTCACAAGGATACCAAACGTAAAAGGAGCACAAAAAAAATCAAAATAAATAAAATCATAAGACAACGAATGAAAATGAGACGCAATGTTGGGGGAGACGGAAAAAGAAAAATCGTCGTAATGAGAACTGGGTAATTAATCAACATACGAAAGGGTAGGGGGGCGGTTCTAAAGGGCTAGTCCTTGGACGCAGCACGTATTTCTTCGCGTTTTCATTGCCCGATTACTGGTTTATAAATTGTTTGCTACGAATCAGAATTCATAAATAAGTAAGCTTGAACGCGCTTTTACCAATGACGCGGGTATCCGAGTTTCACGTTTGCCTCAATCCATCTGTAACTGAGATTAAGTCGTTTCGGAAATTTTATATTTTGGTCAGTAAATACGTTTTTTGTTTTCAAGAAGTTGGAGGCATTGGGAGAAATTTATCCGCTTTTATGGCCACATCTGCTCTGAAGTCATTAGGCCTGTGTTGATTTTGTTAGGAATTTCATTCGAAGGATTTTTGTGGAGCACAAACATATGTGCAGGATGCCTGGTATTTGCCCGGGCAATAAGACTCATCCAGGTGCTTATATTCGTGGCCCTGTAGAGGAATTGGTAGAAGGTTGAAGTTTAGTTCCGCATAGTTTTGTTTTACTGCCCTACTCCTCTATGATCGGGATCAAAGGATCGGCATATAATTTCTAACTTCGTTTGGGCATAGCATTTCCACTCTGCCATTCTCTCTACGGCGGGATTCCGGGATACCGAGATAAGCAGTCTGATGTGAGTTATCCGATTTATTATTGTTGCTTATTTTGTAAACGCTGCAAAGATTCAACTGGCTTATTGCTGCCAGTAGATACTTAATTACCAGCATAGGCCCCTATCATCTGATATTGACCAAACATCTAGCATTAGTGTAGAAACCTTTATTTGCTTATTGACGTCTATGGAAAACAGTTGAAGCGTTTACCGGCTGCTTGCTGGCATCTGCCTGTCAGTTCTAGGTCTTATGCCTGAAGGCACCTTCACCATTCTGATGGTTCGATTGCAGTTTTCAAACACATCCTTCCAATTTTTGCAACAATGCTCGCCTTTGGCTTGTGAGTAAAAAGACACCCCGCTCGTAAGGTCATCAGTGCATGTTTTATCAAAGACCACCTCTCTTTTAATGAAAGATAGTTTTGCTAGTGTAGCACTTTCATAAGTTCTTAGAATTTTGGTATAAGCTGTAGTGATGAGACAACTGAAGCATAAGATATTGCCAGAGAAGTTTGTTATCCGGAAAGACACCCAAATGCTTACATTCTTTGGAGAAATGGCTAGATATACCTCTAAGCGTTAGATGAATCAGGCTAATCAGCTTCCTAGTTCTGGTAAAACGAACAACATCTGTTTTGAAAGTACTCGTATTGACTGAGAGCCCGTTTTTTGTGCACCAACCATCCATTACTTTTCTTTTGAGCAGACAGTCAGTAGACACAATCCAAGAGAAACTAAAGTTGCAAAACTTGCATATGCTTGCGCATAGACGTCAGAACTATTGAGTGTCGTCTTAGATACGGGAAATAGGTAGAATCTGAAGGGGTACAATTTCATCATACATAATGTTCTACAGTAGGATGCCTTAGATCGACACTTGTGGCACGCCGCAGCCAGTAGTCAGGGTCGGAGAGTAGGAATTTTTGCGAAAAATAGCTCCTTATCATATTGCGGAGGGAGTACTCTGAAAATAAATCTATTTTGACCAATCGACACCCAACATTCTTGACAAGGAAGTAGGCTCAAGAGTGTTCTCTGAAACAGTGCTGGGCAGCAAGACAAATTGATAAGCTTTACACTTACATCGTGAGTCGGGACTAAGTTGTTTGAAAAATCCGTACAGCATTGTCCTTTGCTGAACTGAATCGGTTTATGAGTCGGCTTCTTGCTTCTCAATATGTATTTTATGTGCATTGCACTTCCTGTGCATTAGCATCCCGAGATCGGGAACGTTGGTAAGTTCTTACGGTTGGGTGGCATACTGATCTTAGTTTTCGGAAGCTCGCGAGTATACAAACTTTTCAGGATTCTGTTTTCCAATTAAAATATTGGCGCATTATATGAAACTGCGATACATGCGTAACAAATTTTTTTGAGGTTCTGGGTTGATTTATCGCCTCACTAACGATAGAAAATCTTCCCATTTGGCTCACATTCGTCCCTTTTTCCTGAAATGTAAGATCTGCATTTACTTTGCGAAGCATGTAAGCATGCGATTAATCTCCGGGGTTTTAAATTAATTGGGGCTTAAGCTAATTTGATTCGTGTTCATTTTCTCCTCAGGCGAATTTATTCGCGTGTTATTCGTAGCAGCGTGGTTAGATGGTTGCTTATTGGTCCTATTTTCTGCCAAGTTAGCATCCCTGTTACTGTTTGAGGATTAACCAGGCCATGTGTTTTTTTACTTGTCGCGCTGCTTGGTGTACTTGTCTCGGTCGGGACTACATCTATTTGTGAAGATGTTGTTGAATAATTCTTCTAAGCATTACCGTTAAAATTACTATCTATTCTCAAATATCAGATATTTCTTAAAGCAAACTGGCGACCTCGCTTCTTATAGATGACATTGACTTTGAATGCGAATTCTCAATTTCAGAAAAGTCACTGTAGTTGGCCAAAGCCGACAGCTCTTTTTAAAGGGATATGCTCAATGCTCATATGACAATGAATCACATCATACAATCATCACACAGTTAGCTCGATAGTTGCGGATGAATTTGTTCCACCAGCACGATGGTACCTTTCCACTTGCATGTCATCTATGTGACATGACATGCTTCGTGTAGCCCGTTAAAGGGCCTTTACCCATTTTTGACTTGTTCTCCTGTTATTCTTCTACGAGCGGTTCGGTCTATCTATACATTTTTGAATTTCCATCTGAAATTTAAAAGGATCGGAGGGGGATACATTCTGTATTTTGGATTTTCTCAGCTACTTACTTCTAGATCTACAAGTTGCTACTCACACGTGTAGCTATTATCCTTATCTACATTCCCTTCTTTGAAAAATAGTTTTTTAAATTACCTCGACATGAACCCGTTATGTACTGCTTCCCTCTACTTAATGTGGAAGCAATTCGTTCGAATTGCTGGGGAAAAAATTGAGAAATTTGCACATTTACTTTATGAGAGTGAATGGTGTAGTGTTAAACCAATTTCGCAAATTGTTGCCAAGGCTGTTCAATTTACATACGAGCGTGCGTCGAGCAATTTTTTGTTCGCTTAGGACTGGTGGTTGGTAAAGCCATGGGTATTGTGGAAATATCTATGGATACATACGAGTACACGCACCGTAAAAAAATTTATTTCTATTTTGGCTCTCACTTTGCAAGGATTTGCTTTGGCTAAAGATATACATATACGAGTAAACCTCACTTTTAGACTTATGGCAAAGGATCTCCACTTCTGTTTTATGTCTTTCTGTTCTTGGATGTGAAAATCATTTTGAATTTTCACTTTTCCTGTTGCAGTCGTTACAAACATTTTTGGATGTCGTTAAAGGCTTACTCTTCCTTTTGTTCTTGGAGACATAAATTCACGAGTTTTCCAGGAAGCAAGTTAAGTCAAATTAAGGAAAACATCGGTGAATTGAACTTTTAATGATTCCGTATTTGGTGTGAAGAAAATGCGTTTTCTTCTCATGTAAAATATGCAGAAGTTTTTAGTTCGTTCAGGACAAAGTAAACAATAGCTATGACATCCAGTATATAACCTACGGAAAGTTACACTTCTACTAGATACTTAACTACTTAGAAGGAAAGTACTTCTTTAATATATAGTAAATACATTTTGGGGGTCTCTGATGAGTTTCCGATGCCTTAACAGTACCAGAAAACGTTCAAGCAAGGATTTATACCTTTAGCGATACCACTGTAACTGGTCTTCGTTGTGACGATGAGACCATCATTGTCAAGATGCTACTTCCTTTGAGAGTTTTGAGTCGCTTGCCACTAAACGAATATATCGAGTTATGCTCAAAAGAGGTAAGTTTCCTAGCCTTCAATGCTAGCTAGGTACCGGCATTTATACTCAATCGGAAAAGATAATCACAATAAACATAGTATCAGATCAGTTTCAACTTTCAACTTTTATAATGTTAAAGACAATGGCTGAACCTTACGGGCGGAAAACTGATTTGGAAAAGGATCCTTCGTCCCAGGGGCTACTTGTCTACCAACGCAGAAGATCTTGCGAGATTGCAATTCAAAGTCTCTGGTGTTCGGAAAAGAAGGCGCATTCTACAAGAAGGGGTACGGAAGAGGGCATTTTACCGTGCTTTCGGAACGTAACTTTTGAAGACATGCCTAACTTGGCCAGACAACAGGGCGCAAATACTCGTAACTCACTATATTTGTAGACAAGAGGTACGCTGGTAAATAGAAGCCCAATTGCAGATACAATAAGCCAGAGTTGCATCGTCACTATTGCTATGGTGCATGCTCATTGAATCGCTGCTAACAGTCTTTGTTGAATAATGCCTGCTCTAAACGTCATAGACCATTACTTACTAAGATACCGGGCTGTATTGCTGTTTGGCTTTCCAATGCTCACGTATGATTTTTAATATGTGTTAAAGTCAAACCTACTCATTCATGCTCTGTGAAAAATGCTTTTACGGTCATCATAGCCGATCTACTGCACAAGCAATTCAAGGCATAGTGACCAAATTTCGCATAAATTTCACGATATTGGACATTAAGCCACCTACCAATGTGCGTAAAGTGAGTATCCGCTATTGTTAATGAAGACCGTGATTTGTCCATTCGTCGCTGTTCACACCAATTGGAATTGTGGTACATCGATGACGTAACGCAAGGACTTTGTTCAAAACCATACAAATTACAGCTCGTGCAAGAACTGAACTCGAAGGATCCGGCAAAGTGTCGAATTTTCGGTGATAATCTGAAGGGTTGTATTCAAAGACGAAGCTCATTTCTTGTTTAATGGGTGTGTTAATAAACAAAACTGCTGTATTTGGATGAGCAACCTCAGGCACTACACGAGCTGCCAATGCACCAGGAAAAATGCACTGTTTGGTGAGGCTTATGGTTCGGGGGAATCAATGGGGGAATCAGAGCTGAACCTGGTCAATATCTGGTTTTAGCAAGATGGTTCTACTTGCCATCCAGCATATGAATTGATGGAAAAATTGAGAAATGGGATCAGTGACCATTTTCTCTCTCGTTTTAAGCCGGTGAATTGGCCAGCTAAATCGTTCGATATGACGCCTTCAGATTTTTTTCGTAGGTATACGTCAAATCGTTCGTCTAGACTGATTAGCTTATGCCGATAAGCCAGCGTCAATTGTAGCGTTGAAAGACAACATTACATATGTTATTACCAAGATACCACCAAATAAGTATGCTCAAAAATGTGACTCAAAATTGGACAAATAGGTGTGGTCAAAATTTACATAAAATTATCTCTTACACTAGTCATTGTTTAGGTTAGTCATAGTACATTTAGTTTTGCGGTGCCAATCTGATGTTTGATACAAAGCAATGGCGATGGCGCGGTAGTTACTTCATTGGACTATCATGCAGAGAATCTGGGTTCGATTCCTGGCTGGTTCACCAACAATTTTTCAAATCACTCTTTCGGCGGGCAATGGCAAACTCCCGAAAGTACAATTGCCTACAAAAAAGCTTCTAAAGAGTGCCGTTCGGACTCGGCGATAAACCGTAGGCCCCGCTCAGATGTGACAGAAATGAGAACATGAGCAACACAAATGAGGGTCAAGAAGCTAGGCCATGGCCCATACCGGGCTGCCAGCGCCACAGTGTTTTTTTGTTTTTTTGTACATGCCTTTATTTTTCTCCGATCTGTGATTCTTTTCCATTTTTAGGAATAAACGGACGCAATGTCACTTGTGATAATTTTTTTACATCTTACAGTTTGGCACTTGAGCTGAAAAAGCAACAAATGACGATTGTCGGCACTGAAATCGTCTACAACCATACAGATCGTGTCACGATAGTGTCAAACGTGCCCAAGAAAAATCGCCTCGTATCTTTGCTTCGAATGTACATGAAGAAGAAATACCGTGGCACAAATCCAGAACAACTCGCTGACCTTGATTGATTTCTGCTGAACAGTTTTTGTCACGGCCAACATAGACTTGAATATTGTAGGCATACAACGATCCTGCGTCGGCCAGAATCTTAAGTTTGATGCCATCGTCCGCGAAATGGCAGCAGTTGCTCTTCGACGGTCAGAAAATTGCCAGGAACCGACATAACTGTCAAGCGCTGGACCCACAGATCAAAAAAATTGCGAATACGTGGCAGTTTATCGCGTACATTCTGCTGAACATTACGCCGAGTTTCTCGGTTATCGAATCGTATCGATTGGCTAATGGCTCGAAAGGGAATAAGTGACATTGTCGCTTCGAAAATTGGTTGCCCATGCCTAGCAGTCCAAAGCTCATCAGCTGCTTCGCTTTTCGACCAATATGCCCCAGCCAATAGCAAAAGTTCATAAAAGGCGCGCATTTCAGACACATCAACCGGCTTCCACGTGAAGCCATGCTTGTGAACACCGTATAAATTGGTCAATATTATCAACTGGCTCGATAAAAAATCAAAAACGCAGTCACTGTTGGCCCTGCAAGAACTTCAAATGAAAGCGCCTAAACAAAAAACTCAAAACAAACCTTGACGAGAAGCGAAATCTGTTGTAAAGACTGATGGGCTTGGTGGTATTGGATCGCGCATATATTGAATTTTCTTGTCTTTCGACTTGAAAGCGTTGTCCGGTTCAGCAGCGATTTCCAAACGCATTTCTTCTCCAATACAATCAGTATCACCGTTGTCACTGTTATAATCATCGGAATCACTTTCAGTCTCGCTTGGTGAATAATCTGTATCATCTTCCGAGAATTCGGTCAGATCATTGCTGTCTTCGGTTTGCCTTACAAACTGTTCGCAGAATCAATCTCTCATAGTCAGACATTTTGCAGTAGTAGAAGAGGAGAAAGTATCCCGGTGAGCCGCGAACGTTTGGCAACAGCATTACTTATTTGCTTATTTGAAAAAAAAAAGTGTGTCAAATTGACACTAAATATAGACTAGCGTTAAAAAGGAAGTGGCAAGCATTGATTTATCAACTTTAATAAAAATGTTTCATGCTTTTGTAATATTCCTGCATCTTTCTGGACAATAAGAAATCAACCAATTTTGAACTACATATTACGTGAAGGAGGCCTTCAGCTAACACGTATCTTCAGCTTTTCCGGTCTTTTGCCAGCTGCCTCAACACGAAGTTCGCTGGTCGCTTTCCACTTCTGTGGGCCAACCTGGTTATCCGAGCTGTATAGTACTTACTTGTTCCCCATTCAACCAACCGGAATCGAAAATTCCCCAAATGTTTTATCTCGAAGCGCCTGATAGAATTTGCCTCCGTTTTCGTAACTATTCAAGTTTCTAATATGTAGTAAGAGTTATTGCTTGCATTATTTCTGCGCTGATGTCGTAGTCTGAGTTGATAGCTGATAGTACTGTAATTGTCTTGTTCGTTTTGATAATGAAGGCTTCAATTTGGTCATAACCGACATTGAGGGAGTAGTGCAGGATTTCCATTATCATACGACTTATTTAGTAGATGCGTTCATGTATGGGTTTGAAATCGATGAAGAGGTGAAGTACTTCGATTTTGATAATACTCGTAGATCTGCTGCTACGTGAACATTTGATTTATGACAGGCTTTCATAGCCTAAATCCATTTTAACAGAGTCCGGTCAGACTGTTGACAAACGATTTTAAATGCTCTGTATCGAATCAGTATCTGTGGCCGTTAAGACACCGATTGACGGGCGTTGAGGCTGCTCATTTCTAGTTTTGCTTATCGGCATTCAAAATCGATCTAGGGCTGTTTTAAGCGCAGTACATACGTCGTGAGGTTAAGTGAAACTCAATTGAAATAGTCCGGGGCTTGCGATATCCAGTATATAAGATTGAAATTCTCTAGTTCCTACACTATTTCAGAAGTGCCCTACTAATATCTGTACCTTGAACACATTTGTTTTTATCACGAAACCGTAACAATGTTAACCTACCAGCCGCTACGTTTTATGAACACCGTGTTTCCTTAAATTTTCTTCAATAACATTATATTCAGCAAGCTGATCCTACCAAGGATATTCTTAAACTGGTGAGGTGTATTTAACAGCCTGTAGGTGGTAAAATTGTACCACTTTCTCCTCCTCGGTGACTATTTATAGTGAACTAGTTATGGACCTGTTTTAAGCCTCAATAAAAGGAGACTTTTTCTTTCGCTAATGTAACTAAAAGAAAAATAAAAGAAAAGCTGTAGCAATATAAACGAATCAAATACCAATTTTAGGTTAGCTCTGCTAACTCCTATATATGTATGTGTATCCTTAAAGTCATAAGACCGAAGGGCATAGAGAATTTTCAATGAAAAGCGTACGTACGAGTACTCATACGTGTAGGCATATTTGCACGCAACAAAATGATCAAAATTCACTTTGTGGCATCCTTGTATCGTAATACCCAAGGATATTTTTGCTATATGTGCTCGTATAAGTATCCTGCCTATTTCTGCCAACAATCTATGAATGATTTACCATGAAAATATTGTGTATGTTCTGTTTCGTGAATTTGTGCGAAATTTTCCTCTAGGAAATGCTTAGCTTTGCGTGAGAGGGTGTGTAATAGCTGATTCCTTCGACACACGTTAGTGTTGCCATGCTGTAATTAGGATTGAACTTCAACAACATAACAGTACAATGTACATAACGCCGAAGGCAACAGTAATAATCTATGATGTGAGGAACATTTGTTGTTGCTTCTAGGTCCTTTGAAGCAGAGTAAGAGTTTGTTTGTTTTGTAAAATTTAAACGAAGGCAAAATGATGGTAAAGCTCACTGGCTACGAATACATTCCATAGACGAATGTCAATGAAGAATGTATGTTTGCATGGTTAATAGATGATGGAGGTAAGGACTGGAATTGTTGACAGTATCTAATTATTCATACTCATGAAAAGACTTTGAAGGACTTCTTGACGAAAGCTGTCAAATAAGATGTGGGCAATGTTGTATACCTTTGAAATGAAAATCCAAAGGAAACCATCTTTGACTTATGTGCACAAGGACATTTGTATGTACATGTACTTATATACTTGTATACACATATATTCCTTTTTAACTGGAGTCTTGTAAATGGGTCCCGTTTGTCGGTTTATAGAATTTGTTAATAAAAAGTGATGCGGAAATGTTAAGCAACATAAATGAGACCTACATAAGTGCTATGGTAAGTGGTTTAAATAAATAGGGTTATCCCTGTATCCTAGTGGAGGAAATTTTTAATAATAGGAAGAATCACTTTGAACTTTTACTTTTGACGTGTGTTTTGATCTTATTCTGTAGATAAGGGATGAATCTGGTGTCAATATTTATGATGGGCACGGTTGTCGGAGAAGAACTGCCAGTTCGGATGTGGATAGCCTGCATTGACTTCAAGATCCACCTCCATAGAATTGTTAAAGTTGCCTAATTCTCTTGATGGAGCCTGTTCAATGATCAAGCAAAAAAGTACTGACCGCCAAAAAATGATAAGTTCAGTAACACACCGTTTTGAGTTTGCGTCAAGCTGTTTGTTTACTTTTTTGGTGTCACTTGGAAGTTTTATCTCTAGACCCATATGCCGAAAAATGCAAAACAAATTGCAAGCGGAAGACACTTAGAATTCCACAAGCCAAAGGGCTCCATAGATGAAATAACTGGTGGTGTCTGCTGCATTCAGCTTCTTGAGTTAGTCAACCAGCTCTCAGAGTTTCTAGAGAAGAGATGGTGGCGGACGAACAGAAATCGGATGTACAACAGGACTCATTACCGTACGGGTCTATAGACACAGGTGAGGTGGGCTGTTTTTTTTTATCCAAAGGTTGCCACAAAGCGCCTGTGCTTCCTGATGAGAGTTACTCATAGGGTAAGTTCTTCGGCAAAATAAAAAATATATTTCTGTTTGCGAAACAACCGACAGCTAATAGGAATGATACATATGTATATTGCGAACCCATGGAACTAGAAATGGCCACGATTTTCGGTAGCTTACGGAACATCAGGAAATCGTGAGAACCCTTACGAGTCAAATGCCCCTTAACTTCGCTCGACGTCTTACGCTGCAGTATCTTGTCCCGAAATATTTCGCAAGGCTGCATCAGAGATGTAGCCTCTGATGTACAAGATAAATAAAAGCTGGTAGTTGTAGAGGAACAGAAATCGTATATAGAGTGCTTCGAATGCGAACTGGAGCGCCTGATGGGTGAATTCTGCGAATATGAAAAAAACATTTTTATGGGCTGTTAGACGACGACGACAAATATTGCGTCAGGCAAAAGGAATCGTTCCACCTCATGTCGGTATTGTCTTTCGTCCGTTGACGATTGGAATCTTATTATTTTCTGGTCACCGCTGAAGTAAGGAGAACCTCTTATCTATGGAACTGTAGAAACACCAGTGCCCTGAACTTTGCACACAAAATATTTGATTTAAATTTATACGAAGACACGTCCAATTGAACTCTTCAGGTTGACCACGAAGAAAGCTATAAGGGCATTAAACAATTTTTCCTAGACCTCTGCGAGACTTTCCTATTGTTCATTCTGGCTCGAGGCTAAATTATTAGCATCTTCTACTTTACTAGATGTAACAACGGTGAGTCCTCATATTCATATCACCCCAGCAGAGACAAGCATCTGAACAGCTGGCTTCAACTTAAAATGTATTCGAAATTAAGTTGAATAACGGTATGCTTATAGATAATAAATAACGAGAGCCTGCGGAATCTTCTTCAAATCGTGAAAAAGTGCTTTCTTGAGTTCATTCACATATTAATAATTTTTAGTGCTGACATAGGCCTGTAGAATGCCGCATATCGAACGTCTTTTTTTAAGCATCGGTAAGATATTGTCCTCTTTGGGACTTATATGGTCTTAGTTTGAGCTGATCCTTCAATAATAGTTGCATGGTTGTATTTGATATCTTCAGCCCAGTACCAACAGCCCTCAAGTTCTACATCTTTACTCTCGTAGTATTGTGATAGGACGTCAAAGTAAGATACAGCTCTTCAATACTTACAAATATGATTTTGGGAATCGAGTTGACAGCGGAGTGATTTCTTACTTTTTGTAATGCCAATCCTAATCGCCTAGTAACTCCGGATATTTAGGCCACAGCATCAGTTGCTCGTCATCAAATGGGCTACATCTAGAGCTTAAACATCGAAATTATCCGTGTAGGCTGGAGGTTAACATTTTTTTTGGTGGAGATGTTAGCACAAGTACCCCTTAGTTCTACTACACAGATTACACACAGATTTGTAAAGAAATATTTTCTCTGGATACAGCGGCGATGCATAGAAGGACCAGAACTGCTCATGAGCTCTATGAGCGGAAGAGGAGAGACGAACACCGGCTTGCCAGGAGGAAGAAGAAAGAGCATGAGAAGCGCGCGGTCAAGGAAAGAATCGCAGTCGATGCTGAGGATTTGGAAAGGCCATTTCTGCAGACTGTATAACAACAATGACGGACCAAATACCGCTGTCAGGCAGAATCAACCTTTCAACTTGGACGATGATGACCAACAATTCCGTCCACCCGACCTGGATGAAGTGAACATAGCTATATCGAAGCCTAAGTCCAACAAAGCTGCTGGAGCATACCGCCTGACTGCCGATCTCTTCAAAGCGGCAGGCGATGTCTTGGTAAGGAGCATACACCAACTCATCTCTAAAATATGGTCGGATGAAAATATGCCCGATAAATGGAACCTCAGCATTATTTGTCCGATTCTCAAGAAACGAGACCCTCTGAGCTGCGCCAACTACAGAGGCATCAGTCTCCTTAACATCGCATATAAGATCTTATCTGCGTTATTGTACGAACGCCTGAAGCCGTTCGTCAACAATCTGATAGGTCCATATCAGTGTGGCTTCAGGCCAGGAAAGTCCACCATCGACCAAATATTCGCACTACGGCATATTTTGGAGAAGACCCATGAGCTTCAGATCGATACACACCGCCTATTCACCGATTTTAAGACCACGTTTGACAGCATCTATAGAGACGAGCAATGCAGAGCAATGTCTTGTTTCGGCATCCCTACCAAACTCGTCCGTCTATGCAGGATGACGATGGAGAATGCACGCTGCTCCATCAAGATCGGTAAAGATCTCACCGAGACCTATGATGTCCAGAAAGGATTTAGACAAGCCGATGCGCTGTCATGCGATTTTTTACACATCATACTTGTAAGAATAGTGGAAAATTCACGAGCAAACACAAGAGGCACTATGTTTCAAAAGTCCGTCCAACTACTCGCATACGCCGATAACATTGACATAATCGGGAGAAGGCAACGTGATGTCAGTGGCGCTTTCGCAAGTATTTAGATGAAAGTGGTGAAAATGGGCTTAGCGGTCAATTAAGGCAAGGCCATGTATATGCTGTCAAGCAAATAAGACAACCAACACCGACGACTCGGGCAGAACGTCACCCTCGACAGATATAACTTTGAGGTAGTTAAGGACTTTGTCTACCTAGGCTCTGCTATAAATAAAGACAACGACACCAGCGCTGAGATCAAGAGATTATCAAAAACGGATGAGGGTGTTCTTGGTTGCTTCGAGAGAAAAATTCTTCGGGCGATCTTCGGTCCCGTCTGCATTGATGGTGAGTGGAGGAGGAGATACAACTACTAACTGTATGGACTGTACAGCGACATGGACCTAGCCAGAAGAGTGAAGATCCAAAGACTGAGATGGCTGGGTCATGTAGAGCGCATGGACACCAATGCTCCGGTCCGAAAAGTCTTCGAATCCGCTCCCAAGGGATTGCGCAGTAGAGGAAGGCAACGACACAGGTCGCGCACGCAAGTGGAAGAGGACCTCAGCCAACTTAGCGTGTGAAACTGGATACTGAGGCCCAGGTCCACCCCGGACTGTAGCGCCACTTAAAGTAAGGATACAGGTGTTATCGTCTCAAATAGACGGATAGGCTTTCAAATTCTAACTGGACTGGGAAGGCATTACATTTTTTTGGCGATTTAAATTATGAGAACAGAGTGGTTTCTGGAAACACATCAATTATTGTTAAAATACAGTAATGGAGCAAAATAACTGGTGAATCTAAACATCTTTCCTTCAATTTTTGTAGACTTTCCAAAAAGTCTTACACATGCTCATGTATTTTAAGAGCAGGCGAATCCTCTCGAGTATTGAATTCCTAAAAAAAAGAAATGGATTCGGAGTATCAGCTTTGGAAATGGGGGTAGTACATAGGAGGTGTCCAAACGAGGATGGACGCAAAATTCTCGAATATATATTTAGATCTCTAGTAAAAGATAGAATGGCAATGTATTTCTTGGAGGAAGTGAAAAAGATAATGAGCCTCAAATTGCGGTAGAACGGTGGAAAGCAATTCGATGGGCTACTAAACTGGTGGTGTACTTGTATGCGGACTTAGAGTTGTGGATATTATAGAAACAACTCCCTCAGTTGGATCATGGAGCATCTAAATTTACATCACAAAATCGAATAATAGGGTCTGGACCATATTATGTTGATCTTAAGGTCAAAGGGCAAGACGAACAGTAGAAGACTCTGCTGTAATGAGGAAGACGATGGAATCTAATCAATAATAATAGCATTCTACATGAAACGCCTAGGAAACTCTGACGACATCTGCCTGCTTTCACACTGTGATGTTGAGTAAATGATCCACAAGGTAGGCTGACGACGGCATCGAAATGGGTATGGCAATGTTTTCAACTTTGAAACCGAGCACAATCTTTTCTATGTAACGATGATTAAGACCTTCTATATGGAGGAAGTACTAAGTGGGCAAAATAAGAGGTTTGTAGGATTTTGTGACCATTCATCTACTCTACATCATGACATTTTATTGCACAATAAGTAAATCGGTTTGGATAAGAACAGAGCGGGAACCAAATGACATCACAGGACTCCATGCAATACAAAGCTTAAACCAGCAGCTATGGAGTGGGTCGCTTTAAAAGACGCGATGCAGTGAAGTCAGCAAGATACCTGGGCAATTGAAGAGAATAGAAAAAAGGAAATACGAACTTTGAAATAGCAGTATTTTGCTCCAAGTATGGAGAAAATAGTTGAGCGTTATGTGTGAAATACTGCTTTGCGAATATACTGTGTATCTAAGTTGTCGCATGCCTACCAAAGTGGAAGACCCTGTGAGATTGCGAGAGAATGAAACGCACACTTGACAAGAGAGAGATAAGAATGGTATTTTGAAGGGTGCTTTTGACAGCACATCTTTTGATATGATGAAATATTCTAATCATCTCTTAAGCGCAGGCAGGCTCAGATAAAATGAGCCCTCAGTCAATCCTTTCAAACCTGAGATTGATTTCTTCTCCCTCTTCTGATTAATCTGGACTCATGTGCTATTAAGCCTTACTATAAGTTTTCCAAACAATGCTTAGGTTTTAACTTTGACGCCGGATCCCAGAATATGTCGAAAATCTCTAGTGCGCCGCCGGCTTTGTGTGTTTATTTTTTTTTGAAGATATGTGGCTTTTTTGGCTATTATCTACTGCATAGTGGCTTTCTTTGGTATAACGCACACTGAAATTTCGATGAATTTTCGAGCGGACAGTTCTTTAATTTGTTCTTATGGATATGTAGACTGATGCAATGGCAACGGAATTGTTAGAGCCCCAAAAGTAAAAAATCCACCTTAGACTGGTGGTTTTGACCAAAGTTTAAGTAAGAAGAACAATACGACGTTTGTGGCCGATTGGAGGGCGATGACATTGGATTTAATTGTTGTAATAGTTCGGAATACTTTTTCCTCTCTAAAAAGGAGAGCAGTCCTAGCATTCCTAGGCGCAACTAACGATTGTATTACATATTGTGAATTTGTAGCAACAGCTTAATCGAAGCCTTGTGACATAGCATTCTGGGACTCTTGCTATACGGCTGATGACGACACTTCATTGCAAGTACTTGGCGTTGTGTAGTGGTGGTAAAGTTTTACTCATCTTCAAATAACTACGAGATTCCAGAACATACAGAGGCAACAATGGACAAAAAAAAAAAACACTGTGGCGCTGGCAGCACGGTATGGGCCTTTGCCTAGCTTCTTGATACTCATTTGTACTGCTCATGTTGTCATTTTTGTCACATCTGAGTGGGGTCTACGGTTTATCGCCGAATCGGAACGGCACTCCTTAGAAGCTTTTTCGTAGGCAATTTTACTTTCGGGAGTTTGCCATTGCCCGCCGAAAGGGTGATGATTATTCGAAAAACTCTTGGTAATGTCGGGATCGAACCACGGACCCTCTGCGTGATAGTCCAATGAGCTAACCATCGCTCCATTGCCACCACCATCAGACTAGTTTTTTTTCGAAGTACTCTGTTCCGATGAAAAATTATGAGTCACAATAAAATGGGGAAGGCAACATGCTTTTAGATAAATTTAAAGAATTACGAAAGACATATTTAAGTAAAATATCTTTCGCTCTTAAAGCTCTTTAACACAAATTTTCAGGACTGTATATTTAGAACTACTTAAAGACATTCCATGTGCCCCAGCAATCGATAATTTCTACAGTACTTGTACTTTGGTACAAGGCTACGTGGAAATAGGTATTCTATATCCTATATCCATTCATTGAATTCCAATATCCATTGTAAGCGGATTTGGTCTCACCCCGAATTGAGTTCATTCTGTCTAATGTAATCACTAATTGACCTTAATACACACGTATCTCATTCTCCTTTGACGTTAGCCTCCTTGCAACAAAGAGTTCAAAGCTCTGCAGTTAAGTGAAATAGAATCCCACACGTACATCAGACAAAGCAAAACAACGTGCAGATATCAGTATCTCTTTGAATAGCATTACCGTTTTGGATACATTGTGGTACCACTTTCCTGACGTGCCTTAGTACGAGTACGAATATAGTTCGTAAGCTGCTATTGTGTTCATTCCTTCACAATTCAGAAGGAATCCTTTTTACCGACACTAAACTATGGCAAGGGTGAAACAGGAAAAAAGGACGTTTACCTTGTTTTTACTTGTCCCTGGGAAATGATTGTAATTACCGCTACTTTCATTCCCTATGCTCGAAAGATAATGAAACCATGCTTTGCTGTGGCATTTCCTAATTACTTCATTGGGTGTAGAGTCTTTGTATCTTAAGGATAAAGGGACCATTTGTAACACTTTGTCAGACTTGAGGTTTGGGTTAATGGGTTTTGGTTTTATGTTTTCTGATGTTCATCACTGTGCGCATTCCAGGTGAGCATATTTATTTAGTCCTTGAACCCTGTCACCGAGTGACCTCATTCGAATGAAAAATCGATATTTGATCTACAATAGTTTACGCTACTGCGAATTTTTCCATTCATAAGCTAATTTGTGCATTTGAAACATAGCACACTTCAAATAGTCGCACTTATTTATGAGTAAATTGCCAAATTCAATCTTCCCCTAGTTCAGATCAATGCATCCACAAACTATAAAATAATTAGTAATAGGAGTAATTGCGGTGTGTTAGGTAGTTAGCCTATAGGCGGCCACTCTGATTACGTTAAATGGAAACGTTCGCTCGAATTCAAATTAACATTTTCTCTGCTGCTATGAGTTTTATTGTTTTTTCCGTGGAACTTAGTCCCGCAGCTTAAATGGTGTTAGGCTCTGGGAGAAATAAGATTTTATAGCCCTTGTTTGGGCTGAAATTAATTGCTTTGCAATTCGAATACAACGATAAATGGTTAGACCAACAAAAAATGACGTTAATATTGGGGACCTGTTCAACTTTATGGAATAGATAAACAGGTTATGCAGCGTGAATTTGTTAAAATTCAATTTCTATTGCAGATTTAATGATGCCCCTTTGAATATGGTCGTTTGCGCTTACAATTTGAAATATTTAAATGGCTGGGGATCACGAATGAATTCAGTAATTAGAGAATAGAATAAAATTCATCTTTTGGGCTTTAAAAATGAGATAGTGCTTCGCGGATTCGGTGACAATTCCCAAGCAAGCGGCGCAGGATACTGTATATTTTATGTCCAGTGTACTAGGTGGGGTGAAAAGTAACCTCCTTGAATGCGCTGCTACTTCAAAAAAGGTTATGGTGCCTTGAATTCCGTTCATATTTAGGAAGACATGTCAAATTTCAGTGCGATAATGTCTTTAGTTTTATTTTGACAGCTGATTGTTGTTGACGTTTTCGGCATCATGTTGAGTACGGACAAAAACGATTTTCGTTCTTTCATAAAACATTATTTTTTGAGAGGCAAAACGGCGAAAGAAACAAAAGAAAAGTTGGATAAATATTATGGAGCTAATGCTCCGTCAGATTACACCGTCAAATATTGGTTTCGAGAGTCTTGTGGTGGCCGCAACTCCACTACCGATCAAGTCCGCAGCGGCAGGCCCTCCGATGCAGTTACAGAGGACAATGCCAAAAAAATACATGAAATGGTGTTGGCTGACCAGAAAGTGCATATAGGTAGCATATACCACAAAGATTAGTACTGAGCGCACACGCCATATTTTCGGCAATATTCTGCATATGAAAAAGTTATCCTGCCGCTGGGTGCCGCACATGCTCACTCCTGACCAAAAACACGAACGCGAGAGCACTTCGAAAGAGTGTTTGGAGATGCTGATGCGGAATCGGGCGGACTTTTGGGGTCGATTGGTAACTGTTGATGAAACCTGAATCCACTATTACACACCAGAGAATAGAATGAGTGCCCGGCAATGGACTGAAGCCACCACGAGTACTCCGAAGCGGCCGAGGGAGGCTTAATGGGTCGGAAAGGTTATGGCGTCGGTTTTCTGGGATTGTCATGACATACTCTTCGTGGACTACCTCGAAAAAGGAAAAACCATCAACAGCGAGTATTACTGTGCATTATTGAAGCGATTGAAGGCCGAAATCGCTACAAAACAGCCTCACATGAAGCGAAAAAAAATTTTGTTTTTGGAAGACAATGCGCCGGCGCATAAGAGCATCGCAACCACGGCTAAAATTAATGACTTACGGCTCCAATTGCTGTCGCATCCACCGTATTCGCGCGATTTGGCTCCCTCGGACTATTATCTCTTTCCAAACCTCAAAAGATGGCTCATCAATAAAAAAATTCAGCTCACGCGAGGAAATCATCGACGCCACGGAAGAGTATTTTGCAGACCTTCCGGAAAACTAACTAAGGTAAGAGTATTCTCTAAGCCTTCTTTGGAAAGGGCATCGGTGATTTTATTCCCTGTGATCTCATTATGATCTGGAAACCAGACAAGACTTAATGAAGCCTTGCATTTTGTGTCTCCAGAAAATATCATCGTCATCATCTTCAATCCGTTTTGGACTACTTCCTTTTCCAATTCGGATACTGGTCGAGAACGTTTCATTGTTGCACCGAGAAGGCCGATCCTGATTTTTTCCACAAGAGTAGCTCCGATATCATTGTATAAGACGAGAGACAAAGGAGAGTCGGCGCAATGTTTTGAGAGCTTGTTTCAATAGACATCTGATGCATATGCTGTAATTTGTTGTTGTTTCTTCACGGTGACAGGTAAATGGCTTGCTGATAGCTCTTTGCACTACCAGAAGCTGACAGCACCTGATAGGCACAACAATAATTTCGACGAATCGATATTACGACAGGTTGCATATAAATTGTTGTCGTGCTCAAGGGTCAAAACAATGGAGTTTGAATCAATCAATATATCACACAAGGGGCCCACATCCAAAAGTCAGAATTTATCAACGCCGTTCCTTATATATACTTGTTCTCCACCGAGTATAATCTACGGCCAGTCTGTAGCGCATCTATTGCGACGCAACCTCAAGAGGCACGCGCAAAAGGTAATGGATGCCTTCTAGGCTATCCGTGGCCCTAAAATCGACAAATAGGTAGATGGTGTGGACTTAAAATTCGAGGGCCATAAAAAA
Source organism: Volucella inflata (assembly GCA_928272305.1). Taxonomy (NCBI): domain Eukaryota; kingdom Metazoa; phylum Arthropoda; class Insecta; order Diptera; family Syrphidae; genus Volucella; species Volucella inflata. The sequence continues at coordinate 72,222,560 of OV743719.1, forward strand.
TGGAAGGCTTCGTGCTCTTGGAAGAATCAGCTGATTAAAAAAAGGTTATTTACGGTTACATAATGATGCACAGAAGATCTTTTAGGCGATGTTGAGCATGTTAGTACTTCTTCCGTCGATGCAGACTAGAGGGTTACCTTGTTTGTTTTGATATATATTTTCACTTTTATGTGGTTGAATGGGTGCAACTTGGTTCTTTCTTATTCCCAACAATTACAGCTAATCTAATGCTAGATTTGCCTGGCAATACCTTCTGTTTCCGATCGTATTTCCTCCCTACACATCTAGTTTTTCTCATTATTTTCTCCTTTGACTTTCTTCTGAGAAGCTAGTGCTCGACTTGAACTTTCTTTCCATAAAGTTTACGTAACGTAAGTCTCACGTTGTTGCAGTTGTTCGGCGAAGCTTAGCTATTTTGCAACTATTCTCCGGGACACGATGATGGCGGCGCATGAAGACAAGCAATATTAAGGGATCCCATGGTAGGGAAGGGCCCTTACCGATTCCAGCAAAAGTAGCCTTTCGACGTCTGACTTTTATTCAATATTTTTTCTTCACGGTATATTATCGAGGAACGCACAAAATAGTCATTTGCGTTAAAGCATGGCGTGCATGTAAGATTGATGTAAGTAAACTTAGCACTGATGTTAATTGTGACGAGGCCCACGTTCACTTGTTTGAAGATAAAGACTTCTCTACTTACAATATTTTGGTTACAATCATTTTAGAAAATGTAATAGGCGATGGCTATGGCGCGATAGTTAGCTCATTGGACTATCACGCAGACAGGCTGGGCTCGATTCCTGGCTGGGTTATCAACAATTTTTCAAATCGCCATCACCCTTTCGGCGGGCAATGGTAAACTCCCGAAAGTAAAATTGCCTACGAAAGAGCTTCTAAGGAGTGCCGTTCGGACTCGGCGATAAACCGTAGGCCCCGCTCAGATGTGACTAAAATGACAACATGAGCAACACAAATGAGTGTCAAGAAGCTAGGCCATGGCCCATACCATTAATAGTTTTATATCCTTGTTATACTCGACCCATTTCATTGGAATTTTTGAATGCTAGATCGATCACCTGTGTAGCAGCGTAGGCCCTAAATGAGTTGCTTGATTTTGTCTGTGGTCTGCTAAGAGGCCTTACATCCCAAGTGCAGTGCCAAGAATCATTTGTCTTTTTCGAGTCGCATGAGAATTCAACTGCGTTATCATTCGTTTTTAGGGGCTGTGGTTATTTCGTATTCAAGCTGTCTTTTCATTCCGTCGCTGAGTTGATTCGACGTGCAACCCACAACCTCAATCTCGAAAAGCTTTACAGCACCCATTTGACACAAATTTTACCGGTGTAAGTAGCCCTGTATAAGGTAACGAGGGCCACCTTAACCCAATTCAAGCTCCTCTGCCATCATCTTCATTTTACCATCTCTAACTGACTATGAAGTCCCTTTGGTGCCTGAAATTTGAATCAGTTAAAGTATCCCTGAAAGAGTATCACCAGGTCAATAGGCTGGATTCAGGCAAATCTGGAGCTATTATTTGATAAGTTTTTCCACTGACTCCTCAAAAGTTGAGTCTGGACTCGCGCCTGCACTTTAAACACATATATTCAAATGATTTTTAAAGTCTTAAATCGAAATCCATATGACTGAAGAATTGGTTACAATGCTAAGAACAAGACCTTCTTCAAATTTCCTGCAGACAACTCTCATCCTTCTCTGTCATGTTATAACAAAAATCCACAATTTTTCCATCCTCGTTTACCATTGGATCACATCTGATTTCGAGTAGCATCTTTATTTAATAATAAATCGCTACGAGCAACTAGTTAGATACATTAGGAAGGAAAATCGAAAAACTTTCTCTTCGTCTTCATTTCCCCATTTCCATATTTCAAAATACAATTAGACTTAACGAAGCGTTTCGAATTTGCTACCAGAAAAAAACTTTCCAGACAGATTTGCACCACAATGCCACAGCAGAGGAGTCCTCCCTCGGTTTCATTTTATCTGTTTCCGATGCTACATCCATACTATTGTCTGTTAAAAGTTTAAGCTCCTTATTTTGAAGTGCATGAGTGGAGTGAGGTTTTATCGCTGTTCTTAATAAAGTTTTGAAATGTTGTGATACATTAGTGCGGAGATCTTATATTTATTGATGAACACTCCGTACGAACTAAACTTCAATTTCTGAGTACAATCATATTTGGTATGCACAGGTCTGGGTAAGAGGTAATTTAAGATGTATCAGAGGTAAAGTAGGTGAAAGTTGTCTTGAGGATTTAGTTGATTATCGATCAATACTGACAAGCACCGATTTATGTGCTACAGAAGGATTCGAGTTGTTCGCACTTTTCACTGGATTGAAACTAATTTGGAATTTTTTGTTTTTTTTTGTCTAGTCTTGTGTCTGACACCAGTTATCATGGATTGAGTTCTAAGCTTAAACGGACCCATGTCGAACGTCATTGATATATTTTTTCTTAGATCTTACAATAATCTTTTCCGTTTTTGGAGTTTAAATACTATGGTGACCTAAGTTAGTGTAGTGCGACTGCCCACAAAGCATCGTTGCCTAATCCGTCCACAGGGAGGAAATTTTCTTTGTATTGCCTGGAAATTGAACCCAGATAACTTGCCGAGAAGCCGGCAAACTTAACCACTCCTATACCCACAGCCGTTGGGGATTTTTGATAGCTTTTGAGGAGTCATTATACTTTATAAATTAAACTCAGGTAAATTCTTAACACAGATGGTATGACACTTGTACTTAGTTCACTGAAAAAGAGAAGCAGGGGGGAATATATTTTAGAAGATACTGGGTTACCAAACGAGGGTAAGGCTTAATTGGAAGTCCAGGATATTGAGAAAAATAGATATTGTCTGACAGGTTTTAGGGCTGTAGTAGCTGACTTACTAACTTTCATTACCACTTGGCTATCTATGAAGATAGCAGTGTTTTGATCCTGTGGCAGCGCAGTAAAACGCAAACCCTTTTTATCGTAAAAAGAACTGCCGAAAGATGCTGGCATAATCTGCCAGATGAAAGGACAGTGGCACTCGCGATTTCTCCAAAGAAATTTTATGGGCCGCTATCATAGCTCATTCTTAATCAATCAGTGAAGATTGTTTACTTGTAATTTGTAACCATTTTTCTATTCTTCTCTAGTTGTGAATATTTTTGAAATTTTTTCGATGAAAATTTAGGGAGCGTATGCTGTAATCAGTGGGAGAAGCCACCAATTCGCTTGGTAGCGTCTATAAAATCTTACAGCAGTCGGATTTACTGAGCCGGACTTCACTGCACTTTGCTGTATATTTTATAAATAAGTCAACAAGTAGCAGCTGTAGAGTGATGGTTATTGTATCAGACGGACATGTCCTCATTTCCTCTAAGTTGTGTTCGTGTTATGTTTCTCATTTTACATAACCGACGGGTCGCCATCATAGATTAGAATCGGACGTTCTGCTGCAGCTCACTTTCATCAATTTGCTCGTTCAGCAACCAATTCTGTACTACAGGTGGTCTTCCGTTGAAATATGTGTACACATACATACGAGGGCGGGTCAATAAGTCCGTGACTTTTTGAATTTCTGACCTCTTTACTGAAACAGCAACACTGCTCCTGTCAACAGGCATCTGTCAGTTGACTCCTGTCAAAATTTAAACTTGCTGCGTCAGTTAGTTTGTGTTTGACAGCTACTTTTATCAGACTACTCATTAATTTGAGGAGAAAATGGAAAAAAGTGAATTTCGTGTGCTTATTAAGCATTATTTCTTGCGAAAAAAAACCATTACCGAGACCAAGGCTAAGCTTGATAAATACTATGGGGACTCTGCACCATCGATTTCAATGGTAAAAAAGTGGTTTACTGAATTTCGTTGTGGCCGTACAAGCACTGAAGATGCCGAACGTCCTGGACGCCCAGTTGAGGTCTCTACACCCGAAACAATCGAAAAAATTCACGATATGGTGCTGGCCGACCGAAGATTGAAAGTGCGAGAGATTGTGGAAGCCGTAGGGATCTCGCATGGCTCAGTGGTTTCAATTTTGAATGATCACTTGGGCATCAGAAAGCTTTCCGCAAGATGGGTGCCGCGTTTGCTCACAGTCGACCACAAACACATGTGCAGTTGCCATGGCAAAAATCCATGAATTGGGCTATGAATTGCTCCCTCATCCACCCTATTCTCCAGATTTGGCTCCGAGCGACTACTTCTTGTTCCCAAACCTGAAGAAATGGCTTGGTGGAAAAAGATTTGACTCCAATGATGAAGTCATCTCGCAAACAAAGGCCTATTTTGAGGACCTCGACAAATCATTTTTTTTGGAAGGGATAAAAAAATTGGAAAAGCGTTGGACAAAGTGTATAGAGCTCAAGGGAGATTACGTTGAAAAATAAAATTATTTTTTTATCAAAAAATCTGTCTTTTAATCCAAAAGTCACGGACTTATTGACCCGCCCTCGTATGTTGGCTTTTATCAATTCTGTGCTCTAAAGGTGCTTCTAAACGATCATGGACATATTTTTATGCCAAACCAGTAGATAAAATATTTCACTTAAGCTAACAGATACTTTGCTTAAAATAAGTTATATTTATGAAATAAAATGAAATTGAGCTTTGAAAGCTTTCTAGGACATTTCCCCTCTAGTCACGTTGGTGAAATTCAAAGTGAAAAAGTTAAGAGTATCAAAGTTAGAACTAAGAGACAGCACTGCCTGTGCATGTGTTGAAAAATCGTTGTTTGTGTCTTAAAATGTGTTTTGGCCTAATGACCTTGATGCAAATCAAAACTACTTAAAGGGATGTTTGGTGTTTAAGAACATCAAAATTATTTCTTTTAAATAAAATCTGATTTTGCATTTATTTGTATAAAGAACAGAGTGAACTAACGCGATTTAAACAAATGTAACGGCAGAGATTTTTTGAAATAAGACCGCTATATATGTACATACGCAGGTTGTAGTGTTGTTCATAAACAATAGCTTGAGTAAGAACTGACTTGCATGATACCAGAAGGGAGTCATCTATACTCATGAGAAAGGGGTCTTAGGTGACGATTTCGCTTGTTCCCAAATCCGTTGGGGTAAAGTGAGGCTTCTCGCTAAATTGATCGATTAAGACCCGGGTCAAACCATGACAGCTTATTTACCTTACACTAATATGACTTCAAAGCTATGGCAAAAGTACAGGGTCATGAAATGATTAGATTTGTTAAAAATGTTGCAAATATACACCTAGAAACTAAGTTCTTTATCGCATAAAACACTTAAAACGCATCGGGTTTGGCATTTGTTGGCACCAAAATACTTATTTGGTTAACCTAGTCGTATTCAAATCATGCTGTTATACTTGGGATATAGAAGGAACGAAGAATGCGATGTGCTTAAAGATATATCATATCATCTGCGTAGATAAAAGTGCGAGATTTTTTGTAAACGAAATTTGCATCATTTATTGTCAATATATCTAAATATGAGGGGGCCTAGGTGACTTTCTTGAGGTAATTCAGAGATTAATGGAACCTGAAATAGAAGTTTTAAAACATTTTTCAATTGGGATCACATCTACAAAATAAACCCTGGTTGGAAGAAGAGAGCTTTAAGCTTGAGAAAGATTATTTTGTATGACTTTGTTAAAATTTCTAGTCATCAAATATATTTCTTTTCCGTCTTGAAACACGTACAGAGAGAACCGATTTTTGTCTAGTTGGTTGTTTTAGATCTTCGTTTCAAGAAGCCGTGCTGATTAGGATAGTAGAGAGGTTTCATTGCAGTAAATAGATTAAAAAATAACCAGGAACTTCAAATTTAAATCTGTCGTTACTTTTGAAGCCACATATGACAACGTGTATGGAGAGGACCTATATAGGACCACGCTCAGTTTTGACATCTTTCCAAGCTCGTCCATGAATGAAGATGACTAGGTAGAAAAGTCGGTAATGATACCACCTATCCTTTTGATGTCAGAAAAATATTTTATGGTGGTGCCGAACTGTAATAGCTTTAACATCGTGTCCAATTGAAGTTTGAAAATTTCGCAGGTCAGTACCATAGGTAAACTGTTTATTAAGCTTGTAAAACTACAATCTGCGAGCTATCCCTGGAGTTATTGCGGTTATTGAAGCGAAGTATGTGTTTGCTGGTAAATGAAACTCCCGACAAGAAAGGACACTCAATGCAACGCAGTACATATGTGGAGAAATTCTTTAGAGATAATGTTAAAAATTTTCAGAGACACCATGTGCCCTTGTCTCTTAGTAGTGTGAGATTCTTACTCACTTAACAACTGCTATAGCCCGCAACTAGATGCAGCTGGTCTTATTGCGCTATATAGAACAGTTTCGTTCTTTGTAGTCGGCATCAAGGTCTGTCTCGTCCGGAATCTGGAGTATACGTAAAGTTTTTTTTTTTTATAATTAGCGAGCGCTCAAGGGATTGGACACAGCAGGGGCGATGGAACGTTAGTGAGGAAAGAAAGAGAGGTACGATGTACTTGAATGTTCGGAGGTTATAATGACTAGCTGTTTCAATGTCCATGAAGATGAATTAGGATTTTTGAACAAAGTTCGTTATTTCGCCATCGACGGTAGTTACTCCAATGTCTCTGTGGATATTATCTACTGTTTCTGATATACCACGGGCCATTTACTATTATTCTCTGGACCTGAGACTTCAATTTGAGCTTCGCATCTACTCGTAGTGTCATTCCTAGATACTTTGTTTCGTTTGTTATGGTATTTGTACCGAGTTAATGAAAATAAGAAAGTTGTTAATTTTTTTTTAGGTAAAGTTAACATGTGTTGATTTGGTTTCATTAAGAGCAATTTGCCAAATCTTTATCCACTCGCAAATTTTGTCAAAAGCTCTCTGGAGCTGTACATTTGCTAACTCGACTGATTTATCTGTTGTTAATATAGCCGTATCGTCCGCGATTGTAGCAGCACCTTCTTTTTGTGGTATACCTCTTGTGTAAAGAACAAAACCGGACCAAGAACACTTCCTTGTGTTAATCCGGCAGCGATTTTTTAAACTCAGAGTATTCCGATCAATCTAAGATTCTAAAATTTCAAATGATTATTTTGGAAGAACGTGTCGTAACTTACATTTTAGGCCTTCATGTCATACCTTATCGAAGGCTTGAGCGACATACAGAAAAGAGCTAGAACAAACCTTTATCTCCTCTACTTAATTTTATTCTGAAGCCGAATTGGTGGTCAGGAATCAAACGTCTTTCTACAATAACCAGTTGTAGGTGCTTTAACAGAAATATTTCAAATACCTTAGATTATAGATACTATCGGTAAGAGCGATATCGATCCGTACGATTTTTTATCGCGTAAGGGCGGCAGTTATAATGTGCATAAGCTTTCTTTGGCAAATCCTTGAGGATCTGTCCGGTTATTAAATCATATCTAGGGGCCTTGTTATTTTTAAGATCTTTTATTGCTTGACAATATTCGACCAACGACACGCTCTTTATTTCAAAGCTGCCAAGTTGCATAATCGTACCATTAATGTCTTTTATTAGTGTTTGTCCGACAAATGGTTTAAACGTTTCTTCAATGTGCTCGGCAAATAAGTCCAGCCTCTCTTTGTCTTCTTTTGTCCACTCGCCATTGTTTTTTTTTATCGGTAGCGATTGCATTTTTGGATTTTTAATCCCTCTGATAGCTTTGCATAGTGAATAATTATAAGTTTTTTGGGCAGTCAGGCCTTCAAGATACATGGAGATCTTTCGATTTTTCAAACCTTTAATTGCTTTCTTGAGCTCATTACACAGGTGGTTTAATTAAGTTTTGTGCTGGGGAGCTCGGTATTGTTTCCGTCTTTTGCGTGCTCTCCTCTTTTGTCGTATCAGTTCTTTTAGCTTCGCTATATGCGATTTCGTGTAATAACTCCAACTGCGTTCGGAGAAGTTTTTGATCCTCGAACTAAATTTGAATTGATGACAAGGTTACGCAATGCTTTAAACATATGCAGGTAAGGGGTGTTTGTTTAACCCAGTACTTACTTCAGACAATTATTTACTATACGAGTAAATCAAACCAATTATCAGATTGAGAACTGTCAGTGTCGTTTTTGTTCATTAGTCTATTCAACTTTATTGTTATGACAACATTTTCTCTCAAAGGCAGTGGCATCGAAAAGCATAAGATAAAATTGCATCTGTTCAGAAGATTGTTGAAGAAGATCCAAATTTATCGACTTTACGTCATTGGCAACAGCTTGGTTTGTGACGGTTCGCTTTATGGAAAATTGTACGCAAAGATTTTGGTTTGAGGGCTTACAAGGCCCATCTCTTGTAACGGAATTAAACCAGCTCTTTTATAAAAAAATTCAGCGATGAGGCTTATTTTTTGCTCACTGGGTACGTCAATAACCAAAATTGTCACATTTGGAGCAGATATATCGGGTTTTCCAATTTGACAACTTTGAATTTAATTTGTGAACGGACTCTTTCACTAATCATCAAACTGTCACTGTCAATTTATTCAGTAAACTCAACATTTTCATCATAGTAAAGTACACGAACGAGCAACGTCTGCAAATTATAAAAATTTTCTACCGAAATTCGATGTCGGTGACTGCAACTTTTAGAGCCTTAATTTCAATTTTCGGTCGTAATTCTCGCCATAGTAGAGAGGCAATAACAAGTTTAGTGTAAAAATTTTAATCTACATTTTCGTTGTGTGATATTGCCGTGGCAGTGAGACAACGGGTTGGTTGAAGTGTCGAAAATTTCGCTGCCGTTCAGGCGCCCGTAGCAAACTATCCAAATCAGTCAATTCCACGGCGTTCTCAAGAATTGGGCATCGCTCAGACCACATTATCGCGTTATCGCGCCATGATCACCGATTATTTTTGGCCCGAATTGGAAGATATGGACTTGGACGACATGTGGTATCAACAGGATGGTGCCACAAGCCACACAGCACACGTTACAATCGATTTATTGAAGAGTAAGTATGGTGAGCGTGTTATCTCAGGAAATGGGCCAGTCGATTGGCCGCCTCGTTCGTGCGATTTAACGCCGCTGAACTATTTTCTGTGGGGCTACGTTAAGTCATTGGTTTATGCCAACAAGCCGACGACGTTGCAAGAGCTCAGAGCCAATATTGAACGCGAAATAGCGGAAGTTTCGGCCGAAATGTGTGGCCGAGTCGTTGAGAATTGGGTCCAAAGAATCGACCGGTGCAAACGAATCGGCGGTGGCCATATGAACGAAGTCGAGTTCCATTCATAAATGTTTTGATTGTACTTCAAGTCGATAATAAAGTTTTTGAAATATCTCAAATGGTTTGCGTTTTATTTAAAAAAAAAAGTTGTCAAGTTCCTGTTGAAAAACCCTTTATTTTATATGAGATTATCGAAATATTGTTTCATCCCGAAAAATAGGCAGTTTTGTGTGGTCTGTAGGCTGCTGGAGCCATTGGACCAAATTTAAAGCTAATCAGTGACGAGGACGATATTTCTGTCAAAATCCGGACCTTTTACCATCTTCGAAAGAGCCCAAGCATAGTGTGATGAGCTCTATTATTATTATCAGCCAAACTATTTTCGAGCACATGGTCCAACGGAATGACCAACAAAAGAATCAAAATACAGCTGGTGCGCGGGGCAATCAATATCCAGTACTTATGCATCAAAGACCACTTGTTTCGACATATAATGTGGCCTTGAGGGAGCAGATCATGACATGCCTATCAAGAGGCATCCGTGTGTCTTAAGTGGAGCCAGGGGTACTAAAAAGACCATTCCTTAGAATCTGATAAAAGTAGCAGTGATATATTTTCGTAGAGGCCTATCAGCCAATTAACAGATACATTGTCCTTTAATAGGCATGCAAATCCAAATGACCCACTTTGGTGACAAGCTTTATTTCTTGCTGAAGTACCTAGGTGGTTTTCTACGTGACATGTATAGTCCAAAGAAGTTTGCAATGAAAGATAAAACCCTCCAAAAGTGTATAACGATAACTGAAAACGAGCCAGACGAGTCAAATAATTATTTCTCTTGGAGAAGGTTGTCTGGCTCCTAATTAATTCACTTTACATAACAATCTTCGACTTATGGTCAACCAATTAATTTTGTTCCATTTTTTCACTTCATTCATACAAATTACAGACACGTACACTTTCTGTAAAATTAGTATTCCCTCAAAATGGTAAAAGAAAAATCCACATTTCTTTACATTATGCATTCCATTTTCGCGAAAATCTGAACATAAATTTGCTCACTTAATTTTAAGTAAAATTACTTCGTCTACTCATGAAATATGCATTAGTGTATTTTTTTTTTTGTTCAAGGAAGAGGAAATAAGAAAGTAATGCATCGTCTGCTCTAGTGCAGCAGAATAGAAGCATAAAATCTTTATTGCGCTTAATATGATGAAGTGGAATTCGTCACCATAATTCTAAGCAATCTAGCCGACAAGGATAAAGTTAGTTCACAATGAAATGAGGATTTATGCGCATTTTCATTTCACACAATTCATTCAAGAGTAAGTTGAGGAAAGTCAAAAGTACTCGTAGAAAGACAATGACATGAACTCTTGCTGTCTTTGATTTCGTTATTAATTCATACAAAAGGAAGCATTGTCTTGTGCTCAACAAAGGCGTCTCTCCTCTCTTGGAGTCCTTACGGGTTTTGCAACTGAGAATGGAACTACTTTGGTTGAAATAAAAAATAAATTAAAAAATAAACCATTTTCAAGGGGAGAAATTATTTACTTTGAAACAGATGATGAGCAATTTTGGCGGAATAACAGCTTCGAAACAAATGTGTTTAAAAAAAAATGTTAAGATACATGCGAAGCAGTGGCGTAGCGTGGGTTGGGGCCGCCCGGGCAAACCCAATTTATGCCGCCCCTATTAATTTTTTCACACAATAAAAAAAAACATACCTTTGTCTACGGTTTCAACCAGTTAAACCTACACATTTCTCTTCAAAATTTTGTCAACTTCTGTTCGTACTACTTTCTAGCAAGTGAAGCAGAAATGAAGCCGCATATTAAAAATTTTCTTATATTGGTTACTTTCCGATTTCCCAATCTCTAAGCGGGTAGAAATTACTTGCCTCAGGATATCAAATAAACAACGGTAATTCCTATTAAACTTTAATTATCTAAATTAAAATTCTTCAGAAAAACGGGATTCGATTATATTTTGTTCCAAATTCCATTTATTTATTTTTTTTTTTCGGTTTTTGAAAATTTAAATTAATTACATTAAATTATTTTTGTTAATTAATAAATTGAATTCAATAATAAATAAATAAATAATTTCGTAATTAAAATTTGTTTATAAAATAATTTTTAAATTAAATTAAATTAAATTAAGTTTTAAGTAAAAGGGTAAATGCAGGTACATATGTAATTCATTTGTTTTTATTTAAAAGAATTTTTTTTATTTATTTACAGAAAACTTCTTTAATACTTTATTTTCCGTCTTTTCGTTAAGGTAAAATCTCTTATTATTGTTTCAGTATCGATGGTCTCCGTGATTTCCTGCTTTATAGCCATTATACCCAGATAAGAAAGCCTTAGGGTGCTAATTGTGAACCTTTAATATTTTTTAACAAGCTACACTTATGAGAAACTCCTCTCACAGACGTCATTACTTATTGTAATTGTGAGAAAAAGGGGAAGCATTATTGTTATGTTAGGCAGACTAACTTCCAGTCTAAACTGTTATATATATTTTAAAAGTTCGAGTTGGCTTTTATTGGCGAGTTCATTTGTTTTGCCTGTAGAAGATATAATTGCTCTTAACTGTACGAGTTCGACCTTATCCTTATCAATGTCATTCTAAGGAGGTGAAACATCAGAATCACTTTCATAGTTGGTATCTAAGAGTTTGGCTGGGGTGAGAAAGTCGAACTATGTCGCCAAATTTCGTAACTGTTGAAATCTTTGCTGTATCTCAGCACTGACCATGTCAAAGGAAGAAAATAATTTTTGTCGCAGTTTATTTTCATAGGCTAAGGCATAGGATAAGGCAGCATCTATATTTCCGTTACCAAAAATTCTCCTGGGACGTTCCATTAAAATTCCAAGTTTTTGACATACATTTTTAGCATAAGTAAAAGCACCGTAACATGCCACGGAAACAAACCCCGAACCGAAGCCTGTAGAGATGAACAAGGGAACATCGTAGTAGAATCGCAATCAATGCTGAGATTCCACTACTACTACATACTTTCTGATTTTCAATTTTAAGATTAAGCAAAACTATCAAACATTATGGAATAATGTTTGGCCTTTTTAACTTGACAGAAAATTTGTTGACGGAATTTATCTTATATATAAGTGATAGCCCTTCCACCCATTTTTATTCGTAAAATGTGTTCTCGCACTGGATCGTAATTTGCGATTAGGTGCAGCAGCTCTAAAAATTTTCTCCTATTTGTACTGGTAATTTCTTCTATGTGGCCACGAAGAGTCAAATTCTGTTTGAATTTAATAAAATCGACCATTCTAGTAAGAATTTCCTGCCATTTTTTTCGTTTCTTTGGCTACGATATTTTCCTGTCTTTTATCAATTGTCTCTCCTGTTCGATGCCTATCTTTTTACTCCTTCCATTTTCAAAGATTTTTTTTGTGTTGGGGACTTGATTCAAGCCTGGCTACTTTGGGACTTAGTTTTGGCCGGTTATTAAAACCATCATATGAGCAAAACTGTGATGCGTTGTTTTTGTCTGGAATTTCAAACAAACGGCAACAAAAGCAAAATTATGACGATTTAGAAGGAGAATAAGCCATCCTGGAACGTAATACTTTTTCGCTGTTAGGTAACTTGCGATAAAACCATTCTTTCGTTAGCAACCTCGTCGTTCCTGTCGGTTCAGCAGAAACCATGTCGCTTACATGTTGCACTACTTCTGGACCGCGTTGCAGAAGTAGCAACCTCATATTTTCATCTATTTTATTAGGCCACTTTTTCATATCATCGAAATTTTTAGCTGATTCCAATGCTTTATCAGTCTCAGTGTCAGAATCAGAGACAGAGCCGGAGTCAGAGCCGGAGTCGGACTATTGAAAACTATTTTGAAAATATCGTTACGGATTGAGAAGTTGTAGGAATCTGTTCAGGTACAGCAACATTTGTATTTCCAATAGAAGGACGTGATGCTGAAGGTGACATATGTAACAGAATATCTTTGTTGAGTTTTCGTATTACTTTAGAATCTGAATCGTCAACAGTTAAAATATGTGTTGGAGATCTTACACTTGATGAAGAGGCTAAATTTTCAGAAATATGAAGTTGCATATATTTAAACATGGACCCTTGGTTTTTCTTAATTCCGCTCCAAATTGCCGTCCCTAGCAAAATGTCGCCCGGGGCCTGTGCCACCCGGAGCCTGTGCTCCCCTTGTCCCTTCGTAGAAAAACAAAAGCCAATCCTTATTTATTTCATTTCGATATTCTACAAAATAAAGCATTCAATGTATAATCCTTTTATGTTTCCTTACATGGAAAATACTTCAGGTTAAGAACGTAAAGCAAAGTGCATGCCCCCAAAATGGAACACCTCTCTATTAGATGAGGCATAGCGAATTGGAGGGCTAAAGAACTAACTTTTTTACAAGCGCGCCTTAAATAACTGCAGGTGCAGACTGAAAGCATTTTGTTTAAAGGTTCTTCCTTGAATTCTGTGGAAATTTCAATTAATATTATTGTTCTCGAAGGCCTCAATTGAAACATAATCATAGCTTTAGACGTAAGCTTCTAGCATGATAATACTACTTAGCACTCCCACATGGTGTCAACATACCATTAATTGAAATAGATTGTTGGGTGGCTTCGACTGGTCACTGAAAGAGGTTGTTAAAGAATCTTAATAGCTTCTTGTCACAGTGTGAAAATGTCATGTGCCAGGGCATTATATATGTATGTTATGCCGGAAATGTGAAAAAATTCTAAAAAAAATACATAGGTTCTCCAATCAACTTGCCTTGAAGGGAGAAATTTTTGAATCGTACTCATATTTCACTTATTAATGAGTTCCATGATAAATTGTTTTATTGAATCCAGCGGGTATATCGACCATTGAATGTGGGTGGTGTTGTTTTGAAAACACATTTATTTTGTGTATTTCCGGATTCGTTTCTTTCCGAAGAATTACCACCATGCAAGCCTTTTATATTTGAACATGGCGAACCCCCGAAAGATTGGGTATTTTTGCAGCCAGTTACTTAACCAATAGTTACTGATTTCTGACGATGTTATATGCAGTCTGGTGGTTGGATACTGTAGAAATAGAGTAGCCACTGCGATATGTTCATCTGGCGATATCCAGTGTTGCAACTATCTACTACACATCAATTGTGCTTATAATACCTCCACGTGGTAACCGCCGGTTACTGGTCAATGTCCATCCAGACTGGACCTGCTAAACTTATAAGTACTAGTGATGACGAAAGTAGCAGCACTATTAAAGTGATAGCGGATGAATTCCACAGATAGAATCAACGGTGGAAAAAACCTGAAACAAATGAGACCTTATTCGGGCTACTCATGCATTGGAAAACTTTGTTACAGAATTTTCCCCGATTTAATAAAAAAATCAATATTTCCGATTGTCGCGCTTAATTTAAAAAAAAGCTTTCGAACCACACAGATGGTGGTTTGAATTCGTGTGACGATCTGTCACTTGTGTTCAGGGATGATAAAGAAAAATGCCCTGGGGAAATTCGCACTGGCATCAAATTGTTTGCTGCACCTATCGGCTGCTCGCTGGGCTGGGTTCAGGAAAGTACTTATAATGGAAATTTTGCTGTAAAAGAATTTAGTTAAAATAAAAACCTATCTCTATGAATTGAACAAGGGGTACTTACTACTACCTCCCCTGTCAGTCTTCAATTCGTTCTTGTTTCCTCCTCAATTCCTGCTTTTTCCAAACTTTTAATCGTCCTTCGCTTTTTCCTTTTTTTCTTCCTAATCTCCTTTTGCATAATTAATTAATATTTTTTTTTTCTTGTAAACTTTTTGATGGTCAACTAAGAAGTTGTTAACCCTATCCCATAGCTATAAGCTCGGACCGTAGCTCTCACACATACACATCTCCATTCACTCCCCGTTCAGACGGGTGCAACGGGCCAATTTTGACTTTTGTGTGCACCACTCCGCAAATTTGCTGAAGTGTGCCACCGTTTTTTGGACCACCGTTGCCGTCCCTCTTTCAAGATTGGGATTTCCCTTTGGCCCGAGCGAATATTTTCCCACAACATTGGTGCATTCAGCACCAATGCAACACCAGGCCCTCACAAAATATGCAAAAAAAAAAAAGGAAAAATGTAATTTGCCAACAATATATGGGTTAACCGAGTTCATACTTCCTGATCATTATCCGTTTGTAATAATGATCCGATGGGGTGAAGTGAAGGCGAAACGAGGAATTACTACGACGGGCCTTTGTGGAGGGAGTTCTACTTTTGGAACGCTGCCCTAGTTTCGATAGTGTGGGGTATGCAGATAGGGGTTCAGTCTTTACAGAGCTGTTCCTTTTACAAATGTTTTTTTTTTTTTTTGTACACAGGATTGCGGTGGGTGACTGTACGTCACCAAGTAGAGCGTCGGTGATATCAGTTATACGCAGGGGGTTCCAGACCGTCCGTCTGGCTCCAGACGTAGAGGGTTTGGGTGGAAGTCTCTCACGGAGACTCCTGTCTCTTCTTCTCGTGCAGAAGCAGAAAGACAGAGTTCAAGAACCCACCAATCCTTCCCGCTGATATACTTCTCCAAGGAAACAACGGACATAAGTGAACGGGTGGGGCAAAAAGTGGATCGGGCAGGAAAGACAGTGATGGAGCGGAGATGCCTTCTAAGCCTAAGGAAACTACCCGATTGGAAAGATAACACAACACAAGGGCAAGAGCCGACGACTTTCTGTATGGCTCTTGTTCACTAAAACGTTGGACGCTGGTCTCGCGCCTTCCTCCAAATTGTTCCTTAACGGGCCGTTCGTCCTACCTGCTGTAGTTGATTCTTCAAGATACTAGGAGGGTGCACCAATGGCTGATGGATCCATGGCTTCTCACCACCCAACGGGAAAGAATATGGTCATATGGTCATATGGTGAGGCCGAGAGGAAAGAGAAAAAGTAGAACTTGTTGTGGTAAATTTTACCGCAACAACTTTCTACTACTCGGACAAGGGTGTGCTTTAATGTTTTTTTTTGGACTGCAAGTCATAGTCTGCAGAACAGATCACAGCTTGTAGTCTAATGAATTGAGATCTGGGCTATCAGTTAGCCAACCATCCGAGCAAATGAAGTTCGAAACGTGGTTTTCGAGCCACGAGGACTCCTGTTGAAGGTAAAAATCTTATAAGTGGATAGTGTTTTGTTGGGAGGCTTCATTTGATACGCTTTTTTTGAGATTTAGACACATTTCATATAGAATTCGATCCTTATGTTTGTTGAACTAGTATTCAATGGTGAAAATTTCTTCGTCGGTAAAAATAATTACTGTGTAGCCGTTCTCCGGATACTGGCAATGCAATGCTTTCGATTTTAACCCAATTTATATTTTAATGTTATAATACTTCTGTTGTACGATGCGCGGCATGCTGCACTTGCTGCTATCCGTCTCTTGAGACATAATTTTTGCTTGCGAAGGGGATTTGACAACTGTTATCCCACGGCTTTAATGTCATGTAGCGTTCGCATAGTGCTTGAATGGACGGATTTCGTACGGTCGACTCTTCCTCCAAGGTTCTCAAACTCCTTCACGGTACGATACTTAATGTTTCGTACGATTTTAAGTGGTCGCAATATCCGAAGGCTTTCGCCTTGTTGCTAGCCCCATTTTTGCAGGCCAATTACGAAAACACGATTTTCGAATGAGCCCCATTCCATCATTCCAATCAATTGTCGCCAAAAACGTTTGCACTTTGCGTCAATGCCACTGATTCAATTTCGTATACCAAAACAATGCTAGAACTAGGTAGATCGAGATATTTCAGTTGTAAAGGAATTTTCAATAAAAACAAATCATTGCTGCTCAAGTAGTGTCATTTCCTAAAAAGCCTACCCTTATCCCTTCTGGTGAAGTTACTTCCATGGCTGAATATTCTCGCCCTCAAGTTTTCCTGCCCATAAGCAACGAAAGTAAAAAAAACGTTGGTCAGAAGATCCGTGTTCAATGTAAAACACTTCTCCGAACTTTTTCGAATTCTAAAACTTGGTGCTATCAATATGCAATTACCTATCGAGTGTAACTGAACTTCTCGAATACATTAACTACATTTACAAAGACCTTCCCCTAAGCTTTCTCTAAGTACACTTCCGATAGTAATTGCAAAGGATATCAGTTCATAATGACTGAAATCTTTCGAATTTTCAACACTCCTACACTCTCTTTCCTGATCGATCTAGTGGCAATTTTGTCTCAACTCTCAATTAAAAAGCGCATAACTACTAGGTAAGTTCATTCAAAATTCCTCACCATCCTTCGTATCCTTCCTCATTACATTCTATTACTTTGCTTCTTTAATTTAAAAAGTTACTTTACAGAACAAAGGAGAAAAATCGGAATAAGAAATTATTCGCAGAGCTACGAGTAAGTCAACCCCTATGGGGAGGGTTGCTATTTAAATTGAAAAAAAGAAAAAAATTGAAATTTTATTGTAATCGATAAAGTTGGAGAATTCTTATCCGCGATTTATCGTATTCACTCCTTAGTTTCTCTGGATGTGGATCGGATGCCCGTGGCACCGTCATCAGAATTATTCAATAAAATAGCGCAAGTGCATATAAATTTTGTTGACTAATAAAATTAGGAGTAAATCTAGAATCATGAGCATAGAGCCAGGGTTCAGGTAGACGGGGTTGGTCCAATAATGATAGCAAAGATAATGAAGATTGGCAATGACGGCGAAATCGTAGAAACGACGATTGCGACGACTATGATGATGGCGCGACTGGTTGTAAAATTCAATCAAATCGCCATGATTTAGGGTGGTAAATAAATTCGAATTACGTGCAATTTCATTCCGTTACATTGATAGTCCACGGGGTAGAGTTATTGAGATCGTAAGGGTGTAGCAAGTTTAAATAGCAATTAAATAGTAATTGAGCTATGAGAAGTGATGTGAGTTTAAGTATCGGTTTTAGAGGAAATTTATAGTTTGGCAAATGGCAACGATTTCTTTAGTGACCGTACCGCTGGGAATTGGATTAACACTTTTATTAACTTTAGTTCAACGATATTGTTTGGCTGTAGTTTTGCGCGCGTTCCTAACTCAGTCCAATTAAGAGTACAATCGATTTGCGCTCTTTGTGGTCGCATTGCTATTTGATAGTTATTGTGTCATGTCTGAAGACTATCGGAGGGTTAATCGAAAATTTGGACTTTCATTAAAATTCATATCAGCGCCACTTGCATTAGAGGAGAATAAAACTAAAGCACGGCATCATAGAAGTGAAGGCATATGAATACCTCGTCAGGAACTTGTTTTTAAGCGACGCTATGTATAGCTTTCATAAAATATAATTAAATGTCTGCAGCTGAACTTTTGGTACTTTTTTTTTTTTATAATTTACGCGCACCTCAAGGGGTTTATGATACCCTTTTACTGTCGCCAGGGCGCGGGCGGAAAGATAGAAGGAGGAGAAAGGAAAGTTGTTGTGATTTAGTGGTTTGAAACTCAGGTGTGTTTGGTTTCAATATTGACTGTCCAGGGGTGGGAGTCCGAATAGGACTGAGAGTTTTCTTTTACTCGGAATGATTCAGGTTGTGAATTTTAACGGTTGTTTTGTGCTTGAAACTCTACAACAGCCAAAATCTACATGTCAGTGTTATGCCATGCCTTCGCCTTCACACGCAGATTTTTCTGACTAAGTTCCACACAATGAAAAACTTTTCATGAGTGTCCGAGTGAGAAGCGATGGCTTGTACCACTACACCACGGCCACCCCCTGACGGTCAAAAGATTCATACTATATATCATACTAAGGCAACGTAAAATCGCTAAAATATGGGTTCAATAAGCCAAGTGGCGAAATGTCAGAAACCGGGCTCACTTATTAGTCTTGTGAACAAAGCATACGAGAATGACAGAGCTAGATAAAAATTAAGATGCCATTGTCTTGACAGCTAAGGTCCAAGCGTTTCAAAGATAAGCGACCGATTCATAGTTCAGAGCACCAAACAAAGAAATGTCCCTTGTCGGCGTGGATTCAAATGGACGCGACATATTTGTATGAATACTAAGACTTTCATTGGTGAAACGGTTTCGGAACGAGAAACTCAGCGGCAAAAGAGTAATTGACAAGGTCTAATCATTAGCCTTTTATTTAGCAAGAGCGGCATTGATTGCAAACTATAGCGGTAGCCTAAGCTAGAATAATGAAAGCGGGGCAGATTCAATTGTCGAAATAATCGTACCAGGGTAAAGTGAAGAGTTATCGGCCTGATAATGAAAGACAGCGATTTTCAGTTAAAAAATGATTTTTGTTTTCTACAATACATCGTCTCCTTTGACTTCAACACACTTGGTCCAGCGTTTCTCTTACATCAGTATTATTTCCCGGAAGTGGGAGTCTGGAGGGCTGTTAAAATATTCATCAATGGCCCTCCTAACTTATTTATGGGATGCGAACTTATTTATGGAAACAGATCGAAGTCTGAGGGGATGGTCAAGGAAATTGTACCCGAAATTCTGCAGTTTTCCTATCGCCAACGCACCCCTGTGTACATGCGCATTGTCCTAGTGAAAGATGATTGTTTTCCTATTCAAGCCAGGCCTTTCTCACGAATTTTGACATCCAGTTTGTTACGAAGTTTGGAGAAATTTTCTTCTCCATTGTTCTTCCAAGGTAATAAATTAACAAGATCCCTTTCGCATTGCAAAACACGCTGACCGTGACCTTTCCGATAGATGCGATCGAATTAGCTTTCTTTGGTGCTGAATCATCGGCTGCCACCCAGTGGTTTGTCTGCTGTATTTGTATTCGGCGTGTAGTGGCGAACAATGTCTCATCCATGGTAAGAGATCGCCGCACAAAATCGGTCAGATCCCTATTGAATCAATTCGAAGATTGCTGTGAAAATCGTTTGCGCATTTTCGTTTGATCGGAATTCACCAAATGAGGCACCAATCTTGCGTAGAACTTTCACGTTTTTGTGCAAGATGTTTCGGACCTTTTCTTCCGATATCCCTACAGCCTCATCTAGCTCACATACCTTCACTCGCCTATCATGCACGTTTCCGATGGTTTCGGATGTGGTTGCGGTTTTTGTCCGTCATTCATGAGGGTAATGTTCGAGGGACGAGCCACCACGTTAAAAATTTACCTGCTGACTTTTTAAAACTTTTGTCAACAACTTTGGACGAGTAATTTTATAACCACAGATCTGCTCGAGATTTTGTTTAAAAAAATGGTGAGAAGCGATCGGATGCCTAGCCAGTAAAAAAAGGGATTTCTTCTCCTACTGCATAAGGGCAAAGGCGCCACGAAATATTGGAACAACTACTGATCGGTGGAACTAATGTAGCAAACTATGAAAATACACTCATTTTTTAGTTTGTGGGTTGATTCAAAAAAGAGCTGCTTTAACAATAATTCTAAGGTCAATTGAGGCAACCACAGGGGCGGCCCATTGAAAAAAAAATACCACATAAATCATTTGATGTTATTTTGTGAGTAATACGATAACATCAAATCGAAGAGGATTGAAAGTGGCAGAACCTTTCAGACTGGGGATTCTTTCTTTGAAAAAGACTTTGGAAAAGAAAAGTTCGAAAACATCACAGCCAACAAACTAATGATATTCCCAAATTAAGGTAGAAATAGCCCGATTTCTCGACTAGTCAGCAAAACATACTACGTATCTTTTCTTTTGTTTTTGGTTGGAACCGAACATTTAGATAAGAATTCACCACATTGCTGCATAGTACCTGTCGGAAGCTCAAGGAATTATTCTGCGGTGTAGTTAGAAAGCGTCTCAGTTAGTTGGGGCTGTTTTGCATAGCATAAGCAAAGTGCTCCATTACAACGCCAATGACCAGCTTACGATCTTTTTAAAGGCACAGCGAGAAAGTCGTTTATTCTTTACAACAATGCGTTGATCTTACAATCGATTTTGAATTCGACGTATCCATGGTCTGACATGAAAATTTTAGACAGTACCTCTTAGTCGTTAGTTTGCTTAGCGTAGCTGTTGGTTTAGTTGCTTCTTTATATTCCTAACAATTGTAGGCTGAGGGCATTAGCATCGCAACATATGATTGAGGAATAACATTATCTAATGGCTTTGGCTACTATTTTGGTGATTGTTGTATCATTTGTACAGGCCGACGTGACGTAACGATGATTTTGTACCATTCTCCGTTCGTTTCATATCTTTTGTTTGCAACAACAAAATTTTGATTGAAAGGTTTTCTTCCTACCAAGTTGTGTAAGGAAAAAAGCATTGAATTTATTACAGAGAATACATCGATTGTATGATACCAATTCCTGAAAGAAATCTTTTCAAGTGAATTGCCGAAATGCTGTGGCATGAGAAGTACATTGAATGATGATTGAATTGAATATGATATTCGTAGAAAACCGATCAAAAGTTTCTAGCTATAGTGAAAAATGTCTGGGATAGATGTCGAAAGCCGTTCCCATATTTACGCCAGCCTTTGGTATGATTTTTAATCTTATCATCCTACATGCGCTCAAGTCAATGGAAATATTAATTGCGCCTTATTATATGCAAGTTTGTGCAAAGAAGTAATCAGGCCGGATTGGTTGCAGACAACAATCATGGTCCCCGTTGTACTTGCTGATGAGAATGACGGTCCTGTGGACAAGAGTGTTAGACTTAATCCTGTAACATTGACTAGCCATCGATCTCAACATTTCACACGCCAATCTTAAATCTTTGCAAAAAGATCTTGGATTTTGCTTTTACAAAGTCCAGCTGAGTTGGCAACAGAAAAACTACTATCGGCTTCGTTATCGCTTCCCAATTTTGGTGTAACAGCAGTTTGGGTTGAATGTTGAATTTGGCCGAAAAAATAATTTTTCTGAGAAGACGCATTTTTATCTCAGCTGCCATAGTAACAACCAAACCTCACACGTTTAGGAACGTAAATTTCGCACGTGATTACCGAGAAACTAATGGAGTGGTTTTAGAGTGGTGGCTCCATTGGCCCATTTTATTTCGAGAATGGCAGCTGGTAATGTCATTTCGGGCAACGGTGCCTACAGAGCCATGATTTCTATCTTTGGTTTCACCATGATGGCGTGTCACGCTCCGCACGCAATAACACAATCATCTTTTGGACGCGAAGTTCGGCAATCGTGTTATCACCCGCCTTGGCAGTGTTAATCAATCACATCGAATTTCTTTTGTGGGTTGCCCTCAAATCTCGATATTATGCAAATAATTGAGAAACGACTCAGGCTCTTAAATCGAATATCTTCCAAGCCATTCGTGAGATAGAGCCAGAAACAGTCTAGGAATTTGGGGTGACAGGATGCTCTACTGCGAAGACAATAGAGGCAGTAGTCACATGAATGATTGCAGCCAAATTGTATGACTTGCAAAGTATTTATTTTCGTTTTTTAATTCTTATATAAAAAAATTACAATCTTAAATGGCCAGGACCGCTTTTTTGCGTTCTCCATCAAATATTAAATCTTCCTTAGCTGCATTCATTTTTTCTGCTAAAAAATGGTGGTGGCGATGGCGCGATGGTTAGCTCATTGGACTATCACGCAGAGGGTCCGTGGTTCGATCCCCGGCATCGACAACAACTTTTCAAAATCGTCATCACCCTTTCGGCGGGCAATGGCAAGCTCCCGAAAGTAATATTGCCTATGAAAAAGCTTCTAAGGAGTACCGTTCGGATTCGACGATAAACCGTAGGCCCCGCTCTGATGTGACAAAAAATGACAACATAAGCAACACAAATGAGTGTTAAGAAGCTAGGCCGTGGCCCATAACGGAATGTCAGCGCCACAGTGCTTTTATTTATTTTTTTTAAAGTAATACAAATTAGTTTCGTGATCTCTCCGTTCTCGGTGGGACAACCTCTAACAGAAGAAGAATAATGAGAACGAGGTTTTGAATTTCTTAACACACTACTCTTCAAATTAAGCATATTGTTTTTGTCAATATCTTGACATTACTTGACATGATGAAAGCAAATATACGAGTAGTCGATATGCAATTTATAGTCGCACAATGAAATACCGTTTACATTCATACACCCGCCCATCATTAAATTCGCATCATTCCAATCTCAGATAGATTATAATAGCTAAAAAACAAATAAAGATACAAATCGCATCATCTGTGAGATATTTCTCTTTTGTTGTAATGAAAATATTTCTTATGTATGACAAGATGGTATTCTGGTAGCATGTTCCTTTTCTTAAAATTCATGACTTCGCTTGCTTAGGTAGAAGGTAGAGAGTATTCGAATCCATAGATTACGAACAATTTGACATTTTCCATTCTCCCTTGTTTGGGTTGTTTGCCAAAACAAAGTACCCACGATCAGGGGTGAATAACAAATCAACGCAATATTAGTGAAACCAAGTACCGAAGTGTAAATGCGTAGCCGAAAATTTGAATATAAATCATGAGACTTATTATCGCTAAATTTAGCACATAAATCACCAAATACGAATAAAAGGTCTTTGTATTCAGTTGCTGACTTTTGGGAATATTTTTATACAATGCCAATTTTCAGAACTCTGTTGCCCTGGACACTGGGATGGGAGAGGTTTCGAGAACTTTTAACGATTTCCTTCTCAGATTTAAGCATAAAGTGTTCAAAGTTGGTCTGCGAATTGTTAGCAAATGCAGTTGATACTTTTATTTTGAGGTTGACCTAAACAATACAAGGACTATGAATGGTTTGATATTTCCTGGATAATCAAATCAGAGAACGATAAGCCTTAGGAAGATGGTCCGGACGTAGAAACATTCTTTTTGGTCTTTTGTAGCCCTTATGTGTTGTTAAATTTGCAGGAAAAGAACACAGATTCCAAGTTAAAAAGCTTGAAAAACTTTCTGAAACAATATCGGTAGCAGTAAAGTAGTTAGCTGTGATCCAACTTTACTTTACATTAGGTCCGGGGTGGAACTGGGCCCCATTCAACAAGCGTCTCCGGCTAGCTTGATGGTTGAGTCTCACTCCGCTATTAGATTCAAAGACTCTGATAGCCCCCTTACTACTGCCAGTTTTAGTAATATTTTCGGCAAGTTTGGTATGGATGTCAAAACTACCAATGCGGCCTTAAAATCTTAAAAAAGAAAGCGGATATCGATGAGTTTTTTCCGGGATCTGCTGGAGCTAACAAATTTGATAGATTCAGTGGCGTATCCAGGATATGGCAGACAGGGCACGCGCATGGGCGCCATACTTGCGAAAAATTTGAAACATTTGAACCTTTGAAAATCTCTGAAAATCTTCAAAAACTTCAAGGCATGATGGATGGTTCCGCGGAGATCGCAGACATAAAAAGTTACGCCAGGCAACTGTACAACCGTATCTTGACTCCCGATTTTTCGACTCTACTTTGATTTTGGACCAGAGTGCTTATTATTTTTGACCGAGTCCAGAAAAGATTGCAAGATCCGACGATGAACTTTCACGATGCTGCCTTGGACATGGGAAGTCTAAGAGATCATTTTTACAATGAAAGAGAAATGTTAGTGAATCAAGTTCTGCAAGATGGGCTGAGTCTCTGTCAAGAGTGGGAGGCTTAGATCGAAAGACGCACAAGACGAAGAAAGAGGATGGCTGGCGAAACAACGAGAGATGCCGAATTAACAGCAAAACAGGAAATCGAGCCAGCTACGAAGGAAACAATCGACCGGCTTAACACAGAAATGGATGATAGATTCATTCATTTGCACGAAACTGATAAGAATTTTGGATTTCTACTTGACATCAGAGGACTATATACCGGCGTTGATTGTCGGCAGCTTTATGAAGAGGTTTTGGACTTCAGAATGATGATCAGCACCAGGACCAACGTCACACTAACAAGACCTGAACACGTTCTGCTATTCATCGTGCAATACGGAGATGAGAGCGTCTTCCCAAATCTTCTAGTTGCATCTACATATTATTAACCATTTCGATTTCCATTGCTAGGTGTGAAAGATCGTTTAGTAAATTGCAATTGATTTTAAACTAATTTCGAGCCTCTATGGGTCAAGATCGATTAAGCGATCTTTTTACACTTACCATGGGCGTTATGTCCTGAGCTTCCGGCATGTGAGCGAGCGCCTCGTAGCAATCCGCATCAAGGCTAAATTCGCCAACATTAGCCTTATATGCGCGCATGCCCCCACGGAGGAGAAAGATGATGACACCAAGGATGCCTTCTACGAGCTCATTAACAAGACCTACGAGCAATGCCCTAGCTATGACATTAAAATTGTCCTCGGTGATTTTAATGCAAAGTTAGGAAGAGAGGGTATCTTTGGTGGAACAATCGGAAAATATAGCCTGCACAACACCATAGCGGATTCATAACGGAACCATAATGGATAATGGATTCAGGCTAATCGACTTTGCGGCGGGGCGAAACCTTGTCGAAGCTAGCACGCGGTTTCCATATCTCGACATACACAAGGGGACTTGGAGAACTCCTGATCAATCAACGGTCAACCAGATTGATCCCATTGCGATCGACGCAAGACACTCCTTCAGTATTATGGATGTCCGTACGTTCCGAGGAACCAAAATCGACTCGGACCATTACCTTGTTGTAGCCAAGGTACGGGTGCGGATATCTCAAACTACACCAAGAAAAACTAGTGCTGTGAGAAAATTCGACGTCAGACGGCTACAATCGCAAGAGATCTCCAAGTCCTTTTTCGATCGACTGTCTCTTAATCTCTTAAGAGGTCCAATGCCGCCAGCATCAAGCATGGAAGACCACTGGAAACACTGCCAAAACGCCATCAGAGATGCCGCTTCTGATGTGCTGGGTTTCACTCGCCCACCACAACGAAACTCCTGGTTCGATGATGAATGCCGGCAAGCACATGCAGCTAAGCAAGATGCATATAAAGCGGCGCTGCTTAGAAAGACCAGAGCTGCTCATGAGCTCTATGAGCGGAAGAGGAGAGACGAACATCGGCTTCTCAGGAGGAAGAAGAAAGAGCATAAGAAGCGCGTGGTCGAGGAAATTGAGAGATGTTACTCCAGGAATGAGGTTCGGAAGTTTTACCAAAAAGTAAGAGTAACATGCAACGGAAACAAACCCCGAGCTGAAGCCTGTAGAGATGAACAAGGGAACATCGTAGTAGAATCGCAGTCGATGCTGAGGATTTGGAAAGACGATGAATGGAACCTCAGCATTGTTTGTCCGACTCTCAAGAAAGGAGACCCTCTGAATTGCCGCTAACTACAGAGGCATCAGTCTCCTTAACTTCGCATACAAGATCTTATCTGCCGTATTTTGTGAACGCCTGAAGCCGTTCGTCAACAACCTGATAGGTCCATATCAGTGTGGTTTCAGGCCAGGAAAGTCCACCATCGACCAGATATTCACACTACGGCCGCGTATGACATCATCTATGGAGACGAGCTATATAGAGCAATGTCTAGTTTTGGCATCCCTGCCAAACTCGTCCGTCTGTGCAGGATGACGATGGAGAATGCACGCTGCTCCATCAAGGTCGGTAAAGATCTCAGCGACACGTTTGATGTCCAGAAAGGATTAAGACAAGGCGATGCGCTGTCGTGCGATTTTTCAACATCGTACTTGAAAGAATAGTGCAAAACTCACGAGCAAACACAAGAGGCACTATCATTCAAAAGTCCGTCCAACTACTCGCATACGCCGATAATATTGACATAATCAGGAGAAAGCAGCGTAATGTCAGTGGCGCTTCTGCGAGTATTGAGACGGAAGCGGCGAAGATGGGTTAAGCGGTCAATGAGAGCAAGACCAAGTATATGCTGTCAAGCAAAAAGGACAACCAACACCGACGTCTCGGGCAGAACGTCACCCTCGTCACAGATATAACTTTGAGGTATTGTAGTTAAAAACTTTGTCTACCTAGGCTCTGCTATAAATACAGACAACGACACCAGCGCTGGGATCAAGCGAAGAATAACTCTTGCCAACCGCTGTTTGTTTGGGTTAAGAAGGCAATTGAGTAGCAAAGCCCTCTCTTGGACAACAAAAGTCACCCTTTATAAGACCTTAATAATCCCGGTCCTACTCTATGGCGCAGAGGCATGGAAATTATCAAAAATGGATGAGGGTGTTCTTGGTTGCTTCGAGAGAAAAATTCTTCGGGCGATCTTCGGTCTCGTCTGCATTGACGGATGAGGAGATACAACGACCAACTGTATGGACTGTACAGCGACATGGACCTAGCCAGAAGAGTGAAGATCCAAAGACTGAGATGGCTGGGTCATGTAGAGCGCATGGACGCCAATGCTCCGGTCCGAAAAGTCTTCGAATCCGCCCCCGAGGGACAGCGCAGTAGAGGAAGGCCAAGACTCAGGTGGTGCACGCAAGTGGAAGAGGACCTCAGCCAACTTAGCGTGCGAAACTGGAGGCAGCTAGCCAGGGATCGAGCTGGCTGGAGAAGCTTGTTGACTGAGGCCCAGGTCCACCCCGGACTGCAGCGCCACTTAAAGAAGAAAGAAGAAGAAGATGGGCGTTATGTAACTCAGTTATGCAACTGAATAAATTGTTTGCTTTTCTGTGGTTTGAAACTAACTGATAAAGGCGAAGCAGGTCCGTCACACAATATCGCAGACAACATCTTAAGCGCTATATTAGGTTGACTCTGACATTAAAAGATCTTGAGATTCCATTTTTCAGGCATATACTATTCTGACCAGCTCTTTAACATGAATATGGTCTCTCCGAATCACTTCCAGCGGCTTTGTCTGGTAGAGTCTCAAGTCCAGAAGCTTGTTGCTTTTAAACTAAGACATTGCTAACCTTACTTCGTTTGGGCTGTTGAGATTTTGTAGAAAAAGTTTTCACATATTCCCAGCACTAACTGTAACTCTAATACAAATTTCTACATCTTTACCGGTGTTTGTATTCAGATAAGCCCCAGCACGTCAGTTGGGAAATCTCTGATGGTTTGATGTTGGCGGCCTATAACTTGTTGGGATAGGCTCTCGTGAAATAATCTATAAAGAACTATAGCCAGGGTTAAATTGAACACCACATTGTGTGTTAGCATAGCATTTCTCCTTGGTCTCCTATTATACAACGGCCCACTCACAAATTTATGCAGAAAGAACAGGCGCAACAATATGTTCCAGATAAACTAAATTAACTTCAGTCCAGTGGCATAAATCTAAAGGTACGTTGCTATCGATCTATGTATATACCTCAAGCACGAATAGAACTTAAGTGCGGAAATTGTATGGTAAATCAATGAAAACTTTTACTTCAGGAAAAAGTTTGCTGAAATAAAATTCGAAAAAAAACATCATGACTCCACCCGACTTTCAGCTCAACAAGTACACATTACAAATATTCTTTTAAAACTCAAATTACCGTTACTCGCACTTCAACGTATAAATCCAATTCTCTTGCACTTTGATTTGTACATCTCTCCAATTACAAAAATTTAATTCAATTGAACAAGACCCCGAATCGGAACCAAATGTATGGACAGCTGAGAAGAAGTAACTCAAATGCGAACTTCGGTCGACTTCGGTCGTAATGAATTCCTAGAAATTCCCAGCGGATTAAGTCGAATTGAAGAAAATTTTCTTATCCTCCTTCAAGCTCATTTATTAGTTTTGTGCCTTATTGTATCCCTATCTCCGCCTTTATTTAGAGATTCAAAGAGCAATTTGACCTCTAATCAATGTATAGGAAAAGTTTTCGTTCCCGACCCCCTGTGGATACATTTTTCCCGTCTGCTAGTCTGATTGATTAGAGTTTATTGATTAATAAAAGAAACGCATGAATTGATATAAATGTAATAAGAGAGTGAAACCAACGGCGCTCATGAATACTTTCTTTTATTCAAGAGCTAGTGGTGTCTGGATGTGGGCTGGCAGGATGGAACGTAACAGTGGCCCCATTTCCTCTGAATGAGGATGAAACTTGAGAGAAAGGAATGAATTAAAGGTATCAATCATCTCGGACGGTTGTCCTAATCCAAAAGAGGGTGCGAGAAGTGATAAAAACGAAAATCAATATTTGGTAAAAAATATTACGTATACGCAACCGGTTAGTAAACCGGTACTGGAATGCCATTTAAAAATTTATAAAAAAAAATATTTATTTTTATTTTATAAGTCATACCTTAAATAAAAAGGGTTGAAGGATTACTGTGAAGGCATCCAATCTAAGCCCGATACAAGCGTGAATTTTTCAGTTTAAGTGATTTAGATTACCGGGATTCAACTTCTATTGGGGCGAATAAAACTCACTTTACTTTGATGACTTTTGGGTATTGTAACAGAGATTGGATTGTGGTGTATCATCAAGATCTTTGACCCAGATAATAGGAAAAGATTTATTCTTAAGTGGGCAAAGGGACTTCATCCGACAGATAAGGAGATAACCATGTCAAAAGTGCTTTCGGATGTCTCTACGAGTATATTAGATAAAAGGTACATTGAATGCTGAGTTGGGTGCTACTTGCTGATGAAAAAAATTAGAGAAAAATTAGTTGGAGATGCTTGAAATTAAGCTGTGGCTCAGAAAGGGGAAGATGCTGGAGGGAGCTGTTTTACGAACGGAGCCTATAACAATTCTGTGGTGAAAAGCGAATCTGCAAGGACTACTTGAAGTAGGTCTACTTACGAAATAGTTTGTCGCTAATCCGGGATGTACTTGACTTGATCATCAACTAATAAATCTTTTGAATACTTGTATAGCTTGCACAGTTTGTGGTTCAATCCCCTCTGTTATTGCCTACCATTCCCTCTGAAAACCATATACGGGTGTTTCAATCGAAACAAGCAAGCGTTTCTTCATCGACAATATCAGAGCCTCTGCGCTACACAGCAGGACAAGTCTTGTAGAGATAGATTTTGGCGCTACGAGAGAGGGTTATGTTGCTTAATTTCCCTTTGCGCACCAAAAAAAGGAGACAATTGGCCGGAGTTTAGTTTTGGGCTGTTAACGTTCCTTTTTTGACTAGTAAGCCAAGGTTGACGAATCCTTAACTACAGATCTGAAAGTTATAACTGCAATTTGGTAACATTTCGACAAATTCTTCGTTGGTGTGCGTTATTTTCTGATCGAAGCACATCCTTTTTTGACTTTACTAATAGTAAGCTTGAAACTGAGGTTGTCCAAGGACATCGACATTATTAATGTAATTGTAAGGACTTAAAAAGATCGCTCCTCTTTTGTTGATTAGTGGGCTTTACAAGATTCTTTCTAACACGATGTTCGATAAGTCATTTGACAGCGGATTGTTTACTTACTTTCCATTTTCGATAATGGATTGCGGTTTCAGAGTAACTTTTGCTGTTCGAGAGAGAATTTTGCTAGTCAACTGCTTTCATAGCCCAATCAGCAGTTGGCAAGAGTTATTATTTGTTGAATCTCATTGTCTATAGCGAAGCCTAGGTAGACAAAGTTCTCAACTACCTCAAAATTACATCTGTCGAAGGTAACGTTCTGTCCGAGTCGTCGGTTTTGAGAATCCTGTGTACTTGACACCATATACTGGTTCTTGCCCTTGTTGACCGCTAAATCCATTCTCGCCGTTTCCGACTCAATACTCGAGAAAGAGCCACTGACATCACGTTGCTCTCTTCCGATTATGTCAATACCATCGGCGTATGCGAGTATTTGGACGAACTTTTGAATATTCTGCCTCTTGTGTTTGCGCTTGGGTTTTGCACTATTCTTTCAAGTACGATGTTGGAGAAACACAGTGAGTTGACTTATCTGATATATATATTGCCAATGCGGGTCTCAGTTATACAATTATCAACTTTGATGAAGAAGTTATAGCTTTCTATAGTCACAGATGTTGTACGCACGCTTTGAAGTCAAAAAAAGAGATGTTAAGCGTCTTGGGCCTTTCCAAGCTACCACCTTGATCAAATTCTGTGTTTTTTGTTAAGTTTATACATCTGTTGTTGATATTCCCTATAAATCTTAGCGTCATAGCTTGACATTTGCAAAAGTTACGCACTTGACATCTATCTCTGTATGTGTTGGCGATTTTTTATTATTTTAGAAATGAATTTAAATTTTCAACAACGAACTTGTATTAAATTTAGCGAAAAAACGGATTTAATGGTGCGCGAACGTTGGAAATGTTGGAAAAGTGTTTCGGCGCCGATTTTCTAAAGAAAACGTTCGTTTACAAGTGCCACGAGCGGATTAAAAGTGGTCGTGAGTCAATCGAAGATGATGAACGCAGTGGCAGACCATAGACATCGAAAACCGACGAAAACATTGATGAAGTAAAAAAAATGTTGGCCAATAACCGCATCAATAATCATCAGAGAGATAGCGGAGGACTTGAACATTGCCTATGGATCCGTCCAACATATTTTGGTTAATGATTTGGGTTTCCGCCGTGTAGCAGCAAAGTTGGTGCCAAAAGACCTCAATTTCATGCAAAAAAGAGACCGTGTCGACGTCGCAAAAGAGATCATTTGCGAGGCTGAATCCGATCCCACATTCATCAAAAAGATCAATACTGGAGACGAGACGTGGGTTTATGAGTACGACACGCAGTCCAGACATCAGGAAAATGAATGACGTTCACCAAATGAGCCGAGACCAGAAAAACCACGTCGTTTTCCGTCAAAAGTCAAAAGAAGGCAGTGCTCACGGTTTTCATGGATTACAACTGTGTAGGGCATCAGGAATTTTTGCCAGAAGGCCAGACAGGAAACAAAGAGTATTATTTGAGCATTATAAGATGTTTGCGTGAAGCAATTCGCCGAAAGAGACCAGAATTGTGGGCAGAAAACTCGTGGATTTTGCACCATGATAACGCACCGTCGCACAGTGCCATCATTATTCGTAATTTTTTGACCAAAAATGCAACAAATACCATTCAACAGCCACCGAATTCACCTGATTTGCCTCCCTGTGACTTCTCTCTTTTCAATCGAGTTCAAAAACCACTACGGGGAACGCGTTTCAGCAGTCGAGAGGAAGTAATGGAAAGATAGCAGGAAGCACTGATGGACCTACAGAAAACCGAATATAAAAAATGTTTCGAGGATTGGATCAAGCGCTGGCATAAGTGTGTTACAGTCGATGGGGATTACTTTGAAGGGGACAATATACGAGTAGATTTAGATGAATTAACTTGTATTTTAAATTTTCTGAATAAACTTCTGGAACTTTTGGTATGTGTAAATTTGGGCTTAATCACCTCATATGTCACACAGGATTTTATAAGTGTTATGAGCAGATTTTCTTCTCTGTAGTTGGAGCAGTTAAGGGGTTCTCGCTTCCTTAGATTCGGACTAATACGAATAGTGCTGAGGTTCCATTCATCTGGCTTACTTTCCACGACCCAGATTTTGAAACTGAGTCGATTTTTGCTTCGTTTCTAATCTTACCTGCCGCCCAAGGCAACTCGGAAGATAACCAATAGTGTCCAGCAACTTTGCAGGACTTATGCTTGGAATTTGCTGTTCTGACTTCATCTTGGCTGGGTGGACTAAAATGGTGTTTATTCTCATCCAGAGCTTCGTCTAGAAGTCAGTCATGTTCAGTATTCTGCGGCAATTCTCCTTCTGTGGTTTGTATACAGAGGAAGTAGTTTTGAGACAAGTTGAGGTCAACGCGATTGGCAAACCTTCTGGCGAGTTTTAGCGATGCAACTTTTAGTCCTCCAATTTTGGTGGTCTTACTTTAATCCGTTGTGGCTAGAAAGTCTGCTTTCATACCCTGCACCTAGGTGAAAGTCGATGTTAGCTCCTCGAAGAGTTAAGCATTTTCGTTAAAGAAATATTTGGCATCGATTGAATTATGTTAATATAATACGGTTGACGGAACAGGGGATATCGAACCCCTTTAATGGATGTTATGATGTGGAAACCACGTTATTCATACATTTCCTTCTTTTTTCACTTTTATTTTATCTTATATTGACTAAGGTTAGTTAATCATCGTTATAATGTTGTGCAGTATTAATAATTTCTGCAAAGTCTTTTGGCTTATCACTTGATAGTCGATAGGCCTCCTTAAGCGGGTGACATCGTAGTATTTTAGACCTAAGGTGTAAATTTGCTGAACTCCCAAAACAGTATAGTGCATTCTTCGTGGTGTTTTGGCGGAGGTTTTGCTATTAATCTTCTTAGAATGGAGTTCTGAAGCTATTGCAGTTTTTCGACGTACGAGAATTCATATCTCGGCTTAAATTCAACTAGTGGACCTGTTTTTAGACTTCTTGCGGTTAGAGGTGGGCAACTGTGGAAAACAGCGCTTTCTTGAAGTTTAATTGAAGCTTGTACATATGTAAATCTCAAGGAAAGTGGCTGCCACTAGTCATTCCCAGGTATGAGCAGTTTTCAACAATTTCAATGTTTTGGCTTGGAAGTGTTCTTTGACAGATCTTG
Source organism: Volucella inflata (assembly GCA_928272305.1). Lineage (NCBI taxonomy): Eukaryota > Metazoa > Arthropoda > Insecta > Diptera > Syrphidae > Volucella > Volucella inflata. The sequence continues at coordinate 72,256,056 of OV743719.1, forward strand.
TTGTTAAGGCAGACTTCTTGTTCAAGTTCATATAATTTTCGATGCATTCAGGATGAGATCAGTATCTTAACACCAAATAACAGCTTTACTTAACTCCATTCGTGTTACTTGCAATACAGTCTCAGATTTAACAACTATCGGGAAAACGCCTGTAACAGCAAATATATGGCTGCTTACTCTAAGACAAATTCAATCGTTTTTTTAAAATTATAATTGAACGGCGAGTAGAGCTTAGATCCCTTTACAAATTCTAAAAACCAGAATCCATTGTCTTACGTTAGTGCTACGCAAGCTGTGTTCACCGATAGCCCGCTCAAAGAGGGGCTTCCGTACTCAGTCTTGTATTATGATCTTCTTGAACAGTTTCTGTGCCGCTGATCATATAGTTATTCTAGATGATCATAGAAATCGTATTAGGGGTTATAAATACAAATAAGACTTATATCACCGATTTTTGCTTTGACGCATATTGTTGTGAGGCCTTCACTTATTCGCCGAGAGCATATCTACATCAAATCTGCATTCAGTGATGCTTTCCTTCGTAGATGTCGTAGTTTTTCATGTGCTGTTTGCCCTACTTATCTCGTTACATTTCTTGGATTGCACTTATATCTGCTTTATAGCTGGTCGTTCGGAATGAAATGGCGTATGCACATAGCATGTGCAAAGATAAAATTCATTGTCCTTTAAATATTTGCAGGGGACATCAACATTACAACACGTATACGTTCATATCTAAGGCTGTTGGTTGTCATAGAACTATTTTTGTTTTCGCACAGTTGTAGTAAGCTACATGCAATGACCCTAAATCTAGTCCTTTATTAAATACCTGAACAAAGGATGCAGCTTAACGGCTCAGTGACAGTTCTTCCGCAAAGATAACTAAGGCCGCCATTGAGTTATTCTGGTTTCCTGCACTCTTATCTCTACTCCAGAGCTCAATTTAGACCAAGGCTTCGGATAGATCGAAGTAGCTCTAAGGAGGCTGTGTAGCAATAAGCTTAGATTGACTAGGTCCATGTATGCCACCGTTGGGCCACTGCCGTCGTTGTTGAAGTTGAATGTTGAAGAATCTTTTCAGATCAATGCACGAAGAAAATTCTTTCGGATAGAGTGCTGATTTTAGTAGCTTTCTGGTAAAAGTGGCCGATCAAAGAGGATGGTCCTTTGGTTCTAGACGGCTATAACCATGATTGATACCACACTTTATTTGTTAGGGGCTGGGTAGATTAAGTTTTCATGCAAAATCGCATTGTTGCTCCATCAAGCTCTATAGAAGAGTTTGCTTTTGCTCTCTGTAAGCTTGGATTTTACTAGTTTTTCTCCCTTCATAACATAAGCTTGCTTCCAAAACCATTTTGTTTTATTAAAATAAGACGTAGTTTCTGGCATAAGCAATGGATTTTAGTTGATTTGAGGCTATTATCTATCTGGGATTTTATTGAGATACTGACTGACGCTACAATGTCAATACTGCTGGTAGATTTACGATGGCTTTGACCTGAATCTGACCAAAGAAAGGGACTAAGTCGCATCTTTACTGATGGCTCTAGAACTGATCCAGGAAATCGAGCTGAAGTATTTGTTGAGGACGGCAACCTAAGATTTCAGATCACATTAGGAAAATTTGTGTCTGTGGCAGTAAAGTGCGTTGTGAGAAAAAAAAAAACGCTGTAAGCCAGTTCCTTGTTGAGTGATCCTTTCTAGAAAAAAATGTGACAGGAGAAGCAAGACATCTGTGTCTGTAGCGAGAACCGAGTTGCTTTAAACCTTTCCGCCGTCTTCAAGATTATTTAGTTCTGCAAGACTTCGTCCTTAAAGTTTAAGAGATCGAGCGATTACGGCGGAACAAGCAGTTCAAATATATTAGTTAAGTAAATTGTAAGGCTTACAAGTTTCCAATTTCTACGTCCGCTAAAAATGCTATTTACGATTTTGTAGGAAACCCTACACCATGGCATGAACCTGAAACACCCTTTCTTGATCCAATCAAGTCAACACTACAAGTAAAACAAATTCCTTTTAAGTCAACTTTTATTCTTATCCGTTTGAACTTCACAGGTCAGAAGTTTTAAACACAAAAAAAAACTTTCATACAAAACTATTTGAAAGAAGATATCCTTTGTTTGGTCTTGCTGGTACGATGCTACGGATCAATACCAACAAATTCGTTGGAAATGGCTAAGGATGCCGTGACACAGTCTGTATTTATAGTGTCTTAAGTCTTTAGCTATAGTGGCAGTACGTCTTTTTCTCCTGAAAATAAAGAACAAAATAAAAAGAAGTTAATTGCATATTATCGCTGGAAAAAGTTGGAAAGTTTTTTTGTAATTAAATTTTAGTGTTCGCTAGGATTTCCATTAAAGGATCTCTATAAAGCCGTGAGCGGATTTATTACCCTAAGAGTGTCTTTCCCCAAAAGGCGATGTTATCCGTGCCGTATGCCCTGAAGTAGCAGTTAAAACTTTAAGCACAGAGTAATGCGTTTTTTAATTAAATGCTATTAGTTTTCAATTGCCTTTGGTGGTGTGAATTATTTGAAACAGTCGGTGCAATAAGGGTACACATGCAACTAAAGAAGGTCCTTTCCTTCTTTGAGAGCCGGGCAGATGCCAATGGCTTTAGCTGTGAATATCGATGGCATCAGGATGTGTGTGATTTGAATTCAAATGTGAAAGGGATGAAGAAAAGTATAAAGAGAACAAAGCCATTTGTCAAGTCGTTTAGTATGCATCAGATGTGCAGTCAGTTGATTGTTACGAGTGCAGTGACATGTATGAAGAAGCTGCGCAAGTAATTGTGTTGAGAGAGAGAGAGAGCTCGGAGGAAAGGATATGGTAAAGAATCGAAGGACTCAAGGATGGTTTTTGTAACAGCGGATGGGGCAATTTTGTTATTTGCATAACTTCAATTAAACGAGGACTCTATTTGCTGGGAAATTGAATTGAAAATGATGGAGATACCAGGGATGAGATGGATTGGATGAATGTGTAACAAATAGGAGATGAAGTGAGTTGCGATTGAGGGACAGATTGTACGTATTGAAATTGAAAAACGGTTGCTTATGTCGGATCGATTTATTTTCAAATGCACTCGGATTGAAATTTGATTTTAATTTGAGACTCGATTTTGGTTCGAATGAAACTGGTTTCGCTGAAATTAATTTTTATGTAACATAAATTTAGTATTTTCTGTTTGAGATGATCTGATAGTTTGGATTTGGTGAGCACTTGAATTCTTAATGCCTTTGGCGATAAATATTGGTCAAAACAAATAGTTGAAAATTACTTTTTTTTAAATCCTTTCTCCTTGTTTAAAGACCTCTTGAACTATTAAATTGTTTTCTACATATTTTTTTCAAGTCTCTGTATTTAGTTGTGCTGCTTATTGAATTGAAGAAAATCGGGGACCTTGGTCCAATTTTATAGGTCGCTTTATTTCGGTTCACCTAGTTAGTTAATTAGATTTTGAAGATGCTTCTTTAACCACTTTTATTAATTTTTTTGTATCGATGCAATAATTCAAGTCTAGCTACCAGGGCTTTTGGCTAACATAAACAATAATACAAGATGAAAGATAAAAGAATATATTTATAATAATAAGAAATACTCTACAGTTTTTTTTTAAATTTAATTTAATTATTGAAATGTCCGACTTTCGCTCAGTCGAAAATAAGAAGTTGTCGAGTGAACATCTGTACCAGGACGTTATTTTTGTTTTTTATTAAATAAAGTGGTACGTGTGATTGACGTGTGAGAATTTTTGGGTTCGTTACAAGTTTTTCTAGAAATTATTTACCGTGCTGTTGGCAGTTCAAATTCGACCCTCTTACTTTAAGAATTTTAAATGGAACATAATGCGTCATTGGGAGTAAAAAACATTAATGACGCATTGACGATGTTGGTTTGGAAAGTTCCGTTCGGGAGATTTTAGGTAAAGAAACTCGATAAGTGGGTAGCCCATGAACTGAACGAATCCCAAAAACTACGGGGCCTGGAAATCTGTGCATCGCCTACATTAAGAAACCAAACTGAACCTTTTAATCCCTTCAACCAGGACCAACGATAAATGCTATTAAATATTGTAAGCAAATCGACATATTGCATGCCAAATTGGCTGAAAAGCAACCTGAGTAGGTCAATAAGCACGGTCCGATCCTTTCGCACGACAATGCTAGACCCCTCATACCTCACAAGTAATGGTGAAAAACTGTTGCAGTTGGAATTTGAAATTCTTCCGCACCGTACTCTCTTGATGTTTCCCCAACGGAGTTCCATCTTTTCCGCAATCTGGATTCATTTTGTCTCCAGAAGATCTTCCGGAACCGAGCAGAAGTCATAAAAGCCTTTGAAGATTTCATTGCCTCAATAAGTCAGAACTTCTACGAAAAAGGAATATTTGTCATAGATGCCAATGGATCCTATTTTGATTGAATATAAATTTTCGGGAAAATAATATTGGCTTTAAAATTTTTATTATAAAATCGGACATTTTATGGAGGAGAGGTGATCAAAAACAGTGAATAATGTTTTCTTAAGATCTTTCTATTTGAAAGCGTAAAATTGAATACCTGGAGCGCTCGAAACGGCGTTTGAAGTTGTATCTGCTGGCTCGTTCAATTTAATGCCGACGTGTCCTGGGATCTAAATAAGTTTGGGTTTCTTGTCGCCCATAACTACTCGTAACTTATCGCTGATTTTTCAATGATTTCTGTTTTGTTGTTAGCATTTTCGAGGTCAGTTACTTTTGATAGGCTGTCGATAAAAATAGCAGTCTTCTTGTTATTTGTCAATAGATAGGCTCTTAGTATTGCAAAAGCTTTGGCGGAAAAAGCGGAACTGAAATAAGGCATTATGATTTTAGAGATTGTTTTCCCATCTTGGTTAACTACCGCAAAAGATGTTCCAGATTCAGTTTTTGAACCATCAGTAAAAAGGAAATTCCATCTAAGCTTTGAGTTTATCAGCGATTTCACTGAATACTGCTTTGTATACTTCACAGCTTGTGGTTGATTTGCTGTACTTTTGTAGATCGGTCCATATGGAGTCTTCAGGTGCGATCCTATGCTTATCTGAATAACTATCGGAATTGTGCAGGATTTCGCAAAGAGCAGCGATTTTAAAATTGCAGACGGCTATTTTTTGCTCCCTTTAGAGCTGACAATTTTTCTGGCTATGTTGTTTATTGGTGACTTTCGAGATGAGTTTATTTTTTGTATTATATTTGCAGTAAGGTATTCAATACGCTCAGTTGTTGGTGGTAGACCGGTCTCGATTAGAAGATTTTTTATTGGCGTCGCTCTAAATGCTCTTAAGGTTGTTTGGGCTGCAGCATGGTAGGGGAATGTAATCAATTAAAGTGCTGATTTGGAATTTTTTTTTCGTAAACCGAAAGGACATAATCAATTTAGGAGAGTAAGACTGATTGCACGACATGAATTAGAGTATTAATATGGCAAAACCTACTTTATCATATAATCCTTAAGATTTTAAATCGCATGAATTGTACTACGGTTGTGCTTAAAGGCTCTCTAATTTGGGTTTATAAGTTTATCGCCAACACACACAGAGATAGATGTACTCTTGGCTACCTAACTTTTTCAAATGTCAAGCTATGATGCTAAGATTTAGAGGGAATATCAACAACAGATTGTTGGAACTCAAATTGGAACAATGGGAGCGCCACACGGTGCTTACTCCGGGAACTTTCTGATCAAGGTAGCTTAAGGTAAGCTTAAGCATCGCATCATATGATAATTCCAATCTGTTGCTGCCTCTGTTTTTAACGATGAGATGGGATCATAGGAAAATAGCTGAATGTGAAGATGAATTTCTGCATAACTGTTATATCTATGGCAACTAAATTTCGGTCCGATAGTTGTCCAAGTCTATATGGTTAGAGTGAATCTTGGCATGAAATTACAAGTTTTCGGTATATCCTTCCGATTTAGTTGGGAACCTCTTACATACTTATTTACTAGGCTGAGGTCTTCGTCTATTGTATTGTCCTTTCGGGTTGGAATAGAAGACTCTTCACGATGGAACGTTTTTGTTCATTCGATTTAAATGTACTCGATTCTTGTGCATCTTTGAAACCAGGACAATAGCTTATGCTACCATACAATTCGTAGAGCTCGTCGTTAAATCTGCTTCTACAAACCGTGACAATACAAAAGGGATCAAAAATCACTCTAAGGATTTAGCGTTTGAAACAGCCACATTCATAAGCGTCCATGCTTTTGTATCATAAGGCAGGAATAGAATGATGAGGATATTACATGAGGACTCCTAAGTTTTTTTTATTTATTTTTATTTATTCTTAGACCGATAATATCTGATGTCGTTTTCAGATTTAATAGCCGAAGCTGAAGTATACAAAGTTCCTGGATACCGCAAAGTTTGTTTATTGTCTGATTCGTCGATGTTAAGTGTGTCTTTTCATTGACGACATATACTTAGTTTTGCCCTCATAAGCGACCAAACCCATTTTGCAACTTCTGTTCCAGAACTTTCGGGCGTCCCTGAGATGACGATGATATTAACGTGTTCAAGTTGTCGTAGAAAATGTTGATGGATTAACCTATGGTGTTGATTTATAGCACGAAGTGTTATCTCTATTATTATTCCGCACAATCTGACGACTTTGAGAGGCATACCAATGATAGACCTAACTCTGTATAGCATGTCTCAATATGAAGACTTAAATTCGTATGTGTGAATAGTTGTTGGATTATGGATCTAAAGGCCCAAAAACCGCACTGAAAATTACAAATCAAATTGTTGGTTAGTTACTTCAGGTATTCACAGAAGACGGCAGATGAGATCTTATATGCCATGTTAAAGACACAGATGGGTTTATAATTACAAGCAGTTAAGTGGTTCTTTTTCTTTCGTAAAACATTTATTTTTTTCTTCAGGCCTGCTTCTGCCGACCAAATCTTAGATCTTTCAGGTAGGTAAGGCATCCACTAGTCTTTTTGTACTTAGACTTGGATATTACTTATCTTCTTATTGTCCGCGTGTACGTTGATATGTTCATACAGATTATAAGGGTGTATGGTATGGTAAGGTTGGCTGGGTTATTCTCTCTGTTCAACAGTCTCTGTTCAACTTGTCGACTGCAACTCATTTACTACAATTTCTACTTCATTTCCAGAAAAATCTGTTCCGATCCACAGATACAGTCTTCGTTTTCCATGTATTACTTCCAAAAATTGTTCATGGATTAGCAGACCTGTCTTTCCTTAATAGCGTCATTCTTATGATCTTCTTTTTCCATCGGAGAATTTGAAGTTCCTTCCTTTTCTTTTACTTAGGTATTATGGAAGTGAAGCCCAGAACATCAATTAAGGCATTGTTGATGGCTTTTTGGCATCAATCGATGACGTTAGAACATGTCAAGAGGTTTGAGAGATACGTAAGGAGTCTGTTGCGACTGCAGCAGTTTAGCATTAGGTCTTCTCACAACATTACTTCCTTGTTGTGGCGATAAGAAAATTCACATTCGTACCTCAGCTGCAACAGTGTAGTGATCCGAGTCAATGTTGAAAGATTCGGACGTCCAAAGTATATGAAGCGATGCCTTATGCTGTGGTTATATAGTATCCGAATAAAACAAGCACGAGCTGATTAGAAAACAAAGTTCTTGCTGTATACAGTAGCCATTCATCCTACTGCAAAGACAATAAGTTTAAGTCTACTAAAAATCGAGATATTACCGAAGGAGTCACTCTTTTTAGTTTGCCGTTTAAGTTTCAAGCTAAACAAATCTGTTTTGGGAACTTTGCCAACGAAATTAGGACGAAGAATTCTGTGTTGCTTTCCACAGAGACAGGTCCTCATGACAATATGACCGGAATGGCCAACACAATTATAAGACATTTAAATAATTGCAATTGAGGAATTTCAGATGTGCGACAAGTATTTACGGTTGCGTAGTAATTTTTGTTTATGTACTAAATCAAACATTTACCCTTTTACGCAGCTTAGAAACACAATTAAATAACGAAATTCTTAGAAAAAAATTGACTTGAAAACTAAGTATCTCAACTTCATCTATACAACCGACGTATATACACAAGTATCCATCGGTTAAAATGGGGTCTATCATCTCATCTCCGATGATAGACGATTTTATCTTGTATTACCAACTCCCCAAACGCAAAAGCTTCAAAGCACCATATCGTTTAATCGAACACATGGTGACAGACTTCTGATTACCTTCTGATAAAATCCCAGTCAAGAGACGGGACCAATCCTTCCTGTATAAGGTGTGATGCTTACATACAATTGCTTCCCTCAATCGTGCTTAATCTTGTATCCTATCTTGCTGGGCCTAGTCAAAGAAATCCCATTGCCATTGATTACTTTTCAGCATCACATCACCGAGGATTTCACTCATTGACTGAAGGACATGAACAGAGAGCATCTGGATTGAAGGAGTTGCTTAATGTTCAGCATCCAGCCAGATTGATTGAGATTTGGCATTCAGTTCAGACCCTTGAGGGTGCAGATACAAATTGTGTATTTTCAAGCGGATCTAAGTGGAAAATTTGTATCTTTGTTTTCTGTTTTATTTTTTTTTTTTTAACTAAAAATAGTACAGCATTCTGTCCTCCCTCGCCTACTTAGGATTTCTGGTGTCCTTCCGGTCAGCAATGATTAATAATCATGTCATAGTCAATGTTCTTCCTTGTTTCTGACTTTTATTACGTCGTCATGGGAGGTTCGCTACATTTAATTAGCATAAAAAGTGTCAAACAGCAAAGCAGGGGATACATTGTCATGATTAATGATTTTTTTTTTTGTTTTTTTTTTTAAAGGCGATATGGAACAGTATTTTTCTGAAGGAAATGACAGTATCGCTATCTTGGTTTGAATTATTTTTGTATCGCAAATGCGATGACGTAATAAGAATTTCTAATTTGTAAATTCAGAAAAAAATTGTAATTAAGACGCTTCCCAAAGGATTCCAGATATTGATTTTTCATTGGAGGGAAACGTTTTATCTTTATCTAAAAAGAATTACTTAAAAATTACAGCTTCAAATGGATGAATAGTATTCTAAGTCAATTTAGCGGTAATTCATGGGACATATTTTTTTTAATAGCCATCGGCGACGAGATATCTTTTTAAGGGTTAAGTGGTTCTTCGTGAAAATAGCATTGATGATCTTCTATAGTTATGGCAGAAGGAGGATTGTTCTTGTAGCATTTTTGCAAATAATATCAATCATGATAACTAGCATATCAACCAGATGTAGAGAGCTCATACATATGGTATAAATATGTCAAAGTACTACCGAAATTTAAGTATATTTAGATACAGACATGGAACATCAACCAAATGGTGAAAAGAACCGGTGCCGATCCTCCTCCAATCAATTGAACTTACGATGCTGACTTTGAGTTCCAGATAAAAGCAGTCCCTTTCAGCCTGTGACCAACTCCAAGACTTGTGGCATATCCCACGAAGGTCTTACGATATTTATTGATAGCTTAAGGTTTATCTCTGCTGGGTCCCTGGCCTTAAGTGAGTAGCAGGCAGTGAATATGCAGGCAAGGATCAAAGTATTAAACCTTCTAAGAATACAAGTGAAGCGAATTATACAACCCGTTGTAAAAAACACCGCATTAACATTGAAAAATCAATGCTAATGTAAAGCAAACCGCATTATCACTGAATTCAATGCAAGTAAATAATTTGCATTGAGCAATGAAGCAGCAGTGACTGCTGTCAGTAGTGTAATGGAAGACCACATAAAAACGCAGAAATCCATGCCAAGATTTTCTTCAAACGTACCTTCATATATTTAAAATTTAATATTTGAAAACAAAACCATAAACAATTATTCTGGTCTTTTATGTGGTCCGGTTTTCCACTCCTGCTTAATTTTTAAATGCAAATTATTTTCATTGAATTCAACGATAATGCAGTGTGCTCTGTATTAGAATTGTATTTTTCAATGCTTGTGCAATGTGATTTTCATTAGCATTATATTTTTGATTTTCACTGCTTTAGTTACAACAAACAAACACTGGCGCTGGCAGTCCGGTATTGTCCATGGCCTAGCTTCTTGACACTCATTTGTGTTGCTCGTGTTGTCATTTTTGTTATATCTGAGCGGGGCCTACGGTTTATCGCCGAGTCCGAACGGCACTCCTTAGAAGCTTTTTCGTAGGCAATTTTACTTTCGGGAGTTTGCCATTGCCCGCCGAAAGGGTGATGACGATTTGAAAAATTGTTGGTGACCCAGCCAGGAATCGAACCCAGACTGTCTGCGTAATAGTCCAATGAGCTAACTATCTCGCCATCGCCATCGCCATTTTTGCTTTAGTTAATGTATTATTAAAAAAAATTGTATTACTCTCAAGTCTGAATGAAGTAAGTAAGTAAGTGAGTAAGAAGTTAGTTATTCTTCTATTGCATTGTTCCTCTGGTTAAATTAGAAGACTCTGTGGGCTGGAGCATTGCTGGTCATTCGCCTTACATATCGTAGCCGATTCGAGCAACTGATGCGCTGATAAGTTCGATATCGCTGTACAGCTCGAATGGTTCGTCGTTTAATATATATATTTTTGTAGAATTTTTTCTCGAGACGACTGAGGATATTTATTTGCATTTGCCCCCTATAGTGCAAAATAGTGGGACAAGATTACTTAAGGTTTTGGATAGAGTCTTCTTAGTTCTTCGGGAGAGGGCCTCACTATTTAATTGTCTTTTTAGCATACAAAAATAGCATATGGCAAGACTAGATGTTCATTTATTTTGTGGCAGGGTGTTGTTGGCAGAATTTGTAACAGGCACAATTTATCGATGTTGTATATTTATGGCAGCAAATACTTAGTTTTAGCAGCTGTCGTTTCAATACTAGTGAGCACGCCGGTGGCAACCCACTGTGTCCATCCAATTGTGTTAATATAGTCAATATACACGTCGTATGCTTGTGTGTTCCCCTATCTAAATTTTTTTTTGACATCAAAGGCTTCGGTTCAGTCACTACCGACTTTGACGAAGCAGCAAGCATTCTCAAACCTCATTCTGAACAAATGGACGAGCTTGACAGGGATGCGAACACTAGACATGGGTTTATGTCTAACTGGACATGAATGTGGGTTTCGTATGCTATCCCTAGAGTATAAAGTCTCAATATCTTTGATCGGGCACTTCTCGTGCTCTGTTTTCTTTGGAGAAGTCGATGTTCTTCCCGTTTCTTTTACTCGTAGAACACTTCTCGTCACTCGGTGCAGCATTAATTTAATTCCTTTTAGTTTCGCTGCAAGTGCTTGCCGGCACTTGTCGCCAAACCAAGAATTTTGTTGTGGCACTGAGATTAAGAAACACTTGATCGGAAGAGGATTTGGTGATCTCTTGAGATTGTAGCCGTACAATGTAGGTATTACTTACAGCATTAGCTTGCCTTTAGCTACAACAAGTCGATGTTTGCTCCTCGGAACGACATCCATAATATTGGAGGATTATCAATCGGAATGTAGTTAATCTGGTTGACGGTCGATTAATAAGTCAACTTGAGTATATCGAGATGTGGGAATCCTGTACTAGCTAGTACAATATATCGTACAGGCTACTTGTAAACCTTCAATCCAAAGATACTCATTTTTCCTAGCTATGCATTTGAATCGCCGAAGACGATTTAAGGGCGTTGCTCGTAGGGCTTGTTCAAGAGGTCGTAGAAGCTGTCGTTGCATGTGCGCATATAAGACTAATGTTGGCAAATTTTAAACTTGATACATATTGCTACAAGGTGCTCGTTCACATGCCGGGAACTCAAGAGTTTTTGATTAAGTCTGCTTTCTACAACAAATCCGCATTCAAAAAGGCGCTGCTTTTGCGTAGTAGATGTCGTTGCTTTTTATCGCCTTTAGTCCGACTTCTTCCCATGGCATTTCTTGGATTACGAGAATATTTGCTTTGCAGCAGTCTAGTTGTTTGGCTCCCTGTGGCCTATTAAGGGACTTGCATTTCAGAAGTTGTCCTTAATTCGCTTGCAAGGGTTGTCAAGAGTAGATTTGTCCGTATCCGCTTGTTTATGCTTCGTTCACAAGAAAGTGCTGCAGCGTAAAACAAGGGTAGCGAGAGAAGAATATCGAGACAGGAGAAGGGAGGAAAAGAAGATCCTGCGTAGAAAGACGAGGGCAGCTTTCCAGCTCAAGACGATCGAAGAGTCGTGCGATCGTAATAACATTCGGAGGTTTTATAAAAAAGCCAGGCAACTGGCTGCTGGCTACAAAACTGGAACGCAGGCTCTTCGAGACAGCGAAGGAAATCTAGTCACCGAAGCGCAGGGAATAGTACAAAGATACAACGTACTGTATGAACGCCTTAAACCCTTCTGCAACACACTAATCGTCACGTACCAGTGTGGCTTCCGGCCCGGCAGATCAACTTTAGACCAAATTTTCAAACTGAGCTAAATCCTGGAAAAGACCAACGAATTTCAAGTCGAAACACACCACCTATTCATCAACTTCAAAGCCGCCTATGATAGCATACATCGTCAGGAGGTCTACATGGCGATGGGCGAATTCGGAATCCAGGCAGACTGATTCAGCTGTGTCGCGTGACGCTGGAAAACACTCGATGCAACGTGCAGTTTGGAAGTATTTCCTCCGAACTATTTCAAACATGCACTGGATTTCGGCAAGGAGATGCGCTATCATGCGACTTCTTCAATCTTGTACTGAAGCAGATAGTGCGCAGGACAGGTGTCAACAAAAAAGACACTATCTTCAGCGGGTCCATTCAGCTGCTGGGGTATGCGGACGATTTTGACGTCATCGGTCGCTCTCAACGTGCCGTTCACGGCGATTGAAGAACAGGCGAAATCCGTTGGCCTTGAAGTAAATGAGGACAAGACTCAGTACATGCTATTAACAAACTATCAAGCATCTGTCTTCCGCTTAGGAAAAAACGTCACTATTGATAGCAAAAATTCAAACACCAAGCCATTGCGGATGCCAGAGCACTTGGTCTGGATAACTGGAAACAGCGTGCCCGGGTTCGTAGGGGATGGAATGCTACAGTGTCTCAGGCAGAGACTCTACACAGGTCGGGAGCCCGATGAGTAAGTTAAATTGATCGTATTTGGAAGAAATGTCTGCATCAACAATTCTTTTAACATTCAACTCAAGGAAAGATATTCTTTCAATTTCATATAAAAAAAAACGAAATCCAAATAAAAAACCACCCTCATACTGCTGATTGAATTTCGAAGAAACTCCCCTTCTATCAACAAAACAATTATTAACACAAAAGCCAAAGTATAATTCATAAGTCCGTCCAGTGGGTTTGACCAAGCATAAAAAAAAAAAAATTGTTCCAAAATAATTTATCGATAAGCTTTGGGTGTTCGAGTTGTTTTTATTTTGTTTTTTGAGCGGCAATATCGATGAGGCCTTTCATCAATAAAACACACCCGTTCCCATTTATCGTTGCTACACTTCCAATTCACAGTACACACCCTGCTTGCCTGTTGTTTGTAATTATCGGTCGCAGTCACGGAACACGTGTGAGCTTTTAACACTTTTTTCTTTTTGTATCTTTCCTGCTGTCTTCGATCCAAAGGTTTGATTAACTTTCCAAATTGATTGTTCCGGCTTAACGTTTAAATACGGATAGGATTCGTTTGTATCCCTGTGGCAAATGGATTAGTTGGACAATGGAAGTGGAAAATGCTTGATAATGAAAGTATTATTGACATTTGCATAACCTACCCTAATGGTGTTTCGTAGTCCTTTTCCGCTTATCTTCTAATCGCCACATTTCCATTCGAATGGGACTTTGGAGGAATATTTTGCGAAGAACTGCCTTTACTCCCATTAGGCTCGGCTTGTTAATGGGAAAATAATTTTCCTGTAATTAAGGTTTACGTGAATGCGATCGATATACTCGTACTGACGTGTGAAAATCCGTTTAGTTTCATTCTAGCCGGTGGTTGGGTTGGTTAATTAAAAATTAATTGCAAACTTTGCTCGAGGTGTCCATAGATATTTTGCCTGAAACGACTGAAGGAACGGCGGTGCAATAGCAATTAGGCATTTAATATTATGGCAATGGATTGCAATATGAGTCGGGTATAATGTATGGCAAGGTAGATAGGCTTGTCAATTGCGGGTGCCTTGAATCGGTGATAAAGGATAGTTCAAGTGACTTTGCGCTCACAATTGTTTTCACCTATTTCCCGTACCGTTTTCTCATTTAAATTATCTAGGTAGACCCAGAAAATATTGTTACAATTTCCCATCGGCTTGTGAATTAATTATGTAGTACACCCCACGGGTTACCGACTAAATCGTTTATCCCACTCGAGCAAACAAAAACCGAACCACTTACTCGATGATTACGGGTCTCTCCGGTGGGAAATTTCCAACTGCATCAGCGAAATTGTAGGGTTCAGGAACAAGCAACAAGTTCTAATCAATATGTAGGACTTATCAATGTGTGTACCCTTATTTGTGAGTGGATAAAAAAAATCGATTTATTTAAAATTTGTTCAATCCACGTCCTATTAGGGACGTAGAATGGTATAGGTTATTATCCACAGATACCTGAAGGCGGCCATATCGGCCACAAAATTTTTTCAAGATAAATGTGTCCAAAGCAGTGAAGTTTGACTAAGAAAAGGAATTCTCTCAAGTTTCTCAAGTCCTGTTCTCGAACTTCAGGTTTCGGTTTATCTGCAGAGACTAACTCGAATTGTTTGATCAGTGTTTTTTTGAGCATTTGGTGCTCTTTTTCACCCGTGCTGAGATAGATTCTAACCTCTTAAAAAGACGTTACAGAGCCTAAAGGCATTCAATCGCATTATTCCTGTGGCCAAATCACTGGTTTATTTCGCTGAACAATGTTTTCGTTGAATTAAATAGTTGAAAAGTCAACGATTTCATGGGTATGTACGAGTACTACCATTATGTCACATATCGTCCATTTTATGAAGACAAAGATCGATACATAAGCCTCTGTTCATCAAATCTTATTTTCACCGCTATGTGGTAAGGCCTGGGACCCTATAATATCCAAATAAAAATAAATATAAATAATAATAAATACTGGCTTCGAATGTAAACCCTTTAACCTGTTCCTTTTGTAAGGGGTTTCGATGAAGAAGCTGGCCTTTAACAATCCAAATGTTGCTGAACTCACGAGAGCCTTACTGCTATTATGAAATTTTTACCGCATTCCACATAAAAAATAACGATATCTACTATGGCGACTGCTACAAAAAACGAAGATATCATTTACTACTTGAGTCATACTCAGGCAAAAAGACTTTGGCTTTCGCCAGGTAAGTGAACGCCCCATTATAATACGAAACAAGGTCAAATTCGTTTGATTTACTTTCAAGCCCATGAGGAGATTATTGATAATAAGACCAAAAGAACTATCAGTATTCAAGCTTTGACTCAAAAATTGCGCGTGAGGCTGCTTAGCGAACAGTTTATTTGGGGGTCATCGGAAAATATAGCCTGTATAAAATCTTGTATCCCCATAGCAGCAAGAACGCGGATCCCACATACCAATATACAGTTATCCAGTTTCAGTATTTTGGGTATCCGACTCGGCTTTTTTCAGCCGACATCAACTCGGATTATCTATATTTAGAGTACGAAGAGAATACATCATGCGGCCCCAGGGAGTCATGTTGACAATAAAAGTTTAAAGTCGAAAGTCGAGCTACCAGGGAAGCTACCTTTGTTGTAACTGGTTTTAAACTGGTGTCACAAAGATATCTCTGGCTTAAAGATAGGTTTCAATAGTACACACAGTCAAATAAAAAGCATACAAAGCTTCGCTTTATTTAACCCTAGAAAGCTAACCTACGTAAATTTTACTCCCATGGTGAACAAAAAAAAGTATTTTCCGGAAAAGCATAAAGCGCTATGACTGCACATTCGGAAATAAAAATTTGCCAAAACTGCTGTAAATTTACATTGAACTAATTGATGGCGATGGCGATGGCGCGATAGTTAGCTCATTGGACTATCACACAGACAGTCTGGGTCACCATCAATTTTTCAAATCGCCATCATCCTTTCGGCGGGCAATGGCAAACTCCCGATAGTAAAAAATTGCCTACGAAAAAGCTTCTAAGGAGTGCCGTTCGGACTCGGCGATAAACCGTAGGCCCCATTCAGATGTGACAAAAATGAAAACATGAGCAACACAAATGAGTGTCAAGAAGCTAGGCCATGGCTCATACCGGGCTGCCAGCGCCACAGTGTTTTTTTGTTTTTTAATTGATTTTATTACCTTTTGTAATAAACTATACATGAATTCCAACAGAAATTCTTTGAAAGACCATATTTTCTTTCTTAATTACCAGGGAGTAAATTTTTCTCCTAGTTAGCTTTAACGGAATACAAAATAAAGTTAGCTTTCAAGGGTTAACGACGAGTGCAGCGTGAGACTTCAGAAATGAAGAGAAGACCGGCTTCTCCGACAAATAAAGAAGGTGTACGAGAAGTGCGTGTTTAAGAAAATGTAGTTATGTAACTGCAGCAATTAAGTCCGAAAATTTTATAAAAAAATAAGACGCACTTACCAGAGCATAAGGCTCAGAATGTAAGCCGATAATATTGAATATGGACATAGCACATTTCATCTGCAGAATTAGGCCAGTTATGGTCAAAATACTGCTGCCAGGCAGAATGAACGATTCTATCTGGACAATGACGAAAGAGAACTCCTTCCCCTGAGTTACGAGTATTATCAAAGCCAAAGTATAATAAGGCTACTTGTTGAGCTACGAGTATTTTAAGAAGTTAAAGATAGCCTGGTTGGAAACATGCACCAGCTTATTTGAAAGATATTGTCAGATGAAAGGAGAGCATGGAATCTTAGCATTTTTTTTTTGATTCACATGAAATGGAAAAAAAAAATTTACTGCTAGTTTTTGGTCAGGAAAATTCACTATCAATCAAATATTTGAACATCGTCATAGCTCATTCAAACTCTTTAGGTTGTTCAAAATGAGAAGGTACATAATGCGCCGATAAAAAATACGATATTTTTAAATCCATGCAATGACATTGACGTTAATGTTTTTTTTTTACAATTAGCGCGCGCCATGAGCGAGTTGTTCGGCTTAGAAAAGAATCACAATATTTCAGGGTACGTACGAAAGTGGGCTTGAGGGTGTACTGATGAGCATTCAAAGTTGGAGGTTTGAAGGGGCGAAATACTACTGGCAATTTCTGAAGAGCACTGGTGGTGAAAATAGCTATAGAACATGGTGTCAATCGACTGTCTAATATTGGCATCACCTATAAGTTTTATCGCATGGTTTTCAATTCTATCTAGCAAGCGCAAAGAAGTCCTAGGAGCACCTGAAGAAGATAGAAGAAGCATTTTACTTCAATTTTGAGCAGATGAAAGCCTTATATGTTTAGGCCAGAACGGGGAGGTAAAAAATTTCTTACATTACATGAGAAAACCTAGACATTTCGCAGCATTTTCGGCGATCTGGAATATGTGGTCATTCCAACAGTTTTTTGGTTTCAGCGATTCAAGTGCTATTCATGGATAATGGCTGGCTATTCGAATATCGCTTTACCGATAGCAGACAGCATTGTGTTCCAGAAGCATTAAATTCCGCTGCCGTTCCCGTTCTACAGCCGTAGAGCAGGGACGTCCCTGTCCAAAAACGAACGGACGGCACTTTGAGATGTAAGGCGTCATCGCAGAAAGACTACTCATGTCTTGGACGGAATGTCAGCATTGGCAGCTATAACTTCGACAAACGTCTTTATATATCTTGACCTCGAAGTAATAAGCACCGTCGACGTCAGCGCAGAAAACAGACGGAGAATCACTCGGGCTTCAGTGATTGGTAACGAATTTTAGATAAGAGTTGGTATACCAAAACCGTCATCAGTTTGAATATCGGGTTTTCCAATAGGGACTTGACGACTTTGAATTTAATTTGTGAGCGCACTCTTTCACTAATAATCAAACTCTCACTGTCAATTTATTCAGTAAACTCAACATTTTCATCATGGTAAAGTACACGAACGAGCAACGTCTGCAAATTATACAAATTTTCTACCGAAATTCGGAGTCGGTGTCTGCACCTTTAAGAGCGTTAATTTTCGGTCGTGATTCTCGCCCTAGTAGATAGGCAATAACAAGTTTAGTGCAAAAATTTGTGTGAGACAACGGGTTGGTCGAAGTGTCTAAAATATCGCTGCCGCTCAGGCGTCCGTAACAAACGATCCAAATCAGTCAATTCCACGGCGTTCTCAAGAATTTGGCATCGCTCAGACCACATTATGGCGTATTTTGCGTAAGGATCTTGGCTTAAACCCATACGAGATCAAGCTGACTCATTAATTGAAGCCGATGGACCGTTACAATCGATTTATTGAAGAGTAAGTATGGTGAGCGTGTTATCTCAAGAAATGGGCCAGTCAATTGACCGCCTCGTTCGTGCGATTTAACGTCGGTTGACTATTTTTTGTGGGGCTACGTTAAGTCATTGGTTTATGCCAATAAGCCGACGAGGTTGAAAGAACTCAGAGTCAACATTGAACGCGAAATAGCAGCCGTTTCGGCCGAAATGAGTGGCCGAGTCGTTGAAAATTGGGTCCAACGAATCGACCGCTGCAAACGTGCCCGCTATGGCCATATGAACGAAGTCGAGTTCCATTCATAAATGTTTTGATTGTACTTTAAGCCGATAATACAGTTTTTGAAATATCTCCAATGGTTTGCGTTTTATTTAAAAAAAAAGCTATCAGCATAGCAGATCCTTTATTTGGGATAGCGTCAAGATAGATTTTCAAGACTGGGATTTTCTTTAATGGGTCAGCCTAAGTTTTTAAATCCTCAAAGTTACGAGATTTTCCTGTTTCGGAGTATCCCAAAGTGTCCTAGGAAGGATCTAGCTCTACAGAAGTGACCATAAGCTTCAAATAAAGACGAATTGCGGACAGATGACGACGTTTATATTTTTCAAAATCTCAAACAGACTTTAAAGTAGATATCATCGCCATTCAGGAAGATCAGACTCGGCTGGACAAATAAAGAATAAAAAGCTTTGACACACACTACTGTGACTGCTAAGTGGGCAGAAACAATCCTAATTTCTGTTATGAGTTGTCAAAAGCATCACATCAATGCTAATTTCGCCTGCACTAGTCTAATATGCCATCTCAACTTTATAGAAGAAAAAGACAATGCTCACAAACCTGTGACTTTTTTCCATAATTTACAAAGAAACAGGCCAGTTACCTGATCATACATTGACCAAATAAATTATGTTGTGATCGATACAAAGCGCTTCTACAGTTTACAGATGTCCGTACATCCCAAGAAGTCCATGTTAGCTCTGAGAACTTCATGGTTGACGCCGTGTCTTTGAAAATGTTAAACATTACAGATTGATATCGGCTAACCCAATAAACTAAAAAAAATTACTTCAATTGTGAATTCCTGAACCTTGCCCCAAATCCTATTTAACAACCAATAAGGGCACTGTAGATAAGTGGGTTGATCATAAGCTCAGTTTTACCCGATCAACATTACAAAATTCTCAGTTATAGGGCGGATTACCAGCGATAGATCTTATAGAAAACTTTGGAACATCACCTTTTTATATATTTCTTAGCGGCGTGGAAGGGCATCTAAAAGACGATATCTGTTGGCTCATGTTAAGCTTTGAAATTACTTGAAACCCAACCATGATGAATGCTCCGTAAATATACGAGTATAAAGCAATCTCACCGATACTTTATGAGACTTCTTTAAAAAAATAATCAAGAAAATCGCGCGAAACTCACAGCGGATAACTCAGATAATTACACTTCAACAGAAATTAAACAACATTTTACTCTTGCATATCAAGTTTACAATTAAGATATTTATGAGGATTTTTAGCCGAGGCTCGCCGAACTCTATATCTGAGAACAGATAAGCAGAAAAATGTAATCCTTTCATACGAGCACAGTGAGTGGAGCTAATTGTCAAATACTCTAATCTAAATGAGCTCATATTTTCACAGTGATTATCTTTGATCAAATGTCTGCATTCGAGTGCTAATTTCGTTTTTATTAAGTTTGTGACATGCGAAGTCTACCTTAGAAGATTGGCTAATATTACTCTGATTTCATTGGAATTAATTGAGATAATCGCATCAATTTTATTAAGTGCCATCACCGGCGCAGACAAACAAATTAACGTGCATCACCAGCTCTTCATCTCAACTTGTAATTACCAATTAACTGGTCGGAGCTTGCCAATTTACCACATGCTGAATGGTCATGAGTGTAGACAGTGAATAACCATCGGAACCAATTCGTCACATCCTTTCAGGTGGAGAATCCATTAAAATCTCCACAAAGAAGATTAACTCGCAGCCATAGTGGGTGGATGGAACATTGTCAATTATTGCCAATCCACTTGGATGTCCATAGCGGTATGTTCGACAGCATAAGCTGAGGATTCATTTAAGCATAGTGAGAAAATTGTAATTATACAGATATGTATGTATGTGTGTGGTATGTTAAAGGTGATTAGTTGGTGTAGAACCATTGGGAGCAATGACGGGATGTGTAGGAGTTGAAAAATTTCAATGATGTGACGAAATTGAAAAGAAACTACGGTAACGATGGGGATGTTCCCTTCCTTGATTTGGTCCATAGCATAATGGGTGTTATTAGGTTAAGCTACCTACGTATATTTTATTCTATGCTAGACAGTAAATTTATTACTTTGGCTATCTATTTAAGGTTCTTAAACTTACGCGTACTACATGTCAAATATGATTTGCAAAAATAATAACATCTTTCGATAGGATGATTAATTTTGCGCCACTTTGTATATTTGTAAACTAGACAGCTGCAGAATACAAACAGACAAGCAATGGATCGGTGTACTCCGCTGTCAAGCCACCCTATATTTCAATAACGAAAAGGACGATTTTGTGTCGCAAATCATCATGAGCGACGAGGCGCATTTCAACTTAAGCGGTTACGTCAAAGAGCAAAATCTTTATTTCCGGGGCACTGCAAATCCGCGTGCGATATATGAAGAGCCATCACATCCACTCAAACCACTGTGTGGTGTGGCGTTCACGCGGGAGAGCGGTTGGGCTGTATTTTTTTGAGGATGACATCAGCAATACGGCCACTGTTACTGGCGAACGCTACAGAGCCATGATAAACGACTTCTTACTGCCGGAATTGGATGAGCGGGGCATGGTGAACATTTGGTTTCAACCGCACCCACAACACGAGCCACAATGGATATTATGAAGGAAGCGCCTTCTGGTTGTGTTATCTCCCGTTTTGGCGATTTAGCATGGCCAGCAAGATTGTATCAATAATGGCGCCAGCCACTTGGTGGTTATCACCTTGTACAAGTGTAAGGAGGATGTTGGGTATTTTTCCCAAAACTGACAACAGTTTGTGTCAGAGACAATTCTGTCTCTACTATCTCATTACCTATTGATAGGTCATGTGGTAATGATACACGGTTAATAAGGAAATAAGAATTTTTGTGCCCTCGTACATTAGGATTGTCTGCATTCTCAGTTAGCGCTTCCAGGCAAACTTTCCTTAAACCAAATCCTAGAAATGAGTTAATGCTCTCCACCGATTAATATTCAGCTGCTTTAAGGAGCTCGTCAAGAAGGCGGTCTTAGATGACTCCGTTTAAATGTTGCAATTCTCACTCTAATTTGTTCGACTTTTTCTTTTTAATAACTTCATAATTTATATTTACATCTTATCGAATTAATAAAGAACTAGAGGAAACATAGAAGGAGTTTCAGCGGCGGACACTCGTGGCATTCGGGTATTTCCTATTGACTTGAAGAAATTGTGTAGCCAATATCCTGCTACATTTAGTGCCTATCCTAACATTTAGTGCACAGATTGAAAATGCGATTTCCCATGAGGTTTCAAGTTCTAGATAGTTAATTTGTATGCGTCGTAAACAACTTCAAAGAACATTGCCATTGGTCTGCAAAAGTTATTTCTACGAGCAATACAATAACATACTTTCATAGGTATTTTCAATTTTGCTTGAGATACATTTAATATCACACATTCATACACGAGTACTATACAAAGAGTTTGCTGTCTTTAATATTTGTTCTTCCTCCTTCCCACATGGGAAACGTTCATTTCCGAGAATCTAATACAGATCCATCTTCTTCATATTTGTTTGTTGCATACAGACACAAAAGCTAATACCATGTTAAATATGACAAACAAATCAAAAATTCTAAAAGGTACTTAGGTTCTTCTGATTCCCTGTAAACCGATCTCCTTCCTTTTATCCGAGAGCTAACATTTACAATACATTTCATACATTCTAAACACATGGCATAAAAACAAGTGCCAAGTTGTTGAATAGAGAGTTGAGAGCAAACAAAAAGTTCTTCTTTGTAAAGGAACGTGTATGTGTTGTGTGCCGTGTCGATGTAGGCCGATTCCATCAGATTAATTCACATTTATTTATCTTTTACATTAAATACATCTCTGACTAAAGTCAGTAAGCAATGTTCACTTTTAAAATTTTATTTAACATTTATAGGTTTAAGATACGAGTATCTTTCTAGAAATATTCTGAAGCGTATGTATCTTCTTGGAATAATTTTGGAAATATTTCTTAAGAATAAAGATGGGTTTCAGTATGAATAAATTTTACTTAGAATCGAAATGGAAATGGAAACACAAAGATCATAACAGTAAGTGGTTTGCTTAATTTGGGCCTGTACTAAGCTTAAGCAGTCTTTTCTTTGATTTATTACTGTAGAACGGTTACTTTAAACGAAGCAAAAAATTCCCCAAAGAAACAATTAAAAATTTCATGATAACTAGAAGCTCACAGATAAACCGTTGGCACCAGTACTCGTAAAATTATGTACGAGGGCGGGTCAATAAGTCCGTGACTTTTTGAATTTCTGACCTCTTTACTGAAACAGCAACACTGCTCCTGTCCACAGGCATCTGTCAGTTGACTCCTGTCAAAATTTAAACTTGCTGCGTCAGTTAGTTTGTGTTTGACAGCTATTTTTATCAGACTACTCACTAATTTGAGGAGAAAATGGAAAAAAGTGAATTTCGTGTGCTTATTAAGCATTATTTCTTGCCATTACCATTACCGAGACCAAGGCTAAGCTTGATAAATACTATGGGGACTCTGCACCATCGATTTCAATGGTAAAAAAGTGGTTTACTGAATTTCGTTGTGGCCGTACAAGCACTGAAGATGCCGAACGTCTTGGACGCCCAGTTGAGGTCTCTACACCCGAAACAATCGAAAAAATTCACGATATGGTGTTGGCCGACCGAAGATTGAAAGTGCGAGAGATTGTGGAAGCCGTAGGGATCTCGCATGGCTCAGTGGTTTCAATTTTGAATGATCACTTGGGCATGAGAAAGCTTTCCGCAAGATGGGTGCCGCGTTTGCTCACAGTCGACCACAAACGCATGTGCAGTTGCCATGGCAAAAATCCATGAATTGGGCTATGAATTGCTCCGAGCGACTACTTCTTGTTCCCAAACCTGAAGAAATGGCTTGGTGGAAAAAGATTTGACTCCAATGATGAAGTCATCTCGCCTATTTTGAGGACCTCGACAAATCATTTTTTTTGGAAGGGATAAAAAAATTGGAGAAGCGTTGGACAAAGTGTATAGAGCTCAAGGGAGACTACGTTGAAAAATAAAATTATTTTTTTATCAAAAAATCTGTGTTTTAATCCAAAAGTCACGGACTTATTGACCCGCCCGTAAATTTAAATAGATCCCCTAGAAATGTTATTCAACATTTTCGTTTGATCACTCCGAGTAGGGATCAGAATTAATGAGGATTTGTGGTAGGTGTTTCTGTTGTAAGTGGCGACTGAAATCCATTCTCTGTATATCTGAAGTGTATATAATTGGCAGACTAGCTATGTTGGGATATTCACCCGTATGTCAGCTTCATGGGTTCTGTGGAGAGGATACTTATCTAATGCTTTAAGAACGAGCTTCATTGACATGATCACGAACAATTAGATGCAGAATTAAAAGTCTGATGAACAGCTGATTCCAACAAAAACCAAAATGAGGAAAATATCGAATTTAGGGCGAGGTTAGCTAACTATGGAAGAATGGAAGTACTGTGCGAAGAACTTGAAAAGAGGTGAAAAAAACTTAAATTCTAGGGCGACTCATGGAAGCATTTGTGTCAATGTTGCCTTAAAAACTAATTCTACGGGTTAAGTTAGGTACAAAACAGATGAGGAAAACTTACGTTGAAATTGACTGAATCTTATAGAAAACAGGAAACACGCGCAAAACCAGATTCCCACATAAATTTGCTACTCGACATAAAGTAACGAGAAATAAAAAAAAAAAAGAATCAACTGAAAATAACCTCTGTACACATTTCTAAGGAAGTAAGTTAACCTGTGCAACGTGTGTAAATACACCGGGTGCGAAGTAGCCAGGAAGCCAGAAAAGAGGCGAGATAAATTCACCAAAAAAATTGCACAAAGAAATAAGGAAAGCTTAAGACGAATAAGGTATCAGCAACTGAAGAAAGGGCATCGAAATCTGGTCATTAAAATAAAAAACCAAAAAGTGTCTGAAGAGAAAAGGCCATCAGGCGCGCTAAAATCGAATTAGTGAACCAAGTTCTATTGGGGAAGAAACGTTTAATATCAAGATGTAGAATAAGTGTTGAGCATATTCTTCGGGGTTCACAGGAAGTCTTCACATGAAGACGGGTAAAAAAGTAAGACGGTGAGGACCACAAGTCCATCGTCGACAGAAGTTTCACTATTACATAAAGGAATCTTGGAAGGGAATGCAACATGATCATCCATCGACATCTAATAAATATGGAAAGTCATAAATTTGGGAAAATGGATACCACACTATCTAGCGCAAAATAATCTTTTGCAAAGAATCAACTATATCCTGAGTCCCTGTCGCATAGCAAGTAGAGCAGTTTTTGAATCGGATCATCACCGAGGAATGGTGTCTTTGTAATAACATTAAACGCAGCCACCAATTGCTAAGTTTAGAAACAGACCTGCATAGCATGACAAATCCATTTCAAGATGTTGCCTAGCAGCCAAACTATCTCTGCTGAAGCCTACTGTCAACAGTTGTGTGGATTAAAGTTGGCACTAGAGTAGCAGTGTGATAACTTATGAGGTGTTCTCTTTATAAGGACAACTCACTAATACAACTATTACCTGCATACAGTAACAGGAGTTCAATCGGGAAATTTTAGTGTTACCGTTCTCTGTCTCTGCAAAACTTTTTTGATGGGAAAAATTTTAGATTTCGTGATGATGTGTCGGCGTTAAGGGATTACCTGAGAGGTGGGCCAAAGATTTGTCTGATGAAAAATATTACATTGATGACTGCATTTTTGTATTTGGCGCAAATTTACTAAAATTAAACATACATCTAAGAATGGAGCAATTCTTATGTACGAGTATTTTCGAAAGTTTTGTTGAAATCGAAAGTATTGTAATTGCCAAACTTTAAATGAAAGTTCGTAAGACTCTTACAAATAGAAATACTATATTCATAAGAGACGATCAAATTGACGCCTTCTACATGCAAGCCTTTGCAGATTTTTAGATAGCCAAAATTTGAGCTCGGTTTGATAACGGTAAATGATGCCGACTCTCGCTCAAAGTTTCAAAAATTTTCTGTGTTTTGCGAAGAAAAAAAGCTCTAGCTCTCGAACTACTGACCTAATTATTACTATTTATGTATTACATAAAAGGTAAGACTTTTGTCTTCAATATAAATGTTATAAAATACTTGGAGGACATATTGCTTTTGAGCTTCATCTTTTGTTAAGGGGTCATTAAAATCAGTTACTAATTTTACTCCTCGTTCTGCCAAATCATTTACGACCTTAAGTGATCGAACTATTCTGAAACCTTCCTTAAAAGTTTTCAGCCCAAACATTTGGAAGTTCTTTCAAAAAATCTGCATTTATTTTTAAGCGGCTAAAAAAGTTTAATGTATCTTTGTTGACAATGTTTTTTTAATCCAGCTGCGACAAATTGTTCAAGTTGATGTTTCTGAAGCTTTGGACTTGGAATTCGATTGTTTTGTGCCTCATTGCGTGTCAAAAGTCTGTTGGCCATTTCTGATTTTTCCCCGTCAGATAAAGTTGGGCCAAAAAACGTCAGACCTACCAACTCTGAACTCAAATCCCATAAATGCTTTGAGAATTTCGCAAAAGCTTTCTCAGAGATAACTAACAACATAGAGAGTTTCATTGTTAAAAGCTCTTTCACTCCACGACTTTAACTCATTCTTTTGCAATTAGAAGGTCCAAAAACTTCGGTGGTAGACTGAAATGTAGAAACGTCCATTCTATTCCAATTCGCAGATTGCTGGTTATCCCCAAATTGATGGACCTCTTCAGCTTCCTCCTCTTCTTCCTCCTCATTGTTAGTGCCTTTTAAAATCAGAGCAAGAGTAGTAAGAGATCGAGTAATTATGAAAGTCAAGCTTACCGATATCAAAACTTAATTCTTCAATTTTGCGCTTCATTTTCTCTGCATCCTTTTTAGCCTTTTCCTCTTCAGCTCGAATGTACCGAAGATCGACTCCAATCATACAATCTCGACGACCTGTTTCTCTTTGTTTCAAAAGAAAAGCCATACATTCTGGTTCCATCATAGTCAAGGAATCTTGATGGGCTACGTCAAAGAGATCGTCCATTTTTAAGTCAAATTCTTTGATTTTGTTTTTTATGATTGCAAGGGTTTAATTTTTATATCGTTGGTGATTTCTCCACTCATTATGAAGCTTCTCCAGTTTTATAATTGCATCTTTTTCGTATTTTGATGGAATTCTAGCTTTTTCCCAAAAAATAAATACTTCTCGAATAACAAGTCTCGCTGATTCTTTCAGGTTCAATTTAACAGTCCGTAAATTGAAAAACAATGTTGCTAAGACTTGACGATTTGAGGGTAATTTACAACCTGTTATTTGGTGAGACGCATAGCCGATAAGAAATATTTTTTCACGGGTTCCGCTTTTCATATTCGGTGTAGATCCCATATCAAAGAACAATAGAACACAATAAATAACTGTAAAATCCTTAAAATTACTAAAAGTACTAAAGAAAACACAACAGAAATAAGACTCACAATTTATTATAAGTTAATTTATTGTATTGAAAACATAATAATACAATAAAAACCAAGAAATCATTTTTTTTTAAATGTTCGAACTTGCACTATTGGTAAATACTCGTAATAAAAATTAACCACTCGAAAGCTTTTTAGCAACTGACAAGATTGTTGTAAGTGACAGTAAAATTATTTCCAATGTGAATTATGTGTAATGGGACTACATTTAATTAAGCAAAGTGAAAATGGGATAAGCTGTTTGGGAGCAAGAGCTTATTTACTTCGCAAAACAGGAAAAAAAGAGATTTTAGAAACTCTGAGCGAGAGTCGGCACTAGCGTTATCCAATCGATCTCAAATTTTGGCTATCTTAAAATCTGCAAAGTCTTATCATTTTATGCGGTTCCCCCGTAAAAAAAATCATAAAAAAAATTTTCTTCGAGCGTTGCGGTTACCCGGATGTACCACCGTAAAAAACTTGTTTTCAATTGTGAAAATGTACCGTTCGGTACTGTTTTACAAATTATTTTGCCCGGGCAACGTTTATAAATTGTGGATATTTATTTCAAAAATAACTCCTCAGTAAGATAATTTTAATGGACCGCAGTTCCGATTTTGCATTCAAGATAATTTATTTATTTTTTTATTTTTTTTCCCGGCGAGGGCAGGTGAAAATCTTCCATCATATATCGCGAGCGCGTGCTCAAAGTAGTGTGAGATTCTTACTCACTAAAAACACCTCTCTTCGATAGTTATGTTTGATACCGCAACTAGGTAAAACTTATCAAGCAGCTTTTTCATCACAATTAATCTCGTTTGGTAGGTGACTTTCCATTGAAAGATCATACATGTTCCTCTGTGAAGTATAGAATTCGTCCAGAATTTCTAGGACTGTAATATTAATATGCCTATTTAACCGGAGCTTATGTTTTCTTGCGAAGTTTCTTGCTTGGTCGTTATTTCTTATAAACCACGGTGCATGTACAATTTCTCGTACGACTTTATTTTCAAAAGTTTGTAAATACTAATATGTTTTTTTGGTACAACTCCAGAGTTGTATACCATAAGTCCACAACGGTTTTAGCACCTGCTTATTTAAAAGCAGCTTGTTCTCTACGCTAAGCTTGGAATATTTACCAAGTAGCCAGTACATTTCTCTGTATTTATATTATAGCTCTTCACGTTTCTGTTTCACGTGCGTCTTTCATTTGATCTTTGCATCGAGAGTCATGCCCAAATATTAAGCCTCATTAGCGAACGGAATACAGACCGAATTTATGTGGATGGGCAGGTGACTTATTTTTCTGTAAATAAGTTTACTTGCATAGATTAAGTGTCGTTGAGAGCGATTCGCCAGATCTTTGTCCAGTCATATACCTTATTGAGAGCTTTGCAGTTTCGCCGTTGATTCTTCTATTGTTTTTTCGACAGCTAAAATGACAGTGTCGGCGGCAAAGGTGGCAAGAACAGTCCCCTCGACTTGTGGTTTATCTCTTGTATATAAGAGATACAGGAGTGGACCAAGCACAATTCACTGCGGTACACCGGCCAATATATCTTTAAACTGCGATACGTAAATTCCGTATCTAACACGAACAATTTTATTTTCAAGATACTTAGTCAATATGTTGCAAAATTTCAATGGCGAAATTTTGCGCAATTTTAACGCCATGAAATACGCTTGAGCAAATCTTTTTCTCTTCCAAAGCTTTTTCAATTACATCTGTAATTCTATGCACGTTTGAGCAGGATCCTCTCAAATATTTTTGACAGGATCGGAAGTAGAGGTGTCGGTCTTTACGATTTTTTATCAATCGGAGGTTTACCTGGTTTTAGCACCATAATTACTTCCACAACTTTCCATTTGCACAGACCGTATTCTAGCCTAAAAGCCGTGTTAATAATATGCAAGAGCTGAGTGAGTGCTTTTAAGGGCAGAATTTTAAGGACTTCCCCGGTTATCAGATCGTATCCGGGAGCTTTTTTCTGTTTTAAGTTCGTTCGAATATTATCATTACTTCAGCAAGAGTTGCGTTTGCTATTGTAAAGTTATCAGACACCCTCTCTGATATACTAGTATAGTGTACTAGTGTTTGCCCATCAAACGGCTTAAAAGTTACTTCTAGATAATTGGCGAACAGCTCCGCTTTCTCCTTATCCTCCTCCCATTGGTTGTTATCCATTCTAATTGGTGGCGCTAGGGTTTTTGGCTTTTGTAGCCTTTAAATGCTTTCCAAAGCGAGTAATTCGTTTCTTTTTCTGCAGTCAAGTTTATGACATACGTATTTACTATGCAATTTTTGTGGTTTTTAAGAGTCTCCTTGAGCAGATTACAATGTTTGTTTAGACGTCTTTTATCCTCTGGCGGGTAATTTGTGCTATATTTCGCCGTTTTTGTCGTTGATGAGGTTGTTGAACGATTTCCACGAAGGAGTCAACTTCGATTTCAAGTTCAAGTGATGATCTTATTGAGACGTTTAATTTCACGTTATCTTCGATTTCTTTCCTGAATCCTTCTCAATTGGTATTTCTTCCAGTTAGTCGAAGCTATATTTTAATGAGCGTGCCACTCATTGTCAGTATGATTGGAGATTGGTCGGAGGAAAGATCGAAGCTTTCATCAACTTTTATATAATCGTTTTAGATTCCTTTAAAAATGAAAAAATCGACAAGATCGGGTATTTTCATTGTGTCTGTCGGCCAATAAGTCGGTTTACCCGTCGAATGGAAGTCACAGCTGTGTTCCATGCCAGCTTCATAGACCAATTTACCATTTCGGGAAACACATCTTGAGCCCCAAAAAGTGTGCTTAGCATTAAAAGCACCTCCAATTTTAAAAGCAGATCCAAGCGAAATAGTCAGGCGTTTTCGGATCCAGTGAATGAGATGGTAGTCTAAGTTGACCACAGCCCTTTCTAAACAATATTCCAAGGTATGGTACAGAAATGGAAAGAACATCCAGCAACAAATATATGGCGAGAGATCGTTCTAGCCGAAGTGGCATTTTGGTTACACCCAAGACCTAAATACTAACTAAGTAAGCAATTTGGCAAAGTTAGATTTTTGGCACAATCAAGCTACTAATTACATAATTACCAGTCGAATCTTACTCACTCGTGGTATGCTGGACTGGTTCACAAGATCAATGGTTTCATGAGCAGTGTAGAATAAATCGTAATGGAATCACATATCATCCTGATTAATGTTGTCCATAATTTCGGGGAAATTGTGCTAAAATATCTGACTACCAATGATACTATTAGCGTGAAGACCACGACAAACAGCGCTCTTTTGTGGGTACCATTAAGTCGCATGAGTTCCTCCCTAATTTACCTCACTTAGTCTCGTCAATAAGGGTCGATTTCAAAGCTGTTCAATGGCCGAATTTAAGAATTCCTCTTGCTAGTTCTAATTCATCGTTTTAGTCCCTTCGCTATTTGGATAATTTTAAAAATTTTTTCACATAGTACAAGTAGACAATTCTGGATCTTTCATCACACTTTCAGTTCCATTGCATCGGTTGCAGTTTTTTTATGTACTTGCATAAAGTTGATGATTTGTATCAATTTAATTGCAAATGGCATTACATTTATCAAACATTGATCCAAGTTGGTCGACCATGTGGAGCAGAAATATCACTGACTCTATACTACTGGTGTACTGAAGACTGATTTACAAAATAAGGTCTATTTATTATGATTTATCTCATTGTACCTTATGTAAATGTCAAAGAACTGTCAAAAATGTCACCACGGTTTGAAAGCGATCCCTATTTGGTTATCTATCTAGAGATTGAGTTCTTTTATTTCACTTTCCTTCCTGATTGTCTTGTTACATGTCAATCGTGCCTGAATTTTCTCGGAATCTTCAAAACATGAAAAAAGCTTTGGATTTGAAGATTGATAGTCTGTACAATTTAAGTACCTATAAAAACGGAGCTCAACTGGAAAACACACCCTTTAAAGTGTCTTTCGAGCAGAAAACTTAAAGCGATTAACTTTTAACGATGTTTTCCCGGGGCTTCCTTCAAAGGATTATTGAGATACATAAAGCATAGGCAACGACACTTTAATCAAAAATACATAAACACATGAACTCTGTGCTTCCCACCCTTCCCTTCGTTCCCATTAGTACTCGTATAAATAATTCATTTACCCTGAGTAGTGCGTTCTTCAGTAAAACTCCTCCGCCGTCACATATGCTGATTTGACAATATTTCCAATTCAAAACTCATCAGGCTCAGAACATACTCATACGTTCACGTATTCGTTAATGTAATCGTAAGTAGGTACTCGAACAAGGAACTCGAATACTCTCAGTTGTGATCCCATTTCCTTGATAAAACACGAATTACCCCTTTGGCACTGGATAATAACATTTCTAACAAGGAAAACTCATTGGGACGTGTCTGATGTGCCTAATGCGTTGCTTATTACAACTTGGATTGTTAAAAAGCCATGACAAAGCAAATACAAAGAATCAACGTCCTTATGGAGGATCCAGTCAAAAGTACGACAGTGTAGATAGGGATTCTTATACGTTTACCTTCAAGCTGGTAACTGCGGTATACCACTAGATGTAAATCAAAAATTGCCAAAAAGGCAAACCTCCTTACATCAATCAATTTCAATTAGGGAAACAATCTGACAGGTGATAAAGAAAAATCCTCCACCAAACCAAAAGGTGGGCTTATGAAGAAGAAACATTTTTTTTTTTATCTTTTTTGCATTTTTCCTTTTTTCATTTTTTGTAGCACCATCACCTGGTTTGAATACATTTCTTCTTCGAGAGGCAATTGAAAATGGTTCAACGTACGAACGTATATTCTTTGTAGCTTGTAAGTCAAGTGGTATTGACATTCTGACATAATTTTCCTAACAAACCCCTTAACAGATACACATCTTCCTACTGTCATACTCGTACGCTAGGAAAGATTTTGGCTTTGACTTTATTTTGATCCTTTTGAAACGGGGAGAGGAACTCTGAAGAATATTTATAAAATAATTGGCATGATTTCTTTAGTGGTAGGACACAAGCAAGAAAGTGTGGGTATATTGACGTGTAACACTGTCTTTCTTCTTTTTTTTATGGAGGGGATCTGCGTAGCGATTATTGATTGTCCTCAGATGTGGATTGGGATAGAAGCAAAACAAACGAGTTAGTGCTTGCTTGCTTCTACCTCTCTGTAGAAGTCCCTGGTTGCTGCATGAGTAATTTCTCACCCATGAGTTATTTCAACCTTGACTCTTCTTTGATAAGGGCGTTCTTAACTACATGCGTAGACAACACAGGACTCGTAACCTTAAACGGAAAAGCTTAAAAAGTGTGAAAAGGCAGACAAAACAAATTAGGATAGAAATGATTTGCACGTGGAGTTTAATGCCCAAAACACGTGAGCAGAATTTTGTGTGCAGTGAAGTTAGAATACACATGTTTTAATTCGCAAAGACACATACTACGAGTATCTTGATCAGAAAGTTCCCGGATCTTAGCGTCATAGCTTGATGCTAAATCTTAGCGTCATAGCTTGACTTTTGCAAAAGTTACATAACCAAGAGTACATCTATCTCTGTGTGCGTTTGCGATTTTTCCATTACTTCCTCTCGGCTGCTGAAACGCGTCCTCCTCAGTGGTTTTTTTTAAACA
The DNA here is from genome assembly GCA_928272305.1 of Volucella inflata. Lineage (NCBI taxonomy): Eukaryota > Metazoa > Arthropoda > Insecta > Diptera > Syrphidae > Volucella > Volucella inflata. The sequence goes on from OV743719.1 coordinate 72,288,815, forward strand.
CAATTCTGGTCTCTTTCGACGAATTGCTTCACGCAAACGTCTCATAAGGCCCAAATAATGTTTTCGTCGGTTTTCGATGTCGATGGTCTGCCACTGCGTTCATCATCTTCGATTGACTCACTACCACTTTTGAACCGCTCCTGACACTGGTAAACGACCGTTTTCTTTAGAGAATCGTTGCCGAAACACTTTTCCAACATTTCCAACGTTCGCGCACCATTAAATCCGTTTTTTACGCAAAATTTAATACGAGTTCGGTGTTGTGAACGGGAACGTTCTGATCAAGGTAGTATAATTGCTGCATGCAGAGCTGTTCTGCAACACATCTCTATTTTTAAATTCGCTGCAACTAAAGAGTCACTTATACATTACAGTAGCTGTAAAGTGATAGCAACCGATGCGATTGACTTCAAAAAAATATCTGCACATCGTTTCACGGGCAGAGCTGTCAGCAGTACTGCAAGTAGATTTTCTACACATGTGTTTTAGGCATAAGGAACCGTAGCACGTACTAGCGAACAATATGCAGACATCAGTTTGAGCAAAAGAAGAAAGAAGAACTGTGATACTCACTATGATGATTGCTATAGGATATAAAAATAGTACTTATTCGGGTAGGGTTTGTCATATGCGGCAAATCTAGTCAAGAAATCTTAAACTTCTAGAAACTGAGCAGGCATCTTATGACAATCTGCACAGGCTCTACAAAATACAACGCGACACCACCATAGAAAGTTTCTAAGAGTTCATCAACAGGAGGTGGGAACAATGTCCTAAGTATGTCGTTTAAAATGTACCAGGCGACTTTGGTAAAGGAGGACGCCTTTGGTAAGACAGTTGGTAAATATATCTTACACAAAAAAAGTCTGCCTACGGATGGTGCGAAACATCACTTTAGCAAGCACATTGGTTTCCTCACCTTAATTTGCATAAGTAAACATGCCGGTCATCGGATCATGAAACGCTAAGTCAAGAAGTTTATCCTGCATTCGATGCGAGGCATATCTGCAGTATTTTGAACGTTCGAAGCTTTTGGGCGAACAACCTTGTCTCGGATCATTTACTTTCAGCTGAAGTACGAATATGGATTTATAAAACACAACAACAAAGAAGAACTACAGTAAAAAGATATAACGTAGAAAATAAATAACTTTTACCAATGGCATATTGCAAATACAGTCAACACCTTCGCCGCCTGCATCACATGACGAAGACCTGTGGTAACGATGCCAATCTGCCTTCATGGAAGACGAATTAATATTCTGGGTTTCTCCTGATTATAGCCAAGAAACCTCTGACTGCAGCGAAAAACGAAAGCTGCTCGTGAGCTCTATGGACAAAAGAGACGGGAAGGGAAGAACATCAGCTTCACAAGAATAGAAAACAACTAATAAGAAAAGTAGGTGATCTAAGATACTGAAAGCTTTGACTTAAGAAAAAAAGCACGTACGAGGGTTGTCTGAAAAGTTTCCGACCGAACAATTTTTTTTTTATTTTTCTACATAGTCTCCTTGTAACTCTACACACTTCTCCCAGCGATGCTCCCATCTCTCTAACCCGTCCAAATAGTACTTGGCGTTTTTCTCTGCAAAATAATTGTTCACCAAGGTGATTGCCTCCTCATTTGACGAAAAACCTCTGTCCTCCGAGCGCACTTTTAAGATGAGGAAACAAAAAGAAGTCGGCTGAGGCTAGATCTGGTGAATAAGGCGGATGGTCAAGCAGTTCAACCGTAATTCATGGATTTTCGCCATGGCACCACTGAGGTGTGAGACGGCGCGTTTTCTTGATGAAACAGGATTTTCTTTTTATGCAAATGTGGCCGTTTTTCTGCAATTTCTGCCTTCAGCTTGGAAAGTAATGATGCGTAGTATGCTCCTGTAATGGGTTTTCCTTTTTGAAGATAATCGATAAAGATAACCTTTATTATCCCAAAAAACAGTCGCAATCACTTTCCCAGCCGAAAAAACAGTTGTTGCTTTTTTTGGAGCCGGCTCGCCCTTTGCAGTCCACGTTTTTCACTGAATTTTCATTTCGGGCGTATAATGGTGTATCCAAGTTTCATTTACAGTAATTAATCGGGGCCAAAACTCGGATTTCTTGCGCCTTAACTGCGCCAACAGAGCGTTGGAAATGTTCATTCGAACACTTTTTTGGTTTAACGTAAGCAAACGCGGCACTCAACGCGCCTAAGTCTTGATTTAATATGTAACAAACAGGTTCTTTGGACATTTTCATAGCCTCTACTATCTCTTTCACTTTAATTTGGGGGTCGTCTAATACCATTTGATGAACTTTAGCAATGTTATCGTCAGCGGCTGCAGTTTTTGGACGTCCCGATCGTTCATCATCTTCCAAGCTCTTACGGCCACGTTTAAATTCAGCTGCCCAAAATTTCACTGTGGTAAATGATGGTGCAGAGTCCCCATACACAGAGTCCAACTCATTTTCGATATGCGTAGGCGTATTGCCTTTCAAAAACAAAAATTTTATAACAGTTCGATACTCAATTTTTTCCATTTTTACAAAAAAACTAAAAAATGCGCGTCAAAAATGACTGAAACTTCGGTAAGTAACTATCAAAGGATGCACAACTAGCATTCACTAGCTTTTATTGACGAGTGACGCTATCTTTACGTTGTGGTCGGACACTTTTCAGACAACCCTCGTATGTAGAGAGGCAGAAGGAAATCTTAAAATAGAATCAAAGCATACACTAACTCATTTCTGAAATTTGGTAGAAACAGCGTATTCCTAAAGAGTGCTAAAAATTGCATACAAGACCTCATCCGCTGTATTGTGTGAACGTGATTGTGTCCAATCAGTAAGATTTCCGACCAGGAAAGTCCACAGTAAAAAAAAATCTTCACATTCCGGCAGGTCCTAGAAAAAATTCAAAGAAAACAACTTGAAATCCACTATCTTTTTGTGAATTACAAGCCCCATTTCAGGTCATTCATAGAGTCGAACTAATTTAAGCAGTGTCTTGTTCATCTCTTCCAAACTAGGGACGATGCAAAATGCTCGTCGTTCCGCCAAAATCGCTAATGACTTAACCAAGATCTTTGATATCAAAACGGTTTAAGATATTCCGAATATACAAGCAAGCTCTGGAGGCACAGATTTAAAAGTTTGTGCAACAACTAGCGGACTCTGATGATATTGACATCATTGGAAGAACACAGCGTGGTGTCATCGGTGCGTTGACATTAGCTGCCAAAATGGGTTTAACATTAAATTAGGATAAAATTAAGAATATACTCGTAGTATGCTATCAACAAGAAAAGATGAATTCTGATTTTGCTCCCTAGTGGAAATACAACAAGCAAACACTCTTTCCAAACTCTGTTTTCTTAGGATAAGAAGGCAATTGAGTAGCAAGGTCCTATCTCGATCATCGCAGTGCAATTTTTTTGCTAACACACATCCTCGTTCGTTTCTTCGTACAATTTCTGTTCCATTTTGCGAGGTGGCACTAAGTGTAGATGGATACCAACGCTTTTGAAAGCAGGGTCTTTGAATTTACGCTCAACTAAGGTAGGGACCATAAGTAGAAAGGGACTTCACCTGAATGGGAGTTAAGTTCACTTTACTTGCGAAAGAAAAACATGCAGCTAGAATTGAAAATAACTCACAGTTTGAAGCTACACAGAAGTCTTGAAATTCTGCTCTTGGGGCATCTTAACTACCTCTACTCTAGATTTTTAAAATATTGTTTATTTTTATCTATTACGTAAATACTTTAACGATATCGAGACGTGTTACTTACTTCTCCACCGTTCGACTTAAAATAACTCTTCATACACTGAAGGTCATTGTTACATCAACCGGAATATATACAATTTTCTAGAATGTGTGTTGCCTCCATTCCCCAAACACCGCAATACCGCAAGAGCTTCGGGACTTCTCGCCGTGGTAATGCTAGTGGTGTAAGCATGATGTTCATCCTTTGCATCATGTAAATGATGCCTGGAAAATTCCATTCACTAAAAAAATTGAATTTATTAGTGTTGGAAGTAACATGGGCGCTGCAGGCATTAAAACCGTTTTCGTTTTTGGTTATCCGCAGACAGCCATACTAAGTCTCACAAATTAATTCAAGGCTGGTAGAATTTTCTTATTTTTTTCAATATTGTGAAGCTCTCTTCAGCAATTAGATCTTTCTAGAGACTTGATTCCTTAATTAGTTCACTTTAAAATTCAACCTAACCGAGGTCAGCAATCGGAATAATCTTCCTTTTACAGAAAATACTGAAAAATTAATCTTTCATTTTATCATCATTACCATTAAGTCAACAAATCATCTGAATATGCTCCCACGCTCATTTCAAACCGCAGAAAACCCAGAAATTATTGTTATTTCCCCTTAGTCTTACAAATTCGTTTTTCATGTCTCTCCTCCGTTTAACAGATGTCTTTTCCCACTTTACTCACCATTTTCACTATTAAAACTGCTGTTCATCGTAGACTGACAGAACCATTTCTATATCCGATTAAAAATCAATTAGTTAATATTTTCATCCTTTTGAACCCATCCCCCCCCCCCTACTTTGCCTGTTTAAAACAATTTTCTAATGAAAATTCGAATATAGCTGCGATATCCTCGAGCTATGTTGTACTCGTACTTATAGTCTATCGTCTATTCGTATCTTTCTTAGACACAATCCTAATGAGATATTCTACGAGAATTTTAATAATTACGGTACTTTGTAGGCATTATTTTATCCGTACTGTGTATCTTAAAAGTCAGCTCAGCACATTATCTCAATTCGTCAAGAAGTTAATGTTGATGAAAGCAAATTTCAATGGTAGTACGTAGTAGCGAGTATCTTCGTGCCTTAATCCTTCCCCGGGCTTGAATTTCAACGCCAAGTGGGCCCCTGGTTTTATCTCTACAGAATTTGTTCTGCCATTCAAAGGCAATTATCCGAATATCACTTTAATGAAGTGGAAACGAAGCAGAAGCCTTCAAGATGAAAAAGTATGAACACAGAAAGGGTTCTTTGGGGAATTCTACTATAGGTACTCGTACTTCTCCACCAAGTACTGTCACAAAAATCGAGCAATAAAACCGGTAGCGGTACTGGTACCGGCAAAAATCTTCTGGCAGGTCGGCTGGAGACCGGGGGAATAAAAAGTTATTGCTTCGCTAAATCCACTAGTTGGAGAGCAATAAAGATGCACTTAGACATAAAAGATTAAAACTTCTTCTTCGGTTTCAGCACGCAGCGGTGGCGTATGAATAATGACACGTAATGGGATGGAACTAACACAGAGCTGGGAAGGCAGATCGCAATGCTGATTCAGCCTTATAAAACTCATTGCTTGAGAAAGTAAATTTGTGTTAACGGGGGTTGAGCTGAAAAAAAAAAAAAAAAAAAAAAAAAAAATCGTTGCCACCCTCAAGTAACCACACTCGTGAAATATCTGAAAGAACCTGAGAAAATTATAACAAAGTCAACTTGGAGAACTCATATTTGCTTCATTCCGAAGGTAGGGAATATTTTGTAAGAATGAATAACTTTTCAAAGGCACGGAATGTTGTGACTCATTTCGAGGCATTCGCAAAAGAAATAAATCTGTGGGGAATACTTGTGGCAATCTTTGCCTGGGAACTGGGTAAACTTTTACGAATTGTTACGAAATTGAACGAGTAATGGAATTGTTAGAAGAAAAGTTCTGATGGTCAGGCTATAAATAGCTGACAAGTGATCCTTGACGACCTACTGGGGTGATGATAATGATGATGATGATGAGAACGAGAGTGGAAATGAAAATCAGTATTTTATTGTATGCAGCGGCAGAGTGTATTTGATGGAATGCTATTAACGAAATTTATTTCAAAGTGCGAGTAGAACGCAAATGAGGCTTCTAATTTAGTTTGCTAATTTCACAGAGAGCCATCCATGACTGAGCAAGGTCTGCCTTAAGTAAAAGACAAAGTTAACGCTTGAAATATGCCTGTAGGGAGTGTAACCTAGCAAGTGGAAAGGAGTTAACCCCAAAGAATAAAATCAGATTGGGTTATTAATCTCGGAAAATGTTACGTATACGCCTACGAATTGGAATAAACGATTTGTTTTCCGGTAACTACTTTGCGAAGGTCAAGGCAGGTCAGCTTTATGGGCAATTCAAATCTTAGCCAGAAGACTATTTAACCCCCCGGACCAGTAACTGTGATCAGTTTTATGCAGCTCAAACCTTCATCATTGTTTTTTTTTTTTTATTTCGTGTGATGTGCAGACAAATTTCCAGACTAAAAGACCTTGCGTTCGTGATAGCTTCACCTTAAATTCGCACCCAAGGACGTAATGGATCTCATAGAACTCTGTCTGTGATCAATGTTATTGCAAGACTGAGCACCATTTAATTTATTTTTCTGAGCTTTAACGGGTAAAGGTAATCTTACAGTCATTGTGAGTGCTAATTTAACTTGCATTTAAATATCAGGTATCAGGCTTCTTAAAAAGTATATCTGAATCCTAAAAGAAGGAAATCTCTGCAGAAATTTGTTTGCAAGCTTCACTTGATCTTACTGGTAAGCGCTTACTTGTTTCCTAGACCGAAATATTTGAGCTGTTTGGGTATGGAAATATCAACTCACATTATATTCAAAGTGAGGCTTTTATGGTAATTCGGGTCGTAACTCTTATATATAGGGTTTCACAGTTTTCAAGTAACAGACTCAGCTGAATTCATGACTTGAATTTTCCTACTTTGTCTTCTTTGTGGCACTAAAATATTATTTCAGATGTGAAACATCATATCATGAGGCTGAACATCTGCCGACACCATGACCTTACCGCATTACCGATTTTTTATCAGAATTACATCAGTTTTTTCGTACGAAAATGTCGAATTTTAAGTCGTATAAACATCATTTTCCGGAACTGTTTATTTAATTTGAAAAAAATATGCGTCTGATTCGCATCTTTGTTGTCGTGAGTGATTTCAAAAGTTTCAGAACGAAGAGTTTGAGGTCAAAGACAAACAACGTTTTACTACGTTGAAAGTATATGAAGACACTGAATTGGAAGCATTATTGGTAGAAGATTCGTGTCAAGCGCAAGAAGTACTACAATCGCACTTATATTAGAATTGATCCTGCAACCGATTTCAAACTGTTAAAAGTCAATTCAAAAGTAAGAAAATTCAGTTCATATGATGTGAAGCTGAGATACGTTGAACGCGGATTTGAAGATGTGAAACACTGCTGACCAGGCATAAACTAAAGAGATTTTTGCATCGTACAGGCAATGATGATGGAAAATGAATCTACTACGATAGCCCGAAGAAAAGGAAAACCATGTGACCTTGCTTCAACATCGACAGCTACGACGAATACTCATGGAAAAGACTCATGTTATGTATTTGGTGGGATCAACTTGATATCGTGTATTACAAGTTGCTCAAACCGAACGAAACAATGACTGGAGTCCTCTACCGAACAGCTGATGGGATTGAGCGGAGCATTCAAAGAAAAACGCTCTAACTACTACTCCAGACACGACAGAATTATTTTCCAGCATAATAATGCTCAAACACATGTTGTGGCGCTAGTCAAAATCTACTTGGAAACACTTAACTGGGAAGTTCTACTCCACCAGTTGTATTCACTAGACATTACCCCTCCCGATTATCACATGTTCCGATCGATGGTACATGGTCTGTTTGAGCGGTACTGCACATCATACCAGAATATACCAACAATTGTGTCGATTCATGAATAGCATAAAAAGATGAAGCGTTTTTCCGACGCGGTATTCGTATGCTGTCAGAAAGATGGGGAAAAGTAATGCCTAGCGATGGACTGTATTTCCGATGAAACATAAAAAATCGTTCTCTCAACTTTTAATAAAAAAATGGCGATAACTTATTAATATTTATGTGGTACAGGATTACAAATTTCATCAATGGAAATGCCGCCATTCTTTTCATTCAAAATCAGAAAATCGCAGTGAAAAAAACAAGTTCCTCAAATTTAGTGAAGATACCAAAAGATACTCTGTTAATAAATATTTTTTTATTTCAATCTGTCCTTCAACATGTTACTGCGTGAAACAATTTCAACTACCAATAGTGTAGGGTAGGGACCAATAGTGTAGTTGACTTACATACTTAATTTAGATGGCGCTACGGTCCGCGATGGACTTGAACCTCAGTCAATTAGCGTTTCCAGGCAGCTCGATCTTTTGTTCCAGTTTCGCACGCTAAGTTGGCTGAGGTCCCTTTCCACTTACATGCGCCACCTAAGTCCCGGTCTTCCTCTACGGCTCTGTCCCTCGGGGGCGGATTCAAAGACTTTTCGGACTGGAGCGTTGTTGTCCATCCGTTTTACATGAACCAGCATCTCTGTCGTTGGATCTTCACTCGTCCGGCTAAGTCGTTGTCGCTGTAATTATTATGGTCTTATGTAGGATAACTTTTGTTGTTCGATAGAAGGATTTGCTATAGACCAAAAGAGCAGCAATTGGCAAGAGTTATTCTTCGTTTGATCTTCAGCACCAGCGTTGCCTGATTAGGTAGTGGAGCCTAGCTTCACAAAGTCCTTAACTACCTTAAAGTTATATCCGTAGAACGTGACGTTCTGTTCGAGACATCGATGTTCAGTGTCCTTTTTACTTGACAGCATACTATATACTTGGTATTGCCCTTGTTGACCGCTAAGCCCACTTTCGCCGCTTCCGTCTAAATACTCGTGAAAGCGCCACTGACATCATGCTGCTTTCTCCCGATTACGTCAATATCGTCGGCATATGCGAGTAATTGGACAGACTTTTGAATGATTGTACCTCTTGTGTATCTTCTTCTTCTTATCCTTTTATTAACCCTTTTTTACTGCATCGCTGCTGCTCCGCTTATGGGGTTGGCTAATGTCGCAGACCGCAGAACGCGTCTACATAATGCTCGGTCCTGGATCGCTTCAGTGGTAAGCCCCAGGCGTTGTTGCGCATTTGCCATCTGAGAAATCCAGGAATTCTTTTTCCGACCTCGTTTTCTTACAGTTGGAGGGACCGTAGTTGATAGTGCCTTTTTAACCGGATTTTCCGCAGATCTTCTTTGAACGTGGCAATACCAGCTTATTCTATTCGCCTCAAGCTGTTCGGTTACCGAATTCTTTATATGTAGACATCCTCTTATACGCGTAGATCTAATGCAATCGCGTTTAGTGACTCCACTAGACATCCTTAACATTTTCACTTCCGCTGCCGTCATTTTGTTTTTAAAATCTTCGTACATTGTCCAGCACTGTGAACCGTATATAAGAGCTGGTCTAACAACCGTGGTGTAGAGTTTCCCCTTTAATTTAAGTGGAAATTTTCGGTCGCAAAAGATTCCCGAATTTTCCCGCCATTTCATCCATCCCACACTCACTCTGTGGCTTACGTCGTCGTCACATTTCGCTTCCATGTTAACGATTGATCCTAAGTACTTAAAGATAGTGCTTTTCGGAAGAACTATTCCGTCTAACATTATATCCGGAACAGGTCGCAACGGATGCGCAAATGGGCACGTCAAATGCTCCGTCTTTGAACGACTTATTTTAAACCCGTTTCTCTCTAGCGCATTTCTCCATGAATCTAAGGCGTTCTGTAAATCTTCGACGTTATCGCTAAGTATAACTGCGTCGTCAGCGAAGAGAATTGGCGTTACATTTGCTTCGCGCATGCAGTCTTTTAAAAGATAGTCGAATACTACGTTAAAGAGGAAAGGGCTAAGTACGCTTCCTTGATGCACTCCGACATTAACTGGAAATTCTCTCGTTAGTCCAGCAGAGCTTTTAACCGCAGTTTTCACGTTTCCGTACATGTCTTGTATTATTCTTACATACGTTTCCGGTACGTTTTGAGACCTCAGCGCGGCCCATATGAGATCCCTAGGCACTCGATCGAATGCTTTCTCGAGGTCGATAAATACCATGTGTAAATCCTTAGATGAATCTCTGTGCTTTTCCATTATTATTCGTAGGCTTTGGATAGCGTCCACCGTTGATCTTCCTTCAACTTATCCACACTGGCTATTATCGAGCCTTATTATTTGCCGAAGACGTTCGTTTAAGACTCTTTCGACGATTTTCATTGTGTGTGACATAAGCTTGATTGAACGGTAGTTGTTGCATTCTCGAGTGTCGCCTTTTCCTTTGTATAATGGAACCAAGAAGCTACTTCTCCATTGATTCGGCATAGGTTGTCCACATTTTAATTTATTTAATAGTTTCGATAGCCAAACGCTGCCGATCCCCTCCATCTTCGACCAAAACTCTGATGGAATGCTGTCTGGTCCCGCCGCTTTCCCGCGCTTCATTTTTCCAATTGCTATACTTATTTCTTCGATTGAAAAGTCCGAAACTTCCTCCTCGAATAGACCAGCTGTCGGCACGATATCACGTGGAAACTGTTTGTTAAGCAACTCCTTGCAGTATTCAAGCCACCGGTCACAAATTTCCTTTTCATTTGTTAGTAAGCGACCGTCTGCGTTTTTGATGTATTTCGGCGAGGTTATTTCCATTGAATTTTTTCTCCTCTGTGCAGCGAGCTTAAAAGTATTTGGCATTTTAGTATTGTACGACGTTTGAACTTCTTGGATAGCTTGTCTTCTATCCGCCGATCGTGAGGATATTTGTTCCAACTCCTGGTACAGGTTTTCCGCTTCTGCCGCTCGAGTTCGAGCCAGGACTTTCTTTGCGATCTTTTTAAGACGCTCGTATTCAAGAGCCAGTCGAGCTTTTTCGATATCGTCGCTCCGATCGCATTTTGTCCACGCTTGGAATGCACTCTTCTTGTCGGCCACAGCTCGTTTGGTTTCGTCATTCCACCACCATGTTTCTTTGCCGACGTGATGGTATTTCGATATAGTCCCTAGATGGGACCTTGCGAGTGTTATGCATTCCTCGTGCATGCTGTTCCACATTTCTTGCGGGCTAAGTGAGTCTGCGATACCGTTTATATTGTGAAGTACTTCTTTAGCCAGTGCGATAAATCTTGCGCTTCGTTCCTTCGATAGATTATACCACCGGATTTTTGGCTTTCCAAACGATGTCCGTGTTTTCGGTGGTTCCGCTGTGAAAAATTCTGTAATGAGCAGACGGTGTTGGCTTCGTAGCAATTCTCCAAGTATTACTTTACAGTCCTTAACACGGTTTCTCATCGACATTTTGCAGAGGTGATAATCTATTTGCGTTTCGTGGCCTCCGCTGCTATAGGTGATAAGATGTCGTTGATGTTTAATAAACATTGTATTTAAGACGGTTAAGCCGTAAGCCCTACACGCTACAAGGATGTCTTCGCCAGCTGAATTTCTGGTTCCAAAGCCTTTACCGCCGTGGCAGTCCTCATAATTAACATTTGTTTCTCCGACGTGGCCATTTAAATCTCCGCCTACGAAGAGCATCTCATCGATAGGTATATTTCTAAGCAAATTACCGAACTCTGACCAAAATGTATCTTTTTCCGATTGGTCGCATCCATTTTGTGGAGCGTACGCGCTAACAATGTTCCACGTTTCATTGTGTATGACGAGTTTTACACTCATTAAGCGGTCGCTTATTTTCAAAATACCAACGATATTGCTTAGAAGATCCGCTGCAACAACGATACCAACACCGTTTCGTCCATTGACCGTTCCATGGTAGAACATCTTAAATGCCTTAGTTTTTAAATCTAGAAAACGCGCTTTATTTCCTGTATTACACCACTTCGTTTCCTGTACGCACAGGATTTGTAGAGTTCTGCGACGCATAATCGCTTCCAGTTCTAAACTTTTTGAGGTCATCGATCTGACGTTCCAACTTGCAAACCGAAGTTTAGGAAAATATTTTGGAAACTTCATTTTGCCCGCCCCCGGAATCCGTCGGGCTCTGACACAAGCACTTCTGCTTGCTCTGGGATCACCCGAGTGCGTTGCAACCGTGGTGCCCAGCGGGGTAGTGCTATTAATTGCGATCATTTCCATGAAGTTTAAAGTTTGAGTGGTTTGACACTTGTATGCTCATTTCAAATTGATTGACTGTTCTGTTCTTTTACCCCACCGGTTGTCTCCAGACGTGGGAACCCACTGATTGCATACAAACTTGTGGGAAAGTTTTAAGGTGTTAAAGTGTCACAGGCTCATTTTTGGTGTCATAGTTGCCTGTGTATGATGGAGAAAAAAATCGCATGACGGCGATCTCGGTGAGATCTTTACCGACCTTGATGGAGCATCGTCATTCTGCCTTTCTGCGTAGAAGAACGAGTTTGCCAGGGATGCCAAAACTAGACATTGCTCTGCACAGGTCTTCTTTATAGATGCTGTCATATGCGCCCTTTTATTCGATAAATACGTGGTGTCTGAGGCTGATGGGTTTTCTCCAAGATCTGCCATAATGCGAATATATTGCTGATTGTCGTCTTTCCTGACCTTAAGCCACGCTGATATGGACCTATCAGGTTGCTGACAAACGGCGGATTAGATTTTGTATGCGATGATGCGATGAAGACTGATGCCTCTGTATTTGAGTTCAGAGGGTCATCTTTTATTCAGGATCGGACAAAAAATGCAGAGGTTCCATTTATCGGTCATATTTTCGTTTGACCATTTTTTACAGAGTTGGTATACGCTCCTAACTAAGTCATCACCTGCTGAAGAGCTCGACAGCCAGGCGGTCCACTCCAGTAGCTTTGCTGGACTTGGATATTGCTATCTTCACTTCATCCAAGTCGGGTGGACCAAATTGTGGGTGTATTTCTTCGGCTGAGCCGCCGGTGTTTGTCTCTCTTTGTCTGCTTAAAGACCTGCAAAGCAACACTATTCAGCTCCGCTTTGTATGCAGTTTGCTTAACTGCATGCGCTCCCCGGCATTCGTCATCAAACCACAGGTTTCGTTGTGGTTGTTGAGCGAAACCCAGCACATCAGTAGCGGCATCTCTCATGGCTTTGTGACAGAATTGCGACTAGTCTTTGATGGCTGATGCTAGTGGCAGTGAACTTCTTAAGAAATGAAATGAGACTTGATCGGAAATGGATTTGGCGACCTCTTGCGATTTTAGCATAAGCTTGCTTCATTAGCATAAGCTTGGCTTGGCGCTGTTCCGGATAAGCCGCAACCGTAACTTGGTAAGGTTATGGTCCGTGCCGATGTTGGCTCTTCGGAATGTTTGGACACCAATAATACTGGAGAGGTGCCTTGCGTCGATCGCAATGTGGTCAATCTGGTTGACGGTTGATCTATCAGGATATAATATGTATTTAAAACAATTTAATTTCGATTTATTTTAATCAAAAGATTTAAGTAAGCAGCACAGTAATTGATAACTAATAAATTTACAAGTATAAAAATATTGTCTCGGAGAACGTAAGCGCAAACGAAAAGCACATTAAATGCCGAGATTTGCCTTAACCTATTCAAGTTCACATCACATTTGTACACGCAAATGTAAACTACATCCACGTGCATCCCATAACAGAATCTAATTTATTTTGCGGTATTTTAAAGGATATTAAGTGCATTCAAGCATACATTTAAAAAATATTTACTATTCATTACCTCGGGGAAGATAAAAAAAAAAAAAAAAAAAACTATTTACACAATGGCACCCATCCAACTTTCGAAATCGTATAATATTGTACCTACAAAAACCGCATCCTGATTTTTTGTTTATCTAGAATTGTGGTTCTCGTCGTCGTTTTTAGAGAATTTTCCCATTTTGAACGAATAATTTTGCCACCAGTTCGTTGATTTGAATTGAAATCCCAGATGCAATTTGTGGAAATCCCATGCAGCTATTCAGCACCAAGTAAGGCCTGTTTCCATTAACTGTGCCAACAGGAACATTGTTTGCATATATTACGGCATCACATCCAACAACGTTTCATCTACTCTTAAAAAACAAAACGAAAGAATATACTCATACATATGCATGTATAGGGAGGTATAGAGCAGTAAAATTATATTGTATGCCATTCCAGATACAAGATATATTTTTCTCATTTTTTTCATTAATTTTCGTGGTACCACTAGAACACAAAAAAAAAAATTTCAAAAATTAATAAAAAGAAAAAGTACCAAACATTCAGATACTTTTTGGGCCTCGCTTAAGTGCATATTTTTATGGAGAAATTTATCAAATCACTTAGAGGCGTGTTCGTTAATTCACAATGCTTAAAACTGGCAAACGTTGTGCAATTTGAGTTAAGGGAATTCATCAAGTTAATGATTTAATGGTTTGAATGTAATATTCTTTATTCATAGCCATTGTAATCTGTAACCTCAAGGTGATCACGAGAGATCATCAACCGTTAATGATCTAATATTAAGCTAATGAGTCTTGATAAATTCGGCTATCGACGCTTCTATATAAAATAAGTCTATAGGAAAGGCCTATGTTGACCTAGAATTTTCCAAGTAGTGGAAACAGTCATTTTTCTACTTGTAAATCTGGACGAAAACCTGACCTGATACTTTTATATTTTCAATGGAAAAGTGTGACGATCTTGAAAATTTCCAAATTTCAAAGGAAACATGTAGCTGACCCTCACCTTACAAGCTCACTTCAAGTCGGTTGAAGTCCTCTTCTGCGTGTGCGAGCCACCAAAGGAGATGCTATCTTCTACTGCGTTGCTCCTCCGGGTTAGGTTCAGAGTGCTGTAGCATTTGTGTTTCTAGCCATTTTAGACAAATGTGTGGTTTTGGAATATCTAACGAAGAATTTTTCTGTCGAAAAGACCGAGGATGTTTCACACACTTCCATAGAGTCCATACTTCAGGGCAATAAAGTAAGGCTTGACGATCAAAGTCTTGAATGTTGGTCCCTTTTTATTCAAAATAGGGTCATACTACTCAAATAATTAGCGATTGGAAAGAGTTATTTTTATTTTTGAAGTTTTGCTGGTAGGACTGATTGCAGAGCTAAGATTGACAGAGGCCCTTACTGCCTCAAAGTGTTTCCAGTATTTTTGACATAATGTATTGCATTTTACAACATATATCGCCTATTTTGTTAATATCATTGGTATACGCTAGTTGATGTGCTTTCACCTCTGGGCTCGTCGGACTGTTGTCTCATATCAGCTAAATTCTCGTACATTGAGCACACAGTTAGAGAAAAAATTCCTTAAAGAACAGTACGGCAATGCGAGAAAGCCAATTTGGAGCGGACTTACCACCTTCTTTATGAATTTTAACTGGTCGTTATATTTCCTCGATAACGACGTGGATGCCGCTGCTGATATAATCACAGACACTATTCTCTTTGGAATGAGATCCTTTATCCCTCACCGGATAAAGAGTATCAGACCAAAACAAAAGGCTTGGTATGACTCGAGCTGTAAAGTGGTTGTCTGGTTGAGAAAAATGTTTTTTTCGGTCCCACAGAGGAAAACCGGAAAAAATTCAAGCGAGCCAGGAATGACCGCAACGCGTGTGAAATTTAAGTACGACCAAAAACTGAGGCAAAAAATATTACAATGTCCCAAAGGTACTAGAAATTGTTGGTCGTTCGTCAAAAACATTATAAATTCTGCCTAATCCTCCATCCCAACGCTCATAAACAATGATATTCTAGCTGTCAGCTTTTTGGACAGAGCCAATCTTCTTGCCGCACACTTTGCGGCCAGCTCAACGCTTCCAGATTGTGCTTTGTCTCCGCCTATACTTGAGTGCATCGAATCTTCAATGTGACGAATCCACTTTCGCGCTCGTGTAGTTGCAAGAGTACTTAAAGATCTAAACGCTCACAAATCCGCTGGTCCAGATGGTATATCTCTCCTTCTACTTAAGAGGTGTTCTTTTACGTTGGTAAAACCACGGCGTAAGCTTTTCCATCAATCCTACTCTCTAGGACTCGTTTCGAGTAGATGGAAAACAGCATTTGTCCAGCCCGTCCCTGCAAAAGGCGAATCTTCTTCTCTCTCCTCTTACAGACCCATTGCATTTACGTCCCTTCTTTCCAAGGTCATGGAAACGGCGATAACCCATCAGCTCATGAAATATCTCGAAACACGAAAATTTCTTAATGACCGGCAGTACGGTTTTCGTAGCAACAGGTCCACTGGTGATTTGATGGCATATCTCACCGAAAAGCGGAACAAAAGTCTACAGCAATCTGGTGAAAGCAAGTTAGTTGCACTTGATATTTCTAAGGCATTTGACAGAGTTTGGCATCAGGTTCTTTTGTCGAAAATGCGTGCTTATGGGATCGACGACTCTATTCTTCAATGGATTTAAAATTACCTTTCGGAACATTCAATTCAAGTCTGATATTCACAAAATAAATGCTGGTGTGCCAGGGCTCCGTTCTGTCTCCGACACTCTTTTTAATCTTCATCAATGATTTCTTGTCTGCTACTTCTAATCCAATTTACTCCTTTGCTGACGACAGTACTCTCTGCTTTTCATATTCGTTCCCGGACTTACGTCCCTGACCATTAAATTCCGATATTAATAGCATAACCAATTGGGGAACTATCAACAGAATGGAATTTAATGCTTCCAAAACAAAATGCTGTCTGCTATCGCTAAAGCGAAATTCAAATACCCAACTATTCTCCATGAATGGCACTTGCATCGTTGAAACCAAAAAACTTTCCATTCTCGGTGTGTGTGTCAATGACAACTTATGTCGGAATGACTAATATTCGAAGTCGCCAAAAATGCTGCGAAATGTCTAGGTTTCCTTAAGCGATGTAAGAAATATTTTCCTCTGATCTGGCTTCAATATATAAGGCTTTCATCCGGCCAAAATTGGAGTACAATGCTAACATCTGGTCAGGTGCTCCCAAAAGTTCTTTGCGTCTACTAGATAGGATTCAAACCCGTACGATAAAACTAATAGGTGATACTAATATTACACAATCGATTGACATCCTCGAACACCGAAGTATTGTCTCCTGTCTCACGCTGTTCTATCGCTATTTTCACCACCAGTGCTCCTCAGAAATTGCCAGTAGCATTTCACCCCTTCAAACCTCCAACTGGAACACCCGTTTCGCTATGAATGCTCATCAATACACCCTCAAGCCCACTTTCGGACGTACCCTGAAATATCGTGATTCTTTCCTAAGCCGAACAACTCGCTTCTGAAATGCCCTGCCGAGCTCTTCATTTCCTAGTCTTTATAACCTCCAAACATTTAAGACCAAAGTACACCGGTACCTCTCTTTCTTTCCTCCCTAACTTTCCATTGCCCGCGCTATCACTTGCCCCTTAAACTTATGTGAATTGCTGCGCTGCCGGCGATTTCTCCCAACTGCCACTGTAAGCGCCTTAATTTCAAAATGAATCCCGGTTGGCGCATGGAGGGAAATGGAAAACATAATTAGTAACAATTCAAAGGAGGACTTAATCTGCTCGTGAGTTCTACGAGTGACGATTATTTTTCAGAAGAAAGATTGTGATTTTCTCTGCTGTAAAATGCTATCGCTTGAAACGTTTTGTCAACAAACAACGTGGTGCAAGGTCGGCAAGATTACACAACGTCAGACCTTGGCAGAGATCCTTCCAAGTGGTACTCAATGTCGCGAATGTTAAAAAAATTACTATTTCCGGTTTGGTCATCCCTAATCAACTGGTCTGGTTGTGCAGTACGAACTAGGTGATACCTCAGCGCTCCGGGACGGTTGGTCATAATCAAACAAAAACCCGAAAAGGCAACCCATTGTTATGAGAGCTCTTGATCGTTTTGAGATGGTCGACGTTCCGAGTGATCTACGGCCTTGTCTATATCGACGATTCTTCGAACTCGCCATGCTTATCAAGAATGACCCAAACCAACTTGGGTTGCGAAACAGCAAGAATCAACCAAACAACAAGGTGGAGAGGCATGTTGAAGCTCAAGTCCATGCTAGGCTGTAATTTCATCTAAGTAAGTAGGCAAAAAAGGACATACTCAAGCAGACTTTCGAGTTTGTGACGACAAGGATAACTAAAAATCTGTTTTGAAGAGGAATTCATTTTATAATCTTGTGGAGAACTTAAACGAGCTCGTGTAAGGTCATAGGTGTAGTTGAAAGATAGGCGGTTCTCAAAAAGGATGTCGTGTGGAGAAATAAGGGCACATAAAATAAATAACCAAATAACCAGTTTGGATCAAGTGCCTCTAAATCAATCTAAAAGATATTTGGCAAAAGTTTTGTGATGCAAAAACGCCGTTTTGTTATGCCAATATTTTTTTGTTGCCTCTTCTCTGCAAGGTTAGGAGCTTCTTTAATATTTTAAAGAAAAATCTTCCAAAAAACATATTTTGAAACGGTTTATGATCACTATAAAAGGATAATAAAATTAATTTTCCTTTCCAAAAATATTCAAAGGATAACGTTGAAGGCGATACCCTGTTGCCTACAGTCATACTCCGTACACTCCTTAAATTGCTCATAAAATTCACCCCCCAAATTAGTCGTCGTATAAAAATCATCGCTAAGTTCCATCTTAGTTCCGTTTTATGACAAAATACACGTTAAACCAAATGCCAAAGTAAAAGAGAAAGTGTAGATAAAAGTTGGACACAGCACATCTTGGTATTATGGCCAAAGTTAATGGAAAAAGGAAACCAACAAGATTTGATGCACAATAGTTTGGTGGTCGTAAAACTTTCGTACACACACATGCTGTTGTAGTGGTCAATAATGAATCTAGGGCAACGAATGTTGCCTTTTGGGTTTTCATTTCCATGCAATTCATTTCCGTTTTCGGAGGATTTTTTTTATATTTTTTTGTTTTTGTGGTTTTGCTCTTTTCTTACAAGGACGAACGTTCTTATTGGCTAGTTCTAAATGGATGATCGATTTTCAATTTGACTTTGTTTGAGGTCAGCACTCTTGATGATGACTTAATTTGCAACGAATTGATGGTCGATGGCAATTTGATGGGAGAAGTGACATCAAGAAATCGAGATATATAAACTTCGAACTGAGTAATTGAGGTTGAATTATAGGGCAAAGTATGTTTAGTTGTTTTGATTTATGGGGCTCATCGGGAGTGTTTCGTAAAAAAAACCGAACCTCTTGTTAAATTAAGAATGTTTCCTGAATTCTAGCATTAGGTTGAGGAGGAAATCACGATGCGATAGATGGTAAACAAAGCTTTTATGACACCAGATCAAGTAGTGAACTTAGTCTTATTAACTTAAAGGCGGGTCGAAATGTTACTAAAGCAAATGCACAGTTTGGTGCGGTTAGGAGACCTCAAGTTCATAGGACATTTTCTTTCAAGAATGAAGCTAACCAGCGTGTTGCGGTTGTGTATTCCCTATAGAGCCATGATCAATGGCTTTTTCATTCCTCGATTGAATGGCATGAATGTGGAAGAGGTTTTTTTTTTTTGTTATAATTGGCGCGCGCACAAGGGATTTTTGTACACTTAAAATGTTTGCACATAGCGCGAACGAAGGAAATTTAGGGAGGGAGAAAACAGAGGTACCTATGTACATTGGTCTTAAATGTTTGCATATTGCAATGGCTGGGAAATATAGAGCTCGGCAGGGCATTCCATAAGTGAGTCGTTCGGCTTAGGAAAGAATCACGATCTTGATATACACAAAGAGATGTTGAAGTCTCCGGATTATAAAAAACCTTATCAAATTGATCATATTGTGATCGAAGCAAGCCATGCCTACAGTGTTCTGGAAATTCAAACTTTACTGGTAGCTACTCGTAATATTGCCTCAGAATACTTCCTTATTATAGCCGAGATACGAATGCTGTTGTTCCAATCTCAACTAAAAAGAAAAACTGCTATGAGAGATATTTATTGGGGAGAAGAGCTGTAATCTGAAGAGTTCACTAGAATTTTCGCCAAACTCATATCCCGAAAGCTTTTAACGTATCTTATGCGGTCAGCATCAAACAGTGAGGACCAATAGCAATGCAGCTAAAGTGTCATCATATACGCCGCAACTTATGTGCTTGGCCTGATGCTGATGAATGGAATTTTACAGTCGTGTATCAGATGCACAAAAAGAAGAATCGCTCAACTGCCCCAACTCGAAAGGTTCAAATCTTCTCAATATTGAATATAAGATCTGACATCTTTTGTTAGCCCCTGAAGCTTCTTCTTCGTCTTTTAGTGGCGCTACACTCCGGGATGGACCTGGGCCTCAGTCAACAAGCTTTTCCAGCCAGCTAGATCCCTGGGTAGCCGCCTCCAGTTTCGCATGCTAAGTGGGCTGAGGTCTCCTTCCACTTGCGTGCTCATGGAGCTCATGAGCAGCTCTGGTCCTTCTAAGCAGCGCCGCTTTATATGCATCTTGCTTAGCTGCATGTGCTTGTTGGCATTCATCATCGAACCAGGGGTTTCGTTGTGGTGGACGAGTGAAACCCAGCATCTCTGATGGCGTTTTGGCAGTGTTTTCAATGGTCTTCGATGCTTGATGCTGGCGGTATTGGACCTCTTTGAAGATTAAGGGAGACTCTTTTGGAAAATGATTTGGCGATTTCTTGCGATTGTAGCCAACTGACGTCGAATTTCCTAACAGCATTAGCTTGTCTTGGCGTAGTTTGGGATATCCGCAACCGTGCCTTGGTTACAACAAGGTCAACAATGGTCCGAGTCGATGTAAGCTCTTCGGAACACACGGACATCCATAACACTGGAGGAGTGTCTTACTTTGAACGTAGTGTGATCAATCTGGTTGACTGTTTATGGATCAGAAGTTCTCCAAGTCCCCTTGTGTATGTCGAGATGTGGGAACCGCGTGCTAGCCACGACAATGTTTCGCCCCGCCGCAAAGTCGATTAGCCTGAATCCGTTATCGGAGGTGGTGTTGTGCAGGCTATATTTTCCGATCGTTCCACCAGAGATACCCTCTCTTCCTAGCTTTGCATTAAAATCACCGAGGACAATTTTAATATCATAGCTGGAGCATTGCTCGTAGGTTAAGTTTAAGGAGCTCATAGAAGGCATCCTTGGTGTCGTCATCTTTCTCCTCTGTGGAGGCATGCGCGCATATAAGTCTAATGTTGGCGAATTTAGCCTTGATGCAGATTGCTACAAGGTGCTTGCTCACATTTCGGAAGCTCAGGACTTCTTGTCTTAGTCTGTCTCCGACAAAAAATCTGCATCCGAATAAGCGTTGCTTTTGCCGTGGATAGCAATTGCCGTAGTAGATATCGCAGTTTTTCATCTTCTTTTTGTCCGGCACATCCCTTCGCAT
Organism: Volucella inflata; assembly: GCA_928272305.1. Taxonomy (NCBI): domain Eukaryota; kingdom Metazoa; phylum Arthropoda; class Insecta; order Diptera; family Syrphidae; genus Volucella; species Volucella inflata. Next base: position 72,309,937 of record OV743719.1, read on the forward strand.
TTCTTGAATGGCGGTTATGTTTGCCTAGCAGCAGTCTAGGGCCTCCGCTAGTTGCTCGGCTGTACGTGGTCTATTAAGGGATCTAACATTCCACGTGCATATCCGAAGCTCATTGTCCTTAAATCGTTTGCGTGGGTTATCAGCAGTAGATCCGTCCATATCCGAGGTTTGTTGATGCTTCGTAACTTCTTGTTTTTTTAAATGGCCGGACAGTTACCCCGGCGGCACAACCCCCAACCTGGAGGACCAGTTCCATTTTTAATGCCACTAGGACTGACCAAGTCCTGGAAATCCTTACCGCCCCGAGCTCCAAATATGTCGGAGTAGCCCGGATAAGATCTTGTTTTGTTTTTCTGACACTTATCCCGATTTATGGCGCAGGAAACTCGCCATTTATCCCCTTCACTTCACGCCTATTGTAGAATTGGACCTTAACCAACTGGTGGAAGGAAACCAAAGTCTGGCCTGTTAGTTAAGGCCTACTTCCGCCTTGAATTGTATCGTAATCTATGTATAAATATCCCGTGGTAAGAGCCACTTGTAGATTTTTGATATGCAATAAAATGTCGAGTCATCTTACAGTTGATTTGGAGCCGATTCAGCTAAACATGTCGTGGTGAAATGGCTCTTATACTTGCTCCAAATGAATCTTGTATAAATCAAGACGAGGTCGTATGAAGTTGTAAGCAGACAAGCTCAAAATTCCTGGTACGTCTGCGAACTTACAAATTCATGTACTCATGTTTCTTCCATCTTTAAAAATTCAAGGGCAGAAGCTCGTATTACTAATGGAAAGATGATCAACCAATATTTATTTCAAAATCTCGTGTCTTCAATGTGGAAGGATGAGCAACTTTGCATACTGTGTCCAATACCATTTAAGTGCTGAAGAAAAAGTTTTTGTACTTAAGCCTGCAACAATACTATATAAGACAAGTTATTGCGGATATATGGCTTCAGATGCCCGAGAGGATATGCTTTTTATTGTATTGGGTGCGGTTTTTTTCAAAATTTTAACGTTTGCTTAAGAAAAACATGTACAATAGTATTATTCAAAGTATTGCACATTTGAAGCTATGACTTTTTCCCATCTTTCTGGCAATTTGTGGATCCCATCCCAAAAGAACTGCGCCGGCTTGGCAGCCAAGAATGAATCAAGCCAATTTTTGATATTCTGGTCTGATGTGAACCGTATTTCAGTGAGGGCGTTATGCATCGACCGGAACAAATGGTAGTCAGAAGGGGCAAGGTCTTGGCTATAAGGCGGGTGGGGTAAGGCTTTCCATCTACTGTTTTCCAAATAGTTCTTAACCGGAATAGCAACGTGGGGCCGAGCGTTGTCATGATGGAAAATTATTGCCTGGTGCCTGGTCGCATGGCGGCTACTGCTCTCTTCAAATGGATTAATTGTGTTCGGTAACGTTGTCCATTGATGGCTTCACCCGGTTTTAGCAGCTCATAATACAGCACACCCATCTGATCCCACCAAATACAGAGCATTATCTTCGCGCCACGGATATTCGGCTTTGCCGTTGATTTGGCTGGTTGGCCGGGTTTCACATATGATTTTCTGCGCTTGGGGTTGTCGTAATGGATCCATTTTTCATCACCAGTAACAATCCGATGCAAAAATGACTTCCTTTTGTGGCGTTCCAGCAGCATTTCGGACATGCAAAACCGCCTTTCGACGTCTCTCGGCTTGAGTTCATGTGGAACCCAATTTCCTTACTTTTGAATATGTCCAGCTGCTTTTAAACGTTTTGAAATGGCTGCTTGAGTGACACCCAAAGATTCTGCGAGCTCTTCTTGTGTTTGGCAACAATCTTGATAGAGTAAAGCTTCCAGTTCTTCATCTTCAAACTTTTTTGGCTTACCAGGACGTTCATCGTCTTCCAAGCCAAAATCACCACTTTTAAATCGTGCAAATCACTTTTGGCACGTTCGCTCAGCTAGCGCATGTTCACCATAAACTTCCACCAAAATACGATGACTTTTGGCAGCAGTTTTCTTCATATTTAAGTAATGAAGAAGAACTCCCCGCAAAAACACTTTTTCAGGCACAAAGTTCTACATATTTGAGTGAGAAAAAATTATTGTTGTGACATATACTGAATTGACGTACAATGACAGTAGCTTTCCAACGCATGTTCCAATCGAATAAAACAAGTTACGCCATCTCTTAGCAAACCGCACAAATTAAGTTATAGACCCAATAATTGTAACTCGAGGTGCTCAAATGCTCGGAATGAACATACCTATATTAAGAACTGACTGTCCTTAATAAAATAAAATTTCTTTATTTAAACGCAATCTCGTGTAGTATTTGTTTAAATTTATTTTGCGGACATTCTTATAAGACTCTGTTTGCAGTGACCATACCAAGATAAGAGCTGGCTAGACGAGGTTCAGTATATAACATAATTTGTCCAAGTATCTATAGTGTGTATACGACTGTACTATTATGTATTTCATTGTACCTTATGAACATTTGGTATTAACGTATATCTATACATTTATAACTCGAAACACGCCAATAGTTTCAACTTAGCAATAATATTTGTATCACAGGTTTAGGTCAGGTTCTGTTCCTGATCCAATCCAGATTGTGCCCTTAAGCATTTCATTTAGTAGTCCATGGAGATAGTTTTTAAAGTTATAAATGCATGCAGCTATAAGTATATTTTGTTTAACAGGGTAAGGGCATTCTTCATAGTACACTGTATCTACTGCCTGTGACATGCTACTCGCCCAAAATGTTTTCTTTTTTTCGCTTCATGCTTTCTAGCTGCATGCCCCTTCACATTCCTTTTCTGTTCAGTGAATAATTTCTCTTATCCGTTTAGATTAAAGCCAATTTTTTGCATACAAACCAGCCATTAATTTTTTTCCCTTCACACAAGGACGAAAGTTATTTTCACTTTGGAAGGCGTCCACTGCTCGAGTTTATCCAGAGTTTTATTGTAATTAAATGCCAGTCGGACAAAATTAGTGTATTCGCTTAAATGTAGTTATTGCACCCAGCCGTTAGTCAGTATACACCACTAGAACCGGCTAGAAAAGATACTGGTACTCCCACCGAAATGGAACCCATAATTTTAAACTTTTATAATTTGAAAAGGATATTCCTCCCAGTTTTAGTGGCAGTACGAACGATATTCGTAGTTGCAATTCATTTCATTTTTTTACATTATTTCGTGTGCTTTTCGCTTGAACTCGACAATTTTTTAAAGAAAAATTGTTTGCTCTTTTAGTCGGGGGTTCCGGGTAATGTTTATATTTATTCTCTCTTCAGTGCTTCTATTAATTTTTTTTTTGTTCGCTGTCGTCTGTTTGTTTTTATTTCAGTGTGTTTAGTTGTTCAGGTGGCACAGTTGGAGATTTTTCAATTTCAGTTGCAGATGTTTGGGTGGTGCTTTACATGGCACGTTTCTGAGTAAATACAGTGAAATTTCCTTCTTCATAAAAAGCGATGGTTTTGGGCTGCGTTAATATTAAAATGAGGGTGAAATTCTTGAGCAGATACAAGAAGATTAAAATACTGGTTTTAGAGTTTCCTTCTTCATTATTAATTTTACAGCTTTGAATTCATTTTTGTATAGGTAGGTAGAGATGTCAACCTGGTGATATCCAGTGTTTTCTACACATCAATTGTGCCTATAATACCTCCACGTAGTAACCATCGCGTACTGGTTGGTGTCCATCCGACTCGTTAAACTTATAAGAGCGAGTGCTGACCAGCAGAAAAAAATAGCAGCACTATATATAACCGGACAGCGGATGAATTCCTCAGATGGACTCAATCGTGAAGAAAAATCTTGGAACAAGTCAGACCTTATTCGAGCTACTCTGCTATAATTGGAGCTCAGGTCGGTAAGGATTTCCGAGACTAAATCAGTGTTAACATCCCCAAACGGGTTACTGACTACGGTCTAACCGATGAAAGTTACGTAGAAAAAACAAGCCTCAGATACGGACAAACCCACTGTTGACAAGATAACCCATGTAAACGAGTTAAGGACGACTAAGTTCATAAATGTACATGGAATGCTAGGTCTCTTAAAAGGCCACGAGGAGCCAAACAACTAGATTGCTGCAGATCAGACATTACCGCCATCCAAGAAATGCGATGAAATGGGCCGAAAAAAAAGAGAATGAAAAACTGCGACATCTTCTACGGCGATTGTTATCGACGACGAAAGCAGCACCTATTTGGATGCGTATTTGTTTGTTGGATGCAGACTTAGGCAAGAAGTCTTGAGTTTGCGGTTATCAAGGTTAAATTTGAAAACATTAGCCTGATATACGCGCACGTTCCCACAGAGCAAACAAATGACCTCTTGAACAAGACTTACGAGCAATAACCTAGATACGGTATAAAAATTGTTCTCGACGATAGTGCAAAGCTAGGAAAAGAGATTATCTTGGGCAATCCTCCAGAATTATTGATTTTCGAACGCTTGGAGGAGCCAACATCGATTCGGACCGTTATCTTGTTTTAGCCAAATTCGGTTGCAGATATCCCAATCAGCGCCAAGATAAGCTACTACTGTAAGGAATTTCGACGTCAAACGGCTACAATCGCAAGAGATAACCATATCCTAAGAAGCCTGGTTACTGGTTTCATGACGAATGCCGGGGAGCACATACAGCTAAGCAGAATGCATACAAAGCAGCGCTGCTTGGATGGACTAGAGTTGCTCCAAAGGTCTTTGAGCAGAAGAGTAGAGATAAACACCGGCTTCTCAGGAGTAAAAAGAATGAGCATTAGAAGCGCGCCGCCAAGGAAATTGAAAGATTTTACTCCAGGAATGAAATTTGGAAGTTTAACCAAAAGGTAAATAAACTTGTCACGGACAACAGCCCTGAACTTAACCCTTAACAAGGAAACATCATAGTAGAGTTGCTGTCGATGCTAAAAATTTGAAAATAGTATTTCTTTGAACTGTGTAACGGCGAACCAAATGCCGCTGTCAGGCAGAATGAACAATGTAGACTCCCAATTCTATCCGCCCGACATGGATGAAGCGAAGAAGGATATATCTAAGCTAAAGTCCAACGTAGCTTCAAGGCGTTAGGAAATGACTTGGTTAGGAGCATACACCAACTCATCTCTAAAATATGGTCGGATCAAAGTATGCGTGATAAACGGAACCTGAGCATTGTTTGTCCGATCCTCAAAAAGGAGACCGTTTGAACTGCGCCAACTACAGAGGTATCAGTCTTCTTTAAAACGCATACAAGATTATATTGCAGTATTGTGTGAACGCCTGCAGCCGTTCATCAAAAACCTGAGACGTCCATATCAGTGTGGCTTCAGACCAGGAAAGTCCACCATTGACCAAACTCATCTGTTTGATGTCAAAAACGGATTTAGACAAGAATATGTGCTATCATACGATTTTTTCAACATCGTACTTGAAAAAATAGTGTAAATCTCACGCGCAAGCACAAGAGGCACAATTTTTCAAAAGTTCGTCCAATTACTCACATACGCCGATGATATTGACATAATTGGAAGAAAGCAGCGGGATGTCATTGGTGCCTTTGCAAGTATTGAGATGGAATCGACCTCAATGGTTTAACCGGTCAATGAGGGCAAGACCAAGTATAAGCTGTCAAGCAAAAAGAACACTGAACACCAAAGTCTCGGACAGAACGTCACCGTCGAGGGGTATAACTTTGAGGTTTTGTTTTTCTTTTTTAAATTTTCGAATCGATAGTAGCGACAGGGAAGCACTACGACCTAAGAAGATCTTTTGTGCTGATTTGTCAGAGTTGAGTCTAGGCCAGTAGGGTTTCTACCTTCCGAATGAATTTAGCATCTCTACCAGCAGGGGAATCTCTTAGTTCAGAGATGTCGCGTTGTTCCCTGAAGAGGGTATTCCGTCTAATTCCGTTGAGGGCTTGACTGTCGATAAAATTTGTTCAGCTGTTTCTTTGTCTTCGGGACATAGTCGGCACTCCGGAGTGCTGTTGGCATTTTTGTTAACGGGTATGATGACCTCGTTTGGCCTGTCTTAGAGCTGGAATCTCCTCTCAGTATGAGATGCATAACTTTAAGGTAGTTTAGGACTTTGTCTACCTAGGCTCCGCTATGAATTCAGACAATGACACCAACCCTGAGATCAGACGAATTATAACTCTTGCCAATCGCTGCTTCATCACTGTGTCTCAATCTGAAAAATATTAAATTTTCGCATTTGTTTTACTGGCTTGTGTGTTTATGTGTTGTGTCACACGTCCTATAGCTACGAATTTCTCCGTCTCTTCCTTAAAAGGGTCCTAGCTCAAGACGCATTTTATCGGTCTCGGTTGAAGTGTTTTGTTTCGTTACAGTTAGTTGTGTTAAACATTATACGAGATGCACCAACTTTCGATTGACGAATCAATTCTCCAACGGATTGGAGTACTTTCAGTGCTTTTAGATTAGAATGCTGTCTGTTTCCGTTCAAACACCTAGGAATTATGCATTAACGCACTTGCACCATCAAAACACTCACCCTTGTTATGGAAATGAATTGGAAAAATGGAATTACCAAATTTACTTCATCAAATTCGGGCACACCACAAATGAGGTGCTCCTAATACATATCTGCACTTGTTAGGTAGGATCTGAGACCATGCAATAAATCTCATAAACCAACCTCTTTGGGGACCTGTGCAGCGATTGATCGAGAAACTGCTGAATATCCCTTAACTTGGATTGGACCAGCCTTATTTATGCTGGCTGAAATTGTAAATGCGTACTCCGATCAGTTGCTTAATACGGTAGGGAATGAGCTAATGGCCTCATATTGTAAATGATTTACTTTTCCAAACAAAAACAAACTATTTAATAACAACGTTCTTCGACTCTGCCAGTGCAATGCTCAGATCCTCAACAGGCCGGGTGCAGCTAGAAAATTTGTCAAATGAATCATAAAGGGAAGAACACAGTGTGTTGTTTGCAGATATTGAAGCAGAAGCAGCAAGGATAAGTTAAGAGGTTAATAAAGGGAAAACGACATATAGGCTAACAAAAAACACGAACACAGAACTCCAAAAGGCCTGAGCCAAAGTGTCATGCCATGCAGATAAAGATTTGAGGAAGTTTGAAACTGTATCCACCTCGATTCATACCTAGCTTACAAAACAACAGCAGTGGGGAAATTATGCGACAAACCACGTAATCTTACTAGTCCTGCCTTAGGTTGCAGAAGCTAGTATACAGAGGAAGGTGGGTGAAAATCCCGTCGGGCGAAGATCTGTCATAAATGACTACGTCAGCTTCACTACATGGATTCCGGCTCTCCAGGCCGGAGCTTTACTTTAACTCAGACGGACACAGTGACTTTACTGAGTAACATAGTGTCCATGGCAAGTATTGTAATCGAGCCCACTCCAATCTTGTCAGGGACAGAGCTCATCTTGCAGAGCTTGATTCACTAAAGTTTTGCTTTCATTATAAAACCGATCTTTTAGACTTTCCAGGTCCAAGGCGGCATCATGGAAGTTCATCGTCGGATCTTGCAATCTTTTCTGAACTCGGTCAATGGGAATAAGCCCTCTGGTCCAAAATCCAAGTAGAGTCAATAAATCGGGAGTCAAGATACGTCATTTTTGTATATACGGTCTCCGTGGAACCATCCATCATGGCCTGAGGGACTTAAAGAATCTCGTGAAGGGCCTCACAGCTTTCACCCTTGCACTCCATCTGGTTGTAGATTCCGATCTCACAACCGTGGGCACCGCGATTTTTATTTTCGGAATACGCCAAAACTTATGGTGAATATTATAAGAAAAGATGTTTAAAACTATGTACTCGTATATCGCGCGGTAGTATTCGCGCCTAAGCCCTGAAAATTTTAAAAAATCTTTGAAAACTTGAAGTCTTTGAAGATTTTCAGAGATTTTCAAGGTTTCAAATAAGAATCTATATTTTTCTTGAGCCGTGGGGCCCAGGGCGCGTGTCCTGTCTGCCATATCCTATATACCCTACTGGACGGAAAATGGAGTAGAGGAGGACTTCAACTTAGGTGGCGCACACAAGTGAAAAAAAGCTCAACTAACTTCGTGTACGTAATTGAAGGCAGCTGGCAAAAGACCCTGTTTCACCGCGGACTGTGCCGTGGGAGTGAGGGGCCCTCCGGATTTCGGTCCAGGCCAGAACTTATTGGGTGTCAATCTTGTGGGAGGTTCAAGGTGGCAACAAGAACTGAGTGCTGAGACTCTATGATCAGTAAGTCCTCGACTCATACCAAGGGTGGAACAAGTATCCTCAACACGGATTCCGAATTGGTATCAAAATAATTGATGGATAGCGATGGCAAGGCGCATCTTTGATCCCATGGACGTATGGGCATCCCGGATATTTAAGTCTTCATGACAGGTGTTCACGAAAATCACAAGACGTTCTGTTGCTTTTGGTTGTATTTTTTTTTTGCGAAAATACTCCCACCAAAAATCAATTCTGACTGTCTTTTAGTTTACTGCTCTACGTTACCTACTACGTAACCTACTGCTCTAGGTTGAAATCTTGCTGGGTTTATTTGCGTCCTTAGGTACACAGGAGTATGTGTTAAGGTACCTGAGGTCAATGTACAGAAGTCTCACTGAAAAGTCAATAACTCGTTCTAAGTTCATAAATCCCACACAAAAGCCTTTAGGGATTTTGATAAAAAGGAAAATTTTCTCGGAAAACCTCCGCCGAGAAAGCAACTCCCCTGCTCATAGTAAAAATCAATATTGTGCTGCCTGACAGAGCTACTCCTTCAATTTATGTTAATACATTCAAAACAACCTTTCGTCTGACCAAATTTTAATCAGTTAAAAAGCCAAAGAAAAAAATGAGAGGGGAAGATGAAAAATCGCGACAGTAGAAAGCGGACTAAGGCCCGAGTTCTGATACAAAAAAGAAGCCAAACGGAATGAAAACCATTTAGGAACATGAAATCACAATCAACCCAATCTGAAGTAAGAGTAGAGTGTATGGACAAAGAGTAACATCAATTTGGTTTTAGTGTATTAGTTAAAGAATATACTCGTATGTATATTTCCTTGCTCTGTGTTAACAACAATACTTTAAATGATATCTTTTCGGTAGCTCACTAAAAAGATGTTAAAATGTAGCCCTCTCAATTGGTCATACCCTTAACTGCGACCATTTCTTTAAAGATAAATAAATCCAACCGATTGTTCATTTTTTCATATTGTATAGATAAAAATAGACACTTTGATCCAACATTTAATCAATGTGCTGCTCGATTGACCTTAGTACAGTCTTCTTAAAGTTAAGGACCTGTAACTGAACCTAATCCTGCCTTTAACCTAAATATGCACAAAGCCTTCTAAAGAGCTTTCATCAGGTTTCATCATCAAAATTAAATCAAATTGAAAGAGAAGCAGATAACAAATACAAATCCACAAGACGTCCCTTTGCTTTCGCCTATGTATACCAGACTCCTTCAAAGGATCTTTTGTTGAATGAGATTGATTTCATTTAACTCGTAGTTATACTCACATCTTAGCCATCAAAAAGATAGAAATGTTTTTTTTTCAAAGACATTTACATTTAAAGGTAAATTCATGAACCATACTCCCACCATCTTGGAATATTTAAGGTAAACACGGATATACATAGATGTAACATGACTGTAAGGCTGATGAGGAGAAATTTAAGAAAATCCCTAACTCCTTGTGAGCATGGTCAATACTTAGGGTTCAATCATGACATGATGTACCTCCTTGAGGCCGGCATTCCCATTCAGTTATGAAGCAACACGTTTCTGCGTTGCCTTCATTTTCCAACACACAATACTCCCTTGGGAGACAATTAAACCGACTAACACACTAGTACCGGGTGCGTTTAAGTATGTCCAATCGTATACTCGTACTTTTCGTATTTCTAATGGAATATCCTTCAGAAGGATAATGGAATTATTAATATGTAACAAGTATGTATAGTGATTTAAGTTTCCTTCTATCAATGTTGATGCGGACGTTATTCATTTTGCAGATGGATGTTCTGACATTATGTTGTCGGTCTTAATTTTCGTTTGCGTCATCCGAGTTGGAAGGATTTCTGGCAAAAGAATACGAAAAAAAAAATTGATATCACGTGTTGGATTGCTTTCAAAAGTTTTTAGTATGCTGCGCTAGCTTGTGTATTGATTTCATCTTATCCTTGGATAAGGTACGGGTTGGTTTCTTGTAATTTAATGATTAAATTCATTCACAACGATGTTGTAATGAGAGGCAAAGTGATAGAGTGGTCGCTATAAATTGTCAGAGTTGCGTGGGTAATGCTTTGCTTCAGGTTAAACAATTCTGTGGTTTGAGTTGTGTGTTACTTTTTCTAGAAATTTTGTCGATGCCACATCAGCAAATTGGATACATAAGCTGACATCTAAGGCCGCCAAAGTTGCTGGATTTTCAGTGAAAATAGTATTTTCAGGTATTGTAAGCAAGTTTATTTGATACATACATAAACTCAACAGTGCTCTTGGCTGCTTTGTTAATGGGAAAATCAAGAAACTTCTTACAGTATTATCACACTCGACTTGTGGAATATTTTGCATATTTACGATAAAGTAGGACAATCAGAGTTTTAAATTTTCGTCCTGGAATGTATATTACAAAGCTTGAACCAACAGCTAGTGTGGAAGTTCTCAATAAATTAAATTTACATTTGTAATGAAATCAGTATGGAAATTTATTGATTAATAAATTTCGGTTTATGACAATTATAACATTGTTTATTTGAACACCACACCATCTGTTGCAAGGGGCCATCCGAAGGTCAAAATTGTCAATGACTTTTTGAAGAATAAGAAAAGACCTAAGTCTTCAAATAACCCCACAGGAAGAGGTTTAAAGGTGTCAAATTGCATGACCTTTGAGGCATATCAACTTCTCCTCTAACCGAAATGGTGCGATCTTCAAACTTCGAGCGCAATAAATTGATTGATTTATGGCTTGTGCGGGCGGTAGTACCATTTTGCTGAAATCAAACATCGTCCAGATCCAATTCATTCAATTTTGGGGGAAAAATAGCCGGTCAACATGTTGCGGTAACGTTCTCCATTCTCTGTAACTGTCTCTCCAGTCTCATCTTCGAAAAGTATGGGCAAATGATGCCGCCAACCTATAATCCGCACCAGACAGTGACTTTTTTTTTGATGCATTGGTTTTTCGTGAATCTCGCATGGGTTTTCCGGTCCCCAGAAACAATAAAATTGTTTTCAATAAAGACACATGTATCGAATAATGGGCTTCATCGGAAAAGATCAAATTCGAAGACAAAATTATCTTGGCGATCCAACAATCAATCCGCTAAGATGGTCCAAAGGCTTCAATTGTTGTGTAATTTGGATTTTATAGGATTGCAAATGAAGATCAACTTTTAAAATTCGCCATAAAGTTTCATAAGTGAGGCCCTTTTGTTGACTTCGTTGAAGAATTGAGGTGCCTGACTGGTTTTTGACATTTTCACTCACAGTGGTGATGTTTTGGCGTGTTGCTGGCCCAGCATGCAGATATGGAGTTTGACCCGATATCGAACCAGTTTCTTTAAACCGCTTCACCATTCCACAAATTTTTGATTTACTAGAGTGATTTGGTTGACTAAAAAATTCATGAATTTTACGAAATGCTACTTTAAGAGATCTGCCATTTTCGTAATAAAGTTGAATAAGAAAAATGCGATGTTGCATGGTAAATGACTGAATAGTTAAGATTGCTAAGTGTAGTATGATATCTGTCAAAAGAGATTAATCACATTCAATTCAGCAATTGCCAGCAAATATTCACACTATCTGTTGGCTCACACTTTATCTTCGTATCACTATGATTCGAAAGTAACTCAAAAAATATAAACTGTCCCTTGCGATATTGGACAGATGTGATGTAATTCAAAGCGATACGATGAATTTCTTACTGCAAGTTAAAATAAAGCAGTAGTTTTTGATTAACCAGCCACTATAGCATAATAATTCCAGCTCAGAAACTTAAGATGAACTACCGAAATTCTGAAGAGTAAAATGAACAAAATACAATCAAATAAGCATTAGAAACTCAGTTATAAGCAAAAACACGTTGGGATACTTTCAAAACAATACCTCACAATAGAGGGTGTTTTTGAAGCCATACTATACTAGCTTTGATTTTGAACAAAACACATGAAAGCTCATTAAGTAGTCATGTATTTACGTTCGATCGGAGATATGCCTACCAAGTTGGATCTGATGAATGTCATCCGAGAGACAAAGTTTTCGACCACTTTTTTAAGCATTTGTTGCCGTGAGTACTTAAAAGCACGAACACGAACACGTAAAGAAAATAATCAAGAGGTGTCAAATCATAGGATCTTGTAGGCTAATTTGTAGGTCCATCGTGCGTTCACCTTATATTCCCTTTTATAAATTGTGTCTACGATTATTTGTTGTATACTCTGTTTTAAATAATTTGTTAATTTTGTACCATCATCTTGTGACACAATATACCTTCGAGTTGTAAAAGAACAATATTGTCTATTTGCATCACAACAACAATGCACACTCAATATACATCGCTCTCAACGCTCCTCGCACATCAGTTGAGTAAGCTCATTACGTTGTTAGTGTAACTAACTTTGGTCGCAAAACCTGTCGACGATTAACTATGCATTGTCGGTGTTGATGCGAGATGATGGTCCATAGACCCTTTCGTTGGATTCATCTCACAGCCGGAGCAACACGCCTCGTTGTAAAATTGTAAAATATATATGTGTGGTTTAATTCGCAGCGTTTTTTTTTTTGCCTTGGTTCGATTTGTTTCTATTTCTTGGAACTTCTTTTTAATTCTAGCTGCTGCTGAAACTATCAAACAAGTTGATTGTTTTGTTTGCTGTATGTGCTACATGCCATACATGCCATACCGTGCTGGAACCACATCTGTTTCACACTTATGTCAACCATACGGGTAACGAAAAAGCCATTAATCATGGCTCTTTAGCGTAAGTAACACGCTGATTAGCCAAATTTTTGAAAAAAAAATATGGTCCGATGCCGCACCAGCCCAGAGATCGCATAAAACTATACATTTTACTGGATATAAAGGCGATATTTTGCTCCAAATACGACAATTTCACTATTTTTCTTCAGCCGAATTGAGCCTCGTCGCTGAGCACAACTTATCTTGAGCCCATTCATGAAATTTCGACACAAACGTTTGTCATTCGGCTTCAATTCTTGCACGAGTTGGATCTTTGAAGTTTTAAAACTAGAGATCTTTGTGTCGAAATATTTTAAACAAAGTCGAATCGATAAATTTAGATTTCTTCAACACTCACCTAAATGGATACAATACTATCTTTAGTACGCACTCTTTTTATGTGTCGGGGTGTCTGTTAACGAAAATGTGTAAGAACACTCAACAATGTGGCGAATAGCAGTCTCAGATGGTAAATTTTTTCGCACGTATATGGTGCAAGTGATCTATAAGTTTAACGCACAGAACCATAATTTTGGAACTAAATTTCTAAAAACTGATAACGTTGTTGCAAAAACTACTGAATAAAGATAACACACAACAGTTTGAAATTTGCTAATTGGTCTGACATATACCAGCTTGATCAAAAAGTATATTTATTCAGAAAATTAAAAATACAAGTTTATTCATCTAAATCTATATTGCCACCTTCAAAGTAATCCCCATCGACTGCAACAATTCAATCCTGGAAACATTTTTTTTATTCGGTTTTTGGTATGTCCATCTGCTTCCGGCGATTTTTCCATTACGTCCTCTCGGCTGCTGAAACGCGTTCCCCGTAGTAATTTCTTAACTCGATTGAACAGAAAGAAGTCACAGGGAGCCAAATCAGGTGAATTCGGTGGCTGTTAGATGGTATTTGTTGCATTTTTCGTCAAAAAATTACGAATAATGATGGCACTGTGCGACGGTGCGTTATCATGGTGCAAAATCCAGGAGTTTTCTGTCAACAACTCTGGTCGCTTTCGTCGAATTGCTTCACGCAAACGTGTCATAACGCCCAAATAATACTATGGCCTTCTGGCAAAAATTCATGATGCACTACATGCACTCACGTTGTAATCCATGAAAACCGTGAGCATTGCCTTCTTTTTTGACTGAAAACGACATGGTTTTTCTGGTCCCGGCTCATTTGGTGAACGTCATTCACTTGCCTGATGTTTGGACTGCATGTCGTACTCATAAGCCCACGTCTCGTCTCCAGTAATGATGTTTTTGATGAATGTGGGATCGGATTCAGCCTCGCAAATCATCTCTTTTGCGACGTCGACACGGTCCCTTTTTTTGCATGAACCAAAATGTCTTAAACGGATCCATAGGCAATGTTCAAGTTCTCCGCTATCTCTCTGGTGGTTAATTCGCGCTTATTGACCAGCATTTTTTTTACTTCATCAGTGTTTTCGTTGGTTTTCGATGTTGATGGTCTGCCTTCATGATCTTCGATTGACTCATGATCACTTTTGAACCGCTCGTGCCACTGGTAAACGACCGTTTTCTTTAGAGAATCGTTGCTGAAACACTTTTCCAACATTTCCAACGTTCGCGCACCATTAAATCCGTTTTTTACACAAAATTTAATGCAAGTTCGTGGTTGCAAATTTAAATTCATTTCTAAAATTGTAAAAAATCGCCAACACACACAGAGATAGATGTACTCTTGGCTACGTAAATGTCGAGCATTGATGCTAAGATTTAGAGGGAATATCAACAACAGATGTACCAACTTAACAAAAAAAAACAGAAATCAAATCAGAACAATGGAAGCGCCACACGGTGGTTGTTCCGGGAACATTCTGGTATATGTTAATGCCTAAAGTTAGTATTAGGTTAAAAAAACACCCTTTATATTCACTTTCTCCACAGACACAAGTTCTTCTAATAAAAAGTGAAGTTAAAAGTTGTCGTTACCTAAAAATACAACAGCGCCTCATCCTGGATCTTGAAGCAATTCCTGAAGACCGGACTATAATCATTCCTGGCTCAGATATTTGCTGATACTCTTTCTAGGAACAAGTATATCGATGTCGTGCTTAAGCAGCAACAATAGTTTAAGTGTTCAAGATGACACGTCCTAAGACCAAAATCAAAAGGCAGTCGGCTCAGAAAATCATTAAATCCACAATAGAGCGTATTTTTTTAAAGTAAGATGTTTTCAAAGTGCCACCATAATACGAAGATCAAGAGAAAAAAAAATTATCAGTGCATTTATAGCAGACCCAGGTATACTAGGAAATGCCCTCTTGCCGCAATGACACACCGATTTTCGAAATAACAAAACAAGAAGGAATGAATTTTTGTGAGTGATTGTGTCATTAACTGACGCAGATAACAGATAACATGACTTTCACAGCCAAGTAGATCCAAAATATATGCCTATGCAGTCCAAAAAATATTGCCTATCCAGGAAGACACCTGGTAAGCTTCGATAAAGCTTGGATGGTGATGCAAAAGTTCACTAGAACTTAAGAAAACAAGGACGAGGATTGCCTATCGCTAGCTATAAGGGTACATTTCTCCCCCTGTCGGACGATTTGTGGATACCACGACAAAAAACTGTTGCTATTTCGAAGCAATACCATTTTCATAGTGCTGCTCAGCAAGTACATGTGTGTCACATCGATGCAAAAACAAGTAATCGGACGAAGCCAAGTCTAGTGAGTAAGCCTCATGCGAAGTACTTCCCAACTAAATGCGTTAATTGCTTTCTTGAACAGTTCTTCTGTATGTGATGGTGCATAATCCCGAAGCAAAATCACTTTGTGTTGCTATGTTGCTGAATTTTCATGCAAAGCTTGATTCAAATTGATCTTTCGTTGTTGACAGCGATTAGTACGAGTATTTGTGGATCCGTCAGGTCTTAGCATATCATAAAAAGATCACACCCTTGTGATCCCACTAGCGATTTGGTCCTGCAGTTGATTTCGTTGATTCGTCTTTGGTTAGTCATGATCTTTTACGCTAAGGGTTCCCAAAATAAATCCACTTTTCATCGCCAGTCACAATTTGATTAAATTATGATTTTCAACGGAACCTGGCGATAAGCATTTTGCAAGTTGTTTATCGATTTTCATTATATTTATGTGGAATACATTTTTCCATAATCTGCATCTCTTCCATGGCTTTCAAACGTATGGAGATAGCTTATTGTGTTACATTTAGTTGGCTCGCGAGTCGTTGTTACATTTAAGGGTCATTTTCGTCCAAGAATGCTTGCAATTCGTCTGCTTAAGATATTTTCTGTTCTTCTTTTCGATTCGTTGCCTTTATCAAGAGTATGCTCACCGTAAGCTTTGACAAGCATTCGGCATGATCCTGTAGCAATTTTCTTCGAATGGTAAAAAATAGTCACTGCTATTCGCAAATCAAAGTTTCCAGCCAATGACAGAGTTTGATGGTAACTACCTTCTGATCGAGAAGTATCCGCAATTCTACAACAAAACGAAAACAGTTCAATTGTTCATCGATGTTCGTTTTATTCCCTTCAAAGTAATCTCCATTGCAAGCAATACACAAATTCCAACGCTTCCTCTTATCTTCGAAACACTTTTCATAGGCCCACTCTGGAACCGCCCTTAGCCCCTTCTGCGAATTCTCCCTTATCGCCTCAATTGTCTCAAAACTATACAATTCTGCCCTCTTACGACGGACATAAATACTATCTGACCTGACAAATGAAATTCGGAGAGGATTACACCACGGCAATGAAAGAAAACTGTCAACAAAGCCCTGATTTTGAAATGACTTTTTCATGGTTTTTTGGGGTTGAGCTCGTCTGAGAAGCGATATTCTGATGATTTTTGGTTAGTTTCGATGTCATATTCATAGATCCATGTCTCATTACCGATAATGATGCCATCAGTAACATTTTAACCCAAAGAAAGCATTTCTTAAGCGACATCAAATCGATGCTGTTTCTGTAACTAATTCAGCCCTTTCGGTAGAAGACGTGCTTCTACTCGTCTCAAGCCTAAAACATCATGCATAACGCTCTGCACCTACCTGAATGAGACACTAAGTTTGGCTGCTATATCTCTGATGTTCAAACGGCGATCTGTGAGGACAATTTTCTTAAATTTTTCGATGTTTACGTCAGTCATACTGGTGAATGGACGACCGGAACGAGGCAAATTATTAACCGGAGTACGGCCCGCTTTTAACCTCTTGTACAACTCTTACTTGTTTACAAAGCTACCAGGCAACAGCTCCAACCAAATGACGTTCAAACACAGAGTTGAGTGCCAGATTACTATATCTTAGTTGCAGAGGCTCATTCTCGTCATTTAAGGAACCAGCACCTGTCGGAAGATGCTACTTCTACGAGGCCTTATACCAATCAAGGAATGCCCTAGCTATGACATTAAAATTGTCCTCGGTGATTTTAATGCAAAGCTAGGAAGAGAGGGTATCTTTGGTGGGACAATCGGAAAATACAGCCAGCACAACACCACCTCCGATAACGGATTCAGGCTAATCGACTTAGCGGCGGGGCGAAACATTGTCGTGGCTAGCACGCGGTTCCCACATCTCGACATACATAAGGGGACTTGGAGAACTCCTGATCAATCAACAGTCAACCAGATTGATCACATTGCGATCGACGCAAGACACTCCTCCAGTATTATGGATGTCCGTACGTTCCGAGGAGCCAACATCGACTCGGACTACTACCTTGTTGAAGCCAAGGTACGGTTGCGGATATCCCAAACTACGCCAAGACAAACTAATGCTGTGAGAAAATTCGACGTCAGACGGCTACAATCGCAAGAGATCGCCAAGTCCTTCTCCGATCGAGTGTCTCTTAATCTCTTAAGAGGTCCAATGCCGCCAGCATCAAGCATCGAAGACCACTGGAAACACTGCCAAAACGCCATCAGAGATGCCGCTTCTGATGTGCTGGGTTTCACTCGTCCACCACAACGAAACCCCTGGTTCGATGACGAATGCCGGCAAGCACATGCAGCTAAGCAAAAAGCGCGCAATGCGGCACTGCAAAAAAAAGACCAGAGCTGCTCATGAGCTCTATGAGCGGAAGAGGAGATACGAGCACCGGCTTCTCAGGAGGAAGAAGAAAGAGCATGAGAAGCCCGCGGTAAAGGAAATTGAGATATGCTACTCCAGGAATGAGGTTCGGAAGTTTTACCAAAAGCTAAAAATAACATGCCACGGAAACAAACCCCGAACCGAAGCCTATAGAGATGAACAGGGGAACATCGTAGTAGAATCGCAGTCGATGCTGAGGATTTGGAAAGACCATTTCTGCAGACTGTAAAACGGCGATGACGGACCAAATACCGCTGTCAGGCAGAATCAACCTTTCAACTTGGACGATGATGACCAACAATTCCGTCCACCCGACCTGGATGAAGTGAAGATAGCCATATCGAAGCTTCAGTCCAACAAAGCTGCGGGAGCGGATGGCCTGACTGCCGAGCTCTTCAAAGCGGCAGGCGATGACTTGGTAAGAAGCATACACCAACTCATCTGTAAAATATGGTCGGACGAAAGTATGTCCGATGAATGGAACCTCAGCATTGTTTGTCCGATTCTCAAGAAACGAGACCCTCTGAACTGCGCGAACTACAGAGGCATTAGTCTCCTTAACTTCGCATATAAGATCTTATCCGCCGTATTGTGTGAACGCCTGAAGCCGTTCGTCAACAACCTGATAGGTCCATATCAGTGTGGCTTCAGGACAGGAAAGTCCACCATCGACCAGATATTCACACTACGGCAGATCTTGGAGAAGACCCATGAGCTTCAGATCGATACCCACCACCTATTCATCGATTTTAAGGCCGCGTATGACAGCATCTATAGAGACGAGCTATATAGAGCAATGTCTAGTTTTGGCATCCCTGCCAAACTCGTCCGTCTGTGCAGGATGACGATGGAGAATGCACGCTGCTCCATCAAGGTCGGTAAAGATCTCACCGAGACCTTTGATGTCCAGAAAGGATTTAGACAAGGCGATGCGCTGTCATGCGATTTTTTCAACATCGTACTTGAAAGAATAGTGCAAAACTCACGAGCAAACACAAGAGGCACTATCTTTCAAAAGTCCGTCCAACTACTCGCATACGCCGACGATATTGACATAATCGGAAGAAAGCAGCGTGATGTCAGTGGCGCTTTCGCGAGTATTGAGACGGAAGCGGCGAAGATGGGTTTAGCGGTCAATGAGGGCAGGACCAAGTATATGCTGTCAAGCAAAAAGGACAACCAACACCGACGTCTCGGACAGAACGTCTCCGTCGACAGATATAACTTTGAGGTATTGTAGTTAAAAACTTTGTCTACCTAGGCTCCGCTATAAATACAGACAACGAAACCAGCGCTGAGATCAAGCGAAGAATAACTCTTGCCAACCGCTGTTTCTTTGGGCTAAGAAGGCAATTGAGTAGCAAAGCCCTCTCTCGGACAACAAAAGTCACCCTTTATAAGTCCATGGATGAGGGTGTTCTTGGTTGCTTCGAGAGAAAAATTCTTTGGGCGATCTTCGGTCCCGTCTGCATTGACGATGAGTGGAGGAGGAGATACAACGACGAACTGTACAGCGACATGGACCTAGCCAGAAGAGTGAGGACAGCGCAGTAGAGGAAGGCCAAGACTCAGGTGGCGCACGCAAGTGGAAGAGGACCTCAACCAACTTAGCGTGCGAAACTGGAGACAGCTAGCCAGGGATCGAGCTGGCTGGAGAAGCTTGTTGACTGAGGACCAGGTCCACCCCGGACTGTAGCGCCACCTAAAGTAAGTAAGTAGGTATGTCTTCGTTGGATTGTAGGTCTTCGCGAAACTCACTTATTCGCGTTTTGACAAGCGTAAGCCTTTTGGAATGCTTCTTCAGGAGAGAGTGTTTTAATAGGATTCCTTGCAAGATACTGAATTACTAACTTCTAAGATGAAAATTTTTCCTAGAACTCTTTTATTTAAAAAGTATGCATAATGCCTTAAATACCTTAAACCCATCTTCATCTGATCATTTAGATTGGCCTCCTTTCTTGGAAGTAAGTTAATTCGTTGTTGAAATGACATTTATCTGACGACCTGTAAAACGTATTGTTATGAGCTTTAATAAATGCTGCCCTTAAGCAATAAATTGAGAGGAAATGAATATGTTCAAGAAATGTCCTAAGTCCCAGGCCACGCAAAAGATGTACATACTTGTCGGAAGGATAGAATCATATAAATAAACCTATCTTATGTGTTTTGGTGTAAAATCACATTTCTTAATCAGGAAGCATTAAACATTAATGTGGACCTTCTTCCAGAGGCGTCTGATATTATTTCTTGTTAATCCGTATTTGTAATAATACTCAAAAGCAAACAGCAATATTCCTTCTCCTGTGTGTAATCTGTGAGAATTATTTTGTTTTATCCTTAAGTTAAACACCTTTCTTCCCAACTACTACTCCAGACTAATCCCTTCTCAGGTCAAAGGTTCACAAGATTCACAACTTAACATCGCTTACTTGTGCACCGAAAACACGAACAAACTTTGAATCCTTTTTGTGTTTTATCTTCATCCGACCGTTGTAATTCACCACTTATTCCAGTCCCGCAAGATTACCCCCGAAACAGTTAAACTTCCCAAAAGCATGGCAAAGAATTAAGAAAATTAAGAGGATTTCACCTTTTAACCCTTTTGCCACGGATATGAATATCAAGACAAATTTCCTTTTCTCCCAAAATGAAAAGGTGTAAAGACCTAGCACACGCTTAAGGGTAACAAATTTCAGTTTGGAATAGAAAAAAAAATATAAAAAAAATGTCAACCAAAGCAAGGCAAAAAGAAAATCTCGTTAAAACATTTTACGCATTTTGCTCCACAAGCTTATTTTATTCCTCTGTCTCTTCTGGTTGAAAAAAATCTTCCATCCCAGACCAAGATGATGATTTCATCCTTTGGATTGTTTTTTTTTTTTTTTTTTTTGATTTTCTTTTCAATAGCCAACACTTTAGAAGTCTTTCATTTGGTCCCAGTCCCAAACCCTCTTTTTGTATGCTAAGGCGTTTTTCAAAAGAAGAATATTGTAAAAGTGTGTGTTTTTTTTTGTTTGTCTGTTTGAGGAAATTTCATGCAGCAATTTTCCACACTCACACACAGAGTAACTCTCTGTTAAGACATGTACGAGTATTGAGTGGACCTTTTGAAAATATTCTTGTTTCAAATTATTGCATCCTGCTCAAGGAGGAACAGCAGAGACCAAAGGAAGTAAAGGAAGGTAAAAGTTTCCGGAGACTCCCATTTGGCTAAAGATAAATAGGTTAGAAGGGTTAATGGACAGCAAGTCTTTTCTTGCCGTGCTTACATCCACCCAAACCAAGGCACTCGAAAGAAACAAAAAACGAAAGAAAAAAATGAATAAAGTCTCAGTTCCACAGAGTTGGGAAAGTTGTTCTACGTATCTCTTAACTTCTTGGAACCTTCAATCATTGAATTATTTTTTAAATGGTTTCTGAACAAAAACAAAATAGAAATTGGCTACGATACGTACGTAAGTGTGGGAAAACTTTCGCATGTCATATAAAGGATTTTCTAAAAGTCCTGCTGGCACAAAATCTGTGGGTCACGTGGAATGTGGAACCGCAAATAGTTTCTCATAGAAGGCGAATATGGCGAAAGTTTTAGTTTGGGTGTGCTTTGACATGAATGTTTAGTTTGAAATCTGGAATTATGCGATTATGAAAATATTTAGGGAGGATGTGGAAAAGATTTAGTGAATGCGGGATATGAAGTTAAAATTTCCATCAATCTAATTAATTTTACATTTAAAGGGTTTTGTGGAAAAAGTAAGAGATGATTTCATTGACGCGTAGGCAGCATTCTCCATCTAAAATAAGATGAACTCGATCTTTTGTATATGTTAAATGACTGTTAAATACCACCTACAATAGTTGTGTCATTTAAATAAGTAACCCGTTTACAATATGAGAAGAATCTGTTTGAAATTTCGAGTAATTATGCAATAACCCCGCAACCTTACCTCGCAAGGCGTAGGATTTTTTAACATCTAGATTACCGTGCCAGAATAATGACATAAGTTTCTATAAGCATCCATTTAAATCCAATTATCCACATCAAGTAGTTGGGAGGTCCCACTTAAACAAAAAAATACAATCACGTCGAAAGACACTGCCTAACATATATTACATTGTCTTCGTGGCTGGCCACAGAAACGTGGGATTGAAAGGAATGGAATGGAATGAAAGAATTTTTGACAGATAGAGGAACAGTGAAATCTGAAACGAACCATTTGAACATTTGTTTTGCGAAGAGTAGGTCAATCCGGAAGTTTCTGGTTTACAGAAATTATTTGTGAAATACACAATGAGCGATAACGAGGAAAATTTATTGGCAGCGGCAGGAATACTGTTTTCAACAGCATCTACATTGTTTTGTACAGCTGAACACGGAAATAAAACAACAAATGAGGGAAGAACAAAGAGAGAATGGGTTAAATCCTGGAGATGCAGAAGATAAAATAAAGATGCATTCAGATTTCTTCATGACGAGCTTTGTTTAGAGGATAAAGGTGCTTATAGGCGGAACCTGAGAGTGAACGAAGACTGTTATGTTAAAATTTTGGACTGTGTTAAGCCACGAAAATATCCATATTCTTCTACGGAAATCAGCAAAAAAATATTTAATTTTCGCCTATTTTTCGGCAATGTATAACTATTCCTTCGGAATATAGGTTTATGGTTTTGCAGACGACTATACATTTGTGGCCGGAAAAAGTGAAATTTATAGTTCAAGCTTGTTGCGCTCTACATAACCTTTTGATTGAAAACAGTAACCCATACGTGACTTTAATAAATGCAGGTCAGAGTCCATATACATATACCATCAGAGGACAACACTGCAGGTGTGTTTCGGGTCTTTGTCTTCTATTTGGTGTTGAAGTCAGCGCCATGGTTTTGTAGATTACCCGTTGCTTTTCATGTGTTTTACGGATGACTTCAAGGACCTTCCACCTTGTTTTTCTCATCAGAATATCTTCAATCAGCATTCTCATTTCATTCCAAATTATTTAGGAAGGATAGGATTGCAGAAGATTGTTTGGATTCTGACAATTCACATTACGAATTTGATACAGATTTGGATACTGTTCAAATAGAGCTATTGGCTCCATTGTCTGTTCATGGGTCGAGCTTGTCATTTTATTTTAAATTAAACGTACAACACTAGAAAAAATTCATACAACTAGTCGCGTCCACCTGATGAGACCTTTCCCGTATCGCGCCACTTGCAAAATAAAAATGTACATCAAAGACGGTTTGATTTGGAAACGAAACATTCATGCCCAGGAAGAAAGTCATATTTGAAGATGATTTTCGGTGGATTTTTGGGGCAATCAACCTTTGTTTCCAACTTAGTAAAAATCTACCTGTTTCGCCCGACATACCTTTCAACCACACGCTTGTGTGGCCATCTTCGGTCAGCTTCATAAATGTTCGCAGTTCAACTAAACGACTTTGTGTCCGAAGTTCATTCTGCTTCAACCTTTTTTCAGATATTCTTCATAGGTTTGTCCCTTCGGCGAACTGCACGAACAAAATACATCTTCAAAGGCATAGTTTCTTATTTTGGAAATCTTTGGATACAGCTACATTCCTGACTACTTTTGCAAATTTCGAAAGAAACTATTCAGTTCTTCTCTTTGTTGTTTAAATAAAATTTTTGAGTCATCCAAAGAAGGACGAATAAGTGATTTAGTTTTAAAGTGCCTACAGTTCCAACATCCACCACACCAACGACGAGTACGTGAAGCTTGATGCGAGCGTAGGCCGGACACATAGAGGTAGTGGTGTCGCTATTACTTTCACAAGTGTCGTAAGTTGTCGTATTTCTTATGCCCAGCACTCTTAAGTATTCAGGAAAGGCGTTTTGTCGCGTTATAATGTTATTAGATTTATTTTCTGGCTCCGATTCCGATCCAAGCCATTTATGGGTAAAGGGAAAGATGATTTTGTATTTTTCTTGCAACAGGAGTTCTGGTGCCAGTGCAGCATACGAGTATATCACGTCCATATGCTCAAAGTCAAAAGACAGTTGGCGAGCAGGAAAATTAAAGCGCCAGTGCATGCTATACTGCAGACTTACATGCATCGAATTATAGAATAGGAATGAATATTCGACACCAATTGACACAATTTTGAAAACCTTTTGAACTTGAAGACGGAAGCGCGTACAAGATATGTTATTGCGGAACGGAATAAAAAGACAACGAAGAAATCATCGTCTTGAAAGCTAAAACCCCGGATAAGATCGTAAGTGTTTTCGAAATAAGCGCCCGAGTAAGTGGGAAGCGCCCGGAGGGGAAACAACTTTGTCGGAAATCGAACTACGAATACATCGTCTGTTACGCAGGAAATGAATTCAGAGGAAGGATGTGGTGAACTCTTGGCTCATCTAATGCTATCAGTGAATACGTTATTTACTAAGCAAGTCAAAGTCAAAACTGAGTTTAGCTGGCATAATTTTTTCTGAAGAAGCCACAGAAAACCAACATCACTTGGAAAAATAAACAGACAAAACTTAGGTGAGGAAAGAGCAGAGGGAGTCTAGTAAACCACGTACCTTGTAGGTGGCGTAAAATTAATCATCCAAAAACGGGAGATTAAGTGATCAGGAAACCCTTCCTTCACAATATCCATTGTGGCTTGTGCTGTGTGTGCGATTGAACCAGCTTGTTGAAACCATATGTTTACCAAGCCCCGCTCATTCAATTCCGGCAGTAAGAAGTCGTTTTTCATGGCCCTGTAGCGTTCGCCAGTAAAAATGACCGTATTGCCGATGGCCTCCTCAAAAGAATATGGCCAAATCACTCCTTCCGCACCAAACAATGGCTTTGAGTGGATGTAATGGCTCTTCGTGCATCACTCGCGCATTTTCAGTGCACCAGAAACGAGGATTTTGCTTATTGACGTAACCGCTTAAGTGGAAATGCGCCTCGTCGCTCATGATGATTTTCGACACAAAATCGTCCTCTTCGTTGTTGAGATTGAGGATGGCTTGACAGTGAAGTACCGCGCTCCATTGCTTATCTGTTTGTATTCTGCAGCTGTCTAGTTCACAAATGTTAAATATGATTGACGTACGACGCCATTTGTAAAAATTATAACATCTTCTTGCAGGATGATTAATTTTGCGCCACCTCGTATGTAGCCGTATTCCGAGGTAGTGCATTTTGATTAGTTGAAAACCTCATCTATCAACGATGGTCTCTTTAACAACTTCGGGCTGTGCTTTTGACAAACCCCCTGCCCAATTATGAAGACTTTGCCCATCAATGACGAAGTCTAATAATAAACAGGAATAGAGCAATACTGGTCTTGTTGTAATGTCCTTCTTGTTAATAACACTAAATGGGACTACAATTAGACTAGTTACATTATGAGCGACAGCGGCAGGACTTAAAAGCGGTACTAAGGTAGTCAGGGCCAAACCAGTGGCTGTGGTGTCAATCTAAAATTGCAGGAAGGGACTTCCCGAATTTTTTTATTTATTATAGTGTTTATTTTTTAAAGCAACTGGAATCAATATAATAGTAAGTCTCATGAACTCAAGTAGTGCAGGAGATGGGAGTATGTAGTTTGACACGTTTTTAGGAGTACCACAAGGATGTGTCTTGAGTCCGATACTGTTACACCATAGGTATATTAATTGCATTCGTAATTATTTGTTCTGAGGAATGCAGTTTGCATAAATCAACATAAAATTCTTGTAGTATATGATGAAAGATCTTTTTATGTTACCTGTTAACCGAAGTGCTTTACAAATGCCCATTTATAGTACATGCTACCCAAAAACAAACAAAGTTTTCAATGAAATTAGTAGAACTTGTATGTGTTGTGGGCTTCAGACGTTTGGTCATGTTTTATTTGAAAGAGTCAGACGACGCTTTTTTAAACGTTTGGTTAGGTTATCCTACTCGGAACTTGTCGAATCAGAATACATCCTGTTATATATTCAAATTCTAAAAGTAAACAGTTACGTACCTACGCCGCACAAACGCTACAAAATTAAAGGAATCTTGCAATGCTTAGATCGTGCATCCTTATCAATCTCAAGACGCATCTACACATAATTGTAGAGCAATTATTTTTGTTTAGACCAACCGGTTTCTGCTGTAGGTATCATACATTATTAGGGCTGGGGTTGAAATTTCTAATTTCATCTTTTTACCTTATATACGAGTAGTTGCAGCCTCTTAGCTTCATTTGCAATAGAACCGAAATACAAGATATCTACTTACTTACTTACTTTAGGTGGCGCTACAGTCCGGGGTGGACCTGGGCCTCAGTCAACAAGCTTCTCCAGCCAGCTCGATCCCTAGCTAGATGTCTCCAGTTTCGCACGCTAAGTTGGCTGAGGTCCTCTTCCACTTGCGTGCGCCACCTGAGTCTTGGCCTTTCTCTACTGCGCTGTCCCTCGGGGGCGGATTCGAAGACTTTTCGGACCGGAGCGTTGGTGTCCATGCGCTCTACATGACCCAGCCATCTCAGTGTTTGGATCTTCACTCTTCTGGCTAGGTCCATATCGCTGTACAGTCCATACAATTTGTCGTTGTATCTCCTCCTCCACTCACCGTCAATGCAGACGGGAGCGAAGATCGCCCGAAGAATTTTTCTCAACAACCAAGTACACCCTCATCCATTTTTGATAATGTCCATGCCTCTGCGCCATCGAGCAGGACCGGGATTATTAAGGTCTTATAAAGGGTGACTTTTGTTGTCCGAGAGAGGGCTTTGCTACTCAATTGCCTTCTTAACCAAAAGAAACAGCGGTTGGCAAGAGTTATTCTTCGCTTGATCTCAGCGCTGGTGTCGTTGTCTGTATTTATAGCAGAGCCTAGGTAGATAAAGTCCTTAACTACCTCAAAGTTATATCTGTCGAGGGTGATGTTCTGCCCGAGACGTCGGTGTTGGTTGTCCTTTTTGCTTGACATATACATGGCCTTGCCCTAATTGACCGCTAAACTTATTTTCGCCGCTTCCGTCTAAATAATTGCGAAAGCGCCACTGACATCACGTTGCCTTCTCCCGATTATGTCAATATTATCGGCGTATGCAAGTAGTTGGACGGACTTTTGAAACATAGTGCCTCTTGTGTTTGCTCATGAATTTTGCACTATTCTTTCAAGTACGATGTTGAAAAAATCGCACGACAGCGCATCGCCTTGTCTAAATCCTTTCTGGACATCAAAGGTCTCAGTGAGATCTTTACCGACCTTGATAGAGCAGCGTGCATTCTCCATCGTCATCATGCACAGACGGACGAGTTTGGCAGAGATGCCAAAACTAGACATTGCTCTATATAGCTCTATATGCTCTATATGCTCTACAAGATATCTACTATTTCATGTTGATTTTTCCATTTTGACACAAACGATAATCATCCGACTTCAATTCTTGATCTTGTAAGCCTTCAAACCAAGAATTTTGCGAAAAATTTTCCATAAAGTGGACGGGCGGAAATCAAGCTGTTATGAACGACGTCGGGTTGATAAATTTGGAACGTCTCCAAAACTCTCCTTATACAACGCTGAAGAGTGGATTCTAGCGAAGAGCATGCTCTAGTTATTGCTCCAGGAGCAACATATTTGTTAGATATTTTGTTCTTTTTGCGTTAACGATCTGGAGAACAAGATTAATCGAAGAACTGTATTCGGCTACATCGACCTTGTTAGATAACCGGACATCAGCCGGCTGAGATGACTAGAAATAATATAGGTGCACTCCCTCTCCAACAACTAGATACCAATTCCGAGATCTTTATGATCACTTCTCTATGAATATCCGCGATCTTGACAAATTATTCAAGAATTCTCGTTGCTGAGGTATATCTCATGCTCTCCCAGTGGTATTATAATGAACTTTCAACTGGTCAAAGTCCGTCTTAACATGGTAGACTCTGACCTGACCAAACCTTTTAACAAAGAAATTCAAAACGAAATGAAGGAAACAAGGAAATGCATTGATGGTGGCATAGAAGTTCAGTTAGAAGTGAGGAGTCCATATAGATATAGCTCGGAAGGATACTACAATAGTTTCCTAAATATAGCGCCTGCCGTGGCGCCAGTTATGGGGACATTATTGAACGATGTCTCTACCCAACTCATTATAGTCCTACCTTTTTCGACGAATCACCTGCGCTGTTTGATCTCCGTTTAACTGATTGCTATCCTGTTGTTTAATCAGTAATTTTACCATGTACTGTCAATTGTTTGAGCTCCAAACAAAACCAAACAGCAAAATTGTACATCCTTCCGAAATTGCTCCACTTAGTTTTGCTGACAACTAGTAAGGCATTTATCCCTAATTATCCGAACGTAAGGCGATTATTAATTAAAATAATAATTTTCCTATCACAATAGATCAAATCAAATATCAAAAGTCGATTTGTGTCCTTTGGTTCAAAGTCCTTTGTGCTGCTCAGACAGTTTTAATCATATTTACCCATGTTGCATTTATTATTCAAATCGCTGCCCACTTCATACTATTTTATGGGGCCACAGATACAAATCCAAGCATACCCATAGATCAACGAATACAAATGCATAACCAAGAAAAAAAAATACCCTTTTTCCCTTCTCACTTGGCCTTTGCCGACTGTTTTCTGAAATAAACGATGGAAAGTGTCCTTAATATTCATTCTAGTTCATTTGGTTAATAATAACCTTTCTAGGAACGATGCACACAGGTGGAAATGATTGAGTTTACCTTTCCTTACTTTCGTTCAATTTTCTCTCATCTCCTTTTTTCCTGGTTCGTTGTTCGTCCTTTGTCCTTTGGCTTTATTTGCCTAAAAATACAGAGAAAAAAAAATCCCATTATCTCTGTTCAATGATGATTACCCTTTATAAAATGACGGAAGTTGATTTCGAGAGAGTTAATTTAGGAGGACTGAGAGGATACCTTATTTGGTTTTTCATTCGGTAAGTGGTAAGGCTTAAGGATCACCAGATGTTTCTGATGGACATTACGTGATAAAAGTCACATTACGGATACCTTTTTTGGGTTTTTTTTTCCGTTTTTCCGTTTTTTTGTTTGTCGTATGCTGTTATGTTTCCGGTGGGTTATAAAAATGGGAGAAATTGTTTTTACCGTAAAATGATTCTTTTGAATATTAAGTTATTGTTCTTATGAATTTTTTAGTGAAGAATTTTTTGTTTTTTAATGGGAAAAGGAGGTACATATATAGGTATTGAAAATTAATACAGTTAGGGCGATTTTTTTTACTCGAAGTTGAACTGAGGGGGTTGAGGGTTTTGTATCTCAACTTACGATTTTGTTTTTATTCACTGAGAGTAGACGCTTTCAACTTTCAATTTGCAACACTAGAGTTGATGAACCTTTGATTTTCTCAACTCCACGAAATACGAGTATTAGAAGTTGAGAAGTTGAGGGAGCAAACTCGGCATTTTGTTTGAATTTTGTTTATTCACTCTAGTTGTTATCTGTTTGTTCTCGACATCGCATGTCAAGAATACATTATTACTCGTATATACCTAATTAAATAGAAATATTTTGGGTCAATTATTTTTGAGAAGATTGGACTTCTTCGACCAACGAAGAAGAAGAAAATTTGTATGTTGAGAGGCGCGAATACAAGATGCTTCAACGTGTTAATTTCAAAAAAATGCGATGACCGCGACCTCGTACATCGTTTACGTCTCTCAAAACGGACGACAATGATGGTGCTCAAATTAATACAGGACTCGTTGCCATGCGACGAGAGAAGGTACGGTGCATTGCGGTATGATTAAAATGAATGAAAATATTTGATAGATTGTTGTTTTTTTTTTGTTTTTTTACTTGTGAAAAGATCACGTAAATTACGGTCAACAACGCAATTATGAGTACTAGTCGCATTACGCTATTATGCGCTCGGATATATCCAATTGGCAATTTGTGTTGAAACGTGTGCCTAGAGCTCTTGCCATTCTTGCTCCACGACTCAATTCAATTCAAATTCAATTCAAATTTCTTTATTCATATGTATATACAAAAGTTACAAATTTAAAATACGATTTTACATGCATTTGATACATATAGAATAGTTAGTGACACATTTATTTATGAAAAATAGACACGATGCCACATTATAAAAAAATAAAAAATTCACTTTGTGTGGGGTGCACAAAGGTAGAAAAACAGAAGTTCAATTCAAGAAAAAGAGGAAAGAAGAAAAAAAAATAATAATAATCTTTAACAAATTAATAGCGGATACATACAAAATCTAATGTAAATGGCAGAAATAGGTAAATACATAGTTGAGCAAATAAGCAAATCATTTCTATTTTTTTATTTTTAATTTTTTTTTTTTTTTTTATTTATTTACTTTACTATATTTTAAATTGAATAACTTAGAAGAGTTTCGATTTCATGATGATTAAAACTACGAAGCCATGATTTAACTACTTTAGAAAATGTTGACAAATTTCTTATGGATCGAATTTCTAAGGGCAAACTGTTAAAAAGTTTGCATGAAACAATAGAGTAGAAGTTTCTGTAACTTGTAGTGCGAAACGCAGGGACATTTACAAGAAAGTTTGAATGGCTGCGTAAGCTGCGAAAGTCAGAAATTGGACTCTCCAGGTACCCGCCTCTCATGAAAAAGACCTTAAGGACTTCAAAATAGAATAAATGGCGCATAGGGAGAATATTCAAGGCCCTGAAAAGGTCCATTGTGTGCGCATAACGGTGAAAACCACAAACACTACGAATTGCAGATTTATGAGGGACAGTTAATTGCTGCAGTTAACTAATATAAGCGCCCCCCCCAACTACAAAGCCCATATTGCAATCTGGATTGGAATACACCATAATAAACCCTTTTCAACGTGTTAAGAGAGCAATACTTTCTAAGGCGGAAAAGGCAACGACTAGCAGAAAGAAGATATTTTTTTAAGGCAGAAATGTGCTTGGACCAGTTCAAGTTTTGATCTATTGTAACACCAAGGTACTTGAAATTATCTACACCTTCAATTTTGAAACAATTTGTACTACAGTTAGTATTCCTGTTGAAGGTTTTACCAATTTGGATTCTGCATTGGCTGTATAGCAAGTCGTAACAAGGGCAGACATTAGAATGAAATACTATGTCTAAGTCGGGGTACTCTTGCTCAGTAAGACTGATAAATATCAACTTAGTTTTACTACTAACAATAAGTTTGTGATTAACAAACCAGCATCTAAGTAGGAAAACATCATGGTTTATATCAGCGATTAGATCTAGCGGACTAGATGAACAATATGCAACGCCAAGGTCGTCGGCAAAAGCTCTAACTTTACCTATGAATGCGAGAGAAAATAAGGAATTTATGTAAATTAGGAATAAAATTGGGCCAAGTACAGAACCTTAGGGTACCCCCAGGTTATTGGTTTTTGAACAGCTTATATTGCTTCCAATTTTTACATATTGCATTCTGTTTTTAAGATAAGTCTCAAACCAATTGTATATGAATCCTCTGAATCCGACCTTATATAGTTTATCTAATGACGTGGTCAACCATGTCAAACGCCTTAGTTATATCCACAAAAAGGCCTGCACAAAACTGTTTTTTATCTAGTCCCTTATATAAGAAGGAGCAAAAGTCCACTAGAGCATCCTCAGTGGAGAGGCCAGTACTGAAACCAAACTGCATAGGAGAGAAAAAATTATAATGATTGGGATAAGTTAATATTCTCGTTTTAATTATTTTCTCAAAAACTTTTGAAATTGATGGCAGTAAAGATATTGGTCTGTAGTTTGATTTATCGGTCCTGCTGCCCTTCTTAAATAACGGAATTACTCGTACTACAGCGCATTTAAGTTCAGATGGAAAGGTACCGGACATAATACTAAAATTATCGTGCGTATGCCGGAAACGCAAAACGAGCGCCTGCGAGCAGCAAGTAACTTTTATGCGATAGCGAAATTCCTTCGAACAATTGGTGCGATAGATTGTACACATGTTCGCAATTAGTCACCAGAGGTAACTGACGCAGAAAATTTTAGAAATCGCAAGGCATGGTTCTGCCTCAACGTTCAAATGATTCGATGAAGGAGAGTTCGAGCATTGAGGATTCTGGCTACACAAATACCTTCATAATTAAATTATAATTTATTTATTATCTATGTGTTCGAAACCAGGTTGAAGGGTAGCCAAACGAATGCAATGAATTTCCTTATCGTAGGCAAGCTGATTTTTCGCTCGCTACAATTCAATGGCATAACGTTCCCGATCCAGCTCAGCCCATTCGCACTCAATTGCGGCTCGTTTGAGATCTTACGTAGCTCGCTCTCGTTCAAACTGATATCGTTCTCTCTCGCCCTCTTTTATCCCAATTTCGATTTTATGTTTGCATTCCGCATGCTGTTGCTTCTCTTCTAATGATTTCCGACTTTTACTCGTATATGGGATTTCATCTTTTTCCATTCTACTTCGACGGTTGTGCAATAAAGCGTTAAAAGGCTTCCTTATTTTCGAAGGATTCACCCTCTCCCAAGTGTGATATGCAACTGCACCTGTGTTGGATAAGAACGACTCTATGTTGTGGTGTTCCATCGTGCGCTGCATTTGTAGAGTTGCTCTATCGTTTTAACATGGCTTAGCGTTTATTTGCACCTCATCGAAAACCGCAATCCTCAAATGAATTTTCCTCCATCTGACCCTCGATGAAGTAATTTTTTGGCTAGCGCACTGCAGTGCCGACTTGTTTGCTATTGAATGGTTGCTATCACCGGATACTGTAGCAATATCCATCGTTGAACTTGTCAGAAGTACCGCTAATTGTTGCATTGGTTCGCTTAGTGCTGGTAATTCTTTTTTGGGTGGACCACCATCTGTCTTTTTGGCATCTCTGGAAAAATAAAATGCAGAGCCTTTTAAGTTCCTTCCTGTGAGACAAACATACAGAAAGAACGATTAAAACAGAAAAGAGATATGTATATTGCAAGGCCGTTTACTTTGCCAGGCGGTGCCACATTGAATGCATACGTAATTTTCTCCCATCCAATGTCTTTATCCCGATATCTAGCCCCGTTCGTCTTTTTATTTTCAATTGTAGAACTAAATTCCAATGCGTTTTTTACCAACCAATCTTCTTCTTCTTGTACACACATTTTTTTTTGGATTATTTCGAAATTTCCATAATTTTTTTCAATTTTCTTAAGAATCAAAACTCAATTCAAAATAACGAAAATTGATGTGTCAATAGCCACAAATATTCTGAGGAAATTTCCAAAACTGCAAGTTGGCAGCTTGAACAATTGTGAACAAAATCGCCCTTAGTGATTGGATATAATATGAACCTTATGAAGAAATTGGTTTCTAATCTAAAGTAAAAAAAAAATAAAATAATTGTAGCTTCATCATATAACCTGGTTTACAAGATCATCTCAATCACTTTATCACATAGACACTAGCGCCCCGGGCCGGAAAGTTTTCAATTTAAGCCCAAAGGACGAATTCAGGAGGACCACTTGTGGTGTTTTTCAACTTTGTGTGTGAAAATGGAGGCAGTTCGCAAAGGACGGTGCTAGCTGAAAAATAATGTTAGCTGATGTTCTGGCCCTCTTCGGATTGAAGCGCTATTTACGTAAGAAATAAGTAAGTCTTAATACTATTGACTTCTAGTCGTATCCATTTCTACTTCAGGTAGCGCTAAAGTCCGAGGTGGACCTAGGCCTCAACCAACAAGCGTCTCCAGCAAGCTCGATCTTTGGCTAGCTGTCTCCAGTTGGCTGAGGTCCCCTTGCGTGCGCCACCTGAATCACGGTCTTCCTCGAGGCGGATTCGAAGACTTTTCGGACCAGAGCACTGGTGTTCATCCGCTCTACATGACCCCGCCATCTAAGTCGTTGGATCATTCCTCTGCCGTGGCTCAAGTGGTAGTGTATTGACTTCCCAATCGAAGGGTTCGGTGTTCAATCCCAACCGCGACCGAAAGACACTCCTTTTTTCAGGCAACCAAAATCATGTATGATGAGTAGTTGTCCAAAATACAACACGACAAGTCAATTTACACCAATAATTAGTCTCTCTATTAAATATTGGATGCCACCCATGGAGCGAAATTACTACTGAGCCCAAAGATCTTTCTCTCTCTCTCTCTCTCTCTCTATCCCATTTACAGAAAAACTTGACACGTTATCCGGCATTTTAAGAGTATTCATACCCTCTTGAGTGTTAAGTTATTTCAAGAAACAAAAAAAAGATGGGACCGAAAATTACTCTTTCAAAATTTTTCTTTCAAAGCAACCAAGAGCATGCTCATCCATTTTTGATAATGTCCATGCCTCTGCGCCACAGAGCAGGACTGGGATTATTCAGGTCTTATATAGGGTAATTTTTGTTGTTCGAGAGACGGCTTTGGTAGTCAATTGCCTTCTTAGCTCAAAGAAGTACCGATTGACAAGGGTTATTCTTCGTTTGATCTCAGCGCTGTGGTCGTTGTCTGAATTTATGTCAATATCGTCAGCGTATGCGAGTAATTGGACGGACTTTTGAAAGATTGTGCCTCTTGTATTTGCGCGTAAGTTTTCCACTAATTTTTCAAGTATGATGTTGAAAAAATCACATGACAGTACATCGTCTTGTCGAAGTCCTTTTTTGATATCAAAGGTCTCGGTGAGATCTTCACCAACCTTGATGGAGTAGCGTGCATTCTCCATCGTCATCCTGCACAGACGGACAAATTTGGCAGGGATGCCAAAACTTTTGTGCAAAGTTGTTCGCAGCTAGAGCTGATTCCTATTGACTAATTCTACAACCTACGATAAATACTAGACTCCTCAGTAAAAAAAACAACAAACATACTTGATTATCGTTTTTCTAGCCAAGCCTGGTCATCTGGTCTCTGGTTTGTATGCCTTAAAGTAGAAAGGTAAGGTTCTACAGAGAACTTATGTGCTGTCAATTCAATATAAGGTTCCACACCTTATCGCTGTGGATTCTGGGTGCCCAAGCCAACAAACTAAACCTATTAACTGCTCACCGTTTTAAGCACTATCCTAGGAGTTGCAAGATCTCTCGATTCCAGAAACTTGGCTTTTGCTGTTCTTTATAAAGAAGTTTAGTAAATTGGTCTGCGACGTTAGACAGAAAACTAAGAATAAGCACTGGACTAATCAGAGTGCGATTTTTGTAAGTCTTGATTTAAAGTCTACCACCTGAAGCATAATTGAAATGGGCAAGAAGATGTGAGGAAAATAGACGGTGCAATGAGTCAGCTTGAAAGAAATCTCATTTCTCAAGCGGCGACAGAGAAGAGAATGAAATAAGCTTTCGAAACTAAAACTGCTTTCTTTTCTTTCGTCTCTAACACCCTATGTGCTTTGTTTGTGTTTCCTGCACTCAATTTCCCAATAAAACTGGTAAGTCAGTTGATGCTATCAAATTCACCCGAAGAAACAACTCTGCTTGTGGATTTCCCACAAGCGCAAGACCATTCTGACACTGTCGCTGCAACCAGTAAGAATTGCAGTTCAAGGGGCAGGAAAATCTTCCTCCAGGAAATCTCTGAAAGGCCAAAGAAAACCAGACCGTCTGGGAATGCCGCTTTCAGCTTTGCAGGGCTGATAGATAGCTTTTCGTGTGAAATACAAAAATCTCACATAATATCCATGAACCATGGGTGTCGAACGAATGTATCTTTGGTTTCGACTGATTTGAAAGACCGTGAACTTGTCGTTTCTTGCCACACTTACCATCTTATTTTGGGTAATCTCACAAATGGAGAATGGCACTTATTCCTTGTTGCGTCAGCTTATTTCACCTATAAATCGGTAATATAACCATCACCAAGAGCAGTAGCCGAACTCAATAAATACCAGGATTTCAGGAAGATGGAACTTATCATATCGATGCAACGCTAATGCTCAATATACAAAGTACTATTTGGCAGAGTAGCACATTCAATTTGAGCAGGCAATGTTTATTGACTGTCTACTTTCTCAGAAAATTAATATTCTAACTTATTTTTAACGATTCGCCTAAGGGCTATCCAGCAGATAGAATAAGGACAGTACCGACAGAAGATTACTGTCGAAAACTTCTGTGTCGAAATGGTTGGGTTCCACGCACCTAAACGCATCTCTTGTCTAAAGAGACCCTGCTAGATTGCATCACCATCCATGACTTCAACCAAGTTAAGTGTGGCACAACATCTATGTTTTGAGAGCTATGACGACATCTCTATATTGTCCAGCTTATGTTCGAATTATGTTCAAGATACTCGGCGCTAGTGTAAGGGTTGGCAGGGTATGTACTCTCGAGGAGGAGTGGATCAGTTTTTCTTCTTCTTTTCTCGAGTTTTGGTATTTATTCTTATTATGATTATGCCAGTGCAGTCTTTGAATTTGCATAATTTTAACTACACCATTATCAGTATTATCAGAATCACTGACTAGAGCATAGATCTGCATCAGCATATTGTTGTTATTTACCTCAACGATCCACAGCTACATAGGGTGTTTCTTCTTTTCTGGATTTTGACACCTTCAACAATTCTTATTTCAGAAATCAGTCTTTGAGAATAGGAAGTTAGGAAAACCATAGTATCGTTTCAATTTGAAGTGACCTCACTTACGAGGTGGTTCAGGCTAGAGGAGCCTGCAGAATGACTGAAGAGACTGCTGACGTAACAATCCAAAAAAAAAACGCACAAATAATACAAGTTCCCAGGATAAATACGTATCATATGCGTAGGAAGTTATTTATGAATTCAAACTGTAAATAAGAGGAAACACAGAAGATATAAAACACTTTCGGCAATCATCTTAATCCATCCACTTTACATCCAACAAAAACAGCAACTCCACTGATGTATTCGTAAATTCAATTATTCCCTGTCCCTATCCTTACAGGATTAGCCATTCTATCGGGTAAGTAACTATCAAAATTAATTATCAAATTCGTCGAGTCTTAGCGAATCACTTGCAGTACAAGTACAGCGACTTCCTTTCAAATGACAATAATTTTTCTTTTGAAAAATGTCTTTTCAGAATATTGAATAACTGATCCCAAGATGTTCCAACCATTTATTGTGGAGTATGTCAAGGACTATATATAACCCGTTACTAGGGTTCACTGTTCTCAACCGATTATATTCTGGGCACGTTCAATTCAAACAACAGCTCCACAATGGAATTCTTGCGTTTTGGCAATTTATCACCCCACCCTGTTGCAATGAGTTTAGACTGTCTTGGGGTGGAAGGAAGAACAATGCTGAAACTGAGAGCTCATAACTCAGGCGTACGAATTGAAGTAAACAAAAATGGCTGTTATGAAATCAGTTCTTTCAGTTCG
The DNA here is from genome assembly GCA_928272305.1 of Volucella inflata. Classification (NCBI taxonomy): domain Eukaryota; kingdom Metazoa; phylum Arthropoda; class Insecta; order Diptera; family Syrphidae; genus Volucella; species Volucella inflata. The sequence goes on from OV743719.1 coordinate 72,347,241, forward strand.
CTAAGGATATTACGAGTATAATAGAGAGGAATGACCTGGCTGGGGATGTACGAGTAACATACTTTGCTACACAATGAATGAATGTGAAGGGAATTTGTAGTAGCCTTCAGTCTCAGTGTAGGGAAGTTGTGCTTGTAAGGTATTTATTGGTTTTTAGTATATTCTTATATGAGTGCGGAATAGAGATGTGATAGGAATATCCCTTCGGACGTTCTTCAAGAACCAAAGCAAGTAGATGTACTCTGGCAACTGTCAGCCGTTGCCAAGAATCAAAAATAACTTGTGGAATACCCACTTATTCCACGACGGGGTTCAATTGACCTCCAGGTAGCGCTTCAATGGCAGCTAAACCTGGGAAGCAAAATCAAAAATGTTGAGCGCCACGTGCTTTTTGGGGGAAAACAAGAAACCTTAAATGAGAAAAAGAAACAAAAAAAACCGAATCTCAAAACCAAAGAAAATCTTCCCCGTGAAAAAAAACAAAGAAACAACAACACGGATGGAAAATAAAAGTTTTTTTTCACAACGTTATAAAGCTCCGTTGGCGCTCGACGATTTATTAAAATTGACGTAGCGGTACACTCGTCGACATGTGACCCACTATTTCACAGTCCCGAACGCACAAAGAAAAAGAGTTAACGCGCGGCCCACCGGAGTCACACTTTTCAACTTCAAGGAAAATGAATTTCTGCACTGCACTACACTTTTCACTATCTATGTATACTCTGGCGGTGCTGTGCCCCTTTGGACACAGTTTTCCCTACTTCCTGCTACTCCTTTGTAATCCCTTCGTCCTATTCTTTCCCATTTACACTTTTTTTTCTTGTTCCCAAAAGAACTCGCGACTCTAATTATGATAAGCTACTCTTATTTAATTGTCGTACTCGACACTCACAAAAGAAACAAAAAGTCACAAAATAACTTCCAGATCTTTTTCATTCCACAAACTTCCGGCAGATTCACGCACTTATTCTCACCCACACTCACTCACCAATATATTTGACTCTAGCGGACCAAACAACGCGTTTTCACAGCTACACAACTGGCGTTAGTTGTTAGTGTGTGTTCCCGTGTCCAACTAGGCCTCTCATACATTCTAATTGTTTCCAATAGTGCACATGAGCCAGCGCACACTGGACAACTTTTACCCCGGGGTTAAGCCGGGGTAACTTTTACTTCAATCGCACACGGGATAAATATTTTGGGGTAAAGTTGTGTATACATATTAACCGATTTTGTTTGTGGTGGTATTTCTGATAATTTTCTCACCCTTAAAATTGACGATATATGCGTGTATATGTTTTACCTCGATGTTCAACCGCTTCATCTCTGGTTCAAAATTTTACCCCGTTTTCTCTTCGCACTTCATATCCCTCTTCTATAAAACCAGTTTTACCCCGGGGTAATTAGTCCAGTGTGCGCTGGCCAATTCGTACTGACTCCTCAGTCACTGAGTTCCCTCCCGCTTCCAGTGAAAACTGGGAACTCCACTGAGCGAGTTTATGAGAGTTTGTCGATCCTAGCTACGCTTAGCCATTTCCCTAGGCATTAGATTTTGTTGGAACTAAATGGAAAATTGCGAAAACGTTCCCTGGAGTCTTGGGACGAAGGAGGAAGGAGGAAGGATGTGTGGTTATAATCCTAACCTGATTATACCCCGATCTAGCCATTCTCTAGACCGCCGCCCCAAAAAAAGCTAAGTACAAGTGCTTGTGTGCCACTTTACCAGGTCTCTACTTACTTCGGTGGATTGACGTTCAGATTTGGGGGGAATGGGGACTGACCAATAGCAGGTCATTTCTTAGAATTATTTATTTTTATTTCTTTTGTTTGTTTATATTTTGTTATGGGCCTCTCTGTTGCCTTGGTTACTTACTATTGTTTTTCTGTTGTTATTGTTATCGTTTATGTTTATGTTTACTGTGGTTTGTTGTTGTTATTGTTTATAGTTATGGTTTTTTATGTTCCCCACGTTGGAGGCTATCTCATAACTTGGCCGTACGACTGCAGTCTCTGCTGCTCCGTTGGTGCTCCATCGGTGGGATGCTGGCTTCAAAGGGGGTCGTCGTCCCTTCATCCATCGTAACGAACTTTCAAAGCTGGTACTTCGTTGGGTGACTGCAACTTTAAGAGCGTTAATTTCAATTTCCGGTCGTGAGTCTCGCCCTAGTAGACAGGCAATAACAAGTTTAGTGCAAAAATTTGAGTCTATATATTCATTGTGTGATGTTGCCGTGTCAGTGAGACAACGGGTTGGTCGAAGTGTCGAAAATATCGCTGCCGTTCAGGCTTCCGTAGCAAACGATCCAAATCAGTCAATTCCACTGCGTTCTCAAGAATTGGGCATCGTTCAGACCACACCACGGGTGACCGTGGTGTAGTGGTACTAGCCATCGCTTCTCACTCGGACGGTCAAGGTTCGAATCCTACTCTTGACAAGTTTTTCATTTGTGTAATTGGAACTTAGTCAGAAAAATCTGCGGGTGAAGGCATAACACTGGCATGTAGATTTGGCTGTTGTAGAGTTCCGAGCACAAAACAACCGTTAAAATCTCTCCGTCCTTTTCGGACTCCCACCCCTGGAGAGACAATATCGAAACCAAATACACCTGAGTTTCAAACCATTACACAGCAACAACTTTCCTTTCCCCTCCTTCTATCTTTCCGCCCGCGCCCGGGAAACAGTAAAAGGGTATCATAAACCCCTTGAGGCGCGCGTAAATTATAAAAAATAAAAATTTCCTAAGGATCTTGGTTTACATCCATACAAGATTAAGCTGACTCAGGAATTGAAGCGTACGTTCTCCGATTGGGTTCTGGAGAAGATGCGCCAAGGTGGTGAAGCTCATTTTTGGCTCAAAGTGTGGCTATTTTCTGTAAGGCTACGTTAAGTCATTGGCTTATGCCAACAAGCCGACGACATCAGAAGAGCTCAGAGCCAATATTTAACGCAAATAGTAGCCGTTTCGGCCGAAATGTGTGGCCGAGTCATTGAAAATTAGGTCCAACGAATCGACCGCTGCAAACGTGTCACAGTCGTTTTGTCTATTATTAGTCATTAGATGGCAAAGCAATTCCTGAGTATACTTTTTTGTTTTCCATGTCCTTCGGACGTCCCAAGAATATATCGTCGATAGAAGACTTGGATAGGCGAAATAACTCATTAAGATAACATGGCACGAATTTAATCCAACACGGCCAAGGGCGCTGGTCAACCTTAGTGGAAGATACTCGTAAATATCCAAATTTACAAACATAATCGCAGATGACTGTGGTATTTAATACACGTAATTGAGAAATTACAGGAGACTGACGAAGTATCTGAGTGTGTAGCGATCAGGACTTTGCTAAATTTTTTGATTTCATGTTTTTTCCAAACCCAGTGTAAACGTTCGATTCTGTGCATTCCCTCAGGTATCCAAATTAAAATGATTGAGATAGCTGCTCCCTGCCTGAATACCATACACGTTAGAAATATTGAAGTAATTATGCAGGCATTTCATTGTGAAATAGTTTCCTTGCAGGCAGAACTGTAAACGACATTGCTTTCTATGAAAATTCAGCCCCGCTGCAGGCTGTCAATTTTACCTTACCGAAAAAAAATGCATGTCAGATTCAAAAATCAATTTCATTTATCCAAATCAAAGCGTTCGCTCTTTCCATTGTGCATCATCACCTCGGACACAAACTCAACGTGATACTCTAATTAATACGAAACAAGTCAAACTTCATTTCAACTGCAGCACTCTGCAGTCATTGCCCTTACACATACTCTTGTTCATTCGAATATTGCCGATGGTGCAATGCTAACCAACAGGATATTCCCCAGACAACTCAACCAATTTGTATGCCGTTGGTCTTTCAGCCAAAGGTGGCTGCAGTGTATTTACGGTCGAATAAATTTAAATGGCCAACAACTGTTATTCATCGAGTTTTGGTTTTACGCTCCTTACGACCATTCACTGCAAACAACCAATGTATTACCCTCATGTCACAGAATGTACCCCCGTTCAGCTCACGGGATCCCAATTAAACTCCAACTGATTCAAACTTTAAAACCTTGGCGAGGAGGGTAAAACTGGCCAACATTCGCAAATATTCCTAGTGTTTGTTCCCATTTGGAAAATTTGCCAAATTGTCACTAAGGATACGGAGTATGACCACTCAGTGGATACGGCTGGCGATACCCAATGGTTGGTCATCTTTTATGGAAGTCTCAGTACAGTTTCTGTGCAAACAATTGGCAACATGTTCATAGCAAATTGAAAAATGAAATGAAGAAAAGTCGAAAAGTTATTCTGAATGGATGGACAGTTCATCCCGAGACTTAATTAACTCAATCGGTGGTCTGGGGTGAAAATGAGATTCAAATAGTCACTTTGGACTGAATAACTTCTGCTCAGAGTATGGTGTGTACCAACAGTTCTACAAGCACATCCATCCCTTAGCCAGATCTTCTGATAATTTTATATTTTAATTAAATCAGTAAACCAGCGTGAGAGGTTGGATCTTTACCAACACATTGAAGCAAGCAGGAGCTTGCAATTAATTCATCCATTTGCAGGTTGGGTTTTTGAGTGGCAGATGTTTCGATTTAAGTAAAAGTTGAATTGAGGTGCCAGTCCGTTTCGAACTGACGACTATTGACTTTGAACTGCATGTGAGGAATACCCCTTTGAGGGAAGATGTGGAAGTTTAAAGTCCTGGTGCTGGGGCGCACAGTGAAAATGCTATGATTTAAGCTCAGAAAACTACAGTGAGTTCTATATCTTTATTGGTTTTAATTCATCTGCACGTAGTTTTATTCCATAATGGAATTTGGCTTGCAACCTTGTTGAACTTGTATTGTATGACACTAGTGTAGTTTTCACAACATCCTTGTATGTAAATATTCTTAGCAGAATGTAGAAGTGCGGACTTTAAAAAATAAATTACAAAATCAATCTCTTCAGCATAATGTCACCTATTTCATTAAGAAAGCTATTCCACATATGAATATGATGAATATTTTATTTTCCTTTTCTTTATTATAATTTTAAACGTTTTTAAAAGAATTAGTAATCGCTTCAGCAAAAAGATGTCTTCGTCACCCATGCCAATCACATGCGTGGCAAATACTTTAAGTGTCATGTTGAAGAAATTGGTTTACGGTGACGCTGTAAGTTAATAGATTTGCCTTCTTAAGTACCATTTGACCTTTATTGAAATATCAAAGGGCATTTATTTTACCTTCCTCTTTCCAGTGAAGTGTTGTCCTTCACTGTTTGGAAGTTTGGAAAAAGCCAGTTTCCTCACGCTCTTCAATCAAACTTCGTGATGCGTTATTCTTCCTTTAAATGTCAAAGTGTTGAGGTACCTCTGTCGAAGGCTGCATGAATGTCTGTAGTAAGAAGGCTGGCGTAGATACACCCTTAATCGATTTTCCACAATGTAGATTTTATTGAGAAGGGATAACATTTTACATTTTTATCTTAGATAGCAATGAAGCCATATGTGAATTTATTTCAAGAAACATGGAAAGTCAATTTTCTATTTTCACCGCAATAGAATTTCTGTTGTCATTACATCGGATGTCATGAGTGAAAATATAGTTGACGCGGAAACTGATGAAAACTCAGTGCTGATTCCAGCAAACATCACTTCGCCTTAAATGAAAGGTCATGGCTTTGTAAATCCAAAAGACTCTCCTCGTTAACAAACTCCGCGTCTTACCGCAATCTCTTTTGTTCTGCCAGAAGGCCGACAGCGCCTCGGAGACTTAGATACGTAAGACCATTTAATTTAATCCAGCCCATTTCTAGTACACTGATCATCGTTGGCATCAATGTATATGTTTGAGATTACAATTAAGGGCGTTAACTAGTGAGTCGACGAACATTAGCCAAGGCAACGTAGATAGGAACGCCAACTGCGGACTATCAGCATCCTATTCACCAGCGTTTCTCTTATCAACAAAACTCTTCGGCATTTCGTCTACATAAGTTGCATATCCCATAAAAATTTGCACGTTCAATGTAGATGAAATTTTTCAAAGCTTCTCCTTGAGTTGTCTGTGTTTAAGGCGGCCCACCAAACTTTGAAGGGCGGTCTCGCAAGATCGTCTTCATTGGGAGGGATGTTGCATTTTGGATAGTGGATGCATCTGCAAAGTAGCCTTACGCAAGTGAAACTCGATCATTCTTTCCATGTTTTTTTAATAAAATGGATGTCAGAGGAAAGGTCTAAAGCTCTGGGTAAATGCGTAGTTATCTCTTAGGTAAAAAGGTTACATTTACACCCCTAATGAGGTTAAGTCACTTGAAATTAATATTTTCTTCACATTTGCAGCTTGTCTTTGCATTTTTGCCACACAGTGCGAAGCTACTTTAAGCGATGAATGGAATCGAAAGAATATTTGATGGACTCAGCGGGCGGTTTGAAGAGGCTCTTCCTTTTTGATCATATTAGTTCAAAACATTTGGTTTGTGTACTGTTTAAGTTCTGAGCAGTTTCTTCTACCTTCTGCTCATGATCAAACAGCACGAATCTTTGCATACTATCTGAATTTGATGTACCTATAGCTTGACATGTGTACAGCTTGACTGTTCTTTTGAAGCGATGTTTTTCTTAGTGTATCTGTTAGATAGACTTAAGTCGATAACTTGCTGTCTTATTTTCGTAACAACTTGCGGCCAACAGTATTTATAACAAACGGGGATCTCTCTGAATCGATGAATTATTGTCATTTTCTGTTCGTTTTATAGATTAAGTTTGCAATAATTTAATTCCGAGTACAATATTGCTAAAATGACAGATGATCAGTGTGAATTTGAGTTCTCAGACTTTCAAAAAGTCAGTCATCATGGAATGATGTGATACTCCGTAACAACATGAAACCACCCTTATTGTCGGTGAATAGATTTTTGTGGTGTTTTTTAAAATTTATATTACTAAGAGTTTTGCAGGTCTTAACCTGTGGTTTGGCTAGTCCTTAAGTTGATGAACAGTGTTTTGATTGCCCTTAGATTGTTATCATAGCCAGCCTTCCGAATTCAAAGCGTAAAAGAAGAGAGAGCAGCAGACTTGTTCAGACGGACATTTAGTTATCTCGCTTTATTTGCTTGATTAATAGTTCGTCCGGATGGCAACGATTAGTATAAGGCCTCATAGAAGTAGCATCTTCCGACAGGTGCTGGTTCCTTAAATGACAAGAATGAGCCTCTGCAGCCGAACATCTTGCAGATCTGCTAATAAGTCCTACTTCGCGCCTCTCCGTGGCGCCATCTGGGAATCTCACTTGAGGTTGCGAAGTGAAGGGGGCAAATGGCGAGTTTCCTGCGCCATAAACCAGGATTAGTGTCGGAAAAACAAAACAAGACCTTATCCGGGCTACTCCGGCATATTTGGAGCTTAGGCCGGAAAGGATTTCCAGGACTTAGTCAGGGTCTTGGAAAAGAGATGGAGGCGGACGACATTATAAGGGCCAACGGCAGTGCTCACTTCCCTGAACGGGTTACTGGCTTCGGTGTAACCGACCCCTCGTCCTAGGGGCATTAAAAAGGGAATTGGTCCTCCAAGTTGGGGGTTGTGCCGCCGGGCTAACTACACGGCCATTTACAAAAAAAAAACAAGTTACGAAGCACATGGACATGGACGGATCCATATTGACAACCCACGCAAACGATTTAAGGACAATGAGCTTCGATTATGCAGGTGGAATGCCAGATCCCTTAATACACCACGTGCAGTCGATCAACTAGCGGAGGCCCTAGACTGCTGCAAAGCAGACATAACCGCCATTTAAGAAATGCGATGGGATGGGCCGAACAAAAAGAAAATGAAAAACTGCGATATATACTACCGCAAAAGCAGCGCTTTTTTGGATGCGGATTTGTTGTCGGGGGCAGACTAAGACAAGAGGTCCTCAGCTTCCGGCATGTGAGCGAGCGCCTCGTAGCAATCCGCATCAAGGCTACATTCGCCAACATAAGCCTCATATGCGCGCATGCCCCCACAGAGGAGAAAGATGACGACACCAAGGATGCCTTCTACGAGCTCCTCAACAAGACCTACGAACAATGCCCTAGCTATGACATTAAAATTGTCCTCGGTGATTTTAATGCAAAGCTAGGAAGAGAGGGTATCTTTGGTGGAACAATCGGAAAATATAGCCTGCACAACACCACCTCCAATAACGGATTCAGGCTAATCGACTTTGCGGCGGGGCGAAACATTGTCGTGGCTAGCACGCGGTTCCCACATCTCGACATACACAAGGGGACTTGGAGAACTCCTGATCAATCAACAGTCAACCAGATTGATCACATTGCGATCGACGCAAGACACTCCTCCAGCATTATGGATGTCCGTACGTTCCGAGGAGCCAACATCGACTCGGACCATTACCTTGTTGTAGCCAAGGTACGGTTGCGGATATCCCAAACTACGCCAAGACAAACTAATGCTGTGAGAAAATTCGACGTCAGACGGCTACAATCGCAAGAGATCGCCAAGTCCTTTTCCGATCGAGTGTCTCTTAATCTCTTAAATGGTCCAATGCCGCCAGCATCAAGCATCGAAGACCATTGGAAACACTGAAAAAACGCCATCAGAGATGCCGCTTCTGATGTCCTGGGTTTCACTCGTTTACCACAACGAAACCCCTGGTTCGATGATGAATGCCGGCAAGCACATGCAGCTAAGCAAGATGCATATAACGCGGCGCTGCTTAGAAAGACCAGAGCTGCTCATGAGCTCTATGAGCGGAAGAGGAGAGACGAGCACCGGCTTCTCAGGAGGAAGAAGAAAGAGCATGAGAAGCGCGCGATCGAGGAAATTGAGAGATGCTACTCCAGGAACAAGGTTCGGAAGTTTTACCACAAGGTAAAAATAACATGCTGCGGAAACAAAAACCGAACCGAAGCCTGTAGAGATGAACAAGGGAACATCGTAGTCAAATCGCAGTCGAGGATACGGAAAGACCATTTTTGCAGACTGTATAACGGCGATGACGGACCAAATACCGCTGTCAGGCAGAATCAACCTTTCAACTTGGACGATGATGACCAACAATTTCGTCCACCCGACCTGGATGAAGTGAAGATAGCCATATCGAAGCTTAAGTCCAACAAAGCTGCGGGAGGGGATGGCCTGACTGCCGAGCTCTTCAAAGCGGCAGGCGATGACTTGGTAAGGAGCATACACCAACTCATCTGTAAAATATGGTCGGACGAAAGTATGCCCGATGAATGGAACCTCAGCATTGTTTGTCCGATTCTCAAGAAAGGAGACCCTCTGAACTGCGCCAACTACAGAGGCATCAGTCTCCTTAACATCGCATATAAGATCTTATCCGCCGTATTGTGTGAACGCCTGAAGCCGTTCGTTAACAACCTGATAGGTCCATATCAGTGTGGCTTCAGGCCAGGAAAGTCCACCATCGACCAGATATCCACACTACGGCAGATCTTGGAGAAGACCCATAAGCTTCAGATAGATACCCACCACCTATTCATCGATTTTAAGGCCGCGTGTGACAGCATTTATATAGACGAGCTATATAGAGCAATGACTAGTTTTGGCATCCCTGCCAAACTCGTCCGTCTGTGCAGGATGACGATGGAGAATGCACGCTGCTCCATCAAGGTGGGTAAAGATCTCACCGAGACCTTTGATGTCCAGAAAGGATTTAGACAAGGCGATGAGCTGTCGTGCGATTTTTCAACATCGTACTTGAAAGAATAGTGCAAAACTCACAAGCAAACACAAGAGGCACTATCTTTCAAAAGTCCGTCCAACTACTCGCATACGCCGACGATATTGACATAATCGGGAGAAAGCAGCGTGATGTCAGTGGCGCTTTCGCGAGTATTGAGACAGAAGCGGCGAAAATGGGTTTAGCGGTCAATGAGGGCAAGACCAAGTATATGCTGTCAAGCAAATAAGACAACCAACACCGACGTCTCGGGCAGAACGTCACCGTCGACAGATATAACTTTGAGGTATTGTAGTTAAAAACTTTGTCTACCTAGGCTCCGCTATAAATACAGACAACGGCACCAGCGCTGAGATCAAGCGAAGAATAACTCTTGCCAACCGCTGTTTCTTTGGGTTAAGAAGGCAATTGAGTAGCAAAGCCTTTTTCGGACAACAAAAGTCACCCTTTATAAGACTTTAATAATCCCCGTCCTGCTCTATGGCGCAGAGGCATGGACATTATCAAAAATGGATGAGGGTGTTCTTGGTTGCTTCGAGAGAAAAATTCTTCGGGCGATCTTCGGTCCCGTCTGCATTGAAGGTGAGTGGAGGAGGAAATACAACTACGAACTGTATGGACTGTACAGCGACATGGACCTAGCCAGAAGAGCGAAGATCCAAAGACTGAGATGGCTGGGTCATGTAGAGCGCATGGACACCAACGCTTCGGTCCGAAAAGTCTTCGAATCCGCCCCCGAGGGACAGCGCAGTAGAGGAAGGCCAGACTCAGGTGGCGCACGCAAGTGGAAGAGGACCTCAGCCAACTTAGCGTGCGAAACTGGAGGCAGCTGGCCAGGGATCGAGCTAGCTGGAGAAGCTTGTTGACTGAGGCCCAGGTCTACCCCGGCCTATAGCGCCACCTATAGTAAGTAAGTAATAGTTCGTCCGATTTTCCGCCTTCTTGTCGAACAGTTTCCTTTCCTTTCACTCTCGGAAGAATGTTACTTTTGGCATTCAAGTGCTCGGCAGACTACTGTTTGAGGGCCGTTCGAACCTTTTCATTTCCCGGGAATAGCTGTCAAAAACTCTACTTTCACCAAATGGCTGTCTTTTCTGATGGACTTTTACAACAACATGCGTAGACTTTGAGGTACTCTTTACATGATTTCAATCGAATGTACCAAATTCGTCGTACAGAAAGCCGCAGACGTCTCCGAAGTCGGGATATCAAAAATTAGGGACCGCGATCGAAAAGATTGAATGAGAGGAAGGAAAGGACTCCGGGTGAAAAAAGATAACGAAGAAACATTATCTATACGCATTAAAAGCTTTTGGCCATTGCTTGAGTAATTCAAAAGTAATTTAATTCAATTTTAATTTTGGTAGAGGCGAAGGCCCCTATATATTAGGCCTTATATAAGCTATACGATTTTAAAATAACTTTAGTTAAGCTTAAACTGAAGTTAATAAGTTTGAGACAGTTTTGATTAGAGGACAGAATAAAAGCATCGTTCCAGGGCGTACCTCGAAGAGCAAATCGAAGAAAACGGCGATGGATGCTTTTGATTCTCGAGATATGAACACGATGATATGGGGATCACACTTGACTGGCGTACTCTAGGAAAGGGCGAACAAATGTAGTATAGAAGGATCTGGTCAAGTATGGGTTGATGAATTCTCTGAACCTCCATTTTATAAAACCTTATAAGCGGAAGTTGAGATCCTATTACGCGAAATGCCGAGGTCGCAAAGTTATTGAACACAGGGGATAGTTTGGTTGTTGAGAAGGTACAGTCGGAGAGGACATTGTTGCCGCTTATGTAAAAAGGTTATAAATGGGCATTAGGCTATATTAAGTTCTAAATAATTTTTGAGGCACGATCGAAAAACTATCAAGGTCTTGTTGAAGGAGGAAGGAGTAATGGTTTTGAAAATGTTGGTATCGTCGCCGGAAAGTGAGACAGACGAGCATTCGATGATCAAATCGCGATGAGGCCCTAGCTGGCAGCCCTGTTGAACTCCAGAGGTGGCCAAAAATGAAGCCGAATTCGGTGACCTAAAACAAACACTGTAGAAATGATTTTCCAGCTAAGAGGATATTCATTTTAAAAGTATGGGTTCAAAGCCGAGAGCAGACAATTTGAAGATTATTAAGCAATGGGAGATTTTGTCAAAGGCCTTGCTAAAATCGATTCCAATTATATTAACATTACCATTCTCTAGGGCTGATAGGGCAAAGGATACAAATTCAACGAGGTTTGTGCTGGTTGACCTGCCTTTCAAGAACCCATATTTTCTAGGGGAAATAAGTGATCTGCATTGAAAGCCTAGAGCTTCTAACAAAATAATTTCAAATTTGGTCGGGTCGATAATGTATCTCCCGGTAGATTCGAGGCACATGGCGTGAAAATATTTTCCGCAGAGACCATTATAGGCTACCATTGCTTGTTTATTTAAGTTAATTTTTTTTTCTGTTTTCTGTTTTTAATTGTGGACTTATGAAATCGGCAGACAAAAATAGGTCAATGAACAACGGCGGGAAAAATACTAACTCGGCAGCTTAAGCAGCTCCAAAGCAAAGTGGTAAACTAAATAAATTTAGTATACGGGATTAGAAGAAAAACACTTTCCACAGGTTAACAGTCAGAACTGAACTTTAACCATACCAGTTACTCTTAAGCTTGCAATGCTTACAACATTGGATACTAGATTATGATGGGTAACCCAATGAACATGTTTATAATTAGAATTCATTTGTTGGGATTGTCCCTACTCGATTTCGTTCTGACATCCAACAAAAGCAATACAAATCTCATCTTCTTTATTATTTTTATTATTATTATATTTATTGAGTAGGCGAGCACTCGTACATAGCTCTTATTCCCGATCACCCACGTTCTGGTCAGAATGGGATGAATACAATCAGCTTAAAAAAGTGACCACAACTTAATAACACATCTACTTTGATTTGCTTATTTAAACAAAAAGAAATAATGTCCGCAATAAAAATGAAATCTCGTAAACAGCTCGTTAAAACCTCCCTCCGCTCCTTTATCCGCCAACAAAATAAAAGTATCGATTGAACTTATTAAAACAATCAACAAGTAGAATCAATTTATCTCAAAAAACATCATCAGAACAAAGGAACCAACACCAGATATTCAGATTTAAATGTATTCCCATTGTTGCGAGCAACAATTATTGTTCAAACAAAAAACAATGAGTATATCGTGGAGGACGGCCTCTTTTAAATCCACCCGAAGGATGTGAACGGCGTAAATTAAATATTTTCCACCCTGCTGTGGGATAAACGGTTTTCGGTCCCAAATGTAATTGATTTTTTCTTTATGCATAAATGTTTAAATTTTTTGTGTTGGTTTCGGCAGGAGTGGTTTCGAGCGTAAGACTCTTAGTGCGTGACAAATAATCAGGTAATTTTCGAAAGTTTATTTAAAATAAATCACTTGGTGTACAGAATTTAACTTAAACTTTCAGTTTGTGTAAGAGGATCTCCATTCTGGCTTAATTAAGAAACAATTCAGCAACATCAGAATACATTTTAAGTATGGGTTACCTCCACTGTATTCGTCAATGCATTATTGTAGACTTTTGAGTGACAAACTAGAGAAAGGTACCCATTGTGCATTGTTGCTAAGAACGAAGCGCTTTAAAATATGGACTCAATTTTCATACACAAATCAGATAGGTTATATGTTCGCACTTTTATAGCCTTTTAGGTAGCGCTACAGTCCGGGGTGAACCTGGGCCTCAGTCAACAAGCGTCTCCAGTCAATTCGATCCTTCACCAGATGCCTCGAGCAGTTAAGATATTCCCTGCAATGAAAACTTGCATTACAGACCGAATAGGGGAAGTTTTTTTTTTATTCAAAAACGGATGCTCGTCATATAGTTCCTAACTCTAAATTTCCACTGAAAAATCACTGGTTTCATATAACTGGATTTGTAATTGATATAATAATCCTAAACATCTCCCATGCGATGAATATGCCTCACATTTGAGAGCAAAGGTGGTTTCCTAATAATAACATTCCTTTCGAAGAAAAATGGCTTAAAGTGAATTACTGAATATTGTCGAACACCACAACAGTGGTGGGAAAGCGTTTTATAAAGGAACAGATATGCCTTCGCCTCATCAACTCCTACTCTTACCCTCATGTCAAGAAGCCAGGGAACATATTGCCTTTAATTGGAGGTAGGTTAGACTTTCCTTTATCAGGATGGCGACATCCTAAGCTCCAGTTAGATTGAGCTGCTGGATGCTCACCCCCTTAAGATCTATGTCGATGCAGTAAGTGCATGTTCAAAGGGAGCTTAAAGGCTGTGTTGGACCTTGGAGTGTAGATGGCTGAGAAAAATCATGAAACGGTTTCAGGCAGCAAGAGTAGTGACACCAGACTGTTTAGCTATACCCTTTATTCACAAGGCAATCGCCACTTTCTAATCTCAACCAGATTGATTACACTGCAATCAACTTTAGATACCTTCTAGTGTTACTGATTTTGGCACAACAAATAAAATCACTGAAGTACGACATTGATAGTTTGCAACCGTTAGAAACCACTGGAATCCTAACTAATAGCGTTTCTCTCAAGGGACTAGCCCTCGTACCAACATAGACATAGAACAACATTGAGAATATTTTAATGAGCCATAAAAACAGCTTTTTATTACGTAATAAGGTTCAAAGCGTCACACTATAAAACCTTCGGTTTGATAATGAATGTAGGTAAATACATGCCGTGAAACAGAAAACATATATGAAAGTTAGAAAGGCGTACATCTTTAATTTTTTAATGGTACTGTTGGAAAGTGTAGCCTGCATGACAACTTCGGACTTCGAGGCTGGGCGAACATTGTTGTCGTCAGCACGTAAAATCTCCTGATTAAGCAACCTTCAAACACATTGACCACATCGCATAATGCAATGCACTCCTCCTCCAATTCAAGTTCATAGGTCCGAGGGGACAACATCAACTCGGACAATAAGCTTGTTGCAGCCAAAGGACGGTTGCGAATATATCGGGCATCACAAAGATAAGATAATACTCGGCTGGCTATAAGCACAACAGATAGCCAAATACTTTTCCCATCGCGTCTTAGTTAGTTTTTTAAGAGGTCTTATGCCGCCAACATCAAGTAACGAAGACTAGTGAAAACATTGCAAAAAAAAGCAGCTGCGTACAAGCTTAACCAGCAGATGAGGAGAGACGAACACTGTTTTCCTCTCAGGATGAAAAAGAAGGAGAAGCAGAAACGAGCGGAATAGGATTTTGAAGATTTATTAAACAGTAAGAAAAACCATGTCACGGATAGAAATGCCGAACCGAAGCCTGTACAGATACACAAGGGAACATAGTAGTAGAGTTGTAGTCGATGCTGAGGGTTTGTATTTGGAGAAAGCATTTCTAAGCATAACGGCGACGAGGAAGCCAATATCACTGGCAGATTGAATGAATATTTCAACCTGAATGATGATATACCAATGAATCCGTTCGTGGCCTGACTGCTGATCTATTCAAAGCAGCAGGTGATGACTTGGTGAGGAACATAAACCAACTCGACTGTAAAATAAGGTCAGACGAAAGTATGCCCGATTATTGAAACCTCCGCATTGTTTGTCTCACCTTCAAGAAAGCAGTCCTTCTGAACTGCGCCAACTACAGAGGGTACATCGCATACAAGATTTTATCTGTGTGAATGCCTGAAGCCGTTCGTTAACAACCTGATAGATCCATATTATCGACCAAATATTTACACTACAGCAGATCTTGAAGAAAATCCATGAGCTTTAGATCGATACACACCACCTTTTCATCGATTTTAAGGCCGCATATGACTGCATTTATAGAGACAAGCTATAAAGAGCAGTTTTTGGTTTCATTCTTGAAGGAATAGTGCAAGACTCTCGTCTAATTACTTGCATACGGCGATAATATTGACATAATCGGAAAAAAGCAGCGTACTGTCTGTGGCGCTTTTGCAAGTACTGTAATTGGTCAACGAGGACAAGACCAGGACGTCACCTTCGACAGATATAACTTTGAGGTAATTAAGGACTTTGTCTACCTAGGCTCCGCTATAATTTCAGCCAAGGATACCAGTGCTAAGATCAAACGAAGAATAAATCTTGCGAATCGCTGCTTCTTCGCAGTCTTCGAATCTGCCCCCGAGGGAGAGTGCAGTGGAAAAGGCTTGCGAGTCAGGTGGCGCACTCAAGTAGAATGGGGACTCAACAAACTTAGACGCAGCTAATGAAGAATCTAGCTGGTTTGAGCCGCTCGTTAGTTGAGGCCCAGATCCACTCCGAACTGCAATGCCACCTTAATTAAGAAGATGTGTTATAGGGTTGCCAGAGCGATTTGATTTCAAAATCGAGGTTATCGTCCTCAATCATTTTAAGTGTGACCCTGAAGACACTGGAGAAAGTCACACTATCACAAACGCTGGTTTTAGTTAAATTCTAGGTTCACCTCGGACTGTGGCAACTCCTACGTAAGTTTAACATTGAGCAAGTGCCTTGCACAGCATTTTAAATTTGGTTCCCGGCTTAATTAGTTGAAAACAATATTCATTTGAAAATGTTGGATGCTACCTTTCCGAATCAACGGCGTTGATAACGAAGCAACAGTATCTTAAGTCATTTTCCTGCTGCTGCAGTTTTAAAACTAGTCAAATAGTTATTGGTTGTGCATCTACCACAATTTTTTCTTTACAATATTGAGATTTCTACAGGAGAATAAACGAAGAATATAAACATATCCACAATGATGAATGCAGATAGTCCTACTTAACTACGACCCGTAGTGAATTTTCATTTGATTTGCATCATTTGGCTGATCATTTCGTTTGTGCTTGAGTGACCCAATTCCAGTATTTCATTCCTAAAAGTACAGTAGTAAAAAAGCCCTAAAATTAAAGTCAACACAAAGTAGTTCGAACCAGAAAATAGATTGAGAATAACTCATCATCCTCCCAATTTTGGAGAAATATCTTCTGGTGGTAAAGGAACGCTTTTGTACCTAGTACATATCCTCTTCCATCTGTGTGAACTTTTATGGAGTCATCCAATTACATAAAAGACATATTACCCAACCATCCATTATAACTACAATGTCACACTGTCAAAAAGTTGACACAATAACAATTTTCAGAATTTTTTTTATATTTTTTAAACCAAATCCTTAATAGAAGGGAAAGTGAGTTTTCAAAAATCCCAATCATCTCAGGTGTATCATGCGTTCAGCTTCATATCCCTAATGCTGGAACATCTATCTCGAAATCCTTCTGAGAATTGTAATAATGTCCCATGAGTGTTCACCCTTAAAAAACGGATAAGACAACAAGAACCAACACAACACATACCTTGTGATTGGTATGTGTCTACAACAACAACAGCAACAACAAAAACAGTGTTAAACTAAATGTTCCATAGCATGAAGCAATCAATCGAGGACTCCACTCATATTTTCCTTGCTCATGCTGTTGCTGTTGCTGCTACTTTTTTTGATGTTCGTCTTCAGTCGCTTCGGTTATTTATTTGAAGGGACTCAAAAACAGTGTCAAACTCCATTGTCCCCCTTGTCGAGATTCCAAACTCAACCCGCCATCATTTTACAGAGTAAGCTGACTTATTTGCCAAGGAAAAATTGTTTATGTCTTGCATGTAAGAGGAATCTAGAGGATGCTTAAGAAATTGATTTTCTCGAGCGGACTCAGGTGGTGAAAATTCAACTGGCTCCCGAAAAGACACTTTAAGAAGCTTTAATCCGAATGATGGCTTTTGGGGAACACCAATGTGAGGGGTCGTGATGGTGGTGGTTGTAATAGGAAAAATGAGAAACTTTACCCTACTATACACTGCATGTGGAGAAGCTTTAAGGGGATAATGTTACAAAACGACAGCAGGTGAGTATAACATTTTGACATGGAACATTGCGTTCGGTGTGATAAGCCTACGTTAAAGTGATTACTATGAGAATCAAATGGAAATGTTGTAGGGATTAAATTCAACACGTTTCCATTGTGGGAAGTTTTCATTTTACAATGTGAAACCTACTCACTCTGTTTTGGATTGAAAGAATGGAATGTTTTAACTTTAAGTGAGACTTGGCTTTAAGGACTTGAATTGTAACAGTAGAAATGGTTTCAATGGTAATTCTTCTTTTCCATTCAAAAGTTCTGGAGGCAACTGTAATTTTTCTGACTTTAACTTAATGTTGCGGAGTTACGTTTATTGTATTATTACCTGTTGACAGGACTGGTTCCGACGTCCTGCCTGATGTCAGAGTATAGCATAAGTGAAAAGGTCAAAATGGCTTTCGTAGGTTTTGATTTAGATGAAGTTTCAAGGACAACTTTTACTTAAGTTTGAAAACTAATTAAAATGGAAGAAAATTGCCATTTTCTTAATGTACTTGAAGCAAAAAGAAATAATTTATCCTGAAATGTTTCTTAGCTTGCCTTAAGGCCAGATTTTGTTGAGCCATCCGAAAGAAGATTTAATCGTTGACTTTGCTTCCTTATTTCGGCTAAAATCCACATTAAATTGAAGACGTTGAGCGCACATTCACTTTACAACTACCAAAGGATATTTCTGATTTCGTCAGATTCATTACGTAGTCTGGGGTGGACCAGAGTTTCAGCTAACATGCCTATTCAGTGCGGTCTTTTGCTGTCTTCAGTTCTCGTACATGAAGCAGATTGAGCTCCCTTTCCACATGTGTTCACCACCCAAGATGAGGTTATACTCTACTGTGTTGTCTTTCAGACATACAAAGGGTGTGGTCGACAAGAAGAATGCATTTCAAGCATGGACAAAATGCGATCGGAGCGACGATATCGAAAAAGCTCAACTTGCTCTTGAATACCAGCGGCTTCAACAGATCGCAAAGAAAATCCTGGCTCAAACTCGAGCGGAAAACCTGTACCAGGAGTTGGAATAAATATCCTCACGATCGGCAAATAGAAGACCAGCTATATAAGAAGTCCAAACGTCGTACAAAACTAAAGTGCCAAATATTTTTAAGCTCACTGCACAGGGACGAGAAAATTCGATTGAAATAACCTCGTCGAAATACATCAAAAATGCAGACGGTCGCTTACTGACAAATGAAAAGGAAATGACCGGTGGCTTGAATACTGCAAGGAGTTGCTTAACAAACAGTTTCCACGTGATATCGTGCCGACAGCTGGTCTATTTGAGGAGGAAGTTTCGGACTTTTCAATCGAAGAAATAAGTATAGCAATCCGAAAAATGAAGCGGGGGAAAGCGGTGGGACCAGACAGCATTCCATTAGAGTTTTCGTCGAAGATGGAGGGAATCGGCCGCGAATGGCTATGGAAACTTTTGAATAAATTAAAATGTGGACAACCTATGTCGAATCAATAGAGAAGTAGCTTCTCGGTTCCATTATACAAAGGAAAAGGTGACACTCGAGAATGCAACAACTACCGTTCAATTAAGCTGATGTCACACACGATGAAAATCGTCGAAAGAGTCTTAAACGAACGTCTTCGGCAAATAATAAGGCTCGATAATAGCCAGTGTGGATTAGTTGAAGGAAGATCAACGGTGGACGCTATCCAAAGCCTACGAATAATAACGGAAAAGCACAGAGATTCGTCTAAGGATTTACACATGGTATTTATCGACCTCGACAAAGCATTCGATCGAGTGCCTAGGAATCTCATATGGGCCGCGTTGAGGTCTCAAAACGTACCGGAAACGTATGTTAGAATAATACAAGACATGTACGGAAACGTGAAAACTGCGGTTAAAAGCTCTGCTGGACTAACGAGAGAATTTCCAGTTAATGTCGGAGTGCATCAAGGAAGCGAACTTAGCCCTTTCCTCTTTAACGTAGTATTCGACTATCTTTTAAAAGACTGCATGCGCGAAGCAAATGTAACGCCAATACTCTTCGCTGACGACACAGTTGTACTAAGCGCATACGTCGAAGATTTGCAGAACGCCTTACATTCATGGATAAACGCGCTAGATAGAAACGGGTTCAAAGACGTAGCATTTGACGTGCCCATTTGCGCATCCCTTGCGACCTGTTCCGGATGTAATGTTAGACGGAATAGTTCTTCTGAAAAGCACTATCTTTAAGTACTTAGGATCGATCGTTAACATGGAACAGAAATGTGACGTACCACAGAGTGAGTGTGAGATGGATGAAATGGCGGGAAAATTCGGGAATATTTTGCGACAGAAAATTTTCACTTAAATTAAAGGGGAAACTCTACACCACGGTTGTTAGACCAGCTCTTATATACGGTTCACAGTGCTGGACAATGAACGAAGCGTTTAAAAACAAAATGACGGCAGCGGAAATGAAAATGTTAAGGATGTCTAGTGGAGTCACTAAACGCGATTGCATTAGATCTACGCGTATAAGAGGAAGTCTACATATAAAGAATTCGGTAACCGAGCAGTTTGAGGCGAATAGAATAAGTTGGTATTGCCACGTTCAAAGAAGATCGGCGGAAAATCCGATTATTTTCTCAGATGGCAAATGCGCAACAACGCCTGAGGCTAAGCCCTGAAGCGATCCAGGACCGAGCATTATGTAGACGCGTTCTGCGGCCTGCGACATTAGCCAACCCCATAAGCGGAGCAGCAGCGATGCAGTAAAAATGGGAAACTCGTTACGCATAAGTTCGTATAACGAGGAAAGGGTTAATTAAAGGATAAGAAGAAGAAGAAGAAGAAGAAGAAATGGTGTATTTTTAGAGGCAGAGTATTTTAAATTAAAACAAAATACACAAAAGTATTTTTAACATCCACAAAATTGACTTCATTTGACAGACAATCTTAAGGCATAATTGTTTGAATATGACTTAGGGTATGAGGCCGCCGTGGCTTGTTCGTACATGTTGCAGCCTGGGGGTTCAATTTTCACCACCAAACGGTGACTTTTTCTGCATATAATGGTCTTTCGACAATGGCTTCTGGATTGTCATTGTTCCGAATGCCGCAATTCTGTTAATTGACATAGCCATTTAACCAAAAGTGTGCCTTATGACTGGATCAATATTAAAAGAGCTTTAAGTCTAAAATTCTTAGCCCGGCGCGCTGATGTTTATGTGACTTAACTATCTAAGCTGGGTAATTCGAATTTGATGAGGTCATCATCGCTCTTCCTCCTGTTTGCTATTGGAACATCCCATCCATGATTTGTTGGTACAATCGAGATCTTAAAGTACCAAAAGAACTTTTTCTCGAAGCGCCATGAATCTGACTAGTGTCTAGTATAAAACCATCCAAACTTTTCTCGCTTTTTTTTCAGCTTTTTTTTAACTTTGAGTTGCAAATAACAGGTGCAGAGAATTGTACCTATAGTACGAGTATATAGCTTACTGATTATTGCAGCAGCATTATCAGTCTAGAATTTGCCTGTCTGCATTCGTTATCGAACAACCAGAGGTTTAATTTTTTGGTGCAGGTCTGTTACATCAAAAGCTGTGACGCCACTGATCCAACGATTGTAGTCTTTCAACTTTCAACTTGACTAGGTGGGTGGCCTTAAGCTGTTAGGGATATCTTCAATCATATATTGACTTCAACAGGATGATGATCTGGGTCAATGCAATGTCGGTTGCCCTGTTTGTTGGTCAGAAGTCAGTCAGGTTTTGCTACGGACATCGTGATAATAAAAGAGTGTGCTGCTGCTTCCTGCCGTAAAATCATAGAGCGTGTGCCAATTTCAGAGATAATGGAGAGCAGGCAATACCTTCCGACCGTATTACCAAAAATACCTCCTTTAACTAGCTTCTGATTCCACTTTCCAAGCACTACTTGGTCATTAAGTATTCTTCTGATGACAGTTTCACCTTTTTGCCGGGTTTATTCTATCACTGTTTTAAAATGACGGCTCTGTCTACTTTACAGCAGTCCAGATTTTGGGCCAGTTGTTTAGCTACATCTGGTCTCGTAATAGTCCAAATATTCTACTTGCATATCCGAAGATCATTGTTCTTTGATCGCTTGCCAGGGTTGCCCTAAATCATCCATGTCTGACCACAAAAATATTCTGTTTAAACTGGATTATGCATATACGAGTATAAGAGAAGCCTCTTAAGACATTTTGGGAAGGTTCAGCTTACAATCTAGAGTTAGACAAAGCAAAAGAGAGCATTACAAGTACCATCACTGATGTAATCGAAAGGAATTGCACAGAAAATTTGGAAAGATGTGTTATATTAGAGCAAATTTTTCTCAAATCGAACAAACAAATTACAACAATGATCAATCCAGTGATACAATAATAATACGACGGTTAGGTTGTACAAGGCCTTTTAAAGACAGGACGGTACCTACATCAAGGGCGAGGAACAAAGAGCGATCTTGCTTTAAAAAAAAACATTTTTCCGGGAGCTTGACCAGACTCAAAAAGTCCATTATAAATATCTTCAAGTGCAGCAGTGGTTAAAAATGAAATGTTTCGTCGGTGTCCATACTAAAAGCAAAATATCAGAAATATTTTCAAATACGATCTTAATGCACCTTCAGAATGGATTTACTTTAAATGCTGCCATTAATTAAGGGAGACTATACTTTGGAACTAGAGAACAATTTGACAAACTGTTTGAAGGGCTATTTCTGAGAAGCCTTAGATTAGAAAACTGAAAGAAATATCTCATTTCTGAAACCGTCAAGGTGTAAGTCCTACTATAAAAGCCGACATTATCATATTAAACATAACATTCATTGATTTGGAGTTAATTTGTTTCATCCCAAATTCCCAATACGTTTTTTTTTTGGAACAGTAGCCGAGGTTTTCGAGTAGATATGGAAATTCCGCCACTCACACTGAGTAAGATTTTTTTTAAAAAAGGCTTTCGAAACTTCTGTAATTTAGCTTAAAGCAAGGCCTCTCATGATCGATAGGTCAAAATAGAGTTTTAAATTCTATTCATAGGTTATGAGCAAGTGGAACCACCAAAAAACTATTCCAAGTTCCGAGGCAAACATACCTCATTTCTATCAATACTTGAAGATTTGAGTGTTCGGGAACATTTATAACAAAAAACAAATCCGTGCCTGGCCACATTATCATGGGAATGAAAGTCGTATCGCGCGAGGTGGATAGATTTTATGTGAGTCAGAAAGAGAGGGGTTGATTGCACCAAAAATCCATCGAAAGTCCACACCAAAATATAATTCTCGGTGGAAGAATGAATGTTCTTTTCTCACAGCTTTTCGTTCTTGCCACACCTTCCCATTTTTTTCCGACCGTGAGAGGGTTTACACCGTACGGAATACTCAAAAATTAAATTCTCTGTAGAGGTAAGAGTGTTCTGTTTTTAAACCGTTTCCATCCATACATTTTCTTTACTTATTGCCGATCGTATGTTTTAGTTTTTAGCGTTCTACGTTTGCCAAAATTGCTTTCATCTCAATGAACCCTTTCTTTGTGTGTGGCCACTGAGTTCATGAGAATGACTTTCATGGGCAGGCAAGTGTGGCCACGTACTAAGAACCTGGTTGCTCACAAGCTACGAAGGCAGTACGGCACAGATTCCTTTTCCTTCCTGTAGAAATTGATGTGAGGTTTACTTAGTCGTTGAACTGTAAATACGAGTATATACTTTCGAGTTTCGAAATATTCTTGTTCCCTACGTTAATCACCTCACCTGATGGTTTGGGGATGAGTAGGGACTCCTAGGCTTACCTATGCGTGGCCTTAAAGAGCCTGTAAAAGCTTGTCATTAGTTTGTCAAAAGACATTACATGCCTCATGTTTTCAAGATGCCTTCCTCTTGGAATTAGAATATTCACAGTTCATCAGCGACGAAGTTCCTGCAACATCCGAGTGTCTCGGAATATAATAAAGTGTGATTTATTGGCAGGCGTTAAAAAAGAATGACAATATATAACACTTCTGGGATTTATGGTGATAAAAGTCAACTTAAAATCAATTTAAATTAATCAAAGGTCAGTTGATTGGAGGAGCCCGCGAAGAAGAGTGAGTAGTTTGGCATGCATGGATTAAGCTTTTCGCTGCTAAGGATCACCAGTCTGAGGGCAGAATTAATTGTTATCTGCATACCGAATAGGTGGTAAGGTAGCAAATAGATTTGGTGAACCGCCGTTGAAGGCCATCAGTTTGATGTTATTTCATCATTTTAGCGCAGGTCAATTTAAAGTTATAACAGTGTCTGTGTTCATACTATAAAATTTGTGCATGACCTGGATTGAAGGCCCCACCTTGAAATTACAAACCTTGGACATCAGTAAAAGACAAACAGAGCTTTTTGCTCCACTTTGTTCCGTGGGCCTCAAAAAACTCTGAGGGGTAACATGCTGGGTATTCTGATTTTTCATGCAAAGTCTAATCGGTTCCGTTTAGAAATTACATAGAAGGGACCAAGTGAAACAGAAATAGAAATTTTCTATCGTGTTGTCTGTAAACAATATTAAAACTTAAACCATTTGTTTCGTTTGGTTTGTTAGTAAGACCCGGCCAAACCTTAGCCAAACGAATCGATTTCAGAGGCGAGAAGCGATCAAAGTAATTTTGACTGTCACCATGTGAGTCTTTGGTCATAACGTGCAAATTAATTAGAAGCAATAGCTTTTCTATCAAAATACAGAAAAAGCATACAAGAAAATAAAACCTAAAGCAGACACACTCATCGTAAGTTCAGCTTGACTGACAAAAAATTGAAGTCTTAGAGCACTCTTAAGAGCCCCTAGATCAAAGGAAAATGAAAATTTAATCACACCTAAGAATTGTCAGCTTTCCTTTTAAATAAAAAAAAAGTAACACTTACGACGTTTACATGAAAGTATTATCCTCAAAATCCATTGAGCCAATGTTGTCAGCCATCTCTTCTACAGCGAAATCCCACTGACACTCAGAAACCGAATGCTACCGCTCACAAACAAATGTATCTTTTCACTAAAACTACGTAATTCGAAGGAAAAAAAACCGAATGCGAGTAAAAAGATTTATCCGTTTAACAGTACTAATACACCCGACGTTTGAAGGGCAACTAAAGTACTCGTATCTGTTTAAATTCATTTTTGAATGAAGAAGTCAAACATTTCTTTTTTTTTTTTTTATATTTGTCGAATGAATCTTTTAGTTTGTGATTAACGTAGCAGGGACAGTGAGAGTTTGTTTTTAGAGAGAAAGCTATTCTAAGAGATTGATGTGTAGTCCGCATGTGCAAGAAAATACTCATATGAGGAAGGATTACCATTTTTGTATGATGAGTAGGAGTAGTGCTGATAGCTACTTTGTATAGATTTATCAAAAAGGACACATCTGTTATAAAAAGATACATATGTCTTTTTTTTTAATTTACTTGTTAACGTTGTTTTATGTAGGTAGACTCTTGGCACCTTCATATTTAATGAACTGCAATCAGCTCGTAGGTGTTTTATCATATAAATTGGTGTTTCGGAAGTAAAAGGTGTTTTAAATTTTCTTAAGCGATAAAATCTTACACCACCTTGTTGCAGGAAGTTTTAAACGTTGTTAGGTTCAGAAGTAAATAACGGAAAGGTCATCATATCAATTATGTTGATCTTAGAGAAATTACAATAATATTTCCAGGAAATCTAAATAACAATAAATTGATAGCTGAGATCTGTTTTTGTTAGGAACAGTGTTGATACAAATCTTTATTTACACCAGATACTTAATATTTTACTCAAATATTTGTAATCAATTTAAAAACTAGTTTTATTGATCATAGTCCTATGCCACAAGATAAAGGTAGTTTGAGGAGACGCCTTACAAGAAATATGTTCATAGTTTACAAATTGTTACAGCATGTGAAAGATGATATACATAGACTTCGTATCCATCTACATTGGTATAACGTTCCCGAAGAAAAAAAATAAATAAATATGATTAAAAACAGTAGATTAAAAAATAGCAGCCGTAGCCCTGAAATTAAATTCAATAAATCATGTAGTGATTCGTGCTACTTAGCAACGCAAACTCTTGACATTAATAGGGAGTCCTTGGGGACTACTGAGAAAATCTACAACCAACCACTCTTACCATCACCCATCGACACGGTGCGTCTGGTTGTTCGAACGTTTCGAAATATTGTCTGTTTGTTGTGGCTAAGGTATGAATACGTATATGCATGATCCCTCTAAGGAGAGGAAATACTCAGAGCTGGTTGTCTGGCAGTCAGAATCAAACGAACCGCAATAGACTGCGCTTTCATCATCTCGTCCCAAAACCCAGTGGAAAAACTGCCAACAAACTGTAAGGGGTGCTGCCTCTAATGTTCTGTGCTTCTTTCGACAAACAAAGCTCATGAACTCTACTAACGAAATTGGTAGAACCAGCACCCGTCTTTTAGAAGGAATATGAGAAGCGCGAGCTAGAGTAAATTCGAACATATTATAACAGGAAAGGAAATTCTACCAGAAGGTAAGAGGAACGTATCCAAGAAACCTAGTGATAGATTCACAGATAATTCCGAGTATATGGAAAAACCATTTCTGCTAACTGTTAGATGGTTATGACGATAAACTGACGGCTTTTGAAGCGGTGAGAGTTCACATTATTAAGAACAAACATCAAATCATCCACGAAATAAGGAAGTGCACGAGATCATGCCCGATGCTGAAGAAACAAGACTCTCTAGCTTTTTCCCACTATAAAGGCGTGAGT
The DNA here is from genome assembly GCA_928272305.1 of Volucella inflata. Taxonomy (NCBI): domain Eukaryota; kingdom Metazoa; phylum Arthropoda; class Insecta; order Diptera; family Syrphidae; genus Volucella; species Volucella inflata. The sequence goes on from OV743719.1 coordinate 72,373,580, forward strand.
CTCGTGAGCATCGCTCATAAGAACTTGGCTGTCATACTAGCTATTTGTCATTTCAAGGGCGCATAAGACAGGTTATATGCGGAAGAATTATATGAAGTTATATCCAGCTTTGCGATACCTGATAAATTTCTGACTCTGTAGGATGAAAGGCTCGTTGTTAAATGAGGGCTGGCTATGATTCTAATGAGACTTGAATGTCAAGGAAGGTAATCCACTGTCTGTACAACTATGATACTCGCCCATGTGAAACACAGGAGCTATTCAAAAGTCTTTTGCAAGTATTAAAGCAGTGGGATTGTTATTTCTAAGCCATGGGAAATGAGTGACATTATATCGTCGAGAAACATTGAACATTGAACAACATTGAACACTCATCGAAACCGAGAAGGTATATCTAAGGAGTACTCAGCTCACTCGGTGGTCAACTTCTAGAAATCGTGGTTTTTCTGTTTGATTTCAGGGGCCATTCGAGTATCAAATCTCGCATTTAGACAGCCAAAAAAGCGCTCTAGAAAAACATAAAAAAGAAGAGTCCCCCAACCTAGCGCAAAAAGCAAGTGGTTGGAGGATAACTTGGTGGTTTCCCAAAAACGTGTTTTCATAGAAATGCTTGAAATGCTGCTTGCATCCAGAAGTGCAAGTAGTTTGATCATTTTAAGTTTCTATAGAAGATGATGACTCTTTGGGATGTCATTTATCAGTACGCTTTTAAGTCATCTACCTACAGATGAAACAATTAGAGGTGATTCCGACGTATTGTGTTGATGTGTGAAACCATTCATTATAGACTGATTGGCCTCTATCCAGGCTAGCCATTTTAGGCCCAAATCTATCTCTTTCTTCGAAAATTGACGCAATGCCTGATCGTAGACGAAACTCAAGAAGCCTAGATTGGAAGTTACCGGCTCTATATCATGACTGCAAGTATTGGTATAGCCGCATTCATAGACCTAAGAGTCATGTTTGAAATTACTGCAGGAGCAGGTATTGCCGAGATTTATGATTTCAAAAAAAAAAATAGTAAGAAGAACGTACTGCGCTGTTATGTGACATCTTGTGCGAAATTATCAAACCGACAGGGGTGTCTAACCCAAAAATTTAGAACTACAAAATCTTGATCGAGAATTGCGCATACACTCTACACAAAGGAGTACGCTCTAACCATTTTCATCGATAATATAAAAACCAATCAAAAGATTTAACTTCATCGGGTAATCTTTATTGTCATACCCTTCCACTCTTTAAATTTATTTCTTTTAAATGTTGGCTGTTACCGCAGCAGCGGTTCAAAGCGTATAATTAACTGTTTAACGATAGAAAGCCTTGGTTTCATCGAGACCGATTTCTTTAACTTCAGGCAGTAAAAAGTTCGTTACCTTCCATGGGGCCATTCAAAATTACGATTCTATCGAAGGAATATAAACCGATGATTGCAACAGCCTATAAACCACTCAAAGGTGGAGGGAACATTTCGAAGAAATTAGTAATACTGTAGATGACAACAACGAATTAAGCTATGAAGATGAAACAAACAGCCACACAGACAACCACCTAAGAGTGTCATGTGAAGCATCCAGTGTCAATGAAATAAAGGAAGCAGCGGGAGTGAATGGTATCACAGCGGAATTGCTACGTGCCGACACCAGAACATCAGCAGAACTTCTATAACCTCACATCAGAAAGACATGGGAAGAAGAAAGACTTCTCTCATCTTGGAAGGAAGGTATCATCGTGAAGTTACCAAAGAACGGCGACCTGAAAGAATGCAGCAACTGGAGAGGAATAACTCTACTTAATTCTATATACAAGATACTTTAAACAATCATTCAAGGGAGACTTCAAAACCAAATCGAAGGAAATCTACGAGATGAACAGGCTGACTTCCGCCCACTTAGAAGCTGCGTAGACCAAGCCAACACTCTGCGCATAACAGTTGAGCAGTCTATAGAATGGCGTACACCTCTATATCTGCTGTTTCCAGAAGGTCTTTGATGCCATCAAAAGAGTTGCAATATGGAGAGCACTAAGTAAGAAAGGAGTAACCCGAGTAACTACGTAATGGAGTCATCAGTGCCTCTTTCACTACAAATTCAGGAGTAAAGCAAGGATGCCCACTCTTACCTTGACTGTTAACAATTGTCCTGGATGAAATCATGAGAGAAGTCAGCGCGCAGAGACGTGGAATAATTTGGACTCACACGACAACTCGAGAACTTACACTATCACACAAGCTCAGTGACATCCAAACTAAATGAGAACACCTCGCAAGATTAGCACGATGCGCCGGATTTCAATAGAGGAGACATTACCATCGAAGGAAACCGCGTCAAATATGAAGATAGCTTCTGCTATCTAGGTAGTATAATAACAGCAGACGGCGGCGCAGAAGCAGACGTTGATTTCAGACTTCGAAAAGCAAGAGCAGCATTCGGCCAATTACGACTTATATGGAGGAGTTCCCAGATTTCTAGAAACACGAAGCTCAGAATATTCAACAGTACTAATATATGGCAGCGAAATCTGGTTGATTTCCAACAACATCATACAGAAACTTCAGGTATTCATCAACAAATGTCTCCGTACTATAGGTCGAATATTCTGGCCAAACAGCATCAGGAACGTGGATCTGTTGGAAATGACAAGAGAGGAACCAATTGCGATACAGATTAAAATCCGACATCATTACCAGAATGGCGTTAGAGTGGAGCCTTCAAGGCAAAAAATCCAGAGTCTGTCCCAAGAACACCTGGAGACGATCGATACTCCTGGAACTAGGAAAACTCAACCTCACTTGGAACAGTGTAAAGATAACTGCAACCAACCAAGTGACATGGAAGTGCCAAGTGGAAGCCCTATGCTCCCAAGTGGAGTTGTTTTATCTGGTTGTAAAGGCAAATCTTGAAACTTTTCGGATTACTCCGCACCCCAAATATGGTTATTTTGCTTATTGACATAGCTAATAAGCCAGAAATGGGCCTAATTTTGGTCGAAACCCAAAAGAGCGACTCGCAGGAGTGATCACTCACCAAAACCGCGCTGGAAAAATTACTTCTAAAACAACCAGCTTTTAGTACATCATGTATATGTAGGAGAGTAAAGTTTACGAAGGATGGAATTTTTCTGTGCGCTCACGCTTTAAATATTGTGGAGTCACATCTTCGGAATTCATTAACCTCTGCGCTTGTTTTTTAAGGGAAGCCAATTGGTATCTATGTTTATCCAGATAAATTCGATGAATACTGAGAATCATTTAGTCCCACTTCATTACAACCAATGTACTTTTTTGTCTTAGCAAACACTCATCCTCGTCAGCTAAGTAATTGATACGTCTACCATATAAATTGAATAAATTTTGTTGGAAAAAAGTGGTTAAAAAAAGAAATCAATAAAAATAACTAATTAAATTGAACTCATCAATCAGCGGGAATTTGATTTCTCGTGACTGTATCTGGTGAGTTTAAATTGTTTTTAGCGCAACAACAAATGCAATGAATTGGTAAATTGAAAGGGCGTGTTGGAATGAGAATGATTGAAAATCGGCTCACACTACACCATTCTGTGTTTCGATTTTTTATTTGAAAAAAGTCCCAGGAATACTGGCGTGGTTTCAAGTAAATATCTGTAAGTCGTGATGTATAAAATGCCATTGGCATCTGCACACCACAAAAAGTGGGAATATTTTATTTATTAACGGAAACAATGGAACATATCGTTATGAGAGAAAATGCTAAAAATATACTTTAGCAGGACAACGTTAAAGCAATGGCCAATTTTATTTGGAATACATTTCAAATGGAGAATTAAATTTAGGTTATTTCTAAAGTTAGATAGCAAAAATATCTGTAAAGACTTTTTGTTTCCACTCCACATCCTGGAAAGGGGGCGATACCATTAATAACAAAAAGAAAAAAGTAAATCGAAGACATTATAAGATTCTTTGACTGGATTAAACAGCATCGATAACAGCGTAAAATTCAGACGTAGGCCTACTGCCCCTTCAATTGTCTCCGATTGTCCTGATTTCCCTCTACAGCACAGAGGTTTAGAGCTTGTTGAACCCATTTATATAAATAAGCGCTTGACGATTTCGAAATGTTAGAGGAAGCGGAAAGATACTCGTAACACAGTTTTGACTCAAAGCGTACTCGATTCTAAGCTAAGAGAGACGGTGCAGCAAAGGATGACGGCATCTAGGGACGCAAATGCAAGCAAAAGCTTACCGCAAATAAGTCCGAGAGATCATGTTAATTGCAGAGGCTTGTTGGTAAAGTTTCACCCTGAACTGTCCGCGCCTTGAATGGTTTGACACGAGAGACTTCAATTTCAAGTATGCGTATTTCTTTAAATTTTTATATAAAGTTCAAAAACCATACGCTTTGTTCCATTTACTGGTATTTCACAGTACTTTATGCAACACAGGTTTATGCAACCATCACATGAAAGAAGGTGGAGCAATCTTCAAGAAAGTACTAATTGCGGATCCCGCAGGAGTTTTTTTTTGGCCCACCATAATAAGGTGATAAGAAAAAGCCTAGTTGTCTGTCTTGACTCTTGTAAGTAAGCCTGCAATTTTCCTACTGAGGGGCAGATGGAGGCGCCGGAAAACATTCATTTGGTCTCGCGGTTTTTTTTTTAATGTCAGTTTAACGTGAAACCTAATTGTCAACAGAAACCCTAACAAAAGGCAGTCCAAATGCAGGTTTTCCTTGGAGTCTTTCAAATTTATCGTCTAAGTTATTTTCCCCGTTATTCCATTGTGACCCAAACAAGACTCATTGAATTCGATCCCCTCGAACCACAATAGTTTGGAAGTTGTAAGAAGAGAAAGATTTATTAGTGCGCTTAGCGGAGAGCTCGGCGTGGTATTGATCGCCCTATGGTAGGGTAATTTCCACAGCCAATACAGGCAGTACTTACGAGTAATAGCGGTGAAAGACCTGCATGGTGCTCAGCTCTGACATACTCATTCTTGGTCAACGTATTAATTTTTAATTTTCACATTAACGCAGGATAACACAATTTGTCTTAGGTCATAGACGACCTTTTCAATATATTAAGCCACCAAGGCTACAGTATAACTGGTAATGCCCATGACCTACTCATTGAAATGAGCAAATGAAATCACTAACCGCTTGCAGTCCTAAACTAGACTGGTGCACCGGAGAGAATATCTCTCTATCAATCCAAACAAGGGTACCATAGAGTGAAAAACTTAAGCCTAGGTTTAGTTACACTTAAAGACACAATCGTTGAGTACTCTGACGATGTCAAAAATCTGGGAGTAATCCAGCAACAAACGCTTTAAGGGCTCTCCGTCGCATGAATGAAAGTACATGGGGGATATCCCCAAAGATCACTCACTGGATCTATCCAAGGATGGTCAGGTCCATCATAACAAATGCAACATCTTTCGGGCCTGCCCAACAGCTGCTATACAAGCAATAATAGGACTTACGCCTCTACACTTGTTTATCAGCAAAGTGGCTCTATTAAGCTTAGCAAGTATGGTGCAAGCCAAAGAACTAGAATTACCAGAACTTGACATGATTTCGACGATAACAGACCGCCTTCAAAAGACATTATGCTTCGACAAAAGATTCTCCACTGGGATTCCCAGTAAATAATCATGGGCCAGCAATAACCCAGCAAACAGCCAAAACGGCATAAAGTGGTATACGGATGGTTCTAAAATGGAAACGGGAGTGGGAGCTGGAATACACGGATCAAATACTAGGATATCAATTGCTTTGAGTAAGAGTCTAAGTATATTCCAAGCTGAACTAAATGCCATTCAAGAATGCGCCAACCTGATCTACAACACTGGTATTTAAGGCGCAAATATCCATATATTGTATTAACGGATAGTCAAGCAGCTATAAATGCTCTTAGCTCGCACATCATTGACTCCAAATCAGTCATGTACTGTTTTAAAACCCTCCAAAAACTCAGCTCAAGAAACAACACCAAACTATGGTGGGTTTTTGGTCATGAGACTATTGATGGCAATGAAAAGGCCAACGAACTGGCGAGAAAAAGTTCAGAAACACCCTTCAACGGACCTGAATCCTTTTACTGCATTTCTAAAACAGCAGTAAATCTAGCCAATAAATCCTGGGAGCACTTAAAACGCATTTCGTATTGGGTGGTGACTCTAGATCTAAGACAGGCCAAACAACCCATCCTGAGCTTCAATAAAAATTCCAACAGATGTATGAATCTAAGCCGATACGATATCAGAAACCTAGAAGGGGATCTTACAGGAAGTCACTGTTTAAGGTATCAAGTCAACAAAGTAAGACAAGTCGACCCTCTGGAGTGCCGACTTTGTTTTGAAGAAGACGAAACAGCTGAACACATCTTATATGACTGCCCACACCTCAGCGGAATCAGACGGAACAACTCGACACCACTGAACTAAGGGAATCCCCTGTTGGTAGAGTTCCTAACTTCATTCGGAAGATAGAAAAGCTATTGAAAATATTTAAATTTGAATATTCAATTGAAAAGTGTATATTCCAAACATCGTAAAAAATATAACAGATTGACTTTGTTTCTGTAGTAATACCGCGTTCTGCCGCTAAGGCGTATAGTGCTAACAATTAGTCGGCCAATCGTGAGGTTTTTCAAAATTAAATAATTATCATCATTAATATCATAAATATTTTTAATTAAGCTTAAATTTTGTTTAAGTGATAATATTAATTTGGCCATTAAGGTATTTGCTTTCGTAATCATTTTTCAACTCTGTGCGGATGCATTCATTGATCTGATCTATACATACAGGTATATCAAGCACATATTGACGCCTACTACCATAGTTTTTCTCTGGAAATATTTAATTTGATTTTCATTTTTCCATTTTATTCGATTTTTGCGTTTAATTAAATTCACCAACATGTAAGTTCGTTATTGGTGTTGATTACGTTAAAAAAAGGGGGCAGTACTCGTAACTAAAGGCGGTGTGACACAATTTTTATTTTTTTTTTAATTTTTAAACTCACATCAGGACATACTCGTATGAATACTCGTATGTGTATATTTCATAATTAAATTATTTTATTATATTTTACTCAAGTACATATCCAAAATTCATTTTATAATTTAACATTTCAGTTTTCAGCTTGTCGTTAATTCCATCTCGGAATAAAATATGATATACTTCAATGACATTATTGAAAACATATGATCCACAAAGGTAACTTTAAAAATAAAAAAGTTGTAAGCCTATGAAGAATTATAAAATTTGCACAGCGCCGACCTTCAAAATTATTCGATTTGAATGTTCTATTTAAAACAATATTCAGTTTGCAGATTTCTTTTTACGAAAGAATTTCGAAAGCCAATATTGGGTTTGAAACCACATCGTCCCCGAAGTCAACAGTAGGGCCTCTCTTATGGCACTTTACGGCGAGTTTTAAAAGTTGATCTTCATTTGCACTTCTACAAAATCCAAATTACACAACACTTCAAGCCTTGGACCATCTACGCCGATTGAATGTTGAATCGGCAGGACAATTTGTCATCGAATTTGATCTTTTCCAATGAAGAGCATTTTTGGATCGATGGGTACGTAAATAAAGAATATTTTCATTTCTGGGGACCGGAAAACCTATACGAGATTCACGAAATGCATCCCAAAAAATTCATTGTATGGTGCGGATCATTGGCCCGAACTTTTTCAAAGATGAATCTGGGGTTAAGTGAATAGAAAACGTTAACGCAACATGTTCCTAAATTGAATGAGTTATGTCTGGACGATCTCTGGTTTCAACAGGATGGTGCTACCACTCACATAGGCCATCGATTGGACACCTCTTGACTTCTTCCCGCAGGGTTATTAGAAAAGTAGGGTCTATGCTAATAATTCAGCTAGAATTCAGGATCTCAAACATAACATCCAAACTGAAATTGCGGTCACTGACCCACTTATTCTTCAAAAAGTCATAAATCATTTTAACCATCGAATGGTCGGTAGAAACAGAAGGTGTGGTGTTCAAATGAACAATATTGTATTTTTATTGTAAATTATTATATTTTATTTGTAATTACCATACTCGTAGATTGAACTTTATTAGTCAATTAAATTCTGTATTGACTTCATAATAAACGTGTATTTAATTTTTTGAAAACTTCCAAACAAGCTGTTGGCTCTCCCTTTACATGTTTCAGAAAAAATAAGCATCTACAGACGGTCATTGTGACGAAATGGGTATTTTCTGATTACTTTCATCACAAGATCTATCAATGATATGGTTTAAGACTTTCAGTTTGATTCACCATCGTTGTATCCAATCACATAACTCATAAACTGCATTTTGCAGCAGGCACGCATCCATCATATGTCCACAACGGCTTGATCTAATGAATGCCGTCCGAGAGACAAATTTTTCAAGTTATTGTGGCCATATGTCCTTATTTTCACGTATAATGTTGCCTTTCAACGCGTTGATTGTTGTAAGTTTGTTGGCGTAGACTAGCGGCTTTGTATATCCGCAAAGAAAATTATCAAGAACGCTTAAATACAGGGTGTAAATTTTCCATTACGCGGTCAATGCTTTCACCAAATGTTTCATTTAATAAGTTGATTGTTTGGTTTACTGTATGGCATGCGGCACAATCCTGCTAGAATCATATCTCTTCTTCATTAATGTCATTCAATCAGGTAACGAAATACTTATTAATCATGGGTCTATAGCGAATACCTCTGACCCTTACAAAGCGATGAGCTTCATTTTTGAAAATATATGATCCAATGATTCCACAGACCGCACCAAACTGTGCATTTTTCGGGATGTATCGCCGATACTGTCAATTTATTCAGTAAACTCAACATTTTCATCATGGTAAAGTACACGAACGAGCAACGTCTGCAAATTAAAAAAATTGTCTACCGAAATTCGGAGTAGGTGACTGCAACTTTAAGAGTGTTGATTACAATTTTCGGTCGTAATTCTCGCCCTAGTAGACAGGCAATAACAAGTTTAGTGCAAGAATTTGAGTGAGACAACGGGTTGGTCGAAGTGTCGAAAATATCGCTGCCGTTCAGGCGTCCGTAGCAAACGATCCAAACCAGTCAATTCCACGGCGTTCTCAAGAATTGGGCATCGCTCAGACTACATTATGGCGTATTTTGCATAAGGATCTTGGTTTACACCCATAAAAGATCAATCTGACTCAACGGGATGGTGCCAATCGATTTATTGAAAAGTAAGTATGGTGAGCGTGTTATCTCAAGAAATGGGCCAGTCGATTGGCCGCCACGTTCGTGTGATTTAGCGCCGCTTGACTATTTTCTGTGGGGCTACGTTAAGTCGTTGGTTTATGCCGACAAGCCGACGACGTTGGAAGAGCTCAGAGCCAGAACCCGCGGTGGCCATATGAACGAAGTCGAGTTCCATTCATAAATGTTTTGATTGTACTTCAAGCCGATAATAAAGTTTTTGAATTAACTCAAATGGCTTGCGTTTTATTTTAAAAAAAAGTTGTCAAGTCCTTATTGGAAAACCCTTTAGATTTTCTTCGCTCCAAATGTGACAATTCCATTTATTGAAATACCCATTGAGCCAAAAATGAACCTCATTTCTAAACACAACGATGGTCATTTGTTTCTAACTCTTGCCCGATTTGGTTTTCATCGACGTCGAATCGATAAATTTCGACTTTCTTCAAAACTCTTCTGAACTGATGCAATATTCTCTTGAGTACGCACTCTTCTTATGCGTCTCGGTGCAACTACATCTTCTGAAGAAAATGTTGTGGGAAAGCGGTCAACAACACGGCTATTAACGATCTCAGATGGTTGATTATGTCGGATGTAAAATGGTGCAAGTGCTCTTTTGTTTCTAAACCAAATTATTTATCTTTTCAATTCCTTTATCAATTGCTTAACCATTTTTCTGGTTCAGAAGTTGAGTTTTGAGTATAATTGATATTGCTTATCATGATTTTATGCCCTACAAACGTAAGTCATACTAAGCGCGTGTGCTTAAGAGTGGTCGAGCTGCGGAAGCTACTTTAACCCAGGAAGCAATCTAAGGCCCACGGGTCCTTACATGAAGAGCGTCACGCATCTCTTAGAGCTTCAGAGACATTGGAGATGCTAGTGAGATATACGAGGAGTAATAAGTCCGTTGGATTTCAGACGCTGAGCTTTGGGCATGTCTTTATGCTACACGACAAACAAAAGACGTGCCCTTACACGTAGGACATGGAAGGTTTTTATAGATGCCGTATTTGATTATACGAGTATCCCATTAATTCGATTAGTCCCATTAGGCAGAATGGATGGCAGAAAAATGTATGTATTGAAATGCAACAACGAAACAGTTGCTATGTGTTGATCTGTTGGCAAAATCTCTTGTGAAAGGGGACTGTCACTTGCATTACTATACACGGCTTCCAATAAAAACGTCGCTGCTGCTTTTGTAAGACTCTAAAGAACAGTGTATTTCTGCAGACCCTCTTCTGATTTGGTTCTTTTTCACATGCCATCTGGTGCATTAACACCACATTTTCTGTTGTTTCGGGAGAGCGAAATCGGCTTTTTCTTTGCTCAGTCAGGTCTTTTCGGATACCTTTAAGGCTGATTTAGGTTGCAGCATTTTTAGAGATTGACAAAGTACAAGGACAATCCTGATGGCAATGAACTTTAGTATTTTGTAAATAATCAGCGGTGCAAGAGAAGTTTTTTACTACAGCTAATGTAAGTTGCTGTATAGACTTGTTTAGGTAGTGGTTTTTGATGGGAAATACGATCGCCTTTTGTTAAGGCTAACATTGTTTTTTGACTGAAACGCTTTATTATCCAGGATATGCAAATGTCTTTTGAGGTCTCTAGGAAGGGAAGTTTATAATCTGCCTACTGGCAATGCAACGAGGCGTTATATTTTTGAAACATGAAGATAAGAGTCGATCTCCTAGATTGTTTTGTTTTTGGAGTTTTTTTAAAAATGAAAAAAATCGAGAACCGAAGTGCTATAAAATACATGGTTAAAAAGAGGGCTGTCGCCGACTGAGATTTTTGTCAACAAGATTAGTGTGTTGGGTGATATTTGTATTATCGCGAACCCTGGCAGAATTCAAGTATGAATAGAGCAAGTGTAAAAGATGACTCTTGTTCAGGACGACCAAAAATGGCAGTTGTTCCAGAAATCAACGATAAAGTCCAGGATATGGTAATGGACGATCCCCAAACGAAAGTGTCGGAGATAGCTGAGGCATTTCAACTGAACAGGTGAGCTACATTTCGCATGAAGAATTGGATATGAGTAAGCTCTTCGCAAGATAGATGGCGGGTTTGCTCAATTCTGAATTCATTTTGGTCCACCAAAAATTCGACCAGCTGAAGTTCCAACTCATCCAGTACCCACCTTAATTGCCAGATTTTTCTCCCTCGGACTCTCAACCGTTCCCAAAACTTTCTTGGCTGGGCACCATTATTCAGCCAATACTGACTTTATAACAGCTGTAAACGACTACTTTGAATTCTTTAAGGAAAACCATTTCCAGGAAAGGATAGCTAAGCCGGAGAAAAGATGTTTTTGGAATTTAAAAAAAAAAATGTGGACATGCAAATATACTAAATTTATTTTATGTCCTAAAAGTGTAGATGTACAGGATTGCCTTCACTTGTTTGCGGCATTGCTTATTGAAAAATCAATTACACTGTCAGAAAACCAATATGTCCTTGCCAGTTTCCAACTTAACATGTTCAGTTCGAATAAATATGCTGATGATTTTCTGATCTTCCACAAACCTCGTCTCAGATTAAAGTCCTTTCCTTGACCTCAAAATATATTTTCCCATTACGAATTAATCGTACTGTAATATTGGTTTTACTTTTTCCTAATTGAAAAAGCATACGTTCCAGCTGTCGTCATAGCTCATAACACGAGCAAAGTGCTAATATCCTTAAAATCGTAGCAATTACCGGTAGACATTGCGGTATCTGGTCATTCTTTTTAATTCCCGCACAAATACAAATATACAAAAAATGCTGGGTATTGATCTGAGGGTCCGTTTAGTTGGTGCGAAGTGAAAATTCAATAACGGTAATCCCCTATAGCAACATGAAAAGGACATTTCGTTTCGTTCGTTTCATTTGGCATGGAATCGATGACAATTTAATACATTTAGCAGGCGTGTTTACACTGCCCTTGGCGTTCATAAAACCGGAGTACATTTCAGCGAATTCATTTTCTATACACTCAAGTGTAGTATGTACAATACATGTGTATGAACGTGTGGGGTTTTGTGTTTGTATGTCAGAAAATAAATGCGATATATCCGTCCATATGTATTGTAATGTGTCCCTTTTGAGGCAGGTTATGCAGCAGCATGGAACCATTAAATGGAGCATGAAACAGTAAAATTCGTTCTATATAATCCTTTCGAGCTACATACGAGTAAGTGAGTGTGGGTAAGCGTTGAAAGGATACATTGAGTTGTGCATTAATTTTTTTATTTAATTTTGTTGTTGTTGTTATGGATTACAGCGGTAATCGTAGACATACATATGTATGCAATAATTGATGGATGTTCATAAAGTGGTATCAGTTACTTAACAGTTATTCATTTTAGTGAGTACAATTTAAAAGTGATGCCCCATTCTGAATGCGTATTGCGTATGGCGCACTCTTCATTAAGAGTGTTTTGTTGGCGGAATACGAATTAATTGGAATACTGCAATTGTTGTACTCTAACCTACCCCATTTGAAAGGAATAGGGCACTTGTTGGACTACTGGGTGCATTTGGGGCTCTATCCTATCGTAAATGAATATTGCTAGTTCTGAAGTTTGTGGTTTATAAGAACAAGCAAAAGGCTACCCTGACAAGAAGTAATTGAGTGGCTTTAAATCTTGGTAACCGGAAATCGTATGTTGAAAACAGCCTCCATAACAACGCTTATTTAAAATGGCATTCCAGGTATCAGTTCTTGAGATATGGCAAATCTGCTTGAAGCACTTTGCAACTGGCTAAATATTGCTTGATTGTCTCATATTTCCGCGTACTCTTGAGTGCATGTCATAGCAAGAGTACTTAGAGACCTTAATATACAAAAATCAGTCGATCCATAGGTATAAATCCCCTTCTTCTGGAGAGGTGTTCAGTCACGATAGCTATATCTTTGCGCAAACTAACAGTACTAGTAAGAAGCATCCTTTCTGGCAAATTAGAAATCAGTTTCTATCCAGACATCAGAACTTTTGTTGGAACAAAGTGACTGGTGTGGCCAGGGCTTTGTTTTGTCTCCGACACTCTTTATTAATTTTCATTACATTCCAACATACTTGTAAACAGCATGTCTGTCTGTTGAGAAACCACCACGGTGCGACATGTAAGGTGAGGTGTTCAAATTGGCAAGAGTAATTCTTCATGCGATTTCTGGTGATGAGTTGTTGACAGACTCTGACGTTCTGTCAAATTCCTCGATGTTGTAAGCACCTTCTTGCTGACCATACTCGTATACTTAGTTTTTCCCAGTTGCACAGACTTTTGAAAGACTGTTTCTTCGGTGATCGTTTGTGTTCCGCACAATTCCTTTAATTTTTAAACTAAAAAAGTCTCATGACAGCGCGTGTCTTACACATTTTTTACATCAAAGGTCTCGGTAAAGTTGTTTCCAACTTTGAGGGAGCACCAAGCGTTCTCAGTTGTCATTCCGCAGAGATGGACAAGCTTGAAAGAGATGCCAAAACTAGACGTGGCGCTATAAGCTCGTCTCTGTTAGCGCTGTCATATGCGAACAAAAAATCGTTTAAAAGTTGGTGGTAGATAAGATCTTTAATACGCAGTTGAGGAGACTTATACCTCTTTAGTTGGCGCAGTTGAAGAGGTCTCCTTTCTTGTGAACCCGGCAAACAATACGGAGATTGCATTTGTCGGGCATACACTGCTCTAAGCAGATTCGAAAAATGAATTGGTGTATGTTCTGTAAGAAACTATTTTAAGCAGTTTTCAATACCTCATTTTTTTCTTTATATCTACAGGCTCCCCTTGCGGGTGTTTTTACTTTGACACCTTCTTTCTACCTCTTGGTAAAACTTCCTTATGTTATTTCCGGAGTAAAACCTTTCAATATCTCCGAACTCATGCTTCTGGTGTTTTTTTTTGTCTGCAACGCCGCTTTATATGCTTTTTGTTTCATTGCATATGTTTGCGTATCCTTGTACTAGGGTACATCAGTTGCGAAGTTTCCGATGGCAGGTTGGCAGCGATTCCACTGATCTTCTGTACTTGATGCCGGAGGTATAGGAGTTGTTGAGAGATTTCGGGATCCGAGTTTGGGGAAAATGTTGGAGGCCTCTTGCGATTGCACATTTTCTAAGTTATACGTTCGCGTTGTGGCGTTTGGGAAATCCGCATTCGCACCTTGCCTGCAACAAGGTGGGGATCCGAATCAGTACTGTGTGGCCGGAAATTTCGGATGTCCAAAATACTAAAGGTATCCCTTATGTCTATCGCAGAGAGCACCTGCTATCGATTGAACTAACTCCTTTAGATCTACGCTCTGCTTTGCTGGGAAGATATCCAGAAGTCTTCTCCTTAATTCAAGGTGTCAAACTTTTTATGTCGACCACGGAGGCAGTTCCATTTTAACCACATCATCTGAATATCCGGCTTTATATTTATAATCCTGTTTCGAAGATCTCTTCCCCTTTGAGAAAGTGAAACTCAAACGAGAATGTTTTCTACTTAATTTATCCTCTTAAGTTACTTCACTGATTTTGAAATCACAAAGTCGTTTCCAAGCAATTTATTCATCAATCCCTTGGCTCTTCAATCCCTTCATACGTACAGTGTGAGTGCTAGAGAAAATTTAACGCCATATAGTAGACTATCAACTAAACGAAAAGGACGATGAAAAAGGATGCCTTCCGTAGCGCTGTGTTTGCGCATCAAAGTGATGACGGTTAACCTAATCGAACTGGCAGCAAACTTAAATTGAAGTTTAATCTAAAACTAAAGTGACTCAGTTCAGAGCACCAGAAGATGGAATCCTTCCCCTATCATTGAAGTGGTTGAAGCAAGCACTGACTTTGGACACAGCTCTTCATCGAATTTGAATAACTTCATAGCTTGCCAGACATCCTTGCTCATATGACGATACTCTGCGAGGATATAGAAACGTTGTCTACACTACTACCCTCTACCTTTCGCCGTCGTTGTATCCAAACAAATCGAAGACCAAAGGAGAGAGTTGGTAGTTCTTTCGTTTAAAACAACAAAGTTTGAGTATAAGAGCTGTTCTTTAAGCTTCAGCTTCTTCATTCTCCTTTGCATTGATTATCCTGTATTCGATTTATTTATTTTTTTTTCTCTTCTTTCTTTATTTTTGGCACAAGGGTGGACTTGCCAAGGCTCAGCTACCTTCAAACAACAACAAACACAATTTGTGAAGTTTATTTTCCCGCTAAATATTCTATTTTGCGCCTCAACGAACTTTGCAAACTGAAATTGGCGAGAATCGACGCAAAACAGGCAGAAAAGAACCAAAATAAAAAGTTATTGATTACTTCTCGCTTTCTGTTTGATTTTTAGTTTTTTTTTTTATTTATCCTGATTCGGAAACGGAGTAAGGGGTGTAGAGCTGTGGTTTTGATTGTATTTTCCTTCTTTTTTACACGTTATGATGGGAAAGAATGTCTACAAATAAAATATTGATATTGGGCGCAATGATTGTACGAGTATATTCGAATTTATACTGATGTACGGTATACGGAAGGATAACTCATGCGGTAGGGCGTAATTTCGCTGAAAACCAGTAACAAGAAGTCAACTTTATTGAACACGCGCCACTCATAAATGTCACGAGTGAGGTTAATTGAAAAATAATAAATCCCTAGGGCACGGATAGAGTTTTGATGCGTCCTTTCAACTTTCACTGATGTACTACAAACTGAATGAAAATATCTTTAAACAGTAATTGACAGATAGGGACATTGATTTGAGTTTGCCTTTGGATTCATAACTTTACAACTCAGAGAGATTGGTTTAAGATCGGATTAATGTTTCAACAACTACGAATTTGTTGATTTTTGTTTTTATCTCTATTGAACTGTTAATTGTCGGTAATGGCGTACTAAATGGGGAAGAAATACACTCTGTCACAATTGGAACTCAGCCATTCAAATGGCCCGCCTCAATGAGTTCTTAAAAACATTTTCATCCTGTATTGGTCAGCTACAATACTGATTTGTTTGTTTGTTTAAAATTTTGTGTTGTGAGTGGAATTTCTTATTCGAACGCGGAGATCCTGTACTGTCGAGAACAAGAGAATTTGAGGGTACTGAGCATTCAAAGGGGTCCGGATATTGTTGAAAACTTGCCTCATCCGAGACAAGGATTTGCTCAATTTTCTTTTCGATATTGGTTGTGTTCATTCGGAATTTCTTATGGTGGCTCAAACAGTGAATAAAAAATATTACCTAAGCCTTATTAAGGGAGAGTTTTAAAACTCAAGTTACCACTTCGTCAAGACATTAAATGGAGCCTAAATTGATAGAGATAAAATAAGGTGATGGACTTGAGGGTAATAACAACTAAGCCTTAATATTAGAAAGACCCTTCTATATATACTCGTACTTTGGGAACCTGTCTATTTTAAAATGGATCCCACAATTGCCTTTGAAAATTTTTTTACAATCTTGCAAAAATATATGAAAAGCTGCTATAGTGAATCTTTACATATTTCCAATAGAAAAAGACACATAAAGCCATGGATGACAAATGCCCTTTTTAGACAAATATCGCAGAAAAAATACTACGCAGTCAAGGTCAGCAAGTCAGCGGGAAACAGAAGCAGAACATGCAAATAATGAAGATGAGGTCTGAATATCTGACCCTGTAAGCATCTACTGAAGTCTCTGAACAACTAAAGCTTGTTTTGATATCCAACTGCCGCCGTAAATGCACCCTGTCTACCAACATTATCGGAGATACTCTTCAAGCAAGTAGTTTTGTATATTGTATAATCCCATTAGTCGTGGTGAATTCTCCAAACTCATAATGTCCTTAAAAAATAAAGACTCATGCACAAGTGATGGTATAACAAGCATCTTGTTAAAAAAACGTTGCTTGGCAAGTAGTTGACGTGATGAGTTATTTGTTTAACCTTAGTATTTCATATGGTTTTTTTCCTAAATCCCTGAAATGTGCTTAAGTAATTCCACTATTTAAAAAAGGGGACCTATATCTCTTCTACCAACTGTTGCAAAACTGTTTGAGAAAATGTTTAAAGTCAGAATGTTAAAATTTTTAGCACGTAATGATTTCTTCTCCGTTAACCAGTTTGGTTTTAGATTTGGTTTATCCACAGAGGACGCCATTCTTAGAACATGAAGGACTAAGTAGAAATCAATTTACAATGGCTTTATTCATAGATATGACCAAAGCCTTTGACAAGATTGATCACATGGTAGTGTAGTAATTTATATAATGTTGGTTTCAGAAGATCAATTTATATGTGGCTCAAAACATACCTGAACGAAAGAGTGCAAGGGGTTAGATTAAACGACATTTTCAGTTAGACACGTGTTCTAAAAAATGGTGTCCCACAGGGTTCGGTGCTTGGACCTTTTCTATTTTTAATCTACATATATTCGATTTTTAAACAACAATTAAATGGGCATTCATTTATAGTTTTTGAATGCGTTGCCATAATTTGGGAGGACTTATAACTATACCTTGCTATTCATAAGCAAATTATAAGTGAAAAAACAAAATAAATTTAGTTGAAGCTATCTGGCAATTATTTATTTGACCTTAATCTGTATTTTCATACACCTAACTGCAAGAATTACGGGCTACCAGTGCATACTTGTGGTATTTAAAATTACAAAGGTAACAACTCGTGCTCTGAAAAGTGCTTTTAAATTGACTCCGTTAGTAAATTTAAATACCTTGGGGTTTTGATAGACCACATTGTGAATTGGAAGGATTATATTCAGCCATTTTAATCCCACGTGAATCTAGTTGCTCGTGAGCTTTATCTCATTAAACCTTACTGGTCCAATACAGTTCTATGTAAGGTCTACTATGGTCTTGCACACTTGAAGTTGCTATACGGTTTGAACTGCATAGAAACATTTAGCTCCCTTACTCTCCAGTGCAAATCGTAATAGTCATAGTTAGGCCTTATTCAAAAGGCTTGGGATATTACCATTGAAGTATTTGCACATCCATAAAGTACTAATGGAATTTTTTAAGGAAAGTCGTAACATTCCAAGCAGACACAATCAGATTTACAATTTACGAGTAAACGGCATGGCTTTAGTTAATACACAAATTTCACATACAACATCCGAATAACAACTAATTATAATGGTTACATAAAAAAAAGTTAAAAAGTGGTTATTTAGTATTGATATGGCTAACATTGAATTGCTTTAAAGTTACACAAAATAAACACAAAAATATGTATGTATTTTCTTCTTGTAATTAGCTTATTATTCTTGAATTCTTGCTTTGAAATATTCTGAATTAAAAAAAAACCCCACATCCTTATTGCTTATTGAACTGCATTTATTGAAATGTCGCTCAACACAAATTTTGAAAAAATTTTCATTAAATTATATAACGACTACTATATTCATTCATTCACTATATTATAAATCATTATGAAATTGTTAATCTTAAGATAAAAATATATGAAATATATGAATATGAAATGAATAAAAATAAATAAATGAAATAAAATAAAATTAGTACATTGAATTTATGCTTTAAAAAATTAAAGGTTCCTTTGCAGGGATGGATATGTGAAATGAATTTAATTTTCATCTCATTTATCATGGCTGTAGATTTTTATAAAATATTGTAACTCATTTCATTAGATTGCTAGTTGTTCGTACATTGAGAAGAAATATGTTCCATGATGTAATGTCTGTCACATTATTACTCATACATATAGTGTATAATGCAACTTCCGCCAAAATTATTCAAATCTTATAAATGCATTTAATCAAATTTTTGAAATATAAATCAAAGATAGGAAAAATGTTTGTGATGAATTTCCTGAATGTGAATACAACCCTGATCCTCCTTTCCATTGATTATCGTGTTTTGGTCGAAGGGTGGACTTGGCAGCAGAAATTCTCATACTGACGTGGTACAATCTAAATGGGAAAAAGTTCTGCGTCTTTCAAGTTACATAAGATTTGGCTTGACAAAGACTTTATGTAAGCATTTCTTCGGGATTTTTCTGAAAGGAAGATGCTTTTATAGACAACAAATAAACATATTTCTTTATTTTCGTCCGCATTTTTTGCGAATAGATGCCAGTCTTCACTCAAATACGATCCAGCTTGTACAGGAAATAGATCCACAATGGCTTACGATGAAAGCTCATTGAATAGCTTGAATTCAACACTTAGTTTTAATGAAGAATAGGGAATAGTAATTGTTTGTCCGATCCTCAAGGAAGAAGACCCTGTGAACTGCACCAGTCATCTTAAAATCGCATTCAAGATCTTATCTTCCGTATTGTGTGAACACCTGAAGCCGTTCGTCAACAGCCTGATAAGTCCATATCAGGGCAGGAAAATCAACCATCGTCCAAATATTCACACTACGGCAGATCTTAGAGAAGACCCATGAGCTTCAGGTCGATACACACCACCTATTCATCGATTTAAAGGTCGCGTATGACAGCATCTATAGAGATGAGTTATACAAAGCAATATCTAGTTTTAGCATCCCTGCCAAACTCGTCCATCTGTGCAGGATAACTATGGAGAATGCATGCTGCTCCATCAAGGTCGGTAAACATCTCAACGATACCTTTGATTTCAAAAAAAGATTTGGACAGGGAAATGCGCTGTCATGCGATTTCTTCAACAGCATACTTGAAAGAATAGTGCAAAACTCACGCGCGAACGCAATAGGCACAATCTATCAAAAGTTCGTCCAATTACTCACATACGCCGATGGTATTGACAAAGAATAGTGTGATGTCAGTGGCGCTTTTGCAAGTATTAACCCATTAACGCCGAGGTGATCAGAATTTTTACTAACTTTTCAACGTATTTATTTATAATGTAATCGGACCAGAGAAATAATGCAATACGCATTATTACGCGAAATTTGAGGCTCTTTCAGAATCTGAGCTCGAAATTTCGATTAGACACTGAGAAAAAAGGTATGGTCGATTGAAACGTGAAAAACGTGAAAATTTTCGAAAAAAAATTTTCACAATGATACCCCAAAGGTATCAACTTTTTACTATGATCAGAGGTGATCACGGCACTCGAACATTAAGAGGAATTTTTTCAGAAAATTTCATCAACGCGTTTTTTCAAAATGGCGGCGAGAATTCAAAAATTTTATAAAAATCTTAGTCTATCGTTTTCTGAAAAAACTATAAACTTTAGAAAAAATTGTTGAGAAGAAATATGTCTTTAAATTAGACAAAGAACACTCTCAAATTTTTCCAGAATTTTTGGAGACATCACTATCCGAATAATCTGATTCATACTCTGCATGCGATGAAGCTGAAGATTTTGAACGATTTCGTGACATAACAAATGTATTGAAAAAGTGAAAACCAATATTTTTATTATATGCCCTACTTATAATTCATGTACAAATTGTATAGAACATATGTGTCCATGCACAAGTGAAAGGATGTACGAGTTTGTTCGTGAATTTTGTAGTGGTAGATAGAAACAAAATTTTATGTACAAATTCATCTTAATGTTCGAGTGCCATAATCACCTCTGATCATAGTAAAAAGTTGATACCTTTGCGGTATCATTGTGAAAAAAAATGCGAAAAAAAATTTTTTTCGACAATTTCATTTGGATGATATGACGTTCCAACAGGATGAAACCAATTGGCCATAAAATCATTGACTTACTGAGGAGGTTCAATGACAACATTATATCCTGCAATCGATGTGAGAAATAGACGGTGGTGATCGTGTTGATCGTGTTGATAGTGGTGATCGTTCGATTTGACGACGATTTGACACCGACTACTTCTGTTGGGCTATGTTGACCTCAGAAACCAATATTCAGCCCGTTATTTGATAGGTAAAGCCCTAAATGATCGAAAGAGTGGACCAGTAGGATATGCGATCGCTTCCCCCAATAGCATGTCCATCTTGTCTTATGTTTTCCAAAATTCCAGTGCATGTTGACCGATAACCACTTCCTTTTCAATGTTAAATAGTGCAGCCCATGGTATAAATATCCATCGGAAGGAGACTCATGATTGCGCCTTAGGCAGAGTCCGATATCTTAGAGAAAACTCTGATGTAGGAAAACGGAACGATCTTTTGTCTGCAGCAGCAATGTATGTTCAAAACACGATCGATGCATTGGATATAATTTGTTTCAATACAGCCATATGGATCCAATGGATCAAAGACTTTCCCAGAGGTTTTCGACAAGAGGTGTTTACTTTAAAGAAGTTTTTTATCCAGTATGTTATCTTGATACTTATCTTCACTGAAGAAACAGATGCTGATACCTTCCAGCACCAGTCAGGTTTCTGCTTCTCGTAAGGAAAACAACATCAGCTGTGAGTGGATGAAAGCCCATTATTATTGCGTCAATCGTCGATCACGACTAGGGCTACCTGGGCTACGCATGACCCCGCAGACAGTACAGGTTCATTCTCTGAATTAACCCAAACAATATCAGAACAGAGTTAAACTGTAAGTAGATCAATATGTGTCATAACAGTGGCGAAGAGACGCCGTCTTTTGGGCATCCCCTGTCTATCCCCGTCAGCACATTTTCGAAACACTCCACATTCTCAATCAAGGATTTCTTTTCCAATAAAGTAATGATTCCTCTACTCCGTGTTGTCTGGAAAAGTACACATGTCGTCAGAAGTTGCGTTATGAAAAGCACCGTCAATGTCGATGGATGACCTTGCACACTTATTTCTGTCCAATAGATTTTTAAAGTGCAGTCTGCTACTACCTCCTTGACCTTATCCATCACCATAATCGATGAAAGATTCCAGTTATGACGCGTTGTTATTCTTAGATTACCTCCATCTTCGGTAATAGGTGTTGTCCGATTTTCGAAGCAAATATTTACTGATTGTCAGCACTGTTGATAAGCAAGTCAGGCGATATTATGAAATCCAGGAGATGGTTGCATTCGGAACTTCACCAAAAAGGATTCTGGGCCTTACAATCGCAAAGTTAATGAGTCCTGACTTTATGGAATCAAGGGTTTGGTAACTACCTTTGGTTTTGGCGAATGATGAGGAAAACCTGATGCAATCACGGATTTGTGGCATTCTAAGTTTGTTTTGTAGTTTACATATTCGTATGTCTAGTTGTGAAAATGCCCAACCATACACAAAGATGTGAATTCGAAATAGAAAGATATGTTTTTGGCCTTCCACGTCGCTTGTTTTATGCATAGTGATGTAAAACAGCTTAATTATCTGAAAAGACAGATATGTTTTTCAACACCCTTTCTTTCTGTATACCTAGATACTAATTAATGCCCCAAGAACTAACTTTTAATAAGAAGAAGTTTAACAATCTTTTTGAATAAGGACGGTAATAGGATATTCGATTCATTTATAAAGGCTTAATCATCTCCACAGAATCGACTCGTATTCCAGATCATTGCTTTTCCGAAAATCGTTTAAGTAATTGTACGTATTGAAGCGATTAGATTGCCCCAAATAAAAATCAATCGACTGTAACTCGTTAGAAAAAAAAATTCAATTACCAGAACAACAATGTTCCAAAATGTCTCACATTCAATGCCATTGAGTGCGTCAACTTCTGCTTTAACATATACTCGTCGAGTATAGGAGGAAATTGTCCTCCTGTATCCTTTCTACTGGTTTGACTTGAAAATCTATATCTCAATTATATGCCAGCTATGTACATGCCTGAGAAAATAAAAATTAATGAAACATTTAATGCATTGCATAAGCGCTTTCAGTAAAAAAAAAAAAACAAATGGAGAAGAGCCGCAACGGGAGATTGACAGGATTTCAATCTGAAACATTTTCCCGCTCCACGTTTTTCGATGAATGCCCACAAAAAGAACAGACAACATTCAAGCTGCGAATGCCAGTCAAGTACAAAATCGACAGCACTTTCAACATTTACGGATACAATTGTCAAGTATCGGTAGTGGGATGATGGAATAATGGAGGTTTTTACCATCCCCAAAACAAGAACCACCACTACCACCCCCTAAGGGGCTACATGACACATTTACTGTCGCACTGTTGTGTTGTCGTCTGTCGCCTGTAAAGGTATCCCGTAAAAATATCATTTTATTGCCTGGAAATTGATTATGTGGAAGTGAATTCCCCCGAGGGGTTAAGATGACAGTGGTGTTGAGGTGGTTCCTGGTGGTACTAGCATTTTCACTTCACTATATCGTCCTGGTGAACTTGATGATGTGTTTTGCCATTTTGTTAGATATGTTTTTATTTTTATTTTTTTTTATTTTCTTTGTCGTTGTTTTGTATTGGTGGTGTTAGTAAGCTTGCTTTGATATTTGTTTTATCGTCCTTTGGTCCTTTTGTCTTAGCTGGGGCAATGATGAGCATGAAATGGGCGACAAAGTAACGATGACAATGCTAGGAGCCGAAGATATAAACCCAGACGAGTCCAAAGGATGAGGAGGGATATTATCCTGAAATTTTATTTTCTGCGACAAATGGACCATGAAGGTGAAAATCTAAATTGCACTGAGAACTACTAAAGTTGTACTTACGACGGATTACGAATGTGTGTAAGTCTGTGAGATGAGGGTAACAATAGTGATGTTTTTTTTTGAAGAAGCACAACTTGAGATTACATTGTGCGCAGTGGTTTGTCGTTTGGGTTTCTATGGTTTGGAAGGGAAGCGATAGCGTGTGTTTAAAAGGAGATTTATTATTTTTATGAAACAATCTGAGCTTTCACGATAATGAATTACTCTTGATATACAAACGTGTAGAGGATAAGAACATGTTATTGCTGTATATAAGTGTAAAAAGTAGCTACTTGGATTGTGGTTTTTTTTTTAAATATCTTTGAAACTATTTTTGTGAATTGAACAAATATAACTCAATAAAATGGGAATTTCTTATTACATAAAACACTTTTTTCATATAAGGTTTATAAAAATAACATAAAGAAAAACAGTAAATAAATAAAGAACTTAACCAACAAAAATCTATAAATTGGCGTCCGAGCAGTGACCGCTAATAACTACTGAAGTAGGGATCTGCGCACTGATTGATCGGGAAGCTGTTAACTCTCCTATGACTTTGATAACTTGGATCAGTTTATGCATGGATATTTGGAGGTTCCAAGATCATGAAACACTTAATAAAGTCGGTAAAATTCCGATAGACGTAAAGCATGCCTTCAGTGTTCTAGACATACAAACGGATCGCCACCTTGTCGTGCCAAGCTGCGAATATGGATTTTCCAAGCACCACAACAAAGAGGAACAACTGTCAGAAGGTAAAGGTGTTACGTAGAAAAGCTGCAATCGCAGGAGACCGCCGTAAATTTTCCCGAACGCGTATACCGAAATCTCCCAATAACTCTAATCACTATCAATACTCTATGAACAACTCCGAAACTGACCTGCGCTGCTTGGATGAAGAATGCCGACAACCACAAGCAGCTAAATAAGAAGCATATAAAGTGGCACTGCAGTTATGCCCGTGATCTTTATGAGCAGAACTAGCTGTTGCCCGCGACTTCGTCTGCGTGAATATCAGTTATCGCGGTTGGATGAATAATATAACTATGTCGTTCTTTGAGGTTTAAGTAGCAGTAGCTTAGCCGTGAAACCGCTATAACATAGTTGTGTACCGCGGTTTCACCCTGTTGAAAAACCAACAAAAAATTAAACTATACCTATCGTTGAATCCGTCGCGGGGAACGATCCGCTAATAGTAAACAATTTGCATCATTCAATCCGCAGACTTGAACCATCCACATGTCGGTAACGTGAAGCAGTTTAAGGCATTAGTCTGTGCAATAAAGGATAATCCTGACATTGCTAAAAATAACTCCAAAAGACCGCCAGAGGATATAGGGGAATTTTGCAGGAGTCTCCAAATTAAATTAAACACTTTAGGTCCTCCATGTAAGGAGGTTATCGAATGGAAGAAGGTAATTGACGCAGAATTTTCTTTTCATCATTTAATACACAAAATGTATTGTTTCAGGTTTGGAGCGACCATAAATCCCACCTGAAAAAAAAACTGGCCTCAAATCAAAAAGAATTGAAGGTTACAGGTGGTGGACCAAATGTAACTTTACCTTTCACTCCCTAAGAAGGAAGAGGTTATAAATTTGGTTCAACTGACTGAGTCAGTTGAAGGAGTAGAAGGGGCAAGGAGTTTTGGAGTGCCTACCTAAGTAAGTGAGGAGCTTCCTTCTCCGAAACGACTGCGGTTAAGTCAAAATGAGGAGGTTGATGCTACTCAAATCAATGAATTCGAAATGTTTAAAGAAATTAAAAGAAAAACTGCCAGTCAACTCCCACAAGCGGATCTTCTTTCAAAGCAAATATCCATACAGGAAAATCTATATAAGGAGGTAGTTAGGCCTTGGAGAGCCAGAAAGAAAATGCTGTGTTATTTAAATGTTATGTTATTTTATTTTTTAGGACTGTAATGCATCGTCTTCGCACCCATTAAGCACCTAAACCGATTTTTAAGGATACCAGTTGTCCTTTCGACAATATTTCGACCTCTGCTGTGGTGCTTATTAAATCTGCTTTCAGGAGAATTTGGTTGTACCGATCTGAAAGGTGTCAAAGGCCATGGTTGCAGAGGATATCCTGCATCACCTACAATACAAATTAATCAAAAATAACTAATTTTAGAAGTTGATTTTATCTAGAAATCTGGTATTTCTGTCCCCGTTTTGATACAGAGAATGAAAATACATACTGACATCGGTGTTGTTCCATATGAAAGAATCGTGATTTGATCCTGGATACTTTGCATCAACACATCTTATTAATTGTTTATTGTCACAAATTTGTAAAAAAGAGTTTAAAGAAAAAAATAAATGAAATAAAGTAAGAAAAACTCACCAGCAAGATGTTCAAACTATAAAATCCTTTTCTGTTATAATAGAGATGAGAATTTTCCGAAGGCTTCTTTATAGCAATGTGTGTTCCATCCACACACATAATCACACCGAAAATCTGGCATTTTTCATAAAAAAAGGTTTTGCTTTCATTTTTTTCAGCTGCAGACATGTTCAAACAGGCCCAAACCATAATTTTCTCCAAAATATCCAATACTTCTACTAACACCTCCGAAAATGTTAATTGTTAATTCTGTGAATCTTCTGCAAAAAATCGTAAGCACGCCGCTAACTTATGTGTTGGCGAGATTGAGGACTTTGAGACAAGGGCCAGCTCCGATGTTAAAACATCCAATATGTAGAAAAATGCTGTTCTATTCAGCCTGAGGCATTTTATAAAGCTTTAAGTAAAAAAGCAGGAATTAGTTTAAACACAAAATTGATATATGAAATCTTACGTTGCTTCTGGCAGTTCCATAACATTTTCCGCTCTTGCCTTAAGCTGAGAACGCTTTTTTCTATCTAAAGACGATCTCTCATTAAAAAACAATGCAACGCTATTCATTTTCACACAAAATTTATTTTCTTTTCACTGAATTTAATTTTTACAAAACACATGTGTTTGAAATGAGCCGTCACAATTGAACTTCCTAATCACCAATTAGTGGTCGGTAAGGGAGAGTATACGACGGATCCCACAATAGCATTTTTTTTGTTCACGTGAATCGAATAAATGAAGTGAATTTCAGATCCGACGGATTTCGGATTCCACGGGAACAGCAATAATAAAGGAACGCTGGGTAAAAGTACTGGAGGTCTAGTATATTTTCAGTCTAATATTTTAAGTAGTATTTTTGTAGAAAGTATTTTAAAGTACTCGTACTTATGCGTAAATGATATTTTTAGTTTTTTTTCTTGCGGTAGAAGAACATACTGGTTTTCTCCGCAAACTGATCTTGCTAAAGCGACATATAGTTGCCCATGTGAAATGCAGTCTTGACGTAAATCGATTCCTACGTGTTTAGATGTTTGCCCCTGTGCTTTTTAATTATTACGGCAAACGATACCTTAAAACAATCGTGTTTCCACCATTATCTGGTGACCTACGCCTGTAAGTTGGGTAACCATCATCACCGGTTCGTGTTTCAGAAATAAAATAACATACTTACGGTACTTTTAGAACATATGTTTTCTTTCATACGCGGGTGACGCAGGATTGTGAAATCCGCAAGGACAATGTATCATATTTTTGACGATCTTATGAAGTATTGGATCTTGTTGTTTGTCAGGTATTCCAGCCGATTTTATTTCATCTATAGAAACTGGTTGTACTTTGTTTGCAATACATAATAAAATGTAGGCGGGAGGTAAACCTCTTTTTGCCATTCTACGCTGTAAACAAAGGCTTGACTTGCGTCAGTAGGTCTATCATTTTCTTTAGTTTTAAATGAAATACTCTTGAAACCAAATCATGTCTATCGTAAGAATTTTGATCGGGGGTTATAACTCATTTTTTATTTCTGGCCATTCGGAATTACAGGTGAATGTATTAAAGAGATCTGGTCTTCCAAAATTCCTAACGTACATATGCCATGGCATCTTGACTTTTTTCATTCATGTATTTCGGGGATCCTGTAAATGACGACGGCAATATAACATTCTGGCCAATATTAGAAGCGTCTATATAGCCATCATTATTCATGGCGTCTCTTAAATGAATGTATTTCTTTTAATGAAGTCAAGCCTATCAGAAATCATTTTCGCCGCCATATCAACACAATATTGGTTGAATAATCCTTTAAAATAATGTATGTTGTTAGAGTCATCTATTCTCACCATGAGTCTAGATGCATAAAACTGCATACATGATACAGTTTTAGAACTAGCAGCACTATTCTGTTGCGAAATGTTTATACAGTATCCGTCATTTTCAAGCGGAAACGATAAAGTATATTGAAGTGGGTCATAAGATCTGTGAATTTCTAAAACTCGTTGAAGTCGACCATCTCTCGCATTCAACACAATATCTCGGGGACCTTTGTCCTCGTTTAAGAACAGCTACTTTGTCTGCGCAAAAGTCGCAGTCGCTTTGCAGTATCAGACTGCCGAGAAAGCTGAGTTCTTTCCCTACGCATCTTATTGGCGAAAAAGATAAAAGAAAGAACGTAGGAAATTAATTATTTAACCAATCGTATAATTAAGAAAAAAAAACTGCTTTTGATACGTAAAGCGCAGATACCAATGTGAATCTGCGTCTGCGTCTGCTGTCGCTGTCATCGATTTTGAAGCGACTCATGCGGTTCAAGCACACACAATACAATTGATTGTCAAACATCAGCTGGGGAATAAATTGGCGAATTTACTTCACAAACATGGTTACTGAAAAAGTTGTATTTCTACTTAATGTTGTTGCTGTTATAAAGTTTTGCTTTTTAGCATCAAAATTGCTAAGCAAAAAACAGACACGTGTGGTGGATACGATTGTTATATCAACAACGATATCAAAGTGGTTATTTCGAAACCACTTCTTTCTCATATTTTTGTAATGCAGATTTGTCAAATTACACAATATTTCCTTTTCTCTCATTGCCTCAATTAATTTTTCCGTAGATATTCATTGTGTACTTTCTTCGGGCTCTACAAGACAAATGTGAAGGACATTCAAAAAAGTTTATCTACTTCATAACCACACAACCACTTTTTTCGTTTTGTTTATTTTAAATTTGCAAAAAATATGGCACATTCACGATACTAAAGTATCTTTTCCCTATCTTGCGTTACATATCCAAAAAAACATTCAATTTATCATCTCTTAACAAATAAAATTGAACACATGAAAGACAATAAAAAAATAAACTTTCAAATTTCCTTTATGCTAAATTATTAAGTTCCGCCAACACGTAAAAAAAAACAATAAACGTCAAATTTGAATTGTTTCAAAAAGTTTAATTCGATTCCACTTGAGCAGCAGACGCAGATGCACATCGTGGGCACTCTTATGGGTTCCCATATAAGTTAACAGTTTGACAGCTCTCCAATTCGGAAGCAGACGCAGATTCACATTGTGTTCTTCGCTTAAATCAGAAAAAAATATATCGAAGGAATTACTGTAAAATGACTACAAAATCAAATTTCGTAAAAAATGCAAGGCAATTGTATATAAGAATCTATTAACATAGATAAGAAGTAATTGAAAAAAATGAGATATTTGATTTTGTAAGGGGATTGCTCCCAACTTACAAAAGAAAAAATCAAATTGAATTAAACAATGGTGCAGGAAACCGTACACAAAATTCTCTATAATAAATAATAAGCAGTTTAGATTATTGAGTCCACAACGAGCCCATAATTTTTGGTAATCATATATTTATTCTGAAACATTTTAACATCTCTGGTGCACAAAGTGACTGTGAATTATAAATGAATTCAAATATTCAAAAAAACTCCTTCGCAAATAATGCATTAATTTTGAAGAAGTTTGATAACCGTAAAAAGGTTATAGTGAGTCAATTTTAAAAGATAGACATATGCTGTTGCGGACTTTTCAAGGGGAACGGAAGCCCTCAAAAAGGAATAAGTTTTCCCGTTTTTGCAACATTTTTCATTGATGCTTCGCTCCTATTGGTCGCAGCGTGATGGTATGAAGCTTAAAGCCTTTCTCGATAATTGAACTATACAATACAAAAATAATTTTTCAATTCAAACCAGTAGTTCCTGAGATTAGCACGTTCAACCAAACAAACTCTTCAGCTTCAAAATATTAGTATAGATTGATGGGGATTTAATCGGCTTCTCCAGGAAAAAAGAGCGATCGAAGATATCGGTCTAATAGACAGTACTTACAGAGATTAGTTTTATAAAGCCATTTCCAGCTCTGGCAACTTTGCCAAGCTCGTGCGTCTGTGCAGAAAGGCGATTGAGAAAGTTTGTTGGTCCATCAAAGTCAGCAACAAATTACAATATACTAGAATATGCGCCAGTATAATCGAGGCAACAAAGCGGGCTGTCATCGTTGCGTTCATTATTGTTAAAATATAAGCTACCAAAATGTGTTCAGCGGTATATAAGGCGGGAGCTATGTTTATGCTGTCAACAATAAGTAAAATACAATGTCGACGAATTGGGCAGAGCACCACAGCTTACTTACTTTAGGTGTCGCTACAGTTCGGGGTGGACCTGGGCCTCAGTCAACAAGCTTCTCCAGCCAGCTCGATCCCTGGCTAGCTGTCTCCAGTTTCGCACGCTAAGTTGGCTGAGGTCCTCTTCCACTTGCGTGCGCCACCTGAGTCTTGGCCTTCCTCTACTGCGCTGTCCCTCGGGGACGGATTCGAAGACTTTTCGGACCGGAGCATTCGTGTCCATGCGCTCTACATGACCCAGCCATCTCAGTCTTTGGATCTTCACTCTTCTGGCTAGGTCCATGTCGCTGTACAGTCCATACAGTTCGTCGTTGTATCTCCTCCTCCACTCACCGTCAATGCAGACGGGACCGAAGACACCCTCATCCATTTTTGATAATGTCCATGCCTCTGCGCCATAGAGCAGGACCGGGATTATTAAAGTCTTATAAAGGGTGACTTTTGTTGTCCGAGAGAGGGCTTTGCTACTCAATTGCCTTCTTAACCCAAAGAAACAGCGGT
This sequence comes from Volucella inflata, assembly GCA_928272305.1. Taxonomy (NCBI): domain Eukaryota; kingdom Metazoa; phylum Arthropoda; class Insecta; order Diptera; family Syrphidae; genus Volucella; species Volucella inflata. The sequence goes on from OV743719.1 coordinate 72,404,244, forward strand.
TGGCAAGAGTTATTCTTCGCTTGATCTCAGCGCTGTTATCGTTGTCTGTATTTATAGCCGAGCCTAGGTAGACAAAGTCCTTAACTACCTCAAAGTTATATCTGTCGAGGGTGACGTTCTGTCCGAGACGTCGGTGTTGGTTGTCCTTTTTGCTTCACAGCATATACTTGGTCTTGCCTTCATTGACCGCTAAACCCATTTTCGCCGCTTCCGTCTCAATACTCGCGAAAGCGCCACTGACATCACGCTGCTTTGTCCCGATTATGTCAATATCGTCGGTGTATGCGAGTAGTTGGACGGACTTTTGAAAGATAGTGCCTCTTGTGTTTGCTCGTGAGTTTTGCACTATTCTTTCAAACAGCGGTTGGCAAGAGTTATTCTTCGCTTGATCTCAGCGCTGTTATCGTTGTCTGTATTTATAGCCGAGCCTAGGTAGACAAAGTCCTTAACTAACTCAAAGTTATATCTGTCGAGGGTGACGTTCTGTCCGAGACGTCGGTGTTGGCTGTCCTTTTTGCTTCACAGCATATACTTGGTCTTGCCCTCATTGACCGCTAAACCCATTTTTTAACCCATACGATGTTAAAAAAATGACAGCGCATCGCCTTGTCTAAATCCTTTCTGGACATCAAAGGTCTCAGTGAGATCTTTACCGACCTTGATGGAGCAGCGTGCAGCACCACAGCTGGCAGCTATAATTTTATAAGAAGAATTACTCCTGCCAGCCACTGTTTCCTTCGGCTAAGAAGGCAATTAAATGGTGGGGCCTTATCCTGAAAATCTAAGGAGACTACATAAAAGACATAAATCATCCCAGTTCAACTTTTTAGCGCTGAAGCATGGACTTTATCGAAGGCGGATGAAGATATATTCAGTAGTTCCAAAAAACAAAGTTCGATCTCGTTTGTGTTGACGGGCTTTGGAGGAGAAGATTCAATGACTATCGAGCTGTACATAGTAGGAAAATTACGCATCTGTCACCTGAAAGAGCTGGGACATGTAGAACAAATGACTAGCAATGGTTCGGGCCGTAGACTCTTCGAACCTAACCCAGGGGGACAGCGAATCAGAAGCAGACCTTATCCTAAGTGGTGCACAGAAGTTGAGGTTGAAGATCGGTTGGAGGCTTAACACCGGTTTAACTGGAGAGGTTTGTTAGTTGAGAGTAGTCAGTTTCGCCCCAAAATATAGCAGCACGTAACCGTTGCAAGTAAATAACCGTTATAGCTCTTTCGACGTCAGAGCCTTGGTAAAGCGAAAGAGGTATCTAAGAAAACAAGTACGATATTGAAATCTTAAAAGAAAGGCTGAAGGGGATTTTTCTGGGCTACTTGTACTTATACAAAACACTCGTGGCGGCTTTGGGGAGGACCAATGCAGTTTTTGACAAAAAGGTTTCAAGCATTCACACAATATGGCCGACAAAGTGTGGTGCCCGATATGAGTTATGGTCAACAAGTTTCAATCATAATGCAATGTCTTTTCTCACTTACCGGCTCACTAGTAACTCCTTGGAACTGCATCTGTCTTCTTTTTTTCTAAAACAGAAAAGCTTTAACGAAAACGGAAGGCTCTAGATGCGATAAGATTAAAGTTAAACCCACTTTGAGCCAACAAGGTCGTGAAATGTGCTATAGGTAGCCGCTAATGGGTTATGGGGTTTAAAGCGTGTTTAAGGGAAGAAGACTTACAGAATCACACAATATCAGATTTTCTATGTCTATATGATGTTTACCTATATATACAATTAATTCCAACTAGGGGAAGTCAAGCAAAAATAAAAATGGGTACTTGGCCTGGTTTCTCCCTACTGCGGTTGCTTCCACCTCTTAGTTGTGTTCAGTTAGCGAAAGTGAGGAGGATTAAACATTCCACCACAATCATTTGTTCATTGTTACTCGTATCGTCTGTTCTTGGGGGAAATCTCTTATTTCTGTTTCTTGATTCCTACAACATACACCTCCTCATGGGGATGTGTTGAGTTGTTGTTCTTAAACTACTCGAGGTTTGTTTTTGATTTAAACTTGTTTTGTTTTAATAAGGTTTCTATGTCTTTTGAGGCAACATCCTGTCTGAACTTCTAGCTATTAATTACACCGGTTCAGCTGCCAAAGCAAGGGTCCTCACTTACAAAGTTTATTTTTTGTGAATCCACCCAATCACCCACAATGTTCGTTTTGTCCATCCGGTCGTTGTTTGTCCTTGAAACTAAATATAATAATTAGTGGTTATTGTTACAGTTTTAATCGGCATACAGCTTGCAGGCAACACTAATTTATGAAACATTCCTAAGCATTGCCAATTTCTGTGTAAGCGTGAGAATAGCCTGAATAGCGTGGTTGCAATAAACGTTCTATTGAAAATCGGCATGAGTTGTGACTTATTTGAAAACAATTGATAAGGCCACGATCCTCTTAAAGTTGGGAAATAAGTTTATTTCGATTTTCATTGGATAAATAACTTGGTAACTGATGAGATCTAACAAACAGTTAGTGGGTCATTTGCAAAAAGAATAAATAAGGTCGGTACCAACAGCCATCCCTGAGGTAACACTGCAGACCAAACGTTTGGGGCGTACCTATGCAATTGACTTTATTTAGGGTAATTACGGGAGAGATGCCGCGCTTTTTTAAAAATCTATGTAATTTTTTTATAAAAGTAAAACAAACTCTAATTTTCAAAAAAAAATTAAAGATGGATTTATTTTCTACCATAATAAATAAATTAAATAAGGAAATAAAACTTTTTTCAAAACTATTAATAGAAAAATAAAATATGTTAGGTGTGCCATCTCTCCCAATATCAGAGAGAGCGATGCCGCATGTTAATTCAATTTAATTCTGGTGTCCACTATGTTTCTTCGCTCTTCAGACGTGACTGCAATCTGTACAGAGGGAGGATTCTGTTTTTTTTTTTTGTAGCGTGTGCAGTTTTCATGTAGCCATTTGCTACATAAAAAAAATAATTTTCCAAACATTCGGCACAAACATTAGGATTCTCAGCCCGCTCAATCTTCCTCTTTGAAGCCTTTTTTTCTGGTTGGGTTTTCGGAGACTTGGCGTTCTTCGTTTTTTCAATTGAACACGATGACCTCTGCTTTCTGCCTTCGTCTTGAAAAAATCAGCGCTGCAATTTTTGGTAGTGGTAAATTTTTTTGAAGGAGTCTTGTTGGCATAGGCTTGAAACATGATGAGGTGTGCGTTTCATTTTAAGAGTGATAATAGGTGTGCGATGTATTGCTGGTCCTTGGAATAACTAGTTCCAAGTTCGAGGTATTACTGGTGTTTTGCACTGCAGGTTCCAAGGCCGATTCAGGATATAAAGTCATCGTTTCTGAAGGAAGAAATATTGATTGGTGAACTTCAACTGCAGTCTAGTCTGATATGCTCAAGAAGTGGTCTGGAGTAGCTTAATGATTAGAGGGGTAGATTCCTGAGGGCCTGAATCCTAAAGCTCCATTTCCAATGGACGCTGCCTTTCCCATGCATCGTCTCAAAATGCGGCATTTTATCAAAAAAAAAGTGCGGCATGTATCCCTGTAGTTAGGGAGAGATGCCAGTCGTTCATAGACCTCCGTGAGGAATCAACGTGTTTCGGCTACTCGTAAAAGTAATTAAAAAAAAAAAAAAATAGTGATTTTTACATAGACAATTAGAGTCGGTACTGACGAGTGTTTCGGTAGCCCAGGTGGTAGTGCCGTCGAACAAGTAAATCAGGGGTCGTGGGTTCGATTCCCGAAAAGTGGTAGTAAAGTTTTTTGTTTTTTAAATTAAAATAGAAAAAAGTCAAAAGAATAAAAAAGTGCTATCGGACGATGAGCAAAGAGGAGCGGTCCGCTATTCCAATAGCGGGACCGGCAGATGACGTAATGTCATCTGATGATCAAGCCGTAATATCGGCCTATCCAGAGGCAATGACCAAACGGAGGAGGAAAGTAAAAACAACTCCTAACCTGGTGAAGCGCCCTTCCCTTTCAACGTCTACCGAAAAGCTGCCCGGTAGAGTGAGGGAAGAGGTGCCAACAACATCGGCAAGGGCAGCAAAACAAAATCAAAAAAGGGAAGTTGCAGACAATGACGACTTTCCATATGTGTCAGACGGCGGAGAAGGTCACTATATGGGAGGTGACAATACGTTCGCATCGCTCGCAGCCTCGGAGTCAGAAGACGAAGAGGATGAAGTCAATGCTCTCAACAACAGCATTAAAGAGCTGCAGCAAAGAGTTCTTGCCATTAAAGAAAAACAAATGGCAAGAAGGGAGAGAGATAGCCAGCCTGCCCCACAGCAGCAGCAAGATGTCGAACAGACAAGGCCACGGGAGCAACAACAAAGCCAAAATAAAAAGCAGCAGCCTACGACGGAGCCAAAAAAAAATATACAAAAAAATAAAAACCAACAACAACATCAGCAGCAGCAGAAACAACAACAACAGCAGCAAGAGAAACGACAACAGCAACAACAGCAGCAGCAGAAACAACAACAACAGCAACAAAAACCGCAGAAGCAGCAGAAACAAAGGGTTCCACCCATAAATACGTTCAAGATGGAACTCAAAGACACGATTGAGTTATGTAAGTCGGCCATTGGCTCAAACTTTTTTGTTAAGAGACTTAGTGTAGATAGACATGCGATCCACTGTAATACAGTGGAGCGCTATCATAAAATTAAAAACCTGTTAAAGGATTCGACGACGGAGTTCTTCTCCTTCACCCCGAAGGGGGAAAAGCTGCAAACTATGCTGCTGAGGGGGTTAGAACCGTCTACTGATCCAGAGGAGCTCTTAAAGCTGCTCAAAGAGAAGGAGTGCGACGGTCTCAAATTCGTGGGAGTTAAGCCGTTCGTCACAGCCAGAGCCAAAAGGGAGAAACGGAAGCTACCGTTCTTCCTGGTGCAGCTCAGTCCCGAAAGCCGTCTGGATAGTCTAAGGAGTATCAATGTCCTAGACTACCAGGTGGTTCACTGGGAAAAAGTAAAAAGGCACGAAAACATTTTGCAATGTGTTCGCTGCCAAAGGTTCGGGCACGCCGCGTCGAACTGCGAAATGCAGCCTCGATGCGTTAAGTGCGGTAAGAACCACAAGTCTGAAGAATGCGCTCTAGGTAGGGATGGAGCGTCAGAAAAAAGCCAACTCTCTTGTGTTTTATGTAAGAACACGGGACACACCGCAAACTATCGGGGTTGTCCTAAATTCCAATACATAAAAAGAGTAAATCTGGCTCGACAGCAAAAGGTGGAAGTTAAGCGTCCACCTGTTCTACCACAAACACCAGCCGTTACTCCCCAGGTTACCTACGCCCAAATGGCGGCAGGTAGGGGAAATACGGCACAGCAAGCGAAGGTTGCTTCTCAGGCCCCAGCGCCTGGAGCACCGGAACCGGCAAATGACATGATAGCTATCTTGCTCTCTATCCAGGGGCAGATGGCTCAGCTGCAACGTCAAATTACCGAGCAAGCTACGCGGGTAGATCAAATATACGCGCTGCTGCCGAGCCTAACGCACCTCCAGTCGTAATGGGTACGTATATGGCGGAGCAAACCCTGAAGGTCCTTGCAGTGAATGTTAATTCACTGATTAGGATTGAGCGAAGAGCCACACTTTTTGAGTTGCTTAAAGACCAAGCCCCTGATGTGCTTTTGGTTAGCGAAACTAAGCTAACCAAAAGACACAAAATGAGGCACAGGAGGTATAAAATCATGCGAAGAAATCGACCCAACTCCATACAAGGAGGAGGCGTTGCAATCTTCGTAAGAAAAGGTATACGTTTTAAAAGAATATACAGTCGTGTAGTACGTAGGTTTCAGGTGCTAGAAGCATGCATCATGTATATCCCTCTCCGTAGTGGAAAGCGGTTATACATGGTGTCAGTTTATGCATCTAAGGCTACTCAATCCACCCTATTCATCTCAGAGCTCGAGACACTTTTTCGATTTCTGAGACTGGAATTGGAGGAAAACTACTTCATTATCGGCGGAGATTTCAACGCCAAACATAGCGATTGGGGAAATAATACACCAAACACTAGAGGGAACCTGCTATTCAATTGGTGGGGTCAGCACAGTGTGATGTATCGACTCGGCCTAAAGGCGACGGATAGTCCGTCGTTTCCTAGACACGGCTCCTATTTGGATCTCCTGTTGTTCGACACACGAATACAACTGACAGGTACGAACCAACAAACTGTAAACTGTCTTCGCACTTTTGTGTATGACAGTGACCATTGCGGTCTTAGTACCGAAATAACCGTTCCGAACGAAAATGCGGAATTGGATGAGTATGTTCAAAGGCATTCCTACAACTATAGTAGAGTGCGTTGGACACACTTCTCCAGGACACTGACTAGAGCGCTCTCCTCGAATTCGCTCTACCCACCGTCCAACAGAAATCTGTCAAACGAGGAGATTGACAGGTATTTAAAACTAATGGACGAGACAATTAAACGGACTATGGACAAAACGATACCTCAGTATCAATACACTGACAACGAAGACTTGTTCCGCAATTCAACTATAGACGCACTGCACCGACATAAAAGTAGACTACTCTCAAGACTGAAGACCTTGTACAGACAGTTTACTGACATACACAACCCGGAGATTTTGACATTAAAGTCGTCGATCAAAAACCTCCAAACATTAATAAAAGAAAATTACAGGGCTTCTGTAAGTTTGTATTGGAACAACAAAATTCAGGCTGTAAACACCAGCAACCCGAATATGTTCCCGCAAATAAATAAAATATTTCGGAGGAAAGATCAAAACGACCTTTCATGTCTAAAAATCGCCCGAACGACTGACAACGAACGCATACTCTCAACAGCAGGCATAGATCTAAATGAGGCTGTTGATGATGACAACTTCTTTGTGATCGAGGATCCGCAGGAGAAGGTCGAGGCTATGGAAGCGACTTTCCAGGAAGTGTACAAGACAAATGACATCATTGGTCCCAACCACGACCTGGAAAATCGAGTCCTTGTGCACAATTTCTACCTTCGAAATGAAATAGCGAACTGGCGAATCGAGAACTCGGGTTTCACCCAGTTCAGTGACGAGAATATGGCAAATAATGTCATCGCCAATGGAAGGGAGCAACCCCCGTTCATTTCGAAGGAAGAGCTTCAAACGATCTTCGACACAATTAGAAGTAAGAAATCAGTGGGAACCGATGGAATACCGAACATTGTGCTTCGACATCTCCCACTAGAAGCGGTGGACATTTATACCACCCTGTTTAACAATGCAATGAATAATGCACATTATCCAGCGCACTGGAAAACTGCGGTGGTACATCCCATCCCCAAAAGGGATAAAGACACCTCCAATCCGGCGAATCTCCGGTCGATCAGTCTCCTTCCAAATATCAGTAAAGTTTTCGAAAAAGTTATCAATAGAGTCCTGACAAAGTGGGTTGAGGACAGAAATATAGTTCCGGATAATCAATTCGGTTTCAAGGCGGGGCATGATGTTATTCATGCCGCGTCTAAACTGGTTTCTGATGTCCAATGGAACAAAGCCAAGAAACAGTGCACGGGTGCCTGCCTGATTGACTTGGAGAAGGCTTTCGACACTGTATGGTTAGAGGGACTCTTCTACAAGTTGGACAGACTGGGTATTAGTAAACCACTGCTGTATATTCTTTTCAATATGCTCACAGATAGACAGTTCATCGTGAAAAATGGCGATGTGACTTCTACTGGTACATTCAACATTAAAAACGGTCTGCAACAAGGTGCGGCCAATTCGCCAATCCTATTCAACATTTACACAAGTGATCTGATAGGTTCACTTCACCATGCCATAGCTTACGCAGACGACTTAATCGCGTACAGATCAGGTCCAAAGATTGAGGTTATAAACATTCTTTTGCAACGTGACTTCGATAAAATTAAGCAATATTGCGACGACTGGAAGTTGAAGATAAACTTTCAGAAGTCGGAAACCATTCTGTTTAGGACGCCTTTGTCTGGGGCCTCTGCGGATACCAGAAAGAATTGGCGAAAGTTTCAGATCGTGGACAACACGGGCAGCCACTTGTTTGTCGAAATGTAGTCAGATACCTTGGGATCTGGCTAGATCAATATCTGTATTTTAACAAACATATAGATGTTGCTCTGGCCAGAGCCAGAGGTGCTTTTGCCCTTACTAAGAGACTGTTTTATAGCAGACAACTCGATGCGAGGGTAAAGGTGATCTGCTACATGGCCCTTATTCGGCCTATGCTTACATTTGGTTGTCCCGTGTGGTTCAACGTGAGAGCAAGTCTTTTGGAAAAGATTCGGGTGTTTGAGAGGGCTTGCCTTAGGGCTTGTCTTCGCTTGTACAGAACACCAGAGTCTGAGTACATAAAATTCTATCCTAATGAGGTCTTGTACAATAGGGCGAACCTAATACGAGTGGACAATTGTGTTATTAAGTTGACTCGAAGGCACATTGCAAGAGCAATGACCTCGTCGAACAACTTGATCTCCGGAGCTTACTACCCTAATTATTTGTATCATGAGAGAGTTCGCTTTGACGGCTTTATTCCTCCAGAAGCGTTCCTCTACCTCGATAAACAAGGTCTGATCCAGGATAGATTTGCGGTGCCGTTAATCTTCCACGTCGCTCGAACAGCTGCGGACAGGCGACTCAACTACGACAGAGACGTCGCACACGGCAGTGCAGAGCGTCTCCGGTTTAGTAGGGCGGTAGGGAGTCGCGACATGAGGGATGTTGCTCGGCAGCACCAACAATTTTGGTGGCTTGCAGAAGAAGGGGAAGCTCCGTTGTCGAATTCCTCCAATCCTTGATAGCTTCGTTAGGGAGCAGAGTGGGTCTGCCTATTTTTAGACATGGCCGGCTTACATAGGTTTAGGTAGGGTTAAGGTAGTTTTAAGAGTAAAAATTATAAAAACTTTAAAAAAAAAGAATAAAAAAAAAAAAAAATTATAAAAACTGAGAAAAAAAGAATAAAAAAAAAATAAAAAAAAAATAATAAAAACTTAGAGATGGGTACCCTTCCAGTAGTTTTTCTTAAATAAAAAAAAATACTATACAATACAATAAGATAGGTTAAGTAGGCTAAGTAGATAATTTAGATTAAGATTTATTTTTAAGTATTTTTTAAGTTTTATCTTAAGATTAAATATAAAAAGAAAAGTCCGTATACTAAGTTTTTTTTTTAATAAAATAAATTTTCTTAGTTTTAGCTTTAATTAATGTAAAAATTTAAATATGTATTAAGGATCGTCGAAAGACATTTAGACTAAGAATTATGTTTAACCTAGAGTGCCTGCATGGGGCCAGTAAGTTACAATAAGATAGTTTTAAGTTATTTAAGCTAATTTTTAAGCGTTTTTTGTATAGCTTGTAAGAATTTCTGAATTTCAAAAATAAAAATGCACTTAAAATGAAAATGAAAATTAGGGAGAGATGCCGCACCACGTTTCATAACTAACAAAAGACGAGTATAAAAATCAAAGCATCCACTTCTTTTAACACTAATTAATGGCAAAAATACTTACACTTGAGAAATTACGCGACAACCTGCTTCTGGATCGCCAAGTAGCAACATACTAAAAAATTTCCATAGCTTAAAGGGGTATTTTTTTTTTCGTACGTTTTTGTTTGAATACCTAACGTACTAAAAGCAAAACAACATTTTTTCCGCTGATGACTAGACGTATGAGTTTGGTAAGGTGCGGCATCTATCCCGACGCGGCATCTCTCCTGCAATTACCCTATGTACATACGAGTAGATTGAATTTTATGAATTAGATTAAAATTGTTTGCCTTAAATTTCTACTTGAAGCTTGCACAACACACTTCGATAACAAAAGTCGGATTTAACTGCCACGTTTTTGAACAGTTGGTGTTTTATTTGTAAATATGTGAAAACTTGCTTTTGTGGTGTGTTTAGATTTTTATGATTATCCAATTTTATAACTTCGGGTTATTAATTAAGCACATGTTTACGACTCCTTACATACAAAGAGTTGTCAAGTCCTAAAATTTATCGACCTGTATTGTAAGGCTCTTACATAAAAGCCACACTTTGAAGTCATAAGAATTATTTAGAGATTCTTCATGGGTTGAGTTGTTTACTCGTTAAAAATGGGAAAAGTCGTAGAATAAACAATCAAAAAACGATCTATAATCATTACCCTTCTTAAAGAAGGTAAATCGCAGCGGGAAGCTGCTTCGCAATTGAAGGTATTGTGCCGCACAAATAAAAACAAACGAAAAAGCAAAAGAAACAAACAAAAGTAAAGAAGAAAAATAGATTACCGGTGGTAGGTAGGGACTAAACGATTCTAGTGGTGTGCAAGGTTGTGGTAAAATTAGTAAAGAAATAATTTATTTAAAAAAGGACTGTTGATATGTTTGTTGTAACCACAATCTGTTTTTATCAATTTAGGAATTCAATTTTATTTTAATTGGAAAAATAAGATAGAAGCTGAATACAGACTGAGAAGGAAAGTTGCTTATTACCTAAAAAAAAAAAAAAAAAAAAAAACATGCCGAAGTGGGTGCGATCGAAAGGTGACACGAAGAATTCCTGATAAAGAGAGCTTGTAGTACTATTCTCTAATGCACAAAATAATCTGCAGATTAAAATTGACCGGTAAAGCTAAGAGAACAACAATTCACAGGATCTTGGTGGGCAATTCACATCACCAAAACACGAAATATAGGTCATGTTGTGTGAGGTGTGGCACCGTCTTGTTGAAACCACATGTCTTCCACATCCCTGTTTTCGACATGAGCCTTATAAAATTCAGATAACTTTTGAATATAGCGATGAGAATTGACGGTGACGGTAACACTATCCTCATTTTCGAAGAAGACCAAATGACATACCGTACAGTGACTTTTTGTAGATTCAATGATCTTTTAGCTACATGTGGATCTTCACTTCTCTGAATATGACAATATTGTATCCACCGAGTAAAAACTGTGTACACATCGCTAAAGAAAATGTTGTGTGAAATTGGTCATCCATACGGTGATGTTCAAGCACCAAATCGGCTTATGTTTTACGCATTCCGTAGTCAGATGGCTGCAATTCATGAGTGAGTTTAACTTTTTAAGAATATACGAGGGCGGGTCAATAAGTCCGTGACTTTTTGAGTTTCTGACCTCTTTACTGAAACAGCAACACTGCTCCTGTCAACAGGCATCTGTCAGTTGACTCCTGTCAAAATTTAAACTTGCTGCGTCAGTTAGTTTGTGTTTGACAGCTATTTTTATCAGACTACTCACTAATTTGAGGAGAAAATGGAAAAAAGTGAATTTCGTGTGCTTATTAAGCATTATTTCTTGCGAAAAAAAACCATTACCGAGACCAAGGCTAAGCTTAATAAATACTATGGGGACTCTGCACCATCGATTTCAATGGTAAAAAAGTGGTTTACTGAATTTCGTTGTGGCCGTACAAGCACTGAAGATGCCGAACGTCCTGGACGCCCAGTTGAGGTCTCTACATCCGAAACAATCGAAAAAATTCACGATATGGTGTTGGCCGACCGAAGATTGAAAGTGCGAGAGATTGTGGAAGCCGTAGGGATCTCGCATGGCTCAGTGGTTTCAATTTTGAATGATCACTTGGGCATGAGAAAGCTCTTCGCAAGATGCGTGCCGCGTTTGCTCACAGTCGACCACAAACGCAATCGTGTAACAACTTCACAGGAAGGTTTGGCGTTGTTTAATCGCAATATGGAGGAGTTTTTGCGCCGTTTTGTAACCGTGGACGAAACATGGATCCATCACAACACACCAGAGAACAAACAACAGTCAAAACAGTGGGTTTCTAAGGGTGAATCGGCGCCAAAGAAGGCCAAGGTGGGTTTGTCAGCCAATAAAGTTATGGCGACTGTTTTTTGGGATGCACGCGGGATAATCCACATTGACTACCTTCAAAAGGGAAGAACAATCAATGGGGAATATTATGCCAACTTATTGGACCGATTCAATGACGATTTGAAAAAAAACGACCTCATTTGGCCAAGAAAAAAGTTCTTTTCCACCAAGACAATGCAAGGGTGCACACATGTGCAGTTGCCATGGCAAAAATCCATGAATTGGGCTATGAATTGCTCCCTCATCCACCCTATTCTCCAGATTTGGCTCCGAGCGACTACTTCTTGATCCCAAACCTGAAGAAATGGCTTGGTGGAAAAAGATTTGACTCCAATGATGAAGTCATCTCGCAAACAAAGGCCTATTTTGAGGACCTCGACAAATCATTTTTTTTGGAAGGGAAAAAAATATTGGAGAAGCGTTGGACAAAGTGTATAGAGCTCAAGGGAGACTACGTTGAAAAAAAAAATTATTTTTTTATCAAAAAATCTGTGTTTTAATCCAAAAGTCACAGACTTATTGACCCGCCCTCGTAGATGCAAATCCCAATATACGCCATAATGTACCGGAGAACAGTCCTAAATGGTGAGTTCGCCGTGAACTCGAAAGATTTGGATCTTCTCCAACACTTTCACTAATAGGAGCTATATTTGCTGTAGAACAGAGACTATATCGGTCCTGAACACAAGTCAAGGCTTGTTAATTAAATCTGAAACAAAGAAAATATGCAGAAATCTTACAAATCATGAAATGACCAATACAATCAGAGGATTTAAGTTGCATAGAGCCATTGCTGTTGTCGGCGGCCAAAGCAGCGTCTATTTGAATGCGGATTGGTTGTTGGAGGCTTAGCCAAAAAAGTCTCTAGTGTCCGGCATTTGAAGGAGCGCCTCATAGCAATCCGTATTAAGGCTAAATTTGACTTATTTGAAACCAAAGGCAGCTTCTTCGAGCTCTTGAACAGGACCTACGAGCGATGCCTTAGCAAACTTGTAAAAGAGAGCATCTTTCGAAGTACTATACTGTCGGAAGACATAGCCTGCACAATACCATATCCGATAACGGATTCACTTTGCGGCGGGGCAAAACTTGTCGTAGCTACCACGCGGTTCCTCCATCTTGATATTCACAAGGAGAGTTGGAGAACTCCTGATCAATCATCCGTCCACCCAATTGACCACATTGCGATCGACGCATTGTATCCTCCAGTATTATGGATGTCCAAACGTTCCGAGTAGCCAACATCGACTCGGACCATTACTCTGCTATAGCCAAGGTACCTTTGCCGATATCCCGAACAACGCCAAGACAAGCTAATATTGTGAGGCATTTCGACGCCAGGCGGATACAGTCGCAATAGATCACCAAATCATTTTCCGATCGAGTCTTTCTTAATGTCTAAAGAGGTCCACTGCCGCGAGCATTAAGCTTCAAAGACCAGTGGCAACACCGCCAAAAAGCCATCATGGATACCGCTATCGATGTGCTGGGTTTTACTCGACCACCGCAACGAAACTTCTGGTTTGAGAATGAATGCCAGCACGCACATGCAGCTAAGCAAGACGCATACAAAGTGGCTCTATATAGAAATAATAGAACTGCTCACGAGCTCTATTAGCAGAAGAGGAGAGACGAACACCGGTTTCTCAGGGGAACGGAAAAGAGCATGAAAAGCGCGCGGTCGAGGAAATTAAGAAACGCTACTCCACGGATGAGATTCAGAAGTTTTACCAAAAGGTACAAAAAAACATGCCACGGCCACAAGCCCCGTACCGAAGACTGAAGAGACGAACAAGGGAACATCATAGTAGAGTTGCAGTCGATGCTGAGGATTTGGAAAGATCATTTCTGTAGACTGTATTACGGCGATGACAAACCAAATACCGCTGTCAGGCAGAAGAGACCTTTCATCCTGGATGATGTAGACCAACAATTCCGTCTGGCCGACCTGGATAAAATAAAGATAGCAATGTCCAAGCTGCCGGAGTCGATGGCCTGTCTGCCGAGCTCTTCAAAGTGGCAGGTGATGACTTGGTAAAGAGCATACCCCAACTCATCTGCAAAATATGGTCGGACGAGAGTATGCCCGGTGAATGCAACCTCAGCATTGTTTGTTGGATTTTCAAGAAAGAAGACTCTCTGAACTGCGCCAACTACCGAGACATCAGTCTTCTTAACATCGCATATAAGATCTTATCTGCCGTATTGTGTGAACGCCTGAAGCCGTTCGTCAACAACCTGATAGGTCCATATCAGTGTGGCTCCAGGCCAGGAAAGTCCACCACCGACCAAATATTCACACCACGGCAGATCTTAGAGAAGACCCATGAGCTTCTTCAGATCGATACACACCACCTATTCATCGATTTTGAGGCCGCGTATGACAGCATCTATAGAGACGAGCTATACAGAGTAATGTCTAATGTAATGTCAGTCATCTTTGGAAGGTGACGCTGAAGAATGCACGCTGCTCCATCAAGGTAGGTAAAGACCTCACCGAGACCTCTAATGTCAAAAAAGGATTAAGATAAGGCGATGCGATCTCATGCAACTTCTTCAACATCAATCATGAGAGAATAGCAAACTGAGTAAGGGAACTTGGTTGTTTTAAGAGGAAAAATCTCTAATCAATTTCGGTCCCGTCTGTAAAGACGTTTAGCAACGACGAACAAGCAAATCAACTTAGCCAAAAGGAAACAAGTCCAACAACTGAGATGGCTAGGTCATGTAGAGTGGATGACACCAGTGCTGCGGTCCGAAATGTCTTCGAATCCGTCCTTGAAGGACGGCGCGGTAGAGAGACCGAAAACCTCGTTGAGTGAGGAAAAGTTATCAACAGCATTCCCATTCAGTGCCGTCTTCTTCGTCTTGATTTTGCTTTGGACTGAGGGAAAATTACAGTTTCAAAATCAGAATATTGATCGATATTAGTGGCTATAAACTCCACCGAACTATTTTCCTTTCCGTTGCTATTGATAAATTGTGGTTGCGCCTTTACACTCATTTTCTTGGATTGTTAGTTTGGATCGCGCCTTCTTCTCTTTTTTGAAACAATCCTCGTGTATTGAATAGAGTTAGAAATACCGCGGAGTCATATTTTCATGTTTGTGCTTATTGACAAGGAACTGAGTTAGACTGATATGAGGCGATTCTAGGACTACCTAGGAAAAGTTGTTGCTTATTACATTGAGAGTATGGAATGCTTGGTCCTGTATTACTATGTTAAAAATAATTAAGATTCTACTCGTAACATATCAAACAGTCTAAATACTGTCTAAAGTACACGGCTTCCCATCTTGGGGTGTGTATCTCCCAGATATTATTAAAATAATAAACGATCTGCTTCGATTTTATATCTTGCAAAGAGTACAGTTCTCATCCTCTATCAAATAACCCACACTCTGATTAAAGAAACATATTCAGCAAAATTATCTCTGCAAGTTTTGTTTCTCCCATTTTTGTTGATTGTCACGTAACCTTACAAAATACATCATCTGGTTAATTATCACCCCAGGTACCTTCCCATCTTTGCGTGTGTCACTCTTATTAATTATTAGTTACGTCGGCAATCTGGCGTGCTTTGTGTAAATGCTAAATTCTCAAATCACCCTCAACCCTCAACCAAACGCCAGTCAACCCCATGGTAAGTAATTACGCAATTAAACCAACTGTTTGGCGGCATGTAACTTGTTAAACTCATACAACCTTTTGCAAATTCTTGGCCCACTTTCAACCCCTAAGACTTCAAAAATTGAAACATAATTCTGAAAGTTTATCTGCCAGCCTGAAAGGCAAAAAGGAGTCGAATTGTGAGATGCTATCATACTCTTAGCGAGCCTTTATGTGAAATGGAAATTTTATTGTAATCGATAAAGTTGCAGATACTTTAGTATGGCGCGTAATATCCCCATCATTATTCAATAAAATAGGCAAATAGGTTGCGCCGAGTAGGGAGTTGGATAAGGAAAAAAAATAAAAAATCTAAAATAGCGAAAATACTGGCAGAACTGAAAATGCCAGAGAAATGAAAACCCCGAGCGTATAAACTTTGTTAGCTAATAAAATTCTCAGAGTAAATTTCAAAGTCATGAGTTGGTAGCACAGCTATGGCCCATCATGGTATCATGGTATCATGATGTAGGCGGTGTTAATAGCGGAGTTGTAAAAGTAAAATATTTTCGCCAGGGGCCAGGCGGCAGGAGGGTACTTCGGTTTTAAGGAACGCTAAAGCGTGCTGCATTTGCCCAAAGGAAGTCATAGTAATCGAAATGAAAAGAGTTATGACTTGGGAGAGCGATTTATGGTGGTAAAGTTATTATCTAGTGATGTCTTAGATTATAGTTATGCCAACTGAGTGAGAAACCCTTGGTTTGATGAAATTTATTTGTCTGGAGATAGATTTTATTAGTCTTTTGGTTTCTTTTGTTTTATTTGACTGCCTTGTTAATGATTACCTGCTGTGTCTTGTAAGAATTAATTACTTCGAATAATTGGAGATGGTTAGTTGAATTTGGAGGCTAACACGATATATGAACTTGAATGTGAAAATACTTAAAAAAGATTAACACGCCTATGACACATTCGATAATGAATTCATTTGTTTCCAAGTTATGCCTCGAATCGTTTTTTTTTTTATTATTTCCTGGAATTTGGGTGGTGCTACTCCCCTAGAAGAAACTTCATTTGAACCAACAATTTTCTAAATTTAAGACTTCTTACTCTAACCGTCTTCAACTGCGCTCACAAAATTAGCTAATCTTGACCGCTCTGTAAATCTAGCGAAATTCAAAAATTTAAAGACATTTCGCGCTCAAAGGCTAGTGTCTATTTGCTCAGCATGTCGGAGCGAATGAATTTTAAGCCATCTGACCACGTCAAATTTGCAGTTCATCCCACAAAGTTCGTTATTATGTGTTCTTCTCAAAATTCCTTTTATGATGATGGAGCCGAAAAGCACTGTAAGAACTTTTTTCCCAGAGCATCCAAGGACATTTCATCTACTAGTTTAGATAGTACCTGCATACCTGTAGGGTCGGCACAATACAGGTCTTCTAGCATACTTTTTGCTTTCTTGGCAGTCAGCGACTTTTTCTACAATAATTTCCTTTTATTTTGCTTAAAAATGACTGTTGGAAAAGGACCAACCCACTAAGGCCTGTTGGCCTGTTGTGATGCCGTCAAGAAACCATTTTGAACTCTTGACAAAACGTGGGGACTTTTGACGTCTGTATTGCTTAGATCGCTCAAGTCATTGTTGAAGAAGGCTCCTAAGTGGAGTTTTCTTTTTTGGGAGAGAGCTGGACGTGTACAAAGAAGGTGGTGATTGTCTCGTTTTTTTCTTCGTGAGCTTCTGCGGAAGTCGTTTGTAAACTTGTCAAGCATTCTTGCATATTTACCTAAGAGACAGTGTCCAGTGATGACACCTATGATGGCGCTGAGATGTGTTCTGTTTAAAAGGATTAAACTCGTAGAGCGATGCAGTTTTGGCCGTCCACCTCAGGTTTGTTCTTCTATTAGCATCCAGCCTTAGCTCTTGTTTGCGATACGTATACCGGTGTAACCTTTTCCAGGTGGAATGGGTATAGTGGTTCTAATTATGGCAAATTTGTGGGCTCAGTTCTCTGCACCCATCAAAGGTGAATGTTGAACTGCTCTGCCATCTCAAAATGAGATGATTGGCAGTCTAAAACTGTCTTTGAGTAACAGAATACGAGTCAAAGGATTTGATAGCCGGCTTGACTGTTGGAAAAGATGCGATATAAAATTTTTCTTCAGCCAGGACAGGGCTTTCTTAATTGCCATCATTTCCGATTGGAACATGCTACAGTGACTAGGAAGGCAGAAAGAGAGGCTTATGTAAGGCTTAACAGCGAAAACACTACCACCAACCGCACCACTGTCAGTCTTTGAACCGTCATGTCCGTATAAAAGTGGATTGGTTCGTAGTCCATGAAGGCATTCTCCTCCCACAAGTATCTGAATCGGAAGTTTTTGTAAAAAAAACCAATGTTTGGGGATGGTGAAGTCGAGGTTCTCTAATAGGATTGCTTGTGTGTTAAGAATATCTGCATTTCTCATCAGCGAAGTGGCTTTAGGGTTAAACAAAATCACAATTCATTTAAAATTGTAGTCTTCGTGGGTATCTACAGATTTGCCTTTATTTGAAATTACCATTTAGCTCAAGCACACAAAGTATTTCATCACCCAAAGTCATAGTTTGTGAATTGAACTGTGAATTTTACAAATTGCCTTTAAGTATGATGTCGAAGATTCAAATGACTGCGCGGCACTTTATGGTACCGATTTGCAGTTTCTTCTAAGATATACACCTAAAGCTACAATGAGAGGTAACCGTTAAATAGTTGGAAAAGGTGTTTAAGCGCTCTTTCCACTTGTGGTTAAAATCTGGAACGCACTGTGGAACGACCACAATTTTGTGCATACTTTTTCCAATTTAATCGCTGCTCCTCTAAATGATTCGACAGTAGGGGCCAATAGGAGTCCCGGGAAGAAAGTTGAAAGCAGTTCGATTGTTGCCCACGACGTTTAACAGTCTGCAGAGGTAACCTTTCTAATAGTTTTAGCACCGACAGTGACTGTTTTTAACATAGAGGCTCGTACTGTTTTCTTTGCTTATACAGGGTTTTCCAATAAGCACTTGACAACTTTTTTTTTTTAAATAAAACGCAAACAATTTAAGCTATTTCAAAAACTTTATTATCGACTTGAAGTACAATCAAAACATTTATGAATGGAACTCGACTTCGTTCATATGGCCACCGCGGGCACGTTTGCAGCGGTCCGTTGGATCCGATTTTCAACGACTCGGCCACACATTTCGGCCGAAATGGCCGTTATTTCGCGTTCAATGTTGGCTCTGAGCTCTTCCAACGTCGTCAGCTTGTTGGCATAAACCAATGACTTAACGAAGCCCCACAGAAAATAGTCAAGCGGCGTTAAATCGCACGAACGAGGCGGCCAATCGACTGGCCCATTTCTTGAGATAACACGCTCACCATACTTACTTTTCAATAAATCGATTGTAACGTGTGCTATGTGGCTTGTGGAACCATCCTTTTGAGTCAGCTTGATCTTATATGCGTGTAAACCAATATCCTTATGCAAAATACGCCATAATGTGGTCTGAGCGATGCCCAATTTGAGAACGCCGTGGAATTGACTGATTTGGATCGTTTGCTACGGACGCCTGAACGGCAGCGATATTTTCGACACTTTGACCAATCCGTTGTCTCACTGACACGACAACATCACACAACGAATATGCAGACTCGAATTTCTGCACTAAACTTGTTATTGCCTGTCTACTAGGGCGAAAATTACGAATTAACGCTCTTAAAGTTGCAGTCACCGACTCCGAATTTCGTTAGAAAATTTTTATAATTTGCAGACGTTGCTCGTTCGTGTACTTTACTATGATGAAAATGTTGAGTTTACTGAATAGATTGACAGTGACAGTTTGATTATTAGTGAAAGAGTGCGTTCATCAAGTTGTCAAGTCCCTATTGGAATTCATCAGCAGTTCTCATTCATCTTTCTAACTCCGAGTGTAACTTAATACATCGGATGCGGGGTCCGTAATGTTTTTTTTTACAATTTCGCCACTGTTTTTTTTTTGCATTTTATCAGGACTTTTTAAAACACTGTTGGAAAGACCATCGCAAAAGTTTCTAGCAGCCTAGCAGCCAGTCATTTCATAATAATTCGTCGGTATTGATGATTTTCTATTAACTGACTGCTACATTCTGAAGGATAATTTGCTGATGATGAATTCGCTTCAAAGCCCGCTTTCGTGCTCTATGTTATTTTAAAGAACGCCACAGCTTTCCATCATATTTCTGGTCCAATATTTTTATTTTTATTTTTGTATTTCCTGGGCTCATTAACAATAAGTTTAGCCACATCCGAACCTGTTATTGGTCTACTTCGTATAGTATTTTAAGATGGCTATATCCAACAGAAAAGAGGCCTGATTTTGTGCTGCTTAAAACTCGTCCGTCAGCTTCTTTGTTTCGAAAAAGGCCCATTTGACTTTACCTCCGATTAAGTGGAAGAAGCTCATGTAGTTGATAGTTAAACAATTAGCTCAGGAGATGGGGACACATGTGCCCTTCTAAACCCTCCAAAACGCTTCTTTTGTTTGTACACACTCTGCCGTCTTATTGTCTGATGCATCGGTGAGTGATGCTCAAAGTAGAGTATAAAGTAGTACAAGTTGTGCAGAAAATTTTTTGCTAAACTGATCATCATTTCATGTACACTGAGATATTTTAAAATTCTCGAGCATAAGTTTTGGTATCATTTCTTGATATCTTCATGTCTATATATGAATAACAAAACTCGAATTTATCGATGAACATCTGCAATAATTTCACGATGATTCTCTCACAAAACATTTTAAAATTAAGGAACCCGAATGGTGTAACTATCGCCGGGTTTTTGGGATCTAATCACGACAATCATTGCGATCTGATCTGGCACGGCTCCTGATTATGTAGATCGATATCCGAAAACACTCTATGATGAAGAGTAGAGTGGCATATGTTTTAGAAAGCACCGCCAATATACTGAGAATTGACCGTACATCTAGGAATATCCGGCAGTATGCCAGCGAGTGTGGCCGATGGATTTATTTATGAATATCGACCACAACAAAACACGAGACGAGAGTCGGCTTAGTTCTAAATTAATTGAAACAGTGAGTCATTCTTTGTAATCGTGTCTCTTCTGTCTTAAATCACCCTTAACGGTTTAAACACATACTAATGGATTACGATGCCGATAGCTTAAGACATCATTCTTTAGTTTGTTGCTTTGATCGAATTTAGTCACAAATTTGCGTTCTTTTGTTCAATGATACAGTTCTCCATCCTCTTATTTTCCATTCCCATGGTCCTCCCAGATGGTGATGATTGACACTTTAGTAGACTTAGACTCGTTAAAAGTTTGGCTGGCTGCACATGTCCTGATTAAGTCTGAAAATTTCATGTGCGAATCTGAACGTTGTTGTACTTTTATCATTTTGCATGCTTACCAAAATGAATCTTTTACTTATTGAATGAATCCCAGGCTGTTGAGAACTTTGTATTTCGCCGGCCTGACTACTATTGAAAAATTATTATTGCCTTCTGCTTCAAATACCTTAAACTAGCATAAAAAGGTAAGTTACCTGCTCTGTAAATTGTTGACGCTGTTGGTTCTGACATTTGTCGTGAGTAGTCCTTCCGAGATTCCGGCATTACTATGACAAAAGCATTAGACAGGAAGGTAAAAGCAAATTATACAATTGATATGTAGTCATAGTAACAGCACTATACAGAGCCTTTACTTTTCACAAATCAGTTTCTTCTTGGTCTTCAATAATTTTGAAATTGCTTTAAAAATTAAATTGTTCACCTAACTGGTGAAATCCACTTTCTTTGCATATACTTAAGAACTTTTCACATACTTACCTCGAACGCATATCGATTTTTGATTGAACAAAGCCTGCTCAACAAGCTCAGTACTCATCTACGTGGTCTGCATTCCTGAAAATCGAATTCTACTTATAGTAAAGTTGGACAAACTTTTACCTTACATACGAGTATTTAAACATACGTTCAGGTAAGCTTTCGATGCACTAATGGAATGACTGACAAAACTAAGACAAAAAGTTCCGCAATTTTATCGAGGGTATCGGATTCCAATTGCTTCGTAATGGGACTGAATTCGAATTGCCATCATACTAGGGAAACAATTCTAAACTATTTATTTTGAATCCATTTGGTTAGGAAACTGTTACAAAACTTTTGATACTGATTCGAAACTTGATGACAATTGAATTGAATTTTTTCCTCAGGTAATAAGGACTGAAAGTTTCATCTTTGGAAAAACTCTACTTGAAGGTGGTAGAGAGTAGTATTTTTCTCGTGCATATTGAAGATTCAAGAGGTACTTAGGTTACTTACCTGTGGGATTTCTATTGTCATTGAAATTTTTATATCGAACTTAGTAGTTTATGCTTTGCAACTGTAGAATTTACCAGCCCCCTGTGTTGTGAGGTTGACTAAATTTGCTTTGTTTTGACGAACTAGAGATGGAGCTTCTCAGAAGTTATCGATAGAACAGGTCGCAAAGGGTTACTTTTGATGATAAATCGTCTGTACTGACAATAAAATGGTCTACCTCAAGGATCCATTCTCAGTACTACTTTATGATGCAAATTCATTAAACACTTTTTGCCTCTGTAACAACAACATTCACCTATACTTGACCTGTAACAGATTTGGTAACAGATTCTGTTTTAAAATCGCATGAAGTTTTTGTTTTTGTTAAATACTCGTACATATGTGAATGGATTGTTGCCTGATCATCCAAAGTCCAAACCTCTCTTTACATCTGCAAGCAAACTTAGCCTTAACCTTTCATTAAACTACTTACGATACAACCTAGGGTGGACCAAGCTCTCAGCTTAGCTAGCAACTTACAATTTCACACAAGTTAGTTGTCGTAGAACCTTCGCTGCTGTGGTTTTCCTCGGTAATAGATTCGAAAACCAGATATCTCTTCTACCTACGCCGATGTACGTAAAGTGATAAATCTTAAATCCGCCAATCTTTCGAATATCTGTTTTTAATAAAGCGCTTGACATTCCACAAATAAAAAGGCGATTGGCAAGAGTTACTCTTCAAATGACATGTAGCATGTTGTGGGCTTAAAAATTAATCGCAACGCTAGGGAGATAAAGTGCTTAATGAGCTCAGAGTTATAAGTGCTTATTGCGACATTTTGTTCATGTCGATGATATTGTGTGATTTCTCTTGAGGGGAGCATATACTTTGTTTTTCCTTCGACGACCACCAGACTGTTTCAATATTTACAAACATCTGTGTTTTGTTAATAATGCCTCTCCATATTTTATAACATTTTGCCTCTGCTGTTGTCTTGTAAGTTCCGCACAATATTCTCAAAAGCAATGTTAAAAAAATCGTCTTTTCAGAAGCGTTGTTTAATATTAGAGATTGCGGGAAAATTACAGAGCGGCGAACTTCACCATGGTCATTCTAAATAGTTGGACATTTAAAGCGGAGATACCAGGCTTCGTATTTTTTCGGCATATGCTATCATAGGTGACCTTAAAATCGACAAGTAACCAGTCAGTGGCGATTTAAAATTCGAGAGTCTTCTGTCAGGTCTGTCGTAGTGTAAACTAAACTCCTAAGAACCATTCAGTTAGTTGACTAAAGGTATAAGCTGATTATATACAATAGTATGCCAATGAAGATCTTATAAGAGATGCTGAGAAATCTGAGGCCTGCATAGTTGGCGTAAACTGTACGGTCTTATTTCTTTACAATGAAGCATAGAGCGCTAATATTCCATTCGTTGGGCCAAAGCACATTCTTGACAAATCCATCCCCTGGCTCCTTGAGCAGCTCAGTTACTTGACTCTGTGTCTTTGTAGGACATTATCTCCAACTAAATAATAAATAGTTCTCTGAAAAACTATCGCATATTTACCTATGATAGCTCTATTATTGCCTTACGGAAAACACATATAGTGAAGATTTGTTCATGTGCTACTTAAATAGAAAATTTTCGACAACATAGGAAACGACGTAGCTACAATCTCTACGATTTCACCTTCAAGTTGTCTAGCTATTCTTGCTGTACATTGTTGCTTTTTATTTTTATTTTAACGTCATTAAAATATGTACATATTGCGGAATGATATATTGAATTACTTCAAGAAACTTAAACACCATCCATATAATATCCCAGATATCTATAAGTTGTGTAACTTATTTACTTACTTACTTTAGGTGGCGCTACAGTCCGGGGTGGACCTGGGCCTCAGTCAACAAGCTTCTCCAGCTAGCTCGATCCCTGGCTAGCTGTCTCCAGTTTCGCACGCTAAGTTGGCTGAGGTCCTCTTCCACTTGCGTGCGCCACCTGATTCTTGGCCTTCCTTTACTGCGCTGTCCCTCGGGGGCGGATTCGAAGACTTTTCGGACCGAATCGTAAATGCCCATCTGCTCTAGAAGACCCAGCTATCTCAATCATTAGATCTTCACTCTTCTGGTTAGGTCGATGTCGCTGTACAGTCCATACAGTTCGTCGTTGTCTCTCCTCCTCCACTCACCGTCAATGCAGACGGGACCGAAGATCGCCCGAAGAATTTTTCTCTCGAAGCAACCAAGAACACCCTCATCCATTTTTGATAATGTCCATGCCTCTGCGCCATAGAGCAGGACCGGGATTATTAAAGTCTTATAAAGGGTGACTTTTGTTGTCCGAGAGAGGGCTTTGCTACTCAATTGCCTTCTTAACCCAAAGAAACAGCGGTTGGCAAGAGTTATTCTTCGCTTGATCTCAGCGCTGGTATCGTTGTCTGTATTTAAAGCGGAGCCTAGGTAGACAAAGTCCTTAACTACCTCAAAGTTATATCTGTCGAGGGTGACGTTCTGTCCGAGACGTCGGTGTTGGTTGTCCTTTTTGCTTGACAGCATATACTTGGTCTTGCCCTCATTGACCGCTAAACCCATTTTCGCCGCTTCCGTTTCAATACTCGCGAAAGTGCCACTGACATCACGCTGCTTTCTCCCGATTATGTCAATATGGTCGGCGTATGCGAGTAGTTGGACGGACTTTTGAAAGATAGTGCCTCTTGTGTTTGTTCGTGAGTTTTGCACTATTCTTTCAAGTACGATGTTGAAAAAATCGCATGACAGCGCATCGGCTTGTCTAAATCCTTTCTGGACATCAAAGGTCTCGGTGAGATCTTTACCGACCTTGATGGAGCAGCGTGCATTCTCCATCGTCATCCTGCACAGACGGACGAGTTTGGCAGGGATGCCAAAACTAGACATTGCTCTATATAGCTCGTCTCTATAGATGCTGTCATACGTGGCCTTAAAATCGATGAATAGGTGGTGGGTATCGATCTGAAGCTCATGGGTCTTCTCCAAGATCTGCCGTAGTGTGAATATCTGGTCGATGGTGGACTTTCCTGGCCTGAAGCCACACTGATATGGACCTATCAGGTTGTTGACGAACGGCTTCAGGCGTTCACACAATACAGATGAGTTGGTGTATGCTCCTTACCAAGTCATCGCCTGCCGCTTTGAAGAGTTCGGCAGTCAGGCCATCCGCTCCAGCAGCTTTGTTGGACTTAAGCTTCGATATGGCTATCTTCACTTCATCCAGGTCGGGTGGACGGAATTGTTGGTCATCATCGTCCAGGTTGAAAGGCTGATTCTGCCTGACAGCGGTATTTGGTCCATTATCGCCGTTATACAGTCTGCAGAATGGGTTCTTCCAAATCCTCAGCATCGACTGCGATGCTACTACGATGTTCTCTTGTTCATCTCTACAGGCTTCGGTTCGGGGTTTGTTTCCGTGGTTTTACC
This sequence comes from Volucella inflata, assembly GCA_928272305.1. NCBI lineage: Eukaryota > Metazoa > Arthropoda > Insecta > Diptera > Syrphidae > Volucella > Volucella inflata. The sequence continues at coordinate 72,429,485 of OV743719.1, forward strand.
TTTTGGTAAAACTTCCGAACCTCATTCCTGGAGTAGCATCTCTCAATTTCCTCGACCGCGGGCTTCTCATGCTCTTTCTTCTTCCTCCTGAGAAGCCGGTGCTCGTCTCTCCTCTTGCGCTCATAGAGCTCATGAGCAGCTCTGGTCTTTTTTTGCAGTGCCGCATTGCGTGCTTTTTGCTTAGCTGCATGTGCTTGCTGGCATTCGTCATCGAACCAGGGGTTTCGTTGTGGTGGACAAGTGAAACCCAGCACATCTGAAGCGGCATCTCTGATGGCGTTTTGGCAGTGTTTCCAATGGTCTTCGATGCTTGATGCTGGCGGCATTGGACCTCTTAAGAGATTAAGAGACACTTCATTGGAAAAGGACTTGGCTATCTCTTGCGAGTGTAGCCGTCTGACGTCGAATTTTCTCACAGCATTAGTTTGTCTTGGCGTAGTTTGGGATATCCGCAATCGTACCTTGGCTACAACAAGGTAATGGTCCGAGTCGATGTTAGCTCCTCGGAACGTACGGACATCCATAATGCTGGAGGAGTGTCTTGCGTCGATCGCAATGTGATCAATCTAGTTGACTGTTGGTTGATCAGGAGTTCTCCGAGTCCCCTTGTGTATGTCGAGATGTGGGAACCGCGTGCTAGCCACGACAATGTTTCGCCCCGCCGCAAAGTCGATTAGCCTGAATCCGTTATCGGAGGTGGTGTTGTGCAGGCTATATTTTCCGATTGTTCCACCAAAGATACCTTCTCTTCTTAGCTTTGCATTAAAATCACCGAGGACAATTTTAATGTCATAGCTAGGGCATTGCTCGTAGGTCTTGTTGAGGAGCTCGTAGAAGGCATCCTTGGTGTTGTCATCTTTCTCCTCTGTGGGGGCATGCGCGCATATGAGGCTTATGTTGGCGAATTTAGCCTTGATGCGGATTGCTACGAAGCGCTCGCTCACATGCCGGAAGCTGAGGACTTCTCGTCTTAGTCTGCCTCCGATAACAATTCCGCATCCAAATAAGCGCTGCTTTTGCCGTCGATAGCAATTGCCGTAGTAGATGTCGCAGTTTTTCATCTTCTTTTTGTCCGGCCCATCCCATCGCATTTCTTGGATGGCGGTTATGTCTGCTTTGCAGCAGTCTAGGGTCTCCGCTAGTTGCTCGGCTGCACGTGGTCTATTAAGGGATCTAACATTCCACGTGCATATCCGAAGCTCATTGTCCTTAAATCGTTTGCGTGGGTTGTCAACAGTAGATCCGTCCATATCCGAGGCTTGTTGTTGCTTCGTAACTTAATCTTTTTTAAATGGCCGGGCAGTTACCCCGGCGGCACAACCCCCAACCTGGAGGACCAGTTCCACTTTGAGTGCCCCTAGGACGAGGGGTCGGTTACACCGAAGCCAGTAATCCGTTCCGGGATGTGAGCGCTGCCGTTGGCCCTTATAGGGCTCGTCCGCCACCATCTCTTTTCCTAGACCCTGACTAAGTCCTGGAAATCCTTTCCGGCCTGAGCTCCAAATATGTCGGAGTAGCCCGGATAAGGTCTTGTTTTGTTTTTCCGACACTAATCCTGGTTAATGGCGCAGGAAACTCGCCATTTGCCCCCTTCACTTCGCAACCTCTAGTGAGATTCCCAGATGGCGCCACGGGGAGGCGTGAAGTAGGACTTATTAGCAAAGCTGCAAGATGTTCGGCTGCAGAGGCTCATTCTCTTCATTATAGGAACAAGCACCTGTCGGAAGATGCTACTTCTACGAGGCCTTATACTAATCGTTGTCATCTGTGAAAGCTGTGTAACACTTTCTACAAATCGATCAAGACGACATGCAGTTCATTAAGGGATCTATCGCTTTGTTTTCTCACATTATTATCCTTATATTTTGAATTTGGTTGTATGTTCAAAAATTCCCAACCGATTGGCTTCAGCATGTACGATTTGAAATTTGGTACAATTCAAACCATGAACCATGACCTCGCATCAAAAAAAAACGCCCCAAAACAGCGATGCCTTGCATTGCAACTCAGCCCGATTTCAGCAACTAATTCTGATGACTGATGAGTCTCATTTCACACTCTCTGGCAGAGTGAATTAACAAGATTGTAGTTTTGGAGAACCGATGATCCTCGCCTTATTCATGGGACATTCTCATGATTTCGCAATGAGAAAGTGGTGGTTTGGGACTGTATTTGCTTCAAAACGATCAATGTGGCATTTTTCCTTAAAGTTGAAGAAATGGTCGATGGAAATAAGTATCGGTGGAACAAGGGACATTTTATGTTTCTACAAATGCGTGAAAGAGATCTAGAAGATACCTGGTTTCAACAAGACTTTGCGCTACGGTGAACTAAGTGCCAAAGAATGAAATTTTTAAAGCATAAACTTGCGGGACGTATGGTGTCGAAAAACTTTGACATGGACAAGCCTCCAAGATCTCTAGATTTGACTGCTTCGAACTTCATAATAAACTCAAAAACAATTCTAGAGCCGAAATAGCCGCGATATCACCTGAGACATTTGCCAATGCCAGGCGAAATGCTATAAAACAGCCCGACTGTGCATCAGCACTAAAAGTGGGCAGATATTTGAAAATTTTTTCAAAAAAATATCTCACTTACCGAGATTACGATACGAAACCTATTTTACCAAGTATTTCTATAGACAAGCTCCAAATGTCTCAATATGTATGTATATGATACGTTGCAAACGCTATGACATATTTCTTTGAGAATACCGAAGACTATGGTGTTCCATTTATTTATGATTACTGTCGTGGTGTCTGATTAATTCTCCTTGTTCACGATATGGATCGATTGGGCTTAGAGCAGCAGGATGATGCCACATTATACAAATCTCGCCCTACAACTCAAAACATTGCGAACAACTTTTTCTGCCCAAATAGTTACAAATGGAAAAGACCAAACTAACCTCAATCTTATTACTTAACGACAAAACTCGACAGCATGATGATGTCAAAAATATGTTTAAAAGAGCCTATTCGTATCAGAATTTTATCACTAAACAAATTAAAAATGTTAAAATGGTTTTTCATTGGAAATTCAGGCTGTAGCATAGGTGCGAACAAGTGGAAGGGGACCTCGCCCATCTACGAGTAGAGTGCTGGACTGATGGAAGTAGCTGGTGAAAGAACATGTCAGCTGGGGAGGCTTATTGGTTGGGGCCCACGTTTATCCCGGACTGTAGCGCCACTTGAGAAGAACAAGAAGACAACCAAAAGAAAGACCTGAAATTGTATGCTAAAAACTTGCCCTCTATTGGGTTAATGCCACGTGCCGAAACAAAATTCAATGAAAATACATTCTGAGCAAAAAGTACCTGTAATTCTTCAATGAAACGAAAATGATTCATTTATTCATTCAATTCTCTTCAAAGTTGTTTCCATTGCAAGCAATACACATATTCCAACGCTTCCTCCAATCTTCAAAACACTTTTAGGCGAATTTTGGAATCGCCTGCAGCTTCTTCTGCGAGTTCCCTTTACCGCCTCAGTGGATTCAAAACGCTTCTTGCGAAGTAGTAACTTGAGTTGTGGGAATAGAAAAAAATCACAAAGAGTCATGTCAGGTGAGGCGGTGCGTTGTCGTGGTGAAGACACCACGAGTTGTTCCTCCACAATTGTAGCCTCCTGCGACGAATATTTTCCTCGAATACGCTCCCGTAATACTCTTTATTTACTGTCTGCCCTGGCGAAAGATATTCGGAGTGGACCATAATATGGCAATCAAAGGAAACAGTTAAAAAAAAATTCTGATTTTGGATCGACTCTGTCGGGGTTTTTTGGACTTTTGCTTGCCTGAGAAGCGCCATTCCGATGATTGTTGGTTAGTTTCGATGTGATATTCATAGACCTGTATCTCTTCATCGGTAATGATGTCATTGATAACTTTTTGGTGCAAAAGAAAAATTTCTTATCTTAGCTGTTTCTGCAAAGCAAATCCAGTGTTCCCAGCATAAGCCGCGCTTCAACTCGTTTCATGCCCAAAATATCATGCGTAAAGCCCTGTAACGATCCGAAAGAGACACCAAGATTGGCTGCTATCTCCCTGATGCTCACACAATGATCTGCGAGGACAATTTTTTTTAAATTTTTCGGTGTTTACGTCAGACATACTGGTTGATGGACGACCGGAACGAGGCATGTCATCAACCACAGCACGGACCGCTTGTACCACCCGTATGCTTGTGTTGTCGACATTGTCGAGTCCTCTTAGGCTCCCGGTAATATTTTCAATGCTTCCAAACATGATATTTTGTTAAAAATATCAGAGTTTGGGCAAACTCATTGTTTAACTGAATTTGACATTCCGAAATTCGGAAAATACAACACACACTGGTAAATAGCGCTCAGATACATATTTGAGTGCCAGATGACAGATGGACCAACCGAAAAAAAACAAGTATCTGAAGCGGTGTTTGTTTGAATGGGAAATTTCAGGTACTCTTTGATTAGAAGGTATGAGTGTGGTAACATCAAAACCAAAGAATAAACCCCGTCCACGTCGAAGTACTCGTATGAACGAATTGATACAAAAATGTCTATGTGGCCTACGTCACTGCGCTTGGCAGTTTGGCACACATCCATCGACTTGGAACTGTCTTGTTGAACAGCATACTGCGAACAGAACTACGAGTAAATATGGTAAGACCACAGCTTTATATCAACAAACTCCGTCGGTAGGTCGGTCAGTGTAGTGTCATACCTGCTGTAATAACATGAGAGTTTGAGTAAGGCCAGTTTAAAACGTTGTTGGTTTATAAATGTCAAATGGTACACTCGTTCTGAAAAGTCAATATCGAAACCAAACACACCTGAGTTACAAACCACTACATCACAACAACTTTCCTTTCTCATCCTTCTATCTTTCCGCCCGCGCCCTGGCGACAGTAAAAGGGTATCATAGGCCCCTTGAGGCGTAAATTATAAAAAAAAAAAAAAAAAAAAATATATATTCAATTAGCTCTTATTTTAGTTTCATTAAGGAAGCTGAGTGATCCCATGTTGGTCAAATTTCAGGATGAGGGCGTTTTTTTTTACAAGCTCTTCATCATTCTATAGCGGGTACGAACAACTTTCTTTAATTGTTAACGCTGACGTTTCAGGACTTTATTTCACACATGCAATGCTTTTCAATTTCAAGTTTTGATGAGCCAAACTGTCAGATATCAGCGTCAACAACGTCCTTTGTTTCAAGAAAATGGAACAAATCTGTCTGGTTCTCAAAAGGAGTTTGCTTACCAAAGTATTGTACTTTTTTCATACAGAAGCTCTCCGCTTCCAACGATTATTACGTACTTTCTGCTGTAAAGTGAGAACATAACACATTTAAGCTTTCCTAAATTTGCGTTTTGTAATCCCTTTCCTGTTTAAAGTTCTATCAGCACAATTTTTTCTTTATTCTGATGGCAAGGTCTTCTTTGAAACGAACCTCCCAACTACCTCCGAACTATCTAACCTTACTTTAATCATTTAATGATAGCAATCTTAATCTAGTGGTAGAGAGCAGGATAAAATCCTTTTTAAACATGAAATGTGTTAAGGAATAGAGTGGTTTGCTCCTGTTTTTTTTTTCCCTAACTAAAATATGACCAACCATTTTCAAAGAGTCTCTATAGCTTCATGAAGATGTGGTGCGTCGTGTATCCAATAACCATATTCAGTGGCCCAATAATGAGTGGTGCCCATGATGTACTTATTTTCCTTTGTGACGAGTTCTTCACCTCCAGGACTCTTTTATAAAAAAAAAAAAAAATTTAGAGAAGGAACTATCCTTCTGGGTTTTGTTCCTTTTTGTGAACGCCAATTTCCTGAGCTTGTAGTTTTATCTACTTTTGACGATGAACACACAGATTTGTGCGGGCTTGTCGACGTCGTAGATCCTCTATCCTTTCACTGCTTCAATCTCCACATTACTCGTACTCGTATACTCGTATTCCACCATTTTCATTCATTTTCTTTTTTGTAGTCTTTTTTACGTTTTTTTTGTTTTTTTGTTCTCATTCCGTTTCGTGTTTTATATGCGGGAAACTCTTCGACGTACTTATCCCATGCTGAAGCTGTATAATATTCAGGAACAAAGTGTTGATATGAGGTTTCATTGTTGAAGAGAAAACGCTCACATAAGAAAGTACCAACGCTATACTGACAACAAACAGGACGTTTGGTTGACGAAGTGAAAGCATTTTGCTTTTGTATTCAACAGGATATGAAGTTGGGATATAGTATACCATGTAAGATATAGTATATCCCAAGGGGCGGAATGTAAGGGGGGGGTTACGAATATAAGTTTGTTGTGGTTTCTCGTGTATTGTTTGCGTACTGATGAAGGTACTTACAAATAATTTGGATTCCATGTCGGAAGAGAGATTTGATGGAAGAAAGACGAGATGATTGAGATGAGTGTCAGTAAGTGGGTGTTGTATACAAAAACACAGATCAATGCGGGATTGTTTTTATTTTATTTAACTTTGTATGAAGGTTTCTTCAAAGAATAATCCACGATAACATCTGGAAACTGAGTTGGTTGTAAGATATATTCCACATCTGGAGCTATTGTGCAATAATTCTGCACTAGGGAAAGTTTTCACGATGACAGAGATTAGAATAAGGACTCATAATACCGGATATAATGAGAAATTTGATGACCTGTAATTTGGGATGGTGGTTTCCAGGACAAAAAGACATGGTCCTTATGGGACAGAGAGGTACACAAAAATGTTTATAATGTGGCGTTTATTATCTGGAAGAGTCGAGAAGGTTTCTGTACACTAGATGACTTTGGCTTACATACTGGATGACCAAAATTGAACTGCAGACGATATCACACTAAAAAGATGACGCCTTTCACAGACAAAAATAGATTTCTCTGTTGTGATATGTATCAACACTTATACACTATGTTTCAAGTACAAACAAACAAACAAATACTGTGGCGCTGGCAACCTGGTATGGGCCATGGCTTAGCTTCTTGACACTCATTTGTGTTGCTCATGCTGTCGTCTTTGTCACATCTGAGCGGGGCCTACGGTTTATCGCCGAGTCTGAATGGCACTCTTTAGAAGCTTTTTCGTAGGCAATTTTTTACTTTCGGGAGTTTGCCATTGCCCGCCGAAAGAGTGATGGCGATTTGAAAGATTGTTGGTGACCCAGCCAGGAATCGAACCCAGACTGTCTGCGTGATAGTCGAAAGAGCTAACTATCGCGCCATCGCTATCGCCAAGCACAAAACAACCGTGAAAATTTATAACCTGAATCATTCCGAGTGAAAAAAAACTCTCCGTCCTATTCGGGCTCCCACCCCCTGGAGAGTCAATATCGAAACCAAATTTACCTGAGTTTCAAACCACTACATCACAACAATGCTTTCCTCTCTCCTCCTTCTATCTTTCCGCCCGCGCCTTGGTAAAAGAGGCGCGCGTAAATTATAAAAAAAAAACGTCAGACAACGAAGTAAAAGTTTTTTAATTAGCAACATTTTGAATTTAAAAGGCAGATAGCTTTGAGTTGCAAATAACAGGTGCAGAGAATTGTACCTATAGTATATAGCTTACTGATTATTGCAGCAGCATTATCAGTCTAAGTTAATGTCTCATTAAAGATAAGACCCAGATTCATAGCTGAATGCGCGTAATCAATAATTGAACTGCCTAATTTGATTGATGGAAAGCTAAATGACAAAGGTCCAATGATGGATCCCTGGGGCACCCCTGCAGGAACTGCAAGAAAACAAGTCATGTGATTTCTTTCAGACACACATTGCTGACGACCTCCGAAACAGGTATGAAGAAATTTAGTTGAAAATCCGTTGTCATTCCTCAGTTTGTTAATGAGTACCAAATGTTCAACAGTGTCGAATGTGTCGACAACAAGTAGAATCGCAGTTGTGCAGTTTTTTTTGGCATAAAGGCCAGACTAGACAGGGCTTAACAGAGTGTTACAATTTAAATATGACAACATCTGCTTTAAAATTGACTTTTCAAATACTTTCGTCAAGAAAGGCAAGATTGGAATAGGTCGGTATTAACTACTAGCACTGTTTTTGAAGGCTGGGATTTAATTAAAAATATGGGTCAGAAATTTAAGCGTTAAAGGGAGAAGGATTTTCAAAAGTTTTAGATTTATTTCATCCAGACCAGGCGCATCCGATTTGACTGACAGCACTGTAAACCGCGTAAAACTAAAAGTATGCCTTCTGTTAATGGCCGTTTCTTTATTTATAAGATGACATGAATGGTTAGGGGGACCAATAATCATGTTGCAATAGTTGGATAGTTGCAATCTACGTCTGCGCTTCCAAGCGCTGTTTTACATTTCCAAGTCTACGTAAATGTTTCCAAAGATCTTTTCCGGATTTGTTAATGGAATCTTATAAAGTGCGAGTAAGGTCGAATTAAATTTATTCGTGCTTGGCATTCTTCAGTAGGTACAGAGTCCAAGGCCGAACCAACCAACCAACCAATATCTTAGTTTTACTAGCGAAAACGTTCGGTGCGATTGCAAAAAGTCAAGCTTTTTAAAGAGGTAATCTGGCTCTCTCTGGCTCTAAGCGATCTGTATTTTAGAAGGCTGGGAAAAGAGCATCCAGTTATTTGCTTAGAAAAGTGAGAGATATGATCGTTCTGCCTGATATTAAACATGAATACCGCAATATTGTTCGACGTAATCAGTAATCAGAGTACTTTGAACCTGTCAGCATTAAGTTGAAGATCACATTTAATTGATCAGTCATGAATCCTAGCAAGACCTTTGTTCAGAAGGTCTATAACAGAGTTTGTTTATTTGTTAGGCAGCTTTTTATAAGTTGCATATCATCAGCATACATGTGGACTTAACAGTGTTTCGCAATATTTTGCAGATTGTTCACATATAAGAAGAAAAGAATAGGTCCAAGGATTGATCCCTGTGGCACTCTTCTTTATATGTTTTAAAACTAGGAGCTTTTCTCACCAATGCAAACACCTTGGTTTATCCAATTTAAGTAAGACCTTATAGGAGCTACGGATAGAAAATAAAGAGTGAAACAGTCTTTAAGCTTATTGCAAATGACTGCATGGTCGATTGTGTCAAATGGTTTTGAAAAGTCCAGCAATGATAAGAGCGTCGGATGATTCCTATCCATTGCCTTACGAATTCTTCTACAATTAATCGTAGCGTAGTGTTGCAGCTCCTTTTGGGTCGAAAACCAGATCAATGTATACATAGGAGATTTTTTTTATTTGAATGTTAACGAATTTGGTTTTAGTCCCAACTTTTTTAACGCCCTTGGGAAGAGAAAGTAGAAGTAGTTAATTTATTATTAAAAATTTGAGTATTGTGAAGAAGTAGGTATAAAAGGCAGAAGCAGTTTTATAAACTTTGGATTTAGGAAGTCAAGACAATTAGCATTGGATTTTATCGAGAGGAGTGCTTCAACTACTTCGATGGTTGTTTTATAGTAAAAAGCTCATTCAGTGTTATTTCCAGTGTTAGACTCAGAACGAACGGGCTGAAAGAAGGATTGCCGTATGAGGAAATGAAATACAAGTTCAACTGGTCACAGTCAACATCAGTGGGGACTACTATACCGATGCCTAAACTGCTTATTTTTTTCCAAGTGTTTCTAGAATGTAATTAATCAATAAGGTAAGAATTTTAGGGGGAAGAATCAAACAAATGTTTAGTCTTAGGCGTAGATCACTTGGTATCATTTCTCTGGAAATCCTCATGCTTCCATAGATAGTTCATACTTCCCAAAATTCGTTCGAAAAATTTTTCTCTGATACAGTATTCAGAAGTCTTGCCAATACTGCATTATTTTAAGTCACCAAACATCTTGTTAAGACTCCTTCAAACCTTTTGCTGCAGCAAGGGGTATGCCATAAGGCATTTTACTCAATTTGACGAGTTCGGCAGGAATTTGAAACAAGAAATACCTAGACTCTGGATTGTTTCTTCTTCTTATCCTTTTATTAACCCTTTCCTCGTTATACGAACTTATGCGTAACGAGTTTCCCATTTTTACTGCATCGCTGCTGCTCCGCTTATGGGGTTGGCTTATGTCGCAGACCGCAGAACGCGTCTACATAACGCTCGGTCCTGGATCGCTTCAGTGGTTAACCCCAGACGTTGTTGCGCATTTGCCATCTGAGAAATCCAGGAATTCTTTTTTCCGACCTCGTTTTCTTACAGTTGGAGTGACCGTAGTTGAAAGTGCCTTTTTAACCGGATTTTCCGCAGATCTTCTTTGAACGTGGCAATACCAGCTTATTCTATTCGCCTCAAGCTGTTCGGTTACCGAATTCTTTTTATGTACACTTCCTCTTATACGCGTAGACCTAATGCAATCGCGTTTAGTGACTCCACTAGACACCTTTAACATTTTCATTTCCGCTGCGTCATTTTGTTTTTAAACGCTTCGTTCATTGTCCAGCACTGTGAACCGTATATAAGAGCTGGTCTAACAACCGTGGTGTAGAGTTTCCCCTTTAATTTAAGTGAAAATTTTCTGTCGCAAAATATTCCCGAATTTTCCCGCCATTTCATCCATCCCACACTCACTCTGTGGTTTACGTCGTCGTCACATTTCTCTTCCATGTTAACGATCGATCCTAAGTACTTAAAGATAGTGCTTTTCAGAAGAACTATTCCGTCTAACATTATATCCAGAACAGGTCGCAACGGATGCGCAAATGGGCACATCAAATGCTCCGTCTTTGAACGACTTATTTTAAACCCGTTTCTCTATAGCGCATTTCTCCATGAATCTAAGGCGTTCTGTAAATCTTCGACGTTATCGCTAAGTATAACTACGTCGTCAGCGAAGAGAATTGGCGTTACATTTGCTTCGCGCATGCAGTCTTTTAAAAGATAGTCGAATACTACGTTAAAGAGGAAAGGGCTAAGTACGCTTCCTTGATGCACTCCGACATTAACTGGAAATTCTCTCGTTAGTCCAGCAGAGCTTTTAACCGCAGTTTTCACCTTTCCATACATATCTTGTATTTTTCTAACATACGTTTCCGGTACGTTTTGAGACCTCAGCGCGGCCCATATGAGATCCCTAGGCACTCGATCGAATGCTTTCTCGAGGTCGATAAATACCATGTGTAAATCCTTAGACGAATCTCGGTGCTTTTCCATTATTATTCGTAGGCTTTGGATAGCGTCCACCGTTGATCTTCCTTCAACAAATCCACACTGGCTATTATCGAGCCTTATTATTTGCCGAAGACGTTCGTTTAAGACTCTTTCGACGATTTTCATCGTGTGTGACATCAGCTTGATTGAACGGTAGTTGTTGCATTCTAGAGTGTCGCCTTTTCCTTTGCATAATGGAACCAAGAAGCTACTTCTCCATTGATTCGGCATGGGTTGTCCACATTTTAATTTATTTAAAAGTTTCGATAGCCAAACGCTGCCGATCCCCTCCATCTTCGACCAAAACTCTGATGGAATGCTGTCTGGTCCCGCCGCTTTCCCGCGCTTCATTTTTCCAATTGCTATACTTATTTCTTCGATTGGAAAGTCCGAAACTTCCTCCTCGAATAGACCAGCTGTCGGCACGATATCACGTGGAAACTGTTTGTTGCTTACAACTCCTTGCAGTATTCAAGCCACCGGTCACAAATTTCCTTTTCATTTGTTAGTAAGCGACCGTCTGCGTTTTTGATGTATTTCGGCGAGGTTATTTCCATTGAATTTTTTCTCCTCTGTGCAGCGAGCTTAAAAATATTTGGCATTTTAGTATTGTACGACGTTTGAACTTCTTGGATAGCTTGTCTTCTATCCGCCGATCGTGAGGATATTTGTTCCAACTCCTGGTACAGGTTTTCCGCTTCTGCCGCTCGAGTTCGAGCCAGGACTTTCTTTGCGATCTTTTTAAGACGCTCGTATTCAAGAGCCAGTCGAGCTTTTTCGATATCGTCGCACCGATCGCATTTTGTCCACGCTTGGAATGCACTCTTCTTTTCGGCCACAGCTCGTTTGGTTTCGTCATTCCACCACCATGTTTCTTTGCCGACGTGATGGTATTTCGATATAGTCCCTAGATGGGACCTTGCGAGTGTTATGCATTCCTCGTGCATGCTGTTCCACATTTCTTGCGGGCTAAGTGAGTCTGCGATACCGTTTATATTGTGAAGTACTTCTTTAGCCAGTGCGATAAATCTTGCGCTTCGTTCCTTCGATAGATTATACCACCGGATTTTTGGCTTTCCAAACGATGCCCGTGTTTTCGGTGGTTCCGCTGTGAACAATTCTGTAATGAGCAGACGGTGTTGGCTTCGTATCGATTTTCCAAGTATTACTTTACAGTCCTTAACACGGTTTCTCATCGAAATTTTGCAGAGGTGATAATCTATTTGCGTTTCGTGGCCTCCGCTGCTATAGGTGATAAGATGTCGTTGATGTTTAATTAACATTGTATTTAAGACGGTTAAGCCGTAAGCCCTACACGCTACAAGGATGTCTTCGCCAGCTGAATTTCTGGTTCCAAAGCCTTTACCGCCGTGGCAGTCCTAATAATCAACATTTTTTTCTCCGACGTGGCCATTTAAATCTCCGCCTACGAAGAGCATCTCATCGATAGGTATATTTCTAAGAAAATTACCGAACTCTGACCAAAATGTATCTTTTTCCGATTGGTCGCATCCATTTTGTTAAGCGTACGCGCTAACAATGTTCCACGTTTCATTGTGTATGACGAGTTTAACACTCATCAAGCGGTCGCTTATTTTCAAGATACCAACGATGTTGCTTAGAAGATCCGCTGCAACAACGATTCCAACACCGTTTCGTCCATTGACCGTTCCATGGTAGAACATCTTAAATGCCTTAGTTTTTAAATCTAAAACGCGCTTTATTTCCTGTATTACACCACTTCGTTTCCTGTACGCACAGGATTTGTAGAGTTCTGCGACGCATAATCGCTTCCAGTTCTACACTTTTTGAGGTCATCGATCCGACGTTCCAACTTGCAAACCGAAGTTTATGAAAATATTTTGGAAACTTCATTTTGCCCGCCCCCGGAATCTGTCGGGCTCTGACACAAGCACTTCTGCTTGCTCTGGGATCACCCGAGTGCGTTGCAATCGTGGTGCCCAGCGGGGTAGTGCTAGTAATTGCGATCATTTCCATGAAGTTTAAAGTTTGAGTGGTTTGACACTTGTATGCTCATTTCGAATTGATTGACTGTTCTTTTACCCCACCGGTAGTCACCAGACGTGGGAACCCACTGATTGCATACAAACTTGTGGGAAAGTTTTAAGGTGTTAAAGTGTCACAGGCTCATTTTTGGTGTCATAGTTGCCTGTATTGTTTGTTCTCTTGAATTTTGTAAATTGTCTGCGGTTGTATGAATATTTGACCAGAAGCCAATTAGAATATTGATAAAAGTCTTGCCTCGAAAAACTCAAGCCTCGTTATGCTTAAGTCTAATATTTTTGTCTTTATTCATTCTGTTCAAGTAGACAGTAAATTTGGGTTTCATTGCCAAGGTAGATTGATTTGTTCTGCCTAACAACGGGACTGGGACCGTATCTCTGATTAAAAATCTCACTGACTGTGAACCCACTACAAAATACCCTTGCTCATGTTTACAGGTTTCACTAAGGCTATACTGTCTATTATTTTCAAATTTTTTGTTTTAAATATTTTTTTCAAGATTAACAATTTTTTCTCAGGCTTATTGCTCCCTTCTCTTTTGCTAGTAGAGCTTACGAACCACTCCTACTGTTTTGTGCAGCGACGCCAATGCTTAGCTAATTATAAATTTTCTGCCTACACTCTTTGTCAAACATCAGTAGTGGTATTGCTGACAGCTTCTATGCAACATGACCTTCAGCAAGTTTAAAATAGTTCACTGTGTGGTTGAGTGATATGCGGTCGCCATGGGTTAGGGCAGTTGGTTGTGTTTGTATTGTCACTGAGGTATCCCTCTGAGAAATTCTTTGACTTACTTTGGCTGCAACTAGTTGGAATCCCAAGCCATTACTGGTTGGATGATGTTCCAACATTTGGTTGACAAATTGATTAAAATATTTGTCTTTGGGTAATAAGGTGTGGAATCTCAGTGCTAATTGCATTGATGTTTTGTCCTAAGGCATTCTCCATTTTTACTTTGGCGTTAAAATCAACAAAATAAAATTGAATGGCATACTTTGAATAACGCTCGTACTCGTAACTTTTGTCGGGGAACTCGTATTTTATTTTTCCTTTGCGAAGGTCTGAGCGTATATCAACCGTTCTCTTGGGTGTCGAAAGTTTATCCTTCTTGCCCAAGTCTACCGCTTATAATAAACTGGCCACCGAATCCCTGTCGGTCTGATATCAAGACATTTGCTCAAAATATGTACAAGAAGCTCGTATAGAATGTAAAGTTTTCTGTTACTCGTGTTCAATCATTGCAACCTTGACAATTATTGTATCATCCTCAAGGATTACAACTATTGTTTTAATGCTGCAAAAGCAAATGAGCAAACACCTGTTAGTCAATACTCTTGTGAACTTTAGCTTTTGCAGTTAGTTTTTGAATTATTTTTGTTTTTGTTTTATCAATTAGTTTCCTCATTATTGTAGAGATCTCAGAACATTTTGTGAAATCAATTGTTTCCTGGAAAACAATTAAGAGCCTCTTCTAAAGGAAGCCACGCTACAGATGTAGAAAAAAACTGCATACACTACAAATATAAAGAAAATAATAAAACCCGACATACCATACACATGTCTATTGAAACAACAAAAAATCCGTCCATCCGACATCAACAAGATACTAAACTTTAAATTGTATAAATCATTGCATCTCTAACGTAATTGGCTTTACGGACAAAACTGCACAAATGTCTCGTCACCACAAATCCAACTCGTAAAGAAGCAATCACAGAAACTATCTGTTCTAAAAATCGTTCCTCTCTGCCTCGCCTTGCCACCCTGAATGCATTTAAGAATACCATAAAATTGAAGCAAATTGGACATACAACCAATGATGGTGAACCTTTTTGGTTTAAGCTGTCAGACTTTCTAAAATCACCCACTAGCCCATCGTAATTTAGTTATCTTCTGATGCTTGCTGGTTGCATCTGCTAGGTTTGATACTCGTATAACGAAACATATGTGCCGTTGACTGTGTAAATTTTATGCACATGGAATACGAATACGTACAGAACAACAGTGCATGGACGAGAGAACAATTTCTTGGTAAAGTTTCTTATTTGAAGTTTTAATAAGTGACACAGATTGGACAGGTGTTATAGTTGCGCACAATTGTTTGAGGCAATCTGTGCACCTGTAAAAGGAGGAGATCCTGCAATGACATTTATTGTCTCAACATCCTTACATTGGAACTTTGTAACCGTGTCATAAGTTGGACATGCCCAGGGTGTGTTTTGTGTTTGTTGTAGAGTGAAACAATGTAAAAATTTTCTCATAAATGCAACTCATATATTTCATGACGGTAACTTGGATAGAAATTTACACAAATAAAAGTTGGAAGAATTATGAAGTGGAAATGATCTTCTTTCTATATACAGTTGGAAAGGGATTCAATTTTGATTGATTCAAGAAATTTGTATCTGCAACGGACAGATATGTAACTATCGTTACAAATCGATGGTATGGTCCTAATGGATTTCATGGAAAAGAAATCTGACTTATATGACTTTAACCTTTGTCAAATTTGCTCAACCAAAGATATGTTTAAGAAAGTAAGCAGCAATTTTCTTTAAAAATACAGAAAAATAAATAATTTTTTTTTTTTTCAACTCTGAGCAAGGTACGAGGTGTGATCAAAAAATAAGGTGACTTTTCATTTTCAAAAAAATATATTTATTTAATCATCCAAATTTATTTTATCCCCTTCAAAGTAATCCCCCTCTGATACAATGCACTTGTGCCAGCGCTTTTTCCAGTCGTCAAAGCACTTCTGAAACGCACTTTTTGGCATTGCTTTGAGCTCCTCCAGCGATGCAGCCTTGATCTCCACAATCGTTGCAAATCTTCGTCCTTTCATGGGCATTTTCAACTTTGGAAAGAGAAAAAAGTCGCAGGGGGCCAGTTATAACCCTTTTGAGCAGATCAGGATCATCATTGACGTCGTTTAACATGTCTTGGGCAATGTTTATGCGATGCTGCTTTTGATCAAAATTAAGCAATTTTGGAACGAATTTCGATGACACACGTTTCATACCCAAAACATCCGTTAAAATTGATTGGCTTGAGCCAAACGATAAGCCAAGATCATCCGCTATTTCCCTTATCGTGATTCGACGATTTTTCAACACAATTTCTTTAACTTTTTTAACATTTTCGTCTGTGTTTGACGTGCTAGGTCGTCCGGAGCGAGGTTCATCATTAACATTTTCTCGGCCCTCTTGGAATAATTTATACCAATTATAAACATTTTTTTTTGCTTAAAGTTGACTGTCCGTACGCTACTGTCAACATTTCAAGAGTTTCTGAGCACCTAATACCATTTTTTACGCAAAAATTAATACAAACTCTCTGCTCCATTACTTTTAACCACAAAAAATCGCCTAGTAAACAAAACACGTCCAACTTTTATGCCTCTCACATAAAAACAACAACTGCTATATGGTTAAAACTATAAACATATGATCGTGACAAGTGAACCAACACAACAACAAAAAAATTTTGAGTTAGAGTGTACTGAGCGCGCGAAATTTAAAAAGTCACCTTACTTTTTGATCACACCTCGTACTCATTAGCTGGCAAAAATTAAGTCGAATCTTCGAAGGCTTCTTATGTATCTCAGCGATATCATCGAAGAAAAGGTAAACGAAAGGTCCTTCAATATCTCCCTTACTTTTAATGCATTAATCCAAAAACCCTGTTTACCTATAGACATGGTTATGCACATAACCCTAGAACACATAACACATAACACAGTTACATACCATGTAACAATAGGTTAAGCCTGAGCTTGTAATTTTTGCAAAAGCAATGTCAGTAGAAATGTATAAAAATTGGAAAAATATTAATATTAATTTAGATATTCAAAGGTGGATACCTTGTCGAGAATGTGTATTTTTCAGTGACGAGTTACTGACAACGTAGCGTGTTATGCAAAAAAATGCTAACAATGTCTAAGAATCATTCGTAGCCTTGAACTTGTTCCACAAAGCGTTTCCCAGGGTTCAATAGTGGGCCCAACTATTTTCTGCATATTTGTAAACGATCTACCCTCTCTGTGTCTATGTGTAAACATTATTCAGTTTACCTTTACACTCATAACGTCAAATTGTATATAGCTCGACCTATCAAAAACATTCCTGAGCTTCTCCAAAGTATTAATTAGGACCTCGACACTATAAGCAGCCAGGCCACGGAGAATGATCTCTAACTGAATCCACGAAAGTCACAGGTACTGCCTCTATGCAACAAAAAAATTGATTGTCAGTCTATACCTAACATTTAGCTCTCTGACGTTGTATTAAATATTGTTAAGGCGGTTACCAGTTTGGAATTCGTGATTGATCATAAGCTGTCTGAGTATTCTCATAATAATGTTTTTATTCGTTGTGTCTACGGAACCCTTCGTAAATTGTGGTTAACCGCGAAAGAGAAAATCGTCAAAACCCTTATTGTGCCTCTTACGCTGAAAATGTCTACTGTAGTCTAGAACGGGCTGCGCTACACAGGTTTGACCAACTATCGGCATTCTCCAGTAGTCTACAAGGTTGTTCTCTTAAACAGTACCTCAAACTGCAAGTTTTTAGGCAAACTAATCATCAAAAAACTACCACCTTACCTGAGTTGTAAATTGAAACTAGTTCATTGTGGAACACGAAACACTATTACATCCCACTTTTGTCCCCTTAGCTCATCCTGTCTTTTCTCTGTCTCCTCGATCCACATTTGAAATTTTTTACAACCTTGCATCAAGGCTATTACCAACCCCGAAACCAATTCAAAAAGGCGATCATTTCCTACTCTTAACCTAAAATACTAGTACTTTAAGTACTATAAAAGATTAAATCTTAAAGTTCAACCTGTATGTTATACGTTTGAATAAATTTTATATTGTACTATATAATGAATCTATGGCCCCGATATCATATACTTGTCGACGTGTTGACCCTAGGTTACCTTTAAGATTAAGAAATTCTGTAAACGGTCTATGTCGGAGCTTCACATAAGTTAATACTCAGCCTTACTAATTTTTCTTTGTGGAATCAATTTCTGTGTACTGACTCAGAACAGAAGTTCTAAAGTACCAAGCCAAACAACACATTGCATTATAGACATACGCATTGTGCTTATGCACAATGAAGCAATTCATGAGGAAAATATGTTACGTATACGCCACAGGGTATTTACTCGTACATGCAATACAATACTAAAGTGACAATGACAAGAATATAGGAATAAACAGTGACCAGATAAGTGCAAAAGGATGATTTTTAGTTTGATGCTATAGTTTCTTTGCTACATCGTCTATCTGGTTTATATTAAGAAACAAAATCACAGCACTTCATGCTTCACACCATGTCCTATGCCAAGTTATAACTGACAATAATGACAAGTTACCCCCAGGCATTGATCTCAAACCTTTCGGATACCTCTAGCAAATACAGTAATTCGAAAATTTGGGGGAACTTTCCAAATTGAATAATAGGAACCAATCAATTGATTAACAGAAGGCTTCAGATGTTCACGTATTGCAGACGATGTTCGTTTTGCTGGTGGTACGGTAGCATTGTTGGCATAACTTTTTCATTCTACCGTTTTTGTGGTTCGAGTTGATGCTGGTTTTTTTTAAAATCTTTCCTCTGAGTTTTCCAAAAACTCGATGAGGGCCCTTTATTTTGTTCAACTCTGGATCTCACTGTTCAGAGGTGTTTTTCTTCAAAACTAAAAAAAAGCATACTAACTCTGGAAACGCAGTGTTTCCTAGAAAGAGCAACAAAATTTTTATCCCATAAGACGCCATAATCAACAACACAAAAGTTTTAAGCGTGAAGCAAAAATGACGACCTGAATCCCCCCCATCAGTTTGATGCCAAACGGAGAGAGGATGCATCAAGTTCCTCCTTCTATAAATGAATACGGCAAGAGTAGACTAGTGTGCTCTGTGTCAAAAATACTGAATAGCCTACCTCGACATAAAGAAAACATTATACAAGAAGAAAAGTTATGAAGACCACCTTAGACAACTAAGCAGGAATTTTAATCCAAGCAGGACTAACATCTGTAGAATTGTACAATCAGAATACGAGTACATTGGTGGACTGAAACTTATGTCCACCCTCTCGCAGATCTCAATATCCCGCTCTTTGATGCGAGCACTTACTTTCTTACATTGGGTGGCGCTACAGTATTGGTTCAACCTCGGCGTCTCTAGCCAGCTGCGTCCAGTTTCGCACCCTTAGTTAGCTTAGGTCCCCTATCAATTGCGTGCGCCACTCGAGAAATGGCTTTGCATGTCAATTGCATTCTCTATCGTCATCCTGCATATAGGTGGTGTGTATCGATCCGAAACTCAAGAATTCTCTCCAAAATCTGCCGTAGTGTGAATATTTGGTCGATTGGTAGACTTTCCTGGTCTGAAACCACACTGATATAGACCTATTAGGTTGTTGACGAACGGCTTCAAGCATTCACACAATACGGCAGATAAGATCTTATATGCGATGTTAAGAAGACTAATTCCTATGTAGTTGGCGCAGGGGGCTCCTTTCTTGAGGATCGGACAAACAATGCAGGGCAAGTTGGTATATACTCCTTAACAAGTCATCGCCTGCCACTTTAACGAGCTCTACAGGCACGCCGTCCATTTGAGTAGCTTTGTTGATCTTTAGGTTAGATATTGCTATCTACACTTCATCTGGGTCGGGTTGATGAAATTGCTGGACCTCATAGTCCACGTTGAAATTTTCATTCTACCTAACAGCGGTATTTGGTTTATTTTCGTCATTAAACAGTCTACTGAAATGCTCTTTCCAAATCGTCAGCATCGACTGCGACTCCACTACAATGTATCCTTGTTTGTCACTACACGCTCGGTTCAGGGCTTGTGTCCGTGGCATGTTTATTTAACCTTATGGTAAAACTTCCGAATCTCATTTCCTCTCCCCCTCGCTTTTCATGCTCTTTCTTTTTCCTCCTGAAAAGCCGGTGTTTGTCTCTCTTCTTCTGCTCATACAAGTCGTGAGAACTCTAGTCTTTCTATGCAGCACCGCTTTGTATGCATCTTGATTAGATGCATGTGCTTGCCGGCTTTCGGCATGAAATCTTACTCATCAAAAGCGGCATCTCTGATGATTTTTGGGCAGCAGTGGACCTCTGGAGAGATTAAGAAAGACTCGATTGTAAGAGGGTTTTGCGACCTCTTGCGATTGTAGTCTTCTGACGTCGAAATTTCTCACAGTATTAGCTTGTTTTGGCACTGCTCGTGATATTCGCCACTGTTCCTTGGATACAACAAGGTAATTGTCCGAGCTAATATTGGCTCATCGGAACGGATACTGGAGGAGTGCCAGCGTGCCAAAGACAGTCTTAATGTCATAGTTTGGGCATTGCTCGTAGGTCTTGTTCAAGAGCTCATTGAAACTGTGTTTGGTGTCATCTTTCTCTTCTGTAGGGGCGTGCGTGCATATAAGGCTTATATTGAAAAAATTAAGAGTTGATAAGGATGGCTAAAAGGCGCTTGTTCAAGATGCCGGGAACTCAAAACTTTTTGCCTAAGAATGCCTCTAATAAGAAACTTGCATTTAAATAGGCGCTGCTTTTGCCCTCGATAACAATCGCTATAGTGGATGTCGCTTTTTGTCCGGGCCATCGAAACGAGTTTTCTACACTACACCGTTGTAATTCATGAAAACCGTGAGCATTGCCTTCTTTTTTGACTGAAAACGAAGTGGTTTTTTTGGTCTCGTCTCATTTTGTAAACGGCATTCACTTGCCTGATGTCTGGCAAGTGTCTTGAGGGTCGTACTCATAAACCCACGTCTCGTCTCCAGTAATGATATAATGATCCTTTTGAATTGAGGTCTTTTGGCAGCAACTTTGCTGCTACATGACGGAAACCCAAATCATTAACCAAAATATCTTGGACGGATCCATAGGCAATCTTCAAGTCCTCCGCTATCTCTCTTATGGGTTATTTGAGGTTATTGGCCAACATTTCTTTTACTTCATCAATGTTTTCATCGGTTTTCGATGTCTGCCACTGCTTTCATCATCTCGATTGACTCACGACCACTTTTGAGCCGGTCGTGCCACTGTTAAACGACCGTTTTCTTTAGTGAGTCGTTGGCGAAACAATTTTTCAACATTTCCAACGTTTGCGCACCATTAAATACGTTTTTTACGCAAAATTTAATACAAGTTCGTTGTTGCAAATTTAAATTCATTTTGTAAAATTGCAAAAAATCGCCAACACACACAGGGATAGATGTACTCTTGGCTACGTAACTTTTGCAACTTTTTCAAGCTATGACGCTAAGATTTAGAGGGTATATCAACAACAGATGTACCAACTTAACAAAACTTTTGATCAAGGTGGTACACATATTTGGCTCATAATAATGAATTAAGATCTCTGAAACGATCACCCTTGAATCTGTCTTCGGCCCATCTTTAAATACTTTCTGGATTTCTTCCAACTACAAGCTCAGTTCGGGTCGCGAAATTTAACGAAGCTCGGATGGCGCATTTATAAATTTCTAGAACGCCTTTAAGTGGACTACTACTACTACTACTCGCGGCCAGGAGGGTTTTGAAACTTTTTTGTATAAGACAAGATACAGTGATCTTCAGAATAAATCAATAATCAAATAAGTGCAATCATACACTCAAGTCTCGTTTACTCATCTGCTATGTAGAGGTTAGACGGCAACCAAGTGATCACATCTTATCGTCTGATTCGTTTTGCCTTTTATTCTGTAATTTTGCCAATCGTATTCTACAAATTTACTATTCATAAAATCTCATCGCAGTCCTTTGATTCTGCACATTTACCTTTGGCATTGATTTCTTGTACCACTGTTCTCTTTATCATGTCCTGCTGAATTTAATGTCTCAAGCATCCAAGGTTAAGCTCCCCAATGGCACAGCTCTTCTTAGCTGACAACAAAAACAAATTAATTTCTTTCATTTCTTGACTGGATTTGCCCATCACAGAAGCTTCGCATCGCGTGGAAGCACTTGGAAGGGACGCTACTATCGCCCTTTGGCCATGCATAAGTAAATTTTCGGATTTCGTCTAGAACGAATGCAAAAAGAGATTTCTCAAAAATGCTTGCAGCAACGCGACCAAATGAGAGTTTCCTCTTTGAGTGTTTTTCAACGTACGAGTATCTCTGCTTAACGCTGTTTCATTTTCACATTTTCCCTTTTGTTCAGTTGTTATTTTTACTTTCTTGTTTTTGACGCGTATTTTCATCTTGCTTATTTTTCATTACGCTTTTCCATTGGTAATTCGTTTCTCTCCTCTCTTACTTGATAAATGTGGTAGCAGAGCACATTTTTGAAAGTATTACAGCGAGTCGAGTTTAAGCAAGGATTTGTACGGAAAAAGGGACGAGGAAGTAAAGGATTTTCACTTTTCACATTTTTATTCATTTTTATTCTGCCGTTTTAATTAAAGGAATTATAGTACTCGACATGGGTATGATGCTGTGAGGTGTAAGCCGTGCAGCTGTCGCCAATGCAAAAGTGCAAACTTGTGTTTTCCTTCTGCAGGATGATCTTGTTTGTTTAAAGGACATCTTCCTACAAATTTTCTGACATATAGTGTTTATTTTCATTTTATTTATTTAATTCAGCTTGATTATTATTTTTCTTTTTCAATTTGCCCTTCGTGTAGAAGGCTCTTGCAAACGAAACTAGTTTGTCATATAATTTCTTTCAGAAGATCAGTTCAGGGCTATTGTACTTTAAGATACTGTGGATGAATAGCACAAACGGTGTCTACACATTTGCTTGATTACTTTTTCGCGTCTTATTCATCTTTGAGCATTACCGTGATTATTGTCTGCAGTCTCTTGTAAGGCGCTATTTGGTTTCAATATTTTCTCACTTATTTTGGTATCCATGGATCTCAAGCAAAAAACCTTTTCAACTAATCTTATCTGCACGTAGATGTTTGAGCTGTTTTGTTGGTCTCAATGAAATCTGTTTTTCGTTTGCAATATCTACTATCCCTAAAGAAGCCATAGAACTTCCAGTTGACACAATATTGCTTAATCTTATTCGAGTCACGTTACAAGAATATATTAATGACGTCAACTCTGGACTTGACATGCACGTCAGCTGGATAAGCTATGGCATAGTGAAGCTAGTGCAGATGCTGAGTGGGATCAGTAAATTATTTTTTTATTTTTGCAGAGTATTTTTGATGTTAAATGTTTCATCAGAAGTCATTTTCCTATTTAAGAGAAAATGCAGCATTGGATTACCAATTCCCGATACCGATTCAGACAAGCAAGTAGTTACTGCTTTTGTTCCTACCTTTGGATATCAGTATTCAGTTAATGCGTGTCATGGGAGATATCTTGTTTACCCCTAGAAACGGATTTATTGTCCGAAACTATATTTATGTTCTGAAAATATTTAGTCAAAGCTCTATTGGTTACCTTTTCGCATACATTGGTGATGAATCGGCCAAAATTTGCTGGCTTGCAAGTGTCTTTATATGTTATGGCAACCCGATGCACTACCGCTGTCTTTCAGTTCAAAAGTGTAATATTAATACTGAACTCTTCAAACACCGTATCGGCGCGCCATATATCATGCCTCTCCTCTCGCAAAAGATCGCCAAATCCTTCTTGAAACGAACCTCTTACGAGGTTTTTTGCCGCCAGCATCAAGTATCGAATACCAAAGATAAAAGCCTCTGATGTGCTGGATTTCATTCGACCAAAACAACGAACCCATGGTTTGACGACGTGTGCCGACAAGCACATGCACCTAAGTAAGATATACAGAGTGGCGCAAAATTAATCATCCAATTTTGGTTTTGAACTTCTTTTTAATTAAATAAAAAAAAAAGATTTTGAGTGATGGAAATCTTTATTTGGAACTTTACAATTTTTTCTGTTAAGTAGAAAAGATGATGTCCGCCAAGTGGCTGCCGCTTATGATGATACACATTTGTGCCGTTTTATCGCATTTTTAATTACGAGTACTTTCCGCAAGATTTCCGGTGATAACTGTTCGAATTCCTGTCGAATATTCTCCTTAAGGGCTGCGATTATTTGAGGCTTGTTGGCATGAACCCGCGATTTCATGTAACCCCAAAGAAAAAAGTCTGGGAGGGTTAAATCGGCGATCTTGCTGGCCATGGTAAATTGCCAAAACGGGAGATTACGCGACCAGGAAACGCTTCCTTCACAATATCCATTGTGGCTCGTGCTGTGTGTGCGGTTGCACTGTCTTGTTGAAACCATATGTTTACCAAGCCCCGCTCATCCAATTCCGGCAGTAAGAAGTCATTCATCATGGCCCTGTTGCATTCGCCAGTAACAGTGACCGTATTGCCGATGGGGTCTTCAAAAAAATATGGCCCAATCACACCTCCTGCGTTAACGCCGCACCAATCAGTGGCTTTGGGTGAATGTAATGGCGCTTCGTGCATCCCACGCGGATTTTCAGTGCCGCAGAAACGAAGATTCTGCTTTAGTGGAAATGCGCCACTTCGCTCATGATGATTTTCGACACAAAATCGTCCTCTTCGTTGTTGAGATTGAGGATGGCTTGACAGTAATTCATACGCGACTGACGGTCAGGAGGCATTAACTGATGCACTGTTTGCACTTTGTACGGAAACATGTGTGAGTTGCGTGGCCCTTCGTCTGGTTGATGTTTCTTCATTCTCGGCGACAACGGCAGTCAGAGTCGCGATATTTTCGGCCGAACGACCAGTCCGGTGGCGGCCAAACCCTGCATGGTCTCCCGTGGTTCTAGTCTGTTTGAGTCGAGTAACTAAGCGCCGGAGTGTTTGCCCAGTTGGTGCGACACGATTAGGAAATCGACGTCGAAATTCACGCTGCGTTAACACCACCGACCGATTATTGATCGAAAAAATCGGCTCAATTATTCCACGTTCTTGCGGAGTATAGCGCGAGCGTTGCTTATCTGTATGTATACTGGAGCCGTCTAGTACACAAATGTATATACAATATAACATCTTCCGAGAGGATGATTGATTTTGCCCCACCTCGTAATGCTATATAGAATTAATACAATTGCTCACGAGCGCTACGAGCAGAAGAGGAGTGAGAGAAAACACCGACTTCTTAGGAGGCCAGGAAAGTCTCCGATATACCACATATTCATACTACCTATAAGCTGAAAACAGCCAAAGGTCAATACAAGAGGCACAACCTTTCAAAAGCCCGACCTATTATTCGCATGCACCCACAACGGACATCTCGGACAGAACGTCAGCTTCCACAGATATGACTTTGAGGTAGTTAAGGACTTTATCTACCTATGCTCCTCTATCAATTCAGGTAACGACACCAGTGGCAAACTTAGCGTGCGAAATTGGATGCAGCTAGCTTAAGATCGAGCTGGCTGGAGACGCTTATTGGCTGAGGCGAAGTTGGTGTTTTTCTGGTGAAAACGGCTAACCTGCGTGCAGAACAACCCGCCAATTGTTGAGAGGATCTTCAAAGAATTGTTAAGAATTGTCTAATTTAGTCAGCACACGAAGATATGTTTTGTCATTCTCTCACAATTGCCATTGTAATTCTCGAATGCTGAGCCTTCACTTTCATCACTGCGGTCTTTAACTCAGAATCACTTCACGTTATCACACAGAGCCATTTTCATCTGAGAGAAATCTTAAGTTACATCGTTCTAAATTGATGATATTTTTAGTGTATACATACATATACACCACTCAAAAGCCACACTTGCACTCTGTCCTTTAGTAGGAAGTTTTAACGACAATCCAGATGAAGACGTTGACTGCAGATATCCTCAACCAGCTCGTTCTCATCATCACGTCAATTAATTTAATCATCTGCCATAAAACTTTTTCTCATTTGGTGAAAGTTTTTATTCTTTTTATTAACTTTTTTTTTTACAAAAACAAGTTGGAGCGAATCAAAGGCATATTAAGAGATAAAAGGTCTTTGTGGAAAGTTAAAGGCATTCGTGTTGGTGTATCCTTTACTTTAATTAAAAAGTCTATCAAATATCTTCGCAGTTGTGTGCTCGTATGCCACCACATACTTGTACTGGTATCTGTACCTTTAAATCTCACAGCACTATATGCGCATCGTTTACTTCAAGGCCTAAGTACCGTGATGAAAGAACGTACTCCAACTTAATGGCAAGCATTAAATATCATAATGAGAAAACTCTTTTCTATTTCTCGCTTTAAATGGCACTTAGTTGAATGACGTGACTAGGAGTAGCTGTGATAGCAGGATATGGATACGTTTACAGAGAAAGATACTCATATCCGTATAAACGGGAACATGGGGGTATCTTTATGGTGCGTACTACTCTTGCAGAGTAATTTCGAATAAATTCGAAGGGGATCCATTTGTGAGTTTATCGGTTGAAGAACGTGAGACCTCAAATCCTTTGGACAGCTGAATTAAAGACTCGATACGTGTTCATTAATTTGCCTTCATATAGGTCTTTTGATGTTCTGATTAGCGCTCAGTGCAAGTGTGCAATTTGATTTAAATATTGTCTGCGCTAATCAACGGTCACTTGGCTTTTTGGTTAATTTGCTGGGGGATGAGGATTAAATCACCTGGGTTTACAGAAAAACTTCTATATACGTCATAGTAAACTTTGTTCGGTAACTGGCTCCAAAATATACCCTTTTTCTCAAATAGTTCCAGAAGAGTCTTATTTTAAGACTGTGGGTCGTGCGTGTTGGATTAACTACAGAGTAGTCCAATTAAGGTGTTGCTATGAGAATGGTGCATAAAAAAGTGTTCCGCTAGAGTGATTTTGATCGCCCCAGTATTCACCATATCCTCCTTGGAAAAAATTAATCCCTCTGGCCAATTTAAGGGTGACATCTTGGCATAATTGCTAAACTCTTTTATCAGGATGCCTTCGTATCTCGTATTTAGCTATTGAGTCATTGAAGGCTCAAAAGCCTATATTTTTGAAATAACCTTATTAAATTAAGTCCAAGGGTGTTAAATCGTATGACTTCGGTGCTCAAAGGACATCACTGCCTCACGAGATAATCCGTCCAGGGGACATCAAGTACACGAAACGCATCGGATTCTCGACAATTAAAAAAAACTTTTACTGCTATCACGCAGATATCATCTCAATAAAGGAAATGCAATGGGATAATTTGGACATAAGCAGAGTAAAAACTGTGATATTTGCTATATGTCAAAGTCTTGAGCTTACTCTTCAGACAATCTGTTGAGCGAGTGTCGTGTAAAAATCCGCACCGTGTATTAATTCGATAACATAAGGCTAACATGGATCTATGTCCCTAGTTAAATCAAGGACGACGCCATTAGTTTTAATGCCAGAGTGAGAAAAGGGGACATCTTAAGTAGCACAGTTGTTAGTCATAGTCTACATGACGCCACGTCTGGCAACGGACTTATGTGGGCTTATTTACCTTGCGGCGGGACAAAATACCGCAACAATAAATCGCTATCTATACAAGGGAACATGGCAGCCTCCAAATGCTAAACTAAATTGATTGCATTGCAAAATACGTTAGGGATACCTCTAATATTCCGGACGTCCGAATATTCCTGGCAGCCAACGTAGACTCGAATCACCATCTTGTTGCAATAAAAATGCAAATGTGGGTTTATTTAGTGTCACCACAAGGAAGTACTACTGTGAGAAGATACAAAGTAGAAAATCTGCAATCGCAAGATACCGTCAGAATCCTCGCCGAAACTGATGTGCTGGGTGTTACTCGACCATCACCAGAAAGTCCCTGGTCTGATGAAGAATGAAAAGCAGATACAACACAAACTAAAAGCGAATAAGGCGGCCCAGCATCAAAGAAGGGACTCACAATATTGACAAGTTGGACAAAACGTCACAGTCGTCAGCTATAATTTTGAAACAGTATTAGACCTTGTCATCCTTGTCTTTGCTTTAAATTCTGCCAAGAACATTTCACATTACTTGATGGCGCTGAAGCATGAACTTTTTCTAAATCAGATGAGCATTTCCCCGTTCATTTTGTGAAAAAAGTCCTTCGTACAATATGCGGTCCCATTTTGGGTGATTCAACAGATCTTATGAGCTGTACAGCGACATCAACTTAGGAAGAAAACCCGCATCAGTCGTCTGGCTAGGATATGAAGAGCGAATAGGCGCCAATCCTCTGAACAGCAGATTCTTCGAATCTTACTCACATCGCAGTAGACGGAGTCTCGCTAAAGTTGAAGTAGTTGTCACCTTTCGTCAGGTTTTCGATTTTGTTCTAAACTGGTTTTTTGTTAAGTACTTTTAAAATACCTTGCACTTCTACTGTCTAGGAGCTCCTCACCTTGATGTAGCTTATATGATTCTTACTTTTTAAAATAGGCATACCGAGATCCCCCTTAAACTCGATATGACCGTTTCACCCTCATATTGAAGCTATATATGTTCTAAAAGGGCTGTAGCCTTCAAAGTGTCTTAAGAACAGACTTCGATTCAATTCTCTTATTCAGGTCAAGCCGACCAGTTTGTCAAGTGTAGTGTTGGAAGGTATCACTATCCGTTTGTTCAACAATGCTTCGAATTTTGTCACTCTAGAAAGCAAAATTTGTCGAAAATATCAAAAGCGCTGTCCATATCTTCACGGTGTGAAATATAAACTTGATTCTGGGCTTATTTCGAAGCTACGTTCATGCCATTATGTTTGGAATAGAACATTATTCAAATGGCCGTCTCATCTTCGCTGGTAGTGCTTCAAGAGGTCGGTTAATTTTTTGATGACTCTGTCCAATATGTGCGACGTTATTCCGGCAATAGTGTGTCGAATGTTGACCTCCAGCTCGTGCAAAGTCATTGGCTTGTTAGAGTGGACTACGAACTTAATGTAGCCCCAGAGAAAAAAATCGAGTGGTGCGAAATCGCGTAATCGCAGCGGCCAAATGAAGAAATCCGCGAGATATCCCAGTCGCTAAATTTCTCCTTCATAACTTCGATCCATGCGGTGCTTGTATGTACGTTTTGTTGGTACCACATCGCGGTCATATCGATTTTGTCGAGCTCTGACCACAAAAAGTCGGTTAACATAGCTCTTTACCAGAAATAATTGACGGCAATGGTTTCTCCTTCCTCATTTCGAAGGAATTAAAGTCGGATGACGCCGCCTTCCATAAACCGCACCAAACAGGCAATCTTTGTGGATGCATCGATGCTTGGCCGAACACTTGTAGATTTTGTTCGCTGAGCCAAAAATGGGCCTCGTCCGAGAAGATAATTTTTTAGCCAAAGTCCGCATCTCTGGCTAACATTTCCAGCGCCTAATAAGCGAACTCACGGTCGTCCGGCTTCAATTCTTGCGTCAGCAGAGTTTTATACGGATGTTTGACCAAATCTGACTCTCTGGCAATGCTCAATCCAGCTGATCGACATTTTTGAGTCATCTTCGACACTGGGCACTACGGCGGCTATGTTTTGTGTATTTAGCACCAATTTCTATCTGGTTGGTGGCTTAAGATCCAAAAGATCAAACTCGCGCTCAAACTTTTGCACGGTGCGACGAATTACCTCCACACTGAAGCTATGATGATGACAAGCCTCACGATGAAATTCACGTTGCGTATTTACAACTAGCCAGAATTTCGATAATAGTTTTCAACAATGAATGATAAAATGGCAAACCTTACAGAATATTTTGACAGCTGGATGTCATTGGTAACTTTGACAGCTGCTGAAACATAATAACTGGAAAAACTGTCATTGCTATCTAGTCACCCTTTAGAAAATAATTGTAGGGTTTCACGTCTGCATTCACAGCAGATTTCGGGTGCGGTTTTGGTGTCTTTCTGAAGAAAGAGAAGGTATGTTTTCAGTTCTCGGTAGAAAAACTTGCTTCTGTCTTCCAAACGAAGGCAAGGAATTATTTGAAGACGAATCGGTGGAGGGAGAAAAGGCATCTAAAAGGTTTTTTTATAGCTGCCTGGGAAGTTTGGATGGTTGTTGTCTATGGTTTGACAGCTGTCAATGTTAAACTGTATTAAGATTTCTATTCAGTAAGGTTTGACAATTCATCACGAATCATTTAACTCCAGAACAACGCTTACAAATTGTGCAAATTTACTTTGAAAAAAATAAATCTGTTCGTGAAGTTCATAGTTCAATTTTACGGTCAACATAATCGATCGTTTTCACACTAGTTTTACTCTTCTCGATTCAAATCCATCAACAAGACAAAGAAATGTGCATACCGAAGAGAATATTGCTGCTGTAGCGCGTTATGTTGAAGAAGACGTCGAAAGGTATGTTTTCAGTTCTCGGTAGAAAAACTTGCTTCTGTCTTCCAAACGAAGGCAAGGAATTATTTGAAGACGAATCGGTGGAGGGAGAAAAGATGAGCATTTTTATCGAAAAATTGTGTTTAGTGATGAAGCTCATTTCTGGTTAAATAGCTTCGTCAATCAAAATTGCCGTATATGGAGCGAAGATAATCCTCAAGCTGTTAACGAATCACCATTACACCCATTAAAATTGACTGTTTGGTGCGGTTTACACGCTGGTGGCATCATCGGTCCTTACTTCTTTCGAAATGAGAAGGAGATGTCGTTACGATGAATGACAAGCGCTATCGAGCCATGCTGACTGATTTTTTGTTTCCAAAAATGAGTCAGCTAAGCATCGACGACATTTGGTTCCAACAAGATGACGCAACTTACCATACAGTTGACACATACTTGTGTCAACTTTATTTCCAGAAGTGGTCCTGTTAACTTGGCCCCCTCGTTCGTGCGACTTAACGCCTCTTGATTACTTTCTATGTAGCTATGTTAAGTCATTGGTTTATGCCGCCAAACCAGCAACTTTTGAAGTATTGGAAGCCAATATTCAAGCCACCATTGACCCCATACGGCCAGATTTATATTTTCATATTTGAAAAACAAATGCCATAAAATTATCTACCAGATTATAAGAACAAAACATTTATTCCAATAATATTTCTGTCTTTTATTATTATTTAAAGTTTTAAGACTCTTTAAAAAACACCCTTTATTTGTGGGGACGGTCTTAGAACGGCTTAGAGACGCTTTAACGACATTAGCACAAGTTCTGGAATGCAATGGGATCAAGGAAAATGAAATTACCAAAGAACTGGCTAGGCAGTACCACAATTTACGGTAGGTTTGCCCAGATTCTCGGTTAGCGCTTCCATTGAAAGTTCGGTTTGTTATGTGCATAAACACTAATGGAGATGATTTTCAGTTGGGGTCATCTTTCCTATATCTTTCTTGAAATGCGTGAGGAATTCTATGAAAAGAAATTTACAAGATTTTCAATATTTCCAAATGGAAAAAAAATCCTTTCCGCTTCCCTTCTTCCCAGAGCTATTTTGAAAATGAATAAAACACATCTGTGCAAAATAAATATTCATTTAAATACGCCCCAATTCACTGATTGATGAACCGAAATTCAATCAATTATTCATTTCCCATCTTTGGTGGAATGAAGTGAGAATCTGATCCCTAATCAGGAGTCGAAAATATTCTCACTATCTTGCGGTCGATTAATATGTTCTTAATATAATCAGTACACCGACAGTGTCTAGATTCATATATCAAGATATTCGCATGAATATCTCCACCTCAATAGTCTCAAAGGCTTTGCTTATTTCAATGGTTACCAAATCCCCTCCTTAGAGTAAATCCCCAAGTTATCATCAATCCTCAATCAAGTGCCCTCTCTTATAAATTCGCTTGCCTGTGTGTACATCATTTATTCAGGAATATTCCCATTTCCGAATAAATCAATAAATCCAAAACGAAGCCAACAAAAAAATCCGAAAAACAAAACCAGCAAAAAAAGATACGATATGATACCCGTAAATAAGAAAAAATGCATAAAATACCGATACGATTCAGACTGAATATGAATATATGTACGAGTAGGAATACATCTCACAGTTCGTCCTTGATTATGTATCGGATTCGCATTAACACCGCGAATCTCTCTTATGGCTATGAGAATACCAACAGTGTGGGCGTAGTAAGCGGGAGTAGTAATAAAATTGCTAAAATGAGCACAGAAAAAAAAATGCAGAAAAAGTTATTTTATGAATAAATCTGAAACCATTGGATAAAGGAAAGCCATGGGAAATTCCTTGGAAATTAGTTAGATCAAACGGAAACAAGGGAATCCATTAGGAAGCTGGTAATGAGACACCGACTGCTGCTATCTCATCGGAGCTATAATAACGCTGGTATTGGTATACTACTATATATATTGCAAACGAGTGCGATTCGTAATTTTATGACTTGAGTACTGTCTTGTAAACCTAATCCCACACCACCTTATCCCTTGACATAATCGGAGTCGGAAATATTTTATTTCGGTCGTTTCCCATGGGATTGAAAAATTACTGCCAGACTGGAGCGAAACTCTCGTAATTGATTCAAATCTTTGCGTTGTTTGATATTTAAGAAGTTTTCTAAAAGGGACAAAAGTAGCCATCGACATCGATTAGAACCTGTTGCCACGGTTGTTGGGTTTCTAAAAAGGGTTGAAACCATAGGAAATATTTCGAAATTAACTGCCCGATTCAGGGTTCTTTTTGGGTGAATTTTATTCGGTTTTTGATTTTTGCAAACTTTCGCCTTTTTTCCATGGTGGGAATGAGGGAGATTTGCTAACGGTGACTGGTTTTTGCTTTGATGCTAAATGAAGGCTAACTGATTTAATTGGTGAGGATATTTCTTCTTGTTTGTGGGAAGTAATTGATTAAAAAACAAATTGATAAGCTCAACAATTCGGTTTAAGAATATACTGTTTGTTTAAGGAATAAAGAAATAATAAAGTTGAGATACGATAGGAGGAGAAAAGGCCTAGAGATTATACAGACCAATAGGCTTGTTCCTTGTTAATGTCTCTCGTAGAGCCAAGTCAAAGAATATGAAACCGCTTAAGTATCAGCGGTCCTTGCAGTTTTAAGGTTGCGTTTTGACAGATGCAGATCAGATTCTAGAAAGTGCTGAACCCATTTGCAGAAGAAATTCAACACTGTATTGAAGTTGTAGTTAATTTGTATTTTAACTTAAAACATTGCCTCTTTCAGATATCATGGACAACAGACCATTTTTCGTAATATACTTGGCGAATCTGGAAATCATTACACGGGCCGCACATTTATAAATCACCTTTTCGATGAGACCTATGTAGACGTTGTTGATGTCTTTGTATTTTAGTGATCCAACCTTGGCTGCAACTTAGTCTGCTATCGCCCTCAGCCTAGAGTTTTCGACCAACTGCAAAAAATGCTTAGTTATTGTGCCATTTTAGCCACCATACGCTAAGTACTTCTCCGGTTTTTGAACTTGGTTTATGAGTTCGGAAAAGGGTAATGTTGTATTTTATGACTGCGTTGTAAGCTATTATCTTCAATGACATAGTTTTGGCCTTGGAAGTCCAAAGCTATTACTAAGGATAGCGTAGGTAGTCAACTAAGAAAGCGAAAGTCGTTCGGGTAGAGGTGTATCGAATGTCTTGCATGACATGATGAAACAATAGATTTTGATTTATACGCTGGTGAACTTTAACATCAATTGGTCATTCATTATTAAGCAATCCAAGATTTTCTATGCTGGTACTTCCATATGTGTGTGTTTTGATCCTTTACTAACTTCATCATTTGCGTTTTATATATTTTACAGTTTTATGTATACTTTGTCCATGCTTGGTGGACTTATTTTCTATCGTTTACCGTCTTTTTTTCTATGCGTAGCTAGCTGCACCCACTAACAGAATTGAAGAGCCCCCCTTCCAACTCAGTGCACCATCTTCAGAAAGGATTTTTTATGCTGCGTTAATCACTGCCACTCACTTACATTCTTTGCGCATAGAAATATATGTTTTCGATAGCTATTCTTCGAAAATTTTGTTTGCCAAACAATAACGAAAAGGTGGCGCGTTAATTTCGACGTCGATTTCCTAATCGTGTCGCGCCAACTGGGCAAACATTCCAGCGCTTAGCTACTCAACTCAAACAGACTGGGACTACGGGAGACCATGCAGGGTTTGGCTCCGATCGGGCTGGTCGTTCGGCCGAAAATATCGCGACTCTAACTGTCGATGTCGCTGAGAACGAAGAAACATCAACCAGATGACGGGCCACGCAATCGGTTATCACCAGACGGACCCTAAAGCGAATTTGAGTGAAAGACTTACACACGTTCCCGTACAAAGCGCAAAGAGTGCATTAGTTTTTACCTCCTGACCGTCAGTCGCGTATGAATTACTGTCAAGTCATCTCCAATCTCAACAAGGAAGAGGACGATTTTGTGTCGGAAATCATCATGAGCGACGAGGCGCATTTCCACTTAAGCGGTTACGTCAATAAGCAAAATCTTCGTTTCTGCGGCACTGAAAATCCCCGTGAGATGCACAAAGAGCCATTACATCCACTCAAAGCCACTGTGTGGTACGGCGTTCACGCGGGAGGTGTTATTGTTTTGAGGACGCCATGGGCAATCCGCTCACTGTTACTGGCGAACGCTACCGGGCCATGATAAAGAACTTCTAACTGCCGGAATTGGATGAGTGGGGCTTGGTAAACATGCACAAACAGCACGAGCTACAATGGCTATTGTGAAGGAAGCGTTTCCTGGTCGCGTAATCTCCCGTTTCGACTTTTTGGCATGGCCAGCAAGATCGCCCGATTTAACCATGCCAGACTTTTTTTTTTGGGGCTGCTTGAAATCGCGGACTTATGCTTACAAGCCCCATATAATCGCAGCCCTTTAGGAGAATATTCTACAGGAATGCGAACAGACATCACCGGAAATCTTACGGAATGTCATGAAAAATGCGAAAAAACAGGCACGAATGTGTATCAACACTGGCGGCAGTCACTTGGCGGATATCATTTTTTTCCACTTAACAGAAAAAATTATAAGGGTCCAAGTTAAGTTTTCCTAGGCGATGGCGATGGCGATGGCTCGATAGTTAGCTCATTGGACTATCACGCAGACAGTCTGGGTTCGATTCCTGGCTGGGTCACCAACAATTTTTCAAAATCGCCATCCCCTTTCCGCGGGCAATGGCAAACTCCCGAAAGTAAAATTGCCTACGAAAAAGCTTCTTCGGCGATAAACCGTAGGCCCCGCTCAGATGTGACAAAAATGAAAACATGAGCAACACAAATGAGTGTCAAGAAGCAAGGCCATGGCCCATACCGGGCTGCCAGCGCCACAGTGATTTTTTTTTTTTTTTTTAAGTTTAGATTTCCATTACTCAAAATCATTTTTTTTATTCAGTAAAAAAGTAATTCAAAAACAAAATCGGATGATTAATTTTGCGCCACCTTCTACATTCTGTCTACAATGTGGATGGCAATTGTTCTTTTTTTTAAGCAAACATACATTTACTTTGCTTTTATTGACCGTCTCGCATTTTTTTGCTGCTACTGCTACTGTCTTGAAATCGGATCAACTTTTATAATGTTATGCACCTGCTTTTGGCTTCAAAGAGGATGTAAAAGAAGTCGCATGATAACACATCCCCATAACTTCAAAAGATTGATTTACGTATCTTTGGACATCCATGGGCCAATTCGAGCTCTCCATTGTCATCCTGCATAACCAATTATGTTTTTTTAGGGATGGCAAGACCAGTTATAGCTCGGTAAAACTACATAGCCTAAAATCGAGTTAAAAGGGTGATAGGTATTGATAGTGTATTGCTTGGTCATCTTAGGGCTCTACTACATAGTCAGTATTCGATCAGTTTTAGACATCGCATGTAGTGATAGTCTTGGATGGAATGTTAAGTAGTTTTATTCAACTATACAATCGTTGGAGCAGCTAAGGTGAGGCTAGGATTCTGGCATTCGGAAGAGCTAATCTACAAAATTTGGTACGGTCATCACCATATAATTTTCTTTAGTTTGACGTCAATAATGTTGGCTCCCACAGATTTGCTCCACTTGAATTTGAATATTGCTTATTTTGATTTGATCATATGAATAAAAGTTTTTATGGTCTTCATCATTGAGTTTGAATTGCGTGTTCGACCCGGTAGCCGGAAAACAGTCTTCCAAAGTAGTTCTCCAAAGTTTTCCACTTTGACTGTGTTTTGACTAAGATGTTTCTAAGTTCGGTTTTGTAGGTTTCATAGGGAATTTTGCTGTCGCGACGTGGCTTTTGGACAAAATTTTTAAACTTAGTTTTTACAGCGGCAGCTTTTGATCTCTTTCATTATTCGAACGATGGATAAGGAGGGTCCTTCGAAAAATTTGTGTTTTTTTCTCCCAAATATGATGACTATACTCAGTACTTGTCGTCGCATGCGGTAATAGATGATATACTGCCGATCGTTGTGGTTGCCGGATAGAATTCAGAAGATCCGCCATTTCTAATAGTCCGCTGTAATAATGGCAGTTGTCTTATTGGCATTATTTTTTGATTTAATGGATGTAAGCTTGAGGTATAAAGCTGTCAAATTCTGGACCGCTCGTTCGAGCATTAGGAACCTTATCTCTCTCAAAACGATCTGAATACTGGCCTCATTAGCATATTCTAAAAACATTTCACAGTCCAAGAGAAACTGGTAGAGTGCCACCAAACCGTTCGAAGACAGTGGCCAATTTCCTGGTCCAGTAAGGTTCACTAAGTAATATTTGAATCACTTATATGCAAGTTTTATCGCATAGTTCTGAGGTCTTAAAGGCATCTGACGAAATGTGGGCATTGTATTCCAATTGTAGGGGGATTAGTGCGCTTTATATTAAGGGATCAGAGGAGGTTAAATTTTTCTTACATTGTTTTAGGAAACCTAGACATTTCGCAGCTTTTTAGTCATATTGAATATGTGGTTATTCCAATGAGTGTTCTCATTGACACGCATATCGAAAATGAAAAGGTTTTCGGTTTCGATGACGCGAGTGCCATTCATGGATAATGGCTGGGTGTTCAAATTTCGCTTAAACGATAACAGATAGCACTGTGTTTTGGAATCATTAAATTTTACTCTGTTGATGGTTCCCCAATTGGTTAAGCTGTAAATGTCGGAATGCAACGCGCTTTATATAAGCTGGAGTTCCTATTCTACAGCCGAAGAGCAGGAACGTTAATCCAGGAACTAATATGAAAAGGAGAGAGTTCTGACATCAGCAAAGGAATATATTGCATTAAAAGTGACAAGCAAGAGATCATTGATGAAAATTAATAATAATAGTGTCGGAGACAGAACGCAGCCCTGGGGCACACCATCATTTATTTTGTGAATTTCGGACTCGAAATTATCCAAGATGTCCTGGAAGGTTCTTTATGACAACTTAAAGATGAAACTCGCTGATGCACTAATTGTCGACAAAAGAGCCTGATGTCATACTCTGTCAAATGCCTTAACAATATCAAGTTTTTAAATCACCGGGCGACCTAATGCTATGGCTGAGTAGAAGATGAAACAAGTCCAGGGTGTTAGGAGTACGACTGACTTGTATTCGTATGGGCTCAGGCTGGATCAGATTGTTTTCTACAGAGAAACATCTTTCGGGCGTTAACTGTCCAAATGTCGAAACCACCTTGATGTGTGTAAAGGCTCTATATTGTGGAGTTGTTTGGTAAGCTTCATCATGATGCACGTAAATAGCGAGATCGTAGGGAGAGGTTTACACCACAGTCAATTAAGGCACTCAAGGGCAACAACAATCGCGTAGTTTGATTTTATTTTTGTCGAGTTTCTTTTCTTATCTGTACCATTAACTGTATAAAAAGTTGACATAGTGAAATGCGTAGGCATTCAGTGGCATTGTTGGAAAGGTAAAATAGTGTGGATGAACTAACGCCCCAAACAAGGATGTGCCGGTGCCTTCTATATAAAGGTTTCCATTCAAGGGACCATGTTGATGAGTACGTAACCGAAAAATAAAACTGAATACGGAACTTTTATTTCAAGCGAATTGTGGGCTGAAGGTGTCGTTGACTCCACCGAGGCCAACAATAAAAAGACAACACTTGCCTCGTATGTATAAATATGAAATCAATTTCTTCAAAAACCTGAAACATTTCTTTGGATTCAATTTCACAAAAGACGGACGGTAAAAAAGAAGTGAATAAATTTACCAATTGAATGCTACATTCATTCATTTATTTATATATTTACATTTCTAACCATTCAAGTGGAAAACAGACAGTGCTAAAGCAACGGTAGCTCTCGGAATAATTCAACCTTCTGATATTTTTTGTTCTTATTTACAAACAGGATATTGCAAATAGGAAAACCTTTCTCCATTTGAACCTTTTATTTATCTATACATACCAACAAGGTAACAAGTTGGATTAAATATAAAACTCGTTGGTCTCAAAATCGGTATAGAATCGGCTAGAAATGTCTTTAAGTTTTCCACCCACATCGTTCAGGCAAAATGACATGCTTTACAAATAAAATCGTTTTTCTATACGATTTTCAATTTCTATTTACTCAAAGCTTAGATCAGGGCACAAGTAACCATATATCAAGAAGCTGAATCCACTTTTTAAGACATTCGATTTCGTTTTCTTCAAAATCAATGGTCAACAAATCAAGTCACAAATCTCCTTACAGCTTCTTCTTTCCTTGGTAATACTCGTATATCCGAAGCCGTACCTTAGCAAGTTACATGACAAACATGACAGAGAGTATCTTTTCCTTTTTACCCATAAAACCGAAAACGACCGTATTCCGTAAGTATCCTGAGTTACTTTGAGCAGACCGAAGTTTTGTTTTTGTTTTTGTTTTTGTTTCTTTGTCTTATTTTCATCCTTTGAATGATTCAACTGAATAATAAGAAAATAAAAAGGGTTACAAACATCGAAAGGATATGCATGCGAATTTCTAATTCGTTGAAATGCACTCAACTGGATTTCCTTTGGGGAACT
The DNA here is from genome assembly GCA_928272305.1 of Volucella inflata. Taxonomy (NCBI): domain Eukaryota; kingdom Metazoa; phylum Arthropoda; class Insecta; order Diptera; family Syrphidae; genus Volucella; species Volucella inflata. The sequence continues at coordinate 72,468,471 of OV743719.1, forward strand.
TTAGTCAGTCCTTCTTCTATCCTTTTCTGTGCGCTCATTTCATTTATATATTGTAGTACTCGTATATGTATAGTATTTGTATCTATGCCCCAAAGTTGTAGTGGTTGATGGGTTTGTGTGTGGTTTTAAATGCAGTTTATTCTTCCATCTAGCTCTAGCTCCATCACCGATCCCAATACCATTGCCAAGCAACATTTCCTCAATAGTCCTTAAGAGAAAACCAGGAGCAGAAAAGAAACGAAACGAAAATCAGAACTAAGAACAAAAAACAAAAGCAAAATAAGAAAACAACAAATTGAAAAACTCGACGAAAGGATATTATCCGCTGATAAATGTTCAAGGATAATGATGACCATAAACAAAGACTCAGTCTTTGGAAAGCTGAAGTGGGTGTTATGGCTACAGATAGGAAAAATACACGACAACTCAACGAGAATACAATCTAATCGAAATGGAAGATAAATTGGGTGGTATTGATACGATTCAAACCCCATTTCTATTTCTATATTCGTTACCACGTATCCACATGTATTTCATCCCTCCTTCTACCCACCTTGTTAGAAAGGTTCTGGATTTGTTTTTTTTTTTCGTTTTTTTTTCTCCATTTACGGGAAGCATTGTTCAACTTAAATTGAGTTGGAATATAACAAATGCGACCGCACACAGATGCTGGAGTACTTAAACAAGGAGGAGCGCACAACAGGCGTCATCGGTCGGTCGTCGATGGTTCCAGTAGTCGTAGAGGTGGAAAAATGTTCCAAAGTATCTGCAGAACCCCGTTCGACCCAATCGTTTAGTATTTTATTGTTGAAATTTCATGTGTGGACACATAAACTTCTTTAATTTAAAATTTAATCGATTTATTGACATGGTATCCGGCTTTAATTTTACTTGTTTCCGTTTGTTATTGACATACCTACTTGGATAAAAAAGAAATGGTAGATGAAATACTGACAACTGGTTAAAGTGCTTCCAGGAAAATGTCACATTTTATTCAAGAAAAAGTAAGTAGCTACACACACATATACGCATACGTTCCTTACGGCCTTTGTTAATGTGTCATTTACATGGACATCCGATGAAAATAGGCCAATTGCACGTTTTACGGAAATCCTTTTTGCACGGTCATTTATTGAAATGTCGTCATTTTGAGTTTGGAAACCCTCAGGCTATTTTCATCGCATTGAGCTAATATTAAAGACGATTGGTTGGACTTTTATGTTTTGCAATGAAAAGATCATAAATTACGATTTAAAGAAAGGGCAAACAAGCATATGTCAATGCTAGTCCTTGTAGAGTGTATTTTACGATGAAAGAATTATGCTTTTCGGAAGTAATTTCTTTATTTACTAGAGAAAGCTTATCGGGTACTGGATGAGAGTAATACGAATATTGAACGAATTTCTGATACTAGTAGTAGCTGGCTATGCATGACACCTAAGAGTTAAATAGGTCATTCAGTAAGATACAGACTCAGCAGGGAAATCGACTCAAATATTTAGGTTGAGGCAGAAAATCTTGTCCCTTCTCTGGGAAGTTGGTGGGAAACAAAGTACTATGAGTCTGGGGCAAAGGGATGGGGATTGTGTAAATGATGAGGTCTACTGCCGGCTTAGAAAAGCAATTCAAATAAGTGTGAGTAGCCGAAATTCCCTTAATCCGATATTGTTCCCCTTTATAGGAAGTACAGGAAGTACTTTACCTTACCATCTTTTCTCCCTTATCAAGAACTGCCAAGTGTCAGATATGGCAATCCTATCTGAACGTATGCACATAGAGTTAATTATAGGATGCAGTATCGGACACATCTCAAAAGCCTTAAGTAAGGTGTACGTATTTTTTTTCGCCAAGCCAGATGAAGCTAGTGAACTACTACTGAACTAAAGTCTTACATCATGGAAAGACTTATCAACTTATACAACAAAGAATTTCTAAACGGAAAAAGCAAGTGAGAGTTGCTTTGAGGAAAGAAAAATCCATGAAAGGTGCTCTACATAATCTGGTAACACAGATTAAAGAAGTCAACCGACAAAAGGAAATTACAATTTATGCCTTCCTAGATATTGAAGGTGCCCTCGATAATACCGGATATGAATCTATTACGCAAGCCATATCCAAAAAGGGTATTGACCATTCCACTAACCAATGGGTTAAAGTGATGCTGGTAAACAGGAAAATCTGCACATCTTCCGGTGAAGCAAGGGGTTGTTCTCTCTCCGCTTTTGTGGTCACTGGTCATTGATGACCTATGAGTAAAACTTAGTTATCTGAATAAGTCGTACTAGTGAAGTATAAAAACCTAAAAGTCGTTTTCAGACTCCTCTTAGAAATCAATGGCTGATGTGCGATAATGAATTCTTTCAATTAACTCAAGTAAAGCGAACCTTGTTCTCTTCACTCGTAAATAAAATCTGAGCCTTGACCTGATCTCACTTAACTTAACAGAATTTGTGTACACCAACGATTTGGGATTTAATCCAAAAGTTACCCGATGGATATATAAATACAATGACGATACAACCTATCATCATATACGAGTACTTACCATTAGTATGGTGGAAATAAAACAGAAAACTATCATACAAAAGGAGCAACGGCTTCAAAAACTTTAATGCCTCAGGATCGCTGGCGGAATACATACCTGAACTACAGCAGCCATAGTGTGTTAATTACAGTAATCCCAGGCAAAGAAGTAAAAAAGTACAAAAAGCCTATCTCAAACCTTAAAGATATCAAGCCGTACACAGTTGGATAAAAAATGGACACCACTGCGGGCGCTGGCATATTTGGTTCAAACACCAGAATTTCGAAATCAATGGGAAAAGTCTCAGTGTATTTCGAGCAGAAATACATACCACCCAAGAAGACTGGCTGGATTATTAACTAGAACAGTCATATTCGATAGCACCAACACAAAATTGGTCTTATTCAGGAAAGTGAATGTCATTTTTGCATGGAATACGAAGAAACTGCGGAACACATCACATGGTTCCAAGTGCTTTTTAGATACAACACTTTCTTAAGGTATTCCAAATACCTGGGAAAATTTTCAAAATCTTCATCAGAGATATTCTCAAATTCATCAAAAGAGTTAAGCATCTCTTGGCTTCTTAATACTGATTTAAGATCCAGAAGATCTTTTAGGTCTAGTGCCTTCACAATTGGCTAATCAGATGCCTTTAAAAAAAAAAATAAACAAAAAAAATAGAAAACATAAATCAACTCATTGACCTGTACATTAACCCTATGCACTTGTAGAAGCATTTCAGATCCAACTGAGGTGGCTAATATTGGTGCGCAACTAAGTTCTCTCTGTTTGTCAATAGATGGCTTCAGCAGTAAGTGCTGTTCGATTTTGACACATCTAAAACGTCATGAACAAAGCTTCGATTTATGGTTAACAAACCATTTTGACACATAAGTGATTTTATTTTGGCGTCATTTACTTTTGGTTGTGTGAAAATGTCTGATTTTGTGCCAAATATTTGTCATTTGCGGGAAGTTTTGATTTTCTTCTTTCATTCAAAGAAAACGGCGGCGGCTAAAGCTCATCGAGAGCTCCAAAAAGTTTACAAAGATGCTGCCCAAAGTAAAATAACATGCCGTGATTGGTTCCGTTTCTTCAAGGAAGGTGATTTCGATGTTGACGACCTTCCGCATGAAAAAAGGTCAAAATCCTTGGAAGACACTGAATTAAAAGCATTGCTCGATGGTGATCCATGCCAAACACAATAAGAGCTTGCTCCAGCAATAGGAGTTACCAGCCAAACCATTTGCAAGCGATTGCATGCGTTGGGTATGATTGATTCTTATGATTTTAGGCCAAAGGACGTTGAGCGTCGTTTTTTTGCGTGTGAACAACTGGGGCAGCGGCAAGAAAAGGAAGAGTTTTCCTCATCGCATCGTGACGGGTGATAAAAAAATGTATCCATTACAGCAGCTCAAACAGAAGGAAGTCATGGGGACTAGCTGGTCATGCTTCAACGTCGTCGGCACGGCCGAATATTCATGCTGCGAAGATCATGCTGTACATTTGGTGGACCAGGCGGGTGCTATTTATTATGAACTGTTGAAACCCAAACCATCACTGGGAAGTGGTATCGACATCAATTGATGCTATTGAGCCGAACATTGTGCGAAAAACGGTCACAATACAAGCAGAGCCACGAAAAAATGATTCTACAACTTGACAACGGTCGGCCTCACGATGACAAATCTGTTAAAATCTACCTGGAAATACTCAAATGGAAAGTCCGCCATATTCCCCAGATATTGCGCCATACGATCATTACTTGTGCCGTTCAATGCTGTAGAAGAGAGACAACTAAAGAGACTGAATACATACTTGGAAAAAATTAGGACCACAGAAAGTTTACTGAATTTTTATGCGTTCGTATGAGCACAAAGGACGCTGAACGCCAACGTCCAAATAACGTCACAACGAAATATGTGACCATCCAGATCCACGATATTGTGTTGGACAATCTCCGCGTAAAGGTTCGCGGAAACGCTGAGGTTGTAGCAATTTTAAATAATAACATCACTTGAATCCTGATTGACCATTTGAGCATGCCCCGTTTGGTGACAGTGAAGCAAAAACGGATTCGGGTGAAGATTTGAAAACAGAATTTCGAACTCTTTAAGTGGAATTCAAGTTTTTACGGCACTTTTTTTTTTTTTACTTTTAAATTCATTTTTTATTTCTTCTTTCATTATAAGCTTACATCCTAGACAAAAATGCTTAAATCTAATTTCACAATGACTGTTACTTATTCTAGCTTACTGGCTCTTACCGAACTCTCTAAACTTCACAATATCAATAAACTTTGCCTTTCGGCCTTAAAACTATCTTACGACTAATGGTCTTATTTATCAATAAGTGGGAAATATTTCTAAGAAAATAGTTTTAGAAAAAAACTTAGATACTTTATCATTTTTTTAATTTTTATATAAAACTTAAAACTATACCCTATTCTACTTAACCTACCTAAGCTACTTATTCTAACTTAAATATAATCGGGGTGGTGAGCACTCGTAGACTTTCTCTCCGAGTGGTCACCATCTCGATTGCGATTTCGGGCGCCTGGCAATCCTCAACATCGTGCACAAGCACCGCCCAGACTTAACTGATGCCATGAAGCACCAATCACTTCTTAGAAGTGCCGCCCTATGTTAACGAGCCCGGCCTTTCCACGAGATCACCCTAACTATCCTTAATCTAACTTAAAACTAGGAAAAGTGTGTTAGCTCAGTAACGTTCCGACCTAGGAAAGCATGACTACCCTCCCTATTTCCTTGAGCCACCAGAATTCGGCGAACTGTTTTTCGGAATCGACCCGATCCCTTTCCGCAATCGCGGTTCTAAAACGGAGGAGCTCTTGAGCATTAGCGACATACCCGTCGTAGATGAGCCGCTTGTCCTTCGCACCGCGGTGGCGGTGGTATATTACCGGAATACCATCCCTACTTTGCACTAAACCTTTAGCATCTATATGAAGAAAAGCCTCCGGCGGGATAAAGCCCGATAGAAGTGAGCTCTCATGGTACATGTCATTGGGGTAATAAGCCCCAAAGATCAGGCTATTGTCGCTGGTCATTGCCCTTGCAACGTGCCTTCGAATCACCTTAATCAGGAAATTGTCAATCCTATTCAGATGAGCCCCATCGTAAAGGGCTTTGTTGGGATAGTATTTCTTGTACTCTGATTCTGGTGTTCTATACAAACCCAGGCAGGTCCTGAGACACTGCCTTTCAAACACCCGAATCTTTTCCATCTGAGACGGCGCTACATTAAACCACACAGGGCAACCATACGCGATGACTGGCCTAATTAGGGCCACATAGCATATGACCTTCACCCTGGAAACAAGTTGACTGCTGTGAAACAGCCTTCTTGTCAGGGCTAAGGCCTTCTTGGCCCCAGCGAGACAAACATCTATATGTTTGTCAAAATACAGATATTTATCGAGCCAGATACCAAGGTATCTAACTACGCTTCTCACCGCTAATGGCATCCCGTGTTGTCCAATGATGGCCAAATTTCGCCAGTTATGTCTGGTATCCCTAGAAGCACATCGCAATGGAGTCCTAAACAAGATTGTTTCTGACTTTTGAAAATTGATTTTTAATTTCCAATCATCGCAATACTCCTTAATATGATCGAAATCACGCTGCAGAAGAGCATTGATGACTTCGATTTTTGGGCCTGATCTGTACGCCACTAAATCGTCTGCGTACGCTATAGAGTGATTGAGGGAACCTACTAGATCACTTGTGTAAATGTTAAACAGGATCGGAGAAATCACCGCCCCCTGTTGTAAGCCGTTTTTAATATCAAAGACTTTGCTCGAAGTGACGTTGCCACATTTGACAACGAACTTCTTTCCCATAAGCATGTTATAAATCATATACAGCAGAGGTTTCGGCATACCCCTCCTAGTTAACTTATAGAAAAGCCCCTCTAGCCATACGGTGTCGAAAGCCTTTTCAAAGTCAACCAGGCAGGCACCCGTACACTGGTTCTTACACTTATTCCATTGTATGTCGGAGATCAGCTTTGACGCAGCATGAATAGTGTCATGCTTCGCCCTAAAACCAAACTGATTTTCCGGAATTATATTATTTTCCTCAACCCACCTTAACAGCGCTCTATTAACCACTTTCTCGAATACCTTGCTTATATTCGGAAGTAAACTGATTGACCGAAGATTAGCAGGGTTGGTTCTGACTTTATCCCTTTTCGGGACAGGATGTACCACTGCTATTTTCCAATGTGTCGGATAATATGCATTATTCAGCGCATTGTTAAATAGCGTAGTGAAAATATCCACTGCTTCCAAGGGTAGGTGTCTTAATACGACGTTTGGAATACCGTCTACTCCCGACGACTTTTTGTTTTTCAGAGACTCGAAGATGCACAGGAGTTCATCTTTTCGCACGAACAAATTCGAGGAAGCTCGCTCATTGGCGACGATGACATTTGCAGCGTTTTCTTCACTGAATACGGTAAAACCGTGATTCTCGGATCGCCAATTTTGAAGCTCGTTGCGTAAATAATAGTGACTTACGTAGGCCCTGTTATCAATGTCGTGATTACGGTGAACCGGATTGTTCACCGTATACACGGCTTCGAAAAAAGCGCCCAGCAAATCCACTTTCTCCTGTGGGTCTTCGACCACGAAAAAACCATCGCCTGAGTCGGCACTTTCTGGACTTATGCCAACCGTTAGTAGTGTCTGTCTGTTCTCTGTCGTCTGTGGAATTCGAACACATTGTATGTTGTTGTGATCTTTCCGCCTGAACAATTTATTTATCTGCGGGAACATATTCGGACTACTAGATTTTATAGCCCGAATCTTATTGCCCCAGTACAGACTTACAGCTTTACTGTAATTTTGTTTTATTAATTGTTTAAGGTTTTTGATCACTGACTTCAATGTTCTTATTTCCGGGTTTTGTCTGTCAGTAAACTGTCTGTACAGTTCCTTCAGTCTCGTGAGCAGTCTACTTTTGTATGCGTACAGTGCGTTTATTGTTGGAGTTCTGTACTTTTTGGTCTGGTCTTCGTCGGAGCATTCTACCCGAGGAATAGTCTGCTCCATTGTGCGTTTGATAATGTCTTGCATAGTCAGTAAATCACAATCGATTTCTTCGTTGGTCAAGTTTCTATTAGTCGGAGGATCAATCCCATTCAAATGTAAATTCCGCTTTAACATTCTGGAGAAGCGCGACCACCGTACCCTACGATAGTCGTACGAGTACACCTGATCGTACTGCTCCAGCAGCGTTTGTTCATTTGGGATCCGTATTGTGGCTGCGAGTCCGTAGTGATCACTATCGTACTCGAACGCTCGTAAACAGTTCCGTGTGTTTAAATCCACGTCTGTCAGTTCTAGTCTATTGTCTATAAGAGCCAAGTCCAAAAAGGAACCAGCTGTTGGAAAGGATGGAATATTCGTCGCGTACAACTCAAGTTTGTACTCAATCATATATTGACTCCACCAGTAGTGTAACTGGTTACCCCTAGTGTTCGGCGGATTATTTCCCCATGCCGCATGTTTAGCGTTCAGATCTCCGGCGAGACAGTAATAATTTTCTTCCGATTGAAGCTGAAGGCAACGAAAAAGTATTTCGAGCTCAGTTATAAAGTGAATGGGATTTGGTACTTCAGGTGCGTAAAGCGACACCACATACAGTCGCCTTTGACTATGAAGAGGAATGCATATGATGCAGGCTTCCAACACCCGGAACCTCAGCAAATCCCCGCTGTATATGACCCTATGGCGTATGCCCTTGCGTAATAAGATACCAACTCCACCCCCTCGTAAGGAGTGAGGTCGGTCCCTTCTGTATGTATTGTAGCCACTGTAGCCAATTTTGTGATTCTGGTTAAGCTTAGTTTCGCTTACCAAAAGCACATCCGGCCGTTCACTTAACAACAGGTTTTGCAGATTGGTTCTCCGTTCGATTCTGATTAGTGAATTAACATTTAACGCAAGGATCTTTAAGTTGACCTCATTCAACGTAGCAGACATTATATCGGCGTGCCAAACTTGTCAAACAGTGTCGAATAGATGACGTCAATTCGAGCCGCTTGTTCATTTAATTGTTTCTGGAAGTGATCGATTTTTCCGTGTAGGGACAGAAGAATCGCTTTCAAATCCAAATCTGTTTCCGGCGCTTTTTCGGCTACCTTTGACATATTTTTTGCTGTTATTGCGGCCTTACCCGATCCAGATACCATTTGGGCAAAGGATATACTGGGTGCCACAAAATTAGAGAAAGCACGACTCTTTTGACGCTTCTCTTCTTCGATGAACTGTTTTCGAGCCTGGACTTTCTTTTTCAGCTCCTGGAACCTTGGACAACCTCTGAAATTGGCAGGATGCCCTGAGTTCCTACAGAGTACACAGAAGAGTTTATCCCTATCCTCTACTCTATCACTACCTAGAGAACATTCTCCATATTTGTGGTCCTTGTCGCACTTCACGCACCTAAATTGCATATTGCAATTAGCTGCGGCGTGCCCGAACCTTTGGCAGCGCAAACATTGCAGTACACGATCTGCTCTCTTTAATTTTTCCCAACTTACAGCATGATAGCACAGGAATTTGATTTTTCGCAGACTATCGATTTTGCTATTGGGGGTTAATTGCACTAAGAAGAATGGTAATTTGCGGTTACCATCCCTTGCCGAGGCCGTGGTAAACGGCTTGACACCTACGAACTTTAGGTCGTCGCTTTCAAACCTTTTGAGCTCTTCTTCGAGCTCTTCCGTTTTTACTGCGGGATCGATTCCTTTTAACAGCACCGTCTGAAGTTTTTCACCCTTAGGGGTATACGTATAATACTCCGTGTCCGCTTTTCCCAGGGCGTTACGTACTTTCTTATACTCTTCCATATTACTACACATGATAATGTGCTTATTTGCACTTAATCTTTTCACATAGAAATTCTTAGTTACTAACTTACATAACCTAATACTATCTTTTATTTCAAAATTACTTACATTAATTGGGGGAACTTTTTCTCTCCCCTTGTTGCTAGGATGTTGTTTTTGTTGTTGCTGCTGCTGTTGATTTTGTTGCTGGTGCTGCTGCTGTTGTTGTTGTTGATGCTGCTGCTGTTGTTGTTTTTGATGCTGCTGCTGTTGTTGTTGTTGTACTTGTCTTTGACCTTTTTGCGTTTGTTTCTTATGTTTTAAGCGTTGTTCTTGTTGTTGCTGTAGTTGCTGATGCTGGTTTTGCCTTGACTGCGATTTTTGATTTTGCTCCATCGGCAACTCTTTCAATGTTTGTAATTGCTGCTGTTGTTGTTTTTGTTGTTGCTTCTGGCACCGCAACTTTTCCCTTTTTTCAAGAAGCACCTTTATAAGCTTATCAAGCTGAGCCTCTTCGTCTTCTTCCTCTTCCGCAGAGGTATCAGTGACTGATAATATTTTGAAAGAGTTCCCCTCTCCGACGTATCGGCACTCACCCCCTTCAGACTCGTACGAAAACTCTTTTCCGTCCGCTTCGATGTTTTCATCATCTTTACTTTTCTTTTTTGCGGACAGGTTCGATGACACCTTGCCTTTTCTTCGCCTCTTCTCTACTTTCGAAGTATCGTCCGACTTCTGCATTGCTGCTGCTGCTTTTGTTGTTGTTGCTTGCTGATGCTGCATTTCACACGCTCTTGTAGTCATGCGTTTTGTCAACGGTTCAACCTGCGGGACCTCCGGCTGACCGGTATCCATCACTCCTCTGCCACTTCTACCACTTTTATTAATCGGTGATTTCAAATTAAATGAAAAAACGAAAAAAAGATCCACTCGAATCTAGAACTGGACTCGAACCTGGGATCCTCCACGTCTCGAGTCGACCACTCCTTCTCTGGGCTAAACTGCCTTTTATCACTTCAACACTTATGCTTTTAGTTTATTGTCTTTGCACTTTTATGCACACTATTAACAAGTCGACCGTTCTCGATAAGAGCTAGGAAACGACTGTTTTTACGGCACTTTCTAATGGTTGATACACCACTACCTTTCAGATCATGGAAAATCCCAAGGAGTCGAAATCGATATCCACCATCTTTAACAGAATTGAAGAGTATATAGAGTCATATCTAGCTGTGGGGTCATAGAATAAGGATTGGGAACCTTCGCTGTTCCCTCACATGATTGAATGCGCTATTGTGTGACTTCTTTAACATCAAACTTAAAAGAATTGTGCAGATTTCACAAGCGAACACCGGAGGAACAATCTATGAAATGTCTGTGCAACATGATATCGGCATAATTGGAAGAACACAGCTCGAAGTCAAAATTTCGGCATAAGAAAATAAGAATTTTGCAAACACAATGATGGCGGTTCAACACCGAAAAGTACTTGTATAACTGTGTGAGTTGCATGTCATTCTGAAGTGCTTGAGTCTTGGCTAATTTGCGATGACGATGGAAGTGGATAAAGGTCGATAAGGTTTGATTCAGATTAAGAAGTTCAGCGAAAAGTTCTTCAAGTTGAATTCCGAGAAAGTGTGTAAGAATCTGATGATGAAAAGCCATCATCTCGTCTCGAGTGCCATATAGGGGAAAAAACAGATATAATTGATATAAAGTGGCTCCAGATCAAGCGGTGAGAATTGAAGTCTTTAACTTATAGATGCCAACATTTTCAAAGAAATTATTGCTTGACAGATGCTGAAAAGAAACGTTTAACCCTTCTCAATCTGTTATTTGCTTACCTCAACTTTTGCACTGTTCTTAAAGGATAATATGACATTTAATAATTGGTTCTCCTCTACAAAGTTCATTTATTTCAAGCAAAAAGATTGACATTTGTTGAAACAGTGGAAGGAACATACTACTACTAGCAAGCTTCAAGCTTCATACAAAGAAAAAGAAGTGGTTTCTTCTTGAACAGCTTTCCTAAAAAATTTTGGGAAACTCGAAAATCGTAGAGACAAACTTTTCCAAATGATAACTTTTACATTATTGTCAGAGCGCGGGCGCCTAGAATTGTTTAATGGTGGATTTGTTTGTATTGAAATGTAAGCGGTAAACATTGGTTTAGCTGCGAATAAAAGAAAAACCATGCAACAAGAAGGGTCTCGCAACTACTAGTAGGCGCAAGACCTATCGGAAGATGTATTTGTGCAGTAAACATACTCGTACATATACAAAATACACTTCAACAAGATATGAATCGCTATACTCCTAAATAACGCAAAATTATTGTTACTGTGGTGTTGGCACAGCGTGAATTTCCCGGTCGTCTGACATCAACTGGAAGAATATGGGAAAACTCGAAATGCTGCATGGTCTGGCCGGCCCCGAAACAGCCGTTCTGCTGAGAATATCGCAGCTCGGCCAGACGACATGCCACGCAATTGGGCCAATCCGCGGTCGGTACAGAGAATTTTGGTGAAAGACTGAAAGATGTTCCCTTACAAAGTGTAGACACTGCATCAGCTGTTAGCTATTGACCTCCAAGCGAGCGTAACATACGCTCAAGCCATCCTGAATTTCGACCAAGAGGAAGACAACATTTCATCGATAATCATCATGAGGGACGAGGCCCTTTTCCATTTCTGTGGATAAGTGAGTAAGCAAACTTATCGCTTCTGGGATTCCGAATATCCGCGTATAACCCACGGAGAGCGATTACATCCGCACAAAGTTACTGCATGGTGTGCTATTCACGTTGAAGGTGTCATCGGGCTTTATTTTATCGAAAACAGAGCGGGCCAAACGTATACTGTGAACGCGAGTGCTGCACATCCATGCTCAGCAACTTTCCATTTCCTCAATCGGATGAATTGGGACTGGAGAATATATGGCTCCACCAAATGGAGCAACGACACATACCACACGAGCCACGACCGAAATTCTGAGGGCTGTATTTCCTGGTGGCCTAATCTTTCGTTTTGGCAATTTGCACTGGCCGGCAAGATCGCCTGATTAAATTGTTTCAGACTTTTTTTTTGTGCAGCTTTTTGAAGTCACGAGTCTTTGTCAACAAGCCTCAGACTCTTAAAGCCCTCAAAGAGAATACCCGTCAAAAATGCAAGGACCTGTCGCTGGAAGTTCTGGCAAGAATGATGGAAAATGCCACAAATCGGACTTGAATGGTTATCAATTCTAGCGGCGGCCACTTATCGGCATTTCCTCGACTTAACTGAAAAAAAATTACGACATCAAGTCAATAAATAATCCAAAAGCAGCCAAAGAACACCGGGTAACAACGTTTGTGCCACATTCTGTTCAATTAGCTAATAATATCTTTGCGATCGTTAAAGATTTTTTGTAGCGCGACTTCATTGTTAAGTGTGATAAAGTGAAGATTTACATCTGCCTGTGATCGTTTCTCCGCCTAAAAATTAGTTAAATAATAAGGCTTTGTTAAGAACCACTTAAGAGACTATCTATGAGACTCATCAACCCAGTAATGTACCAGTAATGTAGCACGGATATATGAACCTAAGCAATGATGTGTAACGATAACTTTAGTCATTTTCAATGAAAGACTCTTCGAAGCTCGTAGTTTTTGTGAGCCTTAGGTGGTCCTCAGTGATTAAGAAATTTTTAATCAGAAAAATTGTTGAAGTGAACATTGAACAATGTGATGTTGTATTGTACCCCTTTGCAGGTCCATCAGCTTGTGTTCCATTCTGAAAATATTCTCTCACAGACTGTTCTTTCCAAACAAAAGGTCAAAAAGAGTTTAATCTTCCTTTAAAACATTTTCTCTCGCTTCACTTAATCCTTTGATAACATTTCTTTGTATTCTGTCCTTTCTCTTTGAAACCACTTTTCCCGTAACTTGACAAAATAATTGAAAATCACATTTTATGAGTGTTTTTTCTTCAATTACACAGTCCTGTCCTGCGGAAAACCGCAGAAATATCTGGCCTATTTTAGGGCTGTGATTTAAAAACACTTCATATAATTATTCTCCCCAAAAAAAGTCTAGCCCTTCCTTGACAGGACAGACAGAAAAAAAAGGTTTCGCAAACTCATTCTCCGGGCAGAGTCCAGGTGGAAATATTGAGTTCTGCACTACCGCTTTTGCTCCTTATGGTGCCGGTGTTCCATTGCTATATTTCCTTTCTTTCTTTATTCTGTTATTTTTTTTTTCTTGTTTCCTTATGGGTCAAGTCCCGGAGTTTCTTTTGAGTAAAAGCTTCGGCATGAATTTAAAAGCAACTTATAACAGTCGAGAGCCCTTTTTTTTTGGTTGATTTTGGCTATGGGGAGCATGGTTCTGCCATCATAACCGCAAGGGTCCAACATATTTCACTTCAACTTCCTGAAGTTTGTGAGAAATGGAACTTCGTTTTTTTTCTCTTCATTTTGTTTACAGCACATTCAACGACGACGACGAAGACCTGGGACACGAAAATGAATTTACAAAGAAACGAAAATATGAAAAGAGAGAACAAAGAGATGAAACGACCTAACGAAACCATATGTAAGGATAAAATCCAATGACGAAAAAATATTTTTTTGTTCGTCCTCTCTGGCATTACTAAGGACCGCCGGCGCTCCTTTTCGCTCTGGCAGATCAGAAGATGAAGAAAAGAATTTCGCTACCACTAACCCACAAAATGAACAAAAGAATCTTCCCTAAAGCTCAAACCCTGAGCAGAGAACTAAATAAGCCACATATTTACGCATACACATTCCAATTTGCTTAAAAGGGTTACCCCAGAACTCTGGGTACATTGACCGAAATAAACATGATTTCATGGTTGTATCTAGGTTTGAAGTTTCATATTCGTATATGGAGCAACAAGTTCCTCAATGGAAAGCCAAACCAGGCTATTGCTATTGCCACCCCTGTCACCGGCACAGAACGATTTGTATTCAGTCGAGCAAAAGCTGCCACCCCATAACCACTAGCATTTTTGGCACAAAAAAGAAATTGAAATGAAAAGCATGTCAAAAAAAATCATTATTGTTTTTTTCTTCTTTTTTTTTTTGTGTTTTTTGTTTTTAAAGAATTTTTATCCTGCACGGAGGCGATGACTGTGGCACAATGTTGGAAGAGTCGTCCTGGTTGTTGTTTTTTTCTTTGTGCACCTTTATTAGGCACAGTTGGGTTTGGAGGACTCTTATATGATTGGGGTTGAGACTGTAGGTTGTTTTCTATTCTTGGTTGAGTAGGGCCATTTTTCTATGTCATTTGAGGAGGGCCTATGATACCAATGACCTTTGATGACAGTTATTTCTTCTGTTGCTTCCCTTTTTTTTCTTCTCGTCTGCGATATGAAAGTCAACTGGTGGTTGGGTATTCATTTAAGATTGAAAGTGTAAAATTGGGGAGCTCGTTCGTATAAAGATTTCCAACAATGTGCGGTTGGATGGTTACATACTCGTAGATGGGGATACGGGCAGGCTAAGTCATTGGTAGATTGAAAGCACTCCTTTGTCTCAGGGGAAACATCAATATTGATTAGATAATAAAGGGACACCTGCACACGTGCCCATGAAATATGGGAGGTTGTCTCCCGAAATTGAACATTAGAGTTTATTAATTCGGTTCGTTTATGCAGCTAAGTGTTTTCGTAGAAATGGTAACGTAAAACCAGCTGCTCTTTTCAGCCCACGACCTGCATTATTTATGTTGAATAAATGGTTTTATTTTCGCCTGACAAATGTTCAAATGAAATTATGTAATGAAGGCAGCCATATCACGGAAATTGGGTCAACCGGCAAAAAAGGCAAATTGTGCTTATGGTAGGTTTTTACATCCATTTTACTGTTGTTTTGTTAATTTATTTGGATAAGCAGTAGCTATTGCGTCAATAGATCGTGGGTTATAGAAGAACAATTCTTCCAATGTCTATGACAAAAAATGTAATCGGAACACATCTACTGAATTTGACAAATGCATTCAGATAGCTTATTTGGGAGCCGCTGACATCTTAGAAGTTGTCCTAGCGATGTAAGAGAATTGTATAAGCAATGTTCAATAGCGTTCAAATTAAAGTTAATGTAAGGCCGGGGACTGTTAAGGTTGGCCAAAAATAATGTCATAATGTGAATTGGCTCCCATCCTGCAGCAATTCCACTGCCGAGTTTGTTGCCGCTTTACGTCTTTGCTGCTCCCACTTATTGCATTGTTGCAGCCACTAGAACTAGCTTCTCATCGGGTTCGTATAGTCTTTTTGTCGGGCCGAATATTGGTATCATCTCCGCAATATTCCTTACAGTATACATATTCTCTGGGCAGCACCTGTTCCCAGCTCCAGAGAAATCTACTGATTGGAGATCTCCTTGTTGTTCTGATTCACTTAGATCAACTACGCTTTTTTTGTCTACGAATTGTTTGCTTGCTGCAACAGCCTTCAAGTGTGTAGCAGAGATAATTTTCGTCTTCTTTTTTATAATAAGCGCGTGTTCAATGGGTCACTAGCAGCCTTGAAATGATTGCACATAGCGCGAGCAATGGAAAAGTAGGGAGGATAGAAAGAGAGGTACCGATTTACGTTGGTTTTGAATGTTCGGAGGTTATAATCACTAGGAAATGAAGAGCTCGTCAGGGCATTCCATGGTCGAGTTATTTGGCTTAGAAAAGAATCACGACATTTCAGAGTATGTCCGGGCTTTAGAGTGTACTGATGAGCATTCAGAGCGAAACAAGTGGTAAGGTTGAGGGTTCGAAGGAGCAGAGTGCTGCTGGCAATTTCTGTGGAGCACTGGTGGTGAAAGTAGCTATAGAACAAGGTGAGGCAGGAGATATTACGTCGGTGGTTGAGTGTGTCAATCGACTGCGCATATTGGCATTACGTTTTATGGCACATAAGATGCACAGCAGCCTTGGGGGAACCCGACCAGATGTGAGCATTGTACTCAAATTTCGGGCGGATGAAAGCCTTATACATATATTGAAGTCAGATCAGAGGGGGTGAAATATTTATTACATCGATTGAGGAATTCTAGACATTTTCAATGATACAAGTGCAATTCATACATACGACTCCACTCTGTTGATAATAATCCAATTGGTTGTGTCGTTAATATCAGAATTTAATGAGCTTAACATACGCTGCCTTTCCCGTTCTGCAGCCGAAGAGAAGGGATGTGAGTCTGGGAAGGGATAAAAAAAAGGAGACAGTACTGTCGTCAGCAAATGAATAAATTGGATTAGAGGTAGTAGACAAGAGATAATTGACAAAAATTCAAAAAAAAAATGTCGGAGAAAAAACGGAGCCCCCGGGGCACACCAGCATTTATTTTTATTTATTTATTTTAAACCATCGAAGACATGAATGAATTTAATATAACGTAAATCAATTTTTAGCCCATTAAAGAAGAGAGTCGTCGATCCCTAATGCACGCCTTTTCGATATTCTGGCAGACGTTGAAGCCCATCTGTTTCGGTAGCCTCGGAAGGGCCAGGTGGCGTTTTCTCCCTGCACTACAGAGGCGGCTTAAGGTTAGCAGTCTTGCCAGCAAATCTTCCTTCAAACTCGCCATGCCTAAAACTCCCTTCCTTCGTCTCGTAGCTTATCTTTGGTCATTACACCATACTCGGCTTCTAGTTATGTACTCTCGTCTGTCTGGAAAATAAAATGACTAATTCTGGTCCCCTACTTAAATAGTGGATGATTTTCCAACGATTCTTTTGATCACACAAACAATTTTTAGAATTTGTTCTCACTGTTGTGGAAAAAATAATTGTTGATTTATGAAATCGTTCTCTTGAAGCCAAACTTAATGCTGGTACTAAAGAAAATATCGAACTTTTATTTCTTCTGGCAAGAGCCAATTCATAAGCCACACAAATCAAACGGCCAATAGCTAGCATGCGACAATAAGTTTTTTACAGCCGGAAAAAGTCTTCGGCAAACGTTATTGAAGTCAGTTGAACAGCAAGCAAGCAGAAATATTTTCATCTTTGGTGTGTTCCAGTTGTTGGTTTCTTTTCCACTGTCATGATGCCAATCACATTTGCATCAATAACCAAAATCACACTGTGATACTGTTCATGGACTGTATCTTATTATCTCTGCTTCGATGCCAAATATTGACTGCCTGCTACAGTCTGCGCCGGTTTATACAGGATTAATGTAACTGGGGTCTAAACTCGTATATGCGTGCTCCGTTTTAAATAAATGGTATTAGATACAACTCACACCGTAGTTTCATTGACCTTTTCGCGTGCCGATGATCTTTTGATGCAATATTACAAGAACTTCTGTTCTCCGACATTCTCTTTGCCTATTGATCTTATTTCCAAGCGAAGTCTCCCGAAGGCAATAAACTGCAACATATTTGGAAGAATCAGTGGAGGTGGAGAAATTTCTGGGTCTGTAATAGCAGCCAAGCTGCTCTCTAAGCCTCGATGGAATCTCTCAAACTTCCAAGCTCGTTAAAGAATGCTAGACTTTTCTAAACGCAACCAGAGCTTTCGATTTTCTGGGGTCTGAGACCACAATGGGATCAGGGAAAATAAGTCGGCTATATACTGGGAAGGCAAGTTTCAAAGGGGAGTTTTTCAGGATCTAAGCTTGGGTCCTCAGTTAGGATTTCTATTGAGTATTGGGTTTCGTATAAACATCTTTGTAGATAGCATGACCTCCCAGGTTCCCGGGGTATGAAAATAAGGTTCTCGACGTCTTAAGATTCGTAAGAGCTTAGCAACTTTCCTGCTCTTCTTCAGAAGGAATCATTTTATACGCTGTCATTAAGAACCCGAGTGTGTTGGCCCGAAGTGACAGTGATTACCGCGGAGCACTATTCCAGGCTGCAAACAACTGGTGCGAATATGTTAGATGCATTGAAAGTGTGCCAATATTCAAGCTGAATTTAAAAAGCCAGCATTAGTTGGAAACTTTATGAGCTCTTGGAATGATCTGCAACGCAGGTCTAGTAGTATTGCGAAGATAAATTCAGGTAAGTTTCAGCTCTGCATTTTATACAAATAACGTGAGCATTTATATTGAATTCTTCTTAACCTGTTGCGGCAAATAATTGTCAATGAATATTCATCAGTGGTCAACTCACCACTCTAATTCAATCTTTTAAACTGATTCCTCATGTCATTAACAGGCGATCACCTACTGCTATCAACACTTATCTGCTATACGCCGACTCCTTCTTCTTAACCATAGGAGCTGTCAGATTCTTCCCGAAATTTCATTAGCATTTACTGAATCATCTAAATGAGTTGAAGTACGAGTATTTTGTATCTGCCAAATTCTGATGTTCAATTTACAATTGAGACTTGTATTAGTATCCTTTGAACCACTGCCTTCATCTCGAAGACATTCACTTCCGTGTCCTTACATGGATAAGGAAAAAACTGATCTCATGCAGTCAAACACAAGCATACTCTACGTACTAGAAGCGTAGAAAAAAGTGGAACTAGTGATAGTGGTCGTAACATTTATTCGTATTTATCCCTTAACTATTTACAGCTGTTAGTGCTCTCTACTAACAAGTTGAACAACTTTAAAGTCACATAAAACGAATCGTTTGTATTCACAAAAAACAAAAACCAAAGTTCGTCCTCATTTCGGGTCCTTTTTTTGTAATATCCTTCTGATGACTAAGAACCCTTTTATTCTCCCACTTTCGTTCGCTTTTTAAGCTAGCCTCAGATTCCTCTAATTTTAATTTTACGCCCTTGAAATCGCCACCATGCTTTTTCGGTGTTCATTTTCCACCTTAAACTCATTTTCATCTTCCCATTTGAATATTTTCCTTCCGCTTTCAGTGCGTGCTAAAGGACTCACTGAAGCGTTCAACAATTTACGCAGTCGACGAAACGAAATGTCACGTTAAAAATGCCTTTGTATTGTGCCACTTACGGCCGGTGTCATGGTTTTTTTTTTGTTTTTATTTTTTAACCACCACCTTGCCGTGATTTCGCCAATTCAAGAACAAAAGAAGGACACTGGCAAAATGTACACAAAATGGTGAATGGGAAATGGTGAATAAAGAGAAAATGAGAAAATTGGAAGAATGTATATATACATAAATAAAGTTTTAGGGGCGCGACGAGTCCGGTTTATTGTGGTTGTGCTTCGAAAGTCGGAGCCGCATTTCACACTTTTTCGAGTGAACGTTAAATTTTGTTTGCGTTTTATGGTCGGATAAACTGAAATAGGTGGGTCCAGGGTCTAAAGTTAACCCAATACATTCCACCGTAATCGGCTATTCTTTGTCGTTTTGTTACTTAAGGTGTTTCATTTAAATTCGCAACTTGTATCTGGCAGCCCGGTTTGTTTATTGCTTTGGTTTAAAGGGTTTTATGGATACCAAGCCCAAGAGATATTTTTAACCGGCTCAATGGTGCTGCTCTAAGCTGTTAAGTGAGTTGTATACCAGGACTCAGGAGTCAGTGGGATTTTTTTTTCTCTAGAATTAAGTTGAAAACAGGTCAGCAGTTAGGACAATGTTATGATTATTTGCTTCAGATAAGCATGTGCATGAATGAGGATGGACATATTCGTACGGACAATTTTGGGATGGGAAATTGTCATAAAATGTTGCTGAGATAGTGAAAGGTTTTATTGTACGAATTTGATGAATTGGTCGTGCCCTGGAATGGGCTTGGGACACACAATTCGACTCGTGTCAATATAGAAAATGTAGACATGGAAAGAGGTACTGAAGTTCTTTCCCCGCTAATTAACACCGTAAAGATTAATTGAGCAGAAAATGTTCAGCGTTCAATTAGCGAGGCTATTAAAAGTGAGTTATCGGATTAATCGGCCATTCCGCGCTACAAAAAATTAATTGATTACAAAATTCAATCTACGCCTCAGTTCCAGACAAATTCAACGATTATTGATTTAGGTTTATGCTCTTCAGACTTTTTTGAAATTTGGAAGCATGTGAGATATCGGAGGATGAATGCGAGTACGATAGGGATAACTTAGATTTGTATGGTTCAAGAAAATAGCCGCTTCAGACAATAGAAGATTTCCCGCCCAATGAAAAATTCGTACTAACGTAGACTACTCAGATCCTCTTATTATACTAGGTGGGGTGAAAAGTAACCTCCTTGGGAATAAAAAAAAATCTTTTTTTAAATGTTTTTTTATTTTATTCAATATAGTCTCCTTTTAGCTTGATACACTTATTCCAGCGATTTTCCAACTTCTTGATCCCGTCCGAAAAGTTATTTTTCAGAAGGTCTGCAAAATACTCCTCCGTGGCGTCGAGGATTTCCTCGCGTGGGCTGAATTTTTTATTGATGAGCCATCTTTTGAGGTTTGGGAAGAGATAATAGTCCGAGGGAGCCAAATGGGGCGAATACGGTGGATGCGACAGCAATTGAAGCCGTAAGTCATTGATTTAAGCCGGCGCATTGTCTTATAAAAACAAAATTTTTTTCGCTTCATGTGAGGCCGTTTTTCAATGATTTCGGCCTTCAATCGCTTCAGTAATGCACAGTAATACTCACTGTTGATGATTTTTCCTTTTTCGAGGTAGTCCACGAATAGTATGCCATGACAATCCCAGTAAACCGACGCCATAACCTTTCCGACCCATTGAGCATCCCTCGGCCGCTTCGGAGCACTCGTGCCGGCTTCAGTTCATTGCCGGGCACTCATTCTGTTCTCTGGTGTGTAATAGTGGATCCAGGTTTCATCAACAGTTACCAATCGACGCCAAAAGTCCACCCGATTCCGCATCAGTAAGTCCAAACAATCTTTCGAAGTGCTCTCGCGTTCGTGTTTTCGGTCAGGAGTGAGCATGCGCGGCATCCAGCGGCAGGATAACTTTTTCATATGCAGATCATTGCCCAAAATATGACGTGTGCGCTCAGTACTAATCTCTGTGGTATCTCCTAGCTCGCGCACCTTCACTTTCCGGTCAGCCAACACCATTTCATGTATTTTTTTTGACATTGTCCTCTGGAGGGCCTGCCGCCCCGGACTTGATCGGTAGTGCAGTTGCGGCCACCAAGAAACTCTCGAAACCAATATTTGACGATGTAATCTGACGGAGCATTAGGCCCATAATATTTATCCAACTTTTCTTTCGTTTTTTTGTTTTTACAAGACAATGCGCCGGCGCATAAGAGCATCGCAACTACGGCTGAAATCAATGACTTACGGCTCCAATTGCTGTCGCATCCACCGTATTCGCCCGATTTGGCTCCCAAACCTCAAAAGATGGCTCATCAATAAAAAATTCAGCTCACGCGAGGAAATCATCGACGCCACCGAGGAGTATTTTGCAGACCCTCCAGAAAATTACTTTTCGGACGGGATCAAGAAGTTGGAAAATCGCTGGAATAAGTGTATCAAGCTAAAAGGGGACTATATTGAATAAAATAATTCGTTCATTCCCAAGGAGGTTACTTTTCACCCCTTATTCCCCCTGGTTACTGTTCAAAGGCAGAGATTAGGTAAGAACTGCAAAGTACCTACAAAAAATGAAGTAATGAACAGCGATGTACCTAGGTGACACTATGACAAAAACGTATCCATTTGCTGGTAGATTTTGACTTATCCAAAACGTCACGCCCTAAGCTTAGACATATGGTAAACAGTCCATTTTGACACATTACTGATTTTGTTTTGGCGTCATTTACTCTTGGTTGTGTGGAAATGTATAATTTTTTGATACATAATCGTCATTTGCAGGAAGTGTTGATTTTCTTCTTTTATTTGAAGAAAACGGTGACTGAAGCTCATCGAGAGCTCCAAAAAGTTTACGAAGATGCTGAGCTAAGTGAAACAACGTGCCGTGATTGGTTCCGTCGCTTCAAAGATGGTTCATTGCATCGTGATGGGTGATGAAAAATGGAATCATAACAGCAACTCAACGAGAAGAAAGTCATGGGGGTGCAGTCCACTGCACGGTCATGCTCCTATGTCGCCGGCTCGGCCGAATATTCACGTTGCAAAGGTTATGCTGTGTATCTGGTGGGACCAGGTCAGTATTATTTATTATAAATTGTTGAAACGCAACGAGACCATTTCTGGGGAAAGGTTTCGGCTTCAATTGATGAGATTGAGCAGAGGTACAAAAAAGTGATTCTTCAGCATGACAATGCATGGCCTTACGTTGCCAAACCCGTTGAAACCTACTTGAAAACGCTCAAATGCGAAGTAATACCCCACCCGCCATATTCCCCAGATATTATGACTTGTTCCTTTTGATGGTACATGTCATCAAAAAATGGCTTGGTTCGTAGATAGCTGCAAAAGATGAACACTTTTACCGTGGCGATATTCCAGCCGTGCCAGAAAGATGGGAGCAAGTTTAAGCCAGCGATAGGCAATAATTTGAATGATTCATTTGTAACCATTTTTTCACGATAAAGTTTCATTTTCATCTTAAGAAATAAAAAGGCGAGAACTTAGTTGCGCACCTAATAATATAATATATTTTTTTCGTAAAATAAAAAGATCATGTATTTAAGGCTTAAAGCGTCTACAATATTTCTTCAAAGATTTTTAGAAATCTTGGAAAACAAACTAAGCATGTGAGTCAGAAGAGGAAAGCAATCAAAAACTGACTTAGAAGTTGCGCTGATGTCTTAGCTACTAAATAACGATTTAGCTGTTCTTTAAAAAACTGACGGCTGTCTTCCAAGCGAAGATATTAGCAATCCTGGCCGGATCGAACAACATTTCTACGCTGAATCTTCCCACAACTTCCAAAGTAGTTCGAGCCGGTAGGCTTTCGTTTCGTGGTCAATGCTGCTGAGGGTTCGATTCTAAGGAACTTGGACCTATTTTTCAGTACATTTATAATTTTGTGAAGTATTCCTCAATTGTAGGATTTTGGAATTTTTTATGAAGTAGGAAATAATTGTAAAATGGAAAGATGACATACCTTGATCAGAAAGTTCCCGGAATAACCGTGTGGTGCTCCTATTGTTCTGATTTGAGTTCAGTTAAATTGAAACATCTGTTGCTGATATTCTCTCTAAATCTTAGCTTCATAGCTACGTAGCTAAGAGTACTCGTACATCTATCTCTGTGTCTGCTGGCAATTTTTTACAATTTACAACAACGAACTTGTATTAAATTTTGCGTAAAAAACGGATTTAATGGTGCGCGAACGTTGGAAATGTTGGAAAAGTGTTTTGGCAACGATTCTCTAAAGAAACCGGTCGCTTACCATTACTACGAGAGGTTCAAAAGTGGTCTTGTTAATCGAAGATGATGAACGCATTGACAGACCATAGACATCGAAAACCGACGAAAACATTGATGAAGTAAAAGAAATGTTGGTCAATAACCAACAGACAGTAAAAAAAGAGTACTGTTTGGGCGTTATGGGACGTTTGCGTGAAGCAATTCGCCGAAAGAGACCAGAATTGTGGGCAGAAAACTCGTGGATTTTGCTACATGATAACGCACCGTCACGCAGTGCCATTATTATTATCCAACAAATACCATCCAACAGCCACCGAATTCACCTGATTTGGCTCCCTGTGACTTCTTTCGAATTAAAAAAAACCACTACTACATGTACTCTCGGTTACGTAACTTTGCAAATGCTATGCTTTGACGCTGAGATTTAGAGGGAATACCAATAACAGATGTACCAATTTATCTAAAAAACAGAACTCAAATCGGAACAATGGAAGCGCCACACGGTGGTTATTCTGGGAACTTTCTGATCAAGGTATTAATTTCCTTTCAACGCTTCGGAAAGCCTTTCTTTTGGGTATGAATTCATTTTCTTTTCTTAGTAATCTATTTGAGCATACATTTGCCAGATAGAAAAAATAACGAAAAGTATTTTATTTTTATTTATTTTTATTTTATTTTATTAAAGAAATAATGTAGTTGTACATTAAGATTACAAAAATCTTATAAATTTGTACAGTGTTTAGATAAGTTTTAGTATTTTATAATTAAAAAGAAATTAAAATATAATAGAAATAATTGATATAAATATATAAAAAGGTAAATTAATTGTGATCAATGGCCAAATGTGTAAGGAGTTGTTTTTTGAAGTCCTTTGGGTTTCTTATCCCTCTCATTTCCATAAGCGAGTAGTATGAAGTAAGAACCGGGGTTCTGATGTTAAACAGAAGTACGTTGGCTGGATTAGTACAAAAATTGTTTGCGATACAGGGAGCCTCAGCTTACTATAAAGATAGTCTGGTTTTTGTGTTTGAATAATGTCGTTAATACAAGTCAATGAGAAATCTTGAAACTAGAGATCAATTGAAACAATATTCCACTACGAGATGAAGTCAAGTACCTCCGTATTGACTTCCATATAAGACTCGGTTTCAACAAACATGCCCGCAGTGTATTAAATAAAGCCAAAATGGTCACAGCAATTCTTAAGCCACTGCTCAATTTTAAATTAGTTTCGCGGAATATCGAGATGCTAACGTATATGACCTTAATAAGACCAATAATAACATATGGGTTTTGTACTTGGTTTACAATTTTGCCCACTTTAGTCAAAGAGCTCCAGATCTTTGAGAGAAAAATTTTAAGATTCTGCTGCTGTAAATATAGAAGGCCAGACAAAACATGGTTTTCTAATAAGACCCTGTATTCCGAAACGAACATTACACCCATAATGACATACCAAACAGAATTATTTGTAAAAAAGCTAGAGCGTATACGTGATCATCCTAATCCCATGGTTAAATCCTTGTTGGACTCAAATATCAACGATAGTGTGGAGGGAAATTATTACCTTTCCCCATTTAATCTTTTAAGCCCGTGATCCTTTCCTTTGTTGAGACCAAATGCGAATCGAAACCTTTCAGTTCCATTTTACGAAAAAGCATCCCCTTTAAAATACACGGCTAACTTTTCTTTGTTTTTGGGTAGCTCATAATCCTACTTTTCTTATAATCACTACAGTTAGTGCTTTGCTTCTGTCTATATAGTATCATATAAAAACATTAAGCGGATCAAAGGGCTAAGTAAATAGCTACAATTTGTATAGGGATATGGTAACTATTGTTAAGAATTTTCAGTACCTAGTCATTTGTTTTTTTTGTTTTTTATTTAGTTTTTAGTTTTTAGTTTTTAGTTTTTAAGTGCCATGTGAAGCAACGTCGATGTAAGCCGCCGGGAGCAAGCGTATACTTCAAAGCCATATAAACTTATTTATTTTCTCAATTTAATTGTTTATAAAACTATTATCTTACTTTTAAGCCCGACACAATCTTAGTCATAGCTCTTAAGAAACAAATATTGTACACACACAAATGTATTCATTGGAAAAAGGTCTCAATAAAATATATAATCTAATGTCAATGAGAAATATTGCAGTACATTTTCAAAGGAACATCTGAAGATGGCTTTGGCATACGACGAGATATGGTCGTATCTACGGAGGTTATATATGTATCATGCAATATTGTTGTAGACTACAATTAATTTCGTTTTTGACCTGCAGCCGAGTTACCAAATAATTCACAATAGCTTACTAAAATTGGCAGTAGTAGAGTTTTTGCTAGAAGCATTTTCGTTTTTGTTTTTGTATAGGCACGTAATGCCCAGAGAAGACGGAGACTGCCATAAACTTTTCCAATTGTTGCAGTGATATGAACGTCCCACGATAATGTACGATTAAAGGTAATACCTAGATTTCGAACAGACTCAACATATTCGATGTTTGAGTCCCCTAGCTGCAGCAACGGAGAAGAGGTCAGATCTATGTTATTCCGATAAATAACGATGGCTTTTGATTTTCTCGGGCTTAGGCAAAGGTTATTAGCCTGCGCCCAGTTCAGAATATTACGGAGATCTTCATTCATTTTTTATGCCGTAGATTCTACCAGACTAGTAGGACTTTGTATAAATAGTTGCACATCGTCTCCGTACATATGGATGCTGGAGTGTTGTACAACAGTATGGAGCTCGTTCACGTATATTAATAAAAGACCCTTGTGGTACACCAGTTATCATCGAGAGCATGGTTTACCGTATCAAAAGCTTTAAAGAAATAGAGAAGGGTTAAAATGGTAAGTTCATTTCGATCGAGACCATTTCGACTCTCATCAATAATAAATAAGAGAGCGGTTTTGTAGCTTCGCTTTTCGAAAACTTATGTTCTGCGAGTATTTTCGAAGGCCTTTTTGTAATTTTGAATAAGTTCTAAGTTCTAAGTTCTAATAATCTGAATTAGATGGGATTGATTAAGCCACGGAAACCATCTAATTCGAGTTTCCTAAAGAAGATGGGTAGCATTGTCATATCCATCCAAAGCCTCGCAAAGAACTTTTTCGCATCCAAATTGAAGAAAATGTCAAAATTAAGCATAAGGCAAAGGGTCTCACGATGTGTTTCATATTTTGCGTGGTTTTTGTAACTACAAGAAGTTACTCACCCCAAAAATAGTTCCAACATTTCAGTTTCAATGAAAATATCTTGAAGACTTTTTCTTATAAAGGTCAACGTTTTGTTGAGAACATATCCTGGGTTAATGAATTCTTTCCCTATTATCATACAAATTCAAACATATCCACATAGGTAATATTCTTCAGCCTTGCAAAACGCTCATTTCATGCCTGGCAATTTAAACCTGATCAAAGTATAGTATATTCCTATCAAGCAACGACCTCATAAGTTCAGAATTAGAATCGGAAGCAAATCTTATTTTCTTATGAATTCTAAGTATTCCACCTATCCTCCTTAAGTCGGCTTAATGCCAACTACATTACTACACACTTGGATTGTATTACTCAAATTGGTATAATTCCGCCTCCACTATTCTATGCTCGTGCTCCGTGTTCCAGAGTCCTTCTGTCTGTCCGTTTACATCCGTTTCTCTTCTTTCTTTTTTTTACACAAATTATCTAATAAAAGTTGTTGAATTGTTATTATTAGATTTGCAGTAGTACGTATCTAGTAGTTGTGGCACAAAGTGGAAGAAGAATATACAAGCGGGAGCAAGATAAACGTGACTCTGCAATGAGAAAATGACTGGGCGTGTAAATTACCATGTATCGTTGTACCTTCTAGGGTGTCTTCCTTTTCCTTTTCTTTCTTGGTTGGCTTCTCCCATATTTCCTCAATTACGAATACATTCACTTACGTTACGTAAGTAGTGTAGAGTCCTTTTGACGTTTCTTGTTTTGTTTTGTATTTTTTCTTTTTTTCACGTCCCACCAAAATGATAGTATCGATTTAATTTAAGGTCAGCTGTTTGCACACGTATCCTTTTGGTAAATTCTGCTCCATAGTGTCCTTGTTGGATAAAGGACGGTATTTAGAGAAATTTATCCAAGTTCGCTGAGTACGAAATTGCTTTTGTAGTTGTGTTTTTTTCTTTTGCCTTTGATTGATTGTCGGAATTGAATAATTGATGATAGGAGCAAAAAATCGAGAGCAAGGATGTCCATCAAAATAACGACCAGTTGAATGCGGTGTATACGTAAGGTCAAACCAACCAGAAGGATCGACAATTAAATTCCAACAGAGAATTGTTTCTCTTTCCGTTTTGTTGTTATTTGCAATCGTCTGGGAATGGATAACGATTTGCAGCCCTTTTGAATGCCATCACAGATCGTCAATTCGGATTCAGCTCTGAATGACAACAAAAGAGGGATACAAATCACAAAACACTTTTTATTTGGACATTGATAACACGAGTGGTAGTTGTAGATGTGAAGTACATGTACTCGTATTTGAGGAAAAATAAGGTGACAGGAATTTCGCCCGTCATGTTTGCAATTTAGAAATAAGATTTAATTGAATTTGTGAATTCAGCTGACATAGTTAGGTGTTATGTTTTAGCTTAGAAATTCTTTGTCGTATAAAGATACTTTTTGGCACTACCTCTACATACCAAAATGGCTACATTGGATAATTTAACTCCAAAAACGCCCGAAATACATTCTTTTTCCAGGCAACTGAAATCAAGTGAGATGAATAGTTGCCTTAAATACAACAACAAGTCAATCAACACTAGTAATTATTCTTCCCATTAAAAGTTGGATTCCACTTTAGTCCAGTCAAAATAGACATTTGACTTACTCGTAGCTAAAATTCGCATGGAGCTGAAAATTTGCAGAGACGTTAAATACATCAATATAAATGAAATGTCAAAAATCCCCTTCGATCCTACTTCTGCAAAAAATTGTATTCAAGGTCAAAAGTACATAATTAAGGTTTTTTTCATTTTTCTCGGAAACGGTAAGTTTTATCGTGAAAATAGGCAGAACAAAAGTTGTAGATCATACAATTCTCTACCAAAATGATCCAGTTACTTTTTCTCTTACGACTCATCATTCGTGAGATATCGCGGTTTTAATCATTAGAAAATTCATATTTTACATAATATGCACTAAAATGCAGCCTGTACACGTCAATATAAATGAAAATAAGAAACTATTGGTTTGTGTTCCTTACACAATAAAACTTGTATAAATTGAATGAGTATTTTAAAATAAAAGACTATACTGTCAGTCCTCTAGCTACGTCATTGTTCGAGTGTGGAGGAGCCTATTTTTGAAGGAAGTAAACGAAATAACTCAGCATATACTGTTAGTTTTGAAAATTTCTTTGCAGTGAGTAGACGTGCTTATTGGTAATATTTTCAATTTTATTTTGTGCTGTTAAATAATTTTAACAAAATGTCAGAAGTTTGTTTCATTTGTGATAAACCTTTGAAAGAAAGTGAAGCTGTTGTTGTTGATCGTGGAATGAAGACTTTGATTGATGCGAGTGTTGAAAGGAATGATAAGTTTTTTGAATACTTGACAGACAAGCAATCTGTGACAGTCCACGTGCAGTGTCGTAAAATGTACACTCGAAAGAGTAGTATTGTTGCAGCTAAAAGACAGCGCGAGACAGAACAAGGTAGTACATCCACGATAAGTTCACCTCATACTAGAGCACGAGTAAGTGAGCCAGATTTCAACTTTAAAAGATATTGTTTATTTTGTGGCGATGAAGCAAATGAAGAAGCTGAAAAGAAGAAAGCGCAGAATGTTCGTCGTAAAATATATAATGTATCTACCCTTGAATTTAAAGATTCCATTTAAAAGGTAGCTCGGACTCGTTCTGATGACGTAGCAAAAGCTGTTATTGCCCGCATTGAGTATGAATTTGACTTAGTTGCTGCTGAAGCTAAGTACCACAATAATAATTGTTATAATATCTTTCTGAGGCCTATTACGGGATATAAAGTCGGTCGTCCCGAAGATGATTTTATTTACTTTTTGAAACCTGAGAAAGCTCAAGTACAATCAACAATATATTCATCCCAAAGTCTGACTGCATATCCGAAATGTCAAGCTCATATTTTATTTTTACATGCAATAACTGGTTGCGATACTACATCAGCAATTTTTAAAAGAGGTAAAATATCAGTATTTAAATTGTTCGAAAAACGTAATGATTTAGTTGATTGTGCAGAAGTATTTACAAAGATTGACTCTTCTCCACACGACATCGTTACAAATGGAATTCGTTTTCTTCTTGCAATGTATGGTGCTCCAAAAAAAATTGATTCCATAGACAAATATAGATATTTGAGGTTTGTAAAATCTGCATGGAACAATAAAACAGTACAGTTGTCTTGTCTGCCTCCAACATCTGCTTCTGCCTTTCAACACTTGTATCGTGTGTATTATCAAGTTCAAGTGTGGCTAGGCAATGAGCTGGACCCAGAAGGATGGGGTTGGAAATTAACAGACAATTATTTGGAGCCAATTCAAACTCTACTCCCGCCTGCTCCAGAAAAACTGCTTAATACTATTTTTTGTAAATGCAAGACGGATTGTAGTAAGAATTGGAGCTGTCAAAAAGTGGGATTATTTTGTTCGCCAGTATGCATAAATTGTCAGGGTCAGACTTGTTCCAATATTGAAATAAATACAACAGATGAAAATATTTATGATATTAATGAAGAGACAATTGATGCATCCCTTTTCTTAGAACAGCGAACAGAAATTCTGCAAGAAAATGGAAATGAAGACGAAGAAATAATTGTCGAAGTAGAATTAGACAATTATCTAATATACGGTAATAACATTTAGAAGAAAAAAACCCATTCCACTTTGATCATTAGCAATATTACCATTCTTTCAATCAATAGGATACGATCTGATCAAACTTTCTTTATTACAATAGATCGTGGAGTATACCTACTGGGGAAACCACGTTAAAAAACCTCATAGGTGGTGAGGAAATGTGTGCATATTATGTAAAATATGAATTTTCTAATGATTAAAACCGCGATATCTCACGAATGATGAGTCGTAAGAGAAAAAGTGACTGGATCATTTTGGTAGAGAATTGTATGATCTACAACTTTTGTTTAACCTATTTTCACGATAAAACTTACCGTTTTCGAGAAAAATGAAAAAAACCTTAATTATGTACTTTTGACCTTGAATACAATTTTTTGCAGAAGTAGGATCGAAGGGGATTTTTGACATTTCATTTATATTGATGTATTTAACGTCTCTGCAAATTTTCAGCTCTATGCGAATTTTGGCTAAGTTATGACTTATTTTTGTCTATTTTGACTGGATTATTATGGAGCGAAATAATCACTGAGCCCAAAGATCTTACTCTCTCTCTCTCTACCCCATTTTCCGAAAAACTTAGCACGTGCTCTGGCATTTTAAAAGTAGTCGTATCCTCTTCTTTTTTTTTTAAAGTATTATGGATATCCGAACGTGCCGATTAGCCAACTTAACCTCGGACCACTACATTGTTGTATCCAAGGTGCAGTTGCTGATATCGCGGCCAGCGCCAAGACAAGCTAATACTGTGAGAAATTTCGTCGTCAGAAGACTACAATCGCAAGAGGTCGCCAAATTCTTTTCCGATCTCTTAAGAGGTCCACTGCGGCCAGCATCAAGCATCGAAAAGAAAAAAGAAAATGACTTTAAAATGTCACAGTGGTCGGGAGAGCATCGTTCATTTGCTATAGAAACTTTTTTTAAGAGTGATGATTCTTACGTTATTGCGCGCCGGATGTTTTGTTCACGCTATAATATTCGCCGATAGATTAGCGGGCCAAGTGTTAATTTAATTCGTTTGTGAGTGCAGATGTTCCGACAAACTTCTTCAGCCTTAAATGCGCCACATCCAGGGCCCAGCAGAACGTCGAATACCATCGAAAACGTGGAAGCCGTGCAACGAAGCTTGCGCGAAAATCCAATGGCTTCAATTCGAAAAGAGCGTCCTCTCTAGGCCTCCCAAACACTATAGTCAGTGAAATTTTAAAGAAACATTAAAAATTCAAGTGGTGCAAGAACTCAAAGAAAATGACTTTAATTTACGAAAAAACTTTTGCGAACTAATGATGGAGAGATTCCGTACAGTAAATTGCATCTTCTGGAGTGACGAGGCCCACTTCCACCTCAATTGACATGCGAATAAACAAAACTACCACGTTTACAACATCAACGGCCCTAACATTGTCCAAAGGTAAGAGTTTGGTGCGCCTTATCGACGAACGGAATCATCGGGCCAGAAGAACAGTGCCAGAGAACAATCGATCAATTTGAACAGCGAAAATTATGCGAACATGATCACAGATTATTTTTGACCGCATTTGCGAGCACATCCATCTGACTCGTCACACATGTGCTTTCAATGAGATGGAGCCACTCCAAATACCGCTAGAACCACCATGAGTTTGTTACGTGAAAAGTTTCCACGGAAACAGATCAGCCGATTAAGAGACGTTCCGTGGGCACCAAGATCTCCAGACTTAACCCCTTTTGATTTTTTTTTATGGGGGTACCTTAACAGTAAAGTTTACAATAACAATCCGAGGTCTCTGGCGAAGCTGAAGGAAAATATCCGTTGCGAAATTATCGATATTCAGCGTAGCCTACTGCAGCTTATGGCACAAAATACGACTGACCGTTTTCAACAGTGCGATTGAAACCGCATATTTCTTCTTTATAATAAAGTAAGAAATAAAACAAAAGGTCTTGTAGTTTTTTTTTATTCACGTTTAAGAACAATTATTTTTCACCGGACACCCTGTAGCTGCTGGAGCGGACGGCCTGACTGCCGAGCTCTTCCAAGCGGCAGGCGATGCCTTGGTAAGGAGCATACATCAACTTATCGCACGCAAGTGGAAGAGGACCTCAACCAGCTTAGCGGGCAAAACTGGAGGCAGCTTGCAAAGGATCGTGCTCGCTCGAGACACTTGTTGACTGAGGCCCGGATTCAACCCGGACTGAGGCGCCACCTAAAGTAAAGAAAGAAGCGACTTTTAAGAATTTAAGATTTTTCAAACAACAGCGCGGCCGTGGGCTCTTTCTTCGAGTGCTGTGCAGATTTTCCAGTGGTGGTCAAATCTGGTGCTAAAAGCTAGCTTAAGTCAATTTTGCAAGCCAGTACCCTGAGAATATATTCTACGGTTTATCGCCGAGTCCGAACGGCACTCCTTAAAAGCTTTTTCGAAGGCGATTTATTACTTTCGGGAGTTTGCCATTGCCCGCCGAAAGGATGATGGCGATTTGAAAAAATTGTTGGGGACCCAGCCAGGAATCGAACGCAGCCTCTCTGCGTGATAGTCCAATGAGCTAACTATCGCACCATCGCCTGATGCATCAAGTCAATTCAAATCTACAACCTTCTCACATCATGTCTGAAAGCATACCAAATTACATAGTTGTAAAAATGTTGCGATTTTCCAGTATTTTTTCTTCATATTTAAGTGGTTTACAAACTTTTGATGTAAATTCGTGCATTTACCATAACCTGCTTTTTTGGTTCCTGCAAAAGGACAAAACCATGCCCTTCTTTGAGTTCACTTGTGTTAGTCAAAATTTGAGGGCTTGGCTGCGGTCTATCCTCGTTTTAAAATACTGTCTTTTTTAGGAAAATATTTCGGAAAACTCTTGAGAACTTTTTCCGAACTTGTGATTTGTAAAATCAACAGAATTTCTCACGTTTATTTTTGTTCATGCTGTTAAAGTATGGAATTCACTGCCACTGCAAAACAAGTCAATTACTTACAATGTTATCATTAAAAGTGCAGTCCTCTTTCATTTATAGGAAAGGAACACAGGAGGCACAAATTAAGCCTGCCTCCATAGCTACATCGCTTGCTCGAAGGTGCTCGAAGGCACATCGTCCCTTATGTTCTTATTCTAAGAAAAAAAGAGATTTCAAATAACGACAAATTAATCTCTAAGGAGAATTCGGATACAAGAGAGATTGAAAAATTAGTAAATAAGTTACAATCAAAATAACAGAAACAAAAGCCTATTTTCCACTCAGCTTTTTGTAGGATGCAAGTTCGTAAGAAATGCTACAATTTTCCATTTCAGTCGAAATCGTATTTTAAGCGATTGTACTCCTGACAGTTTCACAGTTGGTAGGATATAAACGCCTAAGATTAGATAAACGTCTAGGAGTCGCTATTTGTGCTTATTCAAAAATATTCTTGTGTTCTAAGATATTACAATTTTAGTAACGAAGGTTAAAGCGTCTGGGCCATTTCTGGTATTGGTAGTAAAAATCGAGTTCAATGCTTTAAAGGAGAAAAGAGAAAGGAAACAAAAAAGCCTCATCCAAATGTGTAAGGCGAACACTTTTATGTCTTTCATGGAGCTTCAACCTGATCTTGGGTATAAAGTAAACCCCATCACAATCCGCCACTTTCTCCTGAAAGAAAATCAATACGATCGATAGGATCAATTTTTTCAAATAAGTCGTGGTTTGCAAGAGAATACTAGTTGCCTAGTGATCCTTTCTAAGCTATAAAAAACACTTGAGAAATATCTTTTGGTGCAAATAGGGTGTAAAAAAAGAATAAGCTTCCTTGACAAATTTTATTTTAATTTCTTTTAGATACGCGACGGAAGATTTTTTTTTTTCATTTTCGAAGTTGCAAGGTTTTTCAAGTGCTGGCGTCAAGACGACTAGAGATCAGTAAAATACCGGTATGTCCTAGATAAAAATTGACATTCCGTAGTTGTCATAAAGTAAAATTAAAAAAGTGTATGGTGTGTTGATAGTAGGACCGACCATCCTTTGATAGGACATTCAAAATGTTGATGACGAAACGGAAACTATTTGACTTATTTCCAATGAAGATACAGGTGGCAACTGGGAGAAAGATCGGTTAAAGCGCTTCCATCCAAAACCTTATTCAGTATGCTAGCAATTGGCCAAATTTAATTAAGTGTGGGTTAGCCATCCCCAGCTAACAAGATTTGGCTTATTTCAAGTCGTAACGAGCTGTTATCGCTGTTTGATCTTAGGACATTTTATATGGTGAAAGGTTTCCTGGATTAAGTTAGCTTGGTAGTGAGGAATTAGTGGTGATGGCAGTCAAATGTGATATTCTTGTTTTCTTTCTTCTTTTATTTAACTTGTCTCTCCCTTTCTCTGCCTTTTAACAACCAAATATTTCTTCCAATCCTCTGCATCAAAGAGGAGAATTGGGAAAATCAATAGCGCTATTTTTATTGTCCTCAAGGGGCATTGTTACTTAATTGCCGTTTGAATTCATGAAACAACGATTGACATTGGTTACTTTTAAAATAATCGTGGTGTCATTGCAAGTAAATGTTCGGCATGTGATGCTAATGATGTCTGTCTGAGGCAGAGCCAAATGGTTGTACAGGTTTTGGAAACATTCTGATACTGGTGTTGATTTGAGATTTGTGCACAATACTCTCTAGTTCGATGCTTAAGAAATCGGAAGTTTGTTCTCGCCATGGTCATTGTGTATAGTCATGCAAGTACAGGCCAAGCAGGTCTACCAAAATCGGATACATGACTTTGTTTAGTTTTTTTTAAGATTCGCTCTCATACACGGTCGCAAAATAAACGATAAGGTTTTTGGTACAAGTCCACAATTCGAGTTTTTGTTTTTTCCTAGTTCGCTAATGGATTCTCTGCTCTTTTAACATTTTCGATAAAATTTCCAAACGTCTTTCCCACTGTAATATCTCTCAATTTTCCCGATTTAGCGGTTCTCGTGTCCCCTGTTTTTTGTAGAGTTCACGAGTCGTCTTACTACAGCAAGGTGATGGTTGCACTTGATGTTAGCCGCTCGTAATATATAGACAAAAAGAATAGTGAAGGCACATCATGCGTCGTTTGCAATGTATCTAATCTGATTTATTGTAGATAGATCAGCAGATCGCCAGGTCCCCTTATTAATACTGAGATGTACAAACCGTATATTAACAATGGAGATATTTAGGCTTGGCGCGGATTTTCACAGAGCCGTTGTTTAAGTGTCTTAAACTTAATAAATCCTGTCTATGTTTCCCTTTAAAGACAAATAGCCACTTCTTGATAGCAAGCGCACAAGTATCCTACACACACACGTACATGTTTGGGTTCATCATCCTCCTTGGCTCGGTCCATTTTCAAAACGAAACGAGTACTTACTCGTACATTTTTAACACTGTTGAAAAGTAACCCACAGAGCTTTACAGAGGCAGGTAGCTAGTGTAAGTAGGTCTGGAAAAGGCTACCTATTCTCCAATCTTCTTCGAAATCCAAGCAACTGGCTCTGAAAAACATTCTTGTTCTAGGTTGCATATAAAAGAGGATCAACAAACATCAGCTTATCATTAGGATCCCAATCGGCTGGAATTGCACATTCGAGCTTACACATGCAATATTCGGTGGATACCACAAGAGTGTGGAGTAAATACTTAACGTTAACTAGAAACGTTGTTCTACTGGCGTATGTAGTTAAATCATTTAGCTGTTAACTTCTCAATGGCACGATTCAATACAGCTACCTACAAGTAGCAGCAAAGACATTGATACGCCTACATATATATGCGATCGCCTATTTAAGGAATATTGGCAGTCGCCTTGATGACTTCTCTTTAGACTACATTTGCTACACTTTCCAAAGCACGAAGTGTTTCTTAACTAATTGTTTGAAACATCTATAAAACAATTAAAGACTTAAAGCCAATTACGAGTCAACTTTAATAAAACGATCCTATTCCTCACTTTACCAAAAGTTCACTGCCTCCAGGCATCCACAATTCCCAACTCCCTCCACAAACCAAACACGATTTCGCATTACCAAAACCAACAACTACCACTTTATTCATTTATTTAGAAACAAACTCCCGACTCGATTACTCGTATACAATAGAGAGACAAGAAGGCAAACGCACAAATATTAATTCCAATTCCTTGGCTTTCATTGACAACTTCACCATCGTTACTTGATGCCGAAAACACTCTTCCCACAAAAACTTTTCCCAAATCATGTCGATTGCAACTTCAATTTCTAATTGACAGCCGGAAACGGAAGCATAGAACATAAACTCCCACCCTTCTACCCATCATTTCTGCTCTCATACCAACTCCATTAAAAGGCAACAGATACGAAAACCTACAAAGATAGAAGATAGAGATACAAATAAATCTAATACTACCCCTAAGCATTGTAATTTTCGTGCAAATGTCCTAGCAAATATTTATTAAAATTTAAGGACTCTTCTTATGCTATGTCTCGTCCTTGACATGGAGTTGTTCCATTTTGACGTCGCGTGTAACTCTGCCAAACTAAACTAAAGATAAACCAGCAACAACAAGAATGGAGAAAAAAAACATAAATGAAGAAAATGTGAAAGAAAGGTGTGGCGGTATCACATCACAAATTAGGGTAGTAAAATACAAAAATCTACAAACAAACGAACGTAGAGAGAATGAAAGAGGAGGAAAGAATAATAATACTGTTTTGCCGTGTCCACCACCCCTTCATTCTTCCACCCAAAACGAAAGTATAGTTGTACAAACACACGACAAGACAACAGTGTGATGATGATGAGAATACGATGAGAGAGGGATACCGAGTAAAAATGATACAAAAACAAATAGAAAGTGGGTTAATGTTCACTCTACCAACAAAGTCTCACAGGGGATGATGGTTGAGATGGAAAGGTTAGAAATCCACCACCAGTCGCTCGCTACCTGTGGGGTGGTTGTAACATGGCGTTTCGTGTGAGGTAAACATGAAGACTTTTAAGGTTGGTGTAGGCTCAGCACTGTTTTTTTTTTTGTTTTGTTGAAGAAGACATATACGGATAGTAGAGGTACATATCTAAGCCTCTTACTGCTTCTTAAGTGATGTAGATATGGGTAGTACAAAAATATCCTATCGTGCCGTGTCGTATTATTTGAAACCGACAAAATATGTTTCTCTTTAGAACGTGTACGGAGAATGTTGTTGAAAGGGCCAGCAAAGTGGGCGGTGGCAGTGTTGGGACACTTCAATGGAATAACGGTTTATTACGAGTTCATTGAGAAGCTAGAAATTCTCCGGAAAATGAGAGACAATCTTGCGCAGAGAACAAAACAAAACTCTTATACTAGATGGTAAATCTACTCAATCATTTGAGTTCATTTGGAGTGTGTTTCGCAATGAGGATAAGGCAGTGTGAGTCGAATGTAGCTGGAATAATTTAGTCCAGGAAACTAGATTTTTTTGTAATGAAACAATAAACACTATGTTGGGTGCTTGGCGTAAAATATTTCAACAACAGCTTCTGTTTGATTGGATTACAGTATTAAATTGCAGTGTAAATTTGACACTACGAGTAGAATTACATTCTCTCGCCGCAACGTATGGTGGTATCCATGTTCTTTGAAAGAGATGAATGCCTGCGGGCAAAATATTTTTAACAATTGTCATTTATGGTATGTATGTATGGAGATGAGTTTTGTCGACATTCTCAGCATTGAATCACGAGGTCATCGGTTAGAAAGAAGGAACTTTTTGTCATGTGCCAGAATTAGTCATCCTTTAGTGGCCGTTTTTATGCAATTAGTCAAGTGGCATGGTTGTACTAATGAAAATTTATGGCGAAAGTGCATTCAACGGAATTGAAATAAATTCTTGAAGTTTCAAAACAAATTGAGAAACTGTGGTATAACATGAATTGGAACATCAGCCCAAAAATC
Source organism: Volucella inflata (assembly GCA_928272305.1). Taxonomy (NCBI): domain Eukaryota; kingdom Metazoa; phylum Arthropoda; class Insecta; order Diptera; family Syrphidae; genus Volucella; species Volucella inflata. The sequence continues at coordinate 72,506,769 of OV743719.1, forward strand.
ACTACTTCAGTGCTTTGGATTTCGCAACTCTACGAGCAATTAACATTGACTTGGACCATTATCTTGCTGTAGAAAAGATGCGGGCGCAGATATCCGTAATAGTCCAAATCATTCGGCGGAAGTTCAAGATCGAATAGTTAAAATCGCAAAAGACCAAGGAGCGCAAAACCATCATCCAAGACAAAACGTCACATTTTGAGGTTGTAAGGAACTTAGTCTTAATTCAGCTCCAATTTGAATTGGAAATACAAAACGAACGTAGAAAGGATCTAATTCATTATGTGCGTTAGCTTTTTTCCTGATACAACCCCCACAACTAGGGGATTAGCCAGCTGATCATTATTAAATATTGTGATTCCAGGAAAATGGGATTTATTACATCCAAATAAAACCGAAAACGAAGCAGAAGGCAGACGATGATGTTCAAAATGCGATCAGAGTCCTCCTACCAAAACTTTTCAGCTAGAAATAATCCATTCTCATCGCTATTCTTCTTATGGAACGCGACTACCTTGGGAAACCCAAAACTTCTTAGCAAATCTTTTAAGATAAATTTTCTTTAATCTGGAATATCTATAGCTCGAAGCTGGTAAAAGTATAAAAGATATATAAAATAAAACGAAAACAATTGTATGCTTTCTTCATGGCTTTTCGTGCGGCTTTTGACTCCATCCCGCGTGAAATGCTTTTCTATAAGCTAAATGGGTACGGAATCTCGTCACAAGTCGTTAATGTTTTAAGAGCTATGTACTGCAATAATAAGTCTTATGTCTGGGATGATGCCCTTCTATGGGAGGAATTTGAAGTCTCAATGGGTGTCAAAGAAGGTTGCGTGCTTAGCACATTACTGTTTACCCTGTACAGAAATGATATAACGGATGAAGTAAGGGGTGGAATAGATCTCTGTGGAACCAATATTCCGCAGCTGATGTTTGCAGATGATATCGTTTTACTCGCCAATACAATAGATACTATGCAGTTAATGATCAACAGGCTAGATACCTACTGCAAAACGTGAAATTTAATCGTTAATCTAGATAAATCAAAGATGATGGTCTTTAGAGATGGTAGAGGAAGCTACGCACGAAGTGATAAATGGAGGTTTCAAGGCAACCAGATTGGTGTAATTAAGCAGTATAAGTATATTGGGGTGTTAATTACGCCGAATCTAAGAATGAACAAGCATTTTAAAGTCAAGCTTGAAGGTGTTGTGGAGAAACTGCATCAAAAACACACACATTTCTCACACTTCGAAAGTGAAAATATTCCGCTCTACAGCCTCTTCTATCCTACTGTATACAACGCAAGTCTGGGATTACCGCGCTTTCAAAGTTGTGGAAAAGTTTCTGCGCTATTTTCTAACTCCCGAGTAGTTGGCCCAATTATATGCTGCACTTGGAGACCGGAGTTGCATCTCTGATCCTGAATACTCTTAAAATGCACTTGGATTATGTTCGTAAAATTAATGCAATGAGCCAGGAAAGATTTCCGAGGTAACAGATAGGGTGAGATGTGTTCAAGAGTGGGAAATACAAGGAGCGGAAAGCAGCTATAACTTTATTTTAACACTAAGCGGGCAGCAGGAATCACTAAAATAAAATGTTAAAATACTATTTCAGAAAACTAGTCACAGAATTTATGACAAACTTCTAAATTAAGCTCAGTCATCTCAATACAGAGCAGGAGATGACTTATTTTTTAACAGCTAACCGGTGGATAAAACTTTTAAATCTTAATTTTATACCGCACCGCCCTGAGCTTCCAATTTTATGCGAGCTATGCAATCTCAGGGAATACGAGGATGTGTTGCACTTCATTGTGAAATGCTCCATACTTAAAGAATTCTGCAGAAACTTCTTCGGTGCTCAAGCGTTTGGGATAGAGGAAGCAATCCATATCTCGGATGGTGGTAGAGGTTGGGACCTACTCTATAACTAGGCAGTGAACGCATTCCGCTACAGGAACTTTTTAAGTATTAACAAACGCTATCTTTTTTTTTAATTTATATACGTATTAAGCATAAGTAGCACCAAATTCTTTGTTATTTATAATGTCAATCTGGCAGACGGCTTATAAAAGGCCAAACCATATACTAAGTAATTTTATAAAAAAAAATGTTCTTCTTTGAAATAAATAAACGTCGTTTAACTAAAACTAACTATTTAAAAGGGGCAATACAGATAGAAACTCTCTAAAGATGTGATGCACCTAAACATTGCCGAACGTTGTGATTCACTTTTCGGGTAACCTGACCAAAACCAACCTATACAATACTATGCTAAAAGGCATTCAATATTTACTAGCAGGTCTGAAAAGAATCTTCACTCTTTCGTAGTTACATACGAGTACTCAACCGATAGCTAACTGATAGGAGTAGTAGTAGTAGTAGTAGTGCTAGTAGTACCGGAAATTGAAATTCAAGCTATTTATTTGCAAGGACCTTGGGACCTAACATAATGACTTCCTAACTTTTGAAGAGCAAATTGGTACATACATGGATTTTGAAAAATCAGAAGCCCGATGTGGGTGACTTTCAGAACGGCTTTAATAAATTCGCCACACAAAGCAGTGTATATGAATTACTTGATTTTTGAATAATAACTGCAGGCAATAGGAGTATGTGATGGAGAGGGTATCCCTTATTTACTCGTACTTACTTAGGTGTCACTAAAGTGAAGCTGGGCCGCAAGTAATAAGCCTATCTGGCTCACTGCCTCCAGTTGCGTACTTCAAGTCGGTTGAGGGCCTCTTCGACTTTTCTGATTGATTAATTGAGGCCGGGGTCAACCCCGTAAAGTTACTTAATGCCTTTGTAATTTATTTAATGCTGCACAGTAGGCAGCTTTCTGGTTTGTTACAGACGTAATCATTTCGGTGAAGGTTGATGTGGAAGAGTGGTGCCAACCTTACGTCGCATAGATTGATTTTAATAGACAACATTTGGAGCAAGGTAGGGGAGCCTATACAACCAGTGAGAAGTTGATCAACATAGAGTACATGAAAAACGCCTTCTGAGCTTACATGGGGGGCACATGCGGAGTGAGCATTTATGACATTGGATGGAAAGATATTGAAGGTCTTATGAAAACGAAGGAAAATTTTCTTCAACTCTTTTGGTTAAGTTCGGAGACCTTCTTGGTGTTTTGCGACAAGGAAACTTGTTTTAGTTATCGGATCAATGCAAACAGAGTCAGATTTAACGTGAAGATAAGCTAGACAAAGGCGTACATTCTCATATAAGAGTACGTTACGATTCCTGAGGCGATACATATTTTAGCGAACTTCAACATGGTTGTCTCAAAGTTGTTTTGTCAGTTTAGGTAATGGAGGATTAAAAGAATCCAACAAAATAGGTGACTAATTGCCTCGTTGCGCCTCATTTGACGCGGTGTTTCTCTTCTGCGTTGTCCCTCCGTGTTAGATTCGAAGACTCTGCGGCCCTGAGCATAGGTGTCCATTCTCTCTACATGTCCTAGCCATACCAGGCGATGATATCGCTGTTCAAATCCTGTCAACGCAAACGAGATCGAATATTGTTCTAGTACAAAAATTTATTTCACCAATCAACCGATAAAGTCATTGGAATCATAAGGTCTTAAATAGAGTCGACTGAACCGTCTGGAGATTATTGCTGTAAGTCTTCGTCCAGTGCCCAGGGTATGTCTCCGTCCTTACTAATCAATTTATTGGGGAAAATTCTAAATTGAACTGTAGCTGTGATCTTTCCTGAAATTGTGTTCTGTTGTTGAATATGGGAACCAGCTGCAGTTACGATACACTTATCAGTGATTGTCTCTCGTTCGTTGAAAATGTGAGGCCAATCAGAATTGTTGGGTCACCAGCATATCATGATCTGTTTATTGACACAGTCATCCATATGAAAATGTACTTTATTATTCCTCCTAAATATCAAAAGTATCGGTTGAAATAGTATCGACCTCGATGGAGCAGCTAGTGTTCTCCATCGTCGCTCCGCACAGGCGGACGAGTTTGGCAGGAAAACCAAAACAAGCATGGCTCTCTATATTTAGCTCATCTCTGTAAATATTGTCATATGCAGCCTTAAAATCGATGAAAATGTTAAAATTCAGTGGATTGTTGACTTTTCTTCATATGGAATAAAGGATCTTGCATGTAATATTGATAAGATTTATACGTCTATAGTTGGCGCAATTGGTATAGTTTCTACATATCGAGTAATCGATGGTGATGCTATTGTTTTGCTGGACCTTCTAATCACATCCAAGCTAGCTCAAGGGTGCAGGGCTTCCGTTTCATTAAAAGGAACGTACAACGAGTACATATATTGGACCAGTTCTTTTTCAGGGTAAGGAAAATGTAAGGTTTTTTTTTTTAATCTTGACAGCAAAAGTCTGGGCTCTCTTGTGAGATACGTATGTTGAATTGGTTATGAGACCCTATGAACATGTTGCGTAAACATGATACAAGTATAAGCCGTCCGTCGTCAAATTACGAGTAATTTGTCTTAACACAAACAAATATTTGGAATTCTTAGGTTGAAAGTAAAATCACTAAGATATGATGTTGCAGTAATAAACTGGATATTTGTGATAGCTAGTCTCTAGGTCATTAAATATGATCTTTCGTCGTCGTCTGGATAGGTCAATGTCGCTGTACAGTCCACAGAGTTCGCCGTTGTATCTCCTCCTCCACACACCGTCAATGCAGACCGGACTGAAATTCACTCGAAGAATTTTCCTCTCGAAACAGCCAGTAGCACGCTCATTCATTTTTAATTATGTCTATGCCTCTGTGTCATAGAGCAGAACTTGGATTTTTAAGGTCTTACATATGGAAACTTTTGTTGTTGGAGAGAAGGCTTTGTTAGTCAATTGTCTTCTTAGCCCAAGGAAACAGCGGTTGGCAAGAGCACAGGTGTCGTTGATTGAATGTATAGGATCCTAAGTAGATAAAGTCCTTTACTACCTCAAACTTCTACCCGTCGAAGATGATGTACTATCCGAGACGTATCGGTTTTGAGTGTTCATTTTTCTTGAAAGCATATATCATACTTTGTCTTGCCCTCGTTGACAAATAAACCCATTTTCGCCCCTTCCATCTCAATATTCCCGAAAGCGCCAATGACTCACGCTACTTCCTTCCGATCATATCAATATCATTAGCGTATGCGAGTTTTGCTCGTGTCAATAGCAAACGAATGAGTTTACTGCTTCAGATAAAGGACGTCTTTCAATAATGTAGCCAAATTGAATTTTTGAATACAATCAGCTAAGGAAATGACAACTCGAGTTTTTTAATTACACTAAGTTGAAGCATATGTTGACTTTCCGAGTTTTCATTAATTTGGATAGTCCTGATTTTTATGTACTACGAGTATAACACGCCAAAAGATAGTTTAATGCAGAAAGAAAGAAAAACCAAGCAGCAGAGTGGCGCAGTGGAAGCGTGCTGGGCCCATAACCCAGAGGTCCGTGGATCGAAACCATGCTCTGCTAGTACTGTTTTTTTTATATATTTTTTTTAACAATTTGTACTTGGTTGGCAGGGAAAATCAGTCACCGTAAGTTTTGAATAGCTCGTTAAAGGAGTATTCTTTACCAATTTCGGCATTTGACATTTCTCCTGAATTGAGGCCATAATTTTCTTCTAAGCCGACCCGAGTGTCATTAGCGTGGTTTTATTTCATAAACTGAACTCTCTTTTTGGAGCTTAGGCGTAATGCTTGTCACAACGAAGCAATCGGGGTTAGAGCAAGGGGTCCGTACAACTGTTCTTCAATGTATTTCGCTTCATGAATCAACTTCCTATTCCTATCTTGCATTTTTTTCTGGATTTTATGATTATTGTCTGCTGTACAGTGGTTAAGGGTATATTCCATTTTCTGAAGGACCACGAGCATAAATCGGTGTCTTTTAGTACTTCGGTTGGTTTGACCAATTCGTACAGTTTTCATATGATCTATCTGAAGTTATCGATGTTCTTTTTTTGCCAGTTTCAGAAATGTTTCCTCGACGACTTTCTATGCGAGAGTTTGCTCCAAGCTCCAAATATGTCGAAGAAACTCATCAAATTGAGACATTTTGGCGGCCTTCTGTCACCACTACCTACACTTCATCAACGGCCACCGTCTTGGTGTTCTTATATGTATGTTGACAAACCTATTCTTTATTTGCAGAAGCAAACTATTGGTAAAATCTGGATTCGTTTTCACGAAATAGCCTTTCGTAATGATTTTTCTAACGAAGCTATAAATGAAGGCCAATGAACTAGCCAGAAAGGGCTCAGACACTCACTTTAACGGACCTAAACCCTTTTGGTGCATCCCCAGAAGTGCATTCAATTTAGCTATAAATAGTTGGGAGCATTCGAATTGCATCTCATATTGGGAGGTAGTAGGCAAGACAAATGAGTCGTCCGGCCTTTCAATAAAAATGCCATTAGATATCTAAATCTAAGTCGGCACAACTGAACACATCTTTTGTGACTGCCCTCAATGGAATCAGACGGAATACCTTCTTCAGGGAACACCTTGACACCACTGATAGAGTTACAAACTTCATTCAGAAGGTAGAAAACCTAATTACAGTCAGAAAAATTAAAAAAAATTAGATTATCTTTACAGAATGTGGATGGTCCTGTTGTGAAAATCCAGGTTCTTGCATCTCTTGGGTGTACTAGCACGTTAAAGTTATGACACTTTAATGTTCTTGGTTCAATAAAAACAGAAAAGTTCTACTTTAATTCAATATATTTCCGGATGTGATAATTGAAAACTTTACATGTAAGATCTGGTCCGTGAGCTAGCTCCCTAACCGAAGGGGTTCCTTTATAAACCAATAGTTTCAGTAATTTTCCCATCATTGACATTTAAGGAATCCGGTTTAAAATTTACTTGGAAACGGTTACATAGAAAAACGCTTAGAGCAACTCCAATATCATTCCTTTGTCTAAAACCTCTTTTGATAAGTATTTAACTTTCAGGCAAAAAGTCTGTAATTTTTATCGATGGGATTGCCGGCAATAGCAAGATGACCATGTAACTATTTACGGAAACCAGCTCCAAAAGGTTAAACTTTATTCAGTGTTCGGATAGAAATGCCGATGGCCATTTTGTTGATATAAGAAATACTTTTATGAATATTTTTTTAAACTTTAATGGAACTGTGTATTTTCCAGCAATAATCAACTCTTTAACTTGTTGCATATTTAACCACATGAACTTCAAAAGGGTGTTTTCTTAAAGACGGATATTTGGATAAAATTACAACACGTACAAATCGTGGGATGGTATTTTCTATATTGAAGATATTATTGTGTGTTAACCCATTAACGCCGAGGTGATCAAAATTTTTACTAACTTTTCAACGTGTTTATTTGTTATGTTATCGGACCAAAAAAATAATGCAATACCTCTATTCTACGCGAAATTTGAAGCTCTTTCAGAATCTGAGCTCGAAATTTCGATTAAACACCGAGAAAATTTTCGAAAAAAAAACATTTTTTTTGCATTTTTTTTCATAATGATACTGCAAAGGTATCAAATTTTTACTGTGATCAGAGGTGATCATGGTACTCGAACATTAAGAGGAATTTTTACAGAAAATTTCATCGACGCGTTTTTTCAAAATGGCAGCGAGAATTAAAAAATTTTAGAAAAATCTTAATCTATCGTTTTCTTAAAAACTACTCGTATAAACTTTAGAAAAAAAATTTTAAGAAGAAAAATGTCTTTAAATTGGTCAAAGGATACTCTCAAATTTTTCCAGAATTTGTGGAGACAATTTTCGATATTCGAAAATTTCAAAAAATCCAATTTTTCAAAAATACCTGAAAAATTTTTGAAAAAATTTGAGAGTGTTCCTTGACTAATTTTAAGACTTTTTTCTTCTTAAAATTTTTTTTGTAAAGTCTATAGATTTAAAAAAATAAAATAAATGTGTGTCGTTCAGATCTCGAGAGATCTATAGCCGTACATCACAGTCTACTCCCAAGAGCTATGGGTTGTGATGTATTTCTTGACCAGGGTGGATTCAGGGTGAATTGTTCAGATTCACGCCTGTCCTTATTCGAAGCCGTGGCAATCAACGTGCGGTCACGAAGAGCATCGCATCTCTAGCCACGACGAACACGAGTTGAAGGAGGCACGTTGTTTGTAAACAGAGGTGCCTGCTCGAAAAATCGTCAGAGAAGGGATTCGAACTACGAACCTTTCGGTTAGCAGTCCGACGTCTTGACGACTGAACCAACGCATCTCTAGTCTATAGGTTGAGAGAAAAAAATTATTCTTGAATTGTACATACAATTTTGTTTCTATCCACCACTACAAAATTCACGAACAAACTCGTACATCCTTTCACTTGTGTATGGACACATATGTTCTATACAATTTGTACATGAATTATAAGTAAGGCATATAGTAAAAATATTGGTTTTCACTTTTTCAATACATTTGTTATGTCACGAAAACCTTCAAAATCTCGGATAGTGATTCCGACAAAAACATATTGATTCCGAATGCAGACAATTCAGGCTCCGATGATTCTGATTCTGATTGTGGTTCGATATCTGATTCAGATTCTGAACATGAATTCACAATATCAAATATTACTTATTAAAAAGCTTGTGCTACTTATTCTGAAAACTTAGATAAACTTGTAAAACATCACGATTTCATTTGGATCGATGGCGAGAAGTCATATCCAAATATTATTATCTGAAGCTGCAAAAAATAACATACAGGAGTGCGAGCCTTTCCAATTGTTTGAAACCTTTTTTTCCGCCGAAATGAAACAATATATACTCGTAATTGATGCGTCTAAAGAGAATAATTATAATCTGAAATTACAAGATCTTGACACTTTTATAGGTATAGTTATTTTCAGTTCATTCAATAAAAGAAAGTCTCATAGAGATTATTGGTCATCTGATCCATTCTTATCTAGTGAAATTCTTTCATCTGCAATGACTCGTGATAAGTTTGAAGAAATCAAGTCTAAAATAAAATATTCAAAAGCTAAAGACAAGGATCCAAACGATAAAGGGTGGCGGGTTCATGATGGACACTGCAATAATGTACTTCCAAGTATACGTTCCAAAAAATGAACATGGGTCATTTTTATAAGATTTATACAGGCATCCATTACAAATGCCCTCGTAATTTCCAATGCTACACGTGATGGAAAGAAAAAAGTTGGAATAAAAGAGTTAACTAATTCGATTGCTAAATATTATATTCAAAAAGGTCAAACAAGTAAAACAGTTCATACACGATCTAATAGGGACAAATTAAAAAATTGTTCAACTGAAAAATTTCCAATAAGAACAAGGATCTATTGTGAAAAATGCAATCTATATGTATGCAATAATTGATGGGCAAAAAAGCACTGATAAAAGAAATGTTAAAGTGAGAGGCAAGGGGATTCACGAAAAAAGCACCCCGAAACGTGAGAGGCAAGGGGACTCACGAAAAATAAGCGCCCCAAAGGAGACAAAGTTCTACCACGTCCACGCCGTTGTCTCTGGGTAATGCTAAGAGTAGAAAAAAACGATGTATATGCACAGAATCCGCAAAAAAGTAGTCAAAGAACACTCTCAAATTGTTTCAAAAATTTTTCAGATATTTTTGAAAAATTGGAATTTTTGAAATTTTCGAAAATCAAAAGTTGTTCGAGTGCCATGATCACCTCTGATTATAGTAAAAAGTTGATACCCTTGCGGTATCCATTCAACCAAAAAGAGCTCCAAAACTGAACAAAATTTAAGAGCAATCTTGTGGTCTCCACCGTTTTTACCGAACATTCCGCTTACATTTTAGTCAAGAGATTTCAGTTCTTGCACGAATTAGATCTTGTTGGCTCATTACTAAAAAATTTTTGGCGGAAAATCTTTCATAAAGCGGATGAACACAGCCCTAATTTCCCAGCAGAGATTCGTATTAACCCCGTACTAACTTCAGACATTTATATCTGTTAAACCAATTGTCAGATTGCAAACTGTCAGTGTCATATTTATTCAGTAATCTGTCTAATTTTTGAAATTTCGTTCGAAAATGTTTGTTCTACACATCATATGACACTTCGATATAATCGACCATTTGAGACCGCTGTTCGCCGTATTGTTGATTATTTTCACAAAATATTTTCTTTTGAAGAGGCAGCGGTATTAAGATAGTTAGATCCATAAGAAGTGTGCGTCCTGAGGAGAATATCGAAAAAGAAGAGTCGTGCAAGAATTGAAACCGAGTGATGATTGCTTTCGTCGAACTTTATGTTAGCGGGCCTAAAATTGACTGGGATTAGATCCTTTTTTGTATCGAAAAATTGTCGCATTTAGAGGGAAGATAATATCTAAGTTTTTTTATGGTTTGTGGGCTGGAGAAGTCAACGGAACATATTTTGGAAAAATGAAAGTAATCAGAGTGATACGGTCGATGTAAGGCCATGATTAATGACTTTTTCGTTCCCCGATTGAATGGTATAATTGTGGATGTAGATATCCAGCAAGATGCCATACGTGCCGCTACGTGCCATACAGCAAACGAAACAATCAACTTATTGTAAATAGACCTCCAAGATCATGTGATTTGACGACTCTTGATTATTTTCTTTGTCACTATTGCCACTACTACAGATGCGGGAAAAAAAATCTCATTTCCTCTGCAAATGTCCGGGGCTAGTAAGAGACCTTAACAACGTCGGGGGTAAGGGTATATGAGAACTTATCCATTTTCATAACTCCACATGCTGGATCCACCGACGGCTTGTTTGGCCAAGCCGAAGTACGAGTAGCAATTGTTTCTAGGGTAACTCTTCGCCGGATCTCCATTAGGGTGTCATTCGTGGAGTTCATATTTACTCCGAGGTAGGTGAACTCCTTAACTGCCTCAAAATTGTTGCTATCAATAGTGACGTTTTGTCCTAGGCGGTGGACAGATGCTTGTTTGTTTGTTGAAAGCATGTCTTAGTCTTGTCCTCATTTTCTTCAAGGCTAACGGATTTCGTCTGTTCTTCAATCGCCGTGAATACTTCTATCACGGCACGCTGGGAGTGACGAATAATGTCAATATCGCCCACATATCCCAGCAGCTGAACGGACCTGTTAAAGATACAGCCTTCCGTGTTGACACCTGCCCTGCGCACTATCTACTCCAGTACAAGATTGAAGAAGTCGCATGATAGCGCATCTCCTTGCCGAAATCTGCTGCATGTTTGAAATGGCTCGGAGGAAATACTTTCAAACTACACGTTGCATCGCGTGTTTTCCAGCGTCACGAGACGTAGCTGAATCAGTTTTGCCGGGATCCCGAATTCGGCCATCGCCATATAGAGCTCCTGACGATTTATGCTATCATACACCGCTTTGAAGTCGATGAATAGCTGGTGTGTTTCGACTTGAATTTCGTTGGTCTTTTCCAGGATTTGTCTCAGTGTGGAAATTTGGTCTTTAGTCGATCTGCCAGGCTGGAAGCCACACTGGTGCGTGCTGATTATTGTGTTGCAGAAGGGTTTAAAACGTTCACACAGTACGTTGGATAGAATTTTATGACATTAAGCATATAGTTCGATAGTTCTTGCAAGACATAGGATCGTCTTTTTTGTAGATGGGACATATGGTCCTGTCATAGGGCATGTTTTCTTCCACCCATTCTTGGTTGATGATTCGGTGCATGCTGCCTACCGCTGGTAAACCTTGTTGTTCTTAAGCTTTTTTATAGCTAAGCCAACTTCTTCTTATACCAGGCGGTGGAACTGGTTCTTCATTGTCTGGAAGTGCGTTCTCTGCTTGCCCTATAATTCTCTCTACATGATGCCCATTAAGCAGCTGCTGGAAATGTTGCTTAAACACATCTACTATTTCCTATGCTTCTGTGACTAGGTTTCCTTCGCTGTCTCAAAGAGCCTGCGTTTCGGTTTTGTAGCCAGCAACCAGTTCCTTGGCTTTTTTTTGCAATTACGTAGTTGAATGTAATGATAGAGCTTACCTCTTAGTGAGTTCTTTGGGAGCTTCCACAGGACTGTTATAGGAAATGTTATAGCACGTAATTCAATACTTTAATCGAGGTCACCTGGTTCCTCTGTTTCTGCAGCGTTAGATACCCCAAAAGGATTTGCACTGCTACCAGAAATTGCAGCTCGAAGCGAGGCCATTTGGATTGCCTTTCTTCAACTTTCGTTAAAGGAACTTCTTCAGATGGACCGCCACCCATTTTCTTAATGGAAAGCAAATTATGATTGCATTTGTTTTTTTGCTCTGTATTTGAAATTAGTCCATACCTTCAAAAAAATTAAAAATGAGTTTCTGGGAGATTATAAGAAATATGTATATAGTAAAACTATACCTTTCTCCACAAACATAGAGATTTGTTCGGCAGCCCAGTGGCATTTAATATATTTGCGAGGTCACTCCACAGTTTGTTTATATCCGACCTACCCGTTTTCGGAACAAAGCAAGGCTTCCATTTGTTTTGGTGTTGTTGACCTGAAATAAATATTGTTAAACTTATTTGATGATGGATGGCAACGATTAGTATAAGGCCTCGTAGAAGTAGCATCTTCCGACAGGTGCTGGTTCCTTAAATGACGAGAATGAGCCTCTGCAGCCGAACATCTTGCAGCTCTGCTAATACGTCCTACTTCACGCGTCCCCGTGGCGCCATCTGGGAATCTCACTAGAGGTGTAGAGATGAACAAGGGAATATCGTAGTAGAATCGCAGTCGATGCTGAGGATTTGGAAAGATCATTTCTGCATACTGTATAACGGCGATGACGGACCAAATACCGCTGTCAGGCAGAATCAACCTTTCAACCTGGACGATGATGACCAACAATTCCGTCCACCCAACCTGGATGAAGTGAAGATAGCCATATCGAAGCTTAATTCCAACAAAGCTGCTGGAGCGGATCCCATGACTGCCGAGCTCCTTAAAGCGGCAGGCGATGACTTGGTAAGGAGCATACACCAACTCATCTGTATAATATGGTCGGACGAAAGTATGCCCGATGAATGGAACCTCAGCATTGTTTGTCCAATTCTCAAGAAAGGAGACCCTCTGAACTGCGCCAACTACAGAGGCATCAGTCTTCTAAACATCGCATATTAGATCTTATCCGCCGTATTGTGTGAACGCCTGAAGCCGTTCGTCAACAACCTGATAGACCAGTCTGGTTGAGGAAAGTCGACCACAGACCAAATATTAACGCATCCCTGCCAAACTCGTCCGTCTGTGCAGGATGACGATGGAGAATGCACGCTGCTCCATCAAGGTCGGTAAAGATCTCACCGAGACCTTTGATGTCCAGAAAGGATTTAGACAAGGCGATGCGCTGTCATGCGATTTTTTCAACATCGTACTTGAAAGAATAGTGCAAAACTCACGAGCAAACACAAGAGGCACTATCTTTCAAAAGTCCGTCCAACTACTCGCATACGCCGACGATATTGACATAATCGGGAGAAAGCAGCTTGATGTCAGTGGCGCTTTCGCGAGTATTGAGACGGAAGCGGCGAAAATGGGTTTAGCGGTCAATGAGGGTAAGACCAAGTATATGCTGTCAAGCAAAAAGGACAACCAACACCGACGTCTCGGACAGATATAACTTTGAGGTAGTTAAGGACTTTGTCTAGCTAGGCTCCGCTATAAATACAGACAACGACACCAGCGCTGAGATCAAGTGAAGAATAACTCTTGCCAACCGCTGTTTCTTTGGGTTAAGAAGGCAATTGAGTAGCAAAGCCCTCTCTCGGACAACAAAAGTCACCCTTTATAAGACTTTAATAATCCCGGTCCTGCTCTATGGCGCAGAGGCATGGACATTATCAAAAATGGATGAGGGTGTTCTTGGTTGCTTCAAGAGAAAAATTCTTCAGGCGATCTTCGGTCCCGTCTACATTGACGGTGAGTGGAGGAGGAGATACAACGACGAACTGTATGGACTGTACAGCGACATCCAAAGACTGAGATGGCTGGGTCATGTAGAGCGCATTGACACCAATGCTCCGGTCCGAAAAGTTTTCGAATCCGCTCCCGAGGGACAGCGCAGTAGAGGAAGGCCAAGACTCAGGTGGCGCACGCAAGTTACTTAATTGATTACTTACATTTCGTGAATTTGCATAAACTTCTAAACATAACAAAACAATGGAGAATGACAGCACAGATGTCATTTTTGACTCAGACATGTTGCTTTCAGTAGCATTCAGACTTCAGACTTTAGAAAAATAAACGATAGAGGAGACGATAGTAGTGGAGTTACATGAAGCAAGCTACTGACGATATCGTTCAGTTGGATCGACTAGGCGATGATCATCTGAAAAGTTACGTGTTGAGAGCCCAGATGACCATCTTTCTCAAACTGATCTCTGGGAATATTTGCAACCAATCCGGAATTCCATCGCAAAATCTTCTTCGTAATATTAAGAATTGGACTAGTCAATTAGCCGTCCTATTCGTTCGATTTTATACCCCTGGACCCTTTTCTTTGGAGCTGCGTCAAGTCATTGGCCAACAAGACAGAAATATTAGACTTGCTCAGCCAATATTGAACACGAAATTGCCGAGGTCGAGTTCCATTCATAATGATATAAGATGTACTTGAAAATAACAAATTGAAAGTCTTATCAATATTTTAATAAGAGTAGTGCATAGGCAAAAAAACGGTTTTTGAAATTAAATCAGCAAAAACATGTAGGATTAGTTATAACTTTGACAAAATGAATGAATATTGTTCAATATAATTTATTCAAAGTCAAGATTGAAAGTGAAAAACTCGCCGAAACTAACAATGTTACTTCCTCCTGCCACCAAAAGTCAACTAATCAAATTCTAATAACTTAACCACGAGAATATAAAAGTCTATTAAATGAAATTTCATAACGAAGAAACTTTTCTAATCAGATTATCTACTCCCGCTAATAATCAGGCCAAAGTTTGGTCATTATCGTCAGGTAAAATTTTTCAACTTACGGCTTCATAATGAACTTTCACCCTAGAAAAAAATATATTCCAACTTTGGTCAGAATACGAGTATTTCTGATTCATCTATTCGTAGAAGTAACGATCATTGATGATACCAGGTTAAATGCGAGTAATTTCATCCACCCACAAATGGATCAATAAATCAAAGAAATCCCATTAGTATCCATTATCCCGAGGCACTGCATAAACAACACTTGTCTCCTAGGCCGTCTTCATATTCATTCCCTTTTCCGTAGATTCTTTCTCCTTCTAAAATCCATCTCTTATCACACCATGTACACGGATAGCTGTCAAATATTTTGCAGTAACACAAACCTCAATACAAGACGTATGAAAGCAATCTGTTTCTTACCACCCCTATGACCTAAAAGAGCAGCATATTGGCGCGATATCCAGGATAACATGCTTCCTACTCCCTCCCCGTTCAACTCTTATTTAATTTCATTTTAATCCTACAAAATTGTTCAGATTCAATAGCTGAATTAATGCACGTTATGGTATCCATGAAATCCATTGTGCCACACTTTTCCTCTTCCTTTGGCCATCCATTCAGAAATAAAGAACTCCTAATGGCCAACGAAAAAAAAAAAATTGCTCTTACCACTTACAGGTTGACGCTACATCTGCTGCCGCCTAGTGGTTTATTTAGCAGCCCAACTTCTAGGGGATGATTTCGAAGCAAACGAAAAAAAAAAAAAAATTATCAACCGAATCAGCTCTAATTTCTCCCACTCTTCAGCGAGGTTTTGATTCCTTTTTTCGGCTTTTAAATTGTTGTGTTGTGTTCTGCATTTCGACACTGTATCTATGTGTATTTGTGTGTGTGGTTATGAGATCCTTGTAACTCATTAAAGGATTATGTTATGGACTTGATTCATAGAATGTTCTTTTAGCCTCCCCTTTTTACTTTTATCCATCCCCAACAAAGGAAGGAGGTTCACCAAAATGGAGTGTGCAAATTGTGGGTGATGAGTTAGAGTGCATGTAAATTGTACAATAGATACACCACAGCATTGTTGTTGTTGCCGGTTGCTGGTTGCTGGTTGCTGTCTGTTGTTGGTTGTTATTTGCTGTTGATGAACGCGTTATTAAATTTTTAATTAAATCACAAGGATCATTAATTCTCCAGTTGATGGGTTTCATTAATTTTACGCTTACGCTGCCTGTAACATGAATTTCTGTTAGCTCGCGCGAAAAAAAAAAGACAGATAGAAAGCAAAAAAAAATTAAGAAAAGGAAAATCTCTAGCTAAACTCGGTTAAATGGGATAGAGTTGTGGAAGGAAATCCATTTCAACCCCTATTCTGACGAATTATTAGTATGTGTGTGTGTGAGAGAGAAAGGGGAGCTTCAATTGTTGTGCAATTAAAAATCTGTGCTGTGATACTTTTTAGTAGCTTCAACGCCAAAGTGAGAATGAACAGAAGTTTCTGTAGCATTTGCATTCGTCGTCGCCATCGTCGGTTGTATATGAACGTAGTAGGTATGTTATCAAGGGCGCGAAACAGAATCGGTGTTTGAATTGTGTCAGGGCTAGAGGATATGTCAGAATGGAATGGAACAGGTGATGTGATGTGATGGTGATGACGGTTAGAAGTACTGTTTGCGGGTTAGCAATCTGTTGCGGTAATGTAATGCCATATTTTGTGTTAAGATGGGAACTAGAAGGTGTATGTGAGTTGGTTTTAAAATTAAGGGTTTTAGTAGCCTTGACGATGTGCTGGTGGCAAGTACCTACGATGTGAACAAACTTGCCAGGTGTTTGACTTGTGGAGTAAGTCATTAGCAGTGGTTTCTTCTGCAAATTTAAACCTATTAATTTAGTGATGTAGCTATATGATTTTTAGGTAGGTTCATACATCAGGGTAGTTAATTTAGACAGAGAAGAATTAATAAATAATATACATTGCACTTTAAGTCTGCTACCGGTTAAATTGAAAACAAAGTCGAAAGGGAAATAGGAATATTGGAGGAGTAAGTGTTAGTTGACGTATCGTGTCTACCTATAATTTCCCCTACGCAATTTACTTTTACTAGCAACTTATAGAAGGGGGCTGTCCAACAGATCGATCCCTTCAATCCCTAGTTAGCTGGCGATTCTGTAAGCTTCTATTACAGCCCCTCTTAAAATGTAGTTCTTTAATATATCTAGCCATTCTAGTGACACCAATCCTTAAACCATATAACCAGTAGAGTTCCGCCTCATCTTTATCTTTTAATCTTTCAATTTCGATAGAGGTAGTCAAGAGATTTTTCATTCACAATGAAAAGAGCATTAACAAAAGTTGCTGTGTAATTTATATGTCCCCCCCGCTGAGGACACGGTGTTCCCCGCAGAACCTAGGTACATATATGCTACATTCCTTTTGATTATGGCTTTTCAACGTCACATGTTTGTGTTCTTGACCAAATTTTAAAAAAGAGTTTTTCATTTAATCGGTGACATCTGTAGCAAGAACCAACGGTGTTCCTGAGTACCAAATGAATTTGAAATTCGATACCGCTATTTTAACTTCATCAGCAGGACGATACTGTTGTATTTTCGTTATGACTTCGTTATGCATCATGATTGACAGTGGCAGTATCCCTACAATGAAACTCATTTCTGAAGAATTATTTTCGATCAGTTCGAACTCGCGCTCACTTCTCATTCGGCCTCTGGTCCTCAATTGCTATACGAATCCTATGTCTCTTTCTTGAATGACTGAACCTGTCTTACATGTGGCTGCTTTGTACAACTAAGTACAATATAATTATTTTTCGCTCTTACAAGACCAACCCAGCAGAGGAAAATAATTTGAAATACTACTTCATTCTTTATTCCAACGCTCATTCACAATATAATGAATGAGCTACCAGCTCTTTAGACGAAGCCTATCTACTTGCTGCATGCTACTGCGTACAATTTTTCATCAATCCTACCCGTTAAAATACTTTCCAGGCAGATGAAAAGCAGCCCATCCGTAAAGAAGGCGAATATTGTTCTCTTTATCCTTCAGACCCACTGCATTAACGTGCCTTTTTCATGAAATATCTGAAAACACAAACTTCTCGATCGACAAGGCGATTTTCGTAGCAATAAATCCACTGCTGACTTAATGGCATGTCTCCATGTAAAGCGAATCCGAAGCAAACATCAATCTGGCGAAGTAGGATAGTTGGACTTGATTTTTCAAAGGCATTTGGCAAAGATTGAAATCCGGCATTTTGGTCGAAATTGTATTCATATTTGAATAATGAATATCTTCTTCAAATCGATTAGATACGAGTATCACCTATCGAAATGTTAAATTTAAGTTATCTGGATCGGTTTCATGTCAGTAATCATGGGGTATGCCCCAGGATTTTGTTTTGCCTTCGACACTCTTTTTAATATTTATTTACGATAACTTGTCTGTCACTTCTGATCTGTCACTTCTTGAAGGTCCCGTCAAGCTAATAAAATATTTAAAAATTAACGTACATAGGTACCTTTCCATCTTTCCGTGCCTAAATGACAATATTTTAAGGTTACTTAAACCCCTTGATCGCACGAAGATACAATACTGCACAGCGATGCTTTAGAAAGCGGGGTTAGCCCGGTTAAGATGGCTTAGTTACTCATTCACACTTGGAAACCGAACCGGAAAGAGAATGTTGCATTCGCAACTGGAATCAGCGAGCAAAGACCGCGAAAGCGAGAGGCATGTTAGCTGAGGCTCTAATTCCCCTCAGATGATGAGTTTTATTTTGTAAAAGGCACACCACTTCATTGATGTATTTCTTAAAGCGCCGTATTATTCTCTGGAAAGAAATGGACGCATATAAGGTTTATATTGGCAAATTCGGCTCCGATGTCCTCGTTCATGGGTTCTTATGTAGGTTCAGATTATCCTACCAACTCCAGATTTTGACATACTAGGTGGAGCAAAAGTTGAATTTTTGCAAATGGCGGAAAATGTTAATTCCGCTTTGCATTTGTGAAGTAAACAGATACAAAATACACGTCAACAAAACATGAATCATAATACTCCTTAAGAACGCGGAATAATTTTTGCGAATTCTTTGCAGAATAATTCGTCGATGGTGTTGGCGCAACGTGGATTTCCCGATTGTCTGACACTAACTGGGCAAATACTACGACATTTAGCCGCTCACCTAGAAGAGTGTAGGATAACAAGGGATGCTGCCAAGTCTGGCCGGCCCCAGAGCAGCCGTTCTGCTGAGAATATCACAGATGTGGTTGAAGATGTCGCAGAGGTTCCCGGAGTATCGACCAGATGACGTGCCACGCTGATGGCCGATTATCAGTCTTCGGTCTTTACGGGAATTTTTGTGAAAGACTTAGGACGTTCCCTTATAAAGTACAGACTGTGTAGCAGCTGTTAGCTGTTGAACGCCAAGAGTGTGTGACCTACGCTTAAGCAATCCTGAAACGAGGAAGATAACTTTTCATCGAAAATTATCAAGAGCGACTGGGCCCATTTCCATCCCTGTAAATATGTAAATAAGCAAAATGATCGCTTCTGGGGCACCGAAAATCAGCGTATAACCCACTAAAAGCCATTATAACCGCTCGAAGTTTCCGGGTCGCTTAGTTTCTCTTCTTCTTCTTCTTCTTCTTATCCTTTTATTAACCCTTTCCTCGTTATACGAACTTATGCGTAACGAGTTTCCAATTTTTACTGCATCGCTGCTTATGGGGTTGGCTATTTCTCGTTTTGACTATTTGCAATGGCCGGCAAGATCGCCTGATTTAACCGTCCCGGACTTCTTTTTCTGGGGTATTAAGGGGTCATGAGTCTAGATATGTCAACCAGCCTCAGTCTATTGAAGCTCTGAAAGAGAATATCTGATTGATTGATTAATTTATTTATTTCATTAACTAATGAGTATAACAATAATAAAATTTAAACAAAATTATTTCAAATACTTTTGAATTAAGAAATAAAAATAGTGACTTAAAAAAAAAAAAAAAACACTGTGGCGCTGGCAGCCCGGTATAGGCCATAGTCTAGCTTCTTGACACTCATTTGTGTTGCTATGTTTTCATATTTGCCACATCTGAGCGGGGCCTACAGCTTATCGCCGAGTCCGAACGGCACTCCTTAGAAGCTTTTTCGTTGGCAATTTTACTTTCGGGAGTTTGCCACTGCCCGCCGAAAGGGTGATGGCGGTTTGAAAAATTGTTTGTGACTTAGTCAGGAATCGAACGCAGACTCTCTGCGTGATAGTCCAATGAGCTAACTATCGCGCCATCGCCATCAAAAATATGGCATTAAAACACTGATAAACGGCACTTCAAATTGATTTCACATATTTTATAAAGTATTGGGTGGGATGACACCTAAAAAAAATGACGAAATAAATATGCGAAGATTTAAAAAAAAAAGAGAAATTGCCGGAGGCAATCCCGATTGATGACATGGCATTTGTCGATTTGGAGTTCCCCAATGCATAACAACTGACCAGGGCCGACAGTTCGAGAGTGTGTTATTTAAGGAGTTGACAAAACTACTGGGGATAACACATCTGCGAACCATTGCTTACCATACCCGATCAAACGGTCTCATCGAACGTTGGCACCGCACCCTGAAGGCATCGGTCAAATGCCTTACCTCAACAAACCGGGTTGACGTTCTTCAAACCGTTTTAATGGGCTTACGAACCGTGTACAAGGAGGAGTTGGGAGCAACACTTTCCGAAATGTTGTACGGCACAACAATAAGTATCCCAGGTAAGTTCGTTAACGTTTCAACTAATAATATCCCCGAAGCAGATTTCGTAAGATCATTGAAAGATGCCATGTCCGTCATACGTTTTCCACCAACATCATTGCATTCGACAAAGCCGACGTTTATACATAAAGACTTTCAAACATCATCTCATGTATTTGTGCAAATCGACTCAGTTAAGCCACCACTCCAAGTTCTGTACGATGGCCCATATCGCATTCTTCAAAGTTACGAAAAGTACTTCACTATTCTTAGAAATGGGAAAAAAGTCAATATCGCAGTCAACCGCTTAAAAGCAGCATACGAGTATATCGAAGTCACCGAGGACGACTCTACAGTGCCGCAAGAGCCAACCAACCATGGTAAACCAAAACCACCATACGTGACCCGATATGGACGAACCGTCAAATTTAAAAACATCTGAGTAACACTATTGCTGGAGGGGGAGTATTGTGGGGGCTGCACGCAACCACTACTAACGTTTCAGTCCATACAATTCCGCACCAATGTTACTTGGCCACAGGAAGATATTTTCTCCTTCTTCTTTCCTGACTACTTGAGGCGTGCGCATCGATTCTTCATCGTAATTTACATTTTTTTTACTGATTTAATACTTGAAGACAAAGTTAATAAATTCTAGTGTTTAGTAGTTCGTGGTTTTAATTTAATTCGACAAACCATCCACTACACCACAAATAAATTAGGTCCCAAAACTGAACCCTAGGGTACTCTTAAATTCAAAAATTGAATATCACATCTTGTTTCCCCAAATTTTACTTTTGGAGATCTATTTGTGAGATAAGTTTTAAACCAATTAAGAATAAGGCTAAGAAATCCAACCTTTTTGAAGTTTTCTTAATATAATATTGTGGTCGAAAGTTTTCGTTATATCCACAAATAACCCAGCAATAAATTTCTTACCATCAATGTATGAAAAAAAGTTAGAACAAAAGTGTAGACGAGCGTCTTCAGTAGATCTACCTTGTTAAAACCAAACTGTAACTGACTGAAAAACTTGGTCATTTTTAAAAAAGACAATAATCTCTTCTTTACAACTTTTCGAAATACCTTGCTAAAAATAGGAAGAAGTGAAATTGGTCTATAATTGCACAGATCCTCTGATGCGCCTTTTTAGCTGTGTCTTGGCGGTATTAGGTTTGATGTCCTTTCGGATTGCACAAAGCTTAATTTAGAGTATAGGTAATATGGTGTTTTACTCCTTATAATCTTAAACAAAGCTAGGACAGTACGAGTTTTTAGCAGCGCGGCTAAGGAGCACCCAATGATGCGTTTTACATAGGGAGAAATGTGATCACAGCGACGGATATTAAAGACATACCTGACACAGTTGTTAAAGGTGACACTGAGCTTTCTGGTAGATACAGAGTCCAGGTTCGAGAAGATTTCACATCCATAAAGGATAATAGGCAAAACAAATGACTTAATAAGCTTCAATTTAACGTTGATAGGTAGATATTGCTTCGGGGGACTTAATCCACGGAGAATACCATACATTTTGACGGATTAAGGTTTAAATCATTTAGTTTGGACCATGTATATAGGTAGACGGCATTGATATCTCCATTCAACTCATTCATTGCAGAAAATTCTTCAGATTTCAAAATTCGTACATCATCTGCATAAATATGATGCTCACACATTCTGCTACACTTCGATATATCATTTATAAAAAGTATGAATAAGTGCGGACCAAGAATGGAGCCCTGAGGCACACATAATACGACATTCAGATGAGAAGAGAAAAGTGTTTGAGTTCGGTTATGAAGGTAAGATGTAATGAGCTGACAGATAGAGTTCTCAAAAGCAAATTAATTGCTGAGTTTAAACAGCAAAGCTTCGTGGTTTACTGAGTCAAATGCTTTTTAGAAATCAAGAAAAACTCCTACGGACATCAAGCCTCTATCGAAACCAGAACGTATATCATGATTAACCTTAAGTAAGGCTGTGATGCAGTTATGCTTTCTTCTGAATCCTGATTGAAAATCAGTTATGAGTTTCATTTCTTCAACATAATCTTTCATTTGTTTGATTACAATTTTTTCGAAGGCTTTGCTCAGAAATGGAAAAATTGTAATTGGCCTAAGTTCATTTTTATTTGGCGAAAACGGCTTGGGAATTGGTACTATTTTTCCATTTTTCTAATCGTTGGGAAATGATAGTATTATAAATATGTGTAATGTGCTTGCTAACGGCAGGCAAGAGCATTCTAATAATTGTCGGGTGTACACCATCTAGTTTTTGATCGGATGGAGGAAATAGTATTTACAACACAGCTTTCAACCATACATTATAATGAGGAAGTCCGCGTTGGATTCGTGTTATTGCGTTCAAAAAGGGAAAAATCAATCGGGTTTGCTTGGGAACAGGGTGTAACAAATTTTCTGTTCAGGTAATTGACATTAAAATTTTCTAAAACAGACTCATTGCGAGAACTAATACCGACATCACGAATCGTTTTCCAGAAGGCAAAACTCGACTGGTTAGTATGAAACTTAGTTTCATAGTACAGTCTGTTACTCTTACATATTAACAAGGTTACTAAATTACGCCTTTTCCTGAAATCATCCTGCATATCGGGACATTTGTAGTAAAGAACGTCGCATTCTTTTATTTTCTTTTTTATTTCTGACGTGAACCACGGCAAAGTAACATTGTTTATTCTTTTGTTTTTCACAGGTACATTCTTGTTAAAAAGAAAGTCAATATGATTATTAAAAACATAAACTTGTTCATTTACATTAGATGTACAATAAATATGTGACCAGTTGAGACTATGACAATCATCAAGTAAGGACAATAGATTGATTGACGGGAAGTGACGATATTGTTGAGCATCAACTACAAAACAGCCGATATTTTTAAAAATGTTAAAAATGCGAGGACGTATCGCCGGAAGTTCTGGGCAGAGTATTGGAAAAATCGGGCCCAAATGGTCATCAACTCTGGCGGCAGCCATTTATAATATTTTATTTTCGACTTAATGGAAAAAAATTTAACACATCAAATAAACATAATGCAAAAGCAGAACCAAAGTTTTTCATTCATAAAAAAAAAAATTACAGCCAAAGAACATCGAGTGAAATATTTTGAACAATCTGTATCGGGTTTTCCAATAGGGACTTGACAACTTTGAATTTAATTTGTGAACGCACTCTTTCACTTCACTAACAATCAAACTGTCATTGTCAATTTATTCAGTAAACTTAACATTTTCATCATGGTAAAGTACACGAACGAGCAACGTGTGCAAATTATAAAAATTTTCTACCGAAATTCGGAGTCGGTGACTGCAAGTTTAAGAGCGTTAATTCCAACTTTCGGTCGTAATTCTCGCCCTAGTAGACAGGCAATAACAAGTTTAGTGCAAGAATTTGAGTCTACATATTCGTTGTGTGATGTTGCCGTGTCAGTGAGAAAACGGGTTGGTCGAAGTGTCGAAAATATCGCTGCCGTTCATGCGTCCGTAGCAAACGATTCAAATTAGTTAATTCCACGGAGTTCTCGAGAAATGGGCATCGCTCAGACCACAGTATTTTGTATTTTGCGTAAGGATCTTCGTTAACACCCATACAAGATCAAGCTGACGACATGTGGTTTCAACAGGATGGTGCCACAAGTCATTGGTTAAGTCATTGGTTTATGCCAACAAACCGACGACGTTAGAAGAGCTTCGAGCCAACATTGAACGCGAAATAGCGGGCGTTTCGGCCGAAATTTGTGGCCGAGTCGTTGAATATGTGCTGCAAATGTGCCCGCGGTTGCCATATGAACGAAATCGAGTTCCATTCATAAATGTTTTGATTGTACTTCAAACCGATATAAAGTTTTTAAATATCTCAAATGGTTTGCGTTTTATTATAAAAAAAAGCTGTCTGAATATCGTCGTTTTAATTGCTTCTCATCTTAAGTATTTTATTACGTGATTTGGAAAATATCCTGGCAATGTATTTCTTTCAGTGCCTTTCAAAGATATTCCTTCATTATTATTTATAATGGACACCTCTTATCAAATGACCTGTATTATTATGCTTCTAGAACTTGACTGTGATAACTTTATAAGCCATCCTTTCTCATATCTAAATCATTAAATTATTACATTTAGTTGACAATCTTAATTTGATTCTATCGTAAATGATTTACTAACCTTATTTCAAAATCCTATGGTATCACATCAAGTCCAGTCTACACAAACCTGTTGCTTTATATTTTTCTTCCCCATTATCCCAGGTTCACCTCAGGCAAATTCCTTGTATTTAATGAAATAATTGCAATCTCCTTGAAAATCTTTTTCTGTCTTGTAAAACAACAATCCATTCCCTGGTTAAATGCCGTCTACAAATCTTTCTAACAACTTTTACTTTCAAGGTTTTGATAATATCAAACATCTGGCCAGGGACCTATCAAAAATATGTATGTATTTCCTTTATGTAATTATCAACGACAGTTAGCCATTTAATTCGAAATCTCTTGATACTTATCTACGAGTATCTAAGGGTATAACAATCTTGAAAATTCTTAGAAATCGATTCAATATTACCCACAAATACTCGTAATTCCCAAGGAATAACTTTTCTCAACACACACAAAGCGGATCATGACAACTGACATCCTCAAAACTTCTTAAGCAAATCGAAGTTTCCCTTAAGTTGAAAAAGTTTTCTTACTTCAGGATTTGAATGTCCTTGCTAAAGTATTCAATTTCAAAAATGAATGCTTAAAATTATCCTGCTTCTGGTAGCAAAATGTTATTTTTTTTTTTTTTCGAATTCGTATGGTTTTGTTTCCGTATCTCTATGTTTCTTTGTCTCTGTAGATATAATTCTACAATATCCGTATAAAACGAGCTGGTCCAGAATCAAGGTCAAATTAAGTGTAACTGTCCCTCCAGGGATATTGTAGTGTTCTGAGCTGAGGCTCCAAAGTAATTTTGAATAAATTTACAACAATATTGCAGCGATTTATGTTGTGGAATATCCGGGAATATCATGGTATTCCCTGAATATCTGTTCTCATCCATTAGGCTGTAGACATTTCTCACTGTTCTCAAACTGTAATGCAATTGCATTTCCTTGTCCTTAAAAGGGAATTTACATTTCAGAGAGGGAACTCGATGAGGGATGACTGTGCTGTGAGGACTTGTGAAAGTAATGTCGTAGACAAATTGAAGGAGTGAGAATGCTTGGAAAACGCACTGAAGTCCTTCTGTCAGGATGTAAATCTCTAAATCTCGGCAACAAGACAGTTAAGCACTCGCAACCATTACTTTAGGGAGAAATGTTATTTCTCAAACATGAAAAGGGTTTAACGATGAATTCGTATTTCGTACGGGGAATGTATGTTAAGGATAGGACTTCGTATCTACACACATAATGTGCTGCGACATATACTCGTAGTATTATATAATAAAACCACAAGAGTAAACTATGTTGGGGAAGGACTCATCTAACTAACGACAACAGGTGGATGTAATATATTGCGAATCAAATCCTCAAACTTAATTTTAGTTTGGCCACTAAAGGGGAACTTCAAGGGATCAAAAGAGTCATCCCTTAAAGACAGTAATGGGTGTGCCAATGGCGAAGTGAAATACTCATAATCATCCTTGTTTGGTGCGTTAAGCTGTCGTCTTTTGCTGAATTGTGTACACAGATTATGGCAATAGCAAAGCAAAACGTTTACCAAGATGTCAGTCACATAGGGCAGGTTTTCGTTTTGGTGAGGGGAGCTTTGAATTTCAAGTAAATATTTGTGTTGCTTGCGACCAAATTTGAATTTAAGTTCAAAGTGTAAACATGCCCTTGGGAAGGATTGAGAAAGGCTGTGATAAACCGAAGGTGATGAGATTGCCAGTCAAAGAAACTGCTATCATGGAGGAGGGATAAAAAGTAACCTAAGGGATATGATGTTTCTTAGATTCTCTGGCTAAAAATAGCTAACACTTTGGTATTTAACCCTTCAAAGGTGATAAGAACGTGGGATAGTGAAGTCCCTTTTTTTCTTCTAAAATTAGTTATCTACAAGTTTTTCGTGGATGAAAGCGGAAGAGGTTTATCTTTTGAGGAAATGTTTTCCAAATTTTAATTTTTTTTTTAACTCACAATACTGCGGTAACGACTAATTTATTCTGTACATAGTTTCCTTGCCACTGCCTGTGTGAAGCTTGTGTAAGCAAGGTTAGGTTAGGTTTTGTTAAACAGGGTGTGTCATTAGACGCATCACTAGGCACTAAAACGGGCCCATCGCGATCCTTGTGGGACCAGTTGAAATTGACTTCAAGTGGCATAAACCTAAACAATCTACCAATTTCTTTGCAAAAACCAAGAAGGCCTTTGAAATCCGTGCCATCTATTTCCTCTAAGTTTTCAAAAAGAATTTTCTAAGAATTTCCTTCGGCTACGCGATATTGCCTCACATTAACACAGTATGTGTGTTATGTTCTCAACCGCTTGCAGATCACCGCAGGATCTACAAATGTCCGCATCTGTCATTTTGAGTATCCTTACGTGTTTCAGCAGGAGACAGTGTCCTGTCAGGATTCCTATTAATGTCATAAACTTATCCCTATTCAGTTTAATTAGCTTTCTAGATCTTAAACCATCGAGGAGTGACTATAGAGCCTTGAATACTATATGTACTTCAAGATTCGACCACCTTATGTTGGCAGTCCTTATGGTCTTTTCCTTGTAAGTGATCCTTACTGTGCAGAGGGGTGATTTAATGTAAGCAACCTCACTATTATCGAGTAGCCCTCCTCCTGTTGCAAGCTCGTCCGCTTGTTCACTTCCCTCTATACCGCAGTGTACAGTGCCTCACTCGGTTCTGACTGCATATGGCTTTGAGGATAGTGCGACAGCCCCTGACTGTATCAGAGCTGATGTCAGTTGATTCCATTGGAAGATACCGGAACCTCTTCCTGCCTTTGTTTTCGAGCCATCTGTGAAAATTGCGATTTAATTTCGCCTGTTTTCTGCATTTTCTTGCCAGTCCTTTCTCTCCGGATATATATATCATATATCATACGAGATGTCGCAGTCGATAAAGGAAGGGATTTCCTCCGGTAAAATAGTATTGCCTGCTCTTGAAATGACCCAGATTATTGAGTCGAATCGCACTGTTGCCAGGAAGTTTTTTGATTTGTAAGTCAAGCGGTGTTAGGTGCAGAAAGGTGTCCAATGCTGCCACAGGGGAGTCAATAGCTCCATCCACTTGACTAATATGAAGTAAGAAAAACAATATTTAAGATTAAGAACAACAATACAGCTTCAGCAGATACTGAAGGTGGCGCTACACTCCGGGGTGGACATGGGTCTTAGTCAACAAGCGTCCCCAACCAGCTCGGTCGTTTACTAGGTGTCTCTAGTTTCTCACGCTTAGTCGACTGAGGTCATTGCTTCTGCCATGTTAATCTCGGTCTTCCTCTACTACGCTGTCCCTCGAGGGCGGATTCCAAGACTATTCGGAGCGGAGCGTTAGTGTCCATCCGCTCTACATGACATTTCAAAATACCCAAGAGCACCCTTGTCCATTTTTGATAATGTCCATGCCTCTGCGCCACAGAACAGGACTGGGATTATTAAGGTCTTATATAGGGTACCCTCTGTTGTTCGAAAGAGGGCTTTGCTAGTCAATTGCCTTCTTAGCCCAAAGAAGCAGCGATTGGCAAGAGTTGTTCTTCGTTTGATTTTAGCGCTGGTGACGCTGTTTGAATTTATAGCGGATCGTTGGTAGACAGAGTCCTGAACTACCTCAAAGTTCTACATGTCGAAAGTTGCGCTCTGTCTGAGACGTCGGTTTTGAGTGTCCAGTTTGCTTGACAGCACATACTTGGGCTTCCCCTAGTATGACGCTGCTTTCTTCTAATTATGTCAATATCATCGGCGCATGGGAGTAATTGGATGGACTTCTGAAGACTGTGCCTATTGAATTTGCTCTTGAGTTTTGTACTATTCTTTCTAGTATTACGATGAAGAAATCGCATGATAGCGCATCGCCTTGTCTAAATCCTTTCTGGACATCAAAGTTCTCGGTGAGATCTTTACCGATCTTGATGGAGCACCGTGCGTTCTCCATCGTCATCATGCACAGACGGACGAGCTTGGCAGGGATGCCAAAACTAGACATTGCTCTATATAGCTCGTCTCTATAGATGCTGTCATACGCGGCCTTGAAATCGATGAATAGGTGGTGGGTATCGATTTGAAGCTCATGGGTTTTCTACTAGATCTCCCGTAGTATGAATGTTTGGTCGATGGTGAACTTTCCTGGCCTGAAGCCACATTGAAATGCACCTATCGGGTTGGTGACGAACGGCTTCAGGCGTTCACACAATACGGCGGATAAGATCTGGACGGCCCATCAATTGAGCTAAATAAAGATTAGAAATGGCGTTGTAGAGAACATGCACCAAATCATTTGCAAGTTTTGCAGAATCCCCGAAGAATGAAATCTTTTAGCGGATGTATAAGAAAGGACACCTTAACTGCTCCAAAAAGAGAGGGTCCGTCTTTTAAGAGTCGCATATAACATCGTTTCTGCCGTCTTGTGTGAATGCAAGGTGATGCACTGCAATGCAACTCTATTTAAATTCAGAAAACTGTACCAGTTAAGTCAAAACCAGAATAAAAAGATCGCTTTAGCCCGAAGGGCTATTGATTCCAACGCCGAGGAACGACAAGTAAAAGAAAAACCTCAATTTGAAAGGCGCGCGCTCTAACTCGAAGTGCGCAAGTCAAGTCAGTTACCCGGAGATCGCTTTTTGGTTAGTTGTTGGTAGGAACCCAGGTCCGCCCTGAAATATTGCGCAATACGGAGCACTATATCCGGCGTGGGCTGCAGAGTTACATAATCAAAAGCTGTATTTGGTATGTTATTCAAAGTTGATATGCCAAATTGAAACTATGTGATTGATCGGGAAACTGTCCTATAACTTGCACTGGGCCAGTAGCGCATCCATCGTAGTAAAGTGCTTGCCTTACTTCTCCGTAGTGGTCCCGGGTAACTGCAAATATAAGCCCTTATTTATGCAGACTGAAAAAGGAGGAGCGTGCTGGGTCAGTAGCAGTATACAAAATAGA
The DNA here is from genome assembly GCA_928272305.1 of Volucella inflata. Lineage (NCBI taxonomy): Eukaryota > Metazoa > Arthropoda > Insecta > Diptera > Syrphidae > Volucella > Volucella inflata. Next base: position 72,536,532 of record OV743719.1, read on the forward strand.
CATAAGGAGAAGATCAAAACTGACTTGTAGTGTGGAACTAAAAGCAATTAGCTAAATAGCGGGCTAACTGAGAGGCATTTAAGTTGAGACCCAGGTTCACCTCGGCAACCTATGTAAGATATGTGCCTTTTATTAGGTGTAGGACTTAGAGAATTATTCCCAGAGTCACACGAAAGCTTGCCCTGAGAATTTTGATACCAAATGGCAATAACAAACAGAATCTTATGGCTATCATGCAAGGCTCTATTTTCTAAATAGAAGAAAAGTCATAACCTAAAGCACAAAGACAACTCCTTTGCTTAATAGACCAGGCTTGGAATCCACTTTAAGAAGCACGAATTACTTAACGTATAATCTCTACCACCTCTTTGGCACATTCAGGCTCTTTCGATTAGTTTGTTCAGCAAATTGTTGTGCCTTTCCGGTTCAATTTAATCGATAACAACATGGATTGAGGAGTGTTGACATAAGCCTTTGCTATAGCACTAAATTTAAAACAGAGTTCTCACGATGTTACATCCGATAACCGTCTTCTTAGAAATAGATTCATAGATCCGACCATTAATTTGTATGAAATATAGATAACTGACTCCAAATGTAGATTTAAGGCCTCAGTTCAAGCAATAGAAACAAGTCATTGTTTGCCCTGAAACCGACTCCTTAAGTGTCAGGAAAGAAGCCAATATACAGAGTTCCAACTTCTTCTTCTTATCCTTTTATTAACCCTTTCCTCGTTATACGAACTTATGCATAACGAGTTTCCCAATTTTACTGCATCGCTGCTGCTCCGCTTATGGGGTTGGCTAATGTCGCAGACCGCAGAACGCGTCTACATAATGCTCGGTCCTGGATCGCTTCAGTGGTAAGCCCCAGGCGTTGTTGCGCATTTGCCATCTGAGAAATCCAGAAATTCTTTTTCCGACCTCGTTTTCTTACAGTTGGAGTGACCGTAGTTGATAGTGCCTTTTTAACCGGATTTTCCGCAGATCTTCTTTGAACGTGGCAATACCAACTTATTCTATTCGCCTCAAGCTGTTCGGTTACCGAATTCTTTATATGTAGACTTCCTCTTATACGCGTAGATCTAATGCAATCGCGTTTAGTGACTCCGCTAGACATCCTTAACATTTTCATTTCCGCTGCCGTCATTTTGTTTTTAAACGCTTCGTACATTGTCCAGCACTGTAAACCGTATATAAGAGCTGGTCTAACAACCGTGGTGTAGAGTTTCCCCTTTAATTTAAGTGAAAATTTTCGGTCGCAAAATATTCCCGAATTTTCCCGCCATTTCATCCATCCCACACTCACTCTTTGGTTTACGTCGTCGTCACATTTCTCTTCCATGTTAACGATCGATCATAAGTACTTAAAGATAGTGCTTTTCAGAAGAACTATTCCGTCTAACATTATATCCGGAACAGGTCGCAAGGGATGCGAAAATGGGCACGTCAAATGCTACGTCTTTGAACGACTTATTTTAAACCCATTTCTCCATGAATCTAAGGCGTTCTGTAAATCTTCGACGTATTCACTTAGTACAACTGTGTCGTCAGCGAAGAGAATTGGCGTTACATTTGCTTCGCGCATGCAGTCTTTTAAAAGATAGTCGAATACTACGTTAAAGAGGAAAGGGCTAAGTACGCTTCCTTGATGCACTCCGACATTAACTGGAAATTCTCTCGTTAGTCCAGCAGAGCTTTTAACCGCAGTTTTCACGTTTCCGTACATGTCTTATATTATTCTAACAAACGTTTCCGGTACGTTTCGAGACCTCAGCGCGGCCCATATGAGATCCCTACGCACTCGATCGAATGCTTTCTCGAGGTCGATAAATACCATGTGTAAATCCTTAAGCTTTGGATAGCGTCCACCGTTGATCTTCCTTCAACTTATACACACTGGCTATTATCGAGCCTTATTATTTGCCGAAGACGTTCGTTTAAGACTCTTTCGACGATTTTCATTGTGTGTGACATAAGCTTGATTGAACGGTAGTTGTTGCATTCTCGAGTGTCGCCTTTTCCTTTGTATAATGGAACCAAGAAGCTACTTCTCCATTGATTCGGCATAGGTTGTCCACATTTTAATTTATTTAAAAGTTTCGATAGCCAAACGCTGCCGATCCCCTCCATCTTCGACCAAAACTCTGATGGAATGCTGTCTGGTCCCGCCGCTTTCCCGCGCTTCATTTTTCCAATTGCTATACTTATTTCTTCGATTGAAAAGTCCGAAACTTCCTCCTCGAATAGACCAGCTGTCGGCACGATATCACGTGGAAACTGTTTGTTAAGCAACTCCTTGCAGTATTCAAGCCACCGGTCACAAATTTCCTTTTCATTTGTTAGTAAACAACCGTCTGCGTTTTTGATGTATTTCGGCGAGGTTATTTCCATTGAATTTTTTCTCCTCTGTGCAGCGAGCTTAAAAATATTTGGCATTTTAGTACTGTACGACGTTTAAACTTCTTGGATAGCTTGTCTTCTATCCGCCGATCGTGAGGATATTTGATCCAACTCCTGGTACAGGTTTTCCAACGTGTTGCTTAAATCCAAATTAAATAGAATGTGTCTTCACACCTAATAGAATAGTCACTGGTCACTTCTTTAAAGATACGATAGGCACTAGGACGTCGTTGTTTTCCTCTTGTTGTGAATACAACCATAAATTTGATTTAAGTCCCTGCATCCTTAGTGCACTTCTTAAAAATTTCAACTATCCAACCACTGGTTTTTGAAATTTTTTGGATTATATTGTTGGTACCAAAGGGGTACATACGAGTATGTATGTATGTCAACTATGGCATTACAAAATTACTTCATAATCTATGAGCAAGTCAAATACGAGGTATTTGGTATTAAAACAACTTTATCTCGCTAAACCATCGTAATGATAAAAGTTGAATTGTTTTCAAACTATTTTAAGTGCAGTGAACGAAACATGTGCAAAACATTGTTTCTCGCTATCCATCTATATAGTGTGTATCTACAAAATGCTCCATGTATCTAAGTAAGCCTTACTTTTCTCCCTACAGGAGTGCAGGAGCCCTGATAAAAACCAAACCATTTACGCTCATCACAATTGCTAAAATATAACCATCAGTAGAAACAAACATAATTATGTTTTATCTTTACAAGATTAATCTGGAAAAAAACACTAAACATTTCAAAAATAAAAAATCAAAAAAAAGGAAACGAAAACAAAAAGTACAAAAAGTGAAGAGGAACATACTCGTAGAAGGCACCTACTTAAATTTTCAACTTATGGAATGAATGCAGTGAATGCAGATCTGAGAATACCAAGAGCAAACAAGCACAGATACTTTGTACATGAACTGACACAAAACTTTATTGTGAGACTAGGCGAACAAGTTAAACCCACCATACATGCTGTTCCATGTACGAGAATGGGTGGCAGGTTTTCTTTATCCGCACTGTAAATTCAATGCAGGTTCATTTTTGGATAATGGCTTTTGAAGTTGTCCGAAAATGCTCTCCATACTTTCATACAGTAAGGTGAACAAAGTGGAATCTAATATTTTCTTTACTACTGCTGATATGCAACATTTATCTATAGCACTTAAAACGCTTCAAAAGAAAACAGATTTCGGGCAGCATGATAATTTGATGTTTTTGAGGTATTGTAAATAACTTTATTTCAACTGAAGCAAAGTCCAAGTAGGTCTCTGTCCACGCGGCTGATACTTCTCAATCCACGTTATTCATCTCAGAAGTCGATACACTCTTCCGACTTCTAAGACGAGGTCGAAGTTCCCAGGAGACTGGGATTTAAATATCAAAATTTCATGTACCAAATACTAGAGGGAACCTACTAAGGGGGTTCAGTGGGGTAAGCACAGTGTAATGAATAGACTCAGTTTGAAAGCGACGGCAAGTCCGTCGTTTCGCAGATCCGGCTCTTATTTGGACCTAATGCTGTACAACGTACGGATACAACTAACTGGGAGTTATCTAAAAACGTTAAATTGTCTGAAAACATTCGTGTACGACAGTGGCCGTTCCGTATCTAGTACTCAAATAACAATTTCTAATGAAATTGCGGAGCTCGAGGAGTTTGTTGCTAGGCATTCTTGCAATAACAATAAGTATCGCCGGACACGCTTCACCAGAACATTGACGAGACCACTCTTCTCGAATTCACTCTACCCACCATCTACTAAGAATCTATCTTACAAGAAGACAAACGATAGACATTACAATACTTCGATTTCAACACACAGCCAACAAAGACCTATTCCGCAATGCCACCATTGACGCACTGCGCCGACAGAGAAGTAGACGGATGTCAAGCCTCAAATCCGTGTACAGGGTTTATTGACAGACATAACGTAGAGGTTAGTACGCTAATGTCGTTCATTAAAAACCTTCAAATACTGATATTTGGCCTTGGCTCAAGTGGTAGTGAACTGGCTTCCAAATCGGAAGGTTCGAATCCCAGCCATAAGATATGTAATTGACTAGAATTGCAGCAATGAGCCAGCTCTCACTAAAAATGTATTCTCCCTATTAAATGTTGGATGCCACCCATAGAGCAAAACAACCACTGAGCCCAACATCTGTCCAATTTTCCAAAAATGTGAGGCATGTATTCATACCCACTTGAGTATTAAATTGTTTTTAAAAAAAAAAAAAAAATTACAGAGCAGCTGTAAGTTTGTTCTGGAAAGACAAAATTGGGGCTGTTAATCCCCGCAACCCGAGTGTGTTCCCGAAAATAAAAAAAATATTTCTGAGAAAAAATTCAAAACTTCCTGCAAGGTCTTAAAATTAGTCGAACGACGGACAACGAACGAATACCGACTGCTGCAGACATAGATCTGAGTGAGGCCGCAGATGACGATAATTTCTTTGTGACCGAGGATCCTCAGGAGAAAGTTGAGGCCATAAGAGCAACTTTTCAGAAAGTGTGTAAAACCAATGACGTTATCGGGTCAAATCACGACCTGGAGATTCAAGTCCTTCTGCACAATTTTTTCCTATGAAATGAGATACAGAACTGGAGAACCTACCCCCGTTCATTTCAAAGGGAAAATTCCATGAGATCCTCGACACAATCAGAAGTAAAAAATTAGATGGAATCGATGGAATACCGAACATTGTGCTTCGACATCTTCCTCTCGGAGCCGTAGACATTTGCAACATCCAGTTTAACAATGCAATGAATAATGCATATAATCCAAAGCAATGGAAAACTGTAAAGATACATCCAATCCGGCTACATACATACATCTCCGGTCAACAAGTCTGCTTACGAATAACAGTAAGATGTTCGAAAAGGTAATCAATAGGGTGTTGATTCGGTGGGTTGAGAACAAAAAATAGTTCCGGATGATCGGTTTCGGTTTTAGGGCGGGGAATGATATCATACCTTCCGCGTCTAAACTTGTGTCAGATAAAAAAAACACTGTGGCGCTGACAGCCCGGTATGGGCCACGGCCTAGCTTCTTGACACTCCGAGTCCGGCGCTACTTTCATAGGCAATTTTTTACTTTCGGGAGTTTCCCATTGCCCGCCGAAAGGGTGATGGCGATTTGAAAAATTGTTGGTGACCCAGCCAGGAATCGAACCCAGATTCTCTGCGTGATAGTCCAATGAGCTAACTATCGCGCCATCGCCATTGCCAGATCAGATATTCAATGGAACAAAAGCAAGAACCGACGTACTATACATGAGTCTGCATGATTGACTTGAAAAAGGCATTTGTATGGGACTTTTCTATAAGCTGACCAGACTGAGCTTCAGTAAACTACTTTTGTACATTTTTCATAATGTGCTTACCAACAGACAGTTCATCGTGCTGCAAATGGCGGTGTGACATCTGTTGGAACATTTCACATTAAAAACGGTCTGCAACGTTGTGCGGCTGATTCACCCATCTTATTCAGCATTTACACAAGCGATTCGATAAGTTCTCCTCCCTAGGGCATAGCGTACGGAGACGACTTCGGAGCGTACAGAACAGGTCCAAAGTAGCATGCTTTTGCAACGGGACTTCAAACAAATAAGGCGATTTTGCGATGCCTGCAAGTTGAATATCAAGTTTAAAATCATCTTCCAGAAATCTAAGACCATTTTGTTTAAAACGTCGTTCTTATGCCTCTAGGGACTCCAGAAAGAATTAGCGAAAATCCTCGTCGTTGGGCAACACAACCAGCCCATTACTTATGGAAAAGCAGACAGATACCTTGTCTACTAGACAAGAAGACAAGGCGAGAAGACTATTTTTTTGCAGCCAACTCTATGTGAAGGTGAATGTTATCTGCTACATATTATCTGCCCTGGGCTAAGAAGGTACTTGACAACCAAAGCCCACTCTCAAACAATGAAAGTTATCGTATGTAAGACCTTAATAATCTGCATTGACGGTGAGTGGAGGAGGAGACACAACGACGAACTGTATGGACTATACAGCGACATCGACTAACCCAGAAGAGTGAAGAAACAGCGGCTGAGATGGCTGAATCTTGTAGAGCGGATGGACACTAACGCTCTGGTCCTTCGAATCCGCCCTCGAGAAACAGCGCAGTAGAGGAATACCGAGACTCAGATGGCGCACGCAAGTACAAGGGGACTTCAGCCAACTTAGCGTGTGAAACTAAAGGCAGCTAGAAAAAGATGGAGCTAGTTGGAGACGCTTATTGACTGAGGCCCAGGTCAACCCCGGGCTGAAGCGCCACTTAAAGTAAAAGTAAGTCAGAACTGTGTATACTCGTATATATGGAAGACAGACTTTAGTGTTCTTATAAGGCAAGTAGTCGAATATGGTCATCCTTTAAAATGTCATCAGTACCAGAAGAGATTTAAGGCCCACCGAGCATGATTACATATCTTTTTCGGATAAGATTCAGTCCAAAATGATTTCAAACGAACCAGGTTTAAAAGAAAAGATCACAATTCTCATGCTTGTTATATGACACCAATGACGAGCGACTTACAAAAGCAGTCAACATTCTACTAAAAGTAGTCAACATACACCAAGAATTTCTTATGCTGACCGAAAAAAAGGTGGCATAGATTGACAAGCCGCGCCATATCAAGAAAAATGTGGTCTATTTATAACAAAATAAAAACAGGAGAACTACTAAGCAGATCAGGCCAATATGCTGCTAATCATTTACTTTATAAAATTTTCTGTCATGGCGCAAAAACGTAAATGAAAAAGAATCCAGAATCCGCTTTCTTTTCAAGTGCGCGGCTCTAGTAGGGACCAAACATAGCGCCTAGGATTAATAACTCTTCAATTACCTTAAAGAATTATCTAGCATAAAGATAGAAGAGCTAATCCCATTTCTAAACTTTTGTGGGTGTATCTAACAAGGTATCTATAAAAAAAAATATTAGCACACGTTGATAACTAAGTTCATGAGCGTTATCGGCAGTTTGTCTTATAATGGTAATACGGATTCAGAAGATCCTCCTCCGTTTCCTACCGGAAGGTTTTTTACAATGACAGAAATTCGGCAGCTACTTGGATCGTCAATCATGTACAGGACTCCCGTAATTATAAATGCTTTACGAGCTTCCTGAAAACTTCGCTGATTCGTTCAAACTACTTCGGGTTTTGAGTGGTGTATGTGAACATTTTAAAGATTACTTTTATTGTATACTTTTCAGAAGCTACCCGAAGTTACGATTCATGGAATCACGACATCCACCAGAACTCTTCCGACATATGGAACGATTATGGCAGCGAGATATGTATATTACCTCTTTCCACAAGAATTGCTCAAGCTCAAGAGATTTCAAGTTAGATGTACAATATATTGAAAAGCAAAACCAATGCTCAAGTTTATCTTAACTGAATCTATGTGCAAAGTCTCTTTGAAATAATTTGCGTTGTGCAATTTAAAAAAAAAATCGATTTTGTACCTTGTCAAGTCATAATTACTGGTACACAAAAAAAACACCGCCAAATGAAAACGAAATTTATTGGGTTATTCAATGGCTACAAATCTTAGAACAACTTATTCGAAATGACTTCCATTTACCTTCCAAAACGGCTTAAGACGATGACGAGACGCACCTCATGCATGGGGAAATTGTCCACTGCAATGACAAGGGCTCGCTTCAACGACTCAATATTTGAGTGTCGAATAGAGCAAGCCATGCTCTCTAATACGGACCAAAACTTGTAATCCAACGGGTTGAGGTCTTGACTACCAGCTGGCCAATCATCCGTTGTTTTTGAGCCACAGTTGGGTCGTTTTTGCTTTGTGAGCTGGAGCAGAGTCTTGCTGGAAAGTTCATGGCTTGTTGTTGAATATTGATTGATTGAGAAGTTGGCACATTTCCCACCATACCATTACAGACGCGGGATGGTGGCCTATTTGAACCCTCGGGATGAGAAAAGCATCCCTCTGAATGGCCGAGCAAACAGAATTTGTCTGTGAGCGTTCTTCACGTACCGACTGAGTAAAGCTTTCGATCATTGCTTTCGTTTTTCCTTCAATGCGGCCGTGAGCAGGTGTCCAGTGTGTCGCTTGTATGCGCTGAGTCCTAAATCTTCTTTGATAATGCGAGACATGGATTTTTGCAAAATTTGCATTTCCCGCGACAAGATTTTCTGTTTTCGCAGCAGTTTTCAGCCGATTTGTTTCTTCACGGCTTTGATCGCTTTCACAGCATGATTCACTAAATTGCGAGTGATTCCAAGCGGCTGCAACGTCCTAAAGATATCGCCTTTCTCCATGTTGCATTTAAATAGGCTAACTACAACAATACGATTTTCGATGTCGCCCCATTCCATGATTGTAAGCAATTAATGTCATAAACTTTTTACGTCACAATGAAGCATAAATATCAACTGTCAAATCGCAATCAATACGAAATGGATGTGTCCAGTGTTGCATTCGTAAAGAGTGAGTTCAGTTGTGTAGCAGTATTTATGACTTGACTAGGTAATTGATCGGAAACTGCAGCATTGAAGTTGTCCTTCCAAGTCGAAACTATTAAAAAAGACCAAAAAACAAAAGTGTATGATTTCTTGCTTGCTACACATTAGACAAGCTACCGCCGTAAGCCCGCCATCATTGACATGGTATTCTTGTACAAACTCGGACATTGTGACATAAATGCATGCAGCATGCAACACATTTGCTTTGCATTTGGCAGCAACATCATTGACCATTCTACCACACCATCAACAACTTGTGCCGCTTCTGCGGAACACTGTTGTACACATAGGTCACGTGCTTAACAGATCCATCCCAAACTTGATACACGTTCTCCCATGCATAGATACATACTCCTACATCCATATATGGTATGCCACTTCAATAAGACTTTCCGATTTCTGTAGTCCTGTCTCATGTTACTGGTACAAAACACAAAAAAGCGCTGGAATACAGGATGAGGAATTGCCTGGCATAAGGATATCCCTAGAAATGCTTATTTTTGTATCGGTAATATGTAAACGATGGCCAAAAGCTACTTACTCACACACCATAGAAGTACGAAACCCCATTCATACTCCTTCTAAAATGTTCGTGCCCGTTTTTTTCTGATTCGTTTCCTTTCCGTTCATCTACCTCTACCTCTCTGGGATCTTTATGTGTTTTGATTATTGGACTTTCTGTTGTCTTGTGCCTGCATCCTTTGGCGGGACATAGGGTTCTTCGCACACCTTATTATCAATGGAAGACGGAAGAGAAGCTGGAGTTCGCCGCTAGAGGAATATCCTGTTGTTGTGTTGTGTTATGTTGTGTTATGTTGTGACTGGGTATTTACACGTCCTTATGCAATGTGTACGTACGAGTATATATTTTCCGTTTCTCGCTGACACTATTGTTTGAACGTGTTCAGCATTACACATCGTCTGAAGCACATACTATGGTAACAAATACAAAACATTTACATCCATTTAGTTCTATACTTAAACGAGTAGGTACACTCTATAGAAGGTTGGCCGTACCTTACTTGGTATACCGAGGTGTTGCCAGAAGGGACGATAGATTCTAATACTGCTCACTGCTTCCTGTAATGCCACACTTTCTACCTCTATAGCATGTCGTTCTTGCTGGTGGGCTTGTTGTTGGTTGTACGAATACTTCCTGCCGCACGGACAACACAAAACGAAGAGGGAATTAGTTTTTTGTAACGTGTTTTTGTTCGCCCTCCTAACTTAGGATAAAGGTGTATTCGAAGGATTCTAACATCAATTGGGCGGTACAAGTATAAGTACGGGGAAAAATAAAAAATTTCGTATTTCACCCTCGTCTTGGGGTATCTTACAGATACCTTCGTAAGAATGTCTTGAGCTCTACGCTTATTGGAAACTGTAAATTGCATGATTGAATTTATATGTCCCACCAACTTCCCCATCCAGCCACTCGATTAATGTGCACAAACAACAATTTTGCCGTGGAATTTATTGTTGGCCTTCAATGCGGCGGATTTTTTTTCCACTACGTGAGCAAATACTTACCAAAAATACTTAAGGTGAAACAAAGACGTCACGGCAGTTGTGGATTTAGCTGAAATTGTTCCATTACAGAAGAATGCGATCAGAAAAGCCTAGGTTGTCACTTGCAAACATTCATTTTATAAAAGCGATATATAGTACTCGTACATGCTCGTATTCGTATCACTGCAGTTGATTTGGTCTTTTCACTTTACGTCATTGCCATGCTCCAGATATTCACATGAATGTCCTCTGACAAATGTATTTTGCCTTCGTTTCATCCTAAATTCCGTGAAAAGAAAGCCCCAACACACATCAACGAAGTTTATTTTTTAAGAAAAAAATAAAAATGAACAAAAAAAGGAGAAATGCTCAGACAAACATGGAAGACTGACATGGTTCTCATTGTCCTGGTAGTGGCACTGAAGAGGATAAAGGGAAGTGATGTGTTGGTTTGCTTGCTTATGTTACCAGCTATATCAGCAACACCCAAAGTAAACACCGTTCTCGTCAGGAAAAACAATGACTAAATCAAGGAGAACAAGGATGTTTGCAGAAAAAGAGGACTTCGGTAGAAGAAATCGAGACAGAGTGAAGGCTTGGCAGACTTGACTTTTAATCCGCCATGGATTCACTCGTGCTAAAGGATACTTTTCTGTTTGTTTCTTTGTGGTTTGGTTTTTTGTTTTTTTGTTCCTTATAATGATTCCTACATTTACAGATATGTATACATATTATACATGATTGTAATGATTGTTATCCTTGTCACAAAAAGAGCTTACGTCTACACATAACAATGAGGAGGTAGTTTCCCAATTTGTATGTCAGAAAGGACCCGATGATGCTTCTAAAGCAATGAAGTCCATTTTATTTCTGTTAAACTGAAGATAAGCCTAATAGTCAAACACCATGATGTGCAAAAGGATTCAGGGTTTTACAAAATGATAGAGTTTAATATAGACAAGGTGCAGTATCTTCGATTGTTATAAATGTTATAAATGTCAAATTATCTGTCATTGTGTTAAGTATCCAGCAGATCATTGTGGATAGACTAACACTGCAATAACGTTTTCAAATTGTGATATATTACATAATTTATGAAATTAGTTTTCGGTTATACAAATTCATCAAGAAGTTCAGAAATTTCATGAACCGAATAAACCCCCATCTGAAAGTGCTATTCGTCGTTTTGTCAGTATATTTATTTTGATTTGATATAACAAGAACGAAAATTTAGCATTTCGCAGTCGTACAAAGGAGCTTGGGCTTTATTCGCCCATTATCTGCAACATTTTGCGAAATGATCCTAGCATAACATCTCACAAGATTCAATTGATACAAACATTGGAGCCGTTGGATCATGGTATGATTCGGAATCTTCCTGCAATGTTATGTACAGCGATGAGGCTCACTTTCTTTGTTACTGTGACTCGTAAATTTGGAGTGAATGTAGCCAATATACCCAGGCTAAGTAGAAACAATTTCTCTTCTGTGTTTGCACTTTTGAAACACAGATAGATCCTCGCCACACATACGTGCGTAGTGGCTTAACAAGTTCCACAGCAATGTTCAAATCCCGAAGTCGCTTAATCATAATTCTCCTAAACGAATTTTTCCGAATAGATTAAACATACCTAAGAAAAGGCCAAAGTTTCTTTGTTTCCTAGCCATTACAACCTGCAAACATTCAACACCAGCGTTCATCGATATTTCCCTCTAATTTGTCTCCTCTTCCTGGCAAGAAAATGCTGTAATTTTCACAGATGGCTCGAAAACAGAGGAATGAACAGGACCGGTACCTTTTCGGAAGGCCCAGAAGTGAGAGTATCCATAAGGCTGCCGGCCACAAGTAGTGTCTTCCAATCAGAGGTTCTGGCTATTCTCAGGGCGGCTCAGCTGATGCAGATGAGATTAATATTCGGTAGAGATATCGCCATCTACATCGTCAGCCAGGCCACTCTAAGGGCAATGGTATCAACCGACATCAGCTCTGATACAGTCAGGGGATGTCACACAATGCTCATGCTACTCGATAATAGTGAGGTTGCTAACATCTAACCACCCCTCTCAAGAGTAACGGTACTATCGAGAGACCTTAAAGATTGCCAACATAAGATGGTCGAAGCTTGGAAGACATAGGGTATCCAAGGCTCTATGGCCACTTCTTGATGGCAAAAGATCTAGAAAGCTAATTAAACTGAACAGGGATAAGCTTAGGATAGTAATAGAAACCCTGACAGGACACTGCCTCCTGCTGAAACACGCAAAGGGACTCAAAATGATAGATACGGACATTTGTAGATTCTGCGGCGATCTGCAAGCGGTTGAGGTAATAACATACATAGTGTGTGAAGGTGAGGCAATATCGCGTAGTCGAAGGAAATTCTTAGAAAAATACTTTTTTGAAAACTTAGAACAAATAGACGGCATGGATTTCAAAGGCCTTGTTGGCTTTTGTTAAAAAATTAAGAAATTTGCCATTTGAAGTTAAATTCAACTTGTTCCACAGAGATGGCGATAGGCCCGTATTGGCCCTAGTCTTATGACACACGCTGTTTAACCCAACATAATCTAATGTCGATGATATGTCGTTCCAACACGATGGAGCCTCCTGTCACCCATGCAATAAATATTTGATATAACATTGATTTCAACAAAAGGCCCTGCAAATTCGCCACAGGGCATTTCCGGTCATACGCTCCCAGATTATAAACTGAAGAATCATTTTTCAAATTCAAATTTTATTAACAATGTCATGTGCTATATTTAATTTTTTTTTCAGACGCTCTTTGAACAACATACAAGGGATTGGGATTGGGTCCGCCAATTGCAGGGACACTACGATATTTAGTATTTTAGTATTTCCTAACGTATCAGGGACAGCTCGCTGCGTTCTCCTATCCTGTAAGTGATTTTAAAAAATTGGACCTGTTATTTGGATGCAAGTATCGCATAATTTACGCGAATTCAATTGTAAAGACCTTATGTTACAGCACATTCATTTTATTTAAAACCGTTTTCGGAAGCGAAGGTCTTAGTGAGGTTGCTTCTGATTTCAGTGATTCTGCTTAATCTGATGAGTAGGTCAAGAATGCCAAATTAGACAAAACATAAAGGTGGTATTTGATTATTTATGGGCCTACCGGACCTGATAAAGGCCAAAACATCGTTAACAGTTTATTTTTTACACCTAATTACAAACAACTTGCAAATCTTTGGGAAACTACAGCGCAAAAAGTTGGTTCATGAAAAAATCCGTTTCCGATCCACTCTAACTCTGGATAACCAGCCCACTTAAAGATAAATCTTCCTTGTATGTATCTTTTTTTTATATTTGTTTTCTCCGTGGTTCTTTAGAAAAACTGGTGGATTGTCATTAGGATACGATTAATGAGGATCTAACTTCCAATATTTGTATATCATAGGGTGTGTCCCTGTTCATTGGCCGTCCAACCCAACATTGGAATTGTTTCGCCGTTTATTTCTCATTGGGCTGGTGGTAAATCAGTCTGTATACACTCATACGTAGGTGGCTTGTAATAAAAAACGTCTATTCGCTCCTTACGCACAGTGATAGCAGCCCAAACTCTCTATGTGCAATCATAATCAAATCTATCTATTGTTTATTTCAATATGAACTGCCTAGTTTGCAGTAGTAAAATTGGGCGCATCTGTGATTCTTAAATTGCATGTGCGGACTGTTGGTTATTTTTTCAAAACTCGTGTGTAAATTGCACTCCAGCTGATCTTGAATACCTGGGCTCGCAAGATATTCCGTATCGATGGGACAAGTGCATCGGTCTTCGTAGTAAATCGACTCAAAAACAAATTGCACCTTTATCTTTACCTTCAATGGCAGGAACAACGACAAAATCACTTACGTTTACAGGGCAGCAACCAACAGTGGTAAAGAAATCATCAGCAGCGGCAGCGACTAAGCCGAAATCCAAGTGTTTCTTACAAACATCGTTCAATCTACGGAACGTTAATGCGGCATCAAAAGTGCAACAAACGCCAACGACTGGTATAAAAGCTGACGTCCTCCCACAACCTCAACAGTCGAATGGATCAATAACCTTACAAATTCTTTACGAGGAAATTCTCTACTTGAAACAAATCAATTGTATCTCTCTCTGTAACGTCTGGAAAACTGTGCTTTTAAAGGATATCGTATCTTGTAGTATTAATGTAATTTTAATCTAAATACAAATACAAATACAAAAATACCTTTAATCAACTGAGAGAGGAAAACAAAAAATTTAAAAAACCGGAGAGAGCGAAATATGTGGAGCAAGTAATTGAAATAAATAGAGCGCCTGGAGTTCATCTTCTTCATCTTCATTAGGTGGCGCTACAGTCCGGGGCAGGCCTGGGCTTCAATCAACAAGCGTCTCCAGCTAGATCAATCTTTGGCTCGCTGTGTCCAAGTTGGCAGACCTTGCGTGCGCCACCTGAGTCACGGTCTTCTTCTTGGCGGATTCGAAGACTTTTCGGACCGGAACATTAGTGCTCATCCGCTCTACACAACCCAGCCACTTCAGTTGTTGGATCTTTACTATTCTGGCTAGTTCCTCGTTGTATCTCCTCCTCCACTCATAGTCAATGCAGACGGGACCGAAAATCACTCGAAGAATTTTCCTCTCAAAGCATTAAAGAACACCCTCATCCATCTATGACCAAGTCCTTGCACTTTATAAAAGATCCCTAAGTAGGGTCACTTGCCTGCTGGTAGATAAAGTCGCTAACTATCTCAAAGTAATATCTGCAATGAGTGACGAACTTTTGTGATGTTGAAGAAATCACATGACAGCACATCGCCTTGCCTAAATCCGTTTTTGGCATCAAAGGTCCCGGTGAGATGCTTATCGATCTTGATGGAGCAGCGTGCGTTCTCCATCCTCATCCTGCACAGACGGATGAGTTTGGCATGGATGCCGAAACTAAACTATAGCTTGTCTCTATGATACTGTCATATGCGGCCTTAAAAGTTTTCTCCAAGATCTGCCGTAATGTGAGTATTTGGTCGATGGTGTACTTTCCTGGCCTGAAGCCACACTGATATGAACCTATCACGTTGTTGACAAATGTGAGACGTTTACACAAAACGGCAGATAAGATAATGTTTGCGATGTTAAGAAGACTGATGGCTCGGTAGATGGCATAGTTCAGAGGTTCCCCTTTCTTAAGGATCGGACAAACAATTCTAAAGTTCCATTCATGGGACATACTTTCGTCCGACCATATTTTAAAGATGAGTTGGTGTACCTATGCTCCTTACTAAGTCATCGCATGCCGCTTTGAAGAGCTCGGCGGTCAGGCCGTCCGTTTTCGTAATTTACCCATACGAATTTCTGGTGTTTTATGCGACTTTTTCTTTCGAAAAGTTCGTTCGTTCTGACCATTAAGGGCATTCATTCAATTGTAAATTTTTGTTAATTGCATATATATGATTTTGGCAGTTGTAATACATCCAAAGACGTCGTTTATAAAACACATTAATAAGAGGAGACCAATAACAGATCCTTGGGGAACACCAGAGGAATCAAGACGACAAAATAAAGATTTATTATTGTGAACTATTACGAAGGCATGACGATTATACCGACGTTCTATCTTGCGAAACAATCATGTTTATGCTGTGCAGAAGAAATCCGTAGTGGGGTAGTGTTCTCATAAAAGTTCATTGCTTTGATGCTTACTCCTCGGTCATACTTGAATATTCTTCAATACACCAGAAAATTTATTTTTCCTTCTTCCCCGGAAAATAATTTTTTTTCTTTTTTCTTTATTCTTATCTGTTTAGTTTTCACTCGAATTTCATATTTTACAATGCTTTTACTTCATGCGTGTATGTAAACAAAGACAAACTTACATAAATTTATCCTGTAAGCCCTTCGACAACTAAGAAAGAAAAGTGTCGTCAATTGTTTGTAAAATCTGTGCGAGTGTGTGTTCTCAAACCAAAAGAGCTTATCCTCTTACAATTAATTTTTATGTCAACGAGGTGCTCATCTCTGCTAATAACAGGAATAAGCCAAATATCCATCCGAAAATATATTGAAACAACAAAAAGAATGGCTAACAAGGAGCATTCTCTTTTGACAAAATATTGACACTCTCCAATGACTATGGAGAAAAACAACCCCCTGCAACGATATCCTCTGATGAGAAAACAAATACGGGCACGTCCTAGAATCATTACCAACCTTGCTACCGGCAACCCCAGGCTGACATACTCGTACAATCCACTCAATATTTATACGAGTATTAATTCAAAGTTTTGTCAGTCAGTTTGTTACTGGTCGAAGAAATTTGTGCTGGCCGGATCATGAATTGCCCATAAAGTTGCCACGTTATTTGTTACCGATGACGGTAATGAACATTTCGCCTACTGTTGGAAAACTCTTCCAGCCCAATTTGTTGGAGCAATATTGTTGTTAATTTTGTTTTTTTGTTGTTTTTTATTATTATTATTTTTGCCTCTGTAAATATTCATATTATGTGGAATTTTTTTATTTTTAGAATTTTTTGTGTGGACATTTCGGTACAGAAAAGTACAGATACTCGTATGTACCTTCTGCAATGCAAACGGACGTGGACATTCAATATTTTACAGCATGAAGTATGAATATTTTCTGCAAGTGAATCACTTGCATGGGCGCACTAAAGAGTTATATGGTTGCACGAGACGATCACAAATTGGTCGCGGGACACGCAGTACACTCATAAAAAGTAATGTCAAATATAAATAAATTGTTACTACTACATGCCGTATGTTAAGTGCCAACTTTATGTTACGGCATCGTAACTTGTTTTGGTTTTTGTGCAAACACTAATTGATGAGATCGCAGATGCAAAAAAAAAATCAATAAATAAATAAACTATAAAGTGTGGACCTACGTGGAATGTAAATGGCATGCTCTGTTGAAATTGAAAATGAAATAAAAAAATTTGAATTTTGATAGGAACCAATTTCAAAGAACCGGGATGTATACATAGAGCGGCTTGCTCTCAGAGTGGTAAACATTTATTTTGAAAATTTACTATGTTCGCTTGTTTTTGTAGCCTAATCTTGTCATATTTTGATCACGCAACAATTTTTACGAAGTAACATTCCGTCAGGTATTAGGTATGAAAAGGAAGTGACAGCGTACAAAAACTAACCCTTGACTTGTAGTCGGGCTGTCGCTTCTAATGACGACAATTGGAAACCTTAAGCTTAGATGATTCCGAATCTGCTCAATAAAGAAATAATATGCAATCGGCTTTCTTACCAGTGGCTCAGAGGAGATTTCTTGTTCCACTTCTTCTTCTTCTTATCCTTTTATTAACCCTTTCCTCGTTATACGAACTTATGCGTAACGAGTTTCCCATTTTTACTGCATCGCTGCTGCTCCGCTTATGGGGTTGGCTTATGTCGCAGACCGCAGAACGCGTCTACATAATGCTCGGTCCTGGATCGCTTCAGTGGTTAACCCCAGACGTTGTTGCGCATTTGCCATCTGAGAAATCCAGGAATTCATTTTCCGACCTCGTTTTCTTACAGTTGGAGTGACCGTAGTTGATAGTGCCTTTTTAACCGGATTTTCCGCAGATCTTCTTTGAACGTGGCAATACCAACTTATTCTATTCGCCTCAAGCTGTTCGGTTACCGAATTCTTTATACGTAGGCTTCCTCTTATACGCGTAGATCTAATGCAATCGCGTTTAGTGACTCCACTAGACATCCTTAACATTTTCATTTCCGCTGCCGTCATTTTGTTTTTAAACGCTTCGTACATTGTCCAGCACTGTGAACCGTATATAAGAGCTGGTCTAACAACCGTGGTGTAGAGTTTCCCCTTTAATTTAAGTGGAAATTTTCGGTCGCAAAAGATTCCCGAATTTTCCCGCCATTTCATCCATCCCACACTCACTCTGTGGCTTACGTCGTCGTCACATTTCTCTTCCATGTTAACGATCGATCCTAAGTACTTAAAGATAGTGCTTTTCGGAAGAACTATTCCGTCTAACATTATATCCGGAACAGGTCGCAACGGATGCGCAAATGGGCACGTCAAATGCTCCGTCTTTGAACGACTTATTTTAAACCCGTTTCTTTCTAGCGCATTTCTCCATGAATCTAAGGCGTTCTGTAAATCTTCGACGTTATCGCTAAGTATAACTGCGTCGTCAGCGAAGAGAATTGGCGTTACATTTGCTTCGCGCATGCAGTCTTTTAAAAGATAGTCGAATACTACGTTAAAGAGGAAAGCGCTAAGTACGCTTCCTTGATGCACTCCGACATTAACTGGAAATTCTCTCGTTAGTCCAGCAGAGCTTTTAACCGCAGTTTTCACGTTTCCGTACATGTCTCGTATTATTCTAACATACGTTTCCGGTACGTTTTGAGACCTCAGCGCGGCCCATATGAGATCCCTAGGCACTCGATCGAATGATTTCTCGAGGTCGATAAATACCATGTGTAAATCCTTAGACGAATCTCGGTGCTTTTCCATTATTATTCGTAGGCTTTGGATAGCGTCCACCGTTGATCTTCCTTCAACTTATCCACACTGGCTATTATCGAGCCTTATTATTTGCCGAAGACGTTCGTTTAAGACTCTTTCGACGATTTTCATTGTGTGTGACATAAGCTTGATTGATCGGTAGTTGTTGCATTCTCGATTGTCGCCTTTTCCTTTGTATAATGGAACCAAGAAGCTACTTCTCCATTGATTCGGCAAAGGTTGTCCACATTTTAATTTATTTAAAAGTTTCGATAGCCAAACGCTGCCGATTCCCTCCATCTTCGACCAAAACTCTGATGGAATGCTGTCTGGTCCCGCCGCTTTCCCCCGCTTCATTTTTCCGATTGCTATACTTATTTCTTCGATTGAAAAGTCCAAAACTTCCTCCTCGAATAGACCAGCTGTTGGCACGATATCACGTGGAAACTGTTTGTTAAGCAACTCCTTGCAGTATTCAAGCCACCGGTCACAAATTTCCTTTTCATTTGTTAGTAAGTAAATAAGAGGTTATTTCCATTGAATTTTTTCTCCTCTGTGCAGCGAGCTTAAAAGTATTTGGCATTTTAGTATTGTACGACGTTTGAACTTCTTGGATAGCTTGTCTTCTATCCGCCGATCGTGAGGATATTTGTTCCAACTCCTGGTACAGGTTTTCCGCTTCTGCCGCTCGAGTTCGAGCCAGGACTTTCTTTGCGATCTTTTTAAGACGCTCGTATTCAAGAGCCAGTCGAGCTTTTTCGATATCGTCGCTCCGATCGCATTTTGTCCACGCTTGAAATGCACTCTTCTTGTCGGCCACAGCTCGTTTGGTTTCGTCATTCCACCACCATGTTTCTTTGCCGACGTAATGGTATTTCGATATAGTCCCCAGATGGGACTTTGCGAGTGTTATGCATTCCTCGTGCATGCTGTTCCACATTTCTTGCGGGCTAAGTGAGTCTGCGATACCGTTTATATTGTGAAGTACTTCTTTAGCCAGTGCGATAAATCTTGCGCTTCGTTCCTTCGATAGATTATACCACCGGATTTTTGGCTTTCCAAACGATGTCCGTGTTTTCGGTGGTTCCGCTGTGAAAAATTCTGTTATGAGCAGACGGTGTTGGCTTACTAGCGATTCTCCAAGTATTACTTTGCAGTCCTTAATACGGTTTCTCATCGACATTTTGCAGAGGTGATAATCTATTTGCGTTTCGTGGCCTCCGCTGCTATAGGTGATAAGATGTCGTTGATGTTTAATTAAAATGGTATTTAAGACGGTTAAGCCGTAAGCCCTACACGCTACAAGGATGTCTTCGCCAGCTGAATTTCTGGTTCCAAAGCCTTTACCGCCGTGGCAGTCCTCATAATCAACATTTGTTTCTCCGACGTGGCCATTTAAATCTCCGCCTACGAAGAGCATATCATCGATAGGTATATTTCTAAGCAAATTACCGAACTCTGACCAAAATGTATCTTTTTCCGATTGGTCGCATCCATTTTGTGGAGCGTACGCGCTAACAATGTTCCACGTTTCATTGTGTATGACGAGTTTAACACTCATCAAGCGGCCGCTTATTTTCAAGATACCAACGATGTTGCTTAGAAGATCCGCTGCAACAACGATTCCAACACCGTTTCGTCCATTGACCGTTCCATGGTAGAACATCTTAAATGCTTTAGTTTTTAAATCTAGAAAACGCGCTTTATTTCCTGTATTACACCACTTCGTTTCCTGTACGCACAGGATTTGTAGAGTTCTGCGACGCATAATCGCTTCCAGTTCTAAACTTTTTGAGGTCATCGATCCGACGTTCCAACTTGCAAACCGAAGTTTATGAAAATATTTTGGAAACTTCATTTTGCCCGCCCCCGGAATCCGTCGGGCTCTGACACAAGCACTTCTGCTTGCTCTGGGATCACCCGAGTGCGTTGCAATCGTGGTGCCCAGCGGGGTAGTGCTATTAATTGCGATCATTTCCATGAAGTTTAAAGTTTGAGTGGTTTGACACTTGTATGCTCATTTCGAATTGATTGACTGTTCTTTTACCCCACCGGTAGTCTCCAGACGTGGGAACCCACTGATTGCATACAAACTTGTGGGAAAGTTTTAAGGTGTTAAAGTGTCACAGGCTCATTTTTGGTGTCATAGTTGCCTGCATATGATTGGTGCCCCATTTAGTCGCCTCTTACGACAAGCTGGGACGCACTGCGGCACTATTCTTTATCCGATGCCGCACGGATAATTTCTTGTTCCACTGTATAGAAGCAAATGCGACAAAAGAAACTGCAACGAGTGGGTAAAAAACGCTCGTATATGAAAGCTTTCTTAAACACAATGTTATTTAAGTGCATGATGTTTTCTGGGAAGTAGCTCGGTATATGAAAGATCCGCATATCGTCCTTATTAATATAGAAAATAATCTCATTTAAGACTTTTGTTTGAAGCAGCACATTCTCGTCATTTTATCCGCAAAATTATATAAAAATAAATAGTTTAAAAGTTGTTTAAAAAAATATATAAAAATTGAGCATCCCCCCGAAACTACGTAGACAGAATTTTATAGACCTTTAAAAATATGTCCTCAAAACGGACTTTCAAAATAAGGATTATTTTCGTGTTTGCAGCGGATTTTGTGACGCGACAACCGATCGGGCGGACTGAATCTGAATCACTCTGAACTGCAAGCTTCTGCTGTTTCTAAATAACGCAGAGAGCAGCTCCCCTAGCTAAAAGATCTTCAGAAAATATTGATCATGAAGTAGAAGAAGGCCCGCAACATTATATGACTTAAACTGCTCGAAACTGTACTCAAATCCTTGAACGCGTTTTTCTCATAACTACATACTTTCTTCAACTCTATTGACACGTTATCTTAAGTTCTAATGAACAGTCGCCATTTCCCGGAAATGTTTTTTTTTTGTATCTCTGAGGTTGCGGATATAACAACATCTTAAATAGTGAAAAATATATGATTTATTTTTTGCTTCAGTTGACTAGAAGACTTGAAATCGTGCCAATAAGGACGCATCCTTGTTTTTCATCCCACCACCCACTAATAGACCTTTACTTATAGATTACATGAAAACCTACAAGCAGTCTATGATCTAAACATCACGTGGTAAATCTTTCAATATTGTGCGTACAAATTTATATTTGCGGTTAGAATGTATGGGAGGACATGTTTTTTTCAACTATTTTAGTTACCACAAACAAATAAGGATTCGATTTAAAAAAAACAGGGTAATATATTCAACGTACGGAATGCTCTTCACGCGAGGTCAATTCGCACTTGTCCGCTTATTTTGCTTGGAATAGCTTAACACATAAAAGATTTACAAGTAGTGTGTTTTGTGCTCTTAGAGCAACTTATGGTCCAAATTGTTGGCCTGCCGAACGCAAAATTCCATGAGGCCATCCAAAAGTTTGGGGCCCAATTTTCATTATTAGAAAATACCCGCCGAAATGGGTCACATCTAGTACATAGCGAAAAAAATATAGCAGCGGTAGCACAGAGTACGCAATGACAATGATGGGTTGCTTCGGACCCGTTCTTAAGAGATTTGCTTGTTGTATGCAATAACTTGGCGTATTTTACGTGAGAATCATGATTTAAATTCATGCAATGTGAAGTCGGCCAAGTTTCCGAATCTCTGAGTCTCCGTTTTAGTCGTTGGGCTCTTGAAAAGCTTCAAGAGGATCCCCTGTTTTCGACCAAAATCTTGTACGGCGATGAGGCCCATTTCTGATTCAACAAACGAGACGTATTTGGGATTCGGAGGAAGTCGAAGAGCTGCCAGAAAAAACAACAGTTTCGAGTGGTTTATATGCTGTTAAGACAATCGGTCCATATTTCTTCAAAACTGAGACCTTAAATGTGAACGACACATGCAATCGCGTCATTTAGATGCACTATTTCCTTACTGCAACTGAAGCCCGCTATCTCGATGATATTTGGTTTAAAAAGACAGCGCCACTTGCCACATGGGCCGTGAAATAGTGGCATTATTGCTAGAACAAATCGGTGAACAATTAATTTCACCCTTTAGACCTGAAAATTGGCCGCCTAGATCATATGGCATCCCACCTCTAAACACTTTTCTTTGGGGCTACGTGAAGTCCAAAGTTTACATTGATAAAATGGCTACGAATCAGGAATTGAATTGAAGGACAGCATTACTCGAGTCACACGTAAAATTGCTACATAAGATTGGACCATGTTAGAAGCAGGTATGGTCAAAACTTGAGTAAAGTAATCTTTCAAATTGAAGTTTTTGATTGTTTTTGATTGCTACTTTCCGAGCAAAGTCGATGTAGGTATTTTAAGGCAGCTTATATCAAAGGTAGTTCTAATAACGAAAATGATGTTTTATTTCCCTTAATTTTCAGGAAATTCTCCTTAGACCACACATTAAATTTTCCAAAATCTTTGCTATGCATATAGTTAGTATCTCGACGATTTCATCGCCCATGATTGGTTGATGTGCTTGTATGCACACATAAATCGACGAATTCAAAATCCGTTTATCAATGATTATCAAATCATTCCTTCGACCTGAGAGGTAGGGCATTATGTAATTTGAACAAATGACAGAAAAGTTAAGTAATTTTCGCCAATCACAATACGACCATCATCAGTTTGATATACACTTGATAATTATTTGTTTTAAATCAACTTCAGATGAATTTTGAATGATTTGGCAAAATTCTCAAAGGCCTCAAATGCCAGCATGGGTAGAGTTCTATGCCTTTTCTTAGTCCCCTAAATAGTTTTTAAGGCAACTCAAGATGCAGTGAAAAGCATTAAGGCATTTCAAGTTGGAGTTATTATTGAAAGGAAGTGCTTCTCTTAGAATCATATTGATGTCAATTGGATGTACCTAGTCAAGTCATAAATACTGTTACACAAATGAAATCACTCATTACGAATGCAACACTGGGCGCATCCATTTCGTATTGATTGCGATTTGAAAGTTGATATTTATGCTTCATTACGACGTAAAAAGATTTTGACATTTATTGCTTACAATCATGGAATGGGGTAACATCGAAAATCATACTCGTATTGTTGTAGTTATCCTTAAATGCAACGTGGAATAAGGCGATATCTTTAGGACGTTGCGACCGCTTGGAATCACTCGCAGTTTTGTATATCGTGCTGTCAAGTTGTCTGAGGATACTGGTGGAATACGAGACCGTCAAAGATCCGGCCGTTCGCGCAATGTGAGAACTCCGAAAGCGGTCAAAGCCGTGAAGAAACGAATCGACCGAAACTGCTGCGAAAACAGAAAATCTTGTCGCGGAAAACTCAGCGCGTACAAGCGACACACTGGACACCTGCTCACGGCCGCATTGAAGGAAAAACGCAGCCGAATATTGAAAGCGTTACTCAGCCGGTACGTGAAGAACGCTCACAGATAAATTCTGTTTACTGACGAGAAAATCTTCACCGTAGACGAATCGTTCAATAAGCAGAATGATCGTGTGTATGCTCGGTCATCCAGAGAAGCATCCCAACTCATCCCGAGGGTTCAAAGAGGCCACCATCCCGCGTCCGTAATGGTATGGCGGGGAGTGTGCTACGAAGGCGTCACCAAGCTCCATTTTTGCCAGAAAGGAGTGAAAACATCGGCCAAAGTATATCAATCGACCGTCTTGGAACCCATTGTGAAGTCACTCAAACAATCAATATTCAACAACAAGCCATGGACTTTCCAGCAAGACTCTGCTCCAGCTCACAAAGTGAAAATGACTCAGCTGTGGCTCAAAAACAACGTTCCGGACATCATATCAACGGATGATTGGCCAGCTGGTAGTCCAGACCTCAACCCGTTGGATTACAGGTTTTGGTCCGTATTAGAGGGCATGGCTTTCTCTACTCGACACTCAAATATTGAGTCGTTTAAGCGGGCCCTTGTCCGTACATTGTCAATTTCCCTATGCATGAAGTGCGTCTCGCAATCGAAAAGTGGCCACATCGTCTTAAGTCGTGCTGGAATGCAAATGGAAGTCATTTCGAATAAGTTGTTCTAAGCTTTATAGCCATTGAATAACCCAATAAAAACAACAAACAAATTGTTTAAATATTAATTCGTTTTCATTTGGCGCTGATTTTTCTGTGTACCAGTATTTATGAGTTGACTAGGTTAACTATTGATTCAGACTGTATTCGGTTTTACGAGTATATTAAAGATAGCCCGAATAACATGATATGTCTGGGGAACTTTGAGTCATACTATACGTTCTTCTACCAATAAACAAAAAAATTTATAAACATTGCTTAGAAAAAGTGAGCTAGTTTGAAAAGTGATACAGCCCTACAGGCTGAGCTATTCCTTAAAGATGATATCACAGTCTTTCTAAGGCCAAGCTAATCCAAATGTGGTGCGTGAACAGGTAAAGAACTTTCTGGCAGAAAAGATCATACAACTTAGTTGTTCTGGGTACGCATTGCCAAGTGTTTTAGTAGCGAAGCGGAATAGTACCAAAAGGTTTTGCTGCGATTATAATCGGTGATTGTTTAAGGGTTTGGTCTTAATTGTCAAAAAAAAAACATAGGCACAATGTTGCAATTGTATACATTTTTTATTGGAGTTGATAAATCAATGCTTGTCATTTACTTTTTTAAGATTTAAAGATTATTTCAAGTAGTCTTTACAGAGGGTCTAAATTTGAGTCAATTTTTCGAGCCTATTGGAAAATGTCACGCTAATAACACGTGTAATGCGGTCTTCCAAAGCTGCAATTGACTCTGGCTTGATGAGTAATTTGACGTAATTTGGCATCGAATCGCACGATCTAGCCAGTCAAAGCAAGAAAAACTTTCTCTCCAAACTGATTTCTCAATTGGTGCTTTGATTCACGTGCTGTGAGGCCTTTAGCGCCGTCCTGCTGGAACCACATGTCGATCGGGTTTAGCTCATGCGTTTTTAGCGAAAAAGATTTCGAAATTATGGAACGATAGCGGGCGCTTACTGTCTTTTTTTAAAAAATACCAATGATTCCGCCGGACCATCAATCACACCGAACAATGCATTGGCAGCTCTTGTATTGCCTTAGGTTGCTCATCAGACTTATGTTATCAATACCCTTACAACCAAAAATGAACTTCGTCGCTGAAGCCAATTTTTCGATAACAAAAAGCAGATCTTCCTCCAGTTCTTCAAAGAACCAAACACCGAAAATTCGACCCTGTAGCAAGTCGCTCAGCTTAAATTCTTAAGCTCTATTTTGTAATGTTTAAGACCAAAATCCTTCAATCCGTACGCACTTTATGCATATGGGTAGGTGGCTTAATGTCCAATAGCGGAAAATCGGTGGGACATTTAGTCAATACGGCTTAAATTGCTGCCTCCGTATGGCGATTATGACAACCATAAAATTGTAGAAGAGAAATAAACGAGAAAATCGCTAGAGATGATACTAACAAATGTTCATGGAATGCGTAAAGTGCGTTATAACAGAGGCAAAAGCTGTGAAGAAGGATGGTTATGGTTCCCATAGTCAAGGAAGCTAAGCTTTTGGAAATCTATCACATCGACCACAAGTGTATACATACATTTGTGGTGGTTACTTCTGCTCTAAATTCTTGTGGCCATTTCCAGTGAAAAGTACGATAGTAAAATGGTGGAAGCGACAGTCCAGTATTTTTGCCAACACAAGGCAAACTATATCCGGTTGAGAAACGGCTTGCACATCAACAGCATTGGAGACTATTGACTGTCAGCATATGATATCGGAGGGAGTTTCTCGATACAACAGCCAGATGGAAAGAATCCACATAATTGTCATGAAGATGTTGATCAAGTCTTGAATAGTGAGCGCGAGGGACGGATTCAAACACATTGATAAGGCGCAGCAGGTACTGAACTCGCATAAGATATACTAAGTTCAGTCCACTCTGAATCTGATCGGTTCTGAACATACATGTTCTAGAATAAACTGATATTCGAGAGGTGCTCGCCTAAAAAGAAGTAAAATTGAACCAATTCGGGACTAGAATGCCAAAGTACTTCGGACTGTTCAAAGTAGCCAAAGGCGTAATAGCTAAGAATGCAGGTATGAATTCCAAAAAATCAGCTATCATGAAGGTCCTTATATACGAACGTTATGGTCAATGTAAATGCTCCCAGACTTTTGGCTGACTCCCTCTCTCTCCCAAACTATCGGGATCACCTTTGAGCGTTTTTAAAAGAGAGGCAAGTTTATTCATTCAATGCTCCCAATGCTAAAAGAGACCCAACATTTGCAGATCCAAAGCACTCCGCCTAATTTTTTCATTTACATCAATAGAGTTGGATTTATATCTTCTGTATACATATTAATTAAAAAAGTAAAGCTTACTGGAATATGAAAACAGAGTAAGCATAGTCCGAAAATGTACCCTCCAAGAAGAACATTCATCTGCCAGTTACCCTCAAGCTCATCACGATAAAAACTATTAGAAAATTGTTGGAACAGCTAACATCTGCTACTCATATCATGTTCATCATCCCTATAGGGTTACTAACCGATGATGAAACGCAGTAACGTTCGATTTCATCGTCGGACTTTAACTAATTTTCCAACAACATCGCCTGAAATACCCATTTGCGCCTACGTCTAGTTTGTTGGAGAGTATGCTACGAAACAAGATTCTGTTAACAAGCCAATTGCCAAATTATGGAAACATGACTCCATATCAGAGAGCCTGAAGCATATGGCCCTTCATGAATACGCATTTCAATAACGTGCGTGTCATATATCGTGGTTTTCAATTATTGTTAGCTCATGGCATAATTACATGTACATTCATACAACCACTGCTGTTGCCGTTTCTCATCGCCAGCAGTATCATTACAGAAGCCAATGTGGTTGGTTTCATTATGGAAAGCAAAAAATAGGAGTAAGTGGCATTTGATAAGAATGAATGAATCAAACTACATCCAATGTCGTTCGAAAAATCCAACTTTACTCATCGACACTACCTGACGCCTTTGCGCATAAACATCTGTTTAACGATTTACTTTGTCCTTGACAACTGAATATCACGAAAAGAGAAGTAAATGTCATCTGTGCACCTGCACTGTAGTCGTAGTATGGGTACTCGTACTGTGCCGTCCTTCTGGCCTTGACAATCCCCCAACTATGTAGATAACCAACGTTGACACGCTACTAAAGAAAATGTTATTTCATTAACTCCTCGGCCGTTGCTATGGCTGAAATAATTCACTGGTTAGTTGATAGTGCCAGTGCGCGCCAAATATTATTCAGAAACAGTCACATAAACGTGGCCAGTGGGGTTGATGAAAGCCATAATGCGGCAGGCGTAGACCATCCCATCAGAATAACACCGACTTTTAGTAGTAGCTCTAGAATAGCCTTCATTTTCACTGAACTCCTTTTGACATTAAGCACACCAACAATGAATCATTATCCACAGAGTTGTGTAGGGTTTGTGTTAGTTGGGCATGTTTTCGTGTCCTTGTTCCTCTATTCCCCTTTCTATGGGTGCTTTGTGTTGTTTTGTGAATTTTCTGCCTTATCTGTCAGTGCTGTTGTTTGGTGGTTCTTAAAGTAATTACATCTAGATGCAATGGAACAGAAAATTAGTGTCCTAACTGCTAGATTTAGGGCGTTCGCATGTTAATGATCCATAAGCTCGCTCTAAGTATAACCATTTAACGGGTATTCATAATCGCTTAAGCGCGCTAATTATTATGAAACAATAAGGCGGCGCAAACACATTTTCTAGAAGATGTGCTCTCCTGCATTATTGATATAACTCGTCACATCATCCTTCATAGAAATATTTTGAAGTTCACAATCGGTTATTCTTCATATGGGCATAACCAACCAAAAAAAAAATTTAACCACCAACATACTCTGTATGAAATGTGGGTTGAGATTGGAAAATATGGAAAACTGCATTCAAAATTCATTTGGAGAGTTCTGGTTTCAAATTGAAAAAAAAAAAACAAAAATACTTCCAATCTTGACCTATTTCATTAGCAACGACTACGATGCGGCACAGGCTCAACCACAGACATAATAGATACATATATACTAGTAGATACTAGTAGATACAATCATTAAAGATAAAGGATTTGTAGCAACAGCAGTACGATATCTGCTAAAGTCATATGATATGCGCTGCAGGTTTTGACGTATCATTATTCCTCCAATACTAGCACCCGAAGTTTGTACGTTGTACGTTGAACGGTGCTATAGCAAGTTGAATCCGTATTTTAGTGCTGGTGGTTCCAGCATAGTATCCACTATCCAGATCCATCATACTTCTTCCGCGGGCTTAATTTAAATATGCATTTTTCATGTTTCCAACAGATTTGTTAAATTTCCTTTTTCATTCTTTTCTTTTCTTCTTTTGTGTTTGTACAAAACGCTAGATGTAGCCAGAGCACGATACCACTGGCAGTGTTGCCAGTTAATTTTTTTTTTTAATTTAATTCCAAGAGCTTAGGATTGGCGGTGTTTGGC
The DNA here is from genome assembly GCA_928272305.1 of Volucella inflata. Classification (NCBI taxonomy): domain Eukaryota; kingdom Metazoa; phylum Arthropoda; class Insecta; order Diptera; family Syrphidae; genus Volucella; species Volucella inflata. Next base: position 72,565,911 of record OV743719.1, read on the forward strand.
TTTGCATCCACGGTTGAAGGATCAAGGGTAATAAGCTCAATCAATAAACAGGTCCGTCGTAAGATGCATTTGAGAGCTTTTGTCTCTTTGAATATAACAGGTGGAGAGCTTTAAATTGGCAGCACTGTTTTTTGTGACAACCGATTTGACAGTTTTCTGTTGTTTTGAGGTAAGTTTGGTTTGGCAATTAATCGTTGGCCAGATCAATGTTTGCAAGTTGTTTAAATTTATTTCGAAAAACTTAGTTCAATTCGAGAAACTCATCTAATTGTCCATTAGAGCGATTAACTATGGATCGAGAAACTATGGATCGTTTTCGTAATACGTTTACTCTTATAAGACGTAGTACAGTGTGCAAACAACAAGTGTGTCAACAACGGAGAATTTTGTGTAAAGATCTTGCTTAGCATGCTTACAAGATTTAACTTGAACACAAATTGGAGCAGCACGATCATCGTTCACGCCATACATTTGGTGAATGTGACGAAGGAAGAATTGCAATTTCATTTGAAAATTCTTTTCAGTGATGAAGCAGAATTTTGGTTAATATGCTAATGGTTAATGGCTATGTCGATGATAATCCACAGGCCATTGTCGAAACACCATTACATCTAGAAAAAGTCACCCTTTGGTGAGCTTTAAGGGGCCGGTGGAATCATTGGCCCATATGTCTTCAAAGATTATAATGTTACAGTCAACGATGAGTGGTAAATAGACATGATTACTACTATAACTATTTCGTGCGTCAATTGGAAGACAATAATGTTGCACACATGTGGTTTCAGCAGGAAGTCGCCACATACCACACAGCATGCAATACAATTAGTTTCCTAAAACAAACTTTTGACGAACGATTCATTTCACGATATTGACATGTTAACTGGCCACCTCAATCGCGGAGTTTAACACCATTATATTATTTTCTCTGGGGATTTGTAAAGTTGCATGTCTATGCAGATACAATTCAGCACTTGAAAGCCAACATTCGACGCGTTATTGCCGAAATACAGCCTGATTTACTTCGAAGAGTGTGTGAAAATTTGGTCTCTAGACTACGCCATGCCTTAATTTCATGAAATTATCTGCCAAGTAAAGCCAATTTCTGAGAGATGTCAACCTGGCGATATCCAGTGTTGCAACTTTTTTCTACACATCCATTGTGCTCATTATACCTAAAGGTGGTAACCGTCGAATACTGGTCAATGTCCATCCGTACTTGACTTGCTAAACTTGCAGACAAAAATAGCAGCACTATAAACGGGACAACGGATAAATTCCCCAGATGGAATCCACAGTGGAAAAAAAAACCGGAACTAATGAGACTAAGTAAGGGTCTTGGAAAAGGGATGGTGGTGGAAGAGCACTTAATGGACCAACGGCAGGACTCACATCCCAGAACGGGTTACTGACCTCAGTCTAATCGAATCCTTAGGGGTATCAAAAATGGAACTCGCTCATCAGGTTTGGGGTTGTGCCGCAGGGGCAACTGGCAGGCCATGGAAAAATACAAAGGTTCCGAAACGTAAACAAGCCTCGGATACGGATGGATCTAGGCAGCTACCTGAAGATCAAACTGGCTGAAGACGCTTGTTGACTGTGGCCCACGTTCACCCCGGACTATAGCGCTACCTAAAGTAAGTAAGTAAAGCCAATTTCATGGATATTAAGAGCATTTTCTCTGTTTTTTTTTTTCAGTTCAAAGTTCTTCGCCTCTGAAAAACAAAACCACTAATATTTTGAATTTTTGTTTAATGTCTGCGAAAAAGGGGACGTTTGATTGTAGGCTATATAAATTGAACTGCCTACCAGCCGTAAACTTTTGTTCTCGTTATCAGACTAATATGACTGAAGGGGGGTATCTCAGGGTAACTCCATAGAAATGAGATGTCCATTTTTTTTACCTTTTTTTGATAACTCCTTAAGGGTAGGCTCGAAAGCAGCCCAATTGCCTACACATACAAATGGTTATGGCTGCTAGAAATATTTGTCTATATAGACTTTACAAGGTCTAGAAGACATGAGGCTTTATCGAAAAGCATGCTTTGGATCCTGACTATAACAAAACTAAGTCTCTTCAGTAAATGAGACTAGAATATCATAATAGTTGAGGAGATTGAGCTGTGATAGAGGATCATCCTACGAAAAGAGACCATCTTAACAGGTCCAGCACAACAGTTACCAGTTTGACAAGAGGGATTGGACTGGAGGAATGCGGTTTGTTATAATTGTGGCATCAAAGGTCATTTAAGAAAATATTGTAGAAAAGAACGAGGTTCTTTAAATAATCGTCAAATGAATGCTAATAATGTTGTAGATAAAACAGTTGAAAAAAATGAGTTATCACTAGGCTATATGAATTCGTTTACTAATTGTAATAGTTTTCTAATGTAATATGGGATTATGGAAATGGAAATAGATAGTTGTGCATGCTCAACCGTCATTAACTACAATAGAATACTTAAAAATTAATTTTCAGAACTGCCAATTGAAAATGTAAACAGGCAATTTAATGTGGTAACAGGACATGAAGTGGAAATTGTGGGAAAAATTACGGTAAAAGTGCAAGACATGGTTGACTTGTCAGATTTATGGTACGTTTACACCGACCCGAAATTCAACATTTCGTAATGAAATTTCGGAATTTCATTACACCGTTTGCATTGAACGAAAAACATTTGTCTTCCCACTTCCTCCTTTTTTGTAAACTTTTTTTGGTTGAGGTACATAATCGTTAGTCATTGTAAATATTATAACAGCTGACTTCTTTCAAAGTTGTTTTTGTAAGCGCTATGACGTGCGCTGAATGACGTGCGGAATAATTAAAAAGGTTTGTTCGAATTGACAACCTTCTAAATGCAGAGACGAAATACAACATTTCGCCGAAATTCAACATTTCGAAATGCTGGAAATTGTATGGAGCATTTCGGCTGAAATGTTGAATTTGTTCGAAATGCTGAATTTCGGGCTCGGTGTAAATGTACTATTACATTGCTTGGAAATGTTTGCTATCAAATCCAATCGTAACTTTACTCCTCTGTTAGGGCGTGACTGGTTGGATATTTTGTTTCCAAGTTAAAGAAAAAGTTTTGTGGTAAACAAAGTAGAGAATATGTTGGGAATGAAGGTAAAAAAATTAATATTGAAATTTCCGAAAGTTTTTTCTAATGACATGAGGGATCCAATTTTCGGGTACACTGTTTAGTTAAAGTCGAAAGAAAAGACGACTCCCATTTTTTCAAAATCGTATTCAGTTTGATTTGGGATCCGTGAAGGAGTAGTGTCTCAGAAAGTTTTAGTGCCGATTAAATATAGCGAGTGGGCATCTCCAATGGTGGTGGTACCATAGAAAAATGGAGATTGAAGGTTGAGTCTCAATAGTAAGGTAGCCATAAACAAATCCATCTTCCAATTATGGATGAATTATTTGTAAAGTTTGTTAGTTGTAAAATATTTTGCGTTCTCGATTTAACGGAGGCATATTTACTACTTTCTGTACGTTGAAGCGAAAGACTTTTAGTTGGCAATAGTATTTTAGAGTATTTCGACCCAAAGAAACCAATTATTTTGACATGTGATGCTAGCACATATGGTGTTGGAGCGGTATAGTTGACACTTAGTGTAAATTATTTATTCGCAAACTCATAGAGAGGCTCTTGCAATCATTTATGCAGTTAAAAAGTTTCATAAATATCTGTATGGACACAAATTTAGATTACCTTTGCCGGGGTCAACAAATATTGCAGAGGATTTCATAAATTTTCTGAAGATTGGCCGTGATAATATGAAATTTCCGAAACTAGACGACCTTAAAAGGGAGACGAGCAAAGATTTTGTTTTGGGTAAGGTTTATATAATATAATGATGTTTGCGTATATTATGGGAACAGAGTGGTTATCCCTGAAACGTTGAAATACGAGGGCGGGTCAATAAGTCCGTGACTTTTGGATTAAAACACAGATTTTTTGATAAAAAAAATAATTTTATTTTTCAACGTAGTCTCCCTTGAGCTCTATACACTTTGTCCAACGCTTCTCCAATTTTTTTATCCTTTCCAAAAAAAATGATTTGTCGAGATCCTCAAAATAGGCCTTTGTTTGCGATATGACTTCATCATTGGAGTCAAATCTTTTTCCACCAAGCCATTTCTTCAGGTTTGGGAACAAGAAGTAGTCGCTCGGAGCCAAATCTGGAGAATAGGGTAGATGAGGGAGCAATTCATAGCCCAATTCATGGATTTTTGCCATGGCAACTGCACATGTGTGCACCCTTGCATTGTCTTGGTTGAAAAGAACTTTTTTCTTGGCCAAATGAGGTCGTTTTTTTTTCAAATCGTCATTGAATCGGTCCAATAAGTTGGCATAATATTCCCCATTGATTGTTCTTCCCTTTTGAAGGTAGTCAATGTGGATTATCCCGCGTGCATCTCAAAAAACAGTCGCCATAACTTTATTGGCTGACAAACCCACCTTGGCCTTCTTTGGCGCCGATTCACCCTTAGAAACCCACTGTTTTGACTGTTGTTTGTTCTCTGGTGTGTTGTGATGGATCCATGTTTCGTCCACGGTTACAAAACGGCGCAAAAACTCCTCCATATTGCGATTAAACAACGCCAAACCTTCCTGTGAAGTTGTTACACGATTGCGTTTGTGGTCGACTGTGAGCAAACGCGGCACCCATCTTGCGGAAAGCTTTCTCATTCCCAAGTGATCATTCAAAATTGAAACCACTGAGCCATGCGAGATCCCTACGGCTTCCACAATCTCTCGCACTTTCAATCTTCGGTCGGCCAACACCATATCGTGAATTTTTTCGATTGTTTCGGGTGTAGAGACCTCAACTGGGCGTCCAGAACGTTCGGCATCTTCAGTGCTTGTATGGCCACAAAGAAATTCAGTAAACCACTTTTTTACCATTGAAATCGATGGTGCAGAGTTCCCATAGTATTTATCAAGCTTAGCCTTGGTCTCGGTAATGGTTTTTTTTCGCAAGAAATAATGCTTAATAAGCACACGAAATTCACTTTTTTCCATTTTCTCCTCAAATTAGTGAGTAGTCTGATAAAAATAGCTGTCAAACACAAACTAACTGACGCAGCAAGTTTAAATTTTGACAGGAGTCAACTGACAGATGCCTGTTGACAGGAGCAGTGTTGCTGTTTCAGTAAAGAGGTCAGAAATTCAAAAAGTCACGGACTTATTGACCCGCCCTCGTATGATGTGATATATTGGAGTGACCAGATAGAAAATGCTTGCGAAAAGTTATGTTTGGTGGAGGGGTTTAGATGCAGAGAAGTTTGTTAAGTGTTGTCAAGTTTGCGCTCAGACGCAAAATTTTACCAGGTTAACTGAAGAATCGACCTGATAAGGGTTCACATAAATATTTTTGGGTTGAAATTTTCATTATAAGTAAATAGCTTCTCTAAGTGGATTGAGATGAAAAGTACTCATGCGGAAAAGGTAATTGGCAAGTTGCGTAACTGGTTTGCTGTCTTCGGTCTGCCAACTCAGCTAGTGTCTGATAATCGGCCTCCCTTTCAATCTTCGAAATTTATCATATTTTGCGAAAATAATGCCATCAAGGTTTTGAAGAGTCTACCATAACACCCACAGTCAAACAGACTAGCCGAAAGAGCAGTTCACACCGTGAAACTAGTTTTTAGGGTTTTTTTTTGATTCGAAAAGCAATCTATTAAGAGCTTAAGTTGTAAAATTGACAATTAAAAACTGAAAAACTCCCACAGTTTCGACCAATCAAATAAATTTAAGCAATAACTTTATTAGATGTTTTTACATCAAAGTCTAAAACTAATACTGCTGAGAATAAAACTATCGAGACGCATAGATTAAGCTATTTAAGTAAAATTGTACAATTTAAAGAAAAAGAAAATATATATAACAAAAATAAATTGAATTCACATGGATTTGTAATTAAAAAAATTATCAAAATCGTTATACAGAATTTCCGATCCAGAAAATAGCTCGCACAAATCAGTTAAAACATAAAATCTGTTCACATGCTACTCTTGTAAATAATAATAATACAGAAAACAAATTACAAAGACAATTGCAACCTGAAGAGGAAAATGATGAGTATCATAGTGCGGAAGAAGAAATTGTTAAATATGAAGAAGAACTTAAAAAGCAATTTTTGACAGATCCAAAAACATTTTTTAGTTTTATTAAAAACCTTTATATTAGTGTCTATACGGCGAGTGTGTGGCTAAACGAGTTTTAACGTAAAAACTGTTGTCTCAGCCAAACTCCAAAGAATGATATTTCGCTGCTGAAAATGTGGTTTTACTACTTCAATTGGCTCTAAACATACTGCTAAATCTTCTTACCTATGATATTGCAGTCGAAACGAAATTTAATACGAACTGTTATTATTTTTTTTGTTATTGGAGGTGGCAATCACGAAAGACACTCTGAAATTTTGGGGTCTCTTTAAATATTTGGCAGCCTTACAAAGGTCACTTTGCCAGCAGTTAAGTTACGGAGGTATTTGCAAAGAGATTTGTTTTCAAGTCGCCGATGTTTTTTTTAAGCTTGATGATTAGTCTATTGAATATAGCTTTTTCCCCTTGATATCTTGTCATTCCCTGTGAGCGCCTCTTTTTCAAGTATACTACCTTGATCAGAAAGTTCCCGTCGCACAGTGCTATCATTATTCGTAATTTTTTGACGAAAAATGCAACAAATACCATCAAACAGCCACTGAATTCACCTGATTTGGCTCCCTGTGACTTCTTTCTGTTCAATCGAGTTAAAAAACCACTACGGAGAACGCGTTTCACCAGCCGAGAGGAAGTAATGGAAAAATCGCCAACATACACAGAGATAGATGTACTCTTGGCTACGTAACTTTTGCAAATGCCAAGCTATGACGCTAAGATTTAGAGGGAATATCAACAGCAGATGTACCAATTTAACAAAAAAACAGAACTCAAATCGAAATAATGGGAGCGCCACACGGTGGTTATTCCGGGGACTTTCTGATCCGAGTTGATAACTCGGTGTACCATTTTCTGCTGCCTGTTGTATATCGGCAATGAATTGTTCCACCTCGGTACCAATATTGTTTATTGTGGCTACTAGAAGAGCTAGGCTAATAAATGGTTTGAATTGGTGCTTGAATTTACACCAGTTTATGTCTTGTGGATAGGTCCTATATTTTTTGTCTGTTATACTGACATCCCGTTGACTGTTAGGATATCGGGTGTATGACCCGAAAACAGATTATCGCTACTTTCAACTTTTGTTTCTTTTCTATTGATTCCTTTGGTAATGAACAAGTCAATTAAATCTGGTATTTTCATTGGGTCAGATGGCCAATTTGTAGGCGATCCAGTCGAAATAATATCGTAGTTAAAATGTCGCCCTGCTTTGTAAAGCTTCCTGTCTTTTGTCGCTATCATTCACGACCGCCAGAAGTGTGTGCAGCATTGAAGTCCCCTCCTATGAAAAAGTTGTGATCTAGCAGTCGAAAAAGGTCCCTGAGATTTTCCTCTGTAGGCGAATGCCTGAGTGGGCGGTATATGGCAGCAGAAATATTTATTATCGCTAACTGCATAGTTTTCTTAGCTATTTTATGCAACTCATAGGGATCTAAACTGCTTTTCACAATAACAGCACTACCTCCCCTGGCACAGCCAGCTGGATGAAAAGAGTTGTAACAGAGGTACATGGGAATGTCTTCAATGCATGAAAATACTCCAAACTCAGGGATGTGTTGGAGTAAACCTTTTGCATTCCAGGTTGCGACATTCAGAATTTCAGTCTTTGACAATAGCTTTGCGTATTTGGCCTGACATTTGGTTATTGATTTGGGATTGCTGCGAAGTGGCTCAATGTTGTCAACAAGACCCATTATCGATTTAATAGCGTATACCTTTCAATGTCTTCTTGATTGTGAAAGGAAAGTATTAAAAGGGGTTATTTGTTGGTTCTTGCTTTTGCTTTTCCGTCATTGCCACACTTCTCACACGAGAAGTGAAGACCTCTGGCGAGTATTCTTAGTGGCTTAGTAGCCGCATTTTCATATGGATGCCATTGCAAATTTGTTTCCATTGGCTCATCAATGATTTCTCTATAGATGTCACTGCCCTTAACATTTATTTTCCCGTTATTGTTAGCATAGGAACTGAGCTTGAGTGTATTGTTCACCTTTTTGTTTATTATGTTTTTTATCCCACCAAATCGGTCTACTCTAGATATCACTATTGGTGCTGGTATTGACTGCCTTTTCGGGCCAGTAGTGATCTTTTCAACTTTTTTATCATTTGTCTTAGCTTGTGAATTTGTGTATGTTGTAGTAGCCACACTATCGTGATTTTGTGCACATGTTTCAGGACTTTCTACTGCCTTGCGTTTTTTCACTGGCCTTTTGTTTTTCTGAGCATGTCCTTCCACCTCTCGTGCAAGCTCCTCTTCATCTGTACGGTATTCTTTTATTTCATATTTCTGTTCTGAACAGTACTGTCCAGCAAGGACACTTTCAATTCTAGCTTTGCTCTCTGCTTTTCCAAGCTTACAACAATTTCCTCTAAATTTTTCCTTGCATTAAGTTTAGCTTGCCATTCGTTGTACCTATAATAGCTGATTCTTTTTGATTTCGCTTGTCACTAGATTTTTCCAGCGATCTGGGCGTTGGAGATCTCGTAACCATTGAACCACTTTTGGAAGGGTTCATGGTTTCAATGTCTTTGATTTGTGGAATTCATTTTAGCTCCCACTTGTAGCGGAGTCCGTCTGTATAGAGACCCGTATTATACAGATAAGGCCGGCTGATCCGGAGGTCGCCAAGTATTCGGCCCTTCTGTTAGAGATTCGGCTTTTTATTATACTGTGCCCACAACCTCTTTGATTCTGGCACGGGTCGCTTATCACCTTAATCCATCCCAATTGGATTTTAGTCGCCTCTTACGAGGGGTAAACTGTTAAAATGATATTAAAACCAAAATGGAATGCAACTAAATCTAAAAACGTTTCCTCTAAATCCCATGTGAATAGAATGCAAAGGGTAGGTACGAATAAGTGCTAGATATCCCACGTCGGGCTATGTAAACGTATAACCCCTTCGTGATTAGGATGTATCTTACGAAGGTCTATTGAAAACTTAATAAGCTCTCATCGTTAGTTTACTCAAACGCTTGTCAGTAATTGAGCGAAGGCATTGAAGCAATTTTGATTTGATCATTTACCTTCCAACGCAAAGCTCAATTTAAGTTAAATTACTCGTATTTGTGTCACTTTTTGTAATTTACAATTCCAAATGATACTGAATTGCCAGATGTTTCTGATTGTATTACTTAAAATTGCAGTGTGGTAACACTCGTTACGTTTGTAAGCCATTTTTAACGCGTCAAAGCCAACACTAACTGCATGTGCATACACAACAAAAATTGTGCATTCACAGAGTGTTGCAGTTAAGCGTGTGATAGCATCTCATTTCGGAGGTAGCGCGTGAGCATTTTGATGATGATAATGATGTGTGGGTTTGGGGTGAGATGAGATGAGATGATGATGCCATCTTCAGTAAGGTAAATGTAAACCAAAAGTCTTGTCCACATTACTCTGCTGTAATGGGGGCGACAACGACTACTACGACGTTGCTGGAGACTCTTTTTCTATGCATACTCCTAAGCTGCTTCTGCTACTACTCGTACATCTACTGTTTATATCATACGAGTACGTACATTGTTCCTTTTTTTTTTATTTCATGTACTGGTAAGTAGTGTTCCTTTTATTTAGCTTCTCCACATGGCTTGACTTGTCGTCTTCTGCATCTGTTTGTGGTAGTCTCAAACTAATGAGGTGGCAGTAGTGAGTCATATTTGCATGCAAGCAAAATAATAATTACAGCATATGCAGTTGCACGTTTCCTACTTATACTATAGGTATACATACATATGTACGTAACTACAGCATTTGTGTACTTGGAACTCGCTAAGGACCAAAAGGAAAAATATTATTCTTTCGTCCATATTTTTTTTTATTTTCTGTTTTCGTTTCGTTCGCTTCCCTGCACTCATTTGTTTCCAACGAAGCGTTCTGAAAACAAAACAGCTCTGCATTTATTACACTTACGAGTACACATGTGTATTTGTATACTAGTTTACAGTACAGAGACGGAGAGAGAGAGAAAAAAAAAAGAACAGAAACAAAAACGTAGGCAGGATCCATAAAGTTGGTGAGAGGATGCAGAAGGATACCGAGGAAGAGGAGTATGTACTTCTGTTTGAGCCTACGCTTGTATGCATTGCTGCCAAGGCCATAATAGTAATCAGGGTAAGAAATGCATTCACGCTCATACACAATTCTACATTCATTCATCCTGTAATAATTTCATATGCAATTGTGGCAGCTGAGCACTTTAAGGATAATCTCCAAACGGGAAACAGTCAGAACACCACCTGAGCCGGATTTCCATCTTCGAAATCGGAGTCATCGTAGCCATCGTTGTTGTCGCTATCGATATTGAAATCGATTGTCGGCCTCCGATGAGTTCAAGTGTGAAATCAAAGTTGAATATTCGTAGTAATCCTCAGCGTCCTGATGTCAGGACACCCGAACCACACATGTCAATTGTACCTACCTTAAAATGAGGTTAGTTAACCGCTTGCATAAAAGATTTCTCAAAATGTGGAGAAAGATGCAAATGAAAACATAAAACCAAAAAATCATTGCACTCATCTGCTCCACTATGCCATGGTACGTGTATATTCTGAAGTGGTTCGACTGGGTGCAGGTGGACAGAAAACCTTGGCACAAAAAGTCCCTCTAGATAAGAATTTCATCTTAGATCGGATTTCTTATTTTTCGTGTTCTTCTCGGCAGTTTCATCAAAATGAATGATGTTTTTCTAAAGTGGAAAAATGTGTGCAGAATGTTTACCTACTACTGGTCAAGCTGTATACAGTCCATCAAACGGACTAGAGGACGGACAATGGGATGACAAGTGTCATGAATAAAGCAAAAAACATTTTACGATATCTTTCAAGCATGGTGCTGCGCTCAGTTCGGACTGAATTAGATTAGGGGCAGCTTCAATGAGAGGTTTTTAATGTCGTCACACCGGGATCTGCATCTACCAAAATTGTGTAGAGATGACTCTCTTCAATGTTTCTAGTGAAATTGGGAAATTCATTGACTGAATTTCTACGATTTCCACAGAGGAACTCTCATGGATCTTCTAAATCCTAACACCTCCTGAAGAAATCGCTAAAAGGAAGGTCATTGATAATTTACATTTATTCCAGTTAAATACTCGTATTCACGCCTGATGCGCCAAATTGTAATGTAGTTACGTCACCAAGTTAAGAATCATTGTCTAAGCCTTTGATATCGTTTAAGACCGATGCATCTGTTTAAACTGCAGGATATGTAAACCGACAAGTTGGTCACATCTATATAACCTAGTTTGAGCTTTGTTTTTGACTTTTTTTTTGTTATAATTGGCGTGCGCTCAAGGGGTTTTGCGTACCCTAAAGATGCTTGTACACAGCGCGGGTGAATTTAGGTAACCTTACTTTACTCTAGGTGGGGCTACAGTCCGGGGTGGACCTGGGTCCCAGTCAACAAGCGTCTCCAGCCAGCGCGATCCTTTGCCGGCTGCCTCCAGTTTCGCATGCTAAGTTGGCTGAGGTCCCCTTCCATTAGCGTGTCCCACCTGAGTCTTGTTCTACCCCTACTGCGCTGTCCCGCGATTGTGGATTCGACGACTTTTTAGACCTGAGCACTGGTGTTCGTCCGCTCTACATGACTCAGCCATCATAGTCGTTGGCACTTCACCCTTCCAGCTAGGTTGATGTTAGTGTACAGTCCGTACATATCGTCATTTTATCGCCTTCTCCACTCACCTTCAATGCAGACGGGACCGAAAATCACTTGAAGAATTTTCATCTTAAAGCAGCTAAGAGCACCCCAATTTTGTCCAATAATGTCCATTCCTCTGCGCCATAGAGCAGGACTGCGATTGTTAAGAGCTTATATAGGGAAAATTTTGCTGTTGGAAAGAGGGTTTTGCAACTCAATTGTCTTCACAGCTCAAAGAAGCAGCGATTAGTAAGAATTATTCTGCATTTGATCTTAGAGCCGGTGTCGTTATCTGAATTTATAGCCGATCCAGGATAAATAAAGTCCTTAACTCTCTTAAAGAAGGTGACGTTCTGTCCGAGACGAAGGTGTTGGTTTTCCGTTTTGCTTGACAGCATACTATATATACTTGCTGGTCTTGCCCTCGTTGACCGCTTAACGCATTTTCGCCGCTTCCGTTCCATTACTCACGAAAACACCACTGACATCACGCTGCTTTCTTCCGATTATGTCAATGTCATCGGCGTATGCGAGTAATTGGACGGACTTTTGTAAGATTGTGCCTCTTGTGTTTGTTCGTGAGGTTTGCACAATTCTTTCAAGTATGATTTTGAAGAAACCGCCTGTAAGCGCACCGATTTTTCTAAATTCTCTTCTGACATCAGAGATCTTGGTGAGATCTGTACCGGCCTTGATAGAGCAGCGTGCAATTTCCATCGTCATCCTGCACAAACAGGGGAGTTTGGCAGGGATGCGTTAATATTTGGTCTGTGGTCCACTTTCCTCAACCAGACTGGTCTATCAGGTTGTTGACGAACGGCTTCAGGTGTTCACATAATACGACAATAAGATCTCTGTAGTTGGCGCAGTTCAGAGGGTCTCCTTTCTTGAGAACCGGACAAACAACGCCGAGGTTCCACTCATCAGGCATACTTTTGTCCGAGCATATTTTAAAGATGATTGGTGTATGCTCCTTTTCAAGTCACCGCAAGCCGCTTTGAAGAGCTCAAGAGCCAGGTCGTCGATTCCAGCAGCTTTGTTGACCTTCTGCTTAGGTATTGCTATCTTCACTTTATCCAGATTTTTCTGTGTGACAGCGATTTTTGGTTCGTAATCGCGGTTATACAGTTAAGAGAAACACTCTTTACAGATCCTCAGCATCGCGCTGTTTCTTTTTCCTCCTGAGAAGCTTCTGTTCTCTTTCCTCTTCTGCACATAGGTTGAGCTCGTGAGCAGCTCCAGTCTTTCTATGCATCTTGCTTAGCTGCATGTGCATCAAACCAGGGGTTTCGTTGTGCTAGTCCAGTGAAACCCAGTACAGCAGAAGCGGCATTCCTGATGGCTTTTTGGTAGTGTTGCCACTGGTTTCGATGTATGATGCTGGCGGCAGTGGACTTCTTAAGAGATTAAGGGAGACTCGTTCGAAAAAGGATTTGGCGACCTCTTGCCATTGTCGCCGCCTGACGTTGAAATTACTAGAGGAGGGTCTTGAGTCGATCACAATGGGGTCAATCTGATTGACTGTGGATTGATAAGGATTTTTCCAAGTCTCCTTGTGAATATTGAGATGTGGGAACCGCGTGCTAGCTACGGCAATGTTTCGCCCCGCTGCAATTCGATTAGAATCCCTAATCGGAGGTGTGCAGGCTATATCTCTACAGTACTACCAAACAAACCCTCTCTTCCTAACTTTGTGATAGCTAGGGTATTGCTTGTAGGTTTTGTTCAAGAGCTCATACAAGGTATCGCATATAAGGTTAATGTTGGCAAATTTAGTCTTCATGCGGATTGCTACAGGTGCTCGTTCACATTTCATGGGATATCACGCATGCGTCTCGTCAAGCTTATATGGTATTTTTATTTACTATTGCTTGGCATCATAAAGGACTTAGCACAGCTTTTAGAGATTATTCAGCTTCATTACGAAAATCAGCTTTCTACAAGGAATAGGTTTCGTGCGCTAATAGCAGCTTACGATACACATAATCGGTCTACCAAACTTACAATTCGCTATACCATAGAAAAGTTTGAACCCAATTTTTATTATTAGATAAAATGCAACCAACTAGACTATAAAGCACAGATTGAAGAAAATATAGCGGCGGTAGCGGATAGTGTACGCGATTAGCGTGATGAAAGATTCTGCCACGCTCTTAACAGCTTGGCTTGTCTTATACCATAAATTGCCATATTTTACGTGAGGTTCTTAGTTTAAAATTATTAAAAATTCGTGCAAGTTCTGAATCCGGATGACCTTCCGAATCGTCTCTATTTCAATAGCTTGTTGTTTGAAGAACCTCAAAAAGATCCACTGTTTTCGACCAGTGGAGTCTGTCCATATTTGTTTACATCTGAAGCCGGCCGGAATTGCGCCAGAACTATGGAGCTTTTGCTGCCTGGAATTGTAACCCGTTGACTCGACGACATTTGCTTTTAACAATATGGCTCTACTTGCCACACAGCCCGTGAAACCATGACTTTTGTTGATCGCTGAAAGATATTGCGTAGATGGAATAGCCTTGATGGAGTATAATCTCTCGAAACAAAAACACAGTTTACTCTTTGGAGCTGGATCTTTTTTCCCTGCGCCCTAATTCATTTGTATGATTGTGTAATATGACAAACAATTTTTTTATTTTTGAGCAAACACAGATGGGATGACATGATGCATAAAATATGAATAAAAAGCGCAGTGAAGTAAAGCAGAATGCCTTTAAAACCCACAATTTCCATATAATCCAATAGCAAATTGATTTCACATTCGGTACATCTTTAATGTTTAATTCGTAATCTCCTTTACTTCGACATTTATTACACTGGTGCCGTAGATACACCAGCTTCCTTCCCTTCATCTATTAAAATGAAATTTAATTGTATTCCACAGAATTGTGTAAGTACGAATATAAGCATATTCTTCTACGAATATCCTTCTACTTGAGGTTGTAGAAAATCGATTTTAATAAATTTATCTCAATCACAGTACGTGGTTGCACAACATGTAACCTTAATTGCACTTTTGCGTTCATCTGTCTTGTTTTATTTTTATTTATTTTTGTTGGTAACAGAAGGACTTTGTATACAGGCCTTTTATTTAAAAAGGTGTTGGCTCTTAACTTTTAAATAAATTGTTAAATACCTTTTGAGTGGGGTAAGTGGGAAATGTAATACGTGTTACGTAGTGTATATTGCCCTAGACTGATTTTTGCCTTCATTTTCGTATTCTTGGCGTTATACCATATATCTTTTTCACACTTCGCGCTCTTCGTTTATACGTGTTTGGTACGATTGAATGGCTGTCGAAGAATCTTTCTTTTGAAATGACTCGGGATATCCTCGTACATACGCTTTTGATAGAGTTTATGATTCAGCGCCACAGTAAAAGCTACCTACATATGTTCTTCGGGATATGATTGGAAGTACGAAACAGAGATCGATAGACATATGGTTCTTCATTTGTGTATGTAGCCGTCAAATGAAAAGTTACCCCAATATTACATATAACGGGATCGATCGACGAGAGCTTGGGCTTTTTAAATTTTATTTGTTTACTTCGATCTACTTTTCTGACTTAATTGCTGTCTTATTGTCTAAGGATTTAGCTTCTTACTTTCAGTGGAGTTGTGACCTTATCACGCGATTTCAATCCTCTTCTTTATTTCTATAAGTTTCTAAACGTCATTCTGCTAAAATTGACGAAACTTAAGCATTTATCTTGTTCATCTTTCCCTTACGCCTAACATTGTTGGTATTGCTTTTACTATCTTAAATCTCGTCCATCTTTCGTCCCTTTTTGTTGATTTTATTCCACTACAATGTCGAGTATACCACCTTGATCAAATAAAAAGTTTATTCATCTAAATCCATATTGTCCCCTTTGAAGTAATCCGTAATCCCCATTGATTGCAACACACTTATGCCAGCGCTTGATCCAATCCTCGAAACATTTTTTATATTCTGTTTTCGGTATGTCCATCAGTGCTTCCTGCGATTTTTCCATTACTTCCTCTCGGCTGCTGAATCGCGTTCCCCGTAGTTATTTTTTAACTCGATTGAACAGAAAGAAGTCACAGGGAGCCAAATCAGGTGAATTCGGTGGCTGTTAGATGGTATTTGTTGCATTTTTCGTCAAAAAATTACGAATAATGATGGCACTGTGCACCGGTGCGTTATCATAGTGCAAAATCTACGAGTTTTCTACCCACAATCCTAGTCTCTTTCGGCTTTACGCAAACGTCTCATAACACCCGAATAATAGTCTCTGTTTACTGTCTGGCCTCCTGGCAAAAATTCTTGATGCACTACACCTTTGTAATCCATGAGAACCGTGAGCATTGCCACTTGTAAACGACCGTTTTCTTTAAAAAAAATCGTTGTCGAAACACTTTACCAATATTTCCCACGTTCCCGCACCATTAAATCCGTTTTTTACGCAAAATTTAATATCGGGTTTTCCAATTGGGACTTGAAAACTTTGAATTTAATTTGTGAAAGCACTCTTTCACTAATCATCAAACTGTCACTGTCAATTTATTCAGTTGACTAAACATTTTCATCATGGTAAAGTACACGAACGAGCGACGTCTGCAAATTATAAAAATTTTCTACCGAAATTCGGAGTCGGTAACTGCAAGTTTAAGAGCGTTAATTCCAACTTTCGGTCGTAATTCTCGCCCTAGTAGACAGACAATAACAAGTTTAGTGCAAAAATTTGAGTCTACAAATTCGTTGTGTGATGTTGCCGTGTCAGTGAGACAACGGGTTGGTCGAAGTGTCGAAAATATTGCTGCCGTTCAGGCGTCCGTAACAAACGATCCAAATCAGTCAATTCCACGGCGTTCTCAAGAATCGGGCATCGCTCAGACCACATTATGGCATATTTTGCGTAAGGATCTTGGTTTACACCCATACAAGATCAAGCTGACGACATGTGGTTTCAACAGGATGGTGCCAAAAGCCACACAACACACGTTACAATCGATTTATTGAAGAGTACTGAAGAGCTTGACTATTTTCTGTGGGCTACGTTAAGTTATTGGTTTATGCCAACATTAAACGCGAAATAGCGGCCGTTTCGGCAGAAATGTGTGGCCGAGTCGTTGAAAATTGGGTCCAACAAATCGACAGCGGAAAACGTGCCCGCTGTGGCCATATGAACGAAGTCGAGTTCCATTCATAAATGTTTTGATTGAACTTCAAGCCGATAGTAAAGTTTTTGAAATATCTCAAATAGTTTGCGTTTTATTTAAAAAAAAAGTTTGTCAAGTCCTTGTTGAAAAACCCTTTACAAGTTCGTTGTTGCAAATTTAAATTCATTTCTAAAATTGTAAAAAAATCGCCAACACACTCAGAGATAGATGTACTCTTGGCTACGTAACTTTTGCAAATGTCAAGCTATGACGCTCAGATTTAGAGGGAATATCAACAACAGATGTACCAACTTAAAAAAAGAAACACAGAACTTAAATCGGAACAATGGGAGCGCCATACGGTGGTTCTTCCCGGGACTTTTTGATCGAGGTGGTAGGTTTAAATTAACCCAGCAATAATGTTACTATTTTTATCGCAGGAGATCACTCATCACAAGTTCCCAGCAAATCTGGAAAACCAATTAAAAAGTTGAACGAAAAAACTTCGTCAGCTGTTTGGGGCGATAATTACCTTTCGAATTTCTTTAAGACTCTTGCCGTTGTAAAACAGGGATGCAACTTTAGCTTTCAAGCATTTGTGATGTTTTTTGACGACATTTCGGTATACCATTGTGGCGGTGTCAGGATCAGTGGGACTGTCATACAAGTTTTAATGTATGCAGATGATTTGGTGTTACTTGCGGACTCACCAGAAAGCTTAAAGTGAATGATTAATCAGTTCCAAAAATCCTGCCAGTTCAACACATCTTACTCACAAAAAATGATTTTTTGAAAAGGAGGAGGTAAGTATACAAGAAAGGAAAAACTGTTTTTTGATGGACAAGAAATATAAACAGTGAAATCATATAAATATTTGAGTATAAATATCTGCAGTCACATGAATATGGAACAGCTTGCATCAGCTAAGTTAGCATAGGGGACAGCTTGAAAAAATTGCCTGGAAGATAAACTTACATATATCATTGCAAATGTAAACAATTCAGCACACCGAGAAACATATGCAAGTCTAAACCACAATTTATGTGAAAACAATTACTTCAACGAAAGGCCAGAACCGACATTATGGACTTAAAGTTCATTATGCATAGAGAAGATTTACCAATTGTTTTCTCCCTGGGGTAAACATTTATCACTTTTCGAGTAGGTGTCCTATACTAAGTGATTTCAGACTCAAGTTTTTTTTTGGAAACGAGTTTTGGAGAAATTGGGGATGAGATACATTTTAAATGGCGCAGAATGGATTAGACTGCACAACTATTGTGAAAACGCTTCAAAATATAGAAGTGCAATAATTAAAGAATCTTTTTAAATATTTAGACTTCGTCAAACTCGGGCAGGCGGCTTTAAGTCATGTCTTAAAATAACTGTATTGAACTCCTTGTAAATGAATTGAAAATTAAAAATAATCTATCTATCTATCTATCTATTTATCTATGATCGTTGAGAATTTTTTTTGTCCTTAGTTCTACTTCTAGAGCCAAAACAATTAGTTTTTGAATGAAGTCCCAACGACTAAACGGCATCTTGGGACCGTCTCGTTCTTTCAAGCTTAGAAAAACTTATTTGCTCCAAAAAGAACCTCTCATGCAGTTTGAATATCTAGGGTTAATTCCTTACTGATATCATATTTTTACTAGACTGCCAAGGCAAGATTGACATAATTTTTTCCATTCTGCTCTCTTTTTGGAAAATGTTGACCTATTCTTAAATTTGCTTAAATTTCAACAATTTCATGAGAAAAAAAAACACTCGTTTCCAAACACAAATTTTGTGAAGTGAATCCTCGCCCTCCAAACTGTCTCATTTGTCTTGAACTCCAGCCAATCTTAGCCATACAACTGAAATCGTAGCATTACTCTCTCTTCAATTTGATCCCGCATATCTAGAATTACTATTTATTTCTTCCAGTTGTAGCTCACATTTTTAATGCCGGAAGCACTATGTTAACAATATTGTTAAATCCTACCTAGGTATCGGTTCTACAGAGATACCCAACGGTGACTAGTTTGAAGCACCTTCTCCGTATTCGTGTGTTGACGGCTCTTCCAGACTCTCGTAATCCGCTCAACAAAGTAATAATGTTCAGACTTATCTACAGACAACTAACTCACCTAAGTAAGACATCTATTGACATTTTTTTATGATTGGCACGCGCTAAGAGAATTTTGAGTACTCCTAAAATGTCTGAACAAAGCGCGGCTGAAGAAAAGTTAGGGAGGAAAGAAAGAGGGATGCCGATGTATCATGCAAAATTCAATTACAAATATGGGCTGAGTGATTCGATTTTACTATAACGACAGCAGACTGCTTAGTTTTGGAAGCATTAGATTCCACTCTACACCTGAGTCGAGGAATGAATACGAAAATAGTTCTGTCATCAGCAAAGGAATATATTCAGTTTGAAGTACCAGTCAGGATTATTGATGAAAAATTAAAATGATGAAAATTAAAAAGAGTATCGGAGATAGAGTGGAACCCTGAGACACACCAGAATTTATTATATGAATATTAGACTTGTAGTGTAGGGTTGATCGTGTCGTGTGTCCACGTACCATACTAGGTGGTGAAAAGTGACCTCCTTGGGAATGAAAAAAAATTATTTTTTAAATGTTCTTTTATTTTATTCAATATAGTCCCCTTTTAGCTTGATACACTTATTCCAGCGATTTTCCAACTTCTTGATCCCGTCCGAAAAGTAGTTTTCCGGAAGGTCTGGTCCTCGCGTGAGCCGAATTTTTTTTATTGATGAGCCATCTTTTGAGGTTTGGGAAGAGATAATAGTCCGAGGGAGCCAAATCGGGCGAATACAGTGAATGCGACAGCAATTGGAGCCGTAAGACATTGATTTTAGCCGTGGTTGCGATGCTCTTATGCCCCGGCGCATTGTCTTGCAAAAACAAAATTTTTTTTCGCTTTATGTGAGGCCGTTTTGCAGCGATTTCGGCCTTCAATCGCTCCAATAATGCACAGTAATTCTCGCTGTTGATGGTTTTCCTTTTTCGAGGTAGTTCACGAAGAGTATGTCATGACAATCCCAGAAAACCGACGCCATAACCTTTCCGACCCATTAAGCCTCTCTCGGCCGCTTCGGAGTACTCGTGCCGGCTTCAGTCCATTGCCGGGCACTCATTCTATTCTCTGATGTGTTATAGTGGATCCAGGTTTCATCAACAGTTACCAATCGACGCCAAAAGTCCGCCCGATTTCGCATCAGCAAGTCCAAACACTCTTTCGAAGTGCTTTCGCGTTCGTGTTTTTGGTCAGGAGTGAGCATGCGCGGCACCCAGTGGCAAGATAACTTTTTCATATGCAGAATATTGCCCAAAATATCACGTGTGCGCCCAGTACTAATCTTTGTGGTATCTGCTAGCTCGTGCACCTTCACTTTCCGGTCAGTCAACACCATTTCATGTATTTTTTTGACATTGTCCTCTGTAACCGCATCGGAGGGCCTGCCGCTGCGGACTTGATCGGTAGTGTAGTTGCGGCCACCAAGAAACTCTCGAAACCAATATTTGACGATGTAATCTGACGGAGCATTAGGCCCATAATATTTATCCAACTTTTCTTTTGTTTCCTTCGCCGTTTGGCCTCTCAAAAAATAATGTTTTATGAGAGAAGAAAAATCGTTTTTGTCCATACGCAACATGATACCAAGCACGTCAGACACAATCACCTGTCAAAACAAAACTAAAGATAGTATCGCACTGAAATTTGGCATGTCTGCCTAAATTTTAACGGACTTCAAGGCACCATAGCCTGTTTTTCAGTAGCAGCGCATTGTGGCGGTCAAGGAGGTTGCTTTTCACCCCACCCCAGTGTGTTCAATACAGACAAAACTTTAAACAATGCTATCGACGCCGAATGGACACAACGTTGACTCTTTTCCCGGCTTTGAGTCATGTAGCATTTATTTGATACGAAATTTATGAGTAAAACGACGAATAGCAATCTCAATTTATCGATCATGAGGGCAAACAAAATTAAGTAATCATCTTTAAGTAACCTGAATTGAAGACCGATTTCAAAATAAAGAAACGTTCTTCTATTTTAAGCTTTTTCGTTGTGGGTTGCCAAACAATATTGGACTCAAAAAATTTTCCTTAACATAATATAATATCATATATTTGAGAATGATTTACTCGTAAACATACGAGTTAATGTCACTCCCAAATTCTAAAAGTACAACATTATGGTCTTCTATGCATATCTTAGATGTTTTATTAATTACTTAAGTTATAGATACGAGTATCCTTTAAGGATTTTCTAGAAATCAAAAAGTTCTTCCCCATCCATTTATCACCCACCCAATACATTGTTTTGATTAATGATTTTTATGTCTCAGAAACTTTTCAATTAAACTCTTAAGGATACATCACACAATAGGTGGTAATAAAACTGAAATATCCTTCAAGTAGCAACATTAATTATGCAACCAAGTTGATGATTTTTTTTTTTTTTATTATTTTTGCATACTTCAGCAGCAGATCCTGTGTCAGCGTCTATTAGCTCCTTGTCACAGTCTCAATTCGGCACTTTACTGAGACAATAACCATAAAACTTTGCATATCTGGTACATTTTTCTTTGATTTGATCCTTGAATGGTACTTACGGTAAGTTCTTGTGAAATATGGCAGAAAATCTATATTTGAATGGAATTTCCTGTGTGAAACGTAAAATTCAAGTGGCAATCAGAACACAGGAGAGTGGATACGATTTTGCTTCTTCTTATGACAGTATCTATTCAAGCAAAGTCAGCATTTAAATAATTGAACAAATTTCTATTTTATTGCGCATGGAGAGTATTTTAGAAAATCACTCTTCTTCTACATATTGTACTAAAAATAGAAGGTTATGCTGGTGTGTATAAGTGAAAGATGTGCTGTATAGCATTTTCTGAGAGCAGCCAGAAGAATTTTGGTTTCTTGAAGACAACGGTTTAATTTGTGTCTTGTGTCTAAATGAAGGTTTCATTTTTCCGTAGACGACATCTCGAAGCTCAATATATTAGTAGTTCTCGGATAAATATAGTATACCACAATTAATGTTGTATAAATGTATGTAGTCCTTATGATTTGTGATGATGAAGCTAGCAGAGTTCTTCGTATTTTTATTCAAAATGTTCCCAATGATTCTGGTTCGTAATTTAGACGACGAAATTTTCTCTGTAGACCCCTCTTATAATATGTTGTAATTCATCAAGAATGAGGAAGTCAATCTCCGAAATCATTCGTTGAATTAAAGTGATAAATCATGAAAAGAACTTGTGGTTAATGAGACGTGCTGATATTCGCTTTATAGTAAGTTATTAAATTTCAGTGCATTGTGTCTACTTACTTTACTTTACTTTAGGTGGCGCTACAGTCCGGGGTGGACCTGGGCCTCAGTCAACAAGCTTCTCCAGCCAGCTCGATCCCTGGCTAGCTGTCTCCAGTTTCGCACGCTAAGTTGGCTGAGGTCCTCTTCCACTTGCGTACGCCACCTGAGTCTTGGCCTTCCTCTACTGCGCTGTCCCTCGGGGGCGGATTCGAAGACTTTTCGGACCGGAGCATTGGTGTCCATGCGCTCTACATGACCCAGCCATCTCAGTCTTTGGATCTTCACTCTTCTGGCTAGGTCCATGTCGCTGTACAGTCCATACAGTTCGTCGTTGTATCTCCTCCTCCACTCACCGTCAATGCAGACGGGACCGAAGATCGCCCGAAGAATTTTTCTCTCGAAGCAACCAAGAACACCCTCATCCATTTTTGATAATGTCCATGCCTCTGCGCCATAGAGCAGGACCGGGATTATTAAAGTCTTATAAAGGGTGACTTTTGTTGTCCGAGAGAGGGCTTTGCTACTAATTTGCCTTCTTAACCCAAAGAAACATCGGTTGGCAGGAGTTATCCTTCGCTTGATCTCAGCGCTGGTGTAGTTGTCTGTATTTATAGCGGAGCCTAGGTAGACAAAGTCCTTAACTACCTCAAAGTTATATCTGTCGAGGGTGACGTTCTGTCCGAGACGTCGGTGTTGGTTGTCCTTTTTCTTGATAGCATATACTTGGTCTAGCCTTCATTGACCGCTAAACCCATTTTCGCCGCTTCCGTCTCAATACTCGCGAAAGCGCCACTGACATCACGCTGCTTTCTCCCGATTATGTCAATATCGTCGGCGTATGCGAGTAGTTGGACAGACTTTTGAAAGATAGTGCCTCTTGTGTTTGCTCGTGAGTTTCGCACTATTCTTTCAAGTACGATGTTGAAAAAATCGCATGACAGCGCATCGCCTTGTCTAAATCCTTTCTGGACATCAAAGGTCTCGCTGAGATCTTTACCGTCCTTGATGGAGCAGCGTGTATTCTCCATCGTTATCCTGCAAAGACGGACGAGTTTGGCAGGGATGCCAAAACTAGACATTGCTCTATATAGCCCGTCTCTATAGATGCTTTCATACTCGGCCTTAAAATCGATGAATAGGTGGTGGGTATCGATCTGAAGCTTATGGGTCTTCTCCAAGATCTGCCGTAGTGTGAGTATCTGGTCGATGGTGGACTTTCCTGGCCTGAAGCCACACTGATATGGACCTATCAGGTTGTTGACAAACGGCTTCAGGCGTTCACACAATACGGCGGATAAGATCTTATATGCGATGTTAAGGAGACTGAAGCCTCTGTAGTTGGCACAGTTCAGAAGGTCTCCTTTCTTGAGAATTGGACAAACAATGCTGAGGTTCCATTCATCGGGCATACTTTCGTCCGACCATATTTTACAGATGAGTTGGTGTATGCTCCTTACCAAGTCATCGCCTGCCGCTTTGAAGAGCTCGGCAGTCAGGCCATCCGCTCCAGCAGCTTTGTTGGACTTAAGCTTCGATATGGCTATCTTCACTTCATCCAGGTCGGGTGGACGGAATTGTTGGTCATCATCGTCCAGGTTGAAAGGTTGATTCTGCCTGACAGCGGTATTTGGTCCGTCACAGCCGTTATACAGTCTGCAGAAATGATCTTTCCAAATCCTCGGCATCGACTGCGATTCTACTACGATGTTCCCTTGTTCATCTCTACAGGATTCGGTTCGGGGTTTGTTTCCGCGGCATGTTATTTCTACCTTTTGGTAAAACTTCCGAACCTCATTCCTGGAGTAGCATCTCTCAATTTCCTCGATCGCGCGCTTCTCATGCTCTTTCTTCTTCCTCCTGAGAAGCCGGTGCTCGTCTCTCCTCTTCCGCTCATAGAGCTCATGAGCAGCTCTGGTCTTTCTAAGCAGCGCCGCGTTATATGCATCTTGCTT
Source organism: Volucella inflata (assembly GCA_928272305.1). Classification (NCBI taxonomy): domain Eukaryota; kingdom Metazoa; phylum Arthropoda; class Insecta; order Diptera; family Syrphidae; genus Volucella; species Volucella inflata. The sequence continues at coordinate 72,590,142 of OV743719.1, forward strand.
AGCTGCATGTGCTTGCCGGCATTCATCATCGAACCAGGGGTTTCGTTGTGGTGAACGAGTGAAACCCAGCACATCAGAAGCGGCATCTCTGATGGCGTTTTGGCAGTTTTTCCAGTGGTCTTCCATGCTTGATGCTGGCGGCATTGGACCTCTTAAGAGATTAAGAGACAGTCAATCGAAAAAGGACTTGGCGATCTCTTGCGATTGTAGCCGTCTGACGTCGAATTTTCTCACAGCATTAGTTTGTCTTGGCGTAGTTTGGGATATCCGCAACCGTACCTTGGCAACAACAAGGTAATGGTCCGAGTCGATGTTGGCTCCTCGGAACGTACGGACATCCATAATGCTGGAGGAGTGTCTTGCGTCGATCGCAATGTGATCAATTTGGTTTACGGTTGATTGATCTGGAGTTCTCCAAGTCCCCTTGTGTATGTCGAGATGTGGGAACCGCGTGCCAGCCATGACAATGTTTCGCCCCGCCGCAAAGTCGATTAGCCTGAATCCGTTATCGGAGGTGGTGTTGTGCAGGCTATATTTTCCGATTGTTCCACCAAAGATACCTTCTCTTCCTAGCTTTGCATTAAAATCACAGAGGACAATTTTAATGTCATAGCTAGGACATTGCTCGTAGGTCTTGTTGAGGAGCTCGTAGAAGGCATCCTTAGTGTCGTCATCTTTCTCCTCTGTGGGGGCATGCGCGCATATAAGGCTTATGTTGGCGAATTTAGCCTTGATGCGGATTGCTACGAGGCGCTCGCTCACATGCCGGAAGCTGAGGACTTCTCGTCTTAGTCTGCCTCCGACAACAAATCCGCATCCAGACAAGCGCTGCTTTTGCCGTCGATAGCAATTGCCGTAGTAGATGTCGCAGTTTTTCATCTTCTTTTTGTCCGGCCCATCCCATCGCATTTCTTGGATGGCGGTTATGTCTGCTTTGCAGCAATCTAGGGCCTCCGCTAGTTGCTCGGCTGCACTTGGTCTATTAAGGGATCTAACATTCCACGTGCATATCCGAAGCTCATTGTCCTTAAATCGTTTGCGTGGGTTGTCAACAGTAGATCCGTCCATATCCGAGGCTTGTTGATGCTTCGTAACTTCTTGTTTTTTTTAAATGGCCGGGCAGTTACCCCGGCGGCACAACCCCCAACCTGGAGGACCAGTCCACTTTGAGAGCCCCTAGGACGAGGGGTCGGTTACACCGAAGCCAGTAACCCGTTCCGGGATGTGAGCGATGCCGTTGGCCCTTATGGGGCTCGTCCGCCACCATCTCTTTTCCAGGACCCTGACTAAGTCCTGGAAATCCTTTCCGGCCTGAGCTCCAAATATGTCGGAGTAGCCCGGATAAGGTCTTGTTTTGTTTTTCCGACACTAATCCTGGTTAATGGCGCAGGAAACTCGCCATTTGCCCCCTTCACTTCGCAACCTCTAGTGAGATTCCCAGATGGCGCCACGGGGAGGCGTGAAGTAGGACTTATTAGCAGAGCTGCAAGATGTTTAAAGTAGAAACTGTTTTAACGACAAAAGTTCAACGATTTTCACTTTTCTCAATAACAAGGGCTATTATGAACAACTGATACAAACAAACGATCTATTAGGTTGTTCTAAAAGTTTTGCGGTGTTTTTAGGGTTACAGTTACATAAAACCTTATATTCAATGCATCAGATATTGTCCATCATAGTCTACTATTTTCTTCCAACATTTTGAGAGAGATAAAATGCCTTCTTTGTAAAATTCAGCAGATTTATGGGTTAACAATTTTTCCAGGTACTTTTTGATCTTGTCTTCGGAAATAAATGGCCTTTAGCCAGAACAGATGCTAGTCAAAAGGCGCAGCGTCTAGAGAGGACGATAGTTACTGCATAACTTCCCAGCCAAATGTGAGGACAAGCTCCCACCCATTTTTCGTTTCCCGCAACCAGTCTTTTAAGAAAAACCTCAAGCCTCAAAAGCCTCAAAATATGCCGAAAATCTGCTCTCCTATCCTAAATTAAAAAAAATATATATATAAAGCATTTAAAACACGTCCGATTAAAACAAGTTCTCGTAACAATGTAAAGGATTACCCTCTCTATTGGAATAAATAATAAAGATTGCATAAGGGTATACACAGAGGTTTTCTGAAGTGATTAACGCTAGTTCTAAGAAAAAAACCACAGAGATTATTGAACAACAAAATAGTAGTTCTGTACAGGCTCTTTTTTATTGTTAGAAATAGGTACATGAGCAGGTTCATCTCAATATACTGAGAACCTTACGAATTCAGATAGACTTTGCAAAATTCAAAGCAAAGAAAACTCCAGACAGTCTTTCATTTAACGATCGAGGAACTTGAGCAGACCTAAATGAAGAATCTCTAGATATTCTGATGAATATCTGGTTGTGCATCGTACACAACCCATTGTTAAATCGGCCATCTACTAAAAATATCTAAGCAAAACATCTCCACTGACTTAGACTAGACTCAGTACGCATACCTAAAGGCAGGCAGGTAGAGTGCTCAATAAAATGAAATTTAGCCCAATAGTACATATTTACACTCAAGAGCAAGTCCAAGAAGATTCGACCGATAACAGCACTTCTTATCCGATTTCCAAGCCTAATATAGAATATGAGAATCTACAGCGACGATTTGTACAAAGGCATGCTTAGTTTTGCCATTACTGCTGAACTCAGTTTTTTTGGCTTTGTTTCTTGTTGACGGCCGCCTTTTATTTTTTTGGAAATTTTCTGCAAAACTCTCCCAGTCTGGTAGTTTGCCTGACGCTATGATCAACATATGCAATAGGTTTTAGATATTCCATCTGGATTTGAGCATATTAGAAAGTAAAAGAAGAAGATGTGCTCGTACAAATTTGTTCGGAGAAATTCCAACCCATCTGTCTGGCTATGTTTTTCTTTCGGAAGACCTGGTTGTGAAAATGAAAGTAACAGAATGGACAAACCCGCAAATTCCTCTCATAAATAGGATTCTCCAAGGAGTTAAGGAGTAAGAAGAAGAAGTGGACTAATGGAAATAGTCGCCAATGAAGTAAAGACCTTAGTCATAAAGCACCTTGAATTGGAAATATGACCACGAAATGGTTTACAGTTGCCAAATTCGTTGTTGACCATTGCTATAAAATGTATCATTGTAGTCAGCATCCTTCTCGCACTTTCTAGGATTTAGTAGAATATCCACTGATTTTCCTAGTTTGCTTTCTGACAGCTCTGCACATAGCGCTAACAATGACCGTCAATCGGAGCTCTTTCGATAACTCTGATCTTAAGGCTCCTCTTTCGCTACCTAGAGCAAAAGTTTGTACATGAATAGCAATTTTTATTAGTAAATGGCCCTGCATGTTATACGAGTACCATGATATTGCAAAGTATACAGTTGTGGAAATAGGAGTTATATGGAAATTTTTTCTGGACATACTCGTAGCTGGCGCAGAAAAAATTTTTCTTTTAAGTGTTCTTTGGGTGAAATTGAGTGCCGAAAGAGAAAAATGTTTTTGTGTCTGCGTTTTCATGAACACGATGTCAGAACAGCTCAGGAAGTTCTTTAACTGTCGCTCAGTATAGCATCTATTACAATACTAAGGAACCCTATTTGAAACATGTAGGAGCAAAGTGGAGCTTCCAGTCTTCATAAAGGTTTAAAGCACATTGTTTGGGATTTGTATATAATGATTTAAAAATTGTCAATGACACAGAACTTTACAAAACTTTAAAGGATTATTACTAGCTCGAATAATGTTACTGTAGATAGACTACTCGTAGTTGTCATATTTCCCGAGTTTTTTTGATTCAAATTATGCCGGTAGAACCCCTGGGAACAAGAGATAACTAGGAAAATACAACCCATACATTTCCGGTCCTTGGAACACGTCGTGCAACGAATAAGCGCTTTGTTCTTGGTGATGACACGACTGAAGACGGCAATTTTCTAAATTTCAGTAATAGAAATAGGATAATCGAAAGTAGTATCCAATAAAATCTTCTGGTGTAAAAGATTGGGATTATGACATAAATCCCATCAAGACACGATTGAGTTGCACACGTTAATGATTTTAATTCCTCTAAATTCAAAGCAAAATCGCCCAAATACGATGACAAATACTATTATTGTCTCGAACTGTCTTGTTGACTTCTTGAAAGTACTTCAACAGATCGTCATTATTTATTCAAACTCAAAAAAGGTTTTCCATTTAGCATGCACTGTAACAGAAATAGTTGTTCGAAGAATAAATTAAACTAAGAGAAGACGACGGGTCAAAGGCTTTGTAAGAATTCTTCTTTTTTATTTTATTTATTTCAAAAGTGATTTGTTTGAAATTGACTGCTGATTTCAGAATCTTTTTAAGATTTTGAATTGTTCTCTTGTTCAAACAAATCCGCTTCCTGTTTTCGCATTCGTTGTAATGTAATTACGTCAGAACAAACGACAAATGTTTCCTGTTGATATTCTGTCCTATTTTCTTCCATTTTCAATATTGATCTGCATTTCCTCAATGCACTACAAAAGTCAACAAAGCGAAAGCTCCTTAACAATTGGTCAAAGGAAAGGTAAACAAATGGATGTGCTCTGGAAAATCTTTCAATCTTCTGCAAAAATTTGTTTGAAGTACGAATACTTTTGTTGTTTTGCAGACACTTCTTTTGCTTTAGGAGTTGCACCAAGTAAAAGTCTTACAAAAAACAAAAAAACAATTGTCATTGATTTTATTCTTACATATAGTAATGCTCAACAACTTTGGAACTGGCCACAGCTACCGGCTAAATTTATAACATTTATTGAAATAAAAATTGCTATGCATATGACCCAAATCTCTGTGAAAAATTCTGTGGAGTATCGTTGGGATGCTCTAAATAATATTCCCAATTGTATCTGAACGATTTATACAATCCTGTTCAACGAAATAAGTAAAATATTCCACTAGCTCAGATTTTTGAACCAATTTAACAATTCCTGGCCATGAAAGAAGGTCGAGAGAAAGAGCTTTACACCTTTTAAACAGCCCATTTTCCATATTTTAGTAATGATTTTTACAGCTAAGCAAACTGTTCAAAATGAGGTATTTTGAACGTCATCGGTATCAGTTTGTTCTCAAAATTAAAAAATTAATTTTTGGAAGATTTCAATGCGACAGTTTTATGTCAAAAAGAATACATTCACTAAAATCTCAGAAGCGCTATATAATAGGATACATACTATTCCCAATCTTAATTTAAGAAAATCCCGGCAACTAAATCCTGTAAATGTGCGGTCATCTAATTCGTGGTCCGGATTTGATATCGCTGTTTCAATAACACATATCAAACCGAACTGTCATCTGAGTCATTTTATGTTTAGTTTAAGGTTTGCCATTTTATAAAATGGATCGTTTAACAGTCGCTGAATGTGCTAAAATTGTAAAACTTACTTCAAAAATAGTGATTCTTAAGTAGATACGTTTCACGCATTAGGGCCAGGTTATTGTTGATATAATCGTCCATCTATAGCAAAACTATAAAAATAAATATCGAAAAGACTGGCTCTGTTGCAGATGTCTTTAGGCCTGTCCATCATGAAAGTGTTGAAGAAGATCCAAATTTATTGATCTTACGGTTAAATTATAAATATCTTATAAAGTTAAATTAATGACTGAATAATGAATCACGGAATTCGTAGAACATACGCCGATTAGTAGCTTCAACATCAGGGTTTGGATGACCAATTTCCACAGAACATTTTCTTTACCCCTGAGGCTCATTATTCACTCAATGGATACGTTAACTAACAAAATTGTCATTGTCACATATAGGGAAATGAAAGTCTACATGTTGCTGTCGAAAGACCGTTGCATCCACAAAAGTCATTGTATAGTGTGCGATATGGAGTCTGGTGGTGTTAATGGTCAATGGTTAAATTTTTCTTCGAAAATGAGAAAGGTGTAACTGTCATTTCTTATCATTATAGCCAAACGTTTTTTGGGCTAAATTTTTGACGGATTTTATTATATACGACAATGTCAAAAACATCTGATCGTTTTTGTAAATGTCGGGAATTCTGCGAAGCAAAACGGCCCATTTCGGTTTTCGTTTCTGAAAAGTGCTTCCCTGATGCTCGCCTGCCAAGGCTATAGGCGATCTCTTTTCCCGCGATCCCCTTGCAACGTAAACTCAGATAAGACTTTGAATTCAGTCATACAACGAAGAAGCTTAAAGATGATGAAAAGGTTCTTAATAGAGTTCTTTGCCACTTCAGTTGCGAACTTATACGTTTAGAAGACAAACGCCTCTTTCTTATTGGATTTTTTTTTTTTAAAGAAAATTAATTCTTTGATTAGAACTGCAATTTCAATTAGGTGAGCACAAGGAATGGCATGCCAAAGGTTCCTGAGGTCAAAAACAACTGTTTTATAATGCTGTCAACGTTCTAGCCCATAATGAGTCATTTACTCCTTCGACTAAGCTAACAGAATGTATTTAGGACATCATGCCAAAATTGTACACGTTAAGACAAATTTTGAAAGAAAAACATTTACCCAACAAACTCCAAACAGAGATGGACCTAATCCGTTGATCTTCTTTACGACGTTGGAAGCCTAAGCTTAAATTTCCAAAGGAAATACTATCCAAAGTAGTTCTAGAGAAGAGTGAAGAAAATGTGAAAATTGGTATGTCAACATAAGAATGCGGTAAGCAGTCCTGAATTGTTCTTACTCAAAAGCCACTTGTAGTTAAAATTCCGTTAAATACAATCACACTACTGAATGTATCGACAGAAACAGTTGACGGTAGGCAATAGCTTGTTTGGATAAATGGATATAAATGATAAAGGTGTGCTTGCCTTCGTCACGCATATACTCGCACACGGCAAAGTTAGAGTTTGAGGGCAAATATTGCAATGAAGCAGCATGAGTAGTAGTATTTGATATAATGACAAGACAAGTCCATGGTTCATGTAAAAGATTAGCGTTTCAAAAGCTCACTGACAGTGACACGCTCTTGATCAATAGCAATGTAGTTGCAGTACAATTACTAGGTCTCATTACTGATGTTAAAATGTCATTCTGTTCTATGATGTAGTAGATGACCACAAAAATTTTACCCATACCGCGTATCATAGATGAAAAATTCAAGTTAACCATAATGGAACGGTGAACACCAGTCTGCATAAGTTCGCTAAAGGCAATTAATATCATAGCAGTGGCCTTTATTGTCAAACAAAGCGATACATTTAAATTGGATTACCCAAAGCATTACCAATACGACAGAAATCTTCACCGCCAACTGGCAACCGACTTAATCGGGTTCTACGAGTACATTCAAATCTATATCCTTTAAGTCCGAAGGGAATTGGCCATTTAATCGGTTTCGATACTTTTCAATGGACACGATCAATACTGCTACCAATGCTCAATATACGGCCAGTTAGCTTTTGGTGGCTAAACCTAAGATTTTTTTTATAAAAAATTGGAGAGACACTTGGGCCGTTTATCTTCGATAAGACATGCAATTTCTGACAGCTGAAAAAGCAACTATGTATGCGCCTTAGGAGGAGGTCAAATTTGCGGTATAGGGTGGCATTTTTCCAAAGCCGTAGTGAAAAATTTCACCTCTGCGCTCTACTATTTTTTAAAGATGGTTGCCGGAAGTTCACTCTGCTCGCACGGTTACAGTGTTCTCTTAAATCAAATCTTGGGATTCTATTCTATCTATCTATTCTAAAAGATGATGAAAACACCACAGACTTGCAGGCTTTTACTAGCATAAGTCTGTAAGTACACAATTTTGGTAATATTTGTCCATTTCTGACTTTGTTGGCTAAACAATTTCGAACTTACCTTTTTGTGAAAATGAAAATTAATTTTTTCAACAATCTTCTACAATATTAAAAATCAAACGCAATCCTTTTTCGTAAAATATAATGATTTCCTTATATTTAATTGGAATTTTACAATTTCCTTATTATTATCGTTACATAACATTTTCGCATTCGTCGTACACATGTTTCTCATTATACATACAAGTTATATATATGTATATAGTCTCCCTATAACAATAGATATACTCGTACCTTACTTAAAATTAATTTCTCTATTTTTTAATTTTTTTAAAAAAAAGTCTTCAATTTACATTATTTGAATACATATTTACTCTATATAAATTTTATTTTTCTTTTCATCTATGTATATATATTTTTTTCGATTATTTTTCTGCATTATACATACTTTTTGTTTTTTTACGTTTTATTGTTAATTTATTTATTTTTAACACATTTCGTTTGATGTAGTCGCATCTGATTTTGGTTTATAATCATTCCTGAATTGATTACAGTGGATACATATTTATTTTTATTTCTTTTGTTTGCTTAATTAAACTGTTTTTTCTTATCTACTTATCATGTTAATTATATTCACAATAATATAAGTCTCAGAGTTGGTAGTAAGAATGTGATATTGATGGTGACGGCCGAAGGCAACATCAGCAACAGATTCCGTGGAAGGATAGGGATTTGTGTGATTAAGCGTTGGTCCATCCTTTTTTCTACTTTTAAATCACGAGTTTATATTAAGAACTGAGATATTGTGGTATGAAATTTATTTATTTTTTAAAGGAGAGACTTGATCCATTATTACTGAAATCGATACCCAGTTTCCTTTGGAATCAAAAAGGGTTTAAATGTGGATATCTTGGGCTTATATGTAAATAGGCTTAGTGCAATCTTTGGAAGCAGTTACATTAATCAAACTAAAGATGTGGCCGAGTTCAACTTACTAAAGGCTTAAAAAACATGTAAATCTGACACACTTTTACTCTGCTAAGGTATTGTATCGGCTACAAGAAATGATGAGAGATGCGGGTACCACATACGGTTTTTCTTCAAATCATTTTCTAGACTATGGATGGACTTAGTTATACTCAGAGATGGTCATACTTCCTCTATCAGAAATGCAAGCAGGAAATGCACTAAATGTTTATGTTTGAAGTTCTTAAGCCAAATAATGGTAGATATGAAATTGTCTAATATTAAGGCCATGCAATCCTGAATCGTTCACATTTTCCTAAGTACCTTCACTCAACACGAATAGACCTCTATTTTTAACAGTGCGTTAAGCTTGCACCGCACGGTTTTTTTTATTAAGGGGTTACACCACGCTGGCGCTAGAAACTGGCCTAAAGAAAAAAAATTTTTTCGACACTATCTTTGTTTACAAATTTTTTTTTTTGTAATGGCTTAGTACATTATTTTGTTGGCTAAAAATTAATGGGAAAAAAATTCAAAAAAAAAATGGCGACGCGGGGATATCCCGTGGGACCTCTCTGTTAGAATCTTCGCGGACGGTGTAACTTCCTGGATGGCAGAAACAATTATTTTTTTGTTTAGAATTGTAATAGCTATAAAGTAGCATAGGAAAATTTTTTTTGCATGTTTTTTTGAGGAAACTACGAACGTTGGAAAAAAATTTCAATTTTTTCCTTGAATTTCGAGTTAAAGATTTTTTTTTTGAAAATGAAGGAGACATCACAATGCAAAACCCCTATGCTCCTAGATAGATAATAGAATGAAGAAGGTATAGCAATAAAAACGATCAAAATCGGTCGAGTAGATCTCATGATATACGAGGGCGGGTCAATAAGTCCGTGACTTTTTGAATTTCTGACCTCTTTACTGAAACAGCAACACTGCTCCTGTCAACAGGCATCTGTCAGTTGACTCCTGTCAAAATTTAAACTTGCTGCGTCAGTTAGTTTGTGTTTGACAGCTATTTTTATCAGACTACTCACTAATTTGAGGAGAAAATGGAAAATGTGAATTTCGTGTGCTTATTAAGCATTATTTCTTGCGAAAAAAAAACCATTACCGAGACCAAGGCTAAGCTTGATAAATACTATGGGGACTCTGCACCATCGATTTCAATGGTAAAAAAATTATTTTTTTATCAAAAAATCTGTGTTTAATCCAAAAGTCACGGACTTATTGACCCGCCCTCGTATAAATGCAATATTGGCATGCTTGATAGCGCAAAATATTCTCAAAAGTATGTAGAACAAATCTAAGTGAAAAAAAATTTCGATTTTTTGAAAATCTGAGAGTGGTGCAACCCTTTAAAGGAGTTATAGAGTTCATTAGTCAAAACCAAATTGAATAAGTGTTTTTCTCAGTCTTAGAGAATTCAGAATCGTTGATAATTTGAATGCAAAATTGGCCAAAATTGTTGCCCCTTTGCTACCGAAGTAGATTGTAAATAAAAAACCTTCCACCATCGAAGCTTCATAATAAAAATTAAAGTCACTCAGCTAGATACATATTTCATAGTAATTAAAGAACAGCAAACATGGAATTAGATAGAGTGCTTTGCACCTACATAATAATGTGTAAGTCCATTTTAGAGCTACATCAACCTATCCGCAGTTGTTCAAAAATGCATTCGCCTAATGTAAATGTATATTTTGAAGATGGACTACGAGAAGGAGGAACAGAATAATATATACCTATACAAAGCTGACCACTCATCTAAAGATCATTGATTGAGAGAAAATGCAGAAAAAAGTGTTAAGACACATATTAGCTGCGCGTCAACGACCTGCTAACCTGGTGGCAGTGGATTGTTAGTTCCATACTAAAAAAATGAAATTTCACATGATAATTCGATGGCACTACTTTATAGAGGAGACCTAGAATGATAAGTCCAACCGACTGAAAAAAACGCAAAAAAATGTACAACTTTTCAGCGGACATGATGATATTAAAAACTCTTCTCAAAGATTGAACATATCGCATCAAAATCTCTTTACTTTAAATTTTGTATTGCCTTATTGCAGTAACTTTTGGTTCGTTTATACATAAATCAATCTCAACCGTGGCGGAGAGGCGAATCTGATGGCCTACAATTTTCGATTGGGAGATCGAAAGTAGTTCATTGTGGGTATCGTGAGAAGATCGGACATCATAGCTGAACCCATCAGATAAAAACATATTTACTCAGTATAATTGCCTGGTTTCAGTAAAATCGGTTTTTAAGCATTTTAGTATTACGACGGCGGACGTTTCACCGGCCCTTAATTATTTCATATGAGTATCTGTACAGAACCTACAAAACAAAACATGTTTGAATTTGAATTGTGTTTTCAATATTGAATTGCATCTTTGGCGGATAAGTCGGAAAATATTGCCTCCACAACATCACTAATGCTCTCCGGCAGTTAAATTTTGCAACAACTCGCAAAACGGCGAAAAGAAACTTAAAATGGTAATTTTTTAGAGGCCATTGTAAGAGATAGATTTCTGAGTATTTATGTTAGATGCTCTTCACTACACATTCACCATCTTAAAAACTATGAAGCAAGAGCACATCTCCAAAAGCATGTAAGGACTGAAAAAATAACTTTGAGATCCCCAGACCAGATAGAGACCAGAATGAATCTGGAGTCAAAAAAGGAAGCATTCAAAAGCTTAAAAGGAGTGGGCGACTGCAGCTCAAAAGATAGAGCTATCTCCATGCGGACGGAAGACCTAGGCTAGTAAAACGTTCTTTTTCAAGCATATCAAATGCCCTGGCACCAAAATGTATTAAATATAGAAGCAGTTATCTATCAAGAAAGGAGACTCTCTGAACTGCGCCAACTACAGAGGCATCAGTCTCCTTAACATCGCATATAAGATCTTATCCGCCGTATTGTGTGAACGCCTGAAGCCGTTCGTCAACAACCTGATAGGTCCATATCAGTGTGGCTTCAGGCCAGGAAGGTCCACCATCGACCAGATATTCACACTACGGCAGATCTTGGAGAAGACCCATGAGCTTCAGATCGATACCCACCACCTATTCATGGATTTTAAGGCCGCGTATGACAGCATCTATAGAGACGAGCTATATAGAGCAATGTCTAGTTTTGGCATCCCTGTCAAACTCGTCCGCCTGTGCAGGATGACGATGGAGAATGCACGCTGCTCCATCAAGGACGGTAAAGATCTCACCGAGACCTTTGATGTCCAGAAAGGATTTAGACAAGGCGATGCGCTGTCATGCGATTTTTTCAACATCGTACTTGAAAGAATATTGCAAAACTCACGAGCAAACACAAGAGGCACTATCTTTCAAAAGTCCGTCCAACCACTCGCATACGCCAACGATATTGACATAATCGGGAGAAAGCAGCGTGATGTCAGTGGCGCTTTCGCGAGTATTGAGACGGAAGCGGCGAAAATGGGTTTAGCGGTCAATGAGGGCAAGACCAAGTATATGCTATCAAGAAAAAGGACAACCAACACCGACATCTCGGGCAAAACGTCACCCTTGACAGATATAACTTTGAGGTAGTAAAGGACTTTGTCTACCTAGGCTCCGCTATAAATACAGAAAACAACACCAGCGCTGAGATCAAGCGAAGAATAACTCTTGCCAACCGCTGTCTCTTTGGGTTAAGAAGGCAATTGAGTAGCAAAGCCCTCTCTCGGACAACAAAAGTCACCCCTTATAAGACTTTAATAATCCCGGTCCTGCTCTATGGCGCAGAGGCATGGACATTATCAAAAATGGATGATGGTGTTCTTGGTTGCTTCGAGAGAAAAATTCTTTGGGCGATCTTCGGTCCCGTCTGCATTGACGGTGTGTGGGGGAGGAGATACAACGACGAATTGTATGGACTGTACAGCGACATGGACCTAGCCAGAAGAGTGAAGATCCAAAGACTGAGATGGCTGGGTCATGTAGAGCGCATGGACACCAATGCTCCGGTCCGAAAAGTCTTCGAATCCGCTCCCGAGGGACAGCGCAGTAGAGGAAGGCCAAGACTCACCCCGGACTGTAGCGCCACCTAAAGTAAGTAAGTAAGTTATCTAAATTCCAGGCCTAGTGGAGAGGCTGGTTAGTTGGGCCTTAGGATCACCCTAAAATGTAAGTACGAAAAGACAGAAGGAATATAACCTAGCAAACTGTTAACAAAGATGGGAATAGTTTTTTCTTGCTGTAAAAGCAAGAAAGATACTACCTACTCGTACGATCCTGGATAAAATACACAAAGAGCGATTTTTTTTTATCATTTTCATATTTTGATCCTCCGATTTTGAACGATACTTGGATAATATTCTCATTGCATCGCTCTTTACCCTAAAATTTTGTTAATAAAATCTACCATATGCCAAACAAATTATCACAACAATATTCGGATGTCGTCAATCATCTGGCTAAACCAACAATGGATGAAAATAATATTAAAAATGATTTAACTCAAAAAACCGCTCATGTAGATGATTTGAATTAACATGCATATGTCCATAGTCGCACACAAAAAGCGTCGCTTATTATTATGTTGCGAATGGTGTGAGTCGGCTTTTAGTCGGAATTATATGTATCCCTATAATGTGGTCTTAATATTTCTATACGAACGTATTCGTACTATGGATTTGGAGTTGGTTGAATTTTTATTGAAATTAAATGTGACTAACGCTGCACAAATCTACCTATTGATCCTAATGTTGTTCTTTTTACATTTATTTTAGTTTACAGTCTAATTATGTGTTGAGGTTTTAAAAGATTTTCCAAATAAACCCCAATAATAGACAAATATTTATAAGGCTACAATAGTGGACACAAACCGTGTTTAATTATGGTATAAGCCTTTACTGAAAATAAATTACCAATTGTTGGGATCATCTTTTGCCTGGGTGAATTTTAATTTAAGAGCTTGTGAAAGAGAAAAATGTTCCTATGGCAAAAATCAACTAAACTTCACATTATTTTTGAAAATTAATATGCTTACCCCTATTTTGAGATAGCCTAAAGGTAGTATTGCACGTATGCTCCCTTGATGGGCAAAACAAGGGAAGATTGAAAAATGATTTCTATTGAAGCTGCGTTAATGCAGAAGGAGAGTTAGTTTTGGTTATATTTTTCTACCTGCGTAGCCTAGTCAAAATATCTTTCACAATATAGGTGAATGAATAGAGATCGGTTTTCAAATTCTTGAGTTAAAGATTCATCAAATCTTGACAGTCGAAATATATAGCGAGTATTTAGTCTTATAGGTTTCTTAAATTTGTAGCACTTCTGAACAACAATCTCGATTCCCGATTTTCAATGGGCTGGATAGTTTTTAGATCGACGTAAAGGGTATTGCAACAAGAAGTGTAGAACTTGAGAGCCCTTTTATTTTTTATCTAATGCACGCCAGATTGGCATATAGTGACAGATGTCATTTATAAATTTGTAAAGTTTAACATAAACTGTTACACCGTGGAAAAAACATTCGAAATCATTGAATTTTATTATAGTTGCGACAACGATGCGAAAAACTCGTACCAAATTTGCACGAAATCTTAGCATAGCCGCCCGTTCTCAGGTTGCATCCTTGAAAGTATACATATTCAGAGTGATTACGAATGAGACGTTAACGAGAAAAATTACCACTTCTAGAGCACAGAAAGTCTGGAGTGATTCCAAATATGACAACGCGCTGAGGACGAATAACTATCTGGTGAGGCTTATGGAGCGGAGGTGTCGTAGGGCCTTCCTTTTTCAAAATGGGGCCATTATGGCACCCTATCGAGTTGTCAATAGGATGATACTTCGTGCCATAAAAATCGTGAAAAAAAGGGGATATTTTGTAATTTCTCATTTTGGAGATATAGTCGCTTCTAAGACAGTGCAATTTAACACTGTTACGCCAATTTCTTTTGGGATATGTTAAGAGCAAGATCTACGCCATCCATCCGAAAACAATTCCAAATCCGAAACCGAAATCGAACACTGAAGCTGCTATTGCCGAAATAGAGCCCCAATTATGTAAAGAATAAAGTTTCAAGAAAATGATGAAGGTCTACAAGCATAGCCTTGGAGATTATTAAGAAGATATTATAACACATAAATAATGCCTTCGTGTCCATTTTATAGAGGTTTCAGAGATGTGTCGACAAGATAAACGTAGTAGGTGGATAGCTTCTTGAACAAACGAAATATCATGTCGCCGCTAGCGGAACAAGACCAAGTTGCAAAAATACGTCGACAAGCACAGATGAATCAGACTTTTCCAATGACAGCTCCACATTTGGAGGACAAAAGAAAGGCTACCAGTTCTTCGCGAACAATGCAGGTAAGTCAAATTTTGCAAACACAACATAGGAATATTTTTTTTTCATTTTGTAATGGATTTCGACGCCTATATTCGGTGTTGAGCTCAAATTCACTTCAACAAATTGTCACTTCAACCGAAAATGGCAGATCGATGTAAAGGGTCATGTTGTGTGGGAAAAAAATGCTATCAGCAGCTTCACAATATCACAGAATCCTAATTTCTACGTTTGTAACAGGGGCTAAGAACTCAAATAATTAAAACTTGAAAATCATCGGACTAAAACCGCTTAGGCTGAAATTTAGACAAAATTTGCATTTTTGGATAGGAAGAGTCACCTTTTCCAAACTCAACCCTTAAGTGGATAAAAACGGTGTAAATATGTACGAGTATGTACAAGTATGTTTGTCTAAATTATGTTCTACCGATGATATCCGAATTGCTTTCCTTAATTTGCACTGAACCAAGTTTTGTTGGGCATCATTTTCGATTATCAAACCGATAAGAAGCAAAAGATACAGAAAATACGTTTTAAGGCAGCGCGTACTGAGAATCTACCGCATCAAATATGATCTGATCTATTCGTCACATTTACGAGTACCTGTGCTGTCGAACGAAAGAAACCTCTAAGTATGAATACAACAGCCTCAAGAGCCTTATACCATTACCAAAGTAGCTATGAAATTTCACTTTAAAGTGTGCCATTTCAGGCATAATGTGGTTTCGAAGAATGCAGAATACGCACGTGGTTTTGTGACTACAAAAATGCGTTTTTTCAGACATGGAAATACTATACCCTATAATTTTCCTCTCATTTATAAATTTATCCAGTAAGTAGAGCTATACGAATAGAAGCCACGAGTGTTGTGATAATTTAGATAATAGATTCTCTAATGAATTGATTCTCCAAGCAATGTACATATACCCAAAATATCTTAAGTTCCAGATAGCGGTGAACTTAATATCGGAGGAATAGATTTCCAAGGCATTAACGAATGCTACGTACAAATTTTAAAATTCTGTGTACTCGTATCTTTATGGTCGTTTATCAAATTTAATGATCCCTAAAGCGGGACCGGTCGCTGAAAATGGCTAGCATCGATTTGGTAAGGAAGCTTGTCTTCCATGATCAGTTTAAGTTTATGTGGTCCAGAATGAACTATACAAGTAGCCTTAACATTCGGGATTGAGAAAAAGTAATTTCAACAAGATACAAAATCACGTAATTTAACAGTGGGCATTATCTAGTATATTACTAGGAGTAGATACATAAAAATAAAATAAATTGCCACAATCAGACAGGTCACATTACAGGCTGGCTTCTGAAAAGTCAGGTGCGCGACTTACACTTTTTAAATGGAAATTTATACATGACAAGCTTAATATTGTTCGCCTGATCCGGTCTAAATTTTAAGGAAGAGATAAAACTTATTATGGTTTTTCGAAGGTAGGTTTACGTTCGCTTGGGACCAAGTATAGAACCACCATCCTTCCTTACTACGATCCCTATCTTTTTCAACACCATTACCAGCAGCAAGGACTTGGGTCAACGGATAACAGACCCGGCAAGAGATTTTCGATTCCCATGTTTTGAAAGAAGGAATAAGTTTTGTTTTAGTCTCGATAGTTTCACATCGCATGATCCAGTGTCTTACTTATCGTATGACATTCCTTCGGTAAGGATTAGCGGGTGTGGAAATCAGAAGATGTGATCTGATCAAAGAAAATCAGTTGAACAGTAGAAAAGAAAAAAAAAACGGATCAGGATCATGGTAGGTGGTGCCAGTTAACGAGAATCGGCGATTGGGAAGAGGTGGCGAACGATGAAAGGAAGTTGGAAGGTGTCAGGCAAGCAGTTTGGGTCCATTTAAGAAAAAAAATAAGTATGTGTAGTGCAGATCCCCTTTAAAACAAAAAAAAAAAAAGAAATATTCATTTACTGACAAAAAGAAGAAGAAAGATGCCTAAGATTGCGGTTCGAGATTTGTTTTTTTGTGGTATATCTCAGACAAGCGTGTCGCAGCAGTGATTGTGGGGAAATCGGAGTCAAAATCTAAGGAGTGGCGTACGATCCTATCCGCAGCGCCAAAAGATAAGTGTCATTTATTAATATAAGAATTATTTTTAACTGTACGGAGGATTCCATTTTAACCCGAGTATCTTTGGCGTGACGTCAACGAATCGGTGTTGAATAGACAAATGTACATTTAATTGCGAGACATTCGTTGTCTCGTTGGCTTTGGTCCTAGACGCGTCGCAGAAGCGAAGGAGACGAATTCGATTCCGGGTTTCGAATCTGATTAGTGATTTTTTTTTTTATTTATAACTACTAAGGATTTCTAATGTCATGAATTTTCTTTTATTTTCTTTTGAATTGAATTGAATTGAATTGAATTGTTAGCTTAAAATTATTGAGATAAGATAGTTTAAGTAAGACGTGAGTTAGTTTTAAGAACACTTGTGAAAAAGACCGTAAGGAGAAAGTAAAGTTTGTAACGTCTATAGAAACCGGTTTGTTGTTATTTTAATCCTTCGTTTGGCTGTTTTTTTTTTTTTTTTTTTTTCTGTTTCCCTCGAAAGAATTAAGTTTTGGTTGGTTATTAGGGAATGCGAATCTCCCATTCAGTCGCGGTCTTTGATGTGGGTAGTAAGACGGAAGTGCAATCGCGTGGCGCCCATTTAACACCAACACTTACGGCCATTCTCCAAGTGGTTGGGCGACCCTTCCTTATTATTCGTACGTCGCCTGGTGCGGAGAAACGGCGGTAACAAACTAACCAACTGATTGTAGTTTATTTCTCCAAGCTGATGCTAATATTTGGGCTAAGAGTGCAGATCAATAAGTTCAAAATTTGTATCACTAAGAAACTACACTGCCTCTGTCAATTCTAATCTTTTACAAAAAAAAGTTCAAAAATTTTGAGCAATCCGAGTGAATTTCGCGTGTTTAACTTCGAAGGAGTGATTCGAGTTATTTAGCCACAATTCGTACATCCACCTTAAAACTGTGGGGGAAAGACTTGATTCATCGCAGCACACCCGAAATTAAGCAGCTGTCGACGCAGAGAAAGCCACGCATGCATTCACCTCAATTTCGGTTAAAAAATAAGTAATCGACGGCGAACAAAATGTCAACTAATAAGACTGACTCATCAACAATTTAAACGAAAGACGACAGAAAAGGCTCTTCTATCGAGACAGAAACACGGGAAGCCTCTCTTTATGGAATAGGCTTTTTGTTTGAACAGATCCCTCAGTGACTATTTTCTCATCATATCTGACACAAATCCTTTTATTTGGAATGAATCTTAAATTTAAAAACAAATAGATGATTTAATTAATAACATCACTCGCAATGTCAAGGTCTTAGCATAAGAGATGCAAACAATAAAGGAAGACTACATACAAGGTTTCTTGAAGTGATAAGTAGTGTCGGCTGGAATTAGAGGGGGTACAGCTTTAACCAAATAAGAAACCCCAATGCAGGCCCGACAGAAGACCTCCTCACAGCTTATTATCAACTGACATTCTGAATATAATCTTATCATATAGAAGATTGAAAAATGAACTTGAAATCCGAAAACGATGTGGGCTATCGTCGACTAGACTTTTAGTAGGTACAAATCGAGATCTATTCACTTCAAAACACAAAAGAAGCCACATGATGACTAAATACTTTTCAATTCTACTTCAAATGATTTGCCTAATCCACTTGATTTCCCTAGAAAACGAAAATTTCATAGCACATTACCACAATTCTTCGTGATCCATAATTGTAATTGCAATTCAATGGCTTACATTACCATAACCATTTGGCATTTAATTGAACTCGCAGTGACCAGCAAATGCCTCCTTCCAAACGGAGTTCTCTGGGTTACGAATACAACTTCAACCCTTAAAGGAGGCGACAAATATAAAAGTTCCCGTCAATAACTTTTACTATTATTATAATATTTTTTTATTTTTTTTTGATTTTCATCCTCGATAACCTTTTTAGACTTTTATTTGAACCTATTTCCATTCATCTATTTGGTCGCTTATTCATATCTCTTCCAGTAAGTTGCAATGACCTGCGTCTGTCTTCCCTTTTCATTCGTGTTGGTCCTTTGTTGTGTGCCGTTTGGTGAGTTTCTGCAACGTCATCCTCTGAATTGCGATCGATAGAATGGATGGCGGCGGCAGCGGTCCCATTTCTTTTCTTACATTCACAGAGGCAAGTGGAAAAACCTTGTTGAACCCTGGTAGTAGGATGGTGGACGGGGTTTTCGTTGTTAGCCCTTTTTACTGCAGCTATAATTCCACCAGAACACTGCCAAGATGAGGCATCATTATTCATTGTTGTGGCTAGTTTGATTGATTAACCAAGAGGAATACTGATGGAGGGCGGTTTAATTTTCATTTGTTCTTGGAGTATACCCCTCTATACTCATCAGAAAAGGATGTACACGTACACTTCAGGATGTACATTAACGGGGTGTGTACATATGTAGGTAGTTATGGCAGGTGGTTTGTTTTCTTATAATTTTTGTATTTTTTTTTCATTTGATGAAGATGAGATCCGCCTATATTAACCAAGTTGTAGAATAATGGAATTCTCGTCGTTCAGCCTCTTCCTATCAAAGTAATTGCCGCCTTGGGGTGTAGTTGGTCAAAAAGTTTAAGGATGGTGATGCCGTGACAATTGTCTGGCGTGTGATACTGGCTGTTTCGTTTCTGTGGCCATTACCCAACTCTAAGCCGATTTCATTGCTGTCAATGGCTTCCCTTTGTGTTATGCTATTTCGCCTTAAGGGCACTGTAGTTGAGCCGGCCGTTGTCGTTGTTGTAGTCCCTGTATGACTGGCTGTATAGGGTGGCGGCAGTGGTGGTTGCCTATAATCCAGTACACTAGCTTTGTTGCTAACGGTGGGTGGTCGCTGGTACGATCCAGTTGAAGGATAGCGCAGAAGTTGCTTTGTCGTTACGAAACTCGTTGTCTCATGGGGTGGTGCTGGTGGTGGTGGCGGCGAATCTGTATCCTCTGCCGGTGAAGCTGACGGCGATGATGATACTCGCGCCGGAATGCATGACATCTCTCGCATCAAGTCCATATATCTTGATTGTAGGTAGTCTGTTGTGGACCTCGTGACTTGGTCGTATTTGCTTTTGGCCAAGTTGGTGCTGCTGTTCTGGCTATTGCCGTGACTGATATTATTATTTGCATATTGGGAGGAGGTGCTGTTGGCGATGACATCTTGAATTGCAGGAGTTGCATGTTTCATTGAGGTCACAGACGATGATGCTAAAGATGGTACTGTCGACGGCGACTGTGGACGATAGTTGTAAAGCTGATGATGATGGTTGGTATAATGATCCTGTAGCTGGTTATCATATGAATTCGTTTGATTTATTGTTGTTGTCGTTGTTTGACTGTAGAGGCTGCCATTACTCTGACTTTTGTTGGTAAATGACTGTTGAGTGCTGTTAGGCAACAGATCTGGTTGATATTCTGCTGTAATAGTACCATCCGAATTCTGATGATGACGTTTAAGTGGCACGATGCGATTTATTTCAGACATATTTGGACCATGCGGCAAGTACACCGTATGGGATGGGATGTGGAGAGAATCTGCAATTAAAAACAGAGAGGGGATACATGAGAATAATATCATAGATACACTTCGTCGAATAATTAATGTTGTAATAATGGTTATAAACAATATTAACCCTTAACCACTAAAATTTCGTTGCTACAGGATGTGCGTATGCAATTACAATGGTCACACACAAGTACATCTTTTTTAAACATTCATAAATCGGACATCAAATTCAGTATACTCGTATCTACGTGTGGAACTTTGTATATGTAGAGTTGATAGGAATTATATGCATATACGAGTAAGTAAGTAGGGAGGGAAATGCTTCTTCCTGCGAGTTAAAAACAAATGCTTACCTCTGGTAAAGTCCCTCAAAATATCAATCAACCAACAAAAAGTTTTAGCCTGTTACATATGAAAATGATAGAATATGAAATGAAGATGATAGAGGCTTCTTTGATTCAGCCGTTGCACATTCCTCGCCTTCTTACCGACATTTAATAGATGCTAGATGGGGATGGGATATCTTGAGCCTTTCCTAGAGATATATAAAGATAGAAGGCACAACTACAGTGAATTTTCTGACAGGAGACTAGAAAATGATGACATATTTAGGAAATTCTATATCTGATCTGATGCATCAAGGTAAAGAAAAATAAGGTTTCAGTCGATTTTCAAACCCAAGTCCGATGGAAAAATAATTGGACTACTCTTACTAGATGTGGTCAACTTGCTTGTGGGGCTCATTGTCAATATTTTGTCCATATTTTCGAATGTGAAGCGGGAGTTCCGGCCCACGTTTTGGGGGAATAAGGGCCGATACTGTTAATGGCATGAAGACTTCACTTGGAAATGTCACTTTTACTTATTCACACACTCAATGAATCAGAAGTGAGCGTTGGTACTAAACACCCAACTTTTCGATAGAAATAAAGGTGAACATCAATCTATTCCGAAGCCGTTAGAAGCCGTGGCCTAGCAGTCTTAGTTTTTTCTCCAATTGGAGTTTATATGGATGAACGATGAGATATTTTCACAAAATTTTCCTCATAGGGGACTGACAAAAGCCTAATATTTGTGATCGACGACAAATATGACAAATCTGGAACATCCACCACACATTCATTTAAAGCGGCTATATACTCAATTTACGCAAATAGCACCGCGGACATTATCATTATGACATGATGAATACCAGCTCAATCGATTGCAAATATCAAATAAATCACATTATCTTCTTTCGGCGTGCAAATTTAAGATCGATTTTAAAAATAGATTTAAGGCTGACTGCTATGGTCTTACCACTGTCAACAGCGATTCGTAAAGAAGGCTCGATCTAAGTATCAAGCGACTGAAGAGTATTCTGGATTATGGTAAATATTCTAATAGAGAAAATATTCAAAGCGTCCTGGGCATGTAATTAAATAAAATTGCACTGAGAGCAACCAAAACGGCTTTATACAATAAACTTATCGTATTCACTCACTATATGTCCCGCTTCAGTCCGGTGTGAACTCCAACCAGCTCGATCTTTTGCTAGCTGCCTCTAGTTTCGCACGATTAGTTGGCTGAAGTCATCTTCCACTTACGTGCGCCACCTGAGTCTCGGTTTTACTATACTGTGCTTTCCCTCGGGCGCATATTCGAAAACTTTTCGGACCGAATCGTAAATGCCCATCTGCTCTAGATGACCCAGCTATCTCAATCATTAGATCTTCACTCTTCTGGTTAGGTCGATGTCGCTCTACAGTCTATAAAGTTCGTCGTTGTAATTGCTCCTCCATTCAACGTCAATGCAGACGGGATCGAAAATCACTAGAAAAATTTTACTCTCGAAGCCAAGAGCACCCTCATCCTGCTCTGCGCCATAGAGCAGGACTGCGATTATTAAGGTCTTATTAAGGGTAACTTTACGAGTCCTTTATGCTTGAGAGCATACTTGGTCTTGATGTCATTGACCTCTAAGGCCATTTTCGTCACTTCGGTCTCAATACTCGGGAAGGTGCCACCGACATCTCCGTGAGATCTTTACCGAGCTTAATAGAGAAGCGTGCATTCTCCATTGTCATCCTGCACAAATGGACGAGTTTGGCAGGGATGCCAAAACTAGACATTTCTCTGTATAGCTCGTCTCTATAGAGGCTATCACACGCGTTCTTAAGGAGACTTATGCCTATGTAGTTGGTTCAGTTCAGAAAGTCTGTTTTATTGAGGATCACGCAAGCAATACTAAGCTTCCATTCATTGGGCATACTTTCATTCGACCATATTTAACAAATGGTGTATGCTCCTTACGAATCTCATTTCTGGAGTAGCATCTCTTAATTTCCTCGACCGTGCGCTTCTCATACTTTTTCTTCTTCCTCCTGAGAAGCCGGTATTCGTCTCACCTCTTCCTCTCATAAAGCTCGTGAACAGGTCCAGTATTTCTATGCAGCACCGTCTTTCTTAGCTGCATGTGCTTGCCGGCATTCGTTAGCACACCGAGCTCTCATTGTGGTAGTCAATTGAAACCCAGCACATCAAAAGCGGCATCTATGATCGCTTTTTGGCAGTATTGCCACTGGTCTACGATGCTTGATGCTGGTGGCAGTCGACTTCTTAAAATATTAAGGGAGACTCGATAGGAAAAGGATTTGGCGACCTCTTGCGATTGTAGCCGTCTGACTTTGAAATTTCCATCAGCATCAGCTTGTCTTTGCGTTGTTCGGGATAATCGCAGCCGTAGCTTGGCTACAAGGATTTTGACTCCTCGGAACGTTCAGCCATAATACTAGAGGAGTGTCTTGAGTTGATCGCAATGTTGTCAATCTGGTTGTTTGTGGGTTGATCAGGAATTCTCCAAGTCCCTTTGTGAATAAGGAGTTTCGCCCCGCCGGAAAGTCGATTTGTCTGAAATCGTTATAGTAGTGTCATGCAGGCTATACCTTCCGACAGTACTACCAAAGATATCCTCTCTTCTTAGCTTTGCATTAAAATCACCGCGGACAGATTTTATGTCAAAGCTAGGGCAGTACACTTAGGTCTTTTTCAAGAGCTCATAGAGGGTATCTTTGGGGTCATCATCGTTCTCTTCTGTCAGACCGTGCGGGCATATAAGGATAATGTGTTCGAATTTTGCATTGACACGAATTGCTACGATGCGCTCGTTCGTTTACATGCCAGATACTCAAGAAGTCTGCCTCCATCAACAAGTCCGCATCCACATGAAATTATTCATTCGAATCTTATGTGCAACATACAATTGGAAGGCGCCATCAGCGAACTTGCTGTACATAGTCGGGAGTCGATGGCAAAGGCTTGCGCTAGCCGGAGAAACATGTTAGTTGAAGACCTGGTCCAATCTGGATTGTATCGCCATCGTACGAATTAAAATAGATTGGCTCAACTCACACGTTTTGGGTGTTCCTAAGTCCATATACGAAAGGAAAAGAGAAATTATGATAATTAAGTTGTTTTACAAACAACAATCAGCCCCGCAAAACCCTGAAAAAACCACAAGTTTCAAAAATGATAAGGAATCTCTTGTTGTGGGTCAAAGTACGAAATATAATTAAAAAAATTCTATACCTGTCGGTTAATGGATAAAAGACGACTACCCGATACTTTACTCGATGTTTCACAAATAGACATCCAAAGTCGAATCAGACAATCCTCACTTGCTAGATGAAAAGTTGAAATATCCGTCATTAGAAATCTAATAGATCGGCAAGGTAACGTAGGTGTTGAGCCTTTCTGCCGTTAAACCAACTCTCAACCCGACATCTACTAAACAGATCAGAAGTCAAGAAATACAATGTTTAGCTAAATCAAATCAGTCAGAACAGTGCCTGTTGTTTCGGTTCTATAGGATTTTTTTTATTTCAAAAGTAGGACTGAAGCTGGTATAAGGAAGGTCATTGTCATTGTCATTGTCAAAACACATGTTGGTGCCATATACCATATCTATGCACGTACACCCTGTGACTTGACAAAAATATTGTTCATTCAAACATGAATATAACATTATACCATATCGACAGCAAACAGAAGTTTACATACAAAAATAAAGCGATTTGAATTTCAAATGAGTAAAGGGCAATTAGAACGCTTTCAAGTAAATGACTGTACAATCATTTAACTACTTTATGGGGGATTACTCTGATTATTTCTTTTAGAACTGAATCATAAAAAGCCCTGGAACCAATACGAAAAGTTCTCCACCTCCACGCAAAAAACATACGAGTATTAGTAGCTTTATCCAGGTCGGTCGTTGGCCCATCTTCATTACCATTCTCCCAGGGCACAGAAAAACGAACAAAAACACCAGGAAAAAAAAGTAAAAATAAAGAACAAGCTAAAGGAATTTATTAAACGAAAATATTCTAATAAATCTTTCCCGCTTCGTATAACGCTTTGCACACCATGAAATGTATTTTTGCAGGCGTTCAACCGACAGACCAAGCTCGATGGCAGGAGGTAGAATTTATTAATAATTTTTCGGTCTGCGTTGTTTTTTTTTTTTTGCTTTTGCCTAAGTCAAATTTTGTGAGATCCTAGCTGGGGCAGGTTTCGGTACTCATAATTCACGTGAGGTCCGCCTATAAATGTGATAAATCAAAAAATAAATGAGCTATAAAGAAACAATTTAGGGGAGCTGCTTTATGTTCCTGGCGTAAGTCAAAGAGGGTGCTAAAAGATATGCTTCGACCTTTGATGGTGGCAGCTTGTAACGGCTGTAAGTTGTATTGGCTGAGCGCCCTTGGAGCGAATGAGTTGCCTCCAACTATTTGAAATGATAAGGAAAATTTATGAGATATTGAACATTGGTGGTGCTCCAATTGGTAAGCTTCAAGGGTAGGTCTTATTGTGAATTTTAATTGATCGGTTTGTAGTAATAGCTTCTGACAGCAGGAAATATATTTATGGGTGCTAATCTAGTGTAGACCGTGGTAAGCTTGTGACGAAACCGATTATGTGCTGGCATTCGAAATGACGTGACAAATTAATAAAATTTGTTGCTAAAATTAGTTAATGTCGTTGCTAACACGAAAGTGCAGAGTCACAAATCAACTGGAAATTGTCGAGGATGATACTAGAGGCTTACGAGTATAATGGAGAAAGGTACTCTATTCCGAATTCGATGAAAATTTATTTCTGTTTGTGTCTTTCTTGGGTGTGGAGGTGAAACAGGTTGAGGAGTAATATTTCATATTCTTTTGCAATATTTCGTATTTTCTAAGAATGAAGCATAAATCTCCCTTAAAATTATTTGAATTTCGGATTATTGTTACGGTCTTCATCAGGTGCGTTTTCTCTCATTGAAACATGTTGGAGGGTATGTGGAACAACTTTAGAGATATACACAGTATGACAAATAATATCCCGGACTGGCTTTAGAAAACATAATAAAAACACGCTATCTGATTATTTTTCGGTGTTTTCATTCGATTTTATTCATCCCGATTCAAAACACTTGTTTCAGCGATTTAATAGTGATTCCGTTGCTTGCTCTAGCTCTCTAGGTCATTTTGCGAAATTGCCTCCGGTTCTCGTGTCGAAGCTGCTTGAATGGTCGCAATGTCGTCTGAAAAACATTCTTTCAGAAAGAGAAGTCGCAATGCATTTAACACATACAATTGATTTCTGATACATTTTTACCAGGTCTCCCGTGGAAATTTCAACATCAAATGAAAATGTGTTCTGGTAAAAATAATTCTTATAATTATTCAATGACAACCAAATGTCATAAAATTTGGATAAATAGTAGAAAAGGATTCAAATTTTAAAGCGAATCTTCTGACAAGTAGATGGCAGTCTTGGTTGCTAAGGTATAGCTCGTGTCTGGGATATTATTTACCACACTGTATATGTTAGTATAGTGCAACGTGGAAACAGGACAACCAAGAACAAATATATTGAATATGAGCAGGGACACCTGCTAATGGGAAGATTACGTTAACTTGCAACTTAACGAGAACTGCAGATGTGTTCTGCAGAACATCACGACGATTTGAAAGAACTGCAGATGATTGCCATAGATTTAAAAAAGGCAGTCGAAGAAATACGCAGCATATTCCTTGTTTTAGCTCGCTGACCTCTATATCTATTTGTGCTTCTTCTGCAATTGTTATTATCTATCTTATCATGCTGTTCGGAAGGAGGAAAGCAGTACAACAAAGTGAGGACGGTATTTGATGGCTCTGCGAAGTCTTTGAATAATCAATCCGTAAATGAGTCACTTCTTGTAGGGCAAAGCTAACAGTGAGTCCTCTTCTCGTAATGCACCCTATGTCGCCGTCATATATATACAATTACTGACGTTATCGATAAGATGTTTTGGCAAATACTTGCACCGAAATGGCACACTAATTTTTAAATAATTTTATGGCGGCAATCTAACCACCAAACGTCAAACACTATCGCACATATTGTGCAATAGTTTACTGTCAGGACATTATCGAATTTCGGAAGAACTTGGAAACCTATAAAGATACGTTTAGACAGTTCTAATCTCTATACGAAACCCGATACTATTCCACGACTTATGTGGGAATCTGGTTCATAAGTTGGGGTTCCTTCCAGCAACATACGAGGGCGGGTCAATAAGTCCGTGACTTTTTGAATTTCTGACCTCTTTACTGAAACAGCAACACTGCTCCTGTCAACAGGCATCTGTCAGTTGACTCCTGTCAAAATTTAAACTTGCTGCATCAGTTAGTTTGTGTTTGACAGCTATTTTTATCAGACTACTCACTAGTTTGAGGTGAAAATGGAAAAAAGTGAATTTCGTGTGCTTATTAAGCATTATTTCTTGCAAAAAAAACCATTACCGAGACCAAGGCTAAGCTTAATAAATACTATGGGGACTCTGCACCATCGATTTCAATGGTAAAAAAGTGGTTTACTGAATTTCGTTGTGGCCGTACAAGCACTGAAGATGCCGAACGTCCTGGACGCCCAGTTGAGGTCTCTACACCCGAAACAATCGAAAAAATTCACGATATGGTGTTGGCCGACCGAAGATTGAAAGTGCGAGAGATTGTGGAAGCCGTAGGGATCTCGCATGGCTCAGTGGTTTCAATTTTGAATGATCACTTGGGCATGAGAAAGCTCTTCGCAAGATGGGTGCCGCGTTTGCTCACAGTCGACCACAAACGCAATCGTGTAACAACTTCACAGGAAGGTTTGGCGTTGTTTAATCGCAATATGGAGGAGCTTTTGCGCCGTTTTGTAACCGTGGACGAAACATGGATCCATCACAACACACCAGAGAACAAACAACAGTCAAAACAGTGGGTTTCTAAGGGTGAATCGGCGCTAAAGAAGGCCAAGGTGGGTTTGTCAGCCAATAAAGTTATGGCGACTGTTTTTTGGGATGCACGCGGGATAATCCACATTGACTACCTTCAAAAGAACAATCAATGGGGAATATTATGCCAACTTATTGGACCGATTCAATGACGATTTGAAAAAAAAACGACCTCATTTGGCCAAGACAATGCAAGGGTGCACACATGTGCAGTTGCCATGGCAAAAATCCATGAATTGGGCTATGAATTGCTCCCTCATCCACCCTATTCTCCAGATTTGGCTCCGAGCGACTACTTCTTGTTCCCAAACCTGAAGAAATGGCTTGGTGGAAAAAGATTTGACTCCAATGATGAAGTCATATCGCAAACAAAGGCCTATTTTGAGGACCTCGACAAATCATTTTTTTTGGAAAGGATAAAAAAATTGGAGAAGCGTTGGACAAAGTGTATAGAGCTCAAGGGAGACTACGTTGAAAAATAAAATTATTTTTTTTATCAAAAAATCTGTGTTTTAATCCAAAAGTCACGGACTTATTGACCCGCCCTCGTATCATAAAAGTATATACCTCCTTGTGTTCCTTATTCTGGGGGGCAAGCGTTAAATCTATTCATGAATTCACTGCCTTGACGACTTTTCACTTTATGATTGGCGGCCCTTATACTTCAGTTCCTCAGCCAAACTCTTATACATGGCTTTTGCAAAAGATGACTTCATTAAAGCAGTAAACCAAGCCAATAAGAACCCACCCAGGGAAGAACAAGAACAGTGAAAACAAACTGAAAGCAAATATTTTCCCTATTGTTAAGATTGTGCCACTTTCTATATCTGAAAGATCAGGGTTCTTTCCTCAAAACAGGAAAATGCCCTCATGTCGCCCCAAAGGACCTCAGACTTATTAGTCTATCATCCTTCCTTCTTAAAACTCTAGAAAGATTGATTGATATCCATACACGATTTAGTCCTAATCCTAGACTTCTATCCGCTTCTACACTCATAAACTAGCCACATCGAGCGATCCCTACATTGTAGAGAACACTCGCTTTCCGGGACATAGAATGCGGATTTACTAAAGTAAACACATCCGCAAACACGACGGCACTTTCAACTCTCACTTCGGAAGTTGATCAGTCTTATGCAAAAGAACAGGATAAACAGCTCCAAGTTGTTCTTTTGTGAAGAGATGCGACAGCAAATGTATGCCTGAAGTGGGTGGTAGGAGGATGGGTGCGTATGCGGATGACATTGCTATTGCCATCTCAGGTATACAACTTTATACTATTACAGAGTTCCTACAGTATAATTTCAACACACTAACACGTTGAACAGATCGTTTTGGATTGGGAATCAACCCTATAAAACCGATCAACGCTATCAGCTTGGTCTTCTCTGAAACAGCAAGATATCTGGGTCTAATTCTTGATAGGAAAACTAGTATTCAAGAGAGGGTAAGAAAAACCTCTGTAGCTTATTCTGTTGCAAAACAGCCATCGGGAACAAATGTAGCTTCCAACCTCGTATTGCCTATTGGGTATGCGTCTCGGTTATAAGACAGATACTCACATTCGGGGTGGTTGTATGATGAACGGCCTTAAACAAAGCAGTTAACTGCATTAAGCTAAGCATAATCCAAAGAAACGCATGTCTGGGCATGAGCACTATCTGCTAGCGCAGTTATTTCAGTTCAAAGCAACTACGGATTAGACAAATAAACTTTTGGTTACTGCATTGGTTTGACACAAACTTCCGTGTAAAAATTCCCTCAAAATTATTCTGTGAGGAAGATGCCTTCATGGACGATGAATCAATCAACTTTCATACGGATAATTCAAAGACTGATAGTGGGGTTGGTGGCGGTGTTTTCGCTGATAAACTTAACATAAGTCCCTCCTTCTGCCGTCCTAACAGATGTAGCGTGTTCGAGACGGAAATTCTAGCAATTAAGAAAGCCCTGCCCTGGCTGAAGAAAAACGTAACATATACAGTCAGGCCGCTATCAAATCTCCAGACTCATGTTCTTTTAACTCAAACCGTTATAGACTGCCGATCATCTCTCATGGAGATGGCGGAGCAGTTCGACATTCGCTCTTACTGGGTGCCGCGACACAGAGATATCCCGGGGAACTGTAGGGCCGACGAACTTGCCGAAATTGGAACTACCATACCCATTTTACCTGAAAAAGTTAATATCGGTACATCCATCGCTACGTGTAAACAAGTACGATGCCAATAGAAGAACTAACCTTAGGTGGACGGTTGGGTCAACATGTCTAGCGAACAAAAAAACTGCCCAAAACTGGATCTGGTCTCAGCGCCATCATAGGTGTCATTACTGGACAGTGTCTTCTATGTAAACATGCAAGAAGCCTTGGCATATTTACAAATGACTTCTGCAGAAGCTGCATGGATGAGGAAGAGGAGGAAGAAGAGACAATTCCACAGCGATTCATAAGCGATTTTAGCAAAACAGGCGTCAAAAGTCTTCTAAGCTTTGTTAAAAGCTCAAAATGGTTTCTTGAGTAAAAGGATCGCAGATCCACGTGGCAACACAACGAACCAATAGGCATGTCAGTTCCAACACTCTAACCTAACCCAACCTAATTCATTCGCTATTTATGTAACTCAGCTTTGTAAGTGGCTCAGCCTATTTGCCTGCTGACCACGGGGTTTTGAAGACCTTTTTCAAATTATCTTATAAATTGTGTTAATTGAGTTTAAAAGATAAAGCCTTTAATTTGTATTTTCTAAAACTATGCACAGTTGACGAACTAGATACAATAGTTAGTAAATCAATCCTTTCAACTTTATTGTCCTCCAAAAAAATCCAATCTTCACTTCACTCTTCAACACGATGAAACAGCCGAAAAATCGTTAAACCTACGGTCAAAGAAATAAGTCTCTATCCGCCTGCATTTTAGAAGAAAATTTCAAAGTAAAACATCCACTTATCCTCATAATTGAGTACGAAGAAAAATCCTATCCTAATAGGTTGGGAAATAACACTCTACAATTTATTGCCAGCCCAGCAATCCATCTATCCATCCGGCTACGTGCAATTATTCCATAAATTAATTGCTGTCATATGCAAACATCTCGAAAAACAAGCAAACAGATAAAAATTCTTCAAATCCCTCCGAAGGATTTACACTTTAATACCCCTAATTCGACCAGAAAGCACCAACAAAGCCATCCTTAAACTAACCACAACAAAACCATCACGACTACCACAAACAGAACCACAACCTCTACCTGTCCCATATCTGGATAAGGTATCACTGTCTTCTCAAGATAAATCTCATGGCTCTTGAAATTTTAATTAATTCCCAGCGTCGTATTCCAAGCACGCATCACAATAAACCGGAACTACTACTACAAAAAAAAAATTATGTTTGTATACATATTTATATCTCGGGACAGCGAAAACAAACAACCTTCAACCTACCACCTGACATCCACAATTTCAAATCCACAAATTCAACGTAGAATTTTGAGTAAACTACAACAACAACAACTCTTTACCTTCAATTCCTTTCTCCAGATAAATCTTCTCGGAATGAGCCAATTTCGTCTCCTTCAGATCATCCTCCGTCAGATGATGTTGTTGATGGAGAAGCTGCTTATGCTGTGGCTGTTGCTGTTGCTGATGATTATGAAGATGATGATGATGAAGTCCACCTCCGTTCGTTTCACTTGTCCCCCCGACACCTCCACCGACACCACCTCCACCGACATTGCTGCCTATACCAACTCCACCGTTCTCCATAATCTTAATGGCCGCATACTTATCTCCATTTGTTGTCGGTAGCTGGTTTAATACTGACCCCCCGCCCACCACTGTCGTCCCTTTGACACCTTTCTTCTGGTGTATCAAATGTCCATCCGCATGTAGATGATGATGGTGTAGATGATGTTGACCCACTGATGTCTCACTACCTGCCGAAGTGGTGGTCGTTGTTGTCATGCCTAAAGTTCCGCCATGGCTATGAAAATGATGTTGTTGCTGTTGTTGTAAGTTTATTGCCTTGAAACGCTTATAAATGCAACACGTGACCATGGCCAGAAACACGGAAGCGGACAAAAGTCCCAACGCCATTAAGCAAATCACAATGATCAAATTGCTCTGCAGCAGCAAATCCTTTTGAGATTGCTTTTGCACGAGTAGACTCATCTGAACGGCATCCTTACCACCGGCATTCTCCGCTAGGCATGTATAAATACCCTCATCACTCTTCTCGGCATTGAGGATTGTTAGGCGAGAGATGAAGATATCACGACCGAATTCCTTTTCAGAATTTTGTTCCTCTCGTAGTAACTGAATGTGAACGCGAGCCGGATGATTGCCTCCACTGCTGCTACTCGTGTACATCTGTTTGTTGTAGTCCCATGCAATGAGGGTATTCGGCGAGGCATGTACTCTACAGACCAATGTAACATTCTCCTTGGAGGTATTGATTGAAGCTCCTCTTGATGGATAAATGATCTTTGGTTTACAAGCAAATGCCTCGGGTTGATCCTCAATCCAAAGCATTCCCCGCAGGTGGGCCGGATAATAACACGAAGTTGGCGGTGTATAGAGATTTCTTCGAAACGCAAAATCACGAAATATCTGCAATTCACAGGTGCAGTTCCATGGGTTGAGTTCCAGCGAAAGGCTAGTCAGTCTTTGTAGATTTTCGAAGGACTCTTTTCGCAGGAAGCTTAAACGATTTCCACTTAAGTAGATTTGCGATAGAAGGGGGACATTCACAAAAACTGCTGTACTGACGTGGGTTATTCTATTGTCCTTCAGTTCAACTTTATGCAGATACTTTAAATTCTGGAAAATTCCATCATCCAAGGATTCAAGAAGATTCCCATTGAGGACCAAAGCACGCACCTTTACTAGGTTTCCAAATAAATTGGGCTGAAGTTTCCTCAAGAGGTTGTTAGACAGATCCAGTTCAATAACAATCTCCAAGGATCTTAAGGCAAGCGGATCAAGATTCTCAAGTGAACAATTTCTAACGAACAGCTTATGCAGATTCTGAAGGTCAGCTGTCAGAAATGCATTCTCCTCCAGGTATGCGATTTTATTGTTTGACAGATCGAGCACCTGCAATTCGGAGCTGAGATTCTCTGGCACTGAGGTGAGATTGAGATTTTTACAGTCAGCTGTCTTCTTTCCAGAGTTCCATTTGCATTTGCAATCGCCACAATTCATCAGCCAATCACTGCTCACGTAGACGACTTTCGTTGTAAGGATCATGAGGATGTGGAATGTGGCTATGTAACCGCACAGAATGAATTGTTCCCCAGAGATGCGCATCTTTGGATACATTTTACAGGTGGTGTTTGGCCGCAAGTTAATCGTCGTTCTGTATTTGGAACCCCTATAAGGATGAAGTATGCTCGTCCGACATCAGTTTGATATTCATCCTTGGGGCAGAATTGCAGATACGAATATTTTACGGTAGAGCCAATCCGATAAGCAACATTTGTAAAAAATCCTTGCCAGAGTTTTAGTATTTCTTTAGTATTTCCCGATAGCCTTGATGTTTTATCCTTTCTGATGCGTGAGGGTGTCGTTGTCAGTATCGATGTAGTTGGTATCGTACTCATATACTCGTACTCTTTCCAGCTTCTCTAAATGTCTGTATCATTTGATTTTATGGCTGCATATGGAACATGTTGGCGTTGCTGAACTCATCTCGGCATTTCTCATCTTTGACTGCAGTCGTAAGGAATACAAGTAATCCTGGAAAAAGAGAGAAAAAAAAAACTGTGTTACACATACGCATACTCAAAAATATATGTACATATGTATGAGGTAGGAAGAATAAAAAAAAAAAAACCAATTTTGATATTAAATACGAATTTTTAAGATGCTTCCTTCCTGAAGGCGATATTTCTCTACCAGATGACGGTGGTGTGGGATTAGATACAGAACGGCAACCAACCAATGTTACCATTTTATGGCGTGATGCAGAAGTTTAATGAACAAACCCAGGTCCCGAATGCCGGGTGCTAGATGTCGGCTATGTATCTGGTGAACTTGGTGAACTTGAAGGAAGAGAGATTTTCACCATTAAAGGGACGGAAACGATTTTCTATTGTTTTCGAAGGATAAATACAGAATGCTTATGGCCTCAAGGACGATAGATGAGCAACTTCAGTGGCGCGTCGTCAGAGCTTATAGCTTAGACTATATAAAAACCACTTTAACATCCAGCCCATCTACTTTTGTGAAGTAAGTGGGTGGCATATACGATACGAGTACATCCATACTATACAGGAGGACAGAACAGGAAAAGGAAGACGAAAACGAAAACGAATCCGTGCTTACGATCATGGACATTAGAGAAATTGTGTTTTGTAATGGGTTTTTGGTCGTCCTTATTACTATTTTTTTTTTTTTTTTTTCTTCTTCGATTCGAGTTGCAGTCTGTACTGGTACTTCTGGTACTTTGGGTTGAAACACTTTAATGTCCTAGTTTTCGGTCGATATCAATTTTTGAAGAGAAACTGACAATTTGTGAGTTTCAATTTTTAATCCTTAAAGTTTCCAAGTAAATTGCTTGTACGTGTAGTGGAGAATTGTCCGTGATGAGTTGGTAATTGAATTGGTTGTGCACTTCAAATTGAATTTTTACAAGTACCTAGCCACTTGTAAAGGCCGTGGGTAGGCCAATGCTGCATTAGATGAAACCAGCTACGAGCTGTTGGTTAAACAATTTGTCAGTTTGGGGTTATATAAAAAAAAATCCACACAACAGTTCGTAATTAGTATTCTGTTGACTTTTAATTGGAATGGGAAAGGACGAAGTACGAGTACTTAAACATGATGACACTCGAATTAATGTGGAGAAATTCGGTGCTCCTTTAATTATGCTCGGAGATGAACTATTTAAAATTTAAGGATTTATCAATATTTTTCTACACTTGGCTAAAATGTGTCATTCAAAACAAGAAATGGTACCGTTTTGCCAACTCAACCTTTAAGCATTGATGAAAATGCACAGATTCAGCAGTCGTACAAAACCTTATTTTAAGTCAGGAGAAATTTAAAAAGGCTATTCGAAGATATAGTAAATGAGTTTTCAAAAGCTTAACCGGTCTGAGGTGATATCCAAGATCCATACATAATATCAGTAATATAGGCAACATATATATGTACTTGCGAAAACTTAATAAGATTTTATCAATACAAAGTGGGGTGAAAAGTAACCTCCTTGACCACCAGAATGCGCTGCTACTGCAAAAAAGGTTATGGTGCCCTAGGCAGACATGCCAAATTTCAGTGCAATACTGTCTTTAGTTTTGTTTTGACAGCTGATTGTTGTTGGAAACAAAAGAAAAGTTGGATAAATATTATGGGGTTAATGCTCCGTCAGATTACACCGTCAAATATTGGTTTCGAGAGTTTCGTGGTGGCCACAACTCCACTACGGATCAAGTCCGCAGCGGCAGGCCCTCCGATGCGGTTATAGACGACAATGTCAAAAAAATACATGAAATGGTGTTGGCTGACCGGAAAGTGAAGGTGCGCGAGCTAGCAGATACCACACAGATTAGTACTGAGCGCACACGTCATATTTCGGGCAATATTCTGCATATGAAAAGTTATCTTGCCGCTGGGTGCCGTGCATGCTCACTCCTGACCAAAAAACACGAACGCGAAAGCACTTCGAAAGAGTGTTTGGACTTGCTGATGCAAAATCGGGCGGACTTTTGGCGTCGATTGGTAACTGTTGATGAAACCTGGATCCACTATTACTCACCAGAGAATAGAATGAGTGCCCGGCAATGGACAGAAGCCGGCACGAGTACTCCGAAGCGGCCGAGGGAGGCTCAATGGGTCGGAAAGGTTATGGCGTCGGTTTTCTGAGATTGTCATGGCATACTCTTCGTGAACTACCTCGAAAAGGGAAAAACCATCAACAGCGAGTATTACTGTGCATTATTGGAGCGATTGAAGGCCGAAATCGCTGCAAAACGGCCTCACATGAAGCGAAAATAAATTTTGTTATTGCAAGACAATGCGCCGGCGCATAAGAGCATCGCAACCACGGCTAAAATCAATGACTTACGGCTCCAATTGCTGTCGCATCTACCGTATTCGCCCGAATTTGGTCCCTCGGACTATTATCTCTTCCCAAACCTCAAAAGATGGCTCATCAATAAAAAATTCAGCTCACGCGAGGAAATCATCGACTCCACGGAGGAGTATTTTGCAGACCTTCCGGAAAATTACTTTTCGGACGCGATCAAGAAGTTAGAAAATAGGTTTGCTTGCATGCACGATTCGCAAACCTGAATAATGCATGCCCGGAATACTCCTACGTACTAAGCCCACGCCTTACAAACTTCAACAATACAACAGACTGATGTGACATCTCTAAGGTGTAGGATCCGTTTCGTGTATTTAGGCCCACCAATGCGATGCTTTCTTTGTTAAATAGCCTATGTGTGTTTTAAACCGTATTTTGTTGTCCAGCATCTTTGGGCATGACTATTTGGTTACCAAGCTGGAAGTGGGCGATAGTTACAATTGTTCGACTGGTTCGGAATACAGCTTCTTTTTTATGGTCACATAGATTTAGGCTGGCGAATGCTTGCCAAATCCTTTATCCGAACAATTGCTCCGATTGTAGAGGATTTAACCGTTCGAATCTGTCTGCCTACTGTCGATGACGGCATTGTCATCGGTAAATCCAACACTCTCTGGGAGGACTCCTTTTTCTTCTGACACCGTAAGTAATCTTCTCAATTTTTTTTTTATTTTTCTACATAGTCTCCTTGTAACTCTACACACATCTCCCAGGGATGCTCCCATCTCCCTAACCCGTCCAAATAGTACTTGGCGTTTTTCTCTGGAAAATAATTGTTCACGAAGGTGATTGCCTCCACATTTGACGAAAATCCCTGTCCTCCGAGTGCAGTTTTTAGATGAGGGAACAAGAAGAACTCGCTTTGAGCTAGATCTGGTGAATAAGGCGGATGGTCAAGCAGTTCGAACCGTAATTCATGGATTTTCGCCAAACAACCATTGAGGTGTGAGACGGCGCGTTGTCTTGTTGAAACAGGACTTTATTTTTCTGCAAATGTGGCTCTTTTCATAACCTCTACTATCTCTCTCAATTTAATTCGGCGGTCGTCTAAAACCATTTGATGAACTTAAGCATTGTTATCGTCAGTGGTTGCAATTTTTGGACGTCCCGAACGTTCATCATCTCCCAAGCTCTTACGCCCACGTTTAAATTCAGCTTCCCAAAATTTCACTGTGGTAAGTGATGGTGCAGAGTCCCCATACACAGGGTCCAAATCATTTAATAACAGCTCGATACAGAATTTTTTCCATTTCACAAAAAAATACTCACATCGACTCACTCAAACGACTGTCAACCAAAAACTGCGCATTCAAAATGACTGAAACTTCGGTAAGTAACTGTCAAAAGATGCACACCTAGCATTCACTAGCTTTTATTGACGAGTGCCACTATCTTTACGTTACGGTAGGAAACTTTTCAAGCAACCCTCGTAGATTTCCTTTTTTAAGATCTTTCTCATGGTGTCCAATAAACACATTAGAGACATCGTTCTTTGGGTAACAGGACCAAATGTTGCATTCTCTACTTTTCAAGAAATGTTCCTTTTTCTATGTACTTCTGCGTCATCATTATAATCAAGTCTGGTCATTTTTTTATTGCCGCTTTTATTACCATATTCGGGATGCCGTCAAGTCCGGGTGCCTTGATGTCGCTTATC
Organism: Volucella inflata; assembly: GCA_928272305.1. Taxonomy (NCBI): domain Eukaryota; kingdom Metazoa; phylum Arthropoda; class Insecta; order Diptera; family Syrphidae; genus Volucella; species Volucella inflata. The sequence goes on from OV743719.1 coordinate 72,627,792, forward strand.
GTGTTGCATGCCTGGAGCACTTCATACTGGGTAATTAGTGGAATATCCACAGCACTGATATCTCTTTTCATCTCTTCAGATATTGCACATAGTTACAGGTTTTTGTAGAAAAGGATTGTATACTATAGATTTCAGCACTCTAAGCATTTGAAACTAACGCTTCAATAATGACGGTTTTCAACTTGGTCGTCGAGACCTCCCTTGTCTCTTCCAAATTCTTGATACTGCCTTTCCTGCTGTTTTCACTTTGGTGTCTGCCTTAACTTTGCATAGTATTTCCGCGTATAAGAGGCTTCCGTCGCTTTGATGGACAGTTGACTCGACTGCCACCATTCGTAGATTCGTAGTGTTGGCGACTTGCATCGTTCGGTGCTTCTTTTTGATATTGCTTGGACAATTGATGACCTCAGGATCCTTGATGCTCCCTGAAAACGTTTCAGGCAAGACAAGTTCAAATTTTCCAGATGGTAATCAGTAACTAGCAGCTCTGATGAATTTGAACGAACCAAGGTGGGTTACCATAAAATCGAAATTCGTACAGCGGAGCCTATTAAGCAACTTTCTCGTAGCCTGCCGTTTACTAAGCAAGACGAGTGGAGAAAGATAAGAGATATCGATATAAATGAGCTCTAAAACAACCTCTAGGAGTCACTGCATCATGTTTAATAGCGCAATACTACAATAGTAACATATAGTTCCTACATTGCTTGGTCCGCACTTACAATAGTCTCTACGTAGTAGCCGAATTAGTGCGATTATTATTATTATTATTTCACTCCAAAGCTCAACTTTAGATACCGAAATTGCTTTGTAGGACAAACAACAAAAACGGTACGGTATGGCAAGCATATTTGCCTTGTCAGCAGCTGCCAAATAGAAATTTATTTTAAGTGACTATTGGGATGCGTTCAAGTCATTCCTGGCTCTCTTATATTTGTTTAATTTTTTTAATAGGGCATCAAACTAAAAAACTCGAGTCAGAAGATATTGAATTTTAACCACATTAAGTTGAGTTCCTGCTTTCAACGGAGATCTCATTTTGGTGAATTAAGCTCTACGGGTGTAAATGGCAAAGCAGCGGTGAGAAAATAATAGTGAAGCTTACAATAATCTGAGAGGTGCGGGCTGGTATCTACTTATATTTCATTAAATACCAAAACAGCTGATCTGTATTTTCAGACGTAGATGTATCCACCTTAGAACAGGAATAGGTAGGAGGAAAGCAGGAAACAAATACCAACAGGGCATTTTTACCTAGCTAAACCAAATCAAATTGTTGCGTGTAATTTCCTCACAACAGCAAAAAAAAAAACAAATTTACGTTCAACTCACAATCCACCACATACTCAATCTTGACGAGTATATAGTCGAAAGTTATACTGTACTTATATTTGATCCAATAAATGAATATTCCACTTTAACTTAAGGACCAAAATATGCCCCGAAAATCACTGCTTTTTGTCCTTTCCATTTAATGTAAATATGTACATCATTTATTTCTCGCCTAATCTTGAAACACTCATGAATGAATTTCTCTGCACCGTCTGCCTAATTAAATAAATTATATAAATAGGAGGGATACGCGTACATTCCTTAAGATAAAACATGTTACTTAGGTTTGAGAGTAAGAACCACATAATTAGTCCAGCACGCAAGACCTACCGTGAACTTAGCTGCGACATGAAATTAATTAGAAGCCATTTTATTTTTTTTCCACGTGAGCAGTAAGTTCTGAATTGTGAGCCTATTTTCGACATACAACCTGATGACGCGACATATAATTAGCGTTGTATGTTAATTTCAGAACGTTTGGTCCTTTGTCCTTATGACGAGGTGAATATTTCATCGGCCTCATTGTCATTTTGTTGCCACCCAACTTGTTCCACTGTTATCGTTCCAGTTGTTGTCCTTGTTGTCGCTGGGATGGTAGTAAGTCTTTGCGAAGAAATTACAAAGGTAAATTATGCGCAAGACGAGAGAATATCCTGCCGGAAATTAGGTTGTAAAGGCTTTGATTTTAATAACAGGCAATTATGTGCTAAAAAAATTTATTTCTGCCATTCAGAAGTGTTGCGTTGAGTTAGCGATAAATTGTCAAAACAAACAATGGCCTTTTATGGTCGTTAAAATTTTATTTTTATTTATGCTGTTTTTTTTTTTTTTAATTTTTCAGAAGAACCAATAAACACGGATATGCTGCCGGATGTATCTGTCATTACAATGCAAATTGTTTGCAAATGAAAATTGAGTCATAATCCGACAAATTCCCAGAGAATTACGTCCTTTGTACATTGTATAAAGAAGGGATTATGAATTGTTAAATTGTGCCATAGACAATTGCGGGCTACGTTGGGAAAAGTGACAAGAAATTGGCTAATTTTGATGGTTCGTGTTTGTTGTGCTCTGCGAATTTCGCTATGTCAAATTTGGTTTAGCAAAGAGCGTGTTTCTAATAAAATATCATATTGGAAAGTAGGCCGTACTCTGGTTGATGATTTGCCTAATTTCTGTCGTCCATCAACCAGTATGACTGACGTAAATATCGAAAAGTTAACAAAAATATCCTCGCAAATCGTAGTGTGAGCGTCACGGATATAGCAGCCAATCTTGGCGTCTCGTCCGAATCAGTACAGAGCGTTTTGCACGATCTTTTGGGCATGAGACAAGTTGAAGAGCCACTTGTGCTGAGAATACTTAATTTGTTGCAAAAACAGCATAGCACTGATGTGGCTAAAGAAATGCTTTCTTTGGACCAAAATGTTATAAATGGCATCATAACCCTTGATGAGACATGGGTCTACGAATATGACATCGAAACTAACCAACAATCATCGGATTGGCGCTTCCCAGACGAGCCAAAACACGAAGAACCATAACAGGGTCGACCCAAAATCAAGGCTTTGTTGACCGTGTTCTTTCATTGCCGTAGTGTGGTCCACTCCGCATTTCTTCCGTCAGACCAGACAGTAAATGGGGAGTATTACGCGAGTGCATTAAGTGTTTGGGGAAAAATGTTCATCCCGCACCTTGTGACTTTTTCCTATACCCACAACTCAAGTTTCCACTTCGCGGAAAGCGTTTTAAGATGATCGAGGCGATAAAAGAGAATTCGCAGAAGGAGCTGAAAGTGATTCCAAGATCGGCCTATGAAAAATATGTTGAAGATACAAAGAAGCTTTGGAGTATGTATATTGATTGCAATGGAGATCACTTTGAAGGAAATAAAATGAATATCGATGAGTAACTATACCGCTTTCATTTTATTGAAGAATTTCGGGTACATTTTAATCAGACGGTAGCCTTAGTTGAAGTATGGCAGTTGTAAGTAGGAGCTTTAAGATTCCATGATGGTACTATGGGTGAAAGTGTCTGAAGCGCGTACAATTCGTATTGGCAAACCCTCGGCAATGGGTAAAAAGATGAGACTAAAGGCGTCTAGGCATATGTGCAGCCCATTATCTATTCTTAAATTATCGCGGTTAAATGTTGAATGCATAATAAATCATACTTTGAACACAGAAAGCAAAGCCTCAATTAGAGCTTAAGGATACAACAGGCAAGGGAACCGAATTAAAACCTAGGTGAACGAAATTAACTTCCTTAGAGTTAAAAGATTTCGGACGTTAATGCTTTACCTACTATTGGGTTTTCCAATAGGGACTTGACAACTTTGAATTTAATTTGTGAACGCACTCTTTCACTAATCATCAAACTGTCACTGTCAATTTATTCAGTAAACTCAACAGTTTCATCATGGTAAAGTATACATACGAACGAGCAACGTTTGTAAATTATAAAAATTTTCTACCGGAATTCGGAGTCGGTGACTGCAACTTTAAGAGCGTTAATTCCAATTTTCGGTCGTAATTCTCGCCCTAGTAGACAGGCAATAACAAGTTTAGTGCAAAAATTTGAGTCTACATATTGGTTGTGTGATGTTGCCGTGTCAGTGAGACAACGGGTTGGTCGAAGTGTCGAAGCTGCCGTTCAGGCGTCCGTAGCAAATGATCCAAATCAGTCAATTCCACGGCGTTCTCAAGAATTGGCCATCGCTCAGACCACATCATGGCGTATTTTGCGTAAGGATCTTGGTTTACACCCATACAAGATCAAGCTGACGACATGTGGTTTCAACAGGATGGTGCCACAAGTCATTGGTTAAGTCATTGGTTTATGCCAACAAACCGACGACGTTAGAAGAGCTTCGAGCCAACATTGAACGCGAAATAGCGGGCGTTTCGGCCGAAATTTGTGGCCGAGTCGTTGAATATTGGATCCAACGAATCGACCGCTACAAACGTGCCCGCGGTGGCCATATGAACGAAGTCGAGTTCCATTGGCCACCATCCATAAATGTTTTGATTGTACTTCAAGCCGATAATAAAGTTTTTGACAATATCTCAAATGGTTTGCGGTGTATTTAAAAAAAGGTGTCAAGTCCTTATTGGATAACTCATTATAAGGCATCATTTTCTTAGAAACTATATCTAATGAGCTACAAATTTCGGACAGAAGCAGACATAAAATATTTTGGTCACATAAAAAAAATTGGACGCAATCATATGGTATTAATGCCAGCTGCACTTGTCTTACAAAGGAAAACCTTCATCTATAAATGCTCGTTTTCGCTTAGTGAGAATTGGTGTAAGAACTTGAAAAAAAGAAACCACCTACATAAGCCTAAGTGAATAAAGAACGTACCCTTGTCTTTGAAGCGTTGCGGTCCCAAATGCTTTGTTTCTTTGCCCCAAAATGTCTGCGAGGAATCGAAAAAAAGTGAAATGAAGAAGGAAGCACAAAAAGTTCATATAGCATTTATTTTAAACCAGTTCCGCGAATTAATTCCCGTCGGAGTTCCCGTGAGGGGAAGAGTTAAAATTACTAAAGCGTGAATTGACAAAGACAAATTGACAAAAATGCAAAACTTAAACTTGAAGGCATTAGAAGTCTTTATATAACTGAGTTCCTCTATAAATCCAAATAATGAGAATCCAGAGAATACAAGCGGCCAGTCATTCTCGATAAGCCCGAAGTCTTTGAAGTGAGAAGACGCCTGAAAAATAACTTCATATTACCTACATAGAGCTTAAGACAACAACTGTGAGTGGCGTATGTGAAGTAGATGACCAGTTCTTGGCTCTGAGAATCATCAAACCACCTTCGTAAGTCCACTCTGGACTTCAGAACGTAATTGGAGTTCATTAGATTGCTATCAAGCTGGTTTAAGTGGCTGATTCGCTGGAGCCCTTGGTAACATCATCTTTTTCCTCTAATGGATGTATGAGTGGCTAATGTTGGCAAATAAAGCCTTGATGCAAACTGTCATCAATCTTTTACTTTCTTCTGTATGCCCGAAGGAAAGAATATGCCTTTTTATGGGTATCTAAGCCTTCTTCCGACAACATATGTGCGTCGTCTTAATGTTCATTGCTTTCATGATCTGGTGTTATATGTGCATGTCGTAATTATTTGTTTTTGTTGTTCCTGTTTTTGTGTTTTCCATGAAGAATCTCACTCACAAGATCTCCCCTCACAGGTCAAATTCCATGTAGCCTGCTAAATGTTCCATTCCACATAAGAATACGCCTGGAACGACCCACGAAGGACAAAGGTGGTACGTATACTAAATATATGTATACTTATATTTATGAGAAATGTGAAACAGATAGGAGTCCTTTGAATCTTTTTAAACATGCCACCACTTAAAAAGAGATTAAAAATAACTATACAACGAGAATCAATTAGTTTTGGTAGTTTGTGTATTTTTTGATCAATTTGCAGCTACATCTGTTAAAAACTGTTATTTTAAGATTAACCAATATATGCTATAAATGGTGCCAGGATTAATTCTAAGCCTTTATTGATAATATTTTAATTTGATTGTACAGCTGAATGGACTGTACTGTGATTTCGAAATAAATTTTGCTTCAATGGATATCATGCTGATTGGAAATGTTTACATTAAATGTTTGTAGCAATTACTCCAACATAATCGTATAAACGAAAACATACAAATGAATATGCAAGTCCTGATTTGGACTTTGGTAAAAATGATTATTTCTATTTCAAAGTTGATTGGACTTTTCTTTTTATTTAGTAACACTTGTCAATTCTTTTAATATTGTTTGCAATGTTAAATTAAAAAAAAATATATATATAATTCATTAAAATATGTATATATGGGTGGTCCTTATTTGAATGGAAGAATCAATTTTTTTTATTTTTTTACTGAACACCCTTTTTTTATTAAAAAAAAACAAAAAACAAAAAACACTGTGGCGCTGGCAGCCCGGTATGGGCCATGGCCTAGCTTCTTGACACTCATTTTTGTTGCTCATGTTGTCATTTTTGTCACATCTGAGCGGGGCCTATGGTTTATCGCCGAGTCCGAACGGCACTCCTTAGAAGCTTTTTCGTAGGCAATTTTACTTTCGGGAGTTTGCCATTGCCCGCCGAAAGGGTGATGGCGATTTGAAAAATTGGTGGTGACCCAGCCTGGAATCGAACCCAGACTGTCTGCGTGATAGTCCATTGAGCTAACTATCGCGCCATCGCCATCGCGATCAAAAAGTGTACGAAAAAATTCAAGAGAATCGTCTTGTATTAACAGGTGCCGCAATGAGCCTGAAATCTTAAGGACTTCTAGGTGAAAAATATAAACAATTTTCAAAATTTATTTTTAAAGTGATATTTTCATAAATTATTATAAGCAGATAAAGGTGTAATAAATAGATTTATAGATGATATTTGTACAAATAATTTATACAAAAATAAATAATTAAACTCAGGCATCGTAACGAGTTTTAAGACTACTTTCTGGGTATTTTTAGCGATAATTTCTCTCTGAAAATTTTAAATTTGAAAAGAAGTTATTTAAAATTTAAAGCATATTATTAAGATAATCTGTTAGTTCTTTTAAGCAAATGAAGTAAGAATCGCTTTTGATCTTCGTTTTTAGTGAGTTTGTTATTGAATTCTTGCATTAGTTTAACTCCACGTTCAGCTGTATCATTGACTGCTTTTAATGATCCGACTATTTCGTTTGCTCGCCTATAATCTGGTTGGTCATTCCAAACTGTTGGATGAATGTGAAAAAAGTCTGCAGATAAGCCAAATCTTTCGAAAATTTTCATAAAGAAGATTTTTGGTAATAAAGTGTGAAACATCAGCTGGTTTCAGATATAATTTCTTCTTTACTTCGTCTTCCTTTTGGGCATCTCTTTCCAAAACTTTTAAAACCATTTTTCTTCTCTATAGGAATTGAGTCTTTTTAGAAAATTTATGTCATTTAATGGTGCCTGTAAGATATCTGCGCGGAAAACCATGATTGTGTGTAGCATTTGATAATAAAGTAGCAAATAGTTGACAAAGCTCTTTTATGTACCGCGTTCAACTAGATTTTTGCTGAAATAATATTAATTTAAGGCAAAATATTTCCTTTTGGCAGCCTTCGAGCCAAATGATAAGCTCCTGGTGCCCGAAATTTAATGCCACTTGGAGGAGTTCCTTCCAAATAAATAACTATCAGCTTTAGAAACTCTTTATAGTCATCTCGAAGGAAAATTATCTTCTAGTCTTTTCATAGCAAATGCCAAAATTTCTTCCCTTACATCTGCAAAGACGTCCACAGCCTTCTTGCCCATGCACCATATGAAAATTTTACTTCTATCAATCGTTTTAAATCTTTAAACAAAAGTATTTCAGGCACAGAAGATGGATCCAATTTAAATGCATTAAATATTGAATATTGAAGAACAATTTCATAAATGTGATGTCTGCAACCTAGGTAGAGTATGTCACGACCAATTTTATTTTCTAACAGGACACAAGCTCCGTTCAAACGCCCGGTGTTAGATGCAATTGTATCATTAACAAAAGCTTGCACTTTATCCAACAATCACCAATCTTCCAATACTTCATACACTGCTGATAATACTTCAATACCAGTTCCAGTTGAAAGTTCCGGTACTCCAAGGAGTTGTTCAATTTTTGGAGCTGTTTCAATAATTGGAAGTCTGTCAACTTTAGCTTGGCCAGTTATATCGAGAAGGAGTTTGGAGTCCCGGTGTATTACGGCAAAGTATAAACTCAAGTTGACAAATTTTGTTTTACTTGCTGTAGCTGTTTGTTTGTGAAAATATTGACGAGAAAGACTTATAGAGGTGCGGTTAATCACAAAATTTAACGGACCCAAGGAAGCGGCATCTCTGTCACTTATTTTACATTTATCGAGCACTGCAGATTGACAGAAATAATGAAGTGCATTTTAAATTCCATCACCCACGCCTGCTTAGAAAAAAACAACTTTGTACATGAGAGAGAAAGAAAGTTACATTCATTACATACAATAGGTGCTAGTACAGTAGATGAACTTTCGTAAGAGCGTAGACTTTAAGCTCAATGTGGCACGTGTTTAAAAAAAAAAAATAGGGTAATGTTCTTAGATGTCATGGAACAAAAAAATTGGGTGCTCAAAAAAATAATGCCGAGTTTGAAAAAAAACAATGACCACCCTAATATACCCATATATTAAATAATTTATTATTTATTGTTTTTTTCTGGCTGACAGCCTAGAGTCTGTCGGTGTTAATTTAAGCGAAAGTCCGAGAAGAAAGCTGCGAATGCGAGAGAGCGTTTGAAGATCGAGAAACTCAGCACAAGGAGATTAAATAATATATAATTACACTATCTATGAGACAAGTACGAAGTTATTTAAATGAGGATTTGATATTTAGCCTTTACTAACTGAAGCCAGAATAAAGTCAACTAAAATAAACAACAGACACAGCACAGGTTAAACAAAGAAAAAGGACAGCTATGGGCGCTAAATTTATAAGCATGGTCTAAAAATGCCACAACCAAGACACACAACAAGAAATGTTGAACGATTTCGACGAAAAATGTTAGAGCAGTGCAAACAAATCCGCTTAATGCTTCAAAACGCTGACTCCCCATGTGTGGTGGGACGATGGAATTAATATGGTTGTAATAAACTAAAGGCAGGCGATTCAAGCGTGGATTAAGGACAGCAGAAACAGCAATTCCGACTATTATCGTTACAAAAAAGAGGCTATCTCTTCCGAGCTTCATATTTACTTACTTTCTTCTTTGGCTGTTGACCTAGTTCGTTGGCAATCTGAGACACAACTAACATGCCTCTAAAATTAGCCAGTGTTTAGTTGCGCACTCCCAATCATTTTGGGTGCCCTTACACTTTTGTACCTTCTTCTGTAGCTTTCCATTCGGTCAGATCCGGAGACACTGCGCTCCACAGGATTGGTGTCTATTCGTTTCACATGTCTTAACTATTTAAGACGGCTGATACTCAGTTCCATGAGTGGCCGATGTCGCTTTACGGCTCTAATAAGTTGTTGAATTTGAAAACAACTATAGAATGAACTATTTGGTCCCCACAAAACATCACATCAAGCAAACAAAATCGCTTATTTCGCAAATGGACCCGTGAGTTTCGTCAAAAATTCGTTTGATGCAATGATCATGAGTTTATGCCAAGGGAATCGAACTACTGAAGCAAGGAAAGATAATATTCGGGCCTATTACACAAATAATGTGTCAAAATGTAATCAATAATTTTAGGCAATGCTGGATTATCCGCAAAGCAGGTACCTACAGGTGGGCGCACACACTACTAACGTTTTGTTTGACAAATAAATGTGTTGAATCAAACTTTCCAACTCAATAAACTTATCTTACAGACTGTCTTATCATTTACGAGTACAAACATATACCTAGAACGATGAACAAAATTTAATTACATGTTTAAAGAATATTTAGATAAAGAGCATCTGCTTGCTTTGCCCTTTACCGCCAATTGACCACTGTTGGATTGTGTCATTTCTTCACATTTCCTAGAGCATATCGAACATTTTACGAGGCAAAGAAGAAGAAAGAAGACTACACAAATATCTCAGTATACTCGTATGTACATACGAGGGCGGGTTAATAAGTCCGTGACTTTTTGAATTTCTGACCTCTTTACTGAAACAGCAACACTGCTCCTGTCAACAGGCATCTGTCAGTTGACTCCTGTCAAAATTTAAACTTGCTGCATCAGTTAGTTTGTGTTTGACAGCTATTTTTATCAGACTACTCACTAATTTGAATTTGAAAATGGAAAATAAATACTTAATATAGCTTAATAAATACTATGGGGACTCTGCACCATCGATTTCAATGGTAAAAAAGTGGTTTACTGAATTTCGTTGTGGCCGTACAAGCACTGAAGATGCCGAACGTCCTGGACGCCCAGTTGAGGTCTCTACACCCGAAACAATCGAAAAAATTCACGATATGGTGTTGGCCGACCGAAGATTGAAAGTGCGAGAGATTGTGGAAGCCGTAGGGATCTCGCATGGCTCAATGGTTTCAATTTTGAATGATCACTTGGGCATGAGAAAGCTTTCCGCAAGATGGGTGCCGGGTTTGCTCACAGTCGACCACAAACGCATGTGCAGTTGCCATGGCAAAAATCCATGAATTGGGCTATGAATTGCTCCCTCATCCACCCTATTCTCCAGATTTGGCTCCGAGCGACTACTTCTTGTTCCCAAACCTGAAGAAATGGCTTGGTGGAAAAAGATTTGACTCCAATGATGAAGTCATCTCGCAAACAAAGGCCTATTTTGAGGACCTCGACAAATAATTTTTTTTGGAAGGGATAAAAAAATTGGAGAAGCGTTGGACAAAGTGTATAGAGCTCAAGGGAGACTACGTTGTGCTTTTGATTAAACAAAAATCCTATTTGCTGCCTGGTTCTTGTTCTCTACAATGTTATTTACTTTACACAAAATAACGCAGTTCATTACGCTTGTACCTCAAATCCAACCACCACATAAACAGTTGAATCGCATATAAAGCCACAAAAAGCTTTTTTTGACCCACTTGAGTGGTGAAATGCTCGATGATTTTAGAATAATTATTGCCGTCTATTACCTTACTTTCATTAAAGTTGCTGCCTACCATCATACATCATCACATTCCATTAGGTAAATACAATTTCAATTACTAAGAACTGGCATATTGGCAGAGCTCTGCAAATTATAATAAACCATATGAGTAGACCACTTCCCCCATCATATGATTGTACGAGTATCTGGATCGGTGTCAACAGAAAAACCACAAACTGAAGACCACTATATTACAGTATCCAAATTATAGCAAACCTAGCATCCGAACAAATTCGCGAATATTCCCAGTGTTACATGATATTTTAAATTTCTCTCTTTTCAATAATTCACCCAGAATCATGTTGGACATTTAGAATATTGTTCCTTTCCGATCAACCCCTTTGGCATGGAGTGCACTATCAAAGTCATGTGCAATCAACAGGAACAAAGACTAATTGAAAGGTCAACGTATCTATATTGTATAGATTTTCATAAAAAACAGGGGATTGCTAGAGTATGTACTTTGTGGTTAAATTTGCGTTTACATTCCATTATAGGTACTCGTATAATTGAAAATGGACAATACTAAAATGGTTGTAGTTGTATACATATGATAATAACAAGTACGAGTATCTCAAAATGATAATAACCTGCGTACACGAGAACCGAATGCAAATACATAACTATTTAGCATTTATCCAGTAAAGCGAAGTAAGCAATTTTGAAATGCGTTTTACTGAATTCTCCTTTGGGCCTTAATGGTGCATTTACAATTTTGAGTATTCAGTATCGTTCTTTCCACGTTTGCATTCTAGCTCTTGTCGTTTTTTTGTGATTGAACTTGGAGGAAGACTTCGAACGGCAATCTGAAGAGAAGACTGTTAGGGAAGAAAACTGCAGAATCAAATCTATACACGGACGGTATTACAGGGCAATCCATGCTGAAAATGTTGACAAATTCATGTCACACAAATGGTTTTTGATTGGTAATCCGTATGCTGAAACCGAGGTATTTATGATTGCAATACAAGATCAAGTGATCCTAACAATAAATTACAGAAAAGCTGTCATAAAAGATCCTAATATCAACGATGATAAAGGATGAAAATTTGGGAATTATTCTGATACAAAAGACCATATTATATCAGGATTCACAAGCTTAGCTTGAAATGAGTATTAGACACAACAACGTAACAATAATTCTCCACAAGCATACACATAAAATTCAACATGATAAATCACCATGCTACAAGTCAGACCCAGCTTCTATAGTAGAAAATGACAACGTTAAAATTTAACGATCGGGTTATATACACGGATCACACAAGGCTCCATAACTGTCCGTGTATCACTGTTCTTGACAAAAAGCAGCACAAGGCAATCTTTATCGATGTTGCAATCCCTGCAACAAAAAATGATAGTCACACTATGACGAGAAATGCATTAGATATGCCGAAATTGATGTGCAAAACCAAACGGAACTAATGTCTTAAGCGCAGAGGGAATGATTGATAAAAACCTCCTGGAAAATATCAAAACGCTTCGATTGAGTGAAACTATCACATATACACCACAGAAGTCTGTTATTATTGATATCTGTCACATTATTCGTAAATTCATGAATATTAACTAACAGAATCACTTTTAATATATATTTTGTATTGGGTTAAGGCCACTAAAATGTATTGTAATTGGGTAGTTATGTAGTTAGGAGACAATTAATACAACAAATAATTATATTAATAATAATAGTAATATAGACCTCGATAGAAAAATAGGGGTAGTGATGGCATCGCAAAGATTTCACCACCTAAAATTGGCAATCAAGGGATATGAAGGTGGCCAAGGAATAATAAACTTACTGAACCAGCACAACATACAAATCGGAAAATTGAAGCAGTATTTTATGGAGAGTCGAAACAATAATCTGAAGTACCAAATTATCATGCGAATGGGCCAGCTAGGAGAGCCAGAATATAAGCCGAAAATTCTGTCGAAATATCACAGGATCGAGCAATGAAAGGCCAAAGCTATTCATGGAAAATATCTTTACCAGTTGAATTCAGTTAAAATTGATAAGAATAGCTTAACAGAACGGCTCCAAAATGGTTAGTTGTTTCCTGAAATACGAGTAGAAAGATTTGTCATAGCTATGCAAGATGGAGTCATCGCAACGAGACAGTACCGCTGAGCAGTTCTTCACGAGGATGTTGACAATATGCAAATGGATGCACAATGCTGGCAAATCATGAATGCCTTAAACGCCACAACGACGTTGTGAAGATAATCCACCAGGAACTCGCGTTGAGGTCGAAACTTGTGAGCTGCAAGAAACCATACTACCAGTACCAAGCTGATGAAGTCCTTTCCAGCAACAATTTAAAAAAGAGTACTGACCACACAATAACGCCAAGATATTGTTTGGATAGACAAAACGAATAATAGATATAGCAGTTCCATTAGCAGCACACCTGAGGAAAATATAACAAAATATGCTGATATAGCTCATGAAATAAAGCAACGCGTAGTTGTACCAATTATTGTATCCAGTACGGAATGATTGGAAAAAATGAAGTTGAAGAAAATCCTAAGTGCAATGCAAACATCTTTTGCACGAAGTTTCAAAGTCGGTCGTTCTCATTACCTGGAGCATTGTACAGAAGTTCTAAGAACATTCGTAAAAAATTAGCAATTTGTCATCAGAGCCTAATATCTTGGCATAGCCCGGAATATGTAATTTACAACTTCAACAACAAAAGAAAATTTAAACATTTTTTTTTTAAATCAATAACTGCTTTCTGAAATGCATGGGTATTGGATTTTTCTCCACGGCAGTGGCATGAACAGTTGAAATAATTTATGAAATAACGAGGAAAGATGAAAGCAACATAACGTGGTATATATGTGATTAAATCAATTATCCAGTGTTGCATAACTTTAGGATCATACAAACTCTCCACGTCGGAGAGTTCAGTTAATTCCCCAGTTTCAAACCAGAAGTTACGAGGAAGAACTAGAACCCGACAAATGTATAAATACAGGATGAGAAGCTGCGGAAGATAAGTTGATATTTGGAAAGCGATGGAGTAGGACCTATGTCTTACTAAGTGAAAGATAAGAGATTTGAATTGTGAAATAGAAGTGAGATTGTTTGTGAATTGATTGAAAGTTGTATTGTATTTAAATAATAATAAATAGAGTGTTTTGAAACAGAATAACGTTTTATCATTTCGAACCCTAGCCGAAATATTACAATAACATACTCATATGTACACACTGAACCTCACCAACAAAGTTAATATGACAACTCAAAAAAAGAGGTAGGCCATTGTACCCGTATTTTATTGTAAAGGAAAACAATAATGTTTCATTTAAGTTATTTGCTTAGCATTTAACTACACTTACACATCAAACGTGATAGAAATATAAATGTGGCACTTAGTATTGTCCTCATAGGCTTGCTTTGTAAGAGCTGAAGTCTGTTTAGATCAGTATGATTGCACAATATAAGGAAAATTTACGAAGAGTACTCAAAGCCAGGTTTTATTGTTTCATTTTATATTTTTATTACACAATTTTTTGCAATATTTTTTCTTACTCGTTTTAATAAAACCAATTTTGATGAGAATATCGTTTGCTATATATTCGATAAGAATTGCAAAACTACAGAGGCATCAATCTTTCTGACATCGCCCCTTAAGATCGTATCTGCTATATTGTGTGATGATATATTGTGAAACAGTGACTACCGTCGATAACGAAATAAAGAACTTTGCTCGAAAACTCCTCATTCGTTCCCATGGATATTGCAATGACTTTATACTCTAGATTCTGGACGAGACATACCTTGTGCGATGACTAAAAAGAACGAAACCGATCAATCTAGCGAACCCACGTAAAAAAAGACATGTACATATATATATTGTGTTAATACCTGATTGGTCCATGTCAGTGTAGATTCTGGCCAGGAAAGTTCACCATCAACCAAATATTCACACTACCGCAGATATTGGTCAAAATCTATTCAAATCCGTACAAACCACTTATTCATCGATTTTATGGCCGCTTTTAACAGCATCTGTAGAGACGAGTGCAATGTCTAGTTTTAGCATCCTTACCAAACCCGTCGTTTTGTGCAAGGTGACGACGGAGAAGGCACAATGCTTCATCAACGTCGGTAAAGATCTCACCGAGACGTTTGATGTCAAAAATTGATTTAGACAAGGCGATGCGCTATAGTGCATCTGAGTTCGATTCCTAGCTGGGTCACCATCGATTTTTCAAATCGCCATCATCGTTTCGGCGGGCAATGGCAAACTCCCGAAAGTAAAAAATTGCCTACGAAAAAGCTTCTAAGGAGTGCCGTTCGGACTCGGCGATAAACCGTAGGCCCCGCTCAGATGTGACAAAAATAAAAACATGAGTAACACAAATGAGTGTCAAGAAGCTAGGCCATGGCCCATACCGGGCAGTGTTTATTTTTTTTTGATGAGCTATAGTGCAATAACATCATACTTGAAAGGATAGTGCAAACACAAGAGGCACAATCTTTCCAAAGTCCGTCCAATTATTTGTATACGCCGATTATATTGACACAATCGGAAGAAAGCAGTGTTATGTCAGTGGCGCATTCGCGAGTACTGAGGAAGAAGCGGCGAAAATGGGCTTAGTGGTCAGCGGGGGCAGGACTAAGTATATGCAGTCAACCAAACAGGACACTAAACACCGACGTCTCGGACAGAACGTCACGTTGGACAGGTATTACTTTGAAATAGTTAGGGACTTTGTCTACCTAGGCTCCGCTATGAATTCAGTCAACGACACCAGCGCTGAGATCAATCGAAGAATAACTCTTGCCAATCTTGGCAATTGGCTAGTAAAGCCCTCTCTCCCTTTATAAGACCTTAATAATCCCAGTACTGCTCTATTTGTTTTTTTTTTGTAAAGAATTTAACACTCAAGACGATGCGACTACTCTTTAAATGCCGGAGCACGTTTAAAGTTTTCTGAAAATGGTATAGAGAGAGAGATAAAGGTTTTTGGGGTTCAGTAATTCTTTCGCTTGATGGGTGGCATCCACCCATCTATTCTTCTCACTTGATTTTAGTAGCCTGAAAAAAGAATGTCTTCGGACGCGGTTGGGATTGAACGCCGAAACTTTCGATTGGGATGTCAATACACTACCATCTGTAGTGGTAGTGCGCCACCCATGGCGCAGAAGCATGGACACTATCAAAAATAGATGAGAGTGCTCTTAGTTGCTTCGAGAGAAAAAGTGAAAAGGGACCTCTGCCAACTTAGCGTGCGAATTTGGAGCCAGCTAACATAAGATTGAGCTAGCTGGAGAAGCTTGTTGACTGAGGCACAGGTCCACCCTGGACTGTAGCGTCACCTAAAGTAAGTGAGTAAGTACTCTGATTCCAATGTTAAGACATATTTATCGCTGTTGAATCCCTATTATAATATTTTAGTTTTTTTTTTAAAGTTAATCTTAAACTTAAATGCTTCAAACTAATTGCTTAAGTTCATCGTCTTAAATTTTCAACTCCATTTCTTGTAAGGTTGTATCGCTCATAAAGAATGGCTTGAAACGCACACCTGTTATTCCCTCTTCCCTGTTTTCTTATTCTAACAGCCACTTTCCTGACTAGTTTTCAATTATTATCAACTTGCGGAGGTCCGGTATCAGTTTATTGTCATGAAGGAAAGATCGAAAGCCAAAAAGATCATTTTCATAGTTTTGCCCTGCTTTGCAATTATTGAGGAAGTCCAAATTCAATTCGGTTTTACTAAATTCATTGGGAAAAGCGATTTGAAGCTAAAAACTAAACAGGAAGATTAAAAAACGTAGCAGCAACTTTTAGCATCAACGAACAGGATAATCTGACAAAAGTAAAAGTTACTAAACAAACACTGGTTTCCAAAAAATCAAATGTTGTAAAATGCTTGCATATCTACTAAAACATATACTCGTACCTCCACATTCTACCACAGTGACACAAGAATACTAAGAATGTACAAAATCAAAAGAACGAAAAATTTACAGAAGAGAAATCCACCTTCAACATGTCCCCCGCTTCTCAGTCTTTCCACCTACGATTTGAGAAAATGTCCTTTAATAAATGAGTAGTATACTCGAGACAAACAAACACTATTAGTTATGCAAGTAAATGCAGCAGAAAACTCCAATTCCAATTCCAATTCCAATAGCAGTTTTAGTTTCCGATTCAGGATGTACATCTGTACGGGTATACGTAACACACCAGGATGACCCGATTATCAGGATACAAAATGGAGGATGTAAAATGATAACTTTTTCGTAATAATTTAAATTTTAATTGAATTACATCCAACAAGGGAATAGATACGAAGGAAAGGACACAGCATCAGCACTGTCAATAATAACATTGGTGGGATACTTTCGTTGTCGAACGCCAAAAATACATCGTGAACTGTTTTCGGTTTTAATTGGATTAGAAAGCAAGCATGACAAAATTTGAGCTTTTAGACTGTAACTTCTATTTCGGGAATGGATGAAATCAGGACCCCAATTTCGAGTGCGAATATGTGACGTAACACAAGTCCTAAGTAGATCAGTAGAGGTGGTCTGCGCTTTACAAGTCGGTTTCTTAGTAATTGTCAAGCTCAGTATCGAAAAAGGAAAACGTATCGGAAGTGAATTCACATTTTAAGTGAACCCACTCTATGAGCTGTTATTTACCAAAATGACGTTCAATGAACTTATTGAATGCAAGCTTACGAGCTTGGCTTTACTGTATCTGCAAAATTGCTAAAGGGAACGACATAAGAACAACTCTCTACCCACTAGGGTTTCCAATATTTATATGTTACAAAATACCCACCCTCACAACACATACTACATAGAATACTTTGTTTATAAGGATACGTAAGAGTATGTTCGTTGCAAATGTACAGCTGGAGAACCAATTGAAATGAGAGCAGCCATTACCTGCAGAAGTAATTGCAATACTTTCATGGAATAAAGCAAATGCATGAATTAATGAGTTTAAAGAAGGTTAATTAGGTTTCCAAGTATGTACGTAATGCGTTCAAGTGCAGTCAATGGGGACTCTTCAGGGTTTTATAACTGAGAAAAAAATCTGTGAGCATTGCAGCATCATAGAAACCGAAAAAAAAAACAAATAGATAAACAAATCGTACTCACATACATATGTATCTCATATGAAAGTAACAATGTATAAATACACATTCACTTCACATTATGTTCTGCAGTAAAGGATTCGCCGTGTACGAGTCTAGCCAACACTTGATGGAAGCAAACTGCAAATTTCCAAAAAAGCGGCTAGTAAAGCGAAGTTAAGGGACCTTCGTAGCAATTGATCGGGAATATGCTGAATGTCCTATAACTTGGGTTGTTCCAGCAGCGAAACGAAGTGCTTGGCTTACCTCAAAATGTTGCTTCGCGGTAATTGCATGCGTTAACTCTTGTTTGCCATATGCATCAGACTAAGGGAAGGAGCCCTAAGCTTCCAACATGTAAAGGAGCATATTATGACAATCTGCACCAAGGCTAAATTCGCTAACAAAAACCTGTTATCCGTTCATGCGCCTGAGGTAAACAACGACGACAAAAGAGTGTTTATACGAACTCTTCGACAAGACATATAAGCAACGTCCTAAGTCTGACGTTACATTTGTACTAGACGTTTTAAATGCCAGGATAAGAAATGAGGACATCTCTGGTGGGATGGCTGGGAAGCATAGCTTCCACGACACTACGCCTGGTAAGGCCCTTGGGTAATTGTATTTGCCGCGGGCTGAAAAATCATTACAGCAAACACAGGGTTTTCTCATTCCAATGTACACAATGGGACATGGCCGCCTCGTGGTCCATGGATAGCTGGATGCAATTGATCACATTGGGAGTTTTTTTTTTGGTACGAACCTTCCCAGCAGTCAACATTGACTCGAATCACCACGTTTGTGCAGCAAAAGTGCGTCTTCGGACTTCCCAAGAGCAGCAATAAAGAAAACCTACTGTGAAGAAATATAACGTAGAGAAGTTGCAATCACAGGAAATCAAGAAAATAGTTACCGAACGTGTATTCCAATATCTCTCAACAACTCGCATGCCGCCAGCATGAAAAAACGAAGACCAGCGGCAATACATAGCAGGAGAAAAGCGCTTGCAAAGATATAGAGATTGTACAGAGGCCTGTAGAGATGAAGAAGGAAACCTTGTAATAGAGACGCAGTCGTTGCTGAGAACTTGAATAACATTTAGCTACAGACTGTATAGTTGTCCAACATCCCGCCATCAGGCAGAAGACGAGTGGATCATTTACCATTCATCAAGGCCTTAAGGTCATTGCGGCATAGACGCAGTTGCTTCTCTCTCTTCATTGCCACCAGGATAGCGCATACCTCAACGTGGAAGATAGATCTAAGCCTATCAAATAATTTTTGATTAAAAAGAAAGTCAATTTCGTATTTTCGTAGCAAGATCAATTCTGGTATTATCGCATTAAATGAAGAGCCCACAAGACAACCGGGATGCAGGGCCAGTTTCTAGTGCATATTTTACCAAAGACCCACTTACATTTTTTTTAAACAGAAATTGACTTTTCGAAATCGATCATGAATATCATCAGTACGTCAGGCAGCTGCGACACATTTTATGAGAGCATATTTTACGAAACAACTTAAGATGTCACATCTGTTTTATGTAGTTACCTGCCGTGAAGGCCCAAGCCTATGGTGCGTCTTCGCACGAGATATCAAAACAATGCGTTGATCAGTGCCCTTTGGGTAGTACAAGTACCACCACCAGTACCAGATTCGAAATCGTGCTTAAGGCATGGACTTCCGGTTTGGTGAAGTGTCGAGGCCTATCTTATACCTCAGCCATTCTGTGGACCATGGCATCCGGTTGCAGTGCAACTCCACACCGAATAATTCCATGGCAATCAAATGTCCAAGCACCATTTGGCCTACTCTCCCCGCGACTTTGGGTATAAACCACAGCTACCGCGATACTCCCACAATGGGGCCAAATGCTAGGTGAGGCTGGTTCCAGTTCCAGGGGCCCCTGACCTCCCGTGGTACCAGAATATAGCTTCCGGTCGAGCTTCACAACCTTGCGGTCACTTCCAGTTGGGCACCTCGCTGCCCAGGACTGGCGGCCTGTAGCACTTACGGTTTTCTCAACTAGTTCTTAAATTCCACCTGCTAACTGCCAACTGCGTCTTCTAATGAACACATCTCTTGCGAAGCTACGGGTTTTTTTTAACCGAACGGTGTCAGTGAGAATCCCACTAACATCGTAGCAACTCCCTAACATCCGAATAATTTGGGCACTCACACAGAACATTCACATCCCTAAGAAAGCTGTAAGTAACCCTGCAATTTTCGCTAGCGTCCCATCTAGATTGCCATCTAGATACAACGCATGCATTAAGCAAGGCTTTACACTCCCTCCGGGATAGGCCGTCAACATTTCTCTGGAAAACCCAATCTCGCTCATTTAATGGGAGACGTTTTCTGATTTTGAAAGCAATACCTCGACGTATCGCCTCCAGATCGAGAGGTGGCACTCCAAAAAAAACCTGCATTGCCTCTGTGGAGACAGTGTGGCACACAGGTAGGCGACCAAGCAATGCGACTCTTTCCCAAGCCAAAATCCGACGGCAGCCATCTACAGCAACAAAGAGACCATCGTATATGATACGAACAGGATGCCTGGCCTCACCTGGCCTAAAGCACACAACAGCGTTTCCTCATTTCTACGAGATGAAGCATGAATTTCATAGGCTCACCCAGTGTTATGCCTAAGTATCTAACCTCATTCACACACCCAATGCTAACGCTGTTCATGCGAATCAGAGGAGGCCGACTTCTCGTATTCAATTTGCCCTTAAGCAACAGTGAAACAGTCTTCTCTTGTGACACTTTGGAAACAACTGAAGCATAGGATAGAACTGCCCACGAAAAGTTCGAAGCATGATATTACAGACAGTATGACTATATCAGGACCCCGCCTTGATGGCAACCCAGAGTTGATGCCCAGAATGTACTCCTTATTGTAGAGTGCGAATTTTGTACAATTCTGCCTGGCAAATTTTGAAGCGCAGTATTGCAGGATTTTCCGCTTAAGTGGGGGAATTATATGTTGTATCGCAGATCAGCTACCGAGTGGAACCAAATGCGTTAGACCTTTCACCACAGTACTTTTGAACTGACATAGAAACTTGCGAAAAATTCCAACACCAATAGACCTAAATAAATTACCAGGTATCTTACTTTCTCAACAAGTGTGGGCTAAGAGTCTCTTCCCATCACAGGATATCATAAGTCATCCTGAAATCACAATATTTAATGAGTAGTCGACCGTCTACGACTATCGTACCGATAGAACTGACGCAACAAAGAGTTTGTGCCATTTTCCATCCATTTCATAGTTTATATCTGGAGCAACTAAATCTTGATTACAACATTACCAAAAGTTCACGGCTTACGTGTTCCAAAAGTTCTTAAACATCTGAAATTACACATGGATTTATTCCACACCTACAATTCCAGCCTGGATAATAACACTTTCAATAGTATCAGTGACATAAGTCTTCATTAAGAAGTTTTGAAATATATAAGTAGTAAGCTGAAAAAAACTTTGTTAATTGAACATGAAGGTTCACCAAGCAGTGACTGCAAATGTTATTTTCCCCCTTTTTAAGTAAGTCACCCCATTCAGAAGGTACCCATTTGGTGTCAACATACTTAAGTCCACCAACATACTTTTAAATCACCCTTACTACTTTTGTCATCACTTACGTAGGTTGACCTTCTTTCTAAAAGTTTTCCCTCTCAAACACTTTCCTTCAAAATTTCACTTAAGCAAAATCTCAAATTCTTTGATTGTGCCGCGGCAATCTTCCCCCACCAGATACATGTTGTATAGACGTCCATGAACAAGCTTAATCGCATTAAAAAACGCAAAAAAAAAAAGAAGCGAGAACCCCAATTGCACACTCAGGCTAAGCGAAAATCAATAGCCACAAGCCCGCTTAAATGTAATCACAAAGAATACCACCGTCGTCATTTTACCAAGGCAATCCTTCTCGAAACCAGCGAAACCGCAAGAATTTTATTGATTTCAAATTGAATCCTTGAAAACTCCAACGCTTGTTGTTACTCGTGACTGTCAGGGTTCCCCAGCCAAGGGAATTATTCATCCCACACAATGCCTACATACATATAAATATTCTCGTATATATATATGTACATCTGTTCCGATGTTTTATGTTGTTTAAAAAAAAAAGCAAAAAAGAGAAGGCATCTACCCCCCGAAGAAAGAATGCGAAAACTAATAGAGCGAACATGTGCTCTCCAACTACGAGTATTGATCGACGGATGGTTCGAAAGAAGATACATTCTCCTGTATTCTCAAAGGGTTTGAGTATGTTCTGGTATCTCATATAAAACTTCATTTAAAAATGCGACTGAGACGCACCAAATTCTGCTTCCACAAGCTAGTATTGCTGAGTGAAAATTGTTTTTATGAGAACATTTTCGAAATACTCCCATTCCCGGTTCCCGGTTGCTTAACACAAGAAATATTTATGGTTGTTCTGCGAGGTTCGATAATGTAGAACTTAACCTCAAAATCAATGATAACATTGTGCATTGTGTTCGTAAGCCTCAACAATTCGAGCAACGGTACACATGTCCAATTTGCTTAATTCATTGCCGAGATTAAAGGTTAATGGTCTCTGGCTGGCCTGGAATTGGCCATGTCAGTTTTGTATGCAGGGCTCACCAGTAGTCGAACGCTTAAGTAAATTGTTTGCATAACTGAACAAACAACAGAGTTCAGTTGATTTTCGTGGGAACATGAAATCATTACCCAACAGCAGCAGAGGTGTGGTTGGTATTATTTGTTGGGATTTAACCAGGATATAACAGGCAATGTGAACCGGATAGTAGTGTGGTTAATTATAGTGAATGAAGCAGGAGTTATGTACTACTGCCTTGTTTATTTGTGTCCTTTGAGAGGAATTGTTCCTGCGGCCTGCGAATGACACGTGGATTATAAATTATTGGGTCCAAGAGAATTGCCTTATAGTGACAAGATGAACTAGTACAGAAGGCTGTAAAGATGTCGGAGAGATTCTGGGTTTCCCCCCGCAGAATTTCATAATTACTCGTATACCAAAAATAATTGTCTTTAGGTTTTTATTACGTTTTAAGACTTGTAAATCAAGGTAGTACAATATTATAGCGGTATCCCTTGGTATGCACAATTTTTCGCACCGCATCTCTTCTCCAACATTATTCTTCTTGAAAGTTTAGATATGCTAAATGATCTCTTCGTTGGGTTGGTAGCTTTGTCAGTCGATGAATCGATAATTGGACATCTGTAGGGTGTGCTTTTGAACCCAGATTTGTTACATAACAGCGACGCCTGGAGAGGAACACTGCCACCTGCAATAAACACTAGTATTCCGATTCCCTTTTCAGCTGACCACAACCTTTTCAATCCTTTTGCCTTGCACCGAGTTAAGTTTGCTGGTTCTGTCATTTAGCTCAAAGGGAAACTAATAGGAACTTTAACTACTAATATGATCACAGACACTGTTTTCTTTGGAATGAGATCCTTTATCCCTCACCGGATCAGCTCCAAAAGAAAAGGCGTGGCACGTCTCGAGCTGTAGAGAGGCAGTCAGGGTAAGAGAAATTTTTTGTCGGTCCTATAAGCTGTCAGCCCTTTAGAAAAAGCCAATCTGGTTACTGTACATTTTGTGTCCAGCTAACACTACCAAATTCTGCTTTGTCTCCGCCTACACATGAATGCGTCGAATCTTCAATGGGACGAATCCACTTTTGCACTCGTCTAGTAGAAAGAGTACTTAAAGATCTTATCATTCTCAAATCCACTGGTCCAGGTGGCATATTCTTCTTCTAAAGAGGAGTTCTACGCTGACAAAACCACCGCATAAGCTCTTCCATCAATCATATTCTTTAGCACTCCTAAATTAAATTATGGTGTGCCCCAGTTCTGTCTCCGACACTCTTTTTATTTTCATCAATGGTCTCTTGTCTGCTACTTCTAATCCAACTTATTCCTTTGTAGACGAAAGTAGTCTTTGCTATTCACAACAAAAAAAAAACAAAAAAATCAACACTGCGGCGCTGGCAGCCCGGTGTGGGCCATGGCCTAACTTCATGACAGTCATTGGTGTTGCTCATGTTGTCATTTTTATCACATCTGAGCGGGGCCTACGGTTTATCACCGATTCCGGACGGCACTCGTTAGAAGCTTTTTAATAGGCAATCTTACTTTCGGGAATTTGCCATAGCCCGCCGAAAGGGTGTTGACGATTCAAAAAATTGTTTGCGATGCCGGGGATCGAACCACGGACCCTCTGCGTGATAGTCCAATGAGCTAACCATCGCGCAATCGCTACCACCGGACTCTCGTCCCAAAAAATTCGGACTGTGTGTCAATGGCGTCTTAAGATGGAATGACCACATATTCGAAGTCCCCAAAAATTCTGCGAAATGTCTATGTTTCCTCAAGCGATGTAAGAAATATTTCACTCCCATTGATCTGGCTTCAATATATAAGGCTTTCATGCATCAAAATTGGAATATAGGGCTCACATCTGGT
The DNA here is from genome assembly GCA_928272305.1 of Volucella inflata. NCBI lineage: Eukaryota > Metazoa > Arthropoda > Insecta > Diptera > Syrphidae > Volucella > Volucella inflata. The sequence goes on from OV743719.1 coordinate 72,652,344, forward strand.
CAGGTGCCCCTAAGACTTCTTTTTGCACTTGCTAGATAGGATTCAAAACCGTGCGATGAAAGCAAAGGTTATGCTAATATTACACAGTCGATTGACATCCTCGACAACCGACGTAATGTCTCCTGTCTCACGTTGTTCTAACTCTATTTTCAACACCAGTGCTCCACAGAAATTCCCAGTAGCACTCCGCCCCTTCAAACCTCCAACGGCAACACCCATTTCGCTATGAATGCTCATCAATACACCTTTAGTCCCATTTTCCGACGTACCCTGAAACATCGCGATTCTTTCCTAAGCCGAACAACTCGCACATGGAATGCCTGATTGCTTTATTTCCTACTCATTATAACCTCCAAACATTCAAGACCAACGTACATCGATACCTTTCTTTATATCCTCCCTAATTTTCCAATATTTTGTCTTTCGACCGAAACTCCATCCATTGAAAGGTCCAAGACAACTTTCAAATAGGACGACTTCAATATACGCCCTGTGAATGCAGTACAAGCGCAGTTTTCGACGCAAGTGAGACGTCCGGAAGAAAATCGAACCAGAGATAACAGATGACACGAATGTAGAAACCCTGCCTGGCGGCAAATAGCCCATAATTTTGTTCATCAATTTTGTCGATATTCAAAGCAATGAAAACATCTATAACCTTGGCTGAGATACAGAAATTTACAATAGAAAGACAATTTTTTGGGAAGAAGAATGAGACATTTGGAACTACATGGAGAGGTCTACATTGTGCAAACACCCATCTTTATATTTTGTGCCCAATTTTGAGAAACAGATTGAGATTGCTGATTACACTCTTTGAACTTATCGTGTTCAATTTTGTCAAATCATTAATTTCCTACAGGAAATGAATTTGTCGATTAGTCCAGGTGATACGAAAAATCGTGGCTTCCTATGCCTCTGATATAAGTGTTGTTGCAATAAAGTGGAGGTTTTTGAAGTGGTTATATAAAATAGCTACTCGTATGTCACGTATTAAATAATTCTAGAATCGCTTGTATCTGAATGTTGAAAATGAATGCACCATGCAAAATACTCTGCTCACTGCTAAGCAACATAATGATGATTTTCCTTAGCAGTGAGCGAAATATGAGAACTGAAGTTCATTAAAACAAATTAATTAATTAAACAAGAGACCAATATCAAGGTGATTGACTTTTGTATTTACATACTTCCAAGAAGACCAGGATACAGACGTTTAGATTGCACCGTTAAGACCTGATTATCAATGAATACATCCCAAATAGATGGGTAAGCATAAATTCAAAAAATAACATTTTCGAAGTGTGTCAGCAAATAAATATTCTCAATTAGATAGTAAATAAATGGGAACGTTCGACCTTTTTATTCCAATAACCATTGGATGGACTTCAAGACTATGTTCTTCGAAATAAGATTAAGGCGTGAGGCTGAAATCAAAGGAGCATAAAAAGTACCCAATCAATAAGAAGTGAGCTACACCGCTAAACAAAATGTTGCAGTTTAAAAGAATAAAAGCAATGTGGTTTGCTGACTATTCACCGCACGTACTACGCAAATGATAGAAACAAGTGATAGCATATTGGCTGGAATCTCGCTAATAACAAGACCGCAATTGACGATGGCTTATCGGCATAGACGAGTGATTTGACATATCCCCATTTAAAAATAGTCTAAAAGCGACAAATTTAAACACCTAGCCAGCTAATTTACCGATCCAAAACGTGAGATAAATTGATTACGCAACTCATTTCTCAATTAGTCTATCGATCCGCAAGCTGTGAGGCTTGCTCGACATGAAGCACATGTCCACCAGATTCAGCTGGTGCATTTTGGGCAAACAAAAAATCAAAATCATTAAACAATAGCGAGAACTATTGATGGTAACGTTGTTTCTTTAAAATATATGGGCCGATGATTCCAGCGGATTATAAACCACACACTGTTTGGCGCATTGGCAACCATGGTATTGCCTGAGGTTGTTGGACCAAATACGGCAGTTTTGTTTATAAACAAACTAATTCAACCAGACATGAGACAATTTTTCAATAGAAAAAAAAGCGGATCTAGCTTTTCTAAGGCGCACTAACCGAAACCTTAACGCTGTGTTAGGTCTTTCGGCTTCAGTTCTTGCACAACCTGTATTTTATAAAGTTTTCAGCCAAGATCATTGTGTAAAATCTTCCGAATAACACAATTCCAATCAGTGCGAACGGCGACGAATGGAAAAATTACGGTCTTCATTAAACACTGGGGCACACAGAAGCAATATTTTCCTCTGTACGCACTCTACACATAGGGGTAGATTGCATGATGTCCAATAGCTATAATCCTAAAGAACGCGAAATAATTGTTTTGATTTTTCTGCGGAATAATTCGTCGATGGTGTTGGCGCAGCGCGAATTTCGGCGCGGATTTCTCGGTCGTCCGGTATCAACTGGGCAAACACTACGACGTTTAACCGCTCGCCTAGAAAAGTATGGAACAACTCGAGATGTAAGATGTTCCCTTACAAAATGCAGACAGTGCATCAGCTGTTAGCTGTTGACCTGCCATCCTGAATCTCGACCACGAAGCAGATAACTTTTCATCGAAAATCATCATGAGAGACGAGGTCCGTTTCCATCTCTGTGGATATGTGAAAAACCAAAATTATCGCTACTGGCGCACCGAAAATCCGCATATAACCCACGAAGAGCCATTATAACCGCTGGAGGCGTCATCGGGCCTTGTTTTTTCGAAAATGCCGCGGGCCACGCGACTACTGTGAACGTCGAGCCCTACAGACGCATGCTCAACGACTTTCTCCAGTAGATAATTTTTCTCATTTGAATGAATTGGGACTGGAGAACATGTGGTTCCAACAGGATTGAGCACAAGCCACAACTGGAATTCTGAGGACTGCATTTCCGGGTCACCTAATCTCTCGTTTTGGCGATTTGGACTGGCTGGCGAGATCGCCTGACTTAACCTTTACAGACTTCTTATTTTGGGTTTTTTAAAGTCACGAGTCTATGTCAACAAGCCTTAGACTTTTGAAGTCCTCAAAGAGAATATCCGTCAAGAATGCAAGGACCTATTGCCGGAAGTTCTGACAAGAGTGATGGAAAACGCCATAAATTGAGCCCAATGGTCTAGTGGCGACTACTTAGCCTATATAATTTTCTTGACTTAATGAAAAATTCAAGACATCAAATAAACATTATCCAAAAGCAAAAACCAAGGTTTTCATTCATAAAAAAAAAATACAGCAAAAGAACATCGGGTGACAACTTTTGCGCAACCTTGTACATCTCTAAACTTTCGTCGTTTTACTTAATACGGAAAACGACATCAGCGTTCTTGTTTCAAAAATAAAAAGCTGGAAACATGATTGAAAATGTAAAGACCTTAAATTGACAATATGTAGATGCCTACTAAATCATTTGATTTGCTGGAGAAGCTGATGCCCTTAATTGAATTGACGGGCACCACATGCTTGTAACGAAATCGTAGAGTTTTTATCTGGTTAAGTTTGGGCTCTTTTGTAAACATGCGTTACATTGCTATCCGCAATGGATTTGAGTCTTGAACAGTAAATCTAATTTAACGAGTAATTAGTTTTTCAGCCGTTGTCGAAAGCAAAGGACATAGAGGTTATGTATGGATCACAATATACGATATATGGTCGCCTCGTGTCTGAGGGCATAGCGTTGGCTTATTTTTATCAATTTAATCGTCGAATTTCATTTTTCAGTTCAGGAATTTTTCTTGGGTTATTAGCATACACCTTTCCTTTCAAAACCTCCCAAAGAAAGAAATCCAATGGCCTCAAATCGCACGGCATTGGTGGCCAATTTATAATTCACCGTGCATTATGGTGAACGAAAAATCCACATTTTCGAACCGTCTCTAAAAAAATTTTACCTTTTCGATAGTGGGTAGTTCCCCATAACCTTACCTTTATATTCAAAATGACAGCTGTCTTAATGGGTTACCCTGTAAAAGATACTCGTACTGTGCGAAAACTAATTATAAATTCATCGTTTACTTTAAAACTTCGAATAGTTAAAAAAATGCCACCAACTTCGAATGTTTTTTTTTTATACGATTGTATACAAAAAAAAAGGCCAGAAATCGTGGCATTTACCTTCTAGCAAATCTAAAGAGATAACTTTTCAAAAGTTTGTAAAGGAAGGTATTAGCTTTATGGCGCTTTTTTCTGAAAAGAGCAGCAAAAAGCAAAAAACAGAAATTCGTGGTACAAGATAATGAGACCGTTCTCCAGAAATCTGCACTTCAGTTAGGTAGATATAAATATACAATACATAGGTATTTTCCCCCTCCACCCATAAACGGAAGTTGAACCTTAACCTCAAAACCATGATTTATACCTGCAGGAACAAAAGACCGTCCATTCTCCATTTTTATCTTTTCCTTTCAGTAAAATAGGTATATCAAAAAAAAAAAAAAAAAATCAGTAGACAGAGAAACGCAAATTATCCAACATTCCTTTTTGGTAATAATTTTCACTTTTTTCTTCTCTCTCTCTTTCTCTCTTCGAATGCAACTTGCCATAACCAAACTGTAACTATCCGTTTTTATATGAATGTTAGAAGGCGGTAAAACGTTCATGCTTTGGTGCATTTTAATTTCACACCAGTTTTCGTGTTGCTGTTTTTTGTACAATTTTCAAGATTCCTTCGTTTTTTGTTCTTCTTTTAGCTTTTGTTTATAAAAGAAAATGTCAGAATGAAAAAGATGAATAGAAATTGGGATGACTTACTGCAGAGAGGTCCTTCCCGTGCGTCTTACGCTTTATCTATGGTTCCATTGTACTTAACTTGGTCCGAAATTTGTTCTGAAGAATCTGACTTCCCTACCACCTCTTATTCAGTGTGTCTCCTTTTGCAATGTGTAATTGATAGGACCAAAGTGAGCGACAATTCGGAATGCGGAAGAAGGCTTCGCAAGGACCCTTTGTATTATCATTAAAGCACACTGCACAAGATTGCAAAACTTCCGTTTTCATTTCCGTACAGGAGAAGAAAAAAAAATAAAAATAAAAAGGATTTTCCTGAACCTCCAGGATTCCCGCATCCACCTTTCACCATTGCTCTAGCAGTGGCAACCAGGTGTAAAGCCGGTGGTGACACAATTTACTTGCTAAAAGGATAGGTACCAACTTACGTACATACAATTGCGAGTACACGATGTCGACGATAACGGTGTGTTTTTGCTGTGGTAAACCATATGTAACTAGGTTATGTAATTGGCATGAATTACATCGTTTTTTGCGGTGGGTGCCGTTAACGTCGACGAGAATATACGAGTATGTAGCAGCACAACAGGATGATGAATCCACCGCAAACAACTTGATTGGGTAAATACATTTGCATTTCCCTGTGATGTGTTGGTCTCTACTTTTCCTCGAGATCTTGTTTCGTCTTATTTACAATAGCTTTCAACTCATTCGTACCTTGCCAGTGTTTCTAGGGGTTTTTGAATATTTTTCCCTTGGGATTAGATGATTTGCACCTCCTGTTTGTTTTTTGCTCATTCTTGGTTAAATATTTGTATATGCCAACAAATTGAAACAGGTTTCCAAACAAAGAATTACATCTACTCTCATTCGTATTACATCCAAATTTCTTTGAACACTGCGTACATATAATATGCTGAAGGGAAATTTGAAATGTGTCTTTTTTTGACATTTTCAAATGACTTCAGTGACATAAAAGTCAAACCCCAGATGAAAACTCTAGACAGTGCTCAGATCAGCGTGATCCCAGGTTGGCTTTTAGTTTTGCTTTTCGAGATGACGTAAAACGTCTAGAGGATGTCAAGATAAAAAAGTATGTCAAAAATACAAACTCCACAAGAAAACGGCCTTTATCTTTTTGATTTCCCTTAATTACAGTAAGTCGGCTAACGTTTAACATCTAGTACTTGTATTATGCTTAGCGATACGTCTCTACATTTTCAGGTCGCTTACTAAATCAACCATCGGTCTATTATTGTTAAGTATGCCCAACAACTTTTTCAGAAATGATAATAGCGACTCTTATCCCGGAACACTTACTTACTAAACTTTTTGAAGAAAAGTAAAATTTTTATGGAATATTTAGTATTCAATAATACTAACGAACAAAAATTCTTCAAAAATTATTTTTTTATTTTATTGGTTTTTCGAAAAACAGGTGGCTCCAATATGGGACCACTAGAAAATTAATGCACTTATTTTTCATGAAAACTTAAAAACCCGTTTTGGTCGTTTGCAAGACAGAGCCCAACATTACAGGCTTTGCAATGCCATCGTGTTCTGTGAGGTTTTGCCTTTGTGCTACAATTAGCACTTCTAACTTTAGTGCCATGTACTGGCAGCCTTGTCCTTGTCTTTTTTCTAAAGGTACATTTACTTCGTACCTGTTTGGAGTAATATCAGTGCCTGATCTTCGGTCTAGATTAGGTTCAGCTCCTATGAGGCTGGTAACTTACTACTGGTGCCCCAGCTGAATGTAGTTTGTGAAGGATAAAAGCATTGACAACTGTCAAATCAAGAAAATGCCAAAAAAAATACGATGCTCACCTTGTTTTAGCTTTTCTGTCTATTTCGCAGCATGATTTTAGCACATCTAATTTGTAAACATAGCCCATATGTCGATTATAGTCTTTGTCTAATTTTATGCATTTTACCGCTTCCTTACTTCCATCTTTTCTCCTTCTTTGAACCTGTTGTTCGTCGTTAGAATCATGAAAGTTACTCGTAAATACAATTGGTTTCCTATCAAACCATCTCAATGCCAATACACCTTCCTTACTCATCCTTCAATCGAAATTTACTCTTTTCATAGGGTTGTCTCTTAAAAAATCCGTTGGAATGTATTTTCTCCCCTTCCGAGCACTTCCACATGCATATATGCCATCTTTAAGCAACTTAACCGAGTTAAAGTAGTTGTCTTCATGCCATTTCCCAACCAAATCTCTTGTCAAATCCTTTATAACTCTCGCGCCTAAGTTTCGCTCAACACAATTCGGAAACAAAGGCATTTTCATCGGCCCTAACCCACATCTTGTATCCTTTTTTTATGGGCTTTAGTGGCATATCTTGGCGTAAACTGGTTCTTCCCTTGAACTTTATCATAGATTCATCAATTGAGTTATGTTTAGTAGGATGGTAGTACATTTTGTATGTAGTTAACAGTTCATCTAATAAAGGTTTCAATTTTTACAGCTTGCCAATATTTGGTTCTCCTCTTTTTGGTTGCAAACTGCTATCATTTAAATGCAGATTAGTTAGAAGAAATCCAAACCTTGTAGATATGAAATTATCGCGCAGTTTCACTTTTGATGAGCAAAAGTCCCTATGATTGGGAAGCTTCTTGATACCTTTGGAACGCATTTCGAAGTGTGTTTACCTATGGGTGGCAAGTTGATTGTCAAAAAGTACTTCATATCTTTTTCTATTTTCATATTTATATCCGTGCTTCCAGAAAGGAACCTCTCGGAAATGGCTAACTTAGTTTGGACTTCAGCACGGATTTGTGCGCGTCGCTTTCAATATATGTTTTAACCAACCGTGGTAAAATCTCCTGGATGTAACGTAAGTTCGTATCCGCCCTTTATCCGAAGCTTATGAACTGCAGTTACGTGGCCGGGTCAACGTCGCTTTGCAGCCCAAAGATTTTTATTTTAAGTCTCATATTTCAATGGCATAGGCAGTCACATAATATACGAGGGTTGTCTGAAAAGTTTCCGACCGAACAATGATACAAGACATTTTTTCTCACATTTCTTTTTATTTTTCTACATAGTCTCCTTGTAACTCCACACACTTCTCCCAGCGATGCTCCCATCTCTCTAACCCGTCCAATTAGTACTTGGCGTTTTTTTCTGCAAGATAACTGTTCACGAAGGTGATTGCCTCCTCATTTGACGAATCTCTGTTCTCCGAGCGCAGCCCTTGGGGCTAGATCTGTTGAATAAGGCGGATGGTCAAGCAGCCCAAACTGCAATCCATGGATTTTCGCCATAGCAACCGCTGAGGTGTGAGACGGCGCGTTGTCTTGATGAAACAGGATTTTCTTTTTATGCAAATGTGGTCGTCTTTCCGCAATTTCTGCCTTCAGCTTGGCATGATGTAATGATGCGTAGTATACTCCTGTAATGGTTTTTCTATTTTGAAGAAAATCGATTAAGATAACAGTCGCCATCACTTTTTTTTTTGCATTTTTGGAGCAGGTTCGCCTTTTGCAGTCCATTGTTTTGACTGAAAGTTATTAATCGGCGCCAAAACTTGGATTTATTGCGCCTAAACTACGCCAACAGAGCATTGGAAATGTTCATTCGAACACGTTTTTGGTCTAACGTAAGCAAACGCGGCACCCAACGCGAGGACAGCTGTCTCATGCCTTAATCTTCATTTAATATGTAAAAAACACGTTCTTTGAACATTTTCATAACCTCTACTATCGCTCTCACTTTAATTCAGCGGTCGTCTAATACCAATTGGTGAACTTTAGCAATGTTATCGTCAGTGGTTGTAGTTTTTGGATGTGCTGAACGTTCATCATCTCTTACGCCCACGTTTAAATTCAGCTGCCCAAAATTTCACTGTGGTAAATAATGGTGCGAGTCCCCATAGACAGAGTCCAATTCATTTAATAACAGCTCGATACTCAATTTTTTCCATTTTCTGAATGACTGAAGCTTCTGTAAGTAACTGTCAAAAGATGCACAACTAGCATTCACTAGCATTTATTGACGAGTGCAGCTATGTTTACGTTGCGGTCGGAAATTTTTCAGACAACCCTCGTACATAGTATTGCAGTTTAAACGTTGTAGGGTATGCTAAGAAAGAACTCATGTCAAGATGGCTTATTTTCCCCTTAGTCTGGCAGTCGATATACGAGTAATTACACTGGGCATTCTTTCATTCTGCAGCATGTTAAACTCACTACAACGAAACCACTAAAACTCATAGGCTATGGGGGCCGAACAACTAACAAGGGATAAGATATCACTGTCATCAAATAAGTGTGTTGAGATAGGGTGGGCAAAAGAAGGATGGAAAACTGTGACAAACGGTGATTGCTTTAAGAATGATTTATTATAAACGGCGGAGTAAGGCAATTTATCTTCGTTGCATGTAGATTCTGTAAGGAATACTTTTAAGCCGGTTTTTTTTATGAGGTTTACTATGATGAGGTAACTTAAGTTACTACGAATACGATGGCTAGACTAAAACCCATGAATAAACAGCAGCTAAAGAAATTTTCAAATCTCAGTTCGCCAATTCAAGATGTATAAAACGCTAAAAGTTCGATAAAATGAAGTTAACTTAAAAGACTTCGCCCAAAAAAAACAAGATTTTAGAAAAATATACTCTTTGGTGCAACGTGAAGCGTTCAAATAGTTTCAAGACTGAATCAACTAGGCAGTAAGCCATTGCCGTCATGTCTTAAGCCATGACGTTAACTGAGTGAAGTAGAAGATAATGGAAACAGATACTTATGCATTTAAAATTGCATCAAGCACACCAGGTTATAATCAGTATCAAGACTGAAATGAATTATTTAGTAGACTTACTGTTTTTTTTAGAGAAAGAAAAAGTATTTGAAAAGTCTTAAGCAATAAATTGGCAGTTCATCAGTTAGAAAGTTAGTTATTTAAGAAATAATGTCATCTTTAAGGATAGTAAAAAGCCATGGTCCTAAATGACTACCTTGTGGAAAATCCGATGAACATTCAATTTTCATAGACAACGTGTTATCAATTATTAATTTTTGTTTTCTACCAGTAAGGTACGACGACAACCAGCTCAAAATTTCCGACTGCAATCCAATAATATTTAATTTTTTCAATAAAATTGTATGGTTTACAGAGTCAAAAGCTTAACAGCATCGACTTGCATACGGTTCTCTAATGCATTTATGACATACGAGGAGAAAATAGCAAGATAAGTAGACGTTGATCATCCAGATACAAAGCCAGGTTGAGCATCAAACAAGATTTCAGTTGTTAGTTTTCAATATCATTCTTTGATCCTGACATGGATTCCTTATGAATCTCCGTTCGTACAGAGATGCATTTAATATTTTTAGCAACTGTGTACAGATTGAATAAAAGCATTGCTTTATGACAATTGCAGGAATCCCATCTAATCCGGGCTAATAACAAGGCTTGTGTAATTACAGCGCCATAGAAACCACTTCAGTACTCAGTTCAATATGTCCAGTGTCAACCTTCGTGATACTGTTGTCAAACGCGTCGTTATTAAATTTAGAGTCTGAGTAAACAGATTGAAAAAAATTAGCGAACAAATCGATAGTTGAGTCAACATTGGGAGACCTAACATTCTTTTTAAAAAAATGAGGCTTGAAATACCTGTAGAAGTTCTTTTAGAGTTAACAAAAGTCCAGAAGGATTTGCTGTTAGCTTCAGTATTGTTTTCGATATTTAAGATATGGACCTTCTTCTTCTTCTTCTTCTTCTTATCCTTTTATTAACCCTTTCCTCGTTATACGAACTTATGCGTAACGAGTTTCCCATTTTTACTGCATCGCTGCTGCTCCGCTTATGGGGTTGGCTAATGTCGCAGACCGCAGAACGCGTCTTCATAATGCTCGGTCCTGGATCGCTTCAGTGGTAAGCCCCAGGCATTGTTGCGCATTTGCCATCTGAGAAATCCAGGAATTCTTTTTCCGACCTCGTTTTCTTACAGTTGGAGTGACCGTAGTTGATAGTGCCTTTTTAACCGGATTTTCCGCAGATCTTCTTTGAACGTGGCAATACCAACTTATTCTATTCGCCTCAAGCTGTTCGGTTACCGAATTCTTTATATGTAGACTTCCTCTTATACGCGTAGATCTAATGCAATAGCGTTTAGTGACTCCACTAGACATCCTTAACATTTTCATTTCCGCTGCCGTCATTATGTTTTTAAACGCTTCGTACATTGTCCAGCACTGTGAACCGTATATAAGAGCTGGTCTAACAACCGTGGTGTAGAGTTTCCCCTTTAATTTAAGTGGAAATTTTCGGTCGCAAAAGATTCCCGAATTTTCCCGCCATTTCATCCATCTAACACTCACTCTTTGGTTTACGTCGTCGTCACATTTCTCTTCCATGTTAACGATCGATCCTAAGTACTTAAAGATAGTGCTTTTCAGAAGAACTATTCCGTCTAACATTATATCCAGAACAGGTCGCAACGGATGCGCAAATTGGCACATCAAATGCTCCGTCTTTGAACGACTTATTTTAAACCCGTTTCTCTATAGCGCATTTCTCCATGAATCTAAGGCGTTCTGTAAATCTTCGACGTCATCGCTAAGTATAACTGCATTGTCAGCGAAGAGAGTTGGCGTTACATTTGCTTCACGCATACAGTCTTTTAAAAGATAGTCGAATACTACGTTAAAGAGGAAAGGGCTAAGTAAGCTTCCTTGGTGCACTCCGACATTAACTGGAAGTTCATTCTCTCGTTAGTCCAGCAGAGCTTTTAACCGCAGTTTTCACGTTTCCGTACATGTCTTGTATTATTCTACCATACGTTTCCGGTACGTTTTGAGACCTCAGCACGGCCCATATGAGATCCCTAGGCACTCGATCGAATGCTTTCCCGAGGTCGATAAATACCATGTGTAAATCCTTAGACGAATCTCGGTGCTTTTCCATTATTATTCGTAGGCTTTGGATAGCGTCCACCGTCGATCTTCCTTCAACAAATCCACACTGGCTATTATCGAGCTTTATTATTTGCCGAAGACGTTCGTTTAAGACTCTTTCGACGATTTTCATTGTGTGTGACATAAGCTTGATTGAACGGTAGTTGTTGCATTCTCGAGTGTCGCCTTTTCCTTTGTATAATGGAACCAAGAAGCTACTTCTCCATTGATTCGGCATAGGTTGTCCACATTTTAATTTATTTAAAAGTTTCGATAGCCAAACGCTGCCGGTCCCCTCCATCTTCGACCAAAACTCTGATGGAATGCTGTCTGGTCCCGCCGCTTTCCCCCGCTTCATTTTTCCAATTGCTATACTTATTTCTTCGATTGAAAAGTCCGAAACTGCCTCCTCGAATAGACCAGCTGTCGGCACGATATCACGTGGAAACTGTTTGTTAAGCAACTCCTTGCAATATTCAAGCCACCGGTCACAAATTTCCTTTTCATTTGTGAATAGGCGACCGTCTGCGTTTTGATGTATGGACCTTGTAAAAGTTTTAATTAAGAAAATAGAAAGGAGCCTTCGCAAACAAATTTTCAAATTCATCGCAAAAAATAATAACGTCAAGTATCTTCGTCAATGTATTAAGAATATTATTTACTTGAACTAAATTCAACGAATATAATTCCTCTTTAAGAGGAATTAATATTTTATCGGACTCACTTGAAATTGCCCAAATTTTAATTATTTTTGACGAATTCTACATTACGGCTGGCTGCCTCCAATTTCGCAAGCAATGTTGGCTCTGCATAACCCAGTCATCTCAGTCTTCTAGCTAGATCAATATCGCTGTACAGCTCCTACAGTTTTTACGTTATATTTCCTCGTTCACTGACCATCTATGTAGGTGAGAGCGAAAATCACGCGAAGAATTCAACTCTCGAAGCAGTCAATAGAACCCTCATCCATTTGTTATACACTCCATGGCTTTGTATCATAGCGCAGAGCAGAGACTATTAAGGTCTCAAGAGTATATAAGGTAACTCTTGTTGTTGGATAGAGGTCTTCGCTAGTCAATTACATTCTCAGCCCAAAAACGCAGAGATTGACAAGAGTTATTTACTTGTAGCCAATGTTTGATTGCAGATATCCCGAACAGTGCAAAGACGAGCAAATTTTGTGAGGAATTTTGACGTCGGATGGCTACAATTGGAAAAGATAGTCAAATTCTTTTCCAAACAAGTATCTCTCATTTTCTTAAGAGGTTGTAAGAAGACCAGTGACAGCACTGCCAAAAACCCATCAGACATATGCTGAGTTTCGCTCAACTACCACAACGAGGCACTTGGTTTGATAATGAATCCGTCAGGCACATACAGCTCAGCAAGACACAATAAATACAAAGCGGCACTGCAAAGAAGGACTAGGGCTGTTCACGAGCTCTACAACCACAAGAGAAGGGACAAACACCGGCTTTTCAGGAAGAAAAAGAAGCACCGCAAGAAAAGCGCAATAGAGGAAACTGAGAAATGCTCCTCCAATACTTGGATTCGGCGATTTGGCCCGAAGGTTTAAAAAAAAAGGAAATATGGTAACAGAGTCACAGTCGATGGGCGAAAGTTTTGGAAAGTGCATTTCTGTAAACAGTACACCGGCGATGACGAGCCAAATACCACGAGACATTTATGCATTGGGAGACTATGGCCTCTCCGATGGAAAAATAAACATATGCAGAAGCGCTCGATCAGAGATACAAATTCCCAATAGTAGCGCTAAAGGATGTGGACGAATGCAATTGAGATACAGACACTGAAGGGCATTTTAAGCCATTCAACTCCATCTTCATGTATTGTAATCAACGATTTGTCATTTGTTGATTCTTTAAACGACTCAAATATGCGATCCTAACAGACACTGTATGCTACAAACAACTAAAATATTTCCATCCACCTAAGGGTTATAAGTTTCAAATTTATCTAGTATGATAAGTAAGATTAAAACAGGGGTGTAATGGATATGCCATCACACAAACACTAGGTACCAAAGCGGGTCCATCGAGGTTTCAGGAATTAATAATTTAAAGGGCAAAAACCTAAACAATCTCCGTGGTGAAACGTGGCGCCGTCTATTCCCTCTAAGTTTTCGAAAAATTATTTCCCTAAAAATTTTCTGCGATAACGCGACATTGCCTCGCATTCACATAGTACGAGTATGTTTGTTATGTCTACAAAAACTAAAACATTACCGCAGAATCTGCAAATATCCATATCTGACAAGTCTCTTTGTGTATTTCTGCAGGAGACAGGATTCCTATTATTGTCATAAGCTTATCCCTGTTTAATTTACACCAAATGTAGATCTTTTACCGTCAAGAAGTAGCCAGACAGCCTTGGATATCCTGAGTCCTTCGAGACTTGACCACCTTAGGTTGGCAGTCTTTATTGATTTGATGTTAGCAACCTCACTATTATCGAGTAGCCCTCCTCTTCTTGCAAGCCCATCCGCTTGTATATATCCATCTATACCGCAGTGTCTTGGCACCTAGCACAGTACCACACGGTTCTACATAATGCTTTGAGCAATTTTTGAATCCAAATTTTTCTTTTTCATCTAAAGAGAGCATTATATGTTTTTTTTTGTTCTCTCCGCTACGTTAAGAATTCAAATCAATTCAATCAGATAATTCGCCCTGTCCGAGAGGGACAGTTCCACTCCATATTTAGTATATTTATTATGATACTTAGTCTTCACAACACAGACAGAGTTGCGATGCACTTACATATATAAAAATGACACGTGCACCTCTCTAGGAGTGCGTAAAAAATCCCAAGGTATTTGAGCACTGTCTACCAATGTCAGGTAAACGGGCACAAGACAAATCTTTGCCCTGATTAGGATTTTATTTCGTCCTTTTCAAATGCTATTTATGTTTATCTTCCGCGTCGCTGAAAAGAACAGCAGAAGAGAAATTCGCCCAAAAGGGTGGTTAGTAGGTGGAAATTTGTAACACGGCGGCATGGTATACAAGGATATTTGCCCTTGGCTACTGTTTTTAAATCCTTGCTCGCGCTATGTTTTTCAGTTTTGCTCTACACATGTATTTATATGTGTTTCCTTCATCATGTTTCTCGTGTTTGTACACATTTCGTTGGATGAACGGGTTCACCTGACTATCTATAAGAATGTATCTACTACAGTATGTATGAATGTAGATGCTGCTTACCAATCAAATGTACGTTTGGCATATTACGACTCAACTTGCCACGTACATTAAAGTAAATACATGCATTCATATGTAGGTGGTGTGGAATTATTTTATTTGTAAGCAATTCGTTGGAAAAATGTTATGAAGGATGTTTAATTAGAGTGGTTACCAACCTACATACAGATGGTGAAGAGAACACAAGACGTTCCCACCCTTTAACTCGGTCTCTTTACCCTGAAGGGAAACTGGGTAACATTGTTGGTTGAATCTGTTCTGTGTTGCAACTTTTCGATTTGATGAGGTTGTGTAATGACATTTTGGGTATATAACTTGTGTAGAAGTAGTATGACATTTAAACTTTAAGACCAGATGTCCTTCTCGAGTGTGTTGGAACTGTCACTCACCTGAAGGTAATATAATGACTTTCACTGCTTTGAGGTTGTGTGATTCGAGGCGGTTTCATCATGTTTTGTGCATAATTGGAGACAGTACAAGTTCAACACATAAATTTGAAAAGCTGAAGAATATTTCAAGGCATAATTTGTGCAGATCCACAAAATATGTCATTTGGGATGGGACTAAGTTCAAGGACTACCTTTGCTTTTGTATCTACTTGTCGTTGTGGAACAGTTGCATTTTTGCCCTCAGATTTAGTATTCTTCAGTTCTTAATTTACCGAGGTAAACAAAAATGAATTATTACATTTGCTTACGCTGATTCCGCTGTGGATATGCTATACTTCAATTATGACGATTATTTATCTTAATTTCAACCGAATGGACAAGATTCTTTAGTACCACGACTGTATGGAAGTACACGAAGACTTTCTATCAGATGCGCACATGTGATGAACCCCTGTTCTTAGACCTTTTCTGTTATTGACGACGGATGCGGTTGGCATGATTTGAATTGCTCTTGTATCGATCAAGAAAAAACAAAAAACACTGTGGCGCTGGCAGCCCGGTGTGGGCCATGGCCTAACTTCTTACAACTAATTGGTGTTGCTCATGTTGTCATTTTTGTCACATCTGAGCGGGACCTACGGTTTATCGCCGAATCCGAACTGCACTCCTTAGAAGCTTTTCGTAGGCAATTTTACTTTCGGGAATTTGAAGTTGCCCGCCGAAAGGGCGATGACGATTCAAAAAATTGTTGGCGATACCGGGAATCGAACCACGGACCCTCTGAGTGAAAGTCCAATGAGCTAACCATCGTACCATCGTCACCACCAATCGATCAAGATGATGTGTTAATTCACTTAGTATAGTCTAGGCCCCAGCTCACAATTCTGAAGCAAAAAATGAGATCGCCATTGCCCTCGGTTAAGGTTACACTTACGTTCCTTAGAAAAACAACACGTATGGCTCTCCAGATTGTACTAGGCATGTACTTGTATATGTGACACCACCTCTTCCGATGCTTGGGTGAATATTGAGGCCAAGTTCTGACTACATCTCCCTGGCTTTGACTGTAAGCTAGCACTTAATCTAAGAGTGAGTTAGAGAATAGAACTTAAGCTGGTTAGCCAGAAAAGGGCATCAGGTGTGATATTATGTACCTCGTTGGGGCTGTGGATAAAAATGGAGTTGGAGCATCTGGAAACAATGTATCTTATCGTATGAGTGGACCAGATGTTGTTGCTACATATTTATGCAGAAAGTCTTTGCAGCGACTGTGCTCAGTCTATATCCTTCTTAAATATGTCCACGATTGCCGGGATAGGTTGAATATTGTACTGCTTGTTGGGCCTCGCTTCGCACATTAATAACGTAGTCTTATGAACGGGGCAGAGCAACTACTGGTTTTATCGTAAGCATCTTTTGACCTTAATTTCACTGAAGGTTGCGAGGTCTTGACTTAAGGTCGGCCACGTCTCATACCAAGGGTGGAACCACTGCCCTCAGCAATAGTTCCGAATTGATATCAAATGAATACTGAAAAACGATGGTCAGGCGTATCCTGACCCCCCATTGACCATGAAAATTCCGAGAAATTAAATCTCAAATAGACAAGAGTTCCTCTAGTCTTTTTCCAAATCTTCATTAAAATTTGACACCTTCAGCATAGTCGCTTTAAAATTCTCTAACGAATGCGTTCCTTTGTCTTAGCGATAGTGGGGCAATGTTTCTCAGTGGGGCAATGGGAGTATTTGAGTAAGAGTGGACCTTACTGCTGTAGAGACAAAACGCTAGCTTTAAGGAGTTCATCATCAGTTTCGTTGTGTACGTCCTATTTAACAAAAAAGAGGCTGCGTATTCAGCAGTTGAATAACAAAGTCCTACAATGACAGATCGAAGAGTTCCGAGTGATGATCCCCAGGAGCTAGATGCAAGCTTTTGAAGCAGATTGTTTGTCATTTTAAGTTGGCAACTATGTTGTGATGGTGCTGTTTTAAGGTTAGGGATCTTTCAATGGTCATTTCAAGATACTTGGAACTCTTATAAGTTCGAGAAACATTAATTTTGGCGTATATAAAGCGTTCGAGGATCTCATAACATACACCTAAGAGAGTTATTGATCAGCAGTTGTCTGCCTTCGCCATTTGGTTTCTCCAGTTCAAATATTGCAATGATTTTTGACTTCATGAACTCAAAGGGCAAGTTTCCGAATAACATCTTTCAGTCAAATGCAGGTTGCGAGCTTTGTCCGACTTTGCTTTGGAAGCCCTGACAATCCTATTTGCGATCAGGTGTGAAGGTTCCAAGCTTCCGGATAGGCTTACAAGCCTTTCTGCTGTCAATTTTTCTTTTTGTGCATTATCTTAAGATTGTAAGAGTTTCTCTGGTATTTTTGTGTCACCACTACCCTGATACAGTCAGCCGAGAACGTTTCTTCCCGATAACCAAGTCGGATGTGTTTCTATATTGTAGCTATTGCAATACTAATTAAACGTCGAAGGGAGCCAGCCAACTTTGAATTCGAGATCTTTGGTGAGATGTTGCCATGGACAGGGACAGAAATTTCTGCCTTGACCGCTGGGTTAAGCTCATCAGAGGTTCTTTATCCCAGTTCGGTTCGGTTTCCATGTCAAGAGATGCAGATTTCTCTGTATTTAGCATTGAGGTTTAGTGTGAAATAATCCGCGCGGTTTCTCCGGGCGAGGTCTCTGTACACTGGACTCTAAAGGCCGAAAGCTACTGGGAGGTCTGTCATTAGTCGTAATTATAACCGTAGCATTTTTTCTCAAAGGCCAATAAAAGAAGAAGGACAAAAACAAACCTATGTAACGAATGCTTTCTTTTCCTAAGAAGAATCATGTTTCACTCGACTGTCACATCGCTCTATTCACTCCCAGAAAACGCTTTTAATTTCTCTTCTCTCACAATGTAGCTTCTTTATGTATACTTCTTCTGATTCCATCCATCTTTTCCAACCCAGCTTATATTCAGAAAATTAAACAAATGTAATCGGAAAAGCATCTGAGTTCTTAGGACATATTTCAAAAAAGAGTACGTTTTTAACATTGAATTTGACAGATTCAATTCTCTACCATTTCCAACCATGTTGAATGGATTAGGCAAACATCTGATAACCTCAAGCAGCGTATTAAGTTTTAATGAAGATCTACGATGGAAAAGGTACATGCCAGCCATTTACATTAATGGAAATGAGTAGCCTGCAGCATTAAGTGCTCCCGCTTCCAAGTCCTCAAATAAATATGAAACGCCTGCCTTATATGGCGACAGAATTTGATTGTACTCTTGAGGAGCTTATGAAACCAATGTCAATCATATCTATAGAGTACCCACAGTAGATTTGGCCCACGGACTTAGATCCTACGCCTAGAAGTGGAAAAAGCAAAAGTCATCTATGCCCATACAGGTATCAGACCGCTTTTGAAGCGATGAAATAAACCTTTTACTTAACCGAGGATGACCATGAGATCGGTCACCTATCGAAACTGTAATTCATGGTCGAATGAATGGCAGTAAATTCGAAATATGTACTCGTACTCGTAAATATATGTTTCTAATGACTCCGTGTCGGTTACTCCTCATGCAATTTAATGGAACCCATTTAGTCATGACGGAAGATACGCGAGTCGATTTAGAGAATCATGGCAGAGTTGAAAACTGTTGGACACGATGACACGAATGCGGTTGTAAAGTATGTAGACACCAAACATCAATTTTCTGGAAATTGAGCGAAATACATGAGCTACTATATAGCAGTGGAACTTGTAGACGTCGGCATGATGATCGTTTTGCTTGCCTTTCGCCAAACCGAAGCATGTTGCTCCTGATTTTTCCTGACGAGGAGACAAAACATGAAATTACTACCTATGGATCCGCTCTTATGAAAACAATACTTTAACTTTTCAAAATATCTTATGAATTGGAAACTTCCTTTATAATGTTTTTTTTAAAAGTACGGCCTTTCACTATAATGAAGAAATAAAGCACATTCAAAGGGACGAGTTGCTGTTTTCCTTTTGTTTCAAAACAGAAACATTGACGAAGAGCCTTTATTTGCAGATTTATTAACTCAAAACAAAGCTTTAAAACTTTCCCGGCTAAAACAATGGCAAACCCAGACTCATTTTGCATTATGACAATTACATCTTACTAATTAAGGTCATCTGAATAGATCGTCCTTAGAGTGTCCTCAGTTATAGAAATATTCGCCTCATTAACGTTACTTTGATAAATGAAATCAATCAAATGAACACAAATCCTCTTTGCTTCAAAATCTACCTCTTTTCAAATAAATTGATTTGAAAAAAAAAAATAGGAACCCTCTTTAGTGTAACTTGAACGACGAAATGGCACATTTCCTCTCCTCTTACATTTGCACTGCACTGTTATCTAATATCTTAGGCATGACCCAGTAGACAGTTTTCAAATTCATTTCAAATTGCTTTCTCAAAGAAGCTCTCATCGATTCTCAAAGTGGGTTAGGTTCCATCAGAATGCCTACTCCGTTGAGTGCCATCTGTTGACATAGATTTTGGAATTCTTGTGGAAGATATTTTTTAACATACACATTTGTATGTATACTCATACTCAAGTATTTCAGCTCCCTCCTTCTCAACTAGATTTAACAATTCCATTTTCATTTTCGAATAGAAAAATAGGACAAAGAGCTTTGTGATAAGAGTGGTGCAAGTTCACGGACACAGTTCTACTTCTATTCGTATCTAATCCCATAGATACTCATACTCCTACTTCAGATAAATATTAGCTTTTCAGATTGAGTTGATTTTTTTCTCCTTTTTTATTTCGGAACTTATTTCCTAACGCTTTTCATTTGAAAATTTGATTTTTTTTTTTTTTTTTTTTCCAAATTTTTCGCCTAAGTTGATATGATGCAGACTTTAGCTATGAGCTATTTTGAAAACCTTTTTTTTTATTTTTTAAAAAGGAGAACTGCCTTCAACAGTTTAAGTAGATCAATAACTTTTTACGAGTCTGCTACTATTGAAAAATGGTATATCAGACTGTTCAATCAAATCATGCTGGCATTTGAGTGTCCAATAAATTATTTTTGGAAAACAATATACACGTAACTATGAATGTGATTCCATTTGATTTTTATAAGAAAAAAAATTAGTAAGAGAGTAGACTAACCACTAATAAGTTTAAGATTGAATAATTAGACGACATCTGTGTTATCCAAGCTAAACAATTATTTGACCGAGCGGTAAGCAAATGCCTGCAATACCTCTCTTCGAATGGTAAATTAAACTACCACCTAGGGTGAGGACTAAGCAATAATCACTGTACTGTTGAATATTGGACAAGAAAGATGGCTGGAAGAGGAAGTTCTTAGATGAAAGAATTCTCTAGGGAAGCATCCATTCCCATAGAATAGCGAATCTTGGCCATGTAAACTCGGTATCGTATACCTCGAGTAGCTCTCATAGCCCAGAGTGTCCAATCTGATTCTATCTTCGTTTGTTGTAAACAAAGTAAAGAAATAATGCATAAGCAATCATTATGTGTCATAAAGTTACACAAATTCTAAATCTGCGGTTGGATTGATCAATACGGTAATACTATCAGCAAAGAGGCGCAGGTAGTGGGTTTTGTGGATTCACTTTGCAAATGTTCAATAATATTGAAAATATGACGTCCAAGGACATGATCCTCAACCAAATTCTTCATCGGACATTTGATGGATACCCAGCATGTGGACTAGATGAGGAAAACAAGTTTAAAAGTGTTTTTTTTAGAAAGATTTGTTTAAACATTCAGTATGAGATAAAGTTCATAATAAATTCTCTAAAAATATAACCGGGACTGAGTCATTCAACGCTGGTACTACAGTCACCTTTTTTGACGCTGAGTTTGAGCGCCCTCTATCAGTCAGTAGGCAAAGATATAAGTTATTGTGAGCCAACAGATGGCGTGCATGTTGGCTGTCAAATACTGTCATTTACTGTATTCAATGTGGTTGATCTTTTTGACAGATATCATACAATCTTTAGCAATTTTAGTCGTGTAGTCGTTTACAACGCATTTGTAAAAGTACATTTCGTAAGATTCGTGAATATTTCGGTCAACATAATAGCCATAATGGGTCCAAATTGGTTCGGTATCGGGTCAAATTGTATGCTCAGCCAGGCATCAATTCGTCGCCGAAATCAACAATTGGGCCTCATTTATGTCACTTTATGGCGAATTAAATTTAATTGAAGTCTTAAGACCATCTACGGCGTCGCCGATTTGTTAACTGTATGCTGGATCGTCTGGACAATTTGTCCTTAAACTTGATCTTTTCCGACGAAGCCCATATTTGGATGCATGGGTACGTAAAAAAACAAAATTGTCGTTTTTTTACTGGATCGGAAAACCCATACGAGATTCACGAAAAACAAATGAGTCCCAAGCATTTTGACAAATATTGTCATGGTGCACCCGATGGGGCCTTAGTATGTTAATAGGTTATGGGCAGTTTGACACTTAGTCATAAACACTTGCTGGAAATACACGTTATCCAGATGAATGTTGTCCATTTTTTCGAAAAAAAAAAATTGATTAATCACTGATCGGAAACATTGACCATTGAATATTAAGCGAGTTTGAACTTCAACCTAAAACCACCAAACAGAAAATTTTTCTGGGCGTAGTTGTTTTTCACGAATCTGTTTTGAATATGCTTCGTTCAAGAAATGGCTGTTGTAGTCGTTCACACCACAATCACTACAGGAGTTACCCCCGTTTCAAAAAACCCACGATTTTCCGTGTGGATGGATGACTCAAGAGCCTGGTCTACAAACTGTTTTAATACGAAATTCAGGCTAGCACCCGCCGGGAGACAACTGACCTACGAAGCGGCACAGCAAAGAACAACGAAAACAGCCCATGAGCTCTACGACCCAAAGAGGAAGGAAGTTCCTTTGGATGAATTATAGAGAGCAAGAAAAGCACACGATTGAATAAGTAGAAAGATGCTACTCCAGAGACAATTATATCAAAAACAGAAAGAACCTGCCAAAGCAACAAGATAAGAATAGACGCCTGTATATATGAACAGGGGCACCTAGTGGCAGAATTAGAGTTGGTACTGAGCATTACTTCTGCAGATTATCAAGCTACGAAGGTAACACAAGTTTTCCTTCAGGCAGAATAAACCACTGAACCTGAATGGTGGAAGTCTAGAATCTTGTCCATTCAATCAAAATCAAATGAGAATACCTAGGTATATAAAGCTGGCAGAACTGGACGACCTACATACAGATGACTTAGTAGAGAGCATTCATTTAAAGTCGCATATTAGATGTTGCCCGTCGTCTTATGTGATTGCCTGAAGCCAATGTGATGGTCCCCTTTCCGTGAAATCTGAGACCCGGTAGGTTTATAGTGGACTCAATATTTCCCTGTGACAATGAAAATATGACGGAAAAAAACAAAGAATGTTCGAATCGATACGCAATACATCTTTATTGGTTTAAAGTCCGCATATGACAGCAACTATACAGAACTATTGGTTGAGAAAATCGCTAGATTGTCATGCAGAATGACCATTATGAGCACTGCTTGCTTGATGAAGATTGGAGATTATCTTTCCAAGACCTTAAGTGTCAAGTGTCATCTTGGTCAGAAGATGATGCGCTATCATGTAGCCTTTTCACTATTCAAAATTATTTTATCATCTTCAATATATCGTTAAGAGCGGCATATAACAGCATCTATAGATGACAGCTATGCAGAGCTATTTCTAGTTTTGGTATACTGAAGTGCAAACATCTGATGGACTTGTACCTACATACTAGTATATGTACTGTACGTTTGCCTTGGGCAACATGTATTAAATCCTTCACTATACAATGCTGATTCGATTTCAAGACATATAAAATTAGCGTCATATCTCTTGACAGATTTAACATTTTAGAGATACACAGAAGTAGCACAGACTGCAATAAAGAAAATGAAAAATTTAATTTTAAAATAACCAGCCTAGCACTGGTACTCATTTTAGAAGATTTTAGGCTCTGTTGGAAAGGAATAGGTGTAAGATCATAAATTGCTGTAATTCCAGCAATAGAAAGGAAGGAATTCGTTTGTCTTGTGTCCATATCAACAAAGCTGCGGTAACTGATGCGATAATCGTCTAAAAGCAGCAGTTAAATATTAACTGTAACTCATTTTTATTTATTTTGATAATGTGGCCTGACACAAATTCGTTCCTTTTAACGATACTTTTCTCATTGATGCTATGTGCTGCCTGGACATCGAAGAAGTTAATTGGAATTTGAAATCAATCATTCGAACTGCCCTTAGCACACCTGCTTTCGAAAGGGTTTCTTCTATTTTTCTAATAAAGATTTTTAGTATCACGTAAGCCATATTGGCAAGATTATCTGCCGATCTATAATAATAAGATATTCACTATGAATGTAGTAAATATACTCGCTCTCCTTTTTAACTTAAGTATTTCCACTGGTACATTCGCTGACAGGCTAAAATATGCAAACGTTCTACCAATTTTTAAAAAGAGCAATAAAAGAGATTAAAACAGGTACAGGCCTATCTCACTACTATCTTCTATATCGAAAACTTTTGAAAAAGCTGTCAAAAATAGAATTCTGCGGTTTCTGAAGACAATAATTTTTTTCAGTCCTTTGCAATATGGCTTTAGGGCGAGACTCTCTACTGAAAATGCTCTAATGGTTTTCTGTTCGATTATAAATAAAGGCCTAGACTCGAAAAAAATTTTTGCCGGTTTGTTTGTTGACATAACCAAAGCTTTTGATATGGTAAACCATACAATTCTCTTGAGGAAATTATATCGGGTTAGATTTCGAGGAGTTATTTACAGTTGGCTGGTATCGTATTTCAAAGATAGAAAGGAAAAAGTTAAAATTGGAGATTTTTTAGTGAAAATAGGATTATTTATTTGGGGTACCCCAAGAGTCTGTATTGGGCCCTAATCTATTCCTAGTCTACATAGTGCCCCTGTTTCTTCAACCTTTTGCAAGATAAGTTACGGCTTTTGCCGACGATCTTGGCATCGCGTACGACTCTGTCAGCCACCTCCAGCTCGCACCTGATATATACTATGATGTACAACTACTGAGAAAGTAATACTTATTGTCAGCAATAAAACGAAATTAATGTTTTTCAGCCCTAGGTTGCAGGCTGTGCCGGACTTTGATGTTCATTTTCATGTTGCTAATTGTACTCGCCACAAAGTGTCAGTTTGCACGTGTAATGAAGCTTCTTCTAAAACTGTGTTTGATGCGGATATAGCGTGTCATGCGAACTGTTTTAAAATTGACATAGTAAATAACTACAAATACCTAGGTATGATTATTGACCAAAATATGAATTGGTGTGATCACATTACATACCGAAAACAGTATTTTCGTTCTTGTGTCCGTAGTTTGTTTCATCGTCGTGAATACTGCACAAACAATAGTTTAAGAACTGTTTTTATTTCACTTAAAACTACAATATGGATTAGGATGTTGGGGAGGTGTTTACCGCACCAAAATCCAGTCCTTACTTGTTTTGCAGAAATGCGCTGTAAGAACGATTTGTGGTGTTCTTTGACTCAGCCGTTCCATGGCACTCTGTAGGAGCCTGAAAATCCTGCCGGTTAGAAACCTGTAAGGTGCTTAAAATTTTCTTTATGAGAAATGGTTGTTTGCAGAGCCCAATCTTCTACGCAGCAACATCGGATTCCTGGTTAACATACCTTCAATCCGTTAGAGACTTTTACTCCGTCTTAATCTTTAAATTATTTAATCATCTTCCTGTTTTGATTCGCGTACTTACAACACCTTCTTCCTTCCCAAACAAAATCAAAAATTGGCTTCTAAGTTTTGATCACAATCGAATTGAAGTTTGGCTGTCCTACGTAATATAATTTTATTTTATGCTATTTCTTAACTTTCTTTAAATATTGTTCAAACGTCAAAATATCACTTCCATCTTAATTATATTGTCTACATGAAATTCTACGGATGTGGCATTCAACACAATTTGAATTCTAAATTCGAATGTCACTACGTGTTCTTAATTTAATACATTCCTTAATATTGTTGACTCAATAGTTAGAATTAACCTGAACATGTATGACTCTAAGAATATTGAATAAAAAATAAATAAATAAAAATATTTTAATCAAACCTGATATTTTAAACGCAAATTTCAAATAATTTCACCCCGCCTTTTAGCATTTTGGAATTTGTCTTTATGACTTTTGCAAACATTGCTAACTTAATCCATTTCGTTGTCCTTTGGCTTATCTGTCTTTGTAGAAATTCGCCTTTCAACTTGCTGACTTTTAATTTCTTTACTCATAAATCATGAAACACTCTACTGAATCCCTATCAAGGATTGAGTAAAATCTATTTTATTCCAAATATTCAAATGTATCTATCCCTTGTTTGATAATTTCAGAATTCCATATCCCATCTATCTTCAATGAATGGAACTTTTGAATACACCATGTATCTATCGTACACTCTCACCTTAGAGAATTTTGTAATCAATCCTCTCTTCTAATCTGTCTGTCCCATCCCATATCAATCTTACTTCTCAAATACAGTCCATCATTTGGTTTAGATTTATATATTTTTCCCATCTCGTTTTTCTTGCCCCCGAATTGGTATCAGTAAACTTATGAGTAGTAGCATACTCGTATCTATGTTCACTATTTAATGCGAACATAGGAGTACCTGTGCACAACTACGAAAAGGACTTTATATTGTAAATGCCTGCATATTGGCACCCAACAAAAGCTATCGAACTCGAAACTGTTTACCTATGGAATACTGCACAGATCTACATAAATCCGATTGAAGGTATGTCTATTGTAAATAAATTACATTTTCCACACCATGGAGCATGAAACCCACATTTGCAAAACGTTCCTCCTTCTTATCTTTGAAAGTTCTCCAACAGCCATCTTCTGGCAACCACCATCTACGAGTATAGTAGGTGGTTCTAGGCTCTCTATTCGACGAAATCTGAGGGTGATGTGATAAGTGAATTGGGAATTACTTCTTCCCTTTGCATACCTAGTATCTATTACGAGTACACACTCGTATCTTTGTATCTACCTACTCATTTAACCTGCTCAGATAGCGATTGAAATTTTAGGCAAGAACCGAAACACAGGAAAACGATTTCATTTTACTTTTCGTTGATATAACTGAATATAATTTCGTTTATTGATGATACTGATGATGATGATGACAAATAATAATGAAGCGAAAAGGGGAGAAAAGGGGAGAAAAGGGAATTGAAAAATATATTCCGCCGTCCAAAAGCTGGTGGTATTTAATTATGTTTTGGAGCTGGCTCACAACCATGCTCGGCTCGGATAGTGGTGAGATACGATTACTCGTTTCTATTTCAAGGATGTTGATGACCGCTGGGCTTTGAAGCATTGATGGTCTCATGATTCGCGATAGTAAAAATTGATAATGTGCTCCCTGACTACTGAGCACAAAAGGGATAACTTTTTCAGTGGGGGTAAACGGGCCGAATAAATGTGTTTTGATGGCGACGCGTGTTATGGTAGTCATTAAACGTCCTTGTCAATATGAAAATTGGTCATTTGAACATTTAATCAGCCGCACCGAAATCATTTTACGTAATTAGATTAGAAGTCCTTATGGTCATTAATTTTTCAAAGTGAAGACCATGAGACATAATAATGAAAAACTCTGATAAATTCGATTTCATATGACAAATAATCAATAGTCTAATCGCTCTAGGCAGTCGTTAAGCGTGTCTAGAATCTAGGTATAGACTCCCTCAATACATTCAGGGCTTTAGTCATACGTATAAAGTGCAGAATGAACATAAGGAACGCTCGCCCCTCCGTCAAGGTCGGCAACAACTCAACCAAATCCTTGACAAGGTACCATGCTACTCTTTTACATTATGCGAAATTCACTGGACTGGATGCAGGATCCTTCAATAGTCTGTCAAACTTCTGGCGTGCTCTTATGAATTTGGCGTAATTGGCTAAACTGAGCAAGTTGCCACCGGTGCGTTTGCTAGTATTGAAACTGAAGCTGCCAAATCGGATTAAGGGGTAAACGTTGAACGAATACACAGTATCAACGATCTAGTGAGAGTGTTAGCACTCGACAGCTTTAATTTCGAGGTAGTAAATGGCCTTATGCCAATTCTGCCAAAAACACTTTAGCAGAAATAAAAGGAGGAATCACTTTTTGTTTTGGCTTAGACGGCAATTGAGTAGTACCCCGAACAATCAAAGAGACTCCTTGATCATATCGAGAGAAAAATATTTCTTACAATATTTGGTCCCATAAGAAGATTCAACTATGAATTTCGCGAGCTATACAATGTCGCATGAGATGGCCAGATTATGTAGAGCGAATGTACAAAAATGTTCTAGCCTGCAAGTCTTTAAATTTAAACTAGGGAGTGCACAAGGACAATGCTGTAGAGGATGACCTTACCGTAGGTATTTTGCACAGATTGAATCAACACACCCGGAGTGTTGAACTGGAGGCAGATAGTTAATGATAAGCCTAACTGTAGATGAGACTTAGGATTACCACAAACTGTACAAATTAAGTTAGTAAATACTCGTAAGGTCATATAGAAAGAATTTAAAAAAGGGGATTCAAACGTACTTCGTACAGTTCAGTCATTCGGCAGAACTAGAAAATATTCTTGCCAAGGCTATGCTGGGTCTTTGGCCAGAAGGGAGTGGCAGCCAATAAGCATGCCGACGATGTAGCTCTAAAGGGATCCTCCCTATAATTGAGGTCAGGTCAGATCAGAGTATTAAACTTCGACTTTGCACTCAAAGATAAAATTAAAGCCAATCAAATGTGGAAAATTTTTCGAACCAGCGAGACCTTAAGACGATAATGGCCAGAACTCAGTAAATCCAGAACAAGTAAGATTCTCTTCAAAAGCGGTACTAATTTTTATTTGCGCTTGGTGGATCACTCACAGGACATAATCTTCGGGGGGGAAGCTGATCCTTATCGACAGCGACCTCTGCAGAAGCTGGTGAGATATAGACTCACGGGAGGGTACCATCCACTTTTCGAGCCACTTTCCTAGTTTCAGTAATTTAAGACAAAGAATTTTAGGAAGTTGATACTTATAGGCACATGACCTCTTGGTCGTGTCTGCTCTTTCACTTACATCTCTTTTTAGATTCGCGGGTGCATCAACATGGCTTATGTCCCTTCAGACGCGAAACGAAAAGCCGAACATTAAATTTCAACTCCCTCTCACGGGTATGATGAGGAATAGAATAGACTCGGCTCTGGATACTAATCAACCCGGCAACCTAAAGTAACCTAACCTTACTGCTGATAAAAAAAAATCTGATAGAAGTCGAAATGTATGTATTCTTATCGAAACATGGTTTTCAGACAAAGAACTAGGTTATTGAAATGTGTCTATCTTTCGTAGGAAGATAAGTAAGTGCTTGAATGGGAACCTAAAGCCTGATGCTTGAAAAAGGCAGACACACACTGAGATATTGCACCGCGATGTTATTAGAACGTTAAGTTTCTTATGCTCAGAACCCTAAGGGGATTAGCGTAGTGGGCGTCAAAACGTGGGCATACAGCCTTTTGAAAACGTTCAGTAAAGCACTGCATTTCCAAACTAGATAAGGGATCGTGAGTGGGCTCACAACTGGTCGTCGGTTTGTTTCGCCACTTCTTCATGGTTGGGCTTGAAAGACAGACGTAAGTTTTCTCAACAACTAACATTGTCGAGATACCGATGTACATTGGTTTTGAATCTTTGCAAGGTATCTCCGGAGGACATTCCATTAGCAAATTGTTCGGCCTCGGGAAAGTCACTTTATTCAGTGTTCATTTGTATGAGGGTAAACTGTTGAGAATTTATGCCAACACAGGAGTGAGTTGGGTAGCATGATGTTGTGAAACGCCAGTTATAATTTCGTTAGAAAATTGGAGACAAAAATAACTATAGAACCAATGAACATGTTGTCACACGAACCTAAGTTGTCCTTGATAAATAAATCGAGAATGGAAAATTTGTGGTTTTGACAAAGCAAGTGCCATTCATGCATAATGGCTTGGCGTATTCATTTCGAATTAATGACAGCAGCATTGTGTTTTGGATGCAATTAACTTCACTCATTTGAGTTTCCTAATATCAGTAATGCTGTTTATGTTTAGTATAAAACAAATGAACATGAAAGGCAGAGTGTACTGTCATCAGCTAATAAATATAACGGCCAAAACCTCATTAACAAAATTTGAAGAGAGAATCGAACAGAACAGAGCCCTGAGGCTTGCCAGCACTCATTTTGTTGATATCAGACTACAAAGGGCTTCCAAAATAATTCGAATTAAACATTTCGAAAGGTAATTTCAAATTTATTGATAAAGGGATTCATCTATGTCGAATGCAGGCATTTTGACAAAGCATTTTGATGTCAAACTCTGTTGGAATATCATGTATAATCAGTTGGCTTGGTTTAGCTAAACTGATGCAGACTATTCGCCTAGTGCCAAGTGTGCAGGAAACAGGTATTGCCCTATTTTAAAAGCTGGAATAACATTGTGAAGTAGCGTTTTTTATGGAGGAAAGGCCAGAATTTCAACGTTTTCGACGAATAAGAAACAATTTTGATAACCTTAAAGGTACTGTTGTATGTTTTTCCTTTAGTTTTTGCTGTGTGAAATTTCACACCCTTATAGTATACATACTTTAGCAAATTGTAGCATGTATACCATTAGACAAATAATTAAATATTGGAGCAGTATCTTACCCAAGCAGTGAACATTACAAAGACCTTAAGTGGATTTATCCACGACATGCGGGTCATTTGTGGCACAGTTTCCATCTTAAGAGGAAGTAATAAGCTTAGACTCGTAAGAGTTATCAAAAAAGAACAGATAATATGGTACTCAAAAATGAACTCTCCTGTTCCATTAATGTGCGGAAATCAGCAGTTGCTATAAAGCCATTTAAAGCCCATTTCTTGTGAAAGTGCATGTCAAAACAAGGCAGTTAATCTTCACTGTTTAATGTCTTTCAACCTCTTAACGCATCTGCCGATCTTGAACTAAGAAACTCCTTGCAGTCGATGGTGGATATCTCTGGAGTTGGTGATGACCGAAATATTTTATTTCAAATGATTTTTGAAAAATATGTAAAAAACTTTTCTGGTTTCAATTTATGTTCTTGACATCATTGACATAAAGTCATAAAAAGTACCTGACATGCTATAAAAGTTACAAATCTACAAAGGCTTATTTTTAATAATTAGAATGATCGAAATGTGAGGAAGAAAATTGCTTGCCAATCAAGACAAAAGAGCCTTTAACTGCTCAAAACGGAATAATCAAAAGAGTGTTACCAAGCCAAAGTTTCTTCAAGCATACAACATGGGAACTTGTTGGCCTTAATGCAAAATAAAAACGGGAGCTTTCAAGCATCGGAAAATGAAATTTATTTCAGTTCTTGGAAAAAAACCCAGACCTTCCGTATTTGAACGTTTCAATTATGAAAGAAATCAAATACAAGCATGGCTTAGAGGAATAAAAGATCATGTAAAAAATATAGCAAGGATAAGTAAAGGGTGAGCCAAAGTATGGTGTGGATGTTGGCTGTCAATTACTGCCATATACTGAATTCAATGTGGTTGATCTTTTTTAGAGATATCACAGAATCTTTGGCAAATTTAGTCATTGAGTTATTTACCATACAGCAACGGATTTTTCTTAATCAATCTTATTACGAAAATGGGCTATCTGTAAAAGTAACATTTCGTAGAATTCGTGATTTATTCGGTCTACATAATTGCCGTAGTGGGTCCTGATTTCGTGCAATGGTGAAGCGTTTTGTAGAAACTGGTTCGGTAGGCAAGCTCTCCTAGCACGTACCCGTCAAAACATCACCACTCAGAGCGAAAAGTGTTCAAGACCAGCCAGGCACATCAATTTGTCGCCGAAATCAACAATTTTAAAAGTTGATCTTCATTTGCACGCTTATAAAATCTAGGTTGCACAACAATTGAAGCCTTTAGACCATCTACGACATCGCCGATTTGTTAACTGGATGTTGGATCGCCAGGACAATTTGCCATCGAATTTGGTCTTTTCCGATGAAGCCCATTTGGGTACGTAAATAAACAAATAAACAACCCATACGAGATTCACGAAAAAAACCATTGCATCCCAAAAAAAACATCAGTGTATGTTGTGGATTATGGGTTGGTGGCATCATTGGCCCGTACTTTTTCGAAGGTGAGGCTGGAGAGACAGCTACAGTGAATGACGAACATTGGTGGCCGCCTATTTTTTTTCAAAATTGAATGAATTGGGTCTAAACGATTTCTGGTTTCAACAGGATGGTGCTATCGCCCACACAAGCCACCAATCAATGAATTCATTGCGCACGAAATTTGAAGATCGCATTACTTCGGTTAGAGGAGAAGTTGATTGGCCTCCAAGTTAATGCGATTTGACATCTTTAGACTTCTCTTTGTGGAGTTTTTTGAAGAGTAGGGTATATATCAATATCAGCGACAACTCAGGATCTCAAACATAAGATCCAAACTGATATTGCGTCCAAACTCAAATTGATACACTTATTCTTCGAAAAGTAATCCATAAAGTTGTCAACAGAAGCCGTGGTAGTCATATAAGCCATGTTGTGTTCTCTTCATAATTGCCATATACCCAACTTTGTTAATCAATATAATTCTACATTGGTTTCACAATAAAGGTGTGTTTAATTTAATGAAAACTTCCGCAATAGTGGTTGACTCACCTTTCACATATACATATAGGTGAAATACATGAATTACAAAATTGCTTATGAGATATTCAGTTATCAATTAACTCTCTCGCCATTCGCAGATGTTTAAACATTATAGATTTCCTCGAATTGACTTTTGTTTATTTTAAATAAGGAATAAGGATTATCTTTTCGAATAATCAGGAATATTGAATTTTGTTGATTTAATCAAGCAAGTTGTCTGCCTAACGCGGATCGGTAGAACTTTATTTCTGGCTTCGTTGCAACATACGGGCGCGATTAGTTAAAACGAAAGTACTTAAGGATCATAACATAATTCAATCGGCTGATCTGGGCTGCTTTCCCATGCGGGAAACGCTTAAGAGTAAGCTTTACTATCAATCCTTCTTTCAATGACTCCTTCAGAAAAAATGCAAGGAGAATTTATCGCTTTAGTACGAAGCGCATGCAGTAATAGTGCCTACCACATGATCACTCCCCGGACAGCAAGGGTCACAGGAAGTAATTGCACAATTAAAAAACTTTTCAAGATAAACAGCAAAAACGGGGATAACATTTTAGAAACGTCTGAAAGCATTCGTTGAAAGAAAATCACGAAATCGACTTTCCTGTTCATTAAATCTTGATTGAGGTTTAAATAGGAAATTCATACAATGCCAAGGTGAGGAGTACAGATATTTTAAGCCTTGTCTAGAAAATTTCATGGCGATCCCACTTTTTTCGATCCCCTTAATGATCTGCGACATACGAGTAGTTTGGACACATCCATTTGCCAAGTCAAGCTTTAAGGACAATCTGACTTTTACACGCACACTTCAACTGTTCCTCACAATGCAACTAATTGGCATCATCATTGGTGGAAGTGTACCCTAGACCAACTGAAGTCTAACATTATCCACAGATACCTAAATACAATATTCTTCACTGACTTAGATATGCAGCCTAGGATGGCGATCCATCTATATTAATTTCCATGCTCGGATTTGGCAGAAACCAGTCCAAGTTACAGCGAAAATCAGCTTCGTATATTTGATTACGTCAAAAGCCGACAGCACATTTGTACAAATAGTCTTAAGCATGAGCTGACAGAGAGTAAAACTACATTGTATTCATCTAACTCTTAGCAGAATCATCCAGCTCAGGAAGCTGCCATTACAATTTGACCAAACGAATCTCCAAAACAAGTGATTTGTTTATTCAGTAACAGCTAGCCAATTTCTGTTCTGTCTGTTCGTTATCGAAATTACCCTTAGATACTTACGATTTTTTTAAATTTCCAGGCCAATTTGTAACTCTGCACATACGGACGATTTGCTTATTCAATGCCACGTCTTGCCATGAAATATAAGTAGCTTGGTAAGTGACCAACCCACAGCAAAGGTAATAATCAAATTCAATGAGACACTTAGGAAAAAAACACTTAAATCCCCTCCTTCGCTTGACTTTGTAACTACTTATCAACGTTAACCTTGTCTTGATTCCGACTAAGGCTTTTGTCACGGCAATTATGCACTTGCACAATAATTGCAACAAATTACAAAAAAAAAAAAAATACAAATGGAAATCTGACCAAGCTTATGACTTAAGTGGAAAACAAGGCTTCACTTTGACAATGGGCTTTGAATGACAAAGTACTGCAACTTAACAAGAGCGACTTAAAGCGACGGCAAAAAAGCGTGCACATGAAAAAAAAAACTAACAAAACCAAATTGAAAAAATTAAATACCTTTGAAAGAAAAACAAGAAAATATCAATCACATTTCTCGTGATTGATTTCAATCCAATTCGACTTACTTAAACCAATTTCCACTGATGTTTTCCTTAAATTTCTTCCAATTCAAGACCTTTACGTGACTTCCTTAAATATTTAATAGTGTTTCTGCACTTTATTTTCACAAAATTCAATAACAACGAATATTGCTGTCTCCCAATACCAACATTACTACTAAAGGTTTACTTAATAAAAAAAAAAATTTAATGGCGCACAATATACGACAGAAAGACACGTGTCCCTTATTTAATTTAAAATTCCCAGTAATTGCCTTTCGATGTAGTTCAGTCTCCCTGAAGTACTCAACTCCAGAGTCGTTAAGGCAGGTCATAAAACGAGCGAGCTTCAATTGGAAAACATTTGCGAGTATTGTTGGATTGTGGGAATTCGGAAGCTTAATGCATTTTCCAGAACCCGCCATGCGAATAATGTGGTTAAACGAATTAACCTTACATCAATGACCTCCCGAAATTTCCCTGAAACAATAACCCAAAGTAAGACCCTATTAATTTATATGTACAAGTATACTCGTACTCATTAAATTATTTATTCTCTTCCGGTTTTTCTATGGCTACTAAGAAATTTAACAGGAACCGGGAAAAAAGAACTAAACCAGAAACTACAAAGTATATTTGTATCATTTCGGTACAATCTCAAGCTGTGCACGTGGCTTATTAACATAACAATCACTGCCTCTTAACATCAGAGCTTACTTTATAAAAAACCGTTGGAAATTCGGCAGAGGTAAGCTGACAGCAGAACCCAAAACATGACGTGCTTCTACCCAAGGTCTCCATTATTATACCATTAACAGCCTTTGCAAAAGCATAGCAGCAGGAACCGAAGAAAAAAAAGAAGAGAAAATCACGTGAACGAGGAAAACCCCTGCACCTTACATATCGCAGAACACAATCGCAGTTCTTTTCGAAATTACTTATTTCCAAAAATTTACCGTTAAATGATTAAATGTTCAGTCCAATAATGGTCGAATGAAAAACCGGCCAAAATAAAGATTACAAGTATTAAACGCCTTGTTACTTAGATTATCGGAAAGAATGACGGAAGGAAACAACCAAATAATAAACAAATCCAGTTAATTTGGCGCCCAATGTGGGGCCTACACTCACCTCAACGCCTTTATGTGTGTGTGTGTGTGTGTAGGAAAATCCCAAAGTATCTAATTAATCCGTAATGAATGCAATGAAGAGTAGATATTTCCACATTTAATTTATGATATTATTCCAACGATACAGGACGTATATACACACTAATGTATCCGAACCGTGCATAAAGCGATTCAATTCAAATCACTTGAAATGAGTAGCCTTGAGTGTAAAGGGTTAGGCAGCAGCTGAACACAATCATCACCTTTGGTCACACTCTAGGAACCCAACTACCGCACTGGGCACTGAGAACTGAGTACTGAGCACTCCACACTAGGCACACAAGACACTTAACACTGAGCAACGATATGGCAACACTATTCTCCTTTACTCGTAACATAGAAATAGACACTAGGCCTTCTTTGTTATTTCCTTTGCTTTCCCTTCACTGCACTTTATTCCATGACGATATTCTTATACCTATTCTTTGGTGTGATATAATTAAGACTACCACCTCCACTCTAGTATTCTACTCGGCTTCTTCGTATGCGTACTTGACTTGATTTTACACCCCAGCACCCAGTCTACTTTGCACTCATACACCTCTTAAGCGTTGCTTTGCTTTGCTTATTTTATGCACTATTTGCTTTATTAGGAGGCCAACGAAGGGTGGGTCGAAGGTGGGTAGAGAATAGAGATAGACAGATGCCAAGGTACATGAAGGGGGTAGGAATAATAAAGTACACCACAGAAGAACACTTTGTTGGTTTCCGGGAAGCGTGTTATAACTCAATGCCGCCAAAAGGCCCGATTCCGTTAGTAAAGTTCTCGTTTCTCGTACTTGTATTAAGAAAACTTATTAAGAACGTGATAACAATCCTTCACAATACGGATACAGTTTCCATGTACATTCGTCTCGGCGATATGATGGATTTTTTTTTTTTTTTTCTTACCGACACAACCCGGTTGTGCTTTACTATTTGGAGGGTAAAGAATCGGATCCGTGATTCATTTCTCGTGACGACAATGAACGTTTCGATTTGGCGAACGGATGTAGACTAAGTTCCATGAAGAGATGTAATGAACTTTTATAAGACTCGACGGTATTGAGTGAGCTTTTTTCATATTCTGTATTACCGACACTGGTTTCTAAGGATTCTGCTCAAGTGTTTGAGTGAAAATCAATACTAGGCCGCGACTTGTTTCTTTGGTATGGTAATACGAATACGAGGTTACACTTTTGTAGGGAAAATCTAATTTGTCTAGACGGAAAAGAATACATGTACTCGTGCATATGGAAATATGTGGGTGAGCTAAAACTTAAAACTAATTAGGCAATGAAATGTTGTAGCAGGCAACTACCACCAACGATGAAACAACTATGAAATAACTATTTGGCATGTTAGTTTAAGAGTTTAAGCTTACGCTTTACAAGTTCTAAACTTTGACGACTCAGTTAGTGAGTTTGAAAGGAATCCGATATCTTGAAAATGTGCACAAGATTTTGTTAAAAGAAGCGCTTTTATGGTATCTTTGAAGTAAATCTGATACACATAGTGCGTGTGGTCTTCTGCAGGCCATTCAACTGTTGAAATCAGCGAATATTTCGAAAGCAACTTCGATGAAGCGGGTATATCAATTGAAGAGAAGTATATCAGGGTGAGATATATTGTTAATTGAACGCGTACGCCGACTTGACCCAATTGGATTGGATTATAATACCAACTGGTCGACGAAATGTAGTGAATTGTGCTCTCGGTAGATTCTCCGATCCAGCGCAAGTGATCTATTGATTTTGTTTCCTTCAAATTTGATTTTTCGTTCTCATTCGAATTCAGTAGGATTTAAGGATTTATTTAGTTTAGTTTTAAATATAAGATTTTATAGTCTTTCAAAAAGACAGGGTTTTTTTTACTAGAATTCGTTTGGTGGATCATGACAACATCCGCAGCTACGATTTATCGAGCAAACTTTACTTGTTCAACATGGAACTCTTTCCAAAAATTGCTTCCGCGCAATCGTGAGGTCCTCAACTTATTTATGCAAGATAGCAGAAACATAAGTTGAATATGTAAAGGGTTTTCTAATAAGGACTTGACAACTTTTTTTAAAAATAAAACGCAAACCATTTGAGATATTTCAAAAACTTTATTATCGGCTTGAAGTGCAATCAAAACATTTATGAATGGAACTCAACTTCGTTCATATGGCCACCGCGGACACGTTTGCAGCGGTTGATTCGTTGGATCCACACATTTCGGCCGAAACGGCCGCTATTTCGCGTTCAATGTTGGCTCTGAGCTCTTCCAATGTCGTCGGCTTGTTGGCCCCACAGAAAATAGTCAAGCGGCGTTAAATCGTACAAACGAGGCGGCCAATAGATTGGCCCATTTCTTGAGATAACACGCTCACCATACTTACTCTTCAATAAATCGATTGTAACGTGTGCTGTGTAGCTTGTGGCACCATCCTGTTGAAACCACATGTCGTCCAAGTCCATATCTTCTAATTCGGGTCAAAAATAATCCGTGGTCATGGCGCAATAACGCTGACCATTCACAGTAACGTGACAATCGTCGACGAAAAAATATGACCCAATCACGCCGCCGGCATGCAAACCGCAACAAACAGTTATTTTTTGTTGATGAAGTGGTAATTCATGAAGCACATGTGGATTTTCAACCGACCAATAACGCATATTTTGCTTATTGACAAACCCATTGAGCCAAAAATGAGCTTCGTCAATGGAGATGATTTTGCGATAAAATTCACTATCTTGGCGCATCTTCTCCAGAACCCAATCGGAGAACGTACGTCGCTTCAAATGGTCCATCGGCTTCAATTCTTGAGTCAGCTTGATCTTGTATGGGTGTAAACCAAGATCCTTACGCAAAATACCCCACAATGTGGTCTGAGCGATGCCCAATTCTTAAGAACGCCGTGGAATTGACTAATTTGGATCGTTTGCTACGGACGCCTGAACGGCAGCGATATTTTCGACACTTCGACCAACCCGTTGTCTCACTCACACGGCAACATCACACAAAGAATATGTAGACCCAAATTTTTGCACTAAACTTGTTATTGCCTGTCTACTAGGGCGAGAATTACGACCGAAAATTGGAATTAACGCTCTTAAAGTTGCAGTCACCGACTCTGAATTTCGATAGAAAATTTGTATAATTTGCAGACGTTCGTTCGACGTAAACCACAGAGTGAGTGTGAGATGGATAAAATGTCGGGAAAATTCGGGAATCTTT
This sequence comes from Volucella inflata, assembly GCA_928272305.1. NCBI lineage: Eukaryota > Metazoa > Arthropoda > Insecta > Diptera > Syrphidae > Volucella > Volucella inflata. Next base: position 72,690,515 of record OV743719.1, read on the forward strand.
GCGACCGAAAATTTCCACTTAAATTAAAGGGAAAACTCTACACCACGGTTGTTAGACCAGCTCTTATATACGGTTCACAGTGGTGGACAATGTACGAAGCGTTTAAAAACAAAATGACGGCAGTGGAAATGAAAATGTTAAGGATGTCTAGTGGAGTCACTAAACGCGATTGCATTAGATTTGTGCGTATAAGAGGAAGCCTACATATAAAGAGTTCGGTAACCGAACAGCTTGCGGCGAATAGAATAAGCTGGTATTGCCACGTTCAAAGAAGATCTGCGGAAAATCCGGTTAAAAAGGCACTATCAAACACGGTCACTCCAACTGTAAGAAAACGATGTCGGAAAAAGAATTCCTGGATTTCTCAGATGGCAAATGCGCAACAACTCCTGGGGCTAACCACTGAAGCGATCCAGGACCGAGCATTATGTAGACGTGTTCTGCGGTCTGCGACATTAGCCAACCCCATAAGCGGAGCAGCAGCGATGCAGTAAAAATGGGAAACTCGTTACGCATAAGTTCGTATAACGAGGAAAGGGTTAATAAAAGGATAAGAAGAAGCTCGTTCGTGTACTTTACCATGATGAAAATGTTGAGTTTACTGAATAAATTGACAGTGACAGTTTGATGATTAGTGAAAGAGTGCGTTCACAAATTAAATTCAAAGCTGTCAGGTCCCTATTGGAAAACCCGATACAATTGGATAGATCGAAATACCTGTGTGAAAAGAGATCGAGTGTATAGGAAATGTAAGAACAGCAGCAGAAACGAGGAATGTAAATAACGAATATAGCAAGTTTCGAAACAACTTGAATAAACAAATAAACAATGCCAAGTCGAAATATTATGGAGATCAGTTGATAAAAGCAGAAAAAATCCATGAGAAGCTTACAATATTGGAATGAGTGTTTTAAATGGAAAAGCAGTAAAGTGGTATCAAATTATAATAGTTTGCAAAAAAACCACCTAGCGATGTTGCAGACAAAGTTAGTATTTGCGATCATAAGTCCTATTTCTGTCCATCAAGTAGTATTTAGTGATCAATTAATTTTTTAGAAAATCATCAGGGAAACAATTTTTATGGTTTTCAATGCACTGCAAAATAATAAGTCGGCTCGATGCGACAAAAAACATCACAACTAAATGCGAATGCATTATCTCCCGCCAAAGCAAACACTGCGAATATGTCAGTTTTGAACAATCAACTGTGCCTAAATAACCAATTGTTCATTCTGTTCACAGAGACAGATATTACCGGACAATCCGTAATTGTAACAGATAAGATGTTGGAAGATATCATTCTCAAGAAGCTATAAGACTACCTTAAGATATAGAGTATCTTAGCAAGCGAGTTATTCAGTCTAGCAGAAGCAAAATCGGCTGTGCAGAAATTTTTCGAATAAAAACCAAATGAAAATAAATACACAATAGTGCTCTTCAATGATTTTAAAGAAAGTTTTTGACACTATTCCCTGAAAATGTACTTAAATACCCGGCTGTCATTACGGTTTGAAAGTTACTTAAGAAACCAAAAGGACTCTGAACTAAGTCCACATATTTTCATCATTTACATGAACTATATATCGGTAACCTTAAGGGAAATGCACCGTATTTGACGTTGCCGATACGGCTATTGTATTCGATTACTACTATATATTAAAAGTGTTTAAAAAGGTATTCATCTCTATCACAGGAGAGTCCATGTCCATTTCCATGTTTTATTTCATATCAAAGTTATGGTTCATCTAAAAAAAAACAAGATACAGCCTTTATCATTCATATATCATAATGGTAAGTATAACATTGAATTTAATTGTTTGAATAAGCGAAACGAAATTAAATATAGAAATTCGTGTGAGTCATACTTTATATTTATACTTCAAATCACGTGTACGTTTCATAACAGTGTGACAAGTAATATCCCGGACATGAGCCATATCTGAGCAACCAAGAGCGCCGTGTATTTGTCCGGAAATACATTTTATAGCTCCAATCTTTCTCTACTATTTGTCTAAATTTCATAATATTTGGTTGACATTTAATAATCGTAAAAATTATTTTTCCAGAACACCTTTTTAACATGGAACAAAGAGTGGTCATTAAATTCCACGCAAAACGTGGTAAAAATGCATCAGAATCATTCCAATTGATGCAACGAGTGTACCGTGATGATTGCTTGAGTAAAAAAGTTGTTTTTAAGTGGCATAAGCATTTTTTGAAGCACAGACGCTGGAGGATGACAAACATACAAGAACGCCAATTTCAGTTCGGACGCCTGAAATGATCCAAACTTCATGAAAACAATTGTTACAGGGGATGAAACATGAGTTTCTAATTCAATTCAGAAAACAAATGTCAGAGTGCGAAATAGAAGTCAACAAATTCACCACAGGCTAAGAAAACATGAAAAGTTCCTTCAAAAATTAAGATGATTTTCATCGCATTCTTCGAAAGCAAAGGAATTATCCACAAACAATTCGTTTCAACTTGTAAAAAAGTTACTACCGCATATTATATTGAAGTTTTGAAGCGTTTGACGGGCAGAATCCATCGTATTTGACCCGAATATCGCGATGCAAAAAGTTAAATCATCCTGATTTGGCACCGTGCGTCTTCTCTTTGTTCCCTAAATTGAAATAGAAGTTCAAAGGACGCTTTTCTGATGACATTCCGAATATTCAAGCAACTTCGGGTACTTGGGGCAATTCCGTAAAACGAGCTAGAGCAGGCATTCGACTCACTATTAAATCGCTGTGACAAGTGTATTGAATCTGGAGAAGAATATTTCGAATAAAAATAACAAAATAAACAGAAGTCGTGTTTTAATTATATTTTGAAGATCCAGTCCAGGATATTACTTGCCACACTGTGCATGTGTATTTTGTTGCATACATATTTGTTTTATGTTGAAGAAGTCGCGAACTCAGGGTTGGCTTTGGGGTTGATCTTTTTCAAAGATGTGCTTCAACCTTTGGCAATTTCAGTCATGGAGTCTTTTACCACGTAGTAATGCATTTTTGTTATTCAATCTTCTTACGAAAATTGGCGATCTGTGAAAGTAATATTTCCTAAATTCGTGAATTTTTCGGTCAACATATGTAAATGGCCTAATGAATCCGGAATTCGTGCAATGGTGAAGCGTTTTGAAGAAATTTGTTCGGTATCGGGTCGGACTCTATATCTGCATGCTCAGCGAGAAAGTACTGCCAAAACATCCCCACTGTGAGCGAAAGTGTTCAATACCAGCCAGGCGCTTTAATTAATCCCCGCAGTCAGCAACTATACCTCACTTTAGGGATCTTGATGTTCATTTGCACGCCTATAAAATCTCCAAACTACACAACAATTGAAGCCTTTGGACCATCTACGACGTCGCCTATTTGTTAACTAGATGTTGGATGAAGATTGTCATCGATCTTTTCCGATGAAGCCCATTTTTGGATGAATGAGTACCGTAAATAAATAAAAGATTCAAGAAAAACTAATGAAAATTTCCACATTAGCTGTTGGCTCAGCCTTTATTTATGAAGATTTTATATATTTTTCAAAACCCCTCGACATTTTTTTTTTGCCTTCGCTTCTGTGTTGAAGCAATAAAGGAAATATTCCTTGTCAGAGAACTTGCACCTCTTACCCCTTTGCTTTCCAATTTATTTTCCAAACAACTTTGAGATTCCTGTAAGAAAGGAAGTATGATAGTTACTTAGTTACTCTTCAACTCCTATTTTGCTTTTGGCATTGCTCTTATTAACCACCATTTCTGGTTTATTCTTCTCCTCGAACCAACACACTCTTTATTTCATCTACAGGTAGGAATCATGAGCACATAGCGCTTATTTGTCATATCAACAAAGCTATGCAGCCATCTTTTTGCCTCCACAAACATGTTTCTAACCAAAGCTTCGTTGTGATAAATTCTTTCAGTAGGCTGTTCGATTCTCAAGCAACGTTTCATTGAGATAGGTCTTGCGATATTTCAAATACGTTGTAAGTGCGCTATTAAGGTTATTGTCAGCATCCACAATTTTATCTTCGCCCAACAAATCCCAATCGCGGGATTTTACGACATCAATAGTTTGTCTTATCTTTCAATTCCAAATGGAGGACCACTGTAAATTTCGTACGCCCAAATACATTGACAACCTCAAACATTTCTATGCCATATGGACTGAATTTTGCTGGATTGTAGCTCCCAAACCCAATCTTCCCAAAAATGTTGCCTTAAACTGATGAATATAAATTCCTTATATTTTCAAATACTCTTTTGAATTCACCACCATCCACAAATAAAATCTTATAATGGGGTATATTATCATTCATGATGTCAATTAGCATCATTTCTCTGTCGCTTAAAGTTGCATTTAAGTTTTCTCGCGGATTGGAGTTTTAAAGCCACTAAACTCAAACTCTTTACTCAATTATTTTTATTGATTCGAAAAATAAAAATAGCTTTATGATTAACTGATCTTAATTAATTAATAAATTTATAAACTGAACATCGATCCGATAAACTCTGAACCATAAATCATTGCAAAATTGCACTTTGCCATGCTTCAACAGTTTTAAAGGAACCTCCCGATAATTGCCTCCATATGCAGTTGACAATGTTCAGCAAAATGTGTTACTCAAACAGATCCGAGCTATTGAAGTCTATTTTCAACGACTTTGGTGCACCACATGGAAGTCAGTTAGTCCGACTTCCATTTTTACTGTTCATTCATGGAATACCTTTGTTTGTTTCTACTTCATGCTGATGCATTAAAAATATTCAAGACATTAGCATCAATACCTCTTCGTGTCGATTTGCAGTTTGATGTTAACACAAGGTAAATTGGCTGCCATTAGGCTCTGTCTTCACGAAAAGTTTGACAACTTTAAGTTGCAAAAATAATATCGGCCATGCGACCTTCTCCTAAGTTCATTCAGATTCGTGGTCGTTTTACCGCATTTTAAATTGTTGTTTGCAAGACAACTGCCTCCAAATTGGCGATTTCTTCTTCAGATGCTGCAAAGTTTGTAGTTCATTGTGGTAGGTATGAGATTTTTAAAAGCCCCAAAGAAAGAAGTCTGGCGCAAAAAAAAAACTCATTTCACATCTGTCTGTAGCGCTTACCAGTTACGGTTACAATGATGCCTTCAGCGTCCTCAAGAAAGCAGAAATCGCATCAAACCTTCTCTTTCAGGGTATGTAATGGCATTTCAATTGGACTCTCCGTGCCCCACAAATGAAAATTATATTTTTTCACAGAACCACAATAAAGTGGAAATGGCCTTTTTTGCTCACTATGATTTTGGATGCGAAATCATTTTTTCTTGTGCCAGGTTTAACAGAGCATGGGAGTTAGTTAACGTCACTTGACGGTGGGCAGGTAGCAACTGGTGAACGGTTTGCACTTCATAAAGACTTCAAAGGCTTCTTTCAGCAAAATTCGACGCATCAAACGTCTGCTGATGCCAATTCGTGTGCGTCGCTGTCTCGTCGATGTTAGTGGGCTCTTTTGGGTGTCCTCAGCCACACCAGTGATATTCTTCATCGAACGAGCAATACGCAACCGGCTACTTCTTGCTTCATTTCTAGTGAACCCAGTGAGACGCTTAGCCAAATGCTTAATTTTTCACGCGTTTTTCAGGTGTGTATCGCTCCATTGCTTGTTGCCAACTAATTCCCTATCCGTCTACAACATAAATGTCAAAGTAGGGTGCCATTTGACGCGATTTGCAAAAATCAAGGCACATTCATATTTTGACATTACTTCTGACACTTTACATCGAATTAATCAGTTGGGTGCTTCCGTTGAATTTGCTTTGCTAAAAATTAGGGAATTAATATTATGGGAATTAATTCTTCGGCCATCTCACCCAAAAAAATCTTCTCAGCGATTTGGTAAAGCTAAGCTCAATTAAGGTTGTGGTCTTACAATGTCAGTATCAGACATTTGGTCTCTGGTTGGAAAGTGGCCTTTCTCTACTTTAGCCTCTATGTGGGCTTCCATTCCTTTGGCTTTCCGTTTTTTGACTTCCTTGATACTTGGACCAGTATCTTGCTGTAGGCTGGTAGAACTTCCAAATCCTTCATCATCCCCCGAATGTATAGATACATTGGTCTCTGACACTTCCAAGTTTTTGTTTTCTCAATCCAAGAACGGGTAAACGGATCATCGATACCCTGACAACGATCGATTTTGTAGTTCCTGGTCTCGTAAATCTTGATGCAACAGATTCCTCTAGTTGAAAACGAAGTCATAGCTCGGTTTTACGGAATTTCTTTGTAGCACCAATGATTTTTTTAATCCCCTTAGTATCCGAGCAATACGGTGTTCCAACAGGTCACGAAGGTTCCTTCATTTTGCTTATGACAGGCTTGCCACTCAAAGTCATTGATTCTTTACAAATCCAAACCACGTTCAACCAAACCAAACCTGTACTTGGTATTGCCCCATTTCATCCTTTATTCTTGTCAGTTTTCTCTGGCGTTTTCTCTGAGTCCTTGTCGTAACAGGCGTTTGACGGTTTGAGCTTTGCGCAAAGCTTGTTATTTGCTCTTTTCCTGGCGGCAAGTATTGGATCAGCGTAAATTAACTTTGTCGATTGTGTTATTGGCAATACGGTGCTTAGCACGCCTCACTGCTTTTGTTAAACAATAATACACCTTTGAGACTATTTGGCGAGAGATACGTATTTCAGCAGCATAACTACTTTAACATACTTAAAAACTGTGTCAAGACTACTTGAAACAGAAGGAGGATGAACAAATTGTACAAATCATCATACGGTCGCCACAAGCCCCAGATTTAAACCCTATAGAACTGTTGTAGGAGGAAGCGGAAGGATGAGTCTAGGGTCCATGTCCAAAATCAGAATCTGCATTCAAATTTGTCTTTTTGTCTTTTACTGACTCCGTTGATAAGGAGCTTGACGATAAGGTTTCACAATTACTTGTATAGAAACCAATCAGGTAGCAAAAAGAAAACTTTCGCTTTTTAAATCTAACCTCAATCAGTAACACATAACCCACCAGCCAGCCGTTCGTTTTCGTATGGTACCCTAGGCGTATTCGTATCTTTTCAATGACTTAAATCGTATCCCTTAAAGCAATTTCGAAAAAGTCAATTTCCATCCCTAAAGGTTACAGTTCATCCTTAATACTGCAATTAGGTTGAGAGCATCAAAGGAATTTAAATTATCCTTGCACTCATTTCAAGCACTCTAGCACATCGTTTCACACATTGCCATGCACTTGAATAAATAAGAAAAAACAACAAAACGAAACTGCAAAAGATTGCAACAAAAAGAAAATCCAAAAATTCCGAAAATTCAATCAGAATTTTCCAACTGAACGGTAGCGCTCTTTCGATCGTTCGTTCGTTCCTCATTCGTCTTGAAAGTAGATATACATATGTATGTATATGCATGGAAGGATTTGGTGAATTCAAATTCGACTCTTATTCTGACAGGAACCTTTTCTTCACTATTACACATACCAACCCAACCTTTCGCTCATATATGTATGCTTCTCTTCTTCAACATTCATTCAATCGCCCACAACATAATCGAAAAGTTCGTTCTATTTGCATAGCCATATCTGCATGCATATATACGTGTGTATATGTGTGCATCAATAAAAACAACAACAAAATCAGCAAAATCAACAAACCGACCAAGGACGATACCGAGCAAATGTCAGGATGAAATCAAAGAATTTCCTTTGAAGAAATTTAAATTTGTATTTTTCTCGAATTCCTTCTATGTCCTATTTTCAGTTGTTGGTGGTATTGTTGTTGGTGAGAATTAATTTCTTTTTTTTTGCTGGAAAGTCATTCATTCATGTTGGAAGGATATTGAAGAATATACACCCACATCTTGGTATTGGTTCTAGGTACACACTTAATCCTCTTCGAAACTGCTGAATATGAATCGCTAGACCTTCCACAGTAGTGGCATGAGCAAACGCTTCAAATAGACCCACAATATGGACGAGTACCGTTAAGGTAAGCTTACTGATGCAGATTCTTTAGTGAGAGGATGACTGAGGTACACTCCTTCAAGGGAATGCGATACGATTCGCCTCCGTGTTGTGCTTTTTGCATAAACGATAAAATAGAAAACCAAAGAAATGGAAAAATAAAATTACCTCTGGCAAAGTTTTTTTTTTGGTTTTTTTTTAAAGGCAGCTTATCTATGTAAATATGTACATACATGGTTGTAAACATCCGCTTGCCCAGAAGGCTTTGTCCGATTGCTTATTTGACTGTCTGCCCTTCTGGCTGTTTTACTGTCAGCTTGCCTCCATATTGACTTATAGCAATTGTTGCCATACCAAGTGAGATTTTTTGTGCTATTCGGGCATTTCATCACAAATCATTAAGTGTACGATCGAAGGGTATTCATTCATGGCTTTAAAAACTTTAGAGATATGGTGCTCCCAATTAAATTTCCTCGTACTACACATCAGAGTCATGGCTTTTCTTGACTCTGAACTTTAATTTTTGTCTTCAAAATTTTGCTACTTTCATTGAGTTTGGTGTGGTAGCCGCTGATATGGATTTTTATCGGAAAAGGACTTTAGCAGCAAGCCTTAAGCCTCGAATATCATCTCTAAGGCTAAATTCATCAGCTAAATGATAAATGGGCATGCTTTCTTTCTTCTTGGAGGAGAAAGGATTGTCGTACCCTTTTTAAATCGAGTATCTCAAACCCGTTGGGAAGAAGACTAGCAACTAAGATATATTGCCACGGAGACGCTAAGCTTGTTGTCCTTAGCCTTATCGGATCACTAAATGGAGATGGGAACATCGTAGTTGTCATAATCTACGTTAAAACTCTGTTTAAAATCAAAGACCACGAGCATTCCACTTCAATGTAAGCAAGAATAAACAGCTTCCTGACATAGCCAATATTTAGAGATCATTAAAGTTAGAAGAGGCTGCTTGGATGGACAGGCTTTTTGCCATACTTTTCAAAGTACCGAGAATGAATTTGGAAAGACGGGAGCCCTTTGTATACTCTACAAAAGGTCTGAAAACAAACGAAAACTCAAGAGAGAAAATTCGTTGGCCTTAAGTCGACTCTTATTCCTGTGTAGGTATATCGTCTTTAAGGCGGCTGACTTTTATAGAGAATGCAGCTCCGATCTCCTTTATCTCATCTTAAATTGTAGCGCATGACTGAAAAGTACGTGTTTCCTGACTGTAGCTAATTCTTAGATTTCAATGTTTTACCAACAGCGACTCCAAAAAAATGAGAAAATAATCGATTATTGAGGTTAAGACAAGGGGGTACTCGTATAATTATCAAAACTTGAGAAAAAATTTGCGGTCTGATAGTCGTACCAACTGCAATATAAAAAAAACCAGCTAAAGCGCATTCAAAAAAGCTGGACGTACCATACGTTGATAATTCGTCTATGTGGAATCTACTTGCATAGATACACCTCCTGATCAAAAAGTTGTCGGAATTTCCAACTCAAACAAACCGCGCTTGGTACATCTTACATCCGGTGCTCAAATATTTGTTAAAGCGGCATTTTTCGGGAGTTTTGGCGTCGTAGCTACAGGGATTCGACAATGGCGAAAACAAAAGCGCTACTGCAGTTGAAAATGTTCCTAGTTCCTGTCGTCCATCCACCAGTATGACTGGGAGGTAGGAGCCAATCTTTGTGTCTCATTCGGAATGGTACAGAGCATTATGCACGATATTTTGGGCATGAGACGAGTTAAGGCGCAGCTTTTGCCGAGGGTTCTGGATTCTTTGCGGAAATAGCATGGCATAGATGTCTCTATATCTCTCTTAGAAATTATATTTCTAAAGAAGACAGCATTCTTTGGATTGAAATGCTATCGATCCAATCATAATCACTGACGAGACGTGGGTCTATAAATATGGTATCGAATCTAACCAACAGTCATCGGAATGGTGCTTCTCAGACGAGCCAAAACCCAGCATGGTCAATCCAAAATCAAGGCTTTGTCCACCCCGAATTTCTTCCGCCAGTCCATACAGTAAAATGTTCGTCGCAAGAGGTTAAAATTGCGGAGAAACAACTAGTGGTTTGTTCACCACGGCAACGCACCGTCTCATACATCTCATCTTGTACGCGACTATTTGATAAAAAAAAAAAACAGCGTCCATGCGGTTCTGCAAGCTCCGTATTCAACTGGCATTCCTACGACTGAAGTTACGACTGACGGTATAGAGAAGGAATCGCAGGAAACTGTTTTGAAGATTGAAGGAAGCGCTGGAATATACATATACAGGGTGAATAACTACATATTTTACTAAATATAAAAATTTATTTTGAAGGATGGAAATGTTTATTTGAACCCTTACAATATTTTATGTTAAGTGGAAGAGAAGATGAAAGATGATTGATACACATTTGTACCTGTTTTATTGCATTTTGCACCCATGACTTTCGGCAAGATTTCCGATGAAAACTGTTCGCATTCCTGTCGAATATTCTCCTTAAGGGCTGCGATTGTCTGAAGCTTGTTGGCACAAGTCCGCGACTTCAAGTAGCTCCAAAGAAAGGAGCCTGTGATGGTTAAACCGGGTGATCTTGCTGGCCATGCCAAATCGCCAGAACGGGAGATGCCGCGATCAGGAAATGCTTCCTTCACAATATACATCGTGGCTCGTGCTGTGTATGCGGTTGCACTGTCTTGTTAAAACCACATGTTCAACAAGCCCCGCTCATCTTATTCCAGCAGTAAGAAGTCGTTTATCATTGCTCTGTAGCATTCGCCAGTAACAGTGACCGTATTGCCGATGGCGTCCTAAAGAAAATACTGTCCAATCACTCCTCTCGCGTGAACGCCGCACCACACAGTGGCTCTTCGTGCATCACTCCCGGATTTTTAGTGCCCCAGAAACGAAGATTTTTATTATTGACGTAACCGCCTAAATGGAAATGCGCCTCGTCGCTCATGATGATTTTCGACACAAAATCGTCCTCCTCGTTGATGAGATTGAGGATGGCTTGACAGTAATTCACACGCGACTGACGGTCAGGAGGCATTAACAGATGCACTGTTTGCACTTTGTACGGGAACATGTGTAAGTCTTTCACTAAAATTCGCTGTAGGGTCCGTCTGATGATGCCCAATTGCGTGGCCCTTCGTCTGGTTGATGTTTCTTCGTTCTCAACGATATATATGTTCGAGTCATGCAGTTAGACACCGGAATGATTGCCCAGTTGGCGACGATTGACGTCGCAGCGCTAACACCACCGACTGATTATTGGGCAAATAAATCGACACAATTATTCCACGCTCTTGCGGAGTATGGCGCTCAATTGCTTGTCTGTTTGTATGCTGCCGCTGTCCTGTTCACAAATGTCAAATATGATTGACATACGACGCCAATTGCAAAAATTATAAGATGATTAATTTTGCGCCACCTTGTATATTGCTTGCTTGCTAGAGACTACTTATAAGGGAATATAATGAATATCGATAAATTAGTGAACTGTTTTCATTTTATTGAAGAATTCTGGGTACTTTTTGCTCAGAATGTATGTTTACAACTTTGATTCTTGGGAAATTTTGGCAAAAGATGCATCTCCGGAAAATGGATTTCCTTGTAATCAAAGCTACCTACGAAAGTGTTAGGGTTGTATGTATACTGCACGTTGGCACGTTGGTAATGTATCGGTGGAAGGCCAATCACATCATATGTCTCGATTGTCTAGTGGAATAGATTTAACGTAGGTACCTGCCGTGTGAATCAAGTCTACCGTGCTTCGAAAAAGAGATCGAAATGATGGGTTGATCAGCCCTCTTTGAGTAAAAAATTTAAGTACTGCTTCCAGCACCAGATTCGAAATCTTGTGTAAGGTACGAACTTATCACACCTCAGTCATTTTCTGGGTCATAAGTGGTACAACATGCTGCGAAGCTTTTTATAAAAAAAAAATGACAACACCACGGTGTGCTTCGGTGTGTTGCGGTGGTATCGGCTGATATTGTAGGTTGTATCTAAGTTAAATTCTTACTTCATTCAAAAAACTGCAGAATTGCAATAAAAGAAACTTTGAAGGAGTACGAAGGACAAGTTTACATTCTGATAACTCCGCACATGCAGAACAAAAAAGGGATTTTTAAGACCAATCGTGGAGCAGAAATAAATATGAGCATCAGAATCGGAAAACATATTTAAGAACGTTTCGAACAGACATCCATTTGAAATGTTTTTGTTTTCTTCTTTTCATACAGTACTTATAAAATTCTGGATGTTCACGTGCATCGTTTCATATGCATTAAGGCGGGTTTCGAACTTACCCTTTAATTTTCCTAAAAGTAGTGGAACCATTTACGAAAGCGGTACCGAGCCTTAAAGCTTATCCTTGCATGACCTCTAGGAAAAAGTTTCAATGATGCACAAGTACTCTAGGCTTCACTTTGTCGCGTGTTCAATGATTCGTGTTATTACCGGATGTCTTGGATTGCATAAGCTTGTAACTTGTATCTCTAGACCAAGTGTAAGACTCTTTGCAAAGAAAATTAAATGAAAATATTTGATTTACTGGAGGAGACTTCTGACTATATCACGGCAATTCAATGCTCTCTAATAGCAACCCTGTCAAAGATATTTGACCTGCCTGACCTATTTAAAAAGAGAATTTATTACATAAGCACCAAGTAACTCACATAATAAAATATTTGCTTGATATCTCAAGAAACAAGTAATTTATAAAAAAACAAAATAATAAAAATTAATTTTAATAGGTTGGCAATACTGCTACCCTACCATCTTTTATACCAAAATAAAACTCCTGCAATGGTTTACGGCAATAATACTTCAGGACGATGTCCGAAGCAAGAAGAAAATACTTTTAGTTTGTTTATTGAGGTATCGTCCTAAAATCGTTCGACCATTACTGAGTAGTAAAAGAGTGACGTTTTCCATTTGCTTTTTTGTGGGTTTCTTGTTTAATCCTTGAGCATTCTTTGCTGGCTGCCCTATTCGAGCTTTTATGGTGATACTGGCCTGCTTCTTAAAGTCACTTGCCTTGTGGGCAAAGAGATTTCTTAAAAGGATTACTGATTCGCTTTATCGATTGCACACTGGGAATTTTACCAACGACCGACATTGAGTTTCTCGGAACCAACATTGCATTAGTGGGTGAGATGGTGGTAGGATGTGTTGAAAATTCCTACAAAGGTGTACATCTCGTTGGGTGATCGACATCAAAGTGATTTCGTGTGAAAGGAGGCGTTGATGATGAAGACTATTAAAGATTGATTGTTTGCACATCCAGAAGAAAGTGAATGTTCTCACAAAAACTAAGTCTTTCCTTTTTTTTCCTCAGATATGATTAAACGACTATCATGTCTGGGAGTCTGAAAGAAAACATGTCGTTAAGGCTGTAAACACGGTATACTCGTATGTTCCCATTTCGAGGGGGAACCTATTTTATGTCCTTATAATCCTTAGAAGTGTATCATGGTCATATGCTGGATTATTGAGAAAAATGAGGTTAATGGCTTTCCTAGTGTGCTACAGCATGTGGGGGCTTAATTTAAAAATTCAATTTAGAGACTTCAAAGAAGAGCTCGTATATGGTTTTATTAATAATTCAGTCGAAATCCAAAGAGCGAATTGTCACTGTCACTGTTAATACCTCTGGTAGTGGCTGTAGTAAAATTAACAAAAAAAAATAAAAATTATTTTCTCATCTTGGAATTTGGAGAAAGCTTAATAATTCAACTAAAAAGTATCTGAGGAGGCTTTTATGTACAACGGTTTTCCGCATTGTTAATGAATTCTATTTTAAAATATTCCTCCAGGAAAGAGAACTCTAAATCCTTTCGAAAGGATAAGCATGACAAAATCTAATTGTAAATGGCAAAGGAGTTCATTGGTTACAGATAATTCGATTTTTCTTATTTAGATTATTAAATACTTTTAAAATTTGTTTAAAAGCAATGACGACACGAAATGAGTTTGTACAAAATATACTTCTACTTCTTAGTGGAACGGCTTATTAGATTGTGTTCAGAACGCGACTTCAGACACAGGAGGAGCGCACACCGTAGGTTTTTTCGTCCCATTTTGAGCAATGGAAATGCGTCAAATTGTACGATCACTGATGTTGTGATTAAATCGAGTCCTCAGAAAGCATCATTGCACAATGTATGGTAACGTTTGCCATTGACTGTAGACCTTAATTTAATAAAAAAAATAAAAATAAGGACCGATGAAGCTGTACCAATGCGAGCACTTAACTCACTAAACTAAAAGTTACCTTCCTCACTAAATATGATTTTTCGATACAAGTAGGGATTGACTTCAAGTTGAATAGAAAAGTAATTTGCGAGCCCTTGCTGCAAGGAATACTCAGGGTCTACAGGTGTAGTTGTGACTTTTTTCCAAAAATTTAAGAAAAGAAAATAATGTCTTATTACGCCTATATACATACATATAACGTTAACGTATTTTTAGCTTTGAGGCCGGATTAAAATACATACTACATAGTACAGTGGTGGAAAAATAATTAGAAACGATGAAAAAATTGACATAACTTTTTTTCTGATCTTTGTTTGCATAATGTACACACATGATATCTGCACAGGTAAATTACCGTTTTCTCGCTGCTGTCATTACCTTTTATTTTTGGTTGGTTTTGATCTTTGAAAAAAATTTACAAAATAGTAGTTCATTTAACAAGTGGTGTCGTCGAAAGCAAAAATTAAATTTCGTGGAAATATAGTTAGAAACGACAGATAATATTACTTAGCCCTTTTATCTAGTTAGCCAAAATAGGTTAGAAAAAACATTGTTCACCGGAAATGAGAGAACTAATTGTTCCTAAATACTATAAGGAGAAGGCTTCTGTGAGCATTATTTTCAAGTATCAAATGTGTTCTATAAAGATGGTGTATGGGGCTATAAAAGTGTATAAGGACACAGGCAGTACAAATACACCCACAAGAAAACCCCGAATGAGGAAAACAGCAGCCAAGGAGGACAGGCTCATTTGCCACCAAAGTAAGGCTATTCTTTTTTCTTCCAGTAAGGATATACGAGTACACACAGCTTTGTCGGAAAAACTAAGCGCCAAAATAACATCTAGGACAGTTAGAAACAGATTTTTTTGCAGTCACATGTTTCGAAAAAAAATTTAAAAAGTCGGAGCATGCAGAAAAACCCCTTGCATTTTGAAAAAGGATATTTTAGAGCGACGAATCCAAATTTAACAGGTTTGGATCTGATGGCAAGACTTAGGTAAGACTGCCTGTGAACAAAGAACTGGGTGCTAAGTACACCATCAAAACGATCAAACATGGTGGAGGAAATGTGATGGTTTGGGAAGCCTTCTCCTGGTACGGTGTTGGCCGTATTGCGCGCATCGATGGCCGAATGGACCAGTTTATGTACAGAGACATACTAGTGAATACTATGGAGCCGTACACATTGGATAATTTGCCAGTTTTATAGATTTTTCAGCAGGATAACGATCCTAAACACACTTCACGTCTAGTGAAGTCTCGGTTTAAGGAAGAAAAAATAAACGTCTTGAATTGGCCGGCCCAAAATCCCGACCTCAATCCTATTGAGAATCTATGAGCGGATGTCAAGAGAGGTTTGAAATCAAAAATTTCCATAAATTCGGCAGAATTGTTCCAAAAGATCGTAGAAATTTGGAGAAATATCCCTCTCCAATGTTGCCAGCTAGATTACCAACACGTTCCTCAGCTGTGATAGCTAACAAAGGGTACCCAACAAAGTACTAGCCCCATTTTATTAAAAAAAAATTAATTTCATCTTCCTTTTTTCAATTGTTACTTTATGTCTTACTTGATGTTTCTAATTATATTTCCCCATAAGAAGGACAATGTTTTATGTTTTTTTGAATATGCTTTTATTTTTTGTATAATTTCTAATTTTTCTGTTCAGAAGTATTAACAGGCATGTTCTATTATTTTGTTTTCATAATAATTTTTTCTCTTTTTACTTATTTAAAAAAATATGCGTAACTTTTTGAGAAAGAAAAAATCGTTCCTTATTATTTTTCCACCACTCTATATGAATGTGGAACGAAATTTATCCACACCACGACAAAAAGCAGCCTCATTTGATGACTTATTAGGATTAAAATTGATTGATCGGGTTTTAAGACATTAAATTAAGTGATATATAGTCTTTTTTTGTAACTGTGGAGAATATTAGCATGGTTTAAGTACTATCCCATTTGGAGGATTAAAATCCCAGTCCTGACGTTGGGGTGCTGTAGAAAAAGGGAAAGCCACTAAAAGATTTCAACATAGGGATATCCAGTACTGCAACTGTTTTCTACACATCAATTACGCTTATAATACCTCCACGTGGTTGCCGTCGGGTACTGCAAAATGTCCAGCTGGACTCGCTTTGCTTATTTTACTATATAGGCGCGAGTGCTGACCAGCAGACCAAAAGAGAAGCAACCGGACAATGGATGAATTCCACAGATAAAATCACCGGTGCAGAAAAATCCCGGAACAAATGAGACATAAGCCGAGCTATTCCGACAAATTTGGAGCTCAGGGCGGTAAGGTTTTTTGAGACTAAGTCAGGGTCTTGGAAAAGATATGGTCTCGGATGAGTCCTTTACTGGCTTCGATCTAACCGACCCCTCGTTTTAGGGGTATCAAAAATGAAACTAGCTCCACAGGTGTGGAGCACGCCCCCACAGAGGAACGTAAACGAAGACGTTAACAGCAAACACAGCTTTTACGAGGGTTGTTTAAAAAGTTTCCGACCGCAACGTAAAGATAGTGGCACTCGTCAATGAAAGCTAGTGAATGCTAGTTGTGCATCTTTTGACAGTTACTTACCGAAGTTTCAGTCATTTTGGAAGCGCAGTTTTTAGTTGACAGTCGTTTGAGTAAGTCGATGTGAGTGTTTTTTTGTGAAAATGGAAAAAATTGAGTATCGAGCTGTTATTAAATGATTTGGACCCTGTGTATGGGGACTCTGCACCATCACTTACCACAGTGAAATTTTGGGAAGCTGAATTTAAACGTGGCCGTAAGAACTTGGGAGATGATGAACGTTCGGGACGTCCAAAAACTGCAACCACTGACGAAAACATTGCTAAAGTTCACCAAATGGTAGACAACCGCCGAATTAAAGTGAGAGAGATAGTAGAGATTATGAAGATGTCCAAAGAACGTTTTTGTTACATATTAAATCAAGATTTACACATGAGAAAGCTGTCCTCGCGTTAGGTGCCGCGCTTGCTTACGTTAGACCAAAAACGTGTTCGAATGAACATTTCCAACGCTCTGTTGGCGCAGTTTAGGCGCAATAAATCCGAGTTTTGGCACCGATTAATTACTGTAGATGAAACTTGGATACACCATTATACGCCCGAAACAAAAATTCAGTCAAAACAATGGACTGCAAAGCGCGAGCCGGCTCCAAAAATGCCAAAACTCTTTTTTCGACTGTCTGAGAAAGTGATGGCGACTGTTTTTCTGGGATAGTAAAGGAGTTATCTTAATGAAGAAAGTCCTGTTTCACCAATACAACACGCCGTCTCACACCTCGGTTGCCATGGCGAAAATCCATAAATTACGGATTCCGCCTTATTCACCCGATCTAGCCCCAAGCGACTTCTTATTGTTCCCTCATCTAATAATGAGGAGGCAATCAACTTCATGAACAATTGTTTTGCAGAGAAAATCGCCAAGTACTATTTGGGCGGGTTAGAGAGATGGGAGCATCGCTGGGAGAAGTGTGTGGAGTTACAAGGAGACTATGTAGAAAATTAAAAAAAAAGAGAAAAAATGTCTTGTATCATTGTTTGGACGGAAACTTTTCAGACAGCCCTCGTATAAGCTCTTGACGAAGAATTATGAGCAATGCCCTGGCTATGGCATTAAAATTGTCTACGGCGTTTTAATTCAAAGCTAAGAAGAGAGGGCATCTTTGGTAGTACTTTCGGAAGATATAGTCTGCACAACACCACACCGCCACCAACCACACAACACCACCGATAACGGATTCAGGCTAATTGACTTTGCGTCGGGACGAAACATTGTCGTAGCTAGCAGGCTGTTCCCACATCTCGAAATATTCTCAAGGGGAATTGGAAAATTCCTGAACAATCAGCCGTCAACCGGATTGACCATATTTGTGATCGACGCAAAACACTCCTCCTGTATTGTAGATGTCCGATCGTTCCGAGGTACCAACATCGACTCGGACCATCACCTTGTTGTAGTTAAGGTACGGTTGTGGATATTCCAAACAACGCCAAGACAAGCTAATACTGTGAGGTATTTCGACGTCAGACGGGTACAATCACAAGAGATCACTTAAGAGGTCCACTGCCGCCAGCATCGAAGACCAGTGGCAATACTATCAAATACCATCAGACATTAAGCTTCGCATGTACTGTGTTTCAGGCGACCACCACAAAGAAATACCGGCAAGCACATGGAGCTTAGCAATATGCATTCAAAGCGGCACAGCATAGAATGACTGGAACTGCTCACGAGCTCTATGAGCAGAAGAGGGGAGAGGAGTACCGCCTTCTCAGGAGGAAAAAGAAAGAGCATGAGAAACGCGCGGTTTTACAAAAAGTTTAAGAAAACATGCCAGGGACACAAGAACCGAATCGAAACGTGTGAAGCCGAACAAGAGAACATCGTAGTAGAGTCGCAGTCGATGCTGAGGATTTGGAAAGAGGATTTCTGTATACTGTACAACGAGGATGACGAGCCAAAGACCGCTGTGAGGCAAAATGAATCATTTAACCCGGACGATGTAGACCGAAAATTCCTTCCACTCAACCTGGATGAAGATACCTATATCTAAGCTTAAATGCAACAAAGGTGCTTGAGCGGACGGACTGACTTGTTTTTGAGTTAAAAGCAGTTTTACTTCGCTGTCACGAGTGAGTGACTTAGATTTGCCTCCGATAATTAAAGAATAACATATAGAACCAGAAGACAGAATGTAGTGGTTGCACAGCTTTATCTTTAAAATTTCCAATTTTTAATCGTGAGAATCGGCTTTATACAATAGTTCTAAGAATCTGACGTTAGGTTAACTTACTTGCATTCTTCGATAGTAATCTAAATACCCATCGTTTTAGATGGTCATAATTACGAGTACCGGCAGGTGATGCAGCCGTATACGTATGTGGCGAACATACTCGTATATGCAGCAGATGCAGATGAATAACTCTGAAATCCGATCTGCTGGTGGTCACTGTCGAAGTACCATCTTGTATTCTTCTTCCGCTAATGCTGCTTCTATAAACCCGTAACCATTTTCATCCACCCCTTAATTTAAACGATTTCTAAATTTATCTCTCCAGTCACAAAAAAGCAGTAGAAAGTGCGATCTCAGACGTATTTCAATCCACAAAAACCAATACTGAATCAAGAAGCAATTCCATCATCTAAATGTATATAACACTTTTATAGGTCATGCGACCTTAACGGAATTGAGCAATGAAGAAGCCCTTCTAATTCCAATTTAGTAACATAATTAAAAAAATCTTAATTTTCTTGCCCCTTACAACGAAAAGGATCACTGCCAAGGAGAAAAGGAAATAATAATGAAATTCCGCCTCCCGTCTGACGCACACTGATGTTAATCTTCCTTTTAATATGAAACAGTATGTTGGCCATCAAATCCTTCCCATTCCCTACCAAAACTGTAAAAATAAAAACGTCTTTCTTTCGAACTCGAATAAAAAAAAAAAAACAAACAAACACTCTCTTGTATACATATTAACAACTTTACAATGTGAAAGTATGTAGGTTTATTTTAGAAAATTCATTTTACTTCACCTCTTGTAAGATGAATTTTGAAGAATGACTCCATCCTTTCCATTCTTACTAGGAGGACACAAAAGGTAAAAATAAAGCCGCACGGCCGTAAAAATACCAGGCGCCTAATTTCATTTTTATGAGCGCCTTATGAAAGTCTTTGCGCTAACAAATTGCACCAACACAATAGCTCTACGTTCATAACATGCTATTTCGAATAAGGAAGAGTATCCTGAAGCATTCTTGAATGGTTACTGTGTATATTTTTGGGATTTTCAATATCATCCGTGGCTTACAATCAAATTATGTGCGACAATATTTGATGATGTTCATTCAAGGTCACTTAAAGGATGACTCTTTAAAATGCTCCTTTCTGAGTGGTACAAGGTACAATACTCGTATTATTTGCATCATCCCAATAAAGATTTTCATTAAGACTTCCGATTGCAATTTGACTGCTTTTGTTAGGAAATTCAAGGATTCATAGAGATAAGGAAGACAGTTCAACGGAAATCCTACTGAAGTTAATTTCAGAAATCCATTTACAAAGTCTTCGTGTGCTCCTGTCACTCCTTCAAGAGCGCTTCATAAATGCCATTGACAAGAAATGCTTTCAAACACAGATTGCAGATGCAACTATTGAGTTTCATCTTCTCTAAGTCGGTAGCGACAACATAAGGACTCTTAACCCGTGGACTTTTCATTAGAAATAGAGTAAGTCAAGTCAAACCGCCGCAGGCAGATTAACAACTTATTACTGATCCTTGCTCTGTGGCTCTAATAAATCCTAAGGTAGACCAAAATAATGAAGAATACGTAAGAACTTGTATTTTCTCTTTCGCAGTCAAGTGATGAATCAGGGACAGCTTGTAGATATTATTATCTCGCAGAAAATCCTTTTGGATATTTTCATATCGGGATAGTTAATAAGGCAACATTGTGCACAATGTTGAAAGCAATGAAGATGGGGATGGGGGGGAATTGATGAATCGTTCTTTAGAGTGCATTGGCTGAGACCAAAATAGTTCTTGGAAATAAGGAAGAAATAGCTTTGGCACTGCAAAATACTTTGAAACTATTCAAAGTAGATCGAGATCTCTTTGGCGCGAAAATATTTATGAGTTGAAAGGTAATTCTTCTCCAAACAAGGACCTTTTATGTGAATGGTGGTGGTAAAGTAGAAATGTCTCGGTCATTTAAGAATAAAATGAAAATATAGATTTTTTTCTGAAATCGATTTCTCTATTTTATTTAAAGTCTTTATTTCCTCTGTTTGAGATATTTGTATTCTTATTATGGTTGCGATAAGGTGAACTTAATTGTTCATTGTCACATTGCCGCTTGCAGTAAAAATATGAAAATAATTATTTCACGTGCTTTCAATTTAATCTTCTAGAGAATACTAGGTGGGGTGAAAAGTAACCTCCTTGGGAATGAAAAAACAATTTTTCTTTAAATGTTTTTTTTTTATTTTATTAACTTATTCCAGCGATTTTCCAACTTCTTGATTCCGTCCGAAAAGTAATTTTCCGGAAGGTCTCCATGATACTCCTCCGTGGCATCGATGATTACATCATGTGAGCTGAATTTTTTATTGATGAGCCATCTTTTGAGGTTTGGGAAGAGATAATAATCCAAGGGACCAATCGTAAATCATTGATTTTAGCCGTGGTTGCGATGCTCTTATGCGCCGGCGCATTCTTTTTTTTTCGCTTCATGTGAGGCCGTTTTACAGCGATTTCGGCCTCCAATCGCTCCAATAATGCACAGTAATACTCGCTGTTGATGGTTTTTCCTTTTTCGAGGTAGTCTACGAAGAGTGTGCCATGACAATCCCAAAAAACCGACGCCATAACCTTTCCGACCCATTGAGCCTCCCTCGGCCGTTTCGCAGCACTCGTGCCGGCTTCAGTCCATTGCCGGGCACTCATTCTGTTCTCTGGTGTGTAAAAGTGGATCCAGGTTTCATCAACAGTTACCAATCGATGCCAAAAATCCGCCCGATTTTGCATCAGCAAGTCCAAACACTCCTTCGAAGTGGTCTCGCGTTCGTGTTTTTGGTCAGGAGTGAGCATGCTCGGCACCCAGTGGCAGGATAACTTTTTCATATGCAGAATTGCCCAAAATATGGCGTGTGCACTCAGTACTAATCTCTGCGGTATCTGCTAGCTCGCGCACCTTCACTTTCCGGTCAGCCAACACCATTTCATGTATTTTTTTGACATTGTCCTCTGGAGGGCCTGCCGCTGCGGACTTGATCGGTAGTGGAGTTGCGGCCACCACGAAACTCTCAAAACCAATATTTGACCGTGCAATAATATTTATCCAACTTTTCTTTTGTTTCCTCCGCCGTTTTGCCACTCAAAAAATAATGTTTTATGAGAAAACGAAAATCGTTTTTGTCCATACTCAACATGATGCTAAACACGTCAACAACAATCATCTGTCAAAACAAAACTAAAGACAGTATCGGACTGAAATTTGGCTTGTCTGCCTTAATATGAACGGACTTCAAGGCACCATAACCTTTTTTGCAGTAGCAGTGCATTCTGGCAGTCAAGGAGGGTTACTTTTCACCCACTTTTACTACTATTTTTACTTTTCACAAATAGTTTGGTCTATTTTCTATTATAAGAGAAGTTACAGGAAGAGACTGGATGACTTTACGTTTATTTGTAAATCGTAGCATTTTTTTTTTGTCAATCTAGAAATATTTCTGACAAGGGAACATTTTACCCACAACAATTCTTATAGGTATAATGCAGATGAAACAGGACTTACAGATAGTACCAGCCATAATGCTAAAGGTTAAGCTTTGAAAGGTCGAAAATAGGTCGAAGCATTAGCATCTGCTGCAAGGGGAGCACTTATTACATTGATTTTGTGCATGCGTGTAGGAGGGTCATTTGTGCCTTCACATGCGTTGTGTTCATTTTTCCACAATAAATTACAATCCACAGCTGCACTGCCGTCGGATCCAATATGTGCGAATCATCCATTAGAATGGGTGCAGACAAATTAATTAACAAAGTGGTTCCAACACTTTTTGACAACAATCGAACCAACCCTCACCTCTATTGCTAATCATGGAAGGAACATTCAAGCCAAGCCAGGAATAAAGAGCTTATAGACTTTGTTCGAACAAATAATGATCATATTCTATCTATACCTCCGCATTCAAGTCATAACCTCTAGATAAGACTTTCATAGGACCCTTCAAAAAATATTTCACTGAAGAAATCAGACGGTGGACCATAAATAACACAAAAGCTTCAACACTGTATGATATATTTTAGCCATTCGGCGGAGCCTTTTTAAAAGCTCAAAATGCAGAAATCCCTCTGAAAGGTTTTTCGTCCACAGAAATAGGTCCTTTTGATAGAAATGTCTCCCAAGACTTCGATTTTCCGCCAGCAGAGGAAGGTGAAATACGAGTACCTTCATCTAATATGGAAAATCCTGCTCCAGTTGATGGACTTGAAGCTTTCGCAAAATCCAGCCCTCATCATCAAAAAGTGAGGAGGACTCTATTCCAGAAGAAAATTTAGATTCAAGTCCTGATAGAAGTAACCAGACGGATGCTAGATGCATGCTCGTATATTGCACTACCCTTTTCTCTGACAATAAGCAAGGCGAAGCTTGGTACAATGTATTGCATGCAGAATATGGGCTCATGAGGATTGTACTGCCAATGAACAACAATATTTCGTATGCGAATATTGCTGTTGCTAAACCGACGTTTCTCAAAAACTATTGTGTTAAAGATTACCCATCCTATGTCCAAGCCGTTATTGCTGCTCATACAATTCGTGATTGACGCTGGGACCATAATTTACCCCCAGTATTTTTCTTATCAAATACTCAAGTACCTCGGTTAGATCATTACCGAGCTTGATGCAGGCGCGAGAATTTGCCATAGTAATCCTTGACAACCTACCGGGTTCAGAGTTCTACAGCTCTCCCCTTTTCAAGCTGTCATATGTGGGTTCCTAGTCGACAATAGAAGCTTAGTGGTGATCTAAAGTCTCCAAGCCTTTTCTCACAATATACTATACTGTGAATAGTTGCTGCAATTACATGGGTCTGCTCTTTTTTGAATCCGACAAACTATGCTAAAATTCCAGATGATTATTAGACATAAGCTACCTACCATATTGCTACCTCAAATTCGACAAAACGACGGAATTCTATGCCTTTTTCATTCATGATAATGATTTGAGTCGATATTGACACCTCGGTTAGTTCGAACTATCAAGATGCTGGTGGAATGCCTGCCGTTTATCGGAATTTGAATAGTCACGTGTTTTAACGTATTTTGAGATGTAGAAACCGCGTGCTGGATAGTAAGAAGATATAGCCAGTTACAAATTTAAAAAAATCCAAGCCCATTGTCAAGATGGTGTAATGCACGCTGTTTTCGTATGTGCAAAGCCGTAATTTGTTTATATGAAGACATTTGAAGGGTTCGTCAGCAATATAGCCAGTTGTATTTGAACTGAATTTTGTATGTAAAGCAGGGACTTTGACTCATGAGTCTATAAACTCAGTCTTTGAACTGTTTTGAGTTATTGTGCGCATATTTCCTCTCCAGGGTTCCGTCATAGCCCCTTGGATTTGGGCTTCCAATACAGTGAACCAGTTCTAAAGAACCGTGTGCACCAAGTAGTTTAATATGACTTCGGCCGTGGATGTTGCCATACATATGATATCTTCGTCGCCATTAATTGATATTCTTATCCGCTCATGCGAAAATCGTTTGTCTTATGAAAGATTTGACATCGTCGGGTAATGTTCCATCAGTTCGTGCATTTTGTCTTAGCTTTTGCACAACTTCCGACTCGAAAATATGGGTTCTTCAGAGCGTTTGCCCTATCAAGTTTGTTTAAATTATTCATCTCATGTCAGTTGTATTTCTCTTTCCGGTCTCTTGTTTATACAGACAAATGCCTAAATCAGCTGTAGGAGCTGATTTTAATAGTTTAAAATGATCACAAAAAATTGCATCGATCGTGGTTTACTCATATTTATTTTGAGGCATTTTATCCATAACCGTCCAAAACTCTTTCTACGTTTTTAATGTTACTGAAAATCTGACATTCTTCTTCTTCGTTGAACGCTAGACCAACTACGGTGGAGTTCATTGTTTTATATACTCGTACCAATTTTGTAAGATACAAATAATTTCGCTTTAATTGAGGAGTTATAATTTTTGCTTGTAAAAGTACTTATTTGCCTACTATCTTCCGGAAAAGCGTCCTTGATGCTAGGCATGCATGCTAGCGGAAACTCATTTTACTCAAATGGGAAAACAATTGCAAGGCACATAGTCCTTCTCATTCCCAAACGAAGGCTTCTCTATTAAAAATCCATTTCCTGACTGTTTGTGGTAGTTCTGAAAATTAAGCGACCCACTCAAGGATAACACAAACACAAGCCAAAGTGAAAACGGAGAAGGTATAATGAAGTCATATAGCCATATGTAACGAAACTCGGTGCTACCCTCATTACAGGAACAGCAAAAATACTCGTACAAACACGGAAAAAAATACTTATACAAACTCGAAACCGAAGTTGCCCACCCACTAAAATACATACATATGCAGCACACAAGTAATTATCAGTTTGTCGAAATCTTTCTACAAAAGGATGCGGGCTCCCCCCCTTTGGGTTAATGTCCTCCATGACAACTTTATTGCCCGAAACAATAAACGATTCTTCCACTCACATACGAGCAGACATGCAGAGCATTTATCCGTAGTTCAGCTCAGATACAAAATACCCAACACAGCAAACGACTGCAGATTTCAAATAATCATTACAGTTGGTGTGTGCTTATAGTATTTTCGCGAAGAGGGTGTATTTTCATTCCAAAATTTATCTATTTGGTTACACCCTGCACTTAAGTGGAGGCAACAAAACACCTCCACTTCCGCCACCACTTCAAATTTCTTAAACCCCAACCATCGCCAGCGACATTCAACGCTTTGGATAAAAACTCACAACTGACGTCGTTGCTTGTACTATATCCAACGGATATACTGCTGCACAGAAAATGCCGTATAAACTACAAAACGTTCCTGGGAATGTGCTGCTAGTAAAGTTTATATGGTCTCCCCTCTCCAATTCAATGCCACCCCTAGTCATCTCAGTCCTATTCCCAAACTCAATCCCAATCTTTCGACTCTCATAATCTCGCTAACATACATAGATCTTCGTATTCGTATACAGCATACTCGTACCAGTACCATCTAGGATGTAAGGATATTACAGAGGCACGAACAAGTTCAAAATTATTCATGAAATTTCATTAAAAAGAAAGTCAACGATTTTAAGAGCTCAAAAATGACTGTCGCTATCCCAGGCACTCACACGTTGCGACAGGTATTGGAGGATGCTACAAACGAAGTCAGAGTCGAAACTGGAGCTGGAGCTGTAGCTGGAGCCAAAACCGATATGCCGACGCTGTTGTCACAATTTATCTAAGGGTTTGGGGTCTATTTCATCCTACTTTTTATTAATGTCTATGCTATATGTACGTATATACATTTTTTTTTTTTTTTTTAAATTTAAAACTATAAACGGGGGTGAAAGATTAAACACAATGTAGGGATCCGGCTTTAAGTTTGACTGTTGTTCTCGAATTTCTTTGGATTTTGGGTAGAAAACTTTTTTGTAGCTTCATCCTTGTTGGACGGAAGTGACACTGCCGAGAGGCGTTGTACAAAAGTTACGAAAGTTTCGTGTGAGCACTTTTCCAGGATGAGTGCGGAATGAGTGCAAATATACGCAAATTCCACAGAAATTGCAGAAGCACACTGGGGAACGAGTAGATGAAACTCGATGTTGAAACAAGAATGGCAAATAATTAAATCTTAAGAATTGTTTAACACATGGATGGGGGACCTAGAAGTTCTCCTTTCTGAGATAATTGTGACAATTTTTCTTTGTTCCTTAATATCTTCTTTTTTGTAAATTCTCCCTTCATTGTCTTTGTATGGGAGGATTTTAGTAACTTGAGAAAAGTAATCAGAAACAGTAGAGTGGAAATTTTTGAAGCTTGTTAGACCACAAATTTGTACCCACACCCACATTGAACTTAATTCCCAACTCAACGACTCAAATTAAAGAAATAATTAAAGACTTGTTCTTGGGAAGCTGTTAGTCCAACAGACCTCGAATTAACTGCCCGAATGAGAAGGGATTGATCGATTTTGTAGTGGAACGAAACATCATCAGTCAGACTATTTTACGGACAGCAAATTGTAAAATACGTCGTAGTTAGATACAGTGAGCTTACATGTTTGCTACAGGCACTACCACAAAATACGCAATTGCGTAATGGACCCATTATCAATCCAATCCAAAACCTTTCAATTTACAATCATTGACTAAAACCACAAGATTCATAATTGAAGCCAAAATACAAAAGATTCAAAAACCAGGAAATGTACAACTAGTCTCACCACCAGTTTCACTTGAACACGAGAGTATTTCGGACAATCTTACACACAAAAGAAGTGTTTTTTTTTTTCTATTAGGAATAGTGAGCTCGGAAGATTGTCCCTCTATTCCCTGAAGCGACTACATTCGAGACTGGCGTGTTCTGCATCTTCGACTTGACCTGGACATTCTGGGCACTTAGGTGAGCTATCGTATCCAAATCTGTGTAGATTTTTTCGATAGCCCCCATGACCAGATATGAACTGGTTGAGGTGGTAATAACAGTCACCTTGAGCGCGATTTACCCACGTCGTGATACTGGAGATCAGCTTGTTTGTTCATCTTGCTTTCGTGGCGTTTTCCCATTGCCTTTGCCAAATGACCGTTGAAGCTTGTCTTTCTTCTTTTTTTTTATAACATTTGCTTCTCGTTGGTTTCGGACTCTTCTGGTGTCGATCCTTTGCATTTCGTAAGCAAGTATGTCGATCGGGATCATTCCGGCTAAAACGCAGGTTTCCTCGTATGAAATCGTGCGAAAACCACTTATCGTTCTAGGAGAGGAAAGTCTGTACGTCCTGCAGAGTTTCCGTCTAGGTTCTATTGTTTTAAGTGCCTCGGCCCAAACTGGGGCCGACGACCCTCGATAGAAATAATCTGCGTGGGTACCCTGGTCCTCCAATATTTGGTAATAATCGAGAGAGTGTTGCTTGTAGAAGAGACGCCTTTTTTGTTGAGTATTCTATATGCTGCTTGAATTAAAGCCTGTTGTCGATCATCTCCCAGAGGTATTTGATGACGTTTCTGGATGTGATGTTTTGACTTCCGACTCGGATGGTAATATTCTCGAGTTTTTTCCTGCTAGATATAAGAACTGATTCCGTTTTATGGTCGGCTAGTTCAAGGCCCGTGTATGTCAGCCATGATCTTATCTTAGCGATTGCATCGTTTGTTGCAGACTCGATTTCCTGGGTGTATTTCGCTGCGACAACCACCGCTATATCATCGGCAAACCGAACCACCTTCACACCCGGGGCACAGGGAGCCGAAGGACTTCGTCTTACATGATGTTCCATAGAAGGGGGCCCAGGATTGACGTAGAGGCACCCCTGCAGTCACACTCTAGTTTTTCATCCCCATGTCGCTGTTGTATCTCAACTTTCTAACGGAGAGATAGTCTGCAATTATGTTCCTTAGGTAATTTGATGTTTCAATAATTGCTAGAGATCGCCTTATAAATTTCGAATCAGCGGAGTGGAATGCTTTTTTTATGTCTAACGTTATCACGGCGCAGTATTCCTTTGTCACCCAGCGCCATCTTTCTCCTTATATAGCAGAGGTTGCTATGCCTACGACCGTTTTTATGGCGTCGACGGTGGAGCGTTATCTTCGGAATCCAAACTGTAGCTCGGATAGGGCTCTATTTTCTTTTGCTGTTGTACTTAGACGATTATATATTAATTTTTCAAGTACCTGGCCCATTGTGTCCAGTAAGCGAATTGGGCGGTAGGATGAGGGTTTCCCTCATGGTTTGGTTTGTTGGTTTTTGGTATTAGTACCATGTGCTGTAACTTCCACTGTTTGGGGAAAATTCCTTCTTCCAGGCACTTTTTCATGACCTCTATGTAGAGGTTTGGTCTTTTCAATAAGGCGGCTTTAATTGCTTTGTTTGGAATGCCATCAGGTCCGGCTGCCTTTTTTTCTCCTCTCTTTCTGCATGCTGCAAATAATTCTTCTGTGGTTATTTCGGGAATTATTTCATTTCTGGGTTCAGTGGACAGGATGCGAGTTGTAGCCGGCCTTCGGGGAAATAGGGTCGTTACAATGTTTTTCAGCATTTCTGTACACGATACTTGTGAGACTTTTTTGGCCTTTATTGTTGACATCACCATTCTGTAGGCCGTGCCCCAGGGGTCTATGTCAGCTTCATCACAAAGACGTCCAAACGCCATTGCTTTACTTGATTTAATGGCTTTCTTCACCTGGCGTCTAGCAATTTTAAGGTCTAGTAGGTATTCGTGTAGATTTGACCTGTGTCGAGTCCGTCGCATTTTGCGTCTGGCCTGCAAGCATTTATCTCTGAGCTCCATGATTTCGTTGTTTCACCAAAAACAGGGTGCACCTCTTTTATTTGGTTTACTTCTGGGCATTGCGTTGCCACATCACATCCGTTGTTTAAAAAATCAGTGATCAATCAACAAGTGTATATGTATATGTATGTGTATATGTGTAAACACAAGAAATCAAAAGGAAAATTAACAGCTTCTTAAGCGAAGAATGAACACATGGGACTTGAATAGGATATGACCCAACCCAAGATTTATCAAAATGCAAAATGCCAAAGCCTAACTAAAGAAGACAGAGAAGTCGTGTCACCATTTGGTGAAAGCCAACGATAAGAAACACGACATGTATCCCATAACCTGGGTGACGATACTCGTAGTTTTCCGCCCAGCCAACATATTGATTTTCTGGACATCGCAAAGCTTTCATATACACACCCTTCAAGTCTTATACTTAAATTCGTAATAGACAAGGCTTCAAATATTAGCAGAAGGTTAATGTCCCTTAAAAGAAAAAAAGCCTTTTTAAACAAAAAGTTGTTTAGGAAATAACGGCGTTACAAAACATAATTGCTTCAAGGTGGTATTCCCTTTATCATGAGTCCATTCCAATCGGTACGTATCCTGCAATCGAGTTCTTAATAGGCTAATCCTTCTTTCAGAAATCAATAAACAAATGAATTATGTACACAGTAAGGATAATGAAATACAAACTTGC
Organism: Volucella inflata; assembly: GCA_928272305.1. Classification (NCBI taxonomy): domain Eukaryota; kingdom Metazoa; phylum Arthropoda; class Insecta; order Diptera; family Syrphidae; genus Volucella; species Volucella inflata. The sequence continues at coordinate 72,720,493 of OV743719.1, forward strand.
GGAGTTGGTATGTAAATAGTAGTGTTTACATAACAGGGTTACCTTCAAGGTGCTTCTTTCCTTATTTAGTCCGTAGTAATGAGGTACTACTTGTTATCAGCAACAATGATGGATACATGCTTATCCGATTTTTATTTATTAAATCCTTATCTTGAGATCAGTCTTGACATACACTGCAGTAGTTTCGAAGATTTGAACAAATAAAACCACCACAGTGAAAAACCTGTTCACAATGTTGTTACATTCAGCATGGTTTTGCAAAGAACTACAACAACTACCCTCAAAGTCAACATATGTCTGCATTTCGTCGTGCAAAATCCCATACAAACGGAAACTAAGCTACATAGGTATATCATACATACAAACACAGTTGAACTTCATTATATACTTACTTTAAGTTGGCCGACATTGTCATAATTCAAAGAACACAGCGAGCTATCATAAGTTTGTTTGCGAATTTAAACGAACAGCATCGACGATTAGATCAATAGGACGGATGTCACAACTTTGATGTGATTAGAACCTTTATAAACCTCATCAATGTCTTGTATAAGGTTGGTCTGTCAAATGGTACAGAAACTTGGACATCAACGAAAGTGGACGGAAATGCACTTGGGAACTTCAATAGAAAAGTCAATGGAGAGTGGGCGAAAATTCTAACAGCGAACTATTGCAGTTTTACAACGGTGACCTTGTCAGAAAGCTAGGATAATCCGGAGTAGAAAGTTAGGACACCCGGTTTCCGAATAATTGCTTCTCCAAACCAAGAAAAAACGCAGTAGAGTACGACCTTATCATAAGAATCTCTGGCAACTTTATGCGTGCAATTGTGATAATTAGAAAAAGAGCATGCTAGCTGTTAGCTGGGAGCTGAGCTTCTGGCCCACTTCAGACTGTAAAGCTATTCAAGTTTGAAGCAGAAAGCTGTCTCGGCTACTTCTTTGAGGATAGCATGGGACTATTTAAATATCGGCTGTTGTTGGCGATGTTTGCGCCTCTAAAAATGCAATCAGAGATACTCGTATGTGTATGTATTTCACTTCGTACGGCCATTAGGCGTTCTTATACTTTTACGGAAAAAAAGTGTTTCATCTTACTGTTTTTGATGCGGCTAAAAGTTTTCTAGTTTTAAAGCCGACATTGGTTGTCGTTTCATGGAGACAATGGGCGTCTGCTCGTATTTGACCTATACTATAGATAGAAGTGTAGCTCCGAACTCGATGTAAGATAATTAGGGTTGTATTTTATGACAGTTGTAATACACAACAAGATGTGTTGCATGCTTTTCTGATTCAGACTTCCTATTCGTCGTATGAATAGCAGTGTCATCCATGTTTTAAGATGTAACGATGGATTGGGAACATACAAAGGTTAGGTTAGGTTAAACAGGGTGTGTCATAAGACACATCACTATCCACCAAAATGGGCCCATCACGATCCCTGTCGGACCAGTTGAATTTAATTTCAATTGGCAAAACCTAAATATCTCACTTCACACTACGGCAGATCTTGGAGAAGACCCATGAGCTTCAGATCGATACCCACCACCTATTCATCGATTTTAAGGCCGCGTATGACAGCATCTATAGAGACGAGCTATATAGAGCAATGTCTAGTTTTGGCATCCCTGCCAAACTCGTCCGTCTGTGCAGGATGACGATGGAGAATGCACGCTGCTCCATCAAGGTCGGTAAAGATCTCACCGAGACCTTTGATGTCCAGAAAGGATTTAGACAAGGCGATGCGCTGTCATGTGATTTTTTCAACATCGTACTTGAAAGAATAGTGCTAAACTCACGAGCAAACACAAGAGGCACTATCTTTCAAAAGTCCGTCCAACTACTCGCATACGCCGACGATATTGACATAATCGGGAGAAAGCAGCTTGATGTCAGTGGCGCTTTCGCGAGTATTGAGACGGAAGCGGCGAAAATGGGTTTAGCGGTCAATGAGGGCAAGACCAAGTATATGCTGTCAAGCAAAAAGGACAACCAACACCGACGTCTCGGACAGAACGTCACCCTCAACAGATATAACTTTGAGGAAGTTAAGGAATTTGTCTACCTAGGCTCCGCTATAAATACAGACAACGACACCAGCGCTGAGATCAAGCGAAGAATAACTCTTGCCAACCGCTGTTTCTTTGGGTTAAGAAGGCAATTGAGTAGCAAAGCCCTCTCTCGGACAACAAAAGTCACCCTTTAAAAGACTTTAATAATCCCGGTCCTGCTCTATGGCGCAGAGGCATGGACATTATCAAAAATGGATGAGGGTGTTCTTGGTTGCTTCGAGAGAAAAATTCTTCGGGCGATCTTCGGTTCCGTCTGCATTGACGGTGAGTGGAGGAGGAGATACAACGACGAACTGTATGGACTGTACAGCGACATGGACCTAGCCAGAAGAACGAAGATCCAAAGACTGAGATGGCTGGGTCATGTAGAGCGCATGGACACCAATGCTCCGGTCCGAAAAGTCTTCGAATCCGCCCCCGAGGGACAGCGCAGTAGAGGAAGGCGTAAGGTGGCGCACGCAATTGGAAGAGGACCTCAGCCAACTTAGCGTGCGAAACTGGAGACAGCTAGCCAGTTGACTGAGGCCCAGGTCCACCCCAGACTGTAGCGCCACCTAAAGTAAGTAAGTAAGGCAAAACCTAAACAATCTCCCTGATAAAACACCCAATTTCTCTACAAAAATCATGAAAGCCTTTGAAAGTCGTGCCGTCTATTTCCTCTAAGTTTTCGAAAAAGAATTTTCCTTAGAATTGCCTCGCATTCACGCAGTATGTGTGTTATGTCCTCAACTGCTTGTAGACCACCACAGAATCTACAAATGTCCGTATTTGTCAATTTGAGTCTCTTTGCGTGTTTTAGCAGGAGACAGTGTCCTGTCAGGATTCCTATTAGCGTCCTAAGCTTATCCCTGTTCAGCTTAATAAGTTTTCTAGATCTGTTACTGTCGAAAATATTTTTGACCCTTCCAAGTACAGTGTCAGTCCATTTATCCGTATTTGATCCATCGATTTATATAAAAGTATTCAAGGTGACCTTTTAATTATTTTAAAGGAGGAGGCACCTCGGTAAAATGTAACAGAATACCTCACAAAGTCAGTACAATCAGAAGAAGAAACAAATTACTTTGCAAAGTCAAAAGGAACAGGTAAGAAAATACATCTGTGTCTATCAGTATTTACTTGCTTAAGTTATTCTTAGTTCAATACCGGCATCAGTTTTCTGAAAATATATGTTTGTATAAACCAAGACGTGCAGGGTCACTTGCAAGTGAGAAAAGTGATTAAAAATGAAAGTGGAAATAGTAGTAATATATCACTCGAATTAAATCGGTTCTACTTTCGTTGCCAACTTAACAACGTACTTTAATGAGATTTTCTGTACCCCACTTCCCAGATAATACACACGCTAGACCCCTGGATCAGTTGCTTTTATACCTTTTCTCACTTCGAACTCTCATTCTGCATTAACAACTTTAATTCTATTAAAACCTCACAGCTCATTATTCGACAGCCGCAACCCTAACAGCTAAAACAATTCCCAAATTTAATATCCCTTACACATATATATTCTTATCCTTGGTAAACTTTTCATATACCTTTTCCATATAAGAATACACAGAGTGCCGCTCTAGATGCATATGTACCTCCTGCTCCCAGGACTTCCTCATTCGGATACAAAATAATGTATTAAAAGGAAGCATTTTATCCCCCTGGAGCATATTCTCATTATTATAAATGGTGAAAAGCAGAAAAAACGGAAAAACAAAATGCAAACGAAGACGACAATAATGAAGACGACGCACGACGCACGTCGGCTATGGCGGGCGATAGCAATGGCAATGGCAGTGGCTCTTATACGGAACGAATCTATAAAAAAAAAACAGAAAAAAAACTCCTGAGCGAGTACATTTGCCCATAAAGTCCTTCATGTCGTCTTCGTTCGACGTAAAAATCAAAAAATAAATAAGTTCTTTGCCATGCCTTGCATGAGTGATTTCCGCATCTCCACTTAACGATAATGTTTAAAAATTCTAAATTGTCGCCATAATCGTTCGCATGCAACATGAAACGTTGAGACTGCCATTGGGCTAATCCTATTTATGAGAAAATCGGCTGCGGCAGATAATAGCAGACCCTTACGCCCCTGTTATATTGCCACCTGTCGTGCCGACTGACAGCACATGCATTTACTCGTACATGTGCCAATTTCTGATCAATCATGATTTGGCAGTATGAGTCGAACATAGATATAACAGACAGTCACACGTAATTACAATTTCATAGCTCGGACAATCAATTTAGCTAAAGTCCAAGTGACTATTGCTGTCCCCAGGGACGAACCATAATAATTGCTGCACACTGTAAAATGGACAACTTCAATTACTCGCACCAGATCGGGCGAGCCCATAAAAGATGCATGGCTGGCTTAGCTAACAATTTCCTGAAGTCAAGTCCTTTTACGTACGAACGTTTATCCATACATATAGTATATTTGTACCTATATATGAGCTAGAAAAGGAACTGAGTGTTTTCCTCGACGATTTTATCTGTTCAGAGAGTGGTTTTAGTGGCTGACCAATAGTGTCTATGTTGATAATTATTGTGATCATAACGTACTCCAGTTGTCATTAAAAATCACACATACGAGTAGTTTTTATATATTCATGGAGTAGACAGATTAAGTTGAAGAGGTTTAATTCCCAGAAGACTTACCAAGGTAAGGATAATTCCTCAGAAAAGTATAATTAAGGTTCATGTGCTTTAAAACTTGCAATTTAAGAATTCAAAATCAATTATAAATAATATCGAACAACGGATATGGTATTTGACTTTATTTTAAATCGGCGGCGTCCAATGACTTTGTCCTGGGAGATGACTTTTTGCCGTTTTCATCGAGGGTAAAATAGTTATATGTAAGATTAAAAATGCAATACCCATATGCAATACTTATATTTGGCTGCCGACCTTTGACCACAGATAGTCGGTTAACATCGCTCTATACCTGAAACCATTGACGGGAACGGTGTCTCCTTGTTCATTTCAAAAGAAATGAAGTTCGATGATGCCGCCGTGCCATAAACTGCACCAAATTGTCAATCTTTGTGGATGTATTGATGCTTGGCTGAACACTTGTGGATTGTATTCGCTCGAATAACGATAATTTTGCTTATTGACTAGAAGAAAATCCGGATGTCCGATTAACATTTCCAGCGCCCAATAAGTGAACTCACGGCGTTGTCTATAGTCGTCTGGCTTCAATTCTTGGGTCAGCACAATTTTGTTATGGATATAGTCCCAAATTAAACTAATCAGCGCCTCTCATAAGGCATAGAAAGCCGATAATGACCACAGGATATCATGTTTGATTTTCTGTTATGGTCTTCAGTTTTATGGAACTTTCCTTTATTTTTTTTCAGCTGTTCTGCGCTTTGTATCTGCCTTAAAGTCCCTACTCTCCTATTTGCCTGAATAAGAAGGTTCCATTACAAATTATTATCCATAGAACCATGGTCCGTTTGTTTAAGATGAAAAGAAACTCTTAGGTTGGTGCATATTCTTCCCGAAAAGAAAGTTCTTTTAACGAAGATCTACAGTTTTTATATGGCTTTGCTTGTCTTTTTTATCTCTTCTTATCGGAAGAAAGAACATAAACAAGGATTTAATCCATTGTACGCCTTGTATGTATTTTTTTAACTACAATGCTTCAGTCTTTTGCAGATAATGAGTAATTAGTGATAAAGTCCCTACAGCTCGTATATTCTCATCACTTGGCACATCAACACCGAATACCTGGTGTCTGATACAGGCACAGGCCGGATACTATTAAAATAAATTCTGTAGAGTCCTCATCAATTTCACTTGCCTATTACACTCGACGTATTGTCATCTAGTCTAATGTCTTCCCACCTAAAATCAGAAAAGATCTGCTGGCATATTTTCCAGGATGCTGTCTGCAGTTATTATCACACAAAACTTAGCAATATTTGGAAATCCTATCCAAAGCATTCCAGTCCGCAGCTTTTACCGATTCTTCAAAATATCACAGCTTCAACCTAGATCATTCTGAAGAGCTATCCGTCAAGATCTGATCTTGACCAGATCTAGAGGCTTGCTTCAGAAATCCTCCGTACAGAGTATTTCAGTAGATTGTACCATTTCACCGATGCTTGGGATAAATTAAGTCTTACAATAACTGCATTCCAAAAAGATTCCCGACGGTAAAAGCTTCTAAGAATTTTCCACTCCAGGAAAGCTGATATCGTCTTGGAGGTTTTCGACATTTTTGTTCAAAGAAAATTTAACTATGTGTGTCAGATAAACAGAGTAGTAAGACACCTTCTCGTTAAATATAGGTAGATAACCTCGTTTATTAATATGAGATGATTAAGTGATTGGTAATCTCTGGGCATCGATCGTCAAACACTACTGAGAACTTTGAGTTGTAAACCGACCACAAAGTGGTGGCATAATGGGGTCACAAATCGGCCGTAATCAGCACAAAATTAGATAATTGTAACTAAAGTATTCCAAGATCATCTGCGTTTGTGCCTACGTTGCATTTTGGACAGAGGATACATTCGTAAAAACAGTTTCGCGCACAAGAAGCTAGGCATAACTGTTAGAGATAAGCTTGCCATCGGTAGCACGCCACTTGAAGCTGTCAAAAGAATCGACAGCATGTTAAATGGCCTCATCCGTCACCGTTGTGTTGTGCTATGCAGCTCACTAGCTCACTAGTAGCTTTGTCAACAGGAGCTGGTTGTAAGCTGGTTCTGATTGGCTTAAGTGAGCCTCAAGCTTGAGACGGAGGGTCTCTGCTTTCAAATCAGTGTAAGTACTCGTACCATCAAATTTTTAGAGTGGTATCAGCATCTGAGCATATTATAAGTCCCATCTTTCTAGAATCACAGTATTCAAAGAGTTTGGCTACCATCTTAGTGGTGGTAATAACAAATCGTTTCGTTCGACACATAAAGACAAGTTCTGGGTCTTTCCTATCGCTTGTCATATAGTAGTCCGATTTCTCTTATACAACCAAAATCACAGATACCTTTATTTCACATCCCAGTGTGGTTCTGATTTTTTCGACCCCTGTTTCACGAATGCTTGACCAATATTATTTTTGAGTGCCTGAATTGTCTCTCTATTGTTCGCACATTATCGATCTTTGATAGCACCTTACAAAAAAGTCCAAAAACGTCAAATCGCAGCTCCGTGGCGGCCAAGCAACATCACTAAATCGACTGATAATACGATTATTAAACTTAGTATGCAATCAATAGATTGTTGTATTGTTGTGCCCTCCCCATAGCTCGCCCAAGTTCAAATTCTCAGTTTCTGGCCATAAAAAGTCCGACATCATGCCTTGGTAGCACATGTAACATTTCTTCCATTGTCTTCTTAGAGAAAAATAGGCCAATAATTCCGCACCACACCAAACACTCACAGGTGGTGGATGCATTTGCTTCTCTATGACCACCGCCCAGATGAAAATGCTCCCCATCTGGAAAGATGATCTATTGAGCAAAATAGTCGTCAATTTCGAGCTGCTCACAATGGTCATTTATTCTTCAATTCCTGAGTCTATTGGGCCTCATATTCAGTTCTTGAGTTCTTAGGCGCGTTGAGGTTTTTGGGCTTTAGTACACGCTTTTGGCAACGCCTGCAAAATTCTCCTTTGAGTGCACAGGATAAACATCTAACAATGATGCTCCACTACCTATCATAGGATTCGCAATTCTCTGCATTTTAAAATCAAAAAAAAACTTATATTTGACGAAGAAAATGCTGCCATCTGTTCTATTAAAATAGACCTATGAAATATTAGGGACTATGTGCGCCGACGTACCGCTTTTCAGCTCTTTTCTAAGCCAGATCTTAAGCAAAGGAATATCTAACTACATGACACAGAGTAAAATTCTCAACTGTGGAACATTGATCAGTGTGAGCGGGTGGCGGGTGTAAATCAATCAATCTCTTGAAGCAGAAGTTGAAGAGATTTTTGCATACCTGGTCGTCTAAAAGAAGAACACCTGTAACTTACGCAGATCCACGAAATATTGTACTATAGACGATACAACCAAACAACAAAAACCAGAAGGCTTGCCTTAAGATTGCTACTATAAATCTCGGAATCTAAAAGGTTTTATGAGCCGAGCACAGTTTGTTTTAACTTAATTAATGGGCAACATAGTGAGCACCTGGGGTTGGAATTTTTAACTCCCAGGAAGATAGTGATCCCCTCAAGGCCCTACTTTACCACATCAACTTTTGTCCGATAAGCGAATAAACATACATTTCAGGATTAGTGTTACGAGGAATGCTTAAGATGACGGGTGCACTTCATGGATAGAAGTAAAAAAGGATGTAAGCAAACCATGTTAACTAAAAAATATCAAAACATTATTTAGTTTAGTTTAAAGCCTGGCTGTCCTATACGTATATGTACATAAAACACTGGTTTTCATATTCTAGCTTAGTCTCCGTTAATACTATATTTCGTTGAACGATATTCCCTTCATTAAATTTACTATTTCGAAAATATATGGTAAACGAATACTGACAAAAGTTTTCCAGGCACTTAAAACACTTAAATATGTTACATACCCACTCGTACATAAATACATACACGTATGTATGTAGATAGAACATCGTTCCATGGATAACTCCAAACAATGATTCTCGGCTACATGTGACAACATTTTGCAGTTGTCCTTATAAAAGGACAACACCCTGGTCATTGACTTTTGTCTACGAGTATAGTTACAAAGTCTTCACATCATATTCATATGCAGATACACAGCTGCGGGTAAAATTATCAAAACCAGAGAAAACTCCAAACAGATGATTGTCTTATGTTATAAGTCAGACTAGTTCTCAACCCTCTTCGGGGTGTGTTCATCGTTTTACATGCATGTAACAATCCTAAATGCAACTGCTGATACATGGAGCATTGCCTATGTGGATTGTGAATATAAAATCCCAGCCAAGAAAAGAGGAAAAATAGACACGGTTCAGACCATTGCTGTGAGGACATTTTTATCAAACATCGTCAGAGGGCAACGACAATTCGGCTGTCAGCGTACGAGTACGAGTACAAGTACAAGAACTCATATAGGAATTCTGTAAGGATATTATGCATGTAAACGGCTCCGAATAAGGTCGGGGTGACATTTGTACAGAATCTCAAGTTGTTCCCTTACTTCTTGTGCTACAATATACGAGTAACATGCAACAAACATATGGAACATTGTGATTACAACATCACATATGAGTACGACAAGTACTCGTACAATGATCACATTGATGGGGGCGATGGCGATGGCGATGGTGGCGACGATGATGGTGATGACGACAATGAGCATAATGTTGATGATGAAGAAGAATGAAATGGTTGTCGCCTTGATGAAGAGGACATTGCAAAAGAATTTTTAAAGTACTCATGTCTTGTATTATTTTGGTTTTGGTATGATATTGCTGATTCTGATGCCATATGTACTCCCCCAACCCGGTCGCCTTGCTGCTGCCTTCTGATTGAAATCTTTGTTTTATATTCCTTTCATGCAGCATTTCTTTCCCTTGATGGACGGGGTAGGGTAAACAAAGTCATATTATGTTTTGCTGGCTTCAAGTTGAATGTATTCATTTGTAAGCAGATACTTGCATCCTTGGACCCATGTGAAAGTATTTACAGAATGAAAACAGCCTAGGTCCTAGGAATTCTGTGGTTTTTCCCAATTGAATGGCATTTTTGTATTTTTCTTCATTTCAAAGAGAAGATGTGGGAATTCAGGGGTTTCTTAGGGTAAATGGCAGAGGAGTAATGTCTTTATCAGTTCAACTTAACTTAGCTTAACAGTATAACTAATAATGTACTTCACTCTAGTTTATTAAGACATAAGAGTGCGTGTTTTAAATGTTAAAAAAAACTCCACCTTGAGCGAGTACCTGGATCCCACCCGATCCATCCACCGCATAAGGCATACTGTATATTCGTTGAGCTTTATACAACGACCTTCCCGTCTCATGATTAGAAAGCCGCGAAAATGGGGGAACTAAGGGGTTCTTTTAGATGTACGTTTATTTTGATCAATAAGGAATCCCTTAACCTTCTGTCTGCTTCTTTTCAGATTGTCACAAAAATTCCAATCACAATATTCCAAAGCCGCCCTTCAATTCAATTCCTATCATCTTTCAGGGAAATGCCAGAGCTGTCCAAAGCTGTCGTCCAACGAGGCATTCCAGGGAATTGTAGACCCGACGAACTCACCAAAATTAAAACCAATCTCCATCCATCCAACAAAGATAATAGAAGAACAAATCTTAGATGGACAGTTGGATCAACATGTATGAGTAGAGCGACACAAACAAAACTGGCCAAAAGCTCAAATTCTTGATCAAAAAGTTCGCGGAATAACCACCGTGTGGCCCTCCCATCTGTATCTATCTCTGTGTGTGTTGGCGATTTTTTACGGATTGAATGGTGCGGGAACGTTGGAAATGTTGGAAAAGTGTGTCGGCAACGATTCTCTAAAGAAAACGGTCGTATACAAGTGCACGAGCGGTTCAAAAGTGGTCATGAGTCAATCGAAGATGATGAACGCAGTGGCAGACCATCGACATCGAAAACCGGCGAAAACATTGATGAAGTAAAAGAAATGTTGGTCAATAACCAACAGACAGTAAACAAAGAGTATTATTTGGGCATTATGAGACGTTTGGTTGAACCAATTCGCCAAAGGAGACCAGAATTGTGGGCATAAAAATCGTGGATTTTACACCATGGTAACGCACCGTCGCACAGTGCCATCATTATTCGTGATTTTTTGATGAAAAGTGCAACGAATACCATCCAACGCCCACCGAATCTACCTGATTTGGCTCCCTGTGACATCTTTCTATTCAATCGAGTTAAAAAACCACTACGGGGAACGCGTTTCAGGAGCCGAGGGGAAATAATAGAAAAATCGCCAACACACGCAGAGATAGATGTACGGCTACGTAACTCTTGCAAATGTCAAGCCATGATGCTAAGACTTAAAGGGAATATCAACAACAGATGTACCAACTTAACAAAAACAGAACTCAAATCGGAACAATGGGAGCGCTACACGGTGGCGATATGATTTTTACGATTGAAAATGTTTGCCTATATTCTCTGGTGTCCCATACAAGGTTATAAGAAGAATGTTTTCTGACTCTTTCAAATTTTAGTCATCGTAATGCCAATTGATTTTATCGAATCTTTTGACCTTATCAGTACGCGAATAAGTTCCCTTCGTCCGGTATGATCTATTTTTGCAAAGATTGAGAATTAATGCAGGGAAAAATTGTTGGAAATATTGAAAGCTATAATTTTTGTAAAGGCATTTTTCCGATTGTAAGCACCAGTGACGAGATATAAGGCAAAAATATTCGAAACCTTCTTTTTAGTCTATCTAAAACTTGATCTAAATATCAAAAAGAATAACTCAATTCGGATTTTTTGAGTTTTTCATAAAATTTTCCCCATTAACCCTAGACCCGTATCTCGAGCACTCTGTGTCCAAAACGAATTTCAATTCAAGCTATAGTATATACCTACATCTTACACTGGACCATGCCAAATAGACCAAAATAAGCATAGGTAATAGTGTTTTTGGTTATAAAAATGTATCCTTGAGATGTTTGATTTGTATTGTTATTATAAAAAGACTGCGAAGACTGTGACTCGAAAACCATATCTCGGGCACTGAGTGCTCAGAGTCGAATTTGTATGGTAATAATTGCTTTCAGTATGATATCGGGATAAAAAGTGTATTTATGCGAGTGGGATAACCCAATAATTGGGTTAGTAATTAGAATAATTAAACAGAATCCTAGCCAAGCAGCTCCGCTGATTGAAGTTGAAGATTGAGTAAAAGGATTCATTTCACATCAGAAGTTTGAGTGCGAGTTAGCAAGTTAGTGAGTTAGTGCAAATAATAAATATTTTTTTTTTACGGCAACTGGAATTTTTGTAGGATACGGGTCTAGGGTTAAATCAGAAGTGCTTTGCTCTGCTTTTCAATATTGAATTTTTGTATTTTTTTTAATCGATTGGGAAACATTATTATTGACAACAGTGATAGTCCATTCGGTGTATGAATTCTCGTATCGGATATACTTTTCATCTACTTTTGGTGCATTTGTTTGGTGAGTTTTTCATAGAGTTATCCCACATTGCATCGTCAATGGAATTAAATTTAATTTTAGTTCCAATGCCGAATTTTTGAATTTTTTTGAGTTGAAATTTGCCGAAAAAAATTCGTCAACAAAGTTTTTTTTCAATTGCTTTAAAATAATACTAATTTTTTGTATCGAAAACAGATGTATTTCAGATTGCGATTTATACTTATAAAGACGAGCAGCGATTGGTAGAAATACATCTGAAGCAAAAACGAAAAAGCAGTTGCTAAACGTTTTGCAAAACAATTTTTGGATATTGGAAATGGTAAAATGACCATCGATGAAGCCGCACAATGTATCACATTACCACCAGATTTCTGTTTATTCACAGAAACTACAGATGAACTAATACACCAAGTTTTCCCAGATATCGCAAGAAATTACAAAAAAAGAATTTATGGCTCAGTGAACGTGCTATATTAGCGGCCAAAAACAACGATGTTAACTCCATTAATTTCACTATTCAATGCGAAATACCAGGCGAAGCGAAAACATATAAGTCCATCGATACTGTGATGAATCAAGACGAAGTTGTCAACTATCCAACTGAGTTCTTGAATTCACTTGATTTACCCGGCATGCCTCCGCACGTTTTTACATTGAAAATTGGCGTGCTTATCATTTTGCTTCGAAACATAAATCCGCCACGACTTTGCAACGGTACGAGGCTCTCAGTGAAAAAAATGATGGCCAATATCATCGAAGCTACTACTCGTATTTTGAATGGAAAATTCAAGGGAGAAGATGTTCTATTGCCTCGCATTCCAATGATTCCAACAGATGTACCATGCGGATTCAAACGTTTGCAGTTTCCGGTGCGACTCGTCTATGTAATGACCATCAACAAGGCACAAGGACAATCTTAACAAGTGTGTGGCCTGAATTTAGAAAGTCCGTGTTTCTCCCATAGGCAACTATATGTGGCCTGTTCACGCATCGGAAAACCTTCGCATTTATTCGTATATGCAGCAGACAGAAAAACAAAATATATTGTATATAACTGCACTTCAATAAACAAAATAAAAAATAAAAGTGTTCTTATACATATATGCTGACTTTTTTTAAATTTGATTTTTTTAATATGCGTAGCAACGCGCGCCGGGTACAGCTTACTTACTTACTTTAGGTGGCGCTACAGTCCGGGGTGGACCTGGGCCTCAGTCAACAAGCTTCTCCAGCCAGCTCGATCACTGGCTAGCTGTCTCCAGTTTCGCACGCTAAGTTGGCTGAGGTCCTCTTCCACTTGCGTGCGCCCCCTGAGTCTTGGCCTTCCTCTACTGCGCTGTCCCTCGGGGGCGGATTCGAAGACTTTTCGGACCGGAGCATTGGTGTCCATGCGTTCTACATGACCCAGCCATCTCAGTCTTTGGATCTTCACTCTTCTGGCTAGGTCCATGTCGCTGTACAGTCCATACAGTTCGTCGTTGTATCTCCTCCTCCACTCACCGTCAATGCAGACGGGACCGAAGTTCGCCCGAAGAATTTTTCTCTCGAAGCAACCAAGAACGCCCTCATCCATTTTTGATAATGTCCATGCCTCTGCGCCATAGAGGGATTATTAAAGTCTTTTAAAGGGTGACTTTTGTTGTCCGAGAGAGGGCTTTGCAACTCAATTGCCTTCTAAGCCCAAAGAAACAGCGGTTGGCAAGAGTTATTCTTCGCTTGATCTCAGGGCTGGTGTCGTTGTCTGTATTTATAGCGGAGCCTAGGTAGACAAAGTCCTTAACTACCTCAAAGTTATTTTTGTCGAGGGTGACGTTCTGTCCGAGACGTCGGTGTTGGTTGTCCTTTTTGCTTGACAGCATATACTTGGTCTTGCCCTCATTGACCGCTAAACCCATTTTCGCCGCTTCCGTCTCAATACTCGCGAAAGCGCCACTGACATCACGCTGCTTTCTCCCGATTATGTCAATATCATCGGCGTATGCGAGTAGTTGGACGGACTTTTGAAATGTACGATGTTGAGAAAATCGCATGACAGCGCATCGCCTTGTCTAAATCCTTTCTGGACATGAAAGGTCTCGGTGAGATCTTTACCGACCTTGATGGAGCAGTGTGCATTCGCCATCGTCATCCTGCACAGGCGGCAGGGATGCCAAAAGTAGACATTGCTCTATATAGCTCGTCTCTATAGATGCTGTCATACGCGGCCTTAAAGTCGATGAATAGGTGGTGGGTATCGATCTGAAGCTCATGGGTCTTCTCCAAGATCTGCCGTAGTGTGAATATCTGGTCGATGGTGGACTTTCCTGGCCTGAAGCCACACTGATATGGACCTATCAGGTTGTTGACGAACGGCTTCAGGCTTTCACACAATACGGCGGATAAGATCTTATATGCGATGTTAAGGAGACTGATGCCTCTGTAGTTGGCGCAGTTCAGAGGGTCTCCTTTCTTGAGAATCGGACAAAGAATGCTGAGGTTCCATTCATCGGGCATACTTTCGTCCGACCATATTTTATAGATGAGTTGGTGTATGCTCCTTACCAAGTCATCGCCTGCCGCTTTGAAGAGCTCGGCAGTCAGGCCATCCGCTCCAGCAGCTTTGTTGGACTTAAGCTTCGATATGGCTATCTTCACTTCATCCAGGTCGGGTGGACGGAATTGTTGGTCATCATCGTCCAGGTTGAAAGGTTGATTCTGCCTGACAGCGGACGAGTGAAACCCAGCACATCAGAAGCGGCATCTCTGATGGCGTTTTGGCAGTGTTTCCAATGGTCTTCGATGCTTGATGCTGGCGGCATTGGACCTCTTAAGAGATTAAGAGACACTCGATCAGAAAAGGATTAGGCGATCTCTTGCGATTGTAACCGTCTGAGGTCGAATTTCCTCAAGCATTAGCTTGTCTTGGCTTAGTTTGGGATATCCGCAACCGTACCTTGGCTACAACAAGGTAATGGTCCGAGTCGATGTTGGCTCCTCGGAACGTACGGACATCCATAATGCTGGAGGAGTGTCTTGCGTCGATCGCAATGTGATCAATCTGGTTGACTGTTGATTGATCAGAAGTTCTCCAAATCCCCTTGTGTATGTCGAGATGTGGGAACCGCGTGCTAGCCATGACAATGTTTCGCCCCGCCGCAAAGTCGATTAGCCTGAATCCGTTATCGGAGGTCGTGTTTTGCAGGCTATATTTTCCGATTGTTCCACCAAAGATACCCTCTCTTCCTAACTTTGCATTAAAATCACCGAGGACAATTTTAATGTCATAGCTAGGGCATTGCTCGTAGGTCTTGTTGAGGAGCTCGTAGAAGGCATCCTTGGTGTCGTCATCTTTCTCCTCTGTGGGGGCATGCGCGCATATGAGGCTTATGTTGGCGAATTTAGCCTTGATGCGGATTGCTACGAGGCGCTCGCTCACATGCCGGAAGCTGAGGACTTCTCGTCTTAGTCTGCCTCCGACAACAAATCCGCATCCAAATAAGCGCTGCTTTTGCCGTCGATAGCAATTGCCGTAGTAGATGTCGCAGTTTTTCATCTTCTTTTTGTCCGGCCCATCCCATCGCATTTCTTGGATGGCGGTTATGTCTGCTTTGCAGCAGTCTAGGGCCTCCGCTAGTTGCTCGGCTGCACGTGGTCTATTAAGGGATCTAACATTCCACGTGCATATCCGAAGCTCATTGTCCTTAAATCGTTTGCGTGGGTTGTCAACAGTAGATCCGTCCATATCCGAGGCTTGTTGATGCTTCGTAACTTAATCTTTTTTAAATGGCCGGGCAGTTACCCCGGCGGCACAACCCCCAACCTGGAGGACCAGTTCCACTTTGAGTGCCCCTAGGACGAGGGGTCGGTTACACCGAAGCCAGCTACCCGTTCCGGGATGTGAGCGCTGCCGTTGGCCCTTATAGGGCTCGTCCGCCACCATCTCTTTTCCAGGACCCTGACTAAGTCCTGGAAATCCTTTCCGGCCTGAGCTCCAAATATGTCGGAGTAGCCCGGATAAGGTCTTGTTTTGTTTTTCCGACACTAATCCTGGTTAATGGCGCAGGAAACTCGCCATTTGCCCCCTTCACTTCGCAACCTCTAGTGAGATTCCCAGATGGCGCCATGGGGAGGCGTGAAGTAGGGCTTATTAGCAGAGCTGCAAGATGTTCGGCTGCAGAGGCTCATTCTCGTCATTTAAGGAACCAGCACCTGTCGGAAGATGCGACACGCCTTATACGAGGCCTTATACTAATCGTTGCCATCTCGTACAGCTAGTTTGAAATAAAAACGAATGTTCCTGCCGCTAATTTTTAAAAATAAAATTTTTAGTTGTTAAGTTTAAAGTTAAATAAAAAAAACATTTAAAAAAATTAATTCTTTTAATCATATTTTAAAACAGTTGGGTCCAATGGACCCAACGACTATAGAAGCGTTCACTATTTTCACGACATCAGTTAAGGGTTAAAACGTCAGGGTGGTGTCATCGATTTCCTAACACCAAGAATCCCTCCTACAGCTCTGTGTCAGTACCATGAACCATGGGGATTTTGTTCTCAAACTTTACTAATATGTCTCCAAGAAAATTTCCTCAAACACAGATCAGTAATACATCTCAACACAGCTTAGTATTTAAAAGCTCTGGAATTATTTTTTTTTGGAATTAGGTACATACGTACCAAACTCCTATGAGTTTGTTCAAATATAAAAATCTTGGGATGGTGTGGTAAAGATTAGTGGCCATTATCACTAGCTTCTTCGATACTCTACAAGTATTCAACCCTGCTTGTTTTTGTAATGGCAATTCAGAAGTAAGCCGTGATTTCTTCCAATGGCCATCTGCAGTACTCCGTTAAAATGGCACCAACAAAACTTTTACGATTCAACCTTTGTTTTGTTTTTTTCCTGTTTTTGTTCTCAGAAAAAAAGAAAATCGTACTTTGCTTTGCATTTGTTTAGTTTTTCTTTTGTGATCTTCACCCTCACGAAGTTAATGGTAAAACGATCGATATTGAAGATAAAAAGAGCAGGAAATGTGCAAATAAGCTCAGATAGATACTTGACACACATATATCAAGAAATTTTTTTTAGCTGTAATGAGTGATTTTTTTGCTGTTTGGTTTTAAGTGTTCTATTTTAGACAGCCATGCTTGAGCATGTGGCATGTGACATGTGTCAAAGTCAAAAATGCTCAGTTGATATTGGAAAGACATCCGTTACTTAAACAATGCTTGAATTTTATTTCATCATCAAGCCACCTACCTCTATGGATAAAGTGCTTACAGAGGAAAATAATGTTGCTGTATCCGCCAGTGCTAATGAAGACTGTGAATTGTCCATTCGTCGCCGTTTACGACTACGTGGAAGATTTAAAACGAGAATCTTGGAATAAAACCTTACAAAATACAGCTCGTGCAAAAACTGAAGACGAATGAGCTGCCACAGAGTCGAATTTTCGGCGAGTGTGCTTTAGAAAAGCTGACGGAAGATTCGCTTTTTTATCGAAAAATTGACTTCAGCGACAAAGCCCATTTCTGGTTGAAAAGCTATGTTAATAATCAAAACTGCCATGTTCGGTCCGATAAGCACCCTCAGGCAATACAGGAACTGCCAACACACCCGGAAAAATGCGCTGTTTGGTCTAGTTTATAGTCCAGCGAAATCATTGGCCCGTATTTTTTCAAATATCACCGTCAGAACAACGTTATCGTTTAATGCACCAGCTGAACCTCGTCCACATGTGATTCCAGCAAGACTGCGCTACATGCCACACAGCACGCGAATCGATTGACCAATTGAGAAATGAGTTCGGTAAGGAATTTATCTCTCGTTTTTGACCAGTGAATTGGCCGGCTAGATCGTGAGTTAGACTCTCTAACTCTGTAGAAAGTACTGATAGAATCGACTTTCTTAGACTTTAAAATAATTTATGTTATGAGTTCTGGGATAATATATATACTTCGAATAATGCATCTAGTGCTTATTCATTGCTTATTGGCTCTCTTAAAATGCACATTCTTTGTTGTTCTTACTCCTTGCCCCCCAAAAAATTACTTAAAAAACTGAAGCCATGGATATCAACCAACTTAATGTTTAAAATTAGGAATAAAAATAAACTTAGGATCTTGTGTAAAAAGTATCTCTATAATTCGGATTTAAAATGTAAATATAAGCAACTGTGCAACAAAGTGAAAAAAGAAATTCCGTTGTGTCGTGATAAATATTAAAGTGATTTATTAAGATCAGCAAAGGGAAACTTGAAATACGAATGGCAAGCTGTAAATAGCCTACTAAACAAATCAACTACGTCTCAAAAACCCAATTTTTTATTACTTGACAACTCTGAAGTACAAGACAAACTGGTTATGGCTAATGCTTTTAATTGTTATTTTGTCAAAATTGCCTCCAGTCTACAAACGAGTCCTGTCAAATCGGTTTGCCCTATTTGCCGTCCCTTTATTGAGAATATAGAAAGAAATACTTTTGTTTTTCAACCCATTACTCCTCTAGAGATTTTGAATGTTATGGGTCCTTACCTAATTCAAATGCATGTAGTGGTGATGGTATCTCAAATTTAGCACTTAAAAAGATTGCATGTATTTTGGTTGATGTCTTATCTTATATTTACAACGGTTGTGTTTTTGAAGGGATCTTCCCCGAGGATCTTAAAGTTGCCCATGTCATTCCTCTTCTTAAAAAAGGTTCTTGATCTGAAATTGGTAACTATAGACCGATCTCGTTACTTCCAGTTTTCAGTAAAATATTTGAAAAACTGATGAAAAGTAGAATAGTGAGTTTCTTAACTAAGACTAATTTCTTCAGAAAGGGAAATCAACGGAAGATGCACTTTTACAATTCTGTTCCCAAATTATGTCACACCTTGATGCTAAAAAATTTACAGCAGGACTATTTATTGACATCACCAAAGCTTTTGACATGGTCGATCCTCGAATTACAATTACGAAACTAATATTTAATTTCACTCACAGGAGTGTAAAAGATACTGTCCGCAATCATGCTCGTGTTCGTCTGATTCCTCTGGTTACTCGTAAAATAGTAATATAAAATGTAGTAAAAATTTTTTCCTTGTAGAGAATGTTGTTGAGTTCAAATATCTGGGACTTACACTTTATTCTAGGATGAGCTTTGTTAACCATATAAATATATTAAAAAATTACTTCCGATACATCCTTCGTCATTTTTACTATATACGAAACGTTTGTTCAATCAGTCTTTTAAAGACTATATATTTTGGCATCTTCCAATCTAGACTTCAATATGGACTTGCCTGTTGGGGCGGTGTGTATCTAAATAATATTCAATCATTGCTGATATTACAAATATATGTTATAAGAACAATTTGTCGTAAACCTGCCAGGCATTCTAGTTTTCCGTTATTCTTTTCCCTGAAAATCCTTCCTATTCGTCATTTGTTCTGTTTTAAGGTGTTGAAAATGTTATATATGAAGTCCGGTAACCGTAATTTTCGTTTAATTTCTAGTCACAATCTCCGTGGAAACCTGTCTTGCACTCATTCAATTCCTTATTTTCGAACCTCTGCATTTCGTAATTTTTATACTATTATATCTACTCGCTTGTTTAATAAACTTCCAGCTTCCACTAGAACAATAGCATTTACGTCTACCTTTCTAAAGAGAGTAAAATGCTGGCTTTTTTTCATTTGATCTTAATCAAATTGAATCTCTTGCTTTTGACGTTTTGGTTTAAATATATTTTTTGTATTTTGATTGTAAGCTTTTCAATTTTGAATTATTATTAGTTTTATAAAAAAGAGTCACCCCACCCATAAATAATTTATCCTATTTTATTAATGTAATGGATGTCATTCAATTCTATTTTATTTAAAATACTGAATGTTAATATATTTCTTATTATTTAAAAGTTATTTGAATTTGTAAAAACTTATATGAAATTAATTATAAAAAATAAGAAATAAATGAAATAAAAAAGTAAAATAAATTTAACGCCGTAGACTATTTTTTTATGAGGATTCCTCAAATCACTCGTCTATGCCGAAAAGTCAGCGGCAATCGTAGCCTTGGAAGACAGCATTACACGTGTTTTAAGCTAGATACAGGCTTATATAAAAAGTGACTCAAAATCAAATTCTCTCTCATATGGACCACTTAAAACGTAATTGTGGTCAAAATTAACAAGAAATAATCTTTAAAAAGTAAATGGCAAGCATTGATTTATTAACTCAAATAAGATTTGTATACACTTTTGCAATTTTCCTGTGCTTCTTTTGACAACTAAAAGCCAAACGATGAAAAAATCACCCATTATTTGTAATTGGCGACTGTGTTTGCAGAGCATCTGTTCTAAGAAAAATGTTTTTTTTTTCTAATTTTCTTATAAAAACCGCACCTCATGCCTTAAGCTACATTTGCGGATATTCGAACTTAAAGAAGACGTCATCATCCACTACCGTACCTGGATCTAATTATATCTGCTGTTAGCAGCACATCTTCGTCGTTCGATGAACGAATGTACGGAAGGAAGTTTTGAGTTTTTTCTCCGAAACGTTTTATTTATTTGGGAGAATGTACCATGTATAAAACTGTCCAGCTTGGCTGCTAGATGACAAAAGAAAACTTTATTACGTGCGGTCAGGTACGAAATATATTTATTCAGAGTCGAACATAAGCAATTAATTCTGTAAACACAACTTGTATAAACACAGTGGGGTATGCAACTATTCTAACAACAATTAACATCCCTCCCTAGTGTTTATTGCAAATATCTTATTTTAATACAATGAGGAAATTATTATCAAACTAATACTTGTAAGTTTATTACAATTGCTTAAGATATGATTTCAATACTGATTAATGCAGCGAAAGACTTTTTAAAACATGAATTTTTTTTGAAAGCTAGCAGCACAGTTAGAACGTACATCAGCCAACTGGTCTTCGGACGATCAAAAAGTCCCTCACTGTAGTAATTTCAACGCATAAAAGTCACTGGGACGTCGATGTGATTTGCCGTATCGTGCTATTCCAGATTCTTCACGAACTGAAGAGTACTTTGGTATCAATGCATAGGATCGTTTTGGGTGTCTTTCTTTAAAAAACAACCTTTATAAGGACACTTAACAAACTGATCTCTGTTACAATTTCTACCATTGCTGTGTACTTAGTTTCTCTAGTGCTAAGCAATGTGCACTGCCGCTATGGAGATACTGCCACTTAAGAGACAAATGTAGACTTGTTGTAAAGTCGGCTGCAGAGTCAGCATTTATGTAAACCAAAAATTCGTTATAATACTCCTATGTACAGCGTCACGAAAAGCAAATGAGATATATCGGGGAAATTATTCTGAAAACAGAGTTCTTAAAAATAAGTCGCTTAGTGTGAAAACGTAGTATGCATCTGTCATGCTGACTTTATGTGGTAGAGGCTTAATATAGCTAAACTAAAAAAAAACTAGCATTCCTCTGTATTCCTTTTTATTTGATATGCGAGGGAGGTTCTATTACACACATTTTAACTTCTTAATATTACTTTGAATGATAAAGTTATAATTCAAGTTGAATCCGTCAGAAGCATGTACGAGTCGATGAACTATGTACAGAGCGCGTCTCCAGTCAACACGACAGTTATAAGCTGCCTTCAGTTCCGCACGCTTAGCTTGCTGGGGTCCCCTTCAACTTGCGTGCGCCACCTGAGCCTCAGTCTTCCTGTACTGTGCTGTACCTCGGAGACGAATTCGAAGACTTCGCTCTATATGACCCAGCCATCTTAGTCATTGGATTTTTACTATTCCAGCTAAGTCGATGTCGCTGTTTCATCTCCTCCTCTACTTACCATCAATGTAGATGGGACCGAAGAACACTCGAAGAATTTTTCTCTCAAAACAGCCAAGAGCACCTTTATCCACTTTTGATAAAATCCATGCCCCTCCAGTAGGACTGGGACTGGGATTATTGAGATAGGGAAACTTTTGTTGTTCGAGAGAGGACTTTGCTACTCAATTGACTTCTTAGCCCAAAGAAGCAGCGATTGGCAAGAGTTATTCATCGTTTGATCTCAGCGCTGATATTATTGTTTGAATTGATAGCAGAGCTTAGGTAGGCAAAGTCCTTAAATACTTTAAAATTATATCTGCTGAGATGACGTTCTGTCCCAGACATCGGGACAACATATTTCGTTGATGGTGGACTTCCCTGACCTGAAGCCACACAGATATAGACATTTGTACACTGAAATCATACGAAAATCAGGCTTTCGAAGTCGACGAAAGCAAACAACAACAAAGAGATGAGGTGTTATCCTATCTAGATATCCTTCCGCCGCAGATACGGAGTAGAAGAAGTGAATCTTCATGATCCAATTATACCTCCATGCTTCTCGTCAACCACTCGTGCATTTTCTAAAACCCAACCCCGACAACTTTAACGATTAACATTAACATGCCATCAAGATGAAAATGAGCTTCATCGTTAATTTTTAATAACGATCTGAAAGATTTTCTTTTTTTATTACTCTGCACAGTATCCACTGGGAAAATTAATTTTCTTCCAAAAATATATCCTTGCTAGTCTAAAACTAACTATCTATGTATCCCAGTAAACAATTAATATAACACAACAATTACTCGTACAAGGACTAATGTTAAGCTTTATGGCACTCAATTCGTACAATAATTGTGTGCAACTCCCTCACCTGTGGCCTAATTCCTCTCTGAATGGATTACGAATCCAACTATTGTTCTATATACACCAAAAAAGTAATCTTGTCTAGACATATTGTTTGAGGAGTACTTTGTCAAGCAACATAAAATCAGCATAACAATGACAAATAACCAACGCCCAGCTACAATAATGCCGACATCGACACCTACACCCAAGGCACTTAATTCCAAATATAAAGAAGATCATAACTTCTATTTTATACCCAGCTACCCAGTGTTAGCTTTTTAGCAAAAATACGTGTATCTGTGTGGAGCCCATTTGGCAAAAATTAAGTCTGATTACGTTCCCGTACGATGGAACACTCTAATATCGTTCACCTTTCGATGATTTCAAACTTTAGGTACTGACTTCACTCAAAGAGCGCAAAGAACTCAGAGGGAAAAAAAATAAAATAAAATTCAAACCACTCATAACGTTAAATTGGGAAATTCTCGTTGCTCGTTTTTTTTTGCCGCTACCCCATCGTTGTGCCATCCTGGTGTTCCTGTTAACCTTGAGTATGCAATAGAAAAATGTAATGATGCATTTGGTATTCACTGTCAGGTGCTTAAGGACCTTTGCTATCAGGAATGCAACATCTACAAATAAAATTCAAATGTCATGACTGAAAATATGATAAAAAAGATGATGCTGCTCTCAAGCGTTCTAGTTGATGGGCAATGTCACAAGGATACTTTAGGTGCTTGACGTACTAGACAGCGAAAATAGGGACACATGGTGATGGAGGAGAGAATTTAATATGATTCAAATTATGACTTGTAAATTTTGTCCCTGTTCTCAATGTTCGCTCCTGCAGGTACATAATCATCGTTGGTTACTCCTATTATGGATTTTTAACATCGGTTGATTAAAAATTAATTGACGAAATGAGCATTGTATCATCAGCATACAACACATATGTATGTATGTTCCATAGACATATGTACTCCCACACATCTGTGCTCAACGATGAAAGCATCGACGAGATTGATGACGACCGAAGTGATGTTAATTAATCCAAAATGGTTACACTTTAAGGGAAAGTGCTTAATTGTTAAAAAAAAAAAGTATGCGAACATTTTAAAATGAAATGCAATTA
The DNA here is from genome assembly GCA_928272305.1 of Volucella inflata. Taxonomy (NCBI): domain Eukaryota; kingdom Metazoa; phylum Arthropoda; class Insecta; order Diptera; family Syrphidae; genus Volucella; species Volucella inflata. Next base: position 72,744,424 of record OV743719.1, read on the forward strand.
ATTTGTGCAATGGATATTGGACTGTTTTACCTCACGCGCCAGACAGAAGTTCATGAATTGGTAAAATAAAATAAGTCGAAAAGAACGGCTCATTTAGGGATATTTCATTCATTGGGCCTATAATTTTTGTTCTCCAACCAATTAATTATTCATTATTTACTCGTCTGTCAGATTGAAGTTGACATACATATAAACCATCGACTGACATTATAAAAATATTTTCAACTGACTGCCTTTCAACCGCATGGCGTACTTTAAACTCTTCGTTTAGAAAAAAATGAACGTTTACTTTATGCTGAATTGTGTGAGTTGATGTTCATGAGCAGGCAACCGCGATGGGGAAGCTATTCTGCTATTCTTCGTAAAGCTTATGGCAATATTCGTAGTGAACTTAATCTTTTTAGTCAAATTCCGGCGGAGAGTCACTGAACCACTATTTATAGTACGAGTAACTATTCTTAAAGTGAAGATCGTGCATTTTTGCATGAAACTTTAGTGTTTTATTTAAGCATAGCTGCTTTTCTTCCGTCTGTCTGATGTTTAAATGACGAGATCTACTACTCTATAGAATGTATATACTCTAGAAATAGGGTAGGTACTGACAGACATTAACTATCCTTACAATAACGCGGAACCGTCTGGTACTAGTCAGCTGGACTCGCCTTGCTAAACAACATATTTAAAGCTCTTGCCAGTAGAAATTTCCGAGACTAGCTCAGGGTCTTGGAAAAGAGATGGTGACGGAAACCCCCTTCATGGACTAACGTCAGCGCTCACATGACAGAACGGGTAACTGTCTTCGGTCTAACCGTCCAATCGTCCTAGGGGTATCAAAAAAGGAAACTGGTCCTCTAGGTGGGGTCCTCGAGGGGGCAAATATAAGTAGATAGCACGCGGTAAGCACATCTCGATATTCACAAAGGGACTTGGATAACTTCTGATTAATCAACCGTCGACCAGGTTGACCACATTACGATCGACGCAAGACACTCCTCCAGTATTATAGATGTCCGAACGTTCCAAGGAGCCAACATCGACTCGGACTATTACCTTGTTGTTAGATATCCCAAACAGCGCCAAGAAAAAGCTAATACTGTGAGAAATATCGACGCACGACCGCTACAAACGTAAGAGATCACAAAATCATTTTCCGACCAAGTCTCTCTAATATCCCTTAAGAGGTCCACTGTCGCCAGCATCAAGCATCGATTACCATTGGCAACACTGCTAAAACCCATCAGAGATGCCGCTTCTGATGTGCTGGGTTTCACTCGACCACCACAACGAAACTCCTGGTTTGATGATGAATACCAGCATGCCCACGCAGCTAAGAAAGATGCATACAAAGCGGCGCTGCTTTAAGGTACTGGAGGTTTTCACGAGCTCTATTAGCAGAAGTGAAGAGACGAACACTGGTTTTTCAGGTGGAAAAAGAAAGAGCCATAACTCGTCTGTATGAATGGAACCTCAGCATTGTTTTTCCGATCCTCAAGAAAGAAGACTCTCTGAACTGCGCTAACAACAAAGGCATCAGTCTTTTTAACATTGCATACAAAGCAATGTCTTGTTGTGGAACCCCTGCCAAACCTATCCGTATGTGCAGAATGCACGCTGCTCCATCAAGGTCGGTAAAGATATCACTGAGACTTTTGATGTCAAAAAAGAGATTTATATAAGCCGATGCGCTGACATGCGATTTCTCGAAAGAATAGTGCAAAACTTACACAAGAGGCACAATCTTCAAAAGTCCATCCAATTACTCGCATACGCCGACGATATTGACATAATCGGAGGAAAGCAGCGTGATGTCAGTGGCGATTCGCTAGTATTGAGATGGAAGCGGCGAAAATAGGTTTAGCGGTCAAAATCGAATATATGCTATCAAGCAAAACGAACAACACCGATATCTCGGACAGAACGTCATCTTCCGCAGACTTAAGGGTAGTTAAGGACTTTGTCTACCTAGGCTCTACTTTCATTTCAGACAATGACAGCAGCGCTAAGATCAAACGAAGAATAACTCTTGTCAATCGCTGATTTTTTGAGCTAAGGAGGAAATTGACCAGCAAAACCCTCTCTAGAACAACAAAAGTTACCCTATGTAAGACCTTAATAATCCTAGTCTGACTTTATGGCGCAAGAGCATGGACATTAAAAAATGAAGGAAGGTGCTCTTGGGTGCTTTGACAGACAAAATTCTTCGAGTGATCTTCGGTCCCGTCTGCATTGACCGTGAGAGGAGCACAAGATACAACGACGAACTGTATGGAATGTACAGCGACATCGACCTTGCCAGAAGGGTGAAGATCCAACGACTGAAATGGCTGGGTCATGTAAAGCTCCTCCGACGAACAGCGCAATAGAGGAAGACTGAGACTCAGATGACAACTTAGCGTGCGAAACTACTGCCAGCTAGCGAAAAATTGAGCTGGCTGGATCCACCTTAAGGAAAGTAAGTTGATTTACTGGAATGAAAACTCAGATAGGGATCAATCATTCACGATGAGGTCTGTATGGTTGACGCTAAATACCTAATTGTTTTCTACCAATTCATTCCATTCTTCCTTTAATAACCGATAATAAGGTAGTGGGTATTTGACTTTTATCGAACAACTTGAATAGTTCACTTAATGGGGTTTCAATCATCTCCTATATTTTACACTCTGTATATACTCAGCATTTCCATATACTCTGCATTGATCCGACATTGATCATTATTCAATTAACTCCATCATCTCTACAGATTCCAAGTCGTGTGCTGCTATAGCGATATTTCCACCCTGTTTAATAATGCAATGAATAATGCCCATTATCGAGCGCATTGAGCTGTGGTACATCGCATCTCCAAAATGGATAAAATCACTTCAAATCCGGTGTTTCTCTGGTCGATCAGTCTCCTTCCAAACATCAGAAAGCTTTTCGAAAAAGTAATCAATAGAATTCTGACCAAGTGGGTTGAGGGCAAAAATATAGTTCCGGATAATCAATTCGGGTTCAACGTGGACTATGATATAGTTCATGTGGTGTCTAAATTGATTTCTGATATCCAATGGAACAAAACCGAAAACCAGTGCTCGGATGCCTACCTGATTGAGTTGGCGAAGATCTTTGATACGGCATGGTTAGAGAGACTCTTCCACAAGCTGAACAGGCTGGGTATTAGTAAACCTCTGCTGTATACTTTTTCAATATACTCACAGATATAGAGTTTGTCGTGAAGAATGTGACTTCTACTGGAACATTTCACATTAAATACGATCTGCAACAAGGTGAGGTTTATTCGCCGATCTTATTCAACATTTACCTAAGTGATCTGATAGGTTTACGTCACCATGCCAAAGCGTAAGTAGACGACTTTATCGCGTACAGATAAAGCCCAAATTGAGGTCAATGAGAACTTACTTTGTACTGACCACATATGTGTCCAAGTTTGCTGTGAAATATCTAGGTTTCCTTAAGCGATGTAAGAAATATTTCACACAGTCTGATCTGACTTCAATATATAAGGCTTTCCTCCGCCCAAAATTGGAGTACAATGCTTACATCTGGTCAGATGCCCATAAGACTTCTTTGCATTTGCTATGAATGCTCAGCTGTACACACCCAAGCTTTCGGGCTGTCCCGTGTGGTTTAATGTGAGAGCAAGTCTTTGGAAAATATTCGGGTATTTGAGGGGGCTTATTAGGACTCATCTTCGCTTGTACAAAACACCAGAGTCTGAGTACATAAAATTCTAGCCTACCGAGGTCTTGTATAATAAGGCGAACCTAATAAGGGTGGACAATTTTGTTATTAAGATGATTCGAAGGCACATTGCAAAAATAATGACCTCATCGAATAACCTGATCTTCGGGTGCGTTCCACAACCTCGATATGAAAGGTCTAATTCAGGACACATTACCTGTCATGCTATTCTTCCATGTCGCTCGAATGGACGGGCGACTCAAACTCGACAGAGACGACGCACACGACAGTGTAAATCATCTCTGGTTCAGTAGGGCAGAATCGCAACATGAGGGAAGTTGCTCTGCAGCACCAACAATTTTGGTGCCTTAGTGAAAGGGATGAAAATTCATCGTCGAGCTTCCGCGAAAACCGAATAACTTCTTTAGAGTGCAGAGTGGGTCAGCCTAATACTTTAGTCGTGATCGGCTTACACAGGCTTAGACAGGGTTCAGGTAATTTAAAGAAAAAAAATTTACAAAAACTAATAAAGTATAAAATTTTAAAAAATAATAAGAACTACAAAAATAATTTAAAAAAATCATCAAACAATTGAGAGGTGGGTGAATTTTAATTTTCTAGTTTTATATTACAAAAACAAAAAAAAAATCAAATAGCTAAGTTTTTTTTTAATTAACAAAATCTATTTTCTTGGTTTTAGTTTAAATTGATGTGAAATTGAAAATATGTTGTAAGCAACATCGAAAGATATGTAGATTAAACGAGTTAGAAAAAGATAATTTTAAGTTTAGTAAGCTAATCTAATTTGAATGCTTTTTTGTCTAGCATGTAAATATTAACGAATAAATCTAAATAAATCTAAATACGACTTTGATATTTTTCTACGAGTACAAAAACTCCTTTTTTTTAATGTTAATTGATCCAGTGGAAATTTTAAATTGCCACAAAGTGATGCTCTTTAAATCTCTCTTTATGTCAAAGTTTATGTGAAAGCGGACAACATAGTCTCTACACTAAGACCCTAATTGCTTCCCATAAGTTTCTATAATTTTTTTTAATTGCCACTTTAAAAATTGAAAAAAGAAAGCACTACCTCTCCGAGGTTACTTTGTTAAAGAAAAAAAGAAAAAAAACACACAAATCGATACTTTAAGCGTACTAAAGTGCCGCAGCTACCTATACCTATCCGTTGGTCTGAACAATAAAAAGTAATAAGATCCCTGTAGAGTGCGGCAGTATCACTATTGTAACGGTAAAAGTTTTTAATTACTAATTAAACTTTCGTCGTTGCACTCAAAGCAACAGCGAATGTGTCCTTTATGTGCGCTTCAGATAAGCGTACCGCCAAATGGATATTACGAGTATGAGTATACATGAACTTCTTTACATTGGCCTTTTCATTCTTTTTGGCTTTTTTCACATCCCTTCCTTATCTCTCTTTTTCTCTCCTTCTCTCTACGTTAGTCATAATAATTCTATAAAACAAAACTAAGAATGAAAATGCGCCACCATTGTGTTGCTCCATCGATGTTTGCAAAACGTTGATATGATTCAACAGATGACAGTTAAAGGGACGCGTCCCTTCCCCAGTCAGACGGCGCGTACTGTCGAGCTAAGACCGCTGCCTGATTTGAGAAGAGGGAAGGATTCAGGTCTCTCATGTGGAAGGTTTTGCTCTGATCTTTTAAGCCTATTAATAGTTATATTAAAGGTTCCTGCACCAAGGATGAAACACAATTACTCGTACATAGTGGAAATTATCTTTTTCTCTGAGGATAAATGCGCAACTTAGTGTAGCAGGATTAAGACTTGTTGAGAGCTCGTTCTAGTTTTAAGCGAATTTGAATAGCCGCACTCTTTCCTAAATTGCATAGTTTCGCAACTGGCAATTTGCAATTCACATTGTAAAAATGACAAAAAGGGGAGAAACTCTAATCTGGAAAATGCCATTATTACTGCGTTGCAAGTTGAAGGGTAGAGACACCGAAAAAGTAAAGAAGAAAACTGAAAAAAACAGCTGTGCTATGATGGGAGTTGGGGATAAGAATGTCGGACGTTGCGTGAAAGGGCAGAAAGTCGGTTTTTTTTTTCTTTGTTATAAATATTGCAATATGCTTTTGGAAGGATTTTTTTCTTCTTAGCAACCCTGGCCACCCTGACAGTAGTGAAAGAGCTTATTCATCAAATAAATTGAATTTCTTAAAATTAATAACTGAGTGCACTGGTGTGATGGTAAAATGGATTTGCGCTGCATATCCGAATGATGGCAGAAATGCCAACTTTCACTTGAGTGGACGTCTTAAATGACTTCAATTGTGTTTGTGTCGCTGTGGATCTGATCGGGCGGATATTAAAATCAAATATTGAACATTAGAATGGGAGTGTAGGTATTTTCGATTACTTTCCAGAGTAAGAGCTTTGAAATTCATGAAATTCTACGAGTGTAAGAAGTGTAATGATAATTATAGTATGAAAACCAGTTCCTCAATTGAAGTTGTCTGCAAAGAGACTGTTAAGGGAATAACAAAGGTATTTGCGAAGGACAAAAGTCCTATTTTTAACGATCAGATAAGGTGAACCCCATTGTCGGAATATCTACACCCCCAAGTTTATGGTATATTTTATTCCTTTAGTGTGTTTGGTTGATCTATTGTAATTTGCTTCCTTTCTTGTTGACTACACCTACTCTACCATGGTTACTACACTTTTGCCCCATTCCACTGTATGATGGCAATCCCTTTCAACGTCACAAACAAATCTAATGAGGGCAAAAAATTGTCAAAAAATACTCGATGGTTGGGTGAAAAGATCACTACTTCAATCAACTCCATGACGACTCGTTCTCCTAAACATTTCAACGCCATGTCGCAAGTTTTTTTTGTTACTCAGTCATAAGATTGAGATTGAAACAAATATCCCTTTGAAGAGCAAAGGCACCAACAAAACCAAATCTAGCTTTACATTTCTAAACATCTTAGCAGAATGTCTGCCGCAACTTGGAAAATTTGTCATCTTTGCCGGTGTACCGCAGGTTTATAAAAGGGGATTCCCCCAAAAAGGTCGGTGCATAGTATTCGACTAACGTTGTGAAAACGCAACAGTCAAAAGAATTTAAAATTATTGTATTATAAAATAACATTTTTACAATCTAACAAGTTTGATATACAACCTTGGTCAAATTTATTCAGAAAATTAAAAATACAAGTTTATTCATCTAAACCTATACTGTCCCCTTCAAAGTAATCCCAATCGATTGCAACACACTTATACCAGGGCTTGATCCAATCCTCGAAACATTTTTTATATTCTGTTTTCGGTAGGTCCATCAGTGATTCCTGCGATTCTTCCATTACTTCCTCTCGGCTGCTGAAACGCGTTCCCCGTAGTGGTTTTTAACTCTGTTGAACAGAAAGAAGTCACAGGGAGGGAGCCAATGAATTCAGTGGCTGTTGGATGGTATTTTTTGCATTTTTCATCAAAAAATTACGAATAATGATGGCACTGTGCAACGGTACGTTATCATGGTGCAAAATCCTCGAGTTTTCTGCCCACAATTCTGGTCTCTTTTGGCGAATTGCTTCACGCAAACGTCTCATAATGCCCAAATAATAGTCTTTGTTTACTATCTGGCCTTCTGGCAAAAATTCATGATGCACTACACCGTTGTAATCCAAGAAAACCGTGAGCATTGCATTGTTTTTTGACTGAAAACGACGTGTTTTTTTAGTCTGGGCTCATTTGGTGAACGCCATTCACTTGCCTGATGTCTGGATTGCATGTCGTACTCATAAACTTGCGTGTCGTCTCCAGTAATGATCCTTTTGATGAATGTGGGATCGGATTCAGCTTCGCAAATCATCTCTTTTGCGACGTCAACACGGTCTCGTTTTTGCATGAAATTGAGGTCTTTTGGCACCAACTTTACTGCTACACGACAGAAACCCAAATCATTAACCAAAATATCTTGGACGGATCCATAGGCAATGTTCAAGTCCTCCGCTATCTCTGTGATGGTTAATTTGCGGTTATTGACCAAAATTTCTTTTACTTCATCAAAGTATTCGTCGGTTTTCGATGTCGATGGTCTGCCATCATCTTCAGTTGACTCACGACCACTTTTGAACCGCTTGTGCCACTGGTAAACGACCGTTTTCCTTAGAGAATCGTTGCCGAAACACTTTTCGAATGTTTTCAACGTTCGCGCACCATTAAATCCGTTTTTTACGCAAAATTTAAAACAAGTTTGTTGTAGCAAATTTAAATTCATTTCTAAAATTGTAAAAAATCGCCAACACACATAGATGTACTCTTGGCTACGTAACTTTTGCAAATGTCGAGCTATGACGCTAAAACTAAGAAGGAATATCAACAACAGATGTACCAACTTAACAAAGAAAATAGAACTCAAATCGGAATAATGGGAGCGCCACACGGTGATCAAGGTGGTATTGACGAAACTTCAAACTAATTTGTAAAAGGTGTATTATATTTGTTTCACGTAAACGGCACATACAGTAGGTAGGTAATTCAATTTTGATACCAAAAAAGGGCTCCAGATTGCCCAATTAAAATAGTACCATTGAATATGTATAATACATCTGGCAGGTAGAGTAATGAGAATAACACATCATTGCTCAATACATGTACAGCACAGAAGTAAAGATACAAAGGTCGTAGTACTGACCATTAAGCCCGCATGAGCAAGAACATTTTTAACATAATTAACCATAATAAATGTCACTTCCAAAAGAAGAGCAAAAAGAAGCTGCGACTTCTTATCAGAAGCATAACGAGAAGATGGGATACAAGTGTTAAGCTGTTTCTACGAGCCCTTCTATTCTCATCAGTGTTTCAAAGTCGACATATTTCTTCAACTATTTTGTTCTGGTTCTGAGGATTACTAATAGGATCGAATATTTTCAGAGCTGAAGCATAAGGATTTATGTGTTCTTGTATACCAACTATCTTAGGGGTCTGATACAAGGTGGACCAAATTGTGTGACCCTTTTTCCAAGGCTGGTTTTTGGGTGAAAGGTTCTCCTCTTCTTAATAGATATTTTCCTTGAAAACCGACAAAGTTAGTGACTTGTTCACATAAACTGGAGGCTTTAAATGACCCCATAGGATGGAGTCTAATGTGCTCTAATTGAACAATCTTGCTCACATACCCACATAGGTGGAAATGGGCCCACTCACTCGAAATTTTTTTGGATGCAAAATCGTAAACTTCAACTATTTCACGAAAATTCGATATAAAGCCGTACACGAACTTTCCAATTCTGTTACACATCGTCTGGTCGATGTCGACGGAGCGAGCCTCTTCGACATCTGCAGCCAGAGCAACGATATTATCGGCTAAACGAGAGGTATGAGGCTTTCGAGGGCCTGCTCGGTCCATTGCTGTTCAAGTCTTTAAGAGTGGTGTGTCTAAGCCCTACATTGAACGACTAATGGGAGTCGGGCGACCAAGAAGAAAGGCACAAAATACTAGCTTGCTTACGCATCTGCAATGACTGTAAATTTTTTTCTGACGTCTTAAGGTGACACTACGCTTTTGGCGACATTTTAAATGACTTATAGAAGAATATTACCACCTGCTCCAAAATTAACTGAAATAAGCAGCTGACATACAGAGAACTTTGTTTATTAATGTAAAAATGACACCCGTGCTAGGCTGCATTTACGAGGCGCAGAACGAGTGAGTGACATAATAAGCACACAAGTGCACAAAGCAAGTTATTAAGTAGTCTTAAAGTATTCACATCCCTGATTTGAGTAAGAGGAATACTATTGAAATCATTTCTAAAAAACTATCGTGGTGAAAGGAACAAAGATATCGTTTTGAGTTTTGAGAAAACCTGCTCAAACATGGCATTGTAAACTATGTTTTTTTATGACTAATGAATCAAAATACAGGCTTTTGTTCACAATTGAGCAATCGCGGCACCCATCTTGGGAAGAGCTTCCTCTTATCAAAACCTTAATGCAAAATTTTCCATACCTGTTCAGTTGAAATGGCTATGGTCCCAGCTGTCCCCGAGACATCAGTCGGCGATGTTCGATTACCATATTCTGACCTTAATCGGTGATTTCTGGAACAACTGCCGCTTTTAGCCTGCTGAATGGAAGACATCTGCCACACTTTGGAATTCTACAGCCCATCTAAATCTTATGGATAGCAAAGGGCAATCTTCATCCAACATACTAGTCGTGTCGGCAAAACTCTCAGTGGGCAATAGCCCTTTCTTAACAATGTATTTTTATTATGCTTATTGTCGACTTGAATGGACGCCCAAAAAAAAAAGATGTGCCAACATAACTACAAGAAAAAGAAATTAAAATCTGCCGTCTCTGGGCGAAACTAATAACTTTTCACCATACCCACGTAGTATCTATTCAAGTACGAGTAAGGTAAATAAATTGTCTATGGGCACTTTCCTGAATAACAAGTAGTCACCAATATTCAATACATAGTTCAATAAAGAGCCACTGGGTGCGATGAGTCTGCAGGACACATAGTGGCAACCTGCTCGCTAAGGGTGGTGTATCGTCTTCGTATTTATATTGCTTGCGTAAAATAGTTTTAAATTTGAAAAAAATGCTCCATTCAACTATTCAACTACGAGTATTAAACTATTGCTCATTCTAAAGTAACAAATAATTGCTTAAAGTTTTTGCGGGAAAGCTGCTGCCACCTCGCATTTTTTTGGTAAATTTATTAACAATTACGCTATGGATTCTGCCTGCAGCTTTTTTTCGAATTTAATACTGATGCAGTCGCGCTTACGACATCATACACTACTCCATGTCATCCTTTGATAAACTACTAAATTCATAAAGCATTTTAATGTGAATAATAAGCCCAGCAGTGACCAAATAACTAATTAAACTTCAAAAGTAAAGTATCCGAAAGACATACACTATAATAAGCGCCTTAGTTGAAGAATTATCGAAAAGACTATAAATCAAGGATACTTTCATTCAAGAGACCACTTGCACCACCTACAGTGCCAAATTGAAAGTTGAAGTAGCAGCAGCGTTTTTTTCTGATCACGTTTCGTACCTCAATGACCTCTTAAAACTCGGCCACTAAGGAACGTCCCTGATGGTGGTCTCTAGGCAAACCCATGTCCCGATCCACCACTTGGCGTGAACTTTTTTTTTGACACTATAGGTTGGGGTTTTTCCTGCCGCAACTTGACTACAAAATATAATTGATGGCAAAGGAAATCTCTGCTACAAGAATAACATTAATTAAGGGTTCAAGGGTGTATTTTCAGACTTTTTACTTTCCTTTCGTTTGGGGTATTTTAAAACACCTACACGTGAGGTGGAATAAAAGTGACAATAATTTATGCCTTTTGAGAGAGTTTATGGATAAAAAGAAGCTAATGAGGATGAGGAAGTCATGGTATTTGATAAAGAAGGAAGCATTTTCAATCTCTCTGAGTAGCACCGACAAACTAATTGAGACGTAAGTTTGCTTTTTTGAAAAAAACAAAACAAAACATGAAGACTTTCATTTAGTCCCAATCAGAAGGTGTCTCTTTGAGATTCGTCTTGATTAGAACACGCTAGAGATTTTCTATAACTGTGGGCCTACTCTCCACTTCAACCAAATAGAAAGACAGAACCATACATGTAGAGATGAAAAGAGAAACCTTGTAGTACAATCACAGTCGAGACTTATAATATGAAAAAAATTTTCTGAAGACTGTACAACAGCGAAGAAGCCCAACATCCCGCCGTCAATGTCTAAGCTAAATTCAAGCAAAGCAGCTGGCCTTGACGGTTTTTTGGTCAAGATATTCAAATTTGCTGGAAATGACTTTGTAGACGACATACGTTAACTCATTTCTCGAATTTGGTCAGAAGAGTGTATGCTTGATGAATGGAATCTCAGTATCTATTTCCTAGTCCACAAACAAGGAGACTCATTCAACACTATAGTGATATGGTACGAGTATAAGCATCCTCATCACGGCATACAAGATCTTATCTGTCATGTTGTGTGAAAATTTGAAGTCCTTTCTCAACATACCTGATTGGTCCCTACCAGTGCGGGTTCAGACCGGGAAAGTCCACAACCGAGCAAATCTTCACACTCCGGCAGATTTCGGAAAAACTTAACACACCCAAATTCCATACCCACTATCTTCTCATAGGTTTTAAGGTCACATATGACAGCATTAATAGGGGCGGGCTATATAAAACCAAATCTAGTTCTGACATTCATATAAAGTTAGTCCGTCTACGTAAAATGACGATTGAGAACGCTAGCTGCTCAATCAAAGTCGGTAACGCCTTAACCGAGACCTTTGATGTCTTAAAATGCTTAGACAATGTGACACTCTATCGGATTTAGTAGTTAATGAGGGCAAAACTTGGCACATGCTGTTAACAAGAATAAGCATTCTGTTGTACATCGGGGAATTGTACATAATTTCGAGGCAATCAAGGACTTTTTATGCCTTCCCTTGGCTGCAAATTTTGCCAACAATACAACAGCAGAAATAAAACATAAAATGATACTTAACAATCATTGTTTCTTTGGGGTAAGAAAGCAATTACCAGTAAGTAGTAAGGCCATATCTTGAAGGGGGCTATATAAGAGATTGATCACCCTAGTACTACTTTATGGTACTGAAGCAAAGACTCTATTGAAAGGAGATGAAGATATCCCTATAGCTCTTTCGAGAAAAAAATTCTACGAGACTTAGAGTGCCCATGTTCCATCAGTTGTCTAAAAACCCGAAAGTCCCAGCCCTAGGTTTACCCTAAACTGTAGCGCTATCTAAGTAAGTAACTAAGTTCTTAGTTGTTTCATTATTCTAGACCTTTGGAAGATTCATATCTCGTCATCGTGTTTGCATGTGTTGACTTGGCATTGACTTATTTTGACAGTTAGACAATAAATCTCTTTGTTTCTGGAGGGCTCTGCGACCTGATAATATCTCATCTGCCAGGCTGATTGCTCTTTATGGGCCCTATATGTTGTAGCCAAGGATACCAAAAATATACATTGCTCTGTATTTTTCGTCTCTATAGATACTGTCACACGCAGCCTTAAGATAGATGAATAGTGGTGTGTATCGATCTGAAGCTCATGGGTGTTCTCCAAGATCTGCCGTAGTGTGAATATTTGGCCGATGGTGGACTTTCCTGGCCTGAAGCCACAATCAGGTTGTTGGCAAAGGGCTTCAGGATTTCACAAAATACGGTAAATAAGATCTGGTATGCGAGGTTTGGAAGACTGATGCCTCTGTAGTTGCCGCAGTTCAGTAGAACTCCTTGCTTGAGGATCAGATAAATAATGCAGAAATTCTATTTATATGGCATACTTTCGTTCGACCATATTTTAGAGATGAGTTTGTGTATGCTTCTAACCAGCAGCTTTGTTGGACTTAAGTTAAGTTACGGCTATCTTCACTTCACCCTAATCGGTAGTACGGAATTATTGGTCTACATCGACCAGGTTGAAAGCTTGTTACGATGTTCTATTGTTCGTCTCTACAGGCTTCTGTTCGGGGTTAGTATCTGTGACTCTTTTTTCACCTTTTGGTGAAACTTCCGAATTTTATTTCTGAAGTAGCATCTTTAAACTTCCTCCACCGCGCGCGTCTCATACTCTCACTTTTTCGACCTAAGAAGCCGGCGTTCGTCTCTCCTTTTTTGCTAATAGAGCTCATGAACAGCTCTAGTCCTTCTATGTAGTGTCCTTTTGTAAACACCTTGCTTAGCTGCATGTTCTTTTCCGGAATTCATCATCAAAACAGGAGTTTCGTTGTGCTGGTAAGCCAAGATGAACTTCATCGCTTAAGACGATTTATCATGAAATTCGGGATTTAGTAAGTTTTGGAGATTTAAATTATCAAGAGGCTTCAAATCTTGAATTTATGTGATCTTATTAGTGTGTTTGCCAAGGGCTTTATGTAAAGTTGGCCACAACGTGGACTGAAAAATTCCTAATTTCCAATTCTATTTGCCTCATTTCAAACTGGAGCACTTACGACTGCGATATTTTCAATACTTCGATCGGAAACATTAATTAGTAAATATTTATTTATTATAGCACGAACAGCTTGCCTGGTGGGATGATTATTATGAGTAGGCGCCCTTAACGATGCGACCACCGTATCAGAATTTCGGTAATAATTTTAAATTGTTCATCTTTCGTAAGCTTCATTATAGTAAAAATTGTTGTGATGTCATGTCTCTCTTGAAAAGGCCTCCAAATATATATACTCGTATACCTATAATAATATAGGGTCATTCATTTCGTATTTTGAAGTTGGTAACGCTGGCATTTGACACCTGCCAAACTCAGCTGTCATTTAAAGTGTCATAATATGAGTTGAATGTTTGCCATTAACAACAATGGATCGCTTACAAATCGAACAATGCGTTAAAATTATTAAAACTTACAACATAAGTGGTGATTCAAACGCAGCCACTTTTTGCGCATTACGCGATGATTGTGGTCGTCATAACCGACTAGTCGGTCAGCAATCAGTAAAATTTTGAAGAAATTTTAAGAGAGTGGAAGCGTTACCGATGTCGTTAGGCCTGTGCGTCATCGTAATGCATGCGCAGTTGAAAATATTGCTGCTGTAAGTGCAAATGTTGCTGATGATTCAAATTTATCGATTTCCCGCCGTTCGCAGCAATTGAACGTGTTGTACACCTCACTATGGTGTATTTTGCATTTGGATTTACATCTCCATTCTTTTAAAGTTCAACTTACGCAACAATTGAAGCCTGCTGACCATTCACAACGCCGTAGATACGCTTCTCAGGTGTTGAAATAACAAACAATAAACATTTCTTCAGTGACGAGGCACATTTCTCACACGGTGGATATATAAACAAACGAAATTGCCGCATATGGGGCTCAGAAAACCCACAAGTGATAGAAGAGGTGCCGTTGTATTCAGACAAACTGGCTGTTTGGTGTGCTCTATGGTCGAAAGGTGTCATTGGCCCGTATTTCTTCGAAAATGCCCATGGGCGGACGGTTACAGTTAATTCGGAGCGATATGGTCGAATGATAACCGATTTTTTTTTAGCCAGCGATTAAAGATCGTGAGTTGGACGATATGTGGTTCCAACATGTCGGGGCAACAAGCAACATAACATGACCAATTATGGATTTATTGCGTGAGAAGTTTCCTGGTCGTGTAATTTCACATTTGGCCACCAAGATCATGCGATCTGACACCGTTAAATTTGTTTCTGTTTGGCTACGCAAAAGACCGTATTTACGCGAATAATACCCGAACTCTAGACGCATTAAGAACCAACATTACTCAAGTTATGGTCGGATACTGGAACAAAGTGGTGGCATAGTTTCCTCTCCCAAGGACCAAACAAACACAACGTCTTCATCCTACGTACATACAAACAAACACGAATGTGTGTGTGTGTGTATATAGGTGCAAACGTACAAAGTAAGCACAGATTTGGCAAATGTTTATCCATATTTTTCCCCTCTAGTTACAAGGAATACAGGAATCCGTCATATTTTAAATATGATCTCCAGTAAAGTCGGTAATTTAATATTTAAATTTGCATAAAGACCCAGCATTTTTCGCACAACTAACAAAACGATTTACGTAATTTTTTTTTCTGAATTTTCAGTCAATTTCATGAGCATTTCAGATGTTTTTATTTAACCAAGCCTGCGACGTTTGTCCTTGAACTCACAAAGACAGTCGGACAGAAGAATTCCCATTATACTTGTGGCATGCAAACACAGGAGATATTTAAAACCTAATTTCTATGCAAAAATCTTTACAATGGATTTCACATGAAACTAAACCCTAAAAACCAACGAAATCACCGACCCTGAAATGATTGAATAGAATCCAAAGGCAACAAGGCACCGAATTTAAAGTGAATAAGCCAACTTCCATTCGGCACACCACCAAACGAGCATCAATTTTAATAATAGACCCGGAATAAAAAAACATGCTCCTCCAGTTATCTCAAAATATGAGCTTATCCTTGCCGAAACCCTTGCAAATGTCTCTTCTTACCACTCGACGCAGCCTTTGGTTCCATTGTCGATGTAGTAGTCGTTTCTTTTCACTGTCGAATGAGTTAGTCATTGTAGAATGTTGGCGCAATGGAGACTCCGCCGTCGACAACATCGATGGTGGGAAGAACAACAGGCCAATGGAATCACATAAATAAACAACAAAATCAACCTCATCCAGCCTGGTACACTCTATTACTCTGAAGAATAGGGACACACGAATGCACAGCACAAAGGCACCCGGCTACCAAGACCAAGGCAAAGGTTTAAAAAAGTTAATTTATTCGAACATCAGCCCCAACCCCCATTCTCACAGAGCTACGGATAACCCCGGCAAAGATATAAATTCATTTTAACTTTACAATTTTCATTTTATCCACCTCATAATAGCGTTGAAAATGTTCTTGCTCTGTACTCGTGCTCGTACTCGTACAATATCACCTTTAGGTCTAGAGAGTTGCCAGCGCTACAGCTAAGGCAGCGCCTACTCCATCAGGCCAAGCCAGAACAGCGAACGGAGAAACACTAGCGTCATCTATAGCAAATCGTACTTAGATACACTTCAGGAAATTTATTGCGTATCCTGATAGGAATTTATACATTCAATGAGGAAGAGAACCTGCTTTCTCCTGCCCTGCTGGTTAGCTGTTTAGCTGTTCGGTTGCTATTGCTTGTTAGCCGACTAACGATGACTCATTCTCTCTCCAATGGGCCAATAAGGATAGAATTCACAATACCACCCATCACCATAACAGTGGTGATGTGTTGTGGTGGTCCTTCCTGCCTGTAATAATACTCGTACTTCGGCAATGCCACCCCCTTGAATAGGTGCCATAGATTCCACCGCACAGCATCCACTTGTGTGGTAACCGCAAATGGATATCGAAGGATGACTACAGGAGTCGAATCCCATTATTAGACATAAACAAATACATTGGTTAGGAAATTGGTTTTCCCAGTGCTCCTGCTGCTACTACTCCAGTTGCCGGATCTTCTGGATCCACCTATGCGAGGCTCAATAAATTTGTTTCTTATATCGTGTGCGTATGCGAGCTCAATCGGCCAAGGGTTTATGCTGTTGTTGATGGTGCGTTCTACATACATATATTCTGAATTTGTTGAATGGGAATAAACACGCATTTATTGGATTGCGATTACTATCATCAAATAGGTTATAGCCTATCGGTGAATTTATGAGGTGTGAAGTTAGATTTTTCATAAGCCCGGGGTGACGGTGCTGGTGGTTTTTAAAATAACCTTGCACCACAAAATGTGCCTGCTACCCTTTTTTGGAGGTGGGCGATGACATTTAGAAACATACTGCTGAGACAGAGGAAAGTTATGATTTATAGAGTAGTGAAGTCCTCGCACGCTATCAGTGGTGGTGTGAATGTACAGACTGAATTCAGGGAGTGGATAAATAATTGTCTCACTAGCGCGATAAGGACGATGCGTCGTCATATTGTGAGTTTGCTGTTGTCGTTGCCTGTTTGAAGATTGGTAAGGGGCAAAAAACAAGAATAAAGGACGACTTCCTTGGTATGATAAGGCAACTTTTCGAATTTTCGGTTTGCTACTGATTATTTGAACGAGCAATGAATTGTTGCCACTGGGTATGGAGGTGTAGAGGTAGATGTCGTCATTTTGCCAATTCATTGTAAGCGAAACAGCTTGGATGCATTGGAGCGTAAGGCGCGTAGCATGTTTTAAGCATTATATCACAAAGGAATGTCTTGGAAAAAGTGGCACAAATTATTGAATGGGTAAAGTGATTTGACGAAAAACCAATTTTCAGGCTGAGTATGCAAGACTTCTTCTCTTCGATTGGTGCTAGATATTTCGCCACAACAAACGAACTGTATTTGATGGTGATAGGCAGATTTATTTTAAATGAATATTGACTCTGGGTATTAAATGAAGAATATTCTGCCTAATTTCAACATAAATATCTTTTATACTAAATAACACAACAAATTTATGAAGCCTTTAAGATAGAAGTCTTCAGGTCAATTGAGTTTTGTAATTCTGTTACTCTTGCGATGTAACAGAGACACAGAAAACAACTAGTCTATTACACCACACTGCTTCATTCTTCGTGCAGAAAAGTACTTTACTTGGTGTGGATATCGTAAGAGAAAATGTCGCCAGATAGTTATATCACAAATGTCTGGAACAAAAACCCGATGAGAAGAACCATAGTGCCCTGTGTAAATGACAAGCAGAAGGTAGTCCTGAAACCTTTCTTTAATCTATCTTTCCTTTCCTTTAATAGAAATGCCAATACCTATTTAAGAACGTCGAAAAGTATAACATTGCCCACACTAGTATCTTGGAGGGTCATTTTCCCTACCCTCTTTAATCACAGTAGACACCTGTATCTTGTCCCACTCGAGAAATGTCACTCACAGATCTAAAAGTGAGCCTCGTCACTAAACATAGTTCCTCCCCATAATTAATGGTCAAGCTTAAGATATCAATCCGCGAAATCCCGTCGCAAAACATGATCCAATGTTTTTAAATCCTGCATCAATTTTCACTCAAAGCATCTATACTTTCTTTTGCTTACCAAAGTACATTGCTGAACTAGCTTTACACGGAAAAGATTTGTATCTACTAGGAATATTGACATCTTTATCGATATTTAATAAATAAATTAATAACTGAGCTGCACTCTAGGTAATATAATCTATCGGTTGGCAACTAAGTAATTGCCGATTTCACACACAGATGTCATTGGCCATATTTTTGAATGGCTTCTGTCAATGACATATTTTTTTTCTTTTTGATATTTTTTAACTGTCAGTCTTACTTAGCTTTGGAAGCAAAAGAAAAAAACGCAGCGCAAGCTGCTAAAAAGTTATGTTATGCGTATGGTGAAGTATCCTTAAAAGATAGACAGTGTCGGAATTGATTTGAAAAATTTCGTTCCGGAGATTTTTTACTGAAAGATGAACAACGATCAAGTCGACGAGTTGTGAGTCAATAAACAATGCTTGAGGTATCTGTGTTAGCATGCCTCAAGTTCAATTTTATTGTATAAATTGGCTAAAAATTATACCTAAGTTTAGCAATATCAAAAGAAAATGAGCTAGTAAATACTTATGCTTCCCTCGCACCACACGTGCGACCACACCGCTATGCATAGTCAAGATAAAAAAAATTCGCCACAATCTGAAAAGAATCTGAAACAAACAAAATCGTACCCTTTACAGCATAGCGTCCGATAAATTGGACTTCAAAAAAAACTTGTTTTTCTTTACGGCAATTGATATTTTTTTTTTAAATGTTTTCCTTCTTAGGTCATAGTATAATATGTTTTCATCATGGCAACACAGTTATTATTAAATGAATGAACGCCGTTGCTTGTCAACTGTCACTTTTCAAAATTGCAGAAGACGGTAATAATTTTTCTCGACGTAGGTAAGAGTTAATTATGTTTATGTTTATTGCTTGAGACTATAGAAATATAATGTTACATTTGCATTACCATTGTTGTCTTGAATGCTAAGTTTCGCCATTTTGTACGATGTAACAGACGTTATGCATAGCGGTTATTACACTTGGTTTTTGTTAAATTATTTCAGTTTGCAATTTCATGGAATATTGTCTGTTTTGGAATATGAGGATGATCATTCAGAAAGCCTTATATACTTTGAACCCCCGATTGAAGATGCGAATTCAGTGACTCAAGAAGATAGTGACAGGTCTGATGAGGGGCATGATGGAAACTTAGGACACTTTGGGTGAAAATTGCTTTAAAGTACTTGTGAATTGCGACGTTTTCGTAGCGAAGACGATGTTTCTACTCCGTCAACATCAACAAGTTCAAATCGACAACCTTCATCGAGAGATTTTACATCATGCAGCAATAATGAAGATAAGGTACCTCTATCTACTTTTATTCCTCTTCTGTCAACAACAAGCAAGTCGACAAGGCCTGCTCCTCCAGCTACAAAGAAAAAAACTTAACATTGGAAGAAAGAGAAATTGGTTTTTATTTGGAAAGTATTTCACCCACAGCCACCATCAGATGAGAGTAAAAGTTGTCAAGATCCTGTGCCAGCACTAAATATAGTAAGTACAAAATCATACTAAAATGTAATAGATATGAAATAGCTCTAAATAATGTAATAGCCCTTAAAATAAAACAAAAAATAAAATAGCGCTCAGTCTCTTGTGAAATTTCTAGATGAGAGTTTAATTTCCTATTTCGCCGAAATATTCCACATATGTAATTGGTAATTGTATTTCAACACACGACAAAGAATTCAACATAAAAATAAGAAAACATTATTTTTCTTATTCACTCGCCTACATTGCCACGTGCTAAGTGCGTATTAACCTCGAGGGATGGCTACTCCATCAGCAGACAGCGGTGTATTGCCAAGTGGCTCAACAGAAACAACAACAACTCCCGAAATAGCTAGAGTTTCCATAAAGATCCCTCGATTTTGGAGCGCCAAACCACAGCTATGATTTGCACAAGTGGAATCCCTATTCCACGCAGGCGGAATCCCAAAAGACGAAATGAAGTACCACACCGTCATCGCAGCAATAGAGAGCAGCGTGCTTTCATACATCTCCGACATAATCTTGAATCCACCATCATCATATGTACAAAACTTTATAAGACAGGCTGATCGAACAGTTCGCAGACTCGGAGCAGAAGCGCTTAAAAAAGCTGCTTCAAGATGCGGAACTTGGCGTCATGCGACCATTCCAACTGTTACGGGAAATGCGTGAATTGCCTGGATCGAACATGAACGAAGAGATGCTTAAATCCATTTGGCTGCAGCGTTTACCATCCAACATCCGCAGTATTATTTCCATCTGCAATGAAGGTTTACAGCAAATGGCAACATTAGCTGACAAAATTGCCGAAATTAGTGACTGTGCCAAAATATCTCCGCAACCACAACATCATCCCGAAAAATACTTTATAACTACAAGTAGCTGAATTATCGCGCCAGTTCTCTGAAATCAAAGT
Source organism: Volucella inflata (assembly GCA_928272305.1). Lineage (NCBI taxonomy): Eukaryota > Metazoa > Arthropoda > Insecta > Diptera > Syrphidae > Volucella > Volucella inflata. Next base: position 72,765,129 of record OV743719.1, read on the forward strand.
GTCTTTGCAAAGCAGTACTGACCAACGCAGCCATTCCCGAATGAATTCTCGAACAGAAAGACGTCTATCCATGGTTCATCACACCTCTTCCAACGCAGAAATATGCTGGTACCACAGGAAATATGGCGACGCTGCTCGCAAATGTCGGCCACCGTTCGAACATAATTCGGAAAACTAAAATCTCTATCACATTAGGCGGTTACCGGGAGAGTTTTCAAAGGGAACCGCCGACTTTTCATCACCGACACCATCTCCAACCTTAAATCTTTAGTTGACACCGGCACCGATATTTCTGCCATACCATCGACACGAAATCAATGTAATCTACCAGATCAACGACATTTTCTGTACGCGGCGAACAAAACATCAATTAAAACCTTCGGAGAAAAATTACTTACCCTTAGCGCACATTTCAATGGCTGTTTACAATTGCCGACGTTACGCAACCGATTCTTGGAGCTGATTTCCTGCAACATTTTAATTTGCAAGTCGACCTCCGAAACAGAAAACAAAACAAATAATTTATACTGCTGCAAATAAGCAAAAAGCGAATCGCTGGTTTGGGTACTGAAAAACACTCATCTGAGCCTTAGCTTGTAAGATCGATTGGCGATTTTATTCTCGGTGGCCATTTAGTTCATTGTGACCAGGGACCCAAACAAAATATTGAACTGTGTTCAGAGAAGTCGTGTGTTCTCGAACTAGCCTAGAAGTCTTAAAAGAGTTCCGCGAATTTCTAAGTGCAACTTGGCTTTGCCCTTATCTCTGCCATCAGGAATGCGCATATCTTCGACTGGCAGGCACACGCAATTTTTTTTCCAAACGAGGACGAATCCTTAAGAGGCTTGGAGTCACTCGTGAAGATCAGACTTCATTCCTTTCTAGCTGGGCAAAACGCTGAGCTGAAAACTTAAAAATCTTTCATTGGAGAAGAAAATTCCAAAGCATCTCTTCTAATACTAACAGAGTCAGTATACATATTATATGGCATATCGCACTACCTACATTTCAAAACACTGCGAGGATTTAAAATTAAATTAATCAATGTTGCATTATTCATCCTTTGGCTAAGGGTTTCCCCCGAAACAAAACGATTGAGGCGAACTGTCGTACCTTAAGGATTCACAGAGAGAATATAATACATTGTAAGGATACGAATATAATGCAAATAGTGTGAGCCAATATTTTAAAGATGAAAACGTAAAAAATTTGCATATGACGGAAAGAGATATCAGTCATTGCATTCCCTATTTCAAAAGGCTGGAAGGAGTCTTGGGCCTAATGTTAGTAAAGTGTTGTAGAAGTAAAATAAAAATGCAGTAATGTTTGTATCTCTCACTTTGAGAGCTTTATTTTACTGCAAAAATACAATACCTCGATTGAAGTTTGTTATGTTATCAGGAATTGCCGCAACCAAATCTATAGATTGATGGATTGACGGAAATCAACTCGCTGAATTATTAAAGTGAAATCTGTCTGACTTCACCACCATCAAACAAAGAACACACGATGATTGGTAGAAAATGCCAAGCTTCGTTTTGGATAGCAGATAGTAATGTCATTAAAATTGGCAAGGTATTCACATCCAGGAACTTATACATCGCCAGTCTTTTGGTAGCTGCCTCCAGATTCGCATGCTAAATTGGCCGAGGTCCCACCCATTTCAGTCGCTGGATCCTAGGTAGACACAGTCCTTAACTACCGCAAATTTATATCTGTCGAAGGTGACGTTCTGTCCAAGACGTCGGTGTTGTTGAGTTCTGCCCTCCTTGACCGCTAAGCCCATTTCCCCGCCTTCGTCTCAATACTTGAAAAAACGTTACTGACATCACGATGCTTCTTTTCTTCAGATTATGCCAATATTAAAAGCCAGTGTTTCTTTCCTCTTCTGCTCATAGCGCTCGTAAGCAGCATCTTGCTTAGCTTCATTTGGCTACAACAAGGTAATGGTCCGAGTCGATGTTGGCTCCTCAGTACGCTCAATCGAAATGTCGTCAATCTGGTTGATGGTTAATTGATCAAGAGTTCTCCAAGTCCCCTTGTGAAGATCGAATGGGGGAACCACGTGCTAGCTACGACTATGTTTCATCCCGCCGCAAAGTCAATTAGCCTGAATCCGTGAATCCGTTATCGGAGGTGGTATCGGGCAGGCTATATCTTCCGACAGCTCTACCAAAGATGCCCTCTCTTCCTAACTTTGCATTTAATTCCCCGATGACAATCTAAATATCATAGCTAGGGCTTTGCTCATAGCTCTGGTTTAAGAGCACGTAGAAGCTATCTTTGGTGTCACCATTTTCTCCTCTGTGTGGCGTGAGCGCATATATGTAAATTTGCCAAATTCAACCATCATACAGATTGCTTAAAGGCGCTCGTTCACATGTCGGAAACTCTAGACTTTTTGCCTGTTAAGAGACCTAACATTCCACGTGCATATCCGAAGTTGGTTGTCCTTAATTCATTTGCATAGATTGTCAACCGTAAGTCAGTCCGAATCCAGGGCTTGGTGTGGCTTCGTAACTTTCATTTTTTTTCCAACCTGCAGGCCCAATTCCATTTTTGATAGCCCTAGGGCGAGGGGCCAGTTAGGCCAAAACCAGTAACCTGTTCGGGGATGTGAGCGCTGTAGTCGGTACATTAAGGGCTCATCCGCTACAATCTCTTTTCCAAGACCTTGACTTAGTTTCGGATCTCCAAATATGTCGAAGTAGCCCGAATAAGATAGAATGTATGTTATTCCGTGACCCTTAGTTCCATCTGGGGAATTAATTCGCTATCCCGTTTATAGTGCTGCTATTTTGTCTGCTGATCAGCAGTCGCGCATCTCGAGGATGGAAATCTTATTTGAGACGTAATACTATTTGACGTTTATTTTTATATGTGTTAATACGTAGACGTAAAAACCAATAGAGCAGAGTTGGAAACACTGTGTTATTTTGTTCACTATAAGCGATTATCAAATTTAAAGTTACAAAATGACATTGATATATGATATTCATAGTTTAAATCGTGTAAATTTGTTCAGTGAACAACACTCCCACGTCAATCTGTTTGCTACTGGATGTGACGTGACTAAAAGTTTCAGATATGTTTAATGACCTTCCGCACGAAGGCTCTCTAGTCTCCATTTCTCCTCCCAAACCCTACAAAGTAACTTTACCCAATTTTTGTCTCAAATTGGTTCCATTTCATGGAATGACGGATCTCCTCATTCTAAGGGAAAAACAACTTCAATCCATTTGGCTCACAGTCTAGTCCATGCTACGAAGCTACCCACCTTAACCGTATCCCCAGGCACAAAGCTCTCATAAAATCTTCACATGTCCCAATGAAGTGATATCCACTCTCAACGCCCAACGGATATACGTACATATGTATGTACGTGCATTTATTTTGTCATCCATGGCGTCTCCACGTGACAGATGTTCCCATGTCTGTCACCAAGTTTCCCAGATTTTTTTTCTTTCTTTCTCTTATTCTGACTCTGTGGACAGAGTTAGTTGCTTTTTTTTCCTCATCTTTTCTGGTTAATTGCCATGTGAAAAAGGAAAGTTTCCGGAATAGCTGGCGGAAAAATGCCACATAAAAAGATACAAATTGGGGGAAAACAAAAAAGGATACACGTATCTATGTATGTATTTTTATCTCCACAAACAACAAAGAGGATGACGGGTAGAGAAAAAAAAGAAACAAACAGAGCTGGGAAAAGAAGTCCACGGCCAAAGAGTCTTGCAACGGATGATGACTTCTACTCATGCTGCTGATGTTTGTGCGAATTGGGTTTGTCGGTTGTTTGGTTTAACCTAAATCACAAATTTGTTGTTGATGTTATTGTTCTTGGTGGACATATGTACGTATGTATGTTCTTTATGCATGCATGTCTAAATGATTTCCCAGCGCAAGGATACGAGTATTACGGAAGTTTGCGATTTATTTTCGTTTACTAAAAGTTGATGAAACAGAAGTTGGGTGCATTCTATGATGCCTTATGATGCAAATGCTGTCAGGTTCCTACTTTTCTGGAGTGCGTCCAGGGAGGGTATTTGAAAGTTTTGAACAGAAAACAGAAACTTTGTCATTAAAAGTTTGGCAACCCATAGATTAGTTTTTTTTCTTTTCTTTTAATTTATTTTTTAATTATGTATTTGTTTTCATTGAATAGTTGTAAATTAAGATCTCTGCAAAATCATGTGAGGTGCTATCCCATACATGTATGTACATGTGTATGTACATATGTATGTATATTTATGCCAAAAATCCAGGACGCCAAGTGTGCTTATAGAGTATCTAATTGTAGGAAACTAACAACTTTTCGTCAAATTTTCGGGTCAAATTTTTCGAATTTCGTCTTCGTCTGTGTCTAACATATCTATTCTTTTCTAAAAGATCGATCCTGCATAACAATTAACAATTAGAGAAAACATACATTTTGCGCCGGAGTAAGGCATAGATGATCTAGAGGGGCTTTGTAAGCATTAGGCTCGAAGGCAATTCTGATTTACTCTTGAAGGCGCTACTACACTGAGTGACAAAAAAGTGGCGCACCTTGAAATTTTGCGATGATTTTAAATAAGTTCGAAAAAAAAGTTTTCTTTAATACTATTTTGTTTATTAACATCAAAATAAGTAATCCATGTTAAAAAATAAAAAATAAAAAAATGGAAGAACTTACAAATGAAACGAAAATGGGCAAAAGCTTCAGAAGCAAGCATCTAAAATTTTTATTTTTTTCTAAAGAATCCTCGTTCCTTTAGTAGTGGGTATTTCCTTCCCGAACAGCTAATAATGTTTTAATCCGCCTGGGCATACCTCGGATGAAGTTACTTACGATGTTGTCGTCCAAATTCTCCCATTTTTCGAGCAGAGAAGATTTCAGCTCACTGTGTATCCCTGGAAAGGCAGGTGGCTTCCTAATATTTCTTCCCAAGAGGTCAAAACGTGTTCTATGGGATATCCGGGCTCAGCGCAGGCCAAGCCATCGCATCGATTTCAACTTCTTGCAAATATTCGGTAACGCACCTGGCAACGTGTGGTCTAGCGTTGTCATGCATCAGAAGGAAGTTTTCTCCAATAAATGGTGCAAATAGAACCACATATTCCTCCAGAATGTTGGTGATATGATACCTGGAGTTCACCGACCCACGGGTTTTCCGTGCATGGAAACTCCTGACCACACCATGACGGAACCTCCGCAGAAATTTTCCCTCTGGGCAACTGTCGCCGAAGAGTATCTCTCACCTGAACGTCTCCACACTCTACGTTCATCTGGTGAGCGCAGACTAAACCTGCACTCATCAGTGAAAAGAACTCCACTTCAGTCGGCCTAGGTCCAATCTTGATGAAAGCGAGAAAATTTCATCCGACGTCGCTTGTGCTGTACCGTGAGTCTCGGTACACATGCAGGTCTTCTTGCTCTTAGGTCACTCTCCACTAATCTCTGCGTCACCGTTTGAGCACTCACATCCGTCCCTCTAACGGATCTTAGTCTGTGAAATAGCTCAACCGTTGTTTGATGAAGATCTCGAAGGCTTTGAATGACCAAATATCTATCATCTCTGGCAGATGTTGCTCTGAGGCGACCTGAGCCTTGACGCCGGGTGTAGGAGTTGGTTTCTCTGTAGCTTTTAATGACTCTTCTTAGCGCCGTCTCCGGTTTCCTGACCATAACAGCAGCATACCGCACATTTCGTCCATCCTCAACCAAAGCCAGCGCCCTGGCGACTTCTTCTCTCGTAAATTGCATATTTTTTTACGTCGTTGCCGTAAGTATGACAGATAAAATTTTCTTCAATCGAATCACTCAAAAGCTTTCCAAAGCCAAAAATCAATAGCAACCAATGTTAAGAAACGTGGCTTAGCCGTTTTCGGGGACGTTTTAAACAGTATTGTACTAATTACCTCATAACCCGATGGGCCGGAAAATAAAATAGGGCGATATGGTCGATTAAGCCTCAAAAAAGTAGGATTCAATACAATTTTAACAAACTATCCCACAACATGACTTAAATTGATTCACCGGTTCTAAACCAGCAAACAAAGACTTTCGTTAACAAAAACTTAATTTTTGTAAGTATTGGGGATCCTTTCACAACGACTAGCATAATAACAATCAATGTTTAGCTAAAGCGCTTTAACCAATTATGTTGTACCACTTTTAAGAATTATACTCGTATGTATGTATTCGAGATGAACAAAACACATTAGAAACGATTTTAAGCTAATTCGGATGAAACCACAGTAGCTTAGATGAGTCGCGTTTGATGGTTAACTCATAATGTCACCATTAATCTCGTAATAGAGTTGTACAATATTTTCCCGCTGTCTTGAATAGCTCTACAGATAGAGAGTCCAGTCTACAAACCTAGTTGTGTTAACATTAAAATTTTCTCATTGCATTTCGGTTGGGACGACAGAAAAATTGCCTTCTATTGCCGAATTTGAAAAGCTCGTTCAGGTTGGCAATTAAATTGCATTTACTATCTCCTGTTCAATGTCTTTTTTCTTTACTAAAACCTTCAAACACTGTTTCTGGATCTACTGAATCGCACGTTTTTCATTCCTCGAGAGCAGGTGCTCTTATCTCCTGTTTTACTCGTAGAGTGTCCAAGATGATCTCGTACTATTGTGGAGGGCTGTTTCGTAACTGTTACAATTTGTTACATGTGCTTCCCTGCACTCGGACTTCGCTGAAGTTGTCAGAAAAAGCACAGGACAACAACTGTGGGCTTTTTGAAGACGTTATCTCCTTCCATGCTTAATATGTACTGTTTGCAATGGCTTTGCCAAAAGGTTGAAATATTCGGAACTGACAAATGCTAAGGAAATTTGTTGCTTTCAAAGAAGTTGAAGTATCTATATAATTAAATCCGGTGAATTGCCTCACGTATATCCTAAATTTGTCAAAAGTTTGATGATCAGATAAGGATTACCTCCCCAAACAAAGAGTGACCTGCAAGTAAGTGAAGGCATTCTCTAAAGCGCTAATTTCTCGTTAGAATTTGCGTGGGATGGAAGTATACACTCCTTTGTGTTTGACTTCTCAAAGGCCATCTCCTTGTTTTTACGATATTTGACATTCAGATTGATCGACATTCCCCTTGCTATCATCCCGAAAGCATCCACCCATACTTTTCTGTTTGCGTTGCATAATTTAAGAGATACTCTTCTGTATATTTATTTATTTATTTATTTATTTATTCAATCTACGATTTTCACAATCTACAGATTTCGAATTCATTAAAAAATAAAAGTATAAAATATAATATAATATAATAATATAATAAAAATTCATTGTTGAATAACAAAGAATAATGTGTTCTTAAAAACATTTCTGGGCAAAGATATATCTAATTTTGAGTAATAAAAATTAAATATTTTACTTGATAAGGAAATAGGCTCCCGTTGGCCATAAAGCGTATTATGACGACTCTCCAACAAAAAAGGTCTTGGTCTCAGAGTTCTAGACGAAACATAAAGATTCAAACTACTAAGCAAATTCACACTATCATTAGTAGCACATAAAATGTCACGAATAAACATTACGTTGTACATTTTTCTTCTCATTTCGAGAGTTTGCATACCAAGTAGAAGACATTTAGAGCGATAAGATGGCTGAGATTTCAATTCTTTTTATGTGTGTAAGGGAGGTAGGACACCAGACAATACATGTATACTCCACTATAGGACGAACAATACTACAATACAGAGCTTTAAGTGTATAAGGATCCTTAAAATCAGTGGAGTTTCTGTAGATTAAACATTAATTTACTATCAAAAATAACACCTAAATCATTAAAATCGTCAACTACGATCGTCAACTAAGCAAAAATAATGGCGGTCCCAAATGGCTCCCTTCAGGGACACCCGAACTAACCAAAATCTCCTTCGAAACATAGTCACCTATGGCAACATATTGTCTCCTACCAAGCAAATATGATCCAAACCATTGAAGTAATGGACCACGGAGCCCATATGATTCAAGTTTTTTTAGAAGAATCTTCAAGTTCACTCTGCTGAAGGCTTTAACAAAATCTGTATAAACCACATGCACTTCTTTATGGTTCTCTAATGCATTGACACAAAAATTAGTAAATTCAACTAAATTTGAGACTGTTGATCTGCCCTTCCAAAAACCATGTTGATGGATACTTATATACTGTTTCACTGTAAAAACTAGTTTGTCTTTCACAAGTTTATCCAGAAGTTTAGGAATAATTGGAAGTTTGGTAATTGGCCTATAGTTTGAAATTAAATCCCTTCTGCCAGATTTGTAAAGAGGCTCTATGGTAGAGACTTTCCACTCTTCAGGAAAAAATCCACTGGAAAGCGAGTTATTAAAGGGCTCTGATAATGGGATACTAAGCGAGGATGCACTGTAGCGTAAAACGATTGGAAAAAAACCTAATATATCAGCTTTTCTTTGTGGTTTTAAGCTACGTAAGACTACTTCAACATCACTTACATCAAATGAATAACAAGAACAATCTACTACAGATGGAAGGGAGTGGATATAACGAGGATCAATTAAGGGTGAACAAGATGAACTGTACTTGTTATAATACATACAACATAATATATAATACTTTGGAAATACTCGTACTCAGCAAACATATCCGCAATGTCATTGGAATCACAAGATTGCTTGTCATTTAAAGTCATCTTATTTGGAAATCCAGTACTTTTTCATCTTTTGTTTACGAATTTCCAAAAACTCATTGGATTATTTTTTAAATTTCTTTCAACGGAATGAATATAAGTACAAAACAGAAACTTTGATAAAAAAAATAAACTCTCTTCTAAGGCGTGAAAAGGTTAAATAGTCGTCATGGGAATTTGAGATTTTAAACTTTTTATGTGAAATATTTTTAGCATTTTTTAATTTACATTATCTATTGTTATACCACGGAGGGCGTGAATTTATATTCCTGCAAATCATGGGTACGCAATCTTTAACTACAATATTAAAAATATCTTTAAAAGCAATAAACTTTTCGGATATATTTTTGCCCTGAAATTCATTAGACCAATTAATTGTTTTAAAACGATCATTCATTAAGGAAAGATTATAAGAATCAAACTTAAAAAAATTGATTCTACTATGAAAGTTACAAAAATTATTGTAATTATAATCTTTAATGTAAATATGTATAGCTTTATGATGAACAGAATTCGATAAAAGAGGACAACATTCAGAAACAATTGCATTTAAATCTTCAGAGATAAAAACCAAATCAAGTAATCTATTAAGTGAATTTCTTACATAATTAATTTGATTTAAATTGTTACTAAATAAGGAATCAATTAACAGAATATCTGTATCAGATGGCAGTACAGTTGAAATTAATTTATTATCATTATTTAATTCTGACCATAAAATATTGCCACAATTAAAATCACCAATAACAACAATTTTATAATTAACAAAATCAGATAATGCGACAACTCTGTCAATATTCTTTAAATGTTTAGTGTAAATAAACATTGAACTTGTTGGTGGAATATAGCTTAGAAAAAGCAGCAAACCTTTGCCAACGGAATCAATGCGCACACACACCTGATCAATGTGAAATACTTTATCCACACAAACAACATCGATATCAACAGCAACAGCTCCAAGTTTACACTTTACAGCAACCAAAACGCCACCTCCAAATGTTTTTGTGACATCAAGACGATCGTGACGAAAGTGTGAGAACACATCAGGGTCGAAGAACTCATAATCAAAAATGTCTTTATAGAGCCAAGTCTCCGAAAATGCAAAAATGTCATAATCACATGCATCGATAGCAAACGTAAATTCTCTTAGTTTAGATAGAGTTTAGCTTAGTTTAGATAGTGTACTTATCTTTCCTATGCTCATCTCCGACCATATAAAAGTGGCCTATATTGGGATTGATTGACAAGCCGTGGCGGGTAAATTTCGCCCCTTGTGAATTTAGTATAAAAATCCACCACAAGCCCAACCAGGTAGACACATACATAATTTGGAGCTTCGACTCAAAGCTGTGATCTGCAATCTCTTTGACCAGGCGCTTAACTTTGAAACGACAACTCTTGAGATGGACCTCCGTTTTTTAGTGAAATTTGATCGGACCTGATATCCATACATTTTTGGTGATATCGCATCAGAGTTACCTCACCTCCTCCATGATATTGGTAATGAAAACTACAAAATTTACTATGGTATTCAATCTTGCTTTCCTCCGGGGCTCTAGCTACAAGAGGTTTAAAGTCCTAGTTATTGTTCGCTTTTGAAATGTAATGAATTAAATTGAATTAAATAATTAAATGGATATGTCGATTTTGCATATTTGAGGATGCCTAAACGTCGAAGACATTTGGTAAAAATGAATACATTTTATAAAACTGAATGTTAATCTTCGGATGTGGTGCCAGATAGGGTATGTATTTCGAAACCTGGCAGGCCTTTGTAACTTGACATGTTCTAAATACAGTAGAACATCAGAAAGATGAACAAATATGAAGCAGGCTCCGTTCATCTTTTCAAGCATCAACATTTAGTTAAAGATAAAATAATAAATAAATTAAAACATTAAATATACTCGTATCAAAACAACAATTCATTTTATTTAAAAAAAACAAAAAACTTAACAAAAAAAAGAAATAGACTTATTTAGACGTTTTTCTAAAAAACTGCTCTATGGTAGACTGGTGCCCGGAAGAAAGTTGTCTTACAATTTACTTCCGTCGCAAATTTCTCCAATTTAAAAGTGTAGAAACATCGGCACCATATTGCTCTGCAAATTTGAAGCAGGTGTTGATGGCTGAAATTGCCTCTCCTAGTTTGATTAAATAGACAACCTTCAGTACACTTTCTTCTGAGGATGCACGTTCGTCTTTAGCATCAGAAGGTAAGCGGACCAAATCTTGATTCCAGTCTTTTACATCATCAGATTTATATTGAACCTTTACACGAAATTTGAATGTTGACCACCGTTTTAATTTTTTGAAAATTGACTTCTATCAGGAAAGACTTCTTCAAGCATATTCAATTTTGATTATTTTTATGTTATAATTGGCGCGTGCTCGAGGGGTTATAAAAAAATTATTGCACATAGCGCGGGGGATGGAAAATTGGGGAGGATAGAAAGAGAGGTACCGATGTACGTTGGTCTTGAATGTGTAGAGGTTATAATGACTAGGGAATATAGAGCTCGGCAGGGCATTCCATATGCGAGTTGTTCGGCACCATATTTCAGGGTACGTCCGAAAGTGGGCTTGAGGGTGTACTGATGAGCATTCATAGCGAGGCGGGTGTTACAGTGAGAGGTTTGAAGGTTTATAAGCTTTATCACATGGTTTTGAATCCTATCTAGTAGGCGCATAGAAGTCTTGGGAGCATCTGACCAGATGTGAGCATTGTACTCCAATTTTGAAAGAGTATTGTCGTCAGCAAAGGATTAAATTGGATTAGAAGTAGCAGACAAAAGATCATTGATGAAATTTAAAAAGAGTGTCGGAGACAGAACGGAGCCCTGGGGCACACCAGCATTTATTTTGTGAATATCAGACTTGAAACTTCAGTGCTATTGTTTAAATCTGGCTTGTTTGCTGCGATCGCATTTTTTGCTGCAGTACAGCAATGGGGACATATTTTTCTTCGTCTCTCAGTAAAAATTCAAACAATTCATGCCAACTCTTTTCGATGAGTTCCGGTGTTAGTTTGTTCCAAGCCCCTTGCAGCCATGTTAGAGCTTCAAGCAAGGTAAATTGTTTCAACATCCTTTGGAGATCACATCTAACAAGAGGCTCGTTCGAAACACTTGGGGTTTTTGCCTTTCCAATGGTTTCCAAGGTTTCTATCGTGTGCTGAAGGACTTGAGAATTATTTCGACACTGCTAAAGCTTGATAATGTGTTCCTGATTCTTACAATTAGCTGAACATCCGATCCCTGAAAGTTGCAAAAGATCAAAAAACGGAAAGAACATTTTGTGTTGATAGCGACGTGTTAAATTTAATTTCCAGCGAGTTGATAAAGTGTTAACTTTCGTAAGTCGAAAATCAAGCGATGCTCGGTTATTATGGTATTTCTTGCCTATTCAATGAGGCTAAAGTGCTATGTCAAAGTCGAACTATGAATCAGTAAAATCAGTTTGCATTTGTTACTTCTAGATGACGATCATTCATTGCTTCTCCTAATATTAAGATAAATCGTGTGGTTTCTTTACTTGTTGTAGAGCTTAAACATCCCGTGCAGGAAGTGCCCTGAGAAACCTTAGGCAATGCATTAATATTAATTTTGTCTCTGGTGGGTTTTGACTAGCAAAGTTTCCAGAATGCGTCCCATCAAATTCAACAGCTGACAGTTTTCTTGAAATTGTCCCACGATAATATGAACAAAAAAAAAAATATTCAAACGTATTTATCCCAGTTTTTGTAACGGAACAGACAAGAAAAAAAATAGTAAAAATGATTGAAGCAGCATCCTCGCGCTCACACATCCTTTCCCCATATATGTACTCGTATGTGAGAATTTTATAACAAATCGCTGGGAAAGAATAAAATAAGAACACTATGCATGCAGCACAACCAAATTCATATTCAATCCCTAACCAGCATGTCGTTGATGGAGCCATTTTCGGTTGAGAGATTCACTTCTTTGTGAGGACATGGTTTCCTGTAACACGATACCGCTGAGCATTACAAAAAAAAAACAAAAAAAAAGCAGAAAAGCTACAGCTCCAACATACGTTTCGAAAAATTTAACTGTCATCCTTGTTCCAAAGTCGCAATGAAAACCCAACTCACCCTTAGTACAAGTACGAGTATGGGAGTTCTCGTACTACTACTGCTAACACAGTAATAGTTACAGTAACGATTCGCATTTCTTGTAGGAGCATCCTCAAGCGCGGAAAAATCTAATAAAACATGACGAGCAGGAGCAGAGTGCCATGCCGCTGACAGAGGACATTGTTATATTCTTCTTATACATGTACTCGTATACCCGCTGTTCCGAATTTTATTCCTTCTTCATGATTTTTCCAGTGAACATTTTGTGAAAAAGAAAGTTCAAAAGGAGGGTGCTGGAGTACGAGTAGGCGTACGGATAGGATGAGTTTAAGGAATGGTAGTAGTCATCGCGAAAAGCAATTTAGATAAAACTGCGAGAACACTATTTCGCTTGGCAAAGAAGTAAAAGATGAAAATTTTTTGTCACCCTACTACACCAACTCCCATATCCTGGTATGGTCGTCACTTTACAAGTGGATGCCAGTCTTGTTTCCTTTTTTTTTTTTTTTTTTTTTTTTATTCCTCCACTCCGCTCAGTATGCTGATGATTTTTAAGCGATTCGTTGACGACAACGTGAATATATTTGATAAGGTAGAGGGAGAAATGACAACAACGAGGCTATAACTAGATGTACACGTCGTAAAACATTAACAAAAGTTCAACGAAAAACGGTGCAAGGTCCTTGATTTTTTTATACGCCATCTTTATGGCATAATGAGGTGCAAAAGAACGGAATAAATTGGGTTTGTAATTTAAAACATTTGATAGCAATCAAATAACTTTGGGAAGTTTGCTCGCACTTAAGAGAGAAGGTGTGAAACCTGGTTTTTGAGTTCTGGTCCTGTTGCTGAGGGTCAAGCGATTAAAAGGCGGCGGCGGCGGCGGCGGCGGCGGCGGCGGCGGCGGCGGCGGCGACCGTTTCGAGGTTTATGCATTTATAATTTGCAAATAAATTGTTCGTCCCTAAGTGATGAGATATTTGTTACTGATGCTCTATGTTTGGGAATGGTGTGCCCTAACACTGGTGACATTATTTATCTTTTATCGTTGTGAT